>CP136059.1:3337500-8337500 GCA_032464435.1 Aegilops umbellulata
AAGCAACCAGGAAGAATTTCTGGCGCCGTTGCCGGGGAGACATCATCAACATCGATTAGGTTCCTACACACAAACTCTCATCTCCTTGCAATTACTTTATTTGACATTTGCCTCTCGTTTTCATCTCCACCACTTCTAAAATGTTTCTTGCAAAAATCTAAAAATATTTTTTGTTTGCCTTTTTCTCGTTCAATCTTTTGTTTGCTTGCCCACTTTATCGTTATGGCTAGTTCTTCCCTTGCTACATGCACCCCTGAAAATGAAGTTCTCAATTTTAAGCAAAGGGGAGGAGAGAATTTAATTGTGTCCCTCTATGGATGTTTTTAATGCCATGGAAAATTTAGTGGGATTACCACCTATCTTTATCAATGAAATGACTTTAACTCTTGAGCATGTTATGCAAAGGCTAGATGCTATTGAAAAGAAAATGCTCACTCTAAAACACATTGAAAATTTGGATAAAAATATCCATGATCATGCTAATCAAATTGGGTCAAAGATAGGAGATACTCTTAAATTACTAAGAGAGAGAAAACCCGTAGTTAACGAAGGGTAGAAGAGAGACCTGCTTGGATTGATAAATTGGAATTTTTCAGTAACTTGAGCTCGACTTTTTCTTCGTTAAAATTATTGAAAAAACTCCTACTAGTAAGAATTGCAAGTCTACACATGTTCCTAAAAACAAGGGTGCCGCTCCTAGTAGCAACAATGAAGATCTTAAAATGATTAGTATTCACCCCAACTTTGTTGAAGTGATAAAAAACTCTACTTGCAAGAGTGAATTCTTCAATTTTATTCCTATGAGCGTGATTATTGAAAATATGAATGCCAGATCTCTAAGGAATTATGGTTGTGTGATTGAGGAATTGGAAACTAAAGATGACAACACTTGAATCTATGCATTATGCTTAGCTAGGCGCGTAAAACGATAGCGCTTGTTGGGAGGCGACTCAATAGTTATTTTGAAAGTATTGATTTTCTTCCTGTTCTTCAATAAATATGAAATTACACTTCTGTTATGATTGTGTTTTAATTAGTGTTTGTGCCAAGTGATGCCTTTAGGATGGTTTGGGTGATAGTTGATTTCATCCTGTTGGAAAGCAGAAACTTTTGCATATAGTAGAAGAATTAATGTGCTCTGCTGGAGGGACAATTTTTTTTGAATTTTTACACAATATTTATATACAAATTGCCTACATTGTCCTAATGTTTCTGAATTTTTGGAGTTACAGAAGTATGGTTAAAGTCCGGATTACTACAGACAGTTTTGTTTTTGCCAGATTCTATTTTCATTGCATTGTGTGCTTATTTTGATGAATCTGTCGGCGTTCTGGGAACGGGGGTCCCTAGACTTGCCTACCTGCGGCCTGCGGCATGCTTCGAATGGGGGCCGAGCGCGGCACCAACACAAGACCCAAGACCCTCGCGAGGGGCCAAGCCTCGCGAGGCGGACGGCACGGTGCTTCCTCAGGCGCGGCCTCCTCAGGATGGCTCACGAGGAGGCAGAGAGATCAAGGCAGGGTACCTCGCGAGGTGCCCATGACGCAAGCCATGACGACCAAGGGTGCCAGGCGGGCGCCAGCCCGCGCAGCGTTCCCCTTTCCTCTTTGGTGCAAAGGGGGCAAGCGCAGGCGAGAGGATCAACAAAGACACCCATTTCGGTGCAACAAGACCAAGACCAGTCCAACGGCAGGAAGGAGGTCACCATGGAGCCCAGAACGACGTCACCACAGGGCCTTTGGCAGGCGAAGACCAACTTTAGTCAGGATAAGTGTACTAGATGTTCCACTTCAAATTGGCCAATTGTTGGCGCCCTTCCCGCTCAAATATTTGGGAAGAGGCCCAGGGCCTTTGCCTATAAATAGGACTAGCCACCCCCAGGGTAGGGAGGGAAGAAACCAGCTAGAACGTAGCATCCACAAACAGAGCTAGCAACACACTTAGAGAGATAGAGAAGGGCGATCGAACTCCCCCAGCAGTTCATCCCCTAGCGAAGAACAGACCCTCGCGAGGCTGTTCTTCCTTGTACCGTTCATCCTTAGCAGCCCAAGAGGCAATCCATCCACCACAAACTAGAGTAGGGTATTACACCACAATGGTGGCCCGAACTAGTATAAACATTGTGTCTCTTGTGCTGTTCGTCCTGTAGTTTAGATCCTTGCGAGACGGAGAGGTACAGGGCATAATCTCCGCGCGCACCCCAGAGTTCGAACCTTAAGGGTCTGCCGAAACCCGTGATCCGACATTTGGCGCGCCAGGTAGGGGTGCACCGGAATTTGCCTCCCTACCGCTCCGCCTCCCGTCGCATCGTCATCACCATGTCCGGCGACCAGGCGGGCAACCAAGGTCCATGGGCGGCGTGTCCCATCTGCGCGGAGCCGCCCGCTCCGGGCGACCCCGCGCCCCAGGCAGCTCGCGGTCTGCAGGGCGCTGCGGGCTGCGGGCGACACGGACAAGCCTCCGCGACCCTCACACCGCGGCAGGCGCGGTCGGCGGCAAGGGCCTCCAACCACGCCGCGACTACGACACCGTACACCCGACGGGAGCAGGCGAACTCGAGGGCCGCGCTCATGGTAGCACGGGAGCTGCTGCGGTGCAGGCTGCTGGAGGGCGGCCATGACGTGCTGCTGGAGGGCGGCCGCGACGTGCTGCTGGAACGGGTCGCCGAACTCCTGGGCTTTGCCGCTTCAGGGGCTCACCCCTTCTGCGTCCAACTTCCGCCCCAAGCCCAGGGCGGCGCACGAGGAGGCCTCGCACGCTCCTGCGGGTCTCAGGGCTACCCCGACACCGGCGAATCCGCCGGCGCTAGACTAGCGATGGCACTACCCCCGCCCCCAGCGCGCGAAGGAGAGGGGCTCGGTGTGGCCCACGGCGCCAGCGGGCAACCGCGCTACCACCCCGCGGTGGACACGTCAAGCAACGCCACATGGCGCATGGAGCACTGCAACACAACATTCGGGGTGGCGGCGCCAGAAGAATACGTGCCTCACATGATGGACCAAGGGCACGCTCACGAGGGCGAGCAGGGCTCACTCTTCAGCCCCAGCTGGGGAGACGAGACGCCAGAGGCTGAGCCCTTCCAGGAGCCCCAGGACGGCTCCATTGGCCACGCTGGAGGCGACAACTATCGGGTACCGTTAATTCCTCAAGAGCAGGCGTACGCTAATCATGGGTCATAGGAGGTGCAGGTCGCCGCAGCGAGCAGCTGCCCCGCTCCCGCGGCTTCCTACCCCTCGGGAGGAGGACGCAGGGGGCTGCAGGAGAGGGGCAGGGATCCTACATCACCACCGCGGCGTCCGGAGCAAGGTGTTCTTAGAAGGTAGGCCCTCCGCTAGGGAGGCGCCTGAGGGCCTGCCACTGGCGGAGGACCTGTGGTCGTCGGGGGAACCGTTGGCGACCGCTCTACCCCACCGGCGGCGTCCTGGTTTCCGGTCGTCGTTGGTGGCACTAGAGTGTGGCGCAAGGCGGGGCCCTCGTCTGGCGATATGAAGCAAGGCCGGTTCCTGTGAAGAAGGCCCAGTGCCTGTGAAGCTCGCCGCCCCGTGACACTCTCACGTAATAATGAGTGGGGCTGTACACGCCCCGGAGTCTCAGGGGTGCCGGCCTCAGGCCCTGGGGCTCCCTCCCACGCCCAGTGGACAGCACTTAGCTCCGCGCTGGTGAGAAGACGTCCAAGACTAGACTAGGTGCCGGACGCGGCTTTTTGTCTGCTTCCATTTGCCTTTTCCCTTTGGTTGTAACTTTTTTCCCCCGCTGGATTTAAGTTGAATTCGAATTTGAGCTTTGCGTGTGTTCGGGGAAGGGGTGCTTAATCTCGTTCGAACCATTTCTCGCGTTCTGGTCACCGCCTCACCACGGCTACCTCCCCTCGCGAGCCCCTCATGAGTCGGGCCAGGCGTAGCTCGAGCGCAGCCCTGACTGCCGCTGTTGCTTCCTCACGAGATTACCTTTTGGTGACTGCGGAAGTTGTCTTTTCCTAAGAAGGCCCGGAGCCTGTGAAGAAGGCGAATGCCTGTGAAGACGTCCCGCTCGGGAGAAGGCCCGAAGCCTGTGAAGAAGGCAAACACCTGTGAAGCCATTGCGTTTAGGAAAAGGCCCGGAGCCTGTGAAGAAGGCAAACGCCTGTGAAGCCATTGCGTTTAGGAAAAGGCCCGGAGCCTGTGAAGAAGGCAAATGCCTGTGAAGATCATCCCTTTTGGAGAAGGCCCAGAGCCTGTGAAGAAGGCAAACGCCTGTGAAGCCATTGCGTTTAGGAAAAGGCCCGGAGCCTGTGAAGAAGGCAAATGCCTGTGAAGACGTCCCGCTCGGGAGAAGGCCCGGAGCCTGTGAAGAAGGCCCACGCCTGTGAAGTTTTCCGTCAGCAATGATCCCACATCCTGAGAACTCAACTAGAGGACACCTAAGGCACAGCGCCCTCCTGCAGGCAACCTTGGAGCCAGCGAGGAACAAAGGTAAACCAGCCTGCCATAGGGCACACACGTGATTTGACTGCCACTGATATAATGGACAACAGTTCTTACATGAGGGGCTTCCCCTCCCAAAAATGCCCTCACAACCGTTAGGCCAAACACCTGAGTTCTATCCATGCAGGGTAAAAAGACGGGAGTGGTACATGGTCAGTCTGACAAGTCTCCCAATGCATCCTCGGGAGCGCCTCCTGAGCTGTCGCTGGCATCGCTGAACTCGCCTTCATTGTCTGCGCCACCACCAGCGGTGCCGGGATCATCCACCACGCCGCCCTCGTCGGCAGCCACGATCACGTCGTCGTCATCCGAGGTGAAGGCCCGGACGATAGCATCCACGTTGTTCTCCACCCAATTCGCCAGGTCACCTCGGACGGCCTGGGGGACTGGGGCGATGGCGGCATCGAAGTTGAAGTGGGGGTCCATGTCCTGAAGATGGCTAAAGACGCGGGAAAAGGCGCGCCCGAGCAGGGCGCGGCTCCTCCCCTCCACCAACCTGTCGGCCTTGGCCGACCGTGCCTCCAGCTGCGTCACCACAGCGGTGAAGAACTGCAGGTTACCGGCGTAGTTGATCGTGTGCGGCTCGCCAATGGCTGCCTCACAGATGTTGCCTAGGGCAGTGTTGGCCCTTTCCCTGAGCGTGGTGAGCATGGGGCCGTGCACGTGCTCCAGGACTTGCCACTGGCGTATCTCATCGGCATTCTGGCGGTCGACGGCCTCGGCCTTCTCCACCCGCTGGCGGAGACGGAGCACCTCAGCCTGAAGGGCGGACGATTCCTTCCGCGCTGCCTCAAGGGCGGCCCGAGAAGCATCGGCCCGCCGCGTCGCCTCCTCCCGCTGGGCCCTCAAGGCCGTGGTCCTCCCCTCGGCCTCGACCCGGATCAGCTCCAGCTTCCTCTCGAACTCGCGCTCGAGGCCTTGGCGCGCCATCGCCACCCGATGACCAACCTCCTCCAAGACACGCGTCTCTCGCGCGGCAACATCGTCTTCCGCCTGTGTCGCCAGGCGCTCCCTCGTCTCCAGCCGCTCGTACTCGAGGGAGCGTTCGGCAGCTTCCAGCACCAGCGCTTCTTCGCGCTTCCGAAGCTCAACCGGGTCACCGGAGGCCACCTTCATCGACACAAGGGCCGCCTCGCGCAACTCCACCTGGTCCTCCAACGAGCGGCACCGGGCCAGGAGCTCTCGGGTCTGTTCTTCTGCTGCTTCTCGCTGTCGGTCAGCTCTCCGGGCCTCCTCAGCGGCCTGGGATCGAGCCGCCCGAGAAGCCTCCAGCGACGCCTTCGCCTTTTCGTCATCGAGGTCACGCTGATGACGCGCGAGGACAACGGCGGCCTCCAGCTCGCGCCTCTCTGCGGCCAGGCGCAGGCCCTCGGCTTCCAGGCGCACGTCTTCATCGGCGAGCTCCTGCCCAAGCAAGTCTACGGCGCCACTCACCCTTCGAAGGAACTCGTGGCGACGGGCACGGCGCTCCCGTGCACGGTCAAGCACGTCTGCCACACCATCATCTGCCCCAAGCAGGCGTCGAGGGCCGCGGACCATCGCCCCGGCCCCGGGCAGGAGGCTGGGGGCTGGAGCCCTCACAACGGCCGGCCGCGCCGCATCAGAAGTCCGGCCTGAGTCCAGCCCGACCTCAGGAGAAGAGCCCAAGGGGTGCCTCAGCCAGCCGCAGCCCGCGACCAGACGAGAAGCCCATGGCAGGCTGCCGATGCCAAGAGAGGGCCCGCGGAAGGAGATCGCGGGGACAGAAGGGCCGCCACGCGCTACGTGACGGTCCACCCCGTCGTTCGCCCTGACCACAAGGGCCGTGCTGCTCGAGGAACTCGGGGGTGGCGGAGGAGACAAAGTCAAGGGAGGCGGCACCTCAGCGGCCTCCATGACCTCGGCAGGAAGGGGCCTGCAGAGCAAGGATCAGTAGACGCAACAAGGGGATCAGGAGCCGGGAGAGGAGAAAGTTTAGTCGTCGGTGGCAAAGTACTTCCGGCGCTTCAGCAGGCGACAAGGGGAGTCGTCACCCAAGGCCTCCCTTTTCCTCCGGAGGGCCTCGAAGTCCACACGGAAGCGGCCCAGGAGAGGTGCTCAGGAATCAACCCGCGAAGAGGACGGAGCACCAAGGCGACCTGCGTCGAGGACGCATGCCTGGCGCGCACAGTCAGTTGCCTCGCCAGAGGGCACGACCGGGGGCTCAGGAGCCCCGGCCTCAAGCGTCGGAAGCGGCTGCACCTCGCCCGCAGCCTCGGCGGCACGGGCCTCAGGAGCTGCCCCATCAAGGGCATCGCCAGGTGCGGTCACATCATCGGTGGCTCTCTCGAACCCCGCTGTCTCCTGCCTCCCTGCTCCACCACTTGAGGAGGATTCGCCTAGGCTGACCGGGAGGGTAATCACCGCCACGGGGTTCTCGCGAGGCCCTTGGAAGCCGGCAGGGCGCAGCCCCCACTCGTCGAAATGGGGCATCTGCCTCACGAAGTCATTCCTGTTCTGGCAGAGGTACAACAAAGCTCCTCCCCGCTGGATGCTTCCCGGGTTGGGGTCGCCAGTCAGGACCAAGAGCACCATCCTCAGCGTCGCGGGCGTCAAGTCTTCTTCCTGAGGCCTCATGCGATCATCATGCCCGCTGAAGGCCCACATTCGACGAGAATGGCGCTGGAGAGGGGCAATACGGCGCAATAGGAACTCCTTCACCACCTTGGGCGCCGTTACGCCGAGCTTTCTCAAGAACATGAAGCGGCGCCAGACGAAGGCGAGCCGGGGGCTTGCGAGCGTCTCCTGGCCCCAGCCAGAGTTGGGTACAGCAGGCGAAGTTGGCTTCACCAGCAGGGGGCTGGGCACCCCGACATCAACGAACAACCACCGCTCACGGAACCCAGCTGAAGGCGAAGGGAGGTTGAAGTCGATACCAGAGGCCGCAGTTTCGGGCAAAGCTATGAAGCTCACGCATGCCGAGCATTGAGCGGAGTCGACCAAGCGCAAGGAGAAGAAATGGCGCAGCAAGGCAACAGAAGGAGGGATGCCCATCAGCGCCTCGCAAACAAAAGCAAAAACCGAGAGGAGGGCAATGGATTCAGGACCCAGATGCATCATGTGGATCTGGTAATGGGTGAGGACGGCGTTGAAGAAATCGGAGAAAGGAGGAACCAGACCCGCCCACAAGGCGTCGGCAAAATAGTGAACCTCGGTGATAATCCTGTCCGTGGGGAAGTGGGACGTAGGCCAAGCCGTCGTCCTCCCACACTCGTTGAAGACGGTGGCCAGAGCAGGACTGAGCTTGTCCAGGCACTCCAGATTGAGTGGCCGACGGCGGGAGCCACCGGCGGTGGCGGGTGAGATGGAGGCGCAGGCTTTTTCCCTTTCTCTTTCTTCGTCGGAGCCATGGCGGTGGACGGGAGAGAGGAGATGTGAGATGGGATTAGAGGCAAGAGTCAGAGTTCGAAGGAAGGAAGAACAAGGGACAGTCGAGCAACAGGAAGAGGGGCGGCTGTGTACAACCATGGGGCAGCCTAGCGCGGCGCAAAATAAGGGAGCATGGGCAAACAGTACCGCCCACGCCCAATCAACCGCCACGCGGCGCCCAAGGCCGCAGGCTGTTAGGGCCCGCGGCGCTTCGTCCTTGCCCTTTCGCCTTTCAGCACGGCCAAGTCCATGCGTGCCTTGGGCCCGGGGGCTACTGTCGGTGTTCTGGGAGTGGGGGTCCCCAGACTTGCCTGCCTGCGGCATGGCTCGAATGGGGGCCCAGCGCGGCCCATCTTCACCAACACAAGACCCAAGACCCTCGCGAGGGGCCAAGCCTCGCGAGGCGGACGGCACGGTGCTTCCTCAGGCGCGGCCTCCTCAGGATGGCTCACGAGGAGGCGGAGAGATCAAGGCAGGGTACCTCGCGAGGTGCCCATGACGCAAGCCATGACGACCAAGGGTGCCAGGCGGGCGCCAGCCCGCGCAGGGTTCCCCTTTCCTCTTTGGTGCAAAGGGGGCAAGCGCATGCAAGAGGATCAAGCAAAGGCACCCATTTCGGTGCAACAAGACCAAGACCAGTCCAACGGTGGGAAGGAGGTCACCATGGAGCCCAGAACGACGTCACCACAGGGCCTTTGGCAGGCGAAGACCAACTTTAGTCAGGATAAGTGTACTAGATGTTCCCCTTCGAATTGGCCAATTGTTGGCGTCCTTCCCGCTCAAATATTTGGGAAGAGGCCCAGGGCCTTTGCCTATAAATAGGACTAGCCACCCCCAGGGTAGGGAGGGAAGAAACCAGCTAGAACGTAGCATCCACAAACAGAGCTAGCAACACACTTAGAGAGAGAGAAGGGCGATCGAACTCCCCCAGCAGTTCATCCCCTAGCGAAGAACAGACCCTCGCGAGGCTGTTCTTCCTTGTACCGTTCATCCTCAGCAGCCCAAGAGGCAATCCATCCACCACAAACTAGAGTAGGGTATTACACCACAATGGTGGCCCGAACTAGTATAAACCTTGTGTCTCTTGTGCTGTTCGTCCTGTAGTTTAGATCCTTGCGAGACGGAGAGGTAGAGGGCATAGTCTCCGCGCGCACCCCCGAGTTCGAACCTTAAGGGTCTGCCGGAACCCGTGATCCGACAGAATCTATGGATTGTATCGGGGGGTATAAGCCATGGTAAAGTTATAATACAGCAGGTATAATGAAATAATAAAATATGAATGACTTTGCAACTATACTTAGAGTGGTGATTTGCTTTATTATACTAACGGATCTCACGAAGTTTTTTGTTAAGTTTTGTGTGATTGAAGTTTTCAAGTTTTGGGTGATATCAAGATGGATGAAGGAATAACGAGTGAAAAGAGCCTAAGCTTGGGGATGCCCATGGCACCCCAAGGTAATATTCAAGGAGAACCAATCACTAAGCTTGGGGATGCCCCGGAAGGCATCCCCTCTTTCTTATAACCACTATCGGTAATTTTACTTAGAGCTATATTCTTATTCGTCACATTTCATGAGTTTTGCTTGGAGCATCTTGTATTATATGAGTCTTTTCTTTTTTTTGCCTTTTAGTTTGCCATAATCATCTTTGCTAGACACACCTATTTGAGAGAGCCATAATGATGCTATGATTTGTTAGAATTGCTCTATGTGCTTCACTTAAATTTTTTGAGCTATGGAATTGCTCTAGTGCTTCACTTATATCTTTTTGAGCATGGTGGTGCTTTAATTTTGAAGAAATATGCTCTCATGCTTCACTTAGATTATTTTGAGAGTTAGTAGAATTTTAAAGAAATGTCCTCTCATACTTCACTTATATTATTTTGAGAGATGAAAATTTTGAAGAAATATTTGTGCGCTTGTTCTTCACTTAAATTTGTTTGAGAGCTTGTTATAAGCAATGGTGATATATGAAATTAGTCCCAAAGTGATAGATCTTCAATAGGGATAATAAAAACTATCATGAAGATCATTGGACAATATAAACTTGATTCCTTTCAATAGTTTTGCGATATGGAGATAGTAATATGTGAGTCATGTTGGTGAGTAATCATGCTAAGTAAGAATATTGGTTTTAAGGTTTGTGATTCCCTATGCAAGCACGAAAGTCAATAGTTATGCAATGAAGTTACATCCTACTTGTGGTGCATTATTCGGTGTTAGTTATGCTTAATGCTCATTT
Organism: Aegilops umbellulata; assembly: GCA_032464435.1. Classification (NCBI taxonomy): domain Eukaryota; kingdom Viridiplantae; phylum Streptophyta; class Magnoliopsida; order Poales; family Poaceae; genus Aegilops; species Aegilops umbellulata. Next base: position 3,347,592 of record CP136059.1, read on the forward strand.
ATGATCGTTTTCATTTTTTGGTTGGTTGCTTCTCAATCTATTTGCTAGCATTTCCTTGTACTAAGCGGGAATACTGCTTGTGCATCCAAAATCCTAAACCAAGTTGTGCCAAATGAGTCCACCATACTGATGTCGCTTGAACTACATCAGTATTTTCCGAAAGAGGAAGAGATGATGCAACACAACTACGGTAGGTATTTCCCTCAGTTATGAAACCAAGGTTATCAATCCAGTAGAAGATCCAAGCAACACTATGTAAACGATACCTGCACACCAAGAACAAATACTTGCAACCCGACGCTTATTAGGGTTTGTCAATCCCTCTTACGGGTAACGGCGTAGGAAATTGTCAAGTTGACGGGATAAAATTGTGATAGATTGGATAAATAGATCTCGATAAAATGCGAAATAAAAGAAATAATAAATAAAAAGTGCAGCAAAGGATTTTTGGTTTTTTGGAATAATAGATCTGAAAACAAAAGGAAATAAAAATAGATCTCAAAGCAAATATGATAAAGAATAGACCCGGGGGCCGTAGATTTCCGTAGTGGCTTCTCTCGAGAAAATAACATACAGTGGGTATACAAATTAATGTTGGGAAATTGATAGAACCTCAAATAATTATGACGATATCCAGGCAATGATCAATATATAGGCATCACGTCCAGGATTAGTAAACCGACTCCTGCCTGCATCTACTACTATTACTCCACAGATCGACCGCTATCCAGCATGCATCTAGTGTATTAAGTTCATGGAGAAACAGATTAATGCAATAAGAACGATGACATGATGTAGACGAGATCTATTCATGTAGGAATAGCCCCCATCTTGTTATCCTTAATAGAAACAATGCATGTGTGTCTTGTTGCCCCTTCTGTCACTGGGAAAGAACACTGCACTATCGAACCCATCACAAGGCACATCTTCCCATGGCAAGAAAAATCGATCTAGTTGGCCTAACTAAACCAAAGATTCGAAGAAGAAGTACGAGGCTATAAATAATCATGCATATAAGAGATCAAAGAAGACTCAAATAATATTCATGGATAAAAGATCTGATCATAAAATCAAAGTTCATAGGATCCCAACAAACACACCGCAAAAAGAGTTACATCAAATAGATCTCCAAGAGACCATTGTATTGAGAATCAAAAGAGAGAGAGAGGAAGCCATCTAGCTACTGCTTATGAACCCTTAGGTCTACAATGAACTACTCACGCATCATCGGAGAGGCACCAATGAGGATTATGAACCCCTCCGTGATGGTGTCTAGATTGGATCTCGTGGTTCTTGAACTTGCGGCGGCAGGAATTGTGTTTCGTCAACTTCCCTAGGTTTTTTGGAATATTTGGGGATTTATAGGGCGAAGAAAAGGTGCAGGAGGCCACCGAGGTGCATGGGTAAAACCCACCAGGGCGCGCCTGGGCCCCCAGGTGCGCCCATGTGGGTTGTGCCCCCTCGGGGCACCCCTCTGGTACTTCTTTGGCCCATGCTGTTTCTTCTGGTCCATAAAAATTCTCCAAAAGTTCCGCTGCGTTTGGACTCCGTTTGGTACCGATATTCCTCGAAGTAAAAAAATAAGCAAAAAACAACAACTCGCACTGGGCACTATGTCAATAGGTTAGGCCCAAAAAATGCTATAAAGTTTCTATAAAATGATTGTAAAACATCCAAGAATGATACTATAATAGCATGGAACAAGCAAAAATTATAGATACGTTGGAGACGTATCAGCATACCCAAGCTTAATTCCTACTTGTCCTCGAGTAGGTAAATGATAAAAACATAATTTTTGATGTGGAATGCTGCCTAACATGTTCATCACATATTCTTTTCTTTTGTAGCATGGGCATTTGGACTTTTATATGATTCAAAGCCATAGTCTAGTTTTTACATGAAGATTTCAATACTCAAACATATCAACAAGAAACCATGTCTTTCAAAATATCAATACTAATGAAATTTATCCCCAGCCCATCATGCTCAATCATTGATCCATCCATGAAACACACTATCATATTAGCTACATCTAATGCTCAAGTATGATCATAGTGCCGCTTAGTTGGTGCTTTATAAGAGAAGATGGAGACCCAAATAAAATAAACATTGCATAAAGTAAATAGATAGGCCCTTCACAGAGGTAAGTAGGGATTTGTAGAGGTGCCAGAGCTCAAAGCTAAAATTGGGAGATATTTTTTTTGAGAGGCATACTTTTCCCGTCAACGAAAACGACTGAGTAATTCCGAACACTTTCCATGATAGATATATCATAGGAGGTTCCCAAACAAAAATTAAGGTTTATTTTCCACCATTCTTTCACAGTCCATGGCTAGCCATATCCACGGGTGCCTTCCATACGAACACTTCCAAAGGAATTTATTATTTGACAACATAAAGTAAAATTCTTTTTCATTTCGGGACTGGGAATCCCTATTACCGCCGTACTCTCGTGCAATGACAAGTGAATAAACACTCATCTTGAGAATAACACATCTAGCATGGAAAATATTGGCCACCCCCTATCGCTTCATGAGCGGTATGGGCACACAAAAAGGAAATTTATTTTCAAAATTAGAGATGGCACATACAAATGTGCTTAGAACGGCACAGGAATACCGCATATAGGTAGGTGTGGTGGACTTATATGGCAAAACTGTGTTTATAGATTTTGGATGCACAAGTAGTATTTCTACTTAGTACAAGTGGAGGCTAGCAAATAGATTGAGAAGCAACCAACCAAGAAATGAAAAATAACATAGGAGAGCATTAAGCATAACTAACACCGAATAATGCACCATAAGTAGGATGTAATTTCATTGCACAACTATTGACTTTGATGCTTGCATAGGGAACCACAAACCTTAACACAAATATTCTTACTAAAGCATAATTACTCACCAACATGACTCACATATCACTATCATCATATCTCAAAACTTTTACAAAGAATCAAGTTTATTTTTCCAGTGATCTTCATGAAAGTTTTTATTATATCCCTCTTGAATATCTATCACTTTGGGACTAGTTTCATATGTTGCAATTGCTTTTGACAGGCTCAAACATATCTAAGTGAAGAACATGAGCATACATTTTTTTCATCTCTCAAAATAATATAAGTGAAGCATGAGAGAATTTCTTCAAAAATTTACTAACTCTCAAATAAATCTAAGTGAATCATGAGAGCATTTCTTCAAAAATATTAAAGCACACTGTGCTAAAAAAGATATAAGTGAAGCACTAGAGCAATTCCATAGCTCAATTTTTTAAGTGAAGCATAGAGAGCAATTCTTACAAATCATAGAATAATTTTGTCTCTCTAAAATAGGTGTGTCCAGAAAGGATAGATGACACAAACTAAAAAGAAAAACAAGCAAAGAATCATATAATACAAGACACTCCAAGCAAAATTCATGATATGCGACGAATAAAAAAATAGCTCCAAGTAAAATACCGTTGGTCGTTAGAAGAAAGACGGGATGATTTCCCGGGGCATCCCCAAGCTTAGTTGCTTGTTTCTCTTTGGATAATAACTTGGGGTTCCATGGGGCATCCCCAAGCTTAGGCTCTTATTACTCCTTATTCCTTCATCCATTGTCGGTGTACTAAAGTAGGGGTACCTTAGTACCCCAGACTTGTGCACGGGCAGTTGTAGCACCCTGCGGCAAGGCCCGCCCCGGAAGCGCCAAGAGAAGACCAAGCATTCAAGACAAGGCCCCCGGCAAGAGGAGCTTGCCGGGCCGAGAAGACAAGACCCCGGCAAGAGGAGCTTGCCGGGACGACTGCGCCCATGTAAGGCCATCCAAGAACAAAGTATAACGAGATAGAAGATCGAGCCCCCGACAAGAGGAGCTTGTCGGGAAGGCCGAACCCAGGCATCACAAGAGAAGCCCGCCGTGGCGCGCCAAGCGCCCCGGCAAGGCCTGATAGCTGGCACGCTATCAGGCACAGGAAGACGACCCCCGCGGCAAGCCACTTGCCGCGGCAAGATCGCCACTGCGCTCCAGCTCGCCCGCCCACGCGTCACTCCGGGGCTTCCCCCGAGGGCACGTGGCGAGGCACCACGCAGCCTGGGGCATGCGGCGGCATGCAGCCGCCATCGTGGCGAACGGTGGCGCACCTAACGGTCCGCCTCGGTGCTGTCCGAGCGACCGTGACGGGCATTTAATGCCCTTGTCCCCTACCGTCAGAAGTAGGTATGATAACACTGTGCCGCACTGTAGCGCCACCGTTCCCGCACTATTACAGCTACCACCCCTTTTACACTTTTGCCCCTTTCTCCTACGTTGACACCTGTCGGTGACCCCTTTGCGCTATAAAAGGAGGCCCGTGTGCGACGTAGAAGGGGTTCCGGGGTTCGGAGAATCGGCACCCAGACAGCCATACGCTCGGTGCAGCTAGCTCCCCAAGCTCCCGAGCTCCCCAGTTCAATACAACTAAGCAGGAGTAGGGTTTTACGCGTCCATCGCGGCCCGAACCTGGGTAAACCGCCCGTGTGCTCGCTTCGATCTGCTCTCCGCGCTCCCTCCGCCCCCCTCCGGACAACGAAAGGGGCTCCGGCCCCATAGGTGCCCGCGGGGGACAGCCCGTCCGCCCCGACATCTTTGGCGCGCCAGGTAGGGGGCTGCGTCGAGGATGTGCGGATCTGATTCAAGCGAACACTGGTAAGCTCAGGTATGAACAGGTACCTATCCGCCCCGCTCCGCGGGGCGGAGGCATTCCTCCCTACGGAATCGTGCACGGCCCTCCTCGAGTACCCACTCACGCAGAGTTCGGGCAAGAAGCAGCTGCTCCTTGAGGAGGACCGCCCTCCGGCCGCTGGGCGAACCGCTCGCCTCCAGTGAACCCTGCGCCGCTCCCGTAGCCGCAGCGGTTAGCGCCGGAAGCCGCGGAAAAAGGCGACCTCGTTCTTCGGCGCGCTTCGTCCGCCAAGATCCAAACGAGTCGACGCCAACCATGGGAGGAGTTTCGCCAGCGCGGTTGCCGGAACCCGTACCGTCAACCAACCTCTCTGCCCAAGTCTTGCCGAAGTTGCATGTAATCCTTGGCGCAGGGGCGGGCGCAGACCCCGCGCATCAGTAAAAGCTTCTATGCTTTGCGCTGTTTTGCCTCTTACATGCTCCTCTCGGTATTTGCATGTGTTATTTGGCATCCTGCGTGACATGCATGGCTGATGAGCACCAGCACGCCGAAAGGCCGTGTGCTTGCTTCCCTCTTTATTTTCCTTGCCTCTTAGGCAGAGGGAGCGTTCCTCGCGCACGAAGTTCGCCGGGGGAAGGAGATGGGAGAGGAACCAGGTGCTGGAACCAAATGTTGTTCAAGAAAGAGAAGCCTTGCCAAGAAGCAAGCATTATGCATAAGATAAGTTGTTAGAATTTGAGCAGTTCAGATTCTTAATTTTTGGTTGTCTTCCTTGGACGGCCACACTTTGTATGGAAAACCTGTGCGCGGAGGAACCTACCCGCGGCTAGCCGCACCCTCACCTTGTTTCGAGTACGCTCAACGATTCAAGCGAGCTGCGATGAGCGTCGCGCCCTTGTTTCGTTTCCGAGCTCACTCAACAAGCGCAGCGCGATTGCGACTGGCTACGGCGAGGTTGCTTCCCGGTGAGGCCTTGGCCAGCAGGCTGCTATAAGCCCAAGGGTTCCTTGCCGGGAAGTTCCCCGGGAGCGTAGGGCGAAAAGCGTGCAAAGTAAAGGGCCAGGACAAGGAAGATAACAATGCACTGTTTTGCTCAGCTAAGGTAGAAACCTTGCGTAACTTGTCACTGTGACTAATGAGCTCATAACGCCGTGTGCAGCGACAAAAAAAAAGAGGGATAAGATAAAGGGGGCCTAGTCTACGCGGTCGCCCTCGATCCGGGAAATCTTGCCCACTCTGGCGATAATGTCGGCGACCTGCTCCTTCAGCGCCTCCATGTCAGCGTCGGCCGGCAGGCTGCGAAGGACGTTGATGAGATTTATACCGGGGTTGCGGTATACAATCTTCGTCAGCACACGCTCCAAGGTTCCCGCGCAGGCCCGGCGCGTCTCCTCGGCCAGTTGCGCGGGGATCTTCTTCCGGAGATCCGCGAGAGCCGGCGCGACCCCTCTGAAGAAGAGGCTGAGCTTGGTGCTGTGAGGGAGGTCCGGGTCCGGGGAGTAGATGAGGTGTTCCAACTTCAACGCCAGCAACTCCTGGTCGATGTTGGATGCGGAAGACACCAGATCCTCGGTCCACACCGCGACGGTCCGACGGAAGTCCTCGGCCGCGGTGTTGGCACTCTCCGCCAAGCTTCGCTCCTTGCGGAGCTCCTCCTCCAGCGCGGAGACTTTCAGCTCCAGGGCCTCGATAGAGTCCTTGGCGGCCTTCAGCTCGTCGCCCTGCTTGGAGAGACGCGCCTGGAGTTCGGAGTTGGCGCGGGCGTCCTTCTCCCGCTCCGCATTGAGCGCGCCAGCCCTCTCCGCGCTCGCCTTCAACAACCCCTCCAGCTGCGCGACCCTGACGACAAGTTCCTCCCTGGCGGCCTCCGCGGCGGCTTTCGCTCCTTCCAGCTCCCCGCCAAGGGCCCGTTCCCGAGCGGCAAGTTCCTCCTCGTGGGAGTTGAGATTGGCCTGCAGCTGGGCAAGCTCTCCCTCTCGCCGGGACAGCTCCTCCCCGGCGAGCCGCTGCTGCTCTTCGGCGTCAGCCTTCTGCAGCACCCACTCCTGGTACTCCCCGGCGAGCCTCTCGCGCTCCTCCGCCACGCCGCGGAGGGCAGCTTGGTTGGCGGCGCGGAGCTCCGCCGCACGCTTCTCCATCTCGACGGCCGCCTCCGCGGCGAGGGCCTCCCGGGAAGCGAGCTTCGCCTGCCTGGCCCGATAAAGGGCCAGGAGCCGGCGAAGCAGCTTCTCCTCCTCGGGCTCTTCGGCCCCGCCGGGCGCCTCGACGATCTTCAGGCCCGCGGAGGCAAGGACCTCCCCATCGAGGGCCTCGCCCTCCGCGGGGGCCCGCGCAGAAGGGCCCCATGGCACCTGGATGAAGATGCCGTTGGGGGCTTCAAGGTAATGCCCCGGCCGCTCCTTTTCGGCGGAGGGGTCGGCGGCCGGCGCAGCGCCCGACGCTCCTGCTGCCTCCGGGTCGGCAGTGCGGCCGCCGTCCCCCTCCCCGGCCGTTGCGTCCGCCGCGGGGGCAGTCTCCTGCGCGGATGACTCGGCAGCTTCCGCCGCGTCCTCGGCGACAGGGGCGTCGCCGCTGCCGCCGCGCGCGTCCTCCTCCTCCTCGACGATGATGACCTCCGTCTCCATCTGCTCGGAGGGAGGGGAATCTAGAAGAAGGAGGACGGGGAGCAAAAGAAATTCAAGCGAATATCCAAAAGGAAAAGACGAGCCCAAGATGACTAAGTCACAGAGCTTACCTTGGCGGACGTCATCAGCGGCGGGTTCCCTCGTCGGGGAGCTCTGCCTTGGCGGGGTCACCGCCCTCGCCGGGCTACCCGCCCCTGGCGGGGTACTCGCCCTCGGCGGGGTGCTCACCCTTGGCGGGACGCTCTCCTTTATCGGAGAGCTCGGCCTTGGCGGGGACGGCGGGGCCCGCGGCTCCTCGGGGGCGGCTTCTGAACGCTCCTGCGGCTGCGGCCCCGCCTCTGCACGACACAGTATTATCAAGATACCAGCGCAGGGACGATCCCTCAAGCACGCCCGACGAGCGAAAGTACGGAACCCAGACTTACGCTGGGGTCTGCGCTGAGGGCTACGCTGGGGGCTGCCCCTCGGGGCAGCGCTCGGATCCGGCAGACTGGGCTCCGGCACGCCCCCAGTCGCCGCGGTGGGCGAGTCATCCACAACCTCAACCACGGGCGCCTTGGCTTTCTTCGCCACTCGCTCCGCCAAGGTCCTGAAGTTAAGACGAGGAACAGGATCAGAGCCTGCGACAATCAAGGCCAAGTCCTTGAAGATGCGAAACCTCAAAAGCTCTTAATCCCGTTCGTCCTCGTCGTCGTCGTCGCTCAGGGCGGAGAAATCAAACTCCACCTGACGCGCGGCCACGCGGGGAGCGGGCAGCGGGGCCTCCCTCGGACGCTTGGCGGTCCCGACGGTTGCCGGGGCCCGGGGAGCTGGCGGAGTCGTCGCTCCACCCTCCAAGGGCTCCTTTCCGTGCGGCGCTACCTCACGGGGCGCCACCGACGTAGCTGACGCGCCAGGCGCCCCCACCGCAACCCGGCTCCCCCGGGAGACTCGTGCCGCTTGGCGGGGTGGTTGCTGCCGGGAGGCCGGCGCCTTTGCCCCCATCGCCGCCCGGCGGAGACGCTTCGCCGCAGAACGCCGGGGGCTTACGCGGGACGAGGAGGTTTCCGACGCTGAGGGAAGGTCATCGGCGTAGAGCTCCAAGGATCCGTCGGAGTCGTCGTCACCACCGTCCTCCTCCTCCACCCCGGCGAGCCCGCTGGACCCAGCATCCTGCGCTGTGGCTCCTTGTCCTCTGGCGGTGGTGGCCCTCGCCGCGGCCTCGATCAAGATCCCCTGGATCCCGGAGTGCCTCAGAGAGGGAACCCCGGCGAGCTCGTCGGGGGGCAGCTTCAGCAGTTCGCATATCTCCGCCACCTCCGCTTGGCGGGACGCCTCCGCGGCCTCCGCCTCTTCGGGCGAGAAGCCGAACTCCCCGGCCGCTGCGGCTGCGGCGGCCTCTTCAGCCCAAGAAGCCGTGCAGGCTGCCTCTCGCGCGGAAGTGTCCCGCGTCAGCCCCCGGGCCTCGTCCTTCTTCTTCGCCACCTCCGCCAGGTTGTCGAAGAAGTTCAAGATGACGTCTGGCCTGGGCGGAATCCACGTGCGGTCGACGCCGTGCGAGTCACACGCGGGCATCATGGCGTGAAGGGAATCCCGGGCCGAGCTGTTGCAAAGAGGCACGACTCCCCGGGGCTCCCTGAACCACTCTGGGTGGGCCGGGTCATGCTTGAATAGCTCCCGGACCATCCCCTTAAGCTCCACCGACGTGAAGTTGAAGTTGAGCCCGGGGCGCAGCCTCATTATGTCCGCCGCGTTGCTATACTCCCAGGCTGGCCTCTTCCTATCTTGAAGAGGGGCGATGCGGCGGCGGAGAAAGTCTGCGCCCACCTCTCCGACGGACAGCCTTGCTGCCCGAAGACGGAGAATCCTGATGATGGCGGCGTTGAGCTTGCCGTCGTCCGAATCCAGCTCGCTCCAATCCTTGCCGCGCATAATAGGTGTTGTGCGCGGCGCGGTGAAAGGTTGCGGCTGGTCCTCGACGACCCAGCACCAGTCGGCGCGCCACTCCTCCCACTTGCCACGGAGCTCCCCCGGCAAGTAGGAATCCTTCTTGTTCAGACGGAAGACCCAAGATATCCCCCCGGCGAGGGGGGCGCCGGCCTCCACTCTGGGGATAAAAAAGTGCCTGAACAGCGCGACGTTTGGGTATACCCCAACGTAGTTCTCGCACATATGCGCGAAAACCGCCATCGTGAGGACGGCGTTGGGAGTGAAGTCAAGAAGGTGGAGGCCGAAGGTGTTCATTATGTCGCAAAAGAAATCAGAAAAAGGGGGGCAAAGACCGCAGTGGAAGAAGGCTGCGAAGAAATAATACCCACCGGGGTAGTTGCCCTTGGAGGCGGCCGGATAGACTCGGGTGCGGGGATGCGCCTTGGTCTCCTCCGCCCAGAACAAGTAGTACTTGTTCCAGAGCTCCCGCGCGCCAAGCTTCGGCGCGAAGACGAGGTTCTGCTTCCGCAGCAAGGTGAGCATCGCCGCGTGCTCCGATTTCTCCTTCTTGGTCTTCTCCGCCCTCGCCTTCTCAGTCTTCGGGGCCATGGCGGAGGCGGCGAGGGAAGGAAGACGAAGAATCCGGTAGCTCCGCAAGTACGCGCGAGCGGCGGAGGAAAAATGGACGCGGGGCGCAGATGGGATCTCTGGAGAAGGGAGAGGACGCAGCAAGGGCGAAGGAGGGGAGCCGCTCCCGTCCCCTCTGCCTTATATGGGGGAAGGGGCGGACGCTCCGTTCTTGCCATCAAGAGATCGTGCGCGACGTGACGCGCGCCTGCGCGGTTCAGCCCCGCGCACGCCACCTACGTCACGATCACCTCGCGCGTCCCGCCCCCGCGACGCCGCGGTAAGCGCGCGCCGCCTGGGGAAGACGCGGCGGATGCGGAGTTAAGGAGCAGCGCGACCAAGGCCACGCGTGCCCGTGCACTGTTAGGGCCTGGCCCAACTACGCTCGGCACCGTGTGTGGCCCAGGCCCGGGGGCTCCTGTCGGTGTACTAAAGTAGGGGTACCTTAGTACCCCAGACTTGTGCACGGGCAGTTGTAGCACCCTGCGGCAAGGCCCGCCCCGGAAGCGCCAAGAGAATACCAAGCATTCAAGACAAGGCCCCCGGCAAGAGGAGCTTGCCGGGCCGAGAAGACAAGACCCCGGCAAGAGGAGCTTGCCGGGACGACTGCGCCCATGTAAGGCCATCCAAGAACAAAGTATAACGAGATAGAAGATCGAGCCCCCGACAAGAGGAGCTTGTCGGGAAGGCCGAACCCAGGCATCACAAGAGAAGCCCGCCGTGGCGCGCCAAGCGCCCCGGCAAGGCCTGATAGCTGGCACGCTATCAGGCACAGGAAGACGACCCCCGCGGCAAGCCACTTGCCGCGGCAAGATCGCCACTGCGCTCCAGCTCGCCCGCCCACGCGTCACTCCGGGGCTTCCCCCGAGGGCACGTGGCGAGGCACCACGCAGCCTGGGGCATGCGGCGGCATGCAGCCGCCATCGTGGCGAACGGTGGCGCACCTAACGGTCCGCCTCGGTGCTGTCCGAGCGACCGTGACGGGCATTTAATGCCCTTGTCCCCTACCGTCAGAAGTAGGTATGATAACACTGTGCCGCACTGTAGCGCCACCGTTCCCGCACTATTACAGCTACCACCCCTTTTACACTTTTGCCCCTTTCTCCTACGTTGACACCTGTCGGTGACCCCTTTGCGCTATAAAAGGAGGCCCGTGTGCGACGTAGAAGGGGTTCCGGGGTTCGGAGAATCGGCACCCAGACAGCCATACGCTCGGTGCAGCTAGCTCCCCAAGCTCCCGAGCTCCCCAGTTCAATACAACTAAGCAGGAGTAGGGTTTTACGCGTCCATCGCGGCCCGAACCTGGGTAAACCGCCCGTGTGCTCGCTTCGATCTGCTCTCCGCGCTCCCTCCGCCCCCCTCCGGACAACGAAAGGGGCTCCGGCCCCATAGGTGCCCGCGGGGGACAGCCCGTCCGCCCCGACATCCATCGTGATCTCACCCAAAACTTGAAAACTTCAATCACACAAAACTCAACAAAACCGTCGTGAGATCCGTTAGTATAAGAAAACAAATCACCACTTTAAGTACTGTTGCAAACCCATTCATATTTCATTTTTGCATTATATCTACTGTATTCCAACTTTTCTATGGCTCATCCCCCCGATGCAACCCATAGATTCATCAAAATAAGCACACAATGCAAAGAAAACAGAATCTGTCCAAAATAGAATAGTCTATAGTAATCTGAAAACTTCGTATACTTTTGTAAATCCAAAAACTCTGAAACATTAGGAAAATGTAGGCAATTTGTATATCAATCTTGCGTAAAAAATTCAGAATTTTATCACGCTTCTGTAATTTTAAACAATTCTGCTACTGGCGCAAAGAGTTTCTGTTTTTCAACAAGATCAAATAACTAGTACCCAACATGATCCCAAAGGTTTTACTTGGCAAAAACACTAATTAAAACATAAAAACACAATCATAGCAGTAGCATAATTGTGCAAACACTCAAGAAAAGAAACAAAAAGGTAAATATAAATTTTATTCATTGGGTTGCCTCCCAACAAGCACTATCATTTTATGCCCCTAGTTAGGCATAGTGCATAGATCTAAGTATTGTCATCTTTAGTTCTTGATCCATAGGATGCCCTCATGATTGATTCATATGGTGTCTTAATTCTTGTTTGAGGGAAGTGTTCCATTCTCTTCCTTTGGAAATTGAAATTTAATATTGCCTTCTTTCATATCAATCACGACACCAATAGTACATAAAAATGGTCTACCAAGTATAATTGGACAAGACGGATTGCAATCAATACCAAGAACAATAAAATATATGGGCACATAATTCCTAATTGCAAGAATAAGAACATCATCAATTCTTCCCATAGGCTTTTTAATAGTGGAATCCGCCAAGTGCAAATTAAGAGAACATTCTTCAATATCGGTAAGACCAAGAACATCACATAAAGATTTCGGAATTCTGGAAACACTAGAACTAAAATCACATAAAGCAAAACACTCATAATTTTTAATCTTGAATTTGGTAGTAGGTTCCATTCGTCATGCAATTTTCTAGGAATTGAGATTTCTAATTCCAACTTTTCTTCCAAAGCTTTCATCATGGCATCTACGATATGTTTAGTAAAAGCTTTATTTTGCTCATAGGCATGAGGTGAATTTATCATGGATTGCAACAAAGAAATACAATCAATCTAAGAGAAATTATCATAATTAAAGTCTTTGTAATCCAAAAGAGTGGCCACATCACTAATTAAACTTTGGACCTCTCCAAACCCACTTTTATCATTTTTTTCATCAAGATTTTCACCCTCCGAATTATAGGGATGCCTTCTAATTAAAGTTGACTCTTCTTTAGTACCTTTATCATCAATTTTAATTTTACTAAACAAGGAATCAATAGAAGAAACACCAATCACTTTAAGATCTTCATTACTTTTATGAAAACAATCACTAGAAAATTCTCTTTCTAAGAATTCTCTTTTAGCTCTAAGCATAGCGGTTCTTTTCTTACTTTTATCCATATAAACATATAAAGCTTTAATTGATTCCTCAACCTTGGGTACAAAAATTTTCAACTTGAGATTTTCTACGTCGTGAGAAATTCTATCAATGCTTCTAGACATATCAGCAATCTTATTCAAATTTTCTTCTATCATAGTATTAAAACCTTTTTGCACATTGATAAATTCTTTAATATTATTCTCAAGATCAGAGGTGTTCCTATTATTATTGTAAGAAGGATTACCATAGGAATTATCATAATTATTAGAGGAATTTCCAGGAAAAGGCCTAGGATTAAAATTACCTCTATAAGCATTGTTATTAAAATTGTTTCGCGAGCCAAAATTCACGTCTAGGGGATCACTATTTTGCTCAATCAAAGTAGACAAAGGCACATCGTTAAGAACAATAGGAGCACTTTTATTAGCAAAAAATTTCATAAGAACATCAACTTTTTCACTCAAAGTACTAATTTCTTCAACTGAATTAACTTTTTTTTACTAGTAGGTCCTCTTTTAGTATCCATTGTGAATAATTTGCCATAATATTATCAAGAAATTTAGTAGCTTCACCCAAAGTAATTTACATAAAAGTACCACCCGTGGCGGAATCTATAAGATTTCTAGAAACAAAATTCAACCCCGCATAGAAATTTCGTATGATCGTCCAAAGATTTAAACCATGAGTTGGACAATTTCTTAGCATCAATTTCATTCTTTCCCAAGATTGCGCAACATGTTCATGCTCAAGTTGCTTAAAATTCATGATTTTAGTTCTAAGGTAAATAATTTTCATGGACAGAAAATACTTAATAATAAAAGCATCTTTGCACTGATCCCAAGAATCGATACTATTGCGAGGCAAAGAAGAAAACCAAATTTTTGCGCAATCTCGCAAAGAAAACATAAATAATTTAAACTTCACAATATCATTGTCCAAATCTTTTTTCTTTTGCATATCGCCTAATTCTACGAATGTGTTTAGATGGGACGCGACATCCTCATTAGGAGTATCGAAAAATTGATCTTTCATGACAAGATTCAACAAAGCGGCATTAATATCACAAGACTCCGCACTAGTGGCGGGAGAAGCAATCGGAGTGCTAATAAAATCATTATTATTGGTATTGGAAAAATCACACAACTTGGTGTTTTCTTGAGTCATCGTGGCTACGCAAACAAGATTGCACACAAAAATAGATCTGAGGAGAAAACGGTGAACAGAAAAGGTGGCGAATAAAACGACATTTTTTTATGAAGTGGGCGAGATGAAAACGAGAGGCAAATGGCAAATAATGTAAATTTCAAGGAGATGATATTTGTGATTAGGAACCTGGTAGATGTTGATGATGTCTCCCAGGCAACGGTGCCAGAAATTCCTTTTGATGTCGCTTGAACTACGTCGGTATTTCCCCAAAGAGGAATGGATGATGCAACACATCTACGATACATATTTCCCTCAGTTTTGAAACCAAGGTTATCGATCCAGTAGGAGAACCAAGCAACACTATGTGAACGGTACCTGCACACAAAGAACAAATACTTGCAACCCGACGCTTATGAGGGGTTGTCAATCCCTCCTACGGGTAACAACGTAGGAAATTGTCAAGTTGACGGGATACAATTGTGATAGATTGAATAAATAGATCTCGATAAAACGTGAAATAAAATAAATAAATAAAAAGTGCAGCAAGGTATTTTTGTTTTTTTGGAATAATAGATCTAAAAACGAAAGCAAATAAAAAAAGATCTCAAAGCAAATACAATAAAGAATAGACCCGGGGGCCGTAGATTTCACTAGTGGCTTCTCTCAAGAAAATATGATACGGTGGGTAAACAAATTACTGTTGGGTAGTTGATAGAGCCTCAAATAATTATGACAATATCCAGTCAATGATCAATGTATAGGTATCACTCCAAGATTAGTAGACCAACTCCTGCCTGCATCTACTACTATTACTCCACACATCGACTGTTATCCAGCATGCATCTAGTGTATTAAGTTCATGGAGAAACGGCGTAATGCAATAAGAATGCTGACATGATGTACACGATATTCATGTAGGAATAGCCCCATCTTGTTATCCTTAATAGCAATGATGCATGCATGTCTTGCTGCCCCTTCTGTCACTGGGAAAGAACACCACATGATCGAACCCATCACAAAGCACCTCTTCCCATGGCAAGAAAATGGATCTAGTTGGCCTAACTAAACCAAAGATTCGAAGAAGAAATATGAGGCTATAAATAATCATGCATACAAGAGATCAAAGAAGAATCAAATAATATTCATGGATAAAAGATCTGATCATAAACTCAAAGTGCATCGGAACCCAACAAACATATCGCAAAAAGAGTTACATCAAATAGATCTCCAAGAGACCATTGTATTGAGAATCAAAAGAGAGAGAGAGAGGAAGCCATCTAGCTACTGCCTACGGACCCGTAGGTCTACGATGAACAACTCACGTATCATCAGAGAGGCACCGATAAGGATGATGAACCCCTCTGTGATGGTGTCTAGATTAGATCTCGTGGTTCTAGAACTTGTGGCGGCTGGAATTGTGTTTCATCGAATCCCCTAGGGTTTCTGGAGTATTTGGGGATTTATAGAGCAAAGAGGCAGTGCGGGAGGCCACCGAGGTGGGCACAACCCACCAGGGCGTGCCTGGGCCTCTAGGCGCGTCAAGGTGGGTTGTGCCCCCCTTGAGGCACCCCTCTGGTACTTCTTTGGCCCATGTTGTTTCTTCTGGTCCATTAAAATTCTCCAAAAAGTTTTGCTGCATTTGGACTCCGTTTGGTACTGATATTCTACGTAGTAAAAAAACAAGCAAAAATAACAACTGGCACTGGGCACTATGTCAATAGGTTAGTCGCAAAAAATGATATAAAGTTGCTATAAAATGATTGTAAAACATCCAAGGATGATAATATAACAACATGGAACACGCAAAAATTATAGATACGTTGGAGACGTATCACATACCTACCTATATGCGGTATTTCCGTGCCGTTCCAAGTAAATTTGTACGTGCCAACTTTAATTCTCAATATGAATTTTCTTTTTGTGTGCCCGTAGGTGCCCAATAGTTTCCATGCTAGATATTTTATTCTCAAGATGAGTGTTTATCCACTTGTCATTGCATGAGAGTGTGGCAAGGTAATAGGGATGCCCAGTCCCAAAATAAAAAAGAATACTTTATGTTGCCAAATAGTAAATTCCTTGGAAAGCGTCGGAATGGAAGGCACCTGTGGATACGGCTAGCCATGGATTTTGAAGGAATGGTGGAAAAATGAATGAACTTTATTTTATGTTTGGGAACCGCCTGTGATCTATCTAGCATGGAAAATATTGGGAATTCTCAGTCGTTTTTGTTGATAGGAAAAGTATGCCACTCAAAACAATTTTATCTCTCAATTTAAGCTGTGAGCTTTGGCACCTCTACAAATCTCTGCTTCCCTCTATGAAGGGTCTATCTGTTTACTTTGTGCAATTTTTATTTTTATTTGAGTCTCCATCTTCTCTTATAAAGCACCAACTAGGGAACACTATTATCATACTTGTGCATTAGATGTAGCTAATATTTGAGTGTGTTTCATGAATGGATCAATGATTGAGCATAATGGGTTAGGCATAGCTTTCTTTAGTGTTGATATTTTGAAAGACAAGGTTGCTTGTTGATATGCTTGTGTATTGATGTCCTCATGTCAATTATAGACTATTGCTTTGAATCATCTAAAAGTCTAAATGTCCATGCCACAGAAGAAAAGATTATGCTATGAATATGATGGGTAGCATTACACATCAAATTTTTTGTTTTTATCATTTCCATACTCAAGGCTGAGCATGAATTAATCTTGGGGATGCTGATACGTCTCCAACGTATCTATAATTTTTGATTTCTCCATGCTATTAAAGTATCAATCTTGTATGTTTTATACTCATTTACTAGCAACTTTATATAATTTTTTGGGACTATCCTATTGACATAGTGCCCAGTGCTAGTTGCTGTTTTTTGCTTGCTTTTTTTACTTCATGGAAAATCAATACCAAACGGAGTGCAAATGCCACGAAACTTTTTGGAGATTTTTTCTGCCCAAAAGACACCCAGAGGGCCAAGGAAGTGCACCAAAGGAGGCCCGTGGGGTCCACCAGGCACCAGGGCGCGCCAGAGGCCCCAGACACACCCTAGTGGGTAGTGGGGCCCATGGGAGGCTTCTCCACCGACTATTAGCTCTACAAATATTCTAAAATCCCAAAAACCCTAGGGGGGTCGACGAAACACTTTTCCAGCCACCACAAGTTCCAGAACCATGAGATCTAATCTAGAGGCCTTTTCTGGCACTCTCCCGGAGGGGCAACGATCACGGAGGGGTTCTTCATCATCCTTGTTGCCCCTTCGATGATGCATGAGTAGTTTACTATAGACCTACGGGCCCGTAGGTAGTAGCTAGATGGCTTGTTCTCTCTCTTTGATCTTCAATACAATGTTCTCCTTGATGTTCTTGGAGATCTATTTGATGTAATGACTTTTTGCGGTGTGTTTGTTGGGATCCAATGAATTGTGATTTTATGATCGGACCTATCCATGAATATTATTTGAGTCTTTGCTGCACTCTTTTATGCATGATCTTTATAGCCTCATATTTCTTCTCCGAAACTTCGGTTTAGTTTGGCTAACTAGATTGATTTTTCTTGCAATGGGAAGAGGTTCTTTGTGATAGGTTTGATCTTGCGGTGCTCAATCTTAGTGACAGAAAGAGACATGACACGCATGTATCGTTGCTATTAAGGATAAAATGAATAGAACTTGTCTACATCATGACATTGTTCTTATTGCATTACTCCGTTTTTCCATGAACTTAATACACTAGATGCATGCTGGATAGCGGTCGATGTGTGGAGTAATAGTAGTAGATGCAGGCAGAAGTTGGTCTACTAATCTTGGACGTGATGCCTATGTACATGATCATTGCCTTGGATATCGTCATAATTATTTGCTTTTCTTTCAATAGCAACAGTAATTTGTTTACCCACCGTATGCTATTCTCTAGAGAGAAGCCTCTAGTGAAATCTACGGCCCCCAGGTCTATTTCCTATCATGTTAAAACCAAAAATACCTTGCTGCATTATTTATTTATTTATTTATTTAATTTTGTGTTTGGTTAGGACTATTTACCAAATCTCATACAATTTAATCTATCTCAATACCGAGTAGGGATTGACAACCCCTCTTACGCTTGGGTTGCAAGTTGTTGTTTTTGTGTGCAGGTGTTGTTTACTAGTGTTGCTTGGTTCTCCTACTGGGTTGATAACCTTGGTTTCATAACTAAGGGAAATACTTATTGTTCCTGTGCTGCATCATCGTCTCCTCTTCAGGGAAATACCAACACAGATACAAGCAATCAGGCATCAACTAACGATTGTATGTTTTCAAAACATATGCACTTACTACGCGCGCGCGCGCGGGGGGGGGGGGGGGGTGATACGTCTCCAACGTGTCTATAATTTTTGCTTGTTCCATGTTGTTGTATTACCATTCCTGGATGTTTTACAATCATTTTAGAGCAACTTTATATCATTGTTTGGGACTAACCTATGACATAGTGCCCAGTGCCAGTTGTTGTTTTTTTGCTTATTTTTTTACTTCACAGAATATTAGTACCAAATGGAGTGGAACTTTTTAGAGAATTTTTGTGGACCAGAAGAAACAACATGGGCCAAAGAAGTACCATAGGGGTGCCCCGAGGGGGGCACAACCCACCTGGGCACGCCCTAGTGGGTTGTGCCCACCTCGGTGGCCTCCTGCATCGCCTCTTCGCCCTATGAATACCCAAATATTCCAGAAACCCTAGGGGAGTCGACGAAACACAATTCCAACCGCCGCAAGTTTCAGAACCATGAGATCCAATCTAGACACCATCACAGAGGGGTTCATCATCCTCATTGGTGCCTCTACGATGATGCGTGAGTAGTTCATTGTAGACCTACAGGTCCATAGGCAGTAGCTAGATGGCTTCCTCTCTCTCTTTTGATTCTCAATACAATGGTCTCTTGGGTATCTATTTGATGTAACTCTTTTTGCAGTGTGTTTGTTGTGATCCAATGAACGTTGAGTTTATGATCAGATCTTTTATCCATGAATATTATTTGAGTCTTATTTGATCTCTTATATGCATGATTTTATTGTTATTGATATCGATTGCAATCCGTCTTGTCCAATTATACTTGGTATACCGTTTTTACACACTATAGGCGCCGTGATTGATATGAAAGAAGGCAATATTAAATTTCAATTTCCACTAGGGAAGGGTATGGAACACTCCCCTAGAACAAGAATTAGGCCACCATATGAATCAATGATGAGGACATCCTATAGATCAAAAACTAAAGATGATAATACTTGAATCTATGCATTATGCCTAGCTAGGGGCATAAAACGATAGCGCTTGTTGGGAGGCAACCCAATGAATAAAATTTATTTTTACCTTTTTCTTCTGTTGTTGAGTGTTTGCACAATTATGCTACTGTTATAATTGTGTTTTTTGTTTTAATTAGTATTTGTGCCAAGTAAAACATTTGGGATCATGTTGGTTGATAGTCGATTTGATGTGGTTGAAAAATAGAAACTTTTTGTGTTAGTGCTACTTCTTGAGCTTGCATTGGCTTTTCCCTTGAAGAGGAAAGGGTGATGCAGCAAAGTAGAGTAAGTATTTCCCTCAGTTTTAAGAACCAAGGTATCAATCTAGTTGTAGACAATGAACAAGTCACCGAATACCTGCACAAACAATCAACAACTTGCATCCAACACGATAAAGGGCATCGTATTATAATTTCCATAAGAATTGTAGTAGGAATTGCCATAATTATTAGAGGAATTACTAGGAAACGACCTAGGATTAAAATTACCTCTATACGCGTTATTACCAAAATTGTTCCTAGCAACAAAATTCACATCCATAGATTCATTATTATTCTCAATCAAAGTAGATAAACGCATATCATTAAGATCAATAGGAGCACTCTTGCTAGCAAATAATTTCATAAGCTCATTCATCTTTCCACTCAAAACATTAATCTCTTCAATCACATGCACTTTTTTACTAGTGGAAGATCTTTCGGTATGCCATTGAGAATAATTAACCATAATATTATCTAGGAGTTTAGTAGCTTCTCCTAAAGTAATTTCCATAAAAGTACCTCCCACGGTCGAATCTAAAAGATTTCTGGAAGTAAAATTCAATCCGGCATCCATTTTTTGTATCATTAATTTGATCCTCTCCCAAGATTGTGCAACATGTCCATGATCAAGTTGCTTAAAATTCATAATATCGTTCCTAAGGGAGATTGTCGGTGCACTAAAGTAGGGGTACCTTAGTACCCCGAACTTGTGCACGGGCAGTCGTAGCACCACGCGGCGAGGCTTGCCAGGTGATCGCCAAAATTCTCCATGGTCCCTTTTTGGGCCATCCAAGAACAAAGTATTTGAGCCAAGGCCCCGGTAAGAGGAGCTTGCCGGGATGGCCGCTCGAAGCACAAGGCCCCGGCAAGAGGAGCTTGCCGGGAAGGCCGACCAGGGCACGACAAGAGACTTGCTACGACGCGCCACGCGTCCCGGCAAGGACCGGTGAGCAACAAGCTCCCGGGCGCGACAAGGCATCAACCGCGGCAAGGCGCTTGCCGCGGCAAGTCACCACCCCGCGCCTGCGTTCCAGCTCATCCACCCACGTGTCGCTCTGGGGCCATTCCAGGCGTACGTGGCGAAAGGTTGCGCAGCCAGGGGCATGCGGTGGCGAAGCAACGCTGACAGGATAGCCATCGTGGCAAACGGTGGCGCCCCTGACGGTCCCTTTTCTGCACTGTTTGGGCGACCTAGACTGGCATTTAATGCCCTTGTCCCCTGCCGTCAGAGTTAGGTATGATAGCACTGTGCAAACAGCTGTACCCAACACAGCGTTTTCCAGTTTTACCCCCGCCTAAGTTGCCACCTGTGGGTAACCCCTTGCGCATATAAAAGGAGGCCCCATGCGCAACGTAGAAGGGGAGGAAGAAGTTTCGAGGAAGAGGGAGGCCACTCACGCTCGGTCTGATTAGTTGCCTGAGTGTATGTAGCACTCAGCGCTCCCGAACAAGAACACAATACAAACCACAAAGCAGCAGTAGGGTTTTACGCATCCGTGCGGCCCGAAGCTGGGTAAACCCCTTGTGTGCATCGCCTCGATCCGCTCTTCGCGCGACCTCCGCCCCCCGCCGAACCAGAAAGGGGCTCGGTCCCCATAGGTGTTCGTGGAGGCAGATTTCCCCCGACATCTTTGGCGCGCCAGGTAGGGGGCGTCGAGGTTGTGTGAACCCGATCCGGCGTCTGCATAGGCTAGATCTCCATCATCTTCATCGACATGCCACCGAAGAAGAAGGCTCCGGAGGTGGCTGGTCCGTCCGCGTCGAACCCACCGCCCCTGGAGCAAACGGGTGGTGGGGACGGCACCGGCGGCGGAACGGGCGTCGCCGAGCCAGCTCATGGTGCCACGGCGTCCGAACATGCACCGAGCCCCTCTCAGGAGGCACGGGACCAACAGCGTCTTGGCACTCACGGTACCATACGCTCACTGGACCCAGATCGAGCTGGCGGATCCCAGGGTGCTCAAGGCCAACATACACACCAACGTGCTGGCGCGAGCGTGGCGCGACTGCCTGGACCAGGTGCTGCTCCTTCTAACATAGTTAGAAGTTCGAGCACATCCCGCTCCACGCGCCGTTCGCCACCGCTGCCCGCCACTCCAGCAAAAGCTCTAGCACGAGCTCAACTGCTCCTAGACTACCCTCCAACGGCGGACAAGCTCGACGACTGGAGGGCCACGATACAGAGTCTCATCGGCTTCGCTAACGGCGACACCCCGCAGCAGCACAGTGCGTCGCAGCCGCGGCAGGTCGGCCAGGCGAGAACCGATGGCGCCAAGACCGGTGGGGGTGCGACCACTGTGCATTCCCCGCCCCAAAGGCCAAGATCACCGACTCGCCGGAACCATCACGACAACGACTCCACCGCATCGTCAAATCCGCGAACTCGTCGCGATCAACGCCAAGTTCTTCACGAACGAAAGCAAGAGGACGCTCGTACTCGCATCGAGCGTCGAAGAGAAGCGCGGCGTCAATCAGACCAGTGCGCTGAGCCCTCTGTCGACATGCATGCGCCGGGGGGACCAGGCAACCTGCCGTATGCGGTAGGCTGCCCTGCGTTCACCCGTGAGCTGCGGCAAGTCCAGTGGCCCAGCACGAAGAATTTCAAGCCAGACGTACCGGAGAAGTACGAAGGCAAGTCGCATCCGTCGGAGTTCCTCAGCATCTACACCATTGCGGTGCAGGCTGCTGGAGGGCGAGACGACAAGATCCTTGACAACTACTTCCCGCTAGTACTCAAATCCAACGTCAGATCCTGGCTCATGCACTTGCCGGATAACTCCATAACCTCCTGGACAGACTTGTGCCATCAGTTTGTTGGCGCCTTTACAGGCAGCCACAAACCCCATGGCCAAGCGAGCGACCTTCATCTGCTCGTCTAGAAGGAAGGGGAACCCTTGCGCAAGTTCATCCAGAGATTCAACCGCGTACACTACAATATCCCAGACGTCCACCCTGCCGCGGTCATCAGCGCGTTCCATCAGAACATGCGTAACCGCAGGATGCGGGAGGAGATGGTGATGTGCAAGATCAAAGACGTCAGCGAGCTATATTCCCTGGCCGACAAGTGTGCACGTGCTGAGGAAGGAAGGAAACTCCCTGGAGAGAACACTGGAGCAGGAGAATCTGACAGTGAGGATACCGCCCCGGCAAGGAAGAACCGGCGGCGGAGCAACAGGAAGAAGAAGAGCCAAGAAGTACTGGTTGTTGAGTAGTCCGGCGACGAAGGCGCCGCCAAGAAGGCCCGGGCTGGTAGCTCCGGCAAGGAGGTTGCCGGATGCACCAACTGCCAGGCTGTGGCGGTCGCCGACAAGCGGGACGGCACCAACAAACAGTACTGCAAGATCCACCGCACCAAGGGCCATGACCTCCAGAGCTGCAAGCAGGTCGAGCGGCTCGTCGAGCTGCAAAAGGCCAAGTACGAGCGACGCGACAAGGAGAAAGCCCGGGGAGGTGGCGGAGGATCCGGCACGAAGCGCCCCAGTCAGGGAGGACGCCGCGACAAGGACAAGCAGCGGCAAGCAGACAGACCTCCCCGCGGCCGCGACAAGGACGAAGACAAGGACGAAGACAAAGACATGGATGATGTCGAGACCAGTAGCAGGAGTTTCAGAAAGCCACGGAGGTCTTGTGCATAGACGGCGGTGCTTCTCTGCATACTTCTCGCCGCCAGCTCAAGCAGTGGGCGCAGGAAGTCAATGCAGCGGAACCACCCGTCGAGTCACGCAAGCCTCTGAAATGGTCCAGCACGCCTATCATCTTCGATATTGAGGACCACCCTGACCGCACAACTGCGATCGGGTGCTTGCCGATGTTGGTCTCACCAACAGTCCGCAACCTCAAGGTCACTAAGATGCTGGTCGACGGCGGGGCCGGCTTGAACCTGATCTCCTCCGCTGTGCTCCAGAAACTCCAAGTCCCCGACAGCGAGCTCGAAGAGACCGGCACGTTCCAAGGAATCAACCCGGGAAGGAGCAAGCCGAAGGGGAAGATAACGTTGCCAGTGACATTTGGCAGCGAGCTGAACTTCAGGACAGAGAGGATCACTTTTGACGTTGCCGATTTTCCATTGCCCTGCAATGGAATTCTCGGCCGTCCAGCGCTCGCCAAGTTCATGGCGGCCTCTCACTACGCATACAACATGCTCAAGATGCCAGGCCCGATAAGCGTCATCTCTGTCCCCGGCGACAAGAAGGTTGCCCTTATCTGTGCCGACAAGATCTACCGGGAAGCAGCAGCCGCAACGGATCACAAGCCACTTGCCGCTGTAGCTCCCGAAGGGAAGAAGAAGACCAAGCCCGGCAAGTGCTCTGGTGCCCACTCCGGCAAGCGCACCTCTTCGGAGTGCTGCGCTACCGTCGAGGACGCGCCATCGAGCTCCACCGGCAAGAGTAAGAAGTAAATGGCAGCCCCGCCAACGACCAAGAAGGTGTCCGCCAAGGAGGACGGCACTGGTGGTACCTTCACCATCAGTGCCACTCTCGACCCCAAATAGGAAAGCGCGCTCGTTGCTTTCCTGCGGGCGAATGTCGATGTGTTTGCCTGGCAACCATCTGACATCCCCGACGTTCCCAGGAAAGTGATTGAGCACCACCTCGCCGTCTGTCCTCATGCGCGGCCCGTCAAGCAGAAAGTCAGGAAGCAAGCGGTGGAGCGCCAAGAGTTCATCGCAGAAGAGATCAAGAAATTGGAAGCGGCAGGCCTTGTCAGAGGTGTGCTCCATCCGACGTGGTTGGCCAATCCTGTTGTTGTGCGCAAAGCAAATGGGAAATGGAGGCTTTGCATCGACTTTACTGATGTTAACAAAGCTTGTCCCAAAGATCCCTTTCCCTTGCTGCGCATTGACCAGATTGTTGACTCCACGGCCGGATGTGACCTGCTTTCATTTCTTGACGCACACTCAGGATACCATCAGATCTTCATGGCTGAAGAAGATGAGCAAAAGACCGCATTCATCACTCCATGTGGCATGTACTGTTTCGTACGGATGCCTTTCGGTTTGAAGAATGCTGGTTTGACGTTTGCGAGGGTTGTCCATACCGCTTTTGAGCCGCAAATCCACAGAAATGTGGAAGCCTACATGGATGACATAGTGGTCAAAAGCAGGAACAGGGCAACCCTGATTCAAGATTTAGAAGAGACCTTTACGAACCTGCGTAGGATCAGCCTCAAGCTCAACCCCGAGAAGTGCGTGTTTGGAGTCCCTTCCGGCAAGCTTCTCGGGTTCTTCGTGTCTCATCGAGGAATCGAAGCCAATCCAGACAAAATCAAGGCAATCGAGCAGATTGAAGCACCAACACGCGTCAAGGATGTACGAAGGCTTGCCGGCTGCGTCGCGACTCTTAGCAGGTTTATTTCCAAGTCTGCAGAACGCGCCCTGCCATTTTTCAAAGTTTTGAAAAAGGCGGGTCCAGTGAAATGGACTCCGGAAGCAGAGGCTGCGCTGCAGGACTTGAAGAAATACCTGTCCTCCGCTCCCATACTTGTCGCGCCTAAACCACAAGAGAAGTTGCTGCTGTACCTGGCGGCAACCAATCAAGTGGTTAGTGCTGCGTTAGTAGCGGAGAGGGAGGCAGATGATGAGCTAGCAACCGCGGCAAGCGCGTCCGGCGACAAGTAGGAGGCTTCCTCGACAAGCTCTGACCCCGACAAGGATGAATCTGCGCAGGAGCGAGTGGAGGTGCAGAAGAAGAGAATGGTGCAGCGCCCAGTTTACTTTGTCAGCTCCCTTCTGCAGGGGGCTAGGTCAAGGTACTCTGGTGTGCAGAAATTGCTTTTTGGCCTTCTCATGTCCTCGAGAAAGCTGCGCCATTACTTCCAAGCACATGAGATTACAGTTGTCACCCGCTTTCCGCTGAAGAGGATACTGCAGAATCCATAAGCAACAGGCAGGATTGTCGAGTGGGCACTGGAACTGTCAAGCTTCGGTCTCAAATTCGAGAGCACTTCAACTATCCAAAGCAGAGCATTGGCGGAGTTCATAGCAGAGTGGACACCGACACCAGACGAAGAGATCCCAGAGACGAGCATCCCCGTCAAAGAAGCAAGCAAAGAGTGGCTGATGTATTTTGATGGTGCCTTCTCGCTGCAAGGCGCCGGTGCCGGCGCGTTGCTTATCGCGCCCACCGGAGAGCATCTCAAGTACATAGTCCAGATGCACTTCCCCAAGGAGCAAGCAACCAACAATACTGCAGAGTATGAAGGTTTGCTTGCCGGTCTCAGGATCGCGGCAGAACTTGGATCAAGAAGATCATTGTCAGGGGTGACTCGCAGCTTGTCGTCCGCCAAGTGAACAAAGATTACCAGAGTCCGTTGATGGAAGCGTACGTTGATGAAGTGAGGAAGCTAGAAGAGCACTTTGACGGCCTGCAAATGGAACACGTTCCAAGAGCTGACAACGACATTGCTGATGGCCTGTCAAAGTGCGCAACACTTAAGTTACCTGTGGAACCAGGAACCTTTCTGCTCAAGCTGACTCAGCCATCTGTAACACCATCAACCGGACAGAGCAAGAAGAGGAAGTTGGTCTCCGACGACTATCTTCCGGCAGAGCTCCCCGGAGCCGCCGCCAAGAAGGTCCCCAAGATCGACGCCAAGAATGCTGAGGAGCAGTCTGCTCCGGCAAACCCCAGGGTTTGTTCCGTAGAAGCAGGCGCTCCCGACAAGTTTTGCTCCGGCAAGCTTGCCGGGGAACATCAAGCTCCGGCTGAGCCCCAGATCCTCGCCGTAGAAGCAGACGTTCCCGCTGCAGCAGATGTGCCTTCAGTCCTTGTTGTCGAGCCACAGGCTCCAGCATGGGCGCAGCGGACTGTCCGTTTCCTCCAGAACGGAGAACTTCCCGAAGATTAAGAAGAAGCGGAAAGAGTAGCCCGGCGCTCAAGTATGTACCAGTTCATCAACAACACACTGTACAGAAGAGGGCCCAACGGCGTGAAATTGAAGTGTATTCCCTGGGAAGACGGACAAAAGCTGTTGGCAGAGATACATGGAGGCATATGTGGTCACCACATTGGCGCAAGAGCACTTGCCGGCAAAGCGTTCCGGCAAGGTTTCTTCTGGCCGACAACCCTCCAGGATGCAACTGCACAAGTAACCAAGTGTGAAGCGTGCCAGTTCCATTCCAAGCAGATACACCAGCCAGCTCAAGCTCTCCAGACGATCCCTTTATCCTGGCCATTTTCGGTCTGGGGGCTCGACATCCTCGGCCCCTTCCCCCGAGCTGTCGGGGGCTTTGAGTACTTGTACGTCGCTATCGACAAGTTCACAAAGTGGCCGGAAGTGGAACCAGTGAGGAAGGTGACAGCACAGTCAGCAGTCAAGTTCTTCAGGTCGATTGTTTGCCGCTTCGGGATCCCCAACAGGATCATCACCGACAACGGTACACAATTCACGAGCCGCGCCTTCATGCAATACGTCCAAGATCTCAGCGCCAAGGTCTGCTTCGCTTCTGTTGCTCATCCCAGGAGCAACGGTCAAGCGGAGAGGGCCAATGTCGAAGTGCTACGCGAGCTCAAGACCAGAACTTTCGACAGGCTGCACAAGTGCGGAAGAAACTGGATCGAGGAGCTGCCGGTGGCTCTTTGGTCGATCAGAACGACGCCAAATCAAGCCACTGGCCAGACACCATTTGCTCTAGTCTATGGAGCAGAAGCAGTTACCCCCACGGAACTCGTATACGGGTCACCTCGAGTGCTCGCTTATGATGAGCTTGAGCAAGAGCGGCTGCGTGAAGATGACGCGCTGCACCTTGAGGAAGATCGTCTTCAGGCTGCTGTGCGAGCCGCTCGCTACCAGCAAGCTTTGCGTCGCTACCATAGCCGCAAAGTTAAAGCCAGAAGCTTCGAGGAAGGCGACCTTGTTCTTCGGCGCGCTCCGTCCGCCAAGAATCATAACAAGTTGACGCCAAAGTGGGAAGGCCCTTACCGGGTGAGACGAGTCATGAGGCCCGGTGCTGTCCGCCTTGAGACCGAAGATGGCACTCTGGTGAGCAACTCCTGGAATATTGAGCATCTTCGTAAGTTTTACCCGTAAGGCGGGGTTGCCGGACCCCGTCCGGCAACCACCCTTTTGTACAAGTCTTGCCGATGTTGCATGTAATCCTTTGTACAAAGCCAGGCGCAGATCCTGAGCAACAGTAAATGAAGTGCTGGCGCCCTAAGTTTTAGCATGCATGCTGAGTCGAGTCTCGTCCTTGGTTAGGGTTGATAGTGCCTAACAGCTGCTAACCCCTAGCTTAGAGGTCGGGTCTGCGTCCTTTTTTCCTGTTCTTTCATTTCCCTTGGTTCGCAGGGTTTTGCATATCCTGGCCAGACCGCTTAAGGACGAAGAAGAGAAGAAGGGCGGACCAGCATCTGGTCCCCGGCAAACCAGTGTTGCCGGGGGCTGCAAGTACAAAGATTCGCCCGCGGCAAGCCCAAGTTGCCGGGGGCTGCAATCCCAGATAAGTTTTTCATCCCTTGTCATGCATTCTCTTATGGACTGAGGAATGCGAAAACCTTGTTTCCTCCTAAAAAGCTACCGTGCTCCCTTAACTCTGGGCCCCAGAGCGCGTTCCTGGGGCCAGTTTTGGTAGTAGCCGCGGCGGCAAAGGAACGGAATGAGGAGCCCGAACCCGCCTCATCCCTACCTCCGCCAAAGGCGTGAGAAAGGTCGAGTGGCGCGGGAAGACGACAGGGCCTGTTGCCGGGCAAAGAAGTGTCTATCTTAACGATATAAAGGATACGCTCCTTGGCGTGGGTTTTACCCGCGGGACAAATGGCCCGGCAAACATCCCCTTTTCATTAAAAAAACATTCCGCTCAGGTACAGTTCAGAGAGAATGAAAAACATGAGAGATGGGATTACAAGCTTTAAATGCAACTAAAGCCCGAGGGCTTACGATTTAAAAAGAGATAAGGTGCCCGTAATCCCTTTCTTGTCTCTCTCCTCAGGAGGTAGGACAAGGAGGCGAGAAGGGCAAAAGGGGCGCCTAGGCGAGCTATGGGTGGCAGAAGACACCAAGAGAACACCCCGGGGGCCGTCTGAAAGCTGGACGATGACGGCGGCGCCGGAAGCAGGGCTCGACGAGGCGGCAGGACGTCAGCACGCTGTCGAGGGCGCCGTGCCCCGTACTCCGAGTTGACGGCCTTGCCGCCCGCCCTCTTCCTCTTCCGCAGCCTCCCTACACCAGCCGCCAAGGAGACGACCCCGAGAAGCTCAAGGAGCCGGCGAAATGGATGATGGGGTCGCTGGTGCCACACGGAGCCGTGACCGGCGCCTAGGCGGACCCGTCATCCCGACGACCGCTGCCCTTGTCGTCGCTGTCGCTCCCCTCCTCGTCGCTCTCGCTCGAGGAGGAGCCTTCGCTGTCGGAGGAGCTATCCACATAGCACCGGGCCCGGGTCCCGTAGCACCCGAAGACCTTGAGGGAGAGGAGATCGCCCTCCATCAACTTAAAATGGAGGGTGAACCCCTCCGTCAAGCTGTGGATACGGGCAAACATCTTCCATCCTCGACCAAGATACATCACGCCGGGGGCTGGGGACTCAACGTGGACCCGCGTGCCGCTGATCCCGCAGCCCCTCATGCGCAGTCTTAGCGTCTCAGGTTGTTCCATCTCCATCACGCTTGCGAAGGGAGCCGGGAGACGGAGGCGATGACGAGACGCCCGGCGCAGCCTGACGAAGAACTCGCAAGGGTCGTCCCCTATGTGGACCGCCGTGAGAAGAGGAGCCGCTGGCGGAGGCGAGGCCGGCGCGTCGCCCCGTCCGCCTCGTCCCCGAGCGCCTCGGCCTCATCCACGACCTGGCCCCCTCCCCCTTCCCCTTACGGTTGGCTCTGCCACCGCGGGTGCAAGGGGAGGATGGGCGCGTTGCCTAGCGGCGACCCTCGCCGCCACCGATGAAGGACCAGGGTTCCCTTTCTGCATGGCGAATGGAGAGAGGGGATCAAAAGCTGAAGGGAAGAAAAGATGAAGGAGTGTGGATTTCCGTCGCCCCCTCTTGCTCTTTATAAAGGAGCAGGGTGGGGGCTCGGCCGCCCCGCTCAGCCAATCAAGACGCAGGAAGAGCAGGCGACTGGGACCGGCCTGCTGCCTCGACCCGCGACGGCCCGGTTTCCTGACTCCACCGTCCGCAACTCCCGGTGCATGGAAGCCGCGTGGCTGGCGTGCAGGACCGAGGCGACGGCTGAGGCGACCTCCCCCCACCCCGTGATCGTGGGGAGTGGACGCCTCGGAGACCGTGCCTCGGCCCCGTCCAGCAAACGAGCCACGCCTCCACGCCTCCCTCCACTTATGGAGATGGCGCGAACCGCCCCCCCTTTATTGCGACGTGACGCATGCCTGCGGGGCTCAGCCCCGCGCACGCCGCCCACGTCACGCACACCTCTCCCCACGATGCCGCGTTCGACGCGTGCCGTTCGGGGAGGACGTGGTGGATGCAGAAAAAGATGCAGCGTGACCCAGGCTGCGCGTGCCCGTGCACTGTTTTGGGCCTGGCCCAAAGCTCTCGGCACCGTGTATGGCCCAGGCCCGGGGGCTCCTGTCGGTGCACTAAAGTAGGGGTACCTTAGTACCCCGAACTTGTGCACGGGCAGTCGTAGCACCCCGTGGCGAGGCTTGCCAGGTGATCGCCAAAACTCTCCATGGTCCCTTCTTGGGCCATCCAAGAACAAAGTATTTGAGCCAAGGCCCCGGCAAGAGGAGCTTGCCGGGACGGCCGCTCGAAGCACAAGGCCCCGGCAAGAGGAGCTTGCCGAGAAGGCCGACCAGGGCACGACAAGAGACTTGCTGCGACGCGCCACGCGTCCCGGCAAGGACCGGTGAGCAACAAGCTCCCGGGCGCGACAAGGCATCAACCGCGGCAAGGCGCTTGCCGCGGCAAGTCACCACCCCGCGCCTGCATTCCAGCTCATCCACCCACGTGTCGCTCTGGGGCCATTCCAGGCGTATGTGGCGAAAGGCTGCGCAGCCAGGGGCATGCGGTGGCGAAGCAACGCTGACAGGATAGCCATCGTGGCAAACGGTGGCGCCCCTGACGGTCCCTTTTCTGCACTGTTTGGGCGACCTAGACGGGCATTTAATGCCCTTGTCCCCTGCCGTCAGAGTTAGGTATGATAGCACTGTGCAAACAGCTGTACCCAACACAACGTTTTCCAGTTTGACCCCCGCCTACGTTGCCACCTGTGGGTAACCCCTTGCGCATATAAAAGGAGGCCCCATGCGCAACGTAGAAGGGGGAGGAAGAAGTTTCGAGGAAGAGGGAGGCCACTCACGCTCGGTCTGATTAGTTGCCTGAGTGTACTGTAGCACTCAGCGCTCCCGAACAAGAACACAATACAAACCACAAAGCAGCAGTAGGGTTTTACGCATCCGTGCGGCCCGAAGCTGGGTAAACCCCTTGTGTGCATCGCCTCGTTCCGCTCTTCGCGCGACCTCCGCCCCCCGCCGAACCAGAAAGGGGCTCGGTCCCCATAGGTGTTCGTGGAGGCAGATTTCCCCCGACAGAGATGATCTTAGCAGGAGGAAAATACTTGGAAATAAAAGCATCTTTACACTTATTCGATGAATCAATACTATTTTTAGGCAAAGACGAAAACCAAGTTTTAGCATGATCTCGAAGCGAGAACGAAAATAGCTTCAGTTTAACAATATCATTATCCACATCTTTTTTTCTTTTGCATATCACACAAATCAACAAAATTGTTTAGATGGGATGTGGCATCTTCACTAGGAAGGCCGGAAAATTGATCTTTCATAACAAGATTCTGCAAAGCAGCATTAATTACACTATATTCTTCATTAGTAGAGGGAGCAATTGGAGTACTAATAAAATCATTGTTGTTGGTATTGGAAAAGTCACACAATTTGGTATTTTCTTGAGTCATCATGACAAAGCAAGCAATCCAACACATGAGCACACAAAAAGCAAGCGAAGAGGATGAACAGAAGAGGGGCGAAGAAATGGGAAAGCTTTTCGAAAATCGTTTTAGAAGTGGGGGAGAGGAAAACAAGAGGCGAATGGCGAATAATGTAATGCAAGAGATGAGAGTTTATGATGGGTACTTGGTATGTCTTGACTTGGCGTAGATCTCCCCGGCAACAGCGCCAAAAATTCTTCCTGCTACTTCTTGACCTTGCATTGGTTTTCCCTTGAAGAGGAAAGGGTGATGTAGCAAAGTAGAGTAAGTATTTCCCTCAGTTTTGAGAACCAAGATATCAATCCAGTAGGAGACAACGAACAAGTCATAGAATACCTGCACAAGCAATCAAGAACTTGCACTCAACGCGATAAAGGGGTTGTCAATCCCTTCACAGTTACTTGCAAAAAGTGAGATCCGATAGAGATAGATAAACGGTAAAGTAAATATTTTTGGTTTATAGATCGGAATTGCAGAGGAAGTAAATCGAAAACTAAAATTGTAGATCGGAAACTTATATGATGGAAAATAGACCCGGGGGCCATAGGTTTCACTAGAGGCTTCTCTCAAAATAGAAAACATTACTGTGGGTGAACAAATTACTGCCGAGCAATTGATAGAAAAGTGCAAAGTTATAACGATATCTAAGGCAATGATCATGAATATAGGCATCATGTCCGTGTCAATTAGACTGACTATTGCCTGCATCTACTACTATTACTCCACACATCGACCGACTCATGCCTGCATCTAGAATATTAAGTTCACGAAGAACAGAGTAACGCATTAAGTAAGATGACATGATGTAGAGGAATAAACTCAAGCAATATGATGTAAACCCCAACTTTTTATCCTCGATGGCAACAATACAATACGTGCCTTAATGCCCCTACTGTCATTGGGAAAGGACACCGCAAGATTGAACCCAAAGCTAAGCACTTCTCCCATTGCAAGAAAAACCAATCTAGTTGGCCAAACCAAATCGATAGTTCGAAGAGACTTGCAAAGATATCAAATCATGCATATAAGAATTCAGAGAAGATTCAAATAATATTCATAGACAAGATGATCATAAATCCACAATTCATCGGATCTCGGCAAACACACCGGAAAAAAGTATTACATCGAATAGATCTCCAAGAACATCGAGGAGAACATGGTATTGAGAATCAAAGAGAGAGAAGAAGCCATCAAGCTACTAGCTATGGACCCGTATGTCTGTGGTAAACCACTCACGCTTCATCGGAAGTGCAATGGTGTTGATGTAGAAGCCCTCTGTGATCGAACCTCCCTTCGGCAGGACGACAGAAAAGGCCCCTAGATGGAATCTCACGGGTACAGAAGGTTGCGGCGGTGGAAAAGTGTTTTCGTGGATCTCTTTGTTGGTTTGGGGATATATGAGAATATATAGGCAAAGAAAAGAGGTCGGTGGAGTCATGAGGGGCCCACAAGGGTTGGGGGCACTCCCTCCGTCCTTGTGTCCGCCTCGTAGCTTCTTTGACTTGCACTCCAAGTCCTCTGGATGTCTTCTGGTCGTGAAAGTTTTATTCTGTTTGGGCTCCATTTGGTATTCCTTTTCTGCGAAACTCCAAAGCAAGAAAAAACAGAAACTAGCACTGGGCTCTAGTTTAATAGGTTAGTCCCAAAAAAAATATATAAAATAGCATATTAATGCATATAAAAGATCCAAAACAGATAATATAATAGCATGGAACAATAAAAAATTATAGATACGTTGGAGACATATCAAGCATCCCCAAGCTTAATTCCTGCTCGTCCTCGAGTAGGTAAATGATAAAAATAGAATTTTTATGTAGAATACTACCTAACATATTTATCCATGTAATTTTCTTTATTGTGGCATGAATGTTCAGATCCTTATGATCCAAAACAAAAGTTTAATATTGACATAAAAACAATAATACTTCAAGCATACTAACAAGGCAATTATGTCTTCTCAAAATAACATGGCCAAAGATAGCTTATCCCTACAAAATCATATAGTCTGGCTATACTCCATCTTCATCACACAAAATATTTAAATCATGCACAACCCCGATGACAAGCCAAGCAATTGTTTCATACTTTTGATGTTCTCAAACTTTTTCAACTTTCATGCAATACATGAGCGTGAGCCATGGACATAGAACTATGGGTGGAATAGACGGTCGTTGTGGAGAAGACAAAAATGAGGAGATAGTCTCACATCAACTAGGCGTATCATTGGGCTATGGAGATGCCCATCAATAGATATCAATGTGAGTGAGTAGGGATTGCCATGCAACGGATGCACTAGAGCTATAAGTTTATGAAAGCTCAAAAAGAAACTAAGTGGGTGTGCATCCAACTTGCTTGCTCACGAAGACCTAGGGCAATTTGAGGAAGTCCATCATTGGAATATACAAGCCAAGTTCTATAATGAAAAATTCCCACCAGTATATGAAAGTGACAATATAGGAGACTGTCTATCATGAAGATCATGGTGCTACTTTGAAGCATAAGTGTGGTAAAAGGATAGTAGAATTGCCCCTTCTCTCATTTCTCTCATTTTTTTATTTGGGACTTCTCTCGTTTTTTTGGCCTCTTTTTTTCGTCCGGAGTCTCATCCTGACTTGTGGGGGAATTATAGTCTCCATCATCCTTTCCTCACATGGGACAATGCTCTAATAATGAAGATCATCACACTTTTATTTACTTACAACTCAAGAATTACAACTCGATACTTAGAAGAAAATATGACTCTATATGAATGCCTTGGACGATGTACTGGGATTTGCAATGAATCAAGAGTGACATGTATGAAAGAATTATGAACGGTGGCTTTGCCACAAATACAATGTCAACTACATGATCATGCAAAGCAATATGACAATGATGGAGCGTGTCATAATAAACGGAACGGTGGAAAGTTGCATGGCAATATATCTCGGAATGGCTATGGAAATGCCATAATAGGTAGGTATGGTGGCTGTTTTGAGGAAGGTATATGGTGGGTTTATGGTACTGGTGAAAGTTGCGTGGCACCAGAGAGGCTAGCAATGGTGGAAGGGTGAGAGTGCGTATAATCCATGGACTCAACATTAGTCATAGGTAACTCATATACTTATTGCAAAAATCTATTAGTTATCAAAATGAAGTACTACGTGCATGCTCCTAGGGGGATAGATTGGTAGGAAAAGACCATCGCTCGTCCCCGACCGCCACTCATAAGGAAGACAATCAATAAATAAA
The DNA here is from genome assembly GCA_032464435.1 of Aegilops umbellulata. Lineage (NCBI taxonomy): Eukaryota > Viridiplantae > Streptophyta > Magnoliopsida > Poales > Poaceae > Aegilops > Aegilops umbellulata. The sequence goes on from CP136059.1 coordinate 3,382,168, forward strand.
TCATGCTCCAACTTCATCACATAACGGTTCACCATACGTGCATGCTACGGGAATCACAAACTTTAACACAAGTATTTCTCAAATTCACAATTACTTACTAGCATGACTCTAATATCACCATTTTCATATCTCAAAACAATCATAAGGAATGAAACTTCTCATAGTATTCAATGCACTTTATATGAAAGTTTTTATTATATCCCTCTTGGATGCCTATCATATTAGGACTAAATTTATAACCAAAGCAAATTACCATGCTGTCTAAAGACTCTCAAAATAATATAAGTGAAGCCTGAGAGTTCATCAATTTCTATAAAATAAAACCACTGCCGTGCTTTAAAAAGATATAAGTGAAGCACTAGAGCAATATTGCGTAGCTTAAAAGATATAAGAAGTGAAGCACATAGAGTATTCTAATAAATCATGATTCATGTGTGTATCTCTCAAAAGGTGTGTACAACAAGGATGACTGTGGCAAAATAAAAAGCAAAGACTCAAATCATACAAGACGCTCAGAGGGAGTCCTGGATCAGGGGGTCCTCAGGTGTCCGGACTATTCGACATGAGCCGGACTGATGGGCCGAGAAGATAGAAACAGAAGGCTTTCCCCCGTGTCCGGGTAGGACTCCTATGTGCGTAGACGGCAAGTTGATGTCCGGATGTACTATTTCCTTCTTCTGCAAACTGAATCTGTACAACCCTAGGCCCCTCCGGTGTGTATATAAGCCGGAGGGTTTAGTCCGTGGAGGCTATCATAATTCTCATAGGCTAGAAAACTAGGGTTTAGCTATTACGATCTCGAGGTAGATCAACTCTTGTAACCCCTATACTCATCAAATACAATCAAACAGGACGTAGGGTTTTACCTCCATTAAGAGGGCCCGAACCTGGGTAAACATTGTGTCCCACATCCTCAGACGCACAGTTCGGGACCCCCTACACGAGATGTGCCGGTTTTGACATGACATTGGTGCTTTCATTGAGAGCTCCATCGTGTTGTCGACAGAAGGATCGATGGCTCACCTTGTCATCAACAATGACATCACTTCTGGAGGGAACCTAACTTCGGGACAGGTCCTCCAGCTCGGCGGGTTCACCTTCGCCACCCGCACGGCCTTCAAGCCGATGCCACCCCCCCCCCCCGCGATTGCGAAACATCACCACCGCATCGGTGTTGAACACTCCGAAAAGATGGATCCTGCGGACGTCTCATCCTTGAACGAGCTGCTAGATCGCATCGCTGCCCTTGGGCTTGCAACAGATTATGATCGAGTCGAGCTTAAACCTGATCAGAGGGAAATTAATTCCCCGCCGATCAGCCATCTAGTAGTGGTCGTCGAGGAATGAGCCGAAAACACTTCTTCCCCTAAGTTAGAGACCAACTATGTATGGATCTCCGAGCTTCCTGAGCCGGATACCCTCACTCGAGATGAAATTGTGCTTCCTCCAAACTCAGGGTCGGACATAGGGCCCGAAAAGCACTTGGTTCTTCTGGGACCCAAACTGGTCACCTCGGAGATTTTTCAAGCTGCAGATTCAATCTTGGGTCAAGATTCGGGTTTTATCCCACCCACCCACCACAATCTATATTCTCCAAGCAATTCAGACCCTCCAGACATATATGATCTAATGTATGTACGGCAATGTCGGTGTCAAAACCGGCGGATCTCGGGTAGGGGGTCCCGAACTGTGCGTCAAGGTCAGATGGTAACAGGAGACAAGGGACACTTTATTTTACCAAGGTTCGGGCCCTCTCGATGGAGGTAAAACCCTACTCCTGCTAGATTAATATTGATGATATGGGTAGTACAAGAGTGGATCTACCACGAGATCAAGGAGGCTAAACCCTAGAAGCTAGCCTATGGTATGATTGTGTATGATGATGGTTGTCCTACGGACTACAACCCTCCAGTTTATATAGACATTGGATAGGGTTAGGGTTACACAGAGTCAGTTACAATGGTAGGAGATCTCGAACATCCGCACGCCTAGCTTGCCTTCCACGCCAAGAAAAGATCCTTCCGGACACGGGACGAAGTCTTTAATCTTGTATCTTCATAGTCCTGGAGTCCGGCTGAAGGTATAGTCCGGCTATCCGAACACCCCCTAACCTAGGACTCCCTCAGTAGCCCCTGAACCAGGCTTCAATGACGATGAGTCCGGCGCGTAGATTGTCTTCGGCATTGCAAGGCGGGTTCCTCCTCCAAGTTCTTCAAGAAGATTATAAACACCAAAAAATAGTGTCCGGCTCTGCAAAATAAGTTTCCACATATTGGCATATAGAGAATAATATTAATACAAATCAAATCTGCTGACGTATCCCGCAGTGCGTCATAACACTGCGACCAAGCCTTCTATATAAATTGCTTTCATTGTTCCACCTCGGCTCGTGTAGCGAGGCGGTTTCCTTGGCACGTCTTGTCGAAGCAGAGATCGTGTGCCCCCTTTAACGGGATTCTCATTAATACGGACATGGGTAACCCAACCACGCCATTTACCACGGCGTTTGGGAGGCAAGTGAGTTTTATTAGGTAGGTGGGGACGCCTAACCGTACCTGCTTATATAAAGGGATAAGGATTCACCTTTTTAACCTACGCCTTCTTCCTCCTTTGCCAATCCATCTCTCGCGCACTCAAGCTCCAGCGCCCAAGTCCGCCCTTCCTTCCTCAACCTTCTCCAACAATGTCCGGAGCGGGAGGCAAGTGGATGGTCTCCTCCGTTATGGAGGCTCAAGTAAAAAGGTTAAGGAAAGCCGGATACTTGTCCAAGGACATCCCGCATCGGCTTCCTGATAAGGGGCAGGTTCTTCCTACCCCAAGGCCCCATGAGGGGGTATCTTTTCTTCCCCACTTCCTCCGCGGACTGGGCTTTCCACTTCACCCATTTGTCCGGGGGCTCATGTTCTACTACGGCCTGGATTTCCACGATCTGGCCCCGAACTTTGTTCTCAACATCTCGGCGTTTATCGTCATGTGTGAGGCCTTTCTCCGCGTCCGCCCCCACTTCGGCCTCTAGCTCAAGACCTTCAATGTCAAGCCCAAGGTGGTGTCCGTCACCCAGGCGGAGTGCGGAGGCGCTATGGTTGGCAAGATAGCCAACGTCCTCTGGTTCGATGGCTCCCTCGTGGAGTCCCTAAATGGGTGGCAGGCTGGCTGGTTTTACATCACCGAGCCCCGCGATCCGAAATGGGTCGCGGCCCCCGAGTTCAGATCCGGACCCCCCACGCGGCTCATGTCCTGGAAAGAGACAAGCCTGTCGTGGGGCAACGAGGAAGAAGTGACTGGGTTGCAAACATGCATCCAGTCCCTGGTGAACAAGCCAATCCGGCTTGCCAATATAGTCCAGGTCATGCTCGTTCGCCTAATCCTCCCGTGCCAAGAACGGGATTTTACTTTGTGGGAATTCGACCCGGCGCAGCACCAAACCCTCAGTAGGCTCTTCGACACGACGTATGAAGACGTCTGGAAGGTGCTGACCAAAGGCGCCGAGTCCCCCACATCCGCCTCCGAGGATCGCGGATACAGTTCGCAGCATAACGCTAGCGAGGTAAGCTATCTATACCTTTGACAGGTTCGTTAAGCTCTTCTTCATAGATTAACTCTATGCGGGATCTAAACTCCCTTTTACCTTTGACAGGCTTGGCAGGAGATATCCGGACCAATTAACTGTCCGGCTCCTCTGCCCGAAGACCCGGCCCCAGCTCTCTTGGTGAAGCTAATGGCTCTGGCACCTTACGTGGTGCCGGAGAGGAAGGCCAAGAAGAAGAAAACCACCGGGACTCGAAAAAGTTCCCGCAACATGGTGGTGTCGGACTCGTCATCTGACGAGTCCGCAACGCCCTCCTCTCGTGAAAACGAGGAATAGGAACAAGGAAGCTCTCCCCCCCAGTGAGGGGAGCAAAGAGGAAGAAGGCCACCCCAACGGGGGAGGCCGAGGGGTCTTGGAAAAGGAAGACCCCTCCACCGGACTACTCCCACGACGCCGAAGAGGGCGGAGAGGAGTGGCCGGACAGAACCAAGCGTCCGGCGAAATCGTAAGTATTTATATACCAGATGACTCATGATATTCTTTTAATGCGCTGCTTTCCCTAATATCGAACGAAATTTATGCAGCCCGCCCTGGGCCGAACTCGACGATTCGTCGAGCGGCTCCCTGGACTCGTCGGACGTGAACTCTGTTCCGCCCGCGGTCTCCCCCCGCGGGGCGGACGACACCGAAGTGGCGCCCCGCCAAGCTTTGGGGCAGGAGGAGATGGTCTTGGAGGAGCCACAAGGCAATCCTACGGACCCCAGGAGTAAAGGGGATGAAACCCCCTAGGGCTCCAAGTCCGGCTTTGTGCCAGACACCGCACCGGACTCGACAGTCCCGGTCCGCGATGGGCGAACTCCTTCCAAGAGGAGCAAGCCATCTGAGCCGGCGGTCTCCGTCCAACCGGAGGCATCGGATAATCTGCTGGAGGTGCTTAAGGGCGCCGCCATCGATGAGGAGCACCGTACTGTTATGAGTACGGTGATCCAAAGGATTCAGTCCGCCAAGAGCGGACTGAATGAAGCTTGCGCTAGCCTTCTAACAGGCTTTGAGGTAAGTGAAAATATGTCAAATTATTTACCGCATAGACAGTAGCCCCTGATGCTCTGTTCGGTGTTCGGAAAGAAAAGCCGGAGAGAGGATCTAGTGATTTTCGCAGGAGTCTAACAAAAAAGGTCAAATATGCGTATGCAGGCTTCACTGCTGTCCACTGGCGCACTGACTGCGCAGGTGGATGTCCTTAAAAAGGACCTCGGGCAGACCGAGCAAGAGCTCGGCCTTGCCAAACGGTAGCTCGAGGAGAAGGAAGGTAAGAAATACCTAAAAAAAAGAAGAAAAAAGGTTCCTATAGAGAGGCTTGATTGCAGAAGGAAATAACAGGATTGTACTGCTTATTGTAGGGGCCACCACCGAGGTGGCAACCCTGAAGCAGGTGCTGACAGAGGCCGAAAAGAAAACGGCCGAGGAGCGCGCCGAGCGAGAAAGGCTTGGGGTTCAGGTCGACGAGGTGCAGCAAGAGCTGCAAACTCCCATGAAAAAACATGAGGGTTTGGAGCTTGAGTCAAAGGCGCAAGCATCCGAGCTCGCGTCGGCCGTCGAGACCGCCAAGAGTGCCAAGGCCGAAGCCCAAAAGGCCCTCCAAGAGTTGGAGGAGGTGAAAAAGATAGCAACGGGTAAGGCATTCTCAATGCAGAGTAGGAATATAAAAGTAAACTACCTATTACTTACCCGAATCCGGAGTTCTCCAGGGGCATTCGCCGACCTTCCCCGCAGCGTATCCGCCGCCGCCGCGTTCTACCGAGCTGAAGAGGGCAGCTCGACGGAGAGTGTGTTCTGGTCTCAGTATTCTGAGGCCGGACACCCTGTGCCCTTAAGCGATCAGCTAAAACAGCTGGTCGAGCTCCACACGGCGGCCGAACAGGCCATGAAGGGCTTACTAGTTCGGCTGTGGCCTGGAGAGGCCCTGCCTGGGAGCTATTTCGGGCTGGTGCGGCGGCTGGTGGAGGCCTATCCACGGCTTGAGGTCATCAAGCGCTCCGTCTGCATTGAAGGTGCCCGGAGGGCCCTTGCCCGTGTAAGGGTACACTGGGGTAAGCTGGACGGAGAGAAGCTGGTGAAGGACGGGCCGCCGCAGGGGAAGGAGCATCGCAAGCCCGAGAACTACTACAAGGACGTTCTTGCCGGAGCCCGCCTTGTCGCGGATGAATGTGCTAAAGATGTAATATTTGAGTGAACTCACTTGTTTGTATCCTGTGCGCTGAAAACTTGTTCATATGCGCAAAGCAATGCTTGTTTAATTTAAAATATTATTTTCTGTGCGACCGTTTATCAAAAATTGAGAGATGGCAAGTCGTCGGCTTCTGCCCCCATGCCACTAGTGCTGGGGTGTTCGGGATAAACCTGAGGGCTCTTGTTCCCATAGTTGGGTCCTTCGAGGGAGGCGCTCAGCACAACGAACCAGACAATCGGACTATAATGCTTGAACACTCTCACTTAGCCATATAACGTTATAATTTTAAATTTCGGCGAAGCCCCTAGTTCGGAAGGCCGAATTCGGGGCGCTATCCACGCCTTTGGCTGGACATAGCCAGCTCCTCGCTCAAAGCGGCATAAGCCTTTAAGGACTCGAAAAACCTCTCGAACAGCGACCGGTCTCACGCCTTATCATGACAGTCTGTTTTAGCTTTCTCCACTAAGGTGCTCAACCCACCTGATCTGGGGCACAATCGCAGTGGATCTCCTAGTGCTACCTTAGCCGATAGAGCGGAACGTAAGGTACCAAAACATAGGAGCCGTGCAAACCCAACATGTGACCAAAATCATGACTCGGAGCCGATGCATATAGTGCTATAAGTTCGGGGTGCCGCACTTGTGAAAGTGTACGGACTTCTCACACCAGATAAAAGGGTAATGAAGCCCCTGGCATGGTTTGTCGTACCATGGTGTACGGGTGCGATCATGTTATGTAATAAACATATATATTTAAAGGGGACAATGCAAAAAATAGACGAAAAGCTATGCATTGTTTATAAAGAGGCTATTTATCAAAGCCAAACGATACAAGTAGTGCGATAAGCAAAAAAGATATTAGACTATTTAACATGTCCTGACCAGGCGCAGGCCGCGGAATTTAGAAACAGATATATCGCTCGAAATAGAGACCACCTGAGAGTTCCGGAATGTGGCGTAGATTTGTCTGCTTTCCTTGATCTTGCATCGTCTGTGCGGCAACGCTGCCGAACAGGTTATCCAGAGTATGGAGTCCTGAAAGTAAAAAAAAAATCCGGCAGCCCCTAGTACATTTGACGCCGTGTTGTAGGCATATCGTTAATGTGCCCCTCCCCCTGTGCCCATGGAATTTTAAGGGCGTAATTGTGTACTCGAGGTACTTGCCCCGCTATGTTGCGATGGCTGGGGTCGGGGCTGTATTGCTACGCTTGCTCTGATCGTGCCAGGTGGTCTTGTTGCAGGTTACTCCGGGCGCGCTTTGCATTGTCCGGTTTTTTAACAGCCGGACTGGAGAGTTGCCTTGAAAGGCTGCTTTGTACTTCCGCTGCGAGGGCCGCCGTGTGCTCCTTCGTGCGGATGGAGCGTTCTGTGTTTCCGCTGACCGTAATTACTCCTCGAGGGCCTGGCATCTTGAGCTTGAGATATGCATAGTGCGGCACCGCATTGAATTTAGCGAATGCGGTTCGTCCGAGCAGGGCGTGATAGCCACTGCGGAACGGTAGTATATCGAAGATTAACTCTTCGCTTCGGAAGTTATCCGGAGATCCGAAGACCACATCAAGTGTTATCGAGCCTGTGCAATTGGCCTCTACACCTGGTATGACGCCTTTAAAGGTCGTCCTTGTGGGCTTGATCCTTGATGGATCTATGCCCATTTTCCACACTGTATCCTGATAAAGCAGGTTCAGGCTACTGCCGCCGTCCATGAGGACTCTTGTGAGATGAAATCCGTCCACGATTGGGTCGAGGACCAGTGCGGCAAAACCGCCGCGACGGATGCTAGTGGGGTGGTCCCTTCGATCAAAAGTGATCGGGCAGGAGGACCATGGGTTGAACTTTGGGGCGAATGGCTCCATCGCGTATACGTCCCGTAGCGCACGCTTCCTCTCCCGCTTGGGAATGTGGGTCGCGTATATCATGTTCACCGTCCGCACTTGTGGGGGAAACCCTTTCAGTCCCTTGTTGTTCGGCGGCCTGGGCTCCTCCTCGTCATCGCTGTTCAGCCCCTTGACCTTGTGTTCGGCTGTTAACTTGCCTGCCTGCTTGAACACCCAACAATCCCTGTTGGTGTGATTGGCTGGCCTTTCGGGGGTGCCATGAATCTGGCACGAGCGGTCGAGTATCCGGTCCAAACTATACGGGCCCTGGGTATTCTTTTTAAATGGCTTTTTCCGCTGACCGGATTTATAGCCTCTGAATCCGGCATTAACTGTCGTATCCTCATTGCTGTCGCTGCTAACGCGGCGTTTTTGATTATTTCGACGTGACCTGCCACTTTTGTCTTTGGTATCCGAATTACCGGGCTTCTTCGATAAGTTGTTGCTGCGAGCTAGCCAGCTATCTTCGCCCACACAAAAGCGGGTCATGAGTGTCGTGAGGGCTGCCATGGTTTTCGGCTGTTCCTGTCCCAGGTGCCGGGCAAGCCACTCGTCACATATGTTATGTTTGAAGGCTGCTAGGGCCTCTGCGTCCGGACAATCGACTATCTGATTTTTCTTTGTTAGGAACCGTGTCCAGAATTGCCTGGCCGATTCTTCTGGCTGCTGAATTATGTGGCTTAGGTCGTCGGCGTCCGGTGGCCGCACATAGGTCCCCTGAAAGTTGTCGAAGAATGCGGCTTCCAGGTCCTCCGAAGAACCAATTGAGTCCGCTGGTAGGCTGTTAAGCCAGTGCCGGGCTGGTCCTTTAAGCTTAAGGGGTAGGTATTTGATGGCGTGCAGATCATCGCCACGTGCCATGTGGATGTGAAGGAGATAATCCTCAATCCATACTGCCGGATCTGTCGTACCATCGTACGACTCGATATTGACGGGTTTAAAACCCTCTGGGATTTTATGATCCATTACTTCGTCTGTGAAGCATAGTGGGTGTGCGGCGCCCCTGTGCTGGGCTATGTCGCGACGTAGCTTGGAAGAGCTGTGCCTGCTGTGTTCGGCCCGGCCGGATTTATTGTGTCTGGAGTGAAGATCATCACGTGTCGTCGGGCGTCCGCGCGATCCATAGATCGATCTTGTTTGCTTTGCTTTATCCTCCAGTACGTCTCGCAGGTCTGGCTCGTTTTCCCGTGCCTTATTCGAGCGGCACCGGGGCATGGCTTGCTTAAGGGCTTGACAGGCCTCTCTGTCGCGGCCACGGGGTGGCCGGTCTGCCATGTCATATGCTTCTCCCTCTGATTGGGGTAGCGGCCTGCACTAAGGATAATTTTTGAAGGGGCGCACGAGTTCATACTCTTCGGCCGCAAGGACTTCAGTCCATCTATCAGCTAGCAGATCTTGATCAGCTCTAAGCTGTTGCTGCTTTTTCTTTAGGCTGTTGGCCGTGCTAGAAGCCTGCGTTGAAAACGCTCTTGTTCGGCGGGGTCTGATGGTACGACGAATTCGTCGTCGTCGAGGCTTGCCTCGTCTTCGGAGGGAGGCATGTAGTTATCATCCTCAACCTCCTGCTCTACCGCTCTCTCCTGAGGGCTGGCTTTTCCATCTTCCTGCGCCGAATCTTGCTGGTTCTGGTGTTCTTCGGCGCTGTCTGGGGTAGTATTATCTCCCGTGCCGGAATCACCATTTCTGCTGTGGCGGGATTTAGAGCGGCGCCGTTGGCGCCGGCGTTTTTGCGGTTTTTTCGAGTTATCGTCTTCCGTTGTTCCATTGCCATCCGCATCCTTTGGAGCATCCACCATATATATGTCATATGACGAGGTGGCGGTCCAGCGCCCTACAGGTGCTGGTTCTTGTTCGTCTCCTCCTTCTTCGTCCATACCGTCGAAGTCTTCGGAGTCGAAGTCAAGCATGTCGGTTAAATCATCGATAGTGGCTATTAAGTGGGTGGTGGGTGGGCTTTGAATTTCTTCGTTGTTCGAATCCCAACCTCACAGACCATAGTCCGTCCTGGGCTCTCCTGATAAAGAGAGATACTTGAGAGAATTTAGGATATCACCGAAAGGTGAGCACTGAAAGATGTCCGCGGCGGTGAACTCCATTATAGGCGCCCAATCAGATTCGATCGGCGGGGGCACGGAAGGCTCGGAGTCCGGAGAAGAGTCCGGCTCCTTGGAGTCCTGGGCCGTGCGGAGTATGGGGCTAGCGTTCGGCTCGATCGCCTTTGAGATCGCAGCCCCCGAGGTGACGTCCAACCGTTCATCCTCAGAGAACGCAGCGGGCTCCGAGTCAAAGATCGGGGCCGGAGCGTGTGCGGCCTCCAAGGTGCTATTCGGAGGCAGAGCTATATCATGCCCCTCGAAATAGCGCGACGCGCTTGGCTGTGGCTCGAACCCGTCGAAGATCAAGTCTCCGCGGATATCAGCCGTGTAGTTTAAGCTCCCAAACCTGACTTGATGTCCAGGGGCGTAGCTTTCGATCTGCTCCAGATGACCAAGCGAATTGGCCCGCAGAGCGAAGCCGCCGAAGACGAAGATTTGTCCGGGGAGGGAAGTCTCACCCTGGACCTCATCGTTGTTGATGATCAAAGGAGCCATCGGGCCTAAAAGCGACGACACAGAGGAACTCTCAATGAAAGCACCAATGTCGGTGTCAAAACCGGCGGATCTCGGGTAGGGGGTCCCGAACTGTGCGTCAAGGTCGGATGGTAACATGAGACAAGGAACACTTTATTTTACCCAGGTTCAGGCCCTCTCGATGGAGGTAAAACCCTACTCCTGCTAGATTAATATTGATGATATGGGTAGTACAAGAGTGGATCTACCACTCGATCAAGGAGGCTAAACCCTAGAAGCTAGCCTATGGTATGATTGTGTATGATGATGGTTGTCCTACGGACTACAACCCTCCGGTTTATATAGACACCGGATAGGGTTAGGGTTACACAGAGTCGGTTACAATGGTAGGAGATCTCGAACATCCGCATGCCTAGCTTGCCTTCCACGCCAAGAAAAGATCCTTCCGGACACGGGACGAAGTCTTCAATCTTGTATCTTCATAGTCCTGGAGTCCGGCTGAAGGTATAGTCCGGCTATCCGAACACCCCCTAACCCAGGACTCCCTCAGGCAGCAACCTCAGGAAACGGTCCATCACTTCTAGGCAAGATTCCTCCTTGTTAAAAACAAGATTAAAGACTGTTGCCACGATGATGCAGTTCCGGTTTTTTATCGTAATTGTACAGACAAGGGAATTCTGAACGCCCTCAACCGCCATCGCATACAGAACTTTGCAGAATTGTCTCACTTAGTACAAAAGCACTGTGCGATGGAAAGTACATGGAAGTCCCAGAAAGCCCGGTTGGAACCCGCTGCCTCTAAGCGGTCCACCACACGGGCAAAACGGATACACCCCTACGAGGCATCCGATCATAAGCCCGTTGGCAAGAAAAACAAACCCCTCAAGGGACACAGAACAGTTCTTGACGAACTCCTACACAAACCCTGTCAGATACATGCGATGTGGAGTACTGAACCAACTCACAGCCTGCGGGCATGTTGGGTACTCCGGCAAGTGGCTAAAAGCGGCGAGGCTATCCTCACCAACATTACTCCAGAGAAGCATTCTCCGGAGGATGACAATCTTAATATCTTTACGGTCTTCGAGACCTTCTCTTCAAATAATCTCCACAAAAGGGTGCTCCACGACCTCTCCGAAATCAGCCAAGTAACCGCAATGAGCCATCAGAGTGACATGGCCATAACTTTCACTGCGGACGACAAACCAAGGGCCCGATTAGTCTGAGCACCAGCCGCCCTGGTCTAAAACCCAATTGTGGATGGCTTTCTACTCATCAAGGTGCTCATGGACGGTGGCAGCGGACCTAACCTCATCTACAAGGACACTCTCGAAAAAATGCAAATTGACAAGGCCCGCATCGAGCAAAGCAGTACCACCTTTCGAGGCATCATCCCCAGTCACGAAGCATGATGTTTGGGGAAAATCAAACTTGATGTGGTATTCGGCACACCTGAGAGTTACAGGTCCGAATAGTTGATTTTCCACGTGCCCCCCTTCAACAACGGATATCACGCCCTTTTGGGGCGGGATGCCTTCTCATGCTTCCAAGCCATACCCCATTACGGGTACATGAAGCTTAAAATGCCGGGGCCCAATAGAATAATCACTATCACAAGTGATTCGGACATAACACTCCGGCCGAAAATAAAACCACATCCTTAGCCCTCGAGGCACTATCCAAATCCCTCGCGGCCAAAGAACTAACCACCCTGCTATCCACGGTGGACAAAGATGATGTGATCCTCGATAAGAGGCCCAAATCTACCTCTTTCAAACCAGCATATGAAATAGTTAAATTTCAAGTGCACCCGACGGATCCTAACAAAACAAGTCGATCGGAGCACAGCCGGATCCAGCGGTCGATGCCGCCCTACGAGCATTCCTGCGTGAAGATTGGGATATCTTTGCCTGTCACCCTTCGGACATGCCCGGAAGCCCACGCAGACTGGCCAAACATAGACTCAACATAATCAAGGGGTTCGAACCAGTCAAGCAAACGCTACGGTGATTTTCCGAACCCAAATGACAAGCTATTGGGGAGGAGCTAGCTAAGTTACTCGAGGCTGGGTTCATCAGAGAAATCAAACACCCGAATTGGCTAGCCAACTTGGTCATGGTGCCAAAGAAAGATAAATCCTAGCGCCTTTGTGTCGATTTCAATAACCTCAATAAGGCCTGCCCCAAGGACCCTTTCCCGTTGCCCCACATTGACCAGATTATTGATGCAATCACATGACACGAATCATTGTGTTTCCTTGATGCTTACTCCGGATATCATCAGATTAAGATGAAGGAGTCCGACCAGGCCGCAATGGCATTCATTACCCTATACGGGCCTTCTTGTTTCAACACTATGCCTTTTGGACTTAAAAACGCTGGTGCCACTTAACCAACGCATGATTCAAACATGTTTCGAAAAGCAAATCGGCAAGACAGTGGAGGCATATGTGGACAATGTGGTCATCAAGACTAAACACGTCGAATCATTGGTGGACGATCTTGGCCTCACATTTGACAACCTCCGAACATATGACATAAGGCTTGATCCGGAAAAAACATGTTTTCGGCGTTCCAGGCGGAAAGCTGTTGGGGTTCATTGTCTCCAATAGAGGAATTGAAGCAAACCCAGCCAAAATCCGAGCCTTGTCACAATTGGCCATACCAACGGACTTAAAGAAGGTCCAAAAACTAGCAGGGTTGTAACATCCCAAATTTACAATTTGGAATGTTATGCATTAGATCATCATTGCATATCATATTTTATTGCATTTTGGCTTGATCCTAGAAATTCTACGCAACTCAAGGACCCACGGAGAGAGTTGGGAATTTCTTTATTTTCATATTCGAGTTTTTCTTGAATTTTGGAAAGAGGTTCGTTTGATTTTAATTAATTTCTCCATGACTATTTCTTTTATAAAAATAAAAGAGAGAGAGGATAAAATGACTTCCTCAAAATAAAGAAATATTGAGATTTAATATTAAACTCAAATAAGAATTTTATTTGGAGTTTTATCGCTATTTTATTTGAATTAGGAAAAATATGCGTTTTTCAAAATAGCATTAGAGTCCCAAATAAATGTTCACCTTGTCCGGTAGATTTTTAGAGGACGGGGAAATTTTATGTCAGGATTTTTGGAGTCGTTTAGTATTTCTTTTATTTGTTTTTCTGCACGGAATAATTTTTTTAAAAAGGAACCAACTCCGGGCCGTACCCGAGCGGGACTCCGCCCGGGGGGGGGGGCTTTATAAGCCACAGCCCCGAGCCGCCCCAAGGACCAACCAACGCCGAAGCCCACCGCCGCCCCAAACCCTAACCCTAGCTGCGCCTCGCCGCCGCCGCTGCCGCACCGCCGCCTTGCCGCCAGAGCCGCCCCGTCGCCCCGCGCCGCCACCCGCCGCCGCCCCGCTAGCCGCGCCGCCGCGCTAGAGCAGCTGCCGCGGTTCCGCCGACCCCGCCGGAGGTCGCCGCCGCCGCCACGGTTTTCGCGAGAAAACCGACCGGTTTTTTTCGAAAACCCTAGCTCGTTTTTTTAGATCGGTTCGTCTGTTTTCCATCGGTTTATTTATTTAGCGAACGCCCGTTCGTTTGTTCGTTTTTAATGAACGGTTTTCACCGTTTAGCCGCAGACAGCGAACGTTCGTTCATTAGCCTGTTCGTCAGTTTTTCTTTTTCTCGGATTTTCCGTGATTATTTTCGATCACGATTTCTGATCCGATTTTCATTTTAGTTTATCTTTTCGCCCGTTTATTGGAATCAGGCGATTCAAGCGCCTAGAGTTTCGTCTCGAAGCCCTCTTTCTGTTTAATCAACTTAAACAAGTTTTTGCTACTGTAAAATTTGACTTTAGTCTAGATTAGTAATCGAAGCTTGTTTCTTTCGAAGTTTGAGTTTTGTTGCTTCGTTTGAGTTTATTCTTTTTGCAAACCGGAGTTCTTAAGTTGAACTTTCTGGTTAGATCTCTTATTTGAGTTTTACCTATGCCCTTGCTTGATTGCTTATTGTATGTTCGTTTGTTTGTGATAGAGTACCCGGAGTGCGAAGCGTGCTACTACGAGTCTCTAGGTTTCACGAATCATCAGCAAGGCAAGTAACACTTTGATCATACCTCTTTACTACCAAGTTTTATTGCATTAGATCAATTCTCAAACAATTGCATGTTAGGATCTGATTAAATAGTGGTTTGGGAAGTAGATGAGGTAGTACCTATTGACCTGCAATCAAACCTTGGGAGTTACTTCTACGTTATGCTTATATTGCTATGCTATGCTCGTAGACGTGGATTGGGTTTTGAGAGTATTCCATGACAGATGTGAGTATTGTTAATTAATGGTTAACTTAAGGTGGCAACTCTAATACACATCTAGGTGGATTGAGGCACCTGGGGAATCCAGTGGTTGCCTGTATTTTTTGAAATCCCGGGATACCATGCAATTCTCCTATGGACTGCCACCCAGGCTCAAAGGGATCATAAGATTATTCATACTAGAAACTTCCGTGTGCAGCCACATGCCATTATGGGCTCTGGCATAGTTGAGTAAGTTGTGGGAAACCTTTCCATGATGGGCTAGCAGATGTAGGGGATTGTTGGTGTATAGGCATATCTATCGGTTAAGGGGACCTCTTCGGAAAGACTGTGTCTCGGTCATCCGTTTCTCAAACATCATGTAGTGCGAGAAATCAAACAGAGAAGATAGAGTCTTGTGGAAAAAAATGCACAAACCTCTGCAGAGTGTACAAACTAATCATGATTAGCCGTGTCCCCGGTTATGGACATCTTGAGTATCTGGTTCTTGGATTATCATGTGGATCTCATCATTCTTAAGTATAAAATTTGATAGGGTTATTTAATTACCTTTAATTAGGATTGAGATGGGGTTTACCATTCTCAATGTTTAACAACTACCATGATAGTAAAATAAAATTTATTCCTTTGCAGTAGGGAAATTTGGCTTTCCGCAAAAACATACTAACCATACAGCCTCCGCCAGACATATATGCATGTAGTGATAGCATCATTCTGTTCATTACTCTTTTGTGTTACTTTGCCAGCATATTCCATGTGCTGACCTGTTTTCGGGCTGCAACGTATCATGTTGCAGACTTTTCAGACGATGAGTAAGGTGCTTTAGGTCGTGGTCTTTCACTCAGTGATGCCGTTGGAGTTGATGGACTCGCTTTATCTTCCAAGCCATCCGCTGTTATCATTTTAGATGGCCTTAAGCCATATTTATTGTAATAAGTTCTCTTTTGAGGCATTCGATGTATTAAGTGTGTGATTGCTACTCTGTTGTAAATCCTTCAAGTACTGTGCATGTCAGCATACCGATCCAGGGATGGCACTGATGCACAGAGATCAGACTGTTTGAGGTCTGGTCGCTACAAGATGGTATCAGAGCACACGCTGACTATAGGACATGACCACTAAGCTAAAGCCCTAGATCACTACTCTCTTCTCATTTCTGTCTCCTCCCCGTTTTCTACTCTTTAGGATGGCGGATGCAAGGATCAAGTTCACGCAACCAGATGAAGACGCCCCTTTTGGACGTCACCTGAAGGAAGTCACTAGATACCTGAACATCGGAATACCAAGCTTCACCGGGACTTACAATGCCACTTTACTAGAAGAGGAGCGCTGGATGATTCAAGTTCAAGTTCCAGGAAGGACATTCACGCCAGTCACTGAGCCGATAGAGTTTTCCTTTGATGCACCAACCCGGAGTCTAGGAAAGAGTATGGCAGCCCACATCACCATGGGACGCATTGGAGAAGTTTACCACAAGGATCTCGAGGATACTATCTACCAGATTTGTGGGCGCCGACATGAGCAATGGGAGATGATCAGCACCAGGAAGGATAGATCCATTGCAGCTTTCATCCAGGAGTTAAACCAGCACATTCAATGCCAGGAGAACCAGATGTGCGCAGGCATGACAGATTTAAAGAAGGCGATGACCAAGATCATGGAGCTGTAGGAAGAACTCAAGTCTACATGCGATGGATATGAGGAGGAAATCACAACACTATAGGAGAAGAATGACGATCTGACAAGGAAGCTGGGAGTATTCATGGGAGACCCCGCGCCAGGAGGAGAAGACGATGGTTCCACTTGCCCGGAGAACTACATCATCATCGAGGACACCGACTCGGATCCCGATGATAGCGATGATGACTATGTTGATGAAGCTGGAGCAGATATCATGGAGTCTTCGACCGATCAATTTTTCTAGTCGACCACCATATCAGTAGTAGTATTCCACCATGTATATAGTATAGACCGAGCACTTTTGTAACGATAGTTCTAGACCGATTGTATGCCCTTGCTTGATTGATTGAGTGATATGTTTGTGTTTGTCTCATGTGTATATGGGTAGTGTTTTCCCCTAGACCTCATTCTACTCTGTTTTCTCACCTTTTCTAAACCCAGCAGATGCCTCCGAGACATGACAATGGATTTGCTTTCCCACCAGAGCTCACTCAGTTGATCCAGCAGCAGAATGCATTGATGCAGATACTATTCTAGAATCAGAACCAGGGGAACAACAACAACAACCCACCACCACCACCACCAGTTGATCACTTAGCCCATTTTCTTAGACTGAATCCGCCGGTGTTCTCCAGTAGCACCGAGCCGATTGTTGCAGATGATTGGCTCCGCAAGATTGAGAGGGAGTTGACTATTTCCGGATGCACAGATGCGGAGAGAGTGTGTTTTGCTGCACATCAGCTTGATGGACCCACATCATCATGGTGGGAGAATTTCACAGTCACTTACCCCATTGACACTGTGACATGGGACCAATTTCAGGAAGCTTTTCGCACTGCCCATGTATCAGCAGGAGCTATGGCCATGAAGAAGCGCGAGTTTCACAACTTACGCCAAGGAGGATGCACCATTGGCCAGTATGTGGATGACTTTAGTAAGCTAGCACGTTATGCCCCAGATGACATTGCTATGGATGCAGCTAAGCAGGAGGAATTTCAGGAAGGACTGAATGATGAGCTGAGCATGCAGTTGATGGTGGCAAATTTTAATAACTACCAAGAGTTGGTAGATAGACCTCTCATGATTGAAGGGAAGCAGCAGCAGATTGACAGCCGCAAGAGGAAGTATGGACAAGGGAAGTATAATTCTGGAGCCCAGCAGAGACCCCGTTTACCCCGAACTCGAGAGGAACCCTTCAACATAACCATGGAGGTCACAATCACACTGGAGGAAGTTCGCACAATCATAGTGGCCCCAAGAACGAGAATGGTAATGGATGAAGCAACGGACAGAACCGTTCCAACCCAGCAATGCCCGCCAAGAAAGATCTAAGCCATGTTACTTGCTACAAGTGCTAGAAGACCGGACATTACGCCAATGAATGTCCTGAAGCTAAGAATGGAAACGACAATGGAAGCTCTGGGAAGAAGCCCAACCCTTTCAACAGGGGACAAGTGAACCACGTTAACGTGGAGGAGGTTGAAGCCCAACCAGATGTAGTAATAGGTAAGTTTTTGGTTAAGTCATTTACTGCAGTTGTTCTTTTTGATACTGGTGCATCACATTCATACATATCGAGGGGATTTGTGGATAAGTATAAACTGCCCACCAAGTTTCTTAGTACACCTATGTTAGTGAGCTCGCTAGGAGCAGAGTATATGGCATGCCAAGGATGTTTTCAGATGCCATTGACCATAGGTAGGCATGTTTTCCCCTCAGATCTGATAATTTTGGAGTCTCAAGGTTTGGATGTGATTCTGGGTATGGATTGGCTATCGATGTATGGAGGAAACATCGATTGCGCCAGCAAGACGATTCTGCTCACCACCCCAGAAGGAAGAAGGATCAAGTATGTATCCCGGCATGTGCCGAATAGGACTCAAGTAAATTCCTTATCAGGAGTTGTACAAGAGGAAGTACCAGTGGCGAAGGATTTCCCGGATGTATTTCCAGAAGAGTTGCCAGGCATGCCACCAGATAGAGACATTGAGTTTTTAATTGAGCTTTTGCCAGGCACAGGGCGAATATCTAAGAGACCATACAGAATGGCCGCAAAGGATTTGGAGGAAATTAAGAAGCAGATCAAGGAGTTACTGGATAAAGGTTATATTCGCCCAAGTTCATCACCTTGGGGATCACCAGTACTTCTAGTGGAGAAGAAGGATGGATCGTTGAGGATGGTTGTTGATTATCGTGGATTGAATTAAGTGACGGTCAAGAACAAGTACCCACTGCCGATGATCAATGATTTGTTTGACTAGCTGCAAGGAGCTAAGGTGTTTTCTAAGATCGATCTGCGATCAGGGTACCACTAGCTGAAGATTCGAGAGCAGGATATACCTAAGACATCTTTTACCACGAGGTACGGGCTATACGAGTATACCGTTATGTCATTTGGTCTGACTAACGCACCTGCTTATTTTATGAACATGATGAACAAAGTGTTTATGGAGTTTTTGGATAAGTTCGTCATGGTGTTCATTGATGATATTTTGGTCTACTTGAAGAACGAAGAAGAACATAAAGAGCATTTGCGTTTGGTACTTGGGAAGCTCAGAGAACATCTGCTATACGCCAAGTTCAGCAAGTGTGAGTTTTGGTTGAAGGAAGTTGGATTCCTTGGACATGTTATATCCGGAGAAGGAATAGTAGTAGACCCCACCAAAGTTGTCGCCGTGGCAAATTGGGAAGCACCCACATCAGTTGGAGAAATCCGGAGTTTTCTTGGACTCGCAGGATACTACCGAAGGTTCATTGAGAATTTATCGAAGATTGCAAATCCTATGACGGAGTTGTTAAAGAAGGATACCAAGTTCAAATGGACTGAGGAATGTGAGGCCAGTTTTCAGGAGTTGAAGAAACGCTTAGTTACATCACCAGTGTTGATTCTGCCAGATCAACGCAAGGATTATGAAGTATATTGCGACACTTATCGTCGAGGACTTGGAGCCGTACTTATGCAGGAGGGAAGAGTTGTTTCATATGCCTCACGACAGCTTAAACCCCATGAGTTGAATTACACTACCCATGATTTGGAGTTAGCAGCCGTAGTGCATGCGTTGAAGACTTGGAGACATTTTCTCATCAGAAACCACTATGAGGTATACACGGATCACAAGAGTTTGAAGTATATTTTCACGTAGAAGGAGTTGAATCTCAAGCAAAGGAGATGGTTGGAACTCATTAAGGATTATGATATGAGATTGCACTATCATCCTGGAAAGGCTAACATAGTAGCCGATGCGTTGAGCCGCAAGAGTCATGTCAATACACTCATGACCAGAGAGTTACCCAAGGAGTTAGCAGAGGATATTCGTGAGCTATGTTTGGAGATAGTTCCGAGAGGCTATGTAGCAGCATTGGAGATTCAGTCTACGTTGATGGATAAGATCAGAGAAGCTCAGAAGACGGACAAGGAGATAGCCGAAATAAAGGAAAGAATGAGTAAAGGAAAGGCTAAAGGATTTCGTGAGGATGAGCACGATACCTTATGGTTTGAGGACCGCGTATATGTGCCAAATGATCAGGAGATCAGGAAGTTTATTCTGCAAGAGGCCCATGATTCGCCATATTCGATTCACCCAGGAAATACCAAGATGTATCTAGATTTCAAGGATAGTTTCTGGTGGACTGGAATGAAGAAGGATATTGCGGAGTATGTAGCAGTTTGTGATGTATGTCAGAGAGTGAAGGCAGAGCATCAGAAGCCAACATGATTGCTACAACCATTGCCTATACCCGAATGGAAGTGGGATAAACTAGGCATGGATTTTATCACAGGATTACCCAGGACTCGTTCAGGCTATGACTCGATATTGGTTGTAGTCGATCATTTGACGAAGGTAGCTCATTTCATCCTAGTGAAGACCACTTACACCAGTGCTAACTTGGCAAAGATATACATGACCAGGATCGTATGTCTGCATGGAGTTCCGAGGACCATTGTATCAGATAGAGGAACCCAGTTTACCTCAAAGTTTTGGAGTCAGTTGCATGAAACTATGGGAACTAGGCTAGAGTTCAGTACAACTTTTCACCCGCAGACAGATGGACAAACTGAGAGAGTCAACCAGATTCTGGAGGACATGTTGAGAGCTTGTGCACTAGATTATGGATCTAGTTGGGACGATAATTTACCGTATGCAGAGTTCTCTTACAACAACAGCTATCAAGCCAGTTTGAAGATGGCCCCTTTCGAAGCATTGTACGGAAGGAGGTGCAGAACACCGTTGTTGTGGGACGAAGTTGGAGACCGACAGTTGTTTGGACTAGATTTGATTAAAGAGTTTGAAGAGAAGGTTAAGCTGATTCGCGATAGACTCAAGGTAGCCCAGTCCAGGCAGAAGAGTTATGCAGATTCTAAACGCAAGGAGTCAGTTTACGAAGTTGGAGACAAAGTGTATCTTCGAGTATCCCCACTTCGAGGAGTGAAGCGCTTTGGAGTTAAGGGAAAGTTAGCACCACGTTTTGTGGGACCATACAAAGTTTTGGAACGTATGGGAGAAGTTGCTTACAAGTTGGAATTACCCGAAGGATTGTTAGGAGTTCACAATGTGTTCCACGTTTCTCAGTTGAAGAAGTGCCATGCAGAGATGGCCGATATTCCTCTGAGAGATACAGTGCCGCTGGAAGCGATACAGTTGGATAGTGATTTGACCTACGAGGAGAAGCCAGTCAAGATTCCCGAGTTTGCCAGCCGAGTCACACGCGGCAAAGTAATCAAGTTCTGCAAAGTTCAGTGGAGTCACCATACCGAAGATGAAGCCACCTGGGAATGAGAGGAAGACCTATGGAAAGATCACTCTCACCTATTTTCTAGCCAACCCGAATCTCGAGGGCGAGATTCATCTTAAGGGGGGTAGGTTTGTAACATCCCAAATTTTCATTTTGGAATGTTATACATTAGATCATCATTGCATATCATATTTTATTGCATTTTGGCTTGATCCAAGAAATTCTCGCAACTCATGGGAATTTCGTTATTTTCATATTCGAGTTTTTCTCGAATTTTGAAAAGAGGATCGTTTGATTTTAATTATTTTCTCCTTGACTATTTCTTTTATAAAAATAAAAGAGAGAGAGGATAAAATGACTTCCTCAAAATAAAGAAATATTGGAGATTAAATATTAAAATCAAATAAGAATTTTATTCAGAGTTTTATCGCTATTTTATTTGAATTAGGAAAAATATGCGTTTTTCAAAATAGCATTAGAGTCCCAAATAAATGTTCACCTTGTCCGGTAGATTTTTAGAGGACGGGGAAATTTTATTTCAGGATTTTTGGAGTCCGTTTAGTATTTCTTTTATTTGTTTTTCTGCACGGAATAATTTTAATAAAAGGAACCGACTCCGGGCCATACCCGAGCGAGACTCCGCCCGGGGGAGGGGGCTTTATAAGCCGCAACCCTGAGCCGCCCCAAGGCCCAAGCAACACCGCCCCAAACTGTAGAACTAGCCGCGCCCCACTGCTGCCTCGCCGCCGGAGCCACCCCGCTGCCCCGCGCTACCACCCGCCGCCGCCCCGCTAGCCGCGCCGCCACGCCGGAGCCGCCCGCCGCTGCCGCGGTTTCGCCGACCCTGCCTTAGGTAGCCGCCGCCACGGTTTTCGCGAGAAAACGGATCGTTTTTTTCGAAAACCCTATCTCGTTTTTTAGATCGGTTCGTCGGTTGTCCGTCGGTTTATTTATTTAGCGAACGCCCATTCGTTTGTTCGTTTTTAACGAACGGTTTTAGCCGCAGACAGCGAACATTCGTTCGTTAGCCTGTTCTTCCGTTTTTCTTTTTCTCGTATTTTCCGCAATTATTTTCGATCACGATTTCTGATCCGATTTTCGTTTTAGTTTATCTTTTCGCTCGTTTATCGGAATCCGGCGACTCAAGCGTCTAGAGTTTCGTCTCGAAGCCCTATTTCTGTTTAATCAACTTAAACAAGTTTTTGCTACTGTAAAATTTGACTTTAGTCCATATTAGTAATCGAAGCTTGTTTCTTTTGCAGTTTGAGTTTGTTGCTTCGTTTGAGTTGATTCTTTTTGCAAACCGGAGCTCTTAAGTTGAACTTTCTGGTTAGATCTCTTATTTGAGTTTTACCCGTGCCCTTGCTTGATTGCTTATTGTATGTTTGTTTGTTTGTGATAGAGTACTCGGAGTGCGAAGCGTGCTACTACGAGTCTCTAGGTTTCACGGATCATCAGCAAAGCAAGTAACACTTTGATCATACCTCTTTACTACCCAGTTTTATTGCATTAGATCAATCCTCAAACAATTGCATGTTAGGATCTGATTAAATTATAGGTTTGGGAAGTAGATGAGGTAGTACCTATTGACCTGCAATCAAACCTTGGGAGTTATTTCTACGTTATGCTTATATTGCTATGCTATGCTCATAGACGTGGATTGGGTTTTGAGAGTATTCCATGACAGATGTGAGTATTGTTAATTAATGGTTAACTTAAGGTGGCAACTCTAATACACATCTGGGTGGATTGAGGCACCTGGGGAATCTAGTGATTGCCTGTATTTTTGGAAATCCCGGGGTATCGTGCGATTCTCCTATGGACTGCCACCCGGGCTAGGGATCATAAGATTATTCATGCTAGAAACTTCCATGTGCAGCCACATGCCATTACGGGCTCTGGAATAGTTGAGTAAGTTGTGGGAAACCTTTCCATGATGGGCTAGTAGATGTAGGGATTGTAGGTGTACAGGCTTATCTATCGGTTAAGGGGACCTCTTCAGAAAGACCGTGTCTTGGTCATCCATTTATCAAACATCATGTAGTGCAAGAAATCAAACAGAGGAGATCGAGTCTTGTGGGGAAAAGTGCACAAACCTCTGCAGATTGTACAAACTAATCATGATTAACCGTGTCCCCGGTTATGGACATCTTGAGTATCTAGTTCTTGGATTATCATGTGGATCTCATCATTCTTAAGTATAAAATTTGATTGGGTTATTTAATTACCTTTAATTGGGATTGAGATGGGGTCTACCATTCTCAATGTTTAACAACTACCATGATAGTTAAATAAAATTTATTCCTTTGCAGTAGGGAAAATTGGCTTTCCGCAAAAACATACTAACCATACAGCCTCCACCAACCATATATGCATGTAGTGATAGCATCATTCTGTCCATTACTCTTTTGTGTTACTTTGCGAGCATATTCCATGTGCCGACCCGTTTTTGGGCTGCAATGTATCATGTTGCAGACTTTTGAGACAGTGAGTAAGGTGCTTTAGGTCGTGGTCTTTTACTCAGTGATGCCGTTGGAGTGGATGGACTCGCTTTATCTTCCAAGCCTTCTGCTGTTATCTTTTTAGATGGCCTTAAGCCATATTTATTGTAATAAGTTCTCTTTTGAGACATTCGATGTAATAAGTGTGTGATTGCTACTCTGTTATAAATCCTTCAAGTACTATGTGTGTCAGCATTACCGATCCAGGGATGACACTGATGCACAGAGATCGGACTGTTTGAGGTCTGGTCGCTACAAGGGTGCATGGCAGCTTTGAGCCACTTCATCTCCAGATTAGGAGAAAAAGCATTACCTCTTTACAGACTGCTCAGACGCACTGACCACTTCGAATGGACGGACGCGGCTACAGCCGGATTGGAAGAAATGAAAACCTTATTAGCAGGCATCCCAATCCTAGCCGCACCTAGGGATGGCAATGGGTCGGGTTTGGATCCGGTTGAACAATAGCAAATCCATATCCATGAAGGCAGTCTTTGCCCGCCGATGAAAAAATCCATGGGTGAAAAATTGTATCCATGTCCTAATCCGATGGATATCCATACCCACTGGATATCCATTGGGTCCTCTGGAGACATATAAGTAAGACATAACACAATATTAACATAAACTCTTCCATTCTTCACCTCGTGGCAGGCTAGGCTTCACTTATGGTAAATCAACATCCACGAACAACCTAAGATCATTTAGTATTTTTCTAACAGATGAGAATGCCGAGTCATTTAAGAAGGAGATAAAAATAAGGGAAGGGGTCTTGGAGCATGTTACAAAGGGGATTGAATGTCAACTAATAAAAGTTACGATGGGGATTGTGTAATTTCTTATGCATGTTTTAGATAAAAAAAAGTGTAAAATTGTCGTGGGACATGTGACCGTGGGGCAGGGATAGCAGATTCCCCCCATTAAGTCATACTATCGGGTCGGGTTTGGGTATATCCATGGGTACACGATTATATCCATGCCCTATCCACGAAAAATCGGGTCGGGTTTGGGTGCCGCCCATGGACACAAAAGCATACCCAAACCTTATCCATTCGGGTCGGATATCCATGTCCATGGATAAAATTGCCATCCTTAGCCGCACCAAGTGTCGGCGAGCCCATGTTGCTCTATATATCGGTAACTCACCAGGTAGTGAGCGCCGTACTCGTCGTCGTGCGATAAGAAGAGGGACATAAATTCCCCATCCAGAAACCAGTATACTATGTGTCGGCGGTCCTTACACCATGCAAATCCCGATACCCTCACTATCAAAAGATAGCTTACGCGGTCTTCATGGCATCCCACAAACTCCGACACTATTTTCAAGAGTGTTCGATCATGGTGGCATCCGAAGTACCACTTAATGACATTATAAATAATAGGGATGCCACCGGCCGCATAGCTAAATGGGCCATTGAGCTCATGCCATTTGAAATCACATACCAGCCGCGCCGAGCTATTAAATCTCAGGTGCTGGCTGACTTCGTCGCCGAGTGGATGGAAGCCGAGCTCCCTAAGGAGTACAACTCATATTCCAACTGGATTATGTACTTTGACGGCTCTAAAATGTTAGCCGGACTAGGGGCTGGGATCATATTGACATCCCCATGGGGGACACAGTCCGCTACGTACTGCAGATCATGTATACAAACTCCAATAACACAGCCGAATGTGAGGCACTTCTACATGGTCTCCGAATGGCTGTCTCGATGGGCATACAATGCCTCGAGGTGCGCGGTGATTCAAACCTTGCAATATCTCAGATAAATGGAGAGTTTGATGCAAAAGATCCCAAAATGGAAGCATATCGAAACGTCGTATTAAAAATATCGGCTCGGTTCGAGGGGCTCGAGTTTCATCATGTTGCTCGAGATAGTAACCAGGCAGCTGACATCCTTGCTCGAATGGCGCCAAGCGCGACCCCGACCATCCTAATACCTTTGTGGAAAGGCTCCTTAAGCCACCCGTGGTGTGGCAGGATGGGAGCGGAAATACTAGTCCAGACCTGATCACTCCCCCAGCAACCGAACACAATACGGATATTATCGGGGGTTCGGGTACCGAAGTAACACCCTCCGCCCATGAAATCATGGCAGTTATTGCTCCATGGACCGAACACTTCCTGGCCTACCTTGATAGACAGGAACTTCCTGATGATCAAAACGAGGCCCGTCGCATAGTTCAACGTTCTAAAGCCTATAAAGTTCACGAAGGTGAACTATA
This sequence comes from Aegilops umbellulata, assembly GCA_032464435.1. Taxonomy (NCBI): domain Eukaryota; kingdom Viridiplantae; phylum Streptophyta; class Magnoliopsida; order Poales; family Poaceae; genus Aegilops; species Aegilops umbellulata. The sequence goes on from CP136059.1 coordinate 3,407,817, forward strand.
CAAGAAAAGAACTACTGGAGTCCTTCAAAGGTGCATCTCAAAGAGGAGGGACGACAGATCTTGGCTGAAATACATGCTAGTCTAGGCGGCCAACACGCTGCAGCTCGGGCCCTTGTAAGCAAGGCCTTTCAGACATGCTTCTTCTGGCCAACAGCTCGAGCAGACGCACAAGCCCTTGTGCAACGTTGCGTAGGATGTCAGCTTTTCGCCAATCAAAGTCACATGCCTCCCACTGCCTTACAAACAATCCCCATCACTTGTCCTTTCATGGTCTGGGGACTAGACATGGTCGGACCCCTTAAAGGGGGAAGCCACAAAAAGAAATATTTACTGGTCATGGTGGATAAATTCACTAAATGGATAGAGGCCAAACCAGTAAAAACGGCTGAAGCAGGGCCAGTGATCGACTTTATATCTGGCGTGGTACACCGTTATGGTGTCCCGCACAGCATGATCACTGATAATGGCTCCAATTTTACAACCGATGAGGTGAAAAACTGGTGCGCTAAATTGGGCATTAAACTCGACTATGCATCCGTCTACCACGCTCAAACTAACGGTCAAGTTGAATGGGACAACGGCCTAATTATGGGCGGCATTAAATCCAGACTTGTGCGCTCCCTGCAAGAGTCAGATAAGCATTGGGTTGAGGAACCCGATTCCGTGCTCTGGGGGCTGCGGACTACGCCTAATCGGACGACCGGATACACACCTTTCTTCATGGTGTACGGCGTAGAGGCTATTTTGCCCTACAATATTATTCATGACCCACCTCAAGTGCGCATGTATGAAGAGCGAGAAGCTGAGCTCGATCGGCAGGATGACCTAGACGGCCTTGAAGAAGAGCGTGATATTGCAAAGGCCCGTTCTGCATTCTATCAGCAACAGGCCAGGCGATACCAAAGCAGGGAAGTGCGGGCCAAGACATACAACATCGGCGATCTCATCTTACGTCTCCCAGAGAAGACGAAGGACAAGCTCAAACCAAAATGGGAGGGCCCCTTCATCATAGATGAAGTTCTCACAGGGGGAGCCTATCGCCTTCGTAATGCATCGGATAATCGCCTTGATCCAAATCCATGGAACGCTGCTCGGCTTCGACGGTTCTACGCATAGTCTGACCACCTCCTTTATGTTTCTAGGCTCCTTTCCTTTCTCCTTTTCTTTCTTTCTCTTATTTTTTATTTTCCCTTTTTTATATATCCCAGTGTATATTCGGATCTACCGAACTATTAGGGGTACACATCTTTAAATGTATATACCCCGTTATAACTGGGGGCTTCATTGAACGAAGTTTCTATTAAAAGCTTGTTGCTTTCCTTGCTTACGTCGTTCGCTATATACAAATTATATGCACCTCTATGACTTAAGTTTTTGCCAAGCTGGGTTGCCTCGCTCCTGTGTTTATACCCTACGTTCCCGATTATTCGGCTAGGGTGTAAAGGGAGCACCTCTGGGATTGTCACAACCGAGTAATCCGGATCTATACCTCAGACGGGTGAAGCCGAAAGCTAGCATTCTTAAGAGAATAATTGGACGGCAAGCAACGGCAGATTGTTTACATTCCTGTATCTTTGAAATAATACAGGACATGCTACCCGTAATTCGGATCAAAGCCTAAGCACGCGTAATTAGGCATGCCAACCCAAGGAAAGGAACCTTAACAGAACTATTTTCCTTGGAAGATGTTTCTCACAGTAAATACATAATATAACATAACTCCCCGAACTAAATTTTTGTCTGTTCGAGCAATATGACTGGGTTGCCTGGTTTCCGGACATAATGAATGTTTCATACATTCCCAAATGGTATCTGGAAACACTCCACCTTCTGGGTTCAGGGGCCGAAGCCGAAAGTATGCAATGACAAATTTTCACATGTTCGGTGGGAGATAAAGAGTAAAATTACATTGGTACGTCGAGACGAAAATCTACTCTTTCTCTATACCATCTATAAGACTGTCTAAACTACAGTCTTCTTGCGAGTACTTCGCAGTTATCATCACTTGGTCGTACACCAAGTTCACGGGAATATCCTTTCCGTCGGGCCCCCGAGGTCCAACTCGGGCCATATGATTCGGGTTGAGCCCGGTGTAGCGCGTTTTCACCATCGCCCACACTTCTCGTGCGCCTTCCTGGCATGTGGACGCCTTCCATAGCTCGAAACGGCGCCGGGCACCTTTGAACAGGTTTGCCAACCCCTCCATACTTTCCGGCGAGGCATCAGATGGCCATAAAGCCTTCGCCATATTTCTCATAGCTTTCCGGGCTCGTTCATGCATCATGGATAGTTCCTTAAGCACGTCACCTTGAAATCTGTATACTTTCTCTTCAGGTCGACCGGTTAGTAGATCTGCAATAACATGGTTGTGACAATCCGAACTATGGGATATTATACAACCTTTAGATGGTTCAATAGGTCATACCGAATATGCCGCCTTTCAACTTCTTATTTTCTTGCTGCGCGGCCGATAACTGAGCCTTTAAGCGCTTTATCTCTTTGTCTTGCTTATCCTTTTCCTCCTCAAGCTTGTTCTTCTGATCAATGGTCATTTTTGCCTTTTTCATATCCGCAAGCTCTATGGTGACGGCATTCATCTTTGTCTGGTTTATCCTCAGCTCCTGGGACAACGTGTTGTTCTTATCCCTGAGAACCTGTAAGTTGTAGCGATCCTTAAATCGGTCGGCCTAACCGCTTTAAGTCTCAAGGGCTACGGGCATATATCTATTTGCACAAATTACTGCCCGCTTATCCTTTGAAAACAGTTGAATAACTCCAACAAGTCCGTCCCGGGCAGCTCGGATATAAGCATCCACGGAGTTGAGTGCAGTAAACTCCTGTTTAGAGAGAACTAGAGCGCGCAGGGCCTCTTTCAGTTAACGATGATTCATCACGCTCTCTACCTCAGAATTCATGAGGAATACGTCTGATTCAACACAAGGGGAGCCAAAGAATATTCTTGAGTATTAGCAGCTGAGATGTCAATTCAACCACACCTGAAAGACTTAATATCTACAGCAAAGTATTTAGTAGCAAAGTAGTGTGGAAGTAGCGGTAACGATGGCAAAAGTGACAGTAGCAGTATTGTAGCAATTGTAACAGTAACAACGAAGAAGTAACTTAGCAAAGTTCAATATGTGAAAAGCTTGTAGGCAATGGATCAATGATGGATAATTATGTTAGATGGCATTCATCATGCAACGGTTATAACATAGGGTGACACATAACTAGCACCAGTCCATCAATGTAATGTAGGCATGTGTTCCGAATATAGTCATACGTGCTTATGGAAAAGAACTTGCATGCCATCTTTTGTCCTACCCTCCCGTGGTAGAGGGGTCCTATTGCAAACTAAGGGATATTAAGGCCTCCTTTTAATAGAGTACCGAACCAAAGCATTAGCACTTAGTGAATACATGAACTCCTCAAACTACGGTCATCACCGGGAGTGGTCCCGACTATTGTCACTCCAGGGTTGCCGGATCATAACACGTAGTAGGTGACTATAACTTCCAATATCAGATCAAGAACACAAATATATTGATGAAAACATAAAGGGTTCAGATATGAGTTCTTGGCACTCGGGCCCTAGTGAAAACATTAAGCATAGCAAAGTCATAGCAACATCAATATTAGAACATAGTGGATACTAGGGATCAATCCCTAACAAAACTAACTCAATTACATGGTAAATCTCATCCAACCCATCACAGTCCAGCAAGCCTACGATGGAATTACTCACGCACGGTGGTGAGCATCATGGAATTGGTGATGGAGGATGGTTGATGATGACGATGGCAACAGATTCCCCTCTCCGGAGCCCCGGACGGAGTCCAGATCTGGCCTCCCGAGGAAGAACAGGGCTTGGCGGCGGCTCCATATCATAAAACACGATGAATCCTTCTCTCTGATTTTCTCTCTCCCTGAAATAGAATATATGGAGTTGGAGTTGAGGTCGGTGGAGGTCCAGGGGGCCCATAAGGTCAGGGGGCGCGCCCCCACCATTGTGGCTAGGGTGTGGGCCCCCTGATGCTGATTCTTTCGCCAATATTTTTTATTAATTCCAAAAATAATCTCCATTGATTTTCAGGTCATTCTGAGAACTTTTTATTCTGCACAAAAATAACACCATGGCAATTCTGCTGAAAACAACGTCAGTCCGGGTTAATTCCATTCAAATCATGCAAGTTAGAGTCCAAAACAAGGGTAAAAGAGTTTGGAGAAGTAGATACAACAGAGACGTATCAACTGCCCCAAGCTTAACCCATTGCTTGTCCTCAAGCAATTCAGTTGACAAACTGAAAGTGATAAAGAAAAACTTTGACAAACTCTCTTTGATCCTATTGTTGCAAATACGTAAAGCCGGCATTCAAGTTTTCAGCAAAGATTATGAACTAATCATATTCACAATAACATTTAGGTCTCACATTTACTCATATCAATGGCATTATCAACTAGCCAGCAATAATAATAAATCTCGGATGACAACACTTTTCTCAAAACAGTCATGATATGATATAAGATGGTATCTCGCTAGCCCTTTCTGAGACTGCAAAACATAAATGCAGAGCACCTCTGAAGACGAGGACTGACTAGACAATGTAATTCATGGCAAAAGAGATCCAGTCACAGTCATACTCAATATAAATTAATAACAATGCATACAAATGATAGTGGTGCTCTCTAACTGGTGCTTTTTTATAAGAGGATGGTGACTCAGTGTCGGGGGAAATCCGCCTCCACGAACACCTATGGGGACCGAGCCCCTTTCTGGTTCGGCGGGAGGCGGAGGTCGCGCGAAGAGCGGATCGAGGCGATGCACACAAGGTGATTTACCCAGCTTCGGGCCGCACGGATGCGTAAAACCCTACTGCTGCTTTGTGGTTTGTATTGTGTTCTTGGGAGCGCTGAGTGCTACAGTACACTCAGGCAACTAATCAGACCGAGCATGGGTGGTCTGCTTCCTCCTCCCCTCTCCCCATGTTGCGCATGGGGCCTCCTTTTATATGCGCAAGGGGTTACCCACAGGTGGCAACGTAGGCGGGGGTAAAACTGGAAAACGCTATGTTGGGTACAGCTGTTTGCACAGTGCTATCATACCTAACTCTGACGGCAGGGGACAAGGGCATTAAATGCCCGTCTAGGTCGCCCAAACAGTGCAGAAAAGGGGCCATCAGGGGCACCACCGTTTGCCACGACGGCTACCCTGTCAGCGTTGCTTCGCCACCGCATGCCCCTGGCTGCACAGCCTCTCGCCACATACGCCTGGAATGGCCCCAGAGCAACGCGTGGGTGGATGAGCTGGAACACAGGCGCGGGGTGGTGACTTGCCGCGGCAAGCGCCTTGCCGCGGTCGATGCCTTGTCGCGCCCGGGAGCTTGTTGCTCACCGGTCCTTGTCGGGACGCGTGGCGCGTCGCAGCAAGTCTCTTGTCGTGCCTTGGTCGGCCTTCCCGGCAAGCTCCTCTTGCCGGGGCCTTGTGCTTCGAGCGGCCGTCCCGGCAAGCTCCTCTTGCCGGGGCCTTGCTCTCTTTGGGTGGCCTTCCCGGCAAGCTCCTCCTGCTGGGGCCTTGGCTCAAATACTTTGTTCTTGGATGGCCCAAAAAGGGACCATGGAGAGTTTTGGCGGTCGCCTGGCAAGCCTTGCCGCGGGGTGCTACGACTGCCTGTGCACAAGTTCGGGGTACTAAGGTACCCCTACTTTAGTACGCCGACAGGAGCCCCTGGGCCTGGGCCATACACGGTGCCGAGCGTTGTTGGGCCAGGCCCAAAACAGTGCATGGGCACGCGCGGCCTGGGTCATGCTGCATCTTCTTCTACATGCAGCACGTCCTCCCCGAACGGCACGCGTCGAACGCGGCATCATGGGGAGAGGCGTGCGTGTCGTGGGTGGCGTGCGCGGGGCTGAGCCCCGCAGGCATGCGTCACGTCGCAATAAAGGGGGACGGTTCGCGCTATCTCCACAAATGGAGGGAGGCGTGGAGGCGCGGCTCATTTGCTGGATGGGGCCGAGGCACGGTTCCCGAGGCGTCCGCTCCCCACGATCACGGGGCGAGGGGAGGTCGCCTCATCCGTCGCCTCGGTCCTGCACGCCAGCCACGCGGCTTCCATGCACCTGGGGTCACGGACGGTGGAGGCAGGAAACCGGGCCGTCGCGGGTCGAGGCAGCAGGCCGGTCCCAGTCGCCTGCTCTTCCCGCGTCTTGGTTGGCTGAGCAGGGAGGCCGAGCCCCCACCCCGCTCCTTTATAAAGAGCAAGAGGGGGGGGGGGCGACAAAAACCCACACTCCTTCATCTTCGCTTCTCTTCAGCTCCTGATCCCCTCTCTCCATTAGCTATGGAGAAAGGGAACCCCGGTCCTTCGTCGGTGGCGGCGAGGGTCGCCGCTAGGCAACGCGCCCCTCCTCCCCTTGCACCCGCGGTGGCAGAGCCAACCGTAAGGGGAAGGGGGGAGGGGGCGAGGTCGTGGACGAGGTCGTGGACGAGGCCGAGGCGCTCAGGGACGAGGCGGACGGGGCGACGCGCCGGCCTCGCCTCCGCCAGCGGCCCCTCTTCTCACGGCAGTCCACATCGGGGACGACCCCTGCGAGTTCTTCGTCAGGCTGCGCCGGGCGCCTCGTCGCCGCCTCCGCCTCCCGGCCCCCTTCGCAAGCGTGATGGAGGTGGAACAACCCAAGACGCTAAGACCTTGACGTTGAGTCCCCAGCCCCCGGCGTGATGTATCTTGGTCGAGGGTGGAAGACGTTCGCCCGTATCCACAGCTTGATGGAGGGGTTCACCCTCCATTTTAAGTTGATGGAGGGCGATCTCCTCTCCGTCAAGGTCTTCGGGTGCTTCGGGATTCGGGCCCGGTGCTGCGTGGATAGCTCCTCCGACAGCGAAAGCTCCTCCTCGAGCGAGAGTGAGGAGGAGGGGAGCGACAGCGACGACGAGGGTAGCGGTCGTCGGGATGACGGGTCCGACTAGGCGTCGGTCGCGGCTCCGCGTGGCACCGGTGACCCCATCATCCGTGTCGCCGGCTCCTTGAGCTTCCCGGGGTCGTCTCCTTGGCGGCTGGCGTGGCGAGGCTGCGGAAGAGGAAGAGGGCTGGCAGCAAGGCCGTCAAGTCGGAGTACGAGGGCAAGGTGCCCTCGACAGCGTGCTGACGTCCTGCCGCCCCGTCGAGCCCCGCTTCCGGAGCCGCCACCACCACCTAGCCTTCAGACGGTCCCCGGGGCGTTCTGTTGGTGTCTTCTGCCACCTGTAGCTCGTATAGGTGCCCCTTTTGCCCTTTTCGCCTCCTTGTCCTACCTCCTGAGGGGAGAGACAAGAAAGGGATTACGGGCACCTTATCTCTTTTTAACTTGTAAGCCTTCGGGCCTTAGTTGCTTTTAAAGCTTGTAATCCCATCTCTCATGTTTTTCATTTTCTCTGAACTGTACCTGAGCGGAATGTTTTTAATGAAAAGGGGATGTTTGCCGGGCCATTTGTCTCGCGGGTAAAACCCACGCCAAGGAGCGAATCCTTTATATCATTAAGATAGACACTTCTTTGCCCGGCAACAGGCCATGCCGTCTTCCCACGCCACTCGACCTTCCCCACGCCTTTGGCGGGGGTAGGGATGAGGCGGGTTCGGGCTCCTCATCCCGTTCCTTTGCCGCCGCGGCTACCACCAAAATTGGCCCCAGGAACGCGCTCCGGGGCCCAGAGTTAAGGGAGCACGGTAGCTTTTTAGGAAGGAACAAGGTTTTCACATTCCTCATTCCATAAGAGAATGCATGACCAGGGATGAAAAACTTATCTGGGATTGCAGCCCACGGCAACTTTGGCCTGCCGCGGGCGAACCTTTGTACTTGCAGCCCCCGGTAACACTGGTTTGCCGGGAACTAGATGCTGGTCCGCCCTTCTTCTCTTCTTCGTCCTTAAGCGGTCTAGCCAGGATATGCAAAACCCCGCGAACCAAAGGAAACGAAGGAACGGGAAAAAAGGACGCAGACCCGACCTCTAAGCTAGGGGTTAGCAGCTGTTAGGCACTATCAACCCTAACCAAGGACGAGACTCGACTCAGCATGCATGCTAAAACTTAGGGCGCCAACACTTCATTTACTGCTGCTCAGGGTCTGCGCCTGGCTTTGTACAAAGGATTACATGCAATAGCGGCAAGACTTTTACAAAAGGGTGGTTGCCGGACGGGGTCCAACAACCGCGCCTTACGGGTAAAACTTATGAAGATGCTCAATATTCCAGGAGTTGCTCACCGGAGTGCCATCTTCGGTCTCAAGGCGGACAGCGCCGGGCCTCGTGACTCGTCTCACCTGGTAAGGGCCTTCCCACTTCGGCGTCAACTTGTTATGATTCTTGGCGGACGGAGCGCGCCGAAGAACAAGGTCGCCTTCCTCGAAGCTTCTGGCTTTAACTTTGCGGCTATGGTAGCGACGCAAAGCTTGCTGGTAGTGAGAGGCTCGCACAACAGCCTGAAGACGATCTTCCTCAAGGAGCAGCGCGTCATCTTCACGCAGCCGCTCTTGCTCAAGCTCATCATAAGCGAGCACTCGAGGTGACCCGTATACGAGTTCCGTGGGGGTAACTGCTTCTGCTCCATAGACTAGAGCAAATGGTGTCTGGCCAGTGGCTCGATTTGGCGTCGCTCTGATCGACCAAAGAGCCACCGGCAGCTCCTCGATCCAGTTTCTTCCGCACTTGTGCAGCCTGTCGAAAGTTCTGGTCTTGAGCCCGCGCAGCACTTCGGCATTGGCCCTCTCCGCTTGACCGTTGCTCCTGGGATGAGCAACAGAAGCGAAGCAGACCTTGGCGCCGAGATCTCGGACGTATTGCATGAAGGCGCGGCTCGTGAATTGCGTACCGTTGTCGGTGATGATCCTGTTGGGGATCCCGAAGCGGCAAACAATTGACCTGAAGAACTTGACTGCTGACTGTGCTGTCACCTTCCTCACTGGTTCCACTTCCGGCCACTTTGTAAACTTGTCGATTGCGACATACAAGTACTCAAAGCCCCCGACAGCTCGGGGGAAAGGGCCGAGGATGTCAAGCCCCCATACCGAAAATGGCCAGGATAAAGGGATCGTCTGGAGAGCTTGAGCTGGCTGGTGTATCAGCTTGGAATGGAACTGGCACGCTTCACACTTGGTTACTTGTGCAGTTGCATCCTGGAGGGCTGTCGGCCAGAAGAAACCTTGCCGGAACGCTTTGCCGGCAAGTGCTCTGGCGCCGATGTGGTGACCACATATGCCTCCATGTATCTCTGCCAACAGCTTTTGTCCGTCTTCCTGGGAAATACACTTCAATTTCACACCGTTGCGCCCTCTTCTGTACAGCGTGTTGTCGACGAACTGGTACATACTCGAGCGCCGGGCTACTCTTTACGCTTCTTCTTGTTCTTCGGTAAGTTCTCCGTTCTGGAGGAAATGGACAGTCTGCTGCGCCCATGCTGGAGCCTGTGGCTCGACAACAAGGACTGAAGGCACATCTGCTACTGCGGGAACGTCCGCTTCTACGGCGAGGATTTGGGGCTCAGCCGGAGCTTGACGTTCCCCGGCAAGCTTGCCAGGGCAAAATTTGTCGGGAGCGCCTGCTTCTACGGAACAAACCCTGGGGTTTGCCGGAGCAGACGGCTCCTCAGCGCTCTTGGCGTCGATCTTGGGGACCTTCTTGGCGGCGGCTCCAGGGAGCTCTACCGGAGGATAGTCGCCGGAGACCAACTTCCTCTTCTTGCTTTGTCCGGTTGATGGTGTCACGGATGGCTGAGTCAGCTTGAGCACAAAGGTTCCTGGTTCCACAGGTAACTTAAGTGCTGCGCACTTTGACAGGCCATCAGCAATGTCGTTCTTAGCTCTTGGAACGTGTTCCATTTGCAGGCAGTCAAAGCGCTCTTCTAGCTTCCTCACTTCATCAACGTACGCTTCCATCAATGGACTCTGGTAATCTTTGTTCACTTGGCGGACGACAAGCTGCGAGTCACCCCTGACAATGAGCTTCTTGATCCCAAGTTCTGCCGCTATCCTGAGACCGGTGAGCAAACCTTCATACTCTGCAGTATTGTTGGTTGCTTGCTCCTTGGGGAAGTGCATCTGGACTATGTATTTGAGATGCTCTCCGGTGGGCGCGATAAGCAACGCGCCAGCACCGGCGCCTTGCAGCGAGAAAGCACCATCAAAATACATCAGCCACTCTTTGCTTGCTTCTTTGACGGGGATGCTCGTCTCTGGGATCTCTTCGTCTGGTGTCGGTGTCCACTCTGCTATGAACTCCGCCAATGCTCTTCTTTGGATAGTTGAAGTGCTCTCGAATTTGAGACCGAAGCTTGACAGTTCCAGTGCCCACTCGACAATCCTGCATGTTGCTGCTGGATTCTGCAGTATCCTCTTCAGCGGAAAGCGGGTGACAACTGTAATCTCATGTGCTTGGAAGTAATGGCGCAGCTTTCTCGAGGCCATGAGAAGGCCGAAAAGCAATTTCTGCACACCAGAGTACCTTGACCTAGCCCCCTGCAGAAGGGAGCTGACAAAGTAAACTGGGCGCTGCACCATCCTCTTCTTCTGCACCTCCACTCGCTCCTGCGCAGATTCATCCTTGTCGGGGCCAGAGCTTGTCGGGGAAGTCTCTTGCTTGTCGCTGGACGCGCTTGCCGCGGTTGCTAGCTCATCATCTGCCTTCCTCTCCGCTACTAACGCAGCACTAACCACTTGATTGGTTGCCGCCAGGTACAGCAGCAACTTCTCTTGTGGTTTAGGCGCGACAAGTATTGGAGCGGAGGACAGGTATTTCTTCAAGTCCTGCAGCGCAGCCTCCGCTTCCGGAGTCCATTTTACTGGACCCGCCTTTTTCAAAACTTTGAAAAATGGCAGGGCGCGTTCTGCAGACTTGGAAATAAACCTGCTGAGAGCTGCGACGCAGCCGGCAAGCCTTCGTACATCCTTGACGCATGTTGGTGCTTCAATTTGCTCGATGGCCTTGATTTTGTCTGGATTGGCTTCGATTCCTCGCTGAGACACGAAGAACCCGAGAAGCTTGCCGGAAGGGACTCCAAACACGCACTTCTCGGGGTTGAGCTTGAGGCTGATCCTGCGCAGGTTCGCAAAGGTCTCTTCTAAATCTTGAATCAGGGTTGCCCTGTTCCTGCTTTTGACCACTATGTCATCCATGTAGGCTTCCACATTTCTGTGGATTTGCGGCTCAAAAGCGGTATGGACAACTCTTGCGAACGTCGAACTGTCATTCTTCAAACCGAAAGGCATCCGTACGAAACAGTACGTGCCACATGGAGTGATGAATGCGGTCTTTTCCTCATCTTCTTCAGCCATGAAGATCTGATGGTACCCTGAGTATGCGTCAAGAAATGAAAGCAGGTCACATCCGGCCGTGGAGTCAACAATCTGGTCAATGCGCGGCAAGGGAAAGGGATATTTGGGACAAGCTTTATTAACATCAGTAAAGTCGATGCAAAGCCTCCATTTCCCATTTGCTTTGCGCACGACAACAGGATTGGCCAACCACGTCGGATGGAGCACGCCTCTGACAAGGCCTGCCGCTTCCAACTTCTGGATCTCTTCTGCGATGAACTCTTGGCGCTCCACCGCTTGCTTCCTAACTCTCTGCTTGACGGGCCGTGCATGAGGACAGACGGCGAGGTGGTGCTCAATCACTTTCCTGGGAACGTCGGGGATGTAAGAAATGAAAGCAGGTCACATCCGGCCGTGGAGTCAACAATCTGGTCAATGCGCGGCAAGGGAAAGGGATCTTTGGGACAAGCTTTATTAACATCAGTAAAGTCGATGCAAGGCCTCCATTTCCCATTTGCTTGGCGCACGACAATAGGATTGGCCAACCACGTCGGATGGAGCACGCCTCTGACAAGGCCTGCCGCTTCCAACTTCTTGATCTCTTCTGCGATGAACTCTTGGCGCTCCACCGCTTGCTTCCTAACTCTCTGCTTGACGGGCCGCGCATGAGGACAGACGGCGAGGTGGTGCTCAATCACTTTCCTGGGAACGCCGGGGATGTCAGATGGTTGCCAGGCAAACACATCGACATTCGCCCGCAGGAAAGCAATGAGCGCGCCTTCCTATTTGGGGTCGAGAGTGGCACTGATGGTGAAGGTACCACCAGTGCCGTCCTCCTTGGCGGGCACCTTCTTGGTCATTGGAAAGGCTGCCATTGACTTCTTACTCTTGCCGGTGGAGCTCGATGGCGCGTCCTCGACGGTAGCGCAACACTGCGAAGAGGTGCGCTTGCCGGAGTGGGCACCAGAGCACTTGCCGGGCTTGGCCTTCTTCTTCCCTCCGGGAGCTTCAGCGGCAAGTGGCTTGTGATCCATCGCGGCTGCTGCTTCTCGGTAGATCTTGTCGGCACAGATAAGGGCATCCTTCTTGTCGCCGGGGACAGAGATGACGCTTATCGGGCCTGGCATCTTGAGCATGTTGTACGCGTAGTGGGAGGCCGCCATGAACTTGGCAAGCGCCGGACGGCCGAGAATTCCATTGTAGGGAAATGGAAAATCGGCAACGTCAAAAGTGATCCTCTCTGTCCTGAAGTTCAGCTCGCTGCCAAATGTCACTGGCAACATTATCTTCCCCTTCGGCTTGCTCCTTCCCGGGTTGATCCCTTGGAACGTGCCGGTCTCTTCGAGCTCGCTGTCGGGGACTTGGAGTTTTTGGAGTACCGCGGAGGAGATCAGGTTCAAGCCGGCCCTGCCGTCGACTAGCATCTTAGTGACCTTGAGGTTGCGGACTGTTGGTGAGACCGACATCGGCAAGCACCCGATCGCAGTTGTGCGGTCAGGGTGGTCCTCAATATCGAAGATGATAGGCGTGCTGGACCATTTCAGAGGCTTGCGCGACTCGACAGGTGGTTCCGCTGCATTGACTTCCCGCGCCCACTGCTTGAGCTGGCGGTGAGAAGTATGCAGAGAAGCACCACCGTCTACGCACAAGACCTCTGTGGCTTTCTGAAACTCCTGCTCACTGGTCTCGACATCATCCATGTCTTCGTCTTCGTCGTCTTCTTCGTTCTTGTCGCGGCCGCGGGGAGGTCTGTCCGCTTGCCGCTGCTTGTCCTTGTCGCGGCGTCCTCCCTGGCCGGGGCGCTTCGTGCCTGATCCTCCGCCACCTCCCCGGGCTCTCTCCTTGTCGCGCCGCTCGTACTCGGCCTTTTGCAGCTCAACGAGCCGCTCGACCTGCTTGTAGCTCTGGAGATCATGGCCCTTGGTGCGGTGGATCTTGCAGTACTGTTTGTTGGTGCCGTCCCGCTTGTCGGCGACCGCCACAGCCTGGCAGTTGGCGCATCCGGCAACCCCCTTGCAGGAGCTGCCAGCCTGGGCCTTATTGGCGGCGCCTTCATCGCCGGACTGCTCAACAACCAGTACTTCTTGGCTCTTCTTCTTCCTGTTGCTCTGCCGCCGGTTCTTCCTTACCGGGGTGGTATCCTCACTGTCAGATTCTCTTGCTCCAGTGTTCTCTCCGGGTAGTTTCCTTCCTTCCTCAGCACGTGCACACTTGTCGGCCAGGGCATATAGCTCGCTAACATCTTTGATCTTGCACATCGCCATCTCCTCCCGCATCCTGCGGTTACGCACGTTCTGATGGAACGCGCTGATAACCGAGGCAGGGTGGACGTCTGGGATGTTGTAGTGTACGCGGCTGAATCTCTGGATGAACTTGCGCAAGGATTCCCCTTCCTTCTGGACGAGCAGATGAAGGTCGCTCACTTGGCCATGGGGCTTGTGGCCGCCTGTAAAGGCGCCAACAAACTGATGGCACAAGTCTGTCCAGGAGGTTATGGAGTTATCCGGCAAGTGCATGAGCCAGGATCTGACGTTGGATTTTAGTACCAGCGGGAAGTAGTTGGCAAGGATCTTGTCGTCTCGCCCTCCAGCAGCCTGCACCGCAATGGTGTAGATGCTGAGGAACTCCGACGGATGCGACTTGGCATCGTACTTCTCTGGCACGTCTGGCTTGAAATTCTTCGTGCTTGGCCACTGGACTTGCCGCAGCTCACGGGTGAACGCAGGGCAGCCTACCGCGTACGGCAGGTCGCCTGGTCCCCCCGGCGCATGCATGTCGACAGAGGGCCCAGCGCGCTGGTCTGATTGACGCCGCGCTTCTCTCCGACGCTCGATGCGCGTACGAGCATCCTCTTGCTCTCGTTCGTGAAGAACTTGGCGTTGATCGCGACGAGTTCGTGGATTTGACGACGCGGTGGAGTCGTTGTCGTGATGGCTCCGGCGAGTCGGCGATCTTGGCCTTTGGGGCGGGGAATGTACGTTGGTCGCACCCCCACCGGTCTTGGCGCCATCGGTTCTCGCCTGGCCGACCAGCCGCGGCTGCGACGCACTGTGCTGCCGCGGGGTGTCGCCGTTAGCGAAGCCGATGAGACTCTGTATCGTGGCCCTCCAGTCATCGAGCTTGTCCGCCGTTGGAGGGTAGTCCAGGAGCAGTTGAGCTCGTGCTAGAGCTTCTGCTGGAGTGGCGGGCAGCGGTGGCGAGCGGCGCGTGGAGCGGGATGTGCTCGAACTCTAACTATGTTAGAAGGAGCAACACCCGGACCAGATAGTCGCGCCACGCTCGCGCCAGCACGTTGGTGTGTATACTGGCCTTGAGCACCCTGGGATCCGCCAGCTCGATCTGGGTCCAGCGAGCGTATGGTACCATGAGTGCCAAGACGCTGCTGGTCCCGTGCCTCCTGAGAGGGGCGCGGTGCATGTTTGGACGCCGTGGCACCATGAGCTGGTTCGGCGACGCCCGTTCCGCCGCCGGTGCCGTCCCCACCACCCGTTTGCTCCAGGGGCGGTGGGTTCGATGCGGACGGACCAGCCACCTCCGGAGCCTTCTTCTTCAGTGGCATGTCGATGAAGATGATGGAGATCTAGCCTGTGCAGACGCCGGATCAGGTTCGCACAACTTCGACGCCCCCTACCTGGCGCGCCAAAGATGTCGGGGGAAATCTGCCTCCATGAACACCTATGGGGACCGAGCCCCTTTCTGGTTCGGCGGGGGGCGGAGGTCGCGCGAAGAGCGGATCGAGGCGATGCACACAAGGGGATTTACCCAGCTTCGGGCCGCACGGATGCGTAAAACCCTACTGCTGCTTTGTGGTTTGTATTGTGTTCTTGGGAGCGCTGAGTGCTACAGTACACTCAGGCAACTAATCAGACCGAGCATGGGTGGTCTGCTTCCTCCTCCCCTCTCCCCACGTTGCGCATGGGGCCTCCTTTTATATGCGCAAGGGGTTACCCACAGGTGGCTACGTAGGCAGGGGTAAAATTGGAAAACGCTGTGTTGGGTACAGCTGTTTGCACAGTGCTATCATACCTAACTCTGATGGCAGGGGACAAGGGCATTAAATGCCCGTCTAGGTCGCCCAAACAGTGCAGAAAAGGGGCCATCAGGGGCGCCACCGTTTGCCACGACGGCTACCCTGTCAGCGTTGCTTCGCCACCGCATACCCCTGGCTGCGCAGCCTCTCGCCACGTACGCCTGGAATGGCCCTAGAGCGACGCGTGGGTGGATGAGCTGGAACGCAGGCGCGGGGTGGTGACTTGCCGCGGCAAGCGCCTTGCCGCGGTCGATGCCTTGTCGCGCCCGGGAGCTTGTTGCTCACCGGTCCTTGTCGGGACGCGTGGCGCGTCGCAACAAGTCTCTTGTCGTGCCTTGGTCGGCCTTCCCGGCAAGCTCCTCTTGCCGGGGCCTTGTGCTTCGAGCGGCCGTCCCGGCAAGCTCCTCTTGCTGGGGACTTGCTCTCTTCGGGTGGCCTTCCCGGCAAGCTCCTCCTGCCGGGGCCTTGGCTCAAATACTTTGTTCTTGGATGGCCCAAAAAGGGACCATGGAGAGTTTTGGCGGTCGCCTGGCAAGCCTTGCCGCGGGGTGCTACGACTGCCCGTGCACAAGTTCGGGGTACTAAGGTACCCCTACTTTAGTACGCCGAAACTCAGCAATAAAAGTAAATAGATAGGCCCTTTGCAGAGGGAAGCAGGGATTTGCAGAGGTACCTGAACTCGAGTTTTGAAATAGAGATTGAATAATATTTTGAGCGGCATGCTTTTTCAACATAACAACTAAGATATATCGGTATCTTCCATGCTACATACATTATAGGCGGTTCCCAAACAGAATAGTAAAGTTTATACTCCCCCACCACCAACAAGCACACTCCACGGCTGGTTCGAAACAACGGGTACCGTCCAACTAACAACAGTCCTGGGGGAGTTTTGTTTGCAATTATTTTGATTTGATTTGCTTTAAGCATGGGACTGGGCATCCCGGTTACCAGCCATTTTCTCGTGAATGATGAGCGGAGTCCACTCATCGTGAGAATAACCCACCTAGCATGGAAGATATTGACAGCTCTAGTTGGTACATGAGCTATTCAAGCATACAAAACAAATTATTATTTGAAGGTTTAGAGGTTGGCACTTACAAATTTACTTGGAACAGCAGGTAAATACTGCATATAGGAAGACACGATGGAGTCATATGGAACAACTTTGGGGTTTATGGAAGTGGATGCACAAGCAGTGTTCCCGCTTAGTACAAGTGAAGGCTAGAAAAAGACAGGAAGTGATCAACTATAGAGAGACAATAGTCATGAACATGCATTGAGATTAACCAACATTGAATGCAAGCATGAGTAGGATATAAATCACCATGAACATAAATATCATGGAGTCTATGTTGATTTTGTTTCAACTACATGCTTGAACATGTGCCAAGTCTCGAATCATTCAAAGGAGGATATCATCCTATCATACTAAATCACAACCATTTTAATTTGCATGTTGACAAGCAAGGTAAACCATTATAAACTCCTAGTTGATTAAGCATGGCATGGGTAACTATAATCTCTAATTGTCACTGCAAACATGTTTCATTCATAATAGGCTGAATCAGGAACGATGAACTAATCATATTACAAAAAAAAGTTAGGTCAAGTTCATACCAGCTTCTCCTCATCTCAATCATTTCATCATATATCATCATTATTGCCTTTCACTTGCACGACCGAATGGTGTAGATGATAATAATAGTGCACGTGCATTGGACTAAGATGGAATCTGCAACATTTATTCAAAGGAGAAGACAAGGTAATATGGGCTCTTTGTTAGATCAACAATAATGCATATGAGAGCCACTCAACATTTTCATCGTGGTCTTCTCCTCTCGACCCCCAAAGAAAAGAAAAGAATTTCAAAGAAACACACTGAAATATTTTTGGAGCTTTTGTTTTTCTAAGGAAGAACAACAAGAACGAGAAAAACTATTTACACAGGAAAGCTCCCAACAAGCACGAGAAATCTTTTTGGGTTTTCTATTAATTTTACTACTAAGCATGCATAGAAAGTAAATTAACTACAACTAATTTTTTTCTTAAGGTTTTTCAAACACACGGGAAGAAAGCGAAAAAAGAAATAAACTAGCATGGATATTACAATGAAAAAGTATGAGCACCGATAACTGAAATGAGTGTGTGAACATGAATGTAATGTCGGTGAGAAATACGTACTCCCCCAAGCTTAGGCTTTTGGCCTAAATTGGTCTGCACCCATGGATCAAAGTAATTCGCTCCGGAGCCCTGAGGAGGATCCTAGGGGTTCCACTGGTTAGGGATTGTGTCCCCTCCCAGTATGCATGAATGTCCGCGGGCAAAACAATGTACCTGCCTGAATGCATATCGAACAAAACGGGTGCAGGCAGGGTAATAATCTGAATAGTATTCTCGCTAAATACCAGGTTATAAATAATTATCATTTCCTCATCATATCTAATAAACGTATGTGCTACCATGCTGTCACAATCTAAATATATAGTGGGTAGCAATTTCTCCTCTTTTTCATAGTGCCTAATGGGTATCTCAAAGTGTTTAGCAAGGCGGGAGGCGAAGATGCCTCCGAAAATAGGACCCTTTGTACGGTTCATAATCAACCGTTTAGCAACCATAGCGCCCAATTGTAGGTTCTATCTCTACGTAAAGCATGGTGTAAAATAGAGAGGTCAGGGGCACTAAGGCCTCCACTCTCTCCACGACCAATTAAACATCTGCCAGCAAATAATGAGTAATAGGGTATAGCAGGATGATGAATACTAGACACTCTCGCTCCCCACACTCCTCTACCTTCCCCTACGGTGATTTCATGAATAAGGCCTTCCACATCTCTAGGACGTGGTTCCTCGAAGCTACCTTCGTAAGGTAATTTGCAGACAACACAAAAGTCATAAAGCGTCATCTCTTTGTACTCATCATATAAGTGAATTTCTACCATGGGTGGTGGCTTCCTAGCATGGAAGTGAAAATTTTGCACGAAAGTATTAGTGAGTAATCCGGTCGAGGAGGAAGTCGGTGATGCCTGCATTCCCAGCCAAATAATAGAAATCCTCATAAATTATGGCCGCTTGTAAGAATGCATCACATGGCCATTCGCACGGCCAAATTTCCGTGGCACGAGGAAGATTATACTTGGGCTTATCCTTCTCCTCATTTTACTTTCCCTTCGAACCTCGGCTCAAGGAGCCTCTCAATAATCTCTTCAACATTTTCTTCCTCTGAAATTTTCTAAATTTTTTAGTGACTCAAAATAAAAGTGAACCAAACTCAACAAAATTGATAGCAACTACTCCTACAAGTGCCTAGAAGCTATATCATGCATCAAAACAACTTTGGACCATATAAATTTGACATGCAAGCTCAAGAACATGGTCACCACAGCAGCAAAAATTTACAATGAATAAAGCACTAGAACAAAAACTAATTGGACCATCGGAGGAGTCACATACCGAAGAACAATCCCCCAAAGCAGTTTTGTGAATGGAGCTTTGAGCAAGGAGATTGAAAATGGCAGCAAGATGAGCAAGAACACGAGTTTGAGCTATGGAGTGATTTTTTCTGGAGGAAGGAGAGGATGGGTGCTGGAATAAGTGGAGGGGGGCCACGTGGGGCCCACAAGGTCAGGGGCGCGCCCCAGGGGGGTGGGCGCGCCCTCCACCCTTGTGGCCAATTGGTGAGGCCCCCTGGTGTGTTCTTTGCACCATAAATTCTAAAATATTCTAAAAAATCATATCCAATTTTCAGGGCATTTGGAGAACTTCTATTTTTGGGACATTTTTTATTGCATGGATAATTTAGAAAACAGACAGAAAATACTATTATTGCTTTATTTAAACTAATTAACAGAAAGTAAAAGATGGTTACAGAGAGTTGTGCATTCTAAATTCATCCATCTCATGCTCATTAAAAGGAATCCATTAACGAGGTTGACCAAGTCTCATTAACAAACTTCTTCCGAGTGACATGAAACCAGAGAACTTTCGAATAACACTAGGTTACCTCAACGGGGATATGCATGTCCCCAACAATAAGAATATCATATTTCTTTTTGATAGTAGAAGAGGAAATTCAAAACCTCCAATAGTAATAGTTGAAAATTTTCCAATAGAATTGATACTATGAACTTGAGGTTGTTTCTTCGGTAAGTATACCATATGCTCATACCATTAACATGAAAAGTGACATTACCTTTGTTGCAATCAATAACAGCCCCTGCAATATTCAAAAAGGGTCTACCAAGAATGATCGACATACTGTCGTCCTTGAGAATATCAAGAATAACAAAGTCCGTTAAGATAGTAAAGTTTGCAACCACAACAGGCACATTCTCACAAATACCGATAGGTATAGCAGTTGATTTATCAGCCATTTGCAAAGAAATTTCAGTAGGTGTCAACTTATTCAATTCAAGTCTACGATACAAAGAGAAAGGCATAACACTAACACAGGCTCCAAGATCACATAAAGTAGTTTTAACATAGTTTCTTTTAATGGAGCATGGTATAGTTGGTACTCCTGGATCTCCAAGTTTCCTTGGTATTCCACCCTTAAAATAATAATTAGCAAGCATAGTGGAAATTTCAGCTTCCTGTATCTTTCTTTTATTAGTAACAATATCTTTCATATACTTAGCATAAGGAGACATTTTAAGCATATTAGTCAAGCGCATACGCAAAGAAGATAGGTCTAACCATTTCAGCAAAGCGCTCAAAATCCTCATCATCCTTTTTCTTGGATGGCTTAGGAGGAAAGGGCATGGGTTTCTGAACCCATGGTTCTCTTTCTTTACCATGTTTCCTAGCAACAAAGTCTCTCTTATCATAATGTTGATTCTTTGATTGTGGGTTATCAAGATCAACAACAGGTTCAATCTCTATATCATTATCGTTACTAGGTTGAGCATCAACATGAACATCATTATTAACATTATCACAAGGTTCATGTTCATCACCAGATTGTGTCTCAGCATCAGAAATAGAAATATCATTGGGATTCTCAGGTGTGTCCATAGCAGGTTCACTAGCATGCAAAGTCCTATCAGTTTTCTTTTTCTTTTTATTAATAGGACTAGGTGCATCAGTATTAACCCTTTGAGAATCTTACTCAACTCTCTTAGAATGGCCCTCAGGATACAAAGGTTCCTGGGTCATGTTACCACCTCTAGTCATAACCCTAACAACATTATCATTATTCTAACTATTCAACTCATTAAGCAAATCATCTTGAGCTTTAAGTACTTGTTCTACTTGAGTTGTAACCATGGAAGCATGTTTACAAATAAGCTTAAGATCACTAACAATACTATTCATATAATTACTCAGGTGATCAAGCATGTAAGCATTACGTTTCAATTGTCTACTAATATAATAAAATTATCAAACTCATCAAAGCATTGTCTAGCAGAATTATTATGAGGAATATCACCTTCATCAAATTTTCAGAGAGAGTTTACCTCTACTACCTGTGGCGGGTTATCAAGACCATGTATTTCTTCAATAGGGTGGTAGAATTTTAACATATTCAGCTTTAATACCTTTTTCTTTCATAGATTTCTTTGCCTCTTACATATCTTCAAGACTGAGAAATAGAATACCCCTCTTCTTCGGAGTTGGCTTCGGAGTTGGTTCAGGAAGTGTCTAATCATTTCCATTACTCAATATATTATTCAATAGCAATTCAGCTTTCCCAATAGTTCTTTCCCCAAAAACACAACCCACACAACTATCTAGGTGGTCTCTGGAAGCATCGGTTAGTCCATTATAAAAGATATCAAGTATTTCATTTTTCTTGAGAGGATGATCAGGCAAAGCATTAAGTAATCGAAGAAGCCTCCCCCAAGCTTGTGGGAGAATCTCTTCTTCAATTTGGATAAAATTAAATATTTCCCTTAAAGCAGCTTGTTTCTTATGAGCGGGGAAATATTTTGCAGAGAAGTAATATATCATATCTTGGGGACTACACACACAACCAGGAGCAAGAGAATTAAACCATATCTTAGCATCACCCTTTAATGAGAAAGGAAACAATTTAAGGATATAGTAATAGCGACTTTTTTCCTCATGAGCAAATAGGGTGGCTATATCATTTAATTTAGTAAGATGTGCCATAACAGTTTCAGATTCATAACCATGAAAAGGATCAGATTCAACCAAAGTAATTAACTCAGGATCAACAGAGAATTCATAATCCTTATCAGTAATAAAGATAGGTGAAGTAGCAAAACCAGGATCATATTTCATTCTAGCATTCAAGGATTGTTTTTGTTTCAGCTTAGCTAACAATTTCTTAAGATCCTCTCTATCATTACATGCAAAGAAGTCTCTAGCAGTTTCTTCATCCTTAAAATAACCCTCAGGAACAACAGGCAATTCATATCTAGGGGGAGAATCGTAATCATAATCTTCAATAATATCATTAGTTTCTGTAATTTCATTATCTCTAACCCTAGCAAGTTGTTCATCAAGAAATTCACCTAATGGCATAGTATCATCAAGCACAGAAGTAGTATCATAAGCATCACTCATAGTAGTAGTGGCATCATCAATAACATGCGACATATTGGAATCAATAGCAGGTGTAGGTGTCGCAAGTTTACTCAAAACAGAAGGAGAATCAAGTGCAGAGCTAGATGGCAGTTCCTTACCCCCCCTCATAGTTGAGGGAAAAATCTTGGTTTTTTTATCTTTCAGATTCCTCATAGTGATCAACGGATATAAATCCCAAGTGACTCAGAGAATAAAGCTATGCTCCCCGGCAACGGCGCCAAAAAAGGTCTTGATAACCCACAAGTATAGGGGATCGCAACAATATTAGAGGGTAGAGTATTCAACCCAAATTTATTGATTCGACACAAGGGGAGCCAAAGAATATTCTTGAGTATTAGCAGCTGAGTTGTCAATTCAACCACACCCAAAAGACTTAATATCTGCAGCAAAGTATTTAGTAGCAAAGTAGTATGGAAGTAGCGGTAACGATGGCAAAAGTGATAGTAGCAGTATTGTAGCAATTGTAACAGTAACAATGAAGAAGTAACTTAGCAAAGATCAATATGTGAAAATCTCGTAGGCAATTGATCAATGATGGATAATTATGTCTGATGGCATTCATCATGCAACGGTTATAACATAGGGTGACATAGAACTAGCTCCAGTTCATCAATGTAATGTAGGCATGTATTTCAAATATAGTCATACGTGCTTATGGAAAAGAACTTACATGACATCTTTTGTCCTACCCTCCCGTGGCAGCGGGGTCCTATTGGAAACTAAGAGATATTAAGGCCTCCTTTTAATAGAGAACTGGACCAAAGCATTAGCACTTAGTGAATACATGAACTCCTCAAACTATGGTCATCACCGGGAGTGGTCCCGACTATTGTCACTCCGGGGTTGCCGGATCATAACACGTAGTAGGTGGCTATAACTTGCAATATCGGGTCAAGAACACAAATATATTGATGAAAACATAGAAGGTTCAAGTGACAAGCATCAAGCATAGCAAAGTCATAGCAACATCAATCTTAGAACATTGTGGATACTAGGGATCAACCCTAACAAAACTAACTCGATTACATGGTAAATCTCATCCAACCCATCACAGTCCAGCAAGCCTACAATGGAATTACACACGCACGGTGGTGAGCATCGTGGAATTGGTAATGGAGGATGGTTGATGGTGACGATGGCGACGGATTCCCCTCTCCGGAGCCCCGAACGGACTCCAGATCAGCCCTCACAAGGAAGAACAGGGCTTGGCGGCGGCTCCGTATCGTAAAAAGTGATGAATCCTTCTCTCTGATTTTTTTCTCCACGAAATAGAATATATGGAGTTGGAGTTGAGGTCGGTGGAGGTCCAGGGGGCCCACAAGGTCAGGGGGCGCCCCCCCATCATTGTGGCTAGGGTGTGGGCCCCTGATGCTGATTCTTTCACCAATATTTTTTATTAATTCCAAAAATAATCTCCGTTGATTTTCAGGTCATTTCGAGAACTTTTTATTCTGCACAAAAATAACACCATGGCAATTCTGCTGAAAACAACGTCAGTCCGGGTTAGTTCCATTCAAATAATGCAAGTTAGAGTCGAAAACAAGGGCAAAATAGTTTGGAAAAGTAGATACGATGGAGACGTATCAGCGTCATCTGAATCCTCTTGAGGAGGCAGGTCCGACACTGTATCAGCCCTCATCCTAGTTGACGAGTCTGGTGCCGGATTAGCCAACATTCGGCTAGCAGTGCGTTTTCCCACGGTTTGCCGCGTGCTCCTCCTGACATTCGGCAATTTAGGCGGAGGAAGTCTTCTTTTCCCCCCTTGTACAGATCAGCCAAGATCATTGCCAGTTCAGCTGTGGTGTCCGGACCCTTGCGTCTGTAATGAGATCCGTCGTCTTCTTCGTTGTAACACCATAAAGGAGTTAGTCTAGACTGAAGGGGTTGAATACATCGTTTTATTGCAATGGCCATGACTTCGATTATCGAGAACTCGGTATGATCTAGTAATCTGACCTTACTGACGGACCTCTTTACTTTCGCACTGTCTTCCTCCTTGGGACTCCGGGGGCGCCAGTTGAGGCGTTTATTCAAAGGAGCACTAGAGAATTCGGCGAGGCCGCGCCGAACTGGGTTCGGAAGTGGGACATCATCAATATAAAACCACTCCGAAGACCATTCTTGGGAAACCTCTATGGGAGTTCCGATTGGGTAGCCTGATCCGGCTATGTGCCATATTTCGGCGCCGCCCACTTCGAAAATGGAGCCCCCTCGATGGCGAGGGACGAGGCAAAGGAACTTTCTCCATAGTTCAAAATGAGCCTCGCAGCCCAGAAACAGTTCACAGAGCGCAACGAAGCCTGAGATGTGTAGAATCAAACCTGGGGTGAGGTTATGCAGCTGGATCCCGTAAAACTCCAACAGACCCCTGAGAAAGGGATGGATTGGAAATCCTAAGCCCCGCAAGAGAAACGAAATGAAGCACACCCTCTGCTCCTTATTGGGGTTGGGGAAATTTTCTGCCAATACGTCGTTGCCAATCGAAGCTAATCCCGCTCGCACATAGACTAGATCTGCGAGGGGGGATATCCCTGCATCTGGAGACGGCTCAGATGAAGATGAGATACTGAGCAGCACTGCCAACCACCCTCTTGAGGGCCATGAGGGCGCGAAGAAGAGCCAGGGGCACTGGCCATCTTTTGGAATTTTGTGGCTGGTCCTGACGTTCTCTGCGCGGTGTGGATTGCATTTAGGGGATCTAGCCTCGTTATATAGGTGTTGTTCTTGTATGGTTAGGGGTGTATTTGTAAAAATTAATTATGGACCGTTTGCATTCACCAGATGCATGGAAATCAAGGCGACGACGGGGAAGGAGTCATAAAGGCAAAATATGAAGGTCAAAGCCGGCCTGTCGTCCGTATGAAGTATGATGAAGAACCTACCTTGCAAAGCCGAAGACACAAAGCCGGATACTACATCGTCATGGAAGGCAAGTTCGAGGGCTACTAAGGGAGTCCTGGATCAGGGGGTCCTCGGGTGTCCAGACTATTCGACATGGGCCGGATTGATGGGCCGAGAAGATAGAAAAAGAAGGCTTTCCCCCATGTCTCGGTAGGACTCCTATGCACGTAGACGGCAAGATTGATGTCTGGATGTACTATTTCCTTCTTCTGCAAACCGACTCTGTACAACCCTAGGCCCGTCCGGTGTGTATATAAACCGTAGGGTTTAATCTGTGGAGGCTATCATAATTCTCATAAGCTATACAGCTAGGGTTTAGCCATTACGATCTCGAGGTTCATCAACTCTTGTAACCCCTATACTCATCAAATACAATCAAGCAGGACGTAGGGTTTTACCTCCATTAAGAGGGCCCAAACCTAGGTAAACATTGTGTTCCACTTGTCCCTTGTTACCATCAATCCTCAGACGCATAGTTCAGGACCCCCTACCCGAGATCTGTCGGTTTTGACACCGACGCGCTCCAAGCAAAACACATATCATGTGGTGAATAAAAATAAAGCCTCAAGTAAAGTTACCGATAGACAAAGACGAAAGAGGGCCAACTGGGCCAGGCAAAGCCAAGCAAGTGTTGCGCCGCGTCTCCGAGCTCGGGACAGAGTCCCAAGCGATCCCGCACCGCAGCCGTCCCCGCGCCGGACACCGCCGCCGCCTCGCCTTGCATCCTCCTCCAAGAAGCCTCCCCGGCCCCTATATAAGCCGCGGACCCCGGGCCCCAATCTCTCTCTCTCCTCGCGTCTCGCGCTGCCGCGCCGCCGCCGCAGTTCTTGCCAACCGCCATCGCCGCTGACGAGATCCGCCGCCGCCACTACCGCGCCTCGCCTAGCCTGCGCCACCCTGCGTAGCTGCCGCCGTCGCCCCGCGCAGCCCCGCGTAGCCGCCGTCGCCCGCACCTGGCCGGAGCCACGCCGCCCTCGCCGGAGTCTGTTCGTCGCCGCCGCCGGTTTATTCAAACGAGCCGGTATAAACCAATTTAATCCGCCCCGATTTTTCTTCGATTTTTCATAGATCAGTTTTATTCATTTAGATCGGTTTATTAGTTAGGTTTTTGTTATTTTGCGAGCGTTCGTTAGTTAGGGTTCTGTAGTGAACGGTTTTTGTTCATTAGTGTTCGGCAGCGAACGTTCGTTCTGTAGAGTTTTTATTTTTCTTTTTAATTTCGGCCAGGGACCTATCTGTGAGTATTTTATTTACAATTTAGCCCCTGTTTTTCAAACGATCACTACTTTTTACTCGTTTGTCCAAATCCAACGAAACCAATGCCCACTTCTTCATTATGATCTCATCTATCCAGATAATCAACTTAAACATGTTTTTTAAAGTTTTAAAATTTGAATTTGATCAGATTTGTATTTGAACTTCGTTTGATCATAACTTGAGTTTTATAACTCCAATTTAGTCGATCCTTTTTGCAAATCGAAGCTCTTGACCTAAAATTTCTGATAAGGCTAAATTCACATAATTTTGGTACTGTTAGATTTTTTTTATGTTGCAATAGTTATTTTCTTGGTTTTGATGCTTTCCGAATTGTCTTCTTCGTTCTTTCCAATCTTTTGAGTGATTGCTTATGTGTGGTTACTATTGCTTGCTTACGATAGATTGACCGGAGTGTGACGAGTAGAACTATCAAGAGTTTTGAGTGTGAATCATCTTCATCAACAGTACAGGCAAGTTCACACTTTGACAATTCCCCTTTCATACCAAGTTTTTATGCATTAGTTTCACCCTCAAACATTGCGTGGTTAGGAATTGATAACATGTGGGTATTGGGAAGTAGTTGATGAGGTAGGAACCTATTGCCCTGCATTCAAACCTTGGGAGTTACTAAAATGTTATGCTGATATTGCCATGCTATGCTCGTAGACGTGGATTGGGTTTGAGTGTATTCCATGACAGAGGTGAGGTTGTTTATCATTAATGGTTAACTTAAGGTGGCTACTTTTATACACATCTGGGTGGATTGGTTGCAGGCACCTGGGGATATACCAGTGCTGTCCATTTGGTTCGCCACCCAGGCTCAAAGGGATCATAAGATTATTCATGCTAGAAACTTCCGTGTGCAGCCACAAGCTATTATGGGCTCTAGCATAGTTGAGCATGTTGCATGACCTCTTCCAGAGGTAGGCTAGCAGATGTAGGGGATATAGGTTGGTACTGTCTACCCGGGGTTAGAGTTAATGCTTCTGAAAGACCGTGTCTTGGTCATCCGTTACTCAAACACCATGTAGTGCGAGAAATCCAACGGAGGAGATCGAGTCTTGTGGGAAAAGTGTGCAAACTTCCGCAGAGTGTACATACTAATCATGGTTAGCCGTGTCCCCGGTTATGGACATCTTGAGTATCTGGTTCTTGAATTATCATGTTGATCTCATCACTCTATATTTAATTTGTTGGGTTGTTAATGATTACTTTTAATTGGGATTGAGAGGGGGATTTACCTTCTCAATGTTTTCAACAAACTTTGTAGTTAAATAAATCATATTCCTTTGCAGTATTGAAAAATTGGCTTTTCGCAAAAATAATATAACCATAGAGCTTTTCCCCCAGCCAAATATGCATGTAGTGATAGTTATTATTCATCATTATCCTATGGTGTGAATTTGCCAGTACATTCTATGTACTGACCCTTTGTGGCTGCAACGTCTCATGTTGCAGGATTCTTACGATGAGTAATTGGTACATTAGGGTTACGATTTCTACACTCAACTTTTCCGTTGGTGTTGATGGGAATCCACAACCTTGTTGTTACTTCCGCTATATGGATTGAAGTAATAGTATTTACTTTCCTTTATACATGTGATTTACATCTGTTATAAATCCTCGAGTACTGTGTGTGTCAGCATACTGATCCAGGGATGACACTTAAGCATAGAGACTTGACCGTCTGAGGTCGGGTCGCTACAAGATGGTATCAGAGCACATGTTTGTTGTAGGACGTGACCCCTAGAAACTGGCAAGCCCATAGGAAAGATTTTCTCTACAACTTCATTTTTCAAAAAGATCTTTTACCTCTCTTCTCTTCTGATCTTATTCAAATATTCCCTTTTAGTGAGACCATACCCCTTTCCCCTTTTGACCACACGAAGATACGACGGATGAGACCACTCCAAGAAGTACAAGATATCAGACAACTAAGACCACTTTGGAATGAAGAGGATTTTACCATGCTTTATAATAATGGAAACTACAATGGTTGGAGACTCCGAAGACTAGGAGAATGTGAAGGCTCTGAAGAATTTCCGGATTGGTATGACCTAGGAAAAAGCTACCCTATGGAATTGTCAGACTATTGAAGCTTTCAATACCCGAGATCAAGGTGTGTTGGAGAAAGATCGGAATACGGAGAGTTAAAAAACTCAAAGTTCTGTCAAGAAAACCCTAAGGCAAGAGATATCAACTATGGAATGATAGCTCATGGCAATGACAAGGGCAAAAACACGACTATCCATGATGATTATCGCTCGCTTATGCTATTGTCACCATGCTGAGTTAAGCATGCATTTCTTCAGAAGGATTGGATGACAAAAGGGCTAATGGAGCACCTATCAGCAAAGGATGCAGTCTTAACCTTAGCTGGTGTATCGCCAGGTTCTGGAGTATTACATCAAGAAGTTTAAGATAAACCTGCAGGAAGACGTATTTGACAAGCAAGAATTTCGTGAAGAACTCAGGACCAGAAGCTGAAGTAGCCAAACTGGGGAACAAAACCTCGAGAAACCAGAGATTTGCCAGGAACTGTAGGACAGTAGGACCATGGTTCATGCCAAGGATGTTGAAACCCAGATTTTTGGAACACAACTCCAGAAATATTAAAGGATGTCACGGGAGACTTTGCGTGAACAAAGATGATCTGGCAAAAGAACTTAAGGACAAGCACGAACAGAAGAAGCCATCGGAGACATGAACAAGACTTGAAGAGTTTGGTGACTTTGAAGATTTATTGACCTTTAGAAGACGAAACCCATGTTATATAGCTATGTTAGATGCTACGATTGTGAGCTGTCATTTGATTGATGTTTTTCCGACAGCCACAAATAAAATCTGCCTTTTCAAAACTTTTATTTGCATCCCTCTCGATCTCTCTTATCGCACCCCAAAACCCTTGGATCCCAAAGATGACGAATGGAGATGGACGAGTAATTCTGAGATTCATGACACAACTGGAGGTAGCACACTAGATACGGAACATGGAAGATCGCATGAAGGAGCACGGTATTGAAGGAGAGTATATGTTCCATACACCCTACAAAAGATCACACAAGGTGCTGCAAAATGGCGAGAGATACATCAAGCCATACAAGGATGTAATAGAACCAATGCTTGGGATGAATTCAAGATGATTCTACTGAGGTCCCGTCTTACCCGAAAGCCATGTGAACATGAAGAGAAGAAGCCTTGTGCATGTAAGATTTGTGGAGAAATGGGACACACCCATAAAGAACACAAGGATGAATGCCCTAATTGTGAAGGAAGTCACCCAACTGAAGAATTCCCAACTAGGCAGATCACTTGTTTCTTGTGTGAAGGGACTACCCACTACCCTGCTCAGTGTCACATTTACCACATGGTACAAAGAACCATCCAGCAGAAGAAAGAAGCAATGAAGGGAGCCCTTATGGAAATTTTAGAAGAACCTGTGATGAAGGAAGAGGTGGAGGACACACCTGAAGAAGACCCAGTTAAACCCTAGACTAGGTCTTGCTATTCATGTGGAGAAGAAGGACACTTTTCCCAGAATTGTCTGAAGGGAGATCTAGTAGCATTCCCGACAGTGGAAGTAGAATATGACCCACAGGAAATAGAAGCCCTGATTGGCACGGAAAAGTCTAGGAAGAGAAATAGATTGGATTCCAGGAACAAATCAATTTCTGCAGAGAAGGATCTGAGTCATATCACCTGTTACAGGTGCAAGGATTTAGGTCATTACACCTATGAATGTCGAAAGAAGAAATATGCCGATAAATGCCGAAAGAAGAAGCCAAGAGCCCAAAGGGCGGACATCATCCCCAAGAAGCCTAAATACTTATCGGAAGTTATTTGTTTACGCTACAGGGAAACAGGACACTATGCTAATAAATGTCCCGACAAGATGAAAGCTGGAGCTAAATAGTTGAGAATTTAATATTGATAATAAGCGTAGTAGGAAGTAGTTTTTGGGGGTATGGAGTGAGTTATGGAATGGAAGTTGAGATATTGTAATGAATTCATGAAATCAATAAAGTTCTTTTGTCATGATTTCATACGCTGAATCTTTATGAGTTGTTACTCTATGAAGAAAGATTTTGACCATTTTTGAGGATATGAGAAATATTGTCTATGGATGAGTTGGTTCATTTTAAGGGTGATAGTACCCTTTGAGGACACTAAACCCCTTGAAAAGATGATGATTTTCCACGAAGTGGACTTCGGACAAAAGGAGTACGAGTTTTATCTCGATATATGGGATATCCCAAGAATATGAAGGGATGGAGTACTATTGGATATAGAGGAGGTATGATGTTGGTAATAT
Organism: Aegilops umbellulata; assembly: GCA_032464435.1. Classification (NCBI taxonomy): domain Eukaryota; kingdom Viridiplantae; phylum Streptophyta; class Magnoliopsida; order Poales; family Poaceae; genus Aegilops; species Aegilops umbellulata. Next base: position 3,438,142 of record CP136059.1, read on the forward strand.
AGAGCAATTGTAACTCCAGGACGAGTCTGAGTAACCACGTCTGAGTTTGGTACCCATAGAAGGAAGAGAGACAATACAACTGGATGGATTTTAAGTATGCTAGGAATCTGGATGCTGGAATAATGATCAGTTGCCCCGATGATGAGTTTAAAGTTTACAAGTGATGAGATGGGCCATAACCCACATGCCCCAGGACCTGCCAAGAAGCAAGCACATTCTTGCTGAAGGAAACACCCTGGAAGAAGTTATGATTTTATCGACAGACGATCTTATAGGAGTAACGCAAAACCTGAGAGCTGTGAAGAAATGATAGATGTTTGTTTGGCTTACAAAATCAATGGATTTTCCGAACTTAGTTCGTCGACAAGAGAAATTCTGCAATGCTTGTGAGGATGGCCGAGTGTTAGACTGCGAGATTCGCTAAACCATATACAAGGTAATGATTTGGGTGCGGGATGGATTGATCACCATACCGACTTACTCTTATTATTCGCCTTGCTATATGGGATGGTAAATCTGAGTGACTTACCTATAGTATAGAGACGACGATCAAAACGTTTGATCCTTAGAATGGTATAAGTATTTTCCCTTGTACAAGGTAGTTGTTGCCAATCGTAGGATATACGGTGAGCTTCAACCCAGACCCATTTCCTGCAGGAGAAACCATAAAGGGTTGACCACCATGAGATATCGATAGTTGTTTAGTATTGGCGCCAAACCCGTCAGCTCGTGCACCAAAGTTTGTTGAAAAGTCACATGTGTGTATTTGGGTGAATTTATAGGTCCGATGCAAGAATGGGAATGAAATTTAAACATCTGGGCGTCGTGGCTTGGCCGGAAACATTGAGAAACTTGGTTTTTAAATTCCTGTAAATCCCAAACTTGCCTGAAAATCATGACACTTGGCATGGTGTCATTTCATGGCACCAACATGATGTGGTAAAAAAATTGGCCGAATTGGGACAAGTTTTGGTATATGCTTCTTGCAAATTGGAGCTTCTCTCAAGAAGGCGTGTGGTTTCGAGGGAACATGTCACCTTTGTGTGCGAAACGACATACGCTGCCCCCCTCTTGAATTTTTTTACAGACCAAACATAGAACTGTATGAATGTCGTGTTAAAATTTGGAATTATTCCGGGTCCATTTGGCCCTTTTTATGCATTAATTAAGTTTTTGGGCATTTAATGTGAATAATTCAAGTTTGAACTACAAGCACATGCTCCAGTGCACCAAGGTTGGTTGAAAAATCACATGTGTGTCCTCGGGTGGATTTCTAGGTCCCATGCAAGAAATGGGAATGAAATTCAAACACATACGCATCATGGCTCCACTATTGCAGGATGCTGCTAACGCGACACTTCAATCAGAGACCCTTTGACGAAACTGCATGCGATGCATTAATCGCAAAAGGTGATGTAAAAATTCATCAAAAAGATGCAAAATGTTTGTGATGGTGGAGACATCAAACAAGGTTCAGATTTTAGTTGCGTGTGCGATGCAGGGCACACCATTGATCCATATGAACTATTTGCGGTGAGACGGAACAGAAACGTCAACCATATCAAGGTGTGTCTGATATACGGCATAAAGTTCGCTGACATGAACTTTTTGCTATTAGGGAGTGCAATAGTAAGGTTAGCCAGATCAAGGTGTGTGTGATATACAACATACGGTTCAATCGGACGAACTGTTTTCGATTAGGGAACATAACAAAAATGGTTCAACTTAACAAGATGTGTGTGATATGCGGCATACAGTTCACATAGATGAACTATTTGCGATGAGCCAAAAGAACACAAATGAGTCGTGTAAACAAGATGTGTGTGATACTACAGTTAATTCATGTGCGATTCTGTGTGTACAAAAAAACTTTTAAAATTTCAAACTAGTTGCTTGCGGTGGCTAGGAGTATCGCATAGGATGCGTCTGCGAGTACTCGTGTGCGATGATTAGTAAGTTACACATATGTTTCCTTATGTTAACACGTGTGTGAATTTGCAATATGGACAATTAATATGAAAATGCCTTCTGGACATCAGTGCTGATCGCCACGTCCAAAACATGGACGTCCTCTACTTTACCGCTCTACCAGGCACACGCTTAAACTCAATGAACTGTGTACGATACTAATACTTTCCATGAAAATTTAAGAATTTGGCTAACAACACTTGAGTAACATGTATATAGTGGTTACACTATTCGATAAAAGGAGGATCTTCATACCACAGTTTTGACAACTATATGGTCCATATCTACATATTTAACATAGTAACAACTATCATATTTTAAGAAGCCGAGGGCCCACAACCATATAGTCCATATCTACATACTTGACATAGTAACAGCTAGTACATTTTAAGAGGCTGAGTGCCAGCAACCACAATTATCCACTGGAAGCAGCTTGATCACGGCGACTCGGCATCTCGTCAATGAAAAGGAAGAGCCCTCCCGTGCCTTGGTAGAGCATGAGTAGAACCGTGTCTCCAATTTTCCAATATGGATGCATTGCCATGACAAGCGAGAACTTGTCAATTTGAATGGTTCCATTTCTGCAGTAAATGCAGTACCTTGCAATCACTTTGGCGTTATTAGCAGGCACAAGTCTAATTCGACCACGCCAGGAAATCGATCCAGGAATAGGTACAACAGGCAATTTCTTTTGATACGTAGAGTAAAAACCAGTTGTAACATATTGTCGAAGATATATATAGTTTATGAGTATCAACATAAAAGTAAGACTTTTTACCAGTGTTTTGTGTGCACAATTGTTCTTGTTCAATGTGTGCACCGTAGGTATAATTAATCCCATCCAAAATCCAGCATTAATACGTTGTGCTATATCTGTCAGATTATCAACAAAGTTTATGACATGCATCAAGTCCTTCCAGTGAAATTTAGTACGCTTAGTAACATACAGATCGTTCACTATGCATCCAACATATCCTCCTTAAATGGTGGAAATGCATTATTTATTCAGAACATGGTAGAAGAACATATAGTGCACATAAATTGGTAAATAAAATTTGTTACTGCCTATAAAAGAGTCAGAAAATGAAATCACAATTGGTTGCTTAAATATTGATCAATTAGTCAAAACAAATACCCCGATTTTGCTAAGTAATATGGCAGCATGGAGAAAGTTCAAAGGACACTAACCTCGATCAGGCTTTGGTCGACTGATGACATTGGGGAAGTAAACATCAATGTTAATTAGACCAGGCCGTGGTGGACGCACTAGAATTTTATTGCCAGCTTTCAGTTCATAACACTCAGACATTTTTCTTCAAAGGTCCGCATCAAAATAGGAGTGACAATCTTTATCAAGTTTTACACTAACCGTCATTGTAAATCCATGCTGCATTGTCAATATGACATCCATGGAGTCATCAACAAAGTAAAGCTCAAGATTTCTTTCTACTCCTGTTCTTGCAAAGCAAGGGATGTATTGCTTGAAATGAAAATTAAGATCGTAAATTAGATATATTGAAATAATAGAGCAAGATACAAATATGAGAGTAACTGATAGAACAAATCAATATATAGATGAAAGCAAAGTACAAAAATATATAATTAAAAATAGATAGTGTAACAAAGATTCGATGCAAAATGAGAGTAACTGAATGAACAATACATCATAAATTTGCCTAATATAGGGGAAAAAATCGGCTTCGACATCTAGGCTGCACGTGGCACCGTACCTTTTTTCCAAATGTAGCAAGAGACGGTATATATTCACAAATTTAGGCCATGCCGATCATAGTAGGGTGAGATTGGACATACCGAGCGCTTCCTGAAGTCATCTTGAATGGTGAGATAGAACTTCGTTTCCGACTGGCCGTGACCATACTTGCCCGATTTGTGCTCGCACTGTGGAAACATGAATTAAAACCCTCGAATCAGCTAGAAGGAAAATGAATCCATGAGATTTCCGCCGGTTGATTAACAGCGAAGGACGGAGTGCGATAAGAGATGAGTGAATATTTCGCTAACTTGATTGCCTTCTCCATGAGAAAAATCCCTATCCCAATCCACCAGAGTCTAGAATGTCGGTGCAGATAGGCGGCAGAAAGCGGTAGGGGCGAAATCACGTGCTATTTGGAGCACAACCTCCGCCCGCCGATGACAGCCGTCGAGCTTAGGGTGGCTGCCATGATAGAAGTTGATGAGGTGCAGAGTTGCGGAGGAGTCCTCGGCGAGTGGGTGGGGACGAAGTGGGCGAGGGTTTTCTTTTTTCCTTTTGCATGTGTGGGTGAACACACACGATTAGCGGAGGCGACGGAGATGAATCGTGTGTGATAGTAAATCATCGAGATTGAAGGGGAATTCAAATTTCCTTTCTCCTTTGTCCATGAGTTTTTTTCTACGATGAACGTGAACCCTGAAAATCATTGTGTTCAAATTTCGCACTTTTCCGGGTTCATTTACAATATTTAGGTGATTATGTGCATTTTCTAGGCATTAATGCACATAATTCAAATTTAAACAATCGGTGCATGAAAAGGTGCACGGGAACGGTCTGGAAAACCATGATCTTGCTATTTAGTAAATTCTCATGCCTTTTACAAGGAATGGGCAGATATTTCACGGAAATGGGTGGCAATAGTCAACCACAAACACGTCATTTATTGTTTTTTCAACTGTAGAAAAATGAATACATGCTTGAAAAACACAACGACTAGCATGGCACCATGGTATGGCCTCAGCGTGCCCTGGTAAAATTTTGAGAAGGTTTGGCTTATGTCATCGTCCACACCATTTATAAATCGAACCATCACCGAGGAATTTTCATGATTTCGAGGGGGAAATAGGGCCGGGAATCCAAATTTTCTTCCTAGTATTATGTGCATTTTCTAGTCATTAATCCAGGTAATTCAAATTCGAACAATCAATGCATGAAAAGGTGCACAAGAATGGTCTTGAAAACCATACTCGTGGTATTTAGTAAATTCGCATGCCTTTTACAAGGAATGGGCATAGATTTCAAGCGATGCGTGGCAATAGTCAACCACAAACGCATCATTTACTAGGTTATCAACTATAGAAAAATGAAATACATTCTTGAAAAACATCACGCCTGGCATGGTGCCATGGTATTGCCTCATCGTGCCCTGGTAAAAAGCTAAGAAGGTTTGGTTTATGTCGTCATGTACACCCTTCATAAATCGAGCCATCACCGAGGAAGTTCCATGCTTTCGAGAGGGAAATCACCAAGGTTGAAGGGGAATCCAAATTTCCGTCCTAGTTTGTTATTCAGTATTTTTCAATGATCAACATACCACCTCCAATGCAATGTGTTCAAATTTGACATTTTTCCGGGCTCATTTAACATATTTAGGGGATTATGTTCATTTTCTAGGCATTAATGCACATAATTCAAATTCGAACAATCAATGCATGAAAAGGTGCAGAAGAACGGTCTGGAAAACCTTGCTCATGCTATTTTAGTAAATTCTCATTCCTTTTACAAGGAATGGGCAGAGCTTTCAAGGAAATGTGTGGCAATAGTCAACCACAAACGCGTCGTTTACTGGGTTAACAACTATACAAAAATGAAATACATGCTTGGAAAACATGATGCCTGGCGTGGTGCCATGGTATGGCCTCACCGTGCCCTGGTAAAAAATTGAGAATGTTTGCCTTATGTCATCACACACGAATTTCATAAATCGAACCATCACCGAGGAAGTTTCATGGTTTCAAGGGGGAAATCACCAAGATTGAAGGGGGGTCCAAATTTCCTTTGTCTTTGTCCATGAGTTTTTTCTGCGATGGACACACACCCTGCAAATCACCGTGTTGAAATTTGGCACTTTTCCGGGTTCATTTACCATATTTAGGGGATTATGTGCATTTTCTAGGCATTAGTGCACATAATTCAAGTTCAAACAATCGACGCATGAAAGGTTGCACAAGAATGACATGGAAAACCATGCTCGTGCCATTTAGTAAATTCTCATGCCTTTTACAAGAAATGGGCAGATATTTTGATGAAATGTGTGGCAATATTGAACCACAAATGTTTGTTTATTGGGTTTTAAACTATAATTTTTTTTATAAATGCTTCAAAAACATGACGCCTGGAATGGTGCCATGGTATGGCCTCACCATACCCTGGTAAAAATTTGAGAAGGTTTGGCTTATGTCATCATGCACACCCTTCATAAATCAAACCATCACCGAGGAAGTTCCATGCTTTCGAGAGGGAAATCACCAAGATTGAAGGGGAATCCAAATTTTCTTCGTTCTTTGCCCTGGTGTTTTTTCTATGATGAACATACACCGTACAAATCACCGTGTTCAAATTTGGCATTGTTCCGGGCTCATTTACCATATTTAGGGGATTATGTGCATTTTCTAGGCATTAAGCGCATATAAATCCAATCCAGCTATAGCTGCACCGGTGTGATGTGAGGGACGTGGATTGCCGTTTGATCACGGTGCATCCTACGGTGCTTTCGTGTGATCCGCGTGGCTGGTGTTCAGCCAATTATAACGCAACACACAATAGGCTCAGGGCACACTGTTTCTGGAGGCGATGAAGATGAACCATGTATGATAATGAACAAGCAAGATTGTAAGGGAAGCCAAATTTCCTTCATCGTCTATCGTTGAGCTCTTAAAAACCACCGCACTGTATGGCTGCCCGGCCACTCCGTCCCAGAGCTATCTCCAAGCGTAGTTCATGGCACTGCGGCGCACAGTAACTGGTAAGGAAGCGATGGTATCCCGCCACACCGCTTTCCTCGCCGGCGGCGACCGCAGACATGGTAAGGAAGCGACAGCATCTCACCACTCCAAGTTCATCGCTGCCGGCGGCCACACAGTTACCTGGGTAGACTTTGAGCCTACCATGGTCAAATGGGTGGTGGATCTAGAGGCGGCCAAAGCCGCGCAGAACTAGCAGAAAAGGTAGAAAGCAGTCAAGAAAAGAGAGTCCCGCCACTGCAAGAAAAAAGAGGCCGTACGTCGTGCTGAGGAGATCTTGGCGGAGATCGAAGCATGGTGGGCTGCCTCCTACAAGGCCGGGAAGGAGAATGCCGACGTCTGGCCAGCATGCCTTGATGGCAGCATGTGAGAAGTAGTTAGTGCATGTGTCCCCCGTAAGTTTGTATTATTAATTACGAGCATCTACCAGTACTACATACGTACTAAATTTAGAGCAAATTACCAGTAGTACTTTAAGTTGGTACTATCTATTATTAATGTACAATGTCGGTAAGCGCATCTTTGAGGTCTTTGAGCATAGATTATCATGTGTTCACTGAAGTTTTGTAGCCGCACCCCGGCCCTAAATACTCCCGAAAGGTCCGCCCGCACCCACCGGAGGAGACTAGAGCTGGTTGTAGCTGGTTTTTAGTCCCACCTCACCTCGCCGCGCGAGCGGATGGCAGCAAGCTTCCACTACAAAAAAAAGACACATCCGTGACATTTTGGGCCGAACGAATTTTTTTCTATCATACATATGACACTTCTATGATGATAATTGTGACAAAACCCGGTATCATCATAGATGTGGTGGCTCCTACTTCTATGACAAAAAATCATGACAGAAATTGGGCTTTTCGTCCTGGGCGGGCCGGAGACGCAGCTGAATGACATTCTTTGGGCCGTCCATCACGGAAAAAACCATGGTAGAAGCGAGGGGGAGGAAAATTTCAGGGAGTTCCCGGTTACGGTGGGAGGTCGCGGGCCGAGCGATGCGCGTTTCTCTCATACACGTACGCGCGTGTGTGCGATGCATTGGCCCTAACTGAACCCGAGCGAGGCATTGGGCTCTAACTGAACCAGAGGCGATTGCGCTGCAGGCTACGCGTTACTAAACCCGAGCGATCGATCAATGGCTGTTAATTGAACTCGATCGAGCGATTCCTTCACTACTGCTGCCAACTGAAGCCGATCGATTGGATGAACAGTGAGCGTTGCGGGGGGGGGGGGGGGGTTGGATGAACAGTGAGCGGTGGAGTTGCCTCTGGATGAACAGGACCCCTTGGTGTGGTAGAGGGCTGGATGAACAGTAGATGGTGGAGGGGTGCCCATGGAGGGGTGGTTGAACAGTAGCCGATGGAGTAGCGCGCGGTGGAGGCTGGATGAACAGGAGCCCGTGGAGGCCGGAGGAGGTTGACGGTAGCCCGTGGAGGCTGGAGGAGGTCGACGGTGGAGATGAACAGTATCTCGTGGAGTCCCGTTTTGTGGTACGCCACACCCCTCCCGATGAACAGGACCCCTGTTTCGACCGTAGGAGGTCCGTTTCGTCCATTTTGCGGTACGCCACACCCTTCCCGATCAACAGGACCCCCGTTTCGATCATAGGAGGTCTGTTTCGTCTGTTTTGCGGTACGCCACACCCCTCCCGATCAACAGGACCCCCGTTTCGACCGTAGGAGGTCTGTTTCCTCCGTTTTGCGGTACGCCACACCCCTCCCGATCAACAGGACCCCGTTCCGAATGTAGGAGGTCCGTTTCCTCCATTTTGCGGTACGCCAGGCCTCGTTTCCATCGCCTGTTCCGTCCATGCCCTCCCGATGAACATGACCACGCATTCCGTTCTGACCCAGCCGGTTGGCTCCCACGCGTTCCGTTGCCTCCCGATGAACACGATGCATTCCGTTGCCTCCCCATAAACACGATGCATTCTGCTGCCTCCCCATGAACACGACGACGATGATGTTTCTCCGTTCCGACCCAGCCATGTACACGAGCCCTGGCCGTACGTATGCGCGATTAGGCGTTCGAGACCCCACCCGTATGTACACATACGTGGCCGTATTTTCTTTCTTGCACCCTGGCCGCTGTACGTACGTGTACATGCTACGTGCGCGCTTCTACTACGACACGTACGCGCCTCTACTACAACACGTGCGCGCCTCTACATCCACCGGTATATATGTACGTACATGTTCACGACCACAATGACAACCTACGTACGCTTCGACCAGGTGGGTCCCAACTGTCAGGAACTTCCTTGCCTGCAAAGATGTAGCTTGTGGGTCCCAGCAGTCAGGGGGCGAATCTTTTTTTGCCTGGACGCACTTCCTTGCGTGCGAAGATGTAGCTGGTGGTTCCCAGCAGTCAGGGGGAAACCTTTTTTTCGCGAAATACAGTGGCCCGTCCGGTGGGTCCCAGCTATCAGGTGGAGGAATCATTATTTTCTGCGTAATAAGGATGCACTTCCTTGCTGTGGCCGTGGACCTAGCTGTCAGCCTCTCCACGTACAGTCCACGTCCGATGGAAGTCGTTCCTTGACCACGTTGACCATGACGCGCCGAGAGCACCAGGGAGGTGGACGACGGTGAGGCCTAGGAAGGGGACGACGGGGAGCCAGGAAAGACGCGACAGTGGAAGCCCGTGCGGAGAGGAGTACGAGTGTTCACTGGTTCGGTTGCGGTGTGAGGCTGCCATCGCCGCAGGCCTGGCCAGTGGTGGGAATAGTAGGGGGCGGTGAGGCCTCCGCGGTAGCACAGCAGGCCATGGGAGGCAGGAGCATGCGACACGACCGACGCTGCTTTGGGCGGCTGGAGCAAGAAGACCAGAGGTTGAAGAAGCACTACGGCCGTTCGATGGACATCGTACGGTCAGTGGAGCTAGAATCGTTCATATTGACTAAAGTTGACAAAGGCCCCCGTCCAGTCAACTTAGTAGGCCCACAAGTCAGCCTCCCACCATGGTGGGTCCCAGCTAGTAGGGGGAGTATTCATTTTTTTGTGTGTAATAAGGAGGCACTTTCGATGGGTCCGAGCTGACAGCGGGGGGAACATTTTTTCGCGAAATACACTAGCCCATCCGATGGGTCCCAGCAGTCAAGGGGGAAACATTTTTTTTCGCGAAATAAGGTGGCCCGTCCGGTGGGTCCCTGCTGTCAGGTGGAGGAATAATTATTTTGGGCGTAATAAGGAGGCACTTCCTTGCGGCTGCCTGGACCCTGCTGTCAGCCTCTCCACGTACAGTACTCTGCCGATGGAAGTCGGTCATTGACCACGTTGACCACGCCGCGCCGAGAGCACCAGGGCGGTGGTCTGGACGACGGCGAGGCCTAGGAAGGGCATGACGCAGAGCCAGGGAAGACACAACAGTGGAAGCCCGCGCGGAGAGGAGTACGAGGGTTCACTGGTTCGGCTGCGGTGTGAGGCTGCCGTCGCTGCAGAATAACAGGGGGTGTGGGTGAGTAGAGGGATGGCCTGGCCAGCAGTGGGAGTAGTACGGGGCGCTGAGGCCTCTGCGGCATCACAGTCGGCCACGGGAGGCAGGAGCATGCGACATGACCGGCGCTGCTTTGGGAAGCTGGAGCAAGAAGACCAGAGGTTGCAGAAGCACTACGGCCGTTGGATGGACATCGTACGATCACTTCAACTAGAATCGTTTATATTGACTAAGTTGACAAAGCCCTTGGTAAGAGTCAACTTAGTAGGCCCACAGCTCGGATTTGGCAGAGAACATATAGCCCATTTCCAATTTGTAAGAATGTACAACCCATTTTTTAATTCTAATGGAATTTACTACAACCCATTTACAGTTTGTTAAAAGTACAACCCAACTTCTAGCTAGGACAACGATCAATAATTTCAAACAGCCGCTCAAAACAGAATTCAAAAAAATCCCACATTTTGATGGGATCCGAAATATTTTTATCCGAAATTTCTATTCAGGTTAAATATAATTTCAAAATAAAGTTGTATTACGTTAAAATCCAATGAAATATTGCGCGCGCAACAAGTAATGAAATTAAAACTTCCAAATTACAAAAATAATATATTTTTCAAACTAATTACGTGTTTGGTGCATAGTAACTGTCCAGTTATTATAATTACATCCCATTTATTATTTCTTAAAGTCCATTTTCTTGTTAAGCCTAATGCATACCTCCTAGGAAAGTTTGCAGCCCAGCGGGGCGGAGAATAACAAGTTGACCCGAATATTGTGTACAACTGTCGGCCCAGTTCCATTGCCGATGTTGAAAAAAAGGCCTGTATAGTACAGTACAACCTAACATGGTTACTCAGCCCACATTCAGCGACGCCGGAAAGGCCCAAACAAGGCTTATGTACAACTTTCTGAAGTCATTGAGCTCAATTAATAACTTAAGAAAAAAGTTAGATTACAGTGGAACCTAATTAAAAGTTGTCACGAGCAAAAATAATAATTCAATGGGTCCCACTTGTGCGTGTGCGCATGTGTGCGTGCGTGTGTGTGTGTGTTTGTGTGTGTGTGTGAGAGAGAGAGAGAGAGAGATAGAGAGAGACCCATCGGTCGATGCTCGTAAATACATCTTTCAGCCATATGCATTGCTGATGCTCAGTAAAAACTTACATAGTTGACACAATCATATAGAACATCATAGCACACTGAACTTGCATACAAAAATTTCACGCAGGCGGCACAATCAGGATGGAAGCAGTGGATCGCTACGGAAAGGGCTATGTTGAAACCAACGAAGTCATACATAATGGTTCATCGTCTTTATCAATGACGGGGAAATATCTTGAATGTTGTGCAAAGAAAACAAATAGACATCACAATAAGTTCTGCTAGCACATTAAGTTGACGTACATCCCTTTCTAAAAAAAGTTTAGGTACAAAATTAGAACATGTCAAAATAAAATGTACTCGCATATCAGTGCTTCACACCTAGCTCGGATTTAACTAGTATCTGACAAGATTCAGTTGTCACCTCAAATTAGAGCACATCTAGGCAGCCAGCCCCGCCTTTTCTCCCAAAGAAGCAGTGGCCTCCGCCGCGTGATGGAGTAGGCCCTGTGCCATCCATCGTTCCGAGAAACACGGGGAAAGTCTGACGTTGACTCCTATAATGGACGTCGTCGACGGACCCTGGCACCAGCGGCGGCGGCAGGACTTCGATTGATGGATTGACCACTTCTTCGACATGCACGAACACTCGATATAGGTACATCCCTAACGTGGTCCGCGGCAGCCTTGGTGGCGACGAATAGTACAACCCTGGTTCCTGCACCGGTATCTCAACACCAATCACCTTCGGTATGGTGGACAGCTTCTTCATCCATACCATAACCGTCAGAGCCCAGCTGTCTGGAGGAACAAAGATACTTACGAGCTCACCTCCAAGGTCGTTGATAAGCTCGTTCATGGACTCGCTGTTCCAAGCACGTCGAGGCATGCCGTGGAAGGTAAGCTTTGTTAAAAACTCAAGCTTAGAGGGCACCGAGCCCCATCCTGGGTGCCACTGATCAATGCTCACCAACGCGCCATCGCAGAACAAACGCCGGGAAGATTCGAACACATGACTGCAGTCGAAAGTTGTCCGGAACCTGACAAAGAAAGCAGCCGGTGGCGGACAGACTTCGACGAGCAAGTCACTTATTTGGATGCAGTGCGCAATGCCAAGAGCTTTGACAAGGTCGTCTGGCAAGACGGGAGGCCGGTCGCCGTTGATGGTTACCATCAACACTTTGGCGGCAAACTGGTCGTCAAGTGCCGCCATGCCACTGTTGAGCGACATCATGCAGCGACCGAAGGTAGGACGGACCTCAGGATCTCCGGCTCGGAGATCTGCGTTGACCGGCGACATGATAGTGCGCTTGAGTACAGGGAGTATAGGAGGAGGATTTGGGGCAACTGGAGTAGGAATCGAGATTCCAGAGGTGGGGGAGGGGTGGGAGACTGGGTATTAAAAAAGCATGAATTTCGAGCACGCACCAATATGCTCTTGGCGCGCAAGCGCACGAAGACACTGGTGGTGCCCACATGTCGGCCTAAGTGTCCTTATTCTTTCTTTTTTGGAGAGCCCGGCCTTTTTTTTAGGATCTTTTGAGAGCCCGGCCTAAGAGTCATAATTGACCTGTTTGGCATTGCGTTACTACTCGGCCCATATTCAATGACACCTCACTGGCCCAAACAAGTGTACATCATCGAAAAGACACTGAGCTCAAATTATATAACTTGAAAAAAGGAGATATACTCTAAACACTAGAGAATGGTGATGCCCTCATTTAGCCCACCAGTAGTTCGAGACAATAAACAGTTCGAAACAACGATATATAGAACATTCAAACACTGACTAGTGACTACTACTGACATAAACAACAAGACATGATAGTTCAGAAGAAGTCTTGCTACACCACCAAAACGCACCCATCTGCAGCGCTCAGACTCTCGTGATCTAGACGAGAATGGCATTCTAAAGAGAAGCAACTATTACATAGTAAGATGACATAGACGAGGATGACCAAATGACAAGGAATATGCACAACAAAAGAAAGAACTACCCATCCAGAACCAGCAGCAAAGACAACAAAGTCATTCGAAGATATGAACCAACACCATCATAATTTGCAGCCCCGCTTCAGCGAGCAGTGATCCGGAGACACAAGTACTCCACCCTTTCGATGCAACAACGCAATTACCTATCAACCTGAAGGCTTGAACCACATCACTACCTATCGTAATTGAGACATCCAAGGATCAAAGTTAATCCGGATGCCTTTGTCATTCTCACCTTCTTTTGGCTGCAGGCTATATCGTTGACAATCAGGGGAGTTTGCTCCCGAACTCCTAGGGCTCACCGTGTAGACACAATTTTCCATAGCAAACAGAGCCTCTCTGCCATCAAGGTCCTTGCCAACGGTGATCTCCTGGTTAATCGGATAATTGAGTCCGAGAAACAGAGAGTGTGAACCAAGGCTGTTTACCCGCTTCCAACTAAAAAATACCAAAGGCCCCAACAAGCTGGTATCCTGCTCATAGACGTAACAGCCACTGTCCGGATACTCACGTATTACACGGTGCTTGTATATAGTGTGGTTTTTGCAATATAACTTTTCCGGCTCATGTGTCCAAATGATCATCAGTCTTTTGCCGTCGTCTGATCGAGCGAGGAACCAGTTGTGCTTCCCTGTTTTTGGCAATGGTGGTGTGATTCCAAAGGGCAGTAACTGTAGGGACACTGCATCATATCAAAAAGGACAGACATTGTTAACGTAAGATCAACATTGTTGAGAGAATGAGTAGGATAACGCAAGAAATAGCATTGATATGTCCCTGTTGGAACTGGGAGGAAAGTACAGGGAAATGTATACTGGGTTCAAAAATATAGAAGTGCCATGCATGGTTATACTCATGTTATCTCGCAATCGATTCTTCATGGGAAACTACCATGTCATGCATGTTATGTAATCATGTTCTGTCCTCACAAACAAATTCTTCAAGGTAACTAACATACCATGCATTGTTATATACCCGTGTTCCATGGGCGAAAATTTTGTGAGGATATTATTCTAGCCATTGATTGCTGAAGGGCGAATATAGGTATGTACACATGGTAAGCATTGCAGGATTTCACTACTTCCAAATATAGAGTTCTCCATATGCACATTTGCTTCCCTAATGTATGGTTAGATGAAACCAACAGTGTGGTGCATGTTTCTACATCATGAAAATGAGGAAACTAACATGGCCATTGATACACACTCATATTTAGTAGTAGTATATAGATTACTGTAAAATAAGGATAATATCCATATATTCCTAACCGTTTGATTATTCAGGGTACAAATTGGCTGTAATGACATGGTCACAATCGCATGAATTAACTCATTCCAAATATAGCCGATTTACGGCGTCTCTAATACATTGCCATAGTTCTACTCAAATTCTACTCAAACAGGGATATGCCAATCATCACAAAAAGTTCAAACAGTGTCATGGCGTCATCATTAACATGAGACGGAAACAACTTACATGCACCGTCCCAGCAATACGTGGTGCCATCTACTTTGTCGATCGCGTAGATGATGCCATTGTGTTCAATAGCATCACAGAAGTGTGTATCAGCTTTGACGATGATCCATTGCGAGCCGAGTTGTCTCCAGCTAAATAAGGCACCGGTGTAAAGATAGGTGAGTCGCGGTCGAACAAGGCAATTAGCTTGAAGTCTGCGTAATTCTCATGTCAGGTGGGCACTTGGCAGATTACAATCTTCTACAAAACAAGGTCCGTCCAACTGATGTAGTAATCCAGATGATTTGGACCGCGATGGTAATACTCTATATAATCCAACGGAGGAAGGATAATCTCATGGGAGGTCTGGAAGTTCACGAGCACCAACTTTTTACCGTCTTCTCTAAAGGCAGCCATCCAGTGGGAGTTCATGCCGACTCAGTACATACTTGCCAAGAAGTTTCGGGCGATGGTGATCGGATCGATGTCGAGGGAAATGATGTACGGCGACCCACTACATACCTGCAAAGAAGTTTCGGCTAATGGAGATCGGATTGAAGTCGAGGGGCATCATGCACTCCTCCGTATCATGGTGAGCCAATCTCGCAACACCAGATAGCAGCAAGCAGGGTGTCTTGAAAAGCTTAGGCCTCGCTTCGATGATGGCCGTGTGCATGTCCCTTGAGCATGCAGCCAGCCGCATGGCGCTCAACATATCCATACACGAACAACAGAGGTCGAGGATGTCACTGGGGAGATTGCTCCAATCGCGGCTCATATGGATGCTGCACGATTCGTGTTCGGCCATGGTGGAGTTTGGAAGGGGCCTTGATTTACGGGGGAGAAGGATGTCGGTGCTGGAGCGGCTAGTGAGGGAATAGTGGTACTGGGGGAGGCTAGTGAGGCGACAGTACACGGGGGCACAGTGAGATGGAGACGGAGATGGAGACGAAGAAGGAGATGGAGATGGAGTGGTGCTATGGGAGCGGAGAGGGAGACGAGGCGAGGCGCCAATGTTCTCTACATCGGTGGTGACAGACTACACGGTGCATAGGGTGAGGCTGACTTTGGTAACCCGAACACGCCGCCTAGACTAGTGTCAGGCGCACGGTGTTGTCACTTCACTGTGAGGACCGGATGAATAGTATTTTGACCATCAAGTGTACCACAGTTGTACTTCTACTACTAGTAGGAACATGAGTACTCCAGTATTGTATAGTGGAAATAGGTCTCCCGTGCTAGCATGCCTGCTCACTTCATCGTTCAGGTATCATCCTATTGCGAGCAGAACCAAATTCTTGTGCATGCCCAATCAACACCCTGCCGCGATGCATGCAGTGGTCGTTCTGGTGCATCAAGGACGGCATGCAGATCGTTCCACACTTGAGAATAGGAAAAATGGAAAGGTAGAACGCGGCAGCAGAGGAAGAGAACGCTGGCTAACGAGGATGGGAGGGGATCGAGCAGGAAGTTAATGCTCCACGCCTAAAGGTTTTGGGAAAACCTGAGTTTCATAAGGTGACTTATACTCACCTAAATGGAGGGAGTATTCCTTAACCAGAGAATGTTGTGTCTCCCACTCACGCGGTCAAAAAAAACTATGACACATTTTTTATCTGTTTGCATAGGTCCCACCTATCAGGAAGGATGGGCACGTACACGAACATGTATGACTCATCAGTCTACCCGCATAGCCTTTTCGTTTAGTCTACCTAGCCGTCTAATCAACTGCCTGCACGCCACTTCTCCCATTTACTTCTCCATCGGGAACCGATTCTCTTCGGCTTCTTCACCTCCCCTTCGTCTTCATTTGCATCCAAACCCCACTGTGTTCACATTGTTTTAACCTCTTTAAATAATCATCTACTACTTCAGTTAGACTATCCATCTAATCCTAATTCTCCAAACCATAGCCTTCCGTTCCAGCGGTTCCAAATGGCGAAAGAGATCGAGATGCAGGTTTTTAGCGTCCAACATGTCCTTGTCGAAGGCTCGATGCGCATAGTTGCCACCGTCACCGTCCACCCAAGGGTTGTTCGGCAGTGGATCAACAATGTATCCAACTCCCCCGAAAAGGTAGAGACAAGGTTCATCGGTCTCGATGCAGAGTACACGGAGCGTGCCCCTGGGAAGATCCAGCGCGCCGCCGTCCTTCAGCTGTGCCTCGAAGATGATGTTTTGGTGTACCACATCATACACTCGCCCTCCATACCAGGTGAGCTTCATGATTTCTTGTCTCGGGAGGACATATACTTCTATGGGGCAGCCATCGAAGGGGACAAACAGAAGCTGGAGCCATACAACCTTGATTTGAAAACCATCGCTGACCTACAAACCAGAATCAAAATTCCTGTAGAAGATCGTGATAAACAGACACCATCTCTATTCGACATAGCAAATTTTGTGCTCGGTACAAATCTTCAGAAGGGTGACGAGACGGTGGCATTAAGGTCGTCTGGATGGGAGAATTATCCCTTGACGTACGAGCGGATAAAATATACTGCCCTCGATGCCCGTGTGAGTTTCGAGATAGCTGTAAGGTCCAAAGAGCTTGTTGTGAAGCCTTCTCCCACAGAGAGTGAGAAGAAGAAGAAGAAGAAGAGGCTGCACCAGCAGGAGGGCATTATGGATGGATGAACTATTTCCTCTCTTGTAAAAAAATTATTCCCTCTCGGTGTATATTGATATAGATGGACTATTTCGATGGTGTGCATGTCTTTGGAATAGAGTAGTAGCATGGGTCTGCTTGACTATAAGGAACTATTTATCCGCATATATAGCTTTCTCTGCTACTCCTTCCAGTGATCGGTATGCAGTGCATGTGTCCGTAGACATGATAGCTTGTCCATGAAAGTTCAACTACGACGACCATCACATTTCATCTCGCGATTCCCACGACGCCACACGAACCCATGAAACCACACGTCCCACGACCTGTGGCTCACCCCTCTTGTCTCCACTGCCCCTCTGCCTACGGGAGCATTACATGTGGACCAATCACCTATCAAGTCCACATGTTATTGACTCAAAGGTAGGTGTAGTAAGGCACTGAAGCTCAGTCCCGACGGCCCTGAGAGGGAAACGTAACTCCTGCGCCAGGGCTTGTGGTGCTCCCGCAGCACGAACTCGTGCCAAACTCGAGATTTGTTTCTTTACTATACATGCACACAACGATTTAATGGACATTGTAATCTCAACATGTGATGGGGAGCTCTAAATTGGGAGAGAGGGAGTATATCGTAGGATGTGTCCCATACAAAAAATTCCCCTGGCTTGTCACCGCGAAGATGCGGTTAGAAAGGAGCACCGCGTCTTCCTACTCGTACATCAACAAATTGGCCGCAGACAGCATGGTCCGCCTTTGACCGCCATGTGCAAGGTTCGTGCTATCTTATTCAATCTCCCCGTGGTTCCATCGTACCAATTCATGCGGTGGCCCGTTTCATGGCTAATCCCAATGTTGGACAAAGGTTCTACGGGAACGGTGTCACCATTGTAAATGTTGTGCAAATTGATATTGGTACCCTCCCGTACATATGCAAGCCAATCTCCACTCGCACCGAGCCTAACCTGTGAAACAGTGGGCAGGGGAAGAATTAGGAAATGGACACGAAAGTAGTCTTTAGAATGCATTTACTACGTGATCAAACTCATCTTACCTACTCATTGGAGGAAATCCGAGTGCCCCTCAATGTCGGCATCTCAAGGGGCGTCAACTTGCAACTACGGCCATGCCACACTGGAGAGACCCCCAAGGAAACATCCTCGTGCGTTCCACGGAACATCAAGATGCATTTGTATGAGTAGTTTATCTTGTGAGAGAAAAGGATGAACGAGGGAAGGCCTCTTGAGATAGAGATGGACACTACTACTACCAATGTGCTGGACCGTGCGTTGCAATGGATCCAAAGTAGTAGAATAATACTTGTTCACGTGCTTGAAATATAAACACTCTAGTTTTGATATACATGTGTCAGCAAACATGACAGCTTTTCCATGGAAGTTGAACCACGGCGACCATCATGTTTCTTGTTTTGATATACATGTGTCAGCAGACATGACATCCTGCCATTCCCATGACGCCTCTCCAACCTACGGCACGACGTCCCCCGACGTGGACATGGATCATCTGACGTGGCTATCACTGCCTTGCCCTGTCTTTCCTTCACTGACAGGTGGGACCCATGCTTATGGGTCCCACATGTCAGTGACAAAATGGTAGGATTGTTCGCGTCAGGGGATCCTCATCCCCCCGACGTGCCCCTCATCCCTCTCGGCCCCACCGCTCCTTTGGCTTTGTGTGCATGACATGCGGGCCAACTGAACTGCGGCGACCATCAACTTTCTACCATAGACACACCCGATTGGACGTGGTTTGCCTGCTCCGCTGCTATGCTCCGATCCGTACTCCCGCACCATCGAATTTTCATCCAGCGGCTGTGACACATTTCATCACGGGCATCAATCCTCGGCTGGAGTACTTATGTGCTATAGGTAGTACCCGCCGGTGTGGCCATCTACGCCTCGTAACGCCCCGGCGCCCAGCTGTGGCACCCTCGCCACGGCCACACCACCACGGGCCGTTTCATCTCAAACGAGTGAGTCGCGAACCACGCGACCACCATGAGAATGACATGTGGGCCCGCCGCATTTAAGGTCCGCATGTCATTCACTCATAGGTCGGGCACTAAGCCACTGAAGTTTGGTCCCGTGGGTCCCGAGTGGGAAATGTAACTCCTGCGGCAGGCCTTGTGGTGCTCCCGCAGTACGAGCTCGTGCCAAAACTGGAATTTGTTTCTTACTACTACCAACTAGTACTAGTAAGGTACACGTGCATTGCACGCATGAGATTCTGGTGGTTTGTGCATTATGCTTCTTCATGTGGAGCTTTCTGGATTCTAACATGTGGCAAAATCTGGTGTAATGTAAGGTTAGGCAAATTTGATTAACTTAGGTGAGTGTTTGGTTCAAGCCACACCTTAGGCAAGCCACACTAAGGTCCCACATGACATACACACAGAAAATGTGGCAAGATTCCCATAGGCTTGCCAACTTGTGGCTCTCATTTTGAAGAACTAATAACTTTGCCTAAGCTTAGTTGTGGCAAAGTTAGTCATGAATTAAGTTCAACCATGGAGTCTTCTAGATTATACATGTGGCAGAATTTGGTGGATGATATCCAATGGCCAGTAGTGCTCGGATTTGCCATCTTTTACCCTCGGATTGGCTTCATCCAACGACCAACTTTCAAAGTTTTTCACACACTATATAGGGGAATATAGATATAGATGTGCCGGTCCGTTGCAATGGATCCAAAGTAGATCTATTTAGTGGAGTGCACTCTAAACATATTATCTATTTATTTTTCCTTAACCTTCCGTAGCCATGCAACCAAGCCACATAAGCTTCGTGGGTGCCCCCACATCATATTATTCATACTACGTTGATTGAAAAGAGATAAATCACCCAAAACAAGATCTTCTAATTTTTTTTGTTCCTACAATGTTGTGTCGTGCACGTACCTACTAGTTGTATAGTGGTAGTACTAGTAATATAGTATTAGGAGTACAAACTTGGTACTAGTAGGAGTAGTACTACTACAGAATGCTCCTACTCTATCAACGAGCCCCGACTGACACCAAATTTCTTGGCTTCCGTGCTACAACTAGATCTTCCCCTCGTTTCTGTTTTCCGACCCGACGGCGGGTGGGATGTTGGTTTGCTCAACGGTGGTCCCACATGAAAGTGAAAATGCTAGGCAACACGCCTTCCCTAAGCTATGTGTCGTGCCGGACGGGCCGTGTTGTACTCCCGATTCCCGGGCGTGTGGGGGTGCGACGCGAACGCGGCAGGCCTTTTCGTTTTACCAGCAATGTGCCCGTGCATTGCGACGGATCCAAAGTAGTAGAATAGTAGTATTTGTTCACAAACTTGAAAGAAATCACTATTGTTTTGATATACTCCTAATATATTACTCCCTCCGTACCTAAATATTTGTCTTTTTTGAGATTTCAAATGGACTATCACATACGGATTATATAGACATATTCTAGTGTTTCTAGCAAGATGCAGGCGCGTTGCTCGAAGTCGATGGAAAAGGTAAGCACAACTTATAAATTGACGATGGAGTACTAGTTACAGTGATGCATATAATTAAGCAAATGGATCGCACATGTCGGTATTGACTGGAACGAGAATGCAATAGGACAATAAGAATTAAGGCCACGATGATGCGATCGCAGTGGTGGTTACAGAAGGCAAGAAGAAAGATGGATCCACGAACATACACCCTCCTCCGCCTCAACTTAGTGCGCCAGGCCACCGACCGGCGGCTAAGGAGCGGCGGCTTTTGTGGCGTGGTCGAGGTGCTTCTCAGCAAAGGCATCCAAGGCTTCCAGCTGGTTGAGGAAGGCCAACATCGTAGCGTCCTCACTGGCCTTGTAGATACCTATGTACACGATTTGCTCGTACACGTGGATGTGTAGGTCGACAAATTCTTGCAGGGCGAGGCGCCTCGCGGCGAGCGCGACCTCCAGGTGGACATTCTTTGTGGCGTCGGCGGGCAGTCGTAGGGCCACCAGTGCTTGAAAGAGGTTCCGGCCATGGAGGTCGGTTAGGGTGGCAGGCAATGAGGAGCCCGGGCGTGCGGGTTGGAGGAGTACGGCGATGTCGTCCGCGAGCTTCTTGAGGATGGTGAACTTGTTGCTGGTGGCAACGATCATCTGGTCCAACTAAGAGTCGTAGTTGGCGTCGACAGCGGCCATCGACCAGCTGGTCTCCAACACCTTCTGGAGACGATCCTCGGCGCCATGCCGCAGGCCGGCGTCGTGGACCATCTGGCGCAGCCGCTGGCTGCTCACGCGCATCACCGCCATGAGTCTGGAGTGAGCTCTTTTGCGCTTAGTGTAGGTGCTTAGGCAAATGCTTAGGTGCATACGATGTGGTAGATGCATTGGAATGGAGGGGCGCCTTTATATGAGGGCAAACTGCGTTGCATTCACATCGTGCAGCCTGTTTTCCCGGACCTCCTCCCATTACTTCCCTCATGCATTAATTGAAGGAGGATGCATTGGCTGTTCAACATATCGGGAACCGCTACTCCCTCCCTCGTCTGCATTAAAGCCGTATCGGGTACTGCGCCACCCGCTGTCAAATAGAATACTCCCTCCATCTAGGTGAGTATTAAGTCATCTTACGAAAACCAAATGGTAAACACATAGGCATGGTGCATTAACTCTCATGTTGTTTCTTATTTTTTGACATAAATAGAGGAATCAACCAAGAAGAGATATGGGGCTTGTATGCTTTTAATGACTTGAGACTATCAAACATGACATGCAGTGGTCAGTTCGTTGCGCAAGAACAAATACAACCCACATCAGCACACACACATCTTATATAGCATCACATCGAATGGCTATAAAAGATGAATGAAACCAAATTATATCGCATCTAGATGAGTTCTAGCAAAACTGTATTAATAATACTTAGTACTCCTGCGCCATGTATCATATATTAGTATCATGTAGTACTTTATTTATTGCCATGTATGACACATAGTACTCAACTCTCTCTCTTTCTTCATTTAATTCTATGACACCGCATCAAAATTGCTAAGGCTAGTACCATTACAACCAGCCTTAGCAAATACTAAACATTAAGTTCTCTCATTTTCCTCTCCACCTTGGTCACCTAGACGGTGGGAGTATACTGCGCGGGCTTTTCCTGCGCGGTAGGCGGCAGTTCCGCCTAATCGGTTCGACAGAGATGCGAGAAGACGAGGGAGTAGGGTGCTACAAACGTAGGGCTGTGTGATTTGACAGCGAGTTACTGCTAGACAGGTGGGGCCCCGTGATTTGACTTGCCATTATCATTTTAACTGCGGCGCTACGACCTGCGTGAGTCTCCCGATTCCTGACCACCTCCATACAGGTGCCTCTCCTAATGCTCCACCATGTAGTAGATGCTGGCTCTTGCATGAGAGCCCACTTCGCCACTTTTTCCTTGCCTCTCTTTCCTCCACATAAGCAAAAATGCCATGTAAAGCGCACTATTGTACTTACTTGCTCCTACAGGTGCTTAAGCTTGCCACATAGGCATAAAGTCTGATGTGGCAAGTTAATCAAGAAGAGAGAGACTAGTTTGGTGACCCAAGGAAGAAACGGTGCTAAGCGCGTGTACCTAGGTGAAAAGACAATTTTGAGTCTATAGCTAATTAAATGAAGCAGACTTAGCAACACCATTTCATTGGAAGAGGTCACTCCTTGGCAAATGCAATAAATACTAGTACTCCTTGTGTCCCATAATATAAGAACGTTTTTGGCACTACACTAGTGTAAAAAATGTTCTTATATTATGGGACGGAGGGAGTACGAAGAAAGAGATAGAGAGAAGTAAAAAAATTAAATACACTTATAGCCAACCTTATAGCCAAAACCTTCTTGTAGTATGAGTGACTAAGTGATGACTATGTATGACATGCCAACATCAGATAGCCTAACGCACCGTGTTAAATCTCCAAGGGCGCGACCGCATGAGGGACGCGACGGTCGTGGTAGGCGCGACCACGATACGGGATGCTGGCAGCCCTTGGATCTGAGATCAAACGGTCGCATGCTAAGTTGCTGAAAATTTGCAGAATAACCCTCCAGGATAGGATATTCACCCATAGGTCTAGAATCACGTCATGCAACCGTTCAATCTCAGATCCAAGGGCTCTCGGAAGCCTGTATCATGGGAGAATGGAAAGCCACTACCCTGCCGTTCGCACGCTGGCAGTTCGCTCCTACTCGTCCCCGCACGTCCTTCAATACTACAACGGTTCGCTCCTAGTCGTCCTGTCCATTCACATTACGGCAGTTCCACTAATCCTAACCCTCCTCCCAAATCCATGGCATTCCAAATCTCCCCGGTCGGCGGTGAGTACAAGGTTAGAACCATCACCGACGATGAGTTCGACGTCATCTACACCCGTTCTTCCGCGAAGGTGAAAGGATGCCTTTCTCGCTTCAGACGCATGTTCGAAGACTCAGATGATGAGTGGGTCGCTGGACTAGATGTTGAGTACACCACAGTCCTGGGATGGGAAAAAGATCTAAAGGACGAAGAGAGGAAGAAGCTCGCCGTGATCCAGGTTTGTGTGCATGACTTATGCTTGGTGTACCACATATGCCATGCCGACATTAAGTGCCAGGATTTTAAGGACTTCCTCGAGAGCAACCTAGTCAAATTCGTTACTATAGACTTTGGTAACGACAAAGAAGTCATGCGTCGGATAGGCCTCGTTGTAGGCAACACCTTCGACCTCCAAAAGAATCGGCTAGTGTCCTCTCGCCAGCCTTCAATGCTGACCCTGGCAGGAGCCATGGTTCATCCTTTGTACGGTAAACTGGAGAAACCTCCATACACGTTTCATCATCATGCATGGCAGTGGAATGTACTAGATATAGACCACGTCCACTATGCTGCAATGGATGGCTACCTTTTCTTCAATATCTACAAGGGTTGAATGAAGAGCAACAACCAAGTGTGCGGTTCAAGCAAAGAAGTATCGGCCGAGAGGAAGAGGGACAAGGACGAAGTCGAGGACGTGGACGAGGACTCCGAGTAAGGTGGCAGTGTCATTGCTCATGGTGGTTCTAATGCAGTGTCTACCGGAATAGTTGCAAAGTTCAATTTTAGGTGTGCTTAATTTAATTTGAGGGGTGTGTTGTGTTGAGTCCCCAGCAGAACTATGTTATGTATCTTCTTGTTACTTTAACTCTTGAGTACGCACATACTAGTATTTCTTACATTTCATCTTTTGGTTGGTATAGTACTACCACTCGTTTCTTCACATTATATACGTACAATATATATGGCCAACATTATATAGCCAGCAGTTTAGTTGTCAATGAATTTCAGGGTGCTTAGTTTTGTCAAAGAATTCCAGGGTGCTTAGTTTTATTTGAGGGGTGGGTTGTGCACTTGTGCTGGACACCATTATTGTGACAAGCCTTGTTAATAGAACTATATGCATAATTTGGCGACGAGAGCTCTCTATATGTACCACCTTTTTTTTAGTTTCAAGTTTTGCTCCATGGCGCAATCCATCCATGCTACTACTGTACAAAAGTGGAGTATATACATTTTTAAAAGGCTAGAGGGCGGGGCAGTCTAGCTCGGTCGGTTTCACGAGAGGCGAGGGCCTTTGTGATTTTACGACTCATTACTGCTGTCAAATCGAATAGTACTGCGCCGCCCGCTGCACGCCCGGTGCCTCCATTAAACCCCTCCGTTAAACTCGCATGCAAACCGAGAATCCTACTCTGGCCACACGTCTGTTCATGAGCGGGCCGGAATTATACACAACACCGTCCGAGCTCCTCCCATTCACCCTTAGTTTAAACGAGTCCAGACGCCGGCCAAGCTCCTACCGTCCGCCCTCTATTTACACGAGGCCAGACAGACAGCGGGCAAGAATCGTACCCCTCCGCCGCTCCCCCATCTCCTCCTTCACCATTTTTCCACTCTTCCGATGGCTTCCGATGAGCCGTTCTCCGACATATTACCCGGCTCGATGGCCCACCGAGCCCTCCGGATACGGGCGAGGCCGATCGGTGCTTCACCAACCTCGCTTGACCTGACGGAGCCAGTTGCCGCCCCAAGCAGGCGCGTGGTTCAGCAACTCGCCGCTCCAGTTCAACTCGATAAGGAGTGGCGAGTTGCTCCACGCATGCATGGTGGTGAGCACGCCGGTACGGGCGCCGTCGCTGCCGCGTCGTACCGCGCCACCAGTGTCTGCGGTGGTCGCGCCTCCCGTGTCTGTGGGCGCGCCTCCCATGCCTGCGGCAGCGCCATGCAGGCAGAGACAGAAGCCGGGTGCGTGGAGAGCGACGAGTCGGTGGCCAGCTTCTCCGTGTCCGCCGCCATCATCAAGGAGAAGTAGAACACGGGAGGCCGCCGCCACTTGGGACCCATGAAGGCCACCCCCGAGGCGACGACCGCGGATTCAGGTGGTTTCTTTGCTGCTTCGTCTCTTCCGAGGACCTTCGTCGACCCCGCAAGTGTCTGATGGACATGAGGAAGACAAAGGGATCCGTGGGGGGCCATTTAGAACTAAAATAAGTCTAGATACATCCATTTCTAGGACAAGTATTTCCGGACGGAGGGAGTATTAATTATACAAGAGAGCCGGATTGGCACCTCTTAGTTCATGTAAATGTAATGAAATCCATCATGCTTATATGAAGATCCGACTTTTTATACGAAATCCTTCATGCTTATATGAAATCAGTCCGTGTTTGCACGAATTTCATCTGGTTGGTTAGAGTTGTAAAAATGTATGCCGCTAGCGTTTGATGTCGTCCTCCGCTTAAGGAAGCGGGAGGAAATTTGTCGGTTGCCATTGGAGATGCTCTTTATGCGGGAAATAATAGAGTGACATACAATCCATTTGAGTTAATTGCCTGTATGATTGTCCCTCTATAAAAAGTTAATTGCATGTACAGTGTACAGGTGACTTGTAGGGTGGCTACAGCTTCTTACAGAAAGTTAAAAAGAAACAAGTCCATCCTTAATCTTGTATTCTAAGTACTCTGTGGGTTCCACTGTCAGTACAGTAGCGAAAAAAGTATATATTGAATAAGTAGAGTAATATATAATATAAAAATATAAAGTTAAAAGACAGAATTCGAACTCATGTCATCGCGTTGCGAGCATCTGGCGCTAACCAGCCCAGCACATTTTTGTTGTAGACCATGCTGGAGATATATCTCCATGTCTACTCTTATATATACTCCATTCGTTCCGAAATATTTGTATTTTTTAGATTTCAAATGGACTACCACATATGGATGTGTATGTAGACATATTTTAGAGTGTAGATTAACTCATTTTGCTCCGTATGTCTTTTCAGGAAGGGGTCAGATTTGTCCTTGGTTTATTTATGAGGTATCCAGATGGCACTGCACCGCCAAGAAAAGAGGGTAACATCAAAATTATGGACTACTTTTTTGAGTATGTTGGTAAGGTCCGATCATAGTCACTTGTTGAAATCTCTAAAAAGACAAATACTCCCTCCGTCCGGAAATACTTGTCATCAAAATGGATAAAAGGAAATGTATCTAGACGTATTTTAGTTTTAGATACATCTCTTTTTATCCATTTTGATGACAAGTATTTTTGGACGGAGGGAGTAGAAAACAGAGTTGGTGATGATGGTGTGCGTGTCATCCTGCAATATAGGCCGTCCGATTTATATCTAACAAATAGGAAAGAAACTATGGAAATTTTGCAAAAATATAACCACACGTCTCTCCACGTTCGGAAATAAGGCCTTCCCTCGTTCAACCTTTTCTCTCACAAGATAAACTACTCATACAAATGCATCTTGATGTTCCGTGCAATGCACAGGCAGCTAGCTAATTTCTTTTAAAATAGTTGCTGCGATAATTGGGTTGAAGTGATATATTTTATGTCTGCCCCGAATGATTTCAGATTCACTAGTAGTAACAAAGAAAAGGTTGCCTTGTTAATTAATAGAAAACAAGGTGAAAACTATCACATGAGGCCGGTAAAAACAAGGCACACTGGGTTCAGCGTCATCGTCACTACAGCTGTGCGCGCGCGAGAAGTCTACATATCGAGGGGGCTACCGAGCGAGGCACCGAGACACAATGTTTGAGAGAGAAACCAATTGACAGATTATGATCAGATCGAGTTGTCACCCTTCTGCTGTCATTGTTGGGGGGGGGGGAGGGAGAGAAAGACGTATCGAGAGTGTGCGCGGTAGGCACAGAGGCAAAACTAGCGAGTGTGTGTGTGTGTGTGTGTGTGTGTGTGTTTGAAAGAGGAGTAGATAGATTATTATCAAGATCGATGTGCCCCCTTCTCCTTAGGTGCCTGGTAGTGTGTGTGTGTGTGTGTGTGTATGTTTGGGAGAGAAGCCAGTCGATAGATTAGTATCAAGATCGAGGTGTCACCCTACTCCTTCGGTGTTGGGAAGTGTGGGTGTGTGTGTGTGGGGGTGGGCAGTGACACTCACATATCTCTACTCCTATAAAAAACATAGTGGGTGATGATGGTGTTCCTGCCATCCTGCAATATAGGCCATCCGATTTATATCCGACGGACATGAAGGAAACTATGGCAATTTTGCAAAAAGATACCCACGCCCCTCTCCACATTTGCAAATAAGGCATTCCCTCGTTCATCCTTTTCTCCCACAAGATAAACTTCTCATACAAATGAATCTTGATGTTCCGTGCAGCGCATGGGCATCTTGCTAGTAGGGAGGACTTTGTGTGACACATATCTAGCTATATTAAGGGATAGGTAGATAGGATATGTGTGACACACATTATTATACTTTGAGACATTAGTGGCTGTGGGTGGGCGGAATTAAAGGGGTGGGCGTGTTAGACATAGAGAGCGTGTGTGTTTCTGTGTGAGAGACTTGTAGGACGGGGTAGAAAGACGAATTTACCCTGACGGAGGGAGAGAAATACATGAAGTGCGTGCGTGTGATTTCGATGCCCACAGGGAAATGAGATATGTATGCGTGTGAGAGAGATTGCACAATTCATTCACGTATCACTATCTAGCGATCGTGGACGTGCATCGCTTGAACATAAGTCAATATCTACTTCGTATCATGGACAAAGGTACAATATCGATTCAACGCTATAAATATTGGACACTCGCATATCACATTTTTTTCTATTTAAATAAACCTTTTCAGTTGTGCATGCCAAAGTTACAGTGATGTTTCTTCAAACAACCAATGTATCTATCATGTACATGCACCATTGTTACTCTTGCATTCAAATTCATTAGTCTTGGATGATTTAAGTTTCTATTTTGAAGTAATATATGTAATATTCATATATGAATTCAACGGGTACGCAATTTATGAAATGGAGGCTATGTAATCATATGAGGTAACACTTTTAAGTAGCAGACTACAATATACATTTCTTTTTGTGCGCCTCTACACTAACACGTCAATGCATTATGTTTAAAGTAAATAACCAATGGCACTAAATTATCTATTTACACGAGAAATACATAGGTTGAGCGTTTGATCCCTTTTTTTGTGAACGCGCCACTACACCCGTACAATTGGCAGCGCCCGTGTGAACGTCCAAGTTATCGGCGCATCATCTCGAATTATTTTCTTTTTTTCTGGGGTGGACTTCACACCAGTTATTAACTGCTGACGCCTGCCCCGTGTACACAGTCTAGCATGACCTTCCTGCTAGCATGGTCCAAAAATACTTGAAATTGGATACGAACGATCCCGTGGGCGGCAAAATCTCCCGCCTCCTTCTAAAATTTCCGCCACCTTAGTCTTTAGCATGCGAAATCCCCCTTTTGTCCTTGGTGCACGGAGACCAACAGTTACAATACCACCCTCATCTACATGATAGGTCGGGGCTGCTTTGGTAACTTCCGGTTCCCCCACTACACGACACCCCCATTTCCTCTCCCCTCCCGCAAAAACGACTAACTCCGCAGCACCAAAGCATCTTACATCACGTCGTCCGTACTTCATCGCCCTTTCTCCCCTCCCCTTCGAAACCCTAGACTACTCATCCACCAGTGTACCATAGCCCCTTCACTGGCAGCGGAGTCCACCTCACCGGATCTGCTTCTGCGGCCACATCTACCCCTCCCACCTCCCCTAGAAACAAATAGACTGCTCATCCACCACTGTACCACAGCCCATTCAGTGCCAGCCTTGTCCACGGCGCCGGATCTGCTTCGCCGGTACTCTCGTCAACCGCCGCGCATCTGCATCAGCTCATTCGTACTCCCCACCGGATATGCTTCGTCCACATCCCCCGGAGCCGCCCCACCGACACCCCCGTCGACGGCCTCTGATCCTCTTCGTCGACACCTTCCTCAACCCTATCGGAGCCGCTTCGCCGTCACCTTCCTCAACCCTATCGGAGCCACTTCGCCGACACCATCGTCAACCCTACCGGAGTAGCTTCGCCTATACCATTCTCAACCCTACCGGGGCCGCTTTGCCAACTCACAAGTCCACGGTCTCAGATCCGCTTCCTCGCACCCTCATCCAACCTACCGGAGCAGCTTCTGCCGCCCCGTCCATGGCCGCAGATCTGCATCGTCGACACCACCCTTAACCCAACCACCGGAGCAGCTTCTGACGCCCCGTCCTCGGCCGCAGATCCGCATCGTCGACACCATCCTTAACCCAACCATCGGAGCAGCTTCTGACGCCACGTCCACGGCCGCAGATCCGCATCGTCGACACCATCCTTAACCCAACCACCGGATCAGCTTCATCTACGCCCTCGTCCACGGCCACAGATTCGCTTCGCCCACACAGTAGTCCACCCTACCGGAGCCGCTCCACAAACACCATACTCGACGGTTCTAGATCTCCTTACCGGACCCCGACAGCCAGCGCAGCGTCATCACCCTCGACGTTTTTAACCTAATTCCCACCGTCTGGAGAGATGCCAAGCACCCGCCATGGCCTAGGTATTTGTCACCTTTAAACCCGTCCGGCATCACCTGCCCGATGTACTTCAAATATACTAACCGGTCGCTGTTACCTGTTATGCAGCTGGCAAAAACTACAAGGACGATGCTTCTTCTGGATCTAACAGCTTGGCCAACCAAGATCCTGAACTGAGGCATTGTTATGATCTTGTAAGCGCGTCTCTCTCTCTTGTATTGTTCTGTGCCTGCCAACGTGCTTTGCTAGGATTTTCGACCAGTAATCCCTTTGTGCAGACAATGATTTCTACTACTGGCTGCTAAATTAGATATGTAGATGTCATACATGATACTACCTCGTACCTCTGTTCCTAAATATAAGTCTTTCTAGAGATTCCACTATAGCCTACATACGGAGCAAAAAGAGTGAATCTACACTAAAAAATGCATCTATATACATCTGTATGTGGTCCATACTGGAATCTCTACAAATACATATATTTAGGAATAGGGTCAGTACATTACACAAAATCGTAGGTGGCATGTTGGAATTCCAATGCACTACATTAGGCTCCCTTAGAGTGCCTGCTAGTCCAGCATACAGAAGCATGGCTAGTTTATGGTACGCACACAATCGTTAATTGGTGGTTTAAATATGCGCAAGGGATATGCAATGTAGTATCATGTAGAGATGTTTGAAATTAGCTGTGTCAACTTGCAGATAGGGTTACACAATGAAAAAGTACAAGATGTATGTGGCAATTTCATGGAACATCGCAAAAAAGGAGAGGCAGCGGTGAGCCTATACAGTGTGCTATGGTATGTCACTCATCCATTGCAATCATCGTGACATGTTATTTTGAAAGTGCAACTATCCCTAGGTGGTTTTGGTAATTCATAACAACATATAGCTCATTGAGCTAATGCTATTCCAAGATAATTATTTTAGGAAAGCTCAATGATTGGCATGGCATGGATGATGAAAGTAGATTCTGTCGGCGTTCTGGGAACGAGGGTCCCCAGACTTTCCTGCCTGCGGCCTGCGGCGTGGCTCGAGTGGGGGCCCAACGTGGCCCATCTTCATCAACACAAGACCCGAGACCCTCGCGAGGGGCCAAGCCTCGCGAGGCAGATGACATGGCGCTTCCTCAAGCACGGCCTCCTTAGGCTAGCTCGCGAGGAGGCGGAGAGATCAAGGTGGGGTACCTCACGAGGTGCCCATGACGCAAGCCATGATGACCAAAGGTGCCAGGCGGGCGCCGGCCCGCGCAGCGTCCCCCTTTCCTCTTTGGTGCAAAGGGGGCAAGCGCAGGCGAGGGGATCAAGCAAAGGTATCTATTTCGGTGCAACGAGACCAAGACCAGCTCCGCGACAAGGAGAAAGTCACTGTGGAGCCCAAGCCGGCGTCATCACCAGAGCCTTTGGCAGGCGAAGACCGACTTTAGTCAGGATAAGTGTACCAGATGTTCCCCTTCAAATTGGCCAAAATGTTGGCGCCCTTCCCGCTCAATATTTGGGAAGAGGCCCAGGGCCTTTGCCTATAAATAGGGTCAGCCACCCCCAGAGTAGAGGCATCTAGAGGGAAGAAGCTAGGATCAAACCGAGCATCTAGAGAGAGAGAAGGGCGATCGAACTCCCCCCAGCAGTTCATCCCCTAGCCAAGAAAAGACCCTCGCAAGGTCGTTCTTCCTTGTACTGTTCTTCCTCATCAGCCCAAGAGGAAATCCACCCACCACAAACTAGAGTAGGGTATTACACCACAATGGTGGCCCGAACTAGTATAAACCTTGTGTCTCTTGTGTTGTTCTTGCAGTAGTCTAGATCCTTGCGAGACGGAGAGGTAGTGGGCACGATCTCCGCGCGCACCCCAGAGTTCTAACCTTAAGGGTCTGCCGGAACCCGTGATCCGACATTTGGCGCGCCAGGTAGGGGTGCGCCGGAATCTGCCTTCCCATCGCTCCGTCTCCCGTTACGTCATCGTCATCATGTCCGGCGACCAGGCGGGCAACCAAGGCCGATGGGCGGCGTGGCCCATCTGCGCGGAGCCTCCCGCTCCGGGCGACCCCGCGCCATTGGCAGCTCACGGTCCACAGGGCGCTGCGGGCCGCGGGCGACGCGGGCAAGCTGCTGCGACCCTCACACCGCGACAGGCGCGGTCGGCGGCGAGGGCCTCCAACCACGCCGCGGCTACGACACCGTACACCCGCCGAGAACAGGCAAACTCAAGGGCCGCGCTCACGGTAGCACGGGAGTTGTTGCAGTGCAGGCTATTGGAGGGCGGCCGCGACGTGCTGCTGGAGCGGGTCGCCGAGCTCCTGGGATTCGCCGCTTCGGGGTGGCGCACGATGGGGCCCCTTCTGCGTCCAGCTTCCGCCTCAAGTTCAGGGTGGCGCACGATGGGGCCCCGTGCACCCGCGCGGGCCTCAAGACTACCCCAACACCGGCGAATCCGCCGGCACCAGACCGGCGGAGGCGCTACCACCACCCCCGGCGCGTGAAGGAGAGGGGCTTAGTGCGTCCCACGGCACCAGCGGCCAACCACGCTACCACCCCGCGGTGGGCACGACAAGCAACGCTGCATGGCGCATGGAGCACTACAGCGCATCATTCGGGGTGGCAGCGTCAGAGGAGTACGTGCCCCACATGATGGACCAAGGACACGCTCACGAGGGAGAACAGGGCTCACTCTTCAGCCCCAGCTGGGAGGACGAGACGCCAGAGGCCGAGCCCCTCCAGGAACCCCGGGACGGCTCCGTCGGTCACACTGGAGGCAACAACTATCCGGTACCATTAATTGCTCAAGAGCAGGCATACGCTAATCATGGGTCACAGGAGATGCAGGTTGTCGCGACAAGTAGCTGCCCCGCCCCTGCGGTCTCCTACCCCTCGGGAGGAGGACGCAGGGGGCTGTAGGAAAGGGGCAGAGATCCTACCTCACCACCGCGGCGTTCGGAGCAAGGCGTTCTTAGAAGATATGCCCTCCGCTGGGGAGGCGCCCGAGGGCCTGCCCCTGGCGGAGGACCCATGGTCGTCGGGGGAACCGCTGGCGACCGCTCTACCCCACCGACGGCATCCTGGTTTCCAGTCGTCGTTGGTGGCACTATTGTTTGGCACAAGGCGGGGCCCTCGTCAGGCGATATGAAGCAAGGCCGGTTCCTGTGAAGAAGGCCCAGTGCCTGTGAAGCTCGCCGCCCCGTGACACTCTCACGTAATAATGAGTGGGGCTGTACACGCCCCGGAGTCTCAGGGGTGCCGGCCTCAGGCCCTGGGGCTCCCTCCCACACCCAGTGGACAGCACTTAGCTCCGCGCTGGTGAGAAGACGTTGAAGACTAGATTAGGTGCCGGACGCGGCCTTTTGTTTGCTTTCATTGCCTTCTTCCTTTGGTTGTAACCTTTTTCCCCGCTGGATTTAAGTTGAATTCGAATTTGAGCTTTGCGTGCGTTCGGGGAAGGGGTGCTTGGTCTTGTTTGAATCGTTTCCCGCGTTCTGGTCACCATCTCATCACAGCTGCCTCCCCTCGCGAGCCCCTCGCGAGCCGGGCCAGGCCTAGCTTAAGCACGGCCCAGATTGCCGCTGCCGCTCCCTCGCGAGGTGACCATTGGTGCCTGCGGAGATCGTTTTCTCATGAAGGCCCAGAGCTTGTGAAGAAGGCGAATGCCTGTGAAGCCATCCCTCTCGGGAGAAGGCCCAGAGCCTATGAAGAAGGCGAATGCCTGTGAAGCCATCCCTCTCGGGAGAAGGCCCAGAGCCTGTGAAGAATGTGAATGCCTGTGAAGCCATCCCTCTCGGGAGAAGGCCCGGAGCCTGTGAAGAAGGCAAACACCTGTGAAGCCATCCCTCTCGGGAGAAGGCCCGGAGCCTGTGAAGAAGGCGAATGCCTGTGAAGACATCCCTCTCGGGAGAAGGCCCAGAGCCTGTGAAGAAGGCGAACGCCTGTGAAGACGTCTCGCTCAAGGAAAAGGCCAGGAGCTTGTGAAGAAGGAGAACGCCTGTGAAGACATCCCTCTCGGGAGAAGGCCCAGAGCCTGTGAAGAAGGCGAACGCCTGTGAAGACATCCCTCTCGGGAGAAGGCCCAGAGCCTATGAAGAAGGCGAACGCCTGTGAAGACGTCTCGCTCGAGAAAGGGCACGGAGCCTGCGAAGACGGCCCAAGCCTGTGGGGTTTCCTGTCGGCAACGACCCTGCCTCCCGAGGTTTCAACTACCCAGCGCCCGGGACGTGACGCCCTCCAGAAGGCAGCTCCGGAGCCAGCAAGGAACAAGGGCGAACCAGCCTACCGTTGGACGCGCGTACGATTTAATCACTGCAGATACATTAGATACAAGTTCATACATGAGGGGCTTCCCCTCCCAAAATGCTCTCACAATCGTCGGGCCAAACGCCTGAGTTCTATCTATGCAGGGTAAAAAGACGAGGATAGTACATGGTCAATCTGACAAATCCCCCAATGCGTCCTCAGAGGCGCCTCCCGAGTTGTCGCTGGCATCGCTGAACTCACCTTTGTTGTCTGCGCCCCCATCAGCGGCATTGGGGTCTTCCACCACGCCACCTTCGTCGACGCCCACGACCACACCGTCGTCATCCAAAGTGAAGGCCCGGACGAGAGCATCTACGTTGCTCTCCACCCATTCAGCCAGGTCGCCTCGAACAGCTTGGGGAACTGGGGCGATGGCGGCGTCAAAGTCGAAGTGGGGATCCATGTTTCGAAGATGGCTGAAGACGCGGGAGAAGGCGCGCCCGAGCAGGGCGCGGCTCCTCTCCTCCACCAACCTATCGGCTCTGGCCGACCGTGCCTCCAGTTGTGTCACCACGGTGGTGAAGAACTGCAGGTTGCCGGCGTAGTTGATCGTGTGCGGCTCGCCCACGGCAGCCTCACAGATGTTGCCCAGGGCAATGTTGGCCCTATCCCGGAGCTTGGTGAGCATGGGGCCGTGCTGGTGCTCCAGGACTTGCCGCTGGCATATCTCGTCGGCATTCTGACGCTCGACGGCCACGGCCTCTTCCACACGCTGGCGTAGGCGGAGCACCTCGGCCTGGGAGGAGGCCAGCTCTTTCTGCGCTGCCTCGAGGGCGACCTGGGAGGCGTCCGCTCGTCGCGTCGCCTCATCCTGCTGGACCCTCAAGGCGGTGGTTCTACCTTCAGCATTGACTCGGATCATCCCCAGCTTCCCCTCGAACTCGCGCTCGAGGCCTTGGCGTGCTGTCGCCACCCGATGGCAGACCTCCTCCAGGACACGTGTCTCCCGCACGGCGACATCGTTTTCCGCCTGCGTCACCAGGCGCTCCCTTGTCTCCAGCTGCTCGAGCTCGCGAGCGCGTTCGGCAGCCTCCAGCACCAACGCTTCCTCGCGCTTCCGATGGTCAGCCGGGTCGCTAGAAGCCACCTCCATCGATGCAAGGGCTGCCTCGCGCAGCTCCGCTTGCTCCTCCAATGAGCGACACCAGGCCAAGAGCTCCCGAGCCTGTTCTTCTGCTGCTCCTCGCCGTCGGTCTGCTCCTCGGGCCTCCTCAACGGCCTGAGACCGAGCCGCCAGAGAAGCCTCCAGCGACACCTTCGCCTCTTCGTCGTCAAGGACGCGCTGACGACGCGCGAGGGCAGCGGCTGCCTCCAGCTCACGCCGCTCGACGGCCAAGCGCAAGCCCTCAGCTTCCAGGCGCGCGTCTTCCTCAGCGAGCTCCTGCCCAAGCAGGTCTACGGTGCCACTCGCCCTCCGAAGGAATTCGTGACGACGGGCACGACGCTCCCGAGCATGCTCAAGCACGTCTGCCGCACCGTCATCCGCCCCAAGCAAGCGTCGAGAACCTCGGATCATCGCTCCGGCCCCGGGCAGGGGGCTGGGGCCTGGCGCCTTCCCGACGGACGGCCGCGCCGCATCAGAAGCCCGACTTGAGTCCAACCAGACCTCAGGAGAAGGGCCCCGGAGGTGCCTCATCCGGTCGCAGCCCGCGACCAAACGAGGAGCCCACGGCAGGCTGCCTATGTCAAGGGAAGGCCCGCGGAAGGAGATCGCAGGGGCGGGAGAGTCGCCGCGCGCTACGCGGCGGTCCGCGCCGTCACCTGCCCAAATCACAAGAGCAGTGCCGCTCGAGACACCCAGGGGTGGTGGAGGAGACGGAGTCAAGGAGGGCGTCGGCCCGATGACTTCATCGAGCTCAGTAGGCAGAGGCCTGCAGGCCAAGGATCAGCTGATGCGGCAAGCAAGATAAGGAACAGAAAAGGAGAAGAGTTACTCATCGACAACAAAGTACTTCCGGCGCTTCAGCAAGTGGCAGGGGAAGTCGTCGCCCAAGTCCACACGGAAATGGCCCAGGAGAGATGCACAGGAACCAGCCTGCGAAGAGGACGGAGCGCCAAGGCCACTCGCGTCGAGGGTGCATGCCTGGAACGCACGGGCAGTTGCCTCGTCAGAGATCCCGGCAGGGGGCTCAGGAGCCTCGGCCTCAAGCACTGGAGGCGGCGACGCCTCACCCGTGGCCTCGGGAGCGCGGACCTCGTGAGCTGCCCCGTCAAGAGCATCGCCAGGTGCAGTCGCATCGTCCGCGGCTCCCTCGACCCCCGCTGTCTCCTGCCTCCCTGCGCCACCACTCGAGGAGGATTCACCCAGGCCGACCGGAAGGGAAATCACCACCACATGGTTCTCGCGAGGACCCTGGAGGCCGACAGGGCGTAGCCCCCACTCGTCGAAGGGGGCATCTGCCTCACGAAGTCATCCCTATTGTGGCAGAGGTACAGCAAGGCTCCCCCCTGCCGGACACACCCGGGGTTGGGATCGCCTGTCAGGACCAAGAGCACCCTCCTCAGCACCTCGTGCGTCAGGTCTTCTCCCTGAAGCCTCATGCGGTCGCCATGCCCGCTGAAGGCCCACATTCTACGAGAATGGCGTTGGAGAGGGGCAATGCGGCGCAATAGGAACTCCTTCACCACTTTGGGCGCCGTTACGCCAAGCTTCTTCAAGGACATGAAGCGATGCCAGACGAAGGCGAGTCGGGGACTTACGAGCGTCTCCTGGCCCCAGCCCGAATTAGGCACAGCAGGCGATGTCGGCTTCGCGAGCCGGGGGCTGGGCACCCCGACATCAATGTACAACCACCGCTCGCGGAACTCGGCTGAAGGCGGAGGGAGGTTGAAGTCGATACCAGAGGCTGCGGTCTCGGACGATGCCACGAAGCTCACGCATGCCGAGCATTGCATGGGGTCGACAAGATGCAAGGAGAAGAAGTGGCGCAGCAGGGCAACAGAAGGAGGGATGCCCACCATCGCCTCACAAACAAATGCTAAGACTGAAAGAAGAGCAATGGACTCAGGACCCATATGCATCATGTGGATCTGATAATGATCAAGAACGGCGTTGAAGAAATCGGAGAAGGGAGGCACCAGACCCGCCCACAAGGCGACGGCAAAGTAATGGACCTCGGTGATTATCCTATCAGTGGGGAGGTGACACGTAGGCCATGCCGTCGTCCTCCCACACTCATTGAAGGCAGTGGCCAGAGCCGGATTGAGCTTGCCCAGGCACTCCAGGTTGAGTATGATTGAGCGGCCGACAGCAGGCGCCACCGGCGGCAGCAGGCGAGATGGAGCCGTAGGCTTCTTCCCCTTCTCTTTCCTTGGAGCCATGGCGGCGGGCGAAAGAGAGGAGATGCGAGATGGGATCGGAAGCGAGGATCAGAGTTCAGAGGGAGGAAGAGCAGGAGACGGTCAAGCAACAGGGAAAAGGGCGGCTGTGTACAACTGCGGGGCAACCTAGCACGGCGCAGAATAAGGGAGCGTGGGGAAGTGGAGACTCCCACGTCCAATCAACCGCCACGCGGCGCCCGAGGCCGCAGGCTGTTAGGGCCCGCGGCACTTCGCCCTTGCCCTTTCGCCCCTCGGCACGGCCAAGTCCGTGCGCGCCTTGGGCCCGAGGGCTACTATCGGCGTTCTGGGAACGAGGGTCCCCAGACTTGCCTGCCTGCGGCCTGCGGCATGGCTCGAGTGGGGGCCCAACATGGCCCATCTTCATCAACACAAGACCCGAGACCCTCGCGAGGGGCCAAGCCTCGCGAGGCAGACGACACGGCGCTTCCTCAAGCACGGCCTCCTTAGGCTAGCTCGCGAGGAGGCGGAGAGATCAAGGTGGGGTACCTCACGAGGTGCCCATGACGCAAGCCATGACGACCAAAGGTGCCAGGCGGGTGCCGGCCCGCGCAGCGTCCCCCTTTCCTCTTTGGTGCAAAGGGGGCAAGCGCAGGCGAGGGGATCAAGCAAAGGTATCTATTTCGGTGCAACGAGACCAAGACCAGCTCTGTGACAAGGAGGAAGTCACTGTGGAGCCCAAGCCGGCGTCATCACCAGAGCCTTTGGCAGGCGAAGACCGACTTTAGTCAGGATAAGTGTACCAGATGTTCCCCTTCAAATTGGCCAAATTGTTGGCGCCCTTCCCGCTCAATATTTGGGAAGAGGCCCAGGGCCTTTGCCTATAAATAGGGTCAGCCACCCCCAGAGTAGAGGCATCTAGAGGGAAGAATCTATGATCGAACCGAGCATCTAGAGAGAGAGAAGGGCGATCGAACTCCCCCAACAGTTCATCCCCTAGCCAAGAACAGACCCTCGCGAGGTCGTTCTTCCTTGTACTGTTCTTCCTGATCAGCCCAAGAGGCAATCCACCCACCACAAACTAGAGTAGGGTATTACACCACAATGGTGGCCCGAACTTGTATAAACCTTCTGTCTCTTGTGTTGTTCTTGCAGTAGTCTAGATCCTTGCGAGACGGAGAGGTAGTGGGAACGATCTCCGCGCGCACCCCAGAGTTCGGACCTTAAGGGTCTGCCGGAACCCGTGATCCAACAGATTCCTCAAAATGCTAAGGACAAAGGATTGGCTAAAGCTTCAAGCCCAAGACTCTTCATTTTATATTTTAGTGATCCAAGACCACATTGAGTCTATAGGAAAAGCCAATACTATCAAGGAGGGATGAGGCGTTGCTTAATGAGCCTCTTGCTTCATGTGCTTAGTGATATGCTCCAAAACCCTCAACTACTTTCCCATATCCACATTTGACCTAAACCCAAAGCCAAACTCGGTCATACCGATTCTTTCAATCCGACGCCACCGAGTTTCACTTGTCATAGCCACTGCCAAACCCTAAGCAAATCGGTTCTACCGATAGGGATCTCGGTCTCACCGAGATGGGATTGCAATTTCTCTGTTTCCTTTTCGTAACTTTTCGGTCTCACCGAAAGAGCAGATCGGTCCCACCGAGATTGCAATGTAAACTCTCTGTTTCCTTTTTGTAACTTTTCGGTCTCACCAAAAGAGCAAATCGGTCCCACCGAGTTTACCTGACCAACCCTCTGGTTAGCTTATTACCAAATCGGTCTCACCGAGTTTGTGTAATCGGTCTCACCGAGATTATGTTATGCCCTAACCCTAACCATATCGGTCCTACCGAGTTGCATGTCGGTCCCACGGAAATCACTAACGGTCAGTAGGTTTACTAAATTGGTCCGACCGAGTTTATTGATTCGGTCCCACCGAGATTGGTGAATTGTGTGTAAGGTTGGATTTTGTGTGGAGGCTATAAATACCCCTCCACCTCCTCTTCATTCGTGGATAGAGCCATCAGAACACATCTACACTTCCAACTCATATGTTCTAAGAGAGAACCACCTACCCTTGTGTTGAGGCCAAGATATTCCATTCCTACCATATGAATCTTGATCTCTAGCCTTCCCCAAGTTGCTTTCCACTCAAATATTCTTTCCACAAAATCCAAATCCTGTGAGAGAGAGTTGAGTGTTGGGGAGACTATCATTTGAAGCACAAGAGCAAGGAGTTCATCATCAACACACCATTTGTTACTTCTTGGAGAGTGGTGTCTCCTAGATTGGCTAGGTGTCACCTGGGAGCCTCCGACAAGATTGTGGAGTTGAACCAAGGAGTTTGTAAGGGCAAGGAGATCGCCTACTTCGTGAAGATCTACTGCTAGTGAGGCAAGTCCTTCATGGGCGATGGCCATGATGGGATAGACAAGGTTGCTTCTTCGTGGACCCTTCATGGGTGGAGCCCTCCGTGGACTCGCGCAACCGTTACCCTCTGTGGGTTGAGGTCTCCGTCAACGTGGATGTAGGATAGCACCACCTATCTGAACCACGACAAAAACATCGTTTTCTCCAATTGCGTTTGAATTCTCCAAACCCTTCCCTTTACATTCTTGCAAGTTGCATGATTTACTTTCCGCTGCCTATATACTCTTTGCATGCTTGCTTGAATTGTGTGATGATTGCTTGACTTGTCCTGAAGTAGCTAAAATCTGCCAAGAACTAAAATTGGGAAAAGGTTAAGTTTTTATTTGGTCAAGTAGTCTAATCACCCCCCTCTAGACATACTTTCGATCCTACAAGTGGTATCAGAGCTTTGGTTTCCATTGGCTTTGATTTCCATAGCTTTTGGTGATCATAGCCTTGGTTTCACAACCTAGGAGAGTATGGCGTCTAGCAAGGGAAATTATCATCGTAGAGGTCCTTACTTTGATGGTACTAATTTTGCTAGTTGGAAGCATAAAATGAAAATGCATATTCTTGGACATAACCCTGCCGTTTGGGCTATTGTGTGTGTTGGTTTGCAAGGTGACTTCTTTGATGGGAAATAACCAAATCATGAAGCTACCGCGAAAGAGTTGAAGATGCTGCAATACAACGCTCAAGCTTGTGATATTCTCTTCAACGGATTGTGCCCCGACGAATTCAGCAAAATCAGCCGTCTTGAGAATGCAAAGGAAATTTGGGATACTTTGATTGATATGCACGAAGGTACCGACTCTGTCAAGGAATCCAAATTGGATGTGCTTCAAAGTCAACTTGACAAGTTCAAAATGAAGGATGGTGAAGGTGTCGCTGAAATGTACTCTAGGCTTGCTCTCATCACAAATGAGATTACCGGCTTAGGGAGTGAAGAGATGACCGATAGCTTCATCATCAAGAAGATCCTAAGAGCCTTGGATGGAAAATATGATACCGTGTGCACATTGATCCAAATGATGCCCAATTACAAAGATCTCAAGCCAACGGAAGTCATTGGAAGAATTGTTGCTCATGAGATGTCACTCAAGGATAAAGAGGAACTTCACAACAAATCAAGTGGAGCTTATAAAGCCTCATGTGAAGCCCCCACATCATCAAGTGAGAAACAAACCTTCAATGAAGAATTGAGCTTAATGGTGAAGAACTTCAACAAGTTCTACAAGAGTAGAAGCAAAGATAGAAGCTCCAAGTCAAGATCCTACAATGACAAAAGATCTTCTAGTCGAGAGCGAAACTGCTACAATTGTGGAAGACCCGGACACTACTCCAATGAGTGTACGGCTCCCTACAAAAGAAGAGAAGATTCTCGAAAAAGAAGAAGCAAAAGAGAAGAATCACCATCAAGAGAGAGAAGGAGTAGAGATGATCGTTATGAACGAAGATACTCATGGAGAAACAAGGATTCGGAAAGAAAGGAAAAGTCATCAAGGAGCTACACAAAAGGAAGACATCAAGATCATGTTGGTGAATGGGTATCCGGCTCCAACTCCGACAACCACTCCGAGAGAAGTTATCACTCCGATTCCGAATATACTCAAGATGAAGGTGTTGCCGGTCTAGCACTTGTGTCAACCAACTCCTACGACATATTTGACACACCAAATGAAGGAATTGGAAGACGCTTAATGGCCAAAGGTCCTAAGGTAACACATCCTGAGTATGTCGATTTCAATAGTGATGAAGATGACTTGTTAGGTGATGATGATTTACTTGTTGACAACTCTAGTGATGAATACTACGATGAAACGTCAATTAATCATGCTAATCAAGATAAAATGAATGACAATGATAAGGAGAAGATTGAGGCTCTAACTAAAGAACTAAACACTCTTAAGTTATATCATGAAACTATCTTCGAAGATCATCGAGAACTTTTAAGAGCTCATGAGAAGTTACGCAAATGAAGCTCAATCTTGAGCAAGAGCATGAGTTCTTAAAAGCAATCAATGATGATCTCCACAAGAAAAGTTCTTCTTACATTGCCAAGCGTTTACTCTTATCCACTTACATGCCTCAAGTCAAGTCTAGTAACAAGAACAAGAAAGATTGTTCCTCTAGTAGTAACAATGATCATATTAAATCCAATATTGTTGCTTCTAGTAGTTCTCTTGATTCCACTAATGATTCTCTTAGCCAAGTTACACTTGAGCAAGAAAATAGCTTATTGAAGGGAATTATAGAGAAAGGAGTCTACAAGAGCCTTGCCGGAAGTAAGCAATTCGAGGAAATTGTACACAAGCAAGGAAGACACCGGAAGAATCAAGGTGTTGGTTTTGAACAAAAGTTCAACGCAAATGGAGTTGAGTGGTAAGAAGATCAATACCCGAAGACGAAGTTTGTTCCTCAACAAGATAAGTATGATCCTACTTCCTTCAAGGGGACACAAGCTCAAGATGATCTTCCACCACAAGACTACAAACAAAAAGGCAAGGACAAGCTTCAAGAGGAAATTGATGCATTTGAAGAAGCTCCTAAGACCTTAGTCAAGTGGATTCCCAAGACTACTTCAAGTTCCACTTCATCAAGTACGACTACAACTCCAAGGATTCCCATCAAGATGGTGTGGATCCAAAAGAAGAAGAACTAGAGAGTTCTTGAGGGTGACTCCATCAACATACTTCACTCTAATCATTTTGGCAAGAACAAGTGCAATCAACTTCCACATCTTGCACCAGTTCAAGGAGTCACAAACCCTCTTGTTGGTAAGTCAAGGGACAAGGTAACCTAAAAGCTTTCATGGACATCATCTTGTGTGTGCATCACTCTATGTCTACGGATATCCTTGTTTGTTCCTTGTGGGACTAACCCATGTAGGTATTGAAAGTGCAATTCACTCCAATGGATAGCTCCAATTGTTCTACATCAACATTGAGCATCCACATCTTCAACATCTACATGAAGTCATCATCGACAAAACCCAAGGTTAGTTCATCTCTCTTAGGGGGGATATCACATCTAGGGGGAGCTTTACTCTAAGACTTGAGCTAAAGCAACTCTAATGATGTGAACACAACAATGCTTTATGTAAAAGTGGTAACCCCACTTGTGCTTAAACGATGAGTATGACCTATGATCAAATGTTCTCATTTGACTCCTAAGTCAATATACTCATATATAGATGACCTAGTCATCGCCAATTGCTTGATAGATGCTAGTATTGATTGTGCATGCTTTGTCACATATTTCAATTGCCATTTTATTGTGTGAGCATGTTGGTTGCATATATTACTCACTCGAGGACATCCACTTGTTGTTTTGATTGATTGATTTTCTTTTCTCTTGCCAAGTGGATGGACAAGAATGCCTAAGAACCTCCTCTAGATATTTATGCTTTTCTCGTCTCAAACTCTATTCATGCTACATCACAAAATTTGATCAAGTCAGATTCGAACCACTCTGTGTGAGGAGCACTCGGAGTCCCCGATTCGTCATAGACTTAAACTTCCAAAACTTCTTTGTGATTCTCGGTCTGACCGATATCTCCTTTTCGGTCCTACCGAGATCATTAAGTCGATCTATGTTTTCGATCTCGGTGCAACCGATTTGAACTATTCGGTCACACCGAGTTGCAATAACTGTATACAATTTTGCATCTCGGTGCCAAGAGTTGTTCCACTCGGTCACACCGACAGGGTCGGGCTATATATAGACACGGGCAAAAATTTGGAAATTTCTCCGAACCCCTTCGCCCTCGCGATAGCTCGCTCTGCCAACATGGTCTCCGGATCGTCTCCTCGCCGCCAGCCGCCTCCTGTCGCTGGTCTCCATCACCGTCAACGGAATTCAACCCCGTCGTTGCCGCCGTAGCGAGTCTCCGCTGAACTAGGGTATGGACACGATCTTTGTGCTATTCCCCATCTGATTCCTAGCACATTGTGATCTTACTGATTCTAGCCACGATTGAAACACTCCTATCCAGTCTATACAATTCGTAGAATAGGTTTGATTTGAAATTTTAGGGTTAGGTTTCCGCCGAAACCATCTCGGACCCACCGAGTTGAAAAACTCGGTCCCACCGATTTGGCTCATGCCATTGCACAAGTGAGACTCGGTCTGACCGAGAATTACTAATCGGTGTGACCGATTTTGGAACTTTGTGAAACCCTAGCTGTCTCGGTGCAACCGAACTGTGACTCGGTCTGACCGAGTTCACTAGTTTAGGTTCCAAAACTGCTTCGGTATCACCGAGTTTAAAAATCGGTAGATCCAAAATGATTTCTGTGGGAAACTAAAACTAAGATTTTGAATCATTCTTTTGCAAAAACCTCTGCATTTTGTGATGCTCATCTATTCTACCTCATCTATAAACTCTTCACAGGGTCAGCAGTCAGCTTTTTCATCATGTCTGATCAGTGACAGCCAGAATATGTCAGAAGAGCAAGTGCATATGAGTGAGGGCACTAGTCCCTCCAGTTCTTCAGATGAAGGCAGCAGGAGTACCCCTAGCAATTTGTCAAAAGCTGCCACTAGACAAAGGAAGAAGAGAACCTCAGAATCAGAGGATG
Source organism: Aegilops umbellulata (assembly GCA_032464435.1). Classification (NCBI taxonomy): domain Eukaryota; kingdom Viridiplantae; phylum Streptophyta; class Magnoliopsida; order Poales; family Poaceae; genus Aegilops; species Aegilops umbellulata. The sequence goes on from CP136059.1 coordinate 3,482,847, forward strand.
AAGATTATGTGGCAGAGGAAGAGGAAGCTACTTCCAAGAAAGTAGTGCTCAAGAAGGAGTATGGCTCAAGACAGAGCACCAAGCCAGGCTTGAAAGTCAAAAGGCCAGCAGGTAGACAGCCTATGCCAAAGGCCAGAGCCTCAACTCAGATTGCTGAAAAGCCTGCACCCAAAGGGCCAGTTGCTGCTGAAGGGAAGAAGGAAAGGAAAAGGGGCAGATGGTGCAAGAAAGTTGATCCAATGGCTGATTTTGAACAACATTCTTCTGAGGAAGAAGAAGAAGAAGAAGAAGAAGAGGTTGCTGCACCAGCACCTAAAGCACCTAAGCTTATGGGTGATGCTATAAGATCGGGGGCTACTGCATCAAAGCCCAAGGAAGCACCCAAAGCTGCATCAAAGGTCAAGTCAGCTCCAAAGAGAAATACAAGGAGCATCCTAGCTGCTGAGAAGAACAAGGCCCCAGTGCCTGACATTGCAGAAGAAGAAGAAGGTCAAGTTCTGAGGAAGCTAAAGCCCAAGATCCCAGACCAAAACGATGCTCATCCTGTGGCTGAGGATATGAAAATCAGAAGAGATTCATGGCTGAGGAAGTGGAGAGCAGAAGATCCTTATGCTACAAGGAGAAGAACTGCTGTTGATTACAGGTTCCACACAAAGGAACATCATGACTTCTATGAGACAGTTTTGCTTGATAAGAAGCCTATCGTTTGTGACATGAGATGGGTAGACTGGGAATACATCAAGGACAATGAAGAGCACTATCCTAGAGTGCAAGACAACTTCAAGGCTTGTGGAGTAGCTGACTTTGTTGGGCAGAAGCTCACAAAGTGGAATGAAGAGCTGATCATGCAATTCTACTCCATAGCACACTTCTATCCAGATGGCAAAATTGTGTGGATGTCTGAAGGTACAAGGTACCAATCAACTGTTGAGGAATGGGCAAAATTGATCAATGCCCCAGAGGAAAATGAGGATGACTTGGACATATATGCCAAGAATAAGATGGATCACAACTCCATGTCCAACATGTACAAGGAGATCCCCAACAAGGCACTTGATACTTTCAAATTTGGGTCAGTACATTATCTTCTGTCAGGGCTACCAACTATCAATTGGATTCTGAGGCACACTTTATTGCCCAAGTCAGGTGATCACAAGATGATAAGAGGCCATGCAATCAATTTGCTTCATATCTTTGATGTGCCACAGAAGTTCAAGGTAATGAGCCTCATGGTAGAAACTATCAAAAGGACTGCAGAAGATCAGAAGAGGAGCTGTGGTTATGTCCCTCAGATCCAAGAGCTGGTAAACTCCAAGATGGGCACAGGCATATACTTATTGGACAAGGAACATTTGCCTATCCATCCAGATTTTGAAGATAATCAAGTTGTGATGAACAAGGATGAACCATCATCAGCTCATGCACAAGCTAAGAAGGAGAATGCAAGGAAGGAGAAAGCTGCCAAGATGCCAACTCAAGAGGAGGCATCTGAGTATTTCCTGAAAACCAAGCAAGAGCAGCTTAGTTACTTGATTGCATCCACACTGAGGATTGAGAAAGGATTGGCCACCCTCACTCAGAATCAGGAGAGCTTAGAGAGAATCGTAGAACAAAAGTTCTATGACTTGGATGTCAAAGTAACGGAGATTCAGTATGCAGTGGAGCAACTTCAAGATGACATGCAGGAGAGGAAAGGGAAGACTACCACTGATGCATTTGCCAGAGTGCCACGAGCTCAGAGGTCAACAGGAGTGCTAGTTCCTGACACCAGAGCCACCACCTCAGCTCCAGCTACAGCACCAGCCCAACCAGCTCCAGCATCCACTTCAGCTCTAGCTCCAACCACGTCTACAGAAGCCTTCGTCCTTGGAGTGATCCAGACTCCACCACCACCAGAAGATCAAGCCTGAGTGTCGATCTAGCACTATGCATTTTCTAGGAACTTTTTGGTAACTTGTTGCCAAAGGGGGAGAAAAATGTATAGGTCATAGGCTTCGAAAGAGAGTGTGTGTTGCTTTTATTCTCTCTTGCTTTATTTGGTGGTTTTTCAAACTTTGTTTGCTTTTGGTTGAGATACTATGATATGCTTGTGAGAGATTGATGATCATGTGTTTGATCATAAGCTACACTTATGCATGCTTGATATTATCCTATCTATTGTCGGGACCCCGATCCTGAGTCACACCGATCTAGCACGTAACACATCATATCACTTTGCGGCCTCACGCACGGTATTCCCACGGGTGCCACCTTACCTGGCCCGGGACCGTTTGCGCCTTTTGGCTCACGTATATGATAGTGTCGCTAGCATCCATATGACAAAGAACCCGGGCCAACATGGCTAGTCGTGAATCCAAAGCGGCACTAACCCATGAGGACAGGCATTCATGAATCACATCGAGCATGTCGGTCATCAACGTGTGACTCTGGGCTGTAGCACTGGGCTAACAGGACTCCGGTAACCCAGGCTGTAGCAGGCTAGGCAGGACTCCGGATGTCACCGCGTGACATTTCCCCGAAGGGACAGACATAGGAACGAAATGAAACATATGCCGGCCAGTCAAGTGTTCCGAGCAGTAGTGCTGGGCTAGCAGGACTCCGGTGAACCGGGCTGTAGTGGACTACTATCGCTCAGAAAGCACTAGACTACATTTCCCCATATGATAGGCTGCCAAGGATAAACAACTAGATTGTCCGATCCCACACATAGCAATACACGTTACACGTACGCATAACATGCAAGTATGTGCTGTACAACATGGCATCACAACATAACGCAAAATCATATAGATAAAGGCTCAGAAGAGCCACATAGCATTAAATACAAGCAAGGGTCACATGACCCATCATTCAGAGCATACAAGCAACAAGCGGAAGCATTACATGTCTAAGTACAGACAACTACAAATGAAAAAGGCTGAAGAGCCCGACTATCTACAACATCCGATCAAGATCGTAGCTGAGGTACAAGCTACTCGTCGAAGTCCAAGAGGAACTACTAGTAAGACCGAAGTCTCCGCTGCAAAACATAAATAAGGCAAACATGAGTACAAAGGTACTCAGCAAGACTTACATCAGATCCTATCATACATGCATTTGTATCAAGATGGTAATGTGGGGTTTAGTTGCAGCAAGCCAGCTTTGACTCAGTGGCTATCCTGTACTACGACTGCTGGTAACTCTTTGAGGTGGCGCACACGAGTCCACTAAACATCACATCAATACACTACTATGGATTCAATCCCGTCTTCCTACGAGAAGGCCATCCATAGCACTCACACTTATCTTGAGCATTTTAGGGTATTCACTTCAAGTTGTCTATGTACCACGTAAGCATCCAAGAAGTCCATAACCGAGGACACGGCTATTCGAATAGATTATGATAACCCTGCAGGGGTGTACTTCTTCACACACGCTCTCACCACTTATCACCATGTACACGTCATGTATCTCGGCAACCTTCAAGCGGAAGCCTGGCGAGGGTGTCGGCCACGACCTGACTAACCACACAAGACTCTAGTCCAGGTTTATCGCCTATTCGGGTTCCATCCGCAAGGAGATCCGGTCGGGGTGTCGCTCACGGCCCCAACTGATGTGTGCAGGGTTCCCAAGCCCACCTCGCTGGATGGAACTACGCTTGGTACACCGTGCCACTTGTGCCTAGTCTGTCCCAAGCCCACCTGGCCGGGTGCCACTTCATAGACTACTAACACTACCTACAAACACCAGAAACTATTTGCAACCTGGACAGAGACCAAGTCGGTTAATAAGTCGAGAGGGGTCGAGTTACCGGAACCCAATGTGTGGTAGTATCTAGTCATTGGACAACATACACAGAACTCGGTGCTTAAGGACGGTTCCAATGAGACAACCCACCATGTACTCCTACATGGCCTCTCACCGCTACCTTTACCAAATCGTGTTCACACACTTAACTCTCAGCATCAGAACACATCGTAACACTCTAATTCATACCCAATGAATCAGACCTGACACAACTCTAAGCAATAGCAGGAATGGCATGGTAGGAACACAACATGGCTCAATCAACGCCTACACATGCTAGTGGGTTTCAACTATTTACTGTGGCAATGACAGGTCATGCAAAGGAATGGGTTCAACTACCGCAGCATAAAGTAGCAGTTGATTCGCGGTTGTCCTAATGTAATAAAAGAGAGCAGGAGAGAGAGAGTGGGATCATATCAGAATGAACAAGGGGGTTTGCTTGCCTGGTAGATCAACAAGGAAGGCACTGCTCCTCAGACAGGTACTCTGGAACGGTCTCCGGAGCATGACCTATCGAGAAGGAACGGTGCCAACAATCAATACACAAGCATATGCAACAATATGATGCATGAATATGGCATGAAGATGTGATGCTGTTTGAGCTAATGCAACTAGTATTCAAATTGAATGAAGTCCATTTGAACCAAGGGTTCAAATGCAACTCCAAATTAAGCTCTTATATATGCCATTCATATGTTTTCATATATAAAGCAGGTATAACTTGATTTTTCATGTATGAAACTGGTACAGATGGATAGATTGCATTTTTCTGATAATTTTTCATATATAAATTATTTCAATCTGAGCTACGGTTGAATTTATATGAATTTTTGAAGTTTTGAATATTTTCTGGAATTTCCTGTTTAAAAAATAATTCCAAAAGATAAATAACTGCGTCAGCCTTGCGTCATGCTTGCGTCAGCAAGTCAGCAGCGCTGACTGGGTCAAACCTGACGTGTGGGGGCCACACGTCAGTGACACAGTGGTTAAACCCGGTCAGAACCCGCACTGACCAGGGTTTGACTTGGCCCTGGGGCCCACAGTCAGCGGCTGGGTGTGGTTTAGGCTGCGGGATTAGGCGCTAATGACAGCCACGTCGGCCTCGCCGGAGTTCGGCCGGCGACGACCTCAAGCCATGGCGGTTCTTCCCCGGAGTTGCACTACGGGCGGCGAATGGACGCGCGGAGACCACCAGGGCGTAGCCCGTGGTCGTCCGCATCCAGCAGAGCAGGTGGGAGGCTGCGGGGACGGCCGGAGCTCACCGGAGCGGAGCTCGGGGCGGCGGCCGGAGTTCGGCCTCGAGCGGTAGAGGGCTAGAGGGCGCCGGAGAAGCATGGAAGAGGGGGGTTCGACGGCGGGGCTCACAGTGGTTCCGGTGGAGGGGTCAGCGAGTTCGGGGGAGGCCCGGAGCGTGCAGGGCGGCGACGGTGATATACAGCGGCCGGCGATGAAGCAGACGGCGGTGACGGTGATGCGGGGCGTCCAGAGGTGCGTGGCTCGAAGGAGAGGTAGATGGAGGAGTGGCGGAGCTCGTGGACTCTACGGAGGGGCGAGGGAACGGCGGGGAGCGCGTCGGCGGTGAGCTGCGGCGATGGCAGCGCTCGGGCGTGAGCGAGAAACCGAGGGAGAGGAGAGGAGAGGTATGGGGGGAGTGAGAGGGTCCGGGGGGCGCGTGGCCTCGTCCCGACGCATCGGCGGAGGGACAGGCAGGCAAGGAGGGAGCAGGTGGCGCGGCGCGGCGGTGCGCGCGCGTCGGGCACGCGCCCGTCCTCCTGGCAGGAGGAAGACGACACGGGAGAGGGGACATGTGGGCTGGGCTGGCCAACTGGGCCGGCCAAGCCGCACAGGGGCTGCAGGTAAGCGCTAGGTAAGCTATTTCCCATTTTGTTTAACTTTTCTATTTTTCTGACATTTGTTTGGTATAATAAAAATACTAAACCATTTTATTTTATTATGCCAATTTTTGTAGGGGCTAATGGTATTATTCCAGAGCTCCTCAATAAATGGCACAATTTTTGGACAATATTATATATATAGCAATATATATCTAAAGCAAATAATTATTGCATTAATTCCAAATGCCCAAAATAAATACTTATGAGCTCCCAAAAATAGTGGTTTGATTTTTATCTCTGTCCAGTATTTTCAGAGGGCAACATGAGCATTTTCTTGGACCTTTTGGAGCACTTTTTATTTGGGTCATTTCCAGAGATGATTCTGAGGGTTTCACAAATCCTCATTTCAAATTTAAATGGAATTTAAACATGATGCACACATGAAGGGCTAGCCTAGGTCATACCGAAACTAGGGGTGTGACAACTGGCCCCCACTCGAAAGAATCTCGTCCCGAGATTCAGGGGTCGATGGAAAGAAAGTAGGGTACTCCAGTCGAAGACGATCTTCTCGCTCCCAGGTAGCTTCTCTCTCGGAATGATGAGACCACTGAACTTTGAGAAACTTGATGTTCTGGCGTTGAGTGACACGCTCTGCTTTATCCAGAATGCGGATGGGGTACTCTCGATAAGTGAGGTTATGTTGGAGATCAAGCGTTTCGTGGTCCACTCCGCAGATGGGATCCGAGAAGCAACGCCTGAGTTGAGAGACGTGAAAGACATCATGTACTCGAGAAAGGTGTGGCGGTAGTTCCAACTGGTAGGCAACCTCTCCTCGTTTAGCGAGAAAGCGAAAGGGACCAATGTAATGAGGAGCCAACTTGCCCTTGATACCGAAACGATGGGTACCCTTCAAGGGAGTAACCCGAAGGTAAGCCTTGTCGCCAACTTCATAAGCCACTTCCTTATGACGACGGTCATACTGGCTCTTTTGACGAGATTGGGCTGTTTTCAAATTCTCACGAATGATGCGAACTTGCTCTTCTGCCTCCTAGATCATGTCCGGTCCAAAGAATTGTCTTTCACCGGTTTCTGACCAGTTCAAGGGTGTTCAACATCTTCGTCCATAGAGAATCTCAAAAGGAGCTTTCTTGAGACTGGATTGGTAGCTATAGTTATAAGCAAACTCAGCGAAAGGAAGACATTTCTCCCAATCCATACCGAATGAGATAACGCAGGCTCTAAGCATGTCTTCGAGAATTTGGTTAACCCGTTCCACCTGACCACTTGATTGAGGGTGGAAAGCGGTACTGAAGGAAAGATGGGTGCCCATGGCAGTTTGGAAACTCTCCCAGAAATGAGAAGTGAAAAGACTACCACGGTCTGAATTGATTTCTAGTGGAACACCATGAAGTGAAACTATTCGAGAAATATATAGGTCAGCGAGCTGACTAGCAGTGATATTCTCTCGAACAGGTAGGAAGTGAGCCACTTTGGAAAGACGATCAATGACTACGAAGATAGCATTATTCCCTTTCTTGGTCCTGGGAAAGCCGGTGATGAAGTCCATACCAGCTTTATCCCATTTCCACTCAGGAATAGCTAAAGGCTGAAGGGTGCCAGCAGGCCTCTGATGTTCTGCCTTAACGCGACGACAAACGTCACAGTTAGCAATGAACTCAGCGATTTCTCTCTTCATCCTAGTCCACCAGAACCTCTGGCATAGGTCCTGATACATCTTAGTGCTACCGGGATGAATCGTGAGAGGAGATTCATGCGCCTCCTCAAGAATCAGTTGTCGAAGATGCTACTTCTTGGGGACCACCAGGCGGTTCCCAAAGAAAACGACACCTCGATCATCTACAGAGAAACTACCAGCAATACCCTTGGCAATGTTTCTCTTGATCTGGGTAATCCCCATATCATGCTTCTGGGCTTCTATGATATGATCCACAAGAGTAGGTTTCGCCACCAAGGTAGAAAGGAATCCATGAGGAGCAATGTGAAGGTTAAGCTTACAGAATTCCTCATGGAGAAGTGGTTGTCCCTGCTGCAACATAAGATTGTTGCAATAGGACTTACGACTTAGCGCATCAGCCATGACATTGCCCTTGCCTGGGGTGTAGGTAATCCCTAAGTCGTAATCTGAGATCAACTCCAACCAACGTCTTTGCCTAAGGTTCAAATCTGGTTGGGTGAAGATACACTTGAGACTCTGGTGATCGGTGTAAATCTTGCAACGTTTACCAAGAAGGTAATGTCGCCATGTCTTGAGTGCATAGACTACGGCTGCAAGCTCTAGATCTTGTGTAGGATAATTCTCCTCATGTGGATGCAACTGTCGAGATGCATAGGCAATCACATGACGATCTTGCATAAGAATGCAACCTAGTCCCTGTCGTGAGGCGTCGCAGTAGATAACAAAGTCTTTAGTGAAATCCGGTGGCACAAGTATGGGAGCAGAAGTCAGGCATCTTTTCAGTTCCTGAAAACTGTACTCACACTGTGGGGACCACTCAAACTTTTTATCTTTCTTGAGAAGTTCCGTGAGAGGTTTGGCCACTTTGGAGAAGTTTTCAACGAAGCGGCGACAATAAATGGCTAGACCAAGGAACCTCCTAACTTGTTTAACGGTTTCAGGTGGAGTCCAATCAAGAACGGCCTGAACTCTCTCGGGATTGACAGCAATGCCCTTACCAGAGATCACGTGGCCCAGATAGGTCACTTCTGGCAACCAAAATTCGCACTTGGAGAACTTGGCATAAAGGCGGTGCTCTCTGAGTTTCTCTAACACAAGTCTAAGATGTTCGGCATGCTCTTCCTCGTTCTTCGAGTAAATAAGGATATCATCGAGTTAAACCACGACGAACTTATCTAAGTACTCCATGAAGATCGAGTTCATCAAGCAGGAGAATGTAGCTGGAGCATTGGTTAGACCAAAGGACATGACGGTGTACTCGTACTGGCCATAACGAGTGATGAAAGCCGTCTTAGGTATGTCCCCGTTTCTGATCTTGATTTGGTGGTAGCCTAACCTCAAATCCATCTTGGAAAAGACTGAGGATCCAGCAAGCTGATCATACAGGTCGTTGATCCTGGGGAGCGGATACTTGTTCTTTATCGTGACCAAATTAACAGGACGATAATCTACAACCATCCGGTCCGTACCATCCTTCTTCTTGACGAAGAGGACGGGGCAAGCCCAAGGAGAAGAACTAGGACGGATGAAACCCTTTTGCAAGGACTCATCAAGTTGTTTCTTAAGCTCAGCTAGCTCTAAGGGTGCCATCTTGTAAGGTCTCCTAGAAATTGGGGCGGTTCCTGGGAGAAGATCTATGACAAATTCTACATCTCTGTCAGGTGGAACACCTGGCAGTTCTTCTGGAAAGACATCCGGAAAGTCACGGACTACCGGGATATCCTCAAGGTCTGGAAGAGGGCTGGAATTAAGAGAATAAAGCTGACGCTTTGCAATTCTGGTGGAGACAGTGACTATCTTGCCAGACGGGTGTGTGAGCTAAACAGACCTGGTGTAACAATCAATCTTGGCATAATGAGCTTTCATCCAGTCCATACCCAAGATGATGTTAATATCTGAAGACTTAAGAGATATCAAGGAAGCTAGAAATACAAGTCTGTCAACATGTATTTCATTGCCATAACTTATCCTAGAGGTTTGCCATTTGGATCCAGGAGTTTGAATAAGTAGTGGGGAGGGCATATCACAAAATGACATGTCGTGCAAGCGGGCATAACTTTCAGAGATGAAGGAATGAGACGCTCCAGTATCGAATAGAACCGATGCTGGATGACAGTTTACAAGGAGTGTACCAAGAACGACATCTGGATCATCATGAGCGTCTTTAGCTGAGACGTGATGCACACGTCCATGTTCAGTGGGAGCTGACTTGGCACCGATCATCCCGCGTGATGGCTTACTTCCACGGCCATCAAACTTCTCGGGCTGGGGTGGAGCAACACTGGTCTGAGTGCAAATACGGGCAATGTTGCCTGGCTCTCCGCACTTGTAACAAATCTTGGAGGTAGGACGTGGACCCGCATTGGCAAGCGGTCCACCAATAGGCCTGGTTGGAGCATACTGCCGAACTGGGTGAGGCGCCACATAGGATGGCGTCGGTGTGTAGCCGAGTGGAAGAGTAGAGTTCGGAACCCAAATCCGGCGCTTCTGAGAACTAGAACCGGAGGAAGAACCCAAATCACGGATGTGCTTACGAGACTCCTCGTAAGTGAGTTGAGTTGTCTCCGCATTAATGGCCTTGTTCACAAGAGCCTGGAATGTATTGCAATGGTGCAAGTGGAGATCACGACGCAACTTGGGGTTGAGACCCTTCCGGAACCTAGCCTGCTTCTTGGCGTCCGTGGACACTTCTTCTGTAGCATAGCGGGCGAGGTTCTCAAACTCTCTACTGTAAGCATCAACAGCCATCTTACCCTGGGTGAAACTACAGAACTCTTCTCTCTTGCGATCGATGAGGGCTTCAGGAAGGTGATGCTCACGAGAAGCCTCAGTGAAATCTCTCCAGGTAGGAATCTGACCAACTGGAAGCATAGCCTCATAGTTCTGCCACCAGAGACTAGCAGGACCTTCCAGGTGATATGCAGCATAAGTGACCTTGTCACTTTCAGCTACGCTCGCAGGACGCAGCTTGTGTGTGATACTACGGAGCCAGTCATCTGCATCGAGTGGTTCAATGGAATGATGGAAGGTTGGTGGTTTCAGACCAATGAAATCCTGGATGGTCGCTGACTCTTTGCACTGGAGTGCAGTGTTCTCCTTGATATGTGCTAACAAGCGGTTGGACTCACGCTTGTTCTTCTCCATCTCTAACATGAACTCTGCCAACGAAGACTGGTCGGGAGGATCCTCATACCTACCATCTTCGTGGTTCCGGCTACGAGCAACAGAACTTCGGTTAACCGGCAACATCCTGAACAACGAAACCAAGGAATTCAAGGATGGATTCAGCACCAACTATAGGATGCACAAGGTAGCACAAGAATTTAGTATCTCCCGAACTCCTAGGACAATTTCGGCAGCATAACGGCAGTAAAATACTCAAAATGAGACATTCTGCAAAAGACGGGGTAGCACCATACTCAACATCACCACTCGAGGTTCTGAGATGTTACTAAACAGACTACACCGGAAGTACTTGAAAACTGGAATATGACTCTGGTCAACCAATCCTAAGAGACTGCAGAGTAGTAACACGTGATCCTGATAGACAAAAGAGAAAGCCTAGTTCCTTAACCCCGTAGGAAAGATAGGATGACTCAGATCAGAAGGGCATGAGATATAAGGAGTAAAAAGAGCCTTATGTTCCCTTCCACAATCAATTCCCTTACATAACTAAAGCATTTCTAGACTCAACTTCGACCAGGTTGGCTTGGAAATCCTACAGGCAGTCAGGCTCTAATACCAAAGCTGTTGGGACCCCGATCCTGAGTCACACCGATCTAGCACGTAACACATCATATCACTTTGCGGCCTCACGCACGGTATTCCCACGGGTGCCACCTTACCTGGACCGGGACCGTTTGCGCCTTTTGGCTCACGTATATGATAGTGTCGCTAGCATCCATATGACAAAGAACCCGAGCCGACATGGCTAGTCGTGAATCCAAAGTGGCACTAACCCATGAGGACAGGCATTCATGAATCACATCGAGCATGTCGGTCATCAACATGTGACTCCGGGCTGTAGCACTGGGCTAACAGGACTCCGGTAACCCGGGCTGTAGCAGGCTAGGCAGGACTCCGGATGTCACCGCGTGACATTTCCCCGAAGGGACAGACATAGGAACGAAATGAAACATATGCGGGCTAGTCAAGTGTTCCGAGCAGTAGTGCTGGGCTAGCAGGACTCCGGTGAACCGGGCTGTAGTGGACTACTATCGCTCAGAAAGCACTAGACTACATTTCCCCATATGATAGGCTGCCAAGGATAAACAACTAGATTGTCGGATCCCACACATAGCAATACACGTTACACGTACGCATAACATGCAAGTATGTGCTGTACAACATGGCATCACAACATAACGCAAAATCATATAGATAAAGGCTCAGAAGAGCCACATAGCATTAAATACAAGCAAGGGTCACATGACCCATCATTCAGAGCATACAAGCAACAAGCAGAAGCATTACATGTCTGAGTACATACAACTACAAATGAAAAAGGCTGAAGAGCCCGACTATCTACAACATCCGATCAAGATCGTAGCTGAGGTACAAGCTACTCGTCGAAGTCCAAGCGGAACTTCTAGTAAGACCGAAGTCTCCGCTGCAAAACATAAATAAGGCAAACATGAGTACAAAGGTACTCAGCAAGACTTACATCAGATCCTATCATACATGCATTTGTATCAAGGTAATGTGGGGTTTAGTTGCAGCAAGCCAGCTTTGACTCAGTGGCTATCCTGTACTACGACTGCTGGTAACTCTTTGAGGTGGCGCACACGAGTCCACTAAACATCACATCAATACACTACTATGGATTCATTCCCGTCTTCCTACGAGAAGGCCATCCATAGCACTCACACTTATCTTGAGCATTTTAGGGTATTCACTTCAAGTTGTCTATGTACCACGTAAGCATCCAAGAAGTCCATAACCGAGGACACGGCTATTCGAATAGATCATGATAACCCTGCAGGGGTGTACTTCTTCACACACGCTCTCACCACTTATCACCATGTACACGTCATGTATCTCGGCAACCTTCAAGCGGAAGCCTGGCGAGGGTGTCGGCCACGACCTGACTAACCACACAAGACTCTAGTCCAGGTTTATCGCCTATTCGGGTTCCATCCGCAAGGAGATCCAGCCGGGGTCTCGCTCACGGCCCCAAACGATGTGTGCAGGGTTCCCAAGCCCACCTCGTCGGATGGATCTACGCTTGGTACACCGTGCCACTTGTGCCTAGTCTGTCCCAAGCCCACCTGTCCGGGTGCCACTTGGTAGACTACTAACACTACCTACAAACACCAGAAACTATTTGCAAATCCTGGATAGAGACCAAGTCGGTTAATAAGTTGAGAGGGGTCGAGTTACCGGAACCCAATGTGAGTTAGTATCTAGTCATTGGACAACATACACAGAACTCAGTGCTTAAGGACGGTTCCAGTGAGACAACCCACCATGTACTCCTACATGGCCTCTCACTGCTACCTTTACCAAATCGTGTTCACACACTTAACTCTCAGCATCAGAACACATCGTAACACTCCAATTCATACCCAATGAATCAGACCTGACACAACTCTAAGCAATAGCAGGCATGGCATGGTAGGAACACAACATGTCTCAATCAACTCCTACACATGCTAGTGGGTTTCAACTATTTACTGTGGCAATGACAGGTCATGCAAAGGAATGGGTTCAACCACCGCAGCATAAAGTAGCAGTTGATTCGCGGTTGTCCTAATGCAATAAAAGAGAGCAGGAGCGAGAGAGTGGGATCATATCGGAATGAACAAGGGGGTTTGTTTGCCTGGTAGATCAACAAGGAAGGCACTGCTCCTCAGACAGGTACTCTGGAACGGTCTCCGGAGCATGACCTATCGAGAAGGAACGGTGCCAACAATCAATACACAAGCATATGCAACAATATGATGCATGAACATGGCATGAAGATGTGATGCTGTTTGAGCTAATGCAACTAGTATTCAAATTGAATGAAGTCCATTTGAACCAAGGGTTCAAATGCAACTCCAAATTAAGCTCTTATATATGCCATTCATATGTTTTCATATATACAGCAGGTATAACTTGATTTTTCATGCATGAAACTGGTACAGATGGATAGATTGCATTTTTCTGATAATTTTTCATATATAAATTATTTCAATCTGAGCTACGGTTGAATTTATATGAATTTTTGAAGTTTTGAATATTTTCTGGAATTTCCTGTTTAAAAAATAATTCCAAAAGATAAATAACTGCGTCAGCCTTGCGTCATGCTTGCGTCAGCAAGTCAGCGGCGCTGACTGGGTCAAACCTGATGTGTGGGGGCCACACGTCAGTGACACAGTGGTTAAACCCGGTCAAAACCCGCACTGACCAGGGTTTGACTTGGCCCTGGGGCCCACGGTCAGCGGCTGGGGGTGGTTTAGGCTGCGGGATTAGGCGCTAATGACAGCCACGTCGGCCTCGCCGGAGTTCGGCCGGCGACGACCTCGAGCCGCGGCGGTTCTTCGCCGGAGTTGCACTACGGGCGGCGAATGGACGCGCGGAGACCACCGGGGCGTAGCCCGTGGTCGTCCGCATCCAGCAGAGCAGGTGGGAGGCTGCGGGGACGATCGGAGCTCGCCGGAGCGGAGCTCGAGGCGGCGGCCGGAGTTCGGCCTCGAGCGGCAGAGGGCTAGAGGGCGCCGGAGAAGCAGGGAAGAGGGGGGTTCGACGGCGGGGCTCACAGCGGTTCCGGTGGAGGCGTCAGCGAGCTCGGGGGAGGCCCGGAGCGTGCATGGCGGCGACGGCGATCTACGGCGGCCGGCGATGAAGCAGACGGCGGTGACGGCGATGCGGGGCGTCCGGAGGTGCGTGGCTCGACGGAGAGGTAGACGGAGGAGTGGCGGAGCTCGTGGACTCTACGGAGGGGCGAGGGAACGGCGGGGAGCGCGTCGGCGGTGAGCTGCGGCGACGGCAGCACTCGGGCGTGAGCGAGAAAGCGAGCGAGACGAGAGGAGAGGTCTGGGGAGAGTGAGAGGGTCCGGGGGGGCATGGCCTCGTCCAGACGCATCGGCGGAGGGACAGGCAGGCAGGGAGGGAGGAGGTGGCGCGGCGCGGTGGTGCGCGCGCGTCGGGCACGCGCCCGTCCTCCTGGCAGGAGGAAGATGACAGGGGAGAGGGGATAGGTGGGCTGGGCTGGCCAACTGGGCCGGCCAGGCCGCACAGGGACTGCAGGTAAGTGTTAGGTAAGCGTTTTCCAATTTTGTTTAACTTTTCTATTTTGGTGACATTTGTTTGGTTTAATAAAAATACTAAACCATTTTATTTTATTATGCCAATTTTTGTAGGGGCTAATGGTATTATTCCAGAGCTCCTCAACAAATGGCACAATTTTTGGACAATATTATATATATAGCAATATATATCCAAAGCAAATAATTATTTCATTAATTCCAAATGCCCAGAATAAATACTTATGAGCTCCCAAAAATATTGGTTTGATTTTTATATCTGTCCAGTATTTTCAGAGGGCAACATGAGCATTTTCTTGGACCTTTTGGAGCACTTTTTATTTGGGTCATTTCCAGAGATGATTCTGAGGGTTTCACAAATCCTCATTTCAAATTTAAATGGAATTTAAACATGATGCACACATGAAGGGCTAGCCTAGGTCATACCGGAACTAGGGGTGTGACATCTATCTTATGTGATCATTCACTTTTATTGGTGATGAGTGCATGTATTCAATTCTTATCATTTTGAGCGCTCCACCAAGATGTATGTGACATGGAAGAGTAACCCATGATTCTAACTCTTTGTGCATTTGCAGTCCAAAGCAAATTTTAAATATGCACAAATTTAGGGGGAGCTCTTACTTTTCACATACTTCTCAAAGCGACGATATATTTCATTCTTATTATCATTTGTCGAAGCTTTGATCTATTTGTTGTCATCAATTACCAAAAAGGGGGAGATCGAAAGTGCAACTATCCCTAGGTGGTTTTGGTAATTCATAACAACATATAGCTCATTGAGCTAATGCTATTCCAAGATAATTATTTCAGGAAAGCTCAATGATTGGCATGGCATGGATGATGAAAGTAGATTCCTCAAAATGCTAAGGACAAAGGATTGGCTAAAGCTTCAAGCTCAAGACTCTTCATTTTATATTTTAGTGATCCAAGACCACATTGAGTCCATAGGAAAAGCCAATACTATCAAGGAGGGATGAGGTGTTGCTTAATGAGCCTCCTGCTTCATGTGCTTAGTGATATGCTCCAAAACCCTCAACTACTTTCCCATATCCACATTTGACCTAAACCCAAAGCCAAACTCGGTCATACCGATTCTTTCAATCCGGCGCCACCGAGTTTCACTTGTCATAGCCACTGCCAACCCCTAAGCAAATCGGTTCTACCGATAGGGATCTCGATCTCACCGAGATGGGATTGCAATTTCTCTGTTTCCTTTTCGTAACTTTTCGGTCTCACCGAAAGAGCAGATCAGTCCCACCGAGATTGCAATGTAAACTCTCTGTTTCCTTTTTGTAACTTTTCGGTCTCACCGAAAGAGCAAAACGGTCCACCCGAGTTTACCTGACCAACCCTCTGGTTAGCTTATTACCAAATTGGTCTCACCGAGTTTGTGTAATCGGTCTCACCGAGATTACGTTATGCCCTAACCCTAACCATATCGGTCCTACTGAGTTGCATGTCGGTCCCACCGAAATCACTAACGGTCACTAGGTTTACTAAATCGGTCCGACCGAGTTTATTGATTCGGTCCTACCGAGATTGGTGAATTGTGTGTAACGGTTGGATTTTGTGTGGAGGCTATAAATACCCCTCCACCTCCTCTTCATTCGTGGAGAGAGCCATCAGAACACATCTACACTTCCAACTCATATGTTCTGAGAGAGAACCACCTACCCTTGTGTTGAGGCCAAGATATTCCATTCCTACCGTATGAATCTTGATCTCTAGCCTTCCCCCAGTTGCTTTCCACTCAAATCTTCTTTCCACCAAATCCAAATCCTGTGAGAGAGAGTTGAGTGTTGGGGAGACTATCATTTGAAGCACAATAGCAAGGAGTTCATCATCAACACACCATTTGTTACTTCTTGGAGAGTGGTGTCTCCTAGATTGGCTAGGTGTCACTTGGGAGCCTCCGACAAGATTGTGGAGTTGAACCAAGGAGTTTGTAAGGACAAGGAGATTGCCTACTTCGTGAAGATCTACCTCTAGTGAGGCAAGTCCTTTGTGGGCGATGGCCATGATGGGATAGACAAGGTTGCTTCTTCGTGGACCCTTTGTGGGTGGAGCCCTCCGTGGACTCGCGCAACCGTTACCCTCCGTGGGTTGAAGTCTCCATCAACATGGATGTAGGATAG
This sequence comes from Aegilops umbellulata, assembly GCA_032464435.1. Classification (NCBI taxonomy): domain Eukaryota; kingdom Viridiplantae; phylum Streptophyta; class Magnoliopsida; order Poales; family Poaceae; genus Aegilops; species Aegilops umbellulata. The sequence continues at coordinate 3,499,549 of CP136059.1, forward strand.
CACCACCTATCCGAACCATGACAAAAACATCCTTGTCTCCAATTGCGTTTGAATTCTCCAAACCCTTCCCTTTACATTCTTGCAAGTTGCATGCTTTACTTTCCGCTGCCTATATACTCTTTGCATGCTTGCTTGAATTGTGTGATGATTGCTTGACTTTCCTAAAGTAGCTAAAATCTGCCAAGAACTAAAATTGGGAAAAGGCTAAGTTTTTATTTGGTCAAGTAGTCTAATCACCCCCCTCTAGACATACTTTCGATCCTACATATTTGTATGCCAGTTCTATTAGCCAAGTTTCTTAGGGACAGTTATTACGAGTTATCCTAAGAAAATAAGCACCTGTGAATGTAAGCTCCATGTAATAAGCCAACCAGTTCTTTTCATTGCGTTTTCAGCTTATGATCAGTGGAAAGTCTAGATTGCATTATATATTTTTTCATTTTGCTTCCCATATGGAAATTAATTTGACTTGCAAACATCATAAATTGAACCCAGTGCAATAATGAATATGATAGGAAAACTGACCATCACTATTTGCTCAAAATGCAAATACAAAGATACCATCTACTTGGCACAATCTACTTTGGTCAATGTTTTCCATAGAGATCCCATTACCTAATTTAAACGAAGAATGCATGACCCACATTTAAATGAAGAACAATTATTTATTGAAATTCGATGGTCCAAGAGGCTGGTTATTATCGTATAGCAGCACCACCTGAAAGCATCATATAGTAGGACCAACAGCACATAGCAACTCATCATACAACAGCAGCAGTCTGCAATTCATCATATACCAGCGGAAGCTCATAGCAATTCATCGTATAGCAGCAACAGGAGCAGTTCATAGCAATTCATCATATAGCAGCAGCAGGAGCAGCTCATAGCAATTCATCATATAGCAGTAGCAGGAGCAGCTTGTAGCAACTCATCATATAGCAGCAGCAGCTCATAGCAATTCATCATATAGAAGCAGCAACAGCTCATAGCAACTCATCACACAACAGCAGCAGCTCATAGCAATTCATCATATAGCAGCAGCAGGAGCAGTCATAGCAATGCATCATATGGCAGCAGCAGAAACAGCTCATAGCAATTCATTGTATAGTGGATCAGAATGAAAATTTGGCAAAAAATCAGAGGAGATCCTCACCTTGTTGGACGAGCTCATCCTTCAATAGCACCTCAAGGCCATGGCCTGGGAGGAGGGGAGGGGGAATAAGGTGCCTTCTACCGCAGTGTGGCATCAGCCATAGTTGTGCAGCGCCCGCCGGAGTAGTGCGTTGGACGAACCACAGAGGAGCAGCTGCTGGAGACCATGAGAATGAGGGGCAGCGCCAGAGGGAGGAGCAGCCAGGGAGATTTGCCCCTACCCGCCGGCCATGTAGCCTAGCTGGACATAGCATCGTCGAGGACCAGGCCAGATGGGACCAGTGGCAACGGCTCGCTGGAGAAACCCTAGTGTTGCAGGCAGGGGATCGAGGTAGAGGGAAAGGGGAGAGGAGATGCAAGCGGGCAGGGCAATGAATGCTTGCGTGTTTGTCTTTACTTGAGGGTCAGGTGTGACATGGGCGTCAGCAGTTGCATTTTGAGTGTAATATAGCCAGACAACAGAGTCATTTCAGTATTCCCCTTCCCTTCAATTTTTAGTGAGGTTCTACCCGAAACACCCCCCTCCAAAGCGAAATTAGTTAAGCCCAAGCCCATAACTAAAAAATGACTTCTTTACATCTTTTATGGCTTATTTTGACAATATGCCCTGAAAAGGCGGAATCGAACTGGCCCTTAACCTGCAATTCAATTGTGCGTGCAATGATGAATCACTCCTGCCTGCTATCTGTACATTTAGGCATCATCATACATGGCATAACCTAATACATGTGCATTCCATTGTAGAATCTGGAATATGCAATGTTTATGTTAGTTCAGACGTTGCACATGATGTTTAAATGCCCCTTAATTCTGGCCAGTCAAGTGATGGTTGTTGGAAATATGCCCTAGAGGCAATAATAAAAGATTATTATATTTCCTTGTTCATGATAATTGTCTATTATTCATGCTATAATTGTGTTATCCGAAAATCATAATACATGTGTGAATACATAGACCACAATGTGTCCCTAGTGAGCCTCTAGTTGACTAGCTCGTTAATCAACAGATAGTCATGGTTTCCTGACTATGGACATGGGGATGTCATTGATAACGGGATCACATCATTAGGAGAATGATGTGATGGACAAGACCCAAACCTAAGCATAGCACAAAGATCATGTAGTTCGTTGGCTAGAGCTTTTCTAGTGTCAAGTATCATTTCCTTAGACCATGAGATTGTGCAACTCCCGGATACCGTAGGAGTGCTTCGGGTGTATCAAACGTCACAACGTAACTGGGTGGCTATAAAGGTGCACTACGGGTATCTCCGAAAGTGTCTGTTGGGTTGGCACGAATCGAGACTGGGATTTGTCACTCCGTATGACGGAGAGGTATCTCTGGGCCCACTCGGTAATGCATCATCATAATGAGCTCAATGTGACCAAGGTGTTGGCCACGGGATCATGCATTACGGTACGAGTAAAGTGACTTGCCGGTAACGAGATTGAACAAGGTGTTGGGATACCGACGATCGAGTCTCGGGCAAGTAACGTACCGATTGACAAAGGGAATTGAATATGAGATTGATTAAGTCCTCGACATCGTGGTTCATTCGATGAGATCATCGAGGAGCATGTGGGAGCCAACATGGGTATCCAGATCCCGCTGTTGGTTATTGGCCGGAGAGGCGTCTCGGTCATGTCTGCATGTCTCCCGAACCCGTAGGGTCTACACACTTAAGGTTCGGTGACGCTAGGGTTGTAAAGATATTAGTATGCAGTAACCCGAAAGTTGTTCGGAGTCCTGGATGAGATCCCGAACGTCACGAGGAGTTCCGGAATGGTCTGGAGGTAAATATTTATATATGGGAAGTCCAGTTTCGGCCACCGGGAAGGTTTCGGGTCATTGGTATTGTACCGGGACCACCGGAAGGGTCCCACGGGTCCACCGGGTGGGGCCACCTATCCCGGAGGGCCCCATGGGCTGAAGTGGGAGCGGAACCAGCCCCTAGTGGGCTGGTGCGCCCCCCATTGGGCCTCCCCTGCGCCTAGGGTTTGGGAACCCTAGGGGTGGGGGCGCCCCACTTGCCTTGGGGGGCAAGCCACCCCCTTTGGCCGCCGCCCCCCCCTCTAGATGGGATCTAGAGGGGCCGGCGCCCCCTCAGGGCCCCTATATAAAGAGGGGGGGAAGGGAGGGCTGCGCACCCTAGCCCCTGGCGCCTCCCTCTCCCTCCCGTAACACCTCTCCTGCTCGTTGGTGCTTGGCGAAGCCCTGCCGAGACCCTGCTGCATCCATCACCACGCCGTCGTGCTGCTTGATCTTCAGCAATATCTCCTCCCACCTTGCTGGATCAAGAAGGAGGAGACGTCTTACCGATCGTACGTGTGTTGAACGCGGAGGTACTGTCCGTTCGGCACTTGGTCATCGGTGATTTGGATCACGGTGAGTACGACTCCATCATCCCCGTTCACTTGAACGCTTCCGCTCGCGATCTACAAGGGTATGTAGATGCACTCCTATTCCCCTCATTGCTAGAATACTCCATAGATTGATCTTGGTGATGCGTAGAAATTTTTTAATTTCTGCTACGATCCCCTACAGTGGCATCATGAGCTAGGTCTATGCGTAGTTTCTATGCACGAGTAGAACACAAAGTAGTTGTGGGAGTCGATACTGTCAATTATCTTGCTGTTACTAGTATTATCTTGATTCGGCGGTATTGTGGGATGAAGCGGCCCGGACCAACCTTACACGTACGCTTACGTGAGACCGGTTCCACCGACTGGCATGCACTAGTTGCATAAGGTGGCTGGCGGGTGTCTGTCTCTCCCACTTTAGTTGGGTCGGATTCGATGAACAGGGTCCTTATGAAGGGTAAATAGAAATTGGCAATTCACGTTGTGGTTTTGGCGTAGGTAAGAAACGTTCTTGCTAGAAACCTATAGCATCCACACAAAAACTTGCAACAACAATTAGAGGACGTCTAACTTGTTTTTGCAGCAAGTGCTTTGTGATGTGATATGGCCAAAAGTTGTGATGAATGATATATGTGATGTATGAGATGTTCATGTTCTTGTAATAGGAATCACGACTTGCATGTCGATGAGTATGACAATCGGCAGGAGCCATAGGAGTTGTCATAATTTATTTATGACTTGCGTGTCAACATAAACGTCATGTAATTACTTTACTTTATTGCTAAAGCGTTAGCCATAGTAGTAGAAGTAATAGTTGACGTGACAACTTCAAGAAGACACGATGATGGAGATCATGATGATGGAGATCATGGTGTCATGCCGGTGACGATGATGATCATGGCGCCCCGAAGATGGAGATCAAAGGAGCGAAATGATATTGGCCATATCATGTCACTATTTGATTGCATGTGATGTTTATCATGGTTTACATCTTATTTTCTTAGAACGACGGTAGCATAAATAAGATGATCCCTCGAATTAATTTCAAGAAAGTGTTCCCCCTAACTGTGCACCGTTGCGAAGGTTCGTTGTTTCGAAGCACCACGTGATGATCGGGTGTGATAGATTCTAACGTTCGAATACAACGGGTGTAAGCCAGATTTACACACGCAATACACTTAGGTTGACTTGACGAGCTAGCATGTACAGACATGGCCTCGGAACACGGAGGACCGAAAGGTCGAGCATGAGTCGTATAGAAGATACGTTCAACATGGAGATGTCCACCGATGTTGACTAGTTCGTCTCACGTGATGATCAGACACGACCTAGTTGCCTTGGATCATGTTTCACTTAGATGACTAGAGGGATGTCTGTCTGAGTGGGAGTTCATTGAATAATTTGATTAGATGAACTTAATTATCATGAACTTAGTCTAAAATCTTTACAATATGTCTTGTAGATCAAATGGCCCACGCTAATGTTGCCCTTAACTTCAACGCGTTCCTAGAGAAAACCAAGCTGAAAGATGATGGCAGCAACTATACGGACTGGGTCCGGAACCTGAGGATCATCCTCATAGCTGCCAAGAAAGATTATGTCCTAGAAGCACCGCTAGGTGAAGCACCCATCCCAGAGAACCAAGACGTTATGAACGCTTGGCAGCAACGTGCTGATGATTACTCCCTCGTTCAGTGCGGCATGCTTTACAGCTTTAACCGGGGCTCCAAAAGCATTTTGAGAAACACGGAGCATATGAGATGTTCGAGGAGCTGAAAATGGTTTTCCAAGCTCATGCCCGGGTCGAGAGATATGAAGTCTCCGACAAGTTCTTTAGTTGTAAGATGGAGGAAAATAGCTCTGTCAATGAACACATACTCAAGATGTCTGGGTTGCACAACCGCTTGACTCAGCTGGGAGTTTATCTCTCGGATGACGCGGTCATTGACAGAATCCTTCAGTCGCTCCCACCAAGCTACAAGAGCTTTGTGATGAACTTCAATATACATGGGATGGAAAAGACCATTCCCAAGGTATATTCAATGCTGAAATCAGCGGAGGTGGACATAAAAAAGGAACATCAAGTGTTGATGGTGAATAAAACCACTAAGTTCAAGAAAGGCAAGGGTAAGAGGAACTTCAAGAAGGACGGCAAGGAAGTTGCCGCACCCGGTAAATCAGTTGCCAGGAAGAAGTCAAAGAATGGACCCAAGCCTGAAACTGAGTGCTTTTATTGCAAGGGAAGTGGTCACTGGAAGCGGAACTGCCCCAAATACTTAGCGGACAAGAAGGCCGGCAACACCAAAGGTATACGTGATATACATGTTATTGATGTGTACCTTACCAGCACTCGTAGTAGCTCCTGGGTATTTGATACCGGTGCGGTTGCTCATATTTGTAACTCAAAGCAGGAGCTGCGGAATAAACGAAGACTGGCGAAGGACGAGGTGACGATGTGCGTCGGGAATGGTTCCAAGGTCGATGTGATCGCCGTCGACACGCTACCTCTACATTTACCTACGGGATTAGTTTTAAACCTCAATAATTGTTATTTAGTTCTAGCTTTGAGCATGAACATTGTATCAGGATCTCGTTTAATTCGAGATGGCTACTCATTTAAATCCGAGAATAATGGTTGTTCTATTTATATGAGAGATATGTTTTATGGTCATGCCCCGCTGGTGAATAGTTTATTCTTGATGAATCTCGAGCGTAATGTTACACATGTTTATAGTGTGAATACCAAAAGATGTAAAGTTGATAATGATAGTCCCACATACTTGTGGCACTGCGGCCTTGGTCACATAGGTGTCAAACGCATGAAGAAGCTCCATGCAGATGGACTTTTAGAGTCTCTTGATTACGAATCATTTGACACGTGCGAACCATCCCTCATGGGTAAAATGACCAAGACTCCGTTCTCCGGAACAATGGAACGAGCAACCCACTTATTGGAAATTATACATACTGATGTGTGCGGTCCAATGAGTGTTGAGGCTCGCGGTTGCTATCGTTATGTTCTCACTCTCACTGATGACTTGAGTAGATATCGGTATGTCTACTTAATGAAACACAAGTCTGAGACCTTTGAAAAGTTCAAGTAATTTCAGAGTGAGGTTGAGAATCAACGTGACAGAAAAATAAAGTTCTTGCGATCAGATCGTGGGGGAGAATATTCAAGTCACGAATTTGGCACACACTTAAGAAAATGTGGAATCGTTTCACAACTCACGCCGCCTGGAACACCTCAGCGTAACAGTGTGTCCGAACGTCGTAATCGCACTCTATTGGATATGGTGCGATCTATGATGTCTCTTACCGATCTTCTGCTCTCATTTTGGGGCTATGCTTTAGAGACTGCCGCATTCACTTTAAATAGGGCTCTGTCGAAATCCGTTGAGACGACACCGTATGAATTATGGTTTGGGAAGAAACCTAAGCTGTCGTTTCTAAAAGTTTGGGGATGCGATGCTTATGTCAAGAAACTTCAACCTGAAAAGCTCGAACCCAAATCGGAAAAATGCGTCTTCATAGGATACCCTAAGGAAACCATTGGGTATACCTTCTACCTCAGATCCGAAGGCAAGATCTTTGTTGCCAGGAATGGATCCTTTCTAGAGAAAGAGTTTCTCTCGAAAGAAGTAAGTGGGAGGAAAGTGGAGCTCGATGAAGTACTACCTCTTGAAACAGACAGAAGCGCAGCTCAGGAAAATGTTCCTGTGGTGCCTGCACCGATTAGAGAGGAGGTCAATGATGATGATCAAGATACTTCGGATCAAGCTCCTACTGAACTTCATAGGTCCACAAGGACACGTTCCGCACTAGAGTGGTACGACAACCTTGTCCTGGAAATCATGTTGTTAGACAACGGTGAACCTTCGTACTATGAAGAAGTGATGGCGGGCCCAAATTCCAACAAATGGGTAGAAGCCATGAAATCTGAGATAGAATCCATGTATGAAAACGAAGTATGGACTTTGACTGACTTGCCCGATGATCGGCGAGCCATAGAAAATAAATGGATCTTTAATAAGAAGACAGACGCAGATGGTAACGTGACCATCTATAAGGCTCGACTTGTCGCTAAGGGTTATCGACAAGTTCAAGGGGTTGACTACGGTGAGACTTTCTCACCCATAGCGAAGCTGATGTCCGTCCGAATCATGTTAGCAGTTGCCGCATTCTATGATTATGAGATATGGCAAATGGACGTCAAAACGACATTCCTTAACGGCTTTCTTAAGGAAGAATTGTATATGATACAGCCAGAAGGTTTTGTCGATCCTAAGAATGCTAACAAGGTATGCAAGCTCCAGCGCTCAATCTATGGGCTGGTGCAAGCATCTCGGAGTTGGAACATTCGCTTTGATGAGATGATCAAAGCATTTGGGTTTATGCAGACTTATGGAGAAGCATGCGTTTAGAAGAAAGTGAGTGGGAGTTCTGTAGCATTTCTCATATTATATGTGGATGACATACTGTTGATGGGAAATGATATAGAATTCTTGGAAAGCGTAAAGGCCTATTTGAACAAGTGTTTTTCAATGAAGGACCTTGGAGAAGCTGCTTATATATTAGGCATCATGATCTATAGAGGTAGATCGAGACACCTCATCGGTCTTTCACAAAGTACGTACCTTGACAAGATATTGAAGAAGTTCAATATGGATCAGTCCAAGAAGGGGTTCTTGCCTGTATTGCAAGGTGTGCTATTGAGCACGGCTCAATGCCCGACCATGGCAGAAGATATAGAAGAGATGAGTGTCATCCCCTATGCGTCAGCCATAGGGTCTATTATGTATGCCATGCTGTGTACCAGACCTGATGTAAACCTTGCCGTAAGTTTGGTAGGTAGGTACCAAAGTAATCCCGGCAAGGAACACTGGACATCGGTCAAAAACATCCTCAAGTACCTGAAAAGGACCAAGGATATGTTTCTCGTTTATGGAGGTGCCGAAGAGCTCGTCGTAAAGGGTTACGTCGACGCTAGCTTCGACACAAATCTGGATGACTCTAAGTCACAAACCGGATACGTGTATATTTTGAATGGTGGGGCAGTAAGCTAGTGCAGTTGCAAGCAAAGCGTCGTGGTGGGATCTACATGTGAAGTAGAGTATATGGCAGCTTCGGAGGCAGAACAAGAAGCAGTCTGGGTGAAGGAGTTCATTACCGACCTAGGAGTCATACCCAATGCGTCGGACCCGATGACTCTCTTCTGTGACAACACTGGAGCTATTGCCCTTGCGAAGGAGCCCAGGTTTCACAAGAAGACCAGACATATCAAGTGTCGCTTCAACTCCATTCGTGAAAGTGTTCAAAAATGGAGACATAGAAATTTGTAAAGTACATACGGACCTGAATGTGGCAGATCCGTTGACTAAACCTCTCCCTAGAGCAAAACATGATCAACACCAAAATTCCATGGGTGTTCGATTCATCACAATGTAACTAGACTATTGTCTCACGTGGAAGTGGGAGACTATTGGAAATATGCCCTAGAAGCAATAATAAAAGATTATTATATTTCTTTGTTCATGATAATTGTCTATTATTCATTCTATAATTGTGTTATCCGGAAATCGTAATACATGTGTGAATACATAGACCACAATATGTCCCTAGTGAGCCTCTAGTTGACTAGCTCGTTAATCAACAGATAGTCATGGTTTCCTGACAATGGACATGGGCATGTCATTGATAACGGGATCACATCATTAGGAGAATGATGTGATGGACAAGACCCAAACCTAAACATAACACAAAGATCGTGTAGCTCGTTTGCTAGAGCTTTTCTAATGTCAAGTATCATTTCCTTAGACCATGAGATTGTGCAACTCCCGGATACCGTAGGAGTGCTTTGGGTGTATCAAACATCACAACGTAACTGGGTGGCTATAAAGGTGCACTACGGGTATCTCCGAAAGTGTCTGTTGGGTTGGCACGAATCGAGACTGGGATTTGTCACTCCGTATGACGGAGAGGTATCTCTGGGCCCACTCGGTAATGCATCATCATAATGAGCTCAATGTGACCAAGGTGTTGGCCACGGGATCATGCATTACGGTACGAGTAAAGTGACTTGCCGGTAACGAGATTGAACAAGGTATTGGGATACCGACGATTGAGTCTCGGGCAAGTAACGTACCGATTGACAAAGGGAATTGAATATGGGATTGATTAAGTCCTCGACATCGTGGTTCATCCGATGAGATCATCGAGGAGCATGTGGGAGCCAACATGGGTATCCAGATCCCGTTGTTGGTTATTGACCGGAGAGGCGTCTCGGTCATGTCTGCATGTCTCTCGAACCCGTAGGGTCTACACACTTAAGGTTTGGTGACGCTAGGGTTGTAAAGATATTAGTATGCAGTAACCTGAAAGTTGTTCGGAGTCCCGGATGAGATCCCGGACGTCACGAGGAGTTACGGAATGGTCCGGAGGTAACGATTTATATATGGGAAGTCCAGTTTCGGCCATCAGGAAGGTTTTGGGTCATCAGTATTGTATCGGGACCACCGGAAGGATCCCAGGTGTCCACCGGGTGGGGCCACCTATCCCCGAGGACCCCATGGGCTGAAGTGGGAGGGGAACCAGCCCCTAGTGGGCTGGTGCGCCCCCCATTGGGCCTCCCCTGCGCCTAGGGTTTGGGAACCCTAGGGGTGGGGGCGCCCCACTTGCCTTGGGGGGCAAGCCACCCCCTTTGGCCGTCGCCCCCCCTCTAGATGGGATCTAGAGGGGCCGGCGCCCCCCAGGGCCCCTATATAAAGAGGGGGGAGGGAGGGCTGCGCACCCTAGCCCCTGGCGCCTCCCTCTCCCTCCCGTAACACCTCTCACGCTCGTTGGTGCTTGGCGAAGCCCTGCTGAGGGAGTCCTGGATTAGGGGTTGTTCGGATAGCCGAACTATACCTTCAGCCAGACTCCAGGACTATGAAGATACAAAGTTGAAGACTTCATCCCGTGTCCGGAAGGATCTTTTCTTGGCATGGAAGGCAAGCTAGGTGTGCAGATATTCGAGATCCCCTACCATTGTAACCAACTCTGTGTAACCCTAACCCTATCCGGTGTCTATATAAACCGGAGGGTTGTAGTCCGTAGGACAACCATCATCATACACAATCATACCATAGGCTAGCTTCTAGGGTTTAGCCTCCTTGATCTCGTGGTAGATCCACTCTTGTACTACCCATATCATCAATATTAATCTAGCAGGAGTAGGGTTTTACCTCCATCGAGAGGGCCCGAACCTGGGTAAAATAAAGTGTCCCTTGTCTCCTGTTACCATCCGACCTTGACGCACAGTTCGGGACCCCCTACCCGAGATCCGCCGGTTTTGACACCGACATTGGTGCTTTCATTGAGAGTTCCTCTGTGTCGTCGCTTTTAGGCCCGATGGCTCCTTTGATCATCAACAACGACGAGGTCCAGGGTGAGACTTTCTTCCCCGGACAGATCTTCGTCTTCGGCGGCTTCGCTCTGCGGGCCAATTCACTTGGTCATCTGGAGCAGATCGAAAGCTACGCCCCTGGCCAGCAAGTCAGGTTTGGAAGCTTAAACTACACGGCTGATATCCGCGGAGACTTGATCTTCGACGGATTCGAGCCACAGCCAAGCGCGCCGCGCTATCTCGAGGAGCACGATATAGCTCTGCCTCTGAATAGCACCCTGGAGGCCGCACACGCTCCGGCCCCGATCTTTGACTCGGAGCCCGCTGCGTTCTCTGAGGATGAACGGTTGGACGTCACCTCGGGGGCTGCGATCTCAAAGGCGATCAAGCCGAACGCCAGCCCCGTACTCCGCACGGCCCAGGACTCCAAGGAGCCAGACTCTTCTCCGAACTCCGAGCCTTCTGCGCCCCCACCGATCGAATCCGATTGGGCGCCTGTGATGGAGTTCATCGCTGCGGACATCTTTCAGTGCTCACCTTTCGGTGATATCCTGAATTCTCTCAAGTCTAGTTCTAGGGGTGCCATCTTGTAAGGTCTCCTAGAGATTGGGACGGTTCCTGGAACAAGGTCTATCACGAACTCGACATCTCTGTCAGGTGGAACACCTGGTAGTTCCTCTGGAAAGACATCCGGAAAGTCACGGACTACTGAAATATCTTCGAGGTCTGGAAGGGGATTGGCATTTAAAGAGTAGAGCTGACGCTTCGATACTCGGGTCAAAACATTGACTGTCTTGCCCGATGGATGGGTAAGTTGAACAGTTCTGGTTGAGCAATCAATCTTGGCGTAGTGAGCTGACATCCAGTCCATACCCAAGATGATGTTTATGTCCGAGGACTTGAGAGCTATTAGTGACGCGAGAAAAACCAATCTGTCGACAAGAATTTCATTTCCATGGCTGATCCTAGAGGTTTGCCATCTAGAACCGGGAGTTTGAATTTCCATGGAGGTGGGCATGTCACTAAAAGTAGTGTTGTGCAGACGAGCATAGCTCTCAGAAATAAATGAATGAGATGCTCCAGTATCAAAGAGAATAGTTGCCGGATGGCAATTTACAAGGAGCGTACCGAGAACGACGTTGGGGTCCTCCTGGGTCTCTTCAGCTGAGACATAGTTGACATGGCCACGAGCAGTGGTGGCTGGCTTGGCGACAAGCACCTTCGCTGTTGACTTACCACGTCCAACAGACTTTCCGAACTGACTGGGGTTGTTCTGGGGACACTCACGGATGTAGTGGCCCGGCTCACCACACTTGAAGCAAGTTATCGAATTGGGGCGTGGAGCAGTATTGGCAGTGGGGCCACCAAAAGTCTTGGGCGGCATATACTGCTGATTGGGGCGAGGCGCCTCAAAGGATGGCCTCGGAGTATACCTGGGTGGCATGGCAGAATTTGGGATCCAGACCCGGCGCTTCTGAGATCCAGAGCCGGATGAAGATCCATAGTCACGGGAGTGTTTGCGTGAGGCTTCAAAATCATTCTGCCCTGTCTCGGCACTGATGGCCTTATTGACTAGCTTCGGAAAAGAAGTGCATTCATGCAGACGAAGGTCACGTCGGAGCTCAGGGCTAAGTCCCTTGCGGAACCTTGCCTACTTTTTGGCGTCGGTGGACACCTCTTCGGGAGCATAGCGTGCAAGCTTCCCAAACTCACGACTGTATGCATCCACAGTCAGCTTCCCCTGGGTGAAGTTACAAAACTCCTCCCTCTTGCGATCCATGAGGCCTTCCGGGATATGATGCTCACGAAAAGCGGCACTGAAATCAGCCCAAGTAGTGAGTTGGCCGACCGGGCGCATAGCTTCATAATTCTCCCACCAAAGGCTGGCAGGGCCTTCGAGGTGATAGGCAGCAAAGGTGACTTTATCATCTTCAGCCACGTTGGCAGAACGTAGCTTGTGGGCGATGCTGCGGAGCTAGTCATCCGCATCGAGAGGTTCGATGGAATGATTGAACTTTGGCGGGTACAGCTTGACAAAGTCATTGATGGACACCGAATTGATCCTCTGCTGGCGTGCAGTGTTCTGCTCAATCCGCTCTAGCAAGCGATTTGTGTCGCGCCTGTTGCGCTCTGCCTCCAGCATCACTTCGGCCAGAGAAGGTGGTTGAGGCAGACTTTCCTCTCTAGGTGCACTAGCTTCTCCCTGCTCCGAAGCAGCAGGGTTGTTGCGGGTGTTGACCATCCTAGAAAAACAAAGCAACGATTTAGACAAGGATGGCAAAATCTGGCCAAGGAAGTGCGGAATGTAATGGGTAACAAAGAATGCAGAGATGATCATCCGTATGACATGGTAATATAGAAACTGCCATATATATACCAACGGTCATACACATCATACATAGTTTAGTACAAGCTCAAGCTGAAGTACAACTAAGACGACAGACGTTACATCTCATCGGAGGCATTCCAAGCTCCTATACATTATTTTTCTACACCTCCGGAATTGATACACACTAAGTTATATTCCACAATCACGCAGGACGGTGGACATACAACTATTACAATACTAGCGAGACTACTACTAGCTCAGACGGCTCCGTAGAAGTCCTCATAGAAGTCACCACCCAGACCTGGAAGCGGAACATGGTCATCTGGAAACAGACGGTCCTGCGGTGCTTGTGGACCATAGGGACTTGGGTGCGGCCTCGGTCCAACAGATGGCGGCAGAAGAGGCCCACGAGGAGGGGTGATGCCTCCCACCTCACGCCATTCCATGAAGTCTGGTAGACTAGCCCGCACAGGGTACAAGTCTCTCGTGTCCATGTATCCGGCTTGCACAGCAGGTGCAAACCTCGTCAAGGTGGCCCAATGATCAGCACGAGCATTAAAGAGCTCCATACGCAAGGCCCGGTTTTCACGGTCCTTATCTTCCAACATCTCAGTAGTGGTGCAAAGGAGTGAGTCCTCATGGGATGCATCACTGTACATGCCCTGAAGGTAACCATGCGCCCCAGGGAGGGATGCAGGCATGTAGCAAAATTCAGTGTTGCTCAACAAAGCAGTTCTAGCTCGCATAATGGTCATCATCGAGTAGGCTGCATCTTGAACGGACATCCCAATAGTGATTCCGAGTCCATAAGAACAATGGAGTGGTTCCGTGGCTCCGGGATATCATGGATATATTCTGACCGTGCACAGATATTGGCTCTGGTTGAAATCTCTAAACTGCTCTTCGACGGTGTATTCAGGGTACCATCGGTAACCTGCCTCAACCATCACTCGAACCAACATGGCGGTATGACCACATACACCGATGCAACGGGTCAGACGAACCACTTGGTTTTGGGAACGGGTAGCCATCTGAAAGCACAAAATAGTGCAAAGGCATTAGAATTTCTGGATGAAATTGGACAGCATAACGGCTGTAAATGCTCAGAAAAAGAATTGAGACATCCACAACAGTTTGCGAAGCCACTCAACAACAACATATCAAGGTTCTGGTTCAATTGGCAACATACTAAACTTTAGTAGAACTGAACTGGGTTGTATCCAACAATCCTATAAGTTACTACGGATTTAGTAACACGTGAACCTGATAGAGAGCAGAGAGCCTAGTCCTTAACCCACGTAGAATAAGAAGAGAATGACTCAGAATAGAGGCATAAGGTAAAGGAGTAAAAGAGCCTTACGTTCCCTCCCACAATCAATTCCCCTACATATAACTAAAGCATTTCTAGACTCGACATCGACCAGTTTGGCTTGGCGAACCTACAGGCAGTCCGGCTCTGATGCCAACGCTGTCAGGACCCCGATTCTAAGCCACATCGATCCAGCGTGTAACACTTCATATCACTTTGCGGCCTCACGCACGGTACTCCCACGGGTGCCACCTTACCTGGCCCGGGACCGTTTGCGCCTTTTGGCTCACGTATATGATAGTGTCGCTAGCATCCATATGACAGAGAACCCGGGCCGACATGGCTAGTCGTGAACCCAAAGCGGCGCTAGCCTATGGGGACAGGCATACATGAATCACATCGAGCATGTCGGTCATCAACGTATCTATTCGGGCTGTAGCACTGGGCTAACAGGACTCCGGTAACCCGGGCTGTAGCAGGCTAGGAAGGACTCCGAATATCAGCGCGTGACATTTCCCCTAAGGGACAGACATAGGAACGACGTAAAACACATGCCGGCCAGTCATGTGTCCAAGCAGTAGTGCTGGGCTAGCAGGACTCCGGTGAACCGGGCTGTAACGGACTACTATCGCTCAGAAACACAAGACTTACATTTCCCCATATGAAAGGCTGCCAAGGATAAACAACTAGATAGTCGGATCCCACTCATACCAAGCATTTCAATCATACACACAATATGCCCGATATGAGTAAATACAACATGGCAACACAACAGTACTCTACGACTCAAGTACTTTATTTAGAAGGCTCCGAGGAGCCATACATATCATTCATACAGATAGGGGTCACATGACCCAACACTCAAGTCATACAAGCATACAAGCACATGCGGAAGCAAAGTAGTCTGAGTACAGACACTAGAAAGAAAGAAAGCTTGACGAAGCCTGTCTATCTACAACGACCCTTCACAAGTCTTGGATCACCACCTGGGTGATAAGTCACTCGTCAACGTCGAGGTCTACATAGAACCCATCAGAGGGGTTGGTGCAGTCGTCTGAAAAACATGATTAAAGCAACATGAGTACAGAAGTACTCAGCAAGTCTTACAACAGGAACCTATCATACATGCACATTCTCAAGAAGGTAGTGGGGTTATTGCAGCAAGCCAGCTTTGACTCTTGGCTAAGCTATCCTACGATAGACACCACTTGTAAAACATTTGTCGCACACGAGTGCACTAACACCATCACAATACTCCACCGAGGATCCTCTCTCGCCATCTTACGAGAGGGCCATCCGCGGTACTCACACTTATCTTGAGATTTTTAGTAGTATCCATTTAACTTGTCTATGAACTGATATAAGCGAACCAGAAGTCCATTACCGCGGACACGGCTATTCGAATAGATCATTTATAACCCTGCAGGGGTGTACTTCTTCACACATGTTTCCACCACTTAGCGTCTGCACACGACATGTGCTCGGCAGACTTCAAGCGAAAGCCGACGTGGGTGTAGACCACGACCTACCTAAACACTCAAGTCTCTAGTCCAGGTTTATCGCCTATTCGGGTTCCATCCGCAGGGAGTCCGGCCGAGGTTTCCACTAACGGCCCCGAACGATGTGAACAGGGTTCCGAGACACCAAACGGGCGCCCGGTTGACCCGGCCACGTGCCTACCGCAACACAGCCCACCCCGATGGTCAGCACCGCGTGCGGCCCCCAGCATACTACAAACACCAGAAACTACTTGCAACTCCTGGACAGAGAACAGGGGTGATTAAGAAGTCGAGCGGGGTCATATTTCAGGGCCCAATGTGTGGTAGTAGCTGAATCATGGATCACAAACACAGATCTCAGTTCTTAGGGACGGCCTCAATGAAACAACCCACCATCTACTCCTACATGGCCTTTCATCAATTCCTTTACCAAATCGTGTTCAACACTTCCACACTTTCGACAACGACCCAACCTTTCACTCCGGATCATCATTCCGATGAACCAGACCTGACACAACTCTAAGCATAGCATGGTAGGAACACACATACACATGTATTGGCTCAATCAACTCCTACACATGCTAGTGGGTTTCATCTAGTTACTGTGGCAATGACAGGTCATGCAAAGGAAGTGGGTTCAACTACCGCAACACACAGCAGTTTGAAACGCGTTGTCTTAATGTAGTAAACGAGAGCAGAAGCGAGAACATGGGTTTGTATCGGAATGATCAATGGTTTGCTTGCCTGATGGAGTGGTCGTGGGATACTGCCCTTCAGTTGGATACTCGGAGATATCCTCGGAGGCAGAACCTACCACGATGAACACATCGGAACACAATCAATACTTGGCAATATGCAACAATATGATGCATGCTAAGACATGGCAATATGGATGTGTCCTCGTCTTGTGCAAGTTAAACCAGAAGGAAATGACCCCATTTGAACCAAAGATTCAAATGGTAGTGCATTTATAAGATGATATTAGTGCAAAATCTTATAATGCCTAAACAGTGGGTTTAACTTGTTTTAACATGCATGAAACCAGTTCCATTGGATAGATTGGATTTTTCTGATAGATTTTCATGTATAGAACTTTGCATTTGGAGTTACAGATAATTTTCTATGAATTTTTGAAGTTTGAACTATTTTCTGGATTTCCCTGTATAAAAATAAATCCAGCAAAATAATAACTGCGTCAGCACTGTGTCATGCTTGCGTCAGCAGTCAACCCCGCTGATTGGGTCAAACCTGACGTGTGGGGGCCACACGTCAGTGACACAGGGGCTAATCCCGGTCAAACCCCGCGCTGACTGGGGTTTGACTTGGTCCTAGGGCCCACTGTCAGTGACTTAGGGTGGTTTAACTGGCGGGTTTAGTTGTTAAAGACGGCCACGTCAACCCGCCGGAGTTTTCGCCGGCGACGACCTCGAGCCGCGGCGGTTCTTCACCGGAGTTGCGCTACAGGTAGCGAATAGGCGCGCGGAGACCACGGGAGCGAAGCCCGCGCTTGTCCGCACCGATTGGAGCAGATGGGAGAGGCGGGGGCGGCCGGAGCTCGCCGGAGCGAAGCTCAGGGCGGCGGCCGGAGTCGACCTTGAGCGGGCGCAGCGCTGCGGGGCTCGAAAAGACAGGGGAGGAGGTGGAATCGAGGCGGGAGCTCACAGCGGAGGCAGCGGCGGCGTCAGCGGGCTCGGGGACGAGTCGGAGACGACGGGGCGGCGAGGACGATCTGCGGCGGCCGGCGACGAAGAGGACGGCGAGGGCGACTCTACGGGGCACTCCGGCTCGCGTGGCTCGGCGAGGAGGCAGCTAGCGACGAGGCGGAGCGGCTGGGCTTGTCGGAGAGGCGAGGGAGCGGCTGTGGGTGCGGCAGCAGCGGCGTCGGCGACGAGCTCCGCTCGGGGAGGGGGAAGAGGGGGATCCAGAGGAGAAGGGGGGAAAAATGAGCGAGCGGCGGGGCGTCGCATGGCGACGAGCGGGACGTCCAGCGTCGGGGGGGGGGGAGGGCCAGGCAGGCAGGTGGCGTGGCGGCACGGCCGTGCGCGCGCGCCGGCCACACGCCCGGCCGACTGGCGCCAGGAGGACGACGGCGCTGGTGGGCTGGCCCAGATGGGCCGCACAGGAGCGGGCCTCAGCTGGCACAGGTAGGCTTTTTTTTAATTTTGTTTCCTTTCCTATTTTTTTTTGCAACTTTGTGGAATTATTTAAAGTACTTAGGCTCCTCCAAAAATTCTCAAACTGCACATGCTTGCTATTTAAAATATAGACAACATGAAACATTTCTGTTTGAGAAAATTTGAACATTTAAAATATTTTTATAAATTTTAAATGCCCAAATTCAAATACTTATGTGTTAATTCAATAACCTTCTGTTGACCTAGAAAAATGTGCACTATTTTTGCCAGGGGGTTTAAACCAAGACAAAGAGGGTGAACATTTTAGAAGGGCATTTCAGGTTCATTGAAAAAGATTTTAGTAAACCCTAGTTGATTCAGAAGGGGTGCTGGGGGTTCCTGCCTTCCCCATTTCAATTTTCTGTCAAAGGTAAACATGATGCACACTCTAATGCATGAACTAGCTAGGATGTGACACGATGCCAGTGCAGATGACGCTTCCGAGATCAAGTGGGAGTTCGACGAGGAACGTGGTCGTTACTATGTGTCCTTTCCTGATGATCAGTAGTGGAGCCCAGTTGGGACGATCGGGGATCTGTGTAGCATTTGGGGTAGTCTTCTTTCATTTTGGTTCCGTAGTCGGACCTTGAGAGTAATCTGGATGATGAATGTTTATTTATGTATTGTGTGAAGTGGCGACTATAAGCCAACTATGTATCTCTTTCCCTTATGTATTACATGGGTTGTGTGAAGATTAACTCACTTGCGACATTGCTTTCAATGCGGTTATGCCTCTAAGTCGTGCTTCGACACGTAGGAGATATAGCCGCATCGAGGGCGTTACAATTAACTCAAGCAATATGATGAAAACCCCATATTTTTATCCTTGATGGCAACAATACAATATGTGTCTTGATGCCCCTACTGTCACTGGGAAAGGACACCGCAAGATTGAAACAAAAGCTAAGCACTTCTTCCATTGCAAGAAAAACCAATCTAGTTGGCCAAACCAAACCGATAGTTCAAACAGAATTACAAAGATACCAAATCATGCATAAAATATTTCAGATAAGATTCAAATAATATTCATAGATAAGCTGATCATAAATCCACAATTCATCGGATCTCGGCAAACACACCGCAAAAAAGTATTACATCAAATAGATCTCCAAGAACATCGAGGAGAACATGGTATTTAGAATCAAATAGAGAGAAGAAGCCATCTAGCTACTAGCTATGGACCCGTAGGTCTGTGGTAAACTACTCACAATTCATCGGAAGGGAAATAGAGTTGATGTAGAAGCCCTCCGTGATCGAATCCCCCTCCGGCAGGGTGCAAGAAAAGGTCCCTGGATGGGATCTCACGGGTACAGAATGTTGCGGCGGTGGAAAAGTGCTTTCGTGGATGCCTTGAGTGGTTTGGGGATATATGGGAATATATAGGCAAAAGAATCAAGTCAGGAGGTGCACGATAGGCCCACAAGGGTGGGGGCGCACCCTCCGTCCTTGTGGCCGCCTCGTGGCTCCTCCGACTTCGTCTCCAAGTATCCTGGTTGTCTTCTGGTCCAAGAAATATCACCGCAAAGGTTTTATTCCGTTTGGAATCTGTTTGGTATTCCTTTTCTGTGAAACTCAAAAACAGGGAAAAACAGGAATAGGCACTGGGCCCTAGGTTAATAGGTTAGTCCCAAAAATAATATAAAATAGGATATTAATGCATATAAAACATCCAAAACATATAATATAATAGCATGGAACAATCAAAAATTATAGATACGTTGGAGACGTATAAGGAATCCCAAGCTTAATTCCTGCTCATCCTCGAGTTGGTAAACGATAAAAAAAGATTTTTTATGTGGAATCCTACCTAACATATTTATCCATGTAATTCTCTTCATTGTGGCATGAATGTTCAGATCTGTATGATTCAAAACAAAAGTTTAATATTGATATAAAAACAATAATACTTTAAGCATACTAACAAGATAAGTATGTCTTCTCAAAATAACATGGCCAAGGAAAGCTTATCCCTACAAAATTGTATAGTCTGGCTATGCTCCATCTTCATCACACAAAATATTCAAATCATGCACAACCCCGATGGCAAGTCAAGCAATTGTTTCATACTTTTAACGTTCTCAAACCTTTTCAACTTTCATGCAATACATGAGCGTGAGCCATGGACATAGCACTATAGGTGTGATACGTCTCCAACGTATCTATAATTTTTTATTGTTCCATGCTCTTCTATTATCTATTTTGGATGTTTAATGGGCTTTAATATGCTCTTTTATATTATTTTTGGGACTAACGTATTAACCGAAGGCCCAGTGCCAGTTTCTGGTTTTTTTGCCTATTTTAGTGTTTCGCAGAAAAGGAATATCAAATGGAATGAAACCTTTGCGTTAATCTTTCTTGGACCGAAAGCAAACCAGAAGACTTGGAGATCAAGTTAGAGACGCAACAAGGCGGCCATGAGGTAGGAGGGCGCGCCCCCACCCTCGTGGGCCCCTCGTAGCTCCACCAACGTACTTCTTCCTCCTATATATACTCTTATAGCCTAAAAACATCAGGGGGGAGCCACGGAACCACTTTTCCACCGGAGCAACCTTCTGTAACCATGAGATCCCATCTTGGGGCCTTTTCCGGCGATCTGCCAAGGGGAATCGATCACGGAGGGCTTCTCACAACACGCAATATGTCAACTGGTGACCTTCTATCAGTGACCCTGGAAGAATTGGTCATAGATCTATGACCATTTGAGACCAATTGGTCAAAAGCTGTTCGGGGGGCTCCAAACCCTAAACTATATCGATCATTTTGATCAGAAAGGTCATAATTTCCTTACACGAAATCGTCATAAAGCAGACAACACTGGTCTGCTGCCTTATTTCTAGCTGATCATGACCAATATAGATGGTCATAACCTTGTAAATTGTGGTGGATTGGTATGACAAGGTGTCATCTCATCAGTTTTGCCTATGTGTCGTGTCCATGTGTCAATTTTTGCCCTAGGTTGTGAAGCAACCAATATTTCTGTCATTCCAGAAATTCCCAGACAAATCTCATAAATTCTTTGGGTCATATCTTCGTCAAATATGTAAAAATCCTTCCTTGCCTAGTTCAAAACTAATTCAACAATATTCATTTTCCTATTCTGTTCATAACAACACTTTATGAAGGAAGTGCTCTTTATATATTCTTGATTGTCCTCGAAATTTTTGAGCACTCTTTCCTATCCAAAGCATTGCCTCATGACAAAATTCAGCTCCATTTGCCTAGCAAATGTTCCTCGGGAAATTTCCAAAGTTTTTGTCCACCTAGAAGCATTGTGAAGGAAGTACCTTTTTTATATATCCAAATGACATGAAATTTATACAAGTCCTTCATATGCCAAAGTTATCACCCTCCCCCAAATTGCAGCTCAGTCAAATCATCTATATGATCCCAGGTTCAATTTATATTTTATGGCCCATTGGCACGCTACAAAGCAAGTGTTATCTATACCCCTCCTATTACCCTCAAACTTTTTGGGCACTCTTCCGTACCCAAATCATTGCCACATGATAATATTCAGCTCCATTTTCCTGGTAAATCTTTCTCAAGAAATTTCCAAAGTTTGTACCTCGAGAGAAGCTTTGTGAAGTAAGTATTAGCTAGGCTTACCCAAATGATCTGAAAATTTACCAGCGCATGACCATACATATGTAACTTACCTGCACCAAATTTGATCTCACTTCATTCATCCAATTTCTCTCGCTAATTTTCCCAAGATTTTGTCCAGAGAAGAGCATTGTGAAGGAAGTACCACTTTGGCATGTCCAAATGGTATCAATTTTCTACAGTGCTTTCCTATGCCCAAATAACCATGCTCCACCAAATTTCAGCTCAATCCATTCATTATTTTGAGCCCAGCTTCAACATTCATATTTTGGTCCCGTGTGGTACTTTGCAAAGAAAGTACCACCTAGGATCCTCCTTTTGAGCTGAAAATTTGTGAAGACATTCTTCTTAGTAGATGATCATTCTCAGCCAAAACTCACGCCCATTGGCCATGTGCATTTCCCGTACCGCTAATCAAACACTTGGCTGCTAATTCATCTTTGAGCATAGGTCGGTCTCCTCGTGAGATTCTTCTGTTGTAATTTTCTTCCTAGAACCTACCTGGAGAGTGCCCAACCCACTAGACATGCCTAGGCCTCCTAGAACGCATGTCAACGCCAAGGTCACGCGGTGACCACGCGGCGGGCATGCGAGTTTACGCTCTTTGGAGTTGGGGCCCTAGGCCACCATCCAAACCTCGACATATGGCCAATAAACCATGTATTTATGCTTAAATAGATACTTATGTAACTAGAAATGATTTTTGGAAAAAATAAAGAGCAAACAATAAGGTAGTTGCAGTTCAAATTTGACCCGCTTCCAACTGAATTGGCGGAAATTTGTCTTTTTCAGCAGAGGTGGATAAAAACTTTTGAAACCCAACCATTTTCTCAATTGTGCATCAAATATGGCCTAGTGTTTTATAAAATTGATTTGGTCCAATTTTGCAACAAATATATGGTAGGTCCTTCACAAAAAAACTCATTTGGGGCACTCAAAAAATGGAAAATGAATTTTCCGTGAAAATAAAAAGAAAACTCCCATAGGCAACATTGTTTGGAATTTCAAGATGCACCCTTGTGCACAATATGAGATCATTTGAATAAACTATTGTCGGGGGAAATCGGCCTCCACGAGCACCTATGGGGACGGAGCCCCTTTTCGGTTCGGCGGGGGGCGGAGGTTGCACAAAGAGCAGATCGAGGCGACACACACACGCAACGATTTTACCCAGCTTCGGGCCGCACGGATGCGTAAAACCCTACTGCTGCTTGTCTGGTTGATTCGAGTTCTCGCTCTGCAGCGCAAGAAGCTACAGTAAGTCGGAGCTGGACGTAGACGAGGGTCTACCGGGTGTTTCCTTCGGGTCCTCCCCTCCTACGTGCGCATGGGCATCCTTTTATATGCTAAGGGGTTTCCCACAGGTAGCAACGCGGGTGAGGGTAAAAATGGCAAGGAACTGTGCGAACAGTGGCCGCACAGTGCTATCGCACCTAACTCTGACGGCGGGGGACAAAGGCATTAAATGCCCGTCTGGATCGCCCGAACAGTGCCGAGGCGGACCGTTAGGGGCGCCTCCGCTTGCCACGGGGGCGACTCTGCCAACGTCGCATGCCACCGCGCGCCCCAGGTTGCGCGGCGCCCCGCCACGTGCCTCTGGGGAAGCTCCAGAGTGACGCGTGGGCAGGTGAGCTGGAGCGCATGCCTGAGGTGGTGGTTTGCCGCGGCAAGTGGCTTGCCGCGGTGGTTGTCTTGCCGCACCTGAGAGCTTGCCGCTCGTCAGGCCTTGCCGGGGCGCGCGGCGCGCCGCGACGGGCTTCTCTTGGGGTGCCTTGGTTTGGCCGTCCCGGCGAGCTCCTCCCGCCGGGGCCTTGGTGCTTCGGCTTAGTCGTCCCGGCAAGCTCCTCTTGCCGGGGCCTTGTCGCCTTGGCCCGGCAAGCTCCTCTTGCCGGACCTCGCCTTCTTGGCCCGGCAAGCTCCTCTTGCCGGGGCCTGGTCTTCTAGGCTCGATCACTTGGCCTTCGTCCGGCCCAGAAAGGGCCGTGGAGACTCTTGTCGCTCCCCTGGCAAGCCTTGCCGCCGGACGCTACTACTGCCCGTGCACAAGTTCGGGGTACTAAGGTACCCCTACTTTAGTACACCGACAACTATGCCATGATTGTGGCCATAACATTGATCATTTGGCTTGAAAGCCATGAATCTTCACGCATGATAGCTCATTTCAGAGAACACTTTTTTGAAATAATTGCCGTATTACAAGTTTATTATTTTTCCTGGAAACTTGGTCACATATAATGACACAATGCGAAGGTTTTCCAATTTTTGATTTTTTGAATATATTATGCCCGTTTCAAAATGCGGTCATTTTTTGAACTAGCTAGTTGTTGAATCTTGGAAATTTTTTGATGTTTCTCTGATTAAATAGATACTTATGTACCTATAAGTGATATTTGAAAAAAATAAAGAGCAAACTACGAGGTAGCTACAGTTCAAATTTTACCCACTTCCATTTGAATCGGCCAAAATTTGTCTTTTTCACGAGAGGTGGATTGAAACTTTTGACACCCAACCATTTGGTCAATTGTGAATTAAATATGGCCTAGTATTTCATAAAATTGATTTGGTCCAATTTTGCAACAAATATATGGTAGGTCCTTCACAAAAAACCTCATTCCGGGCACTCGAAAAATGGAAAATGAATTTTCCGTGCAAAGAAAATGAAAACTCCCTTAGGCAACATTGTTTGGAATTCCAAGATGCACCCTTGTGCACAAAATGAAATCATTTGAACAAACTACGCCATGAATGTGGCCATAAGATTGATCATTTGGCTTAAAAGCCATGAATCTTAACGCATGATAGCTCATTTTTGTGAACACTTTTTAAAAATAATTTCCATATTACAAGTTTATCATTTTTCCTAGAAACTTGGTCACATATAATGACACAATGCGAAGGTTTTCCAATTTTTTGATTTTTTCTGAATTTTTTATGCCCGTTTCAAAAAGCGGTCAAAACGGCGGGCATGACCGTTCCTAGCTAGTTGTCGAATCTTGGATTTTTTTTATGTTTCTCTGATTAAATAGATACTTATGTACCTAGAAGTGATTTTTGAAAAAATAAAGAGCAAACTACAAGGTAGCTACAGTTCAAATTTTACCCACTTCCAACTGAATCGGCCGAAATTTGTCTTTTTCACGAGAGGTGGATTGAAACTTTTGACACCCAACTATTTGGTCAATTTTGAATTAAATATGGCCTAGTATTTTATAAAATTGAATTGGTCTAATTTTGCAACAAATATATGGTAGGACCTTCACAAAAAAACTCATTACGTGCACTCAAAAAATGGAAAGTGAATTTTCCGTGCAAAGAAAATGAAAACTCCCTTAGGCAACATTGTTTGGAATTCCAAGATGCACCCTTGTGCACACAATGAAATCATTCGAACAAACTATGCCATGAATGTGGCCATAAGATTGATCGTTTGGCTTGAAAGCCTTGAATCTTCACGCATGATAGCTCATTTCTATGAACACTTTTAAAAAAAATCCGATTACATGTTTATTATTTTTCCTAGAAACTTGGTCACATAAAATGACACAATGCGAAGGTTTTCCAATTTTTTGTTTTTTTTGAATTTTTTATGCCCGTTTCAAAAAGCAGTCAAAACGGCGGGCATGACCGTTCCTAGCTAGTTTTTGAATCTTGGAATTTGTTTGATGTTTCTCTGATTAAATAGATCCTTATGTACCTAGAAGTGATTTTTGAAAAAAAATAAAGAGCAAACTATGAGGTAGCTACAGTTCAAATTTTACCCACTTCAAGCTGAATCAGCCGAAATTTTTCTTTTTCATGAGAGGTGGATTGAAACTTTTGACACCCAACCATTTGGTCAATTGTGAATTAAATATGGCCTAGTATTATAAAATTGATTTGGTACAATTTTGCAACAAATATATGGTAGGTCCTTAAAAAAACTCATTTCGGGCACTCAAATAATGATTAATAATAGCTAGAAAGATAAAAATGCATGTAAATTGGCGATCATCCAAAAAATGTGGTCTAACTTGAGAGAAAATTTTAGTTGTGTCGTTTTGCAAAATATTTTTGATAGCAGCTTCACAAAACACCCATAGTTTTAGTATTTAGAAACTATTTTAAACCATAAATTTTCTGAGCCAATAAGGGCTCATCCCACGGATCACCCCCCTTAGCCGATTTGAACCGTCCGTTCTAGCCGATCTGAACCGTCCACCTCTCAGCAGCCTAATCCAAACCCTAGCAGCCCGTGCCCGCCTCTCTCTTCCCCTCTCCGCCGCCTCTCTCTTTCCCCTTCTCCCCGATCCAGACCAGCCCAAGTGCCCCCTCCTCCGCCGCCGCCCCGTCCCCTGCCGCAGCCACGACATCAGATCCCTCCGCCCGCTCGCGCCACCCACCTTTGGATCCCTCCGCTCGCTCGCACCCTTGCTCCCTCTCCGCCTGTGGGGTCGCGCCCCTCGCGCTGTTCCCTGACGACGCGCCTAGGAGAGGGAGATGAGATGGACGTGGTGAAGGCGGCACAGTTGTCGGGGCGGACGCTGGAGAAGGTGGTGGTGCACCCGCTGGTGCTGCTCAGCATCGTCGACCACTACAACCGCGTCGCCCACGACACCAGGAAGCGCGTCGTCGGCGTGCTCCTCAGCACCTCCTCCTGTAGCGTCGTCGACGTCACCAACTCCTACGTCGGTAAGCGAACGACCGAACCCCCGCCTCTTCCCTGCTAGGGTTTAAGCCGTGCGGGTCCCCGGCATATTCCCGGGGGATCCGCGCCTCTGGCGGGGCCTAGGGTTCGCGGAACCCGCCCTGGCTGTAGCTGCTGCTAGATGCGCTGGCGCGAAACCCTTGCGTGATTAGATTTGTAGAGCTATTTATTACGGTGGTGGCTTACTGAATTTGTGAATTGCGTCAGGGTGTGATCTTGCAGTGCCGTTTGAGGAGGATGACAAGGATCCAAGGATCTCGTTCCTCGACCATAATTACCATGAGTCTATGTTCTCCATGTTCAAGAGGATCAACGGTATGTTGTTTTAGAATTTTTATTAGATATGCTTGGACTTGCCATGTGTAGTTGTTTGTGTTGAATACTGATGAGCTGTTTCGGACGTAGCCAAGGAGCATGTCGTTGGCTGGTACAACACTGGTCCAAAACTGAAGGAGAATGACTTGGATGTTCATGCATTGTTTACCAAGTATGATTCTGCTCTACAACCATTTATCTTGCAGTAATTTAGAAGCTCTTCTCAATTTGTACACAATTATTCGGTACAATTACTTGCAACTTATACATACGGACCAATGTTGGAATGCAAGCTTGAACTCTTCATGGAGGCTAGCTGTTCATGGAGGCAAGCGTGAACATCGTCGTCATGTCCTCCTTCCCTTGCTTCCGGTATTTCCCCTGGATTCAGGTACGCATCACGCCGAATCTTCCTTGTCGCCTCCCTATTCTGGGCTAGCCTCCTCGGCGTCTGCATTTCATCAATTACCAGAAATTGAGTTGCATGTCCAACACAACCACAGAAAGAAACACTAGCAGCACTACTGCCTATGCTTGATTTCTGCAGTAAACATGTTATCTGAAATTCTGTAATGATGTCAACTGATGTGAGTTTGTGCACTTGATGTTTTATACTTGGAAGACAAATGAACTTGTTTTGGTTATATCTCTCCCTGTTAATTATGGGTGATTTCCTTCTGGCAAATTATATATGTTCTGTTTTGAGCTATCTCTCTTCCTGGTAATGAAAGTATGTGCATTGGTTGATATTTAGTATTCGTATGTCTAGTTCACGATGATGGTCACTTGAGGGAGAGGCACCGATATTTTGGTGTGTATATATTCGCTGCCGATAACTAAGCACGCAATGCTTGTATATACCCAGTTTTTACTGCCTAGTAGTGAGCACACCTAGCCCCAGTCATGTGAAAACCTGGACTTAACTTCCAGATCCTCCTGTGTATATTTGTCAACCCCAGGATCATTGTTGAGAACACAGTGAAATGATATCATTGCAGAATACGTAAAGGCATTACAAGTAGTATATTTGTCACAAAACATACCTAGTGAGATGTCTCATGACATTTACAATCAGAAAACAGCGGAAAGTAAAATGCGTAGTGACTCCATCTCTGCCACAGGCAGTCGATGTAGTCCACGTGACCTCACTCCTACGGATTGCCATAGTATCTGTAACCATCACCTTCGTCTTCATGGAACTCTGTTGTCAACAAAATTATTTCCATGAGTACATTACGTACTCAACATGCCTCCCACGGGGAAGGACCTAATAGCTACATGTGGCTTCAAAGGAAGGATGTATGGCTCACTTGCATAAAAGCTACTTTTGTTTGAAATAACATAGTACTTGGATATATCAGTTTTAGATGAAAACATGTTTTGTCTCCAGAATGACTTTCGTCAAGTGAGGATCCTCGATCAACTCACACTCTTCATAGGTTCCAAGAATAGGGGCAAAGAGGGAATAAGAAATACAGGTCATGTACGTCAAGAAAGATTCATGTGTTGTCCATGACCGTGGACACAGCTATTCGAATAGTTTTGCACTCTACAGAGGTCGTACACTTTACCCACGCGACACGATCCCGACTTGTTGCCACCAGTGGCCGCTGGTATAGTACTCCATTTGGTGTACCGGCAGGGGGATTGTGACGAGGTCTTTGGACTAGATCCCCCAAAGATGTGACATGCCCACCGGGTCTGGCGCACGGAACTGAGAGTACGTCCTCAAACCAGTCCCCCCATCTGTGCCGAGGATACTCCTCGCAAGGCAGCTACCCCATCTGCGATACCACGACATCGACACCTAAGGCTGACTAGCTTACTTGACCAAGCTAGTGCCCATATAGCATGTGGCTGTACTGTTATCACAATCTTCAAATCCAAGACTTATTAAGCCTTATGCGGCACGGACAACTGATTGCCCCCTTCAACTTGTGAAGGGCAGCCAATCGCTCCTTCAATCCTTGATTCAGCTGTCGCCCGCACCAGCATTCAGATGGTAAGTTTCACCTAGAGTAGAAGAGGATAGAGAGGGTCAACAAGGGCCAACTGGCCTAGCTCAGCATTAAGTTTCAACTGTCAATGACTCGGAGGTCATTCAACAAGGCACCTACAGGGTGATAAGCATGGCTAATCATCTCTACTCTACCGGAATTATATACTTCTACTCAGGTGTCAAGTAAATAGGCGACAACCGGATCAGGCTAATGTGTCAATCGACACGCTTGCTACGGGAATTAAATTAGCATGCACATAGTAACAATAAAACTCAATGCAATTTTGTAAACCATAGGATAAGTATGATCAAAGAAGGAGGCATGCCTTCGTTGTTGAATCCTTCTTCGGTAACCTGTTATGTCCATGTCCAACATCGATATCGTCACTCCCTACTCGTCGGAATGATAGCAAAAGACAAACAATAAATACCAAAGCAAAAGTAAATCCAAATAACATCCGAGACTATTTAAGAGTGGATGGATAGCAAGATATTGATCAAGATGGGGACTCTGAAATGAGGTAGAATGATTGGGATATAAAAGGGAGGATTCACTGAAGCAACATGGTTTAGGTTGACACAACTACAGAGGGTCGGCGATCAAGACTAATGTTCTGATACGAATTATGCTACTAAACATTAGTAATACCCACTACACATCTTGATAAACTATAAAGGAAACTACTATATAGAAAACACAATGGAAATACACATGAAAGGAACCATCCTATGCATTTAACCACACAATTACAACATGACATGATGAAGGTAAATGTTAACCACAAGTAAATATTTGGATAGAATCCAAATATTTATAATGGTCAATAGCATCCAAACATATACATCAATTATATAATAATTCAGAAGCAATTGTTCCATAAGACAAACATACCAACATTACATACCATAATAGTTAAGCAATGAAACATTATTCAACAACATGGACTGAGTTGGATCTAGGATTGGTCCTAAAACATTATTAAAATAAAATAGGTTCCACTCCATTAAACCAAACCTATTCTTTTGTCAAACAATTAACAAGAAACTATACAAAACATGAAACGAATGGATGAACAACTATCTAGACATGATATGATTAAGATTGATAATCAACCACAAGTAAATATTTGCATGAATCCAAATACTTATAATGCTTAGCAATAAGAAAAAACTAAACTAATTGTAAAAACTATTAGCGAGCATTTCTATAATGAAAGACAAAACAATGCTATCACAAAACTAGTTGGACAATTAAATAATCACACACGTCATATAAGGCATGTGAGTATAGAATCATGAAGATGTCTTATCTAATAACACAAGCATTGAACATATGGTGATCATGAGAATATACTAAACTAGGACATGGTCTTAATAATAAAGAACAACTAATAACCACTAGCAATAATATTATCACCACATGCTTACAATAACAAAGCACGCTATTCACACTAAGCATATGATCGAAGCACAACACTACTATCATTAAGGACGAATTGACAATATCATGTGATGAACTATTGTAAAATGTGTCCAACACTTCTAATGCTAACATTAGACAAGGCAATCATCTATAAGAATCACAAGAGATTAAGTACTCCACTATAGCACATGGAACATAATAAAACATGAAAGATCACTATCATGACATGGTGTCTAGGGTTAGGTACCACAAATGAAATAGTAAGACAAACAAAATATGATGCTAAGCATCGGGATGATCATAACACGAGCTATGTGCAATGGTCCCGATACAATTCAAATATAACTACAACATAAGTTGATTGATGATGACTAACATAAATATCAAACAAGGTATTATCACACCGCACTATCATGATATGTGACATATAAGCACAAAGGAGAATCACACTACGCATGTAAGCAAGTGAACATCTATCATGGCATCAACAACATCAAGCAATGAAATATCATAGCATGAATAACAAAGATGACCATTACCTATCTATTACAACTTACACTTGCAAAGACATAGGATACCAAACTACGCATGATATCATCAAACTACTATTATGTATATCTACCAAGTAAAGTATAAGCAAAAGCATGAACATAAGAATAGAAAAAAAACTAGCAATAATAGAAAACAAGGTAGGCATATAACCAAAATATGCATTCTACTTTGAGTAAGTACTAACATGGCATGTCAATCAACTAAGCATGCACAACTATCATCCTAGGTAAACAAAACACCTAGGATAATTAATAAATAATAAACAAGGTTATATGCTAGAAGCATAAACCATATGCAACAATATAAATCTAAACTATGAACCAACTAGGTAATCTAGGTTGGTGAGATCTACAAAACCAGAGGAACAACTGCACCATAATGTGTTATGCAACAGGGAACTATACTGGATTTGTTCTAGGGTAACATAACACTTCATTTGACATCTAGAACCTAGCATAACGAAAGTTATGCAACAACATATATTATAAGTAGGTACACATATATCTTAGACATCACATGATTCTAGTCTATCAGCACATGTGCAACATGGCATGAAATTATCTATACAACAAACCTAAGGTATAGTCATGCTAAACAAGAATTAAAAAAATCAAACATTAATTCTTCCACGATTAGATAAATAAAAGCAACTCCTAAAACAATTCTAAAGAATTATAAACTTGGCGAACAGTCACCAAAATTTGTACGCACACATAACACATGACTACAAAATTATATTTTGTAACTCATACCAAATCTATATTTAATAAACAAAATACTAAACAAGACAATCATTCATAGAAATATTAGTACATCATGCATAAAAGAGAAATACATGCTACCATAAATTATCGAGCCGAAACAACGTTCAACAATTTTATAAATTTAAACAAGAGCAACTAAATCTAGTAAATAATACATTACTCCTAACAATATGAAATAACTACGAGCGAGTCCTAGGCATGTCATGAGCATATACGATTAATAACATATTTTACAAACAAACAAAAATACCACCGATCAACAAACAGTAAAATCTACACCACATCCAATTGATCAAACAAGTAATCTAACTAATCTACACCACATCCAATTGATCAAACAAGTAATACAACTCCTCCACGGGGTTACGAAGGTCCTAGGGGTATTTTATCTATGGGGCACGAAGTCATATGACGAATGAAAATTAAAGAAAATGTGGATACCATCGGATGGCCTCCGGTTCATGGACATGGCGGAATTGGTGCGCCCAACTACCATCATAGGATGTAAAGAGATGTCTACAGCATGCTGCGGGTATGATATAGCACGTGTATAAAAGGAATTAGGCAGAGGCTCACCATGTGCGACGAATCGATGCGATGAACTTGACGAACAGTGTGGACGGACATATAAAATTCTTCGCGTGTGATCGACGGATCGCATTCTTTCTTCTCTGACTGGAATCATGGTGTGGAGGGGAACCTTCTGGACCAAGGGCATGGATGGGGATGGCCTCCTTCATCGGAATCGAGGACTGACGTCCATGGAACACCGTTTCTTTGGGAGGAGTTCTCTGGGAGGATGGAGAAGAGATGGCAGAGGGCTAAGGGAAACGAGGGAGGAGATTGAGGCGCAGGTCCCTGTGCGTTTGGAAACGATGGACACTTATGGATATTATGGAGGAGGGCAGGAGGCAGCTTCATGCGTGAGTGCTTGGCAGTTTCTCTTCGTGTAAGTTTATGTTCCTGTAGGTACTAGCGAAGAGAGGAAGGAGAGGTGACGCTTGGTTGGAAGATGGGTAAGTGGAGAGAATTAAGGCAATGGAAGAGTCCAGGAGGGATTAAAGGAAAGGCATCACGCAAGGATCTATGCAGTTTATCCTTCTCTGTAGGTTACATGTACATGTACGTGTGAGTGGAGATGAAGCGTTCGGGGCTGCCATAGGAGATGGGCTAGGTGGAAGGAAGGAATTAGACCAAGGCCCAGGTGGGAGATAATTAGTAGAAGAGAGAAAAAACCAACTTGGGCTGGGCCTATTCGGTTGAAGAACAAACAAAACATAGGACATGGGTTGCGCCCATTCTGATGGAGAGAGAAAAAAATGGTTGCACACAGGAGAAAGATATATGTTGGCCCAATGGAGTTTGATCCTGAGATTGAGAGGAAGACAAAAAAAATGATTTTCTTCTGAGTAACATCTAGAGAAGGAAAAGAAGCTCGAACAATCAAAAAAAATATCAGAAACCCAAAGAAAATTCAAGGTGCATATTATAACATGCTGCAGATGAAAAAATAAAGCTCGACTAAAGAAAAGAAGTAAACTCAAATTTTAATTTAGGTGCACATTAGTTCAAATTAAATCCTTCAAACTTTTAAAAGCCCAATTTAAGCTTTGTTAACAAATAAAACAAACAAATTTTCTCACCCTGATTTTTGGAAAAAAATTTCTTGAAAATTCCGAGAATCGGGATGTTACAGATCTACCCCCCTTAAAAGAAATCTCGTCCCCAAGATTTTGGCTGACTAAAGAGAATGGGTTTGGGTAGTTTTGTCTTCGACACACATCTTCTCATAAACTCGTGGAACCACGATGGATTCTGAACTTGGTGATATGCAACTTTGGGGTCTTGATTGGAGATACTTCGTTTGTTGATACTGTCACCTACTTGTTCAAGGCTTCTAAACAATCCTCCGGTCCTGCCGATGTCAATTTGATAGCATCTCTAAGTTATTGAACATTCTTCGGTCTTGGCGATGGTAATCTGACAGCTTGTCCTTCTTTAGGTCAAGCTTTGGTGCGGCTAGACTCTTTGATTCTTCTTCAGATTGAACTTTATGGTAGGTGCAGTGAAGGTCTTCAAATCTTCGTCTTATATGCAAATGAAGGTCTTCAAATATTCGACCTCGACATGAATCACCGTCTACTACCCCCCTTAAAAGAGGTTTTCCATAAAGCTCACTTTGATAATAGACCTCCAAATGGTTGTTGCGGCTTCCTTCCTCTCAAAGTGTCTTCGAGGGTTTATAGAGAAGAGGGAAAGCATAAAGATGAGTTAAAGAATCCTACCAAAGGCAGAGATACCCCAGAAGACAAACAAAGATACCACTGAGATAGCCATGAAGATATTCAGAACGAACTCAAATGCAACTCATTTTGGCAAATAGGGTTTTGTATGACTGCATAGGAAAACACCAAAAATATGCAGACAATAATCACACAAGAAAGGTTTTGCGTCTCCAAGCTACGGGTTCTATCACTACAAGGGTGTTAACCAACCTAATCCTATATGGCTGGTCACAATAAATCTTGGGGCTAATCTTCGATGTTGACGATTGGATCATGATTGATGGTTGTTGCTTTCTTGAGTTCTCGAACTGTCTTCTCTTGGAAAAATGATGCTACTCAAAGCTCTAGGGGTTGAAGTTATCTTGAAATTCTTGGCACATTGTGTGAAGCTTCTGACTTTTGAACACCAAGGGCAGGGAAAAGGGTTTCACATACTACAAAGAAGATGGTAGAGAGGTAGAATTTAAATTTCATTTGAATAAGATGAGATGACAATAGCAATAGTGAAGGGGAAGAGTACGAGAATGATCTTTTTCAAAATAGTTTTTTTCTTATAACAATAGTCCCTAAGGCTTTCCATTTCTAACTAAGGCCACGTGACTAGGTCGACATCGGCTCTGATACCACTTCTGTGAGAACCTGGACTTAACTTCCGGATCTTTCTGTGTATATTTGTCAACCCCAAGATCATTGTTGACAACACAGTGAAATGATATCATTGCAGAATACGTAAAAGCATTACAATAGTATATTTGTCACACGACATACCTAGTGAGATGTCTCATGACATTTACAATCAGAAAACAGCGGAAAGTAAAATGCGTAGTGACTCCATCTCTGCCACAGGCAGTCGATGTAGTCCACGTGACCTCACTCCTACGGATCGCCATAGTAGCTGTAACCATCACCTTCGTCTTCATGGAACTCTGTTGTCAACAAAATTATTGCCATGAGTACATTACGTACTCAACATGCCTCCCACGGGGAAGGACCTAATAGCTACATGTGGCTTCAAAGGAAGGATGTATGGCTCATTTGCATAAAAGCTAATTTTGTTTGAAATAACATAGTACTTGGATATATCAGTTTTAGATGAAAACATGTTTTGTCTCCAGAATGACTTTCATCAAGTGAGAATCCTCGATCAACTCACACTCTTCATAGGTTCCAACAATAGGGGCAAAGAGGGAATAAGAAAGACAGGTCATGTACGTCAAGAAAGATTCATGTGTTGTCCATGACCGTGGACACGGCTATTCGAATAGTTTTGTACTCTGCAGAGGTCGTACACTTTACCCACACGACACAATCCCGACTTGTTGCCACCGGTGGCCGCTGGTATAGTACTCCATTTGGTGTACCGACAGGGGGATTGTGACGAGGCCTTTGTACTAGATCCCCCAAAGATGTGACATGCCCACCGGGTCTGGCGCACGAAACTGAGAGTACGTCCTCAAACCGGTCCCCCCATCTGTGCTGAAGATACTCCTCGCAAGGCAGCTATCCCATCTGCGGTACGGCGACATCGACACCTAAGGCTGACTAGCTTACTTGACCAAGCCAGTGCCCATATAGCATGTGGCTGTACTGTTATCACAATCATCAAATCCAAGACTTATTAGGCCTTATGTGGCACAGACGACTGATTGCCCCCTTCAACTTGTGAAGGGCAGCCAATCGCTCTTTCAATCCTTGATTTAGCTGTTGCCCGCACCAGTATTCAAATGGTAAGTTTCACCCAGAGTAGAAGAGGATAGAGAGGATCAACAAGGGCCAACTGGCCTAGCTCAGCATTAAGTTTCAACTGTCAATGACTCG
Organism: Aegilops umbellulata; assembly: GCA_032464435.1. NCBI lineage: Eukaryota > Viridiplantae > Streptophyta > Magnoliopsida > Poales > Poaceae > Aegilops > Aegilops umbellulata. The sequence goes on from CP136059.1 coordinate 3,535,196, forward strand.
GAGGTCATTCAACAAGGCACCTACAGGGTGATAAGCATGGCTAAGCATTTCTACTCTAACGGAATTATATACTTCTACTCAGGTGTCAAGTAAATAGGCGACAAGTGGATCAGGGTAATGTGTCAATCGACACGCTTGCTACGAGAATTAAAATATGCACATAGTAACAATAAACCTCAATGCAATTTTGTAAACCATAGGATAAGTATGATGAAAGAAGGAGGCATGCCTTCGTTGTTGAGTCCTTCTTCGGCAACCTGTTATGTCCATGTCCAACATCGATATCGTCACTCCCTACTCGTCGGAATGATAGCGAAAGACAAACAATAAATACCAAAGCAAAAGTAAATCCAAATAACATCCGAGACAATTTAAGAGTGGATGGATAGCAAGATATTGATCAAGAAGGGGACTCTGAAATGAGGTAGAATGATTGGGATGTAAAAGGGAGGATTCACTGAAGCAACATGGTTTAGGTTGACACAACTACGGAGGGTCGGCGATCAAGACTAATGTTCTGATACGAATTATGCTACTAAAAACTAGTAATGCCCACTACACATCTTGACAAACTATAAAGGAAACTACTATTGTCGGTGGGAAATCTGCCTCTACGGACACCTATGGGGACCGAGCCCCTTTCTTGGTTCGGCGGGGGGCGGAGGTCGCACGAAGAGCGGATCGAGGCAACGCACACAAGGGGTTTACCCAGCTTCGGGCCGCACGGATGCGTAAAACCCTACTGCTGCTTTGTGGTTTTGTATTGTGTTCTTGCTCGGGAGCGTGTGGTGCTACAGTACACGTGAGCTACTGGTGAGACCGAGCGTGAATGGCCTCCTCCTCCCTCGTTGCGCATGGGGCCTCCTTTTATATGTGCAAGGGGTTACCCACAGGTGGCAACGTAGGCGGGGGTAAAACTGGAAAACGCTGTGTTGGGTACAGCTGTTTGCACAGTGCTATCATACCTAACTCTGACGGCAGGGGACAAGGGCATTAAATGCCCGTCTGCATCGCCCAGACGGTGCAGGAAAGGGACCGTCAGGAGCGCCACCGTTTGCCACGATGGCTACTCTATCAGCGTTGCTTCGCCACCGCAAGCCCTTGGCTGCGCAGCCTCTTGCCACGTACGCCTTGAATGGCCCCAGAGCGATGCGTGGGTGGATGAGCTGGAGCGCAGGCGCGGGGTGGTGACCTGCCGTGGCAAGCGCCTTGCCGCGGTTGGTGCCTTGTCGCGCCCGGGAGCTTGTCGCTCACCGGTCCTTGCCGGGACGCGGGGCGCGTCGCAGCAAGTATCTTGTCGTGCCTTGGTCGGCCTTCCCAGCAAGCTCCTCTTGTCGGGGCCTTGTGCTTTGAGCGGCCGTCCCGGCAAGCTCCTCTTGCCGGGGCCCTGCTCTCTTCGGGTGGCCTTCCTGGCAAGCTCCTCCTGCCGGGGCCTTGGCTCAAATACTTTGTTCTTGGATGGCCCAAAAAGGGACCACGGAGATAATTGGCAATCGCCTGGCAAGCCTTGCCGCGGGGTGCTACGTCTGCCCATGCACAAGTTCGGGTACTAAGGTACCCCTACTTTAGTACACCGACAGGAGCCCCCGGGCCTGGGCCATACACGATGCCGAGCGCTGTTGGGCCAGGCCCAAAACAGTGCACGGGCACGCCTGGCTTGGGTCACGCTGCATCTGCTTCTGTATCCACCACGTCCCCCCCGAACGGCACGCGTCGAACGCGGCATCGTGGGGAGAGGCGTGCGTGACGTGGGTGGCGTGCGCGGGGCTGAGCCCCGCAGGCATGCGTCACGTCGCAATAAAGGGGGACGGTTACCGCTATTCCCATAAGTGGAGGGAGGCGTGGAGGCGCGGCTCGTTTGCTGGACGGGGCCGAGGCACGGTTTCCGAGGCCCCGCTCCCCACGATCATGGGGCGAGGGGAGGTCGCCTCAGCCGTCGCCTCGGTCTTGCAAGCCAGCCACGCGGCTCCCATGCACCTGGGGTCGCGGACGGTGGAGGCAGGAAACCGGGCCGAGGCAGCAGGCCGGTCCTAGTGGCCTGCCCTTCCTGCGTCTTGATTGGCTGAGCGGGGCGGCCGAGCCCCCACCCTGCTTCTTTATAAAGAGAAAGAGGGGGCGACGGAAATCTGCACTCCTTCATCTTTCCTTCCCTTCGGCTTCTGATCCCCTCCCTCCATTCGCCATGGAGAAAGGGAACCCTGGTCCTTCATCGGTGGCGGCGAGGGTCGCCGCCAGGCAACGCGCCCCTCCTCCCCTTGCACCCGCGGTGGCAGATCCAACCGTAAGGGGAAGGGGGAGGGGGCGAGGTCATGGACGAGGTCGTGGGTGAGGCCGAGGCGCTCAGGGATGAGGCGGACGGGGCGACGCGCCGGCCTCGCCTCCGAAAGCGGCCCCTCTTCTCACGGCAGTCCACATCGGGGACGACCCTTGCGAGTTCTTCGTCAGGCTGCGCCGGGCGCCTCATCGCCGCCTCCGCCTCCCGGCCCCCTTCGCAAGCGTGATGGAGGTGGAACAACCGAGACGCTAAGACTGCGCATGAGGGGCTGCGGGATCAGCGGCACGCGGGTCCACGTTGAGTCCCCAGCCCCCGGCGTGATGTATCTTGGTCGAGGGTGGAAGACGTTCGCCCGTATCCACAGCTTGATGGAGGGGTTCACCCTCCATTTTAAGTTGATGGAGGGCGATCTCCTCTCCGTCAAGGTCTTCGGGTGCTTCGGGACCCGGGCCCGGTGCTGCGTGGATAGCTCCTCCGACAGCGAAAGCTCCTCCTCGAGCGAGAGCGACGAGGAGGGAAGCGACAACGACGACGAGGGCAGCGGTCGTCGGGATGACGGGTCCGACTAGGCGTCGGCCGCGGCTCCGCGTGGCACCGGCAACCCCATCATCCGTGTCACCGGCTCCTTGAGCTTCCCGGGGTCGTCTCCTTGGCGGCTGGCGTGGCGAGGCTGCGGAAGAGGAAGAGGGCTGGCGGCAAGGCCGTCAAGTCGGAGTACGAGGGCGAGGTGCCCTCGACAGCGTGCTGACGTCCTACCGCCCCGTCGAGCCCTGCTTCCGGCGCCGCCGTCACCGTCCAGCTTTCAGCCGGCCCCGGGGCGTTCTGTTGGTGTCTTCTGCCACCCGTAGCTCGCCTAGGCGCCCCTTTTGCCCTTTTCGCCTCCTTGTCCTACCTCCTGAGGAGAGAGACAAGAAAGGGATTACGGGCATCTTATCTTTTTTCAATCTGTAAGCCCTCGGGCCTTAGCTGTGTTTAAAACTTGTAATCCCATCTTTCATGTTTTTCATTCTCTCTGAACTGTACCTGAGCGGAATGTTTTTAATGGAAAGGGGATGTTTGTCGGGCCATTTGTCCCGTGGGTAAAACCCACGCCAAGGAGCGAATCCTTTATGTCGTTAAGATAGACACTTCTTTGCCCGGCAACAGGCCCTGCCGTCTTCCCGCGCCACTCGACCTTCCTCACGCCTTTGGCAGAGGCAGGGATGAGGCAGGTTCGGGCTCCTCATTCCGTTCCTTTGCCGCCGCAGATACTACCAAAACTGGCCCCAGGAACGCGCTTCGGGGCCCAGAGTTAAGGGAGCACGGCAGCTTTTTAGGAAGGAACAAGGTTTTCGCATTCCTCAGTCCATAAGAGAATGCATGACAAGGGATGAAAGACTTATCTGGGATTGCAGCCCCCGACAACTTTGGCTTGTCGCGGGCGAATCTTTGTGCTTGCAGCCCCCGGCAACGTTGGTTTGCCGGGGACCAGATGCTGGTCCGCCCTTCTTCTCTTCTTTGTCCTTAAGCGGTCTGGCCAGGATATGCAAAAGCCTGCGAACCAAAGGAAACGGAAGAAAAGGAAAAAGGACGCAGACTCGACCTCTAAGCTAGGGGTTAGCAGCTGTTAGGCACTATCAACCCTTACCAAGGACGAGACTCGACTCAGCATGCATGCTAAAACTTAGGGCGCCAGCGCTTCATTTACTGCTGCTCAGGGTTTGCGCCTGGTTTTGTACAAAGGATTACATGCAACAGCGGCAAGACTTGTACAAAAGGTTGGTTGCCGGGCGGGGCCCGACAACCACGCCTTACGGGTAAAACTTACGAAGATGCTCAATATTCCAGGAATTGCTCACCGGAGTGCCATCTTCGGTCTCGAGGTGGACAGCGCCGGGCCTCGTGACTCGTCTCACCCGGTAAGGGCCTTCCCACTTCAGCGTCAACTTGTTATGATTCTTGGCGGACGGAGCGCGCCGAAGAACAAGGTCACCTTCCTTGAAGCTTATGGCTTTAACTTTGCGGCTATGGTAGCGACGCAAAGCTTGCTCGTAGCGAGAGGCTCGCAAAGCAGCCTGAAGACGATCTTCCTCAAGGAGCAGCGCGTCATCTTCACGTAGCCGCTCTTGCTCAAGCTCATCATAAGCGAGCACTCGAGGTGACCCGTATACGAATTCCGTGGGGGTAACTGCTTCTGCTCCATATACTAGAGCAAATGGTGTCTGGCCAGTGGCTCGATTTGGCGTCGTTCTGATCGACCAAAGAGCCGTCGGCAGCTCCTTGATCCAGTTTCTTCCGCACTTGTGCAGCCTGTCGAAAGTTCAGGTCTTGAGCCCGCGCAGCACTTCGGCATTGGCCCTCTCCGCTTGAACATTGCTCCTGGGATGAGCAACAGAAGCGAAGCAGACCTTGGCGCCGAGATCTTGGACGTATTGCATGAAGGCGCGGCTCGTGAATTGTGTACCGTTGTCGGTGATGATCCTGTTGGGGATCCCGAAGCGGCAAACAATCGACCTGAAGAACTTGACTGCTGACTGTGATGTCACCTTCCTCACTGGTTCCACTTCCGGCCACTTTGTGAACTTGTCGATTGCGACGTACAAGTAATCAAAGCCCCCGACAGCTCGGGGGAAGGGGCCAAGGATGTCGAGCCCCCGGACCAAAAATGGCCAGGATAAAGGGATCGTCTGGAGAGCTTGAGCTGGCTGGTGTATCTGCTTGGAATGGAACTGGCACGCTTCACACTTGGTTACTTGTGCAGTTGCATCCTGGAGGGCTGTCGGCCAGAAGAAACCTTGCCAGAACGCTTTGCCAGCAAGTGCTCTTGCGCCAATGTGGTGACCACATATGCCTCCATGTATCTCTGTCAACAGCTTCTGTCCGTCTTCCCGGGAAATACACTTCAATTTCACACCGTTGCGCCCTCTTCTGTACAGTGTGTTGTCAACGAACTGGTACATACTCGAGCGCCAGGCTACTCTTTCTGCTTCTTCTTGCTCTTCGGGAAGTTCTCCGTTTTGGAGGAAATGGACAGTCTGCTGCGCCCATGCTGGAGCCTGTGGCTCGACAACAAGGACTGAAGGCACATCTCCTGCTGCGGGAACGCCCGTTTCTACGGCGAGGATCTGGGGCTCAGCCGGAGCTTGACGTTCCCCGGCAAGCGTGCCGGAGCAAAACTTGTCGGGAGCGCCTGCTTCTACAGAACAAACCCTGGGGTTTTCCGGAGCAGACGGCTCCTCAGCGCTCTTGGCGTCGATCTTAGGGACCTTCTTGGCGGCGGCTCCGGGGAACTCTGCCGGAAGATAGTCGCCGGAGACCGACTTCCTCTTCTTTCTCTGTCTGGTTGATGGTGTTACGGATGGCTGAGTCAGCTTGAGCACAAAGGTTCCTGGTTCCACAGGTAACTTAAATGCTGCGCACTTTGATAGGCCATCAGCGATGTCATTCTCAGCTCTTGGAATGTGTTCCATTTGCAGGCCGTCAAAGTGCTCTTCTAGCTTCCTCACTTCATCAACGTACGCTTCCATCAACGGACTCTGGTAATCTTTGTTCACTTGTCAGACAACAAGCTGCGAGTCACCCCTGACAATGAGCTTCTTGATCCCAAGTTCTGCCGCGATCCTGAGACCGGCGAGCAGACCTTCATACTCTGCAGTATTGTTGGTTGCTTGTTCCTTGGGGAAGTGCATCTAGACTACGTACTTGAGGTGCTCTTCGGTGGGCGCGATAAGCAACGCGCCAGCACCGGCGCCTTGCAGCGAGAAGGCACCATCAAAATACATCAGCCACTCTTTGCTTGCTTCTTTGGCGGGGATGCTCGTCTCTGGGATTTCTTCGTCTGGCGTCGGTGTCCACTCCGCTATGAACTCCGCCAAGGCTCTGCTTTGGATAGTCGAGGTTCTCTCGAACTTGAGACCGAAGCTCGACAGTTCCAGCACCCACTCGACAATCCTGCCTGTTGCCTCTGGATTCTGCAGTATCCTCTTCAGCGGAAAGCGGGTGACAACTATAATCTCATGTGCTTGGAAGTAATGGCGCAGCTTTCTCGAGGCCATGAGAAGGCCGAAAAGCAATTTCTGCACACCAGAGTACCTTGACCTAGCCCCCTGCAGAAGGGAGCTGACAAAGTAGACCGGGCGCTGCACCATTTTCTTCTTCTGCACCTCCACTTGCTCCTGCGCAGATTCATCCTTGTCGGGGCCAGAGCTTGTCAGGGAAGCCCCCTGCTTGTCGCTGGACGTGCTTGCCGCGGTTGCTGGCTCATCATCTGCCTCCCTCTCCGCTACTAACGCAGCACTAACCACTTGATTGGTCGCCGCTAGGTACAGCAGCAACTTCTCTTGTGGTCTAGGCGCGACAAGTATTGGAGCGGAGGACAGGTATTTCTTCAAGTCTTGCAGCGCAGCCCCCGCTTCCGGAGTCCATTTCACTGGACCTGCCTTTTTCAAAACTTTGAAAAATGGCAGGGCGCGTTCTGCAGACTTGGAAATAAACCTGCTGAGATCCGCGACGCAGCCGGCAAGCCTTCGTACATCCTTGACGCGTGTTGGTGCTTCGATCTGCTCGATGGCCTTGATTTTGTCTGGATTGGCTTCGATTCCTTGCTGGGACACGAAGAACCCGAGAAGCTTGCCGGAAGGGACTCCAAATACGCACTTCTCGGGGTTGAGCTTGAGGCTGATCCTGCGCAAGTTCGTGAAGGTCTCTTCTAAATCTTGAATCAGGGTTGCCCTGTCCCTGCTTTTGACCACTATGTCATCCATGTAGGCTTCCACATTTCTGTGCATTTGCAGCTCAAAAGCGGTATGGACAGACCTCGCAAACGTCGAACCAGCATTCTTCAAACCGAAAGGCATCCGTACGAAACAGTACGTGCCACATGGGGTGATGAATGCGGTCTTCTCCTCATCTTCTTCAGCCATGAAGATCTGATGGTATCCTGAGTAGGCGTCAAGAAATGAAAGCAGGTCACATCCGGCCGTGGAGTCGACAATCTGGTCAATGCGCGGCAAGGGAAAGGGATCTTTGGGACAAGCTTTGTTAACATCAGTAAAGTCGATGCAAAGCCTCCATTTCCCATTTGCTTTGCGCACGAAAACAGGATTGGCCAACCACGTCGGATGGAGCACACCTCTGACAAGGCCTGCCGCTTCCAACTTCTTGATCTCTTCTGCGATGAACTCTTGGCGCTCCACCGCTTGCTTCCTGACTCTCTGCATGACGGGCCACGCGTGAGGACAGACGGCGAGGTGGTGCTCAATCACTTTCCTGGGAACGCCGGCGATGTCAGATGGTTGCCAGGCAAACACATCGACATTCGCCCGCCGGAAAGCAATGAGCGCGCTTTCCTATTTGGAGTCGAGAGTGGCACTGATGGTGAAGGTACCATCAGTGTCGTCCTCCTTGGCGGACACCTTCTTGGTCGTTGGCGGAGCTGCCATTGTCTTCTTACTCTTGTCGGTGGAGCTCGATGGCGCGTCCTCGACGGTGGCGCAGCACTCCGAAGAGGTGCGCTTGCCGGAGTGGGCGCCAGAGCACTTGCCGGGCTTGGTCTTCTTCTTCCCTCCGGGAGCTTCGGCGGCAAGCGGCTTGTGATCCGCTGCGGCTGCTGCTTCCCGGTAGATCTTGTCGGCACAGATAAGGGCATCCTTCTTGTCGCCGGGGACAGGGATGACGCTTATTGGGCCTGGCATCTTGAGCATGTTGTATGCGTAGTGAGAGGCCGCCATGAATTTGGCGAGCGCTGGACGGCCGAGAATTCCATTGTAGGGCAACGGAAAATCGGCAACGTCAAAAGTGATCCTCTCTGTCCTGAAGTTCAGCTCGCCGCCAAATGTTACTGGCAACGTTATCTTCCCCTTCGGCTTTCTCCTTCCCGGGTTGATTCCTTTGAACGTGCCGGTCTCTTCGAGCTCGCTGTCGGGGACTTGGAGTTTCTGGAGTACAGCGGAGGAGATCAGGTTCAAGCCGGCCCCGCCGTCGACTAGCATCTTAGTGACCTTGAGGTTGCGGACTGTTGGCGAGACCAACATCGGCAAGCTCTCGATTGCAGTTGTGCGGTCAGGGTGGTCCTCAATATCGAAGATGATAGGCGTGCTGGACCATTTCAGAGGCTTGCGTGACTCGACGGGTGGTTCCGCTGCATTGACTTCTCGTGCCCACTACTTGAGCTGGCGGTGAGAAGTATGCAGGGAAGCACCGCCGTCTACGCACAAGACCTCTGTAGCTTTCTGAAACTCCTACTCACTGGTCTCGACATCATCCATGTCTTCGTCTTTGTCGTCGTCTTCGTTCTTGTCACGGCCGCGGGGAGGTCTGTCCGCTTGCTGCTGCTTGTCCTTGTCGCGGTGTCCTCCCTGGCTGGGACGCTTCATACCTGTTCCTCCGCCACCTCCCCGGGCTCTCTCCTTGTCGCGCCGCTCATACTCGGCCTTTTGCAGCTCGACGAGCCGCTCGACCTGCTTGCAGCTCTGGAGGTCATGGCCCTTGGTGCGGTGGATCTTGCAGTACTGTTTGTTGGTGCCGTCCCGCTTGTCGGCGACCGCCACAGCCTGGCAGTTGGCGCATCCGGCAACCTCCTTGCCGGAGCTACCAGCCTGGGCCTTCTTGGCGGCGCCTTCATCGCCGGACTGCTCAACAACCAGTACCTCTTGGCTCTTCTTCTTCCTGTTGCTCCGCCGCCGGTTCTTCCTTGCCGGGGCGGTATCCTCACTGTCAGACTCTCCTGCTCCAGTGTTCTCTCCGGGGAGTTTCCTCCCTTCCTCAGCACGTGCACACTTGTCGGCCAGGGCATATAGTTCGCTGACGTCTTTGATCTTGCACATCGCCATCTCCTCCCGCATCCTGCGGCTACGCACGTTCTGATGGAACGCGCTGATGACCGCGGCAGGGTGGACGTCTGGGATGTTGTAGTGCACGTGGCTGAATCTCTGGATGAACTTGTGCAAGGATTCCCCTTCCTTCTGGACGAGCAGATGAAGGTCACTTGCTTGGCCATGGGGTTTGTGGCCGCCTGTAAAGGCGCCAACAAAGTGATGGCACAAGTCTGTCCAGGAGGTTATGGAGTTATCCGGCAAGTGCATGAGCCAGGATCTGACGTTGGATTTGAGTACCAGCGGGAAGTAGTTGGCAAGGATCTTGTCGTCCCGCCCCCCAGCAGCCTGCACCGCAATGGTGTAGATGCTGAGGAACTCCGACGGATGCGACTTGCCGTCGTACTTCTCTGGTACGTCTGGCTTGAAATTCTTCGTGCTGGGCCACTGGACTTGCCGCAGCTCACGGGTGAACGCAGGGCAGCCTACCGCGTACGGCAGGTCGCCTGGTCCCCCGGGCGCATGCATGTCGACAGAGGGCCCAGCGCGCTGGTCTGATTGACGCCGCGCTTCTCTCCGACGCTCGATGCGAGTACGAGCGTCCTCTTGCTCTCGCTCGTGAAGAACTTGGCGTCGATCGCGACGAGTTCGCGGATTCGACAACGCGGTGGAGTCGTTGTCGTGATGGTTCCAGCGAGTCGGCGATCTTGGCCTTTGGGGCGGGGAGTGCACGGTGGTCGCGCCCCCACCGGTCTTGGTGCCATCGGTTCTCGCCTGGCCGACCTGCCGCGGCTGCGACGCACTGTGCTGCCGCAGGGTGTCGCCGTTAGCGAAACCGAGGAGCCTCTGTATCGTGGCCCTCCAGTCGTCGAGCTTGTCCGCTGTTGGAGGGTAGTCTAGGAGCAGTTGAGCTCGCGCCAGAGCTTCTGCTGGAGTGGCGGGCAGCGGTGGCGAACGGCGCGTGGAGCGGGATGTGCTCGAACTTCTAACTACGTTAGAAGGAGCAACACCCGGACCAGGCAGTCGCGCCACGCTCGCGCCAGCGCGTTGGTGTGAGTGCTGGCCTTGAGCGCCCCTGGGATCCGCCGGCCCGATCTGGGTCCACCGAGCGTATGGTACCGTGAGTGCCAAGACGCTGTTGGTCCCGTGCCTCCTGAGAGGGGCGCGGTGCATGTTCGGACGCCGTGGCACCACGAGCTGGCTCGGTGGCGCCCGTTCCGCCGCCGGTGCCGTCCCCACCACCCGTTCGCTCCAGGGGCGGTGGGTTCGACGCGGACGGACCAGCCACCTCTGGAGCCTTCTTCTTTGGTGGCATGTCGATGAAGATGGTGGAGATCTAGCCTGTGCAGACGCCGGATCAGGTTCACACAACTTCGACGCCCCCTACCTGGCGCGCCAAAGATGTCGGTGGGAACTCTGCCTCCACGGACACCTATGGGGACCAAGCCCCTTTCTTGGTTCGGCGGGGGGCAGAGGTCGCATGAAGAGCGGATCGAGGCGACGCACACAAGGGGTTTACCCAGCTTCGGGCCGCACGGATGCGTAAAACCCTACTGCTGCTTTGTGGTTTTGTATTGTGTTCTTGCTCGGGAGCGTGTGGTGCTACAGTACACGCGAGTTGCTGGCGAGACCGAGCGTGAATGGCCTCCTCCTCCCTCGTTGCGCATGGGGCCTCCTTTTATATGTGCAAGGGGTTACCCACAGGTGGCAATGTAGGCGGGGGTAAAACTGGAAAACGCTGTGTTGGGTATAGCTGTTTGCACAGTGCTATCATACCTAACTCTGACGGCAGGGGACAAGGGCATTAAATGCCCGTCCGCATCGCCCAGACGGTGCAGGAAAGGGACCGTCAGGAGCGCCACCGTTTGCCACGATGGCTACTCTATTAGCGTTGCTTCGCCACCGCATGCCCCTGGCTGCGCAGCCTCTTGCCACGTACGCCTGGAATGGCCCCAGAGCAACGCGTGGGTGGATGAGCTGGAGCGCAGGCACGGGGTGGTGACTTGCCGCGGCAAGCGCCTTGCCGCGGTTGGTGCCTTGTCGCGCCCGGGAGCTTGTCGCTCACCGGTCCTTGCCGAGACGCGGGGCGCGTCGCAACAAGTATCTTGTCGTGCCTTCGTCGGCCTTCCCAGCAAGCTCCTCTTGCCAAGGCCTTGTGCTTTGAGCGGCCGTCCCGGCAAGCTCCTCTTGCCGGGGCCCTGCTCTCTTTGGGTGGCCTTCCCGGCAAGCTCCTCCTGCCGGGGCCTTGGTTCAAATACTTTGTTCTTGGATGGCCCAAAAAGGGACCACGGAGAGTTTTGGCGATCGCCTGGCAAGCCTTGCCGCGGGGTGCTACGACTGCCCGTGCACAAGTTCGGGGTACTAAGGTACCCCTACTTTAGTACACCGACAACTATATAACAAACACAATGGCAACACACATGAAAGGAACCATCCTATGCATTTAACCACACAATTACAAATGACATGATGAAGGTAAAAGTTAACCACAAGTAAATATTTGGATAGAATCCAAATATTTATAATGGTCAATAGCATCCAAACATATACATCAATTATATAATAATTCAGAAGCAATTGTTCCATAAGACAAACATACCAACATTACAAAGTATACTAGTTAAGCAATGAAACATTATTCAACAACATGGACTGAGTTGGATCTAGGATTGGTCCTAAAACATTATTAAAATAAAATAGGTTCCACTCCTTTAATTCAAACCTATTCTTTTGTCAAACAATTAACAAGAAACTATACAAAACATGAAACGAATGGATGAACAACTATCTAGACATGATATGATTAAGATTGATAATCAACCACAAGTAAATATTTGGATGAATCCAAATACTTATAATGGTTAGCAATAAGCAAAAACTAAACGCTAATTGTAACAACTATTAGCGAGCATTTCTATAATGAAAGATAAAACAATGCTATCACAAAACTAGTTGAACATATGAGTGATCATGAGAAGATACTAAACTAGGACATGGTCTTAATAATAAAGAACAACTAATAACCACTAGCAATAATATTATCACCACATGCTTACAATAACAAAGCACGCTATTCACACTAAGCATATGATCGAAGCACAACACTACTATCATTAAGGACGAATTGACAATATCATGTGATGAACTATTATAAAATGTGTCCAACACTTCTAATGCTAACATTAGACAAGGCAATCATCTATAAGAATCACAAGAGATTAAGTACTCAACTATAGCACATGGAACATAATAAAACATTAAAGATCACTATCACGACATGGTGTCTAGGGTTAGGTACCACAAATGAAATAGTAAGACAAACAAAATATGATGCTAAGCATCGGGATGATCATAACACGAGCTATGTGCAATGGTCCCGATACAATTCAAATATAACTACAACATAAGTTGATTGATGATGACTAACATAAATATCAAACAAGGTATTATCACACCGCACTATCATGATATGTGACATATAAGCACAAAGGAGAATCATACTACGCATGTAAGCAAGTGAACATCTGTCATGGCATCAACAACATCAAGCAATGAAATATCATAGCATGAATAACAAAGATGACTTGCATTACCTATCTATTACAACTTACACTTGCAAAGACATAGGATACCAAACTACGCATGATATCATCAAACTACTATTATGTATATCTACCAAGTAAAGTATAAGCAAAAGAATGAACATAAGAATAGAAAAAAAACTAGCAACAATAGAAAACAAGGTAGGCATATAACCAAAATATGCATTCTACTTTGAGTAAGTACTAACATGTCATGTCAATCAACTAAGCATGCACAACTATCATCCTAGGTAAACAAAATACCTAGGATAATTAATAAATAATAAACAAGGTTATATGCTAGAAGCATAAACCATATGCAACAATATAAATCTAAACTATGAACCAACTAGGTAATCTAGGATGGTGAGATCTACAAAACCAGAGGAACAACTGCACCATAATGTGTTATGCAACAGGGAACTATACTGGATTTGTTCTAGGGTAACATAACACTTCATTTGACATCTAGAACCTAGCATAACGAAAGTTATGCAACAACATATATCATAAGTAGGTACACATATATCTTAGACATCACATGAGTCTAGTCTATCAGCACATGTGCAACATGGCATGAAATTAGCTATACAACAAACCTAAGGTATAGTAATGCTAAACAAAAATTAAAAAAATCAAATATTAATTCTTCCACTATTAGATAAATAAAAGCAACTCCTAAAACAATTCTAAAGAATTATAAACTTGGCGAACAGTCGCCAAAATTTGTACGCACACATAACACATGACTACAAAATTATATTTTGTAACTCATACCAAATCTATATTTAATAAATAAAATTCTAAACAAGACAATCATTCATAGAAATATTAGTACGCATGCATAAAAGAGAAATACATGCTACCATAAATTATCGAGCCGAAACAATGTTCAACAATTTTATAAATTTAAACAAGAGCAACTAAATCTAGTAAATAATACATTACTCCTAACAATATGAAATAACAACGAGCGAGTCCTAGGCATGTCATGAGCATATACGATAAATAACGTATTTAACAAACAAACAAGAATACCACCGATCAACAAACAGTAAAATCTACACCACATCCAATTGATCAAACAAGTAAACTAACTAATCTACACCACATCTAATTGATCAAACAAGTAATACAACTCCTCCACGGGGTTACGAAGGTCCTAGGGGTATTTTATCTATGGGGCATGAAGTCATATGACGAATGAAAATTAAAGAAAATGTGAATACCATCGGATAGCCTCCGGTTCATGGACATGGCGGAATTGGCGTGCCCAACTACCATCATAGAATGTAAAGAGCTGTCTACAGCATGTTGCGGGTATGATATAGCATGTGTATAAAAGGAATTAGGCAGAGGCTCACCGAGTGCGACGAATCGATGCGATGAACTTGACGAACAGTGTGGACGGACATATAAAATTCTTCGCGTGTGATCGACGGATCGCATTCTTTCTTCTCTGAATGGAATCATGGTGTGGAGGGGAACCTTATGGCCCAAGGGCATGGATGGGGATGGCCTCCTTCATCGGAATCGAGGAACGGCGTCCATGGAACACCGTTTCTTTGGGAGGAATTCTCTGGGAGGATGGAGAAGAGATGGCAGAGGGCTAAGGGAAACGAGGGCGGAGATTGAGGCGCAGGTCCCTGTGCGTTTGGAAACGATGGACACTTATGGAAATTATGGAGGAGGGTAGGAGGCAGCTTCATGCGTGAGTGCTTGGCAGTTTCTCTTCGTGTAAGTTTATCTTCATGTAGGTACTAGCGAACAGAGGAAGAGGAAGGAGAGGGATTAAAGGAAAGGCATCACGCAAGGATCTATGCAGTTTTTTTATGGGCAAGGATCTATGCAGTTTATCCTTCTCTGTAGGTTACCTGTACATGTATGTGTGAGTGGAGATGAAGCGTTCGGGGCTGCCATAGGAGATAGGCTAGGTGGAAGGAAGGAATTAGACCAAGGCCCAGGTGGGAGATAATTAGTAGAAGAGAGAAAAAAACAACTTGGGCTGGGCCTATTCGGTTGAAGAACAAACAAAACATAGGACATGGGTTGCGCCCATTCTGATGGAGAGAGAAAAAAATGGTTTTCTTCTGAGTAACATCTACAGAAGGAAAAGAAGCTCGAACAATCAAAAAAAAATATCAGAAACCCAAAGAAAATTCAAGGTGCATATTATAATATGCTGCAGATGAAAAAATAAAGCTCGACTAAAGAAAAGAAGTAAACTCAAATTTTAATTTAGGTTCACATTAGTTCAAATTAAATCCTTCAAATTTTTAAAAGCCCAATTTAAGCTTTGTTAACAAATAAAACAAACAAATTTCTCACCCTGATTTTTGGAAAACTTCTTCTTAAACATTCCGAGAATCGGGATGTTACAAGTCACCTACTTCAATCAAAGAAACTAAGGATGTTCATAGTAATTTGAAAAGTATCTCATGCTTGATGCTCATACACTTGCATACACATCCCTCCTCCTCCTCTTCCTCCTCTCGTCTCCCACAATCTGATGTGTGTGTGCATTTATTTTTGTAGGTTCGTGAAGAGGCCAACCCAGTGTTGTGAAAGAAGGGGACTGGTCATGGAGAAGACCCACGGCGAGCTCCTCAGGGTAGGTTATCCCACAGATCTCGTCAATTAGGATGTGAAGATGCAGAACTTCTGTTTCTTTGGGAGATGCTTTATTATATGAAATGCACCAGATACTTAAGATTTCTCTTATGATCTTGTGGCTGGGCTAGAGAAAAAACAGAGTTGCATATGATTTCTAGGTACTAGTAGTCTAAAATGTTGGCCTATCTAGTGTACTATGGCATGCATTATCTATGTTTAAATTTTGTTTGCTGCTTCAGATCACTAAGGATTTTTGGTACCTTTTTATGTCTTGTGTACTAGCGCTAAAATCTTACAGCAAAATACATCTTTCTTTTGAATAACAGTATATGAGATTAGCAAAAAATTATATGGTTTGAATTTTGGCGCTGACCTTGTTCTCAATTATTTTGTAGACTGCTTTCAATGGGGGAAGAAGCTTAGAGAACTTCAAATAAATAGAAGAATTATCCATGATTTCATTGCTGTGAAGGTTATTGAGTTGGTGTTCTATACCAGTTCCTTATTTACTTTGATGGTTCTTGATACGTGAACTCTTTCATACGGCATAGTTATCCATGTTGCATTCTAATTCCTTATTTGACTAGATGCTTAAAATGATGAGGCTAGTTGATTATCCATGTTGCATGTGAATGGGTTGAGTAGATAGAATTGGAGTGAGCAGATCACTATAGGACTAAGGAAAAATCAGAAAGTATGTGTAGGAAAATATCATCATTCTTGCTCACTTTGCAAAAATGACAAGTACTAGAAAGTGTCCCCTTCCACTAATATTTGCTATTTGCTTATGGTTGTACGTCTTTTGCTTGATCTATTATGATTCATGCACACAGGTTGGCTAGAAATAGCCCTGGTTATAGATATTTTTTATTATTTTATACAATAATGTATGCTGTTATTATTTGTATGTGTGATGCTTTCAGCCTGTTTTACTGTTTCCTCCTCGATTGATCTATTCATGTAATGTTCTGTTCTTGTAGGAAGGCAAGTTGTCGCACCTGGAGAACTTGCCCATCAGAGGGAGCAATGAAGACATTGTTAGGATAGTACCAGATGTGCTCCTACGTGTTGAACAATGTTATGTAGTAGTGAGATAAGGCAAATTATGTAGACATTGTTAGGACAGTACCAGATGTGCTCCTACGTGTTGAACAATTCCTGTGTAATGAAATTTTGTATTCCCTGTGTACATGTTGCTTTAATGCCAGATTGTGAAAATTACTCAGTTTCCATGATAGTACCGGGCCTTAATAGGCCATAACCCAGAAAAAAACGTGGTACAAACGTGGTCTGGGGTGAAAAGGCCATGGCCCAAACAATATTTTTCTGGAAGGACGAAAACTAATAGGAAATTTATTATAAGAAGCCATGACCTAGAAATAAAAAGGCTAAAATGTGGGCTTGGCCCACGTAGTCGATCAAATTAATAGGGAAAAATAATCTATAAAGGATAAATTATTGGGCTAGGCCCATGTAGAACACCGAATTGGACCGGGCTGATTCTTATCAACGACCTTTTCATTTGGTCACAATTTTGTCGTGTCAGCTTGCCAAGTCGGATCCGACGTGGTCTGGGCAGATAGTCAGTGACGAAAACAGAAGGTTGTTGAACTAGTGGCCTTTTGTTTTGGTCGTGGAATTCCACGACCTTCTCACAGAGGAGGTCGTTAATTTCAGTTTACGACCACCAGCTTTTGACCTTCTGTTTTTGGTCACAAAAAGGTCGCAAATGAAAAACTATGACCTTTTAGTGACCAATAGTGATGGTCGCAAGTTGACATATTTCTTGTAGTGTCTACATCAACACCATAGCCTCTTCGATGAAGCGTGAGTAGTTTACCACAGACCTTCGGATCCATAGTTATTAGCTAGATGGCTTCTTCTCTCTCTTTGATCCTTAATACAAAGTTCTCCACGATGTTCTTGGAGATCTATTTGATGTAATACTCTTTTGAGGTGTGTTTGCCACGATCCGATGAATTGTGGATTTATGAACTTGATTATCTATGAATATAATTTGGTTCTTCTCTGAATTCTTATATGCATGATTTGATATCTTTACACGTCTCCTCGAAATATCGGTTTAGTTTGGCCTACTAGATTAATCTTTCTTGCAATGGGAGAAGTGCTTAGGTTTGGGTTCAATCTTGCGGTGTCCTTTGCCAATGACAGTAGGGTCAGGAAGGCTAGTATTGCATTGTTGCCATCGAGGATATAAAGATGGGGTTTATATCATATTGCTTGAGTTTATCCCTCTACATCATGTTATCTTGCCTAATGCGTTACTCTGTTCTTATAAACCTAATAGTCTAGATGCATGCTAGATAGCGGTCGATGTGTGGAGTAATAGTAGTTGATGCAGAATCGTTTCTGTCAACTTGACACAGACAAGATGCCAATATTAATGATCATTGCCTTAGATGTCTTCATAATTATGGGCTTTTCTATCAATTGCTCGGCAGTAATTTGTTCACCCACCATAATACATGCTATCTTGAGAGAAGCCACTAGTGAAACCTATGGCCCCCGGGAATCTTTCTTATTATATTGCATCTCTTTTATCTACATTGCATCTCGGTTACTATTTTGCAATCTTTACTTTCCAATCTATACAACAAAAATACCAAAAATATTTACTTTACTATCTTTATTTGATCTCACTTTTGCGAGTGATCGTGAAGGGATTGACAACCCCTTTATCGCGTTGGTTGCAAGATTCTTGGTTGTTTGTGCAGGTACTAGGTGATTTGTGCGTTGTCTCCTACTGGATTGATACCTTGGTTCTCAAAAACTGAGGGAAATACTTACGCTACTTTGCAGCATCACCCTTTCCTCTTCAAGGGAAAACCAACACCTGCTCAAGAGGCAGCAAGAAGGATTTCTGGTGCCATTACTGGGGAGATGTACACCAAGTCAAGACATACCAAGTACCCATCATAAACTCTTCTCCCTCGCATTACATTATTTGCCATTCGCCTCTCATTTTCCTCTCCCCCACTTCTAAAACGATTTTCGAAATCCTTTGCCTTTTCTTCAGCTTTACTCCATTCGATCTTGCGTTACCACGTGCCTTCTTTTTGCTTGCATCTTTGGTTGCTAAGAGTTTATGGATCCGCATCCACTTGCTAATATTTTTAAAGTGTCCAATTATGATGAACCTATTGCTAGTGAGTTGAGTGCACTAGATTATCTTTATGAGGTTTTGCTTGAAATTCGTGAATCTGAAAATTGTGATGAAGTACTTTATGAAGCGATTCACGATAGATATTTGAATAAAAAGCATGATTGCAATTATGATGCAAATTGTTCTAATAATACTAAAAACCCTAAGCTTGGGGATGCTAGTTTTGCTATGTCCACTACTTATTGCAATGATCATGATTGGGATGATTCTTCTTATGATCTTGAAAATTTATTTAGGCCCCAGGATGAATATGAGATTGATATAATGTTTGCAATAATATTGAAATTGGGTTTTGAAGATTGTCAGCTTTAGATCCCACATATTTGGAGGATGTTCAATATTATGAAATTTTTGATAAAAGTGGGTTCGGAGAGGTCATGACTTTATTTTATGATAATCCCATTATTTCGGAAGAGTGTCAACTTCGCATGCATGTGGATCGTGTTGAAAATATTTTATGTTATAGCTATTTTGTTGAATTTTCTTATGATCCCACATGTAATTATCATGAGAGAGGAAAATATGGTTGTAAAAATTTTCATGTTACAAAATTACCTCTCGTTATGTTGAGATTGCTATTGTTTCTTTCCACTTCCTTGCATATGCTAGTTTTTGCTTGCTATGATAATTTGTTTGCGTATAATATGCCTATTCATAGGAATTATGTTAGAATTAGATGTGTTTGTCACGTGTTTCTAATGCTCTCTTTACGCTTCAATTCTTGTCTTTCATGTGAGCATCATTGAAATCTCAATGCCTAGCTAGGAGCGTTAAACGATAGCGCTTGTTGGGAGGCATCGCAATTTTATTTTTGTTCTTTGATTTTTGCTCCTGTTTAGTAATAAATAATTCATCTAGCCTATGTTTAGATGTGTTTTTATGTTTTAATTAGTGTTTGCGCCAAGTAGAACCTTTGGGAAGACTTAGGTGAAGTCTTTGCGATCTTGCTGTAAAAAACAGAAACATTAGCACTCACGAGATTAGCTGACATTTTTTACTGGAGAGTGATTTTAGGTTGATTCTTGTTCAAGATGATTAATAGACAAATTCCTAAATTCTACCAATTTATTTATGAATTTTTGGGGTTCCAGAAGTATTCTATTAAGTCAGATTGCTACAGACTGTTCTGTTTTGACAGATTCTGTTTTTCGTGTGTTGTTTAATTATTTTGATGAATCTATGAGTAGTATCGGGGGGTATGAACCATAGAGAAGTTGGAATACAGTAGGTTCAACACCAATATAAATAAAGAATGATTTCATTACAGTACCTTAAAGTGGTGGTTTATTTTATTTTACTAACGGAGCTCATGAGATTTTCTGTTGAGTTTTGTGTTGTGAAGTTTTCAAGTTTTTGGGTAAAGATTTGATGGATTTTGGAACCAGGAGTGGCAAGAGCCTAAGATTTTGGATTCCCAAGGCACACAAAGGTAAAATTTAAGGACAACCAAAAGCCTAAGCTTGGGGATGCCCCGGAAGGCATCCCCTCTTTCGTCTTCGTCTATCGGTAACTTTACTTGAGGCTATATTTTTATTCACCACAGGATATGTGTTTTGCTTGGAGCGTCTTGTATGATTTGAGTCTTTGCTTTTTAGTTGTTCACAATCATCCTTGCTGGACACAACTTTTGGGAGATACACGCATGAATCGTAATTTATTAGGATACTCTATGTGCTTCACTTATATCTTTTGAGCTAGATAATTTTGCTCTAGTGCTTCACTTATATCTTTTTAGAGCACGGTGGTGGTTTTACTTTATAGAAATTATTGATCTTTCATTCTTCACTTATATTATTTTGAGAGCCTTTTAGCACAACATGGTAATTTGCTTTGGTTATAAAATTATTCCTAATATGATGGGCATCCAAGATGGGTATAATAAAAACTTTCATATAAAGTGTGTTGAATGCTATGAGAAGTTTGCTGCCTGATGATTGTTTTGAGACATGAGGATTGCGATATTAGAGTCATGCTAGTGAATTAATTGTGAATTTGAGAAATACTTGTTTTTCGGTTTGCAAGTCCCGTAGCATGCACGTATGGTAACTGTTCTGTAACAAATTTGAAGCATGAGGTGGTTCTTTGATTGCCTTCCTTATGAGTGGCGGTCGAGGATGAGAGATGGTCTTTTCCTACCAATCTATCCCCCTAGGAGCATGCACGTAGTGCTTGGTTTTTGATGACTTTTAGATTTTTGCAATAAGTATGTGAGTTCTTTATGACTAATGTTGAGTCCATGGATTATACACACTCTCACCCTTCCACCATTGCTAGCCTCTCTAGTACCGCGCAACTTTCGCCGGTACCATAAACCCACCATTTACCTTCCTCAAAACAGCCACCATCCCTACCTATTATGGCATTTCCATAGCCATTTCCGAGATATATTGCCATGCAACTTTCCACCATTAAATTTATTATGACACGTTCCATCATTGTCATATTGCCTTGCATAATCATGTAGTTGACATCGTATTTGTGGCAAAGCCACCTTCATAATTCTTTCATACATGTCAGTCCTGATTCATTGCACATCCCGGTACACTGCCAGAGGCAAGCATATAGAGTCATATTTTGTTCTAAGTATCTAGTTGGAATCTTTGAGTTGTAAATAAATAGAAGTGTGATGATCATCATTATTAGAGCATTGTCCAGTGTGAGGAAATAAAAAAGAGAGGCCAAAGAAGCCCATAAAAAAAGAGGCCAAATAAGCCCAACAAGAAAAATGAGAGAAAAAGAGATAAGGGACAATGCTACTACTTTTTTTCCACACTTGTGCTTCAAAGTAGCACCATGATCTTCATGATAGAGAGTCTCTTATTTTGTCACTTTTATATAATAGAGGGAAATTTTCATTATAGAACTTGGCTTGTATATTCCAACGATGGGCTTCCTCAAATGCCCTAGGTCTTCGTGAGCAAGCAAGTTGGATGCACATCCACTTAGTTTCTTTTGTTGAGCTTTCATATATTTATAGCTCTAGTGCATCTGTTGCATGGCAATCCTTACTCACTCAGTTTGATATCTATTGATGGGCATCTCCATAGCCCATTGATACGCCTAGCTGATGTGAGACCATCTTCCTCTTTTTTGCCTTCTCCACAACCACCACTCTATTCCACCTATAGTGCTATGTCCATGGCTCACGCTCATGTATTGCATGAAAGTTGAAAAAGTTTGAGAATACTAAAGTATGAAACAATTGCTTGGCTTGTCATCAGGGTTTTGCATGATTTGAGATTTTTGTGTGACGAAGATGGAGCATAGCCAAACTATATGATTTTGTAGGGATGAACTTTCTTTGGCCATGTTATTTTGAGAAGACATTATTATTTTGTTAGTATGCTTGAAGTATTATTATTTTTTATGTCAATATTAAACATTTATCTTGAACCTTTTGGATCTAAAAACTCATGCCACAATAAAGGAAATTACATTGATAAATATGTTAGGTAGCATTCCACATAAAAAATTCTATTTTTATCATTTACCTACTCGAGGACGAGCAGGAATTAAGCTAGGGGATGCTTGATACGTCTCCAACATATCTATAATTTTTTATTGTTCCATGCTATTATATTATCTGTTTTGCATGTTTAGTGGGCTTTAATATGCTCTTTTATATTGTTTTTGGGACTAACCTATTAACCGGAGGCCTAGTGCCAGTTTCTGTTCTTTTGCCTATTTTAGTGTTTCACAGAAAAGGAATATCAAACGGAATCCGAACGGAATGAAACCTTCGCGATGATCTTTCTTGGACCGAAAGCAAACCAGAAGACTTGGAGATCAAGTCAGACACGCAACGAGGCAGCCACGAGGCAGGAGGGTGCGCCCAGGGGGGTAAGCGCGCCCCCACCCTCGTGGGCCCTCATAGCTCCACCGTCATACTTCTTCCGCCTATATATACTCTTATACCCTAAAAACATTAAGGAGAGCCACGAAACCACTTTTCCACCGCCGCAACCCTCTGTACCCATGAGATCCCATCTTGGGGCCTTTTTCGGCGACCTGCCGGAGGGGGAATCGATCGCGAAGGGCTTCCACATAAACACTATAGCCTCTCCGATGAAGCGTGAGTAGTTTACCACAGACCTTTGGGTCCATAGTTATTAGCTAGATGGCTTCTTCTCTCTCTTTGATCCTCAATACAAAGTTATCCTTGATGTTCTTGGAGATCTATTCGATGTAATACTCTTTTGTGGTGTGTTTTCCGAGATCCGATGAATTGTGAATTTATGAACTTGATTATCTATGAATATTATTTGGTTCTTCTCTGAATTCTTATATGCATGATTTGATATATTTGCAAGTCTCTTCGAAATATTGGTTTAGTTTGGCCTACTAGATTGATCTTTCATGCAATGGGAGAAGTGCTTAGCTTTGGGTTCAATCTTGCGGTGTCCTTTCCCAGTGACAGTAGGGGCAGCAAGGCAAGTATTGTATTGTTGATATCAACGATAAAAATATGGGGTTTATATCATATTGCTTGATTTTATTCCTCTATATCATGTCATCTTCCTAATGCATTACTCTGTTCTTATGAACTTAATACTCTAGATGCATGCTGGATAGCGGTCGATGTGTGGAGTAATAGTAGTAGATGCAGACTCATTTCGGTCTACTTGACACGGACATGATGCCTATATTCATGATCATTGCCTTAGAATACTTCATAATTATGCGCTTTTCTATCAATTGCTCGGCAGTAATTTGTTCACCCACCATAATACATGCTATCTTGAGAGAATCCACTAGTGAAACCTATGGCCCCCGGGTCTCTTTCTTATTATATTGCATCTCTTTTATCTACATTGCATCTCGGTTACTATTTTGCAATCTTTACTTTCCAATCTATACAAAAAAAATACCAAAAATATTTACTTTACTATCTTTATTTGATCTCACTTTTGCGATTGATCGTGAAGGGATTGACAATCCCTTTATCGCTTTGGTTGCAAGGTTCTTGATTGTTTGTGCAGGTACTAGGTGATTTGTGCATTGTCTCCTACTGGATTGATACCTTGGTTCTCAAAAACTGAGGGAAATACTTACGCTACTTTGCTGCATCACCATTTCCTCTTCAAGGGAAAACCAACGCATGCTCAAGAGGTAGCAAGGTGGTATAGATGGTGGTTGCGGAGAAGACAAAAATAAGGAGATAGTCCCACATCAACTAGGCATATCAACGGGCTATGGAGTTGCCCATCAATAGATATCAATGTGAGTGAGTAGGGATTGCGATGCAACGGATGCACTAGAGATACAAGTTTATGAAAGCTCAAAAAGAAAACTAAGTGGGTGTACATCCAACTTGTTTTCTCATGAAGACCTAGGGCAATTTGAGGAAGCCCATCGTTGGAATATACAAGCCAAGTTATATAATGAAAAATTCCCACTACTATATGAAAGTGACAACATTGGAGACTCTCTATCATGAAGATCATCATGCTACTTTGAAGAATAAGTGTGGTAAAAGGATAGTAACATTGTCCCTTCTCTCTTTTCTCTCATTTTTTATTTGGGCCTTCCCTCATTTTTTTGTCCTCTTTTTTTCGTCCGGAGTCTCATCCTAACTTGTGGGGAAATCATAGTCTCCATCATCATTTCCTCACATAGGACAATGCTCTAATAATGAAGATCATCACACTTTTATTTACTTACAACTCAAGAATTACAACTCGATACTTAGAACAAAATATGACTCTATATGAATGCCTCCGGTGGTGTACCGGGATGTGCAATGAATCAAGAGTGACATGTACGAAAGATTTATGAATGGTGGCTTTGCTACAAATATGATGTTAACTAGATGATCATGAAAGCAATATGACAATGGTGAAGTGTTTCATAATAAACGGAACGGTGGAAAGTTTCACTAGAGAGGCTAGCAATGGTGGAAGGGTGAGAGCGTGTATAATCCATGGACTCAACATAGTCATAAAGAACTGACATACTTATTGCAAAAATCTATTAGTTATCGAAACGAAGTACTACGCGCATGCTCCTAGGGGGATAGATTGGTAGGAAAAGACCATCTCTCATCCCGGACCGCCACTCATAACAAAGACAATCAATAAATAAATCACTGCGACTTCATCACATAACGGTTCACCATACGTGCATGCTACGTGAATCACAAACTTTAACACAAGTATTTTTCCAATTCACAATTACCTACTAGCATGACTCTAATATCACCATCTTCATATCACAACACAATCATAAGGAATCAACTTCTCATAGTATTCGGTGCACTTTATATGAAAGTTCTTATTATATCCCTCTTGGATGCCTATCATATTAGGACTAAATTTATAACCAAAGAAAATTACCATGCTGTTTCAAGACTCTCAAAATAATATAAGTGAAGCATGAAGTTCATAAATTTCTATCAAATAAAACCACTGCCATGCTCTAAAAAGATATAAGTGAAGCACTAGAGCAAAATTGCCTAGCTCAAAAGATATAAGTGAAGCACATAGTGTATTCCAATAAATCATGATTCACGCGTGTCCCTCTCAAAAGGTATGTACAACAAGGATGATTGTGGAAAACTAGAAAGCAAGGACTCAAATCATACAAGACGCTCCAAGAAAACACATATCATGTGATGAATAAAAATATAGCCTCAAGTAAAGTTACCGATAGACGAAGACGAAAGAGGCGATGCCTTCCGGGGTATCCCCAAGCTTAGGCTCTTGGTTGTCCTTGAATATGACCTTGGGGTGCCTTGGGAATCCCCAAGCTTAGGCTCTTTCCTCTCCTTATTCCATAGTCCATCAAATCCTTGCCCAATACTTGAAAACTTCAGAACACAAAACTCAACATAAAATCTCATAAGCTCCGTTAGTATAAGAAAATAAATCACCACTTTTGGTAATGTTCTGAACTCATTCTTTATTTATATTGGTGTAATATCTACTGTATTCCAACTTTTCCATGGTTCCTACCCCCCAATACAACCCATAGAGTCATTAAAATAAGCAAACAACACAAAGAGAACAGAATCTGTCAAAAATAGAACAATCTATCATAATCTGGTTAGTTCGAATACTTCTGTAACTCCAAAAATTCTGAAAAGACAACAGGGGCAATTTTGTATATCAATCTTGTGTAAAAAATTCAGAATTTTCTCATGCTTCTGTGATTTTTAAAAATTCTGGGACTGGGCACAAAAGGTTCTGTTTTCCAGCAAGATCAAATTATTGCAAGTAAGCTATCCCAAAGGTCTTACTTGGCGCAAACACTAATTAAAACACAAAACACATTTAACCAGAGGCTAAATGAATTATTTATTGCAAAACAGCAAGGAAAAATATTGGGTTGTCTCCCAACAAGCGTTTTTCTTTAAAGTCTTTTAGCTATGCATTGAGATTTCATTGATGCTCACATGAAAGACAATAATTGAAGCAGAAAGAGAGCATGATATAGCATGTGAAAAACACATCTAAGTCTGACATACTTTCTATGCATAGGCATCTTATAGGCAAACATATTATCAAGGAAAGCAAAAAGTAGCATATGCAAGGAAGAAGAACGAAACAAAAGCAATCTGAACATAACGAGAGGTAATTTTGTAACATGAAAATTTCTACAACCATATTTTCCTCTCTCATAATAATTACATGTAGGATCATAATCAAATTCAACAATATAACTATCACATAAAATATTCTCGACATGATCCACATGCATGCATAGTTGACACTCTTCCAAAATAGTGGGATTACAATCAAATAAAGTCATGACCTCTCCAAACCCACTTTTATCAAAAAAAATCATAAGATTGAACATTCTCCAAATATGTGGGATCTAAAGTTGACTCTCTTCCAAACCCACTTTCAATAATATTGCAAACACTATTATCAATCTCATATTCATCATGGGGCTTACATAGATTTTCAAGATCATAAGAAGAATCACCCCAATCATGATCATTGCAACAAGTAGTGGACATAGCAAAACTAGAATCTACAAGCTTAGGGTTTTGCATATCATTAACACAATTGATATTAATAGAACTTATAATAACATCATTGCAATCATGCTTTTCTTTCAAGTAGCTATCGTGAATCACTTTATAATTTTCTTCTTTCAACACTTCATCACAATTTTCAGATTCACGAATTTCAAGCAAAACCTCATAAAGATAATACAGTGCACTCAACTCACTAGCAATTCGTCCATCATAATTGAATCTTTTAACTCAAGTGGATGAGGGTCCATATCAATATATTTTTAGCAAGAGAAGATGCAAGAAAATAGAAGTCACATGGAAACATAAGCAAACATAAGATCGAACAAAACAAGGGCGAACAAAAAGGCAAATCTTTTTGAAAATCATTTTACAAGTGAGGGAGAGGAAAACGAGAGGAAAATGGCTAATAATGCAATGCAAGAGATGAGAGTTTATGATGGGTACTTGGTATGACTTGACTTGGCGTAGATCTCCCCAGCAACTGTGCAAGAAATTGGCAAGTTGACGGGAGAAGAGTCTTGATTTGGCATAAATCTCCCCGGTAACGGTGCCAAAAATTATTCCTGCTACTTCTTGAGCTTGCGTTAGTTTTTCCCTTGAAGAGGAAAGGGTGATGAAGCAAATTAGAGATAAGTAATTCCCTCAGTTTGAGAATCGACGTATCAATCTATTAGGAGACAACGCACAAATCATTGAATACCTGCACAAACAATCAAACAACTTGCACCCAATGCGCTAAAGGGGTTATCAATCCCTTCAGGTTACTTGCAAAAGTGAAATCTGATAAAGATAGATAAAAGGTAAAGTAAATATTTTTGGTATTTTTGGTTTATAGATCGGAAAGTAGAAGATTGCAAAAAGAGTAGATTGGAAACTAATATTGTAGATCAAAAACTTATATGATGGAAAATTGAACCGGGGGCCATAGGTTTCACTATAGGCTTCTCTCAAGATAGCAAATAATACGGTGGGTGAACAAATTACTGCCGAGCAAAATTACTGCCGAGCAATTGATAGAAAAGAGAAAAGTTATGATGATATCTAAGGCAATGATCATGAATATAGGCATCATGTCCATGTGAAGTAGACCAAAATGATTCTGCATCTAATACTATTACTCCACACACCGACCGCTATCCATCATGCATCTAGAGTGTTAAGTTCATAAAGAACGGAGTAACGCATTAAGTAAGATGACATGATGTAGAAGAATTAACTCAAGCAATATGATGAAAACCCCATCCTTTTATCCTCGATGGCAACAATACAATACGTGCCTTTCTGCCCCTACTATCACTGGGAAAGTACACCGCACCCAAAGCTAAGCACTTCTCGCATTGCACGAAAAACCAATCTAGTTGGCCAAACCAGACCGATAGTTCGAAGAGAATTACAAAGATATCACATCATGCATAAAAGAATTCAGAGAAGATTCAATTAATATTAATAGATAAGCTGATCATAAATCCACAATTTATCGGATCTTGGCAGACACACCGCAAAAAAGTATTACATCGAATAAATCTCCAAGAATACTGAGGAGAACGTGGTATTGAGAATCAAAGAGAGAGAAGAAGCCATCTAGCTACTAGCTTTGGACCCGTAAGTCTGTGATAAACTACTCAAGCTTCATCGGAAGGACAATAGAGTTTATGTAGAAGCCCTTCATGTTTGAATCCCCTCCTGCAGGGTGCTGGAAAAGGTCCCTAGATGGGATCTCATGGGCACAGAAGGTTGTAGCGGTGGAATAGTGTTTTCCTGGATGCCTCTGGTTGTTTAGGGATATATGGGAATATATAGGCGAAAGAATTAGGTTACGAGGTGCACGAGAGGCCCACAATGGTGGGGGGTGCGCCCTCCGTCCTTGTGGCCGCCTCGTGGCTCCTCCGACTTCATCTCCAAGTCTCCTGGTTGTCTTCTGGTCCAAGAAAATCATCGCGAAGGTTTTATTCCGTTTGGTATTCCTTTTGTGCGAAACTCAAAAACAGGGAAAAACAGGAACTAGCACTAGGCTCTAGGTTAATATCTTAGTCCCAAAATAATATAAAATAACATATTAATGCATATAAAACATCCAAAATAGATAATATAATAGCATGGAACAATAAAAAATTATAGATACGTTGGAGACGTATCACGTGGCCAAGGGCAGGAGCCCAAGGGGTATTTGGCCTCCCTTGGGGCACCTCCTGGCTGCATCCCCTCACCCCCACCTATATATATGTGGGAGGTGGCGCCACACATAGCCTATGACAATCTCTTAGCCGTGTGCGGCGCCTCTCTGCATAGTTTCGTCCCTCGGTCATATTTTTGGAGTGCTTAGGCGAACCCTTCCGAAGATAGCATCACCACCACCGTCACCATGCCGTTGTGCTGCTGGAACTCATCTACTACTTCGCCCATGTCATGGGAAACCACGACCACCTATGGGACCAAGGGCCCCTGCTGGTTCGGCAGGGGGGATATGGCATTGCACAAAGAGCAGAAGAACGTTGGGCAGCGCGGCAACGATCACACAAGCAATTTCACCCATGTTTGGGCTGCCGTGAGGCGTATAACCCTACTCCTGCTTTGGTGGATAGATGGTGGAAGAATGGTGGCGGAACGTAGTACACTTGCCCGGCATGGACGGAAGTGGCTACGCTCGTATGGGTGTGTGTTATCCAAGCTTCTAACCCTCTTCTATGGTTGCTATGGGTCCTTTTATAGATTAAGGGGTTACCACAATGGCAAAGTAGTCATTATGCACTGATAAGATAGCAAACAATGATATCATACTTAACTCTGCAGGCTGGCTGGGCGCATTAAATGCACCGCTCAACATCACATCATTGCTTGCCAGGCAAGCCCTACCGGGCTATTTTTCCAGCTTCACACCTGCTTGCTTGACACGTTGCAGGACGAGTGTCGTTCGTGGGCATTTCCCATAGAGAAAGGCCGCCATGTGGCAAAATGGCTGCCACTTAGTCACTTTGTGGCTCGACACCGCATTGATCATCGACGTGGGTCATGGTGGAGTGTTTGGGTGACGTGGTTTTGCCTCCGTGAGTCCCGGCAGGCCCTGCCGAGACGTCTTGAACGTCTTCTTCCGAGGGCGACCCGCCCTTGTCGAGCTCGTCTGCCCGGGAAGGGAGGCTTTTCTCCTGGTGTCATCTTGTTTCTTTGGCTTGATCTCGGTCCTTTTGATCTGCATGTTGGTCCTCCAAAGCTCTTGGTTCCTTGCACTCTGATTTGGGTTGGTGCATCAATCCTGTTCCCGTGCTTGTGCACAGTCTAGCAACAGACCCAGGGTTCGTTGCACCGACAGAAGCCCCCGGGCCTGCCCTGATCGCGCTGTCGAGTGTCCTTGGTGTAGGGCCCAATAAGTGAGCAGGCAGGGGTGCTGAAGAGGCTGGCCTCTTGAGGTCTTCTTTGCTTCTTCATTAATCTTGAGCTTGGGCCAGTTTCCGATTTCCCGCGCGTCGTGCGCAATGTCGTGGAAACAAATTTGATCATCACCCGTGGATCGCCCAAGTTGCACGATCACAAGGCGAAAACTGCCATCCCACTTGCCTCCTGTTTCGCACACACCTGCCACGTGTTCTGCATGCATTTGGCATGGTAGGTGGTGGATGCAGACGGCGCGGGGAGGAGTGCCACGGCCGAAAACCGGGCGCCGATGGTTGGAGCAGAGGGTCGGCCTTAATTCTTAGAGCCACAGAAGGTCCAGAGAGGCCGTATTGGAGGAGTGGGGTGGCCATTTCCTGCGTGAGAAGCCAGCCCCCTGCTTCATCCTCCTATAAAAAGGTGCAGGGGCAGTGCTTTTCCGCATACGCTTCTTCTTGTTCCACTCTACAATCCTTCCCTTCTAGTCATGGTAAGAGGGCGAGGGCACGGCGGTGTCCAAGCAGCGGCGGTGGGCTTTTACTCGACAGCGCATCCCTCCTCCTCCGGATCTTGTGGTGGCGGAGCACCCCGAGAGAGGAGGAGTAGGAAGGTGGAGTGGCCGAGGTCGCCGTGGCACTAGGGGAGAGGAGGGTGGGGTGGCGCCCTAGCTATGTCACCGCCGGCGGCTCCTCCAGCAGCCAGCCAGCTGGACCCTGGTAGGCTTCCTCTCGGGCTGCAGCTTCATTAGCCCTGTCGAGCCCTGGTGGCTCTGGTGGCGGTGGATGACGGGTCACTTCCGCTATGCTCTCCATCGATGCGTTCCCCGATGCTCTCCCGCTCCCGCCGGGCTACCTCTCCTGGAGGCCGAGGGGGTGGGATGGGCTTCTGCCCAGGCACTCCTTTTGCCCTCCTCGCTTTCGACGGTCGAGCCTAGGAGTAGAGGGACAAGATAGGGTATCATGGGGCACTTATCTTTTTTCAATCTTAAGCTTGTAGGCATTTTTCGGAGGTGGCCCGTGCCTCCCGGGAGAGCGTCGGCGCCACTCGGCCTTGCCTCCCCTGCCTCTGCTCTATTCGAGCGGGAGGTAGGAGACGGCCTGAGCCCCGGGCCTCGCTCGTCAGCGACCCGGCGGGCGGGCCCCGCCCGTTTAAGTGGAGACGGGCCGGGAGTAAACCCGCTTCGTGCACAGCGAAGGCGTACTCCGCCCGGGGCGCCTTCGACGTCGCCCCTCCCACCCGCGCAGCTAAGCCGCTGGGCCGGCCCGCTGCCTATCCCTCGCCCAGTGCGCAGGATAAGGGTAAAACCCTTCCCCTTTTCTTTTTCTTTTTCTGTAAACTTGTAAAATCCACAAATAATTCAAATGATATCCAAATTTGATGATTCAAATTTCTAGAGGATCCACAAATCATGATCTATCACATGGTGCTATTTGCACATTTTTCCAAAAACATTCTTCTCAGAAATATTTATCAAAATCCCATTTTCCATTTCTGTGATGAACTTTAGAAAATCACAGAGAGCTCAAATTTGATCCAAATGCCATGATTCAAATCCCTAGTTGTTTCTAAGTTCATAACTTAGCTTATGAACATTTTTCTTAATACTTTTTGTCCCACATAAAATAATGAGCCATTTCTTCATATTTGTCAACTTTGCAAATTCATAGGAATTCATTTGAACTCCAAATCCAGTGAAACCAACTCCCAGATGCTTCTAAAATGATGATTTGCTAAATGGGTGCCTTTGCTCATTTTTCAAAAATATATTTCTGTACACTTCTTGCAAATCCATAAACCCCTTGATTCCATCGTATTGAAATGTTCAGAAATATTCACTAATCCAATTCCAGTGAAACCACCCTGGTTATTTTTCATATGACCAGGGGAGTCCTAGAAAAGTCAAATCCATATTTTTAGAGCACTTTTATTTTCTGCCTTGTTGTGTTGCTTATTATGGTTGCTTTCGACGATAGTTGACGAAGTAGACGAAATGCTCGGAGTTGGACCAGAGATATTTGAAGACCTCGAAGACTTTGTTAAAACAGGCAAGCAGCCCTTTGACCATGTCTATGAAACCCTTTTTATGCATGACATATAGCACCATATTTTTGTTGCAACGGAATCATGATGAGGTGGAACCACTTTGATGGTTTGCCTCCGTTACTTCCTCGTTGATACTTGCATCAAGCATGACCCTACCTTCCTATGAGGTGTCGGGGGAAATCTGCCTCCACGAACACCTATGGGGACCGAGCCCCTTTCTGGTTCGGCGGGGGGCGGAGGTCGCGCGAAGAGCGGATCGAGGCGATGCACACAAGGGGTTTACCCAGCTTCGGGCCGCACGGATGCGTAAAACCCTACTGTTGCTTTGTGGTTTGTATTGTGTTCTTGGGAGCGCTGAGTGCTACAGTACACTCAGGCAACTAATCAGACCAAGCGTGAGTGGTCTCCTTCCTCCTCCCCCTTCACGTTGCGCATGGGGCCTCCTTTTATATGCACAAGGGGTTACCCACAGGTGGCAACGTGGGCGGGGGTAAAACTGGAAAACGCTGTGTTGGGTACAACTGTTTGCACAGTGCTATCATACCTAACTCTGACGGCAGGGGACAAGGGCATTAAATGCCCGTCTGGGTCGCCCAAACAGTGCAGAAAAGGGACCGTCAAGGGCGCCACCGTTTGCCACGACGGCTACCCTGTCAGCGTCGCTTCGCCACCGCATGCCCCTGGCTGCGCAGCCTCTCGCCACGTACGCCTGGAATGGCCCCAGAGCGACGCGTGGGTGGATGAGCTGGAACGCAGGCACGGGGTGGTGACTTGCCGCGGCAAGCGCCTTGCCGCGGTTGATGCCTTGTCGCGCCCGGGAGCTTGTTGCTCACCGGTCCTTGCCGGGACGCGTGGCGCGTCACAGCAAGTCTCTTGTCGTGCCTTGGTCGGCCTTCCCGGCAAGCTCCTCTTGCCGGGGCCTTGTGCTTCGAGCGGCCGTCCCAACAAGCTCCTCTTGCCGGGGCCTTGCTCTCTTCGGGTGGCCTTCCCGGCAAGCTCCTCCTGTCGGGGCCTTGGCTCGAATACTTTGTTCTTGGATGGCCCAAAAAGGGACGATGGAGAGTTTTGGAGATCGCCTGGCATACCTTGCCACGGGGTGCTACGACTGCCCGTGCACAAGTTCGGGGTACTAAGGTACCCCTATTTTAGTACACCGACAGGAGCCCCCGGGCCTGGGCCATACACGGTGCCGAGCGCTGTTGGGCCAGGCCCAAAACAGTGCACGGGCACACGCGGCCTGGATCACGCTGCATCTTCTTCTGCATCCACCACGTCCTCCCGAACGGCACGTGCCGAACGCGGCATCGTGGTGAGAGGCGTGCGTGACGTGGGCGGCGTGCGCGGGGCTGAGCCCCGCAGGCACGCGTCACGTCGCAATAAAGGGGGACGGTTCGCGCTATCTCCATAAGTGGAGGGAGGTGTGGAGGCGCGGCTCGTTTGCTGGACGGGGCCGAGGCACGGTTTCCGAGGCGTCCGCTCCCCACGATCACGGGGCGAGGGGAGGTCGCCTCACCCGTCGCCTCGGTCCTGCACGCCTGCCACGCGGCTTCCATGCACCTGGGGTTGCGGACGGTGGAGGCAGGAAACTGGGTTGTCGCGGGTCGAGGCAGCAGGCCGGTCCCAGTCGCCTGCTCTTCCTACGTCTTGATTGGCTGAGCGGGGTGGTCGAGCCCCCACTCTGCTCCTTTATAAAGAGCAAGAGGGGGGCGACAAAAACCCACACTCCTTCATCTTTGCTTCTCTTCAGCTTCTGATCCCCTCTCTCCATTCGCTATGGAGAAAGGGAACCCCGGTCCTTCATCGGTGGCGGCGAGGGTCGCCGCTAGGAAACGCGCCCCTCCTCCCCTTGCACCCGCGGTGGCAGAGCCAACCGTAAGGGGAAGGGGGAGGGGGCGAGGTCGTGGACGAGGCCGAGGCGTTCGGGGACGAGGCGGATGGGGTGATGCGCCGGCCTCGCCTCCGCCAGCGGCTCCTCCTCTCACGGCAGTCCATATCGGGGACTACCCTTGCGAGTTCTTCGTCAGGCTGCGTCGGGCGCCTCGTCGTCGCCTCCGCCTCCCGGCCCCCTTCGCAAGCGTGATGGAGGTGGAACAACCCGAGACGCTAAGACTGCGCATGAGGGGCTGCGGGATCAGCGGCACGCGGGTCCACGTTGAGTCCCCAGCCCCCGGCGTGATGTATCTTGGTCGAGGGTGGAAGACGTTCGCCCGTATCCACAGCTTGATGGAGGGGTTCACCCTCCATTTTAATTTGATGGAGGGCGATCTCCTCTCCGTCAAGGTCTTTGGGTGCTTCGGGATCCGGGCCCGGTGCTGCGTGGATAGCTGCTCCGATAGCGAAAGCTCCTCCTCGAGCGAGGGTGACGAGGAGGGGAGCGACAACGACGACGAGGGTAGCGGTCGTCGGGATGACGGGTCCGACTAGGCGTCGGTCGCGGCTCCTCGTGGCACCGGCGACCCCATCATCCGTGTCGCCGGCTCCTTGAGCTTCCCGGGGTCGTCTCCTTGGCGGATGGCGTAGGGAGGCTGTGGAAGAGTAAGAGGGGAGGCGGCAAGGCCGTCAACTCGGAGTACGAGGGCACGGCGCCCTCGACAGCGTGCTGACGTCCTGCCGCCTCGTCGAGCCCTGCTTCCGGCGCCGCCGTCACCGTCCAGCTTTCAGACGGCCCCCGGGGTGTTCTCTTGGTGTCTTCTGCCACCCGTAGCTCGTCTAGGCGCCCCTTTTGCCCCTTTCGCCTCCTTGTCCTACCTCCTGAGGAGAGAGACAAGAAAGGGATTACGGGCACCTTATCTCTTTTTAATTTGTAAGCCTTCGGGCCTTAGATGCATTTAAAGCTTGTAATCCCATCTCTCATGTTTTTCATTCTCTCTGAACTGTACCTGAGCGGAATGGTTTTAATGAAAAGGGGATGTTTGCCGGGCCATTTGTCTCGCGGGTAAAACCCACGCCAAGGAGTGAATCCTTTATATCGTTAAGATAGACATTTCGCTGCCCGGCAACAGGCCCTGCCGTCTCCCCGCGCCACTCGACCTTCCTCATGCTTTTGGCGGAGGTAGGGATGAGGCGGGTTCAGGCTCCTCATTCCGTTCCTTTGCCGCCGCGGCTACTACCAAAACTGGCCCCAGGAACGCGCTCCGGGGCCCAAAGTTAAGGGAGCACGGCAGCTTTTTAGGAAGAAACAAGGTTTTCGCATTCCTCAGTCCATAAGAGAATGCATGACAAGGGATGAAAAACTTATCTGGGATTGCAGCCCCCGGCAACTTTGGCTTGCCGCGGGCGAATCTTTGTACTTGCAGCCCCCGGCAACACTGGTTTTCTGGGGACCAGATGCTAGTCCGCCCCTCCTTTCTTCTTCGTCCTTAAGCGGTCTGGCCAGGATATGCAAAACCCTGCGAACCAAAGGAAACGAAAGAATAGGAAAAAAGGACACAGGCCCGACCTCTAAGCTAGGGGTTAGCAGTTGTTAGGCACTATCAACCCTAACCAAGGACGAGACTCGACTCAGCATGCATGCTAAAATTTAGGGCGCCAGCGCTTCATTTACTGCTGCTCAGGGTCTGCGCCTGGCTTTGTACAAAGGATTACATGCAACAGCGGCAAGACTTGTACAAAAGGGTGGTTGCCGGACGGGGTCCGCCAACCGTGCCTTACGGGTAAAACTTACGAAGATGCTCAATATTCCAGGAGTTGCTCAACGAAGTGCCATCTTCGGTCTCAAGGCGGACAGCGCCGGGCCTCGTGACTCGTCTCACCCGGTAAGGGCCTTCCCACTTCGGCGTCAACTTGTTATGATTCTTGGCGGACGGAGCGCGCCGAAGAACAAGGTCGCCTTCCTCGAAGCTTCTGGCTTTAACTTTGCAGCTATGGTAGCGACGCAAAGCTTGCTGGTAGCGAGAGGCTCACACAGCATCCTGAAGACGATCTTCCTCAAGGAGCAGCGCGTCATCTTCACGCAGCCGCTCTTGCTCAAGCTCATCATAAGCGAGCACTCGAGGTGACCCGTATACGAGTTCCGTGGGGGTAACTGCTTCTACTCCATAGACTAGAGCAAATGGTGTTTGGCCAGTGGCTCGATTTGGCGTCGTTCTGATCGACCAAAGAGCCACCGGCAGCTCCTCGATCCAGTTTCTTCCGCACTTGTGCAGCCTGTCGAAAGTTCTAGTCTTGAGCCCGCGCAACACTTCAGCATTGGCCCTCTCCCCTTGACCGTTGCTCCTGGGATGAGCAACAGAAGCGAAGCAGACCTTGGCGCCGAGATCTTGGACGTATTGCATGAAGGCGCGACTCGTGAATTGCGTACCGTTGTCGGTGATGATCCTGTTGGAGTGGCGGGCAGTGGTGGCGAGCGGCGCGTGGAGCGGGATGTGTTCTAACTTCTAACTATGTTAGAAGGAGCATCACCCGGACCAGGCAGTCGTGCCACGCTCGCGCCAGCACGCTGGTGTGTATGCTGGCCTTGAGCACCCTGGGGTCCGCCAGCTCGATCTGGGTCCAGCGAGCGTATGGTACCGTGGGTGAAAAGACGCTGCTGGTCCCGTGCCTCCTGAGAGGGGGGCGGTGCATGTTCGGACGCCGTGGCACCATGAGCTGGCTCGGCGATGCCCGTTCCGCCGCCGGTGCCGTCCCCACCACCCGTTCGCTCCAGGGGCGGTGGGTTCGACGCGGACGGACCAGCCACCTCCGGAGCCTTCTTATTCGGTGGCATGTGATGAAGACGATGGAGATCTAGCCTGTGCAGACGCCGGATCAGGTTCACACAACCTCGACGCGCCCCTACCTGGCGCGCCAAAGATGTCGGGGGAAGTCTGCCTCCACGAACACCTATGGGGGCCGAGCCCCTTTCTGGTTCGGCGGGGGGCGGAGGTCGCGCGAAGAGAGGATCGAGGCGATGCACACAAGGGGTTTACCCAGCTTCGGGCCGCATGGATGCGTAAAACCCTACTACTGCTTTGTGGTTTGTATTGTGTTCTTGGGAGCGCTGAGTGCTACAGTACACTCAGGCAACTAATCAGACCGAGCGTGAGTGGTCTCCTTCCTCCTCCCCCTTCACGTTGCGCATGGGGCCTCCTTTTATATGCGCAAGGGGTTACCCACAGGTGGCAACGTGGGCGGGGGTAAAACTGGAAAACGCTGTGTTGGGTACAGCTGTTTGCATAGTGCTATCATACCTAACTCTGACGGCAGGGGACAAGGGCATTAAATGCCCGTCTGGGTCGCCCAAACAGTGCAGAAAAGGGACCGTCAGGGGCGCCATCGTTTGCCACGACGGCTACCCTGTTAGCGTCACTTCGCCATCGCATGCCCCTGGCTGCGCACCCTCTCGCCACGTACGCCTGGAATGGCCCCAGAGCGACGCGTGGGTGGATGAGCTGGAACGCAGGCGCGGGGTGGTGACTTGCCGCGGCAAGCGCCTTGCTGCGGTTGATGCCTTGTCGCGCCCGGGAGCTTGTTGCTCACCGGTCCTTGCCGGGACGAGTGGCGCGTCGCAGCAAGTCTCTTGTCGTGCCTTGGTCGGCCTTCCCGGCAAGCTCCTCTTGCCGGGGCCTTGTGCTTCGAGCGGCCGTCCCGGCAAGCTCCTCTTGCCGGGGCCTTGCTCTCTTCGGGTGGCCTTCCCGGCAAGCTCCTCCTGCCGGGGCCTTGGCTCGAATACTTTGTTCTTGGATGGCCCAAAAAGGGACCATGGAGAGTTTTGGCGATCACCTGGCAGACCTTGCCGTGGCGTGCTACGACTGCCCGTGCACAAGTTCGGGGTACTAAGGTACCCCTATTTTAGTACACCGACATGAGGGTTATGCCGGTGGGAGTAGATAGGATGCTAAAGTAGTTGCTACACAAAAATGGATGGGAATATGCATGGTGATGGAGACAAAGTATTTTCAAAAGACTTTTCGAAAACCCCCATCGGGTGCCACTTATGCCTGGGGGAGATGATGAGTTGGGTAACCACTTGATGACGAAGTGGTGTACCGAGGCAAGTGTGTGTGTTGTTTTTCAAAACGGATTGGTTTAAGTTGCGACCGTTATTCCAACCTTACATGCACAACCACTCTACCCTTGTATGGGAAAGGGCACTATTGATTACCTAGGCCGATACTAGCTTGGAGCCCGCATTACTAGTGACGGGAGAGTTGTTCGTGCGCTCTCTCGGGACGGGGTCATGCTAGGTAGGGCGGCCATGACTGTTTTCGCAGGGCACCGGATACACCGTTGTGTCCCCTCTCGGATGTTACGATCTCGAGTGAGTCTGGTATGATGTACATCGTGAGGATACGGAACAACGAGTGGACTCCTTGTTAGTGTCATCTAGGGAAAGATAGTGATCGGGTGCTTACCCCGGGTACTTGAGGTACCGCGGGTCGTGGATGACATGAAAGTTCCCTAGATCTTATGGGTAAAGTGTGCAACCTCTATAGAGTGTAAAACTATTCGAATAGCCGTGTCCACGGTCAAGGACAGTTGGGTAACCGCTCTTGGGCTACGTCCACATGTTTACAAACCAGTGTGTGTGTTTGGATAAGTGGGGAGAACTACTGGGGTCAAGTCAAAGGACTTGACCTGATTGAGATGGGTTGATGCCCACTCTATTTATGTTGATATATGTAACCTGTCCTCATGGTTAAATTAATTCTCCTGATGCATGTCTTACAAGTTGTTGAACATGTCATTGCACTCAAAACTAGCTTTCTGCAAAAATTTACATATATCATGCATTGTTGTATCTTGAACCAAAACATGGGTTGCTTGCGAGTACATTCAAAGTACTCATTGGCTTGCCACTGGTTATTTTATTGGCCAGGCATGAAAGAACATGATATGAAGAAGAATACTTTGGTGAGGAACATGCGAGCTAGGACGCTTCTCAGTCAAAATGCCTGTAGGGTTAAGGCAGATGGCATGGGTCCAAGTTATCGACGAATATTTCCGCTGCAATGTTATACTCAGGACTTTACCATAATGGTCCTACTTGTGTAATACGGTATGTATGGATGTAAGACTCTTGTTATTCAGCTTCTGTGTGTTCAGTGAGCATTGATCTCTGGGATCACTGTACACGTGCATTCGGTGATCACAACTTATGAGTCGGGGTCCCCACACTTATCCACCAAGGTGTATATGTCCTTCACAGTCTTGTGCAACCGGACGTTCATCTTGGAACGGATCCGGCGGTTGCGCCCATAAGACTGGAAGGCAACTATCACAGCTGCCGGATGGATATTTGGGATGTTCCTATGGACCTTGCTAATCTTTGTAAATACTTACGGAGGGTCTCTCCTTCATTCTGTTGGAGAAGCTGCAAGTCGCTGGGTTGACCTGGCTCTTGATGGCTGCCAGTGATGGCGCCAATGAATTCATGGCACAGGTCAGCCCATGACGAGATTGAGTTCTCCGGCAGGTGCATCAGCCAAGACCACACATTAGGCTTCAGAGCCAAAGGGAAGTAGTTGGCAAACACCTTCTCATCTCTTGCCCCGGCAGCCTGAAGAACGATGGTGTAGATGCTCAGAAACTCTGCCGGGTTGAGCCTCCCATCATACTTCTTGGGTATCTCTGGCTTGAACGTGCGAATGGACAACCAACAAACTTGCCGCAGCTTATGAGTAAAGGCGGGGCACCCAACCTCAAAAGATAGGCACCCGCCAATACCTAGCGCAGGCTGATCGATGTCGGGGCCATCGCACCCATAGGTTCGACAGTCGTCGTTGCAGCGTCGCTCAATGACGACGCGCGCGTCTCCCACCTGCCTATCCTCCGAGGCTCGACGTCGGCCTCGATGTGCATGAGGGTCAGAAGAGGCCATCGAGACGTTGTCAGGTTCTTGATTCTGTTACGCCCGCGCTGGCTGCCATGGAGGGGACAACACCGTGGGGGTGCCACATTCCGTACGACCAGCAACACGAGTCGTGGTCGTCTCTTGGGGAGGCCGTGGTGGTCCAGCTCGCTGCGAGCCCCCAGCCTTTGCAAAACCGAGCAGACTTTGGATGGTGGCACACCATTCATCCATCAGCTTGGGTGCTGGTGGAAACCTCAGTAGCAGCTGAGCCCGCGCCATGGCCTCCGTGGCTGTACTTGGCATGGGTGATGATGAAGTAGATCGCCCCGTCACCCAGCTCTTGATTGTTCCAATGGCGGCAGCACCGCGCCCCGCTGTTGCAGGCGGCCACCTGGATGGCCCGGTGGCGCGGCGAAGGCCCTAGAGGGCCAGCGGCTCCGCCGGGCACAGTGACTTGGTTCACCCATCCCGGGGGAGGCGCACGGGCTGCGGTCACTCCCAGGTTGGGGGTGGTCAGAGGGCGGCTATTCACTCTAGACCGAGCGCCATTGCTGTGGCTCTGCCCGTCAGCGGGAGAAAGGGGTGTGGATGGAGTTACCCCTTCGCCCGTACCTTTTGGAGCATGGCCGTCGGGGCATTCCTAATGTTGTTCTCCTCTGATATTTCCTGCTCCTGTGTTGACTACAGGGGAAGCGGTGATGGTTCCGCCTGCACCAACCACACCCCTAGTAGCGTCCACGTCCTCGCGTGCCTCCACATCCACCGCAACATTAGAGGCCACGGGCAGCGGA
This sequence comes from Aegilops umbellulata, assembly GCA_032464435.1. Lineage (NCBI taxonomy): Eukaryota > Viridiplantae > Streptophyta > Magnoliopsida > Poales > Poaceae > Aegilops > Aegilops umbellulata. The sequence goes on from CP136059.1 coordinate 3,575,589, forward strand.
GCCTTCGAGGTGGATGAATGAGCCGAAGCACCATATTTCTTCTTGGGCGCCATGGTCGATGGCGGCGTCGAAGGTGAAGAAGGTGATGGAGATGACGTGCTACGTACGATGTCGTGGGAAACCACGGCCAGTGATGGGAGCAAGGGCCCCTTGCTGGTTTGGCAGGGGCATGTCGTGTTGCACAAAGAGCAGAAGAACATGCGACAGCGCGACAGCGATCACACAAGCAATTTTACCCAAGTTTGGGCTGCCGTGAGGTGTAAAACCTTACTCCTGCTTTAGTGGATTAATGGTGGAAGAATGGTGGCAGAGTGTAGTACATTTGCCCAGAAGGGGCGGAAGTGGCTACGCGCGTATGGGTGTGTGTGTTTTCCAATCTTCTAACCCTCTTCGACAGTTGCCATAGGCCTCCTTTTATGGATTAAGGGGTTACCACAATGGCAAAGTAGTCATTATGCACTGATAAGATAGCAAACAGTGCTATCATACCTAACTCTATAGACTGGCAGGGCACATTAAATGCACCGCTCAATGTCACATCATTGCTTGCCCGGCAAGCAATGCCGGGCTGTTTTTCTAGCTTCACACCTACTCACTTGACACGTTGCAGGACGGATGTCGTTCATGGGCATTTCTTGTAGAGAAAGGCCGCCATGTGTCAAATGGCTGCCACTTAGTCACTTTGCAGCCCGACACCACATCGATCGTCGACGTGGTTCGTGGTGGTGTGGTGGTGTGGTTGGGTGAGGTGGTTTTACCTCTGTGAGTCCCAGCAGGCCCTGCCGGGACTTCTTAAACGTCTTTTTCCGGGGGCGACACCGCCCTTGTCGAGCTTGTCTGCCCAGAAAGGGGGGATTTTCTCCTGGTGGCATCTTGTTTCTCTGGCTTGATCTTGGTCCTTTTGATCTGCATGTTTGTCCTCCGAACCTCTTGGTTCCTTGCACTCTGATTTGGGTTGGTGAATCAATCCTGTTCCCGTGCCTGTGCACAGTCTGGGAAACAGACTCAGGGTTTGTTGCACCGACACCCCATCTTGTTGGATCAAGAAGGAGAGGATGTCACCGAGATGGATGTGTGCTGAACGCGGAGGTGTCGTACGTTCGGTACTTGATCGTTTGGATAGCGAAAAAGTTCGACTAGACCAATCGCATGAATAAACGCTTCCACTTATGGTCTACGAGGGTACATAGACACACTCTCCCCTCTCTTTGCTATGCATATTTATGGATAGATCTTGCGTGAGCGTAAATTTTTTTTGTTTTCCATGCAATGTTTACCAACAGCAGTCACCCTAGAAAATAAGTTGTCAGTATTCTCAGCTATTGTCATCTTTATTCAGGTGAAGACATCTGAGCGGATGATCAACAAATCATTTGATGCGACATTGGCTGCTTTCGGGAAATCTTACCTAGATGCGTCTGAGCTGCCCCACACCTACAGTAAAATGAAGAATTTCCTTCATGTAGTTGGAATTGGATATGATATGATTCATGTTTGTAAGAATAAATATGTTCTAATCTGGAAGGATAATACCAACTTAAGTGAATGCCCAAAGTGCAAATCATCAAGATGCAAAGATGGCGATGCTCTGAAGAGGATTCCTCATAATGTTCTGATACATTTTTCATTTATACCAAGATTGTAGAGATTATTTCATGATGTTGAAACAAGAGAGGATGTACTGTGGCATTCTAGGAACTGGGCGTATAGAGATTTAAATGCAATGAGCCATCCATCTCATAGTAGTGACTGGATAAGCTTCAATCAGAAACACAAAAAGTTTGCTGCTGAGCTGAGAAACATTGACATTCTGCTCAAAATACATTGAAACAACTGATCAACTTAGCAAAAGGTGGGTCAAGACAATCCTGAGCTCTATCTTTTGATTGTTCTTTTCAAGTTACAGGGAAGAGCCGACAAGATGACAAACTTAAAGATTTGGACAAATGCTTTGGTGTGCGTTTGTCAGATTAAGGGCTCCGCATACCCAAGAAAGGTCCGAACTCTGGGGCACGTGCGAAGAACTCAACCTCACCGGCCAACCAGTTCGTCACCCCCATGGCATAGCTCGATGAACAAGGAAGAAGATGGACACAACAGTTTACCCAGGTTTGGGCCACCTTGCAGTGTAAGACCCTTCTCCTGCTTTGGGGTGGATTAGCCTCATGAGGGATGAGGATGAACTAGTACAAGGGAACAACAACCTCACGAGGTCTTCTCTAGTGTGGGTGTGAGTTGAATGTGTGAGAGAGATCCAATGGCAGCTCTCTCACCTACGGTGGTGGCTAACCTATATTTATAGTGGCTTCAGTCCTCTTCCTCCAAAACGAAGGCAGGAAGGGATCCTATAGTGGCCAATTTGAAAGGGGACAAGTAGTACATCTTATCCTGACGAAATCTGGTCTTTGCCTGCAAAGCCTGTGGTCATGATGCTGCGGTGGGCTCAGCGATGACATCCGTCCTGCCTTCCTGGTGGTCTAGATCTCATTGCACAGGAATGGAAACCTTTGGCTGATTCCTCGGGACCCCACGCCTGTGCTTGCCTCCTTAGCACCCAAGAGGAAACATGTTGCTCTGTGCCCGCCTAGCCTTGGTCATCATGGCTTGAATCACCTCAATCTCATGAGGTGGGCACCTACATAGAAATCTCCGCTCATTAGGAGGCAGCCCGGGGAGGTCGCTTCCTCTGGAGGTCTTGATGTCGCCCACCTCGTGAGGCTTGGCCCCTCGCGAGGGAGTTGTCTTGAAGGTGTTGTAGATGGGCCATACCATGACGTCGATGGAGCCACACCATGGGCAGCAGGCAGGCAAGTCAGGGTGCCCTGGTTCCCAGAACCTGATAGTAGCCCCCAGGCCGAAGGCGCGCTCGGACTTGGCATCGGGGGGAAGCCAAGGGGCAAGGGTGAAGCGCCGCGGGCCCCAATCGCCTGCGGACCGAGCTAACGTGTGGCGCTTGATGGGACGTGGGCGTCTGCGCTTCCCCGCGTTGTCTTGGCAACTGCCCCATGCTGTCAAAATACTGGCACCCGCCACCGAGCCTTCATTGCCTTCTCTTTGCCTCGCTCCAGATCCCCTTTCTCCCTGCCGAGAGCATCTCCAGATCTGGTCGATTTCCTCCTCCCTTATGCATCTCTCCTTTCGAGATCTTGCGGATGGCGTCCGGGAAGGTGAAGCCTGCCGCTCCGGCCGCAAGCTCCTCCTCTGCACCTGCGCCGGCCATGGGCACGTCCTCCATCACCGAGAGAAACGACAACGAGTGGAAAGAGACAGCGCTTGTCACCGGCTCCACCGAGTGAGGGCCCTGCCGGGGACATTCTATCCCTTCCTCCTCCACATTGTCTTTGTGGGGCTCGTCCCACATTTCTCCAATCTCTTACCGCCATCCTTGACCACTACCAGGTTCAGCCCTACATCTGCAGCCCAACTCCATCCTTCTCTTGTCCATGTTTGCCTTCTACTGCGAGGAATTCGTGGGCGTGATGACCTCCATTGCGCTCCACCACTTCTTCTACCTCCGGATGCAAGACCCAAACCAGCGTTCTAGCTGTGTCTACTTCGCCGCGGTCCACAAGGGCAACGCACTCATGAGGGCGGGAAGGTGGAGAACTTCCAGCGCAAGTGGGTTTTCATGGACGCCAGGGGCCTCCACGCCCGGTTGGAGTTGCCAATGGGCTGCCGGAGAAGCTTGATCAGTGGGCCCATGAGAAGCTCTCCGACCCCTGGGTAGCACCAGTCCTGAGGATGATGACGGTGGACATGGAGGCCAGGATGCTCACGGGGGCCATGATTGTCATGGAATTCCTGACGCAGCGTTTGGCCCCGCTCCAGGCACATACGCGCCCCATGTGGGAGCTCAAGGGCATGGGGGACGACATCCGGCTGCGCTGGGGGATCCTGGCGGGCGAGGAGCTGGATAGGGCCATGAACACCCTACTGGAGGGGAATCCAGGCAACCTCCCAACGGCCTACATCCTACTGTACCACCGGGCGGACAGGGCGGTGCTGGTCACCGCCATGCCCACCTTCAATGAGCTAGGGCTCGTGCCGCCCAAGCTCTACAACTCCCCAGAGCCGGTGTCTTGCGGCGACGACTCTGGTGGAGAGGGCGAACATGACTCAGAGGCGACCATGGACGTTGTGGCGGAGATTTCTCCCCCATCCCAGGACGAGCTTCTCTGTGCTCTACCAGGGTCGTGACGAGGTCCGGATCCACTTCTTCGGCCCATCGGAGGCCAGGCCGAACGACTCCGAAGAAGGGCGTGGCGACACCCCTTCCTCAAGGTGACACCTCTGCCTTGCCGTCCGTCACCGCTGAGGGAGTCCTGGATTTGGGGGTCCTCAGACAGCCGGACTATATACCTTGGTCGGACTGTTGGACTATGAAGATACAAGATTGAAGACTTCATCCCCTGTCCGGGTGGGACTCTCCTTTGCCTGGAAGGCAATCTTGGCAATTCAGATATGTAGATCTCCTCCCTTGTAACCGACTCTGTGTAACCCTAGCCCCCTCCGGTGTCTATATAAACCGGGGGGTTTAGTCTGTAGGAAAACAACAATCATAATCATAGGCTAGCTTCTAGGGTTTAGCCTCAACGATCTCGTGGTAGATCAACTCTTGTAATACTCATATCATCAAGATCAATCAAGCAGGAAGTAGGGTATTACCTCCATCAAGAGGGCCCGAACCTGGGTAAACATTGTGTCCCCCGCGTCTTGTTACCATCCGCCTTAGATGCACAGTTCGGGACCCCCTGCCCGAGATCCACCGGTTTTGACACCAACATTGGTGCTTTGATTGAGAGTTCCACTGTGCCGTCACGATAAGGCTCGATGGCTCGTCTTGTTGTCTACCACAACATTACCTCTCGGGAGGCCTGGCTGTAGGACAAACTCTCCGACTAGGTGACTTCTTCATGACCGCCCGTTCGGTTGTCGTGCCGACGATGACTTCTCGGGTCATCAAAAACAACCTCCACGTCGGCTCGGGATTCATCGAGCAGATGGATCCAATGGAGCTCTCTTCCTTGAACGAGCTCTTGGATCGCATCGCCGCCCTGGGAGTCGCTACGGACTATGATCGGATCGGGCTTAAACCCAACCAAAGGGAGATTAACTCTCCGCTGGTCACCCATTAGATAGCGGTGGTGTAGGAGCGATGTAGCGATTCTTCCTCTATTTTGAGGACCAACTATGTCCGGATTCCCGAGCTCTCCGAGCCGGATACCCGTCTACGGGAGGACATGGCCCAAGCTTCGAACCTAGAATCAGACAGCGGGCCAGAACTATTGGGCAACATGCCGGAGCCCGAACTGCCAAGCTCGGAAACTCCTCCGCCCCTGGGTCTCAGATCGGATCAGGGTTTGGACCTAAATCTACCCACCCACCCAGACATAAGTGATCTTTCCCACATTAGAAAAGAGCCCCAAGAGACAGTACATCACCATTGGGCCAGATTCCTCCTTGTAATGAGCAAGGTCAAGGACTGTCGCGAGGAAGACGCAATTTCATTCTTTCGGAAAAATTGCACGGACAAGGGAATCCTCAACGCCATAAGTCACCGTGACATAGCACACTTAGCTGACTTGGCGGCCATAGTACATAAGTACTATGTGATGGAAAGCGCCTGGAAAACCCAAACAAAATTCTGGAATCCTCCGGCTCTCACTAAACCCCCCGTCCGAACTAAAAGGGTGTACTCTCATATGTCACCCAATCCAATTACAAAGAAATCAAAGCCCACTACAGGGCGTGGAACTGTGTTGGAGGGATGGTTCAATGGGCCATGTAAAATTCACAGTACAACGGACACCATGACAACACACAACCTTAGAGAATGTTGGATACTCCGGCAGGTGGCCAAGAGCGGCGAGGATCTCCTCATCAACAATACCACAGAGCATCATCCTGTGGAAAATAACAATACAGTATTGTCAGTCTTCGAGACCTTCGCCTCAAATAATAGGCGCAAGTGAGCACTCCGCAACCTTGCCGAAGTCTGTCGCGTTGCAGCAGTAAATCCATGGAATGATACGTCAATAACCTTCAATGCCAGTGACGAACCTCAATTCCGAACAGCCCGAGCACCAGCCGCTTTGGTCCTTAGTCCAATTGTGGACGGCTTTCGGCTTACTAAAGTGCTCATGGACGGTGGCAGCGGATTAAACCTCATCTACGAGGAGACTCTTAGCAAAATGGAAATAGACAAGAGCCGCATTGAGCAAAGCAGCACGACCTTCAAAGGAATCATCCCTAGTCGGGACGCACGATGTGCGGGAAAAATCACACTAGATGTGGTATTCGGCACACTAAAGAATTATAGGTCCGAAGAAATCACATTCCAAGTGGCCCCGTTCAGTAGCGGATACCACGCCCTTTTAGGGCGGGAGGCATTCACGATCTTCCAGGCTATACCCCTTTAAGGGTACATGAAGCTCAAAATGCCCGAGCCCAATGGAATCATCACTCTAGCTAGTGATCTGGACATAACACTCCACGCTGAAAATAAAACCGTCGCACTGGCCCTCGAGGCGTTATCTGAAGCCCTTGCAGCCGAAGAACTAACTGCGCTGCGCTCCATAGTGGACAGGGACGATGTGATACTCGACAAAAGACCCAAGTCCACCTCTTTTAAACCAGCGGACGAAATAGTCAAATTCCAGGTCCACCCAATGGACCCTACAAAAACAGCATCCATCGGGGCACAGCTGGACCCCACAACAGACGCCGCGCTGCGGGATTTCTTGCGTGAGAATTGGGACATCTTCACCTGGCATCCTTCGGACATGCAAGGAATCCCACGCAGGCTGGCCGAGCCTAGCCTAAACATTCTAAATGGATACAAGCCGGTCAAGCAGACTCTTCGGTGTTTCTCAGAGCCTAAGCGACAAGCCATGGGAGAGGAGCTAGCCAAGTTACTCGAGGCCGGGTTCATTAGAGAAATAAAACATCTGGACTGGCTAGCAAAACTGGTAATGGTACCAAAGAAGGACAAATCCTGGCACCTATGTGTCGATTTCAAGGACCTTAACAAGGCTTGCCCCAAGGATCCCTTCCCCCTCCCTCGCATCGATCAAATTATCAAGGCTACCGCAGGACACGACTCATTGTGTTTCCTCGACGCATACTCCGGATAACATCAAATTAAGATGGCGGAGTCCGATCAAGCTGCAACGGCATTCATCACTCCATACGGCCCCTTCTGTTTTAACACCATGCCTTTCGGGCTCAAAAATGCCAGTGCAACCTATCAACGCATGATTCAGACATTCCTGGAAACACAAATCGGCAAAACAGTGGAGGCATATGTAGACGATGTGGTCATTAAAACCAGACACGCCGAATCCTTAATAGACGACTTGAGGCTCACGTTTGACAATCTCCGAACATATGACATTAAGCTCAATCCGAAAAAATGCGTTTTCGGCGTGCCCGCCGGAAAGCTCTTGGGCTTCATCGTTTCCAATAGAGGAACTGAAGAAAATCCGGCTAAAATCCGAGCTATGTCACAGTTGGCTATCCCAACAGACCTCAAGTAAATCTAGAAATTAACTAGATGCATGGCTGCCTTAGGCCGCTTTATCTCCCGATTGGGAGAAAAGGCACTACCTCTTTATTGCCTTCTTCGACGCACCAAACACTTCGAGTGGACAGATGCGGCCACGGCCGGATTGGGAGAAATGAAAGCCGTCTTGGCCAGCAACCCAATCTTGGCCACGCCAAATATCGGCAAACCAAAGTTGTTATATATAGCAGCGACACACCAAGTTGTAAGCACAGTGCTCATCATCGAACGAGAGACGAACGAACATAAGTTCCCGCTTCAAAAGCCGGTATACTACGTATCCACTGTCCTCACTCCATGCAAATCACGGTACCCGCATTATCAAAAGATAGCATACGCGGTCTTCATGGCATCCCGGAAACTACGACACTACTTGCAAGAGTGTTCAATTATGGTGGCTTCTGAAGTACCACTCAACGACATAATAAATAACCGCGATGCCACGGGCCGGATTGCTAAATGGGCTATTGAGGTCCTCCCGTTCGACGAGCCATTAAGTCACAAGTACTGGCTGATTTCGTCGCCGAATGGACATAAGCCGAACTCCCTAAAGAGTACGGTGACGAGGATACGTACCTAGGGTAGGGTAACTTATCATACCTGAGGTACCCAATCAAGGACATGGCTCCTACAATGAAAGACATTCTAAGAGTTATCAGCGTTTTCAGTCGACCTGGTCAGTCCAGTCGACGGACACGAGCGCACTCGACCAGAAGCACAAGCAGTCGACCATGAAGACAGCCACTCGACTATAAGAAGACCTAAAGGCACTGTCCACAAACGGTCATCTTATAAGTAGCTTTTATGGCCTTCATGGCCCTTTATTACAGGCGTTACCAGTAACCCCCTCTCTTTATGTACATTAAACTCCCTGTAACGTGGGCTGGTTGGGGTCCTGGCGAACTCTATATAAGCCACCCCCCTCCACTAGGACAGGGGTTCGGAACTTTGTAACACACACACGCATAATCCAGTCGACCGCCTCCGGGCTCCGAGACGTAGGGCTGTTACTTCCTCAGAGAAGGGCCCGAACTCGTAAACTCCTTGCACATACAACTACTCCATAGCTAGGATCTTGCCTCTCCATACTTACCCCCCATCCTCACTGTCAGACTTAGAACCACGACAGTCGGCGCCCACTGTGGGGCAGGTGTTCTAGCGATTTGTTGGAGGAGTTGGGATTCTTTCAACCCACATCATGTTTTCGAGCGGAGTCATGGTCGGGAGCCGCGAGATCCGTCTCGGCGCTCTCTCCTTCATCGTCGACAACTCTGCTTGGCTGCAGGAGGCTCCACTCGACGTGGACGCGCTTCCCGCCCGCGGAGCCACGCACTTCCGCGCATGCGTCCGCGGCGTCCTCCTGCGGCAACCGTCGACCCAGTACGGGTCGGCATTCGTTTCGCCATCGTCGTCATCAGTTTCCCACCGGCGCAAGCGCACCGGTCGGTCGAGACTCCAGCGGTGGGTGAAGCACGCACTGGCCCGCCAGTCGGCCATCCCCCAAGTCGCGGCAATCGAGCCCGATGAGTCACTCTACGGCCTGTTCGACCTGTCGACTGGCTCCGTAGAGACTGCATCCGAGTGCGACAGCAGCGATCCAGCGGCGGAAGTTCTAATGGTCGATGGACCACGTAGTCCCCCCGGATTCCCCCACACCGAAGAGGTTGCCGCAGGGGGGATTCCGGCGCGGGGCCACGAAGAGTACAGGCCCGAGCCCCTTACCTCAGGGCAGAGAGAGGAACTCCGTCGCCGAAACATGGACGCCCTTCACACTCTTATCGTTGGAGAAACCCCTGAGGCGCGAGCCCTGGAGGAGGCACGCTTGGCCAACTTGGCTGAACGTACTCGACTGGAGAATCTCCAGAGAGCACTCGACGAGCGCGCACGACCGCCCGCTCCCGAGTCCAGTTGTCGTCGCGTCTTCCAGCCGCCGACCCAGGTATACCGTACCCCGATTCAGAATTTGGCAGCTGCGGCTCGCATAGCGGAGTCGATCCAGCCTTCACAGTCAGAGGCAGGGAGAGGTCTGTTGCAGATCAGAGATTTGCTTCGTGCGGCGGGTGACCAGAATTCGGCCGTATCTCAGTCGCGCAACAGGATTCACAGTCGATCCGTCACTGCGAATTCCGTTCAGTCGGCTCATAGTCCAAGGTCGCCCCCGAGGCGTGAAGGACACAGAGGCCGACACGAGGATCAATACCAAGGGCATGAGCGATATGAGCACCGATTCGATCGCAACGATCAACGTCGAGTGCCTTCTCCTCCCCCGAGAGCGGGGTCGTACGTTCCTCGACGGCAAGAGGACAGACGCCAGTTCAGTACTGGGCGGAGGGTCCCAGTCGACCCCAGAGAACCGGGCTTTGATGCGAGATCCATCATCGTTCAAGGTCTGGTCGACCGAAATAGAGCTCACCGAGAAGACCGTGACAGAGGCGCGCCGTCCAGCAGCAGAGTTCGCGTCTCAGGTCCCGAGTGTTTCAGCAGAGCAATCAGAGCTGCAGTGATTCCTCCCAACTTCAGGTTGGCGACTGGAGTCAGCAAGTTCACCGGAGAGTCCAAGCCGGACACATGGCTCGAGGATTACCGAGTGGCTGTTCAGATCGGAGGCGGCGACGACGAGGTGGCCATGAAGCATTTGCCCCTCATGTTGGAAGGATCAGCCAGAGCGTGGTTGAATCAGTTGGCTCCCAGCAGTATTTATACTTGGGAAGATCTAGCCCAGGTGTTTGTCAGGACATTCGAAGGGACTTGCAAGCGACCGGCAGGGTTGACAGAGTTGCAGTCATGTGTTCAGAAGTCGAGTGAAACCCTGAGGGATTATATCCAAAGGTGGATCACTCTGAATCACACGGTCGAGAACGTGTCCGATCATCAGGCAGTTTGCGCCTTCAAGGAAGGCGTCAGAAACAGGGAGTTAACTTTGGAGTTTGGTCGAACCGGAGATATGACCCTGAGTCGAATGATGGAAATCGCCACCAAGTACGCGAATGGAGAAGAGGAAGATAGACTCCGGAGTGGCAAGTATAAGGCAGCCGCCAATGAGTCCGGCGGAGGACACTCCAGTCGGAAGCAGAAGCGCAAGGCCGAGCCAGTCGCCCCCGGGGAAGCCTTAGCTGTGACCCCAGGGAAGTTTAAGGGGAAACCCAAGGGTCCTTGGAACCCCAAGAAAGTGAAAGACCAGGACGGGAACGATGTGATGGACTTACCATGCCACATTCACATGAAGAAAGATGAAGAGGGAAATCTCATTTACCCTAAGCATACCACTCGACAATGTCGACTCCTGATGCAACAGTTCCAAGGGAAGCAGGCAAAGGACAAAGAGAAAGAGTCAGACAAAGGTGAAGACCGAGAAGACAGCGGTGAAGAATACCCCCAAGTCAATTCCACTCTGATGATTTTCGCTGACGTCGAAAGTAAGAGTCGACTGAAGGTCATCAATCGCGAAGTAAACATGGTCGCTCCGGTGACGCCCGATTACCTGAAGTGGTCCCAGACCGCCATCACCTTCGACCAGTCCGATCATCCGACTCATATTGCCACCCCAGGGAGGCAAGCGTTGGTGGTCGACCCAATTATTGAAGGCACTCGACTGACCAAGGTTCTGATGGACGGCGGCAGTGGGCTAAACTTGTTGTATGCAGAGACATTGAAGGGGATGGGCATTCCGATGTCCCGACTCGGCCCCAGCAACATGAGCTTCCACGGAGTCATTCCTGGGAAGAGAGCTGAGTCACTCGGTCAAATCACTCTCGACGTCGTCTTTGGTGACTCGAAGAATTTCCGGAAAGAAAAGTTAACCTTTGAGGTCGTAGACTTTCAGAGTGCGTACCACGCCATTCTTGGGAGGCCAGCCTATGCTCGTTTCATGGCTCGACCATGCTACGTATACCTCAAGCTGAAGATGCCTGGCCCCAAAGGTGTAATCACGATCGTCGGCAATCGGAAGAAGGCAGAGGAGTGCTTCCAGAAAGGCGCCAAAATTGCTGACGCTCAGATGGCCAAGATAGAGATACAAGAGTACCAGAAGACTGCGGATCCGAGTGAGTTGTTACGAGCCAAGAAGCCCGCCACGGAATCAGCATTTCAGTCGACTGGTGAGACCAAGCAAGTCCACATCCACCCGACCGATCCAAATGCGGTTCCAACCAACATCTCCACTACACTCGACCCCAAATAGGAAGAAGCGCTCGTCCAGTTCCTCCGTGAGAACTGGGACATCTTTGCATGGAAGCCTGCTGACATGCTAGGTGTGCCTAGGGGACTGGCCGAGCACCGCCTTCGAGTCGACCCAAAGGTCAAACCAGTCAAGGAGCATCTCCGACGGTCCGCCGTTCAGAAGAGAAAGGCCATTGGCGAAGAAGTGGCCCGACTCCTAGCAGCAGAATTCATTCGCGAGATCTACCACTCCGAGTGGCTCGCTAATGTTGTGATGGTCCCTAAGAAGGACAGATCGTTGCGCATGTGCATCGATTTCAAGCATATCAATCGGGACTGCCCGAAAGATCATTTTCCTCTTCCTCGCATCGATCAAATAGTCGACTCGACTGCAGGATGCGAGAGGTTATCTTTTTTAGATGCTTACTCTGGATACCATCAGATCCGTCTGTATGGACCCGATGAAATAAAAACAGCCTTCATCACCCCTTTTGGGTGTTTCTGCTATGTTACCATGCCTTTCGGTCTCAAGAACGCCGGAGCTACATTCATGAGAATGATTCAGAAGTGCCTAATCACTCAAATCAGTCGGAATGTAGAAGCATACATGGATGACATAGTGGTCAAGTCACGGAAAGGTTCCGACCTGCTGACTGACCTAGCTGAAACTTTTGCCAATCTCAGGAGTTATGATATCAAGCTCAATCCGTCGAAGTGCACATTTGGAGTCCCTGGAGGAAATTTACTCAGTTTTCTTGTTTCCGAACGAGGAATCGACGCTAACCCTGAAAAAGTTGGCACCATACTCCGGATGAAACGCCCCATGCGTGTGCACGACGTCCAGAAACTTACTGGATGCTTGGCCGCCCTAAGTCGATTCATCTCCAGGCTCGGTGAAAAGGCGCTGCCTCTTTACCGACTGATGAAGAAGTCAGACACGTTCGAATGGACTCCAGAAGCTGATGCAGCATTTGCAGAACTAAAAGCTCTGCTCTCCACCCAGCCGGTGCTTGCTGCTCCTGTCAGCAAAGAGCCATTGTTGCTTTACATAGCAGCCACGGGACAAGTCGTTAGTACCGTTCTTACGGTCGAGCGGGAAGAGGAAGGAAAGACCTTCAAAGTTCAACGCCCAGTTTATTATCTCTCTGAAGTTCTGACCCCGTCGAAGCAAAGATATCCCCACTATCAGATGCTCGTTTACGGGATTTACGTGACCACGAAGAAGGTTGCTCATTATTTCTCTGATCACTCTATCACAGTCGTCAGCGACGCTCCATTATCAGAGATTCTTCATAACAGAGATGCAACCGGTCGAGTGGCGAAATGGGCAATTGAACTTCTTCCTCTTGATATCAAGTTCGAGGCAAAGAAAGCTATTAAGTCCCAGGCAATAGCTGATTTCCTCGCCGAGTGGACCGAGCAGGAGCTTCCGACTCAAGTTCACTCGGAGCACTGGACTATGTTTTTCGATGGCTCGAAGATGCTGAACGGAGCCGGTGCGAGGGTTGTACTGGTTTCCCCCCGAGGAGATAAGCTCAAGTATGTCCTCCAGATTCACTTTGATTCCTCCAACAATGAGGCAGAGTATGAAGCGCTTCTATACGGATTACGTATGGCCATTTCACTCGGCGTCCGTCGCCTCATGGTCTACGGCGACTCAGATCTGGTTGTTAATCAAGTGATGAAGGAGTGGGACGTCCGAAGCCCATCCATGACGGGATATTGCAGCGCTGTGAGGAAGCTGGAGAAACGATTCGAGGGGTTGGAGCTCCATCATATACCCCGACTGAAAAATCAAGCTGCAGATGATCTGGCGAAGATAGGGTCCAAAAGGGAGGCCATCCCTAAAGATGTGTGTTTGGAGCACATTCACACACCATCTGTGCAAGAAGATCCTTTCACAGAAGAGCCCCCACAACCAAAAAGCGCCTCCGACTCGACCGAAGTGGAGATTCCAGCTGTGGTCGACCTGATTATGGAAATTATGACCACCACTCCCGATTGGACAGTGCCGTACATTGCGTATATCATGAGAAAAGAGCTCCCAAAAGATGAAGAAGAGGCTCGACAGATCGTCCGTCGATCCAAAGCCTTTACAGTAATCAAAGGGCAGCTATACAGAGAAAGCGTGACTGGAGTTGGTCAGAAGTGCATCACACCTGAAGAAGGACAGATAATTCTCGAAGACATCCACTCGGGGACCTGTGGCCATCATGCGTCCTCTCGGACCATCATGGCCAAAGCATACCGAGCGGGTTTTTACTGGCCAAAGGCGAACGAAATGGCAAAGGATATAGTCGACAAGTGCGAGGGGTGCCAGTTTTATTCCAACATGTCTCACAAGCCCGCCTCCGCCTTGAAGACCATTCCACTCGTCTGGCCTTTCGCTGTCTGGGGTCTAGACATGATCGGACCACTGAGAACTGGTAGGAGTGGCTTCACCCACTTGTTGGCTGCAGTCGACAAGTTCACGAAGTGGATAGAAGCCAAACCCATAAAGGACCTCGACGCAAGCACTGCCATCAGTTTTATCAGGGGATTGATATTCAGATATGGAGTTCCGCACAGCATCATCACGGATAACGGATCAAACTTTGATAATGACAGATTCAAAGCCTTCTGCGCCTCTCAGGGCACTCGAGTCGACTACGCTTCAGTTGCGCATCCTCAGTCGAATGGACAGGCCGAACGCGCGAATGGTCTCATCCTCAAAGGACAAAAACCCTGACTGATGCGTGATCTCAAACACGCAGCAGGCGCCTGGGTCGACGAACTTCCGTCAGTTCTATGGGGGTTGAGGACCACCCCTAACCGGTCGACTGGAAGAACACCATTCTTTCTGGTCTATGGAGCTGAAGCGGTTTTGCCGAGCGACCTGCTCCACAACGCGCCTCGAGTCGAGTTATATTCCGAAGCAGAAGCAGAACAGGCCCGGCAAGATGCAGTCGACCTCTTAGAGGAGGAAAGAGAGATGGCTCTAATCCGCTCGACCATCTACCAGCAAGAGTTGCGTCGGTTCTACGCCAGAAATGTGAAGGGCCGAGCCTTTCAGGAAGGAGATTTGGTCCTCCGCGTGGATCAGCAAAAACCTCACAAACTTGCCCCGACCTGGGAAGGCCCCTTCATCATCACCAAAGTCCTGCACAACGGAGCGTATCACCTCTACAACATCGATCGACGGATCGACGAGCCTCGAGCATGGAACGCAGACCTGCTCCGTCCTTTTTACACTTAAAAACTCACTTGACTGAGATGTAATAAAAGTACCTCTGTAGTTCTTTTGTTTCAAGCAAGAATTTCTTTTTCCGTTTGTCCAAATTTCCCCCAGTGGGTGACTTAGCTGCGAATCCGCTTCGCCTAAGTTTTCAGATTTCAGAAAACCCTACCGAGTGGAGAGCAAGTCTCCCACTCGGGGGCTTAGCTGCGAATCTGCTTCGCCTAAGTTTTCAGAAAATCCTACCGAGTGGAGAGCCAGCCTCCCACTCGGGGGCTTAGCTGCAGTCCAAGTACTCGCCTAAGTATTTAAAATCCTACCGAGTGGAGAGCAAACCTCCCACCCGGGGGCTTAGCTGCAGTCCAAGGACTCGCCTAAGATTGAAAAAATCCTACCGAGTGGAGAGCAAACCTCCCACTCGGGGGCTTAGCTGCAGTACAAGGACTCGCCTAAGATTGAAAAAATCCTACCGAGTGGAGAGCAAACCTCCCACTCGGGGGCTTAGCTGCAGTCCCAGTACTCGCCTAAGTATTTAAAATCCTACCGAGTGGAGAGCAAACCTCCCACCCGGGGGCTTAGCTGCAGTCCAAGGACTCGCCTAAGATTGAAAAAATCCTACCGAGTGGAGAGCAAACCTCCCACTCAGGGGCTTAGCTGCAGTCCAAGCACTCGCCTAAGTAATCGAAATCCTACCGAGTGGAGAGCAAACCTCCCACTCGGGGGCTTAGCTGCAGTCCAAGGACTCGCCTAAGATTGAAAAAATCCTACCGAGTGGAGAGCAAACCTCCCACTCGGGGGCTTAGCTGCAGTCCAAGTACTCACCTAAGTATTTAAAATCCTACCGAGTGGAGAGCAAACCTCCCACCCGGGGGCTTGGCTGCAGTCCAAGGACTCGCCTAAGATTGAAAAAATCCTACCGAGTGGAGAGCAAACCTCCCACTCGGGGGCTTAGCTGCAGTCCAAGGACTCGCCTAAGATTGAAAAAATCCTACCGAGTGGAGAGCAAACCTCCCACTCGGGGGCTTAGCTGCAGTCCAAGCACTCGCCTAAGTAATCGAAATCCTAACGAGTGGAGAGCAAACCTCCAACTCGGGGGCTTAGCTGCAGTCCAAGCACTCGCCTAAGTATTCAAAATCCTACCGAGTGGAGAGCAAACCTCCCACTCGGGGGCTTAGCTGCAGTCCAAGCACTCGCTTAAGTATTCAAAATCCTACCGAGTGGAGAGCAAACCTCCCACTCGGGGGCTTAGCTGCAGTCCAAGCACTCGCCTAAGTGTTCAAAATCCTACCGAGTGGAGAGCAAACCTCCCACTCGGGGACTTAGCTGCAGCCCAGTGCTCGCCTAAGCCATGTTGTCAGACACCATCGCGGCGATAAGCATCGTGCTAACCAAGCAGCCTCTGAGGGAACAACGAACAGTAGATCGGCGGATCAAGTCACGAAGACATTCAACGTCGAGCCAAGTTCGGATAAAATCAAAAGATCCTAGATCGCAAATAAAAGTACTCGAGCTATAAGCTCGACGGAGTTTATCGGTTACATAAACCACTCGGCATTCCGAGGCAAATTTAAGGCAAGGAACATCAGTTTTATACTCCTCCGGTGGAGGACTGGATGGTGCAACAAATTCGTCCAAGTCGATCCCATCAGAGATCCGAGTGGCAGCAGCGATGAAGGTCTCCATGAAATCCTGAAAGTTATGCTTCCTGGTATTGGCAACCTGGAGAGCGGCCAGCTTCTCTTCTCGCGCCTCCTTGCAGTGGACACGAACCAGTGACAGAGCCACATCAGCACCGCACCTAGCAGAAGACTTCTTCCATTCTTGCACTCGACCTGGAACCTCACTTAGTCGAGTGACCAAGGATTCAAGGTCGTTCTGAAGCGTCTCCTTGGGCCAGAGTGCGGAGTCAATCCGTGACACTGCAGCTTTCAGTCGAGCCAGGTAGTCCACCACACCAGCGACACGGGATTCCAACCGGAAGACATTCATGGCCACTTCGTCCTTCACAGGAGAGTTGATAGGGTCCAGGCGGGTTTCCACTCGACTGGTCTCTTCCTCAAAGTTCCGGCAGAATTCTGAAAGAAGTTTCGACAGATCAAAACTGTAACCAAATGGTGAGTCGACAACAACAAGATTAATCGCACAAAGAGGGTTACCTTCAAGCATGATGTATAGCTTCTTGGCAAGACCCCCAAGATAATCCTCCAAGTCCTTGTGCTTCCCCGCTAGCTGGCCGAGCTTGTCGTTCAGAGTACTCTTGTCAGTCTTCAGTCGACTCGCTTCCTTGTTGGCCGAGTCAAGAGCAGACTTCAGCCTAGCGTTCTCGCTCTCAAGTTGATCGACTGAAGCAAGTTTCTCTTCAGCAAGCTTCAGCTTCTCCGCAGCCGCCTTTTGTGCCTCCGCAAGGTCAAGATCTTTCTTCTTCAGGGCCTTCTCCAGTTCGTCTGCAAAGCAACAATGAGCACAGAGTTGAGAACAGGCAGGAGAACAGAGACAGCCGTCGAGTCCTCACCAGCCATACCTTTTGCTTCATCCTTCGCCTTCTGCACGTTTTCCTGAGCAAACTGTAAATCAAGATTAAGCTGGATCTGCTTATTCTTCAGATCGGCGAGCTGAGCAACAAGCTCACAAGACTTCTGCAAAGAGTCAATCGACAAAGGGTATCAAAGATAAGTTACTCCCGAGTGACTGAAAGAAAGAGCACAACACTTCTAAGACTACAGCCGAATCAAA
The DNA here is from genome assembly GCA_032464435.1 of Aegilops umbellulata. Lineage (NCBI taxonomy): Eukaryota > Viridiplantae > Streptophyta > Magnoliopsida > Poales > Poaceae > Aegilops > Aegilops umbellulata. The sequence goes on from CP136059.1 coordinate 3,593,255, forward strand.
ACATTCGACAGTAGCCTCGGGGACTACACCCAGTGGGTGCACTCAGCATGCCCCCACTGGTTTTCAAAAAAAAAAAAAGTCGACTGCCCGCAGTCGACCGGATACAGTTTCATTCGACATGGCCTGACCAAACCGTTCTCAGAAAATCCTACCGAGTGGAGAGGTACAACTACAGAAAGACAGTATAAAGACCGCAGTCGACTGCCAGCAGTCGACCGTGGCCTCGGGGACTACACCCAGTGGGTGCACTCAGCGTGCCCCCACCAATGAGAAATTTCGGATCAACAGCACCCAGTGGGTGTACAACGCAAGTGAAGACCAACTAACCTGGACGTTCTGCTGCAACGCCGAGCTGATGTCATAGGCCGCTTGACTGGCATCCCGAGCCGCTTTGGTCTGCTCCATCACGAGCCCCGCCTGACGTATGGCCTCCTTAGCAGCACTCACTTGATCCTCCGGGGTCTGGTAGGCGGCGAAGAACGAGGGCGGGTCGACCAATGAGGGAGCAGTCGACGACGAAGGCCGGGCAGTCGTCACCGGTTCAGCAAAAGTCACAGTAGTCCGGGCGGTGTTGTCACCCCCTTGGACCACCGCCTCGGCAGTCGACGCGATCTGAGGAGCCTGGTCGACCGGGGTCCTCCGGCCTCTCCTTCCAAAAGGCCTGAGCGGCACTTCCGCCTCCTCCTCATCATCCGGAAGGTCAATAATGTTGGTCGGAGCTACAAAAGTCCAGAAATGAATATCCAATCGACTCAGCAGTTAAACAGTCGGATCATATCAAAGATTATACCTAAGTTGGAAGTGACGGCGTCCTCCATCGTCTCATCGACATTCTGGATGGAAGTCTCAGAAGTAGCGGCGCTGCATGATTCCAAGCAAATAATTTGAAAGCGAATCGACTAAGAATCCGTTCTAGTCGACTCAAGAAAGATAAAAACAGTCGCTTACCCAGAGATGACAGGGATGGCGACCCTGATCTTAGGCAAGGCCTTGGGTGGCTTGGTCGGGACGGCTCTGGGCTGCTTGGGTGCCTTCTCAGTTGGGGCCGGCGACGCGGTCCGAGGGCGCTTGGATGACTGGCCCACCAGAGCACTCGACTGACTGCGCCCCACGGCGGGATCCTGAGCGTTCTTGGAGCGTCTCTCGCGTCGAGGAGGATCGACCTCCGCCTCCTCATCCTCATCACCCGAGTCGTCGTTGGCCTCCTCCTCTACGTCATCATCAGATTCCCACTCCTCGACTTCACCCTCGACCTCAACTTCATTCTCACTTCCTTCGCCTCCACTCCCTCCTCCTTCAGATACTTGCGCCTGGTTCCCATTCAGCATCGAATACATGTCGTTGATCTCCTGCAAGACAACGGGCAGAGCAAGGATCAGTCGACTTATCGCAAGCCAGTTACTAGACGGAGTGAGAATTTCAGTCGGAAGAAGTAAAGCGTACCTTGTCTGTCTCCATCATCCCATCAAGCGGAGCAATCCTCCTAGAACCCCTGGGGTTGTCCTTGTTCCCGGTCATACTGGTCAGCCAGCTCTCCAGTACCGAATCCTCGACCGCCTCCGGGTGGATCCGAGTGGAGTCGTCGGGCCCGGAATACAACCACATCGAGTGATCCCGAGCCTGGAGAGGTTGGATTCGTCGCTGGAGGAAGACTTCGAGCAAGTCCATGCCGGTCACGCCTTCCCGAACCAACTCAACCACTCGACTGACTAATACCTTCACCTGAGCCTTCTCCTCTGGAACCACTTTCAAAGAAGCGGGTTTCTGCACTCGGTCCAAGGTAAAAGGAGGAAGGCCGGTCGAGTGGCCAGGGGTCGGCTGGTCCTTGCAGTAGAACCAAGTCGACTGCCACCCGCGCACGGAATCGGGAAGTGTCATGGGAGGAAAACAACTCTTAACCCTCGTCTGGATCCCGAGGCCCCCGCACATCTGGATCACCTGCGTCCTTTCCCCGTCCGGGTTAAGCCTTTTAACCGACTGGGATCGGCAAGTGAAGATATGCTTGAAGAGGCCCCAGTGAGGTCGACAGCCTAAGAAACACTCGCACAGAGACACGAACGCAGCAAGATAGACTATGGAGTTGGGCGTGAAATGGTGGAGCTGCGCTCCGAAGAAGTTCAAAAAGGCCCTAAAAAAAGGACTCGGGGGCAGGGAAAACCCCCGGTCGACATGGGTGGCTATCAGGATGCGCTCACCCTCGCGAGGTTTCGGCTCCGTCTCCTTCCCAGGAAGGCGAGCAGCCTTGTGGGGAATGAGTCCCCCCTCCACCATGTCGTCGATATCAGCTTGAGTAAGGATGGAGGGCATCCAATCCCCCTGCAACCAGCCGGACGGCAGAGCGGCCCGCGAGGACGACCCGCCTCGGCCAGATTTCTTCCCCTTTGCCGCGGCCTTCTTTGCGCGTTCCGCCGCCGCCGTCTTGTCCGTCCCCATCGTCTCGAACGAGGTCTTGGCCGAGCGGTGGTGTCGAGATTGCGGCGGAGAGCGAGGCGGAAGCTTACGGAGGAGGGGAGAAGAAGAACAAGGGCGCACAGTAAAAAAAATTAGAATCATTGCCTTATATAAGGCCACACCCGAGTGGCTGATCAGTGGGCCTGCGCCTCCCAGTCAGATCCCGCAACAGGCGCGCGCGCAGTATGTGGCGAAAAAGGTGGCGCGGAGATCGAGGCGCCCTTGCCTTATCCAGCCGATTCACGCGATTTTGTCCGTCCGGTGCGCTCCCCAATTTTCAAATCCCGCAAGATCCGCGATCGACAGGACGGGTTGTCAGACGAAAAGATTCGTTTTCTTAAGTCTCCCAAGAGACTCGTCACGTAAACACACCCGACGGCAATATGAAACCACTCGACGGACATCTGAATGGATCAAGGCAACTGAAGAATGGGTTCCCACCGTAACTTCCATTTATCCAAAGACAGACGCAACCGAAGCATGGGGGTTGAGTCGGAAGCATAGGCTCGGCCCCATTCTCACTTAACCCCTGACCCATTCGGGGGCTAATGACGAGGATACGTACCTAGGGTAGGGTAACTTATCATACCTGAGGTACCCAATCAAGGACATGGCTCCTACAATGAAAGACATTCTAAGAGTTATCAGCGTTTTCAGTCGACCTGGTCAGTCCAGTCGACGGACACGAGCGCACTCAACCAGAAGCACAAGCAGTCGACCATGAAGACAGCCACTCGACTATAAGAAGACCTAAAGGCACTGCCCACAAACGGTCATCTTATAAGTAGCTTTTATGGCCTTCATGGCCCTTTATTACAGGCGTTACCAGTAACCCCCTCTCTTTATGTACATTAAACTCCCTGTAACGTGGGCTGGCTGGGGTCCTGGCGAACTCTATATAAGCCACCCCCCTCCACTAGGACAGGGGTTTGGAACTTTGTAACACACACACGCATAATCCAGTCGACCGCCTCCGGGCTCCGAGACGTAGGGCTGTTACTTCCTCAGAGAAGGGCCCGAACTCGTAAACTCCTTGCACATACAACTACTCCATAGCTAGGATCTTGCCTCTCCATACTTACCCCCCATCCTCACTGTCAGACTTAGAACCACGACATACGGCGCGTACTCCAATTGGATCATGCACTTTGACGGCACTTTGACGGCGCGTCCTGACATCCCCCACCGGAGATACAGTCCAATATGTACTCCTAATATTATACACAGACTCCAACAAGGCAGCAGAATATGAGCCCCTGTTGCATGGTCTCCGGATGGCACTCTCCATGGGCATTCAATGCCTAGAGGTGCGTGGGGATTTGAACCTCGCATTATCTCAAATAAATGGAGACTTTGACGCCAAGGACCCAAAAAAGGCGGCTTACCACAACGCCGTCCTCAAAATGTCAGCTCTGTTCAAGGGGCTCGAATTCCACCATGTGGTTCAAGAAAACAATCAAGAGGCGGATATCCTCGCCTGCGTCAGCGCTAAGCGCGACCCTGTCCCACCTAATATCTTCTTGGAAAGGCTGTTTAAGCCATCCGTGGTGTAGGAAGGGGATACCGGCAACAATAGTCCGGATCCAGCCACAACGCCAGATCCCAAACACTCTGACGTAATCGGAGGCTCTGCCACCGAAATAACACCTTCAGCCCACGTGATTATGGCTGTCATCGCCCCGTGGACAGAATCCTTTTTGGCTTACCTAACTAGTCAAGAACTCCCTAAGGACCCAAATGAGGCACGTTGCATTGTGCGGCGATCTAAAGCCTACAAGGTCCACGAGCGAGAGCTTTATAAGAAAAGCGCTACCGGAGTACTTCAAAGGTACATCTCTGAAGAGGAAGGACGACAACTTTTGGTAGAAAATCATGCTGGACTCGGCGGCCACCACGCCGCAGCTCGGGCCCTTGTAAGCAAGGCCTTCCGTATAGGTTTTTACTGGCCGACGGCCCGAGCAGACGCACAGGACCTTGTCCAACGTTGTGCCGGTTGCCAGCTTTTTGCAAGCCAAAGCCATCTGCCACCTACCGCTCTCCGAACAATCCCCATTACATGGCCCTTTGTGGTCTGGGGGTTTGATATGGTCAGACCCCTTAAAGGCAGAAGCCATAAGAAAAAGTACCTATTGGTCATGGTGGATAAATTCACCAAATGGATTGAAGCCAAACCAGTTAAAACGGCCGAGTCCGGACCATTGATAGAGTTCATATCTGAGGTTGTACACCGTTACGGTGTCCCCCACAACATCATCACCGATAACGGCTCGAGCTTTACAGCCGACGAGGTAAAAACTTGGTGCGGCAACATGGGCATTAAGCTCGATTATGCCTCCGTCTATCACCCCCAAACAAACGGTCAAGTTGAGTGAGCAAATGATCTTATTATGAGCGGCATTAAACCCAGATTAGTACAATCCTTGAAGGAATCAAATACGCACTGGGTTGAGGAGCTCGAATCCGTACTATGGGGGTTGCGGACCATGCCGAATCGCACTACCGAATACACACCGTTTTTTATGGTGTACGACACAGAGGCGGTACTGCCTTGTGACATTATTCATGACTCACCTCGAGTGCGCATGTATGAAGAGAAAGAAGCCGAGCTTGATCGGCAGGATAGTTTGGACGCCCTGGAGGAGGAGCGTGACGTGGCAAAAGCCCGCTCCGCATTATATCAGCAACAGGCTCGACGGTATCAAAGCAGAGAAGTACGGGCCAAAACTTATAACGTTGGCGAACTCGTTCTACGCCTACCAGAGAAGAAAAAGGACAAGCTCAAGCCCAAATGGGAAGGTCCCTGCGTTATTGACAAAGTTCTAACTGGTGGAGCGCACCGTCTGCGGGATGCATCGGACAATCGACTCAAGCCAAACCCATGGAACGTGGCCAGACTCCAAAGGTTCTACGCCTAGTGCCAGACTCTGTGTTCGTCTCCTTACCTCCATCCCTTTTTTATATATATATCCGCTATCTGTCTTTCTTTCTTTCTTTCATTTTCCTTGACGGCCTTAAAAGGTTAAAATGTGTCTTGACTACACAATCTTGACGCGTCGTGCATGCTCATTGTACCTCGGGGCTTCTTATACAGAAGCTTAATATAATTATATTCCGGGCTTTTTGTCCCCTGCACATGTGTTACTTTTCCACATGTACCTTTTCTTCGCCATTATATGCATCGATATGACTTCAGTTTTGGCCAAGCTGGGTTGCCTGGATCTTGTGTTTATGCCCAACGTTCCCGTTAATTCGACCAGGGCATAAGGGGAGCACCTCTGCGATTGTTACTGCCGGGTCAGCCGGATGTGTACCTCAGACTGGCTGAAGCCAAAAGCTGGCGTTCTTAAGGAAATATTTGTTCGGTGAAGAAAATATGACTTTTACTTATTGCAATACATGCCCCCAAATGTTTATATCCTGCGTCTCTTTTCGCAGTTCGGACATGCACATTAATGCATGCGTACCCAGGAAAAGGAACCTTAACGGAACTATTCTCCCTGGAAGATGTTTCTTACTATCCATGTAATATAACATAGCTAGTTGGGTACTTGTCTGTTCAAGCACTTATAACCCCTACGCCTGGTTTCCACGCATACCCCGATTTTTACATAACTGAGCGGGTATTCGGATACACTCCGGACTGTCGGGTCCAGAGGTTGAAGCGAAAAGGTCCGCCATGACAAATGATTCACAATCCGGCTAGGGACAAAATATGTCATTCGCAGTACACAGTCACTTAGACTGACTAAATTCTTCTTCTATACCATCCAACATGCTGTCTAGCCTACAATCCTGTTGGGAAACACTTTGCGGCTAATTTTACCTGGTCATATACCAGACTAACGGGAATCTCTTTCCCATCAGACCCTACAGGTCTGACCTTGGCCATGTGGTTCGGGTCAACCTTGGTATATCCCGTCTTCACCAAGGCCCAAGCTTCCCTTGCACCTTGTCGGCAGGCTGATATCTTCCATAATAGGAAGCGCCGCCGTGCTCCCTTGAGCATCTCTACGAGCTCCGCCATGCCTCCTGGCAGGGAGGCGGATGGCCACAAAGCCTGGGCAATGCTCTGCATCAGCTGGCGAACTTGTTCGTGCAGTTGTGAGAGCTCTTGCAGAAGATCGCCCGCAGATCCGGGCATCTCCTCTGCGGGCCGACCCGTCAGCATACCTACAGATATAACTCTATTAGCCGGTTTCTTTGCTGAACTCTATAAAAGTTCGTTCAAGCACTTACTAAAAATGCCGCGTCGAAGCCTCTTATTCTCCTTTACGTAGTCAGCAAGTTGGGCCCGAACATTTTTCAGTTCAACACCCAGCCGGGTATTGGCATCTTGGAGATCATTTTTCTCCCGTCTAACCTGCATAAGCACGCACTCTCCAGCCTCTAGCTGTCGTTGAGCATGTTGCTCATTCCTCCGTACGACCTTCGGATTCACTCCGGGATCATCTGCAAAATCTATTGTTAGATTTGCATGGATGCCTAATACTAACTGGTATATGACATTCCTTTCGATAGGAACAAGTTTTACCAGATGGGGCCTTCTTGGACTCCTTCATTGCAGCAACTGCTGCCCGTAGCTGGGCCTTGCACTCCTCCAGCTCTTGAGACAACTGGGTATTCTTCTTCGTAAGAACCTACGCAAATAATGATCCTTAAATCAGTTGTGCCAACTGTTTCAAGTCTCAGGGGCTACTAATATACATAATTATCAGATTTCTTACCCGTATATCCTTTACATACTGGCCCATGGCTGTGGCAAGACCATTTTGAGCAGCTCGGATGTACGCGTCTCCTCAGCTGAAGGCATCGAACGCCTCTTCAAAGAAACCAGGGTCGCGGAGTACGGCCCAGTGACGCCTATGATTCATGGCACTCTCCACTTCGGAATTCATAGCGGACAGCCTATCTGCATCCTCTGTAGGAGGAACATTCAGTGTTGTCCCCATGTTAGCATCTGCCTCTAAGTCCGGCGCTAGAGCCCGACTGGTGGAGGTGTGGCCGGCAGGCTCTCCGGATACAGTCCGGCGAGCATTTTTCCTGCCAGGAACCATGGTCATTATTATATTTTAAAGACGGCATCCTTAGATCAGGGTTCTTTTTCATACCTCTGCGATGACGTCTCAGTCCTGACTGCCTTCCTTTTAAGCCTACCTTGCTTTGGTGCCCCTTGTTGGTGAGCCACCGCGGGTTTGGCATGGCGTCCCGAGGGCCTTCCCTGTAAGACACCATATGTGTGCGGGGGGTGAAGTGCAAAAAAGGGATCCTTCTCGGAAGTTGGGACTTCGGTTTTACTTACATGTGATGCAGGGAGCAGTCCAGGATAATCGGCTATGATGGCCACGAAGGCACCATCGCAGCTTAACTGATAGAACGTCATGTCGATAAGCTCCACAAATATGTTCGGATCTTATTCGAGTCCGGGGTCGAGGGCCCGGTCAGGGTCCTTTGGCTGTGGAGACGGGCTGTGGGCCTCCCTCACAGCTTTTCGCAGTTCCTGCTATGAAATAGCAAGATAAATATTTATGAAGAAGAATGCGGGAAGATCTGGAGTAAAAAGTAGCACCTCACCTAGTTTGGGGGGTGTACATAGAGAATCCATCCCATGGCTTAATGCGGAAGAACTCCTCTTCCTCTCCCTTATATAAATCGGACAATATTTTCGCTAGAGCAGCAGCGGAGTCTGGACCTTTACGGCCGCAGCGGGTGGCATCGTCTTCTCCATTGAAGTGCCACATGGGTTGTCCCCGATATTGAAGTGGATGCACCCCCCGCATTATACATATTGACATACCCTCGATTATTGTCAGTCCTGATTTGGCCAGCATTTTTATCCGGCCCATCAGGTAAAGGACCTCTCTATTATCTTCCTCCTGAGGGCTCCGAGGGCACCAGCTGCCGCGTTTCTTCAAAGGGGCTTTATTAAGCTCGGGAAGGCCCATCCGAATAGGGTCCGGAAGGGGGACGTCCTCCATATAAAACCACTCCAAAGGCCAGTCTTCGGATGTCTTCTTCGGAGTACCGGACAGGTATCCCGTCTCGGCGATGCGTCATATTTCGGCTCCGCCCACTTGATATATTGACCCCTCCTGTGTACGGGGTACGAGGTAGAATAGCCTCTTCCATAGCTCGAAATGAGCTTCGCAGCCCAGAAACAGCTCGCAAAAGGCGACGTAGCCTGCGATGTGTAATATGGAGGCGGGAGTAAAGTTATGCAGCTGGAGACCGTAGAACTCCAGGAGCCCGCGGGGGGAACGGATGGATTGGCAATCCGAGTCCCCTTAATAAGTAAGGGACAAGGCATACCCGGTCCCCCATGATGGGTTGGGAAAGCTCTTCACTTGCTCCCCGCCATTGTAAGTGACTAGTCCGGCTCAGACGGGGACCATATACGTAGGGGGGAGAAACCCCTGGGTCTGTAACTCTACTAATTGGCTATGGGTGTCGGTGTACTAGAGTAGGGGTACCCTAGTATCCCGAACTTGTGCACGGGCAGTCGCAGCGTCCCGTGGCAAGGCTTGCCAGGGGACCGCCAAGGACCCCTTTTGTTCCTTTGGAGCCATTCAAGAACAAAGTATTTAAGCCAAGGAGACAAGGCCCCGGCAAGAGGAGCTTGACGGGAAGGCCACTCAAGACACAAGACCCCGGCAAGAGGAGCTTGCCGGGGAGGCCAACCAAGGCATCTCAAGGAACTTGCCGCGACGCGCCACGCGTCCCGGCAAGACCCGGCGAGCGACAAGCTCCCAGACGCGACAAGACAACAACCGCGGCAAGGCGTTTGCCGCGGCAAGCAACCACTCTGTACCTGCGCTCCCGCTCACCCACCAACGTGTCGCTCTGAGACCCTTCCAGGCGTACGTGGCGGGAGGCTGTGCAGCCAGGGGTGCACTATGGCAAGCGGCGCTGACAATATCGCCATCGTGGCGAGCGGTGGCGTCCCTAACGGTCCCTTTTCTGCACTGTTTGGGCGACGTAGATAGGCATTTAATGCCCTTGTCCCCTGCCGTCAGAGTTAGGTATGATACACTGTGTAGGTAGCTGTACCTACCGCAGCACCTTTCCATTTTTGCCCTTGTCTACGTTGCCACCTGTTGGAGACCCCTTGATCATATAAAAGGAGGCCCATGCACAACGTAGAGGGGGGGAGGAAGACACTCACGCTCGGTTTCGTTAGCTGCTTGTGTGTATTGTAGCACCCAGTGCTCCCGAGCAAGAACTCAATACAACCCACAAAGCAGCAGTAGGAGTATTATCTCTCCGGAGAGCTCCGAAGCTGGGTAAAACCGCTCGTGTGCCCCGCCTCGATCTGCTCTTCGCGCAACCTCCGCCCCCCGCCGAACCGAGAAGGGGCTCCGTCCCCATAGGTGCTCGCGGAGTCAGATTTCCCTGACAATGGGCGATGGAACACTTCTCCCAATTGCCTGGCTTAGTGCTACGGGAGCGAGAGGAGGAGATGCAATGGCCGGCCATGATGGGATGGGCTTTTCTGGGCGCGCTCCGATGGATACTCGCTATGGGAGGATGGTGTGATCTGGATCTGAGGATCCTCGGCTCTTTAAATAGATGATTTACTCACATGGTTAGGGTGGCAAGGGTAAATATGCCCCAACTTCTCGCATTCGCTCGACGCGTGGAAGATAGCCATTATTAGGCGCAGAAGCCGATGAGTGCAACATTCATGGGAAGCCGGACACTACTCGACAGGTACTCGGAATTTGGAGAAGAACCCGCCTTGCAATGCCGAAGCCAATCTGCACGCCGGACTCATCGTCATTGAAGCCTGGTTCAGGGGCTACTGAGGGAGTCCTGGATTAGGGGGTCCTCGGACAGCCGGACTATATACCTTGGCCGAACTGTTGGACAATGAAGATACAAGATTGAAGACATCGTCCCGTGTCCGGGTGGGACTCTCCTTTGCGTGGAAGGCAAGCTTGGCAATTCGGATATGTAGATCTCCTCCCTTGTAACCGACTCTGTGTAACCCTAGCCCCCTCCGGTGTCTATATAAACCGGGGGGTTTAGTCCGTAGGACAACAACAATCATAATCATAGGCTAGCTACTAGGGTTTAGCCTCAACGATCTCGTGGTAGATCAACTCTTGTAATACTCATATCATCAAGATCAATCAAGCAGGAAGTAGGGTATTACCTCCATCGAGAGGACCCGAACCTGGGTAAACATTGTGTCTCCCGCCTCCTGTTACCATCTGCCTTAGACACACATTTCGGAACCCCCTACCTGAGATATTCCGGTTTTGACACCGACAGTCGCCGCATCAAGGCCAGCCATCATGTGCCCCGCCGATCCTCAGGGTATGACAAAGCCCGCGCTCACGAAGATTGGGGGCGCCCTCACCCTGGCTAGGAAAAGGGTGTACATCATCGCTGATGAGTAAGCATCTTACCATGTTTTTGTTTGCCATCCTTGATGTCGTGCCCACAATACTCCCCTCCTGGTGACCTTGATAGAGACCATGGTGAAGAAGAGGAAGCAGGGAGACGGGACCCCGGAGGCACCACCATCCGCCATGGCTGCGGTGACCCTGGCACAGACAAGGGAGATCACCTCGTGCTCCCCCATGATAGAGCAGGCCCCTCAATGCATGGTGGTGGAGACTCAGGAGGAGGCTGCCTCGATGGGCCAGTAGGCTCCGGAGCCGCCCGTCCTCGTTGCACCCGTGGGGGATTCGGAGGCTCTAGATCCCCCATCTGCCCTTGGTGCTACGGCTACACCAGCCCATGCACCGGTGCCACCTCCTCCCTAGGCCCTTCTGTTGGCGGACGACGGCCCCCTCGCCAGGCCCAGGGCTCTAGAGGAGGCCTACACCATGCTAGATCAGCTCCGGACCAATATCCAGGACAACGGCAGGTGCATGGTGATGGGATGCATGGGGCTGATCACGGGGTGGCTCTAGGCTGACGCGTCTTTTTACACGGCCTGGAGCCTGGTCGTGGCTACCGCCGCAGAGAGCAGGAAGGAAGAAGGCAAGGCCACGGCGGTTCGTGATGTGGTGCTGGCCGATGCGGCGTCCTCCAAGGCGCGCTATAGTGAGGCGGAGGCGGGGCTGAAGACTCTCTGCGAGGGGTAGGTCGCCTGCAGCCAACGGCTCCAGCAGCAAGAAGAGGAGCTCAAGGCCCGCGAAGCGACGCTTGCCAACTGAGACGCCAAGATAGCCCAGGCCACCAAGGACCATGCTACGAAGCGGGACCGCCTAGGCAAGCTGAAGGACGAGGTGGACAAGGCCTAGGCGTACCATGCCTAGCTCGTCCTTCAGACCATAGCCCGGCTGGAGGCCAAGGAGAAGACCCTCGCCCTTGCCAAGACGGCGGCGGCCGTGGGACACGAAGCCTTCGTCTCCCTCGAGCTAAGATCCCGCAAGGTGCTGCACTCCCTTTACAGATAAGGGTACGAGAAGCCGCTGGCGACTCCGGAGGATGGCCTTGTTGGGCTTCTCCCCAAGCTTGCTGAGGCGCTTGAGGGCATCGCCGCTGGAGTGGACTCCATGGTGGAGGGTGATTGTTTCACGCTTTTCACTTCAGCCGCGACGCGTGTCTTCAGCCACCTTCACCTCTGGGAGGCAAGCCTTTACCTCAGCACCCTGATCGAACCGGTGGCTCCTGAGTCCCGCAACGCTGCTGTCGAGGCCGTGAAGAAGCAGGTGGAACCCCTACTGGAGAAGTTCCTCTGCGTCCCCGACCCCGTTGCAGCAACGACGGAGCCGGCGGCGAAGATAGTGGCGACGTCATCGACGACGGACTGCCCAAGGCGGGCGATAGCGGAAACCAAGTCGATGGAGGCGCTTTCTCCTAGTCCGACCCTGCAACATCCATCATGCCTCACGGAGGCGTGAGAACTTCATCTTAAATTCGTGCAACATTATGTTTTGTAATAACCGCTGGGACTCCGCAATTTCCTTTCCGTGAGTGTTCTACGTTGGCTGGGCCCGGCCCCGCGCATACCTCAGCCGCCATTGGGGCGTCCGGATCACTAGGGCGAGGCCAATGGGTGAGGGGTTACTTGAACATTGAGGCCCCTGAGTGGCGATGCTCAGGGGTTCCCCTTGACGTACGAACAACCCGCATGAAGGAAATGTGAGCAGCGTCTGAGTTAATCTGGAGTCCCCATACCTTTCCTCGACAATTTTTGCCTAGAAGGGTCGCAAGAAAACCTAGTGCAAGACACCTGGTGAGTTGGCGTGTGCCAGGCGTGGCCTGGGTGCAGCCCCCGTGCCCAACCCCCTCGCGCGGGCATCCCATGGGGTAAGCTGCGCGACAGGGCTGTGCAGAGAGCCTGTAGGGCATCCTGAGGTTATTGCAGCCACTAAGGTGCCCTTAGTTGTTTATGCACCAGCACGGAGCATTGTTCTTCCACTTTAGCATGGGCATAGCTGCTCCTCGACAGTGTCGTCCGTCAGCGCGGAGCATGGGGCTTCCACTGGTGCATGGGCATAGTCGCTCCTCAACAGTGTTGTCCGAAAGCACGGAGCATGGGGCTTCCACTCGTGCGTGGGTGGGAGATCCCTTGGGGGGGAGACTCCGGGGCGTGTACAGCCCCGTCTGTACGCGTGGCTAGCACGACAGTACTGGAGGAGGTTTATATGGGCACTCGCGAGCTAGCGCGGGACTCATGAGGCCCTACCTCAAGGCGGTTTGCGCCTGAATTTTTAGCGCGGGGCTCTTGTAAGAGACATGTGAGATGTGTGAGGTGGCTTGCGCCGAGTGAATCTCCGGAGGACATCACATGAGAAGGACAAACACCAACGACCCCAGGAGGTGACGTAAACGAGGCCGACCCACCAGACATACCTTAGCCGTTGGATTTGTCGATGCTGCACGAAAGGATCCGAGCACAGACGCCGTGCCCAGTCTTCTCATGCAATAATCCTAAAGAAAGATGCTACATCTTGAGCTTGCATTGGTTTTTCCCTTGAAGAGGAGATGGTGATGCAGCAAAGTAGAGATAAGTATTTCCCTCAGTTTGAGAACCAAGGTATCAATCCAGTAGGAGACAACGCACAAATCACCGAGTACATGCACAACAATCAAACAACTTGCACCCAACAGAATTAAGGGGTTGTCAATCCCTTCACGGTTACTTGGAAAATCGAGATGTGATAGAGATAGATAAACAATAAAGTAAATATTTTTGGTATTTTCAGTTTATAGATCAGAAAGTAAAAGATTGCAGAAAGAGTAGCTCGGAACTAACACTATAGATCGGCAACTCGTGCGATGGAAAATAGACCCGGGGGCCATAGGTTTCACTAGAGGCTTCTCTCAAGATAGCAAATAATACGGTGGGTGAACAAATTAGTGCCGAGCAATTGATAGAAAAGCGCAAAGTTATGACGATATCTAAGGCAATGATCATGAATATAGGCATCACGTCCGTGTCAAGTAGGCCGAAACGATTTTGCATCTACTACTATTACTCCATGCATAGACCGCTATCCAGCATACATCTAGAGTATTAAGTTCATAAAAAACGGAGTAACGCATTAAGTAAGATGACATGATGTAGTGGAATTAACTCAAGCAATATGATGAAAACCCCATCTTTTTATCCTCGATGGCAACAATACAATAAGTGCCTTGCTTCCCCTACTATCATTGGGAAAGGACACCGCATGATTGAACCCAAAGCTAAGCACTTTTCCCATTGCAAGAAAAACCAACCTAGTTGGCCAAACTAAATCGATAGTTCGAAGAGCATCACAAAGATATCAAATCATGCATAAAAGAATTCAAAGAAGATTCAAATAATATTCACAGATAAGCTGATCATAAATCCACAATTCGTCGGATCCTGGAAAACATATCGCAAAAAAGTATTACATCAAATAGATCTCCAAGAACATCAAGGAGAACATGGTATTGAGAATCAAAGAGAAAGAAGAAGCCATCTAGCTACTAGCTGCGGATCCATAGGTCTGTGGTAAATTACTCACGCTTCATCGTAAGGGCAATAGAGTTGATGTAGAAGCCCTCCGTGATCGAATCCCCCTCCGGTAGGGTGCTGGAAAAGGTCCCTAGATGGGTTCTCACGGGTACAGAAGGTTGCGGCAGTTGAAAAGTGTTTTCGTGGATGCCTCTGGTGGTTTGGGGATATTTTGGAATATATAGGCAAAAGAATTAGGTTAGGAGGGTCACGGGGGGGCCCACAAGGGTGGGGCGTGCTCTACCCCCTGGGCGCGCCCTCCGTCCTTGTGGCTGCCTCGTGGCTCCTTTGACTTCATCTCCAAGTCTCCTGGTTGTCTTCTGGTCCAAGAAAAATCATCGCGAAGGTATCATTCTGTTTGGACTCCGTTTGTTATTCCTTTTCTGCGAAACTCAAAAACAAGGAAAAAACAGGAACTGGCACTGGGCTCTAAGTTAATAGGTTAGTCCCATAAATAATATAAAATAGCATATTAATGCATATAAAACATCCAAAACAGATAAAATAATAGCATGGAACATCAAAAATTATAGATACGTTGGAGATGTATCAAAAGACAACACGCGTGCGGCTACCACGGTGGTGAGGCACCGGGTTGCGTGCCCTGACGTATCCACACGCGATTAGCTCATGCGAGAACAAGGCACCAAGGACCACGGGGGGTGACGTGCATGGGAGCTGGCCCGTGAGACAAAGCTCGGCCACTTGGGTTTAGTGACGCTGCAGGGATGGACCCGAGCACAGACGCTGTGCCAGTACTTAATCATGAGGCGGTCGTGGGCAGGCTCGTGAGGGCGCACAACATTCATGGTGACGAAGTACCGGACATGTAGGTTGCAATATCTTAGGAAATTCATGAGAGGCGAAACCAAATCTGATACATGCAAAATGATACAGGCTGCAGGGGCTAGCCCTAACAACTTGAGGATGATGCAGCCCAAGGGGCGCCCTCAACTGAACAAACAAAAAAGTCACCTAGCACCGTCATTGTAAGTGTTGGAGTAGCTGAAGATGCATGCTACAAAGGTCATTCCTCACGAATGGCCGGCTGCTGAGTCCCCGGGGGTTCCAGAGGTTCAGGAGGCTCGCGAGGGTCCCACACTTGCTCCATCACGATTGCCCGGCGGCAGGCCTCGTGCGCCGCCAGGACGCCCTGCATGTAGAACTGGTGTGAAGCAGCCGCGTTCAGCGGGTGGAACGGCATGCGGACATAGCTGCAAGGGCAGCCCCCACTCCGACCCACTCTTGACGGCCAGAAGAGCTCCTGAGAAGCGGCCCTGTTGAGGCCTGGGATGTTGATGCAGACGCGCAGCTCACCACCCACGTCAGGAGCGGCAGCTGCACTGAGTAGTGCGGGGCAGCGCTCGCCGCACATGGCTCGCTCTTCCTAAAGCTCTTCGATTGCCTTGTGGTGAACTCCTGAGCGCCTGGCACCTCATGCCCTGCTCATGGAAGCACGTGTTGAAGCACGCCTCAACATGGTGCCCGAATGCCTCCCTCGTGACGCTAGTCAAGTTAGAGGCCCTCCAGATAAGAGCCCCCGAGCCCGTCCTAAGAGGCCCGCCTTCCTATGCGAGAGAGAAAGGTGCTCCAGTAGTGGGCGAGGGGCCTGGGGTATGATCGTAGGACGCCCCGGGCTCGTGACCACCCTTGAGGAGGAGCTGCTTCTTCTTCTTGGGGACGGCCTCGGGAGGACGAATGGCACCCTTGTCATCTGAGTTCTCGACCGTTGCGGCCTGGTAGGCGCTCTCAAGGGAGGACACTGCTTCCTTCTTGTCGCAAGTGACCATGATGATGCCGCCACTTCCTAGCATCTTGAGGGCATTGTAGCCATGGTGGGTCACCGGCATGAACTTGGCGAGGGCCGGATACCCGAGAATGGCATTGTACGGGAGGTGAATGTGGGCGACATCGACGTCAATGAGCTCGGTGCAATAGTTGTCACTTTTGCCGAAGGTGACAGGGAGGCAAATCTACCGCAGGGGAACGATGGAGCCGTCGGTCACTCCTAAAAAGGGCTTGGTGGGGAGGAGCTGGTCGTAGGACACCTGAAGCATCTCGAACATCTCGACGGAGAGGACGCTGAGCACCGCGCCACCGCCGATGAGTGTCTCGGTGACGGGGACGTTGCTTATGGTTGGTGAGCAGAGCATTGGGAGCGCGCCGGCAACGACCGACCACTTGTGCTGGTCTGTAGAGTCGAAGGTGACGGTGTACTTGGACCACCTGAAGGGACGCAACGCCCCGATCTTGGGAAGGGCCACGTCCACCTCATGAGCGAACTACTTGAAGATGAGATGAGAGGCGGGGCCTGAGCGCCACCTAGGATGCAAGCGATGGCGTGAGGCTCCTAGAAGCCCCCAGCCCCATCGTCTTGGCGGCGGTCATCATTCCTCCTTGGCGGCAGCGGCAGTGGAGGGAGGCCGGCGTTGCCCTGAGGACGGTCCTCACGTGGCTGGTGTCTCCAGGGGCCATCGCGAGGCTGGCCCTGACGGGGGTCGCGGTTGTGCCAGCAGCCTCCACCACGGCCTCCTCCACGGTCATAGCCACGGTCGTTGTGCTCGGGACGGTGGCCAAGGCACAAGTCACGGATTCTCGTGAGCTCCTGGCAGTCATTGAGTTGTGGCTATGGACGTTGTGGAAGACGCAAAATGGGCGGCTGCCCTTGGAGGATTTTGTGTGGTCGCAGCCACGCTTCATCTTAGGCTCGGCCGCGAGCACAGCAGGACCCTTGCGCTTCACGTCCTTAGCCTTGGCCTTCTTGTCGTTAGGATCGGCCTCCGAGAGCTCCAGGAGGAAGAGGCGACCTTCCTCTACCCTCACACATCTGATTGCCATGTTGAACATCTCCAGAGCCGGACACAGGTCTTCGTGTATGGCGAGCTCTTACTTCATCTTGACGTCCCGGATGCCATCAGTGAATGCCGAGATGATGGCCTCGTCCGACACCTTAGGGATCTTGAGACGAACATTGGTGAAGCGTTGTATGTATTTGTGCAAGGTTTCTCTCGGCTACTTCTTGATGCTCCGCAGGTCGCCTGCTGCGGGAGCGCGGTCGCCAGTGTCCTGGAAGTTGGCGATGAAGCGCTCGCGCAGCTCGTCCCAAGAGGAGGTCGACCCCACCGGAAGGTTCAGGATCCACGAGCGCGTGCCATCTTTGAGGGCCATGGGAAACGAGTTTGCCATGACTTTGTCGTTGTCGTTCGCCTCCTCGATACGCAGCTCGTGGAGCTTGAGGAACTTAGCGGGGTCAGGGGTGCCATCGTAGTGTGGAGGAAGATCAGGCTTGAACTTGTCGGGCCAGACTACGCGGCGCAGCTTTAGGGTGGATGCACGGCAACCTGCCGCGCTCACGGGTGCCAGCCGCCGAAGAGTAGCTTGATCTTGACACCCGCGCACCGCCGCCTCTGGCGGCACACGGTCTTGACGTGGCGGCGCCGGAAGCACGCGTGCTTCTCCTTGGGCCACTGCACCACCTGGCAGCTTTCTACGTTGTGCACTGGCGCCCTGCACGGCGGATCGCGCGGGTGCCGTCTGAGTAACACGAGTGGCCCGGTGCTCGGCACGGACATGGCGAGCATCAGCCATGGGAATGACGGAACATCGGCGGAGTGAACGAAGAAAGAGAGGCTTCCACTCGCCCCTACCTGGTGTGCTAAATGTCAGATTAAATGCTCCACAGACCCAAGAAAGGTTAGAACTCTAGGGCATGAGCAAAGAACTCAACCTCTCCAGCCAACAAGTTCATCACCCCCACGGCCTAGCTCTATGAACTAGGAAGAAGGTGGACACATCGGTTTGCGATGTAAGACCCTACTCCTGCTTTGGGGTGGATTTGTCTCACGAGGGGCTGAGGATGAAGTAGTACAAGGGAAGAACAACCTCGCAAGGTCTGCTCTAGTGTGGGTGTGAATTGATTGTGTGAGAGAGATCCAGTGAGATCTCTCTCTCCTATGGTGGTGGCTAACCTATATTTATAGTGGCCTTGGTCCTCTTCCTCCAAAACGAAGGCGGGAAGGGACCCCAAAGTGACCAATTTGAAAGGGGACAAGTAGTGCATCTTATCCTGACAAAAGGTGGTCTTCTCCTGCAAAGCCTCTAGTCGTGACGCTGCGGTGGGCTCAGCGATGACATTTGTCCTGCCGTCCTGGCGGTCTTGGTCTTGTTGCACGGGAATGGAAACCATTGGCTGATTCCTCGGGACTCCACCCCTGCGCTTGCCTCCTTAGCACCAAAGAGGAAACCTGCTGCTCTGCGCCCGCTAGCGCCCACATGGCCTTGGTTGTCATGGCTTCCGTCACCTCAGTATCATGAGGTGGGCACCTTCATAGAAATCTCCGCTCTTCAGGAGACAGCCCGAGGAGGCCGCTCCCTCCGGAGGTCTTGATGTTGCCCACCTCACGAGGCATGGCCCCTCGCAAGGGTCTTGTCTTGAAGGTGTTATAGATGGGTCGTACCAGGCCATCGATGGAGCCATGCCATGGGCCGCAGGCAGGCACGTATGGGTACCCTGGTTCCCAGCATGATGACAGTGTTGAATAACTGTCCTAAGATTCTACCTTATATCGAGTAAGTGCTAAGTACTGCAGCTTATACACCATAATCTACTAAACTTGCAGCACATTCTTATATATTTAGATGTTTGACATGATCACTATGTTGTGCATTATCTACAAAAATGAGTTACTGGCGCAAAATCCAAGAAACATTAACAAACTGGTTATGGCAGGATTTGCGAAATGGTTCAAGAGCCGTGTAAGCTTTGGAATTGCACTATCACTTTTTTAATATATTGAGTATATAAGACAACCAGCTTGTCTATTTTCTAACCATAGGTTAAGAAGACGCGAGAGGATGGGAAGGCAGTTAATGATGCCCTTTACTCACTAGCAATGGGTCCCGATACTCGCGTAAGACATTATGAATCTTGCCTTGTTGGACATGTGCGCTACAACACCCTTGCACGCGGCGAAGGTAGGAAGACACAAAATAGTGCTGACATGAGCATGGATACATACGGCAAAGAGACAACTGAAATGTATGCTAACATAAAATAAATTATTCAGTTGCAGTATATCTCCAGTTTTGAGGTTCATCGGTGTGTGGTTCTGTTGTGCTGTCGTTGGTATAACCTGTTTTCCAGGATCGTAAAAACTAGAGTTGATAATTATTTCAAATCCATCAATGTCAAGGCGGCGTACCACACCGACGAGCCTTTTATTTTTGCAAATCAAGCAACACAGATATTTTGATTGGAGTACACATATGCATGTAGCGATGACTAGGGAGTATTGCAAAGGTTTGAGCAGAGGAATTCGTTTAATGAAGTTGCACAACAAGATGATGCTTACACTACTCCTGATCTAGAAGAATCCACAGATGTTCGTAGTATCTTTGAGAACCATCACGTCAATAACGCTGGTGAAAAGATTCCCTATTGGGCTATGGACGTACGAGAGTAGATCAGACGCCAACGGTTGAGGATGATGATTAGATTGCTTTTGTCGTGTTTGCATGTGAGAAGATGACTTTTTATCTACTATGTGAAATTGTGTTTGCTATGACAACTGAAACCTGACGAAGTTGTTGTTTAGTATTTTGTTGTGAGAACATCACTTATTATGTATGTTGATTTGTGTTTGGTGATTGTATGATGACATTGTTGTTTAGTTGTACTCATATTTGGCTGTGAAACTTGTATTTGATGACATAGTTTGCTGTTGGACTACAATTTGCTCTACGTCTCCGAGTGGGAACAAAGCTGAATCGATAGGGCCTCTCCTAATTTATTCGTTTATTAGAAGAAGGCCCCCTTCTATTTATTTATTCATGAGCAAAAGGGGGTGCCCCCCGATTTCCGTGAATAGAAAACATTAGATGTTCACACCACTATGCCCAACCTGCTAAACATGTTTCATTCATTACTAGTTTCAACTAAGTTCTCATGTCATAGCCACTGAATACATCACGAGTGCTACATACAGTGCAAATAAAGAGACAATCATCCAACATAGCACAATGATCTTGCCCATTATCTTCACAAGCTCCTTCATCTCCTCATTGTTGTCAAGGCCGTACAACAGTTGTTGGTTGGCCATGATCAGATGAACTGCATCTTTAATCTTCTGCTCTGCATCTTCCTCTACTGTTGTTCCTTTAGTTACTTGTCCAACATCCCAACCTGCTAGTATTGGGATTCCTCGGTTAACCAAATAATCAGCGTAGTTCCATTCCCATCAACAACTTCCCGGAACTACAAATCACATGAATCTTCCCTTTTCTGCATGAATCAAATTGGAAGATCATCAACCAAAATGTTAAAAAAATAAGCAACTGAAAGCAGGCGAACAACACTTAAACATATTATTACTCCATGATTCAGGCATTTGTAGAAGACTCTGGCAGGGTTTAGGATTGTAGTTGAGATGCGACGAATGACTCTGCATGATTTGCTGCAGTAGCACCACACCAACGCCAGTGGGTTTTGATGAGCAACCAGCCGTGGTGAGTGTGTCAGCGGGGGTGTGATGAGACCCACAGCTGATGGTACAGGTGGTGGCGTGGCACATATCTAGTTGTTGCCTGCTGAAGAGTAGGTGGACAAGCCGCCAGCGGACATGGTTGCTGCGGCCGGAGCTTCTGATGGGCATAGTAACTAGAGAAGAGGAGAAGCAAATGTTGGACATGTTAGTTTCATTACTTGCTGAGTAGCATAGAACTATATATGTCATAGTCTAGGTTTGGATTCAAACTAGCTACAATAGCACGTCTATCTTTTTTCTAAAACTCAGCAACGTCTCTTTACTGGTACACTAGCTTGTTTTGTATGCCTTCTCAAGTCTTTGATTTTTGGGAATGTTAAGTGGCGAACGTTCTTGGGAGGAGGACGGCAAACGAAGCATTTCCCTGGTAGTTTTAGTTGCGATGCAAGATTAAATGGTGGTAGTTTCGAGAATGTTATCTGGCGAATGATCCCAGTTTTTCTTTTCTTCATACAAAAAATTATGCTACGTGGTGTCGGCTTAGTCAACAAATGATTGTGCCAACCTTCACCATTGAATTGACATTCAATGTCTGTCGTGTTTCTTCACTCTCTTCTTCCTCCAGCTGCCAAAGCAAAACCAGCGCCGGTGGGACCGCCTACTCCCGCTTCCCACGGATGGTTGTGCTGCCGCGCATGCATTGGAGCCACATTGCAGCCTAAAACTCTACGCATCTTCCCCGGCTCTTGTTCGTTCATGTCCGAGGCCTCACCATCGTCCTCTACCTTGGTTCACTCGCCGTGGCACCGCCCTCCGATGGTGTCAACATGGTCAACAATCAAGAGGAATTAGGAGATGACTGTACATGGTGAGGATGACAGTAGGGACCCACCAGGATCATGGCAGTAGGCAAGCAAGTGCCTCCTTTATTACAAGAAAAAAATGGTACCTCCTGATGGTTACCTGACATCTTGGTCGCACGACACTAGCAACGTAATCAATAAGTGAGATAATTGCACAAGGAGCGGTTGCCACTCGGGACCCAGCAGCTCGCGCATTATTATTTTTGTTTTCGGGACGGAGCACGGTATCAACTGGGTTGAGCGGGAGCTATGGCCCGTCTAGCCCAGGCTTTTATTTCATATGTTTACCACATGACCAAGCCAGTTTTTTTCTTTCTAAAAATGGCTATAGCTATTTTGTTTTTTTGCAGAATAACAAACGGAGGCCTACTTGCTTTTCTATGCCCTACTTGGCCAGAAATCTTTCAACACGAGGAGGGATGCATTTGGCTTGCCTAGAAAATGGGCTATAAGTAATAAAAAATGGGCTGTAAAATGAAAAAATATAGCAAAAAGGCAATTAGTTCCAAATTAGTTTTTTCTTTCGGATGTTGAAATTTTAAATTTCATTGTTTTTGTGCGGGTAAAATTTCATTGGATTTTAAATTAAGGTATGTTTAATTTTTAAATTAATTTGAATCTGGCTAGAAATTTCGGGTTGTATGCTATTTCGGACAGATTTGGAAGCTGACTTGTGGGTCTACTAGGTTGACATGTACGAAAGGCTTTGTCAACTTAGTCCACAAACGATTCTAGCAGCAGTGACCGTTGGATGTTAAACGAACGGCCGTGCTGCTTCTTCAATATCTGATCTTCTTGCTTCAGCCGCCCAAACCAGCGCTGGTGGGACCGCTTGCTCCCGCCTCCCATGGCCAATTGTGATGCCGTGCAGGCCACACCGCCCCACCCTACTACATCGCTGGCCAGGCCATTCCTCTACTCACCCACACCTCCTGTTATTTTCTGGCGATGGCAGCCGAACCAGTATATCCTCGTACTCCCCACCGCATGGGCAACCACTAAGGAGTCTTCCCTGGCTCTGAGTCGTTCCCTTCCTAGGTCTCGCCGTCGTCCACCGCCCTGGTGCTATCGGCGCGGCGTTGTCAATGTGGTCAACGCATGACATCCATCGGAAGAGGACTGTACTTGGAGATGCTCACAGCTGGGTCCATGTTCGAACGCAAGGAAGTGCCCCCTTACTATGCGAAAAATAATGATTCGTCCACCTGACAGTGGGGACCCACTAGAAGGGCCTCTGTATTTCACGAAAAATATGTTCTTCCCGCTGATAGCTCGGACCCACCTACTATATCTTTGCACGCAAGCAACTGCCTCCTTATTATGGAAAAAAATTAAAACTTCCCCTGCTAGCTGGGACCCACCATATTTGGAGGTTGACTTGTGGGCCTACTAAGTTGAAGGGGACTCAAGATTTGTCACTTAGTCAATATAAACGATTCTAGCTGTAGTGATTGTATGATGTCCATCCAACGACCATCGTGCATCTTCAACCTCTGGTCTTCTTGCTCCAGCCGCCCAAACCATCACCGGTCGTGCCGCCTGCTCCTGCGTCCCATGGCTGGCTGTGCTGCCGCGCAGGCCTCTACTACAAAAAAGACACATCCAGGACATTTTGGGCCAAACGAATTTTTTCTGTCATGCTTATGACACTTCTATGATGATAATTGTGACATAACCCGGTATCATCATAGATATGGTGGGCTCCTACTTCTATGACAAAAAACATGACAGAAAATGGGATTTTCGTCCTGGGCGGGCCAGAGACGCAGCTGCATGACATTCTTTGGGCCGTCCATGATGGAAAAAATCATGGTAGAAGCGAGGGCGAGGAAAATATCGGGGAGTTCCCGGTTACGATGGGTGGTCGGGGCCGAGCGATGCACGGAGGTTTGTGTGTTTCTTTTGTAAACGTACGCGCGTGTGTGCGAGTCGTTGCGCTCTAACTGAACCCAAGCGAGGCGTTGGGCTCTAACTGAACCCGAGCAATTGCACTAGCTACATTATTGAACCCCGATTGATACCTTGTTGTTAACTGAACCCAAGTGATTCCTTCGCTACTGCTGCTAACTGAAGCCGATCGATTTTGCCTCTTGATGAACAGTGAGTGTTGTTGGGGGGCTGGATGAACAGTTCACTGTGGGGTGGTGGATGAACAGGACCCTATGGTGTTGCCGCTGGATGAACAGGACCCCGATCGATCGAGCCGGTCGGGGTGGATGAACAGGACCTCGTGGAGGGCTGGATGAACAAGACGACCCCGTGGAGTGCAGGTTGAACAGTAGCCGGTTGAGGGCTGGATGAATAGTAGCCCGTGGACGGGTGGTTGAACAGGACCCTGTGGAGAGGGTTGGTTGAACAGTAGCCGTTCGAGGAGCGGTGGAGGTTGGATGAAGAGGAGCCCGTGGATGAACAGTCGCAGGTGGAGGCTGGAGGAGGTCGACGGGGGATGAACAGTAGCCCATGGAGGCGGTCGAGGGTGGAGATGAACAGTACTCCATGGAGTCCCGTTTTACGGTATGCCACACCCCTCCCCATGAACAGGACCCCCATTTTGACCATAGCGCTCCAACACAAGTCCGTTTCCATCGTTTTGCGGTACACCAGACACCTCCCGATCAACAGGACCCCGATTCGACCATAGGAGGTACACGAGAAGTCCATTTCCTTTGTTTTGCGATGCGCCAGACCCCTCCCGATGAACAGGATCCCATTTCGACCATGGCCGGTCGAACACAAGGATGTTTCCTCCATTCTACGGTACGCCAGGCCTCGTTTCGATTAGCTGTTCCATCCAAGCCAGTTGGCTCCCGATGAACACAACGCTCCCGATGAACAGGACGTTGTTTCTCCGTTGCTGCCGTTCGTTGCCTCTCCATGTACACACGCCCTGGTCGTCCGTATATATCCACGAGTACAAGCTCGAGACCCCGCCCGTATGTATGTACATGGCCGTATTCTTTGCCCTATGGTTGTACATACGTGTACATGACTTAGATGGGACTGCGTGAAGTGCTATGTCGGGTGCTCTACAACGACACATGCCGCTACTTACTCGGCCACGGTTCATACTTACAGAGAGATCGATCGACCAGTATGTACTTACATGTTTGCGACCAAAATGACAACGCTATGTACGCTTCGACCAGGTAGGTCCTGACTGTCAGGCACTTCCTTGCGTGCAAAGATGTAGCTTATGAGTCCGAACAGTCAGAGGGGAAACGTTTTTTTCATGAAATACGTGGCCTGTCTGGTGGCTCCCTGCTGTCAGGTGGAGGAATAATTATTTTGCGCATAATAAGGAGGCACTTCCTTGCTGCGGCCATGGACCCACCTGTTAGCCTCTCCATGTACAGTACTCTTTCAATGGAAGTCATTGGTTGACCACATTGACCATGCTGCATCGAGAGCACCAAGGCGGTGGACGATCGCGAGACCTAGGAAGGGAACGACGCGGAGTCGGGGAAGATGTGGCAGTGGATGCCCATGCAGAGAGGAGTACGAGGAATCACTGGTTCAGCTGCGGTGCGAGGCTGCCGTCGCTGCAGGGCCTAGCCAGCGGTGGGAGCAGTAGGGGGCGGTGAGGCCTCCGCTGCAGCACAGCCAGTGATGGGAGGCAGGAGTAGGCGGCACTAGCGGCGCTGGTTTGGGTAGCTCGAGCAAGAAGACCTGAAGATGAAGAAGCACTATGATCGTTGGATGGACATTGTACGGTCACTGGAGCTAAAATCATTCATATTGACTAAGTTGACAAAGCCCTCCGTCCCCGTCGACTTAGTGGGCCCACAAGTCAGCCTCCCACTATGGCGGTTCCCAGCTAGCAGGGGAGTATTCATTTTTTTTGTGTGTTGACCATGCCGTGCCGAGCACATCCAAGGTGGTGGACGACGGCGAGTCCCCGGACAGTAACGAGCCGGTGATGGGAAGATGCAGGAGTGGAGTCGCAGACAGAGAGGTATATGAGGGTTAACTGGTTCTTGTGCGGTGTGGTTCGGTAGTCGGTGGAGAAGAACAAGAGGTGTGGAGGGGTGGAGGGATGGCCTGGCGGACAGTGGGGTAGCGCTTCACAGCGAAGGGTGCTAAGCAGAGCTGCTAGCAGTAGGAGGCGGGAACAGGTGGTCCCGGCGGTGCTAGAGGAAGAAGACGAGAGCTTGAAGATGGATGCCTATCGTTGGATGTAAATCGAACGACTAACGATGTCAGAATCATTTCTTGACTAAGTTGACAACGACTTGCGTTGGCTTCGACCTATTGGCCCACATTTCCTCCAAAAATGTGGCATGTATTCAACCCATTTTTTTCCAGAATTTACAATCAATTTGATCTCTAGAATAACAGTCCATTTGCTGGGCTTGGTGAACAAATAATGTAGCGTCCATGCGGCCCATTTAATTTTTTCCTAACAAATTACAGGCCATTTGCACTTTCTCGAAATAGACTATTTTGCTGGGCTGATTCTAATTGTAATGTTGGGTTGGGCGCAGCAATGTTATCGAAAAAAATAGGAGCTGAGCATTTTGTTATAAATATATTTAAATAATATGTGAATTATTATTACATTGGTCCTTAAATCTTACCAAGCTTTTGTACACAATCACCAGGATTTTTGTTGCCTTAATGTAAAAAGTCCAGGATTTTATTGTTAAGAAATTATTTTTATAAGTTAATAAGATGTGGGATATTGTTTTCTTATATATGTAAGTATCTGTTAAATATATGATGAGAATAACAATAATATATATTCACATAAAATAATTTAAATATATATAATATAGTTAGAAGGGAAACATAAGTTGGACTAGGCGTTCCAATTCTTATATAGAAAAATAGAACAGACCTCTGCGTTTTCTTCAAAAAAATACATAAGTTGGGCTGCCAGTGTTTCAGGAAAAATATAAAACCTCGGATGGGAGGTCAATAGGCCGGTCGATACATGACAGCCCTCAAGAAAATACAAACCGACATGTCGTGGGCTGCGCATGTTAAAAAATAAAGTCTAGACGGGGCAGCCCACAACCCAGCTAATACTTGCTGCCCCAGTGATAATAAATGATACCATCCAACTACCTGGCTTCGTTGTAAATTTATCTCCTTTAGTAACTACGTTGAAGCACCTAAATAAATGTAACTATGTTGACAAACCCATGGGCCCCAACGTCAGTATAGAATAGGAGGAAGTATTTTTTCAATGAGGCACTTGCTTGCGTACGGCCATAGACCTGGTGGATCCCAACTGTCCGCCTCTCCACGTACAGTCTTCTCCAGATTCCTTTCGTTTGTTCAACATGTTCACAATGGCAGAAAGTGGCGCCGCGTCGAGTGCACAAAGGCGCAAGACGAGATCGGACCACCTGAGGCAGTGCCTTATTTGTATCGAAACTACTGAACTAGCACAATGGCCAAGTGACTGTACCAGACCGTTGTTCCGCCTGGGTTCGATTCCACCTGATGCAGGGAAAATATCTCCAAATTTTTGCCTCTGCCATTATTGACATGTGGGTCACCATTGTCATCTACGCACACCATGTACAACACTTCCCAAAACTTCATCCCTCGTTTTTCTCTGTTTTTCACACACTCGACATTGTGTGGGCATTTTAAAAATAGCATATCTTTTTGACTGTGCAGCATATGAAGATTTGCTATGCATGAATGTTGATCAGCATGATGTTAAATGGCTGGTAGTTCCATGTTCGACCATGAATAAAACTTCCAACATGATGTTATCCCAGTATAAAAATGCCGTGTTAATATAAATGATGTGCCTGTGAAAGTTGCAGTTTCTTATCTGAAACTGAACTTGCGGTTTCTTATCTGAAAATGAAACTCGCAATTTCTTCTCTGAGGATCACATTGCCTGCACTTTTATACTCCTATGAAACTACATTTTTAAGTGCTAAAAATAGATCTCTAGAATTCATAAAATACTTCATATGCTCAATACTGCAAATATGAAATTCAAAATACATTCATATCTCAAAGTACTTTCAAAATGCACAATTCAAAACACAATTCACAACCTGCAAATACTGACAACCCTAAGCTCCTCCTGACAATTCACAACGTACGCGGCTATTGGGCTGGGGGGCAATCCCCTCCTATTCCTTGGCGGCAGATAGCCGCCTCGTGAGACAATGTGAACGGCGAGGGAGATGATGGCGGGGAACCGTTGTCGGGCCAACTGCTTTTCTCCTCTTGCAGTTGGGTTCGGCTAATGAACACTCCGCTGGCTCGCTCTGGCACGACACTCTCACAAACGGCACCCTGTAGATGCTCGATCCTTCAATCTCTGGTGGATGCTCCATCTGGTATCGATACTCCCACCACAGCTACCTCATGATTGGATTCGGTGAATCTGTTTGCTCCATGGCCCAGAGGAGCAGCTCTATGTACTCTAGCACGACTCCCTTCGGGAGTATCACCGCCTTTTCGATCTGATGCAGATATTTGGCCATGGATGTCTCCGTCGCCACTAGTTGGTCCATGTTGTCAAACCAAGACTGTATCTCCAACATCCTAGCTAGCTAGCTTCACAGGGTCGCCATCTACGATCTTCATGTATCGGTTGTGCTCCTCCATCGATCTATTTCTCCACAACACCTTCACTCGTCGGCGGTGGTTTTTTAATGGAAGAGGAGAGGAGCTTCGCTGGTTTTGGATTAGAATAGGAGAGGAGCAGTGCTGGTTTTGGATTAGAACAGGAGAGGAGCGGCGCTGGATTTATATTGGAACAGGAGAGGAGCGGCGGTGGTTTAAGAGGAGAGGAGCGGCGCTGCTCTTGGAAGTATTTTTTGTTTTGCGTATTTTGGGTCAAAGTTTGATCATGTATTGTATTTGAAAAGCAAAATGTGAATGCATGTCATCAAGAATTGTATCATTTGGTTCTTATCTAAATGTACTTTTAAATTATATTATTGTTGCGACGTATAACATATATTTTATTTGTCAAAATCGTGGTCAATTATGACCCAGAATAAAAGGGAGACTAGTTAATGTGGGGTTGCAATTGAAGGGGAAATTGGTTTTGATTTTGATCTAGTCACATTGCGCCGGCCCTATCGTCCAATTATAAATTGCTGTCGCATGCTCCTCTCCCTCTTCTCCTTTGCAAAACCACCTCCTCTCCTCTCCATCATCTCCATTACAAAACCACCGGCTCGCCTCTCCCTCTTCTCCATTGCAAAACCACCCTCTCTCCTATCCATCTTCTCCATTGCAAAACCATCGCCTCGCCTCTCCCTCTTCTCTATTGCAAGACCACTATCTCTCCTCCCTTCTTCCAAAGCTAGCACCAGACATCTCAGAAGGACATCTATGGAGAGGCTGCAACAGCGAATCGGGCAGATCACCGGTGGCGACCAGGCAAAGTTAGCCAGGTTTAAGGAGATCCTTACTTGGTTTGACAATGAGTGGGAGATTTCAAGGACGATGAGGGCCATGTGGCAATGTATGCGAAAGCACGAGACGACAACGATGAGGGCGGCGATGTACTCCTCGGCGGCAGTCACGCCGCAGTCCTTCGAATTCATCGAGTATCTCCTCTGGGCGATGGAGGAGACGGATTCACCCGAGGTGAAACTCAGGCGGAGGTGGTGGGCGTACAGGTCGAAGGTCGAGCATCCAGAGGATGACGAATCAATCGAGTACGGTGTGCCTCGTGAGTGTGCAGAGTTAGCCGAAGCCATAGGAGTATTCGTTCTCCCACCGCAAGAGGGGGCCGGATGGCGCGAGGTCGCTTCCCCGCTGTTCTCAGCGGTTCACTCGACGCTTGCCTTGTTTCAATGGCGGCGGTAGGATTTAAGGTAAGCTTCGCAGTAACCTAATCTTCCATCTGCTCATGCTCACAATCAGGGTGACAACTAATGAAAATCATGCTTACAATCAGTCTCCGAGTACTACGCCAATCACCTTAAAATAGCTCTTGACCTTTGGGTCAAAGTTGTGACACTATGTACAAATAAAGAAAAATAGATTGGTGCTTTTTTCAGAAAAGAGTACTCCCTAGAAAACTGCTAAATATAAGCTACTAGTATTTGGTTAGAGGATTTGGTGCCGAGAAAGATCCATCCACGGAGAGCGCCACACATCCCACTGGTGCTGGTGGTGGATGCCAATGCATGCATGGAGCATGGTTGGTGTCGGTATTGTTTACTTGGCACAACTCGCACTCTGCATATATGCTGGTTCCATCCATACATTTGTGCTGTTCCACCAAAATGCAGCTGAATAACCCTGTTTGCACAGATTATGAAAAAGCGTGATTACATTATTGTGGCACTAGTTGATGAAACATACACTAATAAATAGAATAAAATATTGCGATAGTATCATAGTATGCCATGCTGCGAGGGTGAGATGGGCCATGCGACGCCTCATATGGTAGGCCTCATACTGGAAATCGACCCAAGTCTCCCCGATACACCTTCTTCTAGTGATAAACATCAGTGTACAGCGGTAGTACAAGGAAGGGCCTTGAGACATTCCAATCTCTATTTTTGTGCAGATCAACTAAAATTAAGCACCCTAGTTTGCAGAAATGCTTAAACATTAACAATGGGACTAGTTGATGAAACAATACTAACAAAGAGAAGCACTTTCTTTATCTACATTGGAAATGAAATGATAGAGAGGACACTCGCTCTATTTTAACTGTATCATTACTTCATTTTATCAGCAACACTAGGGTCGAGCAGGTGGCAAACGAGGTGTACTGTGTGTCACAAGGATGGAGGCTAGGGGTGCTTAGACTAGGATGCTGAAGCTGGCTCTTTCAGTCCCTATCTTCCCCACTGATGTTTCTGTGGTAGCATTTGGGTTGTAATCCAAACTTGGTCGAGCTGGTGCTACATCCCCTACCTTCCTAGCTTATGTGGCAAACTTGTCTCCTGCTAGTACTCATTCTGTTCTAGTAGTAGTTGCATAACTGCCCGTTTACACTGAGATGTTGTCGGATAATGGTTCTCTATGGTTGGGTTTCTTTAATGAAATCAGAGGAAACCCCCTCTTTCGATATATAACAAAATCAGTGGCACTAGCTGTGCCAATACATTGTCTCAAATTAATAGTGCCACTAGATTAAGGTGCAAAATAATAACATTACTGCTTTACCATGGCAGTGCCAAAATAGTAGCACAAGAGCAGACTCAACATGCAGGATCTTTGGCAAACAGTCAGACCAAAAAGGAACATACCTCGTGATGGGAACCATATCTGCAGTCAACGCCTTCGTAGAAGGGATGACACTAGTCACCAACATGGATGATTCAATTCATGGGACCTTTTGGTGTAGTTCACCTAAAATGAAGCAATGTCCCATGAGCTAGCAGCTTCTTCTTCATCTTTTTTAAGAAAAGGGCTCCATCCTGATTCCATCTCCATCAGAAAATGAAACCCAGATAGCTTCTTATTCATTAGTTGCAATAAAATTGAGCAACATCAAAGCTTGTTGTGAAGCTCGTGGATTGTTCAACTATAATTTGGATATCATTTGTGCAGTTCAACTAAGATCAAGCGTGAAATGTATATCTCTGTTTGCACAAAAAAGGTGGAAAGGAGGGTGACTAACAAGTGATGAAACATACATCAAATGAAAATAAGCATGTTCCTTATATGAACGGCAATCCTACAAGGACAGTAGCAATTTATAAAGCAGCAACATTGCTAGATATTAGTGTGGGCATTAAGATTAACTATGACAATTGTTAAATACGACATTACTTTAATGTTGCCTCTGCTTCATTTTACCAGCAACATTGCATTAACAGCTGCTACAGAGTTGGTATTTGGGCACAGGAGAGTAGGCGGACCAGGACAGTTGCATTTCTAATGAAACGAAGCAACTTATCTTAATGGGAAATTTAGTAGGACATGAAAAAAAGTGCCATTGATTCATATTACTGGAGGCATTACAATGAAAACAACATTGGTTTAACGTGTCCTTACTTTTAACAGTGCGACTGCTACATTTTACCAGTGGCATTACATAAGAGTGGCTCACGGCAACAAACATCAGAACAGGATATCTGGGTTGGTCCCATTTTTGTTCGGTATGGCCACCTTATACTTTGTGAGGCTAGCAAATCTAGTGCTGGACATACTCTGTTGACTTGTCCCCCAGTCCCCACTTTCTTTCCTTTTTCAACCAATAGATCGGGTTTATATTGAGTTTGTACTGCGTTTCCCTTTATTTCCCTATTAGACCAAGAGACCAGTTAGATGGCCTGTCACTGCTACTTATCGCCCCCATTATTTCCTCTTTTGACCAAGTCCTAGATTCAGGTAACAAATCTTCCCTCGCCCCTACCCCCTTTCTTCCTGGTTTGAACCAAGTAGTACTAGATTCGAGTGCATGAACTAGTTTCACCTCTTAACAGTAAAAATTAAGGTGGCTTTCGAACAGCCGATCGATCCTATCTACAAGGGGGCATGAGAAATAGTAAAAGATACAAATGCAGCAACGTTAGGAGCTCGGGAAGTAGAGCAAGGCCGGTTTTGAAGGAGGTTATACGTGAGGGTTGCCGGGATGTCGCTAGGTGGGCGGCGGGAGGCCGGATCTGCCAACACTACGGAAGTGAGGAAGAAGGGGTCGGAGGCCCTCCCTAGCCAACGGTGCTTGGGAGAGAACGACAAGGCACGCTGATCGGGATGCACAAGCAGTGGGTAATAGCCATCGCCGAGGACGACCGCGTGAACATTGCACCTTCTCACCTTCCCCAGCGGAGAGGATCCGGCTGGATCTGTGACCAGCGGTGAGCAGAGAGAGAGAGAGAGTGTGGCCACCGCTGTCATGTTTAGATCTGGAGAGGACGAGACAGTGTGAAGAGAGCAACACTAGCAAGCAAGCGCAGAGGCTCCTGCCTGTATAGTGGAGTAGTTTTCTTTTGTCTACCGGAGTCGGCTTGACCTCGTCAATGACTATCGAGAAGTCTTCATGCATGTGCCCCGGAGCATTTGTCGTCATTTTGATCTGAAGCACTGGATTATGACATATAACACAAAAAATGCCACATGAGAAGAAACCATAACCTCACTGCCCCAAGGAGACAACATGAATCCCGACGGACAAACTAGACGAGGATCAAAGCTCAATTTAAAGATAAACTCGTAGAAAAGGGGTCCATCGATAGATATCCTAATTAACATAGTCGGCTTGATTCTAGATGGCAGCCGACTAGTCTTCATGCATGGGCCCACAGTGACCAGTGCCTTGGAGGAACTCAGTTGTCACTGTTTAACCCTCGCAGTGATTCGAAGAACATGACACCTAATATTGCGAGATGACAAGAAACCTTTTTTTAGATTTCTCATCAGAACTACATCCCCTATGCAACACAACCTGCACGATATGTAGACAATAGCCAATCCAGCCGTTTCTGCTGGAGTCTGGTCACATGCATGGACGAACTGATCTTCCGTGTCATGCAGGGATCGTCCAGGCACAAACGTATGTACAACACTTCTCTAGTACTATCGCTCGTCTTTCTCTGTTGTTAACTCACCCGACATGCGGGGCCGGGGAGTGAGCCTATGGTCGGTTCTCAATTTCGGACCCACATGTGTGTGCAAATGCAATATGACGTGCGTTCCATTCGGAGAGCGGCATGCTAGACTGACCGACCGTCTGGGGTGCGACGCGAACGCGACGGGCGTGTTGTATACTCCATACATGTGTACCACCATTTTCTTGAGGCTTTGCTCCATGGCGCGATCCATGGATACAAAATTAGTATAATGTACTATTTAAAAGTTGAGGGCGGGTCTTTTCTAGTGCGGTAGGTGTGGCAGTTCCGCCTAGTCGGTTCAACAGAGACGTGAGAAGATGAGGGAATAGGCTATTACAAACGTAGGGATGTGTGATTTGACAGCGAGTTACTGCTGGTTAGGTGGGGCCCCGTGATTTGACTTGCCATTGTCATTTTAACTGTGGCACTACGACCGGCGTGAGTCTCCTGATTCCTGACCACCTCCATGGTATAAAGGTGCCACTCCCAATGCTCCACCATGTAGAGGCTGGCTCTTGCATGAGAGCCCACTCCTCCACTTTTCCCTTGCCTCTTTCCTCCACATATGCAAAAATGCCATGTAAGCAGGCTTATAGCCCACTATTGTACTTGCTCGTACATGTGCTAAGCCTGACACATAGGCATAAAGTCTGATGTGGCAAGTTAATTAAGAAGAGAGAGACTAGTTTGGTGACCCCAGGAAGAAACGGTGCTAAGTGCGTGTACCTAGGTGAAAAGACAATTTTCGGTCTATAGCTAATTAAATGAAGCAAACTTAGCAACAAAAAACTAAGCACCTATGCATTGAGGACTTGAGTTGCTAAGCCATTTAATGCCCTTAGCACCTCATCTAAACACCTTTTCATTGGTAGAGGTCACTCCTTGGCAAATGCAATAAATGGAGTATGAAGAAAGAGATATAGAGAAGTAAAAAATCTCTTATAGCTAACCTTGTTGTATGAGTGACTAAGTGATGACTATGTATGAAATGCCAACATCAGATAGCCTAACGCATCGTGTTAAATCTCCAAGGGCGCGACCGCGCAAGCGAGGCAACGGTCGTGGTAGGCGCGACCATCATACGGGCAGCTAGCAGCCCTTGGATTTGAGATCAAGCGGTCACATGATAAGTTGCTGAAAATTTACAGAATAACCCTCCATGATAGGATATTCATCCATAGGTCTAGAATCACACCAGGAAACCATTCGATCTCAGATCCAAGGGCTCTCAGAAGCCTGTATCAAGGGAGAATGGAAAGCTTCGTATCAGCTGTAATTTTCCCGACGCTTGACATGACATCGAAAGCCATTTAATTGGGCGTCGAGTAGACATGACATCTAATTGGGCCCACATAGTACTTTGCATGAATCCATTTATCCACTAGGCAAGCCATTACGATGTCGTTCGCACACCCCACTCAGCATTTTTACAATTGAAAGACCGCTAACAATTCCCTCCTACTCGTCCCCTGGTGTACTTTAGCATTACGGCAGGTCACTCCTAGTCGTCCCGTCCTTTCACATTACAGCAGTTCCACTAATCCTAACCCTCCTCCCAAATCCATGGCGTCCCAAATCTCCATGATCGATAGTGAGTACAAGGTTAGAACCATCACCGGCGATAAGTTCGACACCATCTACACCCGTTATTCCACCACGGTGAAAGGATGCCTTGCTCGCTTCAGACGCATGTTCGAAAACTCAAATGATGAGTGGGTTGATGGTCTAGAAGTTGAGTACACCACATCCCTGGACAAAGAGAAGAATCTGAAGGAGGAAGAGAAGATGAAGCCTGCCGTGATCCGGGTTTGCGTGCATAACTTGTGCTTGGTCTACCACAAATGCCATGCCGACATTGAGTGTGAGGAATTTAAGAAGTTCCTCGCATGCGACCTAGTCAAAATTCATTATTGTAGACTTTATGACCGACAGAAGAGTCCTGGGTCGAATAGGCCTTGTTGTAGGCGAGCCCTTCGACCTCCGGAAGAATGGCTGGTACCCTCCTGTGATCAGCTTGAATGCTAACCCTGGCAGGAGCCATGGTTCATCCTTCGAATGGTAAACTGAAGAAACCTCCGCCCAAGTTTCATCGTCATGCATGGCAGTGAAACGTACTCGATATAGACCACATCCAGTACGCTGCAATGGGTGCCTACCTTCGTTTCAATATCTACAAGGGTTGGATGAAGAGCAAGAGCCAAGTGTGCGGTTAAAGCAAAGAATTATCGACCAAGAGGAAAAGGGACAAGGAGGAACTCGAGTAAGGTGGCAGTGTTGTTGCTCATGCTGGTTCTAATGCAATGTCTACTGGATTAGTTGCTTAGTTTAATTTCAGGGGTGCTTAGTTTTATTTGAGGGGTGTGTTGTGTTGAGCCCCCAGTAGAACTATGTTATGTTCCTTCTCGTTACTTTAACTCTTCAGTACGTACATACTAGTATTTCATATAGTTCATCTTTTAGTTCGTAGTACTACCACTCGTTTATTCATATTATATACGTACAATATATATGGCCAACATCATATAGCTAGCAGTTTAGTTGTCAAAGAATTCCAGGGTGCTTAGTTTTATTTGAGGGGTGTGTTGTGATGGACACCATTATTGTGACTCAAATCTATTTTGCCATGGTATAATGACATAAATACCTCTGGACCAACATGCCAGCTCTCCCTCTATCTCACTACCGTACAATAAAGTGTGGGGCATAAATAACAAGAACCCAAGAATTAAATAGGTATGCTAATTTCTTTAATAGAATTTAGCACCCCATTTAAGCACGTACTAGCTTTTTTAATATTACCATATGCATAATTTGGCGACGAGCGCTCTCTATATGTACCACCTTTTTCTTTAATTTCATCTTGTTAGTTTTGCTCCGTGGCGCAATCCAGCGATACTACTACTGTACAAAAGTATACACTTTTTAAAAGGCTAGAGGGCGGGGCAGTCTCGCTTGGTCGGTTTCACGAGAGGCAAGGGCCTTTGCGATTTGAAGGCTCATTAATGCTAGAAGGCCGGGCCTTGTGATTTGACTGCTCGTATAAATGTTGCCGATGACCTGCGTAGGAGCAAAGAACCGTGCGATATACTCAAGTTTTCCACTGGAGTACTAGTACGACTGAGGAGCAGGAAACACGGTAGCCCAGTGCCATATGCAATAAAAAATGATCTAATTTGCTAGTCATCGATCCCACGGTGCTGCTCATCGTTAGCATTGTTCTATTCATGCCTCGAAGAGAACATGACACGTGCGGCGAAACACCCGAAGAAAAAGAAGAAGGATGATTATCACCCCCAAAAAAGAGGGAAGACGCACACACTAGTCTGGAGCGCTGCTCTCTACTACATGAAGGGTTGCTAGCCGCGGAGTCGTAAGTGCTTCTTCATCGCCTCCACGCCCTCCATATCCTTGCACATCTCCTCCGTCATCTTCATCATTCTGTCCATGATGCGGGAATTCTTGATGCGAGCCTTCATCATCTGTTCCACGGCCACATTACATACCTTGGCAGCAGCCGGGTGCTCGATGCGGAGCTTCACCAACTCCTCCTTCTGTTCCATGACAAAGGCCTGCAACATCTTCATCGAGGAACTACTCTTCTCATGCAGCTTCTTCCAGCCGGTGTTCTCCTCCTTCAGCAGGTCGAGCACGTGGCAGAGCTTCGCCTTGTCCTCCTAAAGTTGCAGGATTTCGCCGGTTGCCTTCTTATCCGAGGCAATGCTCTTCTTTAGCAGCATCTCCAAGCCGGCATTCAACTCCCCCTGCTCATTGAGCTCAGCGTGCATGTTGTCGAGGCTCTCCTTCAGCAGCTCCACCAAGTCGTCGATGAACTCCTCCTGCTTATCGAGCTGGTCAGGCATGTCGTCGAGGGATAACGAATCCAGCGCCGCCATCTCGGCATGTTCGCCTCCGCGGCTACGACACTCCTGGGAGCCCTCGTCGCCTGCCCGTGAGAGATCTTTTGATGTCTCTGCGAGGCGGCGAGCCCTCTCTTTTTTTCCGCGGCCTTAGTTGCCTCTCCCTTGTTACGAGTGGTTTTCGACCTACAGCTCTGCACACCGCCATGGCAAGGACGGACGAACAAGAAATACTTATGAGGAGGAAGAGGTAGTGTGATTTTCGGCTAGGTACTAGTTCCCCTTTTTATAACCTAGTACTAGCACTAGTATTAAAACCTGCATAGTGGGAAGTGGGAACACGTTCATGTTTGATACGTACTAGGGTGTAAGCAGGTTTGCACTTAATTATTCTGTACACTTTGAAATGTGATGGGAACAAGCTAAAGATTAATTGATGGTTTTGGTTTCGAGGCCCTAAACGGCTCCCGATGAGTTTCCTAGAACACAAATTTCAAGTACTACTGGTCAAATATGGTCACACAAGTAAGTGATGTATAACTGGTCGTACATGTCATACCAAGTTGATGCGTGTCGCGGGTCCGACCAATCGTCTATTGGTGAGACCGACCCTAAGTATTATACGATGGAGACTTCTGGTTGTGGCTTCTGGTGATTGTCATGACCAAGCATTCAAAAACCAGTGATATATCAATTACCATATTTTTTCAAACGACCAAGTACTTTCACAGGAACACAATACATATAGATGGATTGATTGTCACGGTTGCAAACCGCCATGCTGCCACAAGTTCACTGCAGGAGCAATCGAGTAGGTCACTGCATCGCCGGCGGGGAAGGAGGGCAGCTCACCTCGCCTACGATGCATCCCTAGTGGCGCTGTCGCAGCAAGTCCCGCGATTTGGCTTCTCCTACCGCCCATTTGAATAGTTGCACCGGCTGCTCATGCCATTTCGCAGGCATGCACGTTCTTTCCTCCGTAGTTGACTTCGTGAATATAATCTCTGCCATTAGCCCTAGCTCGAAATCAACGCGATGCTTCCAGATGCTGACATCCCTCAGCCTTGTGTTGCACCAGGTGCAGCTCCTTGGAACTTCTCTCCAATCGATGCGACGCTTCCTTGCTCCGATTTGCCCTTGCTGCCCACCACCTGAAACACAGCCCTGGCATGTCCTCCGGCGCCACCGATCTGTGATTCCAGAGCAATGGATCCACTCTAAAACAAATGTGGGTTTCGCTCAAGGGCAGCAGTGCCGCGGGCCGCTACGAGAGGGCATCCCGCGGGATCTGTCGGCGTTCTGGGAACGGGGGTCCCCAGACTTGCCTGCCTGCAGCCTGCGGTGTGGCTTAAGTGGGGGCCCAGCGCAGCCCATCTTCATCAGCTCAAGCTCAAGACCCTCACGAGGGGCCAAGCCTCGCGGGGCGGACAACAGGAAGCTTCCTCAGAGGCAGCCTCATCAGGCAGGCTCACAAGGAGGCGGAGAGATCAAGGCACGGGTACCTCGCGAGGAGCCCATGATGCAAGCCATGATGATCGAGACCAGGCGGGCGCCGGCCTGCGTAGTGTCCTTGTTTCCCCTTTGGTGCAAAGGGAGCAAGCACAGGCCAAGGCATCGGGCAAAGGTTACCATTCCGGTGCAACGAGACCAAGACCAGCAGAGCGGCAGGACGGAGGTCACCATGGAGCCCAAGACGGCGTCATCGCTAGTGCTTTTGGCGGCCGAAGACCACCTTTGGTCAGGATAACTTGTACTAGATGTTCCCCTTCAAAATGGCCAATTGTTGGCACCCTTCCCGCTCATTATTTGGGGAGAGGCCTAGGGCCTCTATAAATAGAGCTAGCCACCATAGAATAGAGGCATCGGAGGGAAACCCCGGACCAAGTAGAACACTGCACACCAGCTCAAGAACACCCCTCGCGAGGCTGTTCTTCCCCTGTACTGTTCATCATCAGCCAAGAAATCCGACATTTGGCGCGCCAGGTAGGGGTGCGCCGGAATCCTTCTTCCTCCGCATCACGTTCCGTCGCCTCGCTGTTCAGATGTCAAGCGACCCGGCTGCCAACACCGACCGCTGGGCGGCGTGGCCCGCCCACGCCGTGTCGCCTTCTCAGGGCGGCCTCAACCTTGCGCCTTAGGCAGCCCATCGCTCCGCAGGGCGCTGCAGGGCGCGGGCGACGTGGCCGGATGCCGCCTGCCCTCACACCACGGGAGGTGCGGGTTGCAGCAAGGGCCTCAAACCATGTCACGGCCACAACGTCGTACACCCGACGCGAGCAAGCGAACTCCAGGGCCGCGCTCACGGTGGCCCAAGAGCTGCTGCGGTGCCGGCTGCTGGAGGGTGGCCGCGACGTGTTGTTGGAGTGAGTAGCCGAGCTCCTGGACGCTGCCGCTTCAGGAGCACCTCCTTTCTGCGTCCAGCTGCCACCCCTAACCCAAGGCGGGCCGTATGGCGGCATCGTGCGCGCGCACGCAACTTCAGGCGGACACCAGGGCCTGTTCAGCGCCAACACCTCCGTCGGCACCGGGCGACAAGTCGTGCCGGCCCCTTCTCAGGCTAGCGAAGGGGTGCACGCTGCGGCCTTCGGCTTCGGTGGACCGCCGCCCCATCACCCCCAAGACGGCGCTCCAAGCCAGACTGCGTGGCATGCGGGGCACTACGGCGAGGCCCACGGGGCGGCGGCCCCAGAAGCTTATGTGCCCCGCATGGTAGATCAGGGGTGCGCGCTGGAAGAAGATCATGGCTCATTCCTCGGGCTAGGCAGGGCGAGGAGATGCCAGAAGCTGAGCTCTTTCAGGAACCCCAAGAGAGCCTCGACAACTGCACCGGCGGCAGCAATTATCGGGTACCACTTATTCCTCAGGAGCAAGCTTATGCTAACCATGGGTGGCAGGAGATACAGGTCGCCGCAGCAGATGGCTGC
Organism: Aegilops umbellulata; assembly: GCA_032464435.1. Lineage (NCBI taxonomy): Eukaryota > Viridiplantae > Streptophyta > Magnoliopsida > Poales > Poaceae > Aegilops > Aegilops umbellulata. Next base: position 3,633,268 of record CP136059.1, read on the forward strand.
CCCAATGCTGCAGCCTCATACTCCTCAGGGGGAGGGGACAGGGGGCTGCAGGAGAGGGGCCGAAATTCAGGTTCGTCCCCGCGGCGGTCGGAGCAAGGTGCTCTTAGGAGGTAGGCCCTCTGCCGGGGAGGTGCCCCTGGGCTTGCCCCCGGTAGAGGACCCGTGGTCGTCGGGGGAACCGCTGGCGACCATTCTACCCCAATGGCGGCAGAGTGAGGCGCAAGGCGGTGCCCTCGTCTGGCGATATGAAGCAAAGCCGGTACCTATGAAGAAGGCTCTGTGCCTTTGAAGCTCGCCGCCCGTGACACTCTCACGTAATAATGAGTGGGGCTATACATGCCCCGGTGTCTCCGGAGAGCCGCCCTCGGGCCTCGGGGGCTCCCTCCCACACCCAGTGGTAGCACTTAGCTCCGTGCTGGTGAGTAGATGTCGAAGACTAGACTAGGTGTCGGACGCGGCCTTTTGCTTTTTGCCTTTTCCTTGTTGACAAAGTTCTTCGATTTGGATTTAAGTTGGATCTGAGCTCGAGACTTGCGTGTGTTTGGGGAAGGGGTGTTTACTCTCGTTCGAGCAATCTCTCGTGTTTTGGTTTTGGCATTGCGTCCAAAGCTTGCCTCGGCTGCCTCGGCCGGGTCAGGCACGCCTACAGCCAGGACCACTGTTACTACACCCTCTCCGGAGGTTCTCATCGCAGAATCTACAAGTTAATCAGAAGACACCCGAGGCATGGCGGCCCCCGCAGGCCCGCTCGGGACTCGTCGGGGTCAGAAGGTAAACAAGATAGCTGACCCATCATCGGGCTAGTGGCTAAGCTCACTCGCAACGTTATGTGTACCAGGGTACTGAACGCAAACCTTTACATGAGGGGCCTCCCCTCCCAAAATGCTCTTACATTCTTCAGGGCCAAGCCCGAACCTTATTCGTGCAGGGTAAAACGGCAGCGACATATGGTCAGTCAGACATATCGCTCACCGTGTCTTCTGGGGTATCCCCGGAGGCATCGCTGGTGTCGCTGACATTGTCGCCACCACCACCAGCATCACCGTTAGCGCCAGGCTCATCCACAATGCCGCCTTCATTGGCGGCCACGACCACGTCGTCATCATCAGATGCAGAGGCCCTGACGAGGGCGTCCACGTTGTCCTCCACCCATCGCGACATGTCGCCCCGGACGGCTATGGGCACGGGTGCGATGGCAGCGTCGAAGTCAAAGTTGGGGTCCCTGCCCTGCAGATAGCTAAAGACGCGGGAGAAGGCACGCCCGAGCAAGGCTCGGCTCCTCCCTTCGACAAGCCAACGAGACCTCTCGGGGCGTCTCTCCAGAAGCGTCACCACGTCGGTGAAAAACTGGAGGTTGCCGGCGTAGCTGGCCTCACGCGGCTCCTTAGCTGCAGCCTCGCATATGTTGCCCAAAGCTGTGTTGGACCTTTCTCTGAGCGTTCAAAGCATGGGGGCATGCTCATGCTCCAGAACCCGCCGCCGACGGATCTCGTCTTCATTCCGCTGCGCAGTGGCCTCTGCGTCATCAATCCTCTATTGGAAAAGAAGCTGCTCGGCCCGGGAAGAGGAGAGCTCCGCCTGTGCTGCGCTGAGGGCGGCTCCGGAGGAGTCTGCACGACACGTCACTTCGGCCAGTTTGGCCCCGAGGGCTGCGGTCCTGCCCTCAGTGTCGACCTTGATCAGCCCCAACCTCGCTTCATATTCGCGCTCGAAGGCCAAGCGAGCTTCCGCCACACGGCGGTCGACTTCTTCCTGGGCCCGGCTTCGCGCGCGGCAACGTCATCCTCTGCCTGAGCCACCAGGCGCTCCCTCTTGTCCAACCGCTCAAGGTCAAGGTTGCGCTCGGCGGCCTCCAGCGTCAGCGCCTCCTCACGCTTCAGAAGCTCCGCCCGGTCAACGGAGGCCCCCTGCATCGACTCAAGGACCGCCTGGCTCAGTTCCACTTGCTGCTCCAGGGAGTTGCTCCCGGCTCGAAGCTCCGATGCGAGCTCCTCCGCATCTTTGCGCAATCGGTCTGCTTCCCGAGCCTCCTCGACGGCCTGGGAGCAGGCCTCCCGTGAAGCCGCCAGCAATGCTTCGGCCTTCGCATTGTCGAGATCACATTGGTGACGCGCGAGGGCGATGGCTACCTTCAGCTTACGCCTCTCGTCAGCAAGGCGGAAACCTTCGGTCTCGAGGCGCGCATCCTCGACAGCAAGCTCTGCCCCGATCCGGCTCACCGCATCCGCTGCCCCCTGAAGGAACTCTTCGCGAAGGGCGCGACGCTCCCGAGCGCGCCTGAGCATGTCTTCCGCATCGCCCTCTGCCGCCAGAGTTTGCGGAGGGCCCTGAGGCGGCATGCCCCCTCCCGGTGCGGGGCTGGGGGCTGGCGCCCTAGCCATCGCCGAATGGACCCCTCCAGGTATCCAACCGGGCGTCGGTCCACCCACGGAGGAGGAACTAAGGGCAGACTTCAGCCATTCGCCATCTATGATCAGAGGAGGTACGCGGGGCAAGCCGGATGTGCCCAAGAAGGACTCATGAAGAAAGGACAACGGGCGCGCGGGCTCGAGGTGCCATCTGGAATGGACCATTCCACCGACCGGTCCAGCAGCAGGGGTGCCGCTCGAGCTCGGCGCGCCCAGGGCCAGCGGAGAAGGCAGAGCTTGGGAGGCTGGCTCCCGGGCCGACGCGGCGAGTTTGGCAGTACAGGGCCTGAAAGACCACAGTCAGTCGCAGGGATAGCAAGTAAATGAGAAGAGAAATAAGAAGACTTACTCATCCATGACAAAGTACTTCCTATGATTCAACAAGCGGCAATGGGTGTCGTCGCCACCCAAGGCCTCCTTCCTCTTGCGGAGGGCCTCGAAGTCTATGCAGAACCGACCTAAGTGCTTGGCGCAAGGGTCGGCCTGTGGGGCGGATGAACCATCAAGATGATCAGCGCCGGAGGAGTCTGCCTGGGGGACGCCGTCAGGCGCCGCCTTGCGAGGAATGGCTGGGGCCTCGGGAGCCCCGGCCTCAGGAACCGTAGGCTGAAACTCCGCAACTGCCGCCACTCCAGGGCGGGCCCGACGCCGGCTTTGAGGCTTCTCGCGGCGTCAGCACCTAGACATCAGTCGCCTCAACTCTCGCCGGTTCTCGTCTCCCCGCCCTATCGCCTAGGGAAGGACCGCTGTGGGCGGCAGGGGAAGCAACCACGGTGGCTGGGTTCTCGCGGGGCCCCATGAAGCCTGCCGGGTGCAGCCCCCACTCGTCGAAGCTGGGCATCTGCCTCACGAAATCGTCCCTGCCAGAGCAAAGATACAGGAGGACACCACCATGCCGAAGGCTGCCCGGGGAAGGATCGCCAGTCAAGACCCTGAGCACCGTCCACAGCGCTTCAGGCGCCAAGTCCTCCTCCTGAAGCCGCATACGGTCTCTGTGACCCGCAAAGTCCCACATCCGGTGAGAGTGGCGCTGGAGAGGAGCGATGCGGCATTGGAGGAACTCCTTCACCGCCTTGGGCACTGACACATTGAGCGCCCTCAAACTCTGGAAGCGGCGCCAGACGAAGGCGAGCCGGGGGCTTGTGAGCGCCTCATGATCCCAGCCTGGGTTGGGAACAGCAAGCGAGGTCAGGTGCGAGAGCAAGGGGTTGGGCACTCCGACGTCCACATACAGCCACCGCTCTCTGAACCTGGCCTCAGAAGGAGGAAGGCCGAAGTCGATCCCTAAAGCGGCCATCTCTGGCACGGCGAAGAAGCTCACACACCCTGAGCACTGCGGTGGGTCACTCAGGCGCAAATAAAAGAAGTGGCACAGCAGGGCAACGGAAGGAGGAATGTCTATCATCGCCTCACAAGCAAAAACAAAGACAGCCAAAAGGGTAATGGACTCCGGCCCGAGGTGCATCATGCGGATCTGATACTGGGAAAGCACCGCATTGAAGAAGGCGGAAAAGGGGGGAACCAGACCCGCCCATAGGGCATCGGCGAAGAATCGGACCTCCGTGGCAATCCAATCAAGGGAGGCATGGGAAGCAGGCCAGACTGTGGTACTACCGCACTCGTTGAAGATAGTGGCAATGTCGGAGCGGACCTTGTTCAAAGCTTCTGGATTGAGGATGATCGACCGATCAACGGCGGGGGCCGCCACCGGAGGTGTGCGGGGCGAAGGCGCGGGCTTCTTTCCCTTTCCTTTCTTCGTCGGTGCCATGGCGGTGGAGAGAGGGAAGAACTCGAGTCGGATTAGCGGCGGAGGTTAGAGCTCGAAGAAGAAGGAAAGGTGGGAGGCGAGCGAGCAGCGGAAGGGAGGAACAATTGTGTGCAACTACGGGTCCGCTTAGCCGGGCGCGTAACAAGGTGTCGTGGGGAAGCGCAGACGCCCACGTCCAATCAATCTCCACACGACGCTCGAGGCCGCAGGCTATTGGGGCCCGCGATGCTTCATGCTTGCCCCTTCGCGCTTGCCCCTTCGCTTCTCTGCTAGGCCAAGCCCGGGTGCACGTTGGGCCCGGGGGCTACTGTCGGCATTCTGGGAACGGGGGTCCCCAGACTTGCCTTCCTACGGCCTGCGGCGTTGCTCAAGTGGGGGCCCAGCACAACCCATCTTCATCAGCTCAAGCTCAAGACCCTCGCGAGTGGCCAAGCCTCGTGGGGCGGACGACAGGAAGCTTCCTCAGAGGCAGCCTCTTGAGGCAGGCTCGCGAGGAGGCGGAGAGATCAAGGCAGGGGTACCTCGCGAGGAGCCCGTGACGCAAGCCATGACGATTGAGACCAGGCGGGCGCCAGGCGGGCGCTGGCCTGCGCAGTGTCCTTGTTTCCCCTTTGGTGCAAAGGGAGCAAGCACAGGCCAAGGCATCAGGCAAAGGTTACCATTCCGGTGCAACAAGACCAAGACCAGCAGAGCGGCAGGATGGAGGTCACCGTGGAGCCCAAGACGGCGTCATCACCGGTGCTTTTGGTGGCCGAAGACCACCTTTGGTCAGGATAACTTGTACTAGATGTTCCCCTTCAAAATGGCCAATTGTTGGCGCCCTTCCCGCTCATTATTTGGGGAGAGGCCCAGGGCCTCTATAAATAGAGCCAGCCACCACAGAATAGAGGCATCAGAGGGAAACCCCGGACCAAGTAGAACACTCCGCACCAGCTCAATAACAACCCTCGCGAGGTTGTTCTTCCGCTGTACTGTTCATCATCAGCCCCTGAGGCAATCCACCACACCACACACTGGAGTAGGGTATTACACCACAACGGTGGCCCGAACGAGTATAAATCTCGTGTCCCTTGTGTTGTTCGTCGTTTCCAGCTTAGATCACATGAGGGGATCAGACATATATCGGTACGGGAGAGATCTCCACGCGCACCCCATAGTTCGAACCTTAAGGGTCTACCGGAACACACAGAAGCTCACTGAACCTTAAGTCGTGATCACCGAATGCACATGTACAGTGATCCCAGAGATCAATGCTCACTGAACACACAGAAGCTGTATAACAAGAGTCTTAAATCCATACATACCGTCTTACATAAATTATGACCATTATGGTCATGTCTTGAGTATAACTTCGCAGCAGGAATCTTCGTTGATAACTTGGACCCATGCCATCTGCCTTAACCCTACAGGCATTCTGACTGGGAAGCATCCTAGCTCGCACGATCGCACCAAAGAACTCTTCAATATATCTTTCTTTCATGCCTGGCCAATAAAATAACCAGTGGCAAGCCAATGAGTACTTTGAATGTACTCGCAAACAACCCATGTTTTGTCCCAAGATACAACAATGCATGACATAGGTAAATTTTTGTAGAAAGCAAATTTTATTGTGCTATGACATGTTCAATAACTGGTAAATCATAGGGACTGGTTACAGATATCAACATAAAGGGAGAGGGCTTCAACCCAACTCAATCATGTCAAGTCCTTTGACTTGACCCAAGAAGTTCTTCCCACTTATCCAAACACATACACTGGTTTGTAAACATGTGGACGTAGCGCAAGAGCGGTTACCCAGCTGTCCTTGACCGTGGACACGGCTATTCGAATAGTTTTACACTCTACAGAGGTTGCACACTTCACAAACAAGATCCCTGGAACCTCCGTGTCATCCATGACCCGCGGTACCTCAAGTACCCAGGGTATGCACCCGATCACTATCTTTCCCTAGACGACACTAACATAGAGTCCACTCGATTGGTAGTAACCCCTGTGCCCAACATTTCACATCTTAAATTGTGGAGCCTCGCTCCCATATTCATCACATACCACTGGCACGGGGTACCAACGGTGTGTCCGGTGCCCTGTTAAAACAGTCATGGCCACCCTACCTGGCACGACCCCGTCCCGAGAGAGCGCAACAATGACTCTCCCGTCACTAGTAATGCGGGCTCCAAGCTAGTATCGGCCTAGGTAATCAATAATGCCCTTTCCCATATAAGGGTAGAGTGGTTGCGCATGTAAGGTTGGAATAACGGTCGCAACTTAAACCAATCCATTTTGAAAACAACACACACACTTGCCTCGGTACACCACTTCATCATCAAGTGGTTACCCAACTCATTATCTCCTTCAGGCATAAGTGGCACCCAACAGGGTTTTCGAAAAGTCTTTTGAAAACAATCTTGCTCCCATCACCATGCATATACCCAACCCATTTGCGTAGCCACTACTATTGCATCCTATCTACTCCCACTGGCATAACCATCATACGAAGGTAGGGTCATGCATAATGCAAGTATAAACAAGGAAGTAACGGAGGCAACCCATCAAAGTGGTTACCACCTCATCATGATTCCGTTGCAACAACAATATGGTGCTATATGACATGCATAAAAAGGGTTTCATAGACATGGTCAAAGGGCTGCTTGCCTGTTTTAACAAAGTCTTCGAGGTATTCAAATATCTCTGGTCCAACTCCGAGCATTTCGTCTATTTCGTCAACTATCGTCGAAAGCAACCATAATAAGCAACACAACAACGCAAAAAATAGAAGTGCTCTAAAAATATGAATTTGACTTTTCTAGGACACCTCGGGTTATATGAAAAATAACCAGAGTGGTTTCATTGGAATTGGGTCAGTGGATATTTCTAAACATTTTGATAGGATGGAAGGGGTTTATGGATTTGCAAGAAGTGTAGAGAAATATATTTTTTGAAAAATGAGCAAAGACACCCATTTAACAAATCATGATTTTAGAAGCATCTAGGAGTTGGTTTCACTGGATTTGGAGTTCAAATGAATTCCCTATGAATTGGCAAAGTTGGAAAATATGAATAAATGGCTCATTATATTGTGTGGCAGAGAAACTATTAAAAAAATGTTCATAACCTAAGTTATAAACTCAGGAGCATCTAGGAATTTGAATCATGGCATTTGGATCAAAGATGATTTCTCTGTGATTTTCTAAAGTTCATCACAGAAAAGGGAAAATGGGATTTTATTTAATTTTTGTGAGGAAAATTGTTCTGGAAAAATGTGCATGTTGCACCAAAAGATAGATCATAGTTTATGGAGTCACTAGAAATTTGAATCATCAAATTTGGAGGTAATATGAATATTTGGGAGATTTTACAGGTTTCTGGAAAAGGCAAAAGACAAAGGAAGGGGGGGATTCATACCTATACTGCGCACTGGGTGCAGCATAGCGCCGCAGTGCAGTGGGCGGGCCCAGCGGCACGGCCACGCGAACGACAGGGCGATGCCGAAGGCGTATTACCGGAGGTGCACCTTCGAGCAAGGGAAGCGAATCCGACCGAAGCCGTCTCCACTTAAACGGACGGGCCCACCTGCTTGGTCGCTAATGTGCGGGGCCCAGCGACAGGCCGTCTTCATCCTCCCGCGCGCGCTCGTGCCGTGGGGAGGAGCGGCTCCCGCCGGCGATTGCCGGGGCTACAGAGCGCCCCCGGCTACGTTCTGCCCACCGGCGTGACCAGCGCAGAGAGGTGCTTCCACTGGTCACACGCATGCCGGGGAGGACCTGGTCAAGGAGAGCGCCGTCCGTGGCGGACGTGGCCGACGTGGCGGGCACGGTGCTACGGCCGTTTGGAGGAGTAACCGGAGTGCGGGGGAGCTCCGCGGGGGCAGTAGAGATGCAAAGTAACCCATAGGTGGGCAGGAGGGGGCCCAGACGACGAGAATTTAGGCGGTGGTCGGTGGCTCGGCCCCGGCCATGGACGAGGTTGGAGGGCACCCTTCGCTAAGGCAATTGCTCAAGTGTTGTCACAAAAGATTGTCATTGGGCCCGATGCACTCAGTATGACACCCAGATCGGATATGAACTCCTTCATCCAGACTCCTTCATGCGCTGCTTCCATAGCAGCTATGTACTCTGCTTCACACATAGGTCCCACCAAGACGCTCTGCTTGGAACCGCACCAACTCATAGCTCCACCATTTAATATAAATACATATTCGGTTTGTGACTTAGAGTCACCCGGATCTGTGTCGAAGCTAGCATCGACGTAACCCTTTACGACGAGCTCTTCATCACCTCCATAAATGAGAAACATATCCTTGGTCCTTTTCAGGTACTTGAGTATATTCTTGACCGTTGTCTAGTGATCCACTCTTGGATTACTTTGTACCCCCTGCCAAACTTATGGCAAGGCACACATCAGGTATGGTACACAGCATGGCATACATAATAGAACCTATGGCTGAGGCATAGGGAATGAGTTTCATCTTCTCTCTATCTTCTCCCGTGGTCGGACTTTGAGTCTGACTGAATTTCACACCTTGCAACATAGGCAAGAACCCTTTCTTCGACGGGTCCATTTTGAACTTCTTCAGAACTTTGTCAAGGTATGTGCTTTATGAAAGTCCTATTAAGCATCTCGACCTATCCCTATAGATCTTGATGCCCAATATACAAGCAGCTTCACCGAGGTCTTACATTGAAAAAATCCTATTCAAGTATCCTTTTATGCTATCCAGAAATTCTATATCATTTCCAATCAGCAATATGTCATCCACATATAATATCAGAAATGATATAGAGCTCCCACTCACTTTCCTGTAAGTACTGGCTTCACCGTAAGTCTGTATAAAACCATATTCTTTGATCACCTCATCAAAGCGTATATTCCAACTCTGAGATGCTTGCACCAGTCCATAGATGGATCGCTAGAGTTTGTACACTTTGTTAGCTTCTTTAGGATCGACAAAACCTTCTAGTTGCATCATATACAACTCTTTTTAAGAAACCTGTTAAGGAATGCAGTTTTGAAGTCCACCTGCCAGATTTCATAATCATAAAATACGGCAATTGCAAACATTATTCGGACAGGCTTAAGCATCGCTACGGGTGAGAAAGTCTCATCGTAGTCAACCCCTTGAACTTTTCAAAAACCTTTTGAAACAAGTCGAGCTTCATAGACAGTCATATTACCATCAACGTTTGTCTTCCTCTTGAAAATCCATTTATTCTCAATGGCTTGCCGATCATCGGGCAAGTCCACCAAAGTCCATACTTTGTTCTCATACATGGATCATATCTCAGATTTCATGGCCTCAAGCCATTTGTCAGAATCTGGGCTCGTCATAGCTTCTTCATAGTTCATAGGTTCATCGTTGTCTAACAACATGACTTCCATGACAGGATTAATGTACCACTCTGGTGCGGTATGTGTCTTCTGATCGACCTACGAGGTTCAGTAATAATTTGATCTGAAGTTTCGTGATCATCATCATTAGCTTATTCTCTAGTTGGTGTAGAAATCACGGGAACAGTTTTCTGTGATGTGCTAGTTTCCAATTCGAGAGAAGGTACAGTTAACTCATCAAGTTCTACTTTCCTCCCACTCACTTCTTTCGAGAAAAACCCCTTCTCTATAAATTACCCATTCTTAGCAACAAAGAGATCTTGCCTTCAAATCTGTGGTAGAAGGTATACCCAATAGTTGCTTTAGGGTATCTATGAAGACGCACTTCTCCTCTTTGGGTTCGAGTTTATCAGGTTGAAGCCTTTTGACATAAGCATCGCATCCCCAAACTTCAAGAAATGATAGCTTATGTTTCTTGCCAAACCATAGTTCACACGGTGTCGTCTCTACGGATTTAGATGGTGCCCTATTTAATGTGAATGTGGTTGTCTCTAATGCATAACCCCAAAATGATAAAGGCAAATCAGTAAGAGACATCATAGAATGCACCATATCTAATAAAGTACGGCTACGATGTTCGGAGACACCATTACGCTCTGGTGTTCAAGGTGGCGTGAGTTGTGAAACAATTCCACATTGTCTTAAATGAAGGCCAAACTCGTAACTCAAATATACGCCTCCGCGATCAGATCATAGAAAGTTCATTTTCTTGTTACGATGATTCTCCACTTCAATCCGAAATTATTTGAACTTTTCAAATGTTTCAGACTTGTGTTTCGGCAAGTAGATATATCCATACCTAATCAAATCATCTGTGAAAGTGAGAAAATAATGATACCTGCCACATGCTTCAACACTCATTGGACCGCATACATTGGCAAGAATTATTTCCAATAAGTCATTAGCTCGCTACATTGTTCTGGAGAACGCAGTTTTAGTCATCTTACCCATCAAGTATCGAATGATTCATAATCAAGTGATTCCAAAAGTCCATCCGCATGGAGTTTCTTCATGCGCTTTACACCAATATGAGCTGAACAGCAGTGCCAGAAGTATGTTGCACTATCATTGTCAACTTTGCATCTTTGGCGTCAATATTATGAATATGTGTATCACTACGATCAAGATTCAACAAGAATTGACCATTCACTAAAGGTGCATGACCATAAAAGATGTTACTCATATAAATAGAACAACCATTATTCTCTGACTTAAATGAATAACCGTCTTGCAATAGACAAGATAGAGATATAATGTTCATGCTCAACGCTGGCACCAAATAACAATTATTAAGGTCTAAATCTAATCCCGAAGGTAGATGTAGAGGTAGAGTGCCGACGGCGATCACATCAACCTAGCAACCATTCCCGGCGCGCATTGTCACCTCGTCCTTAGCCAATTTTCGTTTATTCCGCAGCTGCTGTTTCGAGTTACAAATATGAGAACCAAACCAGTATCAAATACCTAGGCTCTACTATGAGCATTAGTAAGGAACACATCAATAACATGTATACCAAATATAGCTTTGTTCACTTTGCCATCCTTCTTATCTGCCAAGTATTTGGCGCGGTTCCGCTTCCAGTGACCATTTCCTTTGCAGTAGAAGCACTCATATTCAGGCTTGGGTCCAGCATTCGGCTTCTGCATGGGAGCGACAACTTGCTTGCCATTCTTCTTGAAGTTCCACTTCTTTCCCTAGACCTTTTTTATTGAAACTAGTGGTCTTGTTAACCGTCAACACTTGATTCTCCTTCTTGATTTCTAGCTCCGCCGATTTCAGGATCGCGAAGAGCTCAGGAGTCATTTTTGTCATCCCTTGCATATTATAGTTCATCTCGAAGCCTTTGTATCTTGGTGGTAGTGACTAGAACTCTGTCAATAACACTCTCAACTGAAAGATCAATTCCCAGCTGAGTCAAGTGTTCATGGTACCTAGACATTTTGAGTATGTGTTCACTGAGAGAACTGTTCTCCTCCATCTTATAGCTAAAGAACTTGGTGGAGACTTCATATCTCTCAACTTGGGCATTAGCTTGAAATATCAATTTCAACTCTTGGAACATCTCATATGCTCAGTGGCGTTCAAAACGCTTTTGAAGTCTGGTTCCAAGCCGTAAAGCATGGCACACCAAACTATTGAGTAGTCCCCAGATCGAGTCTACCAGAGGTTCATAACATTTGCTTCATCTCCTACGACAGGTCTGTCACCTAGCAATGCATCAAGGACATAATTCTTATAAGCAGCCATTAATGAGCATAATCCTCAAGTTACCGACCAAGTCGCTACCATCATCTTTCAACTTAGCTTTCTCTAGGAATGCATTAAATTCAAGGGAATAGTAAAACGGGCCATTAATCTACAACATAGATATGCAAAAACTATTAAGACTAAGTTCATGATAAATTTTAGTTCAAATCAAATTACTAATGAACTCCCACTTAAATCAACATCCCTCAAGTTGTCTAAGTGATACATGTTCCAAATCAACTAACCCATGTCTGATCATCATGTGAGATGGGGTACTCTTCAATGGTGGACATCTCTATGTGATCATATCTACTATATGGCTCACGTTCGACCTTACGGTATCCAGTGTTTCGAAACCATGTTTGTACATGCTAGGCTCATCAAGTTTAGCCCAAGTATTCTGCATGTGCAAAACTGGCTTACACCCGTTGTGTGTGAACGTAGAATCTATCACACCCAATCATCATGAGGTGCTTCGAAACGATGAACTTTGGCAACAATGCATACTTCGGGAGAACACTTTTTATCTTGAAATTAAGTGAAGGGGTCGTCTTATAATGCTCTCATCGATCGAAGCAAAATAAGATGCACAAAGGATAAACATCACATGCAATCAAAGTATGTGACATGATATGGCCATCATCATCTTGTGCTTTTGATCTCCATTTTCAGAGCAACGACATGATCTCCATTGTCACCGGCACAACATCTTGATCTCCATCATTGCGTCGGGGTCATCTCACCAATTATTGCTTCTACAACTATTGCTAATGCATAGCGATAAAGTAAAGCAATTACATGACGCTTAATGATTGACACGCAGGTCATACAATAATTAATAACAACCCTAAGGCTGATTCCGGTTGTCATACTCATCAACATGCAAGTCGTGAACTTATTACAAAACATGATCATCTCATACATCAACATATATCACATCACAACATGCCCTGCAAAAACAAGTTAGAAGTCCTCTACTTTGTTGTTGCAAGTTTTACGTGGCTGCTACGGGCAACTAGCAAGAACCGTTATTACCTACACATAACAACAATGGTGATTATCAAGTTGCTATTTAACCTTCTGCAAGGACCGCTGTAGTCAAATCCGATTCAACTAAAGTAGGATAAATAGACACCCGCCAGCCACCTTTATGCAAAACAAGTTGCATGTTAGTCGGTGGAACTGGTCTCATGTACGTGGACATGTAAGGTTGGTCTGAGCCGCTTCATCCCAAAATACCGCCGAATCAAAATAAGACATTGGTGGGAATCAATATGAACATCACCGCCCACAACTCATTTGTGTTCTACTCATGCATATCATCTATGCATAGACCTGGCTCATGATGCCACTATTGGGGAATGTTGCATGGAAAACAAAAAAAATCTACACACACACGCAAGATCTATCCGCTGAGATGCATAGATACGAGAGAGGGAGTGCATCTACATACCCTTGTAGATCGCTAAGCGGAGGTGTTTATTAACGCAGTTGATGTAGTTGTACAGCCTCGCGATCCGTCCCGATCAAGAATCGAACGTACGTCTCCTTCGCGTCCAGCACAGGTTCAGCTCGATGACGTCCTTGCCTTCTTGATCCAGCAAGATAGGCGAAGTAGTAGATGAGTTCTGGCAGCACAACGACATGGTGATTATGGTGGTGAAACTATTCTGCAGAGCTTCGCCGAGCACAACAGTTTAGGACGAAGGACGAACTAGAGGGAGAGGGGGCGCCGCACATGGCTTGGGAATCGTGGTGTGTGTTGCCCCCTCCTATAGTAACACACACACATATATATATATTTATATTTATATATATTTATATATATATAGACCCTATCCCTTCCTTCCCTAGGGCTGGCTGCCATGAGGTGGGGGCGCGCCAGCCCCATGAGGGCTGGTGTCCTCTCCCTCGTTGGCCCGTTCGGCCCAATATGCTCCCGTGGCCTCCCAGAACCCCTTTCGGTGATCCGATAATTATCTAGTGCATTATTAATCCTTTCTAGAGACCAAATACTATCATCCTATATATCAATCTTTACCTCTGGACCATTTTGGAGCTCCTCGTCATGTTCGTGATCTCAGACGAGACTCCGAACAACTCATATTATACTATATCGTCAATGAACATTAAATGTGCGGACCCTACGGGTTCAAGAATGATGTAGACATGACCGAGACACTTCTCCCGTCAATAACCAATAGCAGGGACTAGATGCCCATATTGGTTCCTACATATTCTACGAAGATCTTTATTGGTCGAACCTTTATGACAACATACATAGTTCCCTTTGTCTGTCTTTATGTTACTTGCCCGAGATTCGATCGTCGGTATCTCCATACCTAGTTCAATATAGTTATCGGCAAGTCTATTTACTCGTTCCATAATTCATCATCTTGTAACTAACTCCTTAGTCACTTTGCTTGCAAGCTTCTTGTAATGTTCTATTACCGAGAGGGCCCAGAGATACCTCTCCATCATACGGAGTCACACATCCCAATCTCGATTCATGCCAACTCAACAAACACCTTTGGAGATACCTATAGAGCACCTTTATGATCACCCAGTTACGTTGTGACGTTTCATAGCACACAAGGTATTCCTCCGGTATCCGGGAGTTGCACGATCTCATGGTCGAAGGAATATGTATTTTACATTAAGAAAGTAATAGCAAAAAACTGAACGATCATATGCTATGCTAATGGATGGGTCTTGTCCATCACATCATTCTCCTAATGATGTGATCCCATTAGCATGTGACAACACATGTCTATGGTTAGGAAACCTTAACCATCTTTTGATCAATGAGCTAGTCTAGTAGAGGGTCACTAGGGACAAGATATTTATTTATGTATCCACACATGTATTTATGTTTCTGTTCAATACAATTATAGCATGAATAATAAACCTTTATCATGATTAAGGAAATATAATAATAACCACTTTATTTTTGCCTCTAGGGAATATTTCCAACATGTTGATCATGGCCCCACCACATTCAGCAATTGGGTGCCACTACTCTTCGGCTTGATGCTGAACATCTTCAGCCATAAGCCGAAGTGCGGCCCGATGCGTAGCAAGGCCTCGTAGACGGTGATGAACGTCGCGAGGTGTAGAATGCAGTTTTAGGATAGATGATGGAAATCTAGCACGTAGTAGATGAGAACACACCCTCCCCCGAACAAATGGGTGCGGGGGAACCCCAAACCTCAGACGGGGTGGGGGGGTGAAGATCACCCTGTACCCTTGCTTGGGAGTGGAGATGCGCTAGTTGGGCTCTGGATCCCGGAAGGCGGCACTGGCGGGGATGTATTGTTTCAATTGCATATCATAAGGAATTCGAAGAACTGCTTCAAATACAGTATCGGGACCCTTTTAAATGTAGCAGATAATAGTGGAGCTCGAAAATTGATGTCATACGAAGCTCCATGTAACATCCCAAATTTTCAAATTGGAATGTTATACATAGATCATTCATGCATATCTTATTTTATTGCATTTTAAGTTTGCGATCCTCGAAATGCTAAGCAACTCAAGGACCCACGGAGAGAGTTGGGGATTTCATCGTTTTCGTATTTGAACTTTATCAAATATCGAAATAAGGATCATTGGTTTTAAATATTTTTCCCTCCAAAAATATTTCATATTAAAATATATGAGAGGAGATAATATGACTTCTCCAAAATAAATGAATTATTGGAGGAAAAATGTTAAAATCAAACATTTGATTTTATTCGGATTTTATCGCTATTTTATTTGAATTAGGAAAAATATGCGTTTATCAAAGTTGCATTAGAGTCCCCAATAAATGTTCACCTTGTCTGGTAGATTTTTAGAGGATGGGGAAATTTTATTTCAGGATTTTTGGAGTCCATTTAGTATTTCTTTTGTTTGTTTTTCTGCGTGGAATAATTTTTTTAAAAAAAGAGGAAACCGACCTTGGGTCGTATCCGCCCGGGACTCCGCCCGGGGGGTGCTGTATAAGCCACGAGGCCGAGACCACAGCCCACCAGCCCGACCCCGCCAAACCCTAGCCGTCGCGCCAGCCCCGCCGCCGCCGCAGCACCGTTGCCGCCCTGCCGCCCGTCGCCGCCCGACCCTGCCGTCGGAGCCGCTCGCCGCCGCCGCCATTCACCGGACCTCGCCGGAGGTAGTCGTCGCCGCCGCCTCGGTTTTTGCGAGAAAACTGATCGGTTTTTTTAGAACCCTAGATTCATTTTTTTATTACATCAGTTCGATTTTTTCGGTTTAGTTATTTAGCGGACATTCGTCCATACATTCGTTTTAAGGAACGGTTTTCGCCCGTTAGCCGTAGATAGCGAACGTTCATTCGTTAGCCTGTTCGTCAGTTTTTCTTTTTCTCGGGTTTTTCGCGATTATTTCCGATCGCGGTTTCTGATCCGATTTTCGTTTTAGCGTAACTTTTCGCTCGTTTATCGGAATCAGGCGATTCTAGTGCCTAGATCTTCGTATCGAAGCCCTCTTTCTGTTTAACCAACTTGAATAATATTTTGCTACTGTAAAATTTGACATTAGTACAGATTAGTAATCGGATCTTGTTTCTTTTGCCGTTTGAGTTTTGTTGCTTCGTTTGATTTGATTCTTTTTACAAACCAGAGTTCTTAAGTTGAACTTTCTGGTTAGATCTCTTATTTGAGTTTTACCTGTGCTCTTGCTTGATTGTTTATTGTTTGTTTGTTTGTTTGTTTGTTTGCGATAGAGTACCCGGAGTGCGAAGCGTGTTACTACGAGTCTCTAGGTTTCGCGGATCATCAGCAAGGCAAGTAACACTTTGATCATATATCTTTACAACCTAGTTTTATTGGATTAGATCAATCCTCATACAGTTGCATGGTGAGGATCTGATTAAATTGTGGGTTTTGGGAAGTAGATGAGGTAGTACCTATTCACCTGTTTATCATCAAACCTTTGGGAGTACTTCTACGTTGCTTATATTGCTATGTTATGTTCGTAGACGTGGATTGGGTTTGAGTGTATCCATGACAGTTGTGAGTTTGTTAATTAATGGTTTGACTTAAGGTGGCAATTTAAATTCACATCTGGGTGGATTGTTTGTGGGCACCTGGAGAATCCAGTGTTGTCCTAGGATATCCCGGAGGACCCGTGTGATCATCCTACAGCTCGCCACCTAGGCTCAAAGAGATCAGAAGACTATTCATGCTAGAAACTTCCGTGGGCAGCCATAAGCCATTATGGGCTCTGGCATGGTTGAGTAAGTTTCGTAAAGCTCTCGAAGAGGTAGACTAGCAGATGTAGTGGGTTGTAGGTGGTACTGTCTATCCAGAGTAGAGAGTTAATGCTTCAGAAAGACTGTGTCTCGAATCTCCGACCATGGATGTATTCGATTCTTGTGGGGAAAAAGTGCGCAGACCTCGGCAGAGTGTATAAACTAATTATGGTTAGTCGTGTCCCCGGTTATGGACATCTTGAGTATCTAGTTCTTGGATTATCATGTGGATCTCGTCACTCTTATTATAATTTGTTTGGTTTTAATGATGATGCTTAATTGGGATTGAGTTGGAGGAACCTTCTCAATATTTAACAACTACCATGATAGTTAAATAAAATTTATTCCTTTGTTGTAGGGGAAAAAAAATTGCTTTTAGCAAAACATGTTAACCATACAGCCTCCGCCAGCCATATATACATGTAGTGATAGTCTTATTTCCGTTTCATTACTCTCTTGTGTTACATTGCCAGCATATTCCATGTGCTAACCCATTCTCGGGCTGCAACATATCATGTTGCAGACTTTTCAGACAACGAGTAAGGAGCCTTAGGTCGTGGTCTTTCACTCAGTGATGCCGTTGGAGTTGATGGACTCGCTTTATCTTCCAAGCCTTCCGTTGTTATTCTTTTAGATGGCCTTAAGCCATATTTATTGTAATAAGTTCTCTTTTCAGACATTCGATGTAATAAGTGTGTGATTGCTACTCTGTTATAAATCCTTCAAGTATTGTGTGTGTCAGCATTACCGATCCAGGGATGACACTTATGCATAGAGGTCAGACTGTTTGAGGTCTGGTCACTAGAAGATGGTATCAGAGCACACGCTGACTGTAAAACACGACCACTAAGCAAAAGCCCTAGATCACTACTCTCTTCTCATTTCTGACTCCTCTCCATTTTCTACTCTTTAGGATGGAGGATTCAAGGAACAAGTTTGCACAAACGGGTGAAGACACCCCTTTTGGACGCCACTTGAAGGAAGCTACTAGGTACCTGAACATCGGGAAACCAAGCTTCACTCGGACTTACAACGCCACTTTACCAAAAGAGGAGCGTTGGATGATTCAAGTTCATGTTCCAGGAAGGACCTTCACGCCAGTCACTGAGCCCATAGAGTTTTCCTTTGATGCACCAACCCGGAGTCTAGGAAAGAGTATGGGAACTCACATCACCATGTGATGCATTGGAGAAGTCTACCACAAGGATCTCAAAGATACTATCTACCAGATTTGTGGGCGCCGAGATGAACAATGGGAGATGATCAGCACCAAGAAGGATAGATCTATTGCAGCTTTCATCCAGGAGTTAAACCAGCACATTTGTCGCCAGGAGAATTAGATGTGCGCGGGCATGATGGATCTGAAGAAGGCAATGACCAGTATCACCGAGCTGGAGGAAGAACTCAAGGCTACACGCAAAGACTATGAGGAGGAAATCGTCATACTAGTGGAGAATAATGACGACTTGACAAGGAAGATCGGAGTATTCATGGGAGATCCCGCGCCAGGAGGGGAAGACGACAATTCCACTTGCCTGGAGAACTACATCATCATCGACGACACCGAGTCGGACCGTCACAATAGCGATGATGACTATGTTGATGAAGCTGGAGCAGATATCATGGAGTCTTCGACCGATCAATTTTGCTAGTCGACCACCATAACAGTAGTAGTATTCCCCCATGTATATAGAATAGTCCGAGCACTTTTTTAACGATGGTTAGACCGATTGTATGCCCTTGCTTGATTGATTGAGTGATATGTTTGTGTTTGTATCTTGTGCATATGGGTAGTGTTTTTTCCCTAGACCTCATTCTATTCTGTTCTCTCACCTTTTCTAAACCTACGCACTGATAGTCCACTTGGAATGGAACAAATTTTGGCCCACAAATTAAACTGCTACAAACTACACACCGAGGGGCCCACATGTCATGAAACAAATTTGGACCCATATACAAATTAAAAAAAATAAAGGACGAGGATCGAACATGCGACCAGGGCCTTCAAGCCGCACATCAATAGGCAACATACGTAGAACAACAATGTTTGTTGTACCTCCCTTTGTTCATATAATGTTTTTATATTGCCATAGCCTATTTAATGGATAACATGTAATATTATTTTTAGTACTATTCGCCTTCACTTACTGGTGGGTTCCATGTGTGCTCTCTCTCTCTCTCCTCCCCTTCTGCGTTTAGACGCACGGGCAAACACGAAGAACTCGCGGGCGATGTTGCCGTTGACCATATCTGGACGCGTTCACAAGTTACGGCACCAGTTTCACGTACTAGCAGCACTACTCAGTGTGTACGTGCAATGCACATTAATTTGGAAGTATATTAAGTGCATGCTGATATTAAGTAGGATATTATTTGCGTGTTATTATGTGATTAGCACTATTTTTGGCATGAAATTAACTGCATGCTAAATGTGTTGAGCACTCGACATTGAAGCAGTCTAGGTCATTGGATGACAAGGAATACATGTGGCTTGATGATGTTTTATATTTAATTTGATATGACTCTAGCAGAACATTCAATCGATCAAAGCATCGATTTCGTTCAGTCTGAGTCCGACTTTAAATTATACGACGATCGATCTAAAATAAATGGAAATGATAAACGTTTGGATTTTAAGCATGCGAATCTGAATGTTTTTCATGGCAAATTTACGTTACGCGGCGGTGGCGGGGGCGTCTTGCGGTGGGAAGCGGCTCCTCTGTCGTGCTCTGTGCGTCGTCGGGCCACTGACCGACGGCGACGGCGGCGCCTTGCGCCATTCTTGGCGTACTCCTGGACGTTGGCCTAGCTTCAAGGAAGGCCAAAATGTTCTGGACTTCGGAGCGAGTCAACTGGCGGGAGGAGGCGACTCGCATTGGTGCAAGGAAGCGGTCGACGGCGGCCATCCATGCCGCTGAGGGGGGCACTGGCACCCGCGCGGGGACAGGCGCTGTCAACGGCGCGGCGGAGACATTCGTGTGCACGGGCACCAGCACGGGCGCGCATGTCAGTGCACGCATAGGCGCATGCGCTGGCAGGTGCACATGCACCAGCACGGGCGTGCACGTCTGTGCATGCGCAGGCGCATGCGCTGGCAGGTGCACGGGCGCATGAAAGTCGGCGGGACCTCATGGAACCCCGTGGCATCAAGCTCGGTGACAATGTGCGGCTGCCAACCCATCAATGCCACGGGGATGGGCGCTGGCGCAGTCGGGGCGACATGAGCCGGAACGGGAGCGGGGACAGGCACGACGTCTTCCCGCAAGGCCAGTTCAAGCTCGTCCCAAAGCGCCTTATGTTCTTGAGACTCCGGCTGGGTGTCTTCCTCAAGTAACTGGAAGACTAAGGGAAGACCATCGTTATGCGGCATGGCATACATTTAGGTCAGGCTGGTTGGAGGTAGACGACAGGAGAATAAGAGAGGAAGAGAGAAGATTGTAGTGATACCAGGTAGTGCGGGGTTGATTTTAAACTACAACGTCAGCAACATTAAAAGTGGGAGGAGTTGGGATGAAGGTGGGAGGCGGAGCCTGGTCAAAGGGCTTGCCTCCCGGTGAGCCTACACAGCGGTCTGCTCGCACACCTGCCTGTCAGCCGGCGCAGCAGTCTGCTCGCATGCCTCCCACCGACTCACGCGCTTGCTCGGACGACACCTGCAGATGAGAAGCGGGACTCGTGGCAGCACGTAAACGCCCACGGTTTCAATAGTGAAAGCGTTCGCCTTAACGTGACAGGTCTTTGTTCCAAAATACCTTGGCTCTTCATTTGTGCAACTTGTCATAAGTAGCTTGTCTCAAATTGAAGAAAAAAATTACGAAGTAATATTTGTGCCATATCACGTGACCATGCTCAGTTTCAAGAATTTATGGTCACTTTTGGATTTTCTGAAATTTAAGATCCAGGATTCGAAACAATATCATAACCTGCATCATGCAACAAATTTTCAAGCCATACATATGTCCTGTTGTATTTCTTAAGAAATGATTTGGTCAAACATTTTGCTTAGTTAGACTTCAGACAAGTTATATATGAAGAGCAAAAGGATAATCCCTCCGTACCAGTGCATTGCCCGATATATTAACTCAATTACTAGGCACGAACAAACGGGCTCAATTCTATGCTCATCCTGGTGTTGTAGTAGTAGTAGTAGTAGTAGTAGTAGTAGTAGTAGTAGTAGTAGTAGTAGTAGTAGTAGTAGTAGTAGTAGTAGTAGTAGTAGTAGTAGTAGTAGTAGTAGTAGTAGTAGTAGTAGTACTAGGCAATGCAATTGACGGGTGACCTTGGCGAGCGGCGACCGAGGGAATTGAACCGTGCTCGGCATGGTAGGTAACATTGTCTAGTTATTAAAGCATCCATCCATTGTCATCGGTAGTCATTATGGACCGGGGACATGAGGGGAATTTCCAAGGGCTGGAATTCTGGCCGCCAGATATTTCGACTCGAAACGAGGAGGCTCGACTGGTTGGGGTTGCCTAATGTGCGTACCACGCATGCCACCAGAAAGACATGAGGCCGGTTTTTTTATTTTTTATCTTTTTAGGATCAACACGAGCCAAGGTCTGGCTGGTACGCTGTTGGGTCCTACCATTTGAGAATATGAAAGGAACCTTTTAAATTGCCGACCGAATCTATGTGTATTACAATGCCCGTATTTTCCTTGCAAATACTAATCTCAACGTGGTAATTTATTTATGACGAGTTGTTGAATTAGAGTGAGTATGTGATATAGTGATCTCAACGTGGATTCCACATTTCATCGTATCCCTAGTAAGTTTTTCAATGCAAATTCAAATTTAAAAGATGAAGAATATTGTGGGGACCCCGACTCATAAGTCGAGATCACCGAATGCACGTGTACAGTGATCCCAGAGATCAATGCTCACTGAACACACAGAAGTTGAATAACAAGAGTCTTACATCCATACATACTGTTTTACACAAGTAGGACCATTATGGTCAAGTCTTGAGTGTATCATCACAGCGGAAATCTTCAATAACAACTTGGACCCATGCCATCTGCCTTAACCCTACAGGCATTCTGACTGGGAAGCGTCCTAGCTCGCATGTTCGTCACCGAAATATTCTTCAATATATCTTGTTCTTTCATGCCTGGCCAATAAAATAACCAGTGGCAAGCCAATGAGTACTTTGAATGTACTCGCAAGCAACCCATGGGCGATAACAGAATAATTATGCAAGGCACTACTGCTAATTTGGCATTTTGGCGGAAAGCTAGTTTTTCTCCTGCAAGTATGATCAACATTTATCAAGGATGTGAATGCGTCTACAACAAGTATCAGGAGGTTACATACATCAACATCGAGAGAGAGTTATGAACAACTCATGCTCAAGCTCATCGTGACTTCCTCACGAATCACGTCAATAGATTTACCAAACCGTGTTGTTTGTCAGAAACGTATGGACGTAGTCTAAGCAGCACCACCCAACTGTCCTTGACTGTGGACACGGCTATTCGAATAGTTTTTTACACTCTGCAGAGGTTGCACACTTTACCCACAAGATCCAGGGAACTTCCTTCTCATCCATGACCCGCAGTACCTCAAGTACCCGGGGTAAGCACCCGATCACTACATTTCCCTAGACGACACTAACATGGAGTCCACTCGATTGGTAGTAACCCCCGTGCCCAACATTTCACACCATAAAATTGTGGAGCCTCGCTCCCATTTCATCACATACCATTGGCACGGGGTACCAACGGTGTGTCCCATGCCCCATAAAAATGTTCTTGGCCGCCCTACCTGGCACGACCCCATCCCGAGAGAGAGCACCAACTCTCCCCCGTCACTAGTAAATCGGGCTCCAAGCTAGTATCGGCCTAGGTAATCAATAATGCCCTTTCCCATACAAGGGTAGAGTGGTTGGGCATGTAAGGTTGGGATAGTCGACAAATCTTAAATCTAATCCGTCTCGTAAACAACACTTTTATCGAGCCTCGGTACACTACCTCGCCACCAAGTAGTGACCTAGTTCATCATCATCTCCAGGGGCATTAGTGGCACCCACTCGGCTTTTTGCAAGTATGTCAAACCACACTTGTTTCTTTTCATGCATAACCCTGACCCACTTTGCGTAGCCATTTACTATAGCATATTTCTACAACCCACCAGCACAACTCCAAGCAAGGGTAGAGTCATGAACAATGCAAGTATCAACGGAGTATGCAACGGAGGCAAGCCTAGCAAGGTTGCCATTCAAGGTATATCATGCACTTAGTGAAGCAAGGAAAATGCCATCATGATGTAAAATGGTTCATCATAGTCAAAGGGCTTCTTGCCTAGTTCATCCGAGTCTTCAAATCTTCTGGTCCATCTCCGAGTATTTCGTCTACTTCGTCAACTGACGTCAGAAACAATCATAGTAAGCAACACAACAAGGCAGCAAATAAAAGTGCTCCAAAAATATTAATTTGACTTTTATAGGACATCTCTGGTTATATGAAAAATAACCAGAGTGGTTTAATTGTAATTGGGTCAGTGGATATTTCTAAACATTTTGATATGATGGAATGAAGGGGTTTATAGATTTGCACGAAGTGTACAGAAATATATATTTGAAAAATGAGCAAAGGCACCCGCTTAACAAATCATGATTTTAGAAGCATCTAGGAGTTGGTTTCACTGGATTTGGAGTCCAAATGAATTTGCTATGAATTTGCAAAGTTGGCTAATATGAAGAAATGTCTCATTATTTTGTATGGCACAGAAGGTATTAGGAAAAATGCTGAAAAACCAAGTTATGAACTTAGAAGCATCTAGGATTTTGAATCATGGCATTTGGATCAATTTTGAGCTCTCTGTGATTTTCTAAAGTTCATCAAAGAATTGGAAAATGGGGTTTTATTGGATTTGTGTGAAGAGAGGTGTTCTAGAAAAATGTGCATTCTGCACTAACCGGTAGATCATGATTTATGGAGTCACCAGAAATTTGAATCATTCAATTTGGAGTTAATATGAATATTTGGGAGATTTTAGAAATTTCTGGAAAAAGAAAAAGACAAAAGAAGTGGGTGTTATACCTATACCGCGCACTGAGCGTAGCATAGCGTAGTAGCGCACTAGGCCGGCCCAGTGGCTCGGCCACGCGGACGACGGGGCGACGTTGAAGGCGCCCAGGCGCGATGTGCCTTCGCTGCGGGGACGCGGAACAGGGTGAAGCCACCTCCACTTGCCAGCGTGGCCTGGGGCTGGGCCACTGACGAGCGGGGCCCGCTTGCAGGGCCTTCGTCTTCGTCTTCCTCCCGCGCGCTCACCTGGCCGAGGGAGCAGAGAGCCCCGACGACGACCGTCGGCGCTACAGGGCATCTCCGGCAACGCTCTGGCTATGGATGAGCTCAGGAGGCCGCGCCGCATCCACCTAGGTGCTTTACGGACGCCGACGAGGGCCGTAGCGGCGACGGCTTGGACGGCCGCGGAGGAGGTCGTCGGCCATCTTTGGCCACGAGCGGGCGGCGTTCCCGGGGATGAACGACGGCGCTTGAGAGCCTCTAGATGGTCGTATGAGGTCACTGGAGTGGATAGGGAGAGAAGGGAGGCTCGGGATAGCCTGAATTTAGCCTCGGGCTGGCGGCGGTTCTCCGGCCATTGAGGTCTATGTACAGCACGAGGAGGGGAGTGGGTTGGTCCAGGGGGTGCACAGGAGAGAGAGAGAGAGAGAGAGAGAGAGAGAGAGAGAGAGAAGAGGATCCAAAGGGAGGTCAGGGGCGTCCTTATATGGCTAGGCCATGGCTCACCGTGGACAACGACCACGACCGTGGAGTAGGCAATGCCAGGGGATGAATTGGCACCCCAGGCCATGTCCTAGGCGTTCGTGGGCGTGGACCAGGTAGAGGAGGGAAGGAAAGGGGGAGCGGGGCGTGGCTCAGGAGGGTCCCGAGCTTGTGCGCCCATTGGCCGAGCGTGGCGGCGTCGGGCATGGGCAGCAGGGGGTGAGAGAGGGAGGGAGAGGAGGGGGCCTACACGTCTGCCGTGTTGCGGACGTCAAGGGCCTCGACTGGCGCGAGGGGGAGGCTCGAGGTGGTCGGGGGATGCGGCGTCGATGGTCGGGAGCACGCTGACGTGCTCCAGAGCGCGTCTTTGGCCGGCATGGCGTGCCTTTTTGCGGAATGGGCGCGACCACTTGTGTCTGGAAGCTGCAGGGGGGAGTAAACAATGCGGCAATGACATAGGATGCCCTGGGGAGCCAGTGGAGGAGAGGAGGGGTGGAGAGAGAGTGAAAATGTTGCTTTCCAGAGATGAAAAGTGGATCCCTGCCCCCCTTCATCGTTTCCTCTCGGGCAGGGAAGCACACCAGAGGTAGAGGGGGACTAGGAGGGGTTGTGGTAAAAAGGAGAACTCATGGAGATTAATGGAAATGGCCAAAACATGCATTTTAAGTTTCTGCCAGAAGGTGTTTGATGTAGGTTTGGGCAAGCAAATGGACTTCCCATGTCATGAGGCTCATTTGGCATGTGAAAATAAGAGGTTCCACCAAGATTGAGCTCATTTGGGCAAAGTAGCCCATGTTACTTTGGTAAACCCTAGAAATCAACAGAAATGGCTTTCCCAAGATTTAGTCATGCAAATCTATTCTCCTTGATGCACCACTTGGTGTAGTGTCATCATTTGAGGATTTGAACATGTCCACAAAAATTCAGATCAAAAGGACACACCTGGCAACGTAGAGTTGTTCAAATTTGGTTCTGGTCAGAGAGGATTTTGGTGCATTTTGGTGAACCAAACTGACCTTAATTGAGATGGGGCTCTTCACGGTGATCACAATATGCATTTGTGACTTGCTGGATTTTCCTTGGGTTTTTATGAAAATATTTCCTGTAGAAATATTTCAAATCCTTGAAATGGGCAGAAATTGTTTTGGGAGGTTTTGTCCAATATTTTGATCATGACCATGTGTTGAAACTCTTATATATTGACAATATATGTCCACTGAGTTTCCCTGATTTTTCTCAAATATTTAAGCTTTAAAATAATTTTAACCTATTAAAGATCATTTCTGGCCTAAATAAAAAGCCTTTAAATAAAATAGGAAAATAAGTTTTAAAATTATATTTTTGTGGTTTCTAGGTATCCTATATCTAATAGGAGTCAAACATATTTTTGGAAAGATTTTTACTGCCCTTAATTAAGTACTTGCAGTACAAACCTCAATTCAGGGGTTTTTGGAAAACTAATTTTTGAAAATACCATTTGGCAA
This sequence comes from Aegilops umbellulata, assembly GCA_032464435.1. Taxonomy (NCBI): domain Eukaryota; kingdom Viridiplantae; phylum Streptophyta; class Magnoliopsida; order Poales; family Poaceae; genus Aegilops; species Aegilops umbellulata. The sequence continues at coordinate 3,659,538 of CP136059.1, forward strand.
AGTTATTTTTGTAAGAAATTATTTTATGTCCTATACAAATGGCATGATCATTGGTTCAATGGTTTGGAGCAAGGAGATGAATTATAGGAGTTGGAGGATTTATTTGATTTTTAGAGCACTTGCAAACAACAGACAAAATCCAATCAAGGCAAGGTCCAAAACACTCAAAAGTTTTTGTCAAACCACATTTTATCATGATTTATTAGCTTAAGTGGTGTGGCATGAAAATCAGGGTGTGACAGACCTACCCCCCTTACAAGAATCTCGTCCCCGAGATTCCCAAAGTAGGCGTGGAAAGGAGTATGGAAACATGGATCTGGGGTAGTCTTCACGTCCTCATACTGCTTCTACTTCCGAGTGGTGCTCCATTGAACCTTGAGGTACTTGATGGTGTGGCTTTGTGTACGATGTCCTGCTTGATCCAGGTTGCTAAGGGGTTTCTTGCATTGGTCAGGGTGGGCTGGGGGTCGATGGCTTGGTGATCGATGTCCTTGTTGGTGATCGGGCTAGCTAGGAAGTCGAAAACACTTCCGGAGTTGTGTCATGTGGAAATATTATGCACATTGGGTAACTCAACTGGTAACTCTAGCTGGTAGCCGTCTACTTTTCGTCTCGTAGTGATCTCGAAGAGGGCCGATAATCTTGGTGTGGGTTTCCTTGTCATGGAAATGCTTGGTTCCTTAGGGAGAAGTGGCTTGCAGATACACCTACTCTTCGACGCGGAGGTTTACTTCTTGATGACGGTGGTTGGTATAGTTCTTCCTCCTAGACATGACGATCTTCAGATGTTCCTTGACCAGCTCAACGATTGTTCTTCCGTCTTCGGGTAGACAAGTATGTTACCAAAATAAAGATGACAACCAACTTGTCTAAGAACTCAATGAAGACCTTGTTCATGAAGTACATAAAGTAGGATCGGGAATTGGTGGTGGTCACGGTTGAGTGTAGGCCAAGGTGTTTTTGATCTAGAGTCAAGACCCAAAGTCATGGTCCGACCATGTTGTAGTTTGGTAGGGCTTAAGGGTTTCAAGGATTCTAGGGTGCGAGTGAATGTTTATCCTTGAGCACAATTCCTGAGATGCCAATTGTTCTATCACATCATATTACCGAAAGAATCATCTTGTATAGGTCAACTCCAATCATCATTTATCATATTCATATCCTCACGACTCCCAAGAGGAGGTCTAACAAAATTATACATGTTTACGATCCCCAAAAATCATATGTATGGCTATCCTATGTAAAAATCCATGGGTAGAGCATACAAGCTGCTAAGCTTCAATTGAACATGACAATCCAAGTTCTCATCCTATTCTTCCAAGGTCTAAGATAATGCATCTCTATCCTAAGGAAACACGTCGTATACCACTCCAAGATCTTGTTTCCTTCCTATGGATCAACTCCAACAGCCCATTAACTTCCATCAACCACTACACAATCCATTAATTCTACAAATCCAATGTTTATGGTGTACCACATGATCTTCTAATGTCCTATAATCCTCATATACTTGAAAAGGGTTATCTTTACTATAGTCAGTCCACCAATTTCCCATTATCGGGGTCAAGTAACTCCAAGGTCAAGCTTATATAGATCCCTAAATCAACTCCGACAATTAGTCCAATCTCCTAGTTTATCGTCCACCGAGAAACATGGTATCATGATTGAGATCATCAGTCTAAATCCAATTTACTCCGAACCATGTAGACATACTCAACATCTATATTCAACTAGAATCACCTACTTAAATCCAAATCTCTTGTCCAACGAGAATTCCTACATGTTCCCCTAAAGTTATTTACGTAATATCAACTATCTCCTATCAATATCATCTGATCAAGTCAAATCCTTGCACTCCCAGGAGTTTCAGCTTGCGATCATAATTGTCCTATAAATCCAATTTATTCAGGGCTAAGGAAAGTTGTGCTAATCTATACTCATGATCCCACCAAGTTCATCTACCAACATCGAAGCCTCATAATCCACTAAATAGTCTCATATAATTCCTCGAGTCATTGATATAAACTCATCAAGTCATTTGTCCTCTATTCCTATATCCTCAAACTGGTCTTTCTTATGGCATCTTCAGTTCTGGTGCAATATTAGGATGATAATGTGCTCGTTCACTATGTCCACTAGTTCCATAATGAACCCAGTGTTGTGCAAGGTTATGGAGGCTTAATTGGTTCTCTTGCAATTCTGTGGGTTATGCACATGGTTAAAGATTCGATATGGGGTATCTTGTGAAGTCTCTAAGGGTCTAGGAATGGGTTTCTAGTCTGGAGGGTTAAACATAATTCTATGGGGTTGCACTTGGTCGTGGAGATTGTAGCAGAAGTCTTCATTGCTAGTTGGTTGCGGAGGCAGAATCCATGGTGTAGCTTGTCTTTCCGGTCTTTAGTTGAGGAGAGAGATGAGAGGGAAAAGTAGCATAGAGGAGGGTAATGCCTAAAGGGGGTTCTATAGTGCAGGTGCAAACAAACAAGTGCCGAAAGGGTCAAACAAAAGAAGCAAGGTAAGGAAGGTGATATAGTCGCGTACTTGTTGCCTAGGGCAAAAGTGCGACCTATATCAAAACACAAACAATTAAAAACAAGCAACACACAATCATGGTTCTATTCAAACCATCATACGGACTCGACTGCGCATAGGGGGTACACGACTCATCCTACCCTAGGGGTTCTCAGATTCAGTAGTTGTGCCTTGTGCCTCATGTAGTCTTCTGAGTTTTCCTCGGGTGTTGCTACGTCTCTTGTAGTTGTTCGATGAAACGATCTAGGTTGAGCCTGAAGAGTCTTCAACAACTTCTCTCCTGTTGAAGTGATGGGGTGAAGGTGGCTCTTCGTAGCTGGCATTGACTCGGTCTTCTATTGTCTTCTTAATCATGACGATCCCTCTTGCCTTTTAAGGCGTCAAGGGTTTCAGGTAAGAAATCATTTATGCAATGACATTAACAAGGCATAGTAGTGGTCCAACCTATCGGTTACGTTGATGACAACATCGTCACCAAGAGCGGGAGACAAAGAGAACCGTTTTCCTGCTCACTATTGTGAGGCGGACCAAATGGGAGGTTCTCATCCACGGGTGGTTGCCGATACAACAACGGTAATGACATGATTTCTCTATTAGCGGTGTCTATCATGGTCTTGCATATCTTACACCCTGATCGTCATAGGACAAGGTTGCATCATCCTGGGGCAAATTCAAAGGTGTCACCATCCTCTGGGTCTTCTTGTCCTCATTCTTCAAAGGCGTATCTTCTGTTGGTATCGTCTTGTTGTGGTGTTGCCAATCTTGTGTTCAGAAGAGGTGGGTGAGTGTTTGTCAAGGTGTACTCCTTCGAGTATTACAAGGAATCCCGTGGTCAGGGGCTTGAGGGTGCTAGCGACCGTTGCAATAGTTTTGAAGGGGAAGAGATCAATAACGAAAGTATACCTTAGTTTTTTTTTTTGAAAAACTGAGAAGGGAAGAGAAGTATAGATAGTTTTGAAAACTAGTACTAGTTTTAAAGAATAGTTTTACCCTAACTAACGACCATGCTAACTAAGGCTTCCTACAGTCAGGATGGCTCTAATACCAGCTCTATGGGGACCCCGACTCATAAGTCGAGATCACCGAATGCACGTGTACAGTGATCCCAGAGATCAGTGCTCACTGAACACACAGAAGCTGGATAACAAGAGTCTTACATCCATACATACCATTTTACACAAGTAGGACCATTATGGTCAAGTCTTGAGTGTATCATCGCAGCGGAAATCTTCAATAACAACTTGGACCCATGCCATCTGCCTTAACCCTACAGTCATTCTGAATGGGAAGCGTCCTAGCTCGCATGTTCGTCGCCGAAGTATTCTTCAATATATCTTGTTCTTTCATGCCTTGCCAATAAAATAACCAGTGGCAAGCCAATGAGTACTTTGAATGTACTCGCAAGCAACCCAAGGGTGATAACAGAATAATTATGCAAGGCACTACTGCTAATTTGGCATTTTAGCGGAAAGCTAGTTTTTCTCATGCAAGTATGATCAACATTTATCAAGGATATGAATGCGTCTGCAACAAGTATCAGGAGGTTACAGACATCAACATCGAGAGAGATTTATGAACAACTCATGCTCAAGCTCATCGTGACTTCCTCACGAATCACGTCAATAAATTTACCAAACTGTGTTGTTTGTCAGAAAGATATGGACGTAGTCTAAGCAGCACCACCCAACTGTCCTTGACCGTGGACACGACTATTCGAATAGTTTTTTACACTCTGCAGAGGTTGCACACTTTACCCACAAGATCCGGGGAACTTCCGTCTCATCCACGACCCGTAGTACCTCAAGTACCCGGGGTAAGCACCCGATCACTATCTTTCCCTAGAAGACACTAACATGTAGTCCACTCGATTGGTAGTAACCCCCGTGCCCAACATTTCACAACTTAAAGTTGTGGAGCCTCGCTCCCATTTCATCACATACCACTGGCATGGGGTACCAACGGTGTGTCCGGTGCCCCATAAAAATGTTCTTGGCGACCCTACCTGGCACGACCCCGTCTCGAGAGAGAGCACCAACTCTCCCCTGTCACTAGTAATGCGGGCTCCAAGCTAGTATCGGCCTAGGTAATCAATAATGCCCTTTCCCATACAAGGGTAGAGTGGTTGCGCATGTAAGGTTGGGACAATCGACAAATCTTAAATCTAATCCGTCTCTATAAACAACACTTTTATCGAGCCTTAGTACACGACCTCTCCACCAAGTAGTGACCTAGTTCATCATCATCTCCCAGGGGCATTAGTGGCACCCACTCGGCTTTTTGCAAGTATGTCAAACCACACTTGTTTCTTTTCATGCATAACCCTGACCCACTTTGCGTAGCCATTTACTATAGCATATTTCTACAATCCACCAGCACAACTCCAAGCAAGGGTAGAGTCATGAACAATGCAAGTATCAATGGAGTATGCAACGGAGGCAAGCCTAGCAAGGTTGCCATTCAAGGTATATCATGCACTCAGTGAAGCAACGAAAATGCCATCATGATGTAAAATGGTTCATCATGGTCAAAGGGCAGCTTGCCTGGTTCATCCGAGTCTTCAAATCTTCTGGTCCATCTCCGAGTATTTCGTCTACTTCATCAACTGACGTCGAAAACAATCATAGTAAGCAACACAACAAGGCAGCAAATAAAAGTGCTCCAAAAATATTAATTTGACTTTTATAGGACATCTCTGGTTATATGAAAAATAACCAGAGTGGTTTCATTGTAATTGGGTCAGTGGATATTTCTAAACATTTTGATATGATGGAATCAAGGGTTTTATAGATTTGCAAGAAGTGTACAGAAATATATTTTTGAAAAATGAGAACAGGCACCCACTTAACAAATCATGATTTTAGAAGCATCTAGGAGTTGGTTTCACTGGATTTGGAGTCCAGATGAATTTCCTATGAATTTTCAAAAATGGCTAATATGAAGAAATGTCTCATTATTTTGTATGGCACAGAAGGTATTAGGAAAAATGTTGAAAAACAAGTTATGAACTTAGAAGCATCTAGGATTTTGAATCATGGCATTTGGATCAATTTTGAGCTCTCTGTGATTTTCTAAAGTTCATCACAGAATTGGAAAATGGGGTTTTATTGGATTTGTGTGAAGAGACGTGTTCTGGAAAAATGTGCATGCTGCACCAACCGGTAGATCATGATTTATGGAGTCACCAGAAATTTGAATCATTCAATTTGGAGTTAATATGAATATTTGGGAGATTTTAGAAATTTCTGGAAAAAAGAAAAAGACAAAGAAGTGGGTGTTATACCTATACCACGCACTGAGCGTAGCATAGCGTCGTAGCGCACTGGTCCGGCCCAGTGGCTCAGCCACGCGGACGACGGGGCGACGTCGAAGGCGCCCAGGCGCGATGCGCCTTCGCTGCGGGGACGCGGGACAGGGTGAAGCCGCCTCCACTTGCCAGCGTGGCCCGGGGCTGGGCCACTGACGAGCGGGGCCCCCTTGCAGGGCATTCGTCTTCGTCTTCCTCCCGCGCGCGCGCCTGGCCGAGGGAGCAGAGACCTCCGATGATGACTGCCGGCGCTACAGGGCATCTCCGGCAATGCTCTATCTATGGATGAGCTCAGGAGGTCGTGCTGCATCCACCTAGGTGCTTTACGCACGCCGACGAGGGCCGTAGCGGCGACGGCTTGGACGGACGCGATGTTCCCGGGGATAAACGATGGCGATTGAGAGCCTCTAGATGGTCGTATGAGGTCACTGGAGTGGATAGGGAGAGAAGGGAGGCTCGGGATAGCCTGAATTTAGCCTCGGGCCGGCGGCGGTTCTCCGGCCATTGAGGTCTATGTACAGCACGAGGAGGGGAGTGGGTTGGTCCAGGGGGTGCACGGGAGAGAGAGAGAGAGAGAGAGAGAGAGAGAGAAGAGGATCCAAAGGGAGGTCAGGGGCGTCCTTATATGGCGAGGCCATGGCTCACCGTGGACAGCGACCACGACCGTGGACTAGGCAATGCCAGGGGATGAATTGGCACCCCAGGCCATGTCCTAGGCGTTCGTGGGCGTGGACCAGGTAGAGGAGGGAAGGAAAGGGGGAGCGGGGCGTGGCTCAGGAGGGTCCCGAGCTTGTGCGCCCATTGGCCGAGCGTGGCGGCGTCGGGCACGGGCAGCAGGGGGTGAGAGAGGGAGGGAGAGGAGGGGGCCTACATGTCTGCCGTGTTGCGGATGTCGAGGGCCTCGACTGGCGTGAGGGGGAGGCTCGAGGTGGTCGGGGGACGCGGCGTCAACGGTCGGGAGCACGCTGATGTGCTCCAGAGTGCGTCTTTGGCCGGCATGGCATGCCTTTTTGCGGAACGGGCGCGGCCACTTGTGTCTGGAAGCTGCAGGGGGAGTAAACAATGCGGCAATGACATAGGATGCCCTGGGGAGCCAGTGGAGGAGAGGAGGGGTGGAGAGAGAGTGAAAATGTTACTGTCCAGAGAAGAAAAGTAGATCCCTGCCCCCTTCATCATTGCCTCTCGAGCAGGCAAGCACAGCAGAGGTAGAGGGGGGCTAGGAGGGGTTGTGGTAAAAAGGAGAACTCATGGAGATTAGTGGAAATGGCCAAAACATGCATTTTAAGTTTCTGCCAGAAGGTGTTTGATGAAGGTTTGGGCAAGCAAATGGACTTCCCCTGTCATGAGGCTTGACAGGGTCAAATGGCATGTGAAAATAAGAGGTTCCACCAAGATTGAGCTCATTTGGGCAAAGTAGCCCGTGTAACTTTGGTAAACCCTAGAAATCAACAGAAATGGCTTTGCCAAGATTTAGTCATGCAAATCTATTCTCCTTGATGCACCACTTGGTGTAGTTTCATCATTTGAGGATTTGATCATGTCCACAAAAATTCAGATCAAAAGGACACACTTGGCAATGTAGAGTTGTTCAAATTTGGTTCTGGTCAGAGAGGGTTTTGGTGCATTTTGGTGAACCAAACTAACCTTAATTGAGATGGGGCTCTTCAAGGTGATCACAATATGCATTTGTGACTTGCTGGATTTTCCTTGGATTTTTATGAAAATGTTTCCTGTAGAACTATTTCAAATCCTTGAAATGGGCAGAAACGGTTTTGGGAGGTTTTGTCCAATATTTTGATCATGACCATGTGTTGAAACTCTTATATATGGACAATACATGCCCACTGAGATTCCCTGATTTTTCTCAAATATTTGTCAAGCTTTAAAATAATTTTAACCTATTAAACACCATTTCTGGCCTAAAGAAAAAGCCTTTAAATAAAATAGGAAAATAACTTCTAAAATTATATTTTTGTGGTTTCTGGGTATCCTATATCTAATAGGAGTCAAACATATTTTTGGAAAGATTTTTAGTGCCCTTAATTAAGTACTTGCAGTACAAACCTCAATTCAGGGGTTTTTGGAAAACTAATTTTTGAAAATACCATTTGGCCAAATTATTTTTGTAAGAAATTATTTTTATGTCCTATACACATGGCATGATCATTGGTTCAAGGGTTTGGAGGAAGGATATGAAGTATAGGAGTTGGAGAATTTATTTGATTTTTAGAGCACTTGCAAACAATAGACAAAATCCAATCAAGGCAAGGTCCAAAACACTCAAAAGTTTTTGTCAAACCACATTTTATCATGATTTATTAGCTTAAGTGTTGTGGCATGAAAATCAGGGTTTGACAAATATGGTGGTGAGAAAACTTTGTATGTATCAGGCATATGACCACACACACACACACACATACAGACACCCACACACGAACACAACAACAATCCAATAAGAATAGTGCATCTATTTTTCCAAACCATGCATGTATGACACGAATTCAAAAATACTCCTTCTGTTCCTAAATATTAGTCTTTTAGAGATTTCAACAAGCGACTACATACGGAGCAAAATGAGTGGATCTATATTCTAAAATATGTCTATATACATCCGTATATGCCAGTCCATTTGAAATCTCTAAAAAGACTAATATTTCGGAACGAAGGGAGTAAAATGTAAGACATGCATGGTCCTCAATTCAATATTTAGAACGAACATGAAACTGAAACATGAATATTAAGTCTAGTACTATAGTACATGCAAATGTTGTGTTTAATTAGGCGGAGCTATGATTGTCGGGGGTCAACCCCTCGACCTTAGATAAAATTGTGAAGCTCTGTTTAGGGTTGTTTAGATTATATTTGTCCCCACCCTCCCAACCACCGATTGGTTGTGCAACCCCCACCCCTCCTCCCCGGGATAATATCATGTGCCCCCATACATTAGATGCTATATGCCGATATGAGTTGCTTGGAGCTTGTAGATCTGAGATATAACAACTCACATGATGTCTTAATATTTTTACAGGAAACCTTGATGAGTTTGAGAATTTCACACAATTTGTATAAAAACTACTCAGATGCCCTTGGATCGCATATCCAACGACCTCGAAGCTCGTATCACCGTAGCATCTAAGATGACGGAGGACATCATATTCTCCTGTATGTAAGAATATCATGTGCTACCACACCTTAGATGCTTTGGTGATACAAGCTCTTCAGAGCCATTGGATTTGTGACCCAACACCTCCTCGGTGGTTCGAATGTTATTTTGCAGAAAAGCCCCCAAAGAGTTCGACCACTGCTTACAAGCACAAAGACTGCTCAGATGCCATTGGATCTCAGATCAAACGACCTCGAAGCTCGTATCACCGTAGCATCCAAGCTGCGAGAGCACCTTATGTTTTCTCGCACGGGAGAATATGAGGTGCTCCCGCACCGTAGATTCTATGGTGATACGAGTTCACGGAGATCTAACGGCCCACAGTAGGAGGTTTGAATGTTTTTGCAATATACGGCTGAGAGAGTTTGGGAATTGCGCAGAAAGTAAAAGTACTACACATGTGCCATCTGATCACTGATCATACGACCTAGATGCTCATAACACCGAGCGGGTAATTAAGCTACGGAGAGCACCTAATATGTTCAACAGGGAGCCGTTGGATCCAAGATGCAGCGGCACACACGAGGCCTGAATGTTTTATTTGCAAAAAAACCTTTATAGAGTTTGGAAATTGCGCATAATTACAAAGACTACTCCCAAGCCATTGGATCTCACTTCCAATGGTGTAAAAACTCGTGTCACCAAAGCATCTAAGCTGCGAGGTGGATGTGATATTCTATGCCGCTAACATTTTTTTCCGTAAACTTGCAAAATACGTGTAACTCATGCCGTTACTTGTCTAACCGCGCAAAGTGTTTGTTCAAAAAAATCATCCTACACTGGAATATCCGAACAACACACGGGGGTCCCACTTGTCATTAATCAAATTTGGACCTAAAAATAACAAATCTGAAAGACGAGATTCGAACTGGAAACCTGGACTACAAAGCGTAAGTCGATAGCCTGAAACAACAACGGTTGTTGGCTTTGTCCCATAAATTGATTTTATACAGTATTACATTAAGTAGATTAGAGGGAGTGCCTCATCAACACGTGCATGACCGTTTACTCACTTACTAGTGGGTCCTAGGTCTGTGATCTCTTTCTTCTCTCCATCGTCTAACCTTTGCACGGGCACACACGAAGAGCGGCGCTAGCTTGTCGTGGTGTTATTACAACTAAAAAAAAGCTTGCAAAATAGAAGAATCGCCTAGAACAAGAGATGTTGTGGCTGGTCGAGACGGAGCTAACCACACCTATCCTCCGTGCCATGTTAGCATGATGAAGCTGTGTGGCTAGTGGGGTGTTTTCGACTGACTGGCTGGGTCCCGAGGTCGAACCATAGGTACGTCTGACACAGTAAATTTTTACACGCACATTTTTCCTCCATGCCAAGACATGGCACACCCTACCGCGCGGTTTCGGGGTCCTCCCGGGTGGTGCATGCAGATATTCTTCTTGACGTGAGATGCCCTACCGCGCGTTCTCTCCGAAGCAATTAAACAAGTCGTCAAATCACGAAAGACCACCTTCCCGCCGAGTACATCAGTGAAGCACGGTGGCTAGATAGTTGGGCTAGTTCGACCGATTAGCTAGGCCGCCGCCACATTTGTTTTTCACCCCTTTTTTATCTACTTGCCGGCAGGTAAATTTAAATATCCACCGCGACGTTGCTCTCGTGTTTGAGTGCGGCAGGATTTTTAATTTTTTGATTGACGGGAGCAGGCGCGGCAGGATTTTTAATTTTTTGATTGACAGGAGCATGCGCTGAAGCAATTAGTCATGATGACTCCGCCTGTAAAACCCACTACTCCCTGATGTGAGAAGTCGTCGACTGGTGTTTTACCATGGTGAAACCAAAAGATTCCCCACTCCTCGGCTGGCTCCCTCCGCCTTCCCATAGATTGCATTGCCTTTCAGCCGTTTCGCCCCCTGCAACACCAACGTCGTGCGCCTCGAGAAGCAGAGGTACTTCGGTGGTGTTTAGGCGCCCTCTGCATGGGCATGTCCATGTCTCGGCGCAACATGACCGTTGAATCAATCTCAGACGATGCAGATCAGTCACTGTAGCACAAAGCGTGTGGGTGTGTTTGGTTGCATTCTCATCCCAATATAGTTGTTTCCTCTTCGTGTATTGTGTTAACCTACTAGTGTGGACTAATGCACCCTTCATGCACTCTGGCAAGCACCCAAAAGTGGGTCGAGAAGGGAACTTTTGCTCCCATCCCGTGCACCCTTCATACACCCTGCCTAACACTATTCGTGATTCATATGGTTCATGTTTCATGGAGTACTGTAGCACCGTACTCTCCGTGCGCTGTAGACCTAGTTCTGTTAACATTGATCTCACCGTTCATTCTCGACCGGATAGTCGAAAAAGTGGTACTATGTTACTACATTACTGTTCATATAGTTGACATGCGCACAACATCATTTGTTGTCGTCATATCTTACTACACTAGCAACAAGATTATGTAGTACTGACGTATGAACCACTGCAGATGCCTAGTAGTAGGAGCACTGTGTATGTTCAAGTGGCTGACGTGTTTCGCATTCCTCCGTCGTAAGAGTGGAAACACTTGCTGTAATCATTTTTTCTTCAGAAAAATAGTGGACATGCTCTACTGTGCGGATCCTCCTCCAGCCATGCACTAAATTACTCACTTTCGCTGACGTGTGGGACAGCCAGCATTGGGATCCACCAGCCATGCACTAAATTACTCCGTAGTAGAGTGACGGTAGACTACCCCGATCGAAGTGCCGCAGTAATGCCCAATGAGCCGTCAAATCACAAAACCCCCTCCTTTCCAGCAGTAAGTTGGACGGACAAAGCAACCATCATTTCACTCTTCTCTCTCAGCTTCCTCTCTACCCAACTCGCTTCTCCCTCATCTTGTTCCTCATTTCGTCAAGAAAACCCTGACCTCCTTCCGCCATTGTTCTTCTCTGCCAAAGGAGGAAAGGTGAGCGCATCAATGATGTTGATTCTGGCCAAGGCCCGGTCTTGCAACCCCGAGACTAATCCTATAACTCCCTCTCTTTTCTTCTTTTGGGTTTGTGATTATGGTTTCTTTTCTTTTATTTCCATTTGACAGTTTCTTGATGGACACTGGAGCACCAGCCGAAGTGATGTCTATGGCTCTGGCCAAAACAGTCGAGGCTCATGGTATGAAGAAGCGCAAGCACCCCGTCGAGACTACCGCAGACAAGCTCAAAGCCATCGCCCTGTCCAAGCCCCCCTCTCCTGGATCCCTCATTAAGCAAGTCCAGGTAATATCTCTTCTTGACGATCTTTTTCTCAATCTTGATCATGTTTTTTCATCTAACACACAGTACTAGTACTAGTAGTACAACTTTCTGGGTGAGCTTGCATGTGATTTTTGTGTGCCAAATGACGGTTCTAAATTCCTCTTTTGACGAAAACATGCGAGAGGTTGACAGTGATTTCTTATAGATTACTTTCAACTACTCCTTGTGTCCCAAATTTCTTGTCTTAGATTTGTCTAGAGATGGATGTATCTAATACTAAAATGTGACTTGATACATCCGTATCTAGAAAAATCTAAAACAAGAATTTTGGGATATTGCAAGTAACTTGATACATCAATGCTACCTTTGAAGAGGGTATATTTGCCTCAGTAACTTGTGTTATGGATATTGCAAGTAATCCCTCTGCTATCATGCCTTTGAAGACATGTTCTAGTGTCTTTGTTCACTCATTTCTGTGCGTATATGTAGTCATATATGGAGTATAATATCGAAAATCATCTTATATTTCTGAACGGAGGTAGTAATAAAATATGGTTTATGTTTGAATTAGAACCAGGTCCGCGGTGGAGATGAAGCGTTCTCAAAGTCATGCCGTGTGAACTAGAAGACCTAAGGATGAGTTCTACTGCTAAACTATCCAGCTGCTGTGTCCTTGTCGCCACGTGTCCTGAACTAGTGTTTTCCTGTAGCATTGTTGTCAGGCGTGTTCTCGAGGCTGTACTTGACCACAACAATTTCCTGGTTGTGCCTTCAATTATGAAGGGTGTGGTTCTTGTAAAGCTTCCCCACAAATCTGATGCAGTCTGTCTTCATCATCATGTTTATGAGTGGAAAGACCACTGTGTTAGGTTCTCCAAGGTTGACGAGATGGTGATGGTGCATGTAGACATCTCTCACGAAGTCCATGGCCTAGTCAGTTATGCGGGGTTCATCCCGTAGGTCGGTGGCAAGAAATGGTCTGCAGAGTTTACTTAGTGCAACTTTGCTTGTCTGTAGTAAGTACTATTGTTCAGTACTTGATTTGTGTTTCTGAACCCTGTATTGTTTATTAGTACTGCTGCTTTTGGCGTGCGCTCAGTCCTAAGAACGGTCTATGTTAATGTCTGTCCACTCAAGCCAGTCTGTATATTTTGAAGTATCCAGATCATCTTTTTTGTGAGGACGGTTTATCAATTATGGTTACACTCCAATATTTGTATGCACTGCAGGGTTTATCGCACCCACCAGGATTTCCAGTCCCATCGATGTTCAGTCCATACGATTTGTCACGACCTTTGGACTGTCCTGCTTGTGGGAGTAGGCGGGGCCCCTACATGCCACCCATAGTTGGACGATCAATCTTCTGTTTAGTACTTCAACATAGTGATTTCCTGGTAAGGATTCACTCGTGTCACATCAAGTAAATCTTATTGATTCAATGTCATGTTTTTTTTATTTTCCAACAATTTTACGATGCAGGTTTTCCCCTATGACATTCATCATAGAATAAATCGTTTGGTTTGCTCTACGATGGCTATTTTTGCAGGTTTCACTTCTTATGTCGTGTCAGTAACGAAGGTACTATCCATCACTTATATTACTGGAAAAAATTGGATCAGTCTGTTGTCTGAGTACAAGCTGAATCGCTACGATGAACTACATTTTGGTTTAACAAAAACGCCACAATTAGTCCTTCTCGCGTTTAAAAGAAATGAAGAAAAAAACTACATCACGGTCACAAAGCCTAGTCAAGTTAGAAAGCTGATCATAGCAGACCAAACACGATCGCTGCTGTCTTGCACATCGATACCACCTTCAACAACAGATCGAGCACCGGCAGTTGCTCTAGCACTGACAGCGGCAACAACTCAGTCTGATCTAGCTGAGGATTGGGCACCGACCACGTTAGCGGATCAGGCTGATCTACCGGAGGATCGGGCATCGACACCGGCACCTGCTCCAACACCGGCACCTGCTCTACAAGGAGCACCATCTCCGGCAGCAGCAGCGGCTTTGCCACCTGCACCAACATTTGCACTTGCATCTGCTCTGGCCCGTGCAGCTGAAACCGAACGAGCAATTGCACCGGCAACAGACTGGGCTGCAGTTCGCACTTCATATACCAAAGTCCTTACAAAAACCGACATGTCCACCTTCTTGGTAAGCATTGGCCGCCCAAGTGTTTTGTTCTTTTTCCTTTCCATGTTGTTTCGCATGATTCACTGTGTTGATCTAACTATTTGGGTATGTCTTCTTGTTTGCAAACAGAGAATTCCTAGAGCAACGAGAGAGTCATTCAACAATTCGGGCGACAGCGGCCAAGTTTCTCTTACCATGCGCAGCCTTGGTGTGAATGAACCTGCTCAATATACCATAAGTACAAAGGATGGTCACATGATGATTGATGCTAAAGGATGGTCAAGGTTCAAATCTAAATCATATCTTGCGGTAGGAGATGATCTCAAAATCAAACTTTCTCGGCAAGGAGAGCTGGTCCAAATCAACTTTGAAATTCTTCAGTAGCAGCACACAACTGCTGAACTGGTCTATCCTCCGAGAGATTTTGATGTAATAATCTGGCATGGTGAAACAAGTGTCATGTGTGTATAAGTAATACAACAATATTATTTATCACATGGTATATCGTTGATAGAATTGCAACTCTCATTGCTGGTTAGGAACTGTCGTTCGATTTCATTCCAACAGTTGCTATGCTTTATTCAATTTTGTGTATTCGCCTTGCGACAGCATCTAAAACCAGTGTCGTACCGATCGCTTGCAATATGAAAAGCACTGAGGTAGAACACATGGGCCCCCAAACATGCAGGGTGGGCCTACGGCCCAAAGTCCAGAACCATGAGCCTGTCTGAGTATTCTATTCTCAGCTGAACAATTATAATGCTCGTGCGTTGCATGTAACATCAAGATGCATTTGTATGAGTATTTTATCTTGTGACAGAAAAGGATGAATGAGGGAAGGCCTTATTTGCAAACGTGGAGAGGTGTGTGGGTACCTTTTTGCAAAATTGCCATAATTTCCTTCCTATCCGTCAGATATATCAGACGACCTATCTTGCTGGATGGCAGGCACACCATCATCACCAACTCGTCTATACTGTGTTAAAAACAACTCTGTTTTTTATAATTATATATGTTATATATATCCCCCTTGATTTTTCTTATGTATAAAGTTGTGATATAAAAGATTTGTTTATTTCTTTGCAGAGGGAGTATCTATCTATCAAAAAAAATATTTTTGTGCAACTAGTTACTCCTATCTTTCTACTTCCTTTCGCTGATATGTGGGGCATCCGACAACGGGGTCCATGTGCCATATGCACAAATTAGAGTGCACAACTGCACGGTAGACACACCCCGGTTATAGCTCCAAAGTAATGCCTAATGAGCCATCAAATCACAAACCCCCCCTTTCCAGCTTTAGCAGTAAGCTGGACGGACGAAGCGGCAATATTTCACTGGGCCTGAATCCCCTTCTCCTCGTCTACTTGTTTAGAGAAAACCCCCTCTCGGCGATTGCATAGGGTTTTCTCATGAAGAACCAGGTACGAATTCTTCATCCATCCCCGATAAATCCAAGTCCCTTGGTCGCGGGTAATCCTAGGCTGGCAGCCGCCGCCGTTGATGCATTTTTTTTCCTACTGAATCTAGTGTGTTTCATTTGCAGTGCCCAAAGTGCGAGGACCCTACAGGTTTCTGCACCCTCGGCGAGTCGCCACACTTGTTCCTTCTCATCCTAACATAGGATTTAAAAACACGCACAGTATGTTCCTAGAATCCTCCTTTCTATCCGGGAGGGTGGGGGTTTTTTGAACTTGTTGTCGACTAATTTGGAAATTTGGATTGCTATATTTGGATAAAAGGTACTACCAGTACGATGGTCAACACTGACGTGAAGGAGGAAGTTATTTCTAGATTTGGATAGGGAATACATTGTGTTCTCATATTATTTTTTTTGCAGTGCATTATTTGCTCTACCAGAACACATGTACTTAAGATGCTCGGCCTTGCCATAACTGAATACACCAGTTTAATGGTCATAGTGAAGACAAGACATGGATATAAGTTCCGAGTTGGGTTCATGAACCAAGAAGATCGCTGCTTTTTTATGGCCGAACTTGGATAAACTTTCTCAAGTGTTACAGACTGAAAGTTGGCGCATGAATGTTGATGGAAATAGCAGTACCTGGTCTCATCTTCACTGCGATCTTCCACCATGACATCGTTCCAATTGTTCATCCATGTTAGTTTTGTATCTGGTTCTTTCTTGTTGCCTCGATTACTTCTTAATCCACCTATTCTGTCTAACTAATCACAATTTAACTTTAGAAGTAGCAACGAATCTCTCACGAAGATGCTACTTCCAACTAATATTTTCTTATAATTGGTGGCACGTGTAGGTTTTTTCAGAGTTAAGCAGGCTGCTCGCTTGTTATTCTGTAACAACTCGGCTGCTACTGATGGCATTGAAGTTGACTGGGGCGACATCCACAAGTTCCTACACTTTATTGATCATCTTGAGGTCCTTGTGGGGCGTTTCAATGGTGGAAGGACACGTGGGATATGTGTGCCACCGCTGCACTCGTTGAATAGGTCCAAATGTGTTGAGAAACTTATGGTACGAGCTGTTTTCTGTTATATATGTTGTTCACAAACTATTGCTTATACACAGTTTTACAGCTGTGATCTTCTTGAAACAGAAACTGCCCAGTCCTATTGTTCCTATACAGATGCCTGACCATGGTCGGGTCAGACTTGCGCTTGGTCACAACATGATGTTTATGTCGATCTACTCCATTCCCCTTGGAGGTGAAAAGATATTTATTCATGGGTGGTCTCAAATAATGAAGGCACGTCCATCTTGGAGAATAGGACAGAAGATTATGTTCCTGTTTTTCCATGGCTCTAAAGCGAATATCCTATTTGTTGACCACATCGCGAGATGAAGCCGCTTTTCAGAAGGTTGTGGATGCGCGGGGTGGCGCCTGGGCCTTGTCCTAGGGCTTGGCGGCCTCACCCTTGGTTAACTGTAGGAAAAGTAGAACTATTAGAGGCGTGCTTTGTACGGTTGAACATGTATAAGTACTCATACTGCTTTCAGCTATGGTTGTTAAGTGCCCCTACTGGTTTAAGTTAAGGTAGTTAAGTACTCCTGCGGCTTTTACAGTCTTTCGTGTTTCTTCAGTCTTGTCTTCCTCCAGCTGCCAAAACCAAACCAGCACCGTCGGGGCCGCCTGCTTTCACCTCCCACAGCTGGCTGCGCCTCAGCGCATGCATCGCTGCACCACCGTCTCCTAAATCGTTAACGCCGACGTCCGAGGCCTCGCTGTCGTCCTCCACGCGCTTTGTTGCGCTCGGCGCGGTGCCGCCCTCTCGCGTTGTCAACATGGTCAACAAACAACATGAATCGACAGAAGTACGTGGAGAGGATGACAGTAGGGGCCCACCATGTCAGCGTATGGAAAATTAAAATGCTTCCTCCTAGTGTTTTCCTGACATCTCGGACCCACGACACTGTGAGCGCATATAGTCAATAGACAAGAGAACAACACAAGTTCGGCTGACACCTGGGATGTAGCTGCTCGAGCAAAAAAAAATTTGTTATTGTTGAGACGGAGCAGGGTTTGAACCGGGCTGTGGCCCGTCTAGCCCTGGCTTATATTTTATGTTCACCATGTGACCAGCCCAGCTATTTTTTCTTTGTGAAAATGAGCCCAGTTTATTTTTTCTGAAGAATACCCAATCCAGGCCTACTTATTTTTCTACGCCCTGATGGGCTGCAACTCTTTCAAGACGCCTACAAATCTTGGAAGTAATATGAAATGGGTTGTAAATATAAAAACATATGACAAATTGGCAATTACTTTATAATTTCTGAATTTTTTCACATTTTCAGATTCCTATTTCACTGGGCATTAACCTAATTTAAATATATCTTCAAAGTACTTTAAATCTGGCTCGACATTTCGGTATTAAAAATAGTTTGGAACCCACAGAAATATGCGAAATTGGCCCTGGCCAACCAAAAAAACGGACTGCAATAAATTGCATAAGAAGTCGCAATGAGCTATATATAAATTATTAAAAAAAGAGGGAATGGTCTGACTTGTGAGCCTATTAAGTTGACACATATGCAAGATTTTTTTTAGTTATTATATACGTCAACAAACGATTCTAGCAGACGTGACCGTTGGATGTCAGTCCAACGGCCGTCTTGTTTCTTCGATCTCTGATCTTCTTGCTCCAGCCGCCAAATCGAGCGCCGACGGGACCGCCTGTTCCCGCCTTCGGTGCAGGCCTCACCGCCCCCTACTACTACCACCGCTGGCTAGGGCATCCCTCTAGACACCCACACCCCCTGTTATTTTGCGGCGACGGCAACCTCACACCGGAGCCGAACCAGTAAACCCTTGTACTCCTCTCCGCGTGGGCATCCACTGCCGCGTCTTCCCCGGCTCCACGTCGTCCCCTTCCTAGGCCTCGCCATCGTCCACCACCCTGGTTCTCTCGGCGCGGCATGGTCAACGTGGTCAAGGAACGACTTCCATCGGAAGAGTACTATACGTGGAGAGGCTGACAGCTGGGTCCACGGCAGCCGCAAGGAAGTGCCTCCTTATTACGCGGAAAATTAAAGAGACGCAATTGCAAAAAATGACAGGATAGTAATGCTGATTATAGGGGCCACGACTGAGGTGGCGATCCTTAAGAAGGCGCTGTCCGAGGCCGAGAAGAGAGCGGCCTCGGAGCGCAATGAGCGGGAGAAATTTGAGGTGCAGGTCGGCGAGGCGCAGCAAGAGCTTCAGGCTCTCATGAAAAAACATGAGAGTTTGGAGCTTGACTCTAAAACGCAAGCGTCCAAGCTCGCCGCGGCTGTCAAGACTGCCGAGTCTGCCAAGGCCGAAGCCCAGAAGGCCCTCCAAGAGTTGGAGGAGGTGAAAAAGATAGCGGCGGGTAAGGCATTCTTTATGCAAAGCAGACATATAAAAGTAAACTACTTGTTACTTACTTGAATCCGGAGTTCTCCAGGGCATTCGCAGATCTTCCCCGCAGCATATCCGATGCCGCCGCATTCTACCGAGCCGAGGAGGGCAGCTCGACGGAGAAGGTGTTCTGGTCTCAGTATGCTAAGGCCGGACACCCTGTGCCCTTGAGCGACCAGCTGAAGCAGCTGGTCGAGCTCCACAAGGCGGCCGAACAGGCTATGAAGGGCTTCATAGTTCGGCTGTGGCCTAGAGAGGCCCTCCCTGGGAGCTACTTCGGACTGGTGCGGCGGCTGGTGGAGGCCTGTCCAAGGCTCGATGTCATCAAGCGCTCTGTCTGCATCAAAGGTGCCCGTAGGGCCCTTGCCCGTGCAAAGGTGCACTGGGGTAAGCTAGACGGTGAGAAGCTTGTGAGGGACGGGCCGCCGCCGGGGAAGGAGCATCGCAAGCCCGAGAACTATTACAAGGATGTTCTCGCTGGTGCCCGCCTTATGGCGGATGAATGTACCAAGGATGTAATTTTTGAATGAACTCGCTCGTGTTTATCCTGTGCGCTGAAAACTTGTTCATATGCGCTAAGCAATGCTTGTTGAATTTAAAATATTATTTTCTGTGCGGCCGTTTATCAAAAAATTGAGAGATGGCCAGTCGTCGGCTTCCGCCCCCGTGCCACTAGTGCTGGGGTGTTTGGGATAAACCTGAGTGCTCTTTTTCCCATGTTTGGGTCCTTCGAGGGAGGCGCTCAGCACAACGAACAAGGCAATCGGACTATAATGCTTGAACACTCTCACTTAGCCATAGAACTTAAAAAATTTAAATTTCGGCGAAGCCCCTAGTATTCGGAAGACCGAGTTCGTGGCGCTATCCACGCCTTGTTCGGACACAATCCGGTTCTTCGCTCTAAGCGGCATAGGCCTTTAAGGACCCGAAAAACCTCTCGAACAGCGACCGGTCTCTCGCCTTATCATGACAGTCAGTTTTAGCTTTCTCTACTGAGGTGCTCCGCCCAGCTCAACTGGCGCACAATCACAGTAGTTCTCCTAGTGCTACCTTAGCCGATATAGCGGAACGTAAGGCACCAAAACATAGGAGCCGGGAAAACCCAACTATTGACCCAAATCATGATTCAGAGCCGATGCATATAGTGCTATAAGTTCGGGGTGCCGCACTTATGAAGTGTTCGGACTTCTTACACCATACTAAGGGGTACTGAAGCCCCTGGCGTATTTTGTCGCACCACAGTGTACGGGTGCCACATGTCATTAATGAACATATATAAAGAGGAAAATGCAGAAAGTAGACAAAAGCTATGCATTGTTTATAGAAAGGCTGCTATCTAAGCAGAACGATACAGATAGTGCGATGAGCAAAAGAAATTGGACTATTTAACATGTCCTGGCCAGGGGCAGGCCGCGGATTTGTACTCAAGACAGGTATACTGCTCATAATAGAGACCACCTGGGAGTTCCATAATGCGGCGTGGCTTGTCTGCTTTCCTGGATCTTGCATCGTTTGTGTGGCAGTTGAATTGCCGAACAGGTCGTCCGAAGTGTGGAGTCCTGAAAGTAAGAAAAAATTTAAAAAAGAATTCGGCAGCCCCTAGTACGGTTTAGGCCGTGTTTTGGGCGTGCTGTGATGCTGCCCCTCCCCTTGTGCCCATGGTATTTCAAGAGCGTAGTTATGTACGCGAAGCACTGGTTTTGCTATATCGCGAGCGCTAGGGTTGGGGCCGCATTGCTACGCTAGCTCGGAACGTGCCAGGCGGTCTTGTTGTAGGTTACTCCGGGCGCGCTTGACAATGTTCGGCTTTTTAAGGGCCGGACTGGAGAACTGCCTAGAGAGGCTGCTTTGTACTTCTGCTGTGAGCGCTGCCGTGTGCTCCTCCGTTCGGAGGGAGCGTTCGGTGTTTCCATTGACCGTGATTACTCCTCGAGGGCCTGTCATCTTGAGCTTGAGGTATGCATAGTGCGGTACTGCATTGAACTTTGCGAATGCGGTTCGCCCGAGCAGTGCGTGATAGCCACTGCGGAACGGGACTATGTCGAAGATTAACTCCTCGCTTCAGAAATTATCCGGGGACCCGAAGACCACTTCAAGTGTAACTGAGCCTATACAGTTGGCTTCTACACCTGGTATGACGCCTTTAAAGGTCGTTTTTGTGGGCTTGATCCTCAAGGTATATATGCCCATTTTCCGCACTATATCCTGGTAAAGCAGGTTCAGGCTGCTGCCGCCGTCCATGAGGACTCTTGTGAGATGAAATCCGTAGATAATTGGGTCAAGAACCAATGCAGCAAACCCGCCATGACGGATGCTAGTGGGATGGTCCCTTTGATCAAAGGTGATCGAGCAGGAGGACCATGGGTTGAACTTTGGAGCGACTGGCTCCAGCGCATATACGTCTCGTAGCGCACGCTTCCGCTCACTCTTGGGAATGTGGGTTGCGTATATCATGTTCATCGTCCGCACTTGTGGGGGAAAACCCTTCTGTCCATTGTTGTTCGACGGCCTGGGCTCTTCCTCGTCATCGCTATGCAGCCCCTTGTCTCTATTTTCGGCTCTTAACTTGCCTGCCTGCTTGAACACCCAACAATCCCTGTTGGTGTGATTTGCTGGCTTTTCGGGGGTGTCATGTATCTGGCACAAGCGGTTGAGTATTCGGTCCAAACTGGACGGGCCCTGAGTATTTCTTTTGAATGGCTTTTTCCTCTGACCGGATTTGTAGCCTCGGAATCCGGCATTTACTGCCGTATCCTCGTTGCTGTCACTGTTAACGCGGCGCTTTTGCTTGTTCCGGTGCGACCTGCCGCTTTTGTCCTTGGTATCAGAATTACCAAGGTTCTTGGTTAAGTTGTTGCTGCGAGCTAGCCAGCTGTCTTCTCCCGCGCAAAAGCGGGTCATGAGTGTCATGAGGGCTGCCATAGATTTCGGCTATTCCTATCCCAGTTGCCGGGCAAGCCACTCGTCGCGGATATTATGCTTGAAGGCTTCTAGGGCCTCTGCGTCCGGACAGTCGACTATTTGATTTTTCTTTGTTAGGAACCGTGTCCAGAATTGCCTGACCGATTCCTCTGGCTGCTGGATTATGTGGCTTAGGTCATCGGCGTCCGGTGGTCGCACATACGTGCCCTGGAAGTTGTCCAGGAATGCGGCTTCCAGGTCCTCCCAAGAACCGATTGAGTCTGCTGGCAAGCTGTTGAGCCAATGCCGGGCCGGTCCCTTAAGTTTGAGTGGGAGGTATTTGATGGCGTGTAGATCATCACGCGGGCCATGTGGATATGAAGGAGATAATTCTCGATCCATACCGCAGGATCTGTTGTGCCATCGTATGATTCGATGTTTACGGGTTTGAAGCCCTCAGGGATTTCATGATCCATTACTTCATCTGTGAAGCATAGTGGGTGTGCGGCGCCTCTGTACTGGGCTATATCACGACGCAGCTCAAAGGAGCTTTGTCCATTCAGTTCGGCCCGGCCGGATTTATTGTATACGGAGTGACGATCACCGTCACGTGCCATGGGGTGCCCGCGCGATCCGTAGATCGATCTTGTTTGCCTTGCCTTGTCCTCCAGTATATCTCGCAGGTCCGACGCGTTTTCCCATGCCTTAGCATGTTTTGAGCGGCGTCGCGGCATGGCTTGAGTGGAGGGCTTAGAGGCCTCTCTATCACGGCCACGAGGTGGCCGGTCGGCCATGTCATGCGCTGGTGATGTAGGTGCTTCCTCCTCTAATCGGGGTAGCAGCCTGCGCTTTGGGTAACGCTTGGAGGGGCATTCGAGTTCATACTCTTCGACCGCAAGGACTTCAGTCCATCTGTCAGCTAGCAAATCTTGATCAGCTCTAAGCTGATGCTGCTTTTTCTTGAGACTGCTTGTCATGGCTAGAAGCCTGTGTTTGAAACGCTCTTGTTCGGCGGGGTCTGATGGTACGACGAATTCGTCGTCGTCGAGGCTTGCCTCGTCTTCGAAGGGAGGCATATAGTTATCATCCTCAACCTCTCAGTCTGCCGCTCTCTCATGAGGGTTGTCTTCTCCTTCTTTTTGTGCCGAATCTTGCTGGAGGGGGTGTTCTTCGGCGCCATCCGGAGTAGTATTATCTCCGGTGCCGGAACCACCGTTTTTGCTTTGGCAGGATTTAGAGACGGCGTTTGGGATGTTTCTTAGAAGTGTCATCCCCCGCTTTTCCGTCGCCATCTCCATCTTTTGGAGTGTCCACCATATATATGTCATATGACGAGGTGGCCTTCCAGCGCCCTACAGGTGCTGGTTCCTGTTCATCTCCTGCATCGTCGTCCATACCGTCGATGTCTTTGGAGTCAAAGTCGAGCATGTCGGTTAAATCGTCGATAGTGGCTACAAAGTGGGTGGTGGGTGGGCTTTGAATTTCTTCATCGTCCGTATCCCATCCTTGCTGACCATAGTCCGGCCAGGGCTCTCCTGATAAAGAGAGAGACTTTAGTGAGTTCAGGATGTCACCAAAGGGCGAGTGCTGAAAGATGTCTGCGGCGGTGAACTCCATGATCGGCGCCCAACCGGATTCGATCGGCAGGTGCACGGGGGGTTCGGAGTCCGGAGAGGAATCCGGATCCTCGGAGTCACGGGTCATGCAGAGTGCGGGGCTGGTGTTCGGCTCGATCGCCTTTGAGATCGCAGCCCCTAAGGTGGCGTCCAACCGCTCATCCTCGATCGGCGCCGCAGGCTCCAAATTAAGGGTCGGAACCGACGCGCGTGCGGCCTCCAGGACGATGTTCGGCAGCAGAGCTAGATCATGCCCATCGAGACAGTGCGGCGCGCTTGGCTGTGGCTCGAATCTGTCGAAGATCAAGTCCCCGCGGACGTCAGCCGTGTAGTTCAAACTTCCAAACCTGACCTGATGGCCAGGGGCGTAGCTTTCGATCTTCTCCAGGCGGCCAAACGAATTGGCCCGCAGTGCGAAGCCGCCGAAGACGAAGATCTGTCCGGGGAGAAAAGTCTCACCCTGGACCGCATCGTCGTTGATGATCAAAGGAGCCATCAGGCCTAAAAGTGACGACACAGAGGAACTCTCAATGAAAGCACCAATGTCGGTGTCAAAACCGGCGGATCTCGGGTAGGGGGTCCCGAACTGTGCGTCTAGGCCGGATGGTAACAGGAGACAAGGGACACGAAGTCTACCCAGGTTCGGGCCCTCTCGATGGAGGTAAAACCCTACGTCCTGCTTGATTAATATTGATGATATGGGTAGTACAAGAGTAGATCTACCACGAGATCAAGGAGGCTAAACCCTAGAATCTAGCCTATGGTATGATTGTTGTATGTTGGAGTTGTTGTCCTACGGACTAAAACCCTCCAGTTTATATGGACACCGGATAGGGTTAGGGTTACACAAAGTCGGTTACAAGGGTAGGAGATCTAAATATCCGCATCACCAAGCTTGCCTTCCACGCCAAGGAAAGTCCCCTCCGGACACGGGACGAAGTCTTCAATCTTGTATCTTCACAGTCCTGGAGTCCGGCTGAAGGCATAGTCCGGCTATCCAAACACCCCCTAATCCAGGACTCCCTCAGGCGTCTTGTATGATTTGAGTCTTTGCTTTTTTGTTTACCACAATCATCCTTGCTGTATAGACCTTTTGAGAGAGACACACATGATTCGGAATTTGTTAGAATACTATATGTGCTTCACTTATATCTTTTGAGCTATATAGTTTTGCTCTAGTGCTTCATTTATATCTTTTAGAGCATGGTGGTGGATTTGTTTTATAGAAACTATTGTTCTATCATGCTTCACTTATATCATTTTAAGAGTCCTACCAAACAGCATGGTAATTTGCTTTAATTATGATATGCATCCAATATTAGTAAAAAAATATAAATTTTCTTATGAGTGTATTGAATACTATGAGAAGTTTGATGCTTGATAATTGTTTTGAGATATGAAGATGGTGATATTAGAGTCATGCTAGTTGAGTAGTTGTGAATTTGAGAAATACTTGTGTTAAAGTTTGTGATTCCCGTAGCATGCACGTATGGTGAACCGTTATGTGATGAAGTCGGAGAATGATTTATTTATTGATTGTCTTCCTTATGAGTGGCGGTTGGGGACGAGCGATGGTCTTTTACTACTAATCTATCCCCCTAGGAGCATGCGCGTAATAATTTGTTTCGATAACTAATAGATTTTTGCAACAAGTATATGAGTTCTTTATGACTAATGTTGAGTCCATGGATTATACGCACTCTCATCCTTCCACCATTGCTAGCCTCTCTAATACCGCGCACTTTTCGCCGGTATCATACACCCACCATATACCTTGCTCAAAACAGCCACCATACCTACCTATCATGGCATTTCAATAGCCATTATGAGATATATTGCCATGCAACTTACCACCGTTCCGTTTGTTATGACATGCTTCATCATTGTTATATTGCTTTGCATGATCATGTAGTTGACATCGTATTTGTGGCAAAACCACCGTTCATAATTCTTTCATACATGTCACTCTTGATTCATTGCATATCCCGGTACTCCACCGGAGGCGTTCACATAGAGTCATATGAGTCATATTGTTCTAAGTATTGAGTTGTAATTCTTGAGTTGTAAGTAAATAAAAGTGTGATGATCATCATTATTAGAGCATTGTCCCAAGTGAGTAAAGGATGATGGAGACTATGATTCCCCCACAAGTCGGGATGAGACTCCGGACGAAAAAAAAAGAGGCCATAAAAAAAAGAAAAGGCCCAAATAAAAAAATATAAAAAAAATTAGAGAAAAAGAGAGAAGGGACAATGCTACTATCCTTTTACCACACTTGTGCTTCAAAGTAGCACCATGATCTTCATCATAGAGAGTCTCTTATGTTGTCACTTTCATATACTAGTGGGAATTTTACATTGTAAAACTTGGCTTTTATATTCCAATGATGGGCATCCTCAAAATGCCCTAGGTCTTTGTGAGAAAGCGAGTTGGATGCAATCCCACTTAGTTTCTTTTGCTGAGCTTTCATAAACTTATAGCTCTAGTGCATCCGTTGCATGTCAATACCTACTCACTCACATTGATATCTATTGATTGGCATTTCCATAGCCCATTGATACGCCTAGTTGATGTGAGACTATCTTCTCCTTTTTGTCTTCTCCACAACCACCATTCTATTCCACATATAGTGCTATGTCCATGGCTCACGCTCATGTATTGCGTGAAGATTGAAAATTTTTGAGAACACCAAAAGTATGAACAATTGCTTGGCTTTTCATCGGGGTTGTGCATGATTAAATACTTTGTGTGACGAAGATAGAGCATAGCCAGGCTATATGATTTTGTAGGGATAACTTGCCTTGGCTATATTATTTTGATAAGATATAATTGCTTGGTTAGCATGCTTGAAGTATTATTATTTTTATATCAACATCAAACTTTTATCTTGAATCATATCAAATCTGAACATTCGTGCCACAATAAGAAGAATTACATTGAAATTATGCTAAGTAGCACTCCACATAAAAAACTCTGTTTTTATCATTTACCTACTCAAGGACGAGTAGGAATTAAGCTTGGGGATGCTTGATACGTCTCCAACGTATCTATAATTTTTTATTGTTCCATGCTATATTAACATCTTTAATGGGCTTTATTATACACTTTTATATTACTTTTGGAACTACCCTATTAACCGGAGGCCCAGCCCAAATTGTTGTTTTTTTGCCTATTTCAGAGTTTCGCAGAAAAAGAATATCAAATGGAGTCCAAACGAAATGGAACCTTCGGGAACGTGATTTTTGGAACAAACGTGATCCATAGGACTTGGAGTCCACGTCAAGAAAGCAACGAGGAGAGCACGAGGCAGGGGGCGCGCCTACCCCCCCCCCCCTGGGCACGCCCTCCACCCTAGTGGGGCCCACGTTGCTCCACCGATGTACTTCTTCTTCCTATATATACCTACGTACCCCCATACCATCAGAGGCATCCACGAAAACCTAATTCCACCGCCGCAACCTTCTGTACCCGTGAGATCTTATGTTGGGGCCTTTTCCGGTATCCTACCGGAGGGGGCATTGATCACGGAGGGCTTCTACATCAACACCATAGCCGCTCCAATGATGTGTGAGTAGTTTACCTCAGACGCTCGGGTCCATAGTTATTAGTTAGATGGCTTCTTCTCTCTCTTTGTGTCTCAATACAAAGTTCTCCACGATTCTCGTGGAGATCTATTCGATGTAATCTTCTTTTGCGGTGTGTTTGTTGAGACCGATGAATTGTGGGTTTATGATCAAGTTTATCTATGAACAATATTTGAATCTTCTATGAATTCTTTTATGTATGATTGGTTATCTTTGCAAGTCTCTTCGAATTATTAGTTTGGTTTGGCCTACTAGATTGATCGTTCTTGCAATGGGAGAAGTGCTTAGCTTTGGGTTCAATCTTGCGGTGTCCTTTCCCAACGACAGCAGGGGCAGCAAGGCACGTATTGTATTGTTGCCATCAAGGATAACAACATGGGGTTTATATCATATTGCATGAGTTTAACCCTCTACATCATGCCATCTTACTTAAAGCATTACTCTGTTCTTTTGAACTTAATACTCTAGATGCATGCTGGATAGCGGTCGACGTGTGGAGTAAAAGTAGTAGATCCACAATCGTTTCGGTCTACTTGTCACGGACGTGATGCCTATATGATCATACCTAGATATTCTCATAACTATGCTCAATTCTATCAATTGCTCATCAGTAATTTGTTCACCCAGAGTAATACTTATGCTATCTTGGGAGAAGCCACTAGTGAAACCTATGGCCCCGGGGTCTATTTCCTATCATATTAATCTTACAACACTTAGCTATTTTTATTGCCCTTTATTTTACTTTCCATCTTTATTATAAAAATACCAAAAATATTATCTTATCATAACTATCAGATCTCACTTTCGTAAGTGACCGTGAAGGGATTGACAGCCCCTTTATTGCGTTGGTTGCGAGGTTTTTATTTGTTTGTGTAGGTGCGAGGGACTTAAGTGTGGCCTCCTACTGGATTGATACCTTGGTTCTCAAAAACTGAGGGAATTACTTATGCTACTTTACTGCATCACCCTTTCTTCTTCAAGAGAAAACCAATGCACTGCTCAAGAGGTAGCACACCCGAACCAATAATAAAGAAATCTAAGCACATTACCGGGCGCGGAACCGTTCTAGAGGGATGGCTCGATAGGCCATGCAAAATACGCACAACACCAGATACCATACCAACCCACAGCCTTAAAGCATGTTGGATACTCCAGCAAGTGGCCAAGAGCGGCGAGGATATCCTCACCAAAAATACACCAGAGCAACACCCCCCGGAAGACGATGACCTCAGCGTATTGACGGTCTTCGAAACTTTTGCTTCAAACAATCGGCGCAAAAGGGCCCTTCGCGACCTCGCCGAAGTCTGCCAAGTCATGGCAACAAACCCTTGGAACGACACAGCCATAACTTTCCATGGCAGTGATGAACCAAAATTCCGGACAGTCCGTGCACCGGCTGCCTTGGTCCTCAATCCAATTGTGGACGGTTTTCGGCTCACCAAAGTGCTCATGGACGGCGGCAGCTGACTAAACCACGTCGACGAGGATACACTCAACAAAATGGAAATAGACCCAGCCGCATCGTGCAAAGCAACACAGCCTTTAGAGGAATTATTCCCAGTCGGGAGGCGCGATGTGCGGGAAAAATCACACTTGACGTGGTATTTGGCATGCCGGAGAATTATTGGTCTGAAGAGATAACCTTCCAAGTGGCCCCTTTCAACAGAGGATATCACGGCCTATTGGGGCGAGTTGCATTTACACGCTTCCAAGCTATACTTCATTACGGGTACATGAAGCTCAAAATGCATGGGCCCAACAGTATCATCACTCTTACTAGTGATCCGGACATAGCACTCCGCACCAAAAACAAAACCGCATCACTGGCCCTCGAGGCACTGTCTGAAGCCCTCGCAACGGAAGAGCTAACCGCGTTGCGCTCCATTGTGGATAGGGATGATGTAATCCTGGACAAGCGAACCAAATCCGCCTCCTTTAAACCAGCAGATGAAATAGTCAAATTTCAAGTCCACCGAACGGACCCTAAGAAGACAGCATCCATCGGGGCACAACTCGACCAACGGTTGACGCTACGCTACGAGAGTTGCTGCACGAGAACTAGGACATATTCGCCTGGCACCCTTCTGATATGCCAGGGATCCCACGCAGGTTGGCCGAACACAGCCTCAACATACTGAAGGGATACAAACCGGTCAAGCAAACACTGCGTCGCTTTTCCGAACCCAAACGACAAGCCATGGGGGAGGAGCTAGCCAAGTTAATCGAGGCTGGGTTCATCAGAGAAATAAAACATCTGGACTGGCTAGAAAACCTGGTGATGGTGCCAAAGAAGGATAAATCCTGGTGCCTATGCGTTGATTTTAAAGACCTCCACAAGGCCTGCCCTAAGGATCCTTTCCCCCTCCCTTGCATCGATCAGATTACTGATGCTACCGCAGGACACGACTCACTGTGTTTCCTCGAGGCATACTCCGGATACCATCAAATTAAAATGTAGGAGTCCGACCAAGACTCAACAACATTCATTACACCATATGGGCCATTCTGCTTCAACACTATGCCCTTCGGGCTCAAAAACGCCGAGGCCACCTACCAACGCATGATTCAAACATGCCAGGAGAAATAGATCGGCAAGACAGTTGAAGCATATGTGGATGACGTCGTCATCAAAACTAGGCATATCGAGTCATTGATATATGACCTGCGCCTCACATTCGACAACCTCCGTACATATGACATTAAGCTTAATCCGGAAAAGTGTGTTTTCGGTGTTCCCGCTGGAAAACTGTTGGGATTTATCGTTTCCAGTAGAGGAATCAAAGCAAACCCAGCCAAAACCCGAGCTTTGTCACAATTGGCTATGCCAACAGACCTTAAACAGGTCCAAAAACTAGCCGGATGTGTGGCAGCTTTATGCCGCTTTATCTCCAGACTAGGAGAAAAAGCACTGTCACTCTATCGCCTTCTCCGACACACCGACCACTTCGAGAGGACGGATGCGGCAACGGCCAGACAGGAAGAAATAAAGGCCCTTTTAACGAGCAACCCAATCCAGGCCGCACAGAACGTTGGCGAACCCATGCTATTATACATATCGGCAACACACCAAGTGGTGAGCGCAGTGCTCGTCGTCGAGCGAGATGAGGACAGACACAAATTCCCGCTTCAGAAGCCGGTATACTACGTGTCCACTATCCTCACACCATGCAAATCCCGGTACCCTCATTACCAAAAGATAGCATACGCGGTCTTCATGGCATCCCGGAAGCTGCGACACTACTTCCAAGAGTGCTCGATCACGATGGCTTCTGATGTACCATTGAATGACATAATAAACAACTATGATGCCACATGCCGGATTGCTAAGTGGGTCATTGAGCTCCTTCCATTCGACATAACATACAAACCGTGTCGAGCCATTAAATCCCAAGTACTAGCCAACTTCGTCGCCGAATGGACAGAGGCCGAACTCCCTAAAGAGTATGACACATATTCTAACTGGGTCATGCACTTCGATGGCTCTAAAATGCTGGCAGGCTTAGGAGCGGGCGTTGTCTAAACATCCCCCACTGGAGACACAATTCAGTATGTACTCCAAATATTATACACAGACTCCAACAACGCAGCCGAATATGAGGCCTTACTACATGGTCTTCGGATGGCCGTCTCCATGGGCATACAACGCCTGGAGGTGTGCGGGGACTCAAACCTCGCAATATCCCAAATAAATGGAGACTTCAACGCCAAAGATCCAAAGATAGCAGACTATCGTAATGCCATTCTCAAAATTTCAGCTCGGTTCGAGGGGCTCGAGTTTCATCATGTGGCTCGAGAAAGTAACCAAGCGGCGGATGTCCTTGCTTGCATCGGTGCCAAGCGCGACCCCATACCGCCTAACATATTCATAGAAAGGCTCTTCAAGCCATCCGTAGCATGGCAAGGGGAGAGCGGCAACACCACTCAAGACCCGATCATACCCCTAGATTCCGAACACAATACCGATATCATCGGGGGCCCAGCCACCGAAATAACACCATCGGCCCATCTTATCATGGAAGTCATTGCCCCATGGACCGAACCCTTCTTGGAATACCTTAATAGGGCGAGAGCTCCCTCAGGATCAGAATGAGGCTCGCTGCATTGTCC
Organism: Aegilops umbellulata; assembly: GCA_032464435.1. Taxonomy (NCBI): domain Eukaryota; kingdom Viridiplantae; phylum Streptophyta; class Magnoliopsida; order Poales; family Poaceae; genus Aegilops; species Aegilops umbellulata. Next base: position 3,690,932 of record CP136059.1, read on the forward strand.
AGCACTTCAAAGCCTACAAGGTCCATGACGGAGAGCTCTACAAGAAAAGCGCTACCGGAGTACTTCAAAGATGTATCTCCGAAGAAGAGGGACGGCATCTCTTGGTTGAAATTCATCCCGGTCTCAGTGGTCACCACGCCAGGTCTCGGGCCCTTGTAAGTAAGGCCTTCTGTACAGGTTTCTATTGGCCGACGGCCCGAGCAGATGCACAGGACCTTGTCCAACGTTGCGTCGGATGCCAGCTTTTCGCCAATCAAAGCCATATGCCACCCACCGCTCTACAAACAATCCCCATCACTTGGCCTTTTGCTTTCTGGGGGCTTGATATGGTCGGGCCCCTTAAAGGAGGAAGACATAAGAAAAAGTATCTGCTGGTCATGGTAGATAAGTTCACTAAATGGATAGAGGCCAAACCAGTTAAAACGGCCAAAGCCGGACCAGTGATAGACTTCATATTTGGTGTCGTGCACCGTTATGGTGTCCCACACAGCATCGGCACCGATAACGGCTCCAATTTCACGGCCGATGAGGTGAAAACCTGGTGCGCTAATCTGGGCATTAAGCTTGATTACGCCTCCGTCTATCACCCGCAAACAAACGGTCAAGTCGAACGAGCCAATGGTCTTATTATGAGCGGCATCACGCCCAGACTAGTGCGGTCTTTGAAAGAATCAGACAAGCACTAGGTTGAGGAGCTCGACTCCATACTCTGGGGGCTGCGGACCACGCCCAATCGCACTACCGGATATACACCCTTCTTCATGGTGTATGACGCAGAGGCTGTGCTACCCTCGACATTATTCATGACTCACCTCGAGTATGCATGTATGAAGAGAGAGAGGCCGAGCTTGATCGGCAGGACAGCTTAGATTCCCTGGAGGAGGAGCACGACGTCGCAAAAGCCTGTTCCACATTTTATCAACAGCAGGCTTGTAGATATCAAAGCAGAGAAGTGCGGTCCAAGACATATAATGTTGGCGAACTCGTTCTACGCTTGCCAGAGAAGAAAAAGGACAAACTCAAGCCCAAGTGGGAGGGTCCCTTCATCATTGATGAAGTCCTCACCGGAGGAGCGTACCACCTACGTGATGCATCAAACAATCGCCTAGATTCGAACCCATGGAATGCGGCCAGACTCTGAAGATTCTACGCCTAGAGCCGAACTCTTTGTTCTTCTTCTTCTCCCTTTCGTTTCCATTACTTTTTTCTCTCTTTTCGCTTTTTAAGCTTTAAAGCTCCCGTGCGGCTAAACCACGCACCTACGATCTACACGTCCTTAAATATGTACGCCCATAATACCTGGGGGCTTCTAGTACATAAGCTTATTATTATTTTCGAGGATCAAGCTCAACACATATGTGTTTTTTCCTTATATGTACCTTTTCTTCGCCATTATATGCATCGTTATGACTTAAGTCTTGGCCAAGCTGGGTTGCCTGGCTCCTGTGCTTATGCCCTACGTTCTTGTTTGTTCGGCTAGGGCATAAAGGGAGCACCTCTGCGATTGTTACTGCCGGGTCATCCGGATGTGTACCTCAGACTAGGTGAAGCCGGAAGCTAGCGTTCTTAAGGGAATATTCAGTCGGCGGACTAAAGATGTTTTCACACTCATTACATTATGAACCCCCGGATGTTACGTATACTGCAATTCTTCAATCACAGTTCGGACATGCATATTTATGCATGTTCACCCAGGGAAAGGAACCCTTAACGGAACTATTCTCTTTGGAAGATGTTTCTTACAATTACAATGTAATATAACATAGCTAGCCGGATACAACTTGTCTGTTCAAGAAACTATGACCCCTACGCCTGGTTTCCACGCATACCCCAGTCTATCTTGCCGCTCAGGTATTCGGAAACACTCCGTACCTTCGGGTACAAAGGTCGAATTGAAAAGGTCTGCCATGATGATCGTTTTACAATCCGGCTAGGGAATAATATGTCAAGGAAAGTACATAGTCACTGGGACTCAAAAATTTCCTCCTCTATGCCATCTAACAGGCCGTCTAGCTTACAATCCTGTTGGTAATATTTTGCGGCTACTTTTACCTGCTCATATACCAAACTAACGGGAATTTCCTTTCCGTCCGACCCTAGAGGACCAACCCGGGCCATATGATTTGGATTAACCTTTGTGTACCATGTCTTCACCATGGCCTAGGCCTCTCGCGCACCTTCTCGACAGGCGGATATCTTCCATAATCGAAGACGCCGCCGGGCTCCTTTAAATAGCTCCACGAGCTCCGCCATACTTCCCAGAGGTGAGGCAGATGGCCATAAAGCCTTGGCAACACTCCGCATTGCTTGCCAAACTTGCTCATGCCTTTGGGAAAGCTCTTGTAGCAGGTCGCCTTGAGATCTGGACATTTCCTCTTCGAGACGGCCAGTCAGCATACCTGCAGACAGAAATCTGTCAGTTCCTGCCCTCGCTGAATTACAGGGAGACAAGTTTTGTAGCATACTGAATATGCCGCCTCATAGCTTTTTATTCTCCTTCTCAAAGTCGGCTAGCTGGGCTCGCACATCTTTTAGTTCTTCGCCCAGCAGAGTGTTGGAATCCTTCAGCTTATTCTTCTCATCCCTGGCCCGTGCCAGTACACGATCGCCCGCGGCCAGTTGCCTTTTGGCTTTTGCGCGACTTGCAGGGCCTTCTTCAGTTGATCTGACGATCCTGCCATGGGAGATACAAAAAGTATTAATATTGCTGGTACATTACTATATTTTCTCGATGGAGGGGAACATTACCAGGCGATGCCTTCTTTGATTCCTCCAGTTCGGCGGTAGCAGCAGCTAGCTGGGTCCGACACTTTCCAGCTCTTGAGACAACATGTTCTTCTTCTTTGTGAGCACCTAGTTATGCAATGATCCTCAAATCAGCTATATCAACTGCTTCAAGTCTCGGGGGCTACTGGTATATAATTATCAGATTTGTAAAAATGTGTACTTACCCGCATATCTTTCAAATGCTGGTCTGTGGCTCTAGTAAGCCCGTCTCGAGCAGCTCGGATGTATGCATCAGCCGAGCTGAAGGCCTTGAATGCCTCCTTTGTAAAGCCGGGGTCGGGAAGAGCGGCCTGCCGGCGCCGATGATTCATGGCGCTTTCCACTTCAGAGTTTGTAACAGATACATCATCAGATTCCTCTGCCGAAGGACAATCCGGCGTTACTTATGTATCAGCCCTTGCCCTTAAAGCAGGGTCGGGAACCTGACTTGTGGAGGCATGGCCGGCAAGACCCCCGGACATAGTCTGGTGAGTGCTTTTCCTGATAAGACACAACAGATAATGTCACAGTTTGATGTGACTGCAAGGAGGCATGATCAAAAACCATACCTCTTTGTTGAAGGCTCTGCCGTGTTCTCGTTCGTTTTCCTCTTTGAAGATTTTCTTGATGCGGGCGCTGCTCTCTTAGGAGATGCCTATGACGCACGTTGAGGCATCGGGCGCCTCCCCTTTGGAGCACAAAATAGTGTGGTGAGTGAGGCGTAATGAAGAAGCTCTCCCGAAGAAGGTGTCTCTTGATCACTTACATGCAAGGCAAGGAGGAGACCGGGATAGTCGGTGGTGATGGCCACTTCCATGCTGTCATAGCTCGCCTGATAGAACACCCCATCGTTGAGCTCCACGAAGATTTCTGGATCCTCTTCGAATCCGGGGTCAAGATCCCGGTTGTGATTCTCTGGCTATGGGGCGGGGCTATGAATCCCCTTGGTAACCTTCCGCCATTCCTGTTACAAATGGATGGGTGAATGACCACTAAAAGTGACTCAGGGAGAAGATTGAGTAAAGTGGTGGGATTATAACTCACCCTGCTAGGAGGATTGTACATGGAAAATCCATATCGACGTTTAATACGAGTGAACTCCTCTTTTTCCCCTTTGTACAGTTCGGCCAATATTTTGGCCAAAGCGGCGGGGGTGTCCGGACCCTTTCGACCACAGCGGGAGGTGTCATCTTCCCCATTATAGAGCCACATGGGAAGTCCTCTATATTGGAGTGGCTGAACCCCCCGCACTATGGAAGTCGCCATTACCTCGACTATTGATAGTCCAGACTGGGCGAGCGACTTTATCTTGCCCATCAATTGACGGACTTCCGCACTATCTTCCTCCTCGAGGCTCCGAGGGTGCCAACTGTGGAGTTTCTTTAATGGAGCGCTTGAAAACTCGGGAAGACCCATTCGGACTGGGTCGGGAAGGGCGACGTCCTCAATATAGAACCACTCGGAAGGCCACTCTTAATTCGCCTTCTTCGGCATACCGGACAGGTATCCAGTCCCGGTGTTGCACCATACCTCGGCTCCACCCACTTCGAATATTGATCCCTCTTGGTTACGAGGGACGAGGCAGAATAGTCTCCTCCATAATTCAAAATGGGACTCACACCCAGGAATAGCTCACAAAGAGCAACATAACCCGCAATGTGCAGGACGGAAGCTGGAGTGAAATTGTGCAGCCGGAGGCCATAATACTCTAGAAGTCCTCGGAGGAACGGGTGGATTGGAAATCTGACGCCTCTCAGCAAGTAGGGAATGAGGCACACTCGTTATAGATTGGGGAAATTCTCCGCCTGAGCCCCACCGATGAAGGAAATCAATCCCGCTCGAACGGGGACTAGATCCACGGGGGGAAGAAATCCATGTGTTTGCAGCTTCACTAGCTGACCGTGGGATACGGAACATCTCTCCCAATTGCCTTTTTCAGAGCCGTGGGGACGGGAGGAAGAACTAGGACTGCTAGCCATGTTGGAGTGGTTCCTCCTAGCAAGCTCTAAGGATTTTTCGCGCGGTGTGGAACGGATCTGAGATCCAATCTCTTTAAATAGACGCTTTTCTTACATGGCCGGTGTGTTATATCAATATTTATTACATTATGGGTTGTTATTACACATTATGTCATAATACTTATGCCTATTCTCTCTTATTTTACAAGGTTTACACGAAGAGGGAGAATGCCAGCTGCTGGAATTATGGGCTGGAAAAGGAGCAAATATTAGAGACCTATTCTGCACAACTCCAAAAGTCCTGAAACGCCACAAAAGTCAGTTTTGGAATATATTAAAAATATTGGGCGCAGAAAGCACCAAAGGGGGGCCACACCCTGTCCACGAGTGTGGGGACGCGCCCTACCCCCTGGGCGCGCCCCCTGCCTCATGTGCTGTAGGATCTAGAAGTAGGTGTGTCTAGAGGGGGGTGATTAGACACTCGGTGCTAAAGTTGCAATTTTTAACCTTTTTCGGTTTGAGTGGAGTTTTAGGCACAATTTCAACATACACAATACATATCAAGCAAGCATGCAAAGAGTATATGAGCAGCGGAATGTAAAGCATGCAACTTGCAAGAATGTAAAGGGAAGGGTTTGGAGAATTCAAACACAATTTGAGACAAGGATGTTTTTCCCGTGGTTCGGATAGGTGGTGCTATCCTACATCCACGTTGATGGAGACTTCAACCCACGAAGGGTAACGGTTGTGCGAGTCCACGGAGGGCTCCACCCACGAAGGGTCCACGAAGAAGCAACTTTGTCTATCCCACCATGGCCATCGCCCATGAAGGACTTGCCTCACTAGCGGTAGATCTTCACGAAGTAGGCGATCTCCTTGCCCTTACAAGCTCCTTGGTTCAACTCCACAATCTTGTCGGATGCTCCCAAGTGACACCTAGCCAATCTAGGAGACACCACTCTCCAAGAAGTAAGAAATGATGTGTTGATGATGAACTCCTTGCTCTTGTGCTTCAAATGATAGTCTCCCCAACACTCAACTCTCTCTCATAGGATTTGGATTTGGTAGAAAGAAGATTTGAGTGGAAAGCAACTTGGGGAAGGCTAGAGATCAAGATTCATATGGTAGGAATGGAATATCTTGGCCTCAACACAAGGGTAGGTAGTTCTCTCTCAGAACATATGAGTTGGAAGTGTAGATGTGTTCTGATGGCTCTCTCCACGAATGAAGAGGAGGTGGAGGGGTATATATAGCCTCCACACAAAATACAACCGTTACACACAATTTACCAATCTTGGTGGGACTGAATCAACAAACTCGGTCGGACCAAAATAGTAAACCTAGTGATCGTTAGAGATTTTTGGTGGGACTGACATGCAACTCGGTAGGACCGATATGGTTAGGGTTAGGGCATAACGTAATCTCGGTGAGACCGATTACACAAACTCGGTGAGACCGATTTTGGTAATAAGCTAACCAGAGAGTTGGTCAGGCAAACTCGGTGGGACCGATTACTAAACTCGGTTGAACCAATTTTGGTAATGAGTTAACCAGAGAGTTTGCATTGTAATCTCGGTAGTACCCATTGCCTAAACTCGGTGAGACCGATTTTGACAATGGACATACACAGTGAGATTGCAATCCCATCTCGGTGAGACCGAGATCCCTATCGGTAAAACCGATTTGCTAGGGTTTTGTAACACCCCGGATGTAACTTGCCATATTTGTAACTCCAACTCTTGCCATTTTCGGCAATGTGATATGTTATTCCCTCCGTGGTTGGGTTTCCCTTCATTTTGCATCTTGTCCTTGTCATGCATTTCATATCATGTCATCATGTGCATCTCATTTTGCATACGTGTTCGTCTCATGCATCCGAGCATTTTCCCCGTTGTCCGTTTTGCAATCCGGCACTCCTATGTTCCCCGACGCCCCCTTTTGCCTCTTTTCGTGTGTGGGTATTAAACTTTCTCGGGATGGACCGAGGTTTGCCAAGCGGCCTTGGTATAGCACCGATAGACCGCCTATCAAGTTTCGGGTCATTCGGAGGTCGTTTGATACTCCAACGGTTAACCGGGTAACCGTGAAGGCCTCTTTTGGGTTGCAGCCCAAAACCCCTCCAAATCAGCCCAATAACCCATCTAAGTCACTCCCATGTCCATCGCCGTTCGATCATGATCGTGTGGCCGCAAACCACACTCCATTTGGATACTCCTACCTCCTCCTAGCTATAAATATGTGCTCCCCCCGGAAATCTCGCAGTCCAAACCCTAGCCCTCTCCCTCCTCGCGCCGCCGGACATGTCCGCCCGGCGGCCGGACACGTCCAGCCCCGCCAGCCACGTCGCCCCGGCCAGTCGTGGAGCGCCATGTCGCCTCTGCCGCCGGCTCCTCCAATCAGCGCCGGCCACATGTCCCCGCGGCCCTCCTCTCTCCACCGCGCGACGCCGCCAGCCCGCCGGGTCCAAGCGCGGCCCGTCCGGCCCGGATCTCCCCCGCCGCCTCCCGCGGGCTCCCGTGGAGCCGCGCGCCGCCCGCCGCCACCGCTCCGCGCCTCCCGCCCACGGCCGCCGTCGCCCACCGCTCCGGCGCCCCCGCACCGTCGCCGGAGCCTCGCCTCCGCCGTCCCCCGCGCCTCGTCCTGCCGGTGACCCCGCGCCGCCACCGCCTCGTCTCCGGCCGGATCCGGCCAGATCCAGCCTGGATCCGCCGACTCCGGCCGCCCTCGTCTCGCCGGAGTTCTCCCTCGAGCTCCGGCCGGCGTCCTCCTCATCTCCGGCCCCGCCTCGAGATGCGTGCCCCGTGACCCTCGGTTGACCCCGAATATCTCTAAGTCTTTTATTTTTGCATCATATTGCCATGTTCATCGCATCATAACTTGCTGCATACTGCTCCGTTTCGTGCGTGTAATATGTCAAAGTGTTCGCCTCGATGAGTACATAATTTCATCTCATTGCATCATTTTCATTTGAGTTCATCTTGATGCCCGAAATGCTGTTAGAAGAGGGCTATGTGATGTTAGTTCCAGTTTATTATCAGAACGTGCACTTTTGTCATTTTTTCCATGATTGATGTGTGCACCCTATGAACTTGAGTCCTACATGTGTTTTGTAATATGCCATGATATCTTTCCAGGAGTGTATGCCATGTATTTTTGTGATCTCTGTGGTGACTAGCACAAGCATGCAAACTAGGGATCATAATGTTGCTGATTTCAGAGACTTAGTAATTTCACTAAGTTATTCTCTGCTGTTATTTTTATGCCATGTGTTCATGTTGTTTCAGAGAGATCTATGCCTATTTTGAGCATAATCAGTAAGGGTGTTCTGAACATATGGATTTTATCTATCCATCCATGCCTTTGTTTGTAATTATGGAGTGCCATACCTTGAGTCAATCGAGCTCTACTTTTGCTATAAAATATTACTGGCAGATTGTTTACATGTTATTCGATTTTGCCAAGCTTGTTGTAGTTGATCCTTACATGCTATGATGTTGTACTTGCCATGTATAGCTTATATGCCATGTCTTTTTGATATATGTATGCTTAGTTTATCATGAAATGCTCTGTAGTGGGTGCATCGAGATCGTAAACATGCCTACTTGTTATCTGTTTTGACATGTCCAGTTTTTTTCTGCTAAGTCTGAAAACTGTAACGAAACTTGCTTAATTGACATGGGTGCCATTATATTTTATGGTCCTTTTTGGCTCATGGTCAGTAAGGGACTTTTGTTCAATGCTTTGAGTAAATTCGTGCCATGCCTTGTTTTGCTATGTCCTGTTCCTGTAGAAGGTTGTTTCCTTGCTCTAAACATGTCATCCTGATGTTAATTTCTGGCATGATAGCATTTTCACCAAGTCTGTGAAGCTGATATGTTTTGCACTTTTGCCATGCTTGTTTGAACCTGTTATGTTGTGATTTAGCCGTAGCTCAGTGTTCATCTTTTGTCAAGCATCTTGAGTAAATCAATTACATATGCTTTGCTGATATGTTTGGGTCCAGTAGCTTAATTTCTTGTTGCTTGCTAAGTAGCATCATGCTGTTAATGGCAGAATCTTGTCATTCTTGTTTTGCTTGTCATTTGCAAACCGTGCATCCGATTTCGGTGATCTTTATATCGATTTCAACCGAAATCACCTCAACTTTCCAGTGGCATACTTGGTTTGCCAAGATTATTCCTTGTTCATCCTTTTTCCTTCCGGAGCACGCATATGCATTGCATATCACATCTCGCATATCATGCCATGTTTTGCATCATGTTGTTTGCGCATTGCATCGTGGTTGATAGTTGTTCCTTTGCTTGTGTTCTTATTTTGGGTAGAGCCGGGAGCCGAGTACGTGAACGAGGAACCTATTGAGAACACTTACGAGGCTCAAGCCTTCGACAACTCTGAGAACCTTGCAGGCAAGATGACCATACCCTCGAAATCACTTCTATCTTTGCTTGCTAGATGCTCGCACTTTTGCTATGCCTATGCTGCGATACCTACCACTTGCTTATCATGCCTCCCATATTGTTAAACCAAGCCTCTAACCCACCTTGTCCTAGCAAACCGTTGTTTGGCTATGTTACCGCTTTTGCCCAGTCCCTCTTATAGTGTTGCTAGTTGCAGGTGAAGATGAAGATTGCTCCATGTTGGATTATGTTTATTGTTGGGATATCACAATATCTCTTATATTATTAATGCATCTATATACTTGGTAAAGGGTGGAAGGCTCGGCCTTATGCCTGGTGTTTTGTTCCACTCTTGCCGCCCTAGTTTCCGTCATATCGGTGTTATGTTCCCGGATTTTGCATCCCTAACGCGGTTGGGTGATTTATGGGACCCCCTTGACAGTTCGCTTTGAATAAGACTCTTCCAGCAAGGCCCAACCTTGGTTTTACCATTTGCCTCACCTAGCCCTTTTTCCCTTGGGAGTCGTGCTCTCGAGGGTCATCTTATTTTACCCCCCCCCCCCGGGCCAGTTCTCCTCTGAGTGCTGGTCCAAACTAGAGCGCTTTGCAGCGCCACCTCAAGGAAACTTGGGGTCTGGTTTTAGTTGTACGGACAGCTCATCCGGTGTGCCCTGAGACCGAGATATGTGCAGCTCCTATCAGGATTTGTCGGCACATCCGGGCGGCTTTGCTGGACTTGTTTTATTACTGTCGAAATGTCTTGTAGCCGGGATTCCGAGACTGATCGGGTCTTCCCGGGGAGAAGGAACATCCTTCGTTGATCGCGAGAGCTTATCATGGGCTAAGTTGGGACACCCCTGCAGGGTTTGAACTTTCGAAAGCCGTGCCCGCGGTTATGTGGCAGATGGGAATTTGTTAATGTCCGATTGTAGAAAACCCGAAGTTGATCTTAATTAAAATACATCAACCGCGTGTGTAACCGTGATGGTCTCTTCTCGGCGGAGTCCGGGAGGTGAACACGGTGTTGGAGTTATGCTTGACGTAAGTAGTTTCATGATCACTTCTTGATCATAGTTGTTCGACCGTGCTTTTGCCTTCTCTTCTCGCTCTCATTTGCGTATGTTAGACACCAGATATGCTAGTCACTTACTGCAGCTCCACCTCACTACCCTGTCCTACCTTTAAGCTTAAATAGTCTTGATCTCGCGGGTGTGAGATTGCTGAGTCCCCATGACTCACAGATACTTCCAAACCAGTTTGCAGGTGCCGATGAAACCGTGCAGGTGCCGCATCCGAGCTCAAGGAGGAGCTCGATGAAGATCTTGTTCATTGTGTTGTTTCATTTCAGTTGATCAGTAGTGGATCCCAGTTGGGACGATCGGGGATCTGTGTAGCATTTGGGGTAGTCTTCTTTTATTTTGGTTCCGTAGTCGGACCTTGATTGTATCTGTATGATGTAATGCTTTACTCATGTATTGTGTGAAGTGGCGATTGTAAGCCAACTATGTATCTCTTTCCCTTATGTATTACATGGGTTGTGTGAAGATTACCTCACTTGCGACATTGCTTTCAATGCGGTTATGCCTCTAAGTCATGCTTCGACACGTGGGAGATATAGCCGCATCGAGGGCGTTACAGGTTTGGCAGTGGCTTATGACATGTGAAACTCCGTGGCGCCGGATAGAAAGAATCGGTAGGACCGAGTTTGACTTTGGTTTTAGGTCATATGTGGAAGTGGGAAAGTAGCTGAGGGTTTAGGAGCATATCATTAAGCACATGAAGCAAAAGGCTCATTAAGCAACACCTCATCCCTCCTTGATAGTATTGGCTTTTCCTATGGACTCAGTGTGATCTTGGATCACTAAAAAGTAAAATGAAGAGTCTTGAGCTTGAAGCTTTAGCCAATCCTTTGTCCTTAGCATCTTCAAGGAGTGCCCACAACCTTTAGTCCATGCCACTCCATTGTTGAACTTATCTGAAACATGCTAGATAAAAATGTTAGTCCAACAAGAGATATGTTGACATTAATTACCAAAACCACCTGGGGAGCACTTGTGCTTTCAATATCCCCCTTTTTGGTAATCGATGGCAACATACATCAAAGCTTTAGATAAAGATATAAAGAATAGCAAGTAAAGCTTTGGAAGGACATGCAACAAACATAGGCTCCCCCTACATGTATGCAATCATGTGAATATAAAATATATAAGCATGTGAGAGCATAATCATGACAGAGTAGGCAATGTGTTACATGTATCTTAGCCATATACATCAGAGCAAAAGATTATTAAGAGAAATACCTTCATGCTTATGAGTCCTTCTTGCAAACAGTATGTACAAAGGAAAGAATTCCTCATACTCATGATTTTGATGCATATACTTACCTTGTAGTCTTGAGTTGGCTTAGGATGGAATGAACCTGCACAAACAAGGTTAGATAACACAGGTACATCCACTAGCCAGAGCAAACCACAAGAATACCAAGACTGGGATAACATGTAGATAGTGAGTACAAGGTACCACTTGGATTAGACATGTCCCCAAGAGTAAAGATATGCAATGAATTTGAGTGATTTCTTTCCCTTAGATGTCTTGCTCCCCCTGAATCTGACATGGGATATTGGGAGAAGATAGGGAACAGAAAATCAGAGCTGAAAGATATAAATGAATAGGACTTAATTCAAATAAGCACATATGAACATGTATTTCCCCCAAAAAGACATGTGGCATCTCTCCTCTTGAACATCAAGCATCTGGGATCCTTGAGTATTCTCTCCCCCTGGAGATTTCTTTCTCCCCTTAATACTTGGGATCCTTGAGTATTCTCTCCCCCTTAATACTTTCTCCTTTGTAGGTGATAAGCTTTGATGTGATCTCTCTCTCCCCCTTTGACATCAATTTCCAAGAAGGTTTTTCTGGAGTCCGTCGAATGGGTTTGGTCCTTGAGACTCAGCACAAAGCAATGGATAAAACTGTGATGCTTGTAGAGGACAAGATTCATTGAGTGGAGCTGGATCAGAAGAAATATAGAATAAGTGGCAAACTGTTTTTCCTGTTGTGAAGTCGGTGGCACCGAGTGGCATGTTTCGGTGGTACCGAAGGGATTCGGTTGGACCGAAAATTACAATTCGGTGAAACCGAGTTCATCACAGAGAAAACACTTGTCACCTTAGCTCACTAGTCAAATAAGTTCTCACAAAGAATTGCAATGAATTAACTGAAGGATTTGCAAGGAATTGATGCAGAAATATGCAGAACAAAAATAAGAAAAAGTGAAGATTCTAGATGAAGTTTTTTTTTGAAAAAAAGAGAGAAACAAATATGCAAGGGACAAATGCAATAGCACAAAAGAGAACACAAGAGAACTTCATCTAGAATTGGGCGGTGACATAGTCACCTATGTTAGAGTATATTGACTTACGAGTCAAGTGAGAACACTTGATCGTAGGTCATACTCATCGTTTAAGCTCAAAATGGGGTTACCATTTTTCGTTTAAGCATCTTGATGTATTCACATCTTGTGGAGTTGCTTTGACTCATGACTTGGAGTAAAGCTTCTCTAAGATGGAATATCATACCTTGGGTGGTGGTGTGGGTCTTGCTCATGTAGTGATACTTGTGTGGGTGCTCGAAGTTGATGTAGCTCATCATGGGTTGGGAGCACCCCTTGGAATTTGAGTTCATCTACCTACATGGGTTAGTTCTTGCAAGTTAAGGCACTTGTATATCCAAAAATGACAATCATGAAGCTCAACATAGAATTTGTCAAAGGATATGTTCGAATGGTTTCGTGCTTCCTTGTCGTCAACCACCATAGAGTAGAGACTTGGTGATGTAGAGATTGCTCAAGATGTGAGTGAGTTGCAATCTCATAGAGTTAGATTCAACCAAGTACCTACATGGGTTAGATAACATGCAAGGTACAAATATATCCAAGACATAAGATAGTCATCATAAGAGATATATCATGGATTAGCCATAAGCTCATGTCTTGCATGTATCCAATGGAGTTTCTACTCCAAGTTTGAAGCATCAATAATGTTCAATTCTCCTCTCAACCTGCAAAACACTTTCTCATCAAGTGGTTTAGTGAATATATCAGCTAGTTTCTTATCGGTGCGAACATGCTTAAGATCAATGTCACCCTTACCAACATGATCTCGAATGAAATGATGACGAACTTCAATATGCTTGGTTCGAGAATGTTGTACATGATTATGACCAATTTTGATAGCACTTTCATTGTCACAAAGCAATGGAACATGTTTCACATAGACCCCATAATCTTTAAGAGTTTGGGTCATCCAAAGTAACTGAGCACAACATGAACCAGCGGCAATGTATTCCGCTTCAGCGGTAGATAAGGATACCGAGTTTTGTTTCTTGGAGGACCAAGACACAAGGGATCTACCAAGAAATTGACAAGTACCTGAAGTGGACTTTCTATCAACCTTGTCTCCGGCATAATCCGAGTCGGAATAGCCAACAAGATCAAAAGAGGACCTCTTAGGATACCAAATGCCAAAATTTGGTGTATGAATTAGGTATCTCACTATCCTTTTCACAGCCTTAAGGTGACATTCTTTGGGAGCAGCTTGATATCGTGCACACATGCACACACTTAGCATAATATCGGGACGTGAGACGCATAGGTATAACAATGAACCAATCATAGGGCGATAGACCTTTTGATCAACCGGTTCACCATCTTTGGTCAAATCATTATGTCCACTAGTAGACATGGGTGTAGGCATACCTTTGCATTCTTGCATATTGAACTTCTTGAATAAGTCTTTGGTGTACTTTGTTTGAGAGACAAATGTACCTTCCTTAGTTTGCTTGATTTGCAAACCGAGAAAGAATTTGAGTTCACTCATCATAGATATCTCAAACTTCTCCGACATAAGCTTTCCAAACTTTTCACTAAAAAGAGGGTTAGTTGATCCAAATATGATATCATCAACATAAATTTGGCATACAAAAAGTTCTCCATTAACCCTTTTAGTAAAAAGTGTGGAATCAATTTTTCCAATTTCAAAACCACTTGCAATAAGGAACTTGGTCAAGCATTTATACCATGCTCTCGGAGCTTGTTTAAGACCATAAAGGGCTTTGTGAAGTTTGTAAACATGATTATGTTTCTTAGGATTGACAAAGCCGGGAGGTTGTTTGACATAAACTTCCTCCTCTATTTCACCATTTAGAAAAGCACTTTTAATGTCCATTTGGTACAAGGTGATATTATGGTGATTAGCATAGGCAAGTAAGATGCGAATGGACTCAAGTCTAGCAATGGGAGCATATGTCTCACCATAGTCCATACCTTCGAATTGTGTGTACCCTTGGGCGACGAGACGTGCTTTGTTGCGAACCACTTGTCCATCTTCACCTTGCTTGTTGCGAAACATCCATTTGGTACCAATGATGTTGTGGTTGTTGTCGGGCTTCTCAACCAATGTCCAAACTTGGTTTCTCTCAAAGTTGTGTAGCTCTTCATGCATAGCGTTTATCCAATCCGGATCTTCCAATGCTTCTTCGACCTTCATAGGTTCAATGCTAGAGATGAATGAATAGTTTTCACAAAAGTTAGCTAAACGAGTTTTAGAGCGAGTGATTCTCCCGGTTTGTATATCATTGTAGATTTGCTCGACGGGATGATCTTTGGCAATTCTTGCTCGAACTCGTGAAAGCTTTTGCTTGGGTCTTCATTGAACATCTTCTTCATCTTGTTCTTCTTCTTGGTCTTCTCCATTGTTGACGTTGTCGTTCTCTTGTCGTGGTGGAGAAGGGGTTTTTTGATGTTCGTCTTGATGCATTTCCTCGTTTTCTTCATCTTGGTGTGTCCCACTTGTGGATGCTTCCGTGTCAATTCTTGGTTCACCTTGCCGTGAAGTAGAAGCTTCCACTTGGACGGACGAGGTGCTCTCCTTCACCTCCGTTGGACGAATTTTGCCAATAGACAAGTATTGGATTGCTTCTGAAGGGTCTTTGTTTCCTAGATCAATTGCCAATTGCTCTACTTGCGAGCCGTTAGATTCATCAAACTTCACATCTACCGTTTCTTCAACCTTTCGGGTGAAATTGTTGTAGACACGGTAAGTGTGAGAGTTTGAGCCATAACCAAGTAGGAAACCTTCATGAGATTTAGGAGCAAACTTTGAACGACGATGCTTATCAAGAATGTAGCACTTTGAGGCGAATACTCGAAAGTATCCAACTTGGGGTTTGTTACCGGTGAGGAGCTCGTATGCCGTCTTGCCGAGTAGCTTGTGAAGATACAAGCGATTTGTTGCATGACAAGCCGTCTCAACCGCTTCTGCCCAAAAGTGCTTCGGCGTCTTGTACTCATCAAGCATCGTTCTTGCCATTTCGATGAGCGTCCGATTCTTCCTCTCAACAACTCCATTTTGTTGAGGTGTGTACGTAGCCGAGAACTCGTATCAAACCCTAGTTCATCTCTTGTATCCAATCTTTGTCTCAAAACCTCAGATTGGTAACCTATGGGTTGCTAGTAGTGTTGATTACTCCTTGTAGTTGATGCTAGTTGGTTTATTCGGTGGAAGATCATATGTTCAGATCCTTTATGCATATTAATATCCCTCTGATTATGAACATGAATATGATTTGTGAGTAGTGACGTTTGTTCCCGAGGACAAAAATCCTTCTTGCTACCTCTTGAGCATGCATTGGTTTCTCCCTTGAAGAGGAAAGGGCGATGCAGCAGAGTAGCGTAAGTATTTCCCTCAGTTTTTGAGAACCAAGGTATCAATCCAGTAGGAGGCCACACGCAAGTCCCTCGTACCTACACAAACAAATAAGAACCTAGCAACCAACACGATAAAGAGGTTGTCAATCCCTTCATGGCCACTTGCAAAAGTGAGATCTGATAGAGATAATAAGATAGTATTTTTGGTATTTTTATGATAACGATTAAAAGTAAAGATTGCAAAATAAACAGCGACAGAAATAGCTAGTTGACGGGAGATTAATATGATGTAAAATAGACCCGGGGGCCATAGGTTTCACTAGTGGCTTCTCTCAAGATAGCACAAGTATTACGGTGGGTGAACAAATTATTGTCGAGCAATTGATAGAAAAGTGCATCATTATGAGAATATCTAGGCATGATCATGTATATAGGCATCACGTCTGCAACAAGTAGATCGACTCCTGCCTGCATCTACTACTATTACTTCACACATCGACCGCTATCCAGCATGCATCTAGAGTATTAAGTTCATAAGAACAGAGTAACGCATTAGGTAAGATGACATGATGTAGAGGGATAAACTCAAGCAATATGATATAAACCCGATGTTTTTATCCTTGATGGCAACAATACAGTACGTGTCGTTTCCCCTACTGTCACTGGGATCGAGCACCGCATGATTGAACCCAAAGCTAAGCAGTTCTCCCATTGCAAGAAAGATCAATCTAGTAGGCCAAACCAAACTGATAATTCGAAGAGGCTTGCAAAGATAACCAATCATACATAAAATAATTCAGAGAAGATTCGAATATTGTTCATAGGTAATCTTGATCATAAAACCACAATTCATCGGATCTCGACAAACACACCGCAAAAAGAGTTACATCGAATAGATCTCCGAGAAGATCGAGGAGAACTTTGTATTGAGATCCAAAGAGAGAGAATAAGCCATCTAGCTAATAACTATGGACCCGAAGGTGTGTGGTAAACTACTCACACGTCATCGGAGAGGCTATGGTGTTGATGTAGAAGCCCTCCGTGATCAATGCCCCCTCTAGCGGAGCGCCGGAAAAGGCCCCAAGATGGGATCTCACGGGTACAGTAGGTTGCGGCGGTGGAATTAGGTTTTCGTTGTGCTCCTTGATGGTTTCGGGGTACGTATGTATATATAGGAGGAAGAAGTAGGTAGGTGGAGCCACGAGGGTGGAGGGCGCGCCCAGGGGGTAGGCGCACCCCCTGCCTCGTGGCCTCCTCGTTGATTGCTTGACGTCCACTCCAAGTACTCTGGATCATGTTTGTTCCAAAAATCACACTCCCGAAGGTTTAATTCCGTTTGGACTCCGTTTGATATTCTTTTTCTGTGAAACACTTAAATAGGCAAAAAAATAGCATTTTGCCCTGGGCCTTGGATTAATAGGTTAGTACCAAAAATAATATAAAAGTGTATAAATAAGCCCATTAAACATCCAAAACAGAATATACAATAGCATGGAGCAATCAAAAATTATAGATACGTTGGAGACGTATCAAGCATCCCCAAGCTTAATTCCTTCTCGTCCTCGAGTAGGTAAATGATAAAAATAGAATTTTTGATGTGGAATGCTACTTAGCATATTCTTCAATGTAATTTTCTTTATTGTAGCATGGATGTTCAGATCCGAAAGATTCAAGATAGAAGTTTAATATTGACATAAAAATAACAATACTTCAAGCATACTAACCAAGCAATTATGTCTTCTCAAAATAACAAAGCCAAAGAAAGCTCATCCCTACAAAATCATATAGTTTGCTCATGCTTCATCTTCGTCACACAAGAATGCTCTCATCTTGCACAACCCCGATGACAAGCCAAGCAATTGTTTCATACTTTAGTAATCTCAAACTTTTTCGAACTTTCACGCAATACATGAGCATGAGCCATGGACATAGAACTATGGGTGGAATAGAATATAATGATGGGGGTTGTGTGGAGAAGACAAAAAAGGAGAAAGTCTCACATTGACGCGGCTAATCAATGGGCTAGGGAGATGCCCATCAATTGATGTCAACGCAAGGAGTAGGGATTGCCATGCAACGAATGCACTAGAGCTATAAATGTATGAAAGCTCGACAAAAGAAACTAAGTGGGTGTGCATCCAAGTTGCTTGCTCACGAAGACCTAGGGAATTTTAGGAAGCCCATTGATGGAATATACAAGCCAAGTTCTATAATGAAAAATTGCCACTAGTATATGAAAGTGACAAAACAATAGGCTCTCTATCATAAAGATCATGGTGCTACTTTGAAGCACAATTGTAGAAAAAGGAGAGTAGCATTGTCCCTTTTTTTTGGCCTTTATTTTTTTATTTTTCCTTTGTCTTTTTTGGGGGGACAATGCTCTATTAATGATGATCATCACACTTCTATTTATTTACAACTCAATGATTACAACTTGATACTTAGAACAAAATATGACTCTATATGAATGCCTCCGGCGGTATACCGAGATATGCAATGAGTCAAGAGTGACATGTATGAAAGAATTATAAAGGTGGCTTTGCCACAAATACGATTTCAACTACATGATCATGCAAAGCAATATGACAATAATGTTGCGTGTCATAATAAACAGAACGGTGGAAAGTTTCATGGCAATATATCTCGGAATGGCTATGGAAATGCCATAATAGGTAGCAATGGTGGCTGTTTTGAGGAAGATATAAGGAGGTTTATGTGTGATAGAGCATATCATATCACGGGGTTTGGATGCACCGGCGAAGTTTGCACCAACTCTCAAGGTGAGAAAGGGCAATGCACAGTATCGAAGAGGCTAGCAATGATGGAAGGTTGAGAGTGTGTATAATCCATGGACTCAATATTAGTCATAAAGAACTCACATACTTATTGCAAAAATCTACAAGTCATCAAAAACCAAGCACTACGCGCATGCTCCTAGGGGTATAGATTGGTAGGAAAAGACCATCGCTCGTCCCCGGCCGCCACTCATAGGATGACAATCAAAGAACACCTCATGTTTCAAATTTGTCACACAATGTTTACCATACGTGCATGCTACGGGACTTGCAAACTTCAACACAAGTATTTCTAAAATTCACAACTACTCAACTGCCACAACTTTAATATTACCACCTTTATATCTCAAAACAACTATCAAGTATCAAGCTTCTCTTAGTATTCAATGCACTTAAAAGTCTTTATCTTGGATGCCTACCATATTAGGACTAATTTTATAACCAAATAAAATTACCATGCTGTTCTAAAGGACTCTCAAAAATATGAGTGAAGCATGAGATATCAATTATTTCTGTAAAATATAACCACCGCCGTGCTCTAAAAGATATAAGTGAAGCACATAGAGCAAAATTGTCTAACTCAAAAGATATAAGTGAAGCACATAGAGTATTCTAATAAATTCCGAATAATGTGTGTCTGTCTCAAAAGGTGTGTACAGAAAGGATGATTGTGGTGAACTAAAAAGTAAAGACTCAAATCATACAAGACGCTCCAAGCAAAACACATATCATGTGGTGAATAAAAATATAGCTCCAAGTAAAGTTATCGATGGACGAAGACAAAAGAGGGGATGCCTTCCGGGGCATCCCCAAGATTAGGCTTGTCCTTGGATTTTACCGTTGGGTGCCTTGGGAATCCCCAAGCTTAGGATCTTGCCACTCCTTGTTCCATAATCCATCAAATCTTTACCCAAAACTTGAAAACTTCACAACACAAAACTTAACAGAAAATCTCATGAGCTCTGTTCACGAAAGAAAACAAAACACCACTTCAAGGTACTGTAATGAACTCATTATTTATTTATATTGGTGTTAAACCTACTGTATTACAACTCCTCTATGGTTCATAAACTCCGTTACTAGACATAGATTCATCGAAATAAGCAAACAACACACGAAAAACAGAATCTGTCAAAAACAGAACAGTCTGTAGTAATCTGTAACTAACACAAACTTCTGGAACTCCAAAAATTGTAAAATAAAATTCTGTACGTGAGGAATTTATCTATTAATCATCTTCAAAAATATTAAACTAAATATCACTTTCCAGTAAAAAGTTGTAGCTAATCTCGTGAGCGCTAAAGTTTCTGTTTTTTACAGCAAGATCGCAAAGACTTTCCCCAAGTCTTCCCAAAGGTTCAACTTGGCACAAACACTAATTAAAACACAAAACCACATCTAAACAGAAGCTATATGGATTATTTATTACTTAAAAAAACCAAAAAGCAAAAAACTAAAATAAAATTGGGTTGCCTCCCAACAAGCGCTATCGTTTAACGCCCCTAGCTAGGCATAAAGGCAAGGATAGATCTAGGTATTGCAATCTTTGGGATGCAATCCATAAGTGGCTCTCACGATAGATTCATAAGGTAATTTTATTTTCTTTCTAGGAAATTGTTCCATGCCTTTCCTTAACGTAAATTGGAATCTAATATTTCCTTCCTTCATATCAATAATTGCACCAATCGTTCTAAGGAAAAGTCTACCAAGAATAATAGGACATGAAGGATTGCAATCTACATCAAGAACAATGAAATCTAAGGGCACATAATTCATATTTGCAACAATAAGAACATCATTAATTCTTCCCATAGGTTTCTTAATGGTGGAATCCGCAAGGTGCAAGTTTAAACAACCATCATCAAATTCACGGAAACCTAGCAAATCACACAAAGTTTTTGGAATTTTGGAAACACTAGCACCCAAATCACACAAAGCATGGAATTCATGATATTTAATTTTAATTTTAATAGTAGGTCCCATTCATAATAAAGTTTTCTAGGGATATAAACTTCCAATTCAAGCTTTTCTTCACAAGATTGCATTAAAGCATCAACGATATGTTTAGTAAAAGCCTTATTTTGACTATAAGCATGCGGAGAATTTAGCACGGATTGCAACAAGGAAATACAATATACTAAAGAACAATTATCATAGTTAAATTCCTTGAAATCCAAAATAGTGGGTTCATTGCTATCTAAAGTTTTGACCTCTTCCATCCCACTTTTACCAAATTTTGCATCAAGATCTAAACACTTCGAATCATTGGGACGCATTTTAACTAAAGTTGGCTCATCTCCAGTCCCATCATTATCAATATTCATATTGCAAAATAGAGATTTAATAGGGAACGCCTCAATTACTTTTAGATCTTCATCTTTATTACCATGAAAACTAGAAGAACATTACAAAGCAATCTTTCATAGCACGCATCCTAGCGGTTCTTTCTTTGCACTCATCAATGGAAATTCTCATGGCCTTGAGAGACTCATTGATATCATGCTTAGGTGTAATAGATCTAAGTTTCAAAGAGTCAACATCAAGAGAAAATTTATCCACGTTCCTAGCCAATTCATCAATCTTAGGCAATTTTTCTTCAAGCAAAGCATTGAAATTCTTTTGAGAAATCGTAAATTCGTTAACACTAATCTCAAAATCAGAGGGCATCTTATTAAAATTTCCATGAGAGTTGTTGTAGGAATTATCATAATTATTAGATGGATTACTAGGATACGACCTAGGATTAAAGTTTCCTCTATAAGCGTTGCTACCAAAATTGTTCCTACCAACAAAATTCACATCCATAGATTCATTATTATTCTCAATCAAGCTAGACAAAGGCATATCATTGGGTTCAGAAGAAACACTCTTATTAGCAAACAATTTCATAAGTTCATCCATCTTTCCACTCAAAACATTAATTTCTTCAATTGCATGCACCTTTTTACTAGTAGATCTTTCAGTCTACCATTGAGAATAATTAACCATGATATTATCTAGGAGTTTAGTAGCTTCTCCTAAAGTTATTTTCGTAACAGTGCCTCCCGCGGCCGAATCTAAAAGATTTCTAGAAGCAAAATTCAATCTGGCATAAAAAATTGTATAATCATCCATAGATTCAAACCATGTGTAGGGCAATTACGTATCATTAATTTCATTCTCTCCCAAGCTTGTGCAACATGTTCTGCTTAAAATTCATAATATCATTTCTAAGAGAGATGATCTTAGCGGGAGGAAAATACTTAGAGATAAAAGCATCTTTGCACTTATTCCACGAATCAATACTATTTTTAGGCAAAGAGAATACCAAGTTTTAGCACGATCTCTAAGCGAAAAAGGAAATAGTTTAAATTTAGATGGGTAGCGGCATCTTCACTAGGAAGGCCGGTGAATTGATCTTTCATGACAAGATTCAACAAAGCAGCATTAATGTCACAAGATTCAGCATCGATAAGAGGAGCAATTGGAGTGCTAAGAAAATCATTGTTGTTGGTATTGGCAAAGTCACACAATTTTGTATTATCTTGAGCCATCGTGACGAGCAAACAATCCAACACACAAGCAAACAAGAAGCAAGCGAAAAAGAGGCGAGGGGAAAGAGAGGGCGAATAAAACGGCAAGGGTGAAGTGGGGGAGAGGAAAACGATAGGAAAATGGCAAATAATGTAATGCGAGGGATAAGAGTTTGTGATGGGTACTTGGTATGTCTTGACTTATGCGTAGACTCCCCGGCAACGGCCCTAGAAATCCTTCTTGCTACCTCTTGAGCATGCGTTGGTTTTTCCCTTGAAGAGGAAAGGGTGATGCAAAAAAGTAGCGTAAGTATTTCCCTCAGTTTTTGAGAACCAAGGTATCAATCCAGTAGGAGGCCACACGCAAGTCCCTCGTACCTACACAAACAAATAAGAACCTTGCAACCAACGCGATAAAGGGGTTATCAATCCCTTCATGGCCACTTGCAAAAGTGAGATCTGATAGAGATGATAAGATAATATTTTTGGTATTTTTATGATAAAGATTAAAAGTAAACATCGCAAAATAAACAGCGACAGAAATAGCTAGTTGACGGGAGATTAATATGATGGAAAATAGACCCTGGGGCCATAGGTTTCACTAGTGGCTTCTCTCAAGATAGCATAAGTATTACGGTGGGTGAACAAATTACTGTCGAGCAATTGATAGAAAAGTGCATAATTATGAGAATATCTAGGCATGTTCATGTATATAGGCATCACGTCCGCAACAAGTAGACCGACTCCTGCCTGGATCTACTACTATTACTCCAAACATCGACCGCTATCCAACATGCATCTAGAGTATTAAGTTCGTAAGAACAGAGTAACGCATCAGGTAAGATGACATGATGTAGAGGGATAAACTCAAGCAATATGATATAAACCCCATCTTTTTATCCTCGATGGAAGCAATACAATACGTGTCGTTTCCCCTACTGTCACTGGGATCGAGCACCGCATGATTGAACCCAAAGCTAAGCACTTCTCCTATTGCAAGAAAGATCAATCTAGTAGGCCAAACCAAACAGATAATTCGAAGAGACTTGCAAAGATAACCAATCATACATAAAAGAATTCAGAGAAGATTCGAATATTGTTCATAGATAATCTTGATCATAAACCCGGAATTCATCGGATCTCAACAAATACACCGCAAAAAGAGTTACGTCAAATAGATCTCCAAGAAGATCGAGGAGAACTTTCTATTGAGATCCAAAGAGAGAGAACAAGCCATCTAGCTAATAACTATGGACCCTAAGGTCTGTGGTAAACTACTCACACATCATCGGAGAGGCTATGGTTTTGATGTAGAAGCCCTCTGTGATCGATGCCCCCTTCGACGGAGCACCGAAAAAGGCCCCAAGATGGGATCTCACGGTTACAGAAGGTTGCGGCGGTGGAATTAGGTTTTCGTGGTGCTCCTCGATGGTTTCGGGGTACATAGGTATATATAGGAGGAAGAAGTAGGTCGGTGGAGCCACGAGGGGCCCACAAGGGTGGAGGTCTCCCACAGGGGGGTAGGCGCGCCCCCTGCCTCGTGACCTCCTTGTTGATTGCTTGGCGTCCACTCCAAGTCCTCTGGATCTCGTTTGTTCCAAAGATCACGCTTCCGAAGGTTTCATTCCGTTTGGACTCGATTGATATTCTTCTTCTTCGAAACACTGAAATAGGCAAAAAAACAGCAATTTTCACTGGGACTTGGGTTAATAGGTTAGTCCGAAAAATAATGTAAAAGTGTATAAATAAGCCCATTAACCATCCAAAACAGAATATATAATAGCATGGAGCAATCAAAAATTATTGATACGTTGGAGACACATAATATATAATAGCATGGAGCAATCAAAAATTATTGATACGTTGGAGACACATAATATATAATAGCATGGAGCAATCAAAAATTATAGATACGTTGGAGATGTATCAAGGACATGGGAGAAGTCTTGCTATAAGTAGTCATGTCAATTTGGTATTCGTTCGATATTTTGATGAGATGTATGTTGTCTTTCCTATAGTGGTGTTATGTGAACGTCGACTACATGACACTTCACCATTGTTTGGGCCTAGGGGAAGGCATTGGGAAGTAATAAGTAGATGATGGGTTGCTAGAGTGATAGAATCTTAAACCCTAGTTTATGCATTGCTTCGTAAGGTGTTGATTTGGATCCATATGTTTCATGCTATGGTTAGTTTTACCTTAATACTTCTTTTGTAGTTGCGGATGCTTACAAGAGGGGTTAATCATAAGTGGGATGCTTGTCCAAGGAAGGGCAATACCCAAGCACCGGTCCACCAACATATCAAATTATCAAAGTAACGAACGTGAATCATATGAGCATGATGAAAACTAGCTTGAAAATAATTCCCATGTGTCCCCGGGAGCGCTTTCCTTTATATAAGAGTTTGTCCAGGCTTGCCCTTTGCTATGAAAAGGATTGGGCCATCTTGCTGCACCTTTTTTACCTTTATTACTTGTTACCTGTTACAAATTACCTTATCACAAAACTATCTGTTACCGATAATTTCAGTGCTTGCAGAGAATACCTTACTGAAAACCGCTTGTCATTTCCTTCTGCTCCTCGTTGGGTTCAACACTCTTACTTATAAAAAAGGACTACGATAGATCCCCTATACTTGTGGGTCATCTACTTATAAAAAGGACTACGACACATCCAGATGACCATCTACTCCAAGATGGGCACAGGCACATACTTAATGGATAAAGAACACCTTCCCTTTAGGCCTGACTTTGAGGACAACATAGTTGTCATGGATGATGAAGATCCTACATCTGTAGAGACTCAAGAGAAGAGGGAGAAAGCAAAGGCAGAGAAGGCAGCAAATATGCCAAGTGTTGAAGAGGCTTCACAAGTGTTCCTCAATTCAAAGCAAAATCAACTTGGATATCTTATTCAAGCCACCTTAAGGATTGAGAAAGGATTGGCCACCCTGACTCGGAACCAGGAGAGCCTGGAGAGGATCATTGAAACAAAGTTCTGTGATCTTGACTTGAAGGACAGAGATGTAGACAGCTGTTGAGCAGTTATAGGAAGAAGCTGAGGAGAAGAAAGGGAAAGCTACCATAGATGCTTTTCAAAGAGTGCCTAGGGCACAAAGATCTCCAGAAGTGTCTGTGATAGATACAAGAGCTACTACGTCAGCACCTGCAGCCACAGCTTCTATAACCCCACCAGTTGTGACTTCACCAGCTCCCACAACTTCAACAGATGCATTCATCCTTGGAGTCCTCTCAATGCCACCTCCCAAAGGTCAAGCCCAGAGAGATGCATAGCACTATGCATTTTCTAGCTTTTTGGTAACTTGTTGCCAAAGGGGGAGAAAGTGTATAGATCATAGGCTGAGAGAGAGAGAGCTTGCTTCGTTTTACTATCTCTTTGCTACTTGTTTGATACTTATTTGTGTGCTTGCTTGGATGATACTCTATGTTTATGTGTCTGAGATACTTGTATGGTCATGTGTTTGATCATATCACACCTTAATGCTTGTGCTTGGATGATGACATTATTTATCTCTCTTATATGATCATTCACTTTGCCTTGGTGATGAGTGCATATTTTACTTGCTATCTTTTTGAGCGCTCCACCAAGATGTATGTGACATGGAAGAGTAACCCATAATCCTAATCGATTGTGCATTTGCATTCAAAAGAAAATTTTAAATAATGCACAAATTTAGGGGGAGCTCTTGCTTATCACATACTTCTCAAAGTGATGATATATTTCAATCTTATTATCATTTGTCGAAGCTTTGATCTATATGTTGTCATCTGTTACCAAAAAGGGGGAGATTGAAAGTGCAACTAATCCCTGTGTGGTTTTGGTAATTCCTAACAACATATAGCCCATTGAACTAATGCTCGTTCAAGATGATCATTTCAGGAAGTTCAATAATTGGCATGGCATGGACTATAGATGTGGACCCCTCAAAATGCTAAGGACACATGCATATTGGCTCAAGCTCAAGGCTCTACATTTTCATTTTAGTGATCTAAGATCACATTGGGTCCATAGGAAAAGCCAATACTATTAAAAGGGGATGATGTGTTGCTTAATGGCTTGCTTGCTCAAAATGCTTAGCGATATGCTCCAAAAGCCCTCAACCACTTCCTCAATCCAACATATGTCCTAAACCAAAAGTCAAACTCGGCCCCACCGATTTGATCTATCCGGCGCCACCGAGTTCATTTGACATAGCCATAGCCAGAAACCCTAATCAGTTATGTCTCACCGATAGGGATCTCGGTCTCACCGAGATGGGATTGCAAACTCTCTATTTCCCTTCGTAACTTTTCGGTCTAACCGAGACGAGTGATCGGTCCCACCGAGTTTGCAATACAAACTCTGTGTTTCCTCTTCATAACGTTTCGGTCTTACCGAAATGAGCAATCAGTCCCACCGAGTTTGCCTGACCAACTCTCTCTTTGCCTATTATAGAAATCGTTCTCACTGAGTTCATGTGATCGGTCTCACCGAGGTTATGTTATGCCCTGACCCTAATGAAATCGGTCCCACTGAGTTGACATTTCGGTCCCACCAAAAATCCTAACGTTCACATTTTGAACTAAATCGGTCTGACCGAGTTTGAGTATTCGGTCTCACCGAATTTGGTAACTTGTGTCTAACGGTTAGATTTTGTGTGGAGGCTATATATACCCCTCCACCCTTCCTCCATTCATGGATAGAGCCATCAGAACGTGCCTACACATCCAGCATACATTTTCTGATGGAGAACCACCTACTCATGTGTTGAGACCAAGATATTCCAATCCAACCACAAGAATCTTGATCTCTAGCCTTCCCCAAGTTGATTTACACTCAAATCATCTTTCCACCAAATCCAAATCTGAGAGAGAGAGAGAGAGTTGAGTGTTGGGTAGACTATCATTAGAAGCACAAGATCTACGATTTCATCATCAACACACCATCTATTACCTTTGGAGAGTGGTGATACGTCTCCAACGTATCTATAATTTTTTATTGTTTCATGCTATTATATTATCTGTTTTGGATGTTGAATGGGATTTAGTATACTCTTTTATATTATTTTTGGGACTAACCTATTAACCGAAGGCCCAGTGCAAATTGTTGTTTTTTTGCCAATTTTAGTGTTTCACAGAAAAGGAATATCAAACGGAATCCAAACGGAACGAAACCTTCACAACATCATGTATGATTTTTATTCACCACATGATATGTGTTTTGCTTGGAGCATCTTGTATGATTTGATTCTTTGCTTTTTAGTTTACCACAATCATCCTTGCTGTACACACCTTTTGGAGAGACACACATGAATCGAAATTTATTAGAATACTCTATGTGCTTCACTTATATCTTTTGAGCTAGATAATTTTGCTCTAGTGGTTCACTTATATCTTTTAGAGCACGGTGGTGGTTTTATTTTACAGAAATTATTGATCTCTCATGCTTCACTTATATTATTTTGAGAGTCTTATAGAACAGCATGGTAATTTTCTTCGGCTATAAAATTAGTCCTAATATGATAAGCATCCAAGATGGGTATAATAAAAACTTTCATATAGAGTACATTAAATACTATGAGAAGTTTGATACTTGATAGTTGTTTTGAGATATAAATACGGTAATATTAGAGTCATGCTAGTTGACTAATTGTAGAATTGATAAATACTTGTGTTGAAGTTTGCAAGTCCCGCAGCATGCATGTATGGTAAACATTGTGTGACAAATTTGAAGCATGAGGTGTTCTTTGATTGCTTTCCTTATGATTGGCGGTCGGGGACGAACGATGGTCTTTTCCTACCAATCTATCCCCCTAGGAGCATACGCGTAGTGCTTGGTTTTGATGACTTGTAGATTTTTGCAGTATGTGAGTTCTTTATGACTAATGTTGAGTCCATGGATTATACACACTCTCACCCTTCCATCATTGCTAGCCTCTTTGGTACCATGCATTGTCCTTTCTCACCTCGAGAGTTGGTGCAAACTTCGTCGGTGCATCCAAACCCCGTGATATGATACGCTCTATCACACATAAGCCTCTTATATCTTCCTCAAAACATCCACCATACCTAACTATTATGGCATTTCCATAGACATTCCAAGATATATTGCCATGCTACTTTCCACCGTTCCGTTTATTATGACACGCTCCATCATTGTCATATTGCTTTGCATGATCATGTAGTTGACATCATATTTGTGGCAAAACCACCTTCATAATTATTTCATACATGTCACTCTTGATTCAATGCACATCCCGGTACACTGTCGGAGGCATTCACATAGAGTCATATTTTGTTCTAAGTATCGAGTTGTAATTCTTGAGTTGTAAGTAAATAAAAGTGTGATGATTTTCATTATTAGAGCATTGTCCCATGTGAGGAAAGGATGATGGAGACTATGATTCCCCCACAAGTCGGGATGAGACTCCGGACGAAAAATAAAAAAATATAAAAAGAGGCCAAAGAAGCCTAAAAAATGAGGCCATAAAAAAGAGAAGGCCCAAACAAAAAAATGAGAGAAAAAGAGAGAAGGGGCAATTTTACTATCCTTTTTCCACACTTGTGCTTCAAAGTAGCACCATGATCTTCATGATAGAGAGTCTCTTATTTTGTTACTTTCATATACTAGTGGGAATTTTTCATTATAGAACTTGGCTTGTATATTCCAATGATGGGCTTCCTCAAAATGCCCTAGGTCTTGATGAGGAAGCAAGTTGGATGCACACCCACTTAGTTTCTTTTGTTGAGCTTTCATATATTTATAGCTCTAGTGCATCCGTTGCATGGCAATCCCTACTCCTTGCATTGACATCAATTGATGGGCATCTCCATAGCCCGTTGATTAGCCACGTTAATGCAAGACTTTCTCCTTTTTTGTCTTCTCACACAACCTCCATCATCATATTCTATTCCACCCATAGTGCTATGTCCATGGCTCGCGCTCATATATTGACTGAAAGTTTAAAGAGTTTGAAAAGGCTAAGTATGAAACAATTGCTTGGCTTGTCATCGGGGTTGTGCATGATGGGAGCATTTTGTGTGACGAAAATGAAGCATGGCCAAACTATATGATTTTGTAGGGATAAGCTTTCTTTGGCTATGTTATTTTGATAAGACATAATTGCTTGGTTAGCATGCTTGAAGTATTACTATTGTTATGTCAATATTAAACTTTTGTCTAGAATCTATTGGATCTAAACATTCATGCCACAATAAAAATAATTACATTGAAAATTAGGTTAGGTAGCATTCCACATCAAAAAATTGTTTTTATCATTTACCTACTCGAGGACGAGCAGGAATTAAGCTTGGGGATGCTTGATACGTCTCCAATGTATCTATAACTTTTGATTGTTTCATGCTATTATATTATCTGTTTTGGATGTTTAATGAGCTTTAATATACTATTTTATATTATTTTTGGGACTAACCTATTAACCGAAGGCCCAGTGCAAATTGCTGTTTTTTTTTCCTATTTCAGTGTTTCGCAGAAAAGGAATATCAAACGGAATCCAAACGGAATGAAACCTTCGCGAGGATCTTTTTGGAACAAATGCAATCCAGGAGACTTGGAGTGGAAGTCAAGGAAGCAACGAGGTGGTCATGAGGCAGAAGGGCGCGCCCAGGGGGTAGGCGCGCCCCCCACCCTCGTGGGCCCCTGTAGCTCCACCGACCAACTTCTTTCGCCTATATATACTCTTATACCCTGAAAACATCCAAGGGAGCCACGAAACCACTTTTCCAACGCCGCAACCTTCTGTACCCATGAGATCCCATCTTGGGGCCTTTTTCGGCGATCTGTCGTAGGGGGATTCGATCACGGAGGGCTTCTACATCAACACCATAGCCTCTCCGATGATGTGTGAGTAGTTTCATAGACCTTCGGGTCCATAGTTATTATCTAGATGGCTTCTTCTCTCTCTTTGGTTCTCAATACAAAGTTCTCCTCGATGTTCTTGGAGATCTATTCGATGTAATACTTTTTGCGGTGTGTTTGTCGAGATCCGATGAATTGTGGGTTTATGATCGAGATTATCTTTGAACAATATTTGATTCTTCTCTGAATTCTTATATGCATGATTTGATATCTTTGCAAGTCTCTTCGAATTATCGGTTTAGTTTGACCTACTAGATTGATCTTTCTAGCAATGGGAGAACTGCTTAGCTTTGGGTTCAATCTTGCGGTGCTCGATCCCAATGACAGAAAGGCAACCGACACGTATTGTATTGTTTCCATGGAGGATAAAAAGATGGGTTTTATATCATATTGCTTGAGTTTATCCCTCTACATCTTGTCATCTTGCCTAATGCGTTACTCTATTCTTATGAACTTAATACTCCAGATGCATGCTGGATAGCGGTCGATGTGTGGAGTAATAGTAGTAGATGCAGAATTGTTTTGGTCTACTTCACACGGACGTGATGCCTACGTTCATGATCATGCCTAGATATTCTCATAACTATGCACTTTTCTATCAATTTCTTGGCAGTAATTTGTTCACCCACCGTAATATATGCCATCTTGAGAGAAGCCACTAGTGAAACCTATGGCCCTCGGGTCTATTTTACATCATATTTGTTTCCCGTCAACTTGCCAATTTTTTTCGCCATTTATTTTGTGATCTTTAATTTCCAATCTATACAAAAAATACCAAAAATATTTATCTTATTATCTTTATCAGATCTCACTTTTGCAAGTGGCCATGAAGGGATTGACAACCCCTTTATCGCGTTGGTTCCAAGGTTCTTGATTTTTTGTGCAAGTACTAGGCGATTTGCATGTAGTCTCGTACTTTATTGATACCTTGGTTCTCAAAAACTGAGGGAAATACTTACGCTACTTTGCTGCATCACCCTTTCCTCTTCAACGGAAAACCAACGCATGCTCAAGAGGTAGCAAGTGGTGACTCCTAGATTGGTTAGGTGTCACTTGGGAGCCTCTGTCAAGATTGTGGAGTTGAACCAAGGAGTTTGTATGGGTAAGGAGGTCGCCTACTTCATGAAGATCTACCCTAGTGAGGCAAGTCCTTCATGGGCGATGACCATGGTGGGATAGACAAGGTTGCTTCTTCGTGGACCCTTCATGGGTGGAGCCCTTCATGGACTCACGCAACCGTTACCCTTCGTGGGTTGAAGTCTCCATCAACGTGGATGTATGATAGCACCACCTATCGGAACCACGGGAAAAATCTTCATGTCTACATTGCGTTTGCTCCCTCCAAACTCCTCCCTTTTACTTTCATATGCAATGATTCACACTCCGCTGCAATACTCTTAGAATTGCATGTGTAGGTTGATTTCTTGACTTGTGCTAAGTTGCTAAAATCTGCCAAAATTTAAAATTGGGAAAAGGCTAGATTTCTATTTGGTCAAGTAGTCTAATCACCCCCCCCCCTCTAGACATACTTTCGATCCTACATGTGTGCACGCCCCCCTAGAGCAACTGCCACCTCTTCACCGTTTTGTCCATAACTCTCGCATCCAGAGTCCGATTTTGACGTTCTTTAGCTATTTGAGTAATGATTGACATCCCCCATCCATCTAGAAAGGTTCCCACATCATTTCACTCCATCAAAATTTTGACATGTTGGCATCTTTGCCTAGGCCCTCCACCATATCATCCATAAAACCACCATAGCTTTCCACAACCTAACCCATTTTTTGATCCATATAGCATTTGTGGTTGCTTGAGTAGTGACTTGAGTCTCCTAAGGTGTTTTGGCTACTTAGGGACGGTTGCTTCTTCATCAACTACCACCACCACTTCCACATTGCCATCTCCGACACCACCACCGCATGTCCGCTACCACCATTTGACATTTGAAATTTTGAGTTTGCGGTTTTTCCGTTTCCTAATGTGTTTTGGATACTTAGGAACGGTTCAACTTCGACATCACCGCCACTCATCATCGCCCCGGTTTCGACATCGACAATGACCGCTTCATCATTTGACACCCCGACCGTATGCAAGGACGGTGACCTCAACGACATCATTGTACATATTCATTGCCATTGCATTGATTGCCCCAAGCCTATTGCGTACCTTGCCTATCGAGACTAGTGTGTTGAGAATTGCCTGGCCATGCTATTTGTGCACCTTAGTGATACGCTTACGCCGCATAGCTAGTTTTAGCATGCAATCATCTTGCTATCACCATTGTGCCATAAGTCTCTCCCATGCATATCATACATACTTGTCTGACATCATACTTGGCTCGAGCATCAAGCCTATCAAAAAAAAGAGCAAAAGCTTTTAAGAAAAAGAGGAGATACAAAAGTGCTTGTAAGCAATAGAAAAGGCATTGAGCCATTTTGCATAGTACATACTGTCAGTGTCAAAACCGGGCGATCTCGGGTAGGGGGTCTGTGGGGACCCCGACACATAAGTCGTAGTCGTCGAATGTACGTGTACAGTGATCCAGAGATCAATGCTCACTGAACACACAGAAGCTGAATAACAAGATTCTTACATCCATACATACCGTCTTACACAAATTATGACCATTGTGGTCAAGTCTTACATAGATAAAGCCACAAGGGCTGAATACCAAATAAACTTAAGCAGCGGAAATCTTTATCAATAAGTAGAACCCATGCCATCTGCCTTAACCCTACAGGCATTCTGATTGGGAAGCGTCCTAGTTCGTATGTTCGTCTCCAAAGAACTCTTCTTCAAACTCATGTTCTTCCATGCCTGGCCAATTAAATAACCAGTGGCAAGCCAATGAGTACTTTGAATGTACTCGCAAGCAACCCATGATTGGAACAGGGCACAATAATGCAATGATATAGCACTAAGTAGGTAGTTTGCAGAAAGCTACTGTTGAGTGCAATGACATGATCTATCAACAAGTAAAGTATGCATCATGGGAGTACAGATATCCGTATGAACAAGTTACAGATACCAACATAAGTAGAGTTGGACACCAATCCAACTTGATCAACGAGTCAAGTCATCTGACTTGGCCCAAATAGTTTTATCAATGCACACACACGTGGTTTGTAACACTCTGGATGTAGTTTAAGCAGCACCGCCCAGCTATCCTTGACCGTAGACACGGCTATTCGAATAGTTTTACACTCTGCAGAGGTTGCACACTTTACCCACAAGATCCGGGGAACTTCTGTGTCATCCATGACCCGCGGTACCTCAAGTACCCGGGGTAAGCACCCGATCACTATATTTCCCTAGACAACACTAACATAGAGTCCACTTGATTGGTAGTAACCCCCGTGCCCAACATTTCACGTCTTAAAATTGTGGAGCCTCGCTCCCATATTCATCACATACCACAAGCACGGGGTACCAACGGTGTCTCTGGTGCCCTGTGAAAACAGTCATGGCCGCCCTACCTGGCACGACCCCGTCCCGAGAGAGCACAACAACGACTCTCCCGTCACTAGTAATGCGGGCTCCAAGCTAGTATCGGCCTAGGTAATCGATAATGCCCTTTCCCATATAAGGGTAGAGTGGTTGCGCATGTAAGGTTGGGACAGTCGACAAATCTTAAATCTAATTCGTTTTTGAAAACAACACACACACTTGCCTCGGTACACCACTTTGTCATCAAGTGGTTACCCATCTCATTATCTCCCTCGGGCATAAGTGGCACCCGACGGGGTTTTCGAAAAACTCTTTTGAAAATACTTTGTCTCCATCACCATGCATATACCCGTCCCATTTGCATAGCATCTAGTTTAGCATCCTATCTACTCCCACCTGCATAACCCTCATACGAAGGTAGGGTCATGCACAATGCAAGTATCAACAAGGAGGAAATGAAGCCAACCCACCAAAGTGGCTACCATCTCATCATGATTCCGATGCAACAATAATAGTCTTATATGAAATGCATAAAAAGGGTTTCATAGACATGGTCAAAGGGTTGCTTGCCTGTCTCAGCAAGGTCTTCTGGGTCTTCAAAGTCTTCTGGTCCAACTCCTTCGTCAGCAACACAATCTAACGTCGCAATATAATAAAAAGAAAAAAAATAAGGCAATAATAAAACAAAAAAAACAAAGTGCTCAGAAAAATGTCAACTCATTTTTGTTAAATACTTGGGTGAAACCTAAGAAGGGTAAAATTCCTAGTTTTGGATTTGGAGTGGTATAATATGAGGAATGGATTTTTAGAGAGGTTTAAATATATTCAAATTCAAATTTGAATATTAACAGTACATAAAAGTTGTTTGGACATGTGTGAAAGCTATACCATTAAATAGTTAGGATTTTTACAAGAATTTAGGAACTGGAATTATTGCATTTGGATTAATATTTAATCCTGAGGAATTTTTGCAAATTTATGGAAAAATAAAAAGGAGAAGCAGCACTGTGCAACTGAGCCAGAAGGACAACAATGCAGCAGGCCCAGAGAGGATCCAGTCCGCGTGAGGCTACCACGTCGAAGGCGTTAATGCAAAATACGCCTTCAGCCGACGGGCGCACCGATACGCGCGCGCGTGTGTTTAAACCTGACGGGTGGGGCCCACCCGTCAGAATGTGAGGCTAACCGACGGGCCCCACGGCCATCGTCTTCAACCTTGGGCCAGAGAGGGATGCGAGCTCACCGGCGTCGCTGTGGTCGACGGCGAGGCAATCCGAGGGCACCGGCGTGCTCAGGGCGAAGTCACCGTTCAGGTGGAGGTGGAGGCGGTCGCCTGAGTCTAGGGGTTCGCCGACGACGAGGAAGCAGGAGGAAGGGCTTCGGGAGGTGCTTGTTGTCACGACCGGTTTTCCAATAAAAATATTTATTGAGAAACTGATCTATTTAGTCCAGTATGAGGAAAAATCCTCCTTACTGGTAGATAAATCTCTTGATACAATAAGCCAGTAGCATAAAATATTTTACAGGGTCGAGCTGAGGGTGCTCAACCAATTATTACAAGCGCGCCAATAATTATACATAATGGCGGATATATCACAAAGAGGTGGTGGTATACTACTGACTCGAGAATAAAGTGATGGTGGAATAACACTGTGGGGAGTGGATAACATGACTCTTAAACTAGCATCTCATCAAGCGTCGAGGTGAGGCTCGATGAATTTATTCGGGTAGCGGAAGCGGATATAACACAGTGACCAAATCCAGGGTCGCACGAGACTGACTGGGACTCCTCTAGGCGTCGGACTCGCTATCGAACTCTTCATCCATGAGATCGCCTTCGTCAGCATCTGGCCAAATCAACAAGCCAGGTGAGTACTTGGAAAGTACTCGCAAGACAGTTAGGACGTAAGATATAACAAATGCATGCATGGATGCGTCATGATTAAATTTACCAATTCACATTTAATTTAGTAAACAAGGTAAATAAAAAGGGAATCGGCGGTAGTCCGCCTGAAAACCCAACAAAAATAATAGGAAACCGATCGGGTGTCTGAAGCGACGCCTCGAAAGGTGAACAAATAAATAAAGATCATGCCTCAGTCGGGCGTCTGAGCGACACCACGAAAAGGGCTTAAACTGAAAATAAAATACATGCGTGCCACAGTCGGACGTCGGGGCGACATCACAGAAAGGGCTTACATTGAAAGTAAATAACAATGCCACAGTCGGACGTCAGGGCGACATCACAGAAAGGGCTTTTATTGAAAGTAAATAATAACAATGCCACAGTCAGACGTCAGGGCGACATCCCAGAAAGGGCTTTTATTGAAAGTAAATAATAACAATGCCACAGTCGTACGTCAGGGCGACATCACAGAAAGGGCTTTTATTGAAAGTAAATAATAACAATGCCATAGTCGGACGTCAGGGCGACATCACAGAAAGGGCTTTTATTGAAAGTAAATGATAACAATGCCATAGTCGGATGTCAGGGCGATCACAGATAGGGCTTTCTTCGCAAGGAAAATAATACTCATAAGAAATAATCAACTCATGATAATGAATGGGTTAGTCCATCCACAGGAATAAACATTTAACCGGACTTAGCAATCATGTGATTCACCGGAGTCTCTGTCATCAAAACTAACACTTGTCAGGATAAGATAGTACCGAACTTGGACATGGAATTGATGATTCAAGGAATATATGACTCTGCAGAGTTTGTACGAAAATTTCCCACAGCCAACGGATTTCCGTAGTCACGAAGGACTAGTTCCGTTTACGGTATTTCGGAAGAAACACAGCTAACCAGTACACACCCATCCAACCTCTCGATGCCAGGAATCACCCTAGACATCGTCCAAGAAAAACTTTTGAGACGGGGAGATCACAATCTCGATTAGCATGGGATCAAATTTATATACGCGCGCTCTCAGGGGTGCCCCCTCTCGGTCCCAACCGGAAACACCCATGCCCCCTGAACGGATGACTGGCTTTAATCCAGGGCCATGGAACCATCATCACGGCCTCTCCTTTTGGTGTGTACCAGGAAAGCGGTTTGCAACTTACTACGCCATATTCCTTGCGGAAGACATGTGGTAGTACAGGGAAGGAAAACGGATGGAACTGGATCGATACGGGTTGACACTGAAGTCAATCAGTCTGGCATAAGACTGGCATGCTACAACACTGCCATCTTACCCATTCTCATGCAAACACATGGCCATGCAAACTCACATCCATTCACTTATGGATTTTCGAAACTCACTTGCCTCAACGTTGCATGTAATATGACATTTATCGGTATGCTCATAAACATGCCATGAAACTACTTAATGCAACCATGCCAAAACACTCATCATATCAAAAGTTCAAACATGCTTGCCTGGTTCAGAGTAGTCAGAGCCTAGCTCGGTAAAGTTTGTGGTTCCGTCACCTCCTTCGGTATGTACGGTATAAAGAAAACACGCGCGCTAACGTGAATACCGAGAGGTGCACAAAAATTATTCCAAATATTTTTCAAATAAATCTGATAAAAAACTAGACAAAATTCTAAAGAGGACAGAAAGAGAATCAATCAAAAATATATTTTTGTTTAAAAGTTATAAAGGTTTTTGTCCAAGGACTCATCTATAATGAAAGAGAAAGTTTCCAGGGGCTAACTTATAAAAACAGAAAACGCTTCGACTGAGGATACGCCGGCCCAGAGGGAAAACGCAATTTTGGCAGAAGATGTTTTCAGAAAACGGCTCGTTTAAAAAGAACAGAGAGGCTGACAGGCGGGTCCCACCCGTCAGGTTTAAAAATTCAAAAGAGGTGGCAGAGCTCGATGGTGCCCGAGAGCCGCGGTGGTCACCGGCGGCGATCCACGGCGAGGTAGAAAGATCGGAAGGTACCTCCGTGTGCAGGGCGCCATTCCGCGTCGGTTGGTGGTGGTGGTGGTCACCGGCGAGCACCACGTCGACGGCGGCTCCTGCTCCGGTGGACGGCGGTTCGGGTGGTCGCGGGTCTCGTTGGAGAGTGCTGCGGAGGGCAAATTGAGGGGGGGGTAGACCTCTGGTAGCTAGAGGGGGTAGCTGACGGGATTTGGGCGCCGGGGACGGCCTCACCAGAGTGAATCGAGGTGGAGGCCGAGGCAGAACGAGGTGGCCGGAGCTGGGGGAGGAGACCTCCTTGAGGTCCTCCTAGTGGCCTGGCGGGGTGTTGGTGAGGTGCAGTGGTGGTGCGTGCTCGAGGGTGAGCTTGGGGTCCCCTTTTATAGGCGATCCGAGGCGGTGGCCGTGAACGGAGTTCTCCGGCGATGGATTACGGCGGTGCAGTGCTTGGTCGGGGAGTTTAGGAGGTTGGCCATCAACGTGGAGGTCCACTGGCTCCATTCAGACGCTAAACGGACCTGGATTAGGAGCTTAGGGCAGGTTTTGTTGGAACGGGGCGGCGCGGGCCCGTCGGCGGCACAGAGCGCGCCCAGTGCTTGCCGGGCCACGGTGACGATGCAGCGGGGCTGCGCTGGCATACATGAGCCACGCGTAGAGCTAGGGAGCAAAGGGCGGCGCTGAACGGCGTTGCAAGCTGGCGCTGCCTACTGTTGGCCGCCACGGGTGGCGTGGCCACCGCAGAAGCTGCCAGCTCCGGCGATGCTCGCCGCCACCGACGCCAGGAACCAGCCAAGTGCGTGTGCGGCGCTCTGGACATGGAGGAGGAGCCGTGCGCAAAGCGCCAGGGCGCACAGTGGACAGGTGACCGATCACTGACGGAGAAACGACACTGCATCTCTGAACTTTCTGAATTTTACAGAAAATGCAAAGTAATAGTGCCGGCCAAGTGCTCGACAGAATGTTTCTGGCATGTAGGAGGTTCTCCTTGAGCTGAAACTTGGTGGGGTGGCCTCTCATTGCACCAGGAGGCTGCCTGGATTTTGGTAGAATTTTTGGAGAAGAGGAGATATGAATTTCACCAAATTTGGCAAATCTGGTCCAAATTTGCACAGGCTGAATTTTGAAAATTTTGAAAAGATGAGGAGTGGATCAAGATGGTTCTGGGTTGTGGGTACCAAGGACTATCCAGGGGAGTTGGTTTGAGATCAAAATTCAAAGGCAATAAGGTAGTTGCTTTGAAAATTACTTTGGCTCAAAATAAGTGACACAAAAGATTTGTGAGATAAAAATAATTGAAATAAAATCCAAAAAAGGTTTGGACTGATGGGACAGAGAATTTTGATT
Organism: Aegilops umbellulata; assembly: GCA_032464435.1. Classification (NCBI taxonomy): domain Eukaryota; kingdom Viridiplantae; phylum Streptophyta; class Magnoliopsida; order Poales; family Poaceae; genus Aegilops; species Aegilops umbellulata. Next base: position 3,729,612 of record CP136059.1, read on the forward strand.
GTTCCAAGGAGGAAGAAGGGGTCTTGAGAGGTTTTATCACATCAGGCAAGATATGAATCATGGGTGTTTTTTTCAAATGAAAGAAGTCCCCAAAATTTCTAGGGTTTTCTTTTTAAATGAAAGTAATTGAATTCAAAGAAAAATACATTTGACAGGAAAATCATCAGAAGAAAACTTTCCATAACTCAAACACCAAATTTGCAAGGGATGCAAATAAAATCCTTGCCAAGGGTGAAAGTTTTTCAGAGAGAGATTTTCTGGGAAAATTTTTAAATGGCCTCTTTTCAAAACCAGCAAAGTTTTTGCTGAAAACCACAAGAAAATTTTTGGAGTGTCACACTTGTCCCGGTCGATTCCGGCTGCAATAGAGAGGGGAGACAGAGGGGAAATGGTATGAGAGGTGAGGCGGTTCCAGATCGAGAGAGAGAGGGGGGGCAAAGGAGGCTTCGGGGGCTATTTGGAGTGGGAGAGGATGATTGGTGGAGAAAGGAGGGCTCGGGGATGCCTTATATAGGCGAGCGGCGGTCCACCATGGGCTCATGCACCGGCGAGCTCGTGCTCGTCGCTACGGGCCTCGGGAGGGTGCTGCGCCGAGTCTAGGGAGTTCGTGGGGGTGGACTACGCCCAGGGGGAGAAGAGAGGGAGCGGGGAATGCGGCAGAGCGGGTCCTCGTCGTGGCCAACGACTGGCGCGCTCGGGCGGTGCTCTGTCCGCATGCGATGAGAGCCGGAGAGGGAGAGAGAGGAGGGGGCCGATAGTGTAGCATGCCACGGACGTCGAGATGCATCGTCTGGCGCACTGGGAAGGCCCGAGCTGGCCGGGGTCATCGGGCAGAGGGCGGCTACAGTGCGAGAGCGCACTGTAGCATGCTCCAGAGAGCCCCAATGGCCAGCATGGCCATTTTCTATGCAATGTGGGCATGGCCAAAAGTGTCTGGTAGCTCTAGGGGAAGTAAAGAAGTGGGAGATGGCCTTGGATGCCCTGGGTGGCCAGTAGGAGAAGAGAGAGGTAGAAGAAGAGGGAGAGAGGGGCTGTCGAGGGAGGTAAATGGGGGTATTTTACCCCTCAATCATTGAGCAATGGCCAGGGGAGAGTTACAGGAGGTAGGAGAGGGTCAGGAGCAGCTATGGTACAAAGTTGAGCCCATGGAGATTAGTGGAAGAGGTCAAAATGGAATTTTGGTAAAGTGGCAGAAGGTGTTTGTTGCTGGTTTGGGCAAGAAAATGAATTCCACTTGCCATGATACTTAACAGGATGGAATGGCACATAGAAATAGGGTGCTCCACCAAAATTGAGCACATTTGGGAAAAGTTGCCAATGCAACTTTATTAAACCCTAGAAATCAACAGAAATGGGTTTTTCAAGGTCTAGTCATCCAAAACTATTCTCCTTGATGCACCACTTGGTGTAGTTTAATAATTTGGATATTTGAGAATGTCCACAAAGTTTGGGATCAAATGGAGAAAGTTGGGAATGTAGAGTTGTTCAAACTTGGTTCTGGACAGAGAGGGTTTTGGGGAACTTTTGTGAACCAAAACAGTTTGGATTGAGCTGAAACTTAGGTATATCATCATATTATGCATATGTGACTTGCTAGAATTTTTCCTGGATTTATTGGAAAATATTTCTTGCAGAAATATTTCAAATCCTTGAAATGGGCAGAAATGGTTTTGGGAGGTTTTGTCCAATATTTTGATCATGACCATGTGTTAAAACTCATATATATGGAAAATATATGTCCACTGAGTTTCCCTGATTTTTCTCAAATATTTGTGAATCTTTTAAATAATTTTAACCTATTAAAGACCATTTCTGGCCTAAAGAAAAAGCCTTTAAGTAAAATAGGAAAATAACTTTTAAAATTATATTTTTGTGGTTTATGGGAGTCCTACATATAATAGGATTCAAATATACCTTTTGAAAGATTTTTCACACCCCAAATCAAGTACTTGTAGTGCAAACCTCAATTCAAGGGTTTTGGGGAAACTAATTTTCGAAAATATTTTGGCCAAATTATTTTTTTAAGAAAATACTATATTGCTCTATACACATGGCATGATCATTGGGCAGAAGATTGGGGCAAGGAGATGAAGTATAGAAGGTGGAGTTGTGTTGACTTTAATGAGCACTTGAAAAACACAGAGATAAAACCAACTTCAAATAAAAGCCAAATAATGCAAAAGTTTTTGTCAAACCCCACTTTATCCTGATTTATTAGCTTAAGTGTTGTGGCATGAAAATCAGGGTGTGACAGACCTACCCCCTTAGAAGAATCTCATCCCCGAGATTCCCAAACTAAGCGTCGAAAGGAATACAAAAACTGGATCTGGGTAGTCTTCACGTCCTCATACTACTTGTGCTTCCAAGTGGTGCTCCATTGAACCTTGAATACTCGATGGCGTGGCTTCATGTATGACATCGTGCTTGATCCAGATTGCAATTGGGGTCTCTCGTGTAAGTCATATTGGGCTGGAGGTCGATGGCTCGATGATCAATGTCCTTGTAGAGATCGGACTAGTTAGGAAGTTGGAAACATTTTCGGAGTGGTGTTGTGTGGAAAAATGTTGTGCACAATGGGTGACTCAGGTGGTAACTCTAGATGGTAGCCGTCTATTCTTCTTCTTGCAGTGATCTTGGAGAGGGGCGATAATCTTGGTGTAAGCTTCCCTTTGACATGGAAATGCTTGGTTCCTTTGAGAGAAGTGGCTTGAAGATACACCTGGTCTTCGACGAGAAAGTTCACTCCTTGAAGATGGTGGTTGGCATAGTTCTTCCTCCTTGGCATGGCGGTCTTCAAATGTTTCCTAACCAGCTAAACAATTCTTCTTCCATATTCAGTTAGACGCGTAGGTCACCAAGTAAAAGTGACAACCAACGTGACCAAGTACTCCATGAAGTGTCTGCTCATGGGGTACATAAGGTAGGCTGGGCATTGGTGGTGGTAACGGTTGAGTGTGGGCCAAGGTGTTCTCGATCTAGAGTCAAGACCCAAAGTTATGATCCAACCATGTTCTGGCTTGGTAGGGCTTAAGGGTTTCAAGGATTCTAGTGTGCGAGTGAACGTTTATCATCTTATCTTTAAACACGGTTTCTGAGATGCCAATTGTTCTATCTAGTCCTTTAAACAAATCACATCATATCACCGATAGCATCATTTTTTATAGGTCAACTCCAATCATCACTCATGTGATTCATATCCTCATGACTCTTGAGAGGAGGTCTAACAAAACCATATATGTCTACAATCCCCAAACTCATATGTATGTCTACCCCTAAAAATCCATGGGTAGAGCATACAAGCTGCTAAGCTTGAACGTGACAATCCAAGTGCTCAGCCTATTCTTCCAAGGTCTAAGATAAAGCATCTCTATCCCAAGGAAACACGTCGTAAGCCACACCAAGATCTTGTTTCCTTCCTATGAATCAACTCCAACAACCCATTAACTACACCAATCACTACATGATCCAGTAGTTCTTCAAATCCAATCTCTATGGTGTTCCACAAGATCTTATAATATCCTATAATCCACAAATACTGGAAAGGCTACCTTACTATAGTCAGTCCACCAATTTCCATTATCATGGTCTCCAAGGTCAAGCTTATATAGAACCTTAAATCAACTCCGACAATTAATCCAATCTCCCAGTTTATCGTCCACCGAGGAACATGGTATCATGATCGGGATCATCAATCTAAATCCAATTTACTTCGAACATGTAGACTTAATCGCCACCTATACTCCACTAGGATCACCTATTTAAATCCAAATCTCGTGTCCAACGAGAATTCGTACATGTTTCCCTCAAGTTATTTACATAATATCAACTTTCTCCTATCAATATCATCTGATCAAGTCAAATCCTTACACCTCCAAGAATCTCAGCTTGCGATCATAATTGTCCTACTAAATCCAATTTACTCAGGGGTAATGAAAGCTACGCTACTCTATTTAACATGATCCCACCAAGTTCAACATGAAAGCCTTATAATCCACCAAAGAGTCTCAGATAGTTCCTCAAGGTCACTGATATAAACTCATCAAGTCATTTGTTCCCTATTCCTATATCCTCAAATTGGTCTTCCCTATCGCATCGTCAGTTCTGGTGCTATCTTAGGATGATAATGTGCTCGTTCACTATGCCCATTAGTTCCATAATGAACCTAGTGATAAGCAAGGCTTACTGCAGCTTAACTTGTTCTCTTGTGATTCCGTAGGTTAAGCTCATGGTTAAGGTTTTGAGTTGGGGTATCTCGTGAAGTCTTGTAGGGTCTAGGGATAGGATTCTAGTCTTGAGGTGTAAACACAGCTCTACGTGGTTCCACTTGGTCGAGGAGGCTGTAGAAAAATTCTTCAGTTCTTGTTGGTCGCCGAGGTAGAATCCTTGGTGTCGGTGTCAAAACCGGCGGATCTCGGGTAGGGGGTCCCGAACTGTACGTCTAGGCGGATGGTAACAGGAGACAAGGGACACGATGTTTTTACCCAGGTTCGGGCCCTCTCGATGGAGGTAAAACCCTACTCCCCCTTGATTAATATTGATGATATGGGTAGTACAAGAGTAGATCTACCACGAGATCAGAGAGGCTAAACCCTAGAAGCTAGCCTATGGTTTTATTGTTGTTGTCCTACGGACTAAACCCTCCGGTTTATATAGACACCGGAGAGGGCTAGGGTTACACAGAGTCGGTTACATGGAAGGAGATCTACATATCCGTATTGCCAAGCTTGCCTTCCACGCCAAGGGAAGTCCCATCCGGACACGGGACGAAGTCTTCAATCTTGTATCTTCATAGTCCAACAGTCCGGCCAAAGGTCATAGTCCGGCTGTCCGGACACCCCCTAATCCAGGACTCCCTCAGTAGCCCCTAAACTAGGCTTCAATGACGATGAGTCCGGCGCGCAGATTGTCTTCGGCATTACAAGGCGGGTTCCTCCTCCGAATACTTCTTAGAAGATTTTGAACACGAGGATCGTGTCCGGCTCTGCAAAATAAGTTCCACATACCACCGTAGAGAGAATAGCATTTCCACAAATCTAACTGTTGACGTATCCTGCAATGTGACATCACAGCACAGCCAAGCCATTATACGAACCGTTTTTTACAGCCAATCTCAGCACATTTTGCGAGGCAGTTTCCTTGGCACGTCTTGTCGAAGCAGATATCGTGTCCCCTTATTGTGGGATTCTCATCAATACATACGTGGGTAACCCAACCGCGCCATCAATTACGGCGCTTGGAGGATGAGCGGGTTTTACCAGGCTGGTGGGGACGCATAGTTTCGTCCGTCCATATAAAGGGACAAGGGTTCACCTTTCTCCATCCACGCCTTCTTCCTCCTTTGATCATCCATTCTCGCACACTCGAGCTCCAGCGCCCAAGTCCGCATTTTCTTCCTCAACCTTCTCCAATCATGTCCGGAGCGGAAGGCAAGTGGATGGTCTCCTCCGTCACGGAGGGACACATCAAGAAGCTGAGGGGAGCCGGATACTTGTCCAAGGACATCGCGCATCGGCTCCCAGATGTGGGGCAGTTCATCGTCGTGTGTGCGGCCTTCCTCCGCATCCGGCCCCACTTCGGCCTATGGCTGAAAACTTTTAATGTCAAACCGAAAGTGGTGTGTGGCCAGCAAGTGGAGTGCGGAGGCGCCATGTTGGGCAAGATGCCCAACGTCACATGGCTTGAGGGCTCCTTTGTGGAGACCATAAAAGGGTGGCAATCGGGGTTGTTCTATATCACCGAGCCGCGCGACCCTAAATGGGCGGCAGCCCCCGAGTTCCGGTTCGGAATCCCCACGCGGCTCACCTCCTGGAAAGAGAAGGGCCTGGCCTGGGGTAGTATAGGAGAGCTGACCGGACTCCAAACCTGTGTCCAGAACCTGGTCAACAAGAAGCTTAAGCTTGTCAACATAGTCCATGTCATTCTCATCCGCCGGATCCTTCCGTGTCAATGACGGGCATTCAATTTGTGGGAGTTCGACCCGTCCCAGCACCAGATTCTGAGCAAGCTCTTCGACACAACACACGAGGATGCTTGGAAGGTGCTTTTCAAGGGTGCCGAGGTTCCTCCCCCCCTTACCGAGGATCGCGGATTCAACGCGAAACACCAAGCCAGCGCGGTAAGCGGTTTTACCTCCCATAGGGTATTCATTTCCATAATTTAATCATATGCGAGGTCTAAGTCCCCATACCTTTGACAGGATTGGCAGGAGACGGCTGGACAGATCAATTGTCCGGCTCCTTTGCCCGAAGGCCCAACAGACGCTCGCTTGACAGAGCTGCTGGTTCCGGCACCTTACGGGGTGCCAGAGAAGAAGGCCAAGAAGAAGGCCACGGGGACCCGAAAGAGTTCCCGGCGCCCGGCAGTGTCGGACTCGTCGTCCGATGACTCCGAGGCGCACTCCTCCCACGAAGACGAGGAGGAGGAAAAAGAGGTTTCTTCCCCTCCAGCAGGGGGAGAAAAGAAAAGGAAGGTCGCCCCAACTGGGGAGGCCGGAGGGTCCAAGAAGGGAAGGACCCTTCCTCCGGACTATTCCACCAACGCCGCCGACAGCGAGGACGAGTGGCCGCCCAGGGCCAAGCCCCTGGCGAAGTCGTAAGTATTCGGACACCAGAGTAACTCATAGCGTTCCTTTATTGCACAGCTTCTCCTGACGCCGAATATAATAATGCAGTCCACCCCGAGCCCAGCTCGACGTGTCGTCGAGCGGTTCCTTGGGTTCGTCGGATGTGAATAGCCTTTCACTCCCGGCCGCCTCCTCCCCTCGCCCTACGGACAATGCCGAGGTATTGTCCCAAGGGGTTCCAAACCGAGGGGAGGTAGTCCTGGGGGCACCTCAAGGCGACATCCCGGACTCCAGGCACAAAGGGGGCAAGACTCCCAAGGGCTCCAAGTCCGGCCCTGGGCCGAACACCACATCGGAACCATCAGCGGTTCCGGACTCCGGCGGGTGGCCCCCCCACTAAGAAGGGCAAGCCTGCCACGCCGGTGACCTCCGTCCAACCGGAGGCACCGGATAACTTGCTGGAGGTGCTTAACGGCGCCTCCATCGACGAGGATCCCCGCACTATTATGAGTGCGGTGATCCAGAAAGTTCAGTCTACCAAAAGCGGGCTGACTGAAGCTTGTGCCAGCCTTCTGAAAGGCTTTGAGGTATGTAAAACATATATGAAAATATTACCGCATAGACAGTATCCCCTGATGCTCTGTTCGGTGTTCACAAAGAAAAGCCGGATAGAGAATCTAATAATATTTGCAGGAGTCTAACATAATTATGTCGATATGCGTGTGCAGGCTTCGCTGCTGACCTCTGCCGCACTGACTGCGGAGGTTGATGTGCTGAAGTAGAACCTTGAGCGGTCCGAGAAAGAGCTCGGCCTTGCCAAGAAGCAGCTCGAGGAGAACCAAGGTACGTAATGCCTTGTATATGTGTGTATATAAAAAGATGCAGTTGCAAAAAATGATAGGATCGTTATTGATGTGCTAGGGGCCACGACCGAGGTGGCGACCCTGAAGCAAGCACTATGCGAGGCCGAAGATAAAGCGGCCACGGAGTGCAGCGAGCAGGGGAAGCAAGAGGCGCGGGTTTCCGAGGTGCAGCAAGAGCTCCAGGCTCTCGTGAAAAAGCATGAGAGTTTGGAGCTTGACTCGAAGACTCATGAGTCTGAGCTTGCTGCGGCCCTCGAGAGCGCCAAATCTGCCAAGGCCGAGGCCCAAAAAGCCCTCCAGGAAATTGAGGCGATAAAGAAGATAGTGGCGGGTAAAGCCTTCATTATGAAAAGCAAGCATGTGAAAGTGAATTACTTGTTACTTACCCGAGTCCGGAGTTCTCCAGGAGCATTCGCATATTTGCCCCGCAATGTGTCCGATGCCACCACCTACTACCGGGCCGAGGAAGGGAGCTCGACGGAGAAGGTGTTCTAATCTTAGTATGATGAGACCGTACACCCGGTGCCCTTGAGCGACCAGCTAAAGCAACTGGTCGAGCTCCATAAGGTGGCCGAACAGGCCATGAAGGGTCTCATAGTCCGGCTATTGCCTGGAGAGGCCATGCCTGGGAGCTACTTCGGGCTGGTGAGGCGGCTGGCGGATGCCTGTCCGTGGCTTGAAGTCATCAAGCGCTCCGTCTGCATCGAGGGCGCCTGCAGGGCCCTTGCCCGTGTGAAAGTATACTAGGGCAAAATGGAAGAGGAGCGGCTGGTGAAGGACGGACCACCGCAGGGCAAGGAGCATCGCCACCCCGAGATGTACTATGAGGGCATCCTGAAGGGTGCCCGCCTTATGGCGGATGAATGTTCCATGGATGTAATATTTGAGTAACCTCGCTCGTGTGATCTTGTGCGCTGAAAACTTGTTCATATGCGCTATGCAACGCTTGTTTGAATTTAAAATATTACCTTCTATGCGGCCGTTTATTAAATCTGAGAGATGGCGAGTCGTCGGCTTCTGCCCCCCGTGCCACGAGTGCTGGGGTGTTCGGGATAAACCTGAGCACTCTTTTTCCCACTCTTGGGTCCTTCGAGGGAGGTGCTCAGCACAACGAACAAGGCAATCGGACTATAATGCGTTATCACTCTCACTTAGCCAGAGAATTCTATAATTTTAAATTTTGGCGAAGCCCCTAGTGTTCGGAAGACCGAGTTCGGGGCGCTATACACGCTTAGGCTGGACAAAGCCGACTCCTCGCCCTAAGCGGCATAAGTCTTTAGGGACTCGAAACCTCTCGAACAGCGACCAGCTCTCGCCCTATCATGACGGTCAGTTTTAGCTTTCTCTACTGAGGTGCTTAGCCCAGATGAACCGGGGCACAATCGCAGTAGTTCTCCCAGTGCTACCTTAGCTGAGATAGCGGAACGTAAGGTGCCAAAACATGGAAGCCGGGCAAACCCAACTATTGACCAAAGACATGATTCGGAGTTGATGCATATAATGCTATAAGTTCGGAGTGCCGCACTTGTGAAAGTGTTCGGACTTTTCACGCCGTATTATGGGGTGCTTGAGCCCCTGGCTTATTGGCCGTACCAAAGTATATGGGTGCTGAATGTCATGAATCAACATATGTACATAAAAAGGAATGAATAGAGAATGCAATAATAGACTGAAGCTAAGAATTGTTTATTCGAGAAAGGTGCATTAAAAGCAGAAGGATACAAATAGTGCAATAAGCAGGAGATGGGATGTCCCCTCCAGGGGCGAGCTGCGGAATGGTATGAAAAACATGTATGTTTCTCGTTATAGAGACCACCTGGGAGTTCCATAGTGCGATGTAGCTTTCTGCCTCCCTAGTTGTTGTATCCTATGTTCGGCGATTGTACTGCCGAGCAGGTCTTCTGGAGAGTAAAGTCCTGAAAGTGAGAAAAAATGATAAAATCGGCAGCCCGCGTTTTGGGGCGTGCCGTGGTCGTGCCCCTCCCCCTGTGCCCATGGTATTTTCAGAGCGTAATTATGTACGCGTAGCACAGATTTCACTATTTCGCGAGGGTTGGGGTTGGGGCCGCGTTGCTATGCTTCCTCGGAACGTGCCAGGCGGTCTTGTTGTAGTTTACTCCGAGCGCGCTTGACGGTGTCCGGACATTTTATCGCCGGACTCGAGAACTGCCTTGAGAGGCTGCTTTGTACTTCCGTTGCGAGGGCCGCCATGTGCTCCTCCGTTCGGAGAGAGCGTTCGGTGTTTCTATTGACTGTAATGACTCCCCGAGGTCCTGGCATCTTGAGCTTGAGGTATGCATAGTTCGGCACCACATTGAACTTTGCAAGTGCGGTTCGCCCGAGCAGTGCGTGATAGCCACTATGGAACGGGACTATATCGAAGATTAACTCCTCGCTTCGGAAATTATCCGGGGATCCGAAGACCACTTCTAGTGTGACTGAGCCTGTGCAATGGGCCTCTACACCTGGTATGACGCCCTCAAAGGTCGTCTTTGCGGATTTAATCCTTGAGGGATCTATGCCCATTTTGCGCACGGTGTCCTGATAAAGCAGGTTCAGGCTACTGCCGCCGTCCATAAGGACTCGAGTGAGGTGAAATCCGTCGATGATTGGGTCTAGAACCAATGCGGCAAATCCGCTGTGGCGGATACTAGTGGGGTGGTCCCTGTGGTCGAAAGTGATCGAGCAGGAGGACCATGGGTTGAACTTTGGGGCGACTGGCTCCAACGCGTATACGTCCCTTAACGCACGCTTCCGCTCCCTCTTGGGGATGTGGGTTGCGTATATCATGTTCACCGTCCGCACTTGTGGGGGGAAACCTTTCTATCCTCTGTTGTTCGGCGGTCGGGGCTCCTCTTCGTCGTCGCTATGTAGACCCTTGCCTTTGCTTTCGGCATTTAACTTGCCGGCATGCTTGAACACCCAACAATCCCTGTTCGTGTGGTTGGCTGGCTTTTCGGGGGTGCCATGTATCTGACACGAGCGATCGAGTATACAGTCCAAGCTGGACGGGCCCGGAGTGCTTCTTTTAAATGGCTTTTTCTGCTGACCGGGCTTAGAGCCTCTGAATCCGGCATTAACTGTCGTATCCTCAGCATTGTCGCTGTTAATGAGGCGCTTGTGCTTGTTGCGACGTGACCTGCCATTGCTATCCTTGGTATCCGAATTACCAGGGCTCTTTGACATGTTATTGCTGCGAGCCAGCCAGCTGTCTTCTCCCGTGCAAAAGCGGGTCATGAGTGTCGTGAGGGCTGCCATAGATTTTGGCTTTTCCTGTCCAAGGTGCCGGGCAAGCCATTCATCGTGGATGTCATGCTTGAAAGCCGCTAGGGCCTCTGCATCCGGACAATCGACGATTTGATTTTTCTTTGTTAGGAACCGTATCCAGAATTGTCTGGCCGATTCCTCTGGCTATTGAACTATGTGGCTCAGGTCATCGGCGTATGGTGGTCGTGCATAGGTGCCCTGGAAGTTGTCAAGGAATGCGGCTTCCAGATCTTCCCAACACCCAATGGATTTTGCTGGCAAGCTATTGAGCCAATGCCGAGCTGGTCCTTTAAGCTTGAGTGGGAGGTATTTGATGGCGTGTAGGTCGTCACCACGGGCCATGTGGATATGAAGGAGATAGTCCTCAATCCATACCCCAGGATCTGTCGTACCATTGTATGATTCAATATTTACGGGTTTGAAACCCTCTGGGATTTGATGGTCCGTTACTTCATCTGTGAAGCATAGCGGGTGTGCGGCGCCTCTGTACTGGGCTATATCACGACGTAGCTCAAATGAGTTTTGTTTGCTATGTTCGGCCCGGTCGGATTTACTTTTACTGTATCCGGCGTGACGGTTATCATCTCGTGCTGTGGGGCGCCCACGCGATCCGTAGATCGATATTGTTTGCTTTGCTTTGTCCTCCAACATATCTCGCAGGTCTAGCGCATTTCCCGGTGCCTTGGTATTTCTTGAGTGACGCCGGGGTGTGGCTTGAGTTGTGGGCCGAGAGGCCTCTCTGTCGCGGCCACGAGGTGTCCGGTCAGCCGTGTCATACGTTGGAGATGTAGGTTTAGATGCTTCCCCCTCTAATCGGGGTAGCAACCTGCGCTTTGGGTAGCTCTTAGAGGGGCGTTCGAGTTCATATTCCTCGGCCGCAAGGACTTCGGTCCATCTGTCAGCTAGCAAGTCTTTATCAGCTCTAAGCTGCTGCTGCTTCTTCTTAAGGCTATTTGTCGTGGATATAAGCGGACGCTTGAAGCGCTCTTACTCAACGGGATCCTCAGGCACAACAAATTCGTCGTCGTCAAGGCTTGCCTCGTCTTCGGAGGGAGGCATGTAATTGTCATCCTCTTCCTCTCTGTCCGCCTGTCACAGCCTTAGTTTAGCCTTTGCTTGTCCTTGCATGATTATCATGTCTAAATTCTGAAATTTGAATTGAGGGAATTTTCAAAGCCTCAGAAACCTTTTAAAAATAACCAACATTTAAATCTCATCAAATGAGTCCAAGAAAATGTTCTTGTTATTCTGTGATAATATTGGCATGAGTTAAAATTCCAACCAATATTTTTGGAGTCACAGGAATAATTTATTTTGGGCCTTTGATTTAAATCAATAATATATTTGGGTTAGAATTATTTATGTTATATAAGAAATAATGTTCAAATTTTTTGTAAGTTTGCATGTGACCTTGGACTAGCTCTCTGAGCTCACATAAAAATTTACAGAAAGTTTTAAAATGGTTTAGTGTCCAAACTAAATCAAAACAAAATAACAGAAAAAGAAAAGAAAAACAGAAAGCAGAGAGAGAGTTTTACCTGGCCACTTACCTGGCCGGCCCAGTGGACAGCCCAGCCCACTGGCCTGGTGCCAGTCATCCCTAACCCCTGCCAGTAGGCAGAGGCGGGACAGCGCACGCGCGCGCGAGGCGCCACGCCTCCTCCTGCTTGCCGCCGAGCCCCTGGACGCATGGGTGAACGCCCCGGCGTCGTCCCGAACCGCTCGACCCCTCTCACTGTCCCTGTGCTCCTCCCCCTCCTCTTTTCTCTCTCTCGAGCACACCGAGCGCAGCCGTCGCCGCCATTCACTGCCATCGTGTCCACCACATCCCCCTCGCTTCTTTGACCGACCCAGAGGCTCCGCCTCGACCCCCTCTTCCTCTCCACCGAGCCGCGCCCCGCCGGAAGCCCTGCAGCGTCGTCCACGACATCGTCTTCAACCTCTGGCCGCCGGCGAACTCTTCGGGGATTCGCGAGCTCCAGTCCCTCACCAGCCTCGCCGTTGCCTCTACCGGATCCGCTGTGAGCTCCTGCATCTAACCCCGCTGCCCTTTTCTCACCATAGCCATCGCCCCCTTGCTGACCGTAGCATGCCGCCACCCGAGCTCGCTGTTGACACAGCTCCGATGACCATTTGGTCACCCCGGCGACTCCAACGCGCTCGTGGCACCCCGCAAAGCATGCCTAGCGCAAGTAGCCCTCCGTTTGCACGCCACAACCGCTATTCCGTGGTCGCCCGAACTCAGGCCGCCGCGGATAACCTCGTCGCGGTCGTCTCCGGCCACCCCAGCTCCCGCCGGCTGCTCCATCAGCTGCGCACGAGCAGCAGCTCTTCGTAGAGCCTCCCCACGCCCAAAACCATCGCCCGTGGGCGATTTCCGAAGCCCTCCGCCGTCTCTATCGTCGCCGGTGATGAGCCGTGGACCAGGTCCGGCGGGTTTGACCCCGCTTGGCCAGGGTTTGACTTCCCCCCCTGACCCACTGACGTGTGGGTCGGCCCTGTTAATTGTTAGTTAGGTTAGTTTAGCGCTAATTAACCTAGATTAGTGCTTAACCTAACACTAACTAACTCTGTTAGTTAGTTATGACACTAACACGCGGGACCCACTGGTCAGTTTGACCTAGACTGCCCTGTTGACCTGCTGACGTCACACTGACATAGTGCTGACGCAATAACTCTTTTTCTGCATTCATTCTTTTACAGGAAATTCCAGAAAATAGTGCTAACTTCAAAAATTCACAGTAATTCAACCGTAACTCCAAATGAAATAAATTATATATGAAAAATGATCAAAAAAATCCAATCTATCCATATGTACTGTTTTTATGCATGTTTAAACAAGTTAACTTGCTGTTTAGTGCAAAACATGTTAAAGCACTATTTAAGATCACAAATGAGTTTGAACTTTGAATCTTTGGTTCAAAATAGCTTGTCGTGGATTTGTCACGGCAGATGTCCTAGTGAGAGGACTTAGTTGTGGAGCCATCGCAACGGGTTAGCTTGAAGGGGTTAAAAGTGGACACAAGGACACGGTTTTTATACTAGTTCGGCCCCTTCGATGAAGGTAAAAGCCTACGTCTAGTTGTGATGGGATTGATGGGTTTCGAGGGCTTAAGGAGCGATACGCTTCGCCTAAACCTCGAGTTCTTGTTCTCTCAAACCGCCGTCGGGTCGTCCCCGTATATACACGGGTGACGCCCGTCGGTCCGCAAAGTCCCGACCTCCGGCTTATAAACGTGCCCGAGTCGGTCTCTCTATTCCTAACTTACAATACAAGTTTGCCCCAGGCCGGTTTACACCATAAACCTTTAAACCGATTATAGGCCTTGGGCCCTTCTATTTCTCCTTGGGCTTTAACATCTCGGGTCTATTGACGGAGGTAACCCGGGCCCTGCAGGCCGGTTTACCCCAGATAGCAATATCCCCCACATTAGGCCCTAGATTGATTTGAACAGGTTCATGTCAATCCTTAATAAAAAATTTCTGTCTTTCAAATGTCTTCCAGTAACTGTTGAACCGCCGTTTTCTTCATCTCCTTTTACTGCGGTGAACCGATATGACGTCAGTGCGAAGTTATCGTCTTCTTTTGCTAACCCGCAAGAATTAGGGCGACGGCTGGGCTCCCGAAATCTCCGGCCCCTGGATTCGTGCGCCGGACACGCGCGCCGCGCCTTATAAATAGGACTTGAAGGCCATCTTCCTTTCCTCCCTTTCGTCCCCTTCTTCGTCTTCCTCGCGACCCAGACCTCAGAGCTCCGCCGCCGCCGTCAGCTGCTGCCTCAACTCCGGCCGCTGCATCAACCTGATCGGACCAGAGCACCGCGGCGACTTTCCACATCTGTTTGGATCCCGGTAAAGCCTCTGTTCTTCCGCTTTTAGATCTGTTCTAGGGTTCGTCATCCTGTTACTGTTTCTTGTTCATCCCCGTAGCAGCTTTGCGAACAGATGATGATACCTGTATCGTGATTTGTAGTCCCTCTTAGCAGTCGCCATAAATCTGTACTCATCTCCTTAGATCTCACTCTTTTTCCTGCTTGTCGAACTTATGTTGTTCTGCTGTGAGCCAAACTTCATATTTTTATTTCTTTTTCGCCCTAGCTGTAGATCCATTGCTTTGAAAGAATCCGTACGGGATCTGTTTCTGCTTTCATACTCACAACTGTTAGATCTGGTCGGTTTAACTCTTAGCAAAGCGAACAAACCGATCCACACATCCATTAGTCCCCTTGATGAACCGCTGGTTGATATCATTGTTGATAACCTGACTCTATATAAGAACATCTTCGGTTTACAATCACACTTGTTCTCAAACCGGAATACCTTTATCTTGTAGATCTCCTCATGGCAAAACAGGTGTACGAATGCAACTGGGTTCCCTCTTGCATCACTGAGACCCAACTAAACAACTTAGTTCTGACTGGTGCCTTGAGTAGCAAAAATACCATCCATTGGAGGGTTCCTGGAGACGAATGTCCTCCTACCCCGCAGGAGGGAGAAGTGGTGGTGTTTGCGGATCACCTGGCCGGGGGTTTTAATCCACCCGGTTCAAAATTTTATCGGGACGTCCTGGCTAATTTTAGGTTGCGCCCACAAGATGTTGGTCCAAACTCAGTCACGAATATCTGCCATTTTCAAGTGCTTTGCGAGCCGTACTTCCAAGAGGAACCTACTGTAGAGCTGTTCCGGGACTTTTTCCATTTGAACCGACGTACTGAATTTACCGACGGCCCTAATATGGAACTGGGTGGTATGGCGATCCAAAAGAGGAAAGAGGTGACTTATCCTCACGCCAAGTTGCATAGTCATCCGCAAGAATGGAATTGCACTTCGTTCTATTGCAAGGATACTTCCCCTGCTGAAGAAAATCCACTGCCCGGCTTCCGTCCAGAGAGACTTAGCAATACACACCCCTTCCCCCCACGGCTAACCGCCAAAGAGAGGAGTAAGTATGCCCCTCAGCTATCCAAGCTCAGAGCCTTCATGGCTAACGGTTTAACGGGGGTAGATCTTGCCCGTTGCTGGATTTCATGGAGCATCCTGCCCCTTAGCATCCCCTCCGGTTTAATGTGCCAATACACAGGTCGGGTTGATGATCCTTTGAGGCACTGCAACATTCAGCTGACGGAGGACGAAGTCGCTGAAGCTGTGAAAAAGATGCTGAACAAACCGGAACATGTTTGCGCTCAAACCGGCCTGCTTCCATTTTGCGCCACCAACAAACCACCTGCTGTAAGTAACTCCTCTCTGTTTATAGAATTTTTGATCTCCTTATATATATTGTTAACTTCCAGTCCTTTCCGAAACAGGGAGATGATCCGTTTTGGAGCAAGAAGTTTCAGGAGCCAACCGAAAAGATAATCAGACCCAAGACAAGGGTGAAAAAGCCCGCTACAAAGAAAAGGAACACTGCTTCCTCTACCCCCGATTTAGAGGAGGATGATGTGGGTAATCCGGACCTTGGGGTAGACCTCGATTCAGTTGGCTTACTTTTTATACGTCTTATTGATGATGATATTTGTCAGGACGATGCTGAAGCGAGCAATGCTGAAGGCCCAGAGGTAACTATTCTTTCTTCTGATGCCGTTCCTTTGCCTTTGAAAAAACCTCGCCAAGCAAACCGGAAAATTAAATTTTCTCACCCTCTTGCTTACTTGGATCCCAAATTTCTTGTGAAGACCCAGCAACATGAAGCTCGACGCACCACCCGGCATAGCGGCCAGGTAGTCACCTCCGCCGGTTTACCGAACAGCCCGGTTCGGAAACGCCGCTCAGAGGTCTCCGATTTATGCGCTAGCTTTCCTCCTAAAGCAGGTTTAACTCATCAGCCTCTAAATCCATCTGACTCCGATTATCAGGTCACTTCCCATTCATCTTCCGGTGAATCTTCAGCCACTCAACTGCCACCGTTGAAGACAGTTATCGGGTAAGTTGGACCGATCACAACATATCTCTGTATGGGTCTCTTAATCCATCTTATACCTTTTTTCAATCTTTGGGCTTTTTTCAGGGCTAAACCTAGACCGAGCAAGAAGGCTCGTCTGGATAACCCGGCTGAAGGGACTGCCGCTCCTGAACCGGAGAAAACTCCTGGTGCTGACACTCTAGGTCGTGAAGATACTCAGAATTATCTATCTCCGCAAGATGACACCTGCGCTGAAGAAAGGACTATCGAACCTGCCAGCCGTACTGATCCGCCTGCCAGTCCTGTTCGGGTTGAGGAATCCATCCCCCCTTCTGGAACTGTTGATAAACCGACAGGGCCACTGCAGAGCAGCGATTCCAAGGATGATGATGTTGTGATTACCGGCATTGTCCGCTCTGAACCGGGGAACACTGCTACTTTGGCCAAGCATACTGCCAAGGACGAAATCTCGGCCATAAAGGGCAAATGGGACCTTGACTCCTCTACATACGCCGCTTTAAGCGCCCCGGATCTTTATTCTGGGTACCTGAACCGACTGTACACCAGTCGGGATTATGAAGCTGGCATGATCAAGATGATGAAGGAGAAACTTGAGGTAACTCCCTTGTGCTTCATTCCATTGCAACTTAGCTTATCAATATTTCCAAACCGAGAGGGTAAACCGGATCAGGCTGCTTTAACAATTAAGGTCCGGTTTAGAAAACCCAAGGCTTCAACATAGGTCATAACCAGAAAACATCATCAGATAACCATTAGCCCCCAAGTGCCAAGTTTAAATACTTGTATTAATCTTGGGACTTTTTGCAATGGAAAACTTGCGTTAAAATCAAGTATGCATTAGCCCCCAAGTATCGAGCACATAACTTGCTTGTGTGGTTGATACTTCCAAACCGTGCAATATTTTCTGAACACTGTTGACGACCTGCTGCAGGGGGATCTGAAGGCCAAAGCGAAACAAGTCTCGGACCTTCAGGAAATCTTAAAAACCCAACAGGCTGAAACTGAAAAAACGAAGGACGAATTGGCCCATGCCTTAACCGTTATGGAACAGCTGAAAGAAAGCCGCAAAAAAGAACAAGCTGATTGGGCTACTGAGAGAGCTCTTTTGACGAAGAGGGCTGAAAATGCCGAAGCTGCTCTTAAACTGGTGGTCGATGAATTATCCACCGTGAAGCGACAGATACACTCCATGACCTCTGCCGTCTTTGGTAAGCTTTTCGACGCCCTTCTTCCAATTTGTACCTTGTATCCTATGTCCGGTTTGTAATCCATCTTGAAACACTGCAGGCTCACGTATTGGACACTTGGGTTCTGATGTGCGGATGAAACTCAAAGCTGCTTATACTCTGATTGAACAGTTGTACACCGGAGCACAAAGAGCTATCACCACTGCATCGCATAACAACCCTGCGCCGTCTCTGATTCAAGACACGTTAAAGAGGCTGTCCATGCTTCCAGCCCGGATTGAAGAGTTGAAAAGATCAGCTGCTCGAACTGGAGCCATTACTGCCTTGATCCGGGCCAAAGCGTGGGTACCAGATTTCGATCCTGTCGAAGCGGCCCAAGGATACCCCAGCTTGAAGGAAGACGGTTCAGACTTTGGTGAAGACGATTTGAGGGCGATAAACCGGGCGGTGCGCCCCCTAGCTTGTCAATTGGCTGAGGAAGCAGATCTGTCACGTTACCAAGCCCAATACGACAACCAGAACAAACGAGTAGCTGCCCCGGTCCCTGAAGCGGGAAACCTTATTCCTCCAATCCGTAAGCATACTTACGCCCCTGACATTGAACCGTCTTTGCTGATTCACGAAGAAGCCGTCTTTCAAGCGCTAATGGGAATCGACTGGACCACTGCTGATTTCCAGCCAATGGGTAACCAAGATAGAGCTGAAGCGGCGCAAGACGATCCCCAGCCTTCGAACCGAGGCGGCGAACAGGCGTAATCAACGCTCCGGTTCACCATAATTGGTGACGTTTTAATCCGTCAACGAACAATATATTCAGGCACTACGTTGCCTTGTAATAAGATAGTTTAATACCTCTGCATTTGAATGTGCCTTCGCGCACGGGTACTGATGCTCTTTCCAATGACGTTTTCCAACTTTGTTTCCTGTCTTTACTGAGTACACAAGATCTTCCGACCCTATGAACCGTGCTGCGCCTTTGCCAAACCGGGCAACTTGCCTCTGGGTTAAAAAACGGACCAGGCTATGTCAGCTGAATCGGTTTAAAAATACTTGACGTTCCGAAGAACAAAAAATACCACAATAAAGGCAGAAAACAAAAACCAAATATGAAAAGGCAACGCGATAGTAAAACGCATGCAAATAGTGGTTACTATGAACCGTTCAGAAGGCGTGACCATCGTCAAGACAAAACCGAGCCCCCAAGAGGTGTAGCTACGGTTTAGGTCGACTAGGTTCCTAACTGAATCGTGGCAAATATGCCGGTCAAATGGCATTGCATTGGTTCGTCAACCAAGCCCCCAAGTGACTCAATGGCCAAGGGCCGATCAAGTGGCATTGCGTTGGTTCGGACACGACCAAGCCCCCAAATGATTCATTGGCTAAAAAGCCGACCAGAAGGCATTACCATCATCAAGACATGACCGAGTTCCCATAAGGCGTAATCTACGGTTCAAGTCGATTAGGTCCCCAACTGATTCAGTGGCAAATGTGCCAGCCAGAAGGCATTACCGTCGTCAAGACATGACCAAGCCCCCCGGAGGTGTAGCTACGGTTCAGGCCGACTAGGTCCCCAACTGACTTTATAGGGATAGCTATGTTCTCTTTGGTTCGAATACGACCTATGTTTGAACAGGAAGCCCCGTGTTTGAATAGCTATGTTCTCTTTGGTTCGAATACGACCTATGTTTGAACAGGAAGCCTCATGCTTGAACCGGGATATTGAACCGGATATTAAGAGCTGCACAGCCTTGTAGGAGACATCTTCCCTTGAACCGGCTTTTAAACCGGAATCTATAATTTGAACTTCTGTGAAGCGACCTCCAGGGGTAAACACACATGATGTGAAGAACAGCAGAGACCCCGCTTTACTCGAGGCTCCGGTTTATTGTATTAATCATAATATATACATGGTCATGATATGTACATAAACAGAGCCCAAGGCTCATGTATAATAAGGCCGAAGATGAGCTATGTTCCACGGCCTGCTGGTCTCCTCCTCTGATGTGCGTGAATTCTTGCGCTCTCGAATATCAATCAGGTAATATGATCCATTATTCAGATTCTTGCTGACCACAAAAGGTCCCTCCCAAGGCGGGGATAATTTATGCTGATCAGATTGATCCTGGATGAGCCGAAGCACCAAATCCCCCTCCTGAAAGGTTCTGGTCCTAACCCGACCGCTGTGGTAACGGCGAAGATCTTGCTGGTAAATCGCTGAACGGGCAGCTGCCAAGTCACGCTCCTCATCCAACAAGTCAAGAGCGCTCTGCCGTGCCTGCTCATTGTCTGCTTCAACATATGCTGCCACGCGAGGTGAGTCATGACGTATATCACTTGGGAGAATCGCCTCTGCTCCATAGACCATAATAAACGGCGTAAACCCCGTGGATCTGTTAGGCGTGGTGTTGATGCTCCATAATACAGACGGTAGCTCCTCCACCCAACAACCCGGCGTCCTTTAAACGGAGGACATAACAAAACTTATCACCTCGTGGGGAAGTTAAAACGACTCCAGCCCCCGAGCCTTCCAATTGTCTTGACCCGTCAAAATGAATGGTCCAATAGGTGTTATCTGGCTTCTCCTCAGGCGCTTGTAACTCTGTCCAATCGTTTATGAAATCGACCAGTGCTTGTGACTTTATGGCCGTCCGGGGTACGTATCTTAAATCGTGCGGCCCGAGCTCGATAGCCCACTTGGCAATCCGACCGGTCGCCTCCCGGTTCTGTATAATGTCACCCAAAGGAGCAGAACTGACCACCGTGATGGGGTGTCCTTGAAAATATTGCCTCAGCTTCCGGCTTGCCATAAAAACACCGTATACCAGCTTCTGCCAATGCGGATACCTTTGTTTGGACTCGATAAGTACTTCACTGATATAGTAAACCGGTCGCTGAACCGGATGTTCCTTTCCAGCCTCCTTTCGTTCTACCACCATCGCCACACTGACCGCTCTGGCATTCGCTGCAACATATAACAGGAGTGGCTCTTTATCTACAGGGGCTGCCAACACTGGCGGATTGACTAGCTGTCGCTTCAAGTCCTCAAACGCTTTATCAGCCTCCGGACTCCAGACAAATTGATCCGTCTTCTTGAGAATTTGATACAAGGGGATCGCCTTTTCACCAAGGCGACTGATAAACCGGCTTAACGCTGCAATCCGCCCGGCCATGCGCTGAACATCATTGATGCATTTCGGTTTGGCCAGGGAGGTGATGGCTGTGATCTTTTCCGGATTGGCCTCAATTCCTCTATGGGACACTAAAAAACCCAACAACTTGCCCGCAGGTACACCAAAAACACATTTAGCTGGGTTGAGCATCATTTGGTACACTCTCAAGTTATCGAAAGTCTCCTTCAAATCGTCAACCAGGGTCTCCTTCTTTCGTGACTTGACCACAATATCATCCACATAAGCATGCACATTACAACCAATCTGCTCGTGGAGGCAATTTTGCACACATCGTTGATAAGTAGCCTGCGCACTCTTAAGCCCGAAGGGCATAGACACATAGCAGAAGGCTCCAAAGGGAGTAATGAACGCTGTCTTCTCCTGGTCCTTAACTGCCATCTTGATCTGATGATAACCCGAATAGGCATCCAAAAAACTTAAACGCTCGCAACCTGCCGTAGCATCAATGATCTGATCAATCCGGGGGAGAGCAAAAGGATCCGCTGGACAAGCTTTATTCAAGTCTGTGTAATCCACACACATGCGCCAGGTGTCGTTTTTCTTAAGAACCAGCACCGGATTAGCAAGCCATTCGGGATGAAAAACCTCAATAATAAAACCAGCTGCCAGGAGCCTGGCCACTTCCTCACCAATCGCTTTACGTCTTTCTTCGTTAAACCGCCGTAAGAACTGCTTTACCGGCTTATACTTAGGATCCACATTAAGGGTGTGCTCAGCGAGTTGCCTCGGTACACCAGGCATGTCAGACGGCTTCCATGCAAAGATGTCCCGATTCTCACGGATGAACTCGATGAGCGCGCTTTCCTATTTTGGATCCAAGTTTGCACTGATGCTGAACTGCTTAGATGAATCGCCAGGCACGAAGTCAACAAGCTTAGTTTCGGCTGCTGACTTGAACTTCAAGGCCGGATCGTGGTCCGTAGTTGGCTTTTTTAATGAAGTCATATCCTCCGGATCAACACTGTCCTTGTATTGCTTTAGCTCCTCCGTAGCACAAACCGACTCTGCATAAGTCGCATCTCCTTCCTCGCATTCCAAAGCGATTCGACGGCTCCCATGAACCGTTATAGTGCCCTTGTAGCCGGGCATCTTAAGTTGCAGATACACGTAGCAGGGCCGTGCCATAAATTTTGCATAAGCTGGTCGTCCGAACAAAGCGTGGTACGGACTTTGGATTTTAACCACTTCGAACGTCAGCGTCTCTGATCTGGAATCGTGACTATCGCCAAATACCACTTCAAGGGCTATCTTACCAACCGGATATGCAGACTTGCCAGGCACCACCCCGTGGAACACTGTATTGGTCGGTTTGAGATCCTTATCTACCAGTCCCAAACGACGGAAGGTCTCGTAATACAAGATGTTAATGCTGCTCCCTCCGTCCATGAGCACCTTGGTGAGCTTATAACCTCCCACCTGAGGCGCCACCACCAGCGCTAACTGACCTGGATTATAAACCCTGGGAGGGTGATCCTCTCGGCTCCATATGATAGGCTGTTCTGACCAGCGCAGATAGTGAGGCGTGGCCGGTTCGATAGCACTGACTGCTCGCCTCTGAAGCTTTCTATCCCGTTTATCCAAGCTTGTAGTAAAGACATGATACTGTCCACCACTCAACTGTTTCGGGTTGCTCTGATAACCTGTTTGCTGCTGTCCGTAACCACTTTGATTACTTTGATTATTTTGGCTGACCTGTCCGCCCGGATTACCCTGGAACCCTGGACCGGAATTTCCGCCACCGTATCCTGATCCGGAACCTGAACCGCCGCCGGAGCTGTGATCATATTGGAAAGTGTTTGAGGTTTTGAATTCCTTCATGATATAACAATCCTTCCAAAGATGGGTTGCTGGTTCCTCTTTTGTTCCGTGCTTCGGACAGGGCTGGTTTAAGAAAAAGTTCAAACGCTCCGGATTAGGACCGGGATTTGTGCGGAAACTTGGCTGTTTTCCCTTGCGCCGCTGGCCCTTATTCTGCGCACTTGTGTTGGCCACAAAGTCCATGCTCCCGTCCGGTTTACGCTTACCTCCGCCTCCATTACCTGCCGGCCGATGTTGCTGGCCCTTGGTGTTGCTATTCTTCTTTCCCTTCCCTGCTTTGTCATCACCAGAGTCAGGATCCTTGGTACTGTCCGAATCCGCATACTTCACTAAAGCGGTCATGAGCGTTCCTATATCTGTACAATCACGCTTCATCCGGCCCAGCTTTAGCTTCAAAGGGCCAAACCGACAGTTGCTTTCCAACAGCACCACGGCGGTGTCTGCGTTGATGCGATCTGACGAGTGCAAAACTTCTGATACCCGTCGTACCCAATGGGTAGTTGATTCCCCTTCTTGCTGAACGTAGGCTGCTAGGTCAACTATCGACATTGGCTGTTTGCACGTGTCCTTGAAATTCTTGATAAACCGGGCGCGCAATTGGGCCCATGAACTAATTGAATTAGGCGGTAAGCTCTTTAGCCAAGTCCGGGCCGTTCCTTCTAACATCATAGTAAAATACTTGGCACACGCCGTGTCATCCACATCCAGCATCTCCATAGCCATTTCATAACTCTCCACCCATGTCTCCGGAGGCTGATCTGCCGTGTAGTTTGGTACCTTGCGGGGGCCTTTGAAGTCTTTGGGCAGGCGTACGTTGCGTAAAGCGGGAACAAGGCACGGTACTCCCAAAGAACTGGAGACCACCCCCGGTTCAACCGTAGCTGCTGGGAAGATAGGTGTAAGCTGACGAGCCTGATGCTGCGTTGCTAATCCGGCCTCCCGTGCACGGGTGCGATCCGCATTCTCGTGAGCATTATCGACGCCCGCCGGATTGTTGCCGCGGAGCGCTTCACGCCTGGCGTTACTTGAAACGGCCGGCTCCTCCACGCGCCTACTATAGCTCCCGCTGGGGCAAGGGGTGGAGTGAATCCGATCACGGCTTTGCGAATATGCTTCTTGCTGGGCCAACGCGGTCCTAAGGAGCTCCTTGACTCGGCGTGTCTCTTCATCCTGCGGTGAATCTCCTTCGATCGGAATGGCTTCCAACCGAGCCGCCGCCGCGACGAGGTTATCCATCGGGTTGGAATAATGACCTGACGGCGTTGGCATGGCCGGTGGTGTACCAGTGTTGTGACGAGGCAGGTCTATTATCCGGTGCTGAACCGGGGCGCCGGCTGTCGCCTCCGCACGGTTTACCCCCGGGGTGTTGAAGAGATTTCGAGCGTCGAGGGCGGCGGGCAACCGAGATCGGGATTTTCTCTTCAGGACTTCCTGAGACGCCTTCTGATCCATCATGAGCCTATAAGCCTGTGCATCTAAAGCGGCGCGCTCCGCCGTCATCCTGATCTCTTCTGCTGCCAGCTCCGCTTTAGCCCGAGTGATCTGCTCTCTCACTTTGGCAATCT
Organism: Aegilops umbellulata; assembly: GCA_032464435.1. Taxonomy (NCBI): domain Eukaryota; kingdom Viridiplantae; phylum Streptophyta; class Magnoliopsida; order Poales; family Poaceae; genus Aegilops; species Aegilops umbellulata. The sequence goes on from CP136059.1 coordinate 3,753,988, forward strand.
CAGCATTGTGAACCTCCTGATCCACCGGGTTGTCTTCCGCCATGAGCGCTGCTAGTGCGTCAAACAGGTCTGACAAAACTTGGGCTGGTGAACCCGTAGGGCCTCCTGCCCGCGCAGCCGTTGCCGCTGCCGATCCGGAGATCGCTGCTGCTGCAGTTGATGATCGTGGCACCGCCTGCGTTCCAGCCATGAAGATCCCAACCCGATAGGGCAGATCAGAGGGGTCCGGAATACTGTTGCCATCGGAGCCGCCCCCAATCCGATCATCTTGCAGCTGGTAAAGAGATTCGGTTTCCCCGGTCGACGTTTCATCGCCGGAGTAGATGGCGGTTTCGTCACCGGATTCGGATCCTTCCTCATAGCTTCCTCCGTGGATGACTCCCACGAAGGCGTGCTTCCTGGTCGGTTTAGCCAGGGTCGATCTCGTGCACTGAGCTGTCTCGACGAGGTCGGCGCAGACGCCTAACTCGGGGCCTGGCTCTCCAATCTTGCCGATGAAAACATGGATGCCGCCAAAGGGGACCCGGTACCCGTACTCGATCGAGCCGGCGTCGGGGCCCCAGCCTGTGCTGTCGATGTAGAGCTTTCCGCGGCGGCTCTTGGTCATCCGTCCCACAGCGTAACCCTCGAGTCCTTCAAAGCGGCCCTCCAAGAACCTGAAACCATCTCGCGATAGCCCCACGGTGGGCGCCAACTGTCGTGGATTTGTCACGGCAGATGTCCTAGTGAGAGGACTTAGTTGTGGAGCCATCGCAACGGGTTAGCTTGAAGGGGTTAAAAGTGGACACAAGGACACGGTTTTTATACTAGTTCGTCCCCTTCGATGAAGGTAAAAGCCTACGTCTAGTTGTGATGGGATTGATGGGTTTCGAGGGCTTAAGGAGCGATACGCTTCGCCTAAACCTCGAGTTCTTGTTCTCTCAAACCGCCGTCGGGTCGTCCCCGTATATACACGGGTGACGCCCGTCGGTCCGCAAAGTCCCGACCTCCGGCTTATAAACGTGCCCGGGTCGGTCTCTCTATTCCTAACTTACAATACAAGTTTTCCCCAGGCCGGTTTACACCATAAACCTTTAAACCGATTATAGGCCTTGGGCCCTTCTATTTCTCCTTGGGCTTTAACATCTCGGGTCTATTGACGGAGGTAACCCGGGCCCTGCAGGCCGGTTTACCCCAGATAGCAATATCCCCCACATAGCTCAAACCCATTTGGTTGTAGTTGCATTAGCCCAACACACTCATTTTACCATGTCATGATCATGCATCATATTGTGCATTGCATTGATTGGTTTCTTTCTGTGTTTGCCGGTATTGTCCCCTCTCAATAGACGATGTTTCGACGATGAGTTCGATGACACCGATGAAGAGTTATATCATCTTCAGAAGTGCCAGGCAAGCAAAAACCCCTTGTTCATTCCGATACAATCCCACTCTCTCGCTCCGGCTCTCTTTTACTACATTAGGACAACAACGATTCAACTGTTACATGATGCGGTAGTTGAACCCCTTATCCTCTGCATGACCTGTCATTGCCACAGTAAATAGATGAAACCCACTAGCATGAGTAGGAGTTGTTTGAGCCCTGATGTGCCTACTCATTCATGCTTGTTTGTCATGCCTGCTACTGCTTAGTGTTGAGTCAGGTCTGATTCATCGGGGATGAATCGGAGGTGTGTAAACATGTCCTACTGTTGAGAGCTAAGTGTGTGAACACGATTTGGTAAAGGTAGCGGTGAGAGGCCATGTAGGAGTACATGGTGGGTTGTCTCATTGAAGCCGTCCTCAGGAACTGAGTTCTGTGTTTGTGATCCATGAAACAGTTACTACCACACATTGGGATCATTAATTGACTCTCTCGGCTTCTTAATCACCCTTGTCCTCTGTCCAGGAGTTGCAAGTAGTTTCTGGTGTTTGTAGTATGATGGAGGTCGTGGGCAGCGCTGACCGGAGGGGTGGGCTGTGATGCGGTAGGCACGTGGCCGGGCATGTCGGGCTCCCGTTTGGTGTCTCGGAACCCTGTACATGTTGTTCAGGGCCGTATGTGGAAACCTCGGCCGGACTCCCTGCGGATGGAACCTGAATAGGCGATAAACCTAGACTAGAGACTTGAGTGTTTAGGTAGGCCGTGGCCGACACCCTCGCTGGTCTTCCGCTTGAAGGTCGCAGAGTACATGTCATGTAAACGGCGATAAGTGGTGAGAGCGTGTGTGAAGAAGTACACCCCTGCAGGGTTAACATCATCTATTCAAATAGTCGTGTCCGCGGTAAAGGACTTCTGGGTTGCCTGTACAATTCATAGACAAGTGAAAGTGGATACTCTAAAACTCGCAAGATAAGCATGAGTGCTATGGATGGCGTTCTCGTAGGGAGACGGGAGCGAATACATAGTGGTGTATTGAATGGTGAATATGTGGACTCGTGTGCGCCACCTCAAAAGAGTTACTTGCAGTCGTAGTACAGGATAGCCACCGAGTCAAAGCTGGCTTGCTGTAGTTAAACTCCACCACCCCTTTGTTGATACTGATGCATATGTAGATAGTTCTGATGTAAGTCTTGCTGGGTACAATTATACTCACGTTTGCTTATTTTATGTTTTGCAGAGGTCAGTCTTGCTAGTAGTTTCGTGTGGACTTCGACGTTTAGCTTGATACCTCAGCTACGATCTTGTGCCCTCGGCAGGATCTGGTAGATAGTCAGGCTTCTCAGCCTTTTTCATTTGTAGATGTATGTACTCAGACATGTTAACCTTCCGTGTGTGCTTTGACTTGTATGCTCTGAATGTTGGGTCGTGAGACCCATGTTTGTAATATCTCGCTCCTCGGAGCCTATTGAATAAATACTTGAGTCGTAGAGTTATGTTGTGATGCCATGTTGTCTTTACACATATCGAGCATATTGTGTGTATGATTGAAATGCTTGGTATGTGTGGGATCCGACAACCTAGTTGTTTATCCTTGGTAGCCTCTCTTATGGGGAAATGTAGTCTTTTGCTTCCGTGAGCCATAGTAGTCCGCTACAGCCCGGTTCACCGGAGTCCTGCTAGCCCAGCACTACTGCTCAGGACACTTGACTGGCCGACATGTGTTTCACTTCGTTCTTGTGTCTGTCCCTTCGGGGAAATGTCACACGCTGACATCCGGAGTCCTGCCTAGCCTGCTACAGCCCGGGTTACCGGAGTCCTGTTAGCCCAGTGCTACAGCCCGGATTCGCACGCTGCTGACCGACATGCTCGAAGATGATTCATGTATGCCTGTCCCCATGGGTTAGTGCCGCTTTGGGTTCATGACTAGCCATGTCGGCCCGGGTTCTCTGTCATATGGATGCTAGCGACACTATCATATACGTGAGCCAAAAGGCGCAAACGCTCCCGGGCTATGGTAAGGCGACACCCGTGGGAATACCGTGCATGAGGCCGCAAAGTGATATGAGGTGTTACCGGCTAGATCGATGTGACTTGGAATCGGGGTCCTGACAGCGTTGGTATCAGAGCCTGACTACCTGTAGGATTACCAAGCCAAACTGGTCGAAGTTGAGTCTAGAAATGCTTTAGTTATATAAGGGAATTGATTGTGTAAGGGAACCTAAGGCTCTTTTTACTCCTTATACCTCATGCCCTCTGATCTGAGTCATCCTCTTCCTTTCTATGGGGATTAAGAACTAGGCTTCTCATCTTTCTATCAGGATCACGTGTTACTAATCCGTAGACTTACAGGATTGATGGTTACAAGCCTCATTTCATTTCCTATTACTTCCTTGTGTTGACCATTGATTACGGAACAATGATATTGTGATGTTGAGTGGTTATGCTACTATTTTGCAGTATGTCTCAAACCCTTTTAAGCATTTACACCTGTTATGCTGTCCGAGTCATCCCAGGTTTCTAAATAGTCTGATGCATTTGTAAATCCCTTTTTCCCGTTCTCGATGTTCCTTTGGGCCAGATTAAGCACACTACACGGTCTGTGAGGTACTCCGTTGCCTCGGCGTATATGTTGGAGCTATTATTACGAACCTAGGTGTCTTATGAAACCACCCAGTAATCTAGCCATGTTTTGTGTTCCTAGTGTGATGATTCTGGCCACCATTCTTGAAAGCATCCCGTGATGCCATTTAGTACTAGGTATTCTACTCCTAGGTTCTTGACCCAAGACTCACTCTACTTACTTCATGTTGATAGTGTTGCTCGTACCTTTAGGATATTGGTAACCTTTGCGATAGTCCTCGAGGTCCGTGGTATTTCCTTCTTCCAAATACCATGAACTGCTTATGGCAGAAGTTCGTTGAACCAAAAGATCACAATAAGAATGCCCTTGACGAGTTCTCATTCAAATTGTGAATCTGGCAGTCCTTCTTCTTCTGCATGGGTTATCCGGAAGAAATATGTTGAACTTGGTTCGACAAACTAATCTATGCACCCACAACTCAGAACGTTATATGTTCCTTGAGTTGACCCCCTTCAGCTATATTCCAACCCTAGTCTATCAATTGATAGTCAGGAATAGTTGTGACTTCGTGTTCATCAATGCCTATTATTCTTGTGGTCTGTCAAGCCATTCTGTTCTGGAATGACAAGGAGAAACAAACTCCAGTACCTCATCCATTTCTAGGATTGGGTTAAAGCAGTTGTATTCCGCAGATCAAAATGCCAATCCAGCTTTTGTTCTGTTCTACCTTGGAGTATTACCATCTTTATATTAAGATTATCGTGGGAATTGCACACCATCCTATGAACTCTTGATATAGTGATACTTCTCGCCATCATCATTCGCTCCTGGGTTCCATTTTGTTGCAACTGGAATACCAACAAGTGAACCGTGATGTGTGAAATCAATACTCCTAGCAACTAGTTGCTTGGTAGTAAACGGACAGTATTCTCATTCTTAGCGTGTTGGCTTTGAATCATCATTCTAAGATTGATCGTGCTACCTAGTCCTTATTTCTGGTGCACTCTTCGATCAATGAGTTAGGATTGTGTCAATCCCTCACTCTTTTGATCATATCTTCTTGCCCTGAAAAGCAAGGTTGAGCTTAGTAACATATCGGTGGTTCGTGATTTTCTGAATATCTTCTCGGAAGTATTACCAGGTTTTACCCTGACTGTTATGTTGAGCTCGTGATCAAGTTGGTTTCTTGTGAACCACCCTTTATCCAAGAATCTGTGTTGGATACCCCTGAGCTAGTTGGTTGAGCTAAACAACAACTTGGAGAGTTGGAAGATAAAAGCTTAATCCACTTAGTTCATCACTAAGGGATATCTTTGTGTGTGTGTGTTGAAGAAAGATGATATCTCCATTAATTGGTCCTCATGATCAGTTGTTGGATCTATTGCCTTGTCAAAACTTTGACTTGAGTATGGGCTATCGTCAAGTCAAATCAGAACCAACGATGTTCGTGATGTTGTCTTACTTGTGGTTGATCCCTCGAGCATACACCATTACATCTTTTGGTCTGACCAACACTATCACCGTGTTCACCTGATGGTGGAAGTCCAGTGATATGGAAATTCTGATGAGTTGCTATTGAGTCCATCAACAGCATTTTGTCTCCCCCATGAATCATGTTGAAGATCAACCTAGTGTTGGAAACTTTGTAAGCAATGCCTTCGTGTTCCGTTCAAGAAGCTTATGCTTGGATGAAAGAAGTGACCTTCTCCAAGTTCATGTGTGTTAGGTGTAAGTTACCGCCATGAATTTGAGAAAGGGTTTGTTTTGTTTCCCTTGGAATCATCCCAAATCAGTCATGCATACGTGCGAAGTATTCTATGGTTTGGTAGATTAATTACCTCCACTCCATATGTGTTCCTAGCACCCGAAGCCACTGATTGACTTGTTCAAGGAAAAGGAGTCTATGTTTGGGATCTAATCCATGGACTTGCTTAAGACTTCAAAATCCTTGATGATGGTTCCCCACCTGAACTCGATAGTGTTTTATTACAAGACTATTACGTGGTCATGCTTGTCTTGGACAACATGCTCACATGTATGTAGCAAAACCAGCTCATGTTTTGGAGCTTTCTATCGTAGTTCATTTCCCGAGAATCTCGCAACGTCATCTCGTCAATTTGTGTTGCAAACTTTCTTTTCAGACATGCTGAGTCTGAAGTATCCTATCACCAATCGGATCTGAACCTCAGGCAGATATGATGGTTGGAACATTCCCAACATCTACATTTTGTTCCCAGCTTGCACCCGTCATTGTGTTAGTCTGCCATGGATCCCTTCCATTTCCGATGATAGGCAAAGTCATCAATCGCATTGTCTTCAACAAGGTAGTCCACATCATCCATTCTAGTCCGGGTATGCCATCCCTTTGTACTCCGCCAAACGATTGTTGTGAATTGCCTTAGGCTGGTATAAAGAGTTTCAGTGATCTCTGAATCAAAAGTAATTATTTTTGCCACTTAAGGGAATATTTCTGCGAGTCACCTTCCTTAAGGTGTCTCGTTGTGGTATCATGGCAACCCAACTCCTCGCCACGTTGACACCATTCACCACCCTCCTAGGTGTGGGAATTCCGCTACTTAAACCTTGTCATATGCTCATTTCCATCATTCTTGATGGGTGTATCGTGTCTCATCTCGACAGATGTCGCTATGTCTCGTTCTGTGAGTTGATCGTCGGTTGCTCGATCCTCGAGAAGATCGATTCTTCGAGAGTTGCCTTCCTTCCCGTTATCGTGTTAGATGGAGTTCTCAGAGCAAGATGTCAAGATCAAGATGATGATCGTGTCAACATTCTTATGAAGTGCAACCTGGATCGTGAAGATTGTATTAGCTTGTGCCCCTCTGTCTTCTTACCTCGCGACTTAAATCTCGGGACGAGATTCTGGATTAGTGGGGGTGAGTTGTCACAGCCTTAGTTTAGCCTTTGCTTGTCCCTGCATGATCATCATGTCTAAATTCTGAAATTTGAATTGAGGATACATTCAAAGCCTCAGAAACCTTTTAAAAATAACCAACATTTAAATCTCATCAAATGAGTCCAAGAAAATGTTCCCATTATTCTGTGAGAATATTGGCATGAGTCAAAATTCCAACCAATATTTTTGGAGTCACAGGAATAATTTATTTTGGGCCTTTGATTTAAATCAATAATATATTTGGGTTGGAATTATGTCTGTTATATAAGAAATAATGTTCAAATATTTTGTAAGTTTGCATGTGACCTTGGACTAGCTCTCTGAGCTCACATACAAATTTACAGAAAGTTTTAAAATGGTTTAGTTTCCAAACTAAATCAAAACAAAATAACAGAAATAGAGAAGAAAAACAGAAAGCAGAGAGAGTTTTACCTTGCCACTTACCTGGCCGGCCCAGTGGACAGCCCAGCCCACTGGCCTAGTGCCACTCATCCCTAACCTCTGCCAGTAGGCAGAGATGGGACAGCGCACGCGCGCGCGAGGCGCCACGCCTCCTCCTGCTTGCCGTCGAGCCCCTGGACGCGTGGGTGAATGCCCCGGTGTCGTCCCGAACTGCTCCACCCCTCTCACTCTCCCTGTGCTCCTCCCCCTCCTCTGTTTCTCTATCCCGAGCACACCGAGCGTAGCCGTCGCCACCATTCGCTGCCGCCGTGTCCACCGCATCCCCCTCGCTTCTTTGACCGGCCCAGAGGCTCCGCCTCGACCCCCTCTTCCTCTCCACCGAGCCGCGCCCCACCGGAAGCCCTACAGCGTCGTCCACGACATTGTCTTCAACCTCTGGCCGCCGGTGAACTCTTCGGGGATTCGTGAGCTCCAGTCCCTCCCCGGCCTTGCCATTGCCTCTACCGGATCCGTTGTGAGCTCCTGCATCTAACCCCCCTAACCCCGCTGCCCTTTTCCCACCATAGTCGTCGCCCCCTTGCTGACCATGGCATGCCGCCGCCCGAGCTCGCCGTTGACGCAACTCCGATGGCCATTTGGTCACCCCGGCGACTCCAACGCGCTCGTGGCACCCCGCAAAGCATGCCTAGCGCAAGTAGCCCTCCGTTTGCACACCGCAACCGCTATTCAGTGTTCGCCCGAACTCCGGCACCGCGGATAACCTCATCGCGGTCGTCTCCGGCCACTCTAGCTCCCGTCGTCTGCTCCATCAGCTGCGCGCGAGCAGCAGCTCTTCGTAGAGCCTCCCCACGCCCAAAACCATTGCCCATGGGCGATTTCGGAAGCCCTCCACCGTCTTTGTCGTCGCCGGCGATGAGCCGTGGACTGGGTCCGGCGGGTTTGACCCTGCTTGACCGGGGTTTGACTTCCCCCCTGACCCACTAATGTGTGGGCCGCCCCTGTTAATTGTTAGTTAGGTTAGTTTAGCGTTAATTAACCTAGATTAGTGCTTAACTAACACTAACTAACTCTGTTAGTTAGTTATGACACTAACACGCGGGACCCACTGGTTAGTTTGACCTGGACTGCCCCGTTGACCTGCTGACTTCACAGTGACGTAGTGCTGACGCAGTAACTCTTTTTCTGGATTTATTCTTTTACAGGAAATTCTAGAAAATAGTGCTAACTTCAAAATTTCATAGCAATTCAACCGTAACTCCAAATGAAATAAATTATATATGAAAAATGATCAGAAAAATCCAATCTATCCATCTGTACTGGTTTCATGATGTTTAAACAAGTTAACTTGCTGTTTAGTGCAAAACATGATAAAGCACTATTTAAGATCACAAATGAGTTTGAACTTTGAATCTTTGGTTCAAAATAGCTCAAACCCATCTGGTTGTAGTTGCATTAGCCCAACACACTCATTTTACCATGTCATGATCATGCATCATATTGTGCATTGCATTGATTGTGTTCTTTCTGTGTTTGCCGGTATTGTCCCCTCTCAGTAGACGACGTTCCGACGATGAGTTCGATGACACTGATGAAGAGTTATATCATCTTCAGAAGTGTCAGGCAAGCAAAACCCCCTTGTTCATTCCGATACAATCCCACTCTCTCGCTCCAGCTCTCTTTTACTACATTAGGACAACAACGATTCAACTGTTACATGCTGCGGTAGTTGAACCCCTTATCCTCTGCATGACCTGTCATTGCCACAGTAATTAGATGAAACCCACTAGCATGAGTAGGAGTTGTTTGAGCCCTGATGTACCTACTCATTCATGCTTGTTTTGTCATGCCTGCTACTGCTTAGTGTTGAGTCAGGTCTGATTCATCGGGGATGAATCGGAGGTGTGTAAACATGTCCTATTGTTGAGAGCTAAGTGTGTGGACACGATTTGGTAAAGGTAGCGGTGAGAGGCCATGTAGGAGTACATGATGGGTAGTCTCACTGAAGCCGTCCTCAGGAACTGAGTTCTGTGTTTGTGATCCATGAAACAGTTACTACCACACATTGGGATCCTTAATTGACTCTCTCGGCTTCTTAATCACCCTTGTCCTCTGTCCAGGAGTTGCAAGTAGTTTCTGGTGTTTGTAGTATGATGGAGGTCGTGGGCAGCGCTGACCGGAGGGGTGGGCTGTGATGCGGTAGGCACGTGGCCGGGCATGCTGGGCGCCCGTTTGGTGTCTCGGAACCCTGTACACATCGTTCGGGGTTGTATGTGGAAACCTCGGCCGGACTCCCTGCGGATGGAACCTGAATAGGCGATAAACCTGGACTAGAGACTTGAGTGTTTAGGTAGGCCGTGGCCGACACACTCGCTGGGCTTCCGCTTGAAGGTTGCCGAGTACATGTCGTGTAAACGGCAATAAGTGGTGAGAGCATGTGTGAAGAAGTACACCCCTGCAGGGTTAACATCATCTATTCAAATAGTCGTGTCCGTGGTAAAGGACTTCTGGGTTGCCTGTATAGTTCATAGACAAGTGAAAGTGGATACTCTAAAACTCGCAAGATAAGCGTGAGTGCTATGGATGGCGTTCTCGTAGGGAGACGGGAGCGAATCCATAGTGGTGTATTGAATGGTGAATATGTGGACTCGTGTGCGCCACCTCAAAAGAGTTACTTGCAGTCGTAGTTCAAGATAGCCATCGAGTCAAAGCTGGCTTGCTGCAGTTAAACTCCACCACCCCTTTGTTGATACTGATGCATATGTAGTTAGTTCTGATGTAAGTCTTGCTGGTTACAATTGTACTCACGTTTGCTTATTTTATGTTTTGTAGAGAGACGTCAGTCTCGCTGGTAGTTCCATGTGGACTTCGACGTTTAGATTCATACCTCAGCTACGATCTTGTGCCCTCGGCAGGATCTGGTAGATAGTCAGTCTTCTCAGCCTTTTTCATTTGTAGATGTCTGTACTCAGACATGTTAAGCTTCCGCGTGTGCTTTGACTTGTATGCTCTGAATGTTGGGTCGTGAGACCCATGTTTGTAATATCTCTCTCCTCGGAGCCTATTGAATAAATACTTGAGTCGTGGAGTTATGTTGTGATGCCATGTTGTATTTACACATATCGAGCATATTGTGTGTATGATTGAAATGCTTGGTATGTGTGGGATCCGAAAACCTAGTTGTTTATCCTTGGTAGCATCTCTTATGGGGAAATGTAGTCTTGTGCTTCCGTGAGCCATAGTAGTCTGCTATAGCCCGGTTCACCGGAGTCCTGCTAGCCCTGCACTACTGCTCAGGACACTTGACTAGCCAGCATGTGTTTCACTTTGTTCCCGTGTCTGTCCCTTCGGGGAAATGTCACGCGGTGACATCCGGAGTCCTGCCTAGCCTGCTACAGCCCGGGTTACCGGAGTCCTGTTAGCCCAGTGCTACAGCCCAGATTCGCACGCTGCTGACCGACATGCTCGAAGTTGATTCATGTATGCCTATCCCCATGGGTTAGTGCCGCTTTGGGTTCACGACTAGCCATGTCGGCCCGGGTTCTCTGTCATATGGATGCTAGCGACACTATATACGTGAGCCAAAAGGCGCAAACGGTCCCGGGCCATGGTAAGGCGACACCCGTGGGAATACCATGCGTGAGGCCGCAAAGTGATACGAGGTGTTACCGGCTAGATCGATGTGACTTGGAATCGGGGTCCTGATACTACCGCTCTCTCATGAGGGCTGGCTTCTCCATCCTCCTGTGCTGAATTTTGCTGGAGCGGGTTGTCTTCGGCACTGTCCGGGGTATTATTATCTCCTGTGCCGGAATCACCATTTTTGCTTTGGCAAGACTTAGAGCAGCGCCGCTGATGCCGGCGCTTAGGTTGCTTCTTGGAGGGGTTATCCTCCGCTGTTGTGTCGCCATTGCCTTCTTTGGGTGTGTCCACCATATATATTTCATACGATGAGGTGGCTTTCCAGTGCCCTGTAGGCGCTGATTCCTGTTTGTCTCCTACATCGTCGTCCATACCGTCGATGTCTTCGGAGTCGAAGTCGAGCATGTCGGTCAAATCATCGACAGTGGCTATGAAGTGGGTGGTGGGTGGGCGTCAAATTTCTTCGCCGTCCGCATCCCAATCCCGCCGGTCATAATCCAGTGATGACTCTCCTGACAAAGAGAGAGACCTTAATGAATTCAGTATGTCGCCGAAGGGCGAGTGCTGAAAGATATCCGCGGCGGTGAACTCCATGATCGGCGCCCAATCGGATTCGATTGGCAGGGGTGCGGATGGTTCAGAGTCCGGAGGAGAGTCCGGCAACGTGGAGTCACGGACCTCGCGAAGGGTAAGGTTGGCATTCGGCTCGATCACCGTCGAGGTTGCTGCCTCCGCGGCGGGGTCTAACCACCCGCCCTCGGATGGCGCAGTTGGCTCCGAATTAAAGGTCGGAGCGGATGCCAGTGCGGTCTCCAGGACACTGTTCGGCAGCAGAGCTAAATCATGCTCATCGTGACAGCGTGACGCACTCGGTCGGGGCTCGAATCCGTCGAAGATCAAGTCTCCTCGGATATCGGCCGTGTAGTTCAAGCTTCCAAACCTGACCTGATGGCCAGGGGCGTAACTTTCAGTCTGCTCCAGATGGCCAAGCGAATTGGCCCGCAGTGCAAAACCGCCGAATACAAAGATCTGTCCGGGGAGAAAAGTCTCACGCTAGACTGCATTGCTAACGATGACTGAAGGAGCCATCAAGCATAATGACGACGACACAGAGGAACTCTCAATGAAAGCACCAATGTCGGTGTCAAAACCTGCGGATCTTGGGTAGGGGGTCCCGAACTATGCGTCTAGGCGGATGGTAACATGAGACAAGGGACACGATGTTTTTACCCAGGTTCGGGCCCTCTCAATGGAGGTAAAACCCTACTCCTGCTTGATTAATATTGATGATATGGGTAGTACAAGAGTAGATCTACCACGAGATCAGAGAGGTTAAACTCTAGAAGCTAGCCTATGGTTTTATTGTTGTTGTCCTACGGACTAAACCCTCCGGTTTATATAGACACCGGAGAGGGCTAGGGTTACACAGAGTCGGTTACAAGGAAGGAGATCTACATATCCGTATTGCCAAGCTTGCCTTCCACGCCAAGGAAAGTCCCATCCGGACACGGGACAAAGTCTTCAATCCTGTATCTTCATAGTCCAAGAGTCCGGCCAAAGGTCATAGTCCGGCTGTCCGGACACCCCCTAATCCAGGACTCCCTCACTTGGTGTATCTTGTCTTGCTGGCCTTCAGTTGAGGAGAGAGATGATAGGGAAAATTAGCATAGAGGAGGGAAATGCCTAAAGGGGGTTCTATAGTGCAAGTGCAAGCAAACAAGTGCCGTGAAGGCCACACACATTCATTAAGATAATATAGGTGATATAGTCGCGTACATGTTGCCTAGGGCAAAAGTGCGACTTATACCAAGACACAAATAAAAACAAGCAACACAGAACGTGGTTCCATTCGAACCATCACATGGACTCGACTACGCATATGGGGGTACACGACTCGTCCTATCCTATGGGTTCTCGGACTCGGTAGTCGTGCTTGCTCAGAGAGAAGGGCGTTCAGTCTTCAGTTTCTGGGTTCCCCTTGTGGTGCCAATGGGTACGCGACAGTCGGCCGCCTGTTGGGACACATTCTTTTAATGTGCCCAAGTTCACCACACCCGTGACAAGTGACGGAAGCAAAAAGGTTGTTATTCAATCTTGGGTTATGTCGTCGGTGGCCTGACGACGATCTTCTACGAGGTGGATATGGAAATTCATTCCTATGCCTCCTGCGAGGGTTTTGGTTGTGGGTTTTCCGAAGTTCCTTGATTTGTTGCTCCTGATTGGCAATGTGGGCTTGTAAGGCAGTGATTTGCTGTCCTCGCTCTGCCACCTTCTTCTTCTCGAGGCAGTGGAGGTGCAGAAGTGAAGGGAGGTCTTGGCGAGCCTTAAGGAATGCTTCGGTAAGGTGACGTAGAAGGTAGTCTCCTGCATTGATGAAGCGGATCTGGTACTTGAGGGTTGGATCCTCATATTCTGGGGAAATCATCACTTGAGTTGGGGCTCCAAATCCGTTATTGCCAGGTAGGTAGCGGGTGGTGCGTTCTTCTTTCATTTCAGGAAGGAGGTCTCGAAGACGGAGGAGCGCTTCATATGCCACCTGCTGAATGGCCAGGTCTCTGGTTGGCATAGGTGGTCCAATGAAGAACCACCCCTAGGGTGAGGTCTTGGCAGGCACAAAAACCTTGGCGCAGAAATCCTTCTCGAGCACATCATTTACCAGTTCATGCAGGGTGTATATGGGCAGCAAGGGATAGTGGCATTGTTGGAGGCAGTCTTTTAGGAGTGATGGAAATCCTGCCATAAGGAGTCTCAAGGGGGCGACGACCATCTACAAAAGTTGAATAGGAGAGGTCAATAAGGAAAAATATCCCTTAGGTTTGGAAATCTCAGAAAAGAAAAGTATAGAGGGTTTTGCAAAACGGGTTTTGTCCTATCTAACGCCCATGCTAACTAAGGTTTCCTACAGTCAGGATGGCTCTGATACCAGCTCTGTGGGACCCCGACACATAAGTCGTGGTCATCGAATGTACGTTTACAGTGATCCCAGAGATCAATGCTCACTGAACACACAGAAGCTGAATAACAAGAGTCTTACATCCATACATACCGTCTTACACAAAGTATGACCATTATGGTCAAGTCTTACATAGATAAAGCCACAAGGGCTGAAAACCAAATAAACTTAAGCAGCGGAAATCTTTGTCGATAAGTAGAACCCATGCCATCTGTTGGGGAACATAGTAATTTCAAAAAAAATTCCTACACACACGCAAGACCATGGTGATGCATACCAACGAGATGGGAGAGTGTTGTCTACGTACCCTCGTAGACCGAAGCGGAAGCGTTGACGCAACGTAGAGGAAGTAGTCGTACGTTCTCCTCACGATCCAACCGATCACAGCACCATTACTCCGGCACCTCCGAGTTCTTGGCACACGTTCAGCTCGATGACGATCCCCGGGCTCCGATCCAGCAAAGCTTCGGGGAGGAGTTCCATCGGCATGACGGCGTGGTGACAATCTTGATGTGTTACCGGCGTAGGGCTTCGCCTAAGCACCGCGACAATATGACCGAGGTGGAATATGGTGGAGGGGGGCACCGCACACGGCTAAGGAACGATCACGTTGATCAATTGTGTGTCCAAGGGGTGCCCCTTGCCTCAGTATATAAAGGATGGAGGAGGAGGAGGCCGGCCAAGCCAATTGGTGCGGCCAAGATATGGAGTCCTACTAGGACTCCAAGTCCTAGTAGGAGTCCACCAAGAGGGGAGGAAGGGAGAAGGAATAGGAGGAGAAGGAGAGGTGGCCGGCCCCCTTTTCCCTAGTCCAATTCGGACTAGAGGGGAGGGGGGCGCAGAAGCCTTTTTCCTCTTCCCACTAAAGCCCATCAAGGCCCATTACTTCTCCCGTAATCCCGTAACTCCCCGGTACCTCCGAAAATACCCGAACCACTCAGAACCCTTCCGATGTCCGAATATAGTCGTCCATTATATCAATCTTTACGTCTCGACCATTTCGAGACTCCTCGTCATGTTCCCGATCTCATCCAGGACTCCGAACTCCTTCGGTACATCAAAACTCATAAACTCATAATATAACTGTCATCGAAACCTTAAGCGTGCGGACCCTACGGTTCGAGAACAATGTAGACATGACCGAGACACGTCTCCGGTCAATAACCAATAGCGGGACCTGGATGCCCATATTGGCTCCTACATATTCTACGAAGATCTTTATCGGTCAGACCGCATAACAACATACGTCGTTCCCTTTGTCATCGGTATGTTACTTGCCCGAGATTCGATCGTCGGTATCCAATACCTAGTTCAATCTCGTTACCGGCAAGTCTCTTTACTCGTTCCGTAATACATCATCTCACAACTAACACATTAGTTGCAATGCTTGCAAGGCTTTATGTGATGTGCATTACCGAGAGGGCCCAGAGATACCTCTCCGACAATCGGAGTGACAAATCCTAATCTCGAAATACGCCAACCCAACATGTACCTTCGGAGACACCTGTAGAGCACCTTTATAATCACCCAGTTACGTTGTGACGTTTGGTAGCACACAAAGAGTTCCTACGGTAAACGGGAGTTGCATAATCTCATAGTTAAAGGAACATGTATAAGTCATGGATAAAAGCAATAGCAACATACTAAACGATCAGGTGCTATGCTAATGGAATGGGTCATGTCAATCAGATCATTCAACTAATGATGTGATCTCGTTAATCAAATAACAACTCTTTGTTCATGGTTAGGAAACATAACCATCTTTGATTAATGAGCTAGTCAAGTAGAGGCATACTAGTGACACTCTGTTTGTCTATGTATTCACACATGTATTATGTTTCCAGTTAATACAATTCTAGCATGAATAATAAACATTTATCATGATATAAGGAAATAAATAATAACTTTATTATTGCCTCTAGGGCATATTTCCTTCAGTCTCCCACTTGCACTAGAGTCAATAATCTAGATCACATCACCATGTGATTAACATCAATAGTTCACATCATCATGTGATTAACACCCATAGTTCACATCGATATGTGACCAACACCCAAAGGGTTTACTAGATTCAGTAATCTAGTTCACATCGCTATGTGATTAACACCCAAAGAGTACTACGGTGTGATCATGTTTTGCTTGTGAGAGAAATTTAGTCAACGGGTCTGCCACATTCAGATCCGTTATGTATTTTGCAATTTTCTATGTCTACAATGCTCTGCATGGAGCTACTTTAGCTAATTGCTCCCACTTTCAATATGTATCTAGATTGAGACTTAGAGTCATCTAGATTAGTGTCAAAAACTTGCATCGACGTAACCTTTTACGACGAACCTTTTTGTCACATCCATAATCGAGAAACATATCCTTATTTTACTAAGGATAATTTTGACCGCTGTCCAGTGATCTACTCCTAGATCACTATTGTATTCCCTTGCCAAACTCAGTGTAGGGTATACAATAGATCTGGTACATAGCATGGCATACTTTATAGAATCTATGGCTGAGGCATAGGAAATGACTTTCATTCTCTTTCTATCATCTGCCGTGGTCGGGCTTTGAGTCTTACTCAATTTCACACCTTGTAATACAGGCAAGAACTCTTTCTTTGACTGTTCCATTTTGAACTACTTCAAATTTTTTTTTCAAGGTATGTACTTATTGAAAAACTTATCAAGCGTCTTGATCTATCTCTATAGATCTTGATGCTCAATATGTAAGCAGCTTCACCGAGGTCCTTCTTCGAAAAACTCCTTTCAAATACTCCTTTATGCTTTACAGAATAATTCTACATTATTTCCGATCAATAATATGTCATTTACATATACTTATCAGAAATGTTGTAGTGCTCCCACTCACTTTCTTGTAAATACAGGCTTCACCGCAAGTCTGTATAAAACTATATGCTTTGATCAACTTATCAAAGCGTATATTCCAACTCCGAGATGCTTGCACCAGTCCATAGATGGATCGCTGGAGCTTGCATATTTTGTTAACACCTTCAGGATCGACAAAACCTTCTAGTTGCATCGTATACAACTCTTCTTTAATAAATCCATTAAGGAATGTAGTTTTGTTTATCCATTTGCCGGATTTCATAAAATGCAGCAATTGCTAACATGATTCGGACAGACTTAAGCATAGATACGAGTGAGAAACTCTCATCGTAGTCAACACCTTGAACTTGTCGAAAACCTTTTTGCGACAATTCTAGCTTTGTAGATAGTAACACTACTATCAGTGTCCGTCTTCCTCTTCAAGATCCATTTATTTTCTTTGGCTTGCCGATCATCGGGCAAATCCATCAAAGTCCATACTTTGTTCTCATACATGGATCATATCTCAGATTTCATGGCCTCTAACCATTTCGCGGAATCTGGGCTCATCATCGCTTCCTCATAGTTTGCAAGTTCGTCATGGTCTAGTAACATGACTTCCAGAACAGGATTACCGTACCACTCTGGTGCGGATCTCACTCTAGTTTACTTACGAGATTTGGTAGTAACTTGATCTGAAGTTACATGATCATCATCATTAGCTTCCTCACTAATTGGTGTAGTAGTCACAGGAACAGATTTCTTTGATGAACTACTTTCCAATAAGGGAGAAGGTACAATTACCTTATCAAGTTCTACTTTCCTCCCACTCACTTCTTTCGAAAGAAACTCTTTCTCTAGAAAGTTTCCGAACTTAGCAACAAAAAGTCTTGCCTTCGGATCTGTGATAGAAGGTGTATCCAATAGTTTCCTTTGGATATCCTATGAAGACACATTTCTCCGATTTGGGTTCGAGCTTATCAGGTTGAAGCTTTTTCACATAAGCATCGCAGCCCCAAACTTTAAGAAACGACAGCTTAGGTTTATTGCTAAACCATAGTTCATACGGTGTCGTCTCAACGGATTTAGATGGTGCCCTACTTAATGTGAATGCAGCTGTCTCTAATGCATAATCCCAAAAACGATAGTGGTAGATCGGTAAGATACATCATAGATTGTACTATATCTAATAAAGTACGGTTATGACGTTCGGACGCACCATTATGCTGCGGTGTTCCAGGTGGCATGAGTTTGTGAAACTATTCCACATTGTTTTAATTGAAGACCAAACTCGTAACTCAAATATTCGTCTCTGCGATCAGATCGTAGAAACTTTATTTTCTTGTCACGATGATTTTCCACTTCACTCTGAAATTCTTTGAACTTTTCAAATGTTTCAGACTTATGTTTCATCAAGTAGATATACCCATATCTGCTCAAATCATCTGTGAAGGTCAGAAAATAATGATATTTTGTCGCGAGCCTTAATATTCATCGGACCACATACATTAGTATGTATGATTTCCAACAATTCTGTTGCTTGCTTTATTGTTCCGGAGAACGGCGTTTTAGTCATCTTGCCTATGAGGCATGGTTCGCAAGCATCAAGTGATTCATAATCAAGTGATTCCAAAATCCCATCAGCATGGAGTTTCTTCATGCGCTTTACACCAATATGACCTAAACTGCAGTGCCACAAATAAGTTGCACTATCATTATTAACTTTGCATCTTTTGGCTTCAATATTATGAATATGTGTATCACTATGATCGAGATCCAACAAACCATTTCGTTGGTGTGTATAACCATAGAAGGTTTTATTCATGTAAACAGAACAACAATTTATTCTCTTACTTAAATGAATAGCCGCATTGCAATAAACATGATCAAATCATATTCATGCTCAACGCAAACACCAAATAACACTTATTTAGTTTCAACACTAATCCCGAAAGTATAGGGAGTGTGTGATGATGATCATATCAATCTTGGAACCACTTCCAACACACATCGTCACCTTGCCCTTTAACTAGTCTTTGTTCATTCTGCAACTCCCGTTTCGAGTTACTAATCTTAGCAACTTGAACTAGTACCAAATACTGAGGGGTTGCTATGAACACTAGTAAAGTACACATCATTAACATGTATATCAAATATACTTATGTTCACTTTGCCATCCTTCTTATCCGCCAATCACTTGGGGTAGTTCCGCTTCCAGTGACCAGTCCCTTTGCAGTAGAAGCACTTAGTCTCAGGCTTAGGACCAGACTTGGGCTTTTTCACTTGAGCAGCAACTTGCTTGCCGTTCTTATTGAAGTTCCCTTTCTTTCCTTTTGCCCCTTTTTGAAACTAGTGATCTTGTCAACCATCAACACTTGATGTTTTTCTTTGATTTCTACCTTCGCCGATTTTAGCATTGCGAAGAGCTTGGGAATATTTTTCCGTTATCCCTTGCATATTATAGTTCATCACGAAGTTCTACTAACTTGGTGATGGTGACTAGAGAATTCTGTCAATCACTATCTTATCTGGAAGATTAACTCCCACTTGATTCAAGCGATTTGTAGTACTCAGACAGTCTGAGCACATGCTCACTAGTTGAGCGACTCTCCTCCATCTTTTAGCTATAGAACTTGTTGGAGACTTCATATCTCTCAACTCGGGTATTTGCTTGAAATATTAACTTCAACTCCTAGAACATCTCATATGCTCCATGACGTTAAAAACGTCTTTGAAGTCCCGATTCTAAGCAGTTAAGCATGGTGCACTAAACTATTAAGTAGTCATCATATTGAGCTAGCAAAACGTTCATAATGTCTGCATCTGCTCCTGCAATAGGTCCGTCACCTAGCGGTGCATCAAGGACATAATTCTTCTGTGCAGCAATGAGGATAAACCTCATATCACGGATCCAATCCGCATCATTGCTACTAACATTTTTCAACACAATTTTCTCTAGGAACATATCAAAATAAACACAGGGAAGCAACAACGCGAGCTATCGATCTACAACATAGATATGCTAATACTACCAGGACTAATGTTCATGATAATATTAAAGTTCAATTAATCATATTACTTAAGAACTCCCACTTAGATAGACATCCCTCTAATCTTCTAAGTGATCACGTGATCCAAATCAACTAAACCATGTCCGATCATCACGTGAGATGGAGTAGTTTCAATGG
This sequence comes from Aegilops umbellulata, assembly GCA_032464435.1. Classification (NCBI taxonomy): domain Eukaryota; kingdom Viridiplantae; phylum Streptophyta; class Magnoliopsida; order Poales; family Poaceae; genus Aegilops; species Aegilops umbellulata. The sequence goes on from CP136059.1 coordinate 3,773,844, forward strand.
TGAACATCACTATGTTGATCATATCTACTATATGATTCACGCTCGACCTTTCGGTCTCCGTGTTCCGAGGCCATATCTGTTATATGCTAGGCTCGTCAAGTTAAACCTGAGTATTCCGCGTGTGCAACTGTTTTGCACCCGTTGTATTTGAACGTAGAGCCTATCACACCCGATCATCACGTGGTGTCTCAGCACGAAGAACTTTCGCAACGGTGCATACTCAGGGAGAACACTTCTTGATAATTTAGTGAGAGATCATCTTATAATGCTACCGTCAATCAAAGCAAGATAAGATGCATAAAAAGATAAACATCACATGCAATCAATATAAGTGATATGATATGGCCATCATCATCTCGTGCCTGTGATCTCCATCTTCGAAGCACCGTCATGATCACCATCGTCACCGGCGCGACACCTTGATCTCCATCGTAGCATCGTTGTCGTCTCGCCAATCTTATGCTTCCACGACTATCACTACCGCTTAGTAATAAAGTAAAGCATTACATCGCGATTGCATTGCATACAATAAAGCGACAACCATATGGCTCCTGCCAGTTGCCGATAACTTGGTTACAAAACATGATCATCTCATACAATAAAATTTAGCATCATGTCTTGACCATATCACATCACAACATGCCCTGCAAAAACAAGTTAGACGTCCTCTACTTTGTTGTTGCAAGTTTTACGTGGCTGCTACGGGCTTAAGCAAGAACTCATCTTACTACGCATCAAAACCACAACGATAGTTTGTCAAATAGACCCCGTTTTAACCTTCTCAAGGACCGGGCGTAGCCACACTCGGTTCAACTAAAGTTGGAGAGACAGTCTTCCGCAAGCCATCTATGTGCAAAGCACGTCAAGGGAACCGGTCTCGCGTAAGCGTACGCGTAAGGTTGGTCCGGATCGTCTCGTCCAACAATACCGCTAAACCAAAGTATGACATGCTGGTAGGCAGTATGACTTGTATCGCCCACAACTCACTTGTGTTCTACTCGTGCAAATAACATCAAACCATAAAACCTAGGCTCGGATGCCACTGTTGGGGAACGTAGTAATTTCAAAAAAAATCCTACGCACACGCAAGACCATGGTGATACATAGCAACGAGAGGGGAGAGTGTTGTCTACGTACCCTCGTAGACCGAAGCGGAAGCGTTGACGCAACGTAGAGGAAGTAGTCGTACGTTCTCCTCACGATCCAACCGATCACAGCACCGTTACTCCGGCACCTCCGAGTTCTTGGCACACGTTCAGCTCGATGACGATCCCCGGGCTCCGATCCAGCAAAGCTTCGGGGAGGAGTTCCGTCAGCACGACGGCGTGGTGACGATCTTGATGTGTTACCGGCGCAGGGCTTCGCCTAAGCACCGCGACAATATGACCGAGGTGGAATATGGTGGAGGGGGGCACCGCACACGGCTAAGGAACGATCGCGTTGATCAATTGTGTGTCCAAGGGGTGCCCCTTGCCTCAGTATATAAAGGATGGAGGAGGAGGAGGCCGGCCAAGCCAATTGGTGCGGCCAAGATATGGAGTCCTACTAGGACTCCAAGTCCTAGTAGGAGTCCACCAAGAGGGGAGGAAGGGAGAAGGAATAGGAGGAGAAGGAGAGGTGGCCGGCCCCCTTTTCCCTAGTCCAATTCGGACTAGAGGGGAGGGGGGCGCAGCAGCCTTTTTCCTCTTCCCACTAAAGCCCATCAAGGCCCATTACTTCTCCCGTAATCCCGTAACTCCCCGGTACCTCCGAAAATACCCGAACCACTCAGAACCCTTCCGATGTCCGAATAAAGTCGTCCATTATATCAATCTTTACATCTCGACCATTTCGAGACTCCTCGTCATGTCCCCGATCTCATCCGGGACTCCGAATTCCTTCGGTACATCAAAACTCATAAACTCATAATATAACTGTCATCGAAACCTTAAGCGTGCGGACCCTACGGTTCGAGAACAATGTAGACATGACCGAGACACGTCTCCGGTCAATAACCAATAGCGGGACCTGGATGCCCATATTGGCTCCTACACATTCTACGAAGATCTTTATCGGTCAGACCGCATAACAACATACGTCGTTCCCTTTGTCATCGGTATGTTACTTGCCCGAGATTCGATCGTCGGTATCCAATACCTAGTTCAATCACGTTACCGGCAAGTCTCTTTACTCGTTCCGTAATACATCATCTCACAACTAACACATTAGTTGCAATGCTTGCAAGGCTTTATGTGATGTGCATTACCGAGAGGGCCCAGAGATACCTCTCCGACAATCGGAGTGACAAATCCTAATCTCGAAATACGCCAACCCAACATGTACCTTCGGAGACACCTGTAGAGCACCTTTATAATCACCCAGTTACGTTGTGACGTTTGGTAGCACACAAAGAGTTCCTACGGTAAACGGGAGTTGCATAATCTCATAGTTAAAGGAACATGTATAAGTCATGGATAAAAGCAATAGCAACATACTAAACGATCGGGTGCTATGCTAATGGAATGGGTCATGTCAATCAGATCATTCAACTAATGATGTGATCTCGTTAATCAAATAACAACTCTTTGTTCATGGTTAGGAAACATAACCATCTTTGATTAATGAGCTAGTCAAGTAGAGGCATACTAGTGACACTCTGTTTGTCTATGTATTCACACATGTATTATGTTTCCAGTTAATACAATTCTAGCATGAATAATAAACATTTATCATGATATAAGGAAATAAATAATAACTTTATTATTGCCTCTAGGGCATATTTCCTTCACCATCTGCCTTAACCCTACAGGCATTCTGACTGGAAAACGTCCTAGTTCACATGTTCGTCTCCAAAGAACTCTTCTACGAACTCCTGTTCTTCCATGCCTGGCCAATTAAATAACAAGTGGCAAGCCAATGAGTACTTTGAATGTACTCGCAAGCAACCCATGATTGGAACAGGGCACAATAATGCAATTATATAGCACTAAGTAGGTAGTTTGCAGAAAGCTAGTTTTGAGTGCAATGACATGATCTATCAACAAGTAACGTATGCATCATGGGAGTACAGATATTCATATGAACAAGCTACAGATATCAACATAAGCAGAGTTGGACACAAATCCAACTTGATCAATGAGTCAAGTCATATGACTTGGCCCAAATAGTTTTATCAACGCACACACACACGCGGTTTGTAACACTCTTGACGTAGTTTAAGCAGCACCACCCAACTTTCCTTGACCGTGGACACGGCTATTCGAATAGTTTTACACTCTGCAGAGGTTGCACACTTTACCCACAAGATCCGGGGAACTTCCATGTCATCCACGACCCGCGGTACCTCAAGTATCCCGGGTAAGCACCCGATCACTATCTTTCCCTAGACGACACTAACATAGAATCCACTCGATAGGTAGTAACCCCCGTGCCCAACATTTCACATCTTAAAATTGTGGAGCCTCGCTCCCATATTCATCACACACCACAAGCACGGGGTACCAATGGTGTGTCCGGTGCCCTATGAAAACAGTCATGGCCTCCCTACCTGGCACGACCCCGTCCCGAGAGAGCGCAACAACGACTATCCCGTCACTAGAAATACGGGCTCCAAGCTAGTATCGGCCTAGGTAATCGGTAATGCCCTTTCCCATATAAGGGTAGAGTGGTTGTGCATGTAAGGTTGGGACAGTCGACAAATCTTAAATCTAATCCATTTTCGAAAACCACACACACACTTGCCTCGGTACGCCACTTCGTCATCAAGTGGTTACCCATCTCATTATCTCCCTCGGGCATAAGTGGCACCCGACAGGGTTTTTGAAAAAGTCTTTTTGAAAATACTTTGTCTCCATCACCATTCATATAGCCGTCCCATTTGCGTAGCATCTACTTTAGCATCCTATCTACTCCCACCTGCATAACCCTCATAGGAAGGTAGGGTCATGCACAATGCAAGTATCAACAAGGAGGAAATGAAGGAAACCCACCAAAGTGGCTACCATCTCATCATGATTCCGATGCAACAATAATAAAGTGTTATATGAAATGCATAAAAAGGGTTTCATAGACATGGTCAAAGGGCTGCTTGCCTGGCTCAGCAAGGTCTTCTGGATCTTCAAAGTCTTCTGGTCGAAATCCTTCGTCAGCAATGCAATCTAACATCGCAATATAATAACGAGAAAAATATAAGGCAATAATAAAATAGAAAAACCAAAGTGCTCAGAAAAATGTCAACTCATTTTTGTTAAATACTAGGGTGAAACCTAAGAAGGGGGAAATTCCTAGTTTTGGATTTGGAGTGGTATAATATGATGAATGGATTTTTAGAGAGGTTTAAATATATTAAAATTTGAATTTGAATATGAACAGTACATAAAATTTGTTTGGACATGTGTGAAAGCTATACCATTAAATAGGTAGGATTTTCACAAATTAGGAACTGGAATTATTGCATTTGGATTAATATTTAGTCCTGAGGAATTTTTGCAAATTTATGGAAAAAAAAGGAGAAGTAGCACTGTGCAACTGGGCCAAAAGGACCACAATGCAGCAGGCCCAGAGAGGATCCAGCCCGCGCGAGGCTGCCACGTCGAAGGCGTAAATGCAAGATACGCCTTCAGCCGACGAGCGAACCGGTACGCGCGTGCGTGTGTTTAAACCTGACGGGTGGGGCCCACCCGTCAGAATGTGAGGCCGACCGACGGGCCCCACGGTCGTCGTCTTCATCCTCGGGCCAGAGAGGGACACGAGCTCACCGGCGTCGCTGTGGTCGACGGCGAGGCGATCCGAGGGCACAGGCATGCTCAGGGCAGAGTCGCCATTCATGTGGAGGTGGAGGCGGTCGCCGGAGTGTAGGGGTTCACCGGCGACGAGGAAGCCGGCGGAAGGGCTTCGGGAGGTGCTTGCCCCGGTCGATTCTGGCTGCAATAGAGAGGGGAGACAAAGGGGAAATGGTAAGAGACGTGAGGCGGTTCCAGATCGAGAGAGAGAGAGAGGGCAAAGGAGGCCTGTACCACGAGATCGACCGCGACCCGAAGTGGCGGAGCTCGAGCTCGATCTCGAGATTGGGCGGCTCTCGGGATGAACGGGAGGCTCAGGGGGATATTTGGAGTGGGAGAGGACGATTCGTGGCGAGAGGAGGGCTCGGGGATGCCTTATATAGGCGAGCGGGGGTCCACCATGGGCTCATGCACCGGCGAGCTCGTGCTCGTCGCTACGGGCCTTGGGAGGGTGTTGCGCCGAGTCTAGGACGTTCGTGGGGGTGGACTACGCCCAGGGGGAGAAGAGAGGGAGCGGGGAACGCGTTAGAGCGGGTCCCCATCGCGGGCAGCGACTGGCGTGCTCGGGCGGCGCTCTGTCCGCACGCGAGGAGAGCCGGAGAGGGAGGGAGAGGAGGGGGCCGATAGTGTAGCGTGTCGCGGACGTCGAGATGCATCGTCTGGCGCATTGGGAAGGCCCGAGCTGGTCGGGGTCGTCGGACAGAGGGCGGCTACAGTGCGGGAGCACACTGTAGCATGCTCCAGAGAGCCCCAATGGTCGGCATGACCATTTTCTATGCAATGTGGGCACGACCAAAAGTGTCTGGTAGCTCTAGGGGGAAGTAAAGAAGTGGGAGATGGCCTTGGATGCCCTGGGTGGCCAGTAGGAGAAGAGAGAGGTAGAAGAAGAGGGAGAGAGGGGCTGTCCTGGGAGGTAAATTGGGGTATTTTACCCCTCAATCATTGAGCAATGGCCAGGGGAGAGTTACTGGAGGTAGGAGAGGGTCAGGAGCGGTTATGGTACAAAGTTGAGCCCATGGAGATTAGTGGAAGAGGTCAAAAATGGAAATTTGGTAAAGTGGCAGAAGGTGTTTGTTGCTGGTTTGGGCAAGAAAATGAATTCCACTTGCCATGATACTTAACAAGATGGAATGGCACATAGAAATAGGGTGCTCCACCAAAATTGAGCTCATTTGGGAAAAGTTGCCAATGCAGCTTTTGTAAACCCTAGAAATCAACAAAAACGGGTTTTTCAAGGTCTAGTCGTCCAAAACTATTCTCCTTGATGCACCACTTGGTGTAGTTTAATAATTAGGGTATATGAGAATGTCCACAAAGTTTGGCATCAAATGGAGAAAGTTGGCAATGTAGAGTTGTTCAAACTTGGTTCTGGACAGAGAGGGTTTTGGGTACTTTTGTGAACCAAAACAGTTTGGATTGAGCTGAAATTTTGCAATATCATCATATTATGCATATGTGACTTTCTAGAATTTTTTCTAGATTTATTGGAAAATATTTCTTGTAGAAATATTTCAAATCCTTGAAATGGGCAGAAATGGTTTTGGGAGGTTTTGTCCAATATTTTGATCATGACCATGTCTTGAAACTCATATGTATGGAAAATATATGTCCACTGAGTTTCCCTGATTTTTCTCAAATATTTGTGAATCTTTTAAATAATTTTAACCTATTAAAGACCATTTCTGGCCTAAAGAAAAAGCCTTTAAGTAAAATAGGAAAATAACTTTCAAAATTATATTTTTGTGGTTTACGGGAGTCCTACATCTAATTGGATTCAAATATACCTTTTGAAAGATTTTTCACACCCCAAATCAAGTACTTGCAGTGCAAACATCAATTTAGGGGTTTTTGGAAAACTAATTTTAGAAAATACTTTTTCGCCAAAATTTTTTTTAAGAAAATACTATATTGCTCTATACACATGGCATGATCATTGGGCAGAAGCTTGGGGTAAGGAGATGAAGTATAGAAGGTGGAGTTGTGTTGACTTTAAAGAGCACTTGAAAAACACAGAGAGAAAACCAACTCCAAATAAAAGCCAAATAATGGAAAAGTTTTTGTCAAACCACACTTTATCATGATTTATTAGCTTAAGTGTTGTGGCATGAAAATCAGGGTGTGACAGGGGGGAAGGTCCTCGATCTTGTATCTTCACGGCCCATCAATCCGACCCATATCACATAGCCTGGACGCCTGAAAAACCCCTACTCCAAGATTCCCTTAGTAGCCCCCGAACCAGACTTCAATGACGACGTGTCCAGCGCGCAGATTATCTTCAGCATTGCAAGGCAGGTTCCTCCTCCAAATACTCCAAAGCAATTTGAAAAAAAACCGTATTCGACTTTTCAATGATGATGCAGTATTCGGCTTTTATATCATTGGTTCCGTTAGGTGGGCCCTCCATGATACTCCGGACATCTTTGGCTTCACATTAAATATCATATCCTTCGGCTTATGTGCCACCTCGCCTCAGCTTCCACGTGTCAGACGAATACGAAGGGTCCGAGTGTTTTATAGATAACACCCTGACGGTGTGGGGAAGGCGTCTATTTTAAGGAGGTTGGATCTCGGATGCCATTCCAAACCAAGCGAAAATCCTTAGAGCTAGCCAGAGAACCGCGCAAACATGGTTGGCGCTCCCAGTTCTTCCTCACGCCCTCACGGCCCTCAAAAAGGCAATTGTGTCAGCGTTCTGGGAACGGGGGTCCCCAGACTTGCCTGCCTACGGCCCACGGCATGGCTGTGCAAGCGGGCCTGTACGGCCCATCTTCATCAACAAGGCATTCAAGACCCTCGCGAGGCGGACGACTCAAGACCTCCTTAGGAGCGACCTCTCCAGGCAGGCTCGCGAGGAGCGGAGATATCAAGGCGGGGCAAGCCTCGCGAGGCTCTCGTGACGTGAGCCATGACGACCGGCACCAGGCGGGCGCCAGCGCGCGCAGCGTCCTTGTTTCCTCTTTGGTGCTAAGGAGGCAGGCGCAGACGCGGAGCACTGAGGTATCAGGCAAAGGTTTCCATATCGATGCAACGAGACCAAGACTAGCAGGACGGCAAGACAGAGGTCACCATGGAGCCCAAGACGGCGTCACCGCCAGAGCCTTTTGCAGGCGAAGACCGCTTTTGTCAGGATACCTTGTACTAGTTGTCCCCTTTCAAATTCGCCCTTCGTTGTTGGCTCCCTTCTCGCTCAATATTTGGGGAGAGGACCAGGGCCTATATAAGTAGAGCTAGCCACCACAGTAGGGGGAGTTCCGATCGACAAGTCCACAGAGCACAAGAACACCTCAACCTCAGGAGGCTGTTCTTCCCCATGTATTGTTCCTCATCAGCCCAAGAGGCAATCCACCACCACACACTAGAGTAGGGTATTACACCACAACGATGGTCCGAACCAGTATAAACCTCGTGTCTTTCTGTGTTGCGAGTTCATCGAGTTCGTCCGCGAGACCTTAGTGAGCTAGGGCATGGATCGGTAGGAGGGAAGAACTTCGTGCGCACCCTAGAGTTCGAACCTTAAGGGTTTTGCCGGAACCCCACATCCTACATTTGGCGCGCGAGGTAGGGGTGCGCTGGAGCTTCTTCTCCGCCAATCGACTTGCCGATGCTCCGTGGCCATGATGTCCGACGACCCAAGAGCTGATTCCGACCATTGGGCAGCATGGCCAACCCAGGCAGTGACACCTGCCCATGAAGACCGCGACCCCACGCTCCAGGCACCGCGAGCGCCATCCAGTGCCTGCAGGGCGCGAGCGGCGCGGCTAGGCGTCGTCCACCCTCACCCCACGGCAAGTGTGAGCCGCTGCGAGGGCAGCAAGCCACGCCGCAGCAACAGCGCCGCATTCGCGGTGGGAGCAGGCAAACATGCGGGCAGCGCTCACGGTGGAGCGAGAGCTGCTGCAGTGTCGGCTGATGGAGAGCGGCCGGGAGGCACTGCTGGAGCGTGTTGTCGAGCTGCTGGATGTGGCGGCATTGGGAGCGCCGCCCTTCTGCCATCAGCTTCCCTCTCAAGCCACGCCGGGGTCTCATGGCGAGCCTCACCGCAACCAAGTGCCATCAGGTGTGCCTGGGGGCTTCGTCAACACCAGCATGGCCGGCGGCGCCGGGGGCTCCACCGCCCCCACGCCGCCCGCGACGAGCATGGATACAAGTATTCCCCCCCCCCATGGTTCCAGTGGGATGCCGAATTACCATCCTCAGGACGCCGCGCAGGGCCGGGCAACATGGAGCGTGGGGCACCGCGGCGAGGTGTTCGGGGTGACGGCCCCGGAAGCCTACGTGCCTCGCATGATGGGCCAGGAGTACGCACCAAAGGACGACCCTGCCTCGTTCCTCGAAGAAGAGTGGGAAGAAGGGACACTGGAAGTTTAAGAATTCCAGGAACCGACGAAGAACCACAATGATCACGCCAGCAACAACGACTACAGGGTACCACTAATCTCTCAGGAGCAGGCTTACGCTAATCATGGGCTGCAAGTGAATCACGTCACGGCATCGATCGGCGACCCTGGTGCAGCAGCATCCCTTCCGTCGGGGTAATCACGTTGGGGGCCACGAGAAGGGAGCCAGCAGCAAGGCCCCTCCCCGCGTCACGTGAAGCCAGGCAACGCCCGGAGGTAGGCCCTCTGCCGGGGAGGTGCCGGTGAGCCTTCCCCCGGCAGAGGATCCGTGGTCGCCAGGGGCACCGCTTGCGTCCCCTTTCCCCCCTTTGTGTCATCCAGGTTGTCGGTCAACTCAAAGGTGGTCGAGGGAGGCGCAAGGCGGGGCCCTCGTCTGGCGATATGAAGCAAGGCGGGTTCCTATGAAGAAGGCCCAGTGCTTGTGAAGCTCGCCGCCCGTGACACTCTCACGTAATAATGAGTGGGGCTGTACACGCCCCGGAGTCTCAGGGGTGCTGGCCTCAGGCCCTAGGGATCCCTCCCACACCTAGTGGCAGCACTTAGCTCCACGCTGGTGAGAAGACTTGAAGACCTGAAAACTAGACTAGGTGTCGGACGCGGCCATTTGCTTTGGATCTTTTCTTCTGTAGCCTTGCTTTCTGGATTTGGATTTAAGTTGAAGTCAAGCTTTTATCGATGCGTGTGGGGGTGCATTTTCTCATTCAAAGCGATTTCTTGCCATCTGGTTCTTACCTTGTTCTCGAGCTCACGCTCGCCACTTCCCCCTCGCGGGCCCCTCGCGAGCGGGGCTGGGCCCAGCATGCGCGACGAGAGCGCCGATCAAGGCAAGAACCTCATGAGGCCCTCCCGGGTAGGTCAGCAGACCCTTCAGGAGCCCCGCGACAACTCTCGACCCTACAATACGATTCAGGGCCTACCCCCGCTAAGGTAAACCGCAGTGGCAAGACTTGCCATCAGACTCATGGCCGGCCAAAACGCACCCTTGATTTAGCACAGAGAGATGGAAATCATGATTCATTTACATGAGGGGCTCCCCCTCCCAAAATTCTCTCACAATCTTCAGGGGCCACGCCCGAGTTTTTGCATACAGGGTGAAGCGGTAAAGGGACGAGCAATTAGCCGGATATGTCGCTCGCCGCATCCTCCGCTTCATCTTCGGACGCATCACTCGTGTCGCTGACGTCGTCATTGGCACCACCGCCGCCATCACCAGCGCCGGCGTCCCCATCATCGACTACGTCGCCTCCGTCTATGGCGACTACCACTGCGTCGTCCTCTAAAGTGAAGGCTCTAACCAACGCATCCATGTTGTCCTCCACCCACCGCGCCAGGTCGCCCTGGACGGCCTGTGGTACGGGGGCAATGGCAGCATCGAAGTCGAAGTCGGGGAAGGTATTCCTGAAGTGGCTGAAGACGCGGGAGAACGCATGCCCGAGCAGGTCCGGCTCCTCTCCTCCACGAGCCGGCGAGCCCTGTCGGACCGGGCTTCCAGGCGCGTCACCACGTCGGTGAAGAAGATCAGGTGGTTGGCTTAGTCATTCGAGTGGGGGTGCGGTGCATTCTCATCACAGATGTGGCCCAAGGTGGTATTATCCCTGTTCCCGAGGTCCTGAAGCATGGGGAGGTGCTCGCGCTCCAGCGTCCGTCTTTGGAGCACTTCCTCCCTATTTTGTCGCGCGATGGCCTCGGATCCATCAACCTGTTTCCGAAGAGAAAGCAGCTCGGCGCGGGCGGAGGCCAAGTCCGCCTGCGACATAACCAGGGCGGCAGTCGTGGCCTTCCCACGCCTCTCCGCCGCGTCCAACCTGGGCCTGAGGGCAGCGGCCCTACCCGCATCCTCCGTTCCTGCGAGCTTCAGCTTCAAGTCGTACCTACCCTCCAGTTCTGCGCACTCGGCCACCCGGCGGTCGACTTCCTCCTGGACCCTGGCCTCACGAGCCCCGACGACATCTTCCGCCTGAGCAACTTGACGCTCCCTCATCTCCAGCTATTCGAGCTCAAGGCTGCGCTCCATGGCTTCTAGAGCCAGCGCCTCCTCGCACCTCTGGACCTCCTCTTCATCTGCGGGCGTCCCCTCAGTGAAGCAAGGGCGGCCCTGCATGCATCCACCTGCTGCTCGAGGGACGCACTCCAGGCCTGGAGCTCCCACGCGCGCTTCTCCGCAGCCTCGCGACGGCGGTCAGCCTCGCGAGCCTCCTCCGAGGCTTGGGAGCAAGCTTCATGGGGAACCTTGAGGGATGCCTCGGCCTTCGCATTGTCGATATCACGCTGATAGTGGCCAATATTGATGGCCACCCTCAATTTACGTCGTTCCTCCACCAGACGAAGACCTTCAGCCTCAAGGCGCGAGTCGACGCCCGCAAGTTCTTCACCAAGTCGGCTCATCGCTCCCATCGCCTCCTGGAAGAGCTCTTGGCGAACGACACTTCGCCCGCGCTCGGATTCGAACGCGCGGCCCACCTCGCCCTTCGCCTCGGGGGCTGCAGGCAGGACATCAAGCGGCGCACCGCCTCTCGGCAGGGGGCTGGGGGCTGGTACCGCTCCAGGCGCCGGCCCGACCTCATGAGAAGCTCCGGCCGGACGCGGCCCGCTGCTTGAGGAGGAGCCGAAGGTCGATGTCAACCAGTTGTTGTCCATAACCAGAGGAGGAGACCGGGGAACGCCCGCAAGGCTCCAAGCCAGACCATGCCGGAAGGGCGGCAAAGCCGCAGATTCAAGACTCCATGAAGCCAAGCGCACCCCCTTTGCCGACCCGGTTCCATGCACGGCGTGCGGGCTCAGGGTGGACAAGGCCAGCGGGGTGCCGAGGAAGGCGGGGATTGCTTCACGAGGGACCCAACGGCCCTGGCAGAAGGGGTCCTGAAGAGATAGCATCAGGAAGGAAAGCAGCAATCAAGGAATCACAAGGTGTAGTACTTACTCGTCGATAGCAAAGTACTTTCACCGCTTCAACGGCCTGAAGATTTTGTTGCTGCTCGGGGATCCTTTCTTCTTGCTGAGCTCCTCGAAGTCCATGCAAAGCTGACCAAAGCGCTAGACGTGACGGTCGGTGCAAGGCGGGGCCGAAGAAGAGCTTGGAGGGGCAACTTCAGGGGTGTCTGGCTGTGGTGAGTAGTCGGGCGCCGTCTCACAATGACCTTCCGAGGCTTCGGGGGCTTTGACCTCGGGAAACGCATGCCACGTCGCCTCAGTAACCGACGCCCCAGGGGAGGGATCGCGAGCTCCCGAGGATCACGCCCTCGGATCACCACGCGGCATGTGCTCTTCAGCGCTTGGGCCGCCGGCCTCCGTCCGAGCTCGCCCTCCTGCACCCTCACTTGGGGCAAGCTCGGCTCCGGTGGTGAGGAATGGGACCACATCGACGGGGTTCTCGCGGGGCCCCACCAGACCGATCGGGCGCAGGCCCCACTCATCAAAGGAGGGTATGCTCGCGGAAAACTCATCCTTGTTCTCGCAACGATACAGCAGACAGCTCTTCCGGGGCATGTCGTCCAGCAGAGGGGTACCCGCCAGGATAATAAGCACTGTCTCCTGCGTCTTAAGAGGAAGCCCTTCCTCTTGAAACCTCATGTGGTCCTCACTGCTGAGCAAGGCCCACATCGGGCGGGAATGGCGCTGAAGCGGAGCGACTCGGCGCTTGACGAACTCCTTCACCACCATAGGCGTCGTCACGCCGCGGTCCTTCAACCTCCTCAGCCTGGCCCAGACAGGAGCGAGGCGGGGGCTCGTGAGCTTCTAATGGCCCCAATCGAAGTTTGGAACAGCAGGCCCCGATGTATCATGGACCAGAGGACTGAGCACACCGGCATTGACGAACACCCATCATGCCCAGAACTCACTCGTGGATGAAGCAAGCTCAAAGTCAATCCCCATGCCCGCCGTCGCGGCCATGGCCTGGAAGCTCATGCACCCCAAGCCCTGACAAGGGTCAGTTAGATGCAATGAGAATAAATGGCGGAAGAAGGCCACCGAAGGAGCGATGCCCATCATGGCTTCGCACAAAAAGGAGAAGACGGTGAGAAGGGTCACAGATTGGGGGTCGAGATGGAGCATATGGATCTGATAATGCTCGAGCACCGCATTGAAGAAGGCGGAGAAGGGAGGAATCAGGCCAGCCCAGAGGGCATCTATGAAGATTGGGACCTCAGTGGCAGCCCGGGCCATGTGAGTGCAAGACGCGGGCCAAGCCACTGTCTCTCCCCACTCGTTGAAGCTGGAAGCGAGCATTGGACGCACCTTGTCCATGGCCTCATCGTTGAGCACCCGGGACCGGCCAAGCGCTGGCTCAACGGCCGGAGGCGCGCTCGGCGAAGACAAGGGTTTCTTCCCCTTGTCTGCTTGATTCGGCACCATGGCGGTGGAGCTGGCAGGAGGCAGGTCAGATTGGAGAGGAGAAGCAAAATCTCGAGAAAGCAGAGAGATTGGGGAAGCAAGACACGGGCGATGGGGTAATAATTGTGTAGATTGCGGGGGCTGCATAGCCAGGCGAATTCAAAGGCAGCCTGGGGAAGTGGAGACACCCATGTCTAATCAACCGCCACGCGTCGGTCGAGGCCGTAGGCTTTGGGGGCCCGCGGCGCTCCGTGCTTGACCCTTGGCTTTGCCGCAAAGCGAAGCCCGAGTGCACCTTGGGCCCGGGGGCTACTGTCAGCGTTCTGGGAACCAGGGTCCCCAGACTTGCCTGCCTGTTGGCCCACGGTGTGGCTGTGCAAGCGGGCCTATACGGCCCATCTTCATCAACAAGGCATTCAAGACCCTCGCGAGGGGCCAAGCCTCGCGAGGAGGACGACGCAAGACCTCCTCAAGAGTGACCTCTCCTGGTAGGCTCGCAAGGAGCAGAGATATCAAGGTGGGGCAAACCTCGCGAGGCTCTCGTGACATGAGCCATGACGATCGGCACCAGGCGGGCGCCAGCGCGCACAGCGTCCTTGTTTCCTATTTGGTGCTAAGGAGGCAGGCACAGGCGCGGAGTACCGAGGCATCAGGCAAAGGTTTCCATATCAGTGCAACAAGACCAAGACCAGCAGGACGGCAAGACGGAGGTCACCATGGAGCCCAAGACGGCGTCACTGCCAGAGCCTTTTGCAGGCGAAGACCGCTTTTGTCAGGATAGCTTGTACTAGCTGTCCCCTTTCAAATTCGCCCACCATTGTTGGCTCCCTTCCCGCTCAATATTTGGGGAGAGGACCAGGGCCTATATAAGTAGAGCTAGCCACCACAGTAGGGGGGAGTTCCGATCCACAAGTCCACAGAGCACAAGAACACCCCAACCTCAGGAGGTTGTTCTTCCCCTTGTATTATTCCTCATCAGCCCAAGAGGCAATCCACCACCACACACTGGAGTAGGGTATTACATCACAACGGTGGCCTGAACCAGTATAAACCTCATGTCTTTCTGTGTTGCGAGTTCATCGAGTTCGTCCGCGAGACCTTAGTGAGCTAGAGCATAGATCGGTAGGAGGGAAGAACTTCGTGCGCACCCTAGAGTTCAAACCTTAAGGGTTTTGCCGGAACCCCACATCCGACAAATTGGGAGAGCTGCTCGGTCTCCCACACCCAGCTGACCAAGCTCCAGACGCAGGGATATATTCCTCCCGTGGACCTGGTTCTCGTTCGGGCGGGATTAACTTCCATAAATGGCGAAGCCCTGGCAGAAAATTTCCCCAATCCTACTGAAGGGGGGCGAGTGTGCTTCGTTTCCTTCCTACTAAGAGGCGTTGGATATCCAATCCACCCTTTTCTCCGAGGTCTCCTGGAGTACTACGGCCTCCAGCTGCACAATCTCAAGCCGGGCTCCATTCTGCACATCGCGGGCTTCGTTGCTCTTTGTGAGTTGTTTCTAGGCTGCGAGGCCCATTTTGAGTTATGGAGGAAACTTTTCTGCCTCATCCCCCGTTCCCAAAAGGGATCTATATTCAAGGTGGGCGGTGCCGAAGTATGGCGTACAGCCGGGACAGGATACCTATCCGGCACTCTGAAGAAGGCATCCGAAGAGTGGCCCTCAGAGTGGTTTTATATTGAAGACGTCGTTCTCCCAGACCCAATCCGACAGGGTCTACCCGAATTTTCCAACGCTCGATTAAAGAAGCGCCACAGATGGCGCCCTCGGAGCCTTGAAGAGGAAGATAGTGCAGAGATTAAGAAGTTAATGAGCAAGATAAAGATACTCGTACAATCCGGACTATCTACAATTGAGGTAATGGCGATTTCAATAACGCGAGGCGTTCAGCCACTTCAATCCAGACAACTTTGCCGCCTTGGCTGCCATGTTGGCTGATCTTTATAAAGGGGAGAAAGAAGATTTTACTCGCCCTAAGTGCCGAGAGGGCTTTTCCATGTACAACCCTCCTAGTTGGGTGAGCTTTCGCTCCATAACCTATCTCAATCCTGTTCCTGACTTGCACCTAGTTTGAACTTTAATCCTACTATTTTTAACAGGAATGGAGAAAGGTTGTCGCGGGGATCTATAGCCCCGCTCCGTAGTAAGAGGACACAAATCAAGACCTGGATCCCGGATTTGAAGAGGATCCGGACATATTCATAGAGCTCAAGGAGGGGGTATTTTATCAGGCGAGCTACGACGGCACAGAAGTGGCCATCACAGCCGATTATCCCGGCCTTCTCCCCTCCTCTCACGTAAGTACCCAGGAGACATCTTCTCAACAAGATCCTTCCCGTTGTGCCTCACCTACCGCACTATCTCATGCTCCGAAGGGGTGGCGCTCGTCCCACCAAACCACATTGAAGGCGCCCTCCAAGAAGGCGACGCTCGTGCAGGGTGAGTCTTTGAAAAGAAAGGCGGGCAGCGATACCATCGAGCCTCCTCGTCCACCGAAGAGGTATAATTTTCAACCTACACTTGGCAAATATTATGGTTTGTAATGTGCTCCGATGTGTTATAATTCAGGAAGAGCGTACACCGGACCGTATCCGGGGACCTCGCCAGCCATGCATCGGCCAATCCGGCCCCAGACCTTGCTACTAGTACTAGGGTTGGTATGGGTGCCATGTCGGATCGTCATCTCTACGAGGATTCGCATAATGTATCCGTCACCAATTCCGAAGTGGAGAGCACTATGGTCCATCGGCGGCGAAGAGAGGCCATGCGCGACCCGAGCTTCACTGAAGAGGCGTTCAATGCCCTCGGCTCTGCGGATGCATGCATCCGGGCTACTCGAGATAGACTTGCCGGAGCTACGCATCAGCTTGCAAAGGATATGCGGGTAAGGCTTTGTGTAGATTCAATAATCCTATGCACCAGTAGCCCCCGAGACTGGAAGCAGTTGACACAACTGATTTGAGGATCATTGTATAATTAGGTACTTACGGAGAAGAACAACATCCTATCTTAGGAGCTTGAAAAGTGTCGGACCCAGCTAACTGCTGTCACTGCCGAACTGGAGAAATCCAAGAAGGCACCGGCTGGTAAAGTCAACTACTGTCCGAAAAATACGATTATGTGCTCAACGTGTTTTTAACATAAGAACCGTTGTGTTTACAGCGACAGGATCGTCGGATCAGCTGGAAGAGAAACTAAGGGCCACACAGGCGGATAAATAGCATGCCGAAAGGCAAGAAGCCGCTGGCCAACGTATACTGACACGGATCAGGGATGAGAAGAACAAGCTTCAGGATGCCTATACCAAGCAAGCGAAGAGCTGAAGGACATATGAGCCCAACTGGTGGATGCCTTGAAAGAGAACAGAAAGCTGAAAGGCGGCATATTCAGTATGTTTTTAACCTCACTTTCGTACAATCCCCTAATGGGAAGTTTAACAAGTTTGTTTCTATAGGTGTGCTGACTGGGCGGCCCGAAGGAGGGTGTCTGGATTTCAAGGCGATCTGCTATAAGAGCTGTCCAAAGTGCATGAGCAAGCCTGGAAGTCAATGAGGAACATTGTGAAAGCTTTATGGCCAGCCGATTCTCCTCCAGGAAGTATGGAGGAGCTTGTGAATTTATTCAAGGGAGCTCGTCGCCACTTTGGGCTATGGAAGATATCAGCATGCCAAGAAGGCACACGAGAGGCCTGGGCCATGGTGAAAACGCGGTACACCGGACTTGATCCGAATCATATGGCCCGGGTCGGGCCTCGTGGACCAGATGGACAGGAAATCCCTGTTAGTTCGGTGTATGACCAAGTAAAGATAGCTGCCAAGTTTTCACAGCAGGATGGTAAATTAGACAACCTATTGGATGGTCTAGAGGAGGAAGAAGTTTTCGAGTCCAAGTAGTAGTGTACTTTCATCGGCAAACGTATCTCCAGCCGAACTATAAAACGATTGTCATGGCAGACCGTCCGTTAACCTCCGAAACCCAAGGTTTGGAGTGTTTTCGAATACTATACAGTCGGTAAACACCGAAGTATGTTCGGAAACCAGGCGGTCTAGTCAAAGTTGCTTGAACAAACAAGTTGTATTCGGGGAGTTATGTTATATTACATTTGATCGTAAGAAACATCTTCCAGAGAGAATAGTTCCGTTAAGGGTTCCCCTCCCTGGGCCAGCATGCGTTCTTGTGCATTCCTAAGTTGTGATGCTAAAAATCACAGTACACGTTATATTTTGGGGGCTTGTGTTGCAACGGAGGAAGTTCATCTTTTGTCCGCCGACCTATTATTCCCTTAAGAACGCTAGCTTTCGGCTTCACCCATCTGAGGTACATGTCCGGATAATCCGGCTGTAACAATCGCAGGTGTGCTCCCTTTATGCCCTGGCCGAACAAGCGGGAACGTAGGGCATAAGCACAGGAGCCAGGCAAACCAGCTTGGCAAAAACTTAAGTCATAAAGGTGCATATGAAGGAAATACATATATGAGAAGATGACACATGTATACGGTGAGCTTGATGCTCGAAAAGGAATGATAATAATAAGCTTCTGTGAAAAGAAGCCCCAAGTTATAGTGGGGTGTGTACATTTAAAGATGTATTCACCGCAAGTGTGCGGCTTACCTGAACACATGCTATAAATCCTAAAACAAATGAAAAGAAGAAAGAGAAAAAGAGAAAAAAGAGAAAAAAAGTAACGAACAATGTGTCTGGACTTATGCATAAAATCTTCAGAGTCTGACAGTGTTCCATGGGTTCGGCTCTAAGCAATTGTCCTATGCATTACGAAGGCGGTAGGCTCCTCTAGTGAGAACTTCAAATATAATGAAGGGACCCTCCCATTTGGGCTTTAGCTTGTCCTTTTTCTTCTCTGGTAGGCGTAGAACGAGTTCACCAACATTATAAGTCTTGGCCCGCACTTCTCTACTTTGGTATCTTCGAGCTTGTTGTTGGTAGAATGCGGAACGAGCTTTTGCGACGTCACGCTCCTCCTCCAGGCTATCTAAGTCATCTTGTCGATCGAGTTCGGCCTCTCTCTCTTTGCACATGCGCACTCGAGGTGAGTCATGAATAATATCGCAGAGCAAGACGACCTCTGCGCCGTACACCATGATGAATGGTGTGTATCCGGTCGTGCGATTGGGTGTGGTCTGCAGCCACCAGAGTACAGAGTCTAGCTCCTCAACCTAGTGTTTATCTGACTCTTTTAGGGATCTCACTAGTCTGGGTTTAATGCCGCTCATTATCAGGCCATTGGCCCACTCAACTTGACTGTTTGTTTGAGGGTGATATACGGAGGCGTAATCGAGCTTGATGCCCAGATTAGCACACCAAATTTTTACCTCGTCGGCTGTAAAGTTAGAGCTGTTGTCGGTGATGATGTTGTGTGGGACACCATAACGGTGTACGGCACCAGATATGAAATCTATCACCGGTCCGGCTTCAGCCATTCTAACTGGTTTGGCTTCTATCCACTTAGTGAATTTATCTACCATGACCAGCAGGTACTTCTTCTTATGGCTTCCCCCGTTAAGGGGTCCGACCATGTCAAGCCCCCAAACCGCAAAAGGCCAAGTAATGGGGATTGTTCGTAGGGCGGTAGGCGGCATGTGGCTTTTATTGGCGAAAACCTGGCATCCTACACAATGTTGGACGAGGTCTTGTGCATCTGCTCGGGCCGTAGGCCAGAAGAAACCAGTACGGAGGGCCTTGCTTACAAGGGTCCGAGCTATGGCGTGATGGCCGCCAAGACCAGGATGGATTTTGGCCAAGAGCTCCCGCCCCTCTTCTTCGGAGATACATCTTTGAAGGACTCCGGTAGTACTTTTCTTGTAGAGTTCTCCTTCATGAACCTTATAGGCTTTCGAACATCAAATGATACAACAAGCCTCATTCTGGTCTTCAAGGAGATCCCGCCTATTAAGGTAGGCAAGGAAGGGTTTGGTCCATGGGGCGATTACTGCCATAATTACATGGGCGGAAGGAGTTGGTTCTGTGTTCGAGCCCCCGATGATATCTGAATCGTGTTCGGCATCTGGGGATATGATCGGCGCTGGACTGGTGGTTCCGCTCTCGTCCTGCCATACTACGGATGGCTTAAAAAGCCGCTCCACAAAGGTGTTAGGTGGAACGGGGTCGCGTTTAGTGCCCATTCGAGCAAGGATTTCTGCTGCTTGGTTATTATCTCGGGCCACGTGATGGAACTCAAGCCCCTCGAACCGAGCCGATATTTTGAGCACGGCATTGCGGTAAGCTGCCATCTTTGGATCTTTTGCGTCGAATTCTCCATTTATTTGGGATATTGCAAGATTTAAATCCCCTCGCACCTCAAGGCATTGTATGCCCATAGAAACAGACATCCGGAGACCATGCAGTAGGGCCTCATATTCAGCCGCGTTATTGGAGTCTGTCTACATGATTTGGGGTACGTAATGGATTGTGTCCCCTGTAGGGGATGTTAGGATGACACCCGCCCCTAATCCGGCTAACATTTTAGAACCGTCAAAGTACATCACCCAGTTGGAGTATGTGTCGTACTCTTTAGGGAGTTCGGCTTCTGTCCACTCGGTGACGAAGTCGGCCAGCACCTGAGATTTAATTGCTCAGCGTGGTTTTTATGTTATTTCAAATGGTAGGAGCTCGATGGCCCATTTTGCAATGCGGCCGGTGGCATCTTGATTGTTTATGATATCATTGAGGTGTACCTCGGAGGCCACCGTGATCGGGCACTCTTGAAAGTAGTGTCGCAGCTTTCAAGATCCCATGAAAACTGCATATGCTATCTTTTGATAGTGTGGGTATCGGGATTTGCATGGTGTGAGAACCGCCGATACGTAGTATACGGGTTTTTGGAGTGTGAATTTATGTCCCTCTTCCTCTCGTTCGACGATGAGCACTGTGCTCACCACCTGGTGAGTTGCTGATATATATATAGTAGCATAGGTTTGCCGATGTTAGGTGCGGCAAAATTCGGTTGTTTGCTAGCAGAGTTTTTATTTCTTCCAACCCGGCTGTTGCCGCGTCCATCCACTCGAAGTGGTAGGTATGCCCAAGCAGGCGATATAGCGGCAGTGCTTTTTTCTCCCAATCAGGAGATAAAGCGGCTCAAGGCTGCCACGCATTAAGCTAACTTTTGGACCTATTTTAGGTCTGTTGGTATCGCCAATTGTGACAAGGCTCGGATTTTGGCTGGGTTTGCTTTGATTCCTCTATTGGAAATGATGAACCCGAGCAACTTTCCGGCCGGAACGCCGAAAACGCATTTTTCTGGATTGAACCATATGTCATATGTTCGCAGGTTGTCGAATGTGAGACGTAAGTCGTCCACCAATGATTCGATGTGTTTGGTTTTGATGACTACATCATCTACATATGCCTCCACCGTCTTGCCAATTTGTTTTTCCAGGCATGGTTGAATCATGCGTTGGTAGGTGGCCCCGGCGTTCATGAGTCCAAAAGGCATAGTATTAAAGCAGAGAGGACCATACGGAGTGATAAATGCCGTTGCGGCCTGATCGGATTCATTCATCTTAATCTGATGGTATCCGGAGTATGCATTTAGGAAACACAGTGAATCGTGTACTGCAGTTGCATCAATGATTTAGTCTATGCGGGGCAGTGGGAAGGGGTCCTTAGGGCAAACTTTATTAAGGTCTTTAAAATCGACACAAAGACACCAGGATTTGTCCTTCTTTGGCACCATGACCAGGTTTGTTAGCCAATCCGGGTGTTTTAATTCTCGAATAAACCTGGCTTCGAGTAGTTTAGCTAGCTCCTCCCCCATAGCTTGCCGCTTTGGTTTAGAAAATCGCCGTAGTGCTTGCTTAACTGGCTTGAACCCCTTTATTATATTGAGGCTATGTTCGGCCAATCCGTGTGGGATCCCTGGCATATCCGAAGGGTGCCAGGCGAAAATGTCCCAATTCTCGCGCAGGAATGCTCTTAGAGCGGCATCGACCGCCAGATCCAGCTGTGCCCCAATGGTTGCTGTTTTATTGGGATCCGTTGGGTGGACTTGGGATTTGACTATTTTGTCTGCAGGCTTGAAAGCAGTGGATTTAGGCCTTTTATCAAGAATTACGTCGTCTCTATCCACTGTGGAACGCAGAGTGGTGAGCTCCTCGGCCGCAAGAGCTTCGGACAGTGCCTCGAGGGCCAGGGATGCGGTTTTGTTTTCGGCACGGAGTGCTATGTCCGGATCACTGGCGGTAGTGATAAAACCGTTGGTCCCGGGCATTTTGAGCTTCATGTACCCGTAATGGGGTATGGCTTGAAAGCGTGTGAACGCATCTCACCCTAATAGGCATGATATCCGCTGTTGAAAGGGGCCACCTGGAAGATTAATTCTTCGGACCTGTAGTTCTCTGGCGTGCTGAATATCACATCAAGTTTTATCTTTCCCGAACATTGTGCTTCTCGGCTGGGGACGATACCTCGAAAGGTTGTACTGCTCTGCTTGATGCAGCTCTTGTCTATTTGCATTTTATCGAGCGTGTCTTCATAGATGAGGTTCAGTCCGCTGCCACCGTCCATGAGCACTTTAGTGAGGCGAAAGCCATCTACAATTGGGTTTAGAACCAAAGCGGCTGGTGCTCAGACTGATCGAGCCCTTGGTTTGTCATTAGCGTTGAAGGTTATCGCCATATCGTTCCAAGGATTTATTGCGGCTACGTGATTGACTTCGGCAAGGTCGCGGAGCGCCCTTTTACGCTGATTGTATGAAGAAAAGGTCTCGAAGACCGGAAACACATTGAGATCGTTATCCTCGGGGGAGTACCTTACCGGGGTAGTGTTGG
The DNA here is from genome assembly GCA_032464435.1 of Aegilops umbellulata. NCBI lineage: Eukaryota > Viridiplantae > Streptophyta > Magnoliopsida > Poales > Poaceae > Aegilops > Aegilops umbellulata. Next base: position 3,796,122 of record CP136059.1, read on the forward strand.
TGAGGATGGCCTCACCGCTTTTAACCACCTGCCAGAGTATCCAAACATGCCCGAAGGCTATGAGTTCGTTCGGAATTCGGCATCGCGTGTATCTGACAGGGTTTGTCGAGCCATTCATCGAGGACAGTTCTGTGTCCCGGTAAGGGTTTAATTTTCCTTTCCATGAAGTAATGATCAGGTGCCCCATAAGGGTGCATCCTTTTTGCCCGGCCGGTGCGTGGCTTAAAGGCCAGTGGTTCCCATCGAGATGTCTGGGCTTTCCAAGCGCTTTCCATTGCACAGTACTTCTGTACTATATGTGCCAAATATGCAAAGTGTAGTATGCGGCGTGGATTGAGGGCATTGAGGAACCCCTCGTCCGTACAGTTGCGGCAAAAGATTGATACCGCATCATCGTCACAGCAATCTTTAATATTGTTTTTAACAAGTAGGAATCTAGCCCAAAAGTGGTAGACTGTTTCCTGGGGTTGCTGTCGTATGTACATTAAGTCGCATATGTCCAGGGGACTTGAATTGCTTGGAGAGTATTGATTGTGGTGGGCGGGTGGGCTTAAATCCGAGCCTTGACCCGCCATGGAATCTGGATTTTGAAAATTTTCTAAGGTCGTTGGCCCAGGATCCGGAGTGTCCTAGGGGTTTTTAGGTTCAACGCCTGATTCCATGCTCAGGGGGTAGATGATCTCTTCTTGAAGATGAGTGTCCAGCTCGTGGGTCTCGGAGATCCGAACATAGTATGTTTTTAGCGTAGGAGGAGCAGTATCCTCGACTTGCTCTTCCATGACAGTCACCAGGTGGGTGACCGGTGGGGACCTGATTTCCCTCTGATCGGGTTTAAGCTCAATCAGATTGTAATCCGTTGTGACCCCCAGGGCGGCGATGTGATCTAGCAATTCGTTTAAAGACGAGATATCTATTGGATCCATCTTCTCGACGCTTTTGGGGTTGATGCGGAGATGATTTTCGGCAATCCGGGAGACCGCCTTGGGCTTAATGGCTGGGCGGGCGCCTATGGTGAAATAGCCGATCTGGAGGATCTGCCCACGAACTAGGGCCTTTCCAGAGGTGATTTTGTCGTTGACGACAAGGCGAGACATTGATACTTCTGTCGACAACACGGAGGAACTCTCAATAAAAGCACCAATGTCGGTGTCAAAACCGGTCGATCTCAGGTAGGGGGTCCCGATCTGTGCGTCTGTGGATCGAAGGTAACAGGAGGCAGGGGACATGATGTTTACCCAGGTTCGGGCCCTCTTAATGGAGGTAATACTCTACTTCCTGCTTGATTGACTATCATGAGTATAGGGGTTACAAGTGTTGATCTACCTCGAGATCATAATGACTAAACCCTAGATGTCTAGCATGTATGAATTCTCCTTTTTCTACAGACTAAACCCTCCGGTTTATATAGACACCGGAGGGGGGCTAGGGTTGCACAAGGTTGGTTTACAAAAGAAGGAAACTACACATCTGGACGTCAAGCTTGCCACCCACGCAAAGGAGAGACCCATCCGGACACGGGGGAAGGTCCTCGATCTTGTATCTTCATGGCCTATCAATCCGGCCCATATCAATAGCCCGGACGCCCGAGGACCGCCTAGTCCAGGACTCCCTCACATACACTTGGAGCATACATACATAGCATACTTGGGATTGAAGATGACACATTTACTCTCATAGGTTGGTGCACAAACGTATCTTGACCATTTGAGAAATCACGCTAGTGTCTCTCTAGCATCCGTGCAACAAGATCTTTTTCCGTGGCAACACATTCTGTTCTCATTCCTTGGTTGCGCAGATCCCATCTCTCTATGCGCATGTGTGTTTCTTGTGTTACCATAGCTTTGATATATTTGCTTTATATTGCAATTTTGTGAATCTCCCTCAACATTTTTGACATCTTGGACTAATATTTGCTTGACTTTTGTGTCACTTGCCCTAACCAAGCCACTTGATAAGCTTTAATTTGTAGGTGTGAGTGAACAAGTTCGGTACCAATTCCACTATTCTCTCATATCACATTGAGTGACACGGGATACATCCTCAACTTTGGGAAACGGTATCTTGGTATTGTTTACTTCATTTCCTACTCACCTCTACTTGAGTATTGTGATGGATAGGCAAAGCACATCATCTTCGGTCTTCGACCGCATCGAGCGACTCACCATTGACATACGACACTCCAAAGCAAGGAGAAGGGACTACCTCAATGACAACTTGGACGCGCACATGGATGACACCTGACACATGTTGGCCAATTACAAGTCTTCTTCCCCTTCCTCATCTTCATGGTGGATACGCTCAAGTCATACACCTTCGAAGCATCCACACGATGCAAGTACCACGCGGCACCGTCCTCATCTTCGAGACGACTGCCAAGACAACCGTAAGACACATGTGCACGAAGACGAAGACTGACATCGACTACAAGTTCAAGCACGACAATGTCACCACCAAGAGGAAGCTTTGGTTACCACCACCACTTCGGCATCTTCGCCAAGTGTTCTCAAGGCATCTTCGCCTTCAGATGTACGGCATCTTCGCCTACTTCCCATGAGTACGCCTACTTCGACATCATCAAGTCCAAGGAGACCACCTACCAGCGAGGGTGACTTTTCCATCTCCAAAAGCCCCTCAAAGAAGACGACTGAGAATGGGAAATTCCCTTTAGTCATGGAGACGAGCTATGAGCTGCCACATCATATGGGCCTCATACAAGACAGTGACAAGATGGTCGAGCAAGGGCCATCCCCTTCAACCACGGGAACGAGCAAAAACCTCTCCAACAACATGAAGATGGCACCCCATTGGGACTCTTACTCTGAGTCAAGCTACAACACTGCTGTCAGTGTCAAAACCGGCGGATCTCGGGTAGGGGGTCCCGAACTGTGCGTCAAGGTCGGATGGTAACAGGAGACAAGGGACACGAAGTTTACCCAGGTTCAGGCCCTCTCGATGGAGGTAAAACCCTACTCCTGCTTGATTAATATTGATGATATGGGTAGTACAAGAGTGGATCTACCACGAGATCAAGGAGGCTAAACCCTGGAAGCTAGCCTATGGTATGATTGTGTATGATGATGGTTCTCCTACGGACTACAACCGTCCGGTTTATATAGACACCGGATAGGGTTAGGGTTACACAGAGTCGGTTACAATGGTAGGAGATCTTAAGTATCCGCATCGCCTAGCTTGCCTTCCACACCAAGGAAAGTCCCTTCCGGACACGGGACGAAGTCTTTAATCTTGTATCTTCATAGTCCAGGAGTCCGACGAAGGTATAGTCCAGCTATCCGAACACCCCCTAGTCCAGGACTCCGTCAGTAGCCCCCGAACCAGGCTTCAATGACGACAAGTCCGGCGCGCAAATTGTCTTCGGCATTGCAAGGCGGGTTCTTTCCCGAATTCTATGTACCTGTACGAATAACGTCCGATTTTTATAGCACTCCTCGGCTTCTGCGCCCAATAATGGTTGTCTTCCACGTGTTGAACAAATGCGAAAAGCCCGGGGCGTTCTTACATCCACACCCTTAGCCATACAAATGAGCCACCTATTTAATGGGATGGGGATTTAGATCCGAACCGCATCTTCTCCTCTCCGCGAGTTATCATCAGAGCTTTCCCAGCTAAGGTCCATTCCAACATGGTCAGCCGTCGCAGCTCCTCCCCTCGCCCTTCCGGTCCCAAGCCCGGGGATTGGGAGAGTTGCACCATTCCGCATAGCGAGTTAGTGTCGCTTCAGGCCAAGGGATTCCTCCCTCAGGCATACATGGTCCCGGTCTGAGCCGGTCTCGCCACCTACCGTGGCGGAAAACAAGCGAAGAACACCCCCAATCCTTCTAAAGGAGAACGGGTGTGCCTTGTTCCCTATCTAATAAGGGGACTAGGATTTCCAATCCACCCATTTCTCCGCAGGCTTCTGGAGTTCTACGGCCTCCAGCTGCATCATCTCACGCCCGGCTCTGTGTTACACATTGCGGGCTTCGTTGCCTTTTGCGAGCTATTTTTAGGCGTCGAGGCTCATTTCACGCTGTGGAAGAAGATATTCTGCCTGGTGCCCTGTTCTCAAGAAGGGTCTATATACCAAGTGGGCGGAGCTGAAATATGGCGCATCGCCGGGACCGGATATCTATCCGGAACCCCGAAGAAGGCGTCCGAGGATTGGCCTTCGGAATGGTTTTACATAGACGACGTCCCACTGCCGGACCCTATCCGGGCCGGTCTCCCTGAGTTCAACAGTACTCCTTTGAAGAAACTCTTGGGCTGGCGCCCACGGAGCTCTCAGAGAGAAAACGACAGGGACGTCCTTTACCTGATGGGCCGGATAAGACTGTTGGCTCATTTCGGACTAACCATGATTGGAGTCATGGCCGCATGCATTACGCGAGGGGTGCAGCCGCTTCAATACAGAGGCCGCCCTATGTGGGATTTCAATGGGGAGGATGACGCCACGCGTTATGGCCGTAAAGGGCCGGACTCGGCTGCCTCCCTAATAAAGGTTCTGTCCTCCTTGTACAAGGGAGAGAAGGAGGAGTTCCTCCGTGTTAACCCGCGGGCTGGATTCACTATGTATGAACCTCCAAGTTGGGTAAGTGAACAACTGCGCTTGCCCATTTATTTGATACTTCCATGGTCAGATACGTAGTTTGACGACTTCAATGCAGGAACTGCGACAGGAAGTGAAAGATATAAGCAGCCGTCCTCCACAACCCGAGGACCCAGAACGGTCCCTCGATCCGAACTCTGAAGAGGATCCGGACATATCGGTGGAGCTTATCGACGGGGTGTTTCATCAGCTAAGCAAGGACAACACCTTGGTCGCTATTGTGGCAGATTACCCCGGGTTAATCCCGGCCTCCCAGGTGACAGAAACCGGAGTCTTTATTCCCTTGAGGGGGATTCCATTTTTTCGTATTCCGGCGTTTGTAACAACAACCGTGTTTCACAGGGGAGATTCCCGAGGCGGGAAGGCGAACCTGCGGCGGCTAGCCCACGAGGGGCCGCAGGGCCCCGTGGGGAAAAAAGAGACGCAGTCCGGACCGAGATGCCGGCGCAAAGGTAATGCATTCTCCGTTTCCGCGGTATTACTCCGCCAGGGCATATTAACGTTTGTGCCTTTTTCAGGACGAAGAGACCTCGCCGGACTATATCCGGAGAGGATGCCAATCGCGCTTCCACTAGCCAGGTTCCAATGACCGGCCAGGAAACGGAGGCAAGCACAAGGTGTGCACCGGGTGCTCCTTCGACAGAGGATGCGGACAGGCTGTCTGCCACAAATTCTGAAGTGGAGAGTGCCATGAACCACAGGCGTCGTCGGACAATTTTATGCGACGCTTGTTTCTCCCAAGAGGCTTTAGATGCCTTTAATTCGGGTGATGCGTACCTCCGTGCCGCTCAAGATGGTTTAGCCAGAGCCACGGAGCAGTATGTGAAAGACATACGGGTAAGAAAACTCTGGTTATATATATATATATATATATATATATATATATATATATATATATATATATATATACACACACACCAGTAGCCCCCGAGACTTGAAACAGTTAAAGTAACTGATTTAAGGATCATATAACATGTAGGTTCTTACCGAGAAGAACACCGTGTTGTCCCAAGAGCTGGAAAACTGCAAGACCCAACTAGAGGCCGCACTAGTTGCAGCAGGGGAGCCTAAAGGGACCCCCTCAGGTAAGATACACTTCGAAAGAATAGTATTGTGCGGTTTGGGTGCAAATCTGACAATTGATGTTGCAGATGGCGCCGGACTTGATCCGGAGAAGCAACAACTCTTGCGCCGGTTAGAGGCCGGTGAGAGTACGTTGACAAAGGTGAGGCGAGAGAAGAATGATCTTCAGGATGCCAACACCAAGCTGGATGTTGAACTGAAGGACGTTCGTGGCCAGCTGTCGGACTCCACGAAGGAGAATCAGCGGCTTCGACACGGCATATTTAGTAAGTGCTTGAACGAACTTTGAAAAATGAGTTCGGCGAGGAAGTCGAATAACAGAGTATTGTCTGTAGGTATGCTCATAGGTCGTCCTGCAGAGGAGATTCCCGGTTCTATGGGTGACCTTCTTCCCGAACTCCTGCAACTGCACGAGCGAATTCGGCAGGTAATGCAAGGCGTTGCCCAAGCCTTATGGCCTGCCCACTCCACGTCCGATGGCCTTGGAGAGCTTGCGGAGAAGCTGAAGGGAGCTCGGCGGCGCTTCCGGTTGTGGAAGGTATCATCCTGCCGACAAGGCGCTAGAGAGGCCTGGGCTATGGTGAAGACCCGTTTTACGAAGTTTGACCCAAACCATATGGCCGAGGTCGGACCGGTGGGGCCTGACGGGAAGGAGATCCCTGTAAGCTTAGTGTACGACCAAGTGGAATTGGCCGCAAAGTATTCCCACCAGGACTGTAAATTAGATAGCCTGTTAGATGGTATAGAGGAGGAATACAATCAGTCGAAATGATGGTGTAATTTTGAATTGACATATGTAATGCCTTCTAGCCGTATTGTAGATCGTTTGTCGTTGGCGACCTTTTCGCTTCAACCTCGGGACCTGACGGTCCGGAGTGTGTCCGAATACCGTAGCGGTTATACAAGAACCGTGGTATGAGTGGAGACCAGGCGTATGGGTCATTAGTGCTTTATCAGACAAGTGCCCAACTAGTTATGTTATATTACATGGTTAGTAAGAAACATCTTCCAGAGAGAATAGTTCCGTTAAGGGTTCCTTTCGCTGGGGAGGCATGCCCTAAAGTGCATGTCCGGACTGCGTAAAAAACGCAGAAAAAGCATCTGGGGGCGCATGAAAATTAAAAAAGATCATCTTTATTCCACCGACCAAATATTCCCTTAAGAACGCTAGCTTTCGGCTTCACCCAGTCTGAGGTACACATCCGGCTGACCCGGCAGTAACAATCGCAGAGGTGCTCCCTTTACCACCTAGCCGAACAATCGGGAACGTAGGGGTAAGCACAGGAGCCAGGCAACCCAGCTTGGCCAAAACTTAAGTCATATCGATGCATATAATGGTGAAAACAAGGTACATGCGGAAGTTTGACACATGTGTGGGGCATGAAGCCCGTATAAATAAGCTTCTGTTAAAGAAGCCCCCAGGTTAAATGAGCGCGAGTGCGCGTCATGTAGTGAGCCTTTTAAGGGCTATAAAGGAAAAAGAGGGGAAGGAGAGAAATATAAGATAGAAAAATGTAAAAAATGGACAGGGGAAGGAGACGAACATGGAGTCCGGCGCTAGGCATAGAATCTTCGGAGACGTGTGGCGTTCCACGGGGTCGGCTCGAGTCGGTTATCCGACGCATCTCACAGGCGGTACGCTCCACTAGTCAGGACTTGGTCGATTATAAATGGACCTTCCCATTTGGGCTTGAGTTTGTCCTTTTTCTTATCCGGAAGGCGTAGAACTAGTTCGCCAACATTGTAATTTTTGGCCCGTAATTCTCTGCTTTGGTATCTTCGGGCCTATTGTTGATAAAATGCGGAACGGGCTTTTGCCACATCACGCTCCTCCTCCAAGGCGTCCAGGCTGTCCTGCCGATCGAGCTCGGCTTCTCTTTCTTCGTACATGCGCACCCTAGGTGAGTCATGAATTATGTCGCAGGGCAGAACTGCCTCTGCGCCATACACCATAAAGAATGGTGTGTATCCGGTGGTACGATTTGGCGTGGTCCGCAGCCCCCAGAGTACGGAGTCGAGCTCCTCTACCCAGTGTGTGTTAGATTCCTTGAGGGACCGCACTAGTCTGGGTTTGATGCCGCTCATGATAAGACCGTTTGCCCGTTCGACCTGGCCATTGGTTTGTGGGTGATAGACTGAAGCATAGTCGAGCTTGATGCCCATGTTTTTGCACCACAATTTTACCTCGTCGGCTGTAAAATTTGTACCGTTATCGGTTATGATGCTGTGGGGGATGCTGTAATGGTGTACAACCCCGGATATGAAGTCTATCACGGGTCCGGATTCAGCCATTTTGACAGGCTTGGCTTCTATCCATTTGGTGAACTTATCCACCATGACCAGTAAGTATTTTTTATCATGGGTTCCACATTTAAGGGGTACGACCATGTCAAGCCCCCAGGCCACAAAGGGCCAGGTGATGGGTATAGTTTGGAGTGCGATGGGTGGCATATGGCTTTGGTTGGCAAAAAGTTGGCAACCAACGCATCGTTGGACTAGGTCCTGAGCATCTGCCCGGGCCGTCGGCCAATAGAAGCATGTGCGGAAAGCCTTGCTAACAAGGGACCGAGCAGCAGCGTGATGGCCACCGAGTCCGGCGTGAATTTCGGCCATAAGATTCCGCCCTTCCTCTTCGGAGATGCACCTTTGAAGGACTCCGGTAGTGCTTTTCTTATAAAGCTCCCCCTCGTGGACTTTTTAGGCTTTAGATCGCCGCACTATGCAGCGGGCCTCATTTTGGTCCTCTGGGAGTTCCTGCCTAGTAAGGTAGGCTAGGAATGGTTCTGTCCACGGGGCGATAACCGCCATTATTACGTGGGCTGAAGGTGTAATTTCGTTGGTAGGACCTCCAATTATGTCAGGTTGTTCGGCGTCGAGTGGTTCGGCTGCGTCCGGGCTGTTAATTGCGGGTTCCCCCTCCCATGTTATGGATGGCTTGAACAATCTTTCCAAAAAGATGTTGGGGGGACTGCATCGCGTTTTGCTCCGATGCATGCTAGGACGTCCGCTGCTTGATTATTTTCGCGGGCTATATGGTGAAACTCCAGCCCTTCGAACCGAGCTGACATTTTTAGGACGGCGTTGCGGTAAGCTGCCATTTTTGGATCCTTGGCATCGAAGTCGCCATTTATTTGGGAGATCGCGAGGTTCGAATCCCCGCGTACCTCTAGGCGTTGAATGCCCATGGATACTGCCATCCGGAGACCATGTAGGAGGGCCTCATATTCGGCTGCATTGTTGGAGTCCGTGTACATAATTTAGAGTACGTATTGGACTGCGTCTCCTGTGGGGGACGTCAAAACGACGCCAGCCCCTAGTCCGGCCAACATCTTGGAGCCGTCGAAATGCATGATCCAGTTTGAGTATGTGTCGTACTCTCTAGGGAGTTCGGCCTCCGTCCATTCTGCGACGAAGTCGGCCAATACTTGCGATTTTATAGATCGTCGTGGCTTATAGGTTATGTCGAACGGGAATAGCTCGATGGCCCATTTTGCAATCCGGCCCGTTGCATCGCGGTTATTGATAATGTCGTTGAGTGGTAATTCCGAGGCTACTGTAATCAAACACTCTTGAAAGTAGTGTCGTAGCTTCCAGGATGCCATGAATAATGCGTATGCAATTTTCTGATAGTGTGGGTACCGTGATTTGCATGGAGTGAGGACAGTGGACACGTAGTAGACCGGCCTTTGAAGGGGGAATTTGTGTCCGTCCATTTCCCGCTCGAGACAAGCACTGCGCTGACAACTTGATGGGTTGCCGCGATGTACAATAGCATTGGCTCGCCGGTGTTTGGCGCGGCCAGGACTGGGTTTGTTGCCAATATGGATTTTATTTCATCGAGTCCGGCCGTGGCGGCATCCGTCCACTCGAAATGTTCGGTGCGCTGTAGGAGGCGGTAAAGGGGCAGCGCCTTTTCTCCCAGGCGGGAGATGAAGCGTCTTAGGGCCGCCACGCATCCGGTTAATTTCTGTATTTGTTTGAGGTCTTTTGGGACATCCAGTTGTGACAAAGCTCGGATCTTGGCTGGATTTGCTTCGATTCCTCTACCGGATACAATGAAGCCCAAGAGCTTTCCGGCTGGAACGCCGAAAACGCATTTTTTCGGATTGAGCTTGATGTCGTATTTTCGGAGGTTATCGAATGTAAGCCTCAAGTCGTCTACTAGAGATTCGACATGTCTTGATTTGACGACCACATCATCCACGTACGCCTCCACTCTTTTGCTGATCTGGTTTGCCAGACATGTTTGGATCATGTGCTGATATGTTGCGCCGGCGTTTTTTAGCCCAAAGGGCATTGTGTTGTAGCAGAATGGGCCGTATGGTGTGATGAATGCGGCTTGGTCTGATTCTGCCATCTTGATTTAATGGTAACCGGAGTATGCATCTAGGAAGCACAACGAATCATGTCCTGCAGTGGCATCGATAATTTGATCTATGCGAGGGAGGGGGAAGGGATCCTTTGCGCAGGCCTTATTAAGGTCTTTAAAATCGACGCACAGGCGCCAGGATTTGTCCTTCTTTGGTACCATCACCAGGTTTGCTAGCCAGTCCGGATGTTTTATATCTCTAATGAATCCGGCATCCAATAGCTTGGCTAGCTCCTCTCCCATAGCCTGTCTCTTCGGTTCGGAAAAGCGCCGAAGGGCTTGTTTGACAGGTTTGAATCCTTTTTGGATATTTAAGCTGTGTTCGGCCAGCCTGCGTGGGATTCCTGGCATATCTGAAGGGTGCCAAGCAAAAATGTCCCAGTTCTCTCGTAGGAACTCTCGCAGTGCGGCGTCTACATCAGGGTTCAGTCGTGCCCCGATGGAGGCTGTTTTATTGGGGTCCGTTGGATGGACCTAGAATTTGACTATTTCGTCCACTGGTTTGAAGGATGTGGATTTGGATCTCCTATCGAGTATCACATCATCCCTATTAACCGTGGAGCGCAGCGCGGTCAGTTCTTCGGCCGCTAAGGTTTCGGATAGTGCCTCAAGGGCCAATGCGGCTGTCTTGTTTTCGACGCGTATTGCTATGTCCGGATCACTAGCGAGAGTGATAATTCCGTTTGGTCCAGGCATCTTGAGCTTCATGTACCCGTAATGGGGTATGGCTTGGAAAACTGTGAATGCCTCCCGTCCTAATATAGCGTGGTATCCGCTTTTGAACGGGGCCACCTGGAACGTGACTTCTTCGGACCTGTAATTATCCGGCGTGCCGAACACCACATCTAGTGTGATCTTTCCAGTGTAGCGCGCTTCCTGACTGGGGATTATTCCTCTAAAGGTCGTGCTGCTTCGCTCAATGTGGTTCCAGTCTATTTCCATCTTTTGGAGGGTTTCCTCGTAAATAAGGTTCAATCCGCTGCCTCCATCCATGAGTACCTTTGCGAGGCGACATCCATCCACTAAGGGACTGAGGACCAATGCGGCTGGTGCTCGGGCTGTTCGGAATTTAGGTTCGTCACTCGCGTTGAAGGTGATAGCAGTGTTACTCCATGGGTTTATTGTTGCTACTTGATAGACTTCGGTGAGGCTGCGGAGTGTTCTTTTTCGCATATTATTTGATGCTAAAGTCTCGAAGACTGTGAGAACGGTACTGGTGTCCTCGGGCTGGCTTTCTTCGGCCTCTGAAATTAGGAGGTCCTCGCCAATTTTGGCCACCTGCCGGAGTATCCAACATGCTCTAAGGCTGTGTGTTGGTGTGGCGTTCTCTGTACTGTGAATCCTACAGGGTCCATCAAGCCACCTTTCCAGTACGGTTCCATGCCCTCTAGAGGGTTTTGGATTTTTGTTATTTAATCCGGGTGCCTTACTGTGGTGCACCCTCTTAGTTCGGACGGGATTGCTATTCAAGGACGGATTATCCCAAAATTTTATTTCGGTTTTCCAAGCGCTTTCCATCGCACAGTACTTTTGTACTATGGACGCCAAGTCAGCGAAGCGTGTAATATCATGACGACTTATGGCGTTAAGTATTCCCTCGTCCGTGCAATTACTGCAAAAGATTGAAATTGCGTCTCCCTCGCAGCAGTCCTTTGTCCTGTTCATAACCAGGAGGAATCTGGCCCAGTAGTGATGTATTGTTTCTTCGGGCTTTTGCCTGATTTGGGAAAGATCGCTTATGATCGGGCGGGCGGGTGTCATTGAATCTGAGACCTCACCCAATTTACGATTCAGGGGCCGAAGAACTTCCGAACTCTGAAGTCCGGAGTCTTGGATGTTGTCCGATGAGTCTAGCCCGTTGCCTGATTCTAAGCTCAGGTCTTGGATTGTATCCTCCCCTCCGCGGGTATCTGGCCTGGCGGGTTCGGGAATTCGGACGTAGCTAGTCCTTGGGATAGATGAAGGGTCGCCGCACTGCGCCTCTACCACGGCAACATGGCGGGTGACTTGGGGAGAGTTAATTTCTCTTAGATCGGGTTTAAGCCCAACCTGGTCGTAATTTGTAGCGACCCCCGGTACGGTGATGCGATCCAAGAGCTCGTTTACGAAAGAGAGCTCCATCGGATCCAACTGCTCAGTGAGTTCTGAGCTGACGTGAAGGTTGCTTTCGATGACCCGAGAGGTCACCGTCGGCGCAACGGCCGAACGGGCGATCGTAAGAAAACCACCTAGCCGGAGGGTTTGGCCGACAGCCAAGGCTCCCTTAGTAATGGCGCCGTCTTTAAAGACGGGAAGAGGCATCCTTCCTGATCGCGACGGCACAGAGGAACTCTCAATGAAAGCACCAATGTCGGTGTCAAAACCGGCGGATCTCGGGTAGGGGGTCCCGAACTGTGCGTCAAGGTCGGATGGTAACAGGAGACAAGGGACACGAAGTTTACCCAGGTTCGGGCCCTCTCGATGGAGGTAAAACCCTACTCCTGCTTGATTAATATTGATGATATGGTTAGTACAAGAGTGGATCTACCACGAGATCAAGGAGGCTAAACCCTAGAAGCTAGCCTATGGTATGATTGTGTATGATGATGGTTCTCCTACGGACTACAACCCTCTGGTTTATATAGACACCGGATAGGGTTAGGGTTACACAGAGTCGGTTACAATGGTAGGAGATCTTGAGTATCTGCATCGCCTAGCTTGCCTTCCACGCCAAGGAAAGTCCCTTCCGGACACGGGACGAAGTCTTTAATCTTGTATCTTCATAGTCCAGGAGTCCGGCGAAGGTATAGTCCGGCTATCCGAACACCCCCTAATCCAGGACTCCCTCAACTGCACATGAGACCTTATCTTTGGTCTCAGAGGAGAGCGATGATTTGCCACACCCTACGGCATTCATCTTTGGAGGCGTTATGGATGAGGAGGTTGAGCATGGGACTATCCCTTCAACCAAGGAGGTGATAGGAGTTGAGCATGGAGACATTTGCACCTACATCTCTCCGATGCCCACATATGACAGGATGCCCTGATTTTCATGTGAGGAGAGCCACCACACCACGACTGAGATGAGTGACTCCACCATATATGACATTGAGTGCATTTCCTATGAGAAGATGAGTGTGACCACCACTAGCCCCACACTTGCGAGCATGCCACACATCCTATGTGAGGTTGAGAGCCATTTGAGTGACTCCACCAACCATATGAGTGAGAGCATCTTACCGGGAGTGAGTGAGCCACAACACTTAGTGAGTGAGCTAGTTGAGACATCACGTGAGGCCACTATGATTTCTAATGACTTAACCTCTACTCCGAGTGCGTTTTCTTCTTTGGTGCTAGGTCTCCTATCCTCGACGAGTCCATACCTCCAATGGGAACGAAGATGGCCATAGTGGACGATGATGCACCCCCACATGGTTCCATCAAGAAAACAATGTTCACCAGGCATCGATCTTCAACACCTCACCTACACCCCATGAGTGGAGCTCCAAAGGTAACATAGGTGATGGTCCTTTCGCTTGTCCCACTAGTGGACTATCTTCACATCGATTGCTTGCATGATGATGATCACCTTATGGATTCACCACATACTATGTTTTCTACATGATTAGATGTGCCACCTATTTATGATGAATTTGATGACGAGCATGTCGAATTGCCTAGTTGTGATGCTATGCTCCATAAGATGTCATGTGAAAATTCTATCGGTCACGTCATGTTTGACAATCCTTAAACTTGTCATATGCTATGAGTGAGATCTCCCGTATTGCATCATTACAATCTCAACATAGTAACTATGCATGCCTCATTAAAATAAATCCCATTTGCACTTATGGCATAGATGACAAGATGATGGTTATTGGGTTTTGCTTCTCTTGCGATGATATTGCTATGTTACCTTTGCAAAATGTGTGCAATTCATCCCATATACCATGTCAAATTATTGTGTATCGCATGATTCCATCCCTTGTGTGCACCATATGCATACCATCCATGACAATGCTCTACATACTTATCATGATGCATTACACAATATGAGTCCCCATTATGCTATACATAACCACAAACTTTCATGATGGATGACATGTTTCTATATCGTACAACTCATTTATTTGACCATTGTATATTTTGTGCTAACAAACACATGCACGTCTGCATCATAATGGATGATGTGTACATATGCCACACGCACACAATTTTTTCCTTTGTCTTTGTTTTGTGTAGGTGCTCATGAATACTTGTCAACTTCACAATCCCATGAGTTGAAAAAATGAGCTCTTAAGAGCAACGATGATTTCGGATCCCGTGGATTACAGTTTCCACCATTCCATTAGCGCGAGGACTTCGCGCATCACTTTTACTTGGCTCTCACACAGCTATGGGTTATATACCACTTATCTCCTCATTCCCACCTTACCGTGTTCACTTTGCATGATATGACTCTTTGCATGATTTTTCCATGCTATTGTGACCCTTGCTTGCACTCACATATGATTCACCATTCTACTACTACTATGTGTATTTGCATGCTTGGTGGAGATTCTTGTTGCTATTGCCATGTTCTATATGTGCCTCATGATATTGCGCATACTTTGCTCACATCTTGTTTTCATGCTTGCAATATGCCATGTGCATTGCATATGCCAACTATTTGCACACATGACATGATGACCATGATCACCTCTAGTATGTTGCATCTTCGCACTACTAGCTTGCATGACTTGATTCATATGATGACTTGCTTTGTTGCATCACCCATGATCCATTCTTGCTCGTTTCATTGGGTTGATGACATATATGTTGATGCCTCTCGCATGATTTGTATTGCTCATTGTTCCATATCTCCATTAGTTGCATATCTCATATTCTCTTGTAGCGAGTGCAACAATGCTATAATGATTGATCTTGGAGACTTGGGCATCTTACTTGTGAAGCATGCATGTTTGATTGTGCTTAACGCATTTGTTTGTTCTCGCATCTTATGCCTACATACCATGCCATACACCCTTGTACTTTCATATGATAAGCATGATGAAAACACTTGTTGGGTATCTCACCACCAGAATGATAGGTTTCACATTCACGCTAGGTTTTTCCAAGTGTTTGTCATGTTCTTTTGTTTTGAAGGACTCACAAGGCCGCACCGTCATGAGCTTTCTTGGTCATGAGAAGGTATACATGTTGCACGACACCATCATCTTAGGGAACCTCATGAAGCGACGAGACATCTTGGAGTGCTTTGATCGCGCCTACCGTGTACATGGCAATACAGTTTATGATCCGAGGTCGGATCTTCCCCAACGGGGGCGGGGGCGACGCAGAGCATCTTATGATCATCTCCATGTACACCTTCTTAGCACCTCAAGCCCCAAGTGAACCTACCGAACTTAAGGTGAACCCGCTCCTCTTCAAGATTGACATGAATATCCATTGGATTTGGTTGCTACCTCACCATGGAACATTGTGCATCATTAGGTATGAGGAAGACCACCACCAAGCATCTAGGGAGCATCACGGAGGCTAAGGAGAAGGACCCAAGGCCACACCGGGGGAGTGCACCAAGACCAAAACAGCAAGTCCCAGGTGACCCCGTGCCCATGGGCCTCCAAGTCCCCATGCGCACGGGCCACCCAGAGAGCTACTGGAAGTGAAGACGCGCACCCCCGTGCACACGGCCTCCAGACCCCGTGCGCACGGGCCCTCGCCGCTGTAGTACCCCGTGCGCACGGGCTTGTACCATGCCCACGAGACCCCCGTGTGCACGGGCCCATCAGGAAGCTGGTCGAAAGCCACCTGTTTGGGCCTCCACTTCGTCCCCCTTCTCCACCTACCTATTTACTTCGTACCTAGACCATATTTTAGGGTTAGCAAAGGATATCACATGATCTAGCTGAGCTTTGCTCCTTGTACCTCCTCTTGAGAGAGAGACCTCTCCCATGGAGATCAAGACCTCCATTGGGGAAGATCCCTAGTGGATTCAAGACCGCATCTAGGGAAGGATCCCCATCATAGGATCACCAAAAGACCTCATACCCTTCATAGGATTTGGGATGAACTCTATCTTGTAGCTTTCCTTTTGTTGTTCTTGTACCTTTGTGGATCTTGTGTGGATGTGAGTCTAGTGGATGTGTGATTTGGGCTTGTTCTTCAGTGTTCCTCTTGTGATTTCTTCGTGTTCTTCATGGGATTCCCCTCCAATTAGTGAAAGATCTCCATCTAGGGTTCCACCCTACAACACCTTGTCTCCTGTTCACCATCGTTCCTAGATCCATAGCTCGGGACCCCCTACCTGAGATCTGTCGATTTTAGTACCGACACTTTGATTATCATATACTATTCCGTTTGTTTCAGGGTACTTTACAAAACCCGAGGTGAGATACATCGGTATCCGCTAGATTCATTCTCATGCTCATTATACCAGTCTCCTCGTTACAGGTTTTGTCCTTTCTCATTTTACATGTCCCGGCGTCCCCGTGACTAAGTCACCTGTGTCTAGTCAGACGATGATGGATGTTGTCACATCGAGAGGCCCCTAAGAATATCTCTCCACCATAGAGGAGAAAATCCCACTCTTGAGCTATCTAGCCCCTTGTCATACTTTCTGATGAACCTGCAAGTTGTCATTACGATCACCGTGTTATAGGTGACATTTGAGCAAACCCAAAGTATATCATCTGGTACAAAGTGACTATAATACTCGCATGGTCTAAGGAGCTAAAGCATACATTAACTCTCCGTGTTATATCAATAGACTTGTGACGATTACATCTCAAAGTATAACAAACAAGTTGGGTCAATTCAATATGATTGTTCTTCTAACAGCATACCCTCAATGTTGTTTTGGGATTATTCTTACACTTAACCACATACTCAACATGCAACACTTGAGCTAGTACTAGAGGCAAGACTAGGTCCGGTTTTACCGTTTATCATTCCACACGTGCTTATGAGTTTTCCTCCGAATCACATATTCCAGAATCATACCAGTTATAACATAGAATATAAACTCTTAATTATAAACATGGAAATAAATTACAATATTATTTCCTCTAGGGCATATTCCCAACAGACGTAGAACCACATGACGGTCACGGTGGGCATTCAGTTTTACGTGAAATTTCAGTTCGGGTAGTTTGAGTGAATAAAATCGTGTTGTGAGACTTAACACCTGGAATTCAGCTGAGAAAACATGAACCCGACAAACCGGGTCTCAGGTTTTGCCTGATTTCCAAAATTGCTCTGATGCGGAAGCTCAGCGAGGCTGGCAGGGAGGACGTCGATGCAAGAGAAGAGTGACCCGCCACGGCCAAATGGATACAAGTGACGTGTACCGCAGATGCGCTCGTCTCCATTCTAGATCTCTTGATTCTTTTGATATCTTGATGCCAAAGAGGGAGAGAGAGTCAGAGAGTGTGTTTATTTTTCTAAGTTACATCACCTGCTAATTTATTCAATTCTTATGTGATGTAAACTAATTTATCGCATGTGATGACCCAAACTCGTGTGACTTCAAATATGCTACTTCTTTATGCTATGGCACATCTTTGGTGGTCATTGACATGTGTTTTTGGTGTTTACTTTGATTCTTCATTGTATTATATCTTATGTTTGTGCTCCACCAAGTTGTATGTGACATAGAAGTGCTCCTCATATGCCTTATAGATTGTGCATTTACATTCAAACGCAAATCAAAAGAATGCACAAATTTAAGGGGAGTTCTCGTATATCACATACTTCTCAAAGCAATGATGTTATTCATTATTATATCTTTTGTCAAAGCTTTGATCTATATGTTGTCATCAATTATCAAAAAGGAGAAGATTGAAAGTGCATCTAATCCCCTGGGTGGTTTTGGTAATTCATTTCAACAGATATACCATTGAACTAATGCTTGCTCAAAGTATAATTCAGGAAAGTTCATTTTAGGTACAACATGGGGAATGAAAGTAAACCCCTTGAAAATATTAAGGACAAGTATTGGATCGAGTCTCAAGGCTCACCATTTTATATTTAAGTGATCAAAGATCACATTGAGTACATAGATCAAAAGGGGGTGAGGTTGAGAAGATGAGTTCATTGCTCAAAGTGCTCGAAGATCAAACTCAAAAATCCTTAGATACTTTCACAACGCCCACTATCAACCAAGTACTCCACTGAACAAAATCCATTCGGAGTCACCGATCTACCAGATATAGGTGTTGTCCTAAACCCTAGTTGATTCAATCTCAGTGAGATGACCATTTGGACTCACCGAAGGCACTCTAACAAGCACAAGAGCAAGGAGTTCATCATCAACAACATCTAGTACATTTTGGAGGGTGGTGCCTCCTAGATCGTCTAGGTGTGCTTAGAAGTATCCACCCGTTGTGAAGAAGAGAATGAGATTGTGAGGGTTTGGACATGACCTACCTCATGAAGATCTACCCTAGTGAGGCTAGTCCTTCATGGGCGTTGCCATAGTGGAATAGGTGAGGTCGCCTCTTCGTGGACCCTTCGTGGGTATGAGCCCTTTGTGGACTCGATTCCTCCATGTAATCTAGCAACCGAGATCTTCGTGATCTTATATCCGTCGTGGATTGAAGACTCCATCAACATGGACGTACGATAGCATCACCTGTCAGAACCACGAGTCGAAAATCTTCACCGTGTCAACTTGCACTTGTGATCCTCTTCAACTCTACTCTCTACATTACTAGCACATGCATGTCTTTACTTTCTGCTGCCTATACTCTAGATATGCATGTGTAGGGTGTGCTTGTATTGCTAGCTAAGTTAAAATCCGCCAAGAACTAAAATTAGGAAAATAGACCTTCAATTTTTGCTAGTAGTCTATCCCCTCCCCTCTAGACATATTTTCGATCCTACAGAAGGTGAGGCAGGTTCGGCACCTCCTATTGCCGGATTTAACATGGCCGACGCGTTGGGCGAGTGTGAGGTCACCTAAGCGGAGGGGGCGGCGGAGCAGCAGGCCACCTTCCGCTGCTACCTCCGCGAGGCACAAACGGAGGTGGGCGCTCTCTTCACATACATGTAGTCCAAAGGGGAGTCGGAGCTGCGGGAGGCGGCCATCCACCAAGAAGAGGGTCCGTCCGGCACTAAGGTCGGCTACATCTCCGATGACGAGTAGGAGGAGGCTATATTTATCTACGTAGTACTACGTAGCTTTTGTGTTGCATGTGTAGTATGGATCGAGGTACTTGGTTGCACGGGACACAAAAAGAGGGGTGACCCGGCACTCTCTGCAAACGCGTGTGACGTATGAGGAGCCATATTTGTCATATGCGGTTGTAGATGCTCTTAGGATTGAGATATGTTGTGAGGAGAGAATCCATAGAAAAAGGTAAGAAAATATGATGTGATTGAGAAAAATATGATGTGATTGACATTGTTACTTCAGCTTCTTCGTTTTCTTACTGCTTCACAGTTATAGTCCCATTTTATTTTTGTCGGTTACAAAGAATACAAGGGGGTTTATTTAAATTAAATCTGATAATATTTTAGTCAAAGGTGAAAAACATGCCAGAAAATTGCCACCACTGACAAGTCCGTGGTAAAAAACACTGTACCAACTTAGCCGCAGGCAGGATCATGTCCGAACGACCTAACGACCTTATCAGAGATGCAAGCAAACATGAGATACTTATCCGGTTCCAAGATAATAATAACACTCAAGAAAAACGCTCAAAGAGAAATGGTTCAACTAGTTCCAAAAATGTCGCCATACTCTTAAGTTGTGACCTCCATAATGGCAGTGACAATGTCTCCATTGGCAGACTTGAGAGCCCTGACAGCCTTGGCCCTTGAGACGCCCGCCTGTGTCATCACCAGCTCGATGTCCTTCGGCTCGACTCCCTCATCGTTGACAACCTCGTTGTCATCATGCTCCATGCCCGACGCCTCAGGACTTGAGATCATTTGGCTCAGGTCAGGAGCCTTGAACTGTTCGGCAGCCTGGCTCTGGAGCTGGGAGCTGAGATCCTCAATCTTGGCTTCACCGAAAATAACATACGTCTCTGAATTTGGGCTCTTGAAGACATCTGGCTTTGAGATGACGAACAATATCTGGAAACAGTGGTGTTAGTCGACCAACAAAGGAATACAGACCACGCTGTGTAAGTGATTGTAATGACTCACATTCTTGCTTTTCTTCACAGTGACACGGCTTACACCAGTGATGGATTTCATGCCAAGCTTCAGCATTGCCTTGCGGCTCTTCTTCTCACTCCTGCTTTGCTTTGATTTGCCACTGGCATCACCTTCTTGCCCTGTAAAATAGCAATAAGAACAATATGGATCATACAGTGTAAGAGTTACATAAAGTGAATTGTATAATACAATCCGGAGCTTCCAAATAAGAGGGAACCGGAACCAGCTAGTCATGAAAAACGCAACAACAATTTCTTTAACACTACCTAGCACATACGATAGTCGGCACCAAGAAAACGTCTCCCTGCATATGCAAGTCAAATTTAAACGAAATGTAATTTACTCCAAGTAAAACATATTGCAATGCCCATTTGGCCAGTATAACCTCTAAGGTTATAACAATATAAAACATCGATAAATTAGACGCATCTATAAAAATGTACAAAACTATAGCAGCCTTGCAGCTACAGGTTTGAATAGCAGACTAAAAAGTACATATAAACATATGCACCAGAAGCAGCTAGACATCTGCGCCATCAAATTGACTACAATCTAAACATCTCTGTTCTTTTGTTTATACAGCGCAAAAGATCTTTCAATATCGGTCACAGCACAGTACAAATACTATATCTATATCTATATCTATATCTATACCTCTATATCTATATCTATATCTATATCTATATCTATATCTATATCTATACCTATACCTACTAATAAAGCAAGGTGATATTCTTGGTTTCGTCCCACATATAATTCTATGTAAATTGCTTTATACACGAGGTGGTACTAATTACCCTAATCCAGATGAAAAAACGGTTGGTGTCTAAAATTCGTCCGCAAACAGCCCACTTGGACCTCACCCGCCAATGAAGCCAGCCCATGTGACTGTCCCCTGCTAAGCCAACAAATCTATACCTACTAATAAAGCAAGGTGATATTCTTGGTTTCGTCCCACATATAATTCTATGTAAATTGCTTTATACACGAGGTGGTACTAATTACCCTAATCCAGATGAAAAAACGGTTGGTGTCTAAAATTAGTCCGCAAACAGCCCACTTGGACCTCACCCGCC
Source organism: Aegilops umbellulata (assembly GCA_032464435.1). Taxonomy (NCBI): domain Eukaryota; kingdom Viridiplantae; phylum Streptophyta; class Magnoliopsida; order Poales; family Poaceae; genus Aegilops; species Aegilops umbellulata. The sequence continues at coordinate 3,817,396 of CP136059.1, forward strand.
AATGAAGCCAGCCCATGTGACTGTCCCCTGCTAAGCCAGCAAAAATAGATAAAAACACCACCTTGTTGTATCTCAAACTACGTACACAAATTGGCCTAAGGCCTCCGCATCGCTTCATGACACATGCATGTTGCATATACGTGCTACGTGGTGGGCTAATTAAAAAGTTGTGACATGCATGATGCAACACGTGCCACGGGGTATGGTCTAGCGGCACCGGCTCACACGCTGCGGTGGGCACTCGGCGTCAGCTCCAATGCGGCCATGAATGAGGTCGTAGTCGTGCCCGGCAAGGGGGACGATTGCAGGGCGGCGCACGACCCCGACCTAGCTCCTAGACGATGGAGGCATCAACGCTGTATGCACCGCCGCTACCGACGACTATGACACTCCTGATCACGGCGGAAGATTGGGTTGCAAAGATACGTGCATATGAAATCTACCTAACCACGAAGTAAGAACCTGGCTTAAGTTTAGTATGTGGGAACTAGATGTTGATTCTCTAGATCCTCGAACGACCAAGTTCTAAACCTAGCCGCCTAGGCCCCAACGGGATACTAAATAAGACAATTTTCACATAGTTGTTATTGCTCATTGAAATAGTTCGTCCAGATTGGAGATGTCGGAAGATATTTGAGTATCTATGTTGTTGCACAAATTTAGAGCGTGATGTGTTTGGAGGGAGGGGGTTGAGGAAGAAGATGAATGAACTAAACGTCACCCTCGGTTTGCACAGTAATTGGTGTTTCTTTCCGTTGCAACGCACGGGCCCTTTTGCTAGTTCCATCTCAATTGAATTGACAATGAGGATTGTAATTTTAAAGTATCTACAAACCCACATGACCAAACCTATCAATATTCTTGTCAGATGCAAAGAGAATATCCCAATGATTTTCAGCTAAAAGAGAGCCTTAAGAAGCTAAAAGCAGACAACCAGTAAACATGCATTCATACAAACAAACCAGCCAGTGGTGAAGCTACGTGTAGACACCCAACAGCGATACTCTTCCTCCCGGGTTGCTCTCGGGCGACTCCGGAGGACCCCCGCCGCCACCCTCCTAGTCCACCTCCACGCCCCCTACCCCTCGCCGTCGCCGGAGGAAGCCTCCGGGCTAAGCCCCTCGGCGGATGGCGGCGGCGAGGCCACGCTCTGCTCTCCACGCACCCTCAGCCTCCTCCCGGGATCCAATCGGATGCCTCCCACACCTTCCTGCATGGAGCCGCCAGCTGCCCGCCGGCCGGCGCGTGCTGGCCCTCCGTCGGTGACCGCCGCTCCATGCTGCTCGCCGTCGTCGTTGGGAGTGGTTCTCGTGTTGCTCACCAGATCCCGCCACGACATGGCACTCTCCTGGCCCGCTGCGTCTTCGCGTGACCAGATCCGGTCCCGTCGACGGCTGCTGCGCCGGCTCGAAGTTCTCTGCTTCAACGGGTGCTCAACGCCGCTCTCCCTGGTCCCGTGCTCACACGAGCTGGGCGAGCCTCTCACTGCGTCTCAGTCATCCACGTGTGCCCGCTACGTTCCGATCAGCTGCTCTTCGTCACTGGTTTGCTCGTTTGGCGGTGCCCCTTTCTCTGGGCTGCCGGATTTACTCCTTTATGTCCGGCTTGTCGGGGTTTGGGTGTGGAGGTGTTGGAAGGTGTGCGTGGACTGTAGAAATCCGTGCCGGCGGCCGCCGGCTGGCAACGGCGACGCCTGCAGGCACCGTGTCCCACCATGATGGCGTTGTACTGCCTCCTCCTTCTGGACTTGGGGATGGGGAGAAATCTTTGCCGGTTCGTCCGACCACGACTGCGGCGGTGCACTCACGCCACTCCTCTATGTTGATGGCGCGGTCTGCATCTCCTTCATGTCTGTATGGTGAACTTATCTGCACTCTATGTCATCTCTCTAATTTGCTTCATTCCACTCATCGCCGGCCATCCATCCCGTACCGCCGTCAACATCACCTCTACGTCGAGCCCTTCGCCACCATCCATCCACCCCTGCCCATCGTTTGGTGTGTTGCCCTTGTAGCTGTGCATGCTCAAGACCCTCCCATGGCTGTCGTTGTTGTGTTGCGGCGAGCTTCATGCTCTTGGTGTTCTCTCGGTTCATCTTTGCTCAATGACGACGCAAGATGCCTCCCCAACTTGCTAATCGTTCGTGTTCAGCTGTGGCACTCGTTGATTGTGGATGCTCCTGTGTTGCGCCGTGGGGTTTGGGCCGTGGGGTTCTACAGTCTGCTAGCTAGGCCGTGACATGTCCTGGGTGTCTTTTTTTCTCATCTTCTTTTACCCTTTTTATTTGTACGTTTTTTTTGGACCTGTTTCCCTCATAAACGTGGCCAATTTGTTCAGGTTTTTTATCCGGTTTCCCTTATAAACTGGATCAGTCTCTTGGCATTATGGCCATTTGAGTGGTAATATATTTAGGTGGGGAAACTCTCTCCCCGGTGACCGTTCAAAAAAAAAGTGTAGACTGTTATGTCAAGCAACATCACTTAATTTGCTCAGCAAACAAATCACGGCTATTTTCAAGTGTATACAAAAATTACATGGATACTATAGATATGTACACATGCTACCAATGTTGGCACCACCACTGAAACCATCCAAGGGCAAAGACAATCCAACCCTAAGAGAAGGTCTAATAATGTAAACAGAGAACAACAGGATTTAATAAATCTCACTCTGTTATTATTTTCACATGTCCGCATCAGATTTATTAATTAATACAGCTTTACGCAAAGTGGATACAGGAGACCAATGAGCATAGTGAGTTACCATCCAAATCATCGTTGTCATCATCATCCTCATCGTCGTCGTCGTCGTCGTCGTCATCATCGTCCTCAACCACAACCTCTTCTGCCTGCTCCCAAGATTCACACAATAAGATCTTCAGATGTTACCCAGTACACAACAACTAAAACACCGATGTCACCGAGGATAATATTGAGTTATACTTTTATCGATATTAAACAGTGAATTACGCTGCCTCGTGTAAATAAATAACCAGATGAAGCATTAGGCGACAGGATCAGAATTACCAATACCCATAATAACACACTGAAAGCAATAACCTTCCAGGATCGGACTAGTTCATCGCATGGATCTAGAACCAGCAAAAACAAGTACATTTCATGGAATATTTAATCCCTGAACAAATCGATCACCGATTCTGACGATGACTGGCATTGCTCGGGAGGGGCTGGAGCAAGGATCACATCCAAATCTCACCTCTGTTTTCTTCGCCTCGACCTGCTCCTGCTCGATCTGGGCGGCGAGCTCCTCGGCGGTCTGCGCCGTCATCCTGGTGGTACGGTGGTAGTCGAGGGGCAGCGCTTGTGAGAAGGGAGGAGGTGGCGGCGGGCCGGCGAGGGCGTCAAAAACCCTAGGCAGATTCTCGTAGTAGTTGCGAGACCCGGACTAAACTCTTCACTTATTTATTTTCAGGTGGGATCGCGGTGACCACTTCAACATTTCCAAAAAATACAAAATGGCACAGTTGAAAAACTAACAGTTTTTTTCTAGACAATGAAAAAAAACTAATAATTAATACTATAACTTCCGAATAGTGGGCACATAGCTACATATCCGAACGCCTTGATTTCTATCTGTATAAGTAGCCTTATCGATTCTCTTGGGGCATGTTTGGTTACCTGCACAATTCCTTTCACTCTTTGCATGTGTGTCTTAGATGGGGCTGGCCAAGGTAAAACAGGCCAAAAATCAGTATCGGCACATAGTTGGTTGCCCGCATCTAGGCTAGTTGCATGATGAAACCAATATAGACTCGCCGTTTGGTTGCCTGCGTTGCACTGGGCGCACAAACTACATGTTGTTTGGTTGCAAACTGTTGTCACCATTTTTCACTAGTGGTGACCTTACCACACATGATCTGAACATAGTTTCAGTCCTAATTAGGAAACAAATCGTAGTTCAACAATACAAATGTAACGGTCAAATGGCTCAATAGGGAAAAGTTCATCGATGTCGAACTAGTTCAAAGTTCGTCCTGGTCCTCTTCTTATTTTGTTGTTGTTTCTTTTTCCTTCTCCTCTCCTCTTCTGTTGCTTCTTCTCTTCAGCTGCTGCTCTTGCTCTTCTTCTTCTTCAATCCCTGTCTGACCTCTATTTTCCCACATTCCATGTGCCCATTCCATCCTTTTGTGTTCCAGGCTTCGTTGTCAAATGCCTCCACACCATGGCCAGAGCTGACAACATCATTAGGTGTCACCTCTTCCTCCTCCGGCACCAGTTCATCACAACCCCATTGCAGGATCCAGTTATGCAGAATGGAACAAGTAAGAACAAGCTTAACCTGGGTGGGGAAGTGTGGAATCGCTTCCGATCCAGGATCTTAAAACTATTCTTCAGAGCTCCTATGAAGAACTTGCCATCGGGGATACTGATGTCATTAGGTCGACTAATGCTCTCACTTAGAATGTTAGCATCATGTGCTAATCCTTCCCACCCAACCAACACATATGTGAACTTTATATCGAAGTCAACAACATCAAGAACATTCTGGCCGGTGTAGTGCTTTCTACCCCTATATGCTCCAGATTGTGACGTCGTCACTCTGGCAGTGACATGAGTACCATCTATTACCCCAATGCAGTCCTGAAATGGCATTACAAGATTGTGTTATGCTATATCAGGACAATACAACCATATCAAGGCATGACTACATATTGTTAGTGGTCACCATGAAGTACGGATACCATCTTGAGCTAGTGCGAATCTTGCTAGGAGTCCGGCCAGTTGGTGGCCTGATCATCTCTCCTCTGAGTTTCGCAACAATATACATCACTTGCCTGTGGAAATGGTCTCCATTGATCTCCTAAACATGTTGTGCATAACCCTGAACATCTGGTTATATCCAACAACCTGAAAGAACATGGCTACTTCCTCTTCCACACTAGTGTGAATGCTATCTTGTAGCAGCCCCTACTTCTGAAGGTCTGCACAAGCATGGCGAAAGGTGATCTTTTCATTTAAAGCATCCACAAAACCTCTTTGTCATTACGGTTGTAGATGTAGTTCAGATTTGATATCCTCTCATGATACCGAATTAGCATTGGACCATAACGGATGACAGAATTGTCACCACGGTGAATAGCTCTCTTGTGAATGAACATGAGCCATGCTTGAATCACAACTATCAGTGCTACTTCCTAAACTACTAGCTTCACCCATTCGTCTGTAACTTATGCGACAAAAACATGATCATCTCATACAATAAAATTTAGCATCATGTCTTGACCATATCTCATCACAACATGCCCTGCAAAAACAAGTTAGACGTCCTCTACTTTGTTGTTGCAAGTTTTACGTGGCTGCTACGGGCTTAGCAAGAACCAATCTTACCTACGCATCAAAACCACAACGATAGTTTGTCAAGTTGGTGATGTTTTAACCTTCACAAGGACCGGGCGTAGCCGCACTCGGTTCAACTAAAGTTGGAGAAACTGACACCCGCCAGCCACCTGTGTGCAAAGCATGTCGGTAGAACCAGTCTCGCGTAAGCGTACGCGTAATGTCGGTCCGGGCCGCTTCATCCAACAATACCGCCGAACCAAAGTATGACATGCTGGTAAGCAGTATGACTTATATCGCTCACAACTCACTTGTGTTCTACTCGTGCATATAATATCAACACATAAAACCTGGCTCGGATGCCACTGTTGGGGAACGTAGTAATTTCAAAAAAAAATCCTATGCACACGCAAGATCATGGTGATGCATAGCAACGAGAAGGGAGAGAGTTGTCTACGTACCCTCGTAGACCGAAAGCAGAAGCGTTATATCAACGCGCTTGATGTAGTCGTACGTCTTCATGATCCGACCGATCCAAGCACCGAAAGCACGGCACCTCCGAGTTCTAGCACACGTTCAGCTCGATGACGATCCACGGACTCCGATCCAGCAAAGTGTCGGGGATGAGTTTCGTCAGCACGACGGCGTGGTGACAATCTTGATGTTCTACCGTCGCAGGGCTTCGCCTAAGCACCGCTACAATATTATCGAGGGTTATGGTGGAGGGGGGCACCGCACACGGCTAAGAAAACGATCACGAAGATCAACTTGTGTGTCTATGGGGTGCCCCCCGTATATAAAGGAGTGGAGAAGGGGAGGGCCGGCCCTCTCTATGGCGCGCCCTAGGGGAGTCCTGCTCCCACCGGGAGTAGGATTCCCCCTTTCCTAGTCCAACTAGGAGTCCTTCCAAGTAGTAGGAGTAGGAGACAAGGAAGGGGAAGAGGGAAGAGAAGGAAGGAGGGGGCGCCGCCCCTCCCCTTAGTCCAATTCGGACTAGTCAATGGGGGGGCGCGCGGCCTGCCTCTCCCTCTCCCCTAAAGCCCAATAAGGCCCATATACTTCTTCCCCCGTATTCCCGTAACTCCCCGGTACTCCGAAAAATACCCGAACCACTCGAAACCTTTCCGATGTCCGAATATAGTCGTCCAATATATCGATCTTTATGTCTCGACCATTTCGAGACTCCTCGTCATGTCCCCGATCTCATCCGGGACTCCGAACTCCTTCGGTACATCAAAACTCATAATATAACTGTCATCGAAACCTTAAGCGTGCGGACCCTACGGGTTCGAGAACAATGTAGACATGACCGAGACACGTCTCCGGTCAATAACCAATAGCGGAACCTGGATGCTCATATTGGCTCCTACATATTCTACGAAGATCTTTATCGGTCAGACCCCATAACAACATACGGTGTTCCCTTTGTCATCGGTATGTTACTTGCCCGAGATTCGATCATCGGTATCTTAATACCTAGTTCAATATCGTTACCGGCAAGTCTCTTTACTCGTTCCGTAATACATCATCTCGCAACTAACTCATTAGTTGCAATGCTTGCAAGGCTTATGTGATGTGCATTACCGAGAGGGCCCAGAGATACCTCTCCAACAATCAGAGTGACAAATCCTAATCTCGAAATACGCCAAACCAACATGTACCTTCGGAAACACCTATAGAGCTCCTTTATAATCACCCAGTTACGTTGTGACGTTTGGTAGCACACAAAGTGTTCCTCCGGCAAATGGGAGTTGCATAATCTCATAGTCATAGGAACATGTATAAGTCATGAAGAAAGCAATAGCAACATACTAAACGATCGGGTGCTAAGCTAATGGAATGAGTCATGTCAATCACATCATTCTCCTAATGATGTGATCCCATTAATCAAATAACAACTCTTTCGTTCATGGTCAGGAAACATAACCATCTTCGGTTAACGAGCTAGTCAAGTAGAGGCATACTAGTGACACTCTGTTTGTCTATGTATTCACACATGTATTATGTTTTCGGTTAATACAATTCTAGCATGAATAATAAACATTTATCATGATATAACGAAATAAAATAATAACTTTATTATTGCCTCTAAGGCATATTTCTTTCAGTACGTACGTGTACATGCTACGTGCGCGCCTCTACTACGACACGTGCACACCTCTACATCGATCAGTATGTACGTACACGTTCGCGACCAGAATGACAACGCTACGTACGCTTCGACCAGGCGGGTCCCGACTATCAGGCACTTCCTTCCATGCGAAGATGCAGCTGGTGGGTCCCAGCAGTCAGGGGGAAACATTTTTTCGTGAAATACGGTGGCCCGTCCGGTGGGTCCCTGCTGTCAGCTGGAGGAATCATTATTTTCCGTGTAATAAGGAGGCACTTCCTTGCTGCGGCCATGGACCCAGATGTCAGACTCTCAGTGTATAGTACTCTTCCGATGGAAGTCGTTCGTTGACCACATTGACCACGCCGCGTCAAGAGCACCAAGGCGGTGGACGACGGCAAGGCCTAGGAAGGGAACGACGCGGAGCTGGGGAAGACGCGGCAGTGGATGCCCACACGGAGAGGAGTACGGGGGTTCACTGGTTTGGCTGCGGTGTGAGGCTGCCATCGCCACAGGGCCTGGCCAGCGGTGGGAGTAGTAGGGGGCGGTGAGGCCTCCGCGGCAGCACAGCCAACCACGGGAGGCAAGAGCACGCGGTGGTTTGGACGGCTGGAGCAATAAAATCAGAGGTTGAAGAAGCAGGACGATCGTTGGATGTTAACAATCCAACGGTCACTGGTGATAGAATCATTTGTTGACTAAGTTGACAAAGCCCTCTGTCCGTGTCAACTTAGTAGGCCCACAAGTCAGCCTCCCACTATGGTGGGTCCCAGCTAGTAGGTGGAGTATTCATTTTTTTGTACGTAATAAGGAGGCACTTTCTTGCGTGCGAAGATATAGCTGGTGGGTCCGAGCTGTCAGCGGGAGTATTCATTCTTTTTGGCGTAATAAGGAGGTACTTGCTTGCGTGCGGCCATGGACCATGTGGGTCCCAACTGTCAGCCTCTCCATGTACATCCCTATTCCGATGTTGTCATTTGTTGACAACGTTGACCATGCCGTGCCGAGAACACCAGCGCGGCGGACGACGGTGAGACCTAGGAAGGGAATGACCCGGAGGCAGCGAAGCCACAATAGTGGAGGGATGTGGGTGAGTAGAGGGATGGCCTGGCTAGCGGTGGGAGTAGTAGGGGGCGGTGAGGCCTACGCGACAGCATAGCCGACCACGGGAGGCGGGAGCAGGCGGTCCTGCTGGCGCTGGATTTGGCGGCTGGAGCAAGAAGGTCAGAGATTGAAGAAACACGACGGCCGTTGGATTGACATCCAACGGTTACGTCTGCTAGAATCATTTGTTGACGTATATAATAAGTAAAAAAAATCTTGCATACCCGTCAACTTAATAGGACCACAAGTCAGACCATTCCCTATGTTTTTAATAATTTATATATAGCTCATTGCAACTTCTTATGCAATTTATTGTAGTCCGTTTTTTTGTTGGCCAGGGCCAGGGTTAAAAATTTAAACGAAATTTCACATATTTTTGTCGGTTCCAAACTATTTTTAATACCGAAATGTCGAGCTAGATTGAAAGTACTTTGAAGATAAATTTAAATTAGGTCAAAGCCCAGTGAAATTGGAATCTGAAAATGTGAAAAAATTCAGAAATTATAAAGTAATTGCCAATTTGTCATTTGTTTTTATATTTACAGCCCATTTCATATTACTTTCAAGATTTGCAGGCGTCTTGAAAGAGTTGCAGTCCATCAGGGCGTAGAAAAATAAGTAGGCCTGGATTGGGTATTCTTCAGAAAAAATAAACTGGGCTCATTTTCACAAAAAAGCTGGGCTGGTCATGTGGTGAACATTAAATATAAGCCTGGACTAGACGGGCCACAACCCAGTTGAAACCCTGCTCCATCTCAACAATAGCAAAAAAAATACTGCTCGAGTAGCTACGTCCCAGGTGTCAGCCAATCTTGTACTGTTCTCTTGTGTATTGACTATATACGCGGACAATGTCGTGGGTCCTAGATGTCAGGAAACCACTAGCAGGAAGCATTTTCTTTTTCCATATGCTGACAATGGAGTATATATATATATAACAAAAAGTGAGGAACTTCCTTGCGTCCTGCCATGGACATGGTGGGTCCCTACTATCATCCTCTCCACGTATACTCCTCTGCCGATTTCTCTTGTTTGTTGACCATGTTGACAACGCGAGAGGGCGGCGCCGCGACGAGTGCAACAAAGCGCGCGGAGGACGACGGTGATGCCTCGGAGGTCGGCGTTAACGATTTAGGAGACGGTGGGGCGACGATGCGTGCGCTGAGGCGCAGCCAGCCGTGGGAGGCGGAAGCAGGCGGCCCCGCTGGCGCTGGTTTGGTTTTGGCGGCTGGAGGAAGATAGGACTGAAGAAACACGACAGACTGTGAAAGCAGCAGGAGTACTTAACAACCTTAACTGAAACCAGCAGGGGCACTTAACAACCATAGCTGAAAGCAGTATGAGTACTTATACAGGTTCAACCGTACAAAGCACGTCTCGAATAATGCTACTTTGCCTACAGTTAACCAAAGGGTGAGGCCGGCTAGCCCCAGGACAAGGCCCAGGCGCCACGCCGCACATCCACAACCTTCTGAAAGCGGCTTCATGTCGCAATGTGGTCAATAAACAGGATATTCACTTTAGAGCCATGGAAAAGCAGGAACATAATGTTTTGTCCTATTCTCCAAGATGGACGGGCCTTCATTATTTGAGACCACCCATGAATAAGTATCTTTTCAGCTCCAAGGGGAATGGAGTAGGTCGACATAAACATCATGTTGTGACCAAGCGCAAGTCTGACCCGACCATGGTCAGGCATCTGTATAGGAACAATAGAACTGGGCAGTTCCTGTTTCAAGAAGATCACAATTGTAAAACTATGCATAAACAAGAGTTTATGAACGACATATATAATAGAAAACAGCTCGTACCATAAGTTTCTCAACACAGTTGGACCTGTTCAATGAGTGTAGCAGTGGCACACATATCCCACGTGTCCTTCCACCATTGAAACGCCCCACAAGGACCTCAAGATGATCAATAAAGTGTAGGAACTTGTGGATGTCGTCCAAGTCAACTTCAGTGCCATGAGTAACAACTGAGTTCTTATAGAATAACAAACAAGTAGCCTACTTAACTCTGAAAAAACCTACACGTGCCACCAATTATAAAAAATATATTAGTTAGAAGTTAAATTGTGATTAGTTAGACAGAATAGGTGGATTAAGAAGTAATCAAGGCAAGAAGCAAGAACCAGATACAAAACTAACATGGATGAACAATTGGAACGATGTTAGGGTGGAAGATCGCAGTAAAGATGAGACCAGGTTCTGCTATTTCCATCAACATTCGTGCGCCAACTTTCAGTCCGTAACACTTGAGAAAGTTTATCCAAGTTCGGCCATAAAAAAAGCAGCGATTTCTTGGTTCATGAACCCAACTCGATACTTATATCCATGGCTTGTCTTCACTATGACCATTAAACTGGTGTATTCAGTTATGGCAAGGCCGAGCATCTTGAGTACATGTGTTCTGGCAGAGCAAGGAATGCACTGCAGGAAAAGTAATATGAGAACGCAATGTATTCCCTATATCCAAATCTAGAAATAATTTCCTCCTTCACGTTAGTGTTGACCATGGTACTAGTACCTTTTATCCAAATATAGCAATCCAAATTTCCAAATTAGTCGACAACATGTTCAAAAAACCCCACCCTCCCGGATAGAAAAGAGGATTTTAGGAACATACTGTGCGCGTTTTAAAATCCTGTGTTAGGATGAGAAGGAACAAGTGTGGCGTCTCTCCGAGGGAGCAGAAACCTATAGGGTGCTCACACTTTGGGCACTGCAAATGAAACACGCCAGATTTAGTAGGAAGAAAAATGCATCAACGGCGGCGATTGCCATCCTAGGAGTACCCGCGACCAAGGGACTTGGATTTATTGGGGATGGATGAAGAATTCGTACCGGGTTCTCAATGAGAAAACCCTATGTAATCGCCGAGCGGGGGGTTTCTCTGAATAAGCAGATGAGGGAGAAGGGGATTCAGGCCCAGTGAAATATTGCCGCTTCGTCCGTCCCAGCTTACTGCTAAAGCTGGAAAGGCTGGGTTTTTTGTGATTTGACGACTCATTGGGCATTACTGCGGCGCTACGACCGGGGTGTGTCTAACATGCAGTTGTGCACTCTAATTTGGTGAATATGGCATTTGGACCCCGTTGTCGGATGCCCCACATATCAGCGAAAGGAAGTAGAAAGACAGGAGTAACTAGTTACACATAAATATATTTTTGACAAAGAGATACTCCCTCTGTAAAGAAATCTAAAGATCTTTTATATCACAACTTTATACATAAGAAAAATCAAGGGGAATATATATAACATATATAATTATAAAAACAGAGTTTTTTTACACGGTATAGACGAGTTGGTGATGATGGTGTGCCTGCCATCCTGCAATACAGGCCGTCCGATTTATATCTGACGGATAGGAAGGAAACTATGGCAATTTTGCAAAAAGGTACCCACACACCTCTCCACATTTGCAACAAGGCCTTCCCTCATTCATCCTTTTCTCTCACAAGATACAATACTCATACAAATGCATCTTGATGTTACGTGCAACGCACGGGCATTATGGGGGTTCAGCTAAGAAATACTCAGACAGGCTCACGGTTTTGGACTTTGGGCCACAGGCTGGCGGGCCTGCATGTTTGGGGGGACATGTGTTCTACCTCAGCGCTTTTCATATTGCAAGCGGTCGGTACAGCGCTGGTTTTAGATGCTGTCACAAGGCGAATACACAAAATTGAATAAAGCACAACAGCTGTTGGAATGAAATCAAACGACAGTTCCTAACCAACAATCAGAGTTGCAGTTCTATCAATGATACTATCGTACTACTTATACACACAGGACACTTGTTTCACCATGCCAGAGTATTACATCAAAAATCTCTCGGAGGATAGATTAGTTCGGCAGTTGCGTGCTGCTACTGAAGAATTTCAAAGTTGATTTGGACCAGCTCTCCTTGTCGAAAAAGTTCGATTTTGACATCATCCCCTACCACAACATATGATTTAGATTTGAACCTTGACCATCCTTTAGCATTAATCATCATCCGACCATCCTTTGTACTTACGGTATATTGAGCAGGTTCATTCACACCAAGGCTACGCATGGTAAGAGAAACTTGGCCACGGTTGCCCGGATTGTTGAACAACTCCCTCGTTGCTCTAGGAATTCTCTGTTTGCAAACAAGAAGACATACACAAACAGTTAGATCAACACAGTGAATCATGTGAAACAACATGGAAAGAAAAAAGAACGAAGCACTTGGGTGGCCAATGCTTACCAAGAAGGTGGAAATGTCGGTTTTTGTAAGGACTTTGGTATATGAAGCGCGAACTGCAGCCCAGTCTATTGCCGGTGCAACTGCTGGTTCCATTGCAGCTGCATGGGCCGGAGCAGATGCAAGTGTTGGTGCAGGTGCCGAAGTCGTTGCTGGTGTGACTGGTAGTGCCGCTACTGCTGTCGGAGATGGTGCTCCTTGTAGAGCTGGTGTCGGTGTCGGAGCAGGTGCCGGTGTCGATGCCCGATCCTTTGGTAGATCAGCCTGATGAGCTGACGCGGTCGGTGCCCAATCCTCAGCTGGATCAGACTGAGCTGCTGCTACTGTCAGTGCAAGAGCAATTGCTAGTGCTCGATCCGTTGCTGAAGGTGGTACCGATGTGCGAGGCAGCGGCGAACGTGTCTGCTCTGCTATGGTCAGCTTTCTAACTTGAATAGGTTCCATGACCATGATCCCATTTTTTTCTTCATTTCTTTTAAACGCGAGAAGGACTAATTGTGGCGTGTTTGTTAAAGCAAACTGCAGTTCATCATAGGGATTCAGCTTGTACTGAGACAACAGACTGATCCAATTTTTTCCAGTAATATATGTGATGGACAGTGCCTTCGTTACTGACACGACATAAGAAGTGAAACCTGCAAAAATATCCATCGTAGAGCAAACCAAATGGTTTATTCTGTGGTGAATGTCACATGGCAAAACCTGCATCACAAAATTGTAGCAAAAGAAAGAAAACATGACATTAAATCAATAAGATTTAGACAGTAAATCAATAAGATTTAACTGATGTGACAAGAGTGAATCCTTACCAGGAAATCACTATGTTGAAGTACTAAACAAAAGATTGGTCGTCCAACTACGCGTGGCATGCAGGGCCCCCGCCTACTCCCACAAGCAGGACAGTCCAAAGGTCGTGACAAATCGTATGGACCGAACATCCATGGGACTGGAAATCCTGGTGGGTGCGATAAACCCTGCAATGCATACATAGATTGGAGTGTAACCATAATTGATAAACCGTCCTCACAAAAAATATGATCTAGATACTTCAAAATATACAGACTAAATTGAGTGGACGGACATTAACATAGACTGTTCTCAGGACTCACCACACACCAAAAGCGGCAGTACTAAAAAATACAGGGTTCACAAACACAAATCAAGTACTGAACAATAGTACTTACTACAGACAAGCAAAGTTGCACTAATTAAACTCTGCAGACTATTTCTTGCCACCGACCTAGAGGACGAACCCCGCATAACTGACTAGGCCATGGTCTTCATGAGAGATGTCTCACCATCTCCTCAACCTTGGAGAACCTAACAGAGTGGTCTTTCCACTCATAAACATGACGATGAAGACAAGCCGCATCAGATTTGTCGGGAAGCTTTACAAGAACCACACCTTACGTAATCGAAGGCACAACTAGGAAATTGTTGCGGTCAAGTACAACCTTGAGAACACTCCTGACAACAATGCTACAGGAAAACACTAGTTCAGGACACATGGCGACAAGGACACAGCAGCTGGATAGTTTAGCAGTAGAACTCATCCTCAGGTCTTCTAGTTCACATGGCATTACTTTGAGAACTTCATCTCCACCGCGGACCTAGTTCTAATTCAAGCGGAAACCAAATATTTTATTACTACCTCCGTTCAGAAATATAAGATGATTTTCGATATTTTACTCCATATATGACTACATATACGCACATAAATGAGTGAACAAAGACATGAGAGCAGAGGCATTACTTGCAATATCTATGACACAAGTTGCTGATGCAAATATACCCTCTTCAAAGGTAGCATTGTTGTTCATAAAGTAGTTGAAAGTAATCTATAAGAAATTAGTGTCAACCTCTCGCATGTTTTGGTCAAAAGAGGAATTTAGAACTGTCATTTGGCACACAAAAATCACATGCAAGATCACCCAGAAAGTTGTACTACTAGTACTAGTACTGCGTGTTAGATGAAAAACACGATCAAGATCGAGAAAAAGATCGTCAAGAAGAGATATTACCTGTTGCTTAATGAGGGATCCCGGAGAGGGGGGCTTGGACAGGGCAATGGCTTTGAGCTTGTCCGCGGTAGTCTCGGTGGGGTGCTTGCGCTTCTAGATAAATGTTAGTGCGCATGTCAACTATATGAACAGTAATGTAACATAGGAGTACCGCTTTTTCGACCGTCCGGACAAGAATGAATGGTGAGATAAATGTTAACAGAACTAGGTCTGCAGCGCACGGAGAGTACGGTGCTATAGTACTGCACGAAACGTGAACCATATGAAACACGACTCAGTGTTAGGCAGGGTGTATGAAGGGTGCACGGGATGGGAGCAAAAGTTCCCTTCTCGACCCACTTTTGGGTGTTTGGCAGAGTGCATGAAGGGTGCATGAGTCCACACTAGTAGGTTAACGCAAATAACACGAAGAGGGAACAACTATATTGAGATGAGAATGCAACCAAACACACCCACATGCTTTGTCCTACAGTGACTGATCTGCACCGTCTGAGTTTGATCCAACGGTCATGTTGCGCCAAGACATGGACATGCGCATGCAGAGGACGCCTAAACATCACCGAAGTCTCTCTGCTTCTCGAGGCACACGACATTGGTGATGCAGGGTGCAACGGCCCATAGAACCCGCTCCCGGTCGATGGGAGCCACCTCGTCAAACACAGCGTCCAATGGCACGAATGGATTCCGGTGACGGAGCCCTGAGAGGATTTGCCCGGTAACGGCGACGGTAGCCCGCAACCCCTCCTCGTCCAGCTCCGCCCCCACCATGCGCGGAGACGACTCAACTCCTCGGAGATATAGGTGAAGAAGGAGACCAGGTCAGGAAGCCGCAACTCGTTGAAGTTGACGGGGTGGTCAAACAGGTTTAGCCCGACGGCCGGCATGGTCGCGCTGGCATGACGGTAGGCATTGCGCAACCGTAGCATGTGCGTGGCAACTTGGTCCACCAAGTGGTTGAGCCGATCCTGGACCTCGTCACGATCGGCCCGTTCGCGCTCCAGCCAGCTCCCCTGACGGCCTATCATATCTCCCACTTTCTCCAGAAGCGCCACCGACGCCTCGAGCATCTTTGTGGTGGACGCCTACCGCTTTTGAAGATCCGTGAACACCCGCACATAATGGAGGAGCAAGGCACTCCTCTCCTCCTTGAGGTCATGGAGCTCTACGTCCTTGGCCCTGAGCTCCGCATCCTTGGCCTGGAGCTCCTGTGTCAGGCGCCTCACCCCAGACTCCGTGATCTGTTGCGCCGCAATGGCACCAGGTAGAAGCAATGGGGAGAGGAAGCAAAGGGGGCGAAACGGCTGAACGGCAATGCAATCTATGGGAAGACAGAGGGAGCTAGCCGAGGAGCGGGGAATCTTTAGGTTTTCACCATGGGAAAACACCAGTCGACGACTTCTCACATCAGGGAGCAGTGGGTTTTACAGGCGGAGTCATTGTGACTAATTACTGCCACGCCTGCTTCCGTCAATCAAAAAATTAAAAATCCTGCCACGCCTGCTCCCGTCAATCAAAAAAATTAAATATCCTGCCGCGCCTGCCGCACCCAAAGACTAGAGCAATGCCGCAGTGGATATTTAAATTTACCTGCCGGCAAGGAGATAAAAAAGGGTGAAAAACAAATGTGGCAGCGGCCTAGCTAATCGGTCGCACTAGCCCAACTAGCTAGCCACCGTGCTTCACTGATGTACTCAGCGAGAAAGGTGGTCTTTCGTGATTTGACGACTCATTTACTTGCTTCGGCGCTACGACCGAGGAGGACCCAAAAACGCGCGGTAGGGCGTCCCACGTCTCGGCAAGGAATAATATATGCGTGCACCACCCGGGAGGACCCCGAAACCACGCGGTAGGGTGTGCCACGTCTCGACACGGAGGAAAAATGTGCGTGTAAAAATATACTATATTAGACATAGTAGTACCTATGGTTCAACCTCGGGACCCAGCCAGTCGGTCGAAAACACCCCACTAGCCACATAGCTTCATCATGCTAACATGGAACGGAGGATAGGTGTGGTTAGCTCCGTCTCGACCAGCCACAACGTCTCTTGTTCTAGGCGATTCTTCTATTTTCCAAGCTTTTTTTAGTTATAATAACACCACTGCAAGCTAGCGCCGCTCTTCGTGTGTGCCCGTGCGTCTAAAGGTTAGACGATCGAGTTTTTTTTTGAAAAGGGGGATCTCCCCGGCCTCTGCATCAAGAGTGATGCATACGGCCATCTTATTAACCGAGAAACAAAAAGTGTCAACAAGGTACCAAGGTCTCAAACTGAAAGAAAGAAAGAAAAGCAGCTCACACAGAGCGCAAACGGCTAGATACACAAACTAGCCAGGAAAAGATGCCACAACCGGCTGGCTAAAATAGATAGGAAAACTAATTGCCTATCCTATTACATGACCGCCATCCAAACCGGTTGAAGGTATCCCGAGCTACCATCTCCCAACGGATAGACTCAGTAACCAAATGCTCCCTGGCATCCATCGGAGTGAGTAACGACCACGAACGGATCACTGCCGTAGCTCGGAAGATAACCTGCAAAAAATGAATTCGTGATGTTCTGTTAAAAACCAAATCATTTCTGCTAGTCCAGATGGTCCATAACAAAGCGCAAACTCCAACCCGAATATGTCTTGCTAAGGCAGACTCAATCCCATTAAGCCAAGTCCCGAATAAAGCGTTAACAGTAGTCGGTGGAGTAATATTAAAAGCAATATGGACCGTCCGCCAAAGGACCTTGGCCAACGGGCAATCAAAAAAGAGGTGTTTAATCGTCTCATCCCGATCACAGAAACTACACCTAGTAGGTCCCGTCCAATTACGCTTTATTAAATTATCCTTTGTTAAAATAACTTGTTTATGAACAAACCACATAAACACTTTTATTTTCAAAGGAACTTTGACATCCCAGACATTCTTGGACGTTGGAATGGAGCTCGAATTAATGACATCAATATACATTGACTTAACTGTAAATACTCCAGACCTAGTCAACTTCCAGCGTAATTCATCAGGTTGGTCAGAAAGTTGAACCTCCATTAGTCTCCTAACTAAATGGAGCCAAACTTCCCAACGATTGCCCGCTAGCGACCATCTAAACTGAATATTAAGGGGGATAGATTGAAATACCGTTGCAACGAACACCTCACGTCGTTGAGCAATACGATATAAAGACGGATATTGAATGGCCAAGGGTGAGTTACCAAGCCAGGTATCCTCCCAGAACCGTGTAGTAGCACCGTTTCCAATGACAACTCTTGTCCTATGGAACAGAGATTGTTTGACTTTCATTAGTCCTTTCCAGAAAGGCGAATCTGTCGGCCTGACTGTTACTTGGGATAGTGTTCTAGTTTGGAGGTACTTGTTGCGAAGGATCTGCGCCCACATGGCCTCAGTTCCAGATGATAGCTTCCACAACCACTTACTAAGAAGGCATCTGTTCTTAACTTCAAGATTCTCAATACCAAGACCTCCTTGGTCTTTGGGTCGACAAATAATATCCCATTTAGCAAGTCGGTATTTTCTTTTTAGGTCATCACCCTGCCAGAAGAAACGTGATCGATAGAAGTCCAGCCTTTTCCTAACCCCAACTGGGACCTCAAAGAACGATAAGAGAAACATAGGCATACTCGTGAGCACCGAATTAATCAAGATTAACCGTCCTCCATATGACATGAGCTTACCCTTCCAGCAGCTCAATTTCTTCTCAAATCGGTCTTCGATACACTTCCATTCTCTGTTTGTCAGCCTACGATGATGTATCGAAATACCAAGGTAAGAGAAAGGTAAATTCCCCAACTCGCACCCAAACAATTGCCTATAAGAATCTTGTTCGTCCTTGGCTCTACCAAAGCAGAATAACTCACTCTTATGAAAGTTAATCTTTAACCCGGTCAATTGTTCGAAGAGGCATAACAAAAGCTTCATGTTTCTCGCCTTGACCAAGTCATGCTCCATAAAGATGATTGTATCATCAGCGTATTGAAGGATGGATACACCTCCATCAACAAGATGAGGTACCAAACCACCCACTTGACCATTCTCCTTAGCCCTTCCTATCAGAATTGCTAACATATCCACCACAATGTTAAACAGGATAGGGGACATTGGATCTCCTTGTCTGAGGCCTTTATGAGTCTGGAAATAATGACCTATATCGTCATTCACTTTGATTCCCACACTCCCTTTTTGCGTAAATGATTCGACCTGTCGTCGCCAGGCATCATCAAATCCTTTCATACGCAAGGCCTATTGGAGGAATGGCCACTTGACCTTATCATACGCTTTTTCGAAATCCACCTTAAAAATTACCCCATCTAATTTTTTGGAGTGAATTTCATGGAGCGTTTCATGAAGGACAACCACCCCTTCTAGGATGTTTCTGTCCGGCATGAAAGCAGTTTGGGATTGTTGCACCACAGAATGCGCAATCTGTGTGAGCCTATTAGTCCCGACCTTGGTGAAGATTTTGAAACTCACATTGAGAAGGCAAATTGGCCTAAACTGCTCAATTCTCACAGCTTCCGTTTTCTTATGTAGCAATGTGATAGTTCCAAAATTCAAGTGAAACAATTGAAGCTATCCAGAGAACAGATCATGAAACATAGGTAACAAATCCCCCTTAATAATGTGCCAGCACTTTTTATAGAACTCGGCCGGGAACCCATCCGGTCCGGGAGCCTTATTGTTTTTCATTTGTGCAATAGCATTGAACACCTCTTTCTCTGAGAATGGGGCAACCAAGATATCGTTATCGGCAGCGGACAATTGAGGTACATCCTCAGTCCTGGACTCATCGAGGGACACACAATTATCCTCCGGAGGTCCAAATAACTGCCTATAATACTCGGTAATATAAGTTTTGAGATTATCCTGACCTAAAATTGTACCCTCATCTTGCTCAAGCTGAAAGATATGCTTCTTTCTGTGCTTACCATTGGCAATGAGGTGAAAGAATTGAGTATTGGCATCCCCTTGGGTCACTTTACGGACCTTAGCTCGCAAGGCCCACTTCAATTCTTCTTCGCGGAGAAGTTCTTTCAACCTCTTCTCCGCCTCAGTTTTAACCTGGAGCTCCGCAGGCAACAAAATTGCAGATTCAGCTTTAATGTCGAGGGCCTGTATCAGAGAAAGGAGTCTATCCTTCTAAATCTTATACACCCCACTGAGATGCTTAGCCCAACCCCGTAGGAAACTTCTCAAATGCCTAATCTTATTTTGCCAGCGTTCGACCGCCGTCCTACCTCCTACACCCTTAGCCCATTCCCTGGCAATAAGGTCGAAGAACCCCTCACGTTCGAACCATGCCATCTCGAATGAGAAGGTGCTTTTGTTTCCCACATTTTTCGGCTCCCCTGACTCCACGAACAGTGGTGTGTGATCGGATATTCCCCGCGATAGAGCCTGAACCGTTACTAGAGGAAACTTCTGTTCCCACTCCACGCTCGCGAGGACTCGATCAAGCTTTTCATATGTCGGGTTTGGCAAAGCATTAGCCCAGGTAAACTTTCTACCAGAAAGCTCTATCTCCCTCAGATCCAAGCTCTCAATAATGGTATTGAACATAAATGACCATCTGCCATCAAAGTTATCATTATTCTTCTCCACTCTCCTCCTAATGATGTTGAAATCACCCCCGACCAACATCGGAAGCTGCTCGGACCCACAAATTCGAACAAGGTCCGCCAAAAACTCCGGTTTAAGTTCCGGTTGTGCGGCACCGTACACCGCCACCAACGCCCAGTTGAATCCATCAACTTTAGACCTAACTCGAAACTTAACCGTGAAGTCACCCATCACTACACTCCGGACTTCGAGGGAATCACATCTCGCTCCCAGCAAGATACCACCCGATCGTCCTCGCGGAGGTAAGCAATGCCAATGAAAATCAACACCACCCACAAGAGTTGAAAGAAACCGAGGAGCAAAATTATCTCTACCAGTTTCAGAGAGCGCAATGAAATCTAATCGATGCTCCAAAGATGCCTCAGCGAGAAACCTTCGTTTAGCCAAGTCCTTCAGACCTCTGCTATTCCAAAACATTCCTTTCATAAGTCATCATGGAATTTTTTTGCCGTACGAATCCTATCACTCCTGCGTACTGCGGATGCGGGATACACCTTCCGCTTCCACTTACGTTTGGGTTTACTATTTTCCACCTCCGGTCCTCATAACCGAGCTCTGGTGGTTGAATTACTACACCCTCTACATTACCTTCCTCCTCGTCGGACTCGATAGTGGATGGTGCAAGGTCCGCACACAAATTGTCCAGCACTCTCACCCCCAATGCATTAATCTCAGCATCATTCATAGGTCTCACTGCCGCTAGATTTCAAATGGTCTCTAAAGCGCGTTCCGCTTCCAGATCAAGGAGATCATTAACCGAGTTGGAAATTTCAGAATTGTTATTCCCTAGCGAAACCCCTACTTGATATGCATTATTAATAATCTCATCCGGAGAAAAATGCAAAATAGAATTGGACAGGTTGACTGACATACCGGTAGTGACCTCAATGTCACGAAGCTTGGCCGCCCTCATGGCGCACCTTTGCTGCATGTCATCAACCTCCGGGTGGTCCTGGAGACGAGAGCTCATCCGTCTCCCCTCAGAGACCGGGTCGGGGATCCCGCCGAAGGCAATAACCTCCTCCCGAGTGGCGCCAATCGGAGGAGCCAGCGGCGATGGGTGCCCTCGGTGAACGGATAGGAGGCCGGGGGAGGTAGGTGTCGGCGCCTCCTGCCCGAGCATCCCTCCCCCAACCCTCAAGCCTGAGGGCGTCACCATCCCGACAACCGAAGGTGAAGGAAAGACCGGAGCCACCTGCCCCAGATTCCTGCCGATCACCACCGGAGAAGCCGCTCCAGGCTGTATCGAAAGGGAAGGGTCTGAGGCCTCCTGCCCCAAACGGCCTCCCTCAGAGCCAGCCAGCGACGGTGATGCCGGCGTCACCGGGGCCACCTGCCCCAGACCGTCGCCGCGCACCACAGAAGACGCAATAGCAGCCGTTGCCGAGATGGAAGGGTCCAAGGCCGCCTGCCCCAGACGTACTCCCTCACGGTCGGCCAGCGACGGCGATGCCGGCGTCACTGGCGTCGGTGTAGAGGAGGAGGAGGTCGTGGCCACCTGCCCCGAACTCCCCCCCCCAGGCATATCCGCCGACTCCGCCCCT
Source organism: Aegilops umbellulata (assembly GCA_032464435.1). NCBI lineage: Eukaryota > Viridiplantae > Streptophyta > Magnoliopsida > Poales > Poaceae > Aegilops > Aegilops umbellulata. Next base: position 3,839,322 of record CP136059.1, read on the forward strand.
ATCAGTCCGCACGAGACCGCAGGTATCCCGGGGAGGACAAGGACCATCTGAGGAAGCTCCGCAATCCTCACCCCCAAGGTCGTCACCGGGTGGCCCGTCTCATAGTCATCCACCACGGGACGGACATCAGACACAAGATCCAGCACCGGGAATGAGCACTCGAACGCATCATCAGACTCCACCCAATCGCTCCAGAGTCTAGGGGGAGCAGACGCAGGCTCAAAGGACCCAAACCTCAACGTGTTCTTAGGTACCGACGGCGATGAGGCCGGCACTACCCCTGATCCAGTCTCAGCCTGAGCAACTGGTCCCAATCCGTTGGGCCTCTCTCGGCCAGCCTCATCCGTCGGGTCCTCCCTAGCTCCCGCATTATCATCTCCCTCGTGCATATCCACATCAGCACCAACACCTGCCTCGGCAAACAAATCAGCATCCTCAAACTCAATGTCAAGAGGGAATACCTCTCCCCTGTATGTCCAGTTAACCACATCCGGGACGAACTCGATGTCCAGAACACTCACTCGCAATCTGGCCACCCCATGGGCTCGGGTGAATGTCATGTCCACTTTCTCAGGTTTACCAACCATGATAACCAGACTAGCCACAACTCGAACGTCTGTCAGAGCCTCAGAGGGTGCCCCAGAAAAACGCAGCCACACCTGAGTAAGGGGCTTTCCCTTAGGCTCCACTTTCTTCCACTCTTGAAACTCAAGAATACCATTAGTGCCTGGCACCTTACACATCCCAAAGCTTAGCAACCTCCTCAAGTCCTCTTCCGACGGGAGGTCAACCTTGAACACCCGCTCCTCAATGGGAACAAGCTCCCACTGAAAGTCTCCAGGAGCCAGTTCCTGAAGCCTCTGCACAATCTGAGCGTCAGAGACCACTCCCTGGGTAACCTTCACAATACCAGTAGTCAGGCTCTGTGTCACAACTGGACTCTCTCTCGCAGCTGGGGACTCAAAGAACATCAGCTCGGTACAATATACTCCATACACTGTGAGAACCGGAGCCTGCTCACGAAGGAGCGGACAATCCCCCAAGGCATGAGCTGGCTTACCACATGTATCACACAACTCAGCCACACACTCAACAATGAAGTGCCCTTTCTCACCGCAATGGTAACAAAGCATCTTCTCCTTCCGACGCGCCCACTTAGAGGCCCTCTCAGACTCAGACCTAATACCCACGTCACCTGAAGCGCCAGTCATATCAACATCCGCATTAGCCAGAGCCTTGACCGCCTCCATAACCTCGCTAGTTAGGGCGGTCTCCTGAGTGGGATTAGGCTCCACCCCGGACTCCTGATAGTTTGCAGTGGCCTGTGGCTGTTTCTGTTTGCGGAAACCACGACCACCACCTCGACCACCACGACGACCACGGAAGCCACCTCTCTGTCGTGAGTCAGGTCCAGAAGCACCCTCGACAAAACCTCCCGGAGGGCCAAGGAAGGGCCTCTCAGCAGAACTATCACTCTGCCAGGCATAGCCTCTGCCACCTCCCGTAGATGACGATCCACGGTGTTGACCCTCCCCATACACATCATAGCCATCATCGAGATTGGGGGCCTCACCCAGGTTGAGCGCCAAGCCCCTGACCAAACGAGGCTGCAGCCGCAGCTGCCGGAGCTCCGGTGCCCCGACCCACCGGCACGGGCGGTGCCCCCCCACGGCCAGAGCCATTCGCAGGCCTGGGCAATGCGGCCCGACCATCGGCAACAGCAGGCGGCGGCGCACTCCCGCCGCGGCCAGCCCCCCCGCCAGAAGAAGGGAGCAACGGCTGCCCACCGCGCCCGGCCATGGACCCGAGCAGTGGAATACGACGAGCCCGGCCTTGCCCCGGCAGCAGAGATTGGCGTGATGGCTTGGAGCCAAGAACCCTAGGTCGCGGCGTAAACTGCTGGAGCGACGACGTACGTATCTGGCTGCATGCCACGATTCTCTGTACGTGTTCCGCTAACCGATCTGACTGGGCCTCATACCCAGCCGATCCAAGCCCAGCTATACCCCGCGGCCCATCACCCGAAAAGCCCCCCTCGCGGCCCAGGAGCGAATTCAAACGCTCCTGGCGGAACGCACCGATCTAGGACGCCGTGACGGGCGGCTGCGCCGCCGCGGTCACCTCCGGCGCCAATCGAGACCGATTCCGGCGAGGAATCTTTCTTCTAGACACCGTAGTCCAAGAATCCGGACGAATCAGATCAAAAACAGTCAATTCGGAAGACTTACCTTAGGTATGGGGCCTTTCCACGGCCGGATCGCGGAAGCCGCCGTCCTCCAATGAACAATCCGGCGCACCACCTCCATGTTGTCGTCTGAATGAAGACCTTGCCGCGCCGGGTCATCAATCGGCACGACTCCCTTGACGATAGTAGCCACTTCCTCCTCCGAAAACCCAGGGTCGAAAGCTTCACAAATCATGTCGGACGTCGTCGGCGAATAACCGTCGGACGGGCCGCCGTAGCCGTCTCCATCCTCGTCCTCCTCTTCATCAGATTCAGCGAGAGCCCAGAATCTCCCCCTGACTTGCCTAGCTCCAGGGACAGGCGCCGGCGTCCGGATGGCGGCGATCGCCGCGGGCACCGCCCGTGCCGCCCGAGTCGTTGTGTTCGTCAGATCAACCAGGTCCACGGCCATGATCCGATCAACCTGCACACATGGACCAACCACCACAACATAGCTATCTAACGAAAATCGAAATCCTACCTCGTCTGATCTCCGTCCAGGAGGTAATCCCCAGCTAAAACGTCATTCTCCAAATCCAGTAAGACCATCCATCTTGAGGATGGAGTAAATCGGAGACGCCCCATGATCCAGTTATTGGGATCCGTCTCAAGAGCAAAATGGGCCTGCCACTGCCTCCATTGCGACAGCCCTCGCCCGATCTCGCCATCTGACTTGCCACCAAGATCCGCTGCCGCCGCTATCGCTGGATCAACCCCTCCCCCAGATGGCGCCGCCGCGCGATTGGGAGGTGGACCCGCCGCAGTAGACTCCCGCGATGACGCGCCGAGGACGACTTCGTCGGAGCCGGCCTTGACGGCGGTAGCCTGGACGGGCGTTAGCGAGTCGGGAGTCGGCCGCAGGTTGTCGGGCGGCCTCATCCTGGAACCCACCAGTAAGTGAGTCAACAGTCATGCACGTGTTCACGAGGCACTCCCCCTACTCTACTCAACGAATACTTTAGAAAATCAAGTTATGGGACAAAGCCAACAACTGTTGTTGTTTCAGGCTATTGACTTATGCTTTGTAGTCCAGATTGCCAGTTCGAATCTCGTCTTTCAGATTTGTTAGTTTTAGGTCCAAATTTGATCAATGACAAGTGGGACCCCTATGTGTTGTTCCGATATTTCAGTGTAAGATGGTTTTTTGAACAAACACTTTGCGCGGTTGATACGTCTCCAACGTATCTATAATTTTTGATTGCTCCATGCTATATTATCTACTATTTTGGACAATATTGGGTTTATTATCCACTTTTATATTATTTTTGGGACTAACCTATTAACCGGAGGCCCAACCCAGAATTGCTGTTTTTTTGCCTATTTCAGAGTTTCGAAGAAATGGAATATCAAACGGAGTCCAAACGGAATGAAACCTTCGGGAACGTGATTTTCTCACCGAATATGATCCAGGAGACTTGGACCCTACGTCAAGAAAGAAAGGAGGTGGGCACGAGGTAGGGGGGCGCGCCTACCCCCCAGGGCGCACCCTCCACCCTCGTGGGCCCCACGTTGCTCCACCGACGTACTTCTTCCTCCTATATATCCCTACGTACCCCCAAACAATCAGATACGGAGCCTAAAACCTAATTCCACCACCGCAACCTTCTGTACTCACGAGATCCCATCTTGGGGCCTGTTCCGGAGCTCCGCCGGAGGGGGCATCCATCACGGAGGGCTTCTACATCATCTTAGCCTCTCCGATGAAGTGTGAGTAGTTTACCTCAGACCTTCGGGTCCATAGTTAGTAGCTAGATGGCTTCTTCTCTCTTTTTGGATCTCAATACAATGTTCTCCCCCTCTCTCGTGGAGATCTATTCGATGTAAACTTGTTTTTGCGGTGTGTTTGTTGAGATTGATGAATTGTGGGTTTATGATCAAGATTATCTATGAGCAATATTTGAATCTTCTCTGAATTCTTTTATGTATGATTGGTTATCTTTGCAAGTCTCTTTGAATTATCAGTTTGGTTTGGCCTACTAGATTGATCTTTCTTGCAATGGGAGAAGTGCTTAGCTTTGGGTTCAATCTTGCGGTGTCCTTTCCTAGTGACAGTAGGGCAGCAAGGCACGTATTGTATTGTTGCCATCGAGGATAACAAGATGGTTTTTTTTATCATATTGCATGAGTTTATCCCTCTACATCATGTCATCTTGCTTAAGGCGTTACTGTGTTTTCTTGAACTTAATACTCTAGATGCATGCTGGATAGCGGTCGATGAGTGGAGTAATAGTAGTAGATGCAGGTAAGAGTCGGTCTACTTGTCTAGGACGTGATGCCTATATACATGATCATACCTAGATACTCTCATAACTATGCTCAATTCTGTCAATTGCTCAACAGTAATTCGTTCACCCACCGTAAAATACTTATGCTCTTGAGAGAAGCCACTAGTGAAATCTATGGCCCCCGGGTCTATCTTCATCATATTAATCTTCCATCACTTAATTATTGCCTTTGCTTTTATTTTACTTTGCATCTTTATCATAATAATACCAAAAATATTATCTATCATCTCTATTAGATCTCACTCTCGTAAGTGACCGTGAAGGGATTGACAACCCCTTATCGCGTTGGTTGCAAGGAGTTATTTGCTTTCTGCAGGTACGAGGGACTCGCGCATAGCCTCCTACTGGATTGATACCTTGGTTCTCAAAAACTGAGGGAAATACTTACGCTACTTTGCTGCATCATCCTTTCCTCTTCAAGGAAAACCAACGAAGTGCTCAAGAGGTAGAAAGAAGAATTTCTGGCGCCGTTGCCGCGGAGTCTACACAAAAGTCAATATACCAAGTACCCATCACAATCCCTTATCTCCCGCATTACATTATTTGCCATTTGCCTCTCGTTTTCCTCTCCCCCACTTCACCCTTGCCATTTTATTTGCCCTCTCTTTTCCGTTCGCCCTCTTTTTCGCTTGCTTTTGTTTGCTCGTGTGTTGGATTGCTTGCTTGTCACGATGGCTCAAGATAATACCAAATTGTGTGAATTTACCAATACCAACAATAATGATTTCCTTAGCACTCCGATTGATCCTCTTACCAATACTGAATCTTGTGAAATCAATACTGCTTTGTTGAATCTTGTTATGAAAGGTCAATTCGCCGGCCTTCCTAGTGAAGATGCCGCTACTCATCTGAATAGCTTCGTGGATTTGTGTGATATGCAAAAGAAAAAGGATGTTGATAATGATATTGTTAAATTAAAGCTATTTCCTTTTTCGCTTAGAGATCGTGCTAAAGCTTGGTTTTCGTCTTTGCCTAAAAATAGTATTGATTCTTGGAACAAGTGCAAAGATGCTTTTATCTCTAAGTATTTTCCTCCCGCTAAGATCATCTCTCTTAGAAATGATATTATGAATTTTAAGCAACTTGATCATGAACATGTTGCACAAGCTTGGGAGAGAATGAAATTAATAATACGTAATTGCCCTACTCATGGTTTGAATTTGTGGATGATTATACAAAAATTTTATGCCGGATTGAATTTTGCTTCTAGAAATCTTTTAGATTCAGCCACGGGAGGCACTTTTATGGAAATCACTTTAGGAGAAGCTACTAAACTCCTAGATAATATTATGGTTAATTATTCTCAATGGCACACTGAAAGATCTACTAATAAAAAAGTGCATGCGATAGAAGAAATTAATGTTTTGAGTGGAAAGATGGATGAACTTATAAAATTATTTGCTACTAAGAGTGTTTCTTCTGATCCTAATGATATGCCTTTATCTACTTTGATTGAGAATAATAATGAATCTCTGGATGTGAATTTTGTTGGTAGGAATAATTTTGGTAACAACGCGTATAGAGGAAACTTTAATCCTAGGCCTCCCTCTAATAATTATGGTAATTCCTACAACAACTCTTATGGAAATTTAAATAAGCTGCCCTCTGAATTTGAGACCAGTGTTAAAGAGTTTATGAATTCGCAAAAGAATTTTAATGCTTTGCTTGAAGAGAAATTGCTTAAAGTTGATGAATTGGCTAGGAACGTTGATAGAATTTCTCTTGAGGTTGATCTATTCCTCCTAAGCATGATATCAATGAGTCTCTCAAAGCTATGAGAATTTCCATTGATGAGTGCAAGGAAAGAAACACTAGGATGCGTGCTATGAAAGATGCCTTTATTAAAGCGTGTTCTTCCAATTTCTATGAAAATAAAGATGAAGATCTAAAAGGTATTGATGTGTCCCCCATTAAATCTTTGTTTTGCAATATGAATCTTGATAATGATGGGATTGAAAATGATCCACCTTTACCTAGAAGGTGTTCCAAGAATTCAGAGTTTTTAGATCTTGATGCTAATATTGATAAAAGTGGGGTTGAAGAAAGCAAAACCCTAGATGTTGCTAAACCCACTATTTTGGATTTCAAGGAATTTAATTATGAAAGTTGCTCTTTAATTGATTGTATTTCTTTGTTGCAATCCGTGCTAAATTCTCCTCATGCTTATAGTCAAAATAAAGCGTTTACTAAACATATTGTTGATGCCTTGATGCAATCTTATGAAGAAAAACTTGAGTTGGAAGTCTATATCCCTAGAAATCTTTATGATGAATGGGAACCCACTATCAAAAGTAAAATTATATATCATGAGTTTTATGCTTTGTGTGATTTGGATGCTAGTGTTTCCACTATTCCCAAAACTTTGTGTGATTTGCTAGATTTCCGTGATTTTGATGATTGCTCTCTAAACTTGCACCTTGCGGATTCCACTATTAAGAAACCTATGGGAAGAATTAATGATGTTCTTATTGTTGCAAATAGGAACTATGTGCCCGTAGATTTTATCGTTCTTGATATAGATTGCAATCCTTCATGCCCTATTATTCTTGGTAGACCTTTCCTTAGAACGGTTGGTGCAATTGTTGATATGAAGGAAGGGAATATTAGATTACAATTTCCATTAAAGAAAGGCATGGAACACTTCCCTAGGAAGAAAATAAAATTACCATATGAATCTATCATTAGAGCCACTTATGGATTGCCTACCAAAGATGGCAATACCTAGATCTATCCTTGCTTTTATGCCTAGCTAGGGGCGTTAAACGATAGCGCTTGTTGGGAGGCAACCCAATTTTATTTTTAGTTTTTTTTCTTTTGCTTATGTTTAGGAATAAATCTTTGTTCTAGCCTCTGCTTAGATGTGTTTTTATGTTTTAATTAGTGTTTTTGCCAAGTAAACCTATAGGATCTTCTTGGATGATAGTTATTTGATCTTGCTGTGATTTTCAGAAACTTTCTGTTCACGAAAACAATTGTTACAAATCACCAGAACGTGATAAAATACTGATTCCAATTGCTGCCGATCAATAAACAAATTTCCTAGGCCTTCCTATTTTGGTAGATATTTTGGAGTTCCAGAAGTTTGCGTTAGTTACAGATTACTACAGACTGTTCTGTTTTTGACAGCTTCTGTTTTTCGTGTGTTGTTTGCTTATTTTGATGAATCTATGGCTAGTAAAATAGCTTATAAACCATAGAGAAGTTGGAATACAGTAGGTTTAACACCAATATAAATAAAGAATGAGCTCATTACAGTACCTTGAAGTGGTCTTTTGTTTTCTTTTGCTAACGGAGCTCATGAGATTTCTGTTGAGTTTTGTGTTGTGAAGCTTTCAAGTTTTGGGTGAAATCTTTTGATGGATTATGGAACAAGGAGTGGCAAGAGCCTAAGCTTGTGGATGACCATGGCACCCCCAAGATAATATAAGGACATCAAAAATTCAAATCTTGGGGATGCCCCGGAAGGCATCCCCTCTTTCGTCTACTTCCATCGGTAACTTTACTTGGAGCTATATTTTTATTCACCACATGATATGTGTTTTGCTTGGAGCGTCTTGTATGATTTGAGTCTTTGCTTTTTAGTTTGACACGATCATCCTTGCTGTAAACACCTTTTGAGAGAGCCATACATGATTTGGAATTTGTTAGAATACTCCATGTGCTTCACTTATATCTTTTGAGCTATATAGTTTTGCTCTGGTGCTTCACTTATATCTTTTAGAGCACGGTGGTGGATTTGTTTTATAGAAACTATTGATCTATCATGCTTCACGGAGATTATTTTGAGAGTCTTAAATATCATGGTAATTTGCTTAAATTTTTTAATATGCTTGGTATTCAAGATTTGTAAAACTTTCTTTTGAGTGCGTTGAATACTAAGAAAAGTTTGATGCTTGATAATTGTTTTGAGATATGAAGATGGTGATATTAGAGTCATGCTAGTTGAGTAGTTGTGAATTTGAGAAATACTTGTGTTAAAGTTTGTGGTTCCCGTAGCATGCACGTATGGTGAACCGTTATGTGATGAAGTCGGAGCATGATTTATTTATTGACTGTCTTCCTTATGAGTGGCGGTCGGGGACGAGCGATGGTCTTTTCCTACCAATCTATCCCCCTAGGAGCATGCGGGTAATACTTTGCTTTGATAACTTGTAGATTTTTGCAATAAGTATATGAGTTCTTCATGACTAATGTTGAGTCCATGGATTATACGCACTTTGCTTCCTTCCACCATTGCTAGCGTCTCTAATACCGCGCACCTTTCGCCGGTATCATACACCCACCATATACCTTCCTCAAAACAGCCACCATGCCTACATATTATGGCATCTTCATAGCCATTCTGAGATATATTGTCATACAACTTTCCACCATTCCATTTATTATGACACGCTCCATCATTGTCATATTGCTAGCATGATCATGTAGTTGACATCGCATTTGTGGAAAAGCCACCATTCATAATTCTTTCATACATGTCACTCTTGATTCATTGCATATTCCGGTATACCGCCGGAGGCATTCATATAGAGTCATATTTTGTTCTAAGTATCGAGTTGTAATTGTTGAGTTGTAAGAAAATAAAAGTGTGATGATCATCATTTTTAGAGCATTGTCCCAAGTGAGGAAAGAATGATGGAGACTATGATTCCCCCACAAGTCGGGATGAGACTCTGGACAAAAAAAAGAGGCCATAAAAAAAGATAAAAGGCCCAAATAAAAAAATGAGAGAAAAAGAGAGAAGGGACAATGCTACTATCCTTTTACCACACTTGTGCTTCAAAATAGCACCATGATCTTCATGATAGAGAGTCTCTCATCTTGTCACTTTCATATACTAGTGGGAATTTTTCATTATAGAACTTGGCTTGTATATTCCAATGATGGGCTCCCTCAAAATGCCATAGGTCTTCGTGAGCAAGCGAGTTGGATGCACACCCACTTAGTTTCTTTTGTTGAGCTTTCATATACTTATAGCTCCAGTGCATCCGTTGCATGGCAATCCCTACTCACTCACATTGATATCTATTGATGGGCATCTCCATAGCCCGTTGACACGCCTAGTTGATGTGAGACTATCTTGCCCTTTTTATCTTCTCCACAACCACCATTCTATTCCACATATAGTGTTATATCCATGGCTCACGCTCATGTATTGCGTGAAGATTGAAAAAGTTTTGAGAATGTCAAAAGTATGAAACAATTGCTTGGCTTGTCATCGGGGTTGTGCATGATTTAAATACTTTGTGTGGTGAAGATAGAGCATAGCCAGACTATATATTTTGTAGGGATAACTTTCTTTGGCCATGTTATTTTGAGAAGACATGATTGCTTAGTTAGTATGCTTGAAGTATTATTAATTTTATTTCAATATGAACTTTTATCTTGAATATTTTGGATCTGAATATTCATACCACAATTAAGAAGAATTACATTTAAATTATGCCAAGTAGCACTCCGCATCAAAAATTCTGTTTTTATCATTTACCTACTCGAGGACGAGCAGGAATTAAGCTTGGGGATGCATGATACGTCTCCAACGTATCTATAGTTTTTGATTGGTCCATGCTATATTATCTATTGTTTTGCACAATATTGGGCTTTATTATCCACTTTTATGTTATTTTTGGGACTAACCTATTAACCGGAGGCCCAACCCAGAATTGCTGTTTTTTTGCCAATTTCAGAGTTTCGAAGAAACGGAATATCAAACGGAGTCCAAATGGAATGAAACCTTCGGGAACGTGATTTTCTCACCGAATATGATCCAGGAGACTTGGACCCTACATCAAGAAAGAAAGGAGGCGGGCACGAGGTAGGGGGGCACGCCCACCCCCCAGGGCTCGCCCTCCACCCTCATGGGCCCCATGTTGCTCCACCAACGTACTTCTTCCTCCTATATATACCTACGTACCCCCAAACGATCAGATACGGAGCCTAAAACCTAATTCCACCGCCGCAACCTTCTGTACTCACAAGATCCCATCTTGGGGCCTGTTCCGGAGCTCCGCCGGAGGGGGCATCGATCACGGAGGGCTTCTACATCAACACCATAGCCTCTCCGATGAAGTGTAAGTAGTTTACCTCAGACCTTCGGGTCCATAGTTAGTAGCTAGATGGCTTCTTCTCTCTTTTTGGATCTCAATACAATGTTCTCCCCCTCTCTCGTGGAGGTCTATTCAATGTAATCTTGTTTTTGCGGTGTGTTTGTTGAGACCGATGAATTGTGGGTTTATGATCAAGATTATCTATGAGAAATATTTGTATCTTCTCTAAATTCTTTTATGTATGATTGGTTATCTTTGCAAGTCTCTTCGAATTATCAGTTTGGTTTGGCCTACTAGATTGATCTTTCTTGCAATGGGAGATGTGCTTAGCTTTGGGTACAATCTTGCGGTGTCCTTTCCTAGTGACAGTAGGGGCAGCAAGGCACGTATTGTATTGTTGCCATCGAGTATAACTAGATGGGGTTTTTATCATATTGCATTAATTTATCCCTCTACATCATGTCATCTTGCTTAAGGCGTTACTCTGTTTTCTTGAACTTAATACTCTAGATGCATGCTGGATAGCGGTCGATGAGTGGAGTAATAGTAGTAGATGCAGGCAGGAGTCGGTCTACTTGTCTCGGACGTGATGCCTATATACATGATCATACCTAGATACTCTCATAACTATGCTCAATTCTGTCAATTGCTCAACAGTAATTCGTTCACCCACCATAAAATACTTATGCTCTTGAGAGAAACCACTAGTGAAATCTATGGCCCCCGGGTCTATCTTCATCATATTAAGCTTCCATCACTTAATTATTGCCTTTGCTTTTATTTTACTTTGCATCTTTATCATAAAAATACCAAAAATATTATCTATCATCTCTATTAGATCTCACTCTCGTAAGTGACCGTGAAGGGATTGACAACCCCTTATCGCGTTGGTTGCGAGGAGTTATTTGCTTTCTGCAGGTACAAGGGACTCGTGCGTAGCCTCCTACTGGATTGATACCTTGGTTCTAAAAAACTGAGGGAAATACTTACGCTACTTTGCTGCATCATCCTTTCCTCTTCAAGGAAATCCAATGCAGTGCTCAAGAGGTAGCAGCGGTTAGACAAGTAACGACACGAGTTACACGTATTTTGCAAGTTTACGAACAAAAATGACAGCATCATAGAATATCACATCCACCACGCAGCTTAGATGATATGGTGATACAAGTTTTTACATCGCTGGAACTGAGATCCAATGGCTTGGGAGTAGTCTTTGTAATTATGCGCAATTTACAAACTCTCCAAGGTTTTTTTGCAAATAAAACATTCAGGCCTCGTGTGTGCCGCTACATCTTGGATCCAACGGCTCCCCGTTGTTCATATTAGGCGCTCCCCGTAGCTTAATTAGCCGCTACGGTGGTACGAGCATCTAGGTCGTATGATCTATGATCAGATGCCACATGCATAGTACTTGTACTTTTTGCGCAATTCCCAAACTCTCTCAGGCGTATATTGCAAAAACATTCAAACCTCCTACTGTGAGCCGTTAGACTCCATGAACTCGTATCACCATAGAATCTACGGTGCAAGAGTACCTCATATTCTCCCGTGCGAGAAAACATCAGGTGCTCTAGCAGCTTGGATGGTACGGTGATACGAGCTTCGAGGTCGTTTGATTTGAGATCCACTGGCATCTGAGTAGTCTTTGTGCTTGTAAGCAGTGGCCAAACTCTTTGGGGGCTTTGCAAAAAAACATTCGAACCGCCAAGGAGTTGTTGGGTCACAAATCCAACGTCTCCGAAGAGCTTGTATCACCAAAGCATCTAAGGTGTGGTAGCACATGATATTCTTACATACATGAGAATATGATGTTCTCCTTCATCTTATATGCTACGGTGATACGAGCTTCGAGGTCGTTGGATATGGGATCCAAGGGCATCTGAGTAGTTTTTGTACAAATTGTGTGCAGTTCTCAAACTCATTAAGGTTTCCTGTAAAAATATTAAGACATCATGTGAGCTGCTATATCTCAGATCAACAAGCTCCAAGCAACTTTTATCAGCATATAGCATCTAAGGTGTGGGGGCACATGATATTCTCCCAGGGAGGAGGGGGGTGGTGCACAACCAATTGGTGTTTGGGAGGGTGGGGACAAATATAATCTAAACAATCCTAAACAGAGCTTCACAATATTATCTAGGGTCGAGGGGTTAACCCCCGACAATCTACATAGCTCCGCCTAAACACAACATTTGCATGTACTGTAGTACTAGACTTAATATTCATGTTTCAGTTTCCTGTTCATTTTAAATATTGAATTGAGGACCATGCATGTCTTTCATTTTACTCCCTTTGTTCCTAAATATTAGTCTTTTTAGAGATTTCAAATGGACTGCCACATACGGATGTATATAGACATATTTTAGAGTGTAGATTCACTCATTTTGCTTCGTATGTAGTCACTTGTTGAAATCTCTAAAAGGCTAATATTTAGGAACAAAAGGATTATTTTTGAATTCGTGTCATACATGCATGGTTTGGAAAAATAGATGCACTATATTTATTGGATTGCTGTTGTGTTTGTGTTTGTTCATGTGTGTGTGTGTGTGTGGTCGTATGCTTGATATATACAATGTTTTCTCACCACCATACCGTTCATCTTTTAAATTTGATTTTTCCATGAAAAACTTACTAGGGATACCATGAAATGTGAAACTGACGTTGAGATCACTATATCACAAACTCACTCTAATTCAAGAACTTGTCGTAAATCAATTACCACGTTGAGATTACTATTTGCAAGGAAAGTACGGGCATTGTAATACACATAGATTCGTTCGGCAATTTAAAAGATTCCTTTCATATTCTTTTTTTGAGGGATCCTTTCGTATTCTTGAATGGTAGGACCCAACGGCGTACTAGCCAGACCTTGGCTCGTGTTGATACTAAAAAAACGGGCTCGTGTCCTTCTGGTGGCATGCCTGGTATGCACATTAGCCAACCCCAACCAGTTGAGCCTCCACGTTTTGAGTCGAAATATCTGGCGGCCAAAATTCCAGCCCTAGGAAATTCCCCTCATGTCCCCGGTCCATAATGTCTACCGATGAACAATGGAAGGATGCTTTAGTAACTGGACAACATTACCTACCGTGCCGAGCACGGTTCAATTCCCTCGGTCGCCGCTACCAAGGTCACCCATCAACTGCATTGCCTAGTACTACTACTACTACACTAGGATGAGCACAGAATTGAGCCCGTTTGTTCGTGCCTACTAGTACTTGAGTTAGTATATACCCCTAAAAACTTGAGTTAATATATCGGGCAATGCACTGGTACGGAGGGATTATCCTTTTGCTCTGCATATATAACTTGTCTGAAGTCTAACTAGGCAAAATGTTTGACCAAATCCTTTCTTAAGAAATACAACAGGAAAGATGTATCGCTTGAAAATTTATTGCATGATGCAGGTTATGATATTGTTTCAAATCCTGGATTTTAAATTTCAGAAAATCCAAAAGTGACCAGAAATTCATGAAACTGAGCATGGTCACGTGATATGGCACAAATATTCCTACGTAATTTTTTTCTTCAATTTGAGACAAGCTGCTTATGAGAAGTTGCACAAATGAAGAGCCAAGGTATTTTGGAACAAAAACCTGTCATGTTAAGGAGAACCTTTCACTATTGACACCGTGGGCGTTTACGTGCCGCCACGAGTCCCGCTTCTCATTGGCAGGTGCCATCCGAGCAAGCGTGTGAGTCTATAGGGGGCGTGCGAGCAGACCGCTGCGCCGGCTGAAAGGGAGGCGTGCGAGCTGACCGCTGTGCAGGATCACCGGGAGGCGAGCCCTTTGACCAGGCTCTGCCGCCCACCTTTGTCCCAACTGCTCCCACTTTTAATGTCGCCGGCGCACATTTTAAAATCAACACCGCACTACCCGGTATCGCTACAATCTTCTCTTCCCCTCCGATTCTCTTGTCGCCTACCTCCAACCAGCTTGACCTAACCGTATGCCATGCGGCATCATGATGGTTTGCCCTTAATCTTCTAGTTTCCTAAGGAAGACACCTAGCCGGAGTCTCAAGAACATAAGGCGCTTTGGGACGAGCTTGAACCGGCCTTGCAGGAAGACGCCACGCCTGTCCCCGCTGCCGTTCCGGCTCCCGTCGCCCTGACTGCGCCAGCGCCCATCCCCATGGCATTGATGGGCTGGGAGCCACACATTGTCGCGGAGCTTGATGCCACGGGGTTCCACGAGGTCCCCACCGACTTTCACTCGCCTGTGCACCTGCCAGCGCATGCGCCTGCGCGTGCATCGATGTGCACGCCCGTGCCGGTGCCTGTGCAGACGAATGTCTCCGCCGTGCCGTTGCCAGCGCATGTCCCCCCGCGGGTGCCAGTGCCCCCCTTAGTGGCATGGATGGCCGCCGTCGACCGCTTCCTTGCACCAACGCCAGTCGCCTCCTCCCGCCAGTAGATTCGCTCCTGGAGACCGAAGTCCAGAACATTGTGGCCTTCCTTGAAGCTAGGGCCAACGTCCAGGAGTATGCCAACAACGGCGCAAGACGCTGCCGTCGCCGTCGATCAGTGGCCCGATGACACACAAAGCATGGTAGAGGAGCTGCTTCCTTCCACAAGACGCTCCCCCTGCCGCCACGTAATCTAAATTTTCCATGAAAAACGTTCGGATCCATGCTTAAAATCAGAACGTTTATCATTTCTGTTTATTTTAGATTTATCATCGTATGAATGTAAAGTCGGAGTCAGACTGAATGAAATCTATGGTTTGATCGATTGAATGTTCTGCTAGAGCCGTATCAAATTAAATATAAAACGTCATCAAGCCACATGTATTCCTTCTCATCCAACAACCTAGACTGCTTCAATGTCGAGCGCTCAACACGTTTAGCGTGCAGTTAATTTTATGCCAAAAATAGTGCTAATCACATAATAACACGCAAATAATATCCTACTTAATATCCACATGCACTTAATATATTTCCAACTTAACGTGCATTGCACGTACACATTGACTAGTACTATTAGTGCGTGAAACTGGTGCCGTAACTTGTGAACGCGTCCAGATATGGTCAACAGCAACATCACCCGCGAGTTCTTTGTGTTTGCCCATGCGTCTAAACGCAGAAGGGGTGGAGAGAGAGAGAGAGAGAGAGCACATGGAACCCACCAGTAAGTGAAGGCAAATAGTACTACGTGCTAACGAGCCGGTCCCACTAATGTACTAAAAATAAGATTACATGTTATCCATTAAATAGGATGTGGTAATATAAAAACATTATTTGAACAAAGAGGGGAGGGGGGTACAACAAACATTGTTGTTCTATGTATGTTGCCTATTGACGTGCAGCTTGAAGGTCCTAGTCGCATGTTCGATCCTTGTCCTTTATTTTTTTAATTTGTATATGGGTCCAAATTTGTTTCATGACAGGTGGGCCCCTCGGTGTGTAGTTTGTCTCACTTTAATTTGTGGGTCGAAATTTGTTCCATTCTAGGTGGACTATCATTGTGTAGTTTGTAGCTTATTTGTAATAATTAAAGAGAACAACATAGTTTTTTGCAATAATACCATGGTGTGACGTTGAAGGCGAGAAAGGACGTGCGAGAGAGCGATGACCGAGCCAGAGGGAAATCAATTGGGGGAGGTGTGGGCGTTTCAACGGTGTTCAGAGTAGTTGTGGGCCGAATGCTATGAAAATATAATCTAAACCCACCGGAATAAATGCCTACACAAATTAATCCAAGGTTGGAGTCCCCCTAGCAATGTAAATAGCTCTGGCTTTGCGAGGGATGGAGAGGTAGCTTCAATGTGTGGAAGATACGGCGTGAGAAAGCGAGGTCAATCGAGAGACATATAGATAGAGAGACAAAGTGAGTGTGGTCCGACATTCATTGAAAAGATATATATTCCCTGGATATTGTCGGATTGAGCTTTTGGGAAGGGTGAGGGCTGTAAGATAGAGCTTGAGAGATGATCCAGCCACATACATGTAGATATATTTTGTGCGTTGGAGGAAGCAAGGTCGATCGATTACATATATAAAGGGAGAGAGATTGAGCGAGTGTGGGTCGTCGTGCGATCGAAAGAGTGAGACGGGTTGGAGAGAGTGACCTAGATAGACAATGTGCATGAGAGAGTATACAATATGAATATGTCGATTTGGGCTCAAACATGGAGATATATCGTTTGTGTCCGAGAAAGAGCGAGGTCAATCGAGACATACAAATAGAGAGAGAGAGAGAGAGAGAGAGAGAGAGAGAGAGAGAGAGAGAGAGAGAGAGAGAGAGAGAGATTGAGCGAGCGTAGTTATCCATGAGGTCGAAAGAGTGGGGGCAGCTTGGATGGACTGACCTAGATAGATAATCTGTGTGAGAGAGTATAGAGTGTGTCGATCGAGGCCCGAACAAGGGATATATCATTTGTGTGTGAAAGAAAACGAGGTTAATCGAGACTCAGATAAAGAGAGCGAGATTGAGCGAGTGTGTGGGGTGCAATGGCGGGTGTGTGAGGTAAATACATTTGGCAATAGAGTGGAAAAAGGGGGTTGTGTAGTTGAGAGAGTTAGAGATCGAAACATGGAGAGAAAGAATGAACGTGTGTTGGAAACCGATAGCTTCCTAAGGTGGTCAGGAGAGGAAGATTGACCCATACAGGAAGTATGTAGCGTGTGTGCCGGGGGGGGGGGCTAAAAACAACATTTGAATGTAGATAGTACAAGACTTAATATCGATGTTTCAATTCCATGGACATTGTAAGATTTGAGCTGAGGACCATGCATATGGGTAATTATTTCGAATTCGTGCCATATTAGGTTTGGAAAAGTTGACATTGGCTCGATTGTTGTGCTATTTTGTAGGTCATATGTTCGAATCCATCCAAAGCTTTCTCACTACCATGGTGTTCATCATATACATATGAATTTGTATTAAAAAGTAGCGTGGATACCGTGAAATGCAAAATCCACGTTAGAATTGGAGTCTGCTATGTGACACACACTCTAATTCAAATAACTAATTATGTGACACACAATCTAATCCATGTTAGCGTGGATACCGTTTAGATTTTTGTTCAAATAACTCCTCATTAATTAATTTCTAGTATCTCGTTTCGAATGACTAATTATTTGCAAGGAAAACACGGGCATGGTAATACATACACATTCGTTTGCAAATTAACGAAGATTCTTTGCATTCTCAAATGTAGGCGCACCAGGCAGACCAGGGTCATGTCGTGGTGGTCGCGTGTGTCGTATGAACGCTTAGCACCCAGCCACCCACCCCTCCCCCCCCAAAAAAAAAGAACGATGACAAAATAAGTTCGCGCTTCCACGTTTTGGATTGAAATATCTGGCGGCCCCAATTCCAGCCCTGCAAAATCTCCCTTCTCCTCCGTCCCCTTCCGTGCCCAGATTGCTCAAATCCCTAATTTGCCGCCAACCCAAGCAAAGGTCGAATCGCCCCTCGTCTCGTTTCTTTCCCCACCTCTGTGCCGGACGATGACGACAAAGACAACGGTCACGCTTCACCACCGCACCGGAGCTACCTCATCTACGCCCTCGTCCACTGCACCGGGTGGTCCACCGACAACGTCAACCACCGCAATCGACGTGCCTCACAGACACCGACTTCAACCGCATCAGGTGCGCTTCACCGACGCCGTCTCCCACCTTATCGGGGCTACTTCACCGAGCACATCGTCGCACCTCCGCCCCCGAGGCCATTGGGGCTTCACCAACGGTCTTGTCCACCGCATCATAGCGCTCCGCTGCCACTCTAGATCTGCATCCGTGCACGACCAGCCAACGCCAGCGCGTCACCCTCAACGGCTCTGAAGTGACCCACACTCTAGCTAGGCGAGCATGCCCAAACGCCGACCCGAACTAGGTATCCACACATCACTCCCTTGTGCACTGTTCAAACGATGTTTGGATATCCTTTCACTGCTCTCTTAGCTTACACGCCTATGCAACTCTCACTTTAACTCTTGTTTCTTCTGGTGATATCATCTGAAACAAGCAAAACCATTTTTTAGCGAAGCATGATGGCGCACGAGATCTGGTACACATCCTGCACACCCGTATAACCTTGTAAGTATCTGTCCTGCAGTACAACAGCAAGGTTGATTCCTCTTATTTGATCAACCATTCGCCGTGTCAAAAATGCAGAGGGGGATGCAAGGAGCACAAGGCCTGCACATCCAAGCAAGTGATAACATGGACTTGTACATGGAACATCCCAAGCGCAAGCAGAGCTGCAGTGAGCCTGTACAACAAGCTAGCGTAAGTCCCTGCATTTCATTTAATTCGTACTGGCCTGCATGTATGATTTGTGTGTAGTGGCGGATCAACGAATTCAAGTTACCGGGGGCGAACATTTAACTTAAAAAATACGAAGGCACTTGCTCTCCGGAACTCAACATAACTTGAGAAATGTGAAGCTACATGCACTTTGAAAACTAGCTAATGATCCATAGTAGTTCAGATTATAAAACACTAAATAATGCAAGCACCAAAAACACAAAATGCAACATGGTGTACAAGGACTACTAACATGGTCTGTACCTACTTGAATTATTCATTCTCTGGCTGAAAATATTGAAGTGTATTGCACCTATAACCAGTGCGCAAACTGCATATCAATATATCTATCCTGCACAAGTATGCCAATAATTTCAAACAACAGATTAGAAAAGTATTTATGCTACGTCGTCATGATACGGGGACTTTCTAGTAGATGGCCTCGACGTTTCCTAAAGCCATGAAAATGTACTATAATTTTCTTGTCATCAATGCCTGCAAATCTCGATGTCTCTCTCAACGCAGATCATCATTAGACACTAAATTCTTCAATGGGAGCTTGCAAAATGCTTGCATTAGATCCCTCATTAGACACTATATGTGCATCACCAGGAGCATGCACAATGTTTGCATCAAATCCTTCATCAGCAGTCTATTCATTAGACACTTCAGGCTCAAGAACAACATGAGCTTGTATGTTTGGACCAGAAACTTGATTAGATACATCAGATTCAGTCAGTTCAGTATTGATTGGGGGAGTTATAAAATAAGCAGAAATTGGTTTCATTTTCTCATAGATTCCCTACGTACAAGAAGTTTCACAACACCGTCAGGTTTAACTATTGGCCAGAAATTGAGCAGTTGAATTATATATAATCAGGATGTGATGTACCTGCTCGTTGCGCATGTTGTTCTTGCAAGCTGTGACTGTCCGTTTGCGCAAGCTCGATGCCATGCCCGTGCTGCCGCCACTGCCTCCCACGCAGGCTACACCCAGGGCCAGATCTTCGTCTTCTTTTCCTTCCATTCGCTTGAAGCCCGGCGACCGCCCTCCAACGAGGGCGCGAGGAAGTGCTGTGTTGGTCTGTCCAGCGGCGGCTAGGTTAGGAGCGAACCAGACTGGAGGTTGGAGGGAACGAATTGGGATTTTTCCTGCTATTGATCGATATGGAGGCGCTCGTTTGGGCCGCGAGCCTGCTATAGGGCCTGCCTTGCACTTACGTTATTGGCCCTTCCAAATTGAAACATTTTTCTTCATTTTTTACATAACTTGCTCGTGCGTTGGGACGAGCATAACTAGCTTGGGCCAACCTAGACGACTCAAACTAGGTGCACACTTTCCAGCCACCCGAGGCGGCCGCCCATACCAGCCCCTACGGTGGCGTCGCCCCTTTTTGCGTGTATGATTGGGCTAGTGAAAAATATTCTAGTAGTGCTTTTGATTTACCTGGTCTGCTTGTTTCTATGAACTGAGTTCGCCAATATGTGAAGGATGCCAGTCTTTCATCCTATTGTAGATTGCTTAGATCTCGATATGCCAAATGTAATCACATGAAATATAGAGTAAAAGCCAGTGTGATGTGTGTGGCTACAACTAGTCTGACTACACGTCCTCATATAAAATATCAAGGATGCACCATCTTACCAGATTAACCATTTGACTTACCAATGTAGTGTGGAAAGAAAGAAGTATCGGGACTGCGTATCCAGCAATTGATGCCATGGACTCCTTCGTAGAACCTTGTAAGCAAAAAAGAAGTTGAAGTGTGCCTGTACAAAGAGCTAGCGTAAGTTCAGTTACCTGCTTCTCAGAATTTTAGTTAGCCACTTATTGCAAAATTGTTCAATTATGTTGCTTGGCTTAATTTAGTTTGCTACTGATTACATAATGCCATATCCTATTAATCATATTATAGACTGCGCCTATCTATGTGTTTGATACTTACTGTTAAGAATTACCTGTTTGCGTGAACTTAAATAGCTACTTAAGCACGTAGATAGCTAGTCATATGTACTTCTAGGGTGCAGCAGAATTCACGTGTAATTTACGTTTTGATACCCTGTTTGTTTAAATGGTTTGTTATTATCACTTGTAGCACTAGTAATGTTTGCATGTTCTATCAGGTTTATATGAGGGACACCGTCTTTTTAACTTATATCTGTGTTGGAATCATTTTGCTTACATCAAAGAAATTTACAGATGTCTGTGTTGCTGGTAAATGGTACCGACTTGTTACTTTAATACGTTGCCAAGAACTTGTTACTTTTACTAGTTCATGTGTAATTAAATACGTTGCCAAAACTGGCTAGTTTTACTAGTTTGATGCTAGTTTCTTATGGCTCTTGCAAAACTTTATTTATTGATTGCAACGTTCAAGTTTGCAGGATCCAACTGAAACTCCGTTGGCACAACAGGTATGTTTTCAGAAACTTCCTTGTTTACCTGGTTTGCTGCTGTAACTTGTTGTTGTAATCATCTTACCAACTTCAACTTTTCAGGATCCAATTGGAAGTCCAATTGCATAACAGGTACGTTTTCAAAAATATATTTGTGTAACATGTTTGCTGCTGTAACTTGTTGCTCTAATAGTTACTGACTACTCAACTTTTCAGGATCCAAGAGAAACTCCAATGCCACAACAGGTTCCTTTTGCAAAACTAGTTTGTTTAACTGCTTTGCTGCTGCAACCGGTTGCTCTAATCACGTTACTGGCTACTCAACTTTTCAGGATCCAAGAGAAACTCCAATGCAACAACAGGTACCTTTTGCAAAACTTGTTCGTTTAACTGCTTTGCTGCTGCAACAGCCGGTTACAATGATGTTAATAACTACTTTTCAGCATCTAATTGAAACTCTTTATTTCCTTGTTTGTTTAACTGGTTTGCTGTTATAACTCCCAGTTTAGATGTTTTGCTAACTTCAACTTTTCGGAATCCAATCAGAACTTTAATGGCAAAAACAGGTTAGCCCAAGATCAAAGAGCGAGGTCCCCATGGATGTTGTATCATCCCATAGCAGTGGCACTAGCCCAATCGTGCATCATGAGTTGCCAACTGCTGGTGCTCTAGAGGCTAAACTAGTGGTAGAAAGAGACTCTGCTTCTGCACTTAGAGATGAAGTTGACATGTTGAGGAAGCAAAAAACACAATCAGAAGCATTTCTCAAGATAACCATTAAATATTTGGTGGATTTCAAAACGAAGCAAGCTGAGACTGACCGCATTGTTAAGATCCTGAAGGAAAAAAGTAAATTGAATTCCCACTTGGTAAATCATAGGTGAAATGTTCTTTCCATCGTTGAATATCCTTTGTGTTGTTTGTTCATGTAATCGATCAAACCATTTGTTTTAGAGATCGTGTAATAATTGTTTTTTTGGTTTGTAATTTTATTTGAGCACAAGTCTGTATTAATTGATAAGTCTCGGAGACATTTCATTTTGATTGCTGTGCCAGACCTACAAATATGCCAATCGGGCTGAATGTGCATTCAGCAATAATAGTAGTATAGATGGACCATAAGTGGCATGCATCGGAAAGGGCCAAGATGCTGTACTAGCTTCGCTAAAAAAGAATGCTCTTCTAGCAAAAAAAAGTACAGCGGCCTAGCTTATGTATGTTAGTTGATATTATTGATCCATATACTCTATAAGTGTTTATATGTCCGTTACTTTTGTACATTCTTGGTTGATTGACTCGTATTTGAATCTTGATACATCGCTTGTGTACATATCTAAATGGGAGTGCACATTATGCTGCATGTGACATTTGAGTTGGACATAAAGTGTTCCAAATATTCGAATTCACCTTAAACTGGATTCTAGCTTCTCAATTCGAGTATCGGTATTTGTAAATCATATTCATATATGGCAGTGGAATACATCTTTGTTGTGCTTTTGAAGATATATAAAAACACATAGAATGATTTATAAAGATTCGTATAGGAATACAAAATGGATTCGAATTTAGTTGCCAGGGTAAACGTGGATGCTTATTGTCCCAAAATTTGAAAGAAGCGGCAAAATGTCCACTCCCACATCGGCTGCCCGAAGCCAAGTGTTCGGGAGATGGAAATTACTGTCTACCCCTTACACGGACAATCCATCGGCCCAATTTCCACTGCTCTCAATAGGGGTAGGTTAGTAACTTCAATTAGACGTGACACGGCCGCCCCTGAGCCCATTCCGACACGGTGGACGCCAAACATGGCCAGCAAAAACACATTTGATTCAAGCTCATCTGAAAGACCTCTGTTTCTCCCTCCATTTCCTCATTCATACACGGTGGACGGCAAAACAAACTCGCCTCGTCCGAAATCGATGTAGGCAAATATTTTCAATAGGGGCAGGTTTGTAACTTCACTCAGACGTGACACAACCGCCCTACCTGTCAGCCCCGTTCATACACCGTGGGTGCAAACCACGGGCGCCAAAACACCCTCTCCTCGCCAAAAATCATTCTGGGCAAATATTGGCGAGATGCAAGATTACCGTCCTATCCCCAACCGACGGGACATCCAAATTTTAATGGGGGCTAAGTTCGTAACTATCCCATATTTCAGACAGGCACATCCCCAAAACATGGTTCCCCGTACCTCTTCCTCCATTTTCCCATTCATACACCATCCGCGCTAGAACACCATCCCCACACCAGCCTCCTCCGTCCGCCACCCCATCCATCACCGCCGTCCTCCACCCCATCTATCGCCACCGTCCTCCACCATGCCGGAGCGCCTACCAAGACCGCGTCGTCCACTGCTAGAGATGGACGTTTCTCATCCACGGCGACGGACCAAGAGCCTTGCATCGCGTCCTCTCGCTTCATCGGCGCCATCGTCCTGTTTGCTAGGGCTGCTCACACGACCTTCTCTTCCACCGCAATGGGACTTATCCCCCGATGCACCTGTCTACGCTCGCAGATCTGCTTCAATGCCACCGACAGCCATCACACCCCCGATGCCTACACAGCGCCGCAAGAGAGGTGGTACTTCATATCTCCTCAACTTTTTGATCTCAACCAGAAAATAGATCGTAACTTGGTTACTGTACTTTCTTTTCAGCTCTTAGAATTTAGTTCTTAGTTCGAAGCAAACAATGGATGCTAAATAGCATTTCTCTGGCTTGCAGCGTTAAATCTACCATGGCACAGTCATAATAGGGTTTAATTGATCATGCTTGGGGTTTAATTGATCATGTTGGTTCCGTGGTGGTTTCTTTAATAGAAACCGGAGGGGAAACCCTCTTTTGCTCAAAAAATGCTAGTAGAAGAACACTCGGATGTGTATCTCTACAGGGTGCCCATGGTGGGCCATGGCCCACCCTGGGATTTTGGGTCGGCCCACGCCCTGGTTCCCCTCTGTTCTGCCGCGCGCTTCCGATCTCTACTCACCCCTAGCCGCCTGCCTCGGGCGACTTGCCATCCCCGGACAACATGACTCTAGGAGGAGACGCCGGACTAATAGGAGGTCAGGAGCTGCTCACCCAACAGCGTCACTGCTGCCCGGGCGCGCCGCCGTGCCTACCTTCCCAGTTCGTTCAGGGCTCAGGCGTGCAGCACCCACTAAGCCAACCCGATTTATCCTGAGATATGTCCTGAACACTCAGCAGCCACTCCTCATCACCCATTTTCTACTTGACTCATTACTCATTAGGCAGAACTGTCATTAGGGTTTGTTGTGTGCTGAGTGCTACCTACACTTAATGGTTCAAATGTATTTCAGTAATCTTTAGTACATGTAAAGTTCACAGGGTTTCAAAATTTCAGCCCTAGGAACAGACACTAGTTATTTTGGATTGTTGGTCGTAGTGACATTGACCCAAAATACTACTGTAGGCCAGGTTTGTTGACAATTTTACTTGTCTTTCTTACTCATTCGATATGATATCCAATTATTCACATCGATTAGGTGCAAACAATAAGTGCTACACAAACTTCTTGATTCAGATTTTGGACGATCTCTTATTGTAGTTACAATTCTGTATACTTGTCCTAGTAAGCTCACAAGTAAATGATTGTTTCACTACATCTATGCTTGCCTTGCACTAGTACAGCAAGCTCCTAAACAAACGGTTTAAATCCCTTTCCGCGACGGCATCTGGAACCGTTGCCAAGTGAGTGTGGGCGATAGGGGGGTCCTTCCCACACGACCTAGAAACCGTCGGGGATATGCCCTCATGGTACACATGTTCGACAAAATGAGGTCGTGTGCGACCGGCGAGCGCTCAAATACGGAAATACGTACAGTAGAGCTTAAAAAAATACAATTATACGGCGAAATTGTTTCCGATCGCAAGTACATCCCAAACAGTCAGTCCCCGCTAAACGTTTCCATTCGTATGTACATCCCACACAGTTGCTCGAAGGAAAACATTTCCGTTCACAGGTACATCACACAGAATTTTTCCAGTTAAATTGCTTGCATTATTGAATATATCACACACGGTCCATGGAAGAAACCGTGTGGCAAAGGCTGTCCATCACACACAGTTTTCATGTGGTAAACGTTTGCGCAAGGTGGCCTAACACAAAATGTTTTTAAGAGAAAGTCGTGTGTGATTGTTCATCGATCCAACATGATTTATTCCTAGAAACTGTGTGCGTTGCCTGAGGTCATCGCCCACGATATTTTTTTAACAACCATTTGCAATAGCAAAACCCAACTAGCAGGCTAATACTCCACTAGCAGGCTAATTATCCAATTATTCATAATCCATTTATTAATCTAATTGACAGTTCATATTAAGCACACAATATATTTCATTTTCATAATTGAAATACATCAGAGTACAACATCATATAGCTTCAACACTCAGCTACCCCATTACACAACTACACCAGGACCAAGTTTCACATGCAACATCTATAACCTTTCAAAATTAGCATCATAGACGGTACATAGACAGATGTATCTCATCTGGAAAACTGCTGAAGTAGAAGGCGAATATTGAGCCTTCATTGATGTTGAAGGTCTTTGTAACTTTAGGCCAATGCATGTGGATGATTGACTATCCATCCTTCATCCTCTTCAGGAACACTTCAATATTGAACCGTGGGTGTTGTATGAATACCTTCCTCGCCTCCTGACCATACAGGTGGTTTGATAGGTAATCATTAGTGAACTGCTTTGGAAAGGCCTAAAAACAAGGATGTGCATAAATATCTTCTCTATATTGGAAATGGGACAAAGGAATAAAAAAAGGCAAGGTATAATAGTTAGTACCATCCTGTAGTGAACTGATGTATTCTTCATTGTGCAGACAAATATCTTGTTGTTTTTTGTCGCTAATTTCTTTATCCTAACAATCTTTCTGAGTTTCTTGACTTGACAGATATTCATGGACAACTCATTGCCCCATATGCAAAAAGGGTCGAACAGTGGGTCAAAACCGCTGACACCAGGACCTACATGTGCAAGACCAAATTGATAAAAACCTAAATATTAGAATGGTTCCTACAATTGCACAATAATGTGCTATTAGACAACGGACCATGCACGTGCTAACTTTGATTGTAAACCTCAGTGCTTCCCATTGTTTTCCTGCAACACATATAAGGTAGTTAGTCATCAGGTTAAGTAAGGGTTCGCATGCTATCAGTAAAATATGTTGATGAAAAATAATCATATTGCAGATTCATCAGATTAATTCAAACCACAGGGAAAACCCATTTATCCAAACCAAGCATGATTAAGAACTAGGAAATATAGCACTTGTATATGTTTCTCATGTATTAAGTGCAACCAAATTCGATTTATTCCTCACATGCACAACAATACAAAATTCTACCCATGACAATTGGACGTCGCATTGCAGAATTGAACCAAGCAGTTAACTAAACACCTCAACAAATGAACCAAACATTAACTGAGCACCACATTGCACAATATAACATTGAACCAAGCAGTTAACTAAACACCACAACAAATGAACCAAACATTAACTGAGCATCACATTGCACAATATAACATACTCATAATAGAAGATCAGACAGTTAACGACACAGTTAACTACAACCAATTGTAGCAATTGTATTTGTTTCTCATGTATTTACTACAGCCAAATTCAATTTATTCCTCACATGGTATACAATAACAAAATGCACCCACAATTTTGTAAAGATAAATTCAATTTATTTCTCACATGGAAGACAATACAAAATTGCAGCCTGAAGAATTGAACATTACATTTGCAGAATTGAACCAAACAGTTAACCGAAGACGACAACTAATTAACAAAACATTTAATAAGTGAGCACCACACTGCGACATATAGAACATATACACTAGAGCAACAGATTGCATGGTAAAATTAGATATCGCAATTCACTAGAATTTATGAAGGAAAGGCAGGAGCGGCACACGCAACGGGTAAACCGAGCATGCATAACCGGCATAGCTAGCAAATGGCAAGGTGCTCCTTCAAGATCTGTGGGTCGGCACGAATGGCAGCCATCGCGAACTCATCGGTGCGTCCGCGATTTCCTTCTCCACTGCCAAATGCTTCTTGAGGTCCTGGCTATACTGCGTGCACCATGGCTTAGGCCGACGCTTATTTGGTCGAGGGGTCGATGATTTGGGTGGAAGGTGTCGCGCTCGCGCCGACGGTAGGGGCATGTGGGATGTGGAAGGAGGAGGAGGATGGGGTCGGGTGTGGATTACCTGCCTGGATAGGCGAGGCCGAGGAGCATGAAGGAGGGTCGCCGGCGAGGAGGCGGTGGCGCTGCAAGCAAGGAGTGAAGGTTTCAACTTGGAAAGGAAGGCGAAAAGAGGGGAAATGTGGCTTTTGGTAAGGGGGAGGGGGCGAGGAGGTAGATATTTTCGCGGAAGCTGGAAATTTGGAATCACTTCACCCAAAAAGCTGGTGCGCAAAGTGTCATCGGACACGGTCCCTTATTCAGAACTGTGTACGATATGTGAACATCACAAACGATTCATCAAGCTAAAACCATGTCTGTTTAGTTTGAACATAAAAAATTTTGGTTCGAATTTCCCTGGTTACAGTGGTCATCCACGTCATTGCATAATTTGGGTACACAAAGGAGACTAACTTCTTAATCGAGCAAGTTCAACAATTAAACACAGCTAGCTAACCTAAACATTACTCTAACAAATTAAAGACCAATGCTCTTAATTAAACAAAACAAAGAGTACTACTACGGCTGGTGCTCGTCGATCTCCGCTGCTGCCTCCATGTCTAGCTCGCGCCCGACGGTCTCCTGGGGAAGGGGCTCCATGGCATCCATCGCACCATACTCGGCAAGCATCTTGCCATCCGCATCCGCCATCTCTTTTGAAAAGGCCTCCACGAGCTGGGTGTGGGCGGGCGCCATCTGGGCTCTGGCGGGCTCCGTCGTGGCAAGGTATGCCACGCAGGAACGGACCGCTGCTCGAACTCTCTCGGTGATTGCCAGCTCTTCGGTCGTGGGTTGCCGACCGTTGTCGGAGAAGCTTCGTTCAATTTGTGCAGTGAACGCCATGAGTTGGGCATGGACGGCGTCGACATGGTAGTGGGCGGCCTCCAGCAGGGCTAAGCTCGCCGCTGCAGAACGGACAACTGTTGTGCCGCTCTTGCCAGTTGCTATCCCTGAGGCAGATGCTGCTGCCGCCTCTTAAGAAGCAACAACGGTCGTTTGGGCTGCCTTGGACGCCTGGACGCAGACTGCGGTCGCCCTCACAAAGCTTGTTAGCACGCGCCTGGCGGGTGTGGCCGCGCTCTCGTCGGAGTGGGACGCCGAAGTTGCCCACATGACGTGGGCCCACGTCCCCTTCTTTCACCTGCGACGAATGAACAATGACTAGTCAGATGCCCGTGCTACTCTACGGGATCCCACAAGATTAGAGGGATTTATTTATAGTCAGGAACCCATATGTTGCGATAGACAATTTTTTTTTACCGAGACATCAATTGAAGCGATGTTATATTGTGACGGATAACATATCGAGCATGATCAAACATATGGTTTCCAGTCAATAAGACCTGTCACCGAAGCCAAACATTTTCTACTCCATCTTTGCCTTGCGACTCCCTACTCACAATTATCTTTGTTCACTCTATCCTATATTGAGGGGACAGAGCATGCAGCAAACTAAAAACCCATCCATACGCATGTGGCAACTTTGGCTTCATCATTCATCCCTAGTCCGATGGGTTCAACCTATCTTATCCGTCAGATGGTCACCCACCTATGTCACACATATTATCTCTCCATGTGTGTGAGCATTATACAATGCAACATGCTGTCCATGGCCAGAGGATAATTATGACATCCAAAATAATTTGATGTTGTAACATTTGAAACTACTTTGCAAGATTTGACAAAAAAAGATTCAAATCACATAAGAGTATCTCGAAGATAGCAATCTACAATACTTTAAGCCTGACCAACCAAGACAAAATATTGCTAAAATAATTTGCTAAGTATATTAGTCTCAAAACATATCACAATCAGGAACTGATCAAGAGAACTCACATGAAAAAGGAAAACACAAAATAAAAACGCTTAATACAGAACTTGCATGCATAAGAGAGTTATATAAAAGTACAAACAAAATGATCAGGGTTCACTAAGCTAGATTTCTATGCTAAATGACGTGCCATGCGTCATCGTCCTTCCAGCATCGGCCTTGTGAAGTTGCATGGCCTGTGACCGTCACAGCTGATAAATCCAAACTGTGAAAGATGTGACGACTGGGCTCATACCAAATCTCCCAAACCACCAGCACAGTACACCCTTTATTTTAGTTGTTTGCTCAAAACAAATGTAACAACAATATTGATTCTGGGGTTTTCGCTTCATCTATCTGCTCACCTAAGAGAACATCAGACAATCACTATTTTATACATAACTGTCTGTGATATATTCAAACAAAGGAGAAAAGTTGAGCCTGTAGAGAGTTTGTAGTATATTTAGACAAAATGTAAAAACAATGAACAATACTTGCAATTTGAACTCAGCAAAGAAACAAAATGTACAGTAAAAGATACTTTGAAATCATGTGTATGTAGAATGGGTGAATGCACACGTACGCACACACACACAAAATTAGTACTGGACCTCTTGTAACTCAAGGTCGTACAACCCTAGATAACATACAACTATGCATTTTTGTGGCGTTGTTCAACAGGACAACTTGTCTTCTAATGCCAGTTTGGAACCACCAAACAAACAAGAATTCTATGCAAAAAGCTAAGTAATGGCACGGTGCCATGATGTTTGGCTAAATTACAGAGGCTGTCAGTACAGTCAGAGCAACAGAAAATTGTTCATGGACATACGACCAGTTCTAGATCGATAGTCTTCCCTGAAGCCTGCTCCATGACTAATTTATATATTGAGAGAAATTAGTGTGATTTCTTTGAAACAAACTAACACAATAATAGACTTGATGGCCTCACCTTCATCGTCAGTGACACCTCTGCGAGGCTGCCCTTTTTTTAGATCTAGAGTAGGAAACTACTTTACAGAAGATACAAATTCAGACATCATTAGTGGACGGAGTTTATCCGGGACGTTTGCGATGATCTCCTGGTCGCTGACATTTCTGGTTGCCGCTGCAAGCTCATGAGCACGAGCATTGCAAGTTCTTACCACATGGCTGACACTATAAGCTGAAAAACTGAGAGTGCTTGTTTAATATCCTTGATCAGGGCATAGCACTGTGATCTGGATTGGTCTCCCACAACTAGCTCTTTTATGATTGCATGGCAATACATCTCCAGGATCAAAGGCCCGCCGTAGTATTTTGCAAGAGCCTGCAGTCTAGCGAGGGCAGATTTTGCCTCGGCCTCCTCAACACTTCGACTAGGGGTCAACATTTTGCATACAGAGATGAAAACGTGGTCCTTGTTGTCCCTGGCAACAACGCAAACCTGCGAGGCTTCCCTCTATCCTGAAATCTGCAGGGAAAAACCAAATTAAAATCAGAGACATGTTAGAACGAGATTATGTCGCGAAATATGCACTTAATCTAACAAGAAACAAACTTAGAAGATCCATCTCACACATACTACTCGTATTCTATGTTCAATTGTTCAGTTTGGCACTGGGCGCCGCCGAGAACGAGTAGCTCGCCACCGTCAGAAATCCTCCACGCCTGCAACACCTGGGCCTACTCATGCCAGTCCTGCCGCCAGTAGCCTCTAATCCTCCATGGGCAGCATAGAAAAAAGGGCCTGCTGTTGGAGGTTGAGAACCAGACCAGCACAAAAGGGAATCAACACCAACAGAGAAAACAAAGTAACTTACTATATCGAACAAACTCTGATATGGCAAAAACCGTCACTATCATCTCCGTCTCCGGCGGCCTGCACGGCCAGATCTGAAGGAAATACACCGACGAAATCTTGAAGCCAAATCCAATTGATTCAGTCCCTAATTACAAGCACGACTATGCAAGGGTAGGGATCCTTGCCTAACTCAAATCCTGCGTTCACCGGGGAAGAGAGGGGAGAGGTCGGCGGTGAGAATTTGGGAGGGTACTCGAAGCTCCTGTTTCTTTCGGGAGAGAAGCAGAAACAAGAACATGTTGTGTGGGGTGTTGCGATCTGTATATATCTGGAATTCCATACTACACGTGGGATGCTTTTGCAAAATGTAAAAGTGAGACGCTTGGGGACAACTCGTTAGTTCCAGCCTTACGTTTCGGATCAGACGGTGCAGATGGCGTGAAGGCAGGCACACCATCATCACCAATTCGCATACTTATAGGAGTAGAAAAATGATATTTGGGGAGTGAGCTAGTGTGCTTGGCACGCCGGCTGTGGACTGTAGCAGACACACCTTCTCTCATAAGCCATGGGCGTACTATACACCAACGGTGCTCCAAGATATTTTGTGCTGCATCTCACACGGTTGGTGATAATAAACCGTGTGCGATCTAACTGATTTATCGTCTTGATCATTTGAATTACGTAATGGGGTCACCGCTACAAAGGATGGTGTTTGAATTGTTAGGACTTTTATTATCTGTAGTGAACATGCAACTATAGGTGTGTCGTAAAATTTTTGGAATGATTCAGGGTTCGATTGTATATTTTTATACATTAACTGGGTTTTCCAGGCATTTTATGCGCGTAATTCAAATTTGAACTACATGCACATGCTCCAGTGCATATAAACTTATTGAAAAATCAAATATATGTCATTGGTTTCATGCTTAGGTCCCATGCAAGAAATAGGAATGAATCTCAAACACCATGGCACCGTCACTCGGCCGCAAACATTGAGATGCCTGGTTTTTAAATTCTAGTAAATCCAAAACTCGTCTGAAATTCATGAAACTTGGCATGCTATCATGTAGCGGCATCAACATGCCGTGGTACAATTTTTGTCCCATTTGGGGCAGGTTTGGGTATAAGCTTCTCACAAACCAGAGCTTCTCACAACAAGCGTGATGGTTTCGGTAGGGAACGTGCGACCTTTGGGGACAAAACGATATCCGTTGCCTCTTATTGCTTTCAAATTTTTTCAAGTGTCAACATAGAACAACAGGAGTGTTGTGCGAATTTTTGTGATTTTTTGGGGTTCGTTTGTACATTTTTATGCATTTATCTGCATAATTCAAATTTGAACTACATGCACATGCTCCAGTGCATATAAATTGGTTGGAAAATCAGATATGTGTCCTTGTGTGCATGCTTAGGTCAAATGCAAGAAATGGGAATGAATTAGAAACACCAGGGCACCGTTGATTGCCGGCAAAACATTGAGATGCCTGGTTTTTAAATTCTAGTAAATCTAAAACTGGTGTGAAATTCATGAAACTTGGCATGCTATCATGGAGCGGCATCAACATGCCGTGGAACAAATTTTGTCCCATTGTGGGCAGGTTTGGGTATATGCTTCTCAAAATCCGGAGCTTCTCACAACAAGCATGATGGTTTTCGGTAGGGAATGTCCCACCTTTGGGGACGTAACGATATCCATTGCCTCTTATTGCTTTCAAATTTTTTTCTCGTGTCAACATAGAACAACAGGAGTGTTGTGTGAATTTTTGTGATTTTTCGGGGTTCATTTGGACAATTTTATGCATTAACTGAGTTTTCAATGCATTTATGTGCATAATTCAAATTTGGACTACATGCAGATGCTCCAGTGCATATAAATGGTTGAAAAATCAAATCTGTGTCCTCTGGTGCATGCTTAGGTCCCATGCAAGAAATGGGAATGAATTACGAACACCAGGGCACCGTTGATTGCCGGCAAAACGTTCAAATGCCTGGTTTTTAAATTCTAGTTAATCCAAAATTCATGTGAAATTCATGAAACTTGGCATGCTATCATGGCGCTGCATCAACATGTCGTGGTACTAATTTTCTCCCAGTTGGGGCAGGTTTGTGTATATACTTCTCACAAACCGGAGCTTCTCACAACAAGCATGATGGTTTACGGTAAGGAACGTCCCACCTTTGGGGACGAAATGATATCCATTGCCTCTTATTGCTTTCAATTTTTTTTCTCGTGTCAACATAGAACAACAGGAGTGTTGTGTGATTTTTTGTGATTTTTGGGGGTTCGTTTGGACATTTTTATGCATTAACTGAGTTTTCAATGCATTTATGTGCATAATTCAAATTTGGACTACATGCACATACTCCAGTGCATATAAATGGTTGAAAAATCTAATCTGTGTCCTCGGGTGCATGCTTAGGTCCCATGCAAGAAATGGGAATGAATTTCGAACACCAGGGCACCGTTGATTGCCGGCAAAACATTCAAATGCCTGGTTTTTAAATTCTAGTAAATCCAAAACTCATCTGAAATTCATGAAACTTGGCATGCTATCATGGCGCGGCATCAACATGCCGTGGTACTAATTTTCTCCCAGTTGGGGCAGGTTTGTGTATATGCTTCTCACAAACCGGAGCTTCTCACAACAAGCATGATGGTTTACGGTAGGGAACGTCCCACCTTTGGGGACGAAATGATATCCATTGCCTCTTATTGCTTTCAATTTTTTTCTCGTGTCAACATAGAACAACAGGAGTGTTGTGTATTTTTTTTTGTGATTTTTGGGGTTTCGTTTGGACATTTTTATGCATTAACTGAGTTTTCAATGCACGTATGTGCATAATTCAAATTTTAACTACATGATCATGCTCCACTGCATATAAATTGGTTGAAAAATCAAATCTGTGTCCTCGGGTGCATGCTTAGGTCCCATGCAAGAAATGGGAATGAATTTCGAACACCAGGGCACCGTTGATTGCCGGCAAAACATTCAAATGCCTGGTTTTTAAATTCTAGTAAATCCAAAACTCATCTGAAATTCATGAAACTTGGCATGCTAT
Source organism: Aegilops umbellulata (assembly GCA_032464435.1). NCBI lineage: Eukaryota > Viridiplantae > Streptophyta > Magnoliopsida > Poales > Poaceae > Aegilops > Aegilops umbellulata. Next base: position 3,873,418 of record CP136059.1, read on the forward strand.
CATGGCGCGGCATCAACATGCCGTGGTACTAATTTTCTCCCAGTTGGGGCTGGTTTGTGTATATGCTTCTCACAAACCGAAGCTTCTCACAACAAGCATGATGGTTTACGGTAGGGAACGTCCCACCTTTGGGGACGAAATGATATCCATTGCCTCTTATTGATTTCAATTTTTTTCTCGTGTCAACATAGAACAACAAGAGTGATGTGTGAATTTTGTGATTTTTTAGGGTTCGTTTGGACATTTTTATGCATTAACTGAGTTTTCAATGCATTTATGTGCATAATTCAAATTTGAACTACATGAACATGCTTCAGTGCATATAAACTAGTTGAAAAATCAAATCTGTGTCCTCGGGTGCATGCTTACGTCCCATGACAGAAATGGGAATGCATTTCGAACACTAGGGCACCGTTGATTGCCGGTAAAACATTCAAATGCCTGGTTTTTAAATTCTAGTAAATCCAAAACTCATCTGAAATTCATGAAACTTGGCATGCTATCATGGCGCGGCATCAACATGCCGTGGTACTAATTTTCTCCCAGTTGGGGCAGGTTTGTGTATATGCTTCTCACAAACCGGAGCTTCTCACAACAAGCATGATGGTTTACGGTAGGGAACGTCCCACCTTTGGGGACGAAATGATATCCATTGCCTCTTATTGCTTTCAATTTTTTTCTCGTGTCAACATAGAACAACAGGAGTGTTGTGTGTTTTTTTGTGATTTTTGGGGTTTCGTTTGGACATTTTTATGCATTAACTGAGTTTTCAATGCACGTATGTGCATAATTCAAATTTTAACTACATGCTCATGCTCCACTGCATATAAATTGGTTGAAAAATCAAATCTGTGTCCTCGGGTGCATGCTTAGGTCCCATGCAAGAAATGGGAATGAATTTCGAACACCAGGGCACCGTTGATTGCCGGCAAAACATTCAAATGCCTGGTTTTTAAATTCTAGTAAATCCAAAACTCATCTGAAATTCATGAAACTTGGCATGCTATCATGGCGCGGCATCAACATGCCGTGGTACTAATTTTCTCCCAGTTGGGGCAGGTTTGTGTATATGCTTCTCACAAACCGAAGCTTCTCACAACAAGCATGATGGTTTACGGTAGGGAACGTCCCACCTTTGGGGACGAAATGATATCCATTGCCTCTTATTGATTTCAATTTTTTTCTCGTGTCAACATAGAACAACAAGAGTGATGTGTGAATTTTGTGATTTTTCAGGGTTCGTTTGGACATTTTTATGCATTAACTGAGTTTTCAATGCATTTATGTGCATAATTCAAATTTGAACTACATGAACATGCTTCAGTGCATATAAACTAGTTGAAAAATCAAATCTGTGTCCTCGGGTGCATGCTTACGTCCCATGACAGAAATGGGAATGCATTTCGAACACTAGGGCACCGTTGATTGCCGGCAAAACATTGAGATGCCTGGTTTTTAAATTCTAGTAAATCCAAAACTCATCTGAAATTCATGAAACTTGGTATGCTATCATGGAGCGGCATCAACATGTTGTGGTACAAATTTTGTCCCATTTGGGGCAGGTCTGGGTATATGCTTCTCACAAACCGGAGCTTCTCACAACAAGCATGATGGTTTTCGGTAGGGAACGTCCCACCTTTGGGGACGAAACTATATCCATTGCCTCTTATTGCTTTCAATTTTTTTCTCATGTCAACATAGAACAACAGGAGTGTTGTGTGATTTTTTGTGATTTTTGGGGGTTCGTTTGGACATTTTTACGCATTAACTGAGTTTTCAATGCATTTATGTGCATAATTCAAATTTGAACTACATGAACATGCTCCAGTGCATATAAATTGGTTGAAAAATCAAATATGTGTCCTTGGGTGCATGCTTAGGTCCCATGCAAGAAATGGGAATGAATTTTGAATACCAGGGCACCGTTGATTGCCGGCAAAACATTGAGATGCCTGGTTTACAAATTCTAGTAAATCCAAAACTCATCTGAAATTCATGAAACTTGGCATGCTATCATGGAGCGGCATCAACATTTCGGGGTACAAATTTGTCCCATTTGGGGCAGGTTTGGGTATATGCTTCTCACAAACCGGAGCTTCTCACAACAAGCATGATGGTTTTCGGTAGGGAACGTCCCACCTTTGGGGACGAAACTATATCCATTGCCTCTTATTACTTTCAATTTTTTTTCTTGTGTCAACATAGAACAACAGGAGTCTTGTGTGAATTTTTGTGATTTTTCAGGGTTCGTTTGGACATTTTTATGCATTAACTGAGTTTTCAATGCACTTATGTGCATAACTCAAATTTGAACTACCTGCTCATGCTCCACTGCATATAAATTGGTTGAAAAATCAAATCTGTGTGCTTGGGTGCATGCTTAGGTCCCATGAAAGAAATGGGAATGAATTTCAAACACTAGGGCATCGTTGATTGCCGGCAAAACATTGAGATGCCTGGTTTTTAAATTCTAGTAAATCCAAAACTGGTTTGAAATTCATGAAACTTGGCATGCTATCATGGAGCGGTATCAACATGCCGTGGTACAAATTTTGTCCCAGTTGGGGCAGGGTTGGGCATATGTTTCTCACAAACCGGAGCTTCTCATAACAATCATGATGGTTTACGGTAGGGAACGTCCCACCTTTGGGGACGAAACGATATCCATTGCCTCTTATTGCTTTCAATTTTTTTTCTAGTGTCAACATAGAACAACAGTAGTGTTGTGTGAATTTTTGTGTTTTTTGGGGGTTCGTTTGGACATTTTTATGTATTAACTGAGTTTTCAATGGATTTATGTGCATAATTCAAATTTGAACTACATGCACATGCTCAAGTGCATATAAATTGGTTGAAAAATCAAATCGGTGTCCTTGGGTGCATGCTTAGGTCCCATGCAAGAAATGGGCATGAATTTCAAACACCAGGGCACCGTTGATTGCCAACAAAACATTGAGATGCCTAGTTTTTAAATTCTAGTAAATCCGAAATTTTGTTAACCATTCATGTTATGCCATGTGTCTTGGTTTTAATGGCTGTAGGAGGTGTCGTGCAGACAACTGCTTGACCTTGACTGAACGGGAGGCGTGCGAGCGCCGTCCAGTGCTTAGGCTGACCGAGAGGCGTGCAAGCTATCCTCGAGTGCATAGGCTCACCGGGAAGCATTCGAGCTGTACGCTGCGCAGGCTCACTGGGAAGCGAGCCCTTTGATTTCCATGGCCGCCCGCCTTGCTCGCGTCCTCTCCATTAATGGCTCCCAAGTCGTAGTTACATTCGCTTTTTAAATATAACACACTCATCGCAAATGTTTTTTTAGAACACCCGTATGCAAACCGACAGCTTCCCCAGGAAGCCAAGAGAAAATGTGCCAAGCAGGATTTCTGCAGCTCTTGATCGCAAACGATTTAGATAGAACACCCGTATGCAAAGTGGGAGAAGCGCAGGATTTGTGCACCCCTTCAATGAAAACGGTTGTTCTGGATGACCCGTGTGCAACCACGTACAAACAATTTGGTAAATTTGCATCTGCCATATTGGGTATGTTGCCATTTGTCAAACTGGAAAGATTTGCATTTGTTGATCTCGTAACGTTGCCATTTGTCAATCCTTGTAACACTGCGATTTGTCAAAATATGCAGCTAGAAATCATTAGCACTATGTAACTTTTGTAACTAAAATTCAGTAATTAAGCATAGATTTCATTCATAGATTAAGTAGTCGTTCTTAATTTATACAAACAGTTCAACTCGATAGCTGAACCAACCAAACTTCTCCCCAATTGTTGCCAACCACGTACTGAAATAGCTAGTTCAACTATATATACTAGCTAATTTTAAGTACGTTGTACAGTTCGACCACACATATATAGTCAGATGAACTAAACAAAATAGCCCCTAAATACTACTACCACCACGGAGGGGCTTTGTGCTACTTTCGGCAGCCTCTCCTCTGCCTAGCGCACTCAGTAAGATGTAGCAGAGGAGGAGGAGCCTACCGATGAGCTGGACAAATGCAATACGATGCCTGTCGCTGCTGCATGTTTAGCGACGCTCGCCAGCTCGAACGCCCACTGCTGCTGCATAAGATCCCTCTCAAAGCAGCTGGACTGCTCGTAGATCTCCTAATTCCTCGCCTCTGCGTCGGTGTGTGCTGCGGCCACGGCTGCAGTAAGGCTCTTTGCGTGCTCGACGAGGCGCTCCTCCTCCTCCTCCCTCAGGAACTCGATGTAGCGCGCAAGGTCACTGACGCACGTGCGGGCCTCCATCTCCGCCCCCTCCTTCGAACGGTGGTGGGGTGGCGGCCACGACCACCACCTCCCGCCTTTGGGGGCTGACCCTAACAGGGCAGCAGCGGTGGCCGGCAATAGTTGCTGACGGGCAGCGGTGGTGGAGTGTGTGGTGGGTGTTTCGCGCACACCCAATAGGGACACCATGCGCACTACACTACACCGGGGACTGCGCCGCCACCGCAGTGTAGTCTCCCAGCTGGAGCTGTCCTTTGATGACGTCAGAGTGGCTGAGTGACGACGACGGACTAGTGCCATTGGCGATTGTGGGAAAAGTAGACGAGATAAGCTACAGGGAGGGAGGGGAAAATGCGACGCAGGACTCGCCGGCCGTGAGGGTTTTTATAGCAGGCCGGTAAGCATTGGGATTTTGGGGGATTTCATCGAGCCGGATAGGAAGCTTGCGCAGGAACTTGCGAGGTTGCGTGGGAACAGGCTCACCAATGGTTCATTGGCGCCACCGTTTGGCCAAAAGAATGCCCCCGAGCGCTGCACAAGCTTGCGCTATAAGCCGTCTGCGATAGTGGGTGACAAGACCTCTCGTCCTCCTCTAGCACGTCTTTTTATTAACTGTAGATGGCTTATAGCGCAAGGTGGTCGGCATCGACCTCTAGTACACCTCCGGTCGTCCCGGCATAGATCAGAAGGTTGCCATCGCCGAGTTGTGCGCGCGCCATCATGTCCTCATCTACCACTACTGCATGGCCACAGAGCCTTGCGACCGTTTCTACAGGTTTGTCAACAGTACCGACTACAAGTTCGCGATGATGGATACCAAAGACGATGTAAAAGCGCTCAGTGTTACGGGCTTGGCCTGCAAGAACCTTGTCAAAATCCGTGACCACTACAGGGTCTGGGGCAGCAAGAAGCAGGACTCCCTGGTCAAACTCTCCTCGGCCATCATCGACCCCTACTGCGAAAAGAAGAACCAGGATGCCCAAAGCACATGTCCCGTATCCTGGCACAAGGCCTGGATGCGGAAACTGGATGAACCTCACCTCAGGTTCGCGGCCAACAGCGTGTACACATGCTACGAGATGCACAGGCGGATCGTTGACATGAGGAAGTGCCTCGTTACCCAAATCGACGAGCCCAGATCGAGCCACAAGAAGAGCAAGCGTCACAACAAGTAGATGATGATCATATGATCGTTTATGCTAGTTAATCATGCATGTAATATATACTTTACTTTATTGGTGTGTGTGGAAATGTCCTGTGTGTAGTAGCCACCTATGTAATTATGCATGTAATAGTTTACTTTGGTGTGTGCAAATGCCATGGATGTAGTAGCCACCTATGTAAGTGGATGTTTAATTTGGTTATGCAACCCCATCGCACAACACACACGTCTTATTAGCAGCAACCATCTTGTAGGATTTCGCGTTCCGGCAAAACCATTAATGTTCGAACTCTAGGGTGCGCGCGAAGATCTCCCCCTCACCGATCACGCCCTCACACACTTCACACATTCACGGACTAGCTCGTCGAACCCAAAGAACACAAAGGCACAAGATTTATACTAGTTCGGGCCACCGTTGTGGTGTAATACCCTACTCCAGTGTGGTGGTGGTGGATTGCCTCTTGGGTTGATGATGAACAGTACAAGGGGAAGAACGGCCTCCTGAGGAGAGGTGTTCTTGTGCTTGATGAGTGGTGTGTGGATGAGGATCACTCCACATGAGTTCTGGTAGGTGAGGATCCGATTAGCTCATGCTTAGTTGCCTTCTACTGTCGTGGCTAGCCCTATTTATAGAGGCCCTGGTCCTCTTCCCAAATATTGAGCGGGAATGGAGCCAACAACGGCCAATTTGAAAGGGGACAGCTAGTACAGCTTATCCTAACAAAAGTAGTCTTCGCCTGCCAAAGGTTCTGGTGGTGACGCCGTCTTGGGCTCCATGATGACCTCGGTCCTGCCGTCCTGCTGGTCTTGGTCTCGTTGCACCTATATGGAAACCTTTGCTTGATGCCTCAGTACTCCTCGCCTACGCTTGCCCCCTTAGCACCAAAGAGGAAGCAAGGACACTGTGCACACTGGTGCCCGCCTGGCGCCCTCCTGGCGCCCGTCTGGTCTCATTCGTCATGGCTCACATCACTGGAACCTCGCGAGGTTTGCCTTGCCTTGATCTCTCCGCCCCTCGCGAGCCAGCCTGGTGAGGCCGCTCCTGAGGAGGTCTTGTGTCGTCTGCCTCATGAGGCTTGGCCCCTCCCGAGGGTCTTGAAAGCTTGTTGGTGAAGATGGGCCGCATGGGCCCGCCTGCATATCCATGTCGTGGGCCGCAGGCAAGCAAGTCTGGGGACCCCCATTCCCAGAACGCCGACAGTAGCCCCCGGGCCTAAGGCGTGCTCGGACTTGGCTTCGAGGCGAAGCCAAAGGGCAAGTGCGGAGCGCCACGGGCCCCAATAGCCTGCGGCCTTGGTCGACGCGTGAAGGTTGATTGGACGTGGGCGTCTCCGCTTCCCCACGCTGCCTCGGCAACTGCCCGACTGTCGAAAATGCTGGCGTAGATATCGCTTGCCTTCATTGCTTCCTTTCGCCTTGCTCCAGATCCCCTTTCTTGCTCTTCGCTTCCGAAATCTCCAGATCTGCTCCCTTCCCCTTCCACATCAACGACCAATGGCACCTTGGAAGGTCAAGGGCCTGCCTCGTCGCCGGCCTGGTACGAGCCTACTCTCGGTGCACCCAACGTCTCGGAGAAGAACCTCGCCGCCACGCGCTTGCTGACGGCGGCGGATAGCAACAAGAGGGGGAAGACTGAGCTCCGGGCTGCCTCTGATGTGCCGGAGCCCAAGGGAAGCACCTTCTTCTCCTTCTTCACGAGCAGCATCACTGCAGGGCTGGTTCCCCCCCTTCTCTGACTTCTTCTATGAGGTCCTTGGCCACTACGGGCTGCAGGCGCCGCATCTTCATCCCAACTCTATCCTTCTCTCGTCGATCTTCGCCTACTACTGCGAGGCGTACCTTGGCGCGATGCCGTCCGTGGCCCTGCTACGCCACTTATTCTTCCTCCGCATCAACGAGGGTCATACCTCCGGGTGCGCCAACTTCATTGCGGTCGGCAATGCCAACTCGATCTCGAAGACTGGGAAGAAGGCCGACGGCTTCCGGAGCAAGTGGGTCATGATGGACGCCAAGTGCGTCCACCCACGCTTGACGCTGCCAACGGAGATGCCCCAGTCCGAAAGGGGTGGTCCTGCGCGAAGCTTACTGACGAGCGGGCGACGTTGGTGCTGGAGCAGATGAACGCTGACCTGAAGCCGGGCAACGCGAAGGCGGTGAAGATGACTGGGGCCATGCTTCTGAGGGAATTCTTGATGCTATGCGTGGCCCCACTTCAGGCGTGCACGCGCCCCTTGTGGAGGCTCGGGGACGAAGAGGACAAGGTTCACCTGAGCTCGGAAGCCTTGCCTGACGGTGAGCTGGCTGCAGCTCTACGCCTCCTGGTCGGGGACGACCAAGAGTACCCGCCAAGCGTCTTCATTCCCTTGTTCCGCCGAAAGGACAGAGCGCAGGTCGTGGCCGCCAGGCCGACCGTTGACGAGCGCGGGCTGGTGCCGCCAGCAACCACCGGGGCCCGCATGGCACCGACGCTGGTGGAGCTATCTTATGGTGAGTCCCACGGGGAGGAAGAGGAGGAGGAGGACTTGGAGGTGACCCCTGAAGGGATGGGGGGAGACCTCCCCCTTGAGCAAGGCCGACATCCTCCTTACCCTGCCAGACGACGACGAGGACGACGCCCACTAGGAGAAGGGGGAGCCGCCCGTGGTCGCGAAGAGGGGCAGGTTGGCGCTGGTTTCCCGAGATGCCGCCCCAGCTTTGACACCGCCTGGGGCTGCCTCCGGCCCCTCTGCTACCCCAGCTTCTGCTCCTGGAGCCTACGCGCCCGTACCTCAAGCCTCGAGGCTCTCGGGCTTCAAGCTCACCAAGTGGAGGGTGGACTACGCCGCGGTGGACCAGTAAGTGCTCGTGCTTTGCCTTGTTCTTGATTATGCTACTGATTCCTGATGCTTCTCCACTGTGCGATTAGGCTGACGCCTGTGACGAAGAAGAGAAAGGAGGGGGTGGTGGTGCCTCCCGGGACCAACCCGCCTGCTCCGTCAGCGTCTCCCTCCATGGAGAAGGGCTGCGTTGGCGCTCATGTCTCTCCGGCCCGGTCGTCCTCACGAGGCATGGGGGAGAACCCTTGGGAGGTGTCAGCCCCCGTGGCCTCGCTGGCTCCGGAGGCACCGGCGTCCGGCTCGGCTGCTGAAGCCTCCGAGGCTTAGGAGCTCCCAGCTTCCCAGGCTATGGTGACAATACCTTCTCCTCCAGCTCCTGCTGCGCCGCTGATCCCAATTCCTTCTGCCTCCCCTGACGTCTTGGAGCACGCCCTTCTGGAGATGACCCGGCTGCGAGAAGATCTTCAAGGTGCCGAATCCCTCCTGGTGGCCGGCCGTCTGGAGCTAGTTTCTGGCTGGCTCCATTCCGACGTGTCTATTCGAGCGGCGCTGAGCCATGCCGTGACGACCTTTGAGAAGGAGAAGCAGGCCGCTGCCCAGGCAGTGGTCACTCGCGAGGCGGTGCTGAAGGACGTCGAGGCCACCCAGAGTCGCTGCCAGGCGCTGTAGGCCGAGCTGAAGACCCTGCACAACAAACGCGCAGAGGAAGCCCGTGGCCGTCAGGCGGAGGAGGAGAAGATGAAGGCCCGGGAGGATGCCGTCAAGGGTCGCGACGCTGAGCTGGAGCAGTCGGCAAAGGCGCAGGACATTGAGCACGGCCGACTGGAGGAGCTGGAACGGAAGGTGAAGGTGGAGGAAGCCGAACTTGCCGCGAAGGCGAAGGTTCTGGCTAAGGACCACGCGGCCTTCGCGCTTCTTGTGAAGAGGTCTTGCGTGGCTCTGAAGTCACTCTATGAGAAGGGCTTGGAGAGGCCACTGACCACCGATAAGGACGGCCCCACCCAGCTTCTTCCCTACTTGGTTGCCGCGCTTGAGGAGGTTGTGAGCGACATTGGTCCCATGGCCGACGAATAAGCCCGCGTCCTTTCCTCAGCTGCGCTGACGCGTGTCTTCAGCCACCTCCATCTTCGCGACCCTACCACTCGCCTTGACGAGCTGCTGGAGCCCGTGGCTGATGAACACTACACAGCCGCCGCCGTAGCCGTGAAAGGTTAGGTGGAGGCCCTGCTGAAGAGGTTCCGCGCCTTCGATCGGAGGCGCCACCACTCCTGCAGCTCCGGCCGGTGGCCGCGACGTTAGCGATGTCACCAAGGGCGGAGCGCCTCTCGAGGGCGTCGGTGGTGCTCAGGGGTGACTTGCGGCTCCTTTCCTGTTTTATTCCTGCAACATGCATCATGCCTCGTGGAGGCGTTAAACTTGCAGCCAATATTGTGAGAACAACATGTCTTGTAATATTTCCTTTGAGATTTTGTGATTTTCTTCCTATCCGCTTTACGTTCTATGTCTGTAGAGCCCGGCCCTGCGCATACCTCAACCACCATTGGGCCGACCGGAGACCAGGACGGAACCAAGGAGTGAGGGGCTACGTGACCAGTTAGGCTCCTGAGTCATGATGCTCAGGAGTCCCCCTTGACGCACAAACAACTTATAGGAAGGGGGCGTAGGAGTGAGTTTTGTGTTCTACGTCGGCAGGGCCCGGCCCCGCACATACCTCAACCGCTGTTGGGCCGACCGAAAACCAGGACGAGACCAAGGAGTGAGGGGCTATGTGACCAGCTAGGCTCCCGAGTCGCGATGCTGAGGAGTCCCCCTTGACGTGCAAACAACCTTCATACCTTTGCCCTCGCCGAGGCTCGGCTCGGGAGGGGCGCGCGACGAACAGGTCCGGGGAACCTGGTTGGGTGGCGTATGCTTGGGAGTGACCCGAGCGCAGCCCCCGTGCCTAGCCCCCTCGCGCGATTCTTCCGAGAGGAGGTGTTGCGGTGAGGCCGGACACTGAGCTCAAGGGCTCCCTGATGTTGATACGGCCGTGGAGACGCACTCAGTTGTTTATCATCAGCGCGGAGCATAGCGCTTCCGCACCTGCACGGGCATAGCCACTCCTCAGCAGTGTCGACGGCCAGCGCGGAGCATGGTGCTTCCACTGGTACGTGGGAGGGGACTCCCTATTGCGGAGAGCCCCCGGGGTGTGTACAGCCCCGCCCTGACACATGGCTTGCACGGCAGGGCTAGACGAGGTGTGTCAAGGGCACTCGTGAGCCAATGCGGGACTCACGAGGCCCTACCTCAAGGCGGGTTGCGCCTGGTCTTGATTCTTGTTTGTTGTGGTGGTCCTGCGAGGTGGTTAGACAACCTGCGCCGAACGAATCTCCTGAGGTTATCGCGTGAGAAGGCCAAGCACCAACGGCCCCCGGAGGTGATGTGAACAGGGCCGGCCTGCCAGACAGAGCTCAGCCATTGGATTTATCGACGCTGCAGGGACGGGCCCGAGCACAAACGCTGTGCCTAACCTTTCTCACACAAAGGCTCCTGAAGAAAGACAATCGGTGCGCGGCTCCTGTGGTAGGTGACAATCAAGCAGGTGATAGTCATAGATAAATTGAGCATGGAAGCAAACTGGCTTAAGTAAATGCAGGGAAGATACATGCCGCTGGGTCAGGCCCGAGCGGCTTGGGGATGATGCAGCCCAAGGGGCACACCCAGCAAGGTAAGCTAAAGACATCAAAAGGGATACATGCCATAGGGACGGACCCACGTGGCCTGGGAATGATGCAGCCCTGCGGGCGCTCCCAGCTGAATAAACTTGGAAAGTGTCACCTGATTCTGTTGATGAAGGAATGTCGAGGCAGCTGAAGGCGTGCAGTGAAGGGGTTGCTCCTCACGAGCTACTAGGGCCCTGAGACTCAGGAGGCTCTGGGGGTCCAGGCAGTTCCTTGAGGACTGTCTCCATCTCCGCCAGGACTGTGTGGTGCCTGGCCTCCTGAGCTGCCAGGATGCTCTGGAGGTTGCGTTGGAAGGCGGAAGCCATGCTCGGCAGGCCAAGGGGCATGCGAACATAGCTGTGGAGTGGGCCCTCACAGCGTCCCACACGCGAAGGCCAGAAGAGCTCCTGAGATGCGGCTCTGTTGAGCCCTGGGATGTCGATGCAAATGCGCAACCCGTCATCCTCGCCTGGATGGGGGGCTGCGGCAGGTGAGCGGTGGTCACCGCACATGGCTCTTTCTTATTGCAGTTCCTGAGTGGTCTTGGTGATGAACTCTCAAGCGTTGGGCGCTCCTCGCCCGTTGTCTTCCTGAGGGAAACATTTCGCGAAGCACGCCTCCATGTGGTGCCCGAGCGCCTCCCTCGTGACATTGGCAAAGTCTAGGGCCCTCCAGAAGAGAGCCCCCGAGCCCTGCCTGAGGAGCGCGACAGGCGCGCCTTCCTATGCGAGGGAAGAAGGCGCCCCAGGCACGGGCACTGATCCTGACGAGGTACCACTTGCGGTGCCGCTCTCCTGTGGTCCAGCACGGAGTAGTTGCTTCTTCTTCTTGGGGATGGCTTCAGGGGGGTACTGAGTTGCATTGTTGTCGAGGTCTTCGATTGACGCTGCTTGGAAGGCACACTCGAGGGAGCACACCGCATCTCTTTCTTCGCAGGGGACTGTGATGATCCCGCTGCTCCCTGGCATCTTGAGGACATTGTAGCCGTAGTGCGTGACCGCCATGAACTTGGCCAGGGCTGGATAACTGAGGATGGCATTGTATGGCAAACAGATGTGAGCAATGTCGAAGCCGATGAGCTCAGTGCGGTAGTTTTTGCGTTCTCCAAAGGTGACAGGGAGGCGGACCTGCCCTAACGGCCTGGCGGAGCCGTTGGTCACTCCTGAGAAGGGCTTAGTGTGCTGAAGCTGATCGTGCGACACTTGGAGGCTGTCGAACATCTCGACGGACAGGACATTGAGCCCCGCGCCACCGTCGATGAGGGTCTTGGTGACTTGCATGTTGCTGATGACGGGCGAACAAAGCATTGGGAGATCACCAGCGGTTGCCGTACACTTGAGCTGATCTGCTGAACTGAAGGTGATGGCGCACTTGGACCACCTGAGCGGGCGCGTGGCCTCGAACCTGGGAAGGACTGCATTCACCTCGCGGGCAAACTACTTGAAGATGCACTAAGAGGCTGGGGCTTGAGCTCCGCCCAAGATGTCTTGAGGACGGTCCTCGCGAGGCTGATCCCTCCTGGAAGCCCCCAACCCCCTCATCTTGATGGTGGTCGTCGTTCCTTCTTGGTGGTGGCGGCAGCGGAGGAAGCGCAACATTGCCTTGAGGACGGTCCTCGCGAGGCTGATCCCTCCAGGCGCCCTCGCGAGGCTGATCCTGCCGGTGGTCCTCACGAGGCCGGTCGCGCCACTCCTGGCGCGGGCCCCGGTCATCCCAGCGTCGTCCGCCACATCCACCTCCTCGGTCGTTGCGCTCGGGACGTCGACCGAAGCGTCCGCCGAGAATGGCCCTCAGCTCTTGACAATCGTTGGTGTTGTGGCTGTGCATGTTGCGTAAGGCGCAGTATGGTCGGCTGCTCTTGGATGACTTGGGCTGGTCCCTGACGCGTTTCATGTCCGGCTCCGCCGCAAGCACGGAGACTCCCTTGTGCTTCATGTCCTTGGCCTTGGCTTTCTTCTCCTCCGGGTCAGCAGTCGGGAGCTCGAGGAGGGAAAGGAGCTCTTCCTCAGTCCTTGTGCACTTTGTCGCCAGGTTGAACAGCTCCTGGGATGTGCACAGCTCCTCGTGGATGGCGAGCTCCTCCTTCATCTTGACGTCGCGGACACCATCGGAGAACACAGAGATGATGGCCTCGTCCGCCACCTTGGGGACCTTGAGACGAACGTGGTTGAAGCGCTGGATGTACTTCTGGAGGGTCTCCCCTGGATGTTGCTTGACGCGGCGTAGGTCACCCGCGGCCGAAGGGCGGTCACAAGTGCCCTGGAAGTTGGCGATGAAGCGGTCGCGCATCTCGTTCCAGGAGGAGATGGAGCCAGGAGGCAGGTTCAGGAACCAGGAGCGGGCACCATCCTTGAGAGCCATGGGGAACCAGTTCGCCATGACTTTTTTGTCACCGTTGGCCGCCTCGACGCTCAGCTCGTAGAGCTGCAGGAACTCCATGGGGTCGGGGTGCCGTCGTAGCGAGGAGGCAGATCCGACTTGAACTTGCCCGGCCAAGTGATGCTACACAGCTCGGGGGTGAAGGCACGGTAGCCTGCCATGGTCACCGGGGCCCGCAGTGGAGGTGGAGCTTGATCTTGGTGCCCGCGCGCCGCCACGGCAAGCAGTGCAGGGCCCTGCAGCGGCAAGAGATCCTGACGTGGCGCTGCAGGGAGCGGTGGAGCGTTCTCCTGCGGCTGAGGGACTTCTTGACAGCTTGTTTCCTCACGCGCTGGTGCTTGGCGGGGCGGGTCGTGCCACGGAGCCGCGCGTCTTGGCGCGAGGGCGCCGTCTTGGTGCAGAGGTGGCAGAGGCGCCCCATGAGCCATGTCTCCTGTAGCCGGCGGAGGGCGAGGCAGCGAGAGGGACAGTGTAGGGTAGCCCCCTGCGGCCTTGACGAGCTCAGCAATGCGGTCTAGCCAGTCCTCGTAGAGCTCGTCAACTGGGCGGTAGCGCAGGTGCTCGTGCGTCATGAGTAGCGCGGCCCGCGCATCCTTGGGAGCGCGACGAGTGTGAGACGACGAACCAGCGGGGGTCAGTGACGAGGTGGCGGTGCGACCGTCCCGCCACACCGAGGGGTGCAGCGAGGATGCTTGCTGCTCCTTCCCCGCCAGGCCGGTGGCGGCTGGCAACGGAGAATGACCGATAGGCACGCCGATGGGGGCCGTCTGAACGGCACGGGCGGCCCGGCGCACAGCGCGGGCGCGACGAGCGTCCGCCATGGTTGTGGTGGACCGGTGAAGCACGGATCGACAAGAAGAAGGCTTCGGCGCACCCCTACCCAGCGCGCCAATTGTCGGATTTCAGGTTCCGGCAAAACCCTTAAGGTTCAAACTCTGGGGTGCGCGTGAAGATCCCCCCTCACCGATCACGCCCTCACACACTTCAAGAATTCACGGACTAGCTCGTCAAGACACAAGATTTATACTGGTTCGGGCCACCGTTGTGGTGTAATACCCTACTCCAGTGTGGTGGTGCTGGATTGCCTCTTGGGCTGATGATGAATAGTACAAGGGGAAGAACGGCCTCCTGAGGAGAGGTGTTCTTGTGCTTGATGAGTGGTGTGTGGATGAGGATCGCTCCAGATGAGTTCTGGTAGGTGAGGATCCGATCACCTCATGCTCAATTGCCTTCTACTGTGGTGTCTAGACCTATTTATAGAGGCCCTGGTCCTCTTCCCAAATATTGAGCGGGAAGGGAGCCAACAATGACCAATTTGAAAGGGAACAACTAGTACAACTTATCCTGACAAAAATAGTCTTCACCTGCCAAAGGTTCTAGTAGTGACGCTGTCTTGGGATCCACGATGACCTCTGTCCTACCGTCCTACTGGTCTTGGTCTCTTGCACCGATATGGAAACCTTTGCTTGACGCCTCGGTACTCCTCGCCTGCACTTGCCCCCTTAGCACCAAAGAGGAAGCAAGGACACTGTCCACGCTGGCGCCCGCCTGGCGCCCGTCTGGTCTCGTTCTTCATGGCTCACGTCACTAGAACCTCGCGAGGTTTGCCTTGCCTTGATCTCTCCGCCCCTCGCGAGCCAGCATAGTGAGGCCGCTCCCGAGGAGGTCTTGTGTCGTCCGCCTACCGAGGCTTGGCCCCTCGCGAGGGACTTGAAAGCTTGTTGGTGAAGATGGGCCGTACAGGCCCGCCTGTAGGGCCACGTCGTGGGCTACAGGCAGACAAGTCTAGGGACCCCCATTCCTAGAACGCCGACACGTATGTGTTCTTTCGGTCTTCACACACATTTCTGATTACAGACCTGTTTGCCGTGTATCACACACATCTTGTTAAGTTGAACCGTTTCTGTTCTCATGTCTCAACGCAAACAGTTCATCCGAGTGAACCGCATGCCTTATATCGCACACACCTTTGATCTGGCTGACCGTTTCTTTTGTGTTTCCTAATCACAAATAGTTCATCCGAGTGAACCGTATGCTGTGTATCGCACACACCTTAGCTAGCTGCCCGTTTATTTTGTTCCTCCTCATCGCAAACAGTTCATTGAACTGAACCGTATGCCCTTCGTCGCACACGCAACTAAAACCTAAACCATGTTTGATGCATCCATCATTGCAAATGTTTTACACATTTCTGACGGTTTTCATACAGCACCATTTGTGATTATTGCATTGTCGGGACCCCGGTCCTAAGTCACACCGATCTAGCATGTAACACCTCATATTACTTTGCGGCCTCACGCACGGTATTCCCACGGGTGCCACCTTACCTGGCCCGGGACCGTTTGCGCCTTTTGGCTCACGTATATGATAGTGTCGCTAGCATCCATATGACAGAGAACCCGGGCCGACATGGCTAGTCGTGAACCCAAGGCGGCGCCAACCTATGAGGACAGGCATACATGAATCACATCGAGCATGTCGGTCATCAACGTATTTATCCGGGCTGTAGCACTGGGCTAACAGGACTCCGGTAACCCGGGCTGTAGCAGGCTAGGCAGGACTCCGGATAACACCGCGTGACATTTCCCCGAAGGGACAGACACAGGAACGACGTGAAACACATGCCGGCCAGTCAAGTGTTCCGAGCAGTAGTGCTGGGCTAGCAGGACTCCGGTGAACCGGGCTGTAGCGGACTACTATCGCTCAGAAGCACTAGACTTACATTTCCCCATATGAAAGGCTGCCAAGGATAAACAACTAGATAGTCGGATCCCACACATAGCAATACACGTTACACGTACGCATAACATGCAAGTATGTGCTGTACAACATGGCATCACAACATAACGCAAACTCATATAGATAAAGGCCCAGAAGAGCCACATAGCATTAAATACAAACAGGGGTCATATGACCCATCATTCAGAGCATACAAGCAACAAGCAGAAGCATTACATGTCTGAGTACAGACAACTACAAAAGAAAAAGGCTGAAACGCCTGACTATCTACAACCTCCGATCAAGATCGTAGCTGAGGTACAAGCTACCTATCGAAGTCCAAGCGGAACTACTAGTGAGACAGATGTCTCATCTGCAAAACATAAATAAAGCAAACGTGAGTACAAAGGTACTCAGCAAGACTTACATCAGATCCTATCATACATGCATTAGTATCAAGGAGGTAATGTGGGGTTTAGTTGCAGCAAGCCAGCTTTGACTCTATGGCTATCCTGTTCTACGACTGTTGGTAACTCTTTTGAAAAGGCGCACACGAGTCCACTAACACCACATCAATACACTACTATGGATTCATCCCCGTCTCACTACGAGAAGGCCATCCATAGCACTCACACTTATCTTGAGCATTTTATGGTATCCACTTCAAGTTGTCTATGTACCACGTAAGCATCCAAGAAGTCCATAACCGAGGACGCGGCTATTCGAATAGATCATGATAACCCTGCAGGGGTGTACTTCTTCACACACGCTCTCACCACTTATCACCATGTACACGTCATGTATCTCGGCAACCTTCAAGCGGAAGCCTGGCGAGGGTGTCGGCCACGACCTGACTAACCACACAAGACTCCAGTCCAGGTTTATCGCCTATTCGGGTTCCATCCGCAAGGAGATCCGGCCGGGGTGTCGCTCACGGCCCCAAACGATGTGTGCAGGGTTCCCAAGCCCACCTCGCCGGGTGGATCTACGCTTGGTACACCGTGCCACTTGTGCCTAGTCTGTCCCAAGCCCACCTGGCCGGGTGCCACTTGGTAGACTACTAACACTACCTACAAACACCAGAAACTAGTTGCGACTCCTGGACAGAGACCGAGGTGATTAATAAGTCGAGAGAGCTTGGAGCGCCCGGAGCCCAATGTGTGGTAGTAGCTAGTCATTGGACAACTTACACAGAACTCGGTTCTTAAGGACGGTCCCAATGAGACAACCCACCATGTACTCCTACATGGCCTCTCACCGCTACCTTTACCAAATCGTGTTCACACACTTAACTCTCAGCATCAGAACATATCATATCACTCCAATCCATTCCCAATGAATCAGACCTGACACAACTCTAAGCAATAGCAGGCATGGCATGGTAGAAGCACAACATGGCTCAATCAACTCCTACACATGCTAGTGGGTTTCATCTAATTACTGTGGCAATGACAGGTCATGCAGAGGAATGGGTTCAACTACCGCAGCATAAAGTAGCAGTTGACTCGTTGTTGTCCTAATGCAATAAAAGAGAGCAGGAGCGAGAGTGGGACCATATCGGAATGAACAAGGGGGTTTGCTTGCCTGGTAGATCAACAAGGGAGGCACTGCTTCACAGACAGGTACTCTGGAACGGTCTCCGGAGCAGGACCTATCGAGAAGGAACGGTGCCAACAATCAATACACAAGCATATGCAACAATATGATGCATGAACATGGCATGAAGATGTGATGCTGTTTGAGCTAATGCAGCTAGAGTTTATTTGGTTGAAGTTCATATGAACCAAGGGTTCATATGCAAACCCCAAGTGAGGTATATAACATGCCATTATTACGTTTTCACTTATACAGCAAGTATAAGTTGGTTTTTCATGCATGAAACTAGCATAAATGGGTTCCTTGCATTTTTCTGATGATTTTTCATATATAGATCATTTCAATCTGAGCTACGGTTGAAAAGATATGAATTTTTGAAGTTTGAATCATTTTCTGGAATTTCCTGTTTAAGATTAAATCCAGAAAATGAGATATTGCGTCAGCATGACGTCATGACTGCGTCAGCAGGTCAACGGAGCTGACCAGGTCAAACCTGACGTGTGGGGTCCACACGTCAGTGACAGGGGGTTGAACAGGGGTTAGTTAATCTTAATAAAAGGATTAGTGGCGCTGGGGCCCACTGTGAGTGTCAGGGGTTAGCAAAAATGGTGATTAGCCTTAAGCTAATCACCTGGCCGGTTGGGCCCGCATGTCAGGCCGGCGAGGTCGTCGCCGGCGACCTCTGGACACGGCGGCGTCCATGCTGCAGGGCACGGGGGCGGCGGCTGGGAGCACCGGGGCGTAGCCCGTGCTCTCGCGCATCCAGTGGGGTAGGTAGGAGGAGGGGGGGGGTGGCCGGAGACGACCGCGGCGAGGTCATCCACGGCGACCGGAGCTACGGGAACAGCGGGTTCAGCGCTGCAGCTCGCAAGCGAGCCAACTGATGCGTTGGGGCCGCTCTACGGGGTGCTACGGGCGTGTTGGAGTCGCCGGGGTGACCAAATGGTCACCGGAGCTACGTTGACGGCGAGCTCGGCCGGCGGCGTGCTGCGGACAGGAAGGGGGCGACGGCTACGGCGAGCAGGAGGCAGCGGGGTTAGGGGGGTTGGATGCGGGTGCTCACAGCGAGTCCAACGAGCGCGAGGGCGAGGTCGGGGACGTCCGGTAGCTCCCGAATCGACGACAATGAGCTTCGGTGGAAGGCGACGGAAACGGCGATGGTGACGATGAAGCATCGCGTCCGAGGCCGGGAGAATCGTCGAGGAGGAAGAGGCAGATGAGGTGGAGCTCGTGGACTAGCTGGCTTGACAAGGGGGGGCTGGTGGCCGCGGCAAAGGCGAACGGCGGCGACGGTGATTACGGCTGCGAGAGAGAGAGCGAGGGAGAATGGGAGAGAGGACCGGGGTGAGAGCGAGAGCGGCGCGGGGCGTCGTGGCGACGTCCGGGGCGTCCAGGCGACGAGGGGAGAAGCAGGAGGTGGCGGGGGACGTGGCCCCGGCAGGACGCGTGGCCGCGCGCGCCGGCGCGTGCCCCTGTCCTCCTGGCGAGAGGAAGGGGACGACTGGCGTCGGCCAGCTGGCTGGGCCGGCCAGCCGGGCCGCACAGTGCCAGGCCTCAGGTGGCCCAGGTAAGCACTTTTCTATTTTTGTTTTCTTTTCTATTTTCTTCTGACATTTGTTTGATTAAATAAAATGCTAAATCATTTTATTTACTTATGCCAACTTTTGCAGGGGCTAATGGTATTATTCCAGAGCTCCTCAATTACTGGCACAATTTTTGGATATATAAAACATATATATCATTTATATATCCAATGCAAATAATTATTGCATTAATTCCAATGCCCAAAATAAATATTTAAGAGCTTCTAAAAATATTGGTTTGATTTTAACCTCTGTCCAATATTTTTAGAGAGTAACATGAACATTTTCTTGGACCTTTTTGGAGCACTTTTTATCTGGGTCATTTCCAGAAATGATTTCTGAGGGTTTTACAAATCCCCAATTCAAATTTAAAAGAATTTAAACATGATGCACACATGACTAGCTAGCCTTGAGCATACCAGAACTAGGGATGTGACAACTCGCCCCCACTCGAAAGAATCTCGTCCCGAGATTCAGGGGTTGTCGGAAAGAAAGTGGGGTACTCCAGACGAAGACGATCTTCTCGCTCCCAGGTAGCTTCTCTCTCGGAATGATGAGACCACTGAACTTTGAGAAACTTGATGTTCTGACGTCGAGTGACACGCTCTGCTTGATCAAGAATGCGAACAGGGTACTCTCGATATGTGAGGTTATCTTGGAGATCAAGCGCTTCGTGGTCCACTCCGCGGATGGGATCCGAGAAGCAACGCCTGAGTTGAGAGATGTGGAAGACATCATGAACTCGAGAAAGGTGTGGCGGTAGTTCCAACTGGTAGGCAACCTCTCCTCGTTTAGCGAGAATGCGAAAAGGACCAATGTAACGAGGAGCCAATTTGCCCTTGATACCGAATCGATGGGTACCCTTCAAAGGAGTAACCCGAAGGTAAGCCTTGTCGCCAACTTCATAAGCCACTTCCTTATGACGACGGTCATACTGGCTCTTTTGACGAGATTGGGCTGTTTTCAAATTCTCACGAATGATGCGAACTTGCTCTTCTGCCTCCTGGATCATATCCGGTCCAAAGAATTGTCTTTCACCGGTTTCTGACCAGTTCAAAGGTGTTCGACATCTTCGTCCATACAGAATCTCAAAAGGAGCTTTCTTGAGACTGGATTGGTAGCTATTGTTATAAGCGAACTCGGCAAAAGGAAGACACTTCTCCCAATCCATACCGAATGAGATAACGCAAGCTCTAAGCATGTCTTCGAGGATTTGGTTGACCCTTTCCACCTGACCACTTGATTGAGGGTGGAAAGCGGTACTGAAGGAAAGATGGGTGCCCATGGCAGTTTGGAAACTCTCCCAGAAATGAGAAGTGAAAAGACTACCACGGTCTGAATTGATCTCTAGTGGAACACCATGAAGTGAAACTATTCGAGAAATATATAAGTCAGCGAGCTGACTAGCGGTGATATTCTCTCGAACAGGTAGGAAGTGAGCCACTTTGGAAAGACGATCAATGACTACGAAGATAGCATTATTCCCTTTCTTGGTCCTGGGAAAGCCGGTGATGAAATCCATACCAACCTTATCCCATTTCCATTCAGGAATAGCTAAAGGCTGAAGGGTGCCAGCAGGCCTTTGATGCTCTGCCTTAACGCGACGACAAACGTCACAGTTAGCAATGAACTGAGCGATTTCTCTTTTCATCCTGGTCCACCAGAACCTCTGGCGTAGGTCCTGATACATCTTAGTACTACCGGGATGAATCGTGAGAGGGGATTCATGCGCCTCCTTAAGGATCAGTTGTTGCAGATGTTGATTCTTGGGAACCACCAAGCGATTCTCAAAGAAAACAACACCTCGATCATCTATAGAGAAACTTCCACCAACTCCCTTGTTAATGTTTCTCTTGATCCGGGAAATTCCCGTATCCTGCTTCTGAGCAGAGATGATTTGATCCACAAGAGTAGGTTTCGCCACCAAGGTAGAAAGGAATCCATGAGGAGCGATGTGAAGGTTAAGCTTACAACATTCCTCATGAAGAAGGGTTTGGCCCTGCTGCAACATAAGATTGTTGCAATAGGACTTACGACTTAGCGCATCAGCCATGACATTGCCCTTGCCTGGGGTGTAGGTAATCCCTAAGTCGTAATCTGAGATCAACTCCAACCAACGTCTTTGCCTAAGGTTCAAGTCTGGTTGGGTGAAGATATACTTGAGACTCTGGTGATCGGTGTATATCTCACAACGTTTACCGAGAAGGTAATGTCTCCATGTCTTAAGTGCATAGACTACTGCTGCAAGCTCTAGGTCATGTGTAGGATAATTCTCCTCATGTGGATGCAACTGTCGAGATGCATAGGCAATCACATGACGATCCTGCATAAGAATGCAACCTAGTCCCTGTCGTGAGGCATCACAGTAGATAACAAAGTCCTTAGTGAAATCCGGTGGCACAAGTATGGGAGCAGAAGTCAGGCGTCTTTTCAGTTCCTGAAAACTGTACTCACACTGTGGGGACCACTCAAACTTTTTATCTTTCTTGAGAAGTTCCGTGAGGGGTTTGGCTACTTTGGAGAAGTTTTCAACAAAGCGGCGACAATAGCTGGCTAGACCAAGGAAACTCCTAACTTGTTTAACTGTTTCAGGTGGAGTCCAATCAAGAACGGCTTGAACTCTCTCGGGATTGACAGCAATGCCCTTACCAGAGATCACGTGGCCTAGATAGGTCACTTCTGGCAACCAAAATTCGCACTTGGAGAACTTGGCATAAAGGCGGTGCTCTCTGAGTTTTTCTAGCACAAGTCTAAGATGTTCGGCATGCTCTTCCTCGTTCTTCGAGTAAATAAGGATATCATCGAGGTAAACCATGACGAACTTATCTAAATACTCCATGAAGATCGAGTTCATCAAGCGGGAGAAGGTAGCTGGAGCATTGGTTAGACCAAAGGACATGACGGTGTACTCGTACTGGCCATAACGAGTGACAAAAGCCGTTTTAGGAATGTCCCCATTTCTGATCTTGATTTGGTGGTAGCCTAACCTCAAATCCATCTTGGAAAAGACTGAGGATCCAGCGAGCTGATCATACAGGTCGTTGATCCTGGGAAGCGGATACTTGTTCTTTATCGGACCAAATTAACGGGACGATAATCTACAACCATCCGGTCCGTACCATCCTTCTTCTTGACGAAGAGGACGGGGCAAGCCCAGGGAGAAGAACTAGGACGGATGAAACCCTTTTGCAAGGACTCATCGAGTTGTTTCTTAAGCTCGGCTAGTTCTAAGGGTGCCATCTTATAAGGTCTCCTAGAGATTGGAGCAGTTCCTGGGATAAGATCTATGACGAACTCTACATCTCTGTTAGGTGGAATACCTGGCAGTTCTTCTGGAAAGACATCCGGAAAGTCACGGACTACCAGGATATCTTCAAGGTCTGGAAGAGGGTTGGCGTTAAGAGAATAGAGTTGACGCTTGGCAACTCTAGTAGAGACAGTGACTATCTTGCCAGATGGGTGTGTAAGCTGAACAGACCTGGTGTAACAATCAATCTTGGCATAATGAGCTTTCATCCAGTCCATACCCAGGATGATGTTAATATCTGAAGACTTGAGGGCTACAAGTGATGCAAAGGAATACAAGTCTGTCAACAAGGATTTCATTGCCATAACTTATCCTAGAGGTTTGCCATTTGGATCCAGGAGTTTGAATGAGTAGTGGGGAGGGCATATCACAAAATGACATGTCGTGCAAGCGGGCATAACTTTCGGAAATGAAGGAATGAGATGCTCCAGTATCGAATAGAACCGATGCTGGATGACAGTTTACAAGGAGTGTACCAAGAACGACATCTGGATCATCATGAGCGTCTTTAGCTGAGATGTGATGCACACGTCCATGTTCAGTGGGAGCTGTCTGGGCACTGATCATCTTGCGTGATGGCTTAATTCCACGGCCAACAAACTTCTCGGGCTGAGATGGAGCAACACCGGTCTGAGTGCAAATACGGGCAATGTGGCCTGGCTCTCCGCACTTATAACAAATCTTGAAAGTAGGACGTGGACCCGCATTGACAGGCGGTCCACCAATAGGCCTGGGTGGAGCATATGGCTGAACTGGGTGAGGTGCCACATAAGATGGCGTCGGTGAATAACCGGGTGGAAGAGCGGAGTTCGGAATCCAAATCCGGCGCTTCTGAGAACTAGATCCGGAAGAAGGAACCAAATCACGGGTGTGCTTGCGAGACTCCTCGTAGGTGAGCTGAGCTGTCTCTGTGTTAATGGCCTTGTTCACAAGAGCCTGGAATGTATTGCAATGGTGCAAGTGAAGATCACGACGCAACTTGGGGTTGAGACCCTTCCGGAACCTAGCCTGCTTCTTGGCGTCTGTGGACACTTCTTCTGTAGCATAGCGGGCGAGATTCTCAAACTCTCTACTGTAAGCATCAACAGCCATCTTACCCTGGGTGAAACTACAGAACTCTTCTCTCTTGCGATCGATGAGGGCTTCAGGAATGTGATGCTCGCGAAAAGCCTCAGTGAATTCTCTCCAGGTAGGTATCTGACCAACTGGAAGCATAGCCTCATAGTTCTGCCACCAAAGACTAGCAGGTCCTTCCAGGTGATATGCAGCATAGATGACCTTGTCACCTTCAGCTACGTTCGCAGAACGGAGCTTGTGTGTGATACTACGAAGCCAGTCATCTGCATCGAGTGGCTCAATAGAATGATGAAAAGTGGGTGGGTGCAAGCGAATGAAGTCATGAATGGTTGCTGACCCTTTGAACTGAGGTGTGGTGTTCTCCTCGATACGTGCCAACAAGCGGTTGGTCTCACGCTTGTTCATCTCAACCTCTAACATGAACTTTGCCAACGAAGACTGATCGGGAGGATCCTCATCCCTACCATCTCCGTGGTTCTGGCTACGGGCAACAGAACTTTGTTTAACTGATGACATCCTGAAGAACGAAACCAAGGAAACAAGGATGGATTCAGCATCAACTATAGGATGCAGAAGGTAGCACAAGAATTTAGTATCTCTCAAACTCCTAGGATAATTCCGGCAGCATAACGGCAGTAAAATGCTCAATATGAGACATTCTGCAAACGACGGGGTAGCACCATAATCCACATCATCACACAAGGTTCTGAAATATTACTAAACAGACTACACCGGAGGTACTTGAACTGGGATATGACTCTCATCAACCAATCCTAAGAGACTACGGAGTAGTAACACGTGATCCTGATAGATAGAAGAGGAAGCCTAGTTCCTTAACCCCGTTGGAAAGATAGGATGACTCAGATCAGAAGGGCATGAGATATAAGGAGTAAAAAGAGCCTTACGTTCCCTTCCACAATCAATTCCCTTATATAACTAAAGAATTTCTAGACTCAACTTCGAACAGGTTGGCTTGGAAATCCTACAGGCAGTCAGGCTCTGATACCAACGCTGTCGGGACCCCGATCCTAAGTCACACCGATCTAGCATGTAACACCTCATATTACTTTGCGGCCTCACGCACGGTATTCCCACGGGTGCCACCTTACCTGGCCCGGGACCGTTTGCGCCTTTTGGCTCACGTATATGATAGTGTCGCTAGCATCCATATGACAGAGAACCCGGGCCGACATGGCTAGTCGTGAACCCAAGGCGGCGCCAACCTATGAGGACAGGCATACATGAATCACATCGAGCATGTCGGTCATCAACGTATTTATCCGGGCTGTAGCACTGGGCTAACAGGACTCCGGTAACCCGGGCTGTAGCAGGCTAGGCAGGACTCCGGATAACACCGCGTGACATTTCCCCGAAGGGACAGACACAGGAACGACGTGAAACACATGCCGGCCAGTCAAGTGTTCCGAGCAGTAGTGCTGGGCTAGCAGGACTCCGGTGAACCGGGCTGTAGCGGACTACTATCGCTCAGAAGCACTAGACTTACATTTCCCCATATGAAAGGCTGCCAAGGATAAACAACTAGATAGTCGGATCCCACACATAGCAATACACGTTACACGTACGCATAACATGCAAGTATGTGCTGTACAACATGGCATCACAACATAACGCAAACTCATATAGATAAAGGCCCAGAAGAGCCACATAGCATTAAATACAAACAGGGGTCATATGACCCATCATTCAGAGCATACAAGCAACAAGCAGAAGCATTACATGTCTGAGTACAGACAACTACAAAAGAAAAAGGCTGAAACGCCTGACTATCTACAACCTCCGATCAAGATCGTAGCTGAGGTACAAGCTACCTATCGAAGTCCAAGCGGAACTACTAGTGAGACAGATGTCTCATCTGCAAAACATAAATAAAGCAAACGTGAGTACAAAGGTACTCAGCAAGACTTACATCAGATCCTATCATACATGCATTAGTATCAAGGAGGTAATGTGGGGTTTAGTTGCAGCAAGCCAGCTTTGACTCTATGGCTATCCTGTTCTACGACTGTTGGTAACTCTTTTGAAAAGGCGCACACGAGTCCACTAACACCACATCAATACACTACTATGGATTCATCCCCGTCTCACTACGAGAAGGCCATCCATAGCACTCACACTTATCTTGAGCATTTTATGGTATCCACTTCAAGTTGTCTATGTACCACGTAAGCATCCAAGAAGTCCATAACCGAGGACGCGGCTATTCGAATAGATCATGATAACCCTGCAGGGGTGTACTTCTTCACACACGCTCTCACCACTTATCACCATGTACACGTCATGTATCTCGGCAACCTTCAAGCGGAAGCCTGGCGAGGGTGTCGGCCACGACCTGACTAACCACACAAGACTCCAGTCCAGGTTTATCGCCTATTCGGGTTCCATCCGCAAGGAGATCCGGCCGGGGTGTCGCTCACGGCCCCAAACGATGTGTGCAGGGTTCCCAAGCCCACCTCGCCGGGTGGATCTACGCTTGGTACACCGTGCCACTTGTGCCTAGTCTGTCCCAAGCCCACCTGGCCGGGTGCCACTTGGTAGACTACTAACACTACCTACAAACACCAGAGACTAGTTGCGACTCCTGGACAGAGACCGAGGTGATTAATAAGTCGAGAGAGCTTGGAGCGCCCGGAGCCCAATGTGTGGTAGTAGCTAGTCATTGGACAACTTACACAGAACTCGGTTCTTAAGGACGGTCCCAATGAGACAACCCACCATGTACTCCTACATGGCCTCTCACCGCTACCTTTACCAAATCGTGTTCACACACTTAACTCTCAGCATCAGAACATATCATATCACTCCAATCCATTCCCAATGAATCAGACCTGACACAACTCTAAGCAATAGCAGGCATGGCATGGTAGAAGCACAACATGGCTCAATCAACTCCTACACATGCTAGTGGGTTTCATCTAATTACTGTGGCAATGACAGGTCATGCAGAGGAATGGGTTCAACTACCGCAGCATAAAGTAGCAGTTGACTCGTTGTTGTCCTAATGCAATAAAAGAGAGCAGGAGCGAGAGTGGGACCATATCGGAATGAACAAGGGGGTTTGCTTGCCTGGTAGATCAACAAGGGAGGCACTGCTTCACAGACAGGTACTCTGGAACGGTCTCCGGAGCAGGACCTATCGAGAAGGAACGGTGCCAACAATCAATACACAAGCATATGCAACAATATGATGCATGAACATGGCATGAAGATGTGATGCTGTTTGAGCTAATGCAGCTAGAGTTTATTTGGTTGAAGTTCATATGAACCAAGGGTTCATATGCAAACCCCAAGTGAGGTATATAACATGCCATTATTACGTTTTCACTTATACAGCAAGTATAAGTTGGTTTTTCATGCATGAAACTAGCATAAATGGGTTCCTTGCATTTTTCTGATGATTTTTCATATATAGATCATTTCAATCTGAGCTACGGTTGAAAAGATATGAATTTTTGAAGTTTGAATCATTTTCTGGAATTTCCTGTTTAAGATTAAATCCAGAAAATGAGATATTGCGTCAGCATGACGTCATGACTGCGTCAGCAGGTCAACGGAGCTGACCAGGTCAAACCTGACGTGTGGGGTCCACACGTCAGTGACAGGGGGTTGAACAGGGGTTAGTTAATCTTAATAAAAGGATTAGTGGCGCTGGGGCCCACTGTGAGTGTCAGGGGTTAGCAAAAATGGTGATTAGCCTTAAGCTAATCACCTGGCCGGTTGGGCCCGCATGTCAGGCCGGCGGCTGGGAGCACCGGGGCGTAGCCCGTGCTCTCGCGCATCCAGTGGGGTAGGTAGGAGGAGGGGGGGTGGCCGGAGACGACCGCGGCGAGGTCATCCACGGCGACCGGAGCTACGGGAACAGCGGGTTCAGCGCTGCAGCTCGCAAGCGAGCCAACTGATGCGTTGGGGCCGCTCTACGGGGTGCTACGGGCGTGTTGGAGTCGCCGGGGTGACCAAATGGTCACCGGAGCTACGTTGACGGCGAGCTCGGCCGGCGGCGTGCTGCGGACAGGAAGGGGGCGACGGCTACGGCGAGCAGGAGGCAGCGGGGTTAGGGGGGTTGGATGCGGGTGCTCACAGCGAGTCCAACGAGCGCGAGGGCGAGGTCGGGGACGTCCGGTAGCTCCCGAATCGACGACAATGAGCTTCGGTGGCAGGCGACGGAAACGGCGATGGTGACGATGAAGCAGCGCGTCCGAGGCCGGGAGAATCGTCGAGGAGGAAGAGGCAGATGAGGCGGAGCTCATGGACTAGCTGGCTTGACAAGGGGGGGCTGGTGGCCGCGGCAAAGGCGAACGGCGGCGACGGTGATTTCGGCCGCGAGAGAGAGAGCGAGGGAGAACGGGAGAGAGGACCGGGGCGAGAGCGAGAGCGGCGCGGGGCGTCGTGGCGACGTCCGGGGCGTCCAGGCGACAAGGGGAGAAGCAGGAGGTGGCGGGGGACGTGGCCCCGGCAGGACGCGTGGCCGCGCGCGCCGGCGCGTGCCCCTTTCCTCCTGGCGAGAGGAAGGGGACGACTGGCGTCGGCCAGCTGGCTGGGCCGGCCAGCCGGGCCGCACAGTGCCAGGCCTCAGGTGGCCCAGGTAAGCACTTTTCTATTTTTGTTTTCTTTTCTATTTTCTTCTGACATTTGTTTGATTAAATAAAATGCTAAATCATTTTATTTACTTATGCCAACTTTTGCAGGGGCTAATGGTATTATTCCAGAGCTCCTCAATTACTGGCACAATTTTTGGATATATAAAACATATATATCATTTATATATCCAATGCAAATAATTATTGCATTAATTCCAATGCCCAAAATAAATATTTAAGAGCTTCTAAAAATATTGGTTTGATTTTAACCTCTGTCCAATATTTTTAGAGAGTAACATGAACATTTTCTTGGACCTTTTTGGAGCACTTTTTATCTGGGTCATTTCCAGAAATGATTTCTGAGGGTTTTACAAATCCCCAATTCAAATTTAAAAGAATTTAAACATGATGCACACATGACTAGCTAGCCTTGAGCATACCAGAACTAGGGATGTGACATGCATCGTACACAATTTCTCAAAGGGTCTCTGATCGTAGTGTCGCGTTAGCAGCATCCTGCAGTAGTGTTGTCATATTTGTTGTCAATATTCTTTTAGGGTGGACCACCCTGTTTCAAAATACTGGAACCGTAGACATGAGTGAATAGTATTTCTCTGTGTGATCTCTTCCATCATGTGTGGGCAACGAACACCGCATTGTATAGAAATAAAGTGTCATTTCCAGCTTTTACATAGACTACAATCTTTTACATGGAATACAATCTGCCTACTTGCTATGCGTCGCACTACCAGCACTCCACCCTTGAAGCTAAACATTATGCCTCTCATAATTCCTTAGTTTATTTGTTCAAATACGAATTTGATATGATTCTAATGTTCCTACTTCAGTTTTGAAATGTGTGTCTGCCTGTTATAGAGACATAAGAGGTTTGTATTTCTGTGTGGTCTGGTCAGCACGGTTGGGGGGTAAACTTTGCATATGCAGGGGTTTATAGAGAGACAATCTTTGAGTTGAATCCGCAATGCATTCCATAGATAATCTGACTACTTTTTATGTTTTCATGAATCTCAGAGTCTGAACAACATCATAATGATTATGAGCTTGCGCGCATAAAAAGAATAAAATAGAACAATGCCGTGGCTGCCAAACATGGCATTAAGGGACTGAAATCATGTCTGGATGCAATGCAACGCAAACGCTCTCCACCTACAGATTCATGCTCAGAATATGATCCTAATAATGATTCTGAGCTAGAGGGAGACCTAAGTCAATGTAGCTCCCTAGTGGAGGAGTCAGAGGCAGATGCCCTATCTTATTCACCCATCAAGGTGCTTGCTCTAACTTTCCAAGGTTATATTGCTGGCACATATCTTGCAACTGATGCTTTGCATTGCTTCTACTTTGTTGCACTGCCATTAGCTTAGTTTACACATCGTGTATGTGAATACGGCCGGCCTATCCATTTTCAGTACATATTCCATTTGTCATCATACCATATTTATCCATTGAAATGTCGTTCTTGTGTATCAGACGTTCAAAAGGAAGAGGGCGATTGCTAATCGCAGAGGAGCACGAGCAAAGTATTTGGAAAAGGTAGTGACACCTGATAAATCAAATAGCCCAGTAGGTGTAGTTGCAATATCACCTGACCCACAAAACACCCCAACTCTAGTAGACTCTAGCCCTACTACACTGGTCATTTCTGATGCCCCAACTCAGCAGACCCCAACTGCAGCAAACAGTATGATGATGCCAGTTGACATAACACCAGCTCTACGACACAAAACCCCTATTCCAGCAAAGAGTACACCAAATCCAGTTGCCAAATCCCTTTTCGAACCAGAGAGAGCCCCAATTGCAGCAAATAGGACCCCTGTTCCATTTCTTCCCAGTTTAGAAGACGAAGCTTATATTGTTGTCAGGAACTTTCTGCGCATCTTTCCTTCATGGAAAGATTATACCGCAGACACGGAACAATTTCCAGTCTTCCTCCGCAACTTACACGTAAGTAATGTACTAATGTTATTCATGGTAATTACTGCATATGTTTCTGCTGACAGAAGACACAAGATTTCATTCTTTGAAATAGGCGAGGACCAAACTGGATTGTCAAGACGAGCAAGGGTTGGTTGCGCTTTTCAAGCACTCATTGATGAAGTATCGTTCCTACCAGAGGCAAGCGCACATCGATGGCAAGCCTCTAAACAAAATTTTTGTAAAGTCTCCGGTGCTAAATTTATCAGACAGTGACTGGAATAATCTTGTCACACATTGGTCTCGTCTGCAGCGTAAGGTACTGTCTATGATATCACATCACAATTTGAACTACATTTCTGCATTTGCCTTAACGTCTCACTTGTATGAAAACTGTTAGGAGAAGAACACTCATTCTCAAGGGACCACAGAATCTCGCAACTATACTGCACACTACATTGCTCTTGTGAGTACCTCTTGCCCTGTATGACCATACTTACTTTCATAGCTATTTGATTATGTAGCATCACTGCACATGTTAGCCTTGTTATCGTCCATTTGGTGGACATTATAAGATCCGTATGGACTCTTACATAAATTTAGAATCAACCCAATGATTTTGAAGAGGTTCAGCTCTACAGTCCTCTTGTAAGGAATGAACGTCGTCTATCACTGTACTTACATTAACAGCTACTCCCTCCGTCCCATACTATAAGAACGTTTTGTACAGTACACTAGTGTTCAAAACACTCTTGTATTATGGGAAGAGGGATTGGTTCATTGTGTAGCATTCTGCATCTTATCTCCCTCACCCACCATTTACTAAAAAAATATCAGATCTATATTTAATCTTACCAAAAAGTTGAATACACAAACAATGCCAATGCAGAAGTGTAGCCCATTGCTCTTGTCAGTATATTTTGTCCTGTAACGCTTGTACTTCCAGGGATTGGTAGTTGATTATGTAGCATCTATCTGCATCTTATCTTCATTATCCTCTATCCTTCCAGTATTATCATATCTATAATTACTCTCTACAAAATGTAGAGTACAGGCATTGCTTATGACGAAGATTCCATGCTGAAATTCTTGAGTTATCCTTCCCTTGACATGGAGAAGGGCATTATAAAGCCGGTGTAAACTTTTAATGTAACTCAGTCCTTCTAAAGCCTTTATCCTCAACTGCTGTTTAATTTTCTCATACTCCCTATTGTTTACTGCTGTTTATCTTGCTGCTTCTATCAAAATGCATGTTCGCAAGAACCGTAAGTTCCAAGTTTTACTTGTAGAACCAAGTTCATTATTCATACAATGCACATTACTCAATACTCCCTATATGTATGCTTGTTTTTGTGGATCTATAATCAAGTGTGTGGTGAAGCAGCCCACATTTGCACCTTGTCATCTCCTGTTTTATCTTACTGATGTGGCTGATGATATGAACAACATGCCATGCACATTAACCAAAATAGATACAATGATTGTCTTTGCCCTTCATCTATGCTTGTTATGTTGACATAGTAATCCAGTAGTGTGGGGAAGCTCCCCGCATTATGAACAATGCCAAATTATGCTAATGATATTTTGAACTTACTCTTTATTTTCTAATTTCAAATTGGATGGAATTGACAACACAGTTATCATCTTTGTTTATACACGTGCAAAACCTGTCATCTCTCTGCTTGTTTCAGGGTGATATGCCTGATGGCAAGAACAAGTCTGCTGAAGGCTATGAGACAAACCCAACATATATTGTAGCAAAGAAGGCAAAAGATCTTGAAGATAGCGAGACAACCCCAAAGTCTTGTCTTGATGCATTGTTCAAGTTACTTGAGACTAGCAGTTAGACAAGCTCACAGAATTTGCTGTCTGAATCAGTTCGACTTCTTCAGTCCGAAGTTCTAGCAGAAAGGCATTCTGCAACTCAACTTCAACTTGAAGTCCTATCTCTAAGAAAGATTGCGGAGAACACCAATGAGAACCTCATTTCTAAACAGCTACACCTGGGAGCTATGACCGACATGCTAGGCCGGTCTCACAGCCTTGCTCAGCAGCTTGTGCAACAGTTCCCGCGCAAGCCTAACCTTTCTTGAACTATCTTGGAAGTGGTCTCGGTTTAGTATTATTTTGTTACGCTGCAATGGTGCCCAGTTTTTGTAATACGCTTCTTTGTTGCGCTTTATGATCACTGGTGTCGAACTTTGATGCCTTGTGGATGTAATATACCATAAATCCTTTATTGTATAGTGTAGGTTTATTCTAAGTTACTATGCTATAATTTCTTTATTGTATAGAGTAGGTTTGTTCTTAGTTCCTACTAGTTACTGCCATCATTCGCTATCAGAAAGAAATCTGATGTAGTCGACCGGGCTGAAACATTCGCCTCTAACGGGCTTGGTTTTAGTGGGCCACAATTGGGCCAGCCTGCCTCTTTCTTGGGCTCTAATGGCCATTCGGGCCTTCGCACTTTGCGCCAGGCCCACAACTTACTCCGGCCTATATTCGGCCCAAATTTTCGTTGGGCCTTTTGTGGACCCAGCGCTTAGTTTGGCCCATGTAGCGTTGGGCCATTAACACACTAAATATTCTGCTGGCCTGTTATGTCCCAGAAGAAACCATGGGCCTTTAGCAGGCCGAAATGCATGTTGGGCCTCAATTTTCACTAGTCGCCGACGGGCCTTCAGCAGGCTAAAATGTAGACCGGGCCTTTTTCGGCCCAGTTATATGACGGGCCGTTACCAGGCCGAAACATATCTCTGGCCTTAGTTGGCCCACTGATATCATGGTCCTTTAACAGGCCGAAAGCTTGGTACACGCATCAACGGGCCGAATTATACGGCAGGCCTTTAACAGGCCCAAAGTCACGTTGGGCTGAACTGTTGCCACCTTTATCACAGGCCATTAGTGGGTCAGATGTCGCATCGGACCATATATGGCCCATGGGAAGCACGGGTCATTCCCAGGCCGAAAGACACACAGGACTAAAATGGGCCCATGTCTACATCGGGCCTCTAACAAGCCGAAAGTCACTGGGCTGTAATGGGGCCAAAATATTTGGCGAACAATTAACGGGCCAAATCTGGCTTCGGGCCGTAAATGGGCCTTTACTAAACAAGCCGTTATTCGGCTGGCCCAGTAGTACCTGAGTAAGTACTATGGGCCTTTCACTGGGCCGACCTTTTTAACCTATATGGGCCTCTGTTGGGCCGTGCTACGTGTCGACGTATCATAGGCGCCTCCTGTCCAATGAATGGATGACATCTGTCTCAATGGTGAGCCAACACGTGTTTCCTCCGGCCAATGAGAATTTTACACGTGGAAAATCCTCATTGGTCCGGGCTGTTAGCGGGTTATTGGATCCAAAACCAGACCAGATAGCTTAACAATGACCCATTACGGTGGATGCCATGTGTCGATCACCCTTGACGAAAGCACTTCCATGACGCGGCATTTATCTTCATGGAAGTGGACACTTCCGTGATGATAATTTTCGTAATGTCATGGAACACTTCTACGACAACACAGGTATGACTATCTTGATTCTGTCATAAAATTGTCATGGATGTACATGCATGACAAAAAACGTCACCTATTGTGACAAACACGTATCATCACGGAAGTGTCTTTTTTTGTAGTGCATAATCGAAATATGCAGCTATAGCAAGAATGATCCAAATTGATTTAGGCATCGCTACCAGTGAGTACGTCTCATCATAGTCAACTCCTCGAATTTGTCGATAAGTTTTAGCGACAAGTCGAGCCTTATGCACCATGACATTTCCGTCCATATCAGTTTTCTTCTTAGAGATCCACTTGCACTCAATGGCACGAACGCCATCTGGCAGATCAACCTAAGGGGAGATTCGCCACTAATGGTGGTGTCGGTGTACTAAAGTAGGGGTACCTTAGTACCCCAGACTTGTGCACGGGCAGTTGTAGCGCCCTGCGGCAAGGCCCGCCCAGGAAGCGCCAAGAGAAGACCAAGCATTCAAGACAAGGCCCCGGGCAAGAGGAGCTTGCCGGGCCAAGAAGACAAGGCCCCCGGCAAGAGGAACTTGCCGGGCCAAGAAGACAAGACCCCGGCAAGAGGAGCTTGCCGGGACGACTGAGCCCATGTAAGGCCATCCAAGAACAAAGTATACGAGACAGAAGATCGAGACCCCGACAAGAGGAGCTTGTCGGGAAGGCCGAACCCAGGCACCACAAGAGAAGCCCGCCGTGGCGCGCCAAGCGCCCCGGCAAGGCCTGATAGCTGGCGCGCTATCAGGCACAGGAAGACGACCCCCGCGGCAAGCCACTTGCCGCGGCAAGATCGCCACCTCAAGGCTGCGCTCCAGCTCGCCCGCCCACGCGTCGCTCCGGGGCTTCCCCCAAGGGCACGTGGCGAGGCACCGCGCAGCCTGAGGCGTGCGGTGGCATGCAGCCGCCATCGTGGCGAACGGTGGCGCACCTAACGGTCCGCCTCGGTGCTGTCCGGGCGACCGTGACGGGCATTTAATGCCCATGTCCCCTACCGTCAGAAGTAGGTATGATAACACTGTGCCGCACTGTAGCGCCACCGTTCCCGCACTATTACAACTACCACCCCTTTTACACTTTTACCCCTTTCTCTTACGTTGACACCTGTCGGTGACCCCTTTGCGCTATAAAAGGAGGCCCGTGTGCAACGTAGAAGGGGTTCCGGGGTTCGGAGATTCGGCATCCAGACAGCCATACGCTCGGTGCAGCTAGCTCTCCAAGCTCCCGAGCTCCCCAGTTCAATACAACCAAGCAGGAGTAGGGTTTTACGCATCCACCGCGGCCCGAACCTGGGTAAACCGCCCGTGTGCTCGCCTCGATATGCTCTCTGTGCTCCCTCCGCCCCCCTCACCGGACAACGAAAGGGGCTCCGGCCCCATAGGTGCTCGCGGGGGACGCAGTCCGCCCCGACATCTTTGGCGCGCCAGGTAGGGGAGCGTCGAGGTTGTGCGGATCAGATCCGGCGTTCGCGCGAGCGCGCTCTTCGTCAGCTTCTCCGAACTCGCTAGCTTCATCAACACCATGGCCCCGAAGAAGAAGGCTTCGGAGGCCGCGGGCCCGTCCGCGTCACTCCCACCGCTACCGGAGCCAACGGTGGGCGGGGGAGACGCCGTCGGAGGGGTGGCCACCGGCGAGAACACTCGCGGTGCCACCAAATCCAAGAACAGGGCGGACGACCGAGCCTCGGCCTCCGAGGACGCGCCGCATCCGTCCCTTCAAACGACGACCCAGCAGCGCCATGCCACGGGAGGTGGCATCCGCTTGCTGGAACAAGGGCAAGCAGGGGGTTTACGGGACGCCACGGGCCCCCGTCCGGACACGGGCAAGGCGAAGGCGCCGGGGAGGGACCCCGCTCTTTCTAACATTGTTAGGAGTCCGAGCGTATCCCGCTCCTCGCGCCACTCGCCCCCGCTCCCCTCCACTCCGGCAGAAGCGCTCGCGAGAGCGCAACTGCTCCTCGACTACCCTCCAGCGGCTGGCAAGGCCGAAAGCTGGAGGGCCACCATCCAGAGCCTGATCGCCTTCGCCAACAACGACACGCCGCAGCGGCCGGCGACCTCACGGCCCCGGCAGGCCGAGAAGATGAAGGCCGACGGCGACAAGACCGCCGGAGGTGCAACCACCATGCACTCCCCGGCGCAGAAGCAGAAGACGCCGCCCCGCTGGAACAACGCCGACGACGGCTCCACAGCGTCGTCGGACCCGCGGACTCGCCGGGACCAGCGCCAAGTCCTCGACGAGCGGCAGCAAGAAGACGCTCGAACAAGGATTGAGCGCCGCCGAGAAACTCGGCGGCAATCAGACCAGCGGGCTGGGAACGCTGTCGACGCGCACGCGCCCGGTGAACCAGGTGACTTACCGTACGCGGCAGGTTGCCCTGCGTTCACCCGCGAGCTGCGGCGCGTCCGGTGGCCCAGCACGAAGAACTTCAAGCCCGACGTACCGGAGAAGTACGACGGCAGGACGCACCCCTCGGAGTTTCTCAGCATCTACACGATCGCTGTACAAGCTGCCGGGGGGCGCGACGAGAGGATATTGGCGAACTACTTCCCGCTCGTGCTTAAGCCAAACGTTCGTTCGTGGCTTATGCACTTGCCGGAAGGCTCCATTTCTTCCTGGGCGGATCTTTGCCATCAGTTTGTTGGCGCCTTCACAGGCAGCCACAAACCTCATGGCCAGGATAGCGACCTCCACATCCTAGCCCAGAAGGAAGGAGAACCCCTGCGCAAGTACATCCAGCGCTTCAGCCGCGTGCATCGCAACATCCCCGACGTTCACCCTGCCGCGGTTATCAGCGCGTTCCACCAGAACGTGCGTAACCGCCGCATGCGTGAAGAGATGGCCATGACCAAGATCCGGGACGTCAGCGAGCTATATGCCTTGGCTGACAAGTGCGCGCGCGCGGAGGAGGGGAGGAAACTCCCCGGGGAGGATGCTGGCGCAGGAGAAAGCGACAGTGACGACACCGCCCCGGCGAAGAGAAGCCAGCGGCGGAATAATAGGAGGAAGAACAGGAAAGAGGTGCTTGCCGTCGAGGGGTCCGGCAAGGAGGCTCCCGCCAAGCAAACGCAGGCTGGCGGCTCCGGCAAGGAGCCTGCCCCTGCGGCGGCAGCCGACAAGCAGGACGGCTCCGACAAGCAATACTGCAAGATCCACCGCACCAAGGGCCACGATCTCTCCAACTGCAAGAGCGTCGAGTACCTCGTCGTGCAACAGAAGGCTGAGTACGAGAGGCGCGACAAGGGGAAGGCCCAGGGTGGGGGTGGCGAACCAAGCAAGAAGCGGCCGCCCGTCGGCCGGGGAGGACGCCGCGGCAAGGCCAAGCAGCGGCAAGGCGATCGGCCTCCCCGGGGCCGCGACGAGGATGAAGAAGACGACGACGAAGACGTGGAAGACGAAGATAACAGTGAGCAGGAGTTCCAGAAAGCCACGGAGGTCCTATGCGTTGACGGCGGCGCCTCTCTGCACACCTCCCACCGCCAGCTTAAGCGGTGGGCGCGAGAGGTGAACGCAGCAGAGCCGCCCGTGGAGTCGCGCAGGCTCCTCAAATGGTCCAGCACGCCCATCATTTTCGATCTTGAGGATCACCCCGACCGCACAACCGCGGTCGGGTGCTTGCCGATGCTGGTCTCACCCACCATCCGCAACCTCAAGGTCACCAAAATGTTGGTAGACGGCGGGGCCGGGCTGAACTTGATCTCCTCCGCTGTGATCAAGAAACTCCAGATCCCAGACGGCGAGCTCGAAGAGACCGGATCCTTCCAAGGAATCAACCCGGGGAGGAGAAAGCCCAAGGGGAAGATTACTCTGCCGGTGACCTTTGGCGGCGAGCTCAACTTCAGGACTGAGCGTATCACGTTCGACGTCGCTGATATCCCGTTACCATACAATGGGATCCTCGGCCGTCCCGCTCTCGCCAAGTTCATGGCGGCCTCCCACCACGCCTACAACGTACTCAAGATGCCGGGGCCGATAAGCGTCATCACTGTCCATGGCGACAAAAAGGATGCGCTTATCTGCGCCGACAAGATCTACCGGGATGTAGCAGCCGCGGCAGAGAAGGACAGACTTGCCGCTGAAGCCCCCGGGGGGAAGAAGACAAAGACCAAGCCCGGTAAGTGCTCTGGGGCCCACTCCGGCAACCGCACCTCTTCGGTGTGCTGCGCCGCCGTCGAGGACGTTCCATCGATCTCCGCCGGCAAGTATAAGAAGGGAATGACCGCTCCTCCGGCAACCAAGAAGGTGTCCGCCAAGGAGGACGGCACTGGCGGTACCTTCACCATCAGTGCCACGCTTGACAGCAAATAGGAAAGCGCGCTCGTCGCCTTCCTGCGGGCGAATGACGACGTGTTTGCATGGCAACCGTCCGACATCCCCGGTGTTCCCAGGAGGGTGATTGAGCACAAGCTCGCTGTCTGTCCTCACGCGCGACCCGTCAAGCAGAAAGTGAGAAAGCAAGCCGTGGAGCGCCAAGAATTCATCAGCGAAGAGATCAAGAAGCTAGAGGCAGCAGGCCTAGTGAGAGGTGTGATCCATCCAACGTGGCTGGCCAATCCGGTCGTCGTGCGCAAAGCCAATGGGAAGTGGAGACTGTGCATAGACTTCACCGACGTGAATAAAGCATGTCCCAAGGATCCATTTCCCTTGCCGCGCATTGACCAGATTGTTGACTCCACTGC
The DNA here is from genome assembly GCA_032464435.1 of Aegilops umbellulata. Lineage (NCBI taxonomy): Eukaryota > Viridiplantae > Streptophyta > Magnoliopsida > Poales > Poaceae > Aegilops > Aegilops umbellulata. The sequence goes on from CP136059.1 coordinate 3,911,729, forward strand.
CGGATGTGAGCTACTCTCTTTTCTTGATGCATATTCAGGCTACCACCAAGTCTTTATGGCCAAGGAAGATGAAGAGAAGACCGCATTTATCACTCCGTGCGGCACCTATTGCTTCATACGCATGCCGTTTGGGCTGAAGAATGCGGGATCAACGTTTGCAAGGGTAGTGCACACTGCTTTCGAGCCGCAGATCCATAGGAACGTGGAGGCCTACATGGATGACATCGTGGTGAAGAGCAGGAGCAAGGAAACCCTGGTCCAAGATCTGGAAGAGACATTTCAGAACCTGCGCAAGATACAGCTCAAGCTGAACCCCGAGAAGTGCGTTTTCGGAGTCCCCTCCGGCAAGCTTCTCGGGTTCTTTGTGTCACAGAGGGGGATTGAAGCTAATCCCGACAAGATCAAAGCCATCGAGCAGATCGAAGCCCCAGAGCGCGTCAAGGACGTCAGAAAGCTTGCAGGTTGTGTGGCCGCCCTCAGTCGGTTCATTTCGAGGTCTGCAGAACGCGCCCTGCCCTTCTTTAAAATCTTGAAGAAGGCAGGCCCCATGCAGTGGACTCCAGAAGCGGAGGCAGCGCTACAAGATTTGAAAAGGTACCTATCCTCCACTCCAATACTTGTCGCACCTAGACCACAGGAGAAGTTGTTGCTATACCTAGCGGCAACCAACCAGGTGGTTAGTGCTGCGTTAGTGGCGGAGAGGGAGACCGACGAGGAGCCTATACCACCTACAAGCGAGTCCAGCGACGAGCGGGGGGCTGCTACGGCAAGCTCTGGCCCCGACAAGGACCACCCTGCGCAGGAACAGGATGGAGCGCGGAAGAAGATGGTGCAGCGCTCGGTGTATTTTGTAAGTTCCCTCTTGCAGGGGGCTAGATCAAGATACTCCGGGGTGCAGAAATTGCTTTTCGGCCTCCTCATGGCCTCGAGAAAGCTGCGCCATTACTTCCAAGCACATGAGATAACAGTAGTCACTCGCTTTCCGCTGAAGAGGATATTGCACAATCCAGAGGCAACAGGCAGGATCGTCGAGTGGGCACTGGAGCTGTCGAGCTTTGGGCTCAAGTTTGAAAGTACTTCAACCATACAGAGCCGAGCTTTGGCAGAATTCATAGCTGAGTGGACCCCGACGCCAGATGGAGAAGCCCAAGAAACAAGCGCGCCCGTACAAGGAGCAACAAGCGAGTGGGTAATGTACTTCGATGGTGCCTTTTCGCTGCAAGGCGCCGGTGCTGGCGTGGTACTCATCGCGCCCACCGGAGAGCACCTCAAGTATGTTATCCAGATGCACTTCCCAAGAGAGCAAGCAACCAACAATACTGCTGAGTATGAAGGCTTGCTCGCCGGCCTCAGGATTGCGGCCGAACTTGGGATCAGAAAGCTGATCGTGCGGGGAGATTCTCAACTGGTGGTCCGGCAAGTCAACAAGAGCTACCAGAGCCCTCTGATGGAAGCTTATGTAGATGAAGTGAGGAAGCTGGAAGAACACTTTGAAGGGCTGCAAATGGAGCACGTCGCGAGAGCTCAGAATGAGATAGCAGACGGCCTTTCGAAGTGTGCTTCGTTGAAGTTACCTGTGGAACCAGGGACCTTCTTACTCAAGCTGACTCAACCATCCATTACACCATCAGTTGGGCAGTCCAAGAAAAGGAAGTTGGTCTCCGGCGACTACTCGCAGGCGGACCTCCCTGAGACCGCCGCCAAGGTCCCCAAGACCAACAACCAGAACGCCGGGGGACAGCCCGCTCCTGCGGATCCCAGGATCCGTCCAGTCGAAGCCGGTGTCCCCGGTAAGCCTTGCTCCGGCGAGCAGATCAGCAGTCTGAACGCCGAGGGACAGCCCGCTCCTGCGGATCCAAGGATCCGTCCAGTCGAAGCAGGTGTCCCCGATAAGCCTTGCTCCGGCAAGCGGATCAGCAGTCTGAACGCTGAGGAACAGTCCGCTCCTGCGGGTCCGAGGATCCGTCCAGTTGAAGCGGGGGTTCCCGACAAGCTTTGCCCCGGCAAGCTTGCCGGGGGATCACCGGCTCCGGCTGAACCAGAGGTTCTTGCCGTAGAAGCCGGGGTCCCCGCAGCGGCCTTCATGCCTTTAGTCCTTGCCGTCGAGCCCCGGGCTCCGGCATGGGCGCAGCAGATCGTCCGTTTTCTGCAAACTGGAGAACTTCCCGACGACCCAGAAGAGATGGAGAAGATCACCAGGCAGTCAAGTATGTACCAGTTCGTGGACAACGAGCTGTACAGAAGGAGACTCAACGGTGTCAGATTGAAGTGCATCTCCAGGGAAGACGGACAGAAGCTGTTGGCAGAGATACACGGAGGCATGTGCGGCCATCACATTGGCGCAAGAGCACTTGCCGGGAAAGCCTTCCGGCAAGGGTTCTTCTGGCAAGAAGCCCTCCAAGATGCAACTGCACTAGTAACCAAGTGTGAAGCGTGCCAGTTCCATGCAAAACAGATTCATCAGCCAGCTCAAGCTCTCCAAACAATCCCTTTATCCTGGCCCTTCTCGGTCTGGGGGCTCGATATCCTCGGCCCTTTTCCCCGAGCCGTCGGGGGCTTCGAGTACTTGTACGTTGCAATCGACAAGTTCACGAAGTGGCCAGAAGTGGAGCCAGTGAGGAAGGTGACCGCGCAGTCAGCAGTCAAGTTCTTCCGGTCGATCGTCTGCCGTTTCGGAATCCCCAACAGAGTCATCACCGACAACGGGACACAATTTACAAGTCGCGCCTTCATGCAATACGCCCAGGATCTCGGCGCCAAGGTCTGTTTCGCTTCGGTTGCTCACCCCAGGAGCAACGGTCAAGCAGAAAGGGCCAACGCTGAAGTGCTGCGCGGACTCAAGACCAGGACCTTCGACAGGCTGCACAAGTGCGGAAGAAATTGGATTGAGGAGCTGCCGACGGCTCTTTGGTCAATCAGGACGACACCAAGTCGAGCCACCGGACAGACACCTTTTGCTCTAGTCTATGGAGCGGAAGCAGTTATCCCCACGGAACTCGTATACGGATCTCCTCGGGTGCTCGCTTATGACGAGCTCGAGCAAGAGCGGCTGCGCCAAGATGACGCGCTGCTCCTTGAGGAAGGACGTCTCCAGGCTGCGGTACGAGCTGCTCGATACCAGCAAGCCTTGCGTCGCTACCATAGCCGCAAGGTCAAAGCCAGGAGTCTCGAAGAGGGCGAACTTGTTCTTCGGCGCACTCAGTCGGCCAAGAATTCCAACAAGTTGACGCCAAAGTGGGAAGGACCTTATCGGGTGAGACAAGTCACGAGGCCTGGCGCGGTCCGCCTCGAGACCGAAGAAGGCGTACCAGTGAGCAACTCCTGGAACATAGAGCATCTTCGCAAGTTTCACCCATAAGGCGCGGTTGCCGTGACCCGCTCCGGCAACCATCGGTTTGTACAGGCCTTGCCGCTGTTGCATGTAACCCCTTGTACAAAGCCAGGCGAAGCCCCTGGCACCAGATAAAGTTGCCCTGTTAGGCGACCTTGTTCTTAGGCACGTTCAGTCGGCCAAGAATTATAACAAGTTGACGCCGAAGCAGGAAGGCCCTTGTCGGGTGGAACGAGTCGCGAGGCCCGGCGCTGTCCGCCTCAAGACCGAAGAGGGCCTACCAGTGAGCAACTCCTGGGAATAAAGAGCATCTTCGCAAGTTCCGCCCACTAGGCGCGGTTGCCGTGATCCGCTCCGGCAACCATCGGTTTATACAGGCCTTGCCCCTGCTGCATGTAACCCCTTGTACAAAGCCAGTCGAAGCCCCTGGCACCAGATAAAGTTGCCCTGTTAGGCGACCTTGTTCTTAGGCACGTTCAGTCGGCCAAGAATTATAACAAGTCGACGCCGAAGCAGGAAGGCCCTTATCGGGTGAGACGAGTCGCGAGGCCCGGCGCTGTCCGCCTCAAGACCGAAGAGGGCCTACCAGTGAGCAACTCCTGGGAACATAGAGCATCTTCGCAAGTTTCGCCCATAAGGCGCGGTTGCCGTGATCCGCTCCGGCAACCACCGGTTTGTGCAGGCCTTGCCGATGTTGCATTTAAGCCCTCGTACAAAGCCAGGCGAAGCCCCTGGCCGAAGATAAAGAAGCGCTGGCGCCCTAGATTTTAGCATGCATGCTGAGTCAGAGTCTCGTCCTTGGTTAGGGTTGTCAGATCCTAACTGTCGCTAACCCCTAACTTAGAGGTCGAGTCCGCGTCTTTTTCCCATCCTTCCCCTTTTGGCTCGCAGGAATTGAATGTCCTTGCCGGGACGCTCAAGGACAAGGAAGAGGAGAAGGACGAGCCAACACCTGCCCCCCGGCGGGCCAGAGTCGCCGGGGGCTGCAACCTCAGATAAGTTTTTGCATCCCTCATCATGCATTCTCCTATGGACAGTGGAATTTGAAAGCCTCCTTCCCTCCTGAAAAGCTACCGTGCTCTCTTAGCGGCAAGCCCCAGAGCGCGTTCCTGGGGCCCGTTTCGATAGCAGCCGCGACAGCAAGGGGGAGGGAAGCGAGGGGCCGGAACCCACCTGCTCCCCGCCTCCGTCAAGGGCGTGAGAAAGGTCGAGCAGTGCGGGGGAGCGGCTGGGCCTATTGCCGGGCGAGAAACTGTCTATCTTAACGATGTAAAGGATTCGTTCCCTACCGCGGTTTCCACTCGCGAGACAAATGATCCGGCAAACATCCCCTTTTCATTAAAAACATTCCACTCAGGTACAGTTCAGAGAGAATGAAAAACATGAAAAGAGGGATTACAAGGCTTAAACGCAACTAAGGCCCGAAGGCTTACAAGCTGAAAAGAGATAAGGTGCCCGTAATCCCTTTCTTGTCTCTCTCCCCGGGAGGTAGGGCAAGTAGGCGAAGAGGGCGAAAGGGGCACCTAGATGGGCTACGGGTGGCAGAAGGCACCAAGAGAAGATCCGGGGGCTCCGCCCGGGGGTCTCCGGAGGCTGAAGAAGACGGAGGCGCCGGAGGCAGAGCTGGAAGATGAGGCAGCGGCCTTGCCGCCAGCCTCTTCCTCTTCCGCAGCCTCGCCACTCCGGCCGCCCGAGGAGATCAAGCCCCCGGCAAGAGGAGCTTGCCGGGCCGAAGAGAAGACCCCGGTGGTCTTCACCGAGAGCAAGGGTGATGACGGCGTCTGGGGCGCATCTGGAACACGAGGCACCGGAGCGTCAGCCAGCTGTCGAAGTCGGCCCGTACTCCGACTTCGCGGCCTTCGACGTCCGCCCTCTGTCCTCCTCAGCAGCCCCCCCTACGCCAGTCGCCCAGGGAGACGACCCCGGGGAGTTCACGGAGCCTGGCGCGGTCGATGGGGCCGCCGGTGCCGCGCGGAGCTGCGGCCGACGCCTAGTCGTACCCGTCATCCCGGCGGCTGCTCCCCTCGTCGTCGCTGTCGCTCCCCTCCTCGTCACTCTCGCTCGAGGAGGAGCCTTCGCTGTCGGAGGAGCTATCTTCGCAGCACCGGGCCCGGATGCCGAAGCCCCAGAAGGCCTTGACGGAGAGGAGGTCCTCCCCCACTAGCTTAAAGTGGAGGGTGAACCCCTCCGTCAAGCTGTGGATCCGGGCGAACGTCTTCCACCCGCGACCCAGACACACTACGCCGGGGGCTCGGGACTCGACGTGGACTCGCGTCCCACTGATCCCGCAGCCCCTCATGCGCAGGTTTAGCGTCTCGGGCTGCTCCACCTCCAACACGCTCGCGAATGGGACGGGAAGCCGGAGGCGGCGACGAGGCGCCCGGCGCAGCCTGATAATGAACTCACGGGGGTCGTCCCCGAGATGGACCGCGGGAAGGAACGGAGCCGCTGGCGGAGGCAAGGACGACGCACCGACCCGTCCGCCCCGAGCGCCTCGGCCCCGTCCACGACCTCGTCCGCGACCTCGCCCTCTCCCTCTTCCCCCGACGACCGGCTCCGCCGCCGCGGGCGCAAGGGGAGGAGGGGCGCGTTGCCTAGCAGACACCCTCGCGGCAACCGACGAAGAACCAGGGTTCCCCCCCTCCATCACAGACGGGGGAAGGAAACCAGAAGCAGAAGGAGGAAGGAGATGGAGTGCGTATTTCCGTCGCCCCCTCTCGCTCCTTATAAAGGAGCGGAGTGGGACCGCGGCCGCCCCACTCCTCCAATAGAAGCGGAGGAAGGGCAGGCGACTGGGGCCGACCCACTGCATCGACCCGCGCCGGCCCGACTCCCTGCCTCCGCCGCCGCGACTCCGAGTGCATGAGGACCGCGTGGTAGGCACGCAGGACTGAGGCGACGGGTAGGACGACCTCTCCCCATCCCGTAATTATGGGGGACGGACGCCTCGAAAGCCGCGCCCCACCCCCGTTCATTTATTGAGCCGCGCCTCCGCACCTCCCTCCACTTAAAGAGGGGACGGGCGTTTTCGCCCCCACGACGCCGCGGTAAGCGCGCGCCGCCTGGGGAAGGCGCGGCGGATGCGGAGTTAAGGAGCAGCGCGACCAAGGCCATGCGTGCCCGTGCACCGTTAGGGCCTGGCCCAACGACGCTCGGCACCGTGTGTGGCCCAGGCCCGGGGGCTCCTGTCGGTGTACTAAAGTAGGGGTACCTTAGTACCCCAGACTTGTGCACGGGCAGTTGTAGCGCCCTGCGGCAAGGCCCGCCCAGGAAGCGCCAAGAGAAGACCAAGCATTCAAGACAAGGCCCCGGGCAAGAGGAGCTTGCCGGGCCAAGAAGACAAGGCCCCCGGCAAGAGGAACTTGCCGGGCCAAGAAGACAAGACCCCGGCAAGAGGAGCTTGCCGGGACGACTGAGCCCATGTAAGGCCATCCAAGAACAAAGTATACGAGACAGAAGATCGAGACCCCGACAAGAGGAGCTTGTCGGGAAGGCCGAACCCAGGCACCACAAGAGAAGCCCGCCGTGGCGCGCCAAGCGCCCCGGCAAGGCCTGATAGCTGGCGCGCTATCAGGCACAGGAAGACGACCCCCGCGGCAAGCCACTTGCCGCGGCAAGATCGCCACCTCAAGGCTGCGCTCCAGCTCGCCCGCCCACGCGTCGCTCCGGGGCTTCCCCCAAGGGCACGTGGCGAGGCACCGCGCAGCCTGAGGCGTGCGGTGGCATGCAGCCGCCATCGTGGCGAACGGTGGCGCACCTAACGGTCCGCCTCGGTGCTGTCCGGGCGACCGTGACGGGCATTTAATGCCCATGTCCCCTACCGTCAGAAGTAGGTATGATAACACTGTGCCGCACTGTAGCGCCACCGTTCCCGCACTATTACAACTACCACCCCTTTTACACTTTTACCCCTTTCTCTTACGTTGACACCTGTCGGTGACCCCTTTGCGCTATAAAAGGAGGCCCGTGTGCAACGTAGAAGGGGTTCCGGGGTTCGGAGATTCGGCATCCAGACAGCCATACGCTCGGTGCAGCTAGCTCTCCAAGCTCCCGAGCTCCCCAGTTCAATACAACCAAGCAGGAGTAGGGTTTTACGCGTCCACCGCGGCCCGAACCTGGGTAAACCGCCCGTGTGCTCGCCTCGATCTGCTCTCTGTGCTCCCTCCGCCCCCCTCACCGGACAACGAAAGGGGCTCCGGCCCCATAGGTGCTCGCGGGGGACGCAGTCCGCCCCGACAGGTGGTGAAGCGGGCTCCTCTAGGGCGCGTTCTTCCCGTCGAACAGGAAGGCTCCTTGCTTTCTCATACGTCTTCAGGACGTGCAATGACTTCCAGCATCAGGGCTCCTGGGGACGGCCATGCTCTCTGTGGAAGGGTTTAGAGAGCATGATGTCCGGCATGGTGGTAGTGCCAAGGTCTTCGGGTGGTAGTGATGCGGACAGCAGCGACAACCCACGACGCGTCAAGAACGGGGACAACCGTTCTGACGAGTCATGGTTGCCCGTGACTCTGTGCCTCCCATCTGGTCCTTCGGCAGCGCCACCGTCCACGCATGCCCTCCGGTTTCTTCCTCCTTGCTGGGGAGCGGCGCCATCCTGATCCTGGGGAGGCCCTGAATCCCAGCTATGCCCGCCTCCGGCCCTTCGACCTCTTCCCGTAGGAGATGGACAGGGGCAAAGGCATAACGGGGCACTTATCTTTTTTCAATCTTAAATCTATAGGCAATCGCCAAATTTTAATTCAAATAGTGTAATCTCTTGAGTCCATCTGTTTGTTCTTTAATGCTTGTACTTGTATCAGCATATGAATGAAAAAGACGAACCTTGCCGGGAACCCGTGCATGTGTATGTCCATGCAGAGGTGGAGTGCCTCTTTAATGAAAATAAATGAGTTTTCCCCAGCAGGATATCCTGCCGGTACCCTCTTTGTCTGCTGGAGAGCTACGTATGCCGGGAACAGACAAAGGGGCTAGCCCCCCGCCAGCTCCTTTTTACTAGAGGATACTGCGACCATCCTGACTGAAGCAACGTTCGAGTCATGGATGGGAGCACCTGAGTTTCAAAAAGAGAGGCGAGGTTTTCTCATGCAAAGTTATAGCCTTATAGAATAGTAATGGACAAGAGGTAAAACATATCTGTTTGGCTTTACCGGGGATCGCCGTGCCATGCAATCTTCTCGTCCTTTGTCGAAGCCAAGTTCACGACAGGAACGTGCAACTCCATGTAGATTAGAATGAATGCAGGGTGCAATCCTATCTATATGCATATGCAATGATCTTGGTCTGCTCATGCATGCATGCAATCTTATTTGGGGCCCCCATACAACACTTCTTTATTTTCTCTTGCATGGGGTCATCGCCCCGGCTTTGTACAAGGGGTTACATGCAACTGAGGCAAGGCCTGTACAAAAGGGTGGCTATCGGGCAGTGCCCGACAGCCTTGTGCCTTACGGGTAGTACTTACAGAGATGCTCAATATTCCACGAGTTTTGCAACTGAGTGCCATATCTGGTCTCCAGATGGACTGCGCTGGGTCTGGTGACTCATACCATCCGGTAAGGGCCTTCCCACTTCGGTGGCAGCTTGTTTGTACCCCTGGCGGACTGAACGCGCCTAAGGACAAGGTCACCTTCCTCAAAACACCGGGCATGAACCCTGCGGCTGTGATAGTGGTGCAGGGCTTGCTGGTAGCGTGCAACACGCGTATCAGCCCGAAGACGATTCTCCTCGAGTAGCACAGCATCGTCACGCCGGTGCTGATCTTGCGCTACTTCATCGTAGGCAAGCACTCGAGGGGACCCGTAAATGAGTTCCGTGGGGATAACTGCTTCTACCCCGTAGACCAAGGAGAAGGGAGTCTGCCCGGTAGCTCGGTTAGGTGTCGTTCTGAGGGACCAGAGAACTACCGGCAGCTCCTCGATCCATCGCTTGTCGTGCTTCTGCAGCGTATCGAAACTTCTTGTCTTGATTCCACGTAACACTTCAGCGTTCGCCCTCTCGGCTTGTCCATTGCTCCGGGGGTGTGGTACAGAGGCGAATGAGATCTTGCATCCGAGGGTACAAACATATTGCATGAAGGTGTGGCTCATGAATTGGGTGCTATTGTCAGCGATGATCCTTGCCGGAACTCCAACACGACACACCAACTCTTTCAAGAACTTGATAGCTGACTGAGCAGTCACCTTTCTCATGACAGTCAGTTCCAGCCACTTTGTAAACTTGTCGATGGCGACAAACAAGAATTCAAATCCCCTGGTTGCTCGGGGAAAGGGGCCGAGGATATCGAGCCCCCAGACCGAAAATGACCATGATAAAGGTATTGTCTGAAGGGCTTGGGCAGGCAGGTGTGTTCTCTTGGAATGGAACTGGCAGGCTTCACATGTTGTGATGAGCTCGACCGCATCTTGGAGGGTTGTGGGCCAATAGAATCCATGCCAAAATGCTTTCCCAACTAATGCCCTTGATCCAATGTGTGAGCCGCACATTCCTCTGTGAATCTTAGCCAACAGTTCCTTTCCATCCTCCCGGCAGATACACTTCAATTTCACACCATTAGGCCTCCTTCTGTAAAGAGTGTCATCGACAAACTGATACATACTAGCCCTTCGGGCTACTTTCTCAGCTTCATCTTGTCGCCGTGAAGTTCTCCGGTTTGGAGGAAGCGGACGATGTGCCTTGCCCAAGTTAGAGCCTGGGGCTCGGCAACGAGGACTAGTGGCACCTCCTCTGCTACGGGAGCACCAGCCTCGTTCGTGGGGTCCATAGGCCCGACTGGAGGGGGTGTTCTGGCAGGCTATGAGGAGTTGTTTCCTGCAGGGTCTCTACAGGGAGCGGATGGCTCGACCGAGAGAGGCTTACCGTAGTCCATTTTTGTCCTTTTCTGGGCCATTGTGGCTGGCGATACGGAGGGCTGAGAGAGAAGGAGAACAAAAGTTCCTAGTTCCACAGGAAGCTTCTATGCAGCACGCTTTGAGAGGTGATCAGCTATGCTGTTTTCCGCATGGGGTACGTGCTCTGTTTATAACTCGTCAAAGTGATCCTCCAATCTTCTCGCTTCCTCGACGTATGCTTCCATTAATGCGATTTGATAATCTTTGTGGACTTGTCTCACCACAAGCTGTGAATCTCCTCGTATGATCAGCTTCTTGATTCCCAATTCTGCTACAATCCTGAGCCCGACAAGGAGCCTTTCATACTCAGTTGTATTGTTGGTGGCTTCTTCCCGGGCAAAGTGCATTCGGATGACGTACTTCAAGTGCTCCCCAGAGGGGGCAACAAGAAGCATGCCAGCCCCTACACCTTGTAGGGAAAAAGCACCATCAAAATAAATAGTCCATTCTTAGGGCGATTCCTTGCCGGGGAGAGTTGTCTCGGTTACTTCCTCATCAGGGGTTCGCGTCCATTCTGCGATAAACTCTGCCAGCGCCCTACTCTGAATAGTTGATGTGCTCTCAAACTTCAAACCAAAGCTGGATAACTCCAAAGCCCACTCCACTATTCTGCCGGTAGCCTCAGAGTTTCGAAAAATCCTTTGTAACAGGAAACGAGTGACAACCGTGATCTCATGGGCTTGGAAGTAATGGCGCAGTTTCCTTGAGGCCCTAATGAGACCAAAGATCAACTTTTGCATGCCAGAGTACCTCGATCTAGCCCCTTGTAATAAGGAGCTGACGAAGTACACTGGGCGCTGCACCAGTTTCTTCCTTGCCACGTCCTTGGCGCTGCTCTCGTTTCCATGCTCATTGTTCCTCTGGTCCTTTTCTGACTCTGCCGTGTTCTGTCCACTTTCTACCTCATCCAGTTCTCTCTGTGCTACCAAGACCACACTGACCACTTGGTTGGTTGCTGCCAAGTAAAGGAACAACAACTCTTGGGGTTTGGGTGCAACCAAGGTAGGTACAGATGATAGGTAAGCCTTCAACTCCTGCAGAGTTGCATCTGCTTCCGGGGTCCACTTCACATGCCCTGGCTTCATCAAAATTTTAAAGAGTGATAGGGCACGCTCGGCAGACTTAGAATGAATCTGCTAAGCACGGCAACACATCCCGTCAGGCGCCTCACATCCTTAACTGTCCTTGGTGCTTGGATATACTCGATGGCTTTGATCTTGTCAGGGTTAGCTTTGATCCCCCGATGGGACATGAAGAAACCAAGAAGCTTGCCGGAGGGGACACCAAACACACACTTCTCTGGATTAAGCTTCAAGTTGATCTTGCGCAGGTTAGCAAATGTCTCCTTGCTACCTCTTGAGCATGCGTTGGTTTTCCCTTGAAGATGAAAGGGTGATGCAACAAAGTAGCGTAAGTATATCCCTCAGTTTTTGAGAACAAAGGTATCAATCCAGTAGGAGAAAACACACAAGTCACCTAGTACCTGCACAAACAATCAAGAACATTGCAACCAACGTGATAAAAGGGGTTGTCAATCCCTTCACGGTCAATCGCAAAAGTGAGATCTAATAAAGATAGTAAACTAAATATTTTTGGTATTTTCGTTGTATAGATTGGAAAGTAAAGATTGCAAAATAGTAAACAAGATGTGATGCAAATAAAATAGATGCAATATAATAAGAAAGAGACCCGGGGGCCATAGGTTTTATTAGTGGTTCTCTCAAGATAGCATGTATTACGGTGGGTGAACAAATTACTGCCGAGCAATTGATAGAAAAGAGCATAGTTATGAAGATATCTAAGGCAATGATCATGAATATAGGAATCACGTCCATGTCAAGTAGATCGAAATGATTCTGCCTCTACTACTATTACTCCACGCATCGACCGCTATCCAGAATGCATCTAGAGTATTAAGTTCATAAGAACAGAGTAACGCATTAAGCAAGATGACATGATGTAGAGGGATAAACTCAAGCAATATAATATAAACCCAATCTTTTTATCCTTGATGGCAACAATACAATACGTGCCTTGCTTCCCCTACTGTCGCTGGGAAAGGACACCGCAAGATTGAACCCAAAGCTAAGCACTTATCAATCTAGTAGGCCAAGCTAAACTGATAATTCGAAGAGACTTGAAAAGATATCAAATCATGCATATAAGAATTCAGAGAAGAACCACATAATATTCATAGATAATCAAGTTCATAAATCCACAATTCATCAGATCTCGGCAAACACACCGCAAAAGAGTATTACATCGAATAGATCTCCAAGAACATCGAGGAGAACTTTGTATTGAGGATCAAAGAGAGAGAAGAAGCCATCTAGCTAATAAATATGAACCCGAAGGTCTGTGGTAAATTACTCACGCTTCATAGGAGAGGCTATGGTGTTGATGTAGAAGCCCTCCATGACCGATTCCCCCTCGGCAGATCGCTGGAAAAGGCCCCAAGATGGGATCTCAGGGGTACAGAAGGTTGCGGCGGTGGAAAAGTGGTTTCATGGCTCCCCGTGATGTTTCTAGGGTATAAGAGTATATATAGGCGAAATAAGTATGTCGGTGGAGCTACGAGGGGCCCACAAGGGCGGGGGCGCGCCCTCCTGCCTCGTGGCCGCCTCGTGGCATTCCAGACTTCAACTCCAAGTCTTCTGGATTCCTTTCGGTCCAAGAAAGATCATCGCGAAGGTTTCATTCCGTTTGGACTCCGTTTGGTATTCCTTTTCTGCGAAACACTAAAATAGGCAAAAAAACAAAAACTGGCACTAGGCATCTGGTTAGTAGGTTAGTCCCAAAAATAATATAAAAGAGCATATTAAAGCCAATTAAAAATTCAAAACAAATAATATAATCGCACGAAACAATAAAAAACCATAGATACGTTGGAGATGTATCAAGCATCCCCAAGCTTAATTCCTGCTCGTCCTCGAGTATGTAAATGATAAAAACAGAATTTTTGATGTGGAATGCTAACATAATTCTCAATGTAATTTTCTTTATTGTGGCATGAATGTTTAGATCTGATAGATTCAAAACAAAAGTTTAACATTGACATAAAAATAATAATACTTCAAGCATACTAACAAAGCAATCATGTCTTCTTGAAATAACATGGCCCAAGAAAGCTATCCCTACAAAATCATATAGTCTAGCTATGCTCTATCTTCATCACACAAAATATTTAAATCATGCACAACCCTGATGACAAGCCAAGCAATTGTTTCATACTTTTGATGTTCTCAAAATTTTTCAATCTTCACGCAATACATGAGCGTGAGCCATGGACATAACACTATTGGTGGAATAGAATGGTGGTTGTGGAGAAGAAAAAAAGGAGAAGATAGTCTCACATCAACTAGTCGTATCAACGGGCTATGGAGATGCCCATAAATAGATACTAATGCAAGTGAGTAGGGATTGCCATGCAACGGATGCACTAGAGCTATAAGTGTATGAAAGCTCAAAAAGAAACTAAGTGGGTGTGCAACCAACTCGCTTGCTCACGAAGACCTAGGGCATTTTGAGGAAGCCCATCATTGGAATATACAAGCCAAGTTCTTATAATGAAAATTCCCACTAGTATATGAAAGTGACAACATAGGAGACTCTCTATCATGAAGATCATGGTTCTACTTTGAATCACAAGTGTGGAAAAAGGATAGTAGCATTGCCTCTTCTCTCTTTTTCCCTCAATTTTTTATTTGGGCCTTTCTCTTTTTTTTATGGCCTCTTTTTTTTCGTCCGGAGTATCATCCAGACTTGTGTGGGAATCATAGTGTCCATCATCCTTTCCTCATTGGGACAATGCTCTAATAATGAAGATCATCACACTTTTATTTACTTACAACATAAGAATTACAACTCAATACTTAGAACAAAATATGACTGTATGTGAATGCCTCCGGCGGTATACCAGGATGTGCAATGAATCAAGAGTGACATGTATGAAATAATTATGAACGATGGCTTTGCCACAAATACGATGTCAACTACATGATCATGCAAAGCAATATGACAATGATGGAGCATGTCATAATAAACGGAACGGTGGAAAGTTACATGGCAATATATATCTCGGAATGGCTATGGAAATTCCATAATAGGTAGGTATGGTGGCTGTTTTGAGGAAGGTAATGGTGGGTTTATGGTACCGACGAAAGTTGCACGGTACTAGATAGGCTAGCAATGGTGGAAGGGTGAGAGTGCATATAATCCATGGACTCAACATTAGTCACAAAGAACTCACATACTTATTGCAAAATTTATTAGTTATCAAAAAGAAGTACTACACGCATGCTCCTAGGGGGATAGATTGGTAGGAAAAGACCATCGCTCGTCCCCGACCGCCACTCATAAGGAAGACAATCAAAAAATAAATCATGCTCCGACTTCATCACATAACGGTTCACCATACGTGCATGCTACGGGAATCACAAACTTTAACACAAGTATCTCTCAAATTCACATCTACTCAACTAGCATGACTCTAATATCACCATCTTCATACCTCAAAACAATCATAAGGAATCAAACTTCTCATAGTATTCAACGCACTTTATATGAAAGTTTTTATTATACCCATCTTGGATGCCCATCATATTAGGACTAATTTTATAACCAAAGCAAATTACCATGTTGTTCTAAAAGACTCTCAAAATAATATAAGTGAAGCATGAGATATCAATAATTTATATAAAATAAAACCACCACCGTGCTCTAAAAAGATATAAGTGAAGCACTAGAGCAAAATTATCTAGCTCAAAAGATACAAGTGAAGCACATAGAGTATTCTAATAAATTCTGATTCATGCATGTCTCTCCCAAATGGTGTGCACAACAAGGATGATTGTGGTAAAATAGAAAGAAAATACTCAAATCATACAAGACGTTCCAAGCAAAAAACATATCATGTGGTGAATAAAAATATAGCATCAAGTAAAGTTACCGATAGACGAAGACGAAAGAGGGGATGCCTTCCGGGGCATCCCCAAGATTAGGATTTTGGTTGTCCTTGAATTTTACCTTGGGGTGCCTTGGGCATCCCCAAGCTTAGGATCTTGCCTCTCCTTATTCTAAAATCCATCAAATCTTTACCCAAAAACTTGAAAACTTCACAACACAAAACTTAACAGAAAATCTCATGAGCTCCGTTAGTATAAAAAAATAAACCACCACTTTAAGATACTATAATGAACTCATTCTTTATTTATATTGGTGTTAAACCTGCTGTATTCCAACTTCTCTATGGTTCATACCCCCGATACTACTCATAGATTCATCAAAATAAGCAAACAACACACGAAAAACAGAATCTGTAAAAAACAGAACAGTCTATAGCAATCTGTAATGTTCGAATACTTCTGGAACTCCAAATATTCTACCAAATTAGTATGACCAGGTAATTTGTAAATTAATCTATTTCAAAAATAATCATGGCAAAATCTCTCTTCTATGATTTACTAAAATTATTTTCGTGAGAGAAAATTTTCCGTCTTTTTCAGCAAGATCAAACAACTATCATCCAAGAAGATTCTAAAGGCTTTACTTGGCACAAACACTAATTAAAACATAAAAAACACAATCATAAAAGTAGCATGATGAATTATTTGTTACTAAACAGGAATAAATAAAATTGGTTTCCTCCCAACAAGCGCTATCGTTTAACGCCCCTAGCTAGGCATAAAAGCAAGAATAGATCTAGGTATTGCCATCTTTGGTATGCAATTCATGAGTGGCTCTCATAATAGATTCATAAGGAAATTTAATTTTCTTTATAGAAAGTGTTACATGCCTTTCCTTAACGGAAATTGGAATCTAATATTTCCTTCTTTCATGTCAATAATTGCTCCAATCGTTCTAAGGAAAGGTGTCAGGACCCCGATCCTAAGCCACATCGATCCAGCATGTAACACATCATATCATTTTGCGGCCTCACGCACGGTACTCCCACGGGTGCCACCTTACCTGGCTCGGGACCGTTTGCGCCTTTTGGCTCACGTATATGATAGTGTCGCTAGCATCCATATGACAGAGAACCCGGGCCGACATGGCTAGTCGTGAACCCAGGGCGGCACTAACCCATGAGGACAGGCATACATGAATCACATCGAGCATGTCGGTCAACAACGTATAAATCCGGGCTGTAGCACTGGGCTAACAGGACTCCGGTAACCCGGGCTGTAGCAGGCTAGGCAGGACTCCGGATAACACCGCGTGACGTTTCCCCGAAGGGACAGACACAAGAACGAAGTGAAACACATGTCGGCCAGTCAAGTTTTCCGAGCAGTAGTGCTGGGCTAGCAAGACTCTGGTGAACCGGGCTGTATCGGACTACTATGGCTCAAGGAGGCACTAGACAACATTTCACCATAAGAGAGGCTGCCAAGGATAAACAACTAGATTGTCGGATCCCACACATAGCAAGCATTTCAATCATACACACAATATGCTCGATATGTGTAAATACAACATGGCATCACAACATAACTCTACGACTCCAATATTTATTCATTAGGCTCCGAGGAGCGAGATATTACAAACATGGGTCTCATGACCCCACATTCAGAGCATACAAGTCAAACACATGCGGAAGCTTAACATGTCTGAGTACAGACATCTACAAATGAAAAAGGCTGAGAAGCCTGACTATCTACCAGATCCTGCCGAGGGCACAAGATCGTAGCTGAGGTATCAAGCTAAACGTCGAAGTCCACATGGAACTACTAGCGAGACTGACGTCTCTCTGCAAAACATAAAATAGGCAAACGTGAGTACAAATGTACCCAGCAAGACTTACATCAGAACTAACTACATATGCATCGGTATCAACAAAGGGGGTAGTGGAGTTTAACTGCAGCAAGTTAGCTTTGACTCAGTGGCTAACCTGAACTACGACTGCAAGCAACTATTGTTGAGGTGGCGCACGCAAGTCCACATATTCACCATATCAATACACCACTATGGATCCGCTCCCGTCTTCCTATGAGAACGCCATCCATAGCACTCACGCTTATCTTGCACATTTTAGATTATCCACTTTCACTTGTCTATGAACTGTTATAGGCAACCCAGAAGTCCATTACCGCGGACACGGCTATTCGAATAGATGATGTTAACCCTGTAGGGGTGTACTTCTTCACACACGCTCTCACCACTTATCGTCGTTTACACGACATGTACTCGACAACCTTCAAGCGGAAGCCCAGCGAGGGTGTCGGCCACGGCCTACCTAAACACTCGAGTCTCTAGTCCAGGTTTATCGCCTATTCAGGTTCCATCCGCAGGGAGTCCGGCCGAGGTTTCCACATACGGCCCCGGACGATGTGAGCAGGGTTCTCGAGACACCAAACGGGCGCCCGGTACACCGTGCCACGTGCCTACCGCAACACAGCCCACCCCTACGGTCAACGCTGCATGCGGCCCCCAGCATACTACAAACACCAGCAACTAGTTGCTACTCCTGGACAGAGGACAAGGGTGATTAAGAAGCCGAGAGAGTCAATTAAGGATCCCAATGTGTGGTAGTAACTGTTTGATGGATCACAAACACAGAACTCAGTTCCTGAGGACGGCTTCAATGAGACAACCCACCATGTACTCCTACATGGCCTCTCACAAATATCTTTACCAAATCATGTTCACACACTTAGCTCACCCACAATAGGACATGTTCAACACCATTCCAATTCATTCCCGATGAATCAGACCTGACTCAACTCTAAGCAGTAGCAGGCATGACAAACAAACATGAATGAGTAGGCACATCAGGGCTCAAACAACTCCTACTCATGCTAGTGGGTTTCATCTATTTACTGTGCCAATGACAGGTCATGCAGAGGATAAGGGGTTCAACTACCGCAGCATGTAACAGTTGAATCGTTGTTGTCCTAATGCAGTAAAAGAGAGCAGGAGCAAGAGAGTGGGTTTGTATCAGAATGAACAAGGGGGTTTTGCTTGCCTGGCACTTCCGAAGATAATATAGCTCTTCATCAGTGTCATCGATCTCATCGTCGAAGCCACGTCTATCGAGAGGGAACAACACCGGCAAACAGAGAAGAAACACGATCAATGCAATGCATACTTATGATGCAAGATAATGTCATGGCAATATGCTGTTGATTGAGCTAATGCAACTAGCAACCATATTAAATGAAGTTGGTTTGAACCAAGGGTTCAAATTCGAACTCCATATGTGGATATTAAAATGCCATTTAATTGATTTGACCTGATCAGCAGGTATAAGTTGTTCTAACATGCATGAAAATGGTACAGATGGATAGATTGGATTTTTCTGATCATTTTTCATATATAATTTGTTTGATTTGGAGTTATTGTTGAATTTCTATGAATTTTAGAAATTTAGATCATTTTCTGGAATTTCCTGAATTATTTTAAATCCAGAAAACAATTACTGCATCAGCATTGCGTCATGCTGACCTCAGCAGGTCAACAGACCCGGTCCAGGTCAAACCTGATGCGTGGGGCCCGCCGGTCAGTGAGCCAGTGCTGCCTACGGTCACAGACAGGTGGGCCTCGTCAACGCTGACTTGTCCAAAGTCAATGCTGACACATGGGGCCCGCAAGATTAGCACTAATTTGAGCAGGATGATTAGATTAACCTAATTAGGCTCGGGGACCCACATGTCAGTGTATGTTAGGGTGGGTAATTAACGGATATTAGCACTAATTGAGCCGCCACGTCAGCGTCGCCGGATTAGGCGCCGGCGACCACATCTCGCGGCAGAGGCTCGCCAGAGTTGATCGGGCTCGCGCTACAGAGGACCATTTCGTGCGCGGTTTGCGGCTACGGAGAGCTGGCGGTGGGGCGCATCTAGTGGTGGTGGCAGCTGGAGCTGGGGCAGCCTACAGAGGCACCGGCGACGTGCTATGCGGCGGCCGGAGCTCGGGTGAGACACGGGCGACCACTAGGGGGCACGGAAAGGCGAGCTGCGGCATGCAACGGGCTCGTGGAGACGTTTTGAGCACGATGGTGTACCCGGGTGGGAGCTCCAGTGGCTATAGCCACGGCGGCAACATGGCGCGGCAGCGGCGAGCTTCGGCCATGGCGGAATCGGTGTTAGAGGACGCGCTGGAGGAAGGGAACAGGCGGGATTGGAGAGGAGCTCACAGAGGACTCGCAGAGAAACCCAGCGTGCTCGGGGAAGCTTCGGAGGCGACGGATTGACAACGGCGATCTCGGGCGCCCGTCGGTGTGGATGACGACGATGGCGTCGCTGCGGTGCTTCCCGGCTTGCTTGGCTCGGTGGAGGTTACGAGGACGACGGCACGGAGCTCATGGGCACGTCGAAGGGGCGACGAGGTGGCTGTGGCCGCGGCGAACGGCGTCGGTGGCGACGGCTCCGTTCGGTGGAGAGAGAAGCGGGACAGAGGAGGGGACGAGGTCGGGGAAGAGTGAGAGAGGGTCGAGAGGGCTGCGTGGCGTCACAGGAGGCGTCTAGGGCGTCGGCGGCAAGCAGGAGCTGGCGAGGCACGTGCTCGCGAGCGGTGGCCACGCGCCCTTCGTCCTCCTGGCAAGAGGAGGAAGACGACAGGGGAGGTGGAGATGGGCTGGGCTGGCTTTAGGAGCAGGCCGCACAGGTAAGTGGGCTCCTAGGTGAGCCAGGTAAATTCCTGTTCTTTCTATTTTGTTCTGTTTTCTAATTATTTGATCTGTTTTGAATTAGTAAAAATACTAATCCATTTTGTAAAATCCTGAAAATAATGTTGGGCAATGTTTGGATTATTTCCAACAACCCAAACTAGTTTCAGAATTATTAGAGCATTTAAAAATATTTATAGGATTTAAATGCCCCAATTCAAATACAATATGAGTTAATTCAATAATCCAAATGTCATGGAAAAATGTGCAATATCTCTGGTTACTGTTTCCAGCATTACCCAAAAATGGTGAACATTTTTGAAGGCCAATTGGGTTCATTGAAAAATATTTTCTTGGTTGAACCTATTTGAATTGCTTTAGTGCTAGGGCTTGGTCATCCCCACTTCAAAATTCCCTTTGAAATCAAACATGATGCATGGATGCAGATGCCACTAACTACAACAATTCTGGGGCTGTGACAACTCACCCCCACTAAACAAGAATCTCGCCCCGAGATTCAAGACGTGAGGTAAGAAGACAAAAGGGGCACTAAGCATCACAAACTTCATGATCCAGGTTGCACTTCATAAGAACGTTGACACGGTCACCATCTTTGTCTCGATGTCTTGCTCTGAGTACTCCAACTATCATGACAACGAGAGGAAAAGGATAACTCTAGAAGGATCGATCTTCCTGAAGATCGGACACTAACGATCAACTCATGGAATGAGACGTTGAACATTTCTCGAGCTGAGACATGAAACATACATCCCGAGGGATGAAGTGTAACAGATGACGAAGGTTCACTACGTAGATACATTTCCACACTTAGGAGGGTGGTGAATGGTTGTCAATGCAGCGAGGAGTTGAGTTGCGAAGCTACCATAAGGAACATCTTAAGGAAGGTGACTCGCAGAAATATTCCCTTAAGTGGCAAAAAGAATTACTTTTGATTCAGAGATCATTGAAACTCTTTATACCAGCCTAAGGCAATCACCATCGATTGTTTGGCGGAGTTCAAAGGAATGGCATATCCAGATTTGAATGGATGATGTGGACTACCTTGTTGAAGACAAAGCAATGGATGATTTTTGCTGATCACCGGAAATGGATGGGACCCATAACATGACCACTTTTGAAAATGATCCTAAACAGTAATTGCTGAGGTGCAAGCTGGGAACAAAATGCAAATGCTGGAAATGATTCTGGTAACTGGGGAAGAAAACTCAACAGTCGAGAGTGATTCCCCTGTTTGAGTGGTTATAGGGTAATCGAAGAAACTGAGAGCACGAGAATTCCTAGGAAGCAACTTCTACAATAAGTCGCACAAAATCCTCATGGAGAAGATGGTCAAATAGTACAATCAAGATACTACCATGATAGATCTTCCGGCTAGGTGTGTCGGCCAGACATCAACCTTGTCGGGACCTACATAACAGATCTTGAAAAAGTTCCAACCATCATATCTGCCTGAGATTCAGATCTGGTTGGCAACGGAATATTTCAGACAACCTGTCTGGGAAAGAAAGTTTGCAACACGAATCGACGAGATGACGCTGCGAGATTCTCGGGAGATGAACTACGACAACAAGCTCCAAAATATAAGCTGGTTCTGCTACACACATGTGAACATGCTGCCCCAGACAAGCATGACCACATAGTAGTCTTATAATAAAAATACTACCGAGTTCTGGTTGGGAACCATCATCGAGGATAATGGAATCTTGTGCATGATCTAGAATTAGAACAACACGCTCCTTTTCCTTGAACAAATCAATCAGTGGCTTGGTGTGCTAGGAACACATATGGAGTGGAGGCGGCCAACCTATCAAACCATAGAGCACTTCGCACGTGCATGACTAACTTGGGATGATTCCAAAGGAAGCAAAACAAACCTTTCTCAAATTCATGGCGGCAACTTACACCCAAAGCACATGAATTCGAGGAAGTCACTTCTTCCATCCAAGCATAAGCTTCATGAACGGAACACGAGGGCATTGCTTACAAAGTTTTCAACACTAGGTTGATGTTCAACATGAATCATGGGGGAGACAAAATGCTGCTGATGGGCTCAACAACAATTCATCGGAATTTCCATATCACCGGACTTCCACCATCATGTGAACACGGTGATAGCATTGGTCAGACCAAAATATGTAATGGTGTATGCTCGAGGGATCAACCACGAGTAAGACAACATTACGAACATCGTTGGTTCTGATTTGACTTGACGATAGCCCATACTCAAGTCAAAGTTTGGACAAGGCAATAGATCCAATAACTGATCACGAGGACCAATCAATGAAGATATCATCTTTCTTCAACACACACACGGAAGATATCCCTTAGAGGTGAACTAAGTTAAGCAAAGCTTTTACCTTCCAACTCTCCAAGTTGTTGTCTAGCCCAACCAACTAGCTCAGGGGTATCCAACATAAATTCTTGGAGAAGGGGTGGTTTACAAGAAACCAACTTGATCACGAGCTCAACATAGCGGTCAGGAAACAACCTGGTAATACTTCCGAGAAGATATTCGGAACATTACGAACCACCGATATGTTACTAGTGCTCGAGAACAATCTTGCTTTTCAAAGCAAGATGATATGATCAAATAAGCAAGGGGTTGAATAATCCCCACTTATTGATCGAAGAGTGCACCAGAGCTAAGGACTAGGTAGCACGATCAATCTTAGGATGATGATTTAATAACCAACAAGCTAAGAATGAGAATATTGTCCATTTACTACCAAGCAACACAGTTGCTAGGAGCATTGATTTCACACATCACAGTTTACTTGTCAGCATTCCGGTTACAACAACACGAGGACCGAGGAATGAATGGTGATGGTGAGAAGTATCACTACATCAAGAATTCATAAGAGATGGTGCAATTCCTATAATATTCTTGACATAAATATGGTAACACTTCAAGGTAGAATAGAGCAAAAGCTGGTTTGGTTTTTGATCTGCGGAATACAACTACTTTGATCCAATCATAGAAATGGATAGGGTACTGGAGTTTGTTTCTCCTATTCATTCTGAAATAGAACGGCTTGACGGAGCACAAGAATAGTAGGCATCGATGAACACGATAGCACACATACCCTTGACTATCAATTGATAGGCGGGGTCAGAATACAACTAAAGAGAGACAACGCAAAGGAACATATGATTTTCTGAGTTGTGGATGCATAGATTAATATGTCGAAACAAGTTCAACAGGTTTCTTCCAGACAACCCATGCAGAAAGGTAGAACTGGCAGAATCACAACATAGAATCGAGAACTCATCAAGAGCACTCTGGTTGTGATCTTTTGGTTCAGAAGAATTTCTGCCATGATGGTCCATGGTATTGGAAGAAGGAAATACCACGGACCTCGAAAACTAATGCAAAGGTTACTAATGTCCTAAAGGAACTAGCAGACACTATCAACAGAAGGTAAGTGGAGTGAATCTTGGGTCAGGAGCCCAAGAGTAGAATGCCTACTACTAAGTGGCATCACGGGATGCTTTCGAGAATGGTGGCCAGAATCATCACACTGGGAACACAAAACATGGACAGATTACTAGATGGTTTCATAAGACACTTAGGGTCATAATAGTAGCTCCAACATATACGTCAAGGCAATGGAGTACCTCAACAGACCGATTAGTGTGCTTATTCTGACCAAAAAGGACATCGGGAACGGAGAGAAAGGATTTGCAAATGCATCAGACTATTCAGAGACCTGGGATGACTCAGACAGCATAACGACTGTAAATGCTCAAAATTATTTGAGACATCCTGCAAAAATTGTGGCATAACCACGCAACACCACAATATCAAGGTTCTGAGATCAACTGACAACATACTAAAAGTAGTAGAAACTGAATAGGGGCTCGAATCCAACAATCCTATAAGTCTCTATCATAGTAACTCGTCATCCTGATAGATAGACGAGAAGGCCTAGTTCTTAAACCCCGTAGAAGAGAAGAGGATGACTCAGATTAGAAGGCCATTAGGTATAAGGAGTAAAAAGAGCCTTACGTTCCCTTCCACAATCAATTCCCTTATATACTAAAGCGTTTCTAGACTCAACTTTGACCAGTTTAGCTTGGTAATCCTACAGGCAGTCAGGCTCTGATACCAACGCTGTCAGGACCCTGATCCTAAGCCACATCGATCCAGCATGTAACACATCATATCATTTTGCGGCCTCACGCACGGTACTCCCACGGGTGCCACCTTACCTGGCCCGGGACCGTTTGCGCCTTTTGGCTCACGTATATGATAGTGTTGCTAGCATCCATATGACAGAGAACCCGGGCCGACATGGCTAGTCGTGAACCCAGGGCGGCACTAACCCATGAGGACAGGCATACATGAATCACATCGAGCATGTCGGTCAACAACGTATAAATCCGGGCTGTAGCACTGGGCTAACAGGACTCCGGTAACCCGGGCTGTAGCAGGCTAGGAAGGACTCCGGATAACACCGCGTGACATTTCCCCGAAGGGACAGACACAGGAACGAAGTGAAACACATGCCGGCCAGTCAAGTGTTCCGAGCAGTAGTGCTGGGCTAGCAGGACTCCGGTGAACCGGGCTGTAGCGGACTACTATGGCTCAAGGAGGCACTAGACTACATTTCCCCATAAGAGAGGCTGCCGAGGATAAACAACTAGATTGTCGGATCCCACACATAGCAAGCATTTCAATCATACACACAATATGCTCGATATGTGTAAATACAACATGGCATCACAACATAACTCTACGACTCCAATATTTATTCATTAGGCTCCGAGGAACGAGATATTACAAACATGGGTCTCATGACCCCACATTCAGAACGTACAAGTCAAACACATGCAGAAGCTTAACATGTCTGAGCACAGACATCTACAAATGAAAAAGGCTGAGAAGCCTGACTATCTACCAGATCCTACCGAGGGCACAAGATCGTAGATGAGGTATCAAGCTAAACGTCGAAGTCCACATGGAACTACTAGCGAGACTGTTGTCTCTTTGCAAAACATAAAATAGGCAAACATGAGTACAAATGTACCCAGCAAGACTTACATCAGAACTAACTACATATGCATCGGTATCAACAAAAGGGGTAGTGGAGTTTAACTGCAGCAAGCCAGCTTTGACTCAGTGGCTAACCTGAACTACGACTGCAAGCAACTCTTGTTGAGGTGGCGCACACGAGTCCACATATTCACCATATCAATACACCACTATGGATCCGCTCTCGTCTTCCTACGAGAACGCCATCCATAGCACTCACGCTTATCTTGCGCATTTTAGAGTATCCACTTTCACTTGTCTATGAACTGTTATAGGCAACCCAGAAGTCCATTACCGCGGACAGTTCGAATAGATGATGTTAACCCTGCAGGGGTGTACTTCTTCACACACGCTCTCACCACTTATCGCCGTTTACAAGACATGTACTCGGCAACCTTCAAGCGGAAGCCCAGCGAGGGTGTCGGCCACGGCCTCCCTAAACACTTGAGTCTCTAGTCCAGGTTTATCGCCTATTCAGGTTCCATCCGCAAGGAGTCCGGCCGAGGTTTCCACACATGGCCCCAAACGATGTGAGCAGGGTTCCCGAGACACCAAACGGGCGCCCGGTACACCGTGCCACGTGCCTACCGCAACACAGACCACCCCTACGGTCAGCGCTGCGTGCGGCCCCCAGCATACTACAAACACCAGAAACTACTTGCAACTCCTGGACAGAGGACAAGGGTGATTAAGAAGATGAGAGAGTCAATTAAGGATCCCAATGTGTGGTAGTAACTGTTTCATGGATCACAAACACACAACTCAGTTCCTGAGGACGGCTTCAATGAGATAACCCACCATGTACTCCTACATGGCCTCTCACCAATACCTTTACCAAATCGTGTTCACACACTTAGCTCACCCACAATAGGACATGTTCAACACCATTCCAATTCATTCCCGATGAATCAGACCTGACTCAACTCTAAGCAGTAGCAGGCATGACAAACAAACATGAATGAGTAGGCACATCAGGGCTCAAACAACTCTTACTCATGCTAGTGGGTTTCATCTATTTACCGTGGCAATGACAGGTCATGCAGAGGATAAGGGGTTCAACTACCGCAACATGTAACAGTTGAATCGTTGTTGTCCTAATGTAGTAAAAGAGAGCAGGAGCAAGAGAGTGGGTTTGTATCAGAATGAACAAGGGGGTTTTGCTTGCCTGGCACTTCCGGAGATAATATAGCTCTTCATCAGTGTCATCGATCTCATCGTCGAAGCCACGTCTATCGAGAGGGAACAACACCGGCAAACAGAGAAGAAACACGATCAATGCAATGCACAGTTATGATGCATGATAATGTCATGGCAATATGCTGTTGATTGAGCTAATGCAACTAGCAACCATATTAAATGAAGTTGGTTTGATCCAAGGGTTCAAATTCGAACTCCATATGTGGATATTAAAATGCAATTTAATTGATTTGACCTGATCAGCAGGTATAAGTTGTTCTAACATGCATGAAAATGGTACAGATGGATAGATTGGATTTTTCTGATCATTTTTCATATATAATTTGTTTGATTTGGAGTTATGGTTGAATTTCTATGAATTTTAGAAATCTAGATCATTTTCTGGAATTTCCTGAATTATTTTAAATCCAGAAAACAATTACTGCGTCAGCATTGCGTCATGCTGACCTCAGCAGGTCAACAGACCCGGTCCAGGTCAAACCTGATGCGTGGGGCCCGCCGGTCAGTCAGCCAGTGCTGCCTACGGTCACAGACAGGTGGGCCTGGTCAACGCTGACTTGTTCAAAGTCAATGCTGACACATGGGGCCCGCAAGATTAGCACTAATTTGAGCATGATTAGATTAACCTAATTAGGCTCGGGGACCCACATGTCAGTGTCTGTTAGGGTGGGTAATTAACGGATATTAGCACTAATTGACCCGCCACGTCAGCGTCGCCGGATTAGGCGCCGGCGACCACATCTCGCAGCGGAGGCTCGCCAGAGTTGATCGGGCTCGGGCTACAGAGGACCATTTCGTGCGTGGTTTGCGGCTACGGAGAGCTGGCGGTGGGGCGCATCCAGTGGTGGTGGCAGCTGGAGCTGGGGCGGCCTACAGAGGCACCGGCGACGAGCTATGCGGCGGCCGGAGCTCGGGTGAGACACGGGCGACCACTAGGGGGCACGAAAAGGCGAGCTGCGGCATGCAATGTGCTCGTGGAGACGTTCTGGGCATGATGGTGTACTCGGGTGGGAGCTCCAGTGGCTATAGCCACGGCGGCAACATGGCGCAGCGGCGGCGAGCTTCGGCCATGGCGGAATCGGTGTTAGAGGATGCGCTGGAGGAAGGGAACAGGGGGGATTGGAGAGCAGCTCACAGAGGACTCACAGAGAAACCCAGCGTGCTCGGGGAAGCGTAGGAGGCGACGGATTGACAACGGCGATCTCGGGCGCCCGTCGGTGTGGATGGCGACGATGGCGTTGCTGCGGTGCTTCCCGGCTTGCTTGGCTCGGTGGAGGTTACCAGGACGACGGCACGGAGCTCATGGGCACGTCGAAGGGGCGACGAGGTGGCTGTGGCCGCAACGAACGGCGTCGGTGGCGACGGCTCCGTTTGGTGGAGAGAGGAGCGGGACAGAGGAGGGGACGAGGTCGGGGAAGAG
Organism: Aegilops umbellulata; assembly: GCA_032464435.1. NCBI lineage: Eukaryota > Viridiplantae > Streptophyta > Magnoliopsida > Poales > Poaceae > Aegilops > Aegilops umbellulata. The sequence continues at coordinate 3,939,218 of CP136059.1, forward strand.
TGAGAGAGGGTCGAGAGGGCTGCGTGGCGTCACAGGAGGCGTCCAGGGCGTCGGCGGCAAGCAGGAGCTGGCGAGGCGCGTGCTCGCGAGCGGTGGCCACACGCCCTTCGTCCTCCTGGCAAGAGGAGGAAGACGACAGGGGAGGTGGAGATGGGCTGGGCTGGCTTTAGGAGCAGGCCGCACAGGTAAGTGGGCTCCTAGGTGAGCCAGGTAAATTCCTGTTCTTTCTATTTTGTTCTGTTTTCTAATTATTTGATCTGTTTTGAATTAGTAAAAATACTAATCCATTTTGTAAAATCCTGAAAATAATGTTGGGCAGTGTTTGGATTATTTCCAACAACCCAAACTAGTTTCAGAATTATTAGAGCATTTAAAAATATTTATAGGATTTAAATGCCCCAATTCAAATACAATATGAGTTAATTCAATAATCCAAATGTCATGGAAAAATGTGCAATATCTCTGGTTACTGTTTCCAGCATTTCCCAAAAATGGTGAACATTTTTGAAGGCCAATTGGGTTCATTGAAAAATATTTTCTTGGTTGAACCTATTTGAATTGCTTTAGTGCTAGGGCTTGGTCATCCCCACTTCAAAATTCCCTTTGAAATCAAACATGATGCATGGATGCAGATGCCACTAACTACAACAATTCTGGGGCTGTGACAAAAGGTCTACCAAGAATAATTGGACATGTAGGATTGCAATCTATATCAAGAACAATGAAATCTATCGGCACATAATTCCTATTTGCAAAAATAAGAATATCATTAATCCTTACCATAGGTTTCTTAATGGTGGAATCCGCAAGATGCAAATTTAAAGAACAATCATCAAATTCACGAAAACCTAGCACATCACACAAAGTTTTTGGAATCATGGAAACACTAGCACCCAAATCACATAAAGCATAGCATTCATAATATTTAATCATAATTTTAATAGTAGGTTCCCACTCATCATAAAGTTTTCTAGAGATAGAAACTTCTAGTTCAAGCTTTTCTTCATAGGATTGCATTAAAGCATCAACGGTATGTTTGATAAAAGCTTTGTTTTGATTATAAGCATGAGGAGAATTTAACACGGATTGCAACAAGGAAATACAATCTATCAAATAGCAATTATCATAATTAAATTCCTTGAAATCCAAAATAGTGGGTTCATTGCTATGTAAAGTTTTGACCTCTTCAATCCCACTTTAATCAATTTTTGCATCAAGATCTAAAAACTTCGAATCATTGGGACACCTTTTAACTAAGGTTGACTCATCTCTAGTCCCATCTTTATCAAGATTCATATTGGAAAAAAGATTTAATAGGAGCCACATCAATCACTTTTAGATCTTCATCATTATTATCATAAAAACTAGAAGAACACGCTTTCACAAAGCAATCCTTTTTAGCACGCATCCTAGTGGTTCTTTCTTTGCACTCATCAATGGAAATTCTCATGGCTTTGAGAGACTCATTGATGTCATGCTTAGGTGGAATAGATCTAAGTTTCAAAGAATCAACATCAAGAGAAATTCTATCCACGTTCCTAGCCAACTCGTCAATCTTAAGCAATTTTTCTTCAAGCAAAGTGTCGGATTTCGGGTTCCGGCAGACCCTTGAGGTTCGAACACTGGCGTGCGCGCGGAGATTTCGCCTTCCACCTACCTGAACCCCACCGCCACGCTAAGATCTAAGCTATGAAAAGAACAACACAAAGAGACACATGGTTTATACTGGTTCGGGCCACCGATGTGGTGTAATACCCTACTCCAGTTTGTGGTGTGGTGGATTGCCTCTTGGGCTGATGATGATGAGCAATACAAGGAAGAACAGCCTCGCGAGGGTCTGTTCTTGGCTGGGGGGATGAACTGCTGAGAGGAGTTCAGTCACCCTTTTCTCTCTGATTCTGATTCCTATTCCCTTCTCATTCTACGTACCTCTACCCTGGGGGTGGCTAGTCCTATTTATAGGCAAAGGCCCTGGGTCTCTTCCCAAATATTGAGCGAGAAGGGCGCCAACAATTGGCCATATGGTACACTTATCCTGACTAAAGTTGGTCCTCGCCTGCCAAAGGCTCTGGTGGTGACGCTGGCTTGGGCTCCACAATGACTTCTTCCCTGCCGTTGGGCCGGTCTTGGTCTTGTTGCACCGAAATGGGTGCCTTTGCTTGATGCTCCCGCCTGCGCTTGCTCCCTTTGCACCAAAGAGGAAAGGAGGACACTGCGCGGGCTGGCGCCCGCCTGGCGCCCTTGGTCATCATGGCTTGCATCACGAGCACCTCGTGAGGTACCCCGCCTTGATCTCTCCACATCCTCGTGAGTCAGCCTGATGAGGCCGCGCCCGAGGAAGCTCCGTGTCGTCCGCCCCACGAGGATTGGCCCCTCGCGAGGGTCTTGGGTTTGTGTTGATGAAGATGGGCCGTGCTAGGCCCCCTTTGAGCCACGCCGCAGGCCGCAGGCAGGCAAGTCTGGGGACCCCCGTTCCCAGAACGCCGACACAAATCATTGCAATTCTTTTGCGAATTCATAAATTATTTAACACTAGTCTCAAAATCAGAGGGCATCTTATTCAAATTTCCATAAGATTTGTTGTAGGAATTACCATAATTATTAGAGTAATTACTAGGAAACAACCTAGAATTAAAGTTTCCTCTATACACGTTGTTACCAAAATTGTTCCTACCAACAAAATTCACATCCATAGATTCATTATTATTCTGAATCAAAGTGGACAAAGGCATATCATTAGGATGAGAAGAAAAACTTTTATTAGCAAACAATTTAACAAGTTCATCCATCTTTCCACTCAAAACATTAATCTCTTCAATCGCATGAACTTTTTTACTAGTGGATCTTTCGGTGTGCCATTGAGAATAATTAACCATAAAATTGTCTAGGAGTTTAGTAGCTTCTCCTAAAGTGATTTCCATAAAAGTGTCTCCCGCGGCCAAATCTTAAAGATTTCTAGAATCAAAATTCAATCTGGCATAATTTTTTGTATAATCATCCACAAATTCAAACCATGTGTAGGGCAATTACGTATCATTAATTTCGTCCTCTCCCAAGCTTGTGCAACATGCTCATGATCACGTTGCTTAAAATTCATAATATCGTTTCTAAGAGAGATGATCTTAGCGGGAGGAAAATACTTAGAGATAAAAGCATCTTTGCACTTATTCCATGAATGAATACTATTTTTAGGCAAAGAAGAGAACCAAGTTTTAGCACGATCTCTAAGCGAAAACGGAAATAGCTTCAACTTAACAATATCATTATCCACATCTTTGTTATTTTGCATATCACACAAATCAATGAAGTTGTTTAGATGGGTAGCGGCATCTTCGCTAGGAAGGCCACAAAATTGATCTTTCATAACAAGATTCAACAAAGTGGTATTAATTTCACATGATTCAACATCGGTAGTAGTAGCAATTGGAGTGCTAATAAAATAATTGTTTTTTTTGAAACTATTTACTGCAAGGCAACAGCCTCACAGTATTTTATTAAATAAAATAATAGAGTCTTAGTTACAAATAACGGAAGAAACAAGAAAGGAGAAAAACTTACAAATAAAACTATGAGAGGTCAGCTATCCAAGATATTAAACTATCCTTATATTTACATTTAACCCTGTGAGACAGAAGAGAAATGTCATGAGTGAAGTTCCTTCTCCAAGCTCGAAATGAAGGTTGCTCATTCCTGAATATTTTCCCATTCCTTTGTGTCCAAATATTCCATGTAGCGGTGAAAACCACCTCAGAGAAAAAAGGGTGTCCAAAATCCTTCCTAGCTGCGTGAGCCAAATCATATGTGGTTTGGTTTGGTTGTGGCGTCCAAGATATCCCAAGATAGTTCCAAACCCTGTGGCTATAGTTGGAAGCAAAGAAAAGGTGAGCCCGATCCTCATGATGAGCAAGATTGCAAAGCACACAGGTGTCATCCTGGATGATCCAATGTCTTCGTTGCATCATATCTCTGGTGTTCAAACGATCCATTAACAGAAGCCAGCCAAAAACCTTTATCTTTAGCGTGCAAGAACTCTTCCAAATCCACTTGAAAATTGGATCCACCACAAGCTGAGAGAAACAAGAGTTATAGTATATCTTTGGCATATAATCTCCAGACTTGGAAGGCCACTTCCACACATCCTTGATCTCCCCATTCAAAGTGACCAAAGTCAGAAGTGCCTGCAACTGTATGAGCTCAGAAAAAGCCTCTTGCGATAATGGTAGATGAAAATTCTCCAAGATGTCAGGCCGCACAAGGAACTCTTTGATGGTAACAGCATTGTCCACGGCAAATGAGTGGAGCCTTGGGAAAGAGTCCTGCAACAACACAACATGAGTTCCCAGCTGCCAACGATCAAGCCAAAAAAGGACCGTATCACCAGCATGAACTTGGGGAACTGCCAGGTTGGAGAATTTTGGGAATAAGCGCATAATATCGCGCCACCAGAAGGAACCACAGACCCTGGTGCTTTGGGGTGGAGAAGATGCGTAATAGGTATCCCAGATTAGAGAAACCCAAGGCACGTCCACTTTGTTGAAGAACTTGAAGAGGTGTTTAATGAGCAAAGCTTCATTTTGGATGGTCAAGTCCATAACACCCAGACCACCAAAACCCTTAGGAAGACAGACAAGATCCCAAGCAGCCAAAGATTGACGTGGGTTATCTGTATTACCCCTCCACAGGCACTGTCGCATGATCCTCTCAAGCTGCTGAATAATGCCCTTTGGAAGTGAAAGGGTACACAAAAAAAATATTGGCATGGAGCACAACACGGACTGAACAAGTTGCAAGCGACAACCTTGATTGAGCAAACAGGAAGATGCAGACAAACGGCGCTCAATGCGATCCACCAGAGGCGTCAGCTCGTAAATGGTGGGCCTTGAAGTTCCCATGGGCAAACCAAGATATGTGAATGGCAGCGTGCCAACATCGCACCCCAGCAAAGCAGCCACTCTTGCTCCTTCTTCATCGCTCATATTTATTGGAATGAGTGAAGATTTGGTGAAGTTGACTCGCAAGCCAGTTGACTCCGCAAAAGTTCCAAGCATCTCCTTCAAGGCAATGAGTTGATCATCAACCGCCGGCAACACAATTAGTGTGTCATCGGCATACTGCACTATTGGGTAATCATTTGAGTTGGACGGAATTGGGAGAGTAAGGATACTCCTGGCGCACATCTCATTAACAACAGACTGCAACAAGTCAACTGCAATCACAAAGAGTAACGGAGATAGGGGGTCTCCTTGGCGCACTCCTGTTCTGCAAACAAAGTGGTTCCCTGGTACGCCGTTTAGAAGAACAGAAGAAGATCCTGTGGATAAAATAGAATTGATCCACCCAGTCCACCTGGAGTCAAAACCCTTGTATTGCAAATTTTTGAGAATTAGATCGTGTTCAATTGTATCAAAGGCTTTCGTGAAATCCAACTTGAGTAAGACAATGGGACGTTTGGAAGCTTTGCATTGATGTATATACTCAAAGCACCAGGCTAGGCAATCTTGTATAGAACGAGACCGAAGAAAGCCATATTGATTACGGTGGATGCAGCGAAGGATCGCTTTCTGAAGACGGTTTGCAAGCAGCTTAGTCAGAAACTTCAGGCAAGTGTTGGTCAAAGAAATTGGTCGGAAGTCTCCGACAACTTCAGGACTTAACTTCTTTGGTATAAGAGTAATTAATGAGTTGTTCAGACATTCCAAGTTACACTTCCCCTCATGGAAATCCTTAGCAAGTTGCATGAAATCATCCTTGATAATTGGCCAACACTTCTTTAAAAACAGCCCCGAGAAGCCATCAGGTCCGGGTGCACGGTCAAGAGGCATGTTCTTAATGACAGCATCAACCTCAGAATCCGAGAAGGGCTGAGATAGGTCCTGAAGACCATCAACTCTAGTAATTAAAGCGTCCAAATCAAAACCCATGCGAATTCCTTTTGCATTACCCATTCTCTGATTAAAATTTGACCAAAACATGCTGGCAAGCTGCTGATGATCCGAAACCACATCCCCATCAGAATTCCTCAGAGACGAGATGGTGTTTCTCCTAAACCTTTCCGTGGCCATGGCATGAAATTTTTTGGAGTTTTCCTCGCCAACTTTAATGTTATGGATGGTACAACGCTGCTTCCAATAAACATACTGCCAATGAAGAATATCTTCCAAGTGCAACTTCACAATTCGCCTGAAATTAAACTCAGGCCGCGATAAAGATCTGAGCTCCTCCAGCCCATCAAAGTAAAGGATAACCTTGTTGCAATCAGCAATTAGAGCCTTGATTGTCGACAAACTCATGTGCCATTTCTTGAGGGCATACCTTAACGCTTTAAATTTGGCGGAAATCTTGTGGGTCGTCGATTGTCTTGCCACAGGTTTGTTCCAGACATTGGCCACACAGTCAAAGAAACCAGGCAGGTCAATCCAATAATTCTCAAAGCGAAAATTTTTAGCTTTTGGAATGACAGTGGCAATCAAGACGACGCATGGGACATGATCAGAAGCCGTGCGCGCTAGCGGCAGGACAGTCGTGTTAGGATGGTCAAAGGTCCATGCCACTGAAGTAAAAAACCAATCAATCTGTTCCAGTAATGGATTAGTTTGCATGTTTGACCAGGTAAACTGTCGACCTTTAATTGGTAACTCAATGAGACCCAGATGCCCAATTACTTCATTAAACAGAAAAATGTCATTAACATTACCCCCAGGCTGATTTCTGTTATCCAATGATCTCATGAAATTAAAATCGCCCAACAATAGCCAATTATCATCACAGTTAATATCAAGATTATAAAGCCATTGCACGAAATCATCCCGGGAAGGGCCCTGACACGGACCATACACTGACACGAGCGTCCAAATTTCAGAAGTGTGCGTCGATTGGAATTCAATAATGATGCCAAAATGCCTTGCCTCAATTAACTTTCCTTCAAAGAAAGATGAATTCCAAATAACGATCATGCCAGCGGAAGCACCAACCGAAGGTACATAGGAAAAATTATCAAATCGCCGTGGACAAAACTTCCTAATGAACCTATGATCAATATGCATGCATTTCGTTTCTTGCAGACAGATGACCGAACAACCACTTTCGTCAATTTTCTGCTTAACTGCTAGTTGCCGCGCTTCAGAATTAAGACCACACACATTCCAACATAACACCTTCCAATCTTTAAACCTTGTCTGATTCATTACAAACCAAAATAAAAAGCATAGATAACAGTATATCATGCAATGACATACACCGATCCACAAAACAGGGAGCAGGTAACCTAAACAGGGAACTGAAGAACAGATAAATGGCGTTTGAAAAGGTACGCCATGAACCATTGAGCCATTCAGTGAAACTAGACATCGGAACCCTTGCTGCTGGTGGGTGTAGCAGGACCAGCCTCAAGCTTGTCCTTGGAGATCTTCCCAGGTGCAATTCGCAGACGAGCTCCAATGCACTGAAGATCAGAAATTGGCGTTGGTGGAGGTACTGACAGCTCTTCCTCTGGCTGTGCTGAGCTAGTTCAGCGCTTCTTGAAAGAGAGCTGGTTGATGCCTTGATTGGGGCCTCTGCTTGAAGATTTATGATAACCATCCCGGAGTGCACGTAAGCGTGCACTGCGGCGTACCTCAGAGTCCACCACAACCTTAGTGGCCTTAACAGTCTTGGGCTTACGACCACGTTTGTTTCTGCCCTCTGGCATTGCAGAGAACTGAAAGGATTCACTGACAGGCTCAGAGAGATCATCAAAGCCATCAAAACACAAAGCGCGAGCAACATGCCTTTTAACTGGGGCTATTTGACGAGGACAGCGTGGAGTTGGTCCAGGTGCCGGCAGCAAAGACACACTGACATCATTCCCATTGAAGCAAACCTCCCAAGAGCTCTCGGACAGAAGCAGAGAGCACAGGTTAGTCTTGAACACACACTTTGGAATTTCAGCAGAAAAGATGGCTGGCTTAAACTTTCAGAAGGAACGCTGCCACTGCATCTCAGGCGGGATCACAGGACCAAAGACAGTTAGAACTCGCCCAACATTGAGAGGGGGCTGAACCGGATGCTGCAGAACCGCAAATTGCTCTTCGGGCTGCAGCTCATTAATAAAATCATTGTTGTTGGTATTGGAAAAGTCACACAATTTAGTATTATCTTGAGCCATCGTGACAAACAATCAATCCAACACATGAGCACACAAGAAGCAAGCGAAAAGAGACGAACGGAAAAGGGGCAAAGAAAAGGCAACGGTTTTCAAAAATCGTTCTAGAAGTGGGGGAGAGGAAAACGAGAGGCGAATGGCAAATAATGTAATGCGAGGGAGAATAGTTTATGATGGGTACTTGGTATGTCTTGACATGGCGTAGATCTCCCCGACAACGGCGCCAGAAATCCTTCTTGTTGCCTCTTGAGCATGCGTTGGTTTTCCCTTGAAGAGGAAAGGGTGATGCAGCAAAGTAGCGTAAGTATTTCCCTTAGTTTTTGAGAACCAGGGTATCAACCTAGTAGGAGACAACGCACAAGTTACCTAGTACCTGCACAAACAATCAAGAACCTTGCAACCAACGCAATAAAGGGGTTGTCAATCCCTTTACGGTCACTCGCAAAAATGAGATCTAATAAAGATAGTAAAGTAAATATTTTTTGTATTTTTGTTGTACAGATTGGAAAGTAAAGATTGCAAAATAGTAAACAAGATGTGATGTAAATTAAAGAGATGCAATATAATAAGAAAGAGACCCGTGGGCCATAGGTTTCACTAGTGGCTTCTCTGAAGATAGCATGCATTGCGGTGGGTGAACAAATTACTGCCGAGCAATTGTTAGAAAAGCGCATAGTTATGAAGATATCTAAGGCAATGATCATGAATATAGGCATCACGTCCGTGTCAAGTAGATCGACACGATTCTTCATCTACTACTATTACTCCACACATCGACCGCTATCCAGCATGCATCTAGAGTATTAAGTTCATAAGAACAGAGTAACACATTAAGCAAGATGACATGATGTAGAGGGATAAACTCAAGCAATATGATATAAACCCCATCTTTCTATCCTCGATGGAAACAATACAATACGTGCCTTGCTACCCCTACTGTCACTGGGAAAGGACACCGCAAGATTGAACCCAAAGCTAAGCACTTCTCCCCTTGCAAGAAAGATCAATCTAGTAGGCCAAACTAAACCGATAATTCGAAGAGACTTGCAAAGATATCAAATCATGCATATAAGAATTCAGAGAAGAACCAAATAATATTCATAGATAATAAAGTTCATAAATCCACAATTCATCGGATCTCGGCAAACACACCGCAAAGGAATATTACAACGAATAGATCACCAAGAACATCGAGGAGAACTTTGTATTGAGGTTCAAAGAGAGAGAAGAAGCCATCTAGCTAATAACTATGAACCTGAAGGTCTGTGGTAAACTACTCAAGCTTCATCGGAGAGGCTATGGTGTTGATGTAGAAGCCCTCCATGATCAATTCCCCCTCCGGCAGATCACCGGAAAAGGCCCCAAGACGGGATCTCATGGGTACAAAATGTTGCGGCGGTGGAAAAATGGTTTTGTGGCTCCCCCTGATGTTTCTAGGGTATAAGAGTATATATAGGCGAAAGAAGTACGTCGGTGGAGCTACGAGGGGCCCACGAGGGTGGGGGCACGCCCTCCTGCCTTGTGGCCGCCTCGTGGCGTTCCAGACTTCAACTCCAAGTCTTCTAGATTGCTTTCGGTCGAAGAAAGATCATCGCGAAAGTTTCATTCCGTTTGAACTCCATTTGGTATTCCTTTTCTGTGAAACACTAAAATAGGCAAAAAAAAAACTGGCACTGGGCCTCCGGTTAATAGGTTAGTCCCAAAAATAATATAAAAGAGCATATTAAAGCCCATTAAACATTCAAAACAGATATTATAATAGCATGGAATAATAAAAAATGATAGATATGTTGGAGACGTATCACTCCTCCAAATCCTGGATAAGAGTGGTCTTATCCTTGGTTTTGACCACTATATCATCCATATAGGCTTCTATGTTTCTATGTAACAATGGATCAAACCCAATCTGAACTACCCTTGCAAAAGTGGAACCGACACTCTTTAGTCCGAATGGCATGCGGACAAAGCAGTACGTACCACATGGGGTGATGAACGATGTCTTCTCTTCTTCTTCTTTGGAGATAAAGATCTAGTGATATCTGGAATATGCGTCTAGAATGGAGAGCAAATCACACCCTGAAGTGGAATACACAATCTGGTCAATACACGACAAGGGAAATGGGTCCTTCGGGCAAGCCTTGTCGAGATCTGTGAAATCAATGCAAAGCCTCCATTTCCCATTTGCCTTCCGGACTACCACTGGATTTGCTAACCATGTGGGGTAGTACTCCTCTGACCAAACCAGCTGCTTCCAATTTCTTAATCTATTCGGTGATGAACTGCTGCCGCTCCAAGGCCTGCTTCTGGACTTTCTGCTTGACAGGTCGGGCATGTGGGCAAACAACAAGGTGGTGCTCGATTACCTCCCTGGGAACACCGGGGATATCAGATGGTTGCCAGGAAAACACATCAATATTCGCCCGCATGAAGGCAACGAGCGCGCTTTCCTATTTGTCATCAAGGGTGGCATTGATGGTGAAGGTACCATCAATGCCATCCAGCCCTGCCGGGACCTTCTTCACTTGGGGTGCAACAACCTTGGATCTTTTACTGTTGGAACACTCCGGCACGTCGCCAACGGGTGCCTTGCACTCAGAGGGGGCACGCTTCCTGGACTCCTTGCTGGAGGTCCTGCAATCCCTTTTCTTTCATTTGCTTTCCTTGGCGGGAGCTATTGCTGCCGGAGCCTCTGCTGCGACTGCATCTTGGTACATCTTGTCCATGCAGATAATTGCATCCTTCTCATCTGATGGGATAGTGATGACTCCCAGTGGCCCAGGCATCTTAAAAGTGTTATAAGTATAGTGAGATGCTGCCATAAAATTGGCCAGGGTCGGGCGTCCGAGAATCCTATTGTGCAACAGGGGGAGATCAACCACATCAAACACAACCTTCTCTATCCGGTAGTTCAGTTCTCCCCCAAACGTTACCGAGAGTGTAATCTTCCCCTTAGGATGGCTTCTGCCGGGGTTAACTCCTGAAAACTTGCCGGTAACCTCTAGCCCTTCTTCTCCAATATATGAAGCTTGCTGATAACTGTTGGGGAAATTAGATTTAACCCGGCCCCGCCATCCACTAACATATTTGTGACCTTGAGGTTGCGGATTGTCGCGGAGACCAACAATGGCAAGCACCCTACCGCAGTGGTGTGGCCTGGGTGATCGTCCTCATCAAAGATGATTGCCGTGCGGGACCATTTGAGTGGTTTTCGGGCCTCTGGCACTGGCTCCACAACATTGATCTCTCGTGCCCATCACTTGAGCTGGTGGTGGTGTTGGGGAACGTAGTAATTTCAAAAAAATTCCTACGCACACGCAAGATCATGGTGATGCATAGCAACGAGAGGGGAGAGTGTAGTCCACGTACCCTTGAAGACCGTAAGCGGAAGCGTTATGACAACGCGGTTGATGTAGTCGTACGTCTTCATGATCGACCGATCCTAGCACCGAAAGTACGGCACCTCCGCGATCTGCACACGTTCGGCTCGGTGACGTCCCACGAACTCACGATCCAACAAAGTGTCGAGGAAGAGCTTCGTCAACACGACGTCGTGATGACGGTGACGATGAAGCTACCGATGCAGGGCTTCGCCTAAGCACTGCAACGATATGACCGAGGTGGATTATGGTGGAGGGGGGCACTACACACGGCTAAGAGATCATGATCAACTTGTGTGTCTATGGGGTGCCCCTGGCCACGTATATAAAGGATGGAGGGAGGAGGAGGCTGACCCTCATAGGGCGTGCCCAAAGTGTGGAGTCCTACAAGGACTCCCTTGTCCTAGTAGTATTCCACCTCCCACATGGAATAGGAAAAAGGGAAGGGAGAAGGAGAAGGAAGCAAGGGGCGCCCCCTTTCCCTAGTCCAGTTCGGACCAGTCCATGGGGAAGGGGCGCGGCCACCCTTGAGGCCTTTCTCTCCTTTCCCGTATGGCCCATTAAGGCCCAATACGAATTCCCGTAACTCTCCGATACTCCAAAAAATACCCGAATCACTCGGAACCTTTCCGATGTCCGAATATAGCCTTCCAATATATCGATCTTTACGTCTCGACCATTTTGAGACTCCTCATCAGGTCCCTGATCTCATCCGAGACTCCGAACAAACTTCGGTCATCAAATCACATAACTCATAATACAAATCATCACAGAACGTTAAGCGTGTGGACCCTACGGGTTTGAGAACTATGTAGACATGACCGAGACTCATCTGCGATCAATAACAAATAGTGGAACCTGGATGCTCATATTGGTTTCTACATATTCTACGAAATCTTTATCGGTCAAATCGCATAACAACATATGTTGTTCCCTTTGTCATTGGTATGTTACTTGCCCGAGATTCGATCGTCGGTATCTCAATACCTAGTTCAATCTCGTTACCGGCAAGTCTCTTTACTCGTTCCATAATGCATCATCCCGCAACTAACTCATCAGTCACATGCCTTGCAAGGCTGATAGTGATGTGCATTACCGAGAGGGCCCAGAGATACCTCTCCGATACACGGAGTGACAAATCCTAATCTCGATCTATGCCAACTCAACAAACACCATCGGAGACACCTGTAGAGCATCTTTATAATCACCCAGTTACGTTGTGGCATTTGATAGCACACAAAGTGTTCTTCCGATACTCGGGAGTTGCATAATCTCATAGTCATAGGAATATGTATAAGTCATGAAGAAAGCAATAGCAACATACTAAACAATCAAGTGCTAAGCTAACGGAATGGGTCAAGTCAATCACATCATTCTCTAATGATATGATCCTGTTAATCAAATGACAACTCATGTCTATGTCTAGGAAACTTAACCATCTTTGATTCAACGAGCTAGTGAAGTAGAGGCATACTAGTGACACTCCATTTGTCTATGTATTCACACATGTACTAAGTTTCCGGTTAATACAATTCTAGCATGAATAATAAACATTTATCACGAAATAAGGAAATAAACAATGACTTTATTATTGCCTCTAGGGCATATTTCCTTCAGTCTCCCACTTGCATTAGAGTCAATAATCTAGTTCACATTGCCATTGATTTAACACCAATAATTGACATCACCATGTTATTAACACCCATAGTTCACATCGCCATGTGACCAACACTCAAAGGGTTTATTATAGTCAGTAATCTTAGTTCACATTGCCATGTGATTAACACCCAAAGAGTACTAAGGTGTGATCATGTTTTCCTTGTGAGAGAAGTTTAGTCAACGGGTCTTCCATATTCAGATCCGTGTGTATTTTGCAAATTTCTATGTCAACAATGCTCTGCACGGAGCTACTCTAGCTAATTTCTCCCACTTTCAATATGTATCCAGATTGAGACTTAGAGTCATCTAGATCAGTGTCAAAACTTGCATCGACGTAAACCTTTACGACGAACCTTTTGTTACCTCATAATCGAGAAACATATCCTTATTCCACTAAGGATAATTTTGACCGCTGTCCAGTGATCTACTCCTAGATCACTATTGTACTCCCTTGCCAAACTCAGTGTAGGTTATACAATAGATCTGGTACACAACACGACATACTTTATAGAACCTGTGGCTGAGGCATAGGGAATGACTTTCATTCTCTTTCTATCTCCTGCCGTGGTCGGGCTCTGAGTCATACTCAATTTCACACCTTGCAATGCAGGCAAGAACTCCTTCTTTGACTGTTCCATTTTGAACTACTTCAAAAATTTATCAAGGTATGTACTCATTGAAAAAACTTATCAAGCATCTTGATCTATCTCTATAAATCTTGATGCTCAATATGTAAGCAGCTTTATCGAGGTCTTTCTTTGAAAAACTCCTTTCAAACACTTCTTTATGCTTTCCAGAAAATTCTACATCATTTCCGATCAACAATATGTCACTCACATATACTTATCAGAAAGGTTGTAGTGCTCCCACTCACTTTGTTGTAAATACAGGCTTCTCCAAAAGTCCGTATAAAACCATATGCTTTGATCACACTATCAAAACGTTTATTCCAACTCCGATATGCTTGCACCAGTCCATAAATGGATCGCTGGAGCTTGCACACTTTGTTAGCATCCTTTGGATCGATAAACCCTTCAGGTTGCATCATATACAACTCTTCTTCCACAAATCCATTCAGGAATGCAGTCTTTACATCCATTTGCCAAATTTCATAATCATAAAATGCAGCAATTGCTAACATGATTCAGACGGACTTAAGCATCGCTACGGGTGAGAAGGTCTCATCGTAGTCAACTCCTTGAACTTGTCGAAAACCTTCCACAACAAGTCAAGCTTTGTAGACAGTAACATTACCGTTAGCGTCAGTCTTCTTCTTGAAGATCCATTTATTCCCGATGGCTTTCCGATCATCGGGCAAGTCAACCAAAGTCCACACTTTGTTCTCATACATGGATCCCATCTCAGATTTCATGGCCTCAAGCCATTTCGCGGAATCTGGGCTCATCATAGCTTCCTCATAGTTCATAGGTTCATCATGGTCAAGTAACATGACCTCCAGAACTGGATTACCGTACCACTCTGGTGCGGATCTTACTGTGGTTGACCTACGAGTTTTGGTAGTAACTTGATCTAAAGTTACATGATCATCATCATTAGCTTCCTCACTAATTGATGTAGGAGTCACAGGAACAGATTTCTGTGATGAACTACTTTCCAATAAGGGAGCAGGTACAATTACCTCATGAAGTTCTACTTTCCTCCCACTCACTTCTTTCGAGAGAAACTCCTTCTCTAGAAAGGATCCATTCTTAGCAATGAATGTCTTGCCTTTGGATCTGTGATAAAAGGTGTACCCAACAGTCTCCTTTGGGTATCCTATGAAGACACATTTCTCTGATTTGGGTTCGAGTTTATTAGGTTGAAGCTTTTTCACATAAGCATCACAACCCCAAACTTTAAGAAACGACAGCTTAGGTTTCTTGCCAAACCATAGTTCATACGGTGTCATCTCAACGGGTTTAGATGGTGCCCTATTTAACGTGAATGTATCTGTCTTGAATGCATAACCCCAAAAACGATAGTGGTAAATCGGTAAGAGACATCATAGATTGCACTATATCCAGTAAAGTACAGTTATGACGTTCAGACACACCATTACGATATGGTGTTCCGGGTGGCGTGAGTTGTGAAACTATTCCACATTGTTTTAAATGAAGGCCAAACTCGTAACTCAAATATTTGCCTCTGCGATCAGATCGTAGAAACTTTATTTTCTTGTTAAGATGATACTCCACTTCACTCTGAAAATCTTTGAACTTTTCAACTATTTCAGACTTGTGTTTCATTAAGTAGATATACCCATATCTTCTCAAATTCCCTGTGAAGGTCAGAAAATAACGATACCCGCCGCGAGTTTTAACACTCATCGGACCACATACATCGGTATGTATTATTTCCAATAAGTCAGTAGCTCGCTCCATTGTTCTGGAGAACGGAGTTTTAGTCATCTTTCCATGAGGCATGGTTCGCAACTATTTAAATGATTCATAATCAAGTGATTCCAAAAGCCCATCAGCATGGAGTTTCTTCATGTGCTCTAAACCAATACGACCTAAACGGCAGGGCCACACATAAGTTGCACTATCATTATTAACTTTGCATCTTTTGGCTTCAATATTATGAATATGTGTATCACTACGATCGTGATCCAACAAACTATTTTCATTGGGTGTATGACCATCGAAGGTTTTATTCATGTAAATAGAACAAGAATTATTCTTTGACTTTAAATGAATAACCGTATTGCAATAAACATGATCAAATAATATTTATGCTCAACACAAACACCAAATAACATTTATTTAGGTTCAACACAAATCCCGAAAGTATAGGGAGTTTGCGATGATGATCATATCAATCTTGGAACCACTTCCAACACACATCATCACTTCACCCTTAACTAGTCTTTGTTCATTCTGCAATTCCCGTTTCGAGTTACTAATCTTAGCAATTGAACTAGTATCAAATACCGAGGGGTTGCTATAAGCACTAGTAAAGTACACATCAATATCATGTATATCAAATATACCTTTGTTCACTTTACCATCCTTCTTATCTGCCAAATACTTGGGGCAGTTTTGTTTCCAGTGACCAGTCCCTTTGCAGTAGAAGCACTTAGTCTCAGGCTTAGGTCTAGACTTGTGCTTCTTCACTTGAGCAGCAACTTTCTTGCCGTACTTCTTCAAGTTCCCCTTCTTCCCTTTGCCCTTTTCTTGAAACTAGTGGTTTTGTCAACCATCAACACTTGATGCTTTTCTTGATTTCTACCTTCGTCGATTTCAGCATCACGAAGAGCTTGGGAATCGTTTCTGCTATCCCTTGCATATTGTAGTTCATCACAAAGTTCTAGTAACTTGGTGATAGTGACTAGAGAACTCTGTCAATCACTATCTTATCTGGAAGATTCACTCCCACTTGATTCAAGTGATTGTAGTACTCAGACATTCCGAGCACATGCTCACTAGCTGAGCTATTCTCCTCCATCTTGCAGGCAAAGTACCTGTCAAAGGTCTCATACCTTTCGACATGGGCATGAGTCTGAAATACTAATTTCAACTATTGGAACATCTCATACGCTCTGTGGCATTCAAAACGTCTTTGAAGCCCGGATTATAAGCCGTAAAGCATGGTGCACTAAACTATCAAGTAGTCATCATATCGAGCTTGCCAAACGTTCATATCGTCTGCTCCTGCAATCGGTCTGTCACCTAGCAGTGCATCAAGGACATAATTCTTTTGTGCAACAATGAGGATAATCCTCAGATCACGAATCCAATCTGCATCATTGCTACTAACATCTTTCAACTTAGTTTTATCTAGGAACATATCAAAAATAAAACAGGGGAGCTAAACGCGAGCTATTGATCTACAACATAGATATGCAAATACTATCAGGACTAAGTTCATGATAAATTAAAGTTCAATTAATCATATTACTTAAGAACTCGCACTTAGATAGACATCCCTCTAGTCATCTAAATGATCACGTGATCCAAATCAACTAAACCATGTCCGATAATCACGTGAGATGGAGTAGTTTTCAATGGTGAACATCACTATGTTGATCATATCTACTATATGATTCACCCTCGACCTCTCCATCTCTAGTGTTCCGAGGCCATATCTGCATATGCTAGGCTCGTCAAGTTTAACCCGAGTATTCTGCGTGTGCAAAACTGGCTTGCACCCGTTGTATGTGAACATAGAGCTTATCACACCCGATCATCACATGGTGTCTCTGCACGAAGAACTGTAGCAATGGTGCATGCTCAGGGAGAACACTTATACCTTGAAATTTAGTGAGAGATCATCTTATAATGCTACCGTCGAACTAAGCAAAATAAGATGCATAAAGGATAAACATCACATGCAATCAATATAAGTGATATGATATGGCCATCATCATCTTGTGCCTTTGATATACATCTCTAAAGCACCATCATGATCACCATCGTCACCGGTGCGACACCTTGATCTCCATCATAGCATCGTTGTCGTCTCGCCAACTATTGCTTCTACGACTATTGCTACCACTTAGTGATGAAGTAAAGCAATTACATGGCGATTGCATTTCATACAATAAAGCAACAATCATATGGGTCTTGCTAGTTGCCGATAACTGTGTTACAAAACATGATCATTTCATACAATAAAATTTAGCATCATGTCTTGACCATATCACATGACAACATGCCCAGCAAAAACAAGTTATACGTCCTCTACTTTGTTGTTGCAAGTTTTACGTGGCTGCTATGGGCTGAGCAAGAACCGTTCTTACCTATGCATCAAAAACACAATGATTTTTTGTCAAGTATGTGCTGTTTTAACCTTCAACAAGGACCGGGCGTAGTCACACTCGATTCAACCAATGTTGGATAAACTGACACCCGCCATCCACCTGTGTGTGAAACACATCGGTAGAACTAGTCTCGCGTAAGCGTACGCGTAATGTCGGTCCAGGTTGCTTCATCCAACAATACCACCGAGTCAATGTATGACATGCTGGTAAGTAATATGACTATTATCGCCCACAACTCATTTGTGTTCTACTCGTGCATATAACATCAACGCATAGACCTGGCTCAGATGCCACTATTGGGGAACGTAGTAATTTCAAGAAATTTCCTACGCACACGGAAGATCATGGTGATGCATAGCAACGAGAGGGGAGAGTGTAGTCCACATACCCTTCTAGACCTTAAGCGGAAGCGTTATGACAACGAGGTTGATGTAGTCGTACGTCTTCTCGATCGACCGATCCTAGCACCGAAAGTACGACACCTCCGCGATTTGCACACGTTCGGCTTGGTGACGTCCCACGAACTCACGAACCAGCGGAGTGTCGAGGGATAGCTTCATCAGCACGACGGCATGATGACGGTGATAATGAATCTACTGATGCAGGGCTTCGCCTAAGCACTGCAACGATATGACCGAGGTGGATTATGGTGAAGGGGGGCACCGCACACGGCTAAGAGATCAATGATCAACTTGTGTGTCTATGAGGTGCCCCTGGCCATGTATATAAAGGATGGAGGGAGGAGGATGCCGGCCCTCATAGGGCGCGCCCAAAGTGTGGAGTCCTACTAGGACTCCCTAGTCCTACTAGGATTCCACCTCTCACATGGAATAGGAAAAAGGGAAGGGAGAAAGAGAAGGAAGGGGGCGCCCCCTTTCCCTAGTCCAATTCGGACCAGTCCATGGCCAAGGGACGCGGCCACCCTTGAGTCCTTTCTCTCCTTTCCCATATGGCCCATTAAGGCCCAATACGAATTCCCGTAACTCTCCGGTACTCCAAAAAAATACCTGAATCACTCGGAACCTTTCCGATGTCCGAATATAGCCTTCCAATATATTGATCTTTACGTCTCGACCATTTTGAGACTCCTCGTCATGTCTCCGATCTCATTTGGGACTCCGAACAAACTTCGGTCATCAAATCACATAACTCATAATACAAATCGTCACAGAACGTTAAGCCTGCGGACCCTACGGGTTTGAGAAGTATGTAGACAATAACCAATAGCAGAACCTGGATGCTCATATTGGGTTCTACATATTCGATGAAGATCTTTATCGGTCAAACCGCATAACAACATACGTTGTTCCCTTTATCATCGGTATGTTACTTGACCGAGATTCGATCGTCGGTATCTCAATACCTAGTCTAATCTCGTTACCGGGAAGTCTCTTTACTCGTTATGTAATGCATCATCCCACAACTAACTCACTAGTCACATTGTTTGCAAGGCTTATAGTGATGTGCATTGCCGGGAGGGCCCAGAGATACCTCTCCGATACATGGAGTGACAAATCCTAATAGTCGGATTTCGGGTTTCGGCAAAACCCTTAAGGTTCGAACTCTGGGGTGCACGCAAAGATCTCACCCTCACCGATCACGCCCTCACACACTTCACGAATTCACGGACAAGCTCGTTGAACCCAAAGAACACAAAGACACAAGATGTATACTAGTTCGGGCCACCGTTGTGGTGTAATACCCTACTCCAGTGTGGTGGTCGTGGATTGCCTCTTGGGCTGATGATGAATAGTACAAGGGGAAGAACGACCTCTTGAGGAGAGGTGTTCTTGTGCTTGATGAGTGGTGTGTGGATGAGGATTGCTCCAGATGAGTTCTGGTAGGTCAGGATCCGATCAGCTCATGCTGAGTTGCCCTCTACTTTGGTGGCTAGCCCTATTTATAGAGGCCCTGTTCCTCTTCCCAAATATTGAGCGGGAAGGGAGCCAACAACGGCCAATTCGAAAGGGGACAGCTAGTACATCTTATCCTGACAAAAGTAGTCTTCGCCTGCCAAAGGCTCTGGTGGTGATGCCGTCTTGGGCTCCATGATGACCTCCGTCCTGCCGTCCTACTGGTCTTGGTCTCGTTGCACCGATATGGAAACCTTTGCTTGAAGCCTCGATACTCCTCGCCCGGGCTTGCCCCCTTAGCACCAAAGAGGAAGCAAGGAAACTGTGCGCGCTGGCGCCCGTCTGACGCCCGTCTTGTATTTTTCGTCATGGCTCACGTCACTAGAACCTCGCAAGGTTTGCCTTGACTTGATCTCTCCGCCCCTCGCGAGCCAGCCTAGTGAGGCCGCTCCCGAGGAGGTCTTATGTCGTCCGCCTCGCGAGGTTTGCCTTGCCTTGATCTCTCCGCCCCTCGTGAGCCAGCCTGGTGAGGCCACTCCCGAGGAGGTCTTGTGTCGTCCGCCTCGTGAGGCTTGGCCCCTCGCGAGGGTCTTGAAAGCTTGTTGGTGAAGATGTGTCATACGGGCCCGCCTGCAGAGCCACGCCGTGGGCCGCAGGCAGGCAAGTCTGGGACCCCCGTTCCCAGAACGCCGACAGTTGCACCCGGGCCCAAGGCGCGCTCGGACTTGGCTTCAAGGCGAAGCCAAAGGGCAAGTGTGGAGTGCCTCGGGCCCCAACAGCCTGCGGCCTTGGTCGACGCGTGGCGGTTGATTGGACGTGGGCGTCTCCGCTTCCCCACGCTTCCTCGAGAACTGCCTGATTTGACGGGTCCCTGTTGCATGCAAGGAAAAACCATCATTACCTGTGATCGTGGGGGGCGCTGGTTAGCCTTCCCCTGCTATAAATGGAGAGGTGGATAGAGCCCCCGTCGCCCATCTCTTCCAATTCCATTCGCTTCTCTCCCTTTGCTCCATTGCCAGTAGCGACACCAATCGGGCCGCCGAAAAGGTTCTCCGCTGCGGAGAAGGGGAAGGCCCCTCGCGAGGGGCTCGGCTCTCCGGCGCCCAAGCGTGGACGCGGCCATCCTCGCAAGCACACCGCGACCCCCGTCGCGGCCCTCCGCAGCTGCGGCGGTGCTGCTTTGCGTGGCAAGTGTCGCCCCAGTCATGGCAGCCCTGTTGATGAAGGGAAACATGCCGTGGTCGTGCGGCCTCCCCGGCCGCGCTTCCACTCGGCGGAAGTGCTGCCGGAGTTCGTCGTCTAGTCGGAGAACCTGGCCAACAACTGGCTTCAGCTTCCATGCTTTTTAGTCGACGAGCTACCGGCCGGAGGTCTAGGCGGGCTCTCGCTACAGGCGGACGGCTGCAGCAGCAGGGCTTCCTGGGTGGCGGTTGAGGTCTCCGTCACGGGCAACATAGCCCTGGCCCGCGGCTGGCAGACGTTTGCCCTCGCGGGCAGCCTGGGCAGGTGGTGCACCCTCAATTTCAAGTACGACGGCGATGCGACCCTCTACGTGAGGGTGTTTGGGGAAGATGGTCGCCGCATCGGGTGCTGCCCTGAGGTCAACGACGGCGACGGGGTGCTTGGCCTTGGCGATGGTCGTGACAAGGAGGCGGGCGAACCCGCCCTTGGCGTCAACCGCGTCTCGTCCAGCTACGACGACTCTTCCCCCGGCGACAGCTCCAGCAGTGGTGGTTACGACCAGCCGCCACGCCCGCTTCGAAGGTTGCAATGGGTCGTCTCGTCGCCGCGCCTCCGTGAAGCGCGAGGAGGGGTCTGGCTGAGCTCGGGATGGCGCCATTAGGTTGCCCTTGTGGACCGCTGCAGGGGCATGCGCCGCTTTTATTTTGTTCTTCCTTTCCTTCCTGCATTAGAAGAAAACCAGTATGGGCCCCAAAGGGGCGTGCAACAAACTATGATTTCTCAATTATTATGCTATGTTCGTCGTCCCTGTGCTGTGTCGCAACATCATCGTTTTATGTAGAGATAACTTAGCTTGGCCTGCTCGGGGTGGTCTCCTGTCCACGAGGTGCTCGCTTCCTGGTGCCTGTCGATGCCCCTTGGCCTGGTAGGTGCTTAGAAACTGCAAAAAACTCATTAGGAGGCTTAACGTTTTCCCGAGCCTTTGTCGCAGGCGCCTCTGGCCTTGACCCAACACTTTGTACCGCGGTACCCGTGGGGCACGGATTAGGAGAGGTGCGCCAGCTTGTGGGCTCGAACGAGGGTGCCTCGCGA
Organism: Aegilops umbellulata; assembly: GCA_032464435.1. Classification (NCBI taxonomy): domain Eukaryota; kingdom Viridiplantae; phylum Streptophyta; class Magnoliopsida; order Poales; family Poaceae; genus Aegilops; species Aegilops umbellulata. The sequence goes on from CP136059.1 coordinate 3,961,280, forward strand.
AAAGCAGACGAAAGGTGGAACAAGGAAAAACGCTCACAAGGGAAAGAAAAAAACGCTCACGAGGGCACCTGTCCATCTCCCTCGCGAGGAATGCGAGAGACAGTACAGGCCAAGCCGAAGACGGGAACAGAGGCAGAAGGCAACGGAACCAAATCAGCTGAGAACACCAGAAGCAAACTTCAATTAAAGAGCGGTAATCCAACTACGGAAAGCAAATGAAAAGCCGCGTCCGGCACCTAGTTTAGTCTTCTCACCAGCACGGAGCTAAGTGTTGGTACTAGGACGTTGGAGGGAGCCCCGAGGCCCGAGGGTGGCCCTCCTGAGACTCCGGGGAGTATACAGCCCCACTCATTATTATGTGAGAGTGTCATGAGCGGAGACCTTCACAGGCACTGGACCTTCTTCACAGGCGTTGGGCCTTTCTTCATGGGTAGAACTTACGGAGGTGCTGGATGTTCCAGGCGTCCTGGATGGGTACCCCGTCCTGTGTCTCCAGGCGCACAGCGCCAGTCCTGGAGACATGGACGACCTTGAACGGGCCCTCCCACATGGGCGAGAGCTTATACAACCCTTCCCTGGAGAGCACCCGCCTCAGGACGAGGTCAGCCACCTCGAGCATCCTAGAGCGGATGTTGTGGCAGTGGTACCGCTGCAACGCGTGCTGATACCTTGCCGCTCGCAGCGCAGCTTCTCGGTGGCGTTCCTCCCCCAGCACGAGGTCCATCCACTGCATGGCGTCCTGCTGCGCCTCATCGAATGCCAGGACCCGCGCAGAGCAATGTTTGACCTCGTGAGGGAGGACCGCTTCTGCTCTGTAGACAAGGAAGAATGGGGTCTCACCCGTCGGCTTGGCGGCGGTGGTGCGGATGGACCACAACACGGACTGGAGCTCGTCGTGCCAGCCCCTGCCGCAGGCCTCGAGCTTCTTCTTAAAGTTCCTGGTCTTGAGGCCCCTCAGGACCTCTGCGTTGGCGCGTTCGGCCTGACCATTGCTCCTGGGGTGCACCACCAAAGCGTACCAGATCTGCATTCCAAGGTTAGCACAATATGTCTTGAAGAGATTACTAGCGAACTGCGAGCCGTTATTGGCGATGATGCGGTTGGGGACCCCGAAACGGCTCACGAGACCCTTGATGAACTAGATCACGGAGCCAACTGGGATGGTGCGGACGGCCTCCACCTCCGCCCACTTGGTGAACTTGTCGATGGCGACGTAGAGGTAGCGGTAGCCCCCAGGCGCTCGAGGGAACGGGCCCAAGATATCCAGCCCCCAGACCGCGAACATCCATGAGAGTGGGATGGTCTGGAGGCCCTGAGCCGGCTGGTGAATCTGCTTGGCGTGGAACTGGCAAGCCTCGCAGGACCTCACCAGCTCAGTCGCGTCGTTGAGTGCCGTGGGCCCGTAGAATCCACTGTGAAACACCTTGCCGACGAGGGCCCGCGATGACGAGTGGTGCCCGCAGTCCCAGCCGTGTATGTCGGTCAGCATCTCTTTTCCTTGCTCCCTGGAGATGCAACGTAGGGAAATGTCATTTGACCACTTCCTGTATAACTCACCATCCTGGATGCAGTATGCCGTGGCTTGTCGGGCCACATGCTCCATGTCCTCCTCCTCTTCTGGCAGTGTCCCTTGCGTGAGGTATTCCTTGAATTCCTTGATCCAGCACCCCTCCTGAGGTTCTAGTGCCAAGAGCAACCGTGCTCCAAGGTCGGGCCGCAGGGCGGGGCTCTTGAGGCAGGTGGTTGAGGGAGCTCCTCACGAGGCAGCGCTGTTCTTGAGAGCGGCGGCGTTGCTGATGGCTTGAAGAGCTGTTCCTCAAAGACGCCAGGCTCTTGGGGTAGCCGCTTGGATGCTCTTCTGACGATGTCGTCGGCGTCCTTGTTGGTGCCACGGGGCACATGCTGTAATGCCAGACCCGAGAACTGCTTCTCCATCTTGCGCACCTCCGCGAGGTACGCCTCCATGTGCTCGTCCTTTGGCTCATATACCTTGTTGGAGAAGTTGACGAGAAGCTGCGGGACGGCCTTGATGGTGAGACGCCTCACCCCAGGGCCACGGCAGCCCTGAGGCCAGCTATGAGGCCCTCGTACTCTGCTATGTTATTGGAGACCTTCTCGCCCTGCTGGAAGCAGAGCTACACGACGTAGTAGAGCTTGTCCTGGGTGAGTGAAATGAGCACCGCTCCAGCCCCCGCGCCCTGGCGTGAGAATGCACCGTCGAAGTACATGACCCATCCGTCCGGCGCTTCGCTTCCTGGCGATAAGGATTGATCCTCGCCTGCCTCGAGCTCTGGGGCGTCGGTCCATTCCGCCACAAAGTCTGCGAGCGCAGCCCCCTTGATGATCGTGGTCGTGCTGAACTCCAAGTCAAACGCTTGCAACTCGATGTTCCATTCAGCGACTCGCCCGGCAGCATTGGGGCTCCTGAGCACTCTTTCCAGTATGTAAACCGAGACGACCATGGCGCAGCTTGCGCGAGGCCACCACGAGGGCGAGTAGGATCTTCTGAGGCATGGGGTATCGCGCCCTTGCGTCCCGCAGCACTGTGCTGACGAAATACACCTGGCAACTCATTCTTTATTTATATTGGTGTTAAACCTACTGTATTCCAACTTCTCTATGGTTTATATACTATTTTACTAGCCATAGATTCATCAAAATAAGTAAACAACACACGAAAAAAACAATCTGTCAAAAACAGAACAGTGTGTAGTAATCTGTAACTAACGTAAACTTCTCGAACTCCAAAAAATCTACCAAAATAGGACGACCTAGGCAATTTCTTTATGGATCAGCAGCAATTAGGATCAGTATTTTATCACGTTCTGGTTATTTTTAACAATTGTTTTCGTGAACAGAAATTTTCTGGAAATTACAGCAAGATCAAATAACTATCATCCAAGAAGATCCTATAGGTTTAAATTGGCACAAACACTAAATTAAATATAAAACCACATCTAAACAGAAGGTAGATGAATTATTTATTCCTAAACAGAAGCAAAAACAAAAAAACTACAAATAAAATTGGTTTGCCTCCCAACAAGCGCTATCGTTTAACGCCCCTAGCTAGGCATAAAAGCAAGGATAGATCTAGGTATTGCCATCTTTGGTAGGTAATCCATAAGTGGCTCTCATGATAGATTCATATGGTAATTTTATTTTCTTCCTAGGGAAGTTTTACATGCCCTTTTTAATGGAAATTGGAATCTAATATTCCCTTCCTTCATATCAATACTTGCACCAACCGTTCTAAGGAAAAGTCTACCAAGAATAATAGGGCAAGAAGGATTGCAATCTATATCAAGAACGATAAAATCTACGGGCACATAATTCCTATTTGCAACAATAAGAACATCATTAATTCTTCCCATAGGTTTCTTAATAGTGGAATCTGCAAGGTGCAAATTTAGAGAGCAATCATCAAAATCACGTAAATCTAGCAAATCATACAAAGTTTTGGGAATAGTGGAGACACTAGCACCCAAATCACACAAAGCATAAAACTCATGATTTTTAATTTTAATTTTAATAGTAGGTTCCCACTCATCATAAAGTTTTCTAGGGATATAAACTTTCAACTCAAGTTTTTCTTCATAAGATTGCATCAAGGCATCAATGATATGTTCGGTAAAGGCTTTATTTTGACTATAGGCATGAGGAGAATTTAGCACGGATTGCAACAAGGAAATACAATCAACTAAAGAGAAACTTTCATAATTAAATTCCTTGAAGTCCAAAATAGTGGGTTTAGCAACATCTAGGGTTTTATTCTTTTCAATCCCACTTTTATCAATTTCATCATCAAGATCTAAAAACTCCGAATATTTGGAACGCCTTCTAGGTAAAGGAAGATCATATTCAGTCTCAGCAATATTCATATTGCAAAACAAAGATTTAATAGGGGATACATCAATAACTTTTAGATCTTCATCTTGATTTTCATAGGAATTGGAAGAACACATTTTAATAAAGGCATCTTTCGTAGCACGCATCTTAGCGGTTCTTTCCTTGCACTCATCAATGGAAATTCTCATGGCTTCGAGAGTCTCATTGATATCATGCTTAGGAGAAATATATCTAATCTTTAAAGAATCAACCTCAAGAGAAATTCTATCAACGTTCCTAGCCAATTCATCAACTTTAAGTAATTCCTCTTCAAGCAAAGCATTGAAATTCTTTTGCGAATTCATAAACTCCTTAACACTATTCTCAAATTCAGAGGGCATCTTATTAAAATTTCCATAAGAGTCGTTGTAGGAATTTCCATACCAACAAAATTATTCGCGTGGTTACCTCTATACGCGTGGTTACCAAAATTATTCCTACCAAAAAAATTCACATCCATAGATTCATTATTATTCTCAATCAAGGTAGACAAAGGCATATCATTAGGATCAAAAGAAACACTCTTAGTAGCAAATAATTTCATAAGTTCATCCATCTTTCCACTCAAAACATTGATTTCTTCTATCGCATGCACTTTTTTATTAGTAGATCTTTCAGTGTGCCATTGAGAATAATTAACCATAATATTATCTAGGAGTTTAGTAGCATCTCCTAAAGTGATTTCTATAAAAGTGCCTCCCGCAGCCGAATCTAGAAGATTTCTAGAAGCAAAATTCAATCCGGCATAAATTTTTGGTAGAATCATCCACAAATTCAAACCATGAGTAGGGCAATTACGTATCATTAATTTCATTCTCTCCCAAGCTTGTGCAACATGTTCATGATCAAGTTGCCTAAAATTCATAATGTCGTTTCTAAGAGAGATGATCTTAGCAGGAAGAAAATACTTAGAGATAAAAGTATCTTTGCACTTGTTCCAAGAATCAATACTATTTTTAGGCAATGATGAAAACCAAGCTTTAGCATGATATCTAAGCAAAAAAGGAAATGGCTTCAATTTACCAATATCATTATCGACATCTTTATTCTTTTGCATATCACACAAATCAACGAAGCTATTTAGATGAGTAGCGACATCTTCACTAGGAAGGCCGGCGAATTGATCTTTCATAACAAGATTCAACAAAGCAGTATTGATTTCACAAGATTCAGTGTTGGTAAGAGGAGCAATCGGAGTGCTAAGGAAATCATTATTGTTGGTATTGGTAAAGTCACAGAATTTGTTATTATCTTGAGCCATCGTGACAACCAAGCAAACCAACACACGAGCAAACAAAATCAAGCGAGGAAAAGGCAAAAGGAAAAGATAGGGCAAATAAAATGGCAAGGGTGAAGTGGGGGAGAGGAAAACGAGAGGCAAATGGAAAATAATGTAATGCTAGAGATAAGGAATTGTGATGGGTACTTGGTATGTTGACTTTTGCGTAGACTCCCCGGCAACGGCGCCAGAAATCTTCCTGCTACCTCTTGAGCACTGCCTTGGATTTCCTTGAAGAGGAAAGGGTGATGCAGCAGAGTAGAGTAAGTATTTCCCTTAGTTTTTGAGCAATTGAAAGAATTGAGCATAGTTATGAGAATATCTAGGTATGATCATGTATACATGCATCACGTCCGAGACAAGTAGACCGATTCCTGCCTGCATCTACTACTATTACTCCACTCATCGACTGCTATCCAGCATGCATCTAGAGTATTAAGTTAAAACAGAGTAACGCCTTAAGCAAGATAACATGATGTAGAGGGATAGTTTCATGCAATATGATAAAAACCCCATCTTGTTATCCTCGATGGCAACTATACAATACGTGCCTTGCTACCCCTACTGTCACAGGGAAAGGACACCGCAAGATTGAACCCAAAGCTAAGCACTTCTCCCATTGCAAGAAGGACCAATCTAGTAGGCCAAACCAAACTGATAATTTCGAAGAGACTTGCAAAGATAACCAATCATACATAAAATAATTCAGATTAGATTCAAATATTGTTCATAGATAGACTTGATCATAAACCCACAATTCATCGGTCTCAACAAACACACTGTAAAAAGAAGATTACATCAGATAGATCTCCACGAGAGAGGGGGAGACCATTGTATTGAGATCCAAAAAGAGAGAAGAAACCATCTAGCTACTAACTATGGACCTGAAGGTCTGAGGTAAACTACTCACACTTCATCGGAGGGATATGATGATGTAGAAGCCCTCCATGGTGGATGCCCTCTCCGGCAGAGCTCCGGAACAGGCCCCAAGATGGGATCTCATGGGTACAGAAGGTTGCGGCAGTGGAATTAGGTTTTTGGCTCCGTCTCTGATCGTTCGGGGGTACGTAGGTATATATTGGAGGAAGGAGTATGTCGGTGGAGCAAAGGGGGGCCCACGAGGCAGGGGGCGCGCCCTAGGGGGGCGCCCTCCACCCTCGTGGCCGCCTCTCTTCTTTCTTGACGTGGGGTCCAAGTCTCCTGGATCATATTCGGTGACAAAATCACGTTCCCGAAGGTTTCATTCCGTTTGGACTCCGTTTGATATTCTGTTTCTTCGAAACACTGAAATAGGCAAAAAACAGCAATTCTGGGCTGGGCCTCCGATTAATAGGTTAGTCCCAAAAGTAACATAAAAGTGGAAAATAAAGCCCAATATGGTCCAAAACAGTAGATAATATAGCATGGAGAAATCAAAAATTATAGATACGTTGGAGACGTATCACTCGCGCGTTGCGCAGTCTGAAAGGCATGCGAGTATAATAGTACACCCCGCACGGGGTCAGGAAGGCGGTCTTCTCCACATATTCTACCGCCATCTTGATCTGGTGGTAGCCCGAGAACACATCTAGGAAGCACAGCAAATCGCACTCAGTGGTGGAGTCGATGATCTGGTCGATGCGTGGAAGTAGGAACGGATCTTGGGGGCAGGCCTTGTTGAGGTTGGTGAAGTCGACACACATGCGCTCCTTCCCGCCTTTCTTTGGCACAACAACGAGGTTCGCCAGCCACTCGGGGTACCGAACCTCGCAAATGGGCCCCGCCGCCTCCAGCTTGCGGGTTTCTTGGACAATGAAGGCCTGATTCTCCAGGGACTGTCTTCTCGCCTGCTACTTCATGGGGCATACATTGGGGCACACCTTTAAGTGATGCTCAATCACCTCTCTCGGGAACCCACCAGCTGTTTGGGTTCCCATGCGAATATCTCCTTGTTTGTGCGCAAGAACTTCACCAATGCTCCCTCTTGGTCAGGGTCGAGGTCGGCACCTATGGTAAAGGTGGCTTCTGAGGACCCGTCCTCATCGACGGGCACCTGCTTGGTTTCTGCCTTGTCTTGGGTGAACAACTGCTTCTTCTTGGTTGGTACGGATCCCTTGGCCTCGAAGGCGCCCGGGCCAGCGGGCTACGCCACAGCGGCGGTCTTGAGGGCAAGCTTGAGCGCCATCAGGGCCTCCTTGGTGTCCCCCTCGATGGTGAGGATGCCCTTGCTCCCAGGCATCTTCATGAGGTTGTAAGCCGGATGGGTTGCTGCCATAAACTGGGCCATAGCTGGGTACCCGAGCATGGCGTTGTATGGGAGGCCGATGCGAGCGATGCCGAAGTCGACCAGCTCAGTGCGGTAATTGTCGCGCGTGCCGAAGGTGACAGGAAGGCGAATCTGCCCCAGGGAGTGGGCGGTGCCACCGCCAACCCCCGAGAAAGGCTTCCTGAGGCGGAGCCGCTTGAGTGGTACGTGAAGGAGGCCGAAGGCCTCCATGGAGAGCACGTTGAGGTCGGCTCCACCGTCGATGAGTGTCTTAGTGACGACCACGTTGAAGATGGTGGGCATGCAAACCATTGGGAGCATACCCGAGCTGGCGGTGGAGGCGGGATGATCCCCTGAGTCGAAGGTGAGGTCGGCCTCGGGCACGGCCCAGCCCGGTGGAGCCCCCGGGTGCTTGGAAGCGGCGCCGATATGGCGAAGGAACGACTTGATATGGCGGTCGGAGGGCGATGCTTGCACGCCACCGAGGAGGGTCGCGACTTTGTGGGGTACCGGCGCCGCGAAGCGCGCGACGAAGAGATCGCGCAGCTCCTCCCAAGATGCCACCGCGAATTCGGGGAGGTTGAGTAGCCATGCACGCGGAACGCCCGTCAGGGCCATGAGAAGCCAGTTGGCCATGACCTTGTCGTCGCCTCCGGCCTTGAGGACAGCTTCCTCATACGCTAGTAGGAAAGCCACCGGATCCTCCACGCCATTGTAGCGCGGCGGCATCTCCGTCTTGAACTTGGGTGGCCACTGCACGCGTCACAAGGAGGGAGCAAGGGCTTGGAGCCCTTGGCCCCGGCATTGGCATCGGTCGCCGGAGCGGGAAGCGCTGCGTTGCCATGGGGGTGGAGCACAGTGGCAGCATGGAGCAGATCAATGGAAGGAAAACTCCGGCACACCCCTACTTGGCGCGCCAAATGTTGGATTTCGAGTTCCGGCAAAACCCTTAAGGTTCGAACTCTGGGGTGCACGCGAAGATCTCCCCCTCACTGATCACGCCCTCACACACTTCACGAATTCACAGACTAGCTTGTCGAACCCAAAGAACACAAAGGCACAAGATTTATACTGGTTCGGGCCACCGTTGTGGTGTAATACCCTACTCCTGTGTGGTGGAGGTCGATTGCCTCTTGGGGTAATGATGAACAGTACAAGGGGAAGAACGACCTCCTGAGGAGAGGTGTTCTTGTGCTTGATGAGTGGTGCGTGGATGAGGATCGCTCCAGATGAGTTTTGGTAGGTGAGGATCTGATCAGCTGATGCTGAGTTGCCTTCTACAGTGGTGGCTAGCCCTATTTATAGAGGCCCTGGTCCTCTTCCCAAATATTGAGCGGGAAGGGAGCCAACAACGACCAATTCTAAAGGGGACAGCTTGTACAGCTTATCCTGACAAAAGTAGTCTTCCCCTGCCAAAGGCTCTGGTGGTGACGCCGTCTTGGGCTCCACGATGACCTCCGTCCTGCCATCCTGCTGGTCTTGGTCTCGTTGCACCGATATGAAAACCTTTGCTTGACGCCTCGGTACTCCTTGCCTGCGCTTGCCCCCTTGGCACCAAAGAGGAAGCAAGGACACTGTGCGCGCTGGCACCCGCCTGGCACCCGTCTAGCCTTGTTCGTTATAGCTCACGTCACTGGAACCTCGCGAGGTTTGCCTTGCCTTGATCTCTCTGCCCCTTGCAAGCCAGCCTGGTGAGGCCACTCCCGAGGAGGTCTTGTGTCGTCCGCCTTGAGAGGCTTGGCCCTTCGCGAGGGTCTTGAAAGCTTGTTGGTGAAGATGGGCCGTACGGGCCCGCCTACAGAACCACACCATGGGCCGCAGGCAGGCAAGTCTGGGGACCCCTGTTCCCACAACGCCGGCACTAATCTCGATCTATGCCAACTCAACAAACACCATCAGAGACACCTGTAGAGCATCTTTATAATCACCCAGTTACGTTGTGACGTTTGATAGCACACAAAGTGTTCCTCCGGTATTCGAGAGTTGCATAATCTCATAGTCATAGGAACTTGTATAAGTCATGAAGAAAGCAATAACAACATACTAAACGAGCAAGTGCTAAGCTAACGGAATGGGTCAAGTCAATCACATCATTCTCCAATGATGTGATCCCGTTAATCAAATGACAACTCATGTCTATGGCTAGGAAACTTAACCATCTTTGATTCAACGAGCTAGTCAAGTAGAGACATACTAGTGACACTCTGTTTGTCTATGTATTCACACATGTACTAAGTTTCTGGTTAATACAATTCTAGCATCAATAATCAACATTTATCATGAAATAAGGAAATAAATAATAACTTCATTATTGCCTCTAGGGCATATTTCCTTCAGGTGGGAGGCGTGCAAAGATGCACCACCATCAATGCATAGGGCGTCAGTGGCCTTCTTAAATTCCTGCTCATTGGTTTCCTCTTCATTCCCTTCATCACTCACATCATCACAGACTTCCTTCTCTTGACCCCTGGCAGGTTTCCTTGGTTCCGAAAGGGTTTGCCGGGGCGATTTGCTTCACCACCTCGTCCCTTTCCGCCAGTGGCATTCTGACCTTTTTCCTTGTCACACTTATCATATTCTGCCCTCTGTCTCTTGACAAGCCGCTCAAACTGGTAGCACTCCAGAAGGTCGTGGCCCTTGGTCCAATGGATCTTGCAATAAGGCCCATCACCTTTCCTAGCTTTCTCGGCGGCAGCGGCTTCCCGGCAGGCTGTGCAAGTAGCAACTTCCTTGCCAGGGGCCTCAGTATTGGCCCTCTTGCCGGTACTAGGTGTGCCCGAACCTTCTACAGTCATCACTGCCTTATATCTTGACTTCATACTATGCTTCTTGCCCTTCCTCTGACTGGTTGATTCATCTTCATCCTTCGAATCAACATTGATGCAATCTTCCTCTCCAGGCAACTTCCTTCCTTCCTCCATCCGGGCACACTTATCCACCAGTGTGTATAGCTCCTTCAAAGTCTTGGGCAACCGCACATTCATCTTAGAACGAATGTGACGGTTGCGCACATTAGACTGGAAGGCTAATATAACAGCTGTCGGATGGATATTTGGAATATTCCTATGAACTTTACTGAATCTTTGTAGATACTTACGAAGAGTTTCTCCTTCCTTCTGCTGGAGAAGTTGCAGGTCGCTGGGCCCGCCGGGCTCTTATTGTCCATCGGTGAAGGCACTGATGAACTTGTGGCACAGGTCTGCCCATGACGAAATGGAGTTCTCGGGCAGGTACATCAGCCAACACCTCACGTTAGACTTGAGGGCCAAAGGGAAGTAGTTGGCGAACACTTTCTCATCTCTTCCCCCCACTACAAAAAAAATACACTTCCGTGATGATACGTGTTTGTTATAGTAGGTCGCGTTTTTTGTCATGCATGTACATCCATGACGATTTTATAACAGAATCAAGATAGTCATACCTGTGCTGTCGTAGAAGTGTTACATGACATTACCAAAATTATCATCACGGAAGTGTGCACTTCCATGACGATAAATCGTGCGTCACAGAAGTGCTTTCGTCAAGGGTGACAGCCACTTGGCATCCGCCGTAACGGAGCACCGTTAAGCTATCGGGTCGGGTTTTGGATCCGATAACCCGTTAACAGCCCCGACCAATGGGGATTTTCCACGTGTAAAATCCTCATTGGCTAGAGGAAACACGTGTTGGCTCATCGTTAGGACAGATGTCATCCACTCATTGGACAAAAGGCGCCTATGATACGTCGACACATGGCACGGCCCAACAGAGGCCCATTCCTGTGAAAAGGCCGGCCCATTTGACTTGGTCAAAAGGTGGCGGGCCAGCACATGGAAAGCCTGTTAACGGCCTGTTCGCATACAACCCATTTACAACCCGCTAACCCAAGGCCCGTTACTGTGACGCCCCCGATTCAATCGTACACTAATCATGCACGCAAATGTGTACGATCAAGATCAGGGACTCACGGGAAGATATCACAACACAACTCTACAAATAAAATAAGTCATACAAGCATCATAATACAAGCCAGGGGCCTCGAGGGCTCGAATACAAGTGCTCGATCATAGACGAGTCAGCGGAAGCAACAATATCTGAGCACAGATATAAGTTAAACAAGATGCCATAAGATGGCTAGCACAAACTGGGATACAGATCGAACGAGGCACAGGCCTCCTGCCTGGGATCCTCCTAAACTACTCCTGGTCATCGTCAGCGGGCTGCACGTAGTAGTAGGCACCTCCAGAGTAGTAGGAGTCGTCGTCGACGGTGGCGTCTGGATCCTGGGCTCCGGCATCTGGTTGCGGCAACCGGGTAGAAGGGAAAGGGGGAAAAGGGGGAGAAAAGCAACCGTGAGTACTCATCCAAAGTACTCGCAAGCAAGGAGCTACACTACATATGGATGGATATATGTGTAAAGGGCCATATCAGTGGACTGAACTGCAGAATGCCAGAATAAGAGGGGGATAGCTAGTCTTATCGAAGACTACGCTTCTGGTCGCCTCCGTCTTGCAGCATATAGAAGAGAGTAGACTGAAGTCCTCCAAGTAGCATCGCATAGCATAATCCTACCCGGCGATCCCCTCCTCGATGCCCTGTTGGAGATCCATCACCGGGTTGTATCTGGCACTTGGAAGGGTGTGTTTTATTAAGTATCCGGTTCTAGTTGTCATAAGGTCAAGGTACAACTCCGGGTCGTCCTTTTACCGAGGGACACGGCTATTCGAATAGATAAACTTCAATACAGGGGTGCACCACATAGCCCAACACGCTTGATCCCATTTGGCCGGACACACTTTCCTGGGTCATGCCTGGCCTCGGAAGATCAACACGTCGCAGCCCCACCTAGGCACAACAGAGTGGTCAGCACGCCGGTCTAAACCTAAGCGCGCAGGGGTCTGGGCCCATCGCCCTGAGCACACCTGCACGTTGCGAACGCGGCCGGAAGCAGACCTAGCCTAGTGGCGTTCCAGTCCAATCCGGCGCGCGCCACTCAGTCGCTGACGTCAAGAAGTGCTTCGGCTGATACCACGACGTCGGAATACCCATAACTACTCCCGCGTAGGTGGTTAGTGCGTATAGACCAAATGGCCAGACTCAGATCAAATACCCAGATCTCGTTAAGCGTGTGAAGTATCGCGAACGCTGACTAGGGCCAGGCCCACCTCTCTCCTAGGTGGTCTGAACCTGCCCTATCGCTCCGCCACAAAGTAACAGTCGGGGGCCGTCGGGAACCCAGGCCCACCTCTACCGGGATGGAGCCACCTGCCCCTTCAGCCCCCATCTCCGAACAGTATCACATGTAATGTAACAGTGTAAAGTATATAGTATATGTCCGCGATCACTTCCCGAAGTGATCACGGCCCAGTAGTATAGCATGGCAGACGGACAAGAGTGTAGGGCCACTGATGGAACACTAGAATCCTATACTAAGCAAGTAGGATGGAAGGTAAAGGTATCAACAGCAGTATCAAAGACAGGCTATGCAACAGGATAGGAATAACGAAAGCAGTAACATGCTACACTACTCTAATGCAAGCAGTATAGAGGAGAGTAGGCGATATCTGGTGATCAAGGGGGGGCTTGCCTGGTTGCTTGGGCAAGAGAGAGGGGTCGTCAACTCCGTAGTCGAACGGGGCAGCAACAGCGTCGGTCTCGATGTCTATCGAGAGAAGAGGGGGGAGAAACAATAAATATTTAAACAAGCAGAGGCATAGTGATGCATGACATGACAAGTAACGGCGTTAGAGGTGCCCTAACGCGGTATGGGATGATACCGGTGAAGGGGGGAAACATCCGGGAAAGTATCCCCGGGGTTCCGCGTTTTCGGGCAGAGGAGCCGGAGGGGGAAAGTTGCGAGTTTGATATGTTAGGGGTGTGTGGCGGATGAACGGGCTGCGTATCCGGGTTCGTCTCGTCGTTCTGAGCAACTTTCATGTTGAAAACATTTTAATCCGAGTTACGGATTAAAAGACATGATTTTCTAAAGATTTTATTAATTTCTGGAATTTAATTAATTATTAAATCTAACATTATCCAAAACAGTGTTTGCTGACGTCATCATGACGTCAGCATGACGTCAGCAGTCAACAGGGGCGTTGACTAGTCAAACTGACGTGTGGGTCCAGTGGGACCCACCTGTCATTCCCTGATTAGGTTAATTAGGGTTTAACTAACTAATTACTGGTTTGATTAAACTAACAGTTAATTAGGTTAATCTAATTAAGATTAATTAACTTAATTAATTCCTTAATTAATTAATTAACTTAATTATTATTATTTATTTAATTATTATTATTATTATTATTATTATTATTATTATTATTATTTAACGTTTCTGGGGCTGGGGCCCCACATGTCAATGGCCCAGGGGGGCTAACGGGCGCGGGCGACGGGCGCTGGGCGCTAGCCCGATACGGCGCTGGGGGTGTGGCCGGCAGGGGCGCACCCGCCTCGGCGCCGGCGGCCACGGCACGACGCCGGAGTAGGGGGGCTTGCGGGGAAGCAGGGGGTTCGGGCGCACGGGCGCAGCCACCAGGGCGCACCCGGCTGGGCGTGCGGGCGCCGATGGGGTCGGGGAGAGGGCGGCCAGCACCGGCGAGCGGCGGGGCCGGTAGGAACGAGTGCAGGTCTGTGGTGGAGGGGGCCGGTAGGGGCTGCACGGGAAGGGAGCATCAGGGGCGAGGAGCGCCGCGGGACGACGCGCAGTGGGCGCCGGTCGCAGGCGCGTGCGGGCGCGCACCTCGCGCGGCGGGACGGGGGAGGAGGAGCAGCAGGGGAACCGGGAGGGGGCGGCTCGACCTGGCGCGCAGGCGGGCGGTCAGGGTCGCGGGCGGGGCGCGGGCGCCGGTGCGCGGCCAAGCGGGGCCAAGGGCGCGTGGGGGGGCGGCGTCAACGGTCGCGATGACCGCGACGAGGGCGCACGATGACTGCGGCAGGCGCCGGGCACGCAGGCGCGTGCGGTGACCGTGAGAGGAGGAGGGTGCTCACGTGGTAGATGTAGGGTCAGGGGCAACGGGGGACGAGGAAGATGACGGTGACGCGACGCCGACGAGGAGGAGAGCCCGCGAGGGAGAGGAAGGCGACGGTGGCCGCGGCGTGCTGTCGAGGAGGAAGACGGCGAGGCGGCGTTCTGGGTGACGGTGGCGTGGTCCAGCGGTGCTGGTGTCGGGGTTGGGTGCCGGCGACGAGGGGGTCTCGGGCTGCGGCGTCCTGGCGCGGCGAGGGGGGCGTCGCCGAGTGCCCGATCCGATCTGGATCGGGAGGAAACAGAGGGAGGAGTGGGGATCGTGGGGGGGTGTGCGCTAGGGTTTGACCCCAGGGGGAGCCTATGGGTGGGCGGCTGGGCCGGTGGGCCGGTCCATTTGGACGGCGGAGGCCAGCTGGGCCACTTGGCCCAGCGGGGGGGGGGGGCTTTCTCTTTGTTTTTTTTGTTAGTTTAGTTTTTCTCTTTTGTATTTTCTTTCCTTTTATTTATTTACTTTTTTGTTTTCTTTTTAATTTCTCATTTGTAATAGTTTTATAAATTATAAAAGCAGTCACTAATTTAGTGTTAATAATTATGCTACTGCCCCATTAACTTAGGGGCATCTAATTAAACATTTTATTATTTTATAAAATGCAAAAGACATTTATTTCATTGTTTTACCTACTGTTTTAATTTTTCAAATGCATCTAAACTTTCTATAAGAATGTGGTTTCTTCACTGTAATTACCTATGCATTAGTTGGATCACTCCGAACATTTTAGTTTTAATATTCGAAAACTTTTATTGTTTGATTGATTTTGAGTTGGAATTCCGAATCGGTTTCGATCTATCGCGAGGTTAGCAATAGTAACCGAGGTGACGTGGCATCGTTAACGTGGGATTACTGTAGCCTAATTATCCGGGCGTCACAATTCTCCTCCACTACAAGAAATCTCGTCCCGAGATTTAAGAGGGGAGTAAGGGGGGGAAGGACCTGGTTACGTAATTCTAACGATACTCCTCGGTCATAGTTGCCTTTCCGAAGAGGTTGATCCCTTTCGTTGATGTCTTCATTTCTCTGCTTCAAGTCATCATGATGAAGTCAGCATCCATTCTTCGGGGTCTATCTCGTACTTACGAATAGGTAAGGGGCAGTTCGACAATGATAGAATGCTATAAGGGTCAACCATCGGGGTTATCCCATGAATGAACACAGGGGTATCTCTCGAGTTGGTCAAATGAAACTCATCGAGAGCCAAGCAAGAAGGTATTGTAAGAAGTATCAAGCGGATAGGCAATCGGTCGATGCCCAATTAGAAGGTGAAAGGGTTTCAGGGCAACGAGAATAGGTATTGCGCCTCATACCAAAATAGATTACTAGGCAGGTGGTCCGTGAATTACATACGAGGCGACGCACGAGGAACAACCTTGCGAACAGGGGGTGTACAGGAGAGTCAGGTTTCGATCCTGGGAACTGTGGGTTATGGGCCCACCATGTGGTTGAAAGTAGGAAGGGGCCGACATCTTGCACGGTCACGATAGTAAGGCGTGTCAGAGGGTAGCCTGTCAGTTATGTTGGCAACAACGTCGATACCAAGGGCGAGGGACGAAGAGAACCATTTTCCTGCTCGTTGAACGAGGCGGACCAATAGGCAGAGTTCTCGTCCATCGGTGGCTACTGAAATGTCATCAACAATAGTAACAGGTTCTTGCTGACAGAATTGCACACCGAGGAGTTTCCATAAGCAGTAGAATATTGCTGCTTATAGATCACAAGGAGGTTTAAATAGACCAATGAAAAGGAAAAGTAATTACCAGGTTTAGACAGAACAATGGAAAGGAAAATGTGTATACACACATATTTCAAGGGTATATCCTTCCCAAGGACAAGCAGAGCATAATATCCAAGACATGATATAATGTAGAAAACTCATTAGGTAAGGGGAAGAATTTTCATGACATTACCCATACAACGGTGTTTGGATAATAGAGCAGGAAACATTTAGCATTGGGCTTCAAATGTTCTTATTGAAAATCGGAGTACCACAGACATGCTTCGAGATAGCATTGACAAGGTCTTTAAGCAAAGATCGGACTTTGGATACACGAAGGATTCATCAGGGACAACTTGTAGAATAAGTCTTACCATTTCTCATGGAAGAATAGATAACCTTGCAAAAAAGTAAAACTATAACATTAGGGCCTCCGACCAGGTGTGCTAGGCACGACATCACTTTACCGGGTCATATTAAGACCAATGTGATAACTCTTGGAAATATGTTCCAACCATCATATCTGAACGAGATTCAGATCTGATTGGCGTCAGGATACCTCGGACTCAGGATGCCTGAGAAGAAAGGTGCAACACAAATTGTCGATATGACATTGTAAGATTCTCGGGAAATTAACTACGGAAGCGAGTTCCGAAAGAAAAGCTCATCATTAAAACAATGAAGGGAGAAGGAGGTAGCTGATGAATTCAACAACAATTCATCGAGTCTTCCAAAAGATGGGTTTCCACAAGTATGTGAACAAGGAGATATCATTAGTCAGATGAAATGATATAAGGGGATATGCTCGAGGAAAACATACCCAGTTTAAGCATTGGTTGATAGGTGCACCCGAAATATGGGTTGGGTTGCACGACCATCGTCGGAATGGTGATTCAATAATCAATAGTCTAAGAATGACGGCCGACCATTAACTTCAAAGCAATAGGATTGCTAGAAGGGCAGAATCCAAACAACACCGCTCACTTGTTGGTACCCCGGATGGAATCAACACGAGGACCCAAGAAAGAATGGTGATGGTGAGAAGTATCACCATACCAAGAATTCTTAAGCGGTGGTGAAATCCTCACAACATTGATGTCGTAAGAGATGTTAGTGTTCCAAGGTAAGGGAGAACAATTCCTGGATAGCAAGGAACTCAAGGTATAGCCACAACATGAACAAGTTTGTGTTGGAAAGAAGGCAAGGAAGTAGTCGATGACGCACAAATCATCGAGGGGCAAGGATGGTAATTCTTATCATGAATTTGATTGTTATTCTGGAATAGCTCAGAAAGTTGATAATGATCACGACACATTTGTCGAGAGATTACCTGAAGATGTAATCGATCCGCGATCACATCAAGTCAAAATAATGGTGAAGCAAGAGGTTATTGGAACCATGGGTACGACAAAAACTCGAAACCAAGCTTGTTATCTGAGGTGGAATGACAAGACAAGGAAATCAACGTAAGCTTAGCTCAGCATCGAAAATTGTGTTCCGGGAAGAAGGACCAGGTAGCACAGTTAATGATATAGCCGATCAGGCTAGGAATGACATGATCGAGTATAAACTCGGACTTAAAGAAGATTATCAAGAGTTGTTGAACCGTAGGGCAGACTCGGTTCAGTTATCGGTGTCTTTGAGTGTTTAATAACTCAAAGCCCATGAAAACTGTAATCAGTGAGAATGTAG
Source organism: Aegilops umbellulata (assembly GCA_032464435.1). NCBI lineage: Eukaryota > Viridiplantae > Streptophyta > Magnoliopsida > Poales > Poaceae > Aegilops > Aegilops umbellulata. Next base: position 3,979,099 of record CP136059.1, read on the forward strand.
TACTTGATGAAGACTCATAAGAAGTTATGCAGTTCCAAGATAATCTCGAGATACCAGGAGGGTAATACTCGAAGAGGGATCAAAGTAGAGGTTGGACCAGGGTAATGATCCACAGAGGACAAGTGCTTACACTTGCATCGAAAATGGTATTTAAAGGAGAACATGGTCGGAACCACGATTGTAAAAGGGCAGACCCCAGATATAAGATGAACTTATATCAAGGGAATAATTAATTTTAAAAGAAGCTACGATGAGAAGATGTACATCGTGTCCATGGGCATGAACATAAAGTTCAAGGTCGACTCCCACTTCTCCAAGGCATAACCTTTCATCCACTTCTCGCGTTCGATGAAGTTGTATTGTTGAAATTTTATCTGGCAAAATGCCAGAAGAGTATGACTCGTGGGAACCTTCGAGTTCACACATATTAAGGAAGGCATATGTTCAACCCATAGGGCTTCTTAGAAACATATACCACAAGTTTCAAGAGTAAATAACGCAAGCCCGAAAGTAGAGCATGGTTGGCCAAGCAGAGGATACAACTTAACAAACGCATTATGTATCAGGGGGAGAACTCACAAAGTGATCAAAAGTGAAAGACACTGTCGGATAACAATCCAACAAAGGACTTGATGTTCCACAAAGGATCTGATGTGAGTATCGATACTCAACCAGAAGAGGAAGGAATTTAAATGCAACAGGTTATGGAATCATCTGAATAATTCAAAGCTTAAATGCAAAGGAATTATAATTTCCAAAACAAAGGATCAGAAGCAGACGCTCTGATCAAGGATGGATAAGTTGGATAGACCAGAGGCACAATTGACGACAAATAGTTTGGTCGAGAACCAGCTCATGTTCAAAAATGATGTCTGAGCCGGAAAGATAATTTAGAAGGGTTGATAGATGATTGTGTGCTTTCGCACACATGTAATCAATAGGATCAAAATGACGGTGTCAAAAGATACTAGTGAATATTGCCAGATATATGGGAAGCATCCATAATGCAAGTAGACAAGTATTTGCAAAGCAATAAAGCTGTTAAGGATTTTCGGGGGATTGAATAGTATTTCAAAGACTTTTGTGAAACACCTGAACAACTGGGGAGGAGCGGATACTCGGAAAGTGCGAGAATTTATTCTTAGGGGTATTCAGGTGGCAAGGAACTGCAAGGCAGTAGGCACAAAATATTCTCGGGGTATCTTGTAATAACAAGATCGAGTGGGAATAAAAGTAAGCACGACAGGTGTAAGTATTTCTCCATAGGGATATTTCGATGGGAGGGAATTGCAAAAGCAATGGGCACAAGGTCTCAAGAGAATATCAGAGAGTATCTTCGAAATCTTCTGGTGTAGCCGGCGATCATCTGTAATGAAAGGGCTCTCCGGCAGGAAGTGGTAACGAGAACCTAGAGTTAGATTTTAGCAAAATCGTTTAACCCGAATAGAAGAGAGTTCAGAGTCCTAGAGTAAAGGTCGAGGAGTAAAAGATCCAAGTACCACCCGATGGCGACGTGGGCCCGTAAGGCACACAGCCATGTTAGTAAAAGTTTTTGCAATATCTAGACTCGACTTCGGCCAAGGAGTGTGGAAGGGGGATTCCTACAGGCAGTCGGCACTGATACCAACTTGTGACGCCCCCGATTCAATCGTACACTAATCATGCACGCAAATGTGTACGATCAAGATCAGGGACTCACGCGAAGATATCACAACACAACTCTACAAATAAAATAAGTCATACAAGCATCATAATACAAGCCAGGGGCCTCGAGGGCTCGAATACAAGTGCTCGATCATAGACGAGTCAGCGGAAGCAACAATATCTGAGCACAGATATAAGTTAAACAAGATGCCATAAGATGGCTAGCACAAACTGGGATACAGATCGAACGAGGCGCAGGCCTCCTGCCCGGGATCCTCCTAAACTACTCCTGGTCATCGTCAGCGGGCTGCACGTAGTAGTAGGCACCTCCAGAGTAGTAGGAGTCGTCGTCGACGGTGGCGTCTGGATCCTGGGCTCCGACATCTGGTTGCGGCAACTGGGTAGAAGGGAAAGGGGGAAAAGGGGGAGAAAAGCAACCGTGAGTACTCATCCAAAGTACTCGCAAGCAAGGAGCTACACTACATATGCATGGATATATGTGTAAAGGGCCATATCAGTGGACTGAACTGCAGAATGCCAGAATAAGAGGGGGATAGCTAGTCTTATCGAAGACTACGCTTCTGGTCGCCTCCGTCTTGCAGCATATAGAAGAGAGTAGACTGAAGTCCTCCAAGTAGCATCGCATAGCATAATCCTACCCGGCGATCCCCTCCTCGATGCCCTGTTGGAGAGCCATCACCGGGTTGTATCTGGCACTTGGAAGGGTGTGTTTTATTAAGTATCCGGTTCTAGTTGTCATAAGGTCAAGGTACAACTCCGGGTCGTCCTTTTACCAAGGGACACGGCTATTCGAATAGATAAACTTCCCTGCAGGGGTGCACCACATAGCCCAACACGCTTGATCCCATTTGGCCGGACACACTTTCCTGGGTCATGCCCGGCCTCGGAAGATCAACACGTCGCAGCCCCACCTAGGCACAACAGAGCGGTCAGCACGCCGGTCTAAACCTAAGCGCGCAGGGGTCTGGGCCCATCGCCCTGAGCACACCTGCACGTTGCGAACGCGGCCGGAAGCAGACCTAGCCTAGTGGCGTTCTAGTCCAATCCGGCGCGCGCCACTCAGTTGCTGACGTCAAGAAGTGCTTCGGCTGATACCACGACGTCGGGATACCCATAACTACTCCCGCGTAGGTGGTTAGTGCGTATAGACCAAATGGCCAGACTCAGATCAAATACCCAGATCTCGTTAAGCGTGTTAAGTATCGCGAACGCCGACTAGGGCCAGGCCCACCTCTCTCCTAGGTGGTCTGAACCTGCCCTATCGCTCCGCCACAAAGTAACAGTCGGGGGCCGTCGGGAACCCAGGCCCACCTCTACCGGGATGGAGCCACCTGCCCCTTCAGCCCCCATCTCCGAACAGTATCACATGTAATGTAACAGTGTAAAGTATATAGTATATGTCCGCGATCACTTCCCGAAGTGATCACGGCCCAGTAGTATAGCATGGCAGACGGACAAGAGTGTAGGGCCACTGATGGAACACTAGCATCCTATACTAAGCAAGTAGGATGGAAGGTAAAGGTATCAACAGCAGTATCAAAGACAGGCTATGCAACAGGATAGGAATAACGAAAGCAGTAACATGCTACACTACTCTAATGCAAGCAGTATAGAGGAGAGTAGGCGATATCTGGTGATCAAGGGGGGGCTTGCCTGGTTGCTTGGGCAAGAGAGAGGGGTCGTCAACTCCGTAGTCGAACGGGGCAGCAGCAGCGTCGGTCTCGATGTCTATCGAGAGAAGAGGGGGGAGAAACAATAAATATTTAAACAAGCAGAGGCATAGTGATGCATGACATGACAAGTAACGGCGTTAGAGGTGCCCTAACGCGGTATGGGATGATACCGGTGAAGGGGGGAAACATCCGGGAAAGTATCCCCGGGGTTCCGCGTTTTCGGGCAGAGGAGCCGGAGGGGGAAAGTTGCGAGTTTGATATGTTAGGGGTGTGTGGCGGATGAACGGGCTGCGTATCCGGGTTCGTCTCGTCGTTCTGAGCAACTTTCATGTTGAAAACATTTTAATCCGAGTTACGGATTAAAAGATATGATTTTCTAAAGATTTTATTAATTTCTGGAATTTAATTAATTATTAAATCTAACATTATCCAAAACAGTGTTTGCTGACGTCATCATGACGTCAGCATGACGTCAGCAGTCAACAGGGGCGTTGACTGGTCAAACTGACGTGTGGGTCCAGTGGGACCCACCTGTCATTCCCTGATTAGGTTAATTAGGGTTTAACTAACTAATTACTGGTTTGATTAAACTAACAGTTAATTAGGTTAATCTAATTAAGATTAATTAACTTAATTAATTCCTTAATTAATTAATTAACTTAATTATTATTATTTATTTAATTATTATTATTATTATTATTATTATTATTATTATTATTATTATTATTATTATTATTTAACGTTTCTGGGGCTGGGGCCCCACATGTCAATGGACCAGGGGGGCTAACGGGCGCGGGCGACGGGCGCTGGGCGCTAGCCCGATACGGCGCTGGGGGTGTGGCCGGCAGGGGCGCACCCGCCTCGGCGCCGGCGGCCACGGCACGACGCCGGAGTAGGGGGGCTTGCGGGGAAGCAGGGGGTTCGAGCGCACGGGCGCAACCACCAGGGCGCACCCGGCTGGGCGTGCGGGCGCCGATGGGGTCGGGGAGAGGGGCGGCCAGCACCGGCGAGCGGCGGGGCCGGTAGGAACGGGTGCAGGTCTGCGGTGGAGGGGGCCGGTAGGGGCTGCACGGGAAGGGAGCATCAGGGGCGAGGAGCGCCGCGGGACGACGCGCAGTGGGCGCCGGTCGCAGGCGCGTGCGGGCGCGCACCTCGCGCGGCGGTACGGGGGAGGAGGAGCAGCAGGGGAACTGGGAGGGGGCGGCTCGACCTGGCGCGCAGGCGGGCGGTCAGGGTCGCGGGCGGGGCGCGGGCGCCGGTGCGCGGCCAAGCGGGGCCAAGGGCGCGTTGGGGGGGCGGCGTCAACGGTCGCGACGACCGCGACGAGGGCGCACGGTGACTGCGGCGGGCGCCGGGCGCGCAGGCGCGTGCGGTGACCGTGAGAGGAGGAGGGTGCTCACGTGGTAGATGTAGGGTCAGGGGCAACGGGGGACGAGGAAGATGACGGTGACGCGACGCCGACGAGGAGGAGAGCCCGCGAGGGAGAGGAAGGCGACGGTGGCCGCGGCGTGCTGTCGAGGAGGAAGACGGCGAGGCGGCGTTCCGGGTGACGGTGGCGTGGTCCAGCGGTGCTGGTGTCGGGGTTGGGTGCCGGCGACGGGGGCGTCTCGGGCTGCGGCGTCCTGGCGCGGCGAGGGGGGCGTCGCCGAGTGCCCGATCCGATCTGGATCGGGAGGAAACAGAGGGAGGAGTGGGGATCGTGGGGGGGGGGTGTGCGCTAGGGTTTGACCCCAGGGGGAGCCTATGGGTGGGCGGCTGGGCCGGTGGGCCGGTCCATTTGGACGGCGGAGGCCAGCTGGGCCACTTGGCCCAGCGGGGGGGGGGGGGGGCTTTCTCTTTGTTTTTTTTGTTAGTTTAGTTTTTCTCTTTTGTATTTTCTTTCCTTTTATTTATTTACTTTTTTGTTTTCTTTTTAATTTCTTATTTGTAATAGTTTTATAAATTATAAAAGCAGTCACTAATTTAGTGTTAATAATTATGCTACTGCCCCATTAACTTAGGGGCATCTAATTAAACATTTTATTATTTTATAAAATGCAAAAGACATTTATTTCATTGTTTTACCTACTGTTTTAATTTTTCAAATGCATCTAAACTTTCTATAAGAATGTGGTTTCTTCACCATAATTACCTATGCATTAGTTGGATCACTCCGAACATTTTAGTTTTAATATTCGAAAACTTTTATTGTTTGATTGATTTTGAGTTGGAATTCCGAATCAGTTTCGATCTATCGCGAGGTTAGCAATAGTAACCGAGGTGACGTGGCATCGTTAACGTGGGATTACTGTAGCCTAATTATCCGGGCGTCACAGTTACGCCCTATCCGAATTAGGCCCAGTAGCGTCATCTGGGCCATCCAATATGATTCCAGACCGTTTTCACTTCTGGCCCATGTATGGCCCATGACGTCTTTCGGCCCATATGAGGCCCTATGTAACTCTTGGCCTATTAACGGCCCGTGGTGAAACTGGCCCGTAATGAGCAGCGTATCACTTTACACCCATTAACGACCCGTGGTGAAACTGGCCCGTAATGAACAGTGTATCACTTTATACCCATTAACGGCCCGTTATTCCGTTGGGCCGTTTCCAGCCCATGTTATCTTTCGGCCATCTCAGATCCCATTTATTCTTGGGCTCATTTCCAGCATTCGTTTACTTATGACCCGTTACTGTCATTTTCTGCTTGTGGGCCAAATTCAGCCCGTGGTTACAGTCGGCCCATTTGTGGTCCGTTAATACGTTGGGCCTTTTTCATAGCGTCATCAAATACGGCCTATTAACGATGGCCCGTTATGGTCGGCCCATGAACGGACGACTCCAACTCTAGCCCGTTTACAGCCATAATGCGGGCTCTTATTGGCCCATGTTTGGCCCATCGATCATACGGCCCGTATAAGGCCCATTGATGATACGGCCCGTAGAAGGCCCATTGTTTCTATGGCCCGTAGAAGGCCCATTGTTTCTATGGACCGTAGAAGGCCTACTGTTTATACGGCCCATAGAAGGCCCACTGTTTCTACGGCCCGTAGGAGGTCCAGTGTCACTACGGTAAATATTAGCCCATGGTTATTGTGGCCTAGTTTAAAAAAATAGGTTATTGCAGCAACTAGCAAACCGCGGAAAAATAACTGCACTAACTACAGGCAAACAAATAAACAAGACAACAAGGAAATAAATAAGCAAGCAACTTATGCTAGGCTATCACGGCTATTACACATATTACATCCACTGGCATCAAAGTTCACCACCAGTGCAAATATAGGGAAATAAGCAGCATATAAACGCCGCAGCAAAACAAGTCCAGAACTGAAACCACTTCAGAAGAGTTCAAGAAACAATATCCTGGGTGCCCATAATGCTGGCAAGATGCTTAGCAAGCTTATTAACTTTCTCTTGTTTGGCGCTTAAATCCTCCAGCGCTTGTTGTTGCACAAGAAAGTTCGCATCTGAATTCTGCAAGGATTTCCTCAGTCCTTCGGCTTCTTGCCGCAGCACAGCTGACTGATGCCTTTAAGCTTGTAGCTGAGACTAAAGAAGCCGAAGTGATTCAGGCAGCGAGTTCGAAGAGCTTGTGCCAGCGATACTGGCCAGTAACTCGAACACTACATCAACACATGACTGTGGGGTTTTCTCACTGTCTACAAGATCGTTTTTATCACCTTTCATGGAGACCAACAGGGTTGTCTCACTATCTTTAACCTTATCTACATTACTTTCTCTACCATTGCATAGTGGGGTGCTCTTCTCCAATATCCTGTTTGCATACTACAAGAGAAACAAGCAGACACATCACAGGTTTAGCTTGTAGTATACGAAACACATTTTGGTAAACCGGTTCAGTAGTAAGGTGGACAGGATAACAGCATGAAACAAACATATATCTATGTACTATGGTCACTGTGTTGTCTATATCATTCTAGTTTATGTTCCCTAATCAAGATAGAGACATAGTTCAACTCATATATTTTTAAGACACAACAGCATAGACAGAATATAAGTGTGAGAAACTACACAACATTGGCAGCACTTGTAATGTGCATCACATGAGAACATAACTGTTTATACAACTTAAACTGAAATCAACATAGAGCAAGAAGTTAGAACAGCAATCCAGTTAAAGAAATAGGTTTAAAACATACCTGTTGCGCCATTGGAGTTTCAATTGGATCCTTCAAACTCGGAAGTAGTTGGTATGAGTAAATACAGTGATGCAACAGCAAAGGAGTATGGACCATAGCTACGGAATCTGACCTGAGAACAGTTGCTCTTCTGCTTTAAACATGGAGTTTGGGTTAGCTGTGGTGGTTTTCGTGCTTTGGGCACTGCAGTAGCTTTACAAACTGCTCGTGTGGGGGTACTCTGTGGTGGACATGGTGCTTTGTCAACTATAAGTGGGTTACTATCCGCTGGGGTTGCGGTTAGATGGGTTGTAGCTGGTTCTCTGCCCAACAGTGTAAGTGTGCAATCTGGAAGAGTCTCGATTATGTGTGGTGGGGCTAGTTTGTGGGCCAGTACAACCATGGTTCTATCTGCATCGACGGGTAGCACTGTCTTTTGTGAAGAACAGGTTTTTGCTCCCTTAGATACTGCCATCACCCCTCCAATTCAAATGGCTGATAAACAAGAAAAGAAATTGAACATACAGACATTGTATGATAGACAGATGTGGTAATTCACATATATGTTGTCTAACCAAACAGGACAACATGACACAATTTCACATATATGATGCCTAACTAAACAGGATAGCATGACACAGTTTCAGATATATGATGGATAACTTAACAGGATATAATGGCACAATTCAACATATGATGAGTACCTAAACAAGATGACATGACAAAACTATATGATGTCTTTCTAAAATAGGTTGGGATGAAATAATTCACATACATGTTGTCTAAGTATACAGGATGACATGATATAATTGACATAATTGATTCATATACTAAGCAGCCGGCACTCGCATGTATGATCTCTAAACTAAGCAAATAGAATTCAATATTGTGCATATGATGTCTAAACTAAGCAATGCAAGACACCATATGCATCATATGAGAAATATAAACATTGCAACTTAGAGCATACACCTCGGGTGGGATATAGGACTGGTCATCTGTCTCTGAATCCTCCTCTGAGGAGCTCCCTGTAACCATCGAGATATATGCTTCAACACGTACCATTGCCTGCTCTGAAGACCTTGTTTTCACTCCAGATTTTCCCATAACCGGCTCAAATGGCTGATACACATGAAGAGTAGTTCAATATACACAGATTGTCGACAAATGGAATACGTAATGAAAAAAAAAATGGCATGAGATAATTCACATATATGATGTCTGGCTTCATGGCGGTGCATAATTCACATATATGATAACTGGCCGAAAAACATGGCATTGCATAATTCACATATCTGATATAGAAAGCAAACAGGAGGCATTTACACAAAGCATGTCTAATCTAAGCAGATGGCATGGCAATGCAAGACACCATATGCATGATATGAGCAATATAACCCAGCCAAGTTAGAGCATGCACCTCGGGGGGGGGGGGATACGACTGGTCATATCTCTCCGAATCCTCCTCTGAGGAGCTATCTGTAACCAGCAAGAAATCTGCATCGACAGGTAGCACTGACTGCTCAGAAGACCTTGTTTTCACTACCGATTTTCCCATGACCGACTCAAATGGCTGATGCACAGGAAGAGTAGATGAATGTATAAACATTGTTGACAAATGGAAAAAAATATGGCACGATACAATTCACGTATACGATGACAGGCTAAACATGATGGCATTGCATGATTCACGTATATGATGCCTGGCTAAAGAAGATGGCATTGCATAATTCTCAACTCCCTCCGTTCCTAAATATTTGTCTTTTTAGAGATTTCAAATGGACTACCACATATGGATGTATATAGACATATTTTAGAGTGTAGATTCACTCATTTTGTTCCGTATGTAGTCACTTGTTGAAATCTCTAGAAAGACAAATATTTAGGAATGGTGGGAGTATGATATAGAAACCAAACAGGTGGCATTCACACAAAGCAAATCTAAACTAAGCTGATGACATATAAGATGTATAATGTAAGCAATGCAAGGCGCCATATGCATGATATGACCAACATCAACATGCCAGGTTAGAGCAAACACCTCAGGTGGTAAACAGGCATGGTCGGCTCCTTCTGAATCTCCATCTGAACAGTTATCTTCCTCTGGAATACAATCTGTAAATGCAGGAGGGGGGCACTTTGCCCACCATGGAGCGGCGTCTGCATGACATTATATTCGCACGCAACGGTCTTCTCTTTTTATCTACATGTTCAGTACGATTGTGTACAATATCTGACATGCATAATAAAAAAATAGTTAGATTTTGTAAGGACTAAGGGGTGCATGCAAAAATCAAGACTGATGGTAGCAAACAAGTGGATGGATCCAAAACTAATGATAGCAGGTAGATTATAGCTTCAGTTTTAAAAGATAGACAATGGATCATCTATTGTTTGTTGCCCACCCAACATGGACCACACAGAAGACCCCAGATGAACGAGATAGTAGACAAATACTATTCGTTGCTGGCTCGATATGAGACCCATGGGCAATTCAAAACTCGAGATTGAACGATAAAGTAGCAAGTAATAATAACCGATATATAACGTAAGCAAACACAAAAGACTGCGACCTCTCTTCCGGAACTGTGTAGTCCTCAGGTTCATCTGCTCAGTCGATGATGGTAATGCAGTTGGTGTGGCTACCGGCAATGAGTAAGATGATCTGAGGCGGCGAAAGGAAGTCTGCAGGGGGGGATCTCTGCTGCAATGAACGCTTCTTTCAATGGTGCACCTCAGGTGGGGTGGATGACGGCACGGCACGAGCAGGACATAACACACAGAGTTTTCTTTGACACATATCTGAAAATGAAGTAAATCTGTAAGGGCTCCTTAGAATTGGAGGATTCTATAAACGCAGGGACAGGAAAAACACATGAATAGGATAGGAATGCACGTGCAAAACAAAGCATTTGGAAACATAGGATTTCAGTCAACCTGGGTGTTTGGCTCACATGAATTGGAAGAACAGAGGAATGGAGAAACAAAGTGATGCGACGAGTGTACAACCTCTTTGGCATAGCCTTGTGGACCTCAGCATCATTGGGTTGGACATGGAGGATGGTGATGACGCTGGTGTGACTGTCGTAGGTAGGGAAGAAGATCCGAGGCCTCTGGAAACGGCGCCGAGGGTACTGCTCCGCTGTGCTGGACGGTTCCATCGTTAGAGCAGCTCCGGTAAGGTGTACGGCGACGAGGCTGAAGCATGACAAGACAGACAATGTTAATCTGAAGTGGGACCCTAATATCATCTGCAATAGATGATGTAAAATACATCACCAAAAAATGCTAGATGTAAAACGCGTCAGTCGCGCCACGGCCGCTCCGATAGATGCTGTAAGTATTGTTCACTCTGAACTTAACTGAAGAAAATGAACTTCACAGTCAAAACTGAATTTTACTGTTGAAACTGATTGAACTAGTAACAGAGCATTGCAATAGATGTTTAGGGCGTTTGAGCACTAGTAGCAGAGAAGCAGTGATGTAAGTCAGCAGACGCTCGAGCAGGGAACGCACAAGCAGAGAGCAAGTCGTGCAGTAGCACTGCGAGTGAGTGCTAAAGCAGCAACTCCAGTAGCTGCCGGAGGTCGTGCAGCAGCAGCAACACAAGCGAGAGCAAGAGCAGAGCAGCAGCATGAACGAAAGCAGGAGCAGTGCAGCAGCGTGACCGACAGCAAGAACAGAGCCGCAGCACGAGTGAGAGCTGGAGCAGCTGCAGCTAGTGTCGTTGTGGAAGTCGCCGCCGAGGAAGCAATGACATGGGGGAGGGACGCCGTGGATGATGTGGCCGGCGACGGCGCCGACGATGGAGACACGCCATGTCTGCTCGGTATCGAGCACCGACAGCCCCATGAGATCGAATAAAAGATAAAATGCAGCGGTGAGTGTAGAACCTCCTTGGTGGCGCTGAGTTGGCCTTGGCTTCATCGGAGGAATTGGTGAGGGTGCTACGGTTCTGGTGGGGCAGGTCAAGACGGCGCTGTGGGGATTGAGGTGGCGCCATAGACGAGGCGAACGTTAGGGCAGCTCCTTGGAGGCGGAGGACAGGGCGGCTGATCCGGCGGGACGACGAGATCGACAACGGATCCTCAACCAGTGTAGTGGATGAGGGACGGCGAGCTATTGCGGTGGATGACGTACTTGGGGAAGAGTCTCCGGCTGGGCGGCGGTCGGGAGGTCGACGGAGGAGCGTGGGGTTTCGCGGGTTTTGGCGGCCTCGGTGTACGAATGGGGGGGCGAAGGGGGAGTGGGGAGCCAAGCTTAGGGACGCGCTTGTCCGAAATGTAGGGTAAGTTACCAGCGTACCCCCACCAGTTTTGATACCACGACATGGAGCTTCATTTCTGGCTGAGGGGTAGAAGGGGGATTTCGCGTGTCTGGGCCACGGGAGCGATTTCGGATGAGGAGGGAGTTCTCGCGCTCGTCCAAATTTTAGGATAACAAGGCGCGGCGCGGGTTGAAGAAGTGGGAGTTTCAAAGCAGGTGAGACAAAAGATACTCGAGCTTTAAAATTTCAGGATAACAAGGTGCAGATTCCTTGTTCGGCAGAACAAACTTAACGTGTAAAAAAACAATTCATACATGACATAAGAGAGTCATGTCCCCTTTTACTATATTGCTATAGATGCCATTGAAAAAACTACAAGAAAAATGTAAAAAAAATCGGGAGAACAAGATTACCCTACACAGTACCAAATCGATTCACACTTCCCTCAACAACAATAAAAAACAAATCAATTCCCACCAAAGAAAGACTAATGTCCCGTTTTATATGATTACAGATGCCATGATCTCGAATTTCAATTTTTGAATCCACGTTATGTTGAATTCGAATATATCGTTAGGTGACCTTGCACTTTATAATTGATGTAGTCGTACATTTTGATCTTCCATCATATATGAACATTTTACTCCACCATGTGAACATATATATTGTCGTCTACTATATGGACTAAATTTGAATCAATTTTCCTTATTTGAATACGATTGTTGTCAAGTTATAGAATAATTTAAATATTATCTTGATAACAAAAAACATACATATAACAGTAATCATATTTCACTATGAACTACATGTACCGTACGCTCTTCAATTCAAATATTTGTATCCATTTTATGTTGAATTCAAATCATAGTACATTATTGGTCTAGGTAGCGAGATGTTTGGGATAATCTAAACCCTGTTTTCATACGTATAATTTTCGGCTGAACTGGGACAAGTTTTGGTATAATCCTCTTGCAAAACCGGAGATTTTCTCAACAAGCATCGTGGTTCCGAGAGAGAATGTGTCATCTTTGTGTGTGAAACGATATACGCTGCCTCCCCCCTGATTCTATTTACAGAGGCAATATAGAACTATATGAGTGCCCTGTTAAATTTTGGAATTATTTCGGGTTCATTTGGCCTTTTTATACATTAATTGAGTTTCTGGACTTTTAATGTGATAATCTAAATATGAATTGCATGCACATGCTCCGGTGCACCAAAGTGGGTTGAAAAATCACATGTGTGTCCTTGGTTAAATTTCTAGGTCCCATGGAAGAAATGAGAATGAAATTCAAACATCTGGGCGTCATGACTCGACCGAGAACATTGAGAAACTTTGATTTAAATTCATGTAAATCCAAAACTTGCCTGGAAATCATGAAACTTGGCATGGTTTGATGTCATGGCACAAACATGTTGTGGTAAAAAATTGGGCCGATTTGGAAGCTCGTGGTTCTAAGAGGGAACGTGCCACCTTTGAGTGTGAAACGGTATACACTGCCCCCTTGAGTTTCTCAACAAAGGCAACATAGAACTACATTAGTGCCCTGTTAAATTTTGGAATTATTCTGGGTTCGTTTGTCGTTTTAATACATTAATTGAGTTTCTGGTCATTTAATGTGCATAAGTCAAATTTGAACTACGAGCACATGCTCTCGTGCACCAAAGTTGGTTGAAAAATCACATTTGTGTCCTCGGGTGACTTTCTAGGTCCCATGCAAGAAATGAGAATAAAATTAGAACATCTGGGCATCGTGGCTCGGCCGAGAACATTGAGAAACTTGGTTTTAAAATTCTTGTAAATCCAAAACACATCTGAAAATCATGAAACTTGGCATGGATGTCATGTCATGGTACTACGATGTTGTGGTAAAAAAATTGGCCGAATAGGAACATATTTTGGTATAAGCTTCTTGCAAACCGAAGCTTCTCTCAAGAAGGCTCGTGGTTCTGAGAGGGAACATGCCACCTTTGAGTGCGAAACGATATGCGTTGTCCCCCTTGAGTTTATTTACAAAGGCAACATAGAACTACATGAGTGCCCTGTTAAATTTTGGAACTATTCCGGCTTCGTTTGGCCTTATTTACACATTAATTGAGTTTTTTGTCATTTAATGTGCATAATTAAAATTTGAACTACAAGCACATGGTCCCTGTCGGATTTCGGGTTCCGACAGACCCTTGAGGTTAGAACACTGGGGTGCGCGCGGAGATTTCGCCTTCTACCTACCTGTACCCCACCGCCTCGCTAAGATCTAAGCTATGGAAAGAACAGCACAAGAGACACAGGGTTTATATTGGTTCGGGCCACCGTTGTGGTGTAATACCCTACTCCAGTTTGTGGTGTGGTGGCTTGCCTCTTGGGCTGATGATGATGAGCAATACAAGGAAGAACAGCCTCGCGAGGGTCTGTACTTGGCTGGGGCGATGAACTGCTAGGAGGAGCTCAGTCACCCTTCTCTCTCTCTCTTTCTGATTGCTTGATTGATTGCCTCTACCCTGGGGGTGGTTAGTCCTATTTATAGGCAAAGGCCCTGGGCCTCTCCCCAAATATTGAGCGAGAAGGGGGCCAACAATTGGCCATTTTGAAGGGGAACATCTGGTACACTTATCCTGACTAAAGTTGGTCCTCGCCTGCCAAAGGCTATGGTGGTGACGCTGGCTTGGGCTCCACAATGACTTCCTCCCTGTCGCGGGGCTGGTCTTGGTCTCGTTGCACCGAAACGGGTGCCTTTGCTTGATGCTCTCACCTGCGCTTGCTCCCTTTGCACCAAAGAGGGAAGGAGGACACTGCGCGGGCTGGCGCCCTCCTGGCGCCCTTGGTCGTCATGGCTTGCATCACGGGCACCTCGTGAGGTACCCCGCCTTGATCTCTCCGCCTCCTCACGAGCCAGCCTGATGAGGCCGTGCCTGAGGAAGCTCCGTGTCGTCCGCCCCGCGAGGCCTGGCCCCTCGCGAGGGTCTTGGGTTTGTGTTGATGAAGATGGGCCGTGCTGGGCCCTCCTTTGAGCCACGCCGCAGGCCGCAGGCAGGCAAGTCTGGCGACCCCCGTTCCCAGAACGCCGACAGTAGCCCCCGGGCCCAAGGTGCGCCAGGACTTGGTCGTGTAGTGAGACGAAAGGGCAAGGGCGAAGCACCGCGGGCCCTAACAGCCTGCGGCCTTGGGCGCCGCGTGGCGGTTGATTGGACGTGAGCGCCTCAGCAACCGCGCGAGTTGATAAAGGAGCGGCATCTGCCTAGGCTTTGGTTTTTTGCTTTCTCCGGTTACTGCTCAGATCCCCTTTCTTGCGCCTCTCCTTCCTTCCTCCAAAATTTCCAGATCTACTTCAACCGCGTGACCTTGGAAGCCATGGCGCCTCGTCAGTCCCCGGCTGCACGTCTTCCCTGGACTCGCCGAACGTGTCGGAGGCGAGCCTCGTCCGGTTGAGCCGGGTGGCGGCGGCGCAGGGCATCGACGGGGCGAAGGTGTTCAAGGCCGTCTCTGCCACCCCTGAGGGGCAAGGGAGCACCTTCTATCCATTCTTTGTAAGCGCCATTGCTGCTGGCCTGGTGCCTCCCTTCTCAGAGTTCTTCTTCTCTGTCCTTCGCCATTATAAGCTACAGGCTCTGCATCTCCACCCCAACTCCATCCTTCTCCTGGCAATCTTTGCCTACTACTGCGAGGCCCACGTATGGGTGCAGCCCTCAGTGGCTTTGCTGCGCCACTACTTCTACCTCCGGACCTCCCGCGGTCCTGCTTCCACGTGCGCGAGCTTCATTGCGTACGGTGGCGCCATTGCCATTTCAAACCCCGGGAAAAGGATTGAGGGCTTCAGGAGCAAGTGGGTCTTGGCAGATACTGGGCGCATCCACCCTCGGCTGATCCTGCCCACAGAGCAACCCATGAGCTCCAGCGATTGGGGTCGAGCGGAGCTCGCGGACCCCCGCGCGAAGCTGGTGTTGGAGAAGATGGACGCGGATCTGAGGCCGGCCAACATGGCGGCGGCGAAGCTGACCGGCGCGTAGTTGCTGAGGGAATTCCTGGAGCACCAGCTGGCTCCGCTTCGGCGGTACTCACTTCCGATGTGGAGTCCCCATCCGAGTCCCGCGGCCTTGGCCGACGGAGATCTGGCCGCGGTCCTCCAATCTCTGGTCCGGGGCGATGTGGCGAGGTTGGAGGGCGCTCCTACGCCCTTGTTCCTCTGCGACGACTGGGAACAGGTAGTGGAGTCCATGCCCGTCTTCAACGGGGACGGGCCCGTGCCCACGGAAGCTCCCGAGGAACCGGTGGACGTGTCCTCCGACGACTCCAGCGAAGAAGAGGAAGGAGGGGAGCGGGAAAAACGGCCTGACTCTAAGGCGACTGACGGAGAGTCGAGGGCTCCCCTCCCCCGGAGCAGGTCCCGCGCTCCCCGCCTCTCTCCGAGCAATGACGAAGAGGATGATGACGAGCAGGGCGGCGGGAGCTTGCCCCCGATCCCGAAGAAGGACAGGACCGGGCTGATCTCCCGCGGGTCTGCCCCGGCCCCGAGGCGGACCGTAGACGCGCCTTCCGCTCCCGAGCTTCCTGAGGTTGACCCTTCCAGCCAGCTTTCGGGCTTCAAATTTGGCCAGAGGCTGCCTGAGCCCGCTGGCGACGACCTGTAAGCGCTTGATTCTTGTCTTTATTTCTTGTTCTGCTGCTGAGGCTTGACGTCCGCATCTCTTGGATAGGCTGGCCCCCGCAGCAAAGAAGCCGAAGGGAGCTCCTGAGGTTCCATCTGGGGCAGCGCCTCTGCCCGCGAAGGAAGGTGACCGCAATGCACGGGCCTCTCCTACCCGGTTGTCCTCGCGAGGCCTGGCTGAGCCGGCTAGGGCGAGCTCAGCCCCCATGGCCCAAGCGACTCCCGAGGTGCCTTTCCCTGCTGCCGCCAATGCAGCCATGGGGGCGCAGCAGGCTCCGCCTCAGGATGCTGTGGTCCTGCCGCCGCCTTCTCCTCCTACTCCACCGACTGCTGTCTCTCCGACTCCTCCTACCGTTCTGGATCGTGCTGCTGCCGAGCTGGACCGGCTACGGCAGGATCTTCTTGGCACTGACCCTCGCTTGGTGGCCGGGCGCTTGGAGCTGGCTTCAGGATGGATTCGCTCTGACGCTTCGATTCGGGCGGCGCTGGTCTAGGCCTCGACGGCTTGCGATGAGGAGAGGCAGGTCGTCCTTGAGGCGAAGGCTGCTCGTGGCGCAGCCCTGGGGGAGGTGGTCGACGTCCGTGGTCGCTGCAAGGCGCTGGAGGACGAGTTGCAAGGCCCGCGGGACCAGCTCGCGAAAGAGGCCCGCCTTCGCCAAGACCAGGAAGAAGGCATGAAGGCTCGCGAGGCGGCCGTCAAGGGCTGGGAGGCCAAGCTCAAGAAGTTCCACGACCGCCTAGGCGCGCTGGAGTAGGAGTTGGGGGCGAGGAAGGTCGAGCTGGATGACAAGGCCCAGGTTCTTGCCGAGGACCACGTGGCCTTCGCGGAGATGGAGGCGAGGGCTCGCTCCTCGCTGAAGACGCTTTACGACAGCGGCCTGGAGAGCCCACTGGCCGGCGCCGAGGATGGCCCCGCCAAGCTGCTTCCCTTCCTGGTTTGCGCTCTTGAAGATGTCGCCCTTGGCCTTGGCCCCACGTCCGAGGCCGAGGTGCGTGTCCTGTCTTCTGCAGCGCTGACGCGGGTCCTCACCCACATCTACCTTCGCGATCCCAGCGTCGACCACGACAGCCTGCTGAAGCCAGCAAGCGGCGAGTGTGCCGCTGTCGCTGCCGAGGCCGTGAAGGGTCGCGCGGAGGCTCTGCTGGGGAAGTTCCGGGCCTTCAGCACCAAGCCGAAGCGAGGCGCTGCCGACCCTGCTGCTCCATGAGGCGAACCCACTCCGCGCTGCTCCACCGCCGTCAAGTGATTCCTTTGTGGCTCCTGTCCTGCCTTTAATTCCTGCACATGTACCATGCCTCGGGGAGGCGTTTAAACATGCGTCTGGCATTGAGATAACAGTGTGGACTATAAAATTTGCTTTTGAATTCCTTGAAATTTCCGCTTTTCCTTCCTACTTGCTTATGTTCTACGCCGGCAGGGCCCAGCCCCGCGCGTACCTCACCCAGCATTAGCCCCGACCGGAAACCAGGACGGGACGAAGGAGTGAGGGGCTACGTGACAAGTTAGGCTCCTGAGTCGCGATGCTCAGGAGTCCCGCTTGGCGCGCGAACAACAAGTAGGGAGGTGAGATGTGGGTGGAACTACCGTTCTACGTCTGCAGAGCCCGGCCCCGCGCGTACCTCACCCAGCATTAGCCTTTCGGAACTAAGGAGTGAGGGGCTACGTGACCAGTTAGGCTCCTGAGTTGCGATGCTCAGGAGTCCCCCTTGACGCTCGGACGGCCTTTGTACCTTGGCTCCGCTCAGGGAGAGACGCGCGACGAACCAGGCCCGGGGGGGCCTGGCTGGGTGGCATGTGTCTGGGCGTGACCCAGGCGCAGCCCCCGTGCCCAGCCCCCTCGTGCGGCACTCCCGAGGAGAGGCGTTACGATGAGGCTAGACACTGAGCTATGGGCTCCCTGAGGTTGATGCGGCCTGGGGGCCACCCTCAGTTGTTTATCACCAGCGCGGAGCATAGCACTTCCGTATGTGTACGGGCATAGCCGCTCCTCGGCAGTGTCGCCAACCAGCGCGGAGCATGGTGCTTCCACTGGTACGTGGGAGGGGGCTCCCCTCCGGGAGGAGCCCCCGGGGCGTGTACAGCCCCGCCCTGACACGTGGCTGGCACGGTAGGGCCTGGCGAGGTGTATCTGGGCACCCGTGAGCCAGCGCGGGACTCATGGGGCCCTACCTCTAGGCGGGTTGCGCCTGGCACTGGGCCTTATCTTGTGATGTGTTCCTACAAATTTGGTTAGATGCCGGCACTCTACGTCCTCGGGTCCCGGCCCTCGAGCTGGTCTCAGCCGTCGCTGGTATGCCAGGTCATGATGCTGTGGACAAGGCCAGAGGGTGAGGGCTGGAGAGCCAGTAAGAGCCCTGAGTCGCGATGCTCAGGTACCCCCCCTTTAACGTGCAAGTGGTCGACATGGAGAAGAAGAGGTGCCGTGGACCGGCATCAAATAATCAAGCATGGTAGGTCGAACGCATAGCCGGAAATAAACGCAAAAGGGATACATGCCGCTGGGTCTGGCCCGAGCGACTTGGGGATGATGCAGCCCGAGGGGCGCCCCCAACAAAGTAAGCTAACATCATGAAATAAAAGGGATACATGCCGCAGGGACGGACCCACGTGGCCTGGGAATGATGCAGCCCTGGGGGCGCTCCCAGCTGGAAATGAAACTTGAAATATGTCACCTGATGATGTTGAGGACGAATGAGTGTTGGTGTAGCAGAATCGGTGGGCTGCAGAAGCCAATCCTCACGAGCCCCCAAGTCCAGGGGCCTCGGGAGGCTCCGGAGGCGCTGGTGGCCCCTCACGGACCATCTCCATCTCCGCCAAGGCTGCGGAACGCCTGGCCTCTCGAGCCTCCATGATGCCCCTCATGAGGCGCTGGTACGTGGCAACCGCATTCGGCAAGCCGTAAGGCATGCGAATGTAGCTGTGGGGTGGACCTTCGCAGCGCCCCACTCGCGAGGGTCAGAGGCGCTCCAGAGAGGCGACTCGATTGAGCCCTGGTATGTCGATGCAGACACGCAGCCCACCATCCTCGCCTAGATGGGGAGCCACAGCTGGTAGGCGGCGGCCGCCTCTCACGACTCTTGACTCCTATAGCTCCTGAATGGCCTTGCTGACGAACTCCTGAGGGTCTGGCCCTCCTTGCCTTACTCCTTCTTGAGGGAACCGTGCTTGGAAACACGCCTCCAGGTGGTGCCCAAGCGCCTCCCTCGTGACCTTAGCCAGGTTGGTGGCCCTCCAGGGGAGAGCCCCCGAGCCATGCCTGAGGAGGGCGCCGGGCGCGCTTTCCTATGCGATGGAAAGAGGTTCCCCCTGGCAGGCGCGAGCCCTGAGGGGCCTGCCTCCTGAGGGGCCGGGCCGGACGATGTCTTCTTCTTCTTGGGGTTGGTCTCGGGAAGCCTCCTGCTTCCGCGATCCGGGTCTTCCAGTGATGCGGCCTGGAAGGCTCATTCCAGGGAACACACCGCGTCCTTCTCTTCACAGGGCACCGTGATGACCCCGCCACTTCCTGGCATCTTGAGGGTGTTGTAGCCGTGGTGAGTTACGGCCATGAACTTGGCCAGCGCTGGGTACCCAAGGATGGCGTCGGAGTCGATGAGCTCGGTGCGGTAGTTGTCGCGTGTCCCGAAGGTGACAGGGAGGCGGACTTGCCCTATCTGGACCGTGGAGCCGTCGGTGACCCCAAAGAAAGGCTTGGTTGGCTGAAGCTGGTCGTAAGGCACTTGGAGATTGTTGAATGTTTCCACGGACAGAACGTTGAGCCCTGCCCCGCCATCGATGAGGGTCCTGGTGACCAGCACGTTGATGATGATTGGCGAACAAAGCATCGGGAGGACTCCGGCTGTGGCCGCACACTTGAGCTGATCCGCTGAGCTGAACGTGATGGTCCACGCCGACCACCTGAGAGGGCGCGTGGCTTCGAGCTTGGGGAGGACTACATTTACTTCGCGTGCGAACTGCTTGAAGATGCGCTGAGAGGCTAGGGCTTGAGCCCCGCCCAGGATGCAGGCGATCGCGCGCGGCTCCTGGAAGCCCCCAGCCCCCTCGTCCTGATGGCGGTCCTCGTTTCTCCTTAGCTGCGGTGACAGCGTAGGGAGGCCTGCGTTGCCTTGCGGGTGATCCTCGCGAGGCTGATCCCTCCAGTCTCCCTCGCGAGGTGGGTCTTGCCTTCGGTCCTCGCGAGGTCGATCGCGCCACCCTTGGCGTGGGCCGTGGTCTTCCCAGTGTCCTGCGTTCCTTCCTCCTCCTCGACCGTAGCCCCGGTCACCATGGTCGAGACGACGGCTGATCCTTCCTTCTCGCATGGCTCAGAGCTCTTGACATTCGTTGGTGTTGTGGGTGTGCAGGTCGTGGTACACACAGTACCGACTGCCCTTGGAAGATTCGGGCTGTTCTCTGCCCCGCTTGGTGTCTGGTTCTGCCGCGAGCACGGCAGCCCCCTTGCGCTTCACATCCTTGGCCTTGGGCTTCTTCTCTTCTGGGTCTACGGCAGGCAGCTCGAGGAGGGAGAGACGCCCTTCCTCAGCCCTGGCGCACTTGGTTGCCAAGTTGAACAGCTCCAAGGAAGTGCACATGTCTTCATGCATCGCCAGCTCCTGCTTCATCTTGACGTCGCGCACGCCGTCAGAGAAAGCTGAGATGAAGGCCTCCTCGGTCACCTTGGGAATCTTGAGGCGTGCGTTGTTGAAGCGCCGGATGTACTTCTGCAGGGTCTCAACGGGTTTTTGCTTGATGCGGCGCATGTCGCTCACGGCGGGTGGCCGGTCACGAGTACCTTGGAAGTTGGCGATGAAGCGGGTGCGCATCTCATCCTAGGAGGAGATCGTGCCTGGAGCCAGGTTCAGGAGCCAGGTGCGGGCTTCGTGCTTGAGCGCCATGGGAAACCAGTTCGCCATGACCTTCTCGTCTCCGTTGGCAGCTTCGATGCCCAGCTCATAGAGCTGGAGGAACTCCGCAGGGTCGGCCGTGCCGTTGTAACGAGGAGGCAGGTCTGGCTTGAACTTGCCGGGCCACGTGACGCTGCATAACTCGGTGGTGAATGCGCGGCAGCCTGCTGTGGCCACAGGAGGCCTTGGGTGATGGAGAGCTTGGTCTTGCAGGTCCCCATGCGCTGCAGCTGGGAGCAGCGCGGGGTCTTGACGTGCGGGAGCAGGGAGCGCCCGGGTAGCTTCTCGTGGGCGAGGGACTTCTTGGCAGCTCTGCTCTTGCCGCGCTGGCACCTGACGGAGCGGGTTCCGCCCAGGGGCCACGCGCCTTGGAGCCAGGGCGCCTTCTTAAGGAGGAGGCGGCTGGGGCGCCCCCGAAGCTTCGTCGCCCGCACAGGGCGGGGTGCGGTGCAGCGGAAAGGACGGCGCAGGAGAGCCCCCTACGGCGCGGACGAGCTCGGTGATGTGGTCGAGCCATTCTTCGTAGACGTCGTCGACGGGATGGTAGCGCAGGAGCTCGTTTGCCGCGATGAGCGTAGCTCGAGCCTCCATGGGTGCGCGGAGCCCACGGGACGAAGAACCAGCTGGGGCGAGCGAGGGAGTAGCGGTGCGGCTGTCTTGCTGCACGGACGGATGCTGAGACGACGCTTGCTGCTTGTTCCCCACCGGGCCGATGGCGGCGTTGATGGCAGGTGACGGGGAACGGCGAGGATGCCCGCCGACAGGGGCCGTCTGGGCGACGCGGGAAGCGAGAGCGGCTCGGCTCTCGGCGCAAGCCTGACGAGCGTCAGACATGGACGCGATGGTCGGAGAAGAACGGGGCGGTGGAAGATAAATTCCGGCGCACCCCTACCTGGCGCGCCAAATGTCGGATTTCGGGTTCCGGCTGACCCTTGAGGTTCGAACACTGGGGTGCGCGTGGAGATTTCGCCTTCTACCTACCTGTACCCCGCCGCCTCGCTAAGGTCCAAGCTATGGAAAGAACAGCACAAGAGACACAAGGTTTATACTGGTTCGGGCCACCGTTGTGGTGTAATACCCTACTCCAGTTTGTGGTGTGGTGGATTTCCTCTTGGGCTGATGATGATGAGCAATACAAGGAAGAACAGCCTCGCTAGGGTCTGTTCTTGGCTGGGGCGATGAACTGCTAGGAGGAGCTCAGTCACCCTTCTCTCTCTCTTTCTGATTGCTTGATTGATTGCCGCTACCCTGGGGGTGGATAGTCCTATTTATAGGCAAAAGCCCTGGGCCTCTCCCCAAATATTGAGCGGGAAGGGCACCAACAATTGGCCATTTTGAAGGGGAACATCTGGTACACTTATCCTGACTAAAGTTGGTCCTCACCTGCCAAAGGCTCTGGTGGTGACGCTGGCTTGGGCTCCACAATGACATTCCTCCCTGTCGCGGGGCTGGTCTTGGTCTCGTTGCACCGAAACGGGTGCCTTTGCTTGATGCTCTCACCTGCACTTGCTCCATTTGCACCAAAGAGGAAAGGAGGACACTGTGCGGGCTGGCGCCCGCCTGGCGCCCTTGGTCGTCATGGCTTGCGTCACGGGCACCTCGTGAGGTACCCTGCCTTGATCTCTCCGCCTCCTCGAGAGCCAGCCTGATGAGGCCATGCCTGAGGAAGCTCCGTGTCGTCCGCCCCGCAAGTCCTGGCCCCTCACGAGGGTCTTGGGTTTGTGTTGATGAAGATGGGCCGTGCTGGGGCCCCCTTCGAGCCACGCCGCAGGCCGCAGTCAGGCAAGTCTGGGGACCCCCGTTCCCAGAACGCCGACAGTCCCGTGCACCAAAGTTGGTTGAAAAATCACATTTGTGTCCTCGGTTGAATTTCTACTCCCTCCTTCCATCTATATAGGTCCTAATGCGTTTTTCGAGGCTAACTTTGACCAAACGTTAGAGCAATAATATATGACATGCAACTTACACAAAGCATACCTTCAAATTTGTATGTCAAAGGAGCTTCCAATAATATAATTTTCATAGTATACATCTCATGTGCTGTTAATCATGTCAATAGTCAAAGGTTGTCTTGAAAAACACATTAGGCCCTATATTGATGGAAGGAGGGAGTAAGTTCCATGCAAAAAATGAGAATAAAATTCAAACATCTGGGTATCGTGGCTCGGTCGAGAACAATGAGAAACTTGGTTTTAAAATCATGAAACTTGGCATGGTGTCATGTCATGGTAAAAAGAAATGGCCGAATAGGAACAAATTTTGGTAGAAGCTTCTTGCAAATTGGAGGTTCTCTCAAGAAGGCTCGTGGTTCTGTGAGGGAACGTGTCACCTTTGTGTGCATAATTCAAATTTGAAATACCAGCACATGTTCCAGTGCACCAAAGTTGGTTGAAAAATCACATGTGTGTTCTCGGGTAAATTTCTAGGTTCCATGCAAGAAATGGGAATGAAATTCAAAATTCTGGGCGTCGTGGCTGGGTTGGAAACATTGAGAAACTTAGTTTTTTAATTCCTGTAAATCCAAAACACGCATGAAAATAATGAAACTTGGCTTGGTGCCGTGACATGGCACCAACATGCTGTGGTAAATTTGCAGTCCGATTTGCGAAGGCGCACACATTAACAATCAACAAAGTCATTTTGGAACAAGTGCTGTCACGTTACAATCGGAAATACAAGTGTTATTGCGACCGTGGGCGTTCTACTTACTAGTACCATTTACGTGCCGCCACGCGTCCCCATTTTTTATTAGCTAGGAGGCGCCGTGCAGGGTAGCTATTTGAGTACGAGAGGCATGCGATCAGACCCCTGCGCGTGCTTATCGGGAGGAGAGCCCTTTTACCTCCATTTTCCGTCCACCTCTCTCCCAAGGTCTCCATTAATGGCGCCCGAACCTCTATTTAATTTCGTGGCTATGTCTCACTCGACTGAGATTTAAGAGAGAAAAAAATCTGAAAGCACGGATCTTGATGTAAGATCCGACGGACCTATATAGCATCTACTGTGACTTATAGCAAGACTGATGAATATATAAGGACGATTAATTTTTTTTGATAAAAGAAGGGCTTGCCCCTTCCGATTTTCATTACTGAAACCACCACAATTCACAAGAAGTTCAGCACAACTCCAGCCTAACACGAAGGACTAAAAGCTTCCAGATTGAAATCACAACATCCCAAGAGGCCAACAAAAGCCAAAAATCCGCGCTAGAACCCAACATTTCACAACTGACGACACAATCCACATCCTAAACCGATTATTACATCAAAAGAAACTAGGAAACTAAAGGAAGCCCAGCAGCAACTAGAAGAACAACAATGCCAGGGTCGCCACAGCAAGAGTTTTCTTCACTCAGCCTCGCAACATTGATCTTCCACAGAAATATAAGGACGATTAATTGTCTTACATAATTAGAAAGATAATTAAAAAAGCCACATGCGGCTACGCCCGAAATACACAAGGGCAAAAGAAGAAGGAAGGCAAGGATCTGGCTCGCTGATCTCTACTTTCTTGATGCGTTGCTGCAAGCCGTGGGAACTAGTCTCCGCGGCGAGCGGCGATGAGCTCTTTCGTGTCCTTAAGACGCTGCTTGAGAACATCCACAGATTCCTCCACCAGCCTTTCGTGCTCGTTGCGGAGCATGTCATTCTTGTCCATAAGTTTCTTGACGATGATGCCGGTCCTCTTCAACAAGGCACTGGTCACCTCGCGCTCCTGCCTCCCGTGGCCGGCTGCGATGCTGCGGAGGCCTCACCGTCCCCTACTACTCCCACTGTTGGCTAGGCCATCCCTCTACTCACCCACACCCCCTATTATCCTGCGGCGATGACAGCCTCACACCGCAGCGAACCAGTGAACCCTCGTACTCCTCTACGCGTGGACATCCACTGCCGCGTCTTCCCCGGCTCCACGTCGTCCCCTTCCTAGGCCTCGCCGTCGTCCACCGCCCTGGTGCTCTCGGCGCGGCGTGGTCAATGTGGTCAAGTAACGGCTTCCCTCGGACGTCGACTTTACGTGGAGAGGCTGACAGATGGGTCCACGGCCGCAGCAAGGAAGTGCCTCCTTATTACGTGCAAAATAATTATTCCTCCACCTAACAGCGGGGACGCACCAGACGGGCCACCGTATTTCGTGAAAAAAATGTTTGCACCTAACTACTGGGACCCACCAGCTACATCTTCGCACGCAAGGAAGTGCGTCCGGGGAAAAAAATGACTCGCCTCCCTGACTGTTGGGACTCACCAGCTACATCTTCGCAGGCAAGGAAGTGCATGACAGTCGGGACCCACCTTGTCTAAGCATACGTAGCGTTGTCATTCTGGTCGCGAACGTGTACGTACATATATACTGGTGGATGTAGAGGCACACACGTGTCGTAGTAGAGGCGCTTACGTGTCGTAGTAGAGGCGCGCACGTAGCATGTACACGTACGTACAGCGGCCAGGGTGCAAGAAAGAAAATATGGCCACGTATGTGTACATACGAGCGGGGTCTCGAACGCCTACTCGCGCATACGTACGGCCATGGCTCGTCTACATGGCTGGGTCGGAACGGAAAAACAGCGTCATCGTCGTGTTCATGGGGAGGCAACGGAATGCGTCGTGTTCGTGGGGAGGCAACGGAATGCGTCGTGTTCATCGGGAGGCAACGGAACGCATGGGAGCCAACCGGCTGGGTCGGAACGGAATGCGTGGTCGTGTTCATCGGGAGGGCTTGGACGGAACAGGCGATGGAAACGAGGCCTGGCGTACCGCACAACGGAGGAAACAGACCTCCTACGTTCGGAAAGGGGTCCTCTTGATCGGGAGAGGTCTGGCGTATCGCAAAACGGAGGAAACAGACCTCCCACATTCGAAATGGGGGTCCTGTTGATCGGGAGGGGTGTGGCATACCGCAAAACGGACGATACGGACCTCCTACGGTCGAAAGGGTGGTCCTGTTGATTGGGAGGGGTGTGGTGTACCGCAAAACGGACGAAACGGACTTGTGTTGGAGCGCTATGGTTGAAACGGGGGTCCTGTTCATCGGGAGGGGTGTGGCGTACCGCAAAACGGGACTCCACGGGATACTGTTCATCTCCACCGTCGACCTCCTCCAGCCTCCACGGGCTACCGTCGACCTCCTCCAGCCTCCATGGGCTCTTGTTCATCCAGCCTCCACCGCGCGCTACTCCATCGACTACTGTTCAACCACCCCTCCACAGGCACCCCTCCACCGTCTACTGTTCATCCAACCCTCCACACCACGGGGTCCTGTTCAACCACCCCTCCACGGGCACCCCTCCATCGTCTACTGTTCATCTAGCCCTCCACCACACCACGGGGTCCTGTTCATCCAGAGGCAACGCCACCGCTCACTGTTCATCCAACCCCCCCCCCCCCCGCAACACTCACTGTTCATCCCAGAGGCAGCATCGATCGGCTTCAGTTAGCAGCAGTAGCGAAGGAATCGCTCGATCGGGTTCAGTTAACAGCCATCGATCGATTGCTCAGGTTCAGTAACCCGTAGCCTGCAGTGCAATCGCTCGGGTTCAGTTAGAGCCCAACGCCTCGCTCGGGTTCAGTTAGAGCCAACGCCTCGCACACACGCGCGTACGTGTACGTGAGAAACGTGCATCGCTCGGCCCCCGACCTCCCACCGTAACCGGGAACTCGCCGAAATTTTCCTCGCCCTCGCTTCTGCCATGGTTTTTTCCGTCGTGGACGGCCCAAAGAATGTCATGCAGCTGCGTCTCCGGCCCGCCCAGGACGAAAAGCCCATTTTCTGTCATGATTTTTTGTCATAGAAGTAGGAGCCCACCACATCTATGATGATACCGGGTTTTGTCACAATTATCGTCATAGAAGTGTCATATGTATGACAGAATTTTTTTCGTTCGGCCCAAAATGTCACAGATGTGTCTTTTTTTTGTAGTGCCCGACAGCTTGAACAGCGATGGTGTAGATGCTCAAGAACTCTACCGGGTTCAGCCTCCCATCGTACTTCTCAGGTATCTCTGGCGTAAACGTGTGAACGGACGGCCAACGGACTTGCCGCAGCTCTCGTGTAAAGGCAGGGCAGCCAACCTCAAAAGGTAGGCACCAGCCAACACTGAGCACAGTCTCGTCGATGTTGAGGCCGCTGCACCCGTCTGTCTGGCGGAGGTCATCGTGGCGCTTTATGACCGCGCGCGTATCTCCTGCTGCCTATCCTCCAGGGCTTGACGTTGGCCTGGACGTTCTCGAGGGTCAGAAGAGGCCATCGAGACGTCGTCGAGGTCTTGATTCAGATGCGCCCGCATCGGCTGCCGTGGTGGGGACGGCCCCCTCTATTCGGCCAGCAGTACGGGCGGTCGCTGTCGCTTGGGGAGGTCTTGGCGGGCCAGCTCGCCATGAGCCCTCAACTTTGGCAAAACCGAGCAGGCTCTGGATGGTGGCACGCCATTCATCCATCTGCTCGGCCACTGGAGGAAACCTCAGCAGCAACTGAGCTCACGCCATAGCCTCCGTGGCTGTGCTTGGCATAGATGTTGATGACTCCAACCACACATTGCCCGGCTCTTGATGGTGCCAGCGGCGGTGACGGCAGGGGTGCCGCGTCCACGCAGCTATGGGACGACCACCTGGGCAGCGGGGTCGCGCGGCGGCGGTGCTCGACGGTCAGTGGCTCCGTCGAGCGCAGCGGTCTGGTCGACTCGTCCGGGAGGAGGCACATGGGCCGCGGTCGCTCCTGCGCTGGGGGCGCCTGGAGGGCGATGGTTCACCCTAGATCGTGCGCTGTTGCTGTGGCTGTGCCCGTCGGTGGGAGGAGAGGGTGCAAACGGAGTGGCACCCTCGCCCACACCTTGTGGAGCGTGACTGCCAAGGAGTTGCTGATGATGTTCTCCTCCGACATCTTCAGCCCCTGTGTCGGCCGCGGGGGAAGTGGTGATGGCGCCACCTGCTCCAACCACGCCCCCAGCAGCGCTCACGTCCTTGCTCGTTTCCGCGTCCCCTGCAGCATTAGAGGCTGCGGGTGGCAGAGCCTTCGAGGTGGATGGGTGGGCCGAAGGACCGGTCTTATTTTTCTTAGGCGCCATGGTCGATGGCATTATCGAAGATGAAGATGGCGATGAAGATGATGCGCTGAGCATGCTTTCAGGTTCGTGCAAGCGCTCCCCCTACCTGGCGCACCAAAGATGTCGCGGGATATCCAGGCCACCTATGGGACCAGGAGGCCCCTTGCTGGTTCGGCAGGGGGACGGCGCATTGCACAAAGAGCATACCACCGCACGGCAGTGCGGCAGAGAGCGCACAAGCAATTTACCCAGGTTCGGGCCGCCGCGAGGCTCAAGACCCTACTCCTACTTTAGTATATTTATGGTGGAATGGGAATGGTGAGACACAGTACACTTGCCCGGCAGGGTTGCCATAGGGCAGCAACGACTACACGTGTATGGGTGTGTGGGTTGTCAACTTTCCAACCGTTCCTACAGGTGCCATGGACCTCCTTTTATAGACTAAGGGGTAACCACAATGGCAAAGTGGTCATTATCCACTGATATGATAGCAAACAGTGCTATCATGCATACCTAACTATGCGGGCTGACAGGGTGCATTAAATGCACCGCTTAGTGTCACATCACCGGTTGCCGGCAAGGCTTGCCGAGCTATCTCGCCAGCTCCGCGCCTGTTCCCTTGACACGTTGTAGGACGGGTGTCATCTGCGGGTTTCTTCTGTAGGAAATGTTTGCCATGTGGTGAATGGCTGCCACTTAATCACCTTGTGACTTGACACCGCACCGATCGACGACGTGGGTCATGCTTGAGTGGTTGGTGGGGTGGTTCTGCCCCCGCGAGCCCCGACAGATCTTGTCGGGGTGTCTTGATTGCCTGCTTCTGGTGGTGGCCTTGCCCCCTTGCCGGGCTCGCTTGCCCGGCAAGGGAGGCCCTTCTCTTGCCGATATCTTGCAGCTCTGGCTTGATCTTGGTCCTTCTGAGCTGCATATTGGTTAAATCTCTTGGTCCTTCAATCTCTGACTTAAGCTGGTGCTTCAATCTTGATCTTGTGCTTGTGCACAGTATGGGCAACGGACCCAGGGTTTGTTGCACCGACACGGAGAACTCCATTTCGTCATGGGCTGACCTGTGCCATGAGTTCATTGGCGCCTTCATCGATGACCATCAGGAACCAGGATGGCACAGCGATTTGTAGCTTCTCCAACAGAAAGAAGGAGAGACCCTCCACAAGTATTTGTAGAGATTCAATAGAGTCCATAGGAATATTCCAAATATCCATCCAGCGGCTTTGATAGCTACCTTCCTGTCCAACGTGCGGAACCGCAGTGTTCGTTCAAAGATGAATGTGTAGTTGCCCAAGACTGGGAAGGAGCTTTACATTTTGGTGGACAAGTGTGCTCGGATGGAGGAAGGAAGGAAACTCCCAGGAGAAGAAGATTGCGTCAACCTTGATTCACAGGATGATGATGAATCCACCAGTCAGAAGAAGGGCATGAAGCGCAACAAGAGGCACAAGGACAAGGCAGTGATGAATGTCAAAGGATCGAACACGCTTAGTATCGAAAAGAAGGCTAAAGCCGAAGCCCCCAGCAAGGAGGCTGCCGCGTGCGTTGACTGTCGAGAAGGCTGGAAAAGTTGATGGGCCCTACTTCAAGATCCATCGGACCAAGGGACACGATCTCTAAGAGTGTCATCAGGTTGAGGAGCTCGCCAAGAGGCAGACAGCTGAATATGAGAAGCGAGACAAGGAAAAAGGTCAAAATGGTGCTGGCGGCAATGGCCGGGGTGGTGAAGCAAATCGCCCCAGCAAGGCTTTTCGTAACCAAGGAAAACCCGCCATGGGCCGAGAGAAGGAAGTTTGCAATGATGAGGGTGATGGAGGGGATGAAGAGGAAACTAGTGAGCAGGAGTTCCAGAAGGCCACTGACTCCCTGTGCATTGTCGAAGGCGCATCTTTGCACTCCTCTCACCGCCAACTTAAACGGTGGGCGCGTGAGGTCAATGTCGTGGAGCCAGCAACAGAGGCTCGGAAGCTGCTCAAATGGTCACACACGCCCATCATCCTTGACAAAGAGGACCATATAGATCGCACCACTGTGGTAGGATGCTTGCCATTGTTGGTCTCTCCAACAATTCGCAACCTCAAATTCACAAAGATGTGGGTTGACGACGGGGCTGGGTTGAATCTGGTTTCCCCAAAGGTTATTAGGAAACTTCAGATAGCAGAGGAGGAGCTGAAGGTCACGTGCACATTTCAAGGAGTTAACCCTGGCAGGAGTCATACTAAGGAAAAGATCACGTTGCCAGTGATGTTTGGGGGAGAACTAAACTATCGGACTGAGAAGGTTGTGTTTGATGTCGTCGACGTCCCCATGTCATACAATGGGATCCTTGGACGCCCAGCTCTGGCAAAATTCATGGCCGGATCCCACTATGCCTACAACACCTTGAAGATGCCTACCGGGAGGAGTCATTTCCATCCCATCGGACGAGAAGGACACAATCATTTGCGTGGATAAGATGTACCGGGACACATTCGCGGTAGAGGCAGCGGCAGCAGCAGTTCTCGCCAAGGAAAGTAAAGGAAAGAAGAAGGATAGCAGGGACACCAGCAAGGAATCCAGGAAGCGTACCTCTTCAGAGTGTGCTACGCCTATCAATGACTTGCTAGAAAGTTCCAACAACAAGAGATCCAACGTTGCCGCACCACATGTGAAGAAGGTCTCGGCTAGGCTGGCTAGCATTGATGGTACCTTCACCATCAGCGCCACCCTCAATGACAAATAGGAAAGCGCGCTCGTTGCCTTCCTGTGGGCGAATATCGATGTGTTTGCCTGGCAACCATCTCATATCCCCGGTGTTCCCAGGGAGGTAATCGAGCACCACCTTGCTATCTGCCCACATGCCCGACCCGTCAAGTAGAAGGTTCGAAAACAGGCCTTGGAGAGGCAGCAGTTCATTGCCAAAGAGATCAAGAAGCTTGAGGCAGCTAGTCTGGTCAGAGGAATACTGAATCCAACATGGTTAGCAAACCCAGTGGTAGTGTGCAAGGCTAGCGGTAAGTGGAGACTTTGCATATATTTCACGGATCCGAATAAGGCTTTCCCTAAGGACCCATTTCCCTTGCCGCGCATAGACCAAATTGTGGACTCCACTTCAGGTTGTGATTTTCTCTCCTTTTTGGATGCATACTCTGGGTATCATCAGACCTTCATGTCCAAGGAAGACGAAGAGAAGACCTTGTTCATCACCCCATGTGGTACATACTGCTTTGTACGCATGCCTTTCGGGTTAAAGAGTGTCGGATCCACTTTTGCAAGAGCAGTCCAGATTGGTTTTGAGCCACAGTTGCACAGAAACATTGAGGTTTATACAGATGATATTGCGGTCAAGACAAAGGACAAATCAACCCTCATTCAGAATTTGGAAGAGACATTTGCTAATCTACGCAAGATCAACTTGAACTAAATCCGGAGAAGTGTGTGTTTGGCATTCCCTCCGGCAAGCTACTTGGGTACTTTGTATCCAATCGGGGGTCGAAGCCAACCCCGACAAGATCAAGGCTATTGAGCAGATCCAGGCACCCAAGACAGTCAAGGATGTGAGGTGTCTGATAGAGGGTGTTTCCACGCTAAGTAGGTTCATCTCCATGTCTTGCGAGCGCGCCCTGTCGTTCTTCAAAATTTGGAAGAAGTCAGGGTCCGTGAAGGGGGCCCCGGAAGCAGACGCAACCTTACAAGAGTTGGAGGCCAACTTGTCCACTGTGCCAAATTGGGTCACCCCCAAACCATAAGAGCCGTTGTTGCTATACTTAGCGGCAACCAATCAAGTGGTTAGTGCAGCCTTAGTGGCATAGTGGGAAGTGGAAGGAGCAGAGAGTGAGCAGGGCCCGGCAGGGCCAGATAAGGATCAAGACAGAGAAGAGCAGGACAACAAGGGTAACCCCAAGGACACGACAAGGAAGAAAGTGGTGCAGTGCCCAGTGTACTTCGTTAGCTCCCTGTTACAGGGGGCTAGATTGAGGTTCTCTGGTGTGCAAAAGTTGATTTTTCGTCTCATCATGGCCTCAAGGAAATTGCGCCACTACTTCCAAGCCCATGAGATCATGGTTTTCACCCGCTTCCTGTTGCAAAGGATACTCCGAAACCCCGAGGCTACCGACAAAATTGTGGAGTGGGCTTTGGAGCTGTCCAGCTTTGGCATGAAGTTTGAGAGCATGTCAATGATTCAGAGCAGGGCACTGGCAGAGTTTATTGCAGGATGGATGCCAACCCCTCGTGAGGACATGCCGAAAACAATTATTCCCGCAAGGAAGTGCCCCAAGAATGGATCATGTATTTTGATGGTGTTTTCTCCCTACAAGGTGCATGGGCTGGCGTGCTTCTTGTCGCCCTATAGGGGAGCACTTGAAGTACGTCGTCCAGATGCAATTTCCCAGGTTGGAGGCAACTAACAATACAATAGAGTATGAAGGGCTCCTTGCCGGACTCAAGATTGCGACAGAATTGGGAATCAAGAAGCTGATCATTCGAGGAGATTCACAGCTTGTGGTGAGACAAGTCAACAAGGATTACCAAAGTCCATTGATGGAGGCATACGTTGAGGAAGTGAAGAGATTGGAGGAACACTTTGACGGATTGCAAACAGAGCATGTACCCCGTGCGAAAAACGTCATAGCCGATCATTTGTCAAAATGTGCTGCGCAAAAGCTTCCTGTGGAACAAGGAATCTTTGTTCTCCATCTTACTCAGCCCTCCGTATCCCCAGCAACAATGGCCCAGAAAAGGAGGAAGATGGACTCCGGTAAGGCTCTACCGGTAGAGCCTCTCGGGGTTCCTGGTAGGGACCCTGCCGGAAGCAACTCCTCATCACTTGCCGGACTGCACCCTCCAGCATGGCCAATGGTCCCCTGGAACGAGGAACGTGCCCCCGTAGATGAGGAGGTGCCGCTAGTCCTTGTTGCCGAGCCTCAGGCTCCAACTTGGGCAAGTCATTTCCTCCAAACTGGAGAACTTCTCAGTGAGCAAGATGAAGCTGAAATAGTAGCACGGAGGGCCAGTATTTATCAGTTTGTCAATGACACTCTGAACAAAAGGAGGCCCAATGGTGTGAAATTCAAGTGCATCTGCCGGGAAGAAGGAAGGGAACAGTTGGCTGAGATACACAGAGGCATGTGTGGATCCCAAATTAGATCAAGGGCATTAGTTGGGAAAGCATTCCAGCTAGGATTCTATTGGCCCACAACCCTCCAAGATGTGGTGGAGCTAGTCACTAAGTGTGAAGCCTGCAGTTCCATTCCAAGAACATCCACCTACCTGCAGAAGCTCTTCAGACAATCCCTTTGTCATGGCCGTTTTCGGTCTGGGGGCTCAATATCCTCGGCCCTTTCCCCCGAGCTACCGGGGGCTTTGAATTCTTGTTCATTGCTATCGACAAGTTTACGAAGTGGCCAAAAGTAGCTACTGTGAGAAAGGTGACTGATTAGTCAGCTACCAAGTTCTTGTAAGAATTGGTGTGCCATTTTGGTGTCCCGGCAAGGATCATTATCGACAACGGCACCCAATTCATGAGTCATGCCTTCATGCAATATGTTTCTGCCCTCAGAAGCAAGATCTCATTCGCCTTTGTTGCACATCCCAGAAGCAATGGACAAGCTGAGAGGGCGAACGCTGAAGTGCTGCGAGGTCTCAAGACAAGAACCTTTGATACGCTGCAGAAGCACGATAGGTGGTGGATCAATGAGTTGCCGGTAGTTCTCTGGTCCCTCAGGACGACACCAAATCGAGCTACCGGGCAGACTCCCTTCTCCCTCGTTCACGGGGTAGAAGCAATTATCCCCATGGAACTCATTTACATGTCCCCTCGAGTGCTTGCCTACGATGAAGTAGCATACGATGAGGACCGACATGACGATGCTCTGCTTCTCGAGGAGAACCGTCTCCAGGCTACTACACGTGCTGCACGCTACCAGCACGCCCAGCGTCACTATCACAGCTGCAGGGTTCATGCCTGGTGTGTTTTGAGGAAGGAGACCTTGTCCTTGGGCGCGTTTAGTCTGCAAAGGGTACACACAAGTTGACACCAAAGTGGGAAGGCCCTTACCGGGTAGTTCGAGTCACCAGACCTGGCGCAGTCCGTCTGGAGACTGGATATGGTATTCAATTGAAAAACTCATGGAATATTGAGCATCTCCTTTTGTACAGGCCTTGACTCACTTGCATGTAACCCCTTGTACAAAGCCAAGCGCAGACCCTGAGCAACAGAGAAATGATTGAAGCGCTGCCCCCCCAACAAGTTCCATGCATGCAGCATATCATCAGCATTGCATAATCATACCATGTGCATTGCGTAAGCATTTCATGAGAATTGCATATGCATATAGATAAGATCACATCTTGCATCATTTCCATCCACATGAAACTAAAGGTTCCTGCCACGAGCTTGGCCTCTACAGGGAGCTGGAAACATGAACCAACACTGCGGTCTCCGGTAAGCAAGTACTTGTGCATAAGGAAACCTCGCCACTTTTGAAACTTAGGTGCTCCCACTCCTTGACACAAATGTTGCTTCGTTCAGGGTGGTTGTAGTGGCCTTTGGTGAAAAGAGATTGGCGGGGGGCTGGTCCCTTTGTTTATGTCCCTTTGTATTTACATTATCTTTGACCTTGTTCATCGCCAGCTCTTCACGCATCTTGCGGTTGCGCACATTCTGATGGAATGCGCTGATCACGGTGGCGGGATGAACATCTGGGATGTTGTACTGCACCTGAATGAACCTCTGTATGTACTTGCACAGGTTTTCACCTTCTTTCTGGGGGATGATATGCAAACCGCTTGCCTGACCATGAGCTTGGTGGCCCCCCGTAAAGGCACCAACAAACTCATGGCACAAATCCGACCAAAAAGAAATATAATCTACTGGCAAGTGCATCAACCATGACATAACATTGGGTTTAAGTGCCAACAAGAAGTAATTGGCAAGCACCTTGTCGTCACGAGCTCCTGCAGCTTGCATGGCGATGGTGTAGATGCTGATGAACTCCGACGGATGGGTCTTGTCGTTGAACTTCTCGCCGATGTCGGGATTGAACGTGCGGTGGGAGGGCCACTAGAACTGCCGCTGCTCACGAGTAAAGGCTAGGCAACCCACCTCATAGGGTAGGCCGCCAGAGCCTCCTGGTACTGGGTGGTCCATAGTGGGGCCCGCCCGCCTATCTGACTGGTGGCGTGCATCGTGCCGGCGCTCGATCGTGGTTCGAGCGTCTTCATGGGCTCGCTCCCGAAGAACTTGGCGCTGATCGCGGTGGGTCCGTGGATCGGACGACGCTATGGAAATGTTATCACAAGTGTCATCACGACGGATCGACACCCGCGGTGGCTGGCGTGGAGGAGGAGAGTGCACCCTGGCGCAGCACCTCCGGTCCTTCCAACGCTGGCATGCGGTGGCCCGACGGAGCGCCGGCCTGAGGGCCCCGCTGGTCGTGGCTCATCTTTGTTGGCTACGCCGACGAGGCTCCGGATGGTGGCTCTCCACTCGTCAAGCTTTTCCGCGGCAGGAGGAAAGTCGAGGAGCAATTGCGCACGCCCCAAAGCTTCTGCTGGCGTGGGTGGCGGCGAAAGCTGCGTGGACCGTGACGTGCTCCGACTTCTAACCACGTTAGAAGGAGCTCTATCACGGCATGGCGGCTGTGCGCCATTTTTGCCATCATCTCGCATGCATGCTGGCCTTCGACGTCCCGTAAATGATGCACATGACTCTTACCACGACGCCGCCCAGGGTCACCAGCGTGGTGACGCTGCTCGTCGCGCACAACCTGGGAAGAGCGCGTCGTGGGCGCCACCGTAGGCGTCTTGGAAGTCGCCGTGCCGCTCGTGGGTGGCACGACGCCGCCCCTGGAGGGCCCCCCGCCGCCAGGGGGCCCGGCCCCGTCTTTGGATTTGGCGGCGTGCGGCCCGTCGTCTCGCGCACGAGCGACGCCGCTCGCTAGGCTTTGACTGCCAGAGCGATGCGGGTGTTCGCGGGCTGCGCCTCGGCTTCCATCCGCGACCGCCCCACCACTCGCCCGCACTAGTACGGGCCGTTCGGCCCCCGATGCACCGATCGCTGTGATCGTCTTCTTCTTAGGAGCCATGGCGATGAAGAACTGCTAAACTAACTGCTAGACCGGATTTTCACAACTGCGCCCCCTACCTGGCGCGCCAAAGATGTCGGTGGAAACGACACCTATGGGATCACTGGGATCCCTTCTATGCTTGGCGGGCGCGGGGTTGTACAAAGAGCGGGTCTGGTAGTCAGCACAAAGATCGTTTCCCCAGGTTCGGGCCGCGAGGATGTGTAATACCCTAGTCCTGCTTTGGTGTATATTTGGGTGTTCTTGAGCTCTCGAACTAACTACGGGGTGTGCGTAGTCCAAAAGATCCGAATCCCTCTCCATTACACCTCGGGCCTCCTGTTATAGACAAAAGGGGTTGCCACAGTGGCACACAGGAGGTGGAAAGTTACACATTGTACAAGCTTATCGCCTGTCATTATAGGACAATGCGCATTAAATGTGCTACTTAGGTGTCCCGTTGCTTTATTTGGGACAACAGGGAGACCTGTCCCGTCCGTTGCCGCTCTGCCTCGCTCCGACATGCGTCCAGGCCAAAGAGGCATGCAGCGCCACGTAGGCTGGCAGGCTGCTGAGATGGCATGGTGGTAGGATCTTCGCGAAGATCTGCATGCCACCATGCAGGTGCTTGATGAGTTGGCCTGGAAGCCGCACGTTGCCATGCAGGTGCCTGCCCAGCTAGTTGGGCTGGCAGCTGTATGGGAACGGCGGTGGAGTCTTGGGAGACGTGGGTCTAGCTGTGGCCCCACAGGTGTCCTCGGCAAGGGTCTCGCCGAGGCCCCGACAAGGGTCTTGCCGCGGCATCGCGGCCGTCCCCGACAAGGATCTTGCCGGGGGTCTCATAGATTTCCTCAGCAAGGATCTTGCCGAGGGTCGTTCTCTTTTGATCTTCATCTGATCTCATGTGCTTATGATCTTCAGAAAGATCTGCATGCCACCACGGAGGTGCCTCCCGAGCCTTGGTTCCAATGTGGTTGACGGTGTTGGAACCCTTGGGCTCAAGGGTGGTGCGCCCTGCTGGCGTTGGGCAAGTTGCCCCAGCAAGAGCCACGTTGGGCAAGTTGCCCCGGCAAGGCTCTTGCCGGGGCCGTCGAGGCCGCCCCAGCAAGGGTCTTGCTGGGGGAGTCCACCTCATTCTCTTGCTCTTTGTGTCTCTGGTCTTGGCATTGTTTTGCCTTTCTTATGCTTCTACTTCCTCCCTTTGCCCTGCTAAGTGTGGCCACATGTGCGGCTTTGACTTCCTATGCACAAGTAGAGGGGTAAAAAGGAGAGCCCCTACTTTTGTACACCGACAAGATGCAATTTAACAAATTAGGAGGAATACAAGCTAGGCACCATATGCAGCATGCAACCAGATATCACACTGCCATGTTAGAGCAAGCACCTGGGGTTGTGGAGTAGGGGAGATGACATTTGGAACTTGCACTGCAGTAGGAGTAGCAGGAGAATCTGCAGAGATCATCTGTTTCGGTTGCTCCAGAGGACCACCATCATTCTGTGCCTTCATCCTTTTAGATTTTGCCTTGTCAAGTAAACACACAAGAAAAATGAATGAAATTCACACTTCCAAATTCGTTGATGCATGATACTGACGAACACAACTTTTATGTATGGCAACCACATTGTAGTAGGATGGAATGTGTATGAAAAACGCTAAGCAGAAGGCATTTCAATAAATTGGAAGAAATGCAATCTAGAAACCACATGAAAGATCCAAACAAAATCACTCTACCAAGTTAGATGTGTCTCATTATAAGTGGCACTTCAACAAATTAGAGGCAATACATGTTTGAAATGATATGCAAGATTCAACCAATATTACACTGTGAACTTGAAGGTGTCTCGTGAGAAGTGATTGATGAGGGACACACAAGAAAAGTAGTTTGATGTAAGAACATGGTTAATAGAAAGACATAGTATAGGTACCAAAAACAGGAAGGCGTGTCATATTCACAGGTATAATGTGTTAACTAAATAGATGCAATTTAACCTAATTAGAAGCATTACAAGGTAGATACCATATGCAACATGCAACCACATATCACACTGCCAAGTAAGAGCAAGCACCTGTGATGGTGGTGTAGGGGAATTGCGGTCATCAACTAGAGAGCTACGTTGACTTTCTTAATTTAGCCTTCCTATTTCTTGAGAATCATGTGGGGAGCATGAAACTGCACTCTTTAAATAAGTAGCGGATCTCACAGTAACCCACTGGGGTGACTGTCTCATCATAAGTGATTGATGAGGGATACGAAAGAGCATTAGTTTGATGTATGAACATGTTAATAGACATATGTAGTATGTATCAAAAACAGGAAGGCATGTCATTATCAAAGGTATAATGTGTAAAGTAAGCATATGCAATTTAACCAAATTGGAAGCAATACAAGCTAGACACCATATGCAACATGCAACCATATTTGACAGCGCGAAGTTAAACCAAGCACCTGGGATGGTTGTGTGTGGTAATTGATATCATCAACCGCAGAGCTACTTTCATTGTCTCCATCTGCTGACACTACACCCTTTAGAGCGCTGAAAGGCTTGGTGCTTATCTTCAAATTACACTGGAGCGACTTCTGTCTTTTATTTTTTGTATTCATCAACACGCTGTCAGAGTCTGAAATACCCATGCATAAAAAACAATAGTGTGAGTATGGGTGAAGTGTGTGCACAAGTAGTACAATGTAAAAGTAGCAGATAGCAGGTCGGTGAGAAATAAATGATGGGAGACATATGCTAGCTCTACAACATGCATGGCACACGAAATTACTAGATTCTAGGATTTTGAAATATGAGCACAGGGATGGCTGGGAAATGCATATGCTCCTCCAGCACACCACAAGGTGTGGTCCTAAGAAAATAACAGTCGACTAAAAACAAATAGGTCAGTCCATTTTTTTGCACCGTCCGATGTACACCTGGAAATGCTAGCGACCACCAGCCCAGTCCCCTGCCTCCACCCTCCCCTCGACCTCACCGCAACGTCGTGCTTAGCACCGCCCCCGGCCATCCCTTCAAGCCCCGCTGACCTCTAGATCGGGCGCAAGCAGCTCCTGCGCCCCACACCCCTATGATAGACACCAATGCGCCGCTTCCTTGGCGAACATGCGGACTAGGTGCTCCGCGCGCCTAAGCGGGTGCTTCTTCTTTTAATTGCAATTCAATTGACTCTGAATTGAAATCCAGGCGGGCTACTGACCTCTAGCCAAGGTGAAATAGTAAATGGGAGGAAACCTTGTGCATTTAGTATCACGAAGAAGTTGCAATAAGAAGCACTCTACTAGTTTCTTTCGTGGGATGAATACAGTGTGAGCAGAGACGAAAGATTTCCATGAATAAGGGAAGAGGAGTACCTCTTTCTGCTGGCAGTGTTGTGTCCTCCTTCTATTTTTCGAACGATCTTCTTGTGGTTCGCTAGAAATGAGAAGTTGTGGAGGACGATGGAGCCTTGGAAGAACCCATGGCCAAGTTGTTGAGTGTGGTGCGGTGGTCGTTTGTCGGTGGCGGGGTACCAGATCTGAGGCGACGAACAACAACGTAGTGGGAACAGCTCCAGTGTGGTGGACGGTTGCGACAGTGGAGCGGCAGCGATGAGGCGCAGGACAGCGTAGTCGAAGTGGTTCTGGTACGACGCACGTTGGCGTCGGCGTCGTGGAGGCAGTTCTGCCTCGGCTTCAGCTTCTAAGTCCTTGAGGGCGTTGCGGTTTCCATTGCGTTGGACGACGACATCGGGGTTCCGGTTCCGGCGTGATGAAGGAGGTCCGTGGTGGATTGGGCGCGATGGGATGGAGGACGGAGGAGGCTGGGGTTTCACGGCTGGTGGAGAGGGCATTTTGGCGAACACGGAGTATGAATGGGGAAACGGAGGGAGGGGGAACTAAGGGGGAACAAAGTTTTGGTTTGGGACACGCTTGTTTGAAATTTGGGGAAAGTAACAAACTTTTCCCTCATATAAAATTTCGGACATACTGCGGGTTGTGGGTAGGACAGTAATCTCATGTGTCCCAAATGGTGGGCAGGATAGATTTCGGCCGAGCGCATGGGTGTTTAGGCGCCCATGGCATATGAATGCTTCTCGGAGGCGGTTGAGATTGGTGTCTTTGTGAAGTTACGAACCTACCCCGGTTAGACGCTTGGACATCAGGCCGATAGGCTATACGGGCCAGAGTCAGGACAATAATTTCCTACCACCAAACATTAATCTCGCACGGTTTCGGGTGACCAGAGGATTATTTGGCGCTTCGTTCAATATTTGGGAGCAGAAGCATTAACGTTTTCGGTTCTCTTGAATTGAATTTTCAGGATTTGTCAAACTTCACAAATCTTGACTCTAGAAAATCCTAAAACTATGATTATTTTGGAATGGAGGGGGTACATTTGAATATACATTGTACGTGAGTATATATTAAAAAATATGCAACTTACCTCAGTACATGCATGGTTCCAGATACAATCTCCTTGGTTGCAAAAAAATAGTTAGACACGCGTATGAATATATAGCATGCTCGAACGCACAGCAAAGATTGATGCACCCTTATAGATCTCATTTACAAATGCCATTATCTCAGATTAAAATAGATGAATGCACTTCCTATGAATTCGAATCTTCGAAATCCCCTTTATGTTGAATTCAACATGTATTCTATTTCATAGCTAGCCATTTGGAATGTATCCATGTAAGTGAAAAATGAATAAAGTGCTTCACACTAACAACGTGGAGTGCACTAATTAAAGTTTATATATGAATTGCAAAAGCAATGCATTGTCTGTATTTCAAACTGCTATCACTCTATGGGTCGATAATATGAAATAAACATAGGCAGATGCTAGAATTCAATAGAATACGGGTGTCTGATAGACCGATTTTCGTTCATACGTAAATTGCAAAATTCATGATCTCATCCAAAAATAATAATGTCATTTATATTTTAATTTAATGCGTAGAACCTCCTTTTACACGTAGTGCACTATGCCTCAGCCCGTTCTCACACGCGCGCTATATATATCTCTATCTAACGCATAAGTGCTCACACTTTATATACATCGGCATTTCTCTTTCACACATGCTCACAATCTCTCCCGGGGTGTTGGGGTGTCTCTCACACACACACTATCTATATATATCTCCCTCTCTCTTTATGACTACTATGTACCACTCTTTTCACTAATCTCAGTTGGAAAACACTAATTCTCTCACATGCGTATATACACACACGCACGGTCCCTACTAGCCCTCTATACACACGTATATGTCCCTACATGTCTCCTGCACGCACATTATCTTTAGGCCTCTCTCGCACACATTGCACCCCCCCCCCACAGACACTCCTCTCTCTTAGTAGTTGGCAGATAAGATTCCATCAGATCATTCAGTAGGATATCCCCGACTATTAGGCTGGATGGTATTATGAGGCAAAGTTTTACCCAAGTCCGGGCCCTTGCAGTTGAGGAAAAAGCCTAATGCTGGTATATTAGTGATAGGGGTGTGTACAAAGTACACGTGAATACCATGCATTGTGCGTGTGTGTGTGTATACTATCGATGAACTAGCCCTCGGGCTTCTATAACATACTCGGGGCCTAGGGTTTCAAATCATATATAGTCGGCTTGTCATCAGTGGGGATAGAGTCCTCCATGACTCTGGTAGCTTCGTCTTGTACGCCGAGTCCTCCACATGGGTCTTCGTATAATGCGTCTCGGTCCAACCTATGTGGCGCGGGATGCAACCGACCCATGAGTCCTCATGTTGACCCACCACAACTAGAAATGATGTGCCCACCAGAACAAGAAATGATGTGCCCACCACACCACACACGCAGTCGGCCACTAAGAAAATAAGCATATACAATAGTAAAATGTTATACATAAAAGTTAATTGCATGGTGCATCCAAAAAAAATTTGTTCTGCATTGTGAACGTTTATATTTTCTCCTAAAATATTAGTCACGGGAACGAGAAACGATGGGCAAATCTCTCCTTGTCTCCACCGGACACCCCCTCTTTCTACACCACTTTCACATATGCACACAAACTATCTCTCGGCCCTCTAAAAGTATGCATGCCCCTGACACATTCACGCGTGACGGTCACTGTATTTCAAGAGAAAACACTATATGGTCACTGGACTTTAGAATATGCTCATTACGATCACTGTATACATTCTCATGGTGACCATACAATATCTAGCTCATGATACGTCTCCGTATTTTGTTGATGACACTGATGGACATTGTATTTGATGTGTGCTCTGTATTTTGTTGACGACACTTACGGTCATTGTATTTGAAGCGAAAGCACGATATGGTCACTGGAATTCAGAATAAGCTCATCATGGTCACCACATACATTTTGTGCTGCTAACCAACCTATGGTTGTATGGTTAGGAGGGCAGTGGTTTCCCGAGCCCACCAGGTGCTCGCATTTATCCTGGATTAATTTCAGTATTTTCCGGCGATGCCGTTCAGTGGGAGGAGACGTTCCCCTCGACTACGAGGCACCTTTGGTGACTTCATAAAATCTGAAGATCATATGCTGGCTCACTCTCTCGAAGGTGCTCATAGGGGTAGGGTCT
The DNA here is from genome assembly GCA_032464435.1 of Aegilops umbellulata. Taxonomy (NCBI): domain Eukaryota; kingdom Viridiplantae; phylum Streptophyta; class Magnoliopsida; order Poales; family Poaceae; genus Aegilops; species Aegilops umbellulata. Next base: position 4,022,012 of record CP136059.1, read on the forward strand.
GCGTGTGTGCGTTTATAGTGGTGAGTGCTTGCACGTATATATGAGCGCTTGTGTCTGTACCATGTTAAAAAAATACATGTCATGATTATACAGTCACTCGCTCACCCGTACAACTCCGTATTTTGTTTATGACACGATCAATTGACCAGTCAAACATTCCACGTGGCGCAACTAGTGTTGCATCATCGGCGAGCGTAACCGTGGAGCGAACCTGTCAGCGCGTATATGAGAGAAAGAAATGGTAGTTTGAGTCTGTAATGTGTTAATAAAATACATTTTATGGTGATCATACAGTCACTGACTCACCATATAACTCCGTAATTTGTTGATGACACGATCAATTGACCAGTCAAACAGTCCACATTCAGCAACACACATTACCATAGGGCCCACCCGTCAGCGCGTATATGGAAGACATAAATGGTAATAAATTAGTGGTCGGTGGGGATTAGAAGTCCTGAGACCTCTGGTTGTTGGTCAGCGGCGGTGGGAGCGCGGTGATTGGGCGGTGGCGTGGGGATCGCTAGAGAAAAAGCTCAGCGCGGGGGGGGGGGGGGCTAGAGGGATGGCCTAGGCGGTGGGGAGTGGTTTCGCTGCAGGCGGGGCAGCGAGGCGGCGCTCCCGCGGGCGGCGGGCGCCGGTGGTTTGGCTGGTGGTGGCTGGCGGCTCAGGGGGTGGAGGTCGAAGATGAATTGCAGGCCCTTGATTTCATATCCAACGGCTAAAAAATCGACTAACCTGAGATGAAAAAGTCAGTCGACTGACGTTTAGCCTCACCCCACACGTACAAATGCACGCACACAACACTCGCACGAACACACGCACGCCTGCAGGCGAGCAACACTGACGGGTACACATGCACTCACGAACACACGCACGCATGCAGGCGTGCAACAATGACACGTACACATGCACTCACGAACACACGCATGCACACATGCATGCAACACTAAAACGTACACATGCACGCATGCAACACTCGCACGCCTGCATGCACACAACACACGACGCAAGACACACGCTCAACCTATATGTGCATGCACCCTTTGTTAAGAACATGGATAGTTACCGGTATTAATCAATCTTCTCTGTGATTAGCAGACCATTGATGTTTGCAGCGGTCTTTATGAATCACAACATATCGAACGGGCTATCAATGTTTATATGAAAATTTTAAAATTCTGTTACATTATATATTAGGCTTATGTACATGAAATAGATGACGTCACACTCAATGAACAATCATCAGTTTATGAAATGCCCGCTTCTGACAGCCCTGGCCCACCTAGAGCTCCTCTATCATGCACTGCCTGCGCTGGGTCACTGACATGTAGGCCAGGTACCCAAAGAGCCCACACATCAGTGGAAGAACGGCGCGGTGTCGTACCTCGGAGTCGAGGGCGTCGCTCGCTGAACGCCCGGCTGAACACGCCTCCTTGTCGCATTCAAACGCCTCCGTGAAACCCGTGTGGAAGCCAAGAAATCCACTCTGTACACAGCTCCATTCATGACTGGGCCGACATTAAATGCAACACCGGCCGAGCTCCTCCCGTCCGCCGTCTATTTAAATGAGTCTAGACGTCGGCCAAGAATCGCACACCTCCGCCACTCACCTATCTCCTCCTTCACCATTTTGTCCAATCTTACAATGGCTTACGAAGAGTAGTTATCCCGCATCCAAGCCGGCTGGGTGGCCCGCCGAGCCCGCCGGATACGAGTTATGCAGCTCGCTGATCCACCTCGCTCCCCTCCCCGACGGAGCCAGTTGCCACCCCAAGCCGGTGCGCGGTTCAGCAACTCGCCACTCCAAGCCAGCTCGACAAGGAGCGACAGGTGCTCCATGCCGGCACGGCGGGGCGCACGGGCGTCATCGCTGCCGTCCACGCCGCCGCCTCATACCGCACCTCCTGTGTCGGTGACCGTGTCTCCCGTTTCTGTGGCCAGGACTCCCATGCCGGCGGCCGCACCATGCAAGCAGAGACAAAAGCTGGGTGCGCGGAGAGCGACGAGTTGGTGGCCAGCGCCTCCGGGTCCGCCGCCATCATCGAGGAGAAGTAGAACATGGGAGGCCACCGCCACTTAGGTACCATGAAGGCCACCGCCGAGGCGACGCTGGCGTACACAGTAGATGTCCTGCCGGATCCTTTTGTTGCGAGGACCTTCATCAACCCCGCATGGGCTCCACGGAAGCGGAGAAGCCCCCTTCCGCCTCCATCTCGGGCATCAGCCAACGATGTTAGTTGAGTAGTGAGGACGCGAGATATCTTTGCGCTGAAGCATATACCTCCGGGGCTCCCGGCAGTCCGGTGATCATGCTGCCACACATGAGGAACACAAATGGATCGGCGAGCGACCATTTAGGCCAGGTATTATTATACCCGTGCTGTCGAGAACTAGCACCGCTTAGTTGACTTGAATGTAATGAAATCCATCATGTTTGTATGAAAATCCGGTATTTTATATGAATTATGTCATTGTTTATATGAAATATCACCGTGTTTGCATGAATTTTTTCCGGTTGGTTGAGTTTCTGTAAGAATGTGTGCGACTACAGTTGGATGGCGTAATTTGTGGGTCGCCAGTGGTCTGCGGCTGGTTCGGGCAGCGTGGTGGGAGAAAAAAAGCACAGCTCGTGCGAGCTCGCCTCCAACGCGCACGCTGGAGGATGCGTGAGCACCCGAGCTATTCCTCATTCATTTGTGGCAAAGGCACCGGTGGACAAAAGGGTCGCCAATATTTTGGCTACCCAGGGCAAGATCCAAATAGCCCCTCCCGGCACATTCAAATCCCTCGTTAGCCGTGAAATTTTGCTATGTGTTGTTTTCATGGACTAGCAAGATGCCCGTGCATTACACGGAACATCAAGATGCATTTTTTACAAAGCACCTATTGTGATTAACCCATGCAGGAGTAATCCCATGTGTAAAAACTAATGATATCTCAGAATTTTATCGAAAAAATGGTATCTCGAGAATTTTATCGGAAAAAATGGTATCTCAAGAATTTCATCAAAAAAATGTTATCTCGAGAAAGATGAGAGATAAGGTGGGGAGGAGTGGGGCATGGTGGTGACTGGTGGTCGGACCGGGCAGAGGCATGGGGATGGACAGTGCATTATGTCTAGGTTTGTATCTCCCTCACACACACCCACGTAGGTGGGGGACGTGCACGAAGAGAAGAGGAGCATCCACGGCACACACACTGTCGTCTCTTTCCCAACCACACACGCGCTGGTACATAGTGGAGCTCATTTCTGTATGAAAAGGCAACCCATGTGGTAATTTGATACGTGTACCGGTTGTCCACTTGATGGAGTATCATGTACCACGGGTGAACAAACAAATTGCGACTTGACGCGTTATGTTAAAAAAGAGGCAAACCATGTGGGGCCTACCTTGGAGGCAAGGCTCTATACACTGAAGATGCTCTGTATGTATTACTTTTGATGTGTCCCATCATCTCGCAGAACGAGGAGAAGCTTGCTTAGTACGCCATCTCCCCTGCCCACAGGCGCGATGGCTCGCAGGACGAGGTGAAGCATGCTTAGGGCATCTCCAATAGATTGTATGTTAGTCTTGTTGGTAAAATTTCCATGTCATCAACCAACAAGCTATCATACAACTACTCCAATAGGTTGTATTTAAGCTATCCAATAAATGTTGAGAAAATAAACTTGATTGCTCTCTATTTCACCTTGGAGCTTGTGCAAAGGTTGTTGGTTATTCTACATACAACTTTGCTCTCTCTTCACATTTATTACATGCCACATCATCACTATGTCCTAGATGGAAGATTTACCAACACCTATCATATAGTTGTTGGAGATGCCCTTACTACACCTTTCGCCCGATCCCTCGCCCACGCGCGCAGGGGCTCACAGGACGAGGAGAAAATTTTACTACTCCCTCTGTTTACTCCTCGTCCCTACCTTGGTTAGAGAGATTGTCATATTGTTTCAAATATGTCTTCTAGTAGTAGTAGTAGTACAGTGGTACATAGGAGTAGTACTACAGCAATTTCCTTGGAGTCAATTGTGCAGCAAACTACCCTAGGTTATGTTACTACTCCCTCCTTTTCGGTTTATGGCTCAATTTCAAAATGTCACCAACCAAGGTAGACGGTGAGTGGTGGAACTAATTTCGTAGTTTGCACAAGTAATTAGTACGCTCATTTTTCTCAAAAAGTAATGTTTACCAATGCATTAATTAGAACAAATGCATGCATGACCACTAAATTTCCATGAACTTCTACATGCATTGGTGAGTTTTCTCTTGACCCTGCTTGGATCGGGTGATTTAACGCACCTCGAAATCCAACCATGTGATGGTACTACTAGTAGTAGAATTGAGACTTATAAAACGGAAAAACAATTTTTTTAGATGAGCCCTATAAACCGGAAAGGAGGGAGTAGTAAGTAGTACTACCTCCATAGTGGGCACGTACTCCGTAAAATCAGATTTTCCCAAACTAAGTTGCTCAACATTTATTTGCTTGTTTCCCTTCCTGCCTCGTTGCCTAGAAAAGACTATGCCAAACTCCCCTACCTGACGCACGGGAAAATACCCGCCCTCACCTTTTTTTAGTCCGGGTTTTTATCGATGGATCGCGCGAAGCAGCAAAAACCAAGTCGTGTCTTGTACTCCTCCATCGGCGCTCGCTTTCATGAATTATGTAGTTACTCTCACCGACATGTGGGATATATAGCAATCGGGTCGACGTGCCATGCACCAAGTAACAGTGCAGACAAGCAGGGGGACGCACCCCAGTCATAGTGCCCTAGTAGTAGTAATGAGGAATGAGACGTCAAATCACAATGCCACACCTTCCCAGATGGACGAAGCAACCATTATTTCACACTTCACTGAATCCGCTTCGCCATCATCTCCTTCAAGAAAACCACATATTGCTTTTGCCATTGTTCTGCCTCAAGAGGGACGCGCATCGCCTTGGTACATCATGACATGTGGGACCGCATGACAGGCCATGCTCCCACGCCCACCGCTCAGTAAAATCACCTCATTTTTACTACTTCCTCCGTATTGGTTTACAGGGCATGCACGTCGTTCTAGGTTGAGAATTTAACTGGCTATACATGTGATGAACAGTATAAGTTTAGAAACTACATCCGCTTAAGAATCCAATGATATACTTTTTCTGACATAGTAACTCATATTTAGTTAGTCAAATGGATGACCTAGAACTATGTGCACACCCTATAAATCAAGAAGGAGGGAGTAGTATCTTTTTAGATCAATATTTGGGCTCAATATCGGCCCGTTAAAGATTTGACACCATTGCAGCCCATCGTCAGTTCGAGCCCGTTAACAGCTCGCTATATATTTGGGCTCAATATCGTCCCGATGAGATTTCGGCGTGTTAACGACCCATTTAATGGATGGGCCAATTTTCAGGATGTACATCTTTCGGCCTTTTAGCGATCCATTTAAATGTTGGGCTAATTTCTGGCCTGGTGTGTCTTTCAGCCTGTTGACGACCCATAAATTTGATGGGCCATTTGTAGTCGGACCTGAGTTTCGTCCTTTTAGCGGCCCATTTAAGTATTGGGCCAATTTCTGGCCTGGTGTCACTTTCAGCCTGTTGACGGCCCATAAATTAGTTGGGCCATTTGTAGTCGGACCTGAGTTGGCCTTTTAGCGACCCATTTAAGTGTTGGGCCAAATCCCGGCCCTGTGTGCCTTTCGGCCTGTTAACCGACCATAAATGAGTTTGGCCATTTGTAGTCGGACCTTAGTTTTGGCTTCTTAACGGCCGATGCCCTTCATGGTCCAATACCAACCCGGTTTCTCTTTCAGCCTGCTAAAGGCCCACAACACAGTTGGGCCGTTTACAATACGACCTGACTTTCGGCCTCTTAGCGGCCCATGCTCTTCATGGTCCAGTACAAGCCCGCTGTCTCTTTCGGCCAATTAAAGGCCTACAGTATAGTTGGGCCATATGTAGCCCAAACTTAGTAACAACCTGTTAACGGCCCGTGAAATAAATTGGGGCCACCTGTTGCCCGCTTCGATGTCGGCCTGTTAATGACCCGGGAGGTAAGAGGGCTGACCATTAACTTTCGGCCTAGTAACGACCCATTAACTTAATGGGCCCACTAAAGTTCGTTCATGTTTTAGGTCAAATTAGATAATTTGAGCCCATTACGACGAGCAAAGGTATGACATACAGGGAATAATGTTGCACATCCAGCATATATTACAGGAAATTACATCCACTGGGCAATCAAAGATTGTTGCCAGTGCAAATAAATGAGCAGAACCTAACCATCTACAACGTCACAATCTGCAACCTCAGCACAGATGACGCCCATAAGCATGTGGGCAAGTTCTTGCTGCTTTGCTACACTGTCTCTGAAAACATTGATCAGTTGTTGTGTCGCACGACTCTGCACCTTTGATTCATCCACCATTTCCATCATTGCTTCAGCCATTAATTGGTTCACAAACATATATTTATTCCATTGCATTCGAGACAGAGGATACTCAGCAGATTCAGATGGCGATTTTGGCAGGCTTGTATTATTGATAGTGGAGAGTGTCTCGACCACTGCATCATAACATAAATTAGGACGGGAACCAAATAGATTAATCATGAGTTATTGCCATATTACCTGGCCTAGATTTACTAGAAATAAACAATGGGTTGCCTTGCTGTTTTCAGAGTTTGTCTTCTTATCATCAGCAGCCTGCACAAAATTAACACACTAGCATTGCTATCATTGGCCAAGTCAGATAATAGGAAAGCAACATTGACACAACGAACGTTTGGGCAACTAGCCTACACCAAATTAACACAATATGGCACAGCTATCATCAGCCAGGTAAGGTAATACGAAAGCAACATTGGCACAATGAATGAATGGGCAACCAGAGAAGCACTGCTATTCAGTAATGTGCGTGATATGAGATAGTACATTCATGCAGCTCAGTATGCAGTCAGTTTTCCTTACAAAAATCAACATTGGCGCCTTTAACATTTTGCTACAACTAATTTTAGATCAGATAAAGGTTAGATTCACGCCGATTAACAAAATACATGCTGATGTAATATTGTGACATACAACAGGTACATACATCAGCATTAGAGCACAGAGAATTCCCGCAAGATATTTTCCTCGAATACGATCCCAATGGAGGAAGTCTTGTATCGTTTAACCTTATTTTCTAAAAGAGAGATGGGAATGAAACATGTAGAAAATATGATCAGAATGCTATAGAATTTCATGATGCGAGGATACGCACACGCTTCTTAGAATGGAGTTGACATTCTTTTGCTGAACTGGAGCGGACTAGTTCTTTGGCTGCTGGAATCTGCTTATTATCAGTGGGAGTTGGGTTTCTCTGTGCTGGAGCAGTATCTATGAAAAATGGAGTTGGTTTATTATCTCCTGGCGTTTGGATCTTTTGCAAAGACCTGGTTTGTAACCCTTCAGATTCTAACATAGCCGTCTTCCCCTTGCATGCCTTATTTAGTATAATGGTGATTCAGTTATAAAACATGCTACAACAGAGATGGAATAGGTACTGAAGAATAAATGGATGGGTCTAGGCGTATTTCAGTTCTAGATACATCCAGTTTTATCCATTTCTGCGACATTTAATCCGGGCGGAGGGAGTATGATGTAAGAGCTAGCGATACGACAGGACAACACAGTAAAAAAACACTGAAAAACCCACTGCAGAACCAAAGTATTCAAACCCACTGATATGAGATAGTACACTCATGCAGCTCAGGATGCAAAACCACCAGGCAGTTTTCCTTGCAAAAATCAACATTGTGGCCTTTAATCATACATTTTGCTACAACTAAATTTAGATCAGATAAAGGTTGGATTCACGACGATTAACAAAATACATGCTGATGTAAAAATATAGTGATATACAACAGGTACTTACATCTACATTGGAGCACGGAGAATTCCTGCAAGATTCTTTCCTCGTAAACGATACCATTGCAGAAAATCTTCTATATGTTAAGTATATTTTCTAAAAGAGAGATGGGTAAGAAACATGTAGAAAATATGATCAGCATGCTATAAAATTTCATGATGCAAGGATACGCACACGCTTCTTAGAATTGAGTTGACATATTTTTGTTGGACTAGAGCGGACTAGTTCTTTAGCCATTGGAATCTACTTATTATCAGTAGGAGTTGGGTTTCTCTATGATGGAGCAGTATCTATAAAAACTGGAGTTGGTTTATTATCTCCTGGCGTTTGGATCTTTTGTAAAGGCCTTGTTTATAACCCTTCAGATTCTAACATAGTCGTCTTCCCCTTGCATGCCTTGTATAGAAGAATGGTGCTTTAACTATAAAACATGCGGCAGCAGAGAGATGGAATAGGTACTGAAGAATACAAAGGCATGACATATTGACATGTATTCCCTCCATCCAGAAAAAAATGGATGGGTCTAGGCGTATTTCAGTTCTAGATACATCCTTTTTTATCCATTTCGGCAACATGTAATCCAGACGGAGGGGGTATGGTGTAAGAGCTAGGGATACAACAGGACAACACAGCAAAAAAACACTAGTTGAATGTAAAATTGTATGCTAGTGGAATACGTACAGAAATAACTAAGGCAACATACACGTGTATGATTGGGAAAATAAGATGGCATTGCAACAGAGCACTAGAACAACACTTCAATGTAAAAAAACATGGTATGGTAGACAGATGAAGTACATACTGATGAATAACAATGCATAAGATATTCAGAAGCATGATGTCCAAATTAAGCAGATGGCATTGCGATAGAGTAGAATGACAGTACTTGAATTTGAAAACATGTTATCACGAATGGAATAGGTACTGAAAAACAGGAAGGCATGACATATTTACATGCATGATAAGCATGCTAAGCACATGGCATTGCAATAGAGTAGATACACTCCAGGACATTATATGCATGTTGTACCCATATCACAGACCAATTTAGAGCAAAGAACTTGTGGGGTGAAGAGGATTCATCATCTTTCTGCAAGTCTTCTGAAGAACTGCCTTTACATGTTCCATCATATTGGGTATCGTTGACATCAAGTTTATTGGCCTTTACATTGCTCCGTGAGGTTCTTGTGGATATATAAGTGTGTGCAATTATATCTGACATGCATGGAAGACAACTAGTAGTTAGATTTATGTAATGAGTGCCTGTAGGAGACGACATAAATAGTAGGACTGGGGTTAACTAGCAGCAACAGGTCTCGTAAACTAAAGGGAGAACACAGATGAAAGCTACAGAATATGTATCGTTTATACTCGAGATTAACTAGATGGCACACAAAAGTATTAAAGAACAACATAGGTAATACTAGAAGTGGTATAATACTACAATCACCAGCATGTGGGATAGCATTGGCTGATGGATGATAACTATGGAACAATGTTACCTAAAGAACAAGTATCTTAGCTGAACTATGGAACAACGTTAAACCCTGAACAAGACCCGTAAGAGATCAGCATGAATATACAGTGAAATGTGATGATCTATTTTCCATGCTTAGATGAATAACAAAGCCATAAATGTAGCACACAAGTAAGATGAGGGTACAACATATCTGGCTGCCATCCATAGGAGTGAGCATCATGTGCTGACTTGTCGATGGCTCTGCAGTTGTTGTGGCTGTCCATGTCGGGCATGCGCATTCGATGCAGGGAACTGTTGAGTGGGGACTATAGCTCCCTTCTGGTGTATGCTTCCCTTGTTGGAGCAGCTGCGGTGAGTCGGAAGACGGTGTGTCTGAAGATGCAGATAACGCATAATGTTAAGAACGAAATATCTCTTTGATCTGAAGAAATACACTAAGAGATCAACAACAAGGTACGAGAGTGGTCACACGTCTGTTGACTAAAGACTAAATTGGGGTCACACGATTTTATTTTATTTTGGTACTATCCGATCTACGCCAGATGGCTGGCTGTCTTGTGCCTCCCGGCTGACACTGTTCGGAATCTTCCCTGAAGAGCCAGCGACCAACGACAGAGCAGCCTGCCTCCGCCGTCCGTGCCCCCGGTCAAAACCCCGCTCCCCGCCCCACCGCACTGCCGTGGTTGCGCCGCCCCCAGGCCAATCCAGAAAGACTCCCCGTCATCCAGATCCGGCAGCGGTAATACCTTCAACCCACACAACTCTAAAAGATAGCCATATAAGCGCTGCTTCCGCGACGAACTTGCGGCCCCGCACCCTTACATTAGACACCAGCCAACCGGCAACCTAGGAGCTCCGCCGCCTCAAGGGGTGCTGCTTCCCATTGGGAATCGATTGGCACAGAATAAAAATTCAGACAACTGACGCCTAAATAAAGTGATTTGAGATGAGGGTGCGACCTATGTGGCGGCATGGTGAAGTAGGCAGGTCCAGCTGCCGAGTCGGTGAGGCCGGCGCGGTTGCGGTGGTGACCGGCAGCAGGGAAAGAGCGATGTAGCGATGGTCGACGGCTACGCGGAAGCAGCGCCAGGACTCTGGACAGATCCGAAGTTGGAGCCGCTCCGGCGCCGTGAACAACGGTGGGGGTGAACCGACTCCGGTACGATTCACGCGGCCGTCGTCGAGGCAGCACCAGCAGCATGGAGTAAGAGGCACACGACCCAGTGCATGACGGCAAATGGACAGCGTCTCCGGCATTAGGGAGGAGGGTGGCTGTGAAATTGGTGTGGTGGGGGGCGCCATGGAGGTGGGGCTGAGGTTTCGCGGCTCGGGAGAAGGTGATTTGGCGCCCACGAGGTATGAATGGGGGCGAGCGGGGGTGGGGGAATTGGGAGGGGTGTGGGACCATGTCTTACAGACGCATTTGTCTGAAATGTGAGGGGGAGTTACAGTTCTACCCTTGCCTATAGGCTTCTCGGCTTGGGTCTGTGTACTGAGGGTCGGGGATAGTAGAGTAACTTTGCTTCTCCCCAAATAGTGGGCGGGAGAGATTTCGGGCTAGGAGGGCGTGTTTTGAACTATAGTGGGCGTGAGCGATTTCCGGCGAGGAGAGCGTGTTTTGAAATAGTGGGCGCGAGCTATTTCGGGCGAGGAGAGCGTGTTTTGCCGAACATGGTTTATGAATTATTCGGCACATGTCATTTCGGCCAAGGAGAAGGCGCGCTTGGATGAAGTTACGAACCTACCCTCGATGTACAACAGGCCAATTGATGCGTGCCCCACATAGGACGGTAATTTCACGTCTCCCATTTATTTGCTCGGGCGAATTCCACCGAGCAGAGAGGATGTTTAACGGTTCGTTCAAAATTTGGGAGAACGAGCATCCACGTCTACCTTACCAAGTCGATTCGGATCAAATTTTGAAATATTAGCTTGCCACTTCTTTTTTAGATGGAGAGATGATGCTCGGGAGTAATGTGTTTTTACATGCTTGTTGCTAGCGATTTACTATATGACAAATAGTTGACCCACTCAAAAACGCGAATCAAACCCAAAATGAAATATCTCGATTTAATGAAATAGCTCGTTCAGTAGGTCAATATAGTGAACTAAATCCAAAATTGAACACCTCAATCAAGTAGCATGTTGTACAATATTATAGTACTCCATGAACATGTTGAAAGTCAAATTAATGAACTTGTTTGATATACGCATATATCCATTCATGTGTCGATTGCAGACAACATGTTCTCCAGTTTATATCGAAACATGGTTTATATAAGTCTTTGATGCATAAAACGCGACCTCCCCCTCTCCCGGACTCCTGTTCTCTCTCTCTCTCTCGCCGACAATCTTCAATTCTGTCGCACACATCCGACACAATTACCTTGTTGGTCCCTCTCCCTTTCTCTCCATCTCTCTCTCTCTCTCTCTCTCTCTCTCTCTCTCTCTCTCTCTCTCTCTCTCTCTCTCTCTTTGTGTGTGTGTGTGTGGGGGGGGGGGTGTTTCGAGTTCGCATGCATATATGCACCATCTATAGGTCTCTCTCGCACACTATGTATGATACTCTAGCTAGTCCAAGCTAGATATCTTGGGTGCACGCATCGTACGCACACAAATTCCTTGGCTCTTTGCCCGTAACTCTCTCACGCACCACTATGTCATCTTGGAGCTCTTCCCCCCTCTCTCAAACTCTCCATCCACCTGGGTCACACATACACATGCATATCTCACTCGCACTCGATAGGCCCATCTAAAACTCTATCTCTCCCCCTCGTTCTCTCTCCATCTCACATGTGCACACACACAATCTCATGCCCAGCTAGCCAAGTATGATGGTCTCTCACTCAATTGTAGGCACACGCAGTCCCCCTATATGTATATGACTAGATAATCTTAGTCTCCATCACAAACATGTGCATGGTCTATCTCGATTTCTCTTGGGGCATCTTTCTATCGCGCATGCACTCCCTCGATCTCCAACCCATATAGTCCCCTCACGATCTCGACTGGATCTCTCTACCACAAACACACCCTTTCTCCCTCCCCATGCGTCCATGCCATCCATGTGTCCCTCTCGACCATTGTTCCTTGTTGGCCAGACCTCTATTGGACATGTGCTACAGGGGTGTCTCTCTCCGTTGCAAACAATCACACGCTAGCTATCTTTGTGTATCTCCTCGCCTCGCTTTTCCATCTCGGAGATGCATGCGTGATATGTTCGCATAAGAAATGAAAACACACACACTCTCTCTAATTTATTGTTTGTTGTCACTTTCTCTTTCACACACATACTCTTTTTGCACACTTAATCATTCTCCTTCACACGCGCTTGATCTGTCTCGACTGAGGCACTCTCCTCGGTCCATAGCATATAGATTTATTGAAAAGTCAAACATCACAAAGTTTGACCATGTACGTGGAGAAAAAGAATTACATCTAGTACGGCAAACATATACCATTAGATTCACCATAAGATGTAGTTCTGTATGATGTATCTTTGGTATTGTAGATATAAATAACATTTATGTAAACCTGATCAAAGTTTCCAAAGTTTGACTTCTAAAAAATTTACATGCACTGCATTATCGAGCGGATGGAATATCTATTTCCCCCTCTCAGTTATCTGACGCACCACTCAACCTTATCGGGGCTCCTCAATCTCTCTCAAACTTTATTGGTTAGTTTGGTTCATGACCTGACGCTCATGCCTTGATGGCCGGTACTGCCTGGTGTGGACGTGAGATGTAAAATATTTCTGCCTGGCCAGGCTTTGTTTGGTGCTGAAGCGTTTGGTTCATGCCTAGGCCAGGCAAAGCATCAACGTCCCATCAATCAATCCATGCATCAATTATTTAATGCTAATATCCATCCATGTTGCTGTTAGCCTCGTGGCCACACGACCAGGCACGGCCAGGCGTTCGAAATCGGTCGCCTGGGCGAGGCTACTTGCAGTGTCTGGAGTTCAGCCATGCTAATTAAAGTGCAAGGGAACCCAGGCCAGGCGGGCTTTCTTTTTCATAGGGTAGCAACCAAACAAGCGTGCATGAAATCCAACCACAACCCCGGGCCAGGCAAAAGATGCTCAAGACGCAAGCCAAACTGGCCTTATATCTCCTTGGTTCACACATACACATGTCTCACTCGCGCTATACATATAGACCCATCCAACACTCTCCGCCCTTGTTCTCTCTCCATGTGACACGCACCCCCCTAAGTACCATAATCCCTCACTCCATCATAGGCGCACGCACTCCCCCCTCCTAAGTATGATTATCTCTTACTAGCCATCAGGAACACACGTATTTTCTCCTTCCATCCATACGTCTATCTCGATATCTCTCGGGGCATCTTCTATCACGCACACAACTTGTCACTCGATCTCCCACCCATGTAGTCCCATCACGATCTCCAGGGGATCTCTCTATGACAAACATACACTCTCTCCTCCCCATGTCTGCATTTTCTCCGTACGTCTCTCTCGACCTCTCTCCCTTGTTTGTCAGACCCCTCTTGGCCATGTGCTAGAGGTCTTGCTCTCTCGGTTCCAAATAACCACACACTATCTCCTCACCTTGCCTCCGTTGTTGAAGATGCATGTGTGATATGTTTGCATAAGACACGCATGCTTTTTCTCTACTTTTATCGTGTGTTGTCCATGTCTCTTTCATACACGCACACACACACTTTTTTCACTCTTTCTCTCTCTCTCTAGTTAGGTACTCTGTCACGCCCATAAGCATATGGATGTTTCGAAAAGTCAAACCTCAGAAAAGTTTGACTAGGTATATGTGGAGAAAAACATTTAAATCTGGAACGATCATTAGATTCATCACAACATGTACTTACTTCATACTATCATTTATCTTTGGTATTGTAGATATAAGTAATTTCTTTATAAACTTGGTCAAAGATTCAAAAGTTTGACTTAAAAAAAATGTTGGAACTACATTATCGAACGGAGGGAGAAGCTCTTTCTCTCTCTCTCTGCTATCTCTCACGGGCCTCCCCTCTCACTCGAACTCTCTATACCGACGGATTATACGCTCACTGTGTTAGCGTATAGCTCCGTATATTGTTTAGTTGACCGGTCAACCAATCCACATGCTGCCTTGTCAGCTCGTGTTCTATATCTTCGTGTGCTGGCCCATGTGGCAGTGGGTGAAAATAAGTAAACTAGAGGCCCATCTGACACGCGGTGAAGTAAACAAAGTTGAAACCACTCGGGGTAGCACCCCGCACGCTAGTAAACTGAGGGAGCATTGAGGACAAACTTCTTGCGCACGAAGTACACACTCGCGCACAATTCACCACTTCGCAGTGGCATGCACAGAAGGACGCTGAAAGTGCAACTATCCCTAGGTGGTTTTGGTAATTCATAACAACATATAGCTCATTGAGCTAATGCTATTCCAAGACAATTATTTCAGGAAAGCTCAATGATTGGCATGGCATGGATGGTGAAAGTGGAACCCTCAAAATGCTAAGGACAAAGGATTGGCTCAAGCTCAAAAGCTCAAGACTCTTCATTTACATTTTAGTGATCCAAGATCACATTGAGTCCATAGGAAAATCCAATACTATCAAGGAGGGATGAGGTGTTGCTTAATGAGCTTTTTGCTTCATGTGCTTAATGATATGCTCCAAAATCCTCAGCTACTTTCTCATATCCACTCTTGACCTAAACCCAACGCCAAACTCGGACCTACCGATTCTTTCTATCCGGCGCCACCGAGTTTCACATGTCATAAGCCACTGCCAAACCCTAGCAAATCGGTTCTACCGATAGGGATCTCGGCCTCACCGAGATGGGATTGCAATCTCTCTGTTTCCTTTTCGTAACTTTTCGGTCTCACCGAAAGAGCGGATCGGTCCCACCGAGATTGCAATGTAAACTCTCTGTTTCCCTTTTGTAACATTTCGGTCTCACCGAAAGAGCAAATCGGTCCCACCGAGTTTACCTGACCAACTCTCTGGTTAGCTAATTACCAAATCAGTCTCACCGAGTTTGTGTAATCGGTCTCACCGAGATTACGTTATGCCCTAACCCTAACCATATAGGTCCTACCGAGTTACATGTCAGTCCCACCGAAAATCTCTAACGGTCACTAGGTTTACTATTTCGGTCCGACCGAGTTTGTTGATTCGGTCCCACCGAAATTGGTAAATTGTGTGTAACGGTTGGATTTTGTGTGGAGGCTATATATACCCCTCCACCTCCTCTTCACTCGTTGAGAGAGCCATCAGAACACAACTACACTTCCAACTCATATGTTCTGAGAGAGAACCACCTACTCATGTGTTGAGACCAAGATATTCCATTCCTACCATATGAATCTTGATCTCTAGCCTTTCCCAAGTTGCTTTCCACTCAAATCTTCTTTCCACCAAATCCAAATCATGTGAGAGAGAGTTGAGTGTTGGGGAGACTATCATTTGAAGCACAAGAGCAAGGAGTTCATCATCAACACACCATTTGTTACTTCTTGGAGAGTGGTGTCTCCTAGATTGGCTAGGTGTCACTTGGGAGCTTCCGACAAGATTGTGGAGTTGAACCAAGGAGTTTGTAAGGGCAAGGAGATCGCCTACTTCGTGAAGATCTACAGCTAGTGAGGCAAGTCCTTCGTGGGCGATGGCCATGGTGGGATAGACAAGGTTGCTTCTTCGTGGACCCTTCGTGGGTGGAGCCCTCCGTGGACTCGCGCAACCGTTACCCTTCGTGGGTTGAAGTCTCCATCAACGTGGATGTAGGATAGCACCACCTATCCGAACCACGGGAAAAACATCCATGTCTCCAATAGCGTTTGAATTCTCCAAACCCTTCCCTTTACATTCTTGCGAGTTGCATGCTTTACTTTCCGCTGCCTATATACTCTTTGCATGCTCGCTTGAATTGTGTGATGATTGCTTGACTTGTCCTAAAGTAGCTAAAATCTGCCAAGAACTAAAATTGGGAAAAGGTTAAGTTTTTATTTGGTCAAGTAGTCTAATCACCCCCCCTCTAGACATACTTCCGATCCTACAAGTGGTATCAGAGCCTTGGTCTCCATTTGCTTTGATTTCCATAGCTTTTGGTGGTCATAGCCTTGGTTTCACAACCTAGGAGAGTATGGCGTCTAGTGAGGGAAATTATCACCGTAGAGGTCCTTACTTTGATGGCACTAATTTTGCTAGCTGGAAGCATAAAATGAAAATGCATATTCTCTAACATAACCCCACCGTTTGGGCTATTGTGTGTGTTGGCTTGCAAGGTGACTTCTTCGATGGGAAAGGACCAAACCGTGAAGCTACCGCAGATGAGTTGAAGATGCTGCAATACAACGCTCAAGCCTGTGATATTCTCTTCAACGGATTGTGCCCCAGAGAATTCAACAAAATCATCCGTCTTGAGAATGCAAAGGAAATTTGGGATACTTTGATTGATATGCATGAAGGTACCGACTCCGTCAAGGAATCCAAATTGGATGTGCTTCAAAGTCAACTTGACAAGTTCAAAATGAAGGATGGTGAAGGCGTCGCTGAAATGTACTCTAGGCTTCCTCTCATCACAAACGAGATTGCCGGCTTAGGGAGTGAAGAGATGACCGATAGATTCATCATCAAGAAGATCCTAAGAGCCTTGGATGGAAAATATGATACCGTGTGTACATTGATCCAAATGATGCCTAATTACAAAGATCTCAAGCCAACGGAGGTCATTGGAAGAATTGTTGCTCATGAGATCTCACTCAAAGATAAAGAGGAACTTCACAAGAAATCAAGTGGTGCCTACAAACCCTCATGTGAAGCCCCCACATCATCAAGTGAGAAACAAAACTTCAATGAAGAATTGAGCTTAATGGTGAAGAACTTCAACAAGTTCTACAAAAGTAGAAGCAAAGATAGAAGCTCCAATTCAAGGTCCTACAATGACAAAAGATCTTCTAGTCGGGAGCGAAACTGCTACAATTGTGGAAGACCCGGACACTATTCCAATGAGTGTACGGCTCCCTACAAAAGAAGAGAAGATGCTCCAAAAAGAAGAAGCAAAAGAGAAGAATCACCGCCAAGAGAGAGAAGGAGTAGAGATGATCGTTAGGAACGAAGACACTCACGGAGAAGAAAGGATTCGGAAAGAAAGGAAAAATCATCAAGGAGCTATACAAAACGAAGACATCAAGCTCATGTTGGTGAATGGGTATCCGGCTCCGACTCCGACAACCACTCCGAGAGAAGTTATCACTCCGACTCCAAATATACTCAAGATGAAGGTGTTCCCGGTCTAGCACTTGTGTCAACCAACTCCTACGACATATTTGACTCACCAAATGAAGGGATTGGAAGATGCTTCATGACCAAAGGTCTAAGGTAACACACCCGGAGTATGTTGATTTTAATAGTGATGAAGATGACTTGTTAGGTGATGATGATTTACTTGTTGACAACTCTAGTGATGAATACTATGATGAAACGTCAATTAATCATGCTAATCAAGATAAAACGAATGACAATGATAAGGAGAAAATTGAGGCTCTAACTAAAGAACTAAACACTCTTAAGTTAGCTCATGAAACTATCTTCGAAGATCATCGAGAACTTTTAAGAGCTCATGAGAAGTTACGCTTTGAAAAGCTCAATCTTGAGCAAGAGCATGAGTTTTTAAAGGCAATCAATGATGGTCTCCGCAAGAAAAGTTCTTCTTACATTGCCAAGCGTTTACTCTTATCCACTTACATACCTCAAGTCAAATCTAGTAACAAGAGCAAGAAAGATTCTTCCTCTAGTAGTAACAATGATCATGTTAAATCCAATATTGTTGCTTCTAGCAGTTCTCTTGATTCCACTAATGATTCTCTTAGCCAAGTTACACTTGAGCAAGAAAATAGCTTATTGAAGGGAATCATAGAGAAAGGAGTGTACAAAAGCCTTGCCGGGAGTAAGCAATTCGAGGAAATTGTACGCAAGCAAGGAAGGCACCGGAAGAATCAAGGTGTTGGTTTTGAACGAAAGTTCAATGCCAATGGAGTTGAGTGGGAAGAAGATCAATACCCCAAGACAAAGTTTGTTCCTCAACAAGAGAAGTATGATCCTACTTCTTTCAATGGGACACAAGCTCAAGATGATCTTCCACCACAAGACTACAACAAAAAGGCAAGGACAAGCTTCAAGAGGAAATTGATGCATTTGAAGAAGCTCCTAAGACCTTAGTCAAGTGGATTCCCAAGACTACTTCAAGTTCCACTTCATCAAGTACGACTACAACTCCAAGGATTCCCATCAAGATGGTGTGGATCCAAAAGAAGAAGAACTAGAGAGTTCTTGAGGGTGACTCCGCCAACATACTTCACTCTTATCATTTTGGCAAGAACAAGTGCAATCAACTTCCACATCTTGCACTAGTTCAAGGAGTCACAAACCATCTTGTTGGTAAGTCAAGGGAAAAGGTAACCTAAAAGTTTTCATGGACATCATCTTGTGTGTGCATCACTCTATGTCTATGGATATCCTCGTTTGTTCCTTGTGGGACTAACCCATGTAGGTATTGAAAGTGCAATTCACTCAAAAGGTTAGCTCCAAGTGATCTACATCAATATTGAGCATCCACATCTTCAACATCTACATGAAGTCATCATCGACAAAACCCAAGGTTAGTTCATCCCTCTTAGGGGGATATCACATCTAGGGGGAGCTTTACTCTAAGACTTGAGCTAAAGCAACTCTAATGATGTGAACACAACAATGCTTTATGTAAAATTGGTAACCCCACTTGAGCTTAAACAATGAGTATGACCTATGATCAAGTGTTCTCATTTGACTCCTAAGTCAATATACTCATATATATATGACCTAGTCATCGCCAATTGCTTGATAGATGCTAGAATTGGTTGTGCATGCTTTGTTACATATTTAAAATGCCATTTTATTGTGTGAGCATTTTGGTTGCATATTTTACTCATTCGAGGACATCCACTTGTTGTTTTGATTGTTTGGCTTTATTTTTATTTTGCCAAGTGGATGGACAAGAATGCCTAAGAACCTCCTCTAGCTATCTATGCATTTTTTGTCTCAAACTCTATTCATGCTACATCACAAAATTGATCAAGTCAGATTCGAACCACTCTGTGTGAGGAGCACTCGGAGTCCCCGATTCGTCATAGACTTAAACTTCCAAAACCTCTTTGTGATTCTCGGTCTGACCGATACCCCACTTTTGGTCCTACCGAGATCACTAAGTTGATCTAAATTTTCAATCTCGGAGCAACCGATTTGAACCATTCGGTCACACCGAGTTGCAATAAATGTATACAATTTTGCATCTCGGTGCCACCGAGTTGTTCCACTCGGTCACACCGACAGGGTCAGGCTATATATAGACACGGGCAAAAATTTGGAAATTTCTCCGAACCCCTTGACCCGCGCGATAGCTCGCTCTGCCAACATGGTCTCTGGATCGTCTCCTCGCCGCCAGCCGCCTCCAGTCGCTGGTCTCCGTCGCCGTCAACGGAATTCAACCCCGCCGTTGCCGCCGTAGCGAGTCTCCGCCGAACTAGGGTATGGACTTGATCTTTGTGCTATTCCCCAATCTGATTCCTAGCACATTGTGATCATATTGATTCTAGCCACGTTTGAAACACTCCTATCCAATCAATGCGTTCGTAGAATAGGGTTGATTCGAAATTTTTAGGGTTAGGTTTCCCCCAAAACCATTTCGGACCCACCAAGTTGAAAAACTCGGTCCCACCGATTTGGCTCATGCCATTGCACAAGTAAGACTCGGTCTGACCGAGAATTGCTAATCGGTGTGACCGATTTTGGAACTTTGTGAAACCCTAGCAGTCTCTGTGCCACCGAACTGTGACTCGGTCTGACCAAGTTCACTAGTTTAGGTTCCAAAACTGCTTCGGTATCACCGAGTTTAAAAATCGGTAGATCCGAAATGATTTCTGTGGGAAACTAAAACTAAGACTTTGGATCATTCTTTTGCAAAAGTCTCTGCATTTTGTGAAGCTCATCCACTCTATCTCATCTATAAACTGTTCACAGGGTCAGCAGTCAGCTTGTTCATCATGTCAGATCAGAGTGATAGCTAGAATATGTCAGAACAGCCAGTGCACATGAGTGAGGGCACTAGTCCCTCTAGTTCTTCAGATGAAGGCAGCAGGAGCACTCCCAGTAATTTGCCAAAAGCTGCCACCAGACAAAGGAAGAAAAGAACCTCAAAATCAGAGGATGAGGACTATGTGGCAGAAGAGGAAGCCACTTCCAAGAAAGTTGTGCTCAAGAAGGAGTATGGCTCAGCTGCAACCATCAAGCCAGGAATGAAAATCAAAAGGTCAGCAGGCAGGCAGCCTATGCCAAAGGCCAGAGCCTCAACCAAGATTCCTGAGAAGCCTGCACCCAAAGAGTCAGTTGCTGCTGAAGGGAAGAAGGAAAGGAAAAGAGGCAGATGGTGCAAGAAAGTTGATCCAATGGCTGAATTTGAACAACATTCTTCTGAGGAAGAAGAGGAAGAATAGGTTGCTGCACCAGCACCTAAGATGACAAAGTTGATGGGTGATGCAATCAAATCAGGGGCTACTGCATCCAAGCCCAAGGAAGCACCCAAGGCTGCATCAAAGGCCAAGACAGCTCCAAAGAGGAACACAAGGAGCATACCAGCTGCTGAGAAGAACAAGGCCCCAGTGCCTGACACTGCAGAAGAGGAAGAAGGACAAGTACTCAGAAAGTTGAAGCCCAAGATCCCAGACCACAATGATGCTCATCCTGTGGCTGAGGATATGAAGATCAGAAGAGACTCAGGGCTGAGAAAGTGGAGAGGAGAAGATCCTTATGCTACCATAAGGAGAGCTGCTGTTGACTACAGGTTCCACACTAAGGAACAACAGGACTTCTATGAGACAGTCTTGTTGGATAAGAAGCCCATTGTGTGTGATATGAGATGGGTTGACTGGGAATACATCAAGGACAATGAAGAGAAATATCCTGGAGTGCAAGATAGCTTCAAGGCATGTGGAGTAGCTGACTTTGTGGGGCAGAAGCTCACAAAGTGGAATGAAGAGTTGATCATGCAGTTCTACTCCACAGCACACTTCTATCCAGATGGTAGGATTGTGTGGATGTCAGAAGGGACAAGGTATCAATCAACAGTTGCTGAGTGGGCACAGATCATCAATGCCCCAGAGGAGCATGAGGATGACCTAGATATATATGCCAAGAAGAAGATGGACCACAACTCTATGTCCAATATGTACAAAGAGATCCCAAACAAGGCACTTGACACTTTCAAGTTTGGATCAGTACATTATCTTCTGTCAGGGTTGCCAACCATCAATTGGATTCTGAGGCACACGCTGCTGCCCAAGTCAGGTGATCACAAGATGATCAGAGGCCATGCAATCAACTTGCTTCATATCTTTGATGTGCCACAAAAATTCAAAGTCATGAGCCTCATGGTAGAAACTATCAAGAGGACTGCAGCAGACTAGAAGAGGAGCTGTGGATATGCCCCTCAAATCCAGGAGCTGATCAACTCCAAGATGGGCACATGCATATACCTCTTGGACAAGGAACATTTGCCTATTCATCCAGACTTTGAGGACAATCAAGTTGTGATGAACAAGGATGAACCATCTTCAGCCCATGCACAAGCACATAAGGAGAAGGCAAGGAAGGAGAAAGCTGCAAAGATGCCAACTCAAGAGGAGGCATCTGAATATTTCTTGAAAACCAAGCAAGAGCAGCTCAGTTACTTGATTGCATCCACCCTGAGGATAGAGAAAGGACTGGCCACCCTCACTCAGAATCAGGAGAGCTTAGAGAGGATCGTAGAACAAAAGTTCTATGACTTGGATGTCAAAGTGATAGAGATTCAGTCTGCAGTGGAGCAACTTCAAGATGACATGCAGGAGAGGAAAGGGAAGACTACAACTGATGCATTTGCCAGAGTGCCACGAGCCCAGAGGTCGTCTGCAGTGCCAGTTCTTGACACAAGAGCCACCACCTCAGCTCCAGCCACAGCACAAGCCCAACCAGCTCCAGCATCTACTTCAGCTCCAGCTCCAACCACGTCTACAGAAGCCTTCGTCCTTGGAGTGATCCAGACTCCACCACCACCAGAAGATCAAGCCTGAGTGTCGATCTAGCACTATGCATTTTCTAGGAACTTTTTGGTAACTTGTTGCCAAAGGGGGAGAAAACTGTATAGATCATAGGCTTCGAGAGAGAGCGTTGCTTTTATTCTCTCTTGCTTTATTTGGTGGTTTTTCAAACATTGTTTGCTTTTGGTCGAGATACTTTGATATGCTTGTGAGACATTGATGATCATGTGTTTGATCATAAGCTACACTTATGCATGCTTGATATATCCTATCTATCTTATGTGATCATTCCCTTTTCTTGGTGATGAGTGCATGTATTTCATTCTTATCATTTTGAGCGCTCCACCAAGATGTATGTGACATGGAAGAGTAACCCATGATTCTATCTCCTTGTGCATTTGCAGTCCAAAGCAAATTTTAAAATATGCACAAATTTAGGGGGAGCTCTTACTTATCACATACTTCTCAAAGTGACGATATAATTCATTCTTATTATCATTTGTCGAAGCTTTGATCTATATGTTGTCATCAATTACCAAAAAGGGGGAGACTGAAAGTGCAACTATCCCTAGGTGGTTTTGGTAATTCATAACAACATATAGCTCATTGAGCTAATGCTATTCCAAGACAATTATTTTAGGGAAGCTCAATGATTGGCATGGCATGGATGGTGAAAGTAGAACCCTCAAAATGCTAAGGACAAAGGATTGGCTCAAGCTCAAAAGCTCAAGACTCTTCATTTTATATTTTAGTGATCCAAGATCACATTGAGTCCATAGGAAAAGCCAATACTATCAAGGAGGGATGAGGTGTTGCTTAATGAGCTTTTTGCTTCATGTGCTTAATGATATGCTCCAAAATCCTCAGCTACTTTCTCATATCCACTCTTGACCTAAACCCAAAGCCAAACTCGGACCTACCGATTCTTTCTATCCGGCGCCACCGAGTTTCACATGTCATAAGCCACTGCCAAACCCTAGCAAATCGGTTCTACCGATAGGGATCTCGGTCTCACCGAGATGGGATTGCAATATCTCTGTTTCCTTTTCGTAACTTTTCGGTCTCACCGAAAGAGCGGATCGGTCCCACCGATATTGCAATGTAAACTCTCTGTTTCCCTTTTGTAATATTTTGGTCTCACCGAAAGAGCAAATCGGTCCCACCGAGTTTACCTGACCAACTCTCTGGTTAGCTAATTACCAAATCGGTCTCACCGAGTTTGTGTAATCGGTCTCACCGAGATTACGTTATTCCCTAACCCTAACCATATCGGTCCTACCGAGTTGCATGTCAGTCCCACCGAAAATCTCTAACGGTCACTAGGTTTACTATTTTGGTCCGACCGAGTTTGTTGATTCGGTACCATCGAGATTGGTAAATTGTGTGTAATGGTTGGATTTTGTGTGGAGGCTATATATACCCCTCCACCTCCTCTTCACTCGTTGAGAGAGCCATCAGAACACAACTACACTTCCAACTCATATGTTCTGAGAGAGAACTACCTACTGATGTGTTGAGACCAAGATATTCCATTCCTACCATATGAATCTTGATCTCTAGCCTTTCCCAAGTTGTTTTCCGCTCAAATCTTCTTTCCACCAAATCCAAATCCTGTGAGAGAGAGTTGAGTGTTGGGGAGACTATCATTTGAAGCACAAGAGCAAGGAGTTCATCATCAACACACCATTTGTTACTTCTTGGAGAGTGGTGTCTCCTAGATTGGCTAGGTGTCACTTGGGAGCCTCCGACAAGATTGTGGAGTTGAACCAAGGAGTTTGTAAGGGCAAGGAGATCGCCTACTTCGTGAAGATCTACCTCTAGTGAGGCAAGTCCTTCGTGGGCGATGGCCATGGTGGGATAGACAAGGTTGCTTCTTCGTGGACCCTTCGTGGGTGGAGCCCTCCGTGGACTCGCGCAACCGTTACCCTTCGTGGGTTGAAGTCTCCATCAACATGGATGTAGGATAGCACCACCTATCCGAACCACGGGAAAAACATCCGTGTCTCCAATAGCGTTTGAATTCTCCAAACCCTTCCCTTTACATTCTTGCAAGTTGCATGCTTTACTTTCCGCTGCCTATATACTCTTTGCATGCTTGCTTGAATTGTGTGATGATTGCTTGACTTGTCCTAAAGTAGCTAAAATCTGCCAAGAACTAAAATTGGGAAAAGGTTAAGTTTTTATTTGGTCAAGTAGTCTAATCACCCCCCCTCTAGACATACTTCCGATCCTACAGACGCACTCGCGCACACCCAGCACACAACACAAACCAGCACACGTGTACACCGGCGTCGCTGCCGGTTGTGATGGACAGCGAGGCAGCCAACAAGTGGAGGCGGCTCGAGCCAAAACCGCATCCGGCGAGCCTGGACTTCATCAGCAGCCTGCCCGACGACATGCTGCTCATCATCATCGGCCTCCTCCCTACCAAATCTGTCGTGCGGACCGCCCTGCTCTCCCGGCAGTGGCACCCCCTCTGGCGCTGTGTCCCCCTCATCCTCACTGTCGACAGCTGCCCCTGCGACGGGGATTGCGAACGCATGGCTGCAGTCTCCAAGATCCTTTCATCGCACCCTGGGCCAGCCAGACGCCTTGACATCCGCATGTTCAGTACCAAATGAAAGGTCCAACCCAAGTTCGATGAGTGGTTCTTATCCCCCGCCCTAGATCAGCTCGAGGAGCTCAACTTTGAAGCTGGACGATGTCGCTCTCTGCCGCCGTCCGCGCTCCGCCTCACGCCAACGCTGCGCCGCGGCAGCTTCAGCTCCTGCTATCTTCCCCAGATTAATGCTGCGCCCACCCTTCTTCTCCCTCAACTCAAACAGCTCGACCTCTTCGACATTGTCATCTCGAAGAAGGCTATGGAGCACCTGCTCCGCAGCTGTACTGCGCTCGAGTACCTTCGTCTTGAGCAGATCCACGGGTTCATTAGCCTCCACATCGCCTCGACGAATCTCCGATGGATTTATGTGTCTTGCTGGCCCCACAACAAGACATCAATTGGGAAGAGATCACTCAAGCTATTCCATGTTATGGTCATTGAGAATGCGTCTTTCCTTGAGAGATTGCTTGTATCGGATCTAGAAGGTCCAATAAAAATCAGGGTCATTGACGCGCCGAAATTGACAGCGTTGGTGTACTCGTCTGCCAAATTCTATGAACTCTCTATTGGATCCGTAATCGTTTAGGTACAACACTCATCTTCTTCTCCGTCTTCTTGAAATTCACATTTTTAAATTTCTTCTTGATGTATTTACGACCATCTTCCATAAAATGATTCCCACAAGCTTGACCCAGTCCATGCGCACAGTGAAGATCTTAGCACTAAAATCTATCGGCCCCAATATGGATCAAGTTGTTGGATTCCTTACATGCTTCCTGTGCACGGAGAAGCTACTCATCGAGGTGAAACTTCTTTCCTATAAGTAAACGGTAATCACAACGTACCTCAATTTTTTCGTAATTTTCCCAAATTATGATGACAAGTGTAGTGTTCAAAACTGCATCTACGCACTGCACCGGAAGAAATGTTTTTAGTATTTTTTTCTCACGTGATCACCTGCATCGTTTTTATGCTGTACTACTATAGTTGCCTAGGCTAGTCATTGTGGAAGGTAACTTAGAGTACTCCAGTAACTCTATGGTTACCCTAAGAGCAAGTACTACCTCCGTCCTGGTTTACTCTTCCAATTTTGTAGTATCAAAATTTGACCATAGATTTAACTGACAAAATGTTAATGCATGTCACTAAGAACTATATCGTTGGATTCGTATTTGAACATAATTTCAAATGGTGTAATTTTTAGTGACATGCATTGGCATTTTCTTAGGTAAATCTATGGTCAAAATTTTATACTAAATACGAGGTAGTATTCCCTCCGTCCCAAAATTCTTGTCATACATTTGTTTAGATACAGATGTATCTAACACTAAATGTAACTAGATACATCCGTATTTAGACAAATTGAAGACAAGAATTTTGGGACGGAGGGAGTACAAAAGTGGGCTATGTAGGCCAAAACATGTGCCAAATTCACTTGTGATGCATTTGGCATCGATGCCCCTCCATTGCTCACCTGGTGCCCCAATCTGGATCACCTACTTTGCTCCGGTGCCAAATTAACTCACGCAATGAAAAAACACTGCGTGGGAGAGAGAGAGAGGACTGAGGCAATAAAAAAACACTTGTTTGGGAGAGTGAGAGGCTGGTGTGGTTGGTTTGATTGATTTGTTTATAAATGTGGGTCTGTGTGCACAGCGGTGCCAACTCTCTCACATCGCGAGAGCGGTGCCAAAATCTTTTGATTTGACATCGATGCGTATTATGTGGCATACTTTTGCGAAATATGGCATCGGCCACATAGTGGAAGGCAACAAATGCCCAAGCTCTTCACGTGCTCCTAGTTAAATGAGAGGAAACATAAAGAGAGAGAGAGATAGAGAGAGAGAGAGAGTGAAAAAATATCACTAGCCAGCCAACCCTATCGTATGAGCGAATGATATTGGTACCTCTTGATGACACGGCAATCTTATGCAGCGAGCTGCTCTAATATGTTCTCTTGTTTTGCAGATAAAAAAGACCTGAAAGTAAAAAATGCGCTGCACTATAACAATCTCATCGAATGCCTTGATCTCCATCTTACAGAAATTGATTTGATCGACTACCGAGGCAGCACATCTGAGATTAAATTGGCCAGGTTCTTTGTTCTGGAGGAAAGTCAACTCAAGTTAATGATGTTTGGTGTTCTATGGCGCAACATGAATGGCGTGCTGATGTAACACCCCGGATGTAACTTGCCATAAATGTAACTCCAACTCTTGCAATTTTCGGCAATGTGATATGATTTTCCCTCGTGGTTGGGTTCTTCTTCGTTTTACATTTTGTTCATGTCATTCATTTCATATCATGTTATCATGTGCATCGCATTTGCATACGTGTTCGTCTCATAAATCCGAGCATTTTCCCCATGTCCATCGCCGTTCGATCATGATCGTGTGGGCGAAAACCGCACACCATTTGGAGCTTCCTAGCCCCTCCTACCTATAAATATGTGCCCTCCCCGTCCATTTTCGCGGACGAAACCCTAGTCTCCTTCCACCTCCCACTGCCGGACGTGTCCGCGCCGCCGTCCCTGGCGAATCTCGCGCCGCCACGTCACCGCCACCGTCCCGCGCGCCGCTGAGGCCCGCCAGGCCCGCGTCCGGCCCCCGCGGGCCCAGCGCGCCGCCAGCCGCCCGGGGTCTCCCTCCGCCCGCGCCGCCGTCCGGTATCCGCCTCCGCCGCCCGATGCGCTCTCCGCCGCCGCGCAGGCCCGGCCGGCTGCGCCCCGCGCCACGCCTCCGCCCCGCGAGCTCCGCGCCTGCCCCGCTACCGCAGCGCTTCGCCGGCGCCGCCGCACTCCCCGGCGAGCTCCGCCTCGCCCCGCGCCCGCAAGCCCTCGCCGGACCGCCTCCCTGCGCCGCCTCTGCCTCGGATCCGGCGAGATCCGCCGCCGCATTGCAAACCGTGCAAACCCTAGCTTGACCCCGATTTTCCCTAAGTCCCGAAATTATTGACATTTTATGCCTCTGTTCATCGCATCATAACTTGCTGCATACTGCTCCGTTTCGTGCGTATAATCTGTCAAATTGTTTGTCTCGATGAGTACATCATTTCATCTCATTGCATCATTTTCATTTGAGCTCATCTTGATGGCCGAAATGCTGTTAGAAGAGGGCTATGTGATGTTAGTTTCAGATCTGTTTCAGTAGATGCACTTTTGTCATTTTTGCCATGATTGATGTGTGCACCCTATGAAGTTGAGTCCTACATGTGTTTTGTAATATGCCATGCTATCTTTCTAGGGGTGTATGCCGTGTATTTTTGTGATCTTTTTGGTGACTAGCACAAGCATGCAAACTAAGGATCATAATGTTGCTGATTTCAGAGACTTAGTAATTTCACTAAGTCATGTTTTGCTGTTATTTTTATGCCATGAGTTTATGTTGTTTCAGAGAGATCTATGCCTATTTTGAGCATGATAAGTAAGGGTGTTTTGAACATATGGATTTGCTCTATCCATCCATGCCTTTGTTTGTAATTATGGAGTGCCATAGCTTGAGTCAATCGAGCTCTACTTTTGCTATAAATGTTCCTGGCAGATTGTCTACATGTTATTCGATTTTTCCAAGATTGTTGTAGTTGATCCTTGCATGCTATGATGTTGTTCTTGCCATGTATAGCTTCTATGCCATGTCTTCCTGATGAATGTATGCTTAGTTTATTATGAAAAGCTCTGTAGTGAGTGCATCAAGCTCGTAAACATGCCTACTTGCTATCTGTTTTTGACATGTCCAGTTTTCTGCTAAGTCTGAAAACTGTAACGAAACTTGCTTAATTGACATGGGCGTTATTATATTTTCTGTTCCTTTTTGGCTATTGGTCAGTAAGGGACTTTTGTTTTATGCTGTGAGTAGAATCATGCCATGCCATATTTTGCCATGTCCTGTTCCTGTAGCAGGTTGTTTCCTTTCTCTAAACATGTCATCCTGATGTTAATTTCTGGCATGATAGTATTTTCACCAAGTCTGTGAACCTGTTATCTTTTGCACTTTTGCCATGCTTGTTTGAACCTGTTGTGGTGTGATTTAGCCGTAGCTCAGTGTTCATCTTTTGTCAATCATCTTGAGTAGATTACCGTCATATGCTTTTCTGGTACGTTTGGTACAGTAACTTAATTTTTTGTTGCATGCTAAGTGGCATCATGCTGTTAATGGCAGAATCTTGTCATTCTTGTTTTGCTTGTCATTTGCAAACCGTGCATCCGATTCCGGTGATCTTTATATCGATTTCAACCGAAATCACCTCACCTATCCAGTGGAATACTTGGTTTGCCAAGATTATGCCTTGTTCATCTTTTCCTTCCGGAGCACGCATATGCATTGCATATCACATCTCGCATATCATGTCATGTTTTGCATCATGTTGCTTGTGCATTGCATCGTGGTTGATAGTTGTTCTTTTGCTTGTGTTCTTGCCTTGGGTAGATCCGGGAGACGAGTACGTGAACGAGGAACCTGTTGAGAACGCTTACGAGAATCAAGCTTTCGACAACTCTGAGAACCTTGCAGGCAAGATGACCATACCCTCGAAATCACTTCTATCTTTGCTTGCTAGATGCTCGCTCTTTTGCTATGCCTATGCTGCGATACCTACCACTTACTATATCATGCCACCCATATTGCCATGTCAAACCTCTAACCATCCTTTCCTAGCAAACCGTTTATTGGCTATGTTACCGCTTTGCTCAGCCCCTCTTATAGCGTTGCTAGTTGCAGGTGAAGATGAAGTTTGTTCCTTGTTGGAACATGATTATTTTGGGATATCAAAATATCTCTTATTTAATTAATGCATCTATATATTTGGTAAAGGGTGGAAGGCTCGGCCTTATGCCTGGTGTTTTGTTCCACTTTTGCCACCCTAGTTTCCGTCATACCGGTGTTATGTTCCTTGATTTTGCGTTCCTTACACGGTTGGGTTATTTATGGGACCCCCTTGACAGTTCGCTTTGAATAAGACTCCTCCAGCAAGGCCCAACTTTTGTTTTACCATTTGCCACCTAAGCCTTTTTCCCCTGGGTTTTCGCGAGCCCGAGGGTCAGCTTTATTTAACCCCCTCGGGCCAGTTCTCCTTTGATTGCTGGCCCAAACTAGAGCCCTTTGCAGCGCCACCTTGGGGCAACTTGAGGATGGTTTTAGTTGTACGGACTGCTCATCCGGATGTGCCCTAAGACCGAGATATGTGCAGCTCCTATCAGGATTTGTCGGCACGTTCGGGCGGCTTTGCTGGATTTGTTTTATTACTGTCGAAATGTCTTGTAGTCCGGGATTCCGAGACTGATCGGGTCTTCCCGGTAGAAGGAATATCCTTCGTTGACTGTGAGAGCTTATAATGGGCTAAGTTGGGATCCCCCTGCAGGGTATTATCTTTCGAAAGTCGTGCCCGCGGTTATGAGGCAGATGGGAATTTGTTAATGTCCGGTTGTCGAAAACCCGAAGTTGACCTTAATTAAAACACATCAACCGCGTGTGTAACCATGATGGTCTCTTCTCGGCGGAGTCCGGGAAGTGAACACGGTGTTGGAGTTATGTTTGACGTAGGTTGTTCTAGGATCACTTCTTGATCACTTCTAGCTTCACGACCGTGCTTTGCTTCTCTTCTCGCTCTCTTTTGCGATGTTAGCCACCATATATGCTAGTCGCTTGCCGCAGATCCACCTCACAACTCTATCCTACCTTTAAGCTTAAATCATCTTGATCTCGCGGGTGTGAGATTGCTGAGTCCCCATGACTCACAGATTCTACCAAAACAGTTGCAGGTGCCGACGATGCCAGTGCAGATGACGCTCCCGAGCTCAAGTGGGAGTTCGATGAGGAACGTGGTCGTTACTATGTGTCTTTTCCTGATGATCAGTAGTGGAGCCCAGTTGGGACGATCGGGGATCTGTGTAGCATTTGGGGTAGTCTTCTTTCATTTTGGTTCCGTAGTCGGACCTTGAGTGTAATCTAGATGATGGATGTTTATTTATGTATTGTGTGAAGTGGCGACTGTAAGCCAACTATGTATCTCTTTCCCTTATGTATTACATGGGTTGTGTGAAGATTACCTCACTTGCGACATTGCTTTCAATGCGGTTATGCCTCTAAGTCGTGCTTCAACACGTGGGAGATATAGCCGCATCGAGGGCGTTACAAGTTGGTATTAGAGCCAGGCCCGACCTTAGGAGCCCCCACTGATTGATCGTTTTTAGCGGCCGAGTTGTGTCTAGAAAAATGTTTTAAGTCATTTAGGAATCATATATCGGAGAGTTTAGGAATTCTTTTTACTTCCCAGTCTCCTCATCGCTCTGGTAAGGCATCCTGACGTAGAGTTTTGACTCTTCTCTTCTCAAATTTCACTAAAAAATTTTTAGGATCACGCGGGTATCTTAGAATCGTTCCGATGGTTTTATGATGACTATATTGTCTTGGTGCCTCCTGTCAGTAGGGGTTTAGTGGAGCTGTCCCGGGCAGTTGAGCTCCGAGGTGTTGTCGTCATAATTTTATCGTTGCAGTTCTGGAATACCTGAGTTTAGTACGCCGACATCGAAAAACTCTTTTGTACAGTTGTTGGTGAGATAACCCTGATAGCCCAGTACTGAGGCGAGTGCGGGAGTATTGCCATAACTCATATAACGGATGTTTTTCGAAGGTTGAGGTAGATGATTTCCGAAGGTTTCTTGGTTATGTGTTGAAGGATGGATACAGCTGGATCTAGGTATTGTTAGTTTGGGTGATATATTTTGTGTCCCCTGTATCCCCAACACCTGATTGCATAACCAGAAAGTTTCGGGAGTTTATAAGTGGGAATTCAAGTATCTCGCAGGATATCTTTCCAACAGACACATGATACGAAATGGGATCTATCATATGTTTGTTCCGGCTTATTCTGCAAGCCAATCCTTTGTTTTGTTTTCAGTTGTGATATTCGAGTTGTTTCGAGGCAGATGGTGATTCCATACCTTTTATCTAAATGGCTTCTCAGCTTATGGAAGTGTGATGCTTTACTTTGGAATTCATTCGTTCATTCTTGTTCGAATGTTTATTGTGAAGACTATATGTTGCAATTTCGATCCTTTGATTCAGCTCGATTATATGTCTTTCAAGATGCTAATGGATGTCACCCTCTTCAGGATGGCTCCGCCAAGCGTCAGAATCCGGAACGCAATGAAGTCAGGCTAAC
Organism: Aegilops umbellulata; assembly: GCA_032464435.1. NCBI lineage: Eukaryota > Viridiplantae > Streptophyta > Magnoliopsida > Poales > Poaceae > Aegilops > Aegilops umbellulata. The sequence goes on from CP136059.1 coordinate 4,054,235, forward strand.
CCTCCGCCACCACATCCGCCTCCGGAGGCATGGCAAGCCTTGATGACAGCCACCAATGCCAACGCTCAGATTCTGATTCAGCTCTTGCAAGATCGCAACCAAGGGCAAGGTAATCAGGGAAATCAAGGCCAAGGCAACAATCAGCCGCATTTTGCTACCCTCAATCAGTTCCTTGCTAATCATCCAAAGACCTTTAGCTACTGTGTCGAGGCCACAGACGCCGATGATTGGCTCGTGGATATCAGCAAGCATTTCGAATGTAGCAATGTCAGACCTGAGGACTTTGTCAAGTTTGCCTCTTTTCAACTCAAGGATCAAGCTGCTGAGTGGTTCCAACAATACAAAGATTCCAGAGGAGGTCGTGTGATTACCTGGGATGATTTCCGCCGTGACTTCAAAGCTCATCACATTCTAGAAAGTGTTGTTGAGAGTAAGCGTGAGGAGTTCCGCAATCTCAAGCAAGGCAACATGTCTGTGTATGAATACAACACTCAGTTCCAGAAGCTCTCTCGTTTTGCGAAGCAAGACATCCCTCATGAGAAGAGCATGATTTACCAATTCAGGCGTGGCCTCAGAGAAGATCTGCAACTAGCTCTCGTGCTTTTTGAGCCGTTAAAGTATGATGAATTCTACAACATGGCACTGAAACAAGGAGCTGCTCAGCTCAAGTGTGAGGCATCTAAGAAGAGAGTCAGGGACGCAGTTCAGTCCTCTTCTTCCTCACTAGTGGCGGCCAAGCAACATAATTTTTGGTTGCCTCCTCCTCCTCCGTTCCGTCAGCCTTATCAGCAGAAGAACTCAGGTGGTCGTGGATCTTCCCACCCACCCAACCCTGGCTATCAGAACAAGTCTCAGAACCAAGCTCCAAGGCCAAATGCTCCTTATCATCGTCCGCTCTCAAAGGTGACTTGCAAAAAATGTCAGCAAAAGGGTCACTATGCGAACAAGTGCTTCAACCAAAGGCGCCTTCCGCCTCCTCCTCCTGTGAAATCTTCCAGCAATGCAGTGGTCAAGCATAATCCTAAGCATGCCAAGGTGAACATGATGAACGCGGCTCAGGCAGAGGATTCTTCAGAAGTGATCATGGGTAATCTCTCAGTTAATGATATTCCTGCAAAAGTCTTATTTGATACTGGTGCATCGCATTCTTTCATTTCAAGACCTTTTGTGGCTATGCATGATTTGGCTACTCAAGTTTTGCCGAGACCTTTGTCTATTGTCTCTCCGGCGCGACAGTTGTCTTCTCGAGCTTATGTCCCGGATGTCTCTATCAAGATGGGCGACTATAGATTTCTGGCTAAACCAATTGTTCTTGGTGACTCTGATATTGATCTTACTCTCGGGATGGATTGGCTTTCTAAGCACAAGGCTCAGCTTGATTGTGCTGCCAGGGAAATTCAATTGACTCACTCTTCTGACGATGTGATCATCTATGCCGCTCGCGATGAAACCATTCGGTTGTTTTCTCTCAATGAGAAGGGCGAATTGGACGCTATCTCTCAGATTCAAGTCGTTTGTGAGTACCAAGATGTCTTTCCAGAAGAACTTCCGGGAATGCCTCCTCACCGGCCAGTCGAATTCGTTATTGATCTTGAGCCTGGCACGGAACCCGTTTGCAAGCGTCCATACAAGCTTGGGCCAAAAGAGTTGAAGGAATTGAAGAAACAACTCAATGAACAAGAGCGTCTGGGTTTGATCAGACCGAGTTCATCTCCTTGGGGTTGTGGTGTTCTTTTTGTCCAGAAGAAGGATGGCACGGACCGACTTTGCGTCGATTACCGTCCATTGAACAAGAAGACAATCAAGAACAAGTACCCACTTCCCAACATCAATGAGCTATTCGAGCAACTTAAAGGTGCTAAAGTGTTCTCCAAGCTTGACCTTCGTATGGGTTATCATCAGATTCGCATTCGTGAAGAAGACATTCCCAAGACAGCATTCAGAACAAGCTTTGGTTCTTATGAATATACTGTCATGTCTTTCGGCCTTGTCAATGCTCCTCCAACTTTCTCTCGAATGATGAACTTCATCTTCAACCCCTACACCAATGAATTCGTCTTGGTCTATCTCGATGATATATTAGTCTTCTCCAAGAATAGGAAGGATCATGCCAAGCATTTGTGATTGGTGCTCGACAAGCTCAGAGAGTATAAATTCTATGCGAAGTTCTCCAAATGTGAATTCTGGCTTGATGAAGTTCTTTACCTTGGTCATATCATCTCTGCCAAGGGCATTGCTATTAATCCTGAGAGAGTGTCCGCAGTTTTGAATTGGGAACCTCCTCAGAATGTCAAGCAGCTTCGCAGTTTTCTTGGACTTGCAAGCTATTGCCGAAGATTCGTTGAGAATTTCTCAAAGATTGCAAAGCCTCTTTCCAACCTCCTCCAGAAGCATGTGAAGTACGCCTGGTCTCCTGAGTGTGACGTTGCTTTCAACTCTATCAAAGAGAAACTCGTCACTGCTCCAGTTTTGACTCCTCCTAACGAATCCAAGCCTTATGAAGTTTTCTGTGATGCTTCTCTTCAAGATCTCGGTGCTGTCTTAATGCAAGAGAAGAAGGTTGTGGCCTATACCTCTCGTCAGTTGAAGCCCAACGAAAAGAACTACCCCACTCACGATCTTGAGTTGGCGGCAGTTGTCCACGCATTAATAACATGGAGACATCTCCTGTTGGGAAGGAAAGTGGACATATTCACCGACCACAAGAGTCTCAAGTATATCTTCACTCAGCCCAACCTCAACCTCAGGCAGACTTGATGGGTCGAAACGATTCAAGAGTATAATCCGAGTATTGAATATACTCCAGGCAAGGCTAATGTGATTGCACACGCTTTGAGCAGGAAGGCTTATTGCAACATCCTAATCCTCAAGCCCTTTAAACCGGATCTTTGTGAAGCTTTCCGCAAGTTGAATCTCCAAGTTGTTCCTCAAGGTTTTCTTGCCAACCTCATAGTCTCTCCTACTTTGGAAGATCAAATTCGTGAGGCACAACTGATGGATACCATGGTGAAGAAGGTGAAACGTAGTATTGACAAGGGCATTTCCAAATACAAGTGTTGTCGTGTTGATGACAGAGATACTCTTTTCTTCGAGGACCGGATTGTGGTTCCAAAGGGTGATCTTCGTAAAGTCATTATGAACGAGGCGCACAATTCTCTTCTATCAATTCATCCTGGAAGTACAAAGATGTACCATGACCTCAAGCAGTCGTACTGGTGGACTCGAATGAAGCGAGAAATTGCTGAATTCGTGAATGAATGTGATGTCTGTCGAAGGGTGAAAGCAGAACATCAACGACCAGCTGGTCTACTCCAACCTCTTGCTATTCTAGAATGGAAGTTTGATCATATCAAAATGGATTTCGTGACTGGCTTTCCTAAGTCCAAGCGTGGAAATGATGCCATCTTCGTCGTCATCGACAAGCTCACTAAAGTGGCTCATTTTCTTCCTATCAAAGAGTCTATCACAGCAGCGCAGCTGGCAGAGCTCTACACCTCCAGAATTGTCTCCTTGCATGGCATTCCACAATTGATTTCATCAGACCGTGGCAACATCTTTACATCCAAGTTTTGGGATTCTTTTCAGAAGGCCACGGGCACAAATATTCGCTTCAGCACAGCTTTCCACCCTCAAACTAGTGGACAAGTCGAGCGTGTCAACCAAATTCTTGAAGATATGCTCAGGGCTTGTGTTATATCTTTCGGCATGAAGTGGGAGGATTGTCTTCCTTATGCTGAGTTCTCTTACAACAACAGCTTCCAAGCGAGCTCGGGCAAAGCCCCATTCGAGATTCTCTATGGCAGAAAGTGTCGTACTCCTCTCAATTGGTCTGAGACGGGCGAACGCCAACTTCTTGGCAACGATTTGATCTCAGAGGCTGAAGATATGTGTAAAGTCATTTGGGAGAATCTCAAAGCTGCGCAATCGCGCCAGAAGAGCTATTACGATAGCAAACACCGTGATTTGGCTTTCGAGATCGGAGACCATGTCTACCTCCGCGTCTCTCCAATGAAAGGCACTCGTCGCTTCGGTATCAAAGGGAAACTTGCCCCTAGATACGTCGGTCCTTTCAAGATCGTCGGCAAAAGAGGCGATCTCGCCTATCAACTTGAGCTTCCCCCCAACTTTGCAAATGTGCACGATGTGTTCCACGTGTCACATCTTCGCAAGTGCTTCAAGACGCCTGAGCGCACCATCAACTTCGAAGAGATTGATCTTCAAGAAGATTTGTCTTATCATGAGCATCCCATTGCTATTCTTGAAGAAACTGAGCGCAAGACTCGCAACAAGTCAATCAAATTCCTGAAAGTGAAGTGGTCACACCATTCCGACCAAGAAGCCACCTGGGAGCGCGAGGACCACCTCCGTTCCGAATATCTGGAGTTCTTTCAGTCCTAGATCTCGGGACGAGATCCGCTCGTAGTGGTGGAGTGTTGTAACACCCCGGATGTAACTTGCCATAATTGTAACTCCAACTCTTGCCATTTTCGGCAATGTGATATGATTTTCCCTCGTGGTTGGGTTCTTCTTCGTTTTACATTTTGTTCATGTCATGCATTTCATATCATGTCATCATGTGCATCGCATTTGCATACGTGTTCGTCTCATAAATCCGAGCATTTTCCCCGTTGTCCGTTTTGCAATCCGGCGCTCCTATGTTCCCCGGCGTCCTCTTTTACCTTTTTCCGTTAGCGGGTACTAAACCTTCTCGGAATGGACCGAGGTTTGTCAAGCGGCCTTGGTATAGCACCGGTAGACCGCCTGTCAAGTTTCGGGTCATTCGGAGGTTGTTTGATACTCCAACGGTTAACCGGGTAACCGTGCAGGCCTCGTGTGTGTTGTAGCCCAAAACCCCTTCAAATCAGCCCAATAACCCATCTAAGTCACTCCCATGTCCATCGCTGTTCGATCACGATTGTGTGGGCGAAAACCGCACACCATTTGGAGCTTCCTAGCCCCTCCTACCTATAAATATGTGCCCTCCCCGTCCATTTTCGCGGACGAAACCCTACTCTCCTTCCACCTCCCGCCGCCGGACGTGTCCATCCTGGACCGAACGTGTCCGCATCGCCGTCCCTGGCGAATCCCGCGCCGCCACGTCACCGCCACCGTCCCGCGTGCCGCCGAGGCCCGCCAGGCCCGCGTCCGGCCCCCGCGGGCCCGGCGCGCCGCCCGCCGCCCGGGGTCTCCCTCCGCCCGTGCCGCCGTCCGGTATCCGCCGCCGCCGCCCGGTGCGCTCCCCGCCGCAGCGCAGGCCTGGCCGGCCACGCCCCGCGCCGCGCCTCCGCCCCGCGAGCTCCGCGCCTGCCCCGCCACCGCAGCGCTTTGCCGGCGCCGCCGCACTCCCCGGCGAGCTCCGCCTCGCCCCGCGCCCGCAAGCCCTCGCCGGAGCGCCTCCCCACGCCGCCTCTGCCTCGGATCCGGCGAGATCCGCCGCCGCATTGCAAACCGGGCAAACCCTAGGTTGACCCCGATTTTCCCTAAGTCCCGAAATTATTGACATTTTATGCCTCTGTTCATCGCATCATAACTTGCTGCATACTGCTCCGTTTCGTGCGTATAATATGTCAAATTGTTCGTCTCGGTGAGTAAATCATTTCATATCATTGCATCATTTTCATTTGAGCTCATCTTGATGCCCGAAATGCTGTTAGAAGAGGGCTATGTGATGTTAGTTTCAGATCTGTTTCAGTAGATGCACTTTTGTCATTTTTTCCATGATTGATGTGTGCACTCTATGAAGTTGAGTCCTACATGTGTTTTGTAATATGCCATGCTATATTTCCAGGGGTGTATGCCATGTATTTTTGTGATCTTTTTGGTGACTAGCACAAGCATGCAAACTAGGGATCATAATGTTGCTGATTTCAGAGACTTAGTAATTTCACTAAGTCATGTTCTGCTGTTATTTTTATGCCATGAGTTCATGTTGTTTCAGAGAGATCTATGCCTATTTTGAGCATGATCAGTAAGGGTGTTTTGAACATATGGATTTGCTCTATCCATCCATGCCTTTGTTTGTAATTATGGAGTGCCATAGCTTGAGTCAATCGAGCTCTACTTTTGCTATAAATGTTCCTGGCACATTGTCTACATGTTATTCGATTTTGCCAAGCTTGTTGTAGTTGATCCTTGCATGCTATGATGTTGTTCTTGCCATGTATAGATTCTATGCCATGTCTTCCTGATGAATGTATGTTTAGTTTATCATGAAAAGCTCTGTAGTGAGTGCATCAAGCTCGTAAACATGCCTACTTGCTATCTGTTTTTGACATGTCCAGTTTTCTGCCAAGTCTGAAAACTGTAACGAAACTTGCTTAATTGACATGGGTGTTATTATACTTTCTGGTCCTTTTTGGCTATTGGTCAGTAAGGGACTTTTGTTCTATGCTTTGAGTAGAATCATGCCATGCCATATTTTTCCATGTCTTTTTCCTGTAGCAGGTTGTTTCCTTTCTCTAAACATGTCATCCTGATGTTAATTTCTGGCATGATAGTATTTTCACCAAGTCTGTGAACCTGTTATCTTTTGCACTATTGCCATGCTTGTTTGAACCTGTTGTGTTGTGATTTAGCCGTAGCTCAGTGTTCATATTTTGTCAATCATCTTGAGTAGATTACTGTCATATGCTTTGCTGATACGTTCGGGTGCAGTAGCTTAATTTCCTGTTGCATGCTAAGTGGCATCATGCTGTTAATGGCAGAATCTTGTCATTCTTGTTTTGCTTGTCATTTGCAAACCGTGCATCCGATTCCGGTGATCTTTATATCGATTTCAACCGAAATCACCTCACCTATCCAGTGGCATACTTGGTTTGCCAAGATTATGCGTTGTTCATCTTTTCCTTCCGGAGCACGCATATGCATTGCATATCACATCTCGCATATCATGTCATGTTTTGCATCATGTTGCTTGTGCATTGCATCGTGGTTGATAGTTGTTCTTTTGCTTGTGTTCTTGCCTTGGGTAGATCCGGGAGACGAGTACGTGAACGAGAAACCTGTTGAGAACGCTTACGAGGATCAAGCTTTCGACAACTCTGAGAACCTTGCAGGCAAGATGACCATACGCTCGTAATCACTTCTATCTTTGCTTGCTAGATGCTCGTTCTTTTGCTATGCCTATGCTGCGATACCTACCACTTGCTATATCGTGCCACCCATATTGCCATGTCAAACCTCTAACCATCCTTTCCTAGCAAACCGTTGATTGGCTATGTTACCGCTTTGCTCAGCCCCTCTTATAGCGTTGCTAGTTGCAGGTGAAGATGAAGTTTGTTCCTTGTTGGAACATGATTATTTTGGGATATCACAATATCTCTTATTTAATTAATGCATATATATATTTGGTAAAGGGTGGAAGGCTCGGCCTTATGCCTGGTGTTTTGTTCCACTTTTGCCACCCTAGTTTCCGTCATACCGGTGTTATGTTCCTTGATTTTGCGTTCCTTACACGGTTGGGTGATTTATGGGACCCCCTTGACAGTTCGCTTTGAATAAGACTCCTCCAGCAAGGCCCAACTTTGGTTTTACCATTTGCCACATAAGCCTTTTTCCCCCGGGTTTTCGCGAGCCCGAGGGTCATCTTTATTTAACCCCCCCCCCCCGCCCCCCCGGGCCAGTTCTCCTTCGATTGCTGGCCCAAACTAGAGCCCTTTACAGCACCACCTTGGGGCAACTTGAGGACTGGTTTTAGTTGTACGGACTGCTCATCGGGATGTGCCCTGAGACCGAGATATGTGCAGCTCCTATCAGGATTTGTCGGCACGTTCGGGCGGCTTTGCTGGATTTGTTTTATTACTGTCGAAATGTCTTGTAGTCCGAGATTTCGAGACTGATCGGGTCTTCCCGGTAGAAGGAATATCCTTCGTTGACCGTGAGAGCTTATAATGGGCTAAGTTGGGACCCCCCTGCAGGATATTATCTTTTGAAAGCTGTGCCCGCGGTTATGAGGCAGATGGGAATTTGTTAATGTCCGGTTGTAGAAAACCCGAAGTTGACCTTAATTAAAACACATCAACCGCGTGTGTAACCGTGATGGTCTCTTCTCGGCGGAGTCCGGGAAGTGAACATGGTGTTGGAGTTATGTTTGACGTAGGTTGTTCTAGGATCACTTCTTGATCACTTCTACCTTCACGACCGTGCTTTGCTTCTCTTCTCGCTCTCTTTTGCGTTGTTATCCACCATATATGCTAGTCGCTTGCCGCAGCTCCACCTCACAACTCTATCCTACCTTTAAGCTTAAATAGTCTTGATCTCGCGGGTGTGAGATTGCTGAGTCCCCGTGACTCACAGATTCTACCAAAACAGTTGCAGGTGCCGACGATGCCAGTGAAGATGATGCTCCCGAGCTCAAGTGGGAGTTCGACGAGGAACGTGGTCGCTACTATGTGTCTTTTCCTGATGATCAGTAGTGGAGCCCAGTTGGGACGATCGGGGATCTGTGTAGCATTTGGGGTAGTCTTCTTTCATTTTGGTTCCGTAGTCGGACCTTGAGTGTAATCTAGATGATGGATGTTTATTTATGTATTGTGTGAAGTGGCGACTGTAAGCCAACTATGTATCTCTTTCCCTTATGTATTACATGGGTTGTGTGAAGATTACCTCACTTGCAACATTGCTTTCAATGCGGTTATGCCTCTAAGTCGTTCTTCGACACGTGGGAGATATAGCCGCATCGAGGGCGTTACAGCTGATCACCGCAAGCGTCTAAGCGTAAATGACAAAGTCTTCATAGAAGCTGAATTTGTTTTTGAAACATCAAGTGGCCAGAGACTCAAAAACTTATTTGCCCATTAGTGACTTGTCAGGGCGGTGGATTTTAGTTTGTACGATAATGCTGCATCCACCTAAAGTAACAAAAGTTCTTACGTAAACTTCCCTAGTAATTCCCTCTTCGTAGGTGCAGCATTAGTCCTAACATTTGTAATATCAGTTTGAAACTTGTAATATTGCCGTGTCCTATTCCTGCGTTTTCAAAATCCTGCGAATCAAATAGGTCCTGAGTTGGTGATGATGTTGTGCCTCCCATCTTTCACCAGTAGCCGTCGGATCTAGATCTGTCGCATACAAACCAAGCTTCTCCATTTTTGCAAAAAGATGCCCACACTTGTTCCCTATTTACAAACAACTCCTTCTCTCTCACAATCTGCCTTATCTCCACCCCACCACATCTAAAAGGTCGTGGAAAAATCTGGCGCGATGGCCGCTGCCGGAGCCGTCCACCCCCAATCTTGGTGTTCCGTGCAATGCACGGGCATCTACGCACGGGAAATTATGTCGAACAGGGCTAGTTGTAAGCAGGCTCGCTCTATAGCCATGATGATAGTGACTGCAGACGGTGAGGCTGACTATGGTATGCTGAACACGGCGCCTATACTCAGGTGTCATCTCCGGCGCAGGGTCTTGTCACTTCACTGTGAGGAGCAGCACGTAATAATTTGACCAACGGGTAGTATAGTGCTAGTACTCCTACTACTACATTGGTAGTACTACTACTAGTACTAGTAGCACCACCGTCTAGATTTAGGAGTACTACCACGTCCATCTGGATTTTAGTATTTCACTAGCAATATCTAGTAATGCATGTCACAAAAAATGTACTACTCCCTCTATAAATAAATACATGGTGTTTTATTCCTATCGGCAAGAGAACTTAATGTTTTTTTGCTAACTAGAGTACTAATAATAGGATTACATGCAATGAACTAAACACTGCATGTCATGTTTGGTAGTCTCAAGTCATTGGAAGCATGCATGGGCCACATCTCTCATTGGTTGATATGTCAAGAAATAAGAAACAAGGAGGGAGTTAATGCACCGTGCCTAAGTATTTTGGGATTATTTGGTTTTCGTAAGGCGACTTACACAACATTTTTGTTTACATGCATTAACATTTTATTAGTTAAATCAAAGATCAAAAGTTGGCACAAAATGCAAAGGGGACCAATAAACTAGTAAACATCAAACTTCTCTCGTTTGGCCCCAGCTAGAGGTCCGGTGAGATGACTATACTGCACCGGCACGGAGGGGGACGCAACTTCATTGACTTACGGCAACTGCCTTTGGGTGAATGACACGTGGGCCCAGGGGTGGCTGGCCCACCTATCATACAGCCAAAGTCTATAGGTGCAGTAGAGGGCCGAGGAGTAGTACAAAATCCTACGCACCTACGCACGCTAACCAAGGGCAAGAGTGATCACTCGAATCGCAAGATCAGTTGACTAGAAGCTAAGCTAGACCCATGGAGGCGATGAGCGCGAGCATCAGCCGGCTGTGCCAGATGGTCCACGATGCCGGCCTGCGGCCCGGCACCGAGGAACGTCTCCAGGTAGTATTGCTTGAGGCCACCAGGGCGAGGGGCCGCTTGGACGACAGCTTCGTCTCCTTGTCCGACGAGGTCCTCGTCGGTTTCCTCGACAAGTTCATCATCGTCAAGAAGCTTGCGGACGACTTTGACGTAAGCCTCCAGCTGACGCGCCCAGGCTCTGCGATGCCCGCCACCCTCAACGGCCACTAAGGTGACAACCTCTTCGACGCACTGGTGGCCCTACGACTGCCCGCCGTCGCGCCAGAGAATGTCCACCTCGAGGTCACGCTCGCCGCTCAGCGCGTGGCGCAGCAAGACACCATCGACATAATCACCCACGTCTACGTGCAAATCATCCGCAAGGACTACTACATGCAAGAGGAGGACGATAGGACGCTGGCCTTCTTGGACCGCGGGGAAACCTTGGACGGCACTGTTCAGAAGCACGTTGAGCTCGCCGCCAATGCCGCTGCTCCTCACATATCAGTTGGTGACCCGGCGCAATAGGGCGTGAGGATGTCATTGAACGTTGATGGATATGTATGTATTTTTATCTTTCCATGAAATCCATGTAGCAGTATATGATACTACAGTATCTTACCTTTCGCATCAACTTCATAATTTTCGTACGTACTCCATGCATGAACGGCGCTAGAACCAAACTTCTCATTACTCTAGGCAAAATCGTTATTTTCTATCTATCGGTCGCCCATGGAGCAGAACCAAAATTTACAAGTTACGAGTTCAAAAGGAAAAGCCTGCCGTGTTTGTGTCGCACCCCCACATGGTTGGTCCGGCACGCCGCTCAAGCGGAAATGCGTGCGGTGTTGCATTTTTCACTTACAAGTGGGACCGCAGTTGAGCAAACCGACTATCGGCAAACCCCCACCCCGCCCACCGCGCGATGGCTGAGAAAATAGGAGGGAGAAGAGATGGATGAAGCACCGACTCCAAGAAAATTGGTGTCGGATGGGACTCGGGTGGGTGGCGTGTGCCGTACTGCTAGACGTGAATGCTAGTTATGGCCCATGCCACCCCACTATATCAAGCCTATATCGAGGTACATAGAACAAATTTCCTGCAGTCTGTGCTTAGCCCTCCTCTATCTCTCTTCTCAGCCAGCCAGTGGACGCCCGGAGCCCATCGTCTGTTTGCTCACATGCGGCCCCACATGTCAGTGAAAACGCAAGAGGACCCACTGAACGTGAACATCTTTCACCTCGACGTGCTGGTGATGAAAAACAATAAAGATCTTCAGTGGCCGCTTTTGGAGTTACTCAAGAGTAGTAAGATTCTATTTACAGTTTAACCCAAGATGCACATCTCGTGGCTTCAACTACCACTCTATTTTCTTTCATGACATGACCTGGATGCTGGATGTCCCATGTGTCAGCAAAAGGAGGAAGAACCCGACCAAATCTTCGGTTGTGCTCTCGGATTAGACTAGTTGTGCTAACTTAAAAATTTTATTGTGCACTCCCTCCGTTCCAAAATACTTGACTTCCATTTGTCCAAAAATGGATGTACCTATATACTAAAACATGTCTAGATACATATATATTTTGACAAATAGAAGGCATGTATTGTGCAACGGAGGGAGTAGAATGGATGCAAGTTTTTGTATTGGGAAGAAGAGTACATCCATATATTGATAGAGCGCAATTTAGTAGATGTTATATCACTTTTAGGTAGTAGCACAGAGGCTAGAGATGAGATTAGTGCACTTGTTGATACTCCTACTAGAATAGAGGCTAGACATGAGACTAGATGCGAGGAAGCAACGTCTACTTCTTTACACTCGAAGAAGAAAGAAGCACGTAAGATCGAGCCTCCGCAGATCAACAATGAATGCATCGAGAAGGCACTAATCCAACTTACAGGAGTAGTAAAATGTATTCTTATGGTTCTTGTTTTCTTTGGTCTTGCTTTTATAGTCAAAATTATCATTGGAGTTCGTGCAAAACGGAGGTCCGTTCGGGATCGTGCGCTGGAGTTGTCCTTACAAGTGGGACCGCAGTTAAGGAAACCAACTATCGGCAAACCCCCACCTAGCCCGCCGCACGATGGCCGAAGTTAGAGAAACGACGAGGTTGAAAAGATTGCTCTAGCACGGACTCCAATAAATAATATGGTGAATGGATGTCGTGGTGGTGGCGTGTGCCGTACTCCTAGACGTGAATGCTTGTTCTGGCCCATGCCACCCTACTTACTCCTACTATATAGTACTAGTATCGAGGATTCGAGGTGCTGGTTACGTACAACGAACACATTAACATATGGCTACTGTCGTGGATTTGTCACGGCAGATGTCCTTAGTGTCAGGACTTAGTCGCGAGGCCAACGCATCTATGTGGTAGCTTGAGAGGGGTTGAGTGGGACGAGAGACGCAGGGCAGATCAACACGCAAGACAAGGATTTAGACAGCTTCGGGCCCCGGGAAACATCGTCCGGTAATAACCCTACATGCTGTTTGAGGCTAGGTCTCATTATCATCCCGAGGGAGACGCCGTAAACCGGCTCTTTGTGTCTAGCCCTAGAGATTATTGATTGCTCGTCGCTTCTAACCTCTCCCCTCCCCTTTGGGGAGCCCCGCCCCTCCTTATATATGTTGAAGGGGCGGTTTACATGTGGAGTCCTATTAGGACTAGTCTATCTCTAATACAAACCGTATACAAATACTGGTCTTAACTCTTTGTAAGATAAATATTCCTTTCCTCTTAAACCGGCCCACAATAGTTGAACTGGCCTTCATGAACCGCCAGACGGGCCACCGGGTCTTGTCGCTCCTCTGACCCGTCCATCGGGTTACCAGTGAGTTACAACGTCCCGACGGGTTGCTGGTAAACCGCCAGGTCTGGGCGGGTCACCAGACGAATATCGCCAAGTCCGGCCGGGTTAACTTCCGGCCGGTTTACATCGCGGGGTATATCCCCGACATTAGCCCCCAAGTTTAGCTTGGATTTATCCATGGTAAACTTATGCTGCAAATAAACATAAGAACAATTTTGATAGGTTATACTCCGGGTTAAGAATTCTTGTAAACCGGCACCTGATCATCCTTAAGTCCTTGTCATTTCCTCCTTCTAGAAAATCCAGGTCAATAAGCCAGCGTCATACTCAATTTGCTGACATTGGTTTCTCACAGAAAAATATTGTGAAGAAATAATCCACTTGAGTCGGCTTCCAAAACGCCGGTTTAAGAAATATTGGTCTTGAAATATTCATCTGATATTCAGCCGGTTTGAAGATGATCCCGGTCTTGAAAACTTGTCGGTTTAACATTACCAAATGGCCGGGTTATAAAAACTGATGACCCCGGATTATGATTGTTGCAGACACCGGTTTATGATTGTTGCCAACATCGGTTTATGATTATTGATGACACCGGGTTGCAGCCACAGGGTCATAATGATTGGTGACGCCGGGTCAATCTAACTTGCTCAACCGAGAATTTGAAAATCTTTCTTCGATAATAATATAATACCTGTAGCCCCCAAGTGCCGGGTTGTCATGCTTGCAGCAACCTGGGACTTGTAATTGATTGATGCCCATAAAATTTCAACCAATGTAGCCCCCAAGGGCCGGGTCATTATGTAATTATCAGCAGGGACTTTGTAAGTATAATCTTGTAAACTTTGAACAGCAATGTGTAGCCCCCAAGGGCCGGCTCAGTAAGATAATATTGAGCTGGGACTTTGATATATACTTCTATGAAAATAACATCATATGATGTAACCCCTCATCATGGGGCTTGAATCTACGTCCACAAGGTTAAGAGCCTTGTGCTTTACCAACTGAGCAGTAGACCCTTCAATATAATAAATAAAAAGCTTTGTACCTTGAATAGTTGACAGGAGCAATTGGTAGCCCCCAAGGGCCAGCTCATTACAATGTGATGAGTTGGGTCTTCAATAAGATGAGCAAAAATGATCTTGCATTAACCCCCAAGTGTCATGGTGCATGCTTGTAGCAACATGAGACTTGCATATTTGATGTAATCTCAATTTTGAATAATGTAGCCCCCAAGTGCCGGGTTGTAAGCTTGCAGCGACTCGGGACTATTCCTTCAATTGTATAAAATGATAACCATTGCGCTAAAGCGACTTTGAAAACTTTAATCATAATATTAATAACCGTAATAAAAATCCAGCCATGTTGGCCATTCAAGATAATATAATCTCGTATGCAAACATTTATTCATCCAATATCATAATGAAAATTCAGCCAAGTTTGGCTATTTGAATAATATAATCCAATATTTTACAAGCGCATGATTCCAATGGCGCAATCCAAATATATACTGGCGACAAAGCCAGACCGGTTTAATAAACACTGGATAATTTATCATCATACTGGCGACTTATTGTCTTAAAGCCAGGCCGGTTTAACAAACACCGGATAATTTATAATCATGCTTTATTCAACCTGTTTCTGCATACAACAAGTTTAAAGTGTCCTGGCGATTTACCGCCGGACGGGTCATAATGCTCAACATATAACCAGGGCTGCACTTAAAAATATGAAATATATCATACCTGTGACATTGAATCACATCGTTGGTTTACCAACTTTTTGTAGTAAGAGTGATAACCCCAATCTTGAGTAATGATAACTCCTTCCATATTGCGCCGATTTATGATAAAACTGTACCGGGTTGTGATAAACACCGGATTAACTATATATATACTGGTAACTTGTAGTCAAACCAGATCGGGCTGATAATCTCCAGATTATAATTTGATCATGCACTCACAACTTGTAGCTGAAAGCCGAGCCGGGTTGATAAACACCGGTTTACTCCATAATAGGATGGTAACAGAAAATCAAACCGGGCAGATAATCTCCGGTCTAAAAATGGACCGTGTTCCGCCAATTTAGCTGTTTGAACCGGTACAAAATACTGTCGGTTTAAAAGACGCAAAAAAAAGTAGCAACTTCTCAAGAAAGGCTATTAAAGCAAAAGCAATGGCAACAATTTTTTGCAAAAGAAGAGCTCTACTGAGCTTGGTCAGATGGAATTACCATGGTCAGACGCAACCAAGCCCCCCGAAGGTGTAGCAATGGTGTCAGTCAGCCAGGACCCCAAAATGACGCGTGGCGTTACGCCGGCCAAGTGGCATTGCATTGGTTCGGATTCGACCAAGCCCCAAAGTGACTCAGTGGCCTAGGGCCGATCAAGTGGCATTGCATTGGTTCGGACACGACCAAGCCCCCAAATGACTTATTGGCTGTTTAAAAGCCGATCAGAAGGCATTACCATCATCAAGACATGACCGAGCTCCCATAAGGTGTAACTACGGTTCAAGTCGATTAGGTCCCCAACTGACTTAGTGGCAAATGTGCCAGCCAGAAGGCATTACCATCGTCAAGACATGACCAAGCTCCCAGGAGGTGTAGCTACGGTTCAAGTCGACTAGGTCCCCAACTGACTTTGTTGCTCTTCTGTGAAGCGACCTCAAGGGGTAAACCGGAGGTTGCCCTAAAGCGAATCCACTCCGTGTAACCACGCATGATATAAAGAATAGATACCCCGCTTTACAAAACGGGAGCCCCCATGTGATAAATAATATGCCAAGCCAATAAGGTCGGATACCCATGTTTGAACCGCGCATCATGGCAGCAGGTCCTCTTCGGTAACTTTTAACTTTTTTGCAAGAGGTAAATTCTTCTTGAACCGGGATCTTGAAACGGATATTGAAAGCTTCAAAGCTGTGGGAGACATCTTCCCCTTGAACCGGATTTTAAACCAGAATCTTCATTTTCAGCCGGAAATTTTCTGACGGCCTTTAAACTCGAACTTGCGAGAAGTTAATTCCTTTTTGAACCGGACATTGTTAAACCGGATCTGAGCGCTTCAGAATTTTGTGGGAGAATAGATTTCTCTTGAACCGGATTGTAAACCGGATATTTGAGAGCTTCAGTGATACTGACTTCCCTTCAGCCAGGTTTCAAGCCGGAATCCTTTCTGATGATCCGAAACTTCTTCATTGAGTCGGGATTTTGTAACTGTCATATACTTTCTAAGCCAGAAATTTTCTGACGGCCTTTAAATTTTCATCAACATAACAGTAGCCTCCGGGATAGGGTTATCTTTCCCTCCATCGTCCTCGGGTTCTTAAACCGGCTGAAACTGGCCAGACTTGCTGCGTCATATCATCGTAGCCCCTAAGTCTCAAGGTGACTCGAGGAGTTGTCTTGAGATTCTCCATATTTGACCGTGATATAAACCGGTATAACTTGTATATCATCGGTATTGATAACACGATGTGAATACACAGAAGGTTGATGTGACTGCGGCGGGTTGTAAATGATCCCGTATGAACCGTGTCATCAACTCGGCCAATGGTTCCTTCCAACTGGTGATTTGAAGTTAACCAAACTGTAGCGGCGGTGACTTGTGCGCCTGCCCATTGATCCATCCAGTGCAGACGGCGGTTGATGATAATTTGCCTCCAATTTTAAAGAAAACCGGGCTACCCAAGCTGTGACTTGTTCATACTCAATAAATGGCTCATGCCGACAGGTGCGGCCCGGTATGTTGATGTAGACCGGACTGCGGGGGATGGCAGCCTGTGCATGCGCTATTGGGTAATTCGCATGGTCCTGACGAGTTGACGCGGACTGGATCGCGATATAAACCGGCACGGGTTATCCAATAGCTCAGTGATATAATAATCCCCTTTTTGCAACAGACAATTTGTCCTGATATGTTAGCCGAAAAATATCCACCGCGGAGTTGACGATCACCACAGTGAAACTGAAATCAATCATGGCAAGTCAGTCATGCGAACAGACAGATGAATCGGTCGCGGCATTGTAAACCGGTGCAGAGCAAGTAGTCCTCCGCGCCGCAAACCAGCACGGTCGCGGGAGACGGCCACGGTGTTGTAAACCGGTGCGATCGCGAGAGTCGGTTACGACGCTGTAAGCCGGCACAGACGGGCGAGTCAATCGCAAGTGTGGTAAACCGCACGGACGGGCTAATTGCGGGCGCGGTCGCGGTAAGCTGATGTAAACCGGACCACAAGGACGGGGACTTGCGCATGCTCATTCATCGGGTGGTATGACACGGACGAAACACCGATGCAGAATATTGCTAGCGCGTGCTCCGTGCCCGTAACATAGCGCCTCATTTGTAATGAACAATTGTCCTGCATAAACAGTATTGCAGACCAAGGCAAAGATAAACTGCTCTTTGATATGTGCTAATAAAATATATCTTAGATGGATATCACCTGACGTGTTTAGGCCGGAAATAATCTGCCATGAAGTTGATGATAACTGTATGAAGCTGAAATTAATCACGGGTGAACCAGCCTCATTGTGGTAAACCGGTGCGGACGGGTGAGTCAGCCGTGATGTTTGTAAATCGGCGCGGACAATGAATCATCCGCATGCGTTTGGACGGATGTAAACCGAACAGCGGGGGCGGCGATTTGCATGTGTATCTGTCGAGCAGCATGGCCCGAAAGAACGCCACTGCAAAAACTATACTGGCACGCGCTCCATGTCCGCGGTATAACAATACCTTCGTCATAAGTAATTATCCTGCATAAAAATATTTACAGTGCAAAGTAATTGTTCTTTTGACAAAAACAATAAGTATTAATAAGAGAAATTTAGATGGATATCACCTGATGTTTCTGAACGACAGATGATCTGTACGTGAATACTGATAATCCTCTATCTGATTTGATGTGACCTTTACCTCATGTAACCTTCTCTTTATCTTTCTTTTTCCTTTCTTTTCATTTCCATATGGGACAGAGAGTAACAGTACTTGGTTTCAATGACAACAAATCTATCCGTTTCCGGGTCGCGGCCTTCTCTTAACCTTTCTTTTTTTTACTTGGGCGGGCCATGACCCACTCTGCCTTTGTAGAAAACTCCGCTAGTAAGGAGGATCGCTCTGTCCGTGCCGGAGACCGGTGGGTCAAGCTGGCCCTCAAACGCCACACACGGTGGACTCTGGCGGAAAAATCTTCTTGTCCTATTCCCTAGTATTTTCATCTCCAGTAGATTTGACTGATGTACTGAGCTCTTGCCTTGCTGTATAGATTATTCCTTTCCAAAATCTGAGTCTTCACGCTGGCTATAGCACGCAGGTGATCCCTGTTGACTGTCTCTGAACACCTTGGATTTGGATAATTTTCCATGGAACAACGATGGTGACTCGCCGATTGTCCCGGTTTAAAGAGGCTTGGACGAGGATCGACCTCTCGCATCCACTTCCATAGACAAAACCGGCTCTTGCTGATCCGACGGGTCGCGATCTTCTCAAAACCCTAGGAAAGATCCCTTCAAGAACTCATCACCACCGTGCGCAGGCCCCACGGTGGGCGCCAACTGTCGTGGATTTGTCACGGCAGATGTCCTTAGTGTCAGGACTTAGTCGCGAGGCCAACGCATCTATGTGGTAGCTTGAGAGGGGTTGAGTGGGACGAGAGACGCAGGGCGGATCAACACGCAAGACAAGGATTTAGACAGCTTCGGGCCCCGGGAAACATCGTCCGGTAATAACCCTACATACTGTTTGAGGCTAGGTCTCATTATCATCCCGAGGGAGACGCCGTAAACCGGCTCTTTGTGTCTAGCCCTAGAGATTATTGATTGCTCGTCGCTTCTAACCCCTCCCCTCCTCTTTGGGGAGCCCCGCCCCTCCTTATATATGTTGAAGGGGCGGTTTACATGTGGAGTCCTATTAGGACTAGTCTATCTCTAATACAAACCGTATACAAATACTGGTCTTAACTCTTTGTAAGATAAATATTCCTTTCCTCTTAAACCGGCCCACAATAGTTGAACTGGCCTTCATGAACCGCCAGACGGGCCACCGGGTCTTGTCGCTCCTCTGACCCGTCCGTCGGGTTACCAGTGAGTTACAACGTCCCGACGGGTTGCTGGTAAACCGCCAGGTCTGGGCGGGGCACCCGACGAATATTGCCAAGTCCGGCCGGGTTAACTTCCAGCCGGTTTACATCGCGGGGTATATCCCCGACAGCTACAGTAAAAACACCTGTCCGACGCACGAAGCATGTGAAGCTAGTATGAATAGTGTACTACTATTGTTGATTGGCCTCATCTGATAACCTGTTGCAATGCACGTACAATTATGTATTCGGAAAATATTTTTTTGACTCGTCGCACAACTCACTCAGAGAAGCGACTCGAAAGCCATTCATAAATTTAGTAAGTTTATCACAGGCATATCATTTTATTCCATACAACAGGTCATCAACCCACATCGACAACGAGGATACATTACAAATACTAAAGTTTTCACCACACAACAAATAAGAAGCCATGAAATGAACTTCAACTCAACCATTCCTCGGCATTGGAAACGCTTGTTTTGAACCACAAGTGATTCTCTAGGACGGGCCATCCGTTGCCGATCTGGAGACCAACGCAGGCTGAAGCGGCCTACTATATCAGTACCAGGGTAGGGAACCACCCAAATGTCCGAGGTATAGACATAGTTGCTTCTCATAAATGGTACTAGTAACATTGTGTCAACAGCAGTTGGATCGCCTTTCACCATCATCGGATAGTTTTGTCCAAGGAAGAGCGAGTTTTCTCCAAGACTATAAATTCTGTACCAGGGAGAAGGAGTTGGCACTAGCACACTAGTATCCATTCCAAATACCATGCAACAGGTGTTGGAATAGGTCCGGAGAGTGAGAACATGGGAGACACCTGCTTCCTTAGCAGTAACATCATAAGTGGGCTGTATACACACAAGAAGAGGTGATCCATCGGAATTAGTTGCCAGGCACCACAGAGTATATGGGCGATGCTTGTCCTCATGCTCATGATCATCACCATCGGCATCTCCCCCTTGGTTATAAAAATTTTCAAGTATAGGTGGTGGGATGTTCACAGGACCTTGGAAACACAAGAAGAAGGTTAATTAGTAAAGGGAAACTTGCTAACCCGCATGCATGTGGATGAAACAATTATAATTACGGTGGAAGACAAACGTACCGAAACTACGAGGATACCATGCAAAAAGAGTGCCACGAGTGGTGGCAGCAAACACAAGGCCCTCGAATTGAATTGCATCACAGTACTCATTCGTGCACAGAAACTGATTTTTGAACTATATCCAACGAGTCAAACCACTAAGGACGGCAACAAGCTTGTCGAAGATAGCAACAACTTAATAGTTGTTGTAATTCCAAGAGAGGTTGGGAACTCGACAAATTGCTATCTTCCGTAGAAGACAATCACCATGATCGTATTTGAATGTGTGTACATTACCGGCGTGCTCAACCTCTGGGCAGTCTGCTGATATTTTTGGAAGTGGAACCCGGTCACGAGTGTACACATTCACAAGTTCCCACTCGCAGTTGGACCCAATGTAAACAACCCAATCTCCATTTGCGCCCGCCCAAGCCTTGCCCTTAAGCGATGGCATCTTAACATCATACGTATCATTATCAAGTGGCATCAACTTGCACAGGGCGAGGCCTCCGTCGTGCCGGCGCCAGTCATTAGGGTCACGGCGAAGAAGATAGGGGAGATCAAACCACTCCTTGACCCTTGGGTTCCTTGTAATGGTGTTATTAGTTGAGTCGAGAATGGGCTTGAACGAACCTCCCATGCTAGCCGAGGTGATGACGTCACACCGATCAATTAGTTCCTCCACCACGTCATCTTTCAGATCGGGGCAAGTATAATGGGGTCATTTCCGGCCTGTTTCCTCCATGGAGAAGACGATCGAGCAACGGCAGAAGAAAGGGTGAAGGGTTGAAGGAAAATGGAGGAGGGAGAGGAAGAGCGTGCGACAACAGTCCCGAATCGAGAGGGAAAGACGAAGAGTCGGTGGACGGTTGCAAGTTTGCCACGGTTCACGAAGAGGCGCCCCGGCCTACATGTTCGTTCGGAAATACTCCTACTACTCGCTGTCGTCTCACTGATATGTTGGAACGGGACCACATGTCAATGAAACATGGTGTGTAATTTCTCGTGCAAAATGCGATCTGGCCGCATTGGTCCGAGGTATCGCATTAGTTATCGACCTTTATTTTTTTAATGGCGTGCCGATCAGTTTTGAAGCACGACTAGCTGGTACTGTACGCAGAGAAAATATAAACTACTCTACCACTACTCCACCTCCAGTACTAGTAGTATAAAATAGATATATAGGCTGGAGCTTCAGCGCTTTCTTGCTAAGGGTTGCCCACTTGCTTCTCACACTACCACCCTCTCTCCAGATCTAAAAAATACGGCCCCTATCTCCCTCCTCATCAGTGGTCACAGATCCGCCGGGGAAGAAAAGGACATGCAACATTGACGCACTCGTCTTCGGCGAGCGAGGTCACGCACTGATGACAAGGCCATCCTCTCAGACCTAGCTCCTGCGCGGGATGGCCTCCGCCCCCAAGCTTGCCGCCGTAGTGTGTGCGAAGGACGACGACCACGAGTGAAGCCACTTCCTGCCGACCCTCAGGTATGCTAGCTCTTTTCGAACCATAACCTTGTTCTATTGCCCCATCGGCCACGTCGTTGCATGTGGATCTTTTTCCACTCCACCATTTTCCCTATTTGCTATCCTCTGCTCTGCTGGCCACGCAGACGAAAACCATAATTTGCACTATTAAAGGAAACACTACTTCATGCAGAATAATCCATATCTGGGTTGAATAAGGAAAGGAAGGGAGACTATACTGTCCAAGAGAGTAGGCATCGAACCCGCATCTAGGTTGAAAAGGGGAAAATCAGTAGCTAAGGAACGAGTCTCGTGTCTCTTTGTTGAAGAAGGGTAGAAAGGCATGACAACGCAATAGAGAATGACCAGGTTGATTGGTTTATTGTCCTCGCATAGGAAAAAGGTGGCTAAAGAGAACAAAAATGGGACGTAATCCACATATGCTGCCTGGATATTTGTTGCTCTGGGCAACCATACGTCCCTCACCACTCTGCGTCCGTGGAGGTACATCGTACTGGTGCACCAACTGTCCGAATGGGCCTCCCATGCTCTTATTGCCACCTTTTTTTGCTGTTAGTATAACGCCAGCAGTCAAGTCAAGCAATGCTACTGCTAAAGTGATGCCACATTTAACTAATGCCGCTCTCAGTCTAATGCCACCATAAATTTAAGCAATGCCATTTAATGTCACTGGATTATTTCAGGGTTAGCTGTTGATTGTGGATGTATTAAAGATTTTTCAGCTAAGGCATTCTAATGCTGTTGCACAGCCAGTATACCAACGATGAAACTTGTTAGTACCTTCAGATTTTTGCACTCTTAATGCTTATAGATTACATACCTCACTTTCATGAGATAAGTTAATCTTTTTGTACAGTGTCACCAAAATGCCAAGGCGCTGATGTCATTTTATTTTGGTTATATTGCATAGACAATTATGAAGACAAGAGGAAAGGTCAAGATTGGGCACCTCCTCCTCCGGCTATTCTCTTGATTCGTTCGATCAAGTTTTTATGTTTGATCGATTATCAAGATTGGGATAGCAATTTTTAAGGTCCCCCCGAGTTCGAAATGATATTTACCTTGGAGGTACGTGGTTTACAATTTTTTTATACTGTCATTAGTTAATAATGCTAGTTACCTTCAGACTTTTGTATTTGGTTTAATGCTCATGCACAGCTAGTATACCAATGCTGAAACTTGTTACCTTTGCATTTTGTATTGTTAATTCTTATAGAAACCTTCCAGTGCTAGAGTTTATTGAAATATGTTCAGTACAACCATTGTACTGTACCCTGTAATAAACTAACTACTCTACTATTGCATTAGCCACTGGATTAGTGTATATCGAATGGTGTTGCATTAGCGTATGGACATAAATAAAGTGTGGCAAGCTTTCCCAGATATGTGCTCAAGAAAACTACTACCTGTTTTTCTAAATACTAGACGTTTGGGTACTTTAAATTGAACCGCGAAAACGTCTTATATTAAGGAACAAAGGGTGTAGAGTTCACTCAAATTATCCCGGTAAAGCTAGTCACACCTTTATTAAAATTAATGTTCGTTATGTTATCGGAGGAGGTCGGTATGTTTGTCTCTAATGCCTGTCGACTACATACCTGACATCATGATGTAATGTTAAGTCATTTCCTTTTGTACAATGTCACTGAATTTTCAAGGCGGTGATGGCATTTTATTTTAGTAGAACTGCACAAAATTTGCTTAAAAGAAGAGGAAAGGTCAGGAATGGCTCAGTTTTCCAGAAAAAACTATGTATGCCTTCCTGACATGAGCCATTGTTGCTTTATTTATTCCTTCAAACAGGTGGTTAGAAACAATCTTGCTACCTTTTCCCATTAAGAAATTGGAATGCTTATATTTGTGAGTCTATGCTTCAACTAGTGCCACTTTTAGAGTAATCACACTTTCAATATCTATGCAGACAGGGATGCTCGATTTTAGTGGAACTGCACAAAAAGTCCAACTGGTTCAACATTAGGAGCATATTTTTTTCCAAACCTTTATATCCAATTGGTGGCACTATGAGCTATTCATTACGAAGGTACATGGTTTGCTACTATCTTGCTACTGTTTTTGTACTGTCATTAGATAGTAATACTAGTCGTTTGCATGTGAATTTATTGGCAGGGTGGACCTACATTGGAGGTGCAGGGCAGGATTTAATGATTGGATGCTCAATTTCGGTTGTATTGATTTCACCTCTTCCATCACTGCAAACATGGATATCCTTTGTCTGATGAAGAATAGGCGCTATATTTCTGCTCTAAACCAGCAAATCAATTCAGTATGAAATTGTCCAGGGCAAAACATAACTGTATCAGATTGTCCAGTGCAGAACATGACAAATGCTAAGCGGAAAGACATGTTTAAACCAAAAATACAAGGTGTGGTATATGTTTAGCTGCTTGATATTTGTGCAGACAGAGATGTCTGCCCGTTGCTATCTGGCAAACAAACAAAGTGTCCGCAATTTTGGTTGAACTGCACAAGAGAATAATATAGTCACTGCATGCAGTGCCATTTGAAAATAGACATATAAAGATTGGATAGTCACTTCATGGACTGCAGAAAAGTAGTATTGTACTATTTATTGACCAACACTAGGTGCTTCATTGCTTTGGTCTAATTATACAATGGGCATCATTTTTCCTAAGTTAAAGTTTGAATTCCGAAAATAGTCTCGCGTTGCGATCGAGAGAAGACCAAATCATATTGTAGTGGATGTTCCTCCATCATGTGTGGTTCATTCTCATGGTTCCAGCTGTTGGTGAAACCACTTACGTTTGCAAGAGGAATTGTAGACTTCACAAACAAATTTGTCTTTCAGTCTGTACTGAACGTTGGCCAAGAGAAGCATCCATGTTAGTAGGAAGAACATATGTTTTTTCTAGATCATTGCTTTTGGAGCTACATATTTGTATATGATCTGTGAATTATTGAGATGCATTAACATGTTAATCTTATGTATGGGAATCGTACTAGTTAGTTTTAGTTGCGACGCAAGATCCGAAGTGGCTGATCTTTGCTTTTGGAGCTACATATTTGTATATGATCTGTGAATCATTGAGATGCATTAACAGTTACTTATTTCTGTTCGCTCAATGTTTACAAGTTACTGATCGATCACTTGCTAGCCTACAAATGCACTTCTGGCAGTTTTATTTGCAACGTAAGATGCGAAGTGGCAATTTTTTGAATAAAAATGCGTACCTCTAAAGAAACTAACAAGCTACACTATCGATCCTACACGGACAAATAGCGGATCACGCACGTACTAGTACCTCCTTTCCGGTTTGCAGGGCTTAATTCAAACCTCTCACCAACCAAGGTACTCCCTCCGTCCGGGATTTATTAGTCCCGTGAGCAAAGCAGCAAGACCAAGGCATGGCAATAATTAACGACATGCAGAAGTTTAAGACTAATTAATTCGAGCGATTTAAGTGGATGCATGCGTGCCCTCGGCTGCGACTCGTTGCATGCTGCTTCGCGTACTACCTGCGAGCGATTCTGAGTGCCTGCATGCAGCCGGTCGTAATTAAGGCAACTAACTGATGCGAAAAAAGATACGCTTTAATTGGTGCGGGCTTTTAAAATCCGTGGAATCATTATTGACAAGGAGGGAGATGATTCGAGTGCACTCGTTTGACCGCCATGCCGGCGTGCGACCCAGACAGGACGGGACGACACAATCATAATTTCAGTTTCTCTAGTTTTCCACGGCAAGCTGGCGCGCTAAGCCATTAAGCATTGAATTCCGATGACCGTCGCGCTACCTTTCGCCTATAAGTACTGTTTCCCGGCCTTCTCCGGTGCCACCGTGACCCAACTCGCCATATCCTCATAAGCCCCCACCGGCCCGACTTCGCTCGCCACGTCCGCCATGCCCCCGCCCGTCCGTGGTAGGCGACATCGGAGGTGGTCACCGCCGGAACTAGTGTTCGGTTTTCACCGGAAGGCAGACGGAGGGAGGAGGCATTCTATTTGTCTTTAGATGGCAATGCGTTGATCGAGGATTTGTTGGAGTGCGACCCATGGCGGAGGAGCAGGAGTTGTTGGAGCGCGACCGCCTGGCGGAGGAGCAGCGTATCGCCAATTTGCGCCGCCAGCAAGACATGGAGCAGCGCACCGACGCTCTGAGTCGCGAGCAGAGCGCCCGCAACTGGGCCGACTACATGGAGGCCGGCGCCTGGCAAATAGCCTTGGAGGCTGTCGGGCACGCATGCGTTCACGACGCCGATTTTTACTATCAACTCGTCAAGTGGGTTTCCCGCTTGGAAGTTGAAGCTTTGGTGGACCATGCTGGTATGGAAAGGGCCAACGCGCGTGAGCAACGCGCCATATCGCACCTCTTGCAAGTCCGAGGCGAGCCGCACGACACTAGTGCCGGCGTTTAGCGTGTACCACAGATGGCGGCCGACATCGTCTAGTTAGCTAAGAGTAACTTAGTACTTGTACGCTACTAGAGTATTAGTGGGAGTAGATAGTTAACTTGGCTATGATGGTTGTCAACGTGGAAGTTTAGTACTCTATATGTGGATCAGACCTGTTACTTTGCTCTCAATGTTGAACTTTCCGTTTGAATGTATGGAATGGCTGTTATTTTTTTAAATGGGTTGTATTTGTCCTCCACGGGTTTAGAGGCTGACTTGTGGGCCTAGCAAGTTGACGCGTACACAGTCAGGAGATGATTGCACGTGGAGAGGATGACAGCAGGGAACCGCCAAGGTCATGGCAGTACGCAAGCAAGTGCCTCCTTATTTGAAGCCAATAAAAAAGGCTCCTCCTAGTGGATTTCTGACATCTGGGTCCCATGCCATTGTCAACGTAGTCAATAAACGAGAGAATTGCACAACGAGCGGCTGACACCAGGGACCTAGCAGCTCGCCCAGTTATTTTTGTTTTGGGTTAATTTGATAAATGCCACTCCAAATCTGGTGTATCCGAGAAATTCCACTGCAATTTCCAAACTTTGAAAAATGCCATTTCATGCCATTTCTAGTGGCATTTTTCGAAGTCTGGAGTGGCGTTTTTCAAAGTTTGCAAACTGCAGTGGCGCTTTTCAAAGTTTGCAAACTGCAGTGGCGTTTTTCAAATTTTGCATAAATTGCAGTGGCATTTTTCAAAGTTTGGAAATTGCAGTGGTATTTTTATGAATCGCCATAATTGGAGTGGCATTTATCTAATATGTTTTTGAGACAGAAGCAGGGTGTCAACTAGGCTATGCGGGACACTCTGCCCTGTCTAGACAACCTTTTCTTTTAGGTTTACCACAAACCAACCCAGTAGTTTTTTTTTCTTTCTGAAAATGGCTAGCCCAGTTTTTTTGTGATTTTTCAAATAAGTCGCTTTATCAGGCCTGTTGGGTTGCAAATCTTTCAAGATGAGGAGAGCTTCATTCGGCTGGCCGAGAAAATGGCGTATCAGTAATGAGAAATGGGCTGTACATTTTCAAAACACATCAAACTGGCAATTAGTTTCAAATATCTTTTTTCATTTCGAGATTTTAAATTGCATTGATTTTTATGCGTTGACAATTTATTGGATTTTATATTGATATACATTTATTTTTAAAATCAGTTTGAATGTGACTCGAAATTTTGGGATTAAAAATAGTTCAGACCGCACCGACATATGCAAAACTTCGTATAATTTTTAACCGTGGCCACAATATGGGCTGTAATGCTAAAAAAAGAATATGGGCTCCAAAACAACCCATAAAATTAGAAAATGGGTTGTAAATTATTTGAAATAATGGAAGATGGGCTGTATGCTATTTTCCACAGATTTGAGGCTTTCCTAAAAAAAGGTTGACACACAAGCAGTGACTGTTGGACGGTTATCCAACGGCCGTCGTGCTTCTTCAATCTCTGCTCTTCCTGCTCCAGCCGCTCAAACAAGCACCGGCGGGACTGCCTGCTCCGTCCTCCCCGCGGCCGGCTGTGCTGCCGCGCAGGCCTCACCGCCCCATCGTACTCCCATCGCTGTCCTAGCCATCCCTGTACTCACCCACACCTGCTGTTATTCTCCGACGACGGCAGACGAACCAGTAAACCCTCGTACAGTCGTACTCCCCTCCACGTGGGAAACAAAAACAACTGCCGAGTCTTCCCTGCCTTCATGTCATTCCCTTCCTAGGCCTCATCATCGTCCACCGCCCTGGTGCTCTCGGCGTGGCGTGGTCAACATGGTCAACGACCAACATGCATCTGAAGTGGACTGTACGTGGAGAGGCTGACAACTGGGTCCACGGCCGCACGCAAGGAAATGCCTCCTTATTACGCGCAAAATAATGATTCCTCCACCTGACATCTGGGACCCATCGAAAGGTCCTCTGTATTTCGCGAAAAAACATTACCACCACTGACAGCTCGGACCCACCAGCTTTATCTTCGCACGCAAGGAAGTGCCTCCTTATTACGCACAAAAAAATGAATACTCCCCCTGCTAGCTGGGACCCAGTATAGTGGGCTTACTAAGTTGACACGGATGAAGGGCTTTGTCAACTTAGTCAATATGCATGATTCTAGCTCGACTGACCGTATGATGTCCATCCAACAGCCGTAGTGCTTCTTCAACCTCTGGTCTTCTTGCTCCAGCCGCCCAAAGCAGCGCTGGTCGTGCCGCCTACTCCTGCCTCCCGTGGTCGGCTGTGCTGCCGCGAAGGCCTCACCGCCCCCATACTACTCCCACCGCTGGCCAGGCCATCCCTCCACTCCACTCACCCACACCCCCTGTTATTCTGCAGCGACGGCAGCGCAACCGAACCAGTGAACCCTCGTACTCCTCTCCGCGTGGGCATCCACTGCCGCATCTTCCCCGGCTCCGCGTCGTCCCCGTCCTAGGCCTCGCCATCGTCCACCGCCCTGGTGCTCTCGGCGCGGCGTGGTCAACGTGGTCAAGGAACGACTTCCATCGGAAGAATATTGTACGTGGAGAGGCTGACAGCTGGGTCCACGGCCGCAGCAAGGAAGTGCCTCCTTATTACGCGGAAAATAATGATTCCTCCACCTGACATCTGGGACCCACCGGACGGGCCACTGTATTTCGTGAAAAAAACATTTCCCCCTGACTGCTGGGACCCACCAGCTACATCTTCGCACGCAAGGAAGTGCGTCCGGGCAAAAAAATGATTCGCCCCCCTGACAGCTGGGACCCACCAGCTACATCTTCGCATGCAAGGAAGTGCCTGACAGTTGGGACCCACCTGGTCAAAGCGTACGTAGCGTTGTCATTCTGGTCGCGAACATGTATGTACATATATGCTGGTCGATGTAGAGGCGCACACGTGTCGTAGTAGAGGCGCGCACGTAGCATGTACACGTACGTACAGCGGCCAGGGTGCAAGAAAGAAAATACGGCCACGTATGTGTACATACGGGAGGGGTCTCGAACGCCTACTCGCGCATACGTACGGCCAGGGCTCGTGTACATGGCTGGGTCGGAATAGAGAAACAGCGTCGTCGTCGTGTTCATGGGGAGGCAACAGAATGTGTCGTGTTCATGGGGTGGCAACGGAATGCGTCATGTTCATGGGGAGGCAACGGAATGCGTCGTGTTCATCGGGAGGCAACGGAACGCGTGGGAGCCAACCGGCTAGGTCGGAACGGAATGCGTGGTCATGTTCATCGGGAGGGCTTGGAGGGAACTGGCGATGGAAACGAGGCATGGCGTACTGCAAAACGGAGGAAACGGACCTCCTACGTTCGGAACGGGGTCCAATTGATCGGGAGGGGTGTGGCGTACCGCAAAACGGAGGAAACGGACCTCCTACGGTCGAAACGGGGGTCATGTTGATCGGGAGGGGTGTGGCGTACCGCAAAACGGACGAAATGGACCTCCTACGGTCGAAACGGATGTCCTGTTGATCGGGAGGGGTGTGGCGTACCGCAAAACGGACGAAACGGACCTCCTACGGTCGAAACGGGGCTCCTGTTCATCGGGAGGGATGTGGCGTACCGCAAAACGGGACTCCACGGGATATTGTCCATCTCCACCGTCGACCTCCTCCAGCCTCCACGGGCTCCTGTTCATCCAGCCTCCACCGCGCGCTACTCCACCGGCTACTCTTCAACCACCCCTCCACCGTCTACTGTTCATCCAGCCCTCCACACCACGGGGTCCTGTTCAACAACCCCTCCACGGGCACCCCTCCACCGTCTTCTGTTCATCCAGCCCTCCACACCACGGGGGCCTGTTCAACCACCCCTCCACGGGCACCCCTCCATCGTCTACTGTTCATCCAGCCCTCCACCACACCACGGGGTCCTGTTCATCCAGAGGCAAAGCCACCGCTCACTGTTCATCCAAACCCCCCCGCAACACTCACTGTTCATCCCATCGATCGGCTTCAGTTAGCAGTAGTAGCGAAGGAATCGCTCGGGTTCAGTAACGCGTGGCCTGCAGTGTAATCGGTCGGGTTCAGTTAGAACCCAACGCCTCACTCGGGTTCAGTTAGAGCCAACGCCTCGCACACACGCGTGTACGTGTACGAGAGAAATGCGCATCGCTCGGCCCCCGACATCCCACCGTAACCGGGAACTCCCCGAAATTTTCCTCGCCCTCGCTTCTACCATGGTTTTTTCCGTCATGCATGGCCCAAAGAATTTCATGCAGTTGCATCTCCGGCCCGCCCAGGATGAAAAGCCCATTATCTATCATGATTTTTTGTCATAGAAGTAGGAGCCCACCACATCTATGATGATACCGGGTTTTGTCACAATTATTGTCATAGAAGTGTCATATGTATGACAGAAAAAAAATTCGTTCGACCCAAAATGTCACGGATGTGTCTTTTTTTGTAGTTGTTTTCCTTCAGCAAGAGTGTGCTTGCTTCTTTATAGGTCCTAGGGCCTGTGGGTTATGGCCCATCTCATCACATGTAAATCTTGAACTCATCATCGTGGCAACTGATCATTATTCTCACATCCAGCTTCCTAGCATACTTAAAATCCCTCCAGTTGTACTGTCTTCCTTCCTTCTATTGATACCAAACTAAGACGTGTGTACTCAGACTCATCATGGAGTTACAATTTCTCCATATTACCAACATTATACCTCCTTTATACTCAAATAGTACTTCATCTCTTCATATTCTTGGGGTATCCCACATATCGAGATAAAACTTATACTTATGAAGTCCACTCCGTGGAACATCATTATCCTTTCCAGGGGTCAAATCTCCTCACAGGGTACTACCACCCTTGAAATGCACAAATTCATCCATAGACCGTATTTCTCATATCCTCGAAAATGGTCAAAATCTTCCTTCATAGAGTCACTAATCATAAAATCCAAATCTTTACCAATGATGCTAACTTTATTGATTCTCAAATCATTACCATCTCCTGCATTTCCACTACATGCCTCAACTCAACACCTTAATAATAAAAGAATTGTTCCCACTACTACTACTATATTCTCACAGACTCAACTATTTAGCACAAGCCTCCTTCTCTTTGGGACAATCTCTAGCAAAGTGCCCTGTTTCATTACAGAGGAAACATATTACTTCTGACAAGTCTCGAGGTTTCCTTGTGATTACATAGCC
This sequence comes from Aegilops umbellulata, assembly GCA_032464435.1. Taxonomy (NCBI): domain Eukaryota; kingdom Viridiplantae; phylum Streptophyta; class Magnoliopsida; order Poales; family Poaceae; genus Aegilops; species Aegilops umbellulata. Next base: position 4,085,543 of record CP136059.1, read on the forward strand.
TCCTTGAGTCCTCGGCTTTCTTTTTGGGCAATCACTGAAATAGTGCACTGAATCTTTGCACCTGTCACATGTGATATGACTCAGGTCCTTCTTTATAGAAATTGGGTTGTTCCTAGAATCCAATCTATTTCTCTTCCTGGAATTTCCCGTTCCAATCAGGGCTTCTATTTCCTGTGGGTCATACTCCACTTCCTCTATCGGGAATTCTACTAGGTCCCCCATTTAGACAATTTTGGGAGATGTGTCCTTCTTCTCCACATGAATAGCATGACTTGGTGCAGGGTTTAATTGGGTCTTCTTTGGGTGTCTCCTCCACCTCTTCCTTCATCACAGGTTCTTCTAAAATTTCCATGAGGGCTCCTTTCATTTCTTCTTTCTTCTGCTTTACGGTTCTTTGTACCATGGGGTAAATGTGACACTAAGCAGGGTACTGGGTAGTCCCTTCACACAAGAAAAAAGTGATCTGCCTAGTTGGGCATTCTTCAGTTGGGTGACTTCCTTCACAATCTGGGCATTCATCCTTTTTCTCTTTATAGTTGTGTCCTATTTCTCCACAGATCTTGCATGCACAAGGTTTCCTCATATCATATCCATAAGGCTTTAATTTCTGGGACACAAGCCGAGACTTTAGCAGAGTCAACTTGAATTCTTCCCAAGGGGTTACTCCCTACCATCCATTGATGGTTTGGTACATCCTCCACCAAGTAGTAGCACCTCTTTCAAAGCACTAAATAGCATGCTGGGCCATATCCTTTCCGCCTATAGTGTTATTCTTCATGTGATCTTCCATGTTCTGAATCCATTGGTCCTTGTCCAATTTACTTATAGGTCCAGGAAATGTTAGTTCATCTCCATTCCTCCTCTATTGGTTTCCAGGGGTTTTGGGGTGAGATAAGAGAGATAGGGAGGGAACACACAATACAACCAATAGTTTTCAAAAGACATATTTTATTTGTGGCTGTCGGAAAAATATCAAACAAATGACATCTCACAATCATCGCAACTAACGTAAGTGTATATAACAGGGGTTTGGTCTTCTAAAGGTCAATAAATCATCTTCATCACTATTGAAATCAAGATACTCGGGGTGTGATACCTTGTAGCCTTTAGCCATGAAGCATCTTATAATTCCTTGATTTGGTGAATCAAATATGTCGTGGGAGTTGAAGGACACAAGTGCAAGACCGGCAACACCTTCATCTTAAGTATATTCAGAGTCGGAGTAATAGCTTCTCTCGGAGTAGTTGTTCGAGCCAGAACCAGAAACCCATTCACCAACGTGAGCTTGATGACTTCATCTTATGTAGCTCTTTGATGACTTGTTTTCCTTATTGAATCCTTGCTTCTTCTAGAGGTTCTTCGTTCACAACGATCATCTCTACTCCTTCTCTCTCTTGGAGGTGATTCATCTCTTCCACTCCTCCTATTTGGCGAGTCTTCTCTTTTCCTATAGGGAGCCGTACAATCATTGGAATAGTGTCCGGGTCTTCCACAACTGTAGCAATTATGATCATGACTAGAAGATCTTTTTTCATTGTAGGACCTTGACATGGAGCTTCTCTCTTTGCTTCTACTCTTGCAGAATTTGTTTAAGTTCTTCACCATTAAGATCAATTCTTCATTGGAGACTAGCTTGTCACTGGATGTTGTAGGAGCATCACTTGTAGCTTTGTATGCACCACTTGACTTGTTGTGGAGCTCTTCCTTATCCTTGAGTGACATCTCATGAACAACAATTCAACCAATGACTTTTGTGCGCTTGAGATCTCTGTAATTGGGCATCAAATCAATGTGCACACGATATCATATTTTCCATCCAAGGCTATAAGAATCTTCTTGATAATGAATTTGTTAGTCATCTCTTCACTTCCTAAGCCGGCAATCTCATTTGTGATGAGAGGAAGGCTAGAGTACATTTTGGCGACTCCTTCACCATCCTTCATCTTGAACTTGTCAAGTTCACTTTGAAGCACATCCAACTTGGATTCCTTGACGAACTCGGTACCTTCGTGCATATCAACCAAGGTATCCCAAATTTCCTTTGCATTCTCAAGGCGGTTGATTTTGTTGAATTCTTCGGGGCAAAATCCATTGAAGAGAATATCACATGCTTGAGCATTGTATTGAGACATCTTCAATTCTTCCGCGGTCGCTTCATGACCCGGTTCTCTACCATCCTCAAATAATTCACCTTGCAAGCCAATATGAACACTAGCCCAAACGGCGGGGTTATGACCAAGAATATGCATTTTCATCTTATGCTTCCAACTAGCAAAATTTGTACCATCAAAGTAAGGACCTATACGGTGATTGTTACACAAGCTAGACGTCATACTCTCCTAGGTTGGGAAACCATGTCTATGATCACCAAAGCTATGAAAATCAAGGCTTACGGGGACCAAAGCATTGATACCACTTGTAGGATCAAAAGTATGTCACTGTATAGCGAGGTGCTATACAAACAGTTTTTAACCCCTTGTCGCGACGACGTTCTGAACCGTCACCTAGTGAGTGACTGCGATAGGGGGGGTCCTTCGCACACGACCCAGAAACCATCGGGGATATGCCCTCCTGGCACACACGCTCGGCAAAATGAGGTCATGTGTGACCAACAAGCGATCAAATACGGTTATACATATAGCAGTGCTGAAAAAATACAATTATAGAGGAGAAATCATTTCCGGTCGTAAGTACATCCCACACAGTCAGTCCCCGCTAAATGTTTCCGTTCGTATATACAACCCACACAGTCGCTCCAAGGAAAACGTTTCCGTTCGCAGGTACATCACACAAAAATTTCCCCGTTAAATCGTTCGCGATAACGTTGCCATTGCACATGATATTAGCAATTTTATCATTTGCGTTATTGAATGCATCACACATGATGCATAGAAGAAACTGTGTGCCAAAGGCTATCCATCACACACAGTTTTTATGTAGTAAACATTTGGGCAATGTGACCTAACGCAAACAATTTTCAAGAGAATGTCGTGTGTGATTGTTAATTGATCCAACACGATTTATTCCTAGAAACTGTGTGCATTGCCTGAGGTCATCGCCCACAGTGTTTTCTCAATAACTATTTGCAATAAAAACCCAATTAGCAGCCTAATTGGCCATTAGCAAGCTAATTGCCCTATTATTAATAATCCATTTATTAATCTAATTGACATTCATAGTAAGCACATAATATATTTCATTTCCATATTAAGGAAGTAGGATTTCATAATTGAAATACATCAGAGTACAACATGATATAGCTTCAGCACTGAGCTACCCCATTACACAACTGCACCGGCACCAAGTTTCACATGCAACATCTAGAACCTTCCAAAATTAGCATCATATATGGTACATAGACAGATGCATCTCATGTGGAAAACTGCTGAAGTGGAAGTAGAATATTGAGCTTTCATTCATGTTGAAGGTCTTTGCAAATTTAGGCCAGTGCCTGTGGATGATTGACCGTCCATCCTTTGTCCTCTTCAGGAACACTTCAATATTGAACCATAGGTGTTGTATGAAAACCTTCCTCGCCTCCTGGCCATAGAGGTGGTTTGAGATGTAATCATCATTGAACTTCCTAATTTGGAAAGCCTGAAAACAAGGATGTGCATAAATATCTTCTCTATATTGGAAATGGGGCTAAGGAATAAAAATGCAAGGTATAATAGTTAGTACCATCTTGTAGTGAACTGATGTCTTCTTCATTGTGCAGACAAAGATCTTGTTGTTTTTTGTCGCTAATTTCTTTATCCTAACAATATTTATGAGTTTCTTGACTTGATTGATATTCATGGACAACTCATTTCCCCATATGCAAAAAGGGTCGAACAGTGGGTCAAAACCTCTGACAGCAGGACCTACATGTGCAAGACAAAATTTTTAAAAACCTAAATATTAGAATGGGTCCTACAAGTGCACAATAATGTGATATTAGACAACGAACCATGCACGTGCTAACATCGATTGTAAACCTCAGTGCTTCCCATTGTTTCCCTGCAACACATATAAGGTAGTTACTCATCAGGTTAAGTAAGGGTTCGCATGCTACTAGTAAAATATGTTGATGAAAAATAAGCACATCTCAGATTCATCAGATTAATTCAAGCCACATGGAAAACCCATTTATCCAAACTAACCATGATTAAGAACTAGGAAATATAGCACTTGTATATGTTTCTCATGTATTAAGTGCAGCCAAATTCGATTTATTCCTCACATGCACAACAATACAAAATTCTACCCACGACAATTGGACATTACATTGCTGAATTGAACCAAGCAGTTAACTAAACACCACAACAAATGAACTAAACATTAACTGAGCACCACATTGCATAATATAACATACTCCTAAAAGAAGATCGGACAGTTAACCAAACCAAGCATGCTTAACAACTTGGAAATATAGCAATTGTATCTATTTCTCATGTATTTAGTACAGCCAAATTCAATTTAATCCTCAGATGGTATACAATAATAGAATGCACCCACAACAATTGAACATCGCATTACAGAATTGAACAAAACAGTTAACTAAACACCACAACAAATGAACCAAACGTTAACTGAGCACCACATTGCACAATATAACAAACTACTAATGGAAGATCAGACAGTTAAACAAACCAATCATGCTTAACAACCTGGAAATATAGAAATTGTATTTGTTCATGTATTTAGTACAGCCAAATTTGATTTACTTCTCACATGGTATACAATAACAGAATGCACCCACAACTATTGAACATCACATTGCAGAATTGAACCAAACTGTTAACTAAACACCACAACAAATGAACCAAACGTCAACTGAGCACCACATTGCACAATGTATAACCAAACCAAGCATGCTTGACAACTTGGAAATATACCAATTGTATTCGTTTCTCATGTATTTTGTAAAGATAAATTTGATTTATTTCTCAGATGGAAGACAATACAAAATTGCAGCCTGAAGAATTGAACATCACATTTGCAAAATTGAACCAAACAGTTAACTAAAGACGACAACTAATTGACCAAACAGTTAATAAGTGAGCACCACGCTGCACGACATATATAACATATACACTAGAGCAACAGATTGCATGGTAAAATTAGATAGCACAATTCACTAGAATTTGTGAAGGTAAGGCAGGAGCAGCACACGCAATGGGTAACCGAGCATGCTTAACCAGCGTAGCTACCAAATGGCAAGGTGCTCCTCCAAGATCTGGGGGTCGGCATGAATGGTAGCCATCACGACCTCATCCGCGCATGCGGCTGCGATTTGCTTCTCCGCTGCCAAATGCTCCTCGAGCTCCTGGCTATACTGCGTGCACCATGGCTTAGGGCGGCGCTTATTTTGTGGAGGCGTCGGTGATTAGGGTGGAAGGTGCGCCGGCGGTCGAGGCATATGGGATGTGGAAGGAGGAGGAGGATGGGGGTCGAGTGTAGATTACCTGCCTCGATAGACGAGGCCGAGCAGCGTGAAGGAGGGTCGCCGGCGAGGAGGTGGCGCTGCAAGCAAGGAGTGAAGGTTTCAACTTGGAAAGGAAGGCAGAAATAAGGGAAATGTGGCTTTTGGTAAGGGGAGGGGCCGGGGAGGTAGATATTTCCGCGGAAGCCAATTTTTTGAATTGGTTCAGCGAAAAAACTGGCGCGCAATGTGTCATCAGACCCGGTCCCTTATTCAGAACTGTGTATGATATTTGAACATCACAAATGATTCAGATAGATTAACCCGTGTGTGATGAGTTTGAATGTCAAAAATTTTGGTTCAAATTTCCCTGGTTACAGTGGTCATCCACGTCATTGCATAATTTGGGTACACAAAGGAGACTACAACACACCCACACTTCTTAATCGAGCAAGTTCAACAATTAGACAGAGCTAGCTGACATAAACATTACTCTAACAAATTAAAGACCAGTGCTCTTAATTAAACAAAACAAAGAGTAATACTACGACTGGTACTCGTCGATCTCCGCCGCCTCCTCCATGTCCAGCTCGCGCCCGACAATCTCCTGGGGAAGGGGATCCATGGCATCCATCACACCATACTCGCCAAGCATCTCGCCATCCGCATCCGCCATCTCTTTGGAAAAGGCCGCCACGAGCTGGGTGTGGGCGGCCGCGATCAGGGCTTGGACGGGCTCCGTCGTGGGTTGCTTACCGTTGTCGGAGAAGCTTCGTTCGATTTGTGCAGTGACCGCCATGATCTAGGCGTGGGCGGCCTCGACATGGTCGTGGGAGGCCTCCATCAGGGCTAAGGCTGCCGCTGTAGAACCGACAGCTATTGTGCCGCTCTCGCCAGTTGCTATCCCCGAGGCAGATGTTGTTGCCACCACCTGAGAAGCAACAACGGTCGTTTGGGCTGCCTTGGCCGCCCAGTCGCAGATTGTGGCCGCGCTCATGCACCTTGTTAGCACGTGCATGGCGGCTGTGGCCGCGCTCCCACCGGAGTGGGCCCCCGAAGTTGCCCTCATGACTCGGTTCCACGTCCCCATCTTTCACCAGCGATGATTGAACAGAGAAATGATATTTGGGGAGCGAGCTAGTGTGCTTGACATGCCGGCTGTGGACTGTAGTCGACGCACCTTCTCGCGTAAGCAATATGTGTATTATACACCAATGGGGGTCCAGGATATTTTGAAAATAAATTGTGTGGGATCTACTTAATTTTTCATCTTGATTTGAAATACATAATGGGGTTAGAGCGGCAATGGACGGTGTTTGTATTGCTAGAGCTTTTATCTGAAGTGAACATGCAACTATATGTGTGTTATAAAATAATGGGAATTATTTAGGGTTCGTTTGGACATTTTATACATTAAATTGGGCTTCTAGCCATTTCAGGTGCACAATTCAAAATTAAACTACATGCACATGCTCTGGTGCACCAAAATGGGTTGTAAAATCATATATGTGTCCATGGGTTTATGTTTATGTCCCATGCAAGAAATGGGGATCAATTTCGGACACCACGGCACCGTGGCTCTCCGGCAAATGTTGAGGTACTTGCTTTTGTAATTCTAGTAAATCCAAAACCCGTCTGAAATTCATGAACCTTGGCATGCTATCATGGAATGGCATCAACATGCTGGGGTAAAAAATATTCTCCCATTTGGGGTAGGCAATGGTATAAGCTTCTCACAAAAAAGAGCTTCTCAAAAGAAGCCTCATGGTTCCGTTAGGGAAATGTCTCACCTTTGTGGACAAAATGATATTCGTCGCCTCTTCTTCCTTTCAATTTTTCCTGGTGTCAACATAGAACAACATGAGTGTCGTGCTAACATTGAGATACATGGTTTTAAAATTCTAGTAAATCGAAAACTCGTCTGAAATTCATGAAACTTGATATGATATCATGGAACAACATCGACATGTTGTGGTAAAAATATTGTCCCATTTGGGCCAGGTTTGGGTATAAGCTTCTTGCAAACCAAAGCTTCTCTCACAACAAGCCTGATGGTTTAGGTAGGGAACATGCCACCTTGGGGGACGAAACAATATCTATTGCCTCTTCTTACTTTCAAATTTTTTCCCGTGTCAACATAGAACAACACGAGTGTTGTGTCAATTTTTGGGATTTTTCGGGGTTCGCTTGGACATTTTTAGACATTAACTGAGTTTTTTATGCATTCATGTGCATAATTCAAATTTGAACTACATGCACATGCTCCAGTGCATATAAATTGGTTCAAAATTGGAATGTGTGTCCTTGGATACATGCTTAAGTCCCATGCAAGAAATGAGAATGAATGTCAAACACCTTGCCACCGTTGTTGGACCGCTAACATTGAGATACATGGTTTTTAATTCTAGTAAATCGAAAACGCGTCTGAAATTTATCAAACTTGACATGCTAGCATGGAACGGCATCAACATGCAGTGGTAAAAATAGTGTCCCATTTGGGGCTGGTTGGGGGTATATAAGCTTCTCACAAGCTAGAGCTTCTCTCAACAAGCCTCATTGTCATGGTAGGGAACGTTTCACCTTTCTGGACGAAACGATATCCGTTTCCTCTTCTTGATTTCAATTTTTTCGAGTGTCAACCTAGAACGACATGAGTGTTGTGTTAATTTTAGGAATTTTTCGGGGCTCGTTTGGACATTTTTATACATTAACTGTGTTTTCTATGCATTTATGTGCATAATTCAAATCTGAACTACAGGCACATGCTCTAATGCATATAAATTGATTGAAAAATTCAAATTTGTGTCCTTGGTTGCTTGCTTAGGTCCCATGCAAGAAATGGGAATGAATGTCAAACACCCTGCCACCGTCACTCGGCCGCAAACATTTAGATACCTGGTTTTTATATTCTAGTAAATCCAAAACTCGTCTCAAATTCATGAAACTTGGCATGCTATCATGGAGCGGCATCAACATGTCGTGGTAAAGTTTTTGTCCCATTTGAGGCAAGTTTGGGTATAAGCTTCTCACAAACCAGAGCTTCTCACAGCAAGTCTGATGGTTTCGGTAGGGAACGTTTCACCTTTCTGGAGGAAACAATATCCGTGGCCTCTTCTTGATTTCAATTTTTTCTGTAGTGTCAACATTGAACAACAGGAGTGTTCTGTTCAATTTTGGATTTTTTCGGGGTTTGTTTGGACATTTTGATACATTAACTGAGTTTTCAATGCATTTATGTGCATAATTCAAATTTGAAGTACAGGCACATGCTCTAATGCATATAAATTAGTTGAAAAATAATATATGTGTCCTTGGTTGCATGCTTAGGTCCCATGCAAGAAATGGGAATGAAAGTCAAACACCCTGCCACCGTCACTCGGCCGCAAACATTGAGATACCTGGTTTTTCAATTATAGTAAATCCAAAACTAGTCTAAAGTTCATGAACATGGCATGCTATCATGGAGCGGCATCAACATGCCATGGTAATTTTTTTGTCCCACTTGGGGCAGGTTTGGGTGTAAGCTTCTCACAAACCAGAGCTTCTCACAACAAGCCTGATGGTTTCGGTAGGTAACGTGCCACCTTTGGGGACGAAACGATATACGTTGCCTCTTATTGCTTTTAAAATTTTTCTAGCGTCAACATAGAACAACAGAGTGTTGTGTTAAATTTTGGATTTTTTTGGGGTTCGTTTGGACATTTTTATTCATTAACTGGGTTTTCTAGGCATTTTATGTCCATAATTCAAATTTGAACTACATGCACATGCTCCAATGCATATAAATTGGTTGAAAAATCAAATATGTGTGCTTGGGTGCATGCTTAGGTCCCATGCAAGAAATGGGAATGAGTTTCAAACACCAGGGCATTGTTGGCTGGTTGCAGTGTCCTTAGTAGCACCTCAGGTCCTGGGTTCGACTCCTGGTGGGAGCGAATTTAAACAGGCCTGGGCAAAAATTTCTCGAATAAAAGGACTGTGGGGCTGTTGCTCTACAGTAAATAGTCAAAAAAAATGTTGAGATACTTTGTTTTTAAATTATGCTAAATCCAAAACTCGACTGAAATTCATGAAACTTGGCATGCTATCATGGAATTGCACCTGACATGCTGTTGTATTTTTCGTGTCCCTTTTGAGAGAAGGCGCACTCGAATAACAGCCAACAAAGGCATTTTGAAAAAAATAGCTGCCACTTTAATATCTCAAACGTTTGTATAATTCAAATCGTGTGCATTCTGTTAACCATTCACGTGATGCCACGTGTCTTGGTTTTGATGGCTATAGGAGGCGCCATGCAAACATCTGCTTGACTGAACGGGAGGCGTGCGAGCGCAGTCCGGTACGCAGGCTGACCGAGAGGCGTGCAAGCTGTCCTCCAATGCGCAGGCTCACCAGGAAGCATGCGAGTTGTACGCTGCGTAGGCTCACTGGGAAGTGAGCCCACCTTCCTCTCCATTAATGGCGATGAGCCGCTGTTTAATACAGGCGGCCTTATTGTTCGCCTCCCATTCCCGTCCCTCCGGCAGACCTCCTCCAACGCCACGGCGCAGAAGGATCATCTGCCACTAGTCTTCAAGTTTGGTGAAGTTGACCCCAAGCCGAAGAAGATAGAAAATAAGGAGGAATGGGGCCTCATGGACATGGCCCTGAGCGAGCTGGCCGCGGTGGCTTCTACCCCCGCTCCCGTCCCAGCTCCCATCCCCGCGCCTGTGCCAGCGACCATCCCCGTAACATTGACGGGCTGGTCGCCGAGCACTATCACAGAGCTGGAAGCTGCGGGCGTTAGTGAGGTCTTCGCGGACCTGCGCGAGCTCGTGTACATGCCTGCGCCAGCGCCCATGCCCGTGCCCGTGCGTGCCCCTCCACCTACCGTGGCGCCGGTCCTCGTGCGTTTGGCTGCACGCGTTTCGCCCGTGCACGTGCGCCCCCCCCTCTCAGCGGCATGGGACACTGTTGACGACCGCACAACGACATGATGTTTGATTTACAAGTGAAGAACATTCTATGCTACCATGAAGACTTCAACAACGGCGTCCCGGAGGACGACAACGACAACGACGTCGTGACACGCTGCCTTCGCCGCCATCGGAACTATTTTTTTGGGGGTTTAATACTGTATCTCGATCGTATGAATATAAATTCATAGTGTGACTGAATGAAAGATATGGTTTGAACGAACTTGCGTTTTTCTCTCTTAATGTACAAACTTATCAAACAATTTTCTATTGAAAAAAACATCAATGGTTTTTAAATATAAACAGTCATCACAAACGTTTTAGTTAGAACACTCGTATGCAAACCGACAGCTTCCCTAGGAAGCCAAGGGAAAATGTGCCGAGCAGGATTTGTGCAGCTCTTGATCGCAAATGTTTTAGATAGAACACCCGTATGCAAAGTGAGAGCTATGATCTTCCCCCTTAAGTCAATGGAAAATTCGCAGTGCAGGATTTGTGCATCCCTTCAACACAAATGGTTGTTTTGAATGACCTGTGTGCAACCACGTACAAACAATTTGGTAAGATTTGCATCTGCCATATTGGGTATGTTGCCATTTGTCAAACCGGAAAGATTGACATTTGTTGATATAGTAACATTGTCATTTGTCAACCTTGTAACACTGCGATTTGTCAAAATATGCAGCTAAAAATCACTAGCACTATCTAATTTTTGCAACTAAAATTGAATAATTAAGTAAAGATTTCATTCATAGATTAAGCAGTCGTTCTTTATATAAACAGTTCAACTCGACACCTGAACCGACCCAACTTTTCCCCGATTGTTGCCAACCATGTACTGAAATAGCTAGTTCAACTATATATACTAGCTAATTTTAAGTATGTTGTACAGTTCCACCACATCTATAGTTAGATGAACTAAACAAAATAGCCCCTAAATAATACTACTACTATGGAGGGGATTTGTACTACTTCCGGCAGCCTCTCCTCTGCCGAGCGTGCTCAGTAAGACGAAGAGAAGGAGGAGCCTACTGATGAGCTGGACAACTGCAATATGGTGCCTTCCGCTGCTGCACCTTCAGCGACGCTCACCTCGAACACCCTCTACCGCTCCAGATGACCCCTCTCAAAGCAGTTGTACTGCACATAGATCTCCTGATTCCTAGCCTCTGCGTCGGCATGTGCTGCGGCCACGACTGCGGTAAGGCTCTTTGCGTGCTCGACGAGGCGCTCCCCCTCCTCCCGCAGGAACTCGATGTAGCGCGCAAGGTCGCTGACACACGTGCGGGCCTTGATAACCCACAATTATAGGGGATCAATTGTAGCCTCTTTCGATAAGTAAGAGTGCGTAACCCAACGAGGAGCTAAAGGTAGAACAAATATTCCCTCAAGTTCTATCGACCACCGATACAACTCTACGCACGCTTGACGTTTGCTTTACCTAGAACAAGTATGAAACTAGAAGTACTTTGTAGGTGTTGTGGGATAGGTTTGCAAGAATATAAAGAGCATGTAAATAAAAACTAGGGGCTGTTTTAGGTAAAGAAGCAATAAAGTTAGTATAGCGAGTTTGGAAAAGTGGTGGTAGGAGTTGCGAAATTGTCCCTAAGAAATTGACTACTTTACTAGACCGATACCAAGTTTTATGTGGGCGAGGCCACTGCTAGCATGTCATCCCTGACTTGGAATTCTATGCACTTATGATTGGAACTATTAGCAAAGCATCCGCAACTACTAACGTTCATTAAGGTAAAACCCAACCATAGCATTAAGATATATTAGTCCCCCTTCAATCCCGTATGCATCAATTTCTATGCTAGGTTGAAGCTTCTGTCACTCTTGCCCTCCAATACATAGTCCTATCAACATACAACTAACCCTATGGTGTGATCCACGCGCACGCTCATATGATGGGCACCAAAAGACAGCAACATAACCACAAGCGAATTAAATCAATCATAGCAATTCACCAATTACCGATAGGACACCGAAAATCTAGTCAGACATCATAGGATGGCAACACATCATTGGATAATAATATGAAGCATAAAGCACCATGTTCGAGTAGAGGGTACAGCGGGTTGCGGGAGAGTGGACCGTTGTAGATAGATGGGGGAAGGTGATGAAGATGTTGGTGAAGATGACGGAGGTGTTGGTGTAGATCGTTGTCGCGCTGATGGCCCCGACGGCATTCCGGCGCCATCGGGATAGAGGGGGAGAGGGCCCCCTTCTTCTTCTTCTTCCTTGACCTTCCCCCTAGATGGGAGAAGGGTTTCCCCTCTAGTCCTTGGCTTCCATGGCGGCGAAGGGGTGGGAGCCCCTCCGAGATTTTTATCTCTCTCTCTCTGTGTGTTTCCTTCTGTTTCTGCGTTCCTGATTCTGCCCTTTCACTGTTTCTTATATTCCCGGAGATCCGTAACTCCGATTGGGATGAAATTTGGACACGATTTTTATCGGGATATGGGCTTTCTTGCGGTGAAAGAAGGGAACCAACGTCCTTACTGAGTGTCCACGAGGGCCCAGGCGCGCCTGACCCCCTAGGGCGCGTCCGTCACCTTCGTGGGCCCCTCGAGTATCGTCTCACGTTGATTCCACTTCCCAAAATTCGTATATATTCCAGGAAAAATCTTTGTCAGTTTTTATCCCGTTTATACTCCGTTTGATATGGATTTTCTACGAAATAAAAAAATGCAACAAGTAGGAACTAGCACTGGGCACTGGATCAATATGTTAGTCCCAAAAATAGTATAAAAAGTTGCCAAAAGTACGTAAAAGTTGTAGAATATTGGCATGGAACAATAAAAAATTAAAGATACGACGGAGACGTATCAGCATCCCCAAGCTTAATTCCTGCTCGTCCTCTAGTAGGTAAATGATAAAAAAATATAATTTTTGATGTGGCATGCTACCTAGCATAATCTTGATCGTGTAATCTAATCATGGCATGAATATTAAGACACGAGTGATTCAAAGAAATAGTCTATCATTTGACATTAAGACAATAATACTTGAAGCATACTAATAAAGCAATCATGTCTTTTCAAAATAACATGGCCAAAGAAAGTTATCCCTACAAAATCATATAGGCTGGCTGTGCTCCATCTTCACCACACAAAATATTCAAATCATGCACAACCCCGATGACAAGCCAAGCAATTGTTTCATACTTTTAGCATTCTCAAACCTTTTCGACCTTCATGCAATACATGAGCATGAGCCATGGACATAGCACTATAGGTGGAATAGAATATGATGGTGGAGGTTGTGTGGAGAAGACAAAAAGGAGAAAGTCTCACATCAATGTGGCTAATCAACGGGCTATGGAGATGCCCATCAATTGATGTCAATGTGAGGAGTAGGGATTGCCATGCAACGGATGCACTAGAGCTATAAGAGTATGAAAGCCCAAACTGAAACTAAGTGGCTGTGCATCCAACTTGCTTGCTCATGAAGACCTAGGGCATTTGAGGAAGCCCATCGTTGGGATATACAAGCCAAGTTCTATAATGAAATTTCACACTAGTATATGAAAGTGATAACTCAAGAGACTCTCTATATGAAGAACATGGTGCTACTCTGAAGCACAAGTGTGGAAAAAGGATAGTAATATTGTCCCTTCTGGCCCTTTCTCTTTATTTGGCCTTTCTCATTTTTTATTTTTTATTTGGCCTTTATTATTTTTATTATTTTTCTATATTTGGCCTTTTTTCAGGACAATGCTCTAATAATGATGATCATCAAACTTTTATTTACTTACAACTCAATATTACAACTCGATACTAGAACAAAGATATGACTCTATATGAATGCCTCCGGCATTGTACTGGGATGTGCAATGATCTAGCGTAGCAATGACATCAAAAAATGGACAAGCCATGAAAACATCATGCTAGCTATCTTATGATCATGCAAAGCAATATGACAATAAATGCTCAAGTCATGTATATGATGATGATGGTAGTTGCATGGCAATATATCTCGGAATGGCTATGGAATGCCATGATAGGTAGGTATCGTGGCTGTTTTGAGCAAGATATAGGGAGGCTTATGTGTGATAGAGCGTATCGTATCACGGGGTTTGGATGCACCGGCAAGGTTTGCACCAACTCTCGAGGTGAGAAAGGGCAATGCACGACACCGAAGAGGCTAGCAATGATAGAAGGTTGAGAGTGCGTATAATCCATGTACTCAACATTAGTCATAAAGAACTCACATACTTATTGCAAAAATCTATTAGTCAATGAAACAAAGTACTACGCGCATGCTCCTAGGGGGTTAGATTGGTAGGAGAAGACCATCGCTCGTCCCCGACCGCCACTCATAAGGAAGACAATCAATAAATACCTCATGCTCCAACTTTGTTACATAACGGTTCACCATACGTGCATGCTACAGGAATCACAAACTTCAACACAAGTATTTCTACAATCCACAAAACCCACTAGCATCGCTCGAATATCACCATCTTTATATCGCAAAACTATTGCAAGGAATCAAACATATCATATTCAGCGATCTACAAGTTTTATGTAGGATTTTATGACTAACCATGTGAATGACCAATTCCTGTCATCTCTCTAAATAGATATAAGTGAATCAAGAGAGTCTAATTCTTTCTACAAAAGATATGCCCATGCTCTAAAAAATATAAGTGAAGCAAAAGAGCATTCTACAAATGGCGATTTTCTATGTGGAGAGAAACAGGCAATCCAAACTTCAATTGATATAAGTGAAGCTCATGAAGCATTCTATAAAGCCGTACTCAAAAGATATAAGTGAAGTGCAGAGAGCATTCTATAAATCAACCATGGATTATCTCATACCACCATGGTGCATAAAAGAAAAGTGAAAACTAAATGCAAAAGACGCTCCAAGATTTGCACATATCACATGAACGAAACGAATCCGAAAACATACCGATACTTGTTGAAGAAAGATGGGATGCCTTCCGGGGCATCCCCAAGCTTAGACGCTTGAGTCTCCTTAAATATTTACTTGGCTGCCTTGGGCATCCCCAAACTTGAGCTCTTGCCTCTCATCCTTATCCTCATATCAAGACCATCGATCTTCGAACAATTCATCCACACAAAACTCAACAGAAAGCTCGGTAAGATCTGTTAGTATAATAAAGCAAATCACTACTCTAAGTACTGTTGCAAACCAATTCATATTTTGTTTTTGCATTGTACTATAATATAACTTTTCCATGGCTTAATCCACTGATAGAAATCGATAGTTTCATGAAAACAAGCAAACTATGCATCAAAAACAGAATCTATCCCAAACAGGACAGTCTGTAGTAATCTGAACATTCACCCTACTTCTAGTACTCCAAAAATTCTGAAAAAATTAGGAAAAACAAAATTTTGTATAGAAATACAGTGCAAAAAGTTTCAGAACCGTTTGACGTCCTGGTAAAAAATTTAAAATCGCGCACTACAGCCAAAGTTTCTGTTTTGCACCGCACAAACCAACAAGGAATGTAAACATCCTAAAGGCAAATCTTGGCACATTATTTTTATTTTTAAACTTCATAAAAGCACACAACAGAAATAAATGACTCTCTAAAACTTCTGGGTTGTCTCCCTGGCAGCGCTTTCTTTAGAGCCATTAAGCTAGGCATATAGTGCTCAAGTAATGGATCCACCCGAATCCCAAGGTATATCAAAGCCAATTTTAATTAACAATGATTTGTAATTTAGTAATGAACACAAAGTAACATATATCACGCAACAACGAAGTTTAACTCTCTTCCTATGCATTGGCATGTCATAAAAGAACAATTCATGCACACATAGTAAAGGCCAATGCATAGTATACACATTTTCTTGCAATTTTATCATATTGGAAACATGGAGAGGCGGAGATGTATTTCCTTTCTCATAATAATTTCAATTAAGAGAAGCAAGCACATGCATATTATATCTATAAAAATCATCATGTGTAGTAGTAAAACGCAACCCATCAATATAATCCTTAATAAGGGCAAACTTCCCCGATATATTGTAGTCGGGAGAATTCAAAAAGATAACAGGACTATCATGCATGGGTGCAATAGCAACAATTTCATATTTAACATAAGGAACTATAGCAAGTTCATTCTCATAAGCATAATTCATATTAGCATCTTGGCCACAAGCATAGCAAGCATCATCAAAAAGGGATATTTCAAAAGAATCAACGGGATCACAACAATCATCATAGCATTCATCCTTCGGTAAATTTGAGGGGAAATTAAACAACGTATGAGTTGAAGAGTTACTCTCATTAGAAGGTGGGCACGGGTAGCTAATCCACTCTTCCTCATTTTGTTCTTCGCTCTCCTCATCATCTTTTTCATCCAATGAGCTCACAGTCTCCTTAACTTCTTCTTCCACAGACTCCTACAAAATATTAGTCTCTTCTTGGACAGCGGAGACTTTCTCAATAAATTCATCAATATCATAATTGTATTTATAATTCTCATACCAATATTTAAGGATAGCTAAATTTTCAGGTCTATAAATTGAATCATCAAAATCTTCAAACTCTTTAAACAAAGATTCAATTTCACATGCACCCTTAAAAGCAACAAATTCTTCTAGTTGTTCCACATCATAGTAATCATATATACCATTAGCATAAGAAGCTAAAGTTTTATTATCATTAAATTTGCATGAAAAGGGAAGGTGCGGAGCTTTCATCCTAGAGCAACAAGTATAATCATATCTCAAGCATAGTTGCCGAGGATACCAACGCAGCATATGAATTTGATCCCATAATATTTTCCCTTTTTGAGTGAAGCAATAATACCTAAAGTATTCATGTTGATCCAACGTGTCTACCATTATATAATTGAATGGGGTTCTCTCAGGATTATTAAAGTAGAGCATAATATCTTTCACATAATGTGCATTGAGGGTTTTAGGAGGTTCCCCATCTCCATGAGTAGCAAGTAAACCTAAATTTTTTGGCATTTCGTGTTCCATATCCATAGCTAAATATAGAGAACAACTTAGAACAGAAAATAAAAACTACGTAGTGATAAAGCAAACAAGCACACATGAGAATATTCACCCCATGCTATAACTCCCCGACAACGGCGCTAGAAAAAGGTCTGGATAACCCACAAGTATAGGGGATCAATTGTAGCCTCTTTCGATAAGTAAGAGTGTCGAACCCAACGAGGATCTAAAGGTAGAACAAATATTCCCTCCAGTTCTATCGACCACCAATACAACTCTACACACGCTTGACGTTCGCTTTACCTAGAAAAAGTATGAATATAGAAGTATTTTGTACGTCTTGTAGGATAGGTTTGCAAGAATATAGAGAGCACGTAAATAAAAACTAGGGGCTGTTTTAGATAAAGAAGCAATAAAGTTAGTATAGCGAGTTAGGAAAAGTGGTGGTAGGAGTTGCGAAATTGTCCCTAAGCAATTGACTACTTTACTAGACCGATACCAAGTATTATGTGGGAGAGGCCACTGCTAGCATGTCATCCCTGACTTGGAATTCTATGCACTTATGATTGGAACTATTAGCAAGCATCCGCAACTACTAACATTCATTAAGGTAAAACCCAACCATAGCATTAAGATATATTGGTCCCCCTTCAATCCCGTATGCATCAATTTCTATGCTAGGTTGAAGCTTCTGTCACTCTTGCCCTCCAATACATAGTCCTATCAACATACAACTAACCCCATGGTTAGATCCACGCGCGCGCTCATATGATGGCACCAAAGGACAGCAACATAACCACAAGCAAATTAATCCAATCATAGCAATTCACTAATTACCGATACGACAACGAAAATCTACTCACACATCATAGGATGGCAACACATCATTGGATAATAATATGAAGCATAAAGCACCATGTTCAAGTAGAGGGTACAGCGGGTTGCGGGAGAGTGGACCGCTGTAGATAGATGGGGGAGGGTTATGAAGATGTTGGTGAAGATGACGGAGGTGTTGGTGTAGATCGTTGTCGCGATGATGGTCCCAGCGGCGTTTCGGCAACACATGGAGAGAGGGGGAGAGGGCCTCCCTTCTTCTTCTTCTTCTTCTTCTTCTTCTTCTTCTTCTTCTTCTTCTTCTTCTTCTTCTTCTTCCTTGACCTTCCCCCTAGATGGGAGAAGGGTTTCCCCTCTGGTCCTTGGCTTCCATGGCGGCGGAGGGGCGGGAGCCCCTCCGAGATTGGATCTCTCTCTGCTTCCTTCTATTTTTGCATTCCCATTCTGCCCTTTCAGCGTTTCTTATATTCCCAAAGATTCATAACTCTGACTGGGATAAAATTTGGATACGATTTTTATTCAGATATTGGCTTTCTTGTAGAGAAAGAAGGGCACCAACCGCCTTACGGAGTGGCCACGAGGGCCTAGGGTGCGCCCCTCACCCTCGTGGGCCCCTCGGGCATCGTCTCGCCTTGATTCCACTTCCCAAAATTCACATATATTCCAAAAAAATCTCCATCAGTTTTTATCCCGTTTGGACTCCGTTTGATATGGATTTTCTATGAAACAAAAAACATGCACCAAACAGGAGCTGGAACTAGGCACTGGATCAATATGTTAGTCCTAAAAATAGTATAAAAAGTTGCCAAAAGTATGTAAAAGTTGTAGAATATTGGCATGGAGCAATCAAAAATTAAAGATACGATGGAGACGTATCAGGCCTCCACCTCCGCCTCCCTCCTTCGATTGGCGGTGGCGAAGCGAGTGATGATCCTGGTGGTCGACGGTGGGCTGGTGGCCACGGCGGCCGACGATGGGGTGGCGGCCACGATCACCACCTCCCGCCTTCGGGCCGCGGTGGCGGAACGGGTGATGGCCATAGTGGCCGGCAGTGGGGTGGAGGCCACGACGACCACCTCCCGCCTTTGTGTTGCAGCGGCGGAGTGGGAGATGGCCTTGGCTTTCTACGGTGGTGTGGTGGCAACGGCGGCCGCCAACAGCTGCTGACAGGCAGCGGCGGCGGAGCGTGTGGTGGGTGTTCCGCGCACACCTAACAGGGACGCCACGCGCACTACATTACGCCGGGGACTGCACCGCCGTCGTGGTGTAGCCTCACAGCTGGAGCTCTCCTCTGATGACGGCAGAGTGGCTGAGCAACGACGACGGACCGGTGCCATTGGCGATTATGGAAGAAGCAGACGAGATAAGCTACAGGGGGGAGGGGAAAATGTGACGCAAGACTCGCCGATGGTGAGTGTTTATATAGTAGGCTGGTAAGCATTGGGATTTCGGGGGATTTCACCGAGTCGGGTGGGAAGCTTGTGCGGGAACCTGTGCGGTTGCGCGGGAACGGGCTGACCACTGTTTGGCCAAAAGAACGCCCCCGCGCTGCTCAAGCTTGCGCTCGAAGCCGTCTGCGGCAGCGGGGTGACAAGACGTGCGAGAGGAGGACGAAAGGACACGTACACATACGGTTAATAAAAAATGTTTGTGATTTACTACCTACTATACCCTCGTCCTGGTTTATAAGTAGGATTTAACTAATTAAATACGAATGCATGTCACCAGAGATTATATCGTTGGATTCGTATTTGAACATAGTTTCCAGTTATATAATTTTTGTAACATGCCTTTACATTTTCTTTGTTAAATTTAAGGTTATATACTAGCAAGCGTTTTCCCACAACACACACCGCTTATTCCATCACAAACAACTCGGATGGATCGACTGTATGCCACGTATCGCACACGCAACTCTAATCTGGTTCGTTCTTGATGTCTTCGACATCACTCGCACAGTTCGTCTTATTTGCCACGTATCACTGTGCCGGCCTCTGCTCGCGTCACTCAGCAAGCTCTGCTCGCTGTTAGGCGCTGCAGCGCGCTGTGCTCGCCGTTAGGCGCCACATCGCGCTTTGCCCACGTCCGTCGGCGCGCTCGGCTTGTGGTCAACTTTTCCTTGCGTGTTCAACTGCTATATGCATATATATGGTTGCTCGCCGCTGAGGCAACCGCGGAGAGCTCTGCTCCCATCCCTCCGCGCGCGCGGCCTATGCACGATCACGTCGGGAGCCCCATATGCATGCAGTTGCGTCGCACGCGTTGCCACGCGATGCAGTTACGTGTGGCACGATGGAGTCACGCGCTGCAAATTAGAACTGCCATCAGGGCGTGCCGATATTCCAGGCCATCTAGCTTCCCCTTTATTTATAGCGGCCATTATAACCTTAGTCTCTTCAACCTTTCGATCGCGCCCCACAACACAATAAGCACACCCACGGCGACACATGGAGAGGGGATGTCTAGCGGAGCTCCAATGGTTTTCGGCGAGCATAAAGTGGAGACCCACACGAGGGAGATGGATCTCTCGATGGTGTACACCATCGACCCGGCTGTGGTGGACGACTACATCAACACCGTTGAGCAGTTGCTTGCTCGAGACAAGTACAAGGTGGTCGGCATCGACCTCTAGTACACCACCAGTCGTCCCAACATAGATTAAAGGTCGCCGTCACCCAGTTGTGCGTGCACCATCATGTCCGCATCTACCACTACTGCATGGCCACAGAGCCTTCCGACCATTTCGCGAGGTTTGTCAACAACACCGACTGCAATTTTTCTACGGTGGAAACCACCGACGATGTAAAAGCGCTCAGGGTTACGGGCTTGGCTTGCGAGAATCTTGTCGAAATCCATGAGCACTATAGGGTCTGGGGCAGCACGAAGAAGGACTCCCTGGTTGAACTCGCCTTGGCTATCATCGACCTGTACTATGAAAAGAAGAAGCAGGATGCCAACAGAACACGCCCCATATCCTGGCACGGGGCCTGGAAGCGGCAACTGGATCAACCTCACCTCAGGTTCGCGACCAAGAGTGTGTACACATGCTACTTGATGCATAGGCGGATCTTTGACATGAGGAAGTGCCTCGTTACCCAAATTAACGAGGCCGGATCGAGCCATAAGCAGAGCAAGCATCACAACAAGTAGACGATGATTAGATGATCGTTTATCCTAGTTAATCATGCATGTAATATATAGTTTACTTTGGTGTGTGGAAATGTCATGTATGTAGTCGCCACCTATGTAATTATGCATGTAATAGTTTACTTTGGTGTGTGCAAATGCCTTGGTTGTAGTACCCACCTATGTAAGTGAATGTTTAATTTGGTTATGCAACCATGTCCTTATAAGTGTGTATTTATATATGTTGTTGTTCTGTATGCAATCTCATCGCAGAACACACACTTCTTATTAGCAGCAATCATCTGTGTTATTATCGGTCTTCGCACACACTTCTGATTACAGACCTGTTTGCCGCGTATCACACACATCTTGTTATATTGAATCGTTCATGTTCTCTTTTCTCAACGCAAACAGTTCATCCGAGTGAACTGCATGCCATATATCGCACACACCTTGATCTGGCTGACCATTTATTTTGTGTTGCATAATCACAAACAGTTCATTCAAGTGAGCCGTATGCTGTATATCACACACACCTTCATCTGGCTGCCCGTTTCTTTTGTTCCTCCTCATCGCAAATTGTCGTGGAATTGTCACGACAGATGTCCTAGTGTGAGGACTTAGTCGCGAGGCCAACGCATCTATGCGGTAGCTTGAAGGGGTTGTTCGGTATCGAGAGACGCAAGGCGGATCATCAGCAAGACGAGGATTTAGACAGCTTCGGGCCCGGGAAACATCATCCGGAATAGCCCTACATGCTGTTTGTGGCTAGGTCTCATTATGCTCATGAGGGAGTCGCCGCATCAGCCGGCTCTCCTTCGTGTCTAGCCCTAGATATTGTTTCTTGTTTCTTGTCCCCCTTTGGGGAGCCCTGCCCCTCCTTATATAAGTTAGAGGGGTGGGTTACATGTGGAGTCCAAATAGGATTAGGACTAGCCTATCTTCTACTACAAGCCGGAGACAAGTCCGGTTCTTGATTCCTTGTAAGGGAGATATTCCTCACTCCTTTCCTCTTAAGCCGGCCTACCATAACGCAAGCCGGCCTTCTGGGCCTTGAGCCTCCTGGCCCCCCGGGTCTTGTCGCTCCTCTGATCTGCTTGCCAGGTCACCCATAAGTCGCCAGGATCGGGCGGGTCACTTAGTGTGTCGTCGAGCCAGGGCGGGTCATTAGTGAGTCGCCAAGTCCGGCTGGGTTATACATCTAGCCGGGTCTTACCGCTGGGTATATCCCCGACATTAGCCCCCAAGTTTAATTTGGATTTATCAATGTTAAACTGATCTGCAACTTAAACACAAGAACAATTTTGACAGGTTATACTCCGGGTTAAATATACTTGTAAGCCGGCACTTGATCATCCTTAAGTCCTTGTCATCTCCTTCTGCTGGAAAGTCCGGGTCAATAGGCCAGCTTCATATTCAGTTTGCTGACATTGGTCTCTTGTTGAGAAATATTGTAAAAGATAGTCCACTTGAGTCGGCTTTCAATGCTCTGACTTGACAAAAAATATTGGTCTTCAAATATTCAACTTATATTCAGCCGGCTTGAAGATATAAAACTTGCTGGTTTATGATTACCAAAACTGCCGGGTTATAAACAGATGATGCCGAGTCATAATTGTCGCCGACGCCGGTTTATGAATTTTGCAGACACCGGGTCAATCTTGTTAGCTCAAAACTGAAAATTAGAAGATATTTCTCCCTATATGCATATTACCTGTAGCCCCCAAGTCTTGAGCAGAACAAAGTTATGGTTTAAGACTTGCTTCAATATGAATACTGCCACTTTTGAAGAAATCCATGTTGTTCATCCCAGTCACGAGTAAAAAGTGAAAACTCCATATTATGTAGCCCCCAAGTGCCGGGTTGTCATGCTTGCAGCAACCTGGGACTTGTAATTGCCTGATGCTCAAAAAACTTCAACCAGTGTAGCCCCCAAGGGCCGGGTCATTATGCAATAATGAGAAGGGACTTTGTAAATATGATCATGTAAACTTGAGAAACAACGTGTAGCCCCCAAGGGCCGGCTCAATAAGATATTACTGAGCTGGGACTTTGTATATGATTCATTGATAATACCATCAAATGATGTAATCTCCACAATGGGGCTTGAACCCACGTCCACAAGGTTAAGAGCTTTGTACTCTACCAACTGAATAGTGGATCGTTCAATATAATGGATTAATTCTTGTGTACCTTGAATTGTTGACAGGAGCATATGGTAGCCCCCAAGGGCCAACTCATTTAGAATGTGATGAGTCGGGTCTTCAATAAGTTGAGCAAAAAATGACTTTGCATTAGCCCCCAAGTGCCATGGTGCATGCTGGCAGTGACATGGGACTTGCATCTTTGATATAATCCCAATCTGAATAATGTAGCCCCCAAGTGCCGGGTCATAAGCCTGCAGCGACTTGGGACTATTTCCTCCATTGTAAAATAAATCATGCCCATTGATAAAGATAATAGCTGTTGCGCTAAAGTGACTTTGAAAACCTCAATCATCATACTGGTTATTAACAATCATAATAGAAATCCAGACATGTTGGCTATTCAAGATAAGAACAATATAATCTGGTATGAAAACCTCAATCATTCAATATCATCATGAAAATCCAGCCATGTTGGCTATTAAAGATTTGAATAACCCGGTTTGAAAACCTCAATCATTCAATATCATAACGAAAATCCAGCCAAGTTTGGCTATTTAAAGATTTCAAATACCTTATCTGTTGACAAGTAAATCCAGAATTTAAATACCCGGCGGCTCGTGGCCGATGGCGATTCAATACGCCTTCATTGTAAACCAGAATTTTCATGACCCGGCGGCTTATAGCCTTTTGACAAAAATCCAGAACGGATAATCATTTTGAAGCATCATTTTTGGTAATGAGCTTGAACTTAATCATTTATATGTCATATTTCTGCAAATCCTGCAGAGAGTTTAAACAACATATGCCCTAGCGACTTAGCGTCAAAACCAGGGCGGGTCATAATATCTCACATATAACTACTGTGATATTGAATTTGTACTACCGGCTTACATAACCTGTGCAGTAAGGGTGATAACAAAATCCTTAGAAGCCAATGCTTCCACATAGATGATGATTGTCATAAACTGGCGACTTATAGTCAAAAGTCAAGCCGGGTTAAGCATAAAACACTTATATATATTTGAGATATAGTCCCAAAAAGGTCTCAAGTTAAGTAATTGTGGCTGCAATAAACATTACCAGAAAACAGAATAAAACTTTTTGAGGCTTCTCATTCGGATACGATTAGTAAACTGTTCCAAAGGGGTTAAGCTAAGATTCGAATACGATCATATAGCCCCCAGTGGCTTTGGCGATGCCGATCAAGAGGGTATCGACAGCTATGTTCTCTTTGGTTCGAATACGACCTACGTTTGAACAGGAAGCCCCCAAATGACCTTGAGAGTTTTTTAACGACGCTGATTCGAATACGATCCACGTCGGACCCAAAGGGGTTGAGCTATGATTCGGATACGATCAAGAAGCCCCCTAGTGGGTTTGGCAGTATGCCAATCAAAAGGGTTTCGACAGCTATGTTCTCTTTGGTTCGAATACGACCTATGTTTGAACAGGAAGCCCCCAAGTGACCATATAAATTTAGGCATTGCGCCAATCAAGAGGGTACTGATAGCTATGCTCGATGAGCAGGAAGCCCCCAAGTGATCGTAATAAGATAAGCGGTAAGGCAGGATATTCAAGTTTGAACCGCGCATCATGGCAGCAAGTTCTTTTGGCAACCTTTAATTTTTCTGAGAACTCGAACTCGCGAGAGATTAAATCTTTTTGAACCGGAACTTTAAACCGGATTTAAAAGCTTCAAAACTTTGTGAGAGACAAATTTACCTTGAGCCAGATTTTGAACCGGATTTGATAGCTTCAAAGCTTTGCGAGAGAGAGATGTCTCTTGAGCTATATTTTAAACCGGAATCTTCATTTTGAGCCGGCAATTTTTCTGACGGCCTTTAAATATTCGCCAATAAAGAGTAGCCTCCGGGGCCGGGTTATCTTCCCTTCAATGACCCGGAGTTCTTGAATTCATTGAAACCGGCTAATTTTGCCGAGCCATACAATTGTAGCCCCCGAGTCTTAAGATGACTCAAAGAGTTGGCTTGAGATTCTCCATATTTGACCATAGCAGAAGGTGTATATAATTGGCGTTGATAATGCAATGTGAATCCACAGAAGGTTGAGGTGACTGCGGCGGGTTATAAATGATCCCGTATGAGCCGTGTCAGCAACTCGCCAATGGTTCCTTCCAACTGGTTGTTTGAAGCTTAACCAAACTGTAGTGGCGGCGATTTGTGCGCCTGCCCATTGAACCATCCAGTGCAGACGGCGGCTGATAATATATGATAATTTGCCTCCAAATTGTTGGAAGAAAACCGGGCTTCCCAAGTAGTGACTTGCTCATATTCAATAAACAGCTCATCCAGACAAGTGCGGCCCGGTGTGTTGATGTAGACCAGGCCGCGAGAAACGGACGGTAAAGACGACTGTAACATCAGAGGCGGCACAGACAGATGAGTCGGTAGTGGCACTGTAAGCCGGTGCGGGTGAGTTAACCACATCGTTTTGATGTAGTGGACAATTGTTCTGCATCAACAATATTGCAGACCAAGGCAAAGATAAACTGCTTTTCGACAAAAATAATATGTGCCAATAAAATATATTTTGGATGGATACCACCTGACTCGTCCGGACAGTAAATGAGTCGGCGGCGGCATTGTAAGCCGATGCGAACGGAAGAGTCGACTGCGGTGCTATAAGCCGGCGCAGACGAGCGAGTCGGTCGCCGAGTTGAAAGCAGCGCAGACGCATGCGAATCGGCCGCGGGCGCGGACGACGAGTCAACCGCGTGCTTTGATGTAGCGGGGGTGACGACTCTCTCGTCCGCACTAGTGCAAAAAATAATATTGGCGCACGTCCCTTTGCGACACCTTTGTAACGAATAATAGTCCTGCAAAAAAATAGCACAGACCAGAGTAATTGTTCTTAAACAATTTAATATGCACTGATAACATATATAGAAAAGATAGCACCTGTGATTTTTTGTCGGATGATCGTGGATACTGATGTTAAATAATGCTGAATACTGTTGGATAACACTTTGACTCTAGAGTAGTACTACTCCCGTTGCTATCTCCTTGGATATTGAGCTTTGAGGAGAAGTGATAAACAGAAATCATGCTGAATACGGGAGGTGGAGTAGCCGGCTCGGGGCGAGGTCGTCGGTGGCAGCAAGGCGCACTGGCGGCTCGGAGGAGGCGAAGCGCACTAGCAGCTCGGCAAGGCAGAAGTGGCCTGACGCGGCCGTGGGGGCAGCGGAATCAGCCAGGCGCGGCTATGGTCGAGGCCCGCGGCAATCTGGCCGCAGTAGTGGTGGTGCATCAGCGGAGGCCGTGTCTCCATTCATTTCTGGGTGACGGTCAACTCGGTTGACTCCCGTTGGAACCCAAAGTGACTCCCAGGTTGAGCATCCCGTAGTCTAGTTTAGTCAATCCAAAGTCAATATTTATTGGCAGATACGTGAGTCCCATTGCAGCTTGCACCAAGCTCAACTAGCGATCTGAAAAAATCGTCTGAACAAGTTACGGGCGAGTGCAACGGAAGCCCATAAGCGGCTCACAGTCGCGGGTTAAAGCAGTGGAGATCGCGGCGGGTCAAACGGGGCCAAGGCGCAGCCGCAGAGGCGTGTGGCCGGCTCGAAGCAATGGCTTGTAGCCTCAGAGACAGCAACGGTAGGCTTAGAACGACCGCGGCGGCCCGAACGGCGGAAGTATGCTCGATGGCGACTCAGAGGCCGGGTCGTAATCGGTTCGACTCCCCTTGTAGTTTTTCCTTTTCTTGATTGTTTCTTCAGATCCGACTTGTGCTAGTAGCACTTGATATCTTCTTTTCACGTACATAGCAAGCGGGGATCAAACTATGTAGCTTACCATGATGAGTACTAAGTACTGTTTGATAATTTGGTATGGGCTAGCTGACTAGCTCAGTCTCCACGCGGTCGGTTCATACGGCGCAACAGACACGGGCGGCTCAGCTTAGAGCAGGCGACCGCGACCCAACGTGCAACAAGAATCATCCGAGTCCGTGCTCATGCCTGGTCCCTTCTCCAAGTCGCGGCCGATTTGACCAATCCATCCCAGTCGTGGTTAATCTCCGATTTTGTGCTTGACTGTACGCGTGTGGATTCGATCGGCAACGTGTCTTCTTGATGAATAGTACTAGTACTCAAGTAGTACTTCTTGATTAATCCTGACGGAAGTAGTTGGAATAAATAATAGATTTGATTGACGGCCCCCGGATTGCAGTGTCGTAGTCAAAAACTCCTTATCCATCAACCTGTATCATGATGAATCGCCCAAGGCTAACTTAGACTCGGCGGAATCTCCACGGCGCATGAGGCGGCCGTACAATCTGTAACCCCTAAACAATCTCAATCTCATATCCGCCGCCACAAGAACACTCCGTCAATCTTAACTGATGAATTCATTGTTGATGTGAATTTTTCCACACCGGTTTTTGTTGAGACGGAAAATTGCAAACTTCTCAAACCCTAAAAAAGATCCCTTCAAGAAATTAACACCACAGTGCGCAGGCCCCACGGTGGGCGCCAACTGTTGTGGAATTGTCACGGCAGATGTCCTAGTGTGAGGACTTAGTCGCGAGGCCAACGCATCTATGTGGTAGCTTGAAGGGGTTGTTCGGTATCGAGAGACGCAAGGCGGATCATCACGCAAGACGAGGATTTAGACAGCTTCGGGCCCGGGAAACATCATCTAGAATAGCCCTACATGCTGTTTGTGGCTAGGTCTCATTATGCTCATGAGGGAGTCGCCGCATCAGCCGGCTCTCCTTCGTGTCTAGCCCTAGATATTGTTTCTTGTTGCTTGTCCCCCTTTGGGGAGCCCTGCCCCTCCTTATATAAGTTAGAGGGGCGGGTTACATGTGGAGTCCAAATAGGATTAGGACTAGCCTATCTTCTACTACAAGCCGGAGACAAGTCCGGTTCTTGATTCCTTATAAGGGAGATATTCCTCATACCTTTCCTCTTAAGCCGGCCTACCATAACGTAAGCCGGCCTTCTGGGCCTTGAGCCTCCTGGCCCCCCGGGTCTTGTAGCTCCTCTGATCCGCTTGCCAGGTCACCCATAAGTCGCCAGGATCGGGCGGGTCACTTAGTGTGTCGTCCAGCCAGGGGGGGTCATTAGTGAGTCACCAAGTCCGGCTGGGTTATACAATCCAGCCGGGTCTTACCGCGGGGTATATCCCCGACACAAATAGTTAATTGAACTTAACCATATGCCCTGCATTGCACACACAAGTAAAATCTAAACTGTGTTTGATGCATCTGTCATCGCAAATGTTTTGCATTGTTTTGACGGTTTTTACACCACTTTTGCGATTATTGCATCGCACACAGTTTCGTCGAAGGGTCTCTGATCGTAGAGTCGTGTTACAACATTCTGCAGTAGTGTGTCTAGAGGGTTGGGGGTGGTGGTTAGACTACTTGAACAAATAAAATCTTTCCTTTTCCCAATTTTAGTTGTAGGCAGATTTTAGCAATTATGACTAGTCAAGGAATCAACCTACACATGCAATTCTAAGAGTATAGCAGTGGAAAGCAAAACACCGCATATGAAGGTAAAGGGAAGGGTTTGGAGAAGGCAAACTCAATGGAGACATGAAGATTTTTGGCGAGGTTTTGATAGGTTGTGCTATCGTACGTCCACATTGATGGAGACTTAAACCCACGAAGGGTAACGTTTGTGCGAGCCCACAGAGGGCTCCACCCACGAAGGTTCCATGATTGCTTGTATCTGTGTTGGTATTTCACTTCAGAGGAGAGGATGATGCAACATAGCAACGGTAAGTATTTCCATCAGTTATGAAACCAAGGTTATCAATCTAGTAGGAGAACCAAACAACACTATGTAAACAACACATGCACACAAATAACAAATACTTGCAACCCAACGCGTAAGAGGGGTTGTCAATCCCTCCTCGGTATTGAGATAGATAAAATTGTATGAGATTCGATAAATTGATCTAGCAAAAACACAAAATAAAATAAATAAAGAAAAAGTGCAGCAAGGTATTTTTGGGCTTTTGGAAAAATAGATCTGCAAATAATATGAAAGGAAATTGACCAGGGGGCCAGAGATTTCACTAGTGGCTTCTCTCGACAAAATAGCATACAGTGGGTAGACAAATTACCGCTGGGAGATTGATAGAAGAGCAAATAATTATGATGATATCCAAGGCAATGCTCATGGATATATGCATCACATCCAAGATTAGTAGTCTGATTCCTTCCTGCATCTACAGCCATTACTCCACACATCGAAAGCTCAAAGGGTAAGGTAGTTGGCCTTGGTAAGGTGGGTATCTCCCGTGATAGCTCTATACAAAACTTTATGCTTGTTGAATCTCTTGGTTATAATCTACATTCCATATCTAGACTAGTTGACTTCAGTTTCAATGTTCTATTTACTGAAGTATATTGCCAAGTGTTTCAAAGAGATAATCATAATACGGTCTTTACCCGTATTCATAGAGGTGACCTATACATTGTTGATTTCACTCAGAGAGCTCCACCTCGTACTTGCTTAATTTCTAAATCCACTAAAGGTTGGTTATGGCATAGAAAATCAGGTCATGTGGGTGTACAAAATCTTGATAAGCTTATTAAAGGTGATCATATATCCTTGGTGTTAAAGATGTCATAATTGACAAGGATAAACTTTGCAGTGCTTGTCAAGTAGAAAACAGGTTGGAGGAAGTCATCCTGTAAAGAACATCATGACCACGAGAAGACCGCTTGAGTTACTTCATATGGATCTTTTCGGTCCCAACACCTACAAGAGTCTCAGTGGTAACTCGTTCGGGTTGGTTATTGTTGACGACTTTTCAAGATTTACATGGGTGTTCTTACTTGATGATAAATTCCAGGTCCAAAAGATCTTCAAGAACTTCGCTAGGAAGGCCCAAAACCAATTTGAAGTTAGATCAAGAAAGTTCGAAGCGACAATGGAGCTGAGTTCAAGAACGCTAATGTGGATACCTTTCTTGACGAAGGGATTTCACACGAGTTCTCGGATATGTACACACCTCAAAAAAATGGAGTTGTTGAGAGGAAGAACCGAACACTTATTGAGATGGCAAGAATGATGCTTGACGAATCTAGGATGCCAAGAAATTTTTGGGTGGAAGTAGTTGAGACAGCTTGTCATGTTACGAATCGACTATATCTTCACAAGCCTCTCGGCAAGACGGCATACGAGCTTCTCACCGATAACAAACCCCAAGTTGGATACTTTTGAGTATTTGGCTCAAAGTGTTACATTCTTGATAAGCATCGTCCCTCCAAATTTCCTCCTAAATATTGTGAAGGTTTCCTACTCGGTTATGGCTCAAACTCTTACACTTACCATGTCTACAAAATTCACACGAAAGGATGAAGAGACGTTTGATGAATCTAACGGCTTGCAAGTAGAGCAACTGCCAATTGATGTAGGAGACAAAGATCCTTCAGAAGCAATCCAAGATTTGTCCATTGGCAATATTCTCCCAAAGGAGGTGAAGGAGAGTACCTCGTTCGTTCAAGTGGAAGCCTCAACTTCACATCAAGGTGAACCACAAGTTGATTTGGAGGCATCCACAAGTGGAACACGTCAAGATGGAGGAAATGTGGAAGTACAACAAGATGAACCACCTCGACGTCCCTCTCCACCTCCACTAGAGAACGACAACGCCAACAACAATGAAGAAGGAGAAGAAGACAATGAAGAGGATGTTCCACCTCAACCCAAACAAAATCTCTCACGAGTTAGAGCAAGAGTCACAAGATACTATCTAGTCCAACAAAACTTTGATGGTATTCAAACCGGGAGAACCACTAGCTCTAAAACTTGTTTAGATAACTTTTGTGAACACTACTCATTCATTTCTAGTATTGAACCTATGAAGGTAGAAGAAGCCCTTGAGGATCCAGATTGGGTAAATGCTATGCACGAAGAGCTACACAATTTTTCAGAGGAATCAAGTGTGGACATTGGAAGAAAAGCCCGACGACAACCACAATGTCATTGGAACCAAATGGGTGTTTTGGAATAAACAAGATGAAGATGGAAAAGTTGTACACAACAAGGCCCATCTCGTCGCTCAAGGCTACACTCAAGTCGAAGGTAAGGACTATGGTGAGACATATGCCCCCGTTGCTAGACTTGAGTCCATACGCATCTTACTTGCTTATTCCAACCATCATGATATCACTTTGTCAATCCGAATAAACCTAATCATGTCTACAAACTTCACAAAGCACTTTATGGTCTTAAACAAGCTCCTAGATCATGGTATAAATGCTTGACCAAGTTTCTTATTGAAAAAGGATTTGAAATTGGGAAGATTTATTCTACAATTTTTAATAAAAGGGTTAATGGTGAATTATTTGTGTGCCAAATTTATGTGGATGATATCATATTTGGTTCTACTAACCCCCATTTTAGTGAAAAGTTTGGAAGGCTAATGTCGGAGAAGTTTGAGATGTCTATGATGAGTGAACTCAAAATTTTCCTTGGTTTGCAAATCAAGCAAACTAAGGAAGGTACCTTTCTTTCTCAAACAAAGTATACCAAGGATATTTTCAAGAAGTTTAACATTCAAGAAAGCGAAGGTATGAAAACACCCATGCCTACTAGTGGACATCTTGACTTGACTAACGATGGCAAAACGGTTGACCAAAAGGTTTACCGCTCTACGATTAGTTCATTGTTATATCTATGTGCCGCACGTCCTGATATTACGCTAAGGGTGTGCATGTGTGCACGATATCAAGCGGCCCCTAAATAATGTCATCTTAAGTCTGTGAAAAGGATAGTGAGATAATTAATTCATACACCAAACTTTGACATTTAGTATCCTAAGAGGTCATCTTTTGATCTTGTTGGCTGCTCCGATTTGGACTATGCCGGTGACTAGGTTGATAGAAAGTCCACTTTGGTTACTTGTCAGCTTCTTGGTAGATACCTTGTGTCTTGGTCCTCCAAGAAACAAAACTAGGTATCCTTATCCACTGCTGAAGCGGAATACATTGCCGCTGGATCATGTTGTGCTTAATTACTTTGGATGACCAAACCCTTAAGGATTATGGGATACATGTGAGACATGTTCCATTGCTTTATGAAAATGGAAGTGCTATTAGGATTGCTCTCAATCCCGTGCAACACTCTCGAACTAAGCATATTGAAGTTTGTCATCATTTTATTCGAGATCATGTTGCTAAAGGAAACATCAATCTTAAGCATGTTTGTGTCGATAAGCAATTGGCGGACATATTTAGCAAACCACTTGATGATAAAGTATTTTGCCGTTTGAGAGGGGAATTGAACATCATTGATGCCTCAAACTTTGAGTAGAAACTCCATTCAGATACATGCAAGGCATGGGCCTTTTTATGACTAGTCCTTGATATTTCTCTTATGATGATGATCATATGTCTTGGATCTATACTCGTACCCTTGAATGTTATCTAACCCTTGTAGGTACATGGATGAACCCAAATCTATGAGATTGCAAGTCACTCACATCTTGAGCCATCTCTATATCACCAAGTTCCTACTATATGGTTGTTGAATACAGGAAGCTTGAACTCACTCAACATATCCTGTGACAATTTCAATATCACCAACGTTTCTTGATTGTCATTTTGGATACACAAGTGCTTTTCCTTGCAAGACTAACCCATGTAGGAAGATGAACTCAAACAACTAGTGGTGCTCCCAACTCTTGATAGACTACATCAACCTTGAGCATCCAACACAAGTTCGACTACGTGATCAAAGGTCAACACCACAACCCAAGGTATCATTCAATCTTAGAAAAGATTTTCCCCAAGTCATGAGTCAAAGCAACTCAACAAGATGTGAATACATCAAAATGCTTAAACGAAAAATGGTAACCCTATTTTGAGATTAAACGATGAGTATGACCTATGATCAAGTGCTATCACTTGACTCCTCAGTCAATATACTCTAACACAGGTGACTTTGTCGCCAACCCTTTCTAGATGAAGTTCTCTAGTGTTCTTTTGCTTAGTTGATTTTTCTATTTTCATATTTCTTTCTCTTCTATTTTGTCTCTTTCTAAAAAAATCATCTATACCTCTTTTATGTTTTTTTGTGATTCTGCTGTAAATTCATTGCCAATCTTTCTGTTAATTCCTTGCAAATCCTTGTGAGATTTCATTTGACATGTGATTTGAGTTGCCAAATTTTTTGCTCTATGTTAAACTTGGTCCCTCTTATCCAAACCCATCGGCTCGACCGAAACACAAGGTCTCCTTGTAAACAGTTCATCAATACAACCGACATGGACTGACTCGGTCTCTCCAATCGGGACCTTCTATGACTCTATCATCTCGGAGCCACCGACGGAAAATGAATCAGGTCACCGATTTCAACTCTAAGAAAATGTTTTGCCATTTCTTACTACCTATTCTTCTTAGCTCCACTCAATGATTCTTCTCTCTAAGCATCACGAAATACCTACTGCCTTGTAGTGTCTCTCGAGGACCATACCTACTTGACTCATGCTCCAAAAGTACCCTTCTTGGAAATTGATGTCAAAGGGGGAGAGAGAGAACATCAAACTTATCACATGAGCACATCGAAGCTCTTCTACAGATGCTTCTTATGAAAAAGGAGAGAAGTCACATGTCTTTAAGAGGGGAAAGACATATCAATATTTCGATCCTAGCTATTGCTATGATTCTTTCTTGTTGCTCTGATTTTAGTTGATATTACCATATCTTGCTCTGATTTTATCTCACCCTACCTTCTCCCATTATCCAATATCAGATTCAGGGGGAGAAAGAGTCCATGTCCAGGGGAGAAAATCTTTGGAATTCATTGCACATCTTTTAATCTTTGGGGACATGTCTATATCTTAATGAAGTACTCATTACTCACCCGTTACATCTCATCCAAGTCTTGGTATCCTTGTGGTTTTCTGAAATTGCTTTACTAGGAGTGCTCTTTGTGTTATCTAACACTGTTTTCTCAAGTCCACTTTTTCAAAGCCAGCTCAAGACCACAAGGTAAGTATATGCGTCACACTCATGTGGATGATGATCTCTTGCTAATGTAGATATTTTTGCAAGAGGGATTCATAATCATGGAAGTACACTTCTTAACTACATCATTTTCTCTGATGCATATAGCCAAGATATAGGTAACTCTTTGCTTGCTCTATCATAATTATGCATTCACATGTTCTTATATTCTATCTTCACATGATTGCATACATGTAGGGGGAGCTTATGCATGTTACATGTTTCTCCAAAGCTTTACCTGCTACTCTTCATATCATTTACCTAAAGCTTTGATGTATGTTGTTATCAATTACCAAATAGGGGGAGATTGAAAGCACAAGTGCTCCCTTGGTGGTTTTGGTAATTAATGTTAGCATATCTCTTGTTGGACTAATGCTTTTATCTAGTGCATTTCAGACAAGTTCAACAATGGTGTGGAAAGAACAAAATGATGTGGAACCCCTTAAAAATGCTAAGGACACATATTTGCAAAAGCTCAAGACTCTTCATTTCATTTTTAGTGATCTGAAATCACATTGAGTCCATAGGAAAGCCAATACTATTAAAAGAGCATGAGGTGTTGCTTAATGGTCTACTTGCTAAGAAGGCTTAGTGATATTGCTCCAAAGCCCTCAACCACTTTCTCATTCCAAATATGTCAAAACCCTAAACTCCAACTCGGCCCCATCGATTCTTTCTATCCGGCGCCACCGATCTCATATGACATAGCCACTGTCAGAAACCCTAACAATTTGGTCACACCGATATGGATCTCGGTCTCACTGAGATGGCCTTGCCAAATATTTGTTGCTTGCTGCAATTATTTCGGTCCCATCGAAATAGTGATCGCTCTCGCCAAGTTGGCTTGACATTTTCTGTGTTGCCTTATTGCTTCACTTCGGTCTCACCAAGCTGATGCAATTGGTGCCACTGAGTTGAAGCTTGCCCTAAGCCCTAGCACATCAGTCCCACTGAGTTGTTCCAGTCGGTCCCACCGAGATTCCTAACATTCACATTTTGAACTAAATTGGTCTCACCTAGTTCTTATATTCGGTCTGACTGAGCTAGGTCAAATGTGTGTAATGGTTGGATTTTGTGTGGAGGCTATAAATACTCCTCCACCCCCTTCTCCATATGTGAGAGAGCCATCAGAACGTGCCTACACTTCCAACATACATTTTTTGAGAGAGAACCACCTACTCATGTGTTGAGATCAAGATATTCCAATCCTACCACAAGATTCTTGATTTCTAGCCTTCCCCAAGTTGCTTTCCACTCAAATCATCTTTCCACCATATCCAAATCTGTGAGAGAGTTGAATGTTGGGGAGACTACAATTTGAAGCACAAGAGCAAGGAGTTCATCATCAACACAACATCTATTACCTTTTCGAGAGTGGTGTCTCCTAGATTGGTTAGGTGTTGCTTGGGAGCCTCCAACAAGATTGTGGAGTTGAACCAAGAAGTTTGTAAGGGCAAGGAGATCGCCTATTTCGTGAATATCTACCTGAGTGAGGCAAGTCATTCATGGGCGATGACCATGGTGGCATAGAAAAGGTTGCTTCTTTGTCGACCCTTTGTGGGTGGAGCCCTCTGTGGACTTGCACAACTGTTACCCTTCATGGTTTGAAATCTCCATCAATGTGGATGTACGATAGCACTACCTGTCGAAACCACAGCAAAAACCTCCATCTCTTCATTTTGTTTGAACGCTCCAATCCCATCCCTTTACTTTCTTGCAATTAGCATGCTTTACTTTTCCACTGCTAATACTCTTGTCATGATTGCTTGAAATGTATTGTGAATGCCTAAACTTGTGCTAAAACACCACCTTAACTTGAAGAACTTAAAAACTGCCAGTTTTACTTGTTGAGGGTCTAATCTCCCCTCTAGACCCCTCTTCTCAATCCTTTCAGTATCCGTAGAGGCATTGTGTTCTAAGGATGTAATCCTCGAGTAGTTGGCTTCGTTCTGTATGGAACTATGGTTGAACCTAGATGCTCTATAATGTGGTTGTATTTTGTATGATTTATCATACTTGCATATGCGTGTGTTAATTTTGACTCCTTTGTGGTTGTTTTATTCTGAAAGTTACTACTGGCCAGCTTCAGCCCCCATGTAGATGCTACGAGGGGTGTCCCATCCTCCATATTGTAACCCTTAGCCAACGTCTCAGCGCCCGGAGGCGTTAGTGTAGGAGGGGAACCAGGCAATCGGACTATACAACTGTATGACTTTCACCATAGTAGCTTGACTGCGGGGGTTGATGACCAGGCCCCAGTGTGGGGGGATGCATGGAAAGCCTGAGGGCAAGGCATCTACCACTTGGTTTCTGTAAGGACAAACCCTTCGTGTTACACGGTTTTATCGCCAACGATTGTGGGTTTAATACCAGTCATCGAATTGCTTACCAGTTCACGCCTGTTATGACAGTTAGTTTTCGGCTTTGTCCATTGAGGTACTTGACTGAACAAGGAAGAAGTACAATCGTAGTGGTTCTCCCTTTACCTTCTTAGCCGAATATGCGGAACATAAGAAGACAAGCACAGGATCCGGGCAACCCAACTATTGAACCAAGACATAATTCGGAACTGATGCATATAATGCAATATCCAAGACGCCGGACAAGTTAGAGATTAGGGTGCTGGACTTAGCATGCGGGGTGAGCCTTACAGCCGAGCCCCCGGTCTATAAGGCGTTTTGCATGTGAGGGCAAGTATGTGCCATATGAGTTCAAGGCAAGATCAAAGAGCAGGAAAAAAGCATAGTATGAATTACTGTATAAGGACCCGAAAAGGCTTGCATTATTTCCCATGAGCTCGTGAAGTTTAGTCATACAATTCGAACTGCCAAACAAAGCATCATAAAGGAAACATTCTTTCAAAAAAGAACAAGAAAAATTTACAGATGAAAGGTTTACGTAGGGTCTTGATTTGTGTGTGTTAATTTCTGAATTATGCCCTAATGCGCATCTGCGCCTTTGCTTCTGTTGGGAGGGTCCTTGAGGGAGTTATAGATTAAGGGGTCCTCGGGGCGCCGGCCCATTGGGTGTGGGCGAGACTGGTAGAGCTGTATAGTGATAGGAGACTCATGAAGCCATGGAGTGCCCTCCAAGTAAAGGGTAGACAAGATCTCTCTGCCTCTCATTATGATCGATTTCCTGTAACCCTAACCCTACCGGTGTCTATATAAACTGAGGGTCGTAGTGTTTAGGGTTAGAGCTTCATATATCACCTCATCACCTTATGGTTTATCTCATGGTGATCTCGAGGTAGAAATACTCTGTAATCATATACACATCCAATATAACCAAGCAGGACGTAGGGTATTACCTCTTCGAGAGGGACCGAAACTGGGTAAACAACATGTTCATCATCCCTTGTTCCCCATTGATATCAAATCCACAGCTCAGGACCCCCTACCCCGAGGTCTGCTGGTTTTGAAACTGACATTGGTGCTTTCATTGAGAGTTCCACTGTTGGATCGCCAGCAGAATTGATGGTTCAACTGGTCATTAGAGACCACACCCGCATCGAGGGCTTCCCCGCCCTGGTCATCTCCTCATGTTGGGCAGTGTATTTATGTGCGCCGATCCCACTGGTCTCCTCGACCAGATCCAAGGCTTCACCCCCATAGAGGGACTCACTGGTTCGGGGGCATCAACCCCGGGGCTAGCAGACCTACAAGAATCAAGTATCTCTCAGAGTCCAGCCATGAAGCCTGACTCCGACCAACCATACGCGAGATCTCCCGCCAAATCGCTGGAGTGTCCGACACCCCCGTGTGCACAGCCGGCAGACCAATTGGTAAGTCTATTCCATGCAATGGGAAACTCTGTTATCAGGACCATGGCCTATGATCGGCTCCGGCTTAAACCCGACGACCGAGAAATCAACACCCCTCTGGTCGCGCACCTTGTCGCCACCATTGAAGAGGCCCGGGAAGGGCCACAACCTTACAAGCTAAGAACAGTGTACACTCGAGTCTCTAGCATGGAGTCAGACACCAACC
Organism: Aegilops umbellulata; assembly: GCA_032464435.1. Taxonomy (NCBI): domain Eukaryota; kingdom Viridiplantae; phylum Streptophyta; class Magnoliopsida; order Poales; family Poaceae; genus Aegilops; species Aegilops umbellulata. Next base: position 4,123,931 of record CP136059.1, read on the forward strand.
CAGAGATATGTGCGGACTTGAACCCCAATGCAAGATCCGGCCTCGAGCCGATCCAGCTGCACACCAGTCCGGATCCGAGCCCTGCGTGATCAGACCCGGAAATTACTCAACCATCTATCAAGGATAGTTTGGGTCCGCCGCAGGGGGGAACCCCCAAAATTTTCCCACCCACCCACCATACGGGTTACTCCCCACGTTCGGGAAATCCGGACATATGGGACCTCATGTATGTCAAACAGCTGCCAAACGAGACAATCCATCATTATTGGGCTAGATTTCTACTTGTGAAGAATATGATGGCGTCTTGCCGTGACAAAGAGGTAATTAAAGCTTTCCAGTTCAACTGCAAGGACGAGGACCTCTTAAATGCCCTCGCTCATCGCTGAATTCAATGCTTCACCGAATTATCAGACATGGTATGCAAGTATTGCACCATGGAGAACACGTGGAGGGCACAACAGATGAACATGAGTCCACCGCCTGCCCCGCGACATGGAAAGTCTCGCATCAAACGAGCATACAAACATCGATCGTCGGAACGCGAGCCCGACGAAAAGAAAACTAGACATATATAAGTGTTGGACGAATTGGTGGATAAACCATGCCCAATACACTTGATCTTACTAGACACAAACCCAACCCACAGATTTGAGCCTGTTGGGTGGTGAGACAAGTGGCCCAACATGCGAGTCAATCTTGGGCCTTATACCTCCAGACAAGTAATCCGCAGGTTCACCGTAGGACCACAATGTCCTTACGGTTTACGAGATGTTTGCCTCAAACAATAAAAACAAGAAGGCTCTTCAAGAACTCAACCAAATATATCAAGTGATGATCTCATAGTCGTGGGAAGCCGCGCCTATCACCTTCAACGAGAAGGACGAGACAGGCCCCCATAGCAACCACGCACTAGCCACACTCGTCCTTGACCCCATTGTCGATGGTTTTTGGCCGACCAAAGTGTTGATGGATGGAGGCAGAAGCCTTAACCTCATTTATGAAGATACTCATGATAAGATGCAATTTCACACGTCTCGCATTGAACTTAGTCATACTACATTACGAGGTATAATACGTAGCAGGGACGCACATTGCTCGGGACGCATAATGCTGGACTTTGTGTTCCGCTCACCCGATAACTACAGACTGGAACCCTTGCTATTCCACATCGTGCCCTTCCGCAGTGGATACCACGCCCTGCTGGGACGCGAGGCGTTCTCGAGATTTTAGGCCATACCACATTACAGTTATATGAAACTCAAAATGCCAGGGCACAATGAGGTAATCTCACTTAAAAGCCACCCGAGCAAAGCCTTGTGAGCCGAAAACAAAATGGCATCCTTCGCCCTAGAGGCACGATCCGAAGCCCTCGCGGTCGAAAAATTGATAGCACTATGCACTACAGTCGATAGGGATGATGTGTTCCTCCGTAAAAGACAAAAATCCACGTCATTTAAGCTAGCAGATGAAATAGTCAAATTTCAAGTGCACCCAGCAGATCCCAATAAAACGACATCTATAGGAGCACAACTGGACCCCGCAGTCGATGAGGCACTAAGAGCATTCTTACGTGAAAACTGGGAAATATTTTCCTGACACCCCTCAGATATGTCGGGTATTTGAAAGCACTAGTGCTCCCTGGGTTATTTTGGTAATTAATGACAACATATCTCTTGTTGGACAAATACTTCTATCTAGTGTATTTCAGACAAGTTCAACAATAGTGTGGCAAGGACAAGAGGATGCGGAACCCCTTCAAAATGCTAAGGACACATATTGGCAAAAGGTCAAGACTCTTCATTTCCATTTTAGTGATCCAAGATCACATTGAGTCCATAGGAAAGACAATACTATTAAAAGGGGATGAGGTGTTTCTTAATGGTCTACTTCCTCAAAGTGCTTAGTGATATTGCTCCAAAGCCCTCAACCACTTTATCATTTCCACATATGTCCAAAACTGAAAGTCAAACTCAGCCCCACCGATTTGATCTATCCGGCGCCACCAAGTTCACTTGACCTAGCCACTGCCAGAAACCCTAACACATCGGTCATGCCGATTCGGATCTCGGTCTCACTGAGATGGGCCTGCAAACTCTCTGTTGCCTGTTGCAATTATTTCGGTACCACCAAAATGTGCAATCGGTCCCACCGAGTTTGCTTGACCAACTCTCTGTTTGCTCTTTGCTGAAATCGGTCTCAGCAAGTTCACGCAGTCAGCTTCACCGAGATGAGGTTTTGTCCTAACCCTAGCACATCGGTCCCACCGAGTTGTTTCAGTCGATCCCACCGAGATTCCTAACTTTCACATTTTGAACTAAATCGGTCTCACCGAGTTCTTCTATTCGGTATGACCGAGTTGGGTCAAATGTGTGTAACGGTTGGATTTTGTGGGGAGGCTATATATACCCCTCCACACCCTTCTACATTTGTGAGAGAGCCGTCAGAATGTGCCTACACTTCTAGCCTACATTTTCTGAGAGAGAACCACCTACTCATGTGTTGAGATCAAGACATTCCAATCCAACCACAAGAATCTTGATTTCTAGCCTTCCCCGAGTTGCTTTCCACTCAAATCATCTTTCCACTATATCCAAATATGTGTGAGAGAGTTGAGTGTTGGGGAGACTATCATTTAAAGCACAAGAGCAAGGAGTGCATCATCAACACACCATCTATTACCTTTTGGAGAGTAGTGTCTCCTAGATTGGTTCGGTGTCGCTTGGGAGCCTCCGACAAGATTGTGGAGTTGAACCAAGAAGTTTCTAAGGGCAAGGAGATCGCCTACTCCGTGAAGATCTACCCGAGTGAGGCAAGTCCTTCATGGGCGAAGGCCATGGTGGGATAGACAAGGTTTCTTCTTGGTGGAACCTTCATGGGTGGAGCCCTCCGTGTACTCGCGCAATCGTTACCCTTTGTGGATTGAAGTCTCCATCAATGTGGATTCATGATAGCACCACCTATCAAAACCACGCCAAAATCTCCGTGTCTTCATTGATTTGCACACTCCAATCCTATCCCTTTACTTTCTTGCAATTAGCGCGCTTTACTCTTTCCTCTACTCATACTCTTGTCATGCTTGCTTGAAATGTATTGTGAATGCTTAAGCTTTGCTAAAACTCCAAGTCAACTTGAAGAACTTAAAAATTACCAATTTTACTTGTTGAGGGTATAATCCCCCCTCTAGACCCCTCTTCTCGATCTTTTCAATTAGCATTAGAGCATTGGTCCCCGTTGCTTTGGTTTAATCATCATTGGAGGAAGATGGATGAGTCTACGATTGGGAGCATTAGACGTAGAGTGCCTATGCTTGATGGAGAGTTCTATAGTGCTTGGAAAAATGAGATTCTTGAGATTTTCAATGAATATCACTTGAAGAAGTACATTACTAGCCCTTACATGTGTCCAATTGATCATTCGCATCCTACCCCCGATGAGTATCTTGACATGACCCACAATCTTAGAACTATTGATCTTATCATGAGAGGATTGCCTAGAAATTTGCTTGTATACTTGCCTACATTTGAATGTGCTTATACTATATCGAAATATCATAAGGAGCGATTTCCAAACTATTCCTTGAAAAATCTAGATGAGATTCTACAAAATTCCATTGCTTTTCAAAAATTGGACACTAGTGATCCCAAATTTGAGGATTGTCTATTTGAGCTTCATGACCTTATGCGTGCCAAAGGAGATGTTGGAGCCATTAGCAACATCATTTCACAGGTCATTAGAATTCATAAACATGCACATTGTCATGGTCATACATCTAATGAATCACTCTCTCTAGGTGATGATCATTCATATGATGATGTTGAGCATGGATATTATGATGAGGATGATGATAGTGACTTTGATCTTGTTGAGTCAATGAGACACTTTGGTCTTCTGGCTAATCTTCGTGGTTACATGGCCGGAGGAAAGGAATGGGTTCTTGATAGTGGATGTACATTTCATATGGCCAGAGATAAGGACATGTTTCGTGAGCTTGCTGAAAACGACGGTCCCCGAAAGTATGTCACTTTTGGTGACAAGTCCAAGGGTAAAGTAGTTGACCTTGGTAAGGTGCCCATCTCCCACGATAGCTCTATCCAAAATGTCATGCTTATTGAATCCCTTGGTTATAATCTACTTTCCGTATCTAGACTAGCTGACTTCAGTTTCAGTGTTCTATTTACTGAAATAGATTGCCAAGTCTTTCGAAGAGATAATCATAATATGGTATTTACCGGTATTCATAGAGGTGATCTATATATTGTTGATTTCACTAAGAGAGCTCAACCTCGTACTTGCTTATAATTGCTAAATCCTCTAGAGGTTGGTTGTGGCATAGAAGGTTAGGTCACGTGGGCATGCGAAATCTGGATAAGCTTATTAAAGGTGATCATATCCTTGGTGTTAAAGATGTTATATTTGACAATGATAGACTTTGTAGTACTTGTCAAGCAGGAAAACAAGTCAGTGGAAGTTATCCCATGAAGAACATCATGACCACAAGAAGACCGCTTGAGCTACTTCATATGGATCTTTATGGTCCCAATGCATACAAGAGTCTCGGTGGTAACTTGTTCGGTTTAGTCTTTGTTGACAACTTTTCAAGATTTACGTGGGTCTTCTTTCTTGATGATAAGTCGCAGGTCCAAAAGATCTTCAAGAACTTCGCTAGGAAGGCCCAAAAACAATTTTAAGTGAAGATCAAGAAGGTTCGAAGCAACAACGGAACTGAGTTCAAGAACGCCAACGTGGATACCTTTCTTGACGAAGAAGGGATTTCACATGAGTTCTCGGATATGTACACACCTCAAAAAATGAAGTTGTTGAGAGGAAGATATGGACACTTATTGAGATGGCGAGAATGATGCTGGATGAATACAAGACACAAAGACATTTTTGGGCGGAAGCGGTTGAGACAGCTTGTCATGCTACGAATCGACTGTATCTTCAGAAGCTTCTCGGCAAGACGACATATGATCTTCTCATCGATAACAAACCCCAAGTCAGATACTTTCGAGTATTTGTATCAAAATGTTACATTCTTGATAAGCATCGTCGCTCAAAGTTTGCCCCTAAATCTCATGAAGGTTTCCTACTCGGTTATGGCTCAAACTCTCACACTTACTGTGTCTACAACAATTTCACCGAAAGGTTGAAGAGACGGTTGATGTGAAGTTTGATGAACCTAATGACTTGCAAGTAGAGCAATTGCCAATTGATGTAGGAGACAAAGATCGTTCGGAAGAAATTCAAGATTTGTCCATTCGCAAGATTCATCCAATGGAGGTCAAGGAGAGTACCTCGTTCGTTCAAGTGGAAGCCTCAACCTCACACCAAGGTGACCCACGAGTTGATTTGGAGGCATCCACAAGTGGAACACGTCAAGACAGAGGAAGTGAGGAATTACAACAAGAAGAACCACATCGACCTCCTTCTCCACCTCCACAAGAGAACGAAAATTCCAACAACAATGATGAAGGACAAGAGGAAGAAGAAAATGAAGTGGATGTTCCTCCCCAACCCAAACAAAATCTCTCACGAGTTAGAGCAAGAGTCACAAGAGACCATCCTGTCGAACAAATCTTTGATGATATTCAAACAGGGAGAAATACTCACTCTAAAACTCGTTTAGCTAACTTTTGTGTGCATTACTCATCCATTTCGACTATTGAACCTATGAAGATTGAGGAAGTTCTTGAGGATCCAGATTGGGTGAACGTTATGCATGAAGAGCTACAGAACTTTGACAGGAATCAAGTGTGGACATTGCTTGAATAGCCGGACGACAACCACAATGTTATTGGAACCAAGTGGGTGTTTCGGAATAAGAAAGATGAGGATGGACAAGTTATACGCAACAAGGCCCGTCTTGTCGCGCAAGGCTACACTCAAGTCGAAGGTATGGACTATGGTGAGACATATGCCCCTGTTGCTAGACTCGAGTCCATACGCATCTTACTTGCTTATGCCAATCACCATGATATCACTTTATACCAAATGGACATTAAAAGTGCTTTCCTAAACGGAGAAATTGAGGAGGAAGTCTATGTTAAAGAGCCTCCTGGCTTTGTGAATCCTAAGAAACCTAATCATGTTTACAAACTTCACAAAGCTCTTTATGGTCTTAAGCAAGCTCCTAGAGCATGGTATAAATGCTTGACCAACTTCCTTATTGAAAAATGATTTGAAATTGGGAAGATTAATTCTACACTTTTTTACTAAAAGGGTAAATGGTGAATTATTTGTGTGCCGAATTTATGTGGATGATACCATATTTGGTTCTACTAACCCTCTATCGTGGGAAACCACGACCACCTATAGCCCCTTGTGGTTCGGCAGGGGGAATGAGCACATTGCACAAAGAGCGGAGAACGTAGCACAACACGGTAGAGATCACACGGGTAGTTTTACCCAGGTTCGGGCCACCGCGTGGCATAAATTCCTACTCCTGGTTTGGTGGATCGATGAGAGGACCATGGTGGAGATGCAACGCTCTTGCCCGGCAGGGTTGAGGGAGTCCTGGATTAGGGGGTCTCTGGACAGCCGCACTATATCCTTTGGCTGGACTGTTGGACTATGAAGATACAGATTGAAGACTTCGTCCCGTGTCCGGATGGGACTCTCCTTGGCGTGGAAGGCAAGCTTGGCAATATGGATATGAAGATCTCCTCCCTTGTAACCGACTCTGTGTAACCCTAGCCCCCTCCGGTGTCTATATAAATCGGAGGGTTTAGTCCGTAGGACAACAACAATCATACCATAGGCTAGCTTCTAGGGTTTAGCCTCTACGATCTCATGGTAGATCAACTCTTGTAATACTCATATCATCAAGATCAATCAAGCAGGAAGTAGGGTATTACCTCCATCGAGAGGGACCAAACCTGGGTAAACATCGTGTCCCCCGCCTCCTGTTACCATCCGCCTTAGACGCACAGTTCGGGACCCCCTACTCGAGATCCGCCGGTTTTGACACCGATATTGGTGCTTTCATTGAGAGTTCCACTTTGTCATCACCGTAAGGCTTGATGGCTCCTTCGATCATCGGTAACGATGCGGTCCAGGGCGAGATTTTCCTCCCCGGACAGATCTTCGTATTCGGCGGCTTCGCACTGCGGGCCAACTCGCTTGGCCATCTAGAGCAGATCGAGAGCTACACCCCTGGCCACCAGGTCAGGTTCGGAAACTTGAAATACACTACCGACATCCGCGGAGACTTGATCTTTGACGGATTCGAGCCCATGTCAGGTGCACCGCACGATCATGACGAGCATGATTTAGCTCTGCCGTAGGACAGTGTTCGGGAGATCACGCCTGCAACTACTCAGGCCCTCTACGCGGAGCAAATTGCGCCATCTGAGGACGGGTGGATAGACCCCGCCATGGAGGCCGCACTATCAGTGGCGATAGAGCAGAATACTGACTTCACCCCTTACGAGAGCCGTGTTGCCGAACCATTGGATTCATCCCCGGCCACGGGCTCCGAGCCGCCTGCATCCGTGCCTATCGAATCCGATTGGGCACCGATCATGGAGTTTACCTCTGCGGATATCTATCAGCACTCACCTTTCGGCGATGTGCTAAATTCATTAAGGTCTCTCTCTTTGTCAGGAGAACCTTCGCCGAACTATGTACGACTAGGATGGGATGCGGATGACGAAGAAATTTGCTCCCCACCCACCACCCACTTAGTAGCCTCTGTCGACGATTTAACCGACATGCTCGATTTCGACTCCGAAGACATCGACGGCAAGGACGATGATGCAGGAGAGGAACAGGAACCAGTGCCCACAGGGCGCTGGACAGCCACTTCATCACATGACATATACATGGTGGATACACCCAAAGAAAACAATGACGAGGAATGGCAGGATGCAACTAAGGATAGCTCCCTCGATAAGAAAACAAAGCGTCGGCGTAGGCGCCGCTCCAAATCCCGTCTCGGCAAAAACAGCGATAACAGCGCAAGAGAAAATAACACCCAGTCGACTCTAGAGGAAACGACGACCACATTAACCCAGCGGCAGAGCACGATGAACTAGCAAACGGCGAACATAGTACGGATCCGATGTCCGAACATGGCGACGCCGATGATAAAGCTCATCAACCTCCCTCTGGGGAGGAAAATAGTCCGGACGAGGATTCACACATCATCCCGGAAAGGCACTTGGAACAAGAGTGTCGGTGTACTAGAGTAGGGGGTACCCTAGTATCCCGAACTTGTGCACGGGCAGTCGCAGCACCCCGCGGCAAGGCTTGCCGGGCGACCACCAAAGTCCTTTGTGGTTCCTTTGGAGCCATTCAAGAACAAAGTATTCAAGCCAAGGAGACAAGGCCCCGGCAAGAGGAGCTTGCCGGGAAGGCCACTCAAGGCACAAGACCCCGGCAAGAGGAGCTTGCCGGGAAGGCCAACCAAGGCATCCCAAGGAACTTGCCGCGACGCGCCACGCGTCCCGGCGAGGCCCGGTGAGCAGCAAGCTTCCGGACGCGACGAGACGACGACCGCGGCAAGGCGTTTGCCGCGGCAGGCTACCACTCCGTACCCACGCTCCAGCACATCCACCAACGTGTCGCTCGGGGACCCTTCCAGGCGTACGTGGCGGGAGGCTGTGCAGCCAGCGGTACGCGGTGGCAAGCGGCGCTGACAAGATTGCCATCGTGGTGAATGGTGGCATCCCTGACGGTCCCTTTTCTGCACTGTTTGGGCGACACAGATGGGCATTTAATGCCCTTGTCCCCTGCCGTCAGGGTTAGGTATGATACACTGTACAGGTAGCTGTACCAACCGCAACACCTTTCCATTTTTACCCCTGTCTACGTTGCCACCTGTCGGTGACCCCTTGAGCATATAAAAGGAGGCCCATGCGCAACATAGGGAGGGAGAGGAACAGAAAAACACTCACGCTCGGTCTCGTTAGCTGCTAGTGTGTACTCTAGCACTCAGTGCTCCCGAGCAAGAATTCAATACAAACCACAATGCAGGAGTAGGGTATTACGCGATAAGTGCAGCCCGAACCTGTGTAAACTGCTCGTGTGCTCCGCCTCGATCTGCTCTTCGTGCGACCTCCGCCCCCCGCCGAACCGAAAGGGGCTCGGTCCCCATAGGTGCTCATGGATCAGTTTCCCCGGCATCTTTGGTGCGCCAGGTAGGGGGCGTCGAGGTTGTGTGAACCTGATCCGGCGTTCACACGAGCTAAATCTTCATCATCTTCATCGACATGCCGCCGAAGAAGAAGGCTTCGGAGGCGGCTGCTCCGTCCGCGACAAACCCACCACCGCCGGAGCAAACGGCTGGTGGGGTAGACGCCGGCGGAGGAACGGGCGTCGGCGAGGAAGCTCGTCATGGTACTCACGGTACCATACGCTCGCTGGACCCAGATCGAGCTGGTGGATCTCGGGACGCTCAAGACCAGCATGCACGCCAACATGCTGGCACGAGCGAGGCACGGTCGCCTGGACGGGATACTGTTCCTTCTAACATAGTTAGAAGTCCGAGCATATCCCGCTTCTCACACCGTTCGCCACCGTTACCCGCCACTCCAGTAGAAGCTTTGGCGCGAGCTCAACTGCTCCTAGATTACCCTCCAACGGCGGACAAGATCGACGACTGGAGGGCCACCATTCAGAGTCTCATCGGCTTTGCCAACGGCAACACTCCACGGCAGCCGAGTACATCGCAGCCGCGGCGAGTCAGCCAGGCACGAGCCGATGGCGACAAGACCGGTGGGGGTGCGACCACCGTGCACTCTCCGTCCCGAAGGCCAAGATCGCCGACTCGCTGGATCCACCTCGACAGCGACTCCACCGCGTCATCAGATCCGCGAGCTCGTCGCGATCAGCGCGAAGTTCTTCGTGAACGACAGCAAGAAGACGCTCGTACTTGCATCGAGCGCCGAAGGGAAGCGCGGCGTCAATCAGACCAGCGCATTGGGCCCTCTGTCGACATGCATGCGCCAGGGGAACCAGGCGACTTGCCGTACGTAGTAGGTTGCCCTGCGTTCACCCATGAGCTGCGGCAAGTCCAGTGGCCCAGCACAAAGAATTTCAAGCCAGACGTACCAGAGAAGTACGACGGCAAGTCGCATCCGTCGGAGTTCCTCAGCATCTACACCATCGCGGTGCAAGCTGCTGGGGGACGGGACGACAAGATCCTTGCCAACTACTTCCCACTGGTGCTCAAGCCCAACGTCAGGTCCTGGCTCATGCACTTGCCGGACAACTCCATATCCTCCTGGGCAGACCTATGCCATCAGTTTGTTGGCGCCTTCACAGGCGGCCACAAACCTCATGGCCAAGAGAGTGACCTTCATCTGCTCGCCCAGAAGGAAGGAGAGCCCCTGCGCAAGTACATTCAGAGATTCAGCCGTGTACAACGCAACATCCCAGATGTCCACCCTGCCGCGGTTATCAGCGCGTTCCATCAGAACGTGCGTAACCGCAGGATGCGGGAGGAGATGGCGATGTGCAAGATCAGAGACGTCAGCGAGCTGTATGCCCTGGCCGACAAGTGTGCACGTGCTGAGGAAGGGAGGAAACTCCCCGGAGAGAATACAGGAGCAGGAGGATCTGACAGCGAGGATGCTGCCCCGGCAAAGAAAAACCTGCGGCGGAACAACAAGAAGAGGAAAGGCAAAGATGTGCTAGTTGTTGAGCAGTCCGGCAATGAAGGTGGCGCCAAGAGAGCCAAAGCTGGTAGCTCCGGCAAGGAGGTTGCCGCATGCACCAACCGCCAGGCTGTGGCGGCCGCCGACAAGCAGGACGGCACCAACAAACAGTACTGCAAGATCCACCGCACTAAGGGCCATGACCTCCAGAGCTGCAAGAAGGTCGAGCAGCTTGTCGAGCTGCAAAAGGCCGAATACGAGCGACGCGACAAGGAGAAAGCCCAAGGAGGTGCTGGAGGATCCGGCACGAAGCGCCCCAGCTGGGGAGGACGCCGCGGCAAGGCCAAGCAGCGGCAAGGAGACAGACCTCCTCGCGGCCGCGACAAGGATGAAGATGACGACGACGATGAAGACATGGATGATGATGAGACCAGTGAGCAGGAGTTCCAGAAAGCCACAGAGGTCTTGTGCGTTGACGGCGGTGCTTCTCTGCATACTTCACACCGCCAACTCAAGTAGTGGGTGCGGGAAGTCAATGCGGCAGAACCACCCGTCGAGTCACGCAAGCTTCTGAAATGGTCCAGCACGCCTATCATCTTTGATATTGAGGACCACCCTGATCGCACAACTACGGTCGGGTGCTTGCCGATGTTGGTTTCACCAACTATCCGCAACCTCAAGGTCACTAAGATGCTAGTTGATGGCGGGGCCGGCTTGAACCTGATTTCCTCCGTTGTGCTCTAGAAACTCCAGGTCCCTGACAGCGAGATCGAAGAAATCGGCACATTCCAAGGAATCAACCCGGGAAGGAGCAAGCCGAAGGGGAAGATCACGTTGCCGGTGACATTTGGCAGCGAGTTGAACTTCAGAACTCAGAGGGTCACTTTTGATGTTGCCGATTTTCCATTGCCTTACAATGGGATTCTCGGCCGTCCAGCGCTCGCCAAGTTCATGGCGGCCTCTCACTATGCGTATAACATGCTGAAGATGCCAGGCCCGATAAGTGTCATCTTTGTCCCTGGCGACAAGAAGGATGCTCTTATCCGTGCCGACAAGATTTACCGGGAAGCGGCAGCCGCAACGGATCGCAAGTCACTTACCGCTGAAGCTCCCGGAGGGAAGAAGAAGACCAAGTCCGGCAAGAGTTCTGATGCCCACTCCGGCAAGCGCACCTCTTCGGAGTGCTGCGCTACCGTCGAGGACGCACCATCGAGCTCCATCGGAAAGTGTAAGAAGACAATGGCAGCTCCGCCAGAGACCAAAAGGTGTCCGCCAAGGAGGACGGCACTGGTGGTACCTTCACCATCAGTGCCACTCTCGACCCTAAATAGGAAAGCGCGCTCATTGCTTTCCTGCGGGCGAACGTCGACGTGTTTGCGTGGCAACCGTCCGACATCCCCGGTGTTCCCATGAAAGTAATTGAGCACCACCTTGCCGTCTGTCCTCATGCGCGGCCCGTCAAGCAGAAAGTCAGGAAGCAAGCAGTGGAGCGCCAAGAATTCATCGCAGAAGAGATCAAGAAGTTGGAAGCAGCAGGCCTTGTCAGAGGAGTGCTCCATCCTACGTGGTTGGCAAATCCTGTAGTCGTGCGCAAGGCAAACGGGAAATGGAGGCTTTGTATCGACTTTACCGATGTTAACAAAGCTTGTCCCAAAGACCCATTTCCCTTGCCGCGCATTGACCAGATTGTTGACTCCACGGCCGGATGTGATTTGCTTTCATTTCTTGACGCATACTCAGGATACCATCAGATCTTCATGGCAGAAGAGGATGAGGAAAAGACCGCATTCATCACTCCATGTGGCACGTACTGTTTCATACGGATGCCTTTTGGTTTAAAGAATGTTGGTTCAACATTCGCAAGGGTAGTCCATACCGCTTTTGAGCCACAAATCCACAGAAATGTGGAAGCCTACATGGATGACATAGTGGTCAAGAGCAAAGACAAGGCAACTCTGATTCAAGATTTAGATGAGACTTTTGCAAATCTGCGCAAGATTAGCCTCAAGCTCAACCCCGAGAAGTGTGTGTTTGGAGTCCCTTCCGGCAAGCTTCTCGGGTTCTTCGTGTCTCAGCGGGGAATTGAAGCCAATCCCGACAAGATCAAGGCCATTGAGCAGATTGAAGCACCGAAGCGCGTCAAGGATGTATGAAGACTTGCCAGTTGCGTGGCAGCTCTCAGCAGGTTTATCTCTAAGTCTGCTGAGCGCGCCCTGCCGTTTTTCAAAATATTGAAAAAGGCAGGTCCAATGAAATGGACTCCGGAAGCGGAGGCTGCACTGCAGGACTTGAAGAGATACTTGTCCTCCACTCCAATACTTGTCGCACCTAAGCCACAAGAAAAGTTGCTGCTGTATCTGGCGGCAACTAATCAAGTGGTTAGTGCTGCGTTAGTAGCGGAGAGGGAGGCAGATGACGAGCCGGCAACCACGGCAGGCGCTTCCAGCGACAAGCAGGGGGCTTCCCCGACAAACTCTGGTCCCGGCAAGGATGGATCTGCGCAGGCGCGTGAGGAGATACAGAAGAGAATGGTGCAACGCCCAGTTTACTTTGTTAGTTCCCTTCTGCAGGGGGCTAGGTCAAGGTACTCTTGTGTGCAGAAATTGCTTTTCGGCCTTCTCATGGCCTCGAGAAAGCTGCGCCATTACTTCCAAGCACATGAGATCACAGTTGTCACTCATTTTCCGCTGAAGAGGATACTGCAGAATCCAGAAGCAAAAGGCAGGATTGTTGAGTGGGCACTGGAACTGTCAAGCTTTGGCCTCAAGTTTGAGAGAACTTCATCTATCCAAAGCAGAGCATTGGCAGAATTCATAGCAGAGTGGACGCCAACACCAGATGAAGAAATTCCAGAAATGAGCATCCCCGTCAAGGAAGCAAGCAAAGAGTGGCTGATGTACTTTGATGGTGCCTTCTCGCTGCAAGGCGCCGGTGCTGGCGTGCTGCTTGTCACACCCACCGAAGAGCACCTCAAGTACATAGTCCAGATGCACTTTCCCAAGGAGCAAGCAACAAACAATACTGCAGAGTATGAAGGTTTGCTTGCCGGTCTCAGGATCGCGGCAGACCTTGGGATCAAGAAGCTCATTGTCAGGGGTGACTCACAGCTCGTCATCCGCCAAGTGAATAAGAGTTATCAGAGTCCGTTGATGGAAGCCTACGCTGATGAAGTGAGAAAGCTAGAAGAGCGCTTTGACGGCCTACAGATGGAACATGTTCCAAGAGCTCAGAACGACATTGCCGATGGCCTGTCAAAGTGCGCAGCACTTAAGTTACCTGTGGAACCAGGGATCTTTGTGCTCAAGTTGACTCAACCGTCTGCAACACCATCAACTGGACAGAGCAAGAAGAGGAAGTTGATTTCTGGTGACTATTTTCCGGCAGAGCTTCCCGAAGCCGCCGCTAAGAAGATCCCCAAGATCAACACCAAGAGTGTTGTGGAGCAGTCTGCTCCGGCAAACCCCAGGGTTTGTTCCGTCGAAGCAGACGCTCTCGACAAGTTTTGCTCCGGCAAACTTGCCGGGGAACGTTACGCTCCGGCTGAACCGCAGGTTCTCGCCGTAGAAGCGGATGTTCCCGCAGCAGCAGATGTGCCTTTACTCCTTGTTGTCGAGCCACAAGCTCCAGCATGGGCACAACAAATTGTCCGTTTCCTTCAGACAGGAGAACTTCCCGAAGAGCAAGAAGAAGCGGAAAGAGTAGCCCGACAGTCAAGTATGTACCAGTTTGTCGACAACACACTGTACAGAAGAAGACTCAACAGTGTGAAATTGAAGTGTATTCACCGGGAAGACGGACAAAAGCTGTTGGCAGAGATACATGGAGGCATATGTGGTCACCACATTGGCGCAAGAGCACTTGCCGGCAAAGCATTCCAGCAAGGTTTCTTTTGGCCGACAGCCCTCCAGGATGCAACTGCACAAGTAACCAAGTGTGAAGCGTGCCAGTTCCATTCCAAGCAGATACACCAGCCAGCTCAAGCTCTCCAGACGATCCCTTTATCCTGGCCATTTTCGGTCTGGGGGCTCGACATCCTCGGCCCCTTCCCCCGAGCAGTCGGGGGCTTTGAGTACTTGTACGTTGCAATCGACAAGTTCACAAAGTGGCCGGAAGTGGAAGCAGTGAGGAAGGTGACAGCACAGTCAGCAGTCAAGTTCTTCAGGTCGATTGTTTGCTGCTTCGGGATCCCTAACAGGATCATCACCGACAACGGTACACAATTCACGAGCCGCACCTTCATGCAGTACGTCCAAGATCTTGGCGCCAAGGTCTGCTTCGCTTCTGTTGCTCACCCCAGAAGCAACGGTCAAGCGGAGAGGGCAAATGCTGAAGTGCTGCGTGGGCTCAAGACCAGGACTTTCGACAGGCTGCACAAGTGCGGAAGAAACTGGATTAAGGAGCTGCCGGTGGTTCTTTGGTCGATCAGGACGACGCCAAATCGAGCCACTGGCCAGACACCTTTCGCTCTAGTCTATGGAGCAGAGGCAGTTCTCCCCACGGAACTCGTATACGGGTCACTTCGAGTGCTCGCTTATGATGAGCTTGAGCAAGAGCAGCTGCGACAAGAGGACGCGCTGCTCCTTGAGGAAGACCGTCTTCAGGCTGCTGTACGAGCTACTCGCTACCAGCAAGCTTTGCGCCGCTAGCATAGCCGCAAAGTTAACACCAGAAGTCTCGAGGAAGGCGACCTTGTTCTTCGGCGCGTTCAATCTGCCAAGAATTCCAACAAGTTGACGCCGAAGTGGGAAGGCCCTTACCGGGTGAAACGAGTCACTAGGCCTGGCGCTGTCCGCCTTGAGACCGAGGATGGCATTCCAGTGGGAAACTCCTGGAACATTGAGCATCTTCGTAAGTTTTACCCGTAAGGCGCGGTTGCCGGACCCTGTTCCGGCAACCACCTTTTGTACAAGTCTTGCCGCTGTTGCATGTAATCCTTTGTACAAAGCCAGGCGCAGACCCTGTGTATAAATAAAGCTCATGTGCTCCGCACATCTTATCAATTTCATGCTTTTTATTTTTTGCATGAGTTATCTGACACTTTGTGCAGCGCCAAACCCCGGTAAGCAATAACGAGCCATAAGGCTCCATATCTTTGTTTTCTCTTCTTTCTTTTTTCTCAAGGAAAGGAAGGTTCCCTCGCCCACAAGTTTGCGGGGGGGGGGGGGAGGAGAAGATAATGGTATGGACCAGGCGTTGTTCAAGAAAGTTTCGCCTTGCCGGGAAGCAAACAACAGAAAAGCTAAGTTGCCAAAGTTTGAGCAATCAGATTTTTTTTAAAATTTTTAAGTTATCTTCCTTGAACGACCATGCTTTGTATGGAAAACCTATGCGCGGAGGAACCAGCTCGTGGCTAGTCGCGCCCTTACTTTTTTTCGAGTCCGCTCAACAACTTAAGTGTGCTGCGACTAGAGTCGCGCCCTTACTTTGTTTCGAGTCCGCTCAACAAACTTAAGTGAGCTACGACCAGTCGCGACAAGGTTTCTTGTCGGTAGCAGCACCGCCAGCAGGCTGCTGACGTCCCGCACTCAGCGCTCGCGGCTAAGGTGCCTGCGCCGGCAAGTTCCCTAAAAGCATAGGGCAAAAACATACAAAGGAAGGAATCAAGTAAAGGAAAAAACATTGCAATCACTACCCAAAATAGAGTTATATTACAAGATAGCTTGTCGCAGCTCTAATCGATTGTTTTCATAACATGACCAGCAGCGACAAGAAAAGAAGAAAACAGGCGGCCTAGTCTACACGATCGCCCTCAACCCTCTTGATCCCGCTCACCTTGTCCACAATGGGTGCGACAAGGGCCTTGAGCGCCTCTAGATCAGCTTCCGGCGGCAGGGTCTTGAGGACGTTGGTGAGGTTGAGGCCCGGGTTGCGGAAGGCCACCTTCACCAACACCTTTTGAAGAGGTCCCGCGCAGATCTTGCGTGACTCGTCGGCCAGCTGCTTTGGGATCCTCTCCCGGAGTCGCTGGAGGGCCGTCGCCACGCTTTTGAAGAACAAGGTGAGCTTGGCGCTGGATTGGAGGTTCTCATCGGAGGGATACCCGAGATCCTCCATCCCCAGCTGCGCCAGCTCCCTGTCGATGTCTGCGGCAGCATTCACAAGACTCTCCGTCCAGTGCTCCACGGTCTCCCTAAAAGTGTTCTGGGTGACAGCAACACTCTCCAGCAGCGCCTTGTCGGCCTTGATCTCCTCCTTCAAGGCCACCTCCCGCTCCCTGGCGCCGTCCAGTGTCTTGGTCAAAGTGGTCAGCTTCAACTCAAGATCTGTGTTGGATTCCTTGGCGGCGCTGAGCTCCTTGTCCTTCTCGGAGAGGCGGGCCTGCTGCTCTGAGTGGCTGTAAGCGTCCTTCTCCCGCTCAAGCTTGAGCGCGGCAAGCTCCTCGCCGCTCGCCTTGAGATCGGCCTCCAGCTGCGCCGCCTTCGTCTCCAGCTCCATCTTGCCGGACTCGGCAGCTGCGGCAGCGTCCTCCGCTTGCTTGATAGCTCCGCCGAGTGATCACTCGCGCGCGGCAAGCTCCTCCTCGTGGCTATCAAGGTTGACCTTCCGCTGCGCCAGCTCGCCCTCCTGCGCAGACAGCTTCTCAGCGGCAAGATGCTGCTGCTCTTCGACGTCAGCCTTCTCGAGGAGGAAGGCCTTCTGCTCCTCATCGAGCCGCTCCCGCTCCTCCGCCAGGCACCGGAGAGCTTCCTGGTTGATACCTCGGAGCTCCTTCGCGCGCTTCTCAATGTCTGCTCCTGCCTTCGCGGCAAGCGCTTCGCGGGATTCCAGCTTGGCTTGCCGGGCGCGGTAGAGCGACAACAGCTTCCGCAGCAGCCGCTCCTCCTCGGGCTCGCTGCTGCTGCTACTTGGCGCGTCAACCAGCGTCAGCCCAGCGGAGGCGAGCACCTCTCCGTCAAAGCTTTCTCCTTCGACCGGCGCCCTGGACATTGACGCCCAGGGGAGGTTGATGAAGACGCCGTCGCCGACCTTCAAGTAGACGCCTGGCTGGGGCTCTTCGGAGCCTGGTGCTGCGGCAGCGGCGGAAGGATCAGCGGTCGGCGTAGCGCCTGGCGCTCCTGTGGCCTCAGGGCCGTCAGTGCGATCGCCAGACTCCTCACCAGCTGCTGCGGCGGCAGCCTTGGCGGCCTCTTCGCCGGCGCGATCATCAGCATCGGCCGCTTCTTCGGTGGCAGCGGCGTCGTCGACAACAACCTCGGTCTCCATCGGCTCCGCAACATATGGGTCTGACAGCCGGAAAAGGAAGAAAAGTCAAACAAATATCCAAAAAGAAGATCAAACGAAGAAGAATCCAAGGGAAGTTTCGAAGCAAGAGGTTTACCTGTACCGGGCTCTGCAGTTGTGGTCTCCGCCGCCGGGGGGCCGCTGGTGTTGTCCCTTGCCGGAGACTTCTCCCTTGCTGGAGAACTCCCCCTTGCCGGATAACTCTCCCTTGTCGGAGGATTCTCCCTTGCCGGAGAACTCTCCCTTGGCGATGTAGTCGAAGCAGATGGCATGTCAGGGGCAGTCTCCGGACGCTCCTGGTGGGGATGCTCTGCTCCTACACAAACCAGCAGTCAGATACCAGCAAACAAAGAGTATCCATGCACGCCTAACAGCGGGAAGCAAAACATATACTTACGCTGGGGGCTGCGCTGGGGGCTGCTCTGAAGAACAGTTTCCGGGTCCGGCAAGGTTGTCTCGGACGCACCCCCTGCTGTCGCGGTGGGTTCGTCCTCGATGATAATCAATGGGACCTTGGCTCTCTTTGCCGCTCTCTGGGCTAGAGTCCTAAAAAGGAACAAGTTCAGAGTAAAGCAAATGAGATACAAGACAAAACAGCAAGAATTGAAGAAATACAAGTACAACAAGAATCTTACTCTTCTTCTTCCTCGTCGGAGCTGAGCGCGGAGAAGTCAAAGCGTGGCTCACCTCCGGCGCGAGGAGGCGGAGGAGTAGGTTCCCTTGGCCGCTTGGCGGGAGCAGTGGCGGTGGTCTGAGACGACCCAGCTCCAGCTGCCGCCGCGGCATGAGAAGCGACAGGAGCAGAAGCGGCGGTCTGGGAAGACCCCGCTCCAGTTGCCGCAGCAGCGTGAGGTGCTTCCGCGGCAACAGAACTTGCCGCGGTGGAGCGTGCCACGCGGCGCGGCGGCTGTCGACTCGTCTGCCGCTCCGCTGCGTCCCCGGCCTTGCGGAGACGCCTTCTTGGTGGAGACGGGGGCTCTGCTTGCGGCAAGCTTCCCGAAGATGAGCAAGAAGAGGAGCCGATCTCCAACGAGCCGCTCGTATGCTCGGCGGGCTCGCCCGGCCCGACGTCATGTCCGGCATGCTCTTCCTCGCCGGCAAGCCCCTCTCGCTCGGCAAGGCTTGCCGCCTCCGCTGCCTCTGCCTCCTCCACGGTGAATCCAAACTCGCCCGCGGCTACGGCTGCCGCCGCCTCTTCCAGCCTAGTGGCGATGCGCTTGATCTCCTCGTCGGTGGTGTCCCGGGTGAGGCCTTTCTGCTCGTCGGAGCGGATCGGCACTTCTACCAAGCCATCGAAGAACGCCTGCACGACGTCATCTGCAGGCTCTAGCCAGGCTAGGTCAATTCAGTGCGAGTCGCACAGCGGCATCATTGCACAGATGCGGTCGAGCGCGGAGTTGTTGCACAGTGGAACGACACCCCTCGACAAACTGAACACTTCGTGATACTGAGGGTCGTACTTGAACAGCTCCTGGAGCATCGCGTTGGCCTCCAGAACAGTGAAGTTGAAGTTGAGGCCCGGATGCAGCCTCATGATATTCGCTGCATTCTTGAACTCCCAGGCGGGTCTCCTCCTCTCCTGCAGGGGGGCGATGCGGCGGCGAAGGAAATCTGCGCCAACAACGCCTACAGTGAGCCCGGCAAGCCTGAGGCGTTGGATCCGGGTGACGGCAATCTTCAGCCTGTCGTCTTTCGGGGCCACGTTGCTCCAATCGCTGCCACGCAATACTGGAGTTTGGCGCCGGGCGGTAAATGTCTACGGGTCCTCCTCGACAATCCAGCACCAGTCTGCCCTCCATTCCTCCCACTTGCTGCGGAGCTCTCCCTCCAGATAAGCGTCCTTCTTGCCGGCTTTTGAGATCCAGGCGATTCTGCCGGATAAAGGCTCTCCCTTCTCAACCCGGGGAATAAAGAAGTGGCGAAAAAGGGCTACATTTGGATGGACACCGACAACGTTTTCGCAGAGATGTGCAAAAACTGCCATGGTCCGGATAGCATTGGGGGTGAAGTCAAGGAGGCGGAGCCCGTAGGTGTTCATAATATCACAGAAAAACTCAGAGAAAGGCGGGCAGAGCCCGCAGTAGAAGAACAAGGCGAAGAAGGGATATCCAGTTGGAGCCATTCTGCAAGCGGCGGCTGGAAGTACCTTCGTGCGCGGGTGTGCCCGCGTCTCCGTCGACCAAAAGAGGTAGTAGTACTCCCTCAGGTCCCTCGCGGCAAGCTTGGGGGGGGAAGATTGCCCGCTCCTTTCGCAGCGCCATGAGCCGCTGCGCCTCGGCCGACTTCACGACCTTCCCCTTATCGGCTTTCGGAGCCATGGCGGAAGTGGTGAGGGAGGTCGACGGCGTTGGTGGTGCTAGCGGCGATGGGGGACGGAGCGCTGCTCTCTTTCGGCTTTGGGAACAAGGGGAGTGGCGGAGATCTTCGAGGATGGAATAGCAATGGGCGGATGGGCGAACTGTCCCTGTTTCCCCTGCTTATAAGGAGGGAGGGGGCGGACGTTCCACCTTTCCGAATAAAGAAACCACCCACGATCTCTCCCACGACGCCGCAATCAACGCGTGCCGTTCGGGGAGGGCGCGGTGGATACGGAGAAAGATACGGCGTGACCCAGGCCGCGCGTGCCCGTGCCCTGTTTTGGGCCTGGCCCAACAGCGCTTGGCACCGTGTATGGCCCAGGCCCGGGGGCTCCTGTCGGTGTACTAGAGTAGGGGTACCCTAGTATCCCGAACTTGTGCACGGGCAGTTGCAGCACCCCGCGGCAAGGCTTGCCGGGCGACCGCCAAAGTCCTCTGTGGTTCCTTTGGAGCCATTCAAGAACAAAGTATTCAAGCCAAGGAGACAAGGCCCCGGCAAGAGGAGCTTGCCGGGAAGGCCACTCAAGGCACAAGACCCCGGCAAGAGGAGCTTGCCGGGAAGGCCAACCAAGGCATCCCATGGAACTTGCCGCGACGCGCCACGCGTCCTGGCGAGGCCCGGTGAGCAGCAAGCTTCCGGACGCGACGAGACGACGACCGCGGCAAGGCGTTTGCCGCGGCAGGCTACCACTCCGTACCCACGCTCCAGCACATCCACCAACGTGTCGCTCGGGGACCCTTCCAGGCGTACGTGGCGGGAGGCTGTGCAGCCAGCGGTACGCGGTGGCAAGCGGCGCTGACAAGATTGCCATCGTGGCGAACGGTGGCGTACCTGATGGTCCCTTTTCTGCATTGTTTGGGCGAAGCAGATGGGCATTTAATGCCCTTGTCCCCTGCCGTCAGGGTTAGGTATGATACACTGTACAGGTAGCTGTACCAACCGCAACACCTTTCCATTTTTACCCCTGTCTACGTTGCCACCTGTCGGTGACCCCTTGAGCATATAAAAGGAGGCCCATGCGCAAAGTAGGGAGGGAGAGGAACAGAAAAACACTCACGCTCGGTCTCGTTAGCTGCTGGTGTGTACTGTAGCACTCAGTGCTCCCGAGCAATAATTCAATACAAACCACAATGCAGGAGTAGGGTATTACGCGATCAGTGCGGCCCGAACCGGGGTAAACTGCTCGTGTCCTCCGCCTCGATCTGCTCTTCATGCGACCTCCGCCCCCCGCCGAACCTAAAGGGGCTCGGTCCCCATAGGTGCTCGTGGATCAGTTTCCCCGGCAAAGAGAACCTCTGCAGAAGGCTTATTGCCAAAGCGAGGAGTCTGAAGAAGCAGAACCAAAGTATTAAGGCCGCACAGAATATGCTCGACAGCAGATGGAACAAAGTGCTCAACAATGAAGAAAAGTATGGTGGAAGTTACCGCACAAAGAGCTATCCAAAGCGCAAGCTGTTGCCTGAATTTGATGATGAGGCCTTAGAGCGCACACAGCCGAAAAATAAAATGGCCGACCGGTCGGATAGACCACCTCCTGGCCGCGGTAGGGCGGCCAATGATGCCACACATAAGTCAACACACGATCTACGTGAGGACTTGCGCCAAAAATCCAGTATGACCAGATCCATCTATGGATCTAGGAAGCGCGCTCCGGCATAGTATCAAAACCGAATACTACAACCGTCCGAATGCCATGATACATCCAAATACAGGGGTGCCGCACACCCCCTATGTTTCACTGATGAGGTGCTGGACCACAAATTTCCAAAAGGATTCAAACGAGTGAACATAGAGGCGTACGACGGGACCATAGACCCCGGTGTATGGATTGAGGACTTTATCCTCCATATCCATATGGCTCGTAGAGATGATCTCCATGCCATCAAGTACTTGCCCCTCAAGCTTAAAGGACCAGCTCGGCACTGGCTGAAAAGCCTCCCCGAAAACTCAACTGGAAGTTGGGAGGAGCTCGAGGATGCTTTTCGGGCTAATTTTCAAGGGACCTATGTCTGACGATTTAAGTCATATAATTCAACAGCCCAGAGAGTCAGCCCGAAAGCTTTGGAACAGGTTTCTCACTAAGAAGAACCAAACCGTCGACTGCCCGAACGCTGAAGCCTTAGCAGCTTTCAAACACAGCGTCCGAGACGAATGGCTCACCAGACACCTCGGCCAAGAAAAACCGAGAACAATGGCAGCCCTGACAAGCCTCATGACCCGCTTTTGCGCAGGCGAAGATAGCTGGCTAGCCCGCAGTAGCACCAGCGACCCAGGCACATCCGAAGTCAGGGATGGCAATGGAAAACCACGACGCAGTAAAATCAAGCATCGAAATAAAGAAGACAGCCCAGATAACACGACGGTAAATGCCGGATTCAGGGGCTCTCGACCAGGTCAGCGGAAAAAGCCTTTCAATGTCAGCAGAGATGGACCGTCCAGCCTAAACAAAATTCTAGACAAACTATGTCAGATTCATGGCACCCCCGATAAACCTGCAAATCACACCCATAGAGAATGCTGGGTCTTCAAGCAGGCCGGTAAGCTAAACGCCGAACACAAGGGGAGGGAGACACCAAGTGAAGACGAGGACGAGCCTTGCCAGCAAAGCACTGGGGACAGAAAAAAATTCCCACCAGAGGTCAAAACAGTGAACATGATCCACGTGACGAAGAGGAGAAGCGAACATGCACTCCGAGACACACGCGCCGTAGTGCCCGTCACCCGTAAGTTCAACCCCTGGTTGGCCTGCCCGATCACTTTTGATCGCAGGGACCACCCGACAGGCATCCGACATGAAGGATTGGCTGCCTTGATGTTAGACCCAATAATAAACGGATACCATCTCACACGAGTCCTTATGGACGGCTGTAGTAGTCTAAATCTGATATATCAGGACACAGTCCGCAAAATGGGGATAGACCCGACAAAAATCAGCCATAGTAATACTACCTTCAAGGGAGTAATACCAGGCCCAGAGGCCCGCTCCACGGGCTCTCTAATACTAGAGGCTGTATTCGGTTCACCTGACAACTACCGAAGTGAAATGTTAAACTTCGACATCGCTCCATTCCGAAGCGGCTATCAAGCACTACTCGGAAGAACAGCTTTCGCTCGTTTTAATGCAGTACCGCATTATGCTTCTCTTAAGCTTAAGATTCCTGGCCCACGTGGCACCATCGCAGTCAGTGGAAATATTGAGTGTTCCATACGCGCAGAAGAACCTGCGACGGCTTTAACAGCCGAACACTAGACGGCCTCACCAACCAGAATAAATGACCAGTCGTCAAGATCGCGGACACGACTAGACGTGTCAGGCGCATCACTAGATATACCTGAGATCGGTTTGATGGTTATACCCTCATAGACGGTACCAGCGGTTTGATGGTTCACATCCTCCGGATACTCAGTACAACCGAGAAGGATGCTGACGTTATTGGCATTTCGCCATGTCAGAATATTGCACGTACCTGGACACTCGGGGTTAATTCTCAAGGGTATTGTTCAGCCCGGCATATGTTATAAAGACCGAATACCTTAGGGAATGTTCGGCGTTGCGAGTTTGGCCTTATATGCATCAGCTCCAAATCATGTCTTTGGTCAAATGTTGGGTTTGCCCGGCTCCCGTTTTTTGCTACCTTACGTTCCATTCTATCGGCTAAGGAGGCACCGGGAGAACTGTTGTGATTGTGCCCTGGTTCATTCGGATGAGCACCTCAGTCGAGAAAGCGGAAAACTGACTGTCATGATAAAGCGCGAGACTGGTCAACCACTCGATGACTTAGTGGAATCTTCGGGATTCCTCCACATTAACGAAGGGCCGTTTCCCGGTAAGGTATGTACGCGCCCCGTATTCGGACGAGCGTAGAAGTACCAGGGGCTATATAGTAGTCCCACCGTCAAACTCCTATGGCTAAGTGAAAGTGTTAAAGCAATATAGTCTGATTGCCTCGTTCGCTGCGCTATCACCTCCTTAATGGACCAAGACGTTGGATCAAGTGTGAACACGCGTTTTTTGTGAACACCCCCGCATTATATGCGTGGGGGCTGAAGCCGACGACTACAAACTTTCAGGTTATATACATATATACATAAACGGCCGCACAGGAGGTATCATAATACTTTCAGGCAAAAGTATAAACGCAACCTTTATAATTTAATAAACATTGTTTTTACAATGGGAATACATGTCACTAGAACATAATATTCTTCGAGCACTGAGCCGCTATTGAACGAGCGCCTTCAAGGACTTCTTCAAAGTAGTGCTCGGCAGATACTCGGCCCACGGCCGAACTCTGGTTGCAATAGCGGTGGCCTCCATCTCTGCCCAGTATGTCTTGACACGGGCAAGTGCCATCCGCGCACCCTCTATGCACGCCGACCTCTTCATAGCATCGATGTACGGCACAGCACCAAGGAACTGTTGCACTAAACTAAAATAACTATTCGGCCATGGCCCTTCCGGCCACAGATGATCCACAAATGACCCCATGGCAAGCCCGGACAACCTATGGAGCTCGCCCCACTCGGCCATTCGCTCATTCAACAGAAGCAGACGCACTGGAACATTGAACTATGACCAGAACAGCTTTTCGACTTCATGAACTTTTTGATCTTTGAAGTACTCGGCTGCATCAGTGGCACTGGCTGCCAAATCCACGTATGCGTCTGCAGAGCTCCATAGTTGATCAAGAGGGGCGTACTTAGGATCTCCGAACTTCATACGCACCAAAAAGGGTTTCCCAGCCGCGATATCCCCGGCTTGACATAGCTCCTCCTTCACCGCTCTGATTTTAGAGCGGGCGTCCTTGGCCGCCACCGTGGCCTTCTCCAGGTTCGTCGTCTTGGCTCGATTTTCATTTTCAAGAAGCTTCTAATGGTCGGCGGCATCCTTCAATTCAAGAGCCATCTTGGCTATTTCATCCTTGCTTCGACCATGCGCAGTCTGCTCGGCTCTCAGCTCTTCGACCGCCTTTAGAGCAGCCGCATCACTCTTCTTGGCTTGTTCCTTGGCTGGGGCAAGTTCCGCCCGAAGTGTCTCCACAGCGGCAGCCCCATTTGCAGTCACAACATATTAAAGATATTAGCATCATGCTCCTCTTACTATGTGTTGATCACCGGAGAAATCACATACCCTGTGCTTCGTCGAGCCTTTTGTTTACAAGCACGATGTTGGCATATGCCGCATCAAGTTGCCGCCTTAGCTCGGAAAACTCACTAGTCCGGCTAGCCACCGGACCCTCCGCCACCTGCACATGAAGGCGGCCTGATTATTACCTGGGACTATGATCTTCTGTTTGCCGCCGTTCTCGACAGCAACCAGAGTCTCAGGGGCTACTATCTGCATAGGGCACACCTAATGTGTGCGGTACCGTAAAAAACATACACTATTTCACGTACCTCAAAGCCTTTCAGCAGACTCATAAAAGCTTCAAGAAACCCACTTTTCGAGAATGAAATCCTCTCAACCACCGTACCCATTAGCGTACGATGCGCTTCTGAGATAGTCGCTTGCTCCAGAAGATCCTTCAGTGCGTCCGATCGCACGACCGACGGTTCCGGACTCTTTCTGTTGCTCTCTTTAGGATCCGAATACTGAGGACTTTGGGTGGCCGAGGGATTACCCTCTGGCCTTGGCAGATCAGGAGAAACCCTCCGCGACGACACTTCAGCGTCGCCCTGAAAGTGCTAGTTATCGACTAGAGGGGGGTGAATAGGCAATTTTTATGAAAGTCTTCAAAACATGGAAGTTTCAAAGACAAACGATAGAAATGATCCTATTGATATGCAGCGGAAGGTAAACTACAGAAAGCAAGCCATAGTCAAGTATGCAATGAAGTGAAAGCACGAAGACTAATAGCAGCTAGGTAGCGAGGATCAGGATGGAAGATGGTATGAAGCCAAACAACAATAGTAGTCACACAATGAAGTCAAACAGGTAAAGCAATTAGACAATGACTTCACGAAGACAAACGGTAAGTAAAGAAAGGGAGAGGATAGAACCAGTCACATGTTGAGGACACAGGATTTGTTGGACCAGTTCCAGTTGCTGTGACAACTGTACATCTGGTTAGGGAGGCTTAGATTCAACTCAGAAGACCGCGTCTTCACCTTATTCCCCTTGAGCTAAGGACACCCATTCCTCGCCCAATTACTCTGTTAAGTCTTCAAGGTAGACTTCCAAACCTTCACAGACTTCATTCACCGGCGATCCACAATTACTCTTGGATGCTCAGAACGCTACGCCTAACAGGCTGGAGGATTCACAGTCCTCAAGTGTAACAAGTCTTCCGGTCACGCGAACAGAAAGACTTCAGTGATGCCTAACACTCTTTGGCTCTGGGTGTTTGGGATTTGTCCTCGCAAGGATTTCTCTCTCTCAAACGCTTCGGAGGTGGGTTGCTCTCAAACGACAAAAGCCATGCACTAACACTGAGCAGCCACCAATTTATGGTGTAGGGGGTGGGCTATTTATAGCCACTAGGCAACCCGACCTGATTTGTCCGAAATGACCCTAGGTCACTAAGGAACTGACACGTGTTCCAATGGTTAGATTTCAAACAAACACGGCAACTTTACTCGGGCTACAAGCAAAGCTGACTCATCCAGCTCTGGATAAGATTTTCTCTCATTGTCTTCGCTCGAAGACATAGGATTTTGGTTGAGCATCACTTTAGTCACGCTGAATTTGTTCACTGGGACCCCACTTAACATTACAGTGGTTCCTATGACTCAACAAAGAAGAAAAGGAAATAACGGAACAACTAAGTCTTCGTGCTCCATAGTCTTCACGCAATGTCTTCTCTAGTCATAGACTTCAATGTGAATATCTTCATATACCACCATTGTCGTCAATGTCTTCATACATTTGTAGGGGTCATCTCTAGTAGGTAAACCGAATCAATGAGGGACTACTACCTGTGTTATCCTGCAATTCTCACAAACACATTAGTCCCTCAACCAGGTTTGTCGTTAATACTCCAAAACCAACTAGGGGTGGTACTCGATGCACTTACAATCTCCCCCTTTTTGGTGATTGATGACAAACCGGTTGAAGTTTTCAACGGGGATAAAGTATGTGAAATTGTATGGATTTAGGTATTGTCTTCATAAGTAGCAAAAGGCTCCCCCTGAAGATGTGCATATAAGTAATTTGCTTTCGGAATGCAAATGCACATGGCAGGTTGTACTTGTGGAGATCCTCTTCAACTTATGAAGACAATTCATCATGCATGATTTGATATAACAAACATAATGACATGCATAATGAAAAATGGACGTCTGCAAAGTGACTAAGTGCGGAAGTTATCATCGCATCACAAGGTAGAAGAAAGCGTAGCAAACGACCATCAAGTTTAAGTGTTACAACTCAAAGAACCAAATGTATCAAAAGCGAGAGTTGTAAACACTAGGAAAAATATAACGCAAACGCCCATATGGACCCGCTTGAAGACTATCAACTCATATGCTTCTCCCCCTTTGGTCAGTAAGGACCAAAAAAGTTTAAAGACATACAGTGTAGCGACCCGACCCGAATGGATCAAGTCTCTATGCTTAAGTGTCATCCCTGGATCGGTATGCTGACACACATAGTACTCGAAGGATTTATAACAGAGGTAAATCACATGTATAAAGTAACGTAAATACTATTACCTCAATCCATATAGCGAAAGCAACAAGGTTGTGGATTCCCATAAACACCAACGGCAAAGTTGAGTGTAGAAATCGTAGCCCTAACGTAACACTTACTCTTCGTAAGAAACATGCAACATGAGACGTTGCAGCCCGAAACGGGTCAGTACATTGAATGTACTGGCAAATTCACACCATAGAGAAAATGATGAACAATGGCTATCACTACATGCATATTTGGCTGGTGGTAAAACTCTATGGTTAAGGTTTTTGCGAAAAGCCAATTTTTCCCTACGGCAAAGGAATAATTTTATTTAACTATCATGGTGGTTGTTAAACATTGAGAATGGTTGACAGCATTCTCAATCCCAATTAAGCATCATTATTAAAACCCAACAAAATTAATTAAGTCACGTGATGAGATCAACAGGATAATCCAAGAACTAGATACTCAAGATGTCCATAACCGGGGACACGGCTAATCATGATTAGTTTGTACACCCTGCAGAGGTTTGCGCACTTTTCCCCACAAGACTCGATCGCCTCCGTTAGATTTCTCGCACTACATGATGTTTGAGAAACGGATGACCGAGACATAGTCTTTCTGAAGCGCTAGCACCTTACGTTGGATAGACCGGTACACCTACTTTCCCCTACATCTGCTAGTCTACCCTGTAAGCGTTCGCACGACTTAATCAACTATGCCAGAGCCCATAATGGCTTGTGGCTCCACACGGAAGTTTCTAGTATGAATAATCTCATGATCCCTTTGAGCCTGGGTGGCGGTCCAAAAGAAAAACAGGCAAGTCCTGGAATACCTAGGTGCCTAGACAGGCAAGTCCTGGAATACCCAGGTGCCTCATTCCACCCAGATGTGTGTTTAAGTTGCCACCTTAAGTAAACCATTAATTAACATTCTCACATCGGTCATGAATACTCTCAAAACCCAATCCACGTCTACGAGCATAGCATGGCAATATAAGCATAATGTAATAGTAACTCCCAAGGGTTTGATAATAAACAGGTAATAGGTACTACCTCAACTACTTCCCATCCCACAGTTTAATTAGATCCTAATCATGCAATGTTTGAGGATTGATCTAATGCAATAAAACTGGGTATGAAAGAGATATGATCAAAGTGTGAACTTGCCTGCAATGTTGATGAAGATGATTCACACTAAAAACTCTTGATAGATCTACTTGTCACACTCTGGTCAATCTAACGTAAGCAAGCAATAGTAACCATACATAAGCAATCACTCAGAAGATCAGAAAGATCGAAGAAAACAATTCGGAAAACATCAAAACCAAGCAAATAACTCTTACGACATAAAACATTTTCTAACAGTACCAAAATTATGTGAGTTTGGCCTTATCAAAAAGTTTAGGTCAAGGGCTTCGATTTGCAAAAAGAATCAACTCAAACGAAGCTACGAAACTCAAGTTATGATCAAACAAAGTTTGAATACAAATATAATCTAATTCAACTTTTAAAACTTTCAAAAAACATGTTTGAGTTGGATTAGGAGATAGAGGGGATCATAACGAAGAAGTGGGCGTTGGTTTCATCTAATTCCGATTAACGAGCAAAAAATTATGGTCGTTTGAAAACCAGGGGCTGATTTGTAAAAGAAACTACTACAAATAGGTCCCTGGACAGAAAATTAAAAGAAAAGAAAAAGTCTAAATAGCGAACGTTCGTTTTCTAATCCTAACCGGCGAACGTTCTCTAAATAACCTAACTAAAAAAATAAAACAGGCTAAAACGAAAAACCGAAAAAAAACCTAAAGAATAAATAAACCGGACCGGGACGGTTTTATACCGGTTTGGCCGGTTCGGGCGGCGGTGGTCAACGGCGAGGCGGGCAGCGGCTCCGGCGAGGCGACGACAGCAGCGGGAGACGGCGCGGGGCAGCGCTGCAAGCGGCGGGGTGGCGCGGGGAGAGGAGCGGCTGCGGCGCGGCGTTGGTGGCGGAGCGAGGGCGAGGCGCGGCTGCGGCGGCGGTGGTTGGCAGCGGCGGCAGCGACGAGATGCGGCGGGAGAGGTGCGAGGCGAGGGGCGGCGGCTCTGGCGCGCTATTTAAGGGGGGAGAGGAGCGAGATGGCGTGGAGGAGGGGCAACGGATAGGCGGCGGCGGAGTCCAGGTACACGACGGCGGCGGCGACTCCATGCGGGTGCGGGAGTCCCAAGCTCGGGGGCGAGCTTGGCGGGCTGGCTGGGCCGCGGCCTGGCTCGGGCGCTGGGCCGGCCCAGTCAGCGAAGAAGAAGATTTTTTTTAAATCAACGCAGACAAAGAAAGAAAGAAAAACAGAATAAAATAAAATATTATATAGGCATATTATATATCAAAATTTTCATAAAAAGATTTTCTACGACATGAACATTTTTCTAGAATTAAATAAAATACACACAAATTCAGATAATTCAAAGAGTGCTCCTGCTTTAATAAAATCCAATAAAAATCATTTTAAAAATACCAAAATTAATTCAAATTTATTTCTCTCCAATTTTCTGATGTAGGGAATCATGTTACCCTAATTTCCATATATTTTATTTTTGGAGAAAAATAATTTGAATAAAACTCAAATAACTCCAAATAGAAAAATAATTTCAAAAGGACTTTGAATTTAATTCTTTTAAAACTCCCAACTCATATTTCATATAGTTTGAAGAAGTCATTTTATCTTCTCTCCTGAAAATCATTGAGTTGCATAAAGTTTCAGAATTTGAAATATGTTCAAATAACATTCAAATATTTTCAACACCCCTTTTTATTTAAATAAATGGAAGAAGTCATATTATCTTCTCTCCAGGGTTTTGTGATGAAAAGTGTTTGAATTCACGGAGAGCATAAAAGCAAAAATGAAAGTTTGGGAAAGTCCTTTTATTCCCTCTCATATTTCAAAATGTTTCGAATTTTCACTCAATCAATCACACAAC
This sequence comes from Aegilops umbellulata, assembly GCA_032464435.1. Lineage (NCBI taxonomy): Eukaryota > Viridiplantae > Streptophyta > Magnoliopsida > Poales > Poaceae > Aegilops > Aegilops umbellulata. The sequence continues at coordinate 4,154,677 of CP136059.1, forward strand.
AATCAAGCAATCAGTCAAATCTATTTATTTATTATAACATTCCAAAATTTATAATTTTGGGATGTTACAAACCTACCACCCTTAAAATGAATCTCGTCCTCGAGATTCGGAGAGGCTAGAAAGAAAATAGGTTAGGGTTTTGGGGTCTTCTGAAAATCCATCGATCAACTCCGGGGTCTCGGGTGCTACCACCCTTAGAAACATGGTTACGGTTCCATCAAAACTCATATACTCCATCTTTATTCTTGACAGGGCCGGTCTTCTCAAATTCTCGGGAAAATTCCTTCTCTGGCTCTTCCGGTAGTGACATAACCTGTACCACAATTCTTTTGTCCTTTCCTCTTGGTAAGGTTATTCCGAGACTGGGTCTTCTTAGCTGACGGGTCTGGCGCCAATACTAAACAACTATCGATATCTCATGGTGGTCAAAAATTTATGGTTTCTCCTGCAGGAAATGGGTCTGGTTGATCCTCACCGTATAACCTACGGTTGGCAAAAGGTGCCTTGTACAAGGGAAAAATTGCTATACCATTCTAAGGTTTAAACAAGGTTTTGATCGTCGTCTCTTTACTATAGGTAAGTCACTCAGATTTACCATCCCATATAGCAAAGCGAATAATAAGAGTAAGTCGGTATGGTGATCAATCCATCCCGCACCCAAATTTTACCTTGTACACGGTTTAGCGAATCTCACATTCTAACACTCAGTCATCCTCACAAGCATTGCAGAATTTCTCTTGTCGACGAACCAGGTTTGGATAAATCCATTGATTCTGCAAGCCAAACAAACATCTATAGTTCCTTCCCAACCCTTAGGTTTTGCGTTACTCCTATAAGATCGTCTATCGATAAAATCGTAACTTCTTCCAGGGTTTTTCCTTTAGCAAGAATGTGCTTGCTTCTTGGTAGGTCCTAGGGACTGTGGGTTATGGCCCATCTCATCACTTGCAAACCTTGAACTCATCATCGGGGCAACTGATCCTTAATCCAACATCCAACTTCATAGCATACTTAAATCCATCCAATTGTACTGTCCTTCTTCCTTCTATTGGCACCAAACTAGGACATGATTATTCAGACTCATCATGGAATTTCCATTGATCCATATGCCCAACATCACACCTCCTTTATATCCAATAACACTTCATTTCTTCATCCTCATGGGATATCCCACATACCGAGATAAAAACTTATACTTATGAAATCCTTACTGCACTTCGTGGAACATCATTATCCTTTCCAGGGTCAAGCGTCCTTACAGGGGAATATTGGCCATCACTGCATGGCACTTCTTCAACTGGGAAACGTGAAACACATCACGAACTCCTGCAAGTCCTTCGGGTGACTCCAACTTGTAGGCCACTTCTCTCATACGCTCCAAAACTCGGTATGGTCCTACAAATCTCGGGGCTAACTTTCCCTTAACTGCAATTCATTTAACTCCTTGCAGAGGGGACACACGAAGACATGCTCTGTCTCCAATTTCATAGGCTACCTCCTTGCATTTTTGAGTCTGCAAAACTCTTCTGCCTGGACTGAGCTACCTTGAGTCTATCTCGAATCAACTTAACATTCTCTTCTGACTCCTTGATCACATTTGGTCTAAAGAACTGACGGTCTCCAACATCATCCCACACACTCTTGGGGTATCAAACATATCGAGACAAAACTCGTATTAATTTGTCCAAAATCCACCCAGGGGAGTATCCTTATCATTTCCAGGGTCAACGGTTCTTACAGGGTACTACTACCCTTAAAATGCTCCAATATTCCATAGACCATACTTCTCATATCCTCGAAAATTGTCAACATCTTTCCTCATAGAGTAACTCATAAAATCCAAATCAGTACCAACACTGCTAACTTTATTGATTCTCAAATTATTACAATCTCATGTTTTTCCATTGCATGCCTCAACTCAACACCCTAATATGAAGGAAAATGTCCTCACTACTACTACTATATTTCTTCTGTTACAAACTCAACTATTTATCACAAGTCTCCATCTCCTTTGGACAATCTCTGGCAAAGTGTCCTGCCTCATTACAATGGAAACATATTACTTCTGACAAGTTTCGAGGTTTCCTTGTGATTATATAGCCTCCTTGGGTCCTTGGCTTCCTTTTTGGGCAATTGCTGAGGTAGTGCCCTGACTCCTTGCACCTATAGCAGGTGACATGCCTCAGATCCTTCCTGGAATCCAATCTACTTCTCTTTATGGACATTTCCGTTCCAATCAGAGCTTCTATTTCCTGTGGGTCATATTCTACTTCCTCCGTCGGGAATTCTACTAGATCCCCTTCATACAATTTTGGGAGATGTGTCCTTCTTCTCCACATGAATAGCAAGACTTAGTGTAGGGTTTAATTGGTTCCTCTTTGGGTGTTTCCTCCACCTCTTCCTTCATTGCAGGTTCTTTTAAAATTCCCATTAGGGCTCCTTTCATTGCTTCTTTTTTCTGCTGGATGGTTCTTTGTACCAAGGGGTAAATGTGACACTGAGCAAGGTAGTGGGTAGTCCCTTCACACAATAAACAAGTGATCTGCCTAGTTGGGCATTCTTCAGCTGGGTGACTTCCTTCACAATTAGGGCATTCATCCTTGTGTTCTTTATGGTTGTGTCCTATTTCTCCACAAAGCTTGCATGCACAAGTTTTCTTCATATCCTTTCCATAAGGCTTCAATTTCTGGGACACAAGTTGAGACTTTAGCAAAGTCAATTTAAATTCTTTCCAAGTGGTTACTCCTTGCCATCCATTGATGGTTTGGTACATCCTCCACCAAGTATCAGCACCTCTTTCAAAGCATTGAAGAGCATGCTGGGCCATATCCTTTCCGTCTATAGGGTTGTTCTCCATATGATCCTCCATGTTCTGAATCCATCGGTCTGTCTCCAATTGACTCATCAGTCTAGAAAATACAAGCTCATCTCCATTCATCATCTATTGGGTCCATGGGTTATGGGGTGAGATAAGAGAGAGAGAGAGAGAGGGATGCACACAATACAAACAAAAGGTTTTGAAAAGACAGATTTTATTGTGGCTGTCGGAAAAACATCAAACAATCGATAGCTCACAATCGTCGCATCTAACGCAAATATATAACAGGGGTTTGGTCTTCTAAGGTCAATAAATCTTCAAGGTCGTCAAACTATTCAAGTCTTGTTCATGTCTGAGATGGCTTCTTCCAATCGTGCTTGTCCTTTTTACCAGATCATCTCTGTTGACGCGAAGTGTATCATGGCGTCCTTTAATATTCTGAAGTTGTGTTCCAAACTTCTGGGTTTCAACATCCTTGGTATGAACCATGATCCTACTGTCCTTCAGTTCCTGACGAATCTCCTGTATCTCGAGGTTTTGCTCCTCGGCTACTATTAGCTTCTGGGTCCTGAGTTATTCTCAAAATACTTTCTTTTCAAAATACGGCTTCCTAAAGGTCCATCTTATACTTCTTAATGTAACATTCCAGATCCTGGTGATGCACCGGCTAAAGTTAAAACTTTATCTTGCTGATAAGTGATTCATCAACTTTCTACCATCCAATCGTTCCATGCATATGCATGCTCAACTCAGCACGGTGACAATAGCATAAGCGGACGATAACCTCATGGATAGCCGTGTTTCTGCTCTTGTCATTTCCATGAGCTATCTCTCCATAGTTGATATCTCCTGCCTCAGGGTTTTCCTTGATAGAACTTTGAGTTTCTAACTCTCCATGCTCCGGTCTTTCTCCAACACACCTTGATCTCGGGTATTGACAGCTTCCATAGTATGCCAAGTTCCATAAGGGTAGCCTTCCTAGGTCATGCAAATCTAGAAATTCTTCCGAGCCTTCAAAATCTCCTAGTCTTCGGAGTCTTCAACCGTTGTAGTTTCCAATATCATAATGTATGGTAAAATCCTCTTCATTCTGAATGGTCTTAGTTTTCCGATATCTTGTACTTCTTGGAGTGGTCTCATCCGTCGAATCTTCGAGTGGTCAAAAAGGGGAAAGGGGTATGGTCTCACTAAAAGGGAATATTTGAATAAGCTCAGAAGAGAAGAGAGATAAAAGATCCTTTTGAAAAAGAAGTTGTAGAGAAAATCTTTCCAATGGGCTTGCCAGTTTCTAGGGTCACGTCCTACAGTCAACATGTGCTCTGATACCATCTTGTAGTGACCCGACCCGAATGGATCAAGTCTCTATGCTTAAGTGTCATCCCTGGATCGGTATGCTGACACACACAGTACTCGAAGGATTTATAACAGAGGTAAATCACATGTATAAAGTAACGTAAATACTATTACCTCAATCCATATAGCGAAAGCAACAAGGTTGTGGATTCCCATCAACACCAACGGCAAAGTTGAGTGTAGAAATCGTAACCCTAACGTAACACTTACTCTTCGTAAGAAACCTGCAACATGAGACGTTGCAGCCCGAAACGGGTCAGTACATTGAATGTACTAGCAAATTCACACCATAGAGAAAATGATGAACAATGGCTATCACTACATGCATATTTGGCTGGTGGTAAAACTCTATGGTTAAGGTTTTTGCGAAAAGCCAATTTTTCCCTACTGCAAAGGAATAATTTTATTTAACTATCATGGTGGTTGTTAAACATTGAGTATGGTTGACAACATTCTCAATCCCAATCAAGCATCATCATTAAAACCCAACAAAATTAATTAAGTAACGTGATGAGATCAACAGGATAATCCAAGAACTAGATACTCAAGATGTCCATAACCGGGGACACGGCTAATCATGATTAGTTTGTACACTCTGCAGAGGTTTGCGCACTTTTCCCCACAAGACTCGATCGCCTTCGTTAGATTTCTCGCACTACATGATGTTTGAGAAACGGATGACCGAGACATAGTCTTTCTGAAGCGCTAGCACCTTACGTTGGATAGACCGGTACACCTACTTTCCCCTACATCTGCTAGTCTACCCAGTAAGAGTTTGCACGACTTAATCAACTATGCCAGAGCCCATAATGGCTTGTGGCTGCACACGGAAGTTTCTAGTATGAATAATCTCATGATCCCTTTGAGCCTGGGTGGCGGTCCAAAAGAAAAACAGGCAAGTCCTGGAATACCCAGGTGCCTCAATCCACCCAGATGTGTGTTTAAGTTGCCACCTTAAGTAAACCATTAATTAACATTCTCACATCGGTCATGAATACTCTCAAAACCCAATCCACGTCTACGAGCATAGCATGGCAATATAAGCATAACGTAATAGTAACTCCCAAGGGTTTGATAATAAACAGGTAATAGGTACTACCTCAACTACTTCCCATCCCACAATTTCATTAGATCCTAATCATGCAATGTTTGAGGATTGATCTAATGCAATAAAACTGGGTATGAAAGAGATATGATCAAAGTGTGAACTTGCCTGCAATGTTGATGAAGATGATTCGCACTCAAAACTCTTTAGATCTACTCGTCACACTCCGGTCAATCTATCATAAGCAAGCAATAATAACCATACATAAGCAATCACTCAGAAGATTAGAAAGATCGAAGAAAACGATTCGGAAAACATCAAAACCAAGCAAATAACTCTTGTGACATAAAGCAATTTCTAACAGTACCAAAATTATGTGAGTTTGGCCTTATCAAAAAGTTTAGGTCAAGGGCTTCGATTTGCAAAAAGAATCAACTCAAACGAAGCTACGAAACTCAAGTTATGATCAAACAAAGTTTGAATACAAATATAATCTAATTCAACTTTTAAAACTTTCAAAAAACATGTTTGAGTTGGATTACGAGATAGAGGGGATCATAACAAAGAAGTGGGCGTTGGTTTCATCTAATTCCGATTAACGAGCAAAAAGTTACGGTCGTTTGAAAACCAGGGGCTGATATATAAAAGAAACTACTACAGATAGGTCCCTGGACAGAAAATTAAAAGAAAAGAAAAAGTCTAAATAGCAAACGTTCGTTTTCTAATCCTAACCGGCGAACGTTCTCTAAATAACCTAACTAAAAAAATAAAACCGGCTAAAACAAAAAACCGAAAAAAACCTAAAGAATAAATAAACCGGACCGGGACGGTTTTATACCGGTCTGGCCGGTTCGGGCGGCGGTGGTCAACGGCGAGGCGGGCAGAGGCTCTGGCGAGGCGACGACAGCGGCGGGAGACAGCGTGGGGCAGCGCTGCGAGTGGCGGGGTGGCGCGGGGAGAGGAGCGGCTACGGCGCGGCGTTGGCGGCGGAGCGAGGGCGAGGCGTGGCTGCGGCGGTGGTGGATGGCAGCGGCGGCGGCGACGAGATGCGGTGGGTGAGGTGCGAGGCGAGGGGCGGCGGCTCTGGCGCACTATTTAAGGGGGTGAGAGGAGCGAGATGGCGTGGAGGAGGGGCAACGGATAGGCGGCGGCGGAGTCCAGGTACACGACGGCGGCGGCGACGCCGTGCGGGTGCGGGAGTCCCGAGCTCGGGGGCGAGCTTGGCGGGCTGGCTGGGCCGCGGCCTGGCTCGGGCGCTGGGCCGGCCCAGTCGGCGAAGAAGAAGATTTTTTTTTAAATCAACGCAGACAAAGAAAGAAAGAAAAACAGAATAAAATAAAATATTATATAGGCATATTATATATCAAAATTTTCATAAAAAGATTTTCTAGGACATGAACATTTTTCTAGTATGAAATAAAATACACACAAATTCAGATAATTCAAAGAGTGCTCCTGCTTTAATAAAATCCAATAAAAATCATTTTAAAAATACCAAAATTAATTCAAATTTATTTCTCTCCAATTTTCTGCTATAGGGAATCATGTTACCCTAATTTCCATATATTTTATTTTTGGAGAAAAATAATTTGAATAAAACTCAAATAACTCCAAATAGAAAAATAATTTCAAAAGGATTTTGAATTTATTTCTTTTAAAAGTTCCAACTCATATTTCATATAGTTTGAAGAAGTCATTTTATCTTCTCTCGTGAAAATCATTGAGTTGCATAAAGTTTCAGAATTTGAAATATGTTCAAATAACATTCAAATATTTTCAACACCCCTTTTCATTTAAATAAATGGAAGAAGTCATATTATCTTCTCTCCAGGGTTTTGTGATGAAAAGTGTTTGAATTCACGGAGAGCATAAAAGCAAAAATGAAAGTTTGGGAAAGTCCTTTTATTCCCTCTCATATTTCAAAAAAGTTTCGAATTTTCACTCAATCAATCACACAACAATCAAGCAATCAGTCAAATCTATTTATTTATTATAACATTCCAAAATTTAGAATTTTGGGATGTTACATAGAGCTTCTACTCGTTCCCAGAAGGAGTAGGCGAAGATGGAGGGTCGGCGTCGGGGTTTGGCGATGCAGTCGAACGTGGTGCATTGTCGATACGCGTTGAAGTCATAGGTGTTGAAGTAGAATCATCTTGATCATCGATCACTCTGGCGTTCACCGTTGCAGCGGAGGAGGAATAGTCAGAGTCTTCCAGAGACGGAGTTCAACGTAGGACAACATTCCTTGGGGGAGTGGTGTCACACTTGAATCTTTCAGTGAAGCCATCATCTTGAAGATCTGTTTCAGCACTGAGCAATGTCAAACTCTTCCATGACCTCAAACAAGTTTCATGTGTAACAAAGGCATTCTTGGTGGCAAGATTGCGAATGCGATTGACGTCCACCAAGAGGCTTTTCATCTGCCGCTTCAGCCAGAAATGATGCTTATCTTGTTTTTGATGCAGTGCCACAAGAAGTTCTCGGTCATTTAGAACACGAGAGCGCTTGCGAGGCCTTTGAGCGATCGTACTCTCAGTGGCTACAGTCTGAGATCGGTGAGGTAAGTGAGTATTTCCAGCCAATGGATAGACACGAGTGACTGCTTGGACTCCTTCAATGGGTTGCGAGAAGCTTTGGTGATCAGCATTGTGAAGACAAACAGGCTCCTTGGCAGGCTCTGGGTATATGGCTTCAACTGACATATCAACCTCTGGCAGAAGATCAGATGGTTGCGAGTAGAGGGCTGATAGTTGATAGCCGAGTGTAGCTTGATGAGGCGCATGACCCACGGAGCATAGAACTTTAGGCCAAAAAGATCAGAGCCAGACGCAGCCAACTGTCTCGTAAAGAAGTCCTGAGCATTGAAGCTGATGCCATTGAAGATATAAAAGACCAAAGACTTCATTGCTCCTTCAAGTTTTGCTGCTGATGAATGTCCTTTGACAGGCCATAGAGTTCGCCTGATGATGTGATAAATGGTGCGGGGCAGATACTCTAGGTCGTCGACAAAGAATTCCTTTGGGTATTCAGCGTCATGTGGCAGAGGCCTCATCGTGCTCAACATTTGGCTCAAGTTGGGCTCTGGCTTATGGAAGATACTCTCCAATGAATTGCGGTGAAGCTGACATATAGGTTCATATAATTCTCCTGGAGTGGGCAGGCCGGTAAGCTCAATGATGTAAAAGGCTTTGGATTCATGATGGACATTGCCTGTCATCCACTCAAGGACCCAAGTCTTCGGATCCCTGTTGTATCGGTGAATGTGGAGGGTAGCATAAAATTGAAGCAGAAGTTCTTCATTACAATGTTCCTTTTCAGTCACAAAGTTAAGCAAACCCGCGTCAAGGGCTTCTTCAAGGCATGGCAGTCCAGCAATGGCTTCACAGTCAAGACGCATATGAGGAAAGATGCGCCCTTGGTCATAAAGAACACATGAGTAATAGATGCGCTGCTGATAGCTCCAGAACCGATCAGATGAGATCCTTGCCCTTGAGTAGGGGTTCTTGGCGCTATCTAAGAAGGTGTTGTGCACTTTGAAGCCATTAGCATTGAAGGACCCTGGAGAAGTGGCAGTCCCTGGAAACCTGGGCAGTCTTGGCTTTGGCTTCTGAACCTAAGGCCTGTGCTCGACATGGTAATCAAATTGAGGACCAGCAGCAGGTGGAGGAACCAGAAGAGGCCATTTGACAGTGATCAGCTGGCCATAGTTGTATGCTTGCTCGATAGTATGTGGCCTTGGAGGCGGAACAGGAGCAGTGGCAGTAGCTTCAGGCCGCTGATTGGCATCGGGTGCAGCAGTGGTTCCAGGTGCTATCACCTCAGGCACCACATTGACTTCAGGCGCCACATTAGCTTCAGCCATGACAACGTCATTGGCTTCAGTGCTGGTGTTGGTGGCCGCCTCAGTATTGGTAACCTCCACTTCAGGAGCTGGAGGATGGGACACGTTCTCCTCAAGAACAACTTTGTTGGTAGGGGGTGTGGAAACACGTGCTTCTTCTTCTGTTGTTTCTTGGTCATCGGCTGATGTAGCCGGAATATCTTCAGCCTCTTTGGCTTCAGATTCAGGGTTGTTCACAGTAGGAGATGCTTCAGGAAACACTTAGTGTGAAACAGATTGGCGCTCATCTCCTTCTGGAACACTTGACAGATTGACTTGTGGCCTTAGTCCTTTGCGAAGCCTATGAAACGCCGGCGACACTTGTGGAGATGGAGTTGGTTGGGCCTCAAAGTCTTCATCGTCAATCACCGGAGTGGTGACCTGTGTTGGGGGAGTAACAGGTGTTTCTTCATCACGTGGGGATTCTTGAGGGTGATCAGCCCATGAGTCATCCTGAGAATTGGCGTCAATGGACGACCAATGCTGATGAGTTCTCTGTTCGTGATAACAGGCGATGATACCATATTGTGCTCGATCTAAGGAAGGACTTCATCATCTTTAACATTGTCTTGATGACCAATGTCTTCAGCTGCGGTGGGGTCAACAGCTGGAATGTCTTCAGCTTTAGGAGGCTATGTGGAAGCAGGCTCATGAACTATCATACGTCGTTCTTGGTGTGCAGATTCAGGACGAGCAACAGAGATCGGCTCGACTACAAGAGGCTCTGTGGGAGCAGCCCAATTGCTTTTATTGGTCTTGCGCTTCTTTGTGGGTGGAGCTTCATCAGTGGTGATCTTGGTTTTGTGTTTTCTGGCCTTGGCTTCTGCTGCCCTGGTCTTCTGAAGCTCTGAAGCCACTTTGGGGACCTTAGGTTTCACGCATGTCATGCTGGCGGGGAAGACAATGCGAGGCTCTTCCCGCCTGGATGGTTCAGTTTGGTCCACAGATGGCTTCTTCTTCTTGGCAGCCATCCCGGTGTTGATGCCAGGACGCCCAAGAGCCATGCGCTTCTCAGCTTCGTTGTAAGCTTGAACGCACTTGGCAGTGAGAGACTTCATGCGCTCACGAGAACCTTTGGCTTCATCACGTTTCTTGTGAAATGGTTCCTTGAGCTCATGCAGCATGACCTTGAAGTTCTGGACATCTGCCACGCTGAGCTTGACCATGTGCTTCTTGAATTGAGTCTTTTCAAAATCAATCTTGTGCTTCAGCTCAACAATCTTCTGAGAAAGAACTAGCTCAAGAGCAATGGCGCCGTGAAAGGAGACGCTAAGGCCAATTGGAAGTTGCAGATCGTCGAAGTTGAGGTTGGGGTGTCAAACCACTCATCAATGAAGTTGTTTAGTAAAGCCACGTCAAAGAGGGGCAAGTCGTTGAAGATTTCCGCCTCTTGTTTGCTCTTTATCAGTTGTTCAAGAGCGTCATCAGCCAGATCATCGTCACTTGACAAATCAATGGCGTCGTTCTCGTTCTTCAGAACAACAACAGGAGTCAGAGCAGGACTGGAGGAGTGCATGGGCTTCTTCTTTTTCTTCTCGGTCTTGGAGATGCGAGAGAGATCTTCAGACTGCACACTTGGTGCAGGAGGAGCAGTGGCCAAGGGCTTCACGCGCGAAGCTTTTGGTGGAGTGGAAAGCTTCGAAGCCTTAGGTTTCTTCAGCTTCTTTGGCTTCGGTGGTTCAAGCACCTCATCAGAATCAGCGCCATCTGCAGGTTGATCCACGTTTGCCCCTTGAACCATAATATGAGTGATGAGACCTTCTAAGTTGTAGAAGGGCCCAACAAGATTGGGTTCAGCTTCGCGTGTGCCATCGGCACATGGCGCAGAGGGGCCAGGGTTGAAGTCTAATCCCCTAGACTTCTTGTTTTCCTTGGCCGAGCTCTTGGCAAACTGAAAGTTGTGCTTGAACAGAATGTCATCTCGACGCCATAGCAATGACGATGGGTCGGCATTAGCAGGCTGGGGCCCTCCGACCATGCAAGGATAGAATCCCTGAGCAATGGCTTCGGTTCTAGTCTTGGGTTGAAGTTTTTATAGAGAATATCTCCCCAAGGACGCTTGATTACATTCTTCTCAGCATACTCCTTGGTGACGAATCTATACTTGAACCATTGCTCGGCCCAATATCTTCGAATCCATTGGATTCGAGTCTTGCGCTGACCATAGCTTTCTTCGGTATCAGTTTTGTATAGTTCATAGAGATCTTCGGGCAGATCCATTGATGTACCCCCCACGGCGCTGTCTGCCACCCTTCCTTGTTGATTTCTCCGTTGCCATGAAGTTTAGACCGGAAGGCTTCAACACTGTCAAAGGCTTCCATCTATTGGTCAGGTAGGAACTGGCTTCGGGAGAATTGATGTGATGCTGTAAGAATTCTGCAAACAAATGCAGACTGTGAGAACCAAGGGATTCTCCCACGGACATGTACCAGTGATAGCATTAGAGATGCGAGGGAAGGGGAAGAGGTCATATGCATTCTCAGAAGATTTTGAAGATAAATCAGTTTATAAGACATTGGCCTCATAGCGCGAAGACATTCACTTATATGTTGAGAGTTGGTTCCAGATTTGTACGGATCCAAGAATAAGTACAAGTGAGGAATCTAACTATGGGTGAAGCATAAGTGAATATACTAGGAATGGTATGAGATGTAGACATGATAGATCCAACTTTGTCGAGGCAGAAACTACTTTTGGTAAAACAGATGGATCTATAGGATCAAAAAGACGGTAAAAAGAGGGTTTTTATTTACCACACGACGAACTGCTAGACAGAGTAGAAGTTGAGGCCGAGCAGTTCGATCTTCCGTGCCCTAACTTGGCGACGGAGGACACCTACGGAGGCGGCGGAGAAGACAATGTCCATAGTCGGTGTGAAGACGTCGTCGGAGAGGTCGCGGCAGCTAAGCGCTTCATCGCCGGCGTCATCGGGAGCTAGCGGTGGCACTAGGGTTTGTAGAGGTGGAGAGGTGGAAGAAGAATTTTGACAGCGGTTGGATGGGTATTTATAGGGAAAAGAACGACACAACGCAATTACATAGGTGCCCCTGGCGGTTCACATCTGAGGGACATGTGGCATACATGCAACATACTTGGAGTTGTCCCACGTTCCCACGCCCGCCTGGACTATTGGATGGTCGTTCCGGCTTCTCCGGGTTTCAGGCAATGAGGATAGAGCATTTAAAACAGAGTTAATGTTTGTCTCTGTGTCTTCTACTGACAAGGATGCAGAGAAGACATTCGACAGTTTCAATAGAATGCATATGATTTGGATAGATAGAGTATGAGGTAGAAAGCATAGAGAGATTAGGGTCCGATCACATTCACTTAGTTCAAAAGATTCAAACGAGAAGACATAGCTATAAGTGAATGCTGTAGAGGACAGAATACTCAAATATATATCAGAATGCAACCAAGTCAACATAGTGAAGATAATCAAGAAGACACGATGATAAAGAAGACAAACCAAATGTGAAGACATAGCAAATGTAACGCCATGAGAAAAACACTCCAAATATAAGAATTTGGTGGTGGAGTTACCCACCGTATAGGAAGTATTAGACCCAGACACGGCGCACAATTATCGTGGCGCTCCGAAGTCAATTCCGCGTTAATGTATTCACACTTATAATGTAAGTCTTCATTGATTGAGGATATACGTTACTTTGTGTGTTGCACATCTAAGTCATCATCATGCATAAGTGTTAGGATGTGTGCCGGATCACAGGAAATTTGAGGATTTCAAGATATTTAGCTCACACCGTAACTTGCAAAACCGTTTCTCATCCAAGGGCTTTGTGAAGATATCTGCCAGCTGCTCCTCAGTGTTGACGTGTATGATATCAATATCTTCCTTCATGACATGGTCTCTGAGAAAGTGATGATGAATTTCAATGTGCTTTGTCTTCGAGTGCTGAACTGGGTTGTTGGCTATCTTGATGGCGCTTTCATTATCGCAATAGAGTGGTACTTGTTTCAGATGGATGCCATAGTCCTTGAGAGTTTGCTTCATCCATAGAAGCTGAGCACAGCAAGATCCAGTAGCAATGTATTCAGATTCAGTAGTGGAGAGTGATACATAGTTCTGCTTCTTTGAAGACCCACAGACAAGGGATCGTCCCAGAAAGTGAAATGTGCCTGATGTAGACTTGGGACCCACATTGTCACCAGCATAATCAGCATCCGAGAATCCAACTAGATCAAACTCTGAGCCCTTTGGATACCATAATCCTAATGTTGGGGTGTAAGCCAAATATCGAAGAATTCGCTTCACTGCTAAGTGATGTGATTCCTTTTGTGCCGCTTGGAATCGAGCACACATGCAAACACTAAGCATAATATCTGGCCTAGATGCACATAAATAAAGTAAAGAACCAATCATGGAGCAGTATACCTTTTGATCAAACTCTTTACCATTGGCGTCAGGACCCAAATGACTCTTTGTTGGCATTGGCATCGTGTAACCTTTGCAGTCTTGCATTCCAAACTTCTTCAGGCAATCTTTGAGGTATTTTTCTTGAGATATGAAGATGCCATTTCTTTGCTGACAAATTTGAAGACCAAGGAAGAACTTCAGCTCACCCATCAGGGACATCTGATATTGCTCTTGCATCATGTGTCCAAACTCATCACTGTATTTCTGGTTGGTGCAGCCGAAGATAATGTCATCCCCATATATTTTCCACACAAACAGTTCACCATCATATGTCTTTGTGAAGAGTGTGGGATCGAGGGAACCAGGTTTGAAGCCTTTGCTCTTTAGGAAGTCTTTGAGCGTATCATACCAAGCGCGAGTGGCTTGTTTGAGGCCATACAGTGCTTTGTTTAGCTTGTACACCATATCAGGATGTTTTGGATCTTCAAAGCCAGGAGGTTGTGCAACATACACTTCTTCTTCAATCTTGCCGTTGAGGAATGCACTCTTCACATCCATTTGATATAGAAAGATGCTATGATGGTTAGCATAGGCTAGCAGTATGCGAATAGCTTCAAGCCTAGCCACAGGAGCAAGTGTTTCATCGAAGTCAATCCCTTCAACTTTAGTATATCCTTGAGCAACAAGACGAGCCTTGTTTCTGACAACTTGACCATGATCATCTTGCTTGTTGCGATATATCAATTTTGTGCCTATTATGTTGTGCTTGCGAGGGTCAGGACGCTTGACAAGTTCCCACACATTGTTCAGCTTGAACTGTTGAAGCTCTTATTGCATAGTTTGAATCCATTTAGGTTCCATAAAGGCTTCAACAACTTTCTCGGGTTTAGATATTGAGACAAAAGCAAAGTGCCCACGGAAATTTGCTAGCTATGTTGCTCTTGAAAGAGTGAGTGGACCAGGTGCATTTATGCTATCAGTTATATTCTCAATCTGTACTTCATTTGCAACACGAGGATGGATTGGACGAAGATTTTGCTCTTGTTGATCATTATCATCGTTGGGAGGATTATCTTCATGCTGAGCATTGTCTTCAGGTTGATTAGGTGCAGTGATGATAAGTTCCTCTTCAGGCTGTGCTTCAGATGGCATGATTTCACCAGTTCCCATTAGTTTGATGGATTCACTGGATGGAACTTCATCTAGCACATTTGGCAGGTGCCCTCTTTGCGAGCCGTTAGTCTCATCGAACCATACATCCACAGTTTCAACCACTTTATAGAGAAAAGAGGTTGAAGACTCTGTAGGAGTGCGAGTTCTTTTGGTAACCGAGCATAAAACCTTCATGTGCTTTCGGTGCAAATTTTGAAGTGTGATGTGGATCCTTGATGTAGCACCTAGCACCAAATACTCTGAAGTAACTGACATTTGGCTTCTTGCTAGTGAGGAGTTCATAGGATGTTTTCTTCAGAAGCTTGTGAATATAAACACAGTTGATGACATGGCATGCAGTATCACTAGCTTCAGGCCAGAACTTTCTTGGAGTCTTGTATTCATCGAGCATCGTCCGAGCCATCTCAACGAGAGTTTTGTTCTTGCGCTCGATGATGCCATTGTATCCAAGTAAAGGTCGAGGCCAGTGTTCTTGAACTCAGTGCCGTTGTCACTCCTGATATGCTTAATTTTGACGCCATAGTGGTTCATGGCACGGTTGGCAAAGCATCTGAAGACATCCTGCACTTCAGTCTTGTAGAGAATTATGTGAACCCATGTATATCTTGCATAATCATCAACAATGACGAAGCCATAGAGACAAGCAGTTGTAGTGAGAGTAGAGTAGTGAGTAGGGCCAAATAAGTCCATGGGTAGCAGCTCGAAGGGTTGAGATGTCATCATGATTGTCTTCGAGGGATGCTTGGCCCTAGTCATCTTTCCAGCTTCGCAGGCACCGCACAAGTGATCCTTCTTGAACTTGACGCCCTCGATGCCTATGAAATCCTTCTTCTTTGTGAGAGTGTGTAAGTTCCTCATGCCAGCATGCCGTAGCCTTCGATGCCAGAGCCAACACTCTGAAGCTTTTGCAAGCAGGCATACGGCAAGCTGTTGTCTTGCTGAGAAATCTACCATGTATAGATCATCTTTCCGGTACCCTTAAAAGACTAGAGACTTGTCAGATTCCATGAGTACAAGACAATGATATTTTCCAAATATCACAATCATGTTCAAGTCACAAATCATTGAGACAGACATTAAGATGAAACCAAGGGATTCAACAAGCATCACTTTATCCATGTGATGATCCTTTGAGATTGCAACTCTACCTAGACCCAATACCTTGCTTTTACCAGTGTCAGCAAATGTGATGTGACTTTTGTCAGATGGACATAAAGTTGAGTCCATGAGAAGACTTCGATCACCAGTCATATCATTAGTGCATCTGCTCTCCATAATCATTCTGAAACACGAGGTGTCATACCCTACAGTACAGTTAGGGGGATAGGCTTCACCAAGTGTATTGTGAAGCATAAACATTTGACGGGAAAGAGGATTATCAAAGCTCAGATCAAGATTAGGACTCATAGGATGATTGGCAAACGATTCAGGAACAAAATACATAGTAACACCATTTGGGCATTTGATCTTGCGCCCTACAAGATGTTTTAGGTCCCCAGCAATATCATCAGACGCCTTTGATTTCTGGCTGGAGACCTTTCCCTGCATGAGAAAGTTAATTCTTCTTAACCACCCACATCTTCAGGGATGGCTTAGAAGCAATGAGTCTAAGTGCAGCATCTGAGAACTTTGCCTCTGGAGCCCTAGCAAATAGCCTTGCGGGAGGTGAATAGTACTCATATGAATAAGCAGAATAGTTCTTAGTTTTATGAACATAGCGGTTGGAAGAAACACGCTCATATTCATAAGTCTGAGTATGGTTTCCCTGTAAAACATTGGCATTAGGGTGAATCTGGTGAGTCCTCTGTCTGTATGAAGCCTTTGGACCATATGAAGCCTTAGGTCTGGAATTTTTCTTCTTCCCAAGTGGTGTCATGATGACATTCACAAGAAGATTGTCAAGACAACTTTTGGGAACCCAGATCTTCTTCATAGGTGGCCCATTCCTGCAGTTAGTACCAATATATCTGGCAAACACTTCACCATTCTGATTCTTAAACAGTTTATAGTTTGCATCAAAGGATTCATCAATGATAATAGGGTTCACAGGTAAAGCCAGATAAGGTGGATGGATCCACTGAAGGTCCCTTTGTAGCAACCCATGTGGTTTTGGGGTACTGCTCAGGCTTCCAGTAGGAGCCATCAACATTCATTTTCCTCTCGAACCCAACACCCTCTTTCCTAGGGTTTCGGTTCAGGATCTGCTTTTTGAGGACATCGCATAGTGTCTGATGCCCTTTGAGACTTTTGTACATCCCTGTTTCAAGCAATGTCTTCAACCTACCATTTTCATCAGCAATAGTAGTGGTATCCTCCGCAGAGGGGTTAGTTACCACATTAGCAGTTGAAGATATTGCAACAGTAGTAGCAGTTGGATATTCAGCAACAGAGGTAGAATTGTCACGCTCAAGGCATTTTAGACATGGTGGTTCAAATCCTTCCCGAGCGGAGCTAATCTGTTGAGCGCGAAGTGACTCATTCTCTTTTTGAAGATCTTCATGAGTCGCTCTCAATTTCTCAGGCTCTTGCTTCCTTTGAAGATAATCATAGGAGAGCTTTTCATGAGTGGTTGTGAGCGTTTCATGACGACTTTCAAGTTCCTGGTACCTAGCATGAAGATTTTTTATGTCTTCAGTTAAGGTCTGAGAACGGGTCATTTCCGCGTCCAACAGGTCACCACTTTTGTCTAACAGTTTTTGAGTATGTTCCATAGCTTTCTGTTGTTCAGTTGCAATTTTAGCAAGTGTTTTGTAGCTGGGTTTGGATTCACAATAAGAGTCATCTTCGCTTGATGTTTGAAAGTAAGCATCGCATGATTTTACCTTGGCACCACGTGCCATGAAGCGGTAAGTGGGAGCAGAGTCGTCCTTGTCATTAGCTTCAGCATTGGAGACGGAGCCATTGTCTTCAGTGTTGAAGATTGACTTGGCAACATAGGCTGTAGCTAGAGCCAGACTTGCAACACCAGGGTCAGAATCCTCCCCAGACTCCACCTCTGCCTCCTCTGAAGCAGACTCCTCCTCTGAATCCATCTCCTTGCCAACAAAAGCACGAGCCTTGCCAGATGAGCTCTTCTTATGGGATGAAGACCTGGATGAGGACTTGGAAGAAGACTTTGAGGATTTCTTATTCTTCTTGTCATCAGAATCATATTCCTTGCTCTTCTTCATCTTCTCATTGTCCCACTGTGGACACTCAGAGATGTAGTGTCCAGGTTTCATGCACTTGTGACATGTTCTCTTCTTGTAGTCATGAGTGGAAGCTTCATCATTTCTTGAGCTGGATCGTGAAGACTTTCTGAAGCCCTTCTTCTTAGTGAACTTCTGGAACTTCTTCACAAGCATAGCAAGTTCCTTTCCAATGTCTTCAGGATCATCAGAACTGCAGTCAGATTCTTCTTCAGATGAGGAAACAACTTTTGCCTTCAAAGCGCGAGTTCGGCCGTAGTTGGGACCATAGATATCTCTTTTCTCAGATAGCTGGAACTCGTGTGTGTGTTGAGCCTCTCAAGTATATCAGACGGATCGAGTGTCTTGAAGTCAGGGCATTCATGTATCATGAGGGCAAGGGTGTCGAAAGAGCTGTCAAGTGATCTCAGTAGTGTCTTGACGATTTCATGCTTGGTGATCTCAGTGGCGCCAAGAGCACAAAGCTCATTTGTGATGTCAGTGAGGCGGTCAAACGTGAGCTGGACGTTCTCATTGTCGTTTCTCTTGAAGCGGTTGAAGAGGTTGTGAAGAACACTGATCCTTTGATCTCTCTAGGTTGAGAGCCTTCGTTGACCTTGGAGAGCAAGTCCCAGACTGGCTTTGACGTTTGCAGAGCACTCACACGGCCATACTGTCCTTTGGTCAGATGACCATAGATGATGTTCTTGGCAGTAGAATTTAGTTGAATGAACTTCCTGACATCAGCAGGGGTGACACCTTCACCAGTCTTGGGAACGCCATTCTTGACGACATTACAGAGGTCGACATCAATGGCTTCAAGATGCATGTGCATCTTATTCTTCCAGTAGGGATATTCAGTTCCATCAAAGACAGGACAAGCAACGGAGGCTTTGATTATCCCTGCAGTCGACATAGCTAAAACTCCAGGTGGTTAAACCGAAACACACAGAACAAGGGAGTACCTCGCTCTAATACAAATTGAAAGTGCTAGTTATGGACTAGAGGGGGGGTGAATAGGCGATTTTTATGGAAGTCTTCAAAACATGGAAGTTTCGAAGACAAATGATAGAAATGATCCTATTGATATGCAGCGAAAGGTAAACTACACTAAGCAAGCCATCGTCAAGTATGCAATGAAGTGAAAGCACGAAGACTAATAACAGCTAGGTAGTGAAGATCAGGATGGAAGATGGTATGAAGACAAACAACAATAGTAGTCACACAGTGAAGTGAAACAGGTAAAGCAATCAAGCAATGACATCACGAAGACAAACGGTAAGTAAAGAAAGGGAGAGGATAGAACCAGTCACTTGTTGAGGACACATGATTTGCTGGACCAGTTCCAGTTGCTGTGACAACTGTACGTCTGGTTAGGGAGGCTGAGATTCAACTCAGAAGACCACGTCTTCACCTTATTCCCCTTGAGCTAAGGACACCCAGTCCTTGCCCAATTACTCTGGTAAGTCTTCAAGGTAGACTTCCAAACCTTCACAGACTTCGATCACCGGCGATCCACAATGACTCTTGGATGCTCAGAACGCGACGCCTAATCGACTGGCGGATTCACAGTCCTCAAGTGTAACAAGTCTTCAGGTCACGCGGACAGAAAGACTTCAGTGATGCCTAACACTCTTTGGCTCTGAGTGTTTGGGCTTTGTCCTCGCAAGGATTTCTCTCTCTCAAACGCTTCGGAGGTGGGTTGCTCTCAAACGAACAAAGCCGTGCACTAACTCTAAGCAGCCACCAATTTATGGTGTAGGGGGTGGGCTATTTATATCCACTAGGCAACCCAACCTGATTTGTCCGAAAAGACCCTGGGTCACTAAGGAACCGATACGTGTTCCAACGATCAGATTTCAAACACACACGGTAACTTTACTTGGGATACAAGCAAAGCTGACTCATCCAGCTCTAGATAAGATTTGCTCTCATTGTCTTCGCTCGAAGACATATTATTTTGGTTGAGCATCACTTCAGTCACTCTGACTTTGTTCTCTGGGACCCCACTTAACAGTACGGTGGTTCCGATGACTCAACAAAGAAGAAAAGGAAACAATGAAACAACTAAGTCGTCGCGCTCCATAGTCTTCACGCAATGTCTTCTCTAGTCATAAACTTCAATGTGAATATCTTCATATACCACCATTGTCGTCAATGTCTTCATACATTTTTAGGGGTCATCTCCAGTAGGTAAACCGAATCAATGAGGGACTACTACCTGTGTTATCCTGCAATTCTCACAAACACATTAGTCCCTCAACCAGGTTTGTCGTCAATACTCCAAAACCAACTAGGGGTGGCACTAGATGCACTTACACGCCCGCCTCATGAGGCGGAGTGGCATGCGGATGTGTTTCGCTCTCCACCATCTCCAGAAGAAGATCCCCCGAAGACGAACTCTGTCGAGAAGGGCTACGATCTGAAGTACAAGATATTTGCTTTGGTTATTGTCCTCAGAAGTAAAGCAGGATATTTTTACTATTAAGTGCTTTTTGTTTACTTACATCTTAGTGGAGGGCTGACCCCCTTGCGGGCATTGTGCGGCAAGGGTACCCTCTGAGGTAGGACCCTCTGTTGAAGATTTCTTCCCCCATTTGGAAACCTTTGTTTCTGGGTCTTCAGAGGTGGTCCTCTTCCTTCCTTGGGGAGAGGGAATTTCAGATTCTTCTCCCCGGTTATCCTCCTTCGCGGAGGCGCTAATTCCCCCAGTTTGGATGAAAAATGAGCGAGCCTTCTTTCAACCTCTTTATTCCTCCCTTTATCTTCCCATGAGGGCGCCTGATAAGGCGCCGACTCGAGCATTCTGGCCAGTACTGGATCTGATAAGCCTTCGGGAAGGGGGGCCGAACACCTGATCATCTTCGCCTTTGTTACCCAGTCCTGGTCAAAGAGCGACTTTTCAGAATGATGTTGTTATAAATAAAAAGACAGTGTGTTCGGCCACGGGATTACTTACTTGGGTATCTGGACGATTGCAGCTCGGACCCGCATCCTCGATGGTATCCGGACACTTTATTTGTTGTTCTAAGAACAATTTGTACATCTCTTCGAGTGTAATGCCGAGGAAGTGCTGAATAGCTCGCGGTCCTTCCAGGTTGAACTCCCACATACAGAGGGGTCGACGTTTGCAAGGTGGGACTCGATGAACTGGCATGACTTGCATTACCGTGACCAGGCTGACATCTCTCTCAAGGAGATCTCGGATGCGACTCTGCGATATCGGCACATAATTTACTGGCCCCCAGTCCAGCCCCTTGTTGATCCATGACGTCAGTTGTGGCAGGGGGCCCGAGCGAAAGGCGGGGGCAGCCACCCACTTGGTACCCCAGGGAGCTGTGATATAAAACCACTCCCGTTGCCATAAACTGGACACCTCCGGGAAGGAACCCTTTGGCCATGGAACATCGGCGCCTTTGCTTATTACATCACCTCCGCACTCTACATGTCGCCCCTCAATCATCTTCGGCTTCACAATGAAAGTCTTGAGCCACATGTCGAAGTGTGGGGTAATGCGGAGGAAGGCGTCACACACGACGATGAACGACGAGATGTGAAGGATGGAATCTGGGGCCAGTTCATGGAAATCCAGCCCATAATAGAACATGAGCCCTCTAACAAAGGGATCTAGAGCAAGGCCTAGCCCTCGGAGGAAGTAAGAGATGAATACAACGCTCTCGCCGGGTTCGGGAGTGGGAATGACCTGCCCTCGAGCAGGCAGCCTGTGCGAGATTTCGCCGGTCAAATACCTGGCCTCTCTTAGCTTCTTGATGTCCTCCTCTGTGACAAAGGAAGGAATCCACCGACCTTGAAGGTTGGATCCGGACATGGTTGAAGGTCTGAAGCACCTGACCTGAGCCTTGGGTGTTGAAACTCGAGGCGGAGGAAGGATTCGATTGAGTACGAGAGGAAAAAAGGACAGGCCTTGGCCTCTTTATAAAGAGGGTGAATATCAAGCGTCCTCCTCGTGGCTGTTTGGGTTACCCACGGGTACGATTGGGTTACCCACATCCGTATTGATGAGAATCTCGTAATAAGGGGGACGCGATCTCTGCTTCGACAAGACGTGCCAATAAAATCACCTCGCAAAACGTGCGGTGGCAGGCTGATTGAGAAAAACGATTCGAATAATGATTAGGTTGTGGTGTGATGTCACGTTATGAAAAGTCGTCAGTAGACTAGATTTGTGGAAATATTATTCTCTCTACGGTGGTATGTGGAACTTGTTTTGCAGAGCCGGACACTATCCTTGTGTTCAAGATCTTCTATGGAGTATTCAGAGGAAGAACCCGCCCTATAATGCCGAAGATAAATCTGTGCGCCTGGCTCATCGTCATTGAAGGCTGGTTCAGGGGCTACTGAGGGAGTCCTGGATTAGGGGGTCTCCGGATAGCTCGACTATATCCTTTGGCCGGACTGTTGGACTATGAAGATACAAGATTGAAGACTTCGTCCCGTGTCCGGATGGGACTCTCCTTGGCGTGGAAGGCAAGCTTGGCAATACGGATATGAAGATCTCCTCCCTTGTAACCGACTCTGTGTAACCCTAGCCCCCTCCGGTGTCTATATAAACCGGAGGGCTTAGTCCGTAGGACAACAACAATCATACCATAGGCTAGCTTCTAGGGTTTAGCCTCTATGATCTCGTGCTAGATCAACTCTTGTAATACTCATATCATCAAGATCAATCAAGCAGGAAGTAGGGTATTACCTCCATCGAGAGGGCCCGAACCTGGGTAAACATCATGTCCCCCGCCTCCTGTTACCATCTGCCTTAGACACACAGTTCGGGACCCCATACCCGAGATCCGCCGGTTTTGACACCGACAAGGGTTGCCTCGGGGCGAGGGCAGCTACACGTGTATGAGTGTACAGGGGTCCGAATCCTTTATATTGTTGCCATGGCCCTCCTTTTATAGATCAAGGGGTCACCACAATGGCAAATCAGTCATTCTACACTAATTAGATAGCAAACAGTGCTATCATACCTAACTCTGTAGACAGGGAGATTGCATTAAATGCGCCACTTAGTGTCACATCATGGCATGCCCAGCAAGCCTTGTCGGGCTGTTTGGCTACCTTCTCTCCTTCCTGCATGACACGTCTCTAGACGGGTGTCATTTTGGAGGTGATTTCCATAGGAAGTGGCTGCCATGTGTCAAGAAACAACCACTTAGTCACTTGGGGGCTTGACACCGCACCGACCGACGACCCGCGTCGCTGTGAGGTGGAGCGGTGGAGCCTTGGCTGGGTGGTCCGCCCTTGGCGTCCCCGGCAAGCTTGCCTGGGCAGTCTTGAGACTCTTCTTCGGAGAAACCTCGACCTCGCCAGGCTTGCCTGCATGGCAAGGGAGGTTTCCCTTAGTGGTGTTTTGCTTACTTTGGCTTGACTTGGTCTTCTTGATCTGCCCTCTGATTTCTCAAAGAGCTATCTCTTCAACTTGATCTCACTTCGGATGTTGCAATCTTGATCTTTATGCCTATACACAGTCAGGGCAATAGACCCAAGGTTTATTGCACCGACACCCTCATTTTAGTGAAAAGTTTGGAAGGCTAATGTCGAAGAAGTTTGAGATGTCTATGATGAGTGAACTCAAATTTTTTCCTTGGTTTGCAAATCAAGCAAACTAAGGAAGGTACCTTTGTTTCTCAAACAAAGTATACCAAGGACCTTTTCTAGAAGTTCAACATGCAACAGAGGAAAGGTATGAAAACCCCCATGCCTACTAGTGGACTTGACTTGACTAAGGATGGAAAAACGATTGACCAAAACGTTTACTGCTCTATGATTAGTTCATTTTTATATCTATGTGCCTCCCATCCCGATATTATGCTAAGTGTGCGCATATGTGCACGATATCAAGCGGCCCCTAAAGAATCTCATCTTTAGGCTGTGATAGGGATATTGAGATACTTAATTCATACACCAAACTTTGGCATTTGGTATCCTAAGAGGTCTTCTTTTGATCTTGTTGGCTACTCCTATTCAGACCATGCCGGTAAGAAGGTTGATAGGAAGTCCACTTTGGGTACTTGTCAATTTCTTGGTAGATCCCTTGTGTCTTGGTCCTCCAAGAAACAAAACTCGGTATCCTTATCCACCGCCGAAGCGGAATACATTGTTGCCGGATCATGTTGTGGTCAATTACTTTGGATGACCCAAACCCTTAAGGATTATGGGATACATGTGAAACATGTGCCATTGATTTTTGAAATTGAAAGTGCTATTAAGATTGCTCACAATCCCGTGCAACACTCTCGAACTAAGCATATTGAAGTTTGTCATCATTTTATTCGAGATCATGTTGCTAAAGGAGTCATCAATCTTAAGCATGTTCATACTGATAAGCAATTGGCGGATATATTCACCAAACCGCTTGATGGGAATGTATTTTACCATTTGACAGGGGAATTGAACATCATTGATGCCTCAAACTTAGAGTAGAAACTCCATTCGGATACATGCAAGGTATGAGCCTTTTTATGACTAATCCTTGATATTTCTCTTATGATGATAATCCTATGTCTTGGATCTATACTCGTACCCTTTAATGTTATCTAACCCTTTGTAGCTACTTGGGTGAACATAAATCCAAGAGATTGCAAATCACTCACATCTTGAGCAATCTCTACTTCACCAAGTTTCTACTATGTGATTGTTGAATGCAAGGAAGCATGAACCCACTCAACATATCCTTTGACAATTTAAATATATCAAATTTAATGGTTGTCATTTTGGATACACAAGTACTCTTCCTTGCAAGTCTAACCCATGTAGGAAGATGAACTCAAACTCCAAGTGGTGCTCCCAACTCTTGATGAACTACATCAACCTGGAGCATCCAATACAAGTTCGACTACACGATCAACATCAATACCTGTAGGATTGAAAGTAGGTCTAGAGGGGGTGATTAGACTACTTGACCATATAAAAATCTAGCCTTTTCCCAATTTTAAGTCTTGGTAGATTTTAGTAACTTAGCACAAGTCAAGCAATCAACCTACACATGCAATTCTAAGAGTGTAGTAGCAGAAAGTAAAACATTGCATATTATGGTAAAGGGAAGGGTTTGGAGAAGGCAAACGCAATGTAGACATGGAGATTTTTTGCATGGTTCCGCTAGGTGGTGCTATCGTACGTCCAAGTTGATGGAGACTTCAACCCACGAAGGGTAACGGTTGCGCGAGTCCATGGAGGGCTCCAACCATGAAGGGTCCATGAAGAAGCAACCTTATCTATCTCACCATGGCCATCGCACATGAAGGACTTGCCTCACTCGGGTAGATCTTCACGAAGTAGGCGATCAACTTGCCCTTCCAAACTCCTTGCACTCGTACGCGTCGCTGCTATACAAACTGTTTTTAACCCCTTTCCGCAATGGCATTTGAAACCGTCGCCAAGTGAGTGTGGGCGATAGGGGGGTCCTTCCCACACGACCCAGAAACCGTTGGGGATAGGGAGCCAAGATGCATATAAAGTACTCCTACTCGTTTTTGCTCGCATTGCCTTCACAGTCGGTATTCTGTGGTGCTATGTTTACGATGCGCGGCCCATCACAAATGGTTAACTATTATCGAACGTGTATGATAAGCATACAATCACAGACATTCACTTTTACCAGACCATATGCGATAACTAATTAAGAAGATTAGATAATCGTCATACGAGTTTTCGATAGGATTACGAAACATCGGACCGTCATAACATCGTCGTACACGACAACTATCGCACACGCTATTCTGTGGTGCAACGTTTACGATACATACTTCATCAGAAATAGTTCATGGTTGCGAATCGTGTACGATAAGGAAACTAACACAAATGTTTAGTTTGCCTGCACCGTTTGTGATATTGTCTGACATCGCACATGCTTTGCAAACGGCAACTGTGTGCGTGCTTGCACACGTTTCCTCTCTGCGAACCTTGTCGGATTATGGTGTATATTGCAAACGTTTGTGTTTTACCAACCGTGTGTGCCGTAATGACCTGGAGGGTGTAATTTCACCGTAATTTAATTGCTGCTATTTCAAATTATACCGGATTTGGTTTTGAATTTGAATGTATGTTGTAGCTTTATTCATATCCATCAGGTTCAAACAACCAATGCATTATACGATTCATAGGTACATATGTTCAAGAATTAAAAAAGAACCAAATAAAGAATGGTGAACCACAGTTGTATACTTGTACTATTAAAGACGGTCAAGAAAGAGGAGAAATTAATTCTGGTTGCTGAACAAGGTGAAGCGGAATGCCCATATTGTGCCCTCCTCCATGCAGAAGGCACGCACGACTCAAGTCCAACCCCATGTGATGGCCGACCGCCCATCCTTCACGGTGTTCATGAAAACATCTAGATAATCATCGTGTTCTGGTAGAAATACTTTAACCTCTGCATGCCCACCAATCATGTAGTTTGAGAGGTAATCTTGAGTGAACTGCTTTGGCAACCACTACAAAGGAAAAAGATTCAGACATTGTCATCTAACACGACTCATTATGGGTAGTAAAAAGAAGGCTCATAGTTCTTACTTACCATCCTGCAGTTCACTGTTGTCTTGGATAAAGTGTAAAAAAAAAGTTTAATTGCCATCTTTTGACCCATTTTACTAACAATCTTTATCAGTTTCCTCACTTGATGCTGGTTCATCGATATCTCATTACCCCATACGTAGAAAGGCTCAAAGCGCGGATCTTTACCAATGAGATATGTACCTAAAAGCACCAAGTTAATATTAGAAGCTAAACAACA
Organism: Aegilops umbellulata; assembly: GCA_032464435.1. Taxonomy (NCBI): domain Eukaryota; kingdom Viridiplantae; phylum Streptophyta; class Magnoliopsida; order Poales; family Poaceae; genus Aegilops; species Aegilops umbellulata. The sequence goes on from CP136059.1 coordinate 4,181,243, forward strand.
ATTGCACAATGATGTAGTACAACACTCTTTTATAGTATGTTATAACATCCAATATACTCACATATTAGATGAATTAACATCTTATATTATGGGCCGAAAGGAGTTCATTGCATTCTAACAAATTATCGGCTGATTAACTGCTGTTGTATCCATGGGTTAGAGTTAGTTAGAGCTAGTTCGGGCTCAAATAGCCCTAAAGTAGATCCAAACATGAGGGATAGTTTGAGCTTGTTGCATCTAACCCACCCAAAAAAAATTCAACCCAAGAGGTGCTAATTGGAGATAGCTCTCCTAGTGCATTTATTGTCAATCTAGCCCTGTCATCCAAACACCTCTTTAGATGGAGTTAGTTCATGGTTAGTCATGAGCTAGAAACTTACTCTAACCTCTAGCTAAGTTGAGTATCCAAACAGGGCTATGTTGTTGTTGTTGCTAATGCTGCTCTTCTACGTATATCGACATCATCAGAACATTAAGGTCACACTCTTCCATGTTGCCATGTAGCCTAGGATTGCATATTTCAGTACTGCAGGATACTGCTAACGCGACACTACGATCAGAGACCCTTTGACGAAACTATGTGCGATGCATTAATCACACACGGTGGTGTAAAAAACCCGTCAAAAAAGGTGCAAAATGTTCACGATGGCGGAGCCATCAAACACGGGTCAAATTTTAGTTGCGTGTGCGATGTAGGGCACACGGTTAATCCATTCGAACTGTTTGCTATGAGGAGAACAACAGAAACGGGCATCCATATCAATGTGTGTGCGATATACGGCATACCATTTGCTCCAAAGAACTGTTTGCTATTAGGGAGTGCAACAGAAACGGTTCAATTTAACAAGATGTGTGTGATATGCGGCATATACAGATCACATGGATGACCTATTTGGGATGAGCCAAAAGAACACAAACAAGTCATGTAAACAAGATGTGTGTGATACATGGCGAACAGCCGACTCGGATGAACTGTTTGCGATGAGAAAGTACAACACAGACGGTTAATACTGTTAATTTGTGTGCGATTCTGTGTGTACAAAAAACTTTGAAAAAAGCAAACTAGTTACTTGCGGTGGCTTGGAGTATCGCACACGATGTGTCTGCGAGTACTCATATGTGATGATTAATAATGTTAATTTGTGTGCGATTCTGTGTGTACAAAAAACTTTGAAAAAAGCAAACTAGTTACTTGCGGTGGCTAGGAGTATCGCACACGATGTGTCTGCGAGTACTCGTGTGCGATGATTAGTAAGTTACACATATGTTTCCTTATGTTAACATGTGTGTGAATTTGCAATATGGACAGTTAATATGCAAATGCCTTCTGGACATTGGGCACACGCTTAAACTCAATTAATGTGTACGATATTAATACTTTCCATGAAAATTTAAGAAGTTGGGTAACATCATTTGAGAAACAAACACACAAATATATATATATATATATATATATATATATATATATATATATATATATATATATATATATAGTGATGCTATTCATCACCCAGGATGCAGAATAAGTTATTCTTCACCCGAGGTAATCTTATGATCATTTCATAATTAAATTATGTTTGAAATTCAAATAGTTACATTCATATTGATTCACTACGTAAAATTTCGCATAAGAAAATCAAAATATAGGTCATAAGATAACAAAATTTGCAGTTTATGTGTATTTTACACTATCTTTTTACGTTTGTAATTTTACAAAACATAAAATATTTTTTACGGCGATTGTATTTTTTTCTTACGGTCTCTTTTTATGTCGGAAATAAGACAAAACTTACGGAACGTAAAATTACGGTGTATTGATGGTAAAATAGAGGGGGTGAAGAATAACTATTCCTCACCCAGGGTGACGAATAGTCAATCCGAGCTATTCTGCAACCCATTCCTAATAAGATATTCAGGAACCGTTCCTAACTGCACGAGAACAGACAGCTAACTGTGCGAACTATAATAGTTAACTACCGGGCGAACTTTTTCTCGCATTGTTTTTTTGCACTACTTTGGGGTCGTAATTATTTAACCGCTAGTCAGATTGATGCAACTCATATACCTTTCGATAGCTATTGAGAAGGAGCAAAAAACTCATTTTGGTCGTTTTCCCAAAATCGATCCAGTTTTTAAACAAAATTTAAAAAACTGAAAATCCATCGAACAAGTTTTCAATGTTTTTGTGAAAGGAATTTTCGAAGTTTTTGTCGGAATGATGCATATGATATACCGTTAGAAAGATACGGATTAGCCCGAACTTTGGCATATATAACATGTTTTCGGATTTGCTACAGTTTAAGAGCAGTTTTCAAAAAACCAACATCATTTTCGACATTTTTTGCCCGAACTATTACAGTACATGCTAACTGCTCGTCCGGAATAGCTAACTGAGATATGCTGACAAGCTAACTGCTGAGACTAAAAAAATTGTTTTTTTCTTCTATACTTTTATCGTCAGGTCAAGTTAACTTTCGGGAGTGAATTAGCTAACTGCCAGGAATCACAATATTTAGCACCAAGTTAACTGCGGGACTGAAAATGTTTTTTTTTCTTTTTTGATTGGGTCACACTAACTGCAGGTATGAAATACCTAACTGCACCCGATGAGCAAGCTAACTGCAATGGCTGATAATACTTTTTTTGCTTCTTTTGTTTTTAATTTTTTTTTCTATTTTTTCCCTGGTCAAGTTAACCGCCGGGACTGGAATAGATAGCTGTCGACACTGCAATAGTTAACTGTCAGGATTGAAATATTTTTTTTGTTTTTTGCCCGGTTCAAGCTAACGGACGGGAGTAAAATAGCAAACTGCCAAGGATTGCGGCAGTTAACACTGAGTTAACTGTCTGGATTAAAAATATTTTTTGTACCTCACGCAAGCAGGGGCTTGGCAAACAAACTGAACTCACTCATTAGATTGCTAATTTTTGTACCTCACGCAAGCAGGGGCTTGGCAAAATCATAGTTGTGTACATCACTTAATTTTTTTGGATGCAAGATAACTGCAGCCAGTCCTTGAAACTAACTGATCCATGAAACTGAGCATTGGCAAACTGCGCACCATGGATCGCGTCGCTGGCAGCATGGGGGCAAGAGCTCATTGAGCAGTGGTCTTCGTTTCTTGAGAACAAGCATAATGATAAGTCTTTTCAGAACAAAAGGATAATAATAAGCCAAGTAGTGACATGAAAATAAACCAAATCTACTGAAAGCACAAACCTAAAAGAACCACTTTAACTCTCAAACATTCAGTTTATCAAACATTTTCTAGCTTGTTCATTGTAAGTGGCTAGTTTAGTGGTCAAGGTATTCAGTTGAGCAACAGATTGATCATGATCCATCTCTCTACCTTGTTGCAAATCAGCTTCGAGGCACTCTACTTCTTTTCTAAGTTCTTCTTTTCACTCTAATTGCTTGTTTTATTGGAAGTGTGAAAAAGTATAAAATAGAATATGTCACTACCTATAGATTCTGCATTTCTGAACGACGCTATTTGATGGTTGAACACGTGAAATGATAAACTGATGACAAGAACAATAAGAAACGCACTAAAAATGACTCAATTTTATTCCTGGGAAGACGAAACAGACACAAAAGATGAAGCAGGAGCATCCTAATGCAGCATTGAACACGGTCACTGGTTCAACACCACCAGATGATAAAATGATGAGAAAAGAGTACGCAATTGCTATAATTAATCAGTCATTTGTACTCTCAATAAGATCAAACAGACACGGAAGGAGTTATGAGCACTAGAAATTAGATTTCTTTAGCAAACTGCGATGCATCCCGGTTATGACCAAAATGTTTGTGTGCCTTGCAAGCTAACTACCAATTTTTCATATCAAGTTTTTGCAAAATCTTCCCATTTGTCTACCTTTGGGATGCAAGTCAACTGTACCTTATCTACATGCCTATTTTTGCTCTTTTTGTGAAAATGGTTGCAAAATGTGATTTTAACTACTATACATTGTAAAAGTTAAATTCAAAATTAACTCGCATTTAAAAAACATGTTTTGTTAACTGCACTTTTTTTTGTAAAAGTTAACTTATAAAATCTACTCAGCTAACTGCTACACGGGTTCTTGTAAAAAACTAACTGCTATAGACCCCGAACTGGTATACATTTGTAAAGTTAACCGCGGTAAATTATGATGTTAACTTCCTATTTTTCTGGGTAGCCAATTTTTATGTTTATCAGGATGTGCAATGAATCAAGAGTGACATGTATGAAAGAATTATGAACGATGGCTTTGCCACAAATATGATGTAGCGACCCGACCCGAATGGGTCAAGTCTCTGTGCTTACGTGTCATCCCTGGATCGGTATGCTGACACACACAGTACTCGAGGATTTATAACAGAGGTAAATCACATGTATAAAGTAACGTAAATACTATTACCTCAATCCATATAGCGGAAGCAACAAGGTTGTGGATTCCCATCAACACCAACGGCAAAGTTGAGTATAGGAAATCGTAACCCTAATGTATCACTTACTCGTCGTAAGAAACCTGCAACATGAGACGTTGCAGCCCGAAACGGGTCAGTACATTGAATGTACTGGCAAATTCACACCATAGAGAAAATGATGAACAATGGCTATCACTAAATGCATATGTGGCTGGTGGAAAAGCTCTATGGTTATAATGTTTTTGCGAAAAGCCATTTTTCCCTACTGCAAAGGAATACATTTATTTAACTATCATGGTGGTTGTTAAACATTGAGAATGGTTGACAGCATTCTCAATCCCAATTAAAAATGATCATTAAAACCCAACAAAATTAATTAAGGTAACGTGATGAGATCAACAGGATAATCCAAGAACTAGATACTCAAGATGTCCATAACCGGGGACACGGCTAATCATGATTAGTTTGTACACTCTGCAGAGGTTTGCGCACTTTTCCCCACAAGACTCGATCGCCTCCGTTTGGTTTCTCGCACTACATGGTGTTTGAGAAACGGATGACCGAGACATAGTCTTTCAGAAGAGCTAGCACCTTACATGTGGGGTATACCGTACCACCTACATCCCCTACATCTGCTAGTCCACCCCGTAAGATTTCGCACAACTTAGTCAACTACGCCAGAGCCCATAATGGCTTGCGGCTGCACACAGAAGTTTCTAGTATGAATAATCTCATGATCCCTTTGAGCCTGGGTGGCGGACCGTAGGATGATCACACGGTATATCCCCGGGATCTCCTAGGACAACACTGGTATATCCCCAGGTGTTCGGGCAAGTCCATTGGTCTATCCCTAGGGTGCCCTTAGCAATCCACCCAGATGTGTATTTAAGTTGCCACCTTAAGTTGAACCTTTAAATAACAATCTCACATCTGTCATGGATTTCACTCATACCCAAACCACGTCTACGAGCATAGCATAGCAATATAAGCAACGCGTAGAAGTAACTCCCAAGGGTTTGATAGTAATAGGGCAATAGGTTCCTACCTCATCAACTACTTCCCAATACCCACATTTTCAATTAGATCCTAATCATGCAATGTTTGAGGATTGATCTAATGCAATAAAAACTGGGTATGAAAGGGTTATGATCAAAGTGTGAACTTGCCTGTAATGTTGATGAATATGATTCGCACTCAACACACTTGATAGTTCTACTCGTCACACTCCGGTCAATCTATCGTAAGCAAGCAATAGTAACCACACATAAGCAATCACTCAAAAGTTCAGAAAGATCGAAGAAAACGATTCGAAAAACATCAAAACCAAGCAACTAACTCTTGCAACATAAAACAATTTCTAACAGTAACAAAATTATGTGAATTTGGCCTTATCAGGAAGTTTAGGTCAAGAGCTTCGATTTGCAAAAAGAATCAACTAAATCGGAGTTACGGAACTCAAGTTATGATCAAACGAAGTTTGAATACAAATCTGTTTGAATTCAAATTTTAAAACTTTCAAAAACATGTTTGAGTTGGATTACTGGATAGAGGAGATCATAACGAAGACGTCGGCGTTGGTTTCGTTGAATTTGGATAAACGAGTAAAAAGTAATGATCGTTTGAAGTTCAGGGACTAAACTGTAAAGAAAAACATCACAGATAAGTCCCTGACTGGAATTAAAACAGAAAAAGAAAAATACTAAATTACGAACGTTCGTTACCGAACGCTAAAGAACGAACTTGTTCACTTCAGAAGCTAACATAGTGAACGTTTGCTAATTGAAGAAAAACATTTTTTTAACAGAATCGATCTGGTCCATTGGATCAAGATCTAACGGCGAGGGAGGAGCGGGGAGTTACCGCAGCGGCGGCGGCGGTCAACGGCGAGCCGGGACGGCGGCGGCGGCTCGGGTCCAGCCGGGGCGGCGGCTCCGGTCGTCCAGGAGGGTGGCGAAGGGGCCGGGAGGGGCGGCGCGGCGAGGCGAGGAGGATAGCGGCGTCGGTGGTGGTCCGCGGGGCGGGACGGAGCGGGGGCGGCGGCAGTGGATCTCGCCGGCGGTGGCGGGATGCGGAGGTGCGGTGGGCAGAGAGGAAAAGGCGGCGGCGAACGGGGTCAGGGGGGCGGCGGCCCGGTATTTAAGAGGAGGCGAGGCGTTGCGTGGAGGAGGGGGCAGGCGGACGCGGAGTCCGGTCGGGACACGACCGTCGAGGCGGCGGCGGCCGCGGCAGCGTGCCCGAGCAGGATTCCCGCTCGGGGAAGGAGATGTCGGCGGGGGCGCTGGGCTGGGCCTTGGCCTGGCAGGAGCTGGGCCGGCCCAGTTCGGCGGAAGAAGTTTTTTTTTTTAAACATTTTCGCAGACAAGAAAATAAGCAAAATTAAAAACAAAATAAAAATATAATATAGGCATATTATATATCAAAATTTTCAGAAAAAGATTATCTACAACGTGAACATTTTTGTAGCATTTAATAAAATACACACTAATTTTAATAGTTCAAACAGTGCTCCTGCCCTATTAAAATCCAGTGAAAATCATTTTTAAAATACCAAAATTAATTCAAATTTATTTCTCTCCAATTTTCTATAGTAGGGAATCATGTTACCCTATTTTCCATATATTTTGTTTTTGGAGAAAAATAATTTGAATAAAACTCAAATAACTGCAAATTGAAAATAAATTCAAAAGAACTTTGAATTTAATTTCTTTGAAACTCCCAACTCATATTTCATATAATTTGAAGAAGTCATTTTATCTTCTCTCGTGAAAATCATTGAGTTGCATAAAGTTTCATAATTGGGAATATTTTCAAACGAAATTCAAATATTTTCAACACCCCTTGTCATTTGAATAAATTGAAGAAGTCATGTCATCTTCTCTCCAGGGTTTTGTGATGAAAAGTATTTGAATTCACGGAGAGCATAAATGAAAAATGAAAGTTTGGGAAAGTCCTTTTATTCCCTCTCATTTAACTTTCATAAAGTTTCGAATTCACTCACTTTCAGTCAATCAAACAAACAATCAATCAAATCTATCTATTTATTATAACATTCCAAAATTTAGAATTTTGGGATGTTACAAACCTACCACCCTTAAAATGAATCTCGTCCTCGAGATTCGGAGAGGCTAGAAAGAAATAGGTTAGGTTCGGGGTCTTCTCAAAATCCATCGACCGTCTCCGGAATCTCGGGTGCTACCACCCTTAGAAACATTGTTACGGTCCCATCAATACTCATATACTCCATCCTTATTCTTGACAGGGCCGGTCTTCTCAGATCTTCAGTATAATTCCTTTCTCTAGGCTCTTCCGATAGTGGCATAACCTTTTTTCCTGAATTCTTTTGTCCTTTCCTTTTGGTAAGGTTATTCCGAGACTGGGTCTTCTTAGCTGACGGGCCTGGCGCCAATACTAAACAACTATCGATATCTCATGGTGGTCAACAATTTATGGTTTCTCCTGCAGGAAATGGGTCTGGTTGATCCTCACCGTATAACCTACGGTTGGCAACAGGTGCCTTGTACAAGGAAAAAAATTCTTATACCATTCTAAGGTTTAAACAGGGTTTTGATCGTCGTCTCTTTACTATAGGTAAGTCACTCAGATTTACCATCCCGTATAGCAAAGCGAATAATAAGAGTAAGTCGGTATGGTGATCAATCCATCCCGCACCCAAATCATTACCTTGTATATGGTTTAGCGAATCTCGCATTCTAACACTCGGTCATCCTCACAAGCATTGCAGAATTTCTCTTGTCAACGAACTAATTCGGATAATCCATTGATTCTGCAAGCCAGACAAACATCTATCGTTCCTTCCCAACCCTCAGGTTTTGCGTAAGCTCCTATAAGATCGTCTATCGATAAAATCGTAGCTTCCTCCAGGGTTTTTCCTTCAGCGAGAGTGTGTTTGCTTCTTGGCAGGTCCTGGGGCCTATGGGTTATGGCCCATCTCATCACTTGCAAACCTTGAACTCATCATCGGGGCAACGAATCCTTAGTCCAACAGCCAACTTCCTAGCATTCTTAAATCCATCCAATTACATTGTCTCCCTTCCTTCTATTGGCACCAAAATAGGTCATGATTACTCAAACTCATCATGGAATTTCCATTGATCCATATTTCCAACATCATTCCTCCTTTATATCCAATAGTAATTTATCGCTTCATCCTCGTGGGATATCCCACATACCGAGATAAAAACTTATACTTATGAAGTCCATACTCCACTTCGGGGAACATCATTATCCTTTCCAGGGTCAAGCGTCCTTACAGGGGAATATTGGCCATCTCTGCATGGCACTTTTTCAACTGGGAACGTGAAACACATCATGAACGTCTGACAGTTCTTCGGGTGACTCCAATTTGTTGGCCACTTCTCCCATACGCTCCAAAACTTCGTATGGTCCTACAAATCTCAAGGCTAACTTTCCCTTAACTCCAAATCGTTTAATTCCTCGCAGAGGGGACACACGAAGACATGCTCTGTCTCCAATTTCATAGACTACCTCCTTGCGTTTTTGAGTCTGCATAACTCTTCTGCCTGGACTGAGCTACCTTCAGTCTATCTCGAGTCAACTTAACATTCTCTTTTGACTCCTTATCACATTTGGTCCAAACACCTAACGGTCTCCAACTTCATCCCACACACTCTTGGGGTATCACACATATCGAGACAAAACTAGTAGTCATTTTGTCTGAAATCCACTCAGTGGAGTATCCTTATCTTTTCCAGGGGTCAACGGTTCTTACAGGGTACTACCACCCTTAAAATGCTCCAATACTCCATAGACCATATTTCTCACATCCTCGAAAATGGTCAACATCTTTCCTCATAGAGTGACTCATAAAATCCAAATCAGTACCAACACTGCTAACTTTATTGATTCTCAAATTATTACAATCTCCTGTTTTTCCATTACATGCCTCAACTCAACATCTCAATATAAAGGAAAAATGTTCTCACTACTACTACTATATTTCTTCTGTTACAAACTCAATTATTTATCACAAGTCTCCTTCTCCTTCGAACAATCTCTGGCAAAGTGCCCTGCTTCATTACAACGGAAACATATTACTTCTGACAAATCTCGAGGTTTTCTTGTGATTATATAGTCTCCTTGGGTTGTTGGCTTCCTTTTTGGGCAATTTCTGAGGTAGTGCCCTGACTCCTTGCACCTATAACAGGTGATATGACTCAGATCCTTCCTAGAATCCAATCTACTTCTCTTTCTAGACTTTTCCATTCCAATCAGGGCTTCTATTTCCTGTGGGTCATACTCTACTTCCTCCGTCGGGAATTCTACTAGATTCCCCTTCATACAATTCTGGGAGATGTGTCCTTCTTCTCCACATGAATAGCAAGACTTGTGCAGGGTTTAATTGGTTCCTCTTTGGGTGTGTCCTCCACCTCTTCCTTCATCGTAGGTTCTTTTAGAATTCCCATTAGGGCTCCTTTCATTTTTTCTTTCTTCTGCTGGATGGTTCTTTGTACCATGGGGTAAATGTGACACTGTGCAGGGTAGTGGGTAGTCCCTTCACACAAGAAACAAGTGATCTGCCTAGTTGGGCATTCTTCAGTTGGGTGACTTCCTTCACAATTAGGGCATTCATCCTTGTGTTCTTTATGGTTGTGTCCTATTTCTCCACAAAGCTTGCATGCACAAGTTTTCTTCATATCCTTTCCATAAGGCTCAAATTTCTGGGACACAAACTGAGACTTTAGCAAATTCAACTTAAATTATTTCCAAGTGGTTACTCCTTGCCATCCATTGATGGTTTGGTACATCCTCCACCAAGTAGCAACACCTCTTTCAAAGCATTGAAGAGCATGCTGGGCCATATCCTTTCCGACTATGGGGTTGTTCTCCATATGATCCTCCATGTTCTGAATCCATCGGTCTGTCTCCAATTGACTTATCGATCCAGAAGATACGAGCTCATCTCCATTCATCATCTATTGGGTCCATGGGTTTTGGGGTGAGATAAGAGAGATCGAGAGAGATGCACACAATACAAACAAATGTTTTTTTAAAGACAGATTTTATTGTGGCTGTCGGAAAAACATCAAACAAATGACAGCTCACAATCGTCGCATCTAACGCAGGTATAGAAGAGGGGTTTGGTCTTCTAAAGGTCAACGTCGCCAAACTCTTCAAGTCTTGTTCATGTCTCCGATGGCTTCTTCCCATCGTGCTTGTCCTTCTCAACTTCTTTTGCCAGATCATCTCTATTGACGCGAGGTCTCATGGCGTTCCTTAATATTCTGGAGTTGCGTTCCAAACTTCGGGGTTTCAACATACTTGACATGAACCATGGCACTACGGTCCTTCCGTTCCTGACGAATCTCCTGTATCTCGAGGTTTTGCTCCTCCAGCTTGGCTACTTTCAGCTTCTAAGTCCTGAGTTCTTCACGAAATGCTTCCTTTCAAGTACAGATTCTTGTAGCTCCATCTTAATTTCTTGATGTAACACTCCAGATCCTGGTGATACACCGGCTAAGGTTAAAACTTCATCTTGCTAATAGGTGCTCCATCAGCCTTCTACTATCCAATCCTTCCATGCATATGTATGCCTTAACTTAGCATGGTGACAATAGCATAAGCTGGCGATAACATCATGGATAGTCGTGTTTCTCCTCTTGTTATTTCCATGAGCTATCTCTCCGTAGTTGATATCCCTTGCCTTTAGGGTCCTCTCGACAAAACTTTGAGTTCTAATGCTTTATGTTCCGGTATTTCTCCATTACACATTGAACTCGTGTATTAACAACTTCCATAGTCTGCCAAGTTCCATAAGGGTAGCCTTCCTAGGTCATACTAATCCGAAAATTCTTCAGAGCCTTCAAGTTCTCCTAGTCTTCGGAGTCTTCAACTGTTGTAGTTTCCATCATTCAGATGCATGGTAATTCTCCTTCATTCCATAGTGATCGTGGTTGTCCGATATCTTGTACTTCTTGGGGTGGTCTCATCGGTCGAATCTTCGAGTGGTCAAAAGAGAAAGGGGTATAGTCTCACTAAAAGGGAATATTTGAATAAGCTCAGAAGAGAAGAGAGGTAAAAGATCTTTTGAAAAGAAAGTTTGTAGAGAAAATTTTTCCTATGGGCTTGCCAGTTTTCTAGGGTCACGTCCTACAGTCAACATGTGCTCTGATACCATCTTGTAGCGACCCGACCCGAATGGGTCAAGTCTCTGTGCTTACGTGTCATCCCTGGATCGGTATGCTGACACACACAGTACTCGAGGATTTATAACAGAGGTAAATCACATGTATAAAGTAACGTAAATACTATTACCTCAATCCATATAGCGGAAGCAACAAGGTTGTGGATTCCCATCAACACCAACGGCAAAGTTGAGTATAGGAAATCGTAACCCTAACATATCACTTACTCGTCGTAAGAAACCTGCAACATGAGACGTTGCAGCCCGAAACGGGTCAGTACATTGAATGTACTGGCAAATTCACACCATAGAGAAAATGATGAACAATGGCTATCACTAAATGCATATGTGGCTGGTGGAAAAGCTCTATGGTTATAATGTTTTTGCGAAAAGCCATTTTTTCCCTACTACAAAGGAATAAATTTATTTAACTATCATGGTGGTTGTTAAACATTGAGAATGGTTGACAGCATTCTCAATCCCAATTAAAAATGATCATTAAAACCCAACAAAATTAATTAAGGTAACGTGATGAGATCAACAGGATAATCCAAGAACTAGATACTCAAGATGTCCATAACCGGGGACACGGCTAATCATGATTAGTTTGTACACTCTGCAGAGGTTTGCGCACTTTTCCCCACAAGACTTGATCGCCTCCGTTTGGTTTCTCGCACTACATGGTGTTTGAGAAACGGATGACCGAGACATAGTCTTTCAGAAGCGCTAGCACCTTACATGTGGGGTAGACCGTACCACCTACATCCCCTACATCTGCTAGTCCACCCCGTAAGAGTTCGCACAACTTAGTCAACTACGCCAGAGCCCATAATGGCTTGCGGCTGCACACGGAAGTTTCTAGTATGAATAATCTCATGATCCCTTTGAGCCTGGGTGGCGGACCATAGGATGATCACACGGTATATCCCCGGGATATCCTAGGACAACACTGGTATATCCCCAGGTGTCCGGGCAAGTCCACTGGTCTATCCCCAGGGTGCCCCTAGCAATCCACCCAGATGTGTATTTAAGTTGCCACCTTAAGTTGAACCATTAAATAACAATCTCACATCTGTCATGGATTTCACTCATACCCAAACCACGTCTACGAGCATAGCACAACAATATAAGCAACGTGTAGAAGTAACTCCCAAGGGTTTGATAGTAACAGGGCAATAGGTTCCTACCTCATCAACTACTTCCCAATACCCACATTTTTAATTAGATCCTAATCATGCAATGTTTGAGGATTGATCTAATGCAATAAAAACTGGGTATGAAAGGGTTATGATCAAAGTGTGAACTTGCCTGTAATGTTGATGAAGATGATTCGCACTCAACACACTTGATATTTCTACTCGTCACACTCCGGTCAATCTATCGTAAGCAAGCAATAGTAACCACACATAAGCAATCACTCAAAAGTTCAAAAAGATCGAAGAAAATGATTCAAAAAACATCAAAACCAAGCAACTAACTCTTGCAACATAAAACAATTTCTAACAGTACCAAAATTATGTGAATTTGGCCTTATTAGAAAGTTTAGGTCAAGAGCTTCGATTTGCAAAAAGAATCAACTAAATCGGAGTTACGGAACTCAAGTTATGATCAAACGAAGTTTGAATACCAATCTGTTTGAATTCAAATTTTAAAACTTTCAAAAACATGTTTGAGTTGTATTACTGGATAGAGGATATCATAACGAAGATGTGGGCGTTGGTTTCGTTGAATTTGGATAAATGAGTAAAAAGTAATGATCGTTTGAAGTTCAGGGACTAAACTGTAAAGAAAAACATCACAGATAAGTCCCTGACCGGAATTAAAACAGAAAAAGAAAAATACTAAATTACGAACGTTTGTTACCGAACGCTAAAGAACGAACTTGTTCACTTCAGAAGCTAACATAGTGAACATTTGCTAATTGAAGAAAAACATTTTTTTAACAGAATCGATATGGTCCATTGGATCAAGATCTGACGGCGAGGGAGGAGCGGGGAGTTACCGCGGCGGCGGCGGCGGTTAACGGCGAGCCGGGACGGCGGCGGCGGCTCGGGTCCGGCCGGGGCGGCGGCTCCGGTCGTCCAGGAGGGTGGCGAAGGGGCCGGGAGGGGCGACGCGGCGAGGCGAGGAGGATAGCGGCGTCGGTGGTGGTCCGCGGAGCGGGACGGAGCGGGGGCGGCGGCAGTGGATCTCGCCGGCAGCGGCGGGATGCGGAGGTGCGGTGGGCAGAGAGGAAAAGGCGGCGGCGAACGGGGTCAGGGGGGCGGCGGCCCGGTATTTAAGAGGAGGCGAGGCGTTGCGTGGAGGAGGGGGCAGGCGGACGCGGAGTCCGGTCGGGACACGACCGTCGAGGCGGCGGCGGCCGCGGCAGCGTGCCCGAGCAGGATTCCCGCTCGGGGAAGGAGATGTCGGCGGGGGCGCTGGGCTGGGCCTTGGCCTGGCAGGAGCTGGGCCGGCCCAGTTCGGCGGAAGAAGTTTTTTTTTAAACATTTTCGCAAACAAGAAAATAAGCAAAATTAAAAATAAAATAAAAATATAATATAGGCATATTATATATCAAAATTTTCAGAAAAAGATTATCTACAACGTGAACATTATTGTAGCATTTAATAAAATACACACTAATTTTAATAGTTCAAACAGTGCTCCTGCCCTATTAAAATCCAGTGAAAATCATTTTTAAAATACCAAAATTAATTCAAATTTATTTCTCTCCAATTTTCTATAGTAGGGAATCATGTTACCCTATTTTCCATATATTTTGTTTTTGGAGAAAAATAATTTGAATAAAACTCAAATAACTCCAAATTGAAAATAAATTCAAAAGAACTTTGAATTTAATTTCTTTGAAACTCCCAACTCATATTTCATATAATTTGAAGAAGTCATTTTATCTTCTCTTGTGAAAATCATGGAGTTGCATAAAGTTTCAGAATTGGAAATATTTTCAAACGAAATTCAAATATTTTCAACACCCCTTGTCATTTGAATAAATTGAAGAAGTCATGTCATCTTCTCTCCAGGGTTTTGTGATGAAAAGTATTTGAATTCACGGAGAGCATAAATGAAAAATGAAAGTTTGGGAAAGTCCTTTTATTCCCTCTCATTTAACTTTCATAAAGTTTCGAATTCACTCACTTTCAGTCAATCAATCAAACAATCAATCAAATCTATCTATTTATTATAACATTCCAAAATTTAGAATTTTGGGATGTTACATATGATGTCAACTACATGATCATGCAAAGCAATATGACAATGATGGAGCGTGTCATAATAAACGGAACGGTGGAAAGTTGCATGGAAATATATATCTCGGAATGGCTATGGAAATGCCATAATAGGTAGGTATGGTGGTTGTTTTGAGGAAGGTAATGGTGGGTTTATGGTACCGGCAAAAGTTGTGCGGTACTAGAGAGGCTAGCAATGGTGGAAGGGTGAGAGTGCGTATAATCCATGGACTCAACATTAGTCATAAAGAACTCACATACTTATTGCAAAAATCTATTAGTTATCAAAACGAAGTACTACGCGCATGCTCCCAGGGGGATAGATTGGTAGGAAAATACCATCGCTCGTCCCCGACCACCACTCATAAGGAAGACAATCAAAAAATAAATCATTCTCCGACTTCATCACTTACAGTTCACCATATGTGCATGCTACGGGAATCACAAACTTTAACACAAGTATCTCTCAAATTCACAACTACTCAACTATCATGACTCTAATATCACCATCTTCATACCTCAAAACAATCATAAGGAATCAAACTTCTCATAGTATTCAATGCACTTTATATGAAAGTTTTTATTATACCCATCTTGGATGCCCATCATATTAGGACTAATTTTATAACCAAAGCAAATTACCATGCTGTTCTAAAAGACTCTCAAAATAATATAAGTGAAGCATGAGAGATCAATAATTTATATAAAATAAAACCACCACCGTGCTCTAAAAAGATATAAGTGAAGCACTAGAGCAAAATTATCTAGCTCAAAAGATATAAGTGAAGCACATAGAGTATTCTAATAAATTCTGATTCATGCATGTCTCTCCCAAAAGGTGTGTACAGCAAGGATAACTGTGGTAAAATAGAAAGCAAAGACGCAAATCATACAAGACGCTCCAAGGAAAAAACATATCATGTGGTGAATAAAAATATAGCATCAAGTAAAGTTACCGATAGACGAAGACGCAAGAGGGGATGCCTTCCGGGGCATCCCCAAGCTTAGGCTTTTTGTTGTCATTGAATTTTACCTTGGGGTGCCTTGGGAATTCACAAGATTAGTTCTTGCCTCTCCTTATCCCAATATCCATCAAATCTTTACCCAAAAACTTGAAAACTTCACAGCATGAAACTTAACAGAAAATCTCATGAGCTCCGTTAGTATAACAAAATAAACAAGCACTTTAAGGTACTGTAATGAACTCGTTATTTATTTATATTGGTGTTAAACCTACTGTATTCCAACTTCTCTATGGTTCATACCCCCCGATACTACTCATAGATTCATCAAAACAAGCAAACAACACACGAAAAACAGAATCTGTCAAAAACAGAACAGTCTATAGCAATCTGTAATGTTCGAATACTTCCAGAAATCCAAAAATTCTACCAAATTAGTACGACCAGTTAATTTGTATATTAATATACTTCAAAAATAATCAGGGCAAAATCTCTCTTCTACTATTTATTAAAATTATTTTCGTGAGAGTAAAGTTTCTGTCTTTTTCAGTAAGATCAAACAACTATCATCCATGAAGATTCTAAAGGCTTTACTTGGCACAAACACTAATTAAAACATAAAAAACACAATCATAAAAGTAGCATGATGAATTATTTATTACTAAACAGGAACAAAAAGCAAGGAACAAAAATAAAATTGGTTTCCTCCCAACAAGCTCTATCGTTTAACGCCCCTAGCTAGGCATAAAAGCAAGAATAGATCTAGGTATTGCCATCTTTGGTATGCAATTCATAAGTGGCTCTCATAATAGATTCATAAGGAAATTTAATTTTCTTCCTAGGAAAGTGCTCCATGCCTTTCTTTAATGGAAATTGGAATCTAATATTTCCTTCTTTCATGTCAACAATTGCTCCAATCGTTCTAAGGAAAGGTCTACCTAGAATAATTGGACATGTAGGATTGCAATCTATATCAAGAACAATGAAATATATGGGAACATAATTCCTATTTGCACCAATAAGTAAATCATTAATCCTTCCCATAGGTTTCTTAATGGTGGAATCCGCAAGATGCAAGTTTAAAGAACAATCATCAAATTCACAAAAACCTAGCACATCACACAAAGTTTTGGAATCGTGGAAATACTAGCACCCAAATCAGATAAAGCATAGCATTCATAATTTTTAATCTTAATTTTAATAGTAGTTTCCCACTCATCATAATGTTTTCTAGGGATAGAAACTTCTAGTTGAAGCTTTTCTTCATAGGATTGCATTAAAGCATCAACGATATGTTTGATAAAAGCTTTATTTTGATTATAAGCATGAGGAGAATTTAACACGGATTGCAACAAGGAAATACAATCTATCAAAGAGCAATTATCATAATTAAATTTCTTGAAATCCAAAATAGTGGGTTCATTGCTATGTAAAGTTTTGACCTCTTCAATCCCACTTTTATCAAATTTTTGCATCAAGATCTAAAAACTTCGAATCATTGGACACCTTTTAACTAAAGTTGACTCATCTCTAGTCCCATCTTTATCCAGATTCATATTGGAAAAAATATTTAATAGGAGTCACATCAATCACTTTTAGATCTTCATCACTATTATCATAAAAACTAGAAGAACACGCTTTCACAAAGCAATCCTTTCCAACATGCATCCTAGCGGTTCTTTCTTTGCACTCATCGATGGAAATTCTAATGGCTTTGATAGACTCATTGATCTATGCTTAGGTGGAATAGATCTAAGTTTCAGAGAATCAACATCAAGAGAAATTCTATCCATGTTCCTAGCCAACTCATCAATCTTAAGCAATTTTTCTTCAAGCAAAGCATTGAAATTCTTTTGCGAATTCATAAATTCTTTAACACTAGTCTCAAAGAGGGCGTCTTATTAAAATTTCCATAAGAGTTGTTGTATGAATTACCATAATTATTAGAGGAATTACTAGGAAACGGCCTAGAATTAAAGTTTCCTCTATATGCGTTGTTACCAAAATAGTTCCTACCAACAAAATTCACATCCATAGATTCATTATTATTCTCAATGAAAGTGGACAAAGGCATATCATTAGGATGAGAAGAAACACTTTTATTAGCAAACAATTTCATAAGTTCATCCATCTTTCCACTCAAAACATTAATCTCTTCAACCGCATGAACTTTTTTACTAGTGGATCTTTCAGTGTGCCATTGAGAATAATTAACCATAATATTGTCTAGGAGTTTAGTAGCTTCTCCTAAGTGATTTCCATAAAAGTGCCTCCCGCGGCCGAATCTAAAAGATTTCTAGAAGCAAAATTCAATGTGGCATAATTTTTTTGTATAATCATCCACAAATTCAAACCATGTGTAGGGCAATTACGTATCATTAATTTCATCCTCTCCCAAGCTTGTGCAACATGCTCATGATCAAGTTGCTTAAAATTCATAATATCATTTCTAAGAGAGATGATCTTAGCGGGAGGAAAATACTTAGAGATAAAAGCATCTTTGCACTTATTCCATGAATGAATAGTATTTTTAGGCAAAGAAGAGAACCAAGTTTTAGCATGATCTCTAAGCGAAAACCGAAATAGCTTCAACTTAACAATATCATTATCCATATCTTTATTCTTTTGCATATCACACAAATCAATGAAGTTGTTTATATGTGTAGCGGCATCTTCGCTAGTACGGCCAGAAAATTGATCTTTCATAACAAGATTCAACAAAGTGGTATTAATTTCACAAGATTCAACATCGGTAGTAGGAGCAATTGGAGTGCTAATAAAATCATTGTTGTTGGTATTGGAAAGGTTACACAATTTAGTATTATCTTGAGCCATCGTGACAAACAATCAATCCAACACATGAGCACACAAGAAGCAAGCGAAAAGAGACGAACAGAAAAGGGGCGAAGAAAAGGCAAAGGTTTTCGAAAATCATTCTAGAAGTGGGGGATAGGAAAACGGGAGGCGAATCGCAAATAATGTAATGCAAGGGAGAAGAGTTTATGATGGTTTCTTGGTATGTCTTGACTTGGCGTAGATCTCCCCGGCAACGGCGCCATAAATACTTCTTGTTACCTCTTGAGCATGCATTGGTTTTCCCTTGAAGAGGAAAGGGTGATGCAGCAAAGTAGCGTAAGTATCTCCCTTAGTTTTTTAGAACCAGGGTATTAATCCAGTAGGAGACAACGCACAAGTCACCTAGTACCTGCACAAACAATCAAGAACCTTGCAACCAACACGATAAAGGGGTTGTAAATCCCTTCATGGTCACTCGCAAAAATGAGATCTAATAAAGATAGTAAAATAAATAATTTTGGTATTTTTGTTGTATAGATTGGAAAGTAAAGATTGCAAAATAGTAAACAAGATGCGATGTAAATAAAAGAGATGCAATATAATAAGAAAGAGACCTGGGGGCCATAGGTTTCACTAGTGGCTTCCCTCAAGATAGCATGTATTATGGTGGGTGAACAAATTACTGCCGAGCAACTGATAGAAAAGCGCATAGTTATGAAGATAGCTAAGGCAATGATCATGAATATAGGCACCATGTCCGTGTCAAGTAGATCGACACGATTCTACATATACTACTATTACTCCACACATCGACCGCTATCCAGCATGCATCTAGAGTATTAAGTTCATAAGAACAGAGTAATGCATTAAGCAAGATGACATGATATAGAGGGATAAACTCAAGCAATATGATATAAACCCCATCTTTCTATCCTCGATGGCAACAATACAATACGTGCTTTCCTACCCCTACTGTCACTGGGAAAGGACATCGGAAGATTAAACCCAAAGCTAAGCACTTCTCCCATTACAAGAAAGATCAATCTAGTAGGCCAAACTAAACCGATAGTTCGGAGACACTTCCAAAGATATCAAATCATGCATATAAGAATTCAGAGAAGAACTAAATAATATTCATAGATAATCAAGTTCATAAATCCACAATTGATGGGATCTCGGCAAGCACACCGCTAAAGAGTATTACATCGAATAGATCTCCAAGAACATCGAGGAGAACTTTGTATTGAGGATCAAAGAGAGAGAACAAGCCATGTAGCTAATAACTATGAACCCGAAGGTCTGTGGTAAACTACTCACGCTTCATCGGAGAGGCTATGGTGTTGATGTAGAAGCTCTCCATGATCGATTCCCCCTCCGGCAGATCGCCGGAAAAGGCCCCAAGACGGGATCTCATGGGTACAAAACGTTGCGGCGGTGGAAAAATGGTTTCGTGGCTCCCCCTGATGTTTCAAGGGTATACGAGTATATATAGGCAAAAGAAGTACGTCGGTGGAGCTACGAGCGGCCCACGAGAGTGGGGGCACGCCTACCCCCTTGGGCGCGCCCTCCTGCCTCGTGGCCGCCTTGTGGCTTTCCAGACTTCAACTCCAAGTCTTCTGGATTGCTTTCGGTCCAAGAAAGATCATTGCGAAGGTTTCATTCCGTTTGGACTCCATTTGGTATTCCTTTTCTGTGAAACACTAAAATAGGCAAAAAAACAAAAACTGGCACTGGGCCTCCGGTTAATAGGTTAGTCCCAAAAATAATATAAAAGAGCATATTAAAGCCCATTAAACATTCAAAACAGATATTATAATAGCATGGAATAATAAAAAAATGATAGATATGTTGGAGACGTACCACATGGGGTGATGAACGATGTCTTCTCTTCATATTCTTTGGAGATAAAGATGTGGTGATATCCGGAATATGCGACTAGAAAGGAGAGAAAATCACACCCTGAAGTGGAATCCACAATCTGGTCGATATGCGGCAAGGGAAAGGGGTCATTCGGGCAAGCCTTGTTGAGATCTGTGAAATCAATACAAAGCCTCCATTTCCCATTTGCCTTCCGGACTACCACTGGATTTGCTAACCATGTGGGGTGCAGTACTCCTTTGACCAAACCAGCTGCTTCCAATTTCTTAGTCTATTCGGCGATGAACTTCTGTCGCTCAAAGGCCTACTTCTGGACTTTCTGTTGAACAGGTCGGGCATGTGGGCAAACAACAAGGTGGTGCTCGATTACCTCCCTGGGAACATCGGGGATATCAGATGGTTGCCAGGCAAACGCATCGATATTTGCGCGCAGGAAGGCAACGAGCTCGCTTTCCTATTTTTCATCAAGGGTGGCGCTGATGGTGAAGGTGCCATCAACGCCATCCAGCCCTGCCGGGACCTTCTTCACTTGGGGTGCGGCAACCTTGGATCTTTTGCTGTTGGAACACTCCGGCACGTCGCCAACAGGTGCCTTGCACTCAGAGGGGGCATGCTTCCCGAACTCCTTGCTGGAGGTCCTGCAATCCCATTTCTTTCCTTTGCTTTTCTTGGCGGGAGCTGTTGCTACCGGAGCCTCTGCTGCGACTGCATCCCGCTACATCTTGTCCATGCAGATAATTGTATCCTTCTCATCTGATGGGATAGTGACGACTCCTAGTGGCCCAAGTATCTTCAATGTGTTATAAGTATAGTGGGATGCTGCCATAAAATTTACCAGGGCCGGGCGTCCGAGAATCCCATTGTACGATAGGGGGAGATCAACCACATCAAACACAACCTTCTCTATCCGATAGTTCAGTTCTCCCCCAAACGTTACCAGCAGTGTAATCTTCCCCTTAGGATGGCTGCTGCCGGGGTTAACTCCTTGAAACTTGCCGGTAACCTCAAGCTCTTCTTCTCCAATATATGAAGCTTGCTGATAACTACTGGGAAAATCAGATTTAATCCGACCCCGCCATCCACTAACATCTTTATGACCTTGAGGTTGCGGATTGTCGGGGAGACCAACAATGGAAAGCACCCTACCGCAGTGGTGCGGCCTGGGTGATCCTCCTCATCAAAGATGATTGGTGTGCGGGACCATTTGAGTGGTTTCCGGGCCTCTGGCGCTGGCTCCACAGCATTGATCTCTCATGCCCATCGCTTGAGCTGGTCGTGGTGTTGGGGAACGTAGTAATTTCAAAAACATTCCTACGCACACGCAAGATCATGGTGATGCATAGCAATGAGAGGGGAGAGTGTAGTCCACGTACCCTTGTAGACAGTAAGCGGAAGCGTTATGACAACACGGTTGATGTAGTCGTACGTCTTCACGATTGACCGATCCTAGCACCGAAAGTACGGCACCTCCGCGATCTGCACACGTTTGGCTCGGTGACGTCCCACGAACTCATGATCCAGCAGAGTGTCGAGGAAGAGCTTCGTCAGCACGACGGCGTGATGACGGTGACGATGAAGCTACCGATGCAGGGCTTCGCCTAAGCACTACAATGATATGACCGCGGTGGATTATGGTGGAGGGGGCACCGCACACGGCTAAGAGATCAATGATCAGCTAGATCAATGATCAACTTGTGTGTCTATGGGGTGCCCCTGGCCACGTATATAAAGGATGGAGGGAGGAGGAGGCCGGCCCTCATAGGGCGCGCCCAAAGTGTGGAGTCCTACTAGGACTCCCTTGTCCTAGTAGGATTCCACCTCCCACATGGAATAGGAAAAAGGGAAGGGAGAAAGAGAAGGAAGGAAGGGGGCGCCCCCTTTCCCTAGTCCAATTCGGACCAGTCCGGGAAGGGGCGCTGCCACCCTTGAGGCCTTTCTCTCCTTTCCCGTATGGCCCATTAAGGCCCAATACGAATTCCCGTAACTCTCCGGTACTCCGAAAGATACCCGAATCACTCGGAATCTTTTTGATGTTCGAATATAGCCTTCCAATATATCGATCTTTACGTCTCGACCATTTTGAGACTCCTCATCATGTCCCCAATCTCATCCGAGACTCCGAACAAACTTCGTTCATCAAATCACATAACTCATACTACAAATCATCACAGAACATTAAGCGTGCGGACCCTACGAGTTCGAGAACTATGTAGACATGACCGAGACTCATTTCCGGTTAATAACCAATAGCGGAACCTGGATGCTCATATTGGTTTCTACACATTCTACGTAGATCTTTATCGGTCAAATCGCATAACAACATACGTTGTTCCCTTTGTCATCCGTATGTTACTTGCCCGAGATTCGACTGTCGGTATCTCAATACCTAGTTCAATCTCGTTACCGGCAAGTCTCTTTACTCGTTCCGTAATGCATCATCCCGCAACTAACTCATTAGTCACATTGCTTGCAAGGCTTATAGTAATGTGCGTAACTGAGAGGGCCCAGAGATACCTCTCTGATACACGGAGTGACAAATCCTAATCTCGATCTATGCCAACTCAATAAACACCATCGGAGACACCTGTAGAGCATCTTTATAATCACCCAGTTACGTTGTGACGTTTGATAGCACACAAAGTGTTCCTCCGGTATTCGGGAGTTGCATAATCTCATAGTCATAGGAACATGTATAAGTCATGAAGAAAGCAACATACTAAACGATCAAGTGCTAAGCTAACATAATGGGTCAAGTCAATCACATCATTCTCTAATGATGTGATCCCGTAAATCAAATGACAACTCATGTCTATGGCTAGGAAACTTAATCATCTTTGATTCAACGAGCTAGTCAAGTAGAGGCATACTAGTGACACTCTATTTGTCTATGTGTTCACACATGTACTAAGTTTCCGGTTAATACAGTTCTAGCATGAATAATAAACATTTATCATGAAATAAGGAAATAAATAATAACTTTATTATTGCCTCTAGGGCATATTTCCTTCAGGTGGGAGGCGCGCAAAGATGCACCCCCATCAATGCATAGGGCGTCAGTGGCCTTCTTAAATTCCTGCTCACTGGTTTCCTCTTCATTCCCTTCATCACTCACATCATCACAGACTTCCTTCTCTTGACCCCTGGCAAGTTTTCCTTGGTTCCGAAAGGGTTTGCCGGGGCGATTTGCTTCACCACCTCGGCCCTTTCCACTAGCGGCATTCTGACCTTTTTCCTTGTCACACCTATCATATTCTACCCTGTGTCTCTTGACAAGCTGCTCAAACTAGTAGCACTCCAGAAGGTCGTGGCCCTTGGTCCAATAGATCTTGCAGTACGGCCCATCGCCTTTCCTAGCTTTCTCGACGGCAGCGGCTTCTCGGCAGGCTGTGCAAGTAGCAACTTCCTTGCCGGGGGCCTCAGTATTGGCCCTCTTGCCGGTACTAGGTGTGCCCGAACCTTCTACAGTCATCACTGCCTTATCTCTTGGCTTCTTACTATGCTTCTTGCCCTTCCTCTGACTGGTAGATTCATCTTCATCCTATGAATCAACATTGATGCAATCTTCCTCTCGGAGCAACTTCCTTCCTTCTTCCATCCGGGCACACTTATCCACCAGTGTGTATAGCTCCTTCACAGTCTTGGGCAACCACACATTCATCTTACAACGAATGCGACAGTTGCACACATTAGACTGGAAGGCTGATATAACAGCTGTCGGATGGATATTTGGAATATTCCTATGAACTTTACTGAATCTTTGTAGATACTTACGAAGAGTTTCTCCTTCCTTCTGCTGGAGAAGTTGCAGGTCGCTGGGCCCGCCGAGCTCTCGGTGGCCACCGGTGAAGGCACCGATGAACTCGTGGCACATGTATGCTCATGACGAAATGGAGTTCTCCGGCAGGTACATCAGCCAAGACCTCACGTTGGACTTGAGGTCTAAAGGGAAGTAGTTGGTGAACACCTTCTCATCTCTTCCCCCGTGAGCTTGAACAACGATGGTGTAGATGCTCAATAACTCTGCTGGGTTCAGCCTCCCATCATACTTCTCAGGTATCTCTGGCTTAAACATGGGAACGGACGGCCAACAGACTAGCCGTAGCTCTCGTGTAAAGGCAGGGCAGACGACCTCGAAAGGTAGGCACCCGCCAACACCGAGCGTAGGCTCGTCGACGTTGAGGCTGCCGCACCCGTCGGTCTGGCGGAGGTTGTCGTGGCGCTTTATGACGGCGCGCGTGTCTCCCTGCCGCCTATCCTCCAGGGATCAACGTTGGCCTGGATGTTCTTGAGGGTCAGAAGAGGCCATCGAGACGTCGTCGAGGTCTTGATTCAGATGCGCCCGCATCGGCTGCCATGGTGGGGACTGCACCATGGGGACGGCCCCCTCCATTCGGCCAGCAGTACGAGCGTTCGCTGTCGCTTGGGGAGGTCGTGGCAGGTCAGCTCGCCGTGAGCCCTCAGCCTTGGCAAAACCGAGCAGGCTCTGGATGGTGGCACGCCGTTCATCCATCTGCTCGGCCGCTGGAGGAAACCTCAGCAGCAACTGAGCTCGCGCCATAGCCTCTGTGGCTGTGCTTGGCATAGATGTTGATGACGTCGACCACACGTCGCCCGGCTCCTGATGGTGCCAGCGGCGGCAACGGCAGGGGTGCCGCGTCCACGCAGCTGTGGGACGACCACCTGGGCAGCGGGGTCATGTGGCGGCGGTGCTCGAAGGTCCGTGGCTCCGTCGAGGAGGAGGAGGCACATGGGCCGCAGTCGCTCCTACGGTTGGGGCGGCCGGAGGGCGATGGTTCACCCTAGACCGAGCGCCGTTGCTGTGGCCGTGCCCGTCGGTGGGAGGAGAGGGTGCAAATGGACTGACCCCCTCTCCCACACCTTGTGGAGCATGACCACCAAGGAGTTGCTGATGATGTTCTCCTCCGACATCTTTAGCCCCCGTGTCGGCCGCAGGGGAAGTGGTGATGGCGCCACCTGCTCCAACCACGCCCCCATTAGCGCTCACGTCTTGCTTGTTTCCGCATCCCCTGCAGCATTAGAGGCTGCAGGCGGCGGAGCCTTCAAGGTGGATGGGTGGGCCGAAGGACCGGACTTCTTCTTCTTAGGCGCCATGGTCGATGGCGTCGTCGAAGATGAAGATGGCAATGAAGATGATGCGATGCGCATGCTTTCAGGTTCACGCAAGCGCTCCCCCTACCTAGTGCGCCAAAGATGTCGCGTGATATCCACGGCCACCTATTGGACCAGGAGGCCCCTTGCTAGTTCAGCAGGGGGACGGCGCATTGCACAAAGAGTAGGCCAGCGCACGGCAGCGTGGCAGAGAGCGCACTAGCTATTTACCCAGGTTCGGGCTGCCGCAAGGCTCAAGACCCTACTCCTGCTTTAGTAGATTGATGGTGG
The DNA here is from genome assembly GCA_032464435.1 of Aegilops umbellulata. Taxonomy (NCBI): domain Eukaryota; kingdom Viridiplantae; phylum Streptophyta; class Magnoliopsida; order Poales; family Poaceae; genus Aegilops; species Aegilops umbellulata. The sequence goes on from CP136059.1 coordinate 4,207,085, forward strand.
AATGGGAATGGTGAAACGCAGTACACTTGCCCGGCAGGGTTACCATAGGGCAGCAGCGACTACGCGCGTGTGGGTGTGTGGGTTTGTCAACTTTCCAACCCTTCCTACAGGTGCCATGGACCTCCTTTTATATACTAAGGGGTAACCATAATGGCAAAGTGGTCATTATCCACTAATATGATAGCAAACAGTGCTATCATACCTAACTCTGCGGGCTGACAGGGTGCATTAAATGCACCGCTTAGTGTCACATCACTGGTTGCCGGCAAGGCTTGCCGAGCTATCTCGCCAGCTCCACGCCTGTTCCCTTGACACGTCGCAGGACGGGTGTCATCTGCGGGTTTCTTCTGTAGGAAATGGCCGCCATGTGGCGAATGGCTGCCACTTAATCACCTTGCAGCTTGACACCGCACCGATCGACGACGTGGGTCATGCTTGAGTGGTTGGTGGGGTGGTTCTGCCGCCACGAGCCCCGGCAGACCTTGCCGGGGTGCCTTGATTGCCTGCTTCTGGTGGTGGCCTCGCCCCTTGCCGGGCTCGCATGCCCAGCAAGGGAGGTCCTTCCGAGCTGCATATTGGTTCTACAAATCTCTTGGTCCTTCAATATATGACTTAAGCTGGTGCTTCAATCTGGATCTTGTGCTTGTGCACAGTATGGGCAACGGACCCAGGGTTTGTTGCACCGACACGGAGAACCCCATTTCATCATGGGCTGACCTATGCCATGAGTTCATTGGCGCCTTCATCCACGACCATCAGGAACCAGGATGGCCCAGCGATTTGCATCTTCTCCAATAGAAAGAAGGAGAGACCCTCCGCAAGTATTTGCAGAGATTCAGCAGAGTCCATAGGAATATTCCAAATATCCATCCAGCAGCTTTGACAGCTGCCTTCCTGTCGAACGTGCGCAACCGCAGGATTCGTACAAAGATGAATGTGCAGTTGCCCAAGACTGGGAAGGAGCTTTACATTTTGGTGGACAAGTGTGCTCGGATGGAGGAACGAAGGAAACTCCCTGGAGAAGAAGATTGCGTCAACCTTGATTCAGAGGATCATGATGAATCCACCAGTCAGAAGAAGGGCACGAAGCGCAACAAGAGGCACAAGGACAAGGCAGTGATGACTGTCGAAGGATCAGACATGCTTAGTACCGGCAAGAAGGCTAAAGCCGAAGACCCCGGCAAGGAGGCTGCCGCATGCGCTGACTGCTGAGAAGGCTGGAAAAGGTGATGGGCCCTACTGCAAGATCCATCGGACCAAGGGCCACGATCTCCAAGAGTGTCATGAGGTTGAGGAGCTCGTCAAGAGGCAGAGAGCTGAATATGAGAAGCGAGACAAGGAAAAAGGTGAAAATGGTGCTGGCGGCAAGGGCTGGGGTGGTGAAGCAAATCGCCCCAACAAGGCTTTTCGGAACCAAGGAAAACCCGCCATGGGCCGAGAGAAGGATATTTTCAATGATGAGACTGATGGAGGGGATGAAGAGGAAACTAGTGAGCAGGAGTTCCAGAAGGCCACTGATGCCCTGTGCATTGACGGAGGTGCATCTTTGCACTCTTGTCACCGCCAACTTAAACGGTGGGCGCGTGAGGTCAATGTCGTGGAGCCAGCGATAGAGGCTCGGAAGCTTCTCAAATGGTCACACACACGCATCATCTTTGACAAAGAGGACCATCTATATCGCACCACCGTGGTAGGATGCTTGCCATTGTTGGTCTCTCCAACAATTCGCAACCTCAAAGTCACAAAGATGATGGTGTACGGCGGGGCTGGGTTAAATCTGATTTCCCCAAAAATTATTAGCAAACTCCAGATAGCAGAGGAGGAGCTGAAGGTCACGGGCACATTTCAAGGAGTTAACCCCGGAAGGAGTCATCCTAAGGGAAAGATCACATTGCCAGTGATGTTTGGGGGAGAACTGAACTATCTGACTAAGAAGGTTGTGTTTGATGTCGTCGACGTCCCCATGTCATACAATGGGATCCTTGGACGCCCAGCACTGGAAAAATTCATGGCGGCATCCCACTATGCCTACAACACCTTGAAGATGCCTAGGCCGGTAGGAGTCATTTCCATCCTGTGGGACAAGAAGGACACAATCATTTGCATGGATAAGATGTACCGAGACACAGTCGCGGTAGAGGCAGCGGCAGCAGCAGTTCTCGCCAAGGAAAGTAAAGGAAAGAAGAAGGACAGCAGGGACACCAGCAAAGAATCCAGGAAGCGTACCTCTTCAGAGTGTGCTACGCCTATCGATGACTTGCCAGAAAGTTCCAACAACAAGAGATCCAACGTTGCGGCACCACATGTGAAGAATGTCCCGGCAGGGCTAGCTAGCATTGATGGTACCTTCACCATTAGTGCCACCCTCGATGACAAATAGGAAAGCACGCTCGTTGCCTTCCTGTGGGCGAATATCGATGTGTGTCGGTGTCAAAACCGGCGGATCTCGGGTAGGGGGTCCCGAACTGTGCGTCAAGGCCGGATGGTAATAGGAGACAAGGGACACGATGTTTTTACCCAGGTTTGGGCCCTCTCGATGGAGGAAATACCCTACTCCTGCTTGATTAATATTGATGATATGGGTGGTACAAGAGTGGATCTACCACGAGATCAAGGAGGCTAAACCCTAGAAGCTAGCCTATGGTATGATTCTGTATGAAGATGATTGTCCTACGAACTACAACCCTCTGGTTTATATAGGCACCAGATAGGGTTAGGGTTACACAAAGTCGGTTACATTGGTAGGAGATCTTGAATATCCGCATCGCCAAGCTTGCCTTCCACGCCAAGGAAAGTCCCATCCGGACACGGGATGAAGTCTTCAATCTTGTATCTTCATAGTCCAGGAGTCCGGCTGAAGGTATAGTCCGGCTACCCGAACACCCCCTAATCCAGGACTCCCTCAGTAGCCCCCGAACCAGGCTTCAATGACGATGAGTCCGGCGCGCAGATTGTTCGGTGTTGCAAGGCGGGTTCTTCTCCAAATCATGTGTGCCTGTAGGAATAATGTCCGTTTTTCATAATGTAGCGCTTCTCGGCTCCCGCGCCCAATAATGGCCGTCTTCCATGTGTCAAACGAATGCGAAAAGCCGGGGTGTTTTTACATCCACACCCCTAGCCGTATAAATGAGCCGCCTATTTAACGGGATGGGGATTCAGATCCAAACCACATCCTCTCCGCGAGCTATCATCGGAGCGCTCCCAACAAAGGTCCATTCCAACATGGCCAGCCGTCGCAGCTCCTCCCCTCGCTCCTCCGGTCCTAAACCCGGGGACTGGGAGAGTTGCACCATCCCACATAGCGAATTAGTGCTGCTTCAAGCCAAGGTATTTCTCCCTCAGGCATACATGGTCCCGGTCCGAGCCGGTCTCACCACTTATAATGGCGGTAAACAAGTGGAGAGCACCCCCAATCCTTCTAAAGGAGAACGGGTGTGCCTTGTTCCCTATCTAATAAGGGGACTGGGATTTCCAATTCATCCATTTCTCCGCGGGCTTCTGGAGTTCTACAGCCTCCAGCTGCACAATCTCACGCCCGGCTCCGTGTTACATATTGCGGGCTTCGTCGCCTTTTGCGAGCTATTTTTAGGCATTGAGGCTCATTTCGCGCTGAAGAGGTTGTTCTGCTTGGTACCCCGCTCTCAAGAGGGGCACATATATCAAGTGGGCGGAGCCGAAGTATGGCGCATCGCCGGGACCGGATACCTATCCGGAACCCCAAAAAAGGCGTCCGAGGACTGGCCTTCGGAATGGTTTAACATAGATGACGTCCCGCTGCCGGACCCTATCTGGGTCGGTCTCCCTGAGTTCAACAGTGCTCCATTGAAGAAACGCTTGAGCTGGCGTCCGCGGAGCTCTCACAGAGAAAGCGACAGAGACGTCTTTTACCTGATGGGCCGGATAAGACTGTTGGCTCATTTCGGACTAACCATGATAGGAGTCATGGCCGCATGCATTATGCAGGGGGTGCAGCCGCCTCAATATAGAGGCCACCCCATGTGGGATTTCAACGGGAAGGACGACGCCACGCGTTATGGTCGTAAGGGGCCGGCTTCAGCTGCCGCTCTAGTGAAGATTTTATCTTCTTTGTACAAGGGCGACAAGGAGGAATCCTCCGCGTCAATCCGCGGGCCGAATTCACTATGTACGAACCTCCAAGTTGGGTAAGTGAACAATTGCACTTGCCCTTTTTTATACTCCCACGGTCAGATATGTAGTCTAACGACTTTAATGCAGGAACTGCGACAAGAAGTAAAGGATATAAACAGCCGCCCTCCCCAGCCCGAGGACCCAGGAAGGTCCCTCGATCCGGACTCCGAAGAGGATCCAGACATATCTGTGGAGCTTATTGACGGGGTGTTCCATTAGTTAAGCAAGGACAATACCTTGGTAGCCATTACGGCTGATTACCCCGGGTTAATCCCGGCCTCCCAGGTGACAGAAACCGGAGTGTTTATTCCCGCAAGAGAGATTCCATTCTCACGTATTCCGGCATTCCCAATGACGACCGTATCTTGCAGGGGAGATTTCCGAGGCGGGAGGCCGAACCTGCGGCGGCTAGCCAGCGAGGGGCCGCAGGGCCCCGTGGGGCAAAAAGAAATGTAGTCCGGACTGAGATGCCGGCGCCAAGGTATAGCGCACCCTCTGTTTCCCTGGTGTTCCTCTGTCAGAGCATATTAATGTTCGTGTTGTCTTCAGGACGAAGAGACCTCACCGGACTAAATCCGAAGAGGTTGCCAATCGCGCCTCCACCAGCCAGGCTCCAACGTCCGGTCAGGAAGCGGAGGCGAGCACAAGGCGCGCACCGGACGCTCCTCCGATAGAGGATGCGGACAGGCTGTCTGCCACAAATTCAGAAGTGGAGAGTGCCATGAACCACAGGCGTCGCTGGACAGTTCTGCACGACGCTTGTTTCTCCCAAGAGGCTTTAGATGCCTTTAATTCGGGAGACGCGTACCTCCGTGCTGCTCAAGATGGTTTAGCCAGAGCCAGGGAGCAGTATCTGAAAGACATACGGGTAAGAAAATTTTGGTTAAATATATACATATACCAGTAGCCCCCGAGACTTGAAACAGTTAAAGGAACTGATTGAAGGATCATATAATATGCAGGTTCTTATAGAGAAGAACACCGTGCTGTCCACCAGGAGCTGGAAAAGTGCAAGGCCCAACTAGAGGCCGCACTAGCCGTAGCAGGGGAGCCCAAAGGGAGTCCCTCAGGTAAGATACACTCCGAAAGATTAGTATTGTTCGGTTTGGGTGCAAATCTGACAATTAATGTTGCAGATGGCGCCGGACTTGATCCGGAAAAGCAACAACTCTTACGCCGGTTAAAGGCCGGTGAGAGTATGTTGACCAAGGTGAGGCGAGAGAAGAACGATCTTCAGGACGCCAACACCAAGCTGGATGTTGAACTTAAAGACGTTCGTGGCCAGCTGTCGGACTCCTCGAAGGAGAATCAGCGGCTTCGACGCGACATATTTAGTAAGTGCTTGAACGAACTTTGAAAAATGAGTTCGGCGAGGAAGTCGACTAACAGAGTATTGTCTGTAGGTATGCTCATAGGTCGTCCGGCAGAGGAGATGCCCGGTGCCATGGGTGACCTTCTTCCCGAACTCCTGCAAATGCACGAGCGGATTCGGCAGGCTATGCAAGGCGTTGCCCAAGCCTTATGGCCCGCCCACTCCATGCCCGAGGGCCTTGGAGAGCTTGCCGAGAAGCTGAAGGGAGCTCGGCGGCGCTTCCGGTTGTGGAAGATACCAGCCTACCGACAAGGCGCTTGGGAGGCCTGGGCCATGGTGAAGACCCGTTTTACGAAGTCTGACCCAAACCATATGGCCGAGGTCGGACCGGTGGGGCCTGATGGGAAGGAGATCCCTGTAAGCTTAGTGTATGGTCAAGTAGAATTGGCCGCAAAGTGTTCCCAGCAGGACTGTAAATTAGACAGCCTGTTAGATGGTATAGAGGAGGAATATAATCAGTCAAAATGACTATATACGTTGAAATTGACATATGTAATGCCTTCTAGCCGGATTGTAGATCGTTTGTCGTTGCCGACCTTTCCGCTTCAACCTCGGGACCTGGCGGTCCGGAGTGTGTCCGAATACCATAGCGGTTATACAAGAACCGTGGTATGCGTGGAGACCAGGCGTAGGGGTCATAAGTGCTTTATCAGACAAGTGCCCAACTAGTTATGTTATATTACATGGTTCGTAAGAAACATCTTCCAGAGAGAATAGTTCCTTTAAGGGTTCCTTTCGCTGGGGAGGCATGCCCTAAAGTGCATGTCCGAACTGCGTGAAAAAGACGCACAAAGAGCATCTGGGGGCGCATGAAAATTAATAAAAAAGATCATCTTTTATTTCATCGACCGAATATTCCCTTAAGAACGCTAGATTTCGGCTTCACCCAGTCTGAGGTACACATCCGGCTGACCCGGCAGTAATAATCGCAGAGGTGCTCCATTTACCGCCTAGCCGAACAATCGGGAACATAGGGGTAAGCACAGGAGCCAGGCAACCCAGCTTGGCCAAAACATAAGTCATATCGATGCATATAATGATGAAGAAAAGGGTACATGCGGAAGTTTGACACATGTGTTGGGCATGAAGCCCGTATAAATAAGCTTCTGTTAAAGAAGCCCCCAGGTTAAATGAGCGCGAGTGGCGCGTCACATAGTGAGCCTTTTAAGGGCTATAAAGGAAAAAGAGGGGAAGGAGAGAAATATAAGACAGAAAAAATGTAAAAAATGGATAGGGGAAGAAAACGAACACGTAGTCCGGCGCTAGGCGTACAATCTTCGGAGACGGGTGGCATTCCATGGGTTCGGCTCGAGTCGGTTATCCGATGCATCTCGCAGGCGGCATGCCCCACCAGTCAGGACTTGATCGATTATAAATGGACCTTCCCACTTGGGCTTGAGTTTGTCCTTTTTCTTATCCGGCAGGCGTAGAACTAGTTCGCCAGCATTGTAATTTTTGGCCCGTACTTCTCTGCTTTGCTATCTTCGGGCCTGTTGTTGATAAAATGCAGAACGGGCTTTTGCCGTGTCGCGCTCCTCCTCCAAGGCGTCCAAGCTGTCCTGCCGATCGAGCTCGGATTCTCTTTCTTCGTACATGCGCACTCTAGGTGAGTCATGAATTATGTCGAAGGGGAGAACTGCCTCTGCGTCGTACACCATAAAGAATGGTGTGTATCCGGTGGTGCGATTAGGCGTGGTCCGCAGCCCCCAGAGTACGGAGTCGAGCTCCTCTACCCAGTGCGTGTTAGATTCCTTTAGGGACCGCACTAGCCTGGGTTTGATGCCGCTCATGATAAGACCGTTTGCACGTTCGACCTGGCCGTTGGTTTGTGGGAGATAGACTGAAGCATAATTGAGCTTGATGCCCATGTTTTTGCACCAGAGTTTTACCTCGTCGGCTCTAAAGTTTGTACCGTTATCGGTTATGATGCTGTGGGGGACGCCATAACGGTGTACAACCCCGGATTTGAAGTCTATCACAGGTCCGGATTCAGCCGTTTTAACGGGCTTGGCTTCTATCCATTTGGTGAACTTATCCACCATGACCAGTAAGTATTTTTTCTTATGGGTTCCACCTTTAAGGGGTCCGACCATGTCAAGTCCCCAGACCGCAAAGTGCCAGGTGATGGGTATAGTTTGGAGTGCGGTGGGTGGCATATGGCTTTGGTTGGCAAAAAGTTGGCAACCAACGCAACGTTGGACTAGGTCCTGAGCGTCTGCCCGGGCCATCGGCCAATAAAAGCCTATACGGAAAGCCTTGCTAACAAGGGACCGAGTAGCAGCGTGATGACACCGAGTCCGGCGTGAATTTCAGCCAGAAGGTTCCGCCCTTCCTCTTCGGAGATGCACCTTTGGAGGACTCCGGTAGTGCTTTTCTTATAAAGCTCCCCCTTGTGGACTTTGTAGGCTTTAGACCACCGCACTATGCAGCGGGCCTCGTTTTGGTCCTCTGGGAGTTCCTGCCTAGTAAGGTAGGCTAGGAATGGTTCTGTCCACGGGGCGATAACCGCCATTATTATGTGGGCTGAAGGTGTAATTTCATTGGCAGGACCTCCAATTATGTCAGGTTGTTCGGCGTCGAGTGGTGCGATTGCGTCCGGGCTATTAATTGCGGGTTACCCCTCCCATGTTACTGATGGCTTGAACAATCTTTCCAAAAAGATGTTGGGGGGGGACTGCGTCGCGTTTTGCTCTGATGCGTGCCAGGACGTCCGCTACTTGATTGTTTTCTCGGGCTATACGGTGAAACTCCAGCCCTTCGAACCGGGCCGACATTTTCAGGACAGCATTGTGGTAAGCTGCCATTTTTGGATCCTTGGTGTCAAAGTCGCCATTTATCTGGGATATCGCGAGGTTCGAATCCCCGCGTACCTCTAGGCGTGGAATGCCCATGGATACTGCCATCCGGAGACCATGTAAGAGGGCCTCATATTTGGCTGCATTGTTGGAGTCCGTGTACATAATTTGGAGTACATATTGGATCGTGTCTCCTATGGGGGACGTCAAAACGACGCCAGCCCCCAGTCCGGCCAACATTTTGGAGCCGTCGAAATGCATGATCCAGTTTGAGTATGTGCTGTATTCTTTAGGGAGTTCGGCCTCCGTCCATTCTGCGATGAAGTCGGCCAACACTTGCGATTTGATAGCTCGCCGTGGCTTATAGGTTATATCGAACGGGAGGAGCTCAATGGCCCATTTCGCGATTCGGCCCGTTGCATCGTGGTTATTGATAATGTCATTGAGTGGTACTTCCGAGGCTACTGTAATCGAACACTCTTGAAAGTAGTGTCGTAGCTTCCGGGATGCCATGAATACCGCGTATGCAATTTTCTGATAATGCGGGTATCGTGATTTGCATGGAGTGACGACGGTGGACACGTAGTAGACTGGCCTTTGAAGGGGGAATTTGTGTCCGTCCGTTTCCCGCTCGACGACGAGCACTGCGCTGACAACATGATGGGTTGCCGCGATGTATAATAGCATTGGCTCGCCGGTGTTTGGCGCGGCCAGGACTAGGTTTGTTGCCAATATGGCTTTTATTTCGCCGAGTCCGGCCGTGGCGGCATCCGTCCACTCGAAGTGTTCGGTGCGCCGAAGGAGGCGATAAAGGTGCAGTGCGTTTTCTCCCAAGCGGGAGATGAAGCGTCTTAGAGCCGCCACACATCCGATTAATTTCTGTATTTGTTTGAGGTCTTTTGGGACATCCAATTGTGACAAAGCTCGGATCTTGGCTGGATTTGCTTCAATTCCTCTACCGGATACGATGAAGCCCAAGAGCTTTCCGGCCGGAACGCCGAAGACGCATTTCTCCGGATTGAGCTTGATGTCGTATTTTCGGAGGTTATCGAATGTAAGCCTCAAGTCGTCTACTAGAGATTTGACGTGTTTTGATTTGACGACCACATCATCCACATAGGCCTCTACTGTTTCGCCGATCTGGTTTGCCAGACATGTCTGTATCATGCGCTGATATGTTGCGCCGGCGTTTTTCAGCCCAAAGGGCATTGTGTTGAAGCAGAATGGGCCGTATGGTGTGATGAATGCTGTTGCAGCTTGGTCTGATTCTGCCATCTTGATTTGATGGTAACCGGAGTATGCGTCGAGGAAACACAACGAATCGTGTCCTGCGGTGGCATCGATAATTTGATCGATACGGGGGAGGGGGAAGGGATCCTTTGGGCAGGCTTTATTAAGGTCTTTAAAATCGACACACAGGCGCCAGGATTTGTCCTTCTTTGGTACCATCACCAGGTTGGCTAGCCAGTCTGGATGTTTTACGTCTCTAATGAATCCGGCCTCCAATAGCTTGGCTAGCTCCTCTCCCATAGCATGTCTCTTCGGTTCGGAAAAACACCGAAGGGCTTGTTTGACAGGTTTAAATCCTTTCTGGATATTTAAGCTATGTTCGGCCGGCCTCCGTGGGATTCCTGGCATGTCTGAAGGGTGCCAGGCAAAAATATCCCAGTTCTCTTGTAGGAACTCTCGTAGTGCGGCGTCTATTTCAGGGTTCAATCGTGCCCCGATGGAAGCTGTTTTATTGGGGTCCGTTGGATGGACCTGGAATTTTACTATTTCGTCCGCTGGCTTGAAAGATGTGGATTTGGATCTCTTATCGAGTATCACATCATCCCTATTAACCGTGGAGCGTAGCGCAGTCAGTTTCTCTGCCGCCAAGGCTTCGGATAATGCTTCAAGGGCCAATGCGGCCGTTTTGTTTTCGGTGCGGAGTGCTATGTCCGGATCACTAGCGAGGGTGATAATTCCGTTTGGCCCGGGCATCTTTAGCTTCATGTACCCGTAATGGGGTATTGCTTGGAAGATTGTAAATGCCTCCCGCCCTAGTATAGCGTGGTATCCGCTATTGAATGGGGCCACCTGGAATGTGACCTCTTCGGACCTGTAATTATCCGGCGTGCCGAACACCACATCTAGTGTGATTTTTCCTGTGCAGCGCGCTTCCCGACTGGGGATTATTCCTCTAAAAGTTGTGCTGCTTCGCTCGATGCGGCTCCAGTCTATATCCATTTTTTGGAGGGTTTCCTCGTAAATGAGGTTCAATCCGCTGCCTCCATCCGAGAGTACCTTGGTGAGGCGAAAGGCTTCCACTATTGGACTGAGGACCAATGCGGCTGGTGCTCGGGCTGCTCGGAATATAGGTTCGTCACTTGCGTTGAAGGTGATGGCAGTGTCGCTCCATGGGTTTATTGTTGCCACTTGATAGACTTCGGTGAGGCTGCGGAGTGTTCTTTTTCGCATATTATTTGATGTGAAAGTCTCGAAGACTGTGAGAATGGTACTGGTATCCTCAGGCTGGCTTTCTGCGGCCTCCGTAATTAGGAGATCCTCGCCAATTTTGGCCACCTGCCGGAGTATCCAACATGCTCTAAGGCTGTGAGTTGGTGTGGCGTCCTTTGTACTGTGAATTCTACAAGATCCATCAAGCCACCTTTCCAGTACGGTTCCATGCCCTGTAGAGGGTTTTGGCTTTTTGATACTTAACCTGGGTGTCTTATTATGATGCACCCTCTTAGTTCGGAAGGGATTGCTATTCAAGGCCGGATTATCCCAAAATTTTATTTGGGTTTTCCAAGCGCTTTCCATCGCACAGTACTTCTGTACTATGGACGCCAAGTCAGCGAAGCGTGTAATGTCGCGACGACTTATGGCGTTGAGTATTCCCTCGTCCGTGCAATTACTGCAAAAGATTGAAGTTGCGTCTCCCTCGCGGCAGTCCTTTGTCCTATTCATAACCAGGAGGAATCTGGCCCAGTAGTGATGTACTGTCTCTTCGGGCTTTTGCCTGATTTGGGAAAGATCGCTTATGTTCGGGCGGGCAGGTATCGTTGAATCTGAGACCTCACCCAATTTAAGATTCGGAGGCCGAAGAGCTTCCAAACTCTGAAGCCCGGAGTCTTGGATGTTGTCCAATGAATCTAGCCCATTGCCTGATTCTAAGCTCAGGCCTTGGGTTATGTCCTTCCCTCCGCGGGTATCCGGCTTGGAGGGTTCTTGAATTCGGACATAGCTAGTCCTTAGAATAGATGAAGGGTCGCCGCTGTGCGCCTCTACCACGACAACATGGTGGGTGACTTGGGGAGAGTTGATTTCTCTTAGATCGGGTTTAAGCCCAACTTGGTCGTAATTTATAGCGACCCCCAGTGCGGCGATGCGATCCAAGAGCTCGTTTACATAAGAGAGCTCCATTGGATCCAGCTGCTTGGCAAGTTCCGAGCTGACGTGAAGGTTGCTTTCGATGACCCGAGAGGTCACCGTCGGCGCAACGGCCGACAGGCGGTCGTGAGAAAACCACCTAGCCGTAGGGTTTGGCCGACAGCCAAAGCTCCCTTAGTAATGGCGCCATCTTTAAAGACGGGAAGAGGCATCCTTCCTGATTGGGACGGCACAAAGGAACTCTCAATGAAAGCACCAATGTCGGTGTCAAAACCGGCGGATCTCGGGTAGGGGGTCCCGAACTGTGCGTCAAGGCCGGATGGTAACAAGAGACAAGGGACACGATGTTTTTACCCAGGTTCGGGCCCTCTCGATGGAGGTAATACCCTACTCCTGCTTGATTAATATTGATGATATGGGTAGTACAAGAGTGGATCTACCACGAGATCAAGGAGGCTAAACCCTAGAAGCTAGCCTATGCATGGTATGATTGTGTATGAAGATGATTGTCCTACGGACTACAACCCTCCAGTTTATATAGACACCGGATAGGGTTAGGGTTACACAGAATCGGTTACATTGGTAGGAGATCTTGAATATCCGCATCGCCTAGCTTGCCTTGCACGCCAAGGAAAGTCCCATCCGGATACGGGACGAAGTCTTCAATCTTGTATCTTCATAGTCCAGGAGTCCGGCTGAAGGTATAGTCCGGCTACCCGAACACCCCCTAATCAAGGACTCCCTCAATGTGTTTGCCTGGCAACCATCTGATATCCCCGGTGTTCCCAAGGAGGTAATCGAGCACCACCTTGCTGTCTGCCCACATGCCGACCCATCAAGTTGAAGGTTCGAAAACAGGCCTTGGAGAGGCAGCAGTTCACTGCCAAAGAGATCAAGAAGCTTGAGGCAGCTGGTCTGGTCAGAGGAGTACTGCATCCGACATGGTTAGCAAACCCAGTGCTAGCGTGCAAGGCTAACGGGAAATTGAGACTTTGCATATATTTCGCAGATCCCAACAAGGCTTTCCCTAAGGACCCATTTCCCTTGCCGCGCATCGACCCGATTGTGGACTCCACTTCAGATTGTGATTTTCTCTCCTTTTTGGATGCATACTCTGGGTATCATCAGATCTTCATGTCCAAGGAAGACGAAGAGAAGACCTTGTTCATCACCCCATGTGGTACATACTTCTTTGCGGGCATGCCTTTTGGGTTAAAGAGTGCCGGATCCACTTTTGTAAGAGCAGTCCAGATTGGTTTTGAGCCACAGTTGCACAGAAACATTGAGGTTTATACGGATGATATTGCGGTCAAGACTAAGGACAAATCAACCCTCATTCAGGATTTGGAAGAGACATTTGCTAATCTACGCAAGATCAACTTGAATCTAAATCCGGAGTAGTGTGTGTTTGGCATTCCCTTCGGCAAGCTACTTGGGTACTTTGTATCCAATCGGGGGTCGAAGCGAACCCCGACAAGATCAAGGCTATCGAGCAGATCCAGGCACCCAAGACAGTCAAGGATGTGAGGCGTCTGACAGAGTGCGTTGCCGCGCTAAGTAGGTTTATCTCCAAGTCTTGCGAGCGCCCTGTCGTTCTTCAAAATTTGGAAGAAGGCAGGGCCCGAGAAGGGGGCCCCAGAAGCAGACGAAACCTTACAAGAGTTGGTGGCCTACTTGTCCACTATGCCCACTTGGGTCGCCCCCAAACCATAAGAGCCGTTGTTGCTATACTTAGTGGCAACCAATCAAGTGGTTAGTGCAGCCTTAGTGGCATAGCGGGAAGTGGAAGGAGCAGAGAGTGAGCAGGGCCCGGTAGGGCTAGATAAGGATCATGACAGAGAAGAGCACGACAGCAAGGGCAACCCCAAGGACACGGCAAGCAAGAAAGTGTTGCAGTGCCCAATGTACTTCGTTAGATCCCTGTTCAGGGGGCTAGATCAAGGTTCTCTGGTGTGCAAAAGTTGATTTTTGGACTCATCCTGGCCTCAAGGAAACTGCACCACTACTTCCAAGCCCATGAGATCACGATTTTCACCCGCTTCCCATTGCAAAGGATACTCTGAAACCGTGAGGCTACCGGCAAAATAGTGGAGTGGGCTTTGGCTTGAAGTTTGAGAGCACATCAATGATTCAGAGCAGGGCATTGGCAGAGTTTATTGCAGGATGGATGCCAACCCCTCGTGAGGACATGCCGGAAAAAGTTATTCCCGGCAAGGAAGCGCCCCAAGAATGGATCTTGTATTTTGATGGTGTCTTCTCCCTACAAGATGCATGGGCTGGCATGCTTCTTGTCGCCCTATAGGGGAGCACTTGAAGTATGTCGTCCAGATGCACTTTCCCAGGTTGGAGGAAACTAATAATACAATAGAGTATGAAGGGCTCCTTGCCGCACTCAGGATTGCGACAGAATTGGGAATCAGGAAGCTGATCATTCGAGGAGATTCACAGCTTATGGTGAGACAAGTCAACAAGGATTACCAAAGTCCATTGATGGAGGCATACGTCGAGGAAGTGAGGAGATTGGAGGAACACTTTGATGGATTGCAAACAGAGCACGTACCCTGTGCGGAAAACGTCATAGCCGATCATCTGTCAAAGTGTGCTGCGCAAAAGCTTCCTGTGGAACTAGGAACTTTTGTTCTCCATCTTACTCAGCCCTCCATATCCCTAGCAACAATGGCCCGGAAAAGGAGGAAGATGGACTCCGTTAAGCCTCTCCCGGTAGAGCCTCTCGGGGCTCATGGTAGGGACCCTGCCGGAAACAACTCCTCATCCCTTGCCAGACCGCACCCTCCAGCCTGACCAATGGTCCCCGCGAACGAGGAACGTGCCCCCGTTGAAGAGGAGGTGCCGCTAGTCCTTGTTGCCGAGCCTCAGGCTCCAACTTGGGCAAGGCATTTCCTCCAAACTGGAGAACTTCCCGATGAGCAAGATGAAGCTGAAAGAGTAGCCCAGAGGGCCAGTATTTATCAGTTTGCCAATGACACTCTGAACAGAAGGAGGCCCAATGGTGTGAAATTGAAGTGCATCTGCCGGGAAGAAGGAAGGGAACTGCTGGCTGAGATACACAAAGGCATGTGCGGATCCCACATTGTATGAAGGGCATTAGTTGGGAAAGCCTTCCGGCAAGGATTCTAGTGGCCCACAACCCTCCAAGATGTGTTCAAGCTAGTCACTAAGTGTAAAGCCTATTAGTTCCATTTCAAGAACATCCACCTACCTGCACAAGCTCTTCAGACAATCCCTTTGTCATAGCCGTTTTCGGTCTGGGGGCTCAATATCCTCGGCCCTTTCCCTTGAGCTACCGGAGCTTTGAATTCTTGTTCGTTGCTATCAACAAGTTTACAAAGTGGCCAGAAGTAGATACCGTGAGGAAGGTGACTGATCAGTTAGCTATCAAGTTCTTGTAAAAATTGGTGTGCCATTTTGGAGTACCGTCAAGGATCATTATCGACCACGGCACCCAAGTCACGAGCCGTGTGTAGCGACCCGACCTCAGATGGTCAAGTCTCTATGCTCCGGTGTCATCCCTGGATCAGTAATGCTGACACCACACAGTACTTCGAAGGATTTATAGCAGAGTAGCAATCACACACTTATGACATCGGTGTCTCAAAGAGAACTTATTACAATAAATATGGCTTAAGGCCATCTAATAATGATAACAGCGGAAGACTTGGAAGATAAGTGAGTCCATCAACTCCAACGGCATCACTGAGTATAGAACCACGACCTAAAAGCACCTTACTCGTCGTCTGAAAAGTCTGCAACATGAAAGTTGCAGCCCGAAAACGGGTCAACACATGGAATATGCTGGCAATGTAACACATAGAGAGTAATGAATGATAAGCCTATACTACATGCATATATGGCTGGTGGAAAAGCTCTATGGTTACAGTTTTTCATAAAGCCAATTTTTCCCTACTGCAAAGGAATAAATTTATTTAACTATCATGGTGGTTGAAACATCGAGAATGGTTGACAGCATTCCGATCCCAATTAAGTGAACAATTAAAACCCAACAATATTAATTAGAGTAACATGAGGAGATTCACATGATATTCAAGTACTAGATACTCAAGTCGTCCATAACCGGGGACACGGCTAATCATGATTAGTTTGTACACTCTGCAGAGGTTTGCGCACTTTTCCCCACAAGACTCGATCGCCTCCATTTGATTTCTCGCACTACAAGGTGTTTGAGAAACGGATGACCGAGACATAGTCTTTCAGAAGCGCTAGCACCTTACGTTTGGATAGACCGGTACACCTACTTTCCCCTACATCTGCTAGTCTACCCTGTAAGAGTTTGCACGACTTAATCAACTATGCCAGAGCCCATAATGGCTTGTGGCTGCACATGGAAGTTACTAGTATGCATGATCTTATGACCCCTTTGAGCCTGGGTGGCGGTCCAAAGAAAAACAGGCAAGTCCTGATAGAAACCAGGTGCCTCAATCCACCCAGATGTGTATTTAAGTTGCCACCTTAAATAAAACCATTAATTAACAATACTCACATCTGTCATGGATATCACTCACCCAATCCACGTCTACTAGCATAGCATGGCATAATAAGCAAACGCAGAAGTAACTCCCAAAGGTTTCATAAGTAAAACAGGTAATAGGTACTACCTCAACTACTTCCCATCCCACAGTTTAATTAGATCCTAATCATGCAATGTGTGAGGATGGGTCTAATGCAATAAAAACCGGGCAATGAGAAGGTATGATCAAAGTGTTACTTGCCTTGCTAAGGATCCGTGAAACCTAGAGCTTCGAAATAACAGGCGGCGTACTCCGGGTGATCTATCGCAGACAAACAACAAGCATACAATAAGTACTCATCTAATGCACAGGTAAAACTCGAACAAAAGATCGAACCAGAAAGTTCAACTTAAGAACTCCGGTTGCAAAGAGAAACGAACCGAACAAAACAACGGAAAACAAACTGCGGAAGAAAGCAACTCGGTTCTAGCAAGTTGAAACTAGGTCAAATTTTACAGTAGCAAAAACTTGTTTAAGTTGATTAGTCGGAACGGCGGTTTTGTAACGAAACTCCAGGCGCTTGAATCACCTGATTCCGATAAACGAGCGAGAAGATAAACTAGAAAGAAGATCGGATCTGAAATCGCGATCAGAAAACTCGCGGAACAAATCCGACGAAAAAGAAAATGACGAACGGTTAAACGAACGGACGTTCGTTAACCGAGAATAACCGGTGCTCACGTTCGTTAAGATGAACGGTCCGGCGAACGCTCGCTAAACAACTAAACCGAAAGAAAAACGAAAACCGATCTAGGGTTTCGAAAAAAACCGAAACATCGAAACGAAAATAAACCGGAACGGATTTTTTTAAAACCGAACCGAGGGGAGGGGCGGCGCGGCGGCTACCTCGGCGAGGGGCTCCGGCGGGGCGGCGGGGCAGCGCGGGGCGAGGCGCGGGCGGCGGCGAGCGGCGGCTGCTGCTGCTGCTGCGGGGGCGGCGGGGCTGGTGTGGGGAGGAGAGGGGGGGGACTGATATTTAAAGGGGGGAGGGGAGACTTGGGGGAGGGGGCAAGGCAAGGGGGGGGGGGCGGCGGTAGGCTGAGTCCGGCTCGGACTCGGCGGCGGCGGCGCGTGGGCGCGCGCGCGGGGAGGGGGCGGCGGTGCGGGCCGGCTCGGCTGGGCCCTTGGCCCAGTCGGGCGCTGCGGATTTTTTTTAAATAGTTACGCGAGCAGAAAAAAAAATAAAAGAAAATCTAAACAAACTCCAAAAATCCCGAAGTTAATTTTTCCCGACTCCTAAAAATGAGTCGAACAAAATGAACTTTTACTCGGGGCCTAGATGCAATATTTTGAAAACACGCATTTTTTCCTAATCCAAATAAAATGCAAATAAACTCCGTAAAAATCCAATTTGTGATTTATTTATTAAATCTTCATTTTTCCTAAATTTGGGAAAGTCATATTATTCCTCTCTCATGTTTTTGATATTGGAAAAATAATTGAAGATGAAATAAATAAAATCAAATGATCCTCTTTTCAAAATTTGAGAAAACTCAAATATGAAAATAACGAAATCTCCAACTCTCTCCGAGGGTCCTTGAGTTGCGTGAAATTTCTCGGATCAGCCAAATGCAAGAAAATATGTTATGCATGATGATCTAATGTATAACATTCCAAATTGAAAATTTGGGATGTTACAAACCTACCCCCCTTAAGATGAATCACGTCCTCGAGATTCGGGTTGGCTAGAAAATAGGTGAGGGTGGTCCTTGAGCAAATCTTCTTCTCTCTCCCAGGTGGCTTCATCCTCTGAGTGGTGGTTCCACTGAACTTTGCAAAACTTGATAACCTTGCTGCTGGTAACTCTGCTGGCATAATCGAGAATCTTGACTGGTTTCTCTTCATACGTTAAGTCATCCTTCAACTGAATCGCTTCAAGCGGTACTGTATCTCTTAACGGTACCTCCGCCATCTCGGCGTGACATTTCTTCAGCTGAGAAACGTGGAATACATCATGAACTCCTGACAGTCCCTCTGGTAATTCCAACTTATATGCGACTTCTCCCATTCGTTGCAAGATCTTATACGGTCCAACGAAACGCAGCGCTAATTTTCCCTTTACTCCAAAGCGCTTAACTCCTCGAAGTGGGGATACTCGAAGATAAACCCTGTCTCCGGTTTCGTAAACTGTCTCCTTGCATTTGGAATCTGCGTAGCTCTTCTGCCTGGATTGAGCTACCTCGAGCCTATCGCGAATCAACTTAACTTTCTGTTCAGACTCCTTAATCAAATCTAGTCCAAAGAACTGACGGTCTCCAACTTCGTCCCATGACAATGGTGTCCTGCACCTCCTTCCGTATAAAGCTTCGAAAGGTGCCATCTTCAAACTGGTTTGGTAACTGTTGTTATAAGAAAACTCCGCATATGGCAAGTTATCGTCCCAACTAGATCCATAATCTAGTGCACAGGCTCTCGGCATATCTTCCAAAATCTGATTGACTCTCTCAGTCTATCCATCCGTCTGTGGGTGGAAAGCTGTGCTGAACTCTAGTCTGGTTCCTAAAGTTTCATGCAACTGATTCCAAAACTTTGAGGTAAATTGGGTTCCTCTATCTGTTATGATACTCCTCGGAACTCCATGCAAACAAATGATCCTGGTCATGTATATCTTTGCCAACATAGCACTGGTGTAAGTGGTCTTAACTGGGATGAAATGTGCTACCTTCGTCAAACGATCAACTACTACCCATATCGAGTCATAGCCTGCCTTCGTCCTGGGTAGTCCTGTGATAAAATCCATGCCTATCTTATCCCACTTCCATTCGGGTATCGGCAATGGTTGTAACAATCCGACTGTCTTCTGATGTTCTGCCTTCACTCTATGACACACATCACAAACTGCTACATATGCTGCAATATCCTTCTTCATTCCGGTCCACCAGAATGTTTCCTTCAAATCCAAATACATCTTGGTATTTCCTGGGTGAATCGAATAGGGTGAATCATGTGCCTCTTGCAGAATCAACTTCCTGATCTCCGGGTCATTGGGCACATAAACACGGTCCTCAAACCATAGGGTATCATGCTCATCCTCACGAAATCCCTTTGCTTTTCCTTCGCTCATTTTCTTCTTTATATCTGCAATCTCCTTGTCATTTTTCTGAGCTTCTCTGATTTTATCCATCAAGGTAGATTGAATTTCCAATGCCGCTACATAACCTTGCGGAACTATTTCCAAACATAGCTCACGAAGATTTTCTGCTAACTCCCTTGGTATTTCTTCCATCATTAGTGTATTGACATGACTCTTACGGCTCAATGCGTCAGCTACAACATTAGCCTTTCCTGGATGGTAATGCAATGTCATATCATAATCCTTGATGAGCTCCAACCATATCCTTTGTCTGAGGTTCAACTCCTTCTGCGTGAAAATGTACTTCAAACTCTTGTGATCCGTGTACACCTCACAATGATTTCCAATGAGGAAATGTCTCCACGTCTTCAATGCATGCACTACGGCTGCTAACTCCAAATCATGCGTAGCATAATTTAGTTCATGAGGTTTCAGTTGTCATGAGGCATACGAAACAACTCTTCTTTCCTGCATAAGCACTGCTCCAAGTCCTCGACGTGAAGCGTCGCAATACACCTCATAATCCTTGGTCTGATCTGGCAGAATCAACACTGGTGAGGAAACCAATCGTTTCTTCAACTCCTGAAAACTGGCCTCACATTCCTCAGTCCAATTGAACTTGGTATCCTTCTTCAACAACTCCGTCATAGGCTTTGCAATCTTTGAGAAATTCTCAATGAATCTCCGGTAGTATCCTGCGAGTCCAAGGAAACTCCGGATCTCTCCAACTGTCGTGGGTGCTTCCCATTCGGTTACGGTCTCAACCCTTGTGGGGTCAACTGCTATCCCTTCTCCGGATATAACATGTCCGAGGAATCCTACTTCCTTCAACCAAAACTCACATTTGCTAAATTTGGCATATAACTGATGTTCCCTTAGTTTCTCCAAAACCAAATGCAAATGTTCCTTATGCTCCTCTTCATTCTTTGAGAAAATCAGAATGTCATCAATGAACACTACGACGAATTTATCCAAAAACTCCATAAACACTTTGTTCATCAGGTTCATGAAATAGGCAGGTGCGTTAGTCAGTCCAAATGACATAACGGTATACTCATACAATCCATATCTCGTGGTAAAAGCTGTCTTGGGTATGTCCTGCTCTCGAATCTTCAACTGATGGTACCCTGATCGCAAATCGATCTTGGAAAACACTTTAGCTCCTTGCAAACGATCAAACAGATCATTTATCATTGGCAGTGGGTACATGTTCTTGATGGTTACTTCATTCAATCCACGGTAATCAACAACCATCCTTAACGATCCATCCTTCTTCTCCACTAGAAGTACTGGTGGTCCCCAAGGCGAAGAACTTGGGCGAATATAACCTTTATCCAGTAACTCCTTAATCTTCTTCTTAATTTCCGCCAAATCTTGTGCGGGCATCCTGTACGGTCTCTTAGATATTGGCCCAGTGCCTGGCAAAACCTCAATCAAAAACTAAATGTCTCTATCTGGTGGCATGCCTGGCAACTCTTCGGGAAATACGTCAGGAAAATCCTTTACTACTGGTACTTCCTCCTGTACAACTCCTGATAAGGAATTTAATTGTGTCTTGTTTGGCGTATGTCGAGATACATACTTGATCCTTCTTCCTTCGGGCGTTGTAAGAAAAATTGTCTTACTGGCGCAATCGATGTTTCCTCCATGCATCGACAACCAATCCATACCGAGAATTACATCCAAACCTTGGGATTCCAGAATGATTAAATCCGTTGGAAAAACATGCCTTCCTATACTTAATGGCATTTGAAAACATCCTTGTCTGGCCATGTACTCTGCTCCTGGCGAGCTTACTAGCATAGGTGTTTTAAGAATCTTAGTGGGCAGGTTATACTTTTCCACATATCCCCTTGATATGTATGAATGCGATGCACCAGTATTGAAAAGAACGAGTGCAGTAAATGACTTAACCAAAAACTTACCGATTACTGCATCAGGCTGAGCTTCAACCTCCTCCACGCTAACGTGGTTCACCTGTCCCCTGTTGAAAGGGTTTGGCTTCTTTCCAGAGCTTCCATTTCCATTTTGGCCTTCGGGACATTCATTGGCATAATGTCCGGTCTTGGAACACTTGAAACAGGTGACTTGACTCAGATCTCTCTTGGCTGGGGTTGATGGGGTGGTACGGTTCTGGTTGTTGCTTCCTCCATTCCCATTACCATTCTTGTGGCCATTATGGTTGTGCGAACTACCTCCTCCATGGGTATGCTGAAACTGAACTCCCGGTTTAGGGGTAAAACGGGGCTTCTACCAGGCTCCAGAGTTATACTTCCCCTGTCCATACTTCCTCTTGCGGTTCTCAATCTGTTGTTGCTTCCCTTCAATCATGATGGCACGATCTACCAACTCCTGGTAGTTGTTGAAACTTGCTACCATCAACTGCATGCTTAGCTCATCATCAGTCCTTCCAGAAACTTCTCTTGCTTAGCTGCATCCGTAGCAACGTCATCTGGGGCATAATGTGCTAACTTGCTGAAGTCGTCAACGTACTGGCTAACTATCCTTCCTCCTTGGCGTAAGTTGCGAAACTCACGCTTCTTCATGGCCATAGCTCCTGCTGAAACATGGGTAGTGCGGAAAGCTTGCTGAAACTGATCCCATGTGAAAGTGTCAACTGGGTAAGTGGCTGTGAAATTCTCCCACCATGCTGTCGCGGGTCCGTCAAGCTGATGTGCGGCAAACTTCACTTTCTCAACATCTGTGCATCCTGCAGTGGTCAACTCCCTTCGTGTCTTGCGGAGCCAATCGTCTGCTACTATTGGCTCGGTGCTACTGGAAAACACCGGCGGATTCAGCCTAAGGAAACGGGTTAGGTGATCAACATGTGGCGGCGGCGGAGGGTTGTTGTTGTTGTTGTTGTTGTTGTTGTTGTTGTTGTTGTTGTTGTTGTTGTTGTTGTTGTTGTTGTTGTTGTTGTTGTTGTTCTGCTGGTTCTGGACTAACAACTGCATCAATTGGTTCTGCTGCTGGATCAATTGAGTGAGCTCCGGTGGGAATCCATTGTCACGTCTCGGAGGCATCTAAGGGTTTAGAAGAGATGAGAATTAAGAATAGAGTACATTCAATTCATTCAATTCAAACAAGGGCTTACAAACGGTCTAGAACTATCGCAAAAGTGCTCGAACTATAATGTGTACATGGGGGAAATACTACTAATATTTGGTGGTCATCTAGAAATTTGAATCGGTGGAAGACTCCATGATGTCTGCTCCAGCTTCGTCTTCAAAGTCGGGTTCACTTGGATCCGAATCGGTGTCGTCGATGATGATGTAGTTGTCCGGACATGCGACGTACTTGTCTTCCTTCTTGGATGCTAATTTCCCCTTGAGTTCTTCAATCTCTTGCTTAAGATCGACATTGTGTCTTGCTAGAGCTATGATCTCGTCCATGTAATCCTTGCGTGTACCTTTCAGTTCTCCTTCTAGCTCGATGATCCTTGCCTTCGCATTCCTCAACTCTATCATATCGTTGCACATCTGGTTCTCGTGGCGTCGAATGTGCTGGTTTAACTCCTGGATGAAAGCTGCAATGGATCTATCCTTCTTGGTGCTGACTATCTCCCATTGTTCATCTCGGTGTCCGCAAATCTGGTAGATAGTGTCCTTGAGGTCTTCTTGATAAACTTCTCCAATGCGTCCCATGGTGATATGAGCTGCCATGCTCTTTCCTAGACTCCAGGTTGGTGCACTGAAAACATTATCTATGGGCTTCGTGATTGGCGCGAATGTCCTTCCCGGAACATGAGCTTGAATCTTCCAGCGCTCCTCTTCAGGCAGAGTGGCGTTGAAGGTCCCGGTGAAGCTTGGTAGTCCAATGTTCAGGTACTTGGTGACTTCCTTCAAGTGAAATCCAAAAGGTGTGCCTTCATCCGGTTGAGCGTACTTGATCTTCGCGTCCGTCATCCTAAAAGAGTAGAAAAGATGAGGAGTTAGAAAATGAGAGGAGAATAGTGATCTATGGCTTTAACTTAGTGGTCTTGTCCTACAGTCAGCGTGTGCTCTGATACCATCTTTGTAGCGACCCGACCTCAGATGGTCAAGTCTCTGTGCTCCGGTGTCATCCCTGGATCAGTAATGCTGACACCACATGGTACTTCGAAGGATTTATAGCAGACTAGCAATCACACACTTATTACATCGGTGTCTCAAAGAGAACTTATTACAATAAATATGGCTTAAGGCCATCTAATAATGATAACAGCGGAAGACTTGGAAGATAAGTGAGTCCATCAACTCCAACGGCATCACTGAGTATAGAACCACGACCTAAAAGCACCTTACTCATCGTCTGAAAAGTCTGCAACATGAAAGTTGCAGCCCGAAAACGGGTCAGCACATGGAATATGCTGGCAATCTGTCACATAGAGAGTAATGAATGATAAGCCTATACTACATGCATATATGGCTGGTGGAAAAGCTCTATGGTTACAGTTTTGCGTAAAGCCAATTTTTTCCTACTACAAAGGAATACATTTATTTAGCTATCATGGTGGTTGAAACATCAAGAATGGTTGACAACATTCTGATCCTAATTAAGTGAACAATTAAAACCCAACAATATTAATTAGAGTAACATGATGAGATTCACATGATATTCAAGTACTAGATACTCAAGTCGTCCATAACCGGGGACACGGCTAATCATGATTAGTTTGTACACTCTGCAGAGGTTTGCGCACTTTTCCCCACAAGACTCGATCGCCTCCATTTGATTTCTCGCACTACAAGGTGTTTGAGAAACGGATGACCGTGACATAGTCTTTTAGAAGCGCTAGCACCTTACGTTTGGATAGACCGGTACACCTACTTTCCCCTACATCTGCTGGTCTACCCTGTAAGAGTTTGCACGACTTAATCAACTATGCCACAGCCCATAATGGCTTCTGGCTGCACACGGAAGTTACTAGTATGAATGATCTTATGATTCCTTTGAGCCTGGGTGGCGGTCCAAAGAAAAACAGGCAAGTCCTGATAGAAACCAGGTGCCTCAATCCACCCAGATGTGTATTTAAGTTGCCACCTTAAACCATTAATTAACAATACTCACACCTGTCATGGATATCACTCACCCAATCCACGTCTACTAGCATAGCATGGCATAATAAGCAAACGCAGAAGTAACTCCCAAAGGTTTCATAAGTAAAACAGGTAATAGGTACTACCTCAACTACTTCCCATCCCACAGTTTAATTAGATCCCAATCATGCAATGTGTGAGGATGGGTCTAATGCAATAAAAACTGGGCAATGAGAAGGTATGATCAAAGTGTTACTTGCCTTGCTGAGGATCCGCGAAACCTAGAGCTTCAAAATAACAGGCGGCGTACTCCGGGTGATCTATCGCAGACAAACAACAAGCATACAATAAGTACTCATCTAATGCACAGGTAAAACTCGAACAAAAGATCGAACCAGAAAGTTCAACTTAAGAACTGCAGTTGCAAAGAGAAACGAACTAAACAAAACAACGGAAAACAAACTGCGGAAGAAAGCAACTCGGTTCTAGCAAGTTGAAACTAGGTCAAATTTTACAGTAGCAAAAACTTTTTTAAGTTGATTAGTCGGAACGGCGGTTTTGGAACGAAACTCCAGGCGCTTGAATCACCTGATTCCGATAAACGAGCGAGAAGATAAACTAGAAATAAGATCGGATCTGAAATCGCGATCAGAAAACTTGCGGAATAAATCCGACGAAAAAGAAAACGACGAACGGTTAAACGAACGGACGTTCATTAACCGAGAATAACCGGTGCTCACGTTCGTTAAGACGAATGGTCCGGCGAACGCTCGCTAAACAACTAAACCGAAAGAAAAACGGAAACCGATCTAGGGTTTCGAAAAAACCAAAACATCGAAACGAAAATAAACCGGAACGGTTTTAAAAAAAACCGAACCGAGGGGAGGTGCGGCGCGGCGCGGCGGCTACCTCGGCGAGGGGCTCCGGCGGGGCAGCGCGGGGCGAGGCGCGGGCGGCGGCGGCAGGCGGCGGCGGCGGCGGCGGACGGCGCTGGCGGCGGCGGCGGGCGGCGGCTGCTGCTGCTGCTACTGCTGCGGGGGCGGCGGGGCTGGTGTGGGGAGGAGAGGAGGGGATCGTATTTAAAGGGGGGAGGGGAGACTTGGGGGAGGGGCAAGGCAAGAGGGGGGCGGCGGCAGGCAGAGTCAGGCTCGGACTCGGCGGCGGCGGCGGAGCAGCTGCGCGCGCGCGCGTGCGTGGTGAGGGGGCGGCTGTGCGGGCCGGCTCGGCTGGGCCCTTGGCCCAGTCGGGCGCTGCAGATTTTTTTAAATAGTTACGCGCGCAGAAAAACAAATAGAAGAAAATCTAAAAGTACTCCAAAAATCCCGAAGTTAATTTTTCCCGACTCCTAAAAATGAGTCGAACAGAATGAACTTTTACTCGGGGCCTAGATGCAATATTTTGAAAACACGCATTTTTTCCTAATCCAAATAAAATGCAAATAAACTCCGGAAAAATCCAAATTTTGATTTATTTATTAAATCTTCATTTTTCCTAAATTTGGGAAAGTCATATTATTCCTCTCTCATGTTTTTGATATTGGAAAAATAATTGAAGATGAAATAAATAAAATCAAATGATCCTCTTTTCAAAATTTGAGAAAACTCAAATATGAAAATAACGAAATCTCCAACTCTCTCCGAGGGTCCTTGAGTTGCGTGAAATTTCTCGGATCGGCAAAATGCAAGAAAATATGTTATGCATGATGATCTAATGTATAACATTCCAAATTGAAAATTTGGGATGTTACACTGTGCCTTCATGCAATATGTTCGTTCCCTCAGAAGCAAGATCTCATTCGCCTCTATTGCACATCCCAAAAGCAATGGACAAGTTGAGAGGGCGAACGCTGAAGTGTTGTGAGGACTCAAGACAAGAAACTTTGATATGCTGCAGAAGCACGAAAGACGGTGGATCGATGAGCTGCCGGTAGTTCTCTGGTCCCTCAGAACGACACCAAATTGAGCTACCGGGCAGACTCTCTTCTCCCTCGTTCACGGGGTAGAAGCAGTTATCCCCATGGAAATCATTTACGGGTCCCTTCTAGTGCTTGCCTATGATGAAGTAGCGCAGGATGAGCACCGACATGACGATGCTCTGCTTCTCGAGGAGAACCGTCTCCAGGCTACTACACATGCTGCACGCTACCAGCAAACCCAGCGTCGCTATCATAGCCGCAGGGTCCATGCCTGGTGTGTTTTGAGGAAGGTGACCTTGTCCTTGGGTGCGTTTAGTCTGCAAAGGGTACAAACAAGTTGAAACCGAAGTGGGAAGGCCCTTGCCGGGTAGTTCGAGTCACCAGACCTGGCGCAGTCCGTCTGGAGACCGGAGATTGCATTCAATTGAAAAACTCATGGAATATTGAGCATCTCCTTTTGTACAGGCCTTGACTCAGTTGCATGTAACCCCTTGTACAAAGCCAAGCGCAGACCCTGAGCAACAGAGAAATGAATGAAGCGCTGGGGCCCCTGACAAGTTCCATGCATGCAGCATATCATCAGCATTGCATAATCATACCATGTGCATTGTGTAAGCATTTCATGAGCATTGCATATGCATATTGTCAGATGTGGGGTTCTAGCAAAACCTTTAAGGTTCGAACTCTGGGGTGCGCGTGAAGTTCTTTCCTTCCAACCAATCTACGCCCTAGCTCGCTAAGATCTTGCAAACGAACTCGACAAACTCACAACATAGAAAGACACGAGATTTATACTGGTTCGGGCCACCGTTGTGGTGTAATACCCTACTCCAGTGTGTGGTGGTGGATTGCCTCTTGGGCTGATGATGAACAGTACAAGGGGAAGAACATGCTCTTGAGGTTGAGGTGTTCTTGTGCTCGACTGACTTGTGCGGGTGAGATGCCTCTGAATGTGTTATCAGATGCCCCCTGCTGTGGTGGCTAGCTCTACTTATATAGGCCCTGGTCCTTTCCCCAAATATTGAGCGGAAAGGGAGCCAACAACGGCGGCCAATTTGAAAG
Organism: Aegilops umbellulata; assembly: GCA_032464435.1. NCBI lineage: Eukaryota > Viridiplantae > Streptophyta > Magnoliopsida > Poales > Poaceae > Aegilops > Aegilops umbellulata. The sequence continues at coordinate 4,234,391 of CP136059.1, forward strand.
GGGACAGCGAGTACAAGCTATCCTGACAAAAGTGGTCTTCGCCTGCAAAAGACTCTGGTGGTGACGCCGTCTTTGGCTCCATGGTGACCTCCGTCTTGCTGTCCTATTAGTCTTCGGTCTCATTGCACTGATATGGAAACCTTTGCCTGATGCCTCGGTATCCGCGCCTGCGCTTACCCCCTTGGCACAAAAGAGGAAACAAGGACGCTGCGCGTGCTGGTGCCCGACTGGTGTCGTTCGTCATGGCTCACGTCACAAGAGGCTCGCGAGGTTTTCCACGCCATGTTATCTCCGCTCCTCGCAAGCTTGCCTGGCGAGGCTGCTCCTGAGGAGGTCTTGGGTCGTCCCCCTCGCGAGGCTTGGCCCCTTGCGAGGGTCTTGTATGTCTTGTTGATGAAAGTGGGCCGTACAAGCCTGCTCGCATAGCCTCTCCGTGGGCCACAGGCAGGCAAGTCTGGGGACCCCCATTCCCAGAACACCGATAGTAGCCCCCGGGCCCAAGGCGCGCTCGGGCTTGGCTTCGAGGCAAAGCCAAGGGTCAAGCGCAGAGCGCCGCGGGCCCCAAAAGCCTGCGGCCTTGGTCGACGCGTGGTAGTTGATTTGACGTGGGCTTCTCCGCTTCCCCACGCTGCCTCGGCAACTGCCCAACTTGAAAAGTCCCTGCGACATGCAAGGAAAACCATCATAACCTGTGATTGTGGGAGGCACTGGTTGGCCTTCTCTTGCTATAAACGGGGAGGGGGTGGAGCCCCCGTCGCCCATCTCTTCTCGGTTCACTTGCTTCTTCCTCCTTGCTCCACCGCTAGCAGTGATGGCACCGTCGAAGAGGTTCTCCGCCGCGGAGAAAGGCAAGGCGCCTCGGGAGGGGCCCGGCTCCCCGGCTCCCAAGCGAGGACGTGGCCGTCCCCGCAAGCATGCCGCGACTCCTGCCGTGGCCCCCAGCTTTGGGATGGCACCGCAGCGCGCGACAGGAGTCGCTCTGATCGCGGTAGCAATGTCGACGAAAGAAGACACGATGTTGTCACGCGGCCTCCCCGACCGCGGTTCCATGTGTCAGAGGTGCTGCCGGAGTTTGTTGTCTAGTCGGAGGATCCGTCCGGCGGCTGGCTCCAGCTCCCCCGCTTCTTTCCCGACGAGTTGCCGGCCTCCGGCCCAGGCGGGCTTTGGCTGCAGGAAGACGGTTGCTGCAGCCGGGCTCCTTGGGTCGTGGTCAAGGTCTCCGTCGCGGGCAACATAGCTCTAGCCCGCGGTTGGTAGACGTTCGCCCGCGCGCGCGGCCTGGGCAGGCGGTGCACCCTCCATTTCAAGTTCCACGGCGACGCGACCCTCTACGTGAGGGTGTTCGGGGAAGATGGTCACCGCGCCAGATGCTGACCCAAGGTGAACGATGGCGAGGAGGTGCTCGGCCTTGGCGATGGCCGAGACGAGGTGGGGGCGAGCCCGCCGGCCGCGCTTCGTCTGGCTATGGTGGCTCCTTCCTTGGCGACAGTTCCCATAGCGGCGGCTTTGACCAGCCACCGCGCCCTCTTCGAAGGCGGTAGCGGGTCGTCTCGTCGCCACGCATCGGTGAAGCGCGAGGAGGGGTCCGACTAGACCCAGGACGTCGCCAAGGCCCTGCCTCTGTTGGCTGCTGCAGGGGCGAGTGCCGCTTTTGTTATGTTCCTCTTTTTTCCTGCATCAAAATGAAGCCAGCACGGGCCCATAGTAGCGTGTATCGAACAATAACTTATTGACTATTATGCTACGCTTGTTGTTTCAGTGCTGTGTTGCTATTCTGTGCAAAGATAACTTAGCCAGGTTCATTCGGGGCGCCCTCCTCCTTACGAGGCGTTTATTTCCTTGTGTCCATCTTGACCGAGTGGAATGCGATTGCTCAGGAACTGCAGGAAATTCGTTAGGGAGTTCGCTAGGAGATTTGTCATTCACCCAAGCCTTGACCTGGCGCTTTGTATCGCGGTACCCGAGGGGCACGGACTAGGAGAGATGCGGCAGCTTTCTGGCCCGAACGAGGGTGGCTCGCAAGAAGGTAGAGAGAAGAAAGAAGCTCGCGAGGGCACCTGCCTAGCCCCCTCGTGAGATATGCGAGAGAGAGAAAATTAGTGAACCAGAGTCGGAAAATGCGGTAAGAGGCGAGGGAATCTAATAAGCAAGAAACACTAGAAGCAAACTTCGATTGGGAAAAAGCAAGCCAACTACGGAAAGCAAATGAAAAGCCGCGTCCGGCACCTAATCTAGTCTTCAAGTCTTCTCACCAATGAGGAGCTAAGTGCTGCCACTAGGCATGGGAGGGAGCCCCAGGGCCTCTAGGACGGCGCTCCTGAGACTCCAGGGCGTGTACAGCCCACTCATTATTACGTGAGAGTGTCACAGGCTGCGATTCTTCACAGACGCCAGGCCTTCTTCACAGGCTTTGGGCCTTCCTTCACAGGCTCTAGGCCTTGCTTCATGGGTAGAACTTCCGGAGGTGCTGGATGTTCCAGGCGTTCTGGATGGGTATTCCGTCCTGTGTCTCCAGGCGCACGACGCCAAGACTGGAGATGTGGACGACCTTGAACGGGCCCTCCCACATGGGTGAAAGCTTATGCAGACCTTCCCTAGAGAGGACCTGCCTCAGGACGAGGTCACCCGTCTCGAGCGTCCTGGAGCGGATGTTGTGGCAGTGGTATCGCTGCAGCGCTTGCTGGTACCTTGCCGCCCTTAGTGCAGCTTCGTGACGACTTTCCTCCCCCGGCACGAGGTCCATCCCCCACATGGCGTCCTGCTGCGTTTCATTGAACGCCAGGACCCGTGCGGAGCGATGTTTGACCTCATGAGGAAGGACTGCTTCAGGCCCGTAGACAAGGAAGAATGGGGTCTTGCCCGTTGGCTTGGTGGCGGTGCTGCGGATGGACCACAACACGGACTGGAGCTCGTCATGCCAGTCCCTGCCACAAGCCTCGAGCTTCTTCTTGAAGGTACTGGTCTTGAGGCCCCTCAGGACCTCCACGTTGGCGCGTTCGGCCTGACCATTGCTCCTGGGGTGCGCCACCGAAGCGTAGCAAATCTGCGTTCCAAGGTTAGCACACTAGGTTTTGAAGAGGTTACTAGTGAACTGCGAACCGTTATCAGTGATGATACGGTTGGGGACTTCGAAACGGCTCACGATGCTCCTGATGAACTTGACCGCGGATCTGGCTGGGATGCGAACAACTTCCACTTCCGCCCACTTGGTGAACTTGTCGATGGCGACATACAGGTAGTGGTAGCCCCCTGGCGCCCGAGGGAAAGGGCCCAAGATATCCAGCCCCCAAACTGCGAACGGCCACGTGAGTGGTATGGTCTGGAGGCCCTAAGCTGCCTGATGTATCTGCTTGGCGTGGAACTGGCAAGCTTCACAGGACTTCACCAACTCTGCTGCATCGTTGAGTGCCATGGGCCAGTAGAATCCACTGCAGAACACCTTGCCAACGAGCGTCCATGATGACGAGTGGTGTTTGCAGTCCCCTCCGTGTATGTCAACCAGTAACTCCCTTCCTTGGTTGCTGGAAAAGCAGCACATCAAAATATCATTCGGTCGCTTTCTGTACAACTCGCCGTCTCAGATACAATATGTCGTGGCTTGCCGGGCCACGCGCTCTGCGTCCTCTTCCTTCTTCAGCAGCGTCCCTTGCATCAGGTACTCCTTGAATTCCTTGGTCCAGAATTCCTCCTGGGGCTAGAGCGCCAAGAGCAGACGAGCTCCTGAGGTCGGGCCACAGGCTGGGGCTCCTGTGGCAGGTGGTTGTGGGAGCTCCTCCCGGGGCTGAACTATGCTTGAAGGTGCTGGCGTCGCCGACGTCTTGAAGAGCCGCTCCTCGAAGATGTCAGGCTCATGAGGCTGCCGCTTGGATGCCCTCCTGGCGATGTCATCGGCTTCCTTGTTGGTGCCCCGGGGCACATGCTGCACCTCCAGTCCCATGAATTGTTTTTCCATCTTACGCACTTATATGAGGTAAGCCTCCATGTGCTCGTCCTTCGGCTCGTACACTTTGTTGGAGAAGTTGATGAGGAGCTGCAAGTCGCCCTTAACAACAAGGCGCTTCACCCCCAGAGCTATTGCAGCCTTCAGGCCGGCTATGATGCCCTCGTATTATGCAATGTTGTTGAAGACCTTGTCGCCCCGCTGAAAATGGAGCTGCACGACGTAGTAGAGCTTGTCCTGAGTGGGCGAGATGAGTGCTGCCCCGACCCCCGCGCCCTGATGTGCGAAGGCACCGTCAAAATACATGACCCAGCCGTCCGGCGCCTCGCTTCCCTGTGAGGTGGACCGGTCTTTGCCTACTTCAAGTGCCGAGGCATCCGTCCATTCCGCCATGAAATCAGCAAGCGCGGCTCCCTTCATGACCCGGGTAGTGCTTAACTCCAACTGGAAAGCTTGCAGCTTGATGTTCCATTCAGCGACCCTTCCAGCAGAGTTTGGGCTCCTAAGCACTCTCTCCAACGGGTAGGCTGAGACGACCTTGATGGGGTGGCCCTCGAAGTAGTGCCGCAGCTTGCGCGAGGCCACCAAGAGTGCGACCAGGTGGTTCTAAGGCATGGGATATCGTGCCCTTGCGTCCCGCAGCACCATGCTGACAAAATACACCGGGTGCTCGACAAAGATGGCGCGTTGGTGAGGCTTGTGTCTTGCGGAGGCCCGGACGTCTCTTGAGGCAGTGAAACTCCTAGTGCGTGGTCGCTTGCAGAGGTCTCTATGATGTCATCATTCCGAGCTTGTGTCGGCGTTCTGGGAACGGGGGTCCCCAGACTTGCCTGCCTACAGCCCATGGCGTGGCTATGTTGGCGGGCCTGTACGGCCCATCTTCATCAACAAGGCATTCAAGACCCTCGCGAGGGGCCAAGCCTCGCGAGGCGGACGATGCAATACGTCCTCAGGAGCGACCTCTCCAGGCAGGCTCGCGAGGAGCGGAGGTATCAAGGCAGGGCAAACCTCGCGAGGCTGTCGTGACGTGATCCATGACGTTCGGCACCAGGCAGGCGCCAGGCGGGTGCCAGCGTGCGCAGCGTCCTTGTTTCCTCATTGGTGCTAAGGAGGTAGGCGTAGGCGCGGAGTACCGAGGCATCAGGCAAAGGTTTCCATATCGGTGCAACGAGACCAAGACCGGCAGGACGGCAAGACGGAGGTCACCATGGAGCCCAAGAAGGCGTCACCACTAGAGCCTTTTTGCAGGCGAAGACCGATTTTGTTAGGATAGCTTGTACTAGCTGTCCCCTTTCAAATTTGCCCGCCGTTGTTGGCTCCCTTCCCGCTCAATATTTGGGGAGAGGACTAGGGCCTATATAAGTAGAGCTAGCCACCACAGGTGGGGCGGATCGAGTTCTCATCCACAAGTCCAGAGAGCATAAGAACACCTCAACCTCAAGAGGTTGTTCTTCCCCTTGTACTATTCTTCATCAGCCCAAGAGGCAATCCACCACCACACACTGGAGTAGGGTATTACACCGCAACGGTGGCCCGAACCAGTATAAATCTCATGTCTTTCCGTGTTGTGAGTTCGTCGAGTTCGTAAGCGAGATCTCAGTGAGGTAGGGCATATATCGGTAGGAGGGAAAGAATTTCGTGCGCACCCCAGAGTTCGAACCTTAAGGGTTTTGCCAGAACCCCACATCCGACATTTGGCGCGCCAGGTAGGGGTGCACCGGAGCTTCTTCTCGACAATCGACTTGCCGACACTCCGTGGCCACGATGTCCGGTGACCCAAGGGTTGATTCCGACCGCTGGGCAGCTGGGCCAGCCCGAGCGGTGACACCTTCCCCTGAAGCCCCCGACCCCGCGCTCCAGGCGCCGGGAGTGCCATCAGCGCTGCGGGGCGCGGGCGGCGCGGTAAGGCGTCGTCCACCCTCACCCCACGACAAGTGCGAGCTGCTGCAAGGACAGCAAGCAACACCGCAACAACAGCGCCACATTCGCGGCGGGAGCAGGCAAACATGCGGGCAGCGCTCATGGTGGCGCGAGAGCTGCTGCGGTGCCGGTTGATGGAGAGCGGCCGGGATACACTGCCGGAGCGCATTGCCGAGCTGCTGGATGCGGCAGCATCGGGAGTGCTGCCCTTCTGCTATCAGCTTCCTTGTCAAGCCACGCCAGGGTCTCACGGAGGGCCTTGCCGCAACCACGCGCCATCAGGTGCACCTGGGGGCTTCGTCAACACTAGCATGACCGGCGGTGCCGGGGCTCCACCGCCCCCACGCCGCCCACGATGAGCATGGGTACAAGTGTTGCCCCCCACGGTTCCAGTGGGATTCCGCGTTACCATCCTCAGGACGCCGCGCAGGGCCGGGTGTCGGTGTCAAAACCGGCAGATCTCGGGTAGGGGGTCCTGAACTCTGCGTCTAAGGCGAATGGTAATAGGAGGCGGGGGACACGATGTTTAACCAGGTTCGGGCCACCTCGATGGAGGTAATACCCTACTTCCTGCTTGATTTATCTTGATGTTATGAGTATTACAAGAGTTGATCTACCACGAGATCGTAGAGGCTAATCCCTAGAAGCTAGCCTATGGTATGATTGTTGTTGTCCTACGGACTAAACCCTACGGTTTATATAGACACCGGAGGGGGCTAGGGTTACACAAAGTCGGTTACAAGGAAGGAGATCTACATATCCGTATTGCCAAGCTTGCCTTCCACGCCAAGGAGAGTCCCATCCGGACACGGGACGAAGTCTTCAATCTTGTACCTTCATAGTCCAACAGTCCGGCTGTCCGGAGAACCCCTAGTCCAGGACTCCCTCAGTAGCCCCCGAACCAGGCATCAATGACGATGAGTCCGGCACACAGATTGTCTTTGGCATTGATAGGCGGGTTCCCCTCCATATTCTGAATACCTGCAGAGTAGTGTCCGGCTCCCCATAAATGTTGCACTTCTTGGCTTCCGCGCCCAATAATGGTTATCTTCCATGTGTCGAGCGAATGCGAGAAGCCAAGGCATTTTTGCATTTGCCACCCTAGCCATGTAAGTAAACTGTCTATTAAAGAGATGGGGATTCTTGGATCCAGATCACACCATCCTCCCATGGCGAGTATCCATCAGAGTGCGCTCGAAAAAATCCATTCCAACATGGCCGACCATCGCAGCTCCTCGTCTCGCTCCCGCAGCCCTAAGCCCGGTGATTAGAGAAGTGTTCCATCCTGCACAGCCAATTAGTAGAGTTACAGACCCAGGGATTTCTCCCTCTAGCGTATATGGTTCCTGTTTGAGCCGGGCTCATCACCTATAATGGCGGGGAGCAAGCGGAGAGCTTCCCCAATCCTTCCAAGGGGGAGCGGGTATGCCTTGTCCCTTATTTATTGAGGGGGCTTGGATTTCCAATCGATCCGTTCCTCCGCGGGCACCTGGAGTTTTATGGCCTCCAGTTGCATAACTTCACCCCTGCTTCCATATTACACATCGCTGGTTGTGTTGCCCTCTGTGAGCTGTTTCTGGGCTGCGAAGCTCATTTTGAGCTTTGGAAGAAGCTATTCTGCCTTGTGCCCCATACATAGAAGGGGTCAATATATCAAGTGGGCGGAGCCGAAATATGGCGCATCGCCGGGACTAGATACCTGTCTGGTACCCCGAAGAAGACGTCCGAAGACTAGCCTTCGGAGTGGTTTCACATGGAGGACGTCCCCTTCCAGATCCAATTCGGATGGGTCTTCCCGAGTTCGACAATGCCCCTTTGAAGAAACGCCGCAGTTGGCTCCCACGGAGCCCTCAGAAGGAAGATAACGGAGAAGTCCTTTACATGATGGGACGGATAGAGAAGCTGGCCATATCAGGATTGACAATAACCGAGGTTATGTCCATATGCATAATGCGGGGGGTGCACCCACTTCAATATCGGGGGCAACCCATGTGGCACTTCAACGGGGAAGATGACACCACCCGCTGCGGCCGTAAGGGACCGGACTCAGTCACCGCTCTGGCAAAGATTATGTCCAATCTGTTCAAAGGAGAAGAAGAGGAGTTCCTCCGCATCAAGCCACAAGATGGATTCTCCATGTACAACCCTCCAAGTTGGGTGAGTTGCTACTTTTTACTCCCAACCTTCCCGCATTGTTCATCATAAGTATTTACCTTGCCATTTCATAGCAGGAACTGCGAAAAGCTGCAAGGGAGGTCCACAGCTCGCCTCCACAACCAGAGGACCCTGACCGGGCCCTCGACTCTAGACTCAAAGAAGACCCGGACACATTTGTGGAGCTTATTGGCAGAACGTTCTATCAATTAAGCTGCGATAGTGTCATGGTGGCCATAATAGCCGACTATCCAGGACTGCTCCCCGCATCGCATGTAAGTAAAACCGGAGTCCTAACTTCCAAGAAGGATCCCTTTTTCCGCACTTCACCTACCACGCACATATGGTGCTTTACAGGGAAGGCTCTCGGGACGCAACGCCGAACCCGCAGTGACTCACCAACAAGGGGCACCGAAGCCGGGTAGGCTTAAAAGGAAGGCGGTTAGGACTGAGACGTCGTCGCAGAGGTACGTAAGAGAACCCCTCTCCATGGTAGTCGTCTTTTGAGAGTATAATAACGCCCATGTTTCTTAGTAGAAAAAACACTCGCTGAACTATATCCAGAGAGGTTGCCGGCCACGCCTCCACCAGTCAAGATCCTGAGCCGGTTATAGAGGCAGATGCTCGCATGCGGCCGACGCCGGCTGTTCCTCCTACAGAGGATGTGGATAGGCTATCCACTACAAATTCTGAAGTGGAGAGCGCCATGAATCACAGGCGCCGCCGGGCCGTACTTCGTGACGCTTGTTTCTCCCAGGAGGCGTTTGATGCCTTCAACTCGGGAGACGCGTACATTCGAGCTGCCTAGAATGGTCTTGGCCGAGCTACAGACCAGTATGTAAAGGATATACGGGTAAGAAAAATCTAATAGTTATGTATATCAGTAGCCCCTGAGACTTGGAATAGTTGGCACAACCGATTTAAGGATCATTGTTCGCATAGGCTCTTACGGAGAAGAATGCCCAGTTGTCTCGAGAGCTGGAGGAATATAGGGCCCAACTTCAGGCCGCAGGTGCCGCAGCGAAGGAGTCTGAGAAGGCCCCGTCGGGTAAGACTTGCTTTTATTGCAAAGAATGTCATGTACCAGGTAGTATGCGGTATGCGTGAAAATCTAATAATAGATTGTGTAGATGATCCCGGAGTGAGTCTGGATGAGCAACATGCCAAACGATAGCTGAAGGCTGGCGAGTGCGTGCTTATGAAATTTAGGCGGGAGAAAATTAGTCAACAAGACGCCCATATCTAGTTGAGTGTGGAACTGAAGGATGTTCGAGCCCAGCTTATGGACTCCGTGAAGGAGAATAAGCGGCTTCGACGCGGCATTTTTAGTAAGTGCTTGAACGAACTTTTTTTGAAAGAGTTCGGCGAGGAAGCCTGCTAACAGAGTTATGTCTGCAGGTATGCTGACAGGCCGTCCCGCGGAGGAGATGCTTGGGTTTGCGGGTGATCTTCTACCAGAGCTCTCCCAACTACACGAACAAGTTCGGCAGGTGATGCAGGGTATTGCCGAGGCCTTGTGGCCATCCTCCTCCCCGCCAGGAGGCATAGTGGAGCTTGTCGAGAAGCTCAAGGGAGCGCGGCAGCGCTTCCGATTATGGAAGATATCCGCCTGCTGACAAGGTGCAAGGGAAGCCTGGGCCATGGTGAAGACGCGGTATACCAAAGCTGACACAAACCACATGGCCGAGGTCGGACCTGTGGGGCCCGATGGGAAAGAGATCCCCGTCAGTTCGGTGTATGGCCAAGTAGAATTAGCTGCAAACTATTCCCAACGGGATTGTAGGCTAGACAACCTGTTGGATGGTATAGAAGAAGAATTTAGTCAGTCTAAGTGACTGTGTACTTCAAGTGACATATATTGTCCCTAGCCGGATTGTAAATCATTTGTCATGGCGGACCTTTTCGCTTCGACCTCTGGACCCGATAGTCCGGAGTGTTTCCGAATACCCGCTCAGTTATGTAAAAACCGGGGTACGCGTGGAAACTAGGCGTAGGGGTCATAAGTGCTTGAACAGACAAGTACCCAACTAGCTATGTTATATTACATGGATAGTAAGAAACATATTCCAGGGAGAATAGTTCCGTTAAGGGTTCCTTTCCCTGGGTACGCATGCCCTAATGTGCATGTCAGGACAGCGAAAAAGAGACGCGGGCTTATAAACATCTGGGGGCATGTATCAAAATAAAAGTCATCTTTTGTTCACTGACCGAATATTCTCTTAAGAACGCTAGCTTTCGGCTTCACCCAGTCTGAGGTACACATCCGGCTGACCTGGCAGTAGCAATCGCAGAGGTGCTCCCCTTATGCCCTAGCCGAATTAACGGGAACATAGGGTATAAACACAAGAGCCAGGCAACCCGGCTTGGCCAAAACTTAAGTCATATCGATGCATATAATGGCGAAAAAAGGTACATGTGGAAGAATAACACATGTGCGGGGCATAATGCCCAGAAAAATAGTTATATTAAGCTTCTGTATAAGAAGCCCCCAGGTATAATGACCGTGGTTTAGCGCCTCAAGATTGTGTAGTAAAGACACAAGTTAGCCTTTTAAGGCCTTAAGGAGAAGTAAAAGGAAGAAAGAAAGATAGAAAACACAGATGACGGATATGCAAAAAATTGACGGGGGTAAGGAGACGAACATAGAGTCCGGCACTAGGCGTAGAATCTTTGAAGTCTGGCTGCATTCCATGGGTTTGGCTCGAGTCGGTTGTCCGACGCATCCCGCAGACGGTACAGTCCATGGGTCAGAACCTGGTCGATAATGAAGGGACCTTCCCATTTGGGCTTGAGCTTGTTCTTTTTCTTCTCCGGCAGGCGTAGAACTAGTTCGCCAACGTTATAAGTTTTGGCCCGTACTTCTCTGCTTTGTTACCTTCGAGCCTATTGCTGATAGAATGAGGAATGGGCTTTTGCCACGTCACACTCCTCCTCCAGGGCGTCCAAACTGTCATGCTGATTGAGCTCGGCCTCTTTTTCTTCATACATGCGCACTCGAGGTGAGTCATGAATTATATCGCAGGGCAGAACCCCCTCTGCGCCGTAAACCATAAAAAACGGTGTGTATCCGGTAGTGCGATTCGGCGTGGTCCGCAGCCCCCATAGTACGGAGTCGAGCTCCTCTACGCACTGCGTGTTTGATTCCTTTAAGTACCGCACTAATCTGGGTTCGATGCCACTCATGATAAGACCATTTGCTTGCCTGACTTGACCGTTGGTTTGCGGGTGATAGACAGAAACAAAATCGAACTTGGTGCCCATGTTGCTGCACCAAAGTTTTACCTCGTCGGCTGTAAAGTTCGAGCCGTTGTTAGTGATAATGCTGTGGGGGATGCCATAACGGTGTACGACCCCAGATATGAAATCTATCACCGGTCCGGATTCAGCCGTTTTAACAGGTTTGGCTTCTATCCATTTGGTGAATTTATCCACCATGACCAGTAAGTATGTTTTCTTATGGTTCCCCGTTTGAGGGGTCTGACCATATCAAGCCCCTAGAGCACATAGGGCCAAGTAATGGGGATTGTTTGGAGAGCGGTAGGCGGCATATGGCTTTGGTTTGCAAAAAGCTGGCAACCGACACAACGTTGAACAAGGTCATGTGTGTTTGCTCGGGCCGTAGGCCAATAGAAACCTTTACGGAAGGCCTTGCTTACAAGGGCTCAGGCTGCGGCGTGGTGGCCGCCGAGTCTAGCATGGATTTCTGCCAAAAGCTTTCGCCCTTCCTCTCCGGAGATGCACCTTTGAAGGACTCCGGTAGTGCTTTTCTTATAAAGCTCTCCCTCGTGGACCTTGTAGGCTTTAGACCGCCGCACAATGCAGCGTGCCTCATTTTGGTCCTAGTTCCTGCCTAGTTAGGATGGCAAGACCGGCAGGATGGCAAGACGTACGTCACCATGGAGCCCAAGATGGCGTCACCACCAGAGCATTTTTGCAGGCGAAGACCGCTTTTATCAGGATAGCTTGTACTAGCAGTCCCCTTTCAAATTTGCCCGCCGTTCTTGGCTCCCTTCCGGCTCAATATTTGGGGAGAGGACCAGGGCCTATATAAGTAGAGCTAGCCACCACAGGGGGGGACGGATCAAGTTCTCATCCACAAGTGCAGAGAGCACAAGAACACCTCAACCTCAAGAGGTTGTTCTTCCCCTTGTACTGTTCTTCATCAGCCCAAGAGGCAATCCACTTCCACACACTGGAGTAGGGTATTACACCGCAATGGTGGCCCGAACCAGTATAAATCTCGTGTCTTTCCGTGTTGTGAGTTCATCGAGTTCGTCCGCGAGATCTCAGCGAGCTAGGGCGTAGATCGGTAGGAGGGAAAGAACTTCGCGCGCACCCCAGAGTTCAAACCTTTAGGGTTTTGCTAGAACCCCACATCCGCCAGCTTGGTCCACTGTTGACGCTGATGCGGCTCCCGCGGAGCCATCCTGATCTTGTGTCATTTCCGCTGTAGCTTGGCACAGCGTGCCCTTGGCTTGATGCTCCTCCCGAACTGCCACCAGTGCTGCGCTGGCAGAGTATGGGGTAGCGGCCAGGTAGAGCACCAGGAGCTCGAGAGGCCGTGGTGCCACCATCACCGGTGGGCTAGTTAGGTATCTCTTGAGGTCTTGGAAGGCTTGGTCGGCCTCCGGGGTCCACTCAAACGGGCCTTTCTTCTTCATTAGTTTGAAGAAGGGCAAGGCGCGTTCGCCTAGTTTGGAGATGAAGCGTCCCAACGCAGTCACCCGACCGGCCAGCTTTTGCAGTTCTCTAAGGGTCTGGAGTGGGCTCATGTCCTCAATGGCCTTCATCTTCTCCGGGTTCGCCTCGATCCCTCTGTGGGACACGAGGAATCCTAGCAACTTACCGGAAGGGACACCGAACACGCACTTCTCCGGGATAAGCCGCAAGTTCAGTTGGCGCATGCTCTTGAAGGTCACTTCCAGGTCTTGGATCAAGGTCCTCGCCTCCCGAGATTTCACCATGATGTCGTCGACGTAGGCCTCTGTGTTTCTCCCGAGCTGTTTCCCTAAGGCGATGTGCATCAGCCGCTGGAAGGTCGCGCCCATGTTGCGCAGCCCAAAGGGCATGCAGGTGTAGCAGTACACCCCACACGGGGTCAGGAAGGCTGTCTTCTCCACATCATCCACCGCCATCTTGATCTGGTGATACCGTGAGAATGCATCCAGGAAGCACAGCAAGTCATACTTGGCGCTGTATTCGACGATCTGGTCGATGCGCGGGAGAGGGAACGGGTCTTGCGAGCACGCCTTGTTGAGGTTGGTGAAGTCAACGCACATTCGTTCCTTCCCGCCTTTCTTCCGTACTATGACGGGGTTCGCCAGCCATGTGGGGTATCAAACCTCGCGAATGGTACCCGCGGCCTCCAATTTGCGGGTCTCTTGGACGATGAAGGCTTGCTTCTCCGTGGATTTCCACCTCGCCCGTTGCTTGACAGGGCGCACGTTGGGGTACACCATTAAGTGATGCTGAATCACCTCTCTCGGAACCCTCACCAGCTGATTGGTCTCCCATGCGAATATATCCTTGTTTGCGCGCAAGAACTTCACCAACGCCTCGTCTTGGATGGGATTGAGGCCGGCACCTATGGTGAAGGTGGCTCCTGAGGACCCGTCCTCGTCAATCAGCACCTGCTTGGTTTCTTCCTTCTCTTGGGTGAACAAGTGCTTCTTCTTGGTAGGAACGGCCTCCTTGGCCTCGGGGCACCGGCGTCGGCGGGCTGAGCCGCCGCTGCGGTTTTGAAGGCAAGCTTGAGTGCCGTCGCGGCCTCCTTAGTGTCCCCCTTGATGGTGAGAACACCTTTGCTTCCAGGCATCTTCATGAGGTTGTAGGCCGGATGAGTCGCCGCCAAGAACTGGGCGAGAGCTGGATATCCGAGGATGGCGTTGTACGGGAGGCCGATGCGGGCGATGTCGAAGTCGACCATCTCGGTGTGGTAGTTGTCACATGTGCCGAAGGTGACGGGGAGGCGGATCTGTCCCAGAGACCGGGCAGTGCCGCCACCAACTCCTGAGAAAGGCTTGCTGAGACTAAGCCGCTCGAGTGAAATCTGAAGGACTCTATGGAGAGCAAGTTGAGGACTGCACCGCCATCGATGAGGGTCTTGGTAATAGCCACGTTGCAGATGGTGGGCATGCAGAGCATTGGGAGCTTGACCGAGCCGGCGGTAGAGTTGGGGTGGTCTTCTGAGCCGAAGGTGAGGTCGGCCTCAGGCGCAGCCCAACCTGGCAGAGCCCCCGGGCGCTTGGAAGTGTCACCAATCTGACGGAGGAACGGCTTGACGTGGCAATCTGAAGGCGGTGCTTGTGAGCCGCCCAGCAGGGCTGCGACTGCGTGGTGCGCCAGCACCGTGTAGCGAGCAGTGAAGAGGTCGCGGAGTTCCCCCCAAGACGCCATCGTGGATCCAGGGAGGTTGAGCAGCCAGGTGCGTGGCTCGCAGGCAAGGGCCATAGGAAGCCAGTTGGCCATGACCTTGTCTTCGCCCCGGCCTCGAGGACAACCTCCTCGTATGCCAGCAGGAACGCCGACGGGTCTGCCGCGCCGTCTTAGCGTGGCGGCATCTCGGGCCGGAACTTTGGTGGAAATCTCACCTGCCGACGGGCAGGGGCCAGGGAGCGGAGCCCCCTGGCCCCGTCGTCAGCACTGGCCGCCGGAGCCGGTGGTGGGGCACCTGCCATGAGGGCGAAGCGCAGACCGACGGAGGAGAAGCTACGGCGCACCCCTACCTGGCGCGCCAAATGTCGGATGTAGTGTTCTAGGAAAACCCTTAAGGTTCGAACTCTGGGGTGCACGCGAAGTTCTTTCCTTCCTACCGATCTACGCCCTACCTCGCTAAGATCTCGCGGACGAACTCGATGAACTCACAACACATAAAGACATGAGATTTATACTGGTTGGGGCCACCGTTGTGGTGTAAAACCCTACTCCAGTGTGTGGTGGTGGATTGCCTCGTGGGCTGATCATGAACAGTACAAGGGGAAGAACAGCCTCCTGAGGTTGAGGTGTTCTTGTGCTCGACTAACTTGTGTGGGTGAGATGCCTCTGAATGCGTTATCAGATGCCCCCTACTGTGGTGGCTAGCTCTACTTATATAGGCCCTGGTCCTCTCCCCAAATATTGAGTGGGAAGGGAGCCAACAAGGGCGGCCAATTTGAAAGGGGACAACGAGTACAAGCTATTCTGACAAAAGTGGTCTTCGCCTGCAAAAGGCTCTGGTGGTGACGCCGTATTGGGCTCCATGGTGACCTCTGTCTTATCGTCCTGTTAGTCTTCGGTCTCGTTGCACTGATATGGAAACCTTTGCCTGATGCCTCAGTACTCGGCGCCTGTGCTTGCCCCCTTGGCACCAAAGAGGAAACAAGGACGCTGCGCGCGCTGGCGCCCACTTGGTGTCGTTCGTCATGGCTCGCGTCATGAGAGCATCGCGAGGTTTGCCCTGCCTTGATATCTCTGCTCCTCGTTAGCCTGCCTGGCGAGGCCGGTCCTAAGGAGGTCTTGGGTCGTCCCCCTCGTGAGGCTTGGCCCTCGCGAGGGTCTTGTATGTCTTGTTGATGAAAGTGGGCTGTACAGGCCTGCTCGCATAGCCTCACCGTGGGCCGCAGGCAGGCAAGTCTGGGGACCCCTCCTTTCCAGAATGCCGACACATATAGATAAGATCACATTTTGCATCATTTCCATCCACATGAAACTACAGGTTCCTGCCGTGAGCTTGGCCTCTACAGGGAGCTGGAAAGATGAAAAAACACTGCAGTCCCCGGTAATCAAGTACTTGTGCATAAGAAAACCTCGCCACTTTTTGAAACTTAGGTGCTCCCACTCCTTGACACGAATGTTGCTTCGGTCAGGGTGGTTGTAGTGGCCTTTGGTGAAAAGAGATTGGCGGGGGGGATGGTCCCTTTGTTTATGTGCGGTAGGCTCAGATCCCCGGCAACAAAGTAAAGGGTACTGGCAGGATAGCCTGCCGGGGAAAACTTGTTTATTTAAAATAGAGAGGCATTCTACCTCTGCATGGACGCATACATGCACGAGTTCCCGAAAAGGTTTATCTTTTTCATTAATATACTGATAAAAAAGTACAGACCTTATAGAACACAAACATGGACTCGAGGGATTACATTATTTGAACTAAAATTTGGCAAGTACCTACAAATTTAGGATTGAAAAAAGATAGGTGCCCTGAGGGAGTCCTGGATTAGGGGGTGTCCGTATAGCCGGACTATACCTTCAGCCGGACTCCTGGACTATGAAGATACAAGATTGAAGACTTCGTCCCGTGTCCGGAAGGGAGTTTCCTTGGCGTGGAAGGCAAGCTTGGGATACGGATATGTAGATCTCCTACCATTGTAACCGACTCTATGTAACCCTAACCCTCTCCGGTGTCTATATAAACCGGAGGGTTTTAGTTCGTAGGACAGAACAACAATCATACCATAGGCTAGCTTCTAGGGTTTAGCCTCCTTGATCTCGTGGTAGATCTACTCTTGTACTACCCATATCATCAATATTAATCAAGCAGGATGTAGGGTTTTACCTCCATCAAGAGGGCCTGAACCTGGGTAAAACATCGTGTCCCTTGTCTCCTCTTACCATCCGCTTAGACGCAAAGTTCGGGACCCCCTACCCGAGATCCGCCGGTTTTGACACCGACATTGGTGCTTTCATTGAGAGTTCCTCTATGTCGTCACTTTTAGGCCCGATGGCTCCTCCGATCATCAATAGTGACGCAGTCCAGGGTGAGACCTTTCTCCCCAGACAGATCTTCGAATTCGGCGGCTTCGCACTGCGGGCCAATTCGCTTGGCCATCTGGAGAAGAAAGAAAGCTATGCCCCTGGCCATCAGGTCAGATTTGGAAGTTTAAACTACACGGCTAACATCCGCGAGGACTTAATCTTCGACGGATTCGAGCCACTGCCGAGCGCGCCGCACTGTCACGACGGGCATGATCTAGCTCTGCCGCCGAATAGTGCCCTGGAGGCCACACCCGCATCGGCTTCGACCCTTAATTCGGAGCCAACAGCGCCGATCGAGGATGGGTGGTTGGACGCCGCCTTGGGGGCTGGGATCCCAACGGCGATCGAGCCGAACACCAGCCCCGCGCTCCGCGAGGCTCATGACTCCAAGGAGCCGGACTTCTCTCCAGACTCCGAGCCCTCCACGCCCTTGACGATCAAATCCGATTGGGCGCCGATCATGGAGTTTACCGCCGCGGACATCTTTCAGTACTCGCCCTTTAACGATATCCTGAAATGACTAAAGTCTCTCTCTTTATCAGGAGAGCCCTGGCTGGACTACGGTCAGCAAGGTTGGGATACAGACGATGAAGAAATTCAAAGGACACCCACCACCCACTTTGTAGCGATTGTCGATGATTTAACGACATGCTCGACTTCGACTCCGAAGACATCGACGGTATGGACGCCGATGCAGGAGACGATCAAGAACCAGCGCCTATGGGGCACTGGAAAGCCACCTCGTCATATGACATATACATGGTGGACACCCCAAAAGAAGGAGATGAGGATGGAACAGCGGAGGATGACCCCTCCAAGAAACAAACCAAACGCCGGTGTCAGCGGCGCCGCTAAAAATCCCGCCAAAGCAAAAACGGTGATTCCAGCACGGGAGATAATAATACTCCGGAGAGTGCCAAAGAAAACCCCCTCCAGCAAGATTCAGCACAGGAGGATGGAGAAGCCAGCCCTCATGAGAGAGCGGCAGACAGAGAGGTCGAGGACGATAATTATATGCCTCCTTCCGAAGATGAGGCAAGCCTTGACGATGACGAATTCGTCGTGCCAGAGGATCCCGTCGAGCAAGAGCGTTTTCAACGCAGTCTAATCGCCACGGCAAGCAGCCTCAAGAAAAACAGCAACAACTTAGAGCTGATCAAGATCTGCTAGCCAATAGATGGACTGAAGTCCTTGCGGCCGAAGAGTATGAACTCGAACGCCCCTCGAAGAGCTACCCAAAGCGTAGGTTGCTACCCGATTAGAGGAGGAAGCACCTAAACCTGCATCACCAGCACATGATACGGCCGACCGGCCACCTCGTGGCCGCGACAGAGAGGCCTCTCGGCCCTCCACTCAAGCCGCACCCCAGCGCCGCTCAAAACATACCAAGGCACGGGAAAATGCGCCAGACCTGCGTGATATATTGGAGGACAAAGCAAGGCAAACAAGATCGATCTACGGATCGCGTGGGCGCCCCACGACTCAAGACGATAACCGTCACGCCGGATACAACAAATCCGGTAGGGCCAAACACAGCAAACAAAGCTCATTTGAGCTACGTCGTGATATAGCCCAGTACATAGGCGCCGCACACCCACTATGCTTCACAGATGAAGTAATGGATCATCAAATCCCCGAGGGTTTCAAACCCGTAAACATCGAATCATTGATGGCACAACAGATCCTGCGGTATGGATCGAGGACTATCTCCTTAATATCCATATGGCCCGTGGCGACGATCTACATGCCATCAAATACCTCCCACTCAAGCTTAAAGGACCAGCTCCGCATTGGCTTAACAGCTTGCCAGCAGAATCAATCAGTTGTTGGGAGGACCTCGAAGCCGTATTCCTCGACAATTTCCAGGGCACTTATGTGCGACCACCAGACGCCGATGACCTAAGCCACATAATTCAGCAGCCAGATGAATTGGCCAGGCAATTCTGGACACGGTTCCTAACAAAGAAAAATCAAAAAGTCGACTGTCCGGGCGCAGAGGCCCTAGAAGCCTTTAAGCACAATATCCGTGACGAGTGGCTTGCCCGGCACCTTGGACAGGAAAAGCCAAAATCTATGGCAGTACTCACGACACTCATGACCCGCTTTTGCGCGGGAGAAAACAGCTGGCTTGCTCGTAGCAACAATATGACCAAGAACCCTGGTAATTCGGATACCAGAGACAATAGTGGCAGGCCGCGTCGCAACAAGCAGAAGCGCCGCATTAACGGCGACAGTGCTGAGGATACGGCAGTTAATGCCGGATTCAAAGGCTATAAATCCGGTCAGCGAAAAAAGCCATTCAAAAGAAATACTCAGGGCCCGTCCAGTCTGGACTAAATATTCGACCGCTTGTGCCAGATACATGGCACCCCCGAAAGGCCAGCCAATCACACCAACAGGGATTGTTGGGTGTTCAAGCAGATAGGAAAGTTAAATGCCGAAAATAAAGACAAGGGGCTGCATAGCGATGACGACGAAGAGCCCCGGCCGCCGAACAACAGTGGACAGAAGGGTTTTCCCCCACAAGTGCGGACGTTGAACATGATATACGCAACCCACATCCCAAAAATGGAGCGGAAGCGCGCGTTAAGGGACGTATACGTGATGGAGCCAGTCGCCCCGAAGTTCAACCCATGGTCCTCCTACCCGATCACCTTTGACCGAAGGGACCACCCCACTAGCATCCGTCATGGCGGATTCGCCGCATTGGTTCTAGACCCAATCATTGACGGATTTCATCTCACTAGAGTCCTTATGGATGGCGGCAGTAGCCTCAACCTGCTTTACCAGGATACAGTGCGGAAAATGGGCATAGATCCCTCAAGGATCAAGCCCACCAAAACGACCTTTAAAGGCGTCATACCAGGTGTAGAGGCCAACTGTACAAGCTCAGTTACACTTGAAGTGGTCTTCGGATCTCCGGATAATTTCCGAAGCGAGGAGTTAATCTTCGACATAGTCCCGTTCCACAGTGGCTATCACGCACTGCTCGGGCGAACCGCATTCGCCAAGTTCAATGCGGTACCACACTACGCATACCTTAAGCTCAAGATGCCAGGCCCTCGAGGAGTAATTACGGTCAATGGAAACACTGAACGCTCCCTCCGAACGGAGGAGCACACGGCGGCCCTTGCAGCGGAAGTACAAAGCAGCCTCTTCAGGAAGTTCTCCAGTCCGGCCATTAAACGTCCGGACACCGTCAATCGCGCCCAGAGTAACCTACAACAAGACTGCCTGGCATGCTCCGAGCAGGCGTAGCAATGCGGACCCAACCCCAGCCCTCGCGAAAATCCGACACCAGTGTTTCGTGTACATAACTACGCTCTAGAAATACCATGGGTACAGGGGGGGCACCATCACGGCACGCCCGAAACACGGCTTAAACTGCACTAGGGGCTACCGATTTTTTTAAAATTCTCTCTTACTTTCAGGACTCCATTCTTCGGAAGGCCTGTCCGGCAGTACAATTGCCGCACAAATGATGCAAGAACCAGGGAAGCAGACAAGCCACGCCGCATTAACGGAACTCCCAGGTGGTCTCTATCACGAGAAGTATACCTGTTTTGCATACCATTCCGCAGCCTGCCCCTGGAACGGACATGTTAGATAGTCCACCTTTTGCTTATCACGTTATTTGTATCGTTCCGCCTTGATCGCAGTCTTTTTTAATAAACAATGCATAGCTTTTGTCTATTTTTGCATTACTCTTCTTTACAAATATATGTTCATTACGACATGATGCACCCGTACACTTTGGTACGGCCAAATACGCCAGGGGCTTTAGTACCCCTCAATATGGTGTGAGAAGTTTGAACACTTTAACAAGTGAGGCACCCCAAACTTATAGCATTATATGCATCGGCTCCGAATCATGTCTTGGGTCAATAGTTGGGTTTGCCCGGCTCCTATGTTTTGGTGCCTTACGTTCCAGTATATCGGCTAAGGTAGCACTAGGAGAACTACTGCGATTGTGCCCCAGTTGAGCTGGGCTAAGCACCTCAGTAGAGAAAGATAAAACTGACTGTCATGATGAAGCGAGAGCTGGTCGCTGTTAGAGAGGTTTTTCGAGTCCCTAAAGACTTATGCCTCTTAGAGCGAGGAGTCGGCTCTGTCCGGCCAAGGCGTGGATAGCGCCCCGAACTCGGTCTTCCGAATACCAGGGGCTTCACCGAAATTGAAAATCATAGAATTCTATGGCTAAGTGAGAGTGTTCAAGCATTATAGTCCGATTTCCTTGTTCGTTGTGCTGAGCGCCTCCCTCAAAGGACCCAAACATGGGGAAAAGAGCGCTCAGGCTTATCCTGAACACCCCAACACTAGCGGCACGGGGGCAGAAGCCGACGACTCGCCATCTCTGAAATTTGATAAACAGCCGCACAGAAGGTAATATTTTAAATTCAAAAAGCATTGCTTAGCGCATATGAACAAGTTTTCAGCGCACAGGACAAAACGAGCGAGTTTTACTCAAAAATTACATCCCTGGAACAATCATCCGCCATAAGGCGGGCACCCTTCAGAACGTCCTTATAGTAATTCTCGGGCTTGCGATGCTCTTTCCCCGGCGGTGGCCCGTCCTTCACAAGCTTCTCAGCATCCAGCTTGCCCCAGTGCACCTTAGCGTGGGCAAGGGCCCTACGGGCACCTTCGATGCAGACAGAGCGCTTGATGACTTCGAGCCTTGGACAGGCCTCCACCAGCCGCCGCACCATCCCGAAGTAGCTCCCAGGCAGAGCCTCTCCAGGCCACAGCCGAGCTATGAGGCCATTCATGGCCTGTTCGGCCACCTTGTGGAGCTCGACCGGCTGCTTCAGCTGGTCGCTCAGGGGCACAGGGTGTCCGGCCTCAGCATACTAACACCAGAACACCTTCTCCGTCGAGCTGCCCTCCTTGGCTCGGTAGAATGCGGCGGCATCAGACACGCTACGGGGAAGATCTGCAAATGCTCCTGGAGAGCTCCGGATTCGGGTAAGTAACAAGTAACTCACTTTTATATGTTTGCTTTGCATAAAGAATGCCTTACCCGCCGCTATCTTTTTCACCGCATCCAACTCCTGGAGGGCCTTCTGGGATTCGGCCTTGGCAGACTTGGCATTTTCAATAGCCACCGCGAGCTCGGACACTCGCGTCTTTCAGTCAAGCTCCAAACTTTCATGTTTTTTCATGAGAGCCAGGAGCTCTTGCCGCAGCTCGCCAACCTGGGCCTCATACTTTTCCCGCTCGGTGCGCTCCGTGGCCGCCCTCTTCTCGGCCTCGGACAACGCTTTCTTAAGGGTCGCCACCTCAGACGTGGCCCCTACAATAGCCACGACAATCCTGTCATTTTTTGCAATTGCACTTATATATATATATTTAAAAAGGAATTTCTTACATTCCTTGTCCTAGAGCTGCTTCTTGGCAAGCCCGAGCTCTTGCTCGGACTGCTCGAGGTTCTGTTTTAGCGTGTCCACTTCCGCAGTCAGTGCGGCGGACGTCAGCAGAGCAGCCTGCATACGCATATTGACTCCTTTTTGTTAGACTCCTGCGAATTTTATTTTGATCCTCTATTCGGCTTTTCTTCCCGAACGCCAAACAGAGCATAAGGGGCTACAGTCTATGCGGTAATATTTTTACACATTCTTGACTTACCTCAAAGCCTGTTAAAAGGCTGGCGCAAGCTTTAGTCAGTCCGCTCTTGGCAGACTGAACCTTCTGGACCACCGCACTCATAATGGTGCGGTGCCCTTCGTCGATGGAGGCACCCTTAAGCACCTCCAACAGATTGTCCGGCGCCTCTGGTTGGACGGAGGTCACCGGCTCGGTGGGCTTGCTCCTCTTGGAAGGAGGTCGCCCGTCGGACTCTGGAACGTTTGAGGGTTCCGGAGCAGTGTCCGGCCTAGGGCCGTACTTGGAGCCCTGGGGGGATCTATCCCCTTTACTCCTAGAGTCCGGGAGGTCGCCTTGCGGCTCCTCCAGGACCATCCTCTCCTGGCTTGGAGCCTGTTGGGACGCCACCTCGGCATCGTCCGTAGGGCGGGGGGAGGTAGCGGGTGGAAGTGAATTCACGTCCGACGATTCCAGGGAGCCGCTCGACGACTCGTCGAGCCCGGCCTTGGGCGGACTGCATAGATATATTCGACATAAGGGAAAGTTGTGCAATAAAGGAACACTACGAGTTACTCTGGTGTCCGAACACTTATGATCTCGCCGGGCGCTTGGCCCTGTGCAGCCACTCCCCTTCGCTGTCGTCGGCGTCGGTGGAGTAGTCCGAAGGAAGGGTCTTCCCCTTCTTGGACCCTTCGGCCTCCCGGTCGGGGCAGCCTTCCTCTTCTTTCCTCCCTCCGCTGGGGGGGAGAGGTTTCTTCTTCCTCCTCCTCGTTTTCATGGGAGGAGTGCGTCTCGGAGTCGTCGGATGATGAATCCGACACCTCCAGGCGCCGGGCACTCTTTCGAGTCCCCGTAGCCTTCTTCTTGGCCTTCTTCTCAGGCACCACATAGGGTGCCGGAACCAGCAGCTTGGCCAAGCGAGCATAGGCTGGGTCTTCGGGCAAAGGAGCCGGACAGTCGATCTGTCCGGACTTCGCGTGCCAATCCTGTTAAAGGTAAGGGAGCTTAGATCCCGCATAGAGTCACACTATGAAAAACTAATACCCTGTAAAAGGTACAAATGGCTTACCGCACTACCATGACGCTGCGTGCTGAATCCGTGATCCTCGGAAGCGGATGCGGGAGCCTCGGCGCCCTTGAAAAGCACCTTCCAGGCATCTTCGTACGTCATGTCGAAGAGCCTGTTCAGAGTTCGGTGCTGCGCCGAGTCGAACTCCCACAGATTGAAGTCCCGTTGTTGACATGGGAGGATCCGGCGGATGAGCATAACCTGGACTACGTTGACAAGCTTGAGATGCTTGTTCACCAGGGTTTGGATGCATTTGTGCAGTCCAGTCACCACTTCTTTGCTGCCCCACGACAGGCCCGTCTCTTTCCAGGACGTGAGCCGCGTAGGGGGTCTGGACCGGAACTCGGGGGCTGCGACCCACTCAGGGTCGCACGGCTCGGTGATGTAAAACCACCCCGATGGCCACCCCTTCAGGGTCTCCACAAAGGAGCCCTCAAGCCATAAAACGTTGGGCATCTTGCCCGCCATGGCGCCTCCGCACTCCGCCTGGTTGCCGCGCACCACCTTCTGCTTGACATTGAAAGTCTGGAGCCATAGGCCGAAATGGGGGCGGATGCAGAGGAAAGCCTCACACACGACGATAAACGCTGAGATGTTGAGGATGAAGTTGAAGGCCAGATCGTGGAAATCTAGGCCGTAGTAGAACATGAGTCCCCGGACGAATGGGTGGAGGGAAAGCCCAGTCTGCGGAGGAAGTGGGGAAGGAACACTATCCTCTCATGGGGCCTTGGGGTGGGGAGGAGTTGCCCCTCTTCGGGAAGCCGGTGTGCGATTTTGTTAGACAAGTATCCGGCCTTCCTCAGTTTTTTGATGTGTCCCTCCGTGACGGAGGAGACCATCCACTTGCCTCCCGCTCCGGACATGACTGGAGGAGGTCGAGGTGGGGAATGCGGGCTTGGGCGCTAGAGCTCGAGTGCGCGGAAGATGGATAGGAAAAGGAGGAAGAAGGCGTAGGTAAAAAGGTGGATCCTTATCCCCATATATGGGCGGATGCGGCTATGCGTCCCCACCGGCCTGATAAAACTCGCTTATCTCCCAAGCGCCGTAATCAATGGCGCGGTTGGGTTATCCACGTCCGTATTGATGAGAATCCCGTAAATAAAGGGGACACGATCTCTGCTTTGACAAGATGTGCCAAGGAAACCGCCTCGTGAAACACGCTGAGGTGGGGGAGTAAAAACGATTCGAATAAAGGCTTGGCCGTAGTGTGATGTCACGCTACGGAATACGTCAGCAGATTAGGTTTGTGTAAATATTATTCTCTTTATGGCAATATGTGGAAACTTATTTTGCAGAGCCGGACAATATCCTTTGTGTTCAAAATCTTCTATGAAGTACTTGGAGGAGGAACCCGCCTTGCAAAGCCGAAGACAATCTGCGTGCCAGACTCCTCGTCATTGAAGCCTGGTTTAGGGGCTACTGAGGGAGTCCTGGATTAGGGGGTGTCCGAAAATCCGGACTATACCTTCAGCCGAACTCCTGGACTATGAAGATACAAGATTGAAGACTTCGTCCCGTGTCCGGAAGGGAGTTTCCTTGGCGTGGAAGGCAAGCTTGGCGATACGGATATTTAGATCTCCTACCATTGTAACCGACTCTATGTAACCCTAGCCCTCTCCGGTGTCTATATAAACCGGAGGGTTTTAGTCCATAGGACAGAACAACAATCATACCATAGGCTAGCTTCTAGGGTTTAGCCTCCTTGATCTCGTGGTAGATCTACTCTTGTACTACCCATATCATCAATATTAATCAAGCAGGACGTAGGGTTTTACCTCCATCAAGAGGGCCCGAACCTAGGTAAAACATCGTGTCCCTTGTCTCCTGTTACCATCCGCCTAGACGCATAGTTCGGGACCCCCTACCCGAGATCCGCCGGTTTTGACACCGACATGCCCCGTAATGCCCTTTCTTGTCCCTCTACTCCTAGGAACGGCGGTAGAAGGCGAAGGGGGCAAAATGAGCACCTGTACAGAAGCCCAACCTGACCCCGTCAGGCTCCAGGTGAGGTAGCCTGGCGGGGACGGGAGGACGCTGGCGAACGCGTCGATGGAGATCATGGCGGAGGCGACCCGTCAACCGCCACACCAGGGCCAGCAGGACGCGGCATGGCTAACGGAGCTGAGCCCATGAGGAAGCCTGCCAGGGTCCAGCTAGAAGGCTGCTAGAGGAAGCCGGGGAGCACCATCCCACCTCTGCATCTAACTCCCGGCAAATCTGTAACGCCCCGGATCTGATGCGCCAGGTGTCCGCCAGTTATTGGTCGCCGTTGCCATGTCATTTGATTGCATTGCACTTTGCCATGTCATCGTCTGCATTTCATCAGCATGTTTTTCAAAACTTGCATCCGTTCGGGTCCTCCCGGTTCTCTCCGTTGTTCGTTCGGAGCCCAACCACAATCGCACCGCCCACGGCACCTCTGAATATTATTTTATAAGTGGCATAAAATTGTTCTCGGAATGGGATGAAACTTGTCGAGCGGTCTTATTATAGTGTAGACAGACCGCCTGCCAAATTTCATCGCATTCAGAGTCCGTTTGATAGTCCAACCGTTAAACATATAGCGGCACCATTGCCGGTATTTTCGCCGGACGTTTCAGTCTCCGGAACAGTCGCCGGTCCTCACTTCTCTTCTCTCCTCTCAGCCCGAGGCCTCTCTTCTCAGCCCACCTAGTCCCCACTCTGTTCGGAGCCGTCCGATCGTGATCCGAGGGTCCGAAAATGGATGAAACCCCCCAACCCTAACCCCTTTTTGCTATATATAGACCCCTCCATCTAATTTTGGGCATCCCTAGCCCCTAAACCTACCCCTCTCCTCCTCATTTTAGCCGCCTCCTCCCACCTCGGGGGCTGCGCCGCCGCCTCCCCCCTCCAAATCCGGCACCAGCCACCTCACCAGCGCCACTTGGCAGCGTCCCAGTGGCTGCGCCGCCACCCAGCCGCCGGATCAGCCTACCGCAGGCCGCCACCTGGCTCCCCGTCGCTCCAGCCGTGCCTCCCATCGCGTGGGCCTGCTCGGCCCATCCGTGGCCCGCTCGGCATGATCCCGCCGCCGCAGCCCGCGGCTCGTCCCCGAGCTCGTCTGCTCGATCCCGAGCTCGTCGTCGTGCACCTCCCGTCTGTCCCCGTCGCCCGAGGCCACCGGAATGCCGCCGTTCCTCGCGCCGACCGTCGACCACGGGCGCTCCGCCGCCAGGCCAATGCCCCTGCCTCTTCCCCCTCCGTCCTTCCCGTGCGTCTCCCTCTCCCTCTCTCTCTCTCTCTCTCTCCCGTTGTCCACAGGGAGCCGTCCTCCATGGCCACCATGGATCTCCGCACCCGGGCCGCCCCAAGCAACCTCGTCATCGGGAATGGAGTCCCCACACCCGGATCTGCGCCTCCACGCCATCTCCTCATGACGCCGGAGCCCGAGAACCGCCGTATGCCTCGGTCTTCTTCAACCCCCGGCCTGCCTTTTTTTTCCGCGAGGTGAAATTTTCCCTAAGTCCCCGATTTCCTACATTCTGGTGCCTTGTTTGATATGTCATATCTCCTAGAATACTGCTCCGTTTTGCGCGTACGATATACCTAAATGTTCATCTGGATATTCTCTTCACTTTGTTCCATTGTGCCACGTTCATTAGTGTCCATCTTGATGCCCTAATCATCGTTACAAGACTGCTATATGATGTTAACTGCTGTTTGTTATCAGTATATGCTCTTTTGTCATTTTTGTATCGTTTAGTGTTATTTTATTTTGAGCATGAAGTCTACATGTGTTATGAGCTATTAAATGCCATATTTGATATGGTGCAATCTATTCTTCATGACATGCCATGTATTGATTGTTTCAAGCTTGCAAAGTAGCCTCCATGATGTTGTTGATTTCAGGGACTTGGAATTTCACCAAGTCTTTGTCTGCTGTTATTTTTATGCCATGTATTCATGTTGCTACAGTGATATCCATGCCTATTTTGCGTATATTCAGTGAGGATGTTTTGGACATATGATTATGATCTATCCAGCCATGCCTCTGTTTGCATTTATAGAGAAACCTAGCTTGACTCAATCGAGCTCTACTTTTGCTATAAAATGTTCCTAGCAGATTGTTTACGTGTTACTCAATTTTGCCAAGGTTGTTGTAGTTGATCCTTGCATGATATGTTATTGTTCTTGCCATGTATAGCTTCTATGCCATGTCTAGTTGCTGGTTGTATGCTTAGTTTGTCAAGCAATGCCCGTAGTGAGTGCATCGAGCTCGTAAACATGCCTACTTGTTATCTGTTTAGCCATGCTCCAGTTTTTCACTAAGTCTGAATCTGTTTATGTTTTGCTATGTTCAGATGCTTGCAATTGTATTTTCTGATCCCTTTTGGCTCATGGTCAGTAAGGGACTTTTGTTCTATGCCTTGAGTAGGTTCATGCCATGTTCTAGTTTGACATGATAGATTGCTGTAACATGTTGGTTGTTAGCTCTAAACATGCTAACCTAATGTTATTTCTGCCATGTCCTGTGAATTCCACTAAGTCGGTGATGAAGGAAATATGCCCTAGAGGCAATAATAAAGTTATTATTTATTTCCTTATATCATGATAAATGTTTATTATTCATGCTAGAATTGTATTAACTGGAAACATAATACATGTGTGAATACATAGACAAACAGAGTGTCACTAGTATGCCTCTACTTGACTAGCTCATTGATCAAAGATGGTTATGTTTCCTAGCCATGAACAAAGAGTTGTTATTTGATTAACGAGATCACATCATTAGTTGAATGATCTGATTGACATGACCCATTCCATTAGCATAGCACCCGATCGTTTAGTATGTTGCTATTGCTTTTATCCATGACTTATACATGTTCCTTCAACTATGAGAATATGCAACTCCCATTTACCGTAGGGACACTTTGTGTGCTACCAAACGTCACAACGTAACTCGGTGATTATAAAGGTGCTCTACAAGTGTCTCCGAAGGTACATGTTGAGTTGGCATACTTCGAGATTAGGATTTGTCACTTCGATTGTCGGAGAGGTATCTCAGGGCCTTCTCGGTAATGCACATCACATAAGCCTTGCAAGCATTGCAACCAATGAGTTAGTTGCGAGATGATGTATTACGGAACGAGAAAAGAGACTTGCCGGTAACGAGATTGAACTAGGTATTGGATACCGACGATCGAATCTCGGGCAAGTAACATACCGATGACAAAGGGAACAACGTATGTTGTTATGCGGTCTGACCGATAAAGATCTTCGTAGAATATGTAGGAGCCAATATGGGCATCCAGGTCCCGCTATTGGTTATTGACCGGAAACGTGTCTCGGTCATGTCTACATTGTTCTCGAACCGTAGGGTCCGCACGCTTAACGTTACGATGACAGTTATTATGAGTTTATGCATTTTGATGTACCGAAGAAGTTCGGAGTCCCGGATGTGATCACGGACGTGACGAGGAGTCTCGAAATGGTCGAGACATAAAGAATTATATATTGGAAGCCTATGTTTGGACATCGGATGCATTCCAGGTGAAAACAGGATTTTACCGAAATACTGGGAGGGTTACCGGAACCCCCCGGGAGCATAATGGGCCAACATGGGCCTTGGAGGAAAGGTGAGAGGGCAGCCCTAGGGGCTGCGCACCTCCCCCCTTTCCCTAGTCCTATTAGGACTAGGAGAAGTGGGGCGCCCCCTCTCTCTCTCTCTCCCCCTTGGAGCAATCCTAGTCCAACTAGGATTGGGGGGGGGGGAATCCTACTCCCAGAGGGAGTAGGACTCTCCTGGCGCACCAAACCTGGCCGGCCAGCCCCTCCCCCTTGGATCCTTTATATACGGGGGCAGGGGGCACCCCAAAGACACACAAGTTGATCTACGGATCGTTCCTTAGCCGTGTGCGGTGCCCCCTTCCACCAAATTCCACCTCGATTATATCGTTGCAGTGCTTAGGCGAAGCCCTGCGCCGGTAACACATCAAGATCGTCACCACGCCGTCGTGCTGACGGAACTCTTCCCCGACGCTTTGCTGGATCGGAGCCCGGGGATCGTCATCGAGCTGAACGTGTGCCAAGAACTCGGAGGTGCCGGAGTAACGGTGCTGTGATCGGTTGGATCGCGAGGAGAACGTACGACTACTTCCTCTACGTACGACTACTTCCTCTACGTTGTGTCAACGCTTCCGCTTCGGTCTACGAGGGTACGTAGACAAACACTCTCCCCTCTCGTTGCTATGCATCACCATGATCTTGCGTGTGCGTAGGAAATTTTTTGAATTTACTGCGTTCCCCAACATTGGTATCAGAGCCAGGTTTTATGGTTTGATGTTATTTGCACGAGTAGAACACAAGTGAGTTGTGGACGATACAAGTCATACTGCCTACCAGCATGTCATACTTTGGTTCAGCGGTATTGTTGGACGAGACGATCCGGACCAACCTTACGCGTACGCTTACGCGAGACCGGTTCCCTCGATGTGCTTTGCACATAGATGGCTTGCGGAAGACTGTCTCTCCAACTTTAGTTGAACCGAGTGTGGCTACGCCCGGTCCTTGAGAAGGTTAAAACGGAGTCTATTTGACAAACTATCGTTGTGGTTTTGATGCGTAGGTAAGATGAGTTCTTGCTTAAGCCCGTAGCAGCCACGTAAAACTTGCAACAACAAAGTAGAGGACGTCTAACTTGTTTTTGCAGGGCATGTTGTGATGTGATATGGTCAAAACGTGATGCTAAATTTTATTGTATGAGATGATCATGTTTTGTAACCAAGTTATCGGCAACTGGCAGGAGCCATATGGTTGTCGCTTTATTGTATGCAATGCAATCGCGATGTAATGCTTTACTTTATTGCTAAACGGTAGTGATAGTCGTAGAAGCATAAGATTAGCGAGACGACAACGATGCTGCGATGAAGATCAAGGTGTCGCGCCGGTGACGATGGTGATCATGACGGTGCTTCGAAGATGGAGATCACAAGCACAAGATGATGATGGCCATATCATATCACTTATATTGATTGCATGTGATGTTTATCCTTTTATGCATCTTATCTTGCTTTGATTGACGGTAGCATTATAAGATGATCTCTCACTAAATTATCAAGAAGTGTTCTCCCTGAGTATGCACCGTTGCGAAAGTTCTTCGTGCTGAGACACCACGTGATGATCGGGTGTGATAGGCTCTACGTTCAAATACAACGGGTGCAAAACAGTTGCACACGCGGAATACTCAGGTTTAACTTGACGAGCCTAGCATATACAGATATGGCCTCGGAACACGGAGACCGAAAGGTCGAGCGTGAATCATATAGTAGATATGATCAACATAGTGATGTTCACCATTGAAACTACTCCATCTCACGTGATGATCGGACATGGTTTAGTTGATTTGGATCACGTGATCACTTAGAGGATTAGAGGGATGTCTATCTAAGTGGGAGTTCTTAAGTAATATGATTAATTGAACATTAATTTATCATGAACTTAGTCCTGGTAGTATTAGCATATCTATGTTGTAGATCAATAGCTCGCATTGTTGCTTCCCTGTGTTTATTTTGATATGTTCCTAGAGAAAATTGTGTTGAAAAATGTTAGTAGCAATGATGCGGATTGGATCCGTAATCTGAGGTTTATCCTCATTGCTGCACAGAAGAATTTTGTCCTTGATGCACCGCTAGGTGACGGACCTTTTGCAGGAGCAGATGCAGACGTTATGAACGTTTTGCTAGCTCAATATGATGACTACTTAATAGTTTAGTGCACCATGCTTAACGGCTTAAGAATCGGGGCTTCAAAGATGTTTTGAACATCATGGACCATACAAGATGTTCCAGGAGTTGAAGTTAATATTTCAAGCAAATACCCGAGTTGAGAGATATGAAGTCTCCAACAAGTTCTATAGCTAAAAGATGGAGGAGAATCGCTCAACTAGTGAGCATGTGCTCAGATTGTCTGGGTACTACAATCGCTTGAATCAAGTGGGAGTTAATCTTCCAGATAAGATAGTGATTGACAGAATTCTCTAGTCACCATCACCAAGTTAGTAGAACTTCGTGATGAACTATAATATGCAAGGGATAACGGAAAATATTCCCAAGCTCTTCGCGATGCTAAAATCGACGAAGGTAGAAATCAAAGAAAAACATCAAGTGTTGATGGTTGACAAGATCACTAGTTTCAAGAAAAGGGCAAAAGGAAAGAAGGGGAACTTCAAGAAGAACGGCAAGCAAGTTGCTGCTCAAGTGAAAAAGCCCAAGTCTAGTCCTAAGCCTAAGACTAAGTGCTTCTACTGCAAAGAGACTGGTCACTGGAAGCGGAACTACCCCAAGTGATTGGCGGATAAGAAGGATGGCAAAGTGAACATAAGTATATTTGATATACGTGTTATTGGTGTGTACTTTACTAGTGTTCATAGCAACCCCTCAGTATTTGGTACTAGTTCAGTTGCTAAAATTTAGTAACTCGAAACGGGAGTTGCAGAATGAACAAAGACTAGTTAAAGGGCAAGGTGACGATGTGTGTTGGAAGTGGTTCCAAGATTGATATGATCATCATCACACACTACCTATACTTTCGGGATTAGTGTTGAAACTAAATAAGTGTTATTTGGTGTTTGCGTTGAGCATGAATATGATTTGATCATGTTAATTGCAATACAGTTATTCATTTAAAGTTAGAGAACAATTGTTGTTCTGTTTACATGAATAAAACCTTCTATGGTCATACACACCAATGAAAATAGTTCATTGGATCTCGATCGTAGTGATACACATATTCATAATATTGAAACCAAAAAGGTGCGAAGTTAATAATGATAGTGCAACCTATTTGTGGCACTGCCGTTTAGGTCATATTGGTGTAAAGCGCATGAAGAAACTCCATGCTGATGGGATTTTGGAACCACTTGATTATGAATCACTTGATGCTTGCGAACCATGCCTCTTGGGCAAGATGACTAAAACGCCGTTCTCCGGAACAATGGAGCAAGCAACAGATTTGTTGGAAATCATACATACTGATGTATGTGGTCCGATGAATATTAAGGCTCGCGACAAGTATCATTATTTTCAGAACTTCACAGATGATTTAAGCAGATATGGGTATATCTACTTAATGAAACATAAGTCTGAAACGTTTGAAAAGTTCAAAGAATTTCAGAGTGAAGTGGATAATCATCGTAACAAGAAAATAAAAAGTTTCTACGATATGATCGCAGAGGTAAAATATTTGAGTTACGAGTTTTGGCCTTCAGTTAAAAACCGTGTGGAATAGTTTCACAAATTCATGCCACCTGGAAACACCACAGCATAATGGTGTGTCCGAACGTCATAACCGTACTTTATTGGATATAGTGCAATCTATGATGTTTCTTACCAATATCGTTTTGGGATCATGCATTAGAGACAGCTGCATTCACGTTAAAAGGGGCACCATCTAAATCCGTTGAGACGACACCGTATGAACTATGGTTTAGCAATAAACCTAAGCTGTCGTTTCTTAAAGTTTGGGGCTGCGATGCTTATGTGAAAAAGCTTCAACCTGATAAGCTCGAACCCAAATCGGAGAAATGTGTCTTCATAGGATATCCAAAGGAAACTGTTGGATACACCTTCTATCACAGATCCGAAGGCAAGACTTTTGTTGCTAAGTTCGGAAACTTTCTAGAGAAAGAGTTTCTTTCGAAAGAAGTGAGTGGGAGGAAAGTAGAACTTGATAAGGTAATTGTACCTTCTCCCTTATTGGAAAGTAGTTCATCACAGAAAACTGTTCCTGTGACTACTACACCAATTAGTGAGGAAGCTAATGATGATGATCATGTAACTTCAAGATCAAGTTACTACCGAATCTCGTAAGTAAACCAGAGTGAGATCCGCACCAGAGTGGTACGGTAATCCTGTTCTGGAAGTCATGTTGCTAGACCATGACGAACTTGCGAACTATGAGGAAGCGATGATGAGCCCAGATTCCGCAAAATGGTTAGAGGCCATGAAATCTGAGATATGATCCATGTATGAGAACAAAGTATGGACTTTGATGGATTTGCCCAATGATCGGCAAGCCAAAGAAAATAAATGGATCTTGAAGAGGAAGACGGACACTGATAGTAGTGTTACTATCTACAAAGCTAGAATTGTCGCAAAAGGTTTTCGACAAGTTCAAGGTGTTGACTACGATGAGAGTTTCTCACTCGTATCTATGCTTAAGTCTGTCCGAATCATGTTAGCAATTGCCGCATTTTATGAAATCCGGCAAATGGATAAACAAAACTACATTCCTTAATGGATTTATTAAATAAGAGTTGTATACGATGCAACTAGAAGGTTTTGTCGATCCTGAAGGTGTTAACAAAATATGCAAGCTCCAGCGATCCATCTATGGACTGGTGCAAGCATCTCGGAGTTGGAATATACGCTTTGATAAGTTGATCAAAGCATATAGTTTTATACAGACTTGCGGTGAAGCCTGTATTTACAAGAAAGTGAGTGGGAGCACTACAGTATTTCTGATAAGTATATGTAAATGACATATTATTGATCGGAGATAATGTAGAATTATTCTGTAAAGCATAAAGGAGTATTTGAAAGGAGTTTTTCGAAGAAGGACCTCGGTGAAGCTGCTTACATATTGAGCATCAAGATCTATAGAGATAGATCAAGACGCTTGATAAGTTTTTCAATAAGTACATACCTTGAAAAGATTTTGAAGTAGTTCAAAATGGAACAGTCAAAGAAAGAGTTCTTGCCTGTATTACAAGGTGTGAAATTGAGTAAGACTCAAAGCCCGACCACGGCAGAAGATAGAAAGAGAATGAAAGTCATTCCCTATGCCTCAGCCATAGGTTCTATAAAGTATGCCATGCTGTATACCAGACCTATTGTATACCCTACCCTGAGATTGGCACGGGAGTACAATAGTGATCTAGGAGTAGATCACTGGACGGCGGTCAAAATTATCCTTAGTGGAATAAGGATATGTTTCTCGATTATGGAGGTGACAAAAAAGGTTCGTCGTAAAAGGTTACGTCGATGCAAGCTTTGACACTAATCTGGATGACTCTAAGTCTCAATCTAGATACATATTGAAAGTGGGAGCAATTAGCTAAAGTAGCTCCATGCAGAGCATTGTAGACATAGAAAATTGCAAAATACATAACGGATCTGAATGTTGCAGACCCGTTGACTAAACTTCTCTCACAAGTCACACTACAGTACTCTTTGGGTGTTAATCACATAGCAATGTGAACTAGATGACTGAATCTAGTAAACCCTTTGGGTGTTGGTCACATATCGATGTGAACAATTGCTGATAAATCACATGGCGATGTGAACTAGATTATTGACTCTAGTGCAAGTGGGAGACTGAAGGAAATATGCCCTAGAGGCAATAATAAAGTTATTATTTATTTCCTTATATCATGATAAATGTTTATTATTCATGCTAGAATTGTATTAACTGGAAACATAATACATGTGTGAATACATAGACAAACAGAGTGTCACTAGTATGCCTCTACTTGACTAGCTCATTGATCAAAGATGGTTATGTTTCCTAGCCATGAACAAAGAGTTGTTATTTGATTAACGAGATCACATCATTAGTTGAATGATCTGATTGACATGACCCATTCCATTAGCATAGCACCCGATCGTTTAGTATGTTGCTATTGCTTTTATCCATGACTTATACATGTTCCTTCAACTATGAGAATATGCAACTCCCATTTACCGTAGGGACACTTTGTGTGCTACCAAACGTCACAACGTAACTGGGTGATTATAAAGGTGCTCTACAAGTGTCTCCGAAGGTACATGTTGAGTTGGCATACTTCGAGATTAGGATTTGTCACTTCGATTGTCGGAGAGGTATCTCAGGGCCTTCTCGGTAATGCACATCACATAAGCCTTGCAAGCATTGCGACCAATGAGTTAGTTGCGAGATGATGTATTACGGAACGAGAAAAGAGACTTGCCGGTAACGAGATTGAACTAGGTATTCGATACCGACGATCGAATCTCGGGCAAGTAACATACCGATGACAAAGGGAACAACGTATGTTGTTATGCGGTCTGACCGATAAAGATCTTCGTAGAATATGTAGGAGCCAATATGGGCATCCAGGTCCCGCTATTGGTTATTGACTGGAAACGTGTCTCGGTCATGTCTACATTGTTCTCGAACCGTAGGGTCCGCACGCTTAACGTTACGATGACAGTTATTATGAGTTTATGCATTTTGATGTACCGAAGGAGTTCGGAGTCCCGGATGTGATCACGGACGTGACGAGGAGTCTCGAAATGGTCGAGACATAAAGAATTATATATTGGAAGCCTATGTTTGGACATCGGATGCATTCCAGGTGAAAACAGGATTTTACCGGAATACCGGGAGGGTTACCGGAACCCCCCGGGAGCATAATGGGCCAACATGGGCCTTGGAGGAAAGGTGAGAGGGCAGACCTAGGGGCTGCGCGCCTCCCCCCTTTCCCTAGTCCTATTAGGACTAGGAGAAGTGGGGCGCCCCCTCTCTCTCTCTCTCCCCCTTGGAGCAATCCTAGTCCAACTAGGATTGGGGGGGGGGAATCCTACTCCCAGAGGGAGTAGGACTCTCCTGGCGCACCAAACCTGGCCGGCCAGCCCCTCCCCCTTGGATCCTTTATATACGGGGGCAGGGGGCACCCCAAAGATACACAAGTTGATCTACGGATCGTTCCTTAGCCGTGTGCGGTGCCCCCTTCCACCAAATTCCACCTCGATTATATCGTTGCAGTGCTTAGGCGAAGCCCTGCGCCGGTAACACATCAAGATCGTCACCACGCCGTCGTGCTGACGGAACTCTTCCCCGACGCTTTGCTGGATCGGAGCCCAGGGATCGTCATCGAGCTGAACGTGTGCCAAGAACTCGGAGGTGCCGGAGTAACGGTGCTGTGATCGGTTGGATCGCGAGGAGAACGTACGACTACTTCCTCTACGTACGACTACTTCCTCTACGTTGTGTCAACGCTTCCGCTTCGGTCTACGAGGGTACGTAGACAAACACTCTCCCCTCTCGTTGCTATGCATCACCATGATCTTGCGTGTGGGTAGGAAAATTTTTGAATTTACTGCGTTCCCCAACAGGTGAACCTGTTATTATTTGCAATCTTGACATGTCCTTTTGAGCTTGTTCTAGTAGTTTCTGGAGATAGCTCAGTGTTCATGTTTTGTAATGCGTTACCTGTACATCATGTCCAAGCCTTTTGTTGTCATGTTTTGGTCCTGCTGCATGTTGTCTTGATGCTTGCAAGATGCCTACTTGCTGTTTTGGAAAGATTGTTGTTATAACTTGTATAGGGTGTATGTGTTGAACCGTTGCTCCGTTTTGAGTGTGCTCTATATGAAACTTGCTTAGTTTTGCATGTAGTCTCATATTATCATGTTGCATCCTTGTTTTGATGTGTTTGCTTGATGTTTGAATGCATTTTGCATCAATGCCAGGTTTAACTTGTTTTGCTCATATATTTTCTAGGCCGTAGCTCCGAATCTAATGAACTTTATGTGTAACTTGACTAGCTTTTCGTGTAGATCATCGTGGTGCATCTTAACTTGCTGGTTAACAACTTGAACTTAAGGTCTATTCAGATCTGGACCAATTTCGAAATTTGCATATGAGGACTTACCGGAATTGTTCTATGTTGTTTCCGGCCTCATTTAAACTTGTTTGGTTGTGTTGCTCATGTATGCACCATCTCTTGCCATGAGTAGCTTCTTGTAGCCTTGTCATGCATCATACTTGGTTGTGCATCATGCCTTGTTCATCTGTGGTGTGTTTACCATGTTGTGTGCTTCTTCCCGATAGTTCCCGTCTCATTGCGATCGTGAGGATTCGTTCGTCGACGCTTGGTTCGTCTTCATGGCTTCATCTTCCTCATGGACTCGTTCTTCTTCCTAGCGGGATTTCAGGCAAGATGACCGCCACCTTGGATCTCATTACTATCATTGCTATGCTAGTTGCTTCGTTCTATGGCTATGCTGCGTTACCTACCACTTGCTGCTCAAGCCTCCCAAATTGACATGAACCTCTGACCTTTGTTACCCTTCCTAGCAAACCGTTGTTTGGCTATGTTACCGCTTTTGCTCAGCCCCTCTTATAGCGTTGCTAGTTGCAGGTGAAGATGAAGATTGCTCCATGTTGGATTATGTTTATGTTGGGATATCACAATATCACTTATATTATTAATGCATCTATATACTTGGTAAAGGGTGGAAGGCTCGGCCTTATGCCTGGTGATTTGTTCCACTCTTGTCGCCCTAGTTTCTGTCATACCGGTGTTATGTTCCCGGATTTTGCGTCCCTAATGCGGTTGGGTGATTTATGGGACCCCCTTGACAGTTCGCTTTGAATAAGACTCTTCCAGCAAGGCCCAACCTTGGTTTTACCATTTGCCTCACCACCACCTACTTTTCCCTTGGGAGTAATTAACCCAAGGGTCATCTTATTTAGCCCCCACGGGCCAGTGCTTCTCTAAGTGCTGGTTTGAACCGAGCCGCCTACGGGGCCACCACGGGGAAACTCGAGGCTTGGTTTTACTCGTAGCCTGTCTCATCCTGTGTTGCCCTGAGAACGAGATATGTGCAGCTCCTATCGGGATTGTCGGCGCATCGGGCGGTCTTGCCGGTTTTGTTTTACCATTGTCGAAATGTCTTGTTATCGGGATTCCCAGTTTGATCGGGTCTTCCCGAGAGAAGGAATATCCTTCGTTGATCGCGAGAGCTTATCATGTGCTAAGTTGGGACACCCCTGCAGGGTTTGAACTTTCGAAAGCCGTGCCCGCGGTTATGTGGAAGATGGGAATTTGTTAATGTCCGGTTGTAGTAAACTTGAAGTAAACCCTTCTAAAATACACCAACCGTGTGTGTAACCGTGAGTGTCTCTTTTCGGGGTTGATCGAGAGGAGAACACGGTTTCTAGGTTCTGTCTGACGTAAGTAGGAGTTCAGGATCACTTCTTGATCATTACTAGTTGACGACCGCTTGCTTTGCTTCTCTTCTCGCTCTTATTTGCGTAAGTTGGCCACCATACTCTGCTTGGTCGCTGCTGCAACCTCACCACTTTACCCCTTCCTTACCCATTAAGCTTTGCTAGTCTTGATACCCATGGTAATGGGATTGCTGAGTCCTCGTGGCTCATAGATTACTACACCAACAGTTGCAGGTACAGGTTATGTGATGATCATGACGCGAGAGCGATGTTTACTTGTGTTGGAGTTCTTCTTCTTCTTCGTCGATCTTGGGTTAGGTTCCTGGTCGGCAGCCTGGGCTAGCAGGGTGGATATTGTTTGAGTTTCTGTTTATGTTTCATCCGTAGTCGGATGTCGATCTTGTATATGATGTATTGTTGTATTCATGTGTCATTGTATGTATTGGATGTATCCCCACTATTATGTAATGTTGATGTAATGATATCCACCTTGCAAAAGCGTCTTCAAGATGCACTTCTATCCTTGGTGGGACCTTCGAGTTCCTTTAGGATAGGGTCGCATCTTGGGCGTGACAAAATCACCTTGCCGGGAAGGAGATGCATGTGCAGATGATGGTGCTGCCGCCTGATGAAGATGGTGCGGGCGACGCTCAGCCGGGGTCAAATTCGTCGCCCTCCCGATCGCTATCGTCGTCATTGTCGTCATTGTCCTTCTTGTTGCTTTCTCTCAAGGAGGAACTTTCTTCGTTGGTCGAGCTCTCCGCGCAGCACCCTAAGCGAGCTCATGAGCGCCCAAAAATCTTGACGGAGAGCGGGCCGCTCTCCATTATTTTAAACTGGAGAACGTGCCCCTCCAACAAGCTATGGGAACGAGCAAAGGTCTTCCAACCACGGCGGAGGTACGAAACATCAGGAGCGGGGAAGTCAACATCCACCCACATGCCACCATTCTCACAACCCCTCATGTGCAACCTCAGTGCATGCGGCTGTTTGAGCTCCATTATCTGTGCAAAAGGAGTGGGGAGGCGAAGATGGCTGCACGGAGGGTTGTACAGCCTGATGACGAACTCCTAGGGCTGATCTCCGACATGGCCTACCATTGGGGGAGCAGCCTCCAGTGGGGGCACGGCCAGAGCGCTGCCCAGTCCTCCTCTTCCTCGAGAGCCACAACCACCACGGCCTCGCGCCCTACCTCCTCCTCTCACAGCGGGTTCCATAGTCACGTGATCCAGAGGAGGAGGGATGCGATGTCAAGCAGAAGCCCTCGTTGCTGCCACTAGGGTACCACCATGCCCTCGTCCCCTCACTATAACAAGCGAAGAAAGATTGAGAAGGGTGAGGGAGAAGTGTGTTATGAAAGTGCACCACTCCTGCCCCCCTTTTTTATAGAAGGGTAGGGTAGGGGGCTGGCCTCTCGCTCAAAGAGCGGCTGCCCCGCTCCTCCAATATGGCCTCCCCCTTATCCTTCAGTGGCCTAGGCGATCAGGCCGACCCTCTGCTACAACCAACGACGCCTGATTTTCCGCCATGGCACTCGCCCCTGCGCTCTCCACATCCACCACCTACCCTACCCAGTGCATGGAGTACACGTGGTGGGTGCACATGAAGCATGTAGCAAGTTGGGTGATAGTTTCCTGCCCGTGATCATGGGGCGTGGGCAATCCGTGGGCCACGATATGAGTTTCTCCGTAATGTCACACATGACGTGCAGGAAACCCGGAAACTAGTCCGGGCTCAAGGTTAATGAAGAAGCAAAGAAGATCTCAAGGGGCCAGCCACTTCCATGCCCCTGCCTATGCACTTATTAGGGCCTACCCCGACGACTCTCGGCAGCGCGTTCGGGATAGGCCTCGGGGCTTCTGTCGGTGCAACAAACCCTGGGTCTGTTGCCCAAACTATGCACACGCACGGGAGCAAGATTATAGCACCAAGGTCAGAAGGGAGCACAAAGAATCAGTTCTTCGAAGGACCAACGTGCAGCTCAAGAGGACTAAGACTAAGACAGAGAAGTAAGATAATGCCAAGAAAGAAGCATCCCTTGCCGGGCAGGCGAGCCCGGTGAGGACATGGTCACCCCCGGAAGCAAGCCTCTAAGACGCTCGGGCAGAGCCTGCTAGGACTCACGATGGCAGAACCACCTCACCACACCACCTCACCATCAAGCACGTTTTCTATCGGTGCGGTGTCAAGCTCCAAGATAACTAAGTGGCTACTATTCACCACATGGTAGCCACTTTCTACAAGAAATGCCTACAGGCGACACCCGTCTTGCGACGTGTCGAACGAGCAGATGCAAAGCTGGCAAAACAGCCCGGCAGGGCCTGCCCGACAAGCTGCGATGTGAGTTGAGCGGCGCATTTAATGCGCTCTTTCGGCCTGCAGGGTTAGGTATGATAGCACTATTTGCTATCTTATCAGTGCATAATGACTGATTTGCCACTGTGGTGATAAAAGGAGGCCCAAGGCAACCGTAGAAAGGGTTGGACCCTTAGTTGGTGAATCCACCCCCACGCATATCCATACACACGTAGCCGCTTCGCTCAAGGCAACCATGCCGTGCTTCGCTCAAAGCAGGAGTAGGGTTTTACGCTTCACAGTGGCCCAAACCTAGGAAAAATGCATGTATGATCTCTGTCGTGCTGTCCCACGCTCCTATGGTCTTTGTGCAACATGTCGTCCCCCCGCCGAACTAGGAAGGGACTCTCGGTCCCATAGGTGGCCATGGTTTCCCACGACAGTATATAACGCAGTAGATGTAGTCGTACTCTTCGCATCCAATCATGATCCAATTGGATCTAGCACCGAAAGGATGATACCTCCGTGTTCAGCACATGTGCGCCTTGATGATGTCTCCTCCATCATCCAGCAAGCAATAGAGGATAAGTAGATGGGATCTCAACCGGCACAATGGCGTTGTGGAGATGGTGGTGGTGCAATCCCGGTAGGGCTTCGCCAAACGCTACCAGAGCCAATCTGAGGAGAAAACGGAGTTTTGGTAGAGGTAGGGCTGCCACCAGGAGGTGGTGCGGCCAGGCCTAGGGAGGTTTCGTCCCTTCCCAAGGCACCTCGGGGGGTGCCTTCCAACCTTATGACTCTTCCCCTCTCCTCTCTCTTGGCGCATGGGC
Organism: Aegilops umbellulata; assembly: GCA_032464435.1. Taxonomy (NCBI): domain Eukaryota; kingdom Viridiplantae; phylum Streptophyta; class Magnoliopsida; order Poales; family Poaceae; genus Aegilops; species Aegilops umbellulata. The sequence continues at coordinate 4,275,843 of CP136059.1, forward strand.
CCGTTAGGGCTGGTGCCCTTGGCCCAAATAGGACAAGGCGCACCCCCCTACATCCCATGTGCCCCCCGGATCCCTTTCAGCACTCCCCATACAATACTGATAATGCCCGAAACCTTTCTGGCGTCCAAAATAGGACTCTATATATGAATCTTTACCTCCGGACAATTCTGGATCTCCTCGCGATATCCGGGACTCCGAACAACATTCAGTTACCAATGCACATATCGCAATACTACTCTAGTGTCACTGAACGTTAAGCGTGCGGACCCTACAGATTTGAGAATAATGTAGACTTGACCGAGACACCTCTTCAGTCAATAACCAATAGCAGGACCTGGATGACCATATTGGTTCCTACATATTCCATGAAGATCTTTATCGGTTGATCCACGATGTCAAGGATTCGAACAATCCCGTATGCAATTCCCTTTATCCAGCGATAAGTTACTTGCCGGAGATTCGATCGTTGGTATCTCCATACCTAGTTCAATCTCGTTACCAGAAGTCTCTTTACACATTCCGTAATACAAGATCCCATGACTAAACTCATTAGTGAAATGAAGCTTCTTATGATGTTGTATTACCGAGAGGGCCCAGAGATATCTCTCCGTCACATGGAGTGACAAATCCCAGTCTCAATCCATGCAACCCAACAGACACCTTCGGAGATACATGTACAACACCTTTATGATCACCCAGTTACAAAGTGATGTTTGATAGCACACAAGGCATTCCTCCAATATCCGGGAGTGGCATGATCTCATGGTCTAAGGAACAGATACTTGACATGAAGAAAGAAATAGCAAATCAACTAAGCGATACGATCTGTTGCTAAGCTTACGGTTGGGTCTTGTCCATCACATCATTCTCCTAATGATGTGATCCCGTTCTCAAATGACAAATCAGGTCTATGTTTAGGAAACCTTAACCATCTTTGATCAATGAGCTAGTCTAGTAGAGGCTTACTAGGGACACTATGTTGTTTATGTATCGACACATGTATTTAGGTTTCCAGTCAATACAATTCTAGCATGAATAATAAACATTTATCATCAATGGGAATTATGATAATAAATAACCATTTTATTATTGCCTCTAGGGCATATTTCCAACAGTCTACAACTTGCACTAGAGTCAACAATCTCGATTACATTGTAATGAATCTAACACCCATGGAGTCTTGGTGCTGATCATGTTTTGCACGTGGAAGAGGCTCAGTCAACGGGTCTGCCACATTCAGATCCTTATGTACTTTGCAAATTTCTATGTCTCCCTCCTTGATGTAATCATAGATGGAGTTGAAGCGGCGTTTGATGTGCTTGGTCTTCTTGTGAAACCTGGTCTCCTTTACTATGGAAATTGCACTAGTGTTGTCACAAAAGATCATCATTAGATCTGATGCACTAGCCACAACTCCTAGATTGGATATGAACTCCTTCATCCAGACTCCTTCATTCGCCGCTTCCGAAGAAGCTATGTATTCCGCTTCACATGTAGACCCCGCTACGATGCTCTACTTGTAACTGAACCAACTGATTGCTCCACCATTTAAAAGAAATATGTATCCCATTTGTGACTTAGAGTCATCCGGATCAGTGTCAAAGCTAGCATTGACGTAACCCTTTACGATGAGCTCTTCGTGACCTCCATAAACGAGAAGCATGTCCTTAGTCCTCTTCAGGTACTTAAGCATATTCTTCTCCGGTGTCCAGTAATCCACTCCTAGATTACTTTGGTACCTCCCTGACAGACTTATGGCAAGGCACACATCGCATCTGGTACACAGCATGGCATACATTATAGATCCTATGGCTGAGGCATAGGGATAACTTTCATCCTTTCTCTTTCTTCTGTCGTGGTCGGGCTTTGAGTCTGACTCAACTTCACACCTTGCAATACAGGCAAGAACCTCTTCTTTGACTAGTCCATTTTGAACTTCTTCAAAATCTTGTCAAGGTATGTGCTTTTAGAAAGTCATATTAGGCGTCTTGATCTATCTCTATAGATCTTAATGCCCAATATGTAAGCATCTTCACCCAGGTCTTTCATTGAAAAACTCTTGTTCAAATAACCTTTTATGCTTTCTAGAAATTCTATATCATTTCCAGTCAACAATATGTCATCCACATATAATATTAGAAATGCTACAGTGCTCCCACTAACTTTTTTTGTAAATACAAGCTTCTACATAGGTTTGTATAAAACCAAAAGCTTTGATCATCTCATCAAAGCGTATATTCTGACTCCGAGATGCTTGCACCAGTCCATAGATGGATTGTAGGAGATTGCATACTTTGCTAGCATCCTTAGGATAGACAAAACCTTCCATTTGCATCATATATAACTCTTCCTTAAGGAACCCATTAAGGAACAAGTCGAGCTTTATAGACGGTGACATAACCATCAGCGTCTGTCTTCTTCTTAAAGATTGATTTATTCTCAATGGCCTGCCGGTCATCGGGAAAGTCTACCAAAGTCCATACTTTGTTCTCATACATGGATCCTATCTTGGATTTCATGGCCTCAATCCATTTGTCGGAATCTGGGCTCATCATAGCTTCTTCATAGTTCGTAGGTTCGTCGTTGTCTAACAACATGACTTCTAGGACGGGATCACCGTACCACTCTAGTACGGAACGTACCCTGGTCGACCTATGAAGCTCAGTAGTAACTTGATCCAAAGTTCCATGATCATCATCATTAGCTTCCTCTCCGATTGTTGTAGGCATCATGGGAACTGCTTTCTGTGATGTGCTACTCTCCAGTCCAAGAGAAGGTACAATTACCTCATGAAGTTCTAGTTTCCTCCCACTCACTTCTTTCAAGAGAAACTCATTTTCTAGAAAGGACCAATTCTTGGTAACAAAAATCTTCCCCTTGGATCTGTGATAGAAGGTATACCCAATGGTCTCTTTAGGGTATCCTATGAAGATGCACTTCTTTGCTTTGGGTTCGAGTTTATCAGGCTAAAGCCTCTTGACAAAAACATCGCATCCCCAAACTTTAAGAAACGACAACTTAGGTTTTTTTTTGCAAAACCATAATTCATAGGTGTCGTCTCAATAGATTTAGATGGTGCCCTATTTAAAGTGAATGCAGCTGTCTCTAATGAATAACCCCAAAATGATAGTGCCAAAATCGGTAAGAGACATCATAGAACACACCATATCTAATAAAGTACGATTATGACGTTCGGACACACCATTACGCTGTGGTGCCTTGGGTGGCATGAGTTGTGAAACAATTGTTCATTGTATTAAATGAGTGCCAACCTCGTAACTCAAATATTCACCTCCACGGTCAGATCATAGAAACTTTATTTTCTTGTTATGATGATTCTCCACTTCATTCTGAAGTTGTTTGAACTTTTCGAACGTCTGGGACTTGTGTTTCATCAAGTAAATATACTCGTATCTACTCAAATCATCCGTGAAGGTAAGAAATAACGATATCCACCACATGGTCCAACACTCATCGGACCACACACATCAGTATGTATTATTTCCAGTAAGTCACTAGCCCGCTCCATTGTACCGTAAAACTGGGTTTAGGTCATCTTGCCCTTAAGGCATGGTTCACTTGTATCAAATGAATCATAATCAAGTGATTCCAAAAGTCCATTAGCATGGAGTTTCTTCATGCGCTTTACACCAATATGACCTAAGCGGCAGTGCCACAAGCATGTGGTACTATCATTATTGACTTTGCGTCTTCTAGCATCAATATTACGAATATGTGCATCACTACGATCGAGATTCAACAAGAATAAACCATTCACTAGGGTTGCATGATAATAAAAGATATTATCCATATAAATAGAACAACCATTATTCTCTGAGTTCAATGAATAACCGTCTCGCAATAAACATGATCGAGATATAATGTTCATGCTCAACGCAGGCACCAAACAACAATTATTTAGGTTTAAAACTAATCCCGAAGGTAAATGTAGAGTTAGCGTGCCGACTGCGATCACATCAACCTTGGAATCATTTCTGACGTGCATTGTCACCTCGTCCTTAGCTAGTCTTTGTTTAATCTGTAACTCCAGGTTCGAGTTACAAATATTAGCCACCGAACCAGTATCAAATACCCAGACACTACTACGAGCACTAGTAAGGTACACATCAGTAACATGTATATCACATATACCTTTGTAGATGTTGCCGACCTTCTTATCTACCAAGGACTTGGGGCAGTCCCGCTCCCAGTGACCCTCCCCCTTGTAATAGAAGCACTCAGTCTCGGGTTTGGGTCTAGCCTTGGGTTTCTTCACGGAAGCGGCAACTGGTTTGCCATTCTTCTTGAAGTTCCCTTTCTATCTCTTGTCTTTCTTCTTGAAACAGGTGGTCTTATTGACCATCAACACTTGATGCTCTTTCTTGATTTCAACCTCTATGGCCTTACGCATCGCGAATAGCTCGGGGATCATCTTTTCCATCCCTTGCATGTTATAGTTCATCACGAACCCTTTGTAGCTTGGTGGCAGTGACTGCAGAACTCTGTCAATCGCTACTTCATCCAGAAGATGAACTCCCAATTGATTCAAGCGGTCGTAGTACCCAGACATTTTGAGTACATTCTCACTAACGGAGCTATACTCCTCCATCTTGCAGCTAAAGGACTTATTGGAGGTATCGTACCTCTCAACCCAGACATGAGCCTGAAATACCAATTTCAGCTGCTCGAACATCTCATAATGTCTTCGGAGCCCCGGTTCTAAGACGTAAAGCATGGCGCACTGAACTATTGAGTAGTGATCAGAACGTGCCTGCCAGAATTTCATAAAATCTGCAGGCGAGCCTTGAGGGGGTGTCGGTGTCAAAACCGGCAGATCTCGGGTAGGAGGTCCCGAACTGTGCATCTAAGGTCGATGGTAACAGGAGACAGGGGACATGATGTTTACCCAGGTTCAGGCCCTCTCTATGGAGGTAATACCCTACTTCCTGCTTAATTGATCTTGATGAATATGAGTATTACATGAGTTGATCTACCACGAGATCGTAATGGCTAAACCCTAAACGCCTAGCATGTATGACTATGGTAATGAATATCTCTCCTCCGGACTAAGTCCTCCGGTTTATATAGACACCGGGAGGATCTAGGGTTACACAAGGTCGGTTACAAAGAAAGGAATCTACATGTTTGATCGCCAAGCATGCCTTCCACGCCAAGAAGAGTCCCATCTGGACACGGGTAAAGTCTTCGGTCTTTGTATCTTCACAACCATCAGTCCGGCCCATGGCTAACAGGCCGGACGCCCGAGGACCCCTTTGTCCAGGACTCCCTCAGTAGCCCCTGAACCTGGCTTCAATCACAAGGTATCCGGCGCATAGATCTGCCTTCGGCATTGCAAGGCGGGTTCCTCCTTCCAAACTCCAAGATGGTCTTCTGATGTAATGGTCGTGTCCGGACCTGTAACACACACACCACACACAACCGCAGACAACTTTTTGCAACATGACATCACGTCTGGCCGGTCATAATTTCAAACCGTTTTTCGTCTGCCGCTCCGCGTTTTGGGACATGGTTGCCATTGGCACATCTTGTCGAAGCAGAGATCGTGTCCCCTTATTGCGGGTTCCCATCAATACAGGCCTGGGTAACCCAACCGTGCCATTTAAACAGCCCTTGGGAACAGGCTAGTTTTAAGGCGAGGGGGGAGGCGCTCCATATTCACTTCCTTTATAAGGAGATAAGAACCCCCTTTCTTCACCCACTCCTCTTCTTCCTCTCCGTCCTTCCATTCTCGAGCTCCAGCGCCCAAGTTCCCATCTTTTCCACATCAAGGAAGCACTCAATCATGTCCAGATCCAGAGGCCAAGGCAAGTGGATGGTCTCCTCCGTCAAGGAGAAGGACATCACCCAGCTTCGGGCAGCCGGGTACCTGGAGAAAGGAATAACCCACCGTCTACCCTCCAAGGGGCAAGTCATCCCCATCCCGAAGCCTACAGAGAGGGTTGTTTTCCTCCCTCACTTTGTCCGCGGATTGGGGTTTCCACTTCACCCCTTCATCCGCGGACTCATGTACTATTACGGGTTAGATTTCCATGATCTAGCCTCGAACTCCTTCCTCAACATCTTGGCATTTATTGTCGTGTGTGAGGCCTTCCTCCGCATCCATCCCCACTTCGGCCTATGGCTCAAGGTTTTCAATGTGAATCTGAAGGTGGTGGATGGCCAGCACATGGAGTGCGGAGGCGCCATGGTGAGCAAGATGCCCAACGTCACTTGGCCCACATGCACTTTTGTGGAGACTGTCAAGGAGTGGCAGAAGCAGTGGTTCTACATCCCAGAGACACGCGACGCCACTTGGGTGGCAGCTCCCGAGTTCAAGGCCGGAGCCCCAATGCGGCTCATCTCCAGGAAGGAAAAAGGCCCCAACTGGTCGGCGTCAGACAAGCTGATAGCGCTGCAAACATGAATTCAGACTATGGTGGATAAAACCGTCAAGCTCGTCGACGTGATCCAGGTGATGCTGGTTCGCCAGATTCTCCCCTACCAAATCCGAAGCTTCGCTTTATGGGAATTCAATCCTGAGAAGCACCAGACCCTGAGTGGGCTGTTCAGAACTACTCACAAAGATGCCTGGAAGTTGCTCTTCAAGGGCAATGAGAATCCGCCGGTCATAGATTCACCGTGGGCACGATCACACCCATCCTGCCAATGAGGTAAGTTCCCCTTCTCTTAAGGCGTACCTTCTACTTGTTTATTCAAGGAGGATGCTTAGCCTTTGCTGTATTTTTTCAGGTGTAGCTGGAGAGCGTGGAGAGGATCCATAGTCTGGCTCCGCGGCCCGAAGAGCCAGTCATCTCGCTCCCTGTGAAGATGCTGGTTCCGACGCCCAATAGGCCACTGGAAAAGAAGGCCAAGAAGAAGGCCAAGGGAACCAAAGGTGGCCCCCGTTGCAAGGGTGCTTCGGACGTGACGTCCGAAGATGAAGTCACCCTTTCCTCTGCCGCCGAGGATGACGATGACAAGGAGGAGGAGGAGAACAACCCTCCCCCTGAAGAGGTAAAGAATAAGAGGGCGGCCTCCACGAACCTGGAGGCGGAGACGTCCAAGAAGGGGAAGGGCTCCCTCGCGGATAACTCTGCATGGGACGTTGACAGCAGTCCGGAGCAACGCCCCCGCACTAAGCCTCGGGCTGCATCATAAGTGGTAAGACTCATACATGCCTATAGATCTAGCCTCTCCTCTTTGTTGTACTGACATGATTAATTATGCTATTGTAGTCCGGCCCATGACAGCTCCTAGCGATCCTCGTCACGAGGTTCGTTGGATTCAAAAGCGATGGCCAGCGAGTCGCCGCCGACCTCTCACTCCCCCAAGGCCAAGGACGACGCGGAAGTGCTATCCCAAAGGACTTTCCCAGGCTGGGGAGAGGCTCAGGAGGCGCCAGAAGGCGATGCCTCCGTCGCCGGACACCAAGGGGAGCCAAACCCCATGGAGATTGGTGATGAGGGCCGTATTCAGTTCAGCCCTCAGCTGGACTCGATTCCGGAGACAGATGCGGCTCCGGAATCCGGCACGCAAACTCCTTCGAAAGAAGTGGGGATGCCTATTCCACCGGTGACCCCTGTCCAACCAGGGGCACCAGATAATCTGCTAGAAGCGCTGCGAGGCACTTCCATTGTGGATGAGCACCATGCTCTTATCGGCACGGTAATCGAAATGGTTCAGTCCGCCAAGAGCGGACTAACCGAAGCCTGTAGCAGCCTGCTGACAGGTTTTGAGGTAAGCGACGCAAAAAGAGAAAATACCAATATAGACAGTAGCCCCTAAGACACTGTCCGGTGTTCGGAGAGAAAAAGACGGATATAGGATCAATCCTTACTGTAGGAAACTAACTAAATTTGTCTGAAATGAATACGCAGGCGTTGCTGTTTGCCACAGCCTCGCATACTGCCGAGGTGTCTGCACTGAAGCGGAGACTGGAGTAGGCCGAGGGAGCCCGGCCAGGTGAGGAGACAGCTCCAACAAAAAACAAGGTATGTGATAACCCGTTACATATTCGAAAAAAGTAAAATGATATGCATTGACCGAAGTGTCATGATATGTATAGAAGCGACGACCGAGGTTGAGGCCCTGAAAAAGGCCCTAGCCGAAGCCGAGGGGAAGGCTGCCAAGGAGCAGGCCGCCCGTAAGAAGCTCAAGGCCCGGGTCAACGAGGTACAACAAGATCTCCAGGACGTGGTGAGGAAGTGCGAGACCTTGGAGCGCGATGCGTCGGCTAAAGAGACCGAACTCGCCAAGACTCGTCAAAGCGCGGAGACGGATCAGAATGAGACCCAGGGCGCCCTCTAGGAGATCTAGGAGGCCAGGAAGATTGCGGCGAGTAAGGCATTCAGTATGCAAAGCAAATATGTGAAGGGGAAGTATCTTTTACTAACTCGGATTCGGAGTTCTCCAGAGGCTTTTGCTGATCTGCCACTTAGTGAGTCTGACGCCGCAGAGTTCTTCCGAGCCGAAGAAGGGAGCTCCATGGAGAAGCTGTTCTGGTCACAATATCTTGCGCCAGAACATCTGGTGCCCTTCAGCGACCAGCTAAAATAGCTAGTCGAGCTGCCAAGGGTGGCCGAACTGGCCATGAAGGATTTAATAATCCGGCTGTGGCCAGCCGAAGCTATACCCAGCAGTCACTTCGGCCTCGTGTAGCGGCTGGTGGATGCCTGTCCTCGGTTGGATGCTATCAAGCGGTACGTCTGCATCGAGGGCGCGCGTATGGCCTTTACCCGCGTCAAGGTCAAGTGGGCGAAGATGGACACCATCAAGATTGTGACCGAGGGGCCACCCGAGGGCAAGGAGCACGGCACACCCGAGCGGTATTTTGGAGACGTCCTGGAGGGGTCTCGTATTGTAGCAACGTAGTGTTCGCAAGACATTATCTTTGAATGAATGCATTCTGGTTGCCTCTACCTTGTATGATAAAACAAAGCGAGTTTGTGATATAATGTTTAAAAAATTTACCTCTTGTGCGGCCGTGTTGTATGAAAACTGAGGGTTAGCCAGTCGTCGGCTTCTGCCCCCACGTAGGTAGTACGGGGGTGTTCGGGATGGAACCTAAGCACTCTTGATCCAAATATATGAACCTTGAAGGAGTTGTTTAGCGCAACGAACCAGGCAATCAAACTATGCGGCTTTAACACCCTCACTTAGCCATCGGAGTTTGACAATAGAAATGTTGGCGCAGCGCCTAGTATCCGAACTAGTGTGCTATAAGGGCCTGATCGGGAAGTACCGATCCTTCGCGTAATGCGGAAGAAATCTCCAATGATTTGCAACCTCTGAAGAGCTGACTAGCTCTCACCGCATCATGACAGTCAGTTTTCGGGTTTCTCTACTAAGGTGCTCTTTTAGGTAAACCAAGGCACAATCGCAGTAGTTCTCCCTTTACTACCTTAGCCGTTATAGCGGAACGTAAGGTAGCAAGGACAGGAGCTGGGCAACCCAACTATTGACCAAAGACATGATTCGGAGCCAATGCATATAATGTTAAATTCGGGGTGCCGAACTATGCTATAAAAAGTGTTCGGACTTCTGTTGCCGTAGTGCGGGGTGCTATGAAGCCCCGGGCAAATATGAAACGTACCAGAGTGTACGGGTGCTATCTAATAAGGTTACCCACGGGAGGGAAATAGAGAAGAAAGTAAAATAGAGAGGGTGCAAAGATAATAAGCTAGGGCCCTAAAGCTTCGGGTCGCGAACTGTTTCCATTGTAGTTTGATTAATACATCAAGGCGCATGTGATACAAGTAGTGCGATAAGCAACAGGCTATTTAACATGCCAAAACCAAGGGAGAGCTGCATGTGGGTGCTGAAAAACAGGTAAAGTGATCGTTAATGAAACCACCTAGAAAGTCCCCCATATGTCTGTGTTTCTTGCCGTCTTGGTGTGTTTGTCCTTCAAGAGGACTGATAATCCCCAAGTGCAAGGAATCATCATAGCAATTTCCAAAGGTGGTAGTGATAAGTATGGAGTGTCGAACCCACAAGGAGCTAAAGGTAAGATCAATATTCTCTCAAGCCCTATCTACCACTGATACGACTCTACGTACACCGAACTTTTGCTTCCAACTAGAAACGAGAAATAAAACTACGTTGTGGGTATGAAGAGGATAACTTTGTATCGGAGAGCTAAAATATAAAAGTAGGTGCCGTTATCATAAAGTTAGAATATATTACTAAATATTATAAATAGCGAGTGTGGAATAATGGTGGATCGGTGTGCGGAATTGTCCTAGGCAATTGTTAATAAGACCGGTAGTTGTCATTGCAATTTAATATGAGGGAGAGGCATAAGCTAACATACTTTCTCTACTTGGATCATATGGACTTATGATTGGAATGCTAGCAAGCATCCGCAACTACTAAAGATCATTAAGGTAAAACCCAACCATAGCATTAAAGCATCAAAACCCCTTTTTTCCCATACGCAACAACTCCCTTACTCGGGTTTAAGCTTCTGTCACTCTAGCAACCCACTATAAGCGAATCATGAACGTATTACAACACCCTACAGCGGGAATCCCTCACGCTTGCGGGACACGGAGGGCACAATGGGACAACAACAAAATAAAATATACAACTCGTACCAATCTAGATCATCAATCAACCCAAAGACAAAAGATATCTACTCAAAACATCATAGGATGGCAACACATCATTGGATCATAATATGTGGCATAAAGCACCATGTTCAAGTAGGGATTACAGTGGGGTGCGGGGGAGTGGACCGCGTAAAAGAGACAAGGATGGTGATGTTGATGAAGGCGATCACCGCAGCGATGATTCCCCTCCCGATGGCACTCCGGCGCCACCGGAAGAGAGGAGGAGAGGTTCTCCCCCTTGTGCTTCCTCCTCCATGGACTCCCCCTAGATGGGGAAAGGTTCTCCCTCTGGTCCTTGGCCTTCATGGCGATGATGGCCTCTGCAGAATACTCCTCCATGGCCACAGTGATGATGGCCCCCTCCAGTAGGGTGCCAGAGAGGGCCTAGATTGATTTCTCGTGGCTACAAAGGCTTGCGGCGGTGGAACTTCTTATCTAGGTTAATTTTCAGAGGTTTCTGTATTTATATACATTTTTTGCATCGGTCTCACGTCAAGGAGGTGCCCGAGCTGTCCACGAGGCAGGCCCACGCGCCCAGGGGGTGGGCGCACCCCCCACCCTCGTGGGAAGCTCGGGACTCTTCTGGCCCAGCTTCGATGCTCCGTCGTCTTCTTTTGGTCCATAAAAAATCAGCAAAAATTGGCACGTCAATTGGACTCCGTTTGGTATTCCTTTTCTACAAAACTCAAAAACAAGGAGAAAATAGAAACTGGCACTGGGCTCTAGGTTAATAGGTTAGTCCCAAAAATCATATAAAATAGCATATAAATGCATATAAAACATCCAAGATGGATAATATAATAGCATGAATACTTCATAAATTATAGATACGTTGGAGACGTATCAGCATCCGCAAGCTTAATTCCTGCTCGTCCTTGAGTAGGTAAATGATTAAAGAAATAATTTATGAAGTGTGAATGCTAGCAGGTGCACAAGTTTGATCAATGATAATTTTAGTCACCTTTTCTAGCATCATTATATGTCATAACAGTAGCCCATATCATAAAACTTCTCATGATAAAGTAACAAGCTATTCACATGTTAAGGTATAGATCATAAACTTTCTTGAAAACTAAGTGTTATCAGTCATCAAACAATTACAATTCATCTTATTTCCAGGAAGAGTCTATGTCAGAGATTTGATTTAGCAAACTCCACATACTCAACTATCATTCAGTCTTTCACAATTGCTAACACTCACGCGATATTTATGGGTTCAAAGTTTTAATAAGATAGATGGGGGCTTATAGATTCGCCTTCCAACCTTTTACCTCAATGGTAATGTCAACAATGATAGTTCATGATGCCTTACATCCAATTGGATATATATATATATATATATATATATATATATATATATATATATATATATATATATATCAGAATCTTTCCAACACAATGTGCTAGCCAAAGGATAAAATGTAAAAAGGAAAGGTGAAAATCACCATGACTCTTTCATAAGGGTAAGAGATAAAAGTAAAAGATAGGCCCTTTGCAGAGGGAAGCAGAGGTTGCCATGCGCTTTCAGGGTTGGATGCACAAAATCTTAATGCGAAAGAACATCACTTTATATTGCCACTTGTGATATGGACCTTTACTATGCAGTCTGTCACTTTTATTTCTTCCACATCACAAGATCGTATAAAGCTTATTTCCTCCACACTAATCAATCATACATATTTAGAGAGCAATTTTTATTTGTTGCACCGATGACAACTTACTTGAAGGATCTTACTCAATCCATAGGTAGGTATGGTGGACTCTCATGGCAAAACCAGGTTTAAGGGTATTTGGAAGCACAAGTAGTATCTCTACTTAGTGCATAGAATTTGGCTAGCGTGAGGGGGAAAGGCAAGCTCAACGTTTTGGGCGATCCATGACAATATACTTTATTTCAGATATAAGAAAATATAACCCATTACGTTGTCTTCCTTGTCCAACATCAACCTTTTAGCATGTCATATTTTAATGAGTGCTCACAATTACAAAAGATGTCCAAGATAGTATATTTATATGTGAAATCCCTCCTCCTTCAATATTCTTTCATGAATTGTTCAAGTGACCAATTCTACGTTTGCTAACTTTCAATAAGTTTACTACCTATACTTATTATGTGTGAAGTCATTACTCCCCATGTTATAAGCATATGAAACATATATAAATTCAGATTTATGACATGCAATTTATCCAACCGTTTACTCATAGGATATACGTGAAGCACATGAGTAAATGACAAACTACTCCAAAAGATATGAGTGAAGAACACTGAGTAGTCAAATAATTAACTAGCCATGGGAGGATTCCTTTTCATTCAATATTTCAGATCCAATGATTTTATTCAAACAACAAGTAAAATTGAAAATACGCTCCAAGGAAAACACATATCATGTGACGAATAAAAATATAGCTCCGAGTAAGGTATACCAATAGTTTTGAAGACGAAAGAGGGGATGCCTTCCGGGGCATCCCCAAGCTTAGGTACTTGAGTCTTCCTTGAATATTACCTTGGGTGCCTTGGGAATCCGCAAGCTTAGGGTCTTTCCACTCCTTATTCTCCTCATATCGATATCTCACCCAAAGCTTGAAAACTTCCATCACACAAAACTTAACCAAACTTCGTGAGATAGGTTAGTATGATAAAGAGTAAACCATTGACTTTGGTATTGTTAAGGATAAGTTTCATAATTGTTCTCACACAATGCCTACTGTACCATATCATTTCTACAACTTATATTAAGAAATATAAGTCATAGAAACTAGAAAACAAGCAAACTATGCAATGAAAACAGAATCTGTCGGAAACAGAACAGTCTGTAATGATCTGAACATAAAACATACTTATGCTACTCCAAACATTATGAAATAAATTGGTGGACGTGAGGAATTTGTCTATTAATCTTCTGCAAAACGAATCAACTAAAAATCACTCTTCTGTAAAACATGACAGCTAATGTCGTGAGCGCAAAGTTTCTGTTTTTTACAGCAAGATCACATTGACTTTCTCCCAAGTCTTCCCAAAGGTCTTACTTGGCACTTATTTGAAACAAAAGCTATAAAACATGATTAATACAGTAGCTTAATCATGTAAACACACAAAAACAGTAAGGGTAAATATTGGGTTGTCTCCCAACAAGCGCTTTTCTTTAATGCCTTTTAGCTAGGCATGATAATTTCAATGATGCTCACATAATAGACAAGAATCGAAACACAAAGAGAGCATCTTGAAGAATACGACTAGCACATTTAAATCTAACCCACTTCCTATGCCTAGGGATTTTGTGAGCACATAACCTATGGTAACAAGAATCAACTAGCATAGGAAGGCAAAACAAGTATAACTTCAAAACTTTAAGCACATAGAGAGGAAACTTGATATTATTGCAACTCCTACAAGCATGTATTCCTCCTTCATAATAATTTTCAGTATCATCATGGATAGCAACTTTGTTCTCATACTCAATTGGAACCTCTTCCGAAATAGTGGAATCATTACTAGCTAAAGTTGACACTCTTCCAAATCCACTTTCATAAATATCACACTAAGATTCAACACCCCCCAAAATAGTGGGATCACTAATTCCTAAAGTTGACACTCTTCCAAACCCACTTTAAATTATAGTATTATTCATACTCCAAAAGATATAAGTGAAGTTCATGGATCATTCTACAATTAATATATACTAACCAATATCCAAGCTCAAAATGTATAAGTGAAGCACATGAAGCATTCTATAATACCATACTCAAAAGATTTAAGTGAAGCACAAAGAGCAATTCTATAAGATCATACTTAAAAGATGTAAGTGAAGCACATGAAGTACTCTATAAATCAATGAAGGTCTATCTCATACTACCATGGTTCTTAAATAAAAAGAAAAACACAAAGGACACAAATCATGTGAACAAAACAAAAACTGAGGTATACCGATAATTGTTGAAGAACAAAGATGGGATGCCAACCGGGGCATCCCCGAGCTTAGATGCTTGAGTATCCTTTGAAATATTTACTTGGGGTGCCTTGGGAATCCCCAAGCTTGAAATCTTGCCTCTCTTTATTCTTCTCAGATAGATAGCTCCTCGATCTTCGAACACTTCATCCACACAAAACTTTAACAAAAACATGTGAGATCCGTTAGTGTAATAAAACAAATCACTACCTTTAGGTACTGTAATGGACTCATTATTTATTTATATTGATGTTAAAACTACTGCATTCCAACTTCTCTATGGTTCATACCCCCCGATACTAGTCATAGATTCATCAAAATAGGCAAACAACACACGCAAAACAGAATCTGTCAAAAACAGGACAATATGTAGTAATCTGGATGTTTTGTAAACTTATGTAACTCCTAAAATTATGAAATAAATTTTAAAATTTGGAACATTTGTACATAAGTAATGTGCAAAAAGTTTGAGACCCATTTGACCTTCCAGTAAAAAACGTAAATTCATGCACTACAGCCAAAGTTTTTGTTTTTGTTCTGCACATAGTAGACAAGCAATCTAATCGTCCTAAAACCAAAGCTTGGCACAATTTTTTATGATACAATGGATATATACAAGGGGATAATTATTTACAGAGAATCTTCCAGGAAAAATTCTACATTGTTTCCGTGAGCATGAACACAAGTGCTCAAGGTCGACCCTCACTTCTTCAATGCATAACTTTCCAATCACTTCTCTTTTTGAAAAACTTTTTAGGCATGAGAGGCAAGTAATAACTTTTTTTGTATTTTCATTATTTTAAAAAAATTGTATGTTTCACCCACAACTAAATAGAAACAAAAAGGAAAAATAACATCTACTTAGCGAAGAAAGCAAACAAGCACACACGAGAATATCAACCCCAAGCTATTGCTCCCCGGCAACGGCGCCAGAAAAGAGCTTGATAATCCCCAAGTGCACGGAATCATCGTAGCAATTTCCAAAGGTGGAAGTGATAATTATGGAGTGTCAAACCCACAAGGAGCTAAAGGTAAGATCAATATTCTCTCAAGCTCTATCTACCACGGATACGACTCTACGTACACCGAACGTTTGCTTCCAACTAGAAACCAGAAATAAAACTATGTTGTGGGTATGAAGAGGATAACTTTGTATGATATAAAAAATAAAATTAGGTGCTGTTATCATAAAGTTAGAATATATTACTAAATATTATAAATAGCGAGTGTGGAATAATGGTGGATCGGTGTGCGGAATTGTCCTAGGCAATTGTTAACAAGACCCATAGTCGTCATTGCAATTTCATATGAGGGAGAGCCATAAGCTAACGTACTTTCTCTACTTGGATCATATGCACTTATGATTGGAACGCTAGCAAGCATCCGCAACTACTAAAGATCATTAAGGTAAACCCAACCATAGCATTAAAGCATCAAGTCCCCTTTTATCCCATACGCAACAACTCCCTTACTCGGGTTTAAGCTTCTGTCACTCTAGAAACCCACTATAAGCGAATCATGAATGTATTGCAGCACCCTACAGCGGGAATCCCTCACGCTTGCACGACACAGAGGGCACAATAGGACAGAACCAAAATGGAACATACAACTCGTACCAATCTAGATCATCAATCAAACCAAAGACAAAAGATATCTACTCAAAACATCATAGGATGGCAACACATCATTGGATCATAATATGTGGCATAAAGCACGATGTTCAAGTAGGGATTACAGTGGGGTGCGGGAGAGTGGACCGCAAAAAAGAGATGAGGATGGTGATGATGATGGTGATGTTGATGAAGACGATCACAGCGGCGATGATTCCCCTCCCGATGGCACTCTGGCGCCACCGGAAGAGAGGAGGAGAGGTTCTCCCATTTGTGCTTCCTCCTCCATGGCCTCCCCCTAGACGGGGAAAGGTTCTCCCTATGGTCCTAGGCCTTCATGGCGATGATGGCCTCTCCAGGATACTCCTCCATGGCCACCGGTGATGATGGCCCCCTCCGGTAGGGTGCCAAAGAGGGCCTAGATTGATTTCTTGTGGGTACAGAGGCTTGCGGCGGCGGAACTTCTGATCTAGGTTAATTTTCCGAGGTCTCCATATTTATAGGATTTTTTGGCGTTGGTCTCACGTCAAGCAGGTGCCCGAGCTGTCCATGAGGCAGGCCCACGCGCCCAGGGGTGGGCGCGCCCCCCACCCTCATGGGCAGTTCGGGACTCTTCTGGCCGAACTCTGATGCTTCGTGGTCTTCTTTTGGTCCATAAAAAATCATCAAAAATTGGGACGTCGATTGTCATTTGGTATTCCTTTTCTGCAAAACTCAAAAACAAGGAGAAAACAGAAACTGGCACTGGGCTCTAGGTTAATAGGTTACTCCCAAAAATCATATAAAATAGCATATAAATGCATATAAAACATCTAAGATGGATAATATAATAGCATGAATACTTCATAAATTATAGATACGTTGGAGACGTATCAAGGACCGATGATCAGGTCATCAGATGGGGCCTGCGGGATTGAGCCCTGAAAAAGGGGAAAAAGGAAAAGTGAAAGTATCTGTGTATCCGGTGCCAGTTGAGCCGTACTGTGGATCACAAGCTAGCTATGCCTCCATCGATGCCCATGGGATTTTAAGAGCGTAGTTATGTATGCGCGGCACGAGTGCCACCACTTGATCAGGACTGAGACGGAGGCCGGATTGCTAGTCGAGCTCCTGACGAGCCGAGCTGTCCTACTGCAGGGTAGTTCGGACCCTCTTAACTATGTCCGTGGGCTCGGCAGCCGAATTAAGGTTCTGCTTGAGAAGGTCGCTCTGTGCATCTGCTCCTAAGGCAGCTATGTGCTCTTCTGTACTGAGGGAGCATTCCGTATTTCCATTGACTGTTATGATGCCGCGTGGACCGGGCATCTTGAGCTTGAGATAAGCAGAGTGTGGCACTGCATTGAATCAGGCGAATGCGGTTCGTCCGAGCACTGCGTGATAGCCGCTGTGAAAGGGGACGATGTCGAAGATTAACTCCTCGCTTCGGAAATTGTCTGGAGACCCGAAGACAACCTCTAGCGTGATTGAGCCCGTACAACAGGCCTCTACACCTTGTATGACTCCTTTGAAGGTAGTCTTTGTGGGCTTGATCCGTGATGGATTAATGCCCATTTTTCGCACTGTATCCTAATAAAGCAGGTTGAGGTTGCTACCTCCGTTCATAAGGATGCGCGTCAGGTGAAATCCATCAATGATTGGGTCGAGGACTAATGCGGCTGAACTACCATGACGGATACTAGTCGGATGATCCCGACGATCAAAGGTGATCGAGAATGACGACCATGGATTGAAGTTTGGGGCGACTGGTTTTATCGCGTAGACATCCCTTAGTGCGCGCTTGCGCTCCATTTTGGGGATGTGTGTAGCATATATCATGTTGACTGTTTTGACTTGAGGGGGGAACTTCTTCTGTCCCCCTATGTTCGGCTGCCGGGGCTCCTTGTCGTCGTCCTTGCTTTGTGATCCCTTTTCCCTGTTCTCGGTGTTTCATTTGTCGGCCTGTTTAAAAACCCAGCAATCTCTGTTGGTATGATTAGCTGGTTTGTCTAGGGTTCCATGTATCTGGCATGGGTGATCGAGTATGCGGTCCAGGTTGGATGGTCCCTGATTGTTTCTTTTGTATGGTTTCTTCCGCTGGCTAGACTTGGAGCCACTGAATCCGGAGTTGACTGTAGTGTCGTCGGTATTATCACCATTGCTTCGGCGTTTGTGTCTGTTACGTCGAAGCTTGCCGTTGCTGCTTTTGAACTCGGACGGGCCTGCCTCGCTGACTGTGTTTTTGCTACGAGCGAGCGAACTATCCTCACCAGCACAAAAGCGGGTCATGGGTGCCGTAAGGGCTGCCATAGATTTTGGCTTTTCCTGGTCAAGGTGGCGGGGGAGCCATTCGTCGCGGATGCTATGTTTAAAGGCCGCTAGGGCTTCGGCATCCGGACAGTCGATGATCTGGTTCTTTTTGGTTAGGAACCTAGTCCAGAATTTCCTGGCTGTCTCTCCAGGTTGTTGGACTATGTAGCTTAAGTCATCGGCATCTGGTGGCCAGACATATGTACCTTGGAAGTTGTCGAGGAAGGCTTCTTCCAAGTCCTCCCAGCTGCCGATAGAATTTTTAGGCAGGCTGTTTAACCAGTGCCGAGCTGGTCCTTTAATCTTTAGTGGGAGGTATTTGATGGCGTGGAGGTCATCTCCACGAGCCATGTGGATGTGGACGATAAAGTCCTCGATCCATATCGCGGGATCAGTTGTTCCGTCGTATGATTCAATATTCACGGGTTTGAACCCTTCGGGGAATTCGTGATCCATTACTTCATGAGTGAAGCAAAGAGGGTGTGCGGCGCCTCTAAACTTGGCCGCCTCGCGACGTAGCTCTGATGGAGTCTGTCTGTGTCGGTGTACAAATGTAGGGGCTCTCCTTTTGACCCCTTTACTTGTGCATGGGCAGTCAGAAGCCACGCGCCGCGGCCACAATTAACAGGGCAGGGGAGGGAAGCCGGAGAGAAGCCGAAGCACAAGACAACCAAGACAACACCAAGACCAGAAACACAGGAGAGAAAGAGGGCGAGGTGACCCCCCCCCCCGGCTAGACCCTTTCCGGGGCGGCCTCCGCGTCCCCGGTAAGAGCCTTGTCGGGGCAACTTGCCCGATGCTAGTAGAGTAGGCCACCCTTGAGCCCGTGGGTTCCAACACCACCAACCAACTACATTGGAAACAAGGCTTGGGAGGCGCCTCTGTGGTGGCATGCAGATCTTTGTAAAGATCGTAAACACGCAAGATCAGATGAGGATTAGAAGACAAAGACCCTCGGCGAGATCCTGGCCGAGGAGATCCACAAGACCCCCGGCAAGCGCCTTGCATGGGACGTTTGCAATGCCACGGCAAGACCCTTGACGGGCCCCCGACAAGACCCTTGCCGAGTGCATCAGTGGGGCCACTGCCAGGCCGCACCAGCCAAGACTCCGCCGCCGTTTGCACGCAGCTGCCAGCCCAACCAGCTGGGCAGGCACCTGCGTGGCAACATGCGGCTTCTAGACCAACTCAGCAAGGACCTGCGTGGTGGCATGCTGATCTTCGTGAAGACCCTGCCACCATGCCACCTCAGCAGTCTGCCTGCCTACATGGCGCTACACGCATCGCTGCCCTGGGTGCGTGTCGAAGCGAGGCGGGGCGACGACGGATGGGACGGTCCTCGTTCTCGTCCCCGATAAAGCAAATGGACACCTAAGTAGCGCATTTAATGCGCTTTGTCCCGTAATGCTGGGCGATAAGCTTGCGCACTGTAGACCTTTCCACCTCATGTATGCCACTGTGGCAACCCCTTTTGCCTATAGAAGGAGGCCCGAGGCATACTGGAAAGGGATTCGGCTCTTTGGAACGATGCAGCCACTGTAGCTAATTCGAGAGCTCAAGAACACTAAATACATCCACCAAAGCAGGACTAGGGTATTACGCATCTTCACGGCCCGAACCTGGGTAAACGATCTTTGTGCTAGCTCCTAAACTTGCTCTTCTCACAACCCCGCGCCTGCCTATCGTAGAAAGAATTCCAGTGATCCCATAGGTGTCGTTCCCACCGACATCTTTGGCGCGCCAGGTTGGGGGAGCGGTTGTGAGAATCTGGTCTGGCAGTTCTTCATCGCCATGGCTCCCAAGAATCTGGTCTAGCTGCTCGCCCGCACTTGCATGGGCCGGTCGCGGACAGAATCCGAGCCGCGGCCCGTGAGCACCAGCATCGCCCTGGCAGCCAGAGCCTGGCGAGCAGTGTCGTTCGTGCACCAGACGATGGGCCGCACACCGCCAAATCCAAAGACGGGGTTGGGCCCCACGCAGGCGGCGCGGGGCCCTCCAGTGGTGTCGCTGTGCCACCTACGGGCGGCGCAACAACCTCCAAGATGCCCACGCCGGCGCCCACGGCGCGCTCTTCCCAGGGTGCGCGCTTATGGTGTCCTGGACTAGGGAGTACTCACCACGTCGCCTCCCGATCAGTTGGATTGGGCCGAGGACACCCAAGGCCAAATACTCATGGGCCAGTTCAGATAGCCGATGACATATACAAGGAAGATTCCTCGAGACTTGGTGATCAAGACAAGGACTCCTCCCCACCGGCATATTCGACTAGGACTCTTGTTATCCTAGGCCTCTGTTAATTATATAAGCCGAAGTCAGGCTAGTAGATAGATTATTATGATATTACTCATCATACCTCTAGGGTTTAGACCACAACATATGATCTCGAGGTAGATCAACTCTGTACTACACCCATATGAATACAATCAAAAGTAGCATGTAGGGTATTATCTCATCAAGAGAGCACGAAGCTGGGTAAAACCCCATGTACATGGTACCATTGATACTAAGACACGCAGCTTGGGACCCCCTACCCGGGATCTGCCGGTTTTGACACCGACATTGGTGCTTTCATTGAGAGTTCCGCTATGTGATCGGCAAAGGATCAATGGCTCGTCTGCAGATTAACTGTGACGCCAACATCTTCGTCACCGACTCACCTGGTCACCTTGGCTCGTCCGATGGCCAGGCTCCTCTTCGGATCATCAAGATCGGACATATGTCCTCATCGTCATCAACTCCAATCTCTATCAAGATCATGGAGGAATCATCCATGGAGCCCGGGGGCTCAACGTCAACATTGCCCTCGTGCGCCCGTGATGTTTTTCTGGACAAGCGAACTCGTATTCGCTGTCACCGCCTTGTCGAGTGTCGGTTGGACAATTACTTCGGTGGAATAGTGCAGAATTGGGTATGTAGCAACCTTGTAAATTTTCATCTTGTTCTGATGGAGGAATCTTCGGCGATCTATGACATACTTGAGGCCTGTCGAGTCTGGACGGGAATATGGACGAATTTAGGGCGCGGTCTCCAGAGACTAGCTCGAACATCCTTTGGAAGATCCAACCGTTGATCGGCTAAGGAATTCTCATATCTTCCACCCCTCAAAATTTCAGCTCGATCCAACCATCCAAACTCCGGGAACCTTCCGATTAGTCCATCACTTTTCGGATCTGTTCTCTGCGCGAATAAGAATCCGACCCGAATTCATCTTTCTTCATGAACGGGTTATTGCACAACCTTTTGAAAGAATTTCCTTCTAGAGTATTGCGCGTTGTTCTTAAACATGTGCCCATAATTTTTTAAGCCTTCTCTGAGGTACTCTTCACCATCAAGCTGATGTCAAACTAGTCCAGCAATATTGTTGTGCGGCTGCCGACTTGCGCTAGACACGTCGTCGCTTTGTTGAGTTGAGCTAAACTTCTTCGGATCATCATCTCTGCGAGCCGAACAAGAGTTCGGCATCGCGAAGTATAAATCATCACCAACATCGCCACCGCACGGATCACATGGAGCGGACACACCGGCATCGCCGCACGGTCACTTCATCAAGCCGGCATTGACCACGCCACGAGCCACGACCAGCATCAGCATGGCCACACTGTTGCTTCTTCAAGCCGGTGTCCATCGTGCCGACCTAGTTCGACTCATCGGTTGACATGGAGGCTTCGACACCTCGGCTTGACCGGGGGCTCCGCTATTTCTTCATCAACATGCTCCGTTTACCTCGGCGTCACCGGCCGACCAGCTTCGACACATTGGCTGGCATGGCGGCTGCAACATCACCTTACCGACTTGCTCCGTCACCTCGGCATTCAGGCCATATTTCTTTAATTATGTCCTTCACTTAAATTAATTAAGCAGAAGAATTTTTTTAAGCATATTATTATTATTATTTCTCGCTTGCACTATCTTATGTTTGGAGGCGATTGGTTCAGACCGGTCCGCGCTGTCACCTCGGCGTGCCAACGTTGTCGTCCCACCTCCGTCGACACAATTGTGTCGTCGCCTTGGCGTGCTACCCTGTGTTGGCAACCACGCACCGTCCACTTCATCAACCTACTCCGGAGACTTCGGCGTCACCAACCGACCAGCTTCGTTACGTTAGCTGGACTGGGGGCTTTGCCTCGGCGAGACAATCTTTGCCGACATCGCCATGCCGCCGCTTCATCACCCATCAGGCAATGGGTGTGCGGATCGGGTCCCAATTTTGGGAGTAACCTTTCTTCGGACTGCTACAACAAATAAACCAGGTGCTATTAATCCTAGCAATCTTTGCTTGTCTGTGTTTATTTTTCCCAAGAAATTATTACTCTGGTTTGTTCCATAATCTGTACACAGGTCTATCAAATCGTCGCCGCATTAATGACAGTCGCGTGGTGGTTCAGTCGGTTTCCGTACATAGTTCGGCGAACGCCGCATCCGGCACTCGGACCGACCTGTGAATTCAGGCTTTACCACGCCTTCACCGCATCACGCCGACGCCCTGCATCCACACCGACTTCAGCGCCAGGCCACACCTCTTTACATAAATTATTTTTGCGAAAAGCAATTATGCAAGGATTTTATCTATATTTATATTATTCTTTTTGGACCGCACTATTTTATGCGTGTAGGTGATCGACTTCAACTGCATTACGCGGTCGCTTCAGCAACCAACGCCGCTATCTCAAATTGGCATAAATCGGCTTGTATGATCACCTTGTTTGTCATGTCGCCATACCGACGTGTTCAGTTGCCTCGGGAACTTCGGCATCGCCGAAAGAGCTCTACCTCACCGAGTGTTCGGCGCACAGGCCATACTTGTTTTATTACTCACTCTGCATTAATTATTTATTATGCAAGAATTTTATTCATTATTATTATTATTATCTCCAGTTTGCACTATTTTTGTGCACAGATAAATGATTTGGGTGGGGTAGTGCTGTCTCCTCGACTGGACGGGAGGCTTCGTCAACACTTCATTAACCCACACCAGGGGCTTCGGCGTTACTCTGCCAGCCTACATTGGCCATGCTATGCCACCACTTCGGATAGCTGAGCTCTTCGCTCCGCCACCTTGGGGCCGGCTTGGGGGATGGAACTTTGTACCGCATCAAGCTTGGACCGCGTCATCAATGTCGAACACATTAACAAGCTAAGTCGCTTTCAAGCTCAAAATCTTTCGGTTTAAATTTTTTATTTTGTTCGACCAAGCATTATACTTCCTTGTCAAAACTTTGTTTGTGACACACAAATTCAAACATCCCGTTCACTTGGGTGCTTCTTTATGAATCCTTTCCTTTTGCATATGATTATACTTGTACGGCTTCGTTTCTTATTCGTGTATTACACCACAATATGCACCATATTGACCTAAGTATTCCCCAAGCTGGGTTGCCTGGCTCCTGTGCTAACCCCTACGTTCCTGATTGTTCGGCTAGAGAGTAAAGGGAGCACCTCTGCGATTGTCACGACCGGGTCATCCGAGCTCTGACCTCAGACTGGGTGAAGCCGAAAGCTAGCGCTCTTATTGTTTTCAATCATGGTCGGCACACAACGGAACTCATGAGTACAAAAAATCTATTGCACAAGTCTCATAGTAATAATGAGCACCGAAGAAAGGTATCGGTGGGGGTACTATTTTCTTCGAAGATGCTTCTTACACTTCGTCTATAATATAGCATAAGTTCCCTGAGCACGCTTTGTCTGTTACAGCCTTATGGCCTGATTGCCTGGTTATCGGAAACACCGTCGATATTCTCGGCAGGTGGAGTACATAACACTCTTCGGCCCTTAACCGAAGAGGGAGAAGCCGACGGTCGGTTAAGACGCGTTTAAAGTTCGGGCGAACACAGATATGATGTAAGTCTTCGGTACATACAATCATTATACATAAAATAAACATATATCACCAGTATTTGTATTCAGTATACAAGCGTTGCCTTCTATAATTATCATTATAAAGCCATAAATATGCATCAATTTGACTTAAGATTTTGGCCAAGCTGGGTTTCCTGGCTCCTGTGCTTACCCCTATGTTCCCGATTGTTCGGCTAGGTGGTAAAGGGAGCACCTCTGCGATTGTTACTACCGGGTCATCCGAGTAAGTACCTCAGATTGGGTGAAGCCGAAAGATAGAAGGATCACATTGGTCGGCAACGACGGAAGTGAAAATTTTGGTTTATTAATACCATAGAGTTTGGGAACTTTCCCCTAATAAATCCTCAATATTTTCCTCCCGCAGTGAGCGGAGGTGAGGTTTCATGATCATGGTCGGCATGACAACCCAAAGAAAGAAACCGATAGCGGGACTATTTTCTTTGGAAGATGTTTCTGACGTTAAAAAGTACTATAACATATCTCTCTGCGTACCTGTTGTTTATAAAACTGTATGGCTGGATTGCCTTGTTTTCCACAAATCTTCACCTATATCACGGCTACATAAAGTAGGAAAACACTCCTCGGCTACTGGCCGAAGAGGTTGAAGCCGATGGTCGGTCAACAAAGTTTTGTACAATGCAGATCCGAGCATTAATAATGTAAAGTACTTGTGTACATAAAATCATTACACATAAGTTGTGAGCAAAAATCATTTTTTTCTTAGCCAATCTTTTAAAAGAGTGAATGGCTCAGGTTCCGTTAGCTCCAACTCTTTTATGAGATCTTTATTCTCTTTCTGAGAAGTTTGTGTTAAACACAAACAATTTTTTCTATCAAATGGATATCGATCCTTAATTCGACCACTCGTGCCCACATTAAGGCTTGGGGGTTACTGGGCTTCATGCTCATTATTTATAAATATTAAAAAGGGCACATCGATCCCCTGATCTGGTGTTGCCACCCGACCAGTGTCTCGGGGGCTACTGCATTGCCTATTCAATGCAGAAAATTCCAAGTGCCAAGTGTTCGGCTTGACCTAACTATGGGCAAACGTGTCTTCGGATAACAATAGGTACCATCTGGGCCTATCCGGCGTCAAGCTAACATATCACGGCAACTTCTCAAGACCCTCTCTCAAGGGCTCGTTCACCAATCACTATTATCTCTAATATATAAAACTGTGTTTCTATTCCTATGTATGCTACCGAGCTAGGGTTTAATCCTCAGGCCGATTTGGCGCATCGACCTGAGTCTTAGGGCCTACTAGGACCAGCGGTTTCATGCTTTCCTTCAGGTGCATCTCGGGTTTTAGACCGGCGCACACCTTGAGGGCTGCTGGTTATACATATTGACATTGAATAAATTTACACGCATCGGAAATAAAATCCGTAAACAATCAGCCCAAGCCTTAGGTGGTGCATCACCTCGGAGGCAGTCCGACATAAAGCTCGGATTCGAATGGCTGGCTCCATAGAGGGCATTTCCGGCATTAAGCTCGGATAAACTCCTTCAACATTTTTGAACCGAGGTGTTCTATGACACCTTGGATACAGTCTGTCTTTGGAGCTTGGACATAGTCCGGCGTTGGAGCTTGGATACAATCCGGCGTTGGAGCTCGGAAGCGGTCCGGCTGTGAAAGATACCACGAATGCAGTCCGGCGTTGCAGCTCGGACGTGAGAAGACACCGCCGCACGGGAAACACTTCGAACCCGAGGTGTGGCATAAAATATAACAAGGCATTGATAAAGGTCGAAAAGTTAAAAGGGCTCCTCGGATACCCGACGTGTAAACTTTTCGGATTTACTTCGGCGATCCTCAAGATCGAAGATGAGAAGATTTGTTGAACCAGTTTTCAAGACCGACGACCGGAGATGAACAACAGTTCGGAATAATCGAGGAGCGTCCCCAACTTAAAGACCGGTTCAGGGGGCTACTGACGGTGTCCTGGACTAGGGGGTACTCACCACGTCGTCTCCCGATCAGTTGGATTGGGCCGAGGACCCCCAGGGCCGAATACTCATGGGCCAGTTCAGACAGCTGATGACATATACAAGGAAGATTCCTCAAGACTTGGTGATCAAGACAAGGACTCCTCCCCACCGGCGTATTCGACCAGGACTCTTGTTATCCTAGGCCTTGGGTATGTTATATATGCCGAGGCCAGGCTAGTCGATAGATTATTATGATATTACTCGTCATACCTCTAGGGTTTAGACCACAACATATGATCTCGAGGTAGATCAACTCTGTACTACACCCATATGAATACAATCAGAAGCAGCATGTAGGGTATTATCTCATCAAGAGAGCCCGAAGCTGGGTAAAACACCGTGTACATGTTACCATTGATCCTAAGACACGCAGCTTGGGACCCCCTACCCGAGATCTGCCGGTTTTGACACCGACACGCGCGACGAGCAACGTCACCATGCCGATGACCCTCGACACCGCCGTGGGAAGAGCCCATGCATCATTCACTACTAGGAAAAGGGCTATAGATGATATGGACATTAATGGCGCACCGTGTATGTGGTGCGCCACTGCAATATAGCAGTGGCGCACCAGATACAGGTGCACCATTAGTAATATATTACTAATGGCGCACCTGGTGTGTGGTGCGCCATTAGTAGTTTTGAAAAAAAATGTTAGTAATGGCGCACCATGGAATAGTCCGCCATTACTAGTTGACATATTAATGGTGCACCACACCCACCGTGCGCCATGAGTAGTTTAAAAAAATTGTTAGTAATGGCGCACCATGGGACAGTGCGCCATTACTCGCCATAACTAACAATTTTTTTTCAAAACTACTAATGGCGCACCACACATCAGGTGCGCCATTAGTAACCTTGGTGCTAAATGCACCCCCTCCCCCGTGGACCGCCTTTTCAGTTTCAAAAAAAATAAAAAAAATGATGGATATGTCAAAAACTAAAAGAAAATAAGTTTCCCATGTGATATGTGGTCTAGTTGTTGGGAAAATTTACAAATATGAATTTCGACTTTATTTGCAAGATCTCTCTGGAATTAAGTTAAATGGGCATAACTTTTGCATACGAACTCGGATTAAAAAGTTTTTTACATGAAAAATCATCTACTCGGAAAGTTACATCCGAATTGAACTAGGGCAAACCCGTTCAACATCTTAATAATTCCAAAAAAACCTAACAGAACGAAAGATACGGGCTTTTAAGATCTAGAGGGGGAAAATGAAAAAAAAATCAAACTTACTAGTGGCGCACCATTTGCTAGGTGCGCCACTAGTAACCGAAAAAAAATGGTTTCAAAAAATTGGAATTTTTTTTCAAAATATGATACGTAATATGACCGGGAAGTTTGAAATATTTTTTCAAAATTTCATCACACTCATGAACATGAACAAAGTCCTAGACATCAACAAGGTTAATAGGATTGATATGATAGATATATAAACAAGTGCGTGTGAAGTGAGCTGGTGCTGGGGTTGGATAGAACTGCGAAGTTATGCATGCTCGGGCTGGAGTAGGTGAGGATGGGTGACCTTCCGGGAAGTTTGACCATAGAGTTCGATTTGACTTGAGATTAAGCATATTGACCCAAGATTAAGCCATAATGACCTGAGATTAAGAAAAAAACAAAAAAAAATTGAAAAAAAAATCTATATTTTTTTAAATTGTTAGTAAGGGCGCACTTATATGTGGTGCGCCATTAGTAAAATATTCTAACGGTGTGATGCTAGTGGCGCACCTGTAGTGCGCCATTAGTAGCCAAAACAGGTGCGCCACTAGCAGGCCTTTTCCTAGTAGTGATTTGCGGGACGAAGGAGGCCAGCATGCCCGCCGAAGTGCTGGCGAAAACGGCACGCGGCCACGGAGCCGTGATAGAGCTCCTTCTAACGTGGTTAGAAGTCGAAGCGCGCCATGGTCCATGCAGCTTTCGCCACCACCCACGCCAGCAGAAGCTTTGGCGCACCTGCAGCTATTCCTCGACTTCCCTCCTTCCACGGAGAAGCTCGACGAATGGAGGGCCACCATCCGGAGCCTCGTCGCCGTCGCCAACAAAGATGATCCGCGACCGGCGGGCCCCTCGGGCCGGCGCTCCGTCGAGCCACCACATGCTAGCGGTGGGCGGACCGGGGTAGCTTCAGCAACAGTACACTCTCCTCCCCCGCGCCAGTTGCCACTGATGCCGGTCCGTCGTGACGATGCATGTGATAACATTTCCATAGAGTCGCCCGACCCATGGACCCACCGCGACCAGCGCGAAGTTCTTCGAGAACGAGCCCATGAAGACGCTCGAACCAGCATCGAGCGCCGGCGCAATACACGCCACCAGTCGGATAAGCGGGCGGGACCCGCTATGGACCATCCAGCATCGGGGGGCTCCGGCGGCCTACCTTACAAGGTGGGTTGCCCAACCTTTACCCGTGAGCTGCGGCAGTTCCAGTGGTCGTCCCACCGCACGTTCAAGCCCGACGTCAGCGAGAAGTACAACAGCAAGACCCATCCACAAGAGTTCCCCAGCATATACGCCCTCGCGATGCAAGCTGCTGGAGGTCGCGATGACAAGGTGCTTGCCAATTACTTCCCATTGGCACTGAAGCCCAACGTTATGTCTTGGTTTATGCACTTGCCAGCGGACTCCATTTCTTCTTGGTCGGATCTGTGCCATGAGTTCGTTGGTGCCTTCACCGAAGGCCACCAAGCTCATGGCCAGGGCAGTGATTTGCATATCATTCCCCAGAAGGAAGGGGAAACCCTGCACAAGTACATACAGAGGTTCAGCCGGGTGCAATACAACATCCCCGACGTTCATCCCGCCGGCGTGATTAGCGCGTTCCATCAGACCGTGCGCAATCGCAAGATGCGTGAAGAGCTGGCGATGGACAAGGTTAAGGATGTGGCCGAACTTTATGAAGGAAATATGCCCTAGAGGCAATAATAAAGTTATTATTTATTTCCTTATATCATGATAAATTTTTATTATTCATGCTAGAATTGTATTAACTGGAAACATAATACATGTGTGAATACATAGACAAACAGAGTGTCACTAGTATGCCTCTACTTGACTAGCTCATTAATCAAAGATGGTTATGCTTCCTAGCCATGAACAAAGAGTTGTTATTTGATTAACGAGATCACATCATTAGTTGAATGATCTGATTGACATGACCCATTCCATTAGCATAGCACCCGATCGTTTAGTATGTTGCTATTGCTTTTATCCATGACTTATACATGTTCCTTTAACTATGAGATTATGCAACTCCCGTTTACCGTAGGAACACTTTGTGTGCTACCAAACGTCACAACGTAACTGGGTGATTATAAAGGTGCTCTACAGGTGTCTCCGAAGGTACGTATTGGGTTGGCGTATTTCGAGATTAGGATTTGTCACTCCGATTGTCGGAGAGGTATCTCAGGGCCTTCTCGGTAATGCACATCACATAAAGCCTTGCAAGCATTGCAAGCAATGAGTTAGTTGCGAGATGATGTATTACGGAACGAGTAAAGAGACTTGCCAGTAACGAGATTGAACTAGGTATTGGATACCGACGATCGAATCTCGGGCAAGTAACATACCGATGACAAAGGGAACAACGTATGTTGTTATGCGGTCTGACCGATAAAGATCTTTGTAGAATATGTAGGAGACAATATGGGCATCCAGGTCCCGCTCTTGGTTATTGACCGGAGACGTGTCTCGGTCATGTCTACATTGTTCTCGAACCGTAGGGTACGCACGCTTAACGTTACGATGACAGTTATTATGAGTTTATACATTTTGATGTACCGAAGGAGTTCGGAGTCCCGGATGTGATCACGGACATGACGAGGAGTCTAGAAATGGTCGAGACGTAAAGAATGATATATTGGAAGCCTATGTTTGGACATCGGATGCATTCCAGGTGAAATCAGGATTTTACCGGAATACCGGGAGGGTTACCGGAACCCCCCAGGAGCATAATGGGCCAACATGGGCCTTGGAGGAGAGGTGAGAGGGCTGACCTCATGGGCTGCGCGCCTCCCCCCTTCCCCTAGTCCTATTAGGACTAGGAGAGGTGGGAGCCCCCTCTCTCTCTCTCCCCCTTGGAGAATCCTAGTCCAACTAGGATTGGGGGGGGGATCCTACTCCCAGGGGGAGTAGGACTCTCCTGGCGCGCCAGGCTTGGCCGGCCAGCCCCTCCCCCTTGGCTCCTTTATATACAGGGGCAGGGGCACCCCAAAGACACACAAGTTGATCTACGGATCGTTCCTTAGCCGTGTGCGGTGCCCCCTTCCACCAAATTCCACCTCGATCATATCGTTGCAGTGCTTAGGCGAAGCCCTGCACCGGT
This sequence comes from Aegilops umbellulata, assembly GCA_032464435.1. Taxonomy (NCBI): domain Eukaryota; kingdom Viridiplantae; phylum Streptophyta; class Magnoliopsida; order Poales; family Poaceae; genus Aegilops; species Aegilops umbellulata. The sequence goes on from CP136059.1 coordinate 4,306,475, forward strand.
AACACATCAAGATCATCACCACGCCGTCGTGCTGACGGAACTCTTCCTCGACGCTTTGCTGGATCGGAGCCCGGGGATCGTCATCGAGCTGAACGTGTGCCAAGAACTCGGAGGTGCCGGAGTAACGGTGCTGTGATCGGTTGGATCGCAAGGAGAACGTACGACTACTTCCTCTACGTTGTGTCAACGCTTCCACTTCGGTCTACGAGGGTACGTAGACAACACTCTCCCCTCTCGTTGCTATGCATCACCATGATCTTGCGTGTGCGTAGGAATTTTTTTGAAATTACTACGTTCCCCAACAGTGGCATCCGAGCCTAGGTTTTTATGGTATGATGTTATTTGCACGAGTAGAACACAAGTGAGTTGTGGACGATACAAGTCATACTGCCTACCAGCATGTCATACTTTGGTTCAGCGGTATTGTTGGACGAGACGATCCGGACCAACCTTACGCGTACGCTTACGCGAGACCGGTTCCCTCGACGTGCTTTGCACATAGATGGCTTGCAGAAGACTGTCTCTCCAACTTTAGTTGAACCGAGTGTGGCTACGCCCGGTCCTTGAGAAGGTTAAAACGGAGTCTATTTGACAAACTATCGTTGTGGTTTTGATGCGTAGGTAAGATGAGTTCTTGCTTAAAGCCCGTAGCAGCCACGTAAAACTTGCAACAACAAAGTAGAGGACGTCTAACTTGTTTTTGCAGGGCATGTTGTGATGTGATATGGTCAAGACATGATGCTAAATTTTATTGTATGAGATGATCATGTTTTGTAACCGAGTTATCGGCAACTGGCAGGAGCCATATGGTTGTCGCTTTATTGTATGCAATGCAATCGCGATGTAATGCTTTACTTTATTACTAAGCGGTAGTGATAGTCGTGGAAGCATAAGATTGGCGAGACGACAACGATGCTACGATGGAGATCAAGGTGTCGCGCCGGTGATGATGGTGATCATGACGGTGCTGCAGAGATGGAGATCACAAGCACAAGATGATGATGGCCATATCATATCACTTATATTGATTGCATGTGATGTTTATCTTTTATGCATCTTATCTTGCTTTGTTTGACAGTAGCATTATAAGATGATCTATCACTAAATTATCAAGAAGTGTTCTCCCTGAGTATGCACCGTTGTGAAAGTTCTTCGTGCTGAGACACCACGTGATGATCGGGTGTGATAGGCTCTATGTTCAAATACAACGGGTGCAAAACAGTTGCACACGCAGAATAATCAGGTTTAACTTGACGAGCCTAGCATATAACAGATATGGCCTCGGAACACGGAGACCGAAAGGTCGAGCGTGAATCATATAGTAGATATGATCAACATAGTGATGTTCACCATTGAAACTACTCCATCTCACGTGATGATCGGACATGGTTTAGTTGATTTGGATCACGTGATCACTTAGAGGATTAGAGGGATGTCTATCTAAGTGGGAGTTCTTAAGTAATATGATTAATTGAACTTAAATTTATCATGAACTTAGTACCTGATAGTATCCTGCTTGTCTATGTTGTGTAGATAGATGGCTCGTGCTGTTGTTCCGTTGAATTTTAATGCGTTCCTTGAGAAAGCAAAGTTGAAAGATGATGGTAGCAATTACACGGACTGGGTCCGTAACTTGAGGATTATCCTCATTGCTGCATAGAAGAATTACGTCCTAGAAGCACCGCTAGGTGCCAGGCCTGGTGCAAGAGCTACGCCAGATGTTGTGAACGTCTGGCAAAGCAAAGCTGATGACTACTCTATAGTTCAGTGTGCCATGCTTTACGGCTTAGAACCGGGACTTCAACGACGTTTTGAACACCATGGAGCATATGAGATGTTCCAGGAGTTGAAGTTAATATTTCAAGCAAATGCCCGGATTGAGAGATATGAAGTCTCCAATAAATTCTATAGCTGTAAAATGGAGGAGAACGGTTCTGTCAGTGAGCATATACTCAGAATGTCTGGGTATAACAATCACTTGATTCAACTGGGAGTTAATCTTCCGGATGATTGCGTCATTGACAGAATTCTCCAATCACTACCACCAAGCTACAAGAGCTTCGTGATGAACTATAATATGCAAGGGATGACCAAAACTATGCCCGAGCTCTTCGCGATGCTGAAAGCCACGGAGGTAGAAATCAAAAAGGAGCATCAAGTGTTGATGGTTAACAAAACCACTAGTTTCAAGAAAAAGGGCAAAGGGAAGAAAAAGGGGAACTTCAAAAAGAACAGCAAGCAAGTTGCTAATCAAGAGAAGAAACCCAAGTCTGGACCTAAGCCTAAAACTGAGTGCTTCTATTGCAAGCAGACTGGTCACTGGAAGCGGAACTGCCCCAAGTATTTGGCGGATAAGAAGGATGGCAAGGTTAACAAAGGTATATATGATATACATGTTATTGATGTGTACCTTACTAATTCTCGCAGTAGCACCTGGGTATTTGATACTGGTTCTGTTGCTAATATTTGCAACTCAAAACAGGGGCTACGGATTAAGCGAAGATTGGCTAAGGACAAGGTGACGATGCGCGTGGGAAATGGTTCCAAAGTCGATGTGATCGCGGTCGGCACGCTACCTCTACATCTACCTTCGGGATTAATATTAGATCTAAATAATTGTTATTTAGTACCAGCGTTGAGCATGAACATTATATCTGGATCTTGTTTGATGCGAGACGGTTATTCATTTAAATCAGAGAATAATGGTTGTTCTATTTATATGAGTAATATCTTTTATGGTCATGCACCATTAAAGAATGGTTTGTTCTTACTTAATCTCGATAGTAGTAATACACATATTCATAATGTTGAAGCCAAAAGATGCAGAGTTGATAATGATAGTGCAACTTATTTGTGGCACTGCCGTTTAGGTCATATCAGTGTAAAACGCATGAAGAAACTCCATACTGATGGACTTTTGGAGTCACTTGATTATGAATCACTTGGCACTTGCGAACCGTGCCTTATGGGCAAGATGACTAAATAACCGTTCTCCGGTACTGTGGAGAGAGCAACAGATTTATTGGAAATCATACATACTGATCTATGTGGTCCAATGAATGTTGAGGCTCGTGGCGGATATCGTTATTTTCTCACCTTCACTGATGATTTAAGCAGATATGGGTATATCTACTTAATGAAACACAAGTCTGAAACATTTGAAAAGTTCAAAGAATTTCAGAGTGAAGTAGAAAATCATCGTAACAAGAAAATAAAGTTTCTACTATCTGATCGTGGAGGAGAATATTTGAGTTACGAGTTTGGTCTACATTTGAAACAATGCGGAATAGTTTCACAACTCACGCCACCCGGAACACCACAACGTAATGGTGTGTCCGAACCTCGTAATCGTACTTTACTGGATATGGTACGATCTATGATGTCTCTTACCGATTTACCGCTATCTTTTTGGGGTTATGCTTTAGAGACGGCCGCATTCACGTTAAATAGGGCACCATCAAAATCCGTTGAGACGACGCCTTATGAACTGTGGTTTGGCAAGAAACCAAAGTTGTCGTTTCTTAAAGTTTGGGGCTGCGATGCTTATGTGAAAAAGCTTCAACCTGATAAGCTCGAACCCAAATCGGAAAAATGTGTCTTCATAGGATACCCAAAGGAGACTATTGGGTATACCTTCTATCACAGATCCGAAGGCAAAAATTTTGTTGCTAAAGTCGGAAACTTTCTAGAGAAGGAGTTTCTCTCGAAAGAAGTGAGTGGGAGGAAAGTAGAACTTGATGAGATAACAGTATCTACTCCCTTATTGAGAAGTAGTATATCACAGAAATCTGTTTCTGTGACACCTACATCAAATAGAGAGGAAGCTAATGATAATGATCATGAAACTTCAGATCAAGTTTCTACTGAGCTTCGTAGATCCACCAGAGTAAGATCCGCACCAGAGTGGTACGGTAATCCTATTTTGGAAGTCATGTTACTAGACCATGATGAACCTACGAGCTATGAAGAAGCGATGGTGAGCCCAGATTCCGCAAAGTGGCTTGAGGCCATGAAATCTGAGATGGGATCCATGTATGAGAACAAAGTGTGGACTTTGGTTGACTTGCCCGATGATCGGCAAGCAATTGAGAATAAATGGATTTTTAAGAAGAAGACTGACGCTGATGGTAATGTTACTGTCTATAAAGCTTGACTTGTTTTAAAAGGTTTTCGACAAGTTCAAGGGATTGACTACGATGAGACTTTCTCACCCGTAGCGATGCTTAAGTCTGTCCGAATCATGTTAGCAGTTGCCGCATTTTATGATTATGAAATTTGGCAAATGGATGTCAAAACTGCATTCCTGAATGGATTTCTGGAAGAAGAGTTGTATATGATGCAACCAGAAGGTTTTGTCGATCCAAAGGGAGCTAACAAAGTGTGCAAGCTCCAGCGATCCATTTATAGACTGGTGCAAGCCTCTCGGAGTTGGAATAAACGCTTTGATAGTGTGATCAAGGCATTTGGTTTTATACAGACTTTTGGAGAAGCCTGTATTTACAAGAAAGTGAGTGGGAGCTCTGTAGCATTTCTGATATTATATGTGGATGACATATTACTGATCGGAAATAATATAGAATTTCTGGATAGCATAAAGGGATACTTGAATAAGAGTTTTTCAATGAAAGACCTCGGTGAAGCTGCTTACATATTGGGCATTAAGATCTATAGAGATAGATCAAGACGCTTAATAGGACCTTCACAAAGCACATACCTTGACAAAGTTTTGAAAAAGTTCAAAATGGATCAGGCAAAGAAAGGGTTCTTGCCTGTGGCACAAGGTGTGAAGTTGAGTAAGACTCAATGCCCGACCACCGCAGAATATAGAGAGAAAATGAAAAATGTTCCCTATGCTTCAGCCATAGGCTCTATCATGTATGCAATGCTGTGTACCAGACCTGATGTGTGCCTTGCTGTAAGTTTAGCAGGCAGGTACCAAAGTAATCCAGGAGTAGATCACTGGACAGCGGTCAAGAACATCCTTAAGTACTTGAGAAGGACTAAGGATATGTTTCTCATTTATGGAGGTGACAAAGAGCTCGTCGTAAACGGTTACGTCGATGCGAGCTTTGACACTGATCCGGACGATTCTAAATCGCAAACCGGATACGTATTTACATTAAACGGTGGAGCTGTCAGTTGGTGCAGTTCTAAACAAAGCGTCGTGGCGGGATCCACATGTGAAGCTGAGTACATAGCCGCTTCGGAAGCAGCTAATGAAGGAGTCTGGATGAAAGAGTTCATATCCGATCTAGGTGTTGTACCTAGCGTATCGGGTCCAATGAAAATCTTTTGTGACAATACTGGTGCAATTGCCTTGGCAAAGGAATCCAGATTTCACAAAAGAACCAAACACATCAAAAGACGCTTCAACTCCATCCGGGATTTGGTCCAGGTGGGAGACATAGAGATATGCAAGATACATACGGATCTGAATATTGCAGACCCGTTGACTAAGCCTCTTCCACGAGCAAAACATGATCAGCAGCAAGACTCCATGGGTGTTAGAATCATTACTTTGTAATCTAGATTATTGACTCTAGTGCAAGTGGGAGACTGAAGGAAATATGCCCTAGAGGCAATAATAAAGTTATTATTTATTTCCTTATATCATGATAAATTTTTATTATTCATGCTAGAATTGTATTAACTGGAAACATAATACATGTGTGAATACATAGACAAACAGAGTGTCACTAGTATGCCTCTACTTGACTAGCTCATTAATCAAAGATGGTTATGTTTCCTAGCCATGAACAAAGAGTTGTTATTTGATTAACGAGATCACATCATTAGTTGAATGATCTGATTGACATGACCCATTCCATTAGCATAGCACCCGATCGTTTAGTATGTTGCTATTGCTTTTATCCATGACTTATACATGTTCCTTTAACTATGAGATTATGCAACTCCCGTTTACCGTAGGAACACTTTGTGTGCTACCAAACGTCACAACGTAACTGGGTGATTATAAAGGTGCTCTACAGGTGTCTCCGAAGGTACGTATTGGGTTGGCGTATTTCGAGATTAGGATTTGTCACTCCGATTGTCGGAGAGGTATCTCAGGGCCTTCTCGGTAATGCACATCACATAAAGCCTTGCAAGCATTGCAACCAATGAGTTAGTTGCGAGATGATGTATTACGGCACGAGTAAAGAGACTTGCCGGTAACGAGATTGAACTAGGTATTGGATACCGACGATCGAATCTCGGGCAAGTAACATACCGATGACAAAGGGAACAACGTATGTTGTTATGCGGTCTGACCGATAAAGATCTTCGTAGAATATGTAGGAGCCAATATGGGCATCCAGGTCCCGCTATTGGTTATTGACCGGAGACGTGTCTCGGTCATGTCTACATTGTTCTCGAACCGTAGGGTACGCACGCTTAACGTTACGATGACAGTTATTATGAGTTTATACATTTTGATGTACCGAAGGAGTTCGGAGTCCCGGATGTGATCACGGACATGACGAGGAGTCTCGAAATGGTCGAGACGTAAAGAATGATATATTGGAAGCCTATGTTTGGACATCGGATGCATTCCAGGTGAAATCAGGATTTTACCGGAATACCGGGAGGGTTACCGGAACCCCCCAGGAGCATAATGGGCAAACATGGGCCTTGGAGGAGAGGTGAGAGGGCTACCCTCATGGGCTGCGCGCCTCCCCCCCTTCCCCTAGTCCTATTAGGACTAGGAGAGGTGGGCGCCCCCTCTCTCTCTCTCTCCCCCTTGGAGAATCCTAGTCCAACTAGGATTGGGGGGGGGAATCCTACTCCCAGGGGGAGTAGGACTCTCCTGGCGCGCCAGGCTTGGCCGGCCAGCCCCTCCCCCTTGGCTCCTTTATATACGGGGGCAGGGGGCACCCCAAAGACACACAAGTTGATCTACGGATCGTTCCTTAGCCGTGTGCGGTGCCCCCTTCCACCAAATTCCACCTCGATCATATCGTTGCAGTGCTTAGGCGAAGCCCTGCGCCGGTAACACATCAAGATCATCACCACATCGTCGTGCTGACGGAACTCTTCCTCGACGCTTTGCTGGATCGGAGCCCGGGGATCGTCATCGAGCTGAACGTGTGCCAAGAACTCGGAGGTGCCGGAGTAACGGTGCTGTGATCGGTTGGATCGCGAGGAGAACGTACGACTACTTCCTCTATGTTGTGTCAACGCTTCCACTTCGGTCTACGAGGGTACGTAGACAACACTCTCCCCTCTCGTTGCTATGCATCACCATGATCTTGCGTGTGCGTAGGAAATTTTTTGAAATTACTACGTTCCCCAACACTTTATGTGCTGGCCGATAGTTGCGCCCGGACTAAAGAGGGAAGGAAGTACCCCAGCGAGGATGCTGGCGCGGACACCAACTCTACTGATGAAGACACCGCCGCCCCGACGAAGAAGGTCCAGCGTCGTAATAGGAAACGCAAGGGCAAGGCCATGCTTGCCTTCGAGGGATCCGACGACACCGGCGCTGCCAAGAAGGTCAAGGCAGACGACCCCGGCAAGGAGATTGCCAGGTGCGCCGCCTGTCGGGCCTTGGCAGATACCGACAAGCCAGGAGGCTCCGACAAGTAGTACTGCAAGATCCATCGCACCAAGGGCCACGACCTCTAGAACTGCCGACATGTCGAGCTGCTTGCCGAAAAGAAAAAGGTCGAGTATGAGAGGCGGGACAAGGAGAAGGGTCAGGATGGTGCCGAAGGATCCGGCAAGAAGCGTGGCGGCCAAGGAAGCCACCGCGGCAAGGATAACCAGCAAGAGAGGCCCGCTCGGGGCCGTGACAAGAAGCAAGAAGACGATGATCATGACGAGGACGACAAGTCTGGCAAGCAAGAGTTTCAGAAGGCTACGGAGGCCGTGTCCGTCGATGGTGGCGCCTCGCTGCACACTTCTCACCGCCAGCTCAAGCAGTGGGCATGTGAGATCACAGCAGCAGAACCATCGTTCGACACTCAGAAGCCACTGAAATGGTCCAGCACACCCATCATCTTTGACGCCGAGGACCACCCTGATCGCACCACCGCGGTCGGGTGATTGCCGTTGTTGGTCACACCAACGATAGGCAACCTCAAGGTGAAGAAGATGCTGGTTGACGGCGGGGCCGGTCTGAACTTAATCTCGCCTATTGTGATCAAGAGGCTGCAAATTCCTGACGGAGACCTCGAGGAGACGGACGCGTTTCAAGGGGTCAACCCGAGAAGGAGCCAGCTGAAGGGGAAGGTCACGTTGCCTGTGACGTTTGGAGACGAGCTGAAATATAGGACGGAGAGGATTGTCTTCAATGTAGCCGAGATCCCCTTGCCCTACAATGGGATCCTCGGCCGCCCGGCACTAGCCAAGTTCATGGCGGCGTCGCATTACACCTACAACACGCTGAAGATGCCTTGACCGATGACCATCATCACCGTCCACTGTGATACGTCTCCAACGTATCTATAATTTTTGATTGCTCCACGCTATATTATCTACTGTTTTGGACTATATTGGGCTTTATTTTCCACTTTTATATTATTTTTGGGACTAACCTATTAACCGGAGGCCCAGCTCAGAATTGCTGTTTTTTGCCAATTTCAGTGTTTCGGAGAAACAGAATATCAAACGGAGTCCAAACGGAATGAAACCATCGGGGACGTGATTTTCTCATCAGATAAGACCCAGGAGACTTGGACCCTCCGTCAAGAAATCCACGAGGCGGTCACTAGGGTGGAGGGTGTGCCCCCTAGGGCACGCCCCCTGCCTCGTGGGCTCCTCGAAGCTCCACCGACGTACTCCTTCCTCCTATATATACCTATGTACCCGCAAACGATCAGATACGGAGCCAAAAACCTAATTCCACTGCCGCAACCTTCTGTATCCACGAGATTCCATCTTGGGGCCTGTTCCGGAGCTCCGCCGGAGGGGGCCATCATCACGGAGGGCTTCTACATCATCATAGCCTTTCCGATGAAGTGTGAGTAGTTTACCTCAGACCTTCGGGTCCATAGTTAGTAGTTAGATGGCTTATTCTCTCTTTTTGGATCTCAATACAATGTTCTCCCCCTCTCTCATGGAGATCTATTCGACGTAATCTCATTTTTGCGGTGAGTTTGTTGAGACCGATGAATTGTGGGTTTATGATCAAGTCTATCTATGAAAAATATTTGAATCTTCTCTGAAAACTTTTATGTATGATTGGTTATCTTTCATAGTCTCTTCGAATTATCAGTTTGGTTTGGCCTACTAGATTGGTTTTTCTTGCAATGGGAGAAGTGCTTAGCTTTGGGTTCAACCTTGTGGTGTCCTTTCCCAGTGACAGAAGGGGCAGCAAGGCACGTATTGTATTGTTGCCATCGAGGATAACAAGATGGGGTTTTTATCATATTGCATGAAACTATCCCTCTACATCATGTCATCTTGCTTAAGGCGTTACTCTGTTTTTAACTTAATACTCTAGATGCATGCTGGATAGCGGTCGATGAGTGGAATAATAGTAGTAGATGCAGGCAGGAGTCGGTCTACTTGTCTCGGACGTGATGCCTATATACATGATCATACCTAGATATTCTCATAACTATGCTCAATTCTGTCAATTGCTCAATAGTAATTTGTTCACCCACCGTAGAATACTTCTGCTCTTGAGAGAAGCCACTAGTGAAACCTATGGCCCCCGGGTCTATTCTCATCATATCAATCTCCATCACTTTATTATTGCTATGCTTTTTTACTTTCCCTTTTTGTCGGTGTACTAAAGTAGGGGTACCTTAGTACCCCAAACTTGTGCACGGGCAGTAGTAGCCTCCCGCGGCAAGGCCTGCCAGGGGAGCGACAAGAGTCTCCACGGCCCTTTCCGGGCCGGACGAAGGCCAAGTGATCGAGCCTAGAAGACCAAGCCCCGGCAAGAGGAGCTTGCCGGGTCAAGAAGGCAAGGTCCGGCAAGAGGAGCTTGCCGGGCCAAGGCGACAAGGCCCCGACAAGAGGAGCTTGCCGGGACGACTAAGCCGAAGCACCAAGGCCCCGGCGGGAGGAGCTCGCCGGGACGGCCAAGCCAAGGCACCCCAAGAGAAGCCCGCCGCGCCGCGCCGCGCGCCCCGGCAAGGCCTGGCGAGCGGCAAGCTCCCAGGTGTGGCAAGGCAACTACCGCAGCAAGCCACTTGCCGCGGCAAACCACCATATCAGGCCCGCGCTCCAGCTCACCTGCCCACACGTCGCTCTGGGGCTTCCCCGGAGGCACGTGGCGGGACGCCGCGCAACCTGAGACGCGCGGTGGCATGCGACGTTGGCAGAGTCGCCCCCGTGGCGGGCGGAGGCGCTCCTAACGGTCCGCCTCGGCACTGTTCAGGCGATCCAGATGGGCATTTAATGCCCTTGTCCCCCGTCGTCAGAGTTAGGTGCGATAGCACTGTGCGGCCACTATTCACACAGTTCCTTGCCATTTTTACCCTCACCTGCGTCACTCCCTGTGGGAAACCCCTTGGCATATAAAAGGAGGCCCGTGCGCACGTAGAGGGGGGATCGGACCCAATAGGCCCTCGCCTACGTCCAGCTCCAGCCTACTGTAGCTTCTTGCGCTCCAGAGCAAGAACCCGAATCAACCAGACATGCAGCAGTAGGGTTTTACGCATCCATGCGGCCCGAAGCTGGGTAAAATCGTTGTGTGTGTGTGTGTCGCCTAGATCTACTCTTTGTGCATCCTCCGCCCCCGCCGAACCGACAAGGGGCTCCGTCCCCATAGGTGCTCGTGGAGGCCAGATATCCCCGACATCTTTGGCGCGCCAGGTAGGGGGAGGCGAGGTTGTGTGAATCAGATCCGGCGTCCGCGCAAGGCAGACTCTCATCGTCTGCGCCAGCATGGCGCCGAAGAAGAAAGCTCCGGAGGTGACCGGCCCGTCAGCGTCGAACCCACCGCCCATGGAGCAAACGGGTGGTGGGGAGGACGCCGGCGGAGGAACGGGCACCGTCGAACCAGTTCTTGGTCCCGCGGCGTCCGAGCTCGCCCCGCGCCCCTCGCAGGAGGCGCGAAACCAGCAGCGCCATGGTACCCATGGTACCATACGCTCGCTGGACCCGAGCCACGCTGGTGGATCCCAGGGCGCTCAGGACCGACATGCGATCCAGCGTGCCGGGAGGAGCATCGCGCGGCTGCCTGGACCGGGTGCTGCCCCTTCTAACGTGGTTAGGAGTTCGAGCACATCCCGCTCCTCGCGCCACTCGCCGCCTCTGCCCGCCATCCCAGCGGAAGCTCTCGCGCGAGCTCAGCTGCTCCTAGACTACCCTCCAACGGCGGACAAGCTTGACGGCTGGAGGGCAACCATCCAAAGCCTCATCGGTTTCGCCAACGGTGACACTCCGCGGCAGCACAGCGCGTCGCACCCGCGGCCAGTCACCCAGGCGAGAATCGATGGCGCCAAGCATGGTGGGGGTGCGACCACCATGCACTCCCCGCCCTAGAAGCCACGGTCGCCGACTCGCCGGGCTCACCTCGACGACGATTCTACCGCGTCGTCGAACCCGCGAACTCGCCGCGACCAACGACAAGTCCTTCACGAACGAAGGGAAGAAGACGCTCGAACCCGCATCGAGCACAGAAGAGAGGCGCGGCGTCAATCAGACCAGCGCGTTGGGCCCACTGGAGACATGCACGCGCCGGGGGAACCAGGCGAACTGCCGTATTCGGTGGGTTGCCCTGCGTTCACCCGCGAGCTGCGGCAAGTCCAGTGGCCCAGCACAAAGTCGCATCCGTCTGAGTTCCTCAGCATCTACACCATTGCGGTGCAGGCTGCCGGGGGATGGGACGATAAGATCCTTGCCAACTACTTCCCGCTGGTACTCAAGCCCAACGTCAGATCCTGGCTCATGCACTTGTCGGACGGCTCCATCTCCTCCTGGCCAGATCTATGCCATCAGTTTGTGGGCGCCTTCACGGGCGGCCACAAACCCCATGGCCAGGCGAGCGACCTTCATCTGCTTGTTCAGAAGGAGGGGGAGCCTTTGCGCAAGTTCATCCAGAGGTTCAACCGTGTGCACTACAACATCCCAGACGTCCACCCCGCCGCGGTAATCAGCGCGTTCCACCAGAACGTGCGTAACCGCAGGATGCGGGAGGAGATGGCGATATGCAAAATCAAGGAGGTCAGCGAGCTTTACGCCCTGGCCGACAAGTGTGCGCGCGCTGAGGAGGGAGGCGGCTCCCCGAAGAAAGTGTTGGAGAAGGAGACTCCGACAGTGAAGGTATCGCCCCGGCAAGGAGAGGCCGGCGGCGGAACGGCAAGAAGAAGAAAAACCCAGATGTACTGGTTGTCGAGAAGTCCGGCAGCGAGGGCTCCGCCAAGAAAGCCCAGGCGGGAGGCCCCGGCAAGGAGGTTGCCGGGGGCGCCAACTGCCGGGCGGTGGCGGCAGCCGATAAGCGGGACGGTACCGATAGGAAGTACAGCAAGATCCACCGCACCAGGGGCCACGACCTCCAGAGTTGCAAGCAAGTCGAGCGACTCGTCGACCTGCAAAAGGCCGAGTACGCACGACGCGACAAGGAGAGGGCCCAAACGGGTGGCGGGGGATCCGGCACGAAGCGTGCCGGCCCGGGGGAGCGCCGCGGCAAGGACAAGCAGCAGCAAGCAGACAGACCTCCCCGGGGCCGCGACAAGAGCGAAGACGAAGACGACGAAGAAGACATGGAAGACCCCGAGACCAGCGAGCAGGAGTTTCAGAAGGCCACTGAGGTCTTGTGTGTGGACGGCGGTGCCTCCCTGCACGCTTCCCACCACTAGCTCAAACGGTGGGTGCGGGAGGTCAATGCAGTGGAGCCACCCGTCGAGTCACGCAGACCCCTGAGATGGTCCAGCACGCCTATCATCTTCGACATTGAGGACCACCCTGATCGCACAACCGCGGTCGGGTGCTTGCCGATGTTGGTTTCCCCAACGATCCGCAACCTCCAGGTCACTAAGATGCTAGTTGACGGCGGGGCCGGCTTGAATCTTATCTCCTCTGCTGTTCTCCGGAGACTCCAAGTTCCCGACAGCGAGCTCGAAGAAACCGGCACATTCCAAGGAATCAACCCGGGAAGGAGCAAGCCGAAGGGAAAGATCACGCTGCCGGTAACATTCGGCAGCGAGCTGAATTTTAGAACTGAGAAGGTCACCTTTGACGTCGCCGACCTTCCGTAGCCTTACAACGGGATCCTCGGCCGACCAGCACTCGCCAAGTTCATGGCGGCCTCTCACTATGCGTATAACATGCTCAAGATGCCCGGCCCAATAAGCGTCATTTCTGTCCCCGGCGACAAGAAGGATGCCCTTATCTGCGCCGACCAATTATATCGGGACGCAACAGCGGCCACGGCCCGCGATCCGCTCGCCGCTGGAGCTTCCGGGGGGAGGAAGAAGTCCGGCAAGTGCTCTGGCGCCCACTCCGGCAAGCGCGCCTCTTCGGAGTGCTGCGCTGCCGTCGAGGATGTGCCATCGAGCCCCACCGGCAAGAACAAGTCTGGCAAGTGCTCTGGCGCCCACTCCGGCAAGCGCGCCTCTTCGGAGTGCTGCGCTGCCGTCGAGGACGTGCCATCGAGCCCCGCCGGCAAGAAGAGGTCCGGCAAGTGCTCTGGCGCCCACTCCGGCAAGCGCGCCTCTTCGGAGTGCTGCGCTGCCGTCGAGGATGTGCCATCGAGCCCCGCTGGCAAGAAGGCCAAGCCCGGCGAATGCTCTGGTACCCCCTCCGGCAAGCGCGTCTCTTCAGAGTGCTGCGCTGCCGTCGAGGACGTGCCATCGAGCACCGCCGGCAAACACGAGAAGACGACGGCTGCTCCACCCGCGACCAAGAAGGTGCCCGCCCAGGAGGACGGCACTGGTGGTACCTTCACCATCGGTGCCACTCTCGGCCCCAAATAGGAAGGCGCGCTCATTGCTTTCCTGCGGGCGAATGTCGATGTGTTTGCCTGGCAACCATCTGACATCCCCGGCGTTCCCAGGGAAGTGATTGAGAACCACCTTGCCGTCTGTCCCCATGCGCGGCCCGTCAAGAAAAAGGTCAGGAAACAAGCGGTGGAGCGCCAAGAATTTATCGCGGAGGAAATCAAGAAGCTGGAAGCGGCGGGCCTCGTCAGAGGCGTGCTCCATCCGACGTGGTTGGCCAATCCTGTCGTCGTGCGCAAGGCAAACGGGAAGTGGAGGCTTTGCATCGATTTCACCGATGTCAACAGAGCTTGCCCTAAAGATCCATTTCCCTTGCCGCGCATCGACCAGATTGTTGACTCCACGGCCGGATGCGACCTGCTTTCATTCCTTGACGCCTACTCCGGGTACCACCAGGTCTTCATGGCCGAAGAAGACGAAGAGAAGACTGTGTTCATCACTCCGTGCGGCACGTACTGTTTTGTGCGGATGCCTTTTGGACTGAAGAACACGGGCTCGACATTTGCGAGGGTTGTCCACACTGCTTTTGAGCCACAGATCCACAGAAATGTGGAGCCCTACATGGACGACATTGTGGTCAAGAGCAGAGACAAGGCAACCTTGGTACAAGACTTGGAAGAGACCTTTGCAAACTTGCGCAGGATCAGCCTCAAGCTCAACCCCGAGAAGTGCGTGTTCGGAGTTCCCTCCGGCAAGCTTCTCGGGTTCTTCGTGTCTCAACGTGGGATCGAAGCCATCCCCGACATCTTCGGCAAGCTTGCCGAGGAACGTCAAGCTCCGGCTGAGCCCCGAGTCCTCGCCATAGAAGCTGATGTTCCCGCAGCCGCCGACATGCCTTTGGTCCTCGTCGTCGAGCCCCAGGCTCCGACATGGGCACAGCAGATCGTCCGTTTCCTCCAGACGGGAGAGCTTCCCGAAGAACAAGAAGAAGCTGAAAGAGTAGCCCGGCAATCCAGCATGTACCAGTTCGTCGACAACGTACTGTACAGAAGAGGACGCAATGGGGTGAAATTGAAGTGCATCCACCGGGAAGACGGACAGAGGCTGTTGGCGGAGATACACGGAGGCATATGTGGGCACCACATTGGCGCCAGAGCACTTGCCGAAAAGGCGTTCCGGCAGGGTTTCTTCTGGCCCACGGCCCTCCAGGATGCAACTGCACAAGTAACCAAGTGTGAAGCGTGCCAGTTCCATTCCAAGAAGATACACCAGCCAGCTCAAGCTCTCTAGACGATCCCTTTATCCTGGCCCTTCTCGGTCTGGGGGCTCGATATCCTCGGCCCCTTCCCCCGATCCGTCGGGGGCTTTGAGTACTTGTTCGTTGCCATCGACAAGTTCACAAAGTGGCCAGAAGTGGAACCAGTGAGGAAGGTGACCGCCCAGTCCACGATCAAATTCTTCAGGTCGATTGTTTGCCGCTTCGGGATCCCCAACATGATCATCACCGACAACGGTACGCAGTTCACAAGCCACGCCTTCATGCAGTACACCCAAGATCTCGGCACCAAGGTCTGCTTCGCTTCTGTTGCTCATCCCCGGAGCAACGGTCAAGCGGAAAGGGCCAACGCCGAGGTACTGCGCGGGCTCAAGACCAGAAGTTTTGACAAGCTGCTCAAGCGCGGACGGAACTGGATCGAGGAGCTACCGGCGGTTCTTTGGTCGGTCAGAACAACGCCAAATCGAGCCACCGGCCAGACACTATTTGCTCTAGTCTATGGAGCAGAAGCAGTTACCCCCACGGAACTCGTATACGGGTCACCTCGAGTGCTCGCTTATGATGAGCTTGAGCAAGAGCGGTCGCGTGAAGATGACGCACTGCTGCTCGAGGAAGATCGTCTCCAGGCCGCTGTGCGATCCGCTCGCTACCAGCAAGCTCTGCGTCGCTATCATAGCCGCAAAGTTAAGGCCAGGAGCGTCGAGGAAGGCGACCTTGTTCTTCGGCGCGTTCAGTTGGCCAAGATACACAACAAGTTGACGCCAAAGTGGGAAGGCCCTTACCGGGTGAAACGAGTCACGAGGCCCAGCGCCGTCCGCCTCGAGACCGAAGATGGTACTCCGGTGAGCAATTCCTGGAACATTGAGCATCTTCGCAAGTTTTACCCGTAAGGCGTGGTTGTCGGACCCCGTCCGGCAACCAACTCTTTGTACAAAAGTCAGGCGTAGACCCTGGCCGCAATTACGCGCTGGGGCCCCCCAAGTTTTAGCATGCATGCTGAGTCGAGTCTCGTCCTTGGTTAGGGTTGAGAGTGCCTAATAGTCGCTAACCCCTAACTTAGAGGTCGAGTCCGTGTCTTTTTCCCGTCCTTTCCCTTTGGCTCGCGGGAACTGCCTACCCTTGCCGAGCCGCTCAAGGACGAAGAAAGGGGGAAGGACGAGCCAGCACCCGCCTCCCGACAAGCCAGAGTTGCCGGGGGCTGCAACCTCAGATAAGTCTTTACATCCCTTATCATGCATTCTCTCGTGAGCTGCGGAATGTGGAAACCTTGCTTCCTCCTAAAAAGCTGCCGTGCTCTCTTAAGCGGCAAACCCCGGAGCGCGTTCCCGGGGCCCGCTTCGGATAGTAGCCGCGGCGGCAAGGGGAGGAAGCGAGGGGCCAGAACCCACCTTCTCCTTGCCTTCGCCTAGAGCGGGAGGAGGGCCAAGAGGCGCGGGGGACGGCAGGGTCCGTTGCCGGTCGGGGAAGTGTCTATCTTAACGGTGCAAAGGGTCCACCCCTTGCCGCGGGATGTACCCGCGAGACAAATGATCCGGCAAACAACCCCTTTTCATTAAAAACATTCCACTCAGGTACAGTTCAGAGAGAATGAAAAACATGAAAGATGGGATTACAAGATTTTAATGCAACTAAGGCCCGAGGGCTTACAAGATGAAAAGAGATGAGGTGCCCGTAATCCCTTTCTTGTCTCTCTCCTCAGGAGGTACGGCAAGGAGGCGAAAAGGGCAAAAGGGGCGCCTAGACGAGCTACGGGTGGCAGAAGACGCCAAGAGAGCGTCCGAGGCAACACCCCGGAGCTCCGGAGGCCGGAAGAAGACGGCGACGCCGGAAGCGGAGCTCGAGAAGGAGGCGGCGGGACGTCGACACGCTGTCGAGGGCATCTAGCCCTCGTACTCCGAGTTGACGGCCTTGTCGCCAGCCTCTTCCGCAGCCTCGCCACTCCGGCCGCCCGAGAAGACGAAGCCCCGGCAAGAGGAGCTTGCCGGGCCGGAGAGAAGACCCCGGTGGTCGTCGCCGCGAGCGGGGGTGGTGACGGCGTCTGGGGCAAGGTTGGAAGACGAGGCAGCGGCCTTGCCGCCCGTCCTCCTCCTCTTCCGCATCCTCCCTACGCCAGCCGCCCAAGGAGACGACCCCGGGGAGTTCACGGCGCCAGCGACGCGGACGATGGGGGCCGTCGGTGCCACGCGGAGCTGCGACTAGCGCCTAGTCGTACCCGTCACCCCGGCGACTGCCCGCCCTCGTCGTCGCTGTTGCTCCCCTCCTTGTCATTCTCGCTCGAGGAGGAGCCTTCGCTGTCGGAGGAGCTGTCCACGCAGCACCGGGCCCGGTTGCCGAGGTCCCCGAAGACCTTGACGGAGAGCAGGTCGCCCTCCATCAGCTTGAAATGGAGGGTGAACCCCGCCGTCAAGCTGTGGATCCGGGCGAACGACTTCCACCCTCGGCCCCGACACATCATGCCGGGGGCTCGGGATTCGACGTGGACTCGCGTACCACTGATCCCGCAGCCCCTCATGCGCAGCCTCAGCGTCTCGTGTTGTTCCGCCTCCAAGACGTCCGCGAAGGGGGGCGGGAGGCGGAGGCGACGGCGAGGCGCCCGGCGCAGCCTGATGATGAACTCGCAGGGGTCGTCCCCGAGATGAACCGCCAGGGGAAACGGAGCCGCCGGCGGAGGCGAGGCCGGCGCGCCGCCCTGCCCGCCTCGGCCCTGTCCACGGCCTCGTCCGCGACCTCGCCCCCTCCCCCTTCTCCTTACGGTTGGCTCTGCCGCCGTGGGTGCAAGGGGAGGAGGGGCTCGCTGCCTGGCGGCAACCCTTGCCGCCACCGAAGAAGGACCAGGGTTCCCTTCCTCCATGACAGCTGGGGAGAGGGGACCAGGGATCTAAGAGAAGGGAGAAGGAAGGAGTGCGGACCCTCGTCATCCCCTTCCGCTCCTTATAAAGGGGTGGAGTGGGGGCTCGGCCGCCCCGCCCAACCAATCAAAGCAGAGGAAGGGCAGGCGACGGGGCCGACCCTCTACTTCGACCCGCATCGGCCCGGCTTCCTGCCTCCACCACCGCGACCCCAAGCGCATGGAGGACGCATGGCGGGCGAGCAGGGCCGAAGCGACTGATGAGGCGACCTCTCTCCCCCCCCCCACTCGAAAGTAGGGGGCGGACGTTTCGCTTCTCCAAATAAAAGAGATCGTGCACGACGTGACGCGTGCCTGCGGGCCTCAGCCCCGCGCACGCCACCCACGTCACGCACGCCTCGCATGCCTCGCCCCCCCCCCCACGACGCCGCGATAAGCGCGCGCCACTTGGGGAGGGCGCGACGAGCACGGAGTGAAGGAGCAGCGCAACCCAGGCCACGTGTACCCGTGCACTGTTAGGGCCTGGCCCAACAACGCTCGGCACCGTGTATGGCCCAGACCCGGGGGCTCCTGTCGGTGTACTAAAGTAGGGGTACCTTAGTACCCCGAACTTGTGCACGGGCAGTAGTAGCCTCCCGCGGCAAGGCCTGCCAGGGGAGCGACAAGAGTCTCCACGGCCCTTTCCGAGACGGACGAAGGCCAAGTGATCGAGCCTAGAAGACCAAGCCCCGGCAAGAGGAGTTTGCCGGGTCAAGAAGGCAAGGTCCGGCAAGAGGAGCTTGCCGGGCCAAGGCGACAAGGCCCCGGCAAGAGGAGCTTGCCGGGACGACTAAGCCGAAGCACCAAGGCCCCGGCGGGAGGAGATCGCCGGGACTGCCAAGCCAAGGCACCCCAAGAGAAGCCCGCCGCGGCGCGCCGCGCGCCCCGGCAAGGCCTGGCGAGCGGCAAGCTCCCAGGTGCGGCAAGGCCACTACCGCGGCAAGCCACTTGCCGCGGCAAACCACCATATCAGGCCCGCGCTCCAGCTCACCTGCCCACGCGTCGCTCTGGGGCTTCCCCGGAGGTACGTGGCGGGACGCCGCGCAACCTGAGACGCGCGGTGGCATGCGACGTTGGCAGAGTCTCCCCCGTGGCGGGCGGAGGCGCTCCTAACGGTCCGCCTCGGCACTGTTCAGGCGATCCAGACGGGCATTTAATGCCCTTGTCCCCCGCCGTCAGAGTTAGGTGCGATAGCACTGTGCGGCCACTATTCACACAGTTCCTTGCCATTTTTACCCTCACCTGCGTCGCTCCCTGTGGGAAACCCCTTGGCATATAAAAGGAGGCCCGTGCGCACGTAGAGGGGGGATCGGACCCAATAGGCCCTCGCCTACGTCCAGCTCCAGCCTACTGTAGCTTCTTGCGCTCCAGAGCAAGAACCCGAATCAACCAGACATGCAGCAGTAGGGTTTTACGCATCCATGCGGCCCGAAGCTGGGTAAAATCGTTGTGTGTGTGTGTCGCCTCGATCTGCTCTTTGTGCATCCTCCGCCCCCGCCGAACCGACAAGGGGCTCCGTCCCCATAGGTGCTCATGGAGGCCAGATATCCCCGACACTTTTACTTTTTACTTTTCATCTTTATATCAAAAATACCAAAAATATTATCTATCAGATCTCACTTTCGTAAGTAACCGTGAAGGGATTGACAACCCCTAATCACGTTGGTTGCGTTGAGCTATTTGTTTTGTGCAGGTACGAGGGACTTGCGTGTAGCCTCCTACTGGATTGATACCTTGGTTCTCAAAAACTGAGGGAAATACTTACGTTACTTTGCTGCATCATCCTCTCCTCTTCGGGGAAATCCAACGCAGTGCTCAAGAGGTAGCAAGAAGAATTTCTGGCGCCGTTGCCGAGGAGTCTACGCAAAAGTCAACATACCAAGTACCTATCACAATTCCTTGTCCCTCGCACTACATTATTTGCCATTTGCCTCTCGTTTTCCTCTCCCCCACTTCACCCTTGCAGTTTTATTCGCCCTCTCTTTTCCACTTGTCTTTTTCTCGCACGCTTGTCGTTATGGCTAGTCCCTTATCCACTCCATTGTCCCCCGAGTTTGAAGTCTTTCACTTCAAATAAATAGAAGGAGAAAACTTAAAAGATGCCTGGTTGAGAATAATGGACTCTTATCGTAATTGTACCTTTGAAGTTAATCTGAGAATTTTGCTTCGCAATTTTTATGTTGGGTTAAGTATGTCTCATAGACAACTTTTGTAATGTGTTCCTAAAGGCAACTTTATTGAAATTGATCC
Organism: Aegilops umbellulata; assembly: GCA_032464435.1. Lineage (NCBI taxonomy): Eukaryota > Viridiplantae > Streptophyta > Magnoliopsida > Poales > Poaceae > Aegilops > Aegilops umbellulata. Next base: position 4,326,720 of record CP136059.1, read on the forward strand.
CCATATTGCGCTTGAAATTATAGAAGGTATTGTGGGAACACTACCTCAACAAAAGGGGGCTCATCCCAACAAGAAAGAGACACAAGTTTTTGAAAAGATTTGTGAAGTTACTAAGATCCTACAAAAGTCTCTTGAACCACTTAAGAACGTTAGTGAAAATATCCACCGCATGAATGTGTTGATTACTCTTTGCAATAAGAGGTTGGATTATTTAGATCTAAAAATTTCAGAATATGAAGGGAAACGAAAAGAACCTCCCGGATTCGAGCTTGATCCTGCTAAAAAGTTGAAAACCAAAGATGGCAATACCTAGATCTATCCTTGCTTTTATGCCTAGGTAGGGGCGTTAAACGATAGCGCTTGTTGGGAGGCAACCCAATTTTATTTTTAGTTCATTTTGTTTGTTTTTTTTTCTATTTAGGAATAAATAATCCATCTACCTTCTGTTTAGATGTGGTTTTGTGTTTTAATTAGTGTTTGTGCCAAGTTAAACCCATAGGATCTTCTTGGATGATAGTTATTTGATCTTGCTGTAATTTCCAGAAACTTTCTGTTCACAAAAACTATTGTTAAAAATCACCAGAACGTGATAAAATACTGATTACAATTGTTGCTGATCAATAAACAAATTGTCTAGGTCGTCCTATTTTGGTAGATTATTTGGTTGTCCAGAAGTTTGCGTTAGTTACAGATTACTACAGACTGTTCTATTTTTGACAGATTCTATTTTTCGTGTATTGTTTGCTTATTTTGATGAATCTATGGCCTGTAAAATAGTTTATAATCCATAGAGAAGTTGGAATACAGTAGGTTTAACACCAATATAAATAAAGAATGAGTTCATTACAGTACCTCGAAGTGGTCTTTTGTTTTCTTTCGCTAACGGAGCTCACGAGATTTCTGTTGAGTTTTGTGTTGTGAAGTTTTCAAGTTTTGGGTGAAATCTTTTGATGGATTATGGAACAAGGAGTGGAAAGAGCCTAAGCTTGCGGATGCCCATGGCACCCCAAAGATAATCCAAGGACACCAAAAAGTCAAAGCTTGGGGATGCCCATGGCACCCCCAAGATAATCCAAGGACACCAAAAAGTCAAAGCTTGGGGATGCCCCGGAAGGCATCCCTTCTTTCGTCTACTTCCATCGGTAATTTAACTTGGAGCTATATTTTTATTCACCACATGATATGTGTTTTGCTTGGAGCGTATTGTATTATTTGTGTCTTTGTTTGTTAGTGTGCCACAATCATCCTTGTTGTACACACCTTTTGGGAGAGCCATACATGAATTGGAATTTGATAGAATACTCTATGTGCTTCACTTATATCTTTTGAGCTTTATAGTTTTTTTCTCTGGTACCTCATTATATCTTTTAGAGCACTATGGTGGATTTGTTTTATAGAAACTATTGATCTCTCATGCTTCACTTAGATTATTTTGAGAGTCTTAAATAGCATCGTAATTTGCTTAATAATAATAATATGCTTGATATTCAAGATTTGTAAAACTTTCTTTTGAGTGCATTGAATACTAAGGAAACTTTGATGCTTGATAATTGTTTTGAGATATGGAGGTGATAATATCAAAGTCATGCTAGTAGAGTAATTGTGAATTTGAGAAGTGCTTGTGTTGAAGTTGGCAAGTCCCGTAGCATGCACGTATGGTAAACGTTATGCAACAAATTTGAAACATGAGGTGTTATTTGATTGTCCTCCTTATGAGTGGCGGTCGGGGACGAGCGATGGTCTTTTCCTACCAATCTATCCCCTTAGGAGAATGCACGTAATGCTTTGGTTTTTGATGACTTGTAGATTTTTTCAATAAGTATATGAGTTATTTATGACTAATGTTGAGTCCATGGATTATACACACTCTCACCCTTCCATCATTACTAGCCTCTTCGGTACCGTGCATTGCCCTTTCTCACATTGAGAGTTGGTGCAAACTTCACCGGTGCATCCAAACCCCGTGATATGATACGCTCTTTCACACATAAACCTCCTTATATCTTCCTCAAAACAGCCACCATATCTACCTATTATGGCATTTCCATAGCCATTCCGAGATATATTGCCATGCAACTTTCCACCATTCCGTTAATCATGACACATCCATCATTGTCATATTGCTTAGCATGATCATGTAGTCGACATAGTATTCATGGCAAAGCCACCATTCATAATGCTTTCATACATGTCACTCTTGATTTATTGCATATCCCGGTACACCGCCGGAGGCATTCATATAGAGTCATACTTTGTTCTAGTATCGAGTTGTAATCATTGAGTTGTAAATAAATAGAAGTGTGATGATCATCATTCTCTAGAGCATTTCCCCAGGTGAGGAATAAAAAAAGAGAAAGGCCATAAAAAGAGAAGGCCCAAAAAATGAGAGAAAATGAGAGAAGGGACAATGTTACTATCATTTGCCACACTTGTGCTTCAAAGTAGCTCCATAATCATCATAATAGAGAGTCTCTTGTTTTGTCACTTTCATTTACTAGTGGGAATTTTTCATTATAGAACTTGGCTTGTATATTCCAATGATGGGCTTCCTCAAATGCCCTAGGTCTTCGTGAGCAAGCAAGTTGGATGCACACCCACTTAGTTTCTTTTGTTGAGCTTTCATACATTTATAGCTCTAGTGCATCCGTTGCATGGCAATCCCTACTCCTTGCATTAACATCAATCGATGGGCATCTCCATAACCTATTGATTAGCCTCCTTGATGTGAGACTTTCTCCTTTTTTGTCTTCTCCACATAACCCCCATCATCATATTCTATTCCACCCATAGTGCTATATCCATGGCTCACGCTCATGTATTGCGTGAAGGTTTATGAGTTTGAGATTATTGAAGTATGAAACAATTGCTTGGCTTGTCATCGGGATTGTGCATGATGAGAGCATTCTTGTGTGACGAAAATGGAGCATGACAAAGCTATATGATTTTGTAGGGATAAACTTTCTTTGGCCAAGTTACTTTGAGAAGACATAATTGCTTTGTTAGTATGCTTGAAGTATTATTATTTTTATGTCAATATGAACTTTTGTCTTGAATCTTTCGGATCTGAATATTCATTCCACAATTGAGAAGATTTACATTGAAATTATGCCAAGTAGCACTCCGCATCAAAAATTCTCTTTTTATCATTTACCTACTTGAGGACGAGCAGGAATTAAGCTTGGGGATGCCTGATACGTCTCCAACGTATCTATAATTTTTGATTGCTCCATGCTATATTATCTACTGTTTTGGACTATATTGGGCTTTATTTTCCACTTCTGTATTATTTTTGGGACTAACCTATTAACCAGAGCACCAACCCAGAATTGTTGTTTTTGCCTATTTCAGTGTTTCGGAGAATCAAAATATCAAACGGAGTCCAAACGGAATGAAACCTTCGCGAACGTGATTTTCTCATCAGACAAGACCCAGGAGACTTGGACCCTCCGTCAAGAAAGCCACGAGGTGGTCATGAGGGTGGAGGGCGCCCCCTGCCTCGTGGGCCCCTCGAAGCTCGACCGACGTACTCCTTCCTCCTATATATACGTACGTACCCCCAAACGATCAGATACGGAGCCAAAAACCTAATTCCACTACCGCAACCTTCTGTATCCACGAGATCACATCTTGGGGCCTGTTCCGGAGCTCCGCCGGAGGGGGCCATCATCACGGAGGGCTTCTACATCATCATAGCCTCTCCGATGAAGTGTGAGTAGTTTACCTCAGACCTTCGGGTCCATAGTTAGTAGCTAGATGGCTTCTTCTCTCTTTTTGGATCTCAATACAATGTTCTCGCCCTCTCTCGTGGAGATCTATTCGATGTAATCTTCTTTTTGTTGTGTGTTTGTTGAGACCGATGAATTGTGGGTTTATGATCAAGTCTATCTATGAACAATATTTGAATCTTCTCTGAATTCTTTTATGTATGATTGGTTATCTTTGATAGTCTCTTCGAATTATCAGTTTGGTTTGGCCTACTAGATTGGTTTTTCTTGCAATGGGAGAAGTGCTTAGCTTTGGGTTCAATCTTGTAGTGTCCTTTCCCAGTGATACAAAGGGCAGCAAGGCACGTATTGTATTGTTGCCATCGAGGATAACAAGATGGGGTTTTTATCATATTGCATGAAACTATCCCTCTACATCATGTCATCTTGCTTAAGCCGTTACTCTGTTTTTAACTTAATACTCTAGATGCGTGTTGGATAGCGGTCGATGAGTGGAGTAATAATAGTAGATGCAGGCAGGAGTCGGTCTACTTGTCTCGGACGTGATGCCTATATACATGATCATACCTAGATATTCTCATAACTATGCTCAATTATGTCAATTGCTAAACAGCAATTTGTTCACCCACCGTAGAATACTTATGCTCTTGAGAGAGGCCACTAGTGAAACCTATGCCCCCCGGGTCTATTCTCATCATATCAATCTCCATCACATTATTATTGCTTTGCTTTTTACTTTTCCTTTTACTTTTTACTTTGCATCTCTATATCAAAAATACCAAAAATATTATCTATCAGATCTCACTTTCGTAAGTGACCGTGAAGGGATTGACAACCCCTAATCGCGTTGGTTGCGTTGAGCTATTTGTTTTGTGAAGGTACGAGGGACTTGCGTGTAACCTCCGACTGGATTGATACCTTGGTTCTCAAAAACTGAGGGAAATACTTATGCTACTTTGCTGCATCATCGTCTCCTCTTCGGGGAAATCAAATGCAGTGCTCAAGAGGTAGCACCCTGCGACAAGAAGGATGCACTGATCTGCACCGACCTACTCTATCGGGAAGGAGTTGCAGCAGCTGCCGCCAAGGCACTTGCTCCTGCCGCTGAAGCCCCGGGAGGGAAGAAGAAGACCAACAAGACCTCTCGCGCAAGCGCACCTCTTTGGAGTGTTGTGCTACCATCGAGGACATGCCAGAGAGCTCCATCGACAAGAGCAAGAACTCCAGAGCTGTGCCACCAGAGACCAAGAAGGTGTCCGTCATGGAGGATAGCACGGGAGATGCTTTCACCATAAGCTCCACTCTCGACAACAAATAGGAAAGTGTGCTCGTCACTTTCTTGTGGGCGAATGTCGATTTGTTTGCATGGCAAGCATCTGACATCCCCGGTGTTCCCAGGGAAGTGATTGAGCACGATCTTGTTGTTTGCCCCCATGCGTGACCCGTCAAGCAGAAGGTCAGGAAGCAAGCTTTGGAACGGCAGGAGTTCATCACAGAGGAGTTCAGGAAGTTGGAAGAAGCATGCCTAGTGAGGGGAGTGGTCCATCCGACATGGTTGGCCAATCCGGTGGTGGTGCGCAAGGCAAACGGGAAGTGGAGGATGTGTATTGATTACACATATATCAATAAGGCTTGTCCCAAGGACCCTTTCCTATTGCCGTGCATCGACCAGATTGTTGACTCCACGGTCGGGTGTGATTTGTTGTCATTCCTTGACGCCTACTCAAGATACCATCAGATCTTCATGACAAGAGAAGACAAAGAGAAGACAACATTCATCACCCCATGTGGTACGTATTGCTTTTTACAGATGCCTTTCGGGTTGAAGAGTGCTGGCTCAATGTTTGCAAGAGCGGTCCAAACTGGTTTTGAACCCCAGCTACATAGAAATATCGAAGCTTATATGGATGACATATTGGTCAAAACAAGGACAAGGCAACTCTTCTACAAGACTTAGAAGAGACGTTTGCCAACCTGCGCAAGATCAACCTCAAGCTGAAGCCTTAGAAGTGTGTCTTCGGCATTTCGTCCGGCAAACTTCTCGGGTTCTTGATGTCGCAACGTGGGATCGAGGCAAACCCAGACAAGATCAAGGCTATCGAGCAGATTGAGGTTCCCAAGTGGATCAAGGATGTGCGTCGGCTCACTAGCTGCGTTGCCGCCATGAGCCGATTCATCTCCAAGTCTGCTGAGCGCGCCCTTCCCTTTTTCAAGATTTTGAAAAAGGCGGGCCCAATGGAGTGGACCCCGGAGGCCGAAGTAGCACTGTAGGATCTGAAGAAATACCTCTCTTCTATGCCAGTACTGGTGGCGCCTAAACCACAAGAGTCGTTGCTGTTGTATCTGGTGGCGACGAATCAAGTGGTCAGCGCCGTGTTGGTGGCACAGAGGGAGGTCGACGAAGAGGCAGTGGCTATGGCAGGACCGGCAGATAGCACGTCAAAGATTCCCCCGGCAGGGCCTGGTGCCGAGGAAGCAAGGCCCCTGGCAGAGTTTGACACCGTCGGGACAGGGCCCGCGTAGCCAAGTGAAGTGGTGTAGAACAAGAAGATGATGCAGCACCCGTTTTACTTTATCAGCTCCCTCTTGCAGGGGGCTAGGTCAAGGTACTCTGGTGTGCAGAAATTGCTATTTGGCCCCTTTATGGCCTCGAGGAAGCTACGTCATCACTTCCAAGCCCATGAGCTCACTGTCGTCGCCCGCCTCCCATTGCAACGGATACTGCACAACCCAGACGCAACCGGAAGGATTGTGGAGTGGGCCTTGGAGTTGTCAAGCTTTGGGTTGAAGTTTGAAAGTACTTCGACAATCCAGAGCAGAGTCTTGGCAGAGTTCATTGCAGAATGGACCTCAACGCCTGACGAAGAAATCCAAGAGACCACTCTCCCCAGCAAGGAAGCAAGTCACGACTGGATCATGTACTTTGATGGGGCTTTCTCGCTGCAAGGCGCCAATGCCGGTGTGCTGCTTGTCGCACCCACCGGAGAGCACCTCAAGTAAGAGATCTAGATGCACTTTTCCAGGGAGATGTCCACCAACAACACTGCTATGTATGAGGGGCTGCTTGCCAGGCTCAGATCGCGGCAGACCTCGGGGTTAAGAAGCTCATCGTTAGGGGTGACTCGCAGCTTGTCATCAGACAAGTTAACAAATATTATCAGAGCCCGATGATGGAGGCCTACGTAGATGAGGTGAGGAAGTTGGAGGAGCGCTTCGATGATATACAAGCGGAGCACGTTCCCCGAGAAGAGAACGACATCATCGATTACCTGTCAAAGCGCGCTGCATTCAAGCTACCTGTGGAACCAGGTACATTTTTGCTTCGGTTAACTCAACCATCCGTCGAACCATCAACGGAACAGAACAAGCGGAGGAAATCAGGCCCCGGCAAGTACTTAACCGCTGAGCCCCCAGGGGCCGCCGGCAAGGGTGTTGTCGCGAATTCTGAGCCTGCCAAGGGGTAGCTGGCTCCGGCAGGGCGCCGATCCCTGGCCATAAAGACGGTTGCCCCCATGGCAGAAGAGATGCCTTTGGTCCTTGCCGTCGAGCCTCAGGCTCCAGCATGGGTGCAGCATACCGTTCGTTTCCTCCAGACAAGGGAACTTCCTGTGGAGCAAGAAGAAGCGGAAAAAGTAGCCCGTCGGTCTGCCTTGTACCAGTTCGTCGACGACGTCCTGTACAGGAAAAGACCGAACAGTGTGAAATTGAAGTGCATCCCCCGGGAGGAAGGACTAGAGCTGTTGGTAGAGATACATGGAGGCATATGTGGCTCCCACATAGGGTCGAGGGCCCTTGCCGGCAAGGCATTCCTGCAAGGCTTCTTCTAGCCCACCGCCCTCAAGGATGCGATGACACTAGTAACCAGGTGTGAAGCATGCGAGTTCCATTCGAAGAAGCTTCATCAACCAGCTCAAGCCCTTCAAACAATCCCTCTCTCCTGGCCATTTTGTTCTGGGGGCTCGACATACTGGGCCCTTTCCCTCGCGTTGTCAGGGGCTTTGAGTACTTGTATGTTGCAATCGACAAGTTCACAAAGTGGCCGGAGGTGGAGGCACTGAGGAAGGTTACTACACAGTCAGCTGTCATGTTCTTCAAGGGTCTAGTGTGCCGTTTTGGTGTGCCAAACGGAGTCATCACCAACAACGGCACATAGTTCACAAGCCACGTTTTCATGCAATACATCCAAGACCTCGGCAGCAAGGTCTGTTTCGCTTCCGTGACACATCCACGGAGCAACGGCCAGGCGGAGAGGGCAAATGCTGAAGTGTTGCGAGGCCTGAGGAAAAAGACTTTTGACAGGCTGCACAAGAGTGGAAGGTGCTGAATTGATGAGTTGACGACGGTTCTTTGGTCGATCAGAACGAAGCCACCGGCCAGACACCCTTTGCCCTGGTATACGGGGCAAAAGTAGTTCTCCCCACGGAACTCACATACGAGTCACCTCGAGTGCTCGCTTATGACGAGCTTGAGCTAGGGCAGTTGCCGCAAGATGACACAACGCTCCTTGAGGAAGATCGTCTTCGGGCGGCTCTGAGAGCAGCATGCTACCAGCAAGCCCTGCGCCGCTACCATAGCCGCAAGGTTCATGCCCGAAGCTTTGAGGAAGGCGACCTTGTTCTTCGGCACATTCAGTCGGCCAAGAATTCCAACAAGTTGACGCCAAAGTGGGAAGGCCCTTATCGGGTGATACGAGTCACCAGGCCCGCCGCAGTCCATCTTGAGACCGAAGATGTTGTCCCAGTGAGCAACTCTTGGAACATCGAACATCTTCGCAAGTTCTACCCATAAGGCGCGGCTGTCGGGCCTCCCGGCAAGCCACCTTTTGTACAAGCTTTGCCGGTAAGGCATGTAACGCTCTGTACAAAGCCAGGCGCAGACCCTGAGCATAAATAAACAAAGCGCTAGCGCCCTAACTTATAGCATGCATGCTAGGTTAAGTCTCTCCCTCGGTTAGGTTTGATAGTGCTTAGCAGTGACTAACCCCTAGCCTAGAGGTTGAGTTCGCATCTTTCTGTCCTCTTTGGTGCGCAGGGCACATGGACACTTCTGCTAAGCCGCTTGGAAGAAAGAGGACGAACCGGCGCCCCGGACCCGCCAAGCCAACACTGTCGGGGGCTGAAGACACAAGGATCCAACCCCGGCAAGCCAAGGTTCCCGGGGGTTGTTGATTTAGATAAGTCTTTCATCCCGTGTTATGCATTTCCGTATGGAGCTGGGACATGTGAAACCACATTTATATTCTTAAACCACCGTGCTCCCCTCTTCCTGTACCCAAGAGCTATCCCCTGGGTCGAAACTTGGTCGTAGTCGCGGTGGCAAGAAAATGAACCAGGGGCCTAACTCTACTTCACCTCTGCCTCCACCAAAAGCTTGAGAATGGTGGACTGAAGTGGGGGGACGGCAAGGCCTGTTGCCGGGCGACAGTGTTTATATTAAAAATAACAAGGATTCATCCCTTGGCATGGGCTTCACTAACGCACAAAGAAACCCGGCAAGCACCCTTTTCATTAAAAACATCTCGTACAGGTACCGTTCATACGGAATTAAAAACATGATCAAGGGGATTACAAGTCTTAAAATTATCAAGTGCCCGCAGGCTTACAAACTAAAAAGAGATAAGGTGCCCGTAATCCCTTTCTTGTCCCTCTCCTCGGAAGGTGGAACAAGACAGCCGGAGGGCAAAAGGAGCGCCTAGGTGAGGTGCGAGGAGCAGAAGGCACCAAGAGAACATCTTGGTGCCGGGAAAGGAGCTGGAAGACGAGGCAGCGGGCCGGCAATACGCGTCGAAGGCGTCGGTGCCCGTGTACTCTGACTTGACGGTCGCCACCCGCCTTCTTTGCCTTCTCTGGCCCTCCTACGCCAGCCACCCTAGGAGACGACGGGGAGCGCCCTGACGGAGAGCTTGACGAGGAAGGCCCTCGGCAGGGCGCGTGGCCGAGGGAGGGGCGGCGCGATCAGTCAACGTCGGGATCGGCATCCTGCCGCTCGACTCCCTCGTCGTCCCTGTCGCTTTTCTCCTTGTCACACCCGCTCGAGGAGGAATCTTCATCGTCGGAGGAGCTCTCCACGCACCAGTTTAGGCGAGTTCCAAGATCTCCGAAGACCTTGATGGAGAGCAGGACGCCCCCCATTAACTTGAAGTAGAGGACGAGCCCCGCCGCCAGACTGTGGATGCGAGCATATGTCTTCCACCCACGACGGAGGTACATGACGTGAGGAGCGGGGAAGTCGACGTCGACCCGCAGCCCCTCAAGTACAATCTGAGGGTCCGGGGCGGATCGAGCTCCATTTCCTGAGCAAATGGGGTAGGGAGGCGAAGACGACGATGCGGTGGCCGGCGCAGCCTGATGAAGAACTCCCGAGGTTGGTCCCCGACATGGCCCTCCATCACGGGCAGCATCACTGGCGGAGGCACAGCCATCGGCGCCACCTCGTCCCCCTCTCCCCCGACCGCCACGGCGACCTCGGCCTCGCCCCTTCCCCTTCCCCTCATGGACGGCTCCACTACCGCGAGCTCGTGGGAAGGAGGAACGCGCTATCGAGTGGCGACCCTCGCCCCCACCATTGAAGGGCGTGCGCCCCCTCTCGCCATGATGGGTGGAAGGAAGGAGCATAAGTGGAAGAAGATGGATGTTGGGAGAATCTGGGAGTGCCATCTCCCTCCCTCTTCTTATAAAGGGGCAGGGACGAGGCTCGTCCGCCCCGCTCAACCAATCCGATCATCGGGGGCGCAGGGAATCAGGACCGACTCGCTGCCCCAATCTTTGGCGACGGCCCGGTTCCCCGTCTCCACCACCTACCACCTGCATGAAGGGCACATGGCGAGCAAGCAGAGTCGAAGGGACGGGTGAGCCAACCGTTCCCCACCCCGTGATCGTGGGGCGTGGGCGCCTTGAAGACCGCGACCCGAGTCCACTCAGTAAATGAGCTGCGCCTCCACGCCTCCCTCTTTTTATGTGGAAGACACGAGCCGCCTCTTAACTGCGATGTGAAGCATGCGTTCGGGAACCGCCCCATGCATGACCCCCATGTCACGCACGATCCTCCACGTTGCGCGTTCAACGTGGGTCATGGGGAAGCGCAGCGGACGAAGCAGTATCTACGGTAAAATCCGCCACACCTGCCCGCGCACCGTTCTGGGCCTGGCCCAACAACGCGTCGCGCTTATGTGTGGCCCTGGCCCGGGGGCTCCTGTCGGTGTACAAAAATAGGGGCTCTCCTTTTGACCCCTTTACTTGTGCACGGGAAGTCAAAAGCCACGCGCCACGACCATACTTAGCAGGGCAGGGGAGGGAAGCCGGACAGAAGCCGAAGCAGAAGACAACGAAGACAACGCCAAGACCAAAAATGCAGGAGAGCAAGAGGGCGAGCTGGAGCCCCCGGCTAGACCCTTTCCGGGGTGGCCTCCGCGGCCCCGGCAAGAGCCTTTCCAGGGCAACTTGCCCGATGCCAGCAGAGCTGGCCACCCTTGAGCCCGTGGGTTCCAACACCACCAACCAACTACATTGGAACCAGGGCTCGGGAGGCTCATCTGTGGTGGCATGCAGATCTTTGTCAAGATCGTAAACAAGCAAGATCAGATGAGGATCAGAAGACGACGACCCTCGGCGGGATCCTGGCTGAGGACATCCACAAGACCCCCGGCAAGCGTCGTGCCGGGGACGACTTGTAACACCCACGATGCGACTATATCTCCCACGTGTCGAGGCACGACTTAGAGGCATAACCGCATGGTGGTTTTGTCGCAAGAAGGTTCATCTTCAGACAATCCCATGTAATGAACATTCATGGGATAAAGAGTTGGCTTATAATCGCCACTTCACACAATACATATATTAAACAATCATTATTCAGAGTACAATCAAGATCCGACTACGGAACCAAAATAAAGAAGACAACCCCAAATGCTAGATCCCCGATCGTCCCAACTGGGCTCCACTACTGATCATCAGGAAAAGAAACATAGTAACGGCCACGTTCCTCATCGAACTCCCACTTGAGCTCAGTTGCGTCATCTGCACTGGTATCGTCGGCACCTGCAACTGTTTTAGTAGAATCTGTGAGTCACGAGGACTCAGCAATCTCACACCCGCGAGATCAAGACTATTTAAGCTTATAGGAGGGATGAAGTAATGAGGTGGAGCTGCAACAAGCACTAAGCATATATGGTGGCTAACATACGCAAATGAGAGCGAGAAGAGGAGCAATGCACGGTCGTGAAGCTAGAAGTGATCAAGAAGTGATCCTGAAACTACTTACGTTCATACATAACCCAAACCGTGTTCACTTCCCGGACTCCGCCAAAAAGAGACCATCCCAGTTACACACGCGGTTGATGTATTTTAATTAAGTCAAGTGTCAAGTTCTCTACAACCGGACATTAACAAATTCCCATCTGCCTCATAACCGCGGGCACGGCTTTCGTAAGATTATACCCTGCAGGGGTGTCCCAACTTAGCCCATTATAAGCTCTCACGGTCAACGAAGGATATTCCTTCTACCGGGAAGACCCGATCAGTCTCGGAATCCCGGCTACAAGACATTTCGACAATGGTAAAACAAGAGTAGCAAGACCACCCAACTGTGCCGACAAATCCCGATAGGAGCTGCACATATCTCGTTCTCAGGGCACACCCGATAAGCGAAGCGTACAGGTACCAACGTGACCCAAGTTGCCTAGGGACGGTCCCGCACAGTGCTCTAGTTTGGACCAGCACTCAAAGGAGCACTGGCCTGGGGGTTAAAATAAAGATGACCCTCGGGCTCGCGAAAACCCAAGGGAAAAAGGCTTAGGTGGCAAATGGTAAAACCAAGGTTGGGCCTTGCTGGAGGAGTCTTATTCAAAGCAAACTGTCAAGGGGGTCCCATAAATCACCCAACCGTGTAAGGAACGCAAACTCAAGGAATATAACACCGGTATGACGGAAACTAGGGCGGCAAGAGTGGAACAAAACACCAGGCATAAGGCTGAGCCTTCCACCCTTTACCAAGTATATAGATGCATTAATTAAGTAAGAGATATTGTGATATCCCAACATATCCATGTTCCAACATGGAACAGACTTCAACTTCACCTGCAACTAGCAACGCTATAAGAGGGGCTGAGCAAAAGCAGTAACATAGCCAAACAACGGTTTGCTAGGAAAGGATGCTTAGAGGCTTGACATGGCAACATAGGAGGCATGATATAGCAAGTGGTAGGTATCGCAGCATAGCAAAAGAGCAAGCGACTAGCAAGCAAAGACAGAAGTGATTTCTAGGGTATGGTCATCTTGCCTGAGATCCCGCAAGGAAGAAGAACGTGTCCATGAATAAGACAAACGGACGTAGTCGAATGGATCCTCACAACTCCGAAACGAAACCAAAGCTAACGACAGATGCAACCCGGAAAGAAACAAACAACAAAATAAACACACAATCATTAACATAAACATGGCATGATGCACAACCAAGGATGATGCATGTCCAGTTTAATGATTCATGGCATGGCAAGGTGCAACAAACAACGCTACAAATTAAGTGGAGCTCAATATGCAACGAGTTGCATATTGACGAAACACCACATCAAATAATTAGTTTTTTCTCGTTTATGTACCTAACAATATTAAGTGTTATTAAACATGGCAAGGGGTGAAGCATAAGTACACTAACTATTTAGGCAAGTTTAAATGAGGCCGGAACAACAAACAACAATTCCGGAAAATCCTCATGTGCATATTTTAGATTTGGTACTGTTCTGCCATAAACACAATTTTAATTTTGTTAAGCAGAAAAATAAAGTGCACCATGTTAATATATGCATTTTTCTACCCCATTTACATATAAATTTTATTTAAATCCGAGCTACAGTTATTTAGTTATGAAATAAAGCATTCTAGCATGGCATTTTAAAAAATTAATGCAAACATCAAGATTAAGCATTTTTAACATGAATAAAAGTTGCATATTATTAAACTACACAAATTTTTGAGCATTTTACATATATGAAGTTTTTACATATGATGCATAGTTCATGAGTTATTATATGCATGAAGCAAACGGTTTTTCTGTAAATCTGCAATTTTTGGGATAATTGGACAAATTCACAGCAGCAGAAAAAAAATAACTACGGGCCAGATCTGCTAGCCCAACAAAAGGGAAAAGAGGCGCTGGGGGTGGCCTCACCATGGGCCATGGCCCGGTCGATGGAGATGCTGGTCAACTGGCGAAGCGGAGATGGCCCAGGCGCGTGGAGGGAGACAGCCCAGGCACGCGCGAGGCGCGGTCAACGGGGCGAGCGGCTGCGCTCTGCTCGTCGCAGAGGAAGAAGGGCTCGATGAAGGGGCTCGGCAGTAGTGGGACTTGCAGAAGGGCGGTGCGATGGGCAGCTGCGGCAGACCAAGGCGAGGCAAGGGGTCCAGGACGGCGCGATCCGGGCTTGGGGCGTCCAATCTGGCCGGAGGCGCATGGAACGAGGGAGGCAGGAGCTCGAAGAAGAACCTGCAGGCCATGGCGTGGAGAAATACAGAGAAGAGGCTGAGAGATTAGAGAGAGAGAGAGAGAGAGAGAGAGAGAGAGAGAGAACCGAAGGGAGAGCTGGATGAGGTGAGGAGACCTGGCCGGCGCGGGGTGCTGGAGGAGGTCGTGGGGTGGAGCTCCCGCAAGACACACGGGAGGCTGTAGAGAGCTCCATGGGCGGTTCCTGTCCACGGCAGAGAGAGAGCCCTGAGAGATGAATACAAAGGGAGGAGGAAGAACGAGGTAAGGAGGCGGGGCATGGCGCTGGACCTGGTCCTACTGCAGGGGTCGACGAGGAAGACGGGACGCGGTTCAGGCGGTTGGTTTCACCCGAGCTCGGACGGTTGACACGGCGGTGAGATCCGGGCGCTGGGTTTTCATTCCTGACGCCGGAATGGAGGCGGAGTGCAGCGACACGGTGAGGAGCGCTCGGGCGCTGCGCTGTTGCTGCGGGCTCGAGGAGAAAGCAGAGGAGGAGCTCCTCTCTTGTGGGCTTGATCGAGGCAAGGAGGAGGATTTGGTGGTGGCTGGCTGGTGGATCGGGAGGAGGCTGCGGGATTGGCCCGATGGAGAATTCGGGGAGAGGAGGTGGGTGCATCGGGATGGATCCCGAGGAAGATAGTGGCGGCGGTCGAGAGGAATCGATGGGACATCTCCCTAGATTCTAGGGTTAGTCTAGTTTATATAGGAAGTGGATCTAAATGCAGACTAATGGAAGCCCTTTGATCTAAATCGAACGACTGAGAAAAAAATATAGGTTAGGAAGTCCAATTAAGAAAACGGAGATGTTTTAGGGGTGTTAGGGGATAATCTGAAAGCAACGGTGATGACTAAGCAGTTCGGGTTCGGGGCAGTTTCGGACGCTCATGCGAGGGGGCCGCGGGCTGACGAGAGAGGTTAAGTGGTTTGACAAGAGGGAACCAAAAACACGGTTGGTCTCGGAACGGCCGACGAAGGCAAGGGGGGGACGCGGCAACTACAAACGAGTGCAAGTTTTTAAAAACAATGACGACAACAGAGTGCCGATGCAATGCAGATGATGCCATGATGAATGCAACAAACAAACGAAACACATGACAATGACGAAAAACATGGAAGCTGTCTGGAGCGTCGGTCTCGGGGCATTACAACACTCCACCACTACAAGCGGATCTCGTCCCGAGATCTAGGATGGCACCGGAGAGAAATGGAAGAGGAAGATATAAAACAAAGTTGCTTCTTTGACAAACGAATGAAACAATGAACCCTGAGAGGTTGAAAAGTTGAAATAAAGAACACAACGGAGTTTAACGAACTTGAAAACACTCCGTTAGATAAGAGGAACATGGGATAGGACGAGAACCAAGAGGTTAAGTGACAAGGTAGATATTGAAACCACTCCGGTTAAAACAAGATAGAGAAGGAATACGGATGACATAATTTGGGCAGCACTCCGACTGAAAATAGAAGGAATTTGAACATGATCTTGACAAGATGAGAGGATACTTGATGAAATCAACAACACACTGCCTTCGGAACTATTAAAAGAATGGTGCAAGGGGTAAGAAAGATTTCAGACAGCACTCCGGTTGAGAAGAGATGCAAGACTTGATAAGATGAAAAGAACTTGAGCAGAGGACACATCACTCTAGTTAAACGGATAAGCATGAAAAGAACACGATCCCCACAACTGGAGAGGAAGATAGAAGAGAGCAACACCACAATGCCTCCGGAAGAAATGAAGGAATGGAATGGAATGAACGGACGGAAACAAGATCTTGAGAGAGAATGCTTATAACAAATGCTAGAACGGAGTTGTTGGATTATCAACAACGAAAGGGTAAGCTTGATGTGGGCTTATGGAAGACACTCAAAATTATGAGGTGACAACCTGCCATTCACCGAAAAAAAGATTTGATTGAGAGCTAGAAAAGATAGAAAGCTTCTTCCACCGAGGTGATAAGAAAACTTGGATCATAGGTAATCATCACAAAGAGCAACATTCCCAATGGAAGGCTTTAGGTGAAATCTATACCAAGATAACTCCATGTAAGAAAGTGATGGGTTTAAATACCTCATTCTTGTGAATGAAGAATGATATATTACCACCTCAAAAGATAAAGTAGGAAGAATTGCACTTCGGAATGCAAGATGAAGAGTGCTTGAACTCCTCAAAACAAGACATGTGTTGAACACCATGTTTAATTTTGAGTAGATTGGCGGATCATAACTTCGAGAGAAATCTTGAAGAACAATTGAAGAATGAAAAGAATTATTGACGAACCACCATGTAGAGCCTCCATGAAGAACTCTGGTAAACAAAAGGATGATAGAAAGAAAGAGAAGTTGAAAACACCAGGTGAAACCTTGCATTGATTTAGATGGATCTTTGTGATAATGAGAGTTTGGAACTCCGGGAAAAGAAAAGACGAAACAATTGAAACCGAGAATTTATTCATCATGAACAAACTCCGAAAGAAGGAATTAATCACTTGGATGAAACAAGAATAAGAATTATGTTATGTGTATCCTTCACCAATTTAGATTGATGACAAGCAACAGATTCTACATACTACTTATTCTCGTAGAAAGGATTAAGATAGATATAGCGTAAACTTGGGAAGGTCTTCAACGAACCACCGGTAGGATTGGAAAGAACGAATGAAACTATATGATAACGAAGGAAGAGAACTCTTGAACGAACCACCGTAAGAATTGAAAATGAACGAAGAAAAAATAAAGAAACACTGGGAAGAATTAGAAAATGAACGACGATACTTGAGAGAATTTAGATACAAGTGAACGTAGAGACCCCGAGCTGACTAGATAATATTTGAAAGATGCACCGGTATGATTTGGAGAACGAGAGCTGAAAGCTTGAATGAATAATTTTCAGATGATGGGCTCCGGAGAATCAAACTGAAAAACTCTTCAATTGCTCCGCATGTGTGAAAAGAATTCTCACAATTGAAAACAATTATGAGAGGATGGCAGCAAGCTTGAACTTCACATCTTTGGAAGAACGGGTAAGGATTAAGGAAAAAATCTTCTTCGATCTTCAAATGTTGAGAATGATGATGAGAAACACCATGAATTGTTGAGGCACTCCAGAATAAAGAATAGAAAGGTTGAACCAATGATGGAAAGAATTTTAAAGATCTTGGAGAAAGACATTTGACTGATGATAATTCATTCTTATGTCAAACTTTGCAATGAATTTGAGAATAGCTCCATAAAGAATTAGAAGAGTCAGGTAAGATCCTGGAAAAAGACCTGTGGGTTAGGCCCCACTGAAAAGGAACACCGTTGAAATGATTACTTGAACATGAGATTGCACCGGTTGAATTAAATGGCTTGAATGAGGTAACAACCTCAAAATAGTTAGAATTGATGCGGAGTGGAAACACGAATCTTCAGATATATCTTCAGCACTTCGGAACAAATGAATAACGAGAGGTGAATGATTAAGAGGTGCACTGGCATGAGAAAACATTTGAAACGAGGAATGGATATGATCGACAAAGCTTGAATTGAATCCTCCGGAGAAGAAAAGAATGAAGAATGATAAACTTGAAGCTCCGTTAGTATCTTCCTGAGAATCACCGGATAAGAACATTGACGGAAAAGAATGGAGAGGCTTCCCATCAATAAAAAGATACATGATTGAGAAATCTGAGTCCTTGAAGAAAAGGGTGGGAGGGTGGGAAAACAAAGGCAACTTGTGTCGGATGAAACGAACACCGTTGAGAAAAAGCTTAGAATTGATCTTGCGAATGTTGGAATGATCGGATTTACCTGGAGAGAAGCACACCGATTGGAAAAGAATAGGCATGACAATCTCGATGATCAAGAAGGATTGGTATCCACATAAAAATATGAGAACACCGCTTAGAATAAGGTATGGAATCAACACTTGGCATTGAAGCAACTCGGATACCACAAAACAAAACAAAAACAAAGAATTGGCTTAGGAAATAAGCCAGAAACAAACATATGATAAATCCCATATCGTATCATGTGTGTGTTGGAAAGATATCCTACGAGATACTTGAATTTCCACTTATAAACTCCTGAAACTTTCTGGTTATGCAATCAGGTGTTGGGGATACAGGGGACGCAATATATCTCACCCAAACTAACAATACCTAGATCCAGTTGTATCCATCCTTCAACACATAACGAAGAAACCTTCGGAAATCGTTTACCTCAACCTTCGAAAAGCATCCGTTATACGAGTTATGGCAATACTCCCGAACTCCCGCCCTAGTACTGGGAGGCGTCGAGGTGATCTCACCAACAACTGCATAACAGAGATTTTCGATGTCGGCAAAACTCAGGTATTCCAGAACTGGAACGATAAAATTTGTGACGACAACACCTCGGAGCTCAACTCCCCAGGACACTGCCACAACCCCTAAATGTCAGGAGGCACCAAGAACAATGTTCTTGTCACAAAACCATCGGCACGATTCCAAGATACCCGCGTGATCCTAAATTTTTTTTAGTGAAATTTGAGGAGAGGAGAGTCAAAACTTCTACGTCAGGGGGCCTCAACAGAGCGACGAAGGGACTGAGGACTAAAAAGAATCCTACTCTCCGATATATAAAATCCTAAGACTCAAAACATTTTTTCTAGACTCAACAACGCCAGCGATTCGATCAAGCAGGGGGCTCCTAAGTCGGGGATGCCTCTGATTACCAACTTGTAACACCCACGATGCGACTATATCTCCCACGTGTCGAGGCACGACTTAGAGGCATAACCACATGGTGGTTTTGTCACAAGAAGGGTCATCTTCACACAATCCCATGTAATGAACAATCATGGGATAAAGAGTTGGCTTACAATCGCCACTTCACACAATACATAAATTAAACAATCATCATTCAGAGTACAATCAAGGTCCGACTATGGAACCAAAATAAAGAAGACAACCCCAAATGCTAGATCCCCGATCGTCCCATCTGGGCTCCACTATTGATCATCAGGAAAAGAAACATAGTAACGGCCAAGTTCCTCATCGAACTCCCACTTGAGCTAGGTTGCGTCATCTGCACTGGTATCGTCGGCACCTGCAACTGTTTCGGTAGAATCTGTGAGTCACGAGGACTCAGCAATCTCACACCCGCGAGATCAAGACTATTTAAGCTTATAGGAGGGATGAAGTAAAGAAGTGCAGATGCAGCAACCCCTAACCATATATGGTGGCTAACATACGCAAATGAGAGCTAGAAGAGGAGCAATGCACGGTCGTGAAGCTAGAAGTGATCAAGAAGTAATCCTGAAACTACTTACGTTCATACATAACCGAAACCGTGTTCACTTCCCGGACTCTGCCGAAAAGAGACCATCCCGGTTACATACGCGGTTGATGTATTTTAATTAAGTCAAGTGTCAAGTTCTCTACAACCGGACATTAACAAATTCCCATCTGCCTCATAACCGCGGGCATGACTTTCGAAAGATAATACCCTGCAGGGGTGTCCCAACTTAGCCCATTATAAGCTCTCACGGTCAACGAAGGATATTCCTTCTACCAGGAAGACTCGATAAGTCTCGGAATCCCGGCTACAAGACATTTTGACAATGGTAAAACAAGACCAGCAAGACCACCCGACTCTGCCAACAAATCCTGATAGGAGCTGCACATATCTTGTTCTCAGGGCACACCGGATAAGTGAAGTGTACAGGTACCAACGTGACCCAAGTTGCCTAGGGACGGTCCCGCACGGTGCTCTAGTTTGGACCAGCACTCAGAGGAGCACTGGCCCGGGGGTTAAAATAAAGATGACCTTCGGGCTCGCTAAAACCCAAGGGAAAAAGGCTTAGGTGGCAAATGGTAAAACCAAGGTTGGTGTCACATCCCTAGTTCTGGTATGCTCAAGGCTAGCTAGTCATGTGTGCATCATGTTTAAATTTCAATTAAATTTGAAATGAGGATTTGTGAAACCCTCAGAAATCATTTCTGGAAATGACCCAGATAAAAATTTCTCCAAAAAGGTCCAAGAAATGTTCATGTCTCTCTCTGAAAATATTGGGCAGAGATAAAAATCAAACCAATATTTTTGGGAGATCATAGGTATTTATTTTGGGCATTTGGAGTTAATGCATAATTATTTGCATTGGATATATAAATGTTATATATATTTTATATGTCCAAAAGTTATGCCAATAATTGAGGAGCTCTGGAATAATACCTTTAGCCCCTACAAAAATTGGCATAATTAAATAAAATGGTTTAGTATTTTTACTAAATCAAAACAAATGTCAGAAAATAGAAAAGAGAAATAAATAGAAAGAACTTACCTGTACTTACCTCCCTGGCCTGGCCCAGTGGCCAACAGGCCGGCCCAGCCGACTGGCCAGCGCCAGTCGTCGTCTCCACCGCGCCAGGAGGACGCCGGGCGCGTGGTCGCCGCACGCCGCGCGCATGCGCGCCACGGCAGCTGCCTGCCTGCCCTCCCCCTCGACGCTTTGGCCTTCGGACGACGCCACGCGCCGCCCCGTACCCTCTCACTCTCCTCAGTCCTCTCCTCTCCTCTCCCTCGCTCTCTCTCTCCCCGCGCCGAAGCGCTGCCGTCGCCGCCGCACGCCGTGGCCGTAGCCACCGCCTCCCCCTCGTTCCTCCGTAGAGCCCAGGAGCTCCGCCTCCTCCCTCTGAAGCTCTCCGCCAAGCCACGCGCCTCGGGAGGCCCTGGAGAGGCGCCTTCGCCGCCGTCTTCATCTCCGGTCGCCGGAGATCGTCTTCGCCGCCCCGCCGACTCCAGCGCGTCCCCGAGCTCGCCGTCAAGCCCATCGAGATCGCTGTGAGCTGCTGCTCCTCCTCCCCCTCTCCGTTCTCACCCTCGCATACCGCAGCCGCATCCCGCTCGCGCCCGAATCCGGCCGCCGCCCTGAGCTCCGCTCCGGCGAGCTCCGGCCGCCCCCGCCTCTCCCATCTGCTCCAATCGGTGCGGACGAGCGCGGGCTTCGCTCCCGTGGTCTCCGTCGTCCGAATGGTCGCCGGAACGGCGATCCTGAGCCTCTCCGCCGCGCTCGGCCTCGCCGGCGGCTAAACGCCGGTGGGGTTGACCGGTCTAACCCCCTGTTGACCTGGCGTTTGACCCCGCCAAGGTCAATGACAAGTGGGCCCCAGCGCCACTAACCTTTTTAATTAAGACTAATTAAACCCCTGTTAAACCCCCTGTCACTGACGTGTGGCCCCACACGTAAGGTTTGACCAGTCAGCGCCGTTGACCTGCTGACGCAATATCTTATTTTCTGGATTTAATTTTAAACAGGAAATTCCAGAAAATGTTTCAAACTTCAAAAATTCATATCAATTCAACCGTAGCTCGGATTGAAATGATTTATATATGAAAAATCATCAGAAAAATGCAAGCTATCCATCTGTACCAGTTTCATGCATGAAAAACCAAGTTAAACCTGCTGTATAGATGAAAACATATGAATGGCAGTTATAAGAGCTTAATTAGGAGTTGCATTTGAACCTTTGGTTCAAATGGACTTCTTTTAGTTTGAATGCTAGTTCCATTAGGTCAAACAGCATCACATCTTCATGCCATGTTCATGCATCATATTGTTGCATATGCTTGAGTTTTGATTGTTGGCACCGTTCCTTCTCGATAGGTCCTGCTCCGGAGACCGTTCCAGAGTACCTGTCTGTGAAGCAGTGCCTCCCTTGTTGATCTACCAGGCAAGCAAACCCCCTTGTTCATTCCGATATGGTCCCACTCTCGCTCCTGCTCTCTTTTATTGCATTAGGACAACAACGAATCAACTGCTACTTTATGCTGCGGTAGTTGAACCCATTCCTCTGCATGACCTGTCATTGCCACAGTAATTAGATGAAACCCACTAGCATGTGTAGGAGTTGATTGAGCCATGTTGTGCTTCTACCATGCCATGCCTGCTATTGCTTAGAGTTGTGTCAGGTCTGATTCATTGGGAATGGATTGGAGTGATATGATATGTTCTGATGCTGAGAGTTAAGTGTGTGAACACGATTTGGTAAAGGTAGAGGTGAGAGGCCATGTAGGAGTACATGGTGGGTTGTCTCACTGGAACTGTCCTTAAGCACCGAGTTCTGTGTATGTCGTCCAATGACTAGCTACTACCACACATTGGAATGCTTAAGTGCCCCTCTCGACTTATTAACCAACTCGATCTCTGTCCAGGAGTTGCAACTAGTTTCTGGTGTTTGTAGGCAGTGTTATTTTTCTACCAAGTGGCACCCGGCAGGGTGGGCTTGGGACAGACTAGGCACACGTGGCCCGGTGTACCGAGTGGCACCCGGTTGGTGGGCTCGGGAACCCTGTACACATCGTTCGGGGCCGTGAGCGACACCCCGGCCGGATCTCCTTGCGGATGGAACCCGAATAGGCGATAAACCTGGACTAGAGTCTTGTGTGGTTAGTCAGGTCGTGGCCGACACCCTCGCCAGGCTTCCGCTTGAAGGTTGCCGAGATACATGACGTGTACATGGTGATAAGTGGTGAGAGCGTGTGTGAAGAAGTACACCCCTGCAGGGTTATCATGATCTATTCGAATAGCCGCGTCCTCGGTTATGGACTTCTTGGATGCTTACGTGGTACATAGACAACTTGAAGTGGATACTCTAAAATGCTCAAGATAAGTGTGAGTGCTATGGATGGCCTTCTCGTAGTGAGACGGGGATGAATCCATAGCAGTGTATTGATGTGGTGATTAGTGGACTCGTGTGCGCCATTTCAAAAGAGTTACCAACAGTCGTAGAACAGGATAGCCACAGAGTCAAAGCTGGCTTGCTGCAACTAAACCCCACATTACTTCCTTGATACTAATGCATGTATAATAGGATCTGATGTAAGTCTTGCTGAGTACCTTTGTACTCATGTTTGCTTTATTTATGTTTTGCAGCGGAGACTTCGGTCTTTCTAGTATTTCCGCTTGGACTTCGACGAGTAGCTTGCTACCTCAGCTACGATCTTGTACCCTTGGGAGGGTCTTGTAGATAGTCGGGCTTTTCAGCCTTTTTCTTTTGTAGTTGTCTGTACTCAGACATGTAATGCTTCCGCTTGTTGCTTGTATGCTCTGAATGATGGGTCATGTGACCCCTGTTTGTATTTAATGCTATGTGGCTCTTCTGGGCCTTTATCTATATGAGTTTGCGTTATGTTGTGATGCCATGTTGTACAGCACATACTTGCATGTTATGCGTACGTGTAACGTGTATTGCTATGTGTGGGATCCGACTATCTAGTTGTTTATCCTTGGCAGCCTTTCATATGGGGAAATGTAAGTCTAGTGCTTCTGAGCGATAGTAGTCCGCTACAGCCCGGTTCACCGGAGTCCTGCTAGCCCAGCACTACTGCTCGGAACACTTGACTGGCCGGCATGTGTTTCACTTCGTTCCTATGTCTGTCCCTTCGGGGAAATGTCACGCGGTGACATCCGGAGTCCTGCCTAGCCTGCTACAGCCCGGGTTACCGGAGTCCTGTTAGCCCAGTGCTACAGCCCGGATTCACACGTTGATGACCGACATGCTCGATGTGATTCATGTATGCCTGTCCTCATGGGTTAGTGCCGCTTTGGATTCACGACTAGCCATGTCGGCCCGGGTTCTCTGTCATATGGATGCTAGCGACACTATCATATACGTGAGCCAAAAGACACAAACGGTCCCGGGCCAGGTAAGGTGGCACCCGTGGGAGTACCGTGCGTGAGGCCGCAAGGTGATATGATGTGTTACATGCTGGATCGATGTGGCTTAGGATCGGGGTCCCGACAGCGTTGGTATCAGAGCCTGACTGCCTGTAGGATTTCCAAGCCAACCTGTTCGAAGTTGAGTCTAGAAATTCTTTAGTTATATAAGGGAATTGATTGTGGAAGGGAACGTAAGGCTCTTTTTACTCCTTATATCTCATGCCCTTCTGATCTGAGTCATCCTATCTTTCCAACGGGGTTAAGGAACTAGGCTTCCTCTTCTACCTATCAGGATCACGTGTTACTACTCTGTAGTCTCTTAGGATTGGTTGATGAGAGTCATATCCCAGTTCAAGTACCTCCGGTGTAGTCTGTTTAGTAATATTTCAGAACCTTGTGTGGTGATGCTGATTATGGTGCTACCCCGTCTTTTGCAGAATATCTCATATTGAGCATTTTACTGCCGTTATGCTGCCGGAATTATCCTAGGAGTTTGAGAGATACTAAATTCTTGTGCTACCTTCTGCATCCTATAGTTGATGCTGAATCCATCCTTGTTTTCCTTGGTTTCGTTCTCCAGGATGTCATCAGTTAAACGAAGTTCTGTTGCTTGTAGCCAGAACCACGGAGATGGTAGGGATGAGGATCCTCCCGATCAGTCTTCGTTGGCAAAGTTCATGTTAGAGGTTGAGATGAACAAGCGTGAGACTAACCGCTTGTTGGCACGTATCGAGGAGAACACCACACCTCAGTTCAAAGGGTCTGCAACCATTCATGACTTCATTCGCTTGCACCCACCCACTTTTCATCATTCTATTGAGCCACTCGATGCAGATGACTGGCTTCATAGTATCACACACAAGCTGCGTTCTGTGAACGTAGCTGAAGGTGACAAGGTCATCTATGCTGCATACCATCTGGAGGGTCCTGCTAGTCTTTGGTGGCAGAACTATGAGGCTATGCTTCCAGTTGGTCAGATTCCTACCTGGAGAGTTTTCACTGAGGCTTTTAGCGAGCATCACATTCCTGAAGCCCTCATCGATCGCAAGAGAGAAGAGTTCTGTAGTTTCACCCAGGGCAAGATGGCTGTTGATGCTTACAGTAGAGAGTTTGAGAATCTCGCCCGCTATGCTACAGAAGAAGTGTCCACAGACGCCAAGAAGCAAGCTAGGTTCCGGAAGGGTCTCAACCCCAAGTTGCGTCGTGATCTCCATTTGCACCAATGCAATACATTCCAGGCTCTTGTGAACAAGGCCATTAACGCAGAGACAGCTCAGCTCAGTTACGAGGAGTCTCGTAAGCACAACCGTGATTTGGTTTCTTCCTCCGGTTCTAGTTCTCAGAAGCGCCGGATTTGGATTCCGAACTCCGCTCTTCCACCCGGTTATTCACCGAGGCCATCTTATGTGGCGCCTCACCCAGTTCAGTTACACGCTCCACCCAGGCCTATTGGCAGACCGCTTGTCAATGCAGGTCCACGTCCAACTTCAGGGACTTGCTTCACATGCGGAGAGCCAGGACACTATGCACGTGACTGCTCTCAAACCAGCTACGCTCCACCCCCGCCCGAGAAGTCTGTTGGTCGTGATAAGCCATCACACAAGATGATCAGTGTCAAGACAATTCCCACTGAACGTGGACGTGTGCATCACGTCTCGGCTGAAGACGCTCATGATGATCCAGATGTCGTTCTTGGTACACTCCTTGTCAATTGCCATCCAGCTTCGGTTCTTTTCGATACCGGAGCATCTCACTCCTTCATTTCTGAGGGCTATGCTCGGTTGCACGACATGTCATTTTGTGATATGCCAACTCCACTTGAAATCCAAACTCCAGGGTCTAGATGGAAAACTACCAGAATAAGCCATGGTAATGAAATCCTTGTCGACAGACTTGTTTTTCTTGCATCACTTGTAGCCCTCAAGTCTGCAGATATTAACATCATCTTGGGTATGGACTGGATGAAAGCTCATTATGCCAAGATTGATTGTTTCACTAGGTCTGTTCAGCTTACACACCCATCTGGCAAGATAGTCACTGTCTCCACCAGAATTGCAAAGCGTCAGCTTTATTCTCTTAATGCCAGCCCTCTTCCAGACCTTGAAGATATCCCGGTAGTCCGTGACTTTCCGGATGTCTTTCCAGAAGAACTGCCAGGTGTTCCACCTGACAGAGATGTAGAGTTCGTCATAGATCTTATCCCAGGAACCGCTCCAATCTCTAGGAGACCTTACAAGATGGCACCCTTAGAACTAGCCGAGCTTAAGAAACAACTTGATGAGTCCTTGCAAAAGGGTTTCATCCGTCCTAGTTCTTCTCCCTGGGCTTGCCCCGTCCTCTTCGTCAAGAAGAAGGATGGTACGGACCGGATGGTTGTAGATTATCGTCCCGTTAATTTGGTCACGATAAAGAACAAGTATCCGCTTCCCAGGATCAACGACCTGTATGATCAGCTCGCTGGATCCTCAGTCTTTTCCAAGATGGATTTGAGGTTAGGCTACCACCAAATCAAGATCAGAAACGGGGACATTCCTAAAACGGCTTTTGTCACTCGTTATGGCCAGTACGAGTACACCGTCATGTCCTTTGGTCTAACCAATGCTCCAGCTACCTTCTCCCGCTTGATGAACTCGATCTTCATGGAGTATTTAGATAAGTTCGTCGTGGTTTACCTCGATGATATCCTTATTTACTCGAAGAACGAGGAAGAGCATGCCGAACATCTTAGACTTGTGCTAGAAAAACTCAGAGAGCACCGCCTTTATGCCAAGTTCTCCAAGTGCGAATTTTGGTTGCCAGAAGTGACCTACCTAGGCCACGTGATCTCTGGTAAGGGCATTGCTGTCAATCCCGAAAGAGTTCAGGCCGTTCTTGATTGGACTCCACCTGAAACAGTTAAACAAGTTAGGAGTTTCCTTGGTCTAGCCAGTTATTGTCGCCGCTTCGTTGAAAACTTCTCCAAAGTGGCCAAACCCCTCACGGAACTTCTCAAGAAAGATAAAAAGTTTGAGTGGTCCCCACAGTGTGAGTACAGTTTTCAGGAACTGAAAAGACGCCTGACTTCTGCTCCCATACTTGTGCCACCGGATTTCACTAAGGACTTTGTTATCTACTGCGACGCCTCACGACAAGGACTAGGTTGCATTCTTATGCAAGATCGTCATGTGATTGCCTATGCATCTCGACAGTTGCATCCACACGAGGATAATTATCCTACACATGATCTAGAGCTTGCAGCCGTAGTATATGCACTTAAGACATGGCGACATTACCTTCTTGGTAAACGTTGCGAGATTTACACCGATCACCAAAGTCTCAAGTATATCTTCACCCAACCAGATTTGAACCTTAGGCAAAGACGTTGGTTGGAGTTGATCTCAGATTACGACTTAGGGATTACCTACACCCCAGGCAAGGGCAATGTCATGGCTGATGCGCTAAGTCGTAAGTCCTATTGCAACAATCTTATGTTGCAGCAGGGCCAACCACTTCTCCATGAGGAATTCTGTAAGCTTAATCTTCACATTGCTCCACACGGATTCCTTTCTACCTTGGTGGCGAAACCTACCCTTGAAGATCAGATCATTTCTGACCAGAAGTTTGATAGGGGTGTTATCCGCATCAAGAGAAACATTAAGAAGGGAGTTGGTGGATGTTTCTCTATGGATGATCGAGGTGTTGTTTTCTTTGAGAATCGCTTGGTGGTTCCCAAGAATCAACATCTGCGACAGCTGATCCTTAAGGAGGCTCATGAATCCCCTCTCACGATTCATCCCGGTAGTACTAAAATGTATCAGGACCTACGCCAGAGGTTCTGGTGGACCAGGATGAAAAGAGAAATCGCTCAGTTCATTGCTAACTGTGACGTTTGTCGTCGCGTTAAGGCAGAGCATCAAAGGCCTGCTGGCACCCTTCAGCCTTTAGCTATTCCTGAATGGAAATGGGATAAGGTTGGTATGGACTTCATCACCGGTTTTCACAGGACCAAGAAAGGGAATAATGCTATCTTTGTAGTCATTGATCGTCTTTCCAAAGTGGCTCACTTCTTACCTGTTCGAGAGAGTATCACCGCTAGTCAGCTCGCTGACTTATATATTTCTCGAATAGTTTCACTTCATGGTGTCCCACTAGAAATCAATTCAGACCGTGGTAGTCTTTTCGCTTCTCATTTCTGGGAGAGTTTCCAAACTGCCATGGGCACCCATCTTTCCTTCAGTACCGCTTTCCACCCTCAATCAAGTGGTCAGGTGGAAAGGGTCAACCAAATTCTCGAAGACATGCTTAGAGCTTGCGTTATCTCATTCGGTATGGATTGGGAAAAGTGTCTTCCTTTCGCCGAGTTTGCTTATAACAATAGCTACCAATCCAGTCTCAAGAAAGCTCCTTTTGAGATTCTGTATGGACGAAGATGTCGAACACCTTTGAACTGGTCAGAAACCGGTGAAAGACAATTCTTTGGACCGGATATGATCCAGGAGGCAGAAGAGCAAGTTCGCATCATTCGTGAGAATTTGAAAACAGCCCAATCTCGTCAAAAAAGCCAGTATGACCGTCGTCATAAGGAAGTGGCTTATGAAGTTGGCGACAAGGCTTACCTTCGGGTTACTCCTTTGAAGGGTACCCATCGATTCGGTATCAAGGGCAAGTTGGCTCCTCGTTACATTGGTCCTTTTCGCATTCTCGCTAAACGAGGAGAGGTTGCCTACCAGTTGGAACTACCGCCACACCTTTCTCGAGTACATGATGTCTTCCACGTCTCTCAACTCAGGCGTTGCTTCTCGGATCCCATCCGCGGAGTGGACCACGAAACGCTTGATCTCCAAGATAACCTCACATATCGAGAGTACCCTGTTCGCATTCTTGATCAAGCAGAGCGTGTTACTCGACGTCAGAACATCAAGTTTCTCAAAGTTCAGTGGTCTCATCATTCCGAGAGAGAAGCTACCTGGGAGCGAGAAGATCGTCTTCGATTGGAGTACCCCGCCTTCTTCCCGTCGACCCCTGAATCTCGGGACGAGATTCTTTCGAGTGGGGGCGAGTTGTCACATCCCTAGTTCTGGTATGCTCAAGGCTAGCTAGTCATGTGTGCATCATGTTTAAATTTCAATTAAATTTGAAATGAGGATTTGTGAAACCCTCAGAAATCATTTCTGGAAATGACCCAGATAAAAATTTCTCCAAAAAGGTCCAAGAAATGTTCATGTCTCTCTCTGAAAATATTGGGCAGAGATAAAAATCAAACCAATATTTTTGGGAGATCATAGGTATTTATTTTGGGCATTTGGAGTTAATGCATAATTATTTGCATTGGATATATAAATGTTATATATATTTTATATGTCCAAAAGTTATGCCAATAATTGAGGAGCTCTGGAATAATACCTTTAGCCCCTACAAAAATTGGCATAATTAAATAAAATGGTTTAGTATTTTTACTAAATCAAAACAAATGTCAGAAAATAGAAAAGAGAAATAAATAGAAAGAACTTACCTGTACTTACCTCCCTGGCCTGGCCCAGTGGCCAACAGGCCGGCACAGCCGACTGGCCAGCGCCAGTCGTCGTCTCCACCGCGCCAGGAGGACGCCGGGCGCGTGGTCGCCACACGCCGCGCGCATGCGCGCCACGGCAGCTGCCTGCCTGCCCTCCCCCTCGACGCTCTGGCCTTCGGACGACGCCACGCGCCACCCCGTACCCTCTCACTCTCCTCAGTCCTCTCCTCTCCTCTCCCTCGCTCTCTCTCTCCCCGCGCCGAAGCGCTGCCGTCGCCGCCGCACGCCGTGGCCGTAGCCACCGCCTCCCCCTCGTTCCTCCGTAGAGCCCAGGAGCTCCGCCTCCTCCCTCTGAAGCTCTCCGCCAAGCCACGCGCCTCGGGAGGCCCTGGAGAGGCGCCTTCGCCGTCGTCTTCATCTCCGGTCGCCGGAGATCGTCTTCGCCACCCCGCCGACTCCAGCGCGTCCCCGAGCTCGCCGTCAAGCCCATCGAGATCGTTGTGAGCTGCTCCTCCTCCTCCCCCTCTCCGTTCTCGCCCTCGCATACCGCAGCCGCATCCCGCTCGCGCCCGACTCCGGCCGCCGCCCTGAGCTCCGCTCCGGCGAGCTCCGGCCGCCCCCGCCTCTCCCATCTGCTCCAATCGGTGCGGACGAGCGCGGGCTTCGCTCCCGTGGTCTCCGCCGTCCGAATGGTCGCCGGAACGGCGATCCCGAGCCTCTCCGCCGCGCTCGGCCTCGCCGGCGGCTAAACGCCGGTGGGGTTGACCGGTCTAACCCCCTGTTGACCTGGCGTTTGACCCCGCCAAGGTCAATGACAAGTGGGCCCCAGCGCCACTAACCTTTTTAATTAAGACTAATTAAACCCCTGTTAAACCCCCTGTCACTGACGTGTGGCCCCACACGTCAGGTTTGACCAGTCAGCGCCGTTGACCTGCTGACGCAATATCTTATTTTCTGGATTTAATTTTAAACAGGAAATTCCAGAAAATGTTTCAAACTTCAAAAATTCATATCAATTCAACCGTAGCTCGGATTGAAATGATTTATATATGAAAAATCATCAGAAAAATGCAAGCTATCCATCTGTACCAGTTTCATGCATGAAAAACCAAGTTAAACCTGCTGTATAGATGAAAACATATGAATGGCAGTTATAAGAGCTTAATTAGGAGTTGCATTTGAACCTTTGGTTCAAATGGACTTCTTTTAGTTTGAATGCTAGTTGCATTAGGTCAAACAGCATCACATCTTCATGCCATGTTCATGCATCATATTGTTGCATATGCTTGAGTTTTGATTGTTGGCACCGTTCCTTCTCGATAGGTCCTGCTCCGGAGACCGTTCCAGAGTACCTGTCTGTGAAGCAGTGCCTCCCTTGTTGATCTACCAGGCAAGCAAACCCCCTTGTTCATTCCGATATGGTCCCACTCTCGCTCCTGCTCTCTTTTATTGCATTAGGACAACAACGAATCAACTGCTACTTTATGCTGCGGTAGTTGAACCCATTCCTCTGCATGACCTGTCATTGCCACAGTAATTAGATGAAACCCACTAGCATGTGTAGGAGTTGATTGAGCCATGTTGTGCTTCTACCATGCCATGCCTGCTATTGCTTAGAGTTGTGTCAGGTCTGATTCATTGGGAATGGATTGGAGTGATATGATATGTTCTGATGCTGAGAGTTAAGTGTGTGAACACGATTTGGTAAAGGTAGAGGTGAGAGGCCATGTAGGAGTACATGGTGGGTTGTCTCACTGGAACTGTCCTTAAGCACCGAGTTCTGTGTATGTCGTCCAATGACTAGCTACTACCACACATTGGAATGCTTAAGTGCCCCTCTCGACTTATTAACCAACTCGATCTCTGTCCAGGAGTTGCAACTAGTTTCTGGTGTTTGTAGGCAGTGTTATTTTTCTACCAAGTGGCACCCGGTAGGGTGGGCTTGGGACAGACTAGGCACACGTGGCCCGGTGTACCGAGTGGCACCCGGTTGGTGGGCTCGGGAACCCTGTACACATCGTTCGGGGCCGTGAGCGACACCCCGGCCGGATCTCCTTGCGGATGGAACCCGAATAGGCGATAAACCTGGACTAGAGTCTTGTGTGGTTAGTCAGGTCGTGGCCGACACCCTCGCCAGGCTTCCGCTTGAAGGTTGCCGAGATACATGACGTGTACATGGTGATAAGTGGTGAGAGCGTGTGTGAAGAAGTACACCCCTGCAGGGTTATCATGATCTATTCGAATAGCCGCGTCCTCGGTTATGGACTTCTTGGATGCTTACGTGGTACATAGACAACTTGAAGTGGATACTCTAAAATGCTCAAGATAAGTGTGAGTGCTATGGATGGCCTTCTCGTAGTGAGACGGGGATGAATCCATAGCAGTGTATTGATGTGGTGATTAGTGGACTCGTGTGCGCCATTTCAAAAGAGTTACCAACAGTCGTAGAACAGGATAGCCACAGAGTCAAAGCTGGCTTGCTGCAACTAAACCCCACATTACTTCCTTGATACTAATGCATGTATAATAGGATCTGATGTAAGTCTTGCTGAGTACCTTTGTACTCATGTTTGCTTTATTTATGTTTTGCAGCGGAGACTTCGGTCTTTCTAGTATTTCCGCTTGGACTTCGACGAGTAGCTTGCTACCTCAGCTACGATCTTGTACCCTTGGGAGGGTCTTGTAGATAGTCGGGCTTTTCAGCCTTTTTCTTTTGTAGTTGTCTGTACTCAGACATGTAATGCTTCCGCTTGTTGCTTGTATGCTCTGAATGATGGGTCATGTGACCCCTGTTTGTATTTAATGCTATGTGGCTCTTCTGGGCCTTTATCTATATGAGTTTGCGTTATGTTGTGATGCCATGTTGTACAGCACATACTTGCATGTTATGCGTACGTGTAACGTGTATTGCTATGTGTGGGATCCGACTATCTAGTTGTTTATCCTTGGCAGCCTTTCATATGGGGAAATGTAAGTCTAGTGCTTCTGAGCGATAGTAGTCCGCTACAGCCCGGTTCACCGGAGTCCTGCTAGCCCAGCACTACTGCTCGGAACACTTGACTGGCCGGCATGTGTTTCACTTCGTTCCTATGTCTGTCCCTTCGGGGAAATGTCACGCGGTGACATCCGGAGTCCTGCCTAGCCTGCTACAGCCCGGGTTACCGGAGTCCTGTTAGCCCAGTGCTACAGCCCGGATTCACACGTTGATGACCGACATGCTCGATGTGATTCATGTATGCCTGTCCTCATGGGTTAGTGCCGCTTTGGATTCACGACTAGCCATGTCAGCCCGGGTTCTCTGTCATATGGATGCTAGCGACACTATCATATACGTGAGCCAAAAGACGCAAACGGTCCCGGGCCAGGTAAGGTGGCACCCGTGGGAGTACCGTGCGTGAGGCCGCAAGGTGATATGATGTGTTACATGCTGGATCGATGTGGCTTAGGATCGGGGTCCCGACAGTTGGGCCTTGCTGGAGGAGTCTTATTCAAAGCGAACTGTCAAGGGGGTCCCATAAATCACCCAACCATGTAAGGAACGCAAAATCAAGGAACATAACACCGGTATGACGGAAACTAGGGCGGCAAGAGTGGAACAAAACACCAGGCATAAGGCTGAGCCTTCCACCCTATACCAAGTATATAGATGCATTAATTAAATAAGAGATATTGTGATATCCCAACATATCCATGTTCCAACATGGAACAGACTTCAACTTCACCAGCAACTAGCAACGCTATAAGAGGGGCTGAGAAAAAGTGGTAACATAGCCGAACAACGGTCTGCTAGGAAAGGGTGGTTAGACGCTTGACATGGCAACATAGGAGGCATGATATAGCAAGTGGTAGGTATCGCAGCATCGCAAAAGAGCGAGCGACTAGCAAGGAAAGATAGAAGTGATTTCGAGGGTATGGTCATCTTGCCTGAGATCCCGCAAGGAAGAAGAACGAGTCCATGAAGAAGACAAACGGACGTAGTCGAACGGATCCTCACAACTCCGGAACGAAACCAAAGCTAATGATAGAAGCAACCCGGAAAGAAACAAACAATATAGTAAACACACAATCATTAACATAAACATGGCGTGATGCACAACCAAGGATGATGCATGCCCGGTTTAATGATTCATGGCATGGCAAGGTGCAACAAACAACGCTACAAATTAAGTGGAGCTCAATATGCAACGAGTTGCATATTGACGAAACACCACATCAAATAATTAGTTTTCTGTCGTTTATGTACCCAACAATATTAAGTGTTATTAAACATGGCAAGGGGTGAAGCATAAGTAAACTAACAATTTAGGCAAGTTTAAATGAGGCCGGAACAACAAACAACAATTCCGGAAAAATCCTCATGTGCATATTTTACATTTGGTACTGTTCTGCCATAAACACAATTTTAATGTTGTTAAGCAGAAAAATAAAGTGCACCATGTTAATCTATGCATTTTTCTACCCCATTTACATATAAAGTTTATTTAAATCCAAGCTACGGTTATTTATTTATGAAATAAAGCATTCTAGCATGGCATTTAAGCAAATTAATGCAAACAGCAAGATTAAGAATTTTTAACATGAATAAAAGTTGCATATTATTAAACTACACAAATTTGTGAGCATTTTACATATATGAAGTTTTTACATATGATGCATAGTTCATGAGTTATTATATGCATGAAGCAGAGGGTTTTTCTGTAAATCTGCAATTTTCGGGATAATTGGACAAATTCGCAGCAACAGAAAACAAATAACTACGGGCCAGATCTGCTAGCCCAACAGAAGGGAAAAGAGGCGCTGGGGGTGGCCTCACCATGGGCCATGGCCCGGTCGGTGGAGATGCTGGTCAACTGGCGAAGCGAAGATGGCTCGGGCGCGTGGAGGGAGACAGCCCAGGCGCGCGTGAGGTGCAGTCAACAGGGCGAGCAGGTGTGCTCTGCTCGTTGCAGAGGAAGAAGGGCTCGATGCAGGGGATCGGCAGCAGTGGGACTTGCAGAAGGGCGGCACGATGGGCAGCTGCGGCAGACCAAGGCGAGGAAAAGGGTCCAGGACGGCGGGATCCGGGCTTGGGGCGTCCAATCTGGCCGGAGGCGCGTGGAACGAGGGCGGTAGGAGCTCGAAGAAGAACCTGCAGGCCATGGCGTGGAGAAATACAGACAAGAGGCTGAGAGATTAGAGAGAGAGAGAACCGAAGGGAGAGCTGGATGAGGTGATGAGACCTGGCCGGCGCGGGGTGCTCGAGGAGGTCGTGGGGTGGAGCTCCGGCAAGACGCACGGGAGGCTGCAGAGAGCTCCATGGGCGGTTCCTGTCCACGGTAGAGAGAGAGCCCTGAGAGTTGAATACAAAGGGAGGAGGAAGAATGAGGGAAGGAGGCGGGGCATGGCGCTGGACCTGGTCCTGCTGCAGGGGTCGACGAGGAAGACGGGACGCTGTTCAGGCGGTTGGGCTCACCGGAGCTCGGACTGTTGACATGGCGGTGAGATCCGGGCACGGGGTTTTCGTTCCCGGCACCGGAATGGATGCGGGGTGCAGTGGCAAGGTGAGGAGCGCTCGGGCGCTACGTTGTTGCTGCGGGCTCGAGGAGAAAGCAGAGGAGGAGCTCCTCTCTTGTGGGCTTGATCGAGGCAAGGAGGAGGATTTGGTGGTGGCTGGCTGGTGGATCGGGAGGAGGCTGCGGGATTGGCCCGATGGAGAATTCGGGGAGAGGAGGTGGGTGCATCGGGATGGATCCCGAGGAAGATAGTGGCGGCGGCCGAGAGGAATCGATGGGACATCTCCCTAGATTCTAGGGTTGGTCTAGTTTATATAGGAAGTGGATCTAAATGCAGACTAATGGAAGCCCTTTGATCTAAATCGAACGACTGAGAAAAAATATAGGTTAGAAAGTCCAATTAAGAAAACGGAGATGTTTTAGGGTTGTTAGGGGATAATCTGAAAGCAACGGTGATGACTAAGCAGTTCGGGTTCGGGGCAGTTTCGGACGCTCATGCGAGGGGGCCGCGGGCTGATGAGAGAGGTTAAGTGGTTTGACAAGAGGGAACCGAAAACACGGTTGGTCTCGGAACGGCCAACGAAGGCAAGGGGGGACCCGACAACTACGAACGGGTGCAAGTTTTTAAAAACAATGACGGCAACAGAGTGTCGATGCAATGCGGATGATGCCACGATGAATGCAACAAACAAACGAAACACATGACAACGATGAAAAACATGGAAGCCGTCTGGAGCATTGGTCTCGGGGCATTACATGACTGCAATGCCATGGCAAGACCCTTGTCGGGCCCCAGGCAAGACCCTGGGCATCAGCGGGTCCACTACCAGGCCCGCACCTGCCCAGACTCCGCCGCCCTTCGCATCCAGCTGCCAGCCGAACCAGCAGGGCAGGCACTTGCGTGGCAATATGCGGCTTCCAGACCAACTCAGCAAGCACCTGCATGGTGGCATGCAGATCTTCGTGAAGACCCTGCCACCGCACCACCTCAGCAGTCTGCCTGCCTACATGGCATTGCACGCATCGCTGGCCTGGGCACGTGTCGAAGCGAGGCGGAGCATCGACGGACGGGACGGGCCTCGTTCCCGTCCCTGATAAAGCTAATGGACACCTAAGTAGCGCGTTTAATGCGCTTTGTCCCGTAATGCCGGGCGATAAGCTCGCACACTGTAGACCTTTCCACCACCTGTATGCCATTGTGGCAACCCCTTTTGCCTATAAAAGGAGGCCCGAGGCATACTAGAGAGGGATTCTGTTCTTTGGAACGACGCAGCCACCGTAGCTAGTTCGAGAGCTTAAGAACACTCAATACATCCACCAAAGCAGGACTAGGGTATTACGCATCTTCGCGGCCCGAACCTGGGTAAACGATCTTTGTGCTAGCTCCTAAACCTGCTCTTCTCACAAACCCGCGCCCGCCAATCATAGAAGGGATTCCAGTGATCCCATAGGTGTCATTCCCACCGACAGTCTGCGGTTGTCGGCTCGGGTGTGACTAGGTTTGTCACGTCCGAATAGGTAGCCATCATCACGTGTCAAGGAACGTCCTCGCGATCCGTAAATCGATCGGGTATATCCTGCTCTACTATCCAGGGTCTGTCGGAGGTCGTATGTGTGACCCCGAACTATTTTGTCTCTATTTTTATGTGGCAGTGGGGCATGCTGATGTCCGGCCCGAGTTGCCGCTCTATCCTGACCACGTGGTGGTCGGTCCGCCGCACTGTCCCGACTGCGTAGTGGTCAATCGGCCGCATTACGCGAGGGAGGTATGGGCTCCGGCGGCTCTTCATCAAACTGGGGTACCAACCTTCGATTCGGGTAACTCTTGGCTGGGCGTCTGAGGCCGTATTATTCGGCTGCCAGAACATCAGTCCACCTCTCGACGAGCAGATCTTGGTCAGCTTTAAGCTGCTGCTGCTTCTTTTTTAGGCTCCTTGTGGTGGCTATTAGCTAGCGCTTGAAGCGCCCTGCTCGAGAGGTTCCTCAGGCACGGCGAAATCTTCGTTGCCAAGGCATTCCTCATCCTCAGAGAGCGGACGATAACTACCATCATCCGAGTCGTTGGGCCTGGCCTGTTCGTCGGGGCTAGCTTGCCCGTTTTCTTGCTCCTCCTGTTCGGATGTTACCTTAGCAAGGTCTTCATTGTTTTCATCATCGTTCGGAGTATTATTTTCTCCGGTGCCAGCATTGTTGTCTCTATCTTTTGAAGGACGTGACTTAGAGCAGTGCCGAGGACGCCGGCGTTTTTGCTGTGTCTCAGGAGGTTTATTCTCGACTGGATTTTCTTTGTCATCGTCATTGGTTGTGTTGGGTATATCCACCATGTACACATCGTACATAGAAGTGGCCGTCCAGCGTCCAGTAAATGGTGGATTTTCGTTTTGCTCCTCATCAACATCGTCGTCCATACCGTCGATGTCTTCGGAGCCGTAATCAAGTGTGTCGGTTAAATCCTTGACCGTGGCTATGAAGTGGGTGGCGGG
This sequence comes from Aegilops umbellulata, assembly GCA_032464435.1. Classification (NCBI taxonomy): domain Eukaryota; kingdom Viridiplantae; phylum Streptophyta; class Magnoliopsida; order Poales; family Poaceae; genus Aegilops; species Aegilops umbellulata. Next base: position 4,364,072 of record CP136059.1, read on the forward strand.
TGGGAAGCAAAATTCTCCATCGTCAGCCCCTAGTTCGAACCGGACATAGTTCGGCTGTAGGTCCCCCTCCAAGGACAGGTTATTCAATGAGTTTAGCACATCGCCCAAGGGCGAGTGCTGGAAGATGTCTGCGGTGCTGAACTCGAAGATCGATAAGCGATCAAGTTCGGCGTCCGCGGACTCACATGGTTCGGAACTTATAACCAGAGACGAGTCCGGAGTTCCGGTAACACAAATATCGTGTGAGGTTAAGTCCATGTGCGGCTCCAACGCCGGGGAATCTGTGGCCTCCGTGGTGGGGTTGAGCCTCCGGTCCTTGGATGGCGCCATATGCTCCGGATCTAAGGCCAGAGCAGTTATAGGAGCTATCTCCTGAATGCGGTCCGATGACAGATTTAGGTCATGTTCATCGAGGTGACCAGGAGCAGTCACCATGGTCTCGAATCCGGCGAAGATCAAATCTCCACGGATGTCCGCGACGTAGTTCAAGATCCCAAATTTGACCTGATGGCCAGGGGCGTAGCTGTCGATCTGCTCCAGATGGCCAAACGAGTTGGCCCGTAGTGTGAAGCTGCCGAACACGAAGATCTGTCCGGGGAGGAAAGTTTCTCCTTGGATAGCGTCATTGTTGACGATTGAAGGGGCCATCAAACCTTTCGAGGACGGCATAGTAGAACTATCAATGAAAGCACCAATGTCGTTGTCAAAACCGGCGGATCTCGGGTAGGGGGTCCCGAACTGTGCGTCTAAGGTCGATGGTAACAGGAGACAAGGGACACGATGTTTACCCAGGTTCGGGCCCTCTCTATGGAGGTAATACCCTACTTATTGCTTGATTGATCTTGATGAATATGATTATTACAAGAGTTGATCTACCACGAGATCGTAATGGCTAAACCCTAAAAGCCTAGCCTGTATGACTATGGTAATGAATCTCTCTCCTCCAGACTAAGTCCTCCGGTTTATATAGACACCAGGAGGATCTAGGGTTACACAAGGTCGGTTACAAAGAAAGGAATCTACATGTTTGATCGCCAAGCTTGCCTTCCATGCCAAGAAGAGTCCCATCCGGACACGGGTAAAGTCTTTGATCTCTGTATCTTCACAGCCCATCAGTCCGGCCCATGGCTAACGGGCCGGATGCCCAAGGACCCCTTAGTCCAGGACTCTCTCAGGGGGTGCATCACCAAGTAGTGCATTAAGGACATAAGCCTTATGTGCAGCAGTGAGGATAATCCTCAAATTACGGACACATTTGCATAGTTGCTTCCATCATCTTTCAACTTAGCTTTCTGTAGGAAAGCATTAAAATTTCAGGGGAGCTACAACGTGAGCCATTGATCTACAACATTAGTTTGCAAATACATTAAGACTACTTTCATGATAATTGGTTCAGTTAATAAAATTACTAGTGAAGTCACACTTAAATTAACACCCCATAAGTTGTCTAAGTGTTACATGATCCATATCAACTAATCCATGTATGATGATCACCTGAGATGGGGTGGTCATCAACAGTGAACATCTCCATGTTGATCATATCAACTATATGACTCACGTTCGACCTTTCGGTCTCCTGTGTACAAAGGCCATGTTTGTACATGCTAGGCTCATCAAGTTTAACCCAAGTATTCCGCATGTGTAAAACAGGCTTACACCCGTTGTATGTGAACGTACAGTCTATCACACCCGATCATCACGAGGTGTAACGCCCCGGATGTAACTTGCCATATTTGTAATCCAACTCTTGCCATTTCCGGCTATGTGCTATGTTATTCCCTCCGTGGTTGGGTTCTCTCCGTTTTGCATTTTGGTCATGTCATGCATTTCATATCATGTCATCATGTGCATCGCATTCGCATACGCGTTCGTCTCATAAATCCGAGCATCTTTCCCGTTGTCCGTTTTGCAATCCGACGCTCCTATGTCTCCCGGCGTCCCCTTTTACATTTCTTCGTGAGCGGGTATTAAACATTCTCGGAATGGTTCGAGGTTTGACATGTGGCCTCGGTATAGCACCGGTAGACCGCCTGTCAAGTTTCGGGTCAATCGGAGTTCGTTTGGTACTCCAACGGTTAACCGGGTAACCGTGAAGGCCTCGTGTGTGTTGCAGCCCAACACCCCTTCAAAACAGCCCAATAACCCATCTAAGTCACTCCCATGTCCTCCGCCGTTCGATCACGATCGCGTGGGCGAAAACCGCTCTCCATTTGGAGCTCCCTAGCTCCTCCTATCTATAAAAAGGCCTTCCCCGTCCAAATCTGAGAGAGAAATCACCCTAACCCTAACTTCGCCTCGAAATCCGTGCCCATCAATCCCACCACGACACGTCAGCGCCGGCCCCCGCCTCTCTCTCTCCTCCGCCGCCGCGGCCCGCGGGGCCCGAGGCAGGCCCGCGCGGGCCCGAGATCCGCCGCCGCCGCGCGGTAGCCGCCGCCTCCCGCACCAGGCCGCCGCCGCCAGCCGCAGCCACGCCGCCCGCCTCCCGCGCGAGCCGCCCGGCCCGCGCCCGCTCTGCCGTCGCCCGCTCCGCCGCGCCGCTCCGCCGCGCTCCGCCGCCGCGCCCGCCGCCGCACGTCGCGGATCCGGTCGGGCCGGACCGGATCCGGCCGTCCCCGCCTCCGGCGCCCTTCTCCGAGCTGCCGCCGCCTCCTCCGGCGACCTCCCCGGCGGATCCGGCGAGATCCGCCCGGTGATCCTCGATCTGCGTGCCTAGGGGTTGACTTCTTCCCCCCTCGTTTTTTTCTCTAAGTCCCAAGTTTGCATATCATCATCACCCGTTTAACCTGCCATAACTTTGCATCCGTAGCTCCGATTCGCGCGTATAATATGTCAAACTGTTCGCCTCGAAGAGTACATCATTTTGTCCCATTGCATAATTTTCATTTGATGTCATCTTGATGCCCGAAATTCTGTTAGAAGAGGGTTAGTTGATGTTAGTGGCTGGATCTTATCTGAACATGCACTTTTGTCATTTTTGCCATGATTGATGTGTACCTCCTATGAAGTTGAGTCCTACATGAGTTTTGTAATATGCCATGTTACCTCTCCAGAGATTTTTGCCATGTATTTTTATGATCTATGTGGTGACTAGAACAAGCATGCAAACTAGGTCTCTTGATGTTGCTGATTCCAGAGACTTAGTGATTTCACTAAGTCCCTGACTGCTGCTATTTTCATGCCATGTATTCATGTTGTTTCTGAGAGATCCATGCATAATTTGAGCATGATCAGTAAGGTAGTTTTGAACTTGAGTATTTGCTTAATCCATACATGCCTTTGTTTGCAATTATGGAGTGCCATAGCTTGAGTCAATCGAGCTCTACTTTTGCTTCAAAATGTTGCTGGCAGATTGTTTACGTGTTATTCGATTTTGCCAAGCTTGGTGTAGTTGATCCTTGCATGATATGATGTTATTATTGCCATGTCTTGTTACTATGCCATGTCTTCTTGATGTATGTATGCTTAGTTTATCATGAAATGCTCTGTAGTGAGTGCATCGAGCTCACGAACATGCCTAGTCGTTATTAGTTTTCTGCCATGTCCAGTTTTCTGCTAAGTCTGAAACCTGTAACGAAACTTGCTTATTTGACATGGGTGTAATCATACTTTCTGGTCCTTTTTGGCTTATGGTCAGTAAGGGACTTTTGTCAAGTGCTTTGAGTAGATTCATGCCATGCCTTTATTTTCTATGTTCTGAACTTGTAGCATGTTGTTTCATTGCTCTGAACATGTCATCCTGATGTTAGTTTCTGCTACATTGATGTCTGAGAACTTGTTATCGTTTGCACTTTTGCCATGATGGTTTGGACCTGTTATGTTGGGATTGAGCCGTAGATCAGTGTTCATCTTTTGTCGTGCATCTTGTGTAGATTGCTGTCATATGCTTTGTTGTCATGTTTGGGTGCAGTAGCTTAATTATTTGTTGCTTGCTAAGTAGCATCATGCTGTTTATGGCAGTTTCGTGTCATTCTTGTATTGCTTGCCATTTGCAAACCGTGCATCCGATTCCGGTGATCTTTATATCGATTTCAACCGGAATCACCTCACCTATCCAGTGGCATGCTTGGTTTGCCAAGATTATGCCCTGTTCATCCTTGTCCTTCCGGAGCATGCATTCGCATTGCATATCACCTCTCGCATATCATGCCATGTTTTGCATCATGTTGCTTGCGCATTGCATCGTGGTTGATATTGGTTCCTTTGCTTGTTCTCTTGTCTTGGGTAGAGCCGGGAGGTGAGTACGTGACCGAGGATTCCGTTGAGAACGCTTTCGAGGACCAAGCTTTCGACAACTCTGAGAACCTTGCAGGCAAGATGACCATACCCTCGAAATCACTTCTATCTTTGCTTGCTAGATTGCTCGCTCTTTTGCTATGCCTATGCTGCGATACCCACCACTTGCTATATTATGCCTCCTATATTGCCATGTCAGCCCCTAACCATCCATGTCCTAGCAAACCGTTGTTTGGCTATGTTACTGCTTTGCTTAGCCCCTCTTATAGCGTTGTTAGTTGCAGGTGAAGATGAAGTTTGTTCCTTGTTGGAACATGGACTTGTTGTTCCTTGTTTGGAACATGTTTACTTGTTGGGATATCACAATACCTCTTATTTAATTAATGCATCTATATACTTGGTAAAGGGTGGAAGGCTCGGCCTTATGCCTGGTGTTTTGTTCCACTCTTGCCACCCTAGTTTCCGTCATACCGGTGTTATGTTCCCGGAGTTTGCTTTCCTTACACGGTTGGGTGATTTATGGGACCCCCTTGACAGTTCGCTTTGAATGAGACTTTTCCAGCAAGGCCCAACATTGGTTTTACCATTTGCCACCTAAGCCTTTTTCCCTTGGGTTCTGCAGACTCAAGGGTCATCTTTATTTTAAACCCCCGGGCCAGTTCTCCTTCGATTGCTGGTCCAAACCGAGCGATGTCCGGCGCCCCTTGGGCAACCAGGGTCTATGCCAACCCGACGTCTTGCTCATCCGGTGTGCCCTGAGAACGAGATATGTGCAGCTCCTATCGGGATTTGTCGGCACTTCTGGGAGGTTTTGCTGGACTTGTTTTGTTGCTGCCAAAATGTCTTGTAGTCCGGGATTCCGAGATTGATCGGGTCTTCCCGGTAGAAGGAATATCCTTCGTTGACCGTGAGAGCTTATCATGGGCTAAGTTGGGACACCCCTGCAGGGTATTATCTTTCGAAAGCCGTGCCCGCGGTTATGAGGCAGATGGGAATTTGTTGATGTCCGGTTGTAGAAAACCCGAAGTTGACCCTAACTAAAACACATCAACCGCGTGTGTAACCGTGATGGCCTCTTCTCGACGGGGTCCGGGAAGTGAACACGGTTGTTGGAGTTATGCCTGACGTAGGTTGTTCAGGATCACTTCTTGATCATTTCTAGCTTCTCGACCGTGCCTTGCCTTCTCTTCTCGCTCTCTTTTGCGCTGTAGTCAACATATGCTAGTCGCTTGCTGCAGCTCCACCTCACTATCCTTTTCCCACCTTTAAGCTTAAATAGTCTTGATCTCGCGGGTGTGAGATTGATGAGTCCCCGTGGCTCACAGATATTATCACCTCAGTTGCAGGTACCAACGATGTCAGTGCTGATGACGCGATCGAGCTCACTTGGGAGTTCGATGAGGAACGTGGCCGTTACTATGTTTCTTTTCCAGATGATCAGTAGTGGAGCCCAGTTGGGTGATCCGGGGATCTGTTTAGCATTTGGGGTAGTTTTCTCTCATTTTGGTGCCGTAGTCGGACCTTGAGTGTAATCTATATGATGGATGTTATTTATGTACTTGTGTGAAGTGGCGATTGTAAGCCAACTATGTATCTTTTCCCTTATTTATTACCTGGATTGTGCGAAGATTACCTCATTTGCGACATTGCTTTCAATGCGGTTATGCCTCTAAGTCGTGCCTCGACACGTGGGAAATATAGCCGCATCGAGGGCGTTACAAGTTGGTAATCAGAGCCTTTCCCCGACCTTAGGACATCACATCACAACATGCCCTGCAAAAACAAGTGACGTCTTCTACTCTGTTGTTGCAATTTTTATGTGGCTGCTAGGGCACACTATGAGAACCATTCTTATCTACGCAAAACCACAATGGTGATATAAAAGTTGCGTTTTGAACTTCTACAAGGACCGCCCTTGTCAAATCAGATTCAACTAAAGTGGGAGAGACAAAAACCCGCAAAGCCAGTTTTACGCAATACAAGTTGCATGTCAAACAGTGGAACCGGTCTCATGTGTGAGGACATCTAAGGTTCGTCCGAGCCACTTCATCCCACAATACCGCCAAATCGAAATAAGTCAAGGGAAGTAAGCAATTTGAACATCAACGCCCACAACAACTTTGTGCTCTAATCGTGCATATACATCTACGCATAGACCTAGCTCTGATGCCACTGAGGGGAACGTTGCATGAAAATAAAAAAAATCCTACAAAATACCCTAAATCTAATCTAGGATATGTAGAGATACGAGAGGGGAGTGTGTCTACATACCCTTGTAGGCCGGAAGTGGAAGCGTATATAATGCGGTAGATGTAGTCGCACTCTTCGCGATCCAATCACGATCCAATACGATCAAGCGCCAAACGGATGACACCTCTGTGTTCAGCACACGTGTGGCTGGATGACGTCTGCTCCTTCTTGATCCAGCAAGCAAGAGATGAGAAGTAGATGGGATCTCAACCAGCACGATGGCGTGGTGGAGATGGTGCTGGTGCAATCCCGTCAGGGCTTCGCCAAACGCTGTCGGAACCAATCTAAGGAGAAAATGAAGTTTTGGGAGAGGTAGGGCTGCCGCCGGGGCTTGGGATTTGGCGTGTCCAGCCCCTACTTCTCCACCACTATTTATAGGAGGCAAGAGGAAGGGTTGGGGCGCATCCTTGGCCCCTCCTCCAAGGGAGGTGGTGCGGCCAGGCCTAGGGAGGTTTCCTCCCTTCCCAAGGCACCTCGGGGGGTGCCTTCCACCCTTAGGACTCTTCCCCTCTCCTATCTCTTGGTGCATGGGCCCCTTAGGGCCGGTGCCCTTGGCCAAAATGGGCCAAGGTGCACCGCCTATAGCCCATGTGCCCCCTGGGGCAGGTGGACCCCCGGACCCCTTTCGGCACTCCTCGTACAATACCGATAATGCCCCAAACCGTTCTGGCGACCAAAACAGGACTTCCTATATATGAATATTTACCTCCGGACCATTCCGGAGCTCCTCTTGATATCCAGGATCTTATCTGGGACTCCAGAAAACATTCGGTTACAAATGCACATATCCCAATACTACTCTAGCATCACCGAACGTTAAGCATGCGGACCCTACGAGTTCGAGAATAATGTAGATATGGCCGAGACACCTCTCCGATCAATAACCAATAGCGGGACCTGGATGCCCATATTGGTTCCTACATATTGCACGAAGATCTTTATGGGTTGATCCACGATTTTGAGGATTCAGTCAATCCCTTATGCAATTCCCTTTGTCCAGCAATATGTTACTTGAGCGAGATTCGATCATTGGTATCTTCGTACCTAGTGAAATGCCATTACCGGCAAGTCTCTTTACTCATTCCATAATACAAGATCTCATGACTAAACTCATTAGTCAGATGAAGCTTTTTATGATGTTTTATTACAGAGAGGGCCCAGAGATATCTATCAGTCACACGGAGTGACAAATCCCAGTCTCGATCCATGCAACCCAACAGACACATTCAGAGATACCTGTAGAGCACCCTTATGATCACCGAGTTACGAGGTGACGTTTGATAGCACACACGGCATTCCTTCGATATCCGGGAGTGGCATGATCTCATGGTCTAAGGGACATGTACTTGACATGGAGAAAGCAACAACAAATAAACTAAGCGATACGATCTGTTGCTAAGCTTATGGTTGGCTCTTGTCCATCACATCATGCTCATAATGATGTGACCCCGTTATCAAATGACAACTCATGTCTATGGTTAGGAAACCGTAACCATCTTCGATGAACGATCTAGTCTAGTAGAGGCTTACGAGGGACACTGTCTTGTTTATGTATCTACACATGTATTTAGGTTTCCGGTCAATACAATTCTAGCATGAATAATAAACATTTATCATGAATAGGAAATATGATAATAACCCTGTTATTATTGTCTCTTGGGCATATTTCCAACACAACCAAGTTCCAAACTTGATTGTCATCCATGGACTTTAATTCGGATCTCATGCCCTCAAGCCAAAACTCAGAATCAGGGTTCTCCATCACTTACGCATACGTAGTCGGCTTGTTGTTCTCCAAAAACAACACATTGCAGCCATGCATATTGCGCAACCTTTCCGTCCTTCGTGGAACCGGCGTCGAGTCCACTATGGGTTTCCTGACTAACACCGGTGTGATAGAATCACCTACCAAAATGTCCCTGTGTGGTTCTCGAATTTCTTTGAGTCCGGCCGTCCTCCCACTAGCCTTCCGATTGAGAAATTCTTTCTCAAGGAAAACTCCATGTCGAGAGACAAACACTTTGCCCTCCTCATAGTTTGTAGAAGTAATATCCCAAGGTTTCCCTTGGATATCCCACGAATATGCACTTTTCAGATTTGGGTGTGAGCTTGTCCGACTGGAGTCGCTTGACATATGCTTCACATCCCCAAACTTTTAGAAAAGACAAATTGTGACTCGTCACAGTCCATATCTCATATGGTGTCTTATCTACGGACTTAGATGGTACCTTGTTTAGTGTGAAAGTTGTAGTTTCTAGAGCGTGTGCCCAAAATGACAAGGGTAAATATGACTGACTCGTCATTGATCGTACCATGTCCAACAGGGTCTAATTCCTCCATTCTAACACGCTGTTTCTCTGTGGCGTACCCAGAGGAGTCAGTTGTGGAACTACTCCGCAATTCTTCAGATGATCATCAAACTCCTGGCTCATATACTCACCACCACCATCAGATTATAGAAGTTTGATTATCTCACTGAGTTGATTTTCCACTTCAGTCTGAAACTCCTTGAAATATTCAAAAGTTTCTGACTTGTGCCTCATCAAGTAGACATATCCATATCTACTCAAGTCGTCGGTAAAAGTCATGAAGTATTGGAAACCACCTCTGGCTGTCATGCTCATTGGTCCACATACATCACTATGTATAAGTTCCAACAGGTCGGATGCCCTCTCGCAACTATTTGCAAAAGGATTCGTAGTCATCTTGTTGAGTAGGCAAGACTCGCATGTCTCGAATGATTCAAAATCAAATGAAGTTAGAATTCCATCATCATGGAGCTTCTTCATGCGCTTTTGACTAATGTTTCCTAGTCGACAATGCCAGATGCAAGTCGGATTTATCTCATTAGGCTTATGCCTATTGACATTTATGTTATAGGCTGACTCACCTTCAAGATCTAGGATAAATAACCCGCTCGCAACTGGTGCAAAGCCATGAAACATATTATTCAAGTAAATAGAACAACCATTGTCCTTAATATTTAATTCATAACCTTGCATCATCAAACATTATGAAGAAATAATGTTTCGACTCAAAGAAGGAACATAATAACAATTATCAAGTTCCATTACAAATCTTGAAGGTAAATTAAGTTGCATAGTGCCAACGGCCAATGCAGCAACTCTTGCTTTATTCCCTACGCGAATGTCAACTTCTCCTCTTGTGACATTCCTAGTTTTGCTTAGCCTCTGCATCGAGTTGCATATGTGAACAACTGATCCGATATCATATACCTAAGAGATGCTAGAAACATCATCAAGATAAATGTCTATAACATATACACCAAGTGTACCTCAAGAACAAGCCATACTTCTTGTCTTCTTGCCCTTCTCGGCAAGCCACTTGCTGTAGTTCCTTTTCCAGTGCCCGGGTTCCTTTCAATGAAAGCAAACAGAACGTGAGGCCGTCCATGACTTAGGCGCAGCAGCGGCACTTAGAGTTGCCTCCTTCTCCTTGCCCTTGCCCTTTGCCTTAGCCTTTTTCTTTGACTAGCTCTTCTTGTACTTAGCCAAGTTCTGCACCATCAACACTTGATGATGCATACCTTTCTTGATATCCTGTTGTGCCACCTTGAGTATCCCATGCAATTCAGTGAGGTTCCTTTCCATCCAGTGCATATGGTAGTTCGATATGAATGTCCTATAGCTATCCGGAAGAGAACCCAAAATTGTATCTATGGACAACTAGTCCCTGTCGGTGTCAAAACCGGCCGATCTCGGGTAGGGGGTCCCGAACTGTGCATCTATGGATCGAAGGTAACAGGAGGCGGGGGACGCGATGTTTACCTATGTTCAGGCCCTCTTAATGGACGTAATACCCTACTTCCTGCTTGATTGACTTGGATGCATACGAAGATTACAAGAGTCGATATACGTTGAGATCATAATGGCTAAACCCTAGATGTCTAGCTTGTATGATTATGATTGGCCCTATGTACTAAACCCTCCGGCTTAAATAGACACCGGAGGGGCCTAGGGTTGTACAGAGTCGGTTTACAAAGAAAGGAATCTTCATATCCGAATGCGGGAGGATGCCCATCCACACAAAAGGAGAGTCCCATCCGGATACGGGAGGATGCCTTCCATCTTGTATATTTAGGGCCCACCAGTCTGAACCACATCACATAGCCCGGACGCTCGAGGACCCCCTAATCCTGGACTCCCTCGGTTCACAAGTGGGAAGACCAATCGATCCAAAGCATGAATATAACGGATCATCCTGATCACATGCGGGCTCAGTAGATCACCCTCTTTCAGCTTACAATCCATCAAGGATCGCTAGAGGTTGAACCTTTCATTCCTAGCCTGCATTTGAAACATGCTCTTGAGATTCTCAATCATATCGAAACCCTCAATATTTTTGAACTGCTACCGCAGATCGGGCTCCATAGAAGCCAACATGAGATAGCTTATCTCGTTTTATTCATCAATAAGTTTCTGGTAGGCATTCTTGGTTGTGGCACTAGCATTATCGGCAATTCCTCTGCAAGCAGATTCTCTAGAAATTGTTCCTTTTTCTCATGCCTAAGAACAATTCTCAGGTTTCTATACCCGGCGGTAAAGTTTGTTCCATACAATTTATCTTTTTCCAGGATTGATTTCAATGCAAAAGGGGTAACTTGAGAAGGTGGTGCCATCGATCTATGACAGAAATATGCAAAAAACTAAGACATGTATTTATGAAGGGTCATTCTTATTAAACATTTTAATAAGATCATTACTCCCACAAAAATCAACATCCCTCAGTTGATACTTAGTGATTCAAGATCCAAGATCAACATGTCAACTAGTGCGCTTTTGTCTCACTGCTAGAAGACAAGATCACTCGGTAAGCAACGCTTGCTAATCATATCTCCATACGACTCTTGTTGCTGGGGGCATCTCATGTCGCGCGAACTCCTATGCCTCGTGGTCCAAACCTGTTGTGATAGCCACAACAAGTCAACCAATGCTTCGCATGTAAGTGTCCGACACAAACCCATCAATTCAAGGAGATCTAGTGGCACCCTAATTTTATAGGCCCACCACTAAATATGCTTAACATGTGAAGGTGCAACAATTGGGGAGGCATTTTATACTTTACATTCTTTGAGGGATCACCCTACTTAAAACATATACCAAGCAAAAGAAGGGTGCATAAAAGGGATAAACTTTAACAGGCAGTTTATATATGTGTGATATGGTATAGCCCCTATTGATGTAGCGATCCGACCTCAAACGGTCAAATCTCTGTGCATAAGTGTCATCCCTGGATTGGTAATGCTGACACACACAGTACTTGAAGGATTTATAACAAAGTGCAACCACACACTTATTACATTGAATGTCTCAAAAGAGAACTTATTACAATAATATGGCTTAAGGCCATCTAAACAAGATAACTGCGGAAGCATCGCAGGTAAATGAGTCCATCAACTCGAACGACATAGCTGAGTGCACGACAACGACCTATCGCACCTTACTCTTCGTCTGAGAAGTCTGAAACATAATATGTTGCGGCCTGAAACGGGTCAGCACATGGAATATGCTGGCAAAATAACAGTATAGAGCAATGAACAGGATAACAACTACTTCTATATGCATATATGGCCGGTGGAGGCTCTATGGTTTTCATGTTTGCGTAAAGCCAATTTTTCTCTACTGTAGAGGAATATATTTTATTTAACTACCAAGTTGGTTGATAAAATATTGAGAAGGTTCCTCCAACTCAATCCCAATTAAACAAATATTAATAACCCAACAAGTTAATTTAAAAGAGTGATGAGATCAAATCAATAATTCAAGAACGAGATACTCAAGGTGTCCATAACCAGGGACACAGCTAACCATGATTAGTTTGTACACTCTGCAGAGGTTAGCGCACTTTTCCCCACAAGACTCGATCTCCTCCATTGTATTTCTCACACTGCATGGTGTTTGAGAAACGGATGACCGAGACATAGTCTTTCTGAAGAGGTCCCCTTAACCGATAGATAGGTCGGTACACCTACAATCCCCTACATCTGCTAGCCCATCATGGAAAGGATTCCCACAATTTACTCAACTATGCTAGAGCCCATAATGGCTTGTGGCTGCACACGGAAGTTTCTAGCATGAATAATCTTATGAACCCTTTGAGCCTGGGTGGCGAACCATAGGATGATCACATGGGTACTTCGGAATATCCCAGGACAACGCTGGATTGCTCCAGGTGCCTAGACAACCACTGGGTGCTCCAGGGTGCCTCAACCAATCCACCCAAATGTGTATTAAAGTAGGCACCTTAAGTTAACCATTCATTAACAATTCTCACATATGTCATGGATACACTCAACCAAACCACGTATACGAGCATAGCATAGCAGTATAAGCATAACGTAGAAGTAACTCCCAGGGTTTGATATAAAGGACAAATAGGATCTACCTCATCATCTACTTCCCAAAACCCATATGTTAATCAGATCCTAATCATGTAATGTTTGAGGGTTGAAACTAATGCATAAAAACTGGGTAATAAAGGGGCATGATCAAAGTGTTAGTTGCCTTGCTGACGATCTCAAAACCCTAGTGACTCGTAGTAGCACGCTTCGCACTCCGAAAATTCTATCGCAAACAAACAATATCATACATAAGCAATAAGGCATAAATGCAAGGGTAAAACTCAAATAAAAAGATCCCAACTGAAAGTTCAACTGAAGAGCTTCGATTTGCAAAAAGAATCAATCAAATCGGAGCTACAAAACTCAAACTACGATTAAAAGAAGTTTGAATTCAAATCTTCTTGAAACCAAATTTTTAGTTTTCAAAACCATGTTCAAGTTGATTAACTGGAAAGAGGGGTTCGAGACGAAGATTTTGGCATTGGTTTCACTGGATTTGGATAAACGAGCAAGAAGTTGCGAGGGTTTGAAGATCAGGGGCTAATCTGCCATCAAAATAATCATGGATAGGTCCCTGGCCGAAAATAAAATAAAAAGAAAACACTAACGAACGAACGTTCGCTATCAGAGACGAACAGACAAACGCGTACGCGAACAGAGGCGTTCGGGTGAACGTTCGCTAAACAGATCCGATTGAGAAAAACCAAGAAAACCCTAACCCTAAAAATTAAACCGATCTAGAAAGCAAAAACTGAAAAAAAATCTGTAGTGAACCGGCGAACCGGAGCGGTTTTTTGTACCGGTCAACGGGCGACGGGTCAACGGCGGCGGGCGGCGGCGTTGGTGCGGGGCGGCGGACGCAGCAGCGGCACGATGGAGTGCGGGAGGCGGCGCGGTGACTTGGGGAGGAGAGGGAGGCGGGGTGGCGATATATAAAGGTGCCGGGGGGGCTTGCCTTGCGGGAGGCGGCGGTGGCGGCTCATGTCCAAGCTAGACACGACAACGACGGCGGTGAACCTCGGGACTCCCGTCCCTAGTCGGCGGGGAGGCGGCGCGGCTGGGCCTTCGGCCCCGTCGGGCGGGATTTAAAAAAATTCCACCGAAGAAAATCCTAATAAAATATATAAAAATATTCTAAAAATGCCGAAAACAATTTTCACCATCTAAATAAAATATTTAGAACATAGTGAACATTTTTCTAGCCTTAAAATGCAATTTCAAATAAAATAACAAATAAAATCCAAATAAAATATTTATTTGATTTTAAAAAAATTCCACCAATATTCCTCTCCTTTTGAAGAAGTCATATTATGTTCTCTCTTTTATTTTTAATGCTAGAAATATTCGGAGAGAAAAATATTAAAACCAAATTGATCCTCTTTTCAAATTTGAGATAATTCAAATATGAAAATATGTGAAACCTCCAACTCTCTCCTTGGGTCCTTGAGTTGCTTAAGATTTCTAGGATCACATCCAAAATGCAAATAAAATATGATATGCATATGATGACCTATGTATAACATCCAAATTGAAAATTGGGATGTTACATTTGACTATGCATGGTGATCTCCATCTCCACGTGTATGGCCCGTTCATGGTGATATCCATCTCCATGCATGGTTGTCCTCGTTGCGACCTCTATCTCCACGCCATGGTGTCAACCGTCAAGTGTTACATAAGATACTACACTATTACAAACTAATAGCTACTGAGAGTAAATTGCATTACATGGCTTCTCATGTTGACACGCAGGTCATTAATACAATAGGGGGACAACCATATGGGTCATGCCGTTTGCCGCACTCATGACATGCAGGTCGTGAAATAAAAATGTACAAGCAACATTCATGCGCTATACCAAATCACAAGCACTCCCTGCAAAACCAAGTCGGACGTTCTACCGCCGAAGATAAAACCTTTTGAAGCTCTATTTTCCAAGCGGATTTTGGCCTAGCCAGAAGCGCCAAAATCTTGTTCTAACATTTTGCTGCTAATCCAACTTTTCATTAGCTTCAATTTGACCAGTGGTGGAGCAAAATCGGAGTTCATATGCAGAAGTTATAGTTGTTTTATCGAGACCGCTCCAACAGATTTCAGCAATGCGGAAATCATATTTTCACAGTGTTGATCTATGTTCCAATTCGATCAATCTCATTGATCCTCGCATGCTGCATCAGGATTTACGATCCATTGTCTACCTCGATGGTGGAAATTGACCGGTAGGGGTAACTCTTGTCGTGACCTTTGTGTCACGATCACCGAAACAAGATCACGAAACCAACCTTCAACACTGACGTGCGCGACCGGTCTCATCGACCCGCACCTGAACCAATCTACATATCTCATATGCATATCATCAAATCTATCACCACATAGCGGAGGCTCTGACGCCACTGTTGGGACACGCGGTACGCTACGCTAGCGCCAAATTAAAATTTTCTACCATCGACCCAAGATCATGCTGCTGGAAATAGATCACGGGATCGGTTTTACCACGAGACAACTAATACAGCAAGGTGCTATACAAATGGTTTTTAACCCTTTCTGCAACGGTATTTTGAACTGTTTCCAAGTGAGTGTGTGCGATAGGGGGGTCCTTCCCACATGACCCAAAAACCATCAGGGAAAGGCCCTCCAGTCACACATGGGCAAAATGACATCGTGTGCCACGGGCGAGCGATCAAATATGGTTATACATATAGTTGTGTCAAAAAATACAATTATACAGGCCCAGTCGTTTCCAGTCGTGAGTACATACCACACAGTCAGTCTGTAGGTATGTACATACCATGCAGTCAATCCAAGGAATACGTTTCCGTTCGTATGTACATCCCACACAGTCAATCCAACAAGTACGTTCCGTTCCTATGTACATCCCACACAGTCAATCCAGGGAAAACGTTTCCGTTCGTACGTACATCATACACAATTTTCCCCATTAATTCATTTGTGATAGCGTTGCTATTGCAGACGATATTAACAATTTTACCGTTTGCATTGTTGAATGCATCACACATGGTGCATAGAAGAAACTGTGTGACATAGGTTGTCCATCCCACACACTTTTTATGTGGTAAACGTTTGCCGTGGTGGCATAAGACAAACAGTATTCAAGAGGAAGTCGTGTGCGATTGTTCATTAATCCAACACGTTTTATTCCTAGAAACTGTGTGTGTTGTCTGAGGTCATCGTCCACGATGTTTTCTCAATAACCATTTGCAAGAGAAAAACCCAATAGCAGGCTAATTGGCCTATTATTGATAATCCATTTATTAATCTAATTGAAATTTCATATTAAGCACACAATATATTTCCTTTTCGTATTCAGGAAGCATGATTTCATAATTGAAATACATGATAGTACAACATCATATAGCTTGAGCACTCTACTACCCCATTACACAACTGCATCAGCACCAAGTTTCAAATGCAACATCTATAACCTTTGGAAATTAGCATCATAGACAGTACATAGACAGATGATTCTCATTTGGAAAACTGCTGAAGCGGAAGGCGAATATTGAGCCTTCATTGATGTTGAAGGTCTCTGCAACTTTAGGCCAGTGCCTGTGGATGATTGACTGTCCATCCTTTGTCCTCTTCAGGAAGACTTCAATATTGAGCCATGGTTGTTGTATGAATACCTTCCTCGCCTCCTGACCATCACTACTGGAATCAGGATCTTTGCCGTCAGCTGGCTCTTTGTCGTCCGCTAGCTCATGGCAAAGAAGGTTTTTGCCAACAAGTTAAGGAAAACTAATGACAAAGAAGAAGCTGGCGGCAAAGATAATGTTTGCCGTCAGCTACCTCGTTGCCGTCCGCTAGCTCATGGCATAGATACTTTGCCGTCAGCCAAAAGACAGCAAAGAGGGAGGGGGGCATACTAGCGAGGTCCACCTAACGGCCACTTTCTTTGTCGTCCGCTAACGGACGGCAAAGAAAGTGACAACTAATGTCCGTTAGCTAGGCTCTTTGCCATCCGCTAGTAGACGGCAAAGAGCTGTGACCTAAACTAAAAAGCGGCCAGCCCCACGTCCCTCTCTCTCCCCTCTCTCTCCCTCCCTCATCACACCCGCGCCGCCGCCCCATGCCCGAGCCGCCCCCGCCACTCTGCCGCCCCGCCTCGCCGCCCTGGTCGCCCTGCCCCGCCGCGCCACCTTAGCCTGGCCGCCCCACCCCGCCGTGCCGCCCCGGTGCCCCGACCCGCCGCCCCGGTCGCCTCGGCGTCCCACCCCACCGCGCCGACGCCCCCTCCTCCATCCCAGGCACTCTTGCCGTGCCTGAAGGTGAGACATCCCACTTTTTTTCTTTTTTTAGATTTAGTTTAGTTAGGTTTAGTTTATATCTAGGCTTGGTTTAGTTTAGGTTTGTTTCTGGTTTTAGGTAGAGATTTAGTTTAGGTTAGGTTAAGTTTATTAGGTTTAGTATAGGTGCCATAGGGTGGCTTTGTGTGAGGGCAAGACTATGGCCGAAATATCCAGGGATAGGTATGCGAGTATCACGTGGTAGTTTACCCAAGTTCGGGGCTCTCCGGAGAGATAATACCCCTACTCCTGCATGTCTGAATATATGTGGTATATTGGTATAGAGTACTCCTGGAGTCGTATCCGAGGTCAGTGCCGCAGGCATCTGGCCTCCTATATGCATGGGTGTGTGAGCACAAGCATGTGTGCGGGCAGCCCAATTGCCTGGTCGGCTAGCCTTGGGTGGATGGATGAATGGATGCATGTGTGTGCTAGCTAGCTAGTCCCTCCATTCCAGAATATAAGGTGTATTGGTTTCCATGCAAATCAACCCATTTGAGTGTTTGACCAAGATTATAGAATAAAAGGAAAACATCTACAATACCAAGTAGATAGAATATGAAACTACTTCTGATGGATCAAATGATATAAATTTTGTATTGTGAATGTTGATATATTTTTCAAAAAACTCGGTCAAACTTGCACTTGTTTGACTTTTCAAAAAACAAATACACCTTATATAAAGGAATGGAGGGAGTATCTCGCTAGCTAGCATGCATGCGTGAGTTCTCCTCCCTGATGGATGGATGGCTTGCTTTATAGTGTGGCTAGCTTACTATCTAAGCTAAGTGGTGGCATGGGCAAGGCATGGTCGATGTCAAGCTTGTCCCCTGGGTTACTTCATAAATAATGCCCAGGGACAAGTGACACTATACATGATGGCTGGGGTGATGCGTCCATAGAGCTCAGGTACAACCATCTCGTCGAGGTCGCGTCGGGCTGCAGTTGACTTCAGGCAGCCGACTGGTTGATGCAGTCGGCAGATGGCCGGGTGGAGCAGTCAAACAGGGAGCTGGCAGGAGCGGCCGGGTAGTCGGACTGAGGGGCTTTGCTAGCCCCGATGTCTTGAATTTTTGTCTCGCCGTCTTTGGGGTACCCGTGGTCAAATACCCTTAAAAGAAGGGGAGGAGGAGGAAGAAGAAGAAGAATAGGGGTGCATCACCGATGAAACGGGTCGAGCGGGTTAGGGGGTTCCTCGGTGTCATTGGAACCCTAAATAGAAAGTTTCGTCATTGGACATACAAGTTGCCGTTGGTGTCAAACACTACATCCATGTCCCAGAAGTGACGCCTGCGTTTGGCATCCCACAACAACAGTTCTCGGAGTCGATGGCGGTCGAACACCATTGCGAATTTGTCTTGCAGCCTCTGCGATGACGATTAAAAGCCAAGTGTTGAAACTTAAAACACCCAAACTGACTCAAGTCAGTTTGGATATTTGAAATTTCAAAACTTGGCTTTAATCCTCATCACAAAGGCTGCTAGACAAATTCGCCAAGGTGTTCGACCGTCATCGGCCAGCCGAACTATTGTTGCGGGACGCCGGGCGCCAGCTTCACTTGTGGGATGTGGATCTAGTGTACAACGCCGAGCGCCACATGCATCTCGCACCGATGATACTTGCTATTTAGGGTTACATGGCCACTGACGAACCACCTATCCCACTAGTCCTGTTGTAAATATTTAGTTAGGTTGACGGAAAAAATAAAATTGCTATGTTACTCATCTTTCGATTTAAATGTGCAGTTTTTTCGTCGCTGCGAGGGTCTAGTGTTCGACGAGCTCCGCCCCTACGTTCGCGGGTGAGCACAAATGACATCTCCTCCTCCCCCGTTCATTTGCTCTATTCCGTTCTTTGTGCCGATGAAACTTGCTAGCTATAGGTGTCTTTAATCATCAGTATGCGTGACCACTATGCGTCTCCTGTTCGGAAGTGTTACATATATAAATATGCATGCATTTGCATATTTATAACCATGATTCTTTTGAATTGTCCTACGTTATCCATGGACTGCCTGAGTATGTATAGATTAGGTTCGTTTTCACATATGCTCTACTCCGGATCCGGGTACACATCCTCTCTGCTTTATTGCCGAGACATGTATCAGGAGAACAGTGGGGAGGTGTTGCCGAAATTTTGCGTCGGATCTGGAGCAGAGCATGGGAAAACGAACCCAATCTACACATACTCGGGTGGGATTAGGACCTATCTTTACCTATTAGCGTCTTGGTTGCATGGACGTAATAAAAGTGACAAACTCCATTAAATGAATAAATGAATGCTAATATTTTTTTTCTTATGTGTCCAGTAGCTAGGCAAGATGACTGATCGTGCGTGGATGTACACTGGTCACACTAGTCAGAAAGACATGACCATTGAATGGTTAACAAAAACCAAGGGGTTTCTGAGAGCCGCATTTGCAAATGGCCAAAGGACAACATGGTGCCCCTGTGTCGGGTGCAACAATTGGCACAAGAGGACAGAGGATGAAATGGGCAAACACCTGCAGAAGAGGGGTTTTACACCAGATTATATGGTGTGGACATTGCATGGCGAGTCTGCCCAACGTGCCAGAGCTGAGGTGCTTCGTCGTCACATCGACGAGCATGGTATCGGGATGCAAGACATGGTGCAAGACTTTGATGGTGCTCGCGACTCGGACGATGAGATGGAGGAATCTGCAAAGGCCTTCAATGAAATGTTGGAGTCTTCAAAACGTCCTCTCCACGAGCACACTGAGCTTTGTCAGGTAGATGCCATCTCACAAATAATGGCTCTGAAGGCTCAATTCAACTTGGGTAGAGAATGCTACGACGCAATGATGACACTATTTGGACATTTTCTACCCAAAGGCCATGTACTACCTGCAAACCTGTAGCAGTTAGACAAAATCCTCCGTGCTCTTAAGATGCCCTATGATAAGATACATGCCTGTGAGAAAGGATGTGCCTTATTTAGGCTTAAGTATGTTAACTTGAACTATTGTCCCATTTGCAAGTCATCCATGTATGTTGTGGTAGATAACGGTATGGGTGAGAAGACGCAGACCAAAATCCCCGTTGATGGTCTTCGATATATGCCAATCATACTAAGACTTCAATGTCTTTTCATGGTCAAAGAGACGGCCAGACAGATGACATGGCACAAAACGGGCAAAAGAACCCAACTAGATGCAGATGGGAAGCTGATGATGGTGCACACATCGGACGGTGAAGCATGGAAGAGCTTTGACGCATTACATGATGACAAAGCAGCAGATCTGAGGCATCCTCGATTCGGTATCAGCACGGATGGGTTCAGTGTGTTTGGTCTGATGGCAGCCCAATACAATTGTTCGTCGTATTTGTCTTTCCACTCAATCTCCCCCCCCCCCCCGGACAGATTATGCAAAGAAAGAACATTTTCCCGATGTTGACAATTTCAGGGCCCAACTATTTGGGGAAGAATATGAATGTGTACATGCAGCCGCTGAAGGACGAATTGCAAGAAGAATGGGATAATGGGTTCAAGACATACGACGCCTTTAGCAAACAAAACTTCATAATGCGTGTCTGGTACATGTACGCGACGCATGACTTGCCGACGTATGCGCTATTCGTTGGCTAGTGTGTGCATGGAAGGTTCCCATGCCCCACATGCAAGGTTGCTCTTGAGTTTCGTTGGCTTCAGGCCGGTCGCAAGTTTTCTTGCTTCGTCATGCATAGATAGTTCCTGGATCCTTGCCATAAGTTCAGGAAAGACAAGAAGAACTTCATCAGAGGTAGAGTTGTCAAAAACTCCGCACCTCTTGTGTTGACAGGCCAAGAGACCCTGGATCAGTTAAACTCTCTCGAGCTAGATCCAGAGCGTCCAGGGTATTTCAAGGGGTATAATTTGAAATACGCATGGACTCACAAGACATGTTTGTGGGATCTGCCTTACTTCAAAGACCTCCTTTGCGCACACAATATCGATGTGATGCACACTGATAAGAATATCGCCGAGGCACTTTTTGGTACATTGTTCGGCATAGATGGGAAGTCAAAGGATAATACTAAGGCTAGAGTCGATCTGGAGGCGCTATGTGATAGGACGTTACAAAACATGAAAGGACCGAAAGGAAAGCAGAACTGGACGAAGCCAAAGGCATGGTTCAATCTTGGAAGGCCAGCTATGAGGGAAATTATCTTGTGGGTGCAACAACAATTGATGTTCCCCGATGGGTATGCAGCGAATCTAGAGAGGGAGCGTGTCTTGATAAATTGAAGATATTTGGTATCAAGACTCATGATTGGCACATATGGATTGAGCGGGTAATGGTCGTGATGTTGTGTGGCTTCATCCCTGAGGATGAATGGCTAGTACTGGCAGAGCTGAGCTATTTCTTCCGTGTTCTTTCTGCGAAAGAACTATCACCTGACATGCTAGAACAAATGGAACAGTTGGCGCTGGAGTTGATCTACAAGTTAGAGAAGATCTTTCTGTCGGGCTTCTTTAATCCGATGCAGCACTTGATTTTGCATCTCCCTACCGAGGCAAGATTGGGGGGGTGCGTGCAAAATCGTTCGTGCTATGCAATTGAGAGGATGCAGAAGACGCTATGAGTAAAATGTAAAAATAAACATAGAATTGAAACATCGATGGCTGAGGCATTCATTACTGAGGAGGCAGCAAACTTTGTGATAGCACACTACGAAGCCAAAAATCGTCATTTGCATAATCCGAAGCCTTGGTACATTGCTGACGACCATCATCCTATTCAAAGGGGATCTCGCACCAGCCGGTGCTTCTAATTCCTTAATATTGGAATTCGAAGAATGGTAGATCATTTCGTTGTATATCTTCACCAACCTAAGAGAAGTGGGGCCGTACATCAAGTAAGTTCTCGGTTCATTGTTTCACAACATCTAATTTTGTTAAACAAACGGCAATTTCCATTAGACCATTTCATTTCTTCGTCTAATTCGTGGCTAATGAAACAATCCCTTTTGTATTAAACTTGTAGGCTAATTCAGGGTTAATGGACGCCAAATTGACACAAGTCGCTAATTGTTTTGACTTTAATGTCCGTTCATTTGACAAATACGACATCAACGGGTATCACTTTCGTACCTATGGCAAAGAGCTATCTATGGTTGACCGAAAGTCTACAAATTGTTGTGTCTCTGCTATCGGCAAAGGAGATACCGAGTATTATGGAAGAGTTGAAGCAATTTATGAACTTCAATTCTATGGTGCAAACCCACCAAAAGTCATAGTCTTCAAATGTTATTAGTTCCAGCCGAAGGAAACTAGAAGGACTCATGAACACTTAGGGCTAGTGGAAATCAAACAAAGGACCCATTTGGATGTTCCCGATGTTTATATTATGGCTCAACAGGCAACCCAAGTTTTCTATCTACCGTGGGCATGTCAAAGTGATCCAAATCTCAATGGTTGGGTTGTCGTTTATGAAGTGCCACCACGTGTTAGACCACCTCCCCCAATGAAGAGTATTATGAACCTCACATTAACCCACAAACATATGAAGGAGAATTCTTCCAAGAAACACGTCTTTCCAAAAAACTTTTCAAGAACTGCTCTACTTCACCCTAGAACATTGAAGTAGACAGCAACGGTGAACCCGACTTCACCCCTGAGCCGAAACAAGAAGAGCCTGAACTAGAAGAGGTTACTGCTGCGGATGACCTTTGAATGCTTGAGCGATTACGTAAAGGTGACCTTCCACATGATGATGCATTTATTAATGATGATGATGAGCACGTCATTGCTGATAGTGATGATGATGATGCATTTATTGATCCTGATGATCCAGATTATTATTAGGTATTCAATTTTGTATGTTGTACTTGATTTATATAGTTACTTGTATGATTGTATAATTTATATACTCATTTGCATAATGTTCTTGCTTTGTATGATTGTTTCTTATACATAGTGCCATGGTCTTGATTTCTGTCCCCGTCGGCCCTCGCCCGCTTTATGATTCGGATGTGGCAAATTCTCTTTTATAACTATTTGTTGCATTTCACATTTATGACAATTATGGCCATCAAGTTGACAGAGATATTCTAATCTAGGAGGTATGTGAACTGGAATTTGAAACCGACCCTCTTGTCGAGAAGTTAAATTTAGTTGAAAACGAAAATGAGTATTTGAAAGAAAAATTAAAAGAATTGAAGAAGAAAGATGTATGTTGCCGATGTTGTATGTTGTATGTTGTATGTATGTTGCCGATGTCGTCGATGATCACAAGATGAAGATGAATGCAATGCGCTTGAAGATGGATGCAATGCACCTGAAGCTTAAGAAGATTAGAAAATATGACATTGATAATGAGGCTTGGTATCATTATGCCGTTGGATCCACTGTTAACTTTGTTGCAATCTTGATCGCATTTGTTGTCATGAGGGTATGTTTTCTCTAGTGTTTTGCTTAAGAAATGCATACTTAGCTTATTTTCCTCCTAATGGCATAATTACCGAAGTAAGATAAAAATGGCATTTTTACCTATGTTAGTTACAAGAAGAAGATAAATAAGAGGAGAGGAGAAAAATAAAAGAGAAGAAAATTTCTTCTTCTACTACTTCTAGCTAGTCTTCTTCTTCTAGTCTTCTTCTTCTTCTTCTAAATTTATTCTTTCCCAATTTGTAGATTTGCTTTCGATGAGGAAGCTTGCATTGATGGAGTCTACTCTTCTCCTTGTGCTTCCTTTTTGTTTTGATTTTTTAGGATGAACAATGTGAAACTTGCTACCTATATATGTAGGTATGGATGAAACCATTGTATGCATGTTGTTGGATATGTTTGCTAGCTATATATGTTGCATATGGACTTTTCATTGGTATGTATATGTGTTGTTACGCTTGTCGAAAGTATCTTCAAATGTGTGTGTAAATATATATATATATATATATATATCTGAAATTCTGTCAAACTGAATGAATTTAAGAAAAAACAGAAAAAAGCAGGGGTTGTACAGGCTCTTTGTCGTCAACTGGCGGACGGCAAAGAGCTTTGCCATCAGCCAGCGGATGGCAAAGCTGCCACGTGGAAGCTACTTGTGCAACCTGGTGGCACTGGGCTGGCCTATATGGTTGCTTTGTCGTTCGCTGGCAGACGGCAAATATCTTTGCATCTTTGCCATCGCCCAGCTGACGGCAAAGCATGCCACGTGTCAGCTACCTGGGCTGGCCTACATGGGCACTTTTCCATCAGCTGGTAGACGACAAAGATACAAAGGTCTTTGTCGGCCGCCAGCAGACGGCAAAGCATGTCGTTAACCCCCTAACGGACCTAACCTGCCACGTGTGTTGTCCAGGCTCTTTGTCGTCCCCTGGCGGACGGTAAATACCATTTCATATTTGCCGTCCGCCAGCCGATGGCAAAGAACCCTTTGTCGTAGCTTATTCAGCCGGACCTGTTGTCGTCTGCTGGCGGACGGCAAAGACCTTTGTCGTCCGCCAGGCATGGCTTTCCATCAGCCATGGCTGACGGCAAAGTGCCTGATTCCTGTAGTCCATACAGGTGGTTTGAGAGGTAATCATCAGTGAACTGCTTTGGAAAGGCCTGAAAACAAGGATATGCATAAATATCTTCTCTAGATTTGAAATGTTGGAAAGGAATTAAAAAGACAAGGTATAACAGTTAGTACCATGTTGTAATGAACGGATGTCTTCTTCATTGTGGAGACAAAGATATTGTTGTTTTTTTTCACTACTTTCTTTATCCTAACAATCTTTCTAAGTTTCTTGACTTAACTGATATTCATGGACATCTCATTTCCCCATATGCAATAAGGGTTGAACAGTGGGTCAAAATCTCTGACAGCAGGACCTACATGTGCAAGAGCAAATTGTTAAAGACCTAATATTTAAAAACAAGAAGTGGAAAGGTGTGTTATTAACTACAACATGCCTAATATTTTAAAACAAACAAACATAGTCATTCTAACTTTTATTGTGCAGGTCTAAGTACACTAGTTATTGGCCCCGTTTGGATCCATGGGTTAGAGTTAGTTTGAGCTAGTTTGGGCTCAAATAGCCCTAAAGTATCCAAAGATGAGGGCTAGTTTGAGCTAGTTGTGTCCAACCCACCCAAAACAACTATCCCACCCAAGAGGTGCTAATTGGGACTAGTTCTTCTAGTGCATTTATTGTCAATCTAACCCTGTCATCCAAACACCTCTTTGGCTAGAGTTAGTCTAGGGTTAGTCATTGTTGAGTATCATTGTTATTTAGGAAACATAGGAGAGCATAGGAATTATTCTACCTTGACTTGTACTCCAAGATGACCACGTACTCCTATATATATGCCCACGAGGATCAAGCAATAGAATCAACTATTCCACCAATCTCTCTCTCCTTTTTAACTGTCATGAGGTAGAAACTAACTCCAACATCTAGCTAAGTTAGAATATCCAAACAGTGCCATTGTTAAATCAAATGGAAAGGCGTGTTAAAAACTCCCTCCGGTCCTTTTACTCTGCATACAAGAATAGTTCAAACTTCATAATGTTGGACCTTATTTATATGAAAAATGTCAACATGTACCATGTTAAAGTTATACAATATGAACATTTAAGTCATGACACATCTACTGATATTGATTTCATATTGTGAATGTTGGTATTTTTTTCTACAAAGTTGGTCAAACCTTACGAGGCTTGACTTTAGACAGATCTTATATGTGAACTAAAAAGATTCGGAGGGAGTACAACATGCTTAATAGCAACCAAAAATAATCATTCATAGAGCTATTGTTAAAATTGGTATTGATGAAATTAAACTAAACAGTTCATACTAGCACATATAGAACATCACACTTTGAATAGCTGAAATAAACAAGGCATACTACGAACAACCAAAGATGGCAATTGAAACTGGACATATGCTAACTAGGAACAATCGAACAACCAAAAACGGTAGAAACAAACAAGGCATGATGCAAACAACCAAATATGGCAATAAATATTGGAAAGGTTCTCACTACAAAAGGAATTCGAGAAAACAAATTATGGGATTCCCCCGGTGAAGAGGCACGGCAAAACAAATCATGGGTTTCCTCACTTGTCAAAGATTAGCTCCTCCTCGTGGTCGCCATAGATGAGGTCTGACATGCCAGCTAAGGATCCCAAGCCAGCGTTGCACAACGTGTCCTTCAGAAATGACAAAAGGGGCTACATGGCGATGAAGGATGGCAAATCGTTCATAACGAGCAACAGGAGATCGGCGGCAGGGCCATCGATGAGATCGACGACTGTCGAACTAGAAGGGTCGGGGGTGGGCAACTAAACCTTTGACATAGCCTACATCAAGTCGTCACTGTAGACGACCTAGATGTCGTAGCCAGCATTCGCGACATGCCAGAATACTCCAGCCCGCTGATTGAAAGGCTCCATCTAGGTCCAGTCATCATCGTCTGATTCCTCGGCGGCCACCTCGGTTACCTCGGGCGAAGATGTTGTGGTAAAGCTCTTTTGGGCCATTCGCTCCTCGAGCTCCCCCGGAAGAGTAGCCGAGCTTAGGCTGCAACGCTCTGGAGTGGGGGAGGGGTGGGGATGGGTATTTGTGGGAAAGGGGGAATTTCGCGAGCGTCATCTAAGAAACTCAGGGCGGTGAGGGTATGTATATCGGTGGGTAAACTGCACGGGCAGACTGGCAGAGGTTGACGATGGAGGTGGCGCGGCAGCGGCAACCTAGCTAGGTTTCGAGCAAGGGAGGGGTGGTGTGCATGTGTGTGAACTGGGGATTTGGGGTGAGCGAAGGATTTCGGGTGTGTGTGGAGGGGGATCCAAGGTGGTGTTTGAGGAAAAGCCGCGGGTACTTAATATTTTACTAGGCGGGACTAAAATGGCAGGGCTACCGAAAATTTGGATTAAGGTATTGAAGTAGAGCAGGGCGGGAGTAACGAACATCACACACGGTTAAAACATAATAATCGTTTGCTATCAAACAGAAAAACACTCCGGGCGAGCAGATATATTTGAGATTGCGAGGGATGCAGGTGGGAGTAAAATTCTGGCGTAACTAAAAATTTGGATCTACTGATTTAAGCAGAGCGAGAGTAACAGACGTCGCACACGGTCCAGACATAATAATCGTGTGCTATCAAACAGAAAAACCATCTAGGCGGGTAGATATTTTTGAGATTGTGAGGGAGTAGATATTTTTGAGAGGGGGGGAAACCTTGTGGATCCCAATATGTTGTGATCATGTGGGTGATAGGGGCAGGGGCGTGGCACACGGGTAGTCCTAGGGAACTGTGTCTGTTTCGTACCCCATCGCAGATGGTTGCTACGTCCGACTCGTCCGCTTTTTATAAATTTGGTGAATGAAACTTGGGGAAGGGTCAGAACACGAACACACATGCATGTGGAACAAATATATTTATGAAAGGGCGGTTTTATGTTCAAATACCCAATGCGCAACTTTGATGTGGCACCTGTCATACAAAGCGCATGTTATTTTTGCTAACCCCCCACCCCACAGACACACACACACCCACTTCATGTTGGCGGGAGGGTAATCCTAGCTATGAATGCATGCCCCCAAATAGCTAGGTTTGACATCTCAGCCTACCATAACACAAAACCGAAAGGAGTACATCATGGTCAACCCCCCTTGCTTCCGATCAAATGTGGACAATGTGTGAGCCCACATATGTGTTCTTTTGGCATTAGATGGGTGAGACCACATACGAACCACACCGGCGGGTGGCCCGATGTGTGTGTGTGTGTGTGTGTGTGTGTGAAAACGATGTGCTGTGTGATATTTAAATAACCAAATCACAAATTTGATGTGGCACATGTGCATCGCAAATTAACCGGACATCCCCGACCCCACAGAGGTTCATCAAGTGCTAAGCAGTACTGTGCCCCCCTCCACACACACGTTGAGTCGGTGGGAGGGGGCATCTCACCAAGGCGTATTGTAAGACTAACCAAGAAGAATCACCACCTTGGTTGTATAATCTCTCTTGTTGTTGTGTTGAAGTCATGAATGGATGTCCAAACGTGGCCGTAAAAATAGGCTAGCTTGTCGCCGATAACCATGCGAGGGAGTGACTGAAGACAACCACTGCGTGCATGTGGCTCAATGCAAACATATGTATGAAGTGTCATGTGGTGTTTGAATATACCCAATGCACAACTTTCATGTGGTATCGTGCTTTTGGAACCAAAAAATCCCCACATGGAGCAAGGGTTGACGGCGCATATACTATATATATATAGGGATTCATGTGTATGCAAGACCTTGAACTTAATTAGCCCTCGAATCTCCCAATGATCGACGTACGACTATACAGTAACGCGAACCAAGAGAAGAAGAATTGACCCTGGTAACCTCTCTAGCGTTGTTGGTCGAAGTGATGGACGTCCATGCGGGCCCACAAATATATAGGCTGTCAATGATAACCAAGCGAGGAAGAGTGTCCAAAGACAACCATTGCATGCATGTGCCCCAAACATATGCATGGACATGCATGATGCATGCATATATGTTTGAATACTGAAAGCACAACATTTTGATGTGGCACATTCATGCGTCAAAAATCGCACAGTCCCCACATCGATCTGGTTCATGACGTGTCGCGTGCTTGCCCCCCCCCCTCTTCGACCTGATGGGAGGGATTCGTGCGCACACATGCGCTCAAAGTATAATATGGTATCTCTCACATCATGACATGCATGTACCATATTGTATAAGATGAACCAAAACTTAATCCCCTCCTAACTATAAGTCAAATTAACCTCTTTCGCCGTCGGTCAAAGTGATTGACCAAGCGGGCACAAAGAGATGGACAAAGCATCTCGCCGATAACCTCGTGAGTGAGTGCTAGAGGACAACCGCCATCGCTTGCTTGTGGGCCAAACACATATATGGAGATGTGTTGTTGTGATGTTTGAATACCTAATATATATGCAGTACTTTGATGTGGCACATGCCTCAGAAACCATTAAGCCCCCCACACGAACCGAGCTTCATAACACGCAGTGTATATATATTACTTTGGTCAATCACTTTGGTCAATCACTTTGAGCTATTCTATTACTAGTAACAGAATATTATTCTATTACCCCTAGGCCCTATATAGGCCCGATCTGGACAAACCAACCACACGTGCCCGCTAGAAAAAAGCCCACCCCTAACCCCGTCTACCAGTTAACGCGCACCCAGTCCTTCCTAACATAGAGCCACCCTCCGTACCCATGCGCTTCCGGCGCCGGCCGCCTGCCCCTCTGTACCCACGTGCCGCCGCCGCCGGCCGACTGCCCTCCCTACCACACACTGTCGCCGCTGTCCTTCTCTGCCCAGCCAGCCTCCTCCCTTGCCGCCTCCCCGTCGCCTCGCCAGCCACCTCCCCCCCCCCCCCCAGCACGCCGCCGCCACGCCGCCTCGCCAGCCACCTCCTCCCCCAGCGCACCGCCGCCCCGTGGCCTCGCCAGCCACCTCCCCCCAGCACGCCGTCGACGGCCCCTCCCACAGAGCGCCGCCGGTCCCTCCCCTAGCGCGCCGCCGACTGCCCCATCTACCATAGCGCGCCGCCGCCGGCCCCCTCTCCCAGCGCTCCACCGCTGGCCCCCTCTCCCAGCGCGTCACCAAGCGCCCCCTGGACAGCGCAACTCCGACTGCACCATGTCTTCGAGATGCACCATCAGCTGTTCCTCCTCCCTCCAGGTATGCACGAGCTTCAGTTCGTCGAGAGGCTCCTGCTACCTCTTGAGCTTGCGTCGGTTTTCCCCGAAGAGGAGAGGATGATGCAGCAGAGTAGCGTAAGTATTTCCCTCAGTTTTTTTAGAACAAAGGTATCAATCCAGTAGGAGGCCACACTCAAGTCCCTCGTACCTGCACAAAACGATAGCTACTCGCAACCAACGCGATTAGGGGTTGTCAATCCCTTCACGGTCACTTATGAGAGTGAGAACTGATAGATAATGTTTTTGGTATTTTTGATATAGAGATGCAAAGTGAAAAGTAAAAGGCAAAGTAAAAAAGAAAAGCAAGATTGACATCATGAGAATAGACCCGGGGGCCATAGGTTTCACTAGTGGCTTCTCTCAAGAGCATAAGTATTCTACGGTGGGTGAACAAATTACTGTTGAGCAATTGATAGAATTGAGCATAGTTATGAGAATATCTAGGTATGATCATGTATATAGGCATCACGTCCGAGACAAGTAGACCGACTCCTGCCTGCATCTACTACTATTACTCCACTCATCGACCGCTATCTAGCATGCATCTAGAGTATTAAGTTAAAAACAGAGTAACGCTTTAAGCAAGATGACATGATGTAGAGAGGTAAATTCATGCAATATGAAATAAACCCCATCTTGTTATCCTCGATGGCAACGATGCAATACGTGCCTTGCTTCCCCTTCTGTCACTGGGAAAGGACACCGCAAGATCGAACACAAAGCTAAGCACTTCTCCCATGGCAAGAAAAACCAATCTAGTAGGCCAAACCAAACTGATAATTCAAAGAGACTTGCAAAGATAACCAATCATACATAAAAGAACTCAGAGAAGATTCAAATATTATTCATAGATAGACTTGATCATAAACCCACAATTCATTGGTCTCAACAAACACACCGCAAAAAGAAGATTACATCGAATATATCTCCACAAGAGAGGGGGAGAACATTGTATTGAGATCCAAAAAGAGAGAAGAAGCCATCTAGCTACTAACTATGGATCCGAAGGTCTGAGGTAAACTACTCACACTTCATCGGAGGGACTATGATGATGTAGAAGCCCTCCGTGATGACGACCCTCTCCGGCGGAGCTCCGAAACAAGCCCCAAGATGGGATCTCATGGATACAGAAAGTTGTGGTGGTGGAATTAGGTTTTTGGCTCCTGTTCTGATCGTTTGGGGGTACCTAGGTATATATAGGAGGAAGGAGTACGTCGGTAGAGCTTCGAGGGGCCCATGAGGCAGGGGGGCGCGCCCTAGGGGGGCGCCCCCCACCCTCATGACCACCTCTCCGATGCCTTGGCGTAGGGTCCAAGTCCCCTGGATCACGTTCGGTGAGAAAATCACGTTCCCGAAGATTTTATTCCGTTCGGACTCCGTTTGATATTCTGTTTCTCCGAAACACTGAAATAGGCAAAAAACATCAATTCTGGGCTAGGCCTCCGGTTAATAGGTTAGTCCCAAAAATAATATAAAAGTGGAAAATAAAGCCCAATATAGTCCAAAACAGTAGATAATATAGCATGGAGCAATCAAAAATTATAGATACGTTGGAGACGTATCAGGCATCCCCAAGCTTAATTCCTGCTCGTCCTCGAGTAGGTAAATGATAAGAAGAGAATATTTGATGCGTAGTGCTATTTGGCATAATTTCAATGCAAATCTTCTTAATTGTGGTATGAATATTCCGATTCGAAAGATTCAAGACAAAAGTTCATATTGACATAAAAATAATAATACTTCAAGCATACTAATAAAGCAATTATGTCTTCTCAAAATAACATGGCCAAAGAAAGTTATCCCTACAAAATCATATAGTCTGGCTATGCTCCATCTTCACCACACAAAGTATTTAAATCATGCACAACCCCGATGACAAGCCAAGCAATTGTTTCATACTTTAACATTTTCAAAACTTTTTCGATCTTCACGCAATACATGAGCGTGAGCCATGGATATAGCACTACATGTGTAATAGAATGGTGGTTGTGGAGAAGACAAAAAGAGGGGAAGATAGTCTCACATCAACTAGGCGTATCAACAGGCTATGGAGATGCCCATTAATAGATATCAATGTGGGTGAGTAGGGATTGCCATGCAACGGGTGCACTAGAGCTATAAGTATATGAAAGCTCAACAAAAGAAACTAAGTGGGTGTGCATCCAACTCGCTTGCTCACGAAGACCTAGGGGAATTTGAGGAAGCCCATCACTGGAATATACAAGCCAAGTTCTATAATGAAAAATTCCCACTAGTATATGAAAGTGACAAAATGAGAAACTCTCTATCATGAAGATCTTGGTGCTACTTTGAAGCACAAGTGTGGTAAAAGGATAGTAACATTGTCCCTTCTCTCTTTTTCTCTCATTTTTTTCCTTTTTTTTATTTTTTGTCCGGAGACTCATCCCGGCTTGTGGTGGAATCATAGCCTCCATCATTCTTTCCTCACTTGGGACAATGCTCTAAAAATGATGATCATCACACTTTTATTTTTCTTACAACTCGATACTTAGAACAAGATATGACTCTATATGAATGCCTCCGGCGGTGTACCAGGATATGCAATGAATCAAGAGTGACATGTATGAAAGAATTATGAATGATGGCTTTGCCACAAATACGATGTCAACTACATGATCATGCTAGCAATATGACAATGATGGAGCGTGTCATAATAAACGGAACGGTGGAAAGTTGCATGGCAATATATCTCGGAATGGCTATGGAAATGCCATGATAGGTAGGTATGGTGGCTGTTTTGAGGAAGATATATGGTGGGTGTATGATACCGGCGAAAAGTGTGCGGTATTAGAGAGGCTATCAATGGTGGAAGGATGGGAAAAAGTGTGTATCATCCATGGACTCAACATTAGTCATAAAGAACTCATATACTTATTGCAAAAATCTAGAAGTTATCAAAGCAAAGTATTACGCGCATGCTCCTAGGGGGATATATTGGTAGGAAAAGACCATCGCTCGTCCCCGATGGCCACTCATATGGAAGACAATCAATAAATAAATCATGCTCCGACTTCGTCACATAACGGTTCACCATACGTGCATGCTACGGGAATCACAAACTTCAACGCAAGTATTCTTTAAATTCACAACTACTCAACTAGCATGACTCTAATATTATCACCTCCTTATCTCAAAACAATTATGATGCTTTAATCTTTTCTTAGTATTCAACGCACTCAAAAGAAAGTTTTACAAATCTTGAATACCAAGCATATTATTATTAAGCAATTTACCATGCTATTAAGACTCTCAGAATGATCTAAGTGAAGCATGAGAGATCAATAGTTTCTTTAAAACAAATCCACCACCGTGCTCTAAAAGATCTAAGTGAAGCACATAGAGTAAAATTATCACGCTCAAAAGATATAAGTGAAGCACATAGAGCAAAACTGCATAGCTCAAAAGATATAAGTGAAGCACATAGAGTATTCTATCAAATTTTAATTCATAAATGGCTCTCTCAAAAGTTTTGTACAGCAAGGATGATTGTGGCACACTAACAAACAAAGACACAAATAATACAAGACGCTCCAAGCAAAACACATATCATGTGGTGAATAAAAATATAGCTCCAAGTAAATTACCGATGGAAGTAGACGAAAGAGGGGATGCCTTCCGGGGCATCCCCAATCTTTGACTTTTTGGGGTCCTTGGATTATATTGGGGGGTTCCATGGGCATCCCCAATCTTAGGCTCTTGCCACTCCTTGTTCCATAATCCATCAAAAGATTTCACCCAAAACTTGAAAACTTCACAACACAAAACTCAATAGAAATCTCGTGAGCTCCGTTAGAGAAAGAAAACATAAAGCCACTTCAAGGTACTGTAATGAACTCATTCTTTATTTATATTGGTGTTAAACCTACTGTATTCCAACTTATCTATGGATTATAAACTATCTTACTAGCCATAGATTCATCCAAATAAGCAAACAACACACGAAAAACAGAATCTGTCAAAAACAGAACAGTCTGTAGTAATCTGTAACTAACGCAAACTTCTAGAACTCCAAAAAATCTACCAAAATAGGACGACCTAGAAAATTTGTTTAGTGATCAGAAGCAATTGGAATCATTATTTTATCACCTTCTGGTGATTTTTAACAATTGTTTTCGTGAACAGAAAGATTCTGGAAATTACAGCAAGATCTAATAACTATCATCCAAGAAGATCCTATAGGTCTAACTTGGCACAAACACTAATTAAAACACAAAACCACATCTAAACAGAAGGTAGATGGATTATTTATTCCTAAACAGAAGCAAAAACAAAAAAACTCAAAATAAAATTGGGTTGCCTCCCAACAAGCGCTATCGTTTAACGCCCCTAGCTAGGCATAAAAGCGAGGATAGATTTAGGTATTGCCATCTTTGGTAGGCAATCCATAAGTGGATCTCATGATAGTTTTATATGGCAATCTTATTTTCTTTCTAGGAAAGTGTTCCATGCCCTTTTTTAATGGAAATTGAAATTTAATATTCCCTTCCTTCATATCAATAATCGCACCAACCGTTCTAAGGAAAGGTCTACCAAGAATAATAGGGCAAGAAGGATTGCAATCTATATCAAGAACGATAAAATCTACGAGTATTCAATTCCTATTTGCAACAATAAGAACATCATTAATTCTTCCCGTAGGTTTTTTAATAGTGGAATCTACAAGATGCAAGTTTAGAGAGCAATCATCAAAGTCATAGAAATTTAGCAAATCACATAAGGTTTTGGGGATAGTGGAGACACTAGCACCCAAATCACACAAAGCATAAAACTCATTGATGAGGACATGACTACCTTGGATACGACCAAAAATATTGCATACATGCATATTTGTCAGGTGATTTCTAGTGTCAACAATTCAATAATCTATTTATATTATCCAGAACAAAAATACTTCACACACTTTTGTGTTTTGTCTAATTGCAGGTGTATGGGACATTTGTACAATCCACATATGAAGATAAGGGAAAAAGAGAAGTTTAGGTGCTGTTCAAAAAGTCCCTTCATGTCACTTTTGGGCCAAGAGAAGATAGAGTCCAAGTCTCTCACGTTCTGGATTCAGATTCGGACTGCACAGACCTACCTGACTCAAAACGACAAGAACTTTTTCATACGGACTCCGAATTGGGTGATTATTTTTTTGTTGGAAAGTAGATTTCGTCCTCTTTCCACGCCATTTGGATTCACCTTTAAATTCGTCCGGAGCGTTGAGATATGGACGAAACAATCTGACGCTGCAGCAGAATCCGAGTCAAACAACAAGTCCAAAGGTGTTGCATCACCTCCACTTGGGCCCATGTGCCTTGTACGACCTAGGGTTGGTTTTAGGCTGCCTTGGGACGTCCCCCCACCTCCTTGGCCGCCACCCCTTGCTCCTATATAAGTAGATCCATCTAGTAGCTTTTTCCTTGGGATTTGTTTAGTTAAAAGTTAGCCATTGCAACTTCGTATACTTCGTTTGTGTCCAACGACCAGACCAAGACCGCTTTTGGATCCCCACCTTTATCAATACTTCATCTATATTCACAATATTCAGATTGCTTTATCATATTCTTGCTTGTTCTTCGATTGCTTGCAGGAATAGACCTTCGTGGTCAGGTTGATTGTGCTCCGACGTGGTCAATAACCTCTCGGAGTTGGTTTAGCGATTGCTAAGGCGCAACGTCGTGCACGTTTGTAGTCGGATCTTCAAAGTCGTCTCCACCAAATCGATAGTTATCATCTCATCGAAAGATCGGGACACCCCCGCCTCTATCACTCATGATATTTAATTTTAATTTTAATAGTTGGTTCCCACTCATCATAGAGTTTTCTATGGATAGAAACTTTCAACTCAAGTTTTTTTCATAAGATTGCACCAAGGCATCAACAATATGTTCGGTAAAGGCTTTCTTTTGACTATAAGCATGAGGATAATTTAGCACGGATTGCAACAAGGAAATACAATCAATTAAAGAGCAACTTTCATAATTAAATTCCTTGAAATCCAATATAGTGGGTTTAGCAACATCTACGGTTTTATTTATTTCAATCCCACTTTCATAAATCTCATCATAAAGGTCTAAATACTTTGAATTTTTAGAACGCCTTCTAGGTAAAGGAAGATCATATTCAGTTTCATCAAGATTCATATTGCAAAAGAAAGATTTGATAGGGGACACATCAATAACTTTTAGATCTTCATCTTGATTTTCATAGGAATTGGAAGAACACGCTTTAATAAAGGCATCTTTGGAAGCACGCATCCTAGCGGTTCTTTCTTTGCACTCATCAATGGAAATTCTCATGGCTTTGAGATACTCATTGATATCATGCTTAGGAGGAATAGATCTAAGCTTTAAAGAATCAACCTCAAGAGAAATTCTATCAACGTTCCTAGCCAAATCATCAACTTTAAGCAATTTCTCTTCAAGCAAAGCATTAAAATTCTTTTGTGAATTCATAAACTCTTTAACACTATTCTCAAATTCAGAGGGCATCTTATTAAAATTTCCATTAGAGTTGTTGTAGGAATTTCCATAATTATTAGAAGGATTACTAGGATAAGGCCTAGGATTAAAATTCCCTCTATACGCGTTGTTACCAAAATTATTCCTACCAACAAAATTCACATCCATAGATTCATTGTTATTCTCAATCAAAGTAGACAAAGGCATATCATTAGGATCAGAAGAAACACTCTTAGTAGCAAA
Organism: Aegilops umbellulata; assembly: GCA_032464435.1. NCBI lineage: Eukaryota > Viridiplantae > Streptophyta > Magnoliopsida > Poales > Poaceae > Aegilops > Aegilops umbellulata. The sequence goes on from CP136059.1 coordinate 4,400,612, forward strand.
TAATTTCATGAGTTCATCCATCTTTTCACTCAAAACATTGATTTCTTCTATAACATGCACTTTTTTATTAGTGGATCTTTCAATGTGCCATTGAGAATAATTAACAATAATATTATCTTGGAGTTTAGTAGCATCTCCTAAAGTGATTTCCATAAAAGTGCCTCCTGCGGCCGAATCCAAAGATTTCTAGAAGAAAAATTCGACCCGGCATAAAATTTTTGTATAATCATCCACAAGTTCAAACCATGAGTAGGACAATTACGTATCATTAATTTCATTCTCTCCCAAGATTGTGCAACATGTTCATGATCAAGTTGCTTAAAATTCATAATGTTGTTTCTAAGAGAGATGATCTTAGCGGGAGGAAAATACTTAAAGATAAAAGCATCTTTGCACTTGTTCCAAGAATCAATACTATTTTAACGCAAAGACGAAAACCAAGCTTTAGCACGATCTCTAAGAGAAAAAGGAAATAGCTTCGATTTAACGACATCATTATCGACATCTTTTTTCTTTTGCATATCACATAAATCAACGAAGCTATTAAGATGAGTAGCGGCATCTTCACTAGGAAGGCCGGCGAATTGATCTTTCATAACAAGATTCAACAAAGCAGTATTGATTTCACAAGATTCAGTATTGGCAAGAGGAGCAATCGGAGTGCTAAAGAAATCATTATTATTGGTATTGGTGAAGTCATACAATTTGGTAGTATCTTGAGCCATCGCGACAAACAAGCAATCCAACACACGAGCAAACAAAAGGCAAGCGAGAAAAAGGCAAACGGAAAAAGAGAAGGGGAAGGAAAAGGAGAAGGAGAAGGAGAGGGCGAATAAAACGGCAAGGGTGAAGTGGGGGAGAGGAAAATGAGAGGCAAATGGCAACTAATGTAATGCGAGAGATAGGGATCATGATGGGTACTTGGTATGTTGACTTTTTGCGTAGACTCCCCGGCAACAGCGCCAGAAATTCTTCTTGCTACCTCTTGAGCTTGCATTGGTTTTCCCCGAAGAGGAGAGGATGATGCAACAGAGTAGCGTAAGTATTTCCCTCAGTTTTTGAGAACCAAGGTATCAATCTAGTAGGAGGCCACGCTCAAGTCCCTCGTACCTGCACAAAACAATAGCTACTCACAACTAACGTGATTAGGGGTTGTAAATCCCTTCACGGTCGCTTACGAGAGTGAGAACTGATAGATAATGTTTTTGGTATTTTTTATATAGAGATGCAAAATGAAAATTAAAAGGCAAAGTAAAAATAAAAGCAAGATTAAAGTGATGGAGATTGATATGATGAGAATAGACCCGGGGCCATAGGTTTCACTAGTGGCTTCTCTCAAGAGCATAAGTATTCTACGGTGGGTGAACAAATTACTGTTGAGCAATTGACAGAATTGAGCATAGTTATGAGAATATCTAGGTATGATCATGTATATAGGCATCACGTCCGAGACAAGTAGACCGACTCCTACCTGCATCTACTACTATTACTCCACTCATCGACCGCTATCCAGCATGCATCTAGAGTATTAAGTTAAAAACAGAGTAACACTTTAAGCAAGATGACATGATGTAGAGAGATAAATTCATGCAATATGAAATAAAATCCATCTTGTTATCCTCAATGGCAACGATGCAATATGTGCCTTGCTGCCCCTTCTGTCACTGGGAAAGGACACCGCAAGATCGAACCCAAAGCTGAGCACTTCTCCCATGGCAAGAAAAACCAATCTAGTAGGCCAAACCAAATTGATAATTTGAAGAGACTTGCAAAGATAACCAATCATACATAAAATAATTCAGAGAACATTCAAATATTATTCATAGATAGACTTGATCATAGACCCACAATTCATCGGTCTCAACAAACACACCGCAAAAAGAAGATTACATCAAATAGATCTCCACAAGAGAGGGGGAGAACATTGTATTGAGATCCAAAAAGAGAGAAGAAGCCATCTAGCTACAAAGTATGGACCCGAAGGTCTAAGGTAAACTACTAACACTTTATCGGAGGGGCTATGATGATGTAGAAGCCCTCCGTGATGTCAGCCCTCTCCGGCGGAGCTCCGGAACAGGCAACAAGATGGGATCTCGTGGATACAAAAAGTTGCGGCAGTGGAATTAGGTTTTTGGCTCCTGTTCTGATCGTTTGGGGGTACGTAGGTATATATAGGAGGAAGGAGTACATCGGTGGAGCTTCGAGGGGCCCACGAGGCAGGGGGGCGCGCCCTAGGGGGGCTCCCTCCACCCTCGTGACCGCCTCTCTGATGCCTTGGCTTAGGGTCCAAGTCGCCTGGATCACGTTCGGTGAGAAAATCATGTTCCCGAAGATTTTATTCCGTTTGGACTCCGTTTGGTATTCTGTTTCTCCAAAACACTAAAATAGGCAAAAAAATAGCAATTCTGGGTTGGGCCTCCGGTTAATAGGTTAGTCCCAAAAATAATATAGAAGTGGAAAATAAAGCCCAATATGGTCCAAAACAGTAGATAATATAGCATGGAGCAATAAAAAATTATAGATACGTTGGAGATGAATCAGCTCCCTGGAGGTTCACCATTTTATGGTTTTTCAGTTCATCTTTTAAAAAGCATTAAAAAAACTATGTGTCATTTTTGTCATTCACACGAGTTCAGGTATTCTTGCTGCACAAGTTCAAAAATCTGAAGAAACAAAGCTCAAACCAGGTTCAAAAGCTGTTTCCTTCATAAATTATTTGTTTTTGGTAAATTCCTTGTTATGGATAGTACAAATGCACATTGTTCAGTAGTACAGGTGTGTATTGTGATTGTGACTGTGACTTGGAGTTCAAAAAACAGATAACAAAAAGGTACATCGAAGAACCCAAAAACATTGGTAGTTTTTGAAACCTAAAGTTCAGTTCAACGTGTTTTCTATCATCAGCTCGTTAAGAACCCCATAAATGGTTCAATGTGCGTGTTCGAGAAAATAGCTGGCTATATATACAAAAATTTGTAGCTTGGCATAAAGGATTTCATATCAGCTCGGACTTGAGAGGCCTTGTAAAATCACTAGTCTTTGAACCGTTAACCTATCATTATATTGCTGACTCCCCTATATATCTAACTTATGTAGTCCCCTGGTAACTCAAATATACTAAGAACTCTCCATGTTCCGTGTAAGTCCTGTATAAAAATTGAAATGACGGATGTTACATATGGTATTTTGCAAAGTTCTGGAGAACTTCAATGCTCAGTTGTCTGTTAGTTTATATTGCATTTATTTTGGAGAAACAGAAACTTCCATTTCTTTGAAAAATGAACCGTAATCTTCAAATATTTGATCATTGCCCCATCTACCCCAACATGCTGCCCTGCCCCACCATGGCTCCTCGCCTCCACCAAGGGATCCTAGCCCCTAGCCTGGCAGGCTCCCCGGAGCATGTCTTGCCAGGTTGCCTCCTGGCAGGATCTGTTGCCTCAGTTTCACCAACCAACCCCTATCCGGTTCTAGCGACCTCCACCAGGTGTGCGTCAGTCTTGCCGTGCCATGTGGCAATGCAGATGTGTTCTTTGTGTGGTAAAGATTTTGACAGTAAACTATGCAAAAATTTGAAAACAACCAAAAGTTCAACTTGCAAAACCATAGCAGTTCTATAATGCAACATGCATCAAACTAAAAAATAGCAACCATATCTTGAAGCACCATGCTCTCACCCAGAAGTTTGAAAAAAAATCATGGATTTCAGTTTTGGTAACATGTTTTCGTTTAAAATGTGACTGTTGATTCTTTCTTTAATGAGCTTTATGTATTATCTTTCCTATGTCTTACTGTAGGAAAATATGGGGGCCTTCAGCAAGTAATATTTCTCTAACGGGGATCTGATGCCTACGCCACCGAGAGCCTGATCCTTCTTGCCGCATGCTCACGGCGACCGCAAGCATTGTAAGGAAAAAAAGCTTTGATGTTCTTGTTTTGTACAAATATAGCGTGCAGAATGTTTTAGAAAAATCCTGAAATTTGAGTGTCTTTTACCTCTTTGTTGTAATGTAGACATGTCGAAAGTAGCCCACGCGTGCCACCACCACCACCGTTTGCTGCCCCTCGGCACTCACTGTCGTGGTTGAGCGCTAGTTTTAGTGCAATTCTTATTCTAGTTCAGTTCTGCTCTGCCCCACGAGAAGTGCACTTACTCATGGATGCATTTTGTTCCATCTAGGTTTGTCATGTAAGTTCAAAGTTCATATGTTGTTAGAAGTTTGATGAATTGAACACTCGTCAGTTCGCGTGTGTTTTTAATAAGTTCAGTTCGTGTGTGCTACTCCACTGGATGGGACAATAAATATACTTTCTCAGTTCAGCTAGTCCACCTCTTCAAGTTCAGTAACTATTATGATGAATAGGTTCCCTGTATTCATGTTGAATAGTTTGGTAAACTACATAGTTGTATTTTGGCATAGAAATGTTGTTCATGTGACTTTTCCATTTTGGTTGTTCACAAATAAGTCGACTTTGACCTTAAAAGGCAGCAGCCCCAGATCACGATCTTTATTTCTTATGAATTTGGCAAGCAGAGGCAGCAATTACAAAAATTGATGTTGTGTGAAATTTTGCATGTTATAAATTCTGAAATCTGAATGATTGTATGCCTTTTTCAGATTGAACCGCGAGTGTCGCACTAGATCGATGCCTTAGTCTATGCTTGTATCTTGTATGCCTTTTTCAGTTCACTTTGTAAGGTTTTTTCAGCTCACATTGTAGATTTTTTTTCAGTTCAATGGATTCCAGAAAATAAAAAACTGCGGCTAGGTGATGAGTCAACTTCCTGTACTGCTGTTCCACGAGCACTGGAGGATGCCGACCACCAGCACCATTGCTTCCCGACCTCCCGCTTTCCGTGCCACCCGTCCACGAGCACTCAAGGCCCCCACCATGGTCGTCTATCTACCCACTTCCCCAGTGAGCCCATGCTCTTCTGCTCTTTACGCTTGAGCCACTTGCACTTCTTTTCTCAGTTTTAAAATTCCCAAAGCATCAGTACTATGTATCTGGATACACCATGTTCCTTCTGCAAATTTCTCTTATGCTTGTATGTCCAAAAAATGTATAATTGTTTCTTTTGATGTTATAGTGCAGAGGAGGCTTAAAAAAAATCATGTTTCTCTAGTTGAAAATCTTGATGCTATGTAGGTGCTTGAGGGAGTCCTGGATTAGGGGGTGTCCGGATAGCCGGACTATACTTTCGGCTGGACTCCTGGACTATGAAGATACAAGATTGAAGACTTCATCCCGTGTCCGGAAGGGACTTTCCTTGGCGTGGAAGGAAAGCTTGGCGATAAGGATATGTAGATCTCGTACCATTGTAACCGACTCTGTGTAATCCTAGCCCTCTCCGATGTCTATAAACTGCAGGGTTTTAGTCCGTAGGACAGAACTACAATCATACCATAGGCTAGCTTCTAGGGTTTTAGCTTCTCTGATCTCGTGGTAGATCTACTCTTGTACTACCCATATCATCAATATTAATCAAGCAGGAGTAGGGTTTTACCTCCATCGGGAGGGCTCGAACCTGGGTAAAAACATCATGTCCCTTGTCTCCTGTTACCATCCGCCTAGACGCAGAGTTCGGGACTCCCTACCCGAGATCCGCCGATTTTGACACCGACATTGGTGCTTTCATTGAGAGTTCCTCTGTGTCGTCGCTTTTAGGCCCGATGGCTCCTCCGATCAGCAACAGCGATGCGGTCCAGGGTGAGACTTTTCTCCCCGGACAGATCTTCGTATTCGGCGGCTTTGCACTGCGGGCCAATTCGCTTGGCCATATGGAGTAGATCGAAAGCTATGCCCCTGGCCATCAGGTAAGATTTGGTAGCTTGAACTACATGGCTGATATCCGCGGAGACTTGATCTTCGACGGATTCGAGCCACAGCCGGGTGCGTCGCACTGTCGCGAAGGGCATGATCTAGCTGTGCTGCCGGACAGTGCCTTGGAGGCCGCACCCATGTCCGCTCCGTCCTTAGCTCGGAGCCGACTGCGCCAATCGAGGACGGGTGGTTGGACACCGCCTCGGGGGCTGCAATCTCTACGGCGATCGAGCCGAACACCATCCCTATTCTCTGGCCGAACACCATCCCTATTCTCTGCGAGGCCCGTGGCTCCAAGGTGCCGGACTCTGAGCCCCCCGCGCCCTTGCCAGTCGAACCCGATTGGGCGCTGGTCATGGAATTCACCGCCGTGGATATCTTTCAGCACTCTCCCTTCAGCGATATTCTGAACTCACTAAAATCTCTCTCTTTATCAGGAGAGTCCTGGCCGGACTATGGTCAGCAAGGTTGGGATGCGGATGACGAAGAAATTCAAAGCCCACCCACCACCCACTTCGTCGCCAGTGTCGATGATTTAACTGACATGCTCGACTTCGACTCCGAAGACATCGACGGTATGGACGACGATGTAGGAGATGAACAGGAACCAGCGCCTATAGGGCACTGGAAAGCCACCTCGTCATATCACATATACATGGTGGACACCCCAAAAGAAGGCAATGGCAATGGAACAGCGGAGGATGACCCCTCCAAGAAGCAGCCTCAACGTCGGCGTCAGTGGCGCCGCTCTAAATCCCGCCAAAGCAAAAACGGTGATTCCAGCACGGGAAATAATAACACCCCGGACAGTGCCAAAGACAACCCCCTCCAGCAGGATTCCGCACAGGAGGATGGAGAAGCCAGCCGAGATCGGCAGAGGACGATAATTACATGCCTCCTTCCGAAGACGAGGCAAGCCTTGACGACGATGAATTTTTCGTGCCTAAGGATCCCGTCGAACAAGAGCATTTCAAACGCAGGCTTATGGCCACGTCAAGCAGCCTCAAGAAAAAACAGCAACAACTTAGAGCTAACCAAGACTTGCTAGCCGACAGATGGACTGAAGTCCTTGCGGCCGAAGAGTACGAACTCGAACACCCCTCCAAGAGCTACCCCAAGTGCAGGCTACTACCCCGATTAGAGGAGGAAGCACCTAAACCTACATCACCAGCGCATGACGCAGCCGATCGGTCACCTCGTGGCTGCGACAGAGAGGCCTCTCGGCCCTCCACTCAAGCCGCACCCCGGCGATGCTCAAAAAATACCAAGGCACAAGGAAATGCGCCAGACCTGCGAGATACATTGGAGGACAAGGCAAGGCAAACAAGATCGATCTACGGATCGCGTGGGCACCCCATGACACGAGACGGTAATCGTCACGCCGGATACAGTAAATCCGGCCGGGCCGAACACAATAGACAAAGCTCGTTCGAGCTGCGTCGTGATATAGCCCAATACAGAGGCGCCGCACACCCACTATGCTTCAGAGATAAAGTAATGGATCATCAAATCCTCGAGGGTTTCAAACCCGTGAACATCGAATCATACGATGGCACAACAGATCCTGTGGTATGGATCGAGGACTATCTCCTTCATATCCACATGGCCCGTGGTGATGACCTACACGCCATCAAATACCTCCCACTCAAGCTTAAAGGACCAGCTCGGCATTGGCTTAACAGCTTGCCAGCAGAATCAATTGGTTGTTGGGAGGACCTGGAAGCCGCATTCCTCGACAATTTCCAGGGCACTTATGTGCGACCACCAGACACTGATGACCTAAGCCACATAATTCAGCAGCCAGAGGAATCGGCCAGACAATTCTGGACACGGTTCCTAACCAAGAAAAATCAAATCGTCGACTGTCCGAACGTAGAGGCCCTAGCAGCCTTCAAGCATAACATCTGCGACGAGTGGCTTGCACGGCACCTAGGACAGGGAAAGCCGAAATCTATGGCAGCCCTCACGACACTTATGACCCGCCTTTGCGCGTGAGAAGACAGCTGGCTAGCTCGCAGCAATAACATGACCAAGAGCCCTGGTAATTCGTATACCAAGGACAGCAGTGGCAGGTCGCGTCGCAACAAGCAAAAGCGTCGCATTAACAGCGACAATGCTGAGGATACGACAGTTAATGTAGGATTCAGAGGCTCTAAACCCTGTCAGTGGAAAAAGCCATTCAAGAGAAATACTCCGTGCCCGTCCAGTTTGGACCAAATACTCGATCGCTCATGCCAGACACATGGCACCCCCGAAAAGCCAGCCAATCACACCAATAGGGATTGTTGGTGTTCAAGCAGGCAGGCAAGCTACATGTCGAAAACAGAGACAAGGGGCTGCATAGCGATGACGAGGAGGAGCCCCGGCCGCTGAACAATAATGGATAGAAGGGTTTCTCCCCACAAGTGCGGGCGGTGAACATGATATACGCAAGCCACATTCCCAAGCGGGAGCTGAAGCGTGCACTCAGGGACATATATGCGTTAGAGCCAGTCGCCCCAAAGTTCAACCCATGGTCCTCTTGCCCGATCACTTTTGATCGAAAGGACCACCCCACTAGCATCCGTCATGGAGGATTCGCCGCATTGATTCTTGACCCAATTATTGACGGATTTCACCTCACTAGAGTCCTTATGGACAGCGGCAGCATCCTGAACCTGCTTTACCAGGATACAGTGCGAAAAATGGGCATCGATCCCTCGAGGATTAAACCCACTAAAAAGACCTTTAAAGGCGTCATACCAGGTGTAGAGGACAACTGTACAGGCTCGGTTACACTTGAAGTGGTCTTCGGATCTCCGGATAATTTCCGAAGCGAGGAGTTAATCTTCGACATAGTCCCGTTCCGCAGTGGCTATCACGCACTGCTCGGGCGAACCGCATTCTCAAAGTTCAATGCGGTGCCGCACTACACATACCTCAAGCTCAAGATGCCAGGACCTCGAGGAGTCATTACGGTCAATGGAAACACCGAACGCCCTCTCCGAACGGAGGAGCATACGGCGGCTCTCGTAGCGGAAGTACAAAGCAGCCTCTCAAGGCAATTCTCCAGTCCGGCCATTAAACGTCCGGACACCGTCAAGCGCACCCGGAGTAACCTACAACAAGACCACCTGGCACGTTCCGAGCAAGCGTAGCAATGCGGCCCCAACCCCAACCCTCGCGAACTTGCGAAACCAGTGTTGCGCGTACATAAATACGCCCTGGAAATACCATGGGCAAAGGGGGAGGAGCACCATCACGGCACGCCCGAAACACGGCTTAAACCACACTAGGGGCTGCCGAATTCTTCATTTTCTCTTACTTTCAGGACTCCATTCTTTGGAAGGTCTGTCCGGCAGTACAATTGCCACACAAACGATACAACAACCAGGGAAGCAGAAAGCTACGCCGAATTCTCAGGTGGTCTCTATAACAAGCAACATACCTGTCTTACATATCATCTCGCAGCTCGCCCCTGGAGGGGGACATATCAAATAGTCCCATCCCTTGCTTATCGCACTATTTGTGTCGTTTCTGCTTTTACAGCAGCACTTTAAAATAAACAATGCTTAGCTTCAGCTTATTACTGCATTCTCTATTCATTTCTTTTTTAATATATATGTTCAGTTATGATATTTAGTGTAACGCCCCAGATGTAACTTGCCTTAATTGTAATCCAACTCTTGCCATTTCCGGCTATGTGTTATGATATTCCCTCCGTGGTTGGGTTCTCTCAGTTTTGCTTTTTGATCTTGTCATGCATTTCATATCATGTCATCATGTGCATCGCATTCGCATACGCGTTCGTCTCATAAATCCGAGCATCTTTCCCGTTGTCCGTTTTGCAATCCGGCGCTCCTATGTCTCTCGGCGTTCCCTTTTACATTTCCTCGTGAGCGGGTATTAAACATTCTCGGAATGGACCGAGGTTTGACATGTGGCCTCGGTATAGCACCGGAAGATCGCCTGTCAAGTTTCGGCTCAATCGGAGTTCGTTTGGTACTCCAATGGTTAACCGGGTAACCGTGAAGGCCTCGTGTGTGTTGCAGCCCAACACCCCTTCAAAACAGCCCAATAACCCATCTAAGTCACTCCCATGTCCTCCGCCGTTCGATCACGATCGCGTGGGCGAAAACCGCACTCCGTTTGGAGCCTCCTAGCTCCTCCTATCTATAAAAAGGCCTCCCCCTCCTCCATTTGCGGGCAAAACACCCCAAGCCCTAGCCCCGCTCCTCGCGCCGCGCCGGACACGTCCGGTCCGCGCCGGACACCCGCGCCGCCGCCGCCTGACGAATCAGGGCGCGACACGTGGCAACCGGCCACCGCGCGCGCCGCCGGCCCGCCGAGCCCGCGGCTGGCCCTCCCGGCCCGCTTCTCCGTCGCCCGCCTCCCGCGCCCAGCGCGCCTCGCCTCCCCGGCCCGCGCCCGGCGCCGCCCTCTCCGTCGCCCGCGCCGGCCACCGCCGCCTCCGCCGGCGCCCCGTCGACCTCGCGCCGTCCCCGCCGCCTCAGGCCGCCGCCGCGCCGTCCCGGTGCCGCCCCGCGCCGTCCCCGCCTCCTCCGCCGACGCCGGTGCCAGATCCGGCCGCCCCGGCCCGGATCCGGCCGCCCCTCGCCTCGCCGCCGCCTCCCCCCCGCGATCTCCGGCGAGTTCCGCGGCGGACCTCGGTTTCCGCGCCGACAGGGTTGACTTCGCTTCCCCCCTCGTTTTTCTAAGTCCTTAGATATTTGCATCATCATCAAATGTTCCCAGCGCCATAACTTTGCATCCGTAGCACCGATTCGTGCGTACAATATGTCGGATTGTTCTCCTCGAAGAGTACATCATTTTGTTCCATTGCATCATTTTCATTCGAAGTCATCTTGATGCCCGAAATGCTGTTAGAAGAGGGCTAGTTGATGTTAGTTGCTGGATCTTATCTGAACATGCACTTTTGTCATTTTTGCCATGATTGATGTGTACCTCCTATGAAGTTGTGTCCTACATGAGTTTTGTAATATGCCATGCTACCTATCCAGAGTATTTTGCCATATTTTTTTTAATCTATGTGGTGACTAGCACAAGCATGCAAACTAGGTGTCTTGATGTTGCTGATTTCAGAGACTTAGTGATTTCACCAAGTCCCTGACTGCTGTTATTTTTATGCCATGTGTTCATGTTGTTTCCGAGAGATCTATGCATAATTTGAGCATGATCAGTAAGGGAGTTTTGAACTTTAGTATTTGATCTATCCATCCATGCCTTTTTTTGCAATTATGGAGTGCCATAGCTTGAGTCAATCGAGCTCTACTTTTGCTTCAAAATGTTGCTGGCAGATTGTTTACATGTTATTTGATTTTGCCAAGCTTGGGATAGTTGATCCTTGCATGATATGATGTTATTATTGCCATTTCTAGTTACTATGCCATGTCTTCTTGATGTATTTATACTTAGTTTATCATGATATGCTCTGTAGTGAGTGCATCGAGCTCACGAACATGCCTAGTCGTTATTAGTTTTCTGCCATGTCCAGTTTTCTGCTAAGTCCGAAACCTGTAACGAAACTTGCTTATTTGTCATGGGTGTAATCATATTTTCTGATCCTTTTTGGCTTATGGTCAATAAGGGACTTTTGTCAAGTGCTATGTGTAGATCCATGCCGTGCCTTATTCTGCTATGTTCTGAACCTGTAGCATGTTGGTTCATTGCTCCGAACATGTCATCCTGATGTTAGTTTCTGCTACATTGATAATTTCACTAAGTCTGAGAACTTGTTATCGTTTGCACTTTTTCCATGATTGTTTGGACCTGTTATGATGTGATTTAGCCGTAGCTCAGTGTTCATCTTTTGTCGAGCATCTTGAGTAGATTACTGTCATATGCTTTGTTGTCATGTTTGGGTGCAGTAGCTTAATTATTTTCTTGCTAAGTAGCATCATGCTGTTTATGGCAGTTTCGTATCATTCTCGTATTGCTTGCCATTTGCAAACCGTGCATCCGATTCCGGTGTATTTTATATCGATTTCAACCGAAATCACCTCATATATCCAGTGACATGCTTGGTTTGCCAAGATTATGCCCTGTTCACCCTTGTCCTTCCGGAGCATGCATTCGCATTGCATACCACCTCTCGCATATCATGCCATGTTTTGCATCATGTTGCTTGCGCATTGCATCGTGGTTGATTTTGGTTCCTTTGCTTGTTCTCTTGTCTTGGGTAGAGCCGGGAGACGAATACGTGAACGAGGAACCTGTTGAGAACGCTTTCGAGGACCAAGCTTTCGACAACTCTGAGAACCTTGCAGGCAAGATGACCATACCCTCGAAATCACTTCTATCTTTGCTTGCTAGATTGCTCGCTCTTTTGCTATGCCTATGCTGCGATACCTACCACGTGCTATATCATGCCTCCTATATTGCCATGTCAGCCCCTAACCATCCATGTCCTAGCAAACCGTTGTTTGGCTATGTTACTGCTTTGCTCAGCCCCTCTTATAGCGTTGCTAGTTGCAGGTGAAGATGAAGTTTGTTCCTTGTTGGAACATGGACTTGTTGTTCCTTGTTGGAACATGTTTACTTGTTGGGATATCACAATACCCCTTATTTAATTAATGCATCTATATACTCGGTAAAGGGTGGAAGGTTCGGCCTTATGCCTGGTGTTTTGTTCCACTCTTGCCACCCTAGCTTCCGTCATACCGGTGTTATGTTCCCGGAGTTTGCGTTCCTTACACGGTTGGGTGATTTATGGGACCCCCTTGACACTTCGCTTTGAATAAGACTTTTCCAGCAAGGCCCAACATTGGTTTTACCATTTGCCACCACCTACCCTTTTTCCCCCGGGTTTTCGCGAGCCCGAGGGTCATCTTATTTTAACCCCCCCCCCCCCCCCCGGCCAGTTCTCCTTCGATTGCTGGTCCAGACTAGAGCACCGTGCAGGGCCGTCCCTTGGCAACTTGGGTTATGTTGGCTCCTGTACGCTTAGCTTATCCGGATGTGCCCTGAGACCGAGATATGTGCAGCTCCTATCAGGATTTGTCGTCACAATCGGGCGGTTTTGCTGGACTTGTTTTATTGCTGTTGAAATGTCTTGTAGTCCGGGATTCCGAGATTGATCGGGTCTTCCCGGTAGAAGGAATATCCTTCGTTGACCGTGAGAGCTTATCATGGGCTAAGTTGGGACACCCCTGCAGGGTATTATCTTTCGAAAGCCGTGCCCGCGGTTATGAGGCAGATGGGAATTTGTTGATGTCCGGTTGTAGAAAACCCGATGTTGACCTTAACTAAAACACATCAACCGCGTGTGTAACCGTGATGGTCTCTTCTCGGCGGGGTCCGGGAAGTGAACATGGTTGTTGGAGTTATGCCTGACGTAGGTTGTTCAGGATCACTTCTTGATCACTTCTAGTTTCTCTACCGTGCTTTGCCTTCTCTTCTCGCTCTCTTTTGCGCTGTAGCCACCATATGCTAGTCGCTTGCTATAGTTCCACCTCTCAAACCCCTTTCCCACCTTTAAGCTTAAATAGTCTTGATCTCGCGGGTGTGAGATTGCTAAGTCCCCGTGACTCACAGATTTTATCACCACAGTTGCAGGTACCAACGATGTCAGTGTAGATGACGCGACCGAGCTCACTTGGGAGTTCGATGAGAAACGTGGCCGTTACTATGTTTCTTTTCCAGATGATCAGTAGTGGAGCCCAGTTGGGTGATCCGGGGATCTGTTTAGCTTTTGGGGTAGTCTTCTTTCATTTTGGTACCATAGTCGGACCTTGAGTGTAATCTGTATGATGGATGTTATTTATGTACTTGTGTGAAGTGGCGATTGTAAGCCAACTATGTATCTTTCCCCTTTATTTATTACAGGGATTGTGTGAAGATTACCTCACTTGCGACATTGCTTTCAATGCGGTTATGCCTCTAAGTCGTGCCTCGACACGTGGGAGATATAGCCGCATCGAGGGCGTTACAAGTTGGTATCAGAGCCTTTCCCCGACCTTAGGAGCCCCCACTGTTTGATCGTCTTTAGTGGCCGAGTTGTGTCTAGAAAAATGTTTTGAGTCATTTAGGAATTATATATCGGAGAGTTTAGGAATTCTTTTTACTTCCCAGTCCCTTCGACCTTCTTGTAAGGCTTCCTGACGTAGAGTTTTGACTCTTCTCCTCTCAAATTTCACTAAATTTTTTTTAGGATCACGCGGGTATATTACAATCGTTCTGATGGTTTTATGATGACAACATTGTCTTGGTTGCCTCCTGACATTTAGGGGTTGTGGCAGTGTCCCGGGGAGTTGAGCTCCGAGGTGTTGTCGTCATAATTTTATCGTTGCGGTTTTGGAATACCTGAGTTTAGTACGCCGACATCGAAAATCTCTTTTGTACAGTTGTTGGTGAGATAACCCTGATAGCCCAGTACTGTGGCGAGTGCAGGGGTATTGCCATGACTTGTATAACGGATGCTTTTCGAAGGTTGAGGTAGACAATTTCCGAAGGTTTCTTGGTTATGTGTTGAAGGATGGATACAGCTGGTTGTAGGATTTGCTAGTTTGGGTGAGATATTATGCTTCCCCTGTATCCCCAACACCTGATTGCATAACCAGAAAGTTTCGGGAGTTTATAAGTGGGAATTCTTGTAGCTTTAGTATTTCTTCCGCAGATATTTGGTTTGTGATTGGGTAATCCTTACCAAGTATTTGTTCACTTCCGTACCTTGTTGATTTTATTCCTTACCATGTTCTAAGTGGCTTCTCAATTTTGGAAGTGTGATGATTTACATTGGAATACATTCGTTCATTCTCGTTCGAATGTTAATTGTGAAGACTATATGTTGCAATTGCGTTCCTTTGATTCAGCCTCAGTATATCTCTGTCAAGATCTTAATGGATGTCACCCTCTTCAGGATGGCTCCGCCAACGCGTCAGAATCCGGAACGCAATGAAGGGAATCAGGCTAACCCTCCGCCACCACCTCCGCCTCCGGAAGCATGGCAAGCCTTGATGACTGCCACAAATGCCAATGCTCAGATTCTGATTCAGCTCTTGCAAGATCAAAACCAAGGGCAAGCTAATCAAGAGAATCAAGGCCAAGGCAACAATCAGCCGCATTTCGCTTCACTGAACCAGTTCCTTGCTAATCAGCCAAAAACCTTCAGCTACTGTGTCGAGGCCACAGACGCCGATGATTGGCTCGTGGACATCAGCAAGCATTTCGAGTGCAGCAATGTGAGACCTGAGGACTTTGTCAAGTTTGCCTCTTTTCAACTCAAAGATCAAGCTGCTGAGTGGTTCCAGCAATACAAAGATTCCAGAGGAGGTCGTGTGATCACTTGGGATGATTTTCATCGTGACTTCAAAGCACACCACATTCCAGAAAGTGTTGTGGAGCTTAAGCGTGAGGAATTCCGCAATCTCAAGCAAGGCACCATGTCTGTCTATCAATACAACACTCAGTTCCAGAAGCTCTCTCGTTTTGCAAGGCAAGACATTCCTGATGAGAAGAGTATGATCTACCAATTCAGGCGTGGTCTCAGAGAAGATCTGCAACTTGCTCTCGTGCTTTTCGAGCCATTAAAGTATGATGAATTCTACAACATGGCGCTGAAACAAGAAGCTGCTCAGCTCAAGTGTGAGGCATCTAAGAAGAGAGTCAGAGACGCAGTTCAGTCTTCTTCTTCCTCACTTGGGGCAGCTAAGCAACAGAAGTTCTGGTTGCCTCCTCCTCCTCCGTTCCGTCAGCCTTTTCAGCAGAAGAACTCAAGTGGTCGTGGATCTTCCCACCCACCCAACCCTGGCTATTAGAACAAGTCTCAGAACCAAGCTCCAAGGCCAAGTGCTCCTTACCATCGCCCGCTCTCAGAAGTGACTTGTAAGAAATGTCAGCAGAAGGGTCACTATGCGAACAAGTGCTTCAATCAAAGGCGCCTTCCGCCTCCTCCTCCTGTGAAATCTTCCAGCAATGCAGTGGTCAAGCATAATCCTAAGCACGTAAAGGTGAACATGTTGAATGCAGCTCAAGCAGAGGATTCTTCTGAAGTGATCATGGGTAATATTCCTGTTAATGATATTCCTGCCAAAGTCTTATTTGATACTGGTGCATCGCATTGTTTCATGTCCAGATCATTTGTTTCAAAGCATGACTTCGTTTCTGAATTATTGGCTAAACCCTTGGGGGTTGTTTCTCCGGCCAAGCCTATGAGGGCCACCACAATGATTCCGAATGTCTCTATCAAGATGGGCGACTATAAATTTCTATCTTCTCCAATGGTGCTTGGTGATTCTGATATTGATCTCATTCTCGGGATGGACTGGCTTTCTAAGCACAAGGCTCAGCTTGAGTGTGCTGCCAGGGAAATCAAATTAACTCACACTTCGAACGATGTGATCATCTATGCTTCTCGTGATGATACCATTCGGTTGTTTTCTCTCAATGAGAATGATGAATTGGAGGCTATCTCTCAGATTCCAGTCGTTTGTGAGTACCAAGATGTTTTTCCAGAAGAGCTTCCGGGTATGCCTCCCCGTCGGGCAGTTGAATTTGTTATTGATCTTGAACCTGGCACGGAACCCGTTTGCAAGCGTCCTTACAAGCTTGGACCAGATGAGCTCAAGGAATTGAAGATTCAACTCGATAAACAAGAACGTCTGGGTCTGATCAGACCGAGTTCTTCTCCTTGGGGTTGTGGTGTTCTTTTTGTCAAGAAGAAGGATGGCACGGACCGACTTTGCGTCGATTACCGTCCATTGAACAAGAAGACTATCAAGAACAAGTACCCACTTCCCAACATCAATGAGCTTTTCGAGCAACTCAAAGGTGCTAAGGTGTTCTCCAAGCTTGACCTTCGTATGGGTTATCATCAGATTCGCATTCGTGAAGAAGATATTCCCAAGACAGCATTCAGAACAAGCTTTGGTTCTTATGAATATACTGTCATGTCTTTCGGCCTTGTCAATGCTCCTCCGTATTTCACTCGCTTGATGAATTTCATCTTCAACCCCTACATCAACGAATTTGTCTTGGTCTATATTGATGATATTTTGGTCTTCTCCAAGAATAAGAAGGATCATGCCGAACACTTGCGATTGGTACTCGACAAGCTCAGAGAGTATCAATTATATGCGAAGTTCTCCAAATGTGAATTCTGGCTTGATGAAGTTCTTTATCTTGGCCATATCATCTCTGCCAAGGGCATCGCTGTTAATCCAGAGAGGGTGTCTGCAGTTTTGAATTGGAATCCTCCTCAGAATGTCAAGCAGCTTCACAGTTTTCTTAGACTTGCAAGCTATTGCAGAAGATTCGTTGAGAATTTCTCCAAGATTGCTAAGCCTCTTTCCAACCTCCTCCAGAAGCATGTGAAATATGGCTGGTCTCCTGAGTGTGACGTTGCTTTCAACACTCTCAAAGAGAAACTTGTCACTGCTCCAGTTTTGACTCCTCCTGACGAATCAAAGCCTTATGAAGTATTCTGTGATGCTTCTCTCCAGGGCCTCGGTGCTGTCTTAATGCAAGAGAAGAAGGTTGTTGCCTATACCTCTCGTCAGTTGAAGCCCAATGAAAGGAACTACCCCACTCACGATCTTGAGTTGGCGGCAGTGGTCCACGCTCTAATAACATGGAGACATCTCCTGTTGGGAAGGAAAGTGGACATCTTCACCGATCACAAGAGCCTCAAGTACATCTTCACTCAGCCTCATCTCAACCTCAGACAAACTCGATGGGTTGAAATGATTCAAGAGTATAATCCGAGTATTGAATACACTCCAGGCAAGGCTAATGTGATTGCAGACACTTTGAGCAGAAAGGCTTACTGCAACAGCTTAATCCTCAAGCCCTTTCAACCAGATCTTTGTGAAGCTTTTCGCAAGTTGAATCTCCAAGTTGTTCCTCAAGGTGTTATTGCCAACCTCATCGTCTCTCCTACTTTGGAAGATCAGATTCGTGAGGCACAATTGTTGGATACCATGGTGAAGAAGGTGAAACGTGGTATTGAAAAGAGCATTTCCAAATACAAGTGCTATCGAGTTGATGACAGAGATACTCTTTTCTTCGAGGACCGGATCGTGGTTCCAAAGGGTGATCTTCGTAAAGTCAATATGAACGAAGCGCACAATTCTCTTCTGTCAATTCATCCTGGAAGTTCAAAGATGTACCATGACCTCAAGCAGTCTTATTGGTGGACTCGAATGAAGCGTGAGATCGCTCAATTCGTGAATGAGTGTGATGTCTGCAGAAGGGTGAAAGCAGAACACCAACGACCAGCTGGTCTTCTCCAACCTCTTGCTATTCTAGAATGGAAGTTTGATCATATCGAAATGGACTTCGTGACTGGTTTTCCTAAGTCCAAGCGTGGAAATGATGCTATCTTCGTCGTCATCGACAAGCTCACCAAAGTGGCTCATTTTCTTCCTATCAAAGAGTCTATCACAGCAGCGCAGCTGGCAGAGCTCTATACCTCCAGAATTGTCTCTTTGCACGGCATTCCACAATTGATCTCTTCAGACCGTGGCAGCATCTTTACCTCCAAGTTTTGGGATTCTTTTCAGTCGGCCATGGGCACCAACATTCGCTTTAGCACAGCTTTCCACCCTCAGACTAGTGGACAAGTCGAGCGTGTCAATCAGATTCTTGAAGATATGCTCAGAGCCTGTGTTATTTCTTTCGGCATGAAGTGGGAGGATTGCCTTCCTTATGCTGAATTCTCTTACAACAACAGCTTTCAAGCCAGCTCGGGCAAAGCCCCATTCGAGATTCTCTATGGCAGAAAGTGCCGTACTCCTCTCAACTGGTCTGAAACCGGTGAACGCCAATTGCTCGGCAATGATTTGATCTCAGAAACTGAGGCTATGTGCAAGGTGATTCTGAGAACCTCAAAGCAGCGCAGTCGCGCCAGAAGAGCTATTACGACAGCAAACACCGAGATGTGGCATTCGAGATCGGAGACCATGTTTACCTCCGCGTCTCTCCAATGAAAGGAACTCGTCTCTTCGGTATCAAGGGGAAACTTGCTTCGCGATACGTCGGCCCTTTCAAGATCATCGGGAAACGAGGCGATCTAGCCTATCAACTTGAGCTTCCCTCCAACTTTGCAAATGTGCACGATGTCTTCCACGTGTCACAGCTTCGCAAGTGCTTCAAGACGCCTGAGCGCACCATCAACTTCGAAGAGATTGATCTTCAAGAAGATTTGTCCTATCATGAGCACCCAGTTGCTATTCTTGAGACAACTGAGCGCAAGACTCGCAACAAGTCAATCAAATTCCTCAAAGTGAAATGGTCACATCATTCAGACCGAGAAGCCACCTGGGAGCATGAAGACCACCTACGTTCTGAGTATCCGGAGTTCTTTCAGTCCTAGATCTCGGGACGAGATCCTCTCGTAGTGGTGGTGTGTTGTAACGCCCCAGATGTAACTTGCCTTAATTGTAATCCAACTCTTGCCATTTCCGGCTATGTGTTATGATATTCCCTCCGTGGTTGGGTTCTCTCAGTTTTGCTTTTTGGTCTTGTCATGCATTTCATATCATGTCATCATGTGCATCGCATTCGCATACGCGTTCGTCTCATAAATCCGAGCATCTTTCCCGTTGTCCGTTTTGCAATCCGGCGCTCCTATGTCTCTCGGCGTTCCCTTTTACATTTCCTCGTGAGCGGGTATTAAACATTCTCGGAATGGACCGAGGTTTGAAATGTGGCCTCGGTATAGCACCGGAAGATCGCCTGTCAAGTTTCGGCTCAATCGGAGTTCGTTTGGTACTCCAACGGTTAACCGGGTAACCGTGAAGGCCTCGTGTGTGTTGCAGCCCAACACCCCTTCAAAACAGCCCAATAACCCATCTAAGTCACTCCCATGTCCTCCGCCGTTCGATCACGATCGCGTGGGCGAAAACCGCACTCCGTTTGGAGCCTCCTAGCTCCTCCTATATATAAAAAGGCCTCCCCCTCCTCCATTTGCGGGCAAAACACCCCAAACCCTAGCCCCGCTCCTCGCGCCGCGCCGGACACCCGCGCCACCGCCGCCCGACGAATCAGGGCGCGACACGTGGCAACCGGCCACCGCGCGCGCCGCCGGCCCGCCGAGCCCGCGGCTGGCCCTCCCGGCCCGCTCCTCCGTCGCCCGCCTCCCGCGCCCAGCGCGCCTCGCCTCCCCGGCCCGCGCCCGGCGCCGCCCTCTCCGTCGCCCGCGCCGGCCACCGCCGCCTCCGCCGGCGCCCCGTCGACCTCGCGCCGTCCCCGCCGCCTTAGGCCGCCGCCGCGCCGTCCCGGTGCCGCTCCGCGCCGTCCCCGCCTCCTCCGCCGACGCCGGTGCCAGATCCGGCCGCCCCGGCCCGGATCCGGCCGCCCCTCGCCTCGCCGCCGCCTCCCCCCCACGATCTCCGGCGAGTTCCGCGGCGGACCTCGGTTTCCGCGCCGACAGGGTTGACTTCGCGTCCCCCCTCGTTTTTCTAAGTCCTTAGATATTTGCATCATCATCAAATGTTCCCAGCGTCATAACTTTGTATCCGTAGCTCTGATTCATGCGTCTAATATGTCGAATTGTTCGCCTCTAAGTGTACATCATTTTGCTCCATTGCATCATTTTCATTTGAAGTCATCTTGATGCCCGAAATTCTGTTAGAAGAGGGCTAGTTGATGTTAGTTGCTGGATCTTATCTGAACATGCACTTTTGTCATTTTTGCCATGATTGATGTGTACCTCGTATGAAGTTGTGTCCTACATGAATTTTGTAATATGCCATGCTACCTATCCAGAGTATTTTGCCATATTTTTTTTAATCTATGTGGTGACTAGCACAAGCATGCAAACTAGGTGTCTTGATGTTGCTGATTTCAGAGACTTAGTGATTTCACCAAGTCCCTGACTGCTGTTATTTTTATGCCATGTGTTCATGTTGTTTCCGAGAGATCTATGCATAATTTGAGCATGATCAGTAAGGGAGTTTTGAACTTGAGTATTTGCTCTATCCATACATGCCTTTGTTTGCAATTATGGAGTGCCATAGCTTGAGTCAATCGAGCTCTACTTTTGCTTCAAAATGTTGCTGGCAGATTGTTTACATGTTATTCGATTTTGCCAAGCTTGGGATAGTTGATCCTTGCATGATATGATGTTATTCTTGCCATTTCTTGTTACTATGCCATGTCTTCTTGATGTATGTATACTTAGTTTATCATGATATGCTCTATAGTGAGTGCATCGAGCTCACGAACATGCCTAGTCGTTATTAGTTTTCTGCCATGTCCAGTTTTCTGCTAAGTCTGAAACCTGTAACGAAACTTGCTTATTTGTCATGGGTGTAATCATATTTTCTGATCCTTTTTGGCTTATGGTCAGTAAGGGACTTTTGTCAAGTGCTATGTGGAGATACATTCCGTGCCTTATTTTGCTATGTTCTGAACATGTAGCATGTTGTTTCATTGCTCCGAACATGTCATCCTGATGTTAGTTTCTTCTACATTGATAATTTCACTAAGTCTGAGAACTTGTTATCGTTTGCACTCTTGCCATGATTGTTTGGACCTGTTATGATGTGATTTAGCCGTAGCTCAGTGTTCATCTTTTGTCGAGCATCTTGAGTAGATTACTTTCATATGCTTTGTTGTCATGTTTGGGTGCAGTAGCTTAATTATTTGTTTCTTGCTAAGTAGCATCATGTTGTTTATGGCAGTTTCGTGTCATTCTCGTATTGCTTGCCATTTGCAAACCGTGCATCCGATTCCGGTGTATTTTATATCGATTTCAACCGAAATCACCTCATCTATCCAGTGGCATGCTTGGTTTGCCAAGATTATGCCCTGTTCACCCTTGTCCTTCCGGAGCATGCATTCGCATTGCATACCACCTCTCGCATATCATGCCATGTTTTGCATCATGTTGCTTGCGCATTGCATCGTGGTTGATTTTGGTTCCTTTGCTTGTTCTCTTGTCTTGGATAGAGCCGGGAGACGAGTACGTGAACGAGGAACCTGTTGAGAACGCTTTCGAGGACCAAGCTTTCGACAACTCTGAGAACCTTGCAGGCAAGATGACCATACCCTCGAAATCACTTCTATCTTTGCTTGCTAGATTGCTCGCTCTTTTGCTATGCCTATGCTGCGATACCTACCACTTGCTATATCATGCCTCCTATATTGCCATGTCAGCCCCTAACCATCCATGTCCTAGCAAACCGTTGTTTGGCTATGTTACTGCTTTGCTCAGCCCCTCTTATAGCGTTGCTAGTTGCAGGTGAAGATGAAGTTTGTTCCTTGTTGGAACATGGACTTGTTGTTCCTTGTTGGAACATGTTTACTTGTTGAGATATCACAATACCCCTTATTTAATTAATGCATCTATATACTCGGTAAAGGGTGGAAGGCTCGGCCTTATGCCTGGTGTTTTGTTCCACTCTTGCCACCCTAGCTTCCGTCATACCGGTGTTATGTTCCCGGAGTTTGCAATCCTTACACGATTGGGTGATTTATGGGACCCCCTTGACACTTCGCTTTGAATAAGACTTTTCCAGCAAGGCCCAACATTGGTTTTACCATTTGCCACCACCTACCCTTTTTCCCCCGGGTTTTCGCGAGCCCGAGGGTCATCTTATTTTAACCCCCCCCCGGGCCAGTTCTCCTTCGATTGCTGGTCCAGACTAGAGCACCGTGCAGGGCCATCCCTTGGCAACTTGGGTTATGTTGGCTCCTGTACGCTTATCTTATCCGGATGTGCCCTGAGACCGAGATATGTGCAGCTCCTATCTGGATTTGTCGGCACAATCGGGCGGTTTTGCTGGACTTGTTTTATTGCTGTTGAAATGTCTTGTAGTCCGGGATTCCGAGATTGATCGGGTCTTCCCGGTAGAAGGAATATCCTTCGTTGACCGTGAGAGCTTATCATGGGCTAAGTTGGGACACCCCTGCAGGGTATTATCTTTCGAAAGTCGTGCCCGCGGTTATGAGGCAGATGGGAATTTGTTGATGTCCGGTTGTAGAAAAACCCGAAGTTGACCTTAACTAAAACACATCAACCGCGTGTGTAACCGTGATGGTCTCTTCTCGGCGGGGTCCGGGAAGTGAACACGGTTGTTGGAGTTATGCCTGACGTAGGTTGTTCAGGATCACTTCTTGATCACTTCTAGTTTCTCTACCGTGCTTTGCCTTCTCTTCTCGCTCTCTTTTGCGCTGTAGCCACCATATGCTAGTCGCTTGCTACAGTTCCACCTCTCAAACCCCTTTCCCACCTTTAAGCTTAAATAGTCTTGATCTCGCGGGTGTGAGATTGCTAAGTCCCCGTGACTCACAGATTTTATCACCACAGTTGCAGGTACCAACGATGTCAGTGTAGATGACGCGACCGAGCTCACTTGGGAGTTCGATGAGGAACGTGGCCGTTACTATGTTTCTTTTCCAGATGATCAGTAGTGGAGCCCAGTTGGGTGATCCGGGGATCTATTTAGCTTTTGGGGTAGTCTTCTTTCATTTTGGTACCGTAGTCGGACCTTGAGTGTAATCTGTATGATGGATGTTATTTATGTACTTGTGTGAAGTGGCGATTGTAAGCCAACTATGTATCTTTCCCCTTTATTTATTACAGGGATTGTGTGAAGATTACCTCACTTGCGACATTGCTTTCAATGCGGTTATGCCTCTAAGTCGTGCCTCGACACGTGGGAGATATAGCCGCATCGAGGGCGTTACATTTAGCACCCGTACACTTTGGTATGGCCAATACACCAGGGGCTCAAGCACCCCATAACACGGTGTGAAAAGTCCGAACACTTTCACAAGTGCGGCCCTCCGATCTTATAGCATTATATGCATCAACTCCGAATCATGTCTTTGGTCAATAGTTGGGTTTGCCCGGCTCCCATGCTTTGGTACCTTACGTTCCGCTATATCGGCTAAGGTAGCGCTGGGAGAACTACTGCGATTGTGCCCCAGTTGAGCTGGGCCTAAGCACCTCAGTAGAGAAAGCTAAAACTGATTGTCATGATAGGGCGAGAGCTGGTCGCTGTTCGGGAAGGTTTCGAGTCCTTAAAGACTTATGCCGCTTAGAGTGAGGAGCCGGCTTTGTCCGGCCTAGGCGTGTATCGCGCCCCGAACTCGGTCTTCCGAATACTAGGGGCTTCGCCGAAATTTAAAATTATAGAATTCTATGGCTAAGTGAGAGTGATAACGCATTATAGTCCGATTGCCTTGTTCGTTGTGCTGAGCGCCTCCCTCGAAGGACCCAAGAATGGGAAAAAGACCGCTCATGTTTATCCCGAACACCCCAGCACTCGTGGCATGGGGGCAGAAGCCGATGACTCGCCATCTCTCAAATTTGATAAATGGTCGCATAGAAGGTAATATTTTAAATTCAACAAGCGTTGTATAGCGCATATGAACAAGTTTTCAGTGCACAGGACAAAACGAGCAACTTTCACTCAAAAATTACATCTTTTGAACATTCGTCTGCCATAAGGCGGGCGCCTTTCAAGACGCCCTCATAGTACATCTCGGGGTGGCGATGCTCCTCGCCCGGCGGCGGCCCGTCCTTCACAAGCTTCTCCGCATCCAGCTTGCCCCAGTGCACCTTAGCACGGGCAAGCGCCCTACGGGCACCTTCGATGTAGACGGAGCGCTTGATGACTTCAAGCCTTGGACAGGCCTCCACTAGCCGCCTCACCTGCCCGAAGTAGCTCCCAGGCAGAGCCTTTTCAGGGCACAGCCAAACTATGAGGCCCTTCATGGCCTGTTCGGCCACCTTGTGGAGCTCGACCAGTTGCTTCAGCTGGTCGCTCAAGGGCACAGGGTGTCCGGCCTCAGCATACTGAGACCAGAACACCTTCTCCGTCGAGCTTCCCTCCTTGGCTCGGTAGAAGGCGGCGGCATCTGACACGCTGCAGGGCAAATCTGTGAATGCTCCTGGAGAGCTCCCGATTCGAGCAAGTAACAAGTAACTCACTTTCACGTGCTTGCTTTGCATAAAGAATGCCTTACCCGCCGCTATCTTCTTCATCGCCTCCACCTCCTGGAGGGCCTTCTGGGCTTCGGCCTTGGCAGACTTGGCATTCTCAATGGCCGCGGCGAGCTCGGACTCTCGCGTCTTCGAGTCAAGCTCCAAACTCTCATGTTTTTTCATGAGATCCTGGAGCTCTTGCCGCACCTCGCCAACCTGCGCCTCGTGCTTCTCTTGCTCGGTGCGCTCCGTGGCTGCCTTCTTTTCGGCCTCAGATAGCGCCTGCTTAAGGGTTGCCACCTAAGTTGTGGCCCCTACAATAGCCACATTAATCCTGTCATTTTCTTGCAATTGCACCTTATATATATATTTTAAAAAGGTATATCTGGTATATCTTACCTTCTTTGTCCTCGAGCTGCTTCTTGGCAAGGCCGAGCTCTTGCTCGGACCGCTCGAGGTTCTGCTTCAGCGTGTCCACCTCCGCAGTCAGTGCGGCGTACGACAGCAGTGAAGCCTACATACGCATATTGACTTACTTTTGTTAGACTCCTGCGAATGTTATTAGATCCTCTATTCGGCTTTTCTTTCCGAACGCCAAACAGAGCATCAGGGGCTACTGTCTATGCGGTAATATTTTTACATATTTTTTACATACCTCAAAGCCTGTTAGACGGCTGGCACAGGCTTCGGTCAGCCCGCTCTTGGCGGACTGAACCTTCTGGATCACCGTACTCATTACAGTACGGTGCTCCTCGTCGATGGAGGCGCCGTTAAGCACCTCCAGCAAATTCTCCGGTGCCTCCGGCTGGACGGAGGTCACTGGCTCAGTAGGCTTGCTCCTCTTGGAGGGAGGTCGTCTGCCGGAGTCCGGAACCATTGAAGGTTCCGGCGCGGTGTCCGGCCCAAGGCCGGACTCGGAGCTCTTGGGAGTTTTGTCCCCTGGGCACCTGGAGTCCGGGAGGTCGCCTTGCGACGCCTCTAGGACCACCTCCTCCTGGCCTGGAGCCTCCTGGGACAACACCTCGGCGTTATCCGTAGGGTGAGGGGAGGAAGCGGCCGGAAGTGAAGGACTGTTCACATCCGACAAATCCAGGGAACAGCTCGATGACGTGTCGAGCCCGTCTTTGGGCGGACTGCATAAATATATTCGGCGATTAGAAAAAGCTATGCAATAAAGGAACGCCATGAGTCATTCTGGTATCCGAACACTTACGATTTCGCCAGGGGCTTGGCCCTGTGCGTCCACTCCTCTTCGTCGTCGTCGGCGTTGGTGGAGTAGTCCGGAGGAAGGGTCCTCCCTTTCTTGGATCCTCCGGCCTCCCCAGTTGGGGCGGCCTTCCTTTTCTTCTCTCCCTCCGCTGGGGGAGAGACCTCTCTTTCCTCCTCCTCGTCATCACGAGAGGAGTGCGTCTCGAAGTCGTCGGACGATGAATCCGACACCTCCAAACGCCGGGCACTCTTTCGAGTCCCCGTGGCCTTCTTCTTGGCCTTCTTCTCCGGCACCACGTAGGGTGCCGGAACCAACAACCCTGTCAAACGGGCGTCCGCTGGGTCTTCGGGCAAAGGAACCGGACAGCTGATTTGTCCAGACGTCTCCTGCCAATCCTGTCAAAGGTAAAGGGAGTTTAGATCCCGCATAGTCAAACTATGAAAGACAAAAAACCTGTAAAAGGTAAAAGCAGCTTACCGCGCCGGTTTGACTGTAACGCCCTCAATGCGGATATATCTCCCACGTGTCGAAGCACGACTTAAAGGCATAACCGCATTGAAAGCAATGTCGCAAGTGAGGTAATCTTCACACAACCCATGTAATACATAAGGGAAAAGAGATACATAGTTGGCTTACAATCGCCACTTCACACAAATACATGAACAAAACATTACATCATACAGTTACAATCAGGGCCCGACTACGGAGCCAAAATAAAAGAAGAAACCCCAAAAAGCGACAAAGGACCAAGATCGACCCCAACTGGTCTCCACTACTGATCGACTAGAACGAAACAACAAAAGGACAAGACCTCCATCGAACTCCTCCTTGAGCTCGGGTGCGTCACCTGCACGGTCTCATCGGCACCTGCAAACTGGTTATTGGAAGTATCTGGTGAGTCACGAGGACTCAGCAATCTCACACCCGCGAGATCAAGACTATTTAAGCTTATAGGTAGGGTAAAAGGTATGAGGTGGAGCTGCAGCAAGCGACTAGCATATATGGTGGCTAACATACGCAAATGAGAGCGAGAAGAGAAG
This sequence comes from Aegilops umbellulata, assembly GCA_032464435.1. NCBI lineage: Eukaryota > Viridiplantae > Streptophyta > Magnoliopsida > Poales > Poaceae > Aegilops > Aegilops umbellulata. The sequence goes on from CP136059.1 coordinate 4,427,559, forward strand.
GCAAAAGCACGGTCGAACAACTATGATCAATAGGTGATCCTGAACTACTTACGTCAGACATAACTCCAACAACCGTGTTCACTTCCCGGACCCCGCCGAGAAGAGACCATCACGGTTACACACGCGGTTGGTGTATTTTAGTTAAGATCAACTTCGGGTTTTCTACAACCGGACATTAACAAATTCCCATCTGCCTATAACTGCGGGCACGGCTTTCCAAAGTTCAAACCCTGCAGGGGTGTCCCAACTTAGCCCATGATAAGCTCTCGCGATCAACGAAGGATATTCCTTCTCCCCGGGAAGACCCGATCAGTCTCGGAATCCCGGCTACAAGACATCTCGACAGTAATAAAACAAGTCCAGCAAAACCGCCCGATGCGCCGACATCCTGATAGGAGCTGCACATATCTCGGTCTCAGGGCAACACCGGATGAGTCAAGCTACGAGTAAAACCAGCCCTCGAGTTTCCCCGAGGTGGCCCCGCAGGTTGCTCGGTTCGGGCCAACACTTAGACAAGCATTGGTCCGGGGGGCTGAATAAAGATGAACCTCAGGCTGATCAGGCCCAAGGGAAAGGGATAGGTGGTAGGCAAATGGTAAAACCAATGTTGGGCCTGCTGGAAAAGTCTTATTCAAAGCGAACTATCAAGGGGGTCCCATAAATCACCCGACCGCGTTAGGGACGCAAAATCCGGGAACATAACACCGATATGACGGAAACTAGGGCGGCAAGAGTGGAACAAAACACCAGGCATAAGGCCGAGCCTTCCACCCTTTACCAAGTATATAGATGCATTAATTAAATAAGATATATTGTGATATCCCAACAAGTAAACATGTTCCAAACAAGGAACAACATCTCCATGTTCCAACAAGGAACAAACTTCATCTTCACCTGCAACTAACAACGCTATAAGAGGGGCTGAGCAAAGCGGTAACATAGCCAACCAATGGTTTGCTAGGACAAGGTGGGTTAGAGGCTTGGTTTAACAATATGGGAGGCATGATAAGCAAGTGGTAGGTATCGCAGCATAGGCATAGCAAAAGAGCGAGCAATCTAGCAAGCAAAGATAGAAGTGATTTCGAGGGTATGGTCATCTTGCCTGAGATCCCGCAAGGAAGAAGAACGAGTCCATGAAGAAGACAAACGGACGTAGTTGAACGAATCCTCACAACTCCGGAACGAAACCAAAGCTAACAAGAGAAGCAACCCGGAAACAAACAAACAACATAGTAAACAACCAACACATAAACATGGCATGATATGCGAGATGGTATGCAATGCATATGCATGCTCCGGAAGGAAAAGGATGAACAAGGCATAATCTTGTCAAACCAAGTATGCCACTGGATAGGTGAGGTGATTTCGGTTGAAATCGATATAAAGACCGCCGGAATCGGATGCACGGTTTGTAAATGACAAGCAAAACAAGAATGACTAGAATCTGCCATTAACAGCATGATGCTACTTAGCAAGCAACAAGAAATTAAGCTACTGCACCCAAACATATCAACAAAGCATATGACAGTAATCTATTCAAGATGCTTGACGAAAGATGAACACTGAGCTACGGCTAAATCACATCATAACAGGTTCAAACAAGCATGGCAAAAGAGCAAAAGATAACAGGTTCACAGACTTAGTGAAAATAACAACATAGCAGAAATTAACATCAGGATGACATGTTTAGAGCAATGAAACAACATGCTACAGGAACAGGACATAGAAAATCAAGGCATGGCATGAATCTAATCAAAGCACTTAACAAAACTCCCTTACTGACCATAAGCCAAAAAGGATCATAAAATATGATTACACCCATGTAAATTAAGCAAGTTACGTTACAGGTTTCAGACTTAGCAGAAAACTGGACATGTCAAAAACAGATAACGACTAGGCATGTTCGAGAGCTCGATGCATTCACTACAGAGCATTGCATGATAAACTAAGCATACATACGTCAAGAAGACATGGCATAGTAACTATACATGGCAATAATAACATCATAGCATGCAAAGATCAACTACACCAAGCTTGGCAAAATCGAATAACATGTAAACAATCTGCCAGCAACATTTTTAAGCAAAAGTAGAGCTCGATTTACTCAAGCTATGGCACTCCATAAATACAAACAAAGGAATGTATGGATAGAGAAAATCCATATGCTCAAAACACTCTTACTGATCATGCTCAAAAGAGGCATAGATCTCTCTGAAACAACATGAATACATGACATGAAAATAACAGCAGTCAGGGACTTTGTGAAATCACTAAGTCTCTGAAATCAGCAACATCAAGAACCCTAGTTTGCATGCTTGTGCTAGTCACCACATAGATCACAAAAATACATGGCAAAATTATCTGGAAAGGTAACATGGCATATTACAAAACTCATGTAGGACTCAACCTCATAGGAGGTACACATCAATCATGGCAAAAATGACAAAAGTGCATGTTCTGATAAGAATCAGAAACTAACATCACATAGCCCTCTTCTAACAGTATTTCGGGCATCAAGATGACCTCTAATGAAGATGATGCAATGGAATGAAATGATTTACTCTTCGAGGCGAACAATTTGACATATTGTACGCCCAAAACGGAGCTACATGCAGAGAGTTATGGCATGATGAACATGACATGATAATGATAGAATGTCGGGGACTTAGTGAAAAAAAGAGGGGAAGAAGTCAACCCGCGGGCACGGATGCCGAGGCGGCCGGGAATTCGCCGGAATCTCGCCGGAGTTGCAGGAGAGGTCGGGGAGGCCGGGAGAAGGCGGATCCGGGCCGGATCTCGCCGGATCCGGCCAGATCTCGGCGCGGGAGGGGCGGAGGAGGTCGCCGGTGGCGGAGCCGCGGGCGGCGCGGAGGAGGAGCTCGCCGGCGGGGACTCGACGGCGGGCGGCGGGGCGCCGTGGCGGCGGAGCCGCGCGGGAACCCGGCGGGAGGCGAGGCGCGAGGGAGGAGGGCGCCGGCGCGTGCGGAGGTAGGCGGCGGCGAGCGGAGGAAGCGGCGAGGCGGCGGGGCTCGGGCGGCGCCGGGCGGCGCGCCGCGGCGGCGGCGGAGGCGGGCAGCCACGGGGCGGGGCGCGGAGGCGCGAAGAGGCGGCGGCGGGCGGGCCGCGCGGGCCCGACGCGGGCCCCGCGGGCCGGCTGCGGCGGAGGAGAGAGTAAGCGGGCCGGGAGGCTGACATGGCGCGCGCGGATTGGATGGGGCGGCGGCGGCGGGTGACGTGGCACGTTGCCATTGGCCCGAGTGAGGTGGCGGGAATTCGTCCGGCGGCGGGCGGACATGTCCGGCTACGCGCGGGGAATTTGCTAGGGTTTGTACTGCGCGAAGAACGGGAGGGGATCACATATTTATATCTAGAGGGGGTTAGGAAGCTCCAAATGGGGTGCGGTTTTTGGCCACGCGATCGTGATCGAACGACCGACAACATGGAGATGACTTAGGTGGGTTTTGGGCCACTTAGAAGGGGGTGTTGGGCTGCACCAAAAGAGACCTTTGCGGTTACCCGGTTAACCGTTGGAGTATCAAACGGACTCCGATTGACCCGAAACTTGACAGGCGGTCTACCGGTGCTATACCAAGGCCACATGTCAAACCTCGGTCCATTCCGAGAATGTTTAGTACCCGCTCGCGGAAAAAGATAAAAGAGGACGCCGGGGGACATAGGAGCGCCGGATTGCAAAACGGACAACGGGGAAAATGCTCGGATGCATGAAACGAACACGTATGCGAATGCGATGCACATGATGACATGATATGAAATGCAGATGATGACAAGGCAAAGTGCAACACGCAAGCACATGACATGGCAACAACAACGAATAATTGGCGGACACCTGGCGCATCAGATCCGGGGCGTTACATTGACGCTGCGCGCTGAATCCGCGATCCTCGGAAGCGGATGCGGGAGCCTCGGCGCCCTTGAACAGCACCTTCCAGGCATCTTCGTACGTAGTGTCGAAGAGCCTGCTCAGTGTTCGGTGCTGTGCCGGATTGAACTCCCACAAGCTGAAAGCCCATTGTTGGCACGGGAGGATCCGGCGGATGAGCATGACCTGGACTACATTGACAAGCTTGAGCTTCTTGTTCACCAAGGTTTGGATGCATGTTTGGAGTCCGGTCAGCTCTCCTTTTTTGCCCCACGGCAGGCCCTTCTCTTTTCAGGAGGTGAGCCGCGTGGGGATTCCGGATCGGAACTCGGGGGCTGCAACCCATGCAGGGTGGCGCGGCTCGGTGATGTAGAACCATCCCGATTGGCACCACTTTATGGTCTCCACGAAGGAGCCCTCGAGCCATAGGATGTTGGGCATCTTGCCCACCTTCCTCCGCACTCCGCTTGGCGGCCGCCCACTACCTTCGGCTTGACATTGAAGGTCTTCAGCCATAAGCCGAAGTGGGGCTGGATGCAGAGGAAGGCCTCACACACGACGACGAACGCCGAGATGTTGAAGATGAAATTCGGGGCCAGATCATGGAAATCTAGGCCGTAGTAGAACATGAGACCCCGGACAAATGGGTGGAGAGAAAAACCTAGTCCGCAGAGGAAATGGGTGAGGAACACCACCCTCTCATGGGCCTTGGGGTCGGGATGAGCTGCCCCTCTTCGGGAAGCCGGTGCGCGATGTCGTCAGACAAGTATCCGGCCTTCCTCAGCTTTTTGATGTGTCCCTCCGTGACGGAGGAGACCATCCACTTGCCTCCCGCTCCGGACATGGCTGGAGAAGGTTGAGGTGGGGAGTGCGAACTTGGGCGCTGGAGCTCGAGTGCACGAAAATGGATGAGCAAAGGAGGAAGAAGGCGTAGGTGAAAAGGTGGATCCTTATCCTCTTATATGGGCGGACGAAACTGCATGTCCCCACCCGTCTGGTAAAACTCGCTTATCTCCCAAGCGCCGTAATCAATGGCGCGGTTGGATTACCCATGCCCGTATTGATGAGAATCCTGGAATAAGGGGACACGATCTCTGCTTTGACAAGACGTGCCAAGGAAACTGCCTCGCCAAACGCGCTGAGGTGGGATAGTAAAACGATTCGAATAAAGACTTGGCCGTGGTGTGATGTCGCACTGCGGAGTACGTCAGCAGATTAGATTTGTGTAAATATTATTCTCTCTATGGCAATATGTGGAACTTATTTTGCAGAGCCGAACAGTATCCTTGTGTTCAAAATCTTCACTTGGAGGAGGAACCCGCCTTGCAATGCCGAAGACAATCTGCGCGTCGGACTCGTCGTCATTGAAGTCTGGTTCAAGGGCTACTGAGGGAGTCCTGGATTAGGGGGTGTCCGGATAGCCGGACTATACTTTCCGCCGGACTCCTGGACTATGAAGATACAAGATTGAAGACTTCGTCCCGTGTCCGGAAGGGACTTTCCTTGGCGTGGAAGGCAAGCTTGGCGATACGGATATGTAGATCACCTACCATTGTAACCGACTCTGTGTAACCCTAGTCCTCTCCGGTGTCTATATAAACCGGAGGGTTTTAGTCCGTAGGACAGAACAACAATCATACTATAGGCTAGCTTCTAGGGTTTTAGCCTCTCTGATCTCGTGGTAGATCTACTTTTGTACTTTCCATATCATCAATATTAATCAAGCAGGAGTAGGGTTTTACCTCCATCGAGAGGGTCCGAACCTGGGTAAAAACATCGTGTCCCTTGTCTCCTGTTACCATCCGCCTAGACGCACAGTTCAGGACCCCCTAGCCAAGATCCGCCGGTTTTGACACCGATAATGCTTGTTAGGACTGGGGCACGAGTTGGTACACCAGGGGTGCTGGCAGCCGCCCAAGTGGACTGTTAACACCAGTACAAGTAAAATCGCGGGTCGCGGCCACCAACTTCACCAAGCGCTGCACATCCCTCCAAGTCGAGCACACGCACAGGGAGAACACCAGCGCCTCTACTTTGCACACTGCTTGGTCATGCATGATTGCTGATGGATGCAGCAAGCATTTTATTAGTTTGATCTTCTGCAAGACTCAATTTTGTCTCAGTTTTCATGAATGCTAGCCGGCAATACGTCCAACATTCTTGCGGATTTTCGTCCACCACACGAGCTACATGCTCGATGGTTGCACACTGCCACCATGGACATGCACACTGCCGCCCGAGAATGGTGCCGGCCAGCCACCTCCCAGCGCTCCTCCGGCAGGCCAGTCCTGAGCGCGTGGCCGCCCGGCCTCCTCGCCACCGCGCCGCTGGCCCGCCTTCTCCCCGGGCGCGCCTCTGCCCGGCCTCCTCCCCACCGCGCCGCTGCCCGGTCTTCTCCTAGAGCGCGCTACTGCTCGGCCCTCTCGCCATTGCCGGTGACGTCTTCGTTCTGCTCTGACCACCTCCCTCCCTCCAACCACCATGGCTCCAACCTCCCGCATCTTGCACTGCCCCCATGTTCCCCAGCTCCCACACCACAACGCCATCTCCTCTCGGTAGGGCTCCTTCGCTGGAGCACCCAGTCCGTTCATAGCCACCACTCCAAGCCTTTTAACGGCACCACCCGAAGCGGTTCAGCACCTGGTGTGACTCTGTGCTAGGGAACGATGAGGTTCAAGTTTGTCTAGCAAAAAAAAATATTTGTGTCAGTTCAATATAAAAAGTGAAATGAGTTCGCTGATGGGAAATAATTCAGTTATGTGTACACCGCAGTAGCAGTTTGGTACAAAATATTACATCAGTTTGTTAAACAAAAATAGAAACACATTTCTAGTTTAGCGCCTATACTGAAAAAACATTTCAGTAGCTAAAAAACTTTTAATAAGTTCCCTGTGCGAAATGCAGAAAGTTCAATTAGAACAGTCATGGAAGTTGAAAAATATATAAACCCATGTGGCTCCCCAACATATTCTATGTAAAAAGAAAACACTATGTATTCTATGGGTGCTAGAGAATTAGCTAAGTTCAATGGGTGCCCAGAACCTATTTGTTGTAATGTTTCTAAGAAATTGGACTTTATTTTAGGTTCTCTTTTTGGCTAAATTGATTTATTTCACATGAAATCAAACCTAGCTATGTACGTCTTGCTGTATCCAGCTGTAATGAGTTTGCTATGGAGCAGTACACATATTTAAACTTTCATATAGTTGCAAAAACATGAATTCTCATTCCTGAAAACCCACAAAAACATCAATTTCTATTGATAGTTGTTCTAGTCCTTATGTTACAACAGTGCAATGACACAAAACTCGTCAGTTCGAAAACATGGACATGTTGATGCTGTAGAGATCTTGTGCGCGGCCACAAGGATGTCGGCTGTAATGATGCGAAAGTGACGAGATATCTACGTGCTTCCTGGCTTCTATTCATCTACATCTGTTGCCGCCGTACGTCGCCAGCGGCATCATCCCTGACCAGGGCACCAAGCTGAGGGACTTGCTACTACTGCACTCTACATTTGACACATAAAGATGAAAATGTAGTAAGCTGCAGGTTAGTGTGCAGCTCATCACACCAATTTTTTGCTGAAAAATGCCGCAGTACAAATAAAGGTAAGCTTGCGCATTTATTTGTGTGAGCAATCAATATTTTTTATTTACCAGGAATTGTAGATTCTGGAAAGGGAGACTCCCACAAGTAGATGTAAGATATGATTTATTAAAAGCTGTAGCTCTTTTCAAGGTTTATGGTCAGCTCGTGCATCCAGTTTCCATGCAAATCCATGGGATGACCTCTACCTGCACGTACTTGTTAAAATGTTATGTTTTCAGACTTGCTATGCAGTGCTGTATTCCTAGTGCTGGAGAATTGGCTCAAGCCAAGCGGTAACTCCCTTTGCTCACATGTAAGTCCATGATTTTACAAAAAGCATGGTGAGAACTAACACCACTCCCATTTTCCTCTCTAGTTTCTCTTACCTTGTTCTTGCTAGCAAGTACAATGATCTAAGCAGTAAAGTTACCCAAAAAAATGATGCCTTTTCTGCTCACTTAAAATTGACTATGTAGCTGATGCATTGGAGTTGTTCTGAACCAGGCAAATAAATTTCAGGAAGCAAACACAAAATCTATTTGATTCGGTCAACTCTATATGTTCACATGAAGGCTAAGCTCATGTTTTGATATTTTGAAAAGTTCGGACAGAGAAACTTATAAGTTCAGAACAAATTTGATTCGATTCGGTCATGAAAGGTCTGAACTCTGGCGAGTTCCTTCACGATTCAAGGTAATTCTCTGGCGATTGGCGCCTCTACATATGTTGTTTGATTTTGTCATGAAATATATAAAAGCTAGTATCAAATTTAGTACTTATGTTACAGCAGTTCGTTGACAAAAAAATATATCGGTTGAGCAGATGTTCACTCGTGCAAAAAAAAGTGGAAGTTCATGTTTTGAAAATTTGTATCTTCAAAGACATAAACCTCATATGTTCAGGACTAATTTTCAATTTTTTTCTAGAAGCTCATATATGAAATCTGAGAAAATTTGGAGATGAACAATAAATAAGTATACATAAAAGAAAAGAAAAAAATTATAAAACAGTTTGACAAAGTTCACTACGTATTCCACCATGAGTACATAATGAAATATCACAAAAAAACCTGCTCACGAGATCACTATGTATCAGTTCAAATGTTTTCAGATGGCTCAGTTTAGATCACTTGAAATTCTGAAGCTTGACATGCATATTTGGGGATGGGATTTTCAGGTACTAGTTTGGAACTCAATCTAACCCAGCATCGGCATGGAGCGGTGTGTGGCCAGAGAAAGGCAGCAGTTTGTTGGTGCACGGTGAGGAGCAAGACGAATGTGTCGACGGGTGAGCAGATGTGGGTTGCGATCTGCTACCGCACTTGAGCAGTTGATGACTTTGCTGTCGTGATTGAACTTGTCGACGCAGCTGTTGCTACTGAACTTGTGTGTGTGCTATTTTTTACATATCCTTTACGTGTGTGGTGTACCGAACTTGTATCTGGCTGCTTCAGAGATGCTTGATAACTGATACATAGCTCTAAGACTTGCTGCTCTCCACGGCATGCATTATGTCTATCTAAAAATTGTGAGCATAGATATGTAATTACATTATGCAATCTCTCGGTACTTTATACTATTTCTCTTTGATTCAAAGGTTATCAGTTCATGTTGAATTAAGGAAACAGAAAGAAAAACATGATTAAAAAATTTACTTGTGGAGGTTCATAAGATGTGCAAGTTCAGGGGAGAATAACATGATTAAAAATATATACTTGTGGAGGTTAAAAGTTTGAATATTAGACCATGATAAGTTCATGGTTCAAACAATGGAAATAATTCAGAGAGGAGAACTACGGAATTTAAGAGAAAAAGGCTCTACAAAAAACAATTTGAATTTGCCGAAAATAGTTAGGAGGTTGAAATATTTACATGCTTGAAATTCATGGAGCAAATTTTGAAACGTTCAAATTGATAAACGTGGTAAGTTCGAACGAAAAATAAGTGAACCCTTAGGCAATTTGATTGAGGAAAAATAGGGAGTTCATGTATTACTAGTGCTCTCTCTGCATTCCTTTTCTATTTTGGTTATGTCCAAGGATTGACAAAAAAAATGTAGTGGAGAGTTCAGGTGTCACTAGCATATGAGTTCAAACAATAAAACACGGAAAGTTTAAATAAAAAGCGATTTCCACTTTTCTGTTTATTTTGGTTAATGTGCACAAAACACACAAAAGAATTGCATGAAAAAAGTTCATATAGTAATTATATACAAGTTCAAAAAACAAGACTTATAAGTTCAAAACAAAAAAGTGAGATTATGAAACAAGCTCAGTTCCGACAAACAATTGACAAAATACTAAGAAAACAATATCAAAAAATAGAGTAATCTGTGAAAATACCTCAGTACAAACACACACAAATCAGTACGAGCACTGTGTTTTTCAAACAGGAAAACAACATGATGGGTCTCACCATATTCAAAATTCCTCTTAAACGGCTACGAATAGGAGAAAACGTTCAATACTACTAAGTTTCACATTTTTTAGAGCTTTCCAACGGTATATTTTGTCCCGTTCCGACAAACTTTTAAGAAAATCACGTTCGAAACCAATTTTCACCTTATTCGAATTGGAATTTAAACCATAAGGAACTAGGAAAAAACTTTCTACACGCAAAAGTTCATGATTTAAAAAGTTGTAAGTTCAACACGATGTCCTAGATAAGTTTTAGGAAAAAGCTGAAACACAAAGAAAACCCAAAGAAATTCAAATGGTAACTTTCAAGTCATGGGATGAAAGAAGTCCAGAACAATGTTGAAAATGTTAGAGTTGACACACAATATTTTTGTTTGAATAAAATGTTAGTCAGTTCAATGATATAAAAAAATGCAAGTTCGGGGATGATAATATCGTAAACCATCGAAAAGTTACAAGGAAAACGATATCGCAAAAACAGAGTAAAGTCTAGTATGTGAAAAACACGCTCAGTACAAAACCATACGGGCATCTGTTCGAGTACTCTTTTTTTGGAACCATTCAAAACTACTGTAAAAAATACCTCAGTACAAACACATACATACATCAGTACAAGTACTTTGATTTTTAGACAGGAAAAAACAACACGATGGTTTTCTCCTTATTTAAAATTACTCTTAAACGGTTGCGAAGTAGAGAAAATGTTCAACATGACTAAGTTCCGCATTTTCGATAGCTATCCAATGGTATATTATTTGCCCCATTTCGACAAACTTTAAAAAAAACCGCGTTCAAAATCAAATTTTATCGTATTCAAATTTGTTTTTAAACCGTAAGGAATTAGAAAAACATTTCTATACAAAAAAGTTACGCATTTTCCATAACTTTCCAACGCCGTATCATTTGTGTCAATCCAACAAACCGTTTGCAAAAAAAATGCCAAATGCGTTTCGCCCAGAATTTCACCGTGTTTCAAATTACTTTTAAATTGTATATAAATTAAAAAACAGTAGATATATGAAAGATGTGGATTTTTACCAGCTTTCCAATGCCATCTTATTTGCTCAATTCCGACAAACCGTTTGAAAGTTGAGTCCAAAATATGATTCACATTTTCGGTTTTGAAAAAAACGGTTTTTTCAAAACTCCTCTTAAACCATGATGATTTTGCAAAAAAATCATATTTATTTTTAATGTAGATGTCAAGAGATTTCCAACAATATATTACACGCGCCATTCTGACGAAAAGACAATAAGTTCGACGAGATGAAAATCATCAGTACAACCGTCTGAAACCATCAGTTCATGTAGGGTAACAGAATAATATTCTGTTACGTGTAACAGAATAGCCCAAATGTGTATATATATATATATACATATATATATATATATGTTGCCCCCTGTAACGCTCTCGATGCGGCTATATCTCCCACGTGTCGAAGCACGACTTAGAGGCATAACCGCATTGAAAGCAATGTCGCAAATGAGGTAATCTTCACACAACCCATGTAATACATAAGGGAAAAAGATACATAGTTGGCTTACAATCGCCACTTCACACAATACATGAGTAAAGCATTACATCATACAGATACAATCAAGGTCCGCCTACGGAACCAAAATAAAAGAAGACTACCCCAAATGCTACACAGATCCCCGATCGTCCCGACTGGGCTCCACTACTGATCAACTGAAACGAAACAACACAATGAACACGATCTTCATCGAGCTCCTCCTTGAGCTCGGGTACGTCACCTGCACAGTTTCATCAGCACCTGCAAACTGGTTTTGGAAGTATCTGTGAGTCACGGGGACTCAGCAATCTCACACCCGCGAGATCAAAACTATTTAAGCTTATAGTTAGGGTAAAAGGTAGTGAGGTGGAGCTGCAGCAGCGACTAGCATATATGGTGGCTAACATACGCAAATGAGATCGAGAAGAGAAGGCCAGGCACGGTCGAAGAACTATGATCAAGAAGTGATCCTGAACTACTTACGTCAAACATAACCCCAACAACCGTGTTCACCTCCCGGACCCCGCCGAGAAGAGACCATCACGGTTACACACGCGGTTGGTGTATTTTAATTAAGATCAACTTCGGGTTTTCTACAACCGGACATTAACAAATTCCCATCTGCCACATAACCGCGGGCACGGCTTTCGAAAGTTCAAACCCTGCAGGGGGGTCCCAACTTAGCCCATTATAAGCTCTCGCGATCAACGAAGGATATTCCTTCTCCCCGGGAAGACCCGATCAGTCTCGGAATCCCGGCTACAAGACATTTCGACAGTAATAAAACAAGTCCAGCAAAGCCGCCCGAATATGCCGACAAATCTTTATAGGAGCTGCACATATCTCGGTCTCAGGGCACACCGGATTGTCCAAACTTCCGGTAGGCGAACCCAGAGTTGCCCCTGGTGGCCACCGGCGGCTGACGGTTTGGACCAGCACTCACGACGAGCACTGGCCCGGGGGGGTAAAATAAGATGACCCTCGAGAGCGCGACTCCCAAGGGAAAAAGGGCTAGGTGAGGCAAATGGTAAAACCAAGGTTGGGCCTTGCTGGAAGAGTCTTATTCAAAGCGAACTGTCAAGGGGGTCCCATAAATCACCCGACCGCGTTAGGGACGCAAAATCCAGGAACATAATACCGATATGACGGAAACTAGGGCGGCAAGAGTGGAACAAAACACCCGGCATAAGGCTGAGCCTTCCACCCTTTACCAAGTATATAGATGCATTAATTAAATAAGAGATATTGTGATATCCCAACAAGTAAACATGTTCCAAGCAAGGAACAACATCTCCATGTTCCAACAAGGAACAAACTTCATCTTCACCTGCAACTAACAACGCTATAAGAGGGGCTGAGCAAAGCGGTAACATACCCAAACAACGGTTTGCTAGGACAAGGTGGGTTAAAGGCTTGGTTTGACAATATGGGAGGCATGATAAGCAAGTGGTAGGTATCGCAGCATAGGCATAGCAAAAGAGCGAGCAATCTAGCAAGCAAAGATAGAAGTGATTTCGAGGGTATGGTCATCTTGCCTGAAATCCCGCAAGGAAGAAGAACGAGTCCATGAAGAAGACAAACGGACGTAGTCGAACGAATCCTCACAACTCCGGAACGAAACCGAAGCTAACGAGAGAAGCAACCCGGAAACAAACAAACAACATAGTAAACAACCATCACATAAACATGGCATGATGCACAACCAAGTATGATGCATGTCCGGTTTAATGATTCATGGCATTGCAAAGTGCAACAAACAACACTACAAGTTAAGTGGAGCTCAATATGCAACGAGTTGCATATTGACGAAACACCACGACAAGTTATTTAGTTCGATCTCGTTTATTTACCCAACAATATTAAATGTTGTTAAACATGGCAAGAGGGTGAAGCAAAGCAAAACTACCTATCTAGTCAAGTTTAAATGAGGCCGGAAGCAACGAACAACTATTCCAGAAACTCCTCATGAGCATTTAATAGATTTGGTACTGTTCTGCCCTAAACACAATTTTAGAGTTGTTAAGCATGCAAAGTAAGGCCACCATGTTAAACTAGGCAAAATTCTACCCCATTTACATATAAAGTTTGTTAGGTTTGGAGCTACGGTTGAATAGTTATGAATTAAATCATTTTAACATGGCATAGGAGCAAATTTAATCAAACATCATTTTAATCATTTTAAACATAGATGAAAGTTGCAAATTATTAATCTACACAAAATTTTAAGCAAGTTTCATATATAAATCATTTTAATCCGATGCACGGTTCATGGGTGATTAAATGCATGAAGTCTAGGACTAATCCGCAAAACTGCAATCTCTGGATAATGCTAAAATCGCAGAACTGGAAAAAAACATCTATGGGCCGAATCTACGCTTGGGCCAACAGCGGAAGGGGGGCGCAGCAGAACTGGTGCTCACCATGGGCCTTGGCCCGGGTTGGTGGAGAGGAGGAGGCAGGCCGGGATGCTGGGCCTGAGGCTGAGCGAGGCCCACCAGGGCGAGGGGGCGGCCTGGACGTCGTCCTCGTCTCGCGCTCGCACGAGCAGAGGACCATGGCGGCGGCGGTAGGCTTCGGCACGGCCGGCGAGGCCGGAGACGGCCATGGATGCGGTGGATCCGGGCGGATCCGGCCCCGGGGTCTCGTTCCCGGCGACGGCGGAACAACGGGGACGGCGGCGACCTGCAGAGAGAGAGGGAGAGAGAGAGATCTGAGAGAGAGAGGGAAGCAAGATGGAGAGGGCGTCGGGGAGGCGCGAGCTCACCGGGACGGCGGCGGCACCGGCGCGGTGCTCGCCGGCGGTGGCGAGGCGGCGGGGTAGAGGGGCAGCGGGGCGGAGGCGCTGGTGAGGTCGGGCGGCGGGGCTCCGGAGCGGGAGGCGCTCGGGACCAGGCGGCGGCGGGCGGCGGCGAGCCCGGTTCGGCCCGGGGGCGGGCCGCCGATGGGCCTCGGGCGGGCCTGGCGCGGTGGAGGCGTGGGGACGACGTGGGGAGGACAGATGGCGCGCGGGGGTTGGCTGGCGCGGGCGTTGGGGCTGAGGTGGCATGCTGGGATTGGCCCCAGGGGCATGGCGGTGGTGCCAAGTGGCGGGGCAGGGTTGGCCGGCGCCGGAATTCGAGGGGAGGAGGTGGGAGGCGGCTGGTTAATGACTGGGGCGCGGATTTCGAGGAGGAGAAGGGAGAATACCCAAAATGGCATGTGGGTGTGCTTAAATAGGGTAGGGGCTAGGGTTTGGTGGGTTTGAGGCCGTTTCGAGCCGTTTGATCTCGATCGGACGGCTCCGGTGAGAGGGGGAGGTAGGCTGGGCCTAGAAAAGGGGGTTTTGGGCTGAGAGGAGAGAAGAGGAAGGCAGCCCGGCAACGGTTTTCGGAGACCGAAATCGCCCGACGATTAAACCGGCAATGGTGCCGCTACAAATGACGGTTGGGCTATCAAACGAGCTCCGAATGCGACGAAACTTGACAGGAGCTCTGTCTACCCTATAATAAGACCACACACCAACTTTTATCCCATTCCGAGAACATTTTCCGGCCACTTATAAAATACTATTTCGAACATGCCGCGGGCGCGTGCAAGTGTGGTTGGGCTCAGACCGGACACGGAAGGAACTGGGGAACCCGGACGGATGCAAGTTTTGAAAACATGATGATGCAATGCACATGATGACATGATAAGATGCAACACACAAGAAAATGACATGGCAACGACGGCGAATAACCGGACGACAACTGGCACATCGATCTCGGGGCGTTACACCCCCTCCCCTCTTCGATGTGTAATATATACTCCTACGTATTGTAACACAACCCGAAAATAATCCTCCTTATTCGTCAAATTACCTTTCTCGTTGTGTCATATATTAGATGGACGACAACCTCGTCGGCCCATGGAGGGAAGCATCGCAGGCGAATGACCGACAACCATCATCTACACGTGGACCAATGTGTTGGTGATGTTTTTAATACCCAATATGCACAACTTCTTTGTGGAACCTGCCTCGGAAACCAAAAAGTCCCCACACGTAGCGAGATCGTTCATGATGTGTGTGTAGTATGTGCTGCCCCGACCCCCTCCTCCCCTCTTCGACACATACTATATACTCCTACAGCAAAACAACCCAAAAAGAAACCTCCTTGTTGGGTCAAAGTGATGGAGGACAACCTCGCGGGCCCATGGATGGAAGCATCGCATGCGAGTGACTGTCCTATATGACGTGTAGTATACGTTGCCCCCGGCCACCCTCTTCAACGTGTACTATATATATATATATATATATATATATATATATATATATATATATATATATATATATATATATATATATATATATATATATATATATATACTCCTACCGTACGTAAGAAAAAACAAAAAATGACCATCCTTGTTGGTCAAATTAACCTCTCTCACTGCATGTCATAGTGATGGATGGTGGCCTCACGGGCCTACAGAGAGTGTCACACACGAGTGAGTGTCCTAGGACCACCGCGTGCTTGTGGCCCAAAGATGCATGTCAAACTTTTACTGCAGCGAACATGCAACCAAAGGAGTTTATTGTTAAAAATTGAAAAGAAGATAACATTTGTCTGTTTTTATACATTGATTGATTTCCCAGGGATTTAATGTGCAAAAATCAAATTTGATCTACATGAGACCTGTGATAGTGCACGAAAATGTATTGCAAAATCATATGTGTACGTGTCCTTGGGTGCATGTTTAGTCCCCATGCGAGCAATTTCTAACATCGAGAATCTTGATTTTAAATTCCAATAAATCCAAAACTTAGTTGAAATTCATGAAACTTATCATGGTGTCATATGGACACAAATAGATTGTGATATTTTTTTTCAAATTGGAGACAAGTTTTGATATAATTTTCTTACAGAAAGGAAATTATCAATAATTTTCAACCAATATCGCAAACAGACTCTTTATTCGAACCGTGTTAGTTAGACCAACAATGTACGTGTCGTGCTTCAATTAAGCAATAAAGCACCAGATTTATTCATCAAAAAGGAAAAATCAATATAATACGTGTCGCGAATGCATCCCGTTTGCCGTATGAGCACGCGTGAGTTGACGAGACGCAAGCTAGCAGTCCGCCGTGCAGGCATACCGGGAGGCCGAGGCATGCGTGTGTTCGTTACCCACTCACTGTGGGGCGTGCTAGTAGCTGTGTGAAATGACGGTAGGCATGCCAGTAGTCTGATGTGCAGGCTCACCAGGAGGCGAGCCAGCCCTTTGACCGCCACCCACCTCGCTCCCACTGCTCCATATTAATGGCGCACCTGACCCGCTGGTCATAATCGGCAGTCGCACACCCTGTCCACAGTTGTCACCGCCGCATGGAGTGTATTATGATTTTCCGAAGCGCACCAACGGTGGGAGTGGCGATGCCAGGGCTGGTGAAGCACCCGTGCAACGCATGAAGCCGGGTGCAGAGGTTGCTGTCGCCGCTGGCGAGGTCTTGTGCGGGCAACAACATGACATTGACTTCTTCGTGCCTCCCCAGCCGGTGGCGGAGTTCCATAACTACTCCAGCAACGACTCTGACCCCTCCCCTTTTGTTGGGAATAGAAATCCATGGTTATGTTCACTCAGTCTATGAAATCAGAGTAAGATTCGTTAGATCCATGTAGTGTAATGATTGTTTGAATGGTATCTATGGTTAGTGATTAATTTTTTGTTCTGTACAATGATTTTTTGCTAATAATCCGACTAGGGTTAGCATACGTGCTAATAATTCGTAGCCAGATCTTGAGATTGATTTTGATTGTCCTGCATATATGTTTGTGCCTTTTTTCTTCTAGATCTTGAGAATTGATTTTGAATGTCCTACATGTATGTTTGTGCCTTTTTTCGAAATTGCTATGTACACAGATGAGGCTCCGGCCAGCGGCGCCACCGACTGTAGATCCTGCACCCGGCAGCGCGGGCAGAAGCGGCCACTAAAAGTGCTAGTTATCGACTAGAGGGGGGTGAATAGCAATTTTCATGAAAGTCGTCAAGACACGAGGTCGTTGAAGACAATCAGTCAAGATGAGTATATACGATATGCAGCGGAAGATAAACTATTCTAGACAGACCATAGTCAAGTAAGCTATATAATGTAAGCATGAAGACTAATAGCAGCTAGGTAGAATAGATCAGAATGGAAGATAGTATGAAGCCAAACAGATGATAGTCTTAGCATAGTGAAGTCAAACAGATCAGGCGAACAAGCAATGACTTCATGAAGACAAACTAAAATGTAAAGGAGGTGGGGGATAGAACCAGTAGCTTGGTGAAGACAAGGATTTGGTAGACAAGCTCCAGTTTTTGTGACAACTATACGTTTGGTTAGGGGGGCTGAGATTGAACTCAGAAG
The DNA here is from genome assembly GCA_032464435.1 of Aegilops umbellulata. NCBI lineage: Eukaryota > Viridiplantae > Streptophyta > Magnoliopsida > Poales > Poaceae > Aegilops > Aegilops umbellulata. The sequence goes on from CP136059.1 coordinate 4,445,327, forward strand.
ACCACACCTTCACCTTATTCCCCTTGAGCTAAGGACACCCAGTACTCGCCCAGTCACTCTGGTAAGTCTTCAAGGTAGACTTCCAAACCTAAACAGACTCCGTTCACCGGCGATCCACAATGACTCTTGGATCCTCAAAACGTGACGCCTAACTGGCTGGAGGATACATAGTCCTCAAGTGTAGCAAGTCTTCAGGTCACGCGGATAGAAAGACTTCAGTGATGCCTAACACTATTTGGCTCTGGGTGTTTTGGGCTTTGTCCTTGCAAGGATCTCTCTCTTAATGGCTTCGGAGGTGGGTTGCTCTCAAACAACAAAAGCTGTGTAGTAACTCTAAGCAGCCACCAATTTATGGTGGAGGGGTTGGGCTATTTACAGCCAGCAGACAACCCGACATGATATGTCCGAAATGACACTGGGTCACTAAGGAACCGACATGTGTCCAACGTTCTGATTTCAAACACACGTGGCAGCTTGGCTTTGGCTACAAGCAAAGCTGACTCATCCAACTCTGGATAAGATTTGCTCTCATTGTCTTCATTCGAAGACATAGGATTTGAGTTGAGCATCACGTAAGTCTTCTGACTTTGTTCACTTGGACTCCACTTAATAGTTCAATGGTTCCTATGACTCCATAAAGAAGAAAAGGAAACTACGAGAAACTATGTCTTCGCACTCCATAGTCTTCAATGTGAATGTCTTCACACGTCATTATCTTCAACGTGAATGTCTTCATGAACCACCATTGTCTTCAATGTCTTCGTACATTTTTAAGGGTCATCTCCGGTAGGAAAATCAAATCAATGAGGGACTTCTACCTGTGTCATCCTGCAATTCACACAAACACATTAGTCCCTCAACCACGTTTGTCGTTAATACTCGAAAACCAACTAGGTGTGGCACTAGAAGCACTTACAATCTCCCCCTTTTTGGTGATTGATGACAAACTGGTTGAAGTTTTCAACGGGGATAAAATTATGTGGAAGTTAAAGAACGTGGACATTGGCTTCATGAGTTGATATAGGATCCCCCTGAAGATGTGCACATAAATAGTTTTCCTTTGAATGCAAATGCACGTGGTAGGTTTTGCTTTGTGGAGGTCTTCTTCAACTCATGAAGACAATTCATCATGCATACACAAGTGTAATGAATATAATGATATGCACAGTGACAAATGTCTATCTGCAGAATGACTTCATGCAGAATTTATCGTCGCAATAAACTGTAGCAGCAAAAGTGGCAGACGACCATCAAGGTTTAAGTGTTACAACTCAAAACTAGTTGTTCAAGAATGAGAATTGTAAAAACTTAGCAAAAATAAGCACCCGATCCATATAGACCCGCTTGAAGACTATCAACTCATATGCTTCTCCCCCTATTGTCACGAATGACCAAAAAGGAGTGAAGACATGGAGTGTCTATGCGTTCTCATGCAGTGTCGCTGAAGGTGTTGGGGCAGTACGGTCGATGTTGGAGTTGGGCGGTGCAGACGGGCGTGATGCGGAATCTTGGTGCAATGAAGTCATGGCTGGTGAAGTGGCATCATCCTGTTCATCAATGATTTGCGCAACAATAGTTGGAGCCGAAGATGAATACTTAGAATCTACAATGGAAGGAGTTGGACGCCAACTAGCTGACTGTGGAGGCTTGGAGTCAAACTAGAATTTTCAAGTGAATCCATCTTCTTGCAGATCATCTTCACAACATAGCAGGGTCAAGCTCTTCCAAGCGTGTCGATAGGCTTCATGAGCAACGTATGAGTTCTTGGTGGCAAGGTTGCGAATACGGTTGACATCAACAAGGACACTTTGCATCTGGCACTTCAACCAGTCCTGATGCCTATCCCGCTTCTGATGAAGTGAAACAATAAGATCTCGGTCATTCAGCACACGAGCACGCTTCTGAGGCCTTTGGGCTACTGTGCTGGCTGTTGCATCAGTGTTGGCACGATGTAGCAGCCTGAGCTGACCGAGAAGAGGACCAACAACTGTAGTGGTTGCCTTCGGCACATGAATCCCTTCGAGAGGTTGAGTGAAGCTTTGGAAGGCAGCATTGTCTTCTTGAACAGGTTCCTTGGCAGGCTCAGGATATATGGCTTCATGGGACATATCCACGTCAGGCAGAAAGATGACATGGTTGCATGTTGAAGCTTGATAATTGATAGTTGAGTGAAGGTTAATCAGCCGCATAACCCATGGAGCATAGAACTTGAGACCGAACAGATCAATGCCATAAGCTGCCAACTGGCGCATGAAGAAATCTTGAGTATTGAATCTGATGCCATTGATGATATAGAAGACCACTGTCTTCATAGTGCCTTCAAGATTGGCATGAGCCAATGGCTTCATCATGTTGAGCATTTGACTCATATTGGGTTCAGGCTTCTGATAGATGCTCAGCAATTCTTGTTCAAAACATTAACAACCTGGCTCATAGAGATCACCAGGAGTGGACAGGGAAGTTAGCTCAATGATGTCTTGAGCTTTGGCTTCGTGATGTACATCACCTGACATCCACTCAAGAACCCATGTCTTCGGATCCTTGTTGTAGCCTAATATATGCAGAGTGGCATAGAATTGCAGCAAGAGTTCTTGATTCCAATGCTCCTTGTTCACAACAAATGGGAGCAAGCCAACTTCACGAAAGCAGTAAAGAGCTTCCTCAAGGAAGGGGAGGTGAGCAATGGCTTTGCAGCACTGGTGCTTTTGGGGGAAGATCATGTCCTGGTTGTATAGAATACACGAGTAATAGCTTCGTTGACAGTGGCTCCACAACCGTCAGATGAGACCTTTGGCTTCTTGTAAGGATTCTTGGCCTTGTCAAACAATGTGTTGTGCTTTCTGAAGCTTAAGACACTAAAAGCACCCTGAGTTGTAACAGCACTTGGAAGCCTTGGCATTCTGGGCTTCGGCTTCTATGTGTGAGGCCTTTGCTCAACATGGTAATCATATTGGGGACTGTCGGTGTCAAAACCGGCGGATCTCAGGTAGGGGGTCCCGAACTGTGCGTCTAGGCGGATGGTAACAGGAGACAAGGGACACGAAGTTTTACCCAGGTTCGGGCCCTCTCGATGGAGGTAAAACCATATGTCCTGCTTGATTAATATTGATGTTATGGGTAGTACAAGAGTAGATCTACCACGAGATCAAGGAAGCTAAACCCTAGAAGCTAGCCTATGGTCTGATTGTTGTGTGTTGTCCTACGGACTAAAGCTCTCCGGTTTATATAGACACCGGAGAGGGTTAGGGTTACACAAAGTCGGTTACAATGGTAGGAGATCTAAATATCCGCATCGCCAAGCTTGCCTTCCACGCCAAGGAAAGTCCCTTCCGGACACGGGTCGAAGTCTTCAATCTTGTATCTTCATAGTCCTGGAGTCCGGCTGAAGGTATAGTCCGGCTATCCAGACACCCCCTAATCCAGGACTCCCTCAGTAGCCCCCGAACCAGGCTTCAATGACGACGAATCTGGCGTGCTAATTGTCTTCGGCATTGCAAGGCGGGTTCCCCTCCAGATTCCGTGTACCCATTGAATAATGTCCTGTGTTCTGTGAATGCAGCGCTCCTTGGCTTCTACGCCCAATAATGGCCGCCTTCCACGTGTCAAACGAATACGAAAAGTCTGGGTGTTTTTACATTCACACCCCTAGCCGTGTAAATGAGCCGCCTATTTAAAGGAATGGGGATTTAGATCCAAACCACACCTTCTCCCCTCCGCGAGTAGTCATCAGAGCGCATCCAGCGAAGATCCATTCCACCATGGCGAGTCATCACAACTCCTCCTCTCGCCCTTCCAGTCCTAAGCCTGGAGACTGGGAGAGGTGCTCCATCCTGCATAGCGAGCTAGTGTAGCTTCAGACCAAGGGATTCCTCCCTCCGGCCTACATGGTCCCGGTTCGAGCCGGATTCGCCACCTATAATGGCGGAGACCAAGTGGAGAGCGCCCCCACTCCCTCCAAAGGAGAGCGGGTATGCCTTGTCCCTTATCTAATAATGGGACTCGGATTTCCAATTCATCCGTTTCTCCGGGGGCTTCTGGAGTTCTATGGCCTCCAGCTGCACAACCTCACGCCTGCCTCTATCTTGCATATCGCAGGCTTCGTTGCCCTTTGCGAGCTGTTCTTGGGTGCTGAGGCTCATTTCGTGCTGTGGAAGAGGCTGTCTGCCTGGTGCCCCGTTCTCAAGAGGGGTTAATATATGAAGTGGGCGGAGCCGAAGTGTGGCGCATCACCGGGACCGGATATCTATCCAGAACCCCAAAGAAGGCGTCCGAGGACTGGCCTTTGGAATGGTTCTATATAGAGGATGTCCCGCTGCCGGATCCTGTTCGGATTGGCCTCCCTGAGTTCAACAGTGCTCCCCCGAAGAAGCGCCTAAGCTGGCATCGACGGAGCTCTCAGAGAGAAAGTGACAAGGACGTCCTTTACCTGATCAGCCAGATAAGATTATTGGTTCATTTCGGACTAACCATGATCGGAGTCATGGCCGTATGCATTATGCGGGGGGTGCAGCCGCTTCAATATAGAAGTCACCCCATGTGGGATTTCAATGGGGAGGACGACGCCACCCGTCACGGCTGTAAGGGGCCGGAGTCGGCTGCCGCTCTGATAAAGATCTTGTCCACTTTGTACAAGGGAGAAGAGGAGGAATTGCTCCGCGTCAACCCTCAGGGTGGATTTACCATGTATAATCCTCCGAACTGGGTAAGTGAGCACTTTCACTTGTCCATCCGTTTTGTATTCCTACTGTCAAATATATGGTCTGACGACTTCAACGCAGGAACTTCGCCAGGCTGTTAAAGAGATAGACAGCCCCCCTCCACAACCCGAGGATCCGTGACGGTCCCTCGACCCAGCCTCCCAAGAGGATCCGGACATATCTATGGAGTTAATTGATGGGGTATTCCATCAATTAAGCAAGGACAACGCCTTGTGGCCATTACGGCAGATTACCCAGGGCTAATCCCCGCCTCCCAGGTAACTGAGACCGAAATCCCAGTACTTTGAAAGGGGATCTGTCCTCGCGTGTTTTCGATTACCGTATAACAACCGTGTTTTGCAGAGGAGGTCCTTGAGGCGGGAGGCCGAGCCTACGGCGGCCAGCCCACGAGGGGTTGCGGGGCCCCGTGGGATAAAAAGAAGTGTAGTCCGGACCGGGGTGCCGGTGCAAAGGTATAGCGTGCTTTTTTATTCCTCAGTGTTATTCCTTCAAGGCATATTAACACTCGTGCTTTGTTCAGGACAAAGAGACCTTGACTATATCCGGAGAGGCTGCCAATCGCGCCTCCACCAGCCAGGCTCCACAGCCTGGCCCGGAGGCGGAGGCGAACACGAGGTGCACACGGGACGTTCCTCCGACAGAGGATGCGGACAGGCTGTCTACCACCCCTTCCGAGGTGGAGAGTGCCATGAACCACAGGCGTCGCCGGACTGTTCTTCGCAACGCTTGTTTCTCCCAAGAGGCATTTGATGCCTTCAATTCAGGAGATGCGTATCTCTGTGCCGCTCAAAACGGTCTAGCCAGAGCCACGGAGCAATATGTAAAAGACATACATGTGAGAAATTTTAATGGTTATATATATCAGTAGCCCCCGAGACTTGAAACAGTTAGAATAATTGATTTAAGGATCGTGTAATACGCAGGTTCTTTCAGAGAAGAATACCCAGTTGTCCCAGGAGCTAAAAGAGTGCAAAGCCCAACTTGAGGCCGCACTAGCCGCGACGGGGAAGCCTAAGGAGACCCCCTCTGGTAATATATGCTTCAAAAAGATAAGTGTGGAGTGCGGCATATGTGCAAATCTGACAAATGAAATTGCAGATGGCGCCGGACTAGATCCGGACAAGCAACAACTCCTACGTCGGCTAAAGGCTGGCGAGAGCGTGCTGATAAAGGTGAGGCGGGAGAAGAATGATCTTCAGGATGCCAACACCAAGCTGGGTGTTGAACTGAAAGATGTTCATGCCCAGCTGTCGGACTCCGTTAAGGAGAATCAGCGGCTTCGACGCGGCATATTTAGTAAGTGCTTGAACGAACTTTGAAAAAAGAGTTTGGCGAGGAAGTCGACTAACAGAGTGATGTCTGTAGGTATGCTAACAGGTCGTCCTGCAGAGGAGATGCCCGGTTCTACGGGTGACCTTCTTCCCGAGCTCTCGCAACTGCACGAGCGAGTTCGACAGGCGATGCAAGGTGTTGCCCAAGCCTTATGGCCATCCCTCTCCATGCCCGAGGGCCTTGGAGAGCTTGCAGAGAAGCTGAAGGGAACGAGGCGGCGCTTCCGATTGTGGAAGATATCGGCCTGCCGTCAAGGCGCTAGGGAGGCCTGGGCCATGGTGAAGACGCGGTACACAAAGGCTGACCCAAACCACATGGCCGAGGTCGGACCTGTGGGGCCTGATGGGAAGGAGATCCCTGTAAGCTTAGTATACGGCCAAGTAGAATTGGCCGCAAAGAATTCCCAGCAGGACTGTAAATTAGACAGCCTGTTAGATGGTATTGAAGAGGAATACAATCAGTCAGAGTGACTATGTAAATTAATTGACATTTATAATGCCTTCTAGCCGGATTATAGATCGTTGTCATGGCCGACCTTTTCGCTTCAACCTCGGGACCTGATGGTCCGAAGTGTGTCCGAATACCCTTGCGGTTATATAAGAACCGGGGTATGCATGGAGACCAGGCGTAGGGGTCATTAGTGCTTGAACAGACAAGTGCCCAACTAGTTATGTTATATTACATGGTTAGTAAGAAACATCTTCCAGGGAGAATAGTTCCGTTAGGGGTTCCTTTCCCTGGGAGGCATGCCCTAAAGTGCATGTCCATGCTGCGAAAAATATGCAGGAAAAATCGACTGGGGGCGCATAGATAAATAATTGGAAAAATCATCTTTCAGGTCACCGACCGAATATTCCCTTAAGAACGCTAGCTTTCGGCTTCACCCAGTCTAAGGTACACATCCGGCTGACCCGGCAGTAACAATCGCAGAGGTGCTCCCTTTACCACCTAGCCGAACAATCGGGAACGTAGGGGTAAGCACAGGAGCCAGGCAACCCAGCTTGGCCAAAACTTAAGTCATATCGATGCATATAATGGTGAAATAAAAGGTACATGCGGAAGTGTAACACATGTGTTGGGTATAAAGCCCATGTGTTAAATGGGTTACATATATATTCAGTGAAATTTCCGATTTGATGATTAATCCCTTATCAGCCCCTAGGCTATATGGTACCAGCTACCGAGATCCTGAATAATGAGTACATATAAGCAATGTGATGAAACTAACCTCGATGGAAAACAACACCGTTCTCAATATTTTTTTGACAGAAAGACTGTAAGGGAACCTCCTACAGTATAATTGGTGCAACAAACCCAAATTGTAAGTACCGTGTCTTGAACCTGGGTGGGTGGGAAGGCATCAGCCCCTTCCCACCACTAGGCTATGCCTTAGTCTGCCACCGTTCTCAATATTGTCCTGTATGAGTACATATAAAGGCATGTTAAGAACAATAGGCTAAACATCAACCAAATATATCCATGGTAGACAACATAATCTACAAATGATAGCTTTAGTGTGCAGGCTTAAGCACGCTAGTTAAGCAAAACAAGAAGTGGAAAGGTGTGTTAACTGCATCAGCCATAACATTTAAAAACAAGCAAATAGTCATTCAAACTGGTATTGTGAAGGTCTAAAGTACATTAGTTATTGTTAAAAAATGAAAAGGCATGTTAACTGCAATATCCTTAATAGCAACCAAATATCGTAATTCATAGTAGTATTGTTGAAACTGTTATTGATGAAATTAAACTGCACGGCAGATAGTTGCCCATATAGAGCATCACATTGTGAAGAACTAAAATAAACAAGGCATAAGGCCATCTCTAGCCGATCCTTTAAAAGTTAAAGGACTAAAACCCTTAGTGGATATATATAGGGTGTGTCTATTCTAATAACACCCCTTAAGAACTTATTCTACTAACAAAAACGCTTATTCTGATAACACTTCCAGCTCCGCCGAGTCTCACCCACCTTCTCCTAGTCAACTCCCACCCCAACCCACGAACTCCACCTTCTTCCACCCCTAGCCGCCGGCGTGCGCAGCCCCTCCCCACCTCCACCGCCTTCCTCCCCAACGCCGGTTGCCCCATCCCCCCCTCCCCGCACCTTCTTCCTCGGAGGACCCTCCCCTTCCCAACCCACCTTCTACCCCGGCAATGGCCCCATTCCCACTACCATCCTCCCCACCGGCCGCGCCCCCCATCACATACCGCCCGCCACCCGGATGTGCCGCGAGCCTGTACAACATCCTCCACCCCTCCTCCGGCCGGCCCGCGCCGTCGCGTGCCCTTCCAGCAGGGCCACCGTCGCCGGCTCCAGCCGCCAACAAACCCCACGTCGGATCTGGTCACGGAGAGACCGACGCACCTCTGCGTCCTCACCACCACCATCGTCCATCGGGCCTGATTCACTAGCGCCGAGGAGGCAGGCTCTGTCTGCGCAGAAGGCGGCGGTGAGGGTGCAGCCGGCGGCGTGCGGGCTGCTTGCGGGTGGGGATGATGCGGGAGGTGCATGCGGGAGAGCGGGAGGCAGAGGCGGGCCGCGAGGCAAGGCTGTCCACCATCCTACCCTCTACCTCAGGCATGATGGTGGCCTCTCGCCGATGCCTCGTCTCCTCCCATGGCCATCTAACATTCTGCAGCGCTGCTATGCAGTTCGGCTGCTCGTGGCAAGCGGTTTCATTTGCCTCGGAACACGGTCCAGTAGCTCGTCTTGTGCAGTTCCGTGGAGACGAGCTCCACCACGACGGCGGCCGTGCCTCACCTCGACAGCTTCAGTACGCTCTCTGCTCCATCTTGTGCGCTTATCTGATCAGGTCGAATTAGGTACAGTTTTCATTTCGGTGCCAAGTCCATGCATTTGCCTGGAGTTTCTTAAGAAGTTCACTTTGTTCTTGGATGTGTAAGATAAAAAACACAAACTATGTAGTTCGTCGGCCCAATGCTTACGGTTTGTTTCTTCTCGCGTCTCGTTTTGCTTGTGTCATTTGCGTTCCCTTAACCAATGCTAGCCCTGACTTGGTTGGCATTTTGCATTCATTAATTTCCTCTATTCTTGCAGCTCCTGCGGCCAGGAGCAGCGTCACTGAGGGAGTCCTGGATTAGGGGGTGTTCGGATAGCCGGACTATACCTTTAGCCGGACTCCTGGACTATGAAGATACAAGATTGAAGACTTTGTCCCGTGTCCGGATGGGACTTTCCTTGGCGTGGAAGGCAAGCTTGGCGATGCGGATATTCAGATCTCCTACCATTGTAACCGACTTTGTGTAACCCTAACCCTCTCCGGTGTCTATATAAACTAGAGGGTTTTAGTCCGTAGGACAATCCCAACATACAACAATCATACCATAGGCTAGCTTCTAGGGTTTAGCCTCCTTGCTCTTGTGGTAGATCTACTCTTGTACTACCCATATCATCAATATTAATCAAGCAGGACGTAGGGTTTTACCTCCATCAAGAGGGCCCGAACCTGGGTAAAACATTGTGTCCCTTGTCTCTTGTTACCATCCGCCTAGACGCACAGTTCGGGACACCCTACCCGAGATCCGCCGGTTTTGACACCGACATTGGTGCTTTCATTGAGAGTTCCTTTGTGTCGTCACTCTTAGGCCCGATGGCTCCTTTGATCATCAACAACGATGCGGTCCAGGGTGAGACTTTTCTCCCCGGGCAGATCTTCATCTTCGGCGGCTTTGCACTGCGGGCCAATTCGCTTGGACACCTGGAGCAGATCGAAAGCTACGCCCTTGGCCATCAGGTCAAATTTGGAAGTTTAAACTACACGGCTGACATCCGTGGGGACTTGATCTTCGACGGATTCGAGCCACAGCCAAGCGGGCCACACTGTCTCGATGGGCATGATCTAGCTCTGCCGCCGAACAGTGCCCTGGGGGCCGCACATGCTTCGGTTCCAAACCTCAATTCGGAGCCTACTGCGCCAATCAAGGATGAGTGGTTGGACGCCGCCTCGGGGGCTGCGATCTCAAAGGCGATCGAGCCGAACACCAGCCCCGCACTCCGCAAGGCCTGTGACTCCAAGGGGCCGGATTCCTCTCTGGACTCCGAGCCCTCCACGCGCCTGCCGATCGAATCCGATTGGGCGCCGATCATGGAGTTCACCGCCGCGGACATCTTTCAGCACTCGCCCTTCGACGACATTCTGAAATCACTAAAGTCTCTCTCTTTATCAGGAGAGCCCTGGCCGGATTACGGTCAGCAAGGTTGGGGTACGGACGATGAAGAAATTCAAAGCCCACCCACCACCCACTTCGTAGCCACTGTCGACGACTTAACCGACAGGCTCGACTTCGACTCCGAAGACATCGACGGTATGGACGAAGATGCAGGAGACGACTAGGAACCAGCACCTGTAGGGCGCTGGAAGGCCACCTCGTCATACGACGTATATATGGTGGACACTCCAAAAGATGGAGATGGCGATGGAACAGCGGGGGACGACACATCCAAGAAACAGCCCAAGCGCCGGCGTCAATGGCGCCGCTCTAAATCCCGCCAAAGCAAAAACAATGATTCCGGCACGGGAGATAATAATACTCCGGATAGCGCCGAAGAACACCCCCTCCAGCAAGAGGATGGAGAAGCCAGCCATCATGAGAGAGCGGCAAACAGAGGGGTTGATGATGATAATTATATGCCTCCCTCCCAAGACGAGGCAAGCCTCGACGACGATGAATTCGTCGTGCCAGAGGATCCCGCCGAACAAGAGCGTTTTAAATGCAGGCTTATAGCCACGGCAAGCAGCCTCAAGAAAAAGCAGCAACAGCTTAGAGATGATCAAGATTTGCTAGCTGACAGATGGACTGAAGTCCTTGCGGCCGAAGAGTATGAACTCGAACGCCCCTCCAAGAGTTACCCAAAGCGCAGGCTGCTACCCCGATTAGAGGAGGAAGCACCTACATCACCAGCGCATGGCATGGCCGACCGGCCACCTCGTGGCCGTGACAGAGAGGCCTCTCGGCCCTCCACTCAAGTCGTGCCCCGGCGCCGCCCAAAACATGCTAAGGCACCGGAAAACGCGCCAGACCTGCGAGAGATACTGGAGGACAAGGCAAGACAAACAAGATCGATCTACGGATCATGTGGGTGCCCTATGGCACGTGACGGGGATCGTCACTCCGTACATAATAAATCCGGCCGGGCCGAACACAGTAGACAAAGCTCATTCGAGCTGCGTCGTGATATAGCCCAATACAGAGGCGCCGCACACCCACTATGCTTCACAGATGAAGTAATGGATCATAAAATCCCTGAGGGTTTCAAACCCGTGAACATCGAATCATATGATGGCACAACAGATCCTGCGGTATGGATCGAGGATTATCTCCTTCATATCCACATGGCCTGCGGCGATGATCAACACGCCATCAAATACCTCCCACTCAAACTTAAGGGACCAGCCCGGCATTGGCTTAACAGCTTGCCAGCGGATTCGATCGGTTCTTGGGAGGACCTGGAAGCCACATTCCTAGACAATTTCCAGGGTACCTATGTGCGACCACCAGACGCTGATGACCTAAGCCACATAATTCAGCAGCCAGAGGAATCGGCCAGGCAATTCTGGACACGGTTCCTAACAAGGAAAAACCAAATAGTCGAATGTCCGGACGCAGAGGCCCTAGCGTCCTTCAAGCATAATATCCGCGACGAGTGGCTCGCCCGGCACCTGGGACCGGAAAAGCCGAAATCAATGGCAGCCCTCACGACACTCATGACCCGCTTTTGCGCGGGAGAAGACAGCTGGCTAGCTTGCAGCAACAACTTAACCAAGAACCTTGGTAATTCGGATACCAAGGACAAAAGTGGCAGGTCGCGCCGGAACAAGCAAAAACGCCACACTAACAGCGACAGCAACGAGGATACGGCAGTCAATGCTGGATTCCGAGGCTACAAATCCGGTCAGCGGAAAAAGCCATTCAAAAGAAATACTCAGGGCCCGTCCAGTTTGGACCGAATACTCGACCGCTTGTGCCAGATACATGGCACCCCCGAAAGGCCAGCCAATCACACCAACAAGGATTGTTGGGTGTTCAAGCAGGCCGGCAAGTTAAATGCCGATAATAGAGACAAGGGGCTGCGTAGCGACGACGAGGAGGAGCCCAGGCCACCGAACAACAGTGGACAGAAGGGTTTTCCCCCACAAGTGCGGACGGTGAACATGATATACGCAACCCACATCCCCAAAAGGGAGCGGAAGCGTGTACGCGCTGGAGCCAGTCGCCCCAAAGTTCAACCCATGGTCCTCCTGCCCGATCACTTTTGATCGGTGGGACCATCCCACTAGCATCCGTCATGGCGGGTTCACCGCATTGGTTCTAGACCCAATTATTGACGGATTTCATCTCACAAGAGTCCTTATGGACGGCGGCAGCAGCCTGAACCTGCTTTACCAGGATACAGTGCGGAAAATGGGCATTGATCCCTCGAGGATTAAGCCCACCAAAACGACCTTTAAAGGCGTCAGACCAGGTGTAGAGGCCAACTGTACAGGTTCAGTCACACTTGAAGTGGTCCTCGGATCTCCGGATAACTTCTGAAGCAAGGAGGTAATCTTCGACATAGTCCCGTTCCGCAGTGGCTATCACGCACTGCTCGGACGAACTGCATTCGCAAAGTTCAATGCGGTACTGCACTACGCATACCTCAAGCTCAAGATGCCAGGCCCTCGAGGAGTAATCATGGTCAACGGAAACACCGAATGATCTCTCCGAACGGAGGAGCATACGGCAGCGCTCGCAGCAGAAGTACAAAGCAGCCTCTCCAGGCAATTCTCCAGGCCGGCCTTCAAAAAGCCGGACACTGTCAAGCTCGCCCGGAGTAACCTACAACAAGACCGCCTGGCACGTTCTGAGCAGGCGTAGCAATGCGGCCCCAACCCCAGCCCTCGCGAAATAGCAAAACCAGTGCTTCGCGTACATAACTACGCTCTCAAAGTACCATGGGCGTAGGGGAAGGGGCACCATCACGGCACGCCCAGAACATGGCTTAAACCATACTAGGGGCTGATGAATTCTTTCTTTATTTTCTCTTACTTTCAGGACTCCATACTTCGGACGACCTATTCGGCAATTCAACTGCCGCACAAACGATGCAAGAACCAGGGAAGCAGACAAGCCATGCCGCATTATGGAACTCCCAGGTGGTCTCTATTACGAGCAGTATACCTGTTTTAAATACAATTCCGCAGGCCTGCCCCTGGACAGGACATGTTAAATAGTCCAATTTCTTTTGCTTATCGCACTACTTGTATCGTTCTGCTTGGATAGCAGCCTTCTTATAAACAATGCATAGCTTTTTGTCTATATTTTGCATTGCTCTCTTTATATATATATATATATATATATATATATATATATATATATATATATATATATATATATATATATATATGTTCACTAATAACATGTTGCACCCATACAATGTGGTACAGCAAATACGCCAGGGGCTCCAGTACCCCTTAATATGGTGTGAGAAGTCCGAACACTTTCAGAAGTGCGGCACCCCGAACTTATAGCATTATATGCATCGACTCCGAATCATGATTTGGGTTAATAGTTGGGTTTGCCCGGATCCTATGTTTTGGTGCCTTACATTCCGCTATATCGGCTAAGGTAGCACTAGGAGAACTACTGCGATTGTGCCCTAGTTGAGCTGGGCTGAGCACCTCAGTAGAGAAAGCTAAAACTGACTGTCATGATAAGGCGAAAGACCGGTCGCTGTTCGAGAGATTTTTTGGGTCCTTAAAGACTTATGCCGCTTAGAGTGAGGAACCGGACTCTGTCCGGACAAGGCGTGGATAGCGCCCCGAACTCGGTCTTCTGAATACTAGGGGCTTCGCCGAAATTTAAAATTATAGAGTTCTATGGCTAAGTGAGAGTGTTCAAGCATTATAGTCCGATTGCCTTGTTCGTTGTGCTGAGCGCCTCCCTCGAAGGACCCAAACATGGGAAAAGAGCGCTCAGGTTTATCCCGAACACCCCAACACTAGTGGCATGGAGGCAGAAGCCGACGACTGGCAATCTCTCAATTTTCGATAAATGGCCGCACAAAAAGTAATATTTTAAATTCAACAAGCATTGCTCAGCGCAAATGAACAAGTTTTCAGCGCATAGGATAATACGAGCGAGTTACTTCAAAAATTACATCTTTGGTACATTCATCCGCCACAAGGCGGGCACCCTTCAGAACATCCTTATTATAGTTCTCGGGTTTGCGATGCTCTTTCCCCGACGGAGGCCTGTCCTTCACAAGTTTCTCGCCGTCCAGCTTGCCCCAGTGGACCTTAGCGCGGGCAAGGGCCCTCCGGGCCCCTTCGATGCAGACGGAGCGCTTGATGACCTCGAGCCTTGGACAGGCCTCCACCAGCCGACGAACCAGTCCGAAGTAGCTCCCAGGCAGGGCCTGTCCAGGCCACAGCCGAACTATGAAGCCTTTCATGGCCTGTTCGGCCGCCTTGTGGAGCTCGACCAGCTGCTTCAGCTGGTCGCTCAAGGGCACAGGGTGTTCGGCCTAAGCATACTGAGACCAGAACACCTTCTCCGTCGAGCTGCCTTCTTCAGCTCGATAGAATGCGGCGGCATCGGATACGCTACGGGGAAGATCTGCGAACGCCCCTGGAGAGCTCCGGATTCGGGTAAGTAACAAGTAGCTTACTTTTGTATGTTTGCTTTGCATAAAGAATGCCTTACCTGCAGCTATCTTTTTCATCGCATCCAATTCCTGGAGGGCCTTCTAGGCTTCGGCCTTGGCAGACTTGGCAGTCTAGATGGCCGTGGCGAGCTCGGACGCTCGCGTCTTCGAGTCAAGCTCCAAACTCTCATGTTTTTTCATGAGAGCCTGAAGCTCTTGCTGCGCCTCGCCGGCCTGCACCTCAAATTTCTCCTGCTTGGTGCGCTCTGAAGCCGCTCTCTTCTCGGCCTCGGACAGCGCCTGCTTGAGGGTCGCCACCTCAGTTGTGGCCCCTCCAATAAGTAGCATAATCCTGTCATTTTTTGCAATTGCATCTTTTTATATATTTCCATTAGGTATCTCTTACCTTCTTTCTCCTCGAGCTACCGCTTCGCAAGGCCGACCTCTTGCTCGGACCGCTCGAGACCCTGTTTCAGGGTGCCTACCTCCGCAGTCAGTGCGGCGGTCGCAAGCAGCGAAGCCTGCACACACATATTGACGCTTTTTTGTTAGACTCCTACAAAATTTATTTGATCCTCTATTCAGCTTTTCTTTCCGAACGCCAAACAGAGCATCAGGGGCTACTGTCTATGCGGTAATACTTTTACATATTTTCCACTTACCTCGAAGCCTGTTAGAAGGCTGGCACAAGCTTCAGTCAGTCCGCTCTTGGCGGACTGAACCTTTTGGCTCACCGTACTCATAATAGTACGGTGCTCCTCGTCGATGGAGGCGCCGTTAAGCACCTCCAGCAGATTGTCCGGCACCTCCGGTTGGACGGAGGCGGCCGGCTCAGAAGGCTTGCTCCTCCAGGAAGGAGTTCGCCTACCGCGGTCCGGAACCGTTGAAGATTCCGGCGCGCTGTCCGGCTCAAAGCCGGACTTGGAGCCCTGGGGGGTCTTGTCCCCTTTACTCCCGGAGTCCGGAAGGTCGCCTCATGGATCCTCTAGGACCACCTCCTCTTGGCCCGGAGCTTGTCGCGACGCCACTTCGGCGTCGTCCGTAGTGCGGGGGGAGGCAGCGGGCGGAACTGAGTTCACGTCCGATGAATCCAGGGAGCCGCTCGACGACTCGTCGAGCCCGACCTTGGGCGGACTGCATAATTACATTCGACATAAGGAACAACTGTGCAACAAAGGAATGCTATGAGTTACTCTGGTATCCGAATACTTATGATCCCGCCGGGCGCCTGGCCCTTTGCGGCCACTCCTCTTCGCCCTCGTCGGCGTTGGAGGAGTAGTCCGGAGGAAGGGTCTAACCCTTCTTGGACCCTTTGGCCTCCCCAGTTGGGGCGGCCTTCCTCTTCTTTCCTCCCCCGCTGGAGGGGGAGAGGCTTCTTCTTCCTCCTCGTTTTCACGGGAGGAGCGCGTCTCGGATTCAACGGACGAAGAATCCGACACCTCCTGGCGCCAGGAACTCTTTCGAGTCCCCGTGGCCTTTTTCTTGGCCTTCTTCTCCGACACCACATAAGGTGCCGGAGCCAGCAGCTTCGATAAACGAGCATCTGCTAGGTCTTCGGGCAAAGGGGCCGAACAGTTGACCTGTCCGGACTTCGCCTGCCACTCCTGTCAAAGGTAAGGGAGCTTAGATCCCGCATAGAGTCAAACTATGAGAAACAAATTTCCTGTAAAAGGTAAAGATAACTTACCGCACTAGCTGGACGCTGCATGCTGAATCCACGGTCCTCGGATGCGGATGCAGGAGCTTCGGCGCCTTTGAATAGCACCTTCCAGGCATCTTCGTACGTTGTGTCGAAGAGCCTGCTCAAGGTTTGGTGCTGCGTCGGATCAAACTCCCACAGAGTGAAAGCCCGTTGTTGACACGGGAGGATCCGGCGGACGAGCATGACCTGGACTATATTGACAACCTCGAGTCGCTTGTTCACCAGGGATTGGATGCATGTTTGCAGTCCGGTCACCTCTTCCTCGTTGCCCCATGACAGGCCCGTCTCTTTCCAGGACGTGAGCCGCGTAGGGGGTCCGGATCGGAACTCGGGGGCTGCGACCCATTCAGGGTCACGTGGCTCGGTGATGTAAAACCACCCCGATTGCCACCCCTTCAGGGTCTCCACGAAAGAGCCCTCGAGCCAAATGACGTTGGCCATCTTGCCCGCCATGGCGCCTCCACACTCCGCCTGGCTGCCGCGCACCACCTTCGGCTTGACGTTGAAAGTCTTGAGCCAAAGGCCGAAATGGGGGCGGATGCGGAGGAAAGCCTCACACATGACGATAAACGCCGAGATGTTGAGGACAAAGTTCGGGGCCAGATCGTGGAAATCTAGGCCATAGTAGAACATGAGCCCCCGGACAAATGGGTGGAGAGGAAAACCTAGTCCGCGGAGGAAGTGGGGAAGGAATACGACCCTCTAATGGGGCCTTGGGGTGGGAAGGAGCTGCCCCTTTTCGGGAAGCCGGTGCGCGATGTCGTTAGACAAGTATCCGACCTTCCTTAGCTTTTTGACATGGCCCTCCATAACGGAGGAGACCATCCACTTGCCTCCCGCTCCGGACATGGCTGGAGAAGGTTGAGGTGGGAAGTGCGGACTTGGGCGCTGGAGCTCGGGTGCGCAGGAGATGGATAGCCAGAAGAGGAAGAAGGGGTAGGTAAAAAGGTGGATCCTTATCCCCTTATATGGGCGGATGCGGCTATGCGTCCTCACCAGCCTAGTAAAACTCGCTTATCTCCCAAGCACCATGATAAATGGCACGGTTGGGTTACCCACGTCCGTATTGATGAGAATCCCGTAAATGGGGGACACGATCTCTGCTTCGACAAGACGTGCCAAGGAAACCGCCTCACGAAATGCGCTGAGGTGGGGAAGTAAAAACAATTCAAATAAAGGCTTGGCCGTAGTGTGGTGTCACGCTACAGAATACGCCAGCAGATTAGATTTGTGTTAATATTATTCTCTCTATGGCAATATGTGGAAGCTTATTTTGCAGAGCCGGACACTACCCTTGGTGTTTACAAACTTTTATGAAGAACTTGGAGGAGGAACCCACCTTGCAATGTCGAAGACAATCTGCGCGCCAGACTCGTCGTCATTGAAGCCTGTTTCACGGGCTACTGAGGGAGTCCTGGATTAGGGTGTGTTCGGATAGCCGGACTATACCTTCAGCCGGACACCTGGACTATGAAGATACAAGATTGAAGACTTCGTCCCGTGTCCGGATGGGACTTTCCTTGGCGTGGAAGGCAAACTTGGCGATGCGGATATTCAGATCTCCTACCATTGTAACCGACTTTGTGTAACCCTAACCCTCTCCGGTGTCTATATAAACCGAAGGGGTTTTGTCCGTAGGACAATCCCAACATACAACAATCATACCATAGGCTAGCTTCTAGGGTTTAGACTCCCTGATCTCGTGGTAGATCTACTCTTGTACTACCCATATCATCAATATTAATCAAGCAGGACGTAGGGTTTTACCTCCATCAAGAGGGCCCGAACCTGGGTAAAACATTGTGTCCCTTGTCTCCTGTTACCATCCGCCTAGACGCACAGTTCGGGACCCCCTACCCGAGATCCGCCGGTTTTGACACCGACAGTCACCGACACCAGCCGGAGGCCTTTCGTCACCGCCGTGGTCGCCGGCGAGCTCTCCGAGGCATGGCCGTGCGCCTGCGGCCAAGCGCGAGACATGGAGACGACCGTCTTGATCCTGAAGGTGTTCAATGGCTACCTAGCACGAGTTCCCTCTCCATGCTTCTCCCAAACAAAGATCAAACTGAATTTTGTGATAAACATGCTGCTGCACATACGTACAGAAAAAGTCTTTAGAAGCATTCACTGTTTTTTGGTTTAACATATCAAAAGAGTTGGCAATTCATTATTAATTGTATGAGGTTCATTATTTATTTTGCATCACTGAGAGGTTTGCTTTTATAGTTTATTCGGTGCAGGTCACAAAAAGGAAAGTATTAGTGGTGGTCGCGGTAGCCCCGTGGCCCCATGCGATTCAGTTGCCGCTGGAGTTTACTGTTTAGTTTGCTTATTTTTGCTTCACCGCCAGCGAAGAGTGAAAAAGATAAGTGCACTGCATGCTGCTGTTGTTTGTTCTTTTAGTCCAGTTTCATTATTTTTGCAGAGAGAAAGACGACCAGCAAAAAGAAAGAGGAAACGAGTGTAGTGCACACCCGTTTCAGGCAAAAGGGCAATGCTGTGCGCTGCGGCAAGAAGCTTACTTTTTGCGTTTCAGAATTTGGACCTACAATTTGGTTGCATTTCAGTGCAGTGCGGTTCCACTTTGGGTGCCTCCAGGCTCCAGCTCGTGAAAGATGTCAATTTTCCAACGAGCATGAGTTGCTGTGCGGGCGAGCGTGGCGTGCAGTTCAGTGGTGCGCCACTTGCGGCTCTTTTTTTTGCAGTGAGGTTCTGTAGTTTGGTCATCCCATCCAGCGAACCCAGTGTAGCACTCCTGCTCATCCTCCTTGCGCTCGCTAGCATCGGAAGTTCAGTGGCAGCAGAATCCCACAAGACATGGTGACCATAGTGCAGTACACCGTCGCCCACAAAAAGACATGGTGACCATACTGCAGTACACCATCACCGTCATTTGCCATTTTGTAGCTCGCTCATTTATAATTTGTTTATAGGAATCAATTGCAGTGCACTCAGTAAAGAAAAGAAAGAGAACGTCGTTGTTCATTTGAAGTTCATTTTGTTGTTTATGAGAAACTCGGAGAAAAAAAGGGTACCTCCTAGTGCATTTGAAGTTCATTTTGAAGTAAGAAAAATGGATGGTAATTTTGCATAAGAAAGTCATTGCCTAGTGCACTACAGTTGGGTACTCCGTCGTTGATTCTGCTATGTACTGGATGGCTGTGTAAAAATAATGAATGGGTATGTATGTTTTGAAACTCACTTTCTTCTCTCACGAAGTTCGCCATAAAACTCCTTCGTGGTTCACTTGGTGATCCGAAACAAAAACACCTCGGAAAGCAGCTCACTTCTCGTGACATGTGGTTCACTTGCTCAGTCCCTGCGGTCCACTCGCCCGATCTACGCACATAAAAAATATTGAGTTTGGAAAAAGCTCAAGCGGTTCACTTTTGGTAGTGTCGCGGCCCGTTTACGGTAGTCTCGCGAGGTTCGCTTTTCATAGTATTGCGGTTCACCAACACTCGACGTGAAGTGCACTTCATCTCGTTTGAAAAAATTTACGTCCCACAAAAAGGAAATCATGCAGTGCACTTATCTGTCCGATGAAGTGCGGTTTTTAGTCTGAAATAGTGTACTCCACCTCGTTTGAGAAAATTTACGTACCACAAAAAAGAAATCATGCAGTGCACTTGTCTGTCTAATGAAGTGCGGTTTTTAGTCTAAATAAGTGTCATTTTCTGTCTGATGCAGTACGACCCGTTTACGGTAGTCTCGAGGTTCACTATTCATAGTATTGCGGTTCACCAACACTCAACATGAAGTGCACTCCACCTCGTTTAGGAAAATATACATCCCAGAAAAAAGAAATCATGTAGTGTACTTGTTTGTCCAATGAAGTGCGGTTGTTCGTCCAATGCAGTGCGGTTTTCAGTCGGATCATGTACCCACATTGATTTGGGTGTCGCGAAAAATAGAGTGTCCGCATTTCGGTAAATTTAAAACTGCTCTTAAACAATAAGGAATTAGAGAGAGTGTTCTATATGAAAAAGTTGCGTCTCGTCGATATCATTCCAACAGCATATCATTTGATCATTTCGACAACCGGGTTGTAAAAATTTCACAAAAAACGGCTGCTGCCACTCGTCGTCCGCCGCACGATTTTCAAAATTAACTTAAAACTGTAAGGAATCCCAAAACATTTCGACATATGGAAGTTGCGCCTTGTCCATAGCTTTCCAATGACGTATTACACGCCTCGTTTCGACAAACGGTTCAAAAACTAGAGCAAAAACAGTACCGAAAATTGCAAAAAATTCAAAAAAAAACATAATTCCGCGATTTAGTAAATTCAAAACTGCTCTTGAACCGTAACAAATTAGAGAAAATAGTATATATGAAAAGATGTGCCTCGATGGTATCTTTCCAACGGCCTATCATTTTCCTTATTCTGATGAGCGGTTTAGAAAAATATCATGAAAATACGCTCGCTGCCACTCGTCGTCCGCCGCACCATTTATGAAACCGCTCTTAAACCAAGAGGAATCTCGTAAAGTGTTCAACATGGCGGAGTTGCGCCTAATCAATAGCTTTTCAATGGTATATTATATGCCTCGTTCCGATGAACGGTTAAAAAATTAGAAGGAAAATAGTACAGGAAAAACACTACGTGCAGTTTTTTTCGACACGAAGTTCACTCGTGTGAGTACTGCAGCACACTTGGTTCAAACAATGACGTGCACTTGCATTGAGCGTGCAGTGCGGAAGTGTTATCAGAATAACTATTATGATAATATTATCATAATAGACCGCCTATATATATATATATATATATATATATATATATACCTAAACACTATTCTGATTACGGGATCAGAATAATATTCTGATCACAACATGAACTTCCCGAGTAATGCGCCTGACCTTCCCCGTGTGCTAGGTTAAACTTCAGCTAAAAGGTGTCCAAATGGGGCTTGCTATATACCGTTGGAAAGCTATGGACACCAGTATCATGACCCAAGTTAAAATTCTGGCAAAATGTAAGTGGTTTAAGAGCAGTTTTGAAAACCGTTTTTTCTTTGTTCAAAAAACGTGAATCATATTTTCGATCGCATTTTAAAACAGTTTATCAGAATGAGGCAAATAATATGGCGTTGGAAAGCTGCTGCAAAACTGCTCCTTCCACATGTTGAAAGTTTTCTCTAATTCCCTACGGTTAAAGAGTAATTCGGAAAATCATAAAATTTTGCAAACGGAACACCCGAGTTCGTATTTTCGATGTCATTTCTAAACGGCTAATCCAATTGAGGCAAATAATATGGCGTTGGAAAGCTTATGAAAATGTGCTACGTTTTCATGTTAAAAGTTTTTTCAAATTCTGAACGGTTTAAAAGTAATTTAGAAAACGGTACAAGTTCCACCGAGTTCGTATTTTCAAGCTAATTTTTTAACCGTATGTCCAAATGCAGAAAATAATATGGCGTTGGAAAATTTGAAGAAATGCCAAACATTTTTGTATATATTGTTTCTCCTAATTAATTATAGTTTTATGTCAGTTTTGAAAATGGCTAAAAACGTATTTTTACCATAATTTCTACAAACTGTATCGGAATGGGGCAAATAATATACCACTGAAAAGCTACGGAAAATGCGAAAAAATTTCATGTTGATGGTTTTCTCTGATTCCTAGCCATTTTCAAGTAATTTCAAAAACAAAGAGATCATGTGTTCTGCCTTTATCGCGAAACAGATTCTTCGAAAATGCACCGCGTGAAGAACCTGAACTTCTCGGCGCGTGTACCTGAACTTCACTCTGTTTTTCACGTGATTTTTTTGCTCATAGGTCTCCATCCACTGCTCGTAACTCTCCATCCACTCACCCGAATTTAGCAAGTGAGATACTAGTGGAAAGCTGCTATAAGCACATAACTTTCCCGTGTTGACCGTTTTTGCATACTCGCGATGATTTTAGAAGTTTTTCATCTAAAATTCATTCAGCATAGTAGTTGAACTTCATGCTGTTTTCACGTTGAACTCCTGTGACGTATTTTCGTTTGTAATTTTCTCATCCATTCGTTAGTGTTACACAAATGCTACTCCTTTTGTACAAACCCCTTTCACAATAATTTTTTTTAACTTTCTCCGACCGAGGACTTGAAACTTACACAAATGATATTCATGTAGTTTTGAGGTAAATTAGAAAATGGTGAGATCATGATTTCTGCGTTCATCGTGAACGGAAATGCACTGCGTGAAGTAGTTGAACTTCTGGGGCATGTCTGTTTGAACTTCACTCTGTATTTGAACGTGTTGTTTTTTGACGTGCTGTTTTTTGCGCTGCGTGAAGTAGTTGAACTTCTGGGACATGTCTATTCGAACTTCACTCTGTTTCACTTTATTGTATTTTTCCTATATGAAATACACACCGTGTAGTACGTGAACTTCCGGTTGTTATCACTTTTGAACTTCTCTCTGGTTTAAGAGAATTATTTAAAACACAAAAAACTACATTTTTTATGTATTTTGGACATCTAAATACATGGTGAACCTCTCTCACAAGAATTTTTTAAACTTTTCCTCGCCGAGCACTCGAACTTCTAGCAACCATTTTTTCCATTTATGTGTTGTTTTTAAAAGTGCAAAAAATGGCGTTGTGTTTTTTATTTTTTCAACGGGTAAATCCTAGGTTTTAATAAACTCCGAACTTCTGTGTTATTTCAATTTGAACTTCACGATTTTATATTTTGATTAAATAATTGTATTCGATTTTTATACGAAAAAATCGAGCATGGAAATACAAGGTGAACCTCTCTCGCAAGGATTTTTGAACCTCCTGGACAGAGCACTTGAACTTCTTTCAACAAACCTTTTAGGCTTTTCTTTTTCTATACTTTTTATTCTCACCTGAAATGCATTCCTTGCAGTAGTTGAACTTCTCGCTGTTTTCACCTTGAATTTCTATCACGTATTTTTGTTCAACCTCTCTCATAAGAATTTTTGAACTTTCTCGGGCCGAGCACTTAAACTTCTAGCAACAAAACTTTTAGCCTTTGCTTTTTTATTCTTTTTTTAATACAAAATGCACATCGTGTAGCATGTGAACTTCTGGCAGTTATCAATCTGAACTTCTGAGATCATGCGTTCTGCCTTCATTGCAAAAACAAAGTCTCCGAATATGCACTGCATGAAGAGGCTGAACTTCTGGAGCAGTTCTGTTTGAACTTCAGTCTTTTTTTCACTGTTATTTTTTGCCCCTAACTCCCCAACCACTTACCGGAATTAAGCAAATGATATACCAATGGAAAGCTGTTGAAAACATGCAAATTTCCCGTGTTGATAGCTTTTTCATACTCGCGAAGTTTGAACTTGTAGTTTTTCTAAAAAATGGGGAAAATCTTTTTAAAACTTTTTTTGTGTTTCCTATTTTTAATTTGAACTTCTTGGTTTTATTCTTTACTAATGAGAAAAATGAGTATTTTATATACTTCGAAATTCTCTGTTATTTTAATTTGAACTTAGTTTTATTCTTAAGTAACGAGGAAAGTTGAGTTTTTTTAACTTCTTTTGTTTTAAAATTTTGAACTTCTTGGTTTTATTTTTTAATAATGTGCAAAATTTGATTTTTTTTACAGACATCGAACTTCACCATTTTTTAAATTTGAACTTCTTAGTTTTATTGGTTAGATACGATGAAAATGCTTTTTTATATTAGCAATGATACGGCTCCGTTATTTTAATTCGAACTTCTAGTTTTTATAGAATGGGGAAAATTAGTTTTTATACAATCTTTTGAAATGCTACTCTTTTTAATTTGAACTTCTCTGATTTTTTTTACAAATGGCGGAAAATCCGTTATAAAGATTTTTGAACTACTTATTTTTAACTTCTTGCTCAAATTTTTTGAACTTCCAAATTTGTCTTTTAGCTATGGTTTTTAAATTTGAACTTCTTACAAAATTTTGTCGCGACATTTTTTATGCATTTTTTGCTTTTCGGTGAAGTGGCCTAGGCGGTCCCTTTTTTTATTTGACGATTTTTCTTCTGTACGTGGTACATGTAAACTTTGGAATTTCTGAAATATGAACTTCGCGTGCTATTTTTTTCATGAAACTCCATAGTTTTTATTCTTTGAATCCCATGACTTTTTTTACATTTGTTTGGTTTGAACTTCGATGTTCTTTACACCTGAACTTTTGAAATCACACCTTTTTATATAGTTTTCCCTTGAATCCAACATGTGCAAAAACAATAGGAAAATCCGGGTCAATTCTCATAAGCAATAGGACAAACATTTAGAGGGCACCCATAATAGCTTTTTTCGTTCTATTCAGTGTACTACGGACAAGCACATGCACATCACATCCACACAAAAATTTGGCTCACCTAAAATGAAAAAGATTTCAGTGTGACAGGACGATCATATAAGCATCTGGAATTAGGAAACATGTACCTTTTTTTTCCAGAAATGCACCTTTTTCTGTATGCGAACTTCAACTTTTTTTATATATGAACTTCATTGCGAATTTACATTTTGTTCCATATGCATCTTCTAGGCAGGATGCGTTCTCCCTCAAAAACAATGTCTTTTGAACTTTCTAGGTGGAAGTCGTTGAACTTCTAGATTATTAAAAAAGGATGCCTTTTTTAGTTCTCAATCAATACGGTATATTAAAAAATTGTACACACAAAGTTTCATATCGTTTCCGGAGTAACACGTATATGAAGTTCCCTATACTTCATCAAAAATTGTTTAAGAAAGTTTACTTTTGGGACACTGAAGCTTGTCTTGACCATAGTTCTTACTAATTTTGCTCTGTACATCGGAGCCCATCCATCCATCCCTGTTAGGCGGAACAACTGGGTGTTCGCATCCTACTACTACTGGCGTGCCAAAAACATGTGTCAAGACTGTATACTAGGAGACTGAAGAAGCCAGAGCAGTTGGCCACCTCCCTGCCTCTATATGTTAATTGCCTTTTCTTGGCGTCCTGATGCCATTTGTACAGAAGTAATCTCAAGTAAAAGCCACCAATATTTTGCACAGGAGAAACAGTTGAGCCAAATTCTTTTTAACAGCTACCTGAGGTTGTGAAGCGACGGCTGCAAGTTACCATGGAAACTCGTACAAAGAGCATGGTCCCTAATTAAATTAGCTCTCCCGATATGTATAATTTCTCATTCAGGTATACCATGCCCATCCTGTTGTTCATATTGAATCAGTATATATATAACTTGTCTGCGTTACTGCCGGTAGCCGTATGTATTCCTCCAAGTTCCATATGCACTCTGACCTCCTCTGTGTTCCTTGGGGCGTCGCCTGCGCGCGGCATAATGATATGCCAGTACTTAGTGAAAGAACGTCGCCTGCGCGCGGCATAATGATATGCCAGTAGTTAGTGAAAGAACGAACAAGGACGAATATGTGGATGCACATGTAATGCACCTAACCTCCAACCATCCCAAGATATAAATTACTTGAGTCCTCGTACACCATAGTCCTGAAGAAATAGCTAGTACTTGTAGGGATATCACCGAACATCTACAGAGGAACAAATCAAAGCAAGTGAAAAACAGAAAATTTGGAGGATTTTTTCCCAGTTATTCTTTGCCAAACTCCGAACATCACCAACACACCACGAAAAATCAATCAACCACTATATGATTCAGGATACATGTGTACAGATTCCACTCTAGTTGAGAGATAGAACAAGGAGCGGCCGGCTCCAGCACGGGGGACAGTGAGCAGGCAAGGAAGAGGCATGACGTACCCAACTGCACTTCACATCACGATTTATTGAATGAGCAACGCAATACACATCTTGGCGACCTATCGCTGGACAGTGAGTCACTGCGACGGATGTGCAGCGCGCAGGTGAGCTTCTTGGTGTAGTAGAAAGGGAGTAGAAGAACTAGAACTGCCACCCCCGTCAACCACCCCGATCCCCATGTACAGCATCGTGCTCGCCCTGCTCCAATTCGCGCCCTAGTCCACGATCTCCGCTACCAGCCCGGACGTGATGCACAGGCGTACTGGTGAAGACGGGCAAAGGTGTGCGGCGAGCCAGGATCGACCCGGGTGTGGAGGGATGGGAGCGGCTGCTCCATGGATGAACCTTCCTAGGGAAGGTCAAGGCTGCCCTTGTGAGAAGGTCAATGTGGTCGGCCAGGACGGCGCATGTGTGGGATCCCGGGCGGCGTGGTGAGGCCGCGGCCCGCATCGGCTCCGTCGAGGAAGGATGGCATGCATGGAGGAAAAGGCAGTGGGCACTGGGCAGGGGAGCTCCGCCGCTGCGCAGCTTTCGGAGGTTCCTCGGGGTGGCGGTGCCATGTTCGTCTCCAGAGCGGCGGCGAGCGGAGGAGCATCGGGGCTGCCGCGGCTAGCTCCGCCGGTGGGATCCGGTAGGAGGTGGAGCCGCGCGGGGTTGGGCGGCGGAGGTGGGGCGCGGGGTTGGGCGGCGGCGACGTGCGGGGTTGGCCTGTGGAGCCGGGGTGCGGGGTTTGGCGGCGGCGGCGGAGCCAGGGGCGGCGGCGGTTGTCCCAGGGGGGGAGGCGCTGGATCGGGGAAGATGGGATCGGGGCAGGGGAAGTGGTGGGCGTGGGGCGTGGCTTTTTTTCATCTGAGTTCGGGAAGTTCCAGGAGCGAACAGTCAGGCCTTTATAGGGCTGCTGTCATCCAAATAGTTATTCTAATGCCATGATCATAATAGTGCCACTATATATATATAGTGTTACTGTTCATCACCCAGGGCGTAGAATAATTTATTCTTCATCCGAGGTAATCTTACGATCATATCATAATTAAATTACATCTGGAATTCAAATAGTTACATTCCTATTGATTCACTACGTAAAATTTGGCATAAAAAATTAAAAATATAGGTCATAAGACAAAAATTTTTGCAGTTTATGTGTATTTTACACTATGTTTTTACGTTTTTAATTTTACATAACATAAAATATTTTTTACGACGATTATATATTTTCTTACGGTCTCTTTTTACGTCGGAAATAAGACAAAACTTACGGAACGTAAAATTACAGTGCATTGATGGTAAAATAGAGGGGGGTGAAGAATAACTATTCCTCACCCAGGAAAAAGCAAAGATATAAAGTTTCGCTGGCATGGCTGCAATCACAAGCGCTCATTCGCGTGGGGATCCGGTCCCTCCTCTTACCTCATTTGCATTTTCACTTTATAGTTCATTTGATGGTTATTTCCTCTTTTAGAGTAAGTGGACCACGCCGGCTGCAGGATGCCAGCACTAGGCTGCCAAGCGCGCGGTCCTAGCAGGCTTGGACCACGGGCCTTCGCCCCGAGCGGTTGCAGGAAGGCCTTGTAGAACTTTTCTCTGAAGGTTTGAACCCTTTTTTTTCAATACATCTTTTTCTTCACCTGACACACAAGCTCCCCTCCATGTTTCCTCGAGGTAAAAAATAATAGAAGGACCTGGTCGGCAAGCAACCCCCTTGGCCCCTTCGCCTCGGGAGCAGAATGTCCTTTTTAGCACGACGTCCAATGCGCTGCTACGTCTAGGATGGATTGAGAATCCACAGCTCGTGGCACAAAAGGAAGAGACCGTGAGTTTTCTAAAAGCCTTTCATCCACAGGCCACACCCACATCTCCATTATCACCTTGCCCACTCCCTCTGAAGAAAATTTTTGCACAACACGAAGAGAAACATGAGATGGACGAAAGCTACCCCGTCGAGATGGTGCTCGGCGACCATGTGCGGCGCCGTTTCCTCTTTCTTCTCAACCTGAAGCACGACGTTTCCCTGTTCGAAGACGACAGAGCGCGAGAACAAGAGCGCGGATCCCTTGCTCGTCCCTCGTCACATGCTCCAATTGCACCCGGCATGCACCTTGCTCCTACCAACGACCGGCTCAATGCACCACATCTCCAGCACCATCTGTCGGCCAGGCTAAGGACAGCGCACCGCCATGCTGTTCTTGAGGACACGACTTGCTGTCTTGCACTTGGATTAAAGATGGCATCATGGCAACGGCGGCGGCGCTCGAGCAAGCGAATGGTCCGGGTCACCATCGGCTAGTAAGGTTGGCGCCCACGCCGACCGCGACAGCAGGTCCGCAGCGCCACTGTTGCCGCTATCCGCGCCCGGCGCGCCTTCCCGGCACCTAGCTCGTTGCCCATGTGCTTATATACATCCATCGATCCATGCAAATCAAAAAATAATTCATGCATGTATGTCCTCAAATCCAAGCTTAGTCAGCAAACCGGGTCATTTCCTGCCACGTCACAAAATCCACTCCTAGAAAGGCACTTCCTTCTACTCAATAAATGTTTTGTCAGCGGATGAGGGTGAGTGGCACGTTTCTGTGAGCTTCGGCTTCATGACTCGCGCATACACCATCGACACAGAGACGCTAGTCATCACTCATCAAACCTGTTCCACAGAAACGACAACCAAGTGGTGACCAAAGTCTTGCCTATCACAGCAAGCTGGCAGCCCAAGCTTGATATTCATCTCCAACCTCTTTTCTCAGGGGTAACCAGCGCGTAACATTTTCGCTGTACCGCAGTGTTTGATGTTAGAGACTTGTTATAATTCGCATAATTATCCTAGATCCTGCCACCTAATGTTGGTACGTTCGAAGCAAACAACCTTTTTCGATGTGATGTACCATGTTAAACTATTATTATTTTTTATGCCAATGCAAATAAAGAAGAAAATTTTGGTCGTGCTATGTATTTTTCTATTCCGTCATTTACATTTATTATTGTATCGTTGTGCTTTTAATGCACCTTTCTCGAATAAACAATGCTTAGCTTCAGTCTATTATTGCATTCTCTATTCATTCCTTTTTATGTATATATGTTCATTCATGACATTCAGCACCCGTACACTTTGGTACGGCCAATACGCCAGGGGCTCAAGCACCCCATAATACGGCGTGAGAAGTTCGAATACTTTCACAAGTGCGGCACTCCAAATTTATAGCATTATATGCATAAGCTTTGAATCATGTCTTTGGTCAATAGTTGGGTTTGCCTGACTCCCATGTTTTGGTACCTTATGTTCCGCTATATCTGCTAAGGTAGCACTAGGAGAACTACTGCGATTGTGCCCCGGTTCAGCTGGGCTGAGCACCTCAATAGAGAAAGCTAAAATTGACTGTCATGATAGGGCGAGAGCTGGTCGTTGTTGGAGAGGTTTCTAGTCCCTAAAGACTTATGCTGCTTAGGGCGAGGAGCCGGCTTTGTCCGGCCTAGACGTATATAGCGCCCCGAACTCGGTCTTCCGAACACTAGGGGCTTTGCCGAAATTTAAAATTATAGAATTCTCTGGCTAAGTGAGAGTGATAATGCATTATAGTCGGATTGCCTTGTTCGTTGTGCTGAGCACCTCCCTCGAAGGACCCAAGAATGGGAAAAAGAGTGCTCAGGTTTATCCCGAACACCCCAGCACTCGTGGCACGGGGGCAGAAGCCGATGACTCGCTATCTCTCACATTTAATAAACGGCCACACAGAAGGTAATATTTTAAATTCACACAAGCATTGCATAGCGCATATGAACAAGTTTTCAGCGTACAGGATCACACGAGCGAGTTTACTCAAATATTACATCCTTAGAACACTCATCCACCACAAGGTGGGCACCCTTCAGGACGCCCTATCTCGGGGTGGCGATGCTCCTTGCCCTGCGGTGGTCCATCCTTCACCAGCCGCTCCGCGCCCATTTTGCCCAAGTGTACTTTCACGCGTGCAAGGGCCCTGCGGGCGCCCTTGATGCAGACGGAGCGCTTGATGACATCAAGCCACGGACAGGCATCCGCCAGTCACCTCACCAGCCCGAAATAGCTCCCAGGCATGGCCTCTCCAGGCCACAACCGGACTATAAGACCCTTCATGGCCTGTTCGGACACATTATGGAGCTCGACCAGTTGCTTCAGCTGGTCGCTCAAGGGCACCGGGTGTCCAGTCTCAGCATACTGAGACCAGAACACCTTCTCCATCGAGCTCCCTTCCTCGGCCCGGTAGTAGGTGGCGGCATTTGACACGCTGTGGGGCAAATCTGCGAATGCTCCTGGAGAGCTCCGGACTCGGGTAAGTAACAAGTAATTCACTTTCACGTGCTTGCTTTGCATAATGAATGCCTTACCCGCCGCTATCTTCTTCATCGCCTCAACTTCCTGGAGGGCTTTTTGGGCTTCGGCCTTGGTAGACTTGGCGCTTTCGAGGGTTGCAGGAAGCTCGAACTCTCGAGTCTTCGAGTCAAGCTCCAAAGCCTCATGCTTCTTCACGAGAGCATGGAGCTCTTGCTGCACCTCGCCAACTCGTGCCTCATGTTTCTCCCGCTCAGTGCGCTCCGTGGCCGCCTTGTTTTCGGCCTCAGCAAGCGCTTGCTTTAGGGTTGCCACCTCGGTCGTGGCCCCTAGCACATTAACAACGATCCTATCATTATCGCAATTGCATCTTTTTATATATATACACATATAGTCAAGGCATTACGTACCTTGGTTCTCCTCGAGCTGCTTCTTGGCAAGGTCGAGCTCTTGCTCGGACCGCTCGAGGTTCTGCTTCAGTGCATCAACCTCCGCAGTCAGTGCGGCAGAGGCCAGCAGCGAAGCATGCATATGCATATCGACACAATTATGTTAGACTCCTGCGAATATTATTAGATCCTCTATTCAGCTTTTCTTTGTGAACACCGAACAGAGTATCAGGGGCTACTGTCTATGCAGTAATATTTTCATATATTTTTTACATACCTCAAAGCCTGTTAGAAGGCTGGCACAGGCTTCAGTCAGCCCGCTCTTGGCGGACTAAACTTTCTGGATCACCGCACTCATAATAGTGCGGTGCTCCTCGTTGATAGAGGCGCCGTTAAGCGCCTCCAGCAAGTTATCCGGTGCCTCCGGTTGGAGGAGGTCACCGGCGCGGTAGGCTTGCCCTTCCTAGTGGGGGGCCGCCTGCCGGAGTCCGGAACCACTGAAGGTTCCGGTGCGGTGTTCGGCCCAGGGCCGGAGTTGGAGCCCTTGGGAGCTTTGCTCCCTTTGCGCCTGTAGTCCGGAAGGTCGCCTTGTGGGGCGAGGGGTGCCCGTCGGGAAAACACCTCGGCGTTGTCCGTAGGGCGAGGGGTGGAGGCGGTCGGAAGTGACCCTCCGCTGCTCATGGAGGACGGGTCCAAAGAACCGCTCGATGGTACATCGACACGGGCTCGGGGCGGACTGCATGATTATATTCAGCGTTAGGAGGAGCTGTGCAAATAAAGGAGCGCTATGAGTCACTCTGGTGTCCGAATAATTACGACTTCGCCATGGGTTTGGCCCTAGATGGCCACTCGTCCCCACTGTCGGGGACGGTGGCGGAGTAGTCTAGAGGGAGAGTCCTTCCCTTCTTGGACCCTCCGACCTCGCTAGTTGGGGCGGCCTTCCTCTTCTTATATTCCCCGGCTGGAGGGGAATAACCCTCATCTGCCTCCTCCTCGTTTCCATGGGAGGAGGGCGTCTCGGAGTTATCGGCCGATGAGTCCGATAACACCTGGCGCCAGGAACTCTTTCGGGTTCCCATGGCCTTCTTCTTGATGTTCATCTCCGGCACCTCGTATGGCGCCGGAGTCAGCATCTCCGTCAGGAGAGCGTCCGCAGGGTCTTCGGGTAAAGGGGTCGGGCAGTCGATCTGCTCCGATGTCTCCACCCATTTCTGTCAAAGACATGGAAGCTCAGACCCCGTACATAGCTAAACTATAAAAATTGAATACTCTATAGAAGATAAAATAGCTTACCGCGCTGGCTGGGCGCTCCGCGCTGAATCGGCGGTCCTCCGTAAGGGGAGGGGGAACTTCGTCGCTCTTAAACAACACCTTCCAAGCATCCTCGTGTGTTGTGTCGAAGAGTTTGCTCAGAGTTTGGTGCTGGGTTGAGTTGAACTCCCACAAGCAAAATGCCCGTTGTTGACACGGGAGGATCCGACAGATGAGCATAACCTGGACTATGTTGAGAAGCTTAAGCTTCTTGTTGACCAGGTTCTGGACACATGTTTGGAGTCCGGTCAGTTCTCCCGTACTACCCCAGGCCAGACCCTTCTCTTTTCAGGAGGTGAGCCGCGTGGGGATTCCGGATTGGAACTCGGGGGCAGCCGCCCATTTAGGGTCGCGCGGCTCAGTGATATAGAACCACCCCGATTGCCACCCTTTTACGGTCTCCACAAATGAGCCCTCAAGCCATGTGACGTTGGGCATCTTGCCCACCATGGCGCCTCCGCACTCCACCTGCTGGCCACACACCACTTTCGGTTTGACATTAAAAGTTTTCAGCCATAGGCCGAAGTGGGGCCGAATGCGGAGGAAGGCCTCACACACGACGATAAACGCTGAGATGTTGGGGATGAAGTTCGGAGCCAGATTATGGAAGTCCAGGCCGAAGTATTCTCCGCCCCGATGTGCTGCAAACTTTCCTAGGAGGTATGCATCAGGCTAAACAAGAAAATGGACTTTAAGAAATAATAAATGGGATGTAATTATAATAACTAGGCAGCAACTATAAAAAAAATGCACCAAACGCGTAATTAGTTTAAAAGATATATTATTTTTGGAATTTGAAAATTTTAATTTCATTACTTGTTGCACACGCAATATTTGGTTGGATTTTAATCTAATACAACTTTATTTTGAAATTATATTTAATCTGACTAGAAATTTCGGATCCCATAAAAATGTGGGTATTTTTTTGAATTCTGTTTTGAGCGGTTGGTTGAAATTATTAATCTTTGTCCTAGCTAGAAAATGGGTTGTACTTTTAACAAACTGTAAATGGGTTGTAGTAAATTCTATTAGAATAAAAATGGGCTGTACATTCTTACAAATCGCAAATGGGCTATATGTTCTCTAACACACACTTGTGGTCCTTCTAAGTTGGCGCGTACCCTAAAAAAACTAAGTTGACACGTATGCAAGGCTTTGTCAACCACACACGGTTCTGGCAGCTGTGGCCGTTGGATGTCCATCCAACGGATGTCGTGCTTCTTCTGCAATCTCGGAAATTCTTGCTTCAGCCTCCCAAAAAATGATTCCTCGCCCTTACATCTGGGCGCACCATTTCGGAGGCTGACCTGTGGGCCAACTAAGTTGACGCGTACCAAGGGCTTTGTCAACATAGTCAATATAAATGATTCTAACTACAGTGACCGTATGATGCCCATCCAACGACCGTTGTGCTTCTTCAACCTCTGGTCTTCTTGCTCCAGCCACCCAAAGCAGCGCCGGTCGTGTCGCGTGCTCCTGCCTCCCGTGGCTGGCTGTGATGCCGCGGAGGCCTCACCGCCCCCTACTACTCCCACCGCTGGCCAGGCCATCCCTCTACTCACCTGCACCCCTTGTTATTCCGCGGCGACGGCAGCCTCACACCGCAGCCGAACCAGTGAACCCTCGTACTCCTCTCCACGCGGGCTTCCACTGCCGAGTCTTCCCCGCTTCCGCGTCGTCCCCTTCCTAGGCCTCACCGTCGTCCACCGCCCTGGTGCTCTCCGCGCGGCGTGGTCAACATGGTCAATGAACGGATTCCATTGGACGTGGACTGTACGTGGAGATGCTGACAGCTCGGTCCATGATGGCAGCAAGGAAGTGCCTCCTTATTGCGTGGAAAATATTGATTCCTCCACCTGACAGCAGGGACCCATCGGACAGGCCACCGTATTTCGCGAAAAAAACATTCCCCCTGACTGTTGGGACCCACTGGACGGGCCACCGTATTGCGCGAAAAAAAGGTTCCCCCTGCTGTCAACTCGGACCCACCGGAAGTGCCTCCTTATTATGCACAAAAAATGAATACTCCCCCTGCTGGTTGGGACCCACCTTGGTGGGAGGCTGACTTGTGGGCCTACTAAGTTGACGGGGACGGAGTGCTTTGTCACTTAGTCAATATGAACGATTCTAGCTCAAGTGACCGTACGATGTCCATCCAATGGCCGTAGTGCTTCTTCAACCTCTAGTCTTGTTGCTCCAGCCGCCCAAAGCAGCGTCGGTCGTGCCGCATGCTCCTTCCTCCCGTGTCCGGTTGTGCTGCCGCGGAGGCCTCATCGCCCCTACTATTCCCACCACTAGCCAGGCCATCCCTCTACTCACCCACACCCCCTGTTATTCTGAGGCGACGGCAGCCTCACACCAAAGCGAACCAGTGAACCCTCGTACCCCTCTACGCGTGGGCATCCACTGCCGCGTCTTCCCTGGCTCCGCGCCGTCCCCTTCTGCTACCTCTTGAGCTTGCGTTGGTTTTCCCCAAAGAGGAGAGGATGATGCAGCAGTGTAGCATAAGTATTTCCCTCAGTTTTTGAGAACCAAGGTATCAATCCAGTAGGAGGCCATGCTCAAGTCCCTCGTACCTGCACAAAACGATAGCAACTCGCAACCAACGCGATTAGGGGTTGTCAATCCCTTCACGGTCACTTACGAGAGTGAGAACTGATAGATAATGTTTTTGGTATTTTTGATATAGAGATGCAAAGTGAAAAGTAAAAGTCAAAGTAAAAGAGCAAAGAAAGATTAAAGTGATGGAGATTGATATGATGAGAATAGACCCGAGGGCCATAGGTTTCACTAGTGGATTCTCTCAAGAGCATAAGTATTCTATGGTGGGTGAGCAAATTACTGTTGAGCAAGTGACAGAATTGAGCATAGTTATGAGAATATCTAAGGTATGATCATGTATATACGAATAACGTCCGAGACAAGTAGACCGACTCCTGCCTGCATCTACTACTATTACTCCACTCATCGGCCGCTATCCAGCATGCATCTTGAGTATTAAGTTAGAAACAGAGTAACACTTTAAGCAAGATGACATGACGTAGAGAGATAAATTCATGCAATATGAAATAAACCCCATCTTGTTATCCTCGATGGCAACGATGCAATACGTGCCTTGCTGCCCCTTCTGTCACTGGCAAAGGACACCGCAAGATCGAACCCAAAGCTAAGCACTTCTCCCATGGCAAGAAAAACCAATCTAGTAGGCCAAACCAAACTGCTAATTCAAAGAGACTTGCAAAGATAACCAATCATACATAAAAGAATTCAAAGAAGATTCAAATATTATTCATAGATAGACTTGATCATAAACCCACAATTCATCAGTCTCAACAAACACACCGCAGAAAGAAGATTACATCGAATAGATTTCCACAAGAGAGGGGGAGAACTTTGTATTGAGATCCAAAAAGAGAGAAGAAGCCATCTAGCTAATAAGTATGGACCCGAAGGTCTGAGGTAAACTACTCAACTTCATCGGAGAGGCTATGATGATGTAGAAGCCCTCCGTGATGACGGCCCTCTCCGGCGGAGCTCCGGAACAGGCCCCAAGATGGGATCTCGTGGATACAGAAGGTTGCAGCGGTGGAATTAGGTTTTTGGCTCCTGTTCTGATCGTTTGGGGGTACGTAGGTATATATAGGAGGAAGGAGTACGTCGGTGGAGCTTCAAGGGGCCCACGAGGCAGGGGGCACGCCCTAAGGTGGGAGCGCCCCCACCCTCGTGACCGCCTCTCTGATGCCTTGGCATAGGGTCCAAGTCCCCCGGATCACGTTCGGTGAGAAAATCACGTTCCCGAAGATTTTATTCCGTTTGGACTCCGTTTGATATTCTGTTTCTCCGAAACATGAAATAGGCAAAAAACAACAATTCTGGGCTGGGCCTCCGGTTAATAGGTTAGTCCCAAAAATAATATAAAAGTGGAAAATAAAGCCCAATATAGTCCAAAACAGTAGAAAATATAGCATGGAGCAATCAAAAATTATAGATACGTTGGAGACGTATCAGGCATGCCCAAGCTTAATTCTAGCTCGTCCTCGAGTAGGTAAATGATAAAAAGAGAATTTTTGATGCATAGTGCTACTTGGCATAATTTTAATGTAAAACTTCTTAATTGTGGTATGAATATTCAGATTCGAAAGATTCAAGACAAAAGTTCATATTGACATAGAAATAATAATACTTCAAGCATACTAATAAAGCAATTATGTCTTCTCAAAATAACATGGCCAAAGAAAGTTATCCCTACAAAATCATATAGTCTGGCTATGCTCCATCTTCACCACACAAAGTATTTAAATCATGCACAACCCCGATGACAAGCCAAGCAATTGTTTCATACTTTAACATTTTCAAAACTTTTTCAACCTTCACGCAATACATGAGTGTGAGCCATGGATATAGCACTATATGTGGAATAGAACGGTGGTTGTGAAGAAGACAAAAGGAGGGGAAGATAGTCTCACATCAACTAGGCGTATCAACGGGATATGGAGATGCCCATTAATAGATATCAATGTGAGTGAGTAGGGATTGCCATGCAACGGATGCACTAGAATTATAAGTATATGAAAGCTCAACAAAAGAAACTAAGTGGGTGTGCATCCAACTCGCTTGCTCACGAAGACCTAGGGCATTTTGAGGAAGCCCGTCATTGGAATATACAAGCCAAGTTCTATAATGAAAAATTCCCACTAGTATATGAAAGTGACAACATAGGAGACTCCCTATCATGAAGATCTTGGTGCTACTTTGAAGCACAAGTGTGGTAAAAGGATAGTAGCATTGTCCCTTCTCTCTTTTTCTCTTTTTTTATCGTCCGGAGTCTCATCCCGACTTGTGGGGGAATCATAGTCTCCATCATTCTTTCCTCACTTGGGACAATGCTCTAAAAATGATGATCATCACACGTTTATTATTTATTACAACTCAACAATTACAACTCGATAACTAGAACAAGATATGACTCTATATGAATGCCTCCAGCGGTGTACCGGGATATGCAATGAATCAAGAGTGACATGTATGAAAGAATTATGAATGGTGGCTTTGCCACAAATACGATGTCAACTACATGATCATGCTAGCAATATGACAATGATGGAGCTTGTCATAGTAAATGGAACGGTGAAAAGTTGCATGGCAATATATCTCGGAATGGCTATGGAAATGCCATGATAGGTAGGTATGGTGGATGTTTTGAGGAAGATATATGGTGGGTGTATAATACGGCGAAAAGTGCACGGCATTAGAGAGGCTAGCAATGGTGGAAGGATGGGGAAAAGTGTGTATAATCCAAGGACTCAACATTAGTCATAAAGAACTCATATACTTATTGCAAAAATCTAGAAGTTATCAAAGCAAAGTATTACACGCATGCTCCTAAGGGGATAGATTGGTAGGAAAAGACTATCGCTCGTCCCCGACCGCCACTCATAAGGAGGACAATCAATAAACACCTCATGCTCCGACTTCGTTACATAACGGTTCACCATACATGCATGCTACAGGAATCACAAACTTCAATGCAAGTATTTTTTAAATTCACAACTACTCAACTAGCATGACTCTAATATTATCACCTCCATATCTCAAAACAATTATCATGCTTCAATCTTTTCTTAGTACTCAACGCACTCAAAAGAAAATTTCACAAATCATGAATACCAAGCATATTAATATTAAGCAATTTACCATGCTATTAAGACTCTCAAAATGATCTAAGTGAAGCATGACAGATCAAAAGTTTCTTTAAAACAAGTCCACCACCGTGCTCTAAAAGATCTAAGTGAAACACATAGAGCAAAATTATCACGCTCAAAAGATATAAGTGAAGCACAAAGAGTATTCTAACAAATTTTAATTATAAATGGCTCTCTCAAAGGTGTGTACAGCAAGTATGATTGTGGCACGCTAACAAACAAAGACACAAATAATACAAGACGCTCCAGGCAAAACACATATCATGTTGCTGAATAAAAATATAGCTCCAAGTAAAATACCGATGGAAGTAGACGAAGGAGGGGATGCCTTCCGGGGCATCCCCAAGCTTTGACTTTTTGGTGTCCTTGGATTATCTTGGGGGTGCCATGGGAATCCCCAAGATTAGGCTCTTGCCACTCCTTGTCCCATAATCCATCAAAAGATTTCACCCAAAACTTGAAAATTTCACAACACAAAACTCAATAGAAATCTCGTGAGCTCCGTTAGAGAAAGAAAACATAAAACCACTTCAAGGTACTGTAATGAACTCATTCTTTATTTATATTGGTGTTAAACCTACTGTATTCCAACTTCTATATGGATTATAAACTATTTTACTAGCCATAGATTTATCAAAATAAGCAAACAACACGCGAAAAACAGAATTTGTCAAAAACAGAACAGTCTGTAGTAATCAGTAACTAACGCAAACTTCTGGAACTCCAAAAAATCTACCAAAATTAGACGACCTAGAAAATTTGTTTATTGATCAGCAGCAATTTGAATAAGAATCTTATCAAATTCTGGTGATTTTTAATAATTTGGGCACTAAGCGCAAAGTTTCTGGAAATTACAGCAAGATCAAATAACTATCATCCAAGAAGATCCAATAGGTCTAGCTTGGCACAAACACTAATTAAAACACAAAACCACATCTAAACAGAAGGTAGATGGATTATTTATTCCTAAACAGAAACAAAAACAAAAAACTCAAAATAAAATTGGGTTGCCTCCAACAAGCGCTATCGTTTAACGCCCCTAGCTAGGCATAAAAGCGAGGATAGATTTAGGTATTGCCATCTTGATTCTTATTTCTTTTAGCGACGTTGTGTTTGAATCCGGGAGGTTCTTTACGTTTCCCTTCATATTCAGAAATTTTGATCTAAGGAATCCAAGCGCTTATTGCAAAGAGTAATCAACACATTCATGCGGTGGAGATTCCCGCTAACACTCTTAAGAGGTTCAAGAGACTTTTGTAAAATTTTAGTTACTTCGCAAAATTTTCTCAAAAACTTGTGTTTCCTCTTGGGTATGATGGGGACCCTTTTGTGGAGGTAAAGTTCCCACTATACCTTCTATAAGTTCAAGAGCGATACTGGGATTAATTTCAATAAAATTTCCTTCGGCAACACCATCCAAAAGTTCTCTATGAGACATATTAAGTCCAACATAAAAGTTGCGAAGCAAAATTATGAAATTTACTTCTATGGTGCAATTACGATAAGATTCCATCACTCTAAACCAAGCATCCTTTAAGTTTTCTCCTTGTCTTTGTTTGAAGTGAAGAACCTCAACCTTGGGGGACAAAGGAGCAAAAAGAGGGCTAGCCATGACGACAAGGCAAGCGAGAAAAAGGCAAACGGGAAAAAGAGAAGGAGAAGGAGAAGGAGAAGGCAAATAAAACGGCAAGGGTGTAGTGGGGGAGAGGAAAACGAGAGGAAAATGGCAACTAATGTAATGCGAGAGATAGGGATTGTGATGGGTACTTGGTATGTTGACTTTTTTGCGTAGACTCCCCGGCAAAGGCGCCAGAAATTCTTCTTCCTACCTCTTGAGCTTGCGTTCGTTTTCCCCGAAGAGGAGAGGATGATGAAGCAGAGTAGCGTAAGTATTTCCCTTAGTTTTTGAGAACCAAGGTATCAATCCAGTAGGAGGCCACGCTCAAGTCCCTCGTACCTGCACAAAACTATAGCAACTCGCAACCAACGCGATTAGGGGTTGTCAATCCCATCACAGTCACTTACGAGAGTGAGAACTGATAGATAATGTTTTTGGTATTTCTGATATAGAGATGCAAAGTGAAAAGTAAAAGGCAAAGTAAAAAAGCAAAGCAAGATTAAAGTGATGGAGATTGATATGATGAGAATAGACCCGGGGGCCATAGGTTTCACTAGTGGCTTCTCTCAAGAGCATAAGTATTCTACGGTGGGTGAACAAATTACTGTTGAGCAATTGACAGAATTGAGCATAGTTATGAGAATATCTAGGCATGATCATGTATATAGGCATCACGTCCGTGACAAGTAGACCGAAATGATTCTGTATCTACTACTATTACTCCACTCATCGACCGCTATCCAGCATGCATCTAGAGTATTAAGTTAAAAACAGAGTAACGCTTTAAGCAAGATGACATGATGTAGAGAGATAAATTCATGCAATATGAAATAAACTC
This sequence comes from Aegilops umbellulata, assembly GCA_032464435.1. Classification (NCBI taxonomy): domain Eukaryota; kingdom Viridiplantae; phylum Streptophyta; class Magnoliopsida; order Poales; family Poaceae; genus Aegilops; species Aegilops umbellulata. The sequence continues at coordinate 4,485,588 of CP136059.1, forward strand.
CATCTTGTTATCCTCGATGGCAACGATGCAATACGTGCCTTGCTGCCCCTTCTGTCACTAGGGAAGGACACTGCAAGATCGAACCCAAAGCAAAGCACTTCTCCCATGGTAAGAAAAACCAATCTAGTAGGCCAAACCAAACTGATAATTCGAAGAGACTTGCAAAGGTAACCAATCATACATAAAATAATTTAGAGAAGATTCAAATATTATTCATAGATAGACTTGATCATAAACCCACAATTCATCGGTCTCAACAAACATACCGCAAAAAGAAGATTACATCGAATAGATCTCCACAAGAGAGGGGGAGAACTTTGTATTGAGAACCAAAAAGAGAGAAGAAGCCATCTAGCTAATAACTATGGACCCGAAGGTCTAAGGTAAACTACTCACACTTCATCGGAGAGGCTATGATGATGTACAAGCCCTCCGTGATGACGGCCCTCTCAGGCGGAGCTCCGGAATAGGCCCCAAGATGGGATCTCGTGGATACAGAAGGTTGTGGCAGTGGAATTAGGTTTTTGGCTCCTGTTCTGATCGTTTGGAGTACGTAGGTATATATAGGAGGAAGGAGTATGTCGGTGGAGCTTCGAGGGGCCCATGAGGAAGTGGGGCACGCCCTAAGGGGGGTGCCCCCCACCCTCGTGATCGCCTCTCTGATGACTTGGAGTAGGGTCCAAGTCCCCTGGATCACGTTCGGTGAGAAAATCACGTTCCCGAAGATTTTATTCCGTTTGGACTCCCTTTGCTATTCTATTTCTCCGAAACACTGAAATAGGCAAAAAACATCAATTCTGGGCTGGGCCTCTGGTTAATAGGTTAGTCCCAAAAATAATATAAAAGTGGAAAATAAAGCCCAATATAGTCCAAAATAGTAGAAAATATAGCATGGAGCAATCAAAAATTATAGATACGTTGGAGACGTATCACCTTCCTAGGCCTCGCCGTCGTCTACCGCCCTAGTGATCTCGGCGCGGCGTGGTCAACGTGGTCAAGGAATGGCTTCCATCAGACGTGGACTCTACGTGGAGAGGCTGACAGATGGGTCCACGACCACAGCAAGGAAGTGCCTCCATATTACGCGCAAAATAATTATTCCTCCATCTGACAGCAGGGACCCATCGAACGGGCCACCGTATTTCACAAAAAAACGTTCCCCCTGACTGCTGGGACCCACTAGCTACATCTTCGCACGCAAGGAAGTGCATCCCGGCAAAAAATGATTCGCCCCCTGACTGCTGGGACCCACCAGCTACATCTTCGCAGGCAAGGAAGTGTCTGACAGTCGAGACCCACCTGGTCGAAGCGTACGTAGCGTTGTCATTCTTGTCACGAACGTGTATGTACATACTGGCGGATGTTGAGGCGCGCGCATGTCGTAGTAGAGGTGCGCATGTAGCATGTACACGTACATACAACGGCCAGTGTGCAAGAAAGAAAATATGTCCACGTACATACATACGGGCAGGGTCTCGAACGCTTAGTCACGCATACGTACAGCCAGGGCTCGTGTACATGGCTGGGTCGTCGTGTTCATGGGGATCCAACCGGCTGGGTCGGAACGGAATGCGTCGTCGTGTTCGTCGGGAGGGCTTGGACGGAACAGCCGATGGAAACGAGGCCTGGCGTACCACAGAACGGAGGAAACGGTCTTGTGTTCGACCGTCCATGGTTGAAACGGGATCCTGTTCATTGGGAGGGGTCTGGTGTACCACAAAACGGAGAAAACGGACCTCCTACGGTCAAAACGAGGGTCCTTTTGATCGGGAGGGGTGTGGCGTACCGCAAAACGGAGGAAACAAACTTGTGTTGGAGCGCTATGGTCGAAACGGGGGTCATGTTCATTGGGAGGGGTGTGGCGTACCGCAAAACAGGACTCCACACGATATTGTTCATCTCCACTGTCGACCCCCTCTAGCTTCCACGGGCTACTGTTCATCCATCGTCGACCTCCTCCAGCCTCCACCTGCGACTGTTCATCCACGGGCTCATGTTCATCCAGCCTCCACCGTGCGCTACTTCACTGGCTACTGTTCAACCAGCCCTCTCCACGAGCTCATGTTCAACCACCCCTCCACGGGATACTGTTCATCCAGCCCTCCAGCATCTACTGTTCATCCTGCCCTCCACGGGGTGGTCCTGTTCATCCTGCCCTCCACGGGGTCCTGTTCATCTAGCCCCAACCGACTCGATCGATCGGGGTCCTGTCATCCAGAGGCAACACCACGAGGTCCTGTTCATCCACCCCCACCAGGAACTGTTCATCCAAACCCCCCAGCAACGCTCACTGTTCATCCAGAGGCAGCATCGATCGGCTTCAGTTAGCAGCAGTAGCGAAGGAATTGCTCAATCGGGTTCAGTTAACAGCCATCGACAGATCGCTCAGGTTCAGTAACGCGTAGCCTGCAGTGCAATCGCTCGGGTTCAGTTAGAGCCCAATGCCTCACACCCACGCGCGTCCGTGTATGAGAGAGACGCGCATCGCTCGGCCCTGACCACCCACCGTAACCGAGAACACCCCGATATTTTCCTCGCCCTCGCTTCTACCATGGTTTTTTCCATCATGGACGGCCCAAAGAATGTCATGCAGCTGTGTTTCCAGCCCGCCCATTACGAAAAGCCCATTTTCTATCATGATTTTTTGTCATAGAAGTAGGCCCCACCACATCTATGATGATACCGGGTTTTGTCACAGTTATCGTCATAGAAGTGTCATAAGTATGATAGAAAAAAATTTGTTCGGCCCAAAATGTCACGGGTGACTGGGTCTAGACAGGTCGTGCCGAGTGGGAGCTGAACTTGTGGGGGCACGCTAAGTGCACCCACTGGGTGTAGTCCCCGAGACCGCGGTTGACTGCGGGCAATCGGCGGTGGTCTGAGATCCAATGATGACGTTTTTTTTGACTCCTTCCACTCGGGCTGGGCAGACCATGCCAAATGGGAAATGTAACCAGTGGGGCACGCTGAGTGCACCCACTGAGTGTAGTCCCTGAGACTGTTGTTGAATGTTTGATTCGGCAACAGTCTTAGAACTATTTTGCTATATAATTTTATCTTGCACTATTCCATTCAGAAGTAACTGCCGATTGACTTGTCTTGTTGTTGTTTGTAGAAATCTTGTTAGCTTGGGACTCAATGCATTGCCTTGGAACACGCGAAAATCCAACTCAAGCTCGACATGGATCTGGCCAACGATAACTTGAAGAAGGCTCAAGCCGAAGTGGCAATCATGGGAGGTAACGACTTGTCGACTGCATGCCTTGTTATTTTTTCCTTTCCATCCTTCGAATTGAGTGATTCCACTCGAACAGATGTGCCTAATGAAAACCGTCAACTCGAACAGTTGTTATTTCTTTAGACAAAATGAAGCATGCTATGGAGCAGAAGGATCTTGATCTTGCGGCAGCGCAGAAGACGGTGCGTGAGAGGACTGAACTTGATGACAAGAAGCTGGCTTCAGTCATAAAGTTGGAAGAAGAGAACGTCAAGCTGAAAACCGTTGTTGATGAAGCGAAGAAAGAGGATGTGCAACTAAAGGAGGAGAAGGTGGCTTTGGCTGACAAAGTGGATGTTCTCACTCAGAAAAGGGATGAACTGGAAACTTATTTGGGTGGTCTTGCCAAAAAGATGTTCCTCATGCTTGAAGGTACTTTCCCTTATCCGACCGATTGTACAAAACTTCTTCACCATGTTGCTGCGAATTCATTACTTTTCTATGTGTGCCGAGTTCTGTCAGAATTTCGAGGAGGAAACTGGGCGGATCGAGACAGGACTTGACCTCCCGTTAAGGACGAAGCTGCCATGAATCTGCGACGACTGGAATATCGCCTTGCGAGTGTTTTGGACTACATTCCCCGACCGAAGGTCGCGCTGTCCGGGATCGGCAAGGAGTTATGGCCAGAGGATGTGCTTCTGAATGACCTTGAGCCACTGATGACTCGACTCAACAGCATCCTCGACCGAGTGCAGGCATGGAAGAAGTCAGTTGCCTGCTGCGGTGCTGATGTCGCATTATCACTCGTCTGTGTTCATTGCATGGACATCAAGGAAGAGAAGCTGAAGGCTCTTCAGGTGGCGAACAACAAGAAGCATCAATTTCAATCTTTCATGGAGACCTTCATCGATGCATCCACTCGCATTGTAGACGGCATCGACTTGGACAGTTTCGTCGAGCCAGGAAGTCCTCCTCCTACCGAGTGAAAAACTTGATAACTTGACTTTATTTGCCTCGGAATGCCGAGTGATTTTGTAATCATTAAACTCCTTTGGGCTTGATTGCCAGTAACTTCTTCTAGTGGTTATGAACCTTGCTGGATTTATCTGAACTTGGTTGTTTTATTTGAATGCAGTTGCTTTGTCTCTATTGTCTTCGAATTTTTTGACTTAGGAGAATCTAGGATCGCAGCCGAGTCTCCGAGTGAGAGGATTGCTCTTCACTCGAAATATACGTTGTACTTGTGGCATAGCTCATGGTGCAACCATACGTTGTACTTGTGGCGCAGCCCAGAGTGCAACCAGACGTTGTGCTTGTGGCATAGCTCAAAGCGCGACCAGACGTTGTACTTGCGGCGCAGCTCAGAGTTCGCGGCCAGGCCTCCGAGTGAGAGGGTTGTTCTTCACTCGGAGTGTATTTTGAAACTTAGGCGGGTATGGGGTCGCAGCTAAGCCTCCGAGAGAGAGGGTTGCTCTTCACTAGGAGTGTGTTTTGAAACTTTGGCGAGTACGGGGTCGCAGCTAAGTCCTAGGGTGAGAGGGTTTCTCTTCACTCAGTGTGTTTTTGAAATTTAGGCGAGTACAGGGTCGCAGCTAAGCCCCCGAGTGAGAGGGTTGCTCTTCACTCGGAGTGTTTTTGAAACTTAGGCGAGTACGGGGTCGTAGCTAAGCCCCCGAGTGAGAGGGTTGCTCTTCACCCGGAGTGTTTTTGAAACTTAGGACAACCGGGTTCGCGGCTAAGCCCCCGAGTGAGAGGGTTGCTCTTCACTCGGAGTGTTTTTGAAACTTAGGTGAATCGGGTTCGCGACTAAGCCCCCGAGTGAGAGGGTTGCTCTTCACTCAGAGTGTTTTTGAAACTTAGGTGAATCTGGATTGCGGCTAATCCCCCGAGTGAGAGGCTTGCTCTTCACTCAGAGTGTTTTCTGAAACTTAGGCGAGTACGGGGTCACAGCTAAGCCCCCGAGTGAGAGGGTTGCTCTTCACTCAGAGTGTTTTCTGAAACTTAGGCGAGTACGGGGTCGCAGCTAAGCCCCCGAGTGAGAGGGTTGCTCTTCACTCGGAGTGTTTTTGAAACTTAGGCAAGTACGGGGTCGCAGCTAAGCCCCCGAGTGAGAGGGTTGCTCTTCACTCGGAGTGTTTTTGAAACTTAGGCAAGTACGGGGTCGCAGCTAAGCCCCCGACTGAGAGGGTTGCTCTTCACATAGAGTGTTTTTGAAACTTAGGCGAATCGGATTCGTGGCTAAGCCCCTGACTAAGAGGGTTGCTCTTCACTCGGAGTGTTTTTGTAACTTAGGCGAATCTGGTTCGCGACTAAGCCACCCACTGGGGATTTGGACACACATTTATGTGAAAACTATCATTAAGTGACTACAGAAATCATGTCTTTGATAAACAATCTAAAAAGTACTTATTACATCTCGACCATCCAAGTGTATAGGGGTAAAAGCGACAAAGCAGGTCCACGCTCCAAGAGTGTGGTTCATGTTGCTTCTTGGCTACATTGTAAAGATGATACACCCCGTTGTGGAGCACCTTGGTGATGATGAAGGGTCCTTCCCACACAGGGGCAAGCTTATGTGGCCTCTGCTGATGTACTCGGAGCACAAGGTCTCCTTCCTGAAATGCTCGACCTTTGACATGTCGAGCATGGAATCGACGAAGGTCTTGCTGATAAATGGTCGACCGGATCAGAGCCATCTCTCGTTCTTCCTCTAAAAGATCAACAACATCCTATCGTGCTTGCTCTGCTTCGTCTTCTGTGAAAAGTTCCACTCGAGGAGCATTGTGCAGCAAATCACTCAGAAGCACAGCTTTAGCTCCGTACACCATGAAGAAAGGGGTTCGACCAGTCGACCGGTTGGGAGTCGTCCTTAATCCCCACAGAACATATCGTAACTCAGTCACCCAAGCCCCAGCTGCATGCTTGAGGTCGCACATCAATCGAGGTTTCAACCCTTGGAGGATCAAACCATTTCCTCTCTCAGCTTGCCTATTCGACTGCGGGTGCGCAATGGATGCGTAGTCGACCCGAGTGCCTTGGGAAGCACAGTATGGTCTGAACTCATCAGAATCAAAGTTTGAGCCATTGTCCATAATGATCCTGTGGGGAACTCCGTACCGGAACACCAATTCTTTGATGAAGCTAAAGGTTGTGTTTGTGTCTAGGTTCTTGATAGGTTTTGCTTCAATCCACTTAGTGAACTTGTCGACTGCCACAAGAAAATGAGTGAAGCCACTTCTGCCGATTTCTAAGGGCCTAACCATGTCCAGTCCCCACACATCAAACGGTCGGACGAGTGGCATATTCTTCAAAGCTGATGGAGGTTTGTGAGACATGTTCAAGTAAAAAATGGCAGCCTTCACACTTGTCAATGATATCTTTTGCCATCTCATTTACCCGTGGCCAGTAGAATCCCGCATGGTATGCTTTAGCCATGATGGTCCGAGACGATGGATGGTGACCACAGGTCCCTGAGTGAATCTCGTTTAAGATCAGTCGACCCTCCTCCGGAGAGATACATCGCTGAGCCACGTCAGTAACGCTTTCTCTGAAGAGTTGCACTTATCACTGTAAAGGTTTTTGATCTGCGAACGGTCTGACGTGCCTCATCCTCATCCTTCGGAAGCTCCTGCCTGAGTAGGTATGCAATGTATGGCACTGTCCAGTCGGGGGTGATTACCAAAACTTCCATGATCAGGTCGACCACTGCTGGCACTTCAACTTCAGTCGGATTGTTTGAACTTATCGGTTGCAGGGGCTCCTCTGTAAAAGGATATTCTTGAACTGACAGGGTGTGGAGATGCTCCAAGAACACATTACTGGGAATAGGCTTCCGAGTGGAACCTATTTTCGCCAAATCATCAGCTACTTGATTCTTGAGTCGAGGTATGTGGTGGAGTTCCAACCCCTCAAACTTCTTATCTAATTTTATTACTGCATTGCAGTATCCAGTCATGGTAGGGCTCCTGATATGCCACTCCTTCATCACTTGATTGACCACCAAATCTGTTAATCGTAAACCATCAGGCGATGGACGCCGAGTGAGATGGCCATACGCAACCCATACAAAAGTGTTTCGTACTTAGCTTCATTATTGGAGGAATCAAAGTGAATCTGGAGGACTTAACTAAGCTTGTCGCCTCTTGGGGATACTAGAACCACTCCAACACCAAAACCATTCAACATCTTAGATCCATCAAAGAACATAGTCTAGTGTCCCGAGTGAACTTGAGTCGGTTGTTGTTGCTCAATCCACTCGGCTAGGAAATCTGCAATTGCTAGAGATTTAATCGCCTTTTTTTATTCGAACATGATATCCAGAGGGAGAAGCTCAATCGCCCACTTAGCCACTCGACCAGTTGCATCTGGATTGTTCGGAATTTCTGATAACGGAGCATCACTGACAACTAAAACCGAGTGGTCTGCAAAGTAATGTGCAACTTTCCTCGTGGTCAGATAAATTCCATAGACAAGCTTCTAGTACTGCGGATACCTTTGCTTGGACGGAGTGAGGAATTCAGAAATGTAATACGTTGGGTGTTGAACTTTGTAGGATTTGCCTACTTCGTCTCGTTCGACTGTGAGCACTGTACTAACGACCTGTCCATTGGTTGGGATGTATAACAATAGAGGCTCTTTGCTGAATAGAGCAGGAAGCACCGACTGGGTGGAAAGCAGGGCTTTGAGCTCTACAAATGTCGCTTCAGCTTCAGGAGTCCACTCAAACGTATCAGACTTTTTCATCAGTGGGTAAAGAGGCAGGGCCTTTTCACCAAGACGAGAAATGTATCGACTTAACACAGCTAAACAACCTGTAAGCTTCTGAATGTCATGCACACGCAAAGGGCTTTTCATTCGGAGAAATGCTCCAATCTTTTCCGGGTTTGCATCGATCCCTTGTTCAGAAATGAGAAAACCGAGTCACTTCCCTCCTAGGACTCTGAATGTGCATTTCGACGGATTGTGCTTGATGTCATATCTTGTTAGGTTGGCAAAGGTCTCAGCAAGGTCAGTCAGCAGGTCGGAACCTTTGCGTGACTTGACCACGATATCATCCATGTATGCTTCCACGTTCCGACTGATCTGAGTGAGCAGGCACTTCTGAATCATGCGCATGAACGTGGCACCAGCATTCTTAAGTCCAAAAGGCATGGTAACATAGCAAAAGCACCCAAATGGGGTGATGAAGGCCATTTTTACTTCATCGGGTCCATACAGACGGATCTGATGATACCCGGAATATGCATCTAGAAAAGGCAAACACTCACACCCCGCAATTGATCGACAATCTGATCAATGCAGTGGAAAGGAAAATCTTTCGGGATGGCCCGATTGATATGTTTGAAATCTATGCACATATGAAGTGAATCATCTTTCTTAGGCACCATGACGACGTTGGCGAGCCACTCGGATTGGTATATCCTTCAAAGGAACTCAGCTGCAAGGAGCCGAGCCACTTCCTCGCCAATCGCCTTTCTTTTTTCCATGGCGGACCGTCAGAGATGCTCTTTCACTGGTTTTGCTTTTGGGTCGACATGCAAATGGTGCTTTGCCAGTCGCCTGGGTACACCCGGCATGTCTGATGGTTTCCATGCGAAGATGTCCCAGTTCTCACAGAGGAACTAGATGATTTCTTCCTATTTGCTGTCGAGTGTTGTTGAGATGTGGGTCGGAGCAGCATTGGGGTCTTCCGGGTGAATATGGATAGGGTTTGTCTCTCCGACCAACTGAAATGCGAACTCCGAGGCAGGCTTTTTTGCTCGCAAAAAATCACTCAGATTTGCATTTTTCTTGTATTCTTCCATCTCTACTGCTGCCATCTGCTCGTCAGCAATCTTTGTGCCTTTCTGAAGACACTCTACTGCTTTGCCGACTCCCTGTGACTGTGACCACTCCTTTGGGCCCAGGCATCTTCAACTTGAGATATACATAACATGGTAGAGCAATGAAACAAGCATATGCGGGCCTGCCCAGAACAACATGATACATGCTATGGAAATCCACCACCTCAAACGTCAACTTTTCCTTGCGGTAATTCTTGGAATCACCGAAAACCACATCAAGAGCGATCTGTCCGAGTGACATTGCCTTCTTTCCAGGGATGACGCCGTGGAACTGCATGTTACTCTCACTGAGTTTGGACATCGGAATGCCCGTCCCTTGGAGGGTCTCAGCGTACAGAATGTTCAATCCACTGCCCCCATCCATAAGGACCTTAGTTAGTCGAGTGCCCCCAACGACTGGGTCGACCACCAGCGCTTGGCATCCAGGGGTAGCGACGTGCGCTGAGTGATCTGACTAGTTGAATGTAATAGGAGTCTTCCACCACTTCAAATATGTTGTCGTTGTCGGAGCAACCATATTCACTTCCCGGTTAATGACTTCCAGTCGACTTTTGCTCTCTATGTCAGCAAAAATCACCAAGGTAGCATTGACCTTAGGGTAACCATCATATTCCTATTTTTCTTCCCCTTATTAGATTCCTTCTCACTGGGTTGACCCTCTCGGAAACTTTGAATCAAGAGTCGGCACTATCGAGTGGTATGATTGGGCAGAATCAAGTTACCCTCTTAATCTTTTTTAGTGTGTATATGACACGGTAAACCGAGAATGTCGTTGCCTGACTGACTTTCACCTTTTTGGGGATCCATCGCTAAGGGAGTCCTGGATTAGGGGGTGTTCGGATAGCCGAACTATACCTTCAGCCGGACTCCAGGACTATGAAGATACAAGGTTGAAGACTTCGTCCCGTGTCCGGAAGGATCTTTTCTTGGCGTGGAAGGCAAGCTAGGTGTGCGGATATTCGAGATCTCCTACCATTGTAACCGACTCTGTGTAACCCTAACCCTATCCGGTGTCTATATAAACCGGAGGGTTGTAGTCCGTAGGACAACCATCATCATACACAATCATACCATAGGATAGCTTCTAGGGTTTAGCCTCCTTGATCTCGTGGTAGATCCACTCTTGTACTACCCATATCATCAATATTAATCTAGAAGGAGTAGGGTTTTACCTCCATCGAGAGGGCCTGAACCTGGGTAAAATAAAGTGTCCCTTGTCTCCTGTTACCATCCGACCTTGACGCACAGTTCGGGACCCGCTACCCAAGATCCGCCGGTTTTGACACCGACATTGGTGCTTTCATTGAGAGTTCCTCTGTGCCGTCGCGATCAGGAAGGATGCCTCTTCCCCTCTTTAAAGACGGCGCCATTATGAAAGGAGCCTTGGCTGTCGGCCAAACTCTCTGGCTAGGTGGTTTTCTCGCAACCGCCTGTTCGGCTGTTGCGCCGACGATGACCTCCCGGGTCATCAAAAGCAACCTCCACGTCGGCTCAGAACTCGCCGAGCAATTGGATCCGATGGGGCTCTCCTCTGTAAACGAGCTCCTGGATCGTATCGCCGCACTGGGCGTCGCCACAAATTACGACCAGGTTGGGCTTAAACCCGATCTGAGAGATTTTAACTCTCCCCAGGTCACCCACCACGTTGCTGTGGTGGAGACACAATGCGGCGACCCTTCGTCTATATTAAGGACTAGTTACGTCCGAATCCCCGAACCCTCCATGCCGGATAACCGCAGAGGGGAGGATACAATCCAAGACCCGAGCTTAAAATCAGGCAAATCGGATAACATCCAAGAGTCCGGATCTCAGAATCCGGAAGTTCTTCGGCCTCCGAACAACAAACTAGGCGAGGTCTCAGATTCAACGACACCCGCCCACTCGATCTTAAGCGATCTTTCCCAAATCAGGCAAATGCCCGAAGAATCAGTACATCATTACTGGGCCAGATTCCTCTTGGTTATGAACAGGATAAAGGACTGCCGCGAGGGAGACGCAATTTCAATCTTTTGCAGTAACTGCACGGACAAGGGAATACTCAACGCCATAAGTCGTCGTAATATTACACGCTTTGCTGACCTGGCGTCCATAGTACAAAAATACTGTGCCATGGAAAGTGCTCGGAAAACCGAAATTGAATTTTGGGATAATCCGGCCTTGAATAGCAATCCCGTCCGAATCAAGAGGGCGCACCACAGTAAGGCGCCCGGACTAAACGCCAAAAAATCAAAACCCTCTAGGGGGCATGGAACCGTACTGGAAAAGTGGCTAGATGGACCCTGCAAGATTCACAGTGCAGAGGACGCCACCCCAACTCACAGCCTCAGGGCATGTTGGATACTCCAGCAGGTGGCCAAAATTGGCGAGGACCTCCTAATTCCAGAGGTCGAAGGAAACCAGCCCGAGAATTTCAGTTCAGTTCTCACAGTCTTTGAGACTTTCGCATCAAATAACATGCGAAAAAGAACACTCCGCAGCCTCACTGAAGTCTATCAAGTAGCGACAATAAACCCATGGAGTAATACTGCTATCACCTTCGACGCGAGTGACGAGCCTAAAGTTCGAGCAGCCAGAGCACCAGCCGCACTGGTTCTCAGTCCCATAGTGGACGGCTGTCGCCTCACAAAGGTACTCATGGACGGAGGCAGTGGATTGAACCTCATTTACGAGGAAACCCTCCAAAAGATGGAAATAGACTGGAACCGCATTGAGCGAAGCAGCACAACCTTTAGAGGAATAATCCCCAGTCAGGAAGCGCGCTGCACCGGAAAGATCACACTAGATGTGGTATTCGGCACGCCGGATAATTACAGGTCCGAACAGATCACGTTCCAGGTGGCCCCGTTCAAAAGCGGATATCACGCTATACTAGGACGGGAGACTTTCACAATTTTTCAAGCCATACCCCATTACAGGTACATGAAGCTTAAAATGCCTGGGCGAAACAGAATTATCACCCTCGCTAGTGATCCGGACATAGCACTCCGCGCCGAGAACAAGACAGCCGCACTGGCCCTCGAGGCACTATCCGAAACCTTAGCGGCCGAAGAACTGACTGCGCTGCGATCCACGGTCAATAGGGATGACGTGATACTCGATAAGAGATCCAAATCCACATCCTTCAAACCAGCGGATGAAATAGTCAAATTCCAGGTCCACCCAACGGACCCCAATAAAACAGCCTGCATCGGGGCACGACTGAACCCTGATGTAGACGCCGCACTGCAAGCGTTCCTACGAGAGAACTGGGACATTTTCGCTTGGCATCCCTCAGACATGCCAGGAATCCCACGCAGTTTGGCCGAACACAGCCTAAACATCCAGAAAGGATTCAAACCTGTCAAACAGGCTTTTCGGCGTTTCTCCGAACCAAAGAGACAGGCTATGGGAGAGGAGCTAGCCAAGTTATTGGAAGTCGGATTCATTAGAGACATAAAACACCCGGACTGGCTAGCAAACCTGGTGATGGTACCAAAGAAGGACAAATCCTGGCGCCTGTGTGTCGATTTCAAAGACCTTAATAAGGCTTTCCCAAAGGATGCCTTCCCCCTCCCTCGAATAGATCAAATCATCGATGCCACTGCAGGACACGATTCGTTGTGCTTCCTCGACGCATACTCCGGTTACCATCAAATCAAGATGGCAGAATCAGACCAAGCCGCAACAGCATTCATCACACCATACGGCCCATTCTGCTTCAACACAATGCCCTTTGGGCTAAAAAACGCCGACACAACATATCAGCGCATGATTCAAACATGTCTGTCAAACCAGATCGGCAAAACAGTGGAGGCGTATGTAGACGATGTGGTCGTTAAATCAAGACATGTCGAATCTCTAGTAGATGACTTGAGGCTCACATTCGACAACCTCCGAAAATACGACATTAAGCTCAATCCGGAAAAATGCGTTTTCGGCGTTCCAGCCGGAAAGCTCCTGGGCTTCATTGTATCCGGTAGAGGAATTGAAGCAAATCCAGCTAAAATCCGAGCTCTGTCACAATTGGATGTCCCAAAAGACCTCAAACAAATACAGAAACTCACCGGATGCGTGGCGGCTTCAAGCCGCTTTATCTCCCACCTGGGAGAAAAGGCATTGCCCCTTTACCGCTTCCTTAGGCGCACCGAACACTTCGAGTGGACAGACGCTGCCACAACCGGACTCGAGGAAATAAAGGCCATCTTGGCAACAAACCCAGTCCTGGCCGGGCCGAACACTGGCGAACCCATGCTATTGTACATTGCCGCAACCCATCAAGTTGTTAGCGCAGTACTCGTCGTCGAGCGGGCAACGGACGGACACAAACTCCCCCTTCAAAGGCCGGTTTACTACGTGTCCACTGTCCTCACACCATGCAAATCACGGTACCCGCATTACCAAAAGATCGCGTACGCGGTGTTTATGGCATCCCGGAAGCTAGGACACTACTTTCAAGAGTGTTCTATAACAGTAGCCTCGGAAGTACCACTCAACGATATTATCAACAACCGGGATGCAACGGGCCGGATAGCAAAATGGGCCATAGAGCTCCTCCCGTTCGACATAACCTACAAACCACGACGAGCCATTAAATCGCAAGTCCTAGCCGACTTCGTCGCCGAATGGACAGAGGCCGAACTCCCTAAAGAGTACGACACATATTCAAACTGGATCATGCATTTCGACGGCTCCAAATCGTTGGCCGGACTAGGGGCTGGCGTCGTTTTGACGTCCCCTACAGGGGACACAGTCCAATATGTACTCCAAATTATGTACACGGACTCCAACAATGCAGCCGAATACGAGGCCCTTCTACATGGTCTCCGGATGGCAGTATGCATGGGCATTCAACGCCTGAAAGTACGCGGGGACTCAAACCTCGCGATATCCCAAATAAATGGCGACTTCGACGCCAAAGACCCAAAAATGGCAGCTTATCGCAATGCCGTCCTAAAAATGTCAGTTCGGTTCGAGGGACTGGAATTTCACCATATAGCCCGAGAAAACAATCAGGCAGCAGACGTCCTGGCACACAACGGAGCAAAACGAGATGCGGTCCCCCCAACATCTTCTTAGAAAGATTATTGAAGCCATCTGTAGCATGGGAGGGGGATCCCTCGGACAACAGTCCGGACATAACCGCACAACCCGATGCCGAACAATCCGACATAATCGGAGGCCCTGCCACCGAAACCACACCTTCAGCCCACGTAATAATGGCGGTCATCGCCCCATGGACAGAACCATTCCTAGCCTACCTTACTAGGCAGGAACTCCCAGAGGACCAAAACGAGGCACGCTGCATAGTGCGGCGATCTAAATCCTATAAAGTCCACGAGGGAGAGCTATATAAGAAAAGCACTACATGAGTCCTTCAAAGATGTATCTCCGAGGAGGAAGGGCGGAGTCTGTTGGCTGAAATTCATGCTGGACTCGGAGGCCACCACGCTGCAGCTCAGTCCCTTGTAAGCAAGGCTTTCCGTATGGGCTTCTATTGGCCGACGGCCTGAGCAGACGCTCATGACTTAGTCAAACGATGCGTCGGTTGCCAGCTCTTTGCAAATCAAAGCCATATGCCGCCCAACGCCCTCCGAACCATCCCCATCACTTGGCCTTTTGCGGTCTGCGGGCTTGATATGGTGGGACCCCTTAAGGGTGGAACCCATAAGAAAAAATACCTATTGGTCATGGTGGATAAATTCACCAAATGGATACAAGCCAAGCCTGTTAAGACGGCCGAATCCGGACCCGTGATAGACTTCATATCCGGGGTCGTACACCGTTACGGTGTCCCTCACAGCATTATCACCGATAACGGCACAAACTTCACCTCTGACGAAGTAAAGCTGTGGTGCAAAAACATGGGCATTAAGCTCGATTTTGCTTCTGTCTATCACCCACAAACTAACGGTCAGGTCGAACGTGCAAATGGTCCCATCATGAGCGGTATCAAACCCAGACTAGTGCGGTCCCTAAAGGAATCCAATATGCACTGGGTAGAGGAGCTCGACTCCGTACTCTGGGGGTTGCGAACCACGCCGAATCGTACCACCGAATTCACACCATTCTTTATGGTATACGGTGCAGAGGCAGTTCTGCCCTGCGATATAATTCATGACTCACCTCGAGTGCGCATGTACGAAGAAAGAGAAGCCGAGCTTGATCGGCAGGACAACCTGGACGCCTTAGAGGAGGAGCTTGACGTGGCTAAAGCCCGTTCCGCACTTTATCAACAGCAGGCTCGAAGATATCAAAGCAGAGAAGTATGAGCCAAAAATTACAACATTGGCGAACTAGTCCTACGCCTGCCGGATAAGAAAAAGGACAAACTCAAGCCCAAATGGGAAGGTCCCTTCATAATTGACCAAGTCCTGACTGGTGGAGCGTACCGCCTGCGAGATGCGTCGGATAACCGACTCGAGCCGAACCCATGGAATGCCGCACGTCTCCGAAGATTCTTTGCCTAGCGCCGGACTCGGGGTTTGTCTCCTTCCTCTGTCCACTTTTATATATTATTTTCTGTTTTTGTCTCCCCCAACTCTTTCCTTTTATAGCCCTTAAAGGCTCATCATGTGACGCGCCACTCACGCTCCTTAAACCTGGGGGCTTCTCTAACAGAAGCTTGTTTGTATGGGTTTCACGCCCAACGCATGCATCAGACTTCCGCATGCACCTTTTCTTCACCATTATATGCATCGATATGACTTAAGTTTTTGCCAAGCTGGGTTGCCTGGCTCCTGTGCTTACCCCTACGTTCCTGATTGTTCGGCTAGGCGGTAAAGGGAGCACCTCTGCGATTGTTACTGCCGGATAAGCCGGATGTGTACCTCAGACTGGGTGAAGCCGAAAGCTAGCGTTCTTAAGGGAATATTCGGTCGGTGAACTAAAGATGAACCTTTTTTACTTATACATGCCCCCAGATGTTTTCCTGCACTTGCAGTCCGGACGTGCACTTCAGGGCACGCCACCCCAGCGAAAGGAACCCTTAACGGAACTATTCTCTCTGGAAGATGTTTATTACTAACCATGTAATATAACATAACTAGTTGGGCACTTGTCTGATAAAGCACTAATGACCCCTACGCCTGGTCTCCATGCATACCTCGGTTCTTATATAACCGTTATGGTATTCGGACACACTCCGGACCGTCAGGTCCCGAGGTCGAAGCGAAAAGGTCGGCAACGACAAACGATCTACAATCCGGCTAGAAGGCATTACACATGTCAATTATAAATTACATAGTCATCAGGACTGATTGTATTCCTCTTCTATACCATCTAACAGGCTGTCTAATTTACAGTCCTGCTGGGAATACTTTGCGGCCAATTCTACCTGGCCATACACTAAGCTCACAGGGATCTCCTTCCCGTCAGGCCCCACCGGTCCAACCTCGGCCATGTGATTGGGGTCAGACTTCGTAAAGCGGGTCTTCACCATGGTCCAAGCCTCCCTAGCGCCCTGCCGGCAAGCCGATATCTTCCACAACCGAAAGCGCCGCCGAGCTCCCTTCAACTTCTCCGCAAGTTCTCCAAGGCCCTCGGGTATGGAGTGGGCAGGCCACAAGCTTGGGCAATACCTCGCATCGCCTGTCGAACTCGTTCGTGCAGTTGCAAGAGTTCAGGAAGAAGATCGCCCGTTGAACTGGGCATCTCCTATGCAGGACGACCTGTCAGCATACCTACAGACATAACTCTGTTAGTCGTCTTCCTCGCCGAACTCCTTTTTCAAGAGTTCGCTTAAGCACTTACTAAAAATGCCGCGTCGAAGTCGCTGATTCTCCTTATTGGAGTCCAACAGCTGGCCACGAACATCTTTTAGTTCAACATCCAGCCTGGTGTTGGCATCCTGGAGATCATTCTTCTCCTGCCTCACCTTTGTTAGCACGCTTTCACCAGACTCTAACCGGTGTAGATGCTGTTGTCTGTCCGGATCGAGTCCGGCGCCATCTACAATACAATTTGTCAGATTGGCACTTAAATCCGTACAATACTAAATATTCTAGAAGTATTGTTTACCTGCAGGGGTCTCTTTAGACCCTCCTGCTGCCGTTCGTGCGGCCTCTAGTTGGGCCCTGCACCTTTCTAGCTCCTGGGACAGCGCGGTATTCTTCTCGGTAAGAAACTGCATGCTATATGATTCTCGAATCAGTTATTTCCACTGCTTCAAGTCTCGGGGGCTACTGGCATATCTATATTTACCAAAATTTTCTTACCCGTGTGTCTTTTACATACTGCTCCGTGGCTCTGACTAAACCATTTTGAGCGGCACGGAGGTACGCGTCTCCTGAATTAAAGGCATTTAAAGCCTCCTGGGAGAAACAAGCGTCACAAAGAACTGTCCGTCGACGCCTGTGGTTCATAGCACTCTCCACCTCGGAATTGGTGGCAGACAGCCTGTCCGCATCCTCTGATGGAGGAGCGTCCGGTGCGTGCCTTGTGCTGACCTCCGCCTCCGGGCCGGGCGTTGGAGTCTGGCTGGTGGAGGCCCGGTTGGCAACCTCTCCGGATATAGTCCGGCAAGGTCTCTTCGTCCTGAAGATAGCACGAATGTTAATATACCCTGGAGGAGTAAAACACCAGGGAAAAAGAGAGGGTACGCCATACCTTTGCTCTGGCACCTCAGACCGGACTACGTTCCTTTTTGCCCCACGGGGCCCTGCGGCCCCCCGCCGGCTAGCTGCAGCGGGGTCGGCTTCCCCCCTCGAGAATCTCCCCTACAAAGCACGGTTGTTGTCAGAACAACCAAGCCCATGAAAACGGAACCCCTCTTAAGGGGGTAAAGCTTCGGTATTTGTCACCTGGGAGGCCGGGATTAATCCTGGGTAATCAGCTATAATAGCTACCAAGGTATCATCCTTGCTTAGCTGATGAAACACTCCGTCAATGAAGTCCACCGCTAAGTCCGGATCCTCTAAGGAGTCCGGATCAAGGGACCGGTCTGGGTCCTCTGGCTGTGGAGGACGGCTGTTTATGTTTTCTACCTCCTGACGCAGGTCCTGCATTGAAGTCGTTAGACTGCCTATTTAATCATGGGAATGTAAAATGAACAGGGAAGTACGACTGTCCGCTTACCCAATTCGGAGGACTATACATGGAAAATCCGCCCTGCGGATCGACGCGGAGGAATTCCTCTTCTTCTCCCTTGTACAAAGATGATAGGATCTTCACTAGAGCGGCAGGCGAGTCCGGCCCCTTACGGCCGTAACGGGTGGCGTCATCCTCCCCGTTAAAATCCCACATGGGGTGGCTTCTGTATTGGAGCGGTTGCACCCCTCGCATAATGCATATGGCCATGACTTTAATCATGGTTAGTCCGGAATGGGCCAGTAGCTTAATCCGGCCCATTAAGTAAAGGACGTCTCTGTCATTCTCTCTCTGAGAGCTCCGAGGGCGCCAGCTCAGGCGTTTCTTCAGGGGAGCGTTGTTGAACTCAGGGAGACCGGCCCGGATAGGGTCCGGCAGGGGGACGTCGTCTATATAGAACCATTCTGAAGGCCAGTCCTCGGACGCCTTCTTCGGGGTTCCGGACGGGTATCCGGTCCCGGCGATATGCCATACTTCGGCTCCGCCCACTTGATATATAGACCCCTTTTGGGAACGTGGCACCAGGCAGAATATCTTCTTCCACAGCGCAAAATGAGCCTCGACGCCTAAAAATAGCTCGCAGAGAGCAACGAAGCCCGCAATGTGTAACACGGAACCAGGCGTAAGGTGGTGCAGCTGGAGACCATAGAACTCCAAAAGCCCACAGAGAAAGGGATGAATTGGAAATCCCAGTCCCCTTATTAGATAAGAGGCCAGGCACACCCGCTCCCCTTTAGAGGGACTAGGTGAGTTCTCCGCTTGTTTTCCGCCTTGATAAGTGGCGAGTCCGGCTCGGACCGAGACCATATAGGCTTGAGGGAGAAATCCCTTGGCTTGGAGCGACACTAACTCACTGTGTGGGATGGTGCATCTCTCCCAGTCTCCGGTTTAGGACTGGAGGGGCGAGGGGAGGAGCTGCGACGGCTGGCCATGTTGGAATGGACCTATGCTGGAGACGCTCTGATGATAACTCGCGGAGAGGAGGAGATGTGGTTTAGATCTAAATCCCCATCCCGTTAAATAGGCGGCTCGTTTATATGACTAAGGGTGTGGATGTAAAAAACACCCCAAGCTCTTCGCATTCATTCAGCACGTGGAAGACGACCATTATTAGGCACTGAAGCCGAGGAGTGCTACATTACAAAAAGCGGACATTATTCGTACAGGTACACAGGATTCGGAGGAGGAACCCGCCTTGCAATGCCGAAGACGATTTGCGTGCCGGACTTGTCGTCATTGAAGCCTGGTTCGGGGGCTACCGAGGGAGTCCTGGATTAGGGGGTGTTCGGATAGCCGAACTATACCTTCAGCCGGACTCCAGGACTATGAAGATACAAGGTTGAAGACTTCGTCCCGTGTCCGGAAGGATCTTTTCTTGGCGTGGAAGGCAAGCTAGGTGTGTGGATATTCGAGATCTCCTACCATTGTAACCGACTCTGTGTAACCCTAACCCTATCCGGTGTCTATATAAACCGGAGGGTTGTAGTCCGTAGGACAACCATCATCATACACAATCATACCATAGGATAGCTTCTAGGGTTTAGCCTCCTTGATCTCGTGGTAGATCCACTCTTGTACTACCCATATCATCAATATTAATCTAGCAGGAGTAGGGTTTTACCTCCATCGAGAGGGCCCGAACCTGGGTAAAATAAAGTGTCCCTTGTCTCCTGTTACCATCCGCCCTTGACGCACAGTTTGGGACCCCCTACCCGAGATCCGCCGGTTTTGACATCGACAATCGCCCTTTGGGCTTTCCCTTGAACTTTCCTTGATTCAAAACTGCGGCCTTAGCAGGACCCGTAGGTTCAGCTTTACGCTTTTGCTTCGGACAGGAATTCCCACCACCGTTGTCCTGGTTTACTGGTTTTCCCTTGCCACTGCAGAGTCGGTCTTCTTCATCACCGTTTGCATATTGAGTGGCTATTTCCATCATTCAGGCTAGAGACATGTCTCCTGAACGACCAAACTTCAGGTTCAGCTCTCTGTAACGGACGCCCTCTTTGAAGGTGCAAACTGCTTGGTGCTGTGACACATTTTCCACTGTATGATGAAGGGTAGTCCATCTCTGGATGTAGTCTCTCAAAGTCTAATTCGGTTTCTGGACACAATGCTGCAATTCAGTCAGCCCCACAGGTCGCTTGCAAGTGCCCTCGAATGTTTTGACGAACACTCTCGGGCTAACTAATCCCAACAAAAAATACTTCCAGGGGCCAACTGATTCAACCAGGCCCTCGTTTAACCCTATAGCATGAGGCAGAGGTGCTTCATGGTTGCATCATCGTTGCCTCCACCAAACTGCACTGCCACTCTGTAATCCTCCATCCATATGTCGGGCTTCGACTCATCGGTGAACTTACTCACTCCTGTCACCAACCTGAAGTTGGAAGGGATATCAGCAGCTCGGATGGCTCTATTGAAACACTCAGGCCGAGAAACAAATGCTCTGCTTCCACTAGGACAATCTCTATCTTGTCCTTCCCTGTGTGATCGGCCCCTGTCGACCAAACCCTGCACGAGGAGTGACCTCGCGTCGAACCCAGGCTCTCTTCGGTTGACTGGAGCTCTCCGCTCGTCACCATAGGATGCCCGTCGTCATACCGTCGGGGCGCATACAACCCGCCCCTCAGAGGGGGTGAAAGCACTCGACGGTGGTCATCATGGGGATATCAATAATCATACTACTCGTGTCCTTGACCCAGATACCGATCCTGGCGGTGAGCACGGTCTTCATGCTGCGGAAGCGATCTTGGACTATCTGCCAACTGAACTGTGTCTGCAACCATAGATCTGCTATGATTTTTTGTTACACGACTGAGAAACAACCAAGTTTTGTTCTCCAGCTGCCCGGAGCAGTGCTCGGATCTGCAACAAACCTCTACCAGCTTCTGAATGAGATGGCTGAATTGACTCTACTACGCGTGCAGCTGCTACGACATTTTGAATCGGAGTACGATATACCCGAGGTCGTGGCCGTCGACTGGATCCAGCGATCGGCTGATGGGCGCGTTCGTCGAGTGACTGTTGGAGATTCTCCAGACGCGTTCGCTCAGCCAAGGTGGCCAAGAGCGCAGTTCCCAAGGCCCGAGCCTCGGAGGTCACCTAAACAAGGGGGGTCTGGAGCGCCTGGACGTTGCGGCGATGTAGCTCCTTCCTTTGCTCCGTAGTGAGGGCTTGGGGATAGTATTCGTCATGATCACGTGATGGGTCGTCTCCGCCGCCACCGCCGCAAAGAAATCCAGGTGGGCTACGTGGGGAGTTGACCATGAGAACTTCCTTCGTTGGGTTGTTGCTCTCGCACTCGGAAAGAGTGTCCGAGTGACCAACCGACAGATCGAACAATACGTAGAGAGATTCATCGGGATCAATTGCCGCGACCTGAGGGGTGGTCGAATGTCGAGCCACCGCATGCTTCACCCACTGCTGGAGCCGCGGTCGACAAAATCACTTGCGACGGCGAACAACGGGGAGCGAAGATGCCGTGGGAGCTGACTGATACTGGGTCGACGGCTGCCGCAAAAGAACGCCGTGAGGGCACACGCGAAAGTGCATTGCCCCCGGACTGGGAGAGTCTTGATAGAGGGGGGCTTCTTAGAGCAAGGCGGAGTCATTGGCGATGAAAACGAGCGCTCCAAGGCAGACCTTGTTGTCGGTGTCAAAACCAGCGAATCTCTGGTAGGGGGTCCCGAACTGTGCGTCTAGGATCGATGGTAAAAGGAGACGGGGGACACGATGTTTACCCAGGTTCGGGCCCTCTCTATGGAGGTAATACCCTACTTCCTGCTTGATTAATCTTGATGAATAAGAGTATTACAAGAGTTGGTCTACCACGAGATCGTAATGGCTAAACCCTCAAAGTCTAGCCTATATGACTATGGTAATGTGTGTATCCTTTCTGGACTACCCCTTCTGGTTTATATAGACACCGGGGGGGTCTAGGGTTTACATAGAGTCGGTTATATAAGAAGGAATATTCATAATCGGTCACCAAGCTTGCCTTCCACGCCATGTAGAGTCCAATCCGGACACGGGTATAGTATTCGTCCTTCATGTCTTCATAGCCCATTGTTCCGGCCCATGAATAACAGGCCGGACGCCCGAGGACCCCTTAGTCCAGGACTCCCTCAGTAGCCCCTGAACCTGGCTTCAATGACGAGGAGTCCGACGCACAGATTGTCTCCGACATTGCAAGGCGGGTTCCCCTTTCCGAACTCCAAGATAGTCTTCGGACACGATAATAGTATCCAGACCTGCCATATACACACCATACATAACCGCAGAGGTAATATATATATATATATATATATATATATATATATATATATATATGTATATATATATATATATATTTACACGAGTTCTATCCGCTGACAGCTTTTTTATAGCACGGCATTACGTCTGTTCGGTCATAATTTCAAACCGTTTTTGTCTGCCGCTCCAAATTTTGAGATGCAGGTGTCATTGGCACGTCTTGTCAAAGCAGAGATCGTGTCCCCTTATCACGGGATTATCATCAATGCGGGCATGGCTAACCCAACCGTGCCGTTTATACGGCCCTTGGGAATAGGCGAGTTTTTAGGGCGAGTGAGGAGGCGTTTAATATTCGCTGCCTTTATAAGGGGATAAGGACTCTCTCTTTCTCTCTCACGCCCTCCCTCCATGTTCGCCTTTCCGATCTGGAGCTCCAGCGCCCAAGTAGTCATCTCCTTTCCACTCAAGCAACCATGTCCGGATCCGTAGGTCAGGGCAAGTGGATAGTCTCCTTCGTCAAGGAGGAGGACATTACGGAGCTTCGGGCGGACGGGTATTTAGCGAAGGAAATCGCCCATCGTCTGCCGGCCGAGGGACAAGTCGTCCCCACGCCGAAGCTTACTGAGAGGGTAGTATTCATCCCCCATTTCTTTCACGGTCTAGGGTTTCCACTCCACCCTTTTGTCCACGGGTTACGGGATAGATTTCCATGATCTGTCCCCAAATTCCTTCCTTAACATCTCGGCGTTTATTGTCGTGTGTGAGGCCTTCCTCCGCATCCATCCCCACTTCGGGTTGTGGCTCAAAGTCTTCAACGTGAAGCCGAAGGTGGTGGACGGCCAGCACGCGGAGTGCGGAGGAGCCATAGTGAGCAAGCTACCCAACGTCTCCTGGCCGAAAGGTACTTTCGTGGAGACAGTGAAGGAGCGGCAGAGACAATGGTTCTACATCACAGAACCCCGCTATGACGCCCCCGATTCAATCGTACACTAATCATGCACGCAAATGTGTACGATCAAGATCAGGGACTCACAGGAAGATATCACAACACAACTCTAAAACATAAATAAGTCATACAAGCATCATAATACAAGCCAGGGGCCTCGAGGGCTCGAATACAAGTGCTCAATCATAGACAAGTCAGCGGAAGCAACAATATCTGAGTACAGACATAAGTTAAACACGTTTGCCTTAAGAAAGCTAGCACAAACGGGGATACAGATCGAACGAGGCGCAGGCCTCCTACCTGGGATCCTCCTAACAACTCCTGGTCGTCGTCACTGGGCTGCACGTAGTAGTAGGCTCCTCCAGTGTAGTAGGAGTCATCATCGACGGTGGCGTCTGGATCCTGCGCTCCATTGACTGGTCGCAGCAATCGGGTAAAGAAAAGGGGAACAAGGCAACCGTGAGTACTCATCCAAAGTACTCGCAAGCAAGGAGCTACACTACATATGCATGGGTACATGTGTAAAGGGCCATATCAGTGGACTGAACTGTAGAATGCCAGAATAAGAGGGGGATAGCTAATCCTGTCGAAGACTACACTTCTGGCAGCCTCCGTCGTGCAGCATGTAGAAGAGAGTAGAGTGAAGTCCTCCAAGCAGCATCACATAGCATAACCCTACCCGGTGATCCCCTCCTCATCGCCCTGTTAGAGAGCGATCACCGGGTTGTATCTGGCACTTGGAAGGGTGTGTTTTATTAAGTATCTGGTTCTAGTTGTCATAAGGTCAAGGTACAACTCCAAATCGTCCTGTTACCGAAGATCACGGCTATTCGAATAGATTAACTTCCCTGCAGGAGTGCAACACATAACCGAACACGTTGGATCCCATTTGGCCGGACA
Source organism: Aegilops umbellulata (assembly GCA_032464435.1). Lineage (NCBI taxonomy): Eukaryota > Viridiplantae > Streptophyta > Magnoliopsida > Poales > Poaceae > Aegilops > Aegilops umbellulata. The sequence continues at coordinate 4,509,808 of CP136059.1, forward strand.
CACTTTCCTGGGTCATGCCTGGCCTCGAAAGATCAACACGTCGCAGCCCCACCTAAGCACAACAGAGAGGTCAGCACGCCGGTCTAAACCTAAGCGCACAGGAGTCTGGGCGCATCGCCCTTAGCACACCTGCATGTTGCGAACGCGGCCGGAAGCAGAACTAGCCCCCTTAATACAAGAGCAGGCTTACGTTCCAATCCGGCGCGCGCCGCTCAGTCGTTGACGTCACGAATGCTTCGGCTGATACCACAACGTCGAGTGCCCATAACTGTCCCCGCGTAGTTGGTTCGTGCGTATGGGCCAGTAGCCAGACTCAGATCAAATTCCAAGAACTCGTTAAGGGTGTTATTTTGAAATAACCGTGAACACCGACCAAGGCCAGGCCCACCTCTCTCATAGCTGGTCTCAACCTGCCCTGTCGCTCCGCCACAAAGATCCACTCGCGGGTACTCCTATGAGCTGACCCGTCTTTTAGTCACCACGGGTATCATGTATAAAGTATATAGTATATACCCGTTATCACCTCCCGAGTGATCACGACCCGATAGTATAGCACAACAGACGGACAAGAATGTAGGGCCATTGATGGAAACTAGCATCCTATACTAGGCATGTAGGATTGCAGGTAAAGGTAACAACAGTAGTAGCAAGGACAGGCTATGCCTCAGGATAGGATAAACGGAAAGCAGTAACATGTTACACTACTCTAATGCAAGCAGTAGAGAGTAGAGTAGGCGATATCTGGTGATCAAGGGGGGGCTTGCCTGATTGCTCTGGCAAGAGAGAGGGGTCGTCAACGCCGTAGTCGTACTAGGTAGCAGCGGCGTCGGTCTCGGTGTCTAGCGAGAGAAGAGGGGGAAGAAACAATGAATACAATGCGAACAAATGCGTAACAATGCATGACAAAGCAATGCGTGATGCTAGGCATGCCCTAACGCGGTATGAGGTGACAACGGCGAAGGTGGGAAACACCCGGGAAAGTATCCCGGTGTTTCGCGTTTTCGGGCAGAGGAGCCAGAGGGGGAAGTTGCGAGTTTGATATGTTAGGGGTGTGTGGCGGACAAACGGACAGCGTATCCGGATTCATCTCGTCGTTCTGAGCAACTTTTAGTTTGAAAATAATTTAATCCGAGTTAAGGATTAAAACATATGATTTTCTAAAGATTTTATTAATTTCTGGAATTTAATTAATTATTAAATTTAATTCGAAATTGGATTTATGACATCAGCATGATGTCACGCTGACGTCAGCAGTCAACAGGGGTTGACTGGTCAACCTGACCAGTGGGTCCCACTGGTCAGTGACACATTTTAATTAAACATTTTAATTAACCTAATTAGTATTAATTAGGGGTGGGCCCCAGAGTCATACTCTGTTAGTTAATTAACAATAGTTAATTAGGTTAATTAGTCATTAGGTTTATTAATCATAATTAGTTAATTTAATCAGAATTAATTAAGTTAATTAATTAGTCAATTAATTAATTAATTAATTTTATTATTATTTATATATATATATATATATATTTTAATTCCTTTTTTAAACCGTTCGAGGGCATGGGGGCCCACTGTCTTAGGCCCCAGGGAGCTAGCGGGCGCCGGGCTACCAGACGCTGGGTGCGGGCGTCGCCCGAGGGGCGCTGGGCACACGACACGGTTAGGCACCTGTGCGCGCCAGGGCGGCCGACCGGCGATGGGGCTCTGCCGGGCAGTGGCGGGCGACGACAGGTGCTGCGGCAACACGAGGAGGGCAGCATGGAGCGGGGCGTGCAGGGCAGGCCGTTGCGGGCGAAGGGTGCGCGCACGCCCGAGGCGACCAGGGGAGGAGGCGCGGCCGTGATGGCTGCCGGAGCAGGGCGGCGCGACGAGGCCAGGCGGGACGACGCGAGTAGAGCCGCAGCAGGGGAAGGAGCGTCGCAGGGCGGGCAGAGAGCGGCGTCGGCCAGCGCAAGGGCGAGCGCGTGGGACATGGGCGAGCGAGGCCGTGGCTATGGTCGCGTGGGCGCGCACGGGACGCGGGCGAGCGGGGCCACGGTTGTGGCTGCATGGGCACGCACGTGCACGGCTGCAGGGCGGCGTGAGGAGCAAAGGGACGCGGGTGAGGAGGGGGCGCGCAGGAGTTGCAGCGCCTTTGGGGAGCAGCACGGGGCGCGGGCGTGCGCAGGAGAGGCGAGCGCGCGCTGCGGGTGGAGGCAGAGAAGGAGGAGGGCCTCATAGGGGGTGTAGGGCACGCGACGATGGGGGGTGAGGAGGATGACGGGGACGATTCGGCGAGGCGGCGACGACGTAGACGACGACGGGGAGGCAGTCCGGGCGAGGTCATGCCGGCGACGGGCGCGGGCGGACCGGGGCGGCGTCGAGCGGTCTCCCTCCTCGATCCCGATCCAATCGGAGAGAGGGGGAGATATTTTCATGGTGGGGGGGAGTGGGGCGACGGGGTGGATTAGGGTTTGGGTCATGGGGGATATGGGGAATGGGGGGTGGCCGGTTGGGCCAGTTGGGCCCGGCCTACTGGGCCGAAGCCCAGTGGGGGGGTGACTGCTTTTTTTGTGTTAGTTTGTTTTCTGTTTTTTTTGTAATTTCTTTTCTTTTTATTTATTTTATCTTTTGTTTTATTTCATTTTAAGTTATTTAGGCATTTTATAAAAATGATTTTTCTTTACTATAATTACCCTAGCAATATTTGTCACACAACAAACATTTTTGTTATATCTTTTGAAAACTTCTATTGTTGACATTAATTTGAGTTTGAATTTTGAAGCGGTTTCGAATTGACCCGAGATTAACTACAGTGACAGAGGTGACATGGCACCATTAACGTGAGATTACTGTAGCATGATTATCCGGGCGTTACACCCGCGTCACCACCTGAACCGCGGCTGCCGAATTCCGCTCCAGTGCTCCCATGCGACTCACCTCCTGGGTCGAGAAGAGTTCGGACTGGTGTTCGTCTGACGAGCTGATAGCGTTGCAGACACGCGTCCAGAGCATGATAGTCAAGAACGTCATGATCGCCGATGTGATCCAGGTGATACTAGTTCGCCGGATTCTTCCATGCCAGCGTAGAGGTCGCCCTCTGTGGGATTTCAATCCAAAGAAGCATCAGACCCTGGTGAGACTCTTCGAGGCCACCCACGAAGATGCCTGGAGGTTGCTTTTTAAGGGCAACGAGAAACCGCCGGCCACGGATTCAGAACGTGGTCATGATTGTAAACACCCCGCCAGCGAGGTATGTTACTTTTGATGTATCCCCAATTTAATTGTTTCAGGACTCGATGGAGAGGGTGAAGCAGATCTAGTGTCCGGCTCCGCTGCCCGAAGAACCGATCATCCCGCGCCTAGCGAAGATGCTGGTGTCGGCGCCATACAAGGCGCCGGAGAAGAAGGCCAAGGGGGCCAAGAGTGGCCCCCGTCGCAAGGGTACTTCGGACATGACGTCTGAAGACGACAAAGCTCATTCCTCTGTCCCCGAGGACAACGATGAGGAAGAGGAGGAGGAAGAGGAAAACAACCCTCCCCCTGAGGAGAGGAGGAAGAAGAGGGCGGCGTCGGCGCATCTGGAAGCGGAAATGCCCAAGAAGGGGAAGGGCGTCCCAGCGGTCAACACCGCGTGGGACGTTGATTGTAGCCCGGAACGGCGCCCCCGCACTAAGCCCCAGGGCGCATCGTAAGCGACATGGCCCGCTCATGCACACATCGAGCCCTTTCTCTTCATTATTTTGACATAGTTAACTGTACTATTGCACTCCGGCCCGCTGGCTCCGTCGGAGATGGCGAGCATGTCGCCACCACCTGCTTATTCCCCCGGGGCCAGGACGACACGAAGGTGTTGTCCTGGAGGACCGCTCCAAACCGGGCAGGAGCCCAGGACGTTGTCCAGGAGGCGCCACGAGGCGATACCTCCACTGCCGGACACATGGGGGAGCCGAGCCCCCTAGAAACTGGCGAAGAGGGACGCATCTAGTTCGGCCCTTAGCTGAATACGGTTCCGGAGACTCATAGGGCCCCCTGTTGACAGGTTTTGAGGTAAGAAAGAGAAAAACCCGTGTAGAATGTAGCCCCTGAGACACTGTCCAGTATCCGGCGAGAAGAACCGGACAGGGGATCAATCCTTTGTTATAGGAGACTAACGTAATATTTATCAATAAGCAAGCTTCACTGTTGGCCGCAACCTCGCAGGCCGCCGAAGTCTTTGAATTGAAGCAGAGACTGGAGATGAACGAGAACGAGCTCGACGAGGTTAAAATTTGGCTCCAGGAGAAGCCATGTGTGTGACTACTTGTTGTGTGTTCGGAAGGAGTAGGTGCTGTATATTGACTGTAGTGTTGTAACATGTGCAGGAGCCCCGAACGAGGTCAAGGACCTGAGGTAGGCCCTGGGCGAGGCCGAGGAGAAGGTTGTCTAGCAGCAGGCCGCCCGTAAGAAGCTCAAGGCCCAGGTCAAAGAAGTTCAGCAGGAGCTCCAGGATGCGTTGAACAAATTTGAGACCTTGGAGTGTGATGCGTCGGCTCAAGGGGCCGAACTCACCAAGGCACGTCAGAGCATGGAGACAGCACGGAATGAGGCCCAGGACACCTTCCAGGAGATCCAGGAGGCCAAGAAGATCACGGCGGGTAAGGCCTTTAAGATGCAAAGCAAGTATGCAGAGAAACATTACCTTTTACTAACCTGGGTTCGGAGTTCCCAGGGGCTTTTGCTGATTTGCCATGCAGTATATCAGACACCGTGGAGTTCTATCAAGCCAAAGGAGGGGGTTCTACCGAGAAGCTATTCTGGTCGCAAAATATGCGGTGTCAGAGCCTCCCGTGTCCTTTACCGATCAGCTGAAACAGCTGGTGGGGCTGCATAGGGTGGCCTAATTAGCCATGAAGGATTTGATAGGGTAGCTGCCAGCCGAAGCTATGCCCGGCAGCTACTTTAGACTCGTGAGGCGGATGATGAACGCCTGTCCTCGGCTGGACGTCGTCAAGCGCTCTTCCTGTATTGAAGGTGCTCGTATGGCCTTCGCTCGTTGCAAGATGTGGTGGGCGAAGATGAACACCGTTGAAGTTGCCAGCGGGCCGCCGGAGGGCAAGGAGCACCGCACACCCGAGCGATATTTTGCAGATGTCATAGAAGGGTCTCGACTTGTAGCGGCACAATGTTTGCAGGACATTGTATTTGAATAGATGTATTCATGTTGCGTTTTCCTTGTATTATGAAAACAAAGCCTATTTTTGTGATGTAATTTTATTATGCTTTTAATTGTTTCCTCCTGTGTGGCCGTGTTGCATGCAATCTGAGGGTTGGCCAGTCGTTGGCTTCTGCCCTCATGTAGGTAGTACAGAGGTGTTCGGGATGGAATCTAAACAATCTTGATCCAATTATATGGTCCTTGAAGGAGTTGTTTAGCGCAACGAACAAGGCAATCAGACTATACAGCTTAAACGCCCTCACTTATCCATAGGAGTTCTATAATAAAGCATGGGCGCAGCCCCTGGTTTAAGCCAGAGTGCTGTCAGCATCTGATCGGGAAGTGTCGATCTCTCGCATAACGAGGAAAAAATCTCCAACGATTTGTAACCCTCGAACAGCTGACCGGCTCTCGTCATATCATGATAGTTAGTTTTCGGCTTTCTCTACTTAGGTGCTCGTCTGGTCAAGGCCAGGGCACATTCGCAGTAGTTCTCCCTTTACTACCCTAGCCGATTCAGCGGAACGTAGGGTAGCAAGCACAGAAGACGGGCAACCCAACTATTGACCAAAGACATAATTCAGAGCCAATGCATATAATGCTAAATTCGGGGTGCCGAACTTTGTCTATAAGAAGTGTTCGGATTTGCTGCCGTATTATGGGACGACAGGGAGGTCTTGGCGAGTATGAGATGTACCAGATTGTATGGATGCGGTCGATAAGAAAATTGAAACAAAAATGAGGTAAGAAACGAAAACCACAGAAACTGGGTCGCAAACCATTTTGATTATAGTTGAGTGGATATGTCAAGGCGTATCCTGTACAAAAAGTGCGTTAAGCGTCCGGGCTATTTAACATGCCGAAATTAAGGGGGCGCGGCGTGTGGGTCCTGAGAAATAAGTAGAAATACCGTTAAGAGGAACGTGTAGAGGTTACCCTACGCACTTATACTGCTCGCCGTCTTTGTATGTCGATCCTTCGAAAGGGCTAGTTATCAGGCACACGGTAAAAGAACCTGAAACGAAAGGAAAAAATAGGTGAAAGTATGTGTGAGTCCGGGGTCGGTCAAGCCGTACTGTGGACCACAAGTTGTGCCTCCGTCTGTGCCCATGGGATTTTGAGTGCGTAATTATGTGTGCGGGGTACGAATGCCACCACTAGACCAGGCCTGGGACGGAGGCTGAATTGCTAATCAAGCTCTTGACGGGCCGAGGGTTCCTGTGGCAGCATAATTCGGACCTTCTTAACGGTGTATGTGGGCTCGGCAACCGGATTGCGGATCTGCTTGAAAAGACCGTTCTATACTTCTGCTGCTAGGGCGGCGGTGTGCTCCTCTGTATGGAGGGAGCGTTCCGTATTTCCATTAACTGTTATGACGTCGCGTGGACCGGGCATCTTGAGCTTTAGGTAAGCATAGTGTGGGACCGCGCTGAATCTAGCGAATGCGGTTCGTCCGAGCAGTGCGTGGTAGCCACTGCGGAAGGGGACGATATCGAAGATTAACTCTTCGCTTCGGAAGTTGTCCGGAGAACCGAAGACCACCTCTAGCGTGATTGAGCCCGTGTAGCGGGCCTGAACGCCTGGTATGACTCCTTTAAAGGTAGTCTTTGTGGGTTTGATTCGTGAGGGATTAATGCCCATCTTCCATACTGTATCCTGGTAGAGCAGGTTGAGGCTGCTTCCACCATCTATCAGGACTCGTGTTAGGTGGAATCCGTCAATGATTGGGTCAAGGACCAGTGCGGCCGAACCGCCATGGCGGATACTAGTTGGATGATCTCGACGATCGAAGGTGATCAGAAATGACGACCACGGATTGAATTTTGGGGCGACTGGCTCTACCGCGTAGACGTCCCTGAGTGCCCGCTTGCGTTCCTTTCTGGGATGTGCATGGCATATATCATGTTCACCGTTTGACTTGAGGGAGAAATTTCTTCTGCCCCGCAGTGTTTGGCTGCCGGGGAGCTTCGTCCTCGTCCTCACTTTGTGATCCCTTTTCTTTGTTTTCAGCATTTAACTTGCCGGCATGTTTGAAGACCCAATAATCTATGTTGGTGTGATTGGCTTGTTTGTCTGGGGTGCCGCATATCTGGCACGGACGGTCGAGTATGCGGTCCAGGCTGGAAGGTCCCTCATTGTTCCTCTTGTAGGGCTTCTTCTGTTGGCCAAACTTGGAGCCGCTGAATCCGAAGTTCACTGTGGTGTCGTCGGTGTTATCGCTAATTCTTCGGTGTTTGTGTCTATTGCGCCGGAGCTTGCCGGTGTTGTTCTTGGCATTAGAGGGGCCTGCCTCGTTGGCTGTGTTTTTGCTTCAGGCCACCCAGCTGTCCTCACCCGCGCAAAAGCGGGTCATGAGTGTTGTGATAGCTACCATGGATTTCGGCTTTTCTTGGCCGAGGTGGCGGGCGAGCCATTCGTCACGGATGCTGTGTTTGAAGGCTGCTAGAGCTTCGGCGTCTGGACAGTCAATGATCTGGTTCTTTTTAGCTAGGAATCTAGTCCAGAACTTTCTGGCTGGTTCTCCAGGTTGTTGAACTATGTGGCTTAAGTCATTGGAATCAGGTGACCGGACATATGTACCTTGGAAATTGTCGAGGAAGGCTTCTTCCAAGTCCTCCCAGCTACCGATGGAGTTCTCAGGCAGACTATTTAGCCAGTGTTGAGCTGGTCCTTTGAACTTTAACGGGAGGTATTTGATAGCGTGGAGTTCATCTCCTCGGGCCATGTGGATGTGGAGAATAAAATCCTCGATCCATAGTGCGGGGTCGGTTGTTCCATCGTATGATTCAATATTGACAGGCTTGAATCCTTCGGGGAATTCGTGATCCAGCACCTCATCTATGAAGCAAAGAGGGTGTGCGGCGCCTCTATAGCGGGCCGCGTCATGGCGCACCTCCGACGAAGTCCGTCTGTGGGTATCGGCCCGGGTGTGATTAAGTTTGTCACGTCCGAATAGGTAGCTGTCATCCCGAGTGGGGAAGCGTCCTCGCGATTCGTAAACAGATGTGATGTGTCCTGCTCTACTGTCCAATTCTTGCCGAAGATCGTATGTATGGTCCCGAGCTGGTCTGTCCCTGTGTTTGCGCGGCGGTGCGGGCTGTTGTTCGGCCTGAGTTGCCGTTTTATCCCGACCGCGGGGTGGTCGGTCTGCCGCAGTATCCCGACTGCATGGTGGTCGGTCCGCATTGCATGAGCGAGGTATGGGATCTGGTGCCTCCTCATCGAACTGAGGTAGCAGTCTATGTTTTGGGTAACTCTTGGCTAGGCGCTTAAGGCCGTATTATTCGGCTGCCATGACGTCTGTCCATCTATCGATGAGTAGGTCTTGATCTGCTTGGAGCTCCTGCTGCTTCTTCTTTAGGCTTCTTGCAGTAGCTATGAGTTGGCGCTTAAAGCGCACCTGCTCGAGGGGTGCCTCAGGCACGATGAAGTCCTCATTGCCAGGGCTCTCATCATCCTCGGAGGGTGGACGATAACTATCATCCTCCGCATCATTGGGTGTGGCCTGTTTATCAGGGTTAGCCTGCTCGTTGTCTTGCTCCTCCTGTTCGGATGCGGCTCCAACAGTGTCTTCATTGTTTTCGGCGTCTCCCGGAGTACTTTTTTCTCTGGTGCCTGTGTTGCTATCTTTTGAGCAGCGAGGCTTAGAGCAGCGTTTAGGGCGCCGGCGTTTGGACTGTGTCTCAGAGTTTTTATTTGCATCTGGCTCTTCTTTGTCGTCGCCAGATCCTTTAGGTGTATCAACCATGTACACGTCGTACGAAGAGGTTGTCGTCCAACGTCCAGTGAATGGCGGGTCTTGGCCTTGCTCCTTGTTGGCATCGTCGTCCATACCGTCGATGTCTTCGGATCCATAGTCGAGCTCGTAGGTTAAGTCCTCGATGGTAGCTATGAAGTGGGTGGCAGGTGGGAAGCAAAATTATCCATCATCAGCATCTAACTCGAACTGAACATAGTTCGGCCGCGAGTCCTTCTCCAAGGACAAATTCTTTAAGGAGTTCAGCACATCGCCCAAAGGTGAGTGCTGGAAATGTCTGCGACGCCGAATTCGAGATTGATAACCGATCTAGCTTGGTGACTAGAGGCGTACACAGTCCGGAACTTATAGCCGGAGACGAGTACGAAGTTCCGTTGATGCAAATATTGCTTAGTGTCGAGTCCGTGTGCAGCTCGGACACCGTGGACTCCGTGGCCTCGGACAGCACAATCTGCTTCGAATCTAAGGTCGTTGCAACAGCAGGAACCATCTCCTGGATGTGATTCAATGACAGATTTAAGTCATGTTCATCGGCGCGAGTGGGAGCGATCGCCGTAGTCTCGAATCCATTGACGATCAAGTCTCCACGGATATCCACAACGTAGTTCAAGCTTCCAAATCTGACCCGATGGCCAGGGGCGTAGCTGTCGACCTGCTCCAGATGGCCAAGCGAGTTTAGTACGAAGCCACCGGACACAAAAATCGTCCGGGGAGGAAGGTTCCTCCTTGGACGGTGTCATTTTCGACGATTGAAGGGGCCATCAAACCTTTTGTCGACGGCACAGTGGAACTCTCAATGAAAGCACCAATGTTAGTGTCAAAACCGTTGGATCTCGGGTAGGGGGTCCCGAACTGTGCGTCTAGGATCGATGGTAACAGGAGACGGGGGACACGATGTTTACCCAGGTTCGGGCCCTCTCTATGGAGGTAATACCCTACTTCCTGCTTGATTGATCTTGATGAATATGAGTATTACAAGAGTTGATCTACCACGAGATCGTAATGGCTAAACCCTAGAAGTCTAGCCTATATGACTATGGTTGAGGGAGTCCTAGATTAGGGGGTATCTGGACTGCCGGACTATAACCTTTGGCCGGACTGTTGGACTATGAAGATACAAGATTGAAGACTTCGTCCTGTGTCCGGATGGGACTCTCCTTGGCGTAGAAGGTAAGCTTGGCAATACGGATCTGTAGATCTCCTTCCTTGTAACCGACTCTGTGTAACCCTAGCCCCCTCTGGTGTCTATATAAACCAGAGGGTTTAGTCCGTAGGAGATGACGACAACAACAACAACAATCATACCATAGGCTAGCTTCTAGGGTTTATCCTCTCTGATCTCGTGGTACATCAACTCTTGTACTACCCATATCATTAATATTGTCGGTGGGAAACGACACCTATGGGATCACAAGAATCCCTACTACGGTTACGGGCGCGGGGCTGTGAAAAGAGCGGATCAAACAGATAGCACACGGTTCCTTTACCCAGGTTCGGGCCGCAAGGATGCGTAAAACCCTACTCCTGCTTTGGTGGATTGTATATCTGTGTTCCTGAGCTAGCTATGGGGCGTCGAGAGCTCCAAAAAGCCAAATCCTCTTCCTGGTCGCCTGGGGCCTCCTTTTATAGGGAAAGGGGTTGCCACAGTGGCGCACAGGAGGTGGAAAGGGTACAGTGATGCGAGGTTATCACTCGCATTACATGACAAGGTGCATTTAATGCGCCTTGCTTAGGTGTCCTTGCTTTATCGGGGGCGGGGGAGAGCCCTGTCTCGTCCGTCGCCACTCCCTCTTGCGTCGCCACGCGCCCTGGCTAGCGGTGCCTGCAATGCCATGGAGGCACGCAGGCAGCTGAGGTGGCGCAGCGGTGGGTCTCCACGAAGATCTGCACGCCGCCACGCAGGTGCCTGCCTAGCTGGTCAGGTCGACAGTTGCATGCGGACGATGGTGGAGGCGCGACTGGCGTGGGCCTGATGGTGGCCCCACGGATGTCCATGGCAAGGGCCTTGCCGCGGCCCCGGCAAGGGTCTTGCCGGGGTCCCGGCAAGGGTCCTGTCGTGGCGCCTGCTGTCATCCCCGGCAAGGCTCTTGTCGGGGGCCTTGTGGTCCTCCTTGGCTGGGATCCCGCCAAGGATCATCATCTTCTAAAGTGTGCATCTGTTCTTGAATGTCTTCACAAAGATCTATATACTATCACGGGGATGCCTCCCGAATCCTTGCCCCATGGGGGTGGTGGAATCAAGGGTGATCCGCTCCGTAGGTGTGGGGCGAGCTGCCACGGCAAGGGTCTTGCCGGGTTCGCTAAAACCGCCTCCCGGCAAGGATCTTGCCGGGGGGCCCCGCTTTGTCCCCTTTGCTCTTTGTGGCCTTGGTCTTGGCGTCGTTCTGCTTCGCTTCAGCTTCGGCCTTACCTTGGCTTACCTCCCTTGTCGTGCTCGGCGTTGCGGCGCCCGTGGCACAGACTGCCCGTGCATAGTTATAGGGGTACAAAAAGTGTACCCCCTCTTTTTGTACACCGACAGGAGCCCCCGGGCCTGGGCCACACATAAGCGCAACGCGTTGTTGGGCTAGGCCCAAAAACGGTGCGCGGGCAGGCGGGGCGGTTTTTACCGTGGGAAGTTCCTTCGCGCGCTGTGCTTCCCACGCTTCCCGTGCGTGGCGCGGCGTGGGGAGGCGTGTGTGACGTGGGCGGCATGCGTGGGGTTGCTCCCCGCGGGCATGCGTCACATCACAGTTAATGTGAAAGGAGGATGCCCGCGTTCTCCCCCATAAGAAGGAATAACCGCGGGCGTGCTGCTCACTTTCTCCTCTTCCTTCGTGCCTTTTCCAATCTCAGAGCCACCGTTCCCTTTCTTCCTTCCCTTGCAAGCTCTCGCCGTCGCCCGCCGTCACTGCTTTGCCACCACCCGCCTCAACCCTCTAGATTCCTTGGCCGCCATGGCACCTAAATCCGCCAAGGGCAAGGGGGTGGCTAAGGGCTCTGGGACCATGGAGCCGCCGGAGAGCGCGCTGTTGGGGGACAAGACGAAGTCCGCCTTCTTCTTCCCCTCGACGGTTGACGTTCATGAGCTCCGGGCCGCCTTCAAGCCCCTGTGGGGCGTGAGGACGGGAGGAGAGAACTTGGGACACCCGGAGACGCGCGTCGTTCCTGCCGCTTGCGCCGATCCTGCCCCAAATCGGTACCCCTTCTTTGTCGACTACTTTTCTTGCGGGCTATGCCCTCCTTTCTCCGATTTCTTCTGCGACATCATGCACACCTTCGGTTTTCGCCTCTTGGATTTTACTCCGAACGCGGTGGCGTGCATGTCTTGCTTTGCGCATCTTTGCGAGGGCTTTGCCAGAGTGTAGCCCAACACGACGCTCTTCCGCCATTACTTCTATCCTCGAATCCAAACGGGAGGTGCCGTCGCTGGTTGCGTCACCTGGATCCCAAGATCCAAGGAGGCGTGCCCGGATGGTGCCGTGAGGGAGAGGTGGGACGAATGCCGTGACCGGTGGTGCTGGATTGAAGATGAAGACCCGCCGGAATTTTGCAAGGTCCGTCGAGTGCCGCCAGTCCGCGGCAATGATTGGGGTGATGTCGACGCCACCGACGGGAGGCTTTTGTCGGCGTTCTGGGAACGGGGGTCCCCAGACTTGCCTGCCTGCGGCCTGCGGCGTGGCTCAAAAGGGGGCCCAGCACGGCCCATCTTCATCAACACAGACCCAAGACCCTCGCGAGGGGACGAGCTTCGCGAGGCGGACGACACGGAGCTTCCTCAGGCACGGCCTCATCAGGCTTGCTCACGAGGAGGCGGAGAGATCAAGGCGGGGTACCTCACAAGGTGCCCGTGACGCAAGCCATGACGACCAAGGGAGCCAGGCGGGCGCCAGCCCGCGCAGTGTCCTCCCTTTCCTCTTTGGTGCAAAGGGAGCAAGCGCAGGCGGGAGTATCAAGAAAAGGCACCCATTTCGGTGCAACGAGACCAAGACCAGCCCCGCGACAAGGAAGAAGTCATTGTGGAGCCCAAGCCAGCATCACCACCAGAGCATTTGGCAGGCGAGGACCAACTTTAGTCAGGATAAGTGTACCATATGTTCCCCTTCAAAATGGCCAATTGTTGGCGCCCTTCCCGCTCAATATTTGGGAAGAGGCCCAGGGCCTTTGCCTATAAATAGGACTAGCCACCCCCAGGGAGAGCGGGGATCAGAGACAAGATAGCAGGTAGCAACTGAACTGAAGAGAGATCGATCGGCAATCAGATCAGAAAGAGAGAGAGAGAAGGGTGACTGAACTCCTCCTAGTAGTTCATCGCCCCGGCCAAGAACAGACCCTCGCGAGGCTGTTCTTCCTTGTATTGTTCATCATCATCAGCCCAAGAGGCAATCCACCACACCACACTCGAGTAGGGTATTACACCACAACGGTGGCCCGAACCAGTATAAACCCTGTGTCTCTTGTGCAGTGTTTTCCATAGCTTAGATCTTAGCAAGGCGGAGGGGTGCAGGTAGGTAGAAGGCGTAATCTCCGCGCGCACCCCAGTGTTCGAACTTCAAGGGTCTGCCGGAACCCGAAATCCAAACATTTGGCGCGCCAGGTAGGGGTGCGCCGGAATCCACCTTCTACCGCTTCGTGTCCCATCGCGTCGTCATCACCATGTCCGGCGACCAGGCGGGCAACCCAGATCCATGGGCGGCATGGCCCGCCCGCGTAGAGCCGCTCGCCTCGGGCGACCCCGTGCCCCAGGCAGCTCGCGGTCCGCAGGGTGCTGCGGGCCGCGGGGCGACGCGGACATGCTTCGACAGCTCTCACGCCGCAACAGGCGCGGTCGGCAGCAAGGGCCTCCAATCACTCCGTGACCACGACACCGTACACCCGCCGGGAGCAGGCGAACTCGAGTGCCGCGCTCACGTTGGCCCGAGAGCTGCTGCAGTGCGGGCTGCTGGAGGGCGGCCGCGACGTGCTGCTGGAGCGGGTGGGAGAGCTCCTAGGCTTTGCCGCCTCGGGGGCTCACCCCTTCTGCACCCGGCTCCCACCTCAGACCCAGGGCGGCCCGCGCGGGGGCTCCGCGCGTGCCTGCGGGCCCCAAGGCCACTCCAACGCTAGCGAAGCTGCGGGCGCCGGGCCGGCGGCGGCGCTGCCCCCGCTCCCGGTCCGCGAAGAAGAAGGACTCGACGTGGTCCACGGCCCTAGTGGACAGCCGCGCTACCACCCCACGGTGGGCGCGCCAAGCGGAGTTGCATCGCACGCGGAGCACTACGACGCGGCTTTCGGGATGACGGCGCTAGAAGAATATGTGCCCCGCATGATGGACCAAGGGCACCCTCACGAGGGCGAACAAGGCTCGCTCCTCAGCCCAAGCTGGGGGGATGAAGCGCCAGAAGTTGAGCTCTTCCAAGAGCCCCGGGACGGTCCCACCGGCCACGCTGGAGGCAACGATTATCGGGTACCGCTAATTCCTCAGGAGCTAGCATACGCTAATCATGGATCGCAGGAGGTGTAGGTCACCACAGCGAGCAGCTACCCCACTCCCACAGTCTCCTACCCCTCGGGAGGAGGGCGCAGGGGGCTGCAGGAGAGGGACCGAGATCCGACATCACCACCGCGGCGTTCGGTAGCAAGGTGTCCTCAGGAGGTAGGCCCTCTGCTGGGGAGGTGCCTCAGGGCCTGCCCCTGGCGGAGGACCCGTGGTCGTCGGGGGAACCGCTGGCGACCGCTCTACCCCATCGGCGGCGGCCTGGTTTCCGGTCCTCGTTGATGGCACTAGAGTGTGGCGCAAGGCGGAGCCCTCGTCTGGCGATATGAAGCAAGGCCGGTACCTGTGAAGAAGGCCCAGTGCCTGTGAAGCTTGCCGCCCCGTGACACTCTCACATAATAATGAGTGGGGCTGTACACGCCCCGGAGTCTCAGGGGTGCCGGCCTCAGGCCCTGGGCCTCCCTCCCACGCCCAGTGGCAGCACTTAGCTCCGCGCTGGTGAGAAGACGTCCAAGACAAGATTAGGTGCCGGACGCGGCCTTTTATTTGCTTTCATTGCTTTCCCCTTTGGTTTTCACTTTCCCCTGCTGGATTTAAGTTGGATTCGAATTTGAGATTTGCGTGTGTTCGGGGAAGGGGTGCTTAGTCTCGTTCGAGCAATTTCTCATGTTCCGGTTACACTTCGCCTCAGCTACCTCCCCTCGTGAGCCCCTCGCCAGCCGGGTCAGGCCTAGCTTGCGCGCAACCCAGACTGCCGCCGCCACATCCTCTCAGGAGGGTCTTTAATGCAGATCTCACGAATTCGGTCAAGGAATGCTCGGGACGCTACAGCCCCCCACAGGCTGCCTCAGGGCTCGCGCGGAACGGAGGTAAACTAGCCAACCAGCACATCGCTTGGCCCGCCACTAGTCGCAGGTGCATGGGCAATGTGACATCTACTAATACGCTGAACATAATTTTTACATGAGGGGCTCCCCCTCCCAAAATGCTCTCACAGCCATCACGTCAAAACCAGACTTCTATTCGTGCAGGGTAAGAAAACAGGAACGATGCATAATCAGTTGGATAAATCCCCCAATGCGTCCTCAGGAGCACCTCCCGAACCATTGCTGGCGTCGCTGGGCTCGCCATCACTGTCTTCGTTGCCGCCAGCGGTGTCGGGGCCATTCACCATGCCGCCCTTGTCGGCAGCCACGATCACGCCATCGTTGTCTGAAGCAAAGGCCCTGACGAGGGCATCCACATTGTCTTCCACCTAGTGCGCCAGGTTGTCTCGTACGGCCTGGGGGACTGGGGCGATGGCAGCGTCGAAGTCGAAGTGGGGATCCATGTTCCTGAGATGGCTGAAGACGCGAGAAAAGGCGCGCCTAAGTAGGGCGCGACTCCTCTCCTCCACCAACCTGTCGGCCCTGACTGACCGTGCCTCCAGCCGCGTCACCACGCCAGTAAAGAACTTGAGGTTGCCGGCGTAGTTGACTGTGTGCGGCTCGCCAACAGCCGCCTCGCAGATGTTGCCCAAGGCCGTGTTGGCTCTCTCCCGGAGCGTGGCGAGCATAGGGCCTTGCTCATGCTCCAGGAGCCGCCGCTGACGTATCTCATCCATGTTCTGGCGTACGACGGCCTCAGCCTCCTCCACCTGATGGCGAAGAAGGAGCACCTCAGCCTGTAATGTGGCTGACTCCCCTTGCGCTGCTTCAAGGGCGGCCCGAAAAGCATCGGCCCGCCGCGTCGCTTCCTCCAGCTTGGCCCTCAAGGCGCTAGTCCTGCCTTCAGCCTCGACCCGGATGAACCCCAGCCTCTCCCCGAACTCGCGCTCGAGGTTCAAGCCCGCCGTCGCCACCCGACGTCCGACCTCCTCCAGGACACGGGCTTCCCGTGCAGCGACATCATCCTCCGCCCGCGTCACCAAGCGCTCCCTCGTCTCCAGACGCTCGTACTCACGCGCACGTTGGGCGGCTTCTAGCGTCAGCGCCTCCTCACGCTTCTGGAGCTCCGCTGGGTCGCTAGAGGCCACCTTCATCGACGCAAGGGCTGCCTCGCGCAGCTCCACTTGCTCCTCCAGTGAGTGGCACCGGGCCAGGAGCTCCCGAGCCCGCTCCTCCACGCCCTCTCTCCGCCGGTCAGCCTTCCGGGCCTCCTCAGCAGCCCGAGATTGGGCCTCACGAGAGGCCGCCAGTGACGCCTTGGCCATTTCGTCGTCAAGATCGCGCTGATGGCGCGCGTGGGAGATGGCGCCCTCCAGCTCGTGCCTCTCTGCAGCCAGGCGCAGGCCCTCGGCCTCGAGGCGCGCGTCTTCATCAGCAAGCTCCTCACCAAGCTGGTTCACTGCGTCACCCGCCCTTCGGAGGAATCCTTGGCGAAGAGCGCGGCGCTCCCGGGCTCGCTCGAGCACGTCTTCCACACCATCATCTGCCCCAAGCAAGCGCCGGGGGCTACGAATCAGCGCTCCCCCTCCGGGCAGGGGGCTGGGGGCTGGCACCCTTGCGACGGCTGGGAACGTCACGCCAAAAGCCCGGCCTGGAGCCAGCCCATCCCCAAGCGAAGAGCGCAGGGAGCTTCTCACCCCATCACAGTCCACGACCAGGCGAGAAGCCCATGGCAGGCTGGCTATGCCGCGAGAGGGCCCACACAGGAGGCTTGCGAGGTGCGCAAGGTCTTGGTGCGCCTCGGGACGGTTCGCCTCTCCAATCGCCCCCACCACAAGTGCCCTACTGCTCGGAGCGCCAGAGGACGGTGGAGGGGGTGAAGCCAAGGGGGATGGCACCTCAGCCATCTCCGCGAGCTCGGCTGGAAGGGGCCTGCGGAGCAAGGATCAGTAAAAGTAGCAGAATGATCGGGAGCTGGAAAGGGAGAAGGCTTACTCATTAGTGGCGAAGTACTTCCTACGCTTCAGCAGGCGACAAGGGTAATCATCGCACAGGGCCTCCCTCTTCTTCCGGAGGGCCTCAAAGTCCATGCGGAAGCGGCCCAAGAGCTGAGCGCAGGGATCAACCTGCGACGAGGGCGAAGCATCAAGGCGATCCGCATCAGGGGCACCTGCCTGGTGCGCACTGCCGGTCGCCTCGCCCAAAGGAGCAGCTGGAGCCTCAGGGGCCTCATCCGCAGGCGCTGAGGGTAGCTACTCGCCGCCCTCAGCCTCGGCGGCGCGGGCCCCAAGAGCTGCTCCTTCATGAACATCGCCCGGCGCTGCCACCCTGCCGGGAGCTCCCTCGGCCTCTGGCGCCTCACGCCTCCCTGCTCCGCCACTTGAGGAGGAGTCGTCTTGGCCGACTGGAAGGGCAATCACCATCACTGGGTTCTCGCGAGGCCCTTGGAGGCCGGCGGGGCGCAACCCCCACTCATTAAATATAGGCATCTGAGTCACAAAATCGTCCCTGTTCTGGCAGAGGTACAGCAGGGCCCCTCCCCGCTGGATGCTGCCCAGGTTGGGGTCACCAGTCAGGATCAAGAGCACTGTCCTCAGCACCTCAGGCGTCAGATCCTCTTCCTGGAGTCTCATGCGATCACCACACCCGCTGAAGGCCCACATCGGCAGGAGTGGCGTTGGAGAGGAGCAATGCGGCGTAGCAGGAACTCCTTCACCACCTTGGGCGCTGTCACGCCGATCGACCTCAAGAACGCGAAGCGGTGCCAGACGAAGGCGAGCCGGGGGCTCTCGAGCGTCTCCTGGCCCCGGCCCGAATTGAGGACAGCTGGCGAGGTTGGCTTCGACAACAGAGGGCTGGGCACCCCAACATCCACATACAGCCACCGCTCGTGGAACCCAGCCAAAGGCGAAGGGAGCCCAAAGTCGAGCCCTGAGGCCGTTGTCTCAGACGCGGCGACGAAGCTCACGCATGCCGAGCATTGGGTAGGGTCGACAAGGCGCAGAGAGAAGAAGTGGCGCAGTAAGGCAACCGAAGGAAGGATGCCCATCATTGCCTCGCAAACGAAAGCAAAGACCGAGAGAAGGGTGATGGATTCAGGACTCAAATGCATCATGTGGATCTGGTAGTGGGAAAGCACGGCCTTGAAGAAATCAGAAAAGGGGGGAACCAGACCCGCCCACAGGGCATCAGCAAATAATGAACCTCGGTGATTATCCTATCAGTGGGGAAGTGAGACATGGGCCAGGCCGTTGTCCTCCCGCACTCGTTGAAGATAGTAGCCAGAGCCGAGGTGACCTTGCCCAGGCCCTCTCGATTGAGTATGATTGACCGGCCGACAGCGGGGGCCACCAACGGCGGCGAGCGAGGCGGAGGCATGGGTTTCTTTCCTCTTCCCTTCTTCATCGGATCCATGGCGATGGGAAGGTGTAACGCCCTCGATGCGGCTATATGTCCCACGTGTCGAGGCACGACTTAGAGGCATAACCGCATTGAAAGCAATGTCGCAAGTGAGGTAATCTTCACACAACCCATGTAATACATAAAGGGAAAAGGATCCATAGTTGGCTTACAGTCGCCACTTCACATAATACATAAATAAACATTCATCATCCAGATTACACTCAAGGTCCGACTACGGTACCAAAATGAAAGAAGACTACCCCAAAAACTACACAGATCCCTGAATCACCCCAACTGGGCTCCACTACTGATCATCTGGAAAAGACACATAGTAACGGCCACGTTTCTCGTCGAACTCCCACGTGAGCTCGGTCGCGTCATCTGCACTGGCATCGTTGGTACCTGCAACTGTTGCGGTAGAATCTGTGAGTCACGGGGACTCAGCAATCTCACACCCGCGAGATCAAGACTATTTAAGCTTATAGGTAGGAAAGGGGTTGTGAGGTGGAGCTGCAGCAAGTGACTAGCATATATGGTGGCTAACACCGCAAAAGAGAGCGAGAAGAGAAGCAAAGCACGGTCGTGAAGCTAGAAGTGATCAAGAAGTGATCCTAGAACAACCTACATCAAACATAACTCCAACACCGTGTTCACTTCCCGGACCCCGCCGAGAAGAGACCATCACGGTTACACACGCGGTTGATGTGTTTTAGTTAAGGTCAACTTCGGGTTTTCTACAACCGGACATCAACAAATTCCCATCTGCCTCATAACCACGGGCACGGCTTTCGAAAGATAATACCCTGCAGGGGTGTCCCAACTTAGCCCATTATAAGCTCTCACAGTCAATGAAGGATATTCCTTCTACCGGGAAGACCCGATCAGTCTCGGAATCCCGGACTACAAGACATCTTGGCAGTAACAAAACAAATCCAGCAAAGCCGCCCGATTGTGCCGACAAATCCTGATAGGAGCTGCACATATCTCGGTCTCAGGGCACATCCGGATGAGACATCCTACGAGTAAAACCAAGCCTCGAGTTTCCCCGAGGGGGCCCCGCAGTCTGCTCGTTTCGGGCCAGCACCCAGAGGAGCACTGGTCCGGGGGGGCTAAAATAAAGATGACCCTTGGGCTCGCGAAAACCCAAGGGAAAAGTGGTAGGTGATAGGCAAAAGGTAAAACCAAAGTTGGGCCTTGCCGGAAGAGTCTTATTCAAAGCGAACTGTCAAGGGGGTCCCATAAATCACCCAACCGTGTAAGGAACGCAAAATCCGGGAACATAACACCGGTATGACGGAAACTAGGGTGGCAAGAGTGGAACAAAACACCAGGCATAAGGCCGAGCATTCCACCCTTTACCAAGTATATAGATGCATTAATTAAATAAGAGATATTGTGATATCCCAACAAGTAAACATGTTCCAACAAGGAACAACAAGTCCATGTTCCAACAAGGAACAAACTTCATCTTCACCTGCAACTAGCAACGCTATAAGAGGGGCTGAGCAAAGCGGTAACATAGCCAAACAACGGTTTGCTAGGACATGGATGGTTAGAGGCTGACATGGCAATATGGGAGGCATGATATAGCAAGTGGTAGGTATCGCAGCATAGGCATAGCAAAAGAGCGAGCATCTAGCAAGCAAAGATAGAAGTGATTTCGAGGGTATGGTCATCTTGCCTGCAAGGTTCTCAGAGTTGTCGAAAGCTTGGTCCTCGAAAGCGTTCTCAACAGGTTCCTCGTTCACGTACTCGTCTCCCGGCTCTACCCAAAGCAAGAACTCAAGCAAAGAGGACAAACATCAATCACGATGCAATGCACAACCAACATGATGCAAAACATGGCATGATATGCGAGATGTGATATGCAATGCATATGCGTGCTCCGGAAGGACAAAGATGAACAAGGCATAATCTTGGCAAACCAAGTATGCCACTGGATAGGTGAGGTGATTTCGGTTGAAATCGATACAAAGATCACCGGAAACGGATGCACGGTTTGCAAATGACAAGCAAAACAAGAATGACAATAATCTGCCATTAACAGCATGATGCTACTTAGCAAGCAACAAGAAATTAATCTACTGCACCCAAACACATAAACAAAGCATATGACAGTAATCTAAACAAGATGCTTGACAAAAGATGAACACTGAGCTACGGCTAAATCACACCACAACAGGTTCAAACAGGCATGGCAAAAGTGCAAAAGATAACAGGTTCACAGACTTAGTGAAAATAACATGCCAGAAATTAACATCAGGATAACATGTTTAGAGCAATGAAACAGCATTTTACAAGATCAGGACATAGCAAAATAAGGCATGGCATGAACCTACTCAAAGCACTTAACAAACTTCCCTTAATGACCATAAGCCAAAAAGGATCAGAAAATATGGTAACACCCATGTCAATTAAGCAAGTTTCGTTACAGGTTTCAGACTTAGCAGAAAACTGGACATGTCAAAAACAGATAACAAGTAGGCATGTTCGTGAGCTTGATGCACTCACTACAGAGCATTGCATGATAAACTAAGCATACATACATCAAGAAGACATGGCATAGAAGCTAGACATGGCAAGAATAACATCATAGCATGCAAGGATCAACTACACCAAGCTTGGCAAAATCGAATAACATGTAAACAATCTCCCAGCAACATTTTATAGCAAAAGTAGAGCTCGATTGACTTAAGCTATGACACTCCATAAATACAAAAAAAGGCATGGATGGATAGAGCAAATCCATATGCACAAAACACCCTTACTGATCATGCTCAAAAGATGCACAGATCTCTCTGAAACAACAAGAACACATGTCATAAAAATAACAGCAGGCAGGGACTTGGTGAAAATACTAAGTCTCTGAAATCAGCAACATTAAGTACTCTAGTTTGCATGGTTGTGCTAGTCACCACATAGATCACAAAAATACATGGCATAAATAGCTGGAAAGGTAGCATGGCATATTACAAAACACATGTAGGACTCAACTTCATAGGGTGCACGCATCAATCATGGCAAAAATGACAAAAGTGCATGTTCTGATAAGAATCAGAAACTAACATCACATAGCCCTCTTCTAACAGCATTTCGGGCATCAATATGGACTCAAAAGAAGATGATGCAATGGTATTAAATGATGTACTCTTCGAGACGAACAATCTGACATATTATACGCACGAAACGGAGTAATATATAGCAAGTTATGATGCGATGAACATGTGACAGTGATGCAAAAATTATCCGGGACTTGGTAGAATTTGGAGGGGGAAGAAGTCAACCGTCGACGCGCGGATCGAGGCCGGCTGCGGATCTCGCCGGAGATCCGCCGGAGGGGCTCGGAGGAGGAGGCGGCGGGCAGATCCGGGCCAGATCCGGCCGGATCCGGCGCCGGCGACGGCGGTGGAGGGCGGAGGAGGTGCGGGCGGCGGCGGCGGGCGGCGACGGCGGCGGCGGGCTCCGGCGCGGCGCGCTCGGGGACGGCGGATGCGCAAGGGCGGCGAGGGGCGCAGCGGCGGCTCGGGCCGTGGGGGCGCGGCGGCGGCGGCTACGGGCTCGGGGGGCCCCGCCTGGGCCCCGGCGGGCCGGCGCGGTGGGAGACGGCGATGTGGGCGCGCGGGCCACGTGGCGGCGCGCGGTTCGTCCGGTGGCGCGGGCGGACGTGTCCGTCCGGCCGGATTTTTGTCCGGCGGCGGCGGGAGGGGAAAAAGGGCTAGGGTTAGGGTGGATTGATCCGGGATTTCGGAGGGGGAGACATATTTATAGGTAGAGGGGGCTAGGAAGCTCCAAATGGAGTGCGGTTTTCGCCCACACGATCGTGATCGAACGGCGGTGGACATGGGAGTGACTTAGATGGGTTGTTGGGCTGTTTTGGAGGGGTTTTGGGCTGCAACACACACGAGGCCTTCGCGGTTACCCGGTTAACCGTTGGAGTATCAAACGACCTCCGATTGACCCGAAACTTGACAGGCGGTCTACCGGTGCTATACCAAAGCCGCTTGGCAAACCTCGGCCCATTCCAAGAAAGTTTAATACCCGCACACGGAAAAAGGTAAAAGGGGACGCCGGGGAACATAGGAGCGCCGGATTGCAAAACGGACAACGGGGAAAATGCTCGGATTCATGAGACGAACACGTATGCGAATGCGATGCACATGATGACATGATATGAAATGCATGACATGAACAAAATGCAAAACGACGGGAAACCCAACCACGGAGGGAATATCATAACACATAGCCGAAAATGGCAAGAGTTGGAGTTACAATTATGGCAAGTTACATCCGGGATGTTACAGAAGGGGGAGGGAAGGTTCGAGATTGGGTTGAAAACAGAAGCTGGAGTTCGAGCGGAGGGACAACAGAGGGCACTAGAGCAATAGAACGGGGAGCGGCTGTGTACGACTGAGAGTCCGCCTAGCACGGCGCAGAATAAGGGGGCGTGGGGGAACAGTGCCGCCCACGTCCAATCAACCGCCACGCGGCGCCCAAGGCCGCAGGCTGTTAGGGCCCGCGGTGCTTCGCCCTTGCCCTTTCGCCTCCATGCATGGCCAAGTCTGGGCGCGCCTTGGGCCCGGGGGCTACTGTCGGTGTTCTGGGATCGGGGTCCCCAGACGTGCCTGCCTGCGGCCTGCGGCGTGGCCCAAAAGGGGGCCCAGCACGGCCCATATTCATCAACACAGACCCAAGACCCTCGCGAGGGGCCGAGCCTCGCGGGGCGGACGACACGGAGCTTCGTCAGGCACGGCCTCATCAGGCTAGCTCACGAGAAGGCGGAGAGATCAAGGCGGGGTACCTCACGAGGTGCCCGTGACGCAAGCCATGATGACCAAGGGCGCCAGGCGGGCGCCAGCCCGCGCAGTGTCCTCCCTTTCCTCTTTGGTGCCAACGGAGCAAGCGCAGGCGGGAGTATCAAGCAAAGGCACCCATTTCGGTGCAACGAGACCAAGACCAGCCCCGCGTCAAGGAAGAAGTTATTGTGGAGCCCAAGCCAGCGTCACCAGCAGAGCCTTTGGCAGGCGAGGACCAACTTTAGTCAGGATAAGTGTACCATATATTCCCGTTCAAAATGGCCAATTGTTGGCGCCCTTCCCGCTCAATATTTGGGAAAGAGGCCCAGGGCCTTTGCCTATAAATAGGACTAGCCACCCCCAGGGAGAGCGGGGATCAGAGACAAGATAGCAGGTAGCAACTGAACTGAAGAGAGATCGATCGGCAATCAGATCAGAGAGAGAGAGAGAGAAGGGTGACTGAACTCCTCCTAGCAGTTCATCGCCCCGGCCAAGAACAGGCCCTTGCGAGGCTGTTCTTCCTTGTATTGTTCATCATCATCAGCCCAAGAGGCAATCCACCACACCACACTGGAGTAGGTATTACACCACAACGGTGGCCCGAACCAGTATAAACCCTGTGTCTCTTGTGTTGTGTTTTCCATAGCTTAGATCTTAGCGAGGCGGAGGGGTGCAGGTAGGTAGAAGGCGTAATCTTCGCGCGCACCCCAGTGTTCAAACTTCAAGGGTCTGCCGGAACCCGAAATCCGATAGCTTTCTGTCGCTACCACCAGAATTCTCCGGCTGACCCGGGCTGGGCTCACCCTCGAGATGATCGGGGTGGATTTCATTCGTCGTCGGATCGCCCCGCTGCACAATAAGGGGATGCCGGCTTGGCTCTTTTATAATCCGGCTGATATTATGCGGCTCCGCCCCGACCTCGACCAGAACTTCACGGTGATGGGGCATGCCCACTTCTGCCAGCGGCTCTTCCAGCTGGAAGTGGACCGCGACGGCAAGGTCGAGCTAACTGGCAAGGCCGCCAGGGTCGCCGTAAAGGCCGGCAAGGCCGTCAAGGTGACGCTCTTCAAGTTGCCAGCGGGGGTGGTCCCGTTGTGCAATAACTCGCGCCGGTCTGAGATCATCACCATGATGCCGGATTGCAACGCGCATGGCCCCGTTCCGAGCTGGAGGGAGCCGTCGGCCGCAGATGTGCAGCAATTCTTCGACACCGTGATCGAGGTGTACGTCAATGCTGACGCCGAGTGGTGGCTTGTCATGGACACCACCCAGGCAGAGCTGGACTACATCGCCACCAGGGCGAGGGAGGCACAGCTTGCTCTGGAGGCCGGCAGTGCCGGGGGCGTGGAAGACGAGGTCGCCGCAGCCGCGAAGGAGGAGCAGTTCACCCTGTGGGCGGCGGCCACTGGGGAGGCCAGCGGCGCCTACACCGAAGCTCCGATCGTCGAGGACGCGGACGACGAGTCGTCGTCGGAGGAGGGCGTGGCGGCGGCCTCGACGCCAGCCAGGGGAAGAGGACGAGTCCTGCGGCGGGCTGGCTCCGGCGAGCCGGTCCGGCCTGGCAGGGCCACGCAACCTCAATTGACCCTGGAAGGGTCCGGGGGGCACACGAGGGCCTCGGCAGCGAAGGGGCTGACGAAGGCCGCTGAGAAGAAGAAGGTGACAGTCCCCTCCTCATCTGGGCGCACACAGACCCCGCCGCCTTCTTCGTCTCCTCCGGCAGGCGTCGACTCTGACGATGACGCAGAGCTCCCTTTTGATCTTAGGCCTCTCAGCCCGGAGAGGAAAAGGAAACTGGCGGAAGAGGAGGAAACGGATGACGAGTAAGTACTCTGTTCCTTACTGTCATTCCTATTTCCCTGAATTGGATCGCTTGTCTTGATCCATTTTTGCTTTTGTAGGGACGCAGAGACGTTGGCCTAGAGGGCAAACAGGGCGAGGACCTCGGCGAGCGGCCAGTCCCCGGCTGGGGCTTCAAAGACACCACCGGTGGTGCTGAGCAGCCCGGACAGCAGCCGTCGGCGCAGCCCCCAGCGTAAGTCCGTCACCCTGTTCTCACTTGACATGCGGTAGGCGCTCGATTCCATGACGCTGACCTTGCCGGGTTTGCAGGAGGGGAGCGGCAGCAGGAGGAGCCGCAGAGGGCTACTCCTAACACACCACCCCCATCAACTACGCAGCCGCGGGGGGCGTCCCTGGCAAGGGCGTCAGGCACGGAGTCCACACCCATGGAGGAACAGGGGAACTTAGGCGCTGGTGGCTCTGCCTCGGCGCCAAATGCTGGCGGAGAGGGGACTTCTGCTTCGCAGCCCGGCACTGGTGAGTCGCCCGTCCTTCGTCTCTGTTCTTTTCCCTTATACTTTTCTTGGCTTCATTGCTCCCGCTGCTGCCCAGTGAAGGAAATATGCCCTAGAGGCAATAATAAAGTTATTATTTATTTCCTTATATCATGATAAATGTTTATTATTCATGCTAGAATTGTATTAACCGGAAACATAATACTTGTGTGAATACATAGACAAAACTAAACGTCACTAGTATGCCTCTACTTGACTAGCTCATTAATCAAAGATGGTAATGTTTCCTAACCATAGACATGTGTTCTCATTTGATTAACGGGATCACATTGTTAGTAGAATGATGTGATTGACATGACCCATTCCATTAGCTTAGCACCCGATCATTTAGTATGTTGCTATTGCTTTCTTCATGACTTATACATGTTCCTATGACTACGAGATTATGCAGCTCCCGTTTACCGGAGGAACACTTTGTGTGCTACCAAACATCACAACGTAACTGGGTGATTATAAAGGAGCTCTACAGGTGTCTCCAAAGGTACATGTTGGGTTGGCGTATTTCGAGATTAGGATTTGTCACTCCGATTGTCGGAGAGGTATCTCTGGGCCCTCTTGGTAATGCACATCACATAAGCCTTGCAAGCATTGCTACTAATGAGTTAGTTGCGAGATGATGTATTATGAAACGAGTAAAGAGACTTGCCGGTAACGAAATTGAACTAGGTATTGAGATACCGACGATCGAATCTCGGGCAAGTAACATACCGATGACAAAGGGAACAACGTATGTTGTTATGCGGTCTGACCGATAAAGATCTTCGTAGAATATGTAGGAGCCAATATGAGCATCCAGGTTCCGCTATTGGTTATTGACTAGAGACGTGTGTCGGTCATGTCTACATTGTTCTCGAACCCGTAGGGTCCGCACGCTTAACGTTACGATGACAGTTTCATTATGAGTTTATATATTTTGATGTACCGATGTTTGTTCGGAGTCCCGGATGTGATCACGGACATGACGAGGAGTCTCAAAATGGTCGAGACACAAAGATCGATATATTGGACGGCTATATTCGGACACCGGAGGTGTTCCAGGTGATTTCGGAGAAAACCGGAGTGCCGGAGGGTTACCGGACCCCCCCGGGAGAAGTAACGGGCGTTATGGGCCCTAGTCAAGAGAGAGAGGGGCGGCCAGGGTGGGCCGCGTGCCCCCTCCCCCTCTGGTCCGAATTGGACTAGGAGAGGGGGGCGGCGCCCCCCTTTCCTTCTCCCTCTCCCCCTTCCTTTCCCCCTCCTAGTAGGAGTAGGAAAGAGGGGAGTCCTACTCCTACTAGGAGGAGGACTCCTCCTCCTGGCGCGCCCTGCTAGGGCCGGCCGGCCTCCCCCCTTGCTCCTTTATATACGGGGGCAGGGGGCACCTCTAGACACACAAGTTGATCTTCGTGATCGTTCTCTTAGCCGTGTGCGGTGCCCCCCTCCACCATAACCCTCGATAATATTGTAACGGTGCTTAGGCGAAGCCCTGCGACAGTAGAATATCAAGATTGTCACCACGCCGTCATGCTGACGGAACTCATCCCCGACACTTTGTTGGATCGGAGTCCGGGGATCGTCATCGAGCTGAACGTGTGCTAGAACTCGGAGGTGTCGTGCTTTCGGTGCTTGGATCGGTAGGATCATGAAGACGTACGACTACATCAACCGCGTTGATATAACGCTTCCGCTTTCGGTCTACGCGGGTACGTAAACAACACTCTCCCCTCTCGTTGCTATGCATCACCATGATCTTGCGTGTGCGTAGGAAATTTTTGTAATTAGTACGTTCCCCGACAGTGGCATCCGAGCCTGGTCTTGTGTGTTGATGTTATTTGCACGAGTAGAACAGAAGTGAGTTGTGGGCGATATAAGTCATACTGCTTACCAGCATGTCATACTTTTTTTCGGCGGTATTGTTAGATGAAGCGGCCCGGACCGACATTACGCGTACGCTTACGCGAGACTGGTTCTACCGACGTGCTTTGCACACAGGTGGCTGGCGGGTGTCAGTTTCTCCAACTTTAGTTGAACCGAGTGTGGCTACGCCCGGTCCTTGCGAAGGTTAAAACAGTACCAACTTGACAAACTATCGTTATGGTTTTGATGCATAGGTAAGATTGGTTCTAGCTCAGCCCATAGCAGCCACGTAAAATTTGCAACAACAAAGTAGAGAACGTCTAACTTATTTTTGCATGGCATGTTGTGATGTGATATAGTCAAGACATGATGCTAAATTTTATTGTATGAGATGATCATGTTTTGTAACTGAGTTATCGGCAACTGGCAGGAGCCATATGGTTGTCGCTTTATTGTATGCAATGCAATCGCCCTGTAATACTTTACTTTATCACTAAGCGGTAGCGATAGTCGTAGAAGCATAAGATTGGTGAGACGACAACGATGCTACGATGGAGATCAAGGTGTCGCGCCAGTGACGATGGTGATCATGACGATGCTTCGGAGATGGAGATCACAAGCACGATGATGATGACCATATCATATCACTTATATTGATTGCATGTGATGTTTATCTTTTATGCATCTTATCTTGCTTTGATTGACGGTAGCATTATAAGATGATCCCTCACTAAATTATCATAGTAAAAGTGTTCTCCCTGAGTATGCACCGTTGCGAAAGTTCTTCGTGCTGAGACACCACGTGATGATCGGGTGTGATAGGCTCTACGTTCAAATACAACTGGTGCAAAATACTTGCACACGCAGAATACTCAGGTTTAACTTGACGAGCCTAGCATATAACAGATATGGCCTCGGAACACGGAGACCGAAAGGTCGAGCGTGAATCATATAGTAGATATGATCAACATAGTGATGTTCACCATTGAAACTACTCCATCTCACGTGATGATCGGACATGGTTTAGTTGATTTGGATCACGTGATCACTTAGAGGATTATAGGGGTGTCTATCTAAGTGGGAGTTCTTTAGTAATATGATTAATTGAACTTAAATTTATCATGAACTTAGTACCTGATAGTATCTTGCTTGTTTATGTTTGATTGTAGATAGATGGCCCGTGCTGTTGTTCCATTGAATTTTAATGCGTTCCTTGAGAAAGCAAAGTTGAAAGATGATGGTAGCAATTACACGAACTGGGTGCGTAACTTGAGGATTATCCTCATTGCTGCACAGAAAAGTTACGTCCTGGAAGCACCGCTAGGTGCCAGGCCTGCTGCTGATGCAACTGACAATGTTAAGAACGTCTGGCAGAGCAAAGCTGATGACTACTCAGTAGTTCAATGTGCCGTGCTTTACGGCTTAGAATCGGGTCTTCAACGACTTTTTGAACGTCATGCAGCATATGAGATGTTCCAGGAGTTGAAGTTAATATTTCAAGCAAATGCCCAGATTGAGAGATATGACGTCTCCAATAAGTTCTATAGCTGCAAGATGGAGGAGAACAGTTCTGTCAGTGAGCATATACTCAAAATGTTTGGGTATAATAATCACTTGATTCAATTGGGAGTTAATCTTCCATATGATTGCGTCATTGACAGAATTCTCCAATCACTTCCACCTAGCTACAAGAGCTTCATGATGAACTATAATATGCAAGGGATGGATAAGACAATTCCCGAGCTCTTCGCCATGCTGAAAGCTGCGGAGGTAGAAATCAAGAAGGAGCATCAAGTGTTGATGGTCAACAAGACCACTAGTTTCAAGAAAAAGGGCAAAGGGAAGAAGAAGGGGAACTTCAAGAAGAACAGCAAGCAAGTTGCTGCTCAAGAGAAGAAACCCAAGTCTGGACCTAAGCTTGAAACTGAGTGCTTCTACTGCAAGCAGACTGGTCACTAGAAGCGGAACTGCCCCAAGTATTTGGCAGATAAGAAGGATGGCAAGGTGAACAAAGGTATATGTGATATACATGTTATTGATGTGTACCTTACTAATGCTCGCAGTAGCACCTGGGTATTTGATACTGGTTCTGTTGCTAATATTTGCAACTCGAAATAGGGACTACGGATTAAGCGAAGATTGGCTAAGGACGAGGTGACGATGCGTGTGGGAAATGGTTCCAAAGTCGATGTGATCGCGGTCGGCACGCTACCTCTACATCTACCTTCGGGATTAGTATTAGACCTAAATAATTGTTATTTGGTGCCAGCGTTGAGCATGAACATTATATCTGGATCTTGTTTGATGCGAGACGGTTATTCATTTAAATCAGAGAATAATGGTTGTTCTATTTATATGAGTAATATCTTTTATGGTCATGCACCCTTAAAGAGTGGTCTATTCTTATTAAATCTTGATAGTAGTGACACACATATTCATAATGTTGAAGACAAAAGATGCAGAGTTGATAATGATAGTGCAACTTATTTGTGGCACTGCCGTTTGGGTCATATCGGTGTAAAGCGCATGAAGAAACTCCATACTGATGGACTTTTGGAACCACTTGATTATGAATCACTTGGTACTTGTGAACCGTGCCTTATGGGCAAGATGACAAAAACACCGTTCTCCGGTACTATGGAGAGAGCAACAGATTTGTTGGAAATCATACATACAGATGTATGTGGTCCGATAAATGTTGAAGCTCATGGCGGATATCGTTATTTTCTCACCTTCACAGATGACTTAAGCAGATATGGGTATATCTACTTAATGAAACATAAGTCTGAAGCATTTGAAAAGTTCAAAGAATTTCAGAGTGAAGTTGAAAATCATCGTAACAAGAAAATAAAGTTTCTACGATCTGATCGTGGAGGAGAATATTTGAGTTACATGTTTGGTGTACATTTGAAACAAAGCGGAATAGTTTCGCAGCTCACGCCACCCGGAACACCACGGCGTAATGGTGTGTCTGAACATCGTAATCGTACTTTACTAGATATGGTGCGATCTATGATGTCTCTTACTGATTTACCACTATCGTTTTGGGGTTATGCTTTAGAGACGGTCGCATTCACATTAAATAGGGCACCATCAAAATCCGTTGAGACGACGCCTTATGAAGTATGGTTTGGCAAGAAACCAAAGTTGTCGTTTCTTAAAGTTTGGGGCTGCAATGCTTATGTGAAAAAACTTCAACCTGATAAGCTCGAACCCAGATCGGAGAAATGTGTCTTCATAGGATATCCAAAGGAAACTGTTGGATACACCTTCTATCATAGATCCGAAGGCAAGACTTTTGTTGCTAAATTCGGAAACTTTCTAGAGAAGGAGTTTCTCTCAAAAGAAGTGAGTGGGAGGAAAGTAGAACTTGATGAGGTAACTGTACCTACTCCCTTATTGGAAAGTAGTACATCACAGAATCCGATTTCTATGACACCTACACCAATAAGTGAGGAAGCTAATGATAATGATCATGAAACTTTAGAACAAGTCACTACTGAACCTCGTAGATCAAACAGAGTAAGATCCGCACCAGAGTGGTACAGTAAACCTGTTCCGGAAGTCATGCTACTAGATCATGGTGAACCTACGAACTATGAAGAAGCGATGGTGAGCCCAGATTCCGCAAAATGGCTTGAAGCCATGAAATCTGAGATGGGATCCATGTATGAGAACAAAGTATGGACTTTGGTTGACTTGCCCGATGATCGGCAAGCAATTGAGAATAAATGGATCTTCAAGAAGAAGACTGACGCTGACGGTAATGTTACTGTCTACAAAGCTCGACTTGTCGCAAAAGGTTTTCGACAAGTTCAAGGGATTGACTACGATGAGACCTTCTCACCCGTAGCGATGCTTAAGTCTGTCTGAATCATGTTAGCAATTGCCGCATTTTCTGATTACGAAATTTGGCAGATGGATGTCAAAACTGCATTTCTAAATGGATTTCTGGAAGAAGAGTTGTATATGATGCAGCCAGAAGGTTTTGTCAATCCAAAGGGAGCTAACAAAGTGTGAAGCTCCAGCGATCCATTTATGGACTGGTGCAAGCCTCTCGGAGTTGGAATAAACGCTTTGATAGTGTAATCAAAGCATTTGGTTTTATACAGACTTTTGGAGAAGCCTGTATTTACAAGAAAGTGAGTGGGAGCTCTGTAGCATTTCTGATATTATATGTAGATGACATATTACTAATCGGAAATGATATAGAATATCTGGATAGCATAAAGGGATACTTGAATAAGAGTTTTTCAATGAAAGACCACGGTGAAGCTGCTTACATATTGGGCATTAAGATCTATAGAGATAGATCAAGACGCTTAATAGGACTTTCACAAAGCACATACCTTGACAAAGTTTTGAAAAAGTTCAAAATGGATCAAGCAAAGAAAGGATTCTTGCCTGTGTTACAAGGTGTGAAATTGAGTAAGACTCAATGCCCGGCCACTGCAGAAGATAGAGAGAAAATGAAAGATGTTCCCTATGCTTCAGCCATAGGCTCTATCATGTATGCAATGATGTGTACCAGACCAGATGTGTGTCTTGCTATAAGTCTAGCAGGGAGGTACCAAAGTAATCCAGGAGTGGATCACTGGACAGCGGTCAAGAACATCCTGAAATACCTGAAAAGGACTAAGGATATGTTTCTCGTATACGGAGGTGACAAAGAGCTCATCATAAATGGTTACGTTGATGCAAGCTTTGACACTGATCCGGACGATTCTAAATCGCAAACCGGATACATATTTACATTAAACGGTGGAGCTGTCAGTTGGTGCAGTTCTAAACAAAGCGTCGTGGCGGATCTACATGTGAAGCGGAGTACATAGCTGCTTCGGAAGCAGCAAACGAAGGAGTCTGGACGAAGGAGTTCATATCCGATCTAGGTGTCATACCTAGTGCGTCGGGTCCAATAAAAATCTTTTATGACAATACTGGTGCAATTGCCTTGGCAAAGGAATCCAGATTTCACAAGAGAACCAAGCACATCAAGAGACGCTTCAATTCCATTCGGGATCTAGTCCAGATGGGAGACATAGAGATTTGCAAGATACATACGGATCTGAATGTAGCAGACCCGTTGACTAAGCCTCTTCCACGAGCAAAACATGATCAACACCAAAGTTCCATGGGTATTAGAATCATTACTGTGTAATCTAGATTATTGACTCTAGTGCAAGTGCGAGACTAAAGGAAATATGCCCTAGAGGCAATAATAAAGTTATTATTTATTTCCTTATATCATGATAAATGTTTATTATCATGCTAGAATTGTATTAACCAGAAACATAATACTTGTGTGAATACATAGACAAAACTAAACATCACTAGTATGCCTCTACTCGACTAGCTCATTAATCAAAGATGGTTATGTTTCCTAACCATAGACATGTGTTGTCATTTTATTAACGGGATCACATCATTAGGAGAATGATGTGATTGACATGACCCATTCCATTAGCTTAGCACCCGATCGTTTAGTATGTTGCTATTGCTTTCTTCATGACTTATACATGTTCCTATGACTACGTGATTATGCAACTCCCGTTTACCGGAGGAACACTTTGTGTGCTACCAAACGTCACAACGTAACTGGGTGATTAGGATTTGTCGTAGAGGTATCTCTGGGTCCTCTCGGTAATGCACATCACATAAGCCTTGCAAGCATTGCTACTAATGAGTTAGTTGTGAGATGATGTATTATGAAACGAGTAAAGAGACTTGCCGGTAACGAAATTGAACTAGGTATTGAGATACCGACGGTCGAATCTCGGGCAAGTAGCATACCGATGACAAAGGGAACAACGTATGTTGTTATGCGGTCTGACCGATAAAGATCGTCGTAGAATATGTAGGAGCCAATATGAGCATCCAGGTTCCGCTATTGGTTATCGACCAGAGACGTGTCTCGGTCATGTCTACATTATTATCGAACCCGTAGGGTCCGCACGCTTAACGTTACAATGACAATTTCATTATGAGTTTATATATTTTGATGTACCGAAGTTTTTTCGGAGTCCCGGATGTGATCACGGACATGACAAGGAGTCTCGAAATGGTCGAGACATAAAGATCGATATATGGGACGGCTATATTCGGACACCGGAAGTGTTCCAGGTGATTTCAGAGAAAACCGGAGTCCCGGAGGGTTACCGGAACCCCCCGGGAGAAGTAATGGGCCTTATGGGCCCTAGTGGAGAGAGAGAAGGGCGGCCAGGGTGGGCGCCGTGCCCCCTCCCCCTCTGGTCCGAATTGGACTAGGAGAGGGGGTGGCGCCCCCTTTCCTTCTCCCTCTCCCCCTTCCTTTCCCCCTCCTAGTAGGAGTAGGAAAGAGGGGAGTCCTACTCCTACTAGGAGGGGGACTCCTCCTCCTGGCGCACCCTGCTAGGGCCGGCCGGCCTCCCTCCTTGCTCCTTTATATACGAGGGCAGGGGGGCACCTCTAGACATACAAGTTGATCTTCGTGATCGTTCTCTTAGCCGTGTGCGGTGCCCCCCTCCACCATAACCCTCGATAATATTGTAGCGGTGCTTAGGCGAAGCCCTACAACGGTAGAACATCAAGATTGTCACCACGCCATCGTGCTGACGGAACTCACCCCCGACACTTTGCTGGATCGGAGTCCGGGGATCGTCATCGAGCTGAACATGTGCTAGAACTCGGAGGTGCCGTGCTTTTGGTGCTTGGATCGTGAAGACGTACGACTACATCAACCGCGTTGATATAACGCTTCCGCTTTCGGTCTACGAGGGTACGTAGACAACACTCTCCCCTCTCGTTGATATGCATCACCATGATCTTGCGTGTGCGTAGGAAAATTTTGAAATTACTACGTTCCCCAACACCCAGGCCCTCCTTCAACAGACGCGGAGGACGTGGACTCCGTTGTCAGAGATACTGCCGAAGAGGCCGCGACTGAGGCCGACAAAATTATCGCCGAGGAGGCTGCCAAGAGTGCTGACGAGGCCGCCGCTGATGAGGCCGCCAAGGGCGCGGCCGAGGATGCCGCCGCGGGGGCCGCCGAGGCTACCGGCGAGGCTCCCGCCGAGGGCGCCAGCGGTGGTCCTGCCGGGGAGGCCGGCAAGGCCCCCGCCGAGGAAGAGGTGATGAATGATCAGCCTCCCTCTTCCTCAACCTCGGGCCCCGGCAGGTATCTGAAGGTGGGCGATGATCTTTTCATCCACCTCCCAGGGGCGTCAAGCCGAGCGCCCGCCGAAGGGGAAGTTTTTTACGGCGAGGTGCTTGCCGCCACCGGGTTCGAAGTTGTTGACGCGCCGGTTGTTGGCGGCGATGGTTCTCCAGAAGAGCAGCTCTTCCGTGCAATGGGGGCCAATTTCTGGAAGCTCCAAGTGCTCTACCGCGCCCGTCGGGACAAAGCCAAGTCCAGGGCGGCAGCGGTGGACAGCGCGGAGGTGGACTTCAAGGCGCGCGTCGCCCAGACGCAGGCCTGGTTCCACCAGACTCGCGAGGAGCAAACGGCCTTTTAAGAGAAATTGGCCGAGCGCGACGTGGAGCTCGCCATGAAGATGGCCGACATCAAGAAGGCCCAGGAGAAGGCGGCGAATTTGGCTGCCGCGGCCGAAGCCGCTCAGAACCAGCATCAAGCCACCTTGGACTGCCAGGAGGAGGACCTCTCCGCGCGCGAGGCGAAGCTTGCCGCAACGCTTCGCGGTAAGGACGAGGAACTCGAGGCCCTTGTCGCGCGGCGGACCCATGAGCTGGAGCAGAGGCACAGAGAGGCGCTCGATGCCCAAGCCCTGGCCCACGCCGGCAAGGTGAAGGAGCTGGAGGCAGAGCGGGACGAGCTGAAGGAGTAGGCCCTCAAGCTGTCCGGCGAGAAGAACACGCTCAACCGCGCCTTGGTAGAGGCACAAGGAACGGTCATCACCAGGACTTGAGAGCTCTCCGAGGCGCGGAACTCCATCAGAGACCTCAGGCTGAAGCTGGAGGATCTCGAGAAGCCGTTGCCGGAGAGCAGGGCTCGGAAGGAGACCTTGGCCAGGAGCCTGGAGGAGGAGAAACAGCTGCGGGCAAACGAGGCCGCTTCCCACCAAGAATACGTGGAGGGCGAGAACAGGTGGATCAGCCATCTGGAGGTTGTCGCCGGCAGGGTCACCTCGCAATTGGCCACCATGGGGATGCCAAATGTGAGGTATGCCCCTGAGCGCAGCGGGACCATCAACGCCAAGCTGACCCAGTTCTTCGAAGGCGTCCTTGGAGCCTTGGCCTATCTTCACTCCAATAGGACGGCCACACTAGCCGAGGAGGCCCGGCGGCTTTGCCGGAGGGTCGTGACCAAGGTCCTCACCAAGGTGGCGCACTGGAATCCTGACCTTGACTTCACGGCTGCGATGACGAGCTTGTCGGATGGTGTTGACCTCAAGGTGCTCAAGGAGCGCATCAAGCCCATCACCGACAGCATCGACGAAATCAAGAGGGTGGAAGGCCAGCGCCGGGACTAGGTGTCCTGTTCTTCTTCGCCGCTGCGGGTTCCCGACCAAGACAAATTTTATCTTTAGTTAGAACCGCAACAATGATGTGCTGTAACATAACTTTGAAGTATTCTTAATTTTTATGCATGTTATTTCCCCGTTCAATTCCTCTTTGTATGTGTGCCCTATGCCGAACGGGAAGGCTTGCCGGCGCGAAAGCCCCAAGCGGCATCTTGGGGACGGATCCCCATGGCCTGTCGGGTACGCGTGCTGCCGGACAAGCCACCTTTCTGTTCAGAACATGGCTGTTCGAACTGTCGAGCTTGACTCGAGTCAGAATTAAGGGCGTCGTTGGTCGCGGAAGGCTACTCTGCCACTCTCGACGCAACCGCTTGAGTTGTTGAGCGGACTCGAAATAGGGCAAGGGCGTTGCCGATCGTGGTAGAGCCCCCTGGCGTGCAGGTTTTTCTTACAAAGGCGCGACATCTCCAGGGGGAATAACCTCAAATAAAAAGGGGAGTATAAGCAAGGGTTCAGTGCAACTTAGCTTCTGTTGCGATCGCTCGAGTGTCGGTCTTCTGGCCTCCTTACTTCTTCAAGGGCCACGAAGATGAAGGAGCGTCGGGCTGACTGCCAAAGCCAATTCTCACAACTGCGCCCCCTACCTGGCTCGCCAAAGATGTCAGTGGGAAACGACACCTATGGGATCAAAAGAATCCCTACTACAGTTGCGAGGCACGGGGTTGTGAAAAGAGCGGATCAAACAGATAGCACACGGTTCCTTTACCCAGGTTCTGGCCGCAAGGATGCGTAAAACCCTACTCCTGCTTTGGTGGATTGTATATGTGTGTTCCTAAGCTAGCTATGGGGCGTCGAGAGGTCCAAAAAGCCGAATCCTCTTCCTGGTCGCCTGGGGCCTCCTTTTATAGGGAAAGGGGTTGCCACATTGGCGCACAGGAGGTGGAAAGGGTACAGTGATGCGAGGTTATCCCTTGCATTACATGACAAGGTGCATTTAATGCGCCTTTCTTAGGTATCCTTGCTTTATCGGGGGCGGGGGAGAGCCATGTCTCATCCGTCGCCGCTCCCTCTTGCGTCGCCACGCGCCCTGGCCAGCGGTGCCTGCGATGCCATGTAGGCAGGCAGGCAGTTGAGGTAGCGCAGTGGTGGGTCTCCATGAAGATCTGCACGCGGCCACGCAGGTGCCTTCCCAGCTGGTCGGGTTGGCAGCTATATGCGGACGGTGGTGGAGACGCAACTAGCATGGGCCTGATGGTGGCCCCATGGATGTCCATGGCAAGGGCCTTGTCGTGGCCCCGGCAAGGGTCTTGCCGGGGTCCCGGCAAGGGTCTTGCCATGGCGCCTGCTGTCATCCCCGGCAAGGCTCTTGCCGGGGGCCTTGTGGTCCTCCTTGGCTGGTATCCCGCCAAGGATCATCATCTTCTAAAGTGTGCATCTGTTCTTGAATGTCTTCACAAAGATCTATATACCACCACGGGGATGCCTCCCGAATCCTTGCCCCAAGGGGGTAGTGGACTCAAGGGTGATCCGCTCCGAAGGTGTGGGGCGAGCTGCCATGGCAAGGGTCTTGCCGGGTTCGCTAAAACCGCCTCCCGGCAAGGATCTTGCCGGGAGGGCCCGCTTCGTCCCCTTTGCTCTTTGTGGCCTTGGTCTTGGCGTCGTTCTGCTTCGCTTCAGCTTCGGCCTTACCATGGCTTTCCTCCCTTGCCGTGCTCGGCGTGGCGGCGCCCGTGGCTCAGACTGCCCGTGCACAGTTATAGGGGTACAAAAAGTGTACCCCCCCTTTTTATACACCGACAAATATCAATCAAGCAGGAGTAGGGTTTTACCTCCATCGAGAGGGCCCGAACCTAGGTAAAAACATCGTGTCCCTTGTATCCTGTTACCATCCGCCTAGACGCACAGTTCGGGACCCCCTACCCGAGATCCACCGGTTTTGACACCGACATTGGTGCTTTCATTGAGAGTTCCTCTATGTCGTCATCGTTAGGCTTGTTGGCTCCTTCAATCATCGATAGCGATGCAGTCCAGGGTGAGACTTTTCTCCCCAGAAATATCTTCATATTTGGTCGCTTCGTACTACGGGCCAATTCGCTTGGCCATATGGAGCAGATCGAAAGCTACGCCCCTGGCCACCAGGTCAGGTTTGGAAGCTTGAACTACACGGCCGACATCCGCGGAGACTTGATTTTCAACGGATTCGAGCTCCCGCCGAGTGCGCCGCACCGTCACGATGAGCATGATTTAGCTCTGCCATTGGACTGTGTTCATGAGATCGCACCTGCAACCGCTCCGACCTTCAATTCGGAGCCAGCCACGCCATCCGTGGACGGGTGGCTAGACCCCGCACTGGATGCCGCGGTCTTAGTGGCGATCGAGCCGAATACCAACCTTACCCTTCACGAAAGCCGTGACCCCCAAGTTGCCGGATTCTTCTCCGGCCACGGGCTCCGAACTGCCTGTGCCCTTGCCAATCGAATCCGACTGGGCGCCGATCATGGAGTTCACCTCCGCAGATATCTTTCAACACTCGCGCTTCGGCGACATACTGAACTCTCTGAGGTCTCTCTCCTTGTCAAGAGAGTCCTGGCCGGACTGTGACCAGTAGGATTGGGATGCGGATGACGAAGAAATTCACCGCCCACCCACCACCCACTTAGTAGCCACTGTCGATGATTTAACCGACATGCTAGACTTCGACTCCGAAGACATCGACGGTATGGACGACGATGCAGGAGACGAACAGGAACCACTGCCCACAGGGCACTCGACAACCACCTCATCATATGATATATACATGGTGGACACACCCAAAGAAGTCAATGGCGACGGAACAGCAGAGGGTGACCCCTCCAAGAAGCAACCCAAGCGCCGACATCAGCGGCGCCACTCTAAGTCTCGCCAAAGAAAAAGCGGTGAAACCGGCACAGGAGATAATAACACTCCGGACAGTGCCAAAGACAACGACAACCCTCTCCAGCAAGATTCAGCGATGAGGATGGAGAAGCCAGCCCTCATGAGAAAGCGGCAGAGAGAGAGGTAGATGATGATAATTACATGCCTCCCTCCGAAGACGATGCAAGCCTCAACGACGACGAATTTATCGTTCCTTGGGATCCCGTCGGGCAAGAGCGCTTCAAGCACCGGCTTATGGCCACGGCAAACAGCCTTAAGAAAAAGCAACAACAACTTATAACTGATCAAGACCTGCTAGCTGACAGATGGACTGAAGTCATTGCGGCCGAGGAATATGAACTCGAACGCCCCTCCAAGAGTTACCCAAAGCGCAAGTTTCTACCCCGTTTAGAGGAGGAAGCATTAAAGCCTACATCTCCAATGTATGATGCGGCTGATCGGCCACCTCGTGGCCGCGACAGAGAGGCATTTCAGGCAAAAGCTCAGCCTGCTCCCCAACGCCACTCAAATAAAAATGCCAAGGCACGGGGAAATACGCTCGACCTGCGAGATGTATTGGAGGACAAAGCAAAGCAAGCAAGATCGATCTACGGATCGCGAGCCGCCCCACTACGAGAGACGATAACCGTCATGCCGGATATAGTAGAAGTAAATCCGGCAGGGCCGAACACAGCAGACAAGACTCATTCGAGCTGCATCATGATATAGCCCAGTACAGAGGCGCTGCACACCCATTATGCTTCACAGATGAAGTAATGGATCATCAAATCCCAGAGGGTTTCAAACCCGTAAATATCGAATCATACGATGGTACGACAGATCCCACGGTATGGATTGAGGACTATCTCCTCCATATCCACATGGCCCGTGGTGACGACCTACATGCCATCAAATACCACCCACTCAAGCTTAAAGGACCAGCTCGGCATTGGCTCAACAGCTTGCCAGCAGAATCCGTTGGCTGTTGGGAAGATCTGGAAGCCGCATTCCTTGACAACTTCCGGGGCACTTATGTGCGACCACCAGATGCCGATGACTTGAGCCATATAATTCAGTAGCCAGAGGAATCGGCCAGGCAATTCCGGACACGGTTCCTAACCAAGAAAAATCAAATCGTCGACTGTCCGGATGCAGAGGCCCTAGCAGCTTTTAAGCACAACATCCGCGACGAGTGGCTTGCCCGGCACCTTGGCCAGGAAAAGCCGAAATATATGGCAGCTATCACGACACTCATGACTCGCTTTTGTGCGGGAGAGGACAGCTGGCTGGCTTGCAGCAATAACATATCAAAAAACCGTGGTACTTCAGATACCAAGGACAGCAATGGCAGGTCACGTCGCAACAAACACAAGTGCCGCATCAACAGCGATAATACCGAGGGTACGACAGTAAATGCCGGATTCAGAGGCTCTAAGCCCGGTCAGCGGAAAAATCCATTCAAAAGAAGGACTCCGGGCCCGTCCAGTTTGGACCGTATACTCGATCGCTTGTGCCAAATACATGGCACCCTCGAGAAGCCAGCCAACCACACCAACAGGGATTGTTGGTTGTTCAAGCAGGCCAGCAAGTTAAATGCCGAGCACAAGGACAAGGGGCTACACAGCGATGACGAGGAGGAGCCCTGGCTGCCGAACACCGGAGGATAGAAGAGATTCCCCCCACAAGTGCGGACGGTGAACATGATATACGCAACCCACATCCCCAAGAGAGAACGGAAGCGTGCGCTATGGGACGTATATGCGTTGGAGCCAGTCGCCCAAAAGTTCAACCCATGGTCCTCCTGCCCGATCACTTTCGATCGCAGGGACCACCCCACTAGTATCTGTCATGGCGGATTCGCCGCATTGGTCTTAGACCCAATCATCGACGGATTCCACCTCACTCGAGTCCTTATGGACGGCGGCAGCAGCCTGAACCTGCTTTACCAGGACACAGTGCGCAAAATGGGTATAGATCCCTCAAGGATTAAACCCACAAAAACAACCTTTAAAGGCGTCATACCATGTGTAGAGGCCCATTGCACAGGCTCAGTCACACTAGAAGTGGTCTTCGGATCCCCGGATAATTTCCAAAGCGAGGAGTTAATCTTCGATATAGTCTCGTTCCGCAATGGCTATCATGCACTGCTCGGGCGAACCGCATTCACCAAATTCAATGCGATTCCGCACTATGCATACCTAAAGCTCAAGATGCCAGGACCTCGGGGGGTCATCACGGTCAATGGAAACACAGAGCGCTCCCTCCGAACGGAGGAGCACACTGCGGCCCTCGCAGTAGAAGCACAAAGCAGCCTCTCAAGGCGATTCTCTAGTTCGGCGATCAAACGTCCGGACACCGTCAAGTGAGCCCGAAGTAATCTGCAACAAGACCGCCTGGCACGTTCTAAGCAAGCGTAGCAATGTGGCCCCTGCCCCAGCCCCAGCCAAACGGCGAAATCCGTGTCCCACGTACATAATTACGCATTGAAAATACCATGGGCATAGGGGGAGGGGCACGACTACGGCATGCCCCACAATGCGGCTCAACCGCACTAGGGGATTCCTACTTTGTCATTTTTTCTCTCTTTTAGGACTTTACTCTCTTGAAGCCCTGTCCGGCAGTACGATCGCCGAACACACGATACAACAACCAGTGAGGCAGAAATCTACATCACACCATGGAACTCCCAGGTGGTCTCTATAATGAACAAAATACCTGCTTTAAATGCCACTCCACAGCTTGCCCTTGGAGGGGACATGTCAAATAGTCCCATTTTTTGCTTATCGCACTACTTGTATCGTTCTGCTTTAATGCACACTTTTTGAATAAACAATGCATATCACTAGTCTATTACTGCATTCTCTATTCCTTCCTTTTTTTAATTCATAACATCCAACACCCGTACACTCTGGTACGGCTAATATGCCAGGGCTTAAGGACCCCATAATACGGTGTGAGAAGTCCGAACAGTTTCAAAAGTACGGCACCCCGAACTTATAGCATTATATGCATCAACTCTGAGTCATGTCTTTGGTCAAATGTTGGGTTTGCCCGGCTCCCATGTTTTGGTACCTTACATTCCGCTCTATCGGCTAAGGTAGCACTGGGAGAACTACTACGATTGTGCCACGGTTCAGCTGGTCTAAGCACCTCAGTAGAGAAAGCTAAAGCTGACTGTCATGATAAGGCGAGAGATGGTCGCTGTTCGAGAGGTCTCGAGTCCTTAAAGACTTATGCCGCTTAGGGCGAGGAGTCGACTTTGTCCGGCTTAGGCGTGTATAGCGCCCAGAACTCGGTCTTCCGAATACTAGGGGCTTCGCTGAAATTTAAAATTGTAGACTTCTATGGCTAAGTGAGAGTAATAAAGCATTATAGTCCGATTGCCTTGTCCGCTGCGCTCAGCACCTCCCTCGAAGGACCCAAGAATGGGAAAAAGAGTGCTCAGATTTATCCCGAACACCCCAGCACTCGTGGCATGGGGTCAGAAGCCGACGACTAGCCATCTCTCAGATTTAAACAGCCGCACAGAAGGTAATATTTTAAATTCAAGCAAGTGTTGCATAGTGCATATGAAACAAGTTTTCATAAATACATGATCAAACGAGTAAGTTCACTCAAAAATTACATCCTTGGAACACTCATCCGCCATAAGGCGGGCACCCTTCGGGACCCCCTCATAATACATTTCTGGGCGGCGATGCTCATTGCCCTG
Source organism: Aegilops umbellulata (assembly GCA_032464435.1). NCBI lineage: Eukaryota > Viridiplantae > Streptophyta > Magnoliopsida > Poales > Poaceae > Aegilops > Aegilops umbellulata. The sequence continues at coordinate 4,552,510 of CP136059.1, forward strand.
CTGTGGTCCATCCTTCACCAGCTTCTCAGCGTCCATCTTGCCCCAGTGTACTTTAACATGGGCAAGCGTCCTGCGGGCACCCTCAATGGAGACGGAGCGCTTGATGACCTCAAGCCAAGGACAGGCATCTGCAAGACGCCTCAACAGCCCGAAATAGCTCCCTAGCATGGCCTCTCCAGGCCATAGCCGGACTATAAGACCCTTCATGGCCTCTTCGGCTGCCTTGTGGAGCTCGACCAATTGCTTCAGCTGGTCGCTTAAGGGCACCGGGTGTTCGGCCTCAGTATACTGGGACCAGAACACCTTCTCCGTCGAGCTCCCTTCCTCGGCCCCGTAGTGCTTTGCGGCATCCGACACGCTACGGGGCAAATCTGCGAATGTTCCTGGAGAGCTCCGGACTCGGGTAAGTAACAAGTAATTTACTTTCACATGCTTGGTCTGCATAATGAATGCCTTACCCGCCGCTATCTTCTTCATCGCCTCAATTTCCTGGAGGGCTTTTTGGGCTTCGGCCTTGGCATGCTTGGCACCCTCAAGGACCGTGGCAAGCTCGGACTCTCGCATCTTTGAGTCAAGCTCCAAAGTCTCGTGCTTTTTCACGAGAGCTTGGAGCTCTTGCTGCACCTTGCCCACCCGCGCCTCTTGCTTCTCTCGCTCGGTGCGCTCCATGGCCGCTTTGTTTTCGGCCTCGGACAGTGCTTGCTGCAGGGTCGCCACCTCGGTCGTGGTCCCTGGCACATTCATAACGATCCTATCATTTTCGCAACTACATCTTTTTTAGATATATACATATAGACAAGGCATCACTTACCTTGGTTCTCCTCGAGCTGCTTCTTGGCAAGGCCGAGCTCTTTCTCAGACCGCTCGAATTTCTGCTTCAGCGAATCGACCTCTGCAGTCAGTGCGGCAGAGGTCAGCAGCGAAGCCTGCATACGCATATCGACATACTGGTATTTGACTCCTGTGAATGTTATTTTGATCCTCTATTCGTCTTTTCTTTATGAACGCCAAACAGAGCATCAGGGGCTACTGTCTATGCGGTAATATTTTCATATATTTTAAATACATACCTCAAAGCCTGTTAGAAGGCTGGCACAGGCTTCAGTCAGTCCGCTCTTGGCGGACTGAACCTTCTGGATCACCGCACTCATAATAGTGCGGTGCTCCTCGTTGATGGAGGCGCCGTTAAGCACCTCCAGCAAATTATCCGGTGCCTCCGGTGTACGGAGGTCACCGGCACAGTAGGCTTGCCCCTCTTAGTGGGGGCCGCCTGCCAGAGTCCGGAACCACTGGAGGTTCTGGTACGGTATTCGGCCTAGGGCCGAACTTGGAGCCCTTGGGAGCCTTGCTCCCTTTGCGCCTGGAGTCCGGAAGGTCCCCTTGTGGCGCCTCCAGGACTACCTCCCCTCAGCTTGGTGCCCTTTGAGACAACACCTCGGCGTTGTCCGTAGGGCGAGAGGTGGAGGCGGTCGGAAGTGATCTCCGCTGCTCATGGCCGACGGGTCCAAAGAACCGCTTGACGAGGATACGTCGATACGGGCCCGGGACGGACTACATAACCATGTCCGGCGTTAGAAGAAGTTGTGCAATTAAACGGTGCTATGAGTTACTCTGGTGTCCGGATACATACGATCTCGCCAGGGGCTTGGCCCTGGGTGGCCACTCGTCTTCGCTGTCGTCGGCGGCGGCGGAGTAGTCCTAAGGGAGAGTCCTTCCCTTCTTGGACCCTCCGGCCTCCCCAGTTGGGGCGGCCTTCCTCTTCTTATCTTCCCTCGCTGGAGGGGAAGAACCTTTATCTTCCTCCTCCTCGTTTCCACGGGAGGAGTGCGTCTCGGAGTTACCGGACGATGAGTCCGATAACACCTGGCGCCGGGAACTCTTTCGGGTTCCGGTGGCCTTCTTCTTGATCTTCTTCTCCGGCACCTCATAAGGCGCTAGAGTCAGCATCTCCGTCAGGAGAGCGTCGGTGGGGTCTTCGGGCAGGGGGGCTGGACAATCAATCTGCCCTTATGTCTCCACCCATTCCTATCAAAGGCATGGAAGCTCAGATCCCGCGCATAGTTAAACTATGAAAAATGAATACCCTATAAGAGATAAAATAGCTTACCGCGCTGGCGGCGCTGAATCCGCGATCCTCGGTAAGGGGAGGGGGAACCTCGGCGCCCTTAAATAGCACCTTCCAAGCATCCTCGTGTGTTGTGTCGAAGAGCTCGTTCAGAGTTTGGTGCTGGGCCGGGTCGAACTCCCATAAGTTGAACGCTCGTTGTTGACATGGGAGGATATGGCGGATGAGCATGACCTGGACTATGTTGACAAGCTTGCGCTTCTTGTTCACCATGTTTTGGATACAGGTTTGGAGTCCGGTCAGCTCTCCCGGACTACCCCAAGGCAGGCCCTTCTCTTTCCAAGAGGGGAGCCGCCTGGGGATTCCGGATCGGAACTCAGGGGCCGCTGCCCATTTGCGGTCACGCGGCTCGGTGATGTAGAACCACCCCGATTGCCACTCCTTTATGGTCTCCACGTAGGAGCCCTCGAGCCATGTGACGTTGGGCATCTTGCCCACCATGGCGCCTCCGCACTCCACCTGCTCGCTGCCCACCACCTTCGGTTTGACATTGAAGGTCTTCAGCCATAGGCCGAAGTGGGGCTTGATGCGGAGGAAGGCCTCACACACGACGATAAACGCCAAAATGTTGAGGATGAAGTTCGGGGCCAGATCGTGGAAGTCCAGGCCGTAGTAGAACATGAGTCTCCGGACGAATGGGTGGAGAGGAAATCCCAGTCCGTGGAGGAAATGGGTGAGGAATACTAAACTCTCATGAGGCCTTGGGGTGGGGATGAACTGCCCTGCATCTGGGAGCCGATGTGCGATATCCTCGGACAGGTATCCGGCTCCCCTCAGCTTCTTGATGTGTCCCTCCATGACGGAGGAAACCATCCACTTGCCTCCTGCTACGGACATGGTTGGAGAAGGTTGAGGAAGAGAATGTGGACTTGGGCGCTGGAGCTCGAGTGTGCGAGAATGGATGAGCAAAGGAGGAAGAAGGCGTGGGTGGAAAAAGGTGAATCCTTATCCCTTTATATGGGTGGACGAAACTATGCGTCCCCACCAGCCTGGTAAAACTCGCTCATCCCCCAAGCGTCGTAATTGATGGCGCGGTTGGGTTACCCACATCCGTATTGATGAGAATCCCGCGATAAGGGGACACAATCTCTGCTTCGACAAGACGTGCCAAGGAAACCGCCTCGCGAAACGCACTGAGGTTGGCTATAAAAAACGATTCGAATAAAAGGCTTGGCTGTGGTGTGATGTCACATTACGGGATACGTCAGCAGATTAGATTTGTGGAAATATTATTCTCTCTATGGTGGTATGCGGAACTTGTTTTGCAGAGCCGGACACGATCCTTGTATTCAAAACCTTCTATGAAGTATTCGGAGGAGGAACACGCCTTGCAATGCCGATGACAACCTGCACGCCAGACTCATCGTCATTGAAGCCTGGTTCACGGGCTACTGAGGGAGTCCTGGATCAGGGGGTATCCGGACTGCCGGACTATAACCTTTGGCCGGACTGTTGGACTATGAAGATACAAGATTGAAGACTCCATCCCGTGTCCGGATGGGACTATCCTTGGCGTGGAAGGCAAGCTTAGCAATACGGATATGTAGATCTCCTTCCTTGTAACCGACTCTGTGTAACCCTAGCCCCCTCCGGTGTCTATATAAACTGAAGGGTTTAGTCCGTAGGAGACAACGACGACAACAACAACAATCATACGATAGGCTAGCTTCTAGGGTTTATCCTCTCTGATCTCATGGTAGATCAACTCTTGTACTACACATATCATCAATATCAATCAAGCAGGAGTAGGGTTTTACCTCCATCGAGAGGGCCCGAACCTGGGTAAAACATCGTGTCCCTTGTCTCTTGTTACCATCCGCCTAGACGCACAGTTCAGGACCCCCTACCCGAGATCCGCCGGTTTTGACACCGACAATGGTAATGTGTGTATCCTTTCCGGACTACCCCTTCCGGTTTATATAGACACGGGGGGGTCTAGGGTTTACATAGAGTCGGTTACATAAGAAGGAATCTTCATAATTGGTCGCCAAGCTTGCCTTCCATGCCAAGTAGAGTCCAATCTGGACACGGGTAAAGTCTTCGGCCTTCATGTCTTCACAGCCCATCAGTCCGGCCGATGGATAACAGGCCGGACGCCCGAGGACCCCTTAGTCCAGGACTCCCTCACTCGTGGCCCAGGGACAAACCACCACCGGAAACCATGTTGATGGACATCGGAAAAACTGCAACCTCACTGGAAGTCGCTAAGACACCTGCCCCAAGGTGGGGGCCAACTGTCGTGGGAGTGAGTCTGACAGTAAGATTAGGAGGTACGTAGGAGAAGGCAAGGCCCCAGCTACGGCAACGTTGTACACGCAAGTTTATGAGTTTAGGCTCCTCCCGGAGGAGGTAACAGCCCAACGTCTCGGTGCCTCAGAGGCTTGTCGACCAGATTATGCGTGAGAGTTACAGGGGGTGCGAACCCTTGTGCCAGAGGAAGGGGTGGCTTATATAGAGTGTGGCAGGCCCCTCCAGCCCTCGGTTACATAGGGTTCAATGTGAGTTAAGACAGGGGTGTTACTTGTAACGCCAGCTATTAATGGTCTTGATGACTACGGAGTGAACGCCTGACCGTTGCCATTGTAGGGTGGCTTTAGATCTTCTGCACTCCAAATGGTTCTTCGTATGGTCGATTGACGTTTCTGTGGTCGACTGGAACTGAGGTATCAGAGTGGAATATATAGCCGAGTGGATTGCACTTCATGGTGATTTCAGTCGGTGTCTTTTGTTGCCTTCTGTTGGACTTTGAATGTCTTTGACCGTAGAGAAGTGTCCTGATATGTCTCCATCATATCTACTTTTGCAAACCCTTTTTCCCTTGTTTTGGACTCTAACTTGCATGATTTTAATGGAACTAACCTGGACTGACGCTGTTTTCAGCAGAATTGCGATAGTGTTATTTTTTTGCAGAAATAAAAGTTCTCGGAATGACCTGAAACTTCACGGAGAATATTTTTGGAATATATAAAAAATACTGGTGAAAGAATCAAGGCCAGGGGGCCCACACCCTGTCCACGAGTGTGGGGGCGCGCCTACCCCCCCCCCCCCCCCCCCCCGCCTGGGCACACCCCCTGCCTCGTGCGCCCCTGGTGCTCCACCGACCTCAACCCCAACTCTATATATTCACGTTCTGGGAGAAACAAATCATAGAGAAGGATTCATCACTGAGGGAGTCTTGGATTAGGGGGTATCCGGACAGCCGTATTATAATCTTTGGCCGGACTGTTGGACTATGTCGGCGTTCTGGGAACGGGGTTCCCCAGACTTGCCTGCCTGCGGCCTGCGGCGTGGCTCGAGTGGGGGCCCAGCGTGGCCCATCTTCATCAACACAAGGCTCAAGACCCTCGCGAGGGGCCAAGCCTCGCGAGGCGGACGACACGGCGCTTCCTCAAGCACGACCTCCTTAGGCTGGCTCGCGAGGAGGCAGAGAGATCAAGGCGGGTACCTCACGAGGTGCCCATGACGCAAGCCATGATGACCAAGGGTGCCAGGCGGGTGCCAGCCAGCGCAGCGTCTCCCTTTCCTCTTTGGTGCAAAGGGGGCAAGCGCAGGCGAGAGGATCAAGCAAAGGCACCCATTTCGGTGCAACGAGACCACGACCAGTCCAACGGCGGGAAGGAGGTCACCATGGAGCCCAGGACGGCGTCACCACAGGGCCTTTGGCAGGCGAAGACCAACTTTAGTCAGGATAAGTGTACCAGATGTTCCCCTTCATATTGGCTAATTGTTGGCGCTCTTCCCGCTTAATATTTGGGAAGAGGCCCAGGGCCTTTGCCTATAAATAGGCCTAGCCACCCCCAGGGTAGAGGCAATCGGATCGAGTACTAAGAAACCAGTAGAGCATCGAGAAACCAGCTAGAACGTAGCAACACCCTCAGAGAGTAAGAAGGGCAATCGGACTCCCCCAACAGTTCATCCCCTAGCCAAGAACAGACCCTCGCGAGGTTGTTCTTCCTTGTACTGTTCTTCCTCATCAGCCCAAGAGGCAATCCACCCACCACACTGGAGTAGGGTATTACACCGCATCGGTGGCCTGAACCAGTATAAACCATGTGTCTCTTGTGTTGTTCTTCTGGTAGTTAGTTCTTTGCGAGACGGAGAGGTAGAGGGCACGATCTCCGCGCGCACCCCAGAGTTCGAACCTTAAGGATCTGCCGGAACCCGTGATCCAACATTTGGCGCGCCAGGTAGGGGTGCGCCGGAATCCGTCTTCCACGGCTCCGCTCTCCTCCGACCTTCGCATCCATGTCTGACGCTCGTCGGGCCCGCGCCGAGCGCCGGGCCGCCATCGCTTCCCGCGCCGTCCAAACGGCCCCCGTCGATGGGCGTCCTCGTCGTTCCCCATCGCCCGCCGTCAACGCCGCCACCGGCCCGGCGGGGAACGAGCAGCAAACAACCTCTCAGCACCTGTCCGTGCGGCAAGATGGCCGCACCGCCACTCCGTCGCTCACCCCGGCCGGTTCTTCGTCGCACGCGCTTCGCGCGCCCTTGGAGGCTCGAGCTGTGCTCATCGCGGCGAACGAGCTCCTGCGCTACCGCCCCGTCGATGACGTCTACGAGGAGTGGCTCGACCGCGTCGCCGAGCTCGTCCGCGCCGCAGGGGGCTCTCCCGCACCTTCCGCACCGCTGCGCCGCACTCTGCCCCGCGTGGGCAATGAAGCCCCAGGGGCATTCCAGCTGCCTCCTTTCCAAGAACATGCCATGGCCCCAAGGCGCGCAGCTCCTGGGTGGAACCCGCTCCGTCATGCGCCGGCCCAGCGGGAACGGAGCTGCCAAGAAGTCCCGCGACCGCAAGAGGCCGCCCGGGCGCTCCCAGCTCCGGTTCGCCGAGACCCCGCTCCGACTCCGGCGCGTCAAGACCCCGTGCTGCTCCCAGCTCCGGTTCACCGAGACCCCGCTCCGGCTCCGGCGCGTCAAGACCCCGTGCTGCTCCCAGCTGCAGCGCAAGGGGACCCGCAAGGCCAAGCTCTCCCTCAACCAAAACCTCCTGCGGTCACCGCTGGCTGCCGCGCCTACACCGCCGAGCTGCGCGGAGTCGCATGGCCCGGCAAGTTCAAGCTGGACCTATCCCCTCGCTATGATGGCACGATTAATCCCACAGAGTTCCTCCAGCTTTACGAGCTGGGAATCGAAGCAGCCAGCGGGGACGAAAAGGTCATGGCGAACTGGTTCCCCATGGCACTGAAGGAAGGTGCTCGCACTTGGCTCCTGAACCTGGCCCCAGGCACGATCTCCTCCTGGGACCAGATGCGTACCCGCTTCATCGCCAACTTCCAAGGTACCCACGACCGGCCTCCCGCCGTGAGCGACATGCGCCGCATCAAGCAGCAACCTGGAGAGACCCTGCAAAAGTACATCCAGCACTTCAACAGTGCGCGCCTCAAGATCCCCAGGGTGTCCGAGGAAGCCATCATTTCGTCCTTCTCCGATGGCGTGCGCGACCTCAAGATGAAGGAGGAGTTGGCGATGCATGAAGACCTCTGCACCTCCCTGGAGCTGTTCAACCTGGCGACCAAGTGCTCCAGGGCTGAGGAGGGACGCCTGTCCCTCCTCGAGCTGCCTGCCGCAGACCCAGAAGAGAAGAAGCCCAAGGCCAAGGACGTGAAGCGCAAGGGGGCTGCCGTGCTCGCGGCAGAGCCGGACACCAAGCGGGGCAAGGATCCGCCCGAATCCTCCAGGGGCAGCCGGTACTGTGTGTACCACGACCTATGCACCCACAACACCAATGAATGCCAAGAACTCCGCGCCGTGCGAGAAGGAAGAGTCGGCCGACGCCCTGACCGTGCTGGCCGGGGCTACGGCCGAGGAGGAGGAAGGAACCCGGGACGCTGGGAAGATCGTGGCCCACGTCAAGGCTGGCCTGACCAACCTCGCGAGGACCGCTGGCGTGACCCGCCTCGCGAGGGGGACTGGAGGGACCAGCCTCGTGAGGATCGCCCTCATGGCAACCCAGGCCTGCCGCCGTTGCCGCCTCAGCCAAGAAGGAATGAAGACCGCCACCAAGACGAGGGGGTTGGGGGCTTCCAAGAGCCTCACACAATCGCCTGCATCCTGGGAGGAGCTCAAGCCCCAGCCTCTCAACGTATCTTCAAGCAGTTTGCTCGCGAAGTAAACGCAGTTCTCCCCAAACTCGAAGCAACGCGTCCCCTCAGGTGGTCGGCCTGCACCATCACGTTCAGCTCAGCAGACCAGCTCAAGTGCGCGGCCATAGCCGGAGTCCTCCCAATGCTTTGTTCCCCAGTCATCAGCAATGTTCTGGTCACCAGGACCCTCATCGACGGAGGGGTAGGGCTCAACGTCTTGTCCGTGGAAACATTCAACAACCTCCAAGTGCCCTATGACCAGCTCCAGCCAACCAAGCCCTTCTCCGGAGTCACCGATGGTTCCACAGTCCCGATCGGGCAGGTCCGCCTCCCAGTCACCTTCGGGGCCCGGAACAACTACCGCACCGAGCTCATCGACTTTGACGTCGCCCACATCCGCCTGCCGTACAACGCCATCCTCGGATACCCGGCGCTGGCCAAGTTCATGGCCGTGACTCACCATGGCTACAACGTCCTCAAGATGCCAGGAAGCGGCGGCGTCATCACGGTGCCCTGTCAAGAGAAGGATGCAGTGTGTACCCTGGAGCGAGCCTTTCAGGCCGCGTCACTAGAAGACCCAGATCGCGGAAGCAGGAGGCTTCCTGAGACCACCCCCAAGAAGAAGAAGACGACGTCAGGCTCAGCCCCTCAGGAGGCAGGCCCTTCAGGGCCCGCGTCTGCTCCGGGGGATCCTCCTTCAATCGCATAGGAAAGCGCGCCCGGCGCCCCCCTCAGACAGGGCTCGGGGGCTCTCACCTGGAGGGCCACCGACCTAGCCAAGGTCACTAGGGAGGCGCTGGGGCACCATGTGGAGGCGTGTTTCGAAGCACGTTTCCCTCGAAAGGAAGCCAGGGAAAGAAGGTCAGACCAGCAGGAGTTTGTTAGCAAGGCCATTCGAGAACTACAGGAGTCAAGGATCATGAGAGGTTGCCGTCGTCCGCCTGTTGTGGCTCCCCATCCAGGCGAGGATGGTGGGCTGCGCGTCTGCGTCGACGTACCAGGGCTCAACCGGATCACCACGGCGGAGCGCCTCTGGCCCTCACAAGTGGGGCGCTGCGGAGGACCACCCCACAGCTATGTTCGCATGCCTTATGGCCTGCCAAGCGTGGTTGCGGCGTACCAGCGCATCATGAGGAGCACCTTGGAGGCGCAAGAAGACAGGCGTTCCACAGCCCCGGCGGAGATGGAGGCTGCTCACGAGGAGCCACCAGTGCCCCCGGAGCCTCCCGAGGCCCTGGGCTTGGGGGCTCGTGAGGATCGGCTTCTGCAGCCCACCGAGTCTGCTGCACCAACGCCACTGCACCGACGACATCTTCAGGTTACATCTTTCAAGTTTCATTCCAAGCTGGGAGCGCCCTCCCAGGGTTGCGTCATTCCCAGGCCGCGTGGGTCCGTCCCTGTGGCATGTATCCCTTTTTATCTTTTCAGTCGCTAGCTTGCTTTGCTGGGGGCGCCCCTCGGGCTGCATCATCTCCAGGCCACTCGGGCTAGGCCCAGCGGTATGTATCCCTTCCGCGTTTATTTCCAATTATGCATCATGCTTGATTACTCGATGCCGCCCACGGCACCTTTTCTTCTTCATGTCGACCACTTGCATGTTAAAGGGGGGCGCCTGAGCATCGGGACTCAGGGCTCTTACTGGCTCTCCAGCCCTCACCCTCTGGCCTTGTCCACGGCATCGCGACCTGGCATACCAGCGACGGCTGAGACAAGCTCGAGGGCCGGGATCCGAGGACGTAGAGTGCCGGCATCTAACCAGATTTTGCAGGAACACACCTCAAGATACAGCCCAGTGCCAGGCGCAACCCGCCTAGAGGTAGGGCCTCGTGAGTCCCGCAATGGCTCACGGGTGCCCAGATACACCTCACCTAGCTCTACCGTGCCAGCCACGTGTCAGGGCGGGGCTGTACATGCCCCGGGGGCTCCTCCCGGGGGGAGCCCCCTCCCACGTACCAGTGGAAGCACCATGCTCCGCGCTGGCTGACGACACTGCCGAGGAGCGGCTATGCCCGTACATATACGGAAGCGCTATGCTCCGCGCTGGTGATAAACAACTGAGGGTGGCTTCCGGGCCGCCTTAACCTCAGGGAGCCCAGAGCTCAGTGGCCGGCCTCATCGCAACGCCTCCCCCCGGGAGCGCCGCACGAGGGGGCTGGGCACGGGGGCTATGACTGGGTCACGCTCAGCCATACGCCTCAGCCAGGCCCCTCGGGCCTGGTTTCATTGCGCGTCTCTCCCCAAGCGGAGCCAAGGTACGAAGGCCGTTTGCGCGTCAAGGGGGACTCCTGAGCATCGCGACTCAGGAGCCTAACTGGCTCCGTAGCCCCGCACTCCTTAGTTCCGAAAGGCTATGCTGGGTGAGGTACGCACGGGGTCGGGCTCTGCAGACATAGAACGGTAGCCCCGCCTACATTCCATCTCATGTTGTTCGCGTGTCAAGGGGGACTCCTGAGCATCGCGACTCAGGAGCCTAACTGGCTCCGTAGCCCCTCACTCCTTAGTTTCGAAAGGCTATGCTGGGTGAGGTACGCGCGGGGTCGGGCTTTGCAGACGTAGAACGGAAAACGCACCTACATCACGCTTCCCTACTTGTTGTTCGTGCACCAAGGGGGACTCCTGAGCATCGCGACTCAGGAGCCTAACTTGTCACGTGGCCCCTCATTCCTTTGGTCCCGTCCTGGTTTCCGGTCGGGGCTGATGCTGGGTGAGGCATGCGCGGGGCCGGGCCCTGCCGGCGTAGAACATAAGCAAGTAGGGAAGGGGAACATAAAATTCAAGGAACTTAAAAGTAAATATTACAACCCATACTCTCGCCTTGGTACCAAACGCAAATTTAAATGCCTCCCCGAGGCATCGTGCATGTGCAGGAATTGAAAGAAGGACAGGAACGATAGCGGAGTCACTTGTCGGCAGCAGAGTCGCGTGGAGTAGCTTCGCCTTGTGGGGTAGTGGGGCCGGCAGCGCCTCGCTTCGGCTTGGTGCTGAAGGCCCGGAACTTCCCTAGCAGCGCCTCTGTGCGCCCTTTCACGGCCTCGACAGCGGCAGCGGCGCCCTCGCCGCTCACCGGCTCCAGCAGGCTGTCAAGGTCGGCACTGGGATCGCGAAGGTAGACATGGGCGAAGACCCGCGTCAGTGCGGCAGAAGACAGGACTCGCGCCTCGGCCTCGGCCGTGGGGGCGAGTCCAAGGGCGTCATCTCCAAGAGCCTTCACCAAGAAGGGAAGCAGTTTGGCGGGGCCATCCCCGTCACCAGCCAGCGGGCTATCCAGGCCACTCTCGTAAAGCGTCTTTAGTGAAGCACGAGCATCCTTCTCCATGTCCGCGAAGGCCACGCGATCCTCGGCGAGGACCCGGGCCTTGGCGTCCAGCTCGGCCTTCGTCGTCTCCAGCTCCTTCTTCAACGCGCCTAGGTGGCTGCGGCGCTTCCTGAGCTTCGCCTCCCGGTCCTCGAGCGCCGCCTCGCGAGCTTTCACCCCCTTCTCCTGCTCTTGGCGAAGGCAGGTCTCCTCCGCAAGCTGATCACGCAGGCCTTGCAACTCGTCCTCCAGCTCCTTGCAGCGGTCGTGGATGCCAACCGCCTCTCCCAGGGCCGCGTCACGGGCCGCCTTCGCCTCGAGGGTGGCCTCCCTCTCCCCGTCACAGGGCGTTGAGGCCTGAACCAGCGCTGCCCGAATCGAGGCGTCGGAGCGAATCCACCCTGAGGCCAGCTCCAGGCGCCCGGCCACCAGGCGAGGGTCGGCGCCTAGAAGATCCTGCCGCAGCCGGTCCAGTCCAGCAACAGCCCGCTCCAAGATGGAAGAAGAAGGCGGAGAAGCATCAGTGCGCTTCAAGGCAGCAGGAGGGGTCGCGGAACCAGCGACCGGCGAAACGGGAGGAGAAGGTAGCGGCGGCGAGGCCGCAGTATCCCGAGACGGAGTCTGCTGCGCCTCCCCAGCCGTAGCAGCAGCACCAGGCAAGGGCACCTCTGGGGTCGATCGAGCCATGGGGGCTGCGGCCCCAGCCAGATCAGCCAAGCCCCGCAAGGACGAGTGGGCAGGAGAAGCCAGTGCGTCGCGGTCGCCCTCCCCTGCAGGTGGAGGTGTCGCCACAGCTGGGGCCCCAGGAGCTCCCTTCAGCTTCTTCGCCGTGGGCGCCAGCCTGCTCAGGAGAAGTAATCGTCAAGCCTCGTCGGCGGAACAAGAAACCAGGGATCAAGGATCAAGAACTTACAGATCATCGCCAGAAACCTCCAGTGGTCTCTTGCCAAACTTGAAGCTGGAGAGCCGGCTGGAAGGGTCGGCCTCGGAAGCAGAAGGCGCGTCAGCGGTTCGCCCGGGAGTTAGGGCGGACCCGCGGGTAATCAACCCGGTCCTGTCCTTCTTCGGGACCGGGGGTGAGCTCCCGCTGCCCAGCACGTCGCCGTCATCGTCATCATCGCTCAGCGAAAGGCGGAGAGCGCGGGGCTTGCGCCGGAGCGGGGGAGCCCTAGACTCTCCGTCAGTCGCCTCGGAGTCGGGACCTCCCTCCCGCTCCTTGTCGCCCGCTCCTCCGCTGGAGTCGCCGGAAAACACATCCACCAGCTCCTCGGGAGCCACCACGGGCACGAGCCCGTCCCCGTTGAAGAAGGGCATGGACTTCACCGCTTGCTCCCAATCGTCGCGGAGGAACAGGGGCGAAGGCGCGCCCTCCAGCCTTGCTACCTCGCCCCCGAGCAGGGATTGGAGGACCGCAGTCACGTCCTCTTCGCCCACGGCTGCGGGGCTCGGGTCAGGCCTCCACATCGGGGCAGAGTATTGCCGAAGCGGAGCCAGCTGGTGCTCCAGGAACTCCCTCAGCAACGACGCCCCGGTCAGCTTCGCCGTCGCCATGTTGGTTGGCTTCAGATCGGCGTCCATCTTCGCCAGCATCGACTTCGCGCGGGGATCCGTGAGCTCCGCTCGGCACCAGTCGCCCGAGCTCACGGGCGGCTCCGTGGGAAGGGCCAACCGAGGGTGGACGCGCCCGGCGTCAACCAATACCCACTTGCTCCGGAAGCCCTCGATCCTCTTCCCCGGATTCGAAATGGCCATGGAGCTGCCGCACGCAACGAAGCCCGCGCACGCAGAAGGGGAACCTTTGGAGGTCCGGAGGTAGAAGTAGTGGCGCAGCAAAAGGAGGCACCAGGCCCGTTGTAATGGAGCTCACGAAGAAAGGATAGAAGGTGCTCCCTTGGCCTTCAGGGGCATCGGAGCCGACCTTGAACATCTGCGCCCCGTCAATGCCCTGCGCCGCAGCCATCCGGTGCAGTAGGGCGAGGCTCGCCTCCGACACGTTGGGCGAGTCCAAAGCAGGCGAGAACCAAGCTTCGGCCGGGGCCCGGCGAGGCGCCATGGCTACCTGGGTCGAGCAGGTGGAGCAGATCTCGAAGCTTGGAGGACGGGAGGAGAAGCGCAAGAAAGGGGATCTGAGCAGCGAAGGAGAGGAACCAAGCCCGAGCAGATGACACGCCTTTAGTATCCTGCGCAGTCGCAAAAGCACCCACGTCCAATCAACTGCCACGCGGCGCCCAAGGCCGCAGGCTGTTAGGGCCCGCGGCGCTTCGCCCTTGCCCTTTTGCCTCTCGGCACGGCCAAGTCCGTGCGCGCGTTGGGCCCGGGGGCTACTGTCGGCGTTCTGGGAACGGGGGTCCCCAGACTTGCCTGCCTGCAGCCTGCAGCGTGGCTCGAGTGGGGGCCCAGCGTGGCCCATCTTCATCGACACAAGGCTCAAGACCCTCGCGAGGGGCCAAGCCTCGCGAGGCGGACGACACGGCGCTTCCTCAAGCACGGCCTCCTTAGGCTGGCTCGCGAGGAGGCGGAGAGATCAAGGCGGGTACCTCACGAGGTGCCCATGACGCAAGCCATGACGACCAAGGGTGCCAGGCGGGTGCCAGCCAGCGCAGCGTCTCCCTTTCCTCTTTGGTGCAAAGGGGGCAAGCTCAGGCAAGAGGATCAAGCAAAGGCACCCATTTCGGTGCAACGAGACCACGACCAGTCCAACGGCGGGAAGGAGGTCACCATGGAGCCCAGGACGGCGTCACCACAGGGCCTTTGGCAGGCGAAGACCAACTTTAGTCAGGATAAGTGTACCAGATGTTCCCCTTCAAATTGGCCAATTGTTGGCGCGCTTCCCGCTTAATATTTGGGAAGAGGCCCAGGGCCTTTGCCTATAAATAGGACTAGCCACCCCAGGGTAGAGGCAATCGGATCGAGTACCAAGAAACCAGTAGAGCATCGAGAAACCAGCTAGAACGTAGCAACACCCTCAGAGAGTAAGAAGGGCGATCGGACTCCCCCAACAGTTCATCCCCTAGCCAAGAACAGACCCTCGCGAGGCTGTTCTTCCTTGTACTGTTCTTCCGCATCAGCCCAAGAGGCAATCCACCCACCACACTGGAGTAGGGTATTACACCGCATCAGTGGCCCGAACCAGTATAAACCCTGTGTCTCTTGTGTTGTTCTTCTGGTAGTTAGTTCTTTGTGAGACGGAGAGGTAGAGGGCACGATCTCCGCGCGCACCCCCGAGTTCGAACCTTAAGGGTCTGCCGGAACCTGTGATCCGATAGACTATGAAGATGCAAGATTGAAGACCTCGTCTCGTGTCGGATGGGACTCTCCTTGACGTGGAAGGCAAGCTTGGCAATACGGATATGTAGATCTCCTTCCTTGTAACCAATTCTGTGTAACCCTAGCCCCCTCCGTGTCTAGATAAACCATAGGGTTTAGTCCGTAGGACACAACAATCATACCATAGGCTAGCTTCTAGGGTTTAGCCTCTCTGATCTCGTGGTAGATCAACCCTTGTATTACCCATATCATCAATATCAATCAAGCAGGAGTAGGGTTTTACCTTCATTGAGAGGGCCCGAACCTGGGTAAAAACATCGTGTCCCTTGTCTCCTGTTACCATCCGCCTAGACGCACAGTTCGGGACCCCCTACCGAGATCCGCCGATTTTGACACCGACATTGGTGCTTTCATTGAGACTTCCACTGTGATGTCACCATAGGGAAGGATGTCTCGCCTCGTCCTTAAATACGACATTACTGCCGGAGGCGCCTTGGCTGTCGGGCAAACTCTCCGGCTATGCGGTTTTATCATGACCGCCTGTTCGGTTGCTGCACCAACGATGACTTCTCGGGTCATCGAAAACTGCCTCCATGTCATTGCAGAACTTGCCGAGCAGATGGATCCAATGGAGCTCTCTTCCATGAACGAGCTCTTGGATTGCATCGCCTCCTTGGGAGTCGCAACGGACTATGATCAGATTGGGAAGCTCCTCGGCCCCTGAGTCTCAGATCGGGTGAGGGTTCGAACTCAATTCCACCCACCCACCCAAACATAAGAGATCTTTCCCACATCAGGCAAGAGCCCCAGGAAACAGTACATCATTATTGGGCCAGATTCCTTCTTGTGATGAACAAGGTTAAGGACTGTCGCGAGGGAAACGCAGTCTCATTCTTCTGCAATAATTGCACGGACAAGGGAATCCTTAACGCCATAAGTCGCCGTGAAATAACACGCTTTGCCGACTTGGCGTCTATAATACGAAAGTACTGTGCGACGGAAAGCGCCTGGAAAACCGAAACAAAATTTTGGGATAATCCGCCCCAAATACACACCCAGTCCGAAATAAAAGGGTGCATTATCACAAGACACCCGGGTTAACTACCAAAAAGCAAAAACCCTCTACAGGGCATAGAACCATATTGGAGGGATGGCCCAACGGACCCTGCAAAATTCATAGTACAGAAGGCGCCATACCAACACATAGCCTTAGAGCATGTTGGATACTCCAGCAAGTGGCCAAAAGTGGCGAGGATCTTCTCATCCCAGAAGCCACAGAGCACCATCCCAGGGATAACAATACGTTATTAACAGTCTTTGAGACCTTTGCATCAAATAATCGGCGCAAGCGAACACTCCGCAGCCTTGCCGAAATCTGCCACGTGGCAGCAATAAATCCATGGAGTGACACGGCTATTACCTTCAATGCCAGTGACGAACCTAAATTCCGAACAGCCCGGGCACCAGCTGCACTGGTCCTCAGTCCAATTGTGGACGGCTTTCGACTCACCAAAGTATGCATGGACGGCGGCAGTGGATTAAACCTCATCTATGAGGAAACTCTCCAGAAAATGGAAACAGACTGGAACCGCATTGAGCAAAGCAGCACGACCTTCAGGGGAATCATCCCCAGTCGGGAAGCACGCTATGCTGGGAAAATCACACTAGATGTGTTCGGAACGCCGGAGAACTATAGGTCCGAAGAAATTACATTCCAAGTGGCCCCGTTCAGTAGCGGATACCACGCCCTTTTAGGGCGGGAGGCATTCACAATCTTCCAAGCCATACCCCATTATGGGTACATGAAGCTTAAAATGCCTGGGCCCAATGGAATCATCACTCTCGATAGTGATCCGGACACAGCCCTTCGAGCCAAAAACAAAACAGCCGCATTGGCCCTCGAGGCATTATCCGAAGCCCTCGCGGCCGAGGAATTAACCACGCTACGCACCAAAGTGGACAGGGACGATGTGATACTCGACAAAAGATCCAAGTCCACCTCTTTTAGACCAGGGGTTGAGATAGTCAAATTCCAAGTCCACCCAACGGATACTATGAAAACAGCCTCCATCGGCACAAAGTTAACCCCCCCCCCCCCCGTGGACGCGGCACTACGAGAGTTCCTGCACAAGAATTGGGACATATTTGCCTGGCATCCTTCAGATATGCCAGGAATCCCACGCAGGCTGGCCGAACACAGCCTTAATTTCCTAAAAGGATTCAAGCCGGTCAAGTAAACACTTCGGCGTTTCTCCGAACCCATAAGACAAGCTATGGGAGAGGAACTAGCCAAGTTATTAGAGGCCGGATTCATCAGAGAAATAAAACATCCGGACTGGCTAGCAAACCTGGTGATGGTACCAAAGAAGGACAAATCTTGACGCCTATGCGTCGATTTCAAGGACCTCAACAAGGCCTGCCCAAAGGATCCCTTCCCACTCCCCCGCATCGATCAAATTATCGACGCTACCGCAGGACACGATTCATTGTGTTTCCTCGATGCATACTCCGGCTACCACCAAATTAAGATGGTGGAGTCCGACCAAGCCGCAACGGCATTCATCACACCATACGACCCTTTCTGTTTCAACACAATTACTCTACACATCGACCGCTATCCAGCATGCATCTAGAGTATTAAGTTCATAAGAACAGAGTAACGCTTTAAGAAAGATGACATGATGTAGAGGGATAAACTCATGCAATATGATATAAACCCCATCTTGTTATCCTTGATGGCAACAATACAATACGTGCCTTGCTGCCCCTACTGTCACTGGGAAAGGATGCTACCTCTTGAGCTTGCGTTGGTTTTCCCCGAAGAGGAGAGGATGATGCAGCAGAGTAGCGTAAGTATTTCCCTTAGTTTTTTAGAACCAAGGTATCAATCCAGTAGGAGGCCACGCTCAAGTCCCTCGTACCTGCACAAAACGATAGCAAATCGCAACCAATGCGATTAGGGGTTGTCAATCCCTTCACGGTCACTTACGAGAGTGAGAACTGATAGATAATGTTTTTGGTATTTTTGGTATAGAGATGCAAAGTAAAAAGTAAAAGGCAAAGTAAAAAAGCAAAGCAAGATTAAAGTGACGGAGATTGATATGATGAGAATAGACCCGGGGGCCATAGGTTTCACTAGTGGCTTCTCTCAAGAGTATAAGTACTCTACGGTGGGTGAACAAATTAATGTTGAGCAATTGACAGAACTGAGCATAGTTATGAGAATATCTAGGTATGATCACGTATATAGGCATCACGTCCAAAACAAGTAGACCGACTCCTGCCTGCATCTACTACTATTACTCTACACATCGACCGCTATCCAGCATGCATCTGGAGTATTAAGTTCATAAGAATAGAGTAACGCTTTAAGCAAGATGACATGATGTAGAGGGATAAACTCATGCAATATGATATAAACCCCATCTTGATATCCTCGATGGCAACAATACAATACGTGCCTTGCTGCCCCTACTATCACTGGGAAAGGATGCTACCTCTTGAGCTTGCGTTGGTTTTCCCCGAAGAGGAGAGAATGATGCAGCAGACTAGTGTAAGTATTTCCCTCAGTTTTTTAGAACCAAGGTATCAATCCAGTAGGAGGCCACGCTCAAGTCCCTCGTACCTGCACAAAACGATAGCAAATCGCAACCAACGCGATTAGGGGTTGTCAATCCCTTCACGGTCACTTACGAGAGTGAGAACTGATAGATAATGTTTTTGGTATTTTTGGTATAGAGATGCAAAGTAAAAAGTAGAAGGCAAAGTAAAAAAGCAATGCAAGATTAAAGTGACGAAGATTGATATGAGGAGAATAGACCCGGGGCCGTAGGTTTCACTAGTGGCTTCTCTCAAGAGTATAAGTATTCTACGGTGGGTGAACAAATTACTGTTGAGCAATTGACAGAACTGGGCATAGTTATGAGAATATCTAAGGTATGATCATGTATATAGGCATCACGTCCGTGACAAGTAGACCGACTCCTGCCTGCATCTACTACTATTACTCCACTCATCGATCGCTGTCCAGCATGCATCTAGAGTATTAAGTTAGAAACAGAGTAACGCTTTAAGCAAGATGACATGATGTAGAGAGATAAATTCATGCAATACGAAATAAACCCCATCTTGTTATCCTCGATGGCAACGATGCAATACGTGCCTTGCTGCCCCTTCTGTCACTGGGAAAGGACACCGCAAGATCGAACCCAAAGCTAAGCACTTCTCCCATGGCAAGAAAAACCAATCTAGTAGGCCAAACCAAACTGATAATTCGAAGAGACTTGCAAAGATAACCAATCATACATAAAAGAATTCAGAGAAGATTCAAATATTATTCAACGATAGACTTGATCATAAACCCACAATTCATCGGTCTCAACAAACACACCGCAAAAAGAAGATTACATCGTGTGACGCCCCCGATTCAATCGTACACTAATCATGCACGCAAATGTGTACGGTCAAGATCAGGGACTCACGGGAAGATATCACAACACAACTCTACAATTAAAATAAGTCATACAAGCATCATAATAGAAGCCAGGGGCCTCGAGGGCTCGAATACAAGTGCTCGATCATAGACGAGTCAGCGGAAGCAACAATATCTGAGTACAGACATAAGTTAAACAAGGTTGCCATAAGATGGCTAGCACAAATAGGGATACAGATCAAACGAGGCGCAGGCCTCCTGCCTGGGATCCTCCTAACTACTCCTGGTCGTCGTCAGCGGGCTGCACGTAGTAGTAGGCACCTCCAGCATAGAAGAAGTCGTCATCGACGATGGCGACTGGATCCTGGGCTCCATCGTCTGGTCGCAGCAATCGGGTAGAGAGATGGGGAAAAAAGGGAAACAAGGCAACCATGAGTACTCATCCAAAGTACTCGCAAGCAAGGAGCTACACTACATATGCATGGATATATGTGTAAGGGGCCATATCAGTGGACCGAACTGCAGAATGCCAGAATAAGAGGGGGGTATCTAATCCTGTCAAAGACTACGCTTCTGGCAGCCTCCGTCTTGCAGCATATAGAAGAGAGTAGACTGGAGTCCTCCAAGTAGCCTCGCATAGCATAATCCTACCCGGCGATCCCCTCCTCGATGCCCTGTTAGAGAGCGACCACCGGGTTGTATCTGGCACTTGGAAGGGTGTGTTTTATTAAGTGTCCGGTTCTAGTTGTCATAAGGTCAAGGTACAACTCCGGGTCGTCCTTTTACCGAGGGACACGGCTATTCGAATAGATAAACTTCCCTGCAGGGGTGCACCACATAGCCCAACACGCTTGATCCCATTTGGCCGGACACACTTTCCTGGGTCATGCCCGGCCTCGGAAGATCAACACGTCGCAGCCCCACCTAGGCACAACAGAGCGGTCAGCACGCCGGTCTAAACCTATGCGCGCAGGGGTCTGGGCCCATCGCCCTGAGCACACCTACACGTTGCGTACGCGGCCGGAAGCAGAACTAGCCCCCTTAATACAAGAGCAGGCTTACGTTCCAATTCGGCGTGCGCCGCTCAGTCGCTGACGTCACGAAGGCTTCGGCTGATACCACGACGCCGAGTGCCCATATCTTTCCCGCGTAGTTGGTTAGTGCGTATAGACCAAATGGCCAGACTCAGATCAAATACCCAGATCTCATTAAGCGTGTTAAGTATCCGCGAATGCCGACCAGGGCCAGGCCACCTCTCTCCTAGGTGGTCTCAACCTGAACTGTCGCTCCGCCACAAAGTAACAGTCGGGGGCCGTCGGGAACCCAGGTCCACCTCTACCAGGATGGAGCCACCTGCCCCTTCAGCCCCCATCTCCGAACAGTATCACAGGTATTGTAACAGTGTAAAGTATATAGTATATGCCCGCGATCACTTCCCGAAGTGATCACGGCCCAGTAGTATAGCATGGCAGACGGACAAGAGTGTAGGGCCACTGATGGAACACTAGCATCCTATACTAAGCAGTAGGATAGCAGGTAAAGGTAACAACAGTACTAGCAAGGACAGGCTATGCAGCAGTATAGGATTAACTGAAAGCAGTAACATGCTACACTACTCTAATGCAAGCAGTATAGAGAAGAATAGGCGATATCTGGTGATCAAGGGGGGGCTTGCCTGGTTGCTCTGGCAAGAGAGAGAGGGTTCGTTAACCCCGCAGTCGTACTGGGTAGCAGCGGCGTCGGTCTCGGTGTCTAGCGGATGAAGAGGGGGGAGAAACAATAAATACAATGCAAACAGATGCATAACGATGCATCACAAAGCAAAGCGTGATGCTAGGCGTGCCCTAACGCGGTATGAGGTGATACTGGTGAGGGGGGGGGGACATCCGGGAAAGTATCCCCGGCGTTTCGCGTTTTCGGGCAAAGGAGCCGGAGGGGGAAAGTTGCGAGTTGGATAGGTTAGGGATGCGTAGCAGGCGAACAGGCTGCTTATCCTGGTTCGTCTCGTCGTTCTGAGCAACTTTCATGTAGAAAGTATTTTCATCTGAGCTGCGGTTTATTTTATATGATTTTCTAAAGTTTTAATCATTTTTAGAATTTATTTAACTATTTAATTCTAACATTATCCATAATAGTGCACGCTGATGTCATCATGACGTCAGCAGTCAACAGGGAGTTGACTGGGTCAATCTGACGTGTGGGTCCCGCATGTCATTGATTGATTAGGCTAATCAGGGGTTAATTAAGTTAACTAGTAATTAGGTTAATCTAATCAAGATTAACTAATTCCTTAATTAATTAATTAATTAAATTATTATTTATTTATTTCTTTATTTTTAATTAATTTTGTTTTTATTTTATTTTTTTAGTAAGACGTTCTGAGGGTGGGCCCTATCTGTCATAGGCCCAATGGGGCCTTAGCCGGCACGCGGTTAACGGGCACCGGGCAGGGCCGACCCGGGCGTCCAGCACGCTGGGATGCGGCGTCCGCCGCGGTGGCGCTGCAGCAACGGTGGCGACGGGGCCGCACGACCGCGGTGTGGTGCAGGGGCGGGCGCGGCGCGGCACTGGCCGAGCAGGACGGTGCGGAAGGAGCGGCGTGGGGCGGCACAGAGGAGAGGCGTCGCGGGGGCGGCAGCGCAGGGCGAGGCTCAGGGCAGCGGCGGCAGTGCAGGGCGAGGCCACACGGGCTGCGGTGCGGCGCGAGAGCGTGAGGGAAGGAGAGGCCAGGGGCGGAGCGCGGCAGGGAGCGGCGGGGCTGTAGCGATGCGCGGGTAGGCAGGGGGCCATGGGGCGCCGACCGGTCGCCAGAGAAGGAGGGGGGCGCCGGAGCACGGGCGAGCAGAGGCGGCCGTGGGGCACAGCGTGCAGGGGAAACGGGGCGGCGGGCGCGGCCAGCCACGGTGAGCGCGGGGCCGGAGCGTGCGAGGCGCGACGACGGTCGCGGGGAAGGGAGTGCGAGGAGAGGGGGCGAGATGCGAGGAGGGGCAGCTCACTGTGGGGAGTAGGGTCTGCGCCACGGGGCGTGAGGAGCGACTCGGGGAGGAGGACGAGGAGGTCCGGCGTGGGAGGAGGAAGCAGGCCGGCGGGGAAGCTCCGGGCACCGGCGCGGTCCAGGCGGCGACGGGCGCGCGGGGGAGAGGGGCGTGGGGATCGGGATCCTCCCGATCCAGATCCAGGGGGACGGGGGAGAGAGGAGTGGGGAACGAGGGGGTAGGGTTTCGAGGGCGTGGGCATGGGGGGTTAAGTGGGGGTGGGGACGGGCCGGCCTGGTTGGATGGCCAGCTGGGCTAAGGCCCAACGCAGGGGGTGCCTTTCTGTTTTGCTTTGTTTTATTTCTTTTCCTTTTTTATTTAATCTCTCCTGCTTTATTTTAGTTGCATTTTATTTTAGTAAAATATACACTTACTATCTAAATTAGTATTTCAACTTAGTCCATAGTCACAAAAAGTCTAGACCCCAAATAACTTAGTTTGACATTTTATTAATTATAAAAGGTATTTAATTAATCGTTTTTCCTACTGTTTTATTCATCTCATAGTATTTAAACATTTTATAAATGTGTGGTTTTTCCATCATAATTATCTATGCAATATTTGGTTCACTCCGAACATTTTAGTTTTGATATTTGAAAACTTTTATCGTTTGCCTGATTTTGAATTTGAATTTGAATCGGTTTCGAACTAACTCGAGATTAGCAACTATAATTGAGGTGACATGGCATCATTAGCAGAGGAGCACTATAGCTTAATTACCCGGGCGTCACAATTCTCCTCCACTACAAGAAATCTCATCCCGAGATTTAAGAGGGGAAGTGCGGGGAAGGGATTAGGTTGTGAAATTCTAACGGGTCTTGTTGGTCTTGGTTACTCTTCTCGAGGAGGTCGATCCATTAAGTTGATCTTCTCAAGGTCATCATGACGAAGTTGGCATCCTTCCTTCGGGATCTTCATCGTATTTACGAATAGGTAACGGGGTAGATCGGAAACGACAGAATGCTATAAGGGTAATAACCTGGGATTAACCCACGAATGAGCATATGAGTACCTCTCGAGTTGAACAAATAGAACATATCGAGAGTAAAGTTGGAAGGTCCAACAAGAAGTTTCAAGCAGCCAGGCAATCGTTCAATGCCTAGCCATAAGGTGAAAGGGGTTTCAAGCAACGGAATAATTATTGTTTCCGATGCCAGAATTGATGGTCTCATCGGAAGGTGGCTCATGAATTACATATGAGTCCACGCGAGAGGAATAACTTCGGGAACAAGGGTGTCCAAGAGAGTCAGGTTTCGATCCTGTGGAACTGTGGGTTATGGGCCCACCATGTGGTTTAAAAGTAGGAGGGGCGTTGACCTCTTGCACGGCCATGATAGCAAGACATGTCAGAGGGTAGCCTATCAGTTATGTCGACAACAATGTCGGTACCAAGGGCGGGGGACGAAGAGAACCATTTTCCTGCTCGTTGAACGAGGCGGACCACTAGGCAAAGTTCTCGTTCATCGGTGGTTACCGAAATGTCATCAACAATGGTAGCAGGGTCTTGTTGACAGAATTGTACACCGAGGTGTTTACATAAGCAGGAGAATGTTATTAGTTAGATCATATAGATCACAAGAAACGTTAAACCAACCAATGGAAAGGAAAATAAGGTTATCGGATTAGACAGAACAATGGAAAGGAAAATGTGTTTAAACACATACTTCAAGGGTATATCCTTCCCAAAGACAAGCAGAGCATGATATCCATGATAGGATTTAATGTAGAAAACTCTTTAGGTAGGGGAGAGAAATTTCATGACATTACCCATACAACGGTGTTTGGATAATTGAGCAAGAAACATTTAGCATTGGGCTTGAAATGTTCTTATTGAAAATCGGAGTAACATAGACATGCTTCGAGATAGCATTGACATGGTCATCAAGTGAAGATCGGACTTAGGATACACAAATGATCCATCAGGAAAACTCATAGAATAAGTCTTATAATTTCCCCATGGACGAATGGCTAACCTTGTAAAAGGATACTATAACAATAGGTCGTCCGACCAGGTGGGCGAGGCATGATATCACCTTATTGGGTTATATAAGGACCAATGTTATGACTCTTGGAAAACGTTCCAACCATCATATCTGGCCGAGATTCAGATCTGATTGGTGTCAGGATAACTCAGACTCATGATGCCCGAGAAGTAAAGGGGGCAACACAATTTGATGAGATGGAGTTGCAAGATTCTCGGGAAATGGACTATGGAAGCAAGTTCCGAATCATGAGTTCATCATTAAACCATTGACAGGATGAGGAGGTGGCTGATGAACTCAACGACAAATCATTGAGATTTCCAAAAGATTGATTTCCTCAGTTATGTGAACAAGGAGATAACATTTGTTGTATGCTCGAGGAAACATACCCATTTAAACATTGGTTGAAAGGTGCACCCGAAATATGGGCTTAGGTAGCATGATCAGTATTAGAATGGTGATCGTGATAAGTATCACTTGTATCGAGAATTCTCCAGTGGTGGTGAAATTCTCATGACAATCCTAACATAAAAGATGGTAATACCCCAAGGTAAAGAAGAACAAAGGCTTGATAGCAAGGATCTCAAGGTATAACACAAAACACGAACAAGTTTGTGTTGGAGGGAAGACAATAAAGTGGTCGATGATAACACAAATCATCGAGGGAAGGATGGTATTTCTCATCATGAATTCAATTGCTATCCTGGAAGAACTCATAAGGTTGATGATGTTCACGACACATTTGTCGAGAGATTTCAAGATGTAATCAATCAGTGATGACATCGAGTCAAAGGAATGATGAAGCAAGAGGTCAATGAAAGCACAGATACGACACAGACTCGAAACCAAGCTTGATTTTCAAGGTGAAATATATGACAAGGAAAATCGACGTAAGCTTAGCTCATCGTCGAAACTGGTGCTCCCGGAATAAGGACCGGGTAGCACAGTTTAAAATCATCAAGACAATGATATAGCCAAACAGGCTAGGAATGACGGAAGGATTATTAAACTCATAATCAACAAAATTTAATTAGGGTTATCGAACTGGAATGAGGAATCGGTTCACATATCGGTGTCCTCGGTTGATGACAACCCAGAACCTAGGAAATCTGAAATCGGTGAGAAACAACAGTTGATGAAGAACCCATAAGAAGTTATGCGGTTCCATGACATTATCAAGATATCCTAGTGTAATACTCGACGATAGATCAAAGTAAAGGTTGGACAGGTGCCATGGTCTGCACAAGACAAGTACTCAACTTGTTCGATAAATGGTATTAATGAGAAAATATGGTCGGAACCATAATTTCCAAAGGAACAAACATAGATACAGGACGAACTTATAACAAGGGGATTAATATCATTTACAAGAAGTTTTGATGATAAGTTTCATATCGGGTCCATGGGCATGAATGCAAAGGCTCAAGGTCGACTCCCACTTCTTCCATGCATAACCTTTCATCTTACTTCTCGCTTTTGATGAAGCTGTAGTGTAGAAATTTTATCTAGCAAAATACCAGAAGAGTATGACTCGTGAAAACTTTCGAGTTCACACAAATAAGGAAGGCATAAGTTCAACCCATCAGGGTCCCTTAGGAACATGTACCACAAACTTCAGGAGTAATTAACACAAGCTCAAAAGTAGAGCATGGTTAACAAAGCATAGGATACAATTTACCAAAGGCATTATGTATCGGGTAAAGAACTCATAAGAGTTTTGGTTGTGAAGGCCACTGTCGGATAATAACCCGGCAATGGGTATGGCGGTCCACAACGGGGCTGATGTGAGTATCGGTATTCAGCCAGAGGAAGAAGGAATGCCAAGGCATCAGATTATAGAAACAACCGACTAATCCAGAGCTCAAATGCAAAGGAATTGTGATTTACAAAGCGAAGGATCAGAAGCAGACGCTCTGATCAAGGATGGATAAGTTCAATATACTTAGGGGCACAATCGATGACAATTTGATTGGCGAGAACTAGCTCACATTTGAAATGACGTCTGAGCCGGAAGGATGAATTCTAGGATATGACTGAGGATTGAGAGCATTCACATCATATTGGATCAACAGACTTAAAATGATAATGACAAAGGATGCCAATAAGATTACCAGACTTATAGGATTTAATCCCAATGCAAGCAACCAAGAATTTCAAGAGCAATAGGTTGTTGAGGATCTTTGAAAGATCGAATGGTATTTCAAAAGCTTTTGTGAAATACCAGAATCAACTGGGGATGAGCGGATACTTGATGAGTGCGAGAAATTATCCGTAGGGATATTCAGGTGGCAAAGAACTGCAAGGCAGTAGCCACAAAGTATTCTCAGAACAATAGAGAGAATTTTTGGTGTATCTTGTAATAACAAGAGCAGCCGGGAATAAAGGTAAGAACGACAAGTGTATGTATTTATTCATAGGGATATATCGATAATAGGGAATTGCAAAAGTGACGGGCACAAGGGTCTCGGGAATGATCGAAGAGTATCTTCAACATCTTCTGGTGCAGCCGGCGATCATCTGTGATAAAGGGCCTCTCCGGGAGAAGTAGTTACGAGAACCTAGAGTCAGATTTAATAAAATCTTTTAACCCGAGTAGAAGAGAGATAAGAGTCCCAGAGTAAAGGTCGAGGAGTAAAAGATCCTAGTACCACCTGATGGCGACGTGTGCCCATAAGACACACAGCCAAGTTAGTAAAAGTTTTGCAATGCCTAGACTCGACTTCGGCCAAAGAGTTGGAAAGGGGGATTCCTACAGGCAGTTGGCTCTGATACCAACTTGTGACGCCCCCGATTCAATCGTACACTAATGATGCGCGTAAATGTGTATGATCAAGATCAGGGACTCACGGGAAGATATCACAACACAACTCTACAAGTAAAATAAGTCATACAAGCATCATAATACAAGCCAGGGGCCTCGAGGGCTCGAATACAAGTGCTCGATCATAGACGAGTCAGCGGAAGCAACAATATATGAGTACAGACATAAGTTAAACAAGGTTGCCATAAGATGGCTAGCACAAACAGGGATACAGATTGAACGAGGCGCAGGCCTCCTGCCTGGGATCCTCCTAACTACTCATGGTCGTCGGCGGCGGGCTGCACGTAGTAGTAGGCACCTCCAGCGTAGAAGGAGTCGCCGTCGACGGTGGTGACTGGATCCTGGGCTCCATCGTCTGGTCGCAGCAATCGGGTAGAGAGATGGGGAAAAAGGGAAACAAGGCAACCGTGAGTACTCATCCAAAGTACTCGCAAGCAAGGAGCTACACTACATATGCATGGATATATGTGTAAGGGGCCATATCAGTGGACTGAACTGCGGAATGCTAGAATAAGAGGGGGGTATCTAATCCTGTCGAAGACTACGCTTCTGGCAGCCTCCGTCTTGCAGCATATAGAAGAGAGTAGACTGGAGTCCTCCAAGTAGCCTCGCATAGCATAATCCTACCTGGCGATCCCCTCCTCGATGCCCTATTAGAGAGCGACCACCGGGTTGTATCTGGCACTTGGAAGGGTGTGTTTTATTAAGTATCCTGTTCTAGTTGTCATAAGGTCAAGGTACAACTCCGGGTCGTCCTTTTACCGAGGGACACGGCTATTCGAATAGATAAACTTCCCTGCAGGGGTGCACCACATAGCCCAACACGCTTGATCCCATTTGGCCGGACACACTTTCCTGGGTCATGCCCGGCCTCGGAAGATCAACACGTCGCAGCCCCACCTAGGCACAACAGAGCGGTCAGCACGCCGGTCTAAACCTATGCGCGCAGGGGTCTGGGCCCATCGCCCTGAGCACACCTGCACGTTGCGTACGCGGCCGGAAGCAGAACTAGCCCCCTTAATACAAGAGCAGGCTTACGTTCCAATTCGGCGTGCGCCGCTCAGTCGCTGACGTCACGAAGGCTTCGGCTGATACCACGACGCCGAGTGCCCATATCTTTCCCGCGTAGTTGGTTAGTGCGTATAGACCAAATGGCCAGACTCAGATCAAATACCCAGATCTCATTAAGCGTGTTAAGTATCCGCGAATGCCGACCAGGGCCAGGCCACCTCTCTCCTAGGTGGTCTCAACCTGCACTGTCGCTCCGCCACAAAGTAACAGTCGGGGGCCGTCGGGAACCCAGGCCCACCTCTACCGGGATGGATCCACCTGCCCCTTCAGCCCCCATCTCCGAACAGTATCACATGTATTGTAACAGTGTAAAGTATATAGTATATGCCCGTGATCACTTCCCGAAGTGATAACGGCCCAGTAGTATAGCATGGCAGACGGACAAGAGTGTAGGGCCACTGATGGAACACTAGCATCCTATACTAAGCAGTAGGATAGCAGGTAAAGGTAACAACAATAGTAGCAAGGACAGGCTATGCAACAGTATAGGATTAACTGAAAGCAGTAACATGCTACACTACTCTAATGCAAGCAGTATAGAGAAGAATAGGCGATATCTAGTGATCAAGGGGGGGCTTTCCTGGTTGCTCTGGCAAGAGAGAGAGGGTTCGTTAACCCCGCAGTCGTACTGGGTAGCAGCGGCGTCGGTCTCGGTGTCTAGCGGAAGAAGAGGGGGGAGAAACAATAAATACAATGCAAACAGATGCATAACGATGCATGACAAAGCAAAGCGTGATGCTAGGCGTGCCCTAACGCGGTATGAGGTGATACCGGTGAAGGGGGGGAAACATCCGGGAAAGTATCCCCGGCGTTTCGCGTTTTCGGGCAGAGGAGTCGGAGGGGGAAAGTTGCGAGTTGGATAGGGTTAGGGATGCGTAGCGGACGAACGGGCTGCGTATCCTTGTTCGTCTCGTCGTTCTGAGCAACTTTCATGTAGAAAGTATTTTCATCTGAGCTACGGTTTATTTTATATGATTTTCTAAAGTTTTAATCATTTTTAGAATTTATTTAACTATTTAATTCTAACATTATCCATAATAGTGCACGCTGATGTCATCATGACGTTAGCAGTCAACAGGGAGTTGACTGGGTCAATCTGACGTGTGGGTCCCGCATGTCATTGATTGATTAGGCTAATCAGGGGTTAATTAAGTTAACTAGTAATTAGGTTAATCTAATCAAGATTAACTAATTCCTTAATTAATTAATTAATTAAATTATTATTTATTTATTTCTTTATTTTTAATTAATTTTGTTTTTATTTTATTTTTTTAGTAAGACGTTCTGAGGGTGGGCCCTATCTGTCATAGGCCCAATGGGGCCTTAGCCGGCACGCGGTTAACGGGCACCGGGCAGGGCCGACCCGGGCGTCCAGCACGCTGGGATGCGGCGGCCGCCGCGGTGGCGCTGCAGCAACGGTGGCGACGGGGCCGCACGACCGCGGTGTGGTGCAGGGACGGGCGCGGCGCGGCAGCGGCCGAGCAGGACGGTGCGGAAGGAGCGGCGTGGGGCGGCACAGAGGAGAGGCGTCGCGGGGGCGGCAGCGCAGGGCGAGGCTCAGGGCAGCGGCGGCAGTGCAGGGCAAGGCCACACGGGCTGCGGTGCGGCGCGATAGCGTGAGGGGAGGAGAGGCCGGGGCGGAGCGCGGCAGGGAGCGGCGGGGCTGCAGCGGAGCTCGGCGGTGCGAGGCACAGCGCTCGCGATGCGCGGGTAGGCAGGGGGCCATGGGGCGCCGACCGGTCGCCGGAGAAGGAGGGGGGCGCCGGAGCGCGGGCGAGCAGAGGCGGCCGTGGGGCGCAGCGTGCGGGGGAAACGGGGCGGCGGGCGCGGCCAGGCGGAGCGGCGCGCGGCCAGGGCGCGGCCGGCCGCGGTGAGCGCGGGGCCGGAGCGCGTGAGGCGCGCCGACGGT
Source organism: Aegilops umbellulata (assembly GCA_032464435.1). Lineage (NCBI taxonomy): Eukaryota > Viridiplantae > Streptophyta > Magnoliopsida > Poales > Poaceae > Aegilops > Aegilops umbellulata. Next base: position 4,582,530 of record CP136059.1, read on the forward strand.
CACGGGGAAGGGAGTGCGAGGAGAGGGGCGGGACGCGAGGAGGGGCAGCTCACTGTGGGGAGTAGGGTCTGCGCAACAGGGCACGGGGAGCGACTCGGGGAGGAGGACGAGGAGGTCCGACGTGGGGAGGAGGAAGCAGGCTGGCGGGGGAGCTCCGGGCGCCGGCGCGGTCCAGGCGGCGACGGGTGCGCGGGGGAGAGGGGCGTGGGGATCGGGATCCTCCCAATCCAGATCCAGGGGGAGGGGGAGAGAGGAGTGGGGAACGAGGGGGTAGGGTTTCGGGGGCGTGGGCGTGGGGGGTTAAGTGGGGGTGGGGACGGGCCGGCCTGATTGGATGGCCAGCTGGGCTAAGGCCCAGCGCAGGAGGGCCTTTCTGTTTTGCTTTGTTTTATTTCTTTTCCTTTTTTTATTTAATCTTTCCTGCTTTATTTTAGTTGCATTTTATTTTAGTAAAATATACACTTACTATCTAAATTAGTATTTCAACTTAGTCCATAGTCACAAAAAGTCTAGACCCCAAATAACTTAGTTTGACATTTTATTAATTATAAAAGGTATTTAATTAATCGTTTTTGCTACTGTTTTATTCATCTCATAGTATTTAAACATTTTATAAATGTGTGGTTTTTCCATCATAATTATCTATGCAATATTTGGTTCACTCCGAACATTTTAGTTTTGATATTTGAAAACTTTTATCGTTTGCCTGATTTTGAATTTGAATTTGAATCGGTTTCAAACTAACTCGAGATTAGCAACTATAATTGAGGTGACGTGGCATCATTAGCAGAGGAGCACTGTAGCTTAATTACCCGGGCGTCACACATCGAATAGATCTCCACAAGAGAAGGGGAGAACTTTGTATTGAGATCCAAAAAGAGAGAAGAAGTCATCTAGCTACTAACTATGGACCCGAAGGTCTGAGATAAACTACTCAAACTTCATCGGAGAGGCTATGATGATGTAGAAGCCCTCCGTGATGACGTCCCTCTCCGGCGGAGCTCCGGAACAGGCCCCAAGATGGGATCTCGTGGATACAGAAGGTTGCGGCGGTGGAATTAGGTTTTTGGCTCCTGTTCTGATCGTTTGCGGGTACGTAGTTATATATAGGAGGAAGGAGTACGTCGGTGGAGCTTCGAGGGGCCCACAAGGCAGGGGGCGTGCCCTAGGGGGGGGGCGCCCCCCACCCTCGTGACCACCTCTTTGATGCCTTGGTGTAGGGTCCAAGTCATCTGGATCATGTTCGGTGAGAGAATCACGTTCCCGAAGATTTTATTCCGTTTGGACTCCGTTTGATATTCTGTTTCTCCGAAACACTGAAATAGACAAAAAACAACAATTCTGGGCTGGGCCTCCGGTTAATAGGTTAGTCCCAAAAATAATATAAAATTGGAAAATAAAGCCCAATATAGTCCAAAACAGTAGATAATATAGCATGGAGCAATCAAAAATTATAGATACGTTGGAGACGTATCAAAGGACACCGCAAGATTGAACCCAAAGCTAAGGACTTCTCCCATTGCAAGAAAGATCAATCTAGTAGGCCAAATCAAACTGATAATTCGAAGAGACTTGCAAAGATAACCAATCATACATAAAAGAATTCAGAGAAGATTCAAATATTGTTCATAGATAAACTTGATCATAAACCCACAATTCATCGGTCTCAACAAACACACCGCAAAAGAAGATTACATCGAATAGATCTCCACAAGAGAGGGGGAGAACATTGTATTGAGATCCAAAAAGAGAGAAGAAGCCATCTAGCTAATAACTATGGACCCGAAGGTCTGAGGTAAACTACTCACACATCATCGGAGAGGCTATGGTGTTGATGTAGAAGCCCTCCGTGATTGATGCCCCCTCCGGCGGAGCTCTGAAAAAGGCCCCAAGATGGGATCTCACGGGTACAGAAGGTTGCGGCGGTGGAATTAGGTTTTTGGCTCTGTATCTGATAGTTTGGGGGTACGTAGGTATATATAGGAGGAAGAAGTACGCCGGTGGAGCAACATGGGGCCCACGAGGGTGGAGGGCGCGCCCAGGGGGTAGGCGCGCCCCTACCTCGTGCCCTCCTGGTTGATGTCTTGACGTAGGGTCCAAGTCCTCTGGATCACGTTCGTTCCGAAAATCACGTTCCCGAAGGTTTCATTCCGTTTGGACTCTGTTTGATATTCTTTTTCTGCGAAACTCTGAAATAGGAAAAAACAGCAATTCTGGGCTGGGCCACCGGTTAATAGGTTAGTCCCAAAAATAATATAAAAGTGTATAATAAAACCCAATAATGTCCAAAACAGGATATAATATAGCATGGAACAATAAAAAATTATAGATACGTTGGAGACGTATCATTGATCACCGAAACATACATCAAGTGGATCACGCGAATATCTCATTGTCACCACAGATAAGCACATGCAAGACATACATCAAGTGTTCTCAAATTCTTAAAGACTCAATCTGATAAGATAACTTCAAAGGGAAAACTCAATCCATTACAAGAAGGTAGAGGGGGAGAAAGCTCGCGGTACATCAAGATCGTGCCAAACCAAGAACAGGAGAGAGAGAGAGAGAGAGAGAGAGAGAGAGATCAAACACATAGCTACTGGTACACACCCTCAGCCCCGAGGGTGAACTACTCCTTCCTCGTCATGGAGAGCGCCCGGATGATGAAGCTGGCCACCGGTGATGATTTCCCCCTCCGGCAGGGTGCCGGAACAGGGTCCCGATTGGTTTTTGGTGGCTAAAGAGGCTTGCGGCGGCAGAACTCCCGATCTAGGTTCTGTTCTGGAGGTTTGGGGATATATATAAGAGGTGTTGGCGTCGAGAACAAGTCAGGGGAGTCCACGAGGGGCCCACAAGGTCGGGGGCACCCCCCACTCTTGTGGTGGCCTCGGGACTCCTCTGGTGCATCTCCGGTACTCCGTGGGCTTCTTTTGGTCCATAAAGAATCGTCGTAAATTTTTAGGTCAACTGGACGTTGTTTGATATTCCTTTTCTGCGAAACTCAAAAACAAGGAAAAAACAAAAACTGTCACTGGGCACGCCCGCCGGTTAATAGGTTAGTCCCAAAAATTATATAGAATAACATATAAATGCATATAAAACATCCAAGATAGATAATATAATAGCATGCAACAATCAAAAATTATAGATACGTTGGAGACATATCACCCGGGCACGCCCGCCACGTTGGACCCGTCCCATGCTGGTCTACCCGACCTCACATATATTTGTCTCCATCCGCTCGCTGGAGCAAACCATAGCCACTTCACTCCTCTCCCCTCCGCCACTCGAGCTCACCTCCGGCGGTTTTCGGCCTACTCCGGCATGGCAGGCAGTGGATCAGACTCCGACCACTTCGGATTCATCGACTGGGGTGTCATCCCTTGCGGGTTGAAGGAGGCAATAGCAGTCCACATTGCACTCCGCCGCTCACGGGAGGAAAGCCCCTGGCCGACGGACGGATCCGTCCGCCGCGACGCCATAGCGTCGGCTTACCGGCCGCTCGGGTCCTCTGGTGTTGGATCCTCGCGGTCCCGGCAGCCGGAACACCTCTCCTTCCCCATCACCGGTCGGGCACACTATGAGTCCCACCAGGAACGGGCGGCCCGCCGTGGGAAGGAGAGGATAAGGGCCACTGAGGCCCATATCGCGGCGGAAATGGGCGGCGGGGGCGGCTGATGCGGCGGTGCGGGCGGCCGCAGAGGAGGAAGCCATCTGCGCCCGTATTATGAAGAAACGGCAGCGGAGGAACACGCACGCCCTTGCGCGAGAGTAGAATCGGGCGATTCGTTCCATGGCCGGACTGCCACTGAAGGAGGAGAAGGCGGGTGAGGACGGCTCTGGCAACGAGCAGATCCGGCTCGATCCCTGTCTTCGACCGGTACTTCCGGGAGCAAACAGTTTCAGTGACAAAAAACTCGTACCACAATCTGCTATCTCAGAAAAAAGTTGAATGACAGTTTCTGTGAGAAGCAGATTCTGTGGGAAGTTTTTCAGAATTTTAATTTTATAAAATCTTGCGCGAAAAGAACTGGCCCTTCATGTATTGGGAGTTCATGTATTGGGATGGGCCTGAACCCGGAATGTCTTTCTTTCTTTTCAAGAATCTGCACCCTGAATGTCGAGCATGTGCTTGTGGTTGTGGATACACGTCAATAGGGAAGTGGTATAGCGAACGACATTGGTTTCGTCAAAAGGTTAACATGAACAAGAAAATCACTTGTGCTTATGGATCACCGATCAGGTTCGACCTCACCGGATCAGCCGCCGTCCGCCACAAGAGCGCGGCAGAGTGGACACGTAGCGTGCGAGCGGAACCACCTGTCGACACACTCGGCGTGGAAGCGGTGCCCGCACCTCGGCAGGCGCCGGCCGGTGTCGCCGTCTCTGAGCTCGCAGATGCACACCGCGCACTCCACCTTGCCGCCGTCCTCCGCCGAGGCGCGGTGGACGTACACCGGCAGCGACATGAGGTCCTCCTTCTTGAGCCCTTTAGCCCGAGGCGACGCGCACGGCGAACTCTCCCCGGAGGAGGGCGCAATGACCGCCCCACCGCCGCCGGCGCCTTCTTGAGCTCTCCCCGAGAAGAAGAGGCGCCAGACGATGGCGACGAAGAAGAGCAGCACGACGGCCACGTTGCCGACGATGGCAACCTTCACGGCCGACCGGTTCACGTCCCACCCAGAATGCTGCGACGGAGGGGGCGCGCTCGCGTCCGACGTGAGCCATCGCCTGGCCATCAATGGCTTGGTGGTTTATCAACGGAGACTCCGGCAGGAAGCACGGGAGTCAAGAGGTGCTTAGTTATGGTTTGGTTTGGCACGACATGTATGACAGCAACGAACATTTATTGAGTGGCGAAGGATGAAGCGAAGGAGGATGCGACAATGGAATGGACACGCGCGTCGCCGTCACCACTGGAAACGACGACACTCTAGCATGCTTATTTAAAAGCCGCCGATAGCCGGCAACTTGTAGGACCTAGTAGTTGCAGCTGCTTCACTCGTGCCGTGCCGGCGCCGAGGACCTTTGATCCGTCTGTACCGTGGCATCGCAACTGCAGGTCAGAGATTGTCGCCTACCCAAACTGAAATTGTTCTGCCACGAAACTTGACGTCTCCAATCTATTTGTGTTTCCTGCTCCAGGCTACTGACAACGAAATTGCATAGCAACATTGCGCGGTCATCCTGGTGTCTGGTGGTGTTGCCTCATCAACCTGTATCCTCGTCATATTATTCGGCATGCTTCCCCCCGGCCAGTTTGAGCATCCCGATGACTGATCGACATGCTTTTCTGCGGTTACTTCAATCATCCTCGGTACGAGGTGAAAATCTCTGAGTTCAAAGAGGGATACGACTTTTCACTACTACAGTGTATCTTCCTTCGGGTTATTTTCTAATGCATTGTACACCTTTCCTGGACAAATTTATGAATGTGACGACTTCGTCAATCTTAAGATGACGTGTAGGCTCAGTCTTTCAAAGGTGTTCATAGAGATAGAGTATGCGTGCGTACATAAGGATGAGGGTATGCTTATGTATGAGCATCTACGTTTGTACTATGTTCAGAAAATAAGCAAAAAATATGGATCAATCATGACAAAGACATTTTTTCCTTCATCCAAATGAAAAAAATATACCATCACACGCTTCACAGTCCCCACAAGGCCGGCACGCGGATAGTGATCCTTTTTTTCCTTTATGTTTGTCCGGATTTCCGTTAACAACGCAGGATATCCTGGCTATGTCAGTGACGTGCCCTGGGTATTATTTGAGCTGTCTAGGAGCCAAACATCAGCATGATAGAATAGGTATATGTTGCGCCATTGCAATAATTAGGGGGGAAATTAGGTATTACTAATACGGAAGTACTTCACACATGACATTTTGCTGAACGACACTGGCACAATGGCTAATCGAAGCGCCTGCTGCTGTTTAGACTTGCCCAAGAATGGCGTGATATGACATGTCCTGCAAATTTCTACCGGTAAGTGTGTCTGTATAGCAGTGTTCTTCTAATACTTCTGACCTCACCTAAAAAAAAATCCAGACAAAGTAATGCTAACACATACTTCGATGGAATTGTATGATCTTAAATAAGATCGTCTATACTTTTTCACAAGGTACAAATATTTCAAGGAAAAGAACTTGGCCTAAGAGAGACAATATAACAACAGATGCTAAGGTCGGGATCCAGATACGACATAAGAACATTTCCGCATCTTTAGCCCTTCCCTTACTTTTCAATCTCCTAAACTTTCACTAGCTTTTAATCCATAATATACAAGACACAACACTTCCCCCCAAAAAATAATTGCATACAAATTAGTCTAGTTCATTGCATAATTAAACAATAGAAGCACATTAAACGACAAAATTAAACACAAAAATGAACATAATTAAACATCGCTACAACAACAGTACCACTGCTACGTCGAGCTAGCTAAGCTCGAACAAGCGATTACTACTCGATAAGAGCTCGATCACCCTCTCTCGGAGATTTGACGGACTTGTGGTCATTGGCAGCAGGCGAATGCGTGGCGTCGGCTCATCGTCGTTGTCGGCAGCTTCGAGTCGGCTCATCTTCGTTGCCGGCAACTTCGAGCTAACGGGCAAGGTAGTTGAATGGCGCACACCGAATCACGCAGCGTTGCACCATGGTAACGGGCGAGGCGGTTGCGCCAAGGACTGGTGAAGCCGTGAAACTAGCAGAAAAGGGAAGGGAAAAGTATATTTTTCATCCCTCAATTCTTTTGAAAGTATAAAAACAGTCTCCCAACTCAAAAACCAGGAAAATCTAGTCCCTCAATTGTCAAAACCGAATACTTTTCGTCCCTCGGCTCACTCCAGGTGGTTTTGAGCTGACGTGCACCCGGTATTGACCTTTGACCTCGCCGCGTCAGCATCAGGTCGGACACACGGGACTGAATCTGTCCCGCCCCCGTGACGTGCTTCACCGGGACGAGGCGGGGTAGCCACCACACCCGCCTTCGCCAGGACGCGGCCAGCGAGCCACCGCACCTATCCTCCCGCCACTACCTCCTCGCTGGTCTCTCCCTCGTCTTCTCCTACCTGTTGAAGCATATATTTAGGTCCCACTGCCGCCACGTGATTATCTTCATCCCGTTGCTCGTTGTAACAACCTAGCCTAGTCTTCAGCGCTATTACCGCATCGGCATGTACATGGTTAGTGGAGGCTAGCTTGGGAGATAGATACAAGCATTCAATCCATCTCGTGTTCTCACTTTCTACACTACCACGACCACGTTGGAGCCAGAGGCCAAGCCCAGGCGCACGAAGGAGGCGAATTCAGAGACAGAGGCAAGTTCCCGACAGCTAGATTGAGCTCGCTCACGATTTGGCATTTCGTCGAACAGTTTGCATGCATGTTCTCCATTTTGTATCCCCTTGTGCCCGTTGTACCACGCCACAACCGAGCATCGTCGTCAACCGACGAGCCATGAGCAGCCACCATCGGTGGCCCTGCTAGCTATGGCATGTCGTCGAGCCCATGTCGCGCACTGCCCAGTGCGCCGCTCCAAGCCGTTGTGTGCCTCAGCGCCGCTGGGCGTGCGCACAGCCTGGCACACCTCGCTGTGTTGTAGCTCCCAGGTCACCACATAAGCTCCTCCGTACCAGCACCAGCGACACGAGAATGCCACCCATGCAGGCGATGAAGGCGACATTGATGCTGTTTTGGAGCTACCCTGCCGGAACCTGGAGCACTTGGCCGAGCACCAGCACCAGCGTCCTTCCGTCCTTCTAAAGCCGTTGAACACACCCATGTCCACCGCTGTGCCTGTTGCACGACGCCTCACCGCGATGGCGGGCTACCCTGCAAGGCACCACATGCGCCGCTGGTTGCGCACACAACCCCGCGTCCATTGCCGTGGCGGAGGCCAACATGTCGTGCGTGTCGCCGCCTTCTTCAAAGTTGCGGCGGCGGGCAAGCAGGAAATGCAGCGGCGGCGACCAGTTCAGTATGAGGTGGGGAGGTCAGCAGTCAATACCGGGTCCACGTCAGCTCAAAACCACCTAGAGTGAGCCCAGGGACGAAAAGTATCCGGTTTTGATAATTGAGGGACTAGGTTTTCCTGGTTTTTGAGTTGAGGGACTATTTCTATACTTTTAAAAGAATTGAGGAACGAAAAATATACTTTTCCCAAAAGGGAATGGGTGGCGGCGGTGAGTGGCTAGGGTTTAGACGATTCAGACAATGGACGGTGGACCATGGAGGGTTGCCAGCCAGCTAAGCAGAGTACCAAACGATGTTACAAATTTGGTTCAAGGGATCAAATATGTAGTCACTTTATTATAAGGTGGCTCGGAGGATTAGGAAACTGCGACGTCCAGTCTAAAAGCATTCTAAATCAGCCATAAAGGCACGTCCTATTCGTTTTGTATCTTAAGTTGAAGTTTAACAAAGATCAACCAAATATATAAGCTAATCAGCAATTGCAGTATAACACAGAACCATATATCATCTAGTTAGACATTAATGATCTAAACATATATTTTGTAAAGATGGAAGTAATGAATCATAACAAGCAATCTACTCCCTCTGTCCCATAATGTATGACGTCTTTTGGAACTACTTCTGTAAAGTATTATAAGAGCGTTAGATCACTGAAGTAGATAGCAACCGGACACATCCATATGGACGAGGAGGATCATCGCAGTCGGCTCAAATTCTGTCCTCATGGTAAAAGATACACCAAGCTAACATACCAAAACCACTTGGATATAAACGCAAGGCAATAGAGATCAGCATTAAGCAGCAACATTTCATAAGGAACTTTGCATAAGCATCTAATAGTACATCCAGTAGCATGAAACATTGTATCCAGGGTATCTGGGATGAAGATACTTAGACTGAAAAAAACAGTTCATACTTCAAAATTTAGCTAAGAACAAACTGATTTCACCCAGTAAACAGAACCCTTAGGGCATCTCCAGCCGTTGGCCCCCCCAGGACGCATAAAAATTGCCCCCTGGGGGCGAGCCGGCGATACAATCGGTGCTGGGGGCGGTTTTGCGCCCAGTCGTCGCCCCCAGGCGCCGAAATTGGCCCACTTTGCAGCCCAATTTCGGCGAATAAAGGGCCCATATGGGCGAGAATAGGCCCATATTCGGCGTGGTTTTGCCGTGTCTCGGCGTTCAATTATCAACGCAATTATTTCTTATCACATATTTCATCACAGAAAAATCAAATACTTCAACAAAATAGTACAACAACAAATAGTTCAATACAAATTATATAGTTCAACAAATAAAAACTCGTATTTCATCACACGGCGTCCCCTTGAGCCTTGATAGGTGCTCAATCAGATCTTTCTGCAGTTGATGATGCACCTGTGGGTCTCGGATCTCCTGACACATACTGAGATAGACAATCCAAGTTGCCGGTAGCTGGTGATCAACTTCGGCTAGAGGACCCTGCCTGTAGTATGGTTCAGTGTCAAACACTGGGTCTTCTTGCTCGCTCTCGATGATCATGTTGTGCAAGATGACACAGCAAGTCATAATCTCCCACATTTGATCTTTGGAACAGGTCTGAGCGGGGTACCGAACAACAGCAAATCGAGATTGGAGCACACCAAATGCCCGCTCGACATCCTTCCTGCAAGCCTCCTGAAGCTTCGCAAACCAGGCGTTCTTGCCTCCTGCCACAGGGTTTGAGATCATCTTCACAAATGTCGACCATCTCGAATAGATGTCGTCAGCTAGATAGTACCCCTTGTTGTATTGGTGCCCATTGATCTCGAAGTTCATCGGAGGAGAATGGCCCTCAACGAGCTTGGCAAAAACAGTAGAGCACTGCAGCACGTTGATGTCATTGTGAGTTCCTGGCATATCAAAGAAGGAGTGCCAAATCCAGAGGTCCTGTGTGGCTACCGCCTCAAGCACCACACTGCAACTGCCTTTGGCGCCTTTGTACATCCCCTGCCAACCAAATGGGCAATTCTTCCATTTCCAATGCATGCAGTCGATGCTTCCAAGCATCCCAGGAAATCCTCTTGCTGCATTCTGGACTAGGATCCGAGCAGTGTCTTCCGCATTGGGTGTTCTCAAGTATTGTGTCCCAAACACTGCCACCACTGCCCGACAGAACTTGTAGAAACACTCCATGCTGGTGGACTCGGCCATGCGCCCATAGTCGTCGAGTGAATCACTGGGAGCTCTATATGCAAGCATCCTCATCGCTGTCGTGCACTTCTAGATGGAGGTGAATCCAAGAGCGCCAGTGCAATCCATCTTGCACTTGAAGTAGTTGTCGAACTCCCGGATGGAATTCACAATTCTGAGGAAGAGCTTTCAGCTCATCCGATAACGGCGCCGAAATGTTCTCTCGCCATGAAGTGGAGCATCAGCGAAGTAGTCGGAGTAAAGCATGCAGTAGCCTTGGAGACGATGCCGGTTCTTTGCTTTCACCCGCCCCGGCGCCGAGCCACCTCGCCGCGGCTTTTCATTGCTCGCCAGCAGCTGGGCGAGGGCGGCGAGCACCATGAGATGCTCTTCTTCCTGGACGTCGGCCGCGGCTTTCTCCTCCAGCAGCGCGGCGAGCTCTTCCTCGTCATCCGAGCCCATCGCCGAGACAGGCAAAACGCCGAACACCTTGCGCTCGGTGGGCGTGTACCCGCCGTTAAACCGCGCCTCCGCGGCCGGAAACGCCCAACTGCTGTGGGAGGGGCTGCCGCGGCGAAGCGCTGCTATTTTCCGGCGGGGAATGGCTATCTAGCGGTGTAGGGCGGCGGCCGTCGCCGGGATATAGCTAGTGGTGGCCGAGGACGCGGGGGGTGCGAGGCGAGTTAGGGGAAGAAAACCTTGATTTTTCCCCTGTCGGTGTGGGCCAGGCATGCTTTTCTCTAGTGCCGGAGCCCCCAACTGGTCCCCAGCGCGCCGGGTTCGGCCTGTGACCGCCGGGCGGAAAAAAGGTCCGAACCGGTGATTTTCAGCTCCTGGGGGCGCGACTGGACCGTTTTTTGGCGCCGGCGCCGAAAAAGTGGCCTGAGGGGCATATTGGGGACGCGGCTGGAGATGCCCTTAAACGTCAGGTCTTCACTTCTTTGCCTTCTTTGGTGTCCTGCAACATCAGGGATAAACAAAAGATCAAGGGGGCTAAACAGGAAATTTCCCTTGATAAAAATGGGTCAAAACAAAAGATATACTTACGCTGCAGGTTGGGCAGGAGCTGCTGCTGCTGCGGGTGCGGAGTGGTCGCTTGGGCCCTGTTTAAACATAATATAATGTTAAACAATCTGAAGAATTTCATCAACAGACCACGTTAAGACCCATGGGCAAGCAACTGACAAAAAGAAACAAAATTTGAACCATTGGGCATCAGACCTGAGCAAGCCTCTCCTCCCTCCTGGCAATCTTTCTTTCACGGCTTGCCTTGCTCTTGGCATGCTTAGCCTCAAACTGGTCAAAGAGCGTCTTCTCTCTTGCCTTCTCAGCCTTTGACTTGTGAATGCTTTCCATAAGCACACGCTTGTTCTTGAACATGTTACCCTTGACCTTCAAGTACATGTCATGGTACATGTGCTTGTTGATCTTCTTTGCTTCACAATACTTGCGGAGCAGCCGCCTGAGCACGCGCATCTTCCTCATCCACATAATCTTGGTGGGAAGCCTAGCCTCCTTGGTACCCCTGCGCTTACCTAAAAAATAACAAAGACTAATATGGAGATTATAAGCAATGAAATACCACAGTACAAATGATGTTCATAACACTGATCATAAGCAATGATATACTCCTTCAATCCCAAAATAAGTGTCTCTCAACTTTGTAAAGTTGACACTTATTTGGGACGAGGGAGTACTACAATACAAAAGATGTTCATTATACTGATATACCATATCCAGAATGACGGCCCTTCTGTTTTGCCTCATGGGCTCTGCGTGCACGGGACCTTGAGTGGATCTTTTGGGGCTTCCTGATGATGAACCCGTCCTTAACCAACTTACGAATGTTCTCGCCTGCATACAACATTACAGAACTGTCATGCGTCTTGCTCAATACAGAAAACAGCTTAGCAACACTATTCAGGATAAGGAACATATTTACAACCATAGAATCAGAAGTACTTAATTAGTTTGGCGAATCAAATTATTTAAGGGTATGTCTAGGACACATCTATATGTGACATAGTTATGTCACATCTAAGCTGATGTTCACTCTGTTTGTGGTTTTTTTTATTTTTTTTATTTTTTGCTGCTGCATTATATATTTGTAGGAGCTTAGATGTGACATCCTTAAAAACATCTAGATGTGAATTAGACAAACTGATTATTTAAACACTAAAATTCATATAATACCCACTTCAGGTAACAACCAAACAAGCATCTTAGTTGGAATTCCGCAAGGGGTGTGTCTGGGTAAAGTTCGACCTATACAGAAAAGGTGAACAGTGCTTTTAGTAGAGTACACCTGTTCGGAGCAGATGAAAATTGTTTCTAACAAATTTGACGTTGAATTCACAGTTATCATTTATTCATGAGTACAGGCGCCCAAGAATCCCCAATACGATGCAAACCAAACACGATAGCGTATGGATCTCCACTACGAGAGGCAAGACATGTATAGACTACATACTACGGATTTCAACATTCTAAAAAACATTAAAAACTAATCCAGGTGTTCATATATAGGTCTAATGTTGCACACCGCAAAAGCATTCATGGTTCGATGCCTAATTAATCGAAGACAATCCAAACGGCTCCAACCCGATGCTACATGTCATCACCACAGCTAAACCACCGATCAAAAGCCACCAAACTCGTCATGCTATCATAACAAGAGAACTTGTCCGTAGAATTGACATGGGAATAGTTTTCGAACAGCCACATCGTATAGATCAGCACCAAAACATCAGATCTGAAGGTACCACGCACCACATGGCAACCAGGGACACGATAAGAGGAGGTAGGGGAAAGGAGTGGGGTTCTCACGAGAGTTGGTCATGGAGATCTCTCTTGAATATATGGTTTGTACATGTCTATTGTATAGTCTGGTTCACCTCTTAGTTTTTGTATAGTTGAGGTCGAGGCCCATCTTGTACTCCATATATACGTGCGCTATGCATCGATCAATACATCGAGTAGCATTACCCAAATATTCGTTTCCAACATGGTATCATACCTACGATCCTAAACCCTAACTACAGCCACCGCCGCCGCCGCCGCCACTTCGGGCCGCCACCGCCGCCGCGCCGCCGCCCCTCATGTGCCGCCGCGGCCTCGCGCTTCCGCCCGCAACCCTGCAGCGCCGCCACCCGCCGCGCCGCCACACGCGCCGCCGCACTCCCCTCTGACCATGGCCTCCCCCGGTTCCTCCGGTACCACCCGCGTCCGCCGCACCAACCCCTTCGAAGGCCCCGATCCCGTCGTCATCCGCGATCTCAACATTCTCGCTCGGGTTCCTGTTGTTCTCGATCATCTCACCTCCACCTACTATGCCTGGAAGACGTACTTCTCCCTTGTGTTCCGTGAATACAATCTCCGGGATCACATCGATGGCTCCGTGGACTCCCGTTTCATGGAGGACGATGAGGAGTGGACGTCCATCGACGCCACCCTCCTCCGCTGGTTCTACACCACCATCTCGAAGGACCTCTTCCACACGGTGGTCTCCGCCGAGGATGACGCTCACGCCGTTTGGACTAAACTCAACGGCCTCTTCACTGACAACGCGCTCCAACGCAAGATTTTCTTGCACGGTGAGTATTTTGGGTGGCAGCAGCTTGACTCGTCGGTGGACGATTATTGCATGCGCTTCAAGAAGCTCGTCGACGAGCTCCGTGACCTCGGCGAGAAGGTCTCCGACGAGCTTCTCCTCAGCACTCTCATCGACGGCCTGAACGAGGACTTCGGGAACGCCGCCTCCAACATCCCCCTCATCACCAACCCGACCTTCCCCAAGATCGTCGCGTACCTGAAGCTGGAGGAGAGGAGGATGCGGATGTCGCGCACCCGGGCCACCCACACGGCCCTCACCGCCGGGACCCGTGGCGGTGCGCCGCCCACCGCTCCGGCTCCCCCGCCACGGCCCGCCCAGGGGCCCTTCCATGCGCCGCCGCCACCCGGGTTCCCCTACCCCGTGCCGCCACAGGCCCCCCCGCCGCCCCCCGTCAAGCAGCAGCAGCGCCGGGGCGGGCGTCGCGGCCGAGGAGGCCGCAAGCAGCAGCAGCCGGCTGCCCGGGCGGGGCGCCGCGCCCGCCGCAGCACCAGCTCCCGCGGGCGCCCTGGCAGGCCGGCCAGAACCCCTGGACGGGGGTGGTTCACGCATACATACTCCATGCCGATCCCGCGTGCCCCCGTCCCCGGTGTCTTTGGCGTCCGTTCAGCTCCTCATCAGGCTATGTACGCGGCCCCTCAGGCGTATCCGCCGGTGCCGCTCTACGGCCCCTCAACGGCCTATGGCCTGCCCTCGGCCGGTGGGTTCACGGCGCCACCATCGCAGCCTCTGCCGTCGGCCCCGGCCCTCCCGCCGGCGCCCTGGGACCCCGCGCTGTTAGCGGCCCTCCACACCGCCCCCACGCCACAGCAGTACACTGGCGGTGGCGACTGGTACATGGACACCGGACCACGGCTCACATGGCTGCCAACCCCGGTAACCTTCTTACCGCTCACCCCGTTCGCACTGCTGCTCGCATTACCGTGGGCGACGGCTCTTCCATGCCCATCACTCATGTCGGCCATGCTACTTTTCCTTCTAACTCCCTTCCATTATATCTTTCTAATGTTCTTGTTTCCCCTGACATCATTATAAATCTAGTCTCTGTTCGTTCTCTTACACGTGAAAATCCTGTCACCGTTGAATTTGACATGTTTGGCTTTTCTGTTAAGGATGCCCGTACCCGGATGGTGCTCCACCGATGTGACAGCCCAGACGAGCTCTACCCGGTCCACTCATCCACATCCTCCGTCGCTGCACCCATGGCGCTCTCCGCCGGAGTGGACCTTTGGCACGCCCGTCTCGTTCATCCCAACACCGCCACCCTTCGTCATATTCTTCGTAGTTTTTCATTCACGTGTAATAAGATCGACGATCACACTTGTCATGCTTGTCGTCTCGGCAAACATACTCGTTTACCCTTTAGCACTTCCTCGCATGTTGCTTCATACCCATTTGAGTTGATTCATAGTGATGTTTGGACATCTCTTGTTGCTAGTAACACGGGCTATCTTTATTATCTTGTTATTCTTGATGATTTTTCGCACTATGTGTGGACCTTCCCGTTGCGGCGAAAGTCGGATTCTGTTGCCACTCTCACCGCTTTCTACTCCTATGTCGCCATGCAGTTTGGTCACCCCATTCATGCGTTGCAAACAGACAACGGGAAGGAGTTTGATAATCTTGCGATCCGCAACCTTCTCGCCACACACGGCACGATTTTTCGTCTCACTTGCCCGTACACTTCGCAACAAAATGGCCGCGCTGAGTGTGTGCTTCGCACTCTTAATGACTGCGTTTGCACCCTCCTCTTTCACGCCAACGTGCCACCACGTTTCTGGCCCGACGCGCTCGCCACTGCATCACTACTTCTCAACATCCGTCCCTATCGCACTCGCGGGAACTTTGCTCCTCATCATCTCTTGTTCGGCACGCCACCCTCCTACACCGAGCTCCGCATCTTCGGTTGCTTGTGCTACCCTAGCATCGCTTCCACTACTCCTCATAAGCTCGCACCACGGTCCGTGGCCTGCATTTTTCTTGGCTATCCACCCAACACCAAAGGCTACCGCTGCTATGATCCTATCTCCCATCGGGTCATCACTTCCCGACATGTTTACTTTGATGAGATGGTTTTTCCGTTTCAGCAGGTACCTTCGGATGTTGCGGCCATGCCCGCTCCTGGCGACGGCCGCTCGAGTGCTTCTCTCGGGCCGCCTCCTGGCTTTGAGGGTGCCCCCCGTGCCCCGGGTCGAGTTCCTCCCCGGCTGGCTCCATTAGGGGCTGCACCCCTCCCGGCGCCTGCGACGCCCCTCGCGCCGTCCTCGGCGCGGGACTCCTCGGCGCCCCCCGCGCCCTCCCCGGCCGCCTCGCCCGCGGCGACCTCGCCGGCGGCCTCGCCCACGACATCAGCGGCGGCGGGCTCTTCTTCATCATCGCCCGTCGCCCCGGACTCGCTGCCTCGCCCGATGACTCGCTCTCGGGCTGGTACCTTCCGCCCGAGTACGCGGTACACCAGCGATGAGTATCTTCTCGCTGCTTCCGTCTCTGAGCTGTCCCCTCTCCCATCGTCAGCTCGAGCCGCCCTTCGGGACCCTCATTGGCTCGCTGCGATGCAGGAAGAGTTTGATGTGCTCCGACGGAACCGCACCTGTCAGCTTGTCCCTCGACCACCTCGTGCCAACGTCATCACGGGGAAGTGGGTCTTTCGGCATAAGACTCATCCAGACGGGACTCTCGAGCACTACAAAGCTCGCTGGGTGGTTCGAGGCTTCCGGCAACGTGCGTGCGTGGACTTCACTGACACCTTTGCTCCGGTTGTTAAACCGGGCACGATCCGCACCATGCTTCAGCTCGCCGTCTCCCGAGCTTGGCCTGTGCATCAGTTGGACGTCTCCAACACCTTCTTGCACGGCCACCTCGCTGAGCAGGTGTTCTGTGAGCAGCCCACCGGCTTCGTTGACGCCACACAGCCGGATCATGTGTGCTTGCTCTCCGTTCGCTTTACGGGTTGAAGCAGGCGCCTCAGGCCTGGTACCAGTGCATCGCTGGCTTCATGCAGACGCTCGGATTTACGTCGACCCGCTCCGATGCGTCCCTCTTCATGTATCATCACGGGGTTGACACGGCCTACTTGTTGCTCTACGTCGACGACATCATCCTGACGGCATCCACTGTCGCACTTCTCCAGCGGCTTACTGCTCGTCTTCGCGATGAGTTTGCCCTGAAGGATTTGGGGCCCCTTCACTACTTCCTCGGCATTGAGGTGGTTCGACGGCCAGATGGGTTCTTTCTGCACCAGCAGCGTTACACCCATGAGCTTCTCGATCGTGCCGACATGCTTAATTGCAAGCCTGCTCCCACGCCTGTTGACACCAAGACCAAGGTTTCAGCTCTGGAGGGCTCTCCCGCATCCGACGCGGCATTCTATCGCTCCATTGTGGGTGCCTTGCAGTACCTCACTCTGACGCGCCCCGACTTGGAGTATGCCGTCCAGCAGGTCTGCCTTCACATGCATGCTCCGCGTGATTCTCACTGGACCTTGGTGAAGCGTATCCTCTGTTACATACGCGGCACCCCGTCCATGGGACTTACACTGACGGCCTCCGCCTCCACCGACCTCGTCGCCTACTCAGATGCGGACTGGGCTGGCTGCCCGGACACACGGCGCTCCACTTTGGGGTACTGTGTCTACCTTGGGCCGTCCCTGATCTCTTGGTCTTCCAAGCGACAGCCCACAGTCTCTCGCTCGAGTGCCGAGGCAGAGTATCGGGCAGTGGCTAACGCTGTTGCTGAATGCTCTTGGCTTCGTCAGCTGCTCCAGGAGTTGCTTTGTGATGTTCACAAGGCCACGCTCGTCTACTGCGACAACGTCTCCGCCGTGTACCTCTCCGCCAACCCGGTCCATCATCGACGAACGAAGCACATTGAGCTCGACATACACTTCGTTCGCGAGTAGGTGGCCCTTGGGCGCATCCGGGTCCTCCACGTCCCGACAGCGCAACAGTTTGCCGATGTTATGACAAAAGGACTGCCTACTTCTGTTTTCGAGGAGTTCAGGTCCAGTCTTTGCGTCTCCGGCGGTGCTTCGACTGCGGGGGGGGGGGGGTGTTGAATATATGGTTTGTACATGTCTATTGTATAGTCCGGCCCACCTCCTAGTCTTTGTATAGTTGAGGTCGAGGCCCACCTTGTACTCGATATATACGTGCGCTATGCACCGATCAATACATCGAGTAGCATTACCCAAATATTTGTTTCCAACAATCTCGTTGACCTCATTGGGATCGAGCCAGACCTTGCCCTTGCCGCACTTGAGCACGCTCGAGGCAAGCCGCTTCTGCAGCTTCAGGGAAACCATCTCCGCCGCCGCCTCTCGGCTTCCTCTTCTCTCCTCCCTCCCCTACCTGTGGTGTGTGGCTGTGGTGGAGGCGCTGGGTGCAAGGGTTTGCGCGACGGGCGGCGCGGGCGGCTTTTATAGCTCGGTAGTTTTTTTTAAGTGGTACTTCATCTTTCCGGTTTATAGGGCTTATCTTAAAATTTTAGTTTTTTCATTTTATAATGTTTAATTTATTCCTCATCACATGTTCAGTCTTCAAGGTGCATTAAATCATTGCATGCAAGTATTAAGAAAAAATTGACCAATACATGTACTTTATACATGCATGTATTACATTTAATACATTGATAAACATAATTTTTGAGGAAAACAAGAGCATTAATTGGGTATTTTTGCAAACTATAAAAAGCATTTCACCACTCACCATCTATCTTGGTTGGCGAGATTTTTGAATTGAGCCTTATAAACCGGAAAGGAAGGAGTAGCTCGGTAGCTTAGGGTTTCCTTGCGCCTTCTTGGGCCTTCACTTTCCTTTTTCTATCTCGGTTTGCTGGCCCATATAACAGAAGCGTGTAGCTGGTCCGGTGACATGCGGTGAGTTATTTTATTTATTATTTATTTATTGCCTCAAAAAAGTATTGGGAGACATGGCGTTTTGGCAGCCGGGAGCATATGCTCCTGGTTTATTAAAATGTGTTTTAAACATATTTGGAAATATCACAAAATTAAGCAACAAATTCCACGCGTACATCTCGACATTCTACGAGCTCACAAAGTCATTTCTCAAAAAAACGGCAACTTTTATGTCGCATGTGAAAAAGACAAAATTTAGTGTTAAAAAGAACTTTCATGAGACATTTTTTACACAAGCCACAAATAATAACGATTTTCTGTAAAACTTGGCATGTGCACATAGAATATCAAGTGTCTGCATCAAATTTTTGTTCGGAACCTTCTGAAATTTTGAAAAAAAAGGCAGGAGCATATGCTTTCATGTGCCAAAGTGATTTTTTGAGATAAAGACAACCAAATGCCATTTGCTCAAGAGCGGGGATTATACAAAATCACGTATAAGTGGCTGATTATAATGCCGCGTTTGATCGGTGTCATTCTTGGTTGATCTAATGGCCCATATTCCAAGTTTGCATTAATTGTTGTTTTCACCCGATACTTTTTTTAGGGAAATGTTATATTTGATCTCAAAGAATTGATACATCATTTGATAAAGCATCAACCAAAAACACATGGAGGCTCATAATTCCATGCAATGGTTCGCTAGCCACTTTGCTAGCTGGTACATCTGCTGCCATATTGGTTTTCCTAGGACAATGATTAAACTTAACCGAGTTGAAATTACGACATAAAAAGGTACACTCCTCAAAAATTGTTGTTGCCAGACTAAGGAAGTTTTCGCCACTCTACATCACCTCAATGACTCCCATGCAGTCAGCTTCAACTACAAGACTGTGGCATCCGATGTTACCTGCCAAAAACGTGGCCATCTCGAAGTCCTCTGGCCAACGGTATGTGACTGCATGAGGCAGCCAGGAAAGCGCCATTTGCGTCGCGAAGAATTGCTTAGGATCCTCCTGATCCACTGTCTGAATCAAACATGACGTTCATATTTAACTTAACACATCCTTCTGGCGGTTTTACCCATCCATTATGCTGAATACGACCACCACCCTTCTTCTTTGCTCTTGAGAATTTTCTTGCCAACATGGATATTGTGTGGGATAATCTGGCTAGCTCAAGAAGCTGCTCACCATGAGTCAGTTGATGACGTTCCCACCACACATACCACACTGGTGTTGCAACCAAGTCGTTTCTGTCCACATCGAAAAGCAATAGTACTCGGAGTTAAGAATATACCGCCCAGCATAGAACTCCCTTCTCTTTCAAAAGTGCACACATCTTACATTCTTAAGAAGTTGATCCCCACTACTATTAATTCTCTCAACATGCACGCTGTCCATATCAGCTTCATGCCACATCAGCAATAGTGTCATCTCATCAATCATTTATCTTTTATTTTCAACAAATATGTGATTAAACTCTGCCCACAACTTCTGTCTTCCATAACTGATGCATTGGTGGAAAAGCCCATAAAGAGCAGCCCATTGGTCAATCTATTACTCTTCCCCGCCCACCACTTATGTCTTTCGTAATTGATGCGTTGGTGGAAAAGCCCATAAAGAGCAGCCCATCGGTTAATCTATTACTCTTCCCTATCGTGGCAGGAAAACTGGCAACGACAGCGCTCTCATCACTACCTTGAAAGCACAAGTGCTCCCTGGGTGATTTTGGTAATTAATGTTAGCATATCTCTTGTTGGACTAATACCTTTATCTAGTATATTTCAGATAAGTTCAACAATGGTATGTCAAGGACAAGAGGATGTGGAACCCCTTCAAATTGCTAAGGACAAAGATTGGCAAAAGCTCAAGACTCTTCATTTCTATTTTAGTGATCCAAGATCACATTGAGTCCATCGAAAAGCCAATACTATTAAAAGGGGATGAGGCGTTGCTTAATGGTCTACTTGCTCAAAGTGCTTAGTGATATTGCTCTAAAAACCCTCAACCACTTTCTCATTTCCAAATATGCCCAAAACTCAGAGTCAAACTCGGCCCCACCGAAATGACCTATCTGGTGTCACCGAGTTCATTTGACCTAGCCACTGCGAGAAACCCTAGACAATTCGTTCACACCGATACGGATCTCGGTCTGACCGAGATGGCCCTGCAAACTCTCTATTGCATGTTGTAATTATTTTGGTCTCACCAAAATGTGCATCGATCCCACCGAGTTTGCTTGACATCCTCTTTGTTGCCTTATTGCTTCACTTTGGTCTCACCGAGTTGATGCAATCGATGCCACCGACTTGATGTTTGCCCTAAGCCCTAGCACATCGGTCCGACCGAGTTGATCAAGTCGGTCCCACCAAGATTCCTAACGTTCATATTTTGAATTGTATCGGTCTCACCGAGTTCTTCTATTCGGTCTGACCGAGTTGGGTCAAATTTGTGTAAAGGTTGGATTTTGTATGGAGGCTATATATACCCTCCACCCCTTCTCCATTTGTGAGAGAGCCATCAGAATGTGCCTACACTTCCACTACTCATTTACTGAGAGAGAACCACCTACTTATGTGTTGAGACCAAGAAATTCCAATCCAACCACAAGAATCTTTCCAAGTTGCTTTCCACTTAAATCATTTTTCCACCATAGCCAAATCTGTGAAAGAGAGAGAGAGTTGAGTGTTGGGGAGACTATCATTAGAAGCACAAGAGCAAGGAGTTCATCATCAACACACTGTCTATTACCTTTTGGAGAGTGGTGTCTCCTAGATTGGTTAGGTGTCGCTTGGGAGCCTCCGACAAGATTATGGAGTTGAACCAAGAAGTTTGTAAGGGCAAGGAGATCGGCTACTTCGTGAAGATCTACCCGAGTGAAACAAGTCCTTCATGGGAGATGGCCATGGTGAGATAGACAAGGTTGCTTCTTCGTGGATCCTTCGTGGGTGGAGCCCTCCATGGACTCGCGTAACCGTTACCCTTCGTGGGTTGAAGTCTCCATCAACATGGACGTACGATAGCACCACCTATCAAAACCACGCCAAAAATCTCCGTGTCTTCATTGCGTTTGCACACTCCAATCCCATCCCTTTACTTTCTTGCAATTAGCACGCTTTACTCTTTCTACTGCTCGTACTCTTGCCATGCTTGCTTGAAATGTATTGTGAATGCTTAAACTTGTGCTAAAACTCCACCTCAACTTGAAGAACTTAAAAACTGCCACTTTTGCTTGTTGAGGGTCTAATCACCCCCCTCTAGACACCTCTTCTCGATCCTTTCAATTGATATCAGAGCATTGGTCTCCATTGCTTTGGTTTAATCACCATTGGAGGAAGATGAATGATTCTACGATTGGGAGTATTATATGTAGAGGGCCTATGCTTGACGGAGAGTTCTATAATGCTTGGAAAAATGAGATGCTTGAGAATTTCAGTGAATATCATTTGAACAAGTATATTACTAGCCCTTGTGCGCCTCCTATTGATCCCTTGCATCCTACCCCCGATGAGTATCTCGACATGACCCGCAATCTTAGAGCTATCGATCTTATCATTAGAGGATTGCCTAGAAATTTTCTTGTATGCTTGCCTACATTTGAATGTGCTTATACTATATGGAGATACCTTGAGGATCACTTTCCAAACTATTCCTTGAAAAATCTAGATGAGATTCTTCAAAAGTCCATAGCTTTTCATAAAATGAATCCTAGTGATCCTAAATTTGGTGATTGTCTATTTGGGCTTTGTGACCTTATGCGTGCCAAAGGAGATGTTGGAGTCATTAGTAGCATCATTTCAGAAGTCATTAGAATTCATAAAGATGCACATTCTCATGGTCATAAATCTAATGAATCACTCTCGCTAGGTGATGATCAATCACATGATGATGTTGAACATGGATATTATGATGAGGATGATGATAGTGACTTTGATCTTGATGAGTCAATGAGACACTTTGGTCTTATGGCTAACCTTCGTGGTTACATGGCCGGAAGAAAGTAATGGGTTCTTTATAGTGGATGTACCGATCACATGACCGAAGATAAGGACATGTTTCGTGAGCTTGTTGAAAACGACGGTCCCCGAAAGTATGTCACTTTTGGTGATAACTCAAAGGGTAAGGTGGTTGGCCTTGGTAAGGTGGCCATCTCACATGACACCTCTATCCAAAATGTTATGCTCGTTGAATCTCTTGGGTACAATTTACTCTCCGTATCTAGACTAGCCGGTTTCGGTTTCAATGTTCTATTCGCTGAAGTAGATTGCCAAGTGTTTCGAAGAGATAATTATAATATGGTCTTTACCAGTATACATAGAGGTGATCTATACGTTGTTATTTTCACTAAAAGAGCTCAACCTAGAACTTGATTAATTTCTAATTCTTCTAAAGGTTGGCGGCATAGAAGGTTAGGTCACGTGGGCATGCGAAATCTTGATAAGCTTATCAAAGGTGATCATGTCCTTGGTGTTAAAGATGGCATATTTGACAAGGATAGACTTTGTAGTGCTTGTCAAGCAGGAAAGCAAGTTGGAGGAAGTCATGAAGGAAATATGCCCTAGAGGAAATAATAAAGTTGTTATTTTATATTTCCTTATATCATGATAAATGTTTATTATTCATGCTAGAATTGTATTAACCGGAAACTTGATACATGTGTGGATACATAGACAAAACACCGCGTGCCTACTAAGCCTCTACTAGACTAGCTCGTTAATCAAAGATGGTTAAGTTTCCTAACCATAGACATGTGTTGTCATTTGATGAACGAGATCACATCATTAGGAGAATGATGTGATGGACAAGACCCATCTGTTAGCTTAGCATGTTGATCGTTTAGTTTTATTGCTATTGCTTTCTTCATGTCATATACATATTCCTTTGACTATGAGATTATGCAACTCCTGGATACCGGAGGGATACCTTGTGTGCTATCAAATGTCACAATGTAACTGGGTGATTATAACGATGCTCTACAGGTATCTCTGAAGGTGTTTGTTGGGTTGGCATAGATCGAGATTAGGACTGGGCCCTCTCGGTAATGCACATCATGTTAAGCCTTGCAAGCAATCTAACTAATGAGTTAGTTACGGGATGATGCATTACGGAACGAGTAAAGAGACTTGCCAGTAACGAGATTGATCTAGGTATGAAGATACCGATGATCGAATCTCAGGCAAGTAACATACCGATGACAAAGGGAATAACGTATGTTGTCGTTACGGTTTGACCGATAAAGATCTTCGTAGAATATGTAGGAACCAATATGAGCATCCAGGTTCCGCTATTGGTTATTGACTGGAGAGGTGTCTCGGTCATGTCTACATAGTCCTCGAACCCGTAGGGTCCTCACGCTTAACGTTCGATGACGATTTTTTATTATATGAGTTATGTGATTTGGTGACCGAATGTTGATCGGAGTCCCGGATGAGATCACGAACATGATCAGGAGTCTCGAAATGGTCGAGAGGTAAAGATTGATATATTGGACGATAGTATACGGACACCGGAATGGTTTCGGGACGTTTCTGATATTTATCGGAGTACCGAGGGGTTACCGGAACCCCCCAGGGAAAGTAATGGGCCTCATGGGCCATAGGAGAGAGAGGAGATAGCCCACAAGGGGTTACCCCCATGGAAGTCCGAATTGGACTAGGGGAGGGGCGGCGCCCCCCTTTCCTTACCCTACTCCCTCTCCTTTCCCCTTTTCCCCCTCCATGAGAAGGAAAAGAGGGGGGGGGCGAATCCTACTAGGACTCTCCCCTCTCCTTAGCGCGCCCCTTGTGGCTGGCCTCCTCCCCTCCTCCTTTACATACGGGGGCAGAGGGGCACCCCAAAACACAAGAGTTGTTCTCTTAGCCATGTGCGGTGCCCCCTCCACAGGTTACTCCTCCGGTCATAGTGTCATAGTGCTTAGGCAAAGCCCTGCGCAGATCACATCACCATCACTGTCACCACGCTGTCGTGCTGATGAAACTCTCCCTCTACACTTTGCTGGATCAAGAGTTCAAGGGACGTCATCGAGCTGAACGTGTGCTGAACTCGGAGGTGCCGTACGTTCGGTACTTGATTGGTTGGATCGCGAAGACGTTCAACTACATCAACCACGTTAACCTAACGTTCCGCTTTACGTAGACACACTCTCCTCCTCTTGTTGCTCTGCATCTCCTAAATAGATCTTGCATGATCGTAGGATTTTTTTTGAAATTGCATGCTATGTTCCCCTACAGTGGTATCAGAGCCAGGACTATGCGTAGATGATATTCACGAGTAGAACACAAAGAGTTGTGGGCGAACATAGTCATACTGCTTACCACCAATGTCTTATTTTTGATTCAGCGGTATTGTTGGATGAAGCGGCCCGGACCAACCTTACATGACCACGTTCATGAGACCAGTTCCACCGAGAGACATGCAACTTGTTTTGCATAAAGGTGGCTGGCGGGTGTCTGTTTCTCCAACTTTAGTTGAATCAAATTTGACTATGGCCGGTCCTCGTTGAAGGTTAAAACAACAAACTTGATGAAACATCGTTGTAGTTTTGATGCGTAGGTAAGAACGGTTCTTACTAGAAGCCCGTAGCAGCCACGTAAAACTTGCAACAACAAAGTAGAAGACGTCTAACTTGTCTTTGCAGGGCATGTTGTGATGTGATATGGTCAAGACATGATGTGATATACGTTATTGTATCAGATGATCATGTTTTGTAAAAGTTATCGGCAACTGGCAGGAGCCTTACGGTTGCCGCTTTATTGTATGAAATGCAATCGCCATGTAATTGCTTTACTTTATCACTATGCGTTAGCAATAGTTGTAGAAGCAATAGTTGGCGAGACAACAACGACGCTATGATGGAGATCAAGGTGTCAAGCCGGTGACGATGGAGATCATGACAGTTCTTTGGAAATGGAGATCAAAGGCACAAGATGGTGATGGCCATATCATGTCACATATTTTGATTGCATGTGATGTTTATCTTTTATGCATCTTATTTTGCTTAGTATGCACTACAAAAAAAATACACTTCCGTGATGATACGTGTTTGTCACAGTAGGTCGCATTTTTTGTCATGCATGTACATCCATGACAAATTTATGACAGAATCAAGATAGTCATACGTATGCTGTCGTAGAAGTGTTCCATGACATTACCAAAATTATCATCGCGGAAGTGTCCACTTCCATGACGGTAAATCGCGCGTCACAGAAGTGATTTCATCAAGAGTGACCGGCACATGGCATCCACCGTAACAGAACGCCGTTAAGCTATCGGGTCCGGTTTTGGATCCGATAACCCGTTAAGAGCCCCGACCAATGGGGATCTTCCACGTGTAAAATCATCATTGGCTGGAGGAAAACGTGTCGGCTCACCGTTGGGACAGATGTCATCCACTCATTGGACAAAGCGCCTATAATACATCGACATGTGACACGGCCCAACAGAGGCCCATTCGTGTGAAAAGGCCGTCCCGTTTGACTTGGTCAAAAGGTGGCGGGCCGGCCCACGGCAAGCCTATTAACAGCATGTTCGCATATAGCCCATTTACAGCCCGCTATCCCAGGGCCCGTTTACGGCCTATCCGAATTAGGCCTAGTATCGTCATCTGGGCCGTCCAATATAATTCAAGCCTGTTTTAACTTCCGGCCCATGTATGGCCCATGACGTCTTTCAGCCCATATGATGCCCTTAGTAACCCTCGGCCCCTTAACAACCCGTGGTAAAATTGACCCGTAATGAACAGTGTATCACTTTATACCCATTAACGACCCATTATTCCGTTGGGCCGTTTCCAGCCCATGATATCTTTCGGCCTTCTCAGGGCCCATTTAATCTTGGGCTCATTTCCAGCATTCGGTTACTTACGGCCCGTTACTGTCATTTTCTGCTTGTGGGCCAAATTCAGCCCGTGGTTACAGTCGGCCCGTTTGCGGCCCGTTAATACGTTGGGCCGTTTTCATGTCGAAAAAAACACGTTGGGCTGTTTTCATAGAGTTGTCAAATACGGCCAATAAACGACCCGTTATTGTCCACGAATAGTACGACCCATGATTGGCGAAATGATGATACACCCCGTAGAAGGCCCATGGATCCTACGACCCGTAAAAGTCCCATGGATCGTACGGCCCGTAGAAGGCCCATGGATCCTACGACCCGTATAGAAGGCCAATGGATCCTACGGCTCGTAGAAGGCGCATGGATCATACGTCCCGCAGGAGGCCCATGGTTACAACAGTCAGTGTGTTGCCATGATTATTAGAAAAACACAGAAAAAGAACTGCAGTGACTACAAGAAAACAACTAAACAAAACAGTAAGGAAATAAATAAGCAAGCAACTAACACTAGTCTATTACCGCTATTACACATATTACATCCACTGGGCATCAAAGTTCGCCACCAGTGCAAATATAGGGAACAAAGCAGCATATTACATACACTGGCCGTTAAAATTGGCCACCAGTGCAAATAAACGCGGCAGCAAAACAAGAGCATAACTGAAACAACTTCATAAGAGCTCAAGAAACGCGGTATCCACCATGCTGGCAATATGCTTAGCAAGCTTATTAGCTTTGTCTTGTTTGGCGCTAAAATCCTCCAACGCTTGCTGTTGCACCAGAAAGTATGCATCTGAATGCTCCAGGGACTTCCACAGTCCTTCTGCTTCTTGTCGCAGCACAGCTGATCGATGTCTTTCAGCTTGTAGTTGAGACTCAAGAAACCGAACTGATTCAGACAGTGAGTTTGAATAACTTGTGCAAGCGGTAGTGGCCAGTAACTCCAACACTAAACCAAGACAGGACTTTGGGGTTGTCTCACTGTCTTCGAGATAGTCTTCCTTAGCTGTTTTATCAGCTTTGTTGGAGACCAACAAGGATGTGTCACTATCCTGAACCTTATCTGCATTACTTCCTTTACCATTGCTTAATAAGGCACTCTTCCCCAATATTATGTCAGCATTGTAAAAGAAGAAACAAGCAGACACATAACAATTTAGCATGTACTGGTATATGAAACTCATTTCAGTGAACCAGTTCATTAGTAAGGTGGACAGGATTAAACTACCAAGTCTTCTATTGCCAAGTACTAGTACATAATAAAAGCATCAAACAAACATATATCTATGTCCTATGGTCACTGCATTGTCTTGCCAAATCAAAATGGAGACACGGTTCAAATCATATCAGTTCAAGACAAAGCAGCAGTGAAAGAATAGAAAGCGTGGGAAACTACACGGCACAACAAGATTTCAGATGGGTACCACGAGTCTACATGTACAACAACACTATTGGCTCTGTTGTGATGCTAGTAATGTGCATTATATGAGAAGTCAACTGTATACACAATTGAAATTGAAAATCAGCAGAGCTATGATAAGAGCAAGCCTGTTAAAGAAACATGCGTGAACATACCTGTTGTGCCATTGCAGTTTTGATTGGATCCATTAATTAAAAAATAAGTTTGTATGAGTAAATACAGTGATACAAGAGCAAAGCAGTATGCACAATAGCAATCATAGTTAAAAAGGCGCGCCTAAGCGAGCGCGTAAGCGTGCCTAGGCTCTAGGCGTTGGCGAAACGCATTGTGCATAACTGCGCATAAGCATGCGCTTTGGTCAGTAAAGCGCAAGGCGGTGGCAAAACGCACAATTAACGCCTAGCGCTTTTTTGAACTATGATAGCAATGTAATCTTAAATTAGAATAGTTGTTCTTCAGGTTTAGGCACTTGTTCTACATGAACACAGTACAGTAAGACGCAAGAATATAGTACTTAAAAATAGAAAATGAGCTCATAGACCTTACCACATTCTTGGTACGGGACCAGTACAGAACAAGGCGTTCCCAGTCATCGTCCAGTAAATGTGTCTTAGGAGAACATAAGGGAATTTGATGAGTTTCTTTGCCGGTGAAGTACGTTTTCTTTAGGCAATTCCGATACTGCCACTAAGCATTCTTGAGATGGCAGAGGTATTAGCACAGGTTACCTCATCCCGAGTTTCCAAATCGGTCCTTCTCTATAGAGAAAAATGGGAAATTTTGCTGTATTATAACCATCATGGAGGTAGGATGTATGGGACAAAGCAAAGTAATTGCCATGAATAACATTACTTACACATAACTCCTGGACAAACACCTGCAACTGGCATTTTCCTTCATCTTCAATATAATATTTCCAAGATGGGAAGATACGCACATACGATTTAACAACATCAAATGCGATAGATGCTAAACTACGACTAGCTGGTTGTGCTTCCTCCACAGGAATAGGCATACTAACTGGTGGAGTTGGGGTTCGCCGTGGTAGTACTGGCCCTTTGGGCACTGGAGCTGCCTTACTAACTGCTCTTGTTTGGGAGCTTTGTGGTGGAGATGGTGCTGTGTCAACAGGAACTAGGTTACTATCTGCTGGGGTTGGGGTTAGATTGGGTGAAGCTGGTTCTCTGTCCATCGCAGTAGGGGTACAATCTGCGAGAGTTTGGTTTATGTGTGGTAGGGCTGGTTTTCGTGCATGTACAACCGGGGTGCAATCTCCACCAAGAGGTAGCATTGTTTTATTTGAAGACCGTGTTTTTAGTCCGCTAGATGCTGGCATCACCCGCTCCAATTCAAATGGATGATAAACAGGAAACATATTTGAATGTACAGACATTGTATGAGAGATAGATGCAATAGATGGTGTGGAAAAAAGAGGGCATGAAATAGTTGACATGTATATTGCTTAACTAAAATGGATAGCATGACATAATTTCACATATATGATGTCTATCTAAACTGGATAACATTGCATAACATAATTCAAAGATATGATGAATAACTAAACATGATCGCATGACATAATTCACCTACATGTTATCTAAGTAATCAGGATCGCATCATTTAATTCACATATGTGATTTATATGCTAAACAGAGGGCATTAGATATGATGTCTGAACTAAGAACATGGTGTTGAATATTGTGTATATGATGTCTAATCTATGCAATGCAAGACACTATATGCATGATATGAGCAGTATAACCGTGCCAAGTTAGAGCATACACCTCGGTGGGGGAATAGGACTGGTCATCTGTCTCTGAATCCATCTCTGAGGAGCTATCGGGACCCAACAAGAGATCTGCTTCGACAGGTAGCACTGTCTGCTCAGAAGGCCTTGTTATCACTCTAGATTTTTCAATCTCCCACCCAAATGGCTGATTCACAGGAATAGTAGTTTAATGTACAAACATTGTCGACAAATGGAAATGTAATGAAGAAAAGGATGGGCAAGATATCATTCAAATATATGATGCCTGGTTAAACAGGATGGCATTGCACATTTCACGTATATTATGGCTGGCTAAAAGACATGAGACTGCACAATTCCCATATATGATATAGAAACTAAACAAGTGGCATTACAGAACATGTCTAAACTAAGCAGATGACATGTATGATTTCAAAAGTAGGCACTGCAAGGCAACATATGCATGATATGACTAACATCATCATGCCAAGGTAGAGCAAACACCTTGGGGGGTAAATAGGAGTGGTCAGCGGCGTCTGAATCTGCCTCAGAACAGATAGCCTCCTCTGGATTACAATCTGGAGAGGGGTGGGGAGGGTTTGCCATTGAACCCACCATGGAGCGATGTCTGCATGACATTGTATTGCCGCGCAAAACTCTTCTCTTTTTTTCTACATGTTCAACAAGACTGTGTACAATATTTGACATGCATACGGAAAAAATATGGTGAGATTATGTAAGGAGAGCATGCTGAAATTTAGAGTGACGGTAACAACCAGTGGATGGATCCAAAAATAACGATAGTAGGCTGATGATTGCTTTAATTTAATAAAAAGACAGATGATGATTGCTTTACTATTTGTTTCCCACCCAAGATGAACAACATAGGCATACCCTAGGTGAACCAGATATTAGACAGAGATACTATTCATTGCTTCCTCGATATGTGCCCCATAACTAATTTAGAACTCAAGTTTGAACATTATTTTGGACCTGACTTAACTGTCGAAACTGAAATTTACTGTGGAATCTGAATGTTACTGTCGAAACTGAACGCAATGGTAGTAGAGAGGCACTTGACATGTAGTTTAGGGAGGGCCTGCAGTTCATCTTCAACCTGCACCCCCCTGAGCCGCCAACCACCACCGGCCGAACCCTGGCCCCGGTGCCGCCTCGCCGCCCCAAAACAACTCCCCACCGCCGGTCCGCCGCCGCCCCGGCCAGCCCTATAGGCCCCCGCCCCCACCCTGAACCCTAAGATAGATAGTGGGGTACCTCTCCGACGAGCCCCCGTCCCCGCTGTGGGTGGTTCTTCCTTAACTCCGGCGAGCCCCCCCCCCCCCCTGAAAATCGACTGACCCAAAAGTCGATTCAGTCGACTGAAGTGTAGCTAAATATGGAGGAAATATGCCCTAGAGGCAATAATAAAGTTATTATTTATTTCCTTATTTCATGATAAATGTTTATTATTCATGCTAGAATTGTATTAACCGGAAACATAATACATGTGTGAATACATAGACAAACAGAGTGTCACTAGTATGGCTCTACTTGACTAGCTCGTTGATCAAAGATGGTTATGTTTCCTAACCATAGACATGAGTTGTCATTTGATTAACGGGATCACATCATTAGGAGAATGATGTGATTGACTTGACCCATTCCGTTAGCTTAGCACTTGATCGTTTAGTATGTTGCTATTGCTTTCTTCATGACCTATACATGTTCCTATGACTATGAGATTATGCAACTCCCGTTTACCGGAGGAACACTTTGTGTGCTACCAAACGTCACAATGTAACTGGGCGATTATAAAGGTGCTCTACAGGTGTCTCCGCAGGTACTTGTTGGGTTGGCGTATTTCGAGATTAGGATTTGTCACTCTGATTGTCGGAGAGGTATCTCTGGGCCCACTAGGTAATGCACATCACTATAAGCCTTGCAAGCATTGCAACTAATGAGTTAGTTGCGGGATGATGTATTACAGAATGAGTAAAGAGACTTGCCGGTAACGAGATTGAACTAGGTATTGAGATACCGACGATCGAATCTCGGGCAAGTAACATACCAATGACAAAGGGAACAACGTATGTTGTTATGTGGTCTGACCGATAAAGATCTTCGTACAATATGTGGGAGCCAATATGGGCATCGAGGTTCCGCTATTGGTTATTGACCGGAGACGAGTCTCGGTCATGTCTACATAGTTCTCGAACCCGTAGGGTCCGCACGCTTAAAGTTTCGATGACGGTTATATTATGAGTTTATGTGTTTTGATGTACCGAAGGAGTTTGGAGTCCCGGATGAGATCGGGGACATGACGAGGAGTCTCAAGATTGTTGAGACGTAAAGATCGATATATTGGACGACTATATTCGGACATCGGAAAGATTCCGAGTGATTCGGGTATTTTCGGGAGTACCAGGGAGTTACGGGAATTCGTATTGGGCCTTAATGGGTAATACGGGAAAGGAGAGCAAGGCCTCAAAGGGTGGCCGCACCCCTCCCCATGGGCTGGTCCGAATTGGACTAGGGAGGGGGGCGCCCCCTTCCTTCCTTCTCCTTTTCCCTTCCCTTTCCTTCCCTCCTACTCCTACTACTTGGAAGGGCTCCTAGTTCTACTAAGAAAGGGGGAATCCTACTCCCGGTGGGAGTAGGACTTCCCTAGGGCGCGCCATAGAGAGGGCCGGCCCTCCCCCTCCTCCACTCCTTTATATAAGGGGGTAGGAGGGCACCCCATAGACACAACAATTGATCGTTTGATCTTTTAGCCGTGTGCGGTGCCCCCCTCCACCATAGTCCACCTCGATAATACTGTAGCGGTGCTTAGGCGAAGCCCTGCGTTGGTAGAACATCATCATTGTCAACACGCCGTCGTGCTGACGAAACTCTCCCTCAACACTCGGCTGGATCGGAGTTTGAGGGGCGTCATCGGGCTGAACGTGTGCTGAACTCTGAGGTGCCGTGCGTTCGGTACTTGATCGGTTGGATCGTGAAGACGTACGACTACATCAACCGCGTTGTGCTAACGCTTCCGCTTTCGGTCTACGAGGGTACGTGGACAACCCTCTCCCCTCTCGTTGCTATGCATCACCATGATCTTGCGTGTGCGTAGGATTTTTTTTGAAATTACTACGTTCCCCAACAGTGGCATCCGAGCCAGGTTTTATGCGTAGATGTCATATGCACGAGTAGAACACAAGTGAGTTGTGGGCGATATAAGTCATACTGCTTACCAGCATGTCATACTTTGGTTCGGCGGTATTGTTGGGTGAAGCGGCCCGGACTGACATTACGCGTACGCTTACGCGAGACTGGTTCTACCGACGTGCTTTGCACACAGATGGCTAGCGGGTGTCAGTTTCTCCAACTTTAGTTGAATCGAGTGTGGCTACGCCCGATCCTTGTGAAGGTTAAGACAACACCAACTTGACAAACTATCCTTGTGGTTTTGATGCGTAGGTAAGAACGGTTCTTGCTCAGCCCGTAGCAGCCACGTAAAACTTGCAACAACAAAGTAGAGGACGTGTAACTTGTTTTTGCAAGGCATGTTGTGATGTGATATGGTCAAGACGTGATGAGATATAAGTTATTGTATGAGATGATCATGTTTTGTTGAAGTTATCGGCAATTGGCAAAAGCCTTATGGTTGTCTCTTTATTGCATAAGATGCAAGCGCCAAATAATTGCTTTACTTTATCGCTACGCGATAGCAATAGTTGCAAGAGCAATAGTTGGCAAGACGACCATGTGACGACACATTGATATAGATCAAGATGATGGAGATCATGGTGTCATGCCGGTGACGATGGAGATCATGACGATGCTTTGGAGATGGAGATCAAAGGCACAAGATGATGATGGCCATATCATGTCACATATTATGATCGAATGTGATGTTTATCTTTTATACATCTTATTTTGCTTAGTTCGGCGGTAGCTTTATAAGATGATCTCTCACTAAATTATCAAGGTATAAGTGTTCTCCCTGATTATGCACTGTTGCGAAAGTTCTTCGTGCTGAGACACCACGTGATGATCGGGTGTGATAGGCTCTACGTTCAAATACAACGGGTGCATAATAGTTGCACACGCGGAATACTCAGGTTAAACTTGACGAGCCTAGCATATAATAGATATGGCCTTGGAACACTGAGACCGAAAGGTCGAGCGTGAATCATATAGTAGATATGATCAACATAGTGATGTTCACCATTGAAACTACTCCATCTCACGTGATGATCAGACATGGTTTAGTTGATATGGATCACATGATAACTTAGAAGATTAGAGGGATGTCTATCTAAGTGAGAGTTCTTAAGTAATATGATTAATTGAACTTTAATTTATCATGAACTTAGTCTTGGTAGTATTAGCATATCTATGTTGTAGATCAATAGCTCGCGTTTAGCTCCCTTGTTTAATTTTTGATATGTTCCTAGAGAAAACTGAGTTGAAAGATGTTAGTAGCAATGATGTGGATTGGATCCGTGATCTGAGGACTATCCTCATTGCTGCATAGAATAATTATGTCCTTGATGCACCACTAGGTGACAGACCTATTGTAGGAGCAGATGCAGACGTTATGAACGTTTGGCTAGCTCAATATGATGACTACTTGATAGTTTAGTGCACCATGCTTAACGGCTTAGAATCGGGACTTCAAAGACGTTTCAAACGTCATGGACCATATGAGATGTTCCAAGAGTTGAAGTTAATATTTCAAGCAAATACCCGAGTTGAGAGATATGCAGTCTCCAGCTAGTTCTATTGCTAAAAGATGGAAGAGAATAGCTCAAGCAGTGAGCATGTGCTCAGATTGTCAGGGTACTACAATCGGTTGAATCAAGTGGGAGTTAATCTTCCAGATAAAATAGTGATTGACAGAATTCTCTAGTCACCATCACCAAGTTAGTAGAACTTCGTGATGAACTATAATATGCAAGGGAGAACGGAAACGATTCCCAAGCTCTTCGTGATGCTGAAATCGACGAAGGTAGAAATCAAGAAAAACATCAAGTGTTGATGGTTGACAAAACCACTAGTTTCAAGAAAAGGCAAAGGGAAGAAGGGGAACTTCAAGAAGAACGACAAACAAGTTGCTGCTCAAGTGAACAAGCCCAAGTCTGTTCCTAAGCCTGAGACTAAGTGCTTCTACTGCAAAGGGACTGGTCAGTGGAAGCGGAACTGCCCCAAGTATTTGGCGGATAAGAAGGATGGCAAAATGAACAAAGGTATATTTGATATACAGATTATTGATGTGTATTTTACTAGTGTTCGTAGCAACCCCTCGGTATTTGATACTGGTTCAGTTGCTAAGAGTAGTAACTCGAATCGGAAGTTGCAGAATGAACAGAGACTAGTTAAAGGTGAAGTGACGATGTGTGTTGGAAGTAGCTCCAAGATTGATATGAGCATCATCGCACGCTCCCTACACTTTCGGGATTAGTGTTGAACCTAAATAAGTGTTATTTGGTGTTTGCATTGAGCATGAATATGATTTGATCATGTTTATTGCAATACGGTTATTCATTTAAGTTAAAGAATAATTGTTGTTCTATTTACATGAATAAAACCTTCTATGGTCATACATCCAATGAAAATGGTTTGTTGGATCTCGATCGTAGTGATACACATATTCATAATATTGAAGCCAAAAGATGCAAAGTTGATAATGATAGTGCAACTTATTTGCGGCACTGCCGTTTAGGTCATATTGGTGTAAAGCGCATGAAGAAACTCAATGCTGATGGGATTTTGGAATCAATTGATTATGAATCACTTGATGCTTGCGAACCATGCCTTATGGGCAAGATGACTAAAGACTCTGTTCTCCGGAACAATGGAGCGAGCGACTGACTTATTGGAAATAATACATACTGATGTATGCAATCCGATGAGTGTTGAGGCTCATGGCAAGTATCGTTATTTTCTGACCTTCACAGATGATTTGAGCAGATATGGGTATATCTACTTGATGAAACATAAGTCTGAAACATTTGAAAAGTTCAAAGAATTTCAGAGTGAAGTGGAAAATCATAGTGACAAGAAAATAAGGTTTCTACGATCTGATCGCAGAGACAAATATTTGAGTTACGAGTTTGGTCTTCAACTAAAACAATGTGGAATAGTTTCACAAATTCGTGCCACCTGGAACACCACAGCATAATGGTGTGTCCGAACGTCATAACCGTACTTTATTGGATATATAGTACAATCTATGATGTTTCTTACCGATTTACCACTATCGTTTTGGGGTCATGCATTAGAGACAGCTGCATTCACGCTAAAAAGGGCACCATCTAAGTCCGTTGAGAAGACACAATATGAACTGTGGTTTGGCAAGAAACCAAAGTTGTCATTTCTTAAAGTTTGGGGTTGCGATGCTTATAAGAAAAAGTTTCATCATGATAAGCTCAAACCCAAATCGGAGAAATGTGTCTTCATAGGATACCCAAAGGAGACAGTTGGGTACACCTTCTATCACAGATCCGAAGGCAAGACATTCGTTGCTAAGAATGGATACTTTCTAGAGAAGGACTTTCTCTTGAAAGAAGTGAGTCGGAGGAAAGTAGAACTTGATAAGGTAATTGTACCTTCTTCCTTATTGGAAAGTCGTTCATCACAGAAATCTGTTCCTGTGACTACTACACCAATTAGTGAGGAAGCTAATGATGATGATCATGTAACTTCAGATCAAGTTACTACCGAATCTCGTAGGTAAACCAGAGTGAGATCCGCACAAGAGTGGTACGGTAATCCTGTTCTGGAAGTCATGTTACTAGACCATGACGAACTTGCGAACTATGAGGAACCGATGATGAGCCCAGATTCCGCAAAATGGCTTGAGGCCATGAAATCTGAGATGGGATCCATGTATGAGAACAAAGTATGGACTTTGGTTGACTTGCCCGATGATCGGCAAGCCATAGATAATAAATGGATCTTTAAGAGGAAGATGGACGCTGATAGTAGTGTTACTATCTACAAAGCTAGACTTGTCGAAAAAGGTTTTTGACAAAGTTCAAGGTGTTGACTACGATGAAATTTTCTCACTCGTAGCGATGCTTAAGTATGTCCAAATCATGTTAGCAATTGCCGCATTTTATGAAATCTGGCAAATGGATAAACAAAACTACATTCCTTAATGGATTTATTAAAGAAGAGCTGTATATGATGCAACCGAAGGTTTTGTCAATCCTAAAGGTGCTAACAAAATATGCAAGCTCCAGCGATCCATCTATGGACTGGTGCAATCATCTCGGAGTTGGAATATACGCTTTGATAAGTTGATCAAAGCATATAGTTTTATACAGACTTGCGATGAAGCCTGTATTTACAAGAAAGTGAGTGGGAGCACTACAACATTTCTGATAAGTATATGTGAATGACATATTGTTGATCGGAAATATTGTAGAATTATTCCGCAAAGCATAAAGGAGTGTTTGAAAGGAGTTTTTCAAAGAAAGACCTCGGTGAAGCTGCTTACATATTGAGCATCAAGATCTATAGAGATAGATCAAGACGCTTGATAAGTTTTTTCAATAAGTAAATACCTTGACAAGATTTTGAAGTAGTTCAAAATGGAACAGTCAAAGAAAGAGTTCTTGCCTGTGTTACAAGGTGTGAAGTTGAGTAAGACTCAAAGCCCGACCACGGCAGAAGATAGAAAGAGAATGGAAGTCATTCCCTATGCCTCAGCCATAGGTTCTATAAAATATGCCATGCTGCGTGATATGTCTCCAACGTATCTATAATTTTTGATCGCTCCATGCTATATTATCTACTGTTTTGGGCAATATTGGGCTTTATTATCCACTTTTATATCATTTTTGGGACTAACCTATTAACCGGAGGCCCAGCCCAGATTTGCTGTTTTATGCCTATTTCAGTGTTTCGAGGAAAAGGAATATCAGACGGAGTCGAAGCGGAACGAAATCGACTGGAGAAGTCATTTTTGGAAGGAAACCCACCAGATAGACTTGGACTCTACGTCAGAAGATACGGGAGCTAGCCACGAGGGTGGGGGCGCACCCCCCTGCCTCGTGGGCCCCCTGCAGCTCCACCGACGTACCCCTTGCACCCATATATACCTACGTATCGTAAAACTTCCAGAACAAAAATTAGATCGGGAGTTCCGCCACCGCAAGCCTCTGTAGCCACCAAAAACCTCTCGGGACCCTGTTCTGGCACCCTGCCAAAGGGGGGGACCCTCATCGGTGGCCATCTTCATCATCCCGGCGCTCTCCATAACGAGGAGGGAGTAGTTCACCCTCGGGGCTGAGGGTATGTACCAGTAGCTATGTGTTTGATCTCTCTCTCTCTCTCTCTCTCTCTCTCTCTCTCTCGTGTTCTTGATTTGGCACGATCTTGATGTATCGTGAGCTTTGCTATTATAGTTGGATCTTATGTTTCTTCTCCCCCTCTTCTCTCTTGTAATGGATTGAGTTTTCCCCTTGAAGTAATTTTATCGGATTGAGTCTTTAAAGATTTGAGAACACTTGATGTATGTCTTACCGTGCGTATCTGTGGTGACAATGGGATATCACGTGCCACTTGATGTATGTTTTGGTGACCAACTTGAGGTGACATTGGAGTATCTAGGTGACATTAGGGTTTTGATTGATTTGTAGCTTAAGGTGTTATTCTATTACGAACTCTAGGGCTGTTTGTGACACTTATAGGAATAGCCCAACGGATTGATTGGAAAGAATAACTTTGAGGTGGTTTTGTACCCTACCATAATCTCTTTGTTTGTTCTCCGCTATTAGTGACTTTGGAGTGACTCTTTGTTGCATGTCGATGGATAGTTATATGATCCAGTTATGTTATTATTGTTGAGAGGACTTGCACTAGTGAAAGTATGAACCCTAGGCCTTTTTTCCTACCATTGCAATACCGTTTACGCTCACTTTTACCGCTTGCTACCTTGCTGTTTTTATATTTTCAGTTCACAAAAACCTATATCTACCATCCATATTGCACTTGTATCACCATATCTTCGCCTAACTAGTGCACCTATACAATTTACCATTGTATTGGGTGTGTTGGGGACACAAGAGACTCTTTGTTATTTGGTTGCAGGGTTGTTTGAGAGAGACCATCTTCATCCTACGCCTCCCATGGATTGATAAACCTTAGGTCATCCACTTGAGGGAAATTTCCTACTGTCCTACAAACCTCTACACTTGGAGGCCCAACAACGTCTACAAGAAGAAGGTTGTGTAGTAGACATCAAGCTCTTTTCTGTCGCCGTTGCTGGGGAGGCTAGGTAAGTGAAGGTATATCTTTAGATCTTGCAATCGAATCCTTTTGTTTCTTGTTTGAGCACTAGTTAGTTTATAAAAGAAAACTACCAAAAAATGGAATTGAGTTTGTCTCATACGCTTCATCTTTTTAATATCTTTCGTGAGTATGATGGAAAGGATAATTGTGCTCAAGTGCTAGAAGAAGAGATCTTTAAAATGTTTGGCACTAAATCTTTGAATGATGAACATGATTGCAATGCTGTTAGTACGAATTCTTTGAATATCCATGATGCTAATGATGATTCACTAGTTATAATGAAAATGCCTCCTATAAACATGTCAATTTTTGTGGAGTAGATTGGGTTTGCAAGTACACACCAAATAGGGAAGATAGATATTGCAAGAGGCATAAGTACTTAGAAACCAAATTGTTGCAAGAAGAGCTAGATGAATGTGCTGAAAGATTTAATATTTTTCGTGCCCCTTGTGAACTTTGCAATGAACATGGTCATTTAGAGCTCCAATGCTATTTGTTTCATGATCAAGTCGTGTCTAAATATTGTGATAATTTGATTACCCTTAAGCATCATAAAGAACTTAGCCTTATTTTGGGTTATGAAGAAATGAAACGTATAACTGAGGGTATTCCAAAATTTAATCTTGATAGAATTCTTGATTTTGATCTAGAAAAGATTTATATGTATTGTGCGATGAATTGCATTGAAAATCCTTATATTGCCAATTACATAAAGAAAAGAAAACAAATAGAAGATGAAGGAAATACTAATGAAAGGGAAGAGACTTCCCAATATCCTCCTATCATTTCTTATGATGAATCACGTAATGAGGGGGAGCCTTTTATTCAAAAAATCTCATCAATAAGGAGCTCCAAAAAGAGGATTGAACCCACACATGATACGGTGAAGAAGTAGAAAAGAAAAATGAAGATAGGTAAAAAGGTATCTCTCCCAAATAAAGTTGCTCCTATTATTGCTATGCCTCATGAAAATGATACACTTGATGATGATCTTGTTATGCCTATTGCTTGTTGTGATGATTATGATTGGGAAGATAATGATACTTCTTTTGATCTTGAAAATCTTTTTGGCACTTGCTTGGAAGAATATAATAATTGCTATACTATTGGTGCTATCCATGCTATTAATGATGTGAGTGATTATGCTTATGATACGAAAAGGCCCAAGCTTGGGGAAGCTATGTTTGATGAGGACCACATATTTGAGAATATATTTGCTGTAATTAATGTTTGTCCCAAGCTTGGGGATGCTATGTTTAATAATGATAATATTTTTAGCCTCTCAAGTTTTGATATGCAAAGTAGTTGTGATGATAGCATGCCTTCTACCTTTGATGAATATATTTATGAAAGTGGTTTTGGAAGAGTGTCAACTTTAGGAAGTAGTGATCCCACAATATTGGAGGATGTTGAATCTTATAATATCTATGAAAGTGGATTTGGAGAGGTCATGACTTTATTTAGTGATGTATCCACTATTTCAGAAGAGGTTTCAATCGATTATGATGAGAACAATGTTGCTACTTATGATGATTATTGTAATAAAACTTATGCTATAAAGAGTAGTGATGATTATATTTATAAAACTTGTCATGGTTATGAGTACCCTTTCCCTGAACATTACTCTTTTAATGTGGAAACAATTTATAGTATTCAAGTCTCTTATGATACTCCCACTATTCCGAATGAGAAGAATTTTGCTTATGTGGAGAGTAATAAAAATTCTATGCTAGTAGATCATGAAAAGAATGCTTTATGTGCTGGTTATATGGTTGAATTCATTCATGATGCTACTGAAAATTATTATGAGGGAGGAACATATGCTTGTAGGAATTGCAATAATATCAAGTTTCCTCTCTATGTGCTTAAAATCTCGAAGTTATGCTTGTTTTGCCTTCCTATGCTAGTTGATTGTTGTTCCCATAAGTTGTTTGCTCACAAGATCCCTATGCATAGGAAGTGGGTTAGACTTAAATGTGCTAGTCATATTCTTCATGATGCTCTCTTTATGTTTCAATTCTTATCTTTATGTGAGCATCATTGAAATCATCATGCCTAGCTAGGGGCATTAAACGTTAGCGCTTGTTGGGAGGCAACCCAATTTTATTTAATTTCTTACTTTTTGGTTCTGTTTAGGAATAAATAATCCATCTAGCTTCTGTTTAGATGTGGTTTTATGTTTTAATTAGTGTTTGTGCCAAGTAGAACCTTTGGGAAGACTTGGGTGAAGTCTTTATGATCATGTTGTAAAAAACAGAAACTTTAGCGCTCACGAGATTAGCTAGAACGTTTTACTGGAGAGTGCTATTTAGTTGATTATTTTTGCAGATGATTACTAGACAAATTCCTCAGGTCCAACAATTTATTTTAGAATTTTTGGAGTTGCAGAAGTTTGCTTTAGTTACAAATTACTACATATTGTTCTGTTTTTGACAGACTCTGTTTGTCGTGTGTTGTTTGCTTATTTTAATGAATCTATGGCTAGTAAAATAATTTATAAACCATAGAGAAGTTGGAATACAGTAGGTATAACACCAATATAAATAAAGAATGAGTTCATTACAGTACCTCGAAGTGGAGTTTTGTTTTCTTTCGCTAACGGAGCTCACGAGTTTTCTATTAAGTTTTGTGTTGTGAAGTTTTCAAGTTTTGGGTAAAGATTTGATGGACTATGGAATAAGGAGTGGCAAGAGCCTAAGCTTGGGGATGCCCAAGGCATCCCAAGGTAATATTCAAGGATAAACAAGCGTCTAAGCTTGGGGATGCCCCGGAAGGCATCCCCTCTTTCGTCTTCATTCATCGGTAACTTTACTTGGAGCTATATTTTTATTCACCACATGATATGTGTTTTGCTTGGAGCGTCATGTCATTTTATTTAGCTTTGCTTGCTGTTTGAATAAAGTACCAAGATCTGAAATTATTAAATGAGAGAGTCTTCACATGGTTGCATAATTATTTAACTACTCATTGATCTTCACTTATATCTTTCGGAGTAGTTTGTCATTTGCTCTAGTGCTTCACTTATATCTTTTAGAGCACGGTGGTGGTTCTATTTTGAAGAAATAGATGAACTCTCATGCTTCAGTTAGATTATTTTGAGAGTCTTAAATAGCATGGTAATGTGCTTAATTCTAATATGCTAGGCATACAAGAATAATAAAAGAAAAATTCTTATGAGTGTGTTGAATACTAAGAAAAGATTGAAGCATGATAATTGTTTTGAGATATGGAGGTGATAATATTAGAGTCATGCTAGTTGAGCAGCTGTGAATTAAAGAGTACTTGCGTTGAAGTTTGTGATTCCCGTAGCATGCACGTATGGTGAACCGTTATGTAACGAAGTCGGAGCATGAGGTGTTTATTGATTGTCTTCCTTATGAGTGGCAGTCAGGGATGAGCGATGGTCTTTTCCTACCAATCTATCCCCCTAGGAGCATGCGCGTAATACTTTGCTTTGATAACTTCTAGATTTTTGCAATAA
Source organism: Aegilops umbellulata (assembly GCA_032464435.1). Lineage (NCBI taxonomy): Eukaryota > Viridiplantae > Streptophyta > Magnoliopsida > Poales > Poaceae > Aegilops > Aegilops umbellulata. Next base: position 4,624,888 of record CP136059.1, read on the forward strand.
GTATATGAGTTCTTTATGACTAATGTTGAGTCCAAGGATTATACGCACTTTTCCCATCCTTCCACCATTGGTAGCCTCTCTAATACCGGGCACTTTTCGCCGGTATCATACACCCACCATATATCTTCCTCAAAACAGCCACCATACCTACCTATCATGGTATTTCCATAGCCATTCCGAGATATATTGCCATGCAACTTTCCACCGTTCCGTTTATTATGACACGCTCCATCATTGTCATATTGCTAGCATGATCATGTAGTTGACATCGTATTTGTGGCAAAGCCACCATTCATAATTCTTTCATACATGTCACTCTTGATTCATTGCATATCCCAGTACACCGCCGGAGGCATTTATATAGAGTCATATCTTGTTCTAAGTATCGAGTTGTAATTGTTGAGTTGTAAGGAAAATAAAAGTGTGATGGTCATCATTTCTAGAGCATTGTCCCAAGTGAGGAATAAAAAATAAAAAAATAAAAAAGAGAGAGGAAAAAAGGCCATAAAAAAGAGAAGTCCCAAACAAAAAAATGAGAGAAAAGGAGAGAAGGGACAATGCTACTATCCTTTTACCACACTTGTGCTTCAAAGTAGCACCATGATCTTCATGATAGAGAGTCTCCTATGTTGTCACTTTCATATACTAGTGGGAATTTTTCATTATAGAACTTGGCTTGTATATTCCAATGATGGGCTTCCTCAAAATTCCCTAGGTCTTCGTGAGCAAGTGAGTTGGATGCACACCCACTTAGTTTCTTGTTGAGCTTTCATATGCTTATAGCTCTAGTGCATCCGTTGCATGGCAATCCCTACTCACTCACATTGATATCTATTGATGGGCATCTCCATAGCCCGTTGATACGCCTAGTTGATGTGAGACTATCTTCCCCTCTTTTTGTCTTCTCCACAACCACCATTCTATTCCACATATAGTGTTATATCCATGGCTCACGCTCATGTATTGCGTGAAGATTGAAAAAGTTTTGAAAATGTTAAAGTATGAAACAATTGCTTGGCTTGTCATCAGGGTTGTGCATGATTTAAATACTTTGTGTGGTGAAGATGGAGCATAGCCAGACTATATGATTTTGTAGGGATAACTATCTTTGGCCATGTTATTTTGAGAAGACATAATTGCTTTATTTGTATGCTTGAAGTATTATTATTTTTATGTCAATATGAACTTTTGTCTTGAATCTTTTGGATCTGAATGTTCATATCACAATTGAGAAGAATTACAGTGAAATTATGCCAACTAGCATTCCACATCAAAAATTATCTTTTTTTATCATTTACCTACTTGAGGACGAGCAGGAATTAAGCTTGGGGATGCTTGATACGTCTCCAACGTATCTATAATTTTTGATTGCTCCATGCTATATTATCTACTGTTTTGGGCAATATTGGGCTTTATTATCCACTTTTATATCATTTTTGGGACTAACCTATTAACCGGCGGCCCATCCTCGATTTGTTGTTTTATGCCTATTTCAGTGTTTCGAGGAAAAGGAATATCACACGGAGTCGAAACGGAACGAAATCAATTGGAGAAGTTATTTTTGAAAGGAATCCCACCAGATAGACTTGGACTCTATGTCAGAAGATACGGGAGCTGGCCACGAGGGTGGGGGGCGTGCCCCCTGCCTCGTGGGGCGCCCGCAGCTCCACCGACGTACCCCTTGCACCTATATATACCTACGTATCGTAAAACTTCCAGAACAGAGATTAGATTGGGAGTTCCGCCACCGCAAGACTCTGTAGCCACCAAAAACCTCTGGGACCCTGCTCCGGCACCCTGCCGGAGGGGGGAACCCTCATCGGTGGCCATCTTCATCATCCCGGCGCTCTCCATGACGAGGAGGGAGTAGTTCACACTCGGGGCTGAGGGTATGTACCAGTAGCTATGTGTTTGATCTCTCTCTCTCTCTCGTGTTCTTGATTTGGCATGATCTTGATGTATCGCGAGCTTTGCTATCATAGTTGTATCTTATGTTTCTTCTCCCCCTCTTCCCTCTTGTAAAGAATTGAGTTTTCCCCTTGAAGTAATTTTATCGGATTGGGTCTTTAAAGATTTGAGAACACTTGATGTATGTCTTGCCGTGCGTATCTGTGGTGACAATGGGATGTCACGTGCCACTTGATGTATGTTTTGGTGACCAACTTGCAGGTTTCGCCCATGAACCTATGCATAGGGGTTGGCACACATTTTCGTCGTGATTCTCTGGTAGAAACTTTGGGCACTCTTTGAGGTTCTATGTGTTGGTTGAATAGATGAATCTGAGATTGTGTGATGCATATCGTATAATCATACCCACGGATACTTGTGGTGACATTGGAGTATCTAGGTGACATTAGGGTTTTGGTTGATTTGTATCTTAAGGTGTTATTCTAGTATGAACTCTAGGGCTGTTTGTGACTGACGGAGTCCTGGATTAGGGGGTGTTCGGGTAGCCAGACTATACCTTCAGCCGGACTCCTGGACTATGAAGATACAAGATTGCAGACTTCTTCCCGTGTCCGGATGGGACTTTCCTTGGCGTGGAAGGCAAGCTAGGCGATGCGGAAACTCAAGATCTCCTACCATTGTAACCGACTCTGTGTAACCCTAACCCTATCCGGTGTCTATATAAACAGGAGGGTTGTAGTCCGTAGGACGAACAATCATCGTACACAATCATACCATAGGCTAGCTTCTAGGGTTTAGCCTCCTTGATCTCGTGGTAGATCTACTCTTGTACTACCCATATCATCAATATTAATCATGCAGGAGTAGGGCATTACCTCCATCGAGAGGGCCCGAACCTGGGTAAAAACATCGTGTCCCTTGTCTCCTGTTACCATCCGGCCTTGACGCACAGTTCGGGACCCCCTACTCGAGATCCGCCGGTTTGGACACCGACATTTGTGCTTTCATTGAGAGTTCCTCTGTGTCGTCGCCTTTAGGCCCGATGGCTCCTCTAATCATCAACAACGATGAGGTCCAGGGTGAGACTTTTCTCCCCGGACAGATCTTCGTTTTTGGCGGCTTGTCTCTGCTGGCCAATTCGCTTGGTCATCTGGAGCAGATCGAAAGCTACGCCCCTGGCCATCAAGTCAGGTTTGGAAGCTTAAACTACACGGCTGATATCCGCGGAGACTTGATCTTCGATGGGTTCGAGCCACAACCAAGCGCGCCGCACTACCTCGAGGGGCATGATCTAGCTCTGCCTCCGAACAGTGTCCTGGAGGCCGCATACGCACCGGTTCCGACCCTTAACTCGGAGCCTATTGCGCCAAGCGAGGAGGGACAGTTGTACGTCACCTCAGGGGCGGCGATCTCAAAGGCGATCGAGCCGAACGCCAGCCCCGCACTCCGCGTGACCCGTGACCCCGAGGGTCCGGACTCCTCCCCGGACTCCGAACCCCCGCGCTCCTGCCGGTCGAATCCGATTGGGCACCGATAATGGAGTTCACCGCCGCGGACATCTTTCAGCACTCGCCTTTTGGCGACATCCTGAATTCTCTCAAATCTCTCTCTTTATCAGGAGAGCCCTGGCCGGACTACGGTCAGCGAGGATGGGATACGGACGATGAAGAAATTCAAAGCCCACCCACTTCCCACTTGGTAGCCACTGTCGACGATTTATTCGACATGCTTGACTTTGGCTCCGAAGACTTCGACGGTATGGACGACGAGGCTGGAGACAAACAAGAACCAGCACCTGTAGGGCGCTGGACAGCCACCTCGTCATATGACATATATATGGTGGATACTCCAAAAGATGGAGATGGCGATGGAATAGCGGGGGATGACACCTCCAAGAAACAGCCAAAGCGCCGGCATCACCGGCGTCGCTCTAAATCCCGCCAAAGCAAAAAAGGTGATTCCGGCACCGGAGATAATAGTACCCCGGATAGCGCCGAAGAACACCCTCCCCAGCAAGATTCGGCGCAGGAAGATGGAGAAGCCAGCCCTCATGAGAGAGCGGCAGACCGAGAGGTTGAGGACGATAACTATATGCCTCCCTCCAAAGACGAGGCTAGCCTCGATGACGACGAATTCGTCATACCATCAGACCCCGCCGAACAAGAGCGTTTCAAACGCAGGCTTTTGGCCACGGCGAACAGCCTCAAGAAAAAGCAGCAACAACTTAGAGCTGATCAAGATCTGCTAGCTGATAGATGGACTGAAGTCCTTGCGGCTGAAGAGTATGAACTCGAACGCCCCTCCAAGAGCTACCCAAAGCGCAGGCCGCTACCCCGATCAGAGGAGGAAGCGCCTACATCACCAGCGCACGACATGGCAGACCGGCCACCTCGCGGCCGCGACAGAGAGGCCTCTCGGCCCTCCACACAAGCCATGCCCCAACACCGCTCAACTAAGGCACGGGAAAACGCGCCAGACCTGCGAGATGTACTGGAGGATAAGGCAAGGCAAACAAGATCGATCTATGGATCGCGCAGGCGCCCTACGACACGTGACGATGATCTTCACTCCGGATACAACAAATCTGGTAGGGCCGAACACAACAGACATAGCTCCTCTCAGCTACGTCGTGCCATAGCCCAATACAGGGGCGCCGCACACCCACTATGCTTCACAGATGAAGTAATGGATCATAAAATCCCAGAGGGTTTCAAACCCGTAAACATCAAATCATACGATGGCACTACAGATCTGGCGGTATGGATCGAGGATTATCTCCTTCACATCCACATGGCACGTGGCGATGATCTACACGCCATCAAATACCTCCCGCTCAAACTCAAAGGACCGGCCCGGCACTGGCTTAACAGCCTGCCAGCAGACTCAATCCGTTCTTGGGAGGACCTGGAAGCCGCATTCCTCGACAACTTCCAGGGCACTTATGTGCGACCACCGGATGCCGACGACCTAAGCCACATAATCCAGCAGCCAGAGGAATCGGCCAAGCAATTCTGGACACGGTTCCTAACAAAAAAAAACCAGATAGTCGACTGTCCAGACACAGAGGCCCTAGCATCCTTCAAGCATAACATCCGCGACGAGTGGCTTGCCCGGCACCTGGGACAGGAAAAGCCAAAATCTATGGCAGCCCTCACGACACTCATGACCCGCTTTTGCGCGGGCGAAGATAGCTGGCTAGCTCGCAGCAACAACTTATCAAAGAACCCTGGTAATTCGGATACCAAGGACAAAAGTGGCAGGACACGTCGAAATAAGCAAAAGCGCCGCGTTAGCAGCGACAGCAATGAAGATACGGCAGTCAACGCCGGATTCAGAGGCTACAAATCCGGTCAGCGGAAAAAGCCATTTAAAAAGAATACTCAGGGCCCGTCCAGTTTGGACCGAATACTCGACCGCTTGTGCCAGATCCATGGCACCCCCGAAAGGCCAGCCAATCACACTAACAGGGATTGTTGGGTGTTCAAGCAGGCAGGCAAGTTAAGAGCCGAAAACAAAGACAAGGGGTTACATAGCGACGACGAGGAGGAGCCCAGGCCGCCGAACAACAATGGACAGAAGGGGTTTCCCCCACAAGTGCGGACGGTGAACATGATATAAGCAACCCACATTCCCAAGAGGGAACAGAAGCGTGCGCTACGGGACGTATACGCGATGGAGCCAGTCGCCCCAAAGTTCAACCCATGGTCCTCCTGCCCGATCATTTTCGATCGAAGAGACCACCCCACTAGCATCCGTCATGGCGGCTTTGCCGCATTGGTTCTCGACCCAATCATCGACAGCTTTCACCTCACAAGAGTCCTCATGGACGGCGGCAGCAGCCTGAACCTGCTTTACCAGGATACAGTGCGGAAAATGGGCATAGATCCCTCAAGGATTAAGCCCACAAAAACGACCTTTAAAGGCGTTATACCAGGTGTAGAAGCCAGCTGTACAGGCTCCGTAACACTTGATGTGGTCTTCGGATCTCCGGATAATGTCGGGGAAACTGATCCACGAGCACCTATGGGGACCGAGCCCCTTTCGGTTCGGCGGGGGGCGGAGGTCGCACGAAGAGCAGATCGAGGCGAAGCACACGAGCAGTTTACCCAGCTTTGGAGCTCTCCGGAGAGATAATACTCCTACTGCTGCTTTGTGGTTTGTATTGGGTTCTTGCTCGGGAGCGCTGAGTGCTACAGTACACACAAGCGGCTAACGAGACCGAGCGTTCTTCTCTTCCTCTACGTTGCGCATGGGCCTCCTTTTATATGCCCAAGGGGTCACCGACAGGTGGCAACGTAGGCAAGGGCAAAAATGGAAAAGGTGTTGCGGTTGGTACAACTACCTGCACAGTGTGTCATACCTAACCCTGACGGCAGGGGACAAGGGCATTAAATGCCTATCTACGTCGCCCAAACAGTGCAAAAAAGGGACCGTCAGGGACGCCACCGCTCGCCACGATGGCGATCTTGTCAGCGCCGCTTGCCACAGTGCACCCCTGGCTGCACAGCCTCTCGCCACGTACGCCTGGAAGGGTCCCAGAGCGACACGTTGGTGGGTGTGATGGAGCGCGGGTACAGAGTGGTTGCTAGCCGTGGCAAATGCCTTGCCGCGGCCTTTGTCTTGTCGCGTCCGGGAGCTTGTCTCTCGCCGGGTCTTGCCGGGACGCGTGGCACGTCGCGGCAAGTTCCTTGAGATGCCTTGGGTGGCCTCCCCGGCAAGCTCCTCCTGCCGGGGTCTTGTGCCTTGAGTGGCCTTCCCGGCAAGCTCCTCTTGCCGGGGCCTTGTCTCCTTGGCTTGAATACTTTGTTCTTGAATGGCTCCAAAGGAACCACAGAGGATATTGGCGGTCACCCGGCAAGCCTTGCCGCGGGACGCTCCGACTGCCCGTGCACAAGTTCGGGATACTAGGGTACCCCTACTCTAGTACACCGCCAGATAACTTCCAAAGCGAAGAGTTAATCTTCGACATAGTCCCGTTTCGCAGTGGCTACCACGCCCTGCTCGGACGAACCGCATTCGCAAAGTTCAATGCGGTGCCGCACTACGCATATGTCAAGCTCAAGATGCCAGGCCCTCGAGGAGTAATCACGGTCAACAGAAACACCGAACGCTCCCTCCGTACGGAGGAGCACACGGCGGCTCTCGCAGCGGAAGTACAAAGCAGCCTTCTTAGGCAACTCTCCAGTCCGGCCGTTAAAAAGCCAGACACTGCCAAGTGCGCCCGGAGTAACCTACAACAAGACCTCCTGGCACGTTCCGAGCAGGCGTAGCAATGCGTCCCCAACCCCAGCCATCGCGACATAGCGAAGCTAGTACCTCGCGTACATAATTACGCCCTTGAAATACCATGGGCACAGGGGAAGGGGCACAGTAACGGCATGCCCGAAATACGGCTTAAAACATACTAGGGGCTGCCGGATTCTTTTTTTACTTTCAGGACTCCACACTTTGGACGACCTATTCGGCAATTCGACTGCCACACAAACGATGCAAGATCCAGGGAAGCAGACAAAGCTACGCCGCATTATGGAACTCCCAGGTGGTCTCTATTACGAGCGGTATTTCTGTTTCGAATACAATTCCGCGGCCTGCCCCTGGTCAGGACATGTTGAATAATCTAATATCTTTTTGCTTATCGCACTACTTGTATCGTCCGGCTTTGATAACTAGCCTCTTTATAAACAATGCATAGCTTTTTGTCTATTTTTTGCATTATCCTCTTTTAATATATATGTTTATTAAATAACATGATCGCACCCGTACACCATGGTACGACAAACATGTGAGGGGCTTCAGTACCCTTCGATCTGGTGTGAGAAGTCCGTACACTTTCACAAGTGCAGCACCCCGAACTTATAGCACTATATGCATCGGCTCCGAATCATGCTTTGGGTCAATAGTTGGGTTTGCCCGGCTCCTATGTTTTGGTGCCTTATGTTCCACTATATCGGCTAAGGTAGCACTAGGAGAACCACTGCGATTGTGCCCCGGTTCAGCTGGGTTAAGCACCTCAGTGGAGAAAGTTAAAACTTACTGTCATGATAAGGCAAGAGACCGGTCGCTGTTCGAGAGGTTTTTCGAGTCCCTAAAGACTTATGCCGCTTTGAGCGAGGAGCTGGCTTTGTCCGGCCAAAGGCATGGATAGCGCCCCGAATTCGGTCTTCCGAACTAGGGGCTTCGCCGAAATTTAAAATTATGAAGTTCTATGGCTAAGTGAGAGTGTTCAAGCATTATAGTCCGATTGCCTGGTTCATTGTGCTGAGCGCCTCCCTGGAAGGACCCAACCATGGGAAAAAGAGCGCTTAAGTTTATCCCGAACACCCAGCACTAGCGGCATGGGGGCAGAAGCCGACGACTGGCCATCTCTCAATTTTTGATAAACGGCCGCACAGAAAATAATATTTTAAATTCAATAAGCATTGCTTAGCGCATATGAACAAGTTTTAAGCGCACAGGATAAACATGAGCGAGTTCATTCAAAAATTACATCTTTGGTACATTCATCCGCAATAAGGCGGGCACCTGCAAGAACATCCTTGTAGTAGTTCTCGGGCTTTGCGATGCTCCTTCCCCTGCGGCGGCCCGTCCTTCACTAGCTTCTCACCGTCAAGCTTACCCCAGTGCACCTTTGCACGAGCAAGGGCCCTCTGGGCACCTTTGATGCAGGCCACCACCAGCCGCCGCACCAGCCCGAAGTAGCTCCCAGGCAGGGCCTCTCCGGGCCACAGCCGAACTATGAAGCCCTTCATGGCTTGTTCGGCCGCCTTGTGGAGCTCGACCAGCTGTTTCAGCTGGTCTCTCAAGGGCACAGGGTGTCCGGCCTCAGAATACTGAGACCAGAACACACTCTCCGTCGAGCTGCCCTCTTCAGCTCGGTAGAATGCGGCGGCGTCGGATATGCTGCAGGGAAGATCTGCGAACGCCCCTGGAGAACTCCGGATTCGGGTAAGTGACAAGTAGTTTACTTTTATATTTCTACTTTGCATTAAGAGTGCCTTACCCGCTGCTATCTTTTTCATCTCCTCCAACTCTTGGAGGGCCTTTTGGGCTTCGGCCTTGGCACCCTTGGCGGTCTCAAGGGCCGACGCGAGCTCGGATGCTTGCGCCTTTGACTCAAGCTCCAAGCTCTCATGTTTTTTCATGAGAGCCTACAGCTCTTGCTGCACCCCGCCAACCTGAGCCCTAAGTCTTTCTCGCTCGGTGCGCTCCTCGGCCGTTTTCTTTTCGGCCTCAGATAGCGCCTGCTTGAGGGTCGCCACCTCACTTGTGGCCCTTACAATAAGCAGCACGATCATGTTATTCTTTGCAATCACGCCTCTCTATAGGCACCCTTTTTTTGTAGGGTATTTCTTACCTTCTTTTTCCTCGAGCTGCCGTTTGGCAAGGCCGAGCTCTTGCTCGGTCCGTCCGAGGTCCTTTTTTAGGACATCCGCCTGTGCAGTCAGTGCGGCGGTGGATAGCAGCGAAGCCTGCATACACATATTAACTCTTTATTGTTAGACTCCTGCGAAATATAATAGATCCTCTATTCGGCTTTTCTTTCCGAACGCTGAATAGAGCATCAGGGGCTACTGTCTATGCGGTAATATTTTGACATATTTTTACTTACCTCGAAGCCTGTCAGAAGGCTAGCGCAAGCTTTAGTCAGTCCGCTCTTGGCGGACTGAACCCTTTGGATCACCGTACTCATAATAGTACGATGTTGCTCGTCGATGGAGGCGCCATCAAGCACCTCCAGCAGATTGTCCGGCACCTCCGGTTGGACGGAGGCCGCCGGCTCAGAAGGCTTTCTCCTCTTGGAAGGAGTTCGCCTACCGCGGACCAGCACTGTTGAAGAGTCCGGCGCGTCGTCCGGCACAAAGCCGGACTCGGAGCCCTGGGGGGTCTTGTCCCCTTTATTCCTGGGGTCCGGGAGGTCGCCTTTCGGCTCCTCCAGGACCACCTCCTCCTACCCCGGAGCTCGTTGCGACGCCACCTCGGTGTCGTCCGCAGTGCGGGGGGAGACAGCGGGCGGAACTGAGTTCACGTCCGACGAATCCAGGGAGTCGCTCGACGAATCGTCGAGTTCGGCCCGGGGTGGGCTGCACAATTATGTTCGGCATTATGGAAAGCTGAACAACCTAGGAATATCATGAGTCACTCTGGTATATGAATACTTACGATTTCGCCGGATGCTTGGCCCTGTTCGTCCACTCCTCTCCGCTCTCTTCGGCGTCATGGGAATAGTCCGGCGGAGGGGTCTTCCTTTTCCTAGACCCCTTGCCTTCCCTGATGGGGCGGCCTTCTTCTTCTCTTCTCCCTCCGCTGGGGGGGGAGAGCTTTCTTATTCCTCCTCCTCGTTTTCACTTGAGGAGGGCGCCTCGGACTCGTCAGATGACGAGTCCGACACCACCAAGTTACGGGCACTCTTTCGAGTCCCGGTGGTCTTCTTCTTCTTGACCTTCCTCTCCGGCACCACATAAGGTGACGGAGTCAGCAGCTTCACTAGGAGCGCTGGGGCTGGTCTTCGGGCAGGGGAGCCAGACAGTTAATTGGTCCGGATATCGCCTGCCAAGCCTGTCAAAGGTAGGGGAGTTTAGATCCCGCATAGAGTTAATCTATGAAAATGAGCTTGATAATCCTGTCAAAGGCATAGATAGCTTACCTCGCTAGCGTGACGCTGCGTGCTGTATCCGCGGTCCTCAGAAGCGGATGCGGGGGCCCCGGCGCCTTTGATTAGCACCTTCCAGACGTCTTCATACGATGTGTCGAAGAGCCTGTTGAGGGTTCGGTGCTATGCCGGGTCAAACTCCCACAAATTGAAATCCCGTCGTTGGCACGGGAGGATCAGACGAACGAGCATGACCTGGACTATATTGACAAGCCGGATTGGCTTGTTTACCAGGGACTGGATGCAGGTCTTCAGTCCGGTCACCTCTTCCTCGCTGCCCCACGACAGGCCCCACTCTTTCCAGGACATAAGCCGCGTGGGGGGTCCGGATCTGAACTCGGGGGCTGCGACCCATTCCGGATCGCGTGGCTCGGTGATGTAAAACCACCCGGCTTGCCACCCCTTTAGGGTCTCCACAAAGGAGCCCTCGAACTAGAGGACGTTGGCTATCTTGCCAGCCATAGCGCCTCCGCACTCTGCTTGGCTGCCACGCACCACCTTGGGCTTGACGTTGAAGGTCTTAAGCCAAAGGCCAAAATGGGGGTGGACGCGGAGGAAGGCCTCACACACGACGATAAACGTCGAGATGTTGAGGATGAAGTTCGGGGCCAGATCGTGGAAATCTAGGCCGTAGTAGAACATGAGTCCCCGGACGAACGGGTGAAGTGGAAAACCCAGTCCGCGGAGGAAGTGGGGAAGGAAAACTACCCTCTCATGGGGCCTTGGGGTGGGGAGAAGCTGCCCCTTCTCAGGATGCCGGTGTGGGATGTCCTTGGACAGGTATCCGGCCTTCCTTAGCTTTTTTACTTGGACCTCCGTGACGGAGGAGACCATCCACTTGCCTCCCGCTCTGGACATTGCTGGAGAAGGTTGAGGTGGGAAGAGCGGGCTTGGGCGCTGGAGCTTGGGTGCGCGAGAGATGGATTGGCAGAGGAGGAAGAAGGCGTAGGTAAAAAGGTGGATCCTTATCCCCTTATATGGGCGGATGCGGTTATGCGTCCCCACCTACCTAATAAAACTCGCTTGCCTCCCAAGCGCCGTGGTAAATGGCGCGGTTGGGTTACCCACGTCCGTATTGATGACAATCCCGTTAAAAGGGGCACAGGATCTCTGCTTTGACAAGACGTGCCAAGGAAACCGCCTCGCTAAACGTGCTGAGGTGGAAAAGTGAAAACAATTTGTATAAAGAGCCTGGCCGTAGTGTGATGGCGCACTGCGGAATACGTCAGCAGATTTGATTTGTGTTAATATTATTCTCTCTATGGCAATATGTGGGAACTTATTTTGCAGAGCCGGACACTATTTTTGGTGTTTACAATCTTCTATGAAGGACTTGGAGGAGGAACCCTCCTTGCAATGCCGAAGACAATCTGCGCGCCGGACTCGTCGTCATTGAAGCCTGGTTCATGGGCTACTGAGGGAGTCCTGGATTAGGGGGTGTTCGGGTAGCCGGACTATACCTTCAGCCGGACTCCTGGACTATGAAGATACAAGATTGAAGACTTCGTCCCGTGTCCGGATGGGACTTTCCTTGGCGTGGAAGGCAAGCTAGGCGATGCGGAAACTCAAGATCTCCTACCATTGTAACCGACTCAGTGTAACCCTAACCCTATCCGGTGTCTATATAAACCGGAGGGTTGTAGTCCGTAGGACGAACAATCATCGTACACAATCATACCATAGGCTAGCTTCTAGGGTTTAGCCTCCTTGATCTCATGGTAGATCTACTCTTGTACTACCCATATCATCAATATTAATCAAGCAGGAGTAGGGTATTACCTCCATCGAGAGGGCTCGAACCTGGGTAAAAACATCATGTCCCTTGTCTCCTGTTACCATCCGGCCTTGACGCACAGTTCGGGACCCCCTACCCGAGATCCGCCGGTTTTGACACCGAGAGATTGATTGGAAAGAATAACTTTGAGGTGCTTTCGTACCCTACCATAATCTCTTCGTTTGTTCTCCGCTATTAGTGACTTTGGAGTGACTCTTTGTTGCATGTTGAGGGATAGTTATATGATCCAATTATGTTATTATTGTTGAGAGGACTTCCACTAGTGAAAGTATGAACCCTAGGCCTTGTTTCCTACCATTGCAATACTGTTTACGCTCACTTTTACCGCTTGCTACCTTGCTGTTTTTATATTTTCAGTTCACAAAACCCTATATCTACCATCCATATTGCACTTGTATCACCATCTCTTCGCCGAACTAGTGCACCTATACAATTTACCATTGTATTGGGTGTGTTGGGGACACAAGAGACTCTTTGTTATTTGGTTGCAGGGTTGTTTGAAAGAGACCATCTTCATCCTACGCCTCCCACGGATTGATAAACCTTAGGTCATCCACTTGAGGGAAATTTGCTACTGTCCTACAAACCTCTGCACTTGGAGGCCCAAAAACGTCTACAAGAAGAAGGTTGTGTAGTAGACATCACTGCGTACCAGATCTATTGTATACCCTACACTGTGTTAAGCAAGGGAGTACAATAGTGATCTAGGAGTAGATCAATGGACATCGGTCAAAATTATCCTTACTGGAATAAGGATATGTTTCTCAATTATGGAGGTGACAAAAGGTTCGTCGTAAAGGGTTACGTCGATGCAAGTTTTGACACTGATCCAGATGACTCTAAGTCTCAATCTGGATACATATTGAAAGTGGGAGCAATTAGCTAGAGTAGCTCCATGCAGAGCATTGTTGACATAGAAATTTGCAAAATACATGCGGATCTGAATGTGGCAGACCCGTTGACTAAACTTCTCTCATAAGCAAAACATGATCACACCGTAGTACTCTTCGGGTGTTAATCACATAGCGATTTGAACTAGATTATTGACTCTAGTAAACCCTTTGGGTGTTGGTCACATGACGATGTGAACTATTGGTGTTAAATCACACGGTGATGTGAACTAGATTATTGACTCTAGTGCAAGTGGGAGACTGAAGGAAATATGCCCTAGAGGCAATAATAAAGTTATTATTTATTTCCTTATTTCATGATAAATGTTTATTATTCATGCTAGAAATGTATTAACCAGAAACATAATACATGTGTAAATACATAGACAAACAGAGTGTCACTAGTATGCCTCTACTTGACTAGCTCGTTGATCAAAGATGGTTATGTTCCCTAACCATAGACATGAGTTGTCATTTGATTAACGGGATCACATCATTAGGAGAATGATGTGATTGACTTGACCCATTTCGTTAGCTTAGCACTTGATCGTTTAGTATTCTGCTATTGCTTTCTTCATGACTTATACATGTTCCTATGACTATGAGATTATGCAACTCCCATTTACCGGAGGAACACTTTGTGTGCTACCAAACGTCACAACGTAACTGGGTGATTATAAAGGTGCTCTATAGGTGTCTCCGAAGGTACTTGTTGGGTTGGCGTATTTCGAGATTAGGATTTGTCACTCCGATTGTCGGAGAGGTATCTCTAGACCCACTCGGTAATGCACATCACTATAAGCCTTGCAAGCATTGCAACTAATGAGTTAGTTGCGAGATGATGTATTACAGAACGAGTAAAGAGACTTGCCGGTAACGAGATTGAACTAGGTATTGAGATACCGACGATCGAATCTCGGGCAAGTAACATACCAATGACAAAGGGAACAATGTATGTTGTTATGCGGTCTGACCGATAAAGATCTTCGTAGAATATGTGGGAGCCAATATGAGCATCCAGGTTCCGTTATTGGTTATTGACCGGAGATGTGTCTCGGTTATGTCTACATAGTTCTCGAACCCGTAGGGTCCGCACGATTAAAGTTTTGATGACGGTTATATTATGAGTTTATGTGTTTTGATGTACCGAAGGAGTTCGGAGTCCCGGATGAGATCGGAGACATGACGAGGAGTCTCAAAATGGTCGAGACGTAAAGATCGATATATTGAACGACTATATTCTGACATCAGAAAGGTTTCCGACTGATTCAGGTATTTTTGGGAGTACCGGGGAGTTACGGGAATTCGTATTGGGCATTAATGGGTCATATGTGAAAGGAGAGAAAGGCCTCAAAAGGTGTCCGCACCCCTCCCCATGGGCTGGTCCGAATTGGACTAGGGAGGGGGGGCGCCCCCTTCCTTCCTTCTCCTTTTCCCTTCCCTTTCCTTCCCTCCTACTCCTACTACTTGGAAGGGCTCCTAGTTCTACTAGGAAAGGGGGAGTCCTACTCCTGGTGGGAGTAGGACTCCCCTAGGGCGCGCCATAGAGAGGGCCGGCCCTCCCCCTCCTCCACTCTTTTATATACGGGGGCAGGGGGCACCCCATAGACACAACAATTGATCGTTTGATCTTTTAGCCGTGTGCGGTGCCCCCCTCCACCATAGTCCTCCTCGATAATACTATAGCGGTGCTTAGGTGAAGCCCTGCATCGGTAGAACATCATCATTGTCACCATGCCGTCGTGCTGACGAAACTCTCCCTCAACACTCGGCTGGATCGGAGTTCGAGGGACGTCATCGGGCTGAACGTGTGCTGAACTCAGAGGTGTCGTGCGTTCGGTACTTGATCGGTCAGATCGTGAAGACGTACTACTACATGAACCATGTAGTGCTAATGCTTCCGCTTTCGGTCTACGAGGGTACGTGGACAACACTCTCCCCTCTCGTTGCTATGCATCACCATGATCTTGCGTGTGCGTAGGATTTTTTTTGAAATTACTACGTTCCCCAACAAAATCAGAGTAGAGCAGCAGCACGAGCGAGGCGGAGAGCAATAGCTGCAGCGCGAGCGAGCGAGTGCCGGAGCAGTAGCAGCTGGGCAAGCAAGTGATCGAGCGAGAGTCGGAGCAGCAACAGCTGGGCGAGCGAGCGAGAGCCGGAGCAGCAGCTGCAGCAGATCCGGCTGGTATGGCCGCCGCCGCCGAAGGGGCCTCGCACTGGGGGAGAGCCGCCATGGAGATGTCACCCGTGGCGCCGGCTTCAAGGTAGCCGCTCCATCGGGGTGCAAGATGGAGCACCGTCGGTGCCGGGAGGTCGAGCTAAGGAGAAGGTGCGATGCGACAAGTGTACAACCTCTTTGGTGGCTCCGAGTAGGCCTCGGCTTCGTCCGAGGAGTCGGTGAGGATGCTGCGGTTCCGGTGGAGTAGGTTAAGGCGGCGCTGTAGGGATGGAGCAGCTGTGATAGACGAGGCGATTGTTGAAGCAGCTCCTTGGAGGTGGAGGACGGGGCGGCTGAACCGTCGGGACGACGGAGGTGCAGGAGGGACGTCGAGCTGTTGCGGTGGACGGCGTCGTCGGGGAAGAGGCTCCGGCTGTGCAGCGGTGAGGTGGCGGACGAAGGAGGGTGGGGTTTCGCGGCTAGAGTGGAGAGGTTATGGCGGCCTGGTATTTCGAATGGCAAAAAGGAGGCGATGGGAGGGGGTGAACCATGACTTAGGGACGCGCTTGTCCAAATTGTAGGGTGTGTTATAAAAGTACCCCACACCGATTTGAACTAGCGGCCCTTTCGGCTCAGGGTTAGAATGGAGATTTCGTGTGTCGGGATTTGGCAGCTGAAGGGAGTTTTCGTGTGTTTTGTAATTTCGGGATAGCAAGGCGCGGGTTGTGAAGGCACCAGTTTTGGGAGCACGAAATCTGAATTTCAGGATATAACAAGGTGCAGGTTGAATTTTAGGGACAAGCCTAACGTGTAATATTGTATTTGTACGTACCAAATCAGTTCGCACTTCCCTCAACCAAAAAGAAAACGAAAAAAATAAAACTATTCACACCAACAAAGAGAGAGTCTTGCCCCGTTTTACTATAAAAATGCTATTTAAAGCTACTCATACCAACAATTTAGTGCAATTAAATGCTATTCAGTAGTATGAATCCATGCTATGTCCAATTAAATTTTTTTGCTTGCTGTATAATGCATGTAACCTACTCATACCAACATTTTAGTGCATTCCAAATGTCTATACTACCGCTGCAATTCGAACTGAATTTGAATTCATTTCTCTATTTCAATAACAAATCTACAATCATGATTGTTGCCAACTTCAACCATCATTCGTGTATTACCTTAATAACACACCACATGATTACTATATAGATAGATATGAACTATGTGTACTACATTAACTCGAATTCTATTTTTTGAATACACTTGATGTTGATTCCAAATAATAGTACATTTGATGTACTAACTATACATTCATAATCTAAACCATGTTCCATACGTGTACACCGTGTTTATCGCACATAGTATAGTGCCCCACCCCCTACATTATGACAAGTATTTAGACCTGAGATGCAAAAGCCACACATTAGCCCAAATTATGATCAATGTTATATATGTTATACGTAGTACTAGCAAGATGCCCATGCGTTCCATAGAACATCAACATGATCAAGGGGAGGCCTAATTTGCAAATATGGAGAGGGGTGTGGGTATCTTTTTTCAAAATTTCCATAGTTTCCTTCCTATCCGTCAGATATAAATCGAACGACCTATATTGCAAGATGGCACCATCATCAACAACTCCATTTTTTATAAAAATAGAGATAAAATATATTATATGTAGTATAACATGTTCATAACCACACCATGTGTATCATCGTTATATATATTCACACATGCGTCGGTTTAAAACACTACGATACTTCAAATATCCGAATTCGCTTTTTATAATGAAGTATGATCTCTATTCGTCTTTTACACCCACACAATCCTCTTATCTTTGTAGCTAGCTAGCGCTAACTTTCTCTTGTGCATGCAGACACCCGCATCCCTCTAACCCCCCCTCAGCATTCTCTAGCTCCATCGCGCAAATTCGTATTTTCACTTTAGGTCGTTCACCACGGTGTGTGTAGGCCCCCAGCTCCTTGTTTACGGCACACATCGATCGATATGCCTCTCTAGCCAGATGTGCCTAGCACAAAACACAAGCTTCCCCTCTTCTCTTATCACCGTCCATGCCTCACTCCCACCACTCTTTTCGTCGATCTCGTACTCGCACACTTCTCCCCCCTCGATATAGTATGACTCTCGCACCACCTCCTAGATGCATCCCTCTCTCTCTATCCTTCTCCCCGTGCCTCATTTGCTTCTAACACACACATGCATGTATACCGATCGATCTCCCAACATATACCTAGGTCGACTTTAACTATCCCCCCCATCGATCGACGTACCTCACAAGTTATGTCTCTCCTTTCTCTGACAAAGGACGATTGATCTTCATATGTAGTTATGTCTGCTCAGCACATCCATATCGCCCCCATCATTTGTGCATGCCTCCTGACCCGTCTCTCACACGCACATGCACAGACAGGCAGCCATCCCCTCTCTTATTGATATTGTAGGCGTGCCCTCCGGTTGTCTAGCAATCCTATCCCACCAATTGTTAGAAGCAACTCCACTACCACCCCCTCCAACACTCTAGCTCTGTCTCTCTCCCAACCTTATTCCTCTCCTGCACATATGCATGGATGCCGATCGATCTCCCTTAATACATGAGGTAGATCGATATCCCTTAATACATGAGGTAGGCCTCTCTCCTCCTCCACACATATACCAGCCATTGTACCTCTATAGTTAATTAGGCCTCCCTTCCCCCACCACACACCGATAGTCGAGCGCTGTAGGTAGGTATCCATGCCACGGAGACAAACCGCACCTGTCCCCTCTCTCGTTCTAGTAGGCCAGCCACTCTATATCTTTGACGTGGGCACACACAAATTCGATGGCACTCTTTATCGACCGCGCGTGCACACACACACACATCATCCCTCTCTTCGATTCTATGGACACCTCAAGTAGAAGATACCTCCACTCTCCTCTCGTGGATCGCCCCCTCTCTATATATGATATATTCAGGACTCTATTGCACACACATTGCATATGTTACATTTTTTGATTGACCTCTGCTACCTCTTGAGCATTGCGTTGGTTTTCCCCAAAGAGGAGAGGATGATGCAGTAAAGTAGTGTAAGTATTTCCCTCAGTTTTTGAGAACCAAGGTATCAATCCAGTAGGAGGCCACGCTCAAGTCCCTCGTACCTGCACAAAACGATAGCTACTCGCAACCAACGCGATTAGGGGTTGTCAATCCCTTCACGGTCACTTACGAGAGTGAGATCTGATAGAGATAATATTTTTGGTATTTTTGGTATAGAGATGCAAAGTGAAAAGTAAAAGGCAAAGTAAAAAAGCAAAGCAAGATTAAAGTGATGGAGATTGATATGATGAGAATAGCCCCGGGGGCCATAGGTTTCACTAGTGGCTTCTCTCAAGAGCATAAGTATTCTACGGTGGGTGAACAAATTACTGTTGAGCAATTGACAGAATTGAGCATAGTTATGAGAATATCTAGGTACGATCATGTATATAGGTATCACGTCCGAGACAAGTAGACCGACTCCTGCCTGCATCTACTACTATTGCTCCACTCATCGACCGCTATCCAGCATGCATCTAGAGTATTAAGTTAAAAACAGAGTAACGCCTTAAGCAAGATGACATAATGTAGAGGGATAGTTTCATGCAATATGATAAAAACTCCATCTTGTTATCCTCGATGGCAACGATGCAGTACGTGCCTTGCTGCCCCTTCTGTCACTGGGAAAGGACACCGCAAGATTGAACCCAAAGCTAAGCACTTCTCCCATGGCAAGAAAAACCAATCTAGTAGCCCAAACCAAACTAATAATTCGAAGAGATTTGCAAAGATAACCAATCATACATAAAAGAATACAAAGAAGATTCAAATATTATTCATAGATAGACTTGATCATAAACCCACACTTCATCGGTCTTAACAAACACACCGCAAAAAGAAGATTACATCGAATAGATCTCCACAAGAGAGGGGGAGAACATTGTATTGAGATCCAAAAAGAGAGAAGAAGCCATCTAGCTACTAACTATGGACCCAAAGGTCTGAGGTAAACTACTCACACTTCATCGGAGGGGCTAGGATGATGTAGAAGCCCTCCATGATGACAGCCCTCTCCGGCGGAGCTCCGGAACAGGCCCCAAGATGGGATCTCGTGGATACAGAAAGTTGCGGCGGTGGAATTAGGTTTTTGGCTCCGTATCTGGTAGTTTGGGGGTACGTAGGTATATATAGGAGGAAGGAGTACGTCGGTGGAGCAACAGGGGGCCCATGAGGTAGGGGGCGCGCCCTAGGAGGGGGGCGCCCCCACCCTCGTGACCGCCTCGGTTGTTCCTTCGAGCAGGGTCCAAGTCTCCTGGATCACGTTCGGTGAGAAAATCACGTTTCCGAAGGTTTTATTCCGTTTGGACTCCGTTTGATATTTTGTTTCTCCAAAACTCTGAAATAGGCAAAAAAAAGCCAGCAATTCTGGGCTGGGCCTCCGGTCAATAGGTTAGTCCCAAAAATAATATAAAAGTGGAAAATAAAGCCCAATATAGTCCAAAACAGTAGATATTATAGCATGGAGCAATCAAAAATTATAGATACGTTGGAGACGTATCAGGCATCCCCAAGCTTAATTCCTGCTCGTCCTCGAGTAGGTAAATGATAAAAAGAGAATTTTTTGATGCGGAGTGCTACTTGGCATAATTTCAATGCAAATCTTCTTAATTGTGATATGAATATTCAGATTCGAAAGATTCAAGACAAAAGTTTATATTGACATAAAAATAATAATACTTCAAGCATACTAATAAAGCAATTATGTATTCTCAAAATAACATGGCCAAAGAAAGTTATCCCTACAAAATCATATAGTCTGGCTATGCTCTATCTTCACCACACAAAGTATTTAAATCATGCACAACCCCGACGACAAGCCAAGCAATTGTTTCATACTTTAACATTTTCAAAACTTTCATGCAATACATGAGCGTGAGCCATGGATATAGAACTATATGTGGAATAGAGTGGTGGTTGTGGAGAAGACAAAAAGAGGGGAAGATAGTCTCACATCAACTAGGCGTATCAATGGGCTATGGAGATGCCCATCAATAGATATCAATCTGAGAGAGTAGGGATTGCCATGCAACGGATGCACTAGAGCTATAAATATGTGAAAGCTCAACAAAAGAAACTAAGTGGGTGTGCATCCAACTCGCTTCCTCACGAAGACCTAGGGCATTTTGAGGAAGCCCATCATTGGAATATACAAGCCAAGTTCTATAATGAAAATTCCCACTAGTATATGAAAGTGATAAAATGAGAGATTCTCTATCATGAAGATCATGGTGCTACTTTGAAGCACAAGTGTGGTAAAAGGATAGTAACATTGTCCCTTCTCTCTTTTTCTCTCATTTTCTTATTTGGGCCTTTTTTTATGGCCTCATTTTTTTTCGTCCGAAGTCTCATCCCGACTTCTGGGGGAATCATAGTCTCCATCATCCTTTCCTCACTTGGGAAAACTCTCTGTAAATGATGATCATCACACTTCTATTTTTCTTACAACTCAACAATTACAACTCGATACTTAGAACAAATATGACTCTATATGAATGACTCCGGCGGTGTACTTGGATATGCAATTAATCAAGAGTGACATGTATGAAAGAATTATGAATGGTGGCTTTGCCACAAATACGATGTCAACTACATGATCATGCTAGCAATATGACAATGATGGAGCGTGTCATAATAAACGGAACGGTGGAAAGTTGCATGGCAATATATCTCGGAATGGCTATGGAAATGCCATGATAGGTAGGTATGGTGGCTGTTTTGAGGAACATATATGGTGGGTGTATGATACCGGCGAAAGGTGCGCGGTATTAGAGAGGCTAGCAATGGTGGAAGGAAGGAAAAAGTGCATATAATCCATGGGCTCAACATTAGTCATAAAGAACTCATATACTTATTGCAAAAATTTAGAAGTTATGAAAGCAAAGTATTATGCGCATGCTCCTATGGGATAGATTGGTAGGAAAAGACCATCGCTCGTCCCCGACCGCCACTCATAAGGAAGACAATTAATAAATAAATCATGCTCCGACTTCCTCACATAACGGTTCACCATACGTGCATGCTACGCGAATCACAAACTTCAACGCAAGTATTCTTTAAATTCACAACTACTCAACTAGCATGACTCTAATATGACTATCTTCTTATCACAAAACAATTATCATGCTTCAATCTTTTCTTAGTATTCAATGCACTCAAAAGGAAGTTTCACATATCTTGAATACCAAGCATATTATAATTAAGCAATTTACCATGCTATTAAGACTCTCAAAATGATCTAAGTGAAGCATGAGAGATCAATAGTTTCTTTAAAACAAATCCACCACCATGCTCTAAAAGATCTAAGTGAAGCACATAGAGCAAAACTACAACGCTCAAAAGATATAAGTGAAGCACATAGAGAAAAACTACAACGCTGAAAAGATATAAGTGAAGCACATAGAGTATTCTATCAAATTTTAATTCATATATGGCTCTCTCAAAAGGTGTGTACAGAAAGGATGATTGTGGCACACTGACAAACAAAGACACAAATAATACAAGACGCTCCATGAAAAACACATATCATGTGGTGAATAAAAATATAGATCCAGGTAAAATTACCGATGGAAGTAGACGAAAGAGGGGATGCCTTCCGGGGCACCCCCAAGCTTTGACTTTTTGGTGTCCTTGGATTATCATGGGGTGCCATGGGCATACCCAATCTTAGGCTCTTGCCACTCCTTGTTCCATAATCCATCAAAAGATTTCACCCGAAACATGAAAACTTCAAAACACAAAACTCAATAGAAATCTCGTGAGCTCCGTTAGAGAAACAAAACAAAAGACCACTTCAAAGTACTGTAATGAACTCATTCTTTATTTATATTGGTTTTAAACCTACCGTATTCGAACTTCTCTATGGATTATAAACTATTTTATTAGCCATAGATTCATCAAAATAAGCAAACAACACACGAAAAACAGAATCTGTCAAAAACAAAACAGTCTATAGTAATCTGTAACTAACGCAAACTTCTGGAACTCCAAAACATCTACCAAAATAGGAAGACCTAGAAAATTTGTTTATTGATCAGCACCAATTGGAATCAGTATTTTATCACATTCTGGTGATTTGTAACAATTGTTTTCGTGAACAGAAAGATTCTGGAAATTATAGCAAGATCAAATAACTATCATCTAAGAAGATCCTATAGGTCTTACTTGGCACAAATACTAATTAAAAGACAAAACCACATCTAAACAGAAGGTAGATGGATTATTTATTACTAAACATAAGCAAAAACAAAAAACTAAAAATAAATTGGGTTGCCTCCTAACAAGCGCTATCGTTTAACGCCCCTAGCTAGGCATAAAAGCGAGGATAGATCTAGGTATTGCCATCTTTCGTAGGCAATCCATAAGTGGCTCTCATGATAGTTTCATATGGCAATCTTATTTTCTTTCTAGGAAAGTGTTCCACGCACTTTCTTAATGGGAATTGAAATCTAATATTCCCTTCCTTCATATCAATAATCGCACCAACCGTTCTAAGGAAAGGTCTACCAAGAATAATAGGGCAAGAAGGATTACAATCTATATCAAGAACGATAAAATATACGTGCACATAATTCCTATTTGCAACAATAAGAACATCATTAATTCCTCCCATAGGTTTTTTAATAGTGGAATCGGCAAGATGCAAATTTAGAGAGCAATCATCAAAGTCACGGAAATCTAGCAAATCACACAAGGTTTTGGGGATAGTGGAGACACTAGCACCCAAATCACACAAAGCATAAAACTCATGATCTTTAATTTTAATTTTAATAGTTGGTTCCCACTCATCATAGAGTTTTCTAGGGACAGAAACTTTCAAGTCAAGTTTTTCTTCATAAGGTTGCATCAAGGCATCAACAATATGTTCAGTAAAGGTTTTCTTTTGACTATAAGCATGAGGAGAATGTAGCATGGATTATAACAAGGAAATACAATCAATTAAAGAGCAACTTTCATAATTAAATTCCTTGAAATCCAATATAGTGGGTTTAGCAATATCTAGGGTTTTATTTCTTTCAATCCCACTTTCATCAATTTCATCATAAAGATCTAAATACTCCGAATTTTTGGAACGCCTTCTAGGTAAAGGAAGATCATATTCAGTTTCATCAAGATTCATATTGCAAAACAAAGGTTTAATAGGGGACACATCAATAACTTTGAGATCTTCATCTTGATTTTCATAGGAATTGGAAGAACACGCTTCAATAAAGGCATCTTTGGAAGCACGCATCCTAGCGGTTCTTTCCTTGCACTCATCAATGGAAGTTCTCATGGCTTTGAGAGACTCATTGATATCATGCTTAGGAGGAATAGATCTAATATTTAGAGAATCAACCTCAAGAGAAATTCTATCAACGTTCCTAGCCAAATCATCAACTTTAAGCAATTTCTCTTCAAGCAAGGCATTAAAATTCTTTTGTGAATTCATAAACTCTTTAACACTATTCTCAAATTCAGAGGGCATCTTCTTAAAATTTCCATAAGAGTTGTTATAGGAATTTCCATAATTATTATAAGGATTACTAGGATAAGGCTTAGGATTAAAATTACCTCTATACGCGTTGTTACCAAAATTATTCCTACCAACAAAATTCACATCCATAGATTCATTATTATTCTCAATCAAAGTAGACAAAGGTATATCATAAGGATCAGAAGAAACACTCTTAGTAGCAAATAATTTCATAAGTTCATCCATCTTTCGACTCAAAACATTGATTTCTTCTATAGCATGCACTTTTTTATTAGTGGATCTTTCAGTGTGCCATTGAGAATAATTAACCATAATATTATCTAGGAGTTTAGTAGCATCTCCTAAAGTGATTTCCATAAAAGTGCCTCCCGCGGCCGAATCTAAAATATTTCTAGAAGCAAAATTCAATCCGGCATAATTTTTTTTGTATAATCATCCACAAATTCAAACCATGAGTTGGGCAATTACGCATCATTAATTTCATTCTCTCCCAAGCTTGTGCAACATGTTCATGATCAAGTTGCTCAAAATTAATAATGTCGTTTCTAAAAGAGATGATCTTAGCGGGAGGAAAATACTTAGAGATAAAAGCATCTTTGCACTTGTTCCAAGAATCAATACTATTCTTTGGCAAAGACGAAAACCAAGCTTTAGCACGATCTCAAAGCGAGAAAGGAAATAGCTTCAATTTAACAACTACATTATCAACGTCTTTCTTCTTTTGCATATCACATAAATCAACGAAGCTATTAAGATGAGTAGCGGCATCTTCACTAGGAAGCCCGGCGAATTGATCTTTCATAACAAGATTCAACAAAGAAGTATTTATTTCACAAGATTCAGTATTGGCAAGAGGAGCAATCTGAGTGCTAAGGAAATCATTATTATTGGTATTGGTGAAGTCACACAATTTGGTAGTATCTTGAGCCATCGCGACAAACAAGCAATCCAACACACGGGCAAACAAAAGGCAAGCGAGAAAAGGCAAACGGAGAAAAGAGAAGGAGAAGGAGATTGGGAAAGAGAGGGCGAATAAAACGGCAAGGGTGAAGTGGGGGAGAGGAAAATGAGAGGCAAATGGCAACTAATGTAATGCGAGAGATAGGGATTGTGATGGGTACTTGGTATGTTGACTTTCGCGTAGACTCCACGGCAACGGCGCCAGAAATTCTTCTTGCTACCTCTTGAGCAGTGCGTTGGTTTTCCCAAAAGAGGAGAGGATGATGCAGAAAAGTAGCGTAAGTATTTCCCTCCGTTTTTGAGAGCCAAGGTATCAATCGAGTAGGAGGACACGCTCAAGTCCCTCGTACCTGCACAAAACGATAGCTACTCGCAACCAACACGATTAGGGGTTGTCAATCCCTTCAAGGTCACTTACGAGAGTGAGATCTGATAGAGATAATATTTTTGGTATTTTTGGTATAGAGATGCAAAGTGAAAAGTAAAAGGCAAAGTAAAAAAGCAACGCAAGATTAAAGTGATGGAGATTGATATGATGAGAATAGACCCGGGGGCCATAGGTTTCACTAGTGGCTTCTCTCAAGAGCATAAGTATTCTACGGTGGGTGAACAAATTACTGTTGAGCAATTGACAGAATTGAGCATAGTTATGAGAATATCTAGGTATGATCATGTATATAGGCATCACGTCCGAGACAAGTAGACCGACTCCTGACTGCATCTACTACTATTACTCCACTCATCGACCGCTATCCAGCATGCATCTAGAGTATTAAGTTAAAAACAGAGTAACGCCTTAAGCAAGATGACATGATGTAGAGGGATAGTTTCATGCCATATGATAAAACCCCCATCTTTTTATCCTCGATGGCAATGATGCAATACGTGCCTTGTTGCCCCTTCGGTCACTAGGAAAGGACACCACAAGATCGAACCCAAAGCTAAGCACTTCTCCCATGGCAAGAAAAACCAATCTAGTAGGCCAAACCAAACTGATAACTCAAAGAGACTTGCAAAGATAACCAATCATACATAAAAGAATTCAGAGAAGATTCAAATATTATTCATAGATAGACTTGATCATAAACCCACAATTCATCGGTCCCAACAAACACACCGCAAAAAGAACATTACATCGAATAGATCTCCACAAGAGAGGGGGAGAACATTGTATTGAGATCCAAAAAGAGAGAAGAAGCCATCTAGCTACTAACTATGGACCCGAAGGTCTGAGGTAAACTACTCACACTTCATCGGAGGGGCTAGGATGATGTAGAAGCCCTCCGTGATGACGGCCCTCTCCGGCGGACCTTCAGAACAGTCCCCAAGATGGGATCTCGTGGATACAGAAAGTTGCGGCGGTGGAATTAGGTTTTTGGCTCCGTATCTGGTAGTTTGGGGGTACGTAGGTATATATAGGAGGAAGGAGTACGTCGGTGGAGCAACAGGGGGCCCATGAGGCAGGGGGCGCACCCTAGGAGGGGGGGCGCCCCCCACCCTCGTGACCGCCTCGGTTGTTCCTTGGAGCAGGGTCCAAGTCTCCTGGATCACGTTCGGTCACGTTCCCGAAGGTTTTATTCCGTTTGGACTCCGTTTGATATTCGGTTTCTCCAAAAACTCTGAAATAGACAAAAAAACAGCAATTCTGGGCTGGGCCTCCGGTTAATAGGTTAGTCCCAAAAATAATATAAAAGTGGAAAATAAAGCCCAATATAGTCTAAAACAATAGATAATATAGCATGGAGCAATCAAAAATTATAGATACTTTTGAGACGTATAAACCCCCCCCCCCTAAAAAAAATTCTCACGAACCCACACACTATATATCTCTACGCTTGTATCTCTCTCACACAACCCCACGTAGGTGGTGTACGTATACAAGAAGAGAATAGGTGCATCGTGCACGTACTCACGCTTCGTGCCCAGCCACACCCGCGCGGGTACACGGTGGAGCTCATTTCTGTATGAAATGGCAGCCCACGTGCTAATTTGAACGCGTGTAGCAGCTGTTTACCTACGGAGGTCGTGTACCACGCGTGCACGAAACAAAGTTCGACTTGATGCGTTGGCACGTTATTTTTAAATAAAGTTATATCGCTCAATGGCACTTACACAAAATATAAACCGATTTTTATGGAGAAAAAGGTAGTCCGCTCCACTATATACAATGGAGCCTCCCTACCTGGTTTGTCTCTCTTCAGAGTATCTCACACAAAGGATGTGGTGGCTTCTCTCTCTCACCGTGGTCACTGATCCGGCCGCATCCCGTCCACCGGTAGAAAGGGAGGACGTGCATCGTTTCTCTGTTCGACGGCGCCGAGGCAGCACGTCCCGATCTGCGGTACACGCCGTTATCTCTGACCAAGCTCCGGCGCGGTAGGGCCTACGCCACCTGCTCGCTGCCGCGGTATGGGCAGCTTCCTCCCGCCGCCGCTCACCTAGTTACATCCCGACGACCTCCAGGCATCCCCTCCGGCCTTGCTCCACTGCCCGTCTTCCCACGTCGCTGCATGTGGATCTTCCATAGTTCTTTGCACAAAAGGTAGCTCGTTCGGCGTACTTTCCATATTGCAATCTCGTCCTCACACCGTTTTAGACAAACACAACCGTGTTGTTATCTTCCCTTAGGACAAGAAATATGCTTCTTTTTTGTCGTCGCAACTGTCATCGACAATATTTGTCTTTTTACAAATTTCAAATGGGCATAATTTAGAGTGTAGATTCCCTCATTTTGCTTCGTATGTGTACTCCCGCCGTTCCTAAATATTTGTCTTTCTAGAGATTTCAACAAGTGACTACATACGGAGCAAAATAAGTGAATCTACACTCTAAAATATGTCTATATACATCCATATGTAGTAGTCCATTTGAATATCTAAAAAGACAAATATTTGAGTAGTTACTCTTTGAAATCTCTAGAAAGACAAATACTCCAGAGTATATTTAAGAACCGAGGGGGTAGTGCACAGCCGCATGGAAGACTCCGACCGGTCGTTGCGCCGCACTAATAGTGAGTAATGAGCAGTCAAATCATAAGCCCCACCTTTCCCACTGTAAGTTGCTCGGAAGAAGCAACCATCAATACGCTCTTCTTTGAATCTGCTCATACTACTCCATCCGTCACTGTTTATAGAGCGCGCTTGAGAAAAAGAGAAAATCTCTGGGACCAAGGCGACTAGCGGTCGGCCTGAAAAATAGCGTTGGTAGTTATAGCACGACGTCTATTACTAGAGGAAATAATGCGTACACACATGCATGCAGTGCTTCCACCCCGGGTAGACACATGCATGCACGTACTCCACTCCGTAGTACTACATCGAGAGAAAATTATGGTTACCACGCCCTAATTAATTGAGCATTAAACCAAACACGTCTAAAGTCTCTCTGGTGGTGGAAATGCATTGAGAGAAATGCATCATAATGAAGCGCGCCCAGTAAACTGTGACAGAGGGAGGAGCAGTATGAAGGTGCAAAACCAAGTACGCGTATGGCCAGTCAGTCAACGCACCTCGTCTTGGCATATTACTGACATATGGGATCGGAGTGTGAGCAAACCAATCTCAATTGACGACAAAATGGCCAACCCGCCGTTCCTTGAGAGAGACGAGGAGCGAGAACACACAAACGGGCTCGCACGGAGGTCAAGATATATTCGAGCATGGTTGATCGATATCATCATTACATGTTGGGCTGCCGTTTTCCGCCCTTCTCCGGAATAAATGTGTACTTTATCAAATATTAAGAAAAATAAGAGTACAGAGGCTCCACCATGCGGTTCTAGTAGTAGTACTACTCGTACTACTAAACCTTGCGCTTGGCTCTTCGCCTCTTCGTGAAGTCGAACAATGATGGTACTCCGCATGTTCGGTACTACAGTGTATGCCTCTGGCAATCTGACACCGAATGAACTGATGCATATCCACCGCCTGGGCGAGGTATGTTGCATTAGTCAAAAGGCGTAAGCGAGCTTCACCTTGTCCTGCAACCTTCTCCTCGTTCTGCGAGTTGACGGGACACACCAACAAGTAGTGCTAGTCCGTACTCCCTCCTTTCCGGTTAATATGGATTAATCTTTTTTGTGGGCAAATGATAGAGCTTTATTCATATATAAGCATTCTTAGGACGATCAACCAAGACACTGGTCACTAGGAAGCAAGGTACCCCGCAAAAAAAGAAGTAGGAAGCAAGGTGTTTCATCAAGCCAGCTCTCGGCCACATTCAAAGTGCAGCAAGCACGGTTCGCACAAAGATGCGCCGCAAGGTTTGCTGGCCTATTTACATGCTAAATAACAAAAAAGAGAGGAAATATTACCGAGCGCTCCTATTTGTAACAGGATATGAGCCAGAATTAAGCGAGAATTGTGGCGAGTGTTCCATGCAATCAACTTCCATTATCACATGCGACAACCCTCGAAGAGAACCAAACGTGTTGAAGATTGCTTTATCATATTTTAAAAATATAATAAGAGTGCAGACACTCCTCCATCCGGTTCCTAGTACTAGTATAGTACCTCTATAGACTATAGTAGTAGTACTAGTAAACTTTGCGCTTGGTTGTTCGCCTGTTCGGGAAGTGCAACAATAATAGTACTAGTATAGTCTATGCTTCTGGCAATCTAACACCGAATTAATAGTTGCATGTCCACCGCCTGAGCGAAGGACAACTTGCATTAGTCAAAAGTTTCTCCTTGTCCTGCGAGCCACCGCGCACAAGCTTCTCCCGTCCTGCAAGCTTCTCCTCGTTCGACAAGTTGATGGGACACAGCAAAGTAATGCTAGTCCATACTGCCTCCTCTCCGGTTAATATGGCTTAATTTCAAACGAGATAAATACACTGTCTGTCACTGTATATTTGTAAAAAGAACGGTCAGTGGACTTCATAATACGCTCACTGCACTCAATATATACATTTTCCGGTGTTTATACGGTCACTAGCTCACCCTGGCTGAGTATGTGTGTGCATGCACGTGTAGGTTGAGCACTTGAGCATGACCGTGTGTGTTCCGTCGTGTGCTCGTACATGCATGCATTAGGGCGTCACGCGCGTTTTTGCGTCCATGTGTACGTGTGACTGTTGCATACACGTAGGGGGAGTACGTGTAGGGGCCACTAAAGGAGCAATCAAATCACACAGTAAGTTAGTCGGAACAAGCAACCATCATTTCACTCTTCAATGACACGTACGCAATATAAAATGGTTGATATGGAGACAAAAAGAAAACCACTATATATACACTAGCAGGAGCCTAAGCTACAAGCCTGCTTGCTTGGGTTGCTCTCTTCATAAGCATCGAACGATGATGGCCACACCGCTGGTCACATATCCGGCCTGATCCCGCAGCTGGGGGAAGGGAACAATGTTCTGCGTAGATGTGGTCGACATCGACGAGGGAGAAAATCCACAGTCGGTGCGTCCCAATCGGGGGTCACCACGGTATGGGCCGATGCCGCATCCCAACCGCCCTTCTAGCTACAGCCCGACGTCCGTTTAAAAATATTAGTGCATGTCAACAAAAATTATACTAGTATCGTGTAACGCCCTCGATGCGGCTATATCTCCCACGTGTCGAGGCACGACTTAGAGGCATGACCGCATTGAAAGCAATGTCGCAAGTGAGGTAATCTTCACACAACCCATGTAATACATAAGGGAAAGAGATACATAGTTGGCTTACAGTCGCCACTTCACACAATACATAAATAAACATCCATCATTCAAATTACACTCACGGTCCGACTACGGTACCAAAATGAAAGAAGACTACCCCAAATGCTACAGAGATCCCCGATCACCCCAACTGGGCTCCACTACCGATCATCAGGAAAAGACACATAGTAACGACCACGTTCCTCGTCGAACTCCCACTTGAGCCCGGTTGAATCATCTGCACTGGCATCGTCGGCACCTGCAACTGTTTTGGTAGAATCTGTGAGTCACGGGGACTCAGCAATCTCACACCCGCGAGATCAAGACTATTTAAGCTTAAAGGTAGGGGAAGGTTGTGAGGTGGAGCTGCAGCAAGCGACTAGCATATATGGTGGCTAACAACGCAAAAGAGAGCGAGAAGATAAGCAAAGCACGGTCGTGAAGCTATAAGTGATCAAGAAGTGATCCTAGAACAACCTACGTCAGACATAACTCCAACACCGTGTTCACTTCCCGGACTGTCGGGGATATACCCCGCGGCGTAAACCGGCCGGAAGTTAACCCGGCCGGACTTGGCAGTTTATTTGAAGACCCGCCCTGACCTTGGCAGTTTACAAGCAACCCACTTGGTAGTTATGACTCACTGGTAACCCGGCGGACGGATCAGACGGATGACAAGGCCAAAGGCCCAGAAGGCCGGTTCAACTATGGTGGGCCGATTTAAGAGGGGGGAGGAGAACAATCAATAATCTCTAGGTCTAGACACAACTAGAGGAGATTTGGTTTACGGCGACTCCCTCATGAGCATAATGAGACCTAGCCTCAAACAACATGTAGGGTTTTTACCGGATGATGTTTCCCGAGGCCCGAAGCTGTCTAAATCCTTGCCTTGCGTGTTGATCCGCCCTGCGTCTCTTGTCTTACTCAACCCCTCTCAAGCTACCACATAGATGCGTTGGCCTCGCGACTAAGTCCTGACACTAAGGACATCTGCCGTGACAAATCCACGACAGTCTGCTCCTGACGATCTGGTGCAATCAAACAAAAAAAAGGAGCAGGCAATATTAAAATAATGATGGAACATCAAGGCTGGGACTACTTTGGTTGATTAAACAAGAAACCCAGGTGCTGCTCCTGGTGGTCGATGCAAAGAGAAAAGATCAATTAGTACTCCTATTTAAAGTACTACTACAAGTGTTGCATCAATCCAAAAAGGAGTATGGAGCATTACTATTACTACGTGCAAAAATTTCACGTACAGATCATCCAATGGTCACAAACATCAGGTGATATCCATCTAACAAAATATTTTATTAGCACATATCAAAGATCAGTTTATCTTTTCCTTGGTCTGCAATACTGTTTATGCAGGACAATTGTTCATTATAAATGAGGCGCTATGTTACGGGCACAGAGCACGCGCTAGCAATGTTCTGCACTGGTGTTTCGTCCGTGTCCTACCATCCGGTGAATGAATGTGAGAAGGTCGTTGTCCCTGCGGCCTGGTTTACATCAGCTTACCGGGACCGCGCCCGTGATTAACTCGACCGTCCAAGCCGGTTTACGACACTGGTACCGATCTTCCCCGTCCGCACCGGTTTACAATGCCATGGCCGACTCGGCCGTGATTAAATTCAGCTTCACCATGGTGATCATCAATTCTACGGTGGATAACCCCTGGCATGATATATCAGGTGAAATCCGTTTGGTACATTTTATATTATATATTGCTTTCTTTAAAAAAGAGCAATTACTCTGGCTTGCAAGTTTTCCAATGCAGGACAAATTGTCTATTGCAAAAAGGGATTATTATATCGCTGAGCTATTGGATAACCCGTGCCAGTTTATATCGCGATCCAGTCTGCGTCAACTCGTCAGGACCATGCGAATTACCCAATAGCGCGTGCACAGGCTGCCATCCCCCGCAGTCCGGTCTACATCAACATACTGGGCCGCACCTGTCTACATGAGCCATTTATTGAGTATGAACAAGTCACAACTTGGGTAGCCCGGTTTTCTTTCAAATTGGAGGTAGATTATCATCAACCGCTGTTTGCACTGGACGGATCAATGGGCAGGCGCACAAGTCGCCGCCGCTACAGTTTGGTCAACTTCAAACAGCCAGTTGGAAGGAACCATTGGCCGAGTTGCTGACACGGCTCATACGGGATCATTTATAACCCTCCACAGTCACCTCAACCTTCTATGGATTCACGTCGTGCTGTCAATTCCATGATATACAAGTTATGCCGGTTTGGTCAAATATGAAGAGTCTCAAGCCAACTCCTCGAGTCACCTTTGAGACTCGGGGGCTACGATGACATGACTCAGCAATTCTTGCCAGTTTCAGCCGGTTTAAGAACCCCAGGACGATGGAGGGAAAGATAACCCGATCCTGGAGGCTACTGTTATATTGATGAAAATTTAAAGGCCGTCAGAAAATTTCCGGCTTAGAAAGTATATGACAGTTACAAAATCCCGGCTCAATGAAGAAGATCCGGGTCATCAGAAAAGATTCCGGTTTAAAATGCGGCTCAAGGGAAGTCAGTCTCATTGAAGCTCTCAAATATCCGGTTTACAATCTGGTTCAAGGGAAGGATGACTCCCACAAAGCTTTGAAGCTCTCAATATCCGGTTTAAAATCCCGGTTCAAGAAGAATTTATCTCTTGCAAAAAGTTAAAAATTACCGAAGAAGACCTGCTGCCATGATGCACGGTTCAAACATGGGTATCCTGCCTTATTGGCCTGACATATTATTGATCACATGGGGGCTTCTGCTTCATAAAGCGGGGTCTCTATTCTTTTTATATCATGTGTGGTTACATGGAGTTGTCTGTTTTAAAGCGGCCTCCTGTTTACCCCTTGCAAAAATTATCAATATCACTTGGGGGCTCGGTCATGTCTGAACCGATGCAATACCTTTCGATAGGCGAAAGCCACCAGATCAGTTGGGGGCTCGGTCATGTCTGAACTGATGCAATACCTCTTGATCGGCGAAAGCCACCAGATCACTTGGGGGCTCGGTCGTGTCCGAACCGATGCAATACCTCTTGATCGGCGAAAGCCACCAGATCACTTGGGGACACGGTCAAGTCTGAACCGGTCACGCCTCTTGGTCGGCCTACTGGCCTTAGAGTCACTTGGGGGCTTGGTCGAACCCGAACCATTGCCATGCCACTTGGCCGGCGTAATGCCACGAGTCATTTGGGGACCTGGCCGACTGGCACCATAGCTACACCTTTGGGAAGCTTGGTTGCGTCTGACCATGGTAACACCATCTGACCGGCTCAGTAAAGCCTCTCTTTTTGCAAACGGTTTTTATCATTGCCTTTGCTTCCTTTGCTTCAATATCTTTTCTTGATAAAATTGCTTTTTTGTTTGGGTTGCGTTCTTAAACCGACCACATTTTACACCGGTTCAAACAACCAAATTGGTGGAACACGGTCCATTTTTAGACCGGGGATTATCTGCCCGGTTTGATTTTATGTTACCATCTTATTATGGAGTAAACCGGTGTTCATTAGACCGGGTTGATTTTCAACTACAGGTTGTCAGTACATGATCAGTTATAATCCGGAGACTATCAGCTCGGTCTGGTTTGACTACAAATCACCAGTATTATATATGGTTAATCCGGTGTTTATCACAACCTGGTACGGTTTTATCATAAACCGGCACAATATGGAAGGAGTTATCATTACTCAAGATTGGGGTTATCACTCTTACTACAAAAAGTTGGTAAACCAACGGTGTGATTCAATGTCACAGGTATGATATATTTCATATTTTTAAGTGCAACCTTGGTTATAAACCCAGGTTATATGTTGGGCATTATGACCCGTCCGGTGGTAAACCGCCAGGACACTTTAAACTTGTTATATGCAGAAACAGGTTGAATAAAGCATGATTATAAATTATCCGGTGTTTATTAAACCGGCCTGGCTTTAAGACGTTAAGTCGCCAGTATGATGAGAAATTATCCGGTGTTTATTAAACCGGCCTGGCTTTAAGACGATAAGTCGCCAGTATGATGAGAAATTATCCGGTGTTTATTAAACCGGTCTGGCTTTGGACTATAAGTCGCCAGTATATATTTGGATTGCGCCATTGGAATTATGCGCTTATAAATTATTGGATTATATTATTCAAATAGCCAAACTTGGCTGAATTTTCATTATGATATTGGATGGATGAGGTTTTCATACCAGATTATATTATCTTGAATAGCCAACATGGCTGGATTTTTGTTATGGTTATCAATAACCAGTATTGTTATTGAGGTTTTCAAAAGTCGCTTTAGCGCAATGGCTATTATTTTATCAAAGAATATGATTTATTTTGCAATGGAAGGAATAGTCCCGAGTCGCTGCAGGCTTACGACCCGGCACTTGGGGGCTACATTATTTAAGTTGAGATTACATCAAATAGGCAAGTCTCATGTCGCTGCAAGCATGCACCATGACACTTGGGGGCTAATGCAAAGTCATTTTTGCTCATCTTATTGAAGACCCGACTCATCACAATGTAATGAGCCGGCCCTTGGGGGCTACACGTTGCTGTTCAAAGTTTACAAGATTATATTTACAAAGTCCCTGCTGATTATTACATAATGACCCGGCCCTTGGGGGCTACATTGGTTGAAGTTTTATGGGCATCAGTCAATTACAAGTCCCAGGTTGCTGCAAGCATGACAACCCGGCACTTGGGGGCTACAGGTATTATATTATTATCGAAGAAATATTTTCAGATTCTCTGTTTAAGCAAACTAGATTGACCCGGCGTCACCAATCATTATGACCCTGTGGCTGCAACCCGATGTCATCAATAATCATAAACCGGTGTTGGCAACAATCATGAACCGGTGTCTGCAACAATCATGACCCGGAATTATCAGTTTTTATAACCCGACAGTTTTTGGCAATGATAAACCGACAAGTTCAGCATCTTCAAACCAGTTGAATATCAGAGGAGTGTTTCAAGACCCATATTTCTTAATCCGGCGCTTTGGAACCCGACTCAAGTGGACTATTCTTCATAATATTTTTCTGTGAGAAACCAATGTCAGCAAATTGAGTATGAAGCTGGTTATTGACCCGGATTTTCTAGAAGGAGGAAATGACAAGGACTTAAGGACGATCAGGTGCCGGTTTACAAAAATTCTTAACCCGGAGCACAACCTGTCAAATTTGTTCTGGTGTTTATTTGCAGCATAAGTTTACCATGGATAAATCCAAGCTAAACTTGGGGGCTAATGTCGGGGATATACCCCGCGGCGTAAACCGGCCGGAAGTTAACCCGGCCGGACTTGGCGGTTTATCTGAAGACCCGCCCTGACCTTGGCGGTTTACAAGCAACCCGCTTGGTAGTTATGACTCACTGGTAACCCGGCGGACGGATCAGACGGATGACAAGGCCAAAGGCCCAGAAGGCCGGTTCAACTATGGTGGGCCGGTTTAAGAGGGGGGAGGAGAACAATCAATAATCTCTAGGTCTAGACACAACTAGAGGAGAGTCGGTTTACGACGACTACCTCATGAGCATAATGAGACCTAGCCTCAAACAGCATGTAGGGTTTTTACCGGATGATGTTTCCCGGGGCCTGAAGCTGTCTAAATCCTTGCCTTGCGTGTTGATCCGCCCTGCGTCTCTCGTCTTACTCAACCCCTCTCAAGCTACCACATAGATGTGTTGGCCTCGCGACTAAGTCCTGACACTAAGGACATCTGCCGTGACAAATCCACGACACGGACCCCGCCGAGAAGAGACCATCACGGTTACACACGCGGTTGATGTGTTTTAATTAAGGTCAACTTTGGGTTTTCTACAACCGAACATTAACAAATTCCCATCTACCACATAACCGCGGGCACGGCTTTCGAAAGATAATACCCTGCAGGGGTGTCCCAACTTAGCCCATTATAAGATCTCACGGTCAATGAAGGATATTCCTTCTACCGGGAAGACCCGATCAGTCTTGGAATCCCGGACTACAAGACATTTCGGTAGTAATAAAACAAGTCCAGCAAAGCCGCCCGATTGTGCCGACAAATCCTGATAGGAGCTGCACATATCTCGGTCTCAGGGCACATCCGGATGAGACATCCTACGAGTAAAACCAAGCCTCAAGTTTCCCCGAGGTGGCCCCGCAGCCTGCTCGTTTCGGGCCAGCACCCAGAGGAGCACTGGCCCGGGGGGGCTAAAATAAAGATGACCCTCGGGCTCGCGAAAACCCAAGGGAAAAGGTGTAGGTGGTAGGCAAATGGTAAAACCAAGGTTGGGCCTCGCTGGAGGAGTCTTATTCAAAGCGAACTGTCAAGGGGGTCCCATAAATCACCCAACCGTGTAAGGAACGCAAAAATCAAGGAACATAACACCGGTATGACGGAAACTAGGGTGGCAAGAGTGGAACAGAACACCAGGCATAAGGCCGAGCCTTCCACCCTTTACCAAGTATATAGATGCATTAATTAAATAAGAGGTATTGTGATATCCCAACAAGTAAACATGTTCCAACAAGGAACAACAAGTCCATGTTCCATCAAGGAACAAACTTCATCTTCACCTGCAACTAGCAACGCTATAAGAGGGACTGAGCAAAGCGCTAACAAAGCCAATCAACGGTTTGCTAGGACATAGATGGTTAGAGGCTGACATGGCAATATGGGTGGCATGAAATAGCAAGTGGTAGGTATCGCATCATAGGCATAGCAAAAGAGCGAGCATCTAGCAAGCAAAGATAGAAGTGATTTCGAGGGTAGGGTCATCTTGCCTGCAAGGTTCTCAGAGTTGTCGAAAGCTTGGTCCTCGTAAGCGTTCTCAACAGGTTCCTCGTTCACGTACTCGTCTCCCGGCTCTACCCAAAACAAGAGCACAAGCAAAGGAACACTATCAACCACGATGCAATGCACAAACAATATGATGCAAAACATGGCATGATATGCGAGATGTGATATGCAATGCATATGCATGCTCCGGAAGGAAAAAGATGAACAAGGCATACTCTTGGCAAACCAAGTATGCGACTGGAAAGGTGAGGTGATTTCGGTTGAAATCGATATAAAGATCACCGGAATCGGATGCACGGTGCAAATGGCAAGCAAAGCAAGAATGACAAGATTCTGCCATTAGCAGCATGATGCTACTTAGCAAGCAACAAGAAATTAGCTGCTGCACCAAAACATATCAACAAAGCATATGACAGTGATCTACTCAAGATGCTTGACAAAATATGAACACTGAGCTACAGCTAAATCACACCACAACAGGTTCAAACAAGCATGGCAAAAGAGCAAAAGATAACAGGTTCACAGACTTGGTGAAAATAACAACTTGCCAGAAATTGACATCAGGATGACATGTTTAGAGCAAGCAAACAACATACTACAGGAACAGGACATAGCAATATAAGACATGGCATGAATACACTCAAAGCACTTAACAAAAGTCCCTTACTTACCATAAGCCAAAAAGGACTAGAAAATACAATAACACCCATGTCAAATAAGCAAGTTTCGTTACAGGTTTCAGACTTGGCAGAAAACTGGACATGTCAAAAACAGATAACAAGTAGGCATGGTTACGAGCTCGATGCACTCACTACAGAGCATTACATGATAAAATAAGCATACATCCATCAAGAAGACATGGCATAGAACCTAGGCATGGCAAGAATAACCTCATAGCATGCAAGGGTCAACTACAACAAGCTTGGCAAAATCGAATAACATGTAAACAATCTGCCAGGAAACATTTTATAGCAAAAGTAGAGCTCGATTGACTCAAGCTATGGCACTCCATAATTACAAACAAATGCATGGATGGATAGAGCAAGTCCATATGCTCAAAACACCCTTACTGATCATACTCAAAAGAGGCATAGATGTCTCTGAAACAACATGAACACATGGCATAAAAATAACAGCAGAACATGACTTAGTGAAAATACTGTCTCTGAAATCAGCAACATTATGTACCCTAGTTTGCATGCTTGTGCTAGTCACCACAAAGATCACAAAAATACATGGCATACACACCTGGAAAGATAGCATGGCATATTTCAAAACACGTGTAGGACTCAACTTCATAGGGTGCACACATCAATCATGGAAAAAATGACAAATGTGCAAGTTCTAAAACAGATCTGAAACTAACATCACATAGCCCTCTTCTAACAGTATTTCGGGCATTAATATGGACTCAAATGAAGATGATGCAATGAGATGGAATGATGTACTCATACAGACGAACAATTTGACATGCTATAAGCCCAAAACGGAGCCACAGGTGCAAAGTTATGGCATGTTGAACAGAGCAATATGACGCAAAAATTCAAGGACTAAGGAAAATTCGGGAGAGGGAGAAGTCAACCTAGGGTTCGCACGCGAACCGAGGATGGCCGGGGTTCGTGCGGCGGCGGCCGGAGAGGCGATATCCGGTGAGGCCGGAGCCGGATCTGGGCGCGGGCGGCGGAGGAGGCCGGCGGGACGGCAGGGAGGGCGCGGGACGGCGGCGCGTGGGGCGCGCGGCGGCGGATCCGCGCGGCGGCAGCGGCGCGGCGGCGACGGACACGCGGCGGCGGCGGGCGGCGCGAAGGCGGCCGCGACCAGCGACGGGGTCGGGCGGCGGAGGAGGCGAGCCGGGCGGCGGGATCGCGGGAGGCGCCTGGCGGAGCGGGCGGCGGGTGACGGCGGAGTGCCACGTGGCAGAGCGCCACTGGCTGCGGGCGGCGGCGGCGGTTTCGTCCGGCGGCGGCGGACGTGTCCGCCCGCGCGGAGAGGAGCGGGACTAGGGTTAGGGTGGTTTTGGACCCGGGATTTGGACGGGGAGGGTATATTTATAGGTAGAAGGAGCTAGGAAGCTCCAAATGGAGTGCGGTTTTCGCCCACACAATCGTGATCGAACGGCGATGGACATGGGAGTGACTTAGATGGGTTATTGGGCTGTTTTGGAGGGTTTTTGGGCTGCAACACACACGAGGCCTTCACGGTTACCCGGTTAACCGTTGGAGTATCAAACGACCCCCGAATGACCCGAAACTTGACAGGCGGTCTACCGGTGCTATACCAAGGCCGGTTGACAAACCTTGGTCCATTTTGAGAAGGTTTAATACCCGCTCACGGAAAAAGGTAAAAGGGGACGCCGGAGGACGTAGGAGCGCCGGATTGCAAAACGGACAACGGGGAACATGCTCGGATTCATGAGACGAACACGTATGCAAATGCGATGCGCATGATGACATGACATGAAATGCATGACAAGGACAAAATGCAAAATGAAGGAAAACCCAACCACGGAGGGAATATCATATCACATAGCCGGAAATGGCAAGAGTTGGAGTTATAAATATGGCAAGTTACATCCGGGGTGTTACAACACTCCACCACTACGAGAGGATCTCGTCCCGAGATCTCGGACTGAAAGAACTCCGGATATTCGGAACGGAGGTGGTCCTCGCGCTCCCAGGTGGCTTCTCGGTCTGAATGGTGAGACCACTTCACTTTCAGGAATTTGATTGACTTGTTGCGAGCCTTGCTCTCAGTTTCTTCAAGAATAGCAACGGGATGCTCATGATAGGACAAATCTTCTTAAAGATCAATCTCTTCGAAGTTGATGGTGCGCTCAGGCGTCTTGAAGCACTTGCGAAGCTGTGACACATGAAACACATCGTGCACATTTGCAAAGTTGGGGGGAAGCTCAAGTTGATAGGCGAAATCGCCTCGTTTGTCGATGATCTTGAAAGGGCCCACGTATCTAGGGGCAAGTTTCCCCTTGATACCGAAGCGACGAGTTCCTTTCATTGGAGAGACGCGGAGGTATACATGTTCTCCGATCTCGAATGCCAAATCACGATGTTTGCTATCGTAATAGCTCTTCTGGCGCGATTGCGCGGCTTAGAGGTTCTCACGAATGACCTTACACATTTCTTCAGCCTCTGAGATCAAATCGTTGCCAAGAAGTTGGTGTTCGCCCGTCTCAGACCAATTGAGAGGAGTACGACACTTTCTGCCATAGAGAATCTCGAATGGGGCTTTGCCCGAGCTGGCTTCAAAGCTGTTGTTGTAAGAGAACGCAGCATAAGGAAGGCAATCCTCGCACTTCATGCCGAAAGAGATAACACAAGCCCTGAGCATATCTTCAAGAATTTGGTTGACATGCTCGACTTGTCCACTAGTTTGAGGGTGGAAAGTTGTGCTGAAGCGAATGTTTGTGCCCATGGCCTTCTGAAAAGAATCCCAAAACTTGGAGGTAAAGATGCTGCCACGGTCTGAAGAGATCAATTGTGGAATGCCATGCAAGGAGACAATTCTGGATGTGTAGAGCTCTGCCAGCTGCGCTGCTGTGATAGACTCTTTGAGAGGAAGAAAATGAGCCACTTTGGTGAGCTTGTCGATGACGATGAAGATGGCATCATTTCCACGCTTGGACTTAGGAAATCCAGTCATGAAGTCCATTTCGATGTGATGAAACTTCCATTCTGGAATAGCAAGAGGTTGGAGTAGACCAGATGGTCGTTGATGTTCTGCTTTCACCCTTCTGCAGACATCACATTCATTCACGAATTGAGCAATTTCTCGCTTCATTCGAGTCCACCAATACGACTGCTTGAGGTCATGGTACATCTTCGTACTTCCAGGATGAATTGACAGAAGAGAGTTGTGCGCTTTGTTCATAATGACTTTACGAAGATCACCCTTAGGAACCACAATCCGGTCCTCGAAGAAAAGAGTATCTCTGTCATCAACTCGATAGCACTTGTATTTGGAAATGCCCTTGTCAATACCACGTTTCACCTTCTTCACCATGGTATCCATCAGTTGTGCCTCACGAATTTGATCTTCCAAAGTAGGAGAGACGATGAGCTTGGCAAGAAAACCTTGAGGAACAACTTGGAGATTCAACTTGCGGAAAGCTTCACAGAGATCCGGTTGAAAGGGCTTGAGGATTAAGCTGTTGCAATAAGCCTTCCTGCTCAAAGCGTCTGCAATCACATTAGCCTTGCCCGGAGTATATTCAATACTCGGATTATACTCTTGAATCATTTCGACCCATCGAGTTTGCCTGAGGTTGAGGTTGGGCTGAGTGAAGATGTACTTGAGACTCTTGTGATCGGTGAATATGTCCACTTTCCTTCCCAACAAGAGATGTCTCCATGTTATCAACGCATGGACAACTGCCGCCAACTCAAGATCGTGAGTGGGCTAGTTCTTTTCGTTGGGCTTCAACTGACGAGAGGTATAGGCCACAACCTTCTTCTCTTGCATTAAGACAGCACCGAGGCCTTGAAGAGAAGCATCACAGAAAACTTCATAAGGCTTGTCTTCGTCAGGAGGAGTCAAAACTAGAGCAGTGACGAGTTTCTCTTTGATAGTGTTGAAAGTAACGTCACACTCAGGAGACCAGACATACTTCACATGCTTCTGGAGGAGGTTGGAAATAGGCTTTGCAATCTTTGAGAAATTCTCAATGAATCTTCGGCAATAGCTTGCATGTCCAAGAAAACTGCGAAGCTGCTTGACATTCTGAGGAGGTTCCCAATTCAAAACTGCAGACACCCTCTCTGGATTAATAGCAATGCCCTTGGTAGAGATGATATGACCAAGGTAAAGAACTTCATCAAGCCAGAATTCACATTTGGAGAACTTCGCATAGAATTTATACTCTGTGAGCTTGTCGAGCACCAATTGCAAATGCTTGGCATGATCCTTCTTATTTTTGGAGAAGACCAATATATCATCGAGATAGACCAAGACGAATTCATTGGTGTAGGGGTTGAAGATGAAGTTCATCATTCGAGAGAAAGTTGGAGGAGCATTGACAAGGCCGAATGACATGACAGTATATTCATAAGAACCAAAGCTTGTTCTGAATGCTGTCTTGGGAATATCTTCTTCACAAATGCGAATCTGATGATAACCCATACGAAGGTCAAGCTTGGAGAACACTTTAGCACCTTTAAGTTGCTCGAATAGCTCATTGATGTTGGGAAGTGGGTACTTGTTCTTGATAGTCTTCTTGTTCAATGGACGGTAATCGACGCAAAGTCGGTCCGTGCCATCCTTCTTCTGGACAAAAAGAACACCACAACCCCAAGGAGAAGAACTCGGTCTGATCAAACCCAGACGCTCTTGTTCATCGAGTTGTTTCTTCAATTCCTTCAACTCTTTTGGCCCAAGCTTGTATGGACGCTTGCAAACGGGTTCCATGCCAGGCTCAAGATCAATAACGAATTCCACTGGCCGGTGCGGAGGCATACCCGGTAGCTCTTCTGGAAAGACATCTTGGTACTCACAAACGACTGGAATCTGAGAGATAGCATCCAATTCGCCCTTCTCATTGAGAGAAAACAACCGAATGGTATCATCACGAGCGGCATAGATGATCACATCGTCAGAAGAGTGAGTCAAATATATCTCCCTGGCAGCACAATCAAGCTGAGCCTTGTGCTTAGAAAGCCAGTCCATCCCGAGAATAAGATCAATATCAGAGTCACCAAGAACAATTGGTTTAGCTAGAAATCTATAGTCACCCATCTTGACAGAGACATCGAGAGCAACCAATCTAGAATACAAGAGTTTTCCAGGAGAAACAACTTGCATAACTTTGGACAAAATCTCTGTGTCAACATTATGCTTCGATGCAAACGGATATGACATGAAAGAATGCGATGCACCGGTATCAAATAAGACTTTTGCAGGAATATCATTAACTGAGAGATTACCCATGATCACTTCAGAAGAATCCTCCGCTTGAGCTGCATTCAACATGTTCACCTTGGCATGCTTAGGATTATGTTTGACCACTACATTGTTGGAAGATTTCACAGGAGGAGGAGGCGGAAGGCGCCTTTGGTTGAAGCACTTGTTCGCATAGTGACCCTTCTGCTGACATTTGTTGCAAGTCACCTCTGAGAGCAGACGATAGTAAGGAGCATTTGGTCTTGGAGCTTGGTTCTGAGACTTGTTCTGATAGCCAGGGTTGGGTGGGTGGGAAGATCCACGACCACCTGAGTTCTTCTGCTGGTAAGGCTGACGGAACGGAGGAGGAGGAGGCAACCAGAACTTATGTTGCTTAGCTGCCACAAGTGAGGAAGAAGAAGACTGAACTGCGTCTCTGACTCTCTTCTTAGATGCCTCACACTTGAGCTGAGCCACTTCTTGTTTCAGTGCCATGTTGTAGAATTCATCATACTTTAACGGCTCGAAAAGCACGAGAGCTAGTTGCAAATCTTCTCTGAGACCACGCCTGAATTGGTAGATCATACTCTTCTCATCAGGGATGTCCTGCTTAGCAAAGCGAGAGAGCTTCTGGAACTGAGTGTTGTATTGATACACAGACATGTTGCCTTGCTTGAGATTGCGGAACTCCTCACGCTTACTCTCAACAACACTTTCTGGAATGTGATGAGCTTTGAAGTCACGACGGAAATCATCCCACGTAATCACACGACCTCCTCTGGAATCTTTGTATTGTTGGAACCACTCAGCAGCTTGATCCTTGAGTTGAAAAGAGGCAAACTTGACAAAGTCCTCAGGTCTGACATTGCTACATTCGAAATGCTTGCTGATGTCCACGAGCCAATCATCGGCGTCTGTGGCCTTGACACAGTAGCTGAAGGTCTTTGGCTGATTAGCAAGGAACTGATTGAGCAAAGCGAAGTGCGGCTGATTGTTGCCTTGGCCTTGATTTCCCTGATTACCTTGCCCTTGGTTGCGATCTTGCAAGAGCTGAATCAGAATCTGAGCATTGGCATTGGTGGCCGTCATCAAGGCTTGCTATGCCTCCGGAGGCGGAGGTGGTGGCGGAGGGTTAGCCTGACTTCCTTCATTGCGTTCCGGATTCTGACGCATTGGCGGAGCCATCCTGAAGAGGGTGACATCCATTAGCATCTTGAAAGAGATATATTCATGCTGAATCAAAGGATCGAAATTGCAACATATAGTCTTCACAATAAACATCCGAACAAGAATGAACGAATGAATTCCAAAGTAAAGCATCACACTTCCATAAGTTGAGAAGCCACTTAGATAAAAGGTATGGAATAAAATCAACAAGGTACGGATGTGAACAAATACTTGGTAAGGATTACCCAATCACGAACCAAATATCTGCGGGAAGAAATACTAGAGCTACATGAATTCCCACTTATAAACTCCCGAAACTTTCTGGTTATGCAATCAGGTGTTGGGGATACAGGGGACACAAAATATATCACCCAAACTAACAATACCTAGATCCAGCTGTATCCATCCTTCAACACATAACCAAGAAACCTTCGGAAATCGTCTACCTCAACCTTCGAAAAGCATCCGTTATACGAGTTATGGCAATACTCCCGCACTCGCCTCGGTACTGGGCTATCAGGGT
Organism: Aegilops umbellulata; assembly: GCA_032464435.1. Classification (NCBI taxonomy): domain Eukaryota; kingdom Viridiplantae; phylum Streptophyta; class Magnoliopsida; order Poales; family Poaceae; genus Aegilops; species Aegilops umbellulata. The sequence goes on from CP136059.1 coordinate 4,669,837, forward strand.
TATCTCACCAACAACTGTACAAAAGAGATTTTCGATGTCGGCGTACTAAACTCAGGTATTCCAGAACTGCAACGATAAAATTATGACGACAACACCTCGGAGCTCAACTCCCCGGGACACCTCCACTAAACCCCTGCTGATGGGAGGCAACCAAGACAATGTTGTCATCACAAAACCATCGGAACGATTCTAAGATGCCCGCGTGATCCTAAATTTTTTTTAGTGAAATTTGAGAAGAGAAGAGTCAAAACTCTACGTCAGGATGCCTTACCAGAGCGATGAGGAGACTGGGAAGTAAAAAGAATTCCTAAACTCTCCGATATATAATTCCTAAATGACTCAAAACATTTTTCTAGACACAACTCGGCCGCTAAAAATGATCAATCAGTGGTGGCTCCTAAGGTCTGGGAAGGCTCTGATTACCAACTTGTAACGCCCTCGATGCGGCTATATCTCCCACGTGTCGAGGCACGACTTAGAGGCATAACCGCATTGAAAGCAATGTCGCAAGTGAGGTAATCTTCACACAACCCATGTAATACATAAGGGAAAGAGATACATAGTTGGCTTAAAGTCGCCACTTCACACAATACATAAATAAACATCCATCATTCAAATTACACTCACGGTCCGACTACGGTACCAAAATGAAAGAAGACTACCCCAAATGCTACACAGATCCCCGATCACCCCAACTGGGCTCCACTACTGATCATCAGGAAAAGACACATAGTAACGACCACGTTCCTCGTCGAAGTCCCACTTGAGCTCGGTTGAATCATCTGCACTGGCATTGTCGACACCTGCAACTATTTTGGTAGAATCTGTGAGTCACGGGGACTCAGCAATCTCACACCCGCGAGATCAAGACTATTTAAGCTTAAAGGTAGGGGAAGGTTGTGAGGTGGAGCTGCAGCAAGCGACTAGCATATATGGTGGCTAACAACGCAAAAGAGAGCGAGAAGAGAAGCACAGCACGGTCGTGAAGCTAGAAGTGATCAAGAAGTGATCCTAGAACAACCTACGTCAGACATAACTCCAACACCGTGTTCACTTCCCGGACCCCGCCGAGAAGAGACCATCACGGTTACACACGCGGTTGATGTGTTTTAATTAAGGTCAACTTCGGGTTTTCTACAACCGGACATTAACAAATTCCCATCTACCTCATAACCGCGGGCACGACTTTCGAAAGATAATACCCTGCAGGGGTGTCCCAACTTAGCCCATTATAAGCTCTCACGGTCAACGAAGGATATTCCTTCTACCAGGAAGCCCTACCAGTCTCAGAATCCCGGACTACAAGACATTTCGGCAGTAATAAAACAAGTCCAGCAAAGCCGCCCGATTGTGCCGATAAATCCTGATAGGAGCTGCACATATCTCGGTCTCAGGGCACATCCGGATGAAACATCCTACGAGTAAAACCAAGCCTCAAGTTTCCCAGAGGTGGCCCCGCAGCTTGCTCGTTTCGGGCCAGCACCCAGAGGAGCACTGGCCCGGGGGGGGGGGGCCAAAATAAAGATGACCCTCGGGCTCGCGAAAACCCAAGGGAAAAGGTGTAGGTGGTAGGCAAATGGTAAAACCAAGGTTGGGCCTCGCTGGAGGAGTCTTATTCAAAGCGAACTATCAAGGGGGTCCCATAAATCACCCAACCGTGTAAGGAACGCAAAAATCAAGGAACATAACACCGGTATGACGGAAACTAGGGTGGCAAGAGTGGAACAAAACACCAGGCATAAGGCCGAGCCTTCCACCCTTTACCAAGTATATAGATGCATTAATTAAATAAGAGGTATTGTGATATCCCAACAAGTAAACATGTTCCAACAAGGAACAACAAGTCCATGTTCCATCAAGGAACAAACTTCATCTTCACCTGCAACTAGCAACGCTATAAGAGGGACTGAGCAAAGCGGTAACAAAGCCAATCAACGGTTTGCTAGGACATGGATGGTTAGAGGCTGACATGGCAATATGGGTGGCATGAAATAGCAAGTGGTAGGTATCGCAGCATAGGCATAGCAAAAGAGCGAGCATCTAGCAAGCAAAGATAGAAGTGATTTTGAGGGTATGTTCATCTTGCCTGCAAGGTTCTCAGAGTTGTCGAAAGCTTGGTCCTCATAAGCGTTCTCAACAGGTTCCTCGTTCACGTACTCGTCTCCCGGCTCTACCCAAAACAAGAGCACAAGCAAAGGAACACTATCAACCACGATGCAATGCACAAACAATATGATGCAAAACATGGCATGATATGCGAGATGTGATATGCAATGCATATGCATGCTCCGGAAGTAAAAATATGAACAAGGCATACTCTTGGAAAACCAAGTATGCCACTGGAAAGGTGAGGTTATTTTGGTGGAAATCGATATAAAGATCACCGGAATCGGATGCACGGTTTGCAAATGGCAAGCAAAGCAAGAATGACAAGATTCTGCCAATAACATCATGATGCTACTTAGCAAGCAAAAAGAAATTAGCTGCTGCACCCAAACATATCAACAAAGCATATGAAAGTGATCTACTCAAGATGCTTGACAAAGGATGAACACTGAGCTACGGCTAAATCACACCACAACAGGTTCAAACAAGCATGGAAAAAGAGCAAAAGATAACAGGTTCACAGACTTAGTGAAAATAACAACTTGCCAGAAATTAACATCAGGATGACATGTTTAGAGCAAGCAAACAACATGCTACAGGAACATGACATAGCAAGATAAGACATGGCATGAATCTACCCAAAGTACTTAACAAATGTCCCTTAATGACCATAAGCCAAAATGGACTAGAAAATACAATAACACCCATGTCAAATAAGCAAGTTTCGTTACAGGTTTCAGTGGGGCGCGCGGCGGCCGATCCGCGCGGCGGCCGCGGCGCGGCGGCGACGGACGCGCGGCGGCGGCGGGCGGCGCGAAGGCGGCGGCGATCGGCGACGGGTCGGGCGGCGGAGGAAGCGAGCCGGGCGGCGGGATCGCGGGAGGCGCCGGGCGGAGCGGGCAGCGGCGACTGAGCCGGGCGGGCCCGCTGCGGGCTCGCCGGGCCGCGGCGGCGGGTGACGGCGGAGTGCCACGTGGCAGCGCGCCACTGGCTGCGGGCGACGACGGCGGTTTCGTCCGGCGGCGGCGGACGTGTCCGCCCGCGCAGAGAGGAGCGGGACTAGGGTTAGGGTGGTTTTGGACCCGGGATTTGGACGGGGAGGGTATATTTATAGGTAGAAGGAGCTAGAAAGCTCCAAATGGAGTGCGGTTTTCGCCCACACGATCGTGATCAAACGGCGATGGACATGGGAGTGATTTAGATGGGTTATTGGGCTGTTTTGGAGGGGTTTTGGGCTGCAACACACACGAGGCCTTCACGGTTACCCGGTTAACCGTTGGAGTATCAAACGACCCCCGAATGACCCGAAACTTGACAGGCGGTCTACCAGTGCTATACCAAGGCCACTTGACAAACCTCGGTCCATTCCGAGAAGGTTTAATACCCGCTCACGGAAAAAGGTAAAAGGGGACGCCGGAGGACGTAGGAGCGCCGGATTGCAAAACGGACAACGGGGAACATGCTCGGATTCATGAGACGAACACGTATGCAAATGCGATGCGTATGATGACATGACATGAAATGCATGACAAGGACAAAATGCAAAATGAAGGAAAACCCAACCACGGAGGGAATATCATATCACATAGCCGGAAATGGCAAGAGTTGTAGTTACAAATATGGCAAGTTACATCCGGGGTTTTACATATCGCTGTTCCGTTTCAAAAAAAAACATGTAAGCTGTTACTTCTTACCCAAAGGATCTTTATGTCCAACAGACACAAAATATCCATTCGACTGTTGGAAATTACTTTCACTGCTGATCTAATGTCGAGGTAATTGCTGCATCGCCACCAAAACCCACCATCTCTTAAGCTAAAGTAGACCGAGCTAACCCCTATATTAGCATATTACTAAGATAAACAGAAGGCACTGTAGAATCATTTAGGACGTGAGCTTGTCAATCTGAATGTGGAGGGACACCAGCTTAGCCCCGGCCAGTAGCTTGGACGGAACTGTGAAGAAGGTCAGCTCCTGCACGGCGACGTCGCCAGGATCCCTGTTGCTTGTCACCTCCATTTCCACCTTGACGGCGCGGTCCTGCCTTTGGGCTCCCCCGGCGGGCCGTTCGCCCATAGCTTGGCCGTGTAGTGCGGTAGTGGGGATGCCCCCGCTCTGATGCAGATGACCGACACGGCGATAGGCGCGCCGATGTCGAGCACGCCGCCGACCAAGAAAAACGCGCAACCGTCCTCCTCCGCGAACAGCAAGAGCCGTGGCTCCGACAGTGGCACTTGAGCTGGAGCGCCTTGCCGTACTGGATCCTGTGCACGGGCATGGGATGCACGGTGCTGATGTGGTGGGAGAGCCACGGCAGCGGGCCTTCGTAGCCGCAGACGGGCACATGGCATTGGCTGGGCGCGAGCGGAGACACGCTCTGGTGATCAGCGAGCTTGTGGTAAGTGATGTAGAGCCCACAGCCTTTGTGCGGGCACTCCACCGTCACCAAGGAGAGGACGGCATCCACCGCCGTGTTTCGCACGTCGAAGCCACAGCCGCACTCACACTTCTGGCACTGCCGCTGGTTCCCGGGGCGCTCGACGCGGCAGTCCGCGCAAGCCAGGCGCCCTCCCTTTCACTGCACAAATCAATCGAACAACACATCAATCAAGAAACCTGCACCTTGCTCGATCAGCTGAACGGACAAGGTGTATTCGAACCTCATACACTGGAGGCTTCAAGGGGCGGAGGCACAAGGGGCAGTGGATCAAGGTGAGGTCCATTGAGACCATAGAGAGCTCCATCGTCGGGTTCTGTTCCATCTGCATGATCTCGCCCTCCTCGTGCACAACCATCTCTCGCTTTATTACGGCTGGGGCATTACAAAGATTTACCGTCACATATTCATACTACTTCAAGGTGCATTAAATCAACACATGCAAGTATCAAAAGGAGAGTCACGACATGCATGCATGCGTTATAATTAACGCATCAGTAAACGCAAATTATTGAAATATATCGAGTGTAGTGCTTTGACGTATCGCGTCAACTCGTACAAGACCGAGAAGTTTGATTACTACAACGCCCTCTCGCCTTAACCGCAGCTGCCTTTGGCTGCATGACAGGTGGGCCACCGACCGTTGGGCCCACCTGTCATGGACGCAAAGGCAGGAGCAGTAAGTCAATGAAGCTGCGTCCCCCCTCGCCCATGAGCGTGGTGGCTGGCAGGACTAGGAGAAGCTCTCGTTCGCTACACGCTCTCCCTCCCGTACGCGGTGGACATGCAGCAGTTCAATCGTTGTCAGATGGCCAGAAGCATACTGTAGTACTCCTCGACTGCAGTAGTACTCCATCATTTTGTTCGACTTCCCGAAGAGGCGAAGAGCCAAGCGCAGCCCAGACGCTCATGTGGCAGTTTTATGTGTAGAGTAATCTAGGATAGCGTGTACCGTGCCTGTAAGCTTAAAATCGTTGGGGTTGGCTCCATGCTATATTTTTTTGATTAAAATTATCTTCTGGTCCTACCTGTCATCCTGGTGATTCTAGTTTGCACGCTCATCTGGTCAAGACAGGGATATATATTTTAATTTGTGGTGGGGTAAATGTTAGAGGTTGCAGCAAATGGAGTATTGTACACTGCGTGTCTTCCAGCCAAGTTTAGAGGCAACCATGTGGGGCCAGTGCTATGATGTGTCGCATCAACTCGTACACGAGGAGAAGCTTGATTTTACTACTACACGCCTTCTCCCTCGCCCATGCGCGCGGTGGCTCGCAGACGAGGACATGCTTTTGCTTATACTCCACAACTCGATATAACAAGCTATCCCTCCCGCTAGCGGTGGACATACATGCAGCAGTGGATTCAATACTGTATAAGCAGTAGTAGTAACATCATTGTTTGTCTTCTGGAAGTGACGAAGAGCCAAGTGCAACCCGAACGTGGCAGTTGCGAACCTTGGAGCATGCATATAGCCAGGCTCTTGCATGAGACAAAATTGCTATGTAAGCCCACTATTGTAGTAATTACTTGCTAGTATAGCCCTGTAAACCAGAAAGGAGTATTTGCCTTTCTAGAGATTTCAACAAGTGACTAGACTACACTGAGACGGAGTACATATGGAGCAAAATGAGTGAATCTACACCGTAAATAAATACGAACTAGTTCTCTCGTTTTCCTCTCGGCCTTGGTCGTGGTGCACAATATTGAGTATACTAGTACTATCATCTTGAAATTTATGAAGTCACCATAGGCACCTCGTCGTTGACGGGAACGTCTCTTGACACGCGATAGATGCGAGCGGCAGTCGCCTCCATAGGTGCTTGAATGCCAAGGAGGGAGAGGGTAGCGGTTCCCGAGACGTTGAACGGTCAATGGTGCATCCTCAAATTACTCTACATGCAGAGGGAATTAATTGGAGAAGCAGAATAGAGCCAGCACGATGTGAATGCAACAGATTTTGGATTCTCGTATAAAGGCGCCCCACCACTCCAATCCATCTACTCCTTAGTCTCTGCGCAACACTGCTCACTCCAATCCAAGACCAAGTGACTAGAAGCCAGAAGCACCTATGGAGGCGATGGACGCGAGCGGCAGTCGGCTGTGCCAAATCATCCAAGGCGCCCGCCTGCGGCCCCGCACCGCGCAGCGTTTCCAGACGGTGCTGGCGACCGCCGGCATCATAGCCCTCACCGATGCCGGCTTCACCTCTCGCATGGACGACATGATGGTCAACTCCATCCGCAAGTTCGCCGCCGTCAAGAAGCGCGCGGACGACCTTGCCGTACTGCTCCATCCTGCGTGCCCAAGCTCCTCATTGCCTGCCACCCTCATCGGCCGCCATGGGGACGAACTCTTTCAAGCCCTGGTGGCCCTGCGGTTGCCGGAGGTCGCGATGAAGAATGTGCACCTCGAGGCCGCGCTCGTCACGCAGCGCCTCGCCATGCAAGAAACCGTCGACCTGCACATCCACGTCTACGAGGAAATCGTCTACATAGGCCACTATAAGGCCAGCGAGGACAAAAAGACGTTGGCCTTCTTCCAGCGGCTGGAATCTTTGGACGCCATTGTACAGAAGCACGTCGACCTGGCCACGAAAGCCGCTGCTACTTAGCCGTCGTTCGATGCATCTCTTCTTCTTGCCTCCTATAACCAGCACTGCATCGCCTTGTGGCCTTAATGTTTTATTAGTATAGGAGTATATGGCATTTTTATTCCAGTAGTAACGTGTTCACTGTGAGGTGGGGCCGCAGTTGAGCAAACCGACCATCGGCAAATCCCCACCCCGCCCACCGGGTGTCAGCGGAGTTTAGAATTACTAGAAGAGAGAAACGAGGGAGAAGAGCTAGCTGTAGCACAGACGCCGTTGTTAGATGTGACTCGCGTTGATAGAATAGGAGTACTCAGCACTCGTACCTATTTTTTAGGGAAAAAGCAATCGTATGTCTAGTACTACCACTAGTTGGGTGCGTGCAACCTATACCTGTCATCACTTTAGGTCTCCTTTTCGAACCGCAGCTACGCTTCACCGTACATATTTTTTCATGCATTTATCCTCCTATATGTACTCCTTGGCTATTTCCACGTGCACCCTTTCACCGACATGTGGGACATAGAGCATCTGGGTCGTAGTGCATGCACGACTCGGAGCATATGCCGGGGTACTTTACATTTCAGACCTCACGAATTACATGCAACCCCCCCCCCCGGCAGAAGAATAAATAAATAAATGAATTACTACATGAAACCAGATTATTTTCGTAGAAACTGGAGCACGTTCATTAAATTTTGGACATAACACGTTTATAAAAAACTACCGGACCTAAACCGGTTTAAGGGCCTCTTTGATTCACAGGATACTGAAAACATAGAAATGGGGAAAGTATGATGGCGATGAACCGAGACGAGGAGAACTCTACTAACTCAGTTAGAGGTTAGAGTTAGATTCTAACTCTGAACTAACTCTAAAGCAAAGAGGTCTATGGATGGCAGGGTTAGATTGACAATAAATGTTCTTTCTCAATCACTGCGCAAAACTGCTCACTCCAATCCAAGACCAAGTGACTAGAAGCCAGAAGCACCTATGGAGGCGATGGTCACGAGCGACGGTTGGCTGTGCCAAATCATCCAAGGCGCCGGCCTGCGGCCCCGCACCGTGCAGCGTTTCCAGACAGTTCTGGCGACCGCCGACGTCGTAGCCCTCGCCGACGCCGGCTTCGCCTCTCGCATGGACGACATGATGGTCAACTCCATCCGCAAGTTCGCCACCGTCAAGAAGCGTGTAGCGAAAGCTCCTACTAGTCCTGCCAGCCACCACGCTCATGCGTGAGGGAGGGGGCGTTGTAGTAATCAAACTTCTCAGTCTTCTCGATATAAGTCATTTTACACATTTCAAATGGACTACTACATACGGATGTATGTAGACATATTTTGCTTCGTACGTAGTCACTTGTTGCAATCTCTAAAAAGAGTTATATTTGGAAACAGAGGGAGTACAACACATGCATGCATGCAGTGACCTCCCTTTTGATACTTGCATGTGTTGATTTGACGCACCTTGCCAAATTTTGACTATAAATTTAACTAACCAAATTTCCATGCATGTCATAAAAAATTACGGGGCTGTTTGGATTGTGACTATGTTTGTCTTATGCTGCCACATTATTTTTCCCACACTTGCCACACTTGCCTAACTTGAGTTGCTCAAATTGTTAGACACACTTTGGCTTGCCTAAGGGAATCTTGCCACACTCTTTGTGTCTATGAGATGTGGGGTTCACTACTAATAAAAAATTCTTGTCTTAGGTGTGGCGAATAAAGAAAGACTTATATTTAGGAACGGAGGGAGTAGAAAATATAAATAATAATGCATGTTGGGCCAACCCACGTTTCCGATAATTTTAGCCATGGGCTTGTTCACAATTTTTACGAGGGGGTGGTTATTCATTTAATGGAGGGAGTTGTACCAGACTTGAGCGATACAAAGTGCGACCTAGCACCCTAAAAAAAGTGCGACCTGGCACACCGTAACACCACTTGGAACAAGCAGGTAGCTATCTCAAAAAACAATCAACAACTAAAAAAAGGCGACCTGGCACGTACTCCAATTTTAAAAGATTGTTTTGATGGAGTAAAAAAGGAAAACTACCCCACTACGTATATATAGGTCGGAGCCTCCGCGCTTGCTTGCTAGGGTTGCTCTATTCACACACTCTCATCCTCTCCAGATCTAAACAAGATAGGGGTGGTAACATTGTCTTTCTCCCTTCAAAAAACATTGTCTTTCTATCCTCACCGCTGGTTATAGATCCGAACGTATCCCCCTCCGCCAGTGAAGGGGCGGAGGGGCAGCGTTTAGGCCGTTGTCGACGGCGAGGGAGTAGACTCACTGCCGGCCGCACCGTTATCTCTGGCTGAGCGCCGGCGTGAGAGGTCCTCCGATCCCTTCGTCGTTGCCCTAGTGTGGGCGGATCCGTCCTCCCGCCGCCCACCTATCCACATCTCGATGACCTTCAGGTATATCTTCCTTCGAAACCGCCTTAGCTCTACTTCCCCAGCTCGCTACGTCGCTGCATGTGCATCATTTTCTACCTCTCAGCCCCTCTCGATTGGATGGTCCAACGTCGCCTATTTTTTTCTTCTATTGTTAGAGGTAAAGCTACTTCATGGAGTTGAATCTTGTACTTGGTTAAAACAAGAAATAAAGTGGGGGTGGGGGATTTAGTATGTAGTACATCGGACTTGGTACAAACAGGAAGGAAAGGGGGTGAAAGTAGTACAGGCTGGTCATCCAACCGGTCTCTTGGTCGAAAAGGGAAATATAGGGGTAACGCTGTATACAGTGGTATGACCAGGACTAGAATTGCTATCCACACAGAGGAGTAGGCGGCTAGAGTGAGCAAAAATGGGACCAATCTAGATATGTTTCTTGGATGTTTGTTTCTCAGGGCAACAAACTATGAATCACCACTTTATGCCCCTATTTAGGTACATGGTGCTGGACTGCTGGTGCACCCACTGTCCCATGCCCTTATACCAAATATTTAGTTGTTCTTAATCTAATGCCCCTGGTAAAAATGAAGCCATGCCACTGTTATAAGCCATGACAAGTTTAGCCAAATGTTTTTGCCTGTAATTGTTTGAGACTCTGACTGTTTCCTCTGTAGCTTTTTGTGCAAACAGGGATATCCATTTCACGGGGTTGCTGTTGTGACCTTTTGGTGCACTGCACAAAACTCTTCTTAAAAGAAGTGACTTTTGTGCTGTTTAACTGGAATGTCAGAATGGAACAATTGGTACATTTCGGTGGAACTGCACAAAGGGAGATCTCTGTTCCAATCCTCATCATCCATATTAGCACCATAACCTTCCTTTAGGTAAGAATGATATTTAATGCATGTGTTCATCTCTATTTTGCGACTGCCATGAGAAAATAATGCTATTTTTTTACTAGTACACTTGTACTCCCTCACTGACAAAACCAATTCTGAAATAGAAGGCCAATCATGTACTTGGTTTCACCAACTGGTGAGGAGACTTAGAAACAGAGCATGAAGAGGAAGAAGAAGAGTAAACAGTGCCAAGGCGATCTTGCTGAAGCCAGAGGCCTCAGTCGAGGCCATTCAAGGCCTTCGGCAATGACTACCTTACATGTGAGACGATCCTCTAGGGAGCCCTTCCACTTCTGCTGTCTCACTTAATTAATTAGGAGTACTTAAGTACCACTAATTTATTGCTGCCTAATTTTCTTGTCGGAGTTAAACAAATCTTTAGTAGCACCCTATGCTGAATCATGTACGTGTGTATGTTTGTCTATGAGGTGAATCATGTGGTGGAGCAGGGAGGGAATGCTAACTTTACCCATTAAGATAATGAGGATCCTTCTATTTGTTAGTGTATGTTTCATCAACTAGTCCCACTATTACAGTAATCTCACTCTCTCAATATATGTGCCAACAGGGATGCTCAATTTTGGTGGAACCGCACAAAAAACTTTGGGTGCTTCATTGCCTCGACAGCTTCCTTCCTTTCCTGTTAGTCGCTAATCTTGGCTTTATTCTTCCTTTGCTGTCAGTCGCTTGGCTTATCTCGGCTTCCAGTCAAAGGAAATAGTAATTGATATGCTACCTCACACAGGTTGGTACTGGTCTTTATCCTGATTATTGTGATTGTCATATGTATTGGTAATTTGGTATTGTGCTTGTGACGCCCGGATAATCATGCTACAGTAATCGCATGTTAATGGTGCCATGTCACCTCGGTCACTGTAGTTAATCTCGGGTTGATCCGAAAACGTTTCAAATTCAAATTCAATTAATGTCAAACGACAAAGTTTTCAAAATATTAAACTAAAATGTTCGGGGTGTGCAGTTAAATGCCTGGGTAATTATAGTAAAGCAAACACATTTTTATAAAATGCCTAGATAATTTAAAATGACTTAAAACAGAAAAGAAAACTAAAAAAGAAAAGAAACTACAAAAACAGAGAAAACAAAGACTAAAAAAGGGGGGGGGGAGACCCCCCCCCCCCCGGGCCAACCGGCCCAGCTACCGGCCGGCCAGCCCAGTTGGCCCAGCCGCCGCCCCCCCACACTCTCCATAACCCACGCTCCCCCGAAACCCTAACCCGTAACCCCTCCCACTCGCCCCACTCGCTCCCCCGATCCCCCTGGATCGGGATCGATCCCCTCGCTCCCTACTCACTCCTCCCACGACCCCCCTCCTCCACGATCTGGATCGAGGGCGCGCTCACCCCTCGACCCGGACGCCCGCGTCGACCACCATCGCCGACCCCGCCGCCTCTCCCCGGCGGCCGCGCCCCCCCACTCCTCGACGCCGGCGCGCGTCCTCGGCGCCGCCTCGCATCGCCGCCGTCGCCTCGCCCCGTCTCCAACCCCGAAGCCGCCGGATCGATCCGTGCCGCCCCTCGCGGATTGGACGCCGCCGCCCGGAGCCCGCGCCACCTCCGTCGATGTCGTCCTCATCCTCTCCCTCGGCGGACCTCCCCGGCCTCCATCGAGCCTGCTTCCCAGACCCCACGTTCCCCCGGTGAGCCGCTGCGCCGGATGCGCCCTCCCGTGCCTCCTCTGACCACCGCAGCTCCCGTTCGCGCTCGCCACTGCTGCTGCGGCACTGCTCCGCACATGCGCGCCGCGGTCCTCTGCTCGTCGCATCGCTCGGAGCTGCGACCGCACGCCCGTGCCCCCCCGTTCTATTGCCTGATGCCGCCTACGTCGCCGGCCTCTCCTCCCACGCCCGTGGTCGCGCCCTACTGCTCCCTCGCACGTGCACCGCCCGCTCCCGCTTCCCGCGTCGTGGCCGTCCCTTTCTCCTGGACGCGCCCGCCCGCAACGATGCGCGCCCTCAGCGCGCTCTGCCCGCGCCCTCGCTTCGCCCGCGCCGCTCCCCTCACCGCATCGCCTCGCGCTGCTGCTGCTTCCTACGCATGCCCTCTGTGCACGCACACACGCGCCCTCGCACTCCCGTAGCGCGCCTCGCCTCACCTCCCCTCCCTGCGAGCCACTCCGGCCAGCCCCGCCACTACCTCCACCACTGCGCCGCCCGAGGCCCTCCGCCGCCTTTCCTGGCCGGTGTCGTGGGCGCCGGCGGCCCCGTCCATGGCCTCGCCCGAGCGGCCTCCGGGCTCGTCTCGCGCCAGGAGCCCCTGCGCCCGGTAACCCGCACGCCCGCAAGCCCGTGCGCCCACATAGGCCCCAGGGGCCACAGACAAATGGGGCCCGCCCCCGTACCTATGACAAATGGGGCCCACCTCCTGGAACGTTGTTAATAAAATAAATAATAAATAAATAAATAAAATTAAAAATGAATTTAATTAATTAATTAATTAGCTAAATTAATTAAGTTAATTAATCCTGTTAAATTAAGCTAATTAACTTGTTAGGTTAATTAAACATTAGTTAGATGATTTAAATCCCAATAAAACTAAACAGTGCATGACAGGTGGGCCCCAGCGGGCCCCACGAGTTAGTTTGACCAGTCAACGGTCACAGTTGACTGCTGACGTCATGCTGACGTCATGCTGACGTCAGCAAACACTGTTCTGGATAATGTTGCATTAAAAAAATTAAACAAATCCTGAAAATGATTTAAATCTTTTAAAATTAATAGAAAATAAACCATAGCTCAGATGAAAATACTTTCTACATGAAAGTTGCTCAGAACGACGAGACGAACCCGGCTACGCAGCCCGTTCGTCCACCACGCATCCCTAACCTATCCAACTCGCAACTTTCCCCCTCCGGCTCCTTTGCCCGAAAACGCGAAACACCGGGGATATTTTCCCGGATGTTTCCCCCCTTCACCGGTATCATCCCATACCGCGTTAGGGCACCTCTAACGCCGTTACTTGTCATGTCATGCATCACTATGCATCTGCTTGTTTATATATTTATTGTTTCTCCCCCCTCTTCTCTCGTTAGACACCGAGACCGTCGCTGCTGCTGCCCCGTTCGACTACGGAGTTGACGATCCCTCTCTCTTGCCAGAGCAACCAGGCAAGCCCCCCCCTTGATCACCAGATATCGCCTACTCTTCCCTATACTGCTTGCATTAGAGTAGTGTAGCTTGTTACTGCTTTCGTTATTCCTATCCTGATGCATAGCCTGTCTTTGATACTGCTGTTGATACCTTTACCTGCAATCCTACTGCTTAGTATAGGATGCTAGTGTTCCATCAGTGCCCCTACACTCTTGTCCGTCTACCATGCTATACTATCGGGCCGTGATCACTCGGGGGTGATCACGGGCATATACTATATACTTTACACTGTTACATTACATGTGATACTGTTCGGAGATGGGGGCTGAAGGGGCAGGTGGCTCCATCCCGGTAGAGGTGGTCCTGGGTTCCCGACGGCCCCCGACTGTTACTTTGTGGCGGAGCGACAGGGCAGGTTCAGACCACCTAGGAGAGAGGTGGGCCTGGCCCTAGTCGGCGTTCGCGATACTTAACACACTTAACGAGATCTGGGTATTTGATCTGAGTCTGGCCATTTGGTCTATACGCACAAACCACCTACGCGGGAGTAGTTATGGGTATCCCGACGTCGTGGTATCAGCCGAAGCACTTCGTGACGTCAGCGACTGAGCGGCGCGCGCCGGGTTGGACTGCGTTACGTGACTTCCTTTGAAATGGAGGTTGCTAGGTCTGCTCTCCGGCCGCGTACGCAACGTGCAGGTGTGCTCAGGGCGATGGGCCCAGACCCCTGCGCGCTTAGGTTTAGACCGGCGTGCTGACCTCTCTGTTGTGCCTAGGTGGGGCTGCGACGTGTTGATCTTCCGAGGCCGGGCATGACCCAGGAAAGTGTGTCCGGCCAAATGGGATCAAGCGTGTTGGGTTATGTGGTGCACCCCTGCAGGGAAGTTTATCTATTCGAATAGCCGTGTCCCTCGGTAAAAGGACGACCCGGAGTTGTCCCTTGACCTTATGACAACTAGAACTGGATACTTAATAAAACACACCCTTCCAAGTGCCAGATACATCCCGGTGATTGCTCTGCAACAGGGCATCGAGGAGGGGATCGCCGGGTAGGATTATGCTATACGATGCTACTTGGAGGACTTCAGTCTACTCTCTTCTTCCTGCTGCAAGACGGAGGCGACCAGAAGCATAGTCTTCGATAAGACTAGCTATCCCCCTCTTATTCTGGCATTCTGCAGTTCAGTCCACTAATATGGCCCCTTTACACATATATCCATGCATATGTAGTGTAGCTCCTTGCTTGCGAGTACTTTGGATGAGTACTCACGGTTGCTTTTCTCCCCCTTTTCCCCCTTTCCCTTCTACCCGGTTGCCGCAACCAGATGCTGGAGCCTAGGATCTAGACGCCACCTTCGACGATGACCAGGAGTAGTTAGGAGGATCCCAGGCAGGAGGCCTGCGCCTCGTTCGATCTGTATCCCAGTTTGTGCTAGCCATCTTATGGAAAACTTGTTTAACTTATGTCTGTACTCAGATATTGTTGCTTCTGCTGACTCGTCTATGATCGAGCACTTGTATTCGAGCCCTCGAGGCCCCTGGCTTGTATTATGATGCTTGTATGACTTATTTTATTTGTAGAGTTGTGTTGTGATATCTTCCCGTGAGTCCCTGATCTTGATCGTACACATTTGCGTGCATGATTAGTGTACGATTGAATCGGGGGCGTCACAAGTTGGTATCAGAGCCGAATGCCTGTAGGAATCACCCTTCCACACTCCTTGGCCGAAGTCGAGTCTAGACATTGAAAAAAAAACTTTTACTAACTTGGCTGTGTGCCTTACGGGCCCACGTCGCCATCGGGTGGTACTAGGATCTTTTACTCCTCAACCTATACTCTGGGACTCTGACATCTCTTCTATTCGGGTTAAACGGTTTTACTAACTCTGACTCTAGGTTCTCGATAATACTTTCTCCCGGAGAGCCCCTTATTACAGATGATCGCCTGCTGCACTAGAAGATTCCGAAGTTACTCTACGATGTTCTCTCGAGTCGTTGTGCCATCGCATTTGTGATTTCCTTGCACCGTCAACCCCTATGAAAACTGCATACACTTTCGATTCATACAATCATTCCCCGTTGATCTTGTTATTACAAGATGTCCCGAAATACTCTCTGTTGTCCCGAGAATCCTTTGAGATCACTGCCTTGCGGTTCTGTACCACATGAATACCGCTACGGATAATCCCTCTCACTTATCAAGCATTCGTTCATCCCCAGTTGATCATGTGTTTCACAATAGTCTTGAAAATATCATTCGATCTTCCGAAAATCTCGAGCAGCCAATTGCTCTTGAAATTCTCGCTTGCTTGCATTATGGATAATCCCATAAGTTTCGTAATCTCATTGGCCTCCCTTGCCCTTATCATTTTAAGTCCGTTGATTCAATATGTTGAGGATGCTCGCATTCCTCAGTCGAATCCTAGGATTCATCCTTCCGGCTCAGACGTCATTTGGATATGGGCTGGATCTTGACCAATCAATGCCTTGATCGTTTGTGTTTCCAAGTCTATTGAACTTATTCATTTTCGATCAGCACGATTGCTTCTGGTCCCTTGATTTGGAAATAATAAAATTTCTTAGCATTAAGCTTTGAATTAGTCAGTTGTTTCCATAATCCGATGCCTTGGCATTCCTTCTTCCTTAGATTGAGTACCAATACTCACATCAGCCCCGTTGTGGATCGCCTTACCCATTGCCGGGTTATTATCCGACAATGTCCTTCACAACCAAAAATCTTGTGAGTTCTTTACCTGATACATAATTCCCTTGGTAAATGGTATCATGTGCTTGGCCAACCATGCTCTACTTTCGAGCTGGTGATATCTACTCTTGAATATTGTGGTATATGTTTCCACGATACCCTAACGGGTTGATCCGATGCCTTCCTTTATATGTGTGAACTCAGAAGTTTTCACGAGTCATACTCATCTGGTATTTCACCAGGTATAACTTTCAACACTAATGCCTTTATCAAAGCGAGGAGTGAATGGAAGGTTATACATTGAAGAAGTGGGAGTCGACCTTGAACTTTGTGTTCATGCCCATGGACACGATGTAGATCCTATCATGGAAGCTTCTTGTAACTATTTCCTTGATATAGTATCCTTTGGTATCGGTGAATTGATCCTATGCAATCATGGTTCCGACCATGTTCTCCTTTAAATACCATTTCCTATGCAAGTTTAAGCACTTGCCTTCTATAGAGCAATACCCCAGTCCAACCTCTACTTTGATCTACCGTCGAGTATTACCCCCTGGTATCTTGAGATTATCTTGGAACTGCATAATTTCTTATGAGTTCTTCTTCAAGTACTACATACTCACCGATTACAATTTTTCATGGGCTCTGAGTTATTAAACACTCAAAGACACCGATAACTGAACCGAGTCTGCACTACGGTTCAACGACACTTGATAATCTTCTTTAAGTACGAGTTTGTACCCGATCACGCCATTCCTAGCCTGTATGGCTATATCATTGTCGTGGTGATTTTAACTGTGCTACCTGGTCCTTATTCTCGGAGCACCACCACGACGATGAGCTAAGCTTACGTCGATCTTCCTCATCATATCATTTCGCCTTGAACAACGAGCTTGGTTTCGAGTTTGTGTCGTACCCTTGGTTCCAATAACCTTTCGCTTCACCATTCATTGACTTGATGTCATCGCCGATCGATTACATCTTGAAATCTCTTGACAGAGTGTGTCGTGATCATCATCAACATCCTGAGCTCTTCCAAGATATATATCGAATTCTTGATGAGAAATACCATCCTCGCCCCTCAATGGTTTGTGTTATCACCGACCACTTTATTGCCTCCCGTTCGACACAAACTTATTCATGTTTTGTGTTATACTTGAGACCCTTGCTATCCAGCATTTGTTCTTCTTTACCTTGGAATATTACCACCTTTTATGTCAAGAATGTCGTGGTAAATTTACCACCTCTTGAGAATTCTTGATATAGTAATACCTCTCGCCTTTTGCGTTCATTTCTTGGTCTCCGTGATGTTTCTAACCGGAATACCGACAAATGGTCTGTGATGTGTAAATTCTAAACTTCTAGCAACCCTATTGCTTTGAAGTTATTGGTCTACAGTTTCACTCTAAGTCTTCTGATAATTGAATCACCATTCTAACATTGATCGTGCTACCTAAGCCCATATGTCGGGTGCACCTTTCAACCATTTTTAATTATGTATGATTTCCTCGAGCATACATCGTTATATCGTTTGATCTGACTAATGATATCTCCTTGTTCACATAATTGTGGAAACCCCTCTTTTGGAAGTCTCGATGAATTGTCGCTGAGTTCATCAGCTACCTCCTTATCCCTTCATTTGTTTAATGATGAGCTCCTATTTCGGAACTCGCTTCCATAGTAGATTTCTCGAGAATCTTACAATGTCGTCTCGTCAATTTGTTTTGCACCTTTCCTTCTCAGACATCCTGAGTCCGAGGTATCCTAACACCGATCAGATCTGAATCTCGGTCAGATATGATGGTTGGGACATTTTTCCAAGAGTTATAACACTGGTCTTTTATGACCCGGTAAGGTGATGTCATGCCTAGCACACCTGGCTGGAGGGCCTATTGTTATAGTTTTTCCTTTTAGCAATGTTAAACATTCTTCCATGAGGAAATTGAAAGACTTATTCTATAAGTTGTTCCTGATGAATCCATTGAGTATCCAAAGTACAACCTTTGCTTGAAGACCATGTCAATGCTATCTCGAGGCATGTCTGTGGTACTCCGATTTTCAATAAGAACCTTTGAAGCACAAATGTTAAGTTTTCCTTATTAATTATCCAAACACCGATGTATGGGTAATGCCATGAAAATCCTCTCCCCTTACCTAAAAGGTTTTCTACTTTCTATCCTGTCATGGATATCATGCCCCGCTTGTCCTTTGGAAGGATATACAACTGGAATATGTGTTTTAACACATTTTCCTTTCCATTGATCTGTTTAATCTAATAATCATATTTCCCTTTCCATTGTTTGGTTTAACCTCTCTTGTGATCTATATGATCTAAGCAGTAATATTCTCCTGCTTATGTAAACACCTCGGTGTACAATCCTGTCAGCAAGACCCTGTTTCTATTGTTGATGACATTCCGGTAACCACCGATGGACGAGAACTTTGCCTATTGGCCCACCTCGTTCAACGAGAAGGATAATGGTTCTCTTCGTCCCTCGCACTTGGTACTGATGTTGTTGCCGACATAACTGATAGGCTACCCTTTGACATACCTTGCTATCATGGCCATGCAAAATGTCAAGCCCTTCTCTCTTTTAACCCACATGGTGGGCCCATAACCCACAGTTCCACAGGATCGAAACCTGACTCTGCTGTACACCCTGTTGCCAAGGTTATTCCTCGCGCTTGCCTTCATATGTAATTCATGAGCCACCTACCTAGTGATCTATTCTGGTATCAGACATAATACTATTTCCCGTTGCTCTGAACCCCTTTCACACTTTGTTCTAGGCATCGAACAGTTGCCTACCCGCTTGAAACGTCTCATGGTACCTTCTTACTTGGCTCTCGATATGTTTCATCCGTTCAACTCGAGAGATACTCTTGTGTTCATCCCTGGGATAACACAAAATGATTTCCCCTTATACCATTCTATCGTTGTAGAGCAGCCCCTTACCTATTCCTAAGTATGACATAATGTTCAAAGAAAGGAGGACAAAGTCATCATGATGACCTAAAAAGAAGAGAAATAAAGACACCAACGAGGAGGATCAAGTACTTCAGGAAGAGCAACCAAGACCGAGAACACTCGTTAGAATTTCGTAACCAAATCCCTTCCCCCTACACTACCTCTTAAATCTCGGGACGAGATTTCTTGTAGTAGAGGAGAATTGTGACGCCCGGATAATCATGCTACAGTAATCTCACGTTAATGGTGCCATGTCACCTCGGTCGCTGTAGTTAATCTCGGGTTGATCCGAAAACGTTTCAAATTCAAATTCAATTAATGTCAAACGACAAAGTTTTCAAAATATTAAACTAAAATGTTCGGGGTGTGCAGTTAAATGCCTGGGTAATTATAGTAAAGCAAACACATTTTTATAAAATTCCTAGATAATTTAAAATGACTTAAAACAAAAAAGAAAACTAAAAAAGAAAAGAAACTACAAAAACTGAGAAAACAAAGACTAAAAAAAGGGGGGGAAAGACCCCCCCCCCCCGGGCCAACCGGCCCAGCTACCGGCCGGCCAGCCCAGTTGGCCCAGCCGCCGCCACCCCCACACTCTCCATAACCCACGCTCCCCCGAAACCCTAACCCGTAACCCCCCCCCACTCGCCCCACTCGCTCCCCCGATCCCCCTGGATCGGGATCGATCCCCTCGCTCCCTACTCACTCCTCCCACGACCCCCTCCTCCACGATCTGGATCGAGGGCGCGCTCACCCCTCGACCCCGACGCCCGCGTCGACCACCATCGCCGACCCCGCCGCCTCTCCCCGGCGGCCGCCCCCCCCCCACTCCTCGATGCCGGCGCGCGTCCTCGGCGCCGCCTCGCATCGCCGCCGTCGCCTCGCCCCGTCTCCAACCCCGAAGCCGCCGGATCGATCCGTGCCGCCCCTCGCGGATTGGACGCCGCCGCCCGGAGCCCGCGCCACCTCCGTCGATGTCGTCCTCATCCTCTCCCTCGGCGGACCTCCCCGGCCTCCATTGAGCCCGCTTCCCAGACCCCACGTTCCCCCGGTGAGCCGCTGCGCCGGATGCGCCCTCCCGTGCCTCCTCTGACCACCGCAGCTCCCGTTCGCGCTCGCCACTGCTGCTGCGGCACTGCTCCGCACACGCGCGCTGCGGTCCTCTGCTCGTCGCGTCGCTCGGAGCTGCGACCGCACGCCCGTGCCCTCCCGTTCTGTTGCCTGATGCCGCCTACGTCGTCGGCCTCTCCTCCCACGCCCGTGGTCGCGCCCTACTGCTCCCTCGCGCGTGCACCGCCCGCTCCCGCTCCCCGCGTCGTGGCCGTCCCTTGCTCCTGGACGTGCCCGCCCGCAACGATGCGCGCGCTCAGCGCGCTCTGCCCGCGCCCACGCTTCGCCCGCGCCGCTCCCCTCACCGCATCGCCTCGCGCAGCTGCTGCTTCCTACGCATGCCCTCTGTGCACGCACACACGCGCCCTCGCACTCCCGCAGCGCGCCTCGCCTCACCTCCCCTCCCTGCGAGCCACTCCGGCCAGCCCCGCCACTACCTCCACCACTGCGCCGCCCGAGGCCCTCCGCCGCCTTTCCTGGCCGGTGTCGTGGGCGCCGGCGGCCCCGTCCATGGCCTCGCCCGAGCGGCCTCCGGGCTCGTCTCGCGCCAGGAGCCCCTGCGCCCGGTAACCCGCACGCCCGCAAGCCCGTGCGCCCACATAGGCCCCAGGGGCCACAGACAAATGGGGCCCGCCCCCGTACCTATGACAAATGGGGCCCACCTCCTGGAACGTTGTTAATAAAATAAATAATAAATAAATAAATAAAATTAAAAATGAATTTAATTAATTAATTAATTAGCTAAATTAATTAAGTTAATTAATCCTGTTAAATTAAGCTAATTAACTTGTTAGGTTAATTAAACATTAGTTAGATGATTTAAATCCTAATAAAACTAAACAGTGCATGACAGGTGGGCCCCAGCGGGCCCCACGAGTCAGTTTGACCAGTCAACGGTCACAGTTGACTGCTGACATCATGCTGACGTCAACAAACACTGTTCTGGATAATGTTGCATTAAAAAAAATTAAATAAATCCTGAAAATGATTTAAATCTTTTAAAATTAATAGAAAATAAACCGTAGCTCAGATGAAAATACTTTCTACATGAAAGTTGCTCAGAACGACGAGACGAACCCGGCTACGCAGCCCGTTCGTCCACCACGCATCCCTAACCTATCCAACTCGCAACTTTCCCCCTCCGGCTCCTTTGCCCGAAAACGCGAAACACCGGGGATATTTTCCCGGATGTTTCCCCCCTTCACCGGTATCATCCCATACCGCGTTAGGGCACCTCTAACGCCGTTACTTGTCATGTCATGCGTCACTATGCATCTGCTTGCTTATATATTTATTGTTTCTCCCCCCTCTTCTCTCGTTAGACACCGAGACCGTCGCTGCTGCTGCCCCGTTCGACTACGGAGTTGACGATCCCTCTCTCTTGCCAGAGCAACCAGGCAAGCCCCCCCCTTGATCACCAGATATCGCCTACTCTTCCCTATACTGCTTGCATTAGAGTAGTGTAGCTTGTTACTGCTTTCGTTATTCCTATCCTGATGCATAGCCTGTCTTTGATACTGCTGTTGATACCTTTACCTGCAATCCTACTGCTTAGTATAGGATGCTAGTGTTCCATCAGTGCCCCTACACTGTTGTCCGTCTACCATGCTATAGTATCGGGCCGTGATCACTCGGGGGTGATCACGGGCATATACTATATACTTTACACTGTTACATTACATGTGATACTGTTCGGAGATGGGGGCTGAAGGGGCAGGTGGCTCCATCCCGGTAGAGGTGGGCCTGGGTTCCCGACGGCCCCCGACTGTTACTTTGTGGCTGAGCGACAGGGCAGGTTCAGACCACCTAGGAGAGAGGTAGGCCTGGCCCTAGTCGGCGTTCGCGATACTTAACACACTTAACGAGATCTGGGTATTTGATCTGAGTCTGGCCATTTGGTCTATACGCACTAACCACCTACGCGGGAGTAGTTATGGGTATCCCGACGTCGTGGTATCATCCGAAGCACTTCGTGACGTCAGCGACTGAGCGGCGCGCGCCGGGTTGGACCGCGTAACGTGACTTCCTTTGAAATGGAGGTTGCTAGGTCTGCTCTCCGGCCGCGTACGCAACGTGCAGGTGTGCTCAGGGCGATGGGCCCAGACCCCTGCGCTTAGGTTTAGACCGGCGTGCTGACCTCTCTGTTGTGCCTAGGTGGGGCTGCGACGTGTTGATCTTCCGAGGCCGGGCATGACCCAGGAAAGTGTGTCCGGCCAAATGGGATCAAGCGTGTTGGGTTATGTGGTGCACCCCTGCAGGGAAGTTTATCTATTCGAATAGCCGTGTCCCTCGGTAAAAGGACGACCCGGAGTTGTACCTTGACCTTATGACAACTAGAACTGGATACTTAATAAAACACACCCTTCCAAGTGCCAGATACATCCCGGTGATTGCTCTCCAACAGGGCATCGAGGAGGGGATCGCCGGGTAGGATTATGCTATACGATGCTACTTGGAGGACTTCAGTCTCCTCTCTTCTTCCTTCTGCAAGACGGAGGCGACCAGAAGCGTAGTCTTCGATAAGACTAGCTATCCCCCTCTTATTCTGGCATTCTGCAGTTCAGTCCACTGATATGGCCCCTTTACACATATATCCATGCATATGTAGTGTAGCTCCTTGCTTGCGAGAACTTTGGATGAGTACTCACGGTTGCTTTTCTCCCCCTTTTCCCCCTTTCCCTTCTACCCGGTTGCCGCAACTAGATGCTGGAGCCCAGTATCCAGATGCCACCTTCGACGACGACCAGGAGTAGTTAGGAGGATCCCAGGCAGGAGGCCTGCGCCTCGTTCGATCTGTATCCCAGTTTGTGTTAGCCATCTTATGGCAAACTTGTTTAACTTATGTCTGTACTCAGATATTGTTGCTTCCCCTGACTCGTCTATGATCGAGCACTTGTATTCGAGCCCTCGAGGCCCCTGGCTTGTATTATGATGCTTGTATGACTTATTTTATTTGTAGAGTTGTGTTGTGATATCTTCCCGTGAGTCCCTGATCTTGATCGTACACATTTGCATGCATGATTAGTGTACGATTGAATCGGGGGCGTCACAGTGCTACTGTTTGCCGATTTCATAAAGGAGTAACTTGGAGCTTGAACTCGCAGGCAAATCATTACATCGGGTGATTTCAGTAGAACTGCACAAAAAGATCAGATGGACAGGTACTTATGCTGCTGCTATGTACTCCAAAGTTCACTCAGACAAGCATCGATGTTGACAAGAAGAAGTGCCGATATTCATTCGAGTATCAACCGGCGTCAACCAATTGTCACTCCAAGTATTAGGAGAGTGAACGCCAAAGATATTGCTTGGTGCATATCCTAGAAAAACGCAGTCCAGTATTTGGTCCCAACTTGTGCCTTTTGGTTATCTGCACATATGGTAGCGAACTGTATGGCATGGAGTCTAAAGATTCCAGACAAGTTGGTTGACACATATATTCATCTGGCACTTAATCAGTCTGCATGCCAGGGATGCTCCATTTCAGTTGAACTGCACAAAAAATTTGGGTGGTTCATTTTATCAACCGCCTCCTTTCTCGTATGCAATGTAGAATTTTGGCGAGATACAAGACCAAGATGAGCCAGTAAACTAGTTGGATGAAAGTAGTGGCCAAGTTGCTCAAACCTCCCTCGGCACGAGGCCACTATTTGAGGATAAAACTACAAGCAAAGTTCAGATTGTCTGTGCTGCCTCTTGTGTACTCAAAATTTTACTCGTAAAGCATTAATTTTAGCAAGAAGTACCTCCGACTGAACACCATTTACCAGTCTGTACCCTAGGTAATTAAAGTTTGTCGATGGATCATATTGGTTGTGATCTCAATCATTTGGATGCATAAACATATTGAACATGTGTATATCTGAATCTTTTTGTGAACTATCTATGAATATTGTTGTGTGATCTATCAATCATTTGGATCCATAGACATGCTGAACTTGTGTATATATGAATCTTTTGAGTTGTTGATAGTGAATGTTGGCTATGAATATGAACATGTCCTATGAACCTGAGTTTTACGAATGTTTTCTATTGTGCTTGTGTGTGAACTTGTTAGTATGCTTACTGTGGGGTATGTGACGTGTGGGTGTCAACGGCACACCTTCTTCCCGTGAAGAATTGCACCTGCTTTGTTAGGGTAGCAATGGCGCATCAATTCTTTTTAATCTTTTTTCTCTGTCTTGCCCCCTTCCCCGCTCAACCCCTGCAGTAATGTTTTCGGCCTCAAAACAAACATAGTAATGTGTTGTTTTTGGGGCTTGATGAAAAATCGAGTGCTGGTTCCTGTAGGTTGGCTCGCCCAGCAAATGGGATGCTGGTCCACCACGGACTGGGAGGCTAAAAATACAAGTTGTATGGTGCAGAGGCAAGTAAAAAAACGCCATCGAGAGCCATCCACTGAAGAAAAAAAAATCTCTCCTGATGTGCTTCTTCAGTCATGCCGCCGGCCCCCTCTATAATCCAGTTCGCTCGGGGATCTGGTATCATTTTTTCCAGAGGGCGAACAAGTATAAGCTAGGCCTATGTTTTGTATTTTAACATGCGTAGCCCACGACATACGGGTGACAGTGGTTTCAACTTATTTTTTGAGGTCCATACCGGCCTGTGGGCTTTTTCTTAAAGATCGGCAACCCAATGTATTTTTTTAATGACATTATATATATTTATATTATTAATATTATCGTATATTTTATAGAGACTTATATATACATTATGAAAACATCCCACATGTTATTACCTTATAGAAATAAATGTTTAATAGAAGTTGGCAAGGAAAATCCTGGTTGTTTTTGACTCACAGGCAAGGAAAATGTGATTGCGTACAAAAGCTTGCGAAGATTTTAAGGACCAATGTAATAATAACGCGCTCATTTTTATTTTGAGCAATAACTTGCTAATTTGTTAATTATGTATATAATATATGTGCCTCTCCGGTTTATTTTTGATATTAATTGCTCCTTCTAACGTAATATTATATATATAACGAGCCTAGCTAATTCGTGTATTTGAAGGAAGTACAAATGGGCTGGGATTTCTTAGATAATATAAATGGGCCACGTTGACACAAAATTATTTGTACACCCAACCCAGCAAATGGACTGTACATTCTAGAAAACATGGGTTAGATATATGCCACATTTTTGTAGGCTGACATGTGGGCCAATAGGTCGAAGCCTACGCAGGGCGTTGTCAACTTGGTCGGCATGCACCTTCAATCTCTAGTCTTCTTCCTCTAGCGTCGCCGGGACCGCCTGGTCCGGCCTCCGGCGGCTAGCGGCTCTGCTTACCACGCATCGCTGCGAAGCGCTACCCCACCGCCGGCCAGGCTATCCCTCCACCCCTCCACACCTCCTGTTATTCTCCACCGACTGCAGCCCCACACCGCACCAGAACCAGTTATAACCCTTCTCCTCCACTCAATCTGTGACTCCACTGTCGCGTCTTCCCATCTACGAGTCGTTCCCGTCCGGGGCCTCGCCGTTGTCCACCGCCTCGCTGCGCTTGGTGCGGCGTGGTCAACAAACGAGAGCCATCAGAAGAGGGCTGTACGTGGAGAGCCTGATGGCTGGGACCCATGAGGTCCATGGTCGCACGCAAGGAAAGTTCCTCCTTATTTAGCTGAGAAAAAATGTTTCCTCCACCTGACAGCTGGGATCCACTGGCTGTATCTTCGCACGGAAGGAAGTGCCTCCTTGTTATGCGAAAAAAATTATTCCTCCCGTTGACAGCTGGGACCCGTCAGATTTGGTGGCTGACTTGTGCGCCTACTAAGAGGACGTGTACGCAGGGTTTTGTCAACTTAATCAACAAATGATTCTAGCAGCTGGACCATTGGATGTTAATCCAATAGCCGTGCTCCTTCTTCAACCTTTGTTCTTGCTCCCGTCTCCCGTGGGCGGCATCGCGGCTGTGCTGCCGCGCACCCGAACCAGTCAAGTTTCCCACTCCTCTCCATCTGCGACTCTACTGCCCCATCTTCCCCATCTTCGGGTCGTTCCAGTCTGGGGCCTCGCCGTCGTCCACCGGCCTTTGGTGCGCTCGGCACGGTATGGTCAACGTGGTCAACAACGGAGAGTAATCGGAACATGACTGTACGTGAGAGGCTGATAGTGGGGGCGCACCACGCCCATCGACGCATGCATGCAACGAAATGCGGCATGGTCAAGGAATGACTTCCATCGGAAGTGTACTGTACGTGGAGAGGCTGACAGCTGGGTCCACAACCGCAGCAAAGAAGTGCCTCCTTATTATGCAGAAAATAATGATTCCTCCACCTAACAGCAGGGACCCACCGGACAGGCCACCGTATTTTGCGAAAAAACATTCCCCCTGACTGTTGGGACCCGCCGGACGGGTCACCATATTTCGCGAAAAAAATGTTCCCCCCGCTATGAGCTCGGACCCACCGGATGTGCCTCCTTATTACGCACAAAAAAATGAATACTCCCCCTGCTAGTTGGGACCCACCTTGGTGGGTGACTGGCTTGTGGGCCTACTAAGTTGACGTGGGCGGAGTGCTTTGTCAAGTTAGTCATTATGAACGATTCTAGCTCCAGTGACCGTACGATGTCCGTCCAAGGGCCGTAGTGCTTCTTCAACCTCTGGTCTTGTTGCTCCAGCCGCCCAAAGCAGCACCGGTTGTGCCGCATGCTCCTACCTCCCGTGGCCGTCTGTGCTGCCGCGGTGGCCTCACCGCCCCCTACTATTCCCACTACTGGCCAGGCCATCCCTCTACTCACCCACACCCCCTGTTATTCTACGGCGATGGCAGCCTCACACCGCAGGGAACCAGTGAACCCTCGTACTCCTCTACGCGTGGGTATCCACTTCCGGGACTTCCCCGGCTCTGCGTCGTCCCCTTCCTAGGCCTTGCCGTTGTCCACCGCCCTGGTGCTCTCGGCGCGGCGTGGTCAACATGGTCAAGGAACGGCTTCCATCGGACGTGGACTGTACGTGGAGAGGCTGACAGTTGGGTCCACAGCCGCAGCAAGGAAGTGCCTCCTTATTACATGCAAAATAATTATTCCTCCACCTGACAGCGGGGACCCACCGGACGGGCCACCGTATTTCATGAAAAAAACATTTCCCCCTGACTGCTGGGACCCACCACCTACATCTTCGCATGCAAGGAAGTGCGTCCGGGCAAAAAAAATGATTCGCCCCCTGACTACTGGGACCCACCAGCTACATCTTCGCAGGCAAGGAAGTGCCTGACAGTCGGGACCCACCTGGTCAAAGCGTACGTAGCATTGTCATTCTGGTCGCGAACGTGTACGTACATACTGGTTGATGTAGAGGCAGGCATGTGTCGTAGTAGAGGCGCGCACGTAGCATGTACACGTACGTACATCGGCCAGTGTGCAAGAAAGAAAATACGGCCACGTACGTACATACGGGCAGGGTCTCGAATGCCTACTCGCGCATACGTACGGCCAGGGCTCGTGTACATGGCTGGGTCGGAACGGAGAAAGAGCGTCGTCGTCGTGTTCATGGGGAGCCAACCGGCTGGGTCAGAACAGAATGCGTCGTCGTGTTCATCGGGAGGGCTTGCATGGAACAACCGATGGAAACGAGGCCTGGCGTACCACAGAACGGAGGAAACGGCCTTGTGTTCGACTGGCCACGTTCGAAACGGGATCCTGTTCATCGGGAGGGGTCTGGCGTACCGCAAAACGGAGGAAACAGACCTCCTACGGTCGAAACCGGGGTCCTGTTGATAGGGATGGTTGTGGAGTACCGCAAAACGAAGGAAACAGACTTGTGTTGGAGCGCTACGGTCGAAACGGGGGTCCTGTTCATCGGGAGGGGTGTGGCGTACCGCAAAATGGGACTCCACGGGATACTGTTCATCTCCACCGCCGACCCCCTCCATCCTCCACAGGCTACTGTTCATTCACCGTCGACCTCCTCCAGCCTCCACCTGTGACTGTTCATCCACGGGCTCCTGTTCATCCAGCCTCTACCGCCCGCTACTCCACCAGCTACTGTTCAACCTGCCCTCTCCACGGGCTCCTGTTGAACCACCCCTCCACGGGCTACTGTTCATCCAGCCCTCCACCGTCTACTGTTCATCCTGCCCTCCATGGGGTGGTCCTATTCATCCTGCCCTCCACGGGGTCCTGTTCATCCAGCCCCAACCGGCTCGAACGATCGGGGTCCTGTTTATCCACCCCCACCGGGAACAGTTCATCCAAACCCCCCAGCAACGCTCACTGTTCATCTAGAGGCAACACCACGGGGCCCTGTTCATCCACCCCCACCGGGAACTGTTCATCCAAACCCCCAGGCAACGCTCACTGTTCATCTAGAGGCGGCATCGATCGGCTTCAGTTAGCAGCAGTAGCGAAGGAATCGCTCGATCGGGTTCAGTTAACAGCCATCGATCGATAGCTCGGGTTCAGTAACGCGTAGCCTGCGGTGCAATCGCTCGGGTTCACTTAGATCCCAACGCCTCGCTCGGGTTCAGTTAGAGCCCAACGCCTCGCACCCACGCAGGGCCGGCCCTGAGGGGGGCAGGGGGCGGCCGCCCCGGGCCCCCAAATTTCAGCCCCCCCCCCCCGTGGTATGTAGGTAGGCTAGGCCTACGGCCCATACTGCAGGCAGACGCGCTGGGAGCATCAGGCCGATCGCCTGATCCTAGCGATGGATTCGTTTCCTCGGAAAAGCTAGCGATCTAGGCAGCCAGCGATTCCGATTTCCTTTGCATAAAAAAAAGAGAGCGATCACGTAAAAAGGAGAAGAAAAGGAGCAATCAGCGCTAGATTCGACTCTAACGATTCACTTCCTAATCTATTCCATCATGCAGACGCAGCCCAATGTCGCCGACGCCCGACGCCGTACATGTATTCCAGCCTCGCCGTCGTCCCGTGGTAATTGCCTTACTAATCCAATTAAGCCCGCCGCCAATTTCAATTCCGGGGCCCCCATCATCAACAACCCTTTGGCCTTTGCTAAATTTCTCTTCTCTCAATCCTCTGCAAGTCTGCATACTCTAGGCGCTGCGTTGCTGCCGCGCTACATAGGCAGACAAGACGCACTGAAGTTCGACCATCAGGATTCAGGAATCGAGGTATATTCATAACATTGATACAAATAATTTCCTTGGTTGCATAGCTGGCACGGTTCAACGATTGATACAACAAACTATTTTGTTTTCAGCATTCTGTGTGTTATCATGTCATCCAGCAATAGGACATATCCATCGGGTAGCCACAAAAGGAAAAGCAAGAAGAAAGTGGATAAATTGATACAACCACATCACGGACATATTAAAAAAATTCATGAAATTCTAGAAGCTGAGAAGGCTTTCGGAGTTCAATATTTCAATGTTTTGGTTGATATGGCGAATGATAGATTTAAAGAACTCATGGTGTTTAAAGATATATTCGGATTCTTACTGAGCTCTAGTACCCTGAAGTCATTAAGTGATAATGAACTTGAAGAGTGTTTCACAAAATTTGCAGATACTTTCTCTCTTTATGGTTCATCTTATGTTGAGGTATATGATCGTATTTCCAAATTGAAGATTATGAGATTTACTTTGCCAAATGATGTAATGTCTGCTATGGAGATTTTTCAGGCATGTCAGAAAATTTGATTGTTATCCTAATATCTTCATTGCCAATTGCATCTTATATAATGTGCCTGTGACGGCCGCGTCAGCCGAAAGAAGCTTTTCAAAGTTGAAATTATTGAAGAATTATTTGAGATCAACAATGACTCAAGAGAGGTCAAACCGTTTGGCTACATTATGCATCGAGAAGAAATTATTGGATGAGATTGACATCGACCCGATCATAAGTGAGGAGTGTTAAAAGAAATTTTTAAGGTAATTTTGACGTATAAATTATTTGATACACGTACTGATTTTCGATGCATTTAATATTATTGATAACACTATATATACGCATAAGCATTTGCTATTACTATGATGTGTATGTTAGGGGCCCCGAATTGTACGTTCGCCCCGGGCCCCCCAAAACTCACGACCAGCCCTGCACCCACGCGCGTGCGTGTACGAGAGAAACGCGCATCGCTCGGCCCCGACCACCCACCCTAACCGGGAACACCCCGATATTTTCCTCGCCCTCGCTTCTACCATGGTTTTTTCCGTCATGGACGGCCCAAAGAATGTCATGCAGTTGCATCTCCAGCCCGCCCAGGACGAAAAACCCATTTTCTGTCTTGATTTTTTTGTCATAGAAGTAGGACCCCACCACATCTATGATTATACCGGGTTTTGTCACAATTATCGTCATAGAAGTGTCATAAGTATGACAGAAAAGATTTTCGTTCGGCCCAAAATGTGGCGGATGTGTCTTTTTTTGTAGTGATGGCGGTAGCACTATAAGATGACCCCTCACTAAAATTTCAAGGTATAAGTGTTCTTCCTGAGTACGCACCGTTGCGACAGTTCGTCATGCCAAGACACCACATGATGATTGGGTGTGATAAGCTCTACGTTCACATACAACGGGTGCAAGACAGTTTTGCACGTGCGGAATACTCGGGTGAAACTTGACGATCCTAGCATGTACAAACATGGCCTCGGAACACTTAGACCGAAAGGTCGAACGTGAATCATATAGTAGATATGATCAACATAGAGATGTTCACCATTGAAAACTACTCCATCTCACATGATGATCGGACATGGTTTAGTTGATATGGATCACGTGATCATTTAGATGACTCGAGGGATGTCTATCTAAGTGGGAGTTCTTAAGTAATATGATTAATTGAACTTAATTTATCATGAACTTAGTCTTGATAGTATTTGCATATCTATGTTGTAGATCAATAGCTTGCGATGTAGCTCCCCATTTATTTTTGATATGTTCATAGAGAAAAATAAGTTGAAAGATGATAGTAGCAATGATGCAGACTGGGTCCGCAAATCTGAGGATTATCCTCTTTGCTGCACAGAAGAATTATGTCCTTGATGCACCACTAGGTGATGGACCTATTGTAGGAGCAGATGCAGACGTTATGAATGTTTGGCAAGCTCGGTATGATGACTACTTGATAGTTTAGTGCGCCATGCTTTACGGCTTAGAACCGGGACTTCAAAAATGTTTTGAACTCCATGGAGCATATAAGATGTTCCAAGAGCCGAAATTGGTATTTCAGACTCATGCCCGAGTCGAGAGGTATGAGACCTCTGACAAGTATTTTGCCTACAAGATGGAGGAGAATAGCTTGACCAGTGAGCATGTGCTCAGAATGTCTGAGTACTACAATCGCTTGAATCAAGTGGGAGTTAATCTTCTAGATAAGATAGTGATCGACAGAGTTCTCTAGTCACTATCACCAAGTTACTGGAACTTCGTGATGAACGATAATATGCAAGGGATGACCAAAACAATTCCCAAGCTCTTCACGATGCTAAAATTGGCAAAGGTAGAAATAAAGAAAGAGCATGAAGTATTGATGGTTAACATGACCACTAGTTTCAAGAAAAAGGGCAAGGGAAAGAAAGGGAACTTCGAGAAGAATAGCAAGCAAGTTGCCACTCCCATGAAGAAGCCCAAAACTATACCCAAGCCTGAAATTGAGTGCTTCTACTGCAAAGGAAATGGTCAATGGAAGCGGAACTACCCCAAATACTTGGCGGATAAGAAGGATGGCAAAGTGAACGAAGGTATATTTGATAGACATGTTATTGATGTGTACTTTACTAGTGTTCATAGCAGCCCCTGAGTATTTGATACCGGTTCAGTTGCTAAGATTAGTAACTCGAAACAGGAGTTACAAAATGAACAGGAAGAGGAGCCGATCTCCAACGAGCCTCCCGAATCCTCGGCGGGCCCGCTAGGCCCGACGTCATGCTCGGCAGACCTCTTCTCGCCGGCAAGCTCCTCTCGGTCGGCAAGGCTTGCCGCCTCTGCTGCCTCTGCCTCCTCCACGGTGAACCCAAACTCGCCCGCAGCTGCGGCTGCCGCCGCCTCCTCCAGCCTGGTGGCGATGCGCTTGAACTCATCGTCGGTGGTGTCCCGGGTGAGGCCCCTTTTCTCGTCGGTGTCGACCGGCACTTCTATCAAGTTGTCGAAGAACGCCCGCACGACATCATCTGCAGGCTCTATCCAGGCTGGATCAATTCCATGCGAGTCGCACAGCGGCATTATTGCACGGATGCGGTCGAGTGCGGAGTTGTTGCACAGAGGAACGATGCCCCTCGGCAACCTGAACACTTCGGGATGCTGTGGGTCGTGCTTGAACAGCTCCTGGAGCATCGTGTTGAGCTCCAGGACAGTGAAGTTGAATTTGAGGCCCGGCCGCAACCTCATGATGTCCGCCGCATTCGGGAACTCCCAGGCGGGTCTCCTCCTTTCCTACAGAGGGGCGATGCGGTGGCGAAGGAAATCTACGCCAACCGCTCCTACAGTAAGCCCGGCAAGCCTGAGGCGCAGGATCCGGGTGACGGCAATCTTCAATCTGTCGTCTTCCGGGGCCAGGCTACTCCAATCACCGCCGCGCACTACTGGGGTTTCGCGCAGAGCAGTGAACGGCTGCGGGTTCTCCTCGACAATCAAACACCAGTCCGCCCTCCACTCCTCCCACTTGCTGCGGAACTCTCCCTCCAGATAAGCATCCTTCTTGCCAGCTTTCGAGATCCAGGCGATTCCGCCGGATAAAGGCTCTCCTTTCTCAACCCGAAGCGAAAAGAAATGGCGGAAAAGGGCTACGTTTGGATGGATCCCGACAAAGTTTTCGCAGAGATGTGCGAAAACTGCCATGGTCAGGACAGCATTGGGGGTGAAATCAAGAAGGTGGAGACCATAGGTGTTCATGACATCGCAAAAGAATTCAGAAAAGGGCGGGCAGAGCCCGCAGTAGAAGAACAAGGCAAAGAAGGGATACCCAGTGGGATATTTATCCCGAGCAGTGGCTGGGAGTACCTTCGTGCGTGGGTGCGCTCGCGTCCCCGTCGACCAGAAGACGTAAAAATCCTCCTTCAACTCTGCCGCATCAAGCCTCGGAGGGAAGATAGCCCGCTCCTTTCGCAGCGCCGCGAGCCGCTGCGCCTCGGCCGACTTCGCCTTCTCGGCTTTCGGAGCCATGGCGGGAATGGAGAGGGAGGACGACGGCGTTGGTGGTGCTGGAGGCGATGGGGGCGGGGCGCTGCTCTCCTTCGGCTTTGGGAAGAAGGGGAGTGGCGGAGATTCTCCAGGAAGGAATAGTAACAGGCAGATGGGCGAACTGCCCCTGTTCCCCCTGCTTATAAGGAGGGAGGGGGCGGACGTTTCGCCTTTCCGAATAAAGGAATCACCCACGACCTCTCCCACAACGCCGCAATCGACGCGTGCCGTTCGGGGAGGGCGCGGTGGATACGGAGCAAGGTGCGACGTGACCCAGGCCGCGCGTGCTCGTGCCCTGTTTTGGGCCTGGCCCAACAGCGCTTGGCACCGTGTATGGCCCAGGCCCGGGGGCTCCTGTCGGTGTACTAAGGTAGGGGTACCCTAGTATCCCGAACTTGTGCACGGGCAGTCGCAGCGTCCCGCGGCAAGGCTTGCCGGGTGACCGCCAAGGTCCTCCATGGATCCTTTGAAGCCATTCAAGAACAAAGTATTTAAGCCAAGGAGACAAGTCCCCGGCAAGAGGATCTTGCTGGGAAGGCCACTCAAGGCACAAGACCCCGGCAAGAGGAGCTTGTCGGGGTGGCCAACCAAGGCATCTCAAGGAACTTGCCGCGACGCGCCGCGCGTCCCGGCAGGACCCGGCGAGCGACAAGCTTCCGGACGCGACAAGACAGTTGCCGCGGCAAGGAGCTTGCCCCGGCAAGCCACCATTCTATACCTGCGCTCTAGCACACCCACCTACGTGTCGCTCTGGGACCCTTCCAGGCGTACGTGGCGGGAGGCTGTGCAGCCAGGGGTACACTGTGGCATGCGGCGCTGACAAGATTGCCATCTTGGCGAGCGGTGGCGCCCCTGACGGTCCCTTTTCCGCACTGTCTGGGCGATGTAGATAGGCATTTAATGCCTTTGTCCCCTGCCGTCAGGGTTAGGTATGATACACTGTGTAGGTAGTTGTACCTACCGCAGCACCTTTCCATTTTTGCCCTTGCCTACGTTGCCACCTGTTGGAGACCCCTTGAGCATATGAAAGGAGGCCCATGCACAACGTAGAGGGGGGATCTCTTCGGAGGAACGCTTGGTCTCGTTAGCTGCTTGAGTGTACTGTAGCACTCAGCGCTCCCGAGCAAGAACTCAATACAAACCACAAAGCAGTAGTAGGAGTATTATCTCTCCGGAGAGCTCCAAAGCTGGGTAAAAACCCCTCGCGTGCCCCGCCTCGATCTGCTCTTCGCGCGACCTCCGCCCCCCGCCGAACCGAAAGGGGCTCCGTCCCCATAGGTGCTCGTGGAGCCAGGTTTTCCCCGGCACGCATGTACGAAGAAAAAGAGGCCGAGCTCGATTGGCAGGACAGCTTGGACGCCCTGGAGGGGGAGCGAGACGTGGCAAAAGCCCATTCCGCATTCTATCAGCAACAGGCTCGAAGGTATCAAAGCAGAGAAGTACGGGCCAAAACCTATAACGTTGGAGAATTAGTTCTACGCCTGCCGGACAAGAAAAAGAACAAGCTCAAGCCCAAATGGGAATGTCCCTTCACTATTGACTAGGTTCTGACCGGTGGAGCGTACCATCTGTGGGATGCATCAGACAATCGACTCGAGCCAAATCCATGGAATGCGGCCAGACTCCGAAGATTCTACGCCTAGTGCCGGACTCTATGTTCGTCTCCTTACCCCCGTCAAATTTTTGCATATCTGTTATCTGTCTTTTCTCTCTTTCTTCCTTCTTTTTCCTCAAAGCCTTAAAAGGCTAGCTTGTGTCTTGACTGCACAATCTTGACGCATTAACCGCGCTCATTATACCTGGGGGCTTCTTACACAGAAGCTTAGTATAATTATTCTTCTAGGCTTTATGCCCCACACATGTGTTATTCTTCCGCATGTACCTTTTTTCGCCATTATATGCATCGATATGACTTAAGTTTTGGTCAAGCTGGGTTTCCTGGCTCCTGTGTTTATGCCCTACGTTCCCGTTAATTCGGCTAGGGCATAAGGGGAGCACCTCTACGATTGTTACTGCCGGGTCAGCCAGATGTGTACCTCATACTGGGTGAAGCCAAAATCTAGCATTCTTAAGGGAATATTCGGTTGGTGAACAAAAGATGACACTTATTTATTTTTTATACATGCCCCCAGATGTTTATAGCCTGCGTCCCTTTTCACAGTCCAGACATGCACATTAGGGCATGCGTACCCAGGGAAAGGAACCCTTAACGGAACTATTCTCCCTGGAAGATGTTTCTTACTATCCATGTAATATAACATAGCTAGTTGGATACTTGTTTGTTCAAGCACTTATGACCCCTACGCCTGGTCTCCACGCATACCCCGGTTTTTACAAAACCGAGCGGGTATATGGATACACTCCGGACTATCGGGTCCAGAGGTCGAAGCGAAAAGGTCCGCCATGAAAAATGATTTACAATCCGTCTAGGGACATTATATATGTCACTTAAAGTACAAAGTCACTTAGATTGACTAAATTCTTCTTCTATACCATCCAACAGGCTGTCTAGCCTACAATCCTGTTGGGAATACTTTGCGGCTAATTCTACTTGGTTATACACCAAACTGACAGGGATCTCTTTCCCATCGGGTCCCACAAGTCCGACCTCGGCCATGTGGTTTGGGTCGGCTTTGGTATACCGCGTCTTCACCATGGCCCAGGCTTCCCTTGCGCCCTGTCGGCAGGCTGATATCTTCCATAATCGGAAGCGTCGTCGCGCTCCCTTGAGCTTCTCTATAAGCTCCCCCATGCCTTCGGGCAGGGAGGCGGATGGCCACAAGGCTTGGGCAATACCCTGCATCACCTGCCGAACTTGTTCATGCAGTTGCGAGAGCTCTGGTAGAAGATCACCCGCAGACCCGGGCATATCCTCCGCGGGACGACCCATCAGCATACCTACAGACATAACTCTGTTAGCCAGCTTCTTCGCCGAACTGTTTCAAAGGTTCGTCCAAGCACTTACTGAAAAAGCCGCGTCGAAGCCGCTTATTCTCCTTCACGGAGTCCGCAAGCTGGGCTCATACATCTTTCAGTTCCACGCCCAGCTGGATATTGGCGTCCTGGAGATTATTTTTCTCCTACCTGGCCCGCGTCAGCACGTGCTCGCCACCATTTAGCCGTTGATTAGCACGTTGTGCATCCCCTGGCACGGCCTCCGGATTCGCTCCAGAGTCATGTGCAAAATCTATTGTTAGATTTGCATGCATGCCGTATACTCTATGGTACCTGTCATTCTTTGAAATGGAAACAAGTGCTACCAGAGGGGGCCTTCTCAGACTCCTTCAACACGGCAACTGCAGCCCGTAGCTGGGCTTTGCACTCTTCCAGCTCTTGAGACAATTGGGTATTCTTCTCTGTAAGAACCTGCACAAAAATATGTAATGATCCTTAAATCAGTTGTGTCAACTGTTTCAAGTCTCGGGGGCTACTGATATATATAATCATCAGATTTTCTTACCCGTATATCCTTTACATACTGGTTTGTGGCTCTGGCAAGACCATTTTGAGCAGCACGGAGGTACGCGTCTCCTGAGTTGAAGGCATCAAATGCCTCTTGGGAGAAACAAGCGTCACGGAGTATGGCCCGGCGACGCCTGTGATTCATGGTGCTCTCCACTTCGGAATTTGTAGCGGATATTCTATCCGCATCCTCTGTAGGAGGAGCATCCGGTGTTCGCCTCGTGTTAGCTTCCGCCTCTATGTCCGGCCCTTGAGCCCGACTGGTGGAGGCGTTATCGGCAACCTCTCCGGATATAGTCCGGCGAGCGTTTTTCCTACTAGCAAACATGGATGTTATTATATTTTAAAAGACGACAACCACGGAGTGAGGTTCTGTATCATACCTCTGTGCTGGCGTCTCAGTCCTGACCGCCTTCCTTTTTAGCCTGCCCGGCTTTGGTGCCCCTTGTTGGCGAGTCATTGCGGGTTCGGCATGGCGTCCTGAGGGCCTTCCCTGTAAGATACCATATATGTGCGGTAGGTGAAGTGCATAAAAGGGGATCCTTCTCGGAAGTTGGGACTTTGGTTTTTCTTACATGTGATGCAGGGAGTAGCCCCGGATAGTCGGCCGTAATGTCCACCATGGCATCATCGCAGCTCAATTGATAGAATACCCTGTCGATCAGCTCCACAAATATGTCCGGATCCTCTTTGAGTCCGGGATCAAGGGCCCGTTCAGGGTCCTCTGGTTGTGGAGGCGGGTTGTTGACCTCCTTTATAGCTTTTCGCAGTTCTTGCCACGAAATGACAAGGTAAATACTTGTGACGATAAATGCGGGAAGGATGGGAGTAACAAGTGATAGCTCACCCAGCTTGGAGGGTTGTACATGGAGAATCCAACCCGTGGCTTAATGTGGATGAACTCCTCTTCCTCTCCCTTGAACAAATCGGATAGAATTTTTGCTAGAGCAGCAACTAAGTCCGGTCCCTTACGCTCGCAGCAGGTGGCATCATCTTCCCTGTTAAAATGCCACATGGGATGCCCTCGATATTGAAGTGGTTGTACCCCCCGCATTATACATATTGACATAACCTCGGTTATTGTCAGTCCTGATTGAGCCAACACTTTTATCCGACCCACCAGGTAAAGGACCTCCCTGTTATCTTCTTCCTGAGGGCTCCGTGGGTGCCAGCTTCGGTATTTCTTCAAAGGGGCAGTGACAAACTCAGGAAGACCTATCCGAATAGGATCCGAAAGGGGGACGTCCTCCATGTAAAACCATTCTGAAGGCCAGTCTTCGGACGTCTTCTTTGGGGTACCGGACAGGTATCCGGTCCCGGCGATGCGCCATATTTCGGCTCCACCCACTTGATATATTGACCCCTTCTAGGTGCGGGGCACGAGGCAGAATAGCTTCTTCCACAATGCGAAATGAGCTTCGCAGCCCGGGAACAGCTCACAAAGGGCTACATAACCAGCGATGTGTAATATGGAAGCAGGGGTGAAGTTATGCAACTGGAGGCCGTAAAACTCCAGGAGCCCTCGGAGGAATGGATGGATTGGAAATCCAAGTGCCCTTAATAAATAAGGGACAAGGCATACCCGCTCCCCCTTGGAGGGGTTGGGAAAGCTCTCCGCTTGCTCCCCGCCATTATAGGTGGCGAGCCCGGCTCGAACGGGGACCATATACGCTGGAGGGAGAAATCCCTGGGTCTGTAACTCTACTAATTGGCTGTGTGGGATGGAACACTTCTTCCAATCTCCGGGCTTAGGGCTACGGGAGCGAGAGGAGGAGCTGCGATGGCCGGCCATGCTGGAATGGATTTTTTCGAGCGCGCTCCGATGGATACTCGCCGTGGGAGGATGGTGTGATTTGGATCTAAGAATCCTCGTCTCTTTAATAGACAGTTTACTCACATGGCTAGGGTGGCAAATGTAAAAATGCCCTGGCTTCTCGCATTCGCTCGACACGTGGGGGATAGCCATTATTGGACGCGGAAGCCTAGAAGTGCAACATTTCTGGGAAGTCGGGCACTACTCAGCAGGTATTCAAGATTTGGAGAAGAACCCGCCTTGCAATGCCGAAGACAATCTACGCGCCGGAATTATCGTCATTGAAGCCTGGTTCGGGGGCTACTAAGGGAGTCCTGGATATGGGGGTCTCCGGTCAGCCGGACTATATCCTTTGGCCGGACTGTTGGACTATGAAGATACAAGATTGACGACTTCGTCCCGTGTCCGGATGGGACTCTCCTTGGCGTGGAAGGCAAGCTTGGCAATACGGATATGTAGATCTCCTCCCTTGTAACCGACTCTGTGTAACCCTAGCCCCTTCCGGTGTCTATATAAACCGGAGTGTTTAGTCCGTAGGACAACAACAATCATACCATAGGCTAGCTTCTAGGGTTTAGCCTCTACGATCTCGTGGTAGATCAACTCTTGTAATACTCATATCATCAAGATCAATCAAGCATAAAGTAGCGTATTACCTCCATCGAGAGGGCCTGAACCTGGGTAAACATCGTGTCCCCCGCCTCCTGTTACCATCCGCCTAAGATGAGCTGTTCGGGACCCCCTACCCGAGATCCGCCGGTTTTGACACCGGCAATGTATGCAGTCCAATGAGTGTTGAGGTTCGCGGCAGGTATCGTTATTTTCTAACCTTCATAGATGATTTGAGCATATATAGGTATATCTACTTAATGAAACACAAGTCTGAAACATTTGAAAAGTTCAAAGAATTTCAGAGTGAAGTGGAGAATCATCGTAACAAGAAAATAAAGTTTCTACGATCTATTCGCGGAGGCGAATATTTGAGTTACGGGTTTGGACTTCATTTTAAAACAATGTGGAATAGTTTCACAACTCATGCCACCTGGAACACCATAGCATAATGGTGTGTTCGAACGTCGTAATCGTACTTTATTAGATATGGTGCGATCTATGATGTCTCTTACCGATTTACCACTATCGTTTTGGGGGTATGCATTAGAGACAGTTGCATTCACGTTAAATAGGGCAGCGTCTAAATCCGTTCATACAACACTGTATGAACTATGGTTTAGCAAGAAAGTTAAGTTGTCATTTCTTAAAGTTTGTGGTTGCGATGCTTATGTGAAAAAGCTTCAGCATGATAAGCTCGAACCCAAATCGGAGAAGTGCGTCTTCATAGGATACCCAAAAGAAACTGTTGGGTACACCTTCTATCATAGATCCGAAGGCAAGATCTTTGTTGCTAAGAATGGATCCTTTCTAGAGAAGAAGTTTCTCTCAAAAGAAGTGAGTGGGAGGAAAGTATAACTTGATGAGGTAATTGTACCTTCTCTCGAATTGGAAAGTAGTTCATCACAGAAAACCATTCCCGTGATGCGTGCAACAACTAGTGAGGAAGCTAATGATAATGATCATGATACTTTGGATCAAGTTACTGCCGAACCTCATAGGTCAACAAGAGCACGTTCCGCACCGGAGTGGTACGTTAATCCTGTTTTGGAGGTCATGTTACTAGACCATGACAAACCTACGAACTACGAGGAAGTGAT
The DNA here is from genome assembly GCA_032464435.1 of Aegilops umbellulata. Lineage (NCBI taxonomy): Eukaryota > Viridiplantae > Streptophyta > Magnoliopsida > Poales > Poaceae > Aegilops > Aegilops umbellulata. Next base: position 4,710,222 of record CP136059.1, read on the forward strand.
GATGAGCCCAGATTCTGATAAATGGCTTGAGGCCATGAAATCTGAGATAGGATCCATGTGTGAGAACAAAAGATGGACTTTGATTGACTTGTCCGATGATCGGCAAGCCATTGAGAATAAATGGATCTCCAAGAGGAAGACGGACGTTGATAGTAGTGTTACTATCTACAAAGCTCAAATTGTTGAAAAAGGTTCTCAACAAGTTCAAGGTGTTGACTATGATGAGATTTTCTCACTCTTATCGATGCTTAAAGTCTGTCCGAATCATGTTAGCAATTAACGCATTTTATGAAATCTAGCAAATGGATGTCAAAATTGCATTCCTTAATGGATTTATTAAAGAAGAGTTGTATATGATGCAACCAAAAGGTTTTCTCAATCCTAAAGGTGCTAACAAAGTGTGCAAGCTCCAGCTATCCCTCTATGGACTAGTGCAAGCATCTCGAAGTTGGAATATATGCATACAGTTTTATACAGACTTGCGGTGAAGCCTATATTTACAAGAAAGTGAGTGGGAGCACTACAACCTTTCTGATAAGTATATGTGAATGCCATATTGTTGATCGGAAATGATGTACAATTTTCTGGAAAGCATAAAGGAGTGTTTGAAAGGATTTTTAAAGAAAGACCTCAGTGAAGCTACTTACATATTGGGCATCAAGATACATAAAGATAGATCAAGACGCTTGATAAAATTTTCAATGAGTACATACCTTGATAAGATTTTGAAGGAGTTCAAAATGGACCAGTCAAAGAAGGAGTTCTTTCCTGAGTTGTAAGGTATGAAGTTGAGTAAGACTCAAAACCTGACCACGACAGAAGATAGAGAGAGAATGAAAGTCATTCCCTATGCCTCAGCCACAGGTTCTATAAAGTATGCTGTGATGTATACCATACCTATTGTGTACCTTACCCTGAGTTTGGCCAAGTGGTACAATAGTGATCCAGGAGTAGATCACTGGACAATGGTCAAAATTATCCTTAAATGACTAAGTAAACATTTCTCGGTTATGGAGGTGATAAAGAGTTCGTCGTAAAGAGTTACGTTGATGCAAGCTTTAACACCGATTTGGATGACTATGAGTCTCAATCTGGATGTATATTGAAAGTGGTAGCAATTAGCTAGAGTAGCTCCATGCAGAGCATTGTAGCCATAGAAATTTGCAAAATACATACGGATCTAAATGTGGCAGACCCATTGACTAAACTTCTTTCAAAAGCAAACTCACAATTCAGTACTCTTTGGCTGTTAATCACATGGCGATGTGAACTAGATTATTGACTCTAGTAAACCCTTTTGATATTGGTCACATGGCGATGTGAACTATGGGTGTTAATAACATGGTGATGTGAACTATTGGTGTTAAATCACATGGCGATGTGAACTAGATTATTGACTCTAGTGTAAGTGGGAGACTGAAGAAAATATGCCCTAGAGGCAATAATAAAGTTGTTATTTTATATTTCCTTATATCATGATAAATGTTATTATTCATGCTAGAATTGTATTAGCCAGAAACTTGATACATGTGTGGATACATAGAAAAAAACCGTGTCCCTAGTAAGCCTCTACTAGAGTAACTCCTTAATCAAAGATGGTTAAGTTTCCTAATCATAGACATGTTTGTCATTTGATGAACAGGATCACATCATTAGGAGAATGATGTGATGGACAAGACCCATCTGTTAGCTTAGCATGTTGATCATTCAGTTTTATTGCTATTGCCTTCTTCATGTCATATACATATTCCTTTGACTATGAGATTATGCAACTCCCGGATACCGGAGGAATACCTTGTGTGCTATCAAACGTCACAACATAACTGGGTGATTATAAAGATGCTCTACAGGTATCTCCGAAGGTGTTTGTTGGGTTGGCATATATCGAGATTAGGATTTGTCACTCTGAGTATCGGAGAGGTATCTCTGGGCCCTCTCGGTAATGCACATCATGATAAGCCTTGAAAGAAATGTGACTAATGAGTTAGTTACGGGATGATGCATTACGGAACGAGTAAAGAGACTTGCCGGTAACGAGATTGAACTAGGAATGAAGATACCGACGATTAAATCTCGGGCAAGTAACATACCGATGACAAAGGGAATAACGTGTGTTGTCATTACGGTTTGACCGATAAAGATCTTCATAGAATATGTAGGAACCAATATGAGCATCCAGGTTCCGCTATTGGTTATTGACCGGAGAGGTGTCTCGGGCATGTCTACATAGTTCTCGAACCCGTAGGGTCCGCACGCTTAACGTTCAATGACAATTTTGTATTATATGAGCTATGTGATTTGGTGAAAAAAATGTTGTTCGGAGTCCCAGATGAGATCACACACATGATGAGGAATCTCACAATGGTCGAGAGGTAAAGATTGATATATTGGACGATAGTATTCGGACATCGGAATGGTTTCGGGACGTTTTGGATATTTACCGGAGTACCGAGGGGTGACCGGAACCCCCCAGGGAAAGTAATGGGCCTCATGGGCCATAGGAGAGAGAGGAGACAACCCACAAGGGGTGCCCCCCATGGGATTCTAAATTGAACTAGGGGAGGGGGCGGCGCCCCCTTTCCTTCCCCTACTCCCTCTCCTTTCCCCCTTTCCCCCTTCGTGAGAAGGAAAAGAGGGTTAGGACTGGGAGTCCTAGTAGGATTCCTCTCTCCTCGGCGCGCCCCTTATGGCCGGCCTCCTCCACTCCTCTTTTATATACGGGGGCAGAGGGGCACCCGAAAACACAACAGTTGTTCTCTTAGCCGTGTGCGGTGCCCCCTCCACAGTTTACTCCTCCGGTCATAGTGTTGTAGTGCTTAGGCGAAGCCCTGCGTGGATCACATCACCATCGCCATCACCACGCCGCCGTGCTGACGAAACTATCCCTCGACAATTTGCTTGATCAAGAGTTCGAGGGGCATCATCGAGCTGAACGTGTGCTGAACTCGGAGGTGTCGTACGTTGGTACTTGATCGGTTGGATCGCGAAGACGTTTGACTACATCAACCGCATTAATCTAACTCTTCCGCTTTAGGTCTACGAGGGTACGTAGACACACTCTCCTCTTCTTGTTGTTATGCATATCCTAGATAGATCTTGCGTGATCGTAGGAATTTTTTTTAAATTGCATGTTATCACTACTGCAGGATGCTGCTAACGCGACACTACGATCATAGACCCTTCGACAAAATTGTGTGCAATGCAATAATCGCAAACGGTGGTGTAAAAGAACTTTCAAAAAAGGTGCAAAACATTTGCAAAGGTGGAGCCATGAAACACGGTTCAGATTTTAGTTGCGTGTGCGATCCAGGGCATACGATTCAGTCCAATGAACTATTTGTGATGAGGCGGAACAAAAGAAACGGGCAGCCTGATGAAGGCGTGTGCAATATAGAGCATACGGTTTACTCGGATGAACTGTTTGTGATTAGGCAACAGAAAAGAAACGGTCAGCCAGATCAAGGTGTGTGTGATTGAAGGCATATGCTTTAGAAGGATTAACTGTTTGCGATTAGGCAACAGAACAGAAACAGGTAAGCCAAATCAAAGTGTCTGCGATTGATGGCATACACTTCACATGGATGAACTGTTTGTGATTAGCCACAACAAATTGAAACAGTTAGATAGATCAACGTGTGTGCACTAGACGGGCACACACATTCTAATTAAAAGAAGCGTGTGCGATGGTAATAATGAGCGCTCATGGTTGTTGTAACAAGACGTGTGCTGACATTGCCTATTGCGGTGCACCCTATGGTGCAAACGCCACGTACGTGGCCGAGAAGGTGTACGTGACCATGTTACGCCTTCAGGGAATAGTGCCGCACCTATAACCGTCAGTAAATTTTGAGCATGCGTCATGTCACAATTTTTTTAGAAGAACAGGGAGGCCGCGTCTCGTCACATTCCAAATTGCAAACCTTTTCACACCGATCAAAACCTAAATGGTTTCCCACTTAGGAGCGTATTACTACGCGGTTATAAATACTACTACTCCAAGATGACTGCACATTCCTCCTCAACTCCTCATCCACAAAAAGTAAAAAACAAATAAGTCATTCATCATCGTTCCCTTGCGTCTGCCATGGCCAGCGTGAGTTCTGGGTCGAGAGATTGCCACCAGGGAGAGGCGAGCCTGGAAGCGGAAGCACGAGAGATGTCCCGCCTTGCCGCGAAAGCAGCCAACATGTCCCGCAGCACGGCCGTAGCATCAGAGAGGTCCCGCCGCACCGCCGAAGCAGCACGAAGGTCCCGCCGCACCGTCGAAGCAGCAGACTGGTCCAGCCGCGCCGCGGAAGTAGAAGAGATGTCCCGCCGCACCACGAATGCAGCAGAGATGTCCTCCCTCACCGTGACATCCTGGGAAAATGTCTGTGGGCAGGCTAGGACTCTTACAGGTGCATGCGTGCCCTCATCCTTAGGCAGATGGATCAGATATCTAGGTGGGAGAGGTTGCAGGATGACCTGAAAGCCTTGTTTGAACAGTCTACCGACATCATCCGGCAACTAAATGCCAGCAATGTGAAGCTCCGGGACGAGCGTGACCTGTTGAGGGCGAAGATCGTCGGAAGTGCAGATCAACAGGAGCAGACCACTGCCTTGTTGAAGAGGATCGGCGTCATCGTCGAGAAACTTATGGACGAGAATGCCATGCTGCGCATCGAGCGCAGAAGGCTGGTGGAGGAATCTGTGGATGCTCTCAAGCAGCATCTTGAGGACAAGAAAGATATCGTCACCGCTCGCCGCGGAGACTAGTTCCCGCGGCCTGCAGCAATGCATCAAGAAAGTAGAGATCAGAGAGCCAGATTGTTGAGTTCCTTCTTCTTTTGCCCTTGTGTATTTCAGGCGTTGCCGCATGTGGCTTTTTATAATTATGTTTCTAAATATGTAAGACAATTATTATCCACCATCATAGTCCTTATATTCATCATGCTTGCTATAAGTCACAGTCGATGCTATATAGGTCCGTCGGATCTTACATCAAGATCCGTGCAAAACTTTCTTTTCAGATTTTCATTTTTCTCTTAAATCTCAGTCCAGTGAGACATATAGCCACGCCGTAGAACAGGTACTCGGGCGCCATTAATGGAGACGTTTGGAGGGAGGTGCGCGGTGGGTAGCGGTCAAAGGGCTCTCCTCCCGATGAGCACGCGCAGGGGTCTGATTGCACGCCTTCCATACTCAAATAGCTACCCCGCACGGCACCTCCGAGCTAACAAAAAAAGGGGACGGGTAGCTGCACGTAATTGGTAAGTAGAACGCCCATGATTTAAATAATACTTGTGTTTCCGATTTGTAAAGTTACAACACTTGTTCCAAAATGACTTTGTTGATTGTTAATGTGTGCGCCTTCGCAAATCGGACAGAAAATTTACCACAACATGTTGGTGTCATTTCATGACACCATGCCAAGTTTCATGATTTTCAGGCGTGTTTTGGAATTGTAGGAATTAAAAAACCAAGTTTCTCAATCTTTCCGGCCAAGCCACGACGCATAGATGTTTGAATTTCACTCCCATCTCTTGCATGGGACCTAAAAATTCACCCAAGGACACACATGTGATTTTACAAACAACTTTGGTGCACTGGAGCATGTGCTTGTAGTGAATTATGCACATTAAATGCCTAGAAACTCAATTAATGTATAATAAAGGCCAAACGAACCCGGAATAATTCCAAAAAAATTAGCATGATACTTCTATTTGGTGTAATCTGGCTGTGTAAAAAAATTAAGGCTGGAGAAGGCAGTGTACGTATGTCGTTTCGCACACAGAGGTGACACGTTCCCTATCAGAACCACAAGCCTTCTTGAGGGAAGCTCCGGTTTGCAAGAAGCTTACACCAAAGCTTGTCCCAATTCGGCCAAAAAAACTACTGCAGTATGTTGGTGCCATGTCATGACACCGTGCCAAGTTTCATGATTTTCAGGCGTGTTTTGGAATTACAGAAATTAAAAAACCAAGTTTCTCAATCTTTCCGGCCGAGCCACGACGCCCAAATGTTTGAATTTCACTCCCATCTCTTGCATGGGACCTAGAAATTCACCCAAGGACACACATGTGATTGTTCAAACAACTTTGGTGCACTGGAGCCTGTGCTTGTAGTTCAAATCTGAATTATGCACATTAATTGCGCAGAAACTCAATTAATGTATAAAAGAGGCCAAACGAACCCGGAATAATTCCAAAATTTAGCACGGTACTTCTATTTGGTCTAATCTGCCTGTGTAAAAAAATTAAGGCGGGAGAAGGCAGTGTATGTATGTCGTTTAGCACAAAGAGGTGACACGTTCCCTCTCGGAACCACGAGCTTTCTTGAGGGAAGCTCTGGTTTGCAAGAAGCTTACACCAAAGCTTGTCCCAATTCGGCCAAAAAATTACCGCAGCATGTTGGTGCCATGTCATGACACCATGCCAAGTTTCATGATTTTCAGGCATGTTTTGGATTTACAGGAATTGAAAAACCAAGTTTCTCAATCTTTCTGGCCGAGCCACGACACCCAGATGTTTGAATTTCACTCCCATCTCTTGCATGGGACCTAGAAATTCACCCAAGGACACACATGTGATTTTCAAACAACTTTGGTGCACTGGAGCCTGTGCTTGTAGTTCAAATTTGAATTATGCACATTAAATGAGCAGAAACTCAATTATGTATAAAAAAGGCCAAATGAACCTGGATTAATTCCAAAATTTAGCATGGTACTTCTATTTGGTCTAATCTGCATGTGTAAAAAAATTAAGGCGGGAGAAGGCAGTGTACGTATGTCGTTTCGCACACGGAGGTGACACGTTTCCTCTTGGAATCATGAGCCTCTTGAGGGAAGCTCTGGTTTGCAAGAAGCTTACACCAAAGCTTGTCCCAATTCGGCCAAAAAATTACCGCAGCATGTTGGTGCCATGTCACGACACCATGCCAAGTTTCATGATTTTCAGGCGTGTTTTGGATTTATAGGAATAAAAAACCAAGTTTCTCAATCTATTCGGCCGAGCCACGATGCCCAGATGTTTGAATTTCACTCCCATCTCTTGCATGGGACCTAGAAATTCACCCAAGGACACACATGTGATTTTTCAAACAACTTTGGTGCACTGGAGCCTGTGCTTGTAGTTCAAATTTGAATTATGCACATTAAATGCGCAGAAACTCAAGTATGTATAAAAAAGGCCAAACGAATCCGGAATAATTCCAAAATTTAGCACGGTACTTCTATTTGGACTAAGCTGCCTATGTATAAAAATTAAGGCGGGAGAAGACAGTGTACGTATGTCATTTCGCACACGGAGGTGACACGTTCCCTCTCGGAACCACGAGCCTTCTTGAGGGAAGCTCCGGTTTGCAAGAAGCTTACACCAAAGCTTGTCCCAATTCGGCCAAAAAAATTACCGTAGCATGTTGGTGCCATGTCATGACACCATGCCAAGTTTCATGATTTTCAGGCATGTTTTGGATTTACAGGAATTAAAAAACCAAGTTTCTCAATCTTTTCGGCCGAGCCACGACGCCCAGATGTTTGAATTTCACTCCCATCTCTTGCATGGGACCTAGAAATTCACCAAAGGACACACATGTGATTCTGAAACAACTTTGGTGCACTGGAGCGTGTGCTTGTAGTTCAAATTTGAATTATGCACATTAAATGCCCAAAAACTCAATTAATGTATAAAAAGGCCAAACGAACACGGAACAATTCCAAAATTTAGCACGATACTTCTATTTGGTGTAATATGACAATGTACAAAAATTAAGGCGAGAGAAGGCGGTGTACGTATGTCGTTTCGCACACGAAGGTGACACGTCCCCTCTCGGAACCAAGAGCCTTCTTGAGGGAAGCTCCGGTTTGTAAGAAGCTTACACCAAAGCTTGTCCCAATTCGTCCAAAATATTTACTGCAGCATGTTGGTGCCATGTCATGACACCATGCCAAGTTTCATGATTTTCAGCCATGTTTTGGATTTATAGGAATTAAAAAACCAAGTTTCTCAATCTTTCCGGCCGAGCCACGACACCCAGATGTTTGAATTTTATTCCCATTTCTTGCATGGGACCTATAAATTCACCCAAAGACACACATGTGATTTTTCAGCAAACTTTGGTGCATTGGAGCATGTGCTTGTAGTTCAAATTTGAATTATGCACATTAAATGCCCATAAACTTAATTAATGCATAAAAATGCCAAACGAACCCAGAATAATTCCAAATTTAAACACGACACTCATGTACTAGTTGCATGTTCACTATACGTAAATGTTCTAGCAATTCAAACACCATCCTTTCCCTCCGTAACACCATTTTGTCTTTCAAAACATAATGAAAAAATCAGGTATACCACAAACAGTTTACTAGAAAGAATCGTGTGGGATGCGATATAAAATATCTTGGCGCACCATCCTATCTGGCTTATGCAGGAAGCTTCGTCGTCTATAGTCCACCGCCCCCGCTTGAACCACACTTGCGCGCCAGTTTCTCGCGGCACCGAGCGAATTTTTTTCCACCGTGGAAATATCTACCTCCCCGCCCCCTCCCTCCTACCAAAAGCCATATTTCCACAGTTCTCCTTGCTTTCTAAGTTCAAACCTTCACTACTGCTTACTGGCAGCTCAGCCTCATCGCCGGTGACCCTTCTTCTTGTAGTGTCGTCTCCTTGCCGTCTACCCTTCTTCTTGTAGCGCCGCCTCCTTGCCGGCGACCCTTCTTCTTGCAGCGCCGCCTCCTCGCCACCGACCCTTCTTCTTGTTGCGTGGCCTCGTCAATATGGTCAGGTAATCCACACCCTACCCACACCATCCTCCTCCTTTCCCGTCCCACATGCCCCGACCGATGGAGCGACACCTTCCACCGAAATCACTGCCCCCATCCTACAATTAAGCGCCGCCCACAACCATTTTACACGCAGTATAACATGGAGCTGAGTAGCATGCGGCCGCACGCGTGGACGAGGTCGCTATGGCTGCCATGCGTGTTGACCACCAGATCTTGGAGGAGCACCTCGTCTTTGAGGCAACCGTCGACACCACCACGCGGTTGTCTACTTTAAATACAGTTCGTGATGTTTTCTCGAGGCCACCACTAGTGCCTTCTAGTGATTTGTCCTCTGTAATGTTAATATGCAATCTGATGTTCAGTTAACAGTTTGCTCCTCTGAAATGTAATGTTCAGTTAATACTTTGGTCCGACAATTGCTACATTTCGTAGTACCGTCCTCAAGCATTCTTTGTTTTGTTAACTGTCTTATCTTCTAGTACATGTTTCTATTCTGCAATGGCGTGCTCAATTAACTATTTTGGTTCATTTGGTCTGTTGTCCATTTAATTGTTTGGTTCAGTTCTGCAATTTGATTTTCATTTGCTGTGGGTACAATTTTGTATTGTTAAGCATGTGACACCAATCGAATTTGGCTGTACCCAATACATATTCTACTAATAGTCTGGCAACTCTCAGTTAACCTGATCAAGATCTTCCTTATGTGTGTTGCAGGGAAACAATGGGAGACACTGCGGTTTACCATCGAGGTTTGTTCAAGCAGGGTCCTTTGGCTAATAGCACATTATTGTGCAGTTGCAGGAATCATTCTAATATTTAGGTTTCTTACAATTTGGTCTTGCACATGTAGGTCCTGCTGTCAGAGGCTTAGACCCACTGTTCGACCCAGTTTGCATATGGGGAAATGAGATGTCTATGAATATCAGTCAAGTCAAGAAACTCAGAAAGATTGTTAGGATTAAGAAACTTGCGACGAATAACAGCAAGATCTTTGGTTGCACAATGAAGAAGACATCAGTCAACTATAGGATGGTACCAACTCGTTTACCTTGTTTTTACCCCTTGCACCATTTACAATAGCGATTTATGCATAGCTTTGTTTTCAGTACTTTTCAAAGCAGTTCACCGATGATTACCTCTCAAACCACCTGCATGGTCAAGAGGCGAGGAAGGTATTCATCCAACACCCGCGGTACAATATTGAAGTCTTGTTGAAGAGGACGAAGGTTGGGCAGGAAATTATCCATAGCCACTGGCCTAAAGTTGCAAGGACATTCAACATCACTGAAGGCTCAATATTTGCCTTCCGCTTCTGCAGTTTCCCAGATGAGATTCATCTGTCTATTTACCATGTATGATGCTACTTTCCAAAGGTTTTTGATGCTGCATGTGAAACTTGGTGTTGTTGTGTAATGGCGTAACTGAGTGCCGAAGCTATCTGATGTAATTCGATTATGAAATCCTAGTTGCTTTTATACGGATATGAAATATCTAGTGTGTTTTATAAGAAATATCAGTTTGATTAGTACATGGATTATCAATAATAGGCTAATTACCCTGCTTATTGGGGTTTCCTATTGTAGACGGTTACTAAGACAACACCGTGGGCGATGAACTCAAATAACCCGCACGGTTTCTAGAAAGTGGGCGTGTTTGATCAACTAACAATCACACACGGTGTCGTGGAATTGTCACGACAGATGTCCTAGTGTGAGGACTTAGTCGTGAGGCTAACGCATCTATGTGGTAGCTTGAGAGGGGTTGATTGGAATCGAGAGACGCAACACACAAGACAAGGATTTAGACAGCTTCGGGCCCTGGGAAACATCATCCAGAAACAACCCTACATGATGTTTGTGGCTAGGTCTCATTATCATCATGAGGAACTCGCCGTAAACCGGCTCTCCTCTAATTGTGTCTGCCCTCGATATTATTGCTTCTTGCTTGTCCCTCTTTGGGGAGCCCTACCCCTCCTTATATAAGTTGAAGGGGCAGGTTACATGTAGAGTCCAACAAGGATTAAGACTTAAACTATTCTGACTTCTCTTCATGGGCTTCTTAATGTCTTGGGTTTCATAACGTCTCGGGCTTCATAACGTCTCGGGCTTACTAACTGGCGACTTTGTCTGCCGGGTTTTGACTCCTGCCGGTTTATGATTGTCTGCCGGGTTATGACTCCTGCCAGTTTATGATTGCCTGTCGGGTTATCATCTGACTTAACACCTGTCGGGTTATCATCTGACTTAACACCTGTTGAGTTATCATCTGACTTAACATCTGCCGAGTTATCATCTGACTTAACACCTGCCGGGTTATCATCTGACTTAACACCTGCCGGGTTATCATCTGACTTAACACCTGTCGGGTTATCATCTGACTTAACACCTGCCGGTTTACCAGGTCCCAGCCGGGTTATAACTCCGGCCGGGTCATACCACGGGGTATATCCCCGACATTAGCCCCCGGTTTAATTTGGATTTATCCATGTTAAACTGATCCTGATCATCCTTAAGTCCTTGTCACTTCCTTCGTCTAGAAAATCCAGGTCAATAGGCCAGCTTCATAGTCAATTTGCTGACATTGGTTTGTCACAAAGAAATATTGTGAAGAATAATTCATTTGACTCAGCTCCCAATGCTTAACAAAAATATTGGTCTTTGAAATACTCATCTGATCTTCAGCCGATTTAAGAATGTAGAACTTGCCGGTTTATCATTGTTGGTTTACAAATATTGATGGCACCGGGTCATAATTGTAGTTAACATCCAGCTTTAAAGCATACCTCTTATATGCCTATCACTTGTAGCCCCCAAGTCTTAAGAAGGTAGCATAGCAACAACTTAAGACTTGCTTCAATATAAATATCACAATCTTGAAGAAATCTGATTTGTTCATCCCAGTCATTAGTCATAAAATGAGTATTCCATATATGTAGCCCCCAAGTGTCGGGTTGTCATGCTTGCGGCAACCTGGGACTTGTAATTACCTGATGCTCATAAAAACTTCAACCAGTGTAGCCCCCAAGGACCGGCTCAGTAAGATAATATTGAGCTGGAACTTGATATATACTTCAATGAAAATAACATCATATGATGTAACCCCCATCATGGGGCTTGAACCCACGTCCACAAGGTTAAGAGTCTTGTGCTCTACCAATTGAGCAATGGAACCTTCAATATAATGAATTAAGGCTTGTGTACCTTGAATTTTTTGACAGGAGCAATTGGTAGCCCCCAAGGGCCGGCTCATTACAATGTGATGAGCCGATTCTTCAATAAAGTGAGCAAAAAATGACACTGCATTAGCCCTCAAGTGCCATGGTGCATGCTGGCAGTGACATGGGACTTTGTATATTTGAGGTAATCATGATTTGAATAATGTAGCCCCCAAGTGCCCGGTCGTAAGCCTGCGACGACTCGGGACTATTTCTTCCATTGCATAATAAATCATATCCATCGATAAAATAATGTCCATTGTGCTAAAGCGACTTTGAGAACCTCAATCATAATACCTAGTTCAATCTCGTTACCGGCAAGTCTCTTTACTCGATCCGTAATACATCATCTCACAACTAACTTATTAGTTGCAATGCTTGCAAGGCTTATGTGATGTGCATTACCGAGAGGGCCCAGAGATACCTCTCCGACAATCGGAGTGACAAATCATAATCTTGAAATACGCCAACCCAACATGTACCTTTGGAGACACCTGTAGAGCTCCTTTATAATCACCCAGTTACGTTGTGATGTTTGGTAGCACACAAAGTGTTCCTCCGGTAAAACGGGAGTTGCATAATCTCATAGTCATAGGAACATGTATAAGTCATGAAGAAAGCAATAGCAACATACTAAACGATCGAGTGCTAAGCTAACGGAATGGGTCAAGTCAATCACATCATTCTCCTAATGATGTGATCCCGTTAATCAAATGACAACTCATGTCTATGGCTAGTAAACATAACCATCTTTGATCAACGAGCTAGTCAAGTAGAGGCATACTAGTGACACTCTGTTTGTCTATGTATTCACACATGTATTATGTTTCCGGTTAATACAATTCTAGCATGAATAATAAACATTTATCGTGAAATAAGGAAATAAATAATAACTTTATTATTGCCTCTGGGGCATATTTCCTTCAGTCTCCCACTTGCACTAGAGTCAATAATCTAGTTCACATCGCCATGTGATTTACCAGCAATAGTTCACATCACCATGTGATTAACACCCATAGTTCACATTGATATGTGATCAACACCCAAAGGGTTTACTAGAGTCAGTAATCTAGTTCACATCGCTATGTGATTAACACCCAAAGAGTACTAAGGTGTGATCATGTTTTGCTTGTGAGAGAAGCTTAGTCAATGGGTCTGCCAAAATTCAGATCCGTATGTATTTTGCAAATTTCTATGTCTACAATGCTCTGCACGGAGCTACTTTAGCTAATTGCTCCCACTTTCAATATGTATCTAGATTGAGACTTTGAGTCATCTAGATTAGTGTCAAAACTTGCATCGACGTAACCTTTTATGACGAACCTTTTTGCCACGTCCATAATCGAGAAACATATCCTTATTTCACTAAGGATAATTTTGACCCCTGTCCAGTGATCTACTTCCTAGATCACTATTGTACTCCCTCGCTTAACACAGTGTAGGGTATACAATAGATCTGGTACATAGCATGGCATATTTTATAGAATCTATGACTGAGGCATAGGGAATGACTTTCATTCTCTTTCTATCATCTGTCGTGGTCGGGCTTTGAATTTTACTCAATTTCACACCTTGTAACACAGACAAGAACTCTTTCTTTGACTGTTCCATTTTGAACTACTTCAAAATCTTGTCAAGGTATGTACTCGTTGAAAAAACTTATCAAGCATTTTGATCTATCTCTATAGATCTTGATGCTCAATATGTCAGCAGCTTCACCGAGGTCCTTCTTCGAAAAACTCCTTTCAAATACTCCTTTATGCTTTGCAGAATAATTCTACATTATTTCCGATCAACAATATGTCATTTACTTATCAGAAATGTTGTAGTGCTCCCACTCACTTTCTTGTAAATACAGGCTTCACCATAAGTCTGTATAAAACTATATGCTTTGATCAATTTATCAAAGCGTGTATTCCAACTCCGAGATGCTTGCACCAGTCCATAGATGGATCGCTGGAGCTTGCATATTTTGTTAGCATCTTTAGGATTGAAAAAACCTTCTGGTTGCATCATATACAACTCTTCTTTAATAAATCCATTAAGGAATGCAGTTTTGTTTATCCATTTGCCAGATTTCATAAAATGCGGCAATTGCTAACATGATTCGGACAGACTTAAGCATAGATACGAGTGAAAAACTCTCATCGTAGTCAACACCTTGAACTTGTCGAAAACCTTTTGCGACAATTCTAGCTTTGTAGATAGTAACACTACTATCAGCATCCGTCTTCCTCTTGAAGATCCATTTTGTTTTCTATGGCTTGCCGATCATCGGGCAAATCCATCAAAGTCCATACTTTGTTCTCATACATGGATCCCATCTCAGATTTCATGGCCTCAAACCATTTTGTGGAATCTGGGCTCATCATCGCTTCCTCATAGTTCGTAGGTTCGTCATGGTCAAGTAACATGACCTCCAGAATATGAATACCGTACCACTCTGGTGCGGATCTCACTCTGGTTGACCTACGAGGTTCGGTAGTAACTTGGTCCGAAGTTACATGATCATCATCATTATCTTCCTCACTAATTGGTGTAGTAGTTACAGGAACGGATTTCTGTGATGAACTACTTTCCAATAAGGGAGCAGGTACAGTTACCTTATCAAGTTCTACTTTCCTCCCACTCACTTCTTTCGAGAGAAACTCCTTCTCTAGAAAGTATCCATTCTCAGCAACGAATGTCTTGCCTTCGGATCTGTGATAGAAGGTGTACCCAACTGTCTCCTTTGGGTATCCTATGAAGACATATTTCTCCGATTTGGGTTTGAGCTTATCAGGATGAAACTTTTTCACATAAGCATCACAACCCCAAACTTCAAGAAACGACAACTTTGGTTTCTTGCTAAACCACAGTTCATATAGTGCCGTCTCAACGGATTTAGATGGTGCCCTATTTAACGTGAATGCAGCTGTCTCTAATGCATAACCCCAAAACGATAGTGGTAAATCAGCAAGAAACATCATAGATTGCACTATATCCAATAAAGTACGGTTATGACGTTCGGACACACCATTATGCTGTGGTGTTCCAGGTGGCATGAGTTTGTGAAACTATTCCACATTGTTTTAATTGAAGGCCAAACTCATAACTCAAATATTTTACCTCTGCGATCAAATCGTAGAAACTTTTATTTTTGTTACGATGATTCTCCACTTCACTCTGAAATTCTTTGAACTTTTCAAATATTTCAGACTAGTGTTTCATCAAGTAGATATACCCATATTTGCTCAAATCATCTGTGAAGGTCGGAAAATAATGATACCCGCCGCGAGCCTTAACACTCATCGGATCGCATACATCAGTATGTATTATTTCCAACAAGTCAGTTTCTCGCTCCATTGTTCCGGAGAACGGAGTTTTAGTCATCTTGCCCATGAGGCATGGTTCGCAAGCATCAAGTGATTCATAATCAAGTGATTCCAAAATCCCATCAGCATGGAGTTTCTTCATGCGCTTTACACCAATATGACTTAAACGGAAGTGCCACAAACAAGTTGCACTATCATTATTAACTTTGCATCTTTTGGCTTCAATAATATGAATATGTGTATCACCACGATCGAGATCCAACAAACCATTTTCCTTGGTGTGTATGACCATAGAAGGGTTTTATTCATGTAAACAGAACAACAATATTTATTCTCTTACTTAAATGAATAACCGTATTGCAATAAACATGATCAAATCATATTCTTATTTAGGTTCCACACTACTCCTGAAAGTATAGGGAGTGTGCGATGATGATCATATCAATCTTGGAACCACTTCCAACTCTCATCATTTCACCCTTAACTAGTCTCTGTTCATTCTGCAACTCCCGTTTCGAGTTACTAATCTTAGCAACTGAACCAGCATCAAATGCCGACGGGTTGCTATAAGAACTAGTAAAGTACACATCAATAACATGTATATCCAATATACCTTTGTTCACTTTGCCATCCTTCTTATCCACCAATTACTTGGGGTAGTTCCGCTTCCAGTGACCAATCCCTTTGCAGTAGAAGCACTTAGTCTTAGGCTTAGGACCAGACTTGGGTTTCTTCACTTGAGCAGCAACTTGCTTGCCGTTCTTCTTGAAGTTCCCCTTCTTCCGTTTGCCCTTTACTTGAAACTAGTGGTCTTGTTAACCATCAACACTTGATGTTTTTCTTGATATCTACCTTCGTCGATTTCAGCATCACGAAGAGCTTCGGAATTACTTTTGTCATCCCTTGCATATTATAGTTCATCACGAAGTTCTACTAACTTGGTGATGGTGACTAGAGAATTCTATCAATCACTATTTTATCTGGAAGATTAACTCCCACTTGATTCAAGCGATTGTAGTACCCAGACAATCTGAGCACATGCTCACTAGTTGAGCGATTCTCCTCCATCTTTTAGCTATAGAACTTGTTGGAGACTTCATATCTCTAAACTCGGGTAGTTGCTTGAAATATTAACTTCAACTCCTGGAACATCTCATATGGTCCATGACGTTCAAAACGTCTTTGAAGTCCCGATTCTAAGCTGTTAAGCATGGTGCACTAAACTATCAAGTAGTCATCATATTGAGCTAGCCAAACGTTCATAACATCTGCATCTGCTCCTGCAATAGGATTGTCACCTAGAGGTGCATCAAGGACATAATTCTTCTGTGCAGCAATGAGGATAAACCTCAGATCACGGATCCTATCCGCATCATTGCTACTAACATCTTTCAACACAATTTTCTCTAGGAACATATAAAAACATAGGGAAGCAACAACGCGAGCTATTGATCTACAACATAGATATGCTAATACTACCAGGACTAAGTTCATGATAAATTAAAGTTCAATTAATCATATTACTTAAGAACTCCCACTTAGATAGACATCCCTCTAATCCTCTAAGTGATCACATGATCCAAATCAACTAAACCATAACCGATCATCACGTGAAATGGATTAGTCTTCAATGGTGAACATCATTATGTTGATCATATCTACTATATGATTCACGCTCGACCTTTCGGTCTCCGTGTTCCGAGGCCATATCTGCATATGCTAGGCTCGTCAAGTATAACCCAAGTATTCTGCGTGTGCAAAACTGGCTTGCACCTGTTGTAGATGGACGTAGAGCTTATCACACCCGATCATCACGTGGTGTCTGGGCACGACGAACTTTGGCAACGGTGCATACTCAGGGAGAACACTTCTTGATAATTTAGTGAGAGATCATCTTATAATGCTACGGCCAATCAAAGCAAGATAAGATGCATAAGAAGATAAACATCACATGCAATCAATATAAGTGATATGATATGGCCATCATCATCTTGTGCTTGTGATCTCCATCTCCAGAGCACCGTCATGATCACCATTGTCACCGGCGCGACACCTTGATCTCCATCGTAGCATTGTTGTCTTCTCGCCAATCTTATGCTTCTACGACTATCGCTACCACTTAGTGATAAAGTAAAGCATTACAGGGCGATTGCATTGCATACAATAAAGCGACAACCATATGGCTCCTGCCAGTTGCCGATAACTCAGTTACAAAACATGATCATCTCATACAATAAAATTGAGCATCATGTCTTGACCATATCACATCACAACATGCCCTGCAAAAACAAGTTAGACGTCCTCTACTTTGTTTGTTGCAAGTTTTACGTGGCTGCTACGGGCTTAAGCAAGAACCAATCTTACCTACGCATCAAAACCACAACGATAGTTTGTCAAGTTGGTGCTATTTTAACCTTCGCAAGGACCGGGCGTAGCCACACTCGGTTCAACTAAAGTTGGAGAAACTGACACCCGTCAGCCACCTGTGTGCAAAGCACGTCGGTAGAACTAGTCTCGCGTAAGCGTACGCGTAATGTCGGTCCGGGCCGCTTCATCCAACAATACCGCCGAACCAAAGTATGACATGTTGGTAAGAAGTATGACTTATATCGCCCACAACTCACTTGTGTTCTACTCGTGCATATAACATCAACACATAAAACCTAGGCTCGGATGCCACTGTTGGGTAACGTAGTAATTTCAAAATTTTCCTACGCAGACGCAAGATCATGGTGATGCATAGCAACGAGAGGGGAGAGTGTTGTCTACGTACCCTCATAGACCGAAGCGGAAGCGTTGACGCAACATAGAGGAAGTAGTCGTACGTCTTCCCGGTCCAACCGATCCAAGCACCGTTACTCCGGCACCTCCGAGTTCTTAGCACACGTTCAGCTCGATGACGCTCCCCGGGCTCCGATCCAGCAAAGCTTCGGGGATGAGTTTCGTCAGCACGACGGCGTGATGACGATGATGATGTTCTACCGACGCAGGGCTTCGCCTAAGCACCACAACGATATGACCAAGGTGGAATATGGTGGAGGGGGGCACCGCACACGGCTAAGGAACGATCACGAAGATCAACTTGTGTGTTCTAGGGTGCCCCCTGCCCCCGTATATAAAGGAGGGAGGGGGAGGTGCGGCCGGCCCCCATGGGGTGCGCCTGGAGGAGTCCTACTCCCACCGGGAGTAGGACTCCCCCCTCTCTTGCCTTGTTGGAGAAAGAAAGGGGGAGGGACAAGAGGAAAGGGGGGCGCCCCCCCCCCTTCCTTTTCCTATTCGGACTAAGGGGGGAGGGGGCGCGCGGCCTGCCCTGGCCGGCCCCTCTCTTCTCCCTTATGGCCCATGAAGGCCCATTAACCCCCCGGGGGGTTCCGGTAACCCCTTGGTACTCCAATAAAATGCCGATTTCACCCGGAACGATTCCGATGTCCAAATATAGGCTTCCAATATATCGATCTTTATGTCTCGACCATTTCGAGACTCCTCGTCATGTCCGTGATCACATCCGGGACTCCGAACTACCTTCAGTACATCAAAATGTATAAACTCATAATAACTGTCATCGTAACGTTAAGTGTGCAGACCCTACGGTTCGAGAACAATGTAGACATGACCGAGACACGTCTCCGGTCAATAACCAATAGCGGGACCTGGATGCCCATATTGGCTCCTACATATTCTACGAAGATCTTTATCGGTCAGACCGCATAACAACATACGTTGTTCCCTTTGTCATCGGTATGTTACTTGCCCGAGATTCGATCGTCGGTATCTCAATACCTAGTTCAATCTCGTTACCGGTAAGTCTCTTTACACGTTCCGTAATACATCATCTCACAACTAACTTATTAGTTGAAATGCTTGCAAGGCTTATGTGATGTGCATTACCGAGAGGGCCCAGAGATACCTCTCCGACAATCGGAGTGACAAATTCTAATCTCGAAATACGCCAACCCAACATGTACCTTTGGAGACACCTGTAGAGCTCCTTTATAATCACCCAGTTACGTTGTGACGTTTGGTAGCACACAAAGTGTTCCTCCGGTAAACGGGAGTTGCATAATCTCATAGTCACAGGAACATGTATAAGTCATGAAGAAAGCAATAGCAACATACTAAACGATCGAGTGCTAAGCTAACGGAATGGGTCAAGTCAATCACATCATTCTCCTAATGATGTGATCCCGTTAATCAAATGAAAACTCATGTCTATGGCTAGGAAACATAACCATCTTTGATCAACGAGCTAGTCAAGTAGAGGCATACTAGTGACACTCTGTTTGTCTATGTATTCACACATGTATTATGTTTCCGGTTAATACAATTCTAGCATGAATAATAAACATTTATCATGAAATAAGGAAATAAATAATAACTTTATTATTGCCTCTAGGGCATATTTCCTTCATTCACCGTGTGGGATGTACATACCTATGGAAATGATTTTCTTGGATTCACCGTGTGGGATGTTCATACCTACGGAAATGGTTTTCTGGGATTCACTGTGTGGGATGTACATACCTACGAAAATGATTTTATGGGATTCACCGTGTGGGATGTACATACCTACGGAAATGATTAGGTTTCGATGCCTCGCCCGATCGCACACGACCCCAGCCTGGGTCCCAGGAGGGCCTATCCCCGACAATTTCTGGGTCATGTGGGAAGGACACCCTATCGCACACACTCACTTGGCGACGGTTCCAAATGTCGTCGCGGAAAGGGGTTAAAAATCGTTTGTTTAGCACACTGTTGTACCAGTGTATGTTCCCAAACAAGTCATCCCGTGAAGAACATCATGACCACGAGAAGGCTGCTTGAGCTACTTCATATGGATCTTTTCGGTCCCAACACCTACAAGAGTCTCGGTGGTAACTCGTTTGGATTGGTCATTGTTGATGATTTTTTTAGGATTTACGTGGGTGTTCTTTCTTGATGATAAATCATAGGTCCAAAATATCTTCAAGAACTTCACTAGGGAGGCCCAAATCAATTTGAAGTGAAGATCAAGAAGGTTCGGAGTGATAACGGAACGGGGTTCAAGAACGCCAATGTGGATACCTTCCTTGACGAAGAAGGGGTTTCACATGAGTTCTTGGTTACGCACACACCTCAACAAAATGGAGTTGTTGAGAGGAAGAACCGGACACTTATTGAGATGGCAAGAATGATGCTTGATGAATACAAGACACCAAGACACTTTTGGGCGGAAGCAGTTGAGACAGCTTGCCATGCAACAAATCGACTATATCTTCACAAGCTTCTCAGCAAGACGGCATACAAGCTTCTCACCAGTAATAAACCCCAAGTTGGATACTGTCGAGTATTTGGCTCAAAGTGTTACATTTTTTATAAGCATCGTCGTTCAAAATTTGCACCTAAATCTCATGAAGGTTTGCTACTTGGTTATGGCTCAAACTCTCACACTTACTGTGTCTACAGCAATTTCAGCCGAAAGGTTGAAGAGACAGTAGATGTGAAGTTTGATGAATCTAACGGCTCGCAAGTAGAGCAATTGCCAATTGATGTAGGATACAAAGACCCTTTAGAAGAAATTCAAGACTTGTCTATTGGAAAAATTCGTCCAACAGAGGTGAAGGAGAGTACTTCGTCCATTCAAGTGGAAGCCTCAACTTCACAGCAAGGTGAACCACAAGTTGACTTGGAGGCATCCACAAGTGGAACACGTCAAGACGAAGGAAATGAGGAAGTACAAGATGAAGAAGAAGAAGAAGAAGAAGAAGAAGAAGAAGAAGAAGAAGAAGAAGAAGAAGAAGAAGAAGAAGAAGAAGAAGAAGAAGAAGAAGAAGAAGAAGAAGAAGAAGAAGAAGAAGAAGAAGAAGAAGAAGAAGAAGAAGAAGAAGAAGAAGAAGAAGAAGAAGAAGAAGAAGAAGAAGAAGAAGAAGAAGAAGAAGAAGAAGAAGAAGAAGAAGAAGAAGAAGAAGAAGAAGAAGAAGAAGAAGAAGAAGAAGAAGAAGAAGAAGAAGAAGAAGAAGAAGAAGAAGAAGAAGAAGAAGAAGAAGAAGAAGAAGAAGAAGAAGAAGAAGAAGAAGAAGAAGAAGAAGAAGAAGAAGAAGAAGAAGAAGAAGAAGAAGAAGAAGAAGAAGAAGAAGAAGAAGAAGAAGAAGAGAAGAAGAAGAAGAAGAAGAAGAAGAAGAAGAAGAAGAAGAAGAAGAAGATGAAGAAGAAGAAGAAGAAGAAGAAGAAGAAGAAGAAGAAGAAGAAGAAGAAGAAGAAGAAGAAGAAGAAGAAGAAGAAGAAGAAGAAGAAGAAGAAGAAGAAGAAGAAGAAGAAGAAGAAGAAGAAGAAGAAGAAGAAGAAGAAGAAGAAGAAGAAGAAGAAGAAGAAGAAGAAGAAGAAGAAGAAGAAGAAGAAGAAGAAGAAGAAGAAGAAGAAGAAGAAGAAGAAGAAGAAGAAGAAGAAGAAGAAGAAGAAGAAGAAGAAGAAGAAGAAGAAGAAGAAGAAGAAGAAGAAGAAGAAGACACTGAAGAGCATGTTCCACCCTGACCCAAACAAAAGCTCTCATGGGTTAGAGCAAGAGTCTCAAGAGATCATCCCGTCGAACAAATCTTTGATGATATTCAAACCTGGAGAATTACTCGCTCTAAAACTCATTTGGCTAACTTTTGTGAATATTACTCATTCATTTCTAGTATTGAACCTATGAAGGTTGAAGAAGCTCTTGATGATTCGGATTGGGTGAACTCTATGCATGAAGAGCTACACAATTCCGATAGGAATCAAGTGTGGACATTGGTTGAAAAGCTGGACGACAACCACAATGTCATTGGAACCAAGTGGGTGTTTCGGAATAAGCAAGATGAGGATGGACAAGTTGTACGCAACAAGGCTCGTCTCGTCGCCCAAGGCTACACTCAAGTCGAAGGTATGGACTATGGTGAGACATATGCCATGTTGCTAGACTTGAGTCCATACGCATCTTACTCGCTTATGCCAATCACCATGATATGACTTTATACCAAATGGACATTAAAAGTGCTTTTCTAAATGGTGAAATTGAGGAGGAAGTCTATGTTAAACAACCTCCCATCTTTGTTAATCCCAAGAAACCCGATCATGTTTACAAACTTCACAAATCTCTTTATGGTCTTAAACAAGCTCCTAGAGCTTGGTATAAATGCTTGACCAAGTTTCTTACTGAAAAAAGCTTTGAAATTGGGAAGGTTGATTCTACACTTTTTACTAAAAGGGTTAATGGTGAATTGTTTGTGTGCCAAATTTATGTGGATAATATCATATTTGGTTCGACTAACACTCATTTTGGTGAAAAGTTTGGAAGGCTAATGTCGGAGAAGTTTGAGATGTCTATGATGAGTGAACTCAAATTCTTTCTTAGATTGCAAATCAAGAAAACTAAGTAAGGTACCTTTGTTTCTCAAACCAAGTGTACCAAGGACATTTTCAAGAAGTTCAACATGCAAGAAATCAAAGGTATGAAAACACCCATGCCTACTAGTGGACATCTTGACTTGACTAAGCATGGCAAACCGGTTGAACAAAAGGTTTACCGTTCTATGATTGGTTCATTGTTATATCTATGTGCCTCCCGTCCCAATATTATGCTAAGTGTGTGCATGTGTGCATGATATCAAGCGACCCCTAAAGAATGTCATCTTAAGGCTATGAAAAGGATAGTGAGATACTTAATTCACACACCAAATTTTGGCATTTGGTATCCTAAGAGGTCTTCTTTTGATCTTGTTGGCTACTCCGATTCGGACTATGCCAGTGACAAGGTTGATAGAAAGTCCACTTTGGGTGCTTGTCAATTTCTTGAGTAGATCTCTTGTATCTTGGTCCTCCAAGAAACAAAACTCGGCATCCTTATCCACCGCCGAAGCGGAATACATTACTGTCGGATCATGTTGTGCTCATTTACTTTGGATGACCCAAACCCTTAAGGATTATGGGATACATGTGAAACATGTTACATTGCATTGTGATAATGAGAGTGATATTAACATTGCTCATAATCCCGTACAACATTCTCAAACTAAGCATATTGAAGTCCGTCATCATTTCATTCGAGATCATGTTGCTAAAGGAGACATCAATCTTAAGCATGTTCATACTGATAAGCAATTGGCGGATATATTCACCAAACCGCTTGATGAGAAAGTCTTTTGCTGTTTGAGAGGTGAATTGAATATCATTGATGCCTCAAACTTGGAGTAGAGACTCCATTTGGATACTTGCAAGGCATGAGCCTTTTATGACTAATCCTTGATATTTATCTTATGATGATGATCACATGTCTTGGATCTATACTTGTACCCTTGCATGTTATCTAACCCTTGTAGGTACTTGCATGGGCCCAAATCTATGAGATTACAAGTCACTCACATCTCGAGCAATCTCTACATCACCAAGTTCCTACGATATGGTTGTTTAATACAAGGAAGCATAAGCTCACTCGACATATCTTTTCACTAAAAAAAGACACATCCGTGACATTTTGGGCCGAATGAATTTTTTCTGTCATGCTTATGACTCTTCTATGACGATAATTGTGAAAAAACCCGGTATCATCATAGATGTGGTGGCTCCTACTTCTATGACAAAAAATCATGACAGAAAATGTGATTTTCATCCTGGGCGGGCTGGAGACACAGCTGCATGACATTCCTTGGGCCGTCCATGATGGAAAAAACCATGGTAGAAGCGAGGGCGAGGAAAATATCGGGGAGTTCCTGGTTACGGTGGGTGGTCGGGGCCAAGCGATGAACGGAGGGATTGCGCGTTTCTATCGTACACGTACGCGCGTGTGTGCGTGGCGTTGTGCTCTAACTAAACCCGAGCGAGGCATTGCACTCTAACTGAACCCGAGCAAGGCATTGGGCTCTAACTGAACCCAAGCGATTACACTAGCTACGTTACTGAATCCCCATTGATCCCTTGTTGTTAACTGAACCCAGGTGATTCCTTCGCTACTGCTGCTAACTGAAGCCGATTGAAGCTGTCTCTTGATGAACAGTCCTCGGTGGGGGTTGGATGAATAGTTCCCGGTGGGGGTTGGATGAACATGATCCCGTGGTAGTAGAGTCCGTTGCCGCTGGATGAACAGGACCCTGATCGAGGAGGTGGGGGTGGATGAACAGTAGCCAGTGGAGGGACCACATGGAGGCTGGATGAACAGGACCCCGTGAAGGGCTGGTTGAACAGTAGCTGGTGGAGGGCTACATGAACAGTAGTCCGTGAATGAACAATAGCTGGTGGAAGCAGGGGGAAGACACGGTGGATGAACAGTGCAGGTGGAGGCTGAAGGAAGTCGATGGTGGGTGAATAGTAACCCATCGAGTCCCATTTTGCGGTACGCCACACCCCTCCGATGAACAGGACCCCCGTTTCGACTGTAGTGCTCCAACACAAGTCTGTTTCCTCCGTTTTGCGGTACGCCACACCCCTCTCGATGGACAGAACCCCCATTTCGACCGTAGCCGGTCGAATAGAAGGCCCTTTCCTCCATACTACAGTACGCCAGACCCTGTTTCGGTTGTTCCGTCCAAGCAGGTTGGCTCCCGTTGAACATGACGCATTCCGACCCAGTCTGTTGCCTCCCGGTGAACATGATGTTCTTTCTCCGTTCCGACCCAGCCGGTTGGCTGCCCAATGAACATGACGCCGTTGCTGCCGTCCATTGCCTCTCCATGTACACGAGCCCTGGATGTACGTATGCGCGAGTACACGTTCGAGACCCCGCCCATATGTACATACGTGGCCGTATTTTTTGGCATGTGGCTGTACGTACGTGTACACGGTTTGGAAGGGACTGCCTGAAATGCTATGTCGGGGGCTCTACTGCTACACGTGCCGCTGCTTGCTCGACCATGGTTCATCGTTGCAGAGAGTCCGATCGACCAATATGTACGTACACGTTCGTGACTAGAATGACAACGCTACGTATGCTTCGACCAGGTGGGTTCCGGCTGCGAGGGAGGATAAGGAGGCACTTCCTTGCATGCAAAGTTATTGATGGTGGGTCCAACCTGTCAGGGGGAGGGTTCATTTTTTTCGCGCCTAATATGGAGGCACTTTCCTTGCGTCCGAAGATATAGCTTGTGGGTCCCATCTGTCAAAGGGGAAAACATTTTTTTGCAAAATACAGAGGCCCTTCTGGTAGGTCCCTGCTGTCAGGTGGAGGAATCATTATTGTGCGCGTAATAAGGAGGCACTTCCTTGCTGTAGCCGTGGACCCACCTGTTAGCCTCTCCACATACAGTCCCCCGATGTAAGTCGTTCCTTGACCACGTTGACCACGCCGCGACGAGAGCACCAAGGCGGTGGACTTCGGCAAGGCCTAGGAAGGGAATGACCTGGAGCCGGGGAAGACTCGGTAGTTGTTTCCCACGCGGAGGGGCGTACGAGGGTTTACTGGTTGGACTGCAGTGTGAGGCTACCGTCGCCGGAGAATAACAGCAGGTCTGGGTGAGTATAGGGATGGCCAGGCCAGCGATGGGAGTAGGGTGGGGCAGTGAGGCCTGTGCGGCAGCAAAGCCGGCCACGAGAGGCAGGAGCAGGCGGCACGATCGACGTTGGTTTGGGCGGCTGGAGCAAGAAGACCAGAGGTTGAAGAAGCACTACGGTCGTTGGATGGACATCGCACGGTCACTCGACCTAGAATCGTTCATATTGTCTAAGTTGACAAAGCCCTCCGTCCGAGTCAGTAGGCTCACAAGTGAGCCTCCAACTATGGTGGGTCCCAGATAGCAGGGCGAGTATTCATTTTTTGTGCGTAATAAGGAGGCACTTCCTTCCTGCAAAGATATAGCTGGTGGGTCCGAGCTGTTAGTGGGAGGAACATTTTTTTCGCGAAATACAGAGGCCCTTTCGGTGGGTCCCTGCTGTCAGGTGGAGGAATCATAATTTTGCACGTAATAAGGACGCACTTCCTTGCATGCGGCTGTGGACCCATATGTCAGCCTCTCCATGTATACCCCTCTTCCGATGGATGTCGTTCATTGAGCACGTTGACCACGCCGCGCCGAGAGCACTAGGGTGGTGGACGACGGCAAGGCCTAGGAAGGGAACGACCCGGAGTCGGGGAAGACTCAGCAGCGGTTGCCCATGTGGTGGGGAGTACGAGGGTTTATTGGTTCGGCTGCCATCACCGGAAAATAACAGGAGGTGTGGGTGAGTAGCGGAATGGCCTAGCCAGCGATGGAGTAGGGTGGGGCGGTGCGGTCTGTGCGGCAGTACAGCCGTCCACGGGAGGCGGGAGCAGGCAGTGCCACCGGCGCTGGTTTGGGCGGCTGGAGCAAGAAGATCAGATATTGAAGAAGCAGCACGGCCGTTGGATTGACATCCAACGGTCACTGCTGCTAGAATCGTTTGTGGACTAAGTTGACAAAGCCTTTTGTACACGTCAACCTAGTAGACCCACAAGTCAGCCTCCAAAATCTGTTGCAAACAGCGTACAACCCGAAATTTCTAGCCAGATTCAAATTAATTTAAAAAGTAAACATACCTTAATTTAAATCCAATGAAATTTACCCGCACAAAAACAATGAAATTTTAAATATCAAAATCTAAAAGAAAAAAATATTTTGGAACTAATTGCCTGTTTGCTATTTTTTTTCATTTTACAGCCCATTTATTATTACTTATAGCCCATTTCTTATTACTTATAGCCCATTTATTGGGCAAGCCCGAATGCATCCCTCCTCGTCTTGAAAGATTTCCGGCCCAGCAGAGCGTAGAAAAGCAAGTAGGCCAACGTTGGTTATTCTGTAACAAACAAAATAGCCGGGCTAGCCATTTTCAGAAAGGAAAAAAATTGGGTTGGTCATGTGGTAAACATATGAAATAAAAGCCTGGGCTAGACGGGCCACAGCTCCCGCAAAACCCAGTTGATACCCTTCTCCGTCCCGGAAAAAAATTACTGCGCGCTGCTGGGTCCCGAGTGTCTACAGCTCCTTGTGCAGTTGTCTCTCTTATTGACTATGTTGACAGTGGAGTGTGACCCAGATGTCAGGAAACCATCAGGAGGAACCCTTTTTTCTTGTAATAAAGGAGGCACTTGCTTGCCTACTGCCATGATCCTGGTGGGTCCCTACTGTCATCCTCACCATGTACAGTCATCTCCTTATTCCTCTCGGTTGTTGACCATGTTGACAACACCGGAGGGCGGCGTCGCGGTGAGTGAACCAAGGCTGAGGATGATGGTGAGGCCTCAGACGGGAATGAACAAGAGCCGCGGAAGATGCACAGAGTTGTAGGGTGCGATGTGGCCATGATGCATGCGCGGCAGCACAACCAGCCTAGGAGGCGGGAGTAGGCGGTCCCCCCGACGCTGGTTTGGCTTTGGCGGCTAGAGGAAGAGGAGTCTGAAGAAACACGACAGACACTGAATGTCAATCCAATGGTCAAGGTTGGCACAATCGTTTGTAGACTAAGCCGACACCAAGTAGCATACTTTTATATATATAGGAATAGAAAAAATTGGGCTAGTTCGCCTAATAACATTCCCGAAACTGTGACCGTTCGATCTTGTGTCGTAACTAAAACTACAAGGAAAATGCGTTTTCTGCCGTCCTCCTCCCAGGGAACGTTCGCCACATAAGTGACTAGCACCATTGGTTTTCAACTGAGAGGTCTTGGGTTCGAGTCCTAGGAACGCTCAATTTTGTCCTCCTTCCTTCCTCGCAAAAAAATAAAGAAAATCAAAGACTTGAGAAGGCGTACAGAACAAGCTAGTGTACCAGTAAAGAGACGTTGCTAAGTTTTAGAAAAAGAGAGACGTGCTCTACCTAGACTATGACTATATATGGTGCTATGCTAGTCTGCAAGTAATGAAGCTGGCATATCCAACGTTCGCTTCTCCACTTCTCTACTTACTCTGCCTAGCATCAGAAGCTCTAGTCGTAGCAACCATGTCCGCTTGCGGCTCGTCCACCTGCTCTTCAACAGGCAACAACCAGATATGCGCCAAGTCGCCACATGTACCATCGCCTGTGGGTCTCATCACACCCCCGTCGGCACACGCACCGCAGCCGGTTGCTCATCGCAACCCGCTACTGTTGATGTGGTGCCACTGTTGCAAATCATGCAAAGTCATCCATCGTGTCTCATCCGCAATCCTGAACCTTGGCCGAGTCTTCTACAAATGCCAGAATCATGGGGTAATAATATGTTTAAGTGTTGTTCCGCTGCTTTTAGTTGCTGATTTTTTTAATATTTTGATTGATGATCTTCCAATTTGATTCGTGCAGAAAAGGGAAGATTCCTATGATTAGTATTTCTAGGAAGTTGCTGATGTGGGGGAATGCAACTATGCTGATTATTTGGTTAGCCGAGGAATCCCAATACCAGCAGGTTGGGGTGCTGGACAAGAACTGAAGGAACGGCAGAAGAGGAAGATGCAAAGCAGAAGGTTAACAATGCAGTTCCTCTGATCATGGCCAAGCAACAACTGCTGAACGGCCTTGACAACAATGAGGAGATGAAAGAGCTTGTGAAGATAATGGGCAAAATCGATGTGCTCTGTAGGATGATTGTCTGTTTATTTGCTGCGTATGCAGCACTCGTGATGTATTCAGTGGGTATGACATGAGCACTTTGCTGAAACTAGTAATGAATGAAACCTATTTAGCAGGCTGGGTGTATTGTTGTGAACATCTAATGATTTCTGTTAACGCAAATCAGGGGGTATCCCCTTTTGCTCATAAATAAATAAATAGCAGAGACCCATTGCCTAATAAATAAATAAATTAGCAGAGCCCTGTCGGGTCAGCTTTGTTCCCATTCGAAGACTTCGAGCAAATTGCAGTCCAACAACAAACTATGTCATCAAATGCAAGTTTCACAACCAAATATGAGTACAACTAAACAACAATGTCATCATGTTTTAGTCGTCATACAATCACCAAACACAAATTAACATACATAATAAGTGATGTTCTCACAGCAAAATACTAAACAACAAGTTCATCAGGTCTTAGTTGTCATAGCAAACACAATTTCACATATTAGATAAAAAGTGTCTTCTGACGGGCAAATACGACAAAAGCAATGTAATCATCATTCGCAGCAGCAGCGTCAACATTTTCACCATGTGTATCAGTCTGAATCGTAATTCCCCCCTGTGTCATCTTCTTCTTCATCCTCAATGTCCTCGAACGTTGGCGTATTATTGATCAACTCTCGTATGTCCATAGCCCGACAGGTAATCTTTTCGCCAGCGTCATTGACGTTATGGTTCTCAAAGATATTAGGAACATCTGTGGAATCTTATACATCAGGAGCAGTAAGCATCATCTTGTTGTGCAACTTCATTAAAAGAATTCCTCTACTCAAACCTTTGCCGTACTCTCCAGTCATCGCTACGTGCAAATGTGTCTTCCAAGAAAAATATCTGTGTTGCTTGATTTGCCAAAATAAAAGGCTCATAGGTCTGGTACGCCGCCTTGACATTGATGGATTTGAAATAATCATCAGCTCCGGGTTTTGCGATCCTAGAAAACAAGTTATACCAATGACAGCACAACAGAACCACACACCGATGAACCTCAAAACTAGAGAAATAATCATCAGCTCTGGGTTTTGCAATCCTGGAAAACAAGTTATACCAATGACAGCACAACAGAACCACACACCGATGAACCTCGAAACTGGAGATATACTGCAATTGAACAATGTTTGTTATGTTAGCATACATTTCGGTTGTCTCTCTGTCATACGTATCCGTGCTCATGATGGCATTGTTTTGTGTCTTCCTGCGTTCGTCGCGTGCAAGGGTGTTGTAGCGCACATCTCCAACAACACAAGATTCATAATGTCTTACCCGAGTGTCAGGATCCATTGCTAGTGTGTAAAGGGCATAATTAACTACCTTCCCATCCTCCCGCATCTTCTTAACCTATGGTTAGAAAATAGACAAGCTGAGCATCTTATGTACTCAATATATTAAAAAACTGACAGTGGAATTCAAAAGCTTACATGGCTCTTGAACCATTTCGCAAATCCTGCCATAACCAGTTTGTCAATGTTTCTTGGATTTTGCAACAGTAACTCCTTTTTGTAGATGTTGCACAACATACTGATCGCATCAAACATCTAAATATATAATGATGTGATGCAAGTTTAGTAGATTATGATGTATAAGCTGCAGTACTTAGCACTTACTCAATATAAGGTTGAATCTCAGGACAGTTATTCAACACATACCAAACCATTTTGTCCAAATCTTTAGGTTTGTCGTCTTGTCGACTCTTCCCTATAACTCGAACAGAACAATCGAAAACATTTAGCCCGGGATTGTCTTCACCCACCTCTTTGCTAAGCTGATCAGCTGTTTCAATGCATTTTGAGCAGAATGTCAATGCTTCTATAGCAATGTAGGCCTCTGCAATGGAACCCTCGGTTCTAGCTCTGTTCCTAACATATCCCTTGAAAGTGCCTAGGCGCCTTTCAATAGGGTACATCCATCCATATTGTACTGGACCTCTAAGTAGTGCCTCATCAGGTAGATGATCAGCCAAATGCATGCACCATCACATCAAAGAAGGTTGGAGAATATATCTTCTCAAGGTCGGATAGGATAGTAGGTATATTGTCTCTAAGACACTCCAAAGCATCTATCTTGATATTTCTACTTTAGAGTTCCCTAAAGAATTGTCCCAACTCTGCAACTGCTCTGTATAAGTCAGGGCGGCCCAATCCTCTAAGGATAACAGGTAAACCCCTTTGAAGTAGGATGTGGCAGTCATGAGTTTTCAACCCTTGTACCTCGTCTCCATCTGCACTAACTCCCCTTTCAGGCTTGGAAGAAAATCCATGTGGGAATATCACACGTGACAGGACCTCGCAGAATTCTTTTCTTTTTACCTTGTCCAAGACGTACACAACTGGTGCCATATCCCGTGGTTTACCTTCATCTTCCACCTGCAAATCCTTTCTGATACCCAGGTGTGTCAAATCAATCCTAGATTTTAAGGTATCTTTCGTCTTGCCTTCAATATTAAGAAGTGTGCCGATAATTGATACGTCTCCAACGTATCTATAATTTTTTATTGTTCCATGCTGTTATATTATCTTTCTCCTACTAGTTCGATAACCTTGGTCTCATAACTAAGGGAAATGCCTACCGCCGCTGTGCTGCATCATCCCTTCCTCTTTGGGGAAATACCGACGTAGCTTCAAGCCGCATCAAAAGGAATTTCTAGCGCCATTGCCGGGGAGGATCTTCAACATATACCATGTTCCTAATCACAAATCTAATCTCTTCGCAATTTACATTATTTTCCATTTGCCTCTCGTTTTCCTGTCCCCCACTTCACAAAAATTTGTCGTTTTATTCGCCCCTCTTTTTCGTTCACCGTTTTCTCGTCAGATCTATCATTTGCTTGCAATCATGAGTGATTTCGGTATGGCACCAACAGATGATGGCCTAACTCCTAAGATAGGACGTACGGGCAATCTGGATGCTAAAACTTTTATCTTGGGGCAAGGGAATGTTATGGGATAAGAACGTATCCAAGAATTTTTCAATTGTGTTGGAAATTTAAGTCTTGATGATGTGCCTATACTTAGAACTACTAGATATTATGCGGATTCTATTTCAACGCTAGTTCTGAAACTTGAAAGCAAATTTATCCATACTCATTCTACTTTGCAAAGATTGTTTTTTGAGCTTCCCGTTATAAAGAATCCACAAGCTAAAAAGTCAGCCACTCTCGTTCTTATGAATGAATTTGACTACATAATACAGGAAGCTAGGGAAGTCTTTGATTTTTATGGTATGAATCAGGAAAAGCCCGTGATAGATGAAATTCTTTACAATAGTGATTATGCGCTAAGGCATTTGCTTGGGGATAATAAAATCTTTGATGAGAACCTTAAAAAAGAAGTCCCCATTTTAGATGTAATTCAACAAGTTGTCAATAATGTTAATCAACACTACTCTTGGATTGTTGCCAAAATCAACGCGGTTATGATAATGGGCAACTTAATAATGCTAAGGTTTCTATGGACAATATGCTTTATGTTTTTTTACAAAACCCCATGATGAAACCACCTCTAAAAAATTTAAGAAGAAGGATGACAAAACTTAGATCCTTGCTTTATGCCTAGCTAAGGGCGTAAAACTATAGCGCTTGTTGGGAGGAAACCCAATGAATAAATTTTATTTTTGCTTTTTGCTTTCTATTCTTGAGTGTTTGCACAATTATGCTACTAGTATTATTATTATTGTGTTTTTTGTGTTTCAATTAGTGTTTGTTCCAATTAAAGCCTTTAGGATCTTCTTGAGTGATAGATGTTTGATCTTGCTGAAAAACAGAAACTTTTGTGGACACGAAAACAATTCTCATTTTTTTACCAAACCATGATAAAATGCCAATTTATTTTGCAGAAGATTAATTTAAAAATTCTCAGGTCGTACTAATTTTTCAGAATTTTTGGAGTTTCAAAAGTATTCGAAATATCCAGATTGCTACAAACAATTCTGTTTTTGACAGATTCTGTTCTCTTTGTGTTGTGTGCTTGTTTTGATGGCTCTATGGTTTTCTTTGATGAGTTTTTGCCATAGAAAAGTTGGAATACAATAGATATAGTGCAAGAACAAAATATGAATTGGTTTGCTACAGTACTTATAGTAGTTATTTGCTTTCTTATACTAACGGATCTCACGAAGGTTTTGTTGAGTTTTGTGTGATTGAAGTTTTCAAGTTTTGTGTTATCTTACGATGGATGAAGGAATAAGGAGTAAGAAAAGCCTAAGCTTGGGGA
Source organism: Aegilops umbellulata (assembly GCA_032464435.1). Taxonomy (NCBI): domain Eukaryota; kingdom Viridiplantae; phylum Streptophyta; class Magnoliopsida; order Poales; family Poaceae; genus Aegilops; species Aegilops umbellulata. The sequence goes on from CP136059.1 coordinate 4,743,259, forward strand.
TGCCCCGGCATACCAAGCTATTATCCAAAAGAGAGCAAGCAACTAAGCTTTGTAAAGCCTAAGCTTGGGGATGCCCCGGCATACCAAGCTATTATCCAAAAGAGAGCAAGCAACTAAGCTTTGGGATGCCTCGAGTGGCAACTAAGCTTTGGGATCGAAGCTATATTTGTATTCGTCACATAGTATGTGTTTTGCTTGGAGCGTCTTGTATGATATGAGTCTTTGCTTGTTTTATTTTGTGTTTTAAGTCTTGATTGCTGGACACACCTATTTGAGAGACCCAAAATTATGTCATGACTTGTTAGAATTGCTCTCTATGCTTCACTTATATTTTTATGAGCTATGGACTTGCTCTAGTGCTTCACTTATACCTTTTTGAGCACGGTGTGCTTTAGTATTTTTGAAGAAGTGCTCTCTTGATTCACTTAGATTTATTTCAGAGTTATCAAAAATTTCAAGAAATTATGTCTTGGTTCACTTAAATTAATTTGAGAGAAATAAATATCATGCTCATGATCTTCACTTATATTTGTTTGAGCTTATCAAAAGCAACATATGAAAATTAGTCCCAAAGTGATAGATATCCAAGAAGGATATAATAAAAACTTTCATGAAGATCATTGGACAAAATAAACTTGATTCTTAGTAATAGTTTTGAGATATGATGATGTGATATGTGAGTCATCTTGATGAGTAATTATGCTTTAGTAAGAATATTGGTGTTAAGGTTTGTGATTCCCTATGCAAGAACAAAAGTCAATAATTATGCAATGAAATTATATCCTACTTGTGGTGCATTATTTGGTGTTAATTATGCATAATCCTCGCTTATGAGATTATTCGTTTCTTGGTTGGCTGCTTCTCAATCTTTTGATAGCCTTCATTTTGCACTAAGTATGATCACTACTTGTGCATCCAAAAACCTTTAAACCAGTTTTGCCACATGAGTCCACTATATCTACCTATATGCGGTAGTCTTTTGCCGTTCTAAGCAAATTTGTATGTGCCATCTCTAATTTTCAAAATAAACTTCTCTTTTGTGTGTTCATACCGCTCGCGAGGCGGTGAGTGGTGGCTAATAATTTCCATGCTAGATGTGTTATTCTCATGATGAGTGTTTATTCACTTGTCATAGCACGAGAGTAAGGAAAAGGTATTATGGATGCCCAGTCCTGAAATGAAAAATGAATTTACTTTATGTTGTCAAATAATATATTCCTTGGAAAGTGTTGGTATCGAAGGCACCCCTGGATACGTTTAGCCATGGAAAGTGAAAGTACGGTGGAAAAAGGAATAAAATTTATTTTCTGTTTGGGAACTGCCTATGATATATCTAGCATGGAAAGTTTTGGGAACTCTAAGTCGTTTTCGGTGGTGGGAAGGACACACCTCCCAAAATGTTTTTATCTCTAAGTTTTTCGCTTTGATCTCTGGCACCTCTACAAATCCCTACTTCCCTCTGGGAAGGGCCTTTATTTTACTTTATGCAACTTTTACATTGAATTTGAGTCTCCATCTTCTCTTATAAAAGCACCAACTAGGAGGCACTATGATCGTACTTGAGCATTGGGTGTAGTTAATATACGAGTGTGTTTCATGAATGGATCAATGATTAAGCATGATGGGCTAGGGATAGCTCATTTTAGCGTTGATATTTTGAAAGACATGGTTGCTTGTTGATATGCTTCAGTATTTAAGTTGTCATGTCAAAACTAGACTATTGCTTTGAACAATGTAAAAGTCCAAATGTCCATGCTATAAAGAAAAGAATATGATATGACATGTTAGGAAGCATTCACATCAAAAATTCTGTTTTTATCACTTACCTACTCGAGGACGAGCAAGAGTTAAGCTTGGGGATGCTGATACTTCTCCAACGTATCTATAATTTTTGGTTGTTCCATGCTATTATATTATCAATCTTGGATGTTTTATAATCATTTTATATCATTTTTTGGTACTAACCTATTGACATAGTGCCAAGTGTCAGTTGCTATTTTCTGCATGTTGTTTACATCGCAGGAAATCAATACCAAATGGAGTCCAAATGCAACAAAACTTGATGGAGATTTTTTATGGACTAGAAGACACCCAATGGGCCAAGGCAGCGCTTGGGGGTGCTCCGAGGGGAGCAGAACCCACCAGGGTGCGCCAGGAGGCCCAAGCGCGCCTTGGTGGGTTGTGCCCACCTCGGGTGCCCCCTGGGCCGCTTTTTTGCTCTATAAATACCCCAATATTCCACAAACCCTAAGGGAGTCGATGAAAATCAATTACAGCCGTCGTAGAGTCCAGAACCACCAGATCCAATCTAGACACCATCACGAAGGGGTTCACACCACTTCCATTGGTGCCTCTCCGATGATGCGTGAGTAGTTCTTTGTAGACCTTAAGGTCCGTAGTTAGTAGCTAGATGGATTCCTCTCTCTTGTTTGATTCTCAATATAATAGTCTCTTGGAGATCCATATGATGTAACTCTTTTTGCGGTGTGTTTGTTGGGATCGGATGAACTTTGAGTTTATGATCAAATCTATCTTTTTATATCCATGAAAGTTATTTGAGTTTATTTGATGTCTTATATGCATGATTGCTTATAGCCTCGTATTTCTTCTCCGATATTTGGGTTTTGTTTGGCCAACTTGATCTATTTATCTTGCAATGGGAAGAGGTGCTTTGTAGTGGGTTCGATTTTACAGTGCTTGATCCCAGTGACAGAAGGGGAACCGGCACATACATATCGTTGCTACTAAGGACAAAACGATGGGATCTATCTCTACATAAATAGATCTGGTCCACGTCATGTCATCGTTCTTATTGCATCACTCCGTTTCTCCATGAACTTAATACACTAGATGCATGCTGGATAGCAGTCGATGTGTGGAGTAATAGTAGTAGATGCAGGCAGGAGTCGGTCTACTAATCTTGGACGTGATGCCTATGTAATGATCATTGCCTGGATATCGTCATGATTATTTGAAGTTCTATCAATTTCCCAACAGTAGTTTGTTTACCCATCGTTTGTTATTTTTCTCGAGAGAAGCCACTAGTGAAACCTACGACCCCCGGGTCTCTTTCTCATATTATTTGCCTTTGCGATCTACTTTTCCTTTGCTTTTATTTTCAGATCTATTAAACTAAAAATACAAAAATACCTTGTTGTGTTTTATTATTATTTATTTTATTTGGCGTTCGATCTATCAATCTACTACACTTTTATTCACGTCTGTTTGCCTATCTTGGGGCGCCGCTACCCGAAAGGGATCGACAACCCCTTTTATACGTCGGGTTGCGAGTATTTGTTATTTGTGTGCAGGGGCTGTTTATGTTGTGTTGCTTCGTTCTCCTACTGGTTCGATAACCTTGGTCTTATAACTAAGGGAAATACCTATCGCCGCTGTGCTGCATCATCCCTTCCTCTTTGGGGAAATATCGACGTAGCTTCAAGCCGCATCAATATTGTTGTCACATACATTTTTCTCGATGTGCATCACATCAAGATTATGCTGCAGATCCAAATATTTCCAATACTCCAAGTCCCACAAAGTGGACCTGCGGGTAAACAATAATCTCTCTTCTGCCCTGCCACGCTTCCTTTTCCCGCTACCATTATCAGGATGGTTTCCTGGTGTAATATGCCTGACCTTCTCTAATTCCACTTGCAACTCATCGACGGTGAGCCTCTTTGGCGCATCACAGTTTTCATGTTTTGCATTGAACACATATCTTCGGTATTTTGTAGGACACAGCTTGTGCTTGGCAAGGAAACGGCAGTGTCCAATGTAACAGATCTTGCTAAGTGTTGCATATGACAACGAATTCCTATCACAACGAACACATGCATTGTAACCATGTGTCGTTCACCCTGACATATATAGTGCCCAAAGCCGGATAATCATGGATGCACCAAATTATAACAACGCGCAGAAAGAAATCAGCTGGTGGGTTGCTATATAGGTCTCGAGTGAGAACACCCCTCCATAGTTGTTGAAGTTCCTCCACAAGAGGCTCCATGAATAAATCAAAATCCTTCCCAGGACTTTTTGGAATTGGGATGAGCAAGGCCATCATGCAGTTTGATTCTTTGGTGCAGACATTTGGAGGCATGTTCTAAGGGATAACAAGCACTGGCCACATGCGATATGTGGCGCTCTGGTGGCCAAATGGGTTAAATCCATCTGAAGCTAAGCCAAAGTCTAATGTTTCTCGGGTTAGCAGCAAACTGTTTGTGTTTATGATTGAAGTTTTTTCAGTCACTACCATGAGATGGATGGCTCATTACATTTTGATCTCTGTACTCCTGGTTCCTAGAATGCCACAGTACATCCTCTCTTGTTTCAGCATCATGAAACAACCTCTGCAATCTTGGTATAATTGGAAAATGTCTCAGAACATTATGAGGAATCCTCTTCATAGCACCGCCATCTTTCCATATTGATGATTTGCATTTTGGGCATTCACTTAAGTTGGCATAATCCTTCCGGAAGAGAACACAATTATTCTTACAAACATGGATCATATCATATCCAATTCCAACTGCTCGAAGGAGATTCTTCATTTTTGTTGTAGGTGTGTGGCAGCTCAGACGCATCTGGGAAAGATTTGCGAAAAGCAGCCAACATCGTATCGAATGATTTGTTGGTCATCCGCTCAGATGTCTTCACCTGAAGAAAGGTGACCATAGCTAAGAATACTGACAACTTATTTCCTACGGTGACACCCATGTTGCATTGTTCCAACATGCGGACCCATCGTTTTTCTTTTGCAGGTGAAAGTTCATGAAATGCACGAGCATTTCGTGGCATTGTTTCAATGTTGGTCAAACTCACTAGCTCCGCCACCACCACCTTCTCCTCTTCCACTTATGCATCAGGCAGATCAAGATGGTGATCTGCTGCTTCCACATAGTCAGTAACATTGACGTTCACTGCTTCACCATGATGAACCCACCTAGTATATGTGACCGTCATCCCATACAAGTGTAGATAATTTTGCACAGTTGATTGGGGTCTTGTAACTGAATTCATACAACTGCTACACGGGCAGAGCACATTTGATTCCGGACCACCGTACTCAGCTCTGATAAATTTCATGAAGTTTCAACCCCCTCGACGTATGCAGCGGAGAATCTTCGAGCAGAAGTTATCCAAATCCTGTCCATCTATTATACATACAAATTAGTTCTTCTACTAGATATTACAGGAAAAACATATATATACTTTTTTATGAAGTCCATAAAAAAAATACCTAGGTCGATGTCTAAAGCTACAGCAAGATATTTGGACAAGCAGATCTAAGTAACGAAATATATGTAAAGCTAATTCAGCAAACAGATTTGAGTGCTAAATTATGGCAGGTTGTTTCTGCAGTCAATGAGGCCGAGCACACAGCCATCGAAGGCCATCTCAGCAACAAAGATCGAGTATAAAACGGTGTAGAGCTATTTCTCCTAACAGATTGGCTACTAAACCATGGCAATCTACGTCACAATAAATATATGGCAGGATATTTTAGCAACTAATCGGGCGTGGCATGCCATCTCAGCTAAGCAGATTGAGTGCAGAACAGGGCAAGGAAGCTTATTAAGCATAGCATATTGACTATAAACTACTTCGGCAAACAGTGAGATTAACAGTGTCTATCAGCTAACATTTAGCGCTACTCCGACATGCACGGGGCCTCAGTCTAGAATGCGCGTACCGTGGGAGAAGCTGACCGCCGTGCATCCCCACAAGAACGTCGCCAGCGGTGGCGGTGTGGCTAGAGTACGATAGTCTACGAGAGCGTACTGTGGGAGCGAGAGGATCACCGTGCGTCCCCTCCAAGAACCACGGCGCCGACGTATTAGCACGGCGGGGAGGGCGGCTTTAGCAGAGCGAATGGAGTGGAGGGGGGCGGGGGGAGGGGGTTTGGGGAATATTATTGGCTAGTTGACCGAAGGGCGGTTGAATTTGGGATTTGGGGGGATTTTCGCGCGGTGGGCGGGGGAGTTTGGCGCATGGTCGATTTCTCCAAGTGCGGTCCCACGTGTCAGTGATGAGGCAAGCCGAAGCGCATTCTGTTTGCGTGAGTTGTGTGCAGGACCGACCGTGTGAGGGGTGCAATGCAACCGCGACAGGCGTGCTGTGAGTGTACCGCCTTTTTTCCTTTTAAACTTGGTGCCTCGCGCGATCCATCGATACTACTACTAGTAATTTGGTAATCCCGACTAAAATGGCATGGCCGGGTCTTTTCCCGTGCGATATGCTAGGAGGTTGGCTTAGTTGGTTTTTTTAGGACGAGTAATTCTACACCTACGTAATCCCAGTTACGTAATTAACGTAATGTGAAACGTGTGGGCTGTTGATTGGAGATTGTGGGAGGGAGGGGCCCACCACCATGAAAATCAAGGGGGAGAGAGAGGAAATTTACGTTAACCCTTTCGTAGGTTCCCGTAGATCTAGAAAGATGTGAAATGTGTGAATGTGTAGTGGACGTACTATTGGAGTGCCTAAGATAAATTGTGTATGTAAACCCTATGTGTTTATTTACTTCGCATGTTAGCTTTGTCTCAGGTCAAACCTTCTAAGTTTATCCACACAAAAACGAATCATCATTCCATATATTTTCATACTCCTACAATTTATCTTACTATTATTGTGAAAGTTCATATACAACGGACGAGATTCATGCAAACAGGGTAGATTTTCATTGCATTTTGAACTTTTATAGGACAGAAAAATAAAAAGAAACCCGGCCCTAAACCTATTCTATGGCGGCGACCAACATCCTCCATCTGCGATCTCCATGTACGGGGGCGGGGTTCAAGACCCGTGAAGTGAAGGTGCAGTGTCCGGTGAGGAAGAGTAGGACATGGGAGCCGGACCGGCCAGTTGGCACACCATGCCCTACTCGTCCTCAGAGGAGTCCCCGACCTCGGCGGTGCCGGTGGACGTGAGGTTGATGATGATGGACGTGGACGGTCCGTCGCTTCACCTGCCACATGCGCCACCGGACATTGGATGGCGGCAAGTAGGACGCGTGGCTGACGGTGCTCCCATCGTTGGCCGCCAGCGTGGCCACCGCTTGTGCGGTCGCGTCTGCGTCCGACTACGCCACTATTGCGTGGCGAGCGGTGACTTGAGCGAGGGCGGCGACCTCAAGCTTCATCCCCAAAGACAAGCTCTCCCGCAGAGCGTTCGCGCTCGCGGTCATGGCCGATGTGGTGCCAGGTAGCAGGAGGATGCGCTATGGTGTGGATTTTAGTTGGGTGTTGCCGCTTTAAGTAGCGCATTCCGGTGAGGCCAAGCGTTCGGGCGCATCATTAAGTCACCGAAGTTGGTTCCTCGGGCACCGAGCCTCTTAATGACGGCATACGGATGGATGGCATGAATGCGGGTAACTGGCGCTAGCTTGGAATGCACTACGTGACGGCGCGAGGGATGAGGTTTTTGGTGTGCCAGGGTAGTCAGCTGCGGTCGTGGCAACGTTGCAGATGCCCTTTGCTCACATGGGATCCCCACATGTCATTGAAAAATCAGGACGACCCGACATGGTCTCATGTCCTGGGGATGCAGTTGGCCACGGTAGAACACTCCACGGACGCGTCGCGGCGCACGCGCACTTCGGTGCCCCGTGCATCCTCAACGAGCCGGGTGTTGATCTGCTGGTCGTGCCACAACGCTAACGCCACCCTCGGCACCCTGAAGCCGACCGTGTCCAGTGACGATGAGTGTGTCGCTCACCACTGTCGTCGTGTCGAGAGGCGGTGCGGAGCTTTGCCACGTTGCTGGCCCCCACGACCCACATGAATGGTTGCCGGTGGTGAGGAGGCCGTGGGCCAATTCCTCCATTGGAGTAGTCTGCACCACGTTGTCCCGACAGGTGTGCCCCACATGTCGGTTTCCCTATTTTCTCGGCCAAATTCGAGCGCCAGTGCTCCGTGTTGCGTATTAGGCGCAGAACAGGTGGTTTTTGTGTGGTACAGTGCCATGTTGTTACCCTACCCCCAGTTGTGGTGCTTTTGGGTACGGTACCACCCTTTTACTTTTCAACTAGTGAAGCATAACACTTGATTAAATAGCCGGATGGTTTGCTAATGTAGGTGTCCAATTGTTTGAAGGAATAATTGAGGTGTGCCCGGTCCGTGCCCACATTTAGGGGTCCAACTTACCATGTTCTGGCAGTAGTAACTATACTAGTCCCTACGTACTCCCTCTATTTTTATTTACTCCGCATTTTAGCTTTGCTCAAAGTCAAACTTTGTAAACTTTGACAAATTTTATAGATAGAAACAATAACATATACAATAACAAATCAATACCATTAGATTCACTATTGAATATACTTTCACATCATATAGATTTGCTATTGTAAATGTTCATATTTTTCTATAAATTTAGTCAAATTTTATGAAGGTTGACTTCAGTCAAACCTAATTTGCAGAGTAAATAAAAACGGAGGGAGTATCTTACTCCGTGACCAAGACGGAAGGGAAAACGAGACAACTTATTGTTTATTTGAGCCGTTCAAGTATAATCATGTGGCATTGCTTATTTCTCATTCCTCTCCAACCCTCTTCTCCATCGATCATGCCGCCCTTCGGTCGAGTCCATCCTCTCGCATGCCTCATTTGAACATTCTGCCGAGCATCATTCGCATGTGGGCCTAGACCATGCTTGTATTTCCAATGTTTTAATTTTTCCGACATGCATACAGACAAACGGTTCATTTAAAGTTTCACTTTGCCTCCACTACATGTCGCTTCCCATCTTAGTTTTGACATCCCATTCGGTTCATGCCCCGACACATCTTGACGAGATCGATTGATGTTGAGAGATCAAGTGCATGTCGTGCAAGGAGATAAAGATTTGGTGTGTTTCTATGACAGAAATGTCCCCGGGGGATCTATGGGGATCGGAGGGAGTATATTGTATGTTCAAAAGCGAAACAAACGTATTGTACCCACCCTAGTCCTCTTTTAATTTGACCTCGAGATGAAACCGAGAGACAATGAGTGGGTGCATGTGTGATACCTAAGGCGGATTCAAAATTTTGAACCGGTGATCATAGCATCAGCAAATCATATATAAAGGGTATTCAATGTTCGTTTCGCTTTTGAACATACAATATACTCCCTTCAATCCTTTCTAGTTTACATATAAGTTTTATGTGTAGTCAAAGTATCTCTACTTTGATCAAACTTACAGAAAAAAGTAGCAACATCCAACAATTCTCAATCAATATTGTTAGATTCATACGTACTCCTAGATTTGTATTGAAATAGATATGGTTTCCGATTTGTTTTCAAACACATGAATGTGCTTGTTCTCGCACATGCTCTTCCTACTAGGATTTTGTCACGTATACCCAGTCCAATAGTAACTTTTTTTAAGCTCCCTGTCCAATAGTACTAGTGGAGTACCGACAACATCTGCAGTAGAGTATGCAGTGCTCATAGTACTAGTAGTATACTCCCTCTGTTTTTATTTACTCCAAACAAAACGGAGGGAGTACTAGTAACACTCAGCCGACTTCTCTCTCTTCTAGTAATATAAATGACGCGGGAGGGGGAGGGGGGATGTCAGTTTGCTCTCAACTATGGTCCCACATGCAAGCGAAAATGCAAGACGAAGCGTGTTCCATTCGGTGAGCGACGTGGAGGGTACAGCATGCCGGGGTGCAACATGAACGCGACAAGAGTGATGTACAGTCAAAACCGATTGACCGGTCATCACCGGAACCACTATTCACACCAGAACCTTCGCTGCTCGGCCTACGCCAGCTACTTGCCAGCCGGTCACCACTGCCCCAAAACCACACCTCCTCTCTAGCCTATTCCCCCACCTTTCGATCCCATAGCGCGCATCAAGAGTCCCCTAGTTCGCCGTAAAGCCATGGTGCACTGCAAGATCATGTACTACAAGATGCTGATGCTGCAGCGCTACGCAGAAATCATGGCGGCGGTCGGTGCCACAAGCCTCCGTTCCCCAGCTCACTTTGCGGCGGGCCAATCCCCGAGTTCTCTGGAGCCAAGCTCCAAGGAGGAGGAAGCCTATCCAATGTTCATGGCAGAGGTTGCACCACAGAAGGCCCCCGATGTGTATGAGACGATGGACGTCGACTTTGTGCTGGCGTTCGGGTCCCCCATAGTGCAGGCGGACCAGCGGTTCAACCTGGCGATCCTAAAGGAGGACCAGGAGGTGGAGGCTCAACTCGACGTGGAGCGCGCAGATGCTGCTGCCATCGAGGCCCTCCTGCAGGCGGAACCAGATGTCGTGGATGTGAACCGGGCAGCGGAGGCTCAAATTGACGCGGAGCGCGCGGATGCCGCTGCCATTGATGCCCTCCTGCATGCGGAACCAGACGTCCTAGACTTGAACCAGGCGACGGAGGCTCAACTCGACGTGGAGCGCACGGATGCCGCTGCCATCGAGGCCCTCCTGTAGGCGGACCCGGACGTCCTGGACTTGAACCGGGCGGTGCTCGCGTCCATGTAGAGCGCTCGCATGCTCCGCGTGAACGAGTAGCTGGAGGCCGAGGACAACCACAGTGCGGAGACACACGTCGGCAGCTACGGCTGGTTCGTGCCGGCAGCCAAAGACGACGAGGTCGTCTCGTTCCACGAGCAGTGATAGTTTTTCTTTATGTTGTTGTTTTTAGGGATCTTTTGCTGTGTAAAAACAAACTAGCAAGATGCCCGTGCATTGCACAGAACATCAAGATGCATTTTTTTTACAAAACACATGTTGTGATTGACCCATGCAGGAGTAATCCCATGTGTAAAAACTAATGATATCTCGAGAATTTTATCAGAAAAATGGCATCTCGAGAATCCATCGAAAAAATGATATCTCGAGAAAGATGAGATATAAGGTGAGTAGGAGTGGGGCGTGGTGGTGACTGGTGGTCGGACTGGGAGAAGGCATGGGGATGGACGGGGCCGATAGCGGCCACCATGCCAGATTGTTCCAGAGAGTTCCTTTTTTAATTGCTCAGCAATGAGGTTGTGGGAGATAAGGGTGAACGAGGCAAGGCCTTATCTGTATATGTGGAGAGAGGTGCGGGAATCTTTTGTAAAATTGGCATAGTTTGCTTTCTTCGTCAGATATAGATCGGACGGCCTATATTACAAGATGGCAGGCACACCATCATCAACAACTCGGTTTAAGAGTATACATATTTATGCAAGTCACCTGACTTTCTTCATTTGGGTCAGTCGACCATTTCAGGCGGTTGGGTGAATATCCTACATCTCCTAACCCTTCTTCTTCCTCACCTCTTCTTCTTCCCCAACAGACCACCACACGGGCCGTACGGATCTTCCCCAACATGCGATCGAATAAACATACTGTATGAACGAAAATTATGTGTCAGCGGTAGGATGGCTGAGTTTGTTTTGATCACATGCGGTAGCACGTGTCAGTGAGGGTGTGTTCCCTTAGTTGGGTTTGTAGCGTGTAGGAGCAACTGTGTGAGGGTGCGGTGCGACTGCGACAGCCGTGCGCAAGTGTACATCCTTTTCATTTTGAAAATTTTAGGCAAGCTTGGCAAAAATGTGTGGCGAAGTATGGCAATGCAAGGCCTAGACCCAAACAAGATACAAGTACGTACGTAGGAGTACTACTTGTGTTAGAAAAGAAAGACGGGGTTTTCCTTCATGGGATTGATCAATATAAATCCTCGTTTGACATGTCAATTAATGTGTTTTTTCTCCAACGCCCAAAGAGCTAACCATCTCACTCCTCATTGCTTGATTAATGCAGCGGCATGCAAACCAACCTTCTCACTTACGCATGAATCCAAGGGTATATTAATGTCCTTGGTTGCTAGTACGAGGCAAACCCCATCAATTTTGCCTCGATTAGTGTTAGTGGCCTTCTGTAAATTGTAATTTTGATACTGGCCTTGTGTAAAAAAATGGAGGTAGTAACTATTTGACCTCCTTCCCCATTGCGGTGACGTCGATGATATATCGAACGTTGTGGTTTGGCAAAGTGCGTTTGACAGAGAACACCATTGAGGGAGACACGGTAAGTCATTCGCAAGTATCGCCTGCAAGCCGAGACAACCGCGTTATTTGCATCCCGGAAGTTTGTTGAACCAAAGGACGCATAAATGTCCTAGTACTACACAATAGCGTCGTCCATCCAGCATAGTGCGATAAGGGGGTTTCTTGAAGAAGATGATGGAGAAGTGGAGTCAGCGAAGAGTGAAATGATGGTTGCTTCGTTCGTGCTTTGTGATTTGACGCCTCACTACATTGTGATTTGTGATAGAAGGGACATGGGAGTAAACTTTGTGCTCTATATTGTACATGCGTCCAAGCACGGGAGAAAGAGGAGAGAGGTTATATTTTTCTATTCTTTCAATCAATCAAATAGGGAGCGTGAGTTCCATCTTTTTGGCTTTGGCAACACCGTCCACAATGGTTCCCATCGATGCCAAAAGTTATTTTCACATTTGGCTACACATTGTGGATGCCCTTAACCGTACCACTTGGTTTTTCTCTTATGTGGTATCTATACAAATCTCGATTATATTGATCTAAAAATTATAGTATCAAGATTAGTCAAAAGGAGGTGATTTTGCCGCGCGGATGGCGGGGGAGGTTTCTTATTTTAAGAGGATGTTGGCCTGGTGGTTTGCTAACATGCGGTCCCACACGTAAGTGCTTTACCAAGCCGGTCCGTGTCCCACATGAGGCAGAACAATGGCAGAAGCAACACGTCATTAACTTGAAGAAGATGAGGGAGAAGCGGATTCAGCAACGAGTGAAATGATGGTTGCTTCATCCCTCCAAGTTCTTTTTTTAGCATTATTACTTCATCCCTCCAACTTAACTGCGGGAAAGGTGTAGCTTCGTGATTTGACGCCTCATTGCTCATTACTACGTCCGCGCCATGACTGGGGTGCTTCACCCCTGCTGCTCTGCACTGTTATTTCGGTATGGCACGTGGACCTGGTTGCTTGATGTCCCACATGTCGGCGAAAGGGACTAGAACATTTATGAAAGCGAGCACTCCATTCTAAAGGAGGATTACACGACACGGCGGTCCAGTGAACTGTTACTTGTACTGTAGTACTACTATAGTTTTGCTGTTTCGCACGATCCATCGATACAAACCCGATTAAAGAGGCAAGGGCGAGATTTTTTCCGTGCGGTAGATGATATTATCCATACATTTCAAAGGAAATTTTAATGTATGCAAACTGAGTAATTAAGTAACAATATGAAATCTAGTAAAACTAAAAACACATATGATTTATTGTGTAGAGTGTAGTAGTAGTGATGTATTGCATAGTTGTTAGATGTAACATGCGAGCACGTGTAGAGATTTACTTTTGGAGGGCCTACAGAGAGAAATTGGGCATAAAGTGGATTCAAATATTTGTATTCGTCTTCATAGCATTTGTAATTCATATCTATAGTTTGTACAGTAGACGTGAATGCTTGTTTGCTCTTACGAAACCAGTACATACATAACGGGGTGGCGTGCGCCAATTTAGGCACTTGCACATTGGCCTACTCGGCTCCACGGAGAGAGCGAGATAAGAGATAAATACACGGGTAGTCAGTGTATTTCAAGTGAAAAGCGTAATACGGTCACCGGACTTCAGAATACGCTCATTACGGTCACTATATATGTTTTGCGGTGATTATACGATCACTTGCTCACCGTTCAGCATCGGATTGCACTCTGTTTATTGACCAAATAGCCTGCGCGGCACTATGTTGACTAGTTAAATTGACTATGTTCCTTGTGGGTCCCACCTATCAGTTCGCATAAGAAAAAGGTCAGATAAACACAAATTTACGCAGGCGCAACAAGGCTCCAACCCATGCGCGGGAACCACCTTATTGTGTATGTGTCTATCAGGGCATGATATGTGTGCATGCACATGTAGGTTGAGCACTTGAGCGTGAGAGTGTGTGTTGGTCGTGTGGTGTGTGCATGCATGCGTGCGTGTGTGTGTGTGTGAGAGAGAGTGTTGCATGCGTGCGTGGCTGTGTGTGTACGTGTGAGTGTTGTGTGCATGCGTGGCTACATGTGTTCGTGTGAGTGTTGCGTGCATGCAGTTCGTGTGCATGCGTGCGTGTGTGTGTATAATCACCACACCAGCTCCTGTGTGTTAAAATGCCATTTATTATGGGACGCTTTTAACTTGGCAGAGTCATATTGGTTGCATCTTTCATGTGGTGTCTAGCTTGCGTTGCTTCTTATTTGTTGAAATGGCTTCTACTTAATTTACACAAATAGTTGTGAATATGCCATGCCATCATGTTTTTTGTACATATTCCATCTTGGTATCATGTGTTTGCCTTACATCAAAGTAGTGATGATCGGCATCATGCACGAATGAGTTCTGAAGAGTGAATTGTATTGCTTTTTCTTATCGGTTTTACTAGATGATACGTCTTCATGTATCTAGATTTCCAAACTCTTTTCCCCTTGTTTTGGACTCCAATTTGCATGATTTGAATGGAACTAACCCGGACTGACGCTGTTTTTAGCAGAATTGCCATGGTGTTATTTTTGTGCAGAAATAAAAGTTCTCGGAATGACCTGAAACTTCACGGAGAATATTTGTGGAATAAATAAAAAATATTGGCGAAAGAATCAACAGAGGGGGGACCCACCACCTGTCCACAAGGGTGGGGGCGCCCTACTGAAAGCACAAGTGCTCCCTGGGTGGTTTTGGTAATTAATGTCAACATATATCTTGTTGGACTAACACCTTTACCTAGTATGTTTCAAATAAGTTCAACAATGGAGTGGCATGGACTAGAGGATGTGGAACCCCTTCAAGATGCTAAGGACAAAGGATTGGCTCAAGCTTCAAGATCAAGACTCTACATTTTCTATTTTAGTGATCCAAGATCACATTGAGTCTATAGGAAAAGCCAATACTATCAAGAGGGGACGAGGTGTTGCTTAATTGCTTGCTTGCTGCTTAGTGATATGCTCCAAAACCCTCAACTACTTTCCGACATCCACATATGACCCAAACCAAAAGTCAAACTCGGCCCCACCGATTCTTTCAATCCGGAACCACCGAGTTTCAGATGTCATAGCCACTGCCACAAACCCTAGCAAATCGGTTTCGCCGATAGGAATCTCGATCTCACCGAGATGGGATTGTAATCTCTCTGTGTATGTCCATTAACAAAATCGGTCTCACCGAGTTTGAGCAATCGGTACTACCGAGATTACAATGCAAACCCTCTGGTTAGCTTATTACCAAAATCGGTCCCACCTAGTTTGTGTAATCGGTCTCACCGAGTTTGCCTGACTAACTCTCCGATTAGCTTATTACAAAAATTGGTCCCACCGAGTTTGTGTAATCGGTCACACCGAGACTACGTTATGCACTAACCCTAACCATATCGGTTCTACCGAGTTGCATCTCAGTCCCACCGAAAATCCTATCGGTCACTAGGTTTGCTGAATCGGTCCGGCCGAGTTTAACCATTCGGTCCAACCGAGTTTGGCAAATTGTGTGTAACGGTTAGATTTTGTGTGGAGGCTATATATACCCCTCCATACACTCTTCATTCGTGGAGAGAGCCATCAGAACACATCTACACTTCCAATACACATGTTCTGAGACAGAACCACCTACACTTGTGTTGAGGTCAAGATATTCCATTCCTACCATATGAATCTTGATCTCTAGCCTTCCCCAAGTTTCACTCCACTCAGATCTTCTTTCCACCAAATCCAAATCCTGTGAGAGAGACTTGAGTGTTGGGGAGACTATCATTTGAAGCACAAGAGCAAGGAGTTCATCATCAACACACCATTTGTTACTTCTTGGAGAGTGGTGTCTCCTAGATTGGCTAGGTGTCACTTGGGAGCCTCCGACAAGATTGTGGAGTTGAACCAAGGAGTTTGTAAGGGCAAGGAGATCGCCTACTTCGTGAAGATCTACCGCTAGTGAGGCAAGTCCTTCGTGGGCGACGGCCATGATGGAATAGACAAGGTTGCTTCTTCGTGGACCCTTCGTGGGTGGAGCCCTCCGTGGACTCGCGCAACCATTACCCTCCATGGGTTGAAGTCTCCATCAACGTGGATGTACGATAGCACCACCTATTGGAACCACGACAAAAACATCCGTGTCTCCAATTGCGTTTGAATACTCCAAATCCTTCCCTTTACATTCTTGCAAGTTGCATGCTTTACTTTTCGCTGCTCATATACTCATTGCATGCTTGCTTGATATATATCGTGTTTGCTAAACTTGTGCTCACACTCCACTTAAACTTAAGAATATTAAAAACTGCAACTTTTGGCACTTAGTATCTAATCACCCCCCCTCTAGACACCTCTTCTCGATCCTTTCAATTGGTATCAGAGCTTTGGTCTCCATTGCCTTGGTTTAAACACCATTGGAGGAAGATGGATGTGTCTACTTTGGGAAGTCTTAGACATAGAGTGCCTATTCTTGATGGAGAGTATTTTCATGAGTGAAAAAAATGAAATGCTTGAGATTTTCAATGAATATCATTTGAACAAGTACATTACTAGCCCTTGTGCACCTCATGTTGATCCTTTGCACCCTACCCTAGATGAAGATCTTGACAAGATTCGCAATCTTAGAACCATCAATCTTATCATAAGAGGATTGCCCAAAAATTTGATTGCTAGTTTGCCTACTCTTGATTGTGCCTATACTATATGGAAATTTCTTGAGGAACGATTTCCAAGTTATTCATTGAAAAACTTAGACGAAATTCTCCATAAGTCTATTGCCTTGAGTAAGATGAACTCTAGTGATCCTACTTTTGGTGGTTGTCTATTTGAACTTACCAATCTCATGCGTGCTAAAGGAAACGTTGGAATCATTAGCGATATCATATCCGAAACTATTAGAATTCATAAAGATAACCATTTTGATGATCATTTATCTAATGAATTACCCTTTCTAGGAATTGATCAATCACAAGATGAAGTTGAACATGGATATTATGATGAGGATGATGATAGTGACTATGAAATCGATGATGCAATGAGACATTTTGGTCTTATGGCAAATCTTTGTGGCTACATGGCTGGAGGAAAGGAATGGGTCCTTGATAGTGGATGTACTGATCATATGACCGGAAATGAAGATATGTTTAGTGAGCTTGCTGAAAACGATGACCCTCAAAAATATGTCACCTTTGGTGATAATTCAAAGGGTAAGGTGGTTGGTCTTGGTAAGGTGGCCATCTCACACGATACCTCCATACAAAATGTCATGCTCGTTGAATCCCTTGGATACAATTTACTTTAGTTTCTAGACTTGCGGATTTCGGTTTCAATGTCTTATTCACTGAAGTAGATTGACAAGTGTTCTGTAGAGACAATTATAAAATGGTCTTTACCGGTATACGTAGAGGAGATCTTTACATTGTTGATTTCACTAAAAAGGCTCAACCTAAAACTTGATTAATTGCTAAATCTTCTAAAGGCTGGTTGTGGCATAGAAGACTAGGTCATGTTGGAATGCGAAATCTTGATAAGCTTATTAAAGGTGATCATATCCTTGGAATAAAAGATGTCATATTTGACAAGGATAGACTTTGTAGTGCTTGTCAAGCAGGAAAACAAGTTGGAGGAAGTCACCGCGCGAAGAACATCATGACCACAAGGAGACCACTCGAGCTACTTCACATGGATCTCTTTGGTCCAAATGCCTACAAGAGTCATAGTGGTAACTTATTTGGTCTAGTCATAGTTTATGATTTTTCAAGATTTACGTGGGTGTTCTTTCTTGATGACAAATCGCAGGTCCAAAAGATCCTCAAAAACTTTGCTAGAAAGGCCCAAAATCAGTTTGACATGAAGATCAAGAAGGTTTGGAGCGACAACGGAACGGAGTTCAAGAACGCAAATGTGGACACCTTTCTTGACGAAGAAGGGATTTCACACGAGTTCTCGGCTACGTACACACCTCAACAAAATGGAGTTGTTGAGAGGAAGAACCGGACTCTTATCGAAATGGCAAGAACGATGCTTGATGAGTACAAAACGCCAAAGCACTTTTGGGCGGAAGCAGTTGAGACAGCTTGTCATGCAACAAATCGCTTGTATCTTCACAAGCTACTCGGCAAGACAGCATACGAGCCTCTCACCGATAACAAACCCCAAGTTGGATACTTTCGAGTATTCGGCTCAAAGTGTTACATTCTTGATAAGCATCGTCGTTCTAAATTTGCTCCTAAATCTCATGAAGGTTTCCTACTTGGTTATGGCTCAAACTATCACACTTACCGTGTCTACTACAATTTCACCTGAAAGGTTGAAGAGACGGTAGATGTGAAGTTTGATGAATCTAGTGGCTCGCAAGTAGAGCAATTGCCAATTGATGTAGGAGACAAAGACCCTTCGGAAGCAATTCAAGACTTGTCCATTGGCAAGATTCGCCCAATGGAAGTGAAGGAGAGTACCTCGTCCGTCCAAGTGGAAGCTTCTACCTCACGACAAGGTGAACCAAGAGTTGATACAGAAGCATCCACAAGTGGGACACGCCAAGATGAAGAAAACGAGGAAGTACACCAAGATGAACATCAACAACCTCCTTCTCCACCACGACAAGAGAACGACAACGTCAACAATGAAGAAGGCCAAGAAGAAGAACAAGATGAAGAGGATGTTCCACCCCGACCCAAGCAAAAGCTTTCACGAGTTCGAGCAAGAATTGCCAAAGATCATCTCGTCGAGCAAATCTGCAAAGATATCCAAACTGGGAGAATCACTCGCTCTAAAACTCATTTAGCTAACTTTTGTGAACATTACTCATTCATCTCTAGCATTGAACCTATGAAGGTTGAAGAAGCATTGGAGGATCCGGATTGGATAAATGCTATGCATGAAGAGCTACACAACTTTGAGAGAAATCAAGTGTGGACATTGGTCGAGAAGCCCGACAACAACCACAACATCATTGGTACCAAATGGGTGTTTCGCAACAAGCAAGATGAAGATGGACAAGTGGTTCGCAACAAAGCACATCTTGTCGCCCAAGGATACACACAAGTTGAAGGTATGGACTATGGTGAGACATATGCTCCCGTTGCTAGACTTGAGTCCATTCGCATCTTACTTGCCTATGCCAATCACCATGATATCACTTTGTACCAAATGGACATTAAAAGTGCTTTTCTAAATGGCAAAATTGAGGAGGAAGTTTATGTTAAGCAACCTCCCGGATTTTTGAATCCTAAGAAACCTAATCATGTTTACAAACTTCACAAAGCTCTTTACGGTCTTAAACAAGCTCCTAGAGCATGGTATAAATGCTTGAACAAGTTCCTTATTGAAAAAGGCTTTGAAATTGGTAAAATTGACTCTACTCTTTTCATTAGAAGGGTTAATGGAGAACTATTTGTGTGCCAAATTTATGTTGATGATATCATATTTGGTTCAACTAACCCTCAATTTAGTGAGAAGTTTGGAAAGCTAATGTCGGAGAAGTTTGAGATGTCTATGATGAGTGAACTCAAATTCTTTCTCGGTTTGCAAATCAAGCAAACTAAGGAAGGTACCTTTGTCTCTCAAATGAAGTACACCAAAGACTTATTCAAGAAGTTCAATATGCAAGAATGCAAAGGTATGACTACACCCATGCCTACTAGTGGACATCTTGATTTGACCAAAGATGGTGAACCGGTTGATCAAAAGGTTTATCGCTCTATGATTGGTTCATTGTTATATCTATGTGCCTCGCGTCCCGATATTATGCTAAGTGTGTGCATGTGTGCACGATATCAAGCTGCTCCTAAAGAATGTCATCTTAAGGTTGTGAAAAGGATAGTGAGATACCTAATCCATACACCAAATTTTGGCATTTGGTATCCTAAGAGGTCCTCTTTTGATCTTGTCGGCTACTCCGATTCGGACTATGCCAGAGACAAGGTTGATAGAAAGTCCACTTCGGGTACTTGTCAATTCCTTGGTAGATCTCTTGTATCTTGGTCTTCCAAGAAACAAAACTCGGTATCCTTATCCACCGCCGAAGCGGAATACATTGCCGCTGGTTCATGTTGTGCTCAATTACTTTGGATTACCCAAACTCTTAAAGATTATGGGATATATGTGAAACATGTTCCATTGCTATGTGACAATGAAAGTGCTATTTAGATTGCTCACAATCCCGTGCAACACTCTCGAACTAAGCATATCGAAGTTCGTCATCATTTCATTCAAGATCATGTTGCAAAAGGGGACATTGACATTAAGCATGTTCGCACCGATAAGCAATTAGCGGATATATTCACTAAACCACTTGATGAGAAAGTGTTTTGCAGTTTGAGAGGTGAATTGAACATCATTGATTCTTCAAACTTGGAGTAGGAACACCATTTGATACATGCAGGGCATGAGCCAATGACTAATCCTCAATATTTCTCTTATGATGCCTTTCACATGTCTTGGATACATTTGTACCTTGCATGTTATCTAACTTGTGTAGGTACTTGGTTGAATATAAATCTATGAGATTGCAGCTCACTCACATCTTGAGCAATTTCTATATCACCAAGTCTATACACAATGGTGGTTGAAGACAAGGAAGCACGAAACCATTCAAACATATCCTTTGACAAATTCTATGATTAAATCTTGTAATTGTCATTTTGGATACGCAAGTGCTCTTCCTTGCAAGACTAACCCATGTAGGTAGATGAACTCAAACTCCAAGTGGTGCTCCCAACTCTTGATGAACTGCATCAACCTTGAGCAACCCACACAAGTTCAACTACATGAGCAAGATCAACACCACCACACAAGGTATGTTATTCCATCTTAGAGAAGCTTTACTCCAAGTCATGAGTCAAAGCAACTTGACAAGATGTGAATACATCAAAAGGCTTAAAAGAAAAATGGTAACCCCATTTTGAGCTGAAACGATGAGTATGACCTATGGTCAAGTGATCTCACTTGACTCCTAAGTCAATATACTCTAACATAGGTGACTTTGTCGCCGCCCAACTCTAGATGAAGTTCTCTTGTGTTCTTTTCTGTGTTATTGCATTTGTCTCTTGCATATTTGTTTCCCCTTTCAAAAAAACTTCATCTAGATCTTTTAGTTTCTTCTTTGCTTCTTGTTCTGCATTTTCTACATCCAATTCATTGCAAATCTTTCATTTAATTCCTTGCAAATCCTTGTGAGATCTTACTTGTCTAGTGAGCTGAGGTGACAAGTGGTTTCACTCTGATGAACTCGGTCCCACCGGTTTGTTCTCTTCGGCTCAACCGAAACCTTTTGGTGCAACCGAAGCACACAACTCGGAGTCACCGATTTCACCACAGGAAAACCAACTTGCCACTTATTCCTGATTTCTGTTTACTCCAGCTCCACTCAATGATTCTTGTCCTCGACCAGCATCATATTCGACATGCTGCTTTGCTCTGTGACTCAAGGACCAACCCATTTGTATCACATGTCCAGAAGAGCCCTTCTTGGAAATTGATGTCAAAGGGAGGAGAGAGATCACATCAAAGCTTAATATTTCCTATAGGGGGAGAAAAAGAGGATACTCAGGGGGAGAGAGTTTCTCAACTAGGAGAAAGTAATATCATCAAAGACCCCAGATGCTTGGTGTTCAAGAGGAGAGATGTCGCATGTCTTTAAGAGGGGAAAGACATGTTTGTTTGCTTGCTTTAGCTCAAGCTCTGTTGTTTCTTTTTTGTTGCTCTGATTTTCTGTTCCCTATCTTCTCCCAATATCCCATGCAAATTCAGGGGGAGCAAGACATCTAAGGGAAGGAAATCTCTGATTTTATTGCATATCTTTACCTTTGGGGACATGTCTAAATCCAATGCGGTACTTAGTACTCACTCTACATGTCATCCCAGTCTTGGTTCTCTTGTGGTTTCTCTTGTTTGCTCTGGTCAGTAGGTGTATCTGTGTTATTTAACCTTGTTTGCGCAGGTTCATCCCATCCTAAGCCAACTCAAGACCACAAGGTAAGTATATGCACCACAGTCATGTGAATGAGAAGTTCTTGCTGATGTACATACTGTTTGCAAGAAGGACTCATGAGCATGAAGGTACATTTCTCATATTCACATCATTTGCTCTGATGCATACAGCCAAGATACATGTTACACATTGCTTACTCTGTCATGCTTATGCATTCACATGCTCCTATTTTCCATATTCACATGTTTGCATACATGTAGGGGGAGCCTATGCATGTTACATGTCTTTCCAAAGCTTTACTTGCAGTTCTCTATATCTTTATCTAAAGCTTTGATGTATGTTGTCATAAATTACCAAAAAGGGGGAGATTGAAAGCACAAGTGCTCCTTGGGTGGTTTTGGTAATTAATGTCAACATATCTCTTGTTGGACTAACACCTTTACCTAGTATGTTTCAGATAAGTTCAACAATGGAGTGGCATGGACTAGAGGATGTGGAACCCCTTCAAGATGCTAAGGACAAAGGATTGGCTCAAGCTTCAAGATCAAGACTCTACATTTTCTATTTTAGTGATCCAAGATCACATTGAGTCTATAGGAAAAGCCAATACTATCAAGAGGGGATGAGGTGTTGCTTAATGGCTTGCTTGCTCAAAGTGCTTAGTGATATGCTCCAAAACCCTCAACTACTTTCCCACATCCACATATGACCCAAACCAAAAGTCAAACTCGGCCCCACCGATTCTTTCAAACCGGAGCCACCGAGTTTCAGATGTCATAGCCACTGCCACAAACCCTAGCAAATCGGTTTCACCGATAGGGATCTCGGTCTCACCGAGATGGGATTGTAATCTGTCTGCGTATGTCCATTACCAAAATCGGTCTCACCGAGTTTGAGCAATCGTTACTACCGAGATTACAATGCAAACCCTCTGGTTATCTTATTACCAAAATCGGTCCCATCGAGTTTGTGTAATCGATATCACCGAGTTTGCCTGACTAACTCTCTGGTTAGCTTATTACCAAAATCGGTCCCACCGAGTTTGCGTAATCGGTCACACCGAGACTACGTTATGCCCTAACCCTAACCATATCGGTCCTACCGAGTTGCATCTCAGTCCCACTGAAAATCCTAACGGTCACTAGGTTTGCTGAATCGGTCCGACCGAGTTTAACCATTCGGTCCCACCGATTTTGGCAAATTGTGTGTAACGGTTAGATTTTGTGTGGAGGCTATATATACCCCTCCATACACTCTTCATTCATGGAGAGAACCATCAGAACACATCTACACTTCCAATACACATGTTCTGAGAGAGAACCACCTACACTTGTGTTGAGGTCAAGATACTCCATTCCTACCATATGAATCTTGATCTCTAGCCTTCCCCAAGTTGCTCTCCACTTAGATCTTCTTTCCACCAAATCCAAATCCTGTGAGAGAGAGTTGAGTGTTGGGGAGACTATCATTTGAAGCACAAGAGCAAGGAGTTCATCATCAACACACCATTTGTTACTTCTTGGAGAGTGGTGTCTCCTAGATTGGCTAGGTGTCACTTGGGAGCCTTCGACAAGATTGTGGAGTTGAACCAAGGATTTTGTAAGGGCAAGGAGATCGCCTACTTCGTGAAGATCTACCGCTAGTGAGGAAAGTCCTTCGTGGGCGACGGCCATGATGGAATAGACAAGGTTGATTCTTCGTGGACCCTTCGTGGGTGGAGCCCTCCGTGGACTCGCGCAACCGTTACCCTCCATGGGTTGAAGTCTCCATCAACGTGGATGTACGATAGCACCACCTATCGGAACCACGACAAAAACATCTGTGCCTCCAATTGCGTATGAATACTCCAAACCCTTCCCTTTACATTCTTGCAAGTTGCATGGTTTACTTTCCGCTGCTCATATACTGATTGCATGCTTGCTTGATATATATCGTGTTTGCTAAACTTGTGCTCACACTCCACTTAAACTTAAGAATATTAAAAACTGCAACTTTTGGCACTTAGTGTCTAATCACCCCCCCCCTCTAGACACCTCTTCTCGATCCTTTCACCTACCCCCTTGGGCGCGCCCCTGGCTTGTGGGTCCCATGAAGCTCCACCGACCTCAACTCCAACTCCATATATTCACATTCGGGGAGAAAATAAGTCAGAGAAAAGGATTCATCACATTTTACGATATGGTGCTACCGCCACCTCATGTTCTTCCTCGGGAGTGCAGATCTGGAGTCCGTTTTGGGTTCCGGAGAAGGGAAATCACCACCATCGTCATCATCAACCATCCTCTATCACCAATTTCATGATGCTCGCCGCCGTGCGCGAGTAATCCCATCGTAGGCTTGCTGGACGGTGATGGGTTGGATGAGATTTATCATGTAATCGAGTTAGTTTTGTTAGGGTTTGATCCCTAGTATCCACTATGTTCTAAGATTGATGTTGCTATGACTTTGCTATGCTTAATGCTTTTCACTAGGGACCGAGTGCCATGATTTCAGATATGGCCCTATTATGTTTTCATGAATATATTTGTGTTCTTGATCATATCTTGCAAGTTATAGTCACCTACTATGCGTTATGATCCGACAACCCCGGAGTGACAATAGTCGGGACACTTCTTGGTGATGACCGTAGTTTGAGGAGTTCATGTATTCGCTAAGTGCTAATGCTTTGGTCCGGTTCTCTATTAAAAGGAGGCCTTAATATCCCTTAGTTTCCATTAGGACCCCGCTGCCACGGGAGGGTAGGACAAAAGATGGCATGCAAGTTCTTTTCCATAAGCACGTATGACTATATTCGGAATACATGCCTACATTATATTGATGAATTGGAGCTAGTTCTATGTCACCCTAGGTTATAAATGTTGCATGATGAATGCCATCCGACATAATTATCCATCATTGACCCATTGCCTATGAGTTCGTTTCATATTGATCTTTGCAATGTTACTTTTCTGTTTCCACCGTTATGATTGCTACAAAACTACTACTGTTACTTTTGCCACCGTTACCGTTACTTCCATACTACTTTGCTACTAAATATTTTGCTGCAGATATTAAGTCTTTTAGGTGTGGTTGAATTGAAAACTCAGCTGCTAATACTTGAGAATATTTTTTGGCTCCCCTTGTGTCGAATCAATAAATTTGGGTTGAATACTCTACCCTCGAAAACTATTGCGATCCCTTATACTTGTGGCTTATCAAGACCTTTTTCTAGCGTCGTTGCTGGGGAGCATAGCTCCATTCTCTGAGTCACTTGGGGTTTATATCTATTGATCACTATGAAGAATCTGAAAGATCAAATAACCAAGATTTTTTTCCTCAACTATGAGGGGAGGTAAGGAACTGCCATCTAGCTCAGCACTTGATTCGCCTTCTGTTTTGATTAAACTTGCGACACCTACACCTGCTATTGATTCTGATATGTCACATGTTATTGATGATGCCACTTCTGCTATGCATGATGCTTATGATGATACTACTTCTTCGCTTGATAATATTGTGCCACCAGGTGAATTTCTTGATGAACAACTTGCTAGGGTTAGAGAGAATGAAATTACTGAAACTAATGACATTATTGAAACTGAAGATTATGATTCTCCCCCTAGATATGAATTGCCTATTGTACCTAAGGGATATATTATGGATGAAGAAACTGCTAGAGACTTTTTTGCTTGCAATGATAGAGATGATCTTAAGAAACTGTTAGCTAAGCTGAAAGAAAAGTCTTTGAATGCTAGAATGCAATATGATCCTAAGTTTGCTACTTCACCTATCTTTATTACTGATAAGGATTATGAATTCTCTGTCGATCCTGATTTACTTACTTTGGTGGAGTCTGGTCCTTTCTATGGTTATGAATCTAAAACAGTTGTGGCACATCTTACTAAATTGAATGATATAGCCACCCTATTTGCTCATGAGAAAAAAATCGCTATTACTATATTCTTAAGTTGTTTCCTTTCTCATTAAAGGGTGATGCTAAGTTATGGTTTAATTCTCTTGCTCCTAGTTGTGTGCGTAGTCCCCAAGATATGATTTACTCTGAAAAATATTTCCCTGGTCATAAGAAACAAGCTGCTTTAAAGGAAATATTTAACTTTGTGCAATTTGAAGAAGATAGTCTCCCACAAGCTTGGGGGAGGCTTCTCCAATTATTTAATGCTTTGCCTAATCATCCTCTCAGGAAAAATGGAATACTTGATATCTTTTATAATGATGTAGGATTGGAAGTATGTCTAGAGGGGGGGTGATTAGACTACTTGACCAAATAAAAACTTAACCTTGTCCCAATTTTAGTTCTTGGCAGATTTTAGCAACTTTAGGACAAGTCAAGCAATCATCACACAATTCAAGCAAGCATGCAAAGAGTATATAGGCAGCGGAAAGTAAAGCATGCAACTTGCAAGAATGTAAAGGGAAGGTTTGGAGAATTGAAACGCTATTGGAGACATGGATGTTTTTCCCGTGGTTCGGATAGGTGGTGCTATCCTACATCCACGTTAGTGGAGACTTCAACCCACGAAGGGTAACGGTTGTGCGAGTCCACGGAGGGCTCCACCCACGAAGGGTCCAAGAAGTAGCAACCTTGTCTATCCCACCATGGCCATCGCCCACGAAGGACTTGCCTCACTAGCGGTAGATCTTCACGAAGTAGGCGATCTCCTTGCCCTTACAAACTCCTTGGTTCAACTCAACAATCTTTTCGGAGGCTCCCAAGTGACACCTAGCCAATCTAGGAGACACCACTCTCCAAGAAGTAACAAATGGCGTGTTGATGATGAACTCCTTGCTCTTGTGCTTCAAATAATAGTCTCCCCAACACTCAACTCTCTCTCACAGGATTTGGATTTGGTGGAAAGAAGATTTGAGGGGAAAGCAACTTGGGGAAGGCTAGAGATCAAGTCATATGGTAGGAATGGAATATCTTGGTCTCAACACATGAGTAGGTGGTTCTCTCTCAGAACATATGAGTTGGATGTGTAGATGTGTTTTGATGATTCTCTCCACGAATGAAGAGGAGGTGGAGGGGTATATATAGCCTCCACTTAAAATCCAACCGTTACACACAATTTACCAATCTCGGTGGGACCGAATCAACAAACTCGGTCGGACCGAAAAGGTAAACCTAGTGACCATTAGAGTTTTTCGGTGGGACTGACATGCATCTCGGTAGGACCGGTATGGTTAGGGTTTGGGCATAACGTAATCTCGGTGAGACCGATTACACAAACTCGGTGAGACCAATTTGGTAATTAGCTGACCAGAGAGTTGGTCAGGCAAACTCGGTGGGACCGATTTGCTCTTTCGGTGAGACCGAAAAGTTACAAAAGGGAAACAGAGAGTTTGCATTGCAATCTCGGTGGGACCGATCCGCTCTTTCGGTGAGACCGAAAAGTTACGAAAAGGAAACAGAGAGATTGCAATCCCATCTCGGTGAGACCGAGATCCCTATCGATGAAACCGATTTGCTAGGGTTTTGGTAGTGGCTTATGACATATGAAGACTCGGTGGCGCCGGATAGAAAGAATCGGTATGACTGAGTTTGGCTTAGGGTTTAGGTCATATGTGGATATGGGAAAGTAGTTGAGGATTTTGGAGCATATCATTAAGCACATAAGGCAAAGAGCTCATTAAGCAACACCTCATCCCTCCTTGATAGTATTGGCTTTTCCTATGGACTCAATGTGATCTTGGATCACTAAAATGTAAAATGAAGAGTCTTGAGCTTTTGAGCTTGAGCCAATCCTTTGTCCTTAGTATTTTGAGGGTTCCACTTTCACCATTCATGTCATGCCAATCATTGAGCTTTCCTGAAATAGTTATCTTGGAATATCATTAGCTCAATGAGCTATATGTTGTTATGAATTACCAAAACCACCTAGGGATAGTTGCACTTTCAATCTCCCCTTTTTGGTAATTGATGACAACATATAGATCAAAGCTTCGACAAATGATAATAAGAATGAATTACATCGTCGCTTTGAGAAGTATGTGATAAGTAAGAGCTCCCCCTAAATTTGTGCATATTTAAAATTTGCTTTGGACTGCAAGTGCACAAGAAGTTTGAATTATGGGTTACTCTTCCATGTCACATACATCTTGGTGGAGTGCTCAAAATGATTAATAATGAAATGCATGCACTCATCACCAAGGCAAAGTCAATGATCACATAAGATAGATAAGATATCAAGCATGCATAAGTGTAGCTTATGATCAAACACATGATTATCAATGTCTCACAAGCATATCAAAGTATCTCAACCAAAAGCAAACAATGTTTTAAGGACCACCAAATAAAAGCAAGAGAGAATAAAAGCAACACTCTCTCTCGAAGCCTATGATCTATACATTTTTCTCCCCCTTTGGCAACAACTTACCAAAAAGTTCCTAGAAAATGCATAGTGCTAGATCGACACTCAGGCTTGATCTTCAGGTGGTGGTGGAGTCTGGATCACTCCAAGGACGAAGGCTTCCGTAGATGCTGTTGGAGTTGGAGCTGAAGTGGATGCTGGAGCAGGTTGGGTTGGTGCTGCGGCTGGTGCTAAGGCGGTTGCTCTTGTGTCAGGAACTGGCACTGCAGATGACCTTGGACCTCGTGGCACTCTGGCAAATGCATCTGTGGTTGTCTTCCCTCTCCTCTCCTACATGTCATCTTGGAGTTGCTCCACTGCAGTCTGAATCTCTGTCACCTTGATATCCAAGTCATAGAACTTCTGTTCTATGATTCTCTCTAAGCTTGCCTGGTTCTGAGTTAGGTTGGCCAAACCTTTCTCAATCCGCAGGGTGGATGCAATCAGGTAACTAAGCTGCTCTCGCTTGGTTTTCAAGAAGTATTCAGATGCCTCCTCTTGAGTTGGCATCCTTGCAGCTTTCTCCTTCCTTGCCTTCTCCTTCTGTGCTTGTGCATGGGCTGAAGATGGTTTATCTTTGTTCATCACAACCTCATTGTCTTCAAAATCAGGATGAATAGGCAGATGTTCCTTATCCAAAAGATATATGCCAGTGCCCATCTTGGAGTTGATCAGTTCCTGGATCTGAGGGGCATATCCACAGCTCCTCTTCTGGTCTGCTGCAGTCCTCTTGATTGTTTCTATCATAAGGCTCATGACTTTGAACTTCTGATGCACATCAAAGATATGAAGCAAATTGATTGCATGGCCTCTGATCATCTTGTGATCACCTGACTTGGGCAACAGAGTGTGCCTTAAGGTCCAATTGATGGTTGGCAATCCTCACAGAAGATAGTGTACAGATCCATACTTGAAAGTTTCAAGTGCCTTGTCAGGGATCTCTTTGTACATGTTGATCATGGAGTTGTGGTCCATCTTCTTCTTGGAATAGACATCCAAGTCATCTTCATTTTCCTCTGGGGCATTGATCAACTTTGCCCATTCCTCAACATTTGAGTGGTACCTTGTACCTTCAGACATCCATGTGATCCTTCCATCTGGGTAAAAGTGTGATGTGGAGTAGAACTGCATGATAAGTTCCTTATTCTACTTTGTGAGCTTTTGCCCAACAAAGTCTGCTACTCCACATGCCTTAAAGCTGTCCTGCACTCTAGGGTAGTGCTCTTCGTTGTCCTTGATGTATTGCCAATCGACCCATCTCATGTCACATACAATGGGCTTCTTGTCTAACAAGACTGTCTCATAGATGTCCTGTTGTTCCTTAGTATGGAACCTGTAGTCTACAGCAGTCCTTCTCCTGGTAGCATAGGGATCCTCTGCTCTCCATTTTCTCAATCCAGAGTCTCTCCTGATTTTCATATCCTCAGCCATAGGATGAGCATCATTGTGGTCTGGGATCTTGGGCTTCAAGTTTCTCAGCACTTGGCCTTCCTCTTCTTCTGCAGGTTCAGGCACTGGGGCCTTGTTTTTCTCAGCAGCTGGGATGCTCCTAGTATTCCTCTTTGGTTTTGGCTTTGGAGCTGGCTTGGCCTTGGAAGCAAACTTGGGGGCTTCCTTTGGCTTAGATGCAGCTGCTCCTGATCTAATGGCATCACCCATCAGCTTGGGTGCCTTAGGTGCTGGTGCAGCACCTTCCTCTTCTTCTTCTTCTTCTTCATTAGAAGAATGTTGTTCAAATTCAGCCATGGGATCTACTTTCTTGCACCATCTGCCTCTTTTCCTTTCTTTCTTTGTTTCAGCTGCAACTGGCTCTTTGGGTGCAGGCTTCTCAGGAATCTTTGTTGAGGCTCTAGCCTTTGGCATGGGCTTCCTGCCTGCTGGCCTTTTGACCTTTAAGCCTGGCTTGATGACTGCAGCTGAGCCATATTCTTTCTTCAGCACAACTCTCTTGGAAGTTGCCTCTTCCTCTGCCACATAATCTTCATCCTCTGAGTCTGAAGTTCTCTTCTTTCTCTGTCTTGTGGCAGCTTTTGGCAGATTGCTAGGGGTGCTCCTGCTGCCATCATCTGAGGAACTAGAGGGACTAGTGCCCTCAATCATGTGCACAAGCTGCTCTGACTGATTCTGACTATCACTTTGATCTAACATGATGAACAAGCTGATTGCTGACTGCTGTGAATAGTTTATAGATGAGGTAGAGTGGACGAGCATCACAAAATGCAGAGATTTTTGCAAAAAGAATGATTCAAAAACTTAGTTTTAGTTTCCCACAGAAAGCATCTCGGATCTACCGATGTTTAAACTCGGTGATACCGAAGCAGTTTTTGGAACCTAAACTAGTGAACTCGGTCAGACCGAGTCACAGTTCGGTGGCACCGAGACTGCTAGGGTTTCACAAAGTTCAAAAATCGGTCACACCGATTAGTTACACTCGGTCAGACCGAGTTTCACTTGTGCAATGGCATAGGCCAAATCGGTGGGACCGAGTTTTTCAACTCGGTGGGTCCGAGATGGTTTCGGCGGAAACCTAACCCTAAAATTTTTGAATCAAAACTAATCTACGAGTTCTTTGACTGGATAGAAGTTTATCAAACGTGGCAAGAATCATTATGATCACACTGTGCTAGGAATCGGATTGGGGAATAGCACAAAGATCGAGTCCGTACCCTAGTTCGGCGGAGACTCGCTACGGCAGCAACGGCGGGGTTGATTCCCGTTGACGGCGACGGAGACCAGCGACTGGAGGCTGCTGGTGGCGAGGAGACGATCCGGAGACCACGTCGGCAGAGTGAGCTATGGCGCGGGCGAAGAGGTTCGGAGAAATTTCCAAAATTTTGCCCGTGTCTATATATAGCCCGACCCTGTCGGTGGGACCGAGTGGAACAACTCGGTGGCACCGAGATGCAAAACTGTGTACAGTTATTGCAACTCGGTGTGACCGAATAGTTCAAATCGGTTGCACCGAGATTAAAAACTTAGATCAACTTGATGATCTCGGTAGGACCGAAAGTGGGGTATCGGTCAGACCAAAAATCACAAAGAGGTTTTGGAAGTTTAAGTCTATGACGTATCGGGGACTCCGAGTGCTCCTCACACAGAGTGGTTCGAATCTGACTTGATCAATTTTGTGATGTAGCATGAATAGAGTTTGAGACGAGAAAAGCATAGATAGCTAGAGGGGGTTCTTAGGCATTCTTGTCCATCCACTTGGCAAAAGAACAATAAAACCAAAAAATCAAAACAACAAGTGGATGTCCTTGAATGAGTAAAATATGCAACCAACATGCTCACACAATAAAATGGCAATTGAAATATGTGACAAAACATGCACAGCCAATTCTAGCATCTATCAAGCAATTGGTGATGACTAGGTCATCTGTATATGAGTATATTGACTTAGGAGTCAAATGAGAACATTTGATCATAGGTCATACTCATCGTTTAAGCTCAAGTGGGGTTACCACTTTTACATAAAGCATTGTTGTGTTCACATCATTAGAGTCGCTTTAGCTCAAGTCTTAGAGTAAAGCTCACCCTAGATGTGATATCCCCCCGAAGAGGGATGAACTAACCTTGGGTTTTGTCGATGATGACTTCATGTAGATGTTGAAGATGTGGATGCTCAATGTTGATGTAGATCACTTGGAGCTATCCTTTTGAGTGAATTGCACTTTCAATACCTACATGGGTTAGTCCCACAAGGAACAAGCAAGTATATCCATAGACATAGAGTGATGCACATACAAGATGATGTCTATGAAAGCTTTTAGGTTACCTTGTCCCTTGACTTACCAACAAGAGGGTTTGTGACTCCTTGAACTAGTGCAAGATGTGGAAGTTGATTGCACTTGTTCTTGCCAAAATGATAAGAGTGAAGTTTGTTGGCGGAGTCACCCTCAAGAACTCTCTAGTTCTTCTTCTTTTGGATCCACACCATCTTGATGGGAATCCTTGGAGTTGTCGTCGTACTTGATGAAGTGGAACTTGAAGTAGTCTTGGGAATCCACTTGACTAAGGTCTTAGGAGCTTCTTCAAATGCATCTATTTCCTCTTGAAGCTTGTCCTTGCCTTTTTGCTTGTAGTCTTGTGGTGGAAGATCATCTTGAGTTTGTGTCCCCTTGAAAGAAGTTGGGTCATACTTCTCTTGTTGAGGAACAAACTTTGTCTTGGGGTATTGATCTTCTTCCCACT
Organism: Aegilops umbellulata; assembly: GCA_032464435.1. NCBI lineage: Eukaryota > Viridiplantae > Streptophyta > Magnoliopsida > Poales > Poaceae > Aegilops > Aegilops umbellulata. The sequence goes on from CP136059.1 coordinate 4,775,680, forward strand.
CAACTCCATTGGCATTGAACTTTCATTCAAAACCAACACCTTGATTCTTCCGGTGCCTTCCTTGCTTGCGTACAATCTCCTCGAATTGCTTACTTCCGGCAAGGCTTTTGTACACTCCTTTCTCTATGATTTCCTTCAATATGCTATTTTCTTGCTCAAGTGTAACTTGGCTAAGAGAATCATTAGTGGAATCAAGAGAACTACTAGAAGCAACAATATTGGATTTAACATGATCATTGTTACTACTAGAAGAAGAGTCTTTCTTGTTCTTGTTACTAGACTTGACTTGAGGCATGTAAGTGGATAAGAGTAAACGTTTGGCAATGTAAGAAGAACTTTTCTTGCGGAGATCATCATTGATTGCCTTTAAAAGCTCATGCTCTTGCTCAAGATTGAGCTTTTCAAAGCGTAACTTCTCATGAGCCCTTAAAAGTTCTCGATGATCTTCGAAGATAGTTTCATGAGCTAACTTAAGAGTGTTTAGTTCTTTAGTTAGAGCCTCAATTTTCTCCTTATCATTGTCATTCGTTTTAGCATGATTAATTGACGTTTCATCATAGGATTCATCACTAGAGTTGTCAACAAGTAAATCATCATCGCCTAACAAGTCATCATCATCACTATTAAAATCTACATACTCGGGATGAGTTACCTTAGGACCTTTGGCCATGAAACATCTTCCAATTCCTTCATTTGGTGAATCAAATATGTCGTAGGAGTTGGTTGACACGAGTGCTAGACCGGCAACACCTTCATCTTGAGTATATTCGGAGTCGGAGTGATAACTTCTCTCGGAGTGGTTGTCGGAGTCGGAGCCGGATACCCATTCACCAACATGAGCTTGATGTCTTCGTTTTGTGTAGCTCCTTGATGATTTTTCCTTCCTTTCCGAATCCTTGCTTCTCCGTGAGTATCTTCGTTCATAACGATCATCTCTACTCCTTCTCTCTCGTGATGGTGATTCCTCTCTTTTGCTTCTTCTTTTTGGAGAATCTTCTCTTCTTTTGTAGGGAGTCGTACACTCATTGGAATAGTGTCCGGGTCTTCCACAATTGTAGCAGTTTCGCTCTCGACTAGAAGATCTTTTGTCATTGTAGGACCTTGACTTGGAGCTTCTATCTTTGCTTCTACTCTTGTAGAACTTGTTGAAGTTCTTCACCATTAAGCTTGGTTCTTCATTGAAGTTTTGTTTCTCACTTGATGATGTGGGGGCTTCACATGAGGCTTTGTAAGCACCACTTGATTTGTTGTGAAGTTCCTCTTTATCCTTGAGTGACATCTCATGAGCAAAAATACTTCCAATGACTTCCGTTGGCTTGAGATCTTTGTAATTGGGCATCATTTGGATCAATGTGCACACGGTATCATATTTTCCATCCAAGGCTCTTAGGATCTTCTTGATGATGAATCTGTCGGTCATCTCTTCACTCCCTAAGCCGGCAATCTCATTTGTGATGAGAGCAAGCCTAGAGTACATTTCAGCGACACCTTCACCATCCTTCATTTTGAACTTGTCAAGTTGACTTTGAAGCACATCCAATTTAGATTCCTTGACGGAGTCGGTACCCTTGTGCATATCAATCAAAGTATCCCAAATTTCCTTTGCATTCTCAAGACGGCTGATTTTGTTGAATTCTTCGGGGCACAATCCGTTGAAGAGAATATCACAAGCTTGAGCGTTGTATTGTAGCATCTTCAACTCATCCGCGGTAGCTTCACGATTTGGTTCTTTCCCGTCGAAGAAGTCACCTTGCAAGCCAACACAAACAATAGCCCAAACGGCTGGGTTATGTCCAAGAATATGCATTTTCATTTTATGCTTCCAACTAGCAAAGTTAGTACCATCAAAGTAAGGACCTCTACGGTGATAATTTCCCTCACTAGACGCCATACTCTCCTAGGTTGTGAAACCAAGGCTATGACCACCAAAAGCTATGGAAATCAAAGCAAATGGAGACCAAAGCTCTGATACCACTTGTAGGATCGGAAGTATGTCTACAGGGGGTGATTAGACTACTTGACCAAATAAAAACTTAACCTTTTCCCAATTTTAGTTCTTGGCAGATTTTAGCAACTTTAGGACAAGTCAAGCAATCATCACACAATTCAAGCAAGCATGCAAAGAGTATATAGGCAGCGGAAAGTAAAGCATGCAACTTGCAAGAATGTAAAGGGAAGCGTTTGGAGAATTCAAACGCTATTGGAGACACGGATGTTTGTCCCGTGGTTCGGATAGGTGGTGCTATCCTACATCCACGTTAGTGGAGACTTCAACCCACGAAGGGTAATGGTTGCGCGAGTCGACGGAGGGCTCCACCCACGAAGGGTCCACGAAGTAGCAACCTTGTCTATCCCACCATGGCCATCGCCCACGAAGGACTTGCCTCACTAGCGGTGGATCTTCACGAAGTAGCCGATCTCCTTGCCCTTACAAACTCCTTGGTTCAACTCCACAATCTTGTCGGAGGCTCCCAAGTGACACCTAGCCAATCTACGAGACACCACTCTCCAAGAAGTAACAAATGGTGTGTTGATGATGAACTCCTTGCTCTTGTGCTTCAAATGATAGTCTCCCCAACACTCAACTCTCTCTCGCAGGATTTGGATTTGGTGGAAAGAAGATTTGAGTGGAAAGGAACTTGGGGAAGGCTAGAGATCAAGATTCATATGGTAGGAATGGAATATCTTGGTCTCAACACATGAGTAGGTGGTTCTCTCTCAAAACATATGAGTTGGAAGTGTAGATGTGTTCTGATGATTCTCTCCACGAATGAAGAGGAGGTGGAGGGGTATATATAGCCTCCACTTAAAATCCAACCGTTACACACAATTTACCAATCTCGGTGGGACCGAATCAACAAACTCGGTCGGACCGAAAAGGTAAACCTAGTGACCGTTAGAGTTTTTCGGTGGGACTGACATGCATCTCGGTAGGACCGATATGGTTAGGGTTTGGGCATAACGTAATCTCGGTGAGACCGCTTACACAAACTCGGTGAGACCGATTTGGTAATTAGCTAACCAGAGAGTTGGTCAGGCAAACTCGGTGGGACCGATTTGCTCTTTTGGTGAGACCGAAAAGTTACAAAAGGGAAACGGAGAGTTTGCATTGCAATCTCGGTGGGACCGATCCGCTCTTTCGGTGAGACCGAAAAGTTACGAAAAGGAAACATAGAGATTGCAATCCCATCTCGGTGAGACCGAGATCCCTATCGGTGAAACCGATTTGCTAGGGTTTTGGTAGTGGCTTATGACATATGAAGACTCGGTGGCACCAGATAGAAAGAATCGGTATGACCGAGTTTGGCTTAGGGTTTAGGTCATATGTGGATATGGGAAAGTAGTTGAGGATTTTGGAGCATATCATTAAGCACATAAGGCAAAGATCTCATTAAGCAACACCTCATCCCTCCTTGATAGTATTGGCTTTTCCTATGGACTCAATGTGATCTTGGATCACTAAAATGTAAAATGAAGAGTCTTGAGCTTTTGAGCTTGAGCCAATCCTTTGTCCTTAGTATTTTGAGGGTTCCACTTTCACCATTCATGCCATGCCAATCATTGAGCTTTCCTGAAATAGTTATCTTGGAATATCATTAGCTCAATGAGCTATATGTTATTATGAATTACCAAAACCACCTAGGGATAGTTGCACTTTCAAATGACCTAACCGATGCTTCCAGAGACCACCTGGATAGTTGTGTTGGTTGTGTTTTCAGGGAACAAACTATTGAGCAAGATGAATTGCTATTGAATAATATATTGAGTAATGATAATGATTGGACACTTCCTGAACCGACTCCTAAGCCAACTCCGAAGAAAAGAGATATTCTATTTCTCAGTCCTAAAGATATGCAAGAGGAAAAGAAATCTATGAAAGAAAAAGGTATTAAAGGTGAAGATGTTAAGAATATACCGCCTATTAAAGAAATACATGGTCTTGAGAACCCAACACAGGTAGTAGAGGTAAATTCTGTCTATAGATTTGATGAGGGTGATATTCCTCATAATAAGTCTGCTAGTCAATGCTTGGATGAGTTTGATAATTTCATTGTTAAACAAGAAAAATTCAATGCTTATGTTAGTAGACAATTGAAACGTAATGCTCACATGCTTGACTACTTGGGTGATTATATGAGTAGAACTGTTAATGATCTTAAGCTTATTAATAAGCAGGTTTCCATGGTTACAACTCAATTAGAACAAGTACTTAAGGCACGGGATGATTTGCTTGATGAGTTGATTAGTAAGAATAATGACAATGCTGTTGGGGTTATGACTAGAGGTGGTAAGATGACTCAGGAACCTTTGTATCCTGAGGGCCATCCTAAGAGAGTTGAGCAAGATTCTCAAAGAACTAATGCTGATGCACCTAGTCCTTCTAATACAAAGAAAAAGAAAACTGATAGGACTTTGCATGCTTCTAGTTAACTTGTTGTAGACACACCTAAGAATCCAATGATATTTCTAGTCTGATGCGAAGACGCAATCTGGTGATGAACATGAACCTAGTGATAATTTTAATGATGATGCTCATGTTTATGCTCAACCTAGTAATGATAATGATGTAGAGATTGAACCTGCTATTGATCTTGATAACCCACAATCAAAGAATCAACATTATGATAAGAGAGACTTCGTAGCTAGGAAACATGGTAAAGAAAGATAGCCATGGGTTCAGAAACCCATGCCCTTTCCTCCAAAACCATCCAAGAAAAAGGATGATGAGGATTTTGAGCGCTTTGCTGAAATGATTAGACCTATCTTTTTGTGTATGCGTTTGACTGATATGCTTAAAATGTCTACTTATGCTAAGTACATGAAAGATATTTTTACTAACAAAAGAAAGATACCGGAGGCTGAAAACCATGCTTGCTAATATACTTTTAAGGGTGGAATACCAAAGAAACTTGGAGATCCAGGAATACCAACTATACCATGCTCCATTAAAAAGAAACTATGTTAAAACTGCTTTATGTGATCTTGGAGCCAGTGCTAGTGTTATGCCTTTCTCTTTATATCGTAGACTTGAATTAAATAAGTTGACACCTACTGAAATTTCTTTGCAAATGGCTGATAAATCAACTGCTATACCCATTAGTATTTGTGAGTATGTACCTGTTGTGGTTGCAAACGTTACTATCTTAACGGACTTTGTTATTCTTGATATTCCCGAGGACGACAATATGTTGATCATCCTTGGTAGACCCTTTTTAAATACTGCAGGGCCTGTTATTGATTGCAACAAAGGCAATGTCACTTTTCATGTTAATGGTAATGAGCATACGGTACACTTCCCGAAGAAAACCTCAAGTTCATAGTATCAATTCTATTGGAAAAATTTCAACAATTACTATTGGAGGTTTTGAATTCCCTCTTCCTTCTGTCAAAAAGAAATATCATATTCTTATTGTTGGGGACATACATATCCCCGTTGAGGTAACCTAGTGTTATTCGAAAATTCCCCGGTTTCATGTCATTAGGAAGAAGTTTGTTAATAAGACTTGATCAACCATGTTAATGGATTCCTTTTGATGAGCATGAGATGGATGAATTTAGAAGGCACAACTTTCTGTACCTATCTTTTACTCTCTGTTATTTAGATTAAATAAAGTAAATTAGTGTTTTCTGTGTGTTTTCTGAATTATCTATGCAATAAAAAATGTCCCAAAAATAAAAGTTCTCCAAATGCCTTGAATATTTAGTATGATTTTTTATAGAATATTTGAGAATTTCTCGCACTGAGAGCACACCAGGGGCTTCACCAGTGGGCCACAAGGGTGGAGGGTGCACCCAACCCCCTGGGCGCGCCCCCTGCATTGTAGGTCCCATGTGGGTCCCCTCCACTTATTCCAGCACCCATCCACTTTGTCTTCCTCTAGAAAAAATCACCCCATAGCTCAAACATGTGGTCTTGCTCATCTTGCTGCCATTTTCGATCTCCTTGTGCAAAGTTACATTTGCAAAACTATTTTGGGGGATTGTTCTTTGGTATGTGACTCCTCCAATGGTCCAATTAGTTTTTGTTCTAGTGCTTTATTAATTGCAAATGTTTGTTGTTGTGGTGACCTTGTTCTTGAGCTTGCATGTCGAATTTATATGGTCCAAAGTTGTTTTGATGCATGATTTAGCTTCCAAACACTTGTAGGAGTAGTTGCTATCAATCTTGTTGAGTTTGGTTCGTTTTATTTTGAGTTACTAAAAATTTCAGAAATTTTCAGAGAAAGATAATGATGAGGAGATTGCTGAGAGGCTCCTCGAGCCGGGGTTTGAAGGAAAAAATAAAATGAAGAGAAGGAAAAGCCCAAGTACAACCTTCCTCGCACCGCGGAGGTTCGGCTGTGTGAATGGCCATGTGATGCATTCTTGGAGGCGGCTGGAATTTATGAGGATTTCTATTATTTGGCAGAGAATGCAGGAATCACCGACTTCCTCCATGACCAGTGTGACCAGTACCTCCTACTCACTAATACTTTCGTGCAAAAAATTCATTTTCATGCTAGGAGATCACCACCCATGGTAGAGTCTCACTTATATGATGAGCATAAGGAGATGACGCTTTATGACTTTTATGAGGTTTGTAAATTACCTTATGAGGGCAGCGTCGACGAGCCACATCCTAGAGATGTGGAAGATTTTATTGATGAAGTTACCATAGGGGAAAGGAGAAAGGTGTCGAAAGCGAGAGTGTCTAGTTTACATTTTTCCTGTTTTGCGCTACTACTCATTATTTGCTGGGAGATGTTTAATTGGTCGCGGGGAGAGTGGAGGCCTTAGTGCTCCTGACCTTGCTATTTTGCGCCATGCTTTACTTGATGATAAAACTTTTAGTTTGGGCGCTATGGTTGCTCGACGATTGAGTTTAAACCGTATGAAGGGTCCTATTTTCTGACATATCTTTGCTTCCCGTCTTGCTAGATGCTTTGTGATACCCATTAGGCACGATGAAAAAGAGGAGAAGCTGCTACCCTCTATATACTTAGATTATGAAAGCATGGTAGCACATGAATTTATTAAGAAAGACGATGACAAGAGACTCATCTATAACCTGGTATTTAGCTAGAAGACTTGTCAGATTATTACCTTGCCTGCACCTACTTTGTTCGATATTCATTCACGCAAGTACTTCATCCTACCCGCGGACATTCATGCATACCGGGAGGGGACGCGATCCCTAGTTCCTGAGCCATAGCCATCACCTGATCCATATCAGGAGTCTATTTATCAGTGGGAGCCACAGGAGCTCGCTAACCAGTGGAACCCCCAGGATCCTCCTCAATACACCGGAGAGGGCTACTTTGATCCATGGGTGTAGACCAACTTAGGACAAAATCCTAAGCTTGGGGGGGTACGTATTTCCCACCGACATTACATTCATGTTCACACATTCATTCCAGTTGTCGGTGTTCATACTTTTTCATTGTATTATCCATGTTAGTTTATTTTATAATTCCCGCTTTCTTGTGTGTTTGAAAAACCTTAAGAAAACCCAAAACAAATTAGTTGTAGCTTATTTCCTTTCCATGTTTATTTAGTAGTAGTAGTATTAAAGAAAACCCGAAAAGATTTCCCGTTCTTGTTTTGCTTGTTGGGAGCTTTCCCGTGTAGATAGTTTTGCTCGTTCTTGTTTTACTTCCTTCAAAAAAACAAAAACTCCGAAATCATTTCAGTGTGTTTCTTTGAAATTCTTTTCTTTTCTTTGGGGGTCGAGAGGAGAAGACCACGATGAAAATGTTGAGTGGCTCTCGTATGCATTATTGTTGATCTAACAAAGAGCCCATATTACCTTGTCTTCTCCTATGAAATAAATGTTTGCAGATCCCAGCTTAGTCCAATGCATGTGCACTATCATTATTATCCACATCGTTCGATCGTGCAAGTGAAATGCAATAATGACGATATATGATGAAATGATTGAGATGAGGAAAAGCTGGTATGAACTCAAAATATGATTAGTTCATCATTCTTGATTCAGCCCATTATGAATGAAACATATTTGCAATGACAATTAGAGATTACAGTTACTCATGCGATGCTTAATTAGCTAGGAGTTTATAATGGTTTACCTTGTGTGCCAACATACTTTTAAAATGGTTGTGATGTAGTATGATAGGATGGTCCTCCTTTGAATGATTCGAGTGGCTTGACTTGGCACATGTTCACGCATGTAGTTGAAACAAAATCAACATAGCCTCCATGATATTTATGTTCATGGTGTATATTCTACTCATGCTTGCACTCAATGTTGGTCAATCTCAATGCATGTTTATGACCATTGTCGCTCTCTAGTTGGTCGCTCCCCAGTCCTTTTCTAGCCTTCACTTGTACTAAGCGGGAATACTGCTTGTGCATTGATACATCTCCAACGTATCTATAATTTTTTATTGCTCCATGCTATATTATCTATTGTTTTGGACATTATTGGGCTTTATTATTCACTTTTATATTATTTTTGGGACTAACCTATTAACCGGAGGCCCAACCCAGAATTGTTGTTTTTTGCCTATTTCAGAGTTTCGCAGAAAAGGAATATCAAACGGAGTCCAAACGGAATGAAACCTTCGGGAACGTGATTTTTAGGAAGATTATGATCCGGGAGACTTGGACCCTACGTCAAGAAACGAAAGAGGAAGGCACGAGGTAAGGGGCGCGCCCACCCCCCCATGGCGTGCCCTCCACCCTCGTGGGCCCCATTGCTCCACCGACATATTCCTTCCTCCTATATATACCTACGTACCCCCAAACGATCAGATACGGAGCCAAAAACCTAATTCCACCGCCGCAACCTTCTGTACCCACGAGTCCCATCTTGGGGCCTGTTTCGGAGCTCCGTCGGAGGGGGCATCCATCACGGAGGGCTACTACATCAACACCATAGCCTCCCCGATGAAGTGTGAGTAGTTTACCTCAGACCTTCGGGTCTATAGTTAGTAGCTAGATGGCTTCTTCTCTCTTTTTGGATCTCAATACAATGTTCCCCCCTCTCTCGTGGAGATCTATTCGATGTAATCTTCTTTTTGCGGTGTGTTTGTTGAGACCGATGAATTGTGGGTTTATGATCAAGATTATCTATGAACAATATTTGAATCTTCTCTGAATTCTTTTATGTATGATTGGTTATCTTTGCAAGTCTCTTCGAATTATCAGTTTGGTTTGGCCTACTAGATTGATCTTTCTTGCAATGGGAGAAGTGCTTAGTTTGGGTTCAATCTTGCGGTGTCCTTTCCTAGTGACAGTACGGGCAGCAAGACACCCTCATCAAAACGAGGTAGGGGGCACACCCTCCACCCTCGTGGGCCCCCTGTTGCTCCACCGACGTACTCCTTCCTCCTATATATACCTACGTACCCCCAAACGATCAGATACGGAGCCAAAAATCTAATTCCACCGCCGCAACCTTCTGTACCCACAAGATCCCATCTTGGGGCCTGTTCCGGAGCTCCGCCGGAGGGGGCATCCATCACGGAGGGCTTCTACATCAATGCCATAGCCTCTCCGATGAAGTGTGAGTAGTTTACCTCAAACCTTCGGGTCCATAGTTAGTAGCTAGATGGCTTCTTCTCTCTTTTTGGATCTCAATACAATGTTCTCCCCCTCTCTCGTGGAGATCTATTCGATGTAATCTCATTTTGCGGTGTGTTTGTTGAGACCGATGAATTGTGGGTTTATGATCAAGATTTTCTATGAACAATATTTGAATCTTCTCTGAATTCTATTATGTATGATTGGTTATCTTTGCAAGTCTCTTTGAATTATTAGTTTGGTGTGGCCTACTAGATTGATCTTTCTTGCAATGGGAAAAGTGCTTAGTTTGGGTTCAACCTTGCGGTGTCCTTTCCGAGTGACAGTAGGGGCAGCAAGGCACACATTGTATTGTTGCCATCGAGGATAACAAGATGGGGTTTTTATCATATTGCATGAATTTATCCCTCTACATCATGTCATCTTGCTTAAGGCGTTACTCTGTTTTCATTAACTTAATACTCTAGATGCATGATGGATAGCGGTCGAGGAGTGGAGTAATAGTAGTAGATGGAGGCAGGAGTCGGTCTACTTGTCTCGGACGTGATGCCTATATACATGATCATACCTAGATATTCTCATAACTATGCTCAATTCTGTCAATTGCTCAACAGTAATTCGTTCACCCACCGTAAAATACTTATGCTCTTGAGAGAAGCCACTAGTGAAACCTATGGCCCCCGGGTCTATCTTCATCATATTAATCTTCCAACACTTAGTTATTTTCTTTGCTTTTTTACTTTGCTTTTATTTTACTTTGCATCTTTATCACAAAAAATACCAAAAATATTATCTATCATATCTATCAGATCTCACTCTCGTAAGTGACTGTGAAGGGATTGACAACCCCTTATCGCGTTGGTTGCGAGGATTTATTTGTATTGTGCAGGTACGAGGGAATCACGCGTAGCCTCCAACTGGATTGATACCTTGGTTCCCAAAAACTGAGGGAAATACTTATGCTACTTCGCTGCATCACCATTTCCTCTTCAAGGGAAAACCAACGCAGTGCTCAAGAGGGAGCAAGAAGGATTTCTGGCATCGCTGCCGGGGAGTCTACGCAAAAGTCAACATACCAAGTACCCATCACAATCCCTTATCTCCCGCATTACATTATTTGCCATTTGCCTCTCGTTTTCCTCTCCCCCACTTCACCCTTGCCGCTTTATTCGCCCTCTCTTTTCCGTTCGCCTCTTTTTCGCTTGCTTTTTGTTTGGTCGTTGTCGGTGTACTAAAGTAGGGGTACCTTAGTACCCCGAACTTGTGCATGGGCAGTAGTAGCATACCGCGGCAAGGCCTGCCAGGGGAGCGACAAGAGTCTCCACGGCCCTTTCTGGGCCGGACGAAGGCCAAGTGATCGAGCCAAGAAGACCAAGCCCCGGCAAGAGGAGCTTGCCGGGCCAAGGAGGCGAGGTCCGGCAAGAGGAGCTTGCCGGGCCAAGGCGACAAGGCCCCGGCAAGAGGAGCTTGCCGGGACGACTAAGCCGAAGCACCAAGGCCCCGGCGGGAGGAGCTCGCCGGGACGGCCAAGCCAAGACACCCCAAGAGAAGCCCGTCGCGGCGCGCCGCGCGCCCCGGCAAGGCCTCACGAGCGGCAAGCTCTCAGGTGCGGCAAGGCAACTACCGCGGCAAGCCACTTGCCGCGGCAAACCACCACCTCAGGCCTGCGCTCCAGCTCACCTGCCCACGCGTCGCTCTGGGGCTTCCCCGGAGGCACGTGGCGGGGTGCCGCGCAACCTGAGACGCGCGGTGGCATGCGACGCTGGCAGAGTCGCCCCCGTGGCAAGCGGAGGCGCCCCTAACGGTCCGCCTCGGCACTGTTCAGGCGATCCAGACGAGCATTTGATGCCTTTGTCCCCCGCCGTCAGAGTTAGGTGCGATAGCACTGTGTGGCCACTATTCGCAGAGTTCCTTGCCGGTTTTACCCTCACCTGCGTCGCTACCTGTGGGAAACCCCTTAGCATATAAAAGGAGGCCCAGGCGCACGTAGAGGGGGGGAGAGGGACCGAACCCTGGAGGGGACCGAGAGGGACCGAACCCTGGAGGGGAGAAGAGATCCGAACCCAAAAGGAGGACGCCCAGTAGACCCTCGTCTACGTCCAGCTCCAACTTACTGTAGCTTCTTGCGCTCCGGAGCAAGAACTCGAATCAACCAGACATGCAGCAGTAGGGTTTTACGCATCCGTGCGGCCCGAAGCTGGGTAAAATCGTTGTGTGTGTGTCGCCTCGATCTGCTCTTTGTGCAACCTCCGCCCCCGCCGAACCGACAAGGGGCTCCGTCCCCATAGGTGCTTGTGGAGGCCGATATCCCCCGACATCTTTGGCGCGCCAGGTAGGGGGCGCGTCGAGGTCGTGCGAACCAGATTTGGCGACCACAGGCGAGCTCGGGTATGGCCAGGTACCTGTCCGCTCCAACCCAGTGGAGCGGAGGCATTCCTCCTCAGGGACTCGCGCACGGCCCTCCTCGAGTACCCACTCACGCTGAGTCCGGGCAAGAGCAGCTACTCCTTGAGGAGGACCGCCTTCCGGCCGCTGAGCGAGTCTCTCGCCTCCAGCAAACTCTGCGCCGCTCCCGTAGCCGCAGAAGTTAGCGCCAGAAGTTGCAGGAAAGGCGACCTCGTTCTTCGGCGCGCCCAGGCCGCCAAGATCCAAACGAGTCGACGCCGACCGTGGGAGGGACCTTGCCAGCGCGGCAGTCGGAACCCGTTCCGTCGGCCATCCTCTCTGTCCAAGTCTTGCCGCAGTTGCATGTAATCCTTGGTATAGAGACGGGCGCAGATCCCAAGCATAGCTTATGTGCCCCGCACATCTTGTCGATTTCGCGCCTCTCCGCTTGGCGCATGCATTATTTGACACGATTGTGCAGCACTCGACTCCGGCGAGCGATGGCAGGCCGTGAGGCCCCGAGCCCTCGTTATTCCCTTACCTCGAGAAGGGGGGATGACGGGGTGGGCTGGGCGTCGCCCTGGGAAGCTGCGGCTTGCCGGACTGCAAACGACAGAGAAGCTAAGTCGCCAAAGTTTGAGCGATTAAGCTCCTTTTTATTCTTAAGTTATCTTCCTCGAACGACCGAGCTTCGTATGGGAAACCTGTGCGCGGAGGGGCCGGCTCGTGGCTGGTTGCGCCCTTATTTCATTTCGAGTCCGCTCAACGACTTAAGTGTGCTACATCCCGAGTAGCGTCCTTACTTGTTTCGAACTCGCTCGACAGCTTGAGTGTGCCGCGACTGCAGTCGCCACGCATACCTCGCCCTGAGCCTGCTCAACATTTAAGTGAGTTGCGCCAGCCGCGGCAAGGTTTCTTGCCGGTGGAGGCTCCGTCAGCGGGTTGCTGATGTTCCGCACTCGGCACCCGTGGCAAGGCGGAGACTTGCGCCGACAAGTTCCCGGAAGCGTAGGGCGCGAACGTACGAAGCACAAGGTCGAACAAGGGAGATAACAGCGCAATGAACTGCCTAAGATAAAAGTTATATTACAAAATGACTTGCCGCTGTTCTAATCAGTTGTTTCTATGGCATGCTCAGCAGCGACAAGAGAAGAAAAAGAAAGAGGTGGGCGGCCTAATCCGCGCGGTCGCCCTCGATCCGCCTGATCCCGGCCACCCTTTCCACAATGGGGGTGACGAGGGCCCTGATCTCCGTCAGGTCAGCGTCTTCCGGCAAGTGCCTGAGGACGTTGGTGAGCCTGATGGTGGGGTTGCGGAAAACGATCTTCACCAGCACCCTCTCGAGGGCCCCGGAGACAGCTTCCCGCATCTCCTCGGCCAGTTGCTCCGGGATCTTTTCCCGGAGATGCTGGAGCACCCCCACCAAGCCCTTGAAGAAGGAAGTGAGCTTGGCGCTCGGGGGGACGTTCTCGCCGGAGGGGTACTCGTGGCCCTCCATCCCCAGCAGCTTCAGCTCCTTGTCGATGGCGGTGGCGATGTCGACGAGGCCTTCGGTCCATCGCTCCACCGTCTCCTGGAAGTCGTTCTGGGTAACGGCGGCACGCTTCAACAGCTCCTCGTTGCCAGCAACCTCCTTCCGCAAGGTCGCTTCCTGCTCCTTGGCGCTCTCCAGCGCCTTGGCCAGGGTGTCCAGCTTCAGCTCGAGGACAGCCTTGGAGTCCTTGGCGGCGTCGAGCTCCTGGATCTTCTCGACGAAGTGGCCCTGCAGCTCGCCAAGGGTGTGAGCGCCCTTCTCGCGCTCCTGTTTGAGCGCGGCAAGCTCCTCACCGCTCGCCTTGAGGTCGCTGACGAGCTGCGCCACCCTCGCCTCCAGCTCCCCCTTGGCGACCTCGGCGGCCGCGGCAGCGTCCTGCGCTTTCTGCAGGGCCCCGCCGAGCGCCTGCTCGCGCGCGGCAACCTCCTCGTTGTGGCTGGCGAGGCTAGCCCTCTGCTGCACCAGTTCGCTTTCCCGCACGGATAGCCCCGCAGCGGCAAGCCTCTGCTGCTCTTCGGCCTTTGCCTTCTCGAGGAGAAAGGCCATCCGCGCCTCGTCGAGCAGCCTCCGCTCCTCCGCCAAAGACCGGAGAGCCTCCTGGTTGAGCTCCCGGAGCTCCCCAGCATGCTTCTCCATGTCCGCACCGGCCTTCGCGACGAGTGCCTCCTGGCGCTCCACCTTGGCCTGCCGGGCGCGGTAGAGCGACACAAGCTTCCGGAGCAGCCGCTCCTCCTCGGGCTCGCCGCTGCTGGTGCTCGGCGCGTCGACTATTGTCAGCCCGACGGAGGCGAGCACTTATCCGTCCAAGGCCTCCCCCTCGACCGGCGCCCTGGAGCTAGGCTCCCAGGGGAGCCTGATGAAGACGCCATCGTCGGCCTGCAGGTAGGCGCCTGCCGGGGGCTCCTCGGGGCCCGACGTGGTAGCAACGGCAGGATCGCCGGACTGCGGAGTGCTTGACGCCCCGGACTCCCCGGGGCCATCGGCGCGGTCGCCGGTCCCCTCGCCGCCTGCTGCCGCGGCGGCCTTGGCGGCTTCGGCCTCCCCGCCGCCTGCGGGGTCGTCGGTGCCTTCCGCCTCCTCGATGACGACGACGTCGTCGGCGTCGCCACGCGCGCCCTCCCCGACGACGACCTCGGTCTCCATCGGGTCCGCGGTGGGCGGGTCTGACGGCCGGAAGAGGGGAGAAGAGTCAACCGAGCAGCCGACAAAAAGCTCATAAGGAAAGATAGCCAGGGGAAGTTTTCCGTGCAGGGGGGCTTACCGGTGGCAGGGTCCGTGGCCGCGGCCTCCGCTGCCGGGGGATCGCTGGCCGCGCCCCTCGCCGGAGATCCCTCCCTTGCCGGAGAGGTCTTCCTTGCCGGGGGCTCCTCCCTTGCCGGGGAGGTCTCCCCTGCCGGGGGCTCCTCCCTTGCCGGAGATTTCTCCCTAGGCGGGGTGGTCGACGCAGACGACGCGGCAGGAGTGCCCCCTGGGGTCGCCTGCTGGGGCTGCTCTGCTCCTACCCAACGACAACAACAACAACCACATGTCAACAGAGAGAAGGGAAGCTCCCGCGCGCGCCAAACGGCAAGAACTAGCCGTGCCCTCACCCTGGGGGCTGCGCTGTGGGCTGCCCTGCGGGCCCGCTGCCAGGTCCGGCAAGGTCGTCTCCGGCACCTCCCCAGTTGCCGGGGGAGATCCACCCTCAAGGACGACCAGCGGGATCTTGGCCCTCTTCGCCCTCCTCTGGGCCAGGGTACTGAAAAGGGAACGGTTTCGGGGGAGGATGAATGGGCTGCGAAACAAGACGAAGCAACAGAAATCAAGAAGATACAATCTCTACCAGGAACTTACTCTCCGTCCTCCTCTTCGTCGTCGGAGCTGAGCGCGGAGTAATCAAAAACCGGCTTGCTCCAGGCGCGAGGAGACAGGGGAGTGGGTTCCCGGGACCGCTTGGCGGGGGCGGTGGACGACCCCGCCCCTGTTGCCGCCGCGGAACGGGGAGCGGCAGGAGCAGAAGCCATGGCCCGTGAGGACCCCGCTCCCGCTGCTTCAGAGGCGCGCGTCACCCGGGGCTGCGGACGCTGGTCGGCCTGCCGCACCACCTCTCCGGCCCTGCGGAGACGCCTCCTCGGCTGGGCAGGGGGCTCCGCCTGCGACGAGCTGCCCGGGAGCTGCGAGGAGGGCGCGTCAGCCTCCGGCAAGCCGCCCTCGTCCTGGGCGGGCTCGCCCGCACCACCGTGCCCGGCTGGTTCCTCCGCGCCGGCGAGCTCCATTTGGCCGGCGAGGCTCTCCGCCTCCGCCGCGTCTGCCTCAGCCAGGGTGAAGCCAGACTCGCCCGCGGCCGCGGCGGCCGCCGCCTCCTCCATCCTGGAGGCGATGTAGGCCAGCTCCTCGGAGGTGGTGTCCCGCGTGAGGCCCCTCTTCTCGTCGGGGTCGACCGGCGCCTCCTCCAAGTTGTCGAAGAAGGCTTGCACGACGTCGTCCGCCGGCTCCTGCCAGGTCGCGTCGATCCCGTGCGAGTCGCACAGCGGCATCATCGCGAGGATGCGGCTGAGCGCCGAGTTGTTGCACAGGGGGACGACGCCCGGCGGCAACCTGAACCATTCTGGGTGCTCGGAGTCGTGCTTGAACAGCTCCTTCAACACTCCGTCGAGCTCCAGAACGGTGAAGTTGTAGTTGAGGCCCGGGCGCAGCCTCATGATGTCCGCCGCGTTTTGGAATTCCCAAGCCGGTTTCCCCCTCTCCTGTAGGGGGGCGATACGCCGGCGAAGGAAATCCGCGCCGACGGCGCCGACGGTGAGCCCGGCAAACCTGAGGCACAGGATTCGGGTGGCGGCAATCTTCAGCTTGGCGTCGTCCGGGGCCAGGTCGCTCCAGTCGCGGCCGCGCACCACTGGAGTTCGCCACACGGCAGTGAACGGCGGTGGATTCTCCTCGACGATCAGGCACCACTCGGCCCTCCACTCCTCCCATCTGCCACGGAGTTCCCCCTCCAAGTAGACCTCTTTCTTGCCGGTTCTGGAGACCCAGGCGACTCCGCCGGACAGCGGCTCTCCTTTCTCCACTCGAGGAGTAAAGAAGTGGCGGAAGAGGGCTACGTTGGGGCGGACTCCGACAAAGTTCTCGCAAAGGTGTGCGAAAACCGCCATTGTCAGAACGGCGTTGGGGGTGAAGTCAAGGAGGTGGAGGTTGTAGGTGTGCATGATGTCGCAGAAGAACTCAGAAAAAGGCGGGCAGAGCCCGTAGAGGAAGAACACGGCAAAGAAAGGGTACCCGGTCGGGTACAGGTTCTGGGCAATGGCGGGAAGAACTCGCGTGCGCGGATGCGCTCGCGTCGCCGTCGACCAGAAGAGGCGGTATCCGTTCTTCAGCCCCAGCGCATCGAGCTGAGGGGGGAACGTCGCCTTCTCCTTCCGAAGCGCTTCCAGCCGCAGCGCCTCGGCCGACTTCACGGCCTTCCCCTTCGCCTTGTCGCTCTTCGGGGCCATGGCAGGAACAGGAAGGGGGAGTTGCTGACGTTGGCGGCATCGGGGGCTGCGAGGGCGAATCGCTGCTTTCTCTAGCAAGGAGGAAGTGGCGGAGATTTTCGAGGAACAGCAACCAGCGGAATGGCGAGCTGCCCCTGTTCCCCTCCGCTTATAAAGGGGGTGGGGAGGGGCGCGGACGTTTCGCCTTTCCAAATCAAGAAGTCGTGCCCGACGTGACGCAGGCCTGCGGGCCTCAGCCCCGCGCACGCCACCCACGTCATGCACGTCTCGCATGCCTCGCCCCCCACGACGCCGCGATAAGCGCGCGCCACTTGGGGAGGGCGCGACGAGCACGGAGTTAAGGAGCAGAGCAACCCAGGCCACGCGTGCCCGTGCACTGTTAGGGCCTGGCCCAACAACGCTCGGCACCGTGTCTGGCCCAGGCCCGGGGGCTCCTGTCGGTGTACTAAAGTAGGGGTACCTTAGTACCCCGAACTTGTGCACGGGCAGTAGTAGCATACCGCGGCAAGGCCTGCTAGGGGAGCGACAAGAGTCTCCACGGCCCTTTCTGGGCCGGACGAAGGCCAAGTGATCGAGCCAAGAAGACCAAGCCCCGGCAAGAGGAGCTTGCCGGGCCAAGGAGGCAAGGTCCGGCAAGAGGAGCTTGCCGGGCCAAGGCGACAAGGCCCCGGCAAGAGGAGCTTGCAGGGACGACTAAGCCGAAGCACCAAGGCCCCGGCGGGAGGAGCTCGCCGGGATGGCCAAGCCAAGACACCCCAAGAGAAGCCCGCCGCGGCGCGCCGCGCGCCCTGGCAAGGCCTGATGAGCGGCAAGCTCTCAGGTGCGGCAAGGCAACTACCGCAGCAAGCCACTTGCCGCGGCAAACCACCACCTCAGGCCTGCGCTCCAGCTCACCTGCCCACGCGTCGCTCTGGGGCTTCCCCGGAGGCACATGGCGGGGCGCCGCCAACCTGAGACGCGCGGTGGCATGCGACGCTGGCAGAGTCGCCCCCGTGGCAAGCGGAGGCGCCCCTAACGGTCCGCCTCGGCACTATTCAGGCGATCCAGACGGGCATTTAATGCCTTTGTCCCCTGCCGTCAGAGTTAGGTGCGATAGCACTGTGCGGCCACTATTCGCACAGTTCCTTGCCGTTTTTACCCTCACCTGCGTCGCTACCTGTGGGAAACCCCTTAGCATATAAAAGGAGGCCCAGGCGCACGTAGAGGGGGGGAGAGGGACCGAACCCTGGAGGGGACCAAGAGGGACCGAACCCTGGAGGGGAGAAGAGATCCGAACCCAAAAGGAGGACGCCCAGTAGACCCTCGTCTATGTCCAGCTCCAACTTACTGTAGCTTCTTGCGCTCCGGAGCAAGAACTCGAATCAACCAGACATGCAGCAGTATGGTTTTACGCATCCGTGCGGCCCGAAGCTGGGTAAAATCGTTGTGTGTGTGTCGCCTCGATCTGCTCTTTGTGCAACCTCCGCCCCCGCCGAACCGACAAGGGGCTCCGTCCCCATAGGTGCTCGTGGAGGCCGATATCCCCCGACAGTCGTGTGTTGGATTGCTTGTTTGTCACGATGGCTCTACCTAGATTTGGTGATCTTCACCTTAAAAGGTTAGAAGAGATCGAAAGCAACGTCAGGAGTTTTATGGTTTTGCAATTTGAGCATAATAATTTCTTCAGAAACGAGCTTAAAGAACAAAAAAGTTTTATGAGTTATATGAATAAAGAGCTCGATGATATGTCTAAAGAATTTGATGGTCTAAGATCCCAAATTGCTCGTCTTGAGAAGTTGACTGCTGAAATTTCGGATAAGCAGGCTACCTTAGTTAATAAGATGGCCGCTAAACCAGATTTCTATGAAAACAAAGATGAGGATCTAAAAGTTATTGATGTGTCCCCTATTAAATCTTTGTTTTGCAATATGAATCTTGATAATGATGGGACTGAATATGATCCACCTTTACCTAGAAGGCGTTCCAAAAATTCGGAGTTTTTAGATCTTGATGCTAAAATTGATAAAAGTGGGATTGAAGAAATTAAAACCCTAGATATTGCTAAACCCACTATTTTGGATTTCAAGGAATTTAATTATGAAAGTTGCTCTTTGATTGATTGTATTTCCTTGTTGCAATCCGTGCTAAATTCTCCTCATGCTTATAGTCAAAATAAAGCGTTTACTAAACATACCGTTGATGCCTTGATGCAATCTTATGAAGAAAAGCTTGAGTTGGAAGTTTCTCTCCCTATAAAACTTTATGATGAGTGGGAACCTACTATTAAAATTAAGATTAAGGATCATGAGTTCTATGTGATTTGGGTGCAAGTGTTTCCACTATTCCCAAAACTTTGTGTGATTTGCTAGATTTCCGTGATTTTGATGATTGCTCTCTAAACTTGCACCTTGCGGATTCCACTATTAAGAAACCTATGGGAATAATTAATGATGTTCTTATTGTTGCAAATAGGAATTATGTGCCCGTAGATTTTATCGCTCTTGATATAGATTGCAATCCTTCATGCCCTATTATTCTTGGTAGACCTTTCCTTAGAACGATTGGTGCAATTATTGATATGAAGGAAGACAATATTAGATTCCAATTTCCATTAAAGAAAGGCATGGAACACTTCCCTAGGAAGAAAATAAAATTACCATATGAATCTATCATGAGAGCCACTTATGGATTGCCTACCAAAGATGGCAATACCTAGATCTATCCTCACTTTCATGTCATTAGGAAGAAGTTTGTTAATAAGACTTGATCAACCTTGTTAATGGATTCCTTTTGATGAGCATGAGATGGATGAATTTAGAATGCACAACTTTCTGTACCTATCTTTTACTCTCTGTTATTTAGATTAAATAAAGTAAATTAGTGTTTTCTGTGTGTTTTCTGAATTATCTATGCAATAAAAAATGTCCCAAAAATATAAGTTCTCCAAATGCCTTGAATATTTAGTATGATTTTTTATAGAATATTTGAGAATTTCTCGCACTGAGAGCACACCAGGGGCTTCACCAGTGGGCCACAACGGTGGAGGGTGCACCCAACCCCCTGGGCGTGCCCCCTGCATTGTAGGTCCCATGTGGGTCCCCTCCACTTATTCCAGCACCCATCCACTTCGTCTTCCTCTAGAAAAAATCACCCCATAGCTCAAACATGTGGTCTTGCTCATCTTGCTGCCATTTTTTATCTCCTTGTGCAAAGCTGCATTTGCAAAACTATTTTGGGGGATTGTTCTTTGGTATGTGACTCCTCCAATGGTCCAATTAGTTTTTGTTCTAGTGCTTTATTTATTGCAAGCTGTTGTGGTGACCTTGTTCTTGAGCTTGCATGTCGAATTTATATGGTCCAAAGTTGTTTTGATGCATGATTTAGCTTCCAAACACTTGTAGGAGTAGTTGCTATCAATCTTGTTGAGTTTGGTTCGTTTTATTTTGAGTTACTAAAAATTTCAGAAATTTTCAGAGAAAGATAATGATGAGGAGATTGCTGAGAGGCTCCTCGAGCCGGGGTTTGAAGGAAAAAATAAAATGAAGAGAAGGAAAAGCCCAAGTACAACCTTCCTCGCACCGCGGAGGTTCGGCTGTGTGAATGGCCATGTGATGCATTCTTGGAGGCGGCTGGAATTTATGAGGATTTCTATTATTTGGCAGAGAATCCAGGAATCACCGACTTCCTCCACGACCAGTGTGACCAGTACCTCCTACTCACTAATACTTTCGTGCAAAAAATTCATTTTCATGCTAGGAGATCACCACCCATGGTAGAGTCTCACTTATATGATGAGCATAAGGAGATGACGCTTTATGACTTTTATGAGGTTTGTAAATTACCTTATGAGGGCAGCGTCGACGAGCCACATCCTAGAGATGTCGAAGATTTTATTGATGAAGTTACCATAGGGGAAAGGAGAAAGGTGTCGAAAGCGAGAGTGTCTAGTTTACATTTTTCCTGTTTTGCGCTACTACTCATTATTTGCTGGGAGATGTTTAATTGGTCGCGGGGAGAGTGGAGGCCTTAGTGCTCCTGACCTTGCTATTTTGCTCCATGCTTTACTTCATGATAAAACTTTTAGTTTGGGCGCTATGGTTGCTCGACGGTTGAGTTTAAACCGTATGAAGGGTCCTATTTTGTGACGTATCTTTGCTTCCCGTCTTGCTAGATGCTTTGTGATACCCATTAGGCACGATGAAAAAGAGGAGAAGCTGCTACCCTCTATATACTTAGATTATGAAAGCATGGTAGCACATGAATTTATTAAGAAAGACGATGACAAGAGACTCATCTATAACCTGGTATTTAGCTAGAAGACTTGTCAGATTATTACCTTGCCTGCACCTACTTTGTTCGATATTCATTCACGCAAGTACTTCATCCTACCCGCGGACATTCATGCATACCGGGAGGGGACGCGATCCCTAGTTCCTGAGCCATAGCCATCACCTGATCCATATCAGGAGTCTATTTATCAGTGGGAGCCACAGGAGCTCGCTAACCAGTGGAACCCCCAGGATCCTCCTCAATACACCGGAGAGGGCTACTTTGATCCATGGGTGTAGACCAACTTAGGCCAAAATCCTAAGCTTGGGGGGGTACGTATTTCCCACCGACATTACATTCATGTTCACACATTCATTCCAGTTGTCGGTGTTCATACTTTTTCATTGTATTATCCATGTTAGTTTATTTTATAATTCCCGCTTTCTTGTGTGTTTGAAAAACCTTAAGAAAACCCAAAACAAATTAGTTGTAGCTTATTTCCTTTCCATGTTTATTTAGTAGTAGTAGTATTAAAGAAAACCCAAAAAGATTTCCCGTTCTTGTTTTGCTTGTTGGGAGCTTTCCCGTGTAGATAGTTTTGCTCGTTCTTGTTTTACTTTCTTTAGAAAAACAAAAACTCCGAAATCATTTCAGTGTGTTTCTTTGAAATTCTTTTCTTTTCTTTGGGGGTCGAGAGGAGAAGACCACGATGAAAATGTTGAGTGGCTCTCGTATGCATTATTGTTGATCTAACAAAGAGCCCATATTACCTTGTCTTCTCCTATGAAATAAATGTTTGCAGATCCCAGCTTAGTCCAATGCACGTGCACTATCATTATTATCCACATCGTTCGATCGTGCAAGTGAAATGCAATAATGACGATATATGATGAAATGATTGAGATGAGGAAAAGCTGGTATGAACTCAAAATATGATTAGTTCATCATTCTTGATTCAGCCCATTATGAATGAAACATATTTGCAATGACAATTAGAGATTACAGTTACTCATGCGATGCTTAATTAGCTAGGAGTTTATAATGGTTTACCTTGTGTGCCAACATACTTTTAAAATGGTTGTGATGTAGTATGATAGGATGGTATCCTCCTTTGAATGATTCGAGTGGCTTGACTTGGCACATGTTCACGCATGTAGTTGAAACAAAATCAACATAGCCTCCATGATATTTATGTTCATGGTGATTTATATTCTACTCATGCTTGCACTCAATGTTGGTCAATCTCAATGCATGTTTATGACCATTGTCGCTCTCTAGTTGGTCGCTCCCCAGTCCTTTTCTAGCCTTCACTTGTACTAAGCGGGAATACTGCTTGTGCATTGATACATCTCCAACGTATCTATAATTTTTTATTGCTCCATGCTATATTATCTACTGTTTTGGACATTATTGGGCTTTATTATTCACTTTTATATTATTTTTGGGACTAACCTATTAACCGGAGGCCCAACCCAGAATTGTTGTTTTTTGCCTATTTCAGAGTTTCGCAGAAAAGGAATATCAAACGGAGTCCAAACAGAATGAAACCTTCGGGAACGTGATTTTTAGGAAGATTATGATCCGGGAGACTTGGACCCTACGTCAAGAAACGAAAGAGGAAGGCACGAGGTAAGGGGCGCGCCCACCCCCCCATGGCATGCCCTCCACCCTCGTGGGCCCCCGTTGCTCCACCGACGTACTCCTTCCTCCTATATATACCTACGTACCCCCAAACGATCAGATACGGAGCCAAAAACCTAATTCCACCGCCGCAACCTTCTGTACCCACGAGTCCCATCTTGGGGCCTGTTCCGGAGCTCCGTCGGAGGGGGCATCCATCACGGAGGGCTACTACATCAACACCATAGCCTCCCCGATGAAGTGTGAGTAGTTTACCTCAGACCTTCGGGTCCAAAGTTAGTAGCTAGATGGCTTCTTCTCTCTTTTTGGATCTCAATACAATGTTCCCCCCCTCTCTCGTGGAGATCTATTCGATGTAATCTTCTTTTTGCGGTGTGTTTGTTGAGACCGATGAATTGTGGGTTTATGATCAAGATTATCTATGAACAATATTTGAATCTTCTCTGAATTCTTTTATGTATGATTGGTTATATTTGCAAGTCTCTTCGAATTATCAGTTTGGTTTGGCCTACTAGATTGATATTTCTTGCAATGGGAGAAGTGCTTAGTTTGGGTTCAATCTTGCGGTGTCCTTTCCTAGTGACAGTAGGGGCAGCAAGACACCCTCATCAAAACAAGGTAGGGGCGCACCCTCCACCCTCGTGGGCCCCCTGTTGCTCCACCGACGTACTCCTTCCTCCGATATATACCTACGTACCCCCAAACGATCAGATACGGAGCCAAAAACCTAATTCCACCGCCGCAACCTTCTGTACCCACAAGATACCATCTTGGGGCCTGTTCCGGAGCTCCGCCGGAGGGGGCATCCATCACGGAGGGCTTCTACATCAACACCATAGCCTCTCCGATGAAGTGTGAGTAGTTTACCTCAAACCTTCGGGTCCATAGTTAGTAGCTAGATGGCTTCTTCTCTCTTTTTGGATCTCAATACAATGTTCTCCCCCTCTCTCGTGGAGATCTATTCGATGTAATCTCCTTTTGCGGTGTGTTTGTTGAGACCGATGAATTGTGGGTTTATGATCAAGATTTTCTATGAACAATATTTGAATCTTCTCTGAATTCTATTATGTATGATTGGTTATGTTTGCAAGTCTCTTTGAATTATCAGTTTGGTTTGGCCTACTAGATTGATCTTTCTTGCAATGGGAGAAGTGCTTAGTTTGGGTTCAACCTTGCGGTGTCCTTTCCGAGTGACAGTAGGGGCAGCAAGGCACACATTGTATTGTTGCCATCGAGGATAACAAGATGGGGTTTTTATCATATTGCATGAATTTATCCCTCTACATCATGTCATCTTGCTTAAGGCGTTACTCTATTTTCATTAACTTAATACTCTAGATGCATGATGGATAGCGGTCGAGGAGTGGAGTAATAGTAGTAGATGGAGGCAGGAGTCGGTCTACTTGTCTCGGACGTGATGCCTATATACATGATCATACCTAGATATTCTCATAACTATGCTCAATTCTGTCAATTGCTCAACAGTAATTCGTTCACCCACCGTAAAATACTTATGATCTTGAGAGAAGCCACTAGTGAAACCTATGGCCCCCGGGTCTATCTTCATCATATTAATCTTCCAACACTTAGTTATTTTCTTTGCTTTTTACTTTGCTTTTATTTTACTTTGCATCTTTATCACAAAAAATACCAAAAATATTATCTATCATATCTATCAGATCTCACTCTCGTAAGTGACTGTGAAGGGATTGACAACCCCTTATCGCGTTGGTTGCGAGGATTTATTTGTATTGTGCAGGTACGAGGGACTCGCGCGTAGCCTCCAACTGGATTGATACCTTGGTTCCCAAAAACTGAGGGAAATACTTATGCTACTTTGCTGCATCACCATTTCCTCTTCAAGGGAAAACCAACGCAGTGCTCAAGAGGGAGCAAGAATGATTTCTGGCATCGCTGCCGGGGAGTCTACGCAAAAGTCAACATACCAAGTACCCATCACAATCCCTTATCTCCCGCATTACATTATTTGCCATTTGCCTCTCGTTTTCCTCTCCCCCACTTCACCCTTGCCGCTTTATTCGCCCTCTCTTTTCCGTTCGCCTCTTTTTCGCTTGCTTTTTGTTTGGTTGTGTGTTGGATTGCTTGTTTGTCACGATGGCTCTACCTAGATTTGGTGATCTTCACCTTAAAAGGTTAGAAGAGATCGAAAGCAACGTCAGGAGTTTTATGGTTTTGCAATTTGAGCATAATAATTTCTTCAGAAACGAGCTTAAAGAACAAAAAAGTTTTATGAG
Organism: Aegilops umbellulata; assembly: GCA_032464435.1. Taxonomy (NCBI): domain Eukaryota; kingdom Viridiplantae; phylum Streptophyta; class Magnoliopsida; order Poales; family Poaceae; genus Aegilops; species Aegilops umbellulata. The sequence continues at coordinate 4,800,735 of CP136059.1, forward strand.
TTATATGAATAAAGAGCTCGATGATATGTCTAAAGAATTTGATGGTCTAAGATCCCAAATTGCTCGTCTTGAGAAGTTGACTGCTGAAATTTCGGATAAGCAGGCTACCTTAGTTAATAAGATGGCCGCTAAACCAGATTTCTATGAAAACAAAGATGAGGATCTAAAAGTTATTGATGTGTCCCCTATTAAATCTTTGTTTTGCAATATGAATCTTGATAATGATGGGACTGAATATGATCCACCTTTACCTAGAAGGCGTTCCAAAAATTCGGAGTTTTTAGATCTTGATGCTAAAATTGATAAAAGTGGGATTGAAGAAATTAAAACCCTAGATATTGCTAAACCCACTATTTTGGATTTCAAGGAATTTAATTATGAAAGTTGCTCTTTGATTGATTGTATTTCCTTGTTGCAATCCGTGCTAAATTCTCCTCATGCTTATAGTCAAAATAAAGCGTTTACTAAACATATCGTTGATGCCTTGATGCAATCTTATGAAGAAAAGCTTGATTTGGAAGTTTCTCTCCCTAGAAAACTTTATGATGAGTGGGAACCTACTATTAAAATTAAGATTAAGGATCATGAGTTCTATGTGATTTGGGTGCAAGTGTTTCCACTATTCCCAAAACTTTGTGTGATTTGCTAGATTTCCGTGATTTTGATGATTGCTCTCTAAACTTGCACCTTGCGGATTCCACTATTAAGAAACCTATGGGAATAATTAATGATGTTCTTATTGTTGCAAATAGGAATTATGTGCCCGTAGATTTTATCGCTCTTGATATAGATTGCAATCCTTCATGTCCTATTATTCTTGGTAGACCTTTCCTTAGAATGATTGGTGCAATTATTGATATGAAGGAAGGCAATATTAGATTCCAATTTCTATTAAAGAAAGGCATGGAACACTTCCCTAGGAATAAAATAAAATTACCATATGAATCTATCATGAGAGCCACTTATGGATTGCCTACCAAAGATGGCAATACCTAGATCTATCCTCGCTTTTATGCCTAGCTAGGGGCGTTAAACGATAGCGCTTGTTGGGAGGCAACCCAATTTTATTTTATTTTTTACTCTAGCTTTGCTTCTGTTTAGGAATAAATATTTGTTCTAGCCTCTGGTTAGATGTGTTTTTATGTTTTAATTAGTTTTTGTGCCAAGTTAAACCTATAGGATCTTCTTGGATGATAGTTATTTGATCTTGCTGTAATTTCCAGAAACTTTTTGTTCACGAAAAAAATTGTTAAAAATCACCAGAAAGTGATAAAATAGTGATTCCAATTGCTTCTGATCAACAAACAAATTGACTAGGTCTTCATATTTTGGCTGATTTTTTGGAGTTCCAGAAGTTTGCGTTAGTTACAGATTACCACAGACTGTTCTGTTTTTGACAGATTCTATTTTTCGTGTGTTGTTTGCTTATTTTGATGAATCTATGGCTAGTAAAATAGTTTATAAACCATATAGAAGTTGGAATACAGTAGGTTTAACACCAATATAAACAAAGAATGAGTTCTTTACAGTACCTTGAAGTGGTCTTTTGTTTTCTTTCGCTAACGGAGCTCACGAGATTTCTGTTAAGTTTTGTGTTGTGAAGTTTTCAAGTTTTGGGTGAATTTTTTTGATGGATTATGGAACAAGGAGTGGCAAGAGCCTAATCTTGGGGATTCCCATGGCACCCCCAATATAATCTAAGGACACCAAAAAGCAAAAGCTTGGGGATGCCCCGGAAGGCATCGCCTCTTTCGTCTACTTCCATCGGTAACTTTACTTGGAGCTATATTTTTATTCACCACATGATATGTGTTTTGCTGGAGCGTCTTGTATGATTTGAGTCCTTGATTTTTAGTTTACCACAATCATCCTTGCTGTACACACCTTTTGATAGAGCCATACATGATTTGGAAATTATTAGAATACTCTTTGTGCTTCACTTATATCTTTTGAGTTATATAGTTTTGCTCTAGTACTTCACTTATATCTTTTAGAGCATGGTGGTGGATTTGTTTTATATAAACTATTGCTCTCTCATGCTTCACTTAGATTATTTTGAGAGTCTTAAATATCATGGTAATTTTCTTAAATAATCCTAATATGCTAGGTATTCAAGATTAGTAAAATCTTTCTTATGAGTGTGTTGAATACTAAGAGAAGTTTGATGCTTGATGATTGTTTTGAGATATGGAGGTAATAATATCAAAGTCATGCTAGTTGAGTAGTTGTGAATTTGAGGAATGCTTGTGTTGAAGTTTGCAAGTCCCGTAGCATGCACGTATGGTAAACGTTATGTAACAAATTTGAAGCATGAGGTGTTCTTTAATTGTCCTCCTTATTAGTGGAGGTCGGGGACGAGCGATGGTCTTTTCCTACCAATTTATCCCCCTAGGAGCATGCGCGTAGTGATTGGTTTTTGATGACTTGTAGATTTTTGCAATAAGTATGTGAGTTATTTATGACTAATGTTGAGTCCATGGATTATACGCACTCTCACCCTTCCATCATTGCTAGCCTCTTCGGTGCCGTGCATTGCCCTTTCTCACATTGAGAGTTGGTGCAAACTTCGCCAGTGCATCCAAACCCCGTGATATGATACGCTCTTTCACACATAAACCTCCTTATATCTTCCTCAAAACAGCCACCATACCTACCTATTATGGCATTTCCATAGCCATTCCGAGATATATTGCCATGCAACTTTCCACCATTCCGTTTATCATAACACATTCATCATTGTCATATTGCTTAGCATGATCATGTAGTTGACATAGTATTTGTGGAAAAGCCACCGTTCATAATTCTTTCATACATGTTACTCTTGGTTCATTGCATATCCCGGTACACCGCCTGAGGCATTCATATAGAGTCATATTTTGTTCTAGTATCGAGTTGTACTCATTGAGTTGTAGATAAATAGAAGTGTGATGATCATCATTTTCTAGAGCATTGTCCCAAGTGAGGAATATAAGAAAAAAGATAAAGGCCATAAAAAAAGAGAAGGCCCAAAAAAATGAGAGAAAAAGAGAGAAGGGACAATGCTACTATCCTTTGCCACACTTGTGCTTCAAAGTAGCACCATAATCTTCATGATAGAGAGTCTCTTGTTTTGTCACTTTCATATACTAGTGGGAATTTTTCATTATAGAACTTGGCTTGTATATTCCAACAATGGGCCTCCTCAAGTGCCCTAGGTCTTCGTGAGCAAGCAAGTTGGATGCACACCCACTTAGTTTCTTTTGTTGAGCTTTCATACATTTATAGCTCTAGTGCATCCATTGCATGGCAATCCCTACTACTTGCATTAACATCAATCGATGGGCATCTCCATAGCCCATTGATTAGCCTCGTTGATGTGAGACTTTCTCCTTTTTTGTCTTCTCCACATAACCCCCATCATCATATTCTATTCCACCCATAGTGCTAAGTCCATGGCTCGCGCTCATATATTGCGTGAAAAATTATAGGTTTGAGATTTCTAAAGTATGAAACAATTGCTTGGCTTGTCATCGGGGTTGTGCATGATGAGAGCATTCTTGTGTGACGAAAAAGGAGCCTGACTAAACTATATGATTTTGTAGGGATGAACTTTCTTTGGCCATGTTATTTTGAGAAGACATAATTGCTTAGTTAGTATGCTTGAAGTATTATTATTTTTATGTCAATATAAACTTTTATCTTGAATCTTTCGGATATGAATACTCATACCACAATTAAGAATAATTACACTAAAATTATGCCAAGTAGCACTCCGCATCAAAAATTATCTTTTTTATCATTTACCTACTCGAGGACGAGCAGAAATTAAGCTTGGGGGTGCTTGATACGTCTCCAGCGTATCTATAATTTTTTATTGCTCCATGCTATATTATCTACTATTTTGGACATTATTGGGCTTTATTATTCACTTTTATATTATTTTTGGGACTAACCTATTAACCGGAGGCCCAGCCCAGAATTGTTGTTTTTGCCTATTTCAGAGTTTCGCAGAAAAGGAATATCAAACGGAGTCCAAACAGAATGAAACCTTCGGGAACGTGATTTTTAGGAAGATTATGATCCAGGAGACTTGGACCCTACGTCAAGAAACGAAAGAGGAAGGCACGAGGTAGGGGGCGCACCCTACACCCTCGTGGGCCCCCTGTTGCTCCACCGACGTACTCCTTCCTCCTATATATACCTACGTACCCCCAAACGATCAGATACGGAGCCAAAAACCTAATTCCACCGCCGCAACCTTCTGTGCCCACGAGATCCCATCTTGGGGCCTGTTCTGGAGCTCCGCCGGAGGGGGCATCCATCATGGAGGGCTTCTACATCAACACCATAGCCTCTCCGATGAAGTGTGAGTAGTTTACCTCAAACCTTCGGGTCCATAGTTAGTAGCTAGATGGCTTGTTCTCTCTTTTTGGATCTCAATACAATGTTCTCCCCCTCTCTCGTGGAGATCTATTCGATGTAATCTCCTTTTGCGGTGTGTTTGTTGAGACCGATGAATTGTGGGTTTATATCAAGATTATCTATGAACAATATTTGAATCTTCTCTGAATTCTATTATGTATGATTGGTTATCTTTGCAAGTCTCTTTGAATTATCAGTTTGGTTTGGCCTACTAGATTGATCTTTCTTGCAATGGGAGAAGTGCTTAGTTTGGGTTCAATCTTGCGGTGTCCTTTCCCAGTGACAGTACGGGCAGCAAGGCACACATTGTATTGTTGCCATCGAGGATAACAAGATGGGGTTTTTATCATATTGCATGAATTTATCCCTCTACATCATGTCATCTTGCTTAAGGCGTTACTCTGTTTTCATTAACTTAATACTCTAGATGCATGATGGATAGCGGTCGAGGAGTGGAGTAATAGTAGTAGATGGAGGCAGGAGTCGGTCTACTTGTCTAGGACATGATGCCTATATACATGATCATACCTAGATATTCTCATAACTATGCTCAATTCTGTCAATTGCTCAACAGTAATTCGTTCACCCACCGTAAAATACTTATGCTCTTGAGAGAAGCCACTAGTGAAACCTATGGCCCCCGGGTCTATCTTCATCATATTAATATTCCAACACTTAGTTATTTTCTTTGCTTTTTTACTTTGCTTTTATTTTACTTTGCATCTTTATCACAAAAAATACCAAAAATATTATCTATCAGATCTCACTCTCGTAAGTGACCGTGAAGGGATTGACAACCCCTTATCGTGTTGGTTGCGAGGATTTATTTGTATTGTGCAGGTACGAGGGACTTGCGCGTAGCCTCCTACTGGATTGATACCTTGGTTCTCAAAAACTGAGGAAAATACTTACACTACTTTGCTGCATCACCCTTTCCTCTTCAAGGGAAAACCAACGCAGTGCTCAAGAGGTAGCATGCATCCACTTCCATAAACCCAAAGTGTTCCATATGAGTCCACCATACCTACCTATATGCGGTATTTACCTGCCGTTCCAAGTAAATTTGCATGTGCCAAACTCTAAACCTTCAAATGATAATCTGTTTGTATGCCCGAATCGCTCATGTAGCGAATGGGGGTTGTCAGTATCTTCCATGCTAGGTGGGTTATTCTCACGATGAGTGGACTCCGCTCATCATTCATGAGAGAATGGATGGTAACCGGGATGCCCAGTCCCATGCTCAAATCAAATCAAAATATAATTGCAAACAAAACTCCCTAGGACTGTTGTTAGTTGGACGGTACCCGTTGTTTCGGACCAGCTATGGAATGTGCTTGTTGGTGGTGGGGGAGTATAAACATTACCATTCCATTTTGGAACCGCCTATAATGTATCTAGTATGGAAGATATCGAGATCTCTTGGTTGTTATGTTGACAATGAAAGCATGCCGCTCAAAATATTATTTATCTCTATTTCAAAAACTCGAGCTCTGGCACCTCTGCAAATCCCTGCTTCCCTCTGCGAAGGGACTATCTATTTACTTTTATTGCTGAGTCATCATCCTCTTATAAAAAGCACCAGTTAGAGAGCACCACTGTCATTTGTATGCATTGTTATTAATTTATATTGAGTATGACTATGACTGGATCTATTTTGCCATGAATTACAATGTCTAGTCAGCCCTTAATCTTCAGGGGTGCTCTGCATTTATGTTTTGCGGTCTCAGAAAGGGCTAGCGAGATACCATCTTGTTATATCATATCATGATTGTTTTGAAAAAGTGTTGTCATCTGAGATTCATTATTATTGCTCGCTAGTTGATTGTGCCATTGATATGAGTAAATATGAGACCTAAATGTTATTGTGAATATGGTTAGTTCATAATCTTTGTTGAAAACCTGAATGCTGGCTTTACATATTTGCAACAATAAGATCAAAAGGATTTTGTAAAAGTTTTCTTTATCACTTTCAGTTTGTCAACTGAATTTCTTGAGGACAAGCAATGGGTTAAGCTTGGGGGAGTTGATACGTCTCCATCGTATCTACTTTTCCAAACTCTTTTCGCTTGTTTTGGACTCTAATTTGCATGATTTGAATGAAACTAACTCGGATTGACGTTGTTTTCAGTAGAATTGCCATGGTGTTATTTTTGTGCAGAAATAAAAGTTCTCGGGATGACCTGAAACTTCACGGAGAATATTTGTGGAATAAATAAAAAATATTGGGTAAATAATCAAAAGAGGGGGACCCACCACCTGTCCACAAGGGTGGGGGCGCGGCCCCTGGCTTGTGGGTCCCATGAAGCTCCACCGACATCAACTCCAACTCCATATATTCAAGTTCTGGGAGAAAAAAATAAGAGAGAAGGATTCATCGCGTTTTACGATACAGAGCCGCCGCCACCTCCTTCTCTTCCTCGGGAAGGCAGATCTGGAGTCCATCTTGGGCTCCGGGGAGGGGAAATCATCGCCATCATCATCATCAACCATCCTCCATCACCAATTTCATGATGCTCAATGCCGTGCGTGAGTATCCCATCATAGGCTTGCTGGACGGTGATGAGTTGGATGAGATTTATCATGTAATCGAGTTAGTTTTGTTAGGGTTTGATCCCTAGTATCCACTATGTTCTAAGATTGATGTTGCTAGGACTTTGCTATGCTTAATGCTTGTCACTAGGGCCCGAGTGCCATGATTCCAGATCTGAACCTATTATGTTTTCATGAATATATTTGTGTTCTTGATCCTATCTTGCAATTTATAGCCACCTACTACGCGTTATGATCCGGCAACCCCGGAGTGACAATAGTCGGGACACTTCCCGGTGATGGCCATAGTTTGAGGAGTTCATGTATTCACGAAGTGCTAATGCTTTGGTCCGGTTCTCTATTAAAAGGAGGCCTTAATATCCCTTAGTTTCCATTAGGACCCCGCTGCCATGGGAGGGTAGGACAAAAGATGTCATGCAAGTTATTTTCCATAAGCACGTATGACTATATTCGGAATACATGCCTACATTATATTGATGAATTGGAGCTAGTTCTGTGTCACCCTAGGTTATAATTGTTGCATGATGAATGTCATCCGACATAATTATCCATCATTGATCCATTGCCTACGAGTTCGTTTCATATTGATCTTTGCTATGTTACTTTTCCGTTGCCACTATTACGATTGCTACAAAACTGCTACTATTACTTTTGTCACCGTTACCGTTACTTCCATACCACTTTGCTACTAATTATTTTGCTGCAGATATTAAGTCTTTCAGGTGTGGTTGAATTGACAACTCAGCTGCTAATACTTGAGAATATTTTTGGCTCCCCTTGTGTCGAATGATACGTCTCCAATGTATCTATAATTTTTTATTGCTCCATGCTATATTATCTACTGTTTTGGGCAATATTGGGTTTATTATACACTTTTATATTATTTTTGGGACTAACCTATTAACCGGAGGCCCAGCCCAGATTTACTGTTTTTTTCTATTTCAGTGTTTCAAAGAAAAGGAATATCAAACGGAATCGAAACGGAACGAAATCAACTAGAGAAGTTATTTTTTGAAGGAAAGCTACCAGATGGACTTGGACCTCACGTCAGGAGCCAAGGGAGGTGCTCGCTCCCCCCTGCCTCATGGGGCCCCCGAAGCTCCACCGACGTACCTCCTGCACACATATATACCTACGTACCCTAAAACTTCCAGAACAAAGATTAGATCGGGAGTTCCGCCGCCGCAAGCCTCTGTAGCCACCAAAAGTCAATCGGGACCCTATTCCGGCACCCTGCCGGAGGGGGGAACCCTCACCGGTGGCCATCTTCAACATCCCGGCGCTCTCCATGACGAGGAGGGAGTAGTTCACCCTCGGGGCTGAGGGTATGTACCAGTAGCTATGTGTTTGATCTCTCTCTCTCTCTCTCGTGTTCTGGATTTGGCACGATCTTGATGTATCGCGGGCTTTGCTATTATAGTTGGATCTTATGTTTCTTCTCAACCTCTTCTCTCTTGTAATGGATTGATTTTCCCCTTGAAGTAATGTTATCAGATTGAGTCTTTAAAGATTTGAGAACACTTGATGTATGTCTTGCGTGGGATAACCGTGGTGACAATGGGTTATTCTATTGATCCACTTGATGTATGTTTTGGTGATCAACTTGCGGGTTTCGTGACATTGGGAACCTATGCATAGGGGTTGGCACACGTTTTCGTCGTGATTCTCCGGTAGAAACTTTGTGGCACTCTTTGAGGTTCTATGTGTTGGTTTGAATAGATGAATTGAGATTGTGTGATGCATATTGTATAATCATGCCCACCGATACTTGAGGTGACATTGGAGTATCTAGCTGACATTAGGGTTTTGGTTGATTTGTATCTTAAGGTGTTATTCTAGTACGAACTCTAGGGCTGTTTGTGATACTTATAGGAATAGCCAATGGATTGATTGGAAAGAATAACTTTGAGGTGGTTTCGTACCCTACCATAATCTCTTTGTTTGTTCTCCGTTATTAGTGTCTTTGGAGTGACTCTTTGTTGCATGTTGAGGGATAATTATATGATCCAATTATGTTATTATTGTTGAGAGAACTTGCACTAGTGAAAGTATGAACCCTAGGCCTTGTTTCCTATCATTGCAATACCGTTTACACTCACTTTTACCACTTGCTACCTTGCTGTTTTATATTTTCAGTTTACAAAAACCTATATCTACCATCCATATTGCACTTGTATCACCATCTCTTCGCCGAACTAGTGCACCTATACAATCTACTATTGTATTGGGTGTGTTGGGGACACAAGAGACTCTTTGTTATTTGGTTGCAGGGTTGCTTGAGAGAGATCATCTTCATCCTATGCTTACCACAGATTGATAAACCTTAGGTCATCCACTTGAGGGAAATTTGCTACTGTCCTACAAACCTCTGCACTTGGAGGCCCAACAACGTCTACAAGAAGAAGGTTGTGTAGTAGACATCAAGCTCTTTTCTGGCGCCGTTGCCGGGGAGGCTAGGTAAGTAAAGGTATATCTTTAGATCTTCCAATCGAATCTTTTTGTTTCTTGTTTTAGCACTAGTTAGTCTATAAAAGAAAACTACCCAAAAATGGAATTGAGTATACCACATACGCTTCACCTTTTTAATATCTTTCGTGAGTATGATGGAAAAGAAAATTGTGCCAAAGTGTTAGAAGAAGAATGCATTAAAATGTTTGGCACTAAATCTTTGAATGAGGAGCATGATTGCAATGTTGTTGGTATGAACGCCTTGAATATCCATAGTACTAATGATGATTGCACCAGTTATGATGAAAATGCCTCCTATAAACATGTCATTTTTTGTGGAGTGCACTGGGTTTGTAAGTACACACCAAATAGGGAAGATAGATATTGCAAGAGGCATAAGTACTTAGAAACCAAATTGTTGCAAGAAGAGCTAGATGAATGTGGTCAAAGATTTAATATTTTTTGTGCCCCTTGTGAACTTTGCAATGAACATGGTCATTTAAAGCTCCAATGCTATTTGTTTCATGATCAAGTCGTGTCCAAATATTGTGATAATTTGATTACCCTTGAGCATCATAAAGAACTTGGCCTTCTTTTGGGCTATGACGAAATGAAACGTATAACTGAGGGTATTCTAAAGTTTAATCTTGATAAAATTCTTGATTTTGATCTAGAAAATATTTATATGTATTGTGCGGTGAATTGCATTGAAAATCCTTATATTACCAATTACATAAAGAAAAGAAAACAAATAGAAGATGAAGAGAATACTAATGAAAGGGAAGAGACTTCCCAATATCCTGCTATTATTTCTTATGATGAATCAGGTAACGAGGGGGAGCCTTCTATTCAACCAATCTCATTAATAAGGAGCTCCAAAAAGAAGATTGAACCCACACATTACGTGAAGAAGAATAAAAGAAAAAGGAAGAGAGGTAAAAAGGTATCTCTCCCAAATAAAGTTGCTCCTATTATTGTTGTGCCTCATGAAAATGAAGATGATACACTTGATGATGATCTCGTTATGCCTATCGCTTGTTGTGATGATTATGATTGGGAAGATAATGATACTTCTTATGATCTTGAAAATCTTTCTGGCACTTGCTTGGAAGAATATAATAATTGCTATACTATTGGTGCTATCTATACTATTAATGATGAGAGTGATTGTGCCTATGATATGAAAAGGCCCAAGCTTGGGGAAGCTATGTTTGATGAGGATGACATATTTGAGAATATATTTGCTGCAATTAATGTTTGTCCCAAGCTTGGGGATGCTATGTTTAATAATGATGATATTTTTAGCCTCTCAAGTTTTGATATGCAAAGTAGTTATGATGATAGCATGCCTTTTACCTATGATGATTATATTTATGAAAGTGGGTTTGGAAGAGTGTCAACTTTAGGAAGTAATGATCCCACAATATTGGAGGATGTTGAATCTTATAGTATTTATGAAAGTGGATTTGGAGAGGTCATGACTTTATTTAGTGATGTATCCACTATTTCGGAAGAGGTTTCAATTGATTATGATGAGAACAAAGTTGCTACTTATGATGATTATTGTGATAAAACTTATGCTATAAATAGTAGTGATGATTATATTTATAAAACTTGTCATGGTTATGAGTACCCTTTCTCTGAACATTACTCTTTTAATGTGGAAACAATTTATAGTATTCAAGTCTCTTATGATACTCTCACTATTCCGAATGAGAAGAATTTTGCTTATGTGGAGAGTAGTAAATTTTCTATGCTTGTAGATCATGAAAAGAATGATTTGGTGCTGGTTATATTGTTGAATTCATTCATGATGCTACTGAAAATTATTATTAGGGAGGAACATATGATTGTAGGAATTCCAATAATATCAAGTTTCCTCTCTATGTGCTTAAAGTTTTGAAGTTATGCTTGTTTTACCTTCCTATGCAAGTTGATTATTGTTCCCGTAAGTTGTTTTCTCACAAAATCCCTATGCATAGGAAGTGGGTTAGACTTAAATGTGCTAGTCATATTCTTCATTATGCTCTCTTTATGTTTCAATTCTTATCTTTTATGTGAGCATCATTGAAATCATCATGCCTAGCTAGGGGTTTTAAACGATAGCGCTTGTTGGGAGGCAACCCAATTTTATTTTAGTTTCTTGATTTTTGGTTCTGTTTAGGAATAAATAATCCATATAGCTTCTGTTTAGATGTGGTTTTATGTTTTAATTAGTGTTTGTGCCAAGTAGAACCTTTGGGAAGACTTGGGTGAAGTCTTTATGATCATGCTGTAAAAAACAGAAACTTTAGCGCTCACGAGATTAGCTAAAACTTTTTAATGGAGAGTGCTATTTAGTTGATGATTTTTGCATATGATTACTAGACAAATTACTCAGGTCAAACAATTTATTTTAGAATTTTTGGAGTTCCAGAAGTTTGCGTTAGTTACAGATTACTACAGACTGTTCTGTTTTTTGACAGATTCTGTTTTCTGTGTGTGGTTTGCTTATTTTGATGACTCTATGGCTAGTAAAATAGTTTATAAACCATATAGAAGTTGTAATACAGTAGGTTTAACACCAATATAAATAAATAATGAGTTCATTACAGTACCTTGAAGTGGTGTTTTGTTTTCTTTCGCTAACGGAGCTTACGAGTTTTCTGTTAAGTTTTGTGTTGTGAAGTTTTCAAGTTTTGGGTAAAGATTTGATGGACTATGGAATAAGGATTGGCAAGAGCCTAAGCTTGGGGATGCCCAAGGCACCCCAAGGTAATATTCAAGGATAACCAAGCGTCTAAGCTTGGGGATGCCCCAGAAGGCATCCCCTCTTTCATCTTCGTTCATCGGTAACTTTACTTGGAGCTATATTTTTATTCACCACATGATATGTGTTTTGCTTGGAGCGTCGTTTTATTTTCTTTAGCCTTGATTGCTGTTTTATTAAAGTACCAAGATCTGAAATTATTAAATGGGAGAGTCTTCATATAGTTGCATAATTATTCAACTACTCATTGATCTTCACTTGTATCTTTTGGAGTAGTTTGTTGTTTGCTCTAGTGCTTCACTTATATCTTTTAGAGCATGGTGGTTGTTGCATTTTGAAGAAATAGATGAACTCTCATGCTTCACTTATATTATTTTGAGAGTCTTAAATAGCATGGTAATTTGCTTAAATAATCCTAATATGCTAAGCATAAAAGATGTGTAAGAACTCTTATGAGTGTGTTGAATACTATGAGAAGTTTGATCCTTGATGATTGTTTTGAGATATGGAGGTGATAATATTAGTCATGCTAGTTGAGTAGTTGTGAATTTGAGAAATACTTGTGTTAAAGTTTGTGATTCCCGTAGCATGCATGTATGGTGAACTGTTATGTGATGAAGGCGGAGCATGATTTATTTATTGATTGTCTTCCTTATGAGTGGCGATCGGGGACGAGTGATGGTCTTTTCCTACCAATCTATCCCCCTAGGAGCATGCGCGTAATACTTTGCTTTGATAACTTGTAGATTTTTGCAATAAGTATATGAGTTCTTCATGACTAATGTTGAGTCCATGGATTATACACACTTTTATTCCTTCCACCATTGCTAGCCTCTCTAATACCGCGCACTTTTCGCCGGTATCATACAACCACCATATACCTTCCTCAAAACAGCCACCATACCTACCTATCATGGCATTTCCATAGCCATTCTGAGATATATTGCCATGCAACTTACCATCGTTCCGTTTATTATGACACGCTCCATCATTGTCATATTGCTAGCATGATCATGTAGTTGACATTGTATTTGTGGCAAAGCCACCGTTCATAATTCTTTCATACATGTCGCTCATGAGTCATTGCACATCCCGGTACACCGCCGGAGGCATTCATATAGAGTCATATTTTGTTCTAAGTATCGAGTTGTAATTCTTGAGTTGTAAGTAAATAAAAGTGTGATGATCATCATTATTAGAGCATTGTCCCAGTGAGGAAAGGATGATGGAGACTATGATTCCCCCACAAGTCGGGATGAGACTCCGGACGAAAAAAAAGAAAAAAAAAAGAGGCCATAAAAAAAGAGAAAAGGCCCGAACAAGAAAAATGAGAGAAAAAGAGAGAAGGGGCAATGCTACTATCCTTTTACCACACTTGTGCTTCAAAGTAGCACCATGATCTTTATGATAGAGAGTCTCCTATGTTGTCTCATATACTAGTGGGAATTTTTACATTATAGAACTTGGCTTGTATATTCCAATGATGGGCTTCCTCAAATTGCCCTAGGTCTTCGTGAGCAAGCGAGTTGGATGCACACCCACTTAGTTTCTTTTGTTGAGCTTTCATATACTTGTAGCTCTAGTGCATCCGTTGCATGGCAATCCCTACTCACTCACATTGATATCTATTGATGGGCATCTCCATAGCCGTTGATACGCCTAGTTGATGTGAGACTATCTTAACCTCTTTTTGTCTTCTCCACAACCACCATTCTATTCCACATATAGTGCTATATCCATGGCTCACGCTCATGTATTGCGTGAAGATCGAAAAAGTTTTGAAAATGTCAAAAGTATGAAACAATTGCTTGGCTTGTCATCGGGGTTGTGCATGATTTAAATACTTTGTGTGGTGAAGATAGAGCATAGCCAGACTATAAGATTTTGTAGGGATAACTTTCTTTGGCCATGTTATTTTGAGAAGACATTATTGCTTTGTTAGTATGCTTCAAGTATTATTATTTTTATGTCAATATGAACTTTTGTCTTGAATCTTTCGGATCTGAATATTCATATCACAATTGAGAAGAATTACATTGAAATTATGCCAACTAGCATTCCACATCAAACATTATCTTTTTTATCATTTACCTACTCGAGGACGAGCAGGAATTAAGCTTGGGGATGCTTGATACGTCTCCAACGTATCTATAATTTTTTATTGCTCCATGCTATATTATCTACTGTTTTGGGCAATATTGGGCTTTATTATCCACTTTTATATTATTTTTGGGACTAACATATTAACCAGAGGCCCAACCCAGATTTGCTGTTTTTTTGCCTATTTCAGTGTTTCGAAGAAAAGGAATATCAAACGGAGTCGAAACGGAACGAAATCAACTGGAGAAGTTATTTTTGGAAGGAAAGCTACCGGATGGACTTGGACCCCACCTCAGGATCCAAGGGAGGTGCTCACGAGCGTGGGGGCGCGCCCCCCTGCCTCGTGGGGCCCTCGAAGCTCCACCGACGTACCTCCTGCACCCATATATACCTACGTACCCTAAAACTTCCAGAACAAAGATCAGATCGGGAGTTCCGCCGCCGCAAGCCTTTGTAGCCACCAAAAGTCAATCAGGACCCTGTTCCGGCACCCTGCCGGAGGGGGGAACTGTCGGTGTCAAAACCGGCGGATCACGGGTAGGGGGTCTCGAACTGGGCGTCCAGGCCGGATGGTAACAGGAGACAAGGGACACGATGTTTTTACCCAGGTTCGGGCCCTCTCGATGGAGGTAATACCCTACTCCTGCTTGATTAATATTGATGATATGGGTAGTACAAGAGTAGATCTACCACGAGATCAAGGAGGCTAAACCCTAGAAGCTAGCCTATGGTATGATTGTGTATGATGATGGCTGTCCTACGGACTACAACCCTCCGGTTTATATAGACACCGGATAGGATTAGGGTTACACAGAGTCGGTTACAATGGTAGGAGATCTTGAGTATCCGCATCGCCTAGCTTGCCTTCCACGCCAAGGAAAGTCCCATCCGGACATGGGACGAAGTCTTCAATCTTGTATCTTCATAGTCCTGGAGTCCGGAGAAGGTATAGTCCGGCTACCCGAACACCCCCTAATCCAGGACTCCCTCAGTAGCCCCCGGACCAGGCTTCAATGACGACGAGTCCGGCGCGCAAATTGACTTCGGCATTGCAAGGCGGGTTCTTTCCCAAATTCTGTGTACCTGTACGAATAATGTCCGACTTTTGTAGCGCTCCTCGTCTTCTGCGCCCAATAATGGTTGTCTTCCACGTGTTGAACGAATGCGAAAAGCCTGGGGCGTTCTTACATCCATGCCCCTAGCCATTTAAACGAGCCGCCTATTTAACGGGATGAGGATTTAGATCCAAACCGCATCTTCTCCTCTCCGCGAGTTATCATCAGAGCTTTCCCAGCTAAGGTCCATTCCAACATGGCCAGCCGTTGCAGCTCCTCCCCTCGCCCCTCCGGTCCTAAGCCAGGGGACTGGGAGAGTTGCACCATTCCGCATAGCGAGTTAGTGTCGCTTCAGGCCAAGGGATTTCTCCCTCAGGCATACATGGTCCCGGTCCAAGCCGGTCTCGCCACCTACAGTGGCGGAAAACAAGCGGAGAACACCCCCAATCCTTCTAAAGGAGAACGGGTGTGCCTTGTTCCCTATCTGATAAGGGGACTGGGATTTCCAATTCATCCATTTCTCCGCGGGCTTCTGGAGTTCTATGGCCTCCAGCTGCATCATCTCACGCCCGGCTCCGTGTTACATATTGCGGGCTTCGTTGCCCTTTGCGAGCTATTTTTAGGCGTCGAGGCTCATTTTGCGTTGTGGAAGAAGATATTCTGCCTGGTGCCCCGTTCTCAAGAGGGGTCTATATACCAAGTGGGAGGAACCGAAGTATGGCGCATCGCCGGGACCGGATACCTATCCGGAACCCCAAAGAAGGCGTCCGAGGACTGGCCTTCCGAATGGTTTTACATAGACGACGTCCCGCAGCCGGACCCTATCCGGGCCGGTCTCCCTGAGTTCAACAGTGCTCCATTGAAGAAACGCTTGAGCTGGCGTCCATGGATCCCTCAGAGAGAAGGCGACAGAGACGTCCTTTACCTGATGGGCCGGATAAGACTGTTGGCTCATTCTAGACTAACCATGATCAGAGTCATGGCCGCATGCATTATGCGAGGGGTGCAGCCGCTTCAATACAGAGGCCGCCCCATGTGGGATTTCAATGGGGAGGATGACGCCACGCGTTACGGCCGTAAAGGGCCGGACTCGGGTGCCGCCCTAATAAAGGTTATGTCCTCTTTGTACAAGGGAGAAAAGGAGGAGTTCCTCCGCGTTAACCCGCGGGCCGGATTCACTATGTATGAACCTCCAAGTTGGGTAAGCGTACAATTGCGCTTGCCCATTTATTTTATACTTCCATGGTCAGATACGTAGTCTGACGACTTTAATGCAGGAACTGCGACAGGAAGTGAAAGATATAAGCAGCCGCCCTCCACAACCCGAGGACCCAGAACGGTCCCTCGATCCGGACTCTGAAGAGGATCCGGACATATCGGTGGAGCTTATCGACGGGGTGTTTCATCAGCTAAGCAAGGACAACACCTTGGTCGCATTATGGCTGATTACCCCGGGTTAATTCCGGCCTCCCAGGTGACAGAAACCGAAGTCTTTATTCCCTTGAGGGGGATTCCATTTTCCCGTATTCTGGCGTTTCTAACAACAACCGTGTTTCACAGGGGAGATTTCCGAGGCGGGAAGCCGAAACTGCGGTGGCTAGCCAACGAGGGGACACAGGGCCCCATGGGGAAAAAAGAAATGCAGTCCGGACCGAGATGCCGGTGCAAAGGTATTACGCACCCTCCGTTTCCGCAGCGTTATTCCGTCGGGGCATATTAACATTCGTGCTTTCTTCAGGATGAAGAGACCTCGCCGGACTATATCCGGAGAGGCTGCCAATCGCGCCTCCACCAGCCAGGTCCCAGCGACCGGCCAGGAAGCGGAGGCGAGCACAAGGTGTGCACCGGGCGCTCCTCCGACAGAGGATGCGGACAGGCTGTCTGTCACAAATTCTGAAGTGGAGAGTGCCATGAACCACAGGCGTCGCCGGACAGTTTTACGCGACGCTTGTTTCTCCCAAGAGGCTTAGATGCCTTTAATTCGGGAGATGCGTACCTCCGTGCCGCTCAAGATGGTTTAGCCAGAGCCACGGAGTAGTATGTGAAAGACATACGGGTAAGAAAATTTTGGTTAAATATATATATATATATACCAGTAGCCCCCGAGACTTGAAACAGTTAAAGTAACTGATTTAAGGATCATATGCAGGTTCTTATAGAGAAGAACACCATGCTGTCCCAGGAGCTGGAAAAGTGCAAGGCCCAACTAGAGGCCGCACTAGCCGCAGCAGGGGAGCCCAAAGGGACCCCCTCAGGTAAGATACACTTCGAAAGATTAGTATTGTGCGGTTTGGGTGCAAATCTAACAATTCATGTTGCAGATGTCGCCGGACTTGATCCGGAGAAGCAACAACTCTTACGCCGGTTAAAGGCCGGTGAGAGTACGTTGACAAAGGTGAGGCAAGACAAGAATGATCTCCAAGATGCCAACACCAAGCTGGACGTTGAACTTAAGGACGTTCGTGGCCAGCTGTCGGATTCCACGAAGGAGAATTAGCGGCTTCGACATGGCATATTTAGTAAGTGCTTGAACGAACTTTGAAAAATGAGTTCGGCGAGGAAGTCGAATAACAGAGTATTGTCTGTAGGTATGCTCACAGGTCGTCCTGCAGAGGAGATGCCCGGTTCTATGGGTGACTTTCTTCCCGAACTCCTGCAACTGCACGAGCGAATTCGGCAGGCAATGCAAGGCGTTGCCCAAGCCTTATGGCCTGCCCACTCCACGCCCGAGGGCCTTGGAGAGCTTGCGGAGAAGCTGAAGGGAGCTTGGCGGCGCTTCCGGTTGTGGAAGATATCAGCCTGCCGACAAGGCGCTAGGGAGGCCTGGGCCATGGTGAAGACCCGTTTTACGAAGTCTGACCCAAACCATATGGCCGAGGTCGGACCGGTGGGGCCTGACGGGAAGGAGATCCTTGTAAGCTTAGTCTACGGCCAAGTAGAGTTGGCCACAAAGTATTCCCAGCAGGACTGTAAATTAGACAGCCTGTTAGATGGTATAGAGGAGGAATACAATCAGTCGAAATGACTATGTACTTTTGAATTGACATATGTAATGCCTTCTAGCCGGATTGTAGATCGTTTGTCGTTGCCGACCTTTTCTCTTCAACCTCGAGACCTGACGGTCCGGAGTGTGTCCGAATACCATAGCGGTTATACAAGAACCGTGGTATGCGTGGAGACCAGGCGTAGGGGTCATTAGTGCTTTATCAGACAAGTGCCCAACTAGTTATGTTATATTACATGGTTAGTAAGAAACATCTTCCAGAGAGAATAGTTCTGTTAAGGGTTCCTTTCGCTGGGGAGGCATGCCCTAAAGTGCATGTCCGAACTGCGTAAAAAAGATGCAGAAAAAGCATCTGGGGGCGCATGAAAATTTAATAAAAAGATGATCTTTTATTTCACCGACCGAATATTCCCTTAAGAACGCTAGCTTTCGGCTTCACCCAGTCTGAGGTACACATCCGGCTGACCCGGCAGTAACAATCGCAGAGGTGCTCCCTTTACCGCCTACCGAACAATCGGGAACGTAGGGGTAAGCACAGGAGCCAGGCAACCCAGCTTGGCCAAAACTTAAGTCATATCGATGCATATAATGGTGAAGAAAAAGGTACATGCGGAAGTTTGACACATGTGTGGGGCATGAAGCCCGTATGAATAAGCTTCTGTTAAAGAAGCCCCCAGATTAAATGAGCGCAAGTGGCACGTCATTTAGTGAGCCTTTTAAGGGCTATAAACGAAAAAATAGGGGAAGGAGAGAAATATAAGACAGAAAAATGTAAAAAATGGGCAGGGGAAGGAGACGAACACGGAGTCCGGCGCTAGGCATAGAATCTTCGGAGACGTGTGGCGTTCCACGGGTTCGGCTCGAGTCGGTTATCCGACGCATCTCGCAGGCGGTACGCCCCACCAGCCAGGACTTGGTCGATTATGAATGGACCTTCCCATTTGGGCTTGAGTTTGTCCTTTTTCTTATCCGGCGGGCGTAGAACTAGTTCGCCGACATTGTAATTTTTGGCCTGTACTTCTCTGCTTTGGTATCTTTGGGCCTGTTGTTGATAAAATGCGGAACGGGCTTTCGCCACGTCACGCTCCTCCTCCAAGGCGTCCAGGCTGTCCTGCCGATCGAGCTTGGCTTCTCTTTCTTCGTACATGCGCACTCTAGGTGAGTCATGAATTATGTCGCAGGGCAAGACTGCCTCTGCGCCGTACACCATAAAGAATGGTGTGTATCCAGTGGTGCGATTTGGCGTGGTCCACAACCCCCAGAGTATGGAGTCGAGCTCTTCTACCCAGTGCGTGTTAGATTCCTTGAGGGACCGCACTAGTCTGGGTTTGATGTCGCTCATGATAAGACCGTTTGCACGTTCGACCTGGCCATTGGTTTGTGGGTGATAGACTGAAGCGTAATCGAGCTTGATGCCCATGTTTTTGCACCAGAGTTTTACCTCGTCGGATGTAAAGTTTGTACCGTTATCGGTTATGATGTTGTGGGGGATGCCATAACGGTGTACAACCCTGGATATGAAGTCTATCACAGGTCCGGATTCAGCCGTTTTAACAGGCTTGGCTTCTATCCATTTGGTGAACTTATCCACCATGACCAGTAAGTATTTTTTCTTATGGGTTCCACCTTTAAGGGGTCCGACCATGTCAAGCCCCCAGACCGCAAAGGGCCAGGTGATGGGTATAGTTTGGAGTGCGGTGGGTGGCGTATGGCTTTGGTTGGCAAAAAGTTGGCAACCAATGCATCATTGGACTAAGTCCTGAGCATCTGCCCGGGCCATCGGCCAATAAAAGCCTGTACGGAAAGCCTTGCTAACAAGAGACCGAGCAGCAGCGTGATGACCACCGAGTCTGGCATGAATTTCGGCCAGAAGATTCCGCCCTTCCTCTTCGGAGATGCACCTTTGAAGGACTCCGGTAGTGCTTTTCTTATAAAGCTCCCCCTCGTGGACTTTGTAGGCTTTAGATCGCTGCACTATGCAGCGGGCCTCGTTTTGGTCCTCTGGGAGTTCCTGCCCAGTAAGGTAGGCTAGGAATGGTTCTGTCCACGGGGCGATAACCGCCATTATTACGTGGGCTGAAGGTGTAATTTCGTTGGCAGGACCTCCGATTATGTCAGGTTGTTCGGTGTCGAGTGGTGCGGCTACGTCCGGGCTGTTAATTGCGGGTTCCCCCTCCCATGTTACGGATGGCATGAACAATCTTTCCAAAAAGATGTTGGGGGGACTGCATCGCGTTTTGCTCCGATGCGTGCCAGGACGTCCGCTGCTTGATTATTTTCGCGGGCTATATGGTGAAACTCCAGCCCTTCGAACCGAGCTGACATTTTTAGGACTGCATTGCGGTAAGCTGCCATTTTTGGATCCTTGGCATCAAAGTCGCCATTTATTTGGGAGATCGCCAGGTTCGAATCCCCGCATACCTCCAGGCGTTGAATGCCCATGGATACTGCCATTCGGAGACCATGTAGGAGGGCCTCATATTCGGCTGCATTGTTGGAGTCCGTGTACATAATTTGGAGTACATATTGGATTGTGTCTCCTGTGGGGGACGTCAAAACGACGCCAGCCCCCAGTCCGGCCAACATTTTGGAGCCGTCGAAATGCATGATCCAGTTTGAGTATGTGTCGTACTCTTTAGGGAGTTCAGCCTCCGTCCATTCTGCGACGAAGTCGGCCAACACTTGCGATTTGATAGCCCGCCGTGGCTTATAGGTTATGTCGAACGGGAGGAGCTCAATGTCCCATTTTGCGATCCGGCCCATTGCATCGCGGTTATTGATAATGTCATTGAGTGGTACTTCCGAGGCTACTGTAATCGAACACTCTTGAAAGTAGTGTCGTAGCTTCCGGATGCCATGAATACCGCGTATGCAATTTTCTGATAGTGTGATAACCGTGATTTGCATGGAGTGAGGACAGTGGACACGTAGTAGACTGGAATTTGGAGGGGGAATTTGTGTCCGTTCATTTCCCGCTCGACGACGAGTACTGCGCTGCCAACTTGATGGGTTGCCGTGATGTACAATAGCATTGGTTTGCCAGTGTTTGGCGCGGCCAGGACTGGGTTTGTTGCCAATATGGCTTTTATTTCTTCGAGTCCGGCAATGGCGGCATCCGTCCACTCGAAGTGTTCGGTGCACCGTAGGAGGCGGTAAAGGGGCAGCGCCTTTTCTCCCAAGCGGGATATGAAGCGGCTTAGAGCCGCCACGCATCCGGTTAATTTCTGTATTTGTTTGAGGTCTTTTGGGACATCCAATTGTGACAACGCTCGGATCTTGGCTGGATTTGCTTCGATTCCTCTACCGGATACAATGAAGCCCAAGAGCTTTCCGGCTGGAACGCCGAAGACGCATTTCTCCGGATTGAGCTTGATGTCGTATTTTCGGAGGTTATCGAATGTAAGCCTCAAGTCGTCTACTAGAGATTCGACATATTTTGATTTGACGACCACATCATCCACATACGCCTCCACTGTTTTGCCGATCTGATTGGCCAGACATGTTTGTATCATGCGCTGATATGTTGCGCCGACGTTTTTCAGCCCAAAGGGCATTGTGTTGAAGCAGAATGGGCTGTATGGTGTGATGAATGCTGTTGCGGCTTGGTCTGATTCTGCCATCTTGATTTGATGGTAACGTTCGGTTTTCCAAGCGCTTTCCATCGCACAGTACTTTTATACTATGGACGCCAAGTCAGCGAAGCGTGTAATATCACGACGACTTATGGCGTTAAGTATTCCCTCGTCCGTGCAGTTACTGCAAAAGATTGAAATTGTGTCTCCCTCGCGGCAGTCCTTTGTCCTGTTCATAACCAGGAGGAATCTGGCCCAGTAGTGATGTACTGTTTCCTCGGGCTTTTGCCTGATTTGGGAAAGATCACGTATGTTCGGGCGGGCGGGTGGCGTTGAATCTGAGACCTCACCCAATTTACGAGTCGAGGGCCGAAGAGCTTCCAAACTCTGAAGTCCGGAGCGTTGGATGTTGTCCAACAAATCTAGCCCATTGCCTGATTCTAAGCTCAGGTCTTGAACTGTATCCTCCCCTCCGCGGGTATCCGTTCTGGAGGGTTCGGGAATTCGGACGTAGCTAGTCCTTAGAATAGATGAAGGGTCGTCGCACTGCGCCTCTACCACGGCAACGTGGTGGGTGACTTGGGGAGAGTCAATTTCTCTTAGATTGGGTTTAAGCCCAACCTGGTCGTAATTTGTAGCGACCCCCAGTGCGGCGATGCGATCCAAGAGCTTGTTTACGAAAGAGAGCTCCATCGGATCCAGCTGCTCGGCGAGTTCTGAGCTGACGTGAAGGTTGCTTTCGATGACCCGAGAGGTCACCGTCGGTGCAAGGGCCGAACAGGCGGTCGTGAGAAAACCACCTAGCCGGACGGTTTGGCCGACAGCCAAGGCTCCCTTAGTAATGGCGCCTTCTTTAAAGACGGGAAGAGGCATCCTTCCTGATTGCGACGGCACAGAGGAACTCTGAATGAAAGCACCAATGTCGGTGTCAAAACCGGCGGATCTCGGGTAGGGGGTCCCGAACTGTGCGTCAAGGCCGGATGGTAACAGGAGACAAGGGACACGATGTTTTTACCCAGGTTCGGGCCCTCTCGATGGAGGTAATACCCTACTCCTGCTTGATTAATATTGATGATATGGGTAGTACAAGAGTAGATCTACCACGAGATCAAGGAGGCTAAACCCTAGAAGCTAGCCTATGGTATGATTGTGTATGATGATGACTGTCCTACGGACTACAACCCTCCGGTTTATATAGACACCGGATAGGGTTAGGGTTACACAGATTCGGTTACAATGGTAGGAGATCTTGAGTATCCGCATCACCTAGCTTGCCTTCCACGCCAAGGAAAGTCTCATCCGGACACGGGACGAAGTCTTCAATCTTGTATCTTCATAGTCCTGGAGTCCGGCTACCCGAACAGCCCCTAATCCAGGACTCCCTCAGGAACCCTCACCAGTGGCCATCTTCATCATCCCGGCGCTCTCCATGACGAGGAGGGAGTAGTTCACCCTCGGGGCTGAGGGTCTGTACCAGTAGCTATGTGTTTGATCTCTCTCTCTCTCTCTCTCTCTCTCTCTCTCTCTCTCTCTCTCGTGTTCTTGATTTGGCACGATCTTGATGTATCGCGAGCTTTGCTATTATAGTTGGATCTTATGTTTCTTCTCCCCCTCTTCTCTCTTGTAATGGATTGAGTTTTCCCCTTGAAGTAATGTTATCGGATTGAGTCTTTAAAGATTTGAGAACACTTGATGTATGTCTTGCGCGGGATAACCGTGGTGACAATGGGTTATTCTATTGATCCACTTGATGTATGTTTTGGTGATCAACTTGCGGGTTTCGTGACATTGGGAACCTATGCATAGGGGTTGGCACATGTTTTCGTCGTGATTCTCCGGTAGAAACTTTGGGGCACTCTTTGAGGTTCTATGTGTTGGTTTGAATAGATGAATTGAGATTGTGTGATGCATATCGTATAATCACGACCACGGATACTTGAGGTGACATTGGAGTATCTAGGTGACATTAGGGTTTTGGTTGATTTGTATCTTAAGGTGTTATTCTAGTACGAACTCTAGGGCTGTTTGTGACACTTATAGGAATAGCCCAATGGATTGATTGGAAAGAATAACTTTGAGGTGGTTTCGTGCCCTACCATAATCTCTTCATTTGTTCTCCGCTATTAGTGTCTTTGGAGTGACTCTTTGTTGCATGTTGAGGGATAGTTATATGATCCAATTATGTTATTATTGTTGAGAACTTGCACTAGTGAAAGTATGAACCCTAGGCCTTGTTTCCTATCATTGCAATACCGTTTACGCTCACTTTTACCACTTGCTACCTTGCTGTTTTTATATTTTCAGTTTACAAAAACCTATATCTACCATCCATATTGCACTTGTATCACCATCTCCTCGCCGAACTAGTGCACCTATACAATCTACTATTGTATTGGGTGTGTTGGGGACACAAGAGACTCTTTGTTATTTGGTTGCAGGGTTGCTTGAGAGAGACCATCTTCATCCTACGCTTCCCACGGATTGATAAACCTTAGGTCATCCACTTGAGGGAAATTTGCTACTGTCCTATGATCCTCTGCACTTGGAGGCCCAACAACGTCTACAAGAAGAAGGTTGTGTAGTAGACATCATCGAATCAATAAATTTGTGTTGAATACGCTACCCTCGAAAACTGTTGAGATCCCCTATACTTGTGGGTTATCACTTGACAATTCAAAATCAATAAAGCGGAAGGAAATTAGCAAGGCAGTGGATAAAGGTGCTCCTTCCAAATGGAGGGCCTCTACAGATTCTACTCCGCCACCCCCAAGAAGATTTGCAAGACAACACATGCATAGACACTCAATGTAGCTGTGTTGATGATGAGCACGTCTCCCCTAGTGCACCATCACAGGTGCTCCCTCTAACTTGGCACTATTATATGTGGTTACATGTTATGTATGATGTCTAGCTTGTATTGCTTCTAATTTTGTTGAATTCCATCTGCTTACTTTACACATTATGCTTGTGAATAAGACATGTGTTCCTGTTTCTAGAACATACAATATCTGTCCATCGCACCATGTTCTTACATCAAAGTACTACTGTTGTGTAACCTGCAACAATCACTTATCATAAGACACATTTGACTTGGGAGTGTGATATAGGTTACATCTCACATTCTTTTCTAGCTTGTACTACTTCTAATTTGTTGAAATGGCACTTATGACGAGACAGTTTTAACTTGGTAGAGTGGTATTCGTTGCATCTTACATATGGTGTCTAGCTTTCATTGCTTCTAATTTGTTGAAATGCCTTCTGCTTAGTTTCCACATCATAAGCTTGAAGGAAATATGCCCTAGAGGCAATAATAAAGTTGTTATTTATATTTCCTTATATCATGATAAATGTTTATCATTCATGCTAGAATTGTATTAACCGGAAACTTAGTACATGCCTGAATACATAGACAAAACATAGTGTCCCTAGTATGCCTCTACATGACTAGCTCGTTAATCAAAGATGGTTAAGTTTCCAAACCATAGACATGTATTGTCATTTGATGAACGGGATCACATCATTAGAGAATGATGTGATGGACAAGACCCATCCGTTAGCTTAGCATAGTGATCATTAAGTTTTATTGCTATTGCTTTCTTCATGACTTATACATATTCCTCTGACTATGAGATTATGCAACTCCCGAATACCGGAGGAACACCTTGTGTGCTATCAAACGTCACAACATAACTGGGTGATTATAAAGATGCTCTACAGGTGTCTTCGAAGGTGTTTGTTGGGTTGGCATAGTAGGATTTGTCACTCCGAGTATCGGAGAGGTATCTCTGGGCCCTCTCGGTAATGCACATCACTATAAGCCTTGCAAGCAATGTGACTAATGAGTTAGTTGCGGGATGATGCATTACGGAACGAGTAAAGAGACTTGCCGAGAACGAGATTGAACTAGGTATGAGG
Source organism: Aegilops umbellulata (assembly GCA_032464435.1). Taxonomy (NCBI): domain Eukaryota; kingdom Viridiplantae; phylum Streptophyta; class Magnoliopsida; order Poales; family Poaceae; genus Aegilops; species Aegilops umbellulata. The sequence continues at coordinate 4,826,529 of CP136059.1, forward strand.
ATACCGACGATCGAATCTCAGGAAAGTAACATACCGATGACAAATGGAATAACATATGTTGTTATGCGGTTTGACCGATAAAGATCTTCGTAGAATATGTAGGAACCAATATGAGCATCCAAGTTCCGCTGTTGGTTACCAATCGGAGATGTGTCTCGATTATGTCTACATAGTTCTCGAACCCGTAGGGTCTGCACGCTTAATGTTCGATGACGATTTGTATTATGAGTTATGTGTTTTGGTGACCAAAGATTGTTCAGAGTCCCAGATGAGATCACGGACATGACGGGGAGTCTCGAAATGGTCGGGAGGTAAAGATTGATATATTGGACAATGATATTCAGACACCGGAATGGTTTCAGAATGGTTCCGGTATATTTCGAAGTACCGAGGGGTTACCGGAACCCTTCAGGGAATTATTGGGCCTACATGGTCCATAGGGGAGAGGGGAGGCAGCCCACAAGGGGTGGCCGCGCGAGTCCAAATTGGACTAGGGGAGGGGGGCGCCCCCCTTTCCTTCTCCTCTTCCCTCTCCTTCCCCCTTTTCCCCCTCCATGAGAAGGAAAAAGAGGAGGGGACGAATCCTACTAGGAGTGGAGTCCTAGTAGGACTCCCCCCCTTGGCGCGCCCCTTGGTGGCTGGCCTCCTCCTCCCCTCCTTTATATACGAGGGCAGGGGGCACCCCAAAGGACAACAGTTATTCTCTTAGCCATGTGTGGTGCCCCCTCCACAGTTTACTCCTCCGATCATAGTGCCGTAGTGCTTAGGAGAAGCCCTGCGCGGATCACATCACCATCACCGTCACCACGCCGCCATGCTGACGAAACTCTCCCTCGACCTCTGCTGGATCAAGAGTTTGAGGGACGTCATCGAGTTGAACGTGTGCTGAATTCGGAGGTGCCGTACGTTCGGTACTAGATCGGCTGGATCGTAAAGACGTTCGACTACATCAACCGTGTTAACCTAACGCTTCCGCTTTCGGTCTACGAGGGTACGTGGACACACTCTCCCCTCTCGTTGCTATTCATCTCCTAGATAGATCTTGCGTGATCGTAGGAATTTTTTTGAAATTGCATGCTATGTTCCCCAACAAAGCTGTGAATATGCAATGACACTAAGGACGAGAGACCTTTAACTTGGTAGTGTGATGTTGTTTGCATCTTGCATATGACTTATTTCTTGTACTGCCTCACATTTGCTTAAACGCCAGTTATGACGAGACACTGTTAACTTGGCAGAGCGATATTTGTAGCATCTTTCATATGGCGTCTACCTTCCATTGCATTGCTTCTAATTTATTGAAATGCCTTCTGCTTAGTTTACACATCATAGTTCTGATTATGTCATGTCGTCCTGTTTTTCATACATATTACATCCTCCTATCATGGTTTGTCTAACATCAAAGTTCAGTTCGTCTGTATCACGCATCAATTTGTTCTGAAGAACTAAATTCATATTCTTTTTTCTTGTTGGCTTGATTTAACATGGCACAGAGAAAGAGGAAGGAACACAGAATGATAGGGGGTGGTGTTAGTACTAAGGACACACAGAAACGGAAGCGGAAGAATTATGCAAATTCTGCTGGTACAGATGGTGCAATAGAAGGTCAAAGTGCACCGGAAAATCGTACAAATGCGGTATCCCATGCTACATGAGATGCAAAACAAGCCAAACAAAAACTAATAGCTGCCACCAAACAAGCAGCGACAATCCTAGTTGTTGCAACACCTTCCACAGTACCACCAACTGCACGAGTTGTTCTTTTGTCAACTCAGCTAGCAGCACGTTCCCAAGCTCCCTTGCCACCTGACACTACTTCTGAAGCACTCTTGACACAAGACGAGTTGGCAAGATCAGATGAACCTTGTGAGCTTCAACAGCAAGAAGGTAGTTGCTGGAGTCAAGTTACAGTTGCATACTTATTTATATGTAGTCTCACAGTTTGATGTACACTAACACCTCCTATGTTCGTTTTTGGACTAGCACCTAGGTGCAAAAGGAAACAAACATCAGGGATAATGCTCGATAGGTTAACTAAATCTAGAGGAGGAAGAATGGAGATCCGTTGTGAGGCAGGTTTAAAAAGGCCACGTGATGCTACAGAGTCAGCCAAGTTAGTATCAGAGGCAACGGTTGCCGTTAGGTGGCATGCACGTATCCTCCCAACATGGGTTCAGTACAGGAATGACAAAGATGAAATCCAGTTCAACACCTTCCTCGACCATTTATCTGTAAGTATGGTTATGTATGGAAACTAGTAATATCGTCTTGCTCTGTCCCATACTTTCTAGGTTGCTGATGAGACTCCCATAATTTTCAACAGACGAGGTTCAAGTTGGATAGCCAATATGATGCAACCAGACAAGCTTGCACCCATGTTTTCAAGTCTGCTCTACGACAGTATCGGTATAACTTGAGGAAAACTCACTTTGAAGGCAAGGCTAACAATGAACTTGCCCAAACATCTCCAGTGGAAAATATATCGGATGAAGATTGGAGAGGCCTCGTTAAACACTGGTCTGATCCAAAGTATCAAGTACGTTATATATATGTGATCAGATCACATGTTGAACTCCTATTTACGCATGTGCCTCACAAATCTATCTTCTTGTAGGTGAACTATTCAAAGAACAAGGCCAATCGTAAGAAAGTGAAATTCCAGCAGACGACGGGATCTGTAGCTATATTGCACATTGCGAGGCTCTTGTAATTAGCTGCTGTTTCACTCTTTTCGTTGTGCCATATTATCAGATCTATATTGACTTGTTCCAAATGCAGAGGAAAGCCCGGAAGGACCAAAAAGTAACTGAACCAAATGTTGTGGAAATCTTCAAGGACTGTCACACCAGCAAGACGAAGGGCATGACTACACAGTCAAAGCTGCTATTGTAAGTCCTTAATCCTCATGCCTTTTAACTACTACTTACTCTGACTTGTATTGAACTACACGGTTTGCAGCCAATGTCTATTACTCTTTTCAATTTTATACACAATTGTCTTAGCGTATCATTGCACATTACAAGGTTTAAAAGAGAGGAGTGATGTTCCTTTGATCTTGATATGTAATCTTGTTACGTGCTGGACTTGCCCACACAACGTTACAATTGCATGTTTGTCTGTTCTCAGTTGTTTTGTGATATGAATGATGTCATACAATGCATTATAAACTTTGTCTCTTTATCCTTAGCTGTCAATACAATGTGAAGAAATAGACAATACATTAACCATGGTACATGGTCGTATGTTTGGAACCTGGTTTTATTATGTACTTTGCAGTAAAATACAAATAATATTTTACACAGGTTCACCAGAATAAGTTCTGTATATAGACCAAAGCTATTTTGTTTGGTTTTGCTGTCTCCTTAATATCTTCTGTTCTGGTACTACTAATGTAAAAGCTCAACTTTTTAGCAAGCTATGGAAAAAATGGTGGAACTGCCACCTTCTGAAGGTGACGAGGCAACTACAACTGCAATGACACCTCTTGCTGCAGTGGGTCAGTAGTTGTCCACTAACAGTGCCAAAAGCATGTTCCTGCATAATACTGGGTTGGTTGTCAAGGCAACCTCGTCCAAACTGCCTCATGATCAAGATATGCAAGCTCAAAACAATGTTATATCTGCGCTCCACACACAAGTCCATTCCCTAACAGAGACCCTTTGTGAAACAAGGACAACCATTGTTCGATGTCGTCAAGATATGCATGGTTTTGAAACCAGACTATAAGACATTTGCTATGTTGTTCAGGAGCCTAGGACAAATGAAGGAAAAGGCTATGGTGCTCCATCGGACAGTACAACATTAAAACGTAACAGTCAGGTCAAATGAATTGAGCTTCTGAACTTCTGGTGGTGCATTTATCTTCCAGACTGTTAACTTTTATGCCAACCTTCCTTTTGTTTTATGTTTGTAATTTGTTTGGTTGCGATACAAAATTTGTTCTTAACGTGCAGCCACCGGCTGAAGAAAACAGCAAGCCATTTTTTGTATAGTGTAGGGTGTTCCCTATATTTGCACTGGTGGCGAACTTTGATGCCAGGTGGATGTAATCTGTGCAATCGCCTTAATAGCCTAGCGTTAGTTTCTGGCTTATTTATTTCCTAGTCTTCTTTTCCCCTGGTTTGCTAGTGGCCGCAACAACCATGGGCCATATACAGACCGTGGTAACCTTGAGCCTGCTACAGGCTGTAGGATCCATGGGCCTCCTATGGGCCGTCGGATAAATGGGCCTCCAACGGGCTGTAGAATCAGTGGGCCTTGGGCCGTCGGATAAATGGGTCCACATGGGCCGTAAACGGGCGTAATTGGTATCAGGCCAGCACGGTAACGGGCCGTTAACAGGTCGGAACACAGTAAAGGCTTAATTCTGTCACAGGCATAACGGGTCGTTAATGGGCCAGAATATAGGACGGGCTGGAAACGGCGCAACGGGTTAACATGCCACAAACGGGCCGATTCTAACCACGGGCCGAATTTGGCCCATTAGGGGAACAGGCCAGTAACGGGCCAGAAGTAATCGAGGGCCGGAAAGGAGCCCAAGAATGTATGGGCCGTCAGTAGGCCGAAAGCTAACACGGGCTGGAAACAACCCATGTGAATCATGGGCCCTTAATGGGTACAAAGAAATTTACTGTTCATTATGGGCCAGAGTCACCGTGGGCCACTAAAGGGCCTAAAGATACGAAAGGCCTCATATGGGCCGAAAGACGTTGTGGTCCGTACATGGGCCGAAAGTGAGACGGGCTGGTGTTATATTCGCAGCCCACATGATGCTGTTGGGCCGATTTCGGGAAGGCCCTAACGGGTCGTGAGTTACCAGGCCGTAAAATGGGCTATATGCGAACAAGCCGTTAACAAGCTTTTCATGGGCCGGCCCGCTAACTTTTGACCGAGTCAAACGGGTTGGCCTTTGTAAGCTAAATGGGCCAGTGTTGGGCCCTCGCACGTGTCGACATATCATAGGCGCCTATGTGACCCAATGATGAGCTGGCATGTGTTTCCTTCGGCCAATGAGAATTTTATACATGGAAAATCCCCATTGATCTGGGCTATTAACAGGTTATCGGATCCAAAACCTGACCCGATAGCTTAATAGTGACCCGTTACGGTGGATGCCACGTGTCGGTTACCCTTGACGAAAGCACTTCCATGACACGTCATTTGTCGTCATGGAAGTGAACACTTCCTGATGATAATTTTGGTATTGTCATGGAACACTTCTACGATAGCACAGGTATGACTATCTTGATTCTGTCATAAAATTGGCATGGATGTACATGCATGACACAAAACGTGACCTACTATGAGAAACACGTATCATCATGGAAGTGTATTTTTTGTAGTGTTTGACAATTTCTATATATCAAATTTCATTTGGTATCAAGTCTCATGATTGTCATTTTGGATACACAAGTGCTCTTCCTTGCAAAACAAACCCATGTAGGAGGATGAACTCAAACTACAGGTGGTGCTCCAAATTCTTGATGGACTACATCAACCTTGAGCATCGAACACGAGTTCGACTATATGATCAAGATCAACACCACCCAAGGTATGTTATTCCATCTTAGAGAAGCTTTACTCCAAGTCATGAGTCAAAGCAACTGAACGAGATGTGAATACATCAAAATGCTTAAACAAAAAATTGTAACCCCATTTGAGCTTAAACGATGAGTATGACCTATGATCAAGTGTTATCACTTGACTCCTCAGTCAATATACTCTAACATAGGTGACTTTGTCGCTGACCCCTTATAGATTAAGTTCTCTAGTGTTTCTTTGTTCACTTACTGTCGGCGTTCTGGGAACGGGGGTCCCCAGACTTGCCTGCGTGCGGCCCACGGCGTGGCTAAGTCAGCAGGCCGTACGGCCCATCTTCATCAACAAGGCAACCAAGACCCTCGCGAGGGGCCAAGCCTCGCGAGGCGGATGACGCGAGACCTCCTCAAGAGTGGCCTAGCCAGGCAGGATCACGAGGAGAGGATATATCAAGGTGGGGCAAACCTCACGAGGCTCTCGTGACGTGAGCCATGACAATCGGCGCCAGGCGGGCGCCAACGCATGCAGCGTCCTTGTTTCCTCTTTAGTGCTAAGGAGGCAAGCGCAGGCAAGGAGTACCGAGGCATCGGGTAAAGGTTGCCATATCAATGCAACAAGGCCAAGACCAGAAGGACGGCAGGACGGAGGTCATCGTGGAGCCCAAGACGGCGTCACCACCAGAGCCTTTCATGGGCGAAGACCACTTTGGTCAGGATAGCTTGTACTAGCTGTCCCCCTTCAAATTTGCCCACCGTTGTTGACTCCCTTCCCGCTCAATATTTGGGGGAGAGGACCAGGGCCTATATAAGCAGAGCTAGCCACCACAGTAGGAGAGAGAGTAGTTCAGCGAGTCCTCACCCACACAAGTTCGACAAGCACAAGAACGCCTCAACCTCAGGAGGTTGTTCTTCCCCTTGTACTGTTCATCATCAGCCCAAGAGGCAATCCACCACCACCACACTGGAGTAGGGTATTACACCACAACGGTGGCCCGAATCAGTATAAATCTCGTGTCTTTCTGTGTTGCGAGTTTGTCGAGTTTGTCCGCGAGATCTTAGCGAGCAAGGGCCTAGATCGGTAGGAGGGAAAGACTTCGCGTGCACCCCAGAGTTCAAACCTTAAGGGTTTGCCAGAACCCCACATCCGACACTTACTTTGTGTTCTTGCATATATTTCTTGCTAGCTTGTTCCCCTTATAAAAAAACTTCATGTTGATCTCTTTTTATGTATGTTTTTCTCTGTTCCTTCAGTTAATTCATTGCAAATCCTTGTGAGATTTAATTTGCCAAGTGAGCTGAGTTGACAAAACTTTTCTTCTGCATTGAACTCGGACTCACCGATCCAAGCCTATCGGCTAGACCGAACTACAAGGATATCTTGTAAATAGTTCCTCGGTACAACCGACATGTACTAACCCGGTCTGACTGATATGCATCATCCATGTTACTGCCAACTCGGTGTCACCAATGGAAACAGAACGGCATTACTGATTTCATTGATGAGAAAATAGTTTGCCATTTTTAGTGCCTATTTTCTCAAGTTCACCTATTCCAAGCCAGCACAAGACCACAAGGTAAGTATATGCATCACACTCATGTGCATGATGATCTCTTGTTGATGTACATATTGTTTGCAAGAATGATTCATGAACATGAAGGTATACTTCCTTTTATCTACATCATTTGCTCTGATGCATATAGCCAAGATAAATGTAACTAATTGCTTGCTTTGTCATGCTTATGCATTCACATGTTCTTATGTTCCATATTTACATGATTGCATACATGTAGGGGGAGCCTATGCATGTTACATGTCTTTCCAAAGCTTTACTTGTTACTCTTCATATCTCTTATCTAAAGCTTTGATGTATGTTGTCATTAATTACCAAAAAGGGGGAGATTGAAAGAACAAGTGCTCCTTGGGTGATTTTGGTAATTAATGTCAACATATCTCTTATTGGACTATGATAATCCCTAAGTGCAAGGAATCATTGTAGCAATTTCCAAAGGTGGAACTGATAAGTATGGAGTGTCTAACCCACAAGGAGCTAAAGGTAAGATCAATATTCTCTCAAGTCCTATCTGCCACTAATACGACTCTACGTACACCGAACATTTGCTTCCATCTAGAAATGAGAAATAAAACTATGTTGTGGGTATGAAGAGGATAACTTTGCATGGTATCGGAGAACAAAATACAAAAATAGGTGTTGTTAACATAAAGTTAGAATATATTACTATATATTATAAAGAAAAAAGTTCATTTTACTACCCTGAATAAAGTGGGTGGTTCACTTTACCCCGTGATCTATTTTTCGGCTTCTTTTACCCCCCAAACAAACCCAAACCGGACAAAACACCCCCAGACTGGTTTTTATCGACCCGCTGCTAATGTGGCACTAGTCAACGGTGGTTTTGACCCGGGTGTGGCCCCCTTGTCAGGTTTCTCTCTCTCTCTCTCTCTCTCTCTCTCTCTCTCTCTCTCTCTCTCTCTCTCTCTCTCTCTCCAGGTCACAACAGCCCCGAGCCCCCGACCTCCTCTATGCACGGCTGCGTCTGAGCACCACCGGGTCGTTGTGTCGCCGCTGAAGCCCTCCACGCTGGCGACCTCTCACTCCTAGCGCTGCTCCGCTGTCGGTCGCCTCATCGCTTCTGCTCCGACAAGGAGCTCACCGCCGGCCACCTACGGGCCTCCTGCAGCACCTCCCCGCCGTCCAGCGATGCCATCGTCGGCCTCGGCACTGGCGGTGAGGCAGAGGAGCTTGCACGGCGACGACTGCATGTGAAGGAAAGAAAAGTGAGGAAGAACTCATGATTGTATTATCCTCTGGGTGTACACTTATACACAGATAACACACGCAAATGGCTAGACTAACTAACACAGCTATGCACAGGCTAACCACTCCTAGAAGCTAGCATGCAGATCGTGGGCTGTTGGCGCAGCAACAGCACGCACGTTAGTGCATGCACTACTACTTGAAAGACTGGTTCCAACAGCATGGTCCTCGCTGGATCCGAAGCCGGCGCCCGACGGGGACGGGTGCTGGGTGACAAACAGCGACGACGGACGTGGATCTATGGCAGGGTGGCGGGATCCAAGTTGAGGGCGCTGGAGGCCGACGGTGACGGTGGTCTCAGGTGGCCACGGTGGTTCTCAACAGTGTCGATTTGCAGAATGGAGCGCCGGCCATGGCATTTAGAGCAAGGAGAGAGAATCGTTGTGGTCATTGTATGCAGCAGTAGCAGCATGACGAGGAGGGGGAGGAGGACGTGAAGGAGGACGGGGAGCGGGCCGCTACAGCCTGGAGAAATGCTCCCGCGATGGCGGCGGCAGCGCGGGGAAGAAGAAGGGGCGGGAGCCGAGGAGGAGGCTCGCCGGCGGGTGTACCCGGAGAGAGAGAGAGAGAGAGAGAGAGAGAGAGAGAGACCTGACAAGGGGGGCCCACCCGGGTCAAAACCACCGTTGACTAGTGCCACATCAGCAACGGGTGGATAAAAAACAGCTTGGGGGTATTTTGTCCGGTTTAGGTTTGTTTGGGGGGTAAAAGAAGTCAAAAAATAGATCAGGGGGTAAAGTGAACCACACACTTTATTCAGGGTAGTAAAATGGACTTTTTTCTATTATAAATAGCGAGTGTGGAATAATGATGGATCGGTGTGCGGAATTGTCCTAGGCAATTGTTAACAAGATTGGTAGTCGCCATTGCAATTTTATATGAGGGTGAGGCATAAGCTAACATACTTTCTCTCCTTGGATCATATGCACTTATGATTGGAACTCTAGCAAGCATTTGCAACTACTAAAGATCATTAAGGTAAAACCCAACCATACCATTAAACTATCAAGTCCCCATTAAAGTATCAAGCATCTGCTAACTTTCAATAAATTTTACCACCTATACTTCTTATATGTGAATTCATTACTCCCCATGGGATAAGCATATGAAGCATAAATAATTTCAGATTTATGATATTCAATTCATTCAACCATTTACTCATAGGATATAAGTGAATCACGAGAGTAAATGACAAAACTACTCCAGAAAGATATAAGTGAAGATCAATGAGTAGTCAAATAGTTAAATAGCCATGGGAGGACTCTCTCTCATTCAAGATTTCAGATCCAATGATTTCATTCAAACAGCAAGTAAAATGAAAATACGCTCCAAGCAAAACACGTATCATGTGAAGAATAAAAATATAGCTCCGAGTAAGGTATACCGATGGTTTTGAAGACGGAAGAGGGGATGCCTTCCGGGGCATCCCCAAGCTTAGGCGCTTGTTTCTTCCTTGAATATTACCTTGGGGTGCCTTGGGCATCCCCAAGCTTAGGGTCTTTCCACTCCTTATTCTCCTCGTATCGATATCTCACCCAAAACTTGAAAACTTCAATCACACAAAACTTAACAGAACTTCGTGAGATGGGTTAGTATGATAAAGAGCAAATCATTCTCTTTGGTACTGTCAAGATAAGATTCATAATTGTTCTCACACAATACCTTTATCTAGTATATTTCAGATAAGTTCAACAATGGCGTGTCAAGGACAAGAGGATGTGGAACCCCTTCAAATTGCTAAGGACAAAGATTGGCAAAATCTCAAGACTCTTCATTTCTATTTTAGTGATCCAAGATCACATTGAGTCCATAGGAAAACCAATACTATTAAAAGGGGATGAGGTGTTGCTTAATTGTCTACTTTCTCAAAGTGCTTAGTGATATTGCTCCAAAAACCCTCAACCACTTTCTCATTTCCAGATATGTCCAAAACTCAGAGTCAAACTCGGTCCCACCGAAATGACCTATCCGGCGCCTAGCCACTACCAGAAACCCTAGACAATTTGGTCATGCCGATACGGATCTCGGTCTCACCGAGATGGCCCTGCAAACTCTTTGTTGCATGTTGTAATTATTTTGGTCTCACCGAAATGTGCAATCGGTCCCGTCGAGTTTTCTTGACATCCTCTCTGTTGCCTTATTGCTTCACTTCGGTCTTACCAAGTTGATGCAATCGGTGCCACCGAGTTGATGTTTTCCCTAAGCCCTAGCACATCGGTCCCACTGAGTTGATCCAGTCGGTCCCATCGAGATTCCTAACGTTCACATTTTGAACTGAATCGGTCTCAACGAATTCTTCTATTCGGTCTGACCGAGTTGGGTCAAATGTGTGTAACGGTTGGATTTTGTGTGGAGGCTATATATACCCCTCCACCCCTTCTCCATTTGTGAGAGAGCCATCAAAACATGCCTACACTTCCACTACTCATTTTCTGAGAGAGAACCACCTACTCATGTGTTGAGACCAAGACATTCCAATCCAACCACAAGAATCTTGATCTCTAGCCTTCCCCAAGTTGCTTTCCACTCAAATCATCTTTCCACCATAGCCAAATCTGTGAGAGAGAGTTGAGTGTTGGGGAGACTATCATTTGAAGCACAAGAGCAAGGAGTTCATCATCAACACACCATCTATTACCTTTTGGATAGTGGTGTCTCCTAGATTGGTTAGGTGTCGCTTGGGAGCCTCCGACAAGATTGTGGAGTTGAACCAAGAAGTTTTTAAGGGCAAGGAGATCGCCTACTTTGTGAAGATCTACCCGAGTGAGGTAAGTCCTTCGTGGGCGATGGCCATGGTGCGATAGACAAGGTTGCTTCTTCGTGGACCCTTCGTGGGTGGAGCCCTCCATGGACTCGCACAACCGTTACCCTTCGTGGGTTGAAGTCTCCATCAACGTGGATGTACGATAGCACCACCTATCAGAACCACGCCAAAAATCTCTATGTCTTCATTGCGTTTGCACACTCCAATCTCATCCCTTTACTTTCTTGCAATTAGCATGCTTTACTCTTTCCACTGCTCGTACTCTTGCCATGCTTGCTTGAAATGTATTGTGAATGCTTAAACTTGTGCTAAAACTCCACCTCAACTTGAAGAACTTAAAAACTGCCACTTTTGCTTGTTGAGGGTCTAATCACCCCCCCCCCCCTCTAGACACCTCTTCTCGATCCTTTCATACCTTCCTACCTCCTCCGATACGCCATTGTTGCCATCAACCACCAACCACACAGCACTGACCAGTGGGCCGGTAGTGCAAGCAAGGGAAGCCCCAACCAGATCTGGTGCAGCACCGCCACCGCCACCGGCAGACTAGGATGGAGCTTCTCTGCTGTAGGTCGTCGTCAGATGTGCAACGGCCAGATCCTCGCCAAGAGGAGAACAGCGCCGCTACCCTACAACTAGCCTCTCATCACCTTCTCCGTTTCCCATGGGGCTTTATTTTCTTAGGCTACTCTGCTCCCTCCTACACCCTCGTGCTCTTTCTCTCCATAGTTCCATCAAGATGAACCGCTGCCACAAGCCGACGTGCAGCTCTCTCATGTGGACCATGGTTGCTGCTTCAGAGGCCATCATGCCTTTCCAGGTGTCATCCTCCTCTAATTTGTATCCTTTATCTTTCAAGTTTCTATGACATACATGTACAGATTTATTTATGCACGAAGAACTTACAATCTAACGTCTTGCCCATACACAGAGCATGTTGCTATACATCAATTCGATGGATAAAAATACAGAAAGCTTCTTGCATTCACACACACAAGGCTCTATTCAGGTGAGAGTACGTACTTTACTGCTGCAATAGTACCCATGTATGTTACAGAATCAAGACATTTCTTTGCGAATAATCAAGTCATATTTCATAAGATCTACTACAATGTTGTACTCAGATTACATGAGCCAGTTATAGAGTTCCTTCTAAGTTATGCCAGATTAAGAGCGTGAGTTGATCTATTCTTATTCGATTTTTTTTTGTGAAAGATCTATTCTTATTCTTCAACACCTTGTTTGGCACCTTAGGGTGTCGTTAACTGAATACTACTCCCTCCGATTCAAAATAAGTGTCACATTTTTGAACTTAGGTTGGTCGGATGGGGTATTAATTTTGTTGTATGAAACTATAGTGCAAATGTCGAAACCATGTCTTATGTTTCATTTAAAGGTCAATTTTTCTTGCCATTTTGCTCATCCTACTCTTATGGCCATGTATTCTATACTATGGAAACCAATGCAGTATAACTGTACTTTTCCGTGTTGGAACTAAAAACCAAATTAACCAATCGCCGCATTAGTGTAACACCCCGGATGTAACTTGCCATATTTGTAACTCCAACTCTTGCCATTTTCGGCAATGTAATATGATATTCCCTCCGTGGTTGGGTTTTCCTTAATTTTGCATTTTGTTCTTGTCTTGCATTTCATATCATGTCACCATATGCATCGCATTCGCATACGTGTTCATCTCATGAATCCGGGCATTTTCCCGTTGTCCGTTTTGCAATCCGGCGCTCCTATGTTCCCCGGCGTCCCCTTTTACATTTCTCCGTGAGCTGGTATTAAACTTCTCGGAATGGACCGAGGTTTGTCAAGCGGCCTTGGTATAGCACCGGTAGACCGCCTGTCAAGTTTCGGGTCATTCGGAGGTCGTTTGATACTCCAACGGTTAACCGGGTAACCGTGAAGGCCTCGTGTGTGTTGCAGCCCAAAACCCCTCCAAAACAGCCCAATAACCCATCTAAGTCACTCACATGTCCATCGCCGTTCGATCACGATCGCGTGGCCGAAAACCTCACCTCATTTGGAGCTTCCTAGCTCCTTCTACCTATAAATATACCTCCCCCTCCGAAATCCCGGGTCCAATCCACCCTAACCCTAGCCCCGCTCCTCTCCGCGCCGCCGGGCGTGTCCGGATCCGGCCGGACACCGTCCGCCCCGCCGCCCCAGCCAATCGGGAGCCGCCACGTGGCAGCGCCCGCCGCCGCCGCCGCCGGCCCGCGGGAGCCCATCTCCGGCCCCCGCGCGAGCCCTGTCGGGCCAGGTCGCGCCGCCCGCGCCGCCGTCCTCTTCCCGCACCGGCCCCGCCGTCTCCGACCCCGCCGCCGCTCGCCTGCCCCACTCCGGCCGCCGCCAACCGCCGCCGTCCGCCGCGCCACGCGCCGGCGAGAGCTCACCGCCCCGCCCGCCTGCTCCGCGCTAGACCCCGCCGCCGCGCCCTCGCGCCGCCCGCGGCACCTCCCGTCGGCGCCTCCCCGCCGGCCACCGTCTCCCCTCGCAGCTCCGGTGAACCGCGAGCCCGATCCAGATCTAGCCTCAGGTTGACTTTTCCTCGGGTCCCGAAATTCGTCCAAGTTATTTATTTTTAGTATATTTGTTGCATGTTCATCGCATCATAACTTTGCACCCGTGGCTCCGTTTTGGGCGTATAGCATATCAAATTGTTCGCCTCAATCAGTACATCATTTTATCTCATTGAATCATTTTCATTTGAGCTCATCTTGATGCCCGAAATGCTGTTAGAAGAGGGCTATGTGATGTTAATTTCAGATCTGTTTCAGAACATGCACTTTTGTCATTTTTGCCATGATTGATGTGTGCATCCTATGAAGTTGAGTCCTACATGTGTTTTGTAATATGCCATGCTATATTTCCACGGGTGCATGCTATGTATTTTTGTGATCTTTTTGGTGACTAGCACAAGCATGCAAACTAGGGTACATAATGTTGCTGATTTCTGAGACTTAATAATTTCACTAAGTCCTTGCCTGCTGTTATTTTTATGCTATGTGTTCATGTTGTTTCAGAGAGATCTATGCCTCTTCTGAGCATGATCAGTAAGAGTGTTTTGAGCATATGGATTTGCTCTATCCATCCATGCCTTTTCTTGTAATTATGGAGTGCCATAGCTTGAGTCAATCGAGCTCTACTTTTGCTATAAAATGTTACTGGCAGATTGTTTACATGTTATTCGATTTTGCCAAGCTTGGTGTAGTTGATCCTTGCATGCTATGATGTTATTCTTGCCATGTCTAGCTTCTATGCCATGTCTTATTGATGTATGTATGCTTAGTTTATCATGAAATACACTGTAGTGAGTGCATCGAGCTCGTAAACATGACTACTTGTTATCTGGTTTTGACATGTCCAGTTTTCTGCCAAGTCTGAAACCTGTAACGAAACTTGCCTAATTGACATGGGTGTTATTATATTTTCTGATCCTTTTTGGCTTATGGTCAGTAAGAGACTTTTGTTAAATGCTTTGATTAGATTCATGTCATGCCTTGCTTTGCTATATTGTGTTCCTATAGCATGTTGTTTGCTTGCTCTAAACATGTCATCCTGATGTTGATTTCTGGCATGTTATTTTCACCAAGTCTGTGAACCTGTTATCTTTTGCACTTTTGTCATGCTTGTTTGAACCTGTTATGGTGTGATTTAGCCGTAGCTCAGTGTTCATCTTTTGTCGAGCATATTGAGTAGATCACCGCCATATGCTTTGTTGATACGTTTGGGTGCAGTAACTTAATTTCTTGTTGCTTGCTAAGTAGCATCATGCTGTTAATGGCAGAATCTTGTCATTCTTGTTTTGCTTGTCATTTGCAAACCGTGCATCCGATTCCGGTGATCTTTATATCGATTTCAACCGAAATCACCTCACCTTTCCAGTGGAATACTTGGTTTGCCAAGATTATGCCTTGTTCATCTTTTTCCTTCCGGAGCACGCATATGCATTGCATATCACATCTTGCATATCATGTCATGTTTTGCATCATGTTGTTTGTGCATTGCATCGTGGTTGATGGTTGTTCCTTTGCTTGTGTTCTTGTTTTGGGTAGATCCGGGAGACGAGTACATGAATGAGGAACCTGTTGAGAACGCTTACGAGGATCAAGCTTTCGACAACTCTGAGAACCTTGCAAGCAAGATGACCATACCCTCGAAATCACTTCTATCTTTGCTTGCTAGATGCTCGCTCTTTTGCTATGCCTATGCTGCGATACCTACCACTTTCTATATCATGCCACCCATATTGCCTTGTCAGCCTCTAACACCATGTCCTAGCAAACCGTTGATTGGCTATGTTACCGCTTTGCTCAGCCCCTCTTATAGCGTTGCTAGTTGCAGGTGAAGATAAAGTTTGTTCCATGTCGGAACATGATTATGTTGGGATATCACAATATCTCTTATTTAATTAATGCATCTATATACTTGGTAAAGGGTGGAAGGCTCGGCCTTATGCCTGGTGTTTTGTTCCACTCTTGCCACCCTAGTTTCCGTCATACCGGTGTTATGTTCCTTGATTTTGCGTTCCTTACACGGTTGGGTGATTTATGGGACCCCCTTGACAGTTCGCTTTGAATAAGACTCTTCCAGCAAGGCCCAACTTTGGTTTTACCATTTGCCACCTAAGCCTTTTTCCCCCGGGTTTTCGCGAGCCCGAGGGTCATCTTTATTTTAACCCCCGGGCCAGTGCTCCTCTAAGTGCTGGTCCAAACTAGAGCACCGTGCGGGACCGTCCCTAGGCAACTTGGGTTATGTTGGTACCTGTACGCTTCGCTTATCCGGTGTGCCCTGAGAACGAGATATGTGCAGCTCCTATCGGAATTTGTCGGCACATCCGGGCGGCTTTGCTGGACTTGTTTTATTACTGTCGAGATGTCTTGTAGTCCGGGATTCCGAGACTGATCGGGTCTTCCCGGTAGAAGGAATATCCTTCGTTGACCGTGAGAGCTTATAATGGGCTAAGTTGGGACACCCCTGCAGGGTATTATCTTTCGAAAGCCGTGCCCGCGGTTATGCGGCAGATGGGAATTTGTTAATGTCCGGTTGTAGAAAACCCGAAGTTGATCTTAACTAAAACACATCAACCGCGTGTGTAACCGTGATGGTCTCTTCTCGGCGGGGTCCGGGATGTGAACACGGTGTTGGAGTTATGTTTGACGTAGGTTGTTCTAGGATCACTTCTTGATCACTTCTAGCTTCACGGCCGTGCTTTGCTTCTCTTCTCGCTCTCTTTTGCGTTGTTAGCCACCATATATGCTAGTCGCTTGCTGCAGCTCCACCTCACAACCCTATCCTACCTTTAAGCTTAAATAGTCTTGATCTCGCGGGTGTGAGATTGCTGAGTCCCCGTGACTCACAGATTCTACCACAACAGTTGCAGGTACCAACGATGCCAGTGCAGATGACGCAACCGAGCTCACGTGGGAGTTCGACGAGGAACGTGGTCGTTATTATGTGTCTTTTCTTGTTGATCAGTAGTGGAGCCCACTTGGGGTGATTCGGGGATCTGTGTAGCATTTGGGGTAGTCTTCTTTCATTTTTGGTTCCGTAGTCGGACCTTGAGTGTAATCTGGATGATGAATGTTTATTTATGTATTGTGTGAAGTGGCGACTGTAAGCCAACTATGTATCTCTTTCCCTTATGTATTACATGGGTTGTGTGAAGATTACCTCACTTGCGACATTGCTTTCAATGCGGTTATGCCTCTAAGTCGTGCTTCGACACGTGGGAGATATAGCCGCATCGAGGGCGTTACAAGTTGGTAATCAGAGCCTTCCCCGACCTTAGGAGCCCCACTGATTGATCGTTTTTAGCGGCCGAGTTGTGTCTAGGAAAAATGTTTTGAGTCATTTAGGAATTATATATCGGAGAGTTTAGGAATTCCTTTTACTTCCCAGTCTCCTCATCGCTCTGGTAAGGCATCCTGACGTAGAGTTTTGACTCTTCTCTTCTCAAATTTCACTAAAAAAAATTTAGGATCACGCGGGTATCTTAGAATCGTTCCGATGGTTTTGTGATGACAACATTGTCTTGGTGCCTCCTGTCAGCAGGGGTTTAGTGGAGGTGTCCCGGGGAGTTGAGCTCCGAGGTGTTGTCGTCATAATCTTATCGTTGCAGTTCTGGAATAACTGAGTTTAGTACGCCGACATCGAAAATCTCTTTTGTACAGTTGTTGGTGAGATAACCCTGATAGCCCAGTACTGAGGCGAGTGCGGGAGTATTGCCATAACTCGTATAACGGATGCTTTTCGAAGGTTGAGGTAGACTATTTCCGAGGGTTTCTTGGTTATGTGTTGAAGGATGGATACAGCTGGATCTAGGTATTGTTAGTTTGGGTGATATATTTTGTGTCCCCTGTATCCCCAACACCTAATTCCATAACCGGAAAGTTTCGGAAGTTTATATGTGGGAATTCATGTAGCTCTAGTATTCCTTCCCACAGATATTTGGTTCGTGATTGGGTAATCCTTACCAAGTATTTGTTCACATCCGTACCTTGTTGATTTTATTCCATACCTTTTTCTAGTGGCTTCTCAACTTATGGAAGTGTGATGATTTACTTTGGAATTCATTCGTTCATTCTTGTTCGAATGTTTATTGTGAAGACTATATGTTGCAATTTTGATCCTTTGATTCAGCTTGAATATATGTCTTTCAAGATGCTAATGGATGTCACCCTCTTCAGGATGGCTCCGCCAACGCGTCAGAATCCGGAACGCAATGAAGGAAGTCAGGCTAACCCTCCGCCACCACCTCCGCCTCCGGAGGCATGGCAAGCCTTGATGACAGCCACAAATGCCAACGCTCAGATTCTGATTCAGCTCTTGCAAGATCGCAACCAAGGGCAAGATAATCAGGGAAATCAAGGCCAAGGCAACAATCAGCCGCACTTCGCTTCACTCAATCAGTTCCTTGCTAATCAGCCAAAGACCTTCAGCTACTATGTCGAGGCCACAGACGCCGATGATTGGCTCGTGGACATCAGCAAGCATTTCGAGTGCAGCAATGTCAGACCTGAGGACTTTGTCAAGTTTTCCTCTTTTCAACTCAAGGATCAAGCTGCTGAATGGTTCCAACAGTACAAAGATTCCAGAGGAGGTCGTGTGATTACCTGGGATGATTTCCGCCGTGACTTCAAAGCTCATCACATTCCAGAAAGTGTTGTTGAGAGTAAGCGTGAGGAATTCCGCAATCTCAAGCAAGGCAACATGTCTGTGTATCAATACAACACTCAGTTCCAGAAGCTCTCTCGCTTTGCTAAGCAGGACATCCCTGATGAGAAGAGTATGATCTACCAATTCAGGCGTGGTCTCAGAGAAGATTTGCAACTAGCTCTCGTGCTTTTTGAGCCGTTAAAGTATGATGAATTCTACAACATGGCGCTGAAACAAGAGGCTACTCAGCTCAAGTGTGAGGCATCTAAGAAGAGAGTCAGAGACGCAGTTCAGTCTTCTTCTTCCTCACTTGTGGCAGCTAAGCAACAGAAGTTCTGGTTGCCTCCTCCTCCTCCATTCCGTCAGCCTTATCAGCAGAAGAACTCAGGTGGTCGTGGATCTTCCCACCCACCCAACCCTGGCTATCAGAACAAGTCTCAGAACCAAGCTCCAAGGCCAAATGCTCCTTATCATCGTCCGCTCTTAGAGGTGACTTGCAACAAATGTCAGCAAAAGGGTCACTATGCGAACAAGTGCTTTAACCAAAAGCGCCTTCTGCCTCCTCCTCCTGTGAAATCTTCCAGCAATGCAGTGGTCAAGCATAATCCTAAGCATGCCAAGGTGAACATGATGAATGCAGTTCAAGCGGAGGATTCTTCAGAAGTGATCATGGGTAATCTCTCAGTTAATGATATTCCTGCAAAAGTCTTATTTGATACTGGTGCATCGCATTGTTTCATGTCAAGATTGTTCTTTGCAAAGAATGATTTTTCTTGGTCTTACCTGGATAAACCTTTGGGTGTTATTTCTCCGGGGAAGTCAATGAGAGCAAACTCGATAGTTCCTAATGTCTCTATCAAGATGGGCGACTACAAATTTCTATCTTCTCCAATGGTTCTTGGCGACTCTGATATTGATCTTATTCTCGGGATGGACTGGCTCTATAAGCACAAGGCTCAGCTTGATTGTGCTGCCAGGGAAATAAAATTGACTCACTCTTCTGACGATGTGATCATCTATGCCGCTCGTGATGATACCATTCGGTTATTTTCTCTCAATGAGAAGGGCGAATTGGATGCTATCTCTCAGATTCCAGTCGTTTGTGAGTACCAAGATTTCTTTCCAGAAGAGCTTCCGGGTATGCCTCCTCACCGGCCAGTCGAATTCGTTATTGATCTTGAGCCTGGCACGGAACCCGTTTGCAAGCGTCCATACAAGCTTGGACCAAAAGAGTTGAAGGAATTGAAGAAACAACTTGATAAACAAGAGCGTCTGGGTCTGATCAGACCGAGTTCTTCTCCTTGGGGTTGTGGTGTTCTTTTTGTCCAGAAGAAGGATGGCACGGACCGACTTTGCGTCGATTACCGTCCATTGAACAAGAAGACAATCAAGAACAAGTATCCACTTCCCAACATCAATGAGCTATTCGAGCAACTTAAAGGTGCTAAAGTGTTCTCCAAGCTTGACCTTCGTATGGGGTATCATCAGATTCGCATTCGTGAAGAAGATATTCCCAAGAAAGCATTCAGAACAAGCTATGGTTCTTATGAATATACTGTCATGTCATTCGGCCTTGTCAATGCTCCTCCAACATTCTCTCGAATGATGAACTTCATCTTCAACCCCTACACCAACGAATTCGTCTTGGTCTATCTCGATGATATATTGGTCTTCTCCAAGAATAAGAAGGATCATGCCAAACATTTGCGATTGGTGCTCGACAAGCTCAGATAGTATAAATTCTATGCGAAGTTCTCCAAATGTGAATTCTGGCTTGATGAAGTTCTTTACCGTGGGGATATGATCTCTGCCAAGGGCATTGCTATTAATCCAGAGAGGATGTCTGCAGTTGTGAATTGGGAACCTCCTCAGAATGTCAAGCAGCTTCGCAGTTTTCTTGGACTTGCAAGCTATTGCCGAAGATTCATTGAGAATTTCTCAGAGATTGCAAAGCCTCTTTCCAACCTCCTCCAGAAGCATGTGAAGTATGTCTGGTCTCCTAAGTGTGACGTTGCTTTCATCACTATCAAAGAGAAACTCGTCACTGCTCCAGTTTTGACTCCTCCTGACGAAGACAAGCCTTATGAAGTTTTCTGTGATGCTTCTCTTCAAGCTCTCGGTGCTGTGTTAATGCAAGAGAAGAAGGTTGTGGCCTATACCTCTCGTCAGTTGAAGCCCAACGAAAAGAACTGCCCCACTCACGATCTTGAGTTGGCGGCAGTTGTCCACGCACTAATAACATGGAGACATCTCCTGTTGGGAAGGAAAGTGGACATTTTCACCGATCACAAGAGTCTCAAGTACATCTTCACTCAGCCCAACCTCAACCTCAGGCAAACTCGATGGGTCGAAATGATTCAAGAGTATAATCCGAGTATTGAATATACTCCAGGCAAGGCTAATGTGATTGCAGACGCTTTGAGCAGGAAGGCTTATTGCAACAGCTTAATCCTCAAGCCCTTTCAACCGGATCTTTGTGAAGCTTTCCGCAAGTTGAATCTCCAAGTTGTTCCTCAAGGTTTTCTTGCCAACCTCGTCGTCTCTCCTACTTTGGAAGATCAAATTCGTGAGGCACAACTGATGGATACCATGGTGAAGAAGGTGAAACGTGGTATTGACAAGGGCATTTCCAAATACAAGTGTTATCGCGTTGATGACAGAGATACTCTTTTCTTCGAGGACCGGATCGTGGTTCCAAAGGGTGATCTATGGAAAGTCATTATGAACAAGGCGCACAATTCTCTTCTGTCAATTCATCCTGGAAGTACGAAGATGTACCATGACCTCAAGCAGTCTTATTGGTGGACTCGAATGAAGCGAGAAATTGCTCAATTCGTGAATGAATGTGATGTCTGCAGAAGGGTGAAAGCAGAACACCAACGACCAGCTGGTCTACTCCAACCTCTTGCTATTCCAGAATGGAAGTTTGATCATATCGAAATGGACTTCGTGACTGGTATTCCAAAGTCCAAGCGTGGAAATGATGCCATCTTCGTCGTCATCGACAAGATCACTAAAGTGGCTCATTTTCTTCCTATCAAAGAGTCTATCACAGCAGCGCAGCTGGCAGAGCTCTACACCTCCAGAATTGTCTCCTTGCATGGCATTCCACAATTGATTTCGTCAGACCGTGGCAGCATCTTTACCTCCAAGTTTTGGGATTCTTTTCAGAAGGCCATGGGCACAAATATTCGCTTCAGCACAGCTTTCCACCCTCAAACTAGTGGACAAGTCGAGCGTGTCAACCAAATTCTTGAAGATATGCTCAGGGCTTGTGTTATCTCTTTCGGCATGAAGTGGGAGGATTGTCTTCCTTATGCTGAGTTCTCTTACAACAACAGCTTTCGAGCCAGCTCGGGCAAAGCCCCATTCGAGATTCTCTATGGCAGAAAGTGCCGTACTCCTCTCAATTGGTCTGAAACCGGTGAACGCCAACTGCTTGGCAACGATTTGATCTCAGAGGCTGAGGCAATGTGCAAGGTCATTCGCGAGAATCTCAAAGCCGCGCAATCGCGCCAGAAGAGCTATTACGATAGCAAACATCGTGATTTGGCATTCGAGATCGGCGACCATGTCTACCTCCGCGTCTCTCCAATGAAAGGCACTCGTCGCTTCGGTATCAAAGGGAAACTTGCCCCTAGATACGTCGGTCCTTTCAAGATCATCGGCAAACGAGGCGATCTTGCCTATCAACTTGAACTTCCCTCCAACTTTGCAAATGTGCACGATGTCTTCCACGTGTCACAGCTTCGCAAGTGCTTCAAGACGCCTGAGCGCACCGTCAACTTCGAAGAGATTGATCTTCAAGAAGATTTGTCCTATCATGAGCATCCCGTTGCTATTCTTGAAGAAACTGAGCACAAGACTCGCAACAAGTCAATCAAATTCCTGAAAGTGAAGTGGTCTCACCATTCAGACCGAGAAGCCACCTAGGAGCGCGAGGACCACCTCCGTTCCGAATATCCGGAGTTCTTTCAGTCCTAGATCTCGGGACGAGATCCTCTCGTAGTGGTGGAGTGTTGTAACACCCCGGATGTAACTTGCCATATTTGTAACTCCAACTCTTGCCATTTTCGGCAATGTGATATGATATTCCCTCCGTGGTTGGGTTTTCCTTCATTTTGCATTTTGTTCTTGTCTTGAATTTCATATCATGTCACCATGCGCATCGCATTCGCATACGTGTTCATCTCATGAATTCGAGCATTTTTCCCGTTGTCCGTTTTGCAATCCGGCGCTCCTATGTTCCCCGGCGTCCCCTTTTACATTTCTCCGTGAGCTGGTACTAAACCTTCTCGGAATGGACCGAGGTTTGTCAAGCGGCCTTGGTATAGCACCGGTAGACCGCCTGTCAAGTTTTGGGTCATTCGGAGGTCGTTTGATACTCCAACGGTTAACCGGGTAACCGTGAAGGCCTCGTGTGTGTTGCAGCCCAAAACCCCTCCAAAACAGCCCAATAACCCATCTAAGTCACTCCCATGTCCATCGCCGTTCGATCACGATCGCGTAGCCGAAAACCTCACCTCATTTGGAGCTTCCTAGCTCCTTCTACCTATAAATATACCTCCCCCTCCGAAATCCCGGGTCCAATCCACCCTAACCCTAGCCCCGCTCCTCTCCGCGCCGCCGGACGTGTCTGGATCCGGCCGGACACCGTCCGCCCCGCCGCCCCGGCCAATCGGGAGCCGCCACATGGCAGCGCCCGCCGCCCCCGCCGCCGGCCCGCGGGAGCCCATCTCCGGCCCCCGCGCGAGCCCCGCCAGGCCAGGTCGCGCCGCCCACGCCGCCGTCCTCTTCCTGCACCGGCCCCGCCGTCGCCGACCCCGCCGCCGCTCGCCTGCCCCACTTCGGCCGCCGCCAACCGCCGCCGTCCGCCGCGCCACGCGCCGGCGAGAGCTCGTCGCCCCGCCCGCCTGCTCCGCGCCGGACCCCGCCGCCGCGCCCTCGCGCCGCCCGCGGCGCCTCCCGTCGGCGCCTCCCCGCCGGCCACCGTCTCCCCTCGCAGCTCCGGTGAACCGCGAGCCCGATCCAGATCTAGCCTCAGGTTGACTTTTCCTCGGGTCCCGAAATTCGTCCAAGTTATTTATTTTTAGTATATTTGTTGCATGTTCATCGCATCATAACTTTGCACCCGTGGATTCGTTTTGGGCGTATAGCATATCAAATTGTTCGCCTCGATGAGTAAATCATTTTATCTCATTGCATCATTTTCATTTGAGCTCATCTTGATGCCCGAAATGCTGTTAGAAGAGGGCTATGTGATGTTAATTTCAGATCTGTTTCAGAACATGCACTTTTGTCATTTTTGCCATGATTGATGTGTGCATCCTATGAAGTTGAGTCCTACATGTGTTTTGTAATATGCCATGCTATCTTCCAGGGGTGTATTCTCTGTATTTTTGTGATCTTTGTGGTGACTAGCACAAGCATGCAAACTAGGGTACATAATGTTGCTGATTTCTGAGACTTAGTAATTTCACCAAGTCCATGCCTGCTGTTATTTTTATGCCATGTGTTCATGTTGGTTCAGAGAGATCTATGCCTCTTTTGAGCATGATCAGTAAGAGTGTTTTGAGCATATGGATTTGCTCTATTCATCCATGCATTTGTTTGTAATTATGAAGTGCCATAGCTTGAGTCAATCGAGCTCTACTTTTGCTATAAAATGTTACTGGCAGATTGTTTACATGTTATTCGATTTTGCCAAGCTTGGTGTAGTTGATCCTTGCATGATATGATGTTATTCTTGGCATGTCTAGCTTCTATGCCATGTATTATTGATGTATGTATTCTTAGTTTATCATGAAATACTCTGTAGTGAGTGCATAAAGCTCGTAAACATGACTACTTGTTATCTGGTTTTGACATGTCCAGTTTTCTGCCAAGTACGAAACCTGTAACGAAACTTGCCTAATTGACATGAGTGTTATTATATTTTCTGATCCTTTTTGGCTTATGGTCAGTAAGGGACTTTTGTTAAATGCTTTGAGTAGATTCATGCCATGCCTTGTTTTGCTATATTGTGTTCATGTAGCATGTTGTTTGCTTGCTCTAAACATGTCATCCTGATGTTGATTTCTGGCATGTTATTTTCACCAAGTCTGTGAACCTGTTATCTTTTGCACTTTTGTCATGCTTGTTTGAACCTGTTATGGTGTGATTTAGCTGTAGCTCAGTGTTCATCTTTTGTCGAGCATATTGAGTAGATCACCGCCATATGCTTTGTTGATACGTTTGGGTGCAGTAGCTTAATTTCTTGTTGCTTGCTAAGTAGTATCATGCTGTTAATGGCAGAATCTTGTCATTCTTGTTTTGCTTGTTATTTACAAACCGTGCATCCGATTCCGGTGATCTTTATATCGATTTCAACCGAAATCACCTCACCTTTCCAGTGGCATACTTGGTTTGCCAAGATTATGCCTTGTTCATCTTTTTCCTTCCGGAGCACGCATATGCATTGCATATCACATCTCGCATATCATGTCATGTTTTGCATCATGTTGTTTGTGCATTGCATCGTGGTTGATGGTTGTTTGCTTCTCTTCTCGCTCTCTTTTGCGTTGTTAGCCACCATATATGCTAGTCGCTTGCTGCAGCTCCACCTCACAACCCTATCCTACCTTTAAGCTTAAATAGTCTTGATCTCGCGGGTGTGAGATTGCTGAGTCCCCGTAACTCACATATTCTACCACAACAGTTGCAGGTACCAACGATGCCAGTGCAGATGACGCAACCGAGCTCACGTGGGAGTTCGACGAGGAACGTGGTCGTTATTATGTGTCTTTTCCTGTTGATCAGTAGTGGAGCCCAGTTGGGGTGATTCGGGGATCTGTGTAGCATTTGGGGTAGTCTTCTTTCATTTTTGGTTCCGTAGTCGGACCTTGAGTGTAATCTGGATGATGAATGTTTATTTATGTATTGTGTGAAGTGGAGACTGTAAGCCAACTATGTATCTCTTGCCCTTATGTATTAATGGGTTGTGTGAAGATTACCTCACTTGCGACATTGCTTTCAATGCGGTTATGCCTCTAAGTCGTGCTTCGACACGTGGGAGATATAGCCGCATCGAGGGTGTTACAATTAGTTCCTATGAAAAATGAACACATTATTTGCAAAACTTTCTCGCGTATCGAACTGTCTTGCGTTACTTAACTTCTCAATCAGCAATGCTAATAGTACCTTACACCTTTATAGTTACACAACTGTTACTGTAGCATCTGGTTCGTGTATTTCATTCCATGCATGCTATTGCTCTTAGGTAGTTTCTACTTGCTAAAATGAGAAGCCATATTATGTTGTGTCCTCTGCCCGAGGTTTGTACAATATAGTTCAACATGCATTTTGAGGTCCAAATGTTCATGTTGAGATTATGAACCTAAATATTTCTCAATAACTACTATAGATTGTTTGGGTTATGAATTTTCATAAGCAATACAGTTACTTTCTACAAATTCCCGCTGCAACGCGCGAGGTGTCTTCTAATTGTATATTAGTTCACCCAACCTGAGAATGCCTTAAACTTCCTTCACTAGCAGGCACTGCAAAAAGGTGTGCCTTATACTCTTGCAATCATTGGTACACATCAAACATTGTGAACTTGTGAACGGCACGGTATAGCACAAAGCAAAGCTCTCCACATATGCACTTTGATCTTTGTAGGCACGCGCAATTTTCAAATAACTCTCCAGACCGGACTAGTACTTGAGGTTTGTAAAGAGTTTGTCATCCTCAACTTTCGTTTATGCTGGTATTACCATTCTGCATGATAAGCCGATATATCCGATAGTTCATCAAAAAGAAATAAATAACCAGAAATTCACTTTGGCACATGAGAGCATATGCTCCTGCCATTGGGGAAAAAACATTTCAAATGCAAAAGGTTCCGAACAAAATTTTGACATGATCTCGATATTCTATGTGTGCAGACAAGTTTTGCAGAAAACTGATATTTTTTGTGGCTTGTGTAAAAGGACAAAAAAATGTCTCGTGAAATGCCCTTTTTAACACCAAACTTTATCTTTTTCATATGCGACACAAAAGTTGTCATTTTTTCAAAGCTGCTTTTTTTCCAGAAATGATTTTGTGAGCACTTAGAATGTTAAGATGTACACATGAAATTTATTGTCAGAATTTTATGACATTTCTAAATACGTCTGAAACACATTTTTAAAACCAGGAGCATATGTTCCCCGACAAAACGCCCCTCTCCAATGTGTTACGAGTACAACACACGAAGAGGAATAAAAACTAACTCACCATTGTTTAGGCCCTTTACAGCGCACGTGCTAAAGTGAGTGCCCAAGTAAAAAAACGTTTTTTTCTTGATCAGGCTGCACCGGTGATGCAGAAGGGCAGCGGACGCTGCTCAAAAAAAAAAGGGGCAGCGGACGCCGGTGCTAGGAGGTGCTTGTGAGAAAACTGTTGTACTCCCACCCTTTCAAAATAGATGAACTAATTTTGTATTAAAGTTAGTACAAAGTTAAGTCATCTATTTTGGAACGGAGGGAGTACTCCCGTTAAATACTCTGCATGTCAAGCCAACTTATGCATCTGTATGAAACATTCTGCATCTTAATTCAGTTTTTTTTTTCAAGAGAAGCACCGCTGCTCTCTCTCCCTAAGAACCGCGGCATAAGCACTCCTCACTGCAGCCTTTTTTATGCCCGCTTTAGGCACCCGCCTTACGCACTTTAGGCGTCGCTTAGGCAGCAAGATGGTTGGTGCTCAACTTAGTCGCCTTACCGTAACTCATGTACATTTTTGACTTTCATTTGTCCTCGAGATGAATGCTAATTATTTTTCAAGAACATGATTTTTAAGTTTTTGCCTCATAGTGGGCGTTTCAATTGCGAGCGCTCACAGCAGGTTTCCCTGAAGTGCTTGAACTCGCTTTTTCCCTTTCCCTTGGGTCATGAACTTGGATTTGGCTGTATTTCCTTTATATCTTTAATGAAAAGGGGATTAGCCCGGTTCAAAAATAAAAAGAACATGATTTTTACAATATAAGTAGCACTTATTACATGAACATTCACCACGTTGGGTAAAATTTGGCGTGCTGATAATATCCTTGGAGACAAAAAAACTATTTCCAATAAGGTACCAATAAATCAAAACACACTTCCTGTACGATTAACAGGAAAAAAATGTTTTCCTCCGGCACCATTAGCTGCGCAAAATTAACTCTCCCAGTGGGCGAGGAAATGAAAA
Organism: Aegilops umbellulata; assembly: GCA_032464435.1. Taxonomy (NCBI): domain Eukaryota; kingdom Viridiplantae; phylum Streptophyta; class Magnoliopsida; order Poales; family Poaceae; genus Aegilops; species Aegilops umbellulata. Next base: position 4,854,044 of record CP136059.1, read on the forward strand.
TGTTAAATCTGGCTTGCCTTATTTACGGATGGGCTAGGAACCACGAAGTGGTAACCTGAACGCTTCGATGAGAAGTATAACTAACAGGATGCTTTTAATCAGAAGGGCCAATCATTTTCTCTGGAACAACGAGTTCATGGAATTCCTTTTCCGTCAAAACTCCAAGGCTTAAAGCAGATTCCTGGTAACAAAAAAAGTGAAGGAACCCAGGATTAATAATAAATTCTAAATATAATCCACACTTGTACCATGATTTTAAGCGCACAGCGTCAGCAAGCAGTAGAATTACATTATGATACAGTGTAATAACTAATCGTATTAAAACAGGAGACCAAAGAGCCCAACAGTAGGTAATGTAATGAAATTTAGACTTCTAATCCAAATAACACGATCATGAGTTACGCCTTATAATCGGCTGATAAAATTCCAGCTGAGATATGAAAGGTATGCTATGCACATGACCTTGGAAGCTAGTCTAAAGTACATGCACTAAGAAACCAAAGCAAATCAAACAGATGCAAAGTACATGCACTAAGAGACCAAAGCAAATCAAACAGATGCGAAGTACATGCACTAAGAGACCAAAGCAAATCAAACAGATGCAATAATCACCTTCAGTGTTGTTCCTTCTTTGTGAGCTTTCTTAGCAACGGCTGCAGCATTGTCATAGCCAATTTTCTGTATTCATTGGAGAATTAAACACGAATTCCCACAGGTTGTACAGCAAGAATTAAGTTAAGAAATGTAAATAATGCATTTTACTTACGGGGTTCAACGATGTCACCAACATCAAAGACTGTACAAAATAACAGAGAAATTAATGAATTAATATAATGATCTGAACTCGATAAAAAGGATAGTGCAGCAATCAAACTAAAAACAAATCAACATAGTTACCTCGTGCAACAATTGTGAAATTCTCTTATGGTTTGCTTCTATTCCCCTGACACAGTTTTTCTCAAAGGATACAGATGCATCCCCTAATAATCTCAATGACTGTTGGAAAAAAGGGATTGTGTGTCAACCAAATTATAGCATGCATGCAAGCAATAACAAAGAAATGGGGTTAAAATTTGGCAAGTCACAGTAAAAAGAAGTATGCAGATTAATAAGAGGGTTTAGTGTGGTTATTCAAAGGACAGTTCATTCCATCCATTAAATAAGCATAGTGTGTAATGCATGAGAACAGAGATTATACTCGAAGCAATCCAGCAGCAATCATTGGCTTATAAACGTTCAGTTCAAAATGCCCATTAGAACCACCTATTGTAACACCGACATGATTGCCCATAACCTGCAATATCACAAATCCAAACAAGAGTTGATTACCATATAGAATATTCACACAAACAGCAAACCAAGGGGAATTCCTTATATACCACCAAATGTGTGCTATATGCCTATATTTTTAGCAAGGATGATGCAAATGGTTGGGTGATAGTGCATATTGTGGTTTAGACACTGGTCCAATCAGGAATCATAGAGATCTTGTTTGTGTTAAGATTCATGCACTAGCCAGCGCAACCAAAAGTCTGAACTGATGGAAAGGGCTAGGCAATCCATATCTACACTTCAACAGTTTGCACAATAGCTTCTACGCTGCTTAAAATTAAACATTTGACAATAAACCTGAGCATCTAAATAGGGACTCATGACAAAACTACAAATGAAGGATACCATTATAGCACATTCTATCAGCCTTCTGTTCTGTATAAGAAAAGCCCTTAAACATTATCTTCTACAAATAACCATGTATTGTCAAAAAGACCTAAGAGTTTCAAAATGTCTTGCTGCACACCTAACTAATAAAGCTAGACAGAGCAAATAAGAAATTATGTAAAACATAAGCTGAAAACGGACCTATGATAAAGATCGACAGAACTTAATATTATAGTTATACACTATGGACAATATTTAACAACTTTAGGAAATAAACGATATATTAGATAAGCAGCACTTGTGCATCAAAAGCATAGAGCAAATTGCAGAAAATCATCTAGACTAGAAGGATATATTAAAATGGAAAAACAAGGTACAAGTAGCATACCTGAGCACAAACCATGGTCAGAGCCTCACACTGGGTAGGATTAACCTTTCCCTGAAAGAAAGAAGCAGTTACATACCAGAGGAGCCAACAAAGCTGTAATCGACTAACATGCTGAAACAACCAAATTAAAAGAGTGATATACTGCTTACAGGCATAATGCTGCTCCCAGGCTCATTTTCTGGTAGGATAAGTTCACCAAGTCCACAACGAGGGCCACTGTGATCATATTGGAAATGTTAAGTGCAGCTCCTCAAAATATTACGAAAATATTGATTATCAAAAAAGGTAATAGGAAAGTGTAGTGACCTTCCCAGCAAGCGTATGTCATTTGCTATCTTCATAAGAGATGCAGAAATTGTGTTCACAGCACCACTGCTCTCAACAAAAGCATCATGTGCTGCCTATTACGCAAAAAAATGACAAGATTAGCACAAGCATGAAATAAGATCAACAGTGAAAAGGAGTTAGGAGGCGGGAGCAAAGCAATATATCATTGCCCTGGGTTTCTTAGCCAGGTAATTCAAAAGCACAATCAAAGCAGGGAAAGGGAGAAATTTGCAATTACAGAGAGCAAGGTAAACAATTAGCAACTTAGCCTAAATGATTTCTTAATTGCCCTGGGTTAATAAACTACTGGATCTTCGACAAATCAACATTTGCTGACAAATGCTCTAATCCATGCTTCTGTGCTTTACTTAAAATGACGTTCTTTTGCCCAAATACATCATGGGAACATATGACCCACAATTAATTGCAAAATTCATCTCAAATGAATTTGCATGGAACATTCAACCAACCAACCCTATTGACAATTTAAGGTTAAGTGTGCACATAACCACTAACCAAAGCTTCAAACTTGTTCTCTGCTGTCACGAAAGGTAGTTCTGTTTCCTCAGCCACAGCAGCTGCAATTTTGACATCAAATCTGCAAGAAGGGATGAAGTTTTAACCAAATAGAAGAAATAGGATGCACAAAGAGCTTATAAAATGCAAGGAACAAATAGCCTGTACAAAAGTCAATGTTAATAAAGTACTCCCTCCGTTCCATAATATAAGATGTTATTTTACATCCAACATACACAAATACAGTGATGGACTTATGGTTAACCATATATAATCACTAATCTTTACAAATTGGGGTAGTACTTATTTTGAACATCTTCATACCTCATCAGCTAAGACCAAAAGACCACATAGATGGTTTCACAGCAGAGGTTATTATGGCATTTGAGAGCAGCTGAACCTGAACTACTACAAAACTAAAGTTTGCTTCACCTGGATTATTATGGCCATAACACCCTGGATTGCGGGTTACATGGATTCTCTCCGCACATGACGCATGAAAAGGGAGATAATTCAGAGAAGACAAAAGATTTGAAAAAAGAATATCAATGTAACCAGTAAGGGAGACAGACTTTGGAATCCAAGGGGTTTAGACCTGGCAAGACTAAGACCAATTATATGAGGTGTGACATTAGTGGTGCTGAGTACGAGGAGGCAGAGGTTATTCTAGGACAGATAGTGCCCAAGAGAGACACGTTCCGATACCTGGGATCAGTGCTGCAAAGTAATGGCGGTATCGATTATATTAGCCATAGGATCAAAGCAGGGTGGATGAAGTGGCGCCAAGCATCTGGCATCCTTTGTCACAACGTCCCACAAAAGCTAAAAGGTAAGTTCTATAGGGCAGCAATTAGACCTGCGATGCTATATGGAGCAGAATGTTGGCCCACTAAAAGACAACACATCCAACAAATGAGCGTCACAGAGATGCACATGCTACGGCCGATGTGTGGCCATACAAGAAAGGACCGAATTATAAACGAGGTAATAAGTGAAAGCGAGGAGTTGCACCGATTGAAGAGAAGTTGTCCAACAGCGAATAAGGTTGTTTGGGAAGCTTGTTCAACGCCAACTAAGGTTGTTTGGGCATATCCAACATAGGCCTCCAAAGCATCAGTTAATAGTGGAATCCTAAAGGGTAGCGAAAATACTAAGAGGGGCAGGAAGCTGCCAAAGCTGAATTGGGAGGAGGCAGTAAAAAGGGACTAGAAGGATTGGAATGTGCATGAAGGTTTGGCTCTTGATAGGACTGCATGGAGATCAGCAATCCATGTGGTGAAACCTTAGTTTACTCTTTTATGCATCGTTTACTTCTTTGCTTTAGATATGTTTCTGTTTGGTTTCATATCTAGCCTACCCCAACTTGCTTGGGAGTTGGGACAAAAGGCTACTGTTCTTGTTGTTGTTGTATCAATGTAACCACTGAAGAAAAAATATGCACCTAGGCATGCACATAAGCGTGCCCGGGTGCTAGGCAACAACAGAATGCCTAGCGCTTAATCATGCTAGGTGTGCCTAGGCGTACGCTTAGGCAAGATAAGTGCTAGGCAGTGGCAAAATGCACAATTAATGCCTAGTGCTTTTTTCCTTGAAAGATGTAACAATTTATCTAAAACAATATAATTGTTGTTTACCCTTTCTTCGTGTTCAAGCCAGTACCAACTGCAGTCCCACCTTGAGCAAGCTGCATATCAAGGAAAAATGATCAGTAGATACTCATGGCCGCCTGCCATTTGACAAATGAAAGAACATTAGTACAGTACCTGATACATCCTTGGTAAGGTACATGCAATTCGGTCAATTCCATATTTCACCTGCAAAGAGAGTGCAATACAATCGATAAGGCTCACTAATAATGTAAAATGCATAGTGATCAATAAGGCAATAATATATGTGGGGAGAATCCCAACCTGTGTAGCATAACCACTGAACTCTTGACCAAGAGTCAGTGGGGTGGCATCTTGGGTATGTGTACGCCCAATTTTAATGATGTCTTTAAACTCATCAGACTGTGGCACCAAGTTAGCAAATTTATCAGGACAGCATATTGATAGCAGATATTCGTTTCAACCATACATTATTTTTAACAGATACTTCCTCCGTCCCAAAATAAGTGTCTCAAGGTTAGTACAACTTTGTACTAGTACAAGTTGACACTTATTTTGAGACGGAGGGAGTATTCGAGTGACAAATTGGTAACAGATATTCGTTTCAACCATACATCATTGTTATATCAGTCATATACAGAAAGGAAAAGGTCAACCCACAGATTAATACAAAGAATAGATTAAAGTTGGATAATACCAGGCCTGGAATTGATAAAAGAACCAAGGACATTAGGGTGGGGCATCAAGTTACTAAGGAACGAGCTAATAAGCAAAAGTTAAGTCTTAAGTTCCCAAAATTGCAGCGTGAAATTTTTTAAGAGCTGCCTATTAGCTATATCCATTAGCATAGTACCTTCTCCCAAATGATGCATAACTGTCGAAACCACATTTGAGCCTTATTCAGAATTTGAACAAAGAGAGGACAGTAGGCCACTACAACTCTTCTGTGCTTGTATGGAGTAAGCTGGGCTATAATGCAGCCACGACATCTACTCAAGAAGTAACAAAAGCATCCAAGGTTGGGCCGGCTGACAGAAACCTAGATGTACTAAATTACTGATGCATTTATAGCTGCTACAAAATCTTTTACCCAGACCCCACAAAGCTTTTGGCACTGGGCACACCCTTATATATATAGAACCAAGTCCATCGGTGAAAGGATAGGCATAATAACAATATAAAAGGCACAAGACAAGCAAAATAGCTAATATTCTCGCAAAACGAAAGAGAAGAATTTCTACCTTTGAATGAAGTGACTTATGCAACTGCTCCAGACTTGGGATAAACCTTGAATTGATCTCTACAGCTGCTGCTATGTGCATAACCTGAAAACATCATCAACACAACTCAGAAATCTCTGCACAGAAATACAGCGAAATGAAGATAAGAAAGTAGTGAATACTTACAGTGGGAAATGTATCATTCGAGGACTGTGACCTGTTCACATGGTCATTAGGGTGTACAAACTTGTCACCACGCTTATGTCCAAGTATCTCAGCCGCCCTATTTGCAATTACCTGGAGAAACAGATCATAAATGATAATGGCACAGCATATTAACACCAAACTGATCCCACAGAGAATCAGCTCAATGCATTAACGAGTTTTTTTCCATATAAATAGAGTACAGATCAGAACACTAGACTATTCACACTCGGAAGAGATTGCAAACCCATACAATGCGTAATTAGATGATCAAATATTAAACGAAAAGATATTACATCAAAGAATCTGCATGTGTAGGACATAAACCTCATTGGCGTTCATGTTGCTTTGTGTGCCACTGCCAGTTTGCCAGATAACAAGAGGAAAGTGATCATCCAACTTTCCCTCTGCAACCTCCTCGGCCGCCTGCATTATTGCCTTCCCAATTGTTGGATCAAGGCCATACTCCATATTCACCTTGAAAAGTAAAATGACCAAGTAGTAAGGCCTCCAGGCATACATGATACTTAAGTTAAAGCATCCTACAAACTACCTAGACGAGACGTTGAATTACTCAGAATCTTCTATCTGCACACTAAACAAAATACTGTATCTAAAAAATTATCAACATTGCAATCTGTTTATTTCTAGTAACATACGAAACATTTACCTATATGGTGTTCAATTAACCGTTGCACAAAATTATAAGTAAACTGAAAAGTGGCGGTAATAAAAGGCAATAATTCTTTGTCATTTACTCGGTGAAACAACATATTAAGTTGTCACGGAACTAGTCTAGTCTAGTTCATTTTAAGCCAGAAAGATTTAGACAACAGTCTCCTACTGTAAAATGCCGGCTACATAATTATTTACAGAAAACAAAATTAGGTGTCCACCTTTTCATTCATGACATAGTGAAAAAATTGATCTACAACTAGCGATGCTCGTCGAGGACAAGGAAGCAAACAAATGCATCCAACCCTCCAGCCACAGACACGCAGGCATTAGAGAAAAGGCTCGATTATATACCTTAGCGGCGCACTTTTTTAGCACGCCAAAGGCGCGGATGATAGGAACAGGCATCCGCTCGCGCTCGCCGCCAATGTCGAAATTTTGCAGCGATCTCTGTGTCTGCGCGCCCCACAACCTACCAAAAAACCACGACAGCAGCCACATCCAGATCAACCACGCCATCCTTAACACGAACAGATCAAAAGCCAAAACATGGGAACTTGTAGGCGCTACGAATCCCACGGATCAATGACACGAGCTCCTAGAAAATCAAGAGGACAACCACGCACTTGTCGTTGGGCACGCGGATGGGGCCGAACGTGTCGCGCTCCTCGCGGAAGCCAGTGGAGATCGGGCGGGTCAGCGCCGGCCGGAGCAGCAGTGCAGCCGCCGAAGGCGAGCCTGATGCGCCGGCGAGGCGCCGCAGAACCATCGCCATCTCCGGGCCCTCTCGTAAGTTTTTGCGTCGCGTAGAGCCTAGCGGAGGGAAGCGGCGGCTGGTGAACGGGACGGGGAACCGGGGAAGGGAGGGAGGAGTAGAAGGAACGGGGTTTGATGGGCTGATCTCGGGTGGTGCGGGGTTGTTGCCTTTTTTTTTAGGGGGGAAAACCAAGTTTATTCAGCAAAATCCGCATGAAGCGGGATACATCTCTGGTCGTGAGGAGCACCAAACCATACGTGGCGTCCCGGACCTCTTGAGAGGGAGAACTTGACTAAACTATATGCTTCATAATTAACAGCACGACTCTTAAATGAAAAAATACATTGAAAGAAAGAAGCTCTAAGGTTTATTTCCGCGATGATCGCTCCATACGACCCGTGTGACTTCCTGTTGATATCGGAAACGATTTGTTGGCAGTCTGAGACGATGACAAGATTCTTGATCCCCATATCTTCCGCGAGGGATAACGCCTCCCGGCACGCGATAGCCTCAAGTGTTGCAGGGTCTTCCACTCCCTCGATCACTAGAGCCGAACTACCCATGTAGTTTCCATCCCCATCTCTGCAAACAGCTGCCGCAGATCCTCCTCTTCTTACCACAACTCCTGCATCCACCTGAATCTTGCAATACCCTGGCGGAGGTTTCTTCGGCCTCCTCTGAACCGGTGCAGAGGCCACTGGTGCAGCGACTCGTTCTAGCTTCATGGTTTTAATGGTATCAAGTTCTGTAATAAACCTTCCGATAAAGCCGAATGTAGATTGGGGGCTCTGAAAAATGGACTCGTGGATAGCTTTACGTCGGGCATGCCATATAGACCACGGTGTGACTGCTGCAAGGATGAACTGATCATGTGATAACACTTGTATGAGCGTGAAAAGCCACTGCCTTGCGCTTGGCTCTGTGCTCCCTATTATTTTATGTGTGATGTCCTCGTCGATGAGCGCCCACACACTCCTTGATGATGAGCACTCAAGCAGGGAGTGTCGCCACGAATCTCGATTACCACAAAGCCCGCATTGGTCGGAGTCAGCCATATGCCTATGTGCTCTGACTTCATTTGTGGGTAGGGAATGCTTTGAAAGTCTCCATAAGAACATACGGATTTTACCTGGAACCTCCGTCTTCCATAGTCTCTTCCACGCTCCCTCCTCTACAATGGAGTTAGATTGTCCTGCCGACCCTTCTAACCAAGCTTCCCGTCTTGATTTGGTTGCGACAAGCATCTTATACGCAGACTTGACAGTGAACTCTCCATGTTTCTCGTAGTACCAGGCCCAAAAGTCACTTATGTTTCCGGTGCACAGAGGGATTGCTAGCACAGCTTGTGCATCTATTGGCATAAGATGTTCTTGAACCAGTTGCATGTTCCATGATGCTGTCGCTCCAGTAATGAGCTCAACCACCTTGGTGGGCGGATTTTGGGATATAGTTCCCAATGGTCGGAACATCCCTTCACGTGGCAACCAGTTTTGATTCCAGATATGTGTTGTTTCTCCATTACCAATCCGTCTGATCAGCCCCTGACGTAGTGTGTCCCTGCCTTCGATGATGGCCCGCCACACTTGGCTTGGGTGATTCCCAAGTTCAGCACCCAGGATATCCGAGTTTGAGTAATACACACTTTTCAAAATACGTGCACTTAGGGTTGCAGGATTCTGTAGCAGCCTCCACGCTTGTTTTGCCAACATTGCTAGGTTAAAGAGCTCGAAATCTTTGAAGCCCAAACCCCCCATGCTCTTGGGTTGCGTCATAGTTTTCCAAGAGACCCAGTGAGGCTTCCGTTTTCCTTCCTTGCTTCCCCACCAAAATTTTCTAATAAGCATGTTCAGATGTTCGCATAAACCTCCCGGGAGCTTGAAGCAGTACATAGAAAAAACCGGGACTCCCTGTGCCACAGATTTCACCAACACTTCCTTCCCTGCAGAGGAGATAGTGCTTTCAATCCAGCCCTGGACCTTACTCCACAGACGATCTTTTAAATATTTAAAAGCACCGTTTTTTGAGTTCCCTATATCAGAAGGCATCCCCAGGTATTTCTCATTTAGTGTCTCATTAGGAACATGGAGTATCTCTTTGATCTCATTTCTCACTGAGTCCGGGACCCCCTTGCTAAAATATATAGATGATTTTGCATGGTTTATCCTCTGCCCCGTCGCCTGACAGTAGGTCTCCAAAACATGGTACACCTCATTAGCTCCCACACCATTGGCCTTGATAAACAGCAGGCTGTCATCAGCAAATAAAAGATGGCTTACAGGTGGTGCCGTAGGAGCAACCTACAAACCGCTCAAGTTGGATGACTCACTTTTTGATTTTAAGAGGCACGAAAGGCCCTCTGCTGCCAGCAAGAACAAGTATGGGGAAATCGGGTCCCCTTGTCTGATCCCTCTCGAAGGTTTGAAATGTTGTAGTTTCTTTCCATTGAACAAAACAGAAAAACTGACTGTGGTAACCAGGCCCATAACAATATCAACCCACCTGTTGCTAAAACCTGGTTTAAGCATTATAGCTCTAAGGTATGGCCATTCCACCCTGTCATAGGCCTTCATCATGTCGAGCTTGATTTGTCTTGGTGGAGAAGTTGGTTATGAGATCGGCTTTGTCTCGCCTAGGGCACGTTTGCCAGCCTTCGTTCCCCCGGACCAAGCCCACTGGATGTAAATTTGGCCCACTTCATAGTATGTGTTGGTTGATCGGCCTGCACCCCACCCCTCCGGGCCCCCTCCAAAAAAATGTTGATTGGCCTGCATCATACGAATTTTGAAGCATCTCCCAGTCAAGTCTGATAGAAACGATCGAATTGGTTGTTTCCTCTCAACCAGGCTCGAGCGATGTAGGAGAAGGGAACACGACTTCGAGCTCATGCGAGCAGAGAAATGGTGTGAGCTCACGCGCATCCCTTAAAAGGCGGCGGGAGGAATTGGGTCACCTCTCGCCAACTCGGTCGCCCCATATAGTCACCTTTGGCTCACCGCGCAAGACCCCCACCTACCCATCTTCCTTTGAGCTCTTTATCCTGCCAGGATTCCTCGCCAACGAGCATTGCAGGTAAGTGTCGTGTCTTCTCTGACCAATGGTAGACGGCGGCGACAATTTGTCTTCCTCATCTTTTTGCGCCTCCACGCAGCTTCACAAATGAAAGTAAGTTCAATTGATCTCTCCTCCCTACTCGCTCTAGCTTAGATCTATGAGCATGTGATAGGAGTATATTCGTGAGCATGTGGTAGCATTGTGGACTACCAATCTATGAGAATGTGAAGTTGTGGAAGCTAGTGGTGATGAATTGATATCATGCTAGGTTTTCTGTAGGCTTTGATCATGTTCATGTTGTTTTTCATATCAATAAGGATTATACTATGGTAGATGTGGCACTAGCATGTGAATCAGAGCATGTGCAGTATTCTAGTTTGCAAGTACGCTCGATGTGTAGGTGTGGTAGTATGTTGAACTCCATGGTATGCTTTGAGCTTGAAAATCAGTCATGGGATGGTGTGTTGACCTTCATGATCCATGTGTACTATGCTTATTGTCCATGTGTAGTGATCTGTCTTGCAGTTCATGTGTAGTGTGTCCCATTGGTTCCACTAGTCCCGATGCCAGCGCTTGTAGCACATGAGCGCAAGAATTTAGTCACGCCACTATCTATCTGAGAGATAATTTATGTCATCGTATGTTGAGGACTCCTAACATATGACCGACAACCACATGCCTCTACATTTTTATGTCTTCAGGCCAATTGTCGCAAGGCATCCACCATTTGTGCTAGCGGTGCCTAATGCTGCTACTGCTGCTGCACATAAGGCATCCATCAAGGCTGGTAAGGCAAAGATGTCTGGGAAAGGGAACTCGATGAGATGGCAGTCGTTCTCCACCTTCATGCTTAACAAGATGTGTGAGATTCTAGCCAGTGGGATGAGGATTGACAAGTGTTTTAAGGAGGTGCACTTGAACTCTGTTGACAAGCAAGTGCTAATTTTAGGCCAAGAGGGCACCTCGACAAAGGTCTACAACCACCTCAAGAAGTGAAGAGCCGGATGGATCCAAGTGTCTAAGCTGAGAGACCTTAGGGGCAAACAATGGGATTAGGACACCTACACGATCCTATTGGAGGAACAACACTACCGAGTCCACACAGCAATTGATGAACCACAAGTATAGGGGATCGCACCAGTCTTTGAGGGTAGTATTTTACCCAAATTTATTGATTCGGCACAAGGGGAGCCAAAGAATATTTATAAGACTTCGTAGTTGAGTTGTCAATTCAACCACACTTGAGAGGTTATTTCTCTGCAGCAAAGTATTGAAGGAAATATGCCCTAGAGGCAATAATAAAGTTGTTATTTTATATTTCCTTATACCATGATAAATGTTTATTATTCATGCTAGAATTGTATTAACCGGAAATTTGATACATGTGTGGATACATAGACAAAACACAGTGTCCCTTGTAAGCCTCTACTAGACTAGCTCGTTAATCAAAGATGGTTAAGTTTACTAACCATAGGCATGTCTTGTCATTTGATGAATGGGATCACATCATTAGGAGAATGAGATGATGGACAAGACCCATCCGTTAGCTTAGCATTGATCGTTCAGTTTATTGCTATTGCTTTCTTCATGTCAAATACATATTCCTTCGACTATGAGATTATGCAACTCCCGGATACCGGAGGAATACCTTGTGTGCTATCAAACATCACAACGTAACTTGGTGATTATAAAGATGTTCTACAAGTATCTCCGAAGGTGTTTGTTGGGTTGGCACAGATCGAGATTAGGATTTGTCACTCTGAGTATCGGAGAGGTATCTCTAGGCCCTCTCAGTAATGCACATCATAATAAGCCTTGCAAGCACTGTGACTAATGAGTTAGTTGCGGGATGATGTATTACGGAACGAGTAAAGAGACCTGCCGGTAACGAGACTAAACTAGGTATGAAGATACCGACGATCGAATCTCGGGCAAGTAACATACCAATGACAAAGGGAATTACGTATGTTGTCATTGATGTACGACCGATAAAGATCTTCGTAGAATATGTAGGAACCAATATGAGCATCCAGGTTTCATTGTTGGTTATTGACCGGAGAGGTGTCTCGGTCATGTGTACATAGTTCTCGAACCCGTAGGGTCCGCACGCTTAACGTTTGATGACGATTTTGTATTATATAAGTTATGTGATTTGGTGAACGAATGTTGTTCGGAGTCGCGGAAGAGATCACGGACATGACGAGGAGTCTCGAAATGGTCGAGGTAAAGATTCATATATTGGTCGATGATATTCGGACACCGGAATTGTTCTGGGGGTACCGGATACATATCCGGTCACCAGAAGGGGTTCTGGGTATCCCTCCGGCAACTGCATGGGCCTAATGGGCCGAGAAGGGGACAGACCAGCCCCTAGGGGGCTGGTGCGCCCCATGTAGGCCGAAATAGGGGGAAGGAAAGAGGAGAAGAGGGAAAGGAAGGGGAGGGATTCGGCCTCCCCCTTCCTTCTCTCCTCCCTCCTTCCTTCCCCCTCTAGATGAATATATGGAAGGGTGGGAGGCCGAATTGGGAGGCGCCCAAGTAGGATTCCTCCTACTTGGGGTGCCCCCTTGGCTGTCTCTCCTGCCCTCCAACCTATATATATGAGGAGGGGGCACTGCTAGAACACACACCAACAATTGTTAGCCGTGTGCGGCGCCCCCCTCCACAGTGTACACCTCCGGTCATATTCACGTAGTGCTTAGGCGAAGCCCTGCGCGAATCACTTCACCATCACCATCACCACGCCGTCATGCTGACGGAAATCTCCCTCGACACTTTGCTGGATCAAGAGTTCGAGGGACGTCATCGAGCTGAACGTGTGCAGAACTCAGAGGTGATGTACGTTCGGTGCTTGATCGGTCGGAGCTAGAAGAAGTTTGACTACATCAACCGCGTTGTCAAACGCTTCTGCTTTCAGTCTACGAGGGTACGTGGACACACTCTCCCCCTCTCATTGCTATGCATATCCTAGATAGATCTTGCGTGAGCGTAGGATTTTTTTTGAAATTGCATGCTACATTTCCCAACAGTGGCATCCGAGCCAGGTCTATGCGTAGATGATATGCACGAGTAGAACACAAAGAGTTGTGCGCGGTGATCGTCATACTACTTACCACCAATGCCTTATTTTGATTCGACGGCATTGTTGGATGAAGCAGCCTGGACCAACCTTACATGACCACGTTCATGAGACCGGTTCCACAGACAGACATCCAACTAGTTTTGCATAAAGGTGGCTGGCGGGTGTTTGTTTCTCCTACTTTAGTTGAATCAAATTTGACTGCGGCCGGTCCTTGTTGAAGGTTAAAACAACAAACTTGATAAACCACCGTTGTGGTTTTGATGCGTAGGTAATAACGGTTCTTACTAGAAGCCCGTAGCAGCCACGTAAAACTTGCAACAACAAAGTAGAGGACGTCTAACTTGTTTTCGCAGGGCATGTTGTGATGTGATATGGTCAAGACATGATGTGATATACGTTGATGTATGAGATGATCATGTTTTGTAAAAGTTATCGGCAACTGGGCAGGAGCCTTATGGTTGTCGCTTTATTGTATGAAATGCAAACGCCATGTAATTGCTTTACTTTGTCACTATGCGTTAGCGATAGTTGTAGAAGCAATAGTTGGCGAGACGACCACGATGCTAGATGGAGATCAAGGTGTCAAGCCGGTGACGATGGAGATCATGACGGTGCTTTGGAGATGGAGATCAAAGGCACAAGATGATGATGGCCATATCATGTCACATATTTTGATTGCATGTGATGTTTATCTTTTATGCATCTTATTTTGCTTAGTACGGCGGTAGCATTATAAGATGATCCCTTACTAAAATTTCAAGGTATAAGTGTTCTCCCTGAGTATGCACCGTTGCGACAGTTCGTCGTGTTGAGACATCACGTGATGATCGGGTGTGATAAGCTCTACGTTCACATACAACGGGTGCAAGACAATTTTGCACATGCGCAATACTCAGGTTAAACTTGACGAGCCTAGCATGTATAGACATGGCCTCGGAACACTGGAGACTGAAAGGTCGAACATGAACCATATAGTAGATATGATCAACATAGAGATGTTCACCATTGAAGACTACTCCATCTCACGTGATGATCGGACATGGTTTAGTTGATATGGAACACGTGATCATTTAGATGACTCGAGGGATGTCTATCTAAGTGTGAGTTCTTAAGCAATATGATTAATTAAATTGAATTTATCATGAACTTAGTCATAATAGTATTTGCATATCTATGTTGTAGATCAATAGCTCGTGTATAGCTCCCCTTTTTATTTTTAATATGTTCCTAGAGAAAACTAAGTTGAAATATGATAGTAGCAATGATGCGGACTGGATCCGCGATCTGAGGATTATCGTCATTGATGCACAGAAGAATTATGTCCTTGATGCACCGCTAGGTGACAGACCTATTGTAGGAGCAGATGTTGACGTTATGAACGTTTGAGAAGCTCGATATGATGACTACTTGATAGTTTAGTGCACCATGCTTTACGGCTTAGAACCGGGACTTCAAAAACATTTTGAAAGCCACGAAGCATATGAGATGTTCCAAGAGTTGAAATTGGTATTTCAAACTCATGCCCATGTCGAGAGGTATGAGACTAACAAGTACTTTGCCTACAAGATGGAGGAGAATAGCTCAGCTAGTGAGCATGTGCTCAGAATGTCTGGGTAGTATAATCACTTGAATCAAGTGGGAGTTAATCTTCCAGATAAGATTCACTATCGTCAATTTACTAGAACTTCGTGATGAACTATAATATGCAAGGGATAACGAAAACCATTCCCAAGCTCTTCGCGATGCTGAAATTGGCGAAGGTAGAAATCAAGAAATAGCATTAAGTGTTGATGGTTAAATGATACGTCTCCAATGTATCTATAATTTATGAAGTATTCATGCTATTATATTATCCATCTTAGATGTTTTATATGCATTTATATGATATTTTATATGATTTTTGGGACTAACCTATTAACCTAGAGCCCAGTGCCAGTTTCTGTTTTTTATGTGTTTTTGAGTATCGCAGAAAAGGAATACCAAACGGAGTCCAATTGACGTGCCAATTTTTGATGATTTTTTATGGACCAAAATAAGCCCCAGAGTAAAAGAGTTGGGCCAGAAGAGTCTCGGGCTGTCCACGAGGGTGGGGGCGCGCCC
This sequence comes from Aegilops umbellulata, assembly GCA_032464435.1. NCBI lineage: Eukaryota > Viridiplantae > Streptophyta > Magnoliopsida > Poales > Poaceae > Aegilops > Aegilops umbellulata. The sequence continues at coordinate 4,869,630 of CP136059.1, forward strand.
ACCCCCCTAGGCGTGGGCCCCTATCTCGTGGACGACTCGGAGACCCCCCTCACGTGAGACCTACACCAAAAATTCCTATAAATACAGAAAGCTCCAGAAAATAACCTAGATCAGAAGTTCCATCGCCGCAAGCCTCTATAGTCACGAGAAATCAATCTAGGCCCTCTCTGGCACCCTGCCGGAGGGGGCCATCATCACCGAAGGCCATGGAGGAGGATCCCGAAGGGGCCATCATGAAGGCCAAGGACCAGAGGGAGAACCTCTCCCCATCTAGGGGGGAGGCCATGGAGGAGGAAGCACAAGGGGGAGAACCTCTCATCCTCTCTCTCGGTGGCGCCGGAGTGCCAACGGGAGGGGAATCATCGCCACGGTGATTGTCTTCATCAACATCACCATCATCATCACCATCCTCATCTATTTTATGTGGTCCACTCTCCTGCACCCCGCTGTAATCCCTACTTGAACATGGTGCTTTATACCACATATTATGATCCAATGATGTGTTGCCATCCTATGATGTTTTGAGTAGATATCCTTTGTCTTTGTGTTGATTGATGATCTAGATTGGTACGAGTTGTATGTTTTATTTTGGTGTTGTCCTGTTGTGCCCTCCGTGTCACGCAAGCGTGAGGGATTCCCACTGTAGGGTGTTGCAATACGTTCATGATTCGCTTATAGTGGGTTGCTTGAGTGACAGAAGCATAAACCCGAGTAAGGGGGTTGTTGCATATGGGATAAAGGGGACTTGATGCTTTAATGCTATGGTTGGGTTTTACCTTAATGATCCTTAGTAGTTGCGGATGCTTGCTAGAGTTCCAATCATAAGTGCATATGATCCAAGAAGAGAAAGTATGTTAGCTTATTGTTGGGGAACGTAGTAATTTCAAAAAAATTCCTACGCACACGCAAGATCATGGTGATGCATAGAAACGAGAGGGGAGAGTGTTGTCCACGTACCCTTGTAGACCGATAGCGGAAGCGTTATGACAACGCGGTTGATGTAGTCGTATTTCTTCACGGCCCGACCGATCAAGCACCGAAACTACGGCACCTTCGAGTTCTAGCACACGTTCAGCTCGATGATGATCCCCAGACTCCGATCCAGCAAAGTGTTGGGGAAGAGTTTCGTCAGCACGACGGCGTGGTGACGATCTTGATGTTCTACCGTCGTAGGGCTTCGCCTAAGCACCGCTACAATATTATCGAGGATTATGGTGGAGGGGGGCACCGCACATGGCTAAGAGAACGATCACGAACATCAACTTGTGTGTCTAGAGGTGCCCCCTGCCCTGTATATAAAGGAGCAAGGGGGGTGCGGCCGGCCCTAGGAGGAGGCGCGCCGGAGGAGTCCTACTCCTACCGGGAGTAGGACTCCCCCCCTTTCCCTAGTTGGATTAGGACTTGGGGGAAGGAAGAGAGGGGGGAAAGGAAAGGGGGGGGGCGTCACCCCCTCCTTGTCCAATTCGGACTTGGGGGGAGGGGCGCGCGACAGCCCCTAGGCCTCCTCTCCTCTTCCTCCACTAGGCCCATTAAGGCCCATTAGGTTACCGGGGGGTTCCGATAACCTCTCGGTACTCCGGTAAAATGCCAATTTCACCCGGAACACTTCCGATGTCCAAACATAGGCTTCCAATATATCAATCTTCATGTCTCGACCATTTCGAGACTCCTCGTCATGCCGTGATCACATCCGGGACTGCGAACAACCTTCGGTACATCAAAATATATAAACTCATAATGAAACTGTCATTGTAACGTTAAGCGTGCGGACCCTACGGGTTCGAGAACAATGTAGACATGACCGAGACACGTCTCCGGTTAATAACCAATAGCGGAACCTGGATGCTCATATTGGCTCCTACATATTCTACGAAGATCTTTATCGGTCAGATCGCATAACAACATACGTTGTTCCCTTTGTCATCGGTATGTTACTTGCCCAAGATTCGATCGTCAGTATCTTAATACCTAGTTCAATCTCGTTACCGGCAAGTCTCTTTACTCATTTCGTAATACATCATCTCGCAACTAACTCATTAGTTGCAATGCTTGCAAGGCTTATGTGATGTGCATTACCGAGAGGGCCCAGAGATACCTCTCCGACAATCGGAGTGACAAATCCTAATCTCGAAATACGCCAACCCAACATGTACTTTTGGAGACACCTATAGAGCTCCTTTATAATCACCCAGTTACGTTGTGATGTTTGGTAGCACACAAAGTGTTCCTCCGGTAAACGGGAGTTGCATAATCTCATAGTCATAGGAACATGTATAAGTCATGAAGAAAGCAATAGCAACATACTAAACGATCGTGTGCTAAGCTAATGGAATGGGTCATGTCAATCACATCATTCTCCTAATGATGTGATCCCGTTAATCAAGTGACAACACATGTCTATGGTTAGGAAACATAACCATCTTCGATTAACTAGCTAGTCAAGTAGAGGCATACTAGTGACGTTTAGTTTGTCTATGTATTTACACAAGTATTATGTTTCCGGTTAATACAATTCTAGCATGAATAATAAACATTTATCATGATATAAGGAAATAAATAATAACTTTATTATTGCCTATAGGGCATATTTCCTTCAGTCTCCCACTTGCACTAGAGTTAATAATCTAGATTACACAGTAATGATTCTAACACCCATGGAGCTTTGGTGTTGATCATGTTTTGCTCATGGAAGAGGCTTAGTCAACGGGTCTGCTACATTCAGATTTGTATGTATCTTGCAAATCTCTATGTCTCCCACCTGGACTAGATCCCAGATGGAATTGAAGCGTCTCTTGATGTGCTTGGTTCTCTTGTGAAATCTGGATTCCTTTGCCAAGGCAATTGCACCAGTATTGTCACAAAAGATTTTCATTGGACCCGATGCACTAGGTATGACACCTAGATCGGATATGAACTCCTTCATCCAGACTCCTTCATTTGCTGCTTCTGAAGCAGCTATGTACTCCGCTTCACATGTAGATCCCGTCACAACGCTTTGTTTAGAACTGCACCAACTGACAGCTCCACCGTTTAATGTAAACACGTATCCGGTTTGTGATTTAGAATCGTCCGGATCAGTGTCAAAGCTTGCATCAACGTAACCATTTACGATGAGCTCTTTGTCACCTCCATATACGAGAAACATATCCTTAGTCCTTTTCAGGTATTTCAGGATGTTCTTGACCACTTTCCAGTGATCCACTCCCGGATTACTTTGGTACCTCCCTGCTAGACTTATAGCAAGACACACATCAGGTCTGGTACACAGCATTGCATACATGATAGAGCCTATGGCTGAAGCATAGGGAACATCTTTCATTTTCTCTCTATCTTCTGCAGTGGTCGGGCATTGAGTCTTACTCAATTTCACACCTTGTAATACAGGCAAGAATCCTTTCTTTTCTTGATCCATTTTGAACTTCTTCAAAAACTTTGTCAAGGTATGTGCTTTGTGAAAGTCCAATTAAGCGTCTTGATCTATCTCTATAGATCTTAATGCCCAGTATGTAAGCAGCTTCACCGAGGTCTTTCATTGAAAAACTCTTATTCAAGTATCCCTTTATGCTATCCAGAAATTCTATATCATTTCCGATTAGTAATATGTCATCCACATATAATATCAGAAATGCTACAGAGCTCCCACTCACTTTCTTGTAAATACAGGCTTCTCCAAAAGTCTGTACAAAACCAAATGCTTTGATTACACTATCAAAGCGTTTATTCCAACTCCGAGAGGCTTGCACCAGTCCATAAATGGATCGCTGGAGCTTGCACACTTTGTTAGCTCCTTTTGGATCAACAAAACCTTCTGGCTGCATCATATACAACTCTTCTTCCAGAAATCCATTCAGGAATGCAGTTTTGACATCCATCTGCCAAATTTCATAATCATAAAATGCGGCAATTGCTAACATGATTCGGATAGACTTAAGCATCGCTACGGGTGAGAAGGTCTCATCGTAGTCAATCCCTTGAACTTGTCGAAAACCTTTTGCGACAAGTCGAGCTTTGTAGACAGTAATATTACCGTCAGCGTCAGTCTTCTTCTTGAAGATCCATTTATTCTCAATTGCTTGCCGATCATTGGGCAAGTCAACCAAAGTCCATACTTTGTTCTCATACATGGATCCCATCTCAGATTTCATGGCTTCAAGCCATTTTGCGGAATCTGGGCTCACCATCGCTTCTTCATAGTTCGTAGGTTCATCATGATCTAGTAGCATGACTTCCAGAACAGGATTACCGTACCACTCTGGTGCGGATCTTACTCTGGTTGATCTACGAGGTTCAGTAGTAACTTGTTCTGAAGTTTCATGATCATCATCATTAGCTTCCTCACTAATTGGTGTAGGTGTCACAGAAACCGGTTTCTGTGATGTACTACTTTCCAATAAGGGAGCAGGTACATTTACCTCATCAAGTTCTACTTTCCTCCCACTCACTTCTTTCGAGAGAAACTCCTTCTCTAGAAAGTTTCCGAATTTAGCAACAAAAGTCTTGCCTTCGGATCTGTGATAGAAGGTGTATCCAATAGTTTCCTTTGGATATCCTATGAAGACACATTTCTCCGATTTGGGTTCGAGCTTATCAGGTTGAAGCTTTTTCACATAAGCATCGCAGCCCCAAACTTTAAGAAACGATAACTTTGGTTTCTTGCCAAACCATAGTTCATAAGGCGTCGTCTCAACGGATTTTGATGGTGCCCTATTTAACGTGAATGCGGCTGTCTCTAAAGCATAACCCCAAAATGATAGCGGTAAATCAGTAAGAGACATCATAGATCGCACCATATCTAGTAAAATACAATTACGACGTTCAGACACACCATTACGCTGTGGTGTTTCGGGTGGCGTGAGTTGTGAAACTATTCCGCATTGTTTCAAATGTACACCAAACTCGTAACTCAAATATTCTCCTCCACGATCAGATTGTAGAAACTTTAGTTTCTTGTTACGATGATTTTCAACTTCACTCTGAAATTCTTTGAACTTTTCAAATGTTTCAGACTTATGTTTCATTAAGTAGATATACCCATATCTGCTTAAGTCATCTGTGAAGGTGAGAAAATAATGATATCCGCCACGAGCCTCAACATTCATCGGACCACATACATCTGTATGTATGATTTCCAACAAATCTATTGCTCTCTCCATAGTACCGGAGAACGGTGTTTTTGTCATCTTGCCCATAAGGCATGGTTCGCAAGTACCAAGTGATTCATAATCAAGTGGTTCCAAAAGCCCATCAGTATGGAGTTTCTTCATGCGCTTTACACCGATATGACCCAAATGGCAGTGCCACAAATAAGTTGCACTATCATTATCAACTCTGCATTTTGGTTTCAACATTATGAATATGTGTGTCACTACTATCGAGATTTAATAAAAATAGACCACTCTTCAAGGGTGCATGACCATAAAAGATATTACTCATATAAATAGAACAACAATTATTCTCTGATTTAAATGAATAACCGTCTCGCATCAAACAAGATCCAGATGTAATGTTCATGCTCAACGCTGGCACCAAATAACAATTATTTTAGGTCTAATACTAATCCCGAAGGTAGATGTAGAGGTAGCGTGCCGACTGCGATCACATCGACTTTGGAACCATTTCCCACGCGCATCGTCACCTCATCCTTAGCCAATCTTCGCTTAATCCATAGTCCCTGTTTCGAGTTGCAAATATTAGCAATAGAACCAGTATCAAATACCCAGGTGCTACTGCGAGCATTAGTAAGGTACACATCAATAACATGTATATCACATAGTTCACCTTGCCATCCTTCTTATCCGCCAAATACTTGGGGCAGTTCCGCTTCCAGTGACCAGTCTGCTTGCAGTAGAAGCACTCGGTTTCAGGCTTAGGTCCAGATTTGGGTTTCGTCTCCTGAGCAGCAACTTGCTTGCTGTTCTTCTTGAAGTTCCCCTTCTTCTTCCCTTTTCCCTTTTTCTTGAAACTAGTGGTCTTGTTGACCATCAACACTTGATGCTCCTTCTTGATTTCTACCTCAGCAGCTTTCATCATTGCGAAGAGCTCGGGAATTGTCTTATCCATCCCTTGCATATTATAGTTCATCACGAAGCTCTTGTAGCTAGGTGGAAGTGATTGGAGAATTCTGTCAATGACGCAATCATCTGGAAGATTAACTCCCAATTGAATGAAGTGATTATTATACCCAGACATTTTGAGTATATGCTCACTAACAGAATTGTTCTCCTCCATCTTGCAGCTATAGAACTTATTGGAGACTTCATATCTCTCAATCCGGGCATTTGCTTGAAATATTAACTTCAACTCTTGGAACATCTCATATGCTCCATGACGTTCAAAACGTCGTTGAAGACCCGATTCTAAGCCGTAAAGCATGGCACATTGAACTATCAAGTAGTCATCAGCTTTGCTCTGCCAGACGTTCTTAACATCGTCAGTTGCATCAGCAGCAGGCCTGGCACCTAGCGGTGCTTCCAGGACGTAACTTTTCTGTGCAGCAATGAGGAGAATCCTCAAGTTACGGACCCAGTCCGTGTAATTGCTACCATCATCTTTCAACTTTGCTTTCTCAAGGAACGCATTAAAATTCAACGGAACAACAACACGGGCAATCTATCTACAATCAAACATAAACAAGCAAGATACTATCAGGTACTAAGTTCATGATAAATTTAAGTTCAATTAATCATATTACTAAAGAACTCCCACTTAGATAGACATCCCTCTAATCCTCTAAGTGATCACGTGATCCAAATCAACTAAACCATGTCCGATCATCTCGTGAGATGGAGTAGTTTCATTGGTGAACATCACTATGTTGATCACGCTCGACCTTTCGGTCTCCGTGTTCGGAGGCCATATCTGTATATGCTTGGCTCATCGAGTATAACCTGAGTATTCCGCGTGTGCAACTGTTTTGCACCCGTTGTATTTGAACGTAGAGCCTATCACACCCGATCATCGCGTGGTGTCTCAGCACGAAGAACTTTCACAACGGTGCATACTCAGGGAGAACACTTCTTGATAATTAGTGAGAGATCATCTTAAAATGCTACCGTCAATCAAAGCAAGATAAGATGCATAAAAGATAAACATCACATGCAATCAATATAAGTGATATGATATGACCATCATCATCTTATGCTTGTGATTTCCATCTCTGAAGCATCGTCATGATCACCATCGTCACCGGCGCGACACCTTGATCTCCATCGTAGCATCGTTGTCGTCTCGCCAATCTTATGCTTCTACGACTATCGCTACCGCTTAGTGATAAAGTAAAGCATTACAGGGCGATTGCATCGCATACAATAAAGCGACAACCATATGGCTCCTGCCAGTTGCCGATAACTCAGTTACAAAACATGATCATCTCATACAATAAAATTTATCATCATGCCTTGACCATATCACATCACAACATGCCCTCCAAAAACAAGTTAGACGTCCTCTACTTTGTTTGTTGCAAGTTTTACGTGGCTGCTACGGGCTTAAGCAAGAACCAATCTTACCTACGCATCAAAACCACAACGTTAGTTTGTCAAGTTGGTGTTGTTAACCTTCACAAGGACCGGGCGTAGCCACACTCGGTTCAACTAAAGTTGGAGAAACTGACACCCGCCAGCCACCTGTGTGCAAAGCATGTCGGTAGAACCAGTCTCGCGTAAGCGTATGGGTAATGTCGGTCCGGGCCGCTTCATCCAACAATACCGCCGAACCAAAGTATGACATGCTGGTAAGCAGTATGACTTATATCGCCCACAACTCACTTGTGTTCTACTCGTGCATATAACATCAACACATAAAACCTAGGCTCGGATGCCACTGTTGGGGAACGTAGTAATTTAAAAAAAATTCCTACGCACACGCAAGATCATGGTGATGCATAGAAACGAGAGGGGAGAGTGTTGTCCACGTACCCTCGTAGACCGATAGCGGAAGCGTTACGACAACGCGGTTGATGTAGTCGTATTTCTTCACGGCCCGACCGATCAAGCACCGAAACTATGGCACCTCCGAGTTCTAGCACACGTTCAGCTCGATGACGATCCCCGGACTCCGATCCAGCAAAGTGTCGGGGAAGAGTTCCGTCAGCACGACGGCGTGGTGACGATCTTGATGTTCTACCGTCGCAGGGCTTCGCCTAAGCACCGCTACAATATTATCAAGGATTATGGTGGAGGGGGGCACCGCACACGGCTAAAAGAATGATCACGAAGATCAACTTGTGTGTCTAGAGGTGCCCCCTGCCCCCGTATATAAAGGAGTAAGGGGGGGTGCGGCCGGCCCTAGGAGGAGGCGCGCCGGAGGAGTCCTACTCCTACCGGGAGTAGGACTCCCCCCTTTCCCTAGTTGGATTAGGACTTGGGGGGAAGGAAGAGAGGGGGGAAAGGAAAGGGGGGGGGTGCCGCCCCCCTCCTTGTCCAATTAGGACTTGGGGGGGAGGGGCGCGCGGCAGCCCCTAGGCCTCCTCTCCTCTTCCTCCACTAGGCCCATTAAGGCCCATTAGGTTACCGGGGGGTTCCGATAACCTCTCGGTACTCCGGTAAAATGCCGATTTCACCCGGAACACTTCCGATGTCCAAACATAGGCTTCCAATATATCAATCTTCATGTATCGACCATTTCGAGACTCCTCTTCATGTCCGTGATCACATCCGGGACTCCGAACAACCTTCGGTACATCAAAATATATAAACTCATAATGAAACTGTCATCGTAACGTTAAGCGTGCGGACCCTACGGGTTCGAGAACAATGTAGACATGACCGAGACACGTCTCCGGTTAATAACCAATAGCGGAACCTGGATGCTCATATTGGCTCCTACATATTCTACGAAGATCTTTATCGGTCAGACCGCATAACAACATACGTTGTTCCCTTTGTCATCGGTATGTTACTTTCCCGAGATTCGATCGTCAGTATCTTAATACCTAGTTCAATCTCGTTACCGGCAAGTCTCTTTACTCGTTTCGTAATACATCATCTCGCAACTAACTCATTAGTTGCAATGCTTGCAAGGCTTATGTGATGTGCATTACCGAGAGGGCCCAGAGATACCTCTCCGACAATCGGAGTGACAAATCCTAATCTCGAAATACGCCAACCCAACATGTACTTTTGGAGACACCTATAGAGCTCCTTTATAATCACCCAGTTACGTTGTGACGTTTGGTAGCACACAAAGTGTTCCTCCGGTAAACGGGAGTTGCATAATCTCATAGTCATAGGAACATGTATAAGTCAAGAAGAAAGCAATAGCAACATACTAAACGATCGGGTGCTAAGCTAATGGAATGGGTCATGTCAATCACATCATTCTCCTAATGATGTGATCCCGTTAATCAAGTGACAACACATGTCTATGGTTAGGAAACATAACCATCTTCGATTAACTAGCTAGTCAAGTAGAGGCATACTAGTGACGTTTAGTTTGTCTATGTATTCACACAAGTATTATGTTTCCGGTTAATACAATTCTAGCATGAATAATATACATTTATCATGATATAAGGAAATAAATAATAACTTTATTATTGCCTCTAGGGCATATTTCCTTCACTTATGCCTCTCCCTCATATGAAATTGCAATGACGATTACCGGTCTTGTTAACGATTGCCTAGGATAATTCCGCACACCGACCCATCATTATTCCACACTCGCTATTTATAATATTTAGTATTATATTCTAACTTTATGATAACAACACCTACTTTTATGTTTTAGCTCTCCAATATCATGCAAAGTTATCCTCTTCATACCCACAACGTAATTTTATTTCTCGTTTCTAGTTGGAAGCAAACGTTCGGTGTACGTAGAGTCGTATCAGTGGCAGATAGGGCTTGAGAGAATATTGATCTTACCTTTAGCTCCTTGTGGGTTTGACACCCCATACTTATTACTTCCACCATTGGGAATTGCTACGATGATTCCCTGCACTTGGGGATTATCATTAAACAAGAACACTAGTTTCAAGAAAAAGGGCAAGGGAAAGAAAGGGAACTTCAAGAAGAATGGCAAGCAAGTTGCCACTCCCGTGAAGAAGCCCAAAGCTAGACCTAAGCCTGAAACTAAGTGCTTCTACTACAAAGGGAATGGTCACTGAAAACGGAACTACCTCAAATACTTGGCGGATAAGAAGGATGGCAAAGTGAACAAAGGTATATTTGATATACATGTTATTGATGTGTACTTTACTAGTGTTCATAGTAGCCCCAGGGTATTTGATACCGGTTCGGTTGCTAAGATTAGTAACTCAAAATAGGAGTTGCAAAAGAACAAAAACTAGTTAAGGACGAGGTGACGATGTGTGTTGGAAGTGATTCCAAGGTTGATAAGATCACCATCGCACATTCCCTCTACCTTCGGGATTAGTGTTGCACCTAAATAAATGTTACTTGGTGTTTGCGTTGAGCATGAATATGATTGTATCATGTTTGTTGCGATACGGTTATTCATTTAAGTTAGAGAATAATTGTTGTTCTGTTTACATGAATAAAACCTTCTATGGTCATACACCCCATGTAAATGGTTTATTGAATCTCGATCGTAGTGATACACATATTAATAATATTGATGCTAAAAGATGCAAAGTTGATAATGTGCAACATATTTGTGGCACTGCCGTTTAGGTCATATTGGTGTAAAGAGCATGAACAAATTCCATGCAAATGGGCTTTTGGAATCACTTGATTATGAATCATTTGATACTTGTGAACCAAGCCTCATGGGAAAGATGACTAAAACTCCGTTCTCTGGAACAATGGAGCGAACCAATGACTTATTGGAAATAATACATATCGATGTATGCGGTCCAATGAGTGTTGAGGCTCGCGGCGGGTATCGTTATTTTCTGACCTTCACAGATGATTTAAGCAGATATGGGTATATCTACTTAATGAAACACAAGTCTGAAACATTTGAAAAGTTCTATAAATTTTAGAGGGAAGTGGAGAATCATCGTAACAAGAAAATAAAGTTTATACGATCTGATCGGGGAGGCGAATATTTGAGTTACGAGTTTGGCCTTCATTTAATAAAATGTGGAATAGTTTCACAACTCACGCCACCTGTAACACCACAATGTAATGGTGTGTCCGAACGTCATGACCGTACTTTATTAGATATGGTGCGGTATATGATGTCTCTTACCGATTTACCACTATCATTTTGGGATTATGAATTAGAGACAACTACATTCACGTTAAATAGGGCACCGTCTAAATCCTTTGAGATGACACGTATGAACTGTAGTTTGGCAAGAAACCTAAGCTGTCGTTTCTTAAAGTTTGGGGTTGCGATGCTTATGTGGAAAATTTTCAGCCTGATAAGCTCGAACCAGAATCGGAGAAGTGCGTCTTCATAGGATACCCAAAATAAATTGTTGTGTACACCTTCTACCACAGATCTGAAGGCAAGATCTTTGTTGTTAAGAATGGATCCTTTCTAGAGAAGGAGTTTCTCTCGAAAGAAGTAAGTGGGAGGAAAGTAGAACTTGATGAGGTAATTGTACCTTCTCTCGAATTGGAAAGTAGCACATCAGTGAAATCCGTTCCGGTGATGGCTACACCAACTAGAGAGGAAGCTAATGATAACAATCATGAAACTTCAGATCAAGTTACTACCGAACCTCGTAGGTCAACCAGAGCATGTTCCGCACCAGAGTGGTACGGTAATCCTATTCTGGAAGTCATGTTACTAGACCATGACGAACCTATGAACTATGAAGAAGCTATGATGAGCCCAGGTTCCAATAGAGGGCTTGAGGCCATGAAATCTGAGATAGGATCCATGTATGAGAACAAAGTGTGGACTTTGGTGGACTTGCGCAATGATCAGTAAGCCATTGAGAATAATGGATCTTCAAGAGGAAGACGGACACTGATGGTAGTGTTACTATCTACAAAGCTCAATTTGTCGCAAAAGGTTTTCGACAAGTTCAAGGAGTTGACTACGATGAGACTTTCTCACTCGTAGCGATGCTTAAGTCTGTCCAAATCATGTTAGCAATTGCCGCATTTTATAAAATCTGGCAAATGGATGTCAAAACTGCATTCCTTAATGGATTTCTTAAACAAGAACTGTATATGATACAACCAAAAGGTTTTGTCGATCCTAAAGGTACTAACAAAGTGTGCAAACTTCAGCGATCCATCTATGGACTGGTGCAAGCATCTTGGAGTTGGAATATATACTTTGATAATATGATCAAAGCATATGGTTTTATACAGACTTATGGTGAAGCCTGTATTTACAAGAAAGTGAGTGGGAGCTTTGTAGCATTTTCGATATTATATGTGGATGACATATTGTTGATTGGAAATGATATATAAATTCTAGATAGCATAAAAGGATATTTGAATAAGAATTTTTTAATGAAAGACCTCGGTGAAGCTACTTATATATTGGGCATCAAGATCTATAGGGATAGATCGAGACACTGAACGCCCGGGTAATCATGCTACAGTAACCTCTACTAATGATGCCACGTCACTGAGGTCACTGCTATTAATCTCGCGTTAATTCAAACCCGATCGAATTCAATTTCGAAATCAAACCAAACGATGAAGTTTTCAAACATTAAAACTAAAATGCTCGGAGTGTGTCGATTAATCCATAAGTAGTGGTAGGTGATGAAACCACACTTTTATAAAATATTTATGTGCACTAAAATAATTAAAACAATATTTGAAAATACTTAATAAATGCTTTTATGTATATAGGTAATTGTAAGCTAGTTAAAATAATGTGTGAACATTTTATTACAGTGAGTTATGCTACCTTACTAATTTAGGTATGGTTTTATAGTTTGATAAAACTGTTTTGATATTAAAACATTTAAAACCGAAGTTAAAAGAATAAATAAAGACAAAACAAAAATAAAATAAAACAACCCCCCCACCCTAACTGGGCCAGGCCCAGTTGTCCATTGCGCCGACCAGCCCACCGGCCCAGCCGCCCACCCATAAGCCCCCCCCCCCGGGGTCAAACCCTAGTCGCAGCGACCCACTCCCCCCGAACCCCTTCTCCTCCCCGTCGCCCTGGATCGGGATCCCGTCGATCCCGACACCCTTCGCCGGTCAGCCGCCGCCTGGCCGGCCACCTCCTCCGCCACCTCGCCTCCCCGCATCGGCCTCGGCAACCCCGGCCCGGGCCACCACCCCGGCCCGAGCCACCACCCGCGGCCCCGTCACCGGATCGCCGCCGCCCGGAGCTGCCCTCACCCTGGAACCGCCACGCCGTCGCCGGACTGCCTCCTCGTCTTCCCCTACGCCGCACGTCGTCCCCGTCCTCCTCCCCAAGGGCTTCACCAAGCCACGCCGACCCTCTCCCCGGCAATGCTAGTGAGCGCCACCCCTCTCCCCCTCGTCTAACGCGCACACGCAGCGGTCGTCGCGCCCCGCGCGCGCTCGGCCGCGCTCACCGCCACGTTCACCGCTCACCTTGCCAGGGCCTCGTCTCTGCCACCTCGAGTAAGGCCGCATCATGCGTACTGCTGCCTCCGGTGACCCCTCTACTGCCGCCGCTCTCGCTCCGCCGTGCAGCCCTGCTGCTGCCCCGTGCGCACCCTGCGCGCTGCCGTCTCCTTGCCCCGCGGCCTTCCGCTCATCGCCGCCTGCACTGCGTCCCCTGGCCGCGCAGCGCCAGCGCCTCGCCGCGCCCGGGCGGGCTTCGGCCCCCAACGGGCGCCCGTTTCCGCGCCCGATCCGCTAAGGCCCCCGGGGCCTATGACAAGTGGGCCACTGCCCTGGAATGTTTTAAAAAAAGGGGACAAAAAATAAATAAAAATAAAAATAAATTTAATTAATTAACTAAGTAAATTAATTAAGTTATTTAATCCTACTTAATTAATCTAATTAACCTATTAGTCTAGTTAAGCAGTAATTAGTTTAACCTAACCCTAATTAACTTAAGAGTGTATGACAGGTGGGTCCCACTGGACCCACTAGTCAGTTTGACTTAGTCAACCTCTGTTGACCGCTGACGTCATGCTGATGTCAGCAAACACTGTTCTGGATAATGTTAAATTAAAATAATTAAATAAATTCTAAAAATGATTTAAATCTTTAATAGTTAATATAAAATAAACCGTAGCTCAGATGAAAATACTTTCTACATGAAAGTTGCTCAAAACAAGGAGATGAATCCGGATAAACACTCCGTTCGTCCGCCACGTGTCCCTACCATAGCAAACCTGCAACCTTCCCCCTCCGGTTCATCTGTCTGAAAAAATGAAACACCGGGATACTTTTCCGGATGTTTCCCCCCTTCGCCTGTATTACCTATCCCTGCGTTAGATCACCTCTAGCACCGCGTATTGCCATGTTATGCTTTGTGATGCTTTGATTGCTCTGTTATTTATTGTGTTCCCCTCCGTTACTTCTTTCTGGTAGACCCCGAGACCGCTGCCGGTACCCCTGTGATCGACTAATTTGATGACGAACCCTTCTTGCCAGAGCAACTAGGCAAGCCCCCCCTTGATCACCAGATATCGCCTATTCTTCTCTATACTTCTTGCATTAGAGTAGTGTAGCATATTACTGCTTTCCGATTATCCTATCATGATGCATAGCCTGTCCTTACTACTACTGTTGTTACCTTTACCTGCAATCCTAAATGCTTAGTATAGGATGCTAGTATTCCATCAGTGGCCCTACATTCTTGTCCGTCTACCATGCTATACTACTCGGCCGTGATCACTCGGGAGGTGATCATGGGCATATGCTATATACTTTATACTGCTACATTACTTATGATACTGTTCGGAGATGGGGGCTGAAGGGGCAGGTGGTTCCATCCCGGTAGAGGTGGGCCTGGGTTCCCGACGGCCCCCGACTGTTACTTTGTGGCGGAGCGACATGGCAGGTTGAGACCACCTAGGAGAGAGGTGGGCCTGGCCCTGGTCGGCGTCCGCGGTTACTTTAAAATAACACGCTTAACGAGTTCTTGGTATTTGATATGAGTCTGGCCATTTGGTCTATACGCACTAACCAACTACGTGGGAAAGTTATGGGCACTCAACGTTGTGGTATCAGCCGAAGCCTTCTTGACGTCAGCGACTGAGCGGCGCGCTCCGGGTTGGACCGCGTAACATGACTTCCTTTGTAATGGAGGTTGCTAGGTCTGCTCTCCGGCCGCGTACGCAACGTGCATGTGTGCAATGGGCGATGGGCCCAGACCCCTGTGCGCATAGGATTTAGACCAGCGTGCTGACCTCTCTGTTGTGCCTAGGTGGGGCTGCGACGTGTTGATCTTCCGAGGCCGGGCATGACCCAGGAAAGTGTGTCCGGCCAAATGGGATCGAGCGTGTTGGGTTATGTGGTGCACCCCTGCAGGGAAGTTTATCTATTCGAATAGCCGTGATCTTCGGTAACAGGACGACTTGGAGTTGTACCTTGACCTTATGACAACTAGAACCAGATACTTAATAAAACACACCCTTCTAAGTGCCAGATACAACCCGGTGATGACTTTCTAACAGGGCGACGAGGAGGGGATCGCCGGGTAGGTTTATGCTATGCGATGCTACTTGGTGAACTTATCATCTACTCTCTTCTACATGCTGCAAGATGGAGGCTGCCAGAAGCGTAGTCTTCGACAGGACTAGCTATCCCCCTCTTATTCTGGCATTCTGCAGTTCAGTCCACCGATATTGTCCCTTTACACGGATACCCATGCATATGTAGTGTAGATCCTTGCTTGCGAGTACTTTGGATGAGTACTCACGGTTGCTTTTCTCCCTCTTTTCCCCCTTTCCATTCTACCTGGTTGTCGCAACCAGATGCTGGAGACCGGGAGCCTGACGCCACCGTCGATGACGACTCCTACTACACCGGAGGTGCCTACTACTACATCTAGGCCGCTGACGACGACCAGGAGTAGTTTAGGAGGATCCCAGGTAGGAGGCATACGCCTCTTTCGATCTGTATCCCAGTTTGTGCTAGCCTTCTTAAGGCAAACTTGTTTAACTTATGTCTGTACTCAGATATTGTTGCTTCCGCTGACTCGTCTATGACCGAGCAGTTGTATTCGTGCCCTCGAGGCCCCTGGCTTGTATTATGATGCTTGTATGACTTATTTTATTTTTAGAGTTGTGTTGTGATATCTTACCGTGAGTCCCTGATCTTGATCATACACGTTTGCGTGTATGATTAGTGTACGATTGAATCAGGGGCGTCACAAGTTGGTATCAGAGCCGACTACCTGTAGGAATCCCCCTTCCACACTCCTTGGCCGATGTCGAGTCTAGTCATTGCAAAACTTTTACTAACATGGTTGCGTGCCTTACGGGCCCACGTCGACATTGGGTGGTATTAGGATCTTTTACTTCTCGAACTTTACTCTGGGACTCTGAGCTCTCTTCTATTCAGGTTAAATGATTTTGCTAAAAACAAAACTAACTTTAGGTTCTCGCAAGAACTTTCTCCAGGAGAGCCCCTCACTTCAGATGATCGCCTGCTGCACTAGAAGATTCCGAAGTTACTCTACGATGTTCGCTCGAGTCTTTGTGCCATCGCATTTGCGATTTCCTTCCACCATCAATCCCTATGAAAACTTCATACACTTGCCATTCATACAATCATTCCCCGTTGATCTTGTTATTACAAGATGTCCCGAAATACTCTTTGTTGTCCCGAGAATCCTTTGAGCTCACTGCCTTGCAGTTCTTTACCACATGAATACCCATACGGATAATTCCTTGCACTTGTCGAGTATCCGCTCCTTCCCAGTTGTTCAGGTGTTTCACATAAGCCTTCGAAATACTATTTGATCTTTCGAAAATCCTCAACAGCCTGTTGTTCTTGAAAATTCTTGCTTGCTTGCATTATGGTTAATCCCATAAGCATAATAATCTTATTGACATCCTTTGTCACTATCATTTTTGAGTCCATTGATTCAATAAATTGTGAATGTTCACAATCATTAGTCGAATCCTAGGATTATCCTTTCGGCTCAGATGTCATTTGGATATGAGCTGGTTCTTGACCAATCAATGCCTTGATCGGTTGTGCTTCTAAGTCTATTGAACTTCTTCTTTTTCGATCAGAACGATTGCTTCTGATCCCTTAATTTGGAAATCATAAAATTCTTTGTGTTAAGCTTTGAATTAGTCGGTTGTTTCTATAAACTGATGCATTGGGATTCCTTCTTCCTCTGATTGAGTACCGATACTCACATCAGCCCCGTTGTGGACCGCCATACCCATTGCTGGGTTATTATCCGACAGTGTCCTTCACAACCAAAATTCTTATGAGTTCTTTACCTGATACATAATGCCTTTGGTAAATTGTATCCTCTACTTTTGTCAACCATGCTATACTTTTGAGCTTGTGTTATTTACTCTTGAAGTTCATGGTATATGTTCTAAGAAGCCCCGATGGGTTGAACCTATGCCTTTCCTAATCTGTGTGAACCCAAAAGATTTCACGGGTCATACTCCTTTGGTAATTCACTAGGTAGTTCTTCACCTTTAGTTAATTTTAACAGAGCAGTTAGTGAAAGGTTATGCATTGGAGAAGTGGGAGTCGACCTTGAACTTTGTGTTCATGCCCATGGACACGATGTAGAACTTATCATGAAAGCTTCTCTTAAATTAAGTATTCCCTTTGTATAAGTTCATCTTATATCTGGGATCTGGCCTTTTGCAATCGTGGTTCCGACCATGTTCTCCTTTAAATACCATTTCTCGTGCGAGTTTAAGCACTTGTCTTCTGCAGAGCAATACCCAATCCAACCTCTATTT
This sequence comes from Aegilops umbellulata, assembly GCA_032464435.1. NCBI lineage: Eukaryota > Viridiplantae > Streptophyta > Magnoliopsida > Poales > Poaceae > Aegilops > Aegilops umbellulata. The sequence goes on from CP136059.1 coordinate 4,887,373, forward strand.
TGATCTACCGTCGAGTATTACCCCCTGGTATCTCGAGATTATCACAGAACTGCATAACCTCTTATGAGTTCTTCATCAAGTATTACATCCTCACTGATTCCAATTTTTTCACGGGCTCCGAGTTATTAAACACTCGAAGACACCAATAACTGAACCGAGTCCGCATTACGGTTTAACAACTCTTACCAATATTCTTTACTTACGAGTTTGTACCCGATCATGTCATTCCTAGCCTGATCAGCTATATCTTTATCGTGCTAAATCTTAACTGTGCTACATGGTCCTTCTTCCCGGAACACAATTTTTGACGCTGAGCTAAGCTTACGTCGATCTTCCTTGTCATATATTATTGTCTTGAACAACAATACTTGATTCCGAGGTTGTGTCGTATCCGTGGTTCCAGTGGTCTTTTGCTTCACCATTCCTTTTGCTTGATGTCATCGTTATTCAATGGCAGCCTCATGGAATCTTTCGACAAAGGTGTCGTGATCATCAACATTCTGAGCTCTTCCAAAATATCTATTGAATTCTTGATGGGAAATACCATCCTTGCCCCTCGATGGTTTGTATTATCATCGGCAACGTTAATGCCCTCCCTCCAACACAAACTTGCTCATGTTTTGTGTATTACCTTGAGTTCCTTTCGACCCAGCTTGTGTTATGTTCTACCTTGGAATATTACCATCTTTTATGTCAAGGATGTCGTGGGAATTTCACCACTTCTTGAGAATTCTTGATATAAGTGATACTTATCACCATCACCATTCTTTACTTGGTCCCCTGTTGTTCCTAATAGTAATACTGACAAATGGACTAGTAATTTTAAAACTTATGGCAACCTTATTGCTTTGAAGTTAATGGTCGGCATTTCATTCTTAGACTGTTGATTATTGAATCACCATTCTGACATTGGTCGTGCAACCCAACCCATATTTTGGGCGCACCTTTCAACCAATGTTTAATTGTGTATGTTTTCCTCGAACATACTTCGTTATCTACTTCGATGTGTCCAATATTATCTCCTTGTTCACATAATTGTGGCAATCCATCTTTTTGGAAACCTCAATGAATTGTTGCTGATTCCATCAGCCACCTCCTCATCCTCTTGTTGGTTTACTCATGAACTCTTGTTTCGGAACTTGCTCCCATGGTTCATTTCCCGAGAATCTTAAAATGTCCTTACGTTAATTTGTGTTACACCTTTTCTTCTCGGGCATCCTGAGTCTGAGGTATCCTGACACCAACCAGATCTGAAACTCGGTCAGATATGATGGTTGGAACATTTTCCAAGAGTCATAGCATTGGTATTTCTATAACCCAATAAGGTGACGTCATGCCTAGCACACCTGGTTGGAGGACCTATTGCAAGACTTATTCTATGAGTTGTTCTTGATGGATCCTTTGTGTATCCAAAGTCTGACCTTTGCTTGAAGACCATGTCAATGCTATCTCGAAGCATGTCTGTGGTAATCCGATTTTCAATAAGAGCATTTGAAGCACAATGCTAAATTTTCTTTATCATTTATCCTAACACCATTGTATGGGTAATGTCATGAAATTTCTCTCCTCTTATGTAAAGGATTTTCTACATTATATCCTGTCTTGGATATCATCCTCTGCTTGACTTTGGGAAGGATATACCCCTAATATATGTGTTTGAACACATTTTCCTTTCCGTTGTTTTGTTCAAACTTTCTTATAATCTACTTAACTGAGCAGTGGTAATTCCCTGCTTAGGTAAGCACCTCGTGGTACAACTCTGCCAGTAAGACCCTACTACTATAATTGATGACATATCGTTAGCCACCGATGGACGAGAACTTTGCCTAATGGTCTGCCTCGTTCAAGGAGCAGGAAAATGGTTCTCTTCGTCCCTCGCCCTTGGTATCGACATTGTTGCCAATATAACTGATAGGCTACCCTCTGACATGTCTTGCTATCACGACCGTGCAAGATATCAACGCTTTTCCTACTTTTAACCACATGGTGGGCCCATAACCCACAGTTCCACAAGATCGAAACCTGACTCTCCTGTACACCCCCGGTTTCCAAAGTTATTCCTCGCGCTTGACTTCTTATGTAACTCACGGGCCACCTGCCAAGTGATATATTCGGGTATCAGATGCAATACTTATTCTCGTTGCTCTGAACCCCTTTCACCTTCTGATAGGCATCGAACGCTTGCCCATCGGTTTGAAACTTATCATGGTACCTTCTTACTTTGCTCTCGACATCTTCTTAAGTTTCAATTTGAGAGATACTTATACTTCTTCCCCTGAGTTAACCGTCTGATGCTCGATCTTGTTAGAATCCGTCCTTATAGGGTTTTCCCTTCTCACCCTTTCGTAAGTACGGTGAAGATCCTGAAGGAAGGACGACAAACTTCATCATGATGACCTGAAGCAAAGAAATGAAGACATCAACGTAATGGATCGACCTCTTTGATAAGAGCAACTAGCAACGAGAACCCTCGCTATAATTTCTTAACCAGAGTGCCCCCTTACGCCTTTTAAATCTCGGGACGCGAATTCTTGTAGTGGAGGAGAATTGTGACGCCCGGGTAATAATGCTACAGTAACCTCTACTAATGATGCCACGTCACCGAGGTCACCGTTGTTAATCTCGCGTTAATTCAAACCCGATCGAATTCAAATTCGAAATCAAACCAAACGATGAAGTTTTCAAACATTAAAACTAAAATGCTCGGAGTGTGTCGATTAATCCATAAGTAGTGGTAGGCGATGAAACCACACTTTTATAAAATATTTATGTGCACTAAAATAATTAAAACAATATTTGAAAATACTTAATAAATGCTTTTATGTATATAGGTAATTGTAAGCTAGTTAAAATAATGTGTGAACATTTTATTACAGTGAGTTATGCTACCTTACTAATTTAGGTATGGGTTTTATAGTTTGACAAAACTGTTTTGATATTAGAACATTTAAAACCAAAGTTAAAATAATAAATAAAGAGAAAACAAAAATAAAATAAAACAACCCCCCGCCCTAACTGGGCTAGGCCTAGCTGTCCACTGCGCCGACCAGCCCATAGGCCCCGCCGCCCACCCATAAGCCCCCCGGGGTCAAACCCTAGTCGCAGCGACCCACTCCCCCCCGAACCCCTTCTCCTCCCCGTCGCCCTGGATCGGGATCCCGTCGATCCCGACACCCTTCGCCGGTCAGCCGCCGCCTGGCGGCCACCTCCTCCGCCACCTTGCCTCCCCGCGTCGGCCTCGGCAACCCCGGCCCGGGCCACCACCCCGGCCCGAGCCACCACCCGCTGCCCCGTCACCGGATCGCCGCCGCCCAGAGCTGCCCTCGCCCTGGAACCGCCACGCCGTCGCCGAACTGCCTCCTCGTCTTCCCCTGCTCCGCACGTCGTCCCCATCCTCCTCCCCAAGGGCTTCACTGAGCCACGCTGACCCTCTTCCCGGCAACGCTAGTGAGCGCCATCCCCTCTCCCCCCTCGTCTAACGCGCACACGCAGCGGTCGTCGCGCCCCGCGCGTGCTCGGTCGCGCTCACCGCTACGTTCACCGCTCACCTCGCCAGGGCCTCGTCTCATCGCGAGGCGGCATCGCACCTACTGCTGCCTCTGGTGACCCCTCTGCTGCCGCCGCTCTCCCTCCGCCATGCAGCCCTGCTGCTGCCCCGTGCGCACCCTGCGCACCGCCGTCTGCTCGCCCCACGGCCTTCCGCTCATCGCTGCCTGCACCGCGTCCCTTGGCCGCGCCGCGCCAGCGCCTCGCCGCGCACGGGCGGGCTTCGGCCCCCAACGGGCACCCGCTTCCGCGCCCGCAACTGCTAGCGCCCGATCCGCTAAGGCCCCCGGGGCCTATGACAAGTGGGCCACTGCCCTGGAACGTTTAAAAAAAGAGGGACAAAAAATATATAATAATAAAAATAAATTTAATTTATTAATTAAGTAAATTAACTAAGTTAATTAATCCTACTTAACTAATATAATTAACCTGTTAGTCTAGCTAAGCAGTAATTAGTTTAACCTAACCCTAATTAACTTAACCGTGTATGACAGGTGGGTCCCACTGGACCCACTAGTCAGTTTGACTTAGTCAACCTCTGTTGACCGCTGATGTCATGCTGATGTCAGCAAACACTGTTCTGGATAATGTTAAATTAAAATAATTAAATAAATTCTAAAAATGATTTAACTCTTTTAAAATTAATATAAAAATAAACCGTAGCTCAGATGAAAATACTTTCTACACGAAAGTTGCTCAGAACGACGAGACGAATCTGGATAAGCAGCCTGTTCGTCTGCCACGCGTCCTTGGCATAGCAAACCTGCAACCTTCCCCCTCCGGTTCATCTGTCTGAAAACACGAAACACCGGGGATACTTTTCCGGATGTTTCCCCCCTTCGCCAGTATTACCTATCCCTGCGTTAGATCACCTCTAGCACCGCGTATTGCCATGTTATGCTTTGTGATGCTTTGATTGCTCTGTTATTTATTGTGTTCCCCTCCGTTACTTCTTTCTGGTAGACCCCGAGACCGCTGCCGGTACCCCTGTGATCGACTACATTGATGATGAACCCTTCTTGCCAGAGCAACCAGGCAAGGCCCCCCTTGATCACCAGATATCGCCTATTCTTCTCTATAGTTCTTGCATTAGAGTAGTGTAGCATGTTATTGCTTTCCGATTATCCTATCATGATGCATAGCCTGTCCTTGCTACTACTGTTGTTACCTTTACCTGCAATCCTAAATGCTTAGTATAGGATGCTAGTATTCCATCAGTGGCCCTACATTCTTGTCCGTCTGCCAAGCTATACTATTGGGCCATGATCACTCGGGAGGTGATCACGGGCATATGCTATATACTTTATACTGTTACATTACTTATGATACTGTTCGGAGATGGGGGCTGAAGGGGCAGGTGGATCCATCCCGGTAGAGGTGGGACTGGGTTCCTGACGGCCCTCGACTATTACTTTGTGGCGGAGCGACAGGGCAGGTTGAGACCACCTAGGAGAGAGGTGGGCCTGGCCCTGGTCGGCGTCCGCGGTTACTTCAAAATAACACGCTTAACGAGTTCTTGGTATTTGATCTGAGTCTGGCCATTTGGTCTATACGCACTAACCTACTACGTGGGAAAGTTATGGGCACTCGATGTCGTGGTATCAGGCGAAGCCTTCTTGACGTCAGCGACTGAGCGGCGCGCGCCGGGTTGGACCGCGTAACGTGACTTCCTTTGTAATGGAGGTTGCTAGGTCTGCTCTCCGGCCACGTACGCAACGTGCATGTGTGCAATGGGCGATGGGCCCAGACCCCTGTGCGCATAGGATTTAGACCAGCGTGCTGACCTCTCTGTTGTGCCTAGGTGGGGCTGCGACGTGTTGATCTTCCGAGGCCGGGCATGACCTAGGAAAGTGTGTCCGGCCAAATGGGATCGAGCGTGTTGGGTTATGTGGTGCACCCCTGCAGGGAAGTTTATCTATTCGAATAGCCGTGATCTTCGGTAACAGGACGACTTGGAGTTGTACCTTGACCTTATGACAACTAGAACCAGATACTTAATAAAACACACCCTTCTAAGTGCCAGATACAACCTGGTGATGACTTTCTAACAGGGCGACGAGGAGGGGATCGCCGGGTAGGTTTATGCTATGCGATGCTACTTGGTGAACTTATCATCTACTCTCTTCTACATGCTGCAAGACGGAGGCTGCCAGAAGCGTAGTCTTCGACATGACTAGCTATCCCCCTCTTATTCTGGCATTCTGCAGTTCAGTCCACCGATATTGCCCCTTTACACAGATACCCATGCATGTGTAGTGTAGATCCTTGCTTGCGAGTACTTTGTATGAGTACTCACAGTTGCTTTTCTCCCTCTTTTCCCCCTTTCCATTCTACCTGGTTGTCGCAACCAGATGCTGGAGACCGGGAGCCTGACGCCACCGTCGATGACGACTCCTACTACACCAGAGGTGCCTACTACTACGTCCAGGCCGCTGACGACGACCAGGAGTAGTTTAGGAGGATCCCAGGTAGGAGGCCTACGCCTCTTTCGATCTGTATCCCAATTTGTGTTAACCTTCTTAAGGCAAACTTGTTTAACTTATGTCTGTACTCAGATATTGTTGCTTCCGCTGACTCGTCTATGATCGAGCACTTGTATTCGAGCCCTCGAGGCCCCTGGCTTCTATTATGATGCTTGTATGACTTATTTTATTTTTATAGTTGTGTTGTGATATCTTCCCGTGAGTCCCTGATCTTGATCGTACACGTTTGCGTGTATGATTAGTGTACGATTGAATCGGGGGCGTCACAGACACTTAATAGGACTTTCACAAAGCAAATACCTTGACAAGATTTTGAAGAAGTTCAAAATGGATCAGTCAAAGAAGGAGTTGTTGCCTGTATTGTAAGGTGTGAAGTTGAGTAACACTCAAAGCCCGACCACGGCATAAGATAGAGAGAGAATGAAAGTCATTCCCGATGCCCCAACCATAAGTTCTATAAAGTATGCCATGCTTTGTATTAGACCTATTGTGTACCTTGCCATGAGTTTGGCAAGGGGGTAAAATAGTGATCTAGGAGTAGATCACTAACAGCGGTCAAAATTATCCTTAGAGGAGTAAGGAAATATTTCTCGGTTATGGAAGTGATAAAGAGTTCGTCGTAAAGAGTTGCGTCGATGCAAGCTTTGACACCCTGGATGACTCTAAGTCTCGATCTGGATACATATTGAATGTGGGATCTATAAGCTAGAGTAGCTCCATGCAATACATACGGATCTAAATGTAGCAGACCCGTTGACTAAAACTTCTCTCACAAGCAAAACATGATCACACCTTAGTACTCTTTGGGTGTTAATCACGTAGCAATGTGAACTTGATTATTGACACAAGTAAACCCTTTGAGTGTTGATCACATGGCGATGTGAACTATTGGTGTTAAATCACATGGGGATGTGAACTAGATTATTGACTCTAGTGCAAGTGGGAGACTGAAGGAAATATGCCCTAGAGGCAATAATAAAGTTTTTTTATATTTGCTTATATCATGATATATGTTTATTATTCATGCTAGAATTGTATTAATCGGAAACTTGATACATGCATGTGTGGATACATAGACAAAACACAGAGTCCCTAGTAAGCCTATACTAGACTAGCTCTTTAATTAAAGATGGTTAAGTTTCCTAACCCTAGACATGTGTTGTCATTTGATGAACGGGATCACATCATTAGGAGAATGATGTGATGGACAAGACCCATCCATTAGCTTAGCATATTGATCGTTCAGTTTTATGCCAATTGCTTTCTTCATGTCAAATACATATTCCTTCGACTATGAGATTATGCAACTCCTGGATACCGGAGGAATACCTTGTGTGCTATCAAACGTCACAACGTAACTGGGTGATTATATATATGCTCTACAGGTATCTCCGAAGGTGTTTGTTGGGTTGGCATAGATCGAGATTAGGATGTGTCACTCCGAGTATCGGAGAGGTGTCTCTGTGCCATCTCGGTAATGCACATCATAATAAGCCTTGCAAGAAATGTGACTAATGAGTTAGTTGCAGGATGATGTATTATGGAACCAGTAAAGAGACTGGTAGGATCCATATGGTTGTCGCTTTATTGTATGCAATTCATTCGCCCTGTAATGCTTTACTTTATCACTAAGCGGTAGCGATAGTCGTAGAAGCATAAGATTGGCGAGATGACAACGATGCTACGATGGAGATCAAGGTGTCGCGCCGGTGATGATGGTGATCATGGAGGTGCTTCGGAGATGGAGATCACAAGCACAAGATGATGATGGCCATATCATAACACTTATATTGATTCCATGTGATGTTTATCTTTTATGCATCTTATCTTGCTTTGATTGACGGTAGCATTATAAGATGATCCCTCACTAAATTATCAAAGTATAAGTGTTCTCCCTGAGTATGCACCGTTGCGAAAGTTCTTCGTGCTGAGACAACACGTGATGACCGGGTGTGATAGGCTCTACGTTCAAATACAACGAGTGCAAAATAGTTGCACACGCGGAATACTCAGGTTAAACTTGACGAGCCTAGCATATAACAGATATGGCCTTGGAACACGGAGACCGAAAGGTCGAGCGTGAATCATATAGTAGATATGGTCAACATAGTGATGTTCACCATTGAAACTACTCCATCTCACGTGATGATAGGACATGGTTTAGTTGATTTGGATCACGTGATCACTTAGAGGATTAGAGGGATGTCTATCTAAGTGGGAGTTCTTTAGTAATATGATTAATTGAACTTAAATTTATCATGAACTTAGTACCTGCTAGTATCTTGCTTGTCTATGTTGATTGTAGATAGATGGCCCGTGCTGTTGTTCCGTTGAATTTTAATGCGTTCCTTGAGAAAGAAAAGTTGAAAGATGATGGTAGCAATTACATGGACTGGGTCCGTAACTTGAGGATTATCCTCATTGCTGCACAAAAGAATTACGTCCTGGAAGCACCGCTGGGTGCCAGGCCTGCTGCAGGAGCAACACCAGATGTTATGAACGTCTGGCAGAGCAAAGCTGATGACTACTCGATAGTTCAGTGTGCCATGAGTTACGGCTTAGAACCGGGTCTTCAACGACGTTTTGAACGTCATGGAGCATATGAGATGTTCCAGGAGTTGAAGTTAATATTTCAAGCAAATGCACGGATTGAGAGATATGAAGTCTCCAGTAAGTTCTATAGATGCAAGATGGAGGAGAACAGTTCTGTCAGTGAGCATATACTCAAGATGTCTAGGTATAATAATCACTTGATTCAACTGGGAGTTAATCTTCCGGATGATAGCGTCATTGACAGAATTCTCCAATCACTTCCACCAAGCTACAAGAGCTTCGTGATGAACTATAATATGCAAGGGATGGATAAGACAATTCCCGAGCTCTTCGCAATGCTAAAGGTTGCGGAGGTAGAAATCAAGAAGGAACATCAAGTGTTGATGGTCAACAAGACCACTAGTTTCAAGAAAAAGGGCAAAGGGAAGAAGAAGGGGAACTTCAAGAAGAACAGCAAGCAAGTTGCTGCTCAAGAGAAGAAACCCAAGTCTGGACCTAAGCCTCAAACTAAGTGCTTCTACTGCAAGCAAACTGATCACTGGAAGCGGAACTGCCCCAAGTATTTCGCGGATAAGAAGGATGTCAAGGTGAACAAAGGTATATGTGATATACATGTTATTGATGTGTACCTTACTAATGCTCGTAGTAGCACCTAGGTATTTGATACTGGTTCTGTTGCTAATATTTGCAACTTGAAACAGGGACTATGGATTAAGCGAAGATTGGCTAAGGACGAGGTGACGATGCGCGTGGGAAATGGTTCCAAAGTCGATGTGATCGCAGTCGGCACGCTACCTCTACATCTACCTTCGGGATTAGTATTAGACCTAAATAATTGTTATTTGGTGCCAGCATTGAGCATGAACTTTATATCTGGATCTTGTTTGATGCGAGACGGTTATTCACTTAAATCAGAGAATAATGGTTGTTCTATTTATATGAGTAATATCTTTTATGGTCATGCACCCTTGAAGACGGTCTATTCTTATTGAATCTCGATAGTAGTGACACACATATTCATAATGTTGAAGCCAAAAGATGCAGCGTTGATAATGATAGTGCAACTTATTTGTGGCACAGCCGTTTAGGTCATATCAGTGTAAAGAGCATGAAGAAACTCCATACTGATGGACTTTTGGAACCACTTGATTATGAATCACTTGGTACTTGCTAACCGTGCCTCATGGGCAATATGACTAAAATACCATTCTCCTGTACTATGGAGAGAGCAAAAGATTTGTTGGAGATCATACATACAGATGTATGTGGTCCGATGAATGTTGAGGCTCGTGGCGGATATCGTTATTTTCTCACCTTCACAGATGATTTAAGCAGATATGGGTATATCTACTTAAGGAAACATAAGTCTGAAACATTAGAAAAGTTCAAAGAATTTCAGAGTGAAGTTGAAAATCATCGTAACAAGAAAATAAAGTTTCTGCGATCTGATCGTGGAGGAGAATATTTGAGTTACGAGTTTGGTCTACATTTGAAACAATGCGGAATAGTGTCGCAACTCACGCCACCCGGAACACCACAGCGTAATGGTGTGTCCAAACGTCGTAATCGTACTTTACTAGATATGGTACAATCTATGATGTCTCTTACTGATTTACCGCTATCATTTTGGGGTAATGCTTTAGAGACGGCCGCATTCACATTAAATAGGGCACCATCGAAATCCGTTGAGACGACGCCTTATGAATTGTGGTTTGGCAAGAAACCAAAGTTGTTGTTTCCGAAAGTTTGGGGCTGCGATGCTTATGTGAAAAAGCTTCAACCTGATAAGCTCGAACCCAAATCGGAGAAATGTGTCTTCATAGGTTACCCAAAGGAGACTGTTGGGTACACCTTCTATCACAGATCCGAAGGCAAGACTTTTGTTGCTAAATTCGGAAACTTTCTAGAGAAGGAGTTTCTCTCGAAAGTAGTGAGTGGGAGTAATGTAGAACTTGATGATGTAACTGTACCTGCTCCCTTATTGGAAAGTAGTTCATCAAAGAAACCGGTTTCTGTGACACCTACACCAATCAGTGAGGAAGTTAATGATGATGATCATGAAATTTTAGATCAAGTTACTACTGAGCCTCGTAGATCAACCAGAGTTAGATCCACACCAGAGTGGTACGGTAATCCTATTCTGGAAGTCATGCTACTAGATCATGATGAACCTACGAACTATAAAGAAGCGATGGTGAGCCCAGATTCCGCAAAATGGCTTGAGGCCATGAAATCTGAGATGGGATCCATGTATGAGAACAAAGTGTGGACTTTGGTTGACTTGCGCGATGATCGGCAAACAATTGAGAATAAAAGGATTTTCAAGAAGAAGACTGACGCTGACGGTAATGTTACTATCTATGAAGCTCGACTTGTTGCGAAAGGTTTTCGACAAGTTCAAGGGATTGACTATGATGAGACCTTCTCACCCGTAGCGATGCTTAAGTCTGTCCGAATCATGTTAGCAATTGCCGCATTTTATGATTATGAAATTTGGCAAATGGATGTCAAAACTGCATTCCTGAATGGATTTCTGGAAGAAGAGTTGTATATGATGCAACCGGAAGGTTTTGTCGATCCAAAGGGAGCTAACAAAGTGTGCAAGCTCGAGCGATCCATTTATGGACTGGTGCAAGCCTCTCGGAGTTGGAATAAATGCTTTGATAGTGTGATCAAAGCATTTGGTTTTGTACAGACTTTTGGAGAAGCCTGTATTTACAAGAAAGTGAGTGGGAGCTCTGTAGCATTTCTAATATTATATGTGGATGACATATTGCTGATTGGAAATGATATAGAATTTCTTGATAGCATAAAGGGATACTTGAATAAGAGTTTTTCAATGAAATACCTCGGTGAAGCTGCTTATATATTGGGCATTAAGATCTATAGAGATAGATCAAGATGCTTAATTGGACTTTCACAAAGCACATACCTTGACAAAGTTTTGAAGAAGTTCAAAATGGATCAAGCAAAGAAAGGGTTCGTGCCTGTGTTACAAGGTGTGAAGTTGAGTAAGATTCAATGCCCGACCACTACAGAAGATAAGAGAAAATGAAAGATGTTCCCTATGCTTCAGCCATAGGATCTATCATGTATGCAATGCTGTGTACCAGACCTGATGTGTGCCTTGCTATAAGTCTAGCAGGGAGGTACCAAAGTAATCCAGGAGTGGATCACTGGACAGCGGTCAAAAACATCCTGAAGTACTTGAAAAGGACTAAGGATATGTTTCTCGTTTATGGAGGTGACAAAGAGCTCATCGTAAATGGTTAAATTGATGCAAGCTTTGACACTGATCCGGACGATTCTAAATCGCAAACCGGATACGTGTTTACATTGAACGGTGGTGCTGTCAGTTGGTGCAGTTCTAAACAAAGCGTCGTTGCGGGATCTATGTGTGAAGCGGAATACATAGCTGCTTCGGAAGCAGCAAATGAAGGAGTCTGGATGAAGGAGTTCATATCCAATCTAGGTGTCATACCTAGTGCATCGGGTCCAATGAAATCTTTTGTGACAATACTGGAGCAATAGCCTTGGCGAAGGAATCCAGATTTCACAAGAGAACCAAGCACATCAAGAGACGCTTCAATTCCATCCAGGATCTAGTCCAGGTGGGAGAAATAGAGATTTGCAAGATACATACGGATCTAAATGTTGCAGACTCGTTGACTAAGCCTCTTCCACGAGCAAAACATGATTGGCACCAAGGCTCCATGGGTGTTAGAATCATTACTGTGTAATCTAGATTATTGACTCTAGTGCAAGTGGGAGACTGAAGGAAATAGGCCCTAGAGGCAATAATAAAGTTATTATTTATTTCCTTATATCATGATAAATGTTTATTATTCATGCTAGAATTGTATTACCCGGAAACATAATACATGTGTGAATACATAGACAAACAGAGTGTCACTAGTATGCCTCTACTTTACTAGCTTGTTAATCGAAGATGGTTATGTTTCCTAGCCATAGACATGAGTTGTCATTTGATTAACGGGATCACATCACTAGGAGAATGATGTGATTGACATGACCCATTCCATTAGCTTAGCACCCAATCGTTTAGTATGTTGCTATTGCTTTCTTCATGACTTATACATGTTCCTATGACTATGAGATTATGCAACTCCCGTTTGCCAAAGGAACACTTTGTGTGCTACCAAACGTCACAACGTAACTGGGTGACTATAAAGGAGCTCTACAGGTGTCTCCAAAGGTACATGTTGGGTTGGCGTATTTCGAGATTAGGATTTGTCACTCCGATTGTCGAAGAGGTATCTCTGGGCCCTCTTGGTAATGCACATCACTTAAGCCTTGCAAGCATTACAACTAATGAGTTAGTTGCGGGATGATGTATTACGGAACAAGTAAAGAGACTTGCCGGTAACGAGATTGAACTAGGTATTGAGATACCGACGATCGAATCTCGGGCAAGTAACATACCGATGACAAAGGGAACAACGTATATTGTTATGCGGTCTGACCGATAAAGATCTTCGTAGAATATGTAGGAGCCAACATGAGCATCCAGGTTCCGCTATTGGTTATTGACCGGAGACGTGTCTCAGTCATGTCTACATAGTTCTCGAACCCGTAGGGTCCGCACGCTTAACGTTACGATGACAGTTATATTATGAGTTTATATGTTTTGATGTACCGAAGGTTGTTCGGAGTCCCGGATGTGATCACGGACATGATGAGGAGTCTCGAAATGGTCGAGACATGAAGATTGATATATTGGAAGCCTATGTTTGGATATCGGAGGTGTTCCGGGTGAAATAGTGATTTTACCGGAGTACCGGAGGGTTTACCGGGACCCCCCGGAGGCTATTGGGCCTTATGGGCCCAAGTGGAGGAAGAGGAGAGGCGGGCCAAGGGGCAGCCGCGCGCCCCTCCCCCCTAAGTCCGAATTGGACAAGGAGGGGGGGCGGCGCCCCCCTTTCCTTCCCCCTCTCTCCTCCTTCCCTCCCAAGTCCTATTCCAACTATGAAAGGGGGGAGTCCTACTCCCGGTGGGAGTAGGACTCCTCCTGGCGCGCCCCAAGCCTGGCCGCACCTCTCCCCCCTTGCTCCTTCATATACAGGGGCAGGGGGCACCCTAGAGACACAACAATTGATCGTTTGATCTTTTAGCCGTGTGCGGTGCCCCCCTCCACCATAGTCCACCTCGATAATACTGTAGCGGTGCGTAGGCGAAACCCTGCGTCGGTAGAACATCAACATCGTCACCACGCCATCATGCTGACGAAACTCTCCCTCAACACTCGGCTGGATCGGAGTTCGGGGGACGTCATCGGGCTGAACGTGTGCTGAACTCGGAGGTGTCGTGCGTTCGGTACTTGATCGGTCGGATCGTGAAGACGTACGACTACATCAACCGCGTTGTTATAACGCTTCCGCTTTCGGTCTACGAGGGTACATGGACAACACTCTCCCCTCTCGTTGCTATGCATCACCATGATCTTGCGTGTGCGTAGGATTTTTTTTTTGAAATTACTACGTTCCCCAACACCCTTGTGGGCTGGTGTGCTCCCCTCTTATGGACCATAAGGCCCATTATTACCCCGGGGGTTCCGGTAACCCCCCGGGTACTCCGATAAATACCCGATACTACCCGGAACAGGTCCGGTGTCCGAATACTATCATCCTATATATATATATATATATATATCAATATTTACCTCTCAACCATTTTGAGACTCCTCGTCATGTCCATGATCTCATCCGAGACTTCGAACAACATTCGGTCACCAAATCACATAACTCATATAATACTAAATTGTCATCGAACGTTAAGCGTGCGGATCCTACGGGTTCGAGAACTATGTAGACATGACCGAGACACCTCTTCGGTCAATAACCAATAGCGGAAATTGGATGCTCATATTGGCTCCTACATATTCTACGAAGATCTTTATCGGTCGAATCGTTACGACAAATTACGTTATTCCCTTTGTCCATCACTATGTTACTTGCCCGAGATTCGATCGCCGGTATCCACATATCTAGTTCAATCTCGTTATCGGCAAGTCTCTTTACTCGTTCTATAATACATCATCTTGTAAATAACTCATTAGTCACTTTGCTTGCAAGGCTTCTTATGATGTGCATTACGGAGAGGGCCCAGAGATACCTCTCCGATACTCGGAGTGACAAATCCTAATCTCGATCTATGCCAACCCGACAAACACCTTTGGAGATACCTGTAGAGCATCTTTATAATCACCCAGTTACGTTGTGACATTTGATAGCACACAAGGTATTCCTCTGGTATCCGGGAGTTGCATAATCTCATAGTCGAAGGAATATGTATTTGACATGAAGAAAGAAATAGCAATAAAACTAAGCGATCAATATGCTAAGATAACAGATGGGTCTTGTCCATCACATCATTCTCCTAATGATGTGATCCCGTTTATCAAATAACAACACATGTCTATGGTTAGGAAACTTAACCATCTTTGATTAACGAGCTAGTCTAGTAGAGGCTTACTAGGGACACAGTGTTTTGTCTATGTATCCACACATGTATCAAGTTTCCGGTTAATACAACTCTAGCATGAACACACTACAAAAAAAGACACATCCGTGACATTCTGGGCCGAACGATTTTTTTTGTGTCATGCTTATGACACTTCTATGACGCTAATTGTGACAAAACCCGGTATCATCATAGATGTGGTGGGCTCCTATTTCTATGACAAAAAATCATGACAAAAAATGGGCTTTTCGTTCTGGGCGGGCTTGACATGCAGCTGCATGACATTCTTTGGGCCGTCCATGACGGAAAAAATCATGGTAGAAGCGAACACGAGGAAAATAATATCGAGGAGTTCCCGGTTATGGTGGGTGTTCGGGGCCGAGCGATGCACGTTTCTCTCGTACACTGATGTCTACTACGCAACTTTATTCTTGTAGACACGTGTTGGGCCTCCAAGCGCAGAGTTTTGTAGGATAGTAGCAATTTTCCCTCAAGTGGACGACCTAAGGTTTATCAATCCGTGAGAGGTGTAGGATGAACATGGTCTCTCTCAAACGACCCTGCAACCAAATACAAGAAATCTCTTGTGTCCCCAACACACCCAATACAATGGCAAATTGTATAGATGCACTAGTTCGGCGAAGAGATGGTGATAAAAATGTAATATGGATGGTAGAAATATATTTTTGTAATCTGAATAAATAAAAACAACAATGTAGCAAATAGTAAACGGGCACAAAAACGGTGTCGCAATGCTTAAAAACAAGGCCTAGGGTCCGTACTTTCATTAGTGCAATCTCTGAACAGTGCTAACATAGTTGGATCATATGATTATCCCTCAAAGTATAAGAAAGAATCACTCCCGAGTTCCTATTAGCGGAGAACAAAAGTTAGGAATTGTTTGTAGGGTACAAAACCACCTCAAAGCTATTCTTTCCGTTCGATCTATTCAAGAGTTCGTACTAAAATAACACAAAGCTATTGTTTCCGTTCGATATATCCTAGAGTTCATACTAGAATAACACCAAAGCAAATTCATATTCATAGTACTCAATCCACACAAAGAACTACAAGGAGACCCCAAAGTTTCTATCGGAGAAAAGATAATAAAAACGTGCATCAACCCCTATGCATAGATTACCCCAATATCACCGCGGGAATCCGCAAGTTGAGTGCCATAACGTATATCAAGTGAATCAATAAGATACCCCAATGTCACCTCAAGTATTCATACCGCAAGACATACATCATGTGATCTCAAATCTGAATATTCAATCCAACATGACAAAACTTCAAAGGATAAAGATTCAATTCATCACAACAAGAGTATAGAGGGGAGAAACATCATATGATCTGACTATATTAACAAAGCCCATGATATAGATCACGAGAGAGAGAGAGAGAGAGGGAGAGGGAGAGAGATTAAACACATAGCTACCGGTACAAACCCTCAGCCCTGAGGGTGGACTACTCCCTCCTCATCGTGGTGGCCGCCGGGATGATGAAGATGGCCACCGGAGATGATTCCCCCTCCGGCAGGGTGCCGGAACCGGTCTAGATTGGTATTAGGTGGCTACGGAGCCCTGCGGCGGCGGATCTTCTGATCTAGGTTAACCCCGATGGGTTTTGGAATATTTGGGAATTTATAGTGCAAAGAGGGGGTGCGGGAGGCCACCGAGGTGGGCACAACCCACTTGGGCGCGCCAGGGGGGCCTGGCGCGCCCTGATGGGTTGGGCCCCCCTCGGGGCAGCCCCCAGGTGCAGCTCTGGCCCATCGGGAGTCCTCTGGCCAAAAACAAATCCCGTATAGTTTCATTGCATTTGGACTCTGTTTGATATTGATTTCCTGCGATGTAAAAAACAAGCAAAAAATAGCAACTCGCACTGGGTACTGGGTCAATAGGTTAGCCCCAAAAATGATATAAAGATGCTATAAAATGATTGTACAACACCCAAGAATGATAATAACAGCATGAATACTTCATAAATTATAGATACGTTGGAGATGTATCATACACGTACGCGCGTGGGTGCGAGGTGTTGGGATCTAACTGAACCCTAGCGATCACACTGCAAGCTACGCGTTACTGAACCCAAGCGATCGATCTATCCCTGGTTGTTAACTGAACCCGACCGAGCGATTCCTTCACTACTGCTGCTAACTGAAGCCGATCGAACCTGCTCCCTCTTGATGAACAGTGAGCGTTGTTTGGGGGGGGGGGGTTGGATGAACAGTTCCTGGTGGGGGTTGGATGAACAGGACCCCATGGTAGTAGAGGCCGTTGCCGCTGGATGAATAGGACCCCGATCGATCGAGCCGGTTGGGGGTGGATGAACAGGACCCCGTGGAGGGCTGGATGAACAGGACGACCCCATGGAGGGCTGGTTGAACAGTAGCCGGTGGAGGGCTGGATGAACAGTAGCCCATGAAGGGGTGGCTGAATAGGACCCCCGTGGAGAGGGCTGGTTGAACAGTAGCTGGTGCAGGAGCGGTGGAGGCTGGATGAACAGGAGCCTGTGGATGAACAGTCGCAGGTGGAGGTTGGAGGAGGTCGATGATTGATGAATAGTAGCCCGTGGAGGCTCGAGGAGGTCGACGGTGGAGATGAACAGTAGCCCGTGGAGTCCCGCTTTTTGCGATACACCACACCCCTCGATGAACATGACCCCCGTTTCGACCTAGCGCTCCAACACAAGTCTGTTTCCTCCGTTTTGCAGTACGCCACACCCCTCCCGATCAATAGGACGCTGTTTTGACCGTAGGAGGTCGAAGAGAAGTCCGTTTCCTCCGTTTTGTGGTACGCTACACCCCTTCCGGTGAACAGGATCCCGTTTCGACCATAGGTGGTCGAACACAGGGCCGTTTCCTTTGTTCTGCAATACGCCAGGCCTCGTTTCGATCGGTTGTTCCGTCCAAGCCAGTTGGCTCCCGATGAACACGACACATTCTGTTGCCTCCCGCTGAACACGACGACGCAGTTTCTCCGTTCCGACCCAGCCATGTACACGAGCCCTGGCTGTACGTATGCGCGAGTAGGCGTTCGAGACCCCGCCCGTATGTACGTATGTGGCCGTATTTACTTTCTTGCACCCTGGCTGTACGTACGTGTACAAGCTACGTCCGTGCCTCTACTACCACACGTGCCCTTCCTTAATCGGCCACGGTTCATCGCTGCAGCCTGCAGACAGACCGATCGACCAGTATGTACGTACACGTTCGCGACCAGAATGACAACGGTACGTACGCTTCGACCAGGTGGGTCCCGACTATCAAGGAGGATAAGGAGGCACTTCCTTGCATGCGAAGATGTAGCTGGTGGGTCCCAATAGTCAGGGGAAACATTTTTTTATGAAATACGGTGGCCCATCCAGTGGGTTGATGAACCACAAGTATAGGAGATCTATCGTAGTCCTTTCGATAAGTAAGAGTGTCGGACCCAACAAGGAGCAGAAGGAAATGACAAGCGGTTTTCAGTAAGGTATTCTCTGCAAGCACTGAAATTATCGGTAACAGATAGTTTTGTGATAAGGTAATTTGTAACGAGTAGCAAGTAATAAAAGTAAGAAAGGTGCAACAAGGTGGCCCAATCCTTTTTGTAGCAAAGGACAAGCCTGGACAAGCTCTTATATAAAGGAAAGCGCTCCCAAGGACACATGGGAATTATCGTCAAGCTAGTTCTCATCATGCTCATATGATTCACATTCGTTACTTTGATAATTTGATATGTGGGTGGACTGGTGCTTGGGTACTGCCCTTCCTTGGACAAGCATCCCACATATGATTAACCTTTCTCGCAAGCATCTGCAACTACGAAAGAAGAATTAAGGTAAACCTAACCATAGCATGAAACATATGGATCCAAATCAGCCCCTTACGAAGCAACGCATAAACTAGGGTTTAAGCTTCTATCACTCTAGCAACCCATCATCTACTTATTACTTCCCAATGCCTTCCTCTAGGCCCAAATAATGGTGAAGTGTCATGTAGTCGATGTTCACATAACACCACCAGAGGAAAGACAACATACATCTCATCAAAATATCGAACGAATACCAAAATCAAATGACTACTTATAGCAAGACTTCTCCCATGTCCTCAGGAACAAACGTAACTACTCACAAATCATATTCATGTTCATAATTAGAGGGGTATTAATATGCATAAAGGATCTGAACATATGATCTTCCACCAAATAAACCAACTAGCATCAACTGCAAGGAGTAATCAACACTACTAGCAACCCACAGGTACCAATCTGAGGTTTTGGGACAAAGATTGGATACAAGAGATGAACTAGGGTTTGAGAGGAGATGGTGCTGGTGAAGATGTTGATGGAGATTGACCCGCTCCCGATGAGAGGATCGATGGTGATGACGATGGTGATGATTTCCCCCTCCCGGAGGGATGTTTCCCCGGCAGAACAGCTCCGTCGGAGCCCTAGATTGGTTGCCAGGTTCCGCCACGAGACGGCGGCGCTTCGTCCCGAAAGCTTCATTCTGATTTTTTCCAGGGCGAGAGACTTCATATAGCCAAAGATGGGTACCGGAGGCCTGCTAGGGGGCCCACGAGGTAGGGAGCACGCCCAGGGGGTAGGGTGCACCCAATATTTTCTTTCTTCGCCCAATATTTTTAATATATTCCAAAACTGACTTCTGTGGAGTTTTAGGACTTTTGGAGTTGTGCAAAATAGGTCTCTAATATTTGCTCCTTTTCCAGCCCAGAATTCCAGCTACCGGCATTCTCGCTCTTCGTGTAAACCTTGTAAAATAAGAGAGAATATGCATAAGTATTGTGACATAATGTGTAATAACAGCCCATAATGCAATAACTATCGATATAAAAGCATGATGCAAAATGGACGTATCAACTCCCCCAAGCTTAGACCTCACTTCTCCCCAAGCAGAAGCCGATAACGAAAAATATGTCCACATGTTTAGAGGTAGAGGTGTCGATAAAATAAAATACGAACATGAGGGCATCATGATCATTCTTATAACAACAACATATATATATATATTGTCATATGATTTCTTATGCTAAAGTAACAATCTATTCACAATGTCAAGTATGAATCAGAAACTTCATTGAAAACTAACAAACTATGATCTCGGTCATTGAAGCAATTGCAATTTATCATAACATCAGAAAGAGTCAATATAAGAGCTTTTCAGCAAGTCCACATACTCAAGTATCATTTAGTCTTTCACAATTGCTAACACTCATGCAATACTTATGGGTATGGGGTTTTAGTCGGACACAGAGAAAGATAGGGGCTTATAGTGTTGCCTCCCAACCTTTAACCTCAAGGGTAATGTCAACAATAATAGTTTATGATAACTTACATCCAATTGGATATATATATATATATATATATATATATATATATATATATATATATATATATATATATATATATATATATATATATCAGGATCTTTCCAACACAATGTGCTTGCCAAAGGATAAAATGTAAAAAGGAAAGGTGAAGATCACCATGACTCTTGTATAAGGTATAAGACAAGAATAAAAGATAGGCCCTTCGCAGAGGGAAGCAGAGGTTGTCATGTGCTTTTATAGTTGGATGCACAAAATCTTAATGCGAAAGAAAGTCACTTTATATTGCCACTTGTGATAGGGACCTTTATTTATGTAGTCCATCGCTTTTATTGCTTCCATATCACAAGATCGTAGAAAGCTTATCTTCTCCACACTAATAGATCATACATATTTAAAGTGCAATTTTTATTGCATCCAACAATGACAACTTACTTGAAGGATCTTACTCAATCCATAGGTAGATATGGTTGACTCTCATGGCAAGACCGGGTTTAAGGATATTCGGACGCACAAGTAGTATCTCTACTTGGTGCAGATAATTTGGATAGCATGAGGGGGAAAGGCAAGTTCAACATGTTGGATGATCCATGACAATATACTTTATTTCAGATATAAGAAAACATAACCCATTACGTTTTCTTCCTTGTCCAACATCAACTTTTTAGCATTTCATATTTTAATGAGCGCTCACAATCATAAAAGATGTCCAAGATAGTATATTTATATGTGAAAACCTCTCTTTCTTTATTACCTCCTATTGATTGCAACGATGACCAAAACTATGTTTGTCAACTCTCAACAACTTTTATTCATCATACTCTTTTATATGTGAAGTCATTACTCTCCATAAGATCAATATGATCTCTTTAATTCTTTTTATTCTTTCTTTTATTTCCTCAAGATCATAACAAGATAATCAAGCCCTTGACTCAAAACTAATCTTTGTTATATATAACTCACATACTCTATTACATAGATAAGGATCAACACAAAACTCAAGCTATATCATACTAAACTTTATTCTACTAGATCAAGATATTACCAAAAGGATCGAACTAAGAAAAATGGTAAAGATAGGTGTGTGATCATGATACGATACCGGGGTACCTCCCCCAAGCTTGGCAGTTGCCAAGGGGAGTGCCCATACCTGATACTCAGTTCTCCTTTGGTGGTGATGAAGATGGTGGTGGTGGTGGTGACAATTGTGCCTTTAGCTTTTTCATATTGTAGTTAAGGAGAGCAATTTCCTCCTTTAAATCATCGACCTCTGACTCCAGCTTCAGGATCTTGTCACATAAATCTCCTTTGCTTTTCTACCGAAAACGAGAAGGAATAGATCGGTTAGTAGACCAGTTAGCCCTCTTAGGGAGGCTAGACTTCTTGAACTTTACGTTCATATCCCCAGGTTGAGGTAGAGGAACATCCTCCTCCGAACTTGAATCGATCCTCATTAAATGAGCATCCTCCTCATCATCTATAGTTCGACCATAAGGAGATAGGTCCCCATAGGTCTTTGGGTCAGCAATGAGATGTGAGACATAGCTCTCTCCATCGGAGTCTTGAGATGACATCTTGCTCTAAATCTGCAGCAGAGACAACTCAAAACAAAAACAGAGGATTGTGTCGTGGTACGGTGTTCAAAACCTTCGGGAGATTATATAATGAATTTTTATTGACCAAAAGAAGTATCATGCAAAAAAACAGAGTCCGGAGGGCACACGAGGTGCCCATGAGGCAGGGGCATGCCCAGGGGGTAGGGCGCGCCCTCCACCCTCGTGGATGCCTCATGTCCCTTTCGGACTACTTCTTATTTTCCTATTTTCTTAAATATTCCAAAACGGAGAAAAATTGCCATTAGAATTGTTTTGGAGTCGGTTTACTTACCATACCACATACCTATTCCTTTTAGGAGTCTGAAATGTTCTGGAAAGTGTCCCTTATATATTCCTCCGATGTTACGATCTTAATAACATTAGTTTCAAAATTTATTGGATTACGTGAGATATAACGTTTGATTCTTTGACCATTCACCAGCTTTGGATTTGTGCCTTCAAAGTTGTTGATTTTTATAGCACCGGAACGATAGACCTCCTCGATAACGTAAGGACCTTCCCATTTAGAGAGGAGTTTTCCTGCAAAAAATCTTAAACGAGAGTTGTATAGCAAAACATAATCACCTACATTAAACTCACACTTTTGTATCCTTTTGTCATGCCATCTTTTAACTTTTTCTTTAAACAGTTTGGCATTCTCATAGGCCTGGGTCCTCCACTCATCAAGTGAGCTAATGTCAAATAGTCTCTTCACACCGGCAAGTTTGAAATCATAATCGAGCTCTTTAATGGCCCAATATGCCTTATGTTCTAGTTCGATAGGTAAGTGACATGCTTTTCCATAAACCATTTTATAAGGAGACATACCCATAGGATTTTTATATGCAGTTCTATAGGCCCATAATGCATCATCAAGTTTCTTGGATCAATTCTTTCTAGATCTATTAACAGTCTTTTGCAAAATTAATTTAATCTCCCTATTACTTAGTTCTACTTGACCACTAGATTGTGGATGGTATGGAGATGCAATTCTATGATTAACATCATACTTAGCAAGCATTTTACGAAAAGCACCATGAATAAAATGTGAACCGCCATCAGTCATTAAATATCTAGGGACTCCAAACCTCAGAAAAATAACTTCATTAAGCATCTTAATAGAGGTGTTATGAGCAGCACTACTAGTTGGAATAGCTTCCACCCACTTAGTAACGTAATCAACAACAACTAAAATATGTGTATACCCATTAGAGGAAGGAAACGGTCCCCTATAATCAAAGCCCCAAACATCAAATGGTTCAATAATAAGTGAATAGTTCATAGGCATTTCTTGACGTCTACTAATATAACCAATTCTTTGACATTCATCACAAGACAAGACAAACTTATGAGCATCTTTGAAGAGAGTAGGCCAATAAAAACCGGATTGCAATACCTTATATGCAGTTCTATCTCGAGCGTGGTGTCCTCCATAAGCCTCGGGGTGACACTTGCGTAGGATCTGTTCCTGTTCATGCTCAGGTACACAACATCTAATAACACCATCTACTCCTTCATAAAGCTGTGGGTCATCCTAGAAGTAATGTCTTAAATCACAGAAAAACTTTTTCTTTTGCTGGTATGTGAAACTAGGTGGTAAAAATTTAGCAACAATGTAATTAGCATAATCAGCATACCATGGAGCAGTACAAGAAGCATTTATGATAGCTAATTGTTCATCAGGGAAGCTATCATCAATAGGTAGTGGGTCATCAAGAATATTCTCTAACCTAGACAAGTTGTCTGCAACGGGGTTCTCAGCTCCCTTTCTATCAATAATATGCTAATCAAATTCTTGTAGAAAGAGAACCCATCTAATAAGTCTAGGTTTAACATCTTTCTTTTCCATAAGATATTTAATAGCAGCTTGATTAGTGTGAACAGTTACTTTAGAATCAACAATGTAAGGTCTGAACTTATCACAAGCAAATGCAACTGCTAAAAAATGTTTTTCAGTAGTAGCATAATTTCTCTAGGAACTGTCTAGAGTTTTACTAGCATATTGGATAACATTTAATTTCTTATCAACTCTTTGTCCTAGAACAACACCTACAGCATAATCACTAGCATCACACATAATTTCAAAGGGTAAATTCCAATCAGGTGGCTGAACAATAGGTGCAGAAATCAAGGCTTTCTTAAGTATTTCAAATGCTTCTACACAATCATCATCAAAGACGAAAGGAACATCTTTTTGTAAGAGATTAGTCAGAGGCCTAGAATTTTTGAGAAGTCTTTAATGAACCTCCTATAAAAATCGGCATGACCAAGAAAACTTCTTATACCTTTAATGTCCTTAGGACACGTCATCTTTTTAATAGCATCAACTTTAGCTTTATCAATTTCAATACCTCTTTTAGAAATTTTATGCCCCAAGACAATACCTTCATTAACCATAAAGTGACACTTCTCCCAATTCAAGACAAGATTAGTTTCTTCACATCTCTGCAAAACTCGATCAAGGTTGCTTAAGCAATCATCAAAAGAAGTTCCATACACGAAGAAATCATCCATGAAAACCTCAACAATCTTTTCATGAAAGTCAGAGAATATATTAGTCATACATCTTTGAAAAGTAGCAGGTGCATTGCATAAACCAAAAGGCATACGTCTATAAGCAAAGGTACCGAAAGGGCAAGTAAAAGTGGTCTTTTCTTGATCCTCTTTTGACACAGGTATTTGAGAGAAACCAGAATAACCGTCTAGAAAGAAAATATGTGTATGTTTGGATAATCTTTCTAGCATTTTATCAATAAAAGGTAAAGGGTAATGATCCTTTTTAGTAGTTTTGTTTAGTTTACAAAAATCAATTACCATTCTATAACATGTAACAATTCTTTGTGGAATCAATTCATCTTTATCATTAGGAACAACAGTAATACCTCCCTTCTTAGGGACATAATGGACAGGGCTTACCCACTTACTATCAGCAACAGGATAAATTATACCTGCCTCCAGAAGCTTTAGTATTTCTTTTCTTACCACTTCTTTCATCTTAGGATTTAACCTTCGTTGGTGATCAACAACCGGTTTAGCGTCCTTCTCCAATTTTATTTTGTGCTGGCATAGAGTGGGACTAATGCCCTTAAGATCATCAAGAGCATATCCAATAGCAGCACGGTGCTTCTTCAGAGTTTTCAATAATTTCTCTTCTTCCTGCTCTGAAAGGTTAGCACTAATAATAACATGATATATCTTCTTTTCATTAAGATAAGCATATTTGGGAGTATCAGGTAATGGTTTAAGCTCAAACACGGGATCACCCTTGGGTGGAGGAGGATCCCCTAGAATTTCAATAGGCAAATTGTGTTTCAAAATAGGTCCCTGCTTGAAGAATACTTCATCTATTTCCCTTCTTTCATTCATAAAGATATCATTTTCATGGTCTAGCAAATATTGTTCTAAAGGATCATTAGGAGGCGTGGCAATAGAAGAAAGACCAATAATTTCATCTTTACTAGGCAATTCTTTATCATGGGGTTGTCTTCAAAATTTAGCAAAATTAAAATCATGAGACATATCCCCTAAACCAATAGTAACAACATCCTTTTTGCAATCTATCTTAGCATTAACAGTATTCAAGAAGGGTCTGCCAAATATAATGGGACAAAAGTCATCTTGTGGGGAACCAAGAACAAGAAAATTAGTAGGATATTTAACTTTACCACACAAGACTTCAACTTCTCTAACAATCCCAACTGGTGAAATAGTATCTCTATTATTATGATCATGGTGTTCCACAGGCAACAGCTGAAGATGGATCTTTTTGGTGGAGGGATGTTTTGAAGCTGTATGAGGCTTATATTGCTATTGCCTCGGTCAACATCAGCATGGGTGACTTTGCTCTATACTGGTCAGATTCTTGGCACATTGGGGGCTCTGCTAGACCACTCTGTTGGAGATTGCCTAGGTTGCTTTCATTTGCCAATAATGATAAGATCTCTGTGCAGGAATTCCTTCAATCCCAGGATCTCTTCTCCATGTTTTATCTACCTATTTCTCATGAGGCTGCCGATGAGTTACACATACTGGAAGGATGGATCATGCAGTTAGAAAGAGACCCAACCATACCTGATGTTTAGATATGGCCTGGCAAAGCAAGGGAATACACTGCCAAGAGCTTCTACTGAAGGGGAACGTAGTAATTTCAAAAAATTTCCTACGCACACGCAAGATCATGGTGATGCATAGCAACGAGAGGGGAGAGTGTTGTCTACGTACCCTCGTAGACCGAAGCGGAATCGTTGACACAACATAGAGGAAGTAGTCGTACGTCCTCCTCCCGATCCGACCGATCCAAGCGCCGTTACTCCGGCGCCTCCGAGTTCTTGACACACGTACAACTCGATGACGTTTCTCCGGGCTCCGATCCAGCAAAGCTCTCGGGGAAGAGTTTCGTCAGCACGACGGCGTGGTGACGATCTTGATGAACTACCGACGCAGGGCTTCGCCTAAGCACCGCGACAATATGACCGAGGTGGAATATGGTGGAGGGGGCACCGCACACGGCTGAGGAACGATCACGAAGATCAACTTGTGTGTTCTAGGGTGCCCCCTGCCCCCGTATATAAAGGAGCAAGGGGGGAGGCCGGCCGGCCCTTGTGGCGCGCGCCAGGAGGAGGAGTCCTCCTCCTAGTAGGAGTAGGACTCCCCTCTTTCCTACTCCTACTAGGAGGGGGAAAGGAAGGGGGAGAGGGAGAGGGAAAGGGGGGCGCCGCCCCCCCTCTCCTAGTCCAATTCGGACCAGAGGGGGAGGGGGCGCGCGGCCCACCCTGGCCGCCCCTCTTTCTCTCCACTAAGGCCCATGTGGCCCAATACTTCTCCCGGGGGGGTTCCGGTAACCCTCCGGCACTCCGGTTTTCTCCGAAACCACTCGGAACCATTCCGATGTCCGAATATAGTCGTCCAATATATCAATCTTTACGTCTCGACCATTTCGAGACTCCTCGTCATGTCCCCGATCTCATCCGGGACTCCGAACTCCTTCGGTACATCAAAACTCATAAACTCATAATAACTGTCATCGTAACCTTAAGCGTGCGGACCCTACGGTTCGAGAACAGTGTAGACATGACTGAGACAAATCTCTGGTCAATAACCAATAGCGGGACCTGGATGCCCATATTGGCTCCTACACATTCTACGAGGATCTTTATCGGTCAGACCGCATAACAACATACGTTGTTCCCTTTGTCATCGGTATGTTACTTGCCCGAGATTCGATCGTCGGTATCCAATACCTAGTTCAATCTCGTTACCGGCAAGTCTCTTTACTCCTTCTGTAATACATCATCTTGCAACTATCTTATTGGTTGCAATGCTTGCAAGGCTTATGTGATGTGCATTACCGAGAAGGCCCTGAGATACCTCTCCGACATTCGGAGTGACAAATCCTAATCTCGAAATACGCCAACCCAACAAATACTTTCGGAGACACCTGTAGAGCTCCTTTATAATCACGCAGTTACGTTGTGACGTTTGGTAGCACACAAAGTGTTCCTACGGTAAACGGGAGTTGCATAATCTCATAGTCAAAGGAACATGTATAAGTCATGGAGAAAGCAATAGCAACATACTAAACGATCGGGTGCTAAGCTAATGGAATGGGTCATGTCAATCAGATCATTCAACTAATGATGTGACCTTGTTAATCAAATGACAACTCCTTTGTCTATGGTTAGGAAACTTAACCATCTTTGATTAACAAGCTAGTCAAGTAGAGGCATACTAGTGACACTCTGTTTGTCTATGTATCCACACATGTATTATGTTTCCGGTTAATACAATTCTAGCATGAATAATAAACATTTATCATGATATATAAGGAAATAAATAATAACTTTATTATTGCCTCTAGGGCATATTTCCTTCAGTCTCCCACTTGCACTAGAGTCAATAATCTAGATTACACAGTAATGATTCTAACACCCATGGAGTCTTGGTGCTGATCATGTTTTGCTCGTGGAAGAGGCTTAGTCAACGGGTCTGCTACATTCAGATCCGTATGTATCTTGCAAATCTCTATGTCTCCCACCTGGAGCAAATCCCGGATGGAATTGAAGCGTCTCTTGATGTGCTTGGTTCTCTTGTGAAATCTGGATTCCTTTGCCAAGGCAATTGCACCAGTATTGTCACAAAAGATTTTCATTGGACCCGATGCACTAGGTATGACACCTAGATCGGATATGAACTCCTTCATCCAGACTCCTTCATTTGCTGCTTCCGAAGCAGCTATGTATTCCGCTTCACATGTAGATCCCGCCACGACGCTTTGTTTAGAACTGCACCAACTGACAGCTCCACCGTTTAATGTAAATACGTATCCGGTTTGCGATTTGGAATCGTCCGGATCAGTGTCAAAGCTTGCATCAACGTAACCGTTTACGATGAGCTATTTGTCACCTCCATATACGAGAAACATTTCCTTAGTCCTTTTCAGGTACTTCAAGATATTCTTCACCGCTGTCCAGTGATCCACTCCTGGATTACTTTGGTACCTCCCTGCTAAACTTATAGCAAGGCACACATCAGGTCTGGTACACAACATTGCATACATGATAGAGCCTATGGCTGAAGCATAGGGAACATCTTTCATCTTCTCTCTATCTTCTGCAGTGGTCGGGCACTGAGTCTTACTCAACTTCACACCTTGTAACACAGGCAAGAACCCTTTCTTTGCTTGATCCATTTTGAACTTCTTCAAAACTTTGTCAAGGTATGTGCTTTGTGAAAGTCCAATTAAGCGTCTTGATCTATCTCTATAGATCTTAATGCCCAATATGTAAGCAGCTTCACCGAGGTCTTTCATTGAAAAACTCTTATTCAAGTATCCCTTTATGCTATCCAGAAATTCTATATCATTTCCAATCAGTAATATGTCATCTACATATAATATCAGAAATGCTACAGAGCTCCCACTCACTTTCTTGTAAATACAGGCTTCTCCAAAAGTCCGTATAAACCCAAATGCTTTGATCACACTGTCAAAGCATTTATTCCAACTCCGAGATGCTTGCACCAGTCCATAAATGGATTGCTGGAGCTTGCACACTTTGTTAGCTCCCTTTGGATCGATAAAACCTTCTGGTTGCATCATATACAACTCTTCTTCCAGAAATCCATTCAGGAATGCAGTCTTTACATCCATTTGCCAAATTTCATAATCATAAAATGCGGCAATTGCTAACATGATTCGGACAGACTTAAGCATCGCTATGGGTGAGAAGGTCTCATCGTAGTCAATCCCTTGAACTTGTCGAAAACCTTTCGCGACAAGTCGAGCTTTGTAGATAGTAACATTACCATCAGCGTCAGTCTTCTTCTTAAAGATCCACTTATTCTCTATTGCTTGCCGACCCTCGGGCAAGTCAACCAAAGTCCACACTTTGTTGTCATACATGGATCCCATCTCAGATTTCATGGCTTCTAGCCACTTTGCGGAATCTGGGCTCACCATCGCTTCTTCATAGTTCGTAGGTTCGTCATGATCTAGTAGCACGACTTCTAGAACGGGATTGCCGTACCACTCTGGTGCGGATCTTACTCTGGTTGATCTACGAGGTTCTGTAGTAACTTGATCTGAAGTTTCATGATCAATATCATCAGCTTCCTCACTAATTGGTGTAGGTGCTACAGAAACAGATTTATGTGATGTACTACTTTCCAATAAGGGAGCAGGTACAGTTACCTCATCAAGTTCTACTTTCCTCCCACTCACTTCTTTCGAGAGAAACTCCTTTTCTAGAAAGACTCCGAATTTAGCAACAAAAGTCCTGCCTTCGGATCTGTGATAGAAGGTGTATCCAACAGTTTCTTTTGGATATCCTATGAAGACACATTTTTCCGATTTGGGTTCGAGCTTATCAGGTTGAAGCTTTTTCACATAAGCATCGCTGCTCCAAACTTTAAGAAACGACAACTTTGGTTTCTTGCTAAACCATAGTTCGTAAGGCGTCGTCTCAACGGATTTCGACGGTGTCCTATTTAACGTGAATGCGGCCGTCTCTAAAGCATAACCCCAAAACGATAGCGGTAAATCTGTAAGAGACATCATAGATCGCACCATATCTAGTAAAGTACGATTACGACGTTCGGACACACCATTGCGCTGTGGTGTTCCGGGTGGCGTGAGTTGCGAAACTATTCCGCATTGTTTCAAATGTAGACCAAACTCGTAACTCAAATATTCTCCTCCACGATCAGATCATAGAAACTTTGTTTTCTTGTTACGATGATTTTCAACTTCACTCTGAAATTCTTTGAACTTTTCAAATGTTTCAGACGTGTGTTTCATTAAGTAGACATAACCATATCTGCTTAAATCATATGTGAAGGTGAGAAAATAACGATATCCGCCACGAGCCTCAACATTCATTGGACCACATACATCTGTATGTATGATCTCCAATAAATCGGTTGATCTCTCCATAGTACCGGAGAACGGTGTTTTGGTCATCTTGCCCATGAGGCACGATTCGCAAGTGCCAAGTGATTCATAATCAAGTGGCTCCAAAAGTCCATCAGTATGGAGTTTCTTCATGCGCTTTATACCGATATGACCTAAACGGCAGTGCCACAAATAAGTTGCACTATCATTATCAACTCTGCATCTTTTGGCTTCAACACTATGAATATGTGTATCACTACTATCGAGATTCATCAAAAATAGACCACTCTTTAAGGGTGCATGACCATAAAAGATATTACTCATATAAATAGAACAACCATTATTCTCTGATTTAAATGAATAACCGTCTCGCATCAAACAAGATCCAGATATAATGTTCATGCTCAGCGCTGGCACCAAATAACAATTATTCAGGTCTAATACTAATACCGAAGGTAGATGTAGAGGTAGCGTGCCGACCGCGATCACATCGACTTTGGAACCGTTTCCCACGCGCATCGTCACCTCGTCCTTAACCAATCTTCGCTTAATCCGTAGTCCCTGTTTCGATTTGCAAATATTAGCAACAGAACCAGTATCAAATACCCAGGTGCTACTGCGAGCATTTGTAAGGTACACATCAAAATCATGTATATCACATATACCTTTGTTCACCTTGCCATCCTTCTTATCCGCCAAATACTTGGGGCAGTTCCGCTTCCAGTGACCAGTCTGCTTGCAGTAGAAGAACTCAGTTTCAGGCTTAGGTCCAGACTTGGGTTTCTTCTCTTGAGCAACAACTTGTTTGCTGTTCTTCTTGAAGTTCCCCTTTCTTCTTCCCTTTGCCCTTTTTCTTGAAACTAGTGGTCTTATTGACCATCAACACTTGATGCTCCTTCTTGATTTGTACCTCCGCAGCTTTTAGCATTGCGAAGAGCTCGGGCATTGTCTTATCTATCCCTTGCTTATTATAGTTCATCATGAAGCCTTTGTAGCTTGGTGGCAGTGATTGGAGAACTCTGTCAATGACACAATCATCCGGAAGATTGACTCCCAGTTGATTCAAGTGATTATAATACCCAGACATTTTGAGTATATGCTCACTGACAGAACCATTCTCTTCCATCTTGCAGCTATAGAACTTATTGGAGACTTCATATCTCTCAATCCGGGCATTCTGTTGGAATATTAACTTCAACTCCTGGAACATCGCATATGCTCCATGATGTTCAAAACGTCGTTGAAGTCCCGGTTCTAAGCCGTAAAGCATGGCACACTGAACTATCGAGTAGTCATCAGCTTTGCTCTGCCAGACATTCATAACATCTGGCGCCGCTCCAGCAGCAGGCCTGGCACCCAGCGGTGCTTCCAGGACGTAACTCTTCTGTGTAGCAATGAGGATAATCCTCAAGTTACGGACCCAGTCCGTGTAATTGCTACCATCATCTTTCAACTTTGCTTTCTCAAGGAACGCATTAAAATTCAATGGAACAACAACACGAGCCATCTATCTACAATCAACATAAACAAACAAGATATTATCAGGGACTAAGTTCATGATAAATTTAAGTTCAATTAATCATATTACTTAAGAACTCCCACTTAGATAGACATCTCTCTAATCCTCTAAGTGATCACGTGATCCAAATCAACTAAACCATGTCCGATCATCACGTGAGACGGAGTAGTTTCAATGGTGAACATCACTATGTTGATCATATCTACTATATGATTCACGCTCGACCTTTCGGTCTCCGTGTTCCGAGGCCATATCTGTTATATGCTAGGCTCGTCAAGTTAAACCTGAGTATTCTGCGTGTGCAACTGTTTTGCACCCGTTGTATTTTAACGTAGAGCCTATCACACCCGATCA
Source organism: Aegilops umbellulata (assembly GCA_032464435.1). Classification (NCBI taxonomy): domain Eukaryota; kingdom Viridiplantae; phylum Streptophyta; class Magnoliopsida; order Poales; family Poaceae; genus Aegilops; species Aegilops umbellulata. The sequence goes on from CP136059.1 coordinate 4,919,624, forward strand.
TCACGTGGTGTCTCAGCACGAAGAACTTTCGCAACGGTGCATACTCAGGGAGAACACTATTACTATGATAATTTAGTGAGAGATCATCTTATAATGCTACTGTCAATCAAAGCAAGATAAGATGCATAAAAAGATAAACATCACATGCAATCAATATAAGTGATATGATATGTCCATTATCATCTTGTGCTTGTGATCTCCATCTCCGCAGCACCATCATGATCACCATCGTCACCGGCGCGACACCTTGATCTCCATCGTAGCATCGTTGTCGTCTCGCCAATCTTATGCTTCTACGACTATCGCTACCGCTTAGTGATAAAGTAAAGCATTACAGGGCGATTGCATTGCATACAATAAAGCGACAACCATACGGCTCCTGCCGGTTGCCGATAACTCGGTTACAAAACATGATCATCTCATACAATAAAATTTAGCATCATGTCTTGACCATATCACATCACAACATGCCCTGCAAAAACAAGTTAGACGTCCTCTACTTTGTTTGTTGCAAATTTTACGTGGCTGCTACGGGCTTAAGCAAGAACCAATCTCACCTACGCATCGAAACCACAACGATAGTTTGTCAAATAGACTCCGTTTTAACCTTCTCAAGGACCGGGCGTAGCCATACTCGGTTCAACTAAAGTTGGAGAAACTGACACCCGCCAGCCACCTGTGTGCAAAGCACGGCGGTAGAACCAGTCTCGCATAAGCGTACGTGTAATGTCGGTCTGCGCCGCTTCATCCAACAATACCGCCGAACCAAAGTATGACATGCTGGTAGGCAGTATGACTTGTATCGTCCACAACTCACTTGTGTTCTACTCGTGCAAAACATCAAACCATAAAAACCTAGGCTCTGATACCACTGAAGGGGAACGTAGTAATTTCAAAAAATTTCCTACGCACACGCAAGATCATGGTGATGCATAGCAACGACAGGGGAGAGTGTTGTCTACGTACCCTCGTAGACCGAAGTGGAAGCGTTGACACAACATAGAGGAAGTAGTCGTACGTCCTCCTCCCGATCCGACCGATCCAAGCGCCGTTACTCCGGCGCCTCCGAGTTCTTAACACACGTACAGCTCGATGACGTTTCTCCGGGCTCCGTTCCAGCAAAGCTCTCGGGGAAGAGTTTCATCAGCATGACGGCGTGGTGACGATCTTGATGAACTACCGACGCAGGGCTTCGCCTAAGCACCGCGACAATATGACCGAGGTGGAATATGGTGGAGGGGGGCACCGCACACGGCCGAGGAACGATCACAAAGATCAACTTGTGTGTTCTAGGGTGCCCCCTGCCCCCGTATATAAAGGAGCAAGGGGGGAGGCCGGCCGGCCCTTGTGGCGCGCGCCAGGAGGAGGAGTCCTCCTCCTAGTAGGAGTAGGACTCCCCTCTTTCCTACTCCTACTAGGAGGGGGAAAGGAAGGGGGAGAGGGAGAGGGAAAGGGGGGCGCCGCCCCCCTCTCCTAGTCCAATTCGGACCAGAGGGGGAGGGGGCGCGCGGCCCACCCTGGCCGCCCCTCTTTCTCTCCACTAAGGCCCATGTGGCCCAATACTTCTCCCGGGGGGGTTCCGGTAACCCTCCGGCACTCCGGTTTTCTCCGAAACCACTCGGAACCATTCCGATGTCCGAATATAGTCGTCCAATATATCAATCTTTACGTCTCGACCATTTCGAGACTCCTCGTCATGTCCCTGATCTCATCCGGGACTCCGAACTCCTTCGGTACATCAAAACTCATAAACTCATAATAACTGTCATCGTAACCTTAAGCGTGCGGACCCTACGGTTCGAGAACAGTGTAGACATGACTGAGACAAATCTCTGGTCAATAACCAATAGCGGGACCTGGATGCCCATATTGGCTCCTACACACTCTACCAAGATCTTTATCGGTCAGACCGCATAACAACATACGTTGTTCCCTTTGTCATCGGTATGTTACTTGCCCGAGATTCGATCGTCGGTATCCAATACCTAGTTCAATCTCGTTACCGGCAAGTCTCTTTACTCCTTCCGTAATACATCATCTTGCAACTATCTTATTGGTTGCAATGCTTGCAAGGCTTATGTGATGTGCATTACCGAGAAGGCCCTGAGATACCTCTCCGACATTCGGAGTGACAAATCCTAATCTCGAAATACGCCAACCCAACAAATACTTTCGGAGACACCTGTAGAGCTCCTTTATAATCACCCAGTTACGTTGTGACGTTTGGTAGCACACAAAGTGTTCCTACGGTAAACGGGAGTTGCATAATCTCATAGTCAAAGGAACATGTATAAGTCATGGAGAAAGCAATAGCAACATACTAAACGATCGGGTGCTAAGCTAATGGAATTGGTCATGTCAATCAGATCATTCAACTAATGATGTGACCTTGTTAATCAAATGACAACTCCTTTGTCTATGGTTAGGAAACTTAACCATCTTTGATTAACAAGCTAGTCAAGTAGAGGCATACTAGTGACACTCTGTTTGTCTATGTATCCACACATGTATTATGTTTCCGGTTAATACAATTCTAGCATGAATAATAAACATTTATCATGATATATAAGGAAATAAATAATAACTTTATTATTGCCTCTAGGGCATATTTCCTTCATCTACATGGTCATGCACTCTCATCTTCCTACAATACAACCTTGCAAATGGTTGTGGCAGAGTAGGTGTACCATGAAGATCAAGGTGTTTGGGTGGCTCCTTTTCTTTGATAGACTAAACGCCAAGGACATGCTGGTTAGAAAACACTGGCGCTCAAGCCAAGATGACAATTTCTATCTCATTTGCAGTGAGCTGGTGTATGAGGATGGAGTCCATATATTTTTCAACTGCACCTTCAGCTGTAGAGTCTGGAATACCTAGGCATTGATTGGTCCGGGGGCTCAGAAATCTTGCAATGTATCATGCATGCTAGGGCCAGCTTCAGGCATCCTTTCTTCTTTGAAGTCATGCTAACAACAGCTTGGAACATTTGGATTTTAAGAAATGGCAGAACCTTCAGAGCTGAGAGAGCTACCTTCAGTGCTTGGAAGTGTAAATTCATCCATGACATATCTCTGCTTGCTCATAGGGTGAAGGTTGTATCAAACCTAAACTATTGGCTTGGGTTAATTCTCTGTTGTAAATAGGTAGGAATGTTTAGCTTTAGGTAATTTTTTCCTTTCTTGCCTTCTTTAGCTTGTATTTTGTTTGTACAATTCTATTGCTTTAATAAAGGGCTGTAGGGCTTTGCCTCACAGTAAATATTCAAAAAAAAGTATCTCTATTGGCAAGCTCAATTGTAACATCAATACCTTCTAACTCAGCAGGGGCAATATCATGCATAATTTCTTCGTATAAAGAATGAGGTATTGCACTCGCATCCATATCACATAAGCCATGATAGCAATGATCTCCTATTTTAACAGAAATAACGGGCATGCCTACAACAGGTCTATGTTTATTTTTAGTATCGGGTCTAGCAATTCTAGCAGCTTCATCACAGAAGTAAATAACATGCTCATCAATATTATCGACCAAGAGATATTTAACCGTAGCAATACTAGGTTCAAAATTTAATTTTCTCAGGGGGTGTAGGTGTTCTAGTATTACTCTTATGAACCACAGTTGAAGCTTTAGCATGATCCTTTATTCTAGCAGGGAAAGGTGGTTTCTCATTATAAGCGGTAGGAACAATAGGATCAACATTATAAGTGATAGTCTTTTCTTCAACTTTAATAGGTTCAACTACCTTTACTTCAATGGGAGGATGATATTTAAACCACTTCTCCATAGGGAGATCAACATGAGTAGCAGATGATTCACAGAATGAAGCTACTATCCCAGAGTCAAGTCCATATTTAGTGCTAAATTCATGGAAAACATTGGCATCCATAAAAGATTTAACACAATCAAACTTAGGTGTTATACCTGACTCCTTACCTTCGTCGAGTTCCCAATATTCAGAGTTGCGTTTAATTCTTTGCAATAAATCCCTTCTGAATTCAATAGTCTTCATCATAAAAGAACTAGTACAAGAAGTATCGAGCATGGAGAGATTATTGAGAGAAAGCCAAGCATAAATTTTTTGAATAATAATTTCTCTTGAGAGCTCATGATTGGGGCATGAATATAACATTGACTTACGCCTCCCCCAAGCTTGAGCGATGCTTTCTCCTCCGCGAGGCCAAAAATTATATATATAATTACGATCACGATGAACCAGATGCATAGGATAAAACTTCTGATGAAATTCCAATTTCAATCGGTTGTACTTCCATGATCCAATATCATCGCATAGCCTAAACCGTGTCAATGCCTTTCCCGTCAAATATAAAGGGAAGACCTTCTTCTTGATAACATCCTCGAGCATACCTGCAAGCTTAAATAATCCACAAACTTCATCCACATAGATTAGGTGCAAATCAGGATGCAATGTTCCATCTCCTGTAAAAGGATCAGCTAGCAGTTTCTCTATCTGTCACATCCGTAGTTTTCGTATGCTCAAGGCTAGCTAGTCATGTGTGCATCATGTTTAAATTCCATTTAATTTTGAAATGAGGAGTTGTGAAACCCTCAGAGATCATTTCTGGAAATGACCCAGATAAAAATTGCTCCAAAAAGGTCCAAGAAAATGCTCATGTTGCCCTCTGAAAATACTGGACAGAGATAAAAATCAAACCAATATTTTTAGAAGCTCATAAATATTTATTTTGGGCATTTGGAATTAATGCAATAATTATTTGCATTGGATATATAAATGATATATATGTTTTATATATCCAAAAATTGTGCCATTTGTTGAGGAGCTCTGGAATAATACCATTAGCCCCTGCAAAAGTTGGCATAAGTAAATAAAATGATTTAGCATTTTATTAAAAACAAATGTCAGAAAAAATAGAAAAGAAAACAAAAATACAGAAACCTTTACCTGGGCCACTTACCTGCGTAGCCGGGCACTGTGCAGCCCAGCGGCCAGCAGGCCGGCCCAGCTGACTGGCCGACGCCAGTCGTCGTCTCCACCGCGCCAGGAGGACGCCGAGCACGCGCTCGCCGCACGCGGCCACGCGCCCGGCCAGCTCCTGCCTCCCTGCTTGCTCCGCGACCCCTGTAACGTCGCCACGCATCGCCCCGCCCCTCTCGCTCTCTCTCTCATGGCATCCCCTCCTCTCCCTCGCTCTCTCTCTCGTGGCCGAAATCGCCGTCGCCGCCGTTCACAGCCACCGTGGCCTCGGCCACTGCCGCACCTCCCCGACACGCTCCCCAGCTCCGCCACGACTCCCTCGTTCTCTCCGTCAAGCCACAAGACCCCGGACGCCCCGTGGAGCTGCCCTCGTCGCCTTCAACACCTCCGGCCGCCGTGGATCTCCATCGCCGCTCGCCGCCGTCAGCGCCTCCCCCGAGCTCGCTGACGTTTCCACCGGAACCGCTGTGAGCCCCGCTGTCGAACCCCCCTTCTCCCCTGCCCTTCTGCGCCTCTAGCTCCTCTGCCGCACGCCACCCGACTCCGGCCGCCGCCGCGAGCTCTGCTCCGGCGAGCTCCGCCGTTCCCACGGCCTCCCCTGAGCGCGGCTGGATCCGCCCGTGCACGGGCTACCCGCCGGTGGCCTCCGTGCGCCAAACCGTGGCCCCCATCCCCGTTCCGGCGATCTTCCGCCGTGGCTCGAGGTCGTCGCCGGCGAAACTCCGGCGACTGACGTGGCACGTCATTAGCGCCTAATCCCGCAACTTAAACCCACCCTAAGCCACTGACCGTGGGCCCCAGGGCCAGGTCAAACCCCAGTCAGTGCGGGTTTGACCGGGTTTAGCCCCTGTGACACTGACATGTGGACCCCACACGTCAGGTTTGACCGGTCAGCGCCGTTGACCGCTGACGCAGTGCTGACGTCATGCTGACGCAATTATTTATTTTCTGGATTTAATTTTAAACAGGAAATTCCAGAAAATGATATAAACTTCTAAAATTCATATCAATTCAACCGTAGCTCAGATTGAAATAAGTTATATATGAAAAATCATCAGAAAAATTTAATCTATCCATCTGTACCAGTTTCATGCATGACAAACCAACCTAAACCTGCTGTATAGGTGAAAACATATGAATGGCATATATAAGAACTTACCTTGGAGTTGCATTGAACCTTTAGTGCAAATGGACCTCAAACAAATGAATGCTAGTTGCATTAGCTCAAACAGCATCACATCTTCATGCCATGTTCATGCATCATATTGTTGCATATGCTTGTGTATTGATTGTTGGCACCATTCCTTCTCGATAGGTCCTGCTCCGGAGACCGTTCCAGAGTACCTGTTTGTGAAGCAGTGCCTCCCTTGTTGATCTACCAGGCAAGCAAACCCCCCTTGTTCATTCCGATATGGTCCCACTCTCGCTCCTGCTCTCTTTTATTGCATTAGGACAACAACGAATCAACTGCTACTTTATGCTGTGGTAGTTGAACCCATTCCTCTGCATGACCTGTCATTGCCACAGTAATTAGATGAAACCCACTAGCATGTGTAGGAGTTGATTGAGCCATGTTGTGCTTCTACCATGCCATGCCTGCTATTGCTTAGAGTTGTGTCAGGTCTGATTCATTGGGAATGGATTGGAGTGATATGATATGTTCTGATGCTGGGAGTTAAGTGTGTGAACACGATTTGGTAAAGGTAGCGGTGAGAGGCCATGTAGGAGTACATGGTGGGTTGTCTCATTGGGACCGTCCTTAAGAACCGAGTTCTGTGTAAGTTGTCCAATGACTAGCTACTACCACACATTGGGCTCCGGGCGCTCCAAGCTCTCTCGACTTATTAATCACCTCGGTCTCTGTCCAGGAGTCGCAACTAGTTTCTGGTGTTTGTAGGTAGTGTTAGTAGTCTACCAAGTGGCACCCGGCCAGGTGGGCTTGGGACAGACTAGGCACAAGTGGCACGGTGTACCAAGCGTAGATCCACCCGGCGAGGTGGGCTTGGGAACCCTGCACACATCGTTTGGGGCCGTGAGCGACACCCCGGCCGGATCTCCTTGCGGATGGAACCCGAATAGGCGATAAACCTGGACTAGAGTCTTGTGTGGTTAGTCAGGTCGTGGCCGACACCCTCGCCAGGCTTCCGCTTGAAGGTTGCCGAGATACATGACGTGTACATGGTGATAAGTGGTGAGAGCGTGTGTGAAGAAGTACACCCCTGCAGGGTTATCATGATCTATTCGAATAGCCGTGTCCTCGGTTATGGACTTCTTGGATGCTTACGTGGTACATAGACAACTTGAAGTGGATACTCTAAAATGCTCAAGATAAGTGTGAGTGCTATGGATGGCCTCCTCGTGGTGAGACGGGGACGAATCCATAGTGGTGTATTGATGTGGTGAATAGTGGACTCGTGTGCGCCATTTCAAAAGAGTTACCAGCAGTCGTAGAACAGGATAGCCACAGAGTCAAAGCTGGCTTGCTGCAACTAAACCCCACATTACCTTCTTGATACAATGCATGTATGATAGGATCTGAAGTAAGTCTTGCTGAGTACCTTTGTACTCATGTTGCTTTATTTATGTTTTTGCAGCGGAGACTTCGGTCTTACTAGTTTACGTGGACTTCGACAAGTAGCTTGTACCTCAGCTACGATCTTGATCGGAGGTTGTAGATATTCAGGCGTTTCAGCCTTTTTCTTTTGTAGTTGTCTGTACTCAGACATGTAATGCTTCTGCTTGTTGCTTGTATGCTCTGAATGATGGGTCATGTGACCCCTGTTTGTATTTAATGCTATGTGGCTCTTCTGGGCCTTATCTATATAAGTTTGCGTTATGTTGTGATGCCATGTTGTACAGCACATACTTGCATGTTATGCGTACGTGTAACGTGTATTGCTATGTGTGGGATCCGACTATCTAGTTGTTTATCCTTGGCAGCCTTTCGTATGGGGAAATGTAAGTCTAGTGCTTCTGAGCGATAGTAGTCCGCTACAGCCCGGTTCACCGGAGTCCTGCTAGCCCAGCACTACTGCTCGGAACACTTGACTGGCCGGCATGTGTTTCACCTCGTTCCTGTGTCTGTCCCCTTTGGGGAAATGTCACGCGGTGTTATCCGGAGTCCTGCCTAGCCTGCTACAGCCCGGGTTACCGGAGTCCTGTTAGCCCAGTGCTACAGCCCGGATTTATACGTTGTTGACCGACATGCTCGATGTGATTCATGTATGCCTGTCCTCATGGGATAGTGCCGCTTTGGGTTCACGACTAGCCATGTCGGCCCGGGTTCTCTGTCATATGGATGCTAGCGACACTATCATATACGTGAGCCAAAAGGCGCAAACGGTCCCGGACCAGGTAAGGTGGCACCCGTGGAAATACCGTGCGTGAGGCCACAAAGTGATATGATGTGTTACATGCTAGATCGGTGTGACTTAGGATTGGGGTCCCGACAGCGTTGGTATTAGAGCCTGACTGCCTGTAGGATTTCCAAGCCAGCCTGGTCGAAGTTGAGTCTAGAAATGCTTTAGTTATGTAGGGGAATTGATTGTGGAAGGGAACGTAAGGCTCTTTTTACTCCTTATATCTCATGCCTTCTGATCTGAGTCATCCTATCTTTCCTACGGGGTTAAGGAACTAGGCTTTCTCTTCTGTCTATCAGGATCACGTGTTACTACGCCGTAGTCTCTTAGGATTGGTTGATCAGAGTCATGTTCCAGTTTTCGAGTACCTCCGTGCAGCCTATTTAGTAATATTTCAGAACCTTGTGTGATGACGTTGATTATGGTGCTACCCCGTCTTTTGCGGAATGTCTCATATTGAGCATTTTACTGCCGTTATGCTGCCGGAATTATCCTAGGAGTTTGAGAGATACTAAATTCTTGTGCTACCTTCTGCATCCTATAGTTGATGCTGAATCCATCCTTGTTTTCCTTGGTTTCGTTCTTCAGGATGTCATCAGTTAAACAAAGTTCTGTTGCCCGTAGCCAGAACCACGGAGATGGTAGGGATGAGGATCCTCCGGATCAGTCTTCGTTGGCAAAGTTCATGTTAGAGGTGGAGATGAACAAGCGTGAGACCAACCGCTTGTTGGCACGTATCGAGGAGAACACCACACCTCAGTTCAAAGGGTCTGCAACCATTCATGACTTCATTCGCTTGCACCCACCCACTTTTCATCATTCTATTGAGCCACTCGATGCAGATGACTGGCTTTGTAGTATCACACACAAGCTACGTTCTGCGAACGTAGCTGTAGGTGACAAGGTCATCTATGCTGCATATCACCTGGAAGGTCCTGCTAGTCTTTGGTGGCAAAACTATGAGGCTATGCTTCCAACTGGTCAGATTTCTACCTGGAGAGATTTCACTGAGGCTTTTCACGAGCATCACATTCCTGAAGCTCTCATCGATCGCAAGAGAGAAGAGTTCTGTAGTTTCACCCAGGGTAAGATGGCTGTTGATGCTTACAGTAGAGAGTTTGAGAACCTCGCCCGCTATGCTACAGAAGAAGTGTCCACGGACGCCAAGAAGCAGGCTAGGTTCCGGAAGGGTCTCAACCCCAAGTTGCGTCGTGATCTTCACTTGCACCATTGCAATACATTCCAGGCTCTTGTGAACAAAGCCATTAACGCAGAGACAGCTCAGCTCACTTACGAGGAGTCTCGTAAGCACACCCGTGATTTGGTTTCTTCCTCCCGTTCTAGTTCGCAGAAGCGCCGGATTTGGGTTCCGAACTCTGCTCTTCCACCCGGTTACACACCGACGCCATCTTATGTGGCACCTCACCCAGTTCAGCCATATGCTCCACCCAGGCCTATTGGTGGACCGCCTGTCAATGCGGGTCCACGTCCTACCTCCAAGATTTGTTACAAGTGCGGAGAGCCAGGTCACATTGCCCGTATTTGCACTCAGACCAATGTTGCTCCACCTCAGCCCGAGAAGTTTGATGGCCGTGGAAGTAAGCCATCACGCAAGATGATCAGTGCCCAGACAGCTCCCACTGAACATGGACGTGTGCATCACGTCTCAGCTAAAGACGCTCATGATGATCCAGATGTCGTTCTTGGTACACTCCTTGTAAACTGTCATCCAGCTTCGGTTCTATTTGATACTGGAGCGTCTCATTCCTTCATTTCCGAAAGTTATGCCTGCTTGCACGACATGTCATTTTGTGATATGCCCTCCCCACTACTCATTCAAACTCCTGGATCCAAATGGCAAACTTCTAGGATAAGTTATGGCAATGAAATCCTTGTTGACAGACTTGTATTCCTTGCATCACTTGTAGCCCTCAAGTCTTCAGATATTAACATCATCTTGGGTATGGACTGGATGAAAGCTCATTATGCCAAGATTGACTGTTACACCAGGTCTGTTCAACTTACACATCCATCTGGCAAGATAGTCACTGTCTCCACTAGAGTTGCAAAGCGTCAACTCTATTCTCTTAATGCCAGCCCTCTCCCAGACCTTGAAGATATCCCGGTAGTCCGTGACTTTCCGGATGTCTTTCCAGAAGAACTGCCAGGTATTCCACCTGACAGGGATGTAGAATTTGTCATAGATCTTCTCCCAGGAACCGCTCCAATCTCTAGGAGACCTTACAAGATGGCACCCTTAGAACTAGCCGAGCTTAAGAAACAACTCGATGAGTCCTTGCAAAAGGGTTTCATCCGTCCTAGTTCTTCTCCCTGGGCTTGCCCCGTCCTCTTCGTCAAGAAGAAGGATGGTACGGACCGGATGGTTGTAGATTATCGTCCCGTTAATTTGGTCACGATAAAGAACAAGTATCCGCTTCCCAGGATCAACGACCTGTATGATCAGCTCGCTGGATCCTCAGTCTTTTCCAAGATGGATTTAAGGTTAGGCTACCACCAAATCAAGATCAGAAACGGGGACATTCCTAAGACGGCTTTTGTCACTCGTTATGGCCAGTACGAGTACACCGTCATGTCCTTTGGTCTAACCAATGCTCCAGCTACCTTTTCCCGCTTGATGAACTCGATCTTCATGGAGTACTTAGATAAGTTCGTCGTGGTTTACCTCGATGATATTCTTATTTACTCGAAGAACGAGGAAGAGCATGCCGAACATCTTAGACTTGTGCTAGAAAAACTCAGAGAGCACCGCCTTTATGCCAAGTTCTCCAAGTGTGAATTTTGGTTGCCAGAAGTGACCTATCTAGGCCACGTGATCTCTGGTAAGGGCATTGCTGTCAATCCCGAGAGAGTTCAGGCCGTTCTTGATTGGACTCCACCCGAAACCGTTAAACAAGTTAGGAGTTTCCTTGGTCTAGCCAGCTATTGTCGCCGCTTTGTTGAAAACTTCTCCAAAGTAGCCAAACCCCTCACGGAACTTCTCAAGAAAGATAAAAAGTTTGAGTGGTCCCCACAGTGTGAGTACAGTTTTCAGGAACTGAAAAGACGCCTGACTTCTGCTCCCATACTTGTGCCACCGGATTTCACTAAGGACTTTGTTATCTACTGTGATGCCTCACGACAGGGACTAGGTTGCATTCTTATGCAGGATCGTCATGTGATTGCCTATGCATCTCGACAGTTGCATCCACATGAGGAGAATTATCCTACACATGACCTAGAGCTTGCAGCCGTAGTCTATGCACTTAAGACATGGAGACATTACCTTCTCGGTAAACGTTGTGAGATATACACCGATCACCAGAGTCTCAAGTATATCTTCACCCAACCAGACTTGAACATTAGGCAAAGACGTTGGTTGGAGTTGATCTCAGATTACGACTTAGGGATTACCTACACCCCAGGCAAGGGCAATGTCATGGCTGATGCGCTAAGTCGTAAGTCCTATTGCAACAATCTGATGCTGCAGCAGGGCCAACCACCTCTCCATGAGGAATTCTGTAAGCTTAACCTTCACATTGCTCCTCATGGATTCCTTTCTACCTTGGTGGCGAAACCTACTCTTGTGGATCAAATCATCTCTGCACAGAAGCAGGATACAGGAATTTCCCGGATCAAGAGAAACATTAACAAGGGAGTTGGTGGAAGTTTCTCTATAGATGATCGAGGTGTTGTTTTCTTTGAGAATCGCTTGGTGGTTCCCAAGAATCAACATCTGCGACAGCTGATCCTTAAGGAGGCTCATGAATCCCCTCTCACGATTCATCCCGGTAGTACTAAGATGTATCAGGACCTACGCCAGAGGTTCTGGTGGACCAGGATGAAAAGAGAAATCGCTCAGTTCATTGCTAACTGTGACGTTTGTCGTCGCGTTAAGGCAGAGCATCAAAGGCCTGCTGGCACCCTTCAGCCTTTAGCTATTCCTGAATGGAAATGGGATAAGGTTGGTATGGACTTCATCACCGGCTTTCCCAGGACCAAGAAAGGGAATAATGTTATCTTCGTAGTCATTGATCGTCTTTCCAAAGTGGCTCACTTCCTACCTGTTCGAGAGAATATCACCGCTAGTCAGCTCGCTGACTTATATATTTCTCGAATAGTTTCACTTCATGGTGTTCCACTAGAAATCAATTCAGACCGTGGTAGTCTTTTCACTTCTCATTTCTGGGAGAGTTTCCAAACTGCCATGGGCACCCATCTTTCCTTCAGTACCGCTTTCCACCCTCAATCAAGTGGTCAGGTGGAAAGGGTCAACCAAATTCTCGAAGACATGCTTAGAGCTTGCGTTATCTCATTCGGTATGGATTGGGAGAAGTGCCTTCCTTTCGCCGAGTTTGCTTATAACAATAGCTACCAATCCAGTCTCAAGAAAGCTCCTTTTGAGATTCTGTATGGACGAAGATGTCGAACACCTTTGAACTGGTCAGAAACCGGTGAAAGACAATTCTTTGGACCGGATATGATCCAGGAGGCAGAAGAGCAAGTTCGCATCATTCGTGAGAATTTGAAAACAGCCCAATCTCGTCAAAAGAGCCAGTATGACCGTCGTCATAAGGAAGTGGCTTATGAAGTTGGCGACAAGGCTTACCTTCGGGTTACTCCTTTGAAGGGTACCCATCGATTCGGTATCAAGGGCAAGTTGGCTCCTCGTTACATTGGTCCTTTTCGCATTCTCGCTAAACGAGGAGAGGTTGCCTACCAGTTGGAACTACCGCCACACCTTTCTCGAGTACATGATGTCTTCCACGTCTCTCAACTCAGGCGTTGCTTCTCGGATCCCATCCGCGGAGTGGACCACGGAACGCTTGATCTCCAAGATAACCTTACATATCGAGAGTACCCTGTTCGCATTCTTGATCAAGCAGAGCGTGTTACTCGACGTTAGAACATCAAGTTTCTCAAAGTTCAGTGGTCTCACCATTCCGAGAGAGAAGCTACCTGGGAGCGAGAAGATCGTCTTCGACTGGAGTACCCCGCCTTCTTCCCGTCGACCCCTGAATCTCGGGACGAGATTCTTTCGAGTGGGGGCGAGTTGTCACATCCGTAGTTTTGGTATGCTCAAGGCTAGCTAGTCATGTGTGCATCATGTTTAAATTCCATTTAATTTTGAAATGAGGAGTTGTGAAACCCTCAGAGATCATTTCTGGAAATGACCCAGATAAAAATTGCTCCAAAAAGGTCCAAGAAAATGCTCATGTTGCCCTCTGAAAATACTGGACAGAGATAAAAATCAAACCAATATTTTTAGAAGCTCATAAATATTTATTTTGGGCATTTGGAATTAATGCAATAATTATTTGCATTGGATATATAAATGATATATATGTTTTATATATCCAAAAATTGTGCCATTTGTTGAGGAGCTCTGGAATAATACCATTAGCCCCTGCAAAAGTTGGCATAAGTAAATAAAATGATTTAGCATTTTATTAAAAACAAATGTCAGAAAAAAATAGAAAAGAAAACAAAAATACAGAAACCTTTACCTGGGCCACTTACCTGCGTAGCCGGGCACTGTGCAGCCCAGCGGCCAGCAGGCCGGCCCAGCTGACTGGCCGACGCCAGTCGTCGTCTCCACCGCGCCAGGAGGACGCCGAGCACGCGCTCGCCGCACGCGGCCACGCGCCCGGCCAGCTCCTGCCTTCCTGCTTGCTCCGCGACCCCTGTAACGTCGCCACGCATCGCCCCGCCCCTCTCGCTCTCTCTCTCGTGGCATCCCCTCCTCTCCCTCGCTCTCTCTCTCGTGGCCGAAATCGCCGTCGCCGCCGTTCACAGCCACCGTGGCCTCGGCCACTGCCGCACCTCCCCGACACGCTCCCCAGCTCCGCCACGACTCCCTCGTTCTCTCCGTCAAGCCACAAGACCCCGGACGCCCCGTGGAGCTGCCCTCGTCGCCTTCAACACCTCCGGCCGCCGTGGATCTCCATCGCCGCTCGCCGCCGTCAGCGCCTCCCCCGAGCTCGCTGACGTTTCCACCGGAACCGCTGTGAGCCCCGCTGTCGAACCCCCCTTCTCCCCTGCCCTTCTGCGCCTCTAGCTCCTCTGCCGCACGCCACCCGACTCCGGCCGCCGCCGCGAGCTCTGCTCCGGCGAGCTCCGCCGTTCCCACGGCCTCCCCTGAGCGCGGCTGGATCCGCCCGTGCACGGGCTACCCGCCGGTGGCCTCCGTGCGCCAAACCGTGGCCCCCATCCCCGTTCCGGCGATCTTCCGCCGTGGCTCGAGGTCGTCGCCGGCGAAACTCCGGCGACTGACGTGGCACGTCATTAGCGCCTAATCCCGCAACTTAAACCCACCCTAAGCCACTGACCGTGGGCCCCAGGGCCAGGTCAAACCCCAGTCAGTGCGGGTTTGACCGGGTTTAGCCCCTGTGACACTGACATGTGGACCCCACACGTCAGGTTTGACCGGTCAGCGCCGTTGACCGCTGACGCAGTGCTGACGTCATGCTGACGCAATTATTTATTTTCTGGATTTAATTTTAAACAGGAAATTCCAGAAAATGATATAAACTTCTAAAATTCATATCAATTCAACCGTAGCTCAGATTGAAATAAGTTATATATGAAAAATCATCAGAAAAATTTAATCTATCCATCTGTACCAGTTTCATGCATGACAAACCAACCTAAACCTGCTGTATAGGTGAAAACATATGAATGGCATATATAAGAACTTACCTTGGAGTTGCATTGAACCTTTAGTGCAAATGGACCTCAAACAAATGAATGCTAGTTGCATTAGCTCAAACAGCATCACATCTTCATGCCATGTTCATGCATCATATTGTTGCATATGCTTGTGTATTGATTGTTGGCACCATTCCTTCTCGATAGGTCCTGCTCCGGAGACCGTTCCAGAGTACCTGTTTGTGAAGCAGTGCCTCCCTTGTTGATCTACCAGGCAAGCAAACCCCCCTTGTTCATTCCGATATGGTCCCACTCTCGCTCCTGCTCTCTTTTATTGCATTAGGACAACAACGAATCAACTGCTACTTTATGCTGTGGTAGTTGAACCCATTCCTCTGCATGACCTGTCATTGCCACAGTAATTAGATGAAACCCACTAGCATGTGTAGGAGTTGATTGAGCCATGTTGTGCTTCTACCATGCCATGCCTGCTATTGCTTAGAGTTGTGTCAGGTCTGATTCATTGGGAATGGATTGGAGTGATATGATATGTTCTGATGCTGGGAGTTAAGTGTGTGAACACGATTTGGTAAAGGTAGCGGTGAGAGGCCATGTAGGAGTACATGGTGGGTTGTCTCATTGGGACCGTCCTTAAGAACCGAGTTCTGTGTAAGTTGTCCAATGACTAGCTACTACCACACATTGGGCTCCGGGCGCTCCAAGCTCTCTCGACTTATTAATCACCTCGGTCTCTGTCCAGGAGTCGCAACTAGTTTCTGGTGTTTGTAGGTAGTGTTAGTAGTCTACCAAGTGGCACCCGGCCAGGTGGGCTTGGGACAGACTAGGCACAAGTGGCACGGTGTACCAAGCGTAGATCCACCCGGCGAGGTGGGCTTGGGAACCCTGCACACATCGTTTGGGGCCGTGAGCGACACCCCGGCCGGATCTCCTTGCGGATGGAACCCGAATAGGCGATAAACCTGGACTAGAGTCTTGTGTGGTTAGTCAGGTCGTGGCCGACACCCTCGCCAGGCTTCCGCTTGAAGGTTGCCGAGATACATGACGTGTACATGGTGATAAGTGGTGAGAGCGTGTGTGAAGAAGTACACCCCTGCAGGGTTATCATGATCTATTCGAATAGCCGTGTCCTCGGTTATGGACTTCTTGGATGCTTACGTGGTACATAGACAACTTGAAGTGGATACTCTAAAATGCTCAAGATAAGTGTGAGTGCTATGGATGGCCTCCTCGTGGTGAGACGGGGACGAATCCATAGTGGTGTATTGATGTGGTGAATAGTGGACTCGTGTGCGCCATTTCAAAAGAGTTACCAGCAGTCGTAGAACAGGATAGCCACAGAGTCAAAGCTGGCTTGCTGCAACTAAACCCCACATTACCTTCTTGATACAATGCATGTATGATAGGATCTGAAGTAAGTCTTGCTGAGTACCTTTGTACTCATGTTGCTTTATTTATGTTTTTGCAGCGGAGACTTCGGTCTTACTAGTTTACGTGGACTTCGACAAGTAGCTTGTACCTCAGCTACGATCTTGATCGGAGGTTGTAGATATTCAGGCGTTTCAGCCTTTTTCTTTTGTAGTTGTCTGTACTCAGACATGTAATGCTTCTGCTTGTTGCTTGTATGCTCTGAATGATGGGTCATGTGACCCCTGTTTGTATTTAATGCTATGTGGCTCTTCTGGGCCTTATCTATATAAGTTTGCGTTATGTTGTGATGCCATGTTGTACAGCACATACTTGCATGTTATGCGTACGTGTAACGTGTATTGCTATGTGTGGGATCCGACTATCTAGTTGTTTATCCTTGGCAGCCTTTCATATGGGGAAATGTAAGTCTAGTGCTTTTGAGCGATAGTAGTCCGCTACAGCCCGGTTCACCGGAGTCCTGCTAGCCCAGCACTACTGCTCGGAACACTTGACTGGCCGGCATGTGTTTCACCTCGTTCCTGTGTCTGTCCCCTTTGGGGAAATGTCACGCGGTGTTATCCGGAGTCCTGCCTAGCCTTCTACAGCCCAGGTTACCGGAGTCCTGTTAGCCCAGTGCTACAGCCCGGATTTATACGTTGTTGACCGACATGCTCGATGTGATTCATGTATGCCTGTCCTCATGGGATAGTGCCGCTTTGGGTTCACGACTAGCCATGTCGGCCCGGGTTCTCTGTCATATGGATGCTAGCGACACTATCATATACGTGAGCCAAAAGGCGCAAACGGTCCCGGACCAGGTAAGGTGGCACCCGTGGGAATACCGTGCGTGAGGCCACAAAGTGATATGATGTGTTACATGCTAGATCGGTGTGACTTAGGATCGGGGTCCCGACACTATCATACCAAAAGGAATTTCAAAGTAAACATTTTCAGTAGGTTGAGGAGCAACTCTTTGCTCTACTGGTCTGGGTGAAGATACCCCGAACAAGCCCCTAAAAGGATTACTTTCCATAGTAACAAGTGACAGTAAATTTCAGCACACTATATAAAATTTTCCTTACCAAATTCCACCTACCAAAGGCGCTTCACTCCCCGGCAACGGCGCCAGAAAAGAGTCTCGATGACCCACAAGTATAGGGGATCTATCTTAGTCCTTCCGATAAGTAAGAGTGTCGAACCCAACGAGGAGCAGAAGGAAATGACAAGAAGTTTTCAGTAAGGTATTCTCTGCAAGCATTGAAATTACTAGTAATAGATAGTTTTGTGATAAGGTAATTTGTAACGAGTAGCAAGTAATAAAAGTAAACGAGATGCAGCAAGGTGGCCCAGTCCTTTTTGTAGCAAAGAACAAGCCTGGACAAGCTCTTATATAAAGGAAAGCGCTTCCAAGGACACATGGGAATTATCGTCAAGCTAGTTTTCATCATGCTCATATGATTCACATTCGTTACTTTGATAATTTGATATGTGGGTGGACCGGTGCTTGGGTACTGCCCTTCCTTGGACAAGCATCCCACTTATGATTAACCTCTCTCGCAAGCATCCGCAACTACGAAAGAAGAATTAAGGTAAATGATACGTCTCCAACGTATCTATAATTTTTGATTGCTCCATGCTATATTATCTACTATTTTAGGCAATATTGGGGTTTATTATCCACTTTTGTATTATTTTTGGGACTAACCTATTAACCGGAGGCCCAGCCCAGATTTGCTGTTTTATGCCTATTTCAGTGTTTTGAAGAAAAGGAATATCAGACGGAGTCGAAACGGAACGAAATCAACTGGAGAAGTTATTTTTGGAAGGAAAACTACCGGATAGACTTGGACCCTACGTCAGAAGATGAAGGAGGTGCTCACGAGGGTAGGGGGCGCGCCCACCCCCCTGGGGCGTGCCCCTGCCTCGTGGTCCCCCTTCGGTCCACCGACGTACTCCTTTCACCCATATATACCTACGTATCGTAAAACTCCAGAACGGAGATTAGATCGGGAGTTCCACCGCCGCAGGCCTCTGTAGCCACCAAAAACCAATCGGGACCCTGTTCCGGCACCCTGCCGGAGGGGGGATCCCTCACCGGTGGCCATCTTCATCATCCCGACACTCTCCATGATGAGGAGGGAGTAGTTCACCCTCGGGGCTGAGGGTATGTACCTGTAGCTATGTGTTTGATCTCTCTCTCTCTCTCTCTCTCTCTCTCTCTCTCTCTCTCGTGTTCTTGATTTGTCACGATCTTGATGTATCGCGAGCTTTGCTATTATAGTTGGATCTTATGTTTCTTCTCCCCCTCTTCTCTC
Organism: Aegilops umbellulata; assembly: GCA_032464435.1. Taxonomy (NCBI): domain Eukaryota; kingdom Viridiplantae; phylum Streptophyta; class Magnoliopsida; order Poales; family Poaceae; genus Aegilops; species Aegilops umbellulata. The sequence goes on from CP136059.1 coordinate 4,938,328, forward strand.
TTGTAATGGATTGAGTTTTCCCTTTGAAGTAATCTTATCAGATTGAGTCTTTAAAGATTTGAGAACACTTGATGTATGTCTTGCCATGCGTATCTGTGGTGACAATGGGATATCACATGCCACTTGATGTATGTTTTGGTGACCAACTTGCGGGTTTCGCCCATGAACCTATGCATAGGGGTTGGCACACATTTTCGTTGTGATTCTCTGGTAGAAACTTTGGGCACTCTTTGAGGTTCTATGTGTTGGTTGAATAGATGAATCTGAGATTGTGTGATGCATATCGTATAATCATACCCACGGATACTTGAGGTGTCATTGGAGTATCTAGGTGACATTAGGGTTTTGGTTGATTTGTGTCTTAAGGTGTTATTCTAGTACGAACTCTAGGGCTGTTTGTGACACTTATAGGAATAGCCCAAGGGATTGATTGGAAAGAATAACTTTGAGGTGGTTTCGTACCCTACCATAATCTCTTCGTTTGTTTCCGCTATCAGTGACTTTGGAGTGACTCTTTGTTGCATGTTGAGGGATAGTTATATGATCCAATTATGTTATTATTGTTGAGAGGACTTGCACTAGTGAAAGTATGATCCCTAGGCCTTGTTTCCTATCATTGCAATATCATTTACACTCACCTTTATCACTTGCTCCCTTGCTGTTTTTATATTTTTAGTTTACAAAAACCTATATCTAGCACCCATATTGCACTTGTATCACCATCTCTTCGCCAAACTAGTGCACCTATACTATTTACCATTGTATTGGGTGTGTTGGGGACACAAGAGACTCTTTGTTATTTGGTTGTAGGGTTGCTTGAGAGAGACCATCTTCATCCTACGCCTCCTACGGATTGATAAACCTTAGGTCATCCAATTGAGGGAAATTTGCTACTGTCCTACAAACCTGTGCACTTGCAGGCCCAACAACGTCAACAAGGAGAAGGTTGCGTAGTAGACATCAGTAAACCTAACCATAGCATGAAACATATGGATCCAAATCAGCCCCTTACGAAGCAATGCATAAACTAGGGTTTAAGCTTCTGTCACTCTAGCAACCCATCATCTACTTATTACTTCCCAATGCTATCCTCTAGGCCCAAATAATGGTGAAGTATCATGTAGTCGACGTTCACATAACACCACTAGAAGAAAGACAACATACATCTCATCAAAATATCGAACGAATACCAAATTCACATGACTACTTATAGCAGGACTTCTCCCATGTCCTCAGGAACAAACGTAACTACTCACAAATCATATTCATGTTCATAATTAGAGGGGTATTAATATGCATAAAGGATCTGAACATATGATCTTACACCAAATAAACCAACTAGCATCAACTACAAGGAGTAATCAACACTACTAGCAACCCACATGTACCAATCTGAGATTTTGAGACAAAGATTGGATACAAGAGATGAACTAGGGTTTGAGAGGAGATGGTGCTGGTGAAGATGTTGATGGAGATTGACCCTCTCCCGATGAGAGGATCGATGGTGATGACGATGGTGATGACGATGGTGATGATTTCCCCCTCCCATAGGGATGTTTCCCCGGCAGAACAGCTCCGTCGAAGCCCTAGATTGGTTTCGCCAGGTTCCGCCTCGAGACAGCGGCGCTTCGTCCCGAAGGCTTCCTTATGATTTTTTCCAGGGTGAAAGACTTCATATAGCCAAAGATGGGCACCGGAGGCCTGCCAGGGGGCCCATGAGGTAGGGGGCACACCCAGGGGTAGGGTGCGCCCCCACCCTCGTGGACAGGGTGTGGCCCCCCTCTGGTGCTTTCTTCTCCCAATATTTTTAATATATTCCAAAACTGACTTCCGTGGGGTTTCAGGACTTTTGGAGTTGTGTAGAATAGGTCTCTAATATTTGCTCCTTTTCCAGCCCAGAATTCCAGCTGCCGACATTCTCCCTATTCGTGTAAACCTTGTAAAATAAGAGAGAATAGGCATAAGTATTGTGACATAATGTGTCATAACAACCCATAATGCAATAAATATCAATATAAAAGCATGATGCAAAATGGACGTATCATGGGTCCCTACTGTCAGGTGGAGGAATCATTATTTTGCATGTAATAAGGAGGCACTTCCTTGCTGCGGCCATGGACCCAGCTGTCAGCCTCTCCACGTACAGTACTCTTCCGATGGAAGTCGTTCCTTGACCACATTGACCACGCCGCGCCGAGAGCACCAAGGCGGTGGACGACGGCGAGGCCTAGGAAGGGGACGATGCGAAGCCGGGGAAGACGCGGCAGTGGATGCCCACGCAAAGAGGAGTACGAGGGTTCACTGGTTCGGCTGTGGTGTGAGGCTGCCGTTGCCGCAGAATAAAAGGGGGTGTGGGTGAGTAGAGGGATGGCCTGGCTAGCGGTGGGAGTAGTAGGGGTGGTGGGGCCTCCGCGGCAGCATAGCCGGCCACGAGAGGGAAGAGCGCGTGGTGGTTTGGACGACTGGAGCAAGAAAATTAGTGGTTGAAGAAGCAGGACGACCATTGGATGTTAACAATCCAACGGTCACTGGTGATAGAATCGTTTGTTGACTAAGTTGACAAAACCCTCCATCCGTGTCAACTTAGTAGGCCCACAAGTCAGCCTCCTACTATGGTGGGTCCCAGCTAGCAGGGGGAGTATTCATTTTTTTGTGCGTAAAAAGGAGGCACTTCCTTGCGTGCGAAGATATAGCTAGTGGGTCTGAGCTGTCAGTGGGCGGAACCTTTTTTTCGCGAAATAAAGAGGCCCTTCCGGTGGGTTCCAGATGTCAGGTGGAGGAATCATTATTTTGCGCGTAATAAGGAGGCATTTCCTTGTGTGAGGCCGTGGACCCAGCCGTCAGCCTCTCCATGTACAGTCCACTTCCGATGGATGTTGACCATGCCGCGCCGAGAGCACTAGGGCGGTGGACGACGGCGAGGCCTAGGAAGGGGACAACGCGAAGACGGGGAAGACGCGATAGTGGATGCCCACGCTGAGGGGAGTATGAGCGCTAACTAGTCGGCTGCGGGGTGAGGCTAACGTCACCAGAAAGTAACAAGATGTGCGGGTGGGTAGAGGGATGGCCTGGCGGCAGCACAGCCGGCCATGGGAGGAGGGAGCAGGCAGTCCCACCAGCGCTGGTTTGGGCGGCTGGAGCAGGAAGATCATAGATTGAAGAAGCACGGCAGCCGTTGGATGGACATCCAACAGTCACTGCTCTGTGTTGACTACTTGACAAAGCCTTGCGTACGCGTCAATTTTTTTAGGAAAATGTCATCATCAACCTAGTAGGCCCAGAAGTCAGCCTCCAACTCTGTGGAAAACAGCATACACCCCATTAGCCATTATTTTCAATAATTTACAGCCCATTTGCTAATTCTTAAGGATATTTTGAAGCCCGTATTCTTTTTATTAGCATTACAAACCATATATTCTGGGCACTGCTAAAAAATTCAACGGAATTTTGCATATTTCGGTGGGGTATGAACTCTTTTAATCACGAAATTTCGAGTCACGTTAAAAATAATTTTAAAAAAATTATGTGAAAATAAAACTAAAAAAATTCTCCACAAAAATGAATGAAATTTAAAATATTACTAGCAAGATGCCCGTGCGTTTCGCGGAACATGAAGATGCATTTGTATGAGTAGTTTATCTTGTGGGAGAAAAGGATGAACGAGGGAAGGTCGTAACTGCAAATGTGGAGAGGAGTGCGGGTAAATTGTCATAGTTTCCTTCCTATTCGTTAGATATAGATCGGACGACCTATATTGTAGGATGGTAGGCACACCATCATCACCAACTTTGCTTTTTATAAGAGTAGAGAAATCCAGAAAAACGATATTTTAATGTAATTGCCGGTTGGCTTTGGTTTAAAAATTTACAGCCCATTTCTTACAACTTATAGCCCATCTTCTGGGGAAGCCCATTTCTTACTACTTACATCCCTCCTTGTCTTGAAAAATTTGCAGCCCAGTAGGGTTGAGAAAAGCAAGTAGGCCTTGGTTGGGTATTCTCCAAAAAAAAAAGAACCGGGCTAGCCATTTTCAGAAACAAAAAAGATATCAACTGGGCTCGTCATGTGCTTAAATAAAAGTGTAAGCATGGGCTAGACGGGCCACAACCCCCGGACAACGTGCAGTTGAGCTCCGTCTCTAAAACTAAAAAACAACTAGGCGAGCTGCTGCATCCCTGGTGTTATTTGCTCGTTGTGTAATTTTCTCATTTATTGACTACATTGACAATGGCGTGAGACCTAGTTGTCAAACAATTAGGAGGAAGTATTTTTTGGCTTGTAATAACAAGGCACCTACTTCCGTAATGTAATGACCCTTGTGGGTCCCTACTGTCAGCCTCTCCACGCATAGTTATCTACTGATTCCTCTCGGTTGTTGACCATGTTGACAACGCCAAACGGCGGCAGGCACAGCGAGCGAACCAAGGCGGAGAACGACGGCAAGGCCTCGGACGGGAACGAACATGAGCAGTGGTAGGTGCGGTAGTGTAGTGGCAGACGGAGGGGAGTGCGAGGGCAACACCATGTAACTCAAGATTACAAATAGTACAAAAGCCCAAGGATTAATTGGTCATCAAATTTAGACAAAACCCAGATTGAACATGGCAATAACATCTAACGCAACCACTCTTTTTCGCAGTCACAAACAAATGGATCGGTCTGATCCATAAATTCGGCATCTTGTGCAAAAAAAATTATTGGAGGATGACTACAAGTTGTTGTAAATAGAAGTTGAGCATGTTCAGAAGCCCATTTGTCCACCTGAAACTTATTTTTTTGCTGTTCAACATGTCCGTCCGTGAGAAATCTCTTGCTGAAAAACTTAAGCCTCAAGGACAATAGTAACCTCGCATTCAACAGGAAGAATGTGACAAAGCTTCTGTTTGCCTGGTTGGATGCATATCCATCCATCGTTATTGTCCTCAAACGAATGTCATGAGAACTGAGAAAATCCTGGTGCTTATTATGCCACCGATTGGTTATACGTTTTCTCCATGTGTTAGTGCCTAAGTAGACATGAAGATTGAAAACAATTAAGGTCTGAAAAAATATTATGTCGAAAGAGCAACAGTTGAGCGGTTAATTCTTATACAATATATATGGTTTTTCAATGTGCATAAAATCATCACCTTTATATATAAATTCTCCAGAGATCAAAAGCATCACAGCAAGCCAATAATTATGTTCAGATCATAACTAAACATTTTGATATATAAGATCTTGACAGAATCCATTAGCATTGATAGTCTATCCATGGACGAACTCTTCATTGAGCATATACCATAATATTAGTACCCAAAGTGTACTCCAAGATGATATAAAACTTATGCGCACAAATGAAAAATGTAGCTTATGATTACAAATGTGTAGATGATAATATACGGTACCTGAAAAGGTGAGGAGCCAAACACTAACTTCTTGTGATCATTAAATGGATCATGAATTACATCCAAGGTCTCCAGTTTGGGCGCAAAGACGACAATTATTTGTCAAGGTTTATAAAAATAATGAAGGAGCAACCTTTGAAGTGAAGGGGCATCTTCAATGATGAGATGCTGTCCTTGAAAACAAATTCCAATGCTTTTAAGGTGAGGCGACTTTATTTGGAGACAAATGATAGGGATTTCTACTCCCAAAAACAATCAGCAAGCGCTCCAGGGCAGGACAACTCGAGTGGATGATGCTGTGCAGTGAGGCCTCCGATAGATAAACCTCCACAATCGAAAGTTTTTTTAGCAGTGGGAGTCGAAGCATTTGTACCAGATCGTATGGTACATGGCACTGGGTGAAGGTGGCCGTGTGGAGAGAGGAGGAAAACCACGAGATGGATAACGGTGGAGTGGACACAAATTCTTGGTGTTCGGTTCGTGGTATGAACCTTTCGCCGTAATGGTATAACTCCAACTGCTGGAGTTTTTCGACTGCAGGGGATGTCAGCAAAGCATCCACCCTGCCGGGTATGGATAACAGGTAGTGGGTCATGATGCAGAGGTGTCAAATGGGGCCCTGCTAGTGAGAGGAGACGATGGCTCTGAGGAGATCAAATTCAGGAAGGACATAAATTTGACGACAGACGAGATTGAGGGGCGCGGTGTGCCATATCGGGCGCCACTGAGTTGAGAGGACTTGTGTGTGGCAGCAATCCTTGGTGAGGAGAAGCGAGATGATCTCCCCAAGGATGTCGTCCGGGAGATCGCTGATGCGGTCGACCGGTGATTCTACAGGTTCCTCAGATCCTGGTGGTGGTGGTGGTGGTGGTGGGGGGGGGGCTTGCCGCTTCTCCTCGCGCTGCCGGGTGTGGGATCTACAACCGGCATCGCCACTGGCAGGAGCCCAATCTTCTTGGCGCTGGGTCCATCCGACTCCATTTTCCTTGCAGGCATCGCGCCAAGCTCACAGGTTTGAGCAGAGTAGCCAGAGACGAGCTTAGTGGCAGTGCGAGTGGGGAAGAAGGAGGGCTAGGGTTTTCTGTAGGAGTGGAAGAAGAGGAGCATGCGTTTTCTATATGAGTGAGGAAGAAGGTGAGCGGGGGTTTTATATATGGGAGAGTCTAGCCAGCTGCAGTATAAGTGGAAGCGAGGAGGAAGGTTTTCCGGGATCACCCCCTCTTCAAGAAATATGGGCTTCTCCTTGCAAAAAAAACAAAACAAACGGGCTTTAAGATGGATAGGCTTTTGTATTGGCCCAGTCGGCTGCCTGTGTTTCGTACTGGAGGCCCTTAACACTAGAGGCAGCCAATTAGAGACACTCTCTAGCTCTCCAGCTTATTGCCCATTTGAAAGAAAATAAGAGACACCTCCAACTTAATTATGGCTCCTCATTGGTAACATTTTTCAACTTGAAAAAAAGTTATAGCTCCTATTCAGGCCGGCTTGGCATCCACCAAATTAGAGGATGGTGTACTACATGCAGACACTCAGACTGGTCGTAGCACGGCAAATTGAGGGGTCAAATAACATGCCCACAATATACATAGATTAACAGGGATTGTGGTGGATTAAATCCTGTACAAGCCAAATTCCCCTCCATTCCTCTCCAAACCCCTCGGGAGGAGGTTGAACTGAACAAGGCCTAAGACTAACCATAGTGGGAGTAACTTAATTCCATACGGTATATAATATGATACTCAACCCTCTCTTTCCTCATTTAATTCTACGCCATCTCATCAAATTTGCCTACTAGTTGGTAGCATGATACTACTTATGATACTCCCATTACAACCAGCCTGGTAGAATTAATATACCTAATCTAAATGGTCGCCGCCCGATCTCTTTGTCCTCCTCCAGCATCCGGCAGAAGAAGAATCGTGCAAGACACTGGCTGTATTCGCCGGCGTCGCCTCGGTGATGGCCCTCATGGGATACAATCAGCGGCGGCCTCCCGTGTTCTACTTCTCCTCGATGATGGCGGCGGGCGGGGACGTGCTGGCCGTCACCTCATCGACATCCGTGTAGCCGTGTAGCCGTGTCACCTCGTCGACATCCGCGGCGGCTTCTTTCTCTGCCTGCATGTCACGACTACGCGCGTGTCGATGGCGGGTGGCGCAGTCGCAGAAATTGGAGGCACTATATGGCACGGCGGCGTCGATGGCAACGAGGATGCCCGTGCCGCCGTGCTCCCCGACAAGCCGGCGAGGAGCAAATCGGCACTCTTACTCGAGTTGTATTGGAGAGGCCAGCTGCGGAACCACGTGCTGGCTTAGTGCGGCAACTGCCTCCGACGGGCTAGGCGAGGTAGGTGGAGCAGCGAGCTACCTCGCTCGTAACTGCTGGGCTCGGCGGGCCACCCAGATGACTTTTATGCCAGAGAACTGCTCCCTGCTGCTTGTCGGATGCCGCTAAAAGAGTGGACAAAATGGTGGAAGTAGGAGCTTGGCCGGTGTCCTGCTCCCGAACGGACGTGTGTGGCCGGAGTTGGTTTCTTGCATTCCACGTGGGTTTAAATGTAGGTTTTTGAATGCGGCGAGGAGGCGAGTACAACTGGGAGTGCAGCGGGCGGCGCCCTGGGCCGGCGCACCGCTTCAAATGGCGGACATAGTGAGAGGTCGTGGCCGCCCTGACTCCCTTGACCGTGGACCTTGACGGTGTACGTCACCTTGTGTCCAGATCTGAGATGCCACGTGTACCAGATGAATGACTCCAAGTTCGACCACCGTGATGTTAGGTGCAAGCCGAGGAACACTGTTGGAGACACCCCTCTCATAATTTTCCTAGAGATAAATACACTGATGGTCACTGAAGTTGAGGTCGAAGTACGATACGATCATTGGACTTCAGAATACGCTCAATACAATAATTGAATATGAGTTACAGTAATTATACGGTCACTGGATCACCATAGTGCTCCGTATTTTCTCTAGTTGACTGGTCAAATTTGTATACGTGGAACACACTATTGCATTGTCATTACTACGTCCTGCCTGTCTCATGGGTCCCACCTGCCAACTGATGAAATAAATGAACATGTAAAAAAACAAGGACTATGCACGCAGAATCCGGAATCTCCGGCTTGCTGATCACGTAGTGGGCTAACTATTTGAATCATTACACTTGAATGCTAATGTACAGATCTTTTCTTTTTAAATAATACCCATGCATGCACACACGGCATACACCACGTCCGCACACAACACATGGATACCCGTGCCTGCCTTTTCGTGCGCCATCTGCGGCTAGGTGGAAGGAGGCTGCGTATGCATGCCAGACGGCCGCACCCACACATATCCGGCCACGTGCTCTACTCTGCTTGACCCATCGTGCAGCACCACCACGGCCACCACACACAACAGTAGTAGCCAACAAGCGAGGAGACCTGGTCACGAGAAGGCAGGCACCCACCATCATGGCCTTCACTGTCCGGTTCATCGTGCTACAACCAAGCTTGTCCAAAACAACCCCTGTTGTGCCATCTCGTGCAACACCTCTTTATCATTGTTGCTCGACGACCAAATGGAGACAAAGGCAAGGCGGTGACGGCTTCGGCCTTAGAGCACCGGCGGAATGCACGCGCACACACTACAAACAAAATACACTTCCGTGATGATACGTGTTTGTTATAGTAGGTCACTTTTTTGTCATGCATGTACATCCATGACGATTTTATGACATAATCAAGATAGTCATACTTGTGCTGTCGTAGAAGTGTTCCATGACATTACCAAAATTACCATCACAGAAGTGTCCACTTCCATGACAATAAATCGCGCGTCATAGAAGTGCTTTCGTCAAGGGTAACCGACATGTGGCATCCACTATAACGGGTCGCCGTTAAGCTATCGAGTTCCGGTTTGGATCCAATAGCCCATTAACAGCCCAGACTAATGGGGATTTTCCACGTGTAAAATTCTCAATCGCTAGCAGATCCACGTGTCGGCCCAGCGTTCGAACAGTTGTCATCTAGCGAATGGACGGAACATGCCTATGATACGTCGACACGTGTCTCGGCCCAACATTGGCCCATTCAGGTTAGAAGGCCGGGCCTGTCAAAATAAATGGGCCGACCCATTAGCAGCCTACTTGAGTCAGGCCCATACACAAGCATGGCCCATGCAAGTTACACAGAATCGGCCCATCAAAGGCCCATTATAGATTTGAAAATTTCCAGCCCATCATCAGTTTCAGCCTGTTAACAGCCTGCTACGTCTTTGGGCCCAATTACGGCCCAAGCTTCTTTCGGCCTGTTAGCAGCCCATCATCAGTTCCAGCCCGTTAACGGCCCGGAACGTCTTTCGGCCTTTTCCCAGCCCATTCCGTAGTTGGGCCAATGCTGGCCCGTTGTGACTTTAGGCCTGTCCTCGGTCCATTCGGTAAATGTTCCAATTCCTAGCCCATTTTGTCTTTTGGCCTGTTAACAGCCCGCACAACAGTTGGGCCTTTGACATTGGGTCCATTAGGGGCCCATTCGCAGGGCAAAATTTCAGCCCGACACGACTTTCGGCCTGTTAAAAGCCTAGTTTGCAAATTGGGCATCCTCTGGCCCATAACCCTTTTGGCCTCTTACCAGCCTGTAAAGTAAAAGGGCCAAGACAAAATTGACATTTATTTCGGCCTGCTAGAGGCCTGCGGGCCATTTCCATTTATACGGCCATATCGAGCTTTTGGCCTGTTAACGGCCTGCTAAGAGCCGTTGTTACGGTGGGCCACATCATTTGCGATCCACTAAATATTATTTTGACCAGCCCAATTAAGGCCCACTTTGACTACACATGTTTGTTCGTTTGTATGGCATCCAGGAAATGTTTGGGCGTGTTGGCCCCCGTTTCAATGATATAGCATATTCAAAGAATTATCCTACTACATACTATCGCCTCTAAAAAACATACACTATACAATAAAAAGACTAAGGCAGAGAAATGTAGAATAATCCTACACTATACAACAAAGAAATTACAACCAAATATACCCCCTGGGCATTATAGTTCGGCACCAGTGATAATAAAGCGTACACAAACAGCAAATTACATACACTTGACACATAAAGCTCATACATCATGGACACACATCAACATAACTTACCATTTGAACTATAATCTCTTCAGAAAATAGGATTGGCCGGATTCAGATAGCACAAATTTCAGTATGCAAAATCTCCAATTCCTTCGTGGTTACCTCAGTGTCTCGTTTCATTTTTTGATTCCTACATCTAATACCTGCAAGTCCATTCTCAACTTGTTGATTGCACGTTGAGAATCATGTACACGTTGTCTTGCCACCTCTAGTTGATGATCAAGAACATCAGCACATTCCAATTCCAATCCATAATCATTTGGTAGCAGCCATGCCGCACTGCTCGCAAATCTTTGTGTTGATGTCATTTCATCCTGAAATGTTTCTGTAATTACACATGACTAGGGCAAAAATATAGTTACAACAGTGAAGCGAGCAAGACAGACTATTTTGTACATGGCAAAATAGGACTAACAATAATGTTACACGCCACAAAGCATAAGTAGGTGATATTTTAAAAATTATAAAAATGGTAGTCTATGCAGCCCGCATACAGAAATCTCTCTTAGCTCACCAGAGGAGCATGATGTTGGGGCCAAATCCAAAACATAGACATGTTACAAATTTAGACAACATGTTGCGTATAAATAAGCAAGCAATTGGCCATTATGTAGCTCAATTAATGTCTTAGGGAGCATAATGAACAACAGAGGGATTCATACAAACCTACTACAACAAGAAAAACTATGCAATCATTAGCCTAGTATAAACTAGATTGTGAGCCTCATGCAGTAATAGTTGGTTAATAGACTTCAAAGCTTCAGGCACACTTTGCCAAAGTAATTAATGGTAAGGCCTTTAATTATGTCAACTAATAGTTATACAAGTACCCAACATCAGGCATCATTGTTTGGTCATCTCATTAACTGAGAACAAATAAAGCAATTGAAAAGAGCAATTTAACTATGCCTGAAACAAACAAGCAATTGAACTGTTGAGTTGGATACAATGACTTACCTTAACTGGTTGAACAGTCTCAACACTGCTCCTCCTTCTCTTGCAAGGCTCCTTCCTAACATCTTGTACTTCAAAATCCTCAATCTTATGTTCATTGCACCCCCTCTGCAAGGTGACACAAACTAGTTACTCGTCTCCTTGGAAGATAAATATGCATACTTTCTAGTCTGTGAACAACACAAAGGATGAGATTATAACAAAACAACACCACATAATGAAACATGCCAGATCTCTTGCACACAATCAAATGAGCATTTACTATGTGTGCACTATGTAAAAACTAGGCATACCTTCAAACTGGATCTCCAGGTACTCTTGAAGAGCCTACTTTAGTGTACAGCCAAAACTTTATGTCACCTATGACTTAGACAAACCCCCACTACAGTAGCCCTTAAGGTTTAAATCGTTGAAAAGCTCTGTTAGAGTGTTAGGTCGAGAACAACAAGTAATCAAAGCAAACAGTCCTAGTATGGTTTGCTGATACAAACAAGCAATTGAACAGATGGCGAACAAATCTTACATATCAAGAAAAGAAGCAAAGAAGGAGGTTTAAAGACCATCACTAGACTGACCAGATTTAAGGGGCATTTAAACATCACGTGCAACGTATGAACTACCATAAACATTGCATATTGCAGATTCTACAATGGAATGCACATGTATTAGGTTATGCCATGTATGATGATGCCTAAATGTACACTATAGCACGCATGAGTGATTCATCATTGCACGCACAATTGAATTGTAGGTTAAGGGCTAGTTCCATTAAGCCTTTTCAGAGCCTATTGTCAAAATAAGCCATAAAAGATTTAAATAAGTCATTTTTGAGTTATGGGCTTGGGCTTAACTTATTTCTCTTTGGAGGGGGGTGTTTTGGGTATAAGCTCACTAAAAATTGAAGGGAAGGGGAATAGTGAAATGACTCTATTGTTTGCCTATATTACACTCAAAATGCCACTGCTCACGCCTGCGTCACACCTGACCCTCAAGTAAAAACAAACACACAAGCGTTCATTGCCCTGCCCGCTTGCATCTCCTCTCCCCTTTCCCTCTACCTCGATCCCCTGCTTGCAGCGCTAGGGTTCCTCCAGCGAGCTGTCACCACTAATCCCATCTGGCCTGGTCCTCGACGATGCTCTGTCCAGCTAGGCTACATGGCCAGCGGGTAGAGCCAAATCTTCCCGGCTGCTCCTTCCTCTAGCGCTACCCCTCATTCTCATGGTCTCCAGCAGCTGCTCCACTGTGGTCCGTCCAACGCACTACTCTGGCGGGCGCCGCACAACTACGGCCAATGCCACACTACGGCAGAAGGCACCTCATTCCCCCTCCCCTCCTCCCAGGCCAGGGCATTGAGGTGCTGTTGAAGGATGAGCTCATCCAACAAGGTGAGGATCTCCTCTCATTTTTACCAAATTTTCATTCAGATCTGCTATACGATGAATTGCTATGAGCTGCTTCTGCTGCTGCTATATGATGCATTGCTATGAGCTGCTCCTACTGCTGGTATATGATGAATTGCTATGAGCTGCTCCTGCTATATGATGAATTGCTATAAGTTGCTAATGACCCACAAGTATAGGGGATCTATCATAGTCCTTTCGATAAGTAAGAGTGTCGAACCCAACAAGGAGCATAAAGAAATGACAAGCGGTTTTCAGTAAGGTATTCTCTGCAAGCACTGAAATTATCGGTAACAGATAGTTTTGTGATAAGGTAATTTGTAATGAGTAGCAAGTAATAAACGTAAACAAGGTGCAGCAAGGTGGCCCAATCCTTTTTGTAGCAAAGGACAAGCCTGGACAAGCTCTTATATAAAGGAAAGAGCTCTAGAGGACACATGGGAATTATCATCAAGCTAGTTTTCATCATGCTCATATGATTCGCATTCGTTACTTTGATAATTTGATATGTGGGTGGACCGGTGCTTGGGTATGGCCCTTCCTTGGACAAGCATCCCACTTATGATTAACCCCTCTTGCAAGCATCCGCAACTACAAAAGAAGTATTAAGGTAAACCTAACCATAGCATGAAGCATGTGAATCCAAATCAGCCCCTTACGAAGCAACGCATAAACTAGGGTTTAAACTTCTGTCACTCTAGCAACCCATCTTCTACTTATTACTTCCCAATGCCTGCCTCTAGGCCCAAATAATGGTGAAGTCTCATGTAGTCGACGTTCACATAACACCACTAGAGGAAAGACAACATACATCTCATCAAAATATCAAACGAATACTAAATTCACATGACTACTTATAGCAAGACTTCTCCCATGTCCTGAGGAAAAAACATAACTACTCACAAATCATATTCATGTTCATAATCAGAGGGGTATTAATATGCATAAGGGATCTAAACATATGATCTTCCACCAAATAAACCAACTAGCATCAACTACAAGGAGTAATCAACACTACTAGCAACCCACAGGTACCAATCTGAGGTTTCGAGACAAAGATTGGATACAAGAGATGAACTAGGGTTTGAGAGGAGATGGTGCTGGTGAAGATGTTGATGGAGATTGACCCCCTCCCGATGAGAGGATCGATGGTGATGATTTCCCCCTCTCGGAGGGATGTTTCCCCAGCAGAACAGCTCTGCCAGAGCCCTAGATTGGTTTCGCCAGGTTCCGCCTCGTGGCGGCGGTGTTTCATTCTGAAAGCTTCCTTCTGATTTTTTCCAGGGCGAAAGACTTCATATAGCCAAAGATGGGCACCGGAGGCCTGCTAGGGGGCCCACGAGGTAGGGGGCGCTCCCAGGGGGTAGGGCGCGCCCCACCCTCGTGGATGGAGGGTGGCCCCCTTATGGTACTTTCTTCGCCCAATATTTTTTATATATTCTAAAACTGACTTCCGTGGAGTTTCAGGACTTTTTTTTGACTGGGGAGTTTCATGACTTTTGGAGTTGTGCAGAATAGGTCTCTAATATTTGCTCCTTTCCCAACCTACAATTCCAGCTGCCGGCATTCTCCCTCTTCATGTAAACCTTGTAAAATAAAAGAGAATAGGCATAAATATTGTGACATAATGCGTAATAACAGCCCATAATGCAATAAATATTGATATAAAAGCATGATGCAAAATGGACGTATCAACTCCGCCAAGCTTAGACCTCGCTTGTCCTCAAGCGGAAGCCGATAATGAAAACTATGTCCACATGTTTAGAGATAGAGGTGTCGATAATATAAAATTCGGACATGAGGGCGTCATGATCATTCTCATAACATCAACATATATATATTGTCATATGATTTTCTATGTTAAAGTAACAATCTATTCACAATGTCAAGTATGAATCATAAACCTCATTGAAAACTAACAGACTATAATTTTGGTCATTGAAGCAATTGCAATTTATCATAACATTGGAAAGAGTCAATATAAGAGCTTTTCAGCAAGTCCACATACTCAAGTATCATTTAGTCTTTCATAATTGCTAACACTCACGCAATACTTATGGGTATGGAGTTTTAATCGGACACAGAGAAAGACAGGGGCTTATAGTGTTGCCTCCCAACCTTTTACCTCAAGGGTAATGTCAACAATAATAGTTTATGATAACTTACATCCAATTGGATATATATATATCAGGATCTTTCCAACACAATGTGCTTACCAAAGGATAAAATGTAAAAAGGAAAGGTGAAGATCACAATGACTCTTGTATAATGCATAAGACAAATAAAAGACAGGCCTTTCTCAGAGGGAAGCAAAGGTTGTCATGCGCTTTTATGGTTGGATGCACAAATTCTTAATGCAAAAGAACGTCACTTTATATTGCCACTTGTGATATGGACCTTTATTATGCAGTCCATCGCTTTTATTGCTTCCATATCACAAGATCGTATAAAGCTTATTTTCTCCGCATTAATAAATCATATATATTTAGAGAGCAATTTTTATTGCATGCAACAATGACAACTTACTTGAAGGATCTTACTCAATCCATAGGTAGATAGTGGACTCTCTTGGCAAAAATGGTTTTAAGGGTATTTGGAAGCACATGTAGTATCTCTACTTGGTGCAAAGAGTTTGGCTAGCATGAGGGGGAAAGGCAAGCTCAACATGTTGGATGATCCATGTCAATATACTTTATTTCGGATATAAGAAAACATAATCCATTACGTTGTCTTCCTTATCCAACATCAACTCTTTATCATGTCATATTTTAATGAGCGCTCACAATCATAAAAGATGTCCAAGATAGTGTATTTATATGTGAAAACCTCTCTTTCTTTATTACCTACTATTAATTGCAACGATGACCAAAACTATGTTTGTCAACTCTCAACAACTTTTATTCATCATACTCTTTTATATGTGAAGTCATTACTCTCCATAAGATCAATATGATCTGTTTAATTATTTTTATTCTTTCTTTTATTCCCTCAAGATCATGGCAAGATAACCAAGCCCTCGACTCAAGACTAATCTTTATTATATATAGCTCACGGACTCGATTACATAGAAGGATCATAAAGCAAAACTCAAAAGTAAATCATACTAAAACTTTACTCTACTAGATCAAGATATTACCAAAAGGATCAAACTAAGAAAAACGGTAAAGATAGAAGTGCGATGGTGATACGATACCGAGGCGCCTCCCCCAAGCTTGGCAGTTGCCAAGGGGAGTGCCCATACCCATGTGATTATGTCTCGTTCCTCGGAGGTGGTGATGAAGGGATTGTTGATGATGTAGGCTTGCCGTCTATCTTCCAAGGCATAGGATCACCATCATAGAAGGATGATCAAGTCCCCGGGATCCTCAAATCTGTGGCCAAACTCATCCTCTATATTCATACTCACAATTTTGGTTTTGCAGGTCATAGATCTGGGCTTGGAGATGCTCGATTTTCTCGTGAAGCTTGAAGATGCTCTCCCCAATGTTCTTGGCATCCAGCTTGTGGTTGTTGGTGAACTCCATGATCATCATGTGGTTGGCATTGAGTTTGCGTTCCACCATCCCCTGGCACTTGAAAACTTGTTGCTCCATTGCTTCGAGTCTTGTCCCCACACTTCCGGTCCTCCTTGGTCCCTCGACATCGCGGATGTGTAGCAACCCAGCACGCATCTCAATTGTTTGAGGGTGTTGCAGCACCTCTGCGAGGTTGGGATTGATAACCTTATCGAAAAACTTGTCCTTGGGGGCGCTGGAAGACATCATGATAATCTAGATCTGTCAGAAAAACAGCTCGAAACAAAAACAGAGGATATTTGCGTGGTATGGTGGTCAAAACCTTCAGGAGATTATATAATGAATTTTAACCGACCAAAAGAAGTGTCGTGCAAGAAAACAGAGTCCGGAGGGCACACGAGGTGCCCACGAGGTAGGGGGCACGCCTAGGGGGGTAGGGCGTGCCCTCCACCCTCGTGGATGCTTCGTGTCCTCTTCGGACTACTTCTTATTTTCATATTTTCTTAAATATTCCAAAACGGAGAAAAATGGCCATTAGAACTGTTCTGGAGTCGGTTTACTTACCGTACCACATACCTATTACTTTTCGGAGTCCGAAACATTCTGGAAAGTGTCCCTTATATATTCCTCTGGGGTTATGGTCTCAATAACGTTAGTTCCAACATTTGTTGGATTGCCTAAGATATATTGTTTGATTCTTTAAACGTTCACCACCTTTGGATTTGTGCCTTCGATGTTGTTGATTTTTATGGCACCAAAACAATAGACCTCCTCGATAACATAAGGACCTTCCCATTTAGAGAGGAGTTTTCCTGCAAAAAATCTTAAACGAGAGTTGTATAGCAAAAGATAATCACCTACATTAAACTCACGATTTTGTATCCTTTTATCATGCCATATTTTAAATTTTTATTTAAA
The DNA here is from genome assembly GCA_032464435.1 of Aegilops umbellulata. Classification (NCBI taxonomy): domain Eukaryota; kingdom Viridiplantae; phylum Streptophyta; class Magnoliopsida; order Poales; family Poaceae; genus Aegilops; species Aegilops umbellulata. The sequence goes on from CP136059.1 coordinate 4,955,623, forward strand.
CAGTTTGGCATTGTCATAGGCTTGGGTTCTCTATTCATCAAGTGAGCTAATGTCAAATAGCCTCTTCTCTCCAGCAAGTTTGAAGTCATAATTGTGCTCTTTAATGGCCCAATATGCCTTATGCTCTAGGTCGAGAGGTAAGTGACATGCTTTTCCATAAACCATTTTATACGGAGACGTACCCATAGGATTTTTATATGCAGTTCTATAGGCCCATAATGCATCATCAAGTTTCTTTGACCAATTCTTTCCAGATCTATTAATAGTCTTTTGCAAAATTAATATAATCTCTCTATTACTTAGTTCTACTTGACCACTAGATTTTGGATGGCATGGAGATGCAATTCTATGATTAACATCATACTTAGCAAGCATTTTACGAAAAGCACCATGAATAAAATGTGAACCACCATCATTCATTAAATATCTAGGGACTCCAAACCTCGGAAAAATAACTTCTTTAAGCATCTTGATAGAAGTGTTATGATCAGCACTACTAGTTGGAATAGCTTCTACCCACTTGGTAACGTAATCAACAACAACTAAAATATGTGTATACCCATCAGAGGAAGGAAACGGTCCCATATAATCAAAGCCCCAAACATCAAATGGTTCAATAACAAGTGAATAGTTCATAGGCATTTCTTGACGTCTACTAATATTACCAATTCTTTGACATTCATCACAAGACAAGACAAACTTATGGGCGTCCATGAAAAGAGTAGGCCAATAAAAACTGGATTGCAACACCTTATGTGCAATTCTATCTCCAGCGTGGTGTCCTCCATAAGCCTCGGAGTGACACTTGCGTAGGGTCTGGTCCTGTTCATGCTAAGGTACACAATGTCTAATAACACCATCTACTCTTTCTTTATAAAGGTGTGGGTCATCCCAGAAGTAATGTCTTAAATCATACAAAAACTTTTTCTTTTGCTGGTATGTGAAACTAGGTGGTATAAATTTAGCAACAATGTAATTAGCATAATCAGCATACCATGGAGCGGTACAAGAAGCATTTATGACAGCTAATTGTTCATCAGGAAAGCTATCATCAATAGGTAGTGGGTCATCAAGAAAATTCTCTAACCTAGATAAGTTGTCTGCAACGGGGTTCTCATCTCCCTTTCTATCAATAATATGCAAATCAAATTCTTGTAGTAGGAGAACCCATCTAATAAGTCTAGGTTTAGCATCTTTCTTTTCCATAAGATATTTAATAGCAGCATGATTAGTGTGAACAGTTACTTTAGAATCAACAATATAAGGTCTGAACTTATCACAAGCAAATACAACAGCTAAAAATTCCTTTTCAGTAGTAGTATAATTTCTTTGGGCATTGTCTAGAGTTTTACTAGCATATCGAATAACATTTAATTTCTTATCAACTCTTTGTCCTAGAACAACATCTACAGCCTAATCACTAGCATCACACATAATTTCAAAGGGTAAATTCCAATCAGGTGGCTGAATAATAGGTGCCGAAATCAAAGCTTTCTTAAGTATTTCAGATGCTTCTACACAATCATCATCAAAGACAAAAGGAACATCTTTTTGTAAGAGATTAGTCAGAGGCCTAGAAATTTTTGAGAAGTCTTTAAAGAACCTCCTATAAAAACCGGCATGACCAGGGAAACTTCTGATACCTTTAATGTCCTTAGGACACGACATCTTTTCAATAGCATCTACTTTAGCTTTATCAACTTCAATACCTCTTTCAGAAATTTTATGCCCCAAGACAATACCTTCATTAACCATAAAGTGACACTTCTCCCAATTCAAGACAAGATTAGTTTCTTCACATCTCTGCAAAACTCGATCAAGGTTGCTTAAGCAATCATCAAAAGAAGTTCCATAAACGGAGAAATCATCCATGAAAACCTCAACAATCTTTTCACAAAAGTCAGGGAATATAGCAGTCATACATCTTTGGAAGGTAGCAGGTGCATTGCATAAACCAAAAGGCATACGTCTATAAGCAAAACTACCGAAAGGGTAGGTAAAAGTGGTCTTTTCTTGATCCTCTTTTGACACAGGTATTTGAGAGAAACCGGAATAACCATGTAGAAAGCAAAAATGTATATGTTTGGATAATCTTTCTAGCATTTGATCAATAAAAGGTAAAGGGTAATGATCCTTTTTAGTAGCTTTATTTAATTTGCAGAAATCAATTACCATTCTATAACATGTAACTATTTTTTGCGGAATCAATTCATCTTTATCTTTAGGAACAACAGTAATACCTCCCTTCTTAGGGACACAATGGAAAGGACTTACCCACTGACTATCAGCAACGAGATAAATTATACCTGCCTCCAGAAGCTTTAGTATTTAATTTCTTACCATTTCTTTCATCTTAGGATTTAACCGTCGTTGGTGATCAACAACCGTTTTAGCGTCTTTCTCCAATTTTATTTGCGTTAGCATAGAGTGGGACTAATGCCCTTAAGATCATCCAGAGTATATCCAACAGCAGCACGGTGCTTCTTCGGAGTTTTCAATAATTTCTCTTCTTCCTGCTCTAAAAGGTTAGCACTAATAATAACATGATATATCTTCTTTTCATCAAGATAAGCATATTTAAGAGTATCAGGTAATGGTTTAAGCTCAAACATAGGATCACCCTTGGGTGGATGAGGATCCCCTAGAATTTCGACAGGCAAGTTATGTTTCAAAATAGGTCCCTATTTAAAGAATATTTCATCTATTTTCCTTCTTTCATTCATAAACATATCATTTTCATGGTCTAGCAAATATTGTTCTAAAGGATCATTAGGAGGCACGACAATAGAAGCAAGACCAAAAATTTCATCTTTACTAGGCAATTCTTTATCATGGGGTTGTCTATGAAATTTAGCAAAGTTAAAATCATGAGACATATCACCTAATCCAATAGTAACAACATCCTTTTTGCAATCTATCTTAGCATTAACAATATTCAAGAAGGGTCTGCCAAATATAATGGGACAAAAGTCATCTTGTGGGGAACCAAGAACAAGAAAATCAGTAGGATATTTAACTTTGCCACACAAGACTTCAACATCTCTAACAATCCCAACTGGTGAAATAGTATCTCTATTGGCAAGCTTAATTGTAACATCTATCTCTTCTATCTCAGCAGGTGCAATATCATGCATAATTTCTTTGAATAAAGAATGAGGTATTGCACTCACACTAGCACCTATATCACATAAACCATGATAGCAATGATCTCCTATTTTAACAGAAATAACATGCATGCCTACAACAGGTCTATGTTTATTTTTAGTATCGGGTCTAGCAATCCTAGCAGCTTCATCATAGAGGTAAATAACATGCCCATCAATATTATCAACCAAGAGATCTTTAACCATAGAAATACTAGGTTCAACTTTAATTTGCTCAGAGGGTGTAGGTGTTCTAGCATTACTCTTACGAACCACAGTTGAAGATTTAGCATGATCTTTTCTTCAACGTCAATTTGCTCAGAGGGTGTAGCTTTAACACGATCAACTTTATAAGTGATAGTCTTTTCTTCAACTTTAATAGGTTTAGATACTTTTACTTCAATGGGAGGATTATATTTAAACCACCTCTCCTTAGGGAGAACAACATGTGTAGCAAATGATTCACAGAAAGAAGCTACTATCTCAGAGTCAAGTCCATATTTAGTGCTAAATTCACGAAAATCATCGGTATCTGTAACAGATTTAACACAATCAAACCTAGGTGTTATACCTGACTCCTCACCTTCGTCGAGTTCCCAATCTTCAGAGTTGCGTTTAATTCTTTCCAATAAATCCCATTTGTATTCAATAGTCTTCATCATAAAAGAACTAGTACAAGGAGTATCGAGCATGGAGCGATTATTGAGAGAAAGCAGAGCATAAAATTTTTGAATAATAATTTCTCTTGAGAGATCATGATTAGGGCATGAATATAACATTGACTTAAGCCTCCCCCAAGCTTGAGCGATGCTTTCTCCTTTGCGAGGCCAAAACTTATATATATAGAATTACGAACACGATGAACCAGATGCATAGGATAAAACTTCTGATGAAATTCCAATTTCAATCGTTTGTAGTTCCATGATCCAATATCATCACATAGCCTAAACCATGTCAATGCCTTTACCTTCAAAGATAAAGGGAAGACCTTCTTCTTGATAACATCCTCGGGCATACCTGCAAGCTTAAATAATCCACAAACTTCATCCACATAGATTAGGTGCAAATCGGGATGCAATGTTCCATCTCCTGTAAAAGGATTAGCTAGCAATTTCTCTATCATACCCGAAGGTATTTCAAAGTAAACATTTTCAGTAGGTTTAGTAGGTCGAGGAGCAACTCTTTGCTCTACTGGTCGGGGTGAAGATACCCCGAACAAGCCCCTCAAAGGATTACTTTCCATAGTAACAAGTGACAATAAATTTCAGCACACTATATAAATTTTTCCTTACCAAATTCCACTTACCAAAGGCGCTTCATGCCCTGGCAATGGCGCCAGAAAAGAGTCTTGATGACCCACAAGTATAGGGTATCTATCGTAGTCCTTTCGATAAGTAAGAGTGTCGAACCCAACGAGGAGCAGAAGGAAATGACAAGCGGTTTTCAGTAAGGTATTCTCTGCAAGCACTAAAATTGTCCGTAACAGATAGTTTTGTGATAAGGTAATTTGTAACGGGTAACAAGTAATAAAAGTAAATAAGGTGCATCAAGGTGGCCCAATCCTTTTTGTAGCAAAGGACAAGCCTGGACAAACTCTTATATAAAGGAAAACGCTCCCAAGGACACATGGGAATTATCATCAAGCTAGTTTTCATCACGCTCATATGATTCACGTTCGTTACTTTGATAATTTGATATGTGGGTGGACCGATGCTTGGGTACTGCCCTTCCTTGGACAAGCATCCCACTTATGATTAACCCCTCTTGCAAGCATCCTCGACTACAAAATAAGTATTAAGGTAAACCTAACCATAGCATGAAACATGTGGATCCAAATCAGCCCCTTACGAAGCAACACATCAACTAGGGTTTAAGATTCTGTCACTCTAGCAACCCATCATCTACTTATTACTTCCCAATGCCTTCCCCTAGGCCCAAATAATGGTGAAGTGTCATGTAGTCGACGTTCACATAACACCACTAGAGGAAAGACAACATACATCTCATCAAAATATCAAACGAATACCAAATTCACATGACTACTTATAGCAAGACTTCTCCCATGTCCTCAGGAACAAACGTAACTATTCACAAATCATATTCATGTTCATAATTAGAGAGGTATTAATATGTATAAGGGATCTGAACATATGATCTTCCACCAAATAAACTAACTAGCATCAACTACAAGGAGTAATCAACACTACTAGCAACCCACAGGTACCAATCCTAGGTTTTGAGACAAAGATTGGATACAAGAGATGAACTAGGGTTTGAGCGGAGATGGTGCTGGTGAAGATGTTGATGGAGATTGACCCCCTCCCGATGAGAGGATTGGTGGTGATGATGATGGTGATGATTTCTCCCTCCCGCAGGGATGTTTCCCCGACAGAACAGTTCCACCGGAGCCCTAGATTGGTTTCGCCAGGTTCCGCCTCGTGGTGGCGGTGTTTCGTCCCGAAAGCTTCCTTCTGATTTTTTCAAGGGCGAAAGACTTCATATAGCCAAAGATGGGCATCGGAGGCCTGCCAGAGGGCCCACGAGGTAGGGGGCGTGCTCCACCCTTGTGGATGGTGGGTAGCCCCCCTCTGGTACTTTCTTCACCCAATATTTTTATATATTCTAAAACTGACTTCCGTGGAGTTTCAGGACTTTTGGAGTTGTGCAGAATAGGTCTCTAATATTTGCTCCTTTTCCAGCCCAGAATTCCAGCAGTCAGCATTCTCCCTCTTCATGTAAACCTTGTAAAATAAGAGAGAATAGGCATAAGTATTGTGACATAATGTGTAATAACAGCCCATAATGCAATAAATATTGATATAAAAGCATGATGCAAAATGGACGTATCGGCTGCTCCTGCTACTACTATATGATGAATTGCTATGAGCTGCTCCTGCTGCTGCTATATGATGAATTGCTATGAGCTACTCTTGCTGCTGCTAGATGATGAATTACTATGAGCTGCTACTGGTATATCATGAATTGCACACTACTGCTGCTACTGCTACTGTATGATGAGTTGCTATGAGCTGCTGCTGCTGCTATATGATGCTTTCAGGTGGTGCTGCTATATGATAATAAAGAGCCACTTGGACCATCGAATTTCGATAAATAATTGTTCTTCATTTAAATTTTGGTCATGCGTTCTTCGTTTAAATTAGGTGATGTGATCTCTATGGAAGACATTGACCAATGTTGAGTGTGCCAAGTAGATGGTATCTTTGTATTTGCATTTTGAACAAATATTGATGGTTTGTTTTCCTATCATATTAATTACTGCACTGGGTTCAATTTGTGATGTTTGCAAGTCAAATTAATTTTCATATGGGAAGCAAAATGACAAAATATAATGCAATCTACACTTAACACTGATCATACCAAAGATAAGCTGAAAAGGAAGGCAATGAAATGAACTAGTTGGCTTATTACCTGGAGCTTATATTCACATGTGCTTATTTTCTTAGGATAACTTGTAATAACTGTCCCTAAGAAACTTGGCCAATAGAACTGGCATACAAATAACATGTCACGATGATTGCAATGGAGGCCCAGTTCTTTTGTCAGACTGTCCCAGAATCTGACCCCTACCCATATTCTCCTAGAATCTTTGAGCCCCATTTGTTTTACAATCCTATCTAGGTAGGATCTAATTAGGTAGGATTGTAAAACAAAAGGGGGTCAAAGATTCTAGGAGAAGCTAGAGAGGGGCAGATCCTGGGAGAATCCTACAAAAGAACTGGCGGAGTGACCTACCATAGCACACTGTATAGGCTCACAGCTGCCTCTCCTTTTTTGCGATGTTCCATGAAATTGCCACATACATCTTGTAGCTTTTCATTGCGTAACCCTATCTGCAAGTTGACACAGCTAATTTCAGACATCTCTACATGATAATACATTGCATATCCTTTGCGCATATTTAAACCACCAATTAACGATTGTGTGGGTAGCATAAACTAGCCATGACTCTATGTGCTGGACTAGCAGGCACTCTATGGGATCCTAATGTAGTGCACTGGAATTCCTACATGCCACCTACGATTTTGTGTAATGTACTACCTCTGTTCCTAAATATATGTCTTTGGAGAGATTCTAGTATGGACCACATACAGATGTATATAGATGCATCTTCGAGTGTAGATTCACTCATTTTGCTCTGTATGTAGCCTATAGTGGAATCTCTAGGAATACTTATATTTAGGAACAGAGGTAGTATCATGTATGACATCTACATATCTAATTTAGCAGCCAATAGTAGAAATCATTGTCTACACAAAGGGATTACTGGTCGAAAATCCTAGCAAAGCACGCTGGCAGGCACACAACAATACAAGAGAGAGAGACGCACTTACAAGATCATAGCAATGCCTCAGTCCAGGATCTTGGTTGGCCAAGCTGTTAGATCCAGAAGAAACATCGTCCTTGTAGTTTTTGCCAGCTGCATAACATGTAACAGCGACCTGTTAGTATATTTGAAGTACATCGGGCAGTGATGCTGGACGAGTTTAAAGGTGACAAGTACCTAGGCCGTGGCGGGTGCTTGGCATCTTGCCAGACGGTGGGAGTCAGGTTAGAAACGTCAAGGGTGATGACACTGTGCTGGCTGTCGGGGTCCGGTAAGGAGATCTAGAACCGTGGAGTAGGGTGTTTGTGGAGCGGCTGTGGTAGGGTGGTGTCGGTGTCAAAACCGGCGGATCTCGGGTAGGGGGTCCCGAACTGTGCGTCTAGGTCGGATGGTAACAGGAGATAAGGGACACGAAGTTTACCCAGGTTCGGGCCCTCTCGATTGAGGTAAAACCCTACTCCTGCTTGATTAATATTGATGATATGGGTAGTACAAGATTAGATCTACCACGAGATCAAGGAGGCTAAACCCTAGAAGCTAGCCTATGGTGTGATTGTTGTGTATGGAGTTGATTGTCCTACGGACTACAACCCTCCGGTTTATATAGACACTAGATAGGGTTAGGGTTACACAGAGTCGGTTACAATGGTAGGAGATCTTGAATATCCGCACCGCCTAGCTTGCCTTCCACGCCAAGGAAAGTCCCATCCGGACACGGGACGAAGTCTTCAATCTTGTATCTTCATAGTCCAGGAGTCCGACGAAGGTATAGTCCGGCTACCCGAACACCCCCTGATCCAGGACTCCCTCAGTAGCCCCCGAACCAGGCTTCAATGATGACGAGTCCGGCGCGCAGATTGTCTTCGGCATTGCAAGGCGGGTTCTTCTCCAAATTCTGTGTACCTGTAGGAATAATGCCCGATTTTTGTAATGTAGCGCTCCTTGGCTTTCTCGCCCAATAATGGCTGCCTTCCACGTGTCAAACGCATGCGAAGAGTCGGGGCGTCTTTACATTTACACCCCCGGCTGTACAAACGAGCCGCCTATTTAACGGGATGAGGATTTAGATCCAAACCACATCTTCTCCTCTCTGCGAGTTATCATCAGAGCGCTCCCAGCAAAGGGTCCATTCCAACATGGCCAGCCGTCGCAGCTCCTCCTCTCGCCCTTCCGGTCCTAAACCCGGGGACTGGGAGAGTTGCACCATCCCGCACAGCGAGTTAGTGTCGCTTCAGACCAAGGGATTTCTCCCTCAGGCATACATGGCTCCAGTCCGAGCCGGTCTCGCCACCTACAATGGCGGAAAACAAGCGGAGAGCACCCCTAATCCCTCTAAAGGAGAGCGGGTGTGCCTTGTCCCCTATCTAATGAGGGGAGTGGGATTTCCAATTCATCCATTTCTCCGTGGGCTCCTGGAGTTCTATGGCCTCCAACTGCACAATCTCACGCCCGCCTCCGTATTGCACATTGCGGGTTTCGTCGCCCTTTGCGAGCTATTTTTAGGCGTCGAGGCTCATTTCGCGCTGTGGAAGAGGCTGTTCTGCCTGGTGCCCCGTTCTGAAGAGGGGTCTATATATCAAGTGGGCGGAGCCGAAGTGTGGCGCATCGCAGGGACCAGGTACCTATCCGGATCCCCAAAGAAGGCGTCCGAGGACTGGCCTTCGGAATGGTTTTACATAGATGACGTTCCGCTGCCGGACCCTATCCGGGTGGGCCTTCCTGAGTTCAACAGTGCTCCATTGAAGAAACGCTTGAGCTGGCGTCCGCGGAGCTCTCAGAGAGAAGGCGACAGGGACGTCCTTTACCTGATGGGCCAGATAAGGCTGTTAGCTCATTCCGGACTAACCATGATCGGAGTCATGGCCGTATGCATTATGTGGGGGGTGCAGCCGCTTCAATATAGAGGCCACCCCATGTGGGATTTCAACAGGGAGGACGACGCCACCCGTTATGTCCGTAAGGGGCCGGCCTCGGCTGCTGCCCTAATAAAGATCTTGTCCTCCTTGTATAAGGGAGAAAAGGAGGAATTCCTCTGTGTCAACCCGCGGGCCGGATTCACCATGTATGATCCTCCAAGTTGGGTAAGTGAGCAATTGTGCTTGCCCGTTTGCTTTACACTCCCACGGTAGGATATGTAGTCTAATGACTTCAATGTAGGAACTGCGGCAGGAGGTAAAAGATATAAGCAGCCACCCCCCACAGACCGAGGACCCAGAACGGTCCCTTGATCCGGACTCCGAAGAGGATCCGGATATATCAGTGGAGCTTATCGACGGGGTGTTTCATCAACTAAGCAAGGGCAATACCTTGGTAGCCATTACGGCTGATTACCTCGGGTTAATCCCGGCCTCCCAGGTGACAGAAACTGGAGTTTTATTCTCTTGAGAGAGATTCCGCTCTCACATATTCCGGTGTTTCTAACGACAACCGTGTTTTCCAGGGAGATTCCCGAGGCGGGAGGCCGAACCTGCGGGGGCTAGCCAACGAGGGGCCGCAGGGCCCCATGGGGCAAGAAGGAACGTAGTCTGAACTGAAGTGTCGGCGCAAAGGTATAGCGCACCCTCTGTTTTCCTGGTGTTATTCTATCAGGGCATATTAACGTTCGTGCTATCTTTAGGACGAAGAGACCTCGCCGGACTATATTCGGAGAGTCTCCCAATCGCGCCTCCACCAGCCAGGCTCCAACGTCCGGCCAGGAAGCGGAGGCGAGCACCAGGCGTGCACCGGACGCTCCTCCGATAGAGGATGCGGACGGGCTGTCTGCCACAAATTCTGAAGTGGAGAGTGCCATGAACCACAGGCGTCGCCGAACAGTTCTACGCGACGCTTGTTTCTCCCAAGGGGCTTTAGATGCCTTTAATTCGGGAGATGCGTACCTCCGTGCCGCTCAAAATGGTTTAGCCAGAGCCACGGAGCAGTATGTGAAAGACATACGGGTAAGAAAATTTTGGTCAAATACACATAAATACCAGTAGCCCCCGAGACTTGAAACAGTTGAAGTAACTGATTTAAGGATCATTTAATATGCAGGTTCTTATAGAGAAGAATACCGTACTGTCACAGGAGCTTGAAAAGTGCAAAGCCCAACTAGAGGCCGCACTAGCCGCAGCAGGGGAGCCTAAAGGGGCCCCCTCAGGTAAGATATACTTCGAAAGATTACTTATTGTGTGGCATGGGTGTAGATCTGACAAATCATATTGCAGATGGCGCCAGACTCGATCCGGAAAAGCAATAACTCTTGCGCCAGCTAAAGGCCGGTGAGAGTGTGTTGACAAAGGTGAGGCAAGAGAAGAATGACCTTCAGGATGCCAACACCAAGCTGGACATTGAACTGAAAGACGTTCATGGCCAGCTGTCGGACTCCTCGAAGGAGAATCAGCGGCTTCGACGCGGCATATTTAGTAAGTGCTTGAACGAATCTTTGAAAAAAAGAGTTCGGCGAGGAAGCTGACTAACAGAGTAATGTCTGTAGGTATGCTCACAGGCCGTCCTACAGAGGAGATGCCCGGTTCAACGGGTGACCTTCTTCTTGAACTCCTACAACTGCACGAGTGAATTCGGCAGGCGATGCGAGGCGTTGCCCAAGCCTTATGGCCTGCCCATTCCATGCCCGAGGGCCTTGGAGAGCTTGCGGAGAAGCTGAAGGGAGCTTGGCGGTGCTTCCGGTTGTGGAAGATATCGGCCTGCCGACAAGGCGCTAGGGAGGCCTGGGCCATGGTGAAGACCCGTTTTACAAAATCTAACCCAAACCACATGGCCGAGGTCGGCCCAGTGGGGCCGGACAGGAAGGAGATCCCTGTGAGCTTAGTATACGGCCAAGTAGAGTTGGCCGCGAAGTATTCCCAGCATGACTGTAAATTGGACAGCCTGCTAGATGGCATAGAAGAGGAGTACGATTAGTCAGAATGACTATGTAATTTTGAATTGACATGTGTAATGCCTTCTAGCTGGATTGTAGATCATTTGTCGTTGCCGACCTTTTCGCTTCAACCTCGGGACCCGACGGTCCAGAGTGTGTCCGAATACCATAGCGGTTATATAAGAACCGGGGTATGCGTGGAGACAAGGCGTAGGGGTCATTAGTGCTTTATCAGACAAGTGCCCAACTAGTTATGTTATATTACATGATTAGTAAGAAACATCTTCCAGAGAGAATAGTTCCGTTAGGGGTTCCCTTCGCTGGGGAGGCATGCCCTAAAGTGCATGTCCGGACTGCGTAAAAAGACGCAGAAAAGCATCTGGGGGCGCATAAAATTAGTAAAAAGATCATCTTTTATTCCACCGACCGAATATTCCCTTAAGAACGCTAGCTTTCGGCTTCACCCAGTCTGAGGTACACATCCGGCTGACCCGGCAGTAACAATTGCAGAGGTGCTCCCTTTACCGCCTAGCCGAACAATCGGGAACGTAGGGGTAAGCACAAGAGCCAGGCAACCCAGCTTGGCCAAAACTTAAGTCATATCGATGCATATAGTGGGGAAAAAAGGTACATGTGGAAGTTTGACACATGTGTTGGTCGTGAAGCCCGTATAAATAAGCTTCTGTTAAGGAAGCCCCCAGGTTAAATGAGCGCGAGTGGCGCATCACTTGGTGAGCCTTTAAGGGCTATAAAGAAAAAGAGGGGAAATAGAGAAATGTAAGACAGAAAAATGTAAAAAATAGACAGAGGGAGGAGACGAACACGGAATCCGGCGCTAGGCATAGAATCTTCGAAGACGGGTGGCGTTCCATGGGTTTGGCTTGAGTCGGTTATCCGACGCATCTCGCAGGCGGTACGCTCCACCAGTCAGCACTTGGTCAATTATAAATGGACCTTCCCACTTGGGCTTGAGTTTGTCCTTTTTCTTATCCGGCAGGCGTAGAACTAGTTCGCCGACATTGTAATTTTTGGCCCATACTTCTCTGCTTTGATATCTTCGAGCCTGCTGTTAATAGAATGCGGAACGGGCTTTTGCCACGTCACGCTCCTCCTCCAAGGCGTCCAAGTTGTCTTGCCGATCGAGCTCGGCTTCTCGTTCTTCGTACATGCGCACTCGAGGTGAGTCATGAATTATGTCGCAGGGCAGAACTGCCTCTGCGCCGTACACCATAAAGAATGGTGTGTATCCGGTGGTGCGATTCAGCGTGGTCCGCAGCCCCTAGAGTACGGAGTCGAGCTCCTCTACCCAGTGCGCGTTAGATTCCTTGAGGGACTGCACTAATCTGGGTTTAATGCCGCTCATGATAAGACCATTTGCACGTTCGACCTGGCCGTTAGTTTGTGGGTGATAGACAGAAGCATAGTCGAGCTTGATGCCCATGTTTTTGCACCAGAGCTTTACCTCGTCGGCGGTGAAGTTTGTGCCGTTATCCGTAATGATACTGTGGGGGACGCCGTAACGGTGTACGACCCCGGATATGAAGTCTATCACAGGTCCGGACTCGGCCGTTTTAACAGGCTTGGCCTCTATCCATTTGGAGAACTTGTCCACCATGACCAGTAGGTATTTTTTCTTATGGGTCCCACCTCTAAGGGGTCCGACCATGTCAAGCCCCCAGACCGCAAAGGGCCAGGTGATGGGGATAGTTTGGAGTGCGGTGGGTGGCATATGGCTTTGGTTGGCAAAAAGTTGGCAACCAACGCATCGTTGGACTAGGTCCTGAGCGTTTGCCCGGGCCGTCGGCCAATAAAATTCTGTACGGAAAGCCTTGCTAACAAGGGACCGAGCAGCAGTGACGGTGTCCTGGACTAGGGGGTACTCACCACGTCGTCCCCCAATCGGTTATATTGGGCCGAGGACCCCTAGGGCTGCATACTCATGGGCCAGTCCAGACAGGTGCCGCATACAAGGAAGATTCCACAAGACTTGGCGATCAAGACAAGGACTCCTCCCCCACCGGCGTATTCGGCTAGGACTCTTGTTATCCTGGGCCTCTGGTGCATTATATAGACCGAGGCCAGACTAGTCGATAGAGAATTATGATATGACTCATCATACCTCTAGGGTCGAGACCACAACATATGATCTCGAGGTAGATCAACTCTGTACTACACCCATATGAATACAATCAAAAGCAGCATGTAGGGTATTATCTCATCAAGAGAGCCCGAAGCTGGGTAAAACCCCGTGTACATGTTACCATCGATCCTAGACGCATAGTTCGGGACCCCCTACCCGAGATCCGCCGGTTTTGACACCGACATTGGTGCTTTCATTGAGAGTTCCGCTGTATGATCGACAAAAGGATCGATGGCTCGCCTGCAGATCAACTGCGACTTCGGCATCTTCGTCACCAGCTCGACTGGTCACCTTGGTTCGACGAAGAATTGCGCCCCGTGTTCGAATCACCATGTTCGGACGAGGGCCTTCATCAAACATCAACTCCAATCTCTATCAAGATCACGGAGGAATCATCCATGAAGCTCGGGGGCTCAACGTCAACATTGCCCTCAAGCGACCGTGCTGTTTTTCTGAACAGCGAACTCGTATCTTCTGCCGCCACCTCCTCGAGTATCGCTTTGACGATCACTTTGGTGGAATTGTGCGGAATTGAGTTTACAACAACCCTGGAAAATTTCGTCGAGTTCCGATGGAGGAATCTCTGGCAATCCACGATATACTGGAGCCCTGTCAAATCTGGACGGGAATCTGGATGAGTTTAGGGCGTGGGGTCCAGCTTCTAGCTCGGACGTCCTTTGAAAGATCCAACCATTAATCGGCTGCGGAATTCCTATATCTACCACCCCTCCAAATTTCAGCTCGATCCGACCGTCCGAACCCCGGGAACCTTCCGATTAGTGCATCACTTTTCGGATCTGTTTTCTGCGCGAAAACAAATCCGACCCGAATTCATCTTTTTTACGAACGGGATTTCGGACATACTTTCTGAAGGAAGTTTTGTATGGGATATTGTGTATTGTTCCCGAACACATCCCACTAACTTTAAGATCTTTTGAACATGATCTTCAACATCATTGCTGGTGTCAAACCAGTCCGGCAATATTGCTCCACGGCTGCCGACCTGTGCTAGACACGTCGTCACCTTGTTGAGCCGAGCTCAACTTCTTTGGATCATCATCTCGGCAATCCGAACAAGAGTCCGGCATCGCAAAGGACAAATCATCACCAACATCTCCGCCCCACGGATTACACGTAGCGGGCATACCGGCATCACCGCACGGTCGCTTCATCAAGCCGGCATCGACCACGTCACGACCTGCATCGGCAGGGCCGCACTGCTGCTCCTTCAAGGCGGTGTCCATCACGCCGAACTACTTCGACGTCTCGGCTGGACCAGAGGATTCATCATCTCATCATCAACCTACTCCGGACACTTCGGCGTCACTAACCGACCAACTTCGTAACGATTAGCTGGACCGAGGGCTTTGCCTCGGCAAGCCAACCTTTGCCAGCATCATCTTCCTTCGGATTGCTACAACAAATAAACCAGGTGCTATTAATCCTAATATTTTTTGCTTGTTGGGGTTCATTTTTCCCAAGGAATTGTTACTCTAGTTTGTCCATCATATGTTCATAGGTCTATCAAATGGTGGCCGTATTAACAACGGTCGCATGGTGGTTCGATCAGTTTCCGTACATAGTCCGGCGAACGCCGCATCTGGAACCCGGACCGATCTGTGAATTCAGGCTTTGTCACGCCTTTACCGCATCACGCCGACGCCCTGCATCGACATTGATTTCGGCGCCAGGCCATATTTCTTTTATTACTCACTTTGCATAAATTATTCATTATGCAACGATTTTTTTAATTATCATTATTACTATTATCTCCCGTTTGCACTATTTTTTGTGCACAGGACAATGATCCAGCCGGACTATATCCTTTGACGTCACCTCGGCTGGACGGGGTGCTTCATTACCCCATGTCGGAGAATTCGGCATCACTCTGCCGTCCTGCATTGCCCGTGCTACGTCACCACTTCGGAGTGCCGAGCTCTTTGCTCCGCCACCTCGGGACCGGCTTGGGGGATGGAACCTTGTCCCGCATCAAGCTCAGACCGCGTCGTTAGTACCGAACACATTAACCAGCTAAGTTGCCTTCATGCTCAAAGTTTTAAATTTTTAACTTGTGTTCGGCTCGACCAAGCATTATACTTTTTTGGAAAAAAGTTGCTTGTAAAAATCTTCCTTGTCCAAACTTTGTTCGCACACACTTGACGCGCTACCCGCGCTCATTATACCTGGGGGCTTCTTTAACAGAAGCTTATTAATACGGGCTTTATGCCCAACACATGTGTCACACTTCCGCATGTACCTTTTATTCACCATTATATGCATCGATATGACTTAAGTTTTGGCCAAGCTGGGTTGCCTGGCTCCTGTGCTTACCCCTACTTTCCCGATTGTTCGGCTAGGCGGTAAAGGGAGCACCTCTGCGATTGTTACTGCCGGGTCAGCCGGATGTGTACCTCAGACTGGGTGAAGCCGAAAGCTAGCGTTCTTAAGGGAATACTCGGTCGGTGTACTAAAAGATGATTTTTTACCTATTTATTTACCTGCCCCCAGATGTTTTTCTGCTCTTTTCGCAGTCCGGACATGCACTTTAGGGCATGCCTCCCAGGGAAAGGAACCCCTAACGGAACTATTCTCCCTGGAAGATGTTTCTTACTAACCATGTAATATAACATAACTAGTTGGGCACTTGTCTGATAAAGCACTAATGACCCCTATGCCTGGTCTCCACGCATGCCCCGGTTTTTATAACCGCGAGGGTATTCGGACACACTCCGGACTATTGGGTCCATAGGTTGAAGCGAAAAGGTCCGCTACGACAAACGATCTACAATCCGGCTAGAAGGCATTCTACATGTCACCTTACATTATATAGTCAACTTTTACCCAAGTCACTTGGGGGCTCTTATGTTTATTTGAGCCGTTTCATACTAAGTGTTTTTCTTCTTAGTCGTTGCAAAGTTATTATTATTTATCACTCCTTTTTTCGACACGAGTGTGCGGTCACTAGCCGGGGAGCCTAATTTCTCTCTCAAAAGCCGCTAGAGTTTAGTTTGCTAAACTGGCCTGATGAGAAGTACTCCGCCCTCGGGATAGGAGGTTGAAGCCGTAGGCTGACCCGCTCGATGTCTTGAGATAGGATGTATCATGTTAAAGCACGACAGAAGCACTTCTTTTTTCTAAGACCAATTTTCGGGTTGGCACCGAACACTTGATATTGTTCGGACGTCATGTTTTTACTGACGTTTCTTGGTTTTCCAAGCTTTTTGGCACTTTTAAACTATTTGTGGTTTTTCAGCACAAGTCTCGCAGTGCAATGCCGGACACCTTTATATAGATTCGGCAAAAATATTCTCTAATATTGCTATATATGCATCGGTTTCGAATTGTGTCTTCGGTCAATAGTTGGGTTGCCCGGCTCCTGCATTTGCTTCCTACGCTCTGCTTTGTTCGGCTAGGCGTGCAAAGGGAGAACCATTGCGATCGTGCTTCCAGCTCACACGGTTAAGCACCTCAGTGGAGAAAGCCGAAAACTGACTGTCACAATAAGCGTAAACTGGTCAGTGATCCGATGACTGTGTTAAATAATAGGCCGTTCATAACATTGGCCGAAGTGTTTACGGCTTGACCTCGACTGTCGCCGAACACTACCGGGGGCTATTAACTAGCCTCCCAGACTAAATCCTTGATATTTTGCTCTTACATTGGAGCTGAGGTTTTATGATCATGCTTAGCATGACAACCCAAAGAAAGGAACCGATAGCGGAACTATTTTATTTGGAAGACATTTCTTCTGTTAAAACAGTAATATAACATATCTCTCCGCGTACCTTTGTTTATAAAACCGTATGGCCAGATTGCCTTGTTTGTCGTAAATCTTTGCCCTCATAAAGGCTTTATAAAGTAAGACAAACACTCCTCGGCTACTGGCCGAGGAGGTGGAAGCCGATGGTCGGTCAACAAAGTTTTGTACAATGCGGATCCGAGCATTAAATGACGTAAAGTACTTGGATACATAGAGTCATTACACACAATTTGTGATTTTACTATGGATATCGATCCTTAATTCGGCCACTCGTGCCCGCATTAAGGCTCGGGGGCTACTGGGCTTCAGGCTTATTATTTACAAATATTAAAGGGGCACATCGATCCCCTGATCTGGCGTTGCCACCCGACCAGTGTCTCGGGGGCTACTGCATTGCTTGTCCAATGCAGAAAATTTTAAGTGCAATATAGTTTCCGAGGAGATTTTGATCCTCAGGTTGGTCGACCGCACCCAACCTGAGTCTCGAGGACTGAGCACGCCGCTTTTTGTGTCCCGAAGTATTCTGCCGAGCTAGGACTTGATCCTCAGACCGATTTTGCAAATCGACCTGAGTCTCAGCAGCTATGGGGATCAGCGGTCTTATGCCATCCTTCATGGGCATCTCGGGTTTTAGACCGATACCCACCTTGAGGGCTACTGGCTATATATCCCGGCAGAGAATAAATTGCACCGATCAAAAATATTGACAAAAATCGGCCCACATTCAGGGTGGTGCACCACCTCGAAAGCAGTCCAGCATAAAGCTCAGGCTCTAAAGGCTGGCTCCATAGAGGGCATTTCCGGCATTAAGCTCGGCTAAACTCCTTTAAACTTCTTTGAACCAAGGTGATTTACGACACCTCGGATATAGCCCGACGTTGGAGCTCGGATACAGTCTGGCGTAGGAGCTCGGATACAGTACGGTGTTGGAGCTCGGATACATAGTCCGGCGTTGGAGCTCGGATACATTCCGGCGTTAGAGCTGGGAAGCGGTCCGGCATTGGTGCTCCGCTGCAAAGGATACCTCAAATGCAGTCCGGCATTGGAGCTTGGATGCAAGAGGACACTGCCTCCCGGGAACAACTTCAAACCCGAGGTGTGGCATAAAAATAACAAGGCATTGATAAAGGCCGGAAACTTAAAGGGGCTCCTCGGATACCCGACGTGTAAACCCGTCGAATGCATTTCGGCGATCCTCAAGATTGAAGATAAAGAAGATTCGTTGAACCAGTTTTCAAGACCGACGACCGAAGATGAAGAACAGTTCGGAAGAATCGAGGAGCGTCCCTAACTTGAAGACCGGTTCAGGGGGCTACTGACGGTGTCCTGGACTAGGGGGTACTCACCACGTCGTCCCCCAATCGGTTAGATTGGGCCGAGGACCCCCAGGGCCGCATACTCATGGGCTAGTCCGGACAGGTGCCGCATACAAGGAAGATTCCACAAGACTTGGCGATCAAGAGAAGGACTCCTCCCCCACCGGCGTATTCGGCTAGGACTCTTGTTATCTTGGGCCTCTGGTGCATTATATAAACCGAGGCCAGACTAGTCGATAGAGAATTATGATATGACTCATCATACCTCTAGGGTCGAGACCACAACATATGATCTCGAGGTAGATCAACTCTGTACTACACCCATATGAATACAATCAAAAGCAGCATGTAGGGTATTATCTCATCAAGAGAGCCCGAAGCTGGGTAAAACCCCATGTACATGTTACCATCGATCCTAGACGCACAGTTCGGGACCCCCTACCCGAGATCCGCCGGTTTTGACACCGACAAGCAGCATGATGACCACCGAGTCCGGCATGAATTTCGGCCAGAAGATTCCGCCCTTCCTCTTCGGAGATGCACCTTTGAAGGACTCCGGTAGTGCTTTTCTTATAGAGCTCTCCCTCGTGTACTTTATAGGCTTTAGATCGCCGCACTATGCAGCGGGCCTCGTTTTGGTCTTCTGGGAGTTCCTGCCTAGTAAGGTAGGCTAGGAATGGTTCTGTCCACGGGGCGATAACCGCCATTATTACGTGGGTTGAAGGTGTAGTTTCATTGGCAGAACCTCCAATTATGTCAGGTTGTTCGTCATCGAGAGGTGTGGCTGAGTCCGGGCTGTTAATTGCGGGTTGCCCCTCCCATGCTACGGATGGCTTGAACAATCTTTCCAAAAAGATGTTGGGGGGGGGGACTGCATCGCGTTTTGCTCCTATGCGTGCTAGGACGTCGGCTGCTTGATTGTTTTCTCGGGCTATATGGTGAAACTCCAGCCCTTCGAACCGGGCTGACATTTTTAGGACGGCATTGCGGTAAGCTGCCATTTTTGGATCCTTGGCGTCGAAGTCGCCATTTATTTTGGATATCGCGAGGTTTGAATCCCCGGGTACCTCTAGGCGTTGAATGCCCATGGATATTGCCATCCGGAGACCGTGTAGAAGGGCCTCATATTCGGCTGCATTGTTGGAGTCCGTGTACATAATTTGAAGTACATATTGGACTGTGTCTCCTGTGGGGGACGTCAAAACGACGCCAGCCCCCAGTCCGGCCAACATTTTGGAGCCGTCGAAATGCATGATCCAGTTTGAGTATGTGTCGTACTCTTTAGGGAGTTCGGCCTCCGTCCATTCTGCGACGAAGTCGGCCAACACTTGCAATTTGACAGCTCGCCGTGGCTTATAGGTTATATCGAACGGGAGGAGCTCAATGGCCCATTTTGCGATCCGGCCTGTTGCATCGCGGTTGTTAATAATATCATTGAGTGGTACTTCCGAAGCTACTGTAATCGAACACTCTTGAAAGTAATGTCGTAGCTTCCGGGATGCCATGAATACCGCGTATGCAATCTTTTGATAATGCGGGTACCGTGATTTGCATGGAGTGAGGACAGTGGACACGTAGTAGACCGGCCTTTGGAGGGGGAATTTGTGTCCGTCCGTTTCCCGCTCGACGACGAGCACTGCGCTAACAACTTGATGGGTTGCTGCGATGTACAATAGCATTGGCTCACCAGTGTTCGGTGCGGCTAGGACTGGGTTTGTTGCCAGTATGGCTTTTATTTCATCGAGTCCGGCCGTGGCGGCGTCCGTCCACTCGAAGTGTTTGGTGCGCCGAAGGAGGCGATAAAGGGGTAGTGCCTTTTCTCCTAAGCGGGAGATGAAGCGGCTTAGAGCCGCCACGCATCCGGTTAATTTCTGTATTTGTTTGAGGTCCTTTGGGATATCCAATTGAGATAGAGCTCGGATCTTGGCTGGATTTGCTTCAATTCCTCTACCGGATACAATGAAGCCCAATAGCTTTCCAGCTAGAACACCGAAAACACATTTCTCCGGGTTGAGCTTGATGTCGTATTTTCGGAGGTTATCGAATGTGAGCCGCAAGTCGTCTACCAGAGATTGAACATGTCTTGATTTGACGACCACATCATCCACATACGCCTCCACTGTTTTGCCGATCTGATTTGCCAGACATGTCTGGATCATGCGCTGATATGTTGCGCCGGCGTTTTTCAGACCGAAGGGCATTGTGTTGAAGCAGAATGGGCCGTATGGTGTGATGAATGCTGTTGAGGCTTGGTCTGATTCTACCATCTTGATTTGATGGTAACCGGAGTATGCGTCGAGGAAACACAACGAATCGTGTCCTGCAGTGGCATCGATAATTTGATCGATATGGGGAAGTGGGAAGGGATGCTTCGGGCAGGCCTTGTTAAGGTCTTTAAAATCGACACACAGGCGCCAGGATTTGTCCTTCTTTGGTACCATCACCAGGTTTGCTAGCTAGTCCGGATGTTTTATGTCTCTAATGAATCCGGCCTCCAATAACTTGGCTAGCTCCTCTCCCATAGCCTGTCTCTTCGGTTCGGAAAAACGCCGAAGGGCTTGTTTGACAGGTTTGAATCCTTTCAGGATATTTAAGCCGTGTTCGGCCAGCCCGTGTGGGATTCCCGGCATGCCTGAAGGGTGCTAGGTGAAAATGTCCCAGTTCTCTTGTAGGAACTCTCGCAGTGCGGCGTCTACATCAGGGTTCAGTCTTGCCCCGATGGAAGCTGTTTTATTCGGGTCCGTTGGATGGACCTGGAATTTTACTATTTCGTCCGCTGGTTTGAAGGATGTGGACTTGGATCTCTTATCGAGTATCACATCATCCCTATTAACCGTGGAGCGCAGCGCAGTCAGTTCCTCAGCCGCTAAGGCTTCGGATAGTGCCTCGAGGGCCAATGCGGCCGTCTTGTTTTCGGCTCGGAGTGCTATGTCCGGATCACTAGCGAGAGTGATAATTCCGTTCGGCCCGGGCATCTTGAGCTTCATGTACCCATAATGGGGTATTGCTTGGAATATTGTAAATGCCTCCGCCCTAGTATAGCGTGGTATCCGCTATTGAACGGGGCCACCTGGAACGTGACCTCTTCGGACCTGTAATTATCCGGTGTGCCGAACACCACATCTAGTGTGATTTTTCCTGTGCAGCGCGCTTCCCGACTGGGAATTATTCCTCTAAAGGTTGTGCTGCTTCGCTCGATGCGGTTCCAGTCTATTTCCATTTTTTGAAGGGTTTCCTCATAAATGAGGTTCAATTCGCTGCCTCCATCCATGAGTACCTTTGTGAGGCAAAAGCCGTCCACTATGGGACTGAGGACCAATGCGGCTGGTGCTCGGGCTGTTCGGAATTTAGGTTCATCACTTGCGTTGAAGGTAATGGCCGTGTGGCTCCATGGGTTTATTGTTGCTACTTGGTAGACTTCGGCAAGGCTGCAGAGTGTTCTTTTTCGCATATTATTTGATGCGAAAGTCTCGAAGACTGTGACAACGGTACTGGTGTCCTCGGGCTGGCTTTTCGCGGCCTCCGTATTTAAGAGGTCCTCGCCAATTTTGGCCACCTGTCGGAGTATCCAACATGCTCTAAGGCTGTGGGTTGGTGTGGTGTCCTCCGTACTGCGAATTCTACAGGGTCCATCAAGCCACCTTTCCAGTACGGTTCCATGCCCTATAAAGGGTTTTGGCTTTTTTGTGTTTAACCCGGGTGTCTTATGATGGTGCACCCTCTTAGTTCGGACGGGATTGCTATTTAAGGCCGGATTATCCCAAAATTTTATTTCGGTTTTCCAGGCACTTTCCATCGCACAGTATTTTTGTACTATGGACGCCAAGTCAGTAAAGCGTGTAATATCACGACGACTTATGGCGTTAAGGATTCCCTCGTCCGTGCAATTACTGCAGAAAATTGAGATTGCGTCTCCCTCACGGCAATCCTTTATCCTGTTCATAACCAGGATGAATCTGGCCCAGTAATGATGTACTGTTTCCTTGGGCTTCTGCCTGATTTGGGAAAGATCGCTTATGTTCGTGCGGGCGGGTGGCGTTGAATCTGAAACCTCACCCAATCCAAGATTCGGAGGCCGAAGAGTTTCCGAACTCTGAAGTTCGGATTCTTGGATGTTGTCCAATGAATCTAGCCCGTTGCCTGATCTTAAGTTCAAGTCTTGGGTTACATCCTTCCCTCC
This sequence comes from Aegilops umbellulata, assembly GCA_032464435.1. Classification (NCBI taxonomy): domain Eukaryota; kingdom Viridiplantae; phylum Streptophyta; class Magnoliopsida; order Poales; family Poaceae; genus Aegilops; species Aegilops umbellulata. Next base: position 4,978,366 of record CP136059.1, read on the forward strand.
GCGGGTATCCGGCTTGGAGGGGTCGGGAATTCGGACATAGCTGGTCCTTAAAATAGATGAAGGGTCGCCGCACTACGCCTCTACCACGGCGACATGGTGGGTGGCCTGGGGAGAGTTAATTTCTCTCAGATTAGGTTTAAGCCCAACCTGGTCGTAGTCCATAGTGACCCCCAGGGCGGCGATGCGATCCAAGAGCTCGTTTACGGAGGAGAGCTCCATCGGATCTAGCTGCTCGACAAGTTCCGAGCTGACGTGAAGGTTGCTTTTGATGACCCGAGAGGTCACCGTCGGTGCAACGGCCGAACAGGCGGTCATGAGAAAACCACCTAGCCGGAGGGTTTGGCCGATAGCCAAGGCTCCCTTAGCAACGGCGCCGTCTTTGAAGACGGGAAGAGGCATCCTTCCTGATTGCGACGACACAGAGGAACTCTCAACGAAAGCACCAATGTTGGTGTCAAAACCAGCGGATCTCGGGTAGGGGGCCCCGAACTGTGCGTCTAGGTCGGATGGTAACAGGAGATAAGGGACACGAAGTTTACCCAGGATCGGGCCCTCTCGATGGAGGTAAAACCCTACTCCTGCTTGATTAATATTGATGATATGGGTAGTACAAGAGTAGATCTACCACGAGATCAAGGAGGCTAAACCCTAGAAGCTAGCCTATGGTATGATTTTTGTGTATGGAGTTGATTGTCCTACGGACTACAACCCTCCGGTTTATATAGACACCGGATAGGGTTAGGGTTACACAGAGTGGTTACAATGGTAGGAGATCTTGAATATCCGCACTGCCTAGCTTGCCTTCCACGCCAAGGAAAGTCCCATCCGGACACGGGACGAAGTCTTCAATCTTGTATCTTCATAGTCCAGGAGTCCGGCGAAGGTATAGTCCGGCTAGACGAACACCCCCTAATCCAGGACTCCCTCAGGTGGACTATGGTGTGGGTGAAGCGGATCTGAGGCCGTGGACGAGGGCATCGGTGAAGCTGCTCCGGTGGTTGGGTTCAGGATGGTGTCGATGATGCGGATCTGCGACCGTGGACGGGGCATCCGAAGATGCTTTGCTAGGTTGGACGAGGGTGCGACGAAGCAGATCTGAGGCCGTGGACTTGTGAGTTGGCAAAGTGGCTCCGGTAGGGTTGAGAATGGTATATGCGAAGCTACTCCGGTAGGGTTGACGATAGTGTTGGTGAAGCGGCTCCGGAAGGGTTGAGGAAGGTGTCGGCGAAGAGGAACAGAGGCCTTCGACAAGGGCATCGATGGGCCGGCTCTGGGGGGTGTGGATGAAGCCTCTCCGATGGGGAGTACGAAGGAGCCGCTGCAGATGCGCTATGGTTGACGAGAGTACCGGCGAAGCAGATCCGGCGTCGTGGACAAGGCCGGCACTGAATGGGCTGTGGTACAGTGGTGGATGAGCAGTCTACTTGTTTCTAGGGGAGGTGGGAGGGGTAGATGCGGCCGTAGAAGCAGATTCAGCGAGGTGGACGCTGCTGGCAGTGAATGGGCTCTGGTACGTAGGTGGATGAGCAGTCTAGGGTTTCGAGAGGGGAGGGGTAGAAAGACTGATGAATTACAGACGACGTGATGTATGATGCTTTGGTGCTGTGGAGTTAGTGGTTTTTGCGGGAGGGGGAGAGGAAATGGGGGTGCCATGTGGTGGGGGGAACTAGAAGTTACCAAAGCATCCCTGACCTATTATGTAAGTGAGGTGGGTATTGTAACTGTTGTTCTCCGTGCACCAAGGACAAAAGGGGAATTTCACATGGTGAAGACTAGGTGGCGGAAATTTTAGAAGGATGCGGGAGATTTTGCCGCCCACGGGATCGTTTGTATCCAGTTTCAACTAATTTTGGACAATGCTAGCGGGAAGGTCATGCGAGACTGTGTACATGGGGCACACGTCAACAGTTAATAACTGGTGTGAAGTCCACCCTAGAAAAAATACAATAACTTGGGATGATGCCCTGATAACTTGGACGTTCACACGGGCGCGACCAATCATACGGGTGTAGAGGCGCGTTCACAAAAAAGGAATGAAACGCCCAGCCTATGCATTTCTCGTGTAAATAGATAATTTAGTGCCATTGGCAATTTACTTTAAACATAATGCATTGAAATGTTATTATAGAGGTGCACAAAAAGAAATGGATATTGTAGTCCCACAAAACAAATGGATATTGTAGAGGCGCACAAAAACAAATGGATGTTGAATTCATATATGAATATTACATACTCCCTCCATTCCTAAATATAAGTCTTTTTATAGATTTCAAATGGATTGCAACATACGGATGTATATAGACATATTTTAGAGTGTAGATTCACTTATTTTGCTCCGTGTGTAGTCACTTGTTGGAATCTCTAGAAAGACTTATATTTGGGAATAGAGGGAGTATATTACTCCATAATAGAACCTTAAATCATCTAAGACTAATGAATTTGAATGCAAGACTAACAATGGTGCATGTACATGTGTAACGCCCTCGATGCGGCTATATCTCCCACGTGTCGAAGCACGACTTAGAGGCATAACCGCATTGAAAGCAATGTCGCAAGTGAGGTAATCTTCACACAACCCATGTAATACATAAGGGAAAGAGATACATAGTTGGCTTACAATCGCCACTTTAGACAATACATAAATAAACATTCATCATCCAGATCACACTCAAGGTCCGACTACGGAACCAAAATGAAAGAATACTACCCCAAATGCTACACAGATCCCCGATCGTCCCAACTGGGCTCCACTACTGATCATCAGGAAAAGACACATAGTAACGACCACGTTCCTCGTCGAACTCCCACTTGAGCTCAGATGCGTCATCTGCACTGGCATCGTTGGCACCTGCAACTGTTTTGGTAGAATCCGTGAGTCACGGGGACTCAGCAATCTCACACCCGCGAGATCAAGACTATTTAAGCTTAAAGGTAGGATAGGGTTGTGAGGTGGAGCTGCGGCAAGCGACTGGCATATATGGTGGCTACATTCACAAAAGAGAGCGAGAAGAGAAGCAAAGCACGGTCGTGAAGCTAGAAGTGATCAATAAGTGATCCTAGAACAACCTACGTCAAACATAACTCCAACACCGTGTTCACTTCCCGGACTCCGCCGAGAAGAGACCATCACGGTTACACACGCGGTTGATGTGTTTTAATTAAGGTCAACTTCGGGTTTTCTACAATCGGACATTAACAAATTCCCATCTGCCTCATAACCACGGGCACGGCTTTCGAAAGATAATACCCTGCAGGGGTGTCCCAACTTAGCCCATTATAAGCTCTCACGGTCAACGAAGGATATTCCTTCTACCGGGAAGACCCGATCAGTCTCGGAATCCCAGACTACAAGACATTTTGACAGTAATAAAACAAGACCAGCAAGACCGCCCGATGCGCCGACAATCCCGATAGGAGCTGCACATATCTCATTCTCAGTGAAACACCGGATGAGACAGGCTACGAGTAAAACCAGGCTTCGAGTTTCCCCGAGGTGGCCCCGCAGGCGGCTCGGTTCGGACCAACACTTAGACAAGCATTGGCCCGGGGGGGGGGGGGGGCTAAAATAAGATGACCCTCGGGCTGGCCGACCCAAGGGAAAGGGATAGGTGGTAGGCAAATGGTAAAACCAATGTTTGGCCTCGCTGGAGGAGTCTTATTCAAAGCGAACTGTTAAGGGGGTCCCATAAATCACCCAACCGCGTTAGGGACACAAAATCCGGGAACATAACACCGGTATGACGGAAACTAGGGCGTCAAGAGTGGAACAAAACACCAGGCATAAGGCCGAGCCTTCCACCCTTTACCAAATATATAGATGCATTAATTAAATAAGAGATATTGTGATATTCCAAAATAATCATGTTCCAACAAGGAACAAACTTCATCTTCACCTGCAACTAGCAACGCTATAAGAGGGGCTGAGCAAAGCGGTAACATAGCCAATCAACGGTTTGCTAGGAAAGGATGGTTAGAGGTTTGACATGGCAATATGGGGGCATGATATAGCAAGTGGTAGGTATCGCAGCATAGGCATAGCAAAAGAGCGAGCATCTAGCAAGCAAATATAGAAGTGATTTCGAGGGTATGGTCATCTTGCTTGCAAGGTTCTCAGAGTTGTCGAAAGCTTGATCCTCGTAAGCGTTCTCAACAGGTTCCTCGTTCACGTACTCGTCTCCCAGCTCTACCCAAAACAAGAACACAAGCAAAGGAACAACTATCAACCACGATGCAATGCGCAATCAACATGATGCAAAACATGGCATGATATGCGAGATGTGATAAGCAATGCATATGCGTGCGCGGGAAGGGAAAAGATGAACAAAGCATGATCCTGGAAAACCAAGTATGCCACTGGAAAGGTGAGGTGATTTCGGTTGAAATCGATATAAAGATCACCGGAATCGGATGCACGGTTTGCAAATGACAAGCAAAACAAGAATGACATATTTATGCGTTTAACAGCATGATGCCACTTAGCATGCAACAAGAAATTAAGCTACTGCACCCAAACATATCATCAAAGCATATGACAGTGAACTACTCAAGATGCTTGACAAAAGATGAACACTGAGCTACGGCTAAATCACACAATAGCAGGTCAAACAAGCATGGCAAAAGTGCAAGACATATCAGCTTCACAGACTTGGTGAAAATACTATCATGCCAGAAATTAACATCAAGATGACATGTTTAGAGCAAGGAAACAACCTGCTACAAGAACACAATATAGCAAAACAAGGCATGGCATGAGTCGAATCAAAACATAGAACAAAAGTCCCTTACTGACCATGAGCCAAAAAGGACCAGAAAATATAATAGCACCCATGTCAATTAAGCAAGTTTTGTTACAGTTTTCAGACTTAGCAGAAAACTGGACATGTCAAAAACACATAACAAGTAGGCATGTTTACGAGCTCGATGCACTCACTACAAAACATTTCATGATAAACTAAGCATACAACCACCAAGAAGACATGGCATAGAAGCTAATCATGGCAAGAACTACATCATAGCATGCAAGGATCAACTACAACAAGCTTGGCAAAATCGAATAACATGTAAACAATCTGCCAGTAACATTTTATAGCAAAAGTAGAGCTCGATTGACTCAAGCTATGGCACTCCATTATTACAAACAAAGGCATGGATGGATAGAGCAAATCCATATGTTCAAAACACTCTCACTGATCATGCTCAAAATGGGCATAGATCTCTCTGAAACAACATGAACACATGGCATAAAAATAACAGCAGGGAATGACTTAGTGAAATTACTAAGTCCCTGAAATCAGCAACAATATGATCCCTAGTTTGCATGCTTGTGCTAGTCACCAAAAAGATCACAAAAATACAAGGCATACACTCCGGTAAAGATGGCATGGCATATTACAAAACACCTATAGGACTCCAGTCCATAAGATGCACACATCAATCATGGCAAAAATGACAAAAGTGCATGTTCTGAAACAGATCCGAAACTAACATCACATAGCCCTCTTGCAACAGCATTTCGGGCAAAAAGATGAGCTCAAATGAAAATGGTGCAATGAGACGAAATGATGTACTCATCTAGACGAACAATTTGACATATTACGCGCACGAAACGGAGCAGTATGCAGCAAGTTATGATGCGATGAACAATGCTAAAATATATGCAGAGAAAATGACAGACGAAATTGACCTAGGGTTCGTCGGCGCGGAAACCGAGGTGGCGGCGGATCTGGCCGGCGTTTCGCCGGAGATGGACGGGGACGGCAGCCAGAGTCGAGGGGAGGCCGGATCCGGTCGGGCCGGACCGGATCCGCGCGAGGCGGCGGCGAGCGCAGCCGGACGGGCGACGGCAGCGCGGCGGGCGTCGTCGGCGGGCGGCGGCGCGGCGGTCGGTGGAGGAGGCAGGCGGCGGCGGCGCGGAGTCCGGTGCGGCGGCAGGGATGCGCACCGTGGCGGAGGCGGGAGGTGGACGCGGGGCAGCGCCCGCAGGTGACGGCGACGGCGGGATGGGCTCGGGGGGCCGACCCGGGCTCGGACGGGCCGGCGCGCGGGGAGCGGCGAAGTGCGCGCGGGTGCCCACGTGGCACACGGGGATTGGCTGCGGGGCGGCTGGAGGACGTGTCCGGCGCCGGGCGGACACGTCCGGCGCGCGGAGGAAGAAGGGAGCTAGGGTTAGGGTAGGAGTGATCCGAGATTTTGTAGGGGGAGGTGTATTTATAGGTAGGAGGGGCTAGGAGGCTCCAAATTGAGCATGGTTTGCGGCCACACGATCGTGATCGAACGGCGATGGACATGGGAGTGACTTAGATGGGTTATTGGGCTGTTTTGGAGGGGTTTTGGGCTGCAACCCAAAAGAGACTTTCACGGTTACCCGGTTAACCGTTGGAGTATCAAACAACCTCCAAATGACCCGAAACTTGACAGGCGGTCTACCGGTGCTATACCAAGGCCGCTTGACAAACCTCGGTCCATTTCGAGGAAGTTTAATACCCGCTCACGGAAAAAGGTAAAAGGGGACGCCGGGGAACATAGGAGCGCCGGATTGCAAAACGGACAACGGGGAAAATGCTCGGATTCATGAAACGAACACGTATGCGAATGCGATGCACATGATGACATGATATGAAATGCATGACAAGGACAAAATGCAAAATGACGGGAAACCCAACCACGGAGGGAATGTCATATCACATTGCCGAAAATGGCAAGAGTTGGAGTTACAAATATGGCAAGTTATATCCGGGGTGTTATAACATGATAGCTACATTGGTTGTTTGAAGAAACATCACTACAACTTTGGCATGCACAACTGAAAACGATTATTTAGAAAAATGTGATATGTGAGTGTCCAATCATTATAGCGTTGAATTGATATTGTATCTGTGGCCACAATACGAAGTATATATTGATTTATGTTCAAGCGATGCACGTCCACGATCGCTAGAGAGTTATACGTGAATGAATTGTGCAATCTCTCTCTCACACGCATACATATCTCATTTCTCTCCCTCCGTCAAGGTTATAATTCGTCTTTCTACCCCGTCCTACAAGTCTCGCACACAGAAACACACACGCTCTCTCTGTCAAACACGCCCACCCCTTTAATTCCGCCCATCAACTGCCACTAATGTCTCAAAGTATAATTATGTTTCTCACACATATGCCTAAGGTTAACTCGAGTTCCGGAACCATATGAATACATACAATGGGATTCCAGAAGAGCACCTTTTGTTTTGATATTTTGCTCTCTCTCTCTCTCACACACACACACACACACACACACACACACACACGAGCGCGCGCGCACGCGTGCGTAGACATTGTTTCTCTCTTCAATTTTTCCGACACTTGCATGCACACCATTTGTTTATCTCTGTGATGCTTTAAGTATGCCTCGCACACATGCTATCTACCTATCCCTTAATACAGATACGTGTCACACAAAATCCTTATCCTTATATCTAAGTGTCACTGCCCCCCACACCCCCCCACACACACTTCGATCTTGATACTAATATATCTACTGGCTTCTCTCTCAAACACACACACATGTACAATACCCGACACCGAAGGAGTAGGGTGGCACCTCGATCTTGATAGTAATCTACCCACTGGCTTCTCTCTCAAACACACACGCATACACACACACTCGCTAGTTGTGCCTCTGTGCCTACCGCGCGCACACTCTCGATACATCTTTCTCTCCCTCCCCCCTCCCCACCCCCAACAATGACAACAGAAGGGTGACAACTCGATCTTGATCTTAATCTATCAACTCGTTTCTCTCTCCCTCTCTTTCTCTTTCTCTTTCTCTCTCTCTCTCTCTCTCTCACACACACACACACACACACATGCTAGTTGTGTCTCTGTGCCTTGCTCAAACACACTTGATACGTCTTTCTCTCTGTAGCCCCCTTGATATGTAGACTTCTCGCGTGCGCATAGCTGTAGTGACGATGACGTTGAACCCATTGTGCCTTGTTTTTACCGGCCTCATGTGATAGTTTCCACCCTATTTTCTATTAATTAACAAGGCAATATTTTCTTTGTTACTACTAGTGAGTCTGAAATCATTCGTGGCAGACATAAAATATATCACTTCAACCCAATTATTGCAGTACTATTTTAAAAGAAACTAGCTAGATGCACATGCGTTGCACAGAACATCAAGATGCATTTGTATGAGTAGTTTATCTTGTGAGAGAAAAGGATGAACGAGAGGGAAGGTCTTATTTGAAAATGTGGAGAGGGGTGTGGGTATCTTTTTGCAAAATTGCCATAGTTTCCTTCCTATCCGCTAGATATAAATCCGACGGCCTATATTGCAGGATGGAACGCACACCATCATCACCAATTCTGTTTTCTACTCCCTCCGTTCCTAAATATTTGTATTTTTAGAGATTTCAACAAGTGACTACATACAGAGCAAAATGAGTGAATCTACACTCTAAAATATGTCTACATACACATCCGTATGTGGTGGTCTATTTGAAATCTGAAAAAGACAAATATTTAGGAACGGAGGGAGTATAAGAGTAGACATGGAGATATATCTCCAGCATGGTCCACAACGAAAATGTTCTAGACTGGTTAGCGCGAATGCTCGCAACGCGATGACCCGAGTTCGAATTATGTCTTTAACTTTAGATTTTTATATTATATATTATTTATATCTAATATATACTTCTTTCGCTACTGTACTGACAGTAGAACCCACAAAGTACTTAGAATACAAGATTAAGGATGGATTTGTTTCTTTTTTACTTTCTGTGTGAAGTTGTAGCCACCCTTCAAGTCACGTATACACTGTACATGCAATTAACTTTTTATAGAGGGAGAATCATACATGCAATTAACTCAAATGGATTGGATGTGACTCTATTATTTCCAGCATAAGAGCATCTCCAACAGCAGCCGGCAAATTTCCTCCCGCTTCCTCTCGCGGAGGACGACATGAAACGCCAGCGGCATACATTTTCACAACTCTAACCAACCAGAGGAAATTCGTGCAAACATGGACTGATTTCATATAAGCATGAAGGATTTCGTATAAAAAGGCGGATCTTCATATAAACATGATGGATTTCATTACATTTACATGAACTAAGCGGCGCTAAACTGGCTCTCATGGTATAATTAATACTACCTAATATAAATGGTGGCCCGCGGATCCCTTTGTCTTCCTCATGTCCGGCAGACACTTGCGGGGTCAATGAAGGTCCTCGGAAGAGACGAAGTAGTAAAGAAACCACCTGAATACGCAGTCATCGCCTTGGCGGTGGCCTTCATGGGACCAAAGTGGCGGCGGCCTCCCGTGTTCTAATTCTCCTCAATGATGGTGGCGGACACGGAAAAGCTGGCCACTGACTCGTCGCTCTCCATGCACCCGGCTTCTGTCTCCGCCTACATGGCGCTCCCGCAGGCACGGGAGGCATGGGCACCGCAGACACTGGTGGTGCGGAACGACATAGCAAAGACGACACCCGTGCCGCAGTGCCGGCATGGAGCAACTCGCCACTCCTCATCGAGCTGAACTGGAGTGGCGAGTTGCTGAACCACGTGCCGGCTTGGGGCGGCAACTAGCTCCATTGGGCCAAGCGAGGTTGGTGAAGCATCGAGCGGCCTCGCTCGTATCCGGAGGGCTCGGTGGGCCACCCAGCCACGTCATATGCCGGAGAACGGCTCCTCGAAAGGCATCGAAAGAGTGGAGATAATGGTGAATGAGGAGATGGAGGAGCGGCAGAGGGATGTGATTCGTGCCCACTGTCTGTCTGGCCTCGTTTAAATACATGGTGGACTGTAGGATCTTGGCCCATGTCTGGCCTCATTGAAACTAAGGACGGACAGGAGGAGCTCGGCCGGTGTTGCTTTTAAGTCCTGCCCGCTCATGAACGGACGTGTGGCCGGAGTAGGTTTCTCGGTTTTCATGCGGGTTTAACGGAGGCATTTGATGGAGTCGAGGAGGCGTGTTCAGCTGGGTGTGCAGCGGGCGGCGCAGTACTATTCGATTTGACAGCGGGCGGCGCAATTCTCGATATGGCTTTAATGCAGACGAGGGAGAGGGTAGCGGTTCCCGAAATGTTGAACGACCAATGATGCATCCTCCTTCAATTAGCATCGTGAATGCATGAGGGAAGTAATTGGAGGAGGACCAGGAAAAGAGGCAGCACGATGTGAATGCAACCAATTTTGCACTCATATAAAGGCGCCCCTCCATTCCAATGCATCTACCACATCGTACTCACCTAAGCATTTGCCTAAGCACCTACACTAAGCGCAAAAGTGCTCACTCCAGACCCATGGCGGCGTTGCGCGCGAGCGGCCAGCGGCTGTGCCAGATGGTCCACGACGCCGGCCTGCTGCATGGTGCCGAGGATCGTCTCCAGATGGTGTTGGCGACCGGCTGGTGGATGGCCACCGTCGACGCCAGCTACGACTCTCAGTTGGACCAGATGATCGTTGCCACCACCAACAAGTTCACCGTCGTCAAGAAGCTCGCGGACGACATCGCCGTACTCCTCCAGCCCGCACACCCGGGTTCCTCATTGCCTGCCATCCTAATTGGCCTCCATGGCCGGAACCTCTTTCAAGCATTGGTGGCCCTGTGACTGCCCGCCGACGCCATGAAGAATGTCCACCTGGAGGGCGCGCTCGCCACGAGGCAGCTCGCCCTGCAAGAATTTGTCTACCTACACATCCACGTGTACGAGCAAATCATGTAAATAGGTATCTACGAGGCCGGTGAGGACGCTACGATGTTAGCCTTCCTCAACCGGCTGGAAGCCTTGGATGCCTTTGCTGAGAAGCACCTTGACCTCGCCACAAAAGCCGCCGCTCCTTAGCCGCTGGTTGGTGGCCTGGCGCACTGAGTTGAGGAGGAGGAGGTCGTACATTGATGGATGCATCTTTCTTCTTCCCTCGTGTAACCACCACTGTGATCACATCATCGTGGCTTTAATTCTTATTGTGCTATTGCATTCTCGTTCCAGGCAATACAGACATGTGCGATCCCTTTGCTTAATTATATGCATCACTGTACCTAGTACTCCATCCGTCAATTTATAAGTTGTGCTTACCTTTTCCATCAACTTCGTGCAACGCACGGGCATCTTGCTAGAAACACTAGAACATGTCGGACCGCATGTGACCAAACCGACGATATGCCGACCTAGCTACTACCCTTCTTATCTGGCGGAAAAAGCCCCGCCCTAGCATTTCCAATCGTTATTTCTACCTATCGACCGTGCCAAGGAGCATAACCAAATATTACAATTTGTACATGTTTCTCTACTCCTACTCTAAAAGACTTAGTTGGTGATGGTGGTGTGTCTGCCATCCGTCGTTTCTGACCATTAGATCTGCATCTAACGACTGTGAAGTAAGTTGTGGCATTTTTGCAACAATAGCCCACTTCTCTGTTCCAATTTGCAGAAAACCCCTTATTATCTTGAAAGCAACCACATCCCTCCCTCGCCTCATCAAAACAGCCTGCGAAATATATTTTGAGTGAAAAGTAATATATTTTTAGTGGTATATATGTATATTAAAACATGAGTGTTTTATTTCAAGTTTGTGAACAAGTACTAGTACTATTCTACTAAATTGGATCCGTCGCAACGCACGAGCACGTTGCTAGTAAAAGGAAAAGGCCCACACGCCCGGGAATCGGGAGTACTCCACGACCCGACCGGAACACCACATAGCTAGGGAAGACGTGTTGCCTAGCATTTTCACTTTCATGTGGGACCACAGTTGAGCAAACCGACTATTGGCAAACCGCACCCGCCCGCCGCGTTGGAAAACAGAAATGAGGAGGGGAAGATCTAGTTGTAGCACGGAAGCCAAGAAATTTGGTGTCGGATGGCGCTCGTTGATAGAGTAGGAGCACTCCGTACTATACTCCTACTAGTACGAAGTTCTTACTACAACTAGTACTACCACTATACAACTACTAGGTACGTGCACGACACAACATCATAGGAACAAAAAACAGGAAGATCTTGTTTTGGGTGATTTATCTTTTTTTCAGTCAACGTATTACTCCACTAAATATGATGTGGGGGCACCCATGAAGCTTATGTGGCTTGGTTGCATGGCTAGGAAAGGATAGAGAAAAATAAATAGATAATGTGTTTAGAGTGCACTCCACTAAATAGATATACTTTGGATCCATTGCAATGCACAGATCGGCACATTGGTAGTAGTAAGAAACAAATTCTGGGTTTGGCACGAGTTTGTACTATGGGAGCACCACAAGGCCTGCTGCAGGAGTTACATTTCCCTCTCGGGGCCCACGGGACCGAGCTTCAGTGGCTTAGTGCACCGGCCTATGAGTCAATTTCATGTGGACCTTAAATGCGGCTGGCCCATATGTCATTCTCATGGTGGTGGCGTGGTTCACGACTCACTCGTTCGAGATGGACCTGCCGGTGGTGGCGTGGCTGTGGCTAGGGTGCCACAGCTGGGCGTCGGGGCATTACAAGGCGTAGATGGCCACACCGGCGGGCACTACCTATAGTACAAAAGTACTCTAGCTGAGGAGTGATGCCCGGGACGAAATGTGTCATAGCCGTTGGATGAAAATTCGATGGTGCGGGAGTACGAATCGGAGCATAGGAGCGGAGCAGGAAAAATGCGTCCAATCGGGTGTGGCTGTGGTAGAAACTTGATGGTCGCCGCAGTTCAGCTGGCTCGCATGTCATGCACACAAAGGCAGATGAGCGGTGGGGCCAAGAGGGATGAGGCGCACGTCGGGGGACGTCGTGCCGTTGGTTGGAGCAGCGTCATGGGAATCGCGTGTGGCAGTGGTAGAAATGTGATGGTCGCCGTGGTTCAACTTCCATGGACAAGCTATCATTCCTGCTAACACATGCATTGCATACCGCTCACTGCAAGGAGCAGTAGAAGAGAAAACTTGTTCCAAAGATACCATTTTTCCGATAAAATTCTAGAGATATCATTAGTTTTTACACGTGGGATTACTCCTGCAAGGGTCAATCACAACAAGTGTTTTGTAAAAAAATGCATCTTGATGTTCCCTGCAATGCACGGGCACGTTGCTAGTTATAGAAGAAGTCCAGACGGGCATCTTGCCGCAGGGTGTGCCACCGACCCAAACTCATTTTTTCCAGACGCTTAGGTGCACCGGCTGCTGTGCCATGCTACAAAATATAAAAAACAGCTCCAATTTTTTAAAACCTATTATCTTCAAACCAGCCACACCCGTCCCTCACCTCATCAAAACAACCCGAGGAATATATTTTGAGTGAAGCATGACTTACTTTTACTGATATATGTATATCAAAACTAGAGTGTTTATATTTCAAGCCCGTGAACAAGTATTATTCTACTACTTTGGATCCATTGCAACGCACGGGCCGACACATTGGTAGTAGTAGTCTCTATCTCTACTCTTATAAAAAACAGAATTGTTGATGATGGGGTGCCTGCCATCCTGCAATATAGGCCGTCCGATTTATATCTGACGGATAGGAAGGAAACTATGGCAATTTTGCAAAAAGATACCCACAACCCTCTCCACATTTGCAAATAAGGCCTTCCCTCGTTCATCCTTTTCTCCCACAAGATAAACTAATCATACAAATGCATCTTGATGTTCCGTGCAACACACCGGCATCTTGCTAGTCTACTACTCTTACAAAAAGTAGAGCTGGTGATGATGGTGTGCCTGCCATCCTGTAATATAGTCCATACGATTTATATCTGACGGATAGGAAGAAAACTATGGCAATTTTGCAAAAAGATACCCAGACCCCTCTCCACATTTGCAAATAAGGCCTTCCCTCATTCATCCTTTTCTCTCACAAGATAAACTACTCATACAAATGCATCTTGATGTTACGTGCAACGCACAAGGATGTTTCCTTGGGGGTCTCTCCAGCGCGGCATGGTCGTAGTTGCAAGTTGACGCCCCTTGAGATGCCGACGTTGAGGGGCACTTGGATTTTGTCCGATGAGCAGGTAAGTGATTTATTTGATCACGTAGTAAATGCATTCTAAAGACTACTTCTGTGTCCATTTCCTAATTCTCCCGCTGCCCACTATTTCACAGGTTAGGCTTGGAGCCAGTGGAGATTGGCTTGCATATGTACGGGAGGGTACCAACATCAATTTGCACAACATTTACAAAGGTGACACCATTCCCGTAGAATCTTTTTCCAACATTGGGATCAGCCATGCAATGGGCCACCGCCTGAATAGGTACGATGGAACCACAGTGAGATTGAAGAAGATAGCAATCCTGGAAGCCCCGATAAGGTTGTCCACCAACCAAAATTACACTCTCATTGCGGTGTTCGACATCGCGATTGCTTTCATGAACCCTGCACATGGCGGTTAAAAGTGGACCATGCTGTCTGCGACCGATTTGTTGTCGTACAAGTATGAAGACGTTGTGCTCCTTTCTAACCACATCTTTGCGGTGACAAACCAGGGGACTTGTTTCGTATGGGACACATCCTACGGTATACTCCCTCTCTTCCTGTTTATTTGTTTTGAATTTTTTTATAAGTTTTAAATTCAAATTCAGAGCTCCCCATCACATGTTGAGATTACAATGTCCATTAAATCGTTGCGTGCATGTACTAGTAAGAAACAAATATCGAGTTTGGCACGAGTTCGTGCAGCGGTAGCACCACAAGGCCTGGCATAAGAGTTACATTTCCCTCTCGGGGCCCTCGGGGCTGAGCTTCAGTGCCTTACTACACTTGCCTTTGAGTCAATAACATGTGGACCCGACAGGTGGCTGGTCCACATGTAATGCTCCCGAAGGCAGAGGGGCAGTGGGGCCGAGAGGGGTGAGCCACAGGCCGGGGGACATGTGGTGTCATGGGTTCGAGCGGCGTCGTGGGAATCGTGTGTGGCTGTGGTAGAAACTTGATGGTCACCACATTTCAGGTGGCCCACATGTCATGCACACAAAGGCAGAGGGGCGATGCGGCCGAGAGGGGTGAGGCACACGTCGAGGACATGGTGCCGTGGGTTGGAGCGGCGTCGTGGGAATCGCGAGTGGCAGTGGATGAAATGTGATGGTCATCGTAGTTGAACTTCCATGGACAAGCTGTCATGTCTACTGACACGTGCATTGCATACCGATCATTGGAAGGAGTAGAGAGAAAGCTAGGCGGATAAATAGTTCCTTATAGTCAAGCGGACCTACGGTACTACTTGTTCCTTATAGTGCAGCTTCTTCTTCTTCTTCTTCTTCCTCTTCTTCTTCTTCTTCTTCCTCTTCTTCTTCTTCTTGATGGCTTCGCAACAAGCTCTCTGAACCTTGCAGCTATCTCGAAACTCACACGGGCATCGAGGGCAGCATATTTTATCCACCTGTACGTCAAGGGATAATTCTCCCATCTAGACGACCTTAATGCCAGCGTCTCGTCACCCTTTTGAAGATTCGTTCCGAGCACACAACTTGCTACGTCGAATAGGGATGGTGTCGGTTTATCACAATCTTCTACATGAATTTTTGTTTTGGCTTGTACGTCAGTGATGCTTTTCAAATCAAGGTTGTACGGCTCCAACTTCTCTTTGTCCCCTGGGATGGCTGCCCCACAGAAGTATATGTCCTCCCGAGACAAGAAATTGTGGAGCTCACCTGGTATGGAGGGCGCGTGTATGATGTGGTACACCAAAACATCATCTTCGAGGCACAGCTGAAGGACAGCGGCGTGTTGGATCTTCCCAGTGGCACGCTCCGTGTACTCTGCGTCGAGACCGATGACCTTCATCTCCACCTTTTGGAGGGAGTTGGATACATTGTTGATCCACTCCCGAACAACCCTTGGGTGGTCGGTGACGGTGGCAACTACTCAACGAGCCTTCGAAAAGGACATGTTGGACGCTAAAAACCTGCATCTCGATCTCTTTCGCCATTTGGAACTGCTGGACCGGAGGGCTATGGTTTGGAGAATTAGGATTAGATGGCTAGTCTAACTGAAGAAGATGATTATTTAAAGGGGCTTCAGAATTACTCCAGGAGTATGTGAAGAGGTTAAAACAATGTGAATGCAGTGTGGTTTGGATGCAAATGAAGATGAAGGAGAGGTGAAGAAGCCGAGGAAATCGGTTCCCGATGGAGAAGTAAATGGGAGAAGTGCCTGCAGGCAGTTGATTAGACGGCTAGGTAGACTAAACGAAAAGGCTATGCGGGTAGAATGAGGAGTGGTACCTGTCTGTGTACGTGCCCATCCTTCTAGCGCTACATGTCCCACTGGCTAGTTGAGGTCACTCTTTCGAATCACCGTGGCGAGACATTTTATGATTCCTTTTTACTTTTGCACCCCTCCTGATAGGTGGGACCTATGCAAACGGATAAAAAATATGTCGTAGCAGGTTCGGATGGATATTGGCGCGTGCGTGGGAGACACAACATTTTGTAGTTAAGGAATATGCGGTTATCCTCAAAAAAGAAAAAGCCTTCTTCATGCTTCCGCATGCACGAGAATTTGGTTCTACTCGCAATATGGATGATACCTGGAGGATGAAGTGAACCCAGAGGCATGCTAGCATGGGAGACCTATTTCCGCTATACAGTACTACTCATGTTCCTACTAGTAGTAGTAGTACAACTGTGGTACACTTGATGGTCAAAATATTATTCACCCGGTCCTCACAGTGAAGTGATAAGACCCTGCGCCCGAGGTGACACCAGTTCAGGCGGTGTGTTCGGGTTACCAAAGTCAGCCTCACCTTGTGCACTGTGCAGTCACTGTCACCGCCACTGTATAACATGCCTCGCCTCTTCTCCCTCTCCCCTAGCACCACTCCATCTCCATCTCCATCTCGCCAGAGATCCTGATGTCACTCTTCATCATCTCACTGTGCCCCCGCGTACCCTCGCTTCCCCCGGTACCACTATTCCCTCGCTAGCCGCTCCAACACCGAGAGCCTTCTCCCCCGTAAATCAAGCCCCCCAAAAAACCCACCTCCCGAACTCCACCATGGCCGAACGCAAACCGCACATCATCCATATGAGCCGCGATTGGAGCAGTCTCCCCAGTGACATCCTCGACCTCTGTTGTTCATGTATGGATATGTTGAGCTCTGTGCGGCTGGCTCCATGCTCGAGGGACATGCACACTGTCATCATCAAAGCGAGGCCTAAGCTCGAGGGACCGACATGCAACTCGGTAGGACCGATATGGTTAGGGTTAGGGCATAACGTAATCATGGTGAGACCTATTACACAAACTCGGTGAGACCGATTTTGGTAATAAGCTGACCAGAGAGTTGGTCAGGTAAACTCGGTGGGACCGATTTGCTCATCTCGGTGAGACCGAAATGTTACAAAAGGGAACAGAGAGTTTACATTGCAATGTCGGTAGGACCGATTACGCAAACTCGGTGAGACTGATTTTGGTAATAGATCCATAGAGAGAGATTGCCATCCCATCTCAGTGAGACTGAGATCCCTATCGGTGAGACCGATTTGCCTAGGGTTTGTGGCAGTGGCTAAGACATCTGAACTCAGTGGCGCCAGATAGAAAGAATCGGTGGGGCCGAGTTTGACTTTTGGTTTAGGTCATATGTGGATGTGAGAAAGTAGTTGAGGGCTTTGGAGCATATCACTAAGCATTTTGAGCAAGAGCCTCATTAAGCAACACCTCATCCCTTCTTAATAGTATTGGCTTTTCCTATGGACTCAATGTGATCTTGGATCACTAAATACAAAATGTAGAGTCCTGAGCTTTGAGCTTGAGCCAATCCTTTGTCCTTAGCATTTTGAAGGGGTTTCACATCCTCTAGTCCATGCCACCTCATTGTTGAACTTATCCGAAACATACTAGGTAAAAGTGTTAGTCCAACAAGAGATATGTTGACATTAATTACCAAAACCTCCTAGGGAGCACTAGTGCTTTCAATCTCCCCCTTTTTGGTAATTGATGACAACATACATCAAAGCTTTAAATAAAGATATAGAGAATAGCAATTAAAGCTTTGGGATGACATGTAACATGTATAGGCTCCCCCTACATGTATGCAATCATGTGATTATGGAATATAGGAGCATGTGAATGCATAAACATGACAGAGTAAGCGAAGTGTTACATGTATCTTGGCTATATGCATCAGAGGAAATGATGTGAATATGAGAAATATACCTTCATGCTCATGAGTCCTTCTTGCAAATAGTATGTACATCAGCAAGAATTTCTCATGCTCATGACTGTGATGCATATACTTACCTTGTGGTCTTGAGTTGGCTTAGGATGGGATGAACCTGCGTAAACAAGGTTAGATAGCACAGATACACCTACTGGCCAGAACAAACAAAAGAAACCACGAGAGTACCAAGACTGGGATGACATGTAGAGTGAGTACTAAGTACCACATTGGATAGAGACATGTCCCCAAAGGTAAAGATGTGCAATGAATTCAAGGATTTCCTTCCTTTAGATGTCTTGCTCCCCCTTAATCTAGCATGGGATACTGGGAGTAGATAGGAAACAGGAAATCAAAGCGAAATCAGAGCTCAAAGGAAATAAACAGAGTTAATGCAAATGAGCAAATATGAACATGTCTTTCCCCTCTTGAAGACATGTGACTTATCTCCTCTTGAACACCAAGCATCTGGGGTCCTTGATGATTACTCTTTCTTCCCTTGAGTATTCTCTCCCCCTATAGATATTATTAAGCTTTGATGTGATCTCTCTCTCCCCCTTTAACATCAATTTCCAAGAAGGGTTCTTCTGGATATTTGTCATGATGGGTTTGGTCCTTGAGTCACAGAACAGAGCAGCAAGTTGAACGGGATGCTGGTCGAGGACAAGACTCATTGAGTGGAGCTGGATCAAAAAGAATGCAGAAACAAGTGGCAAGATGTCTTTCCTGTAGTGAAATCGGTGACACCGAGTTATATGGTTCGGTTGTACCGAGAGGATTCGGTTGGACTGAAAGCATCAAATCATTGAGACCGAGTTCATCACAGAGAAAACACCTGTCACCTCAGCTCACTAGACAAGTAAGATCTCACAAGGATTTGCAAGGAATTAACTGAAAGATTTGCAATGAATTAGATGCAAGGAATGTAGAAGAAGAAACAAGAGAGAAGAAACTAAAAAGTCTAGATGAAGTTTTTTTGTGTTTGAAGAGGGAAACAAATATGCATGAGACAAATGCAAGAGCACAGAAAAGAACACAAGAGAACTTCATCTAGAATTGGTTGGTGACAGTGTCACCTATGTTAGAGTATATTGACTTAGGAGTCAAGTGAGATCACTTGATCATAGGTCATACTCATTGTTTAAGCTCAAAATGGGGATACCATTTTTCGTTTAAGATTTTTGATGTATTCACATCTTGTCGAGTTGTTTTGACTCATGACTTGGAGTAAAGCTTCTCCAAGATGGAATAACATACCTTGGGTGGTGGTGTTAATCATGATCATGTAGTTGAACTTGTGTGGGTTGCTCAAGGTTGATGTAGCTCATCAAGAGTTGGGAGCACCACTTGGAGTTTGAGTTCATCTACCTACATGGGTTAGTTTTTGCAAGGAAGAGCACTTGTGTATCCAAAATGACAATCATGAAACTCAACATAAAATTTGTCAAAGGATATGTTTGAATGGTTGCGTGCTTCCTTGTCTTCATCCACCATTGTGTAGAGACTTGGTGATATAGAAATTGCTCAAGATGTGAGTGAGTTGCAATCTCATAGATTTAGATTCATCCAAGTACCTACACGGGTTAGATAACATGCAAGGTGCAAATATATCCAAGACTTAAGATAGTCAACATAAGAGAAATATCAAGGATTAGTCATAGGCTCATGCCTTGCATGTATCAAATGGAGTTCCTACTCCAAGTTTGAAGCATCAATGATGTTCAATTCACCTCTTAACCTGCAAAACACTTTCTCATCAAGCGGTTTGGTAAATATATCCGCTAATTGCTTATCGGTGCGAACATGCTTAAGATTAATGTCCCCTTTGGCAACATGATCTCGAATGAAATGATGACGAACTTCAATATGCTTGGTTCGAGAATGATGCACGGGATTGTGAGCAATCTTAATAGCACTCTCATTGTCGCAAAGCAATGGAACATGTTTCACATATATCCCATAATCTTTAAGAGTTTGGGTCATCCAAAGTAAATGATCACAACATGATCCAGCAGCAATGTATTCCACTTCGGCGGTGGATAAGGATACCGAGTTTTGTTTCTTGGAAGACGAAGACACAAGAGATCTACCAAGAAATTGACAAGTACCCGAAGTGGACTTTTATCAACCTTGTCACCAGCATAGTCTGAGTCAGAGTAGCCAACAAGATCAAAGGAAGCCCTCTTTGGATACGAAATGCCAAAATTTGGTGTATGGATTAAGTATCTCACTATCCTTTTCACGGCCTTAAGATGACATTCTTTAGGAGTGGCTTGATATCATGCACACATGCACACACTTAGCATAATATCGGGACGTGAAGCACATAGATATAACAATGAACCAAGCATAGAGCGATAAACCTTTTGATCAACCGGTTCACCATCTTCGGTTAAATCAAGATGTCCACTAGTAGGAATGGGTGTAGTCATACCTTTGCATTCTTGCATATTGAACTTCTTGAATAAGTCCTTGGTGTACTTCGTTTGAGAGACAAAGGTACCTTCCTTAGTTTGCTTGATTTGCAAACCGAGAAAGAATTTGAGTTCACTCATCATCGACATCTCAAACTTCTCCGACATTAGCTTTCCAAACTTTTCACTAAAATGAGGGTTAGTTGATCCAAATATAATATCATCGACATAAATTTGGCACACAAATAGTTCTCCGTTAACCCTTTTAGTAAAAGGAGTAGAATATTTTTCCAATTTCAAAGCCTTTTTCAATAAGGAACTTGGTCAAGCATTTATACCATGCTCTAGGAGCTTGTTTAAGACCATAAAGAGCTTTGTGAAGTTTGTAAACATGATTAGGTTTCTTAGGATTGACAAATCCGGGAGGTTGCTTAACATAAACTTCCTCCTCAATTTCACCATTTAGAAAAGCGCTTTTAATATCCATTTGGTACAAGGTGATATCATGATGATTAGCATAGGCAAGTAAGATGCGAATGGACTCAAGTCTAGCAACGGGGGCATATGTCTCACCATAGTCCATACCTTCGACTTGAGTATAGCCTTGGGCGACTAGGCGTGCTTTGTTGTGGACGACTTGACCATCTTCGTCTTGCTTGTTGTGAAACACCCATTTGGTACCGATGATGTTGTGGTTGTTGTTGGGCTTCTCAACTAATGTCCAAACTTGATTTCTCTCAAAGTTGTGTAGCTCTTCATGCATGGCATTTATCCAATCTGGATCTTCCAATGCTTCTTCAACCTTCATAGGTTCAATGCTAGAGATGAATGAATAGTGTTCACAAAAGTTAGCTAAACGAGTTTTAGAGCGAGTGATTCTCCCGGTTTGGATATCATTGTAGATTTGCTCGACGGGATGATCTTTAGCAATTCTTGCTCGAACTCGTGAAAGCTTTTGCTTCGGTCTTGGTTGAACATATTCTTCATCTTGTTCTTCTTCTTGGCCTTCTTCATTGTTGACGTTGTCATTCTCTTGTCGTGGTGGAGAAGGAGGTTGTTGATGTTCATCTTGGTGTGCTTCCTCGTTTTCTTTGTCTTGGTGTGTCCCACTCATGGATGCTTCCGTATCAATTCTTGGTTCACCTTGTCGTGAGGTAGAAGCTTCCACTTGGACTGACGAGGTACTCTCCTTTACCTCCGTTGGACGAATCTTGCCAATAGACAAGTCTTGAATTGCCTCCGAAGGGTCTTTGTCTCCTACATCAATTGGCAATTGCTCTACTTGTGAGCCGTTAGATTCATCAAACTTCACATCTACCGTCTCTTCAACCTTTCGGGTGAAATTGTTGTAGACATGGTAAGTGTGAGAGTTTGAGCCATAACCAAGTAGGAAACCTTCATGATATTTAGGAGCAAATTTGGAATGACGATGCTTATCAAGAATGTAGCACTTTGAGCCAAATACTCGAAAGTATCCAACTTGGGGTTTGTTACCGGTGAGGAGCTCATATGCCGGCTTGCCGAGTAGCTTGTGAAGATACAAGCGATTTGTTGCATGACAAGCTGTCTCAACCTCTTCCGCCCAAAAGTGCTTTGGCGTCTTGTACTCATCAAGCATCGTTCTCGCCATCTCAATAAGAGTCCGGTTCTTCCCCTCAACGACTCCATTTTGTTGAGGTGTGTACGTAGCCGAGAACTCATGTGAAATCCCTTCTTCGTCAAGAAAGGTATCCACATTTGCGTTCTTGAACTCCGTTCCGTTGTCGCTTCGAACCTTCTTGATCTTCACGTCAAATCGATTTTGGGCCTTCCTAGCGAAGTTTTTCAAGATCTTTTGGACCTGCGATTTGTCATCAAGAAAGAACACCCACGTAAATCTTGAAAAATCATCAACTATGACTAGTCCAAATGAGTTACCACCGAGACTCTTGTAGGCATTTGGACCAAAGAGATCCATGTGAAGTAGCTCAAGTGGTCTTCTCGTGGTCATGATGTTCTTCGCGCAATGACTTCCTCCAACTTGTTTCCCTGCCTGACAAGCACTACAAAGTCTATCCTTGTCAAATATGACATCTTTTATCCCAAGGATATGATCACCTTTAATAAGCTTATCAAGATTTCGCATACCCACATGACCTAATCGTCTATGCCATAATCAACCTTTAGAGTATTTAGCAATTAAGCAAGTTCTAGGTTGAGCCCTTTTTGTGAAATCAAGAATGTAAAGATCACCTCTACGTATACCGGTAAAGACCATTTTATGATTGTCTCTATGAAACACTTGGCAATATACTTCAGTGAATAGGACATTGAAACCGAAATCAGCAAGTCTAGAAACTGAAAGTAAATTGTACCCAAGAGATTCAACAAGCATGAAATTTTGTATGGAGCTATCATGTGAGACGGCCACCTTACCGAGGCCAACCACCTTACCCTTTAAGTTATCACCAAAAGTGACATATTTTTGAGGGCCGTCTTTTTCAGCAAGCTCACGGAACATGTCTTTATCTTCGGTCATATGATCAGTACATCCACTATCGAGGACCCATTCCTTTCCTCCAGCCATGTAGCCGCGAAGGTTTGCCATAAGACCAAAGTGTCTCCTTGCATCATCAAGATCATAGTCACTATCATCATCCTCATCATAGTACCCATGATCAACATCATCTTGTGATTGATCAATTCCTAGAGAGGGAAATTCATTAGATAAATGATCATTTCTATGATTGTCTTTATGGATTCTAATAGCTTTGGAAATGATATTGCTAATGATCTCAACATCTCTTATGGCACGCATGAGACTAGTAAGCTCAAATAGACAATCACCAAAGCTAGGATCACTAGAATTCATCTTCCTCAAGGCAATAGATTTATGGAGAATCTCGTCTAAATTTTTCAGAGAATAATCTAGAAATCGTTCCTCAAGAAATCTCCATATAGTATAGGCACAATCAAGAGTAGGCAAACTATCAATCAAATTTTTGGCCAATCCTCTTATGATAAGATTGATAGTTCTAAGATTGAGAGTCATGTCAAGACCCCCTTCGGGTGTGGGATGCAAAGGATCAATATGAGGTGCACAAGGGCTAGCAATATACTTGTTCAAATGATATTCATTGAAAATCTCAAGCATTTCATTTTTCCACTCATGAAAATACTCTCCATCAAGAATAGGCACTCTATGTCTAAGACTCCCCAAAGTAGACTCATCCATCTTCCTCCAATGGTGTTTAAACCAAAGCAATGGAGACCAATGCTCTGATACCAACTGAAAGGATCGAGAAGAGGTGTCTAGAGGGGGGGTTATTAGACACTAAGTACCCAAAGTTGCAGTTTTTAATTTCTTTAGGTTGAAGTGGAGTTTTGGCACAATTTTAACAAACTCAATACATATCAAGCAAGCATGCAAAGAGTATATGTGCAGCGGAAAGTAAAGCATGCAACTTGCAAGAATGTAAAGGGAAGGGTTTGGAGGATTCAAACGCAATTGGAGACACGGATGTTTTTGTCGTGGTTCCGATAGGTGGTGCTATCGTACATCCACGTTGATGGAGACTTCAACCCACGAAGGGTAATGGTTGCGCGAGTCCACAGAGGGCTCCACCCACAAAGGGTCCACGAAGAAGCAACCTTGTCTATCCCACCATGGCCGTCGCCCACGAAGGACTTGCCTCACTAGCGGTAGATCTTCACGAAGTAGGCGATCTCCTTGCCCTTACAAACTCCTTGGTTCAACTCCACAATCTTGTCAGAGGCTCCCAAGTGACACCTAGCCAATCTAGGAGACACCACTCTCCAAAAAGTAACAAATGGTGTGTCGATGATGAACTCCTTGCTCTTGTGCTTCAAATGATAGTCTCCCCAACACTTAACTCTCTCTCACAGGATATGGATTTGGTGGAAAGAAGATTTGAGTGGAAAGCAACTTGGGGAAGGCTAGAGATCAAGATTCATATGGTAGGAATGGAATATCTTGGCCTCAACACAAGTATAGGTGGTTCTCTCTCAGAAAATGTAGGTTGAAAGTGTAGATTTGTTCTGATGGCTCTCTCTATGAATGAAGAGGAGGTGGACGGGTATTTATAGCCTCCACACAAAATCTAACCATTACACACAACTTGCCAAACTCGGTGGGACCGAATTGGTAAAATCGGTAGGACCAATTCAGCAAATCTAGTGACCGTTAGGATTTTCGATGGGACCGACATGCAACTCGGTAGGACCGATATGGTTAGGGTTAGGGCATAACGTAATCATGGTGAGACCTATTACACAAACTCGGTGAGACCGATTTTGGTAATAAGCTGACCAGAGAGTTGGTCAGGTAAACTCGGTGGGACCGATTTGCTCATCTCGGTGAGACCGAAATGTTACAAAAGGGAACAAAGAGTTTACATTGCAATCTCGGTAGGACCGATTACGCAAACTTGGTGAGACCAATTTTGGTAATAGATCCATAGAGAGATATTGCAATCCCATCTCGGTGAGACCGAGATCCCTATCGGTGAGACCGATTTGCCTAGGGTTTGTGGCAGTGGCTAAGACATCTGAACTCGGTGGCGCCGGATAGAAAGAATCGATGGGGCCGAGTTTGACTTTTGGTTTAGGTCATATGTGGATGTGAGAAAGTAGTTGAGGGCTTTGGAGCATATCACTAAGCATTTTGAGCAAGAGCCTCATTAAGCAACACCTCATCCCTTCTTAATAGTATTGGCTTTTCCTATGGACTCAATGTGATCTTGGATCACTAAATAGAAAATGTAGAGTCCTGAGCTTTGAGCTTGAGCCAATCCTTTGTCCTTAGCATTTTGAAGGGGTTTCACATCCTCTAGTCCATGCCACCTCATTGTTGAACTTATCTGAAACATACTAGGTAAAAGTGTTAGTCCAACAAGAGATATGTTGACATTAATTACCAAAACCTCCTAGGGAGCACTTGTGCTTTCAGTTCCGTAGCGGATTCTACTGGACCACGACACTCAATGACGTAACAGAGCTGGTGAAATCCTGCGAGGCCAGCCAGTTCCATGCCAAGAAAATCCACCAGCCTGCTGAGGGCCTCCAGACCATCCCACTCGCATGGCCGTTTGCGGTTTTGGGGCTGGATATCCTGGGTCCATTCCCTCGAGCACCCAGGGGCTACCGCTACCTCTACGTCGCCATCGACAAGTTCACCAAGTGGGCGGAGGTGGAAGCCGTCCACACCATCCCAGCCGGCTCCGCAGTCAAGTTCATCAAGGGCCTCATGAGCCGGTTCGGAGTCCCTAATCGCATCATCACCGACAATGGCTCACAGTTCACTAGCAATCTCTTCAAAACATATTGTGCTAATCGTGGAACACAGATATGCTACGCCTCAGTGGCACACCCCAGGAGCAACGGCCAAGCTAAGCGCGCCAACGCGGAGGTCTTGAGAGGCCCCAAGACAAGGACCTTCAAGAAGAAGCTTGAGGCATGCGGCACGGGATGGCACGACGAGCTCCAGTCAGTGATGTGGTCCATCCGCACCACCGCCACCAAGCCAACAGGCAAGACTCCGTTCTTCCTCGTCTATGGGGCCAAAGTGGTTCTCCCTCACGAGGTCAAGCATCGCTCCGTGCGGGTCTTGGCGTTTGACGAGGCATGTCAGGACACCATGCGGGGGATGGACCTCATGCTGGGGGAGGAACGTCGCCGCCAAGCCTGGCTCCAAGCGGCAAGGTACCAGCAGGCGCCACGACAGTATCACTGCTGCAGCGTCCGCTCCAGGACGCTCGTGGTGGGCGATCTCGTCCTGAGGCGGGTGCTCTCCAGGGAAGGGCTGCATAAGCTCTCACCCATGTGGGAGGGCCCGTTTAGGATTTCCCGCGTCTCCAGGCCTAGCGCTGTGCGCCTAGAGACGTAGGAAGGGATCCCCATCTAGAACGCCTGGAACATCCAGCACCTCCGGAAGTTCTACCCATGAAGCAAGGCCTAGTGCCTGTGAAGGTCTCCTCTCGTGACACTCTCACGTAATAATGAGTGGGGCTGGACACACCCCGGAGTCTCCGGAGTGCCGCCCTCGGGCCTCGGGGGCTCCCTCCCACGTCCTAGTGGCAACACCTAGCTCCGCGCTGGTGAGAAGACTAGACTAGGTGCTGGACGCGGCTGTTCATTTGCTTTTTGTAGCTGATTTGTAACCTTTTAATGAAATTTGGAGTTCTGGCGTTTTTTCAATTGCTTGGTTGAGTTCCCCTTTCTTTTACTTCTTTGCTAGCTTCTTTGTCTTGCTTCAGGGAGGACAACAGTTGCCCGATGCTCTCCCTTATGTGCCTCACGCGGGGGCTGAGCAGGTGGTGCGTGCGCTGGGCCAGCCTAAACCACGGACACACCTCGCCAAAGCCCTGTCGCCCCAGAGCTTCGGCTCCCTTGATCTTCGCAAGGCGCCCTCGAATGAGCTCGTGATTGGCGCACCCTCCTAAGTCTGTGCCCCACAAGTACCGCGGTGCGGTGCACTAAGCCATGATTAGCCCATGCCTGAGGGCTCGCGCAAGGAGGAACAAGGCACCCGACAGATGTCCTCACAAATTCTACAGCTTTGCGACGCCTCCCAAGGTCTACGGCTCCCGAGTCGGCAATAAGGGGGCCACACCAGATGCCAGAAGGCGCGCCCTCATGAGACGGGAAACTACCCCGAGCGTATCAAGCTAAGTCACCCCTTTTACATCTACGTGGAGCATGAACAACGTCGGAGCAATAAGCATAACATAATAGCATAAAGACCAAAGTTCATTACACGCCCCAGCAGGGCTATCTACTTTTTTCAAAATGCAGGGAGAAAGGGAAAGCCAAACAAAAGCAGCCCGCACGACTGTGGCGGCTCACGAGGCCCGGCCCCGAGGGCCTCCCAGACTCAGCTCAGTCAGAGCCCCTCTTGCGCTTCATCGCCGCATGGCGGCGATGACCCGCCGCTGTCCTCAAAGTGAGCCCAGCGGCGAGGCAGCTGGTCGTAGCCGCTGCTGCTGGTGCTCTCGCTGGCGGAGAAGTTGCCGCCGCTGGGCGAACCGCATCCGTCGCCAAGGGCGGGTTCGCCCTCAACCTCATCACGGCCGTCGCCCAGGCGGAGCTCATCGTCGCCGCCGCTATCTTCGGGGCAGCACCATGCGCGGCGACCATCTTCCCCGAACACCCTCATGAAGAGGGTCGCGGTGCATTCGTACTTGAAGTGGAGGGTGCACCGCCCGCTCAGGCCACGCGCATGGGCAAACGTCTGCCCGCCGCGGGCTAGGGCCACATTGCCCGTGATGGAGACCTCCATTGCGACCCATGAGGCCTTGCTGCAGCAACAGTCGGCTTGCAGCCAGAGGCCGTCAAGACCCCCGACCGGCAGCTCGCCAGCAAAGGAGCGAGGGAGCTGGAGCCAGGTGCCAGCCGGACTCTCCGACCACACGACGAACTCCGGGAGCACCTTCGCCGAATGGAAGTGCATCCGAGGAGGCCGGGCGGCCACGACATGCCTCACGTCGACGCAAGGGCTGCTCCGCCTAGAGCAGCTCCCATTGCGGGAGGAGACGCCACTGTGGCAGCCAAGGAAGACGCGGTCCCCATAGGAGTACGACCACGCCCCCGAGGAGCCATAGCAGGGGTCGCAGCGTGCTTACGGGGACGGCCTCGCCCCCTCTTGGACGGTGGCGAGCCAGGCCTCTCCTGGCGAGCTTTCCCCTTCTCCGCGGCCGAGAACTTCTTCGTTGGAGCCATGGGGTTGCGGAAAGATGGCGAGGCGAGGAGGAACAAGAAGGAGCAATCATCGAGAAGGCAGAGATGAGCGAGGGGGCTCAACCCCTCCCCTCATTTATAGCCTGGAGGAGGCCAATCGCCGGCCCTCATGATCGCACGTAATGATGATTTTCTCCTGCATGCAGCAGGGTCTCGTCAAGTCAAACATTTGCCGAGGCAGCATGGGGAAGCGGAGGCACCCACGTCCCATCAACCGCCACGCGTCAATCAAGGTTGCAGGTGGTTGGGCCCCGCGGCGCTCCGCACTTGCCCTTTGGCTTCGCCTCGAAGCCAAGTTCGAGCACGCCTTGGGCCCGGGGGCTACTGTCGGCATCCTCGGAACGGGGGTGCCCAGACTTGCCTGCCCGGTACGGCCCAGCTTCAGCAGCGACAACTCAGGACCCTCGTGAGCCAGAGGACACCAAGACCTCCCTGGGGGCAGCCTCACTAGGCTGGCTCCCGAGGAGCGGAGATATCTATGCAAGGGGCACCTCACGAGGTTCGTGTGACGTGAGCCATGACGACCAAGGCCAGGCTGGCGCCAGCGGGCGCAGTGTACCAGTTTCCTCTTTGGTGCCAAGGAGGCAAGCACAGGCGCGTGGTCCCGAGGCATCAGGCAATGGTTTCCATATTGGTGCAACAAGACCAAGACCAACAGGACGGCAGGACGGAGGTCATCGCGGAGCCCATGGCAGCGTCACCACCAGAGCCTTTGGCAGGCGAAGACTACTTTTGTCAGGATAGCTTGTACTAGTTGCCCCCCTTCAAACTTGGCCATTGTGGGATCCCTTCCTGCCTAAACATTTGGGAAGAGGACCAGTGCCACTATAAATAGGACCTAGCCACCACCATAGCAGGAGAGGATCATTCAGATCACCCTCACACCCACCAGCTCATCGAGCTCAAGAACACCTCACCTTCGGAGGTTGCTCACCCACTGTACTAGTTCATCCTCAGCCCCTCGAGTCAATCCACCCACAAACTGGAGTAGGGTATTACACCGCAAGGTGGCCCGAACCAGAATAAACCCCCGTGTCTCTTGTTCTTTGGGTTCGTCGAGCTAGGCCATGGGATCGTTGAGCGAGCGAGTTGGGGAGAGAGTGTACTTCGTGCGCACCCTAGAGTTCGGAGCTCTCAAGGGTTTGCCGGAACCCGTAATCCAATAGGGTTGATGCACGTTCTTGCCTTTGTTTCTCCGGTAGAAATCTTTGGGCACTCTTTGAAGTTCTGTGTTGGATTGAATATTATGAATCTGAATTTGCTTTGGTGTTATTTTAGTATGAACTCTTGGTTAGATCGATCGGAAAGAATAGCTTCGTGTTAGTTTAGTACGAACTCTACGATCGATTGATCGGAAAGAATAGCTTTGAGGTGGTTTCATACCCTACAAACAATTCCGTCTTATGTTCTCCGCTAGATAGGAACTTTGGAGTGATTCTTCGTTGCATGTTGAGGGACGGTTATATGATCCAATTATATTAGCATTGTTGACAGATTTGCACTAGTGAAAGTACAGACCCTAGGCCTCATTTTTAAGCATTGCAATACCGTTTTTGTGCCTGTTTACTATTTGCCACCTTGCTATTTTTATTTATTCAGATTATACAAATATATTTCTACCCCATATTACACTTTTATCACCATCTCTTCGCCGAACTAGCGCACCTATACAATTTGCCATTGTATTGGGTGTGTTGGGGACACAAGAGATTTCTTGTATTTGGTTGCAGGGTCGTTTGAGAGAGACCATCTTCATCCTACACCTCTCATGGATTGATAATCCTTAGGGCATCCACTTGAGGGAAAATTGCTACTGCCCTACAAAACTCTGTGCTTGGAGGCCCAACACGTGTCTACAAGAATAAAGTTGTGTAGTAGACATCAAGCTCTTTTCTGGCACCGTCGCCGGGGAGGTGAGTGCTTGAAGGTATATCTTTAGATCTTGCAATTGAATCTTTTAGTTTCTTGTTTTATCACTAGTTTGGTTTATAAAAGAAAACTACATAAAAAATGGAATTGAGGTTGCATCATATTATTGATCATCTTTATAATATCTTTCTTGAAAATGATGGATCAAAAAATTGTGCTCATTTGTTAGACGAAGAAGTCACTAAAATGTTTGGCACAAAATATTTGAATGATGTGCATGATTGCAATATTGCTAGTATGAATTCTTTGAATATCCATGATGCTAATGATATGCAAAGCCATAAGCTTGGGGATGCTATATTTGATGAATATGATATTTTTAGTCCCCCAAGTTTTGATTAGAAAATTTATTGTGATGATTGCATGCCTCCTATTTATGATGATTATATTGATGAAAGTGGATTTGGAGAGGTCGTGACTTTATTTAATGATGAATCCACTATTTTGGAGGAGTTTGCAATTGATTATGACAACAAAGTTCCTATATATGATGATTATGGTGATGACATGTATGTTATATTGAATAATTATAAACATGAAACTTGTCAACATGATTTTAATTTCCAATCACATGAGAGTTATTTTGTTGAGTTTGCTCCCACAATTATTGATGAGAATAAATTTGCTTATGTGGAGAGTAATAAAATTTCTATTCTTGTGAATCATGAAAAGAATGCTTTATGTGATAGCTATATTGTTGAGTTCATTCATTATGCTACTGAAAATTATTATGAGGGAGGAACTTATGCTTGTAGGAATTGCAATAATATCAAGTTTCCTCTCTATGTGTTGAAAATCTTGAAGTTGTGCTTGTTTTTCCTTCCTATGCTAGTTGATTCTTGTTCCCATAAGTTGTTTGCTCATAAAATCCCTATTCATAGGAAGTGGGTTAGACTTAAATGTGCTTTCCATGTGCTTCATGATGCTCTCCTTGTGTTTCAATTCTTATCTTTTATGCGAGCATCATTGAAATCATTATGCCTAGCTAAGAGGCATTAAAGAAAAGAGCTTGTTGAGAGACAACCCAACACCTTTTACCTACTGTTTTCATCTGTTCACATGATTATGCTAATGTATTTATCATGTTTTATTGCTTTTGTTTCAGTGAAGTGCCAAGTAAATCCTTTGGGATCATGTTGGATGATAGTTGATTTGATCTTGCTGAAAAACAGAAACTTTTGCGCTCACGAAAACAATTCTCATTTTTAACATAAGAGCGCTTTTGAGTTGTTCTTTTTGTAGAAGTTTAATATACAAATTGCTCAAGTGGTACTAATTTTTTTTATAATTTTTGGAGTAGCAAAAATATGGTTTTAGTGCAGATTACTACATACTGTTCTGTTTTTCACAGATTCTGTTTTTAACGCATAGTTTGCTTGTTTTCTAGTTACCATTGCTTATATTGCTCAATATAAATTGTGGAAATGATATGCTACAGTAGGCATTGTGTGGAAAAAATTATGAATCTTGTCTTTGACAGTACCAAAGTGAAATGGTGTGCTCTTTATCGTACTAACCTATCTCACGAAGTTCCGTTAAGTTTTGTGTGATTGAAGTTTTCAAGTTTAGGGTGAGATGTCGATATAAGGAGAATAAGGAGTGACAAGAACCTAAACTTGGGGATTCCCAAGGCACCATAAGGTGATATTCAAGGAAGATCCAAGCAACTAAGCTTGGGGATGTCCCGGAAGGCCTCCCCTCTTTCGTCTCCAACATTATCGGTAACCTCACTTGGAGCTATGTTTTCATTCGTCACATGATATGTGTTTTGCTTGGAGTGTCAACTTATTTTGTTAGTATTTGACTATTGTTATTTAGAATAATGTTTTGCATCTTTTATTTCAATAAAGTGGCATTGATAGCCTTTACTATGCTTATTTTACAAGTCTACATGTTGCTGTTTGAAAACAGAAAGTTTATCGATGTTGCAAAAATTCCCTAGAAAAGTAAGAATGTGATAAAATGTTGAAACTTTTTGCAAAATAATCTCTGATAAATTTTCTACAGTGTGGTAGATTTTCATAATCTTTGGAGTTTAATAAGTATTGATACTCTTGCATTCTTTATAGACTGTACTGTTTTGGCAGATTGCTGTTATGTTTGCATTGTTTGCATATGTTTGCTTGTTTAATGATTCTATTTGAGGATAGGAGTATTAAATATGCAGAGGCATTTAGTATCCAATGTTGAATAATAATTTTAGTGACTTGCTACAGTAGAGAATGATAAGGTTTTTGCATTGGTTTATACTAACTTATCTCATGAGTTCTTGCTGAGTTTTGTGTGGATGAAGCTTTTCAGATTTAGGAAAATCGTGATATGAGAAGAATTAAGGAGACACAAAAGCTCGAGATTGGGGATTCCCAAGGCATCCCAAGATAATATTTCAAGAAATCTCAATCATCTAAGCTTGGGGATGCCCCGGTAGGCATCCCACCTTTCTTCACCAACAATTATCGGTTAGTATCGGTTGATCCTAAGTTTTTGCTTCTTCAAATGATGTGTGATATCCTTGGAATGTCATTTTATTTTGTTTTGCTTGATGTTTTAATAAGGTACTTAGATCTGAAAGTTTTTAAATAAAATAGAGTCATCAAATAGTTGCCAGGGAGGCTAGGTAAGTGGCACGCACATCCCATCAACGAAGCTCTTTTCTATGGAATTACTCTTGTGCTTCACTTATATCCCATGAGTAAATTGTTGAATAAATTGAATGTCATGAAGTTGAAATCATATCATGCCTAGTGGTAGCTTCACATTGGGTTTAGAAAGTAAAATCTTTTGAGGCTTGACAATCACAATATTGGTCATACAAGCAATTCACGAATAATTAGTATAAGGAAGAGAACTTTCACATGCAAATACACTATCTTGGATATCTTTTGTGATTGTGAGCCCCCATCAAAATATTATATGCCAAAATTGTTGACGTTGGACAAGGAAGACAACGTCATGATTTATGTTTGTTCATATTCACATAGAAGTTATATTTTCATAGATCCTTCAACATGTGGTGATTGCCCCCCATCTTTGCTAGCGAAAACTTCTGCACCAAGTAGAGATACTACATGTGCATCCAAAAACCCTGAAACCCAAATCTCATTTTCAAGAGTCCACCATACCTACCTAGGGATTGACTAAGATCCTTCAAGTAAGTTGTCATCGGTGCAATAAGGCAATAAAATTGCTTCTAAAAGTGTTAGATCATTTAGTGTAAGAGAAAATTGAGCGTTGTACAAACTTGTGATGGCAAAGAATAAAAGAGATAGACTGCATAATAAAGGTTGCTATCATAAGGGGCAATATAACATGACATTCTTTTGCACTAAGGGGTTGAGCATATAAACAAATAAGCGCATGGCAACCTCTACTTCCCTCTTCGAAGGGCCAATCTTTTACTTTTCAGTATTTAC
Organism: Aegilops umbellulata; assembly: GCA_032464435.1. Taxonomy (NCBI): domain Eukaryota; kingdom Viridiplantae; phylum Streptophyta; class Magnoliopsida; order Poales; family Poaceae; genus Aegilops; species Aegilops umbellulata. The sequence goes on from CP136059.1 coordinate 5,011,973, forward strand.
TTTTATGCAAAGAGTCAAAGTTTTTCTCTCTGTTCCTTTTTATTTTTCTCTTTGGGCAAGCATCATGTGGTGAGGAAATATCTAGGCACATATATCCAGTTGGATATGGGTAGCATGAGTTATTATTGTTGACATCACCCTTGAGGTGAATACGTTAGGAGGCAAAACAATAAGCCCCTATCTTTCTATGTGTCCGGTTGAAACATTTTGCTCATGTGTACGCGGTGAGTGTTAGCAATCATAGAAGACTATATGATGGTTGAGTATGTGGAGCTCTTACTTAAACTCTGTTGAATAAGTTGAATTGCAATTGCTTGGTGACTGAGAACACAGGTTGTTGGGTTTCAAGAGAATTCATTGTTTGAACCTTAACAATGTGAATTGGTTGCTACTTTAACATGAGAAGTTTATAAGAAAGAATTGCTGTTATGATGCTAGGAAAAGTGATTGAAATTATCTTTGAGCAAACTTATGCACTTTGCTAGCATTCACACTTCATAAATTATTTCTTTTATCATTTACCTACTTGATGACGAGTAGGAATTAAGCTTGGGGATGTTGATACGTCTCCAACGTATCTATAATTTATGAAGTATTCATGTTGTTTTATTATCATTCTTGGATGTTTTACAATCATTTTATAGCAACTTTATATCATTTTTTGGACTAACCTATTGACCCAGTGCCCAGTGCTAGTTGCTGTTTTTTGCTTGTTTTTTACATTGCAGGAAATCAATATCAAACGGAGTCCAAACACCGCGAAACTTTTTGTGGATTTTTATGGACCACAAGACCACCAATGGGCCAGAGAAACACCTGGGGGGTGCCCCGAGGGGGGCACAACCCACCAGGGCACGCCTGGGGGCCCTGGCACGCCCAGGTGGGTTGTGCCCACCTCGGTGGCCTCCCGCACCCCCTCTTTACCCTATTAATTCCCAAATATTCCAAAAACCCTCGCGGTTAACCTAGATCAGAAGTTCCACAGCCGCAGGCCTCTGTAGCCACTGAAAACCAATCTAGACCCTTTTCGGCACCCTGCCAGAGGGGGGAATCATCTCCGGTGGCCATCTTCATCATCCCGGCGGCCACCACGATGAGGAGGGACTAGTCCACCCTCGGGGCTGAGGGTTTGTACCAGTAGCTATGAGTTTAATCTCTCTCTCTCGTATTCTTGAGATGTGGCGATCTTGATGTATCGTGGGCTTTATTAATATAGTTCGATCATATGGTGTTTTCCTCTCTCTATCTTGTTGTGATGAATTGAGTTTTTCCCTTCAAGATTTCATTGTTATCGGATTGAATACTTTTATGGATTTGAGAACACTTGATATATGTCTTGCAATTGAATACTCGTGGTGACAATGGGGTATCGTATTGATTCACTTAATATATGTTTTGGCACTCAACCCGCGAATTCCCGAGGTGACATTGGGGTAACCTATGCATAGGGGTTGATGCACATTCTTGTCTTTGTTTCTCCGATAGAAATCTTGGGGCACTCTTTGAAGTTCTTTGAGTTGGATTGAACATTATGAATCTGAATTTGCTTTGGTGTTGTTTTAGTACGAACTCTTGGTTAGATCGATTGGAAAGAATAGCTTCGTATTATTTTAGTATGAGCTCTAGGATAGATTGATCAGAAAGAATAGCTTTGAGGTGGTTCCATACCCTACAAACAATTCCATCTTATGTTCTCCGCTAGATAGGAACTTTTGAGTGATTCTTCATTGCATGTTGAGGGACGGTTATATGATCCAATTATATTAGCATTGTTGAGAGATTGCACTAGTGAAAGTATGAACATTAGGCCTCATTTTCAAGCATTGCAATACCGTTTTTGTGCCTGATTACTATTTGCTACCTTGCTGTTTTTATTTATTCAGATTATAAAAATGTATTTCTACCATCCATATTACACTTTTATCACCATCTCTTCACTGAACTAGTGCACCTATACAATTTGCCATTGTATTGGGTGTGTTGGGGACACAAGAGATTTCTTGTATTTGGTTGCAGGGTCGTTCGAGAGAGACCATCTTCATCCTACACCTCTCATGGATTGATAAACCTTAGGTCATCCACTTAAGGGAAAATTGCTACTGTCCTACAAAACTCTGTGCTTGGAGGCCCAACACGTGTCTAAAAGAATAAAGTTGCACAGTAGACATCAGATATCGTGCTCCCAAAACTCACATCTTCACAACCCGCACCTTGCTATCCCGAAATTACAACGCGCATGAAAACTCCCTCCAGCTGCCAAATCCCGACACGCGAAATCCCCCTTCTAACCCTGAGTTGAAAGGGCCGCTAGTTCAAATCGGTGGGGGTACTTTTGTAACGCACCCTACATTTTGGACAAGCGCGTCCCTAAGTCATGGTTCCCCCTCCCATCGCCTCCTTTTTGCCATTTGAAATCCTAGGCCGCCATAACCTCTATACTTCAGCCGCGAAACCCCACCCTCCTCCGTCCGCCACCTCACCGCTGCCCAGCCGGAGCCTCTTCCCTAAAAACGTCGTCCACCGCAACAGCTCGACATCCCTCATCCACCTCCGTGGACGAGAATCCGTCGTCCATCTCATCCTCGCGCTGGTTCAGCCGCCCCGTCCTCCACCTCCAAGGAGTTGCTCCGACGATCGCGTCATTTATCGCGGCTGCTCCATCCCCACAGCGTCACGTTAACCCGCTCCACCGGAACCGCATCATCCTCACCGACTCCTCGCACGAAGCTGAGGCCTACTCGGCACCACCAAAGAGGTTGTCACTCATCGCATCACACCTTCTCCTTAACTCAACCTCCCGGCACCGACGGTGCTCCATCTCGCACCCCCATGGCGCGGCTACCTCGAAGCCGGCGCCGCGGGCGACATCTCCACAGCGGCTCTCCCCGAGTGCGAGGCCCCTTCGGCGGCGGCATCCATACCAGTCGGATCTACTGCTGCTACTCCGGCTCTCGCTCACGCTGCTGCTGCTCCGGCTCTCGCTCACGCTGCTTATGCTGCTCTCCCCCTCGCTCGTGCTGCTGCTCTGCTCCGAATTAGCTACACTTCAGTCAACTGAATCGACTTTTGGGTCAGTCGATTTTCAGGGGGTGGGGGGGGCTTGCCAGATTCACGGAAGAACCACCCACAGCGCGGAGGGGGGCCCGCCGTAGACGTACCTCGGTATCTATCTTAGGGTTCAGGGTGGGGGCAGTGGTGGGGCGATGGCGTGGGGATCGCCGGAGAAAAATTTTGGCGCGGGGGGGGGGGGGGGGGCTAGAGGGCTGGCCGGGGTGGCGGCGGACCGGCGGTGGGGAGTGGTTTTGGGGCGGCGATGCGGCGCGGGCTCCTCTGCTCTTCCAATTCCTGTGAACCAAACACCCAAGTTGAAAGAAATCATGTGTTTACAAATGCTCTATTTCCCATGTGCATTCCTATCCTATTCCGGTGTTTTTCCTATCCCTGCATTTTTAGAATCATGCAAGCCAAAGGAGCCCTTACATGATTACTTCAGTTACAGGTAGGTGTCGAAGAAAACTTTGTGTGGTTTGTCCTGCTCCTGCCGCGATGTCGTCCACCTCACCTGAGCTGCTCCATCGACAGAAGCATCCACCAAACCAGACATCACCATCATTTTGTATCGCAGAAAATCCATATCAAACGAAGTCCAAATGCAATAAATTTTTATAGAGAATTATTTTGGAATATATGTGATTTTTGGGAGTTGGAATCACCGCAAACGGAGGCCCTCACAGCCCACAAGACACCAGGGCGCGCCAGAGGCTCCTGGCGCGTGGTGGTGGGTTGTGCCCTCCTCGAACGTCGGTTGGAGCTCTACTTCGGGTGCAAGGAAGCTTATATCTAGAAAAAATCATGTTAAAATCTTAGCGCAATCGGAGTTACGGATCTCCTGGAATATAAGAAACAGTTTTTAGTCAGATTTGGAGAACGCGAAACAGAAGAGAACAGAGAGGGAGATCCAATCTCGGAGGGGCTCCCTCCCCTCCGCCGCCATGGAGACAAAGGACCAGAGAGGAAACTCTCCTCCCATCTAGGGGGAAGGCCAAGGAAGAAGAAGGAGGAGGGGGCTCTCTCCCCCTCGCTTCCGGTGGCGCCGGAGTGCCGCCGGGGCAACGATCGGGATGACGATCTACATCAACAATCTTGCTACCATCAAAACCAACTTTCTCCCCCTCTATGCAGCGGTGTAACACCTCTTATCCCCGCTGTAATCTCTACTTTAGCATGGTGCTCAACTCCATATATTATTTCCCAATGATATTTGGCTATCCTATGATGTTTGAGTAGATCTGTTTTGTCCTACGGGTTAATCGTGATCTTGATTGATATGGTTGTATATTTTATTTATGATGTTGTCCTATGGTTCCCTCCGTTCTCGCGCAAACATGAGGGGCCCCTGCTGTAAGGTGTTGCAATATATCCATGGTTTGCTTATTGTCAGTGTTGCGGGGGTGACAGCAGCCTAAACGCAGATAAGTGGGTTATGGCGTATGGGAGTAAAGAGGACTTGATACTTAATGCAATGGTTGGGTTTCACGACCTTAATGATCTTTAGTAGTTGCGGATGCTTGCTAGGGGTCCAATCCTAAGTGCATATGATCCAAGTAGAGAAAGTATGTTAGCTCATGCCTCTCCCTCATATAAAATTACGGGAATGATTACCGATACTTGGTATCGATTGCCTAGGGACAAATGAATTCTTGTTGACAAAAGCTATCCACTTTTATTGCCCTGCAATCTATTCATAGTTTTATTCTCTCAAAGTACTCGTAGTTTTATTCTTTCCAAATAGTTTCATACTTGTTTCCGGTAAAGCAAAAGACAAGTGTGCGTAGAGTTGTATCGGTGGTAGATAGAACTTGAGGGAATTTTTGTTCTACTTTTAGCTCCTCGTTAGGTTCCTCACTCTGATTTATCGAAGAAGGCTACAAATGATCCCCTATACTTGTGGGTTATCAAGCTCCCACTCACTTTCTTGTAAATACAGACTTCACCATAAGTCTGTATAAAACCATATGCTTTGATCACTTTATCAAAGCGTATATTCCAACTCCGAGATGCTTACACCAGTCCATAGATGGATCGCTGGAGTTTGCACACTTTGTTAGCACCTTAGGATCGACAAAACCTTTTGGTTGCATCACATACAACTCTTCTTTTAGAAATCCATTAAGGAATGCAGTTTTGACATCCATTTGCCAGATTTCATAAAATGCGGCAATTGCTAACATGATTCGGACAGACTTAAGCATCGCTACGAGTGGGAAAATCTCATCATAGTCAACACACTGAATTTTTGAAAACCTTTTGCGACAGGTCGAGCTTTTTAGATAGTAACACTACCATTAGTTTTCGTCTTCCTCTTGAGGATCCATTTATTCTCAATGGCTTGCCGATCATTGGTAAGTCCAGCAAAGTCCACACTTTGTTCTCATACATGGATCCTATCTTAGATTTAATGGCCTCAAGCCATCTATCGGAATCTGGGCTCATCATAGCTTCTTAATAGTTCATAGGTTCACCATGGTCTAATAACATGACTTCCAGGATAGGATTAACGTACCACTCTGGTGCGGAACGTGCTTTGTTCGACCTAAGAGGTCCAGTAGTAATTTGATCTGAAGTTTCATGATCATCATCATTAGCTTCCTCTCTTGTTGATGTAGGCATCGGAGGAACGGATTTCACTGATGTGCTACTTTCCAATTCAAGAGAAGGTACAATTAACTCATCAAATTCTACTTTCCTCCCACTCACTTCTTTTGAGAGAAACTCCTTCTCTAGAAAGGTTCCATTCTCGGCGACAAAGATCTTGCCTTCGGATCTGTGGTAGAAGGTGTACCCAATTGTTTCCTTAGGGTATCCTATGAAGATGCACTTCTCCGATTTGGGTTCGAGCTTATCAGGCTGAAGCCTTTTGACATAAGCGTCGCAACCCCAAACTTTCAGAAACGACAGCTTAGGTTTCTTGCCAAACCACAGTTCATACGGTGTCGTCTCAACGGATTTAGATGGTGCCCTATTTAACGTGAATGCAACTGTCTCTAATGCATAACCCCAAAACGATAGTGGTAAATCTGTAAGAGACATCATAGATCGCCATATCTAATAAAGTATGGTTACGACATTCAGACACACCAATACGCTGTGGTGTTCCAGGTGGCATGAGTTGTGAAACTGTTCCACGTTGTTTTAATGAAGGCCAAACTCGAAACTCAAATATTCACCTCCGTGATCAGATTGTAGAAACTTTATTTTCTTGTTACGATGATTCTCCACTTCACTCTGAAATTCCTTGAACTTTTCAAATGTTTTACACTTGTGTTTCATTAAGTAGATATACCCATATCTGCTCAAATCATCTAGGAAGGTTAGAAAATAATGATACCCGCCGCGTGCCTCAACACTCATCGGACCGCATACATCGGTATGCATTATTTCCAATAAGTCATTGGCTCGCTCCATTGTTCCGGAGAACGGAGTTTTAGTCATCTTGCCCATGAGGCATGGTTCGCAAGTATCAAATGATTCATAATCAAGTGATTCCAAAAATCCATCCATATAGAGTTTCTTCATGCGCTTTATACCAATATGACCTAAACGGCAGTGTCACAAATATGTTGCACTTATTATTATCAACTTTGCATCTTTTGGCATCAATATTATGAATATGTGTATCACTACGATCGAGATTCAATAAACCATTTACATTAGGTGTATGACCATAGAAGGTTTTATTCATGTAAACATAACAACAATTATTCTCTGACTTAAATGAATAACCGCATCGCAATAAACATGATCCAATCATATTCATGCTCAACACAAACACCAAATAATATTTATTTTAGGTTCAACATTAATCCCGAAGGTAGAGGGAGTGTGTGATGGTGAGCGTATCAACCTTGGAATCACTTCCAACACACATCGTCACTGTGCTCTTAACTAGTCTCTGTTCATTATGCAACTCATGTTTCGAGTTACTAATCTCAGCAACTGAACCGGTATCAAATACCCATGGGTTGCTATGAACACTACTAAATTTCACATCAACAACATGTATATCATATATACCTTTGTTCACTTTGCCATTCTTCTTATCCGCTAAGTATTTGGGGCAGATCCACTTCCAGTGATCATTTCCTTTGCAGTAGAAGTACTCAGTTTCAGGCTTGGGTCTAGCTTTGGGCTTCTTCATAGGAGTGACAACTTGCTTGCGATTCTTCTTGAAGTTCCCTTTCTTTCCCTTGCCCTTTTACTTGAAACTAGTGGTCTTGTCAATCATCAACACTTGATGCTTTTTCTTGATTTCTACCTTCACCAATTTCAGCATCACGAAGAGCTTGGGAATCGTTTTTGTCATCCCTTGCATATTATAGTTCACCACGAAGTTCCAGTAACTTGGTGATAGTGACTAGAGAACTCTGTCAATCACTATCTTATCTGGAAGATTAACTCCCACTTGATTCAAGCGATTGTAGTGCCCAGACATTCTGAGCACATGCTCACTAGCTGAGCTATTCTCCTCCATCTTGTAGGCAAAGTACTTGTCAGAGGTCTCATACCTCTTAACACGGGCATGAGTCTGAAATATCATTTTAAGCTCGTGGAACATCTCATATGCTGCATGGTGTTCAAAACCCTTTTGAAGTCCCGGTTCTAAGCTGTAAAGCATGGTGCACTAAACTATCAACTAGTCATCATACCGAGCTTGTCAAACGTTCATAACGTCTGCATCTACTCCCTGGAATAGGTCTGTCACCTAGCGGTGCATCAAGGACATAATTCTTCTGTGCAGCAATGAGGATAATCCTCAGATCACGGACCTAGTCCGCATCATTGCTACTATCATCTTTCAACTTAGTTTTTCTCTAGGAACATATCAAAAATAAGGGAGCTATATCGCGAGCTATTGATCAATAACATAGATTCGCAAATACTATCAGGACTAAGTTCATGATAAATTATGTTCAGTTAATCAAATTACTTAAGAACTCCCACTTAGATAGACATCCCTCAAGTCATCTAAATGATACGTGATCCAAATCAACTAAACCATGTCCGATCATCACGTGAGATGGAGTAGTCATCAATGGTGAACATCTCCATGTTGATCATATCTACTATATGATTCACGTTCGACCTTTCGGTCTCTAGTGTTCCGAGGCCATGTCTGTACATGCCAGGCTCGTCAAGTTTAACCCAAGTATTCCGCATGTGCAAAATTATCTTGCACCTGTTGTATGTGAACGTAGAGTCTATCACACTTGATCATCACGTGGTGTCTCAACACGATGAACTGTCGCAATGGTGCATACTCGGGGAGAACACTTATACCTTGAAATTTAGTGAAGGGATCATCTTATAATGCTACCGCCGTACTAAGAAAAATAAGATGCAGAAAAGAAAAACATATGCAATCAAAATATATGACATGATATGGCCATCATCATCTTGTGCTTTTGATCTCCATCTCCAAAGCATCGTCATGATCTCCATCGTCACCAGCTCGACACCTTGATCTCCATCATAGCATCGTGGCCATCTCGCCAACTTTTTCTTGTACAACTATCGCTAACACGTAGCGATAAAGTAAAGCAATTACATGGTGCTTGCATTTCATACAATAGAGAGACAACCATAAGGCTACTGTCGGTTGTTAGATATCTTACAAAACATGATCATCTCATACAATAACTTTTATCACATCATGTCTTTACCATATCACATCACAACATGCCCTGCAAAACAAGTTAGACGTCCTCTACTTTGTTATTGCAAGTTTTACGTGGCTGCTACGGGCTTCTAAAAAGAATCGTTCTTACCTACGCATCAAAACCACAACGGTGATTTATCAAGTTTGCTATTCTAACCTTCAACAAGGACCGGCCGTAATCAAATTCGATTCAACTAAAGTAGGAGAAACAGACACCCGCCAGCCACCTTTATGCAAAACTAGTTGCATGTCTGTCGGTGGAACCGGTCTCATGAACGTGGTCATGTAAGGTTGGTCCAGGCCACTTCATCCAACAATACCGCCAAATCAAAACAAGACAGTGGTGGTAAGCAGTATGAAAATCACCGGCCACAAATCTTTGCGTCTACACATGCATATCATCTACGCATAGACCTGGCTCGGATGCCACTGTTGGGTAACGTGGCATGCAATTTCAAAAAAAAATCCTACGCTCACGCAAGATCTATCTAGGAGATGCATAGCAACGAGAGGGGGAGAGGGAGCGCCGCACATGGCTAACAATTGTTGGTGTGTGTTCTAGGCACCCCACCCCACGTATATATAGGTGGGAGGGGGAGGGGAGCAGCCATGGGGAGCCCCAAGTAGGAGGCATCCTACTTGGGGTCCTATCCCAATTCGCCCCCCTTTCCTTATTTCGGTGGAGAGGAAAAGGGAAGAGGGAAGGGAGGAAGGAAAGGGGGTCGAACCCCCTCTTCCTTCTCCAATTCTGCCTCCTGCCTAAAGGGGGGGTGGGCTCCACCCCTTGTGGGCTGGTGTGCTCCCCTCTTATGGCCCGTAAGGCTCATGATTCCCCCGGGGGTTCCGGTAACCCGCCCCCAGTACTCCGATAAATACCCGATACTACCCAGAACACTTCCGATATCCAATTACTATCATCCTATATATCAATCATTACCTCTCGACCATTTCGAGACTCCTCGTCATGTCCGTGACCTCATCCGGGACTCCGAACAACATTTGGTCACCAAATCACATAACTCATATAATACTATATCGTCATCGAACGTTAAGCGTGCGGACCCTACGGGTTCGAGAACTATGTAGACATGACCAAGACACCTCTCCGGTCAATAACCAATACCGGAACCTGGATGCTCATATTGGCTCCTACATATTCTACGAAGATCTTTATCGGTCGAACGGTTATGACAACATACGTTATTCCCTTTGTCCATCGATATGTTACTTGCCCGAGATTCGATCGTCGGTATCCACATACCTAGTTCAATCTCATTACCGGCAAGTCTCTTTACTCATTCTGTAATACATCATCTTGTAACTAACTCATTAGTCACTTTGCTTGCAAGGCTTCTTATGATGTGCATTACGAGAGGGCCCAGAGATACCTCTCCGATACTCGGAGTGACAAATCCTAATCTCGATCTATGCCAACCCAACAAACACCTTCGGAGATACCTATAGAGAATCTTTATAATCACCCAGTTATGTTGTGAAGTTTGTAGCACACAAGGTATTCCTCCGGTATCTGGGAGTTGCATAATCTCATAGTCGAAGGAATATGTATTTGAGATGAAGAAAGCAATAGCAATAAAACTGAATGATCGATATGCTAAGCTAACGGATGGGTCTTGTACATCACATCATTCTCCTAATGATGTGATCCCGTTTATCAAATGACAACACATGTCTATGGTTAGGAAACTTAACCATCTTTGATTAACGAGCTAGTCTAGTAGAGGCCTACTAGGGACACAGTGTTTTGTCTATGTATCCACACATGTATCAAGTTCCCGGTTAATACAATTATAGCATGAATAATCATTATGGTATAAGGAAATATAAAATAACAACTTTCTTATTGCCTCTAGGGTATATATGCTTCAGTCTCCCACTTGCACTAGAGTCAATAATCTAGTTCACGTCGCCATGTGATTTAACACCAATAGTTCACATCATCATGTGATTAACACCAATAGTTCACATCATCATGTGATTAACACCAATAGTTCACATCGGCATGCCCAAACCAGAATTCTTTAGGCAGAGTTGAGATTGAATACGGAGGCTGCTCCATCCTCCATGGGATTGATTTTGAGATAACCACCAATGCACTTGCCATTGGAGGCAATTATTCTAACCGAAGGAAATATGCCCTAGAGGCAATAATAAGGTTTTTATTTTATATTATATTTACTTATTCATGATAAAGGTTTATTATTCATGCAAGAATAGTATTGATCGGAAACTTAAATACATGTGTGAATGCATAAACAAATACCGTGTCCCTAGTAAGCCTCTACTAGACTAGCTCGTTGATCAAAGATGGTTAAGGTTTCCTAACCATAGACATGTGTTGTCATTTGATAACGGGATCACATCATTAGGAGGATGATGTGATGGACAAGCCCCATCCGTTAGCTTAGCATAATGATCGTTTAGTTTATTGCTATTGCTTTCTTCATGTCAAATACATATTCCTTCGACCATGAGATTGTGCAACTCCCGGATACCGGAGGAATACCTTGTGTGATATCAAACATCACAACGTAACTGGGTGATCATAAATATGCTATACAGGTATCTCCGAAGGTGTTTGTTGAGTTGGCATAGATCGTGTCGGATCGGGGGTTCCGGCAGACCCTTAAGGTTCGAACTCTGGGGTGCGCGCGGAGATTCTGCCCACTACCTCTCCGTCTCGCAAGGATCTAAACTACAGAAAGAACAGCACAAAGAACACAGAGTTTATACTAGTTCGGGCCACCGTTGTGGTGTAATACCCTACTCTAGTTTTGTGGGTGGATGGATTGCCTCTTGGGCTAATGATGATGATGATCAGTACAAAGGAGAACAGCCTCGCGAGGGCCTGTTCTTGGCTAGGACGATGAACTGTTGGGGAAGTTCAGCCGCCCTTCTCTCTCTATCTCTACTTGCTCTATGATTGCTCTCCCTTTTCCCTGGGGGTGGCTAGTCCTATTTATAGGCAAAGGCCCTGGGCCTCTTCCCAAATATCAAGCGGGAAGGGCGCCAACAATTGGCCAATTTGAAGGGGAACATCTGGTACACTTATCCTGACTAAAGTTGGTCCTCGCCTGCCAAAGGCCCTGTGGTGACGCCGCTCTGGGCTCCATGATGAGCTCATTCCCACCGTTGGACTGGTCTTGGTCTCGTTGCACCGAAATGGATGCCTTTGCTTGATCCTCTTGCCTGCACTTGCCCCCTTTGCACCAAAGAGGAAAGGGAGGACACTGCGCGGTCTGGCGCCCGCCTGGCATCCTTGGTCGTCATGGCTTGCGTCATGGGCACCTCGCGAGGTACCCTGCCTTGATCTCTCCGCCTCCTCGTGAGCCAGCCTGAGGAGGCCGCGCCTGAGGAAGCACGGTGTCCTCCGCCCCGCGAGGCTTGGCCCCTCGCGAGCGTCTTGAGTCTTGTGTTGATAAAGATGGGCCGCGCTGGGCCCCCATTCGAGCCACGCCGCAGGCCGCAGGCAGGCAAGTCTGGGGACCCCCGTTCCCAGAACGCCGACACTAGACCCCGGGACCAAGGCGCGCTTGGACTTGGCCGTGCCGAGAGGCGAAAGGGTAAGGGCGAAGCGCCGCAGGCCCTGATAGCCTGCGGCCTTGGGCGCCGCGTGGCAGTTTGACAGGACGTGGGCGTCTCCGCTTCCCCACGACGTTCTGGCAACTGCGTGACTTGACTAGTCCCTGGATGCGTAGATACGGGTCATTATTACCTACGATCATGGTGCTCGACGGTTGGCCTTCTTCGGCTATAAGTACGGGGCCGCGTAAGCTCCGCCAGTCCGCCCCTTCCTGCTTCTCTTCTTCTTCCTCTCTCTTGCCGCCCGCCGCTCGCACGGCTCCAAAGAGGTTCTCAGCCGCGGAGAAGGGGAAGGCTAGTTGGGCGGGGCCTGACTCCCCCCGGCCAAGCGCGGCCGGGGTCGTCCCCGCAAGCATCCCGCGGTCCTCGGTGCGGCTCCCCGTAGCCACAGGGATGGTTCTCCGTGTAGTGGTGAGCGCTCGGCTGCCAAGGGGAGGAAGGCTGTGACTGCGCGGCCCCCCCAGGCCGCGCTTTCGCTCGGCGGAGGTGCTGCCGGAGTTCGTCGTGTGGTCGGCGGACCCGACCAACACCTGGCTCCAGCTCCCTCGCTTCTTCATCGGCGAGCTGCCGGCCAGCGCCCGGTGCGACTTCTGGCTTCAGGCTGACGGTTGCTGCAGCAGGGCCTCCTGGGTTTCGCTTGAGGTCTCCCCTTCCGGGAATGGGGCCCTGGCCCGCGGCTGGCAGACGTTTTCCCGCGCGCGCGGCCTGGGCCAGCGGTGCACCCTGCACTTCAAGTTCGACGGCGACGGCACCCTCTATGTGAGGGTGTTTGGGGAAGATGGTCGCTGCGCAGGATGCTGCCCCGAGGGCGACGACCGTGGCCAGGGGCCTCGCTCCGACGACGATGGAGGAGACAGCGCCCGCTCCGATGGCGGCGCCCGGCGCTCCCCAGGCTCCACCAACTCTTCTTCAGGCGGCTCCTCCAGCGGTGGCCGCAGCCAGCCCCCTCGCCGTCGCGCCTGCCTGGGGGGTGGCTGTTCATCCGTCTGTCGCCGCGCCCCGGTGAAGCGCGAGAGGGAGTCCGCCTGAGCCCCGGAGGCATCCTGCGTCGCCTCTGCAGGCCGACGTGAGGCGGGCCACGCCGGGCTCGCCTTTTCCTTTTCCTTTTGCTTCCTATGTAAGACAAAACAGCTGCATGGAGCCCCGCGGGGGCGTGTTTGAGAATCACTACCATTGTAGCTATTACCTTAACTTTGTTGTTGCGCCTCTCGACTTGTTGCCCTCGCGTAGGTAGTTTTCGGCCCCAGCCGGGGGGGGCGACCGACCCAGGCCCTGTGCGCGTGTTGCGGTGCCCGAGGGGCACGGACTGGAGGGGTGCTCCTGAAGAGGGCCCGGGCCGTGAAACCTTCAAGCGGATAGGGCGGAAATGCTCACGAGGGCATTAAAGTTCCATCCCTCGCGAGGCCTTTCATGAGAGAAATCAAAACGGGGAGCGAAAATCAACAAACCACAAATCGACAACGGCGATAGTTTCGATAAGATTTCAGATGCAAATAAACACGTCAATTGCGGAAAGCAAATAAAAAGCCGCGTCCGGCACCTAATCTAGTCTTCGACGTCTACTAACCAGCGCGAAGCTAAGTGCTGCCACTGGGCGTGGGAGGGAGCCCCAGGGCCTGAGGCCGGCGCTCTTGAGACTCCGGGGCGTGTACAGCCCCACTCATTATTACGTGAGAGTGTCACGGGGCGGCGAGCTTCACAGGCATTTGCCTTCTTCACAGGCTCTGGGCCTTTTCCAAAAAAGGGAAGGTCTTCACAGGCGTTCGCCTTCTTCACAGGCTCTGGGCCTTTTCCAAAAAAGGGAAGGTCTTCACAGGCGTTCGCCTTCTTCACAGGCTCTGGGCCTTTTCCAAAAAGGGAAGGTCTTCACAGGCGTTCGCCTTCTTCACAGGCTCTGGGCCTTTTCCAAAAAAGGGAAGGTCTTCACAGGCGTTCGCCTTCTTCACAGGCTCTGGGCCTTTTCCTAAAAAGGGAAGGTCTTCACAGGCGTTTGCCTTCTTCACAGGCTCTGGGCCTTTTCCAAAAAAGGGAAGGTCTTCACAGGCGTTCGCCTTCTTCACAGGCTCTGGGCCTTTTCCAAAAAGGGAAGGTCTTCACAGGCTCTGGGCCTTTTAGGGGTAGAACCTCCGAAGGTGCTGGATGTTCCACGCGTTCTGTATCGGCTCCCCCTCTTGGGTATCCAAGCGCACGGAGTCTGGCCTGGAAACATGAACAACCTTGAACGGGCCCTCCCACATGGGAGAGAGCTTATGCAGCCCCTCCCTGGAGAGAACCCGTCTGAGCACGAGGTCTCCTACCTCGAGGGTCCTGGGGCGGATGTTGCGGCAATGATATCGTCGCAGCACCTGTTGGTACCTCGCCACTCGCAACGCGGCTTCCCGGCGGCGTTCCTCCCCCAGTACGAGGTCCATCCCCTGCATGGCGTCCTGCTGCACTTCGTCGAACGCTAGGACCCGCGCGGAGCGACACCTGACCTCGTGAGGGAGGACCGCTTCAGCTCCATAGACCAAGAAGAACGGGGTCTCCCCAGTTGGTTTGGTCGCGGTCGTGCGGATGGACCACAACACGGACTGCAGCTCGTCGTACCAACCTCTGCCGCAAGCCTCCAACTTCTTCTTGAACGTCCTGGTCTTGAGGCCTCTCAGGACCTCCGCGTTGGCCCGTTCGGCCTGCCCATTGCTCCGCGGGTGCGCCACCGAAGCGTAGCATATCTGCGTCCCAAGGTTAGCACAATATGTTTTGAAGAGATTACTGGTAAACTGCGAACCGTTGTCTGTGATGATGCGGTTCGGCACCCCGAACCGGCTCACGATACCCCTGTTGAACTTGACCACGGAGCCAGCGGGGATGGTACGGACGGCCTCCACTTCTGCCCACTTGGTGAACTTATCAACGACGACATAGAGGTAGCGGTAGCCCCCTGGCGCCCGAGGGAACGGGCCAGAATATCCAACCCCCAAACTGCGAATGGCCATGAGAGGGGTATAGTCTGCAGGCCCCCTGCCGGTTGATGGATCTGCTTGGAATGAAACTGGCAGGCCTCACAAGCCTTTACTAACTCGACTGCGTCGTTGAGCGCGGTGGGACAATAGAACCCGCTACGGAATGACTTGCCGACGAGGGTTCGTGATGATGAGTGATGCCCGCAGTCTCTGCCGTGTATGTCCTCCAATAGTTCCTTTCCTTGCTCCCAGGAGATGCAGCGCAGAGACACATCATTTGGTCGCTTCCGGTAGAGCTCCCCATCTCTAAGGCAGTATGTCGTGGCCTGCCGCGCCACACGCTCCACTTCCTCTTCCTTCTCCGGTAGGGTCCCTTGTGTTAAATAACTCTGGAGTTCTGTGATCCAACACTCCTCCCGAGGTTCCATCGTCAGGAGTAGACGCGCTCCTGAGGTCGGTCCACAGATCGGGGCTCCCGAGGCTGGCGGCCGAGGGAGCTCCTCTTGAGGCTGAGCTACGTTTAATAACGTCGGCTGTGCTGAGGGTTTGAAGAGCCGCTCTTCGAAGATGCCTGGTTCCTGTGGCAATCGCCTGGATGCCCGCCCGGCTATGTCGTCGGCTTCCTGATTGGTGCCACGGGGTACGTGCTTCAGTACCAACCCCCATAACTGTTTTTCCATCCTGCGGACTCCCGCTAGATAGGCTTCCATATGCTCGTCCTTCGGCTCGTATACCTTGTTGGAGAAGTTGACAAGGAGCTGCGAGTCGCCCTTGACGGTGAGGCGTTTCACCCCCAGAGCTATTGCGGCTTTTAATCCGGCTATCAGACCCTCATACTCTGCTATGTTGTTGGAGACCTTTTCACCTTGCTGGAAACAGAGCTGTACGACATAGTAGAGCTTATCCTGAGTGGGTGATATCAGCACCGCGCTAGCCCCCGCGCCGTGCCTGGAGAACGCCCCATCGAAATACATGACCCAGCCTTTAGGCGCCTCACTCCCTGGAGAGAGGGACCGATCCTCGTTGTCCTTGAGGCCTGGTGCCTCCACCCATTCAGCCACGAAATCCGCTAACGCTGCTCCTTTGATGACCCTAGTTGTGCTGAACTCGAGTTGAAACGCTTGCAGTTCTATGTTCCATTCGGCGACCCTTCCTGCTGAGTTAGGGATCCTGAGCACTCTCTCCAGGGGGTACGATGAGACGACCTTAATGGGATGGGTCTGGAAGTAGTGACGCAGCTTGCGCGAGGCCACCAGTAGCGCGAGGAGGAGCTTCTGAGGCATTGGGTATCATGCCCTCGTGACCCGCAGCACCGTGCTAACAAAGTAAACTGGATGCTCAACCAGGCTGAGAGCATCTGGGGTTGCGGCGCCCTCAGGAGGTAGGGACGCCTCACGAGATGACGCGGCCTCGGGAGGCGGACCATCTGAGCGTGTGGCTTCTCCTGCCTTTGCTGTGCTCTTCGGCAGCCGACCCTCCTCAACTGCGGTTGTGGCTTCTGCAGGCTTTCCGTGCACCCGTCTTGCCTTGCCTCGGGTTGCCACTGTGGTCTTGGTTTGGCGCTCCTCCCTAACCGCCACCAGGGCTGTCCTGGCGGAGTAGAGAGTGGCGGCGAGGTAGAGCAGCAGGGGCTCTTGAGGGCGCGGAGCCACCATGACTGGGGGACTGGTCAGGTACCTCTTGAGATATTGAAACGCCTTATCTGCCTCTTCAGTCCATTCAAAGGGACCCTTTTTCTTCATCAGCTGAAAGAAAGGCAACGCTCGCTCCCGTAATTTGGAGATAAAGCGCCCTAGCGCGGTCACGCACCCAGTGAGCTTCTGAATCTCTCTAAGGGTCTTTGGCGGACTCATGTCCTCGACCGCCTTGACCTTCTCTGGGTTGGCCTCGATGCCACGATGGGACAAGAGGAAGCCCAAGAGCTTTCCCGAGGGGACGCCAAACACACATTTCTCCGGGTTGAGTCGCGGGCTTACTGCGTTGAGGCTCGTGAAGGTCTCCTCCAGGTCTTGTATCAGGGTCTTGGCCTCCCGAGATTTTACCACAATGTCATCAACGTAGGCTTCGACATTCTTTCCGAGTTGCGGGCCCAAGGTGATGTGCATCAACCGCTGAAAGGTAGCTCCTGCATTACGCAGTCCGAACGACATGCATGTATAGCAGTATACCCCGCACGGGGTCAGGAAGGCGGTCTTTTCAACGTCTTCCACCGCCATTCTGATCTGGTGATATCCGGAGAAGGCGTCCAGAAAGCATAGCAGGTCGCACTCTGCAGTGGAATCGACGATCTGGTCGATGCGGGGGAGCGGAAACGGATCTTGCGGGCATGCCTTGTTGAGATTGGTGAAGTCGACACACATGCGTTCCTCCCCCCCCCCCCCTTCTTAGGCACAACGACGGGGTTGGCCAACCAATCCGGGTATCGGACCTCGCGAATGACCCCAGCGGCTTCTAGCTTGCGCGTCTCTTGGATAATGAAGGCATGCTTCTCTGCGGACTGCCGCCTGGCCTTCTGCTTCACGGGGCACGCATTCGGGCACACGTTGAGGTGATGCTCGATGACACTCCTGGGAATCCCTGCCAACTGATCGGGCTCCCAAGCGAACACCTTATTATTCGCGCGCAGGAACCTGACCAAGGCCTCCTCCTGCTCAGGCTCAAGGTTGGCGCCTATGGTGAAAGTGGCACCGGAAGACCCGTCCTCGTCCACGGGTATCTGCTTGGTTTCTGCCTTGTCCTGGGTGAACAACTGCTTTTTCTTGGCGGGCGCAGCCCCCTTGGGCTCAGGGGCCTCCGCGTCGGCAGGCTGTGCCGACGCCGCCGCCTTGAAGGCGAGCTCGAGTACTCGCAAGGCGTCCCTGGTGTCTCCGTGCACGGTGAGGGTACCGCTGCTCCCGGGCATCTTCATGAGTTGTACGGCGGGTGCATGGCGGCCATGAATTGAGCCAGCGTCGGGTAACCGAGGATGGCATTTTAAGGGAGGCCGATGGGGGCGATGTCGAAGTCGACCATCTCCGTGTGGAAGTTGTCGTAGGTGCCGAAGGTTACCGGGAGCCGGATCTGTCCCGGGGAGTCGGACGATCCGCCCCCGACGCCCGAGAAAGATCGACTGGGCCGCAGCCGCTCCCGGGGTATGCAGAGGAGATTGAAGGTCTCGACCGAAAGCACACTGAGGCCCGCGCCGCCGTCGACGAGGGTTCTGGTGACGGCCACCTGGCAGATGGTGGGGGTGCACAACAGGGGGAGCACGCCCGAGCCTGCCAAGTTGGTGGGGTGGTCCTCCGAGCTAAAGGTCAGATCGTCCTCGCGCGCTGCCCGGTCCGAGGAAGCCCCCTGCCGTGTGGAAGCGGTGCTGACCCAGCGGGCAAACGGCTTGACATGGCGACTCGTGGGCGGCGCTTGCGAGCTGCCCAGGAGGGCCGCAACGACCGGAGGTGTCGATGTTGTGGCGTAGTCGCCCCGTCGCACAGGCGGATGCTGGGGTGGTGCTTGCTGCTTGTTTCCCGCCGGGCTGGCGGCGGTGCCGATGGCGGGCGATGAGGGACGACGAGGACGCCCACCGGCGAGGGCTGCTGGGGCGACGCGGGCCCGACCGGCGCCGTACATGGGTGCGGCGGCCGGAGAAGGACGGTGCGGTGGAAGACAGATTCCGGCGTACCCCTACCTGGCACGCCAAATGTCGGATCGGGGGTTCCGGCAGACCCTTAAGGTTCGAACTCTGGGGTGCGCGCGGAGATTCTGCCCACTACCTCTCCGTCTCGCAAGGATCTAAACTACAGAAAGAACATCACAAAGAACACAGAGTTTATACTAGTTCGGGCCACCGTTGTGGTGTAATACCCTACTCTAGTTTTGTGGGTGGATGGATTGCCTCTTGGGCTGATGATGATGATGATCAGTACAAAGGAGAACAGCCTCGCGAGGGCCTGTTCTTGGCTAGGACGATGAACTGTTGGGGAAGTTCAGCCGCCCTTCTCTCTCTCTTTCTCTCTACTTGCTCTATGATTGCTCTATGATTGCTCTCCCTTTTCCCTGAGGGTGGCTAGTCCTATTTATAGGCAAAGGCCCTGGGCCTCTTCCCAAATATCAAGCGGAAAGGGCGCCAACAATTGGCCAATTTGAAGGGGAACATCTGGTACACTTATTCTGACCAAAGTTGGTCCTCGCCTGCCAAAGGCCCTGTGGTGACGCCGCTCTGGGCTCCACGATGAGCTCATTCCCACCGTTGGACTGGTCTTGGTCTCGTTGCACCGAAATGGATGCCTTTGCTTGATCCTCTCGCTTGCACTTGCCCCCTTTGCACTAGAGAGGAAAGGAGGACACTGCGCGGTCTGGCGCCCGCCTGGCATCCTTGGTCGTCATGGCTTGCGTCATGGGCACCTCGCGAGGTACCCTGCCTTGATCTCTCCGCCTCCTCGTGAGCCAGCCTGAGGTGGCCGCGCCTGAGGAAGCACGGTGTCCTCCGCCCCGCGAGGCTTGGCCCCTCCCGAGGGTCTTGAGTCTTGCGCTGATGAAGATGGGCCGCGCTGGGCCCCCATTCAAGCCACGCCGCAGGCCGCAGGCAGGCAAGTCTGGGGACCCCCGTTCCCAGAACGCCGACAGATCGAGATTAGGATTTGTCACTTCGAGTATCGGAGAGGTATCTCTGGGCCCTCTCGGTAATACACATCATAAGTTTGCAAGCAAATGACTAAGGAGTTAGTCACAAGGTGATGTATTACAGAATGAGTAAAGAGACTTGCCGGTAATGAGATTGAACTAGGTATGAAGATACCGATGATCGAATCTCGGGCAAGTAACATACCGATGGACAAAGGGAATTACGTATGTTGTCATAACGGTTCGACCAATAAAGATCTTCGTAGAATATGTAGGAGCCAATATGGGCATCCAGGTTCCGCTATTGGTTATTTACCGGAGAGGTGTCTTGGTCATGTCTACATAGTTCTGGAACCCGTAGGGTCCGCACGCTTAACGTTCGCTGGCGATTATGAGTTATATGTTTTGGTGACCAGATGTTGTTCGGAGTCCCGGATGAGATCACAGACATGACGAGGAGTCTCGAAATGGTCGAGAGGTAAAGATTGGTATATAGGACGATGATATTTGACACCGGAAGTGTTTCGGGAGGTACGGGGAAGGAATCGGGTCACCAGAAGGGGTTTCGGGCACCCTCCCGGCAAGTTATGGGCCTTGTGGGCCAAAGGAAGGGACAGACCAGCCCATAAGGGGGCTGGTGCGCCCCCTCCTTTGCTTGGCTGGCCCTAGGGAAGGAAAAGGGGGAGGGCTAGCCCCTCCTGCCTTTCCCTCTGATGGGAGAAAGGAAAGGGTGGGGCGCCACCCTCCCCTGCCTTTCCCGCACTCCAAATAAGGAGGGGGGGCTTGGGAGGGACCCCAAGTAGGAGTCCTCCTACTTGGGCGCCTCCCTCCCTCCCACCTATATATATGTGGGAGAGGGGCGCCTAGCACACGACAGACAATTGCCTAGCCGTGTGCAGCGCCCTCCTCCATCGTTTACACCCCGGTCATAGTTTCATAGTGCTTAGGCAAAGCCCTGCGGAGATCACTTCACCATCACCGTCACCACGCCGTCGTGCTACCGGAACTCATCTAATACCTCGCCATCTTGCTAGATCAAGAAGGCAGAGGACGTCACCGAGTTGAACGTGTGCAGAGCACGGAGGTGCCGTACGTTTGGTACTTGATCGGTTGGAGCGCGAAGAAGTTCGACTACATCAACCGTGTTGTTGAATGCTTTCGCTTACGGTCTATGAGGGTACACAGACATACTCTCCCCCTTGTTGCTATGCATCTCCATGTATAGATCATTGTGTGTGCGTAGAAATCTTTTGTTTTCCATGCAACGTTTCCCAACACTAACACCGATGGAGTATGCGTGTAATCTGGAAAAAAAATCAATGAATAGTGGGAAAAAATCAAATGCCAAGGCTGTAAGGTGTGGACCGAGAGAGATAACTCACCAAATTAGAGACCAACATGATCTAAGAAGGGGCACTTAGTTGTGAATCATCATATAACTAAATTGAACTATTCTCTTCCAAGTCAGTTCATCTGGTAGCTAGAGGCACCAATGCAGGGTAAAATTACCAACTACTGCTCTCTTTGCCCCATCTTCAAGAAACTATATGTCAGGTTTTAGAGGTCAAACTCTAGAAATGACAGATTAATTATGTTAGAAATGATTATAATCAATTGTACATATACATACTAGAAAATAATACTGGGATTGTGTGATCTTTTTCATGGATGAGCGCAATGCTTTCAAATTCAGAAAGCTTAAGCTTGGGGATAGGAAAACGGGGGATGACTAAAATAGGCAGCGTCCACCTACCAGAGTGGATGCCAGTTTGGGAGAGTATGACGCGGGCAGCCATGCAGGGCTGATGGCGATGGTAGTACAAGCATCTATTAAAGACGAACACGGCGTTCACTCGTATTTGCAGGGAAATGGAGGGGTGAGTTAATCAGGGGCGGTGAATGCCACCGTTTCATATGAATTTTTGGCTGTCGTGTCATGGCCACGGGATTTTTGGCTGCCGTGTCATGGCCACATGATTTTTGGTTGCCATTTCATGGCCATGGGGTAGGAAGTGTGTCGATCGTGGCGGCGAGTGGAAGACATAGCGGTGGCGATAAGACTCGTGGGCAAGATGAACTTGAGCGGCCTAATGGGTTAATTAGATGGGCTGGATGGCACATACCCTGGACAACTCAGTTTTGGCTTAAATCTGATTGGCAAAACGCAGGGAGAGTATGTTGTGCAGTTTTCTATGCGTAACTCGTGCAAGGCGGCTACGGTGAATGGTGATGACGTGATTAGATCTAGTATATGAACATAATGTGGCTTACGGATATCTCAGGAAAACATTTAGTGTGCTGACGTGGCATATCGCTGAGGTGAATAGGCTGCATATTGAGATAATACAAGTAGTGGGGATGAACTTCTTAAGTATATAGGATATCATCCATCTCCATCCCCGTCCAGCAAGCCTACGAAGGAATTACTCACTCCCGATGGTGAGCATCATGAAATTTGTTGATGAAAAAGGGTTGTTGATGACGATGGCGACGAATCCCCCTCTCCAGAGCCCTGAACGGGCTCCAGATCAGCCATTCCGATGAAGAACATGAGGTGATGGCGGCTCCATATCGTGAAATGCGATAATTCTTCCTCCTTGATTTTCCCTCGAGAAGACAGTACTTATGGACTTTGAGGTAGGGCAAATGGAGGCTCGAGGGGCCCACAAGCTTGGGTAGCTTGCCCTAGGGATATATGTGATTTTTGGGCGAAGGAATCAACGCAAGACGGTGCCCAAGGGCCCCACATGGCCAGGTGGGTGGTGGTGGATATCGGTTGGAGCCCTTCTTTTACCACAAGAAAGCTAATTTTATGGAAAACCCCCCTCAAAATTTCAGGCCGATCGGGGTTATGGATCTCCGGCAATAAAATAAATTGTGTGTTTGGCCAAAAAAAGTACCGAAAAGCAGAGAAACACAGAGAGAAGAGATCCAATCTCGGAGGGGCTCCCACCCCTCCGGGAGCCATGGTGGCCAAGGACCAGAGGGGAGAACCTCTCCCCATCTAGGGGGGCATGGAGGAAGAAGCCGGAGGGGGAGACTCTCCCTCTCCCTCCTGATGGCGCTGGAGTGCCGCTGGAGGAACCAACATCGCGGCGATCGTCTTCATCAACGTCGTCATCTTCATCAACAACTTCATCACCTTTCTCAACCCATTGTAATCCCCTACTTGAACATGGTGTTGGATGTTATGGATTATTATATGATGATTTCGCGTCTTCGTTGTGTTTGAGCAGATTATTGTTGTCCTATCGGTTAATTGGTGAATTTCCATGATCATTTGAGTTGCTTGTGGTCATATTAATGTTCTTTGGTGCCCATCATATGAGTGAGCGCGTGGATCATATCTTAGGCTAGTAGTACACTGATAGGACTATGCATATGGGAGCATAAGTGATTGAAACCTCTCCGGACCATGGAAATTGGTACGTACTGGATTGAAGTGGGACCAATATATCTTAACGCTATGGTTGGATTTTACCTTCATGAACTTGTTAGTAGTTGCGGATGCTCGCTAATAGTTCCAATCATAAGTGCATAAAATTCCAAGTAAGGGATTGCATGCTAGCAGAGACCTCTCCCACATATAAACTTGCGATGATGATCGATTTAGTAACTTAGCTAATTTCCTAGGGACAATTCCGCACACCATACCACCACCTTGATCGGTTGGCCGGTATGGATCGTTTCCCTAATGTTTGAAGTGCACTCCCTTTGCTACTGGTATTTCCGCTATTTTTTTCTTTAGAAAAGAAGGATAATCCCCCGGCCTCCAAATCAATCGATGCATGCAACCATCTTTATTATTATCCAATAGAGTTTGACAGCATGAATACAAGAATCAAACCGAAGCCACCTATCTGGCAAACAAAGTCGCAACACCTACAGTCTTGATAATGTGTCCGAACCGCATGGACGTGCACTATTTAATCCGTGGCCTCACGTAGCTGCCCCACATGAGGCCGAATGTTTCACCCGGTCTGCTGACCCGCAGCACGCACCACATGCACATGCTCTAGATCTGCCTTGTATATCCCTTTTACTTGTCTCTCCAATTTGGCATCCAGAATCAAGGGTAACACATTTAATGATCTAGTAGGGCCATTTTGGTATCTCCAATTTGGCATCAGGAATCAAGCTAGATGTAAGGAACATGATGCCATCATCGATGTGTTGTAACAATCTTTTGAGGTACACAATCGAGCGTCAGTATTGGCTGGACTGCACTATGATAATGGACCTCGAATTGGTTCCTTACCTTTTATCTCCTTCAAAATGAACTGGGGAGACCAAATGAAAGAGACATACTGCCAAAATTGCAATTGTTTCTTGGGTTTTGAGTCCTCCAATGGAAATCTGCTGTAGCATGAGGCCCTCGTTTAACGAATACACACTGGTAGAAAGCAAAATGACTGTCGAATACTATCCATACAAATAAAGGAGATGAGAAACAAGGTAAGATTTTTCATGTATCACCGCTTTTGATTCAATTATGAAAATACGTTGTATTGGACTTACACCCGTAGTTACGCAGAAGTACAAGCAAAGCGGATGACCCGATTCAGTATGCGCTGATGTGGATGGGTTCGGGGTCTCTGTAGTTTCAATGGTAAGTAATAAAGGTCTTATACAAGTTGCATCAGGCCAAATTTCGTCTGCTTCACTACACGACGACGTAAGGTAAAAGAAGTAAACTGCGGCTACTTCCGTTAAACTCAGGTGGAAGTTGAGTTGCTTCGACATGGGCAGGGACCCCATCGCAAGTGCTGGTTGGGAAGCTCAGAGCTTTGACAGCGCTATGTCCATCACATCGACGAAGAAATCTGCATTCATCACCACCAAAAACAAGGATCCAATCAATTTTATGTGCAACTTGTACACAAATACTCATTTACAAAAAAGAAACTGTACACAAATACTGTATGTACTACTCCCTCCGTCACAAAATAAATGACTTAACTTTATACTAAATTTAATGCAAAGTTAGTACAAACTTTGAGTCACTTATTTTGGGACGAAGGAAGTATTACAGCACATGAATAGAAGTGGATGAAACAACTTACCAGCGTCTTCCTTGGTGAAGCACAGAGGGGGAGTGATTCTGAACACGTTGCCGTAAAAGCCCCCCTTTCCGACCAAAACGCCCATATCTGCACTCCAAACCACCAAGTGAGTGCTCAGTGTTAGACGCAAAGGAGCTGTCTCAAACCAAGTACTCCCATCATTTCTTCAACAAGTATTTTCGGACGGAAGAAGTATGCACTAGTACCTTTCATGTGCTCCATGGCCTGGCAAATCTCGTCTTTGGCCGGGGTCTTGAGCTGCCGGTTGGTCACAAGCTCCACGCCAAGCATGAAGCCTGTTCCCCTCACGTCGCCGATGACTGCAAGAGCAAAAAAGTTAAAAGCCAATCCACCGTTTTTAATGTCTCGAACGATGTCGGGTGGTGAGCACAAACTTTGGTGCTTCTCCTGGAGGCCGCGGAGGCGGTCTTTGAGGTAGGCGCCGACGATGAAGGCGTTCTCCTGGAGCCTCTCCCTGTCGAGCACCTTGAGGACGGCGAGCCCACCGGCGGTGCACAGCGGGTTGCCGCCGAACGTGTTGAAGTAGGACCGCCTGGTCAGGACCTGCGCGATCTCCGGCGTCGTCACCACGGCGCCCAGAGGGATGCCGTTGCCGATGCCCTGCGTGCCAATTGCATACAAGTGGTCAGCAAAGAAAGAAAAAGGGCTAATGAAGAAGTGACAACTAGAGGGATGCCGTTGCCGATGCCCTGTGCACGCGCGTCTAGTTGTTTCGTGCACCTTTGCCATGGTGACAATGTCAGGGATCACGCCATGGGTCTCGAACCCCCAGAAGTGGCTACCGACGCGCGCGAAGCCCGCCTGGACCTCGTCGGCGATGCAGAGGCCGCCGGCCTTCCTCACAGCGTCGTACGCCAGGGGCAGGTAGCCAGGCGCCACCTCCACGATCCCACCAACACCCTGCGAGCCAAAGGGAAAACCTCAACTCTGCTGCTCACGTCATTTGCAGTACTACTGCCGCTCCGCACATTGGAGGAAGCTCTGCTCTGTTTTAGTGACTGATAGTGACTAGTCCGCGTACCTGGATAGCTTCGGATATGAAGCCGGCGACGTGGCCGGTGGTGCCGAACTCGATGATCTCCTTGACGTCCCGCGCGTATTTCTCGCCGTCCGAGCCGAAGGCGCCTCTGTAGGGGTCCGGGTTGACGGCATGGTGCACGCCACTCTTGAGCAAGCGATCAAAGAAAAGGTTCAGTGTTCCGGGCATCAAGGATCACTACTGTATTCTTGTTCTTCTGATCATACTACGTACGTACCTGAACAACATTGAACTTCCAGTTCTTCTGTGCGGTGGCACCCATGGTGCCGGAGGCGTTGCCGTGGTAGGAGTTCCGGAGAGATACGATATCGTGGGAGCCGGTGTACAGCCGCGCCATCATGATGGCCAGCTCGTTGGCCTCCGTGCCGGAGTTGGTGAAGAAGACGACCTATCATCCATCATGCACCCCGCAACGTCACGTTACTTTGTATACGCAACAAACCGATAATAAAAATGCAAAATTTTTGTTCAATTTATTAGTATGTGCGTGCGTGCGTGCCTTGAGATCGCCGGGCATCTTGGCGGCCAGCGCCTCGGCGAAGTCTGCGATGGCGTGGTTGAGGTAGAGCACGGTGGAGTGCTGCAGGCGGTTGGCCTGCGCGGTGATGGCGTCGATAATGTCGGGGTGGGTGTGGCCGCAGCACACGGTGGCGATGCCGGCGAACGCGTCCAGGTAGCGCCGCCCGTGCTCGTCGTACAGGTACTGTTTCTTCCCCTCCACAATGTTGAGCTGCAAAGGGCCATTAATTGTTTTGCAAAAGAATTTTACTCTACGTACTCGTACTTTGTTAGATGGTTTCAACAGAGAGATGGATCGAGAAAGAACACTGACGGGCTTGGAGTAGAAATGGAACAGGGAGGGGCTGAGGTACTCGGCGCGCTTCCTGGCGATCTCGACGGCGCTCGGCCCGTCGTAGGGCAGCGGCACGTGGTCGAACGCCGGCATTCTCGGCACCTCCACCGGCGTCCTAACCGCCGCGGCGAGCCTAGAGAACGATCTCCTAGCCCCCAGCATATCTCTACGGCCCACCTGAATGGAATATGTTGCCATCACCTGATGTGATTCACTTCCCTTGATTCGAGTCGAGTGTAGGAGAGGAGCAAGGGTTGACGAGAGAGACGGGGTGTGGAGGGAGGGGTTTATAACCTGCAAAAGCTACTCTCTTGGGAATGAAATACTATCAATCAATCTGCGACTCTATTGCCAAAATACAGGAGCGCAGTTACCGGTAGCTAATTAGCTATGAGTCTTTTTGAGCGTTTATTTGGCAATCTCACACGCGAGTGCTCGAAATGGATGCTGGTTTGCAGGGATTGGGTTATTAGTATTTCGCATCACCGGGAAGAGAAGGGGCTACGGTTAGCAGCTTGCTGTTCCCATGAATCTGGACAGTTTCCCTTTTGCGATCAGCGTTGTTGGGCTCACGGGCATGAACGGTACGAGACGTCGTGGTCTAGTTTTAGCCAGCGTAACTTTCTTTACTGTACCTACTAGTGCTACCTGAGTGTGAGTGGTGACTGGTGAGTGCCTCGGAATTCTGCCTGGTTCGTTGAACCTAGACGTGCCGTTGCAAAGACGAAAGAAGAACAAAAACAGAAGCGAGGGATACAAGCGATGGCGTTTGTTGTATCTGCCTCTTCGCTTCGATGCATCCTAAAACAACATTGTTACTGCTGTTTGTTTGATTGATTTGATTTGGACATGCTTTTAACCGCTACGTACTGCTAGGCGTGTTTCAAATCCGGCGTCGGAAGAGACCATCGAAGCCTGGCGACCAGTGCGCTAGTTTACTTCGCTTCACAAATCACGTCTCCTAAAAAAAAATCAGGTCTACTCATACAAACGTACTCTCTCCGTTCACAAATATACGGTGTTTTTGGATATTTTAACATGAAGTACATACGGACTGAAACAAGTGAACAAATACACTAAAATCCGTATGTGCCCGTTCACAAATTTAGGAGCGGAGGGAGTAAAATATTTAGGGTCTCTTTGATTTAAAGGATTTTTATAGGATTTTTGAAGGATTATAATCCTTAGGAATTTTTCCTACGTTGATCGTTTGATTCGTAGGATTGAATCTTGTAGGATTTTTTCCCTAAGGATTCATTTATACTGCATTTCACAGGAATTCTAACATCTAATCCAACCTTTTAGAAGAAACCCTTTGTTTTTCCCGTGACACAATCAAACAAACTCAAATTCTATAGGGATCCAATGGACATGCTATTCCAATCCTACGTTTTTACCATTCCTGTGTTTTTGCAATTCTATGAATCAAAGAGGCTGTTATATTTGAGAAACAGAAGGAGTAGTAATTACAAAACTCTACTATTGCCGATTTGTCGGTTTTTGTTTTCTTCTGGTTGACAGACTTTTGATGTTCGGCTGTGTGCATCCTAATTATGCAGAGTTCGAGTGTTACTCATAATGCTTTGTATTCACTTGATGCTACATTTTGAGTTAATAAAACCGTCCTTTATCGAAAAAAGTAATTACAAAACGAACCATGGGTTGAACTGAACCCGTGTTCCATGTGTGTCGATTGAGTGCTTCTCCTGCCTTCCTACTTAGGAGGATATGGATGTGCCTCCTGCTGTTCAGAATAATCCGCTGTCTGTATATATTAACGAAAGTATAGTTTTTAGAGGATTAACCAAAGTAGCTGAAATGAAAGCAGTTGGGTAAGTAGTCAGACACACGGCAGCATTTCTCTTAAACTAATCCATGGATTGGATTCAGACATATACGTGGTGTGACATTGATTAGGGAACAAACCTTAGCGATCTCAATCAATCAAGTAGTGTTAACTGCGACGAGGCATTAAAAACAACCAGTGGCATGGGCAAATGAATTAACAACAAATCATGTAGTATCATGTATGTGCCTCAGGTTCATATGCTGTTTCGAGTTCTATGCATGATAGATAGTGCTATACATTATCTGAAGAAAGTTTGGACAACTGCGCAGATTAGTTTCGGCCCGTATTTATTTAATCTGGCCTACCTTGATAAAGTTGCACACCATATTTGGTGCACGCGTTCTCCCTTCTAATGCTAAGTAGCTTCATCACACACACACACAGAGAACTTTGCATTATATGCTTCATTAAGGGCTTATAGAGAGGTAGGCTTAGGTTGAGCTGCCATGTATCGGTGTCGGATTGCCGTGATTTGTCGTTTATCAGCAGATGATACCTGTATTTTTACGAACAAATCATGTAACTTTCTCCTTAATCAATTTATATACACTCATTATTTCAGCTGTCTCTCTTCTGGAAAATAAACGTCTTGAGCAAATAGATGCTCTATTTAGGAAACAAAAAGTTGGTATGTAACATTATTGACTCATGTGTGCATTATTTGTTCAGGAGTAGTGTGTGGGGAGCATGCTTTCTAGTTGGATCCACAATGAAGTCACACTTAGTCCTTATCCGATTGCTTTTTTTTAGAAAAGAAGGATGACCCCCGGCCGCTGCATCTGGGAGATGCATGCGGCCACTTTATTTATTAATCTCGAGGACCTTACAAAGTATTATAACAATATGCTTGAATCCGCCATTTTGGCAACATATGCCGCTACTCCTATTCAAATGATGAAGGCATGCTAGCTGGGCCACAACCTAGACCACTCAAGCCTAACATCAAAATGATGAAGGGGTGCTAGGTGGGCCACTACGCAGACCACTCACCTAAGCCTAACATCAAAAGCCGGAAGCCCCAGCCGAGCCACATACGGGTCTGGGGTACAAACCGGCCCGACGCACTCGTGTGTCGTCGCCGCCATCTTCCACAGGTCCGTCTTCAGCGCAAATATTGAGGCTACTACCTTGTCTGGCCATTCAGCCATCGACGTCACCACGATACCAGACAGCTTCGTCCTCCTGCGCGAGTCCATCGTCACACATCGAACGCCGAATCTCCACTGCGCCACGTCGCCGAGATACGCCGCCATCAATGAGTAGGATGAAGCACCGCTCCGCCGAGTCCGGCAGGGCTGCTGAAGACCAAGCACCGTGGAAGAAGGACTCCGAGGCTGAGCACATAGGCGGCAAAGCGCCAACGCACCGCCACCAGACAAACTCCGACCACGCCATCAACCGCCGCCAAGCAACCAAAGCAGCACATCCACCCCAAGCTCACCACGAACGACACTCCCAAGAGGGTGACGACGCCCGGAGCGCCGCTGTCGCTCGATCCGGCAAGGATCTGGGCAACCCTGGTAGAAGTAGACAGAGGCCTTCAGATCCGGATCGGGCGCCGCCGACCACGCCGGAGCCCGGACCAAGGCCGCCGCCCCGGCATCCCATCCGCCGCCCACAGCCCACGTAGCCAAAACCATGGTGACGGAGATCCAGGAGGCGGGAGGGGGGGACCTCAACCCCGCCCAAACTCGTCGGGCAGAAACCACCAGGCCGCAGGCTCGGGGCCTGCCGACGACGCTCCCGTGGCCGCCACCCGCCGGAGGCGCAACCTCAGATCCGTCACACGCCGCCTGCACCGCGCCACAGGGAGCCGAACCTCCCCCACCGCGATTCCCAACCCAGCGTCCGATCTACGCCGCCGGAAACCGAACGCGCCCGCGCCGCGCCTTGCGCGCCCTCGCCACGCCGTCCCGAACACGGCAACCCTCGCCGGTGCGCGCACCCACACGAGCGCCGCGCCGAGTCCCCGCCCGAACGAGCGGCCCGCGCCGCCCTAGCTCGAACTGGAGGAGGGAAGGGCCCCGCCGGCGCCGAGCCGCGCGGGCTTCGCCCGACGACGTCCGGCGGCGGCAGCGAGGGAAGGAGGGGCCGGAGGGGCCTGCGCTGGCGGCGGCTAGGGTTCGCTCCCGGGCCGCCCGCGGGAGCGACCTGGGGAGCGACCTGGGCCGGAGGGGCCTTCTGCTCCAAATCAAATGTCCTCCGTTTTCTTTAAAAATGCGGGAGAATTTCACTTCCCCGGTCTCTGCACCAACTAAAGATGCATACAACCATTATATTATGAGTACCAAGATAAACATGATCCTCAGATTTTTTTTTAAATGAGTATCAAGATTTTTTGATGAGTGGTTCGACCACACACCAAACTTGATCCTCAATAAATTAAGGAAAACCCCTGTGCATCACCTGTCAGTTCTAGAAATTGAAATCGGGTCGTTAGACTACACAACCGCATGCCCAACTAGTGAGACTTTCCTTGTTTAAGCTTTCGATTTGAGTTTAGACGTGATCGCCAGCCTGAGGCTTGCTCAGACATCACTAACTTTCAGCTAACCCATCAGCTCGTCACTTCGCATCATCGTTTTGTACGGTATAAGTGGAGCAACCCTGAGTGGACAACACTGAAAGAACGTTCCCAACAAATATTACTTCGAAACTATCGCCGTAAAACCAAGCGCGAAACCAAATTTTTCTTCCATAAAAAAAGAAACCAATTTATTTTGTTGAGAGAAAAAAGCACAACGAATCAGGCATAAACTCATTCGCCAGAAAAAAATCTTTACCTAATAATAAAGCAAATTGGATTTCTTTCGTCCGTCATGGCATTTTTTCAGAAAAGTCCCTCTATTTCAGAGAATTTAATCCGCAATCCTGTTTTAAGTTAAAACGAATCGTTATTTTCGTATTTTACACAAAAGCCCTGTCTTTTCTTGAAATCAATCCGCCGTCCGGATTTAAGTCACACCCGAACCGTTATTTTACATTTAAAAAAAAACCCTGATGTTTTTGGTAATTCATCCGTGAATCATATTTAAGTCAAACAAATGCTTGTTAAAATCATCCATATCTTTTAAACCGTAACTCCATTTTGAACATGTTACATATGAAATTTGATTAGAAAAATATTTAGAATATGAATATGAGATTATTTTTACATGTTAAGTATTTTTAAATATTATTTTGAAATATATTTGAGTCAAACCAAATGATTTTCTAAATTATCTGTATCTTTTAAACCGTAATGTCGATTTTAACATATTATATATGAAATTTTATTAGAAAAATGTGTGGAATCTAAATATGATGTTAATTTTACCTGTTAAATATTTTTAAAATATTGTTATGGAAGCAAACTTATAATTTATAGAGCAAGATCCTTTTTTTCATATCGGCGGCAATCCAGATTGCAAATAAACACCCCACTATAACCATATACGGAAAAGAAAACATCGATAACTACACATGCATACCTCTGAAAAATATCGCAGGGGAAAACAACAGATTTCTCGTCGCGAGAGTGGGAGAAAGCGAGAGAGAGAGAGAGAGAGAGAGAGAGAGAGAGAGAGAGAGAGAGAGAGAGAGAGAGAGAGAGAGAGAGAGAGGGAGGACAGAGGGAGAGAGAGACGCCTTAGGATTAACCGTATTCAACACACGTTTTTTCTTGTTTTGTGTGAACACCGAGGCCATCGCCGGCGAGAGTGAGAAGGAGGATAAACGGCAACACAAATATGATGCCTCGCAAAAATAAATGAGATGGACCTATTATGGTCTTGAGTGATGGTTGTTGACTTAAGAGCGTGTGTTATGTTTTCTCTTCCGTTGCAACACACGGGCTCTTTTGCTAGTAATAAACAAGGCAATAGACTCCTTTTCGGGAGCAATTCATCCTTCCCGAACGCATCATACAACTCCCCATTGTACCGCGCTCTTCAAATGAGCTTCTTCCCCCTTCTCCCTCTTATCATGGCAAGTCCTTAAGAAATAACTCTGATGGGCAGAAAAAGGAAGGCGTTAAGAGACCCTCTTGGCCCAACCCTAGACACTCTAAGATCCCTTTTCAAACCTGCTCTGCTCCCATTTAAGGAAAAAGAATTTCACGTTCTTCGTGAAAGGAAGGGAGGATTAGGAAAGTCCTATTGATTGCTGCTTTCTCCAGACCGCCGGGAAAAGTATGAAAAAAGGCTCAAATGGTACGATCCCTCCGTCACCCCAGAATGAAAGAGGTGATCTCGTAGTTCTTCTGTCAACTAATCGCCACATGATAAAAAGCCGTCTACTACTTGCTGAGTGCTATGATTGCCTGGATTTAGTTAAGCGCATGAAACAAACATGATGATTCACTTGCAGGTTAATTGGCCTCCTGTCACAAATGTACCTCCTCCGTTCATATATATAATACTCCATCCGTCCCATAATATAAGATGCTTTTATATTATGGGACGGAGGTAGTATGTTTTAACTTTTTCTAAATCGACTATATATAGATATGTTTTAGTTTGTTTATGCACACATTTCAGTCCGTATGTGTTTATTTGGTATTGTAGATGTAGTTTTTTTTCTATAGTCTTGATCAAAGTGCAAATATTTGACTTTTTCTATACAAAATACAATATACCTTAATGTTTGATGGGATGTAGTAGTAGAAAACGGAATACACCCTCACTTTCATATGGACCATACCTCCATATGAAAGTTTCAAATGATCCAATCGCTAATATTGCTTTTGCCTCTTAGAGCATCTGTAGTAGACACTCAAAAGTTTGACCCCTCCCCTCCTCTAAAAATCTCATCTTTTAGGGGAGTCAACTTTTCTTCATCTAGAATATCCCCCAAAGCATAATCCTTTTTTGCCAATTCATCCACATGTTTTCAAACATATCACCACTTATTAATTCAGAACTAGCAAATTCAAGTACACACGATTCAAATGGATACCGATTTTATGTTTTAAAAAATTAACCATTCAAATTCAAATAGTAACAACATATTGTCCAAATGAACTAAGAATCCAAATAAACATGATAAAACTTCTATGAAGTTGCGAGTGGTGCTCACTAAGATCTTCAAGTTGGTCGTGAGCTTGTTAGTTCTTGTTCCTTTGTATGCTTGGATCGTACTAGGGTGGCGTTTCGGCTCCACCCAGACACCATTGTAGCCGCAAGCCCTTCGGGCCCTCCACCTCATTTTGATGATCATGTTGTGCAAGATCACGCGTGTTTATCATTATATGCCGGAAGTGTTTTTGAAGAGAACAAAAACCTCTCTCAAATCATCCTTGAGAATGCTTGATTGTCTTCACAAATGTGGCTCTGGAGGATAGATACCATTGGCAAGGTAGTATCCGATGGTGTACTCATGGCCAATGACAACATAGTTGCAAGGTGGAGTGTCACCACCAAGATACCTAGCAAACAGACGAGATCGTTGGAGGACATTGATTATAGTGAGAGTTAGGCATCACAAAGTATGAGTACCAAATTCACAGATCATGTGATGCAACTACCTCAAGAATGATGGTTAGATCATGACAATGCCCTCTATACTGACCTTGCCATGCCATAGGACAATTCTTCATGTCCAATGCATACTGTCAACGGATCATGGCATCGTTGGCCAGCCGCTATCTTCACTTTTTGCTAGGAGCCTTCCGGTATCTCCATCACTGGGAGCCCTCAAGTACTCCAGTCCATAGATCTCGATCATAACTTTTCAGATTCCTCTCACACAATCAAGGATGAGATTTTCCCTAATGCAGACATAGTCCTGGCATTGATCAGGCATCAATAGGCAAGGACTCCCATGACCGCTGTAATCTTCAACAACTTGCACTTGATTTTTCCGCTGCATTCCTGCTCAGCTTATATCGAGAAAGTATCTTGGCAATTTAATATATGTCAATAAAATCCAGAAAATAGCTAAAGCTAACAAAATCCATAGAAAATTCATTTCAATTCATAGTTATACAAATGATATGTCCATTCTGATCAAAAAGTTATGTAGATTTCAAATCCATCATTTCTTTTCATACTGAACAATTTACAATTCGTGCATTTAATTAAATTTTGTTGATGCACTATTTAATTTGAATAAATCATCACTAAATAACTATAACTCCAGTAAATATAAATGATGTATCCAAATCGATTAGCAAAATGTGTAGAATCTATGCCATTATCATGCATGCTAATCACTTCTAAAATTATGTTTAGGGTTAAGCCATAATTAATGTCTTTGTTTTACCATGTACTTTTCCACTTTCAACAAATAGCTAAAACTAATGCCTTTCTTTTAGAGATTCTAAATGGACTACATACGGCGCAAAATGATTGAATCTACATTATAAAGTATGTCTATGTCCATCCGTATGTAGCCCACATTGAAATATCTTAAGGACTTGTGTTTAGAAACGGAGGGAGTAGTATTATAGAAATGTTATCATAAGAGAGTGATCCCCACTATTTCTAATTATTTCAACATGTGTGCTTCCACGTCATCAAAATTGTTCTGGCTGTTAGATTTACTAGCTTGATCCACTAGCATCCTTTCGATGTATGCATGAGAATCCTCTATATATGCATCATTCATCAGTGCTCTGAATGGGTTTTAAATGAAATTGCATTAAATTGTGATAAGAACAACTTTTCATGTTAAGATTTTTTTTGCATATGCAAAAATTTCTCACGTAGTTTAAACTGAAGGACTGAATTAGCATTTTACACACTATTTAGAAACTATATATCTAATTTCACGACAACGTGTGGGCTATTGTCTAGTTTATAATTCATTTCCACCCATTGAAAATGTTTAGACTTACCTTAGTTTATTTTCATCACCATCATATGCCATGTTATTAGCATTTAAATTGTTATTTAGCTACAAGATTAAATCCTAATTAAAATATGGAGTTATTAGAAATGAACTTAATTGCAATCAACTCCACTTAATATGTTGCTAGAATGCACTAGGCATTTCATACATCATCCATGCCATGTCATGTATTGCATATCATGAGCATGTTCGATCTTCATTGTGGTAGTAAAATGCATCATTTGCTCTTTGCCAGTGTTTCTACTACTAGGATCTGAGATGTGCCAAGCGTGGATTCCAGGCAAGAAAATTCTCCTTATCCAATAGGGCACATCATATTGCTGTTGGCAACGTAGTAGGAAAAAAAAATTCATGCCTACGATCACCCAAGATCAATATGAAGATGCACAATGGGTTGGGATCACGATCGTTACCATCACCGAGCTGCAGCGGAAGAAGAACATGTCAGTGTAGATTGTACTTGGAGTCCCTTGAACCATCCAAAAAACGATCGCTTGAGCTGAAGACTGAAAGCATGACCTCTCTACTTGGTTGCAAGCCTGCAACCTTCACGTTTCGGCAGTGCTTCTTGTCCAGAGCTATTCGTCGCTGGAGAATTAGAGTGAGGAGATTAGAACCACACTGTCTTCTAATTATGAGGACAAGAGGATTACCCTAGCTCTAATTAGTTAACCAGGACCAACTAGAATTAGAACTAGAAGAGGCTCCAAAACTTGTATATACAATAGAGCAAAAACTCCTAGTATATATAGGTTGGAGGAGGAGGAGAGGGCAGCCACCAAGGGGGGGGGGGGTCCCCGTTGGGGCGTCAGCCAAGGGGGGAGGAGTTGGACTCCTCCCCTAGTCCAATTCGCCCCCACAAGGAAACAGGGGGGCACTTCCCTATGGGCCCTTGTGGCCCATAACTCCTTCCACCTCTTGGCCTTTTAAGGCCCATTGATATTTAAATTAAATATAAAATGTTCTAAATACCTCTAGACCATTTTTAAATATATTTTAACATCTCGGGAAACATTTCCACCTGTATATAATATATCGGTAATATCCGGTATTACCCGATATTCACTGAAACCCTTCAGTGACCCGAAACGCTTTCGGATCCTTGCGGAACTATTACGAATATTCTTCAAATAATTCCACAAATATATTCTCATGAATCCCGTACTACCAACACTCGGTAGATCGTGATTGCCTTAAGCTTGTGACCCCGTAGGTTTGGTAACCCGTAGACATGAACGAAACCGTTCGTTCAATGACCGGCAGTGGGACCGTGGACTTCTGTATCGGTCCCTATGACTACACGAATGATATCGAGTGAACCTTTGGTTATCATGTGCTATTCCCTTTCCTTCACGATACTTCACAAAACTAGGGATGTATTAGTATCCTCCCGAGTCATCACCATGCTCATTATACCGAAATCCTCATTACCGGTTTTGTTCTTCTTTCTCGTTATTGTGTTCCGGCATCCTCATGACGAAGTCCCATGCGTCTGGCCAGACGATGATCAATGACGTCACACCGAGAGGTCCCTAAGAATATCTCTCTATGGCCGGAGGAGCAAATCCCACTCTCGAGCTATCTGGTTACTTGTCAAACATTCTGATGAACCTGTAAGCTGTCCTTTTGATCAGTGTGTTACATGTGATGTTTGAGCAACCCCAAAGCCCACCATACGGTAAGAATTGACCACAATACTCTCATGGTCTAAGGATCAATATCACGTGTTAACACTCCGTGTTATTACAATTGAATGCAGACAATATTTACTCAATTGATAACAAACAAGATTGGGTCGATTCAATATGATCGTTCTTCTAACGTCATAATCTCAGTGTTGTTTTAGGATCATCGTTACACTAAACAATATCCTAAGATCCGGAAAATGTGATCACCAACAACACTTGAGCTAGTCCTAGAGGCGAGACTAGGAACCTTTATTTTACCATTTATCATTCCACACGTGCATATGAGTGTCAATGTACAAAAGTAGGGGCTCTCCTTTTGACCCCTTTACTTGTGCACGGGCAGTCAGAGCCACGTGCCACGGCCACACTTAGCAGGGCAGAGGAGGGAAGCCAGAGAGAAGCTGAAGCACAAGACAACCAAGGCAACGCCAAGACCAGAAACACAAGAGGGCAAGAGGGCGAGGTAGACTCCCTCGGCAAGATCCTTGCCGAGGCAGCCTCCGCAGCCCCGACAAGAGCCTTGCCGGGGCAGCCTGCCCGATGCCAGCGGAGCAAGTCACCCTTGGGCCCACGGTTTCCAACCCAACCAACCACATTGGAACCAAGGCTCGGGAGGCGCCTTTGTGGTGGCATGCAGATCTTCGTCAATATCATAAACATGTGAAATCAGATGAGGACTAGAAGACGGCGACCCTCGGCGGGATCCTAGCCGAGGAAATCCACAAGACCCCCGGCAAGCGCCTTGGCGGGGACGACTGCAACGCCACGGCAAGACCCTTGCCGAGGGCATCAGCGGGGCCACTGCCAGGCCTGCACCAGCAAAGACTCCACCGCCGTCCCCAAGCAGCTGCTAGCTCAACCAGCTGGGCAGGCACCTGCGTGGCGACGGGCGGCCTCTACACCGACTCAGCAAGCACCTGCATGGTGGCATGCAACTCTTCGTGAAGGCCCTGCCACCGCGCCACCTCAGCAGCCTACCTGCCTACATGGCGCTGCACACATCGCTGGCCTGGGAGCATGTCAAAGCGAGGCGGAGCGGCGACGGACGGGACGGGCCTCGTTCCCGTCCCCGATAAAGCTAATGGACACCTAAGTAGCACATTTAATGCGCTTTGTCCCATAATTCCGGGCGATAAGCTCGCGCACTATACACCTTTCCACCTCATGTGTGCCACTGTGGTAACCCCTTTTCGACTATAAAAGGAGGCCCGAGGCATACTGGAGGAGGATTCGGCTCTTTGGAACTACGCAGGCACCGTAGCTAGTTCGAGAGCACAAGAACACTCAATACATCCACCAAAGTAGGAATAGGGTATTACGCATCTCCGCGGCCCGAACCTGGGTAAACGACCCGTGTGCTTCCTGTCAGACCTGCTCTTTGCACAACCTCGCGCCCGCCGACCGTAGAAGGGATCCCAGTGACCCCATAGGTGTCGTTCTCACCGACATCTTTGGCGCGCCAGGTAGGGCGCGCAGTTGTGAGAATCTGGTCTAGCAGTTAGCCTAGCAGTTCTTCATCGCCATGGCTCCCAAGAAGAATATGATCACGACGATCGGCTCGTCGGGAGCCGAGCGGCCCGTGCCAGTGCGGGCGAGCAGCGGGCCGGTTGCGGACAGAACCTGAGCCGCGGCACGCGAGCACCAGCATCTCTCTGGCAGTCAGAGCCCGGCGAACGACATCGTTCGTGCGCTAGACGACGGGCAGCACACCGCCAAATCCAAAGACGAGGCTGGCCCCCCGCAGGCGGCGCGGGCCCCTCCAGGGGTGTTGTTGTGCCACCTACGGGCGGCGCAGCAACCTCCAAGACGCCTATGCCGGTGCCCACAGCGCGCTCTTCCCAGGGTGTGCGCGCGCGACGAGCTGCGTCACCACGCCGGTGACCCTGGACACCGTCGTGGGAAGAGCCCTGTGCATCATCTGCGGGACGAAGGAGGCCAGCATGCCCGCCGAAGTGCTGGCGAAAATGGCATGAAGCTGCTGGGCCGTGATAGAGCTCCTTCTAACGTGGTTAGAAGTCGAAGCGCGCCATGGTCCACGCAGCTTTTGCCACCGCCCACGCCAGCAGAAGCTTTGGCACGCGTGCAGCTACTCCTCGACTTCCCTCCTGCCGCGGAAAAGCTCGACGAATGGAGGGCCACCATCCGGAGCCTCATCACCATCGCCAACAAAGATGATCCGCGACCGGCGGGGCCCTCAGGCCGACAGCCCGTCGAGCCACCACATGCCAGCGGTGGAAGGACCGGGGGAGCTGCAGCCACAGTACACTCTCCTCCCCCGCGCCAGTTGCCGCCGGTGCCGGTCCATCGTGACGACGCTTGTGATAACATTTCCATAGCGTCGACCGATCCACGGACCCACGGCGACCAGCGCCAAGTTCTTCGAGAACGAGCCCATGAAGACGCTCGAACCACCATCGAGCGCCGGCGCGATACACGCCACCAGTCGGATAAGCGGCAGGACCCGCTATGGACCACCCAACACCGGGGGGCTCCGGCGGCCTACCTTACGAGGTGGGTTTCCCAGCCTTTACTCGTGAGCTGCGGCAGTTCCAGTGGTCGTCCCACCGCATGTTCAAGCCCGACGTCGGCGAGAAGTACAATGTCAAGACCCATCCGTCAGAGTTCCTTAGCATCTACACCATCGTGATGCAAGCTGCTGGAGCTCGCGACGACAAGGTGCTTGCCAATTACTTCCCGTTGGCACTGAAGCCCAACGTCAGGTATTGGTGGATGCACTTGCCGGCGGATTCCATTTCTTCTTGGTCTGATCTGTGCCATGAGTTCGTTGGTGCCTTCACCGGAGGCCACCAAGCTCATGGTCCGGCCAGTGATTTGCATATCATTCCCCAAAAGGAAGGGGAAACCCTGCGCAAGTACATACAGAGGTTCAGCCGGGTGCAGTACAACATCCCCGATGTTCATCGCGCCGCCGTGATTAGTGCGTTCCATCAGAACATGCGCAATCGCAAGATGCATGAAGAGCTGGCGATGAACAAGGTTAAGGATGTGGCCGAACTTTATGTTCTGGCCGATAGGTGCGCCCGGGCTGAAGAGGGAAGGAAGTACCCCGGCGTGGAAACCGACTCTACTAATGAAGACACCGCCGCCCCAACGAAGAAGGGCCGGCTTCGCAACAGGAAACGCAAGGGCAAGGCCGTGCTTGCCGTCGAGGGATCCGATGACACCGGCGCTGCCAAGAAGGCCAAGGCAGACGACCCCGACAAGGCGATTGCTGGATGCGCCGCCTGCCGGGCCTTGGCAGCTGCTGACAAGCCATGAGGCTCTAACAAGCAGTGTTGCAAGATCCACCGCACCAAGGGCCACGACCTCCAGAACTGCCGACAGGTCGAGCTGCTTGCCGAAAAGCAAAAGGCAGAGTATGAGAGGCGGGAGAAGGAGAAGGGTCAGGATGGTGCCGAAGGATCCGGCAAGAAGAGTGGCAGCGAAGGAGGCCGCCGCGGCAAGGATAACCAGCAAGAGACGCCCGCTCGGGGCCGTGACAAGAAGCAGGAAGATGATGATCGTGACGAGGATGACGAGTCTGACGAGCAAGAATTTCAGAAGGCTACGGAGGCCATGTGCGTCAATGGTGGAGCCTCGCTGCACACTTCTCCCCGCCAGCTCAAGCAGCGGGCGTGTGAGATCACAGCAGCGGAGCCATCGTTCGACGCTCAGAAGCCGCTGAAATGGTCCAGCACGCCCATCATCTTTGACGCTGAGGACCACCCTGATCGCACCACTGCGGTCCGGTGTTTGCCGTTGTTGGTCTCACCAACGATACGCAACCTCAAGGTGAACAAGATGCTGGTTGACGGCGGGGCCGGTCTGAACTTAATCTCGCCTGTTGTGATCAAGAGGCTGCAAATTCCCGACGGAGACCTCGAGGATACGGGCACGTTTCAAGGGATCAACCCGAGAAGGAGCCAGCTGAAGGGGAAGGTCATGTTGCCTGTGACTTTTGGAGGCAAGCTGAACTACAGGACGAAGATGATTGTCTTCGATGTAGCCGAGATCCCCTTGACCTACAATGGGATCCTCGGCCGCCCGGCACTAGGCAAGTTCATGGTGGCGGCGCATTACGCCTACAACACGCTGAAGATACCTGGGCCGATGACCATCATCACCGTTCCCTGCGACAAGAAGGATGCGCTGATCTGCGCCGACCTACTCTACCGGGAAGCAGTTGCAATAGCTGCCGCCAAGGCACTTGCTCCTGCCGCTGAAGCACCGGGAGGGAAGAAGAAGACCGGCAAGACCTCTCGCACCCACTCCGGCGAGCGCACCTCTTCGGAGTGTTGCGCTACCGTTGAGGACGTGCTAGAGAGCTCCACCGGCAAGAGCAAGAAATCTAGAGCTGCACCGCCACAGACCAAGAAGGTGTCCGTTAAGGAGGATGGCACGGGAGGGGCTTTCACCATAAGCTCCACCCTCGACAGCAAATACGAAGGCGCGCTCGTCACCTTCCTGCGGGCGAATGTCGACGTGTTTGCATGGCAAGCATCCGACATCCCCGACGTTCTAATACGTCTCCAACGTATCTATAATTTTTTATTGTTCCATGCTATTATATTATCTGTTTTGGATGTTTATGGGCTTTATTATACACTTTTATATTATTTTTGGGACTAACCTACTAACCGGAGGCCTACCCTTTCTTGCCTATTTCAATGTTTCGAAGAAAATGAATATCAAACGGAGTCCAAACGGAATGAAACCTTCGGGAGAGTTATTTTTGGAATGGAAGCAATCCAGGAGACTTGGAGTGTACGTCAGGGAAGCAACGAGGTGGCCACGAGGCAGGGAGGCGCACCTGCCCCCTGGGCGCGCCCCCACCCTCATGGGCCCCTCGTGGCTCCCCTGACCGACTTCTTTCGCCTATATATATCCATATACCCTAAAAACTTCGGGGAACCGAATAGATCGGGAGTTTGGCCGCCGCAAGCATCTGTAGCCACCAAACCAATCGGGACCCTGTTCCGGCACCCTGCCAGAGGGAGGATCCCTCACCGGTGGCCATCTTCATCATCCCGGCGCTCTCCATGACGAGGAGAGAGTAGTTCACCCTCGGGGCTGAGGGTATGTACCAGTAGCTATGTGTTTGATCTCTCTCTCTCTCATGTTCTTGAGGTGATACAATCTTGATGTATCGCGAGCTTTGCTATTATAGTTGGATCTTATGATGTTTCTCCCCCTCTACTCTCTTGCAATGGATTGAGTTTTCCCTTTGAAGTTATCTTATCGGATTGAGACTTTAAGGATTTGAGAACACTTGATGTATGTCTTGCATGTGCGTATCTGTGGTGACAATGGGATATCACGTGATCCACTTGATGTATGTTTTGGTGATCAACTTGCGGGTTCCGCCCATGAACCTATGCATAGGGGTTGGCACACGTTTTCGTCTTGACTCTCTGGTAGAAACTTTGGGGCACTCTTTGAAGTTCTATGTGTTGGTTGAATAGATGAATCTGAGATTGTGTGATGCATATCGTATAATCATACCCACGGATACTTGTGGTGACATTGGAGTATCTAGGTGACATTAGGGTTTTGGTTGATTTGTGTCTTAAGGTGTTATTCTAGTACGAACTCTATGATAGATCGAACGGATAGAATAGCTTCGTGTTATTTTACTACGGACTTTTGAATAGATCGATCAGAAAGAATAACTTTGAGGTGGTTTCGTACCCTACCATAATCTCTTTCTTTGTTCTCCTCTATTAGTGACTTTGGAGTGACTCTTTGTTGCATGTTGAGGGATAGTTATATGATCCAATTATGTTATTATTGTTGAGAGAACTTGCACTAGTGAAAGTATGAACCCTAGGCCTTGTTTCAACACATTGCAATACCGTTTTCGCTCAATTTTATCATTAGTTACCTTGCTGTTTTTATATTTTTAGATTACAAAAACCTATATCTACCATCCATATCACACTTGTATCACCATCTCTTCGCCGAACTAGTGCACATATACAATTTACCATTGTATTGGGTGTGTTGGGGACACAAGAGACTCTTTGTTATTTGGTTGCAGGGTTGTTTGAGAGAGACCATCTTCATCCTACGCCTCCCATAGATTGATAAA
Organism: Aegilops umbellulata; assembly: GCA_032464435.1. Classification (NCBI taxonomy): domain Eukaryota; kingdom Viridiplantae; phylum Streptophyta; class Magnoliopsida; order Poales; family Poaceae; genus Aegilops; species Aegilops umbellulata. The sequence continues at coordinate 5,055,259 of CP136059.1, forward strand.
CCTTAGGTCATCCACTTGAGGGAAATTTGCTACTGTCCTACAAACCTCTGCACTTGGAGGCCCAACAACGTCTACAAGAAGAAGGTTGCGTAGTAGACATCATGTTCCCAGGGAGGTGATTGAGCACCACCTTGTTGTCTGCCCCCATGTGTGACCCTTCAAGCAGAAGGTCAGGAAGCAAGCTTTGGAACGGCAGGAGTTCATCACAGAGGAGATCAGGAAGTTGGAAGCAGCAAGCTTGGTGAGGGGAGTGCTCCATCTGACGTGGTTGGCCAATCCGGTGGTGGTGCGCAAGGCAAATGAGAAGTGGAGGCTGTGTATTGACTACACAAATATCAATAAGGCTTGTCCTAAGGACCCCTTCCCATATCCGCGCATCAACCATATTGTTGACTCCACAACCGGGTGTGATCTGTTATCATTCCTCGACGCCTACTCGGGCTACCACCAGATCTTCATGACAAGAGAAGACGAAGAGAAGACATCATTCATCGCCCCATGTGGTACGTATTGCTTTTTACGGATGCCTTTCGGGTTGAAGAGTGCTGGCTCGACGTTCGCAAGGGCGGTCCAAATTGGTTTTGAGCCCCAACTACATAGAAATATGGAAGCTTACATGGATGACATAGTGGTCAAAACCAAGGACAAGGCAACTCTTGTACAAGACTTAGAACAGACGTTTGCCAACCTGCGCAAGATCAACCTCAAGTTGAACCCTGAGAAGTGTGTCTTCGGCGTTCCGTTGGGCAATCTTCTCGGGTTCTTTGTGTTGCAGCATGGGATCGAGGCAAAACCAGACAAGTTCAAGGGTATCGAGCAGATTGAGGTGCCCAAGTGGATCAAGGATGTGCGTCGGCTCACTGGCTGCGTTGCCGCCATGAGCCGATTCATCTCCAAGTCTGCCGAGCGCGCCCTTCCCTTTTTCAAGATTTTGAAAAAGGCGGGCCCAATGGAGTGGACCCCGGAGGCCAAAGTAGCACTGCAGGATCTGAAGAAATACCTCTCTTCTACACCAGTACTGGTGGTGCCTAAACCACAAGGGTTGTTGTTGTTGTATCTGGCGGCTAGGAATCAAGTGGTCACTGCCGCGCTGGTGGCGTAGAGGGAGGTCGACGAAGAGGAAGTGGAAACGGAAGGACCGGTGGATGGCACGTCAGAGATTCCCCCGGCAGGGCCTGGTGCCGGCAAGGCAAGGCCCCCGCCAGAGTCTGACGCCATCGGGACAGGGCCCGCGCAGCCAAGTGAAGTGGTGCAGAAGAAGAAGATGATGCAGCACCAGGTTTACTTTGTCAGCTCCCTCTTGCAGAGGGCTAGGTCAAGGTACTCCGGTGTGCAGAAATTGCTCTTCGGCCTCCTTATGGACTCGAGGAAGCCGCGTCGTTACTTCTAAGCCCACGAGATCACTTTCGTCACCCGCCTCCCGTTGCAACGGATACTGCACAACGCAAACGCAACCGGAAGGATTGTGGAGTGGGCTTGGAGTTGTCAAGCTTTGGGTTGAAGTTTGATAGTACTTTGACAATCCAGAGCAGAGTCTTGGCAGAGTTCATTGCAGAATGGACCTCAACGCCTAACGAGGAAATCCAGGAGACCACTCTCCCCGACAAGTAAGCAAGTCACAACTGGATCATGTACTTTGACGGGGCTTTCTCGCTGCAAGACGCCGGTGTTGGTGTGCTACTCGTCACACCCACCGAAGAGCACCTCAAGTATGTAATCCAGATGCACTTCTCCAAGGAGATGTCCACCAACAACATTGCTGAGTACGAGGGGTTGCTTGCCGGTCTCAGGATCGCAGCAGACCTTGGGGTTAAGAAGCTCATCGTCAGGGGTGATTCGCAGCTTGTCGTCAGACAAGTCAATAAAGATTATCAGAGCCCGTTGATGGAGGCCTACGTAGATGAGGTGACAAAGCTGGAAGAGCGCTTTGACGGTATACAAGCGGAGCACGTTCCTCTAGCGGAGAACGACATCATCGATTACTTGTCAAAGCGCGCTGCATTCAAGCTACCTGTGGAACCAGGTACATTTTTGCTTCGGTTAACTCAACCATCCGTCGAACCATCAACGGGGTAGAACAAACGAAGGAAATCAGGCCCCGGCAAGTACTTACCCGCTGAGCCCCCGGGGGCCGCCGGCAAGGGTGTTGCCGTGGATTCTGAGCCTACCGAGGAGCGACTGACTACGGCAGGCCGTCAAACCCTGGCCGTAGAGATGGCCGCTCCCATGGCAGAAGAAATGCCTTTGGTCCTTGCCGTCGAGCCCCAGGCTCCGGCATGGGCACAACATACCGTTCGATTCCTCCAAACAGGTGATACGTCTCCAATGTATCTATAATTTTTGATTGCTCCATGCTATATTATCTACTGTTTTGGACTATATTGGGCTTTATTTTCCACTTCTATATTATTTTGGGACTAACCTATTAACCGGAGGCCCAGCCCAGAATTGCTGTTTTTTTTCCTATTTCAGTGTTTCGAAGAAACGGTATATCAAACGGAGTCCAAACAGAATGAAACCTTCGGGAACGTGATTTTCTCATCAGATAAGATCCAGGAGACTTGGACCCTCCGTCAAGAAAGCCATGAGGCGGTCACGAGGCTGGAGGGCGCCCCCTAGGGTGCGCCCCCTGCCTCGTGGGCCCCTCGAAGCTCCACCGACATACTCCTTCCTCCTATATATACCTACATACCCACAAACGATCAGAACAGGAGCCAAAAACCTAATTCCACCGCCGCAACCTTCTGTACCCACGAGATCCCATCTTGGGTCCTGTTCCGGAGCTCCGCCGGAGAGGGCCATCATCACGGAGGGCTTCTACATCATCATAGCCCCTCCGATGAAGTGTGAGTAGTTTACCTCAGACCATCGGGTCCATAGTTAGTAGCTAGATGGCTTCTTCTCTCTTTTTGGATCTCAATACAATGTTCTCCCCCTCTCTCGTGGAGATCTATTCGATGTAATCTTCTTTTTGCGGTGTGTTATTTGAGACCGATGAATTGTGGGTGTATGATCAAGTCTACATATGAACTATATTTGAATCTTCTCTGAATTCTTTTATATATGATTGGTTATCTTTGCAAGTCTCTTCGAATTATCAGTTCGGTTTGGCCTACTAGATTGGTTTTTCTTGCAATGGGAGAAGTGCTTAGCTTTGGGTTCAATCTTGCGGTGTCCTCTCCCAGTGACAGAAGGGGCAGCAAGGCACGTATAATATTGTTGCCATCAAGGATAACAAGATGGGGTTTTTATAATATTGCATGAAACTATCCCTCTACATCATGTCATCTTGCTTAAGGCGTTACTCTGTTTTTAACTTAATACTCTAGATGCATGCTGGATAGTGGTCGATGAGTGGAGTAATAGTAGTAGATGCAGGCAGGAGTCGGTCTACTTGTCTCGGACGTGATGCCTATATACATGATCAATCCTAGATATTCTCACAACTATGCTCAATTCTGTCAATTGCTCAACAGTTATTTGTTCACCCACCGTAGAATACTTATGCTCTCGAGAGAAGCCACTAGTGAAACCTATGGGCCCCGGGTCTATCCTCATCATATCAATCTCCATCACTTTATTATTGCTTTGCTTTTTTACTTTGCCTTTTACTTTTTACCTTGCATCTTTATATCAAAAATACCAAAAATATTATCTATCAGATCTCACTCTCGTAAGTGACCACGAAGGGATTGACAACCCCTAATCGCGTTGGTTGCGTTGAGCTATTTGTTTTGTGTAGGTACGAGGGACTTGCGTGTAGCCTCCTACTGGATTGATACCTTGGTTCTAAAAAACTGAGGGAAATACTTACGCTACTTTGCTGCATCATCCTCTCCTCTTCGGGGAAATCCAACGCAGTGCTCAAGAGGTAGCAAGAAGAATTTCTGGCGCTGTTGCCGGGGAGGTCTACGCAAAAGTCAACATACCAAGTACCTATCACAATTCCTTATCTCTCGCACTACATTATTTGCCATTTGCCTCTCGTTTTCCTCTTCCCCACTTCACCCTTGCCATTTTATTTGCCCTCTCTTTTCCATGTGCCTTCTTTTTGCTTGCATCTTCGCTTGCTAATATCTATGGATCCTCATCCGCTTGCAATCTTTTTAAGAGATCCAATTATGATGAACCAATTCCTAGTGATTTGGATGACTAAGATTATCTTTATAAGCTTTTGCCTGAAATCCGTAAATCTAAAAATTGTGATGAAGTACTTTATGAAGCGATTCAAGATAGATCTTTGAATAAAAAGCATGATTGCAATGATTTTACTATAAATTTTATCGATGTCAATTGTGCTAAAAATATGCAAAACCCTAAGCTTGGGGATGCTAGTTTTGCTATGTCCAATAGTCATAATTGGGGGGATTCTTCTTATGATCTTGAAAATTTATTTAAGCCCCATGACGAATATAAGACTGATAATAGTGTTTGCAATAATATTGAAAGTGGGTTTGGAAGAGTGTCAACATTAGATCCCACATGTTTGGAGAATGTTCAATCTTATGATTTTTTTTGATAAAAGTGGGTTTGGAGAGGTCATGACTTTAGTTAATGATAATCCCACTATTTTGGAAGAGTGTCAACTTTGCATGCATGTGGGTCGTATTGAAAGTATTTCATGTGATAGCTATTTTGTTGAATTTTCTTATGATCCCACATGTAATTATTATGAGATAGGAAAATATGGTTATAGAATTTTTCATGATAATAAATTACCTCTCGTTATGTTGAGATTGCTATTGTTTCTTTCCGCTTCCTTGCATATGCTAGTTTTTGCTTGCCTTGATAATTTGTTTGCCTATAACATGCCTATGCATAGGAAGTATGTTAGACTTAGATGTGTTTGTCACGTGCTATTTGATGCTCTCTTTGTGCTTCAATTCTTGTCTTTCGTGTGAGCATCATTGAAATCTCAATGCCTAGCTAGGGGCGTTAAACAACAGCGCTTGCTGGGAGGCAACCCAATCTTATTTTTTGGTTTTTTTGGTTTTTGTTTCTGTTTAGGAATAAATAATCCATCTACCTTCTGTTTAGATTTAGTTTTATGTTTTAATTAGGGTTTGTGCCAAGTTAAACCTATAGGATCTTCTTGAATGATAGTTATTTGATCTTGCTGTAATTTCCAGAACTTTCTGTTCACGAAAACAATTGTTAAAAATCACCAGAACGTGATAAAATACTGATTCCAACGTATCTATAATTTTTGATTGCTCCATGCTATATTATCTACTATTTTGGACTATACTGGGCTTTATTTTCCACTTTTATATTATTTTTCGGACTAACCTATTAACCGGAGGCCCAGCCCAGAATTGTTTTTTTGCCTATTTCTGTGTTTCGGAGAAACGGAATATCAAACGGAGTCCAAACGGAATGAAACCTTCGGGAACGTGATTTTCTCATCAGATAAGATCCAGGAGACTTGGACCCTCCGTAAAGAAAGCCACGAGGCGGTCACGAGGGTGGAGGGCGCCCCCTAGGGTGTGCCCCCTGCCTCGTGGGCCCCTCGAGGTTCCACCGACGTACTCCTTCCTCCTATATATACCTACGTACCCACAAACGATCAGAACAGGAGCAAAAAACCTAATTCCACCGCCGCAACCTTCTGTTCCCACGAGATCCCATCTTGGGGCCTGTTCCGGAGCTTCGCCGGAGAGGGCCATCATCACTGAGGGCTTCTACATCATCATATCCCCTCCGATGAAGTGTGAGTAGTTTACCGCAGACCTTCGGGTCCATAGTTAGTAGCTAGATGGCTTCTTCTCTCTTTTTGGATCTCAATACAATGTTCTCCCCCTCTCTCATGGAGATCTATTCGATGTAATCTTCTTTTTGCAGTGTGTTATTTGAGAACGATGAATTGTGGGTTTATGATCAAGTCTATCTATGAACAATATTTGAATCTTCTCCGAATTCTTTTATATATGATTGGTTATCTTTGCAAGTCTCTTCGAATTCTCAGTTTGGTTTGGCCTACAAGATTGGTTTTTCTAGCAATGGGAGAAGTGCTTAGCTTTGGGTTCAATCTTGCGCTGTCCTTTCCCAGTGATAGAAGGGGCAGCAAGGCACGCATAGTATTGTTGCCATCGAGGATGACAAGATGGGGTTTTTATCATATTGCATGATACTATCCCTCTACATCATGTCATCTTGCTTAAGGCGTTACTCTGTTTTTAACTTAATACTCTAGATGCATGCTGGATAGTGGTCGATGAGTGGAGTAATAGTAGTAGATGTAGGGAGGAGTCGGTCTACTTGTCTCGGACGTGATGCCTATATACATGATCATACCTAGAAATTCTCATAACTATGCTCAATTCTGTCAATTACTCAACAGTTATTTGTTCACCCACCATAGAATACTTATGCTCTCGAGAGAAGCCACTAGTGAAACCTATGGGCCTTGGGTTTATTCTCATCATATCAATCTCCATCACTTTATTATTGCTTTGCTTTTTTACTTTGCCTTTTACTTTTTACCTTGCATCTTTATATCAAAAATACCAAAAATAATTATCTATCAGATCTCACTCTCGTAAGTGACCGCAAAGGGATTGAGAACCCCTAATCGCGTTGGTTGCGTTGAGCTATTTGTTTTTTGTAGGTACGAGGGACTTGCGTGTAGCCTCCTACTGGATTGATACCTTGGTTCTCAAAAACTGAGGGAAATACTTACGCTACTTTGCTGCATCATCCTCTCCTCTTCGGGGAAATCCAACGCAGTGCTCAAGAGGTAGCAAGAAGAATTTCTGGCGCCGTTGCCGGGGAGGTCTATGCAAAAGTCAACATACCAAGTACCTATAACAATTCCTTATCTCTCGCACTACATTATTTGCCATTTGCCTCTCGTTTTCCTCTTCCCCACTTTGCCCTCTCTTTTCCATGTGCCTTCTTTTTGCTTGCATCTTCGCTTGCTAATATCTATGGATCCTCATCCGCTTGCCAATCTTTTTAAGAGATCCAATTATGATGAACCAATTCCTAGTGATTTGGATGCACTAGATTATCTTTATAAGCTTTTGCCTGAAATCCGTGAATCTAAAAATTGTGATGAAGTACTTTATGAAGCGATTCACGATAGTTTGAATAAAAAGCATGATTGCAATGATTTTACTATAAATTCTATTGATGTCAATTGTGCTAAAAATATGCAAAACCCTAAGCTTGGGGATGCTAGTTTTGCTATGTCCAATAGTCATAATTGGGGGGATTCTTCTTATGATCTTGAAAATTTATTTAAGCCCCATGACGAATATAAGATTGATAATAGTGTTTGCAATAATATTGAAAATGGGTTTGGATGAGTGTCAACTTTAGATCCCACATGTTTGGATAATGTTCAATCTTACGATTTTTTTTGATAAAAGTGGGTTTGGAGAGGTCATGACTTTAGTTAATGATAATCCCACTATTTTGGAAGAGTGTCAACTTTGCATGCATGTGGATCGTATTGAAAGTATTTCATGTGATAGCTATTTTGTTGAATTTTCTTATGATCCCACATGTAATTATTATGAGAGAGGAAAATATGGTTATAGAAATTTTCATGATAATAAATTACCTCTCGTTATGTTGAGATTGCTATTGTTTCTTTCCGCTTCCTTGCATGTGCTAGTTTTTGCTTGCCTTGATAATTTGTTTGCCTATAACATGCCTATGCATAGGAAGAATGTTAGACTTAGATGTGTTTGTCACGTGCTATATGATGCTCTCTTTGTGCTTCAATTCTTGTCTTTCGTGTGAGCATCATTGAAATATCAATGCCTAGCTAGGGGCGTTAAACAATAGCGCTTGTTGGGAGGCAACCCAATCTTATTTTTTGGTTTTTTTGTTTTTGTTTCTGTTTAGGAATAAATAATCCATCTACCTTCTGTTTAGATGGGGTTTTATGTTTTAATTAGGGTTTGTGCCAAGTTAAACCTATAGGATCTTCTTGAATGATAGTTATTTGGTCTTGCTGTAATTTCCAGAAACTTTCTGTTCACGAAAACAATTGTTAAAAATCACCAGAACATGATAAAATACTGATCCCAACGTATCTATAATTTTTGATTGCTCCATTCTATATTATCTACTCTTTTGGACTATATTGGGCTTTATATTCCACTTCAATATTATTTTTTCGGACTAACCTATTAACCAGAGGCCCAGCCCAGAATTGCTTTTTTTGTGCCTATTTTAGTGTTTCGAAGAAATGGAATATCAAACGGAGTCTAAACGGAATGAAACCTTCGGGAACGTGATTTTCTCATCAGATAAGATCCAGGAGACTTGGACCCTCCGTCAAGAAATCCACGAGGCGGTCACGAGGGTGGAGGGCGCCCCCCTACGGTGCGCCCCCTGCCTCGTGGCCCCCTCGAAGCTCCACCAACGTACTCCTTCCTCCTATATATACCTACGTACCCACAAACGATCAGAACAGGAGCAAAAAACCTAATTCCACCGCCGCAACCTTCTGTTCCCACGAGATCCTATCTTGGGGCCTGTTTCGGAGCTCCGCCAGAGAGGGCCATCATCACGGAGGGCTTCTACATCATCATAGCCCCTCCGATGAAGTGTGAGTAGTTTACTTCAGACCTTCGGGTCCATAGTTAGTAGCTAGATGGCTTCTTCTCTCTTTTTGGATCTCAATACAATGTTCTCCCCCTCTCTCGTGGAGATCTTATCGATGGAATCTTCTTTTTGCGGTGTGTTATTTGAGACCGATGAATTGTGGGTGTATGATCAAGTCTACCTATGAACTATATTTGAATCTTCTCTGAATTCTTTTATATATGATTGGTTATCTTTGCAAGTCTCTTCGAATTATCAGTTCGGTTTGGCCTACTAGATTGGTTTTTCTTGCAATGGGAGAAGTGCTTAGCTTTGGGTTCAATCTTGCGCTGTCCTTTCCCAGTGACAGAAGGGGCAGCAAGGCACGTATAGTATTGTTGCCATCGAGGATAACAAGATGGGGTTTTTATAATATTGCATGAAACTATCCCTCTACATCATGTCATCTTGCTTAAGGCGTTACTCTGTTTTTAACTTAATACTCTAGATGCATGCTGGATAGCGGTCGATGAGTGGAGTAATAGTAGTAGATGCAGGCAGGAGTCGGTCTACTTGTCTCGGACGTGATGCCTATATACATGATCATACCTAGAAATTCTCATAACTATGCTCAATTCTGTCAATTGCTCAACAGTTATTTGTTCACCCACCATAGAATACTTATGCTCTCAAGAGAAGCCACTAGTGAAACCTATGGGCCCCGGGTCTATTCTCACCATATCAATCTCCATCACTTTATTATTGCTTTGGTTTTTTACTTTGCCTTTTACTTTTTACCTTGCATCTTTATATAAAAAATACCAAAAATAATATCTATCAGATCTCACTCTCGTAAGTGACCGCGAAGGGATTGACAACCCCTAGTCGCGTTGGTTGTGTTGAGCTATTTGTTTTTTGTAGGTACGGGGGACTTGCGTGTAGCCTCCTACTGGATTGATACCTTGGTTCTCAAAAACTGAGGGAAATACTTACGCTACTTTGCTGCATCATCCTCTCCTCTTCGGGGAAATCCAACGCAGTGCTCAAGAGGTAGCAAGAAGAATTTCTGGCGCCCTTACCGGGGAGGTCTACGCAAAAGTCAACATACCAAGTACCTATAACAATTCCTTATCTCTCGCACTACATTATTTGCCATTTGCCTCTCGTTTTCCTCTTCCCCACTTCACCCTTGCCATTTTATTTGCCCTCTCTTTTCCATGTGCCTTCTTTTTGCTTGCATATTCGCTTGCTAATATCTATGGATCCTCATCCGGTTGCCAATCTTTTTAAGAGATCCAATTATGATGAACCAATTCCTAGTGATTTGGATGCACTAGATTATCTTTATAAGCGTTTGCCTGAAATCCGTAAATCTAAAAATTGTGATGAAGTACTTTATGAAGCGATTCACGATAGATCTTTGAATAAAAAGAATGATTGCAATGATTTTACTATAACATCTATTGATGTCAATTGTGCTAAAAATATGCAAAACCCTAAGCTTGGGGATGCTAGTTTTGCTATGTCCAATAGTCATAATTGGGGGGATTCTTTTTATGATCTTTAAAATTTATTTAAGCCCCATGACGAATATAAGATTGATAATAGTGTTTGCAATAATATTGAAAGTGGGTTTGGAAGAGTGTCAACTTTAGATCCCACATATTTGGAGAATGTTCAATCTTATGATTTTTTTTGATAAAAGTGGGTTTGGAGAGGTCATGACTTTAGTTAATGGTAATCCCACTATTTTGAAAGAGTGTCAACTTTGCATGCATGTGGATCGTATTGAAAGTATTTTATGTGATAGCTATTTTGTTGAATTTTCTTATGATCCCACATGTAATTATTATGAGAGAGGAAAATATGGTTATAGAAATTTTCATGAAAATAAATTACCTCTCGTTATGTTGAGATTGCTATTGTTTCTTTCCGCTTCCTTGCATATGCTAGTTTTTGCTTGCCTTGATAATTTGTTTGCCTATAACATGCCTATGCATAGGAAGTATGTAAGACTTAGATGTGTTTGTCACGTGCTATATGATGCTCTCTTTGTGCTTCAATTCTTGTCTTTCGTGTGAGCATCATTGAAATCTCAATGCCTAGCTAGGGGCGTTAAACAATAGCGCTTGTTGGCAGGCAACCCAATCTTATTTTTTGGTTTTTTTGGTTTTGGTTTCTGTTTAGGAATAAATAATCCATCTACCTTCTGTTTAGATGTGGTTTTATGTTTTAATTAGGGTTTGTGCCAAGTTAAACCTATAGGATCTTCTTGAATGATAGTTATTTGGTCTTGCTGTAATTTCCAGAAACTTTCTGTTCACGAAAACAATTGTTAAAAATCACCAGAACGTGATAAAATACTGATTCCAACGTACCCATAATTTTTGATTGCTCCATGCTATATTATCTACTGTTTTGGACTATATTGGACTTTATTTTCCACTTTTATATTATTTTTCGGACTAACCTATTAACCGGAGGCCCAACCCAGAATTGCTGTTTTTTTTGCCTATTTCTGTGTTTCGAAGAAACGGAATATCAAATGGAGTCCAAACGGAATGAAACCTTCGGGAACGTGATTTTCTCATCAGATAAGATCCAGGAGACTTGGACCCTCCGTCAAGAAAGCCACGAGGCGGTCACGAGGGTGGAGGGCGCCCCCTAGGGCGCGCCCCTGCCTCATAGGCCCCTCGAAGCTCCACCGACGTACTCCTTCCTCCTATATATACCTACGTACCCCCAAACGATCAGAACATGAGCCAAAAACCTAATTCCACCCCCGCAACCTTCTGTACCCACGAGATCCCATCTTGGGGCCTGTTCCGGAGCTCCGCCGTAGAGGGCCATCATCGCGGAGGACTTCAACATCATCATAGCCCCTCCGATGAAGTGTGAGTAGTTTTACCTCAGACCTTTGGGTCCATAGTTAGTAGCTAGATGGCTTCTTCTCTCTTTTTGGATCTCAATACAATGTTCTCCCCCTCCCTCGTGGAGATCTATTCGATGTAATCTTCTTTTTGCGGTGTGTTTGTTGAGACCGATGAATTGTGGGTTTATGATCAAGTCTATCTATGAACAATATTTGAATCTTCTCTGAATTCTTTTATATATGATTGGTTATCTTTGCATGTCTCTTCGAATTATCAGTTTGGTTTGGCCTACTAGATTTGTTTTTCTTGCAATGGGAGAAGTTCTTAGCTTTGGGTTCAATCTTGCGGTGTCCTTTCCCAGTGACAGAAGGGGCAGCAAGGTACGTATAGTATTGTTGCCATCGAGGATAACAAGATGGGGTTTTTATCATATTGCATGAAACTATCCCTCTACATCATGTCATCTTGCTTAAGGCGTTACTCTGTTTTTAACTTAATACTCTAGATGCATGCTGGATAGCAGTCGATGAGTGGAGTAATAGTAGTAGATGCAGGCAGGAGTCGGTCTACTTGTCTCGGATGTGATGCCTATATACATGATCATACCTAGATATTCTCATAACTATGCTCAATTCTGTCAATTGCTCAACAGTAATTTGTTCACCCACCGTAGAATACTTATGCTCTCGAGAGAAGCCACTAGTGAAACCTATGGCCCCCGGGTCTATTCTCATCATATCAATCTCCATCACTTTATTATTGCTTTGCTTTTTTACTTTGCCTTTTACTTTTTACCTTGCATCTTTATATCAAAAATACCAAAAATATTATCTATCAGATCTCACTCTCGTAAGTGACCATGAAGGGATTGACAACCTCTAATCGCGTTGGTTGTGTTGAGCTATTTGTTTTGTGTAGGTATGAGGGACTTGCGTGTAGCCTCTTACTGGATTGATACCTTGGTTCTCAAAAACTGTGGGAAATACTTATGCTACTTTGCTGCATCATTCTCTCCTCTTCGGGGAAATCCAACGTAGTGCTCAAGAGGTAGCAACAGGCGAGCTTCCCGTGGAGCAGGAAGAAGCAGACAAGGTAGCCCGTCGGTCTGCTATGTATCAGTTCGTCGATGACGTCCTGTACAGGAAGAGACTGAACGGTGTGAAATTGAAGTGCATTCCCCGGGAGGAAGGATTGGAGCTGTTGGCAGAGATACACAGAGGCATATGTGGCTCCCACATAGGGTCGAGGGCCCTTGCCGGCAAGGCATTCCGACAGGGTTTCTTCTGGCCCACTGCCCTCCAGGATGCAATGGCACTAGTAACCAAGTGTGAAGCATGTCAGTTTCATTCGAAGAAGCTTCATCAGCCAGCTCAAGCTCTTCAAACAATTCCTCTTTCCTGGACATTCTTGGCTGGGGGCTCGACATCCTGGGCCCTTTCCCCCATGCTGTCGGGGGCTTTGAGTACTTGTACGTTGCGATCGACAAGTTCACAAAGTGGCCGGAGGTGGAAGCAGTGAGGAAGGTGACATCACAGTCAGCCGTCAAGTTCTTCAAGGGGCTAGTTTGTCATTTTGGTGTACCAAACAGAGTCATCACCGAGAATGGCACGTAGTTCACAAGCCACACCTTCATGCAATACATCCAAGACCTCGGCAGCAAGGTCTGTTTTGCTTCCGTGGAACACCCACGGAGCAACGGCTAGGCAGAGAGGGAAAATGCTGAAGTGTTGCAAGGCCTGAGGACAAAGACTTTTGACAGGCTGCACAAGAGTGGAAGGCGTTAGATTTATGAGTTGCCGACGGTTCTTTGGTCGATGAGGACGACGCCAAATCGAGCCACCGGCCAGACACCCTTTGCGTTGGTATATGGGGCAGAAGCAGTTCTCCCCACAGAACTCATATACGGGTCACCTCAAGTGCTCGCTTACGACGAGCTTGAGCAAGAGCAATTGCGACAAGATGACGCAATGCTCCTTGAGGAAGATCGTCTTCGGGCGGCTGTGAGAGCAGCACGCTACCAGCAAGCCTTGCGCCGCTAGCATAGCCGCAAGGTTCATGCCCGAAGTTTTGAGGAAGGCGACCTTGTTCTTCGGCGTGTTCAATCGGCCAAGAATTCCAACAAGTTGACACTGAAGTGGGATGGCCCTTATCGGGTAATACGAGTCACCAGGCCAGGCGCAGTCCGCCTGGAGACCAAGGATGCTGTCCCAGTGAGCAACTCCTGGAACATCGAACATCTTCGCAAGTTTTACCCATAAGGCGCGGTTGCCGGGCCTCCCGGCAAGACACCTTTTGTACAAGCTTTGCCGGCAAGGCATGTAACCCTCAATACAAAGCCAGGCGCAAACCCTGAGCATAAATAAACGAAGCGCTAGCGCCCTAAGTTATAGCATGCATGCCAGGTTAAGTCTTGTAGGTGCATCTAGTGCCCCTTAGTGATTTTGGTGTATTGAAGACTTATAGGTTAAGGGACTAATGTGTTTACGAGTGTACACAGGTCTATAAGTCTATGAGGAGTTTGATATTTACAGAGAAAGTCGACCCCTAAAAATGAAGTTCTTCGACTGAAGACTTTGGATTTCTGAAGACTTTCTGAAGACTTTGAAAGTGAAGAAATTGGTGTGACCTTGAAGACTTGGTATTCATTTGAGGAACATGAAGCGTGTAGACTTTTGTTTTCGTAGTTTCATTTTCTCTTTCTTGAGTCATAGGAAACACCGTACTGTTAAACGGGGTCAAGGAAATACTAAGGAAAAATTTCCAAGTGATGCTTAATTCAAAATCCTACACCTACCAATCCCTTCGAGTGAAGCCATTAGAAATCTCATACAGTTCAGTCATATTCTTCAGTGACAGAGATGAAGTTCTTCTGGTCTCTGAGGAATTTGTTATGACTGAGGAGTTAGGAATTCGCCAGTGCGGATTGCCTACACTGTGAGGAACATGATAGCCCTGAGGAATTTGATACTCAAATTTCCGACCGTTGCTGTGCTACGCGTCAGCTGTGATATTTCCTAACGGTCATATCATTGAAGGGCATTTATGTCTTATCATGTCAGGCTGCTCCCTAGGCTATAAATAGCCGCCCCCTACAACCACTAGCTGGTTGGCTGTTCCGAGAGAAACTAACACTTGTCATTTGAGAGCATACCATCCTCCGAGGACTTTGAGCGAAAACCATCGAGTGAGGAAAAACCCAAACCCAAACACCTACAAACCCAAAGTGATTGAGCATCACTGAAGAGATTGATCCTGCGTGGATCCGATGCTTGTTACCTTTTAAGACTGTGCTTCTTCCAGACGGTTAGGCGTCATGGTCTAGAGCATCCAAGAGGAATTGTGGATCGCCGAGTGACCGAGTTTGTGAAGGTTTGGAAGTCACCTAAAGACTTACCACGAGTGATTGGACGAGGTCTGTGTGACCTTAGTTCAAGGAGAATATGGTGAGGACTGTGTGTCCTCAGGTTTAAATACCTAGCTGCTCCAACCATATGTACAACTGAGACAACAGTTGGAACTGGTCTACCAAATCATTGTCTTCACCAAGCCAACTGGTTCATTTTCCTCAACTCTTTCATTTTCCTCATAACTGTGTTGTGCACTTGTTCATATCTGTGTTTGAAGACTTTGACTGAAGACTTTCCCAATTTCCTCAGTCTCTTTGTCTTCATCCTGTGTTATCCTGTGTTTACGCTTTCTGTACTCTGTGCTTGTCTTCATTTCATCATGATGACCATGCTTGTGTTTTGTTATGTTTACTTTTGAGTACTTATTCCGCTGCTAGCAGTTCTTCGCTAAGGAATTTCATCACCGGCAAATTCCTAAGTGAAGAATTCATAAAAATCGCCTATTCACCCCCCTCTAGTCGATATAATGCACTTTCAATTGGTATCAGAGCAAGGTACTCCCTTGTCCTGTGTGATTTTGGTTTAACCGCCTGGAGTTTTAGTTATGTCGACCGCAGGTATGGTCAAGGTCTTTGCTGGGTGTCCTACCTTCGATGGGACAGACTACCCATACTGGAAGAATAAGATGCGAATGCATCTTGAGGCAATTGATAACGATCTCTGGTATGTTGTGGAAAATGGTGTTCCCTCAGTCACACCTTCTCCGAATGCTACTGATGTGAAGAGATTCAAGCAACTCGATTCTCAAGCGAAGAATATCATATGTGGCCATCTGAGCAAAGGACAGTATGGAAGAGTGCGTGCTTTGGAAACTGCTAAGCTTATATGGGATAGGCTGTCCAAAGTCAATGAAGGATTCTCAACACAGCGTGACTCTCGAGTTGAAGTTCTTCGCGATCTCTTCAACCGCTTCAAAAGACTCGACAATGGAAATGTTCAACAAACCTTCGATCGCCTCACTGACATCTCAAATGAGCTTCAAGCACTTGGTGCCATTGACATCACCGACCATGAGGTGGTGAAGAAATTGCTGAGATCACTTGATTCCTCATTTGATACTTTGGCATTGATGATACAAGAACGTGCTGATTACAAGTCACTTGATCCCGCTGATATCCTCGAGAGGCTAAATACTCATGAGTTTCAGCTTGCTGAGAAGAGAGATCTCTATGGTTCGAGCTACCGCAGATCACGTGCACTGAAGGCCAAGGCAGTTTCTGAGTCTGAAGATGAAGACTCCGGTAGCAGCCTTGGTGACCCTGAGGAACTAAGTCATGAGCTAGCACTGCTCGTGAAGAAATTCCAGAAGTTCTCAAGACGTGGTCGCTTTGGAAGACCCTCAAGGAGCAATGATTCCTCATCCAGTGACTACAAGAAGAGGCTTTGTCACAAATGCAAGAAACCTGGACATTACATTCAAGATTGTCCTCAGTGGGAAAAGGAATCAAAGAAGAAGAAATACAAGGATTACAGTTTTGATGATGCGAAGAAAAAGAAGAAATCCTCAAAATCTTCATCATCAAAATCCTCGAAGTCTTCGTCTCACAAGAAGAGTAGCTCCAAGAAGGATCGGGCATTCATTGGCAAGGAAATGGACTCTGAGGCTGAATCTGAGGAACATGAGGAAGATGAGGCATCTGAGGAGTCCGAATCTGGTGTGGCGAGTCTGGCTCTCGCTACTGCATTCGTCAGCAAGTCTATCTTCAACTCTGAAGAAAATGGCTTCACCGACAAGGCTGATGAAGGCAATGATGACTACGCTCCCACCTATTGCTTCATGGCAAAGGGTGCCAAGGTACTCAAATATACCTCCTCTGACTCAAGTGAGAATGAATCTGATGAAAACCTCAAGCCAAGCTACTCTAAACTTGCTAAAATTGCTGTGAAACAACAAAGGGCTTTTGAAAAGGTTCAAAACATGTTAGACAAAAGTGATGATATGTTGGGTGAAGAAATGGATCGCACTAAAACTTTGATTGAAAATCTTCAGAGACTTCAGACTAGGTTTGACAACCTTCAAGGTCATCATAACACTTTCTTATCTTATCATGAGAAGCTTTCTTATGAATTTCTTCAAAGAAAGAAAGATCTTGAAAAGCTAAGAGTGAGTTATGAAGATCTTCAGAAGGAGCGTGATTCATTACTTGCTCAACAAATCAGCGCTACTCAGGAAGAATTTGTTCCTCCATGCTTGAAATGCATTGAACGTGAATCTGCTAATTCTTCACCTGAATGTTCAAATGCTTCTAATGTTACAAATTCTTCACCTGCCTCTGCTATCACTAATTCCTCATCTGAGGACATTGCTAGTATCACTGACGATGCAGGGCTGAAGGAATTGTACAAGATAGGCATGTACAAAAGCCTCAAAGGGCATCAGACTCTTTGCGATATGCTTAAAAAGCAGATCCTCAACAGGAACCCTAGGAAAGAGGGTATTGCCTTTGAGAGGAAACTCAATGCTGATGGTACATATTGGAAGCCTGAGCAGTACCCCAAAACCTCATGGGTTGCTGCAAAGGGACCTCCAGTTGATCCATCTAATATATCTGGCTTTACATGTGAATCTCCTCATTGTTCTGATGATTCATTTGACTCCAACTATAAACTGTTCAAAAATCAGAATGGTGAAGTATTTGCTAGATATGTTGGTACTAACTGCAGGAACGGTTCCCCTATGAAGAAAATCCGGGTTCCCAAAAGGTGCCTTGAAAGTCTTCAGGTGAATGTCCTCATGACACCACCTATGAAGAATAGGAACCCCAGATCAAATTCTTCATATGGATCCAAGTCCTCATACGGACCAAATTCCTCACATGGATCAAATTCCTCAAAAGGATCAAAGTCTTCATATGAATATCATCGTGCTAACAACTCTGTTTCGCAGGGAAGAGCTAAGGTCTATGAATATGAGCATTATTCTTCTAACCATTATGTTCATAAGTACTCGAAGAATTTCTCTGCTTATTCATATGCTTACCCTAACACCTCTTATGTGAAACGAAATGGATTGGCTTCTATGCCACTTTTCTCGTATGGAGCTCGCGGAGTGATGAACTCTTTACCACCCCTTCAGATGTGGGTGGTGAAGAAAAAGAACTAATATCTTCTGCAGGGTCAGGTCTCCAGACATGCATGAACATCTGAAGAATTTGCTGGAGACCTGAAAATTGCCTGATAGGACGTAGGCTAATCACTAAGAAATGAACTTTCATTTCTCACGTCCTCATACTGTTTTATCTGGTGTATTGCTTGATGAAATTGATCTGATGAATTGTGATGTCATATTCTTCACTAATGAAGTATATGAAGTTCGTAAGTTGCACTAATCATCTGCAGGATGATCAACCCAAAGCAACTGAGTGGGTCCTTGATAGTGGATGTACAAACTGTCGGATTCTGGGTTCCGGCAGACCCTTAAGGTTCGAACTCTGGGGTGCGCGCGAAGATCGTGCCCTCTACCTCTCCGTCTCGCAAGGATCTAAACTACTGCAAGAACAACACAAGAGACACAGGGTTTATACTGGTTCGGGCCACCATTGTGGTGTAATACTCTACTCCAGTGTGGTGTGGTGGATTGCCTCTTGGGCTGATGAGGAAGAATAGTACAAGGAAGAACGACCTCGCGAGGGTTTGTTCTTGGCTAGGGGATGAACTGCTAGGGGGAGTTCAATCGCCCTTCCCTTTCTCTCTCTCTCCCTACTTGCTCTAGATACTGAATGAGATGCCTCTCTCTAGTTCCCTCTTGCCAGTTCCCTCTTGCCAGTTCCCTCTTGCCAGTTCCCTCTTGCCTCTACTCTGTGGGTGGCTGGTCCTATTTATAGGCAAAGGCCCTGGGCCTCTTCCCAAATATTGAGCGGGAAGGGCGCCAACAATTGGCCAATTTGAAGGGGAATATCGGGTACACTTATCTTGACTAAAGTTGGTCTTCCCCTGCCAAAGGTTCTGGTGATGACGCCGGCTTGGGATCCACAGTGACTTCCTCCTTGTCGTGGAGCTGGTCTTGGTCTCGTTGCACCGAAATGGGTGCCTTTGCTTGATACTCTCGCCTGCGCTTGCCCCCTTTGCACCAAAGAGGAAAGGGAGGACACTGCGCGGGCTGGCGCCCGCCTGGCACCCTTGGTCGTCATGGCTTGCGTCATGGGCACCTCGTGAGGTACCCCACCTTGATCTCTCCGCCTCCTCGCGAGCCAGCCTAAGGAGGCCGTGCTGGAGGAAGCGCCGTGTCGTCCGCCTCGCGAGGCTTGGCCCCTCGCGAGGGTCTTGAGCCTTGTGTTGATGAAGATGGGCCATGCTGGGCCCCCACTTGAGCCATGCCGCAGGCCGCAGGCAGGCAAGTCTGGGGACCCCCGTTCCCAGAACGCCGACAGTAGCCCCCGGGCCCAAGGCACGCACGGACTTGGCCGTGCCGAGAGGCGAAAGGGCAAGGGCGAAGCGCCGCGGGCCCTAACAGCCTGCGGCCTCGGGCGCCGTGTGGCGGTTGATTGGACGTGCGCGTCTCCACTTCCCCACGACGCCTTGACGATCGCGCGGATTGGACAAGTCCCTGCATTCACACCATGTCATGATTACCTGTGATCGTGGAGGCCGGCGGTTGGCCTCCGCCGGCTATAAGTACGGCACCGCGCGTGCCCCTCCAGTCCATCTCTTCTTGCTTCCTCCCCCGCCTTAGTTCTTGCTCCGTCTTGGTGAGATGGCTCCGATTCGCCGGTTCTCCGCGGCGGAGAAGGGAAAGGCTCCTCAAGAGGTACCTGACCCGCTCCCGCCGAAGAAACGGCCCGCCTTGAGCGACCAAGACGAGGAGAATCGCCTGGTGGTGTCGAGGCCTTGGTATGAGCGGCCTCCGCCGGGGTTCCCGCTTCCCTTGTATGCCCACGCCGAGGGCTCCGGAAGAGGAGATGCCGATCCCCTCAGCCAGCATCGTCGGTGGCGCCGGAGGGTCACGAAGATGTTGGTTGTTCCTCCTGGAGTCCACACCGAGGGCTCCTCCCG
Organism: Aegilops umbellulata; assembly: GCA_032464435.1. Lineage (NCBI taxonomy): Eukaryota > Viridiplantae > Streptophyta > Magnoliopsida > Poales > Poaceae > Aegilops > Aegilops umbellulata. The sequence continues at coordinate 5,075,066 of CP136059.1, forward strand.
CGAGCTCGTGCTCCACACCGCCATGCCCCCGCGGAGTTGGATCCGCCTTCCTCCCTTCTTCGCCTCCGCCTTCCAGCAGGTGAGACTCCTGGAGCTGTGGCTGCAGCACGCCGACTGCAGCACTCCTGTGATCGGGGCAGAGGTTGCGATCACCGCCCCGGGCGAGGTCTTCATGACTCGTGGCTGGGGTGAAATCGCTCGGTGCTGCAGAACGAAGGGCGCCCTCACGATCCACCTGGAGTACGACGGCGCTTCGGTGATGTTCTTCAAGGTCTTTGATGCGAACGGTCGCCGGCTGGAGTGCTGCCCCGGGGGAGGCGGCCAGGACCTTGTCACGGCGACAGCTAGGCCCGCCAATCGCCCCCTGGACAGCTCCGCAAGCGACGGGAGCGCCGGAGGATCCAACGATCCCAGTGATGTCTTCGCGACACCGGAGACGAGCGATGACAGCTACGAGCCCGCAAGCCGACGCCGCTCCCGGAGCAGGGCATGCTTGCTTGGTCGCCGTCGATCCTGATCTGGATGGGGTTGGCGCCGATGCCTGCCGGCCCACTATTGATGATGGCATCCTTTGCAGGGGCGCGTGTAATTAGCACCTGTTAAGATTCGTTCCCTGCGAGGAATCACATTGTGCCCCATAGGGGCTTGTAAGGTGGCTGTGATCCTTATTGTTAATATGTAACCCTTGCTATGGATTTGTGCGAATCGTGAATTCCATCATAGTTTGGTTCCCCCTTTTGCACCTCGCGAGGGCTTGGTGCTCTGCGTCGACAGGTCCCAGTCCCAAGGCGGCGTCAGCCGTCGCTGGTATGTCAGGTCGCGATGCCGTGGTCAAGGCCAGGAGGTGAGCGACCCGGGGTCCTGTAAGAGCCCCTGAGTCGCGATGCTCAGGAGGTCCCCTTTGGCGCCCAAGCAGCCGTCGCTAGGTGAGAAAGGGAAGCAACGTCGCTAGTACGGAGTCGCTCTAGGTGCGGGGGTAGTGCCACGGTAGCCAATGCTTTGGATGGTGACTTATCTTTGGGGGTCGCGGATCATCCCCAGCGCGCCGTCGGATCTGGGGGGTAGCTTGAGCGGAGCTGCTTGACGAGGTCCTCACGTGCCCCTTCTCCCTCGCCTCTCCTCCCCTTTCTGCTCTACGTCCTCGGGTCCCGGCCCTCGAGCTGGTCTCAGCCGTCGCTGGTATGCCAGGTCGCGATGCCATGGACAAGGCCAGAGGGTGAGGGCTGGAGAGCCAGTAAGAGCCCTGAGTCGCGATTCTCAGGCACCCCCCCTTTAACGTGCAAGCGGTTCGCGCGGGCGAGGGTGAAGGAGACGCCGCGAGGGCCTTGGCTAGCACGGCTTCCTCTAAGGACCCTGCAGATTCACCATGAACAAGGAAGGCAGGGCTGTCATAGCAACGATTAGTTGACCGTTTAGTTGCTCAGGAGCCCGCTGGTTGGAGCGAGTGAGGTGTGTCTGGGCACCCGTGAGCCAGCGCGGGACTCACGAGGCCCTACCTCTAGGCGGGTTGCTCCTGGCACTGGGCCGTATCTTGAGATGTGTTCCTGCAAAGTCTGGTTAGATGCCGGCACTCTACGTCCTCGGGTCCCGGCCCTCGAGCTGGTCATAGCCGTCGCTGGTATGCCAGGTCGCGATGCCGTGGACAAGGCCAGAGGGTGAGGGCTGGAGAGCCAGTAAGAGCCCTGAGTCGCGATGCTCAGGCACCCCCCCTTTAACGTGCAAGTGGTCGACATGAAGAAGAAGGGAGCCGCAGACGACATCGAGTAATGATGCATAACTGGAAATAAACGCGGAAGGGATACACGCCACTGGGTCTAACCCGAGCGGCCTGGGGATGATGCAGCCCGAGGGGCGCCCCCCAGCAAAGTAAGCTAGCGACTGAAAAGATAAAAAGGGATACATGCCACAAGGACGGACCCACGCGGCCTGGGAATGACGCAACCCTGGGAGGGCGCTCCCAGCTGAGAATGAAACTTGAAAGATGTCACCTGAAGATGTTGTTGATGCAGTGGCGTTGGCGCAGCAGACTCGATGGGCTGCGGAAGCTGATCCTCACGAGCCCCCAAGCCCGGGGGCCTCGGGATGCTCCGGAGGCACTGGTGGCTCCTCGTGAGCAGCCTCCATCTCTGCCAGGGCTGCGGACCGCCTGCCTTCTTGCGCCTCCAAGATGCTCCTCATGATGCGCTGGTACGCCGCAGCCACGCTTGGCAGGCCATAAGGCATGCGAACATAGCTGTGGGGTGGTCCTCCGCAGCGCCCCACTTGTGAGGGCCAGAGGCGCACCGCCGTGGCGATCTGATTGAGCCCTGGTACGTCGACGCAGACGCGCAGCCCACCATCCTCGCCTGGATGGGGAGCCACAGCTGGTGGGTGACGGCAACCTCTCATGATCCTCGACTCCTGTAGTTCTTGAATGGACTTGCTAACAAACTCCTGCTGGTCTGACCTTCCTCCCCTGGCTTCCTTCCGAGGGAAGCGTGCTTCGAAACACACCTCCACATGGTGCCCCAGCGCCTCCCTTGTGACCTTGGCGAGGTCGGTGGCCCTCCAGGTGAGAGCCCCCGAGCCCTGCCTGAGGAGGGCGCCGGGCGCGCTTCCCTATGCGATTGAAGGAGGGTCCCCCTAGGCAGACGTGGGCCTTGAAGGGCCTGCCTCCTGAGGGTCTGAGCCTGACGTTGTCTTCTTCTTCTTGGGGGTGGTCTCAGGAAGCCTCCTGCTTCCGCGATCTGGGTCTTCTAGTGACGTAGCCCGAAAGGCTCTCTCTAGAGCACACACTGCATCCTTCTCTTGACATGGCACCGTGATGACGCCGCCGCTTCCTGGCATCTTGAGGACGTTGTAGCCATGGTGAGTCACGGCCATGAACTTGGCCAGCGTCGGGTACCCGAGGATGGCGTTGTACGGCAGGCGGATGTGGGCGACGTCAAAGACGATGAGCTCGGTGCAGTAGTTGTTGTAGGTGCCGAAGTTGACTGGGAGGCGGACCTGCCCGATCGGGACCGTGGAACTGTCGGTGACTCTGGAGAAGGGCTTGGTTGGCTGAAGCTGGTCATAGGGCACTTGGAGGCTGTTGAACGTTTCCACGGACAAGACATTGAGCCCTGCCCCTCTGTCGATGAGGGTCCTGGTGACCAGAACGTTGCTGATGACTGGGGAACAAAGCATTGGGAGGACTCCGGCTGTGGCTGCGCACTTGAGCTGGTCTGCTGAGCTGAACGTGATGGTGCAGGCCGACCACCTGAGGGGACGCGTTGCTTCAAGCTTGGGGAGGACTGCATTCACTTCGCGAGCAAACTGCTTGAAGATACGTTGGGAGGCTGGGGCTTAAGCTCCGCCCAGGATGCAGGCGACGGCGCGAGGCTCCTGGAAGCCCCCAGCCCCCTCGTCTTGGTGGCGGTCTTCATTCCTTCTCGGCTGAGGCGGCAACGGTGGCAGGCCTGGGTTGCCGTGGGGGCGATCCTCACGAGGCTGATCCCTCCAGTCCCCCTCGCGAGGCGGGTCGCGCCAGCGGTCCCCGCGAGGTTGGTCACGCCAGCCCGGACGTGGGCCGCTGTCTTCCCAGCATCCCGGGTTCCTTCCTCCTCCACGGCCGTAGCCCCGGTCAGCACGGTCAGGGTGTCGGCTGACTCTTCCTTCTCGCACGGCGCGGAGTTCTTGCCATTCATTGGTGTTGTGGGTGTGGAGGTCGTGGTACACACAGTACCGTCTGCCCCTGGAGGATTCGGGCAGGTCCTTGCCCCGCTTGGTGTCCGGTTCTGCCGCGAGCACGGCAGCCCCCTTGCACTTCACGTCCTTGGCCTTGGGCTTCTTCTCTTCTGGGTCTGCGGCAGGCAGCTCGAGGAGGGAGAGGCGTCCCTCCTCAGCTCTGGCGCACTTGGTCGCCAGGTTGACCAGCTCCAGGGAGGTGCAGAGGTCTTCATGCATCACCAGCTCCTCCTTCGTCTTGACGTCGCGCACGCCATCGGAGAAGGCCGAAATGATGGCTTCTTCAGACACCCTGGGGATCTTGAGGCGCGCGCTGTTGAAGCGCTGGATGTACTTCTGCAGGGTCTCTCCAGGTTGCTGCTTGATGCGGCGCATGTCGCTCACGGCGGGAGGCCGGTCGCGGGTACCTTGGAAGTTGGCGATGAAGCGAGTACGCATCTGGTCCCAGGAGGAGATCGTGCCTGGGGCCAGGTTCAGGAGCCAAGTGCGAGCACCTTCCTTCAGTGCCATGGGGAACCAGTTCGCCATGACCTTCTCGTCCCCGCTGGCAGCTTCAATTCCCAGCTCGTAGAGCTGGAGGAACTCCGTGGGGTCAGTTGTGCGGTCGTAGCGAGGAGGCAGGTCCGGCTTGAACTTGCCGGGCCACGCCACGCTACGCAGCTCGGGGGTGTAGGCGCGGCAGCCAGCGGTGGCCGCGGGAGGTTTTGGTTGAGGGAGAGCTTGGCCTTGTGGGTCCCCTTGTGCCGCAGCTGGGAGCAGCGCGGGGTCCTGACGTGCCGAAGCTGGAGCAGGGTCTCGGCGAGCCGGGGCCGGGAGCGCCCGGGCGGTCTCTTGCGGTCGCGGGACTTCTTGGCAGCTCCGTTCCTGCTGGGCCGGCGCATGACGGTGCGGGTTCCGCCCAGGAGCTGCGCGCCTTGGGGCCACGACATCTTCTTGGAAAGGTGGCGGCTGGAACGCCCCCGGGGCTTCATTGCCCGCGCGGGCCGGAGTGCGGCGCAGTGGTGCGGAAGGCGCGGGGGAGCCCCCTGCGGCGCGGGCGAGCTCGGCGACACGGTCGAGCCACTCCTCGTAGACGTCATCGACGGGGCGGTAGCGCAGGAGCTCGTTCGCCGCGATGAGCGCAGCTCGAGCCTCCAAGGGCGCGCGAAGCGCGTGCGACGAGGAACCGGCCGGGGTGAGCGACGGAGTGGCGGTGCGGCCATCCCGCCGCACGGACGGGTGTTGAGAGGACGCTTGCTGCTCGTTCCCCGCCGGGCCGGTGGCGGCGTTGACGGCGGGCGACGGGCAACGACGAGGACGCCCGCCGACGGGGGCCGTCTGGACGGCGCGGGAAGCGATGGCGGCCCGGCGCTCGGCGCGGGCCCGACGAGCGTCAGACATGGATGCGGTGGTCGAAGGAGAGCGAAGCGGTGGAAGACGGATTCCGGCGCACCCCTACCTGGCGCGCCAAATGTCGGATTCTGGGTTCCGGCAGACCCTTAAGGTTCGAACTCTAGGGTGCGCGCGGAGATCGCGCCCTCTACCTCTCCGTCTCTCAAGGATCTAAACTACTGCAAGAACAACACAAGAGACACAGGGTTTATACTGGTTCGGGCCACCATTGTGGTGTAATACCCTACTCCAGTGTGGTGTGGTGGATTGCCTATTGGGCTAATGAGGAAGAACAGTACAAGGAAGAACGACCTCACGAGGGTCTGTTCTTGGCTAGGGGATGAACTGCTAGGGGGAGTTCAATCGCCCTTCCCTTTCTCTCTCTCTCTACTTGCTCTAGATACTGAATGAGATGCCTCTCTCTAGTTCCCTCTTGCCAGTTCCCTCTTGCCAGTTCCCTCTTGCCTCTACTCTGTGGGTGGCTGGTCCTATTTATAGGCAAAGGCCCTGGGCCTCTTCCCAAATATTGAGCGGTAAGGGTACCAACAATTGGCCAATTTGAAGGGGAACATCGGGTACATTTATCCTGACTAAAGTTGGTCTTCCCCTGCCAAAGGTTCTGGCGATGACGCCGGCTTGGGGTCCACAGTGACTTCCTCCTTGTCGTGGAGCTGGTCTTGGTCTCGTTGCACCGAAATGGGTGCCTTTGCTTGATACTCTCGCCTGCGCTTGCCCCCTTTGCACCAAAGAGGAAAGGGAGGACACTGCGCGGGCTGGCGCCCGCCTCGCACCCTTGGTCGTCATGGCTTGCGTCATGGGCACCTCGTGAGGTACCCCACCTTGATCTCTCCGCCTCGTCGTGAGCCAGCCTAAGGAGGCCGTGCTGGAGGAAGCGCCGTGTCGTCCACCTCGCGAGGCTTGGCCCCTCGCGAGGGTCTTGAGCCTTGTGTTGATGAAGATGGTCCACGCTGGGCCCCCACTCGAGCCACGCCGCAGGCCGCAGGCAGGCAAGTCTGGGGACCCCCGTTCCCAGAACGCCGACACAAACCACATGACTGGTGATAAGAATCTATTGATGGATGCTGCCTTATCACCATCGCATCTGAAGCATATCATCTTCGCTGACAAAGGCAAAAGTCAGTCTTCGAAGGCATTAGGAGAGGAGACTTGTATATTGTTGATTTCTCTACAGGACCACAACCAGCCGTGTGCTTACTTGCAAAAGCTTCAGAAGGGTGGCTATGGCATCGACGACTTGGTCATGCAGGCGTGAGGAATTTGCACATGCTTGCGAAGAAGAAGCATGTCATTGGCATTGAGAATGTCAAATTCCTCAAGGATCACTTGTGCGGAGCCTGTGAAGCTGGGAAGATGACAAAGGCTAAGCATCCAGCGAAGACTATCATGACCACCACTCGACCATTTGAATTGCTTCATATGGATCTCTTCAGTCCTAACCATTATTCTGCAGTTTCGAATGATGCATCTCAATATGGCTTTGTTATTGTTGATGATTACTCTCGTTACACATGGGTACACATTGTTACTTACAAACATGAAGTGCAGGAAGTCTTGGAAGTCTTCAAACGATTTTCCTCAAGGGCTTCAACCAACTTTGGTGTGAAGATCAAGCATATCAGAAGTGACAATGGAACTGAGTTCAAGAATTCTGGTCTCGATGACTATCTTTATGAACTTGGTATTACTCATGAGTTATTTTCTCCTTATACTCCTCAGCAGAATGGCATCGTGGAGCGCAAGAACATGACTCTTGCTGAGATGGCTCGTACTATGCTTGACGAATACAAAACGCCTCGTCGTTTCTAGATTGATGCAATTGATACTGCATGCCACGTCATCAATAGAGTATATCTTCACAAATTCTTCAAGAAGACTGCATATCAAATCCTCACTGACAAGAAACCCAATGTGAGTTATTTCAAAGTCTTCGGTGCCAAATGTTGGATTAGAGATCCTCATCACAATTCTAAATTTGCACCGAAAGCACATGAAGGTTTCATGCTTGGTTACGGAAAGGAATCGCACACCTATAGAGTCTTCAACAACATTCTTCACAAGGTTTTTGAAACTGTAGATGTGCAGTTCGATGAAACTAATGGCTCGCAAAGAGAGCACCTACCTTCTGTGATAGATGAACCAGCACCTGAGGAATCAATCAAGTTCAAGGCTACTGAGGATGTCATTCCTGCCGAAGAATCTGCTGAAGAATTCATTCCAGAACGTGAAGAACGTCGAGCTGAGGCACGTGAAGAAAATGGTGCTGAAGAAAATGCTGATCAAATTCCTCGACGACAACCAGCTCATCCTCGTGTTGCAAAATAAGTGCAAGTTGAAAAGATCATCGATGACATTGAAGCACCAGGTCCTCTCACACGCTCAAGAGATTCACATTTATCTAACTTTTGTGGGCACTATGCTTTTGTCTGTATTACAGATCCCACTAAGGTAGATGAAGCATTTCTGGAGCCTGAGTGGATTCAGGCCATGCAAGAAGAATTACATCAGTTCGAGCTCAACAATGTCTGGGAACTGGTCAAACATCCAGATCCTCGTAAGCACAATATCATTGGCACAAAGTGGATCTACCGCAACAAGCAAGATGAAAATGGCCTTGTGGTGAGGAATAAGGCTCGACTTGTAGCTCAAGGCTACACACAGGTTGAAGGAATTGATTTCGATGAAACTTTTGCACCTGTTGCTAGACTTGAGGCTATTCGCATATTACTTGCTTATGCTAACCATCATGATATCACTCTATATCAAATGGATGTGAAAAGTGCATTCCTCAATGGTAAGCTTGAGGAAGAAGTATATTTTGCTCAACCCCCAGGTTTTGAAGATCCAAAGCATCCTGACAAAGTCTTTAGACCCAATAAGGCCCTCTATGGCCTCAAGTAGGCCCCTCGGGCGTGGTATGATACTTTGAAGGAATTCCTCATGAAGAAAGGCTTCAAACCCGGTTCACTCGACCCTACTCTTTTCACTAAATCTTAAGATGGTGAACTATTTGTGTGCCAAATATATGTTGATGATATTATCTTTGGCTGTACTGACCAACGTTATAGTGATGAATTTGCCTATATAATGAGTGAAGAATATCAAATGTCTATGATGGGAGAATTGAAATTCTTCTTAGGTCTTCAAATTCATCAACAACGCAATGGCATATTCATATCTCAGGACAAATACCTCAAGGATGTACTGAGGAAATTCGGCATGCAAGATTGCAAAGGCGTCAAAATTCCTATGCCCACAAATGGCCATCTATGCACTGATGAAAATGGTATTGACTTCGATTATAGGGTATACCGCTCCATGATTGGTTCTTTATTGTACTTATGTGCATCTAGGCCAGATATAATGCTTAGTGTTTGCATGTGTGCCCGATTTCAAGCTACACCGAAGGAATCACACCATAAGGTTGTGAAGCATATTCTTCGATATCTAGCTCACACACCAACACTTGGATTATGGTACCCCAAGGGCTCGGCTTTTGATCTCATTGGATATTCTGACTCTGACTATGCTGGTGATCGTGTGGACCGCAAGTCAACATCTGGTACATGTTAGTTCCTCGGACGGTCTTTGGTCTGTTGGTCCTCAAAGAAAAAGAACTGCGTATCACTGTCTACTGCTGAAGCTGAGTACATTGCTGCTAGTTCTTCCTGTGCTCAATTGCTGTGGATGAAGCAAACTCTCAAGGACTACAACATCAACGTAAAGAATGTGCCTCTCTTCTGTGACAATGAGAGTGCCATCAAGATTGCTCACAACCCAGTTCAGCACTCGAAGACAAAGCACATTTAGATTCGTCATCATTTTCTTTGCGATCATGTGTTGAAGGGAGACATTTCTATTGAGCATGTGAAGACTGAAGAACAGCTAGCCGATATCTTCACAAAGCTCTTGGATGATTAGAGATTTAGCAAGTTGCGGTGTGAGCTAAATATCTTAGAATCTTCGAATGTTCTTTGAATAGGACACTCATCCTAACACTTATGCAAAATTGATGACTTAGATGTGCAACACATGAAGAAACGTTTTTCTTTAATCAACGAAGAATCACACTCTAAGTGTGAAGAAATTAACGAAGAATTTGATTCTCAGAACCCTACGACAATTGTACGCGGTGTCTGAAATCATCATTCTTATACGGTGGGTCACGCCACCACAAAAGTTGAAAATCTTCAATTTGAGTTTTTCCTCAGTTTTTGAAATTCCTCAGTTGTTCATGTTCTTCAACTTTGCATTGACTTCACAGTTTCCGTCATTTTTCTTCATTGGCTATATATATATATATATATATATATATATATATATATATATATATATATATATATGAGTTTATGTCCTCTACATCATTCACTTATTGCTATTTTCTCAAGTTGTGTTTTCTGCTAAGTGAATGTGATCGGACCCTTCCCCCTCTATGCTAAACTCAACCCATTCTATTCACAAATTCTTCATGTGCATTCTATTTGAAACTCTTTCAAAATATTCACCGTGTCCTTGTTAGCTAAAGAATTTGCCAATGGAACGTTAAAACTTATCTTATCCAAAACTTTCGTTTTGCCGGTCAAACCGTTCCACTTCCCATGAAAACACTTATCTATTCACCCACGATCTTACACGATCTCCACTTCTTAGTACGTGGGTGACACATGTCAAGCGAATGAGAAGGGTCAGGGGCATGATCGTCCAAAATTCTTCGGGCGAATAGTTTTTCAACATGGCTATAAATACCCCCTTTCCTTCGTCACTTCCTTTACTCCGCTCGATCACTCTCTCCAGGTCGAGCTTCTCAAACCCTAGCGCCACCGCTACTTCATCGTCGCCGGTGAGGAAGAGCTTCACTGCCTCGACCTCGTCGTCGTCGTACTCGCGCCGGCCGCGGAAATCTTCACTCCGCCACCGCCGTAGCCGTCTTCCTCTGCCGAGTTAGGGCGTGGAAGATCTGCACTGACAAACTTCACGTCTCCACCTCACAGTTCGTCGTGTTCTTTGTCCAGGGTAATTAAAAGTTACTTTTACTGCCCTCTTTGATTCAGATGAGTTCTACAAAATCTTCAAAGGTGTGTTTCTTCAAATACTCACACACTGAACACGTCACGTGTCATCTGTTCTTGATTCATTTCTCTAAGCAACAATTTTTCTTCAAGATTCCTCAATTGTGTGGATCTTCGATCTATACAGCTCTGGAACCTAAGACAAAGAACACTTAGTGAAATTCTTCAAGACTCATCTGGTCAAATTCCTCAAACTTGTTCTTTTTACAAAACCTTCTGAGAACGCATATGACCTCTCCAAATTCCTCGCAACTATACTCTGTTCACAGGTACTCATGTCCGCTGCTGAATAACTAGGTTCTCATCAACTTAACTCATTTGCAGCGTTCCTCGAAGAAAAATTGCATACATCTTCAGAGAATTCAATTGTTCAAATTCCTCAACTAAAGAAAATGGCTGATGGAAAGAAGCCACAGAAATGAGGTGAAATGCCTGAGGTCAATACTACTTTTGAAATCCCTGATGATATATATGCAGACTATTGCACTCCTGGTGAGGCCAAGTTTGGAAAAGAGGATAAAAATTAGCGCAAGGTGCGCATCCAGAGGATAGAGAGGAGATGGGCAAGAGAGTGGAGGGAGTAAAAATATGTAACTCCTAAATACATGAAGAAGTCAGGGCAACTGCATCAGTTGTGCCTGAAGAAAATCAACCAGATTCCTCTGCTCCTCCTGCGCCTACCCCAACTCCAATCCTTCCATCTGCATCAGATGTGAAGAAGACCAAGGCTGCAGAGCGTGCAACTGTAGAGAAAAGGAAAGCATTAGCTCCATCAGATTCTTCAGCTCTGAAGAAGATGAAGCCCTTAACCAGCTCACTTGAAAATCCTATTGATGTTGTTCCTCTCACAACCATGCCATCAAAGGAAATTGTACCTTTCGATGAAGAATATGTGATCCCAGCAGATTGATGAAGAAAATCCTTTTGCTGCTTCGTCAGAGCAGATGGATGAAGAAATTGAAGCGGATGCTATCCCTTCAACTCCAGCTGTCTCCTCGCCCATGCCTCAGTTCACAGCTGAAGAGGCCGGCGTTGAAGAATTAGACAAAAACAATTCTGACGTGGACATTGGGAGTACTACTCCATTGATGAATGATGACTTTTGGGAAAGTCAGCATCCCAACTCTCCTCTGTTCACGCCACTGCAACAAATCCCTCAGTCCCCAGCACAAACTATTCAAATGGGCTCTGAAGAACCTCAACCCACTGCATTTGTTCAAGAAGAAATTCCAGCCACTAGTGCTGAAGAAACTGCTGCTGCTGAACATCTGAAGACACAAACTGCCACTGAAGAGGAACCAGAAATTTCTCAGCCTGAAAAACCTGAGATTGCGATTCCTGAGGTTGTGATGCAACTCATTGACACTCCTCTTCCCAAGCCAAAGGATCCATTCTCCAGGAAGCAAAAATTCAAAGCTGATAATTTCTTCGGCGAGCATGTATTCTTCACTGACTACAACCCCTATGACTCTGCTCGCATTAGGAAGAGGCGTTTCTGGACTGCCAGGTAGGCAAATTTCTATTCCTCAGTGCTGTTCAACAAAGACAAAGTCTTCGATCATGCGCACAATCCTCACGTGGATATGGAATCTCTGCCGTGCTTCGTGCTAGTCCTCAGTGTTCTTCACGACGCTGGACTATTAAATTTCTGCACTGACATCTGTGATTGGAATGAAGAACTCATTCTTCAATTTTATGCGACACTGCACATCACCGGAGATTCTGAAGATGTGAATTCATGGGTGTTGGACTGGATGTCTGAAAACACTCACTACAAGGCACCAGCTACTGAATTGCTTCATCCTTTACCACTCAGTCCTCCCCTTGAAGCTGCTCGTTGCGTCTACAGTGAACCTGAGCTTACAGATCACTACATGCAAGTGCTGATGAAGCCATTGAAGCCAGGATACGCCCCACGAACCAAATTCCTCGTGAAGGAATTACTCTATGTGCCTCAGACTGTCTATCGCATTCTGACGAAGACATTGTGTCGGCGTTCTGGGAACGGGGGTCCCCAGACTTGCCTACCTGCGGCCTGCGGCGTGGCTCAAGTGGGGGCCCAGCGCGGCCCATCTTAATCAGCTCAAGCTCAAGACCCTCGCGAGGGGCCAAGCCTCGCGGGGCAGACGACAGGAAGCTTCCTCAGAGGCAGCCTCATCAGGCAGGATCGCGAGGAGGTGGAGAGATCAAGGCAGGGGTACCTCGCAAGGAGCCCGTGATGCAAGCCATGACGATCGAGACCAGGCGGGCGCCGGCCTGCGCAGTGTCCTTATTTCCCCTTCGGTGCAAAGGAGCAAGCACAGGCCAAGGCATCGAGTAAAGGTTACCATTCCGGTGCAACGAGACCAAGACCAGCAGAGTGGCAGGAGGGAGGTCACTGTGGAGCCCAAGATGGCGTCATCACCAGTGCTTTTGGTAGCCGAAGACCACCTTTGGTCAGGATAACTTGTACTAGATGTTTCCCTTCAAAATGGCCAATTGTTGGCGCCCTTCCCGCTCATTATTTGGGGAGAGGCCCAGGGCCTCTATAAATAGAGCTAGCCACCACAGAATAGAGGCATCGGAGGGAAACCCCGGACCAAGTAGAACACTCCACACCAGCTCAAGAACACCTCTCGCGAGGTTGTTCTTCCCCTGTACTGTTCATCATCAGCCCCTGAGGCAATCCACCACACCACACACTGGAGTAGGGTATGACACCACAACGGTGGCCCGAACCAGTATAAATCTTGTGTCCCTTGTGTTGTTCGTCGTTTCCAGCTTAGATCACACGAGGAGATCAGACGTAGATCGGTAGGGGAGAGATCTTCGCGCGCACCCCAGAGTTCGAACCTTAAGGGTCTACCGGAACCCGAAATCTGACATTTGGCGCGCCAGGTAGGGGTGCGCCGGAATCCTTCTTCCTCCGCATCGCGTTCCGTCGCCTCGTCGTTCAGATGTCAAGCGACCCGGCTGCCAACGCCAACCGCTGGGCGGCGTGGCCCGCCCATGCTGTGTTGCCGGCTCAGGGCGGCCTCAACCTTGCGCCTCATCCAGCCCGCGCTCCGCAGGGCACGGGCGATGCGGCCAGATGCTGTCTGCCCTCACACCACGACAGGTGCGGGCCGCAACAAGGGCCTCAAACGACGCCGCGGCCACAGCGCCGTACACCTGATGGGAGCAAGCGAACTCCAGGGCCGCGCTCACGGTGGCCCGAGAGCTGCTGCGGTGCCGGCTGCTGGAGGGCAGCCGTGACATGTTGTTGGAGCGAGTAGCTGAGCTCCTGGACGCTGCCGCTTCAGAAGAACCTCCTTTCTGTGTCCAGCTGCCGCCCCAGACCCAAGGCGGGCCGTATGGCGGCATCGTGCGCGCGCACGCAACTTCGGGCGGACACCAGGGCCTGTTCAGCGCCAACACCTCCGTCGGCACCGGGCGACAAGTCGCGCCGGCCCCCTCTCAGGCCAGCGAAGGGCTGCACACCGCGGCCTTCGGCTTCGTTGGACCGCCGCGCCATCACCCCCAAGATGGCGCTCCAAGCCAGACTGTGTAGCATGCCGGGCACTACAGCGAGGCCCACGGGGCGGCGGCCCCAGAAGCTTACGTGCCCCACATGGTGGATCGGGGGTGCGCGCTGGAAGAATATCATGGCTCATTCCTCGGGCCAGGCTGGGGCAAGGAGACGCTAGAAGCTGAGCTCTTTCAGGAACCCCAAGAGAGCCTCGACAACCGCACCGGCGGCAACAACTATCAGGTACCACTCATTCCTCAGGAGCAAGCTTATGCTAACAATGGGTCGCAGGAGATAGAGGTCGCCGCAGCAGATGGCTGCCCCAATGCTGCAGCCTCATACCCCTCAGGAGGAGGGCACAGTGGGCTGTAGGAGAGGGGACGAGATTCGGGTTCGTCCCCATGGCGGTCGGAGCAAGGTGCTCTCAGGAGGTAGGCCCTCTGCCGGGGAGGTGCCCCAGGGCCTGCCCCTAGCAGAGGACCCGTGGTCGTCGGGGGAACCGCTGGCGACCATTTTACCCCATTGGCGTCGTCCTTGGTTTCCGGTCGCCGTCAATGGCGGCAGAGTGAGGTGCAAGGTGGGGCCCTCGTCTGGCGATATGAAGCAAGGCCGGTACCTGTGAAGAAGGCCCAGTGCCTGTGAAGCTCGCCGCCCGTGGCACTCTCACGTAATAATGAGTGGGGCTGTACACGCCCCGGAGTCTCCGGAGAGCCGCCCTCGGGCCTCGGGGGCTCCCGCCCACGTGCAGTGGCAGCACTTAGCTCCGCGCTGGTGAGAAGACGTCGAAGACTAGACTAGGTGCCGGACGCGGCCTTTTGCTTTTTGCCTTTTCCTTGTTGACAAAGTTCTTCGATTTGGATTTAAGTTGGATTTGAGCTCGAGACTTGCGTGTGTTTGGGGAAGGGGTGTTTAGTCTTGTTCGAGCAATCTCTCGTGTTCTGGTTTCGGCTTTGTGTCCAAAGTTTGCCTCGGCTGCCCCCCCCTCGCGAGCCCCTCGCGAGCCTGGCCGGGTCAGGCAGGCCTACAGCCAGGACCGCTGTTACTACACCCTCTCAAGAGGTTCTCATCGCAGAATCTACAAGTTAATCAGAAGACACCTGAGGCGCGGCAGCCCCCGCAGGCCCGCTCCGGACTCGTCGGGGTCGGAAGGTAAACAAGACAGCTGACCCATCACCGGGCTAGCGGCTAAGCTCACTCGCAACGTTATGTTTACCAGGGTACTGAACGCAAACCTTTACATGAGGGGCCTCCCCTCCCAAAATGCTCTTACATTCTTCAGGGCCAAGCCCGAACCTTCTTCGTGCGGGGTAAAACAGCAGCGACATACGGTTAGTCGGACATATCACTCACCGCGTCTTCTGGGGCATCCCCGGAGGCATCGCTGGCGTCGCTGACATTGTCGCCACCACCTCCAGCATCACTGTCAGCGCCAGGCTCGTCCACAACGCCGCCTTCATTGGCGGCCACGACCACGTCGTCATCATCAGACGCAAAGGCCCTGACGAGGGCGTCCACGTTGTCCTCCACCCATCGCGCCAGGGCGCCATGAACGGCTATGGGTACGGGTGCGATGGCAGCGTTGAAGTCTAAGTGGGGGTCCCTGCCCTGCAGATAGCTGAAGACACGGAAGAAGGCACGCCCGAGCAAGGCTCGACTCCTCTCTTCGACAAGCCAACGACACCTCTCGGAGCGGCTTTCCAGAAGCGTCACCACGTTGGTGAAAAACTGGAGGTTGTCGGCGTAGCTGGCCTCACGTGGCTCCTTAGCTGCAGCCTCGCATATGTTGCCCAAAGCTGTGTTGGCCCTTTCTCTGAGCGTTCGAAGCATGGGGGCATGCTCATGCTCCAGAACCTGCCGCCGACGGATCTCATCTTCATTCCGCTGTGCGGTGGCCTCTGCGTCATCAACCCTCTATTGGAGAAGAAGCTGCTCGGCCTGGGAAGAGGACAGCTCCGCCTGTGCTGCGCTGAGGGCGGATGCGGAGGAGTCCGCACGACGCGTCACTTCGGCCAGTTTGGCCATGAGGGCTGCGGTCCTACCCTGAGCCTCGACCTTGATCAGCCCCAACCTCGCTTCATATTCGCGCTCGAAGGCCGAGCGAGCTTCCGCCATGCGGCGGTCGACTTCTTCCTGGGCCCGGGCTTCGCGCGCGGCAACGTCATCCTCCGCCTGAGCCACCAGGCGCTCCCTCGTCTCCAACCGCTCAAGGTCAAGGTTACGCTCGGCGGCCTCCAGCGTCAGCACCTCCTCGCGCTTCAGAAGCTCCGCCCGGTCAATGGAGGCCCCTTGCATCGACTCAAGGGCCGCCTGGCGCAGTTCCACTTGCTGCTCCAGGGAGTTGCTCCAGGCTCGGAACTCCCATGCGCGCTCCTCTGCATCTTTGCGCCGTCGGTCTGCTTCCCGAGTCTCCTCGACGGCCTGGGAGCAGGCCTCCCGCGAAGCCACCAGCGATGCTTCAGCCTTCGCGTTGTCGAGATCACGTTCGTGACGCGCGAGGGCGATGGCTACCTTCAGCTTACGCCTCTCCTCAGCAAGGCGCAAACCTTTGGCCTCGAGGCGTGCATCCTCGAACAGCAAGCTCTGCCCCGATCCGGCTCACAGCATCCGCTGCCCCCTGAAGGAACTCTTCATGAAGGGCGCGACGCTCCCAAGCGCGCCTGAGCACGCCTTCCGCATCGCCCACTGCCGCCGGAGTATGCGGAGGTCCCTGAGGCGGCACGCCCCCTCCCGGCACGGGGTTGGGGGCTGGCGCCCTAGCCATAACCGAATGGACCCCTCCGGGGATCCAGCCTGGCGTCAGTCCACCCACGGAGGAGGAACTAAGGGCGGACTTCAGCCATTCGCCATCTATGATCAGAGGAGGAATGCGGGGCAAGCTGGATGTGTCCCAAAAGGACTCATGAAGAAAGGACAACGGGCGCGCGGGCTCGAGGTGCCCTATGGAACGGGCCACTCCACCGACCGGTCCAGCAGCAGAGGTGCCGCTCGAGCTCGGCACGCCCAGGGCCAGCGGAGAAGGCGGAGCTAGGGAGGCTGGCTCCCGGGCCGACGCGGCAAGTTTGGCAGTACATGGCCTGAAAGACCACAATCAGTCGCAGGGATAGCAAGTAAATGAGCAGAGAAAGAAGAAGACTTACTCATCCATGACAAAGTACTTCCTGTGCTTCAACAAGCGGCAAGGGCGGTCGTCGCCACCCAAGGCCTCCTTCCTCTTGCGAAGGGCCTCGAAGTTTACGCGGAACCGACCTAAGCGCTTGGCGCGAGGAACGGTTGGGGCCTCGGGAGCCCGGCCTCAGGAACCATAGGTTGCAACTCTGCACCTACCGCACTCCAGGGCGGGCCTCAGGAGACGCCGGCTTCGAGGCTTCTCGCGGCATCGGCATCTCGACATTAGTCACCTCAACTCTCGCCGGTTCTCGTCTCCTCGCCCTGCCGCCTGGGGAAGGACCGCTGTGGGCGGCAGGGGGAGCAACCACGACGGCTGGGGTCTCGCGGGGCCCCATGAAGCCTGCTGGGCGCAGCCCCCACTCGTCGAAGCTGGGCATCTGCCTCACGAAATCGGCCCTGCCAGAGCAAAGATACAAGAGGACACCACCATGCCGAAGGCTGCCCGGGGAAGGATTGCCTGTCAAGACCCTGAGCACCGTCCGCAACGCTTCAGGTGCCAAGTCCTCCTCCTGAAGACACATATGGTCTCTGTGCCCCGCAAAGTCCCACATCCGGCGAGAGTGGCGCTGGAGAGGAGCAATGAGGCATTGGAGGAAGTCCTTCACCACCTTGGGAGCTGACACACTGAGCGCCCTCAAACTCTGTAAGCGGCGCCAGACGAAGGCGAGCCAGGGGCTCGCGAGCACCTCATGATCCCAGCCTGGGTTGGGAACAACAGGAGAGGTCGGGTACGAGAGCAAGGGGTTGGGCACTCCGACGTCCACATACAGCCACCGCTCTCTGAACTTGGCCTCAGAAGGAGGAAGGCCGAAGTCGATCCCTGAAGCGGCCGTCTCTGGCACGACGAAGAAGCTCACACACCCTAAGCACTGAGTAGGGTCGCTCAGGCACAAAGAAAAGAAGTGGCGTAGCAGGGCAACGGAAGGAGGAATGCCTATCATCGCCTCGCAGCAAAAGCAAAGACTGCCAAAAGGGTAATGGACTCCGGCCCAAGGTGCTTCATGCGGATCTGATAATGGGAGAGCACCGCATTGAAGAAGGCGGAAAAGGGGGGAACCAGACCCGCCCATAGGGCATCGGTGAAGAATCAGACCTCCGTGGCAATCCTAACAAGGGTGGCATGGGAAGCAGGCCATACTGTGGTCCTGCCGCACTCATTGAAGATAGTGGCAATGGCGGAGCGGACCTTGTTCAAAGCTTCTGGATTGAGGATGATCGACCGATCAATAGCGGGGGCCGCCACCGGAGGTGTGTGGGGCGATGGCGCGGGCTTCTTTCCCTTTCCTTTCTTCGTCGGCACCATGGTGGTGGAGAGAGGGAAGAACTCATGTTGGATTGGCGGCGGAGGTTGGAGCTCGAAGAAGAAGGAAAGGTGGGAGGCGAGCGAGTAGCGGAAGGGAGGAACAACTGTGTGCAACTACGGGTCCGCTTAGTCGGGTGCGTAACAAGGTGTCGTGGGGAAGTGCAGACGCCCACGTTCAATCAATCGCCACGCAGCGCCCGAGGCCGCAGGCTATTGGGGCCCGCGGCGCTTCGCGCCTGCCCCTTCGCTTCTCTGCTAGGCCAAGCCCGGGCGCGCCTTGGGCCCGGGGGCTACTGACGGCGTTCTGGGAACGGGGGTCCCTAGACTTGCCTACCTGCGGCCTGCGGCGTGGCTCAAGTGGGGGCCCAGCGCGACCCATCTTCATCAGCTCAAGATCAAGAGCCTCGCGAGGGGCCAAGCCTCGCGGGGCGGACGACTGGAAGCTTCCTCAGAGGAAGCCTCATCAGGCAGGCTCGTGAGGAGGCAGAGAGATCAAGGCAGGGGTACCTCGCGAGGAGCCCATGACGCAAGCCATGACGATCGAGACTAGGCGGGCTCCAGGCGGGCGCCGGCCTGCGCAATGTCCTTGTTTCCCCTTTGGTGCAAAGGGAGCAAGCACAGGCCAAGGCATCGGGCAAATGTTACCATTCCGGTGCAATGAGACCAAGGCCAGTAGAGCGGCAGGACGGAGGTCACCGTGGAGCCCAAGACGGCGTCATCATCAGTCCTTTTGGCAGCCGAAGACCACCTTTGTCAGGATAACTTGTACTAGATGTTCCCCTTCAAAATGGCCAATTGTTGGCGCCCTTCCCGCTCATTATTTGGGGAGAGGCCCAGGGCCTCTATAAATAGAGCTAGTCACCACAGAATAAAGGCATCGGAGGGAAACCCCAGACCAAGTAGAACACTCTGCACCAGCTCAAGAAAACCTCTCGCGAGGCTGTTCTTCCCCTGTACTGTTCATCATCAGCCCCTGAGGCAATCCACCACAGAGTAGGGTATTACACCACAACGGTGGCCCGAACCACTATAAATCTTGTGTCCCTTGTGTTGTTCGTCGTTTCCAGCTTAGATCACACAAGGAGATCGGACGTAGATCGGTAGGGGAGAGATCTTCGCGCGCACCCTAGAGTTCGAACCTTACGGGTCTGCCGGTACCCGAAATCCGACACATTGAGTCCAATTAAGGGACACGACACGAATGACGAAGATGTCATTGGCATCATGAAGAATCTGCTTTTCAATATCATTCATGGAGTTCCCGTCAACTTCCATGATTTCTTCATGAGGACTCTGGCCAATGTCGCTATGTCACAGTTTGAGCTGAAGCCTTATGCACCTTGGATTATGAGATTCATCAGAACAAGGTCTTCACTCAACTATAAAGATGATACACTGAACCATTGCATCTACTTGCCTTCGATTGAAGTCCTCAAGCGGACATATTCCTCAGCTGATGACAAGGGCAAGGCGCTGCAGTTATGGATGAAGGCATCCGTCCATTGGATGGTCAATTTCGCAAGGCTGCATCCTACTCAACCAATGACGACTTTGCCACCCATGACTCCGCCGCCATCACAACCAAGCAAAATCCTCAAGGCATAGCACCCAGGATGATGACTGATCGTGAGCTTCTCCTCAGTCTTCATCAGAAGGTTGATCGCAATCATAAATGGGTCAAACGTTAGTTTGGTTCAATTCTTCACAACATGACTGCTACCCACAATGCAGTGAAGAAAAACCACTACAGCATAGAAGATCTGAAGAAAATGGGTCTCAAGGAAGATTTTGACTAGTCTGCACCTCCTCCGAAGAAATACAAGAAGGTAAAGGTTCCTTCCTTGGTGGCCAGCAACTATTCTTCATCGCGCGACACCGACGAGCATGAAGACTTGGACGACACTGCGGGAGGCCCTACGTCAACAAATGGCCCCAACAACGCTGACGCTCCTTCATCAACTTGATATTCTTCAGGGGCGTTAGTCCTCATTTTTGATCCTTTTGTTCATTCCATGACAAAGGGGGAGAAATTTGAGTTAGTCTTCAAGCGGGTCTATCTTATATGGGCGTTTTTTCTAAGTTACAACTCTCGTTCTTTTGAAGACTTTACTGGATTGAGTTGTAATCTTAAACTCTATGGTGGCCTGATACTTTTGCTGTGATTTTCTGCATGCTTATTCCTTGTTAATGTTAATGCACGCATGCTGAATTACATCAGTCACCATATTTCATCACGCATTTCAAATTCTTCATATCATATGTCAAATGCGTGTATGAATTACAAGATATAGGGGGAGATCTCCATGATTCTACTCTTCAAGTGTGCATTGCTTTAAAAGCAAATTCCTAACTATGCACATCTTCAGGGGGAGTTCTTCTATATCTTGCAATCAAATTCCTCAAATTCAGTTTTTACACTTCATATGTTTAGCCCCGTTGAAAACTTAACCTATATTGTCATCAATCACCAAAAAGGGGGAGATTGTAAGTGCATCTAGTGCCCCTTAGTGATTTTGGTGTATTCAAGACTTATAGGTTAAGGGACTAATGTGTTTATGAGTGTATACATGTCTATAAGTCTATGAGGAGTTTGATATTTACAGAGAAAGTCGACCCCTAAAAGTGAAGTTCTTCGACTGAAGACTTTGGATTTCTGAAGACTTTGAAAGTGAAGAAATTGGTGTGACCTTGAAGACTTGGTATTCATTCGAGGAACAAGAAGCGTGAAGACTTTTGTTTTCGTAGTTTCATTTTCTCTTTCTTGAGTCATAGGAAACACCGTACTGTTAAAGGGGGTCAAGGAAATACTAAGGAAAAATTTCCAAGTGATGCTCAACTCAAAATCCTACACCAACCAATCCCTTCTAGTGAAGCCATTGGAAATCTCATACAGTTCAGTCATATTCTTCAGTGATAGAGACGAAGTTCTTCTGGTCTCTGAGGAATTTGTTCTGACTGAGGAGTTAGAAATTCACCAGTGCAGATTGCCTACACTGTGAGGAACATGATAGCCTTGAGGAATTTGGTACTCAAATTTCTGACCATTGCTGTGCTACGCGCCAGCTGTCCCAAAATATCTTATCCACCTAACGGTCATATCATTGAAGGGCATTTATGTATTATCATGTCGGACTGCTCCCTAGGCTATAAATAGCCGCCCCCTACAACCACTAGCTGGTTGGCTGCTCCGAGAGAAACTGACACTTGTCATTTGAGAGCATCCCATCCTCCGAGGACTTTGAGCAAAAATCATCGAGTGAGGAAAACCCAGACCCAAACACCTACAAACCCAAAGTGAGAGCATCACTGAAGTGATTGATCCTGCGTGGATCCGACGCTTGTTATCTTTGAAGACTGTGCTTCTTCCAGACGGTTAGGCGCCATGGTCTAGAGCATCCAAGAGGAATTGTGGATCACCGAGTGACCAAGTTTGTGAAGGTTCGTAAGTCACCTGAAGACTTACCACGAGTGATTGGACGAGGTCTGTGTGACCTTAGTTCAAGGAGAATACGGTGAGGACTGTGTGTCCTCAGGTTTAAATACCTAGCCACTCCAACCAGATGTACAACTGAGACAGTAGTTGGAACTGGTCTACCAAATCATTGTCTTCACCAAGCCAACTGGTTCTATTTCCTCAACTCTTTCATTTCCTCATAACTGTGTTGTGCACTTGTTCATATCTGTGTTTGAAGACTTTGACTAAAGACTTTCCCAATTTCCTCAGTTCAATTTCTTCAGTCTGTTTGTCTTCATCCTGTGTTATCCTGTGTTTACGCTTTCTATACTCTGTGCTTGTCTTCATTTCATCATGATGACCATGCTTGTGTTCTGTTATGTTTACTTTTGAGTACTTATTTCGCTGCTAGCAGTTCTTCGCTAAGGAATTTCCTCACCAGCAAATTCCTCAATGAAGAATTCGTAAAAATCGCCTATTCACCCCCCTCTAGTCGATATAATGCACTTTCAAGTCTCTCCCTCGGTTAGGGTTGATAGTGCTTAGCGGCGACTAATGCCTAGCCGAGAGGTCGAGTTTGCGTCTTTCTATCCTCTTTGGTTCGCAGTGCACATGGACACTCCTGCTGAGCCGCTTGGGAGAAAGAGGACGAACCGGCGTTCCAGCCCCGGCAAGCCAAGACTACCGAGGGCTGAAGACACAAGGATCCAACCACGGCAAGCCAAGGTTGCCAGGGGCTGCGGATTCAGATAAGTCTTTCATCCCCCGTTAGGCATTTCCGTATGGAACTGGGACATGTGAAACCTCGTTTATATTGTTAAACCACCGTGCTCCCCTTTTCCTGTACCCTAGAGCTATCCCCTGGGTCGGAACTCGGTCGTAGTCGCGGTGGCAAGAAAATGAACGAGGGGCCTAACTCTACTTCACCCTGCCTCCGCCAAGAGCGTGAGAATGGTTGGCTGAAGTGGGGGGACGACAAGGCCTGTTGCCGGGCGACAATGTTTATCATAAAAATAACAAGGATTCATCCCTTGGCATGGGCCTCGTTCACGCACAGAGAAACCTCGCAAGCACCCTTTTTCATTAAAAGCGTCTCATACATGTATAGTTCATACGGGATGAAAAACATGAGCAAGGGGATTACAAATTTTAAATCTAACAAGTGCCCGCAGGCTTACAAACTAAAAAGAGATAAGGTGCCCGTAATCCCTTTCTTGTCCCTCTCCTCAGAAGGTGGAACAAGATAGCAAGAGGGCAAAAAGAGCGCCTAGGCAAGGTATGAGGAGCAGAAGGCACCAAGAGAACATCTTGGTGCCAGGAAAGGAGTTGGAAGATGAGGCAGCGGGGCGGCAATACGCGACGAAGGCGTCGGTGCCCGCGTACTCCGACTTGACGGCCGCCACCCGCCTTCTTTGCCTTCTCCGGCCCTCCTATGCCACCCACCCAAGGAGACGACGGGGAGCGCCCCGATGGAGAGCTTGGCGAGGAAGGCCCTCGGCAGGGCACGTGGCCGAGGGAGGGGCGGCGCGGTCAGTCGGAGTCGGGGTCGGCATCCCGCCGCTCGACTCCCTCGTCGTCGCTGTCGCTGTCCTCCTCGTCACTCCCACTCGAGGAGGAATCTTCATCGTCAGAGGAGCTCTCCACGCAGCACTTTAGGCAAGTTCCAAGATCTCCAAAGACCTTTACGGTGAGCAGGCCGCCCTCCATTAACTTGAAGTAAAGGACGAGCCCCGCCGTCAGGCTGTGGATGTGAGCAAACGTTTTCCATCCGCGACGGAGGTACATGATGTGAGGAGCGGGGAAGTCGACGTCGAACCGCGTGCCGCCATTCCTGCAGCCCCTCATGTGCAGCCTGGGGGTCTGGGGCGGATCGAGGTCCATCTCCCGAGAAAATGGGGTGGGGAGGCGGAGACGACGCCGCGGTGGCCGGCGCAGCCTGATGAAGAACTCGCGGGGCTGGTCCCCGATGTGGCCCTCCATCACGGGGGGCATCGATGGCGGAGGCACGGCCATTGCGCCGCCTCGTCCCCCTCTTCCGCGAGCACCACGGAGACCCCGGCCTCGCCCCTCCCCCTTCCTCTCATAACTAGCTCCGCTGTCGCGGGCTGTTGAGAAGGGGGAACGCGCTGTCGAGCGGCGACCCTCGCCGCCACCGTCGAAGGCCCAACACCCCCTCTCGCCATGGCGGATGGAAGAAAGGAGCGAAGGTGGAAGAGGATGGATGCTGGGCAATGTGGGATGACATCCCCCTCCCCCTCCTTATAAAGGGGTGGGGTCGAGGCTCGGCCGCCCCACACAGCCAATCCAGCCATCAGAGGCGCTGGGAATCAGGACCGACCCGCTGCCCCAATCAGCGACGGCTCGGTTTCCTGCCTCCACCGCCTGCCACCTGCATGGAGGACGCGTGGCGAGCGAGCAGGATCGAGAGGACGGGTGAGGCGACCGTTCCCCGCCCCGTGATCGTGGGGCGTGGGCGCCTTGAAGACTGCGACCCGAGTCCACTCAGTAAATGAGCCGCGCCTCCACGCCTCCCTCTTTTTATGGGGAAGGCGCGAGCCGCCTCTTTACCATGATGTTTCGCATGCATGCGGGAACGGCCCCACACATGACCCCCATGTCACGCACGACTCTCCATGTCGCACGTTCAACGTAGGTCGTGGAGAAGCGCAGTGGACGAACAATTACCGCAGTAAAATCCGCCCCACCTGCCCGCGCACCGTTCTGGGCCTGGCCCAACAACGCCTCGCGCTTATGTGTGGCCCAGACCTCGGGGCTCCTGTCGGTGTACAAAAGTAGGGGCTATCCTTTTGACCCCTTTACTTGTGCAGGGGCAGTCAGAGCCACGTGCCACGGCCACACTTAGCAGGGCAGAGGAGGGAAGCCGGAGAGAAGCCAAAGCACAAGACAACCAAGGCAACGCCAAGACCAGAAACACAGGAGGGTAAGAGGGCGAGGTAGACTCCCTCAACAAGATCCTTGCCGAGGAAGCCTTCGCTGTCCCGGCAAGAGCCTTGCCGGGGCAGCCTGCCCGATGCCAGCGGAGCAAGCCACCCTTGGGCCCACGGTTTCCAACCCAACCAACCACATTGGAACCAAGGCTCGGGAGGCGCCTCTGTGGTGGCATGCAGATCTTCGTGAAGATCATAAACATGTGAAATCAGATGAGGACCAGAAGATGGCGATCCTTGGCAGGATCCTAGCTAAGGAAATCCACAAGACCCCCGGCAAGCGCCTTGCCGGGGACGACTGCAACACCACGACATGAGTCTTGCCGGGCCCCCGACAAGACCCTTGCTGAGGGCATCAGCGGGGCCACTGCCAGGCCCGCACCATCCAAGACTCCACCGCCGTCGCCAAGCAGCTGCTAGCTCAACCAGCTGGGCAGGCACCTACGTGGCGACGGGCGGCCTCTACACCGACTCAGCAAACACCTGCGTGGTGGCATGCAACTCTTCGTGAAGGCCCTGCCACCGTGCCACATCAACAGCCCGCTTGCCTACATAGCGCTGCACACATTGCTGGCCTGGGCGCATATCGAAGCGAGGCGGAGCGGCGACGGATGGGACGGGCCTCGTTCCCGTCCCCGATAAAGCTAATGGACACCTAAGTAGCACATTTAATGCGCTTTGTCCCGTAATGCCAGGCGATAAGCTCGCGCACTGTACACCTTTCGACCTCATGTGTGCCACTGTGGCAACCCCTTTTCGACTATCAAAGGAGGCCCGAGGCATACTGGAGGAGGATTCGGCTCTTTGGAACTATACATCCATCGTAGCTAGTTTGAGAGCACAAGAACACTCAATACGTCCACCAAAGCAGGACTAGGGTATTACGCATCTCCGCGGCCCGAACCTGGGTAAACGACCCGTGTGCTTCCTGTCAGACCTGCTCTTTGCAGAATCTCGCGCCCGCTGAGGGAGTCCTGGATTAGGGGGTGTTCGGATAGCTGAACTATATCCTCAGCCGGACTCCAGGATTATGAAGATACAAGATTGAAGACTTCGTCCCATGTCCGGAAGGTTCTTTCCTTGGCGTGGAAGGCAAGCTAGGCGTGCAGATATTCAAGATCTCCTACCAATGTAACCGACTCTGTGTAACCCTAACCCTATCCGGTGCCTATATAAACCGGAGGGTTGTAGTCCGTAGGACAGAACACATCATAACCATCATCATACCTATAGGCTAGCTTCTAGGGTTTAGCCTCCTTGATCTCGTGGTAGATCTACTCTTGTACTACCCATATCATCAATATTAATCCAGCAGGAGTAGGGTTTTACCTCCATCGAGAGGGCCCGAACCTGGGTAAAATAAAGTGTCCCTTGTCTCCTGTAACCATCCGACCTTGACGCACAGATCGGGACCCCCTACCCGAGATCCGCCGGTTTTGACACCGACATTGGTGCTTTCATTGAGAGTTCCTCTGTGTCGTCGCCTTTAGGCCCGATGGCTCCTTTGATCATCAACAACGATGAGGTCCAGGGTGAGACTTTTCTCCCCGGACATATCTTCGTCTTCGGCGGCTTCGCTCTGCGGGCCAACTCGCTTGGTCATCTGGAGCAGATCGAGAGCTACGCCCCTGGCCATCAAGTCAGGTTTGGAAGCCTAAACTACATGGCAGATATCCGCGGAGACTTGATCTTCGACGGATTCGAGCCACAGCCAAGCGCGCCGCACTATGTCGAGGGGCATGATTTGCTCTGCCTCCGAACAGTGTCCTGGAGGCCGCATACGCTCCGGCCCCGATCCTCGAGCCGGAGCCCGCTGCGTTCTTTGAGGATGTACGGTTGGACGTCACCTCGGGGGCTGCGATCTTAAAAGCCATTGAGCCAAACGCAAGCCCCGCACTCCGCATGGCACATGACTCCAAGGAGCCGGACTCTTCTCCGAACTCCGAACCTCCCGCGCCCCTGCCAATCGAATCAGATTGGGCGCCGGTAATGGAGTTCACCGCCGCGGACATCTTTCAGTATTCACCTTTTGGTGATATTCTGAATTCTCTCAAGTCTCTCTCTTTGTCAGGAGAGCCCGAGCCGAACTATGGCCTGCGAGGTTGGGATTCGGACGACGAAGAAATTCAAAGCCCACCCACCACCCACTTAATAGCCACTGTCGGAAATTTAACCGACATGCTCGACTTCGGCTCCGAAGACTTCGATGGTATGGGCGACGAAGACGGAGACGAACCGGAACCAGCGCCCATAGGGCACCGGACCTCCACCCCACTTAATGACGTATTCATGGTGGATACACCAGAAAAAACTCACAATGAGGAAGAAGGGGGCGAAAAGAAGGGTAAACCCTCCGAAAAGCACTCAAAGCGGCGACGTAAACACCGAGCGAAGCCCCACCTCGATCAAGACCCAGCCATAGAGCAGGACGAGCCGGTAGATGACGAATGCATCCCAGAACAGCCGTCCGAACAGGGTAACACGGGTAGAGAGGACGAACAGTCCTCCCCCGGTCATAATAGAACTCCGGACGATACCACGCCGGATAAAATCATGGAGCAGAGGAATCTCCAAGAAAGGCTCGTCGCCACAGCACGAAGCCTGGAAGCAAAAGCTAAAGACGGCGGAAGATGCACTCAAAACAAGATGGAGCAAAGTAATCAAGACCGCAGACAAATACGGCGGCAGCCGCTGCACCAAAAGCTATCCGAAGAGAAAGCTACTGCCCGAATTCGACCAGGAGGCCCTAGAGCCCCCGAACTCGAAAAATAAAAAGGCTACATGGTCGAATAAACGACCTCTCGGCCACTACAATACGGCAAACGGCACCGCACTCAATGCGGCATGCGATAGAACAAAAGACTCGCATCATGGCCCAGCCAGGTCCATTTACGGGCCAAGAAAGCAAGCTCTCGTAAGCAATGCAAAAAATCCACCATCAGAATCCGGCACACCCAAATATAGGGGTGCCGCACACCCTCTATGTTTCACCGATGAGGTCCTGGAATATGAATTGCCAGAGGGATTTAAACCCGTTAACATAGAGGCGTACGATGGAACAACAGACCCGGGAGTCTGGATCGAGGATTATATCCTCCACATACATATGGCTAGAGGAGATGATCTCCACGCCATAAAATATTTACCCCTTAAGCTTAAAGGGCCAGCCCGGCACTGGCTTAAAATCCTTCCCGAAAACACAATTGGAAGTTGGGAAGAGCTCGAGGACGCTTTCCAAGCAAATTTTCAAGGGACCTACGTCCGTCCCCCGGACGCAGACGACCTCAGTCACATAACTCAGCAATCCGGAGAATCAGCTCGGCAGTTCTGGAACAGATTCCTCACTAAAAAGAATCAAATAGTGGATTGTCCGAACGTCGAAGCCCTGGCGGCTTTCAGGCACAATGTCCGAGACGAATGGCTCGCCAGACACCTCGGCCAGGAAAAGCCAAGAACAATGGCCGCACTCACAAGCCTCATGACCCGCTTTTGCGCAGGAGAGGACAGCTGGTTGGCACGATGCAGGCCCAGCGACCCAAGTACATCAGAGATCAGGGATGGAAACGGGAAAACACGGCGATACAAGGACCCTCGCCGAATCAAAAGAAAAAGTCCGAAGAGCACGACAGTCAATGCCGGATTCAAAGGCTTGCGGCAAAATGAGACAAAATCACCCCCTCAGGATAATAGGGAAGATCCGTCCAGTCTAAAGAGAATCATGGACAGGATATGTCAGATACACAGTACTCCTGGAAAGCCTGCTAATCATACCCACAGAGACTGTCGGGTTTTCAAACAATCCAGAAGGCTTAACGCCGAACACAAGGGGCTCGACACACCAAGTGAGGAAGAGGACGAACCCCAAAAGCAGAACACCAGGAAGCAAAAGAACTTCCCGCAAGAAGTCAAAACAGTGAACTCACTTCACATAACAAGGCATGAGGCACCCGTAAAGGTCCGCACATTCAAGCCTATCCCTCAGGAGTCTGGCCACTGGTCACTAAAGCCAATCATATTTGATCAGCTAGATTATTCTCGCAATATCAAACAAGCAGGCCGGACTGCCCTGATACTTAATCCAATAATAGACGGATTCCAGTTTACCAACGTCCTTATGGACGGTGGCAGTGGACTAAATCTGATATATCAGGACACAATTCACCGCATGGGCATAAACCCAGCACGAATCCGTCACAGTAAAACCTCCTTTCAAGGAGTAGCACCAGGCCCGGACACCCACTGTATGGGTTTTCTCCGGCTTTTGGTCATATTTGGCTCTGCCAATAACTTTCATCGCGAAAAGCTTATCTTCCACATAGTCCTGTTTTCAAGTCGCTATCAAGCGCTAATGGGACGCGGAGCTTTCGCTTGCTTTAACGCAATACCGCATTATGCATCCCTCACGCTAAAGATGCCCGGTCCCCGAGGCATCATCTCTTTAAAGGGAGCATACTAAACTACATCTCCTCCAAACGGAGGATTGTGCGGCCGCTTAAACGGCCGCCCAACAAAATGGCCTCGCCAGCCAAAAGACTTTTTTGATGTAAGTCACAAAAGGCCGCGGACCCGGACTCAATGAGTTCGGCACAAGCCCATTTTCGTTATAGGCTTGGTACGCCTCACCAGGGGCTGTATGCAGAGAAAATAAAACTCGACCGTATCTATTTCTCACTTTACATTTTATTTATTATTCTTTTTGATCCGCACGACCCATTTTTCAATTTAGTTCTTCCCTTTTACAGATGAACGTCGTACGGCGCCCGTCCAGGACACGGCACAACGGAGACACAGGCGCAGACGTGCAGTAGGGACCCGCCCCAAAGGATTCTTCTTAGATTAAGACCCTGCGTAAACCTTTTTTACTGTCTCTTGCTGCTATACATCCCCTGGTTTACCTCACTATAACCATGGAGGAGACTGGCGTTTAGGCATGTGGCCACGCCAGAATTCTTGCTCGTACCTGGACACAAGGGGCTTTTTTCTTTTTCAAGGATGTTGTTTTACACGCACCCACAAAGACCGAACACCTTAGGGAGTGTTCGGCGTCGCGAGTTTTGGCACTATATGCATCAGCTCCGAGTCATGATTTTGGTCACATGTTGGGTTGCCCGGCTCCTGAGTTCGGCCACCTTACGTTCTGTTCTGTCGGCTAAGGTTGCACCAGGAGAACTACTGCGATTGTGCCCCGGCTCGGCCGGGTGAGCACCTCAGTAGAGAAAGCCAAAAACCGACTGTCATGATGTAGCGCGAGACTGGTCGCCACTCGATGACTTATAGGAATTTATCGAATTCCTCCGTTTTGACGAAGGGCCGCTTCCCGGTCAGACACATATGCGTCCCGAATTCGGGTAAACGCAGTCGCCATTAAAGGCCTACCTAAAGAGTCCCACTGTCAAGCTCCTATGGCTAAGTGAAAGTGTTAAAGCATTATAGTCCGGTCGCCTAGCCCGCGGCGCTATCACCTCCTTTGTAGGACCAAGACGTTGGGTTAAGTGTGAAATGCGTTCTCCGCGCGCACCCCCGCACTATGTGCGTGGGGGCTGAAGCCAACGACTGCAATCTTTCAGAATTTATATATTAAAATGGCCGCACAGGAGGTGTTATTAATACTTGAAGGCACAAGTCTAAATTACGCCATTACAATATTAATCTACGATTACATATGCTGTCACAAAACAACATCTTTCGAACACTGCGTCTCTATTATACGAGCGCCCGCGAGGACTTCCTCAAAATAGTGCTCGGAAGGAATTCGGCTTTTATCCGAATCACGGGACGCAACAACGGTGGGTTCCATATCTGCCCAGTATGTCTTGACACGGGCAAGAGCCAGCCGCGCGCCCTCGGTGCAAGCAGACCTCTTTAGAACTTCAATCCGAGGCACCACGTCAAGAAATTGCTGCACCAAACTGAAATAGCTTCTCGGCTTGGATCTCCCCGGACACAGGCGGTCCATGGCATGCTTCATGGCGAGTCCGGACAACCTATTCAGCTCGGCCCATTGGGCCAGGCGACCATCCACTGATAGTGGACGCTCTGGATTAGTGAACTGCGACCAGAAGAGCTTTTCCACTTCATGATCTTTCTTATCTTGAAAGTACTTGGTCGCATCAGCGGCGCTAGCCGACAAATCCAAATAGGTGTCCTCCACGCTCCACGCTCGGTCCAACGGGGCGAACTTCGGATCAACCAATTTTCTCCGCAGCAGGAAGGGCTTTCCATCCGCAATTAGTCCGGCTTGACGCAGCTCTTCCCTTGACGCTCTCATACCAGAGCGGGCGTCCTTGGCGTCGGCGACGGCCTTCTCTAAATCCGTCTGCCGGGCTCGACCTTCTTGTTCAAGAAGTTTGCAACGGTCAGTAGCACTTTTCAACTTTACGGCTATATCAGCCATCTCCTCCTTGCTTCGGCAATGGGAAGCCTGTTCGGCTTTTAGCTCTTCACGGGCTCTTTCGGCAGCCGCATCGCTTTTTCTGGCTTGCTCCTTTGCTTTGGCGAGCTCGTCCCTAAGTCCTTCTACGGCCGCCGCACCATCTGCATCAAGCATACACAAGGTAAGATATTGACATAAAGCTCCTCTTATTAACAATCGCCAAATAAACTCAATACCTTGAGCATCATCAAGCCGCTTGTTAACAAGCACGATGTCGGCTTCTGCCTCATCGAGTTGCCATTTCATTTTGGCAAAATCTCGAGTCCGGCTCGACTCCGGACAACATGCCACCTACATGCAAAGGTGCCACTTAAAGGACCTGGGATTAAGATCCTCTGCGCGCCGCTAATCTTTGCGGCACACAGAGTCTCAGGGGCTACTATCTATACCAGGCGCATGTTATTATGCGCAATTAACACTAATGTTCGTTATTCAAAACGTACCTCAAGGCCCGCCAGTAAACTCTTGACGGCCTCATTCAGTCCGCTTTCCGCGGATGAAATCTTTTCAATCACCGTGTGCATCAACGCACGATGCTCCTCTGAAACAGAGGCTCGGCCCAGCAGAACCTTCAGCTCCTCCGACCGAACACCAGATTGTGCCGGACTCGTCCCATGGCCTTCTTCGGAGGCCGGACACGGAGAACCTCGGGGGGCCGCATGATCACCTTCTGCCTCTGGCAGATTCGGAGAAATCCTCTGCGGCGACACTTCGGCGTCGCCCGCCTTGCTAGGCGATGAAGGAGGAGGCGTTCCGCTCTCCATCATCTCCGGAAGAAGATCCCCCGACGATGAGCTCTGCCGAGGAGGGTCAAGGTCCGAACTACAAGGTAAGGTTTCGGTTAAAACTTCTCAGATATAAATTAAGGATTTCTCTTAAAAGAATGACTCTCTTTCTACTTTCGGCTCGTTGGAGGGCTGCTCCTTTTGAGGATTTAGTTCGGCCGAGGGCTCCTCGGCGTCGGGTCCTCTGACGCAGATTCTTTCCCCTGCTTTGGAGCTACGGCTCCCGGGTCATCAGAGGCGGCCCTTTTCTTCCCCTTTGGAGAGGAGTTGTCGATTCCCCCCTTTGGGATGGCTTCTTTTGAAGAGGCCACGGTTTCCTTGTCTTCCCCTTCATTTTCCTCCCGAGGCGCCACCTCCAACATCCTGACTAGCACATGATCTAGCCTGGTCTCGGGAAGGGGAGCCGGACACCGGATCAGCTTCGCCTTCGCTATCCACTCCTGCGTAAAAAGGAGAAGTACTGTTAAAAAATAAAGTCAATTGTACGGATAGAAGGTCCGGGCGCAAGGTCACCTACTTCTGTATCCGGGCGGTTGCGGCTTAAACCAGCATCCTCGGTCAAATCCGGATTCACTCCTTGTGGTCTGAAGAACAGTCTATACATCTCCGTAGGCGTCATGCCCATGAGATTTCGGAGAACTTGTGGCCCCTCTGGGTTGAACTCCCACAAGCGGAGAGGGCGACGTTGTCCGGGCAGTGTCCGGTGAATCAGCATAACTTGTGTCACCTTGACCAGGTTGAGGTCTCCTTTTAGGAGATCCTTTATGCGGCCCTGCAACAGAGGAACGTCTTTGGGCAAGCCCCGATCTAACCCTGTGTTGATCCACGATGTTAAACGTGGTGGGGGGGGCCCGAGCGAAAGGCGGGAGGCACTACCCAAGTGGTGCCCCGAGGAGAGGTGATGTAGAACCACTCCTATTGCCATAAGCCGAGCTCCTCTTGAAAAGTGCCCTCGGGCCATGGAGCGCCGGTATTCCTTTTTATAACAGCGCCTCCGCACTCTATGTGACGCCCCTCGATTATCTTCGGTTCTATCTTGAAGGTCTTGAGCCATAATCCTAAGTGAGGAGTGATATGGAGGAACGCTTCACACACAACAATGAAGGAGGAGATATGGAGGATGGACTCCGGAGCTAGGTCATGGAATTCCCGCCCATAATAAAACATCAGCCCCCTTACGAAAGGATCCGTTGGGAAGCCTAATCCCCGAAGGAAGTGGCAGATGAATACTACGCTCTCACCAGGCTGAGGGCTTGGGATCGCTTGTCCTTGAGCAGGCAACCTGTGCGGGATCTCGCTGGTCAGGAACCTAGCCTCCCTCAACCTTGATACGTCCTCCTCCGTAACGGAGGAGGGCATCCACTGGCCTTGAAGGCCGGAGCCGGACATTGTCGATGGTCCGGTGCGCCTAGAATCTAAAAGCCTGGGGTGTTGGAACTCAAGGCTATGGGCGAGCTCGTTTTGAGAACACAAGAGGGGAGCAAGGTCTCGGTCTCTTTATAAGAGGCAGAATATCAAGAGCCTTCCCCGTAACCGTCTTGGACTAGCCTTTAATCAAGGCAGGGCGTGCTTAACGGGCACAGTTGTGTTACCCACGTTCGTATTAATGAGAATCCCGTTAAAAGGGGCACACGATCTCTGCTTCGACAAGACGTGCCAAGGAAACCGCCTCGTTGAACGTGCTGCGGTGGAACAACAAAAAATGATCCATACAGAAGGCTTGGTCGCAGTGTTATGACGCACTGCGGAATACGTCAGCAGATTTGATTTGTGTTTGTATTATTCTCTATATGGAAATACGTGGAAACTTGTTTTGCAGAGCCGGACTATATTTTTTGGTGTTTATTATCATCTTGAAGAACTTGGAGGAGGAACCCGCCTTGCAATGCCGAAGACAATTTGCGCGCCGGACTCGTCATCATTGAAGCCTGGTTCAGGGGCTACTGAGGGAGTCCTGGATTAGGGGGTGTTCGGATAGCCGAACTATATCCTCAGCCGGACTCCAGGATTATGAAGATACAAGATTGAAGACTTCGTCCCGTGTCCGGAAGGTTCTTTCCTTGGCGTGGAAGGCAAGCTAGGCGTGCGGATATTCAAGATCTCCTACCAATGTAACCGACTCTGTGTAACCCTAACCCTATCCGGTGCCTATATAAACCAGAGGGTTGTAGTCCGTAGGACAGAACACATCATAACCATCATCATACCTATAGGCTAGATTCTAGGGTTTAGCCTCCTTGATCTCGTGGTAGATCTACTCTTGTACTACCCATATCATCAATATTAATCCAGCAGGAGTAGGGTTTTACCTCCATCGAGAGGGCCCGAACCTGGGTAAAATAGAAATAAAAAACATATTATATAGGCATATAATATACCAAAATTGGCAGAAAAAGATTTTCTACAACATGGACATTTTTATAATGCCAAATAAAATCCACACAAATTCAGATAATTCAAAGAGTGCTACTGCCCTAATAAAATCCAATAAAAACCATTTTTTAAAATATCAAAATGAATTCAAATTTATTTCTCTCCAATTTTCTGATGTAGGGAATCATGTTACCCTATTTTCCATGTATTTTATTTTTGGAGAAAAATAATTTGAATAAAACTCAAATAACTCCAAATTGAAAATAAATTCAAAAGAACTTTGAATTTAATTCTTTGAAACTTCCAACTCATATTTCATATAATTTGAAGAAGTCATTTTATATTCTCTCGTGAAAATCATTGAGTTGCATAAAGTTCCTGGGTTGGAAATATTTTCCAAATGAAATTCAAATATTTTCAACACCCCTTGTCATTTAAATAAATGGAAGAAGTCATGTCATCTTCTCTCCATGGTTTTGTGATGAAAAGTATTTGAATTCACGGAGAGCATAAATGCAAAAATGAAAGTTTGGGAAAGTCCTTTATTCCCTCTCATTTAACTTTCAAAAAGTTTTGAATTCACTCACTTTCAGTCAATCAATCACACAACAAACAAGCAAACAATCAAATCTGTCTATTTATTATAACATTCCAAAATTTAGAATTTTGGGATGTTACAAATTTCTTGTGCTAAAGCTAGACTTTGAAAAAGCATTTGATACAATTGAATATCAAGCAATTATTGACATCCTTAGAGCTAAAGGTTTTGGCAATAAGTGGATCTCATGGATAGAAATTATCTTTAACTCTGGTTCAACTGTTGTGATGCTGAATGGAGTGCCAGGTAAAAAAATCTACTGTAGAAGGGGAGTGCCACAAGGAGACCCTCTTTCCCCACTATTGTTTTTCATAGCTGCAGACCTTCTACAATCAGTCATTAATAAAGCAATGGGTCTGGGCCTTATTCATACACCACTGCAAATTAACTCCTGCCCAGATTTTCCAGTTGTCCAGTATGAAGATGACACCTTGCTGATAATGTAGGATGATTCCAGAAAACTGATCTGCCTTAAAGCCCTACCGAACACTTTTGCATCTGCCACTGGTCTCAAATAAACTATCAGAAGTCTATCATGGTCCCTATTAATATTCAAGAGGAGAGGGCACAAATCTATGCTAGAACCCTTAATTGTCAGATGGGACACTTTTCCATTCACATAGCTTGGGCTTCCTTTAGGACTACACAAACCAATAGTGGAACAATGTCTCCCACTAGTTATCAGGGTTGCAAAAATACTGGCTGGTATTGCCACATTTATGACCTATGCAGGAAAATTGTTAATGGTTAAAGTTGTTCTAGCATCACTCACAATTTTCTTCATGAGTTGTTTGGATGTACCAGTTACTATTAAGCAATAGAACTTAGAATATTTCAAACACTGCTTATGGAGAGGCCCAGATATGGAGGATCATAGACCAGCTCTAGTGAAATGGACCAGTGTTTGTAGGCCAAAGAATCAATGAGGGCTAGGAGCCATGTATATTTTCACATAGAACAAGGCGCTACTTATGAAAAACTTGCAAAAATTCTATAAGAGACATGAAATTCCATGTGTACAATTGATTTGGGAAACTCATTACTCTGAAAACAAGTTTCCATGAGATGAGTTAGTGGGATCTTTCTGGTGGAAGGCAAACTTGCAATTAATTCAACAGTATAAAGCTTTAGCAAGGTGCAATTTGGGAGATGGTAGAAGTGCTTATTTCTGGACTGACTTATGGGATGAGGAACTCATGCAACGTAAATTCCCACATCTTTTCTCTTTTGTGATTAATCACAGACTTACTGTAGAACAGGTTATTGGCACAAAATATCTGTAAGACCTATTTTACCTACCACTGTCAATGGAGGCGCATGAAATTTTTTTAAAGCTTGAAGAGATGTGCTACACTATGAGACAATCACAGTACCAGAATTTCACAGACACATGGAGCTATATCAGGGGTAATGAGCACTTTTCTTCGGCCAAGGCTTACAATGTTATGATTGGTTTCAAGCAAACCCCACCACACTTCAACTGGATTTGGAATTCCTCCTGCCAACCTAAACATAAAATGTTCTTCTGGATGCTCTTACATGACAGGCTCAACACAAGAAATCTTCTGAAAGGAAAACATTTGTGCTAGAAGACTATAACTGTGGTCTCAGGGCATGCCAATAGGAGGAAACTCTATATCATTTATTTTGGGGATGCTCATTTGCTCAGAGATGCCGGGACCACATTTGCCCCACTATAACACCAGATTTATCTGTCTTAGAGGCCTTCCAGGATATCAAAGGGAAACTGAGACTTCCTTTCCTCATGGACATATTAATTCTTAGCTCCTGGGCTATTGGATTTCTAGGAACAACAAGATCTTTGAACATATTGATCCCACATTTCAAGGATGGAAGCACATTTATTTGATGGAGCTGAAGTTACTCAATCACAAAATAAGACCAAAGCATGCCAATCAATTCCTTTCATGGATGGATCTTCAAGGATAGTTTTCTTCTTCTTCTTCTTCTTCTTCTTCTTCTTCTTCTTCTTCTTCTTCTTCTTCTTCTTCTTCTTCTTCTTCTTCTTCTTCTTCTTCTTCTTCTTCTTCTTCTTCTTCTTCTTCTTCTTCTTCTTCTTCTTCTTCTTCTTCTTCTTCTTCTTCTTCTTCTTCTTCTTCTTCTTCTTCTTCTTCTTCTTCTTCTTCTTCTTCTTCTTCTTCTTCTTCTTCTTCTTCTTCTTCTTCTTCTTCTTCTTCTTCTTCTTCTTCTTCTTCTTCTTCTTCTTCTTCTTCTCTTTCTTCTTCTTCTTCTTCTTCTTCTTCTTCTTCTTCTTCTTCTTCTTCTTCTTCTTCTTCTTCTTCTTCTTCTTCTTCTTCTTCTTCTTCTTCTTCTTCTTCTTCTTCTTCTTCTTCTTCTTCTTCTTCTTCTTCTTCTTCTTCTTCTTCTTCTTCTTCTTCTTCTTCTTCTTCTTCTTCTTCTTCTTCTTCTTCTCCTTCTTATCATTTACCTACTCGAGGACGAGCAGGAATTAAGATTGGGGATGCCTGATACGTCTACAACGTATCTATAGTTTTTGATTGCTCCATGCTATATTATCTACTGTTCTGGACTATATTGGGCTTCATTTTCCACTTTTATATTATTTTTGGGAGTAACCTATTAACCGGAGGCCCAGCCCAGAATTGCTGTTTTTTTGCCTATTTCAGTGTTTCGGAGAAACAGAATATCAAACGGAGTCCAAACGGAATAAAATCTTTGGGAACGTGATTTTCTCACCGAACGTGATCCAGGGGACTTGGACCCTACGCCAAGGCATTAGAGAGGCGGTCACGAGGGTGGGGGCGCGCCCCCCCTAGGGCGTGCCCCCCGCCTCGTGGGCCCCTTGAAGCCCCACCGACGTACTCCTTCCTCCTATATATACCTATGTGCCCCCAAACGATCAGAACAGGAGCCAAAAACCTAATTCCACCGCCACAACCTTTTGTATCCAGGAGATCCCATCTTGGGGCCTGTTCCGGAGCTCCGCCGGAGAGGTCCGTCATCACGGAGGGCTTCTACATCATCATAGCCTCTCTGATGAAGTGTGAGTAGTTTACCTCACACCTTCGGGTCCATAGTTATTAGCTAGATGGCTTCTTCTCTCTTTTTGGATCTCAATACAAAGTTCTCCCCCTCTCTTGTGGAGATCTATTCGATGTAATCTTCTTTTTGCAGTGTGTTTATTCAGAATGATGAATTGTGGGTTTATGATCAAGTCTCTCTATGAATAATAATTGAATCTTCTCTGAATTCTTTTATGTATGATTGGTTATCTTTGCAAGTCTCTTCGAATTATCAGTTTTGTTTGGCCTACTGGATTGGTTTTTCTTGCCATGGGAGAAGTGCTTAGCTTTGGGTTCGATCTTGCGGTGTCCTTTCCCAGTGACAGAAGGGGCAGCAAGGCACGTATTGCATTGTTGCCATCAAGGATAACAAGATGGGGTTTATTTCATATTGCATGAATTTATCTCTCTACATCATGTCATCTTTCTTAAAGCGTTACTCTGTTTCTAACTTAATACTCTAGATGCATGCTGGATAGCGATCGATGAGTGGAGTAATAGTAGTAGATGCATGCAGGAGTCGGTCTACTTGTCTCGGACGTGATGCCTATATACATGATCATACCTTAGATATTCTCATAACTATGCTCAATTCTGTCAATTGCTCAACAGTAATTTGTTCACCCACCGTAGAATACTTATGCTCTTGAGAGAAGCCACTAGTGAAACCTATGGCCCCCGGGTCTATTCTCATCATATCAATCTCCATCACTTTAATCTTCCTTTGGTTTTTTACTTTGCCTTTTACTTTTCACTTTGCATCTCTATATCAAAAATACCAAAAACATTATCTATCAGTTCTCACTCTCGTAAGTGACCGTGAAGGGATTGACAACCCCTAATCGTGTTGATTGCGAGTTGCTATCGATTTGTGCAGGTAGGAGGGACTTGAGCGTGGCCTCCTACCAGATTGATACCTTGGTTCTCAAAAACGGAGGGAAATACTTACGCTACTCTGCTGCATCATCCTCTCCTCTTCGGGGAAAACCAACGCAAGCTCAAGAGCTAGCAGTGGGTCCCATCTAGCACGAGGGTATTCATTTTTTTGTGTCATAAGGACACACTTCCTTGCGTGCGAAGATATAGCTGGTGGGTCCGACCTATCAGCGAGGGGAACATTTTTTTCGCAAAATATAGAAGCCCTTCCCGTGGGTCCTAGCTGTAAGGTGGAGGAATCATTATTTTGCGCGTAATAAGGAGGCATTTCCTTGCGTGCGGCCGTGGACCCAGTTGTCAGCCTCTCCACGTACAGTCCACATCGGATGGATGTCGTTCATTGACCACATTGACCAGGAAGCGCCGAGAGCACCAGGGAGGTGGACGACGGCGAGGCCTAGGAAGGGAACGACACGGAGCCAGGGAAGACTCGGCAATTGTTTCCCACGCGGAGGAGTACGAGGGTTTACTGGTTCGTCTGCCGTCCCCAGGGAATAACAGCAGGTGTGGGTGAGTAGAGGGATGGCTAGGCCAGCGATGGGAGTACGGTGGGGCGGTGAGGCCTACGCGGCAGCATAGCCGGCCGCAGGAGGATGGAGCAGGCAGTCCCGCCGGCGCTTGTTTGAGCGGCTGGAGCAGGAAAAGTAGGGATTGAAGAAGCACGACAGCCGTTGGATGGACATCCAATAGTCACTGCTCTTGTGTGCATTATTTCTAATAATGTACAGCCCATTTGCTAATTCTTAAGATTTTTTTCGGAGCCCATCTTCTTTTTGTTAGCATTACACCCCATATTGTGGCCACGATTAAAAAGTATGCGAATTTTTGCATATTTCGGTGCGGTCAACTATTTTTAATCCCTAAACATCGATTCACATTCAAACTATTTTGAAAAATAATTTATATAAATATAAAATTCAAATAATTGTCCTGTCGGGGCGGACGGGCGTCCCCCCGCGAGCACCTATGGGGCCGGAGCCCCTTTGTTGTCCGGCGAGGGGGGCGGAGGGAGCACAGAGAGCAGATCGAGGCGGGCACACGAGCGGTTTACCCAGGTTCGGGCCGCGATGGACGCGTAAAACCCTACTCCTGCTTGGTTGTATTGAACTGGGGAGCTCGGGAGCTTGGGGAGCTAGCTGCACCGAGCGTATGGCTGTCTGGATGCCGAATCTCCGAACCGAACCGAACCTTTCCGGAACCCGAACCACGAACCCCCTCTACGTTGCACACGGGCCTCCTTTTATAGCGCAAAGGGGTCACCGACAGGTGTCAACGCAAGAGAAAGGGGTAAAAGCGTAAAAGGGGTGGTAGCTGTAATAGTGTGGGAACGGTGGCGCTACAGTGCGGCACAGTGTTATCATACCTACTTCTGACGGTAGGGGACAAGGGCATTAAATGCCCGTCACGGTCGCCCGGACAGCACCGAGGCGGACCGTTAGGTGCGCCACCGTTCGCCACGATGGCGGCTGCATGCCACCGCATGCCCCAGGCTGCGCGGTGCCTCGCCACGTGCCCTCGGGGGAAGCCCCGGAGCGACGCGTGGCGGGCGAGCTGGAGCGCAGTCTTGAGGTGGCGATCTTGCCGCGGCAAGTGGCTTGCCGCGGGGGTCGTCTTCCTGTGCCTGATAGCGCGCCAGCTATCAGGCCTTGCCGGGGCGCTTGGCGCGCCACGGCGGGATCGTCCCGGCAAGCTCCTCTTGCCGGGGTCTTGTCTTCTTGGCCCGGCAAGCTCCTCTTGCCGGGGGCCTCGTCTTGAAAGCTTGGTCTTCTCTTGGCGCTTCCGGGGCGGGCCTTGCCGCAGGGTGCTACGACTGCCCGTGCACAAGTCTGGGGTACTAAGGTACCCCTACTTTAGTACACCGACAGGAGCCCCCGGGCCTGGGCCACACACGGTGCCGAGCGTCGTTGGGCCAGGCCCTAACGGTGCACGGGCACGCATGGCCTTGGTCGCGCTGCTCCTTAACTCCGCATCCGCCGCGCCTTCCCCAGGCGGCGCGCGCTTACCGCGGCGTCGTGGGGGCGGGGCGTGCGGGGTGAGCGTGACGTGGGTGGCGTGCGCGGGGCTGAACCGCACAGGCGCGCGTCACGTCGCGCACGATTTCTCGATGGCGAGAACGGAGTGGCCGCCCCTCCCCCATATAAGGCAGAGGAAGCGGGAGCGGTTCCCCTCCTTCGTCCTTGCTGCGTCCTCTCCCTTCTCCAGAGATCCCATCTGCGCTCCGCCTCCATTTTTCCTCCGCCGCTCGCGCGCACTTGCGGAGCTACCGGATTCTTCGTCTCCCTTCCCTCGCCGCCTCCGCCATGGCCCCGAAGACTGAGAAGGCGAAGGCGGAGAAGACCAAGAAGGAGAAATCGGAGCACGCGGCGATGCTCACCTTGCTGCGGAAGCAGAACCTCGTCTTCGCGCCGAAGCTCGGCGCGCGGGAGCTCTGGAACAAGTACTACTTGTTCTGGGCCGAGGAGACCAAGGCGGATCCCCGCACCCGAGTCTATCCGGCCGCCGCCAAGGGCAACTACCCCGGCGGGTATTATTTCTTCGCAGCCTTCTTCCACTGCGGTCTTTGCCCTCCTTTTTCTGATTTCTTCTCCGACATAATGAACACCTTCGGCCTCCATCTTCTTGACTTCACTCCCAACGCCGTCCTCACGATGGCGGTTTTCGCGCATATGTGCGAAAACTATATTGGGGTGCATCCAAACGTCGCACTTTTTAGGCACTTCTTCATCCCTAGAGTAGAGGCCGGCGCCCCCCTCGCTGGAGGGATATCTTGGGTCTTCCGCCTGAACAAGAAGGATTCCTACTTGCCGGGGGAGCTCCGCGGCAAATGGGAGGAGTGGCGTGCCGACTGGTGCTGGGTCGTCGAGGACCAGCCGCAATCTTTCACCGCGCCGCGCACAACACCTGTCATGCGCGGCAAGGATTGGAGCGAGCTGGATTCGGACGACGGCAAGCTCAACGCCGCCCTCATTAGGATTCTCCGTCTTCGGACAGCGAGGCTGTCCGTCGGAGAGGTGGGCGCAGACTTCCTCCGCCGCCGCATCGCCCCTCTTCAAGACAGGAAGAGGCCAGCCTGGGAGTATAGCAACGCGGCGGACATAATGAGGCTGCGCCCCGGGCTCAACTTCAACTTCACGTCGGTGGAGCTGAAGGGGATGGTCCGGGAGCTATTCAAGCATGACCCGGCCCACCCAGAGTGGTTCAGGGAGCCCCGGGGAGTTGTGCCTCTTTGCAACAGCTCGGCCCGGGATTCCCTTCGCGCCATGATGCCCGCGTGCGACTCGCACGGCGTCGACCGCACGTGGATTCCGCCCGGGCCGGACGTCATCTTGGACTTCTTCGACAACCTGGCGGAGGTGGCGAAGAAGAAGGACGAGGCCCAGGGGCTGACGCGGGGCACCACCGCGTGAGAGGCAGCATGCATAGCTTCTTGGGCTGAAGAGGCCACCGCAGCCGCAGCGGCCGGGGAGTTCGGCTTTTCGCCCGAAGAGGCGGAGGCCGCGGAGGCATCCCGCCAAGCGGAGGTGGCGGAGATCTGCGAGCTGCTGAAGCTGCCCCCCGACGAGCTCGCCGGGGTTCCCTCTCTGAGGCACTCCGGGATCCAGGGGATCTTGATTGAGGCCGCGGCGAGGGCCACCACCGCCGGAGGACAAGGAGCCACAGCGCAGGACGCTGGGTCCAGCGGGCTCGCCGGGGCGGAGGAGGAGGAGGGTGGTGACGACGACTCCGACGGATCCTCGGAGCTCTACGCCGATGACCTTCCCTCAGCGTCGGAGACCTCCTCGTCCCGTGTAAGCCCCCGGCGCTCTCCAGCGAAGCGTCTCCTCAGGACGGCGATGGGGGCAAGGGTGCCGGCCTCCCGGCAACAACCACCCCGTCAAGCGGCACGAGCCTCCCGGGGGAGCCAGGTTGCGACGAGGGCGCCCGGCGCGTCAGCTATGTCAGGGGCGCCCCGTGAGGCAGCGCCGCACGGAAAGGAGCCCTTGGAGGGTGGAGCGGCGGCTCCCCCCGCTCCCCGGGCCCCGGCAACCGTCGGGACCGCCAAGCGCCCGAGGGAGACCCAGCCGCCCGCTCCCCGCGTGGCCGCGCGTCAGGTGGAGTTTGATTTCTCCGCCCTGAGCGACGACGACGACGAGGATGAACGGGAGTAAGAGCTTTTGAGGTTTCGCATCTTCATGGACTTGGCCTTGACTGTCGCAGGCTCTGATCTTGTTTCTTGTCTTATCTTCAGGACCTTGGCGGAGCGAGCGGCGAAGAAAGCCAAGGCGCCCACGGTCGAGGTTGTGGGCGACTCGCCCACCGCGGCAACTGGGGGCGTGCCGGAGCCCAGCTCGCCGGATCCGAGCGCTGCTCCGAGGGGCGGCCCTCAGCGCAGCCCCCAGCGCGGCCCCCAGCGTAAGTCTGGGTTCCGTACTTTCGCTCGTCGGGCGCGTTTGAGGGATCGTCCCTGCGCTGGTATCTTGACAATACTGTCCCGTGCAGAGGTGGAGCCGCAGCCGCAGGAGCAGCCAGGAGCCGCCCCCGAGGGGCCGCGGGCCCCGCCGTCCCCGCCAAGGCCGAGTTCTCCGGTAGAGGGGAGCACCCCGCCAAGGGCGAGCACTCCGCCGAGGGCGAGTACCCCGCCAGGGGGGGTAGCCCGGCGAGGGTGGTGACCCCGCCAAGGCAGAGCCCCCCGGCGAGGGAACCCGCCGCTGACGACGTCCACCAAGGTAAGCCCTGTGACTTAGTCATCTTGGGTTCGT
Organism: Aegilops umbellulata; assembly: GCA_032464435.1. Taxonomy (NCBI): domain Eukaryota; kingdom Viridiplantae; phylum Streptophyta; class Magnoliopsida; order Poales; family Poaceae; genus Aegilops; species Aegilops umbellulata. The sequence continues at coordinate 5,118,497 of CP136059.1, forward strand.
CTTTTCCCTTTTGGATGTTTGCTTGAATTTCCTTTGCTCTCGGTTCTCCTTCTTCTAGACTCCCCTCCCCCCGAGCAGATGGAGACGGAGGTCATCATCATCGAGGAGGAGGAGGGCGCGCGCGGCGGCAGCGGCGACGCCCCTGTCGCCGAGGATGCGGCGGGAGCTGCCGAGTCATCCGCGCAGGAGACCCCCCCAGCGTCGGCCGCAACGGCCGGGGAGGGGGACGGCGGTCGCACTGCCGACCCGGAGGCAGCAGGAGCATCAGGTGCTGCGCCGGCCGCCGACCCCTCCGCCGAGAAGGAGCGGGCGGGCCATTACCTTGAAGCCCCCAACGGCATCTTCATCCAGGTGCCATGGGGTTCTCCTGCGTGGGCCCCCGCGGAAGGCGAGGCCCTTGATGGGGAGGTCCTTGCCTCCGCGGGCCTGAAGATCGTCGAGGGGCCCAGCGGGGCCGAAGAGCCCGAGGAGGAGAAGCTGCTTCGCCGGCTCCTGGCCCTTTACCGGGCTCGGCAGGCGAAGCTTGCTTCGCGGGAGGCCCTCGCTGCGGAGGCCGCCGTCGAGATGGAGAAGCGTGCGGCGGAGCTCCGCGCCGCCAACCAAGCTGCCCTCCGCGGCGTGGCGGAGGAGCGCGAGAGGCTCGCCGGGGAGTACCAGGAGTGGGTGCTGCAGAAGGCCGACGCCGAAGAGCAGCAGCGGCTCGCCGGGGAGGAGCTGTCCCGGCGAGAGGGAGCGCTTGCCCAGCTGCAGGCCAATCTCAACTCCCACGAGGAGGAACTTGCCGCTCGGGAGCGGGCCCTTGGCGAGGAGCTGAAAGGGGCGAAAGCCGCCGCAGCTGCCGCGGAGGCCGCCCGGGAGGAGCTTGCCGCCAAGGTCACGCAGATGGAGGAGTCGTTGAAGGCGAGCGCGGAGAGGGTCGGCGCGCTCAATGCGGAGCGGGAGAAGGACGCCCACGCCAACTCCGAACTCCAGGCGCGTCTCTCCAAGCAGGGCGACGAGCTGAAGGTCGCCAAGGACTCCATCGAGGCCCTGGAGCTGAAAGTCTCCGCGCTGGAGGAGGGGCTCCGCAAGGAGCGAAGCTTGGCGGAGAGCGCCAACACCGCGGCCGAAGACTTCCGTCGGACCGTCGCGGTGTGGACCGAGGACCTGGTGTCTTCTGCATCCAACATCGACCAGGAGTTGCTGGCGTTGAAGTTGGAACACCTCATCTACTCTCCGGACCCGGACCTCCCTCACAGCGCCAAGCTCAGCCTCTTCTTCAGAGGGGTCGCGCCGGCTCTTGCGGATCTTCGGAAGAAGATCCCCGCGCAACTGGCCGAGGAGACGCGCCGGGCCTGCGCGGGAACCTTGGAGCGTGTGCTGACGAAGATTGTATACCGCAACCCCGGTATAAATCTCATCAACGTTCTTCGCAGCCTGCCGGCCGACGCTGACATGGAGGCGCTGAAGGAGCAGGTCGCCGACATCATCGCCAGAGTGGGCAAGATTTCTAGGATCGAGGGTGACCGCGTAGACTAGCCCCCCCCCTTTATCTTATCTCTTTTTGTAGCTGCACACGAAGTTATGAGCTCATTAGTCACTGTGACAAGTCACGTAAGGTTTCCACCTTAGCTGGACCAATCAGTGCATTGTTATCTTCCTTGTCCTGGCCCTTTACTTTGTACGTTTTTTCGCCCTACGCTCCCGGGGAACCTCCCGGCAAGGAGCCCTTGGGCTTATAGCAGCCTGCTGGCCAAGGCCTCGCCGGGAAGCAACCTCGCCGCAGCCAGTCGCAATCGCGCTCCGCTTGTTGAGTGAGCTCGGAAACGAAACAAGGGCGCGACGCTCATCGCAGCTCGCTTGAATCGTTGAGCGTACTCGAAACAAGGTGAGGGTGCGGCTAGCCGCGGGTAGGCTCCTCCGCGCACAGGTTTTCCGTACAAAGCGTGACCGTCCAAGGAAGACAACCGAAAATTAAGAATCTGAACTGCTCAAATTCTAATAACTTAGCTTATGCATAACGCTCGTCCCTCGACGAGGCTTCTTCTTCTCGGACAGCACTTGGTTCCAGCACTTGGTTCCTCTCCCATCTCCTTCCCCCGGCAAACTTTGTGCGCGAGGAAAATAAAGAGGGAAGCAAGCACATGGCCTTTCGGCGCGCTGATGCTCACTGGACATGCATGTTACGCAGGATGCCAAATAATACACGCAAATAACGAAGAGGAGCATGTAGAAGGCAAAAAGCGCAAAGCATAGGAGCTTTTGCTGATGTGCGGGGTCTGCGCCCGCCCCTTGCGCCAAGGATCACATGCAACTGCGGCAAGACTTGGGCAGGGAGGTTGGTTGACGGAACGGGTTCCGGCAACCGCACTGGCGAAACTCCTCCCACGGTCGGCGTCGACTCGTTTGGATCTTGGCGGACGAAGCGCGCCGAAGAACGAGGTCGCCTTTTTCGCGGCCTCCGGCGCTAACCGCTGCGGCTACAGGAGCGACGCAGGGTTCGCTGGAAGCGATCGGTTCGCCCAGCGGCCGGAAGGCGGTCCTCCTCAAGGAGCAGCTGCTTCTTGCCCGAACTCTGCGTGAGTGGGTACTCGAGGAGGGCCGTACACGATTCCGTAGGGAGGAATGCCTCCGCCCCGCGGAGCGGGGCGGAAAGGTACCTGTTCATACCTGAGCTTACCGGTGTTCGCCTGAATCAGATCCGCACAACCTCGACGCACGTCCCCCTACCTGGCGCGCCAAAGATGTCGGGGCGGACGGGCGTCCCCCCGCGAGCACCTATGGGGCCGGAGCCCCTTTGTTGTCCGGCGAGGGGGGCGGAGGGAGCACAGAGAGCAGATCGAGGCGGGCACACGAGCGGTTTACCCAGGTTCGGGCCGCGATGGACGCGTAAAACCCTACTCCTGCTTGGTTGTATTGAACTGGGGAGCTCGGGAGCTTGGGGAGCTAGCTGCACCGAGCGTATGGCTGTCTGGATGCCGAATCTCCGAACCGAACCGAACCTTTCCGGAACCCGAACCACGAACCCCCTCTACGTTGCACACGGGCCTCCTTTTATAGCGCAAAGGGGTCACCGACAGGTGTCAACGCAAGAGAAAGGGGTAAAAGCGTAAAAGGGGTGGTAGCTGTAATAGTGTGGGAACGGTGGCGCTACAGTGCGGCACAGTGTTATCATACCTACTTCTGACGGTAGGGGACAAGGGCATTAAATGCCCGTCACGGTCGCCCGGACAGCACCGAGGCGGACCGTTAGGTGCGCCACCGTTCGCCACGATGGCGGCTGCATGCCACCGCATGCCCCAGGCTGCGCGGTGCCTCGCCACGTGCCCTCGGGGGAAGCCCCGGAGCGACGCGTGGCGGGCGAGCTGGAGCGCAGTCTTGAGGTGGCGATCTTGCCGCGGCAAGTGGCTTGCCGCGGGGTCGTCTTCCTGTGCCTGATAGCGCGCCAGCTATCAGGCCTTGCCGGGGCGCTTGGCGCGCCACGGCGGGATCGTCCCGGCAAGCTCCTCTTGCCGGGGTCTTGTCTTCTTGGCCCGGCAAGCTCCTCTTGCCGGGGGCCTCCTCTTGAAAGCTTGGTCTTCTCTTGGCGCTTCCGGGGCGGGCCTTGCCGCAGGGTGCTACGACTGCCCGTGCACAAGTCTGGGGTACTAAGGTACCCCTACTTTAGTACACCGACATGTCCACGCATAAAAATCAATGGAATTTAAAATCTTGTAATGAAAAAAAATTAAAACTAATTCCCGGTTTGATGTGTTTAAAAAATGTACAACCCATTTCTGGGCAAACCGAATGAAACTCTCCTCGTCTTGAAAGATTTGCATCCCAGCAGGGCTGATAAAGCAAGTAGGCCTCGTTTGGGTATTTCTTTTAAAAAAATACAGCTGGGCTAGCCATTTTCAGCAAGAAAAAACACAACTAGGCTCATTATGTGGTAAACATAAATAAAACCCTGGCTAGACGAGCCACAGCCCCCGCCCTGCCCCGTTGTTACCCTGATCCGTCGCTAAAACTAGCATAAATAACAACTGCTTGTTCCTCAACAAAAAAAAACTGCGTGACCTGCTGGGTCCCTGGTGTCAGCCGCTCGTAGTGTAATTCTCTCGTTTATCGACTACGTTGACAATGGCGTGAGCCCCAGATGTCCAACCATTAGGAGGAACCATATTTTTGGGATTGTAATATAGATGCACTTGCTTGCGTACTGCCATGACGCTGGTGTGTCCCTACTGTCATCCTCTCCATGTACAGTCATCTCCTTGTTCCTCTCGGTTGTTGACAACGTTGACAATGCAAGAGGGCGGCGCACCGCGCACGGCGAGCGAACCAAGGCCGCAAGGCGTAGGACGACGGCGAGGCCTCGGACGAAACGAACAGGAGCCGTGGAAGATGCACTGGTCCAGTCGCAGGCGGAGGGGAGTACGAGGGTTGATTGGTTCGGGTGCGGGTGCGTGTTGGGGCTGACATCGCCGGAGAATAACAGGACATGTGGGGGAATATAGGGAGGGGCCGGCCAATGTTGGAGAGTACGTACGGTAGGGCGGAGGAGGCGCAGCCAGCCATGGGACGCGGGAGCAGGCGGAGCCGACAGGGTGGTTTGGTTTGGGTGGCTAGAGGAAGAAGAAGACAAGAGATAGAAGATACACGATAGATGTTGGATGTCAATCCAACGGCTGGTAGGCAGAATTGTTTGTTGACTGGCTAGTAAGTCGACACCACCTTGGATAGGCTATTTCCTCACGGGTCCCAAATGTTAGAATCCAAATCTGTCACGGTCATGCAGCCTTTCCTATGAAAATTTACAGCCCATTTGATGTGCTAGTTTGAAATAAGTTTGTGGGTGCTAGTGGGGGCTAATCACTTGGCTTCTGTAATGCACAGTGAGCTCAAGCAGCCGGCGAGAGTGATGTTATTTCCCTTGGTTGGGATTTGTTAGTTGTTATAATATTTCACTCTAAATTAAACGACTGGCGAGCCATTTGCCTTGCTTCAAAGAAAATATGACAGTCACAGCCGAGTTGGAAAGGGCAAGAACATCTAACTCCAGCTTGCAAACTGTACAAAACCACAAGGGTTAATTGTTCATCAGGTTTACAAAAAAACCAAGGTTGATAAGGGCAACAACATCTAAATCCAGCAATGTTTTTGGCAGTCACAGTCAAATGGATCGGTCAGGTCCATAGAATGAACATCCTGGGTCATAAAATTTACTGGATTATGACCACAATATGCTGTAAATAGAAGCCCGACACGTTTAGAAGCTCTTTTGCTGACCTGAAACTCCTTTTTTTTCTCTTCCACATACCCATCCGTCAAAACCATGTTGTTGATAAACTTAAGCCTGATGGACAATAGTAACCTCGCATTCAGCATGAACAATGTGACAAATGTAGTGCTTGCACGGTTGGCTAGATATCGTTCTAGCGTTATTGTCTTCAGTCGAATCTCATGAGAAGTGAGAAAATCCCGATGCTTACGAATCCATCGACTGGTTATAACTTTCTTACTCCGTCTTGTTGCCTAAATAGACATGAAGATTTAAAACAGTTAAGGTCTAAAAAAAGAGTGTCGAAAGAGCAACAGCTGAAAGGTTATTCTAGTACACTATATGCGGGCTTCCAATGTGCGTGAAATTATCACCTGTTATATACAACTTCTCCAGACATGGAAAGCATTGCAGGAAGCCAATAATCTTGTGCAGATTAAAACTATTCATTTGGATATATAAGATCTTGACAGAATCCAGCACCATTGATAGGCCATCCATGGAGAAACTCTTCATTGAGCATAGAACATAATATTAGTACAAAATGTGTACTCCAAGATGACATATAACTTATGCGCATAAATTTAAAATGCAGCTTATGGTTACAAGTGTAGATGATAATGTAAAGTACCTGAATAACTGTGGAGCCAAACACCATATTGAAATGAACACATAGATCATGTATTACACCCAAGGTCTCCAGTTTAGGCGCAGAGAGGACAGTTATTTGCAACGGTGAATAACTAGATTCTAGGATGAACCTTTGAAGTGAAGGGGCATCTTGGATGATGAGCTGCCTTTCGTCAAAACAAATTCCAATTCTTACAAGGTTAGGCGACTTTATTTGGAGACAACCGATTCTAACTGTGAAAACAAGCACCAAGCACTCCAGGGCAGGGCAACTGGAGTGGATGATGTTGTGCAATGAGGCCTTCGATATACGAACCCGCACAAGTGAAAGTTTCTTGAGAAACGGGAGTCGAAGGTTTAGTACCAGATTGTCTGGTAGGTCGATCTGCGCAAAGGTGGCGGTGTGGAGAGAGAGGAGGAAAACCGCGAGATGGACATCGATGTTGAGGGCACAGGTAGATGGCGTTCAGTATCTGCTAGGTGATTTCTGGGGGAATAGTAGAACTCAAGCAGCTGTAGTTCTGTGAATTCAGGGGATTTCAGCCAGGTGTCCACCATGCAGGGCATGGTATGCTTGCTCAGGTAGCATGACTGGATGAAGAGGCTTTGAACGGAGCCCTGGCGGGAGGAGATGATGACTCTGGGGATTTCAAAATCATTGAAGAGAGATAGCTGACGATAGTCGAGATTAAGGGGAACGGTGCGCCATAGAGGGCGCCACCGAATTGAGAGGACTTGGGTGCGACAGCAATCCTTGGTGGGGAGAAGCGAGATGATCTCCCCAAGGACGGCGTCCGGGAGATTGCTGATGCGGTCCACCCGAGATTCTACGGGTTCCTGGGATCTGGTGGGGGCGGGGTCGCCGCTTCTCCCCTCACTGCCGGGTGCGGGATCTACAACAGGCATCGCCACTGGCGGGAGCCTCATCTTCTAGATGCTGGGGCCAGCCGACTCCATTTTCCTCGAGGGCGTCGCGTCGCGCTCACGGATTTGAGCATAGTAACGAATGACGAGCCTAGTTGTATTGCAAGTGAAGAAGAAGGGGAGCTGGGGTTTTTCTGTAGTAGTGAGGAAGAAGGGGAGTTGGGATTTTCTGTAGGAGTGAGGTGAGGAATTTGGGGGTACGAGTGGAGCGAGCTGACGTGAGGTGGGTGGGAGTGAGGAGGAAGAAGAACACCTAGGTTTTTTTGGGGGGTGATGTGCAGGGTGTGGGTAGCGCCTCTCATTCAGTAAATATATGGACTTTGAATTGATTTTACTATTTACTAGGGTGGATGGGCTGTTTTGTCTTGGGCCCAGAGAAACAATTACTACTAGTACAGTGGAGACACTCTACCGCTACCCAGAAAAACAATTACTACTAGTACGGTGGATACAACACCGCTTCTGGCTCCTCCTAGGTCATCGAAACGTCTCCCTCTACTGAATGCCGTTATACTTTTGTTCACCGACATGCGGGCCATGCAGCGCACGGGCCCAAATGCCATCCACCAAATTAGAAGGCAGTATGCAGGCGGAGAGTCACCCTGGTCGTAGTGCGGCAATAACGAGCCGTCGTATCACAAAACCCCACCTCCCCGCAGTCTAAGTTTGACGTACAAAGCAACCATCATTTCACTCTTCGTTGAATCCCCTTCTCCCTCACCATCTTCAAGAAAGGCAACACTCGCATCTGCCACTGTTCTTCTGTCCCAATGAAGGGAAGGTAAGAGGATCCGTGATGTTGGTATATTTTTGTTCAGAGAAAAAGAAGAACTTTTCCAAAGCAGTAACCGATCCTCACTTTATTTTTTGTTTCATTGTCATTGCGATTGTGTTTTCCTTTCAGTGGTCTCCTAGTATTCGTCAGTTTCATGATGGACCAAGGAGAACCAGGCAAAGATCTGCCGATATTGGAGCAGACGCAGGAGGCTGATCCCCACGAGACAGAGAGCTCCAAGAAGATGGAGGCAACCACCGAGCCGACCCCAGATACGCTCACGACCACTACTGAGATGGTCAATGCCCCGTTTGAGGTTACAGCTCCCGTGGCACTGCAGCAACAGTTTTCCCCCATCGAGGATGTGCCCCCCCCGCTGAGCTGCCCAAGGTGATTTTCTTCTTTGCCAATCTCAATTGTGGTTTTTCATCTAAGTATGTGGTGATGAATAATGCAAAATTTTATTAGCTTCGATGCCATGCTATACATAGTGGTTTAAATAACTTGTGTTTCTTATATTGGAAAGTAATTCAGAATTTGTTTCTATTTCAATTAGAGCCCTGATGCAGACAAGGATTGTGTGGTTGTACAGGTCACTCGCTATGAGGCGGATGACCTGAATATACGCACTGGGAAAACATAGTTTTTAGGCTGTTGGATCCTGGAAGCCATTTGCACTTATACCAATGAAGAGTTGTATTCTAGCCTCACCGTTTTTAGGCGTGTTGTCCAGGGTGTACTGAAGCACAAGAAGTTCAAAGCTACTCCTTCGTTCGTAAGGCATACTGTTCTTGTCAAGCTTACGCTGGAAGATGACGTGGCATGCCTCCACAAACAAGTTTATGAGTGGCAAGGCCACAAGGTTGTCTTCATGAAGGTTCACAGGATTGAGCTGCTGCCGGACGTCCTCGATGAAGTTCATGGCAAGGTCTGTCTTGTGTCCAGCCCAAATTAGATCGAGGCATGAAATACTTCCCCCAGCTAGTGTTTAATAGTAGTTTGGATTCTGTCTAATTATCCGAACCTTGCCTGTTATCGAGCCCTCTGGGCTAGTACTCTGTTTGAATCCGTCTATGGGAACTGCTGCAACTTTTGTGTGCCCGTGAATCATCGTAATTGTTGCCGAAACAGATGCATCCTCACTAGTTTTATCATACGAGCAGTGTGTGTTTTGATGAAATAGAGTACTCGTTTGAGAACTATGCGCTGACGTATACATAAGTACATGTAAACACTATTGTTGCTACCCCACTTGTAAGCAGTTGTGCAAAACACGACACATTGGCTCAGCTCGCTTCAACACTAGGCTATCGACCAGCTAACAATCAACAATCTGCTGTCTGACATATAAGAAACTATGTATCTTGTTACAGTGGTTCATGCAGTTAAGTGAGGCCACAATGTAAATTCCAAGCATTCACACGCTAGTCCAGCGTTCATGTGGAACATTCACATTAAACTCAGCTTCATAAAAACTTGAAAAACATAAGTTAAGCAATTTTATACATCTCAATGATTCATAGAACATAACAAAGATATACTAGTTCACAGAAAAAAACAAAGTTGTGAGAAGGTTTACAAATCAAGAAAAAACAAGCAAGGCTTCTCTGAGCAAAGGGCCTCCTGGCAGGCTTAAATTTCCTAGAGTTCACTCTGGTTTTTTCTTGTTGCCACCATCCAGGGTTAGGTTCTCTCATTCCAGAATAACCAATTACAATTGTGTTCACAGCTGGAATGCTAAACTGAACCATGTAGTGTACTGTCCAGCTGAAAGTCTTGTGAATTCCACTAAATTTAAGCACCGCTATTTGCAGAAATAAGCAGACCACAATGCCTCTTTTCCGCACACTTGTCCAAAAAACCTGTCGTGCAGCCGTGCCAGCTAGTCCTCGGTCCATGGATGAACTGGTAGAAAGTGCATACCGGACTAGGATGCAGTTGTTTTCGCTCGTCCCTACACTGCAATCAGGAAGTAAAACGTATGAATCAACTTCTTTTATATTGCGTTGGTCATTCTACCTAGTAACTACCAATGTATGAATACCTGGAAGACGGGTGGTTAGACGACGACAACGAGGGATGACCATCTCATTTTGTGAAGTGCTACTAAAACTGAGGCGTGTGCTTTTGATTGCGTAGATAGAAACAGTACGGAGACAGACATCCGAAATGATATGGAGACAGACATCCCTATTTGTGCAAATACGAAATACGGTTATTTAAACAGTGACAGATATTTGCAGTGGCGTATGATTAACAGCAACATCTATTGTGTTATAATTGGCACTAGATTGACAGTAAGAAAATGTCCTTAAGTAAGTAGCATCACATCACATCAACACTGCCACTAGATTAACATGCAGAACAATAGCATTTGTATTACTGTCATGAGAGTAGCACATGGTCAGTAAATGTGCAATCAAATTTGTACAGTTCCACAGGGATGAAGCAATGTTTAGCGGTGTGAGATTTAAGTGTAACTGCAAAAACACAATTCATTTGAAATAAAGCAAGACGGAAGCACTTCATAAAATGGTGGTGGCATTGCTTCAATTTATCGACGACACTAGACCATTACTTATAGTGACATTAGGTGGCATTGCTTAATGATTCATGTGATTTTACATTAACGGTAGCGATATGGGCGTAGGGACAACAAGGGCATAAAGTGGTGAGGCAGATGTGGTTGCCGAGAGCGGCAAACACTCAGGCAGCATGTTTGCATTTGTCCCATTTTTTATTTCCTCGGCGACATTTTCCTATGTGAGCACAGGAAATCTAGACCGCTCATTCTCATTTGTGTTGTCCCCCAACACCCGTCACTTTATTTCCTTTTTCAACCAAGAGATAGGTCCACTTCACCCCACCCTTCGCTATCCACCATGCTTTCTTCGTCTTTTCAACCAAGAGACCGGTTGGGTAGCCAGTATCTACTACTTTCCCCTGTTTCCTCTTAGAACCAAATCCTAGATTCATGCTACAACTTTCCCACTTTCTTCCCTGTTTGAACCAACTCTTAGAGTCGACTGTATGAACTAGATTTACCTCTAATAATAGTAAAAGTATAGGTGGCTTTGGAACAACGGACGGAAGTAGAAAAAGATACACTCGAAGCCAAGTGGGAAGCTGGGGCAGTAGAGCACGGCAGGTTTCGAAGGAATATATACCTGAGGGTTGTCAGCATGTGGCAAAGACGGCATCGGGAGGCCGCATCTTGGCCACAATACCGCAGGGAGGAAGAAGGGGTCGGAGGCCCTCCGGAGCCGTCGCTCTCTTGGAGAGAATGGCACGGCCGCTAATCGGGACGCGTAGGCAGCCGTTGGTCTCCTCCCTCGGCGCCGACGACAGCGTGAACGATGCACCTACACCCCTGCCCCGGTCGAGGTTGTCCGACTGGATTTGTGACCAGCCGTGAGCTGAGAGAGAGTGTGGCCACCTATGTCTTGCTTTGATCTGGAGAGCATGAGAGAGTGAACAAGAGGAACCCTAGTAAAGCAAGCGCTAAGGCTCCTGCTTATATATATTGTGGAGTGATTTTGTTGTACCAGCTTCAAAAAAATGCGCTCTACGTGTACCCGCGAGTGGGTGTGAGAGAACTAGTGCGTGCACCGCTTCTCTTTGTGAGAGTACAATATACTATGCCCAAAGAACGTTCTCCACAAGAGTAATAGTATAAGTGTGTGACGTGTGAGCTCAAATAAAATGTGTGCGACGTCTTTTTTTAGAAGTTCTGAGGGTAGGGTGTGAAGAGCACATATGTGTGTGACGTCTACCTACAGATAGACGGTGGGTGCGAGAGGACTCGGGAGGGTGCGTGTGTGTGAGAGAGAGGGGGACACGTATCAATGCAACGCATGTGTCCGTAAATCATTATCCGACAAATGTTCACCACAAGCCTTTTCCTGACGTACGCCGTAAGAACCGTTAGATCGGCATCCGACAGTGTCAGTTTTGCCATGTCATTTAACAGAACAGCCAGTCCTCCTACACGCAAACCTTCCACGTGAGTGTTAGCAAGTGTCGTATGCTCCCTCCGTTCCAAAATGCAGTGCATATAGCTTTATTGAAATTCAAACCTTTCAAACTTTTACCGAGTTTTCGTGTACCAAATTGCACATGTAGAATACCCTGTATATATATCATTTCTTTCATCTTCGAGAGGTAACTATAAAGATGGGGGAGGAGTCTACAAAGAAATACCATCGTATCACCTGCAGCAATTTCAACCATCCTTTGGTGGGAGGAATATCATAGGAACTCTATATGATATGATTTTTATAGGATTTTTTTCCTTTAGATCCAATTGGTTCATAGGAATAGATTCATATACTCCACATTTCAAAGGAAATAAACATGATATCATTTCTATGGCTTTAGAGCCACTTGGTTCATATGAATAGATTCCTATACTCCCACAATTTGAAAGGAAAATAAACATTAGTGTATATTCAATAGAAAAGTTCCTATGATATGAACCAAATTACATCTCTTTTCTAATCCCTCCTCATAGGAATTGAGATACATGGCATCTCTAGATTCAATAGAAAAGTTCCTATGATGTCAACCAAATGACATCTCTTTTCCAATGCCTACTCATAGGAATTGAGATACTCCATGTCATCTCTTTACCTACAACTTCCATGTATACATCTTCTATTCCTAAATAGCTAGTACAACCCACTAGTAGCTTTTTTCCAAGACATGCAACTATGGCACAAGAACTATATAGTGTGCGAATAACTTGAAAGATGGTCGCTGGATGAAGCTAAACCGACAGTGTAGAGATGGAAAATCCGAGCACTACTGGCCATTGGATATCATCAACATTCCACCAGATCTGCCACATGTACAATTTAGAAGACTCCATGGTTGAACTTAAGCATAATGCACAAACCTCAAAACACAAGCACTTCTCCTTTGTTCTAGAATCTTCCGTATCATAATTGATTTTTTTTCTAAATGAATTTCCATTATTTGTTTTTTACTTTATGTTTGAAAATGCACAACCCCATGAATCTTAACATTTTTATAAAACTAATTGATTTTGAATGAGATGAACTATAAGAACTAAACGAACATCTACATCATGCATATATGACTCAAAGCTTTACATGCTATAGTGTGTATTTATTCATAATTTGGTTTCGAAATCTCATGCGTTCAATGCATGTGTACCTTACTAGTTTTGAGTAGAGTAGCAAATTTCATGTGGCCCGGGTATATCAAAATGCAGGGCCCATGCATCATTGCCTTTCGGTTGAACCTACGTCCACAATTTTTTGTACGTACTATATCTCCACTGGTCCCCGGAACCAAAATGCTGCCTCGTTCCCCTAAAACCAAGCGGCCCACACATATTTAAGGCGTCGACTCGAACTCAATCCCTCTCCCGTTTACTACGACGTGGCCCCACACACCCTAGTAGTACTCGTACAAACACTACTGCCGCACACATCATCGGTTTTCTTCAAGAGGACGAGGGAGAAGCCGATTTGTAGTGGAGGCGCTTTCAAAGAAAAAAGATCTATAGTGGAGACCCCTACCCTAGGGTGCCCTAGGTAGCTGCCACACACATCATTAGTTTTCTCTTTTCTTTATGCTCTTGCGCCCTAGAGTGAAATGATGGTTGCTTCGTCCGTCCTACTTGATGCGGGAAAGGTGGGGCTTTGTGGTTTGACCCCTCATCGCTCATTTTCTACTACTGCGGCACTACGACCGGGGTGCCTCCAATTCCATCCGCTGCTCCGGACTGTAATTTGGTGCATCGCACGTGGAGCAAGACGATGGATGAGCCACATGTCGGCCAAAGGGGTCCTGTTAAGTGTGTCGCCATTTCGTGTGTGGACTGACCCTGCTTGAGTCGCTGCGCCAACACGACAGGTCCAGCCTACCACTTGGTTTTGCTCCTTGGTGAATCCCGACTATATTGATCTAAAAAGATACGTACTAAACTACCCTCTCCGTCTGGTTTTTGTAGACGTCTCGGTTTATAGGGCATGCACGTAGTTCTAGGTCATCCATTTGACTAACTAAATCTAAGTTACTATGTCACAAAAAGTATACCATTGGATTATTAAGCGGATGTAGTTTCTAAACATATACTATTCATCACATATATAGCCAGTTAAATTCTCAACCTAGAACGACGTGCATGCCATGTAAACCGATACAAAGGAAGTTTAGTAGTAAAAATGAGGTGATTTTACCGAGCAATCGGCGGGGGAGCATGGCCTGTCATGCGGTCCCACGTGTCATGATGTACCAAGGCGATGCGCGTGTCCCTCTTGAGGAAGAAGCAATACTATGTGGTTTGAGATGATGGCGAACCGAAGTGTAAAATAATGGTTACTTCGTCCGTCTGGGAAGGTGCGGCATTGTGATTTGACGTCTCATTGCTCATTACTACTACTACTACTACTACTACTACTACTGGGGCGGTACGACTGGGGTGCGTCCCCCCTGCTGTTCTGCACTGTTATTTGGTGCTTGACACGTCGACCCGGTTGATATATGTCGTACATGTCGGCGATAGGAAGAAAAGAATTCATGAAAGCGAGCGTCGATGGAGGAGTACACGACACGGCTTGGGTTTTTGCTGCTTCGCGCGATCCATCGATACAAACCCGGACTAAAAAAGGCGAGGGCGGTCTTTTCCCGCGCGGCAGGCAGGGGAGTTTGGCATAGTCTGTTCGAGGCAAGGAGGTAGGAAGGGAAACAAGCAAATAAAGGTTGAGCGACTTAGTTTTGGGAAAAATCTGATTTTACGGAGTACGTACCCACTAGGGTTTATAGGGCTCATCTAAAAAACATTTGTTTTTCTATTTTACAAGTCTCAATTCTACTACTGGTAGTAGTACCATCACATGTTGGATTTTGAGGTGCGTTAGATCACCCGATGCAAGCAGTGTCAAGAGAAAACTCACCAATGCATGTAGAAGTTCATGGAAATTTAGTGGTCATTCATGCATTCGTTCTAATTAATGCCTCGGTAAACATAACTTCTTGAGAAAAACGAGCGTACTAATTACTTGTGCAAACTAGGAGTACGAAATTAATTCGACCACTCAATGTCTACCTTTGTTGGAGAGATTTTGAAATTGAGCCATAAACTGGAAAGGAGGGAGTAGTAACTTTTGTCTCGATTACTATTTGTGGCCTTGTATAGATGCAAAATGTATTTTTTATAGTGGCCTTGTATAAGTAAATGGGGGAGTACTAAAGGACATATATTCCAAACAATATGATAATATCTCTAACCAAGGTAGTAGGGACGAGGAAGAAACGGAGGGAGTAGTAAAATTTTCTCCTCGACCTGTGAGCCACCGCGCGCGTGGGACAGGGAGCGGGCCTAAGGCGTGCAGTACTACTACTAGTAAGCAAGCTTCACCTCATCCTGCGAGCCACCGCGCCCGTGGGCGGGGGAGACGGTGTACTAAGCAAGCTTCTCCTTGTTCTGCGAGTTGACGGGACACATCAAAAGTACTCTAGAGTATAGAGCCTTGCCTCTAAGCTAGGCCCCACATGGTTTGCCTCTTTTTTAACATAACGCGTCAGGTTGCAATTTGTTTGTTCACCCGTGGTAGACAATCCTCCCTCCACCATGTGGACAACCAGTACACAGTCAAATTACCACGTGGGCTGCCTTTTCGTATAGAAATGAGCTCCACCATGTACCTGCACGGGTGTGGTTGGGAAAGAGACGGGAGTACGTGCGCCGTGCGTGCACCTCTTCTCTTCGTGCACGTCTCCCGCCTACGCGGGTGTGTGTGAGAGATACAAACCTAGACAAATGGCTTGTGCGGAATAACTACTCTTCGTAAGCCATTGTAAGAGTGGAAAAAATGGTGAAGGTGGAGATAGGGGAGCGGCGGAGGTGTGATATTCTTGGCCGACATTTGGCCTTGTTTAAATAGGAGATTAAATAGACGACGGACGGGAGGATCTCGGCCGGCATTGTGTTTAATGCCGGCCTGGTCATGAACAGACGTGTGTCCAGAGCGGGTTTCTCGGCTTCCACACAGGCGGGTTTCATGGAGGCGTTTGAATGCGGCAAGGAGGCGTGTTCAGTCGGGCGTGCAGCGAGTGGCGTCGTCAACTCTGACGTAGGACACTGCGCCGTTCTTCCACTGACGTGTGGGCTCTTTGGGTACATGGTCTGCATGTCAGCGACCCAACGTAGGCAGCGCACAGCAGAGGAACCTTTGGTGGGCCAGGGCGGTCAGAAGTGGGCATTTCATAAACCGATGATTGTTCATTGAGTGTGACGTCATCCTTTTCATGTAGATAAGCCTACTATGTTGATAGGCCGTTTGATACGTTGTGATTCATAAAGACCGCTGCAAACATCAATGTTCTGCTTATCACAGATAAGATTGATTAATACCCGTAACAATCCATGTCCTTAACAAAGGGTGCATGCACGTATAGGTTGAGCGTGTGTCCTGCGTCGTGTGATGTGTGCATGAAGGCATGCGAGTGTTGCGTGCGTGCAAGGGTACGTTTCAGTGTTGCATGCATGTGTGCGTACGTGCATGTGTTCATGAGTGCATGTGTACGTGTCAGTGTTGCACGCCTGCATGCGTGTGTGTGTTCGTTATGTGTACGTGTCAGTGTTGCACGCCTGCATGCGTGTGTGTCTTACGTGCATGCATGTGTACTTGTGGGGTGAGGCTACACGTCAGTCGACTGACTTTTTCATCTCTGGTCATTAGATTTTCCAGCCGTTGGATACGAAATCAAGGGCCTGCAGTTTATCAAGAAACTCCACCCCCTGAGCCGCCAGCCACCACCGGCCGAACCACCGGCCCTCGCTGCCCGCGGCCGGCCCACGCCGCGACGCCGCCCCACTCGCCCCGAATCCACTACCCACAGCCGGTCCGCCGCCGCACCGGCCATCCCTCTAGGACCCCCCGTGCCGAGCTTTTTCTCCGGCGATCCCCACCCCACCGCCCAATCAACGCGCCCCCACCGCCGGTGACTGCCAACCAGAGGTCTCACGACTTCGAGTACCCACCGGCCACTAATTTATTACCATTTCTGTCCGTCATATACGCGCTGACGGGTGGGCGCTATCGTAATGTGCGCTGATGAATGTGGACCGTTTGACTGGTCAATTGATTGTGCCATCAATAAATTACGGAGCTGTATGGTGAGCCAGTGACCGTATGATCACCCTAAAATGTATTTTATTAACACAGTACAGAGTCAAACTACCATTTCTTTCTTTCATATACGGGCTGACAGGTGGGCCCACAGTTATGCGCCCCGATGGTGCAACACTAGTTGCGCCACGTGGAACATTTGAATGGTCAATTGATTGTGTCATCAACAAAATACGGAGTTGTACGGGTGAGCCAGTGATCGTATAATCATGACATGTATTTTTTTTAACACGGTACAGATGCAAGGGCTCATATATACGCGCAAGCACTCACCGCTATAAGCGCACACACGCACACCCCTACCCCTATGAGCACCTTCGAGAGAGTGAGCCAGCATATGATCTTGAGATTTTATGAAGTCACCATAGGTGCCTCGTAGTCGAGTGGAACGTCTCCTCCCACTGAACGCACATCGCCGGAAAATACTGAAATTAACCTAGGATAAATGCGAGCACCGGGACTTTAACTCTGGTGGGCTCGAGAAACCACTGTCCTCCTAACCATCCAACCACATGTTGGTTAGCACGACATAATGTATGTGGTGAACGTGACGAGCTTATTCTGAAGTCCAGTGACCATATCGTGCTTTCGCTTCAAATACAATGATCGTAAGTGTCGTCAATAAAATACGGAGCACGCATCAAATGCAAAGTCCATCAGTGTCATCAAGAAAATATGGAGATGCATCGTGAGCTAGATACCGTATGATCACCATGAGAATGTATACGGTGAACGTAATGAGCATATTCTGAACTCCAGTGACTGTCTAGTGCTTTAGCTTGAAATACAGTGACCGTCATGCGTGAATGTGTCGCGGGCATGCATACTTTTAGAGGGCCGAGAGATAGTTTGTGTGCGTACGTGAAAGTGGTGTAGAAAGAGGGGATGTCCGGTGGAGACAAGGAGAGATATGCCCTTCGTTTCTCTTTCCCGTGAATAATATTTTAGGAGAATATATAAACATTCACAATGCAGAACAAATATTTTTGGATGCACCATGCAATTAACTTTCAAGTATAACATTGTACTATTGTATATGCTTATTTCTTAGTGGCCGATTGCGTGTGTGGTGTGGTGGGCACATCATTTCTAGTTGTGGTGGGTCAACATGAGGACTCATGGGTCGGTTCCATCCTATGCCACATAGGTTGGATCGAGACGCGTTATACGAAGACCCATGTGGAGGACTCAGCATACAACACGAAGCTAGCTACCAGAGTCGCGGAGGACTCTATCCCCACTGGTGATAAGCCGACTATATATGATTTTAGCCCTAGGCCCCCAATATGTTATAGAAGATTGGGGGCTAGTTCGTCGATAGTATACACACACGCACAATGCTTGGTATTCACGTGTACTTTGTACACACCCTATCACTAATATACAGTACCAGGAGTAGGCTTTTTCCTCAACTGCAAGGGTCCGAACTACGATAAAACTATATCCTACCGAATGATATGATGGAATCATATCTGCCAACTACTAAGAGAGAGGTCTGTCTGGGGGGGCAATGTGTGCGAGGAGGCCTAAAGATAATGTGCGCGCGGGACATACATAGGCACATCTATATATATGTGCGTATAGAGGGCTAGTAGAGACCGTGCGTGTGTATATATGCATGTGAGAGAAATAGTGTTTTCCAACTGAGATTAGTGAAAAGAGCGGTACATAGTAGTCAGAAAGAGAGAGAGAGAGAGAGAGAGAGAAATACAGAGAGAGCATGTGCGTGAGACTCCCCGACACCCCGAGAGAGATTGTGAGCATGTGTGAAAGAGAAATGCCGATGCATATAAAGTGTGTGCACTTATGCGGTAGATAGAGAGATATATAGCGCGTTTGTGAGAATGGGCCGAGGCATAGTGCATCTACGTGTAAAAGGCGGTTCTACGCATTAAACTCAAATATAAATGGCATTATTATTTTTGGATGAGATCATGAATTTTGCAAATTGCGTATGGACGAAAATCAGTCTATCAGACACCCATACTCTATTGAATTCTAGCATGTTCATGTGTTTATTTCATATTATCGATCCATAGAGTGAGAGCGGTTTGAAATACAGGCAATGGATGCTTTTGCAATTCATATATAAACATTAATTAGTGCACTCCATGTTGTTATTGTGAAGCACTTTATACATTTGTCACTTGCATGGATACATTCCAAATTGCTAGCTACGAAATAGAATACATGTCGAATTCAACATAAAGGGGGTTCCGAAGATTCGAATTCATAGGAAGTGCATTCATCTATTTGAACCCGAGATAATGGCATTTGTAAATCAGATGTAAAAGGGGGCATCAATCTTTGTTGTGCGTTCGAACATGCTATATATATTCATACGCATGTCTAACTTTTTTTTGCAACCAAGGAGATTATATCTGGAACCATGCATGAACTGAGGTAAGTTGCATATTTTTTAATATATACTCGTGTACAATGTATATTCAAATGTACCACCTCCATTCCAAAATAATCGTAGCTTTAGGATTTTCAAGAGTAAAGATTTGTGAAGTTTGACAAATCCTGAATGTTCAATTCAAGAGAACCGAAAACGTTAATACTTCTGCTCCCAAATATTGAACGAAGCGCCAAATCGGCCTCTGGTCACCCGAAACCCCGCGACACTAATGTTTGGTGGTAGGAAATTACTGTCCTGACTCTGGCCCGTGTAGCCTATCTGCCCGATGTCCATAGGTCTAAACCGGGGTAGGTTTGTAACTTCACCAAGACACCAGTCTCAACCGCCTCCGAGAGGCATTCATACGCCGTGGGCACCTAAACACCCATGCGCTCGGCCGAAATCTATCCCGCCCACATTTGGGACACCTGAGATTACTGTCCTACCCCAACCCGCAATATGTCCGAAATTTTAGATGGGGGCAAAGTTTGTAACTTTCCCTAAATTTCAAACAAGCGCGTCCCAAACCGAAACATTGTTCCCCCTTAGTTCCCTGCCTCCCTCCGTTTCCCCATTCATACTCCGTGGGCACCAAAACGCCCTCTCCACCAGCCGCGAAACCCCAGCCTCCTCCGTCCTCCACCCCATAGCGCCCAATCCACCGCGGCCCTCCTCCATCACGCCGGAGCCGGTACCCCGACATCGTCCTCCAACGCAACCTCAACCGCAACACCCTCAAGGACTTAGCAGCTAAAGCCGAGGTAGAGCTGCCTCCACGACGCCGACGCTGAAGTGCGCCGTACCAGAACTACTCCGACCACGCCGTCCTGCACCTCACTGCTGCCACTCCACTGTCGCAACTGTCCACCGCACCGGAGCTGTTCCCGCTATGCCATCGTTCGCCGCCTCGGATCTGCTTCCCCGCCACTGACAAACGGCCACCGCACCATACTCAACAACCTGGACATGGGTTCGTCCAAGGCTACACCATCCTCCACAACTTCTCATTTCAAGCGAACCACAATTAGATCGTTGGAAACACTGAAGGAGGACACAGCACTGCCAGCATAAAGAGGTACTCCTCTTCCCTTATTCATGCAAACCTTACGTCTCTGCTCACACTGTATTCATCCCATGAAAGAAACTAGCTGAGCGCTTCTTACTGCATCTTCTTCGTGATACTAAATGCACAAGGTTTCCTCCCTTTACTATTTCACCTTCACTAGAGGTCAGTAGCCCGCCTGGATTTCAATTCAGGGTCAGTCAAACCGCAATTAAAAGAAGCAGCACCAGCTTAGGCGCGTGGAGCACCTAGTCCGCCTGTTCGCCGGGGAAGCGGCGCATCGGTGTCTACCATAGGGGTGTGGGGCGCAGGAGCTGCTTGCGCCCGATCTGGAAGTCGGCGGGGCTTGAATGGATGACCGGGGGGTGGTGCCAAGCACGGCAGTGCGGTGAGGTCGAGGGGAGGGCGTAGGCAGGGGACTGGGCCGGTGGTCGCTGCCGTTTCAAGGAAGATCGTCAACACTGACTGGCTGGAGGTAGATGAAGGCGATCTGCCCGTTCTTTGTACATCGGATGGTGCAGAAAAAATGGACTGACCTATTTGTTTTCAGTCGAATGTTATTTTCATAGAATCCTGTTGTAATTTAGTGTGCCATGCATGTTGTAGAGATATCATATGTATCCCGTCATTTATTTCTCACCGACCTGCTATCTGCTACCTTTACACTGTACTAATTCTGCACACACTTCACCCATACTCACACTATTGTTTTTTTATGCATAGGTATTTCAGACTCTGACACAGTGTTGATGAATGCTGAACAGAAAAGACAGAAGTCGCTCCAGTGTAATTCGAAGATAAGCACTAAGTTTTCAGTGCTCTAAAGGATGCAGTGTCAGCAGTTGGAGACAGCAAACGTAACTCTGCAGTTGATGATCTCAATTGCCACACACAACCATCCCAGGTGCTTGCTTTAACTTCACGCTGTCAAATGTGGTTGCATGTTGCATATGGTGTCTAGCTTGTATTGCTTCCAATTTGGTTAAATTGCATCTGCTTACTTTACACATTATACCTTTGATAATGACATGCCTTCCTGTTTTTGATACATACTACATATGTCCATTAACCATGTTCGTACATCAAACTAATGCTCTTTTGTATCCCTCGTCAATCACTTATGATGAGACAATCACCCGAGTGGGTTACTGTGAGACGCCATACTCGTTTAAAGAGTGCAGTGTCATCCTCCCCACATGATTCTCAAGAAACAGCAAGGCTAAATGAAGATAGTCAACGTAGCTCTCTAGTTGATGACCGCAATTCCCCCACACCACCATCACAGGTGCTTGCTCTAACTTCGTAGTGTAATATGTGGTTGCATGTTGCATACGGTGTCTAGTTTGTAATGATTCTAATTAGGGCAAATTGCATCTGCTTAGTTTACATATTATACCTGTGAATAGGACGTGCCTTCTATTTTTGGTACACACTACATCTATGTGTTAACCTTGTGCTTACACGAAACTACCTCTCTTCTGTATCCCACATCAATCACTTACGATGAGTCACCTTTATTTGTTGCATATTGCATATTATTTCTAGCCTGTTGCCATGTATTGCTTCTAGTTTGGTCAAATACATTTGTTAGGGCACCCTTTTAATTTGCCAGAGTGATATTGGTTTCATCTTTCATATGGTTTCTAGCTTGCATTGATTCTAACAAGTTCAAGCACCTTGTGCTTAGTTTACACTTTATACATCATACATGTCTATATGTCATGTCGTCCTGTTTTTCATACATATTCCATCCTCCTATCATGCGGCTGCCTTACATGAAAGTAGTGTTCGTCAGTATCATGCATCAATGAGTTCTGAAGAGCAAATTTTATTCCTTTTTCTTGTGGGTTTGACTTGACAAGGCAAAATCAAGAAAGAGGAAGGAAAATAGTAAGGAAGGCGATGATGGTGGTCCTCTGCAGCAACGTAAACGGAGCGTCTGTACCGATTCTCCTTATACTGATAGTGCATTACAAGGTCCAAGTCTCCGCTCCCCTACTCCACCATCCAAGGTGCTTGCTCTAACTTGGCAGTGTGATATCTGGTTACATGTTGCATGTGGTGTCTAGCTTGTATTGCTCCTAATTAGTGTAAACTACATCTGCTCAGCTTAAACATGATACGTGTGAATATGACACGCTTTCCTGTTTTTTGTACATACTATATCTGTCTATCACACCATGTTCTTACATGAAACTACTCTTCTTGTGTATCCTGCATCAGTCACTTATGATGGAACACCTTTAAGTTGGCAGTGTGATATTGGTTTGCGTCTTGAATATGATTTATAGCATGTACTGATTTTAGTTTAATGAACGCCACCTATGACGAGACAGTTTTAACTTCGCAGAGTGATATTGATTGCACCTTTCACATGGTGTCTAGTTTGCAGTGCTTATAATTTGTTGAAGTGCCTTCTGCTTAGTTACCACATCATAGGTGTGAATATGTCAAGCCGTCCATTTTTTCGTACATATTCCATCCTCGTATCATGACTTTGCCTTTCATCAGAGTAGTGTTCGTCAGTATCATGCATCAATGAGTTCTGAAGAGCAACTTTTATTCCTTTTTCTTGTGGGTTTGACTTGACAAGGCAAAATCAAGAAAGATGAAGGAAAAGAGTAAGGAAGGCGATGATGGTGGTCCTCTGCAGCAACGTAAATGGAGCATCTGTACCGATTATCCTTGTACTGATAGTGCATTACAAGGTCCAAGTCTTCGCTCCCCTACTCCACCATCCAAGGTGCTTGCTCTAACTTGGCAGTGTGATATCTGGTTGCATGTTGCATATGGTGTCTAGCTTGTATTGCTCCTAATTAGTGTAAACTGCACCTGCTTAGCTTACACATGATACGTGTGAATATGACACGCTTTCCTGTTTTTGGTACATACTATATCTGTCTATCACACCATGTTCTTTCATGAAACTACTCTTCTTGTGTATCCTGCATCAGTCACTTATGATGGAACACCTTTAAGTTGGCAGTGTGATATTGGTTTGCGTTTTGAATATGATTTCTAGCATGTATTGCTTCTAGTTTTGTGAACGCCACCTATGACGAGACAGTTTTAACTTGGGATAGTGATATTGATTGCACCTTTCATATGGTGTCTAGTTTGCAGTGCTTATAATTTGTTGAAGTGCCTTCTGCTTAGTTACCACATCATAGGTGTGAATATGTCAAGCCGTCCATTTTTTCGTACATATTCCATCCTCGTATGATGACTTTGCCTTTCATCAGAGTAGTGTTCGTCAGTATCATGCATCAATGAGTTCTGAAGAGCAAATTTTATTCCTTTTTCTTGTGGGTTTGACTTGACAAGGCAAAATCAAGAAAGATGAAGGAAAAGAGTAAGGAAGGCGATGATGGTGGTCCTCTGCAGCAACATAAATGGAGCATCTGTACCGATTATCCTTGTACTGATAGTGCATTACAAGGTCCAAGTCTTCGCTCCCCTACTCCACCATCCAAGGTGCTTGCTCTAACTTGGCAGTGTGATATCTGGTTGCATGTTGCATATGGTGTCTAGCTTGTATTGCTCCTAATTAGTGTAAACTGCACCTGCTTAGCTTACACATGATACGTGTGAATATGACACGCTTTCCTGTTTTTGGTACATACTATATCTGTCTATCACACCATGTTCTTTCATGAAACTACTCTTCTTGTGTATCCTGCATTAGTCACTTATGATGGAACACCTTTAAGTTGGCAGTGTGATATTGGTTTGCGTTTTGAATATGATTTCTAGCATGTATTGCTTCTAGTTTTATGAACGCCACCTATGACGAGACAGTTTTAACTTGGGATAGTGATATTGATTGCACCTTTCATATGGTGTCTAGTTTGCAGTGCTTCTAATTTGTTGAAGTGCCTTCTACTTAGTTACCACATCATAGGTGTGAATATGTCAAGCCGTCCATTTTTCGTACATATTCCATCCTCGTATCATGACTTTGCCTTTCATCAGAGTAGTGTTCGTCAATATCATGCATGAATGAGTTCTGAAGAGCGAATTATATTCCTTTTTCTTGTCGGTTTGACCTCACAATGCAAAATCAATAAAGCTGAAGGAAATTGGCAAGGCATTGGATGATGGTGGTCCTTTCAAGCATCTGAAATGGAGGTTCTCTACAGATTCTACTCCGCCATCCTCCCAACAAGATTCACAAGACAATGCACCGCTAGACAGTCAACATAGCTATGTAGATGATGAGCACATCTCCCCCACTCCACCATCATAGGTTCTTGCTCTAACTTGGCACTATTATATGTGGTTGCATGTTGCGTATGTCTATCTTGTATTGCTTCTAACTTTTTTGAATTGCATCTGCTTACTTTACACATAATGCCTATGAATATTACACGTGTTCCTGTTTCTAGAACATACGTGTACATGATGAGCACATCTCCCCTACTCCACCATCACAGGTGCTTGCTCTAACTTGGCACTATTATATGTGGTTGCGTGTTGCGTATGATGTCTAGCTTGTATTGCTTCTAACTTTGTTGAATTGCATCTACTTACTTTACACATAATGCTTGTGAATATGACACGTGTTCCTGTTTCTACAACATACATGTACATGATGAGCACATCTGCCCTACTCCACCATCACAGGTGATTGCTCTAACTTGGAACTATTATATGTGGTTGTGTTTTCCGTATGATGTCTTGTTTGTATTGCTTCTGATTATGTTGAATTGCATCTGTGTAGCTTACAACTTATACCTGCAACGATCACTTACCCATAAGACACATTTAACTTGGGACTATGATGTAGGTTGCATCTTGCATTGTCTTCTAGCTTGTACTACTTCTAATTTCTTGAAATTGAACTTACAACGAGACACTTTTTACCTGACAGAGTGATATTGGTTGCATGTTCATATGATGCCTAGCTTTCATTTCTTCTAATTTTGTAGAAATGTATTCCGCTTACTATTTTTTCATACATATTCCATCCTCCTATCGTACGTGTGAATATGAAACGTTGTCTTTTTTTGTATATATTCCATCCTCCTATCCCGCGCTTGCCTTACATCAAAGTAGTGTTCGTCTGTATCATGCATCAACCAGTTATGCAGAGCTAATTTTATTCATCTTCTTGTGGTTTTGACTTCATAAGGCAATATCAGAAAATAGGAAGGAAAATAGTAAGTTAGGGGATGTTGGTGGTCCTCCTCACTGACGCAAATGGAGACTCTCTAGATTTCCCACTGCTACTGCTAATGAAGTTGAAGTCCCAAGTCTACATGATGAGTTCATCTCCCGTACTCCACCATCGCAGGTGCTTGCTCTAAGTTGACAGTGCGATAATTGGTTTCACGTTGCATATGTTGTCTAGCCTGTATTTCTTCTATTTTGATTAAATTGCACCTGCTGAGTTCATACGTTATACATGTGCATATGACATGGCGTTCTGTGTCTAGAATAAACTACATCTATCTATCATACCATGTTCTTACATGAAAGTACTGTTGTTGTGTATCCCGCATCAATTACTCATGATTGGACACTTTTAACATGGCAGTTTGATAGTGGTTGCATCTTGCATTGATTTCTATGTTGTACTGCTTCTAATTTTTTGAATTGCCACTTATGACAAGACACTTTTAACTTGGCAGAGTAATATTGGTTGCATCTTTCATATGGTGTCTAGCTTGCATTACTTCTATTTTCTTGAAAATCCTTCTGCTTAGTTTACACATCGTAGCTGTGAATATGTCATGCCATCCTGTTTTTCTTACATATTCCATCCTCATACGGTTGTCTTACAGCAAAGTATTGCTTGTTTGTATCATGCATCAATGAGTTCTGAAGAGCGATTTTATTCTTTTGTGTTGTGGGTACGGCTTGACATGGCAATGTCAAAAAAGAGCAAGGAAAATAATATAGTAGGGAGTGGTGTTACTCGACGGGTGAAATGGCAAAGGATCTGCCATCCAGATTCTGCTGGTACTTATAGTGCAATAGAAGGTCCAAGTCCACCGGCTAAATCTACAAACACAGTATCACCTGCTCCACCAGCTGCAGCATCCGCTTCAACTGTACCAGCATCTCAACGAGTTACTCGTTCGTTTTCTCCGGAACTGGCCAGTTCCCAAGATGCCTTCACACCTAACACTACTCCCGAAGCACTACTAACACAACAGGACTTGGCAAGATCAGATGAACCTCATGAGCATCAACACCAAGACGGTACCTGACCGAGTCAAGTTGCAGTTGCATGCTCCTTTATATGTACTCTCACAGTTTGATGTAGATTAACACTTTCCATATTCGTTGTTGAACTAGCACCATGACACAAGCGGAAACAGACATCAGGGATAATGCTTGACAGATTAACAAAATCAAAAGGAGGAAGAATGGAGATCCATTTTGAGGTAGGTTTAAAAAGGCCACGTGATGCTACAGAGTCAGCCAAGTTAGTATCAGAGGCAGCCGTTGCGGTTAGGTGTCATGCACGTATCCTCCCAACGTGGATCCAGTAAAGGAATGAGAAAGATAATACCCAGTTTAACACCTTTCTTGACCATTTATCTGCAAGTAATGTTATTCATTGCAATTAGTAATATTGTCTTGCTCTGTCCCATACTTTCTAGCTTCCTCTTAATAAGACTCACATTCTTTTTTCAACAGATGAGGTTCAAGTTGGATCCAAAAGATGATGCAACTAAACAAGCATGCACTCATGTTTTTCAGTCTGCTCTGCGATAGTATCGGTACCACCTTAGAAAATCTCACTTTGAAGGCAAGGATACCAATGAAATCGCCCAAACATCTCCAGTGGAATATATTACAGATGAAGACTGGACAGCCCTCGTTAAACACTGGTATGATCCAAAGTATCAGGTAGGCTATATGTATTTGATCAGACCACATATTGAACTTGTATTTATGTATGTGCCTTACAAGTGTATCTTCTTCTAGGCTAACTATTTGAAGAACAAGACCAACCATTCTAAAGTGAAATTCCAACAGACAACAGGATCTCGTAGCTATATTGCACAATGCGAGGCTCTTGTAAATAGCGGCTACTTCCTTCTTTTTTCTGTGCCATATTATCGTATCTATATTGACTTGTTCCAAATACAGAGGAAAGCCTGTGCGGACCAAAAAGAACCTGAACCGAATGCAGTGCAAATCTTTAAGGATTGCCACACCAGCAAGATGAAGGGCATCAACACACCATTTCAAGCCGCTGTTCTAAGTCCTTACTCCTCCTGCCTTTGAACTGATTGGTATTGTGATGTGTTCATTTAACTACTTGGTTTGCAACCAATGTCAGTTACTCTGTTCACTTTTATACACCGTTATCTTAACGTATCATTTCACCTTACATGGTTTAAAAGAGATGAAGGATATTCTTTTGGTCTTGATCTGTATTCTAGTTGTTATGTTCATGTGTGCACACAACGATAAAATAGCCTGTTTGTTTTATATCTGTTTGCCCATGATATGAATGATGTCATACTATGTTCATCCTACTTTAAACCATGTCTCTTTATCCTTAGATGTCAATGAGTGTGAGGAAATAGACAATACAGTAGGCATGCTACATGGACATATGTTCCAAAAGTGATTTTATTATGTAGTTGGCACTAAAATACATGCTAATGTATTACAGTAGTTCACCAAAATAAGTTATGTATAAACGTGTAACCTACTTTGTTTGTTTTTGTCTCATTAGTAACTTATCTGGTACACTAATCTACAAGTTCAAACTTTCAGAAGCTATGGAAAAAGTGATTGAACAACCACAACCACCTGAAGGTGACGAGGCTACCACACGCACAATGTCACCTCTTACTGCAGTGCGTTAGTATCTCTCCACTAACAGTGCAAAAAGCACCTTCCTGCGTAATTTTGGGTTGGTTGTCAAGGTAACCTCGTCCAAATCGCCTACTGAACAAAATCTTCCTTCTAGACAGAGTGATATATCTGTGCTCCAGACACAAGTACAATCCCTAATGGATGTCATTTTGGAAACAAGAATAGTGGTTGACAAATGTCGTCAAGATATGAATGGTTTTGAAACCAAACTATTAGACATTCGCTTTCATTGTTCAAGAGCAATGGCGGAAAAAAGGTGAAGATCGTGCTGCTCCATCAGATTCTACAGCCTGAAACATTAGCACTCACGTCAAATGATATGTGCTTCGATACATCTGATGGTGCTTTTATTTGCAAGGACTGTAAACTTTATGCCAACAGGCCTTTTGTTGTATGGTTGGAATTTATTTTGTTGTGATATAGCATTTATGATGCTGCCAAAGGCTGCAATAATTAGGATGCTATTTTTGTATAGTGTAGGTTTATCTTAGTAATGTATACGGCCGAAAGCTTCGTAGGATCCCAACATGCCAACATTCGTCGGGCCCATTCCAATTGGGCTAAAAACGATTATGGGCCGAAATTTGCATGTAGCCCACTAAAATTATCTGGGCCTAAATCAGCATAAGATTTCATATTTTTCTGGTAGGCACGTGCCCATAGTGGGCCTTTAATAGGCCTAAACATAATTTGGGCCCTCAGTAACAATAGACCGTTTATAGGTGTAAATATCTCGAGCCCATAAAAAACATGGGCCTTTAAAAGACCAAAAGTGAGATTGGGCCCTGATTGTGCCAAATAACCCACTAGTCTTAGCAGGCCAAAATGGTGGCCCATTTACGAGGCGAATCTTTCAGAGGCTGAAATTTGGACGGGCCGTAAATGCGCCGACCTAATACACGGGCCTTTAATAGGCCGGAAGTTCGGTCGGGCTAGATTATCGTCATTTTTATATGGGTCGTTAATGGGCCCAATGTGACGTTGGGCCATATATGGCCCTTGGATTTCGTCCGACGCTAACAGGCCGAAAGTGGCCCAAATCTGTAGTGGGCCTCTAACAGTCCGAATGTCAGACATGGCCGAATATGACCCAAATCGTTCACGGTCGTTTATGGGCCGAAAGTTTCAATGGCCTGTAAATGGACCCAAATGAAGCAGGACCTTTAACAGGCCGGCAATACACCGGGCCGTAATTCGGCCCATATACTTAGCGGTCTGTTAAAGGGCTAGAAGTGACCATGGGCCGCGATGATGACAAGTTTAGGACAGGCCGTTGACGGACCTTAACTAAGAATGTTGGGCCTTTAGCTTGGCTGGCCCATTATGGTCTGCAAAATTTTGTGGGCCTTTAGCTGGGCCGGCCCATTATGGCCCACAAAATCTCTTGGGCCTTTAGCTGGGCCGGCCCATTATGATACGCAAAATCTTGTGGGACTTTTGCTGGGCCGGCCCATTATGGACCACCAAATCATGTGGGCCTTTAGTTGGGCCAGCCCATTTAAACTTTATGGGCCACTTTTGGGCCGATCCACGTGTCAACATATCATAGGCACATCTCACCCATTGGATGAGTGACACCTGTCCCAACGCGAAGCTTACACGTGTTTCCGTTAGCCAATCAGAATTTTACACGTGGAAAATCCCCATTGGTCCGGGCTGTTAACAGGTTATCGGATCCAAAACTGGACCCGATAGCTTAACGACGTTCCGTTACGGTGGATGCCACGTGTCGGTCACCCTTGACGAAAGCACTTCTGTGACGCGCGATTTATCATCATGGAAGTGGACACTTCCGTGATGATAATTTTGGTAATGTCATGGAACACTTCTACGACAGCACATGTATGACTATCTTGATTCTGTCATAAATTTGTCATGGATGTACATGCATGACAGAAAACGTGACCTACTGTGACAAACACGTATCATCACGGAAGTGTATTTTTTGTAGTGATATGCAGAAAATTAACTACTGTTTTGGGTTTGATTCATATGACTAGTGACTAGGTACTACACTTGATCTTTGTCAATGAAAGAGAATGGAAATCGAGATAAAAATGCCATGGTATATTGAATTTGCCATGAAATGTACAATAAAATGTCATTATGTCATATGCACTTTGTAAAACTGACATGTGTTGAAAACAACTTTTCTTAAAAAAACCAAGAACATCATGCTATTTTACAATTGGGTGTCGTTACTGTTAGTTATCTAATGGCATGAAAAGGTACTACACTTAGTATATCTAATTTGTGTGTGGTTAATTCCCTTTCATATGTTGTTTTAGTTCAATTGCCATATGTTATCACAATTTAATTGGTAGACTTGTTATTGTTTTGTAGTTGGCGCTGATGAGTACCTTCAACATCCACTACAGGTCTCCTTGTAACTTCGCGGTGAATGCCGACGAAGGCGATGCTAGTAGAAATCGTGTAAGATTCCAAACACATCCATGATCATTGCAAACACATGCGTATTAACCTTTCATGATGATAGCAAACACATGCATATGTAACGATTTCAAACACTAGACTTGGTAGAGATACGATTCTGACACCCATCAAGGAAAAGGTCTGTGATGTAGACATGCTCAACCGTCAGCTCCTAGAGTCTCATGAAAGTACCATCAAGGCCGTGAAAGAGATGAATGTCGTGCTGAAGACGGAGAGGGGTCAACTGATTGATGAGAAGGCTGATATCTTCGATACGACTCTTAATTAGGTTGAAGGAGTAGAGGGATTGGCTGATCGAGGAGAGGGATCGGCTAAAGAAGGAGAGAAAGGTCCTCAAGGCCGAGAGATATGAGCTCAAATTGGAGAAATCTCATTTCAAAAAAGAGGGAGAAAACAATAGGTACAAGATTCCACATATGAAGGCAATCCTTGACCAGGAACTGTGATCGATGTGACGCCCCCGATTCAATCGTACACTAATGATACACGCAAATGTGTACGATCAAGATCAGGGACTCACGGGAAGATATCACGACACAACTCTAGACACAAATTGCAATAATACAAGCCTTATATTACAAGCCAGGGGCCTCGAGGGCTCGAATACATCATCTCGAAAACACAAGAGTCAGCGGAAGCAACAATATCTGAGTACAGACATAAGTTAGACAAGTTTGCCTTAATAAGGCTAGCACAAAAGCAACATCGATCGAAAAGGCAAGGCCTCTTGCCTGGGAGCCTCCTAACTACTCCTGGTCGTCGGCGGTCTCCACGTAGTAGTAGGCACTCTCAGTGTAGTAGCAGTCGTCGTCGAAGGTGGCGTCTGGATCCTGGGCTCCACCATCTGGTTGCGACGTCCGAGAAGAATGGAAAAGGGGGGAAAAGGGGGAGCAAAGCAACCGTGAGTACTCATCCAAAGTACTCGCAAGCAAGGATCTACACTACATATGCATCGGTGTCAATGAAATGGGTAGTATATGTGGACTGAACTGCAAAATACCAGAAGAGAAGGGGAAAGCCTAGCCTATCGAAGACTAGCATCTTCAAGCAGCTCCAAGCATCTTGCAGCATCAGAAGGGATACGAGTAGCATAAAGTAAAGTAGTAGTAGTGTTATCAACCTCGGCCAGAGATCATTTCTCGACTACCTGCGAGAAAGCAATCCCAGAGCCATACTATCTAGTTATCACCTCAAGTATCAAGTTCTAGTTGTATCGATCGGGATACAACTCCAAGTGTCCGTTACCGTAGGACAAGCTATCGATATATGTTTTCTTCCTTGCAGGGGTGCACCAACTTACCCATCACGCTTGATTAACTCGGGCCGGACACACTTTCTTGGGTCATGCCCGGCCTCGGCCAAACAATACGCCGCAACCTAACCTAGGCTTAATTGAGAGGTGAGCACACCGGACTAAACCTAGGCCCCCAAGGGTCATGGGCCATCGCCCCGGGAACTCCTGCACGTTGCGTGGGCGGCCGGTGAGCAGACCTAGCTACCTCCTTAAAAAGACAGGAGCTTACCAGTCCAACCCAGCGCGCGCCGCTCAGTCGCATGACGTCTATTAAGTTTCGGCTGATGCATACGACGCAGAACGCCCATACTATGCCCACGTGATGGTTAGTGCTATCGGGCCAGAGGCCCCTCGAATCAAATATCCAAAACGTTAGTGTGGTGGTAGTGCGGTCACGAGCAGAGAGTCATGAAAGATGTGACCTCGTCGCCCCATCTCGAGGACTTGCGGAAAGGGCTAAGAATACCCGACCACACCTCGTATTCAGCTCTCGGGTTCCCTCCAGGTCAACCCGTCTCCACATCACTCGCGGGTACCCCTCAGGGTCGAACCGCCTTTCCAAGTAACAATTGTAAAGTCCAAGTATCCGTCTGTCCAAACACCAAGGGGAAACTCTGAGGAACCACCCTCAGTGTATTCCACTCAATGTAATCATCAAGGTGAACATAAGAGGAACCACCCTCGAGGTTCACACTTGAGGGGTTGCACGACAGAGTCGCATCAGAAGTGGTTAAGGAGGAAATCACCCTCGATGACCACGACCAAACAGCTACACTACAGAGATCTCATCAGGAGTGATGAATGAGGTTCCACCCTCGGCACTCGATGGTAACTCTGCAGAGTCGAGCAACAAAAGGGGCGTGATGTGATGTGAGGTGTCAGGCTCTAGTCGTCGATCACGTTGATCGAGTCGTTGATGATAAAGCAGGGGCAACAAGGACCAGGTGGGGGTCACTAATGGATCACTAACCAACCTATACTAAGAAGTTTAGGATAAGCAGGTAGGTAACAATAAGCAGGTTACAAAAGCAGGCTATGCATCAAAATAGGAGCCAACAATAATAGTAGCAAAATCTAATGCAAGCATGAGAGAATGGAATGGGCGATATCGGGATGATCAAAGGGGGGTTGCTTGGAAGCTCTGCTATAAAGGAAGAAGGGTCATCGGAGACGTAGTCGATCACAGTGGCATTGGCAGTGGTCTCGGGGTCTATCAGAGAGAAGAGTGGGAAGAAACAATAAATATAAAGCAAACAAAGCATCATAAGGCATAACATGGTAATACGCGATGTTAGGGGTGAACTAACGTATGGCTACACGACATAGGTGAAGGGGGAATTCAACCAAGAATGTTTTCTTGGTTCCAGACCTGTGGCAGACAGATGACCGGAGGGGGAATGTTCCATGTTCAGATAGTTAGAGGCATCTGATAGGTAAACAGGCCGCGCATTCGGATTCTATCATCGTTCTAAGCAACTTTCATGTATAAAACATTTTCATCCGAGTTATGGTTTAATTTCTATGAAT
This sequence comes from Aegilops umbellulata, assembly GCA_032464435.1. NCBI lineage: Eukaryota > Viridiplantae > Streptophyta > Magnoliopsida > Poales > Poaceae > Aegilops > Aegilops umbellulata. The sequence continues at coordinate 5,151,807 of CP136059.1, forward strand.
TTACAAAGTTTAATCAATTTCTGCAATTAATTTAATTTGATAATAATAAAGAGATAAATTTCTATGGGTACACAGGAGTATACCCAACACTGTGTGAATGTGTAAGACATGTGGGGTCAGAGGTCAAAGTCAACATCCCAGTCAGCTTTGACTGGCCAAAGATGAACATTATTGTGGGTCCCGCTTGTCATTAATTTAGATATTTTTAGTATAACTTAATATTTTAGATGAACTGTGGGCCCCATGCATCATTACCACCTATTATAATTTGGAGGGGGCTACGGGGGATTAGCCCCAATTAAGCACGAGCCGACCCAATCTGGCAGAGGCACCGCCGGCAGGGGGGCTCGCCCGCGCACACTGTAGCGACCCGACCTCAAATGGTCAAGCCTCTATGTATCCGTGCCATCCCTGGATCGGTATGCCGGCACACACAGTACATCAATGTATATATCAAAGTGCAATCACATGTATAAATAACGTAAAACTGATATATACCTCGTAAATCTCAGCGGAAAAAATTGAACGGGTGTGGAGTCCCATCAACGCCAACGGAAAGTTGAGTGTAGACCGTAACCCTACAACGTAACTCTTACTCGTCGTAGAAATTCCTACAACATAAGATGTTGCATCCCTATAGGTCAGTACATTGAATGTGCTGGCAAGTCACATCATAAGAATGATGAACCTATTTGTACATGCAATTTGGCCGGTGGAAAGCTCTATGTTTAGTTTTTGCATAAAGCTAGTTTTTCCCTAGAATAGAAGATATTATTCTACCACTACTATATAGCATAGGATGAGTTGGCAAACCCAACTCAATCCATTCCCAAATTTTCATTTAAAACCCAACTGTTTAATTAAGAGTGATGAGATCTCCCAGCATTTCCACTACTAGATGCTCAAATTGTCCGTAACCGGGGACACGGCTAATCGATTAGGTTTTAACACTCTGCAGAGGTTTTTGCACTTTTCCCCACAAGACTCGATCGCCTCCCTTGAAATTCTCGCACTGCCTGGTGTTTGAGAACAGGATGACCGAGACATAGTCTTTCGAAAGTATTTCCCCTTAACCCACGGATAGGCCGGTACACCTACTCATTCTACATCTGCTAGCCCATCCCGGAAGGGGTCACACTAACTACTCAACTAAGCCAGAGCCCAAATTGGCTTGTGGCTGCACACGTAAGCTTCTAGACATGAGAATACGATTGATCTCTTTGAGCCTGGGCGGCCGACCACTAGTGGTGCACCACCATGGATTAACCATGCATGCTCCCACTATACTTCGCCGCCATTCAAACCAAATACTGCCCAGGTAGTTCATTTACAAGTCTTGGTCCTGCTTACTACTTTGTCACTCATGTCTCACCATGAACTCTTCCCAATCCACGTCGACATTTGCGAGGCAGAAATAAACTTACACGGTGGTGACAAGGTTGTATAGATCAGACCTACCTCAAATGAACTACTAGGTAACGGCATAGCCATCTGGCAACAATAAATCCTACCATGCAACCCTACCACAAAAGGACTAAGTGCATAATATAAAACATAGGTAATTGGAAGAATGGTCAAATGTTAACTTGCCCAATAATAGTTGATGAAGATTATATCGCTCTCAGAAATTTACTTAATAGAACTATTCGTCACACTCCGATGAAAATCTATAAAGTCAAACATTGCATTCACATAAGCAATCATTTTAGAGAACCAAATAACATGCAACATGAGAAGACTCAGAAAATCAAACACACTCAACTATCACAAAATATTCTAAGTGCAACACAACATAGGCATGGGGTTCAGAATTTGTGATGTGAAGCACGGTGCATCTAAGGCATACGAGTAAAACTACTATGGACAGATCTTAAGTGTGTGAAAAGTGCCATGAGACCAGTCCAGGTGATAGGGTTTGGCTACGGTGACAAAGTGCAGAATTAACTCAATCGGAGCTACGGTTTAGGAGATATGGCCATTTGAAGTTTGAATCCAAATCTGAATAAAGTTCAAATTTGAATCTGACAAAAGTTTACAAATTATGATACCACTGGATAGATCGAATCATGACGATGAATTTGCCGCTGATTTCATCAAGTTTGGATGTACGGTTAAAAAGTTATGGCTAATCTAAGATCAGGGACTAGTCTGCTAATTACAGGGACTAGACAAAGAAGAAAATAATCGCGAGCAGGTCCTCGGGCACGTGGCAGCCCGTGGATGGCCGAGAAGCGTTCACTGCGGAAGCTTATACGGCAAACGACCACTAAATAAGAAAAACACTATGCGGGTGGCTAACTAAAAAAACCAACAATCGGTTTAAGTAAAATCGGGTTAACCGATCTAATACTAAACCGATCTAATACTAAAAAACGAAAAACTAAACAAACGGGGAGAAGCGGGCGGCTCACAGCGAGCAAGGACGGCGAACAGGGGTGGCGGCGCTGGCGTCAGGCGGCGGGCGGGGCGGTGGCTGCGGTGGTCCGCGACGGCGGGGAGAAGATGAACGGGACCGGCGCGTCGAGGGCTATCCGGTGGTGGAGGCGGCTCGCGTCGGGGACGTCGAGGTCGTGCTACGCGAGGATGGCGGCTCCGTGCTCCGGCGAGGACGCAGGTCGTCAGGGCGGCGTCTCCAGCGAAACCTAGGGGCAACAAATATGTCAAATGGATGCGGGATGGCAAGGGAACAAATTTTTGACAAAGAGGATAAGGCTTGGGGGTTCCACCGACGACGAAAACAATGACGGAGAGCTTCAGCTCCGGCGAGATCCGAATGGGCGGGAACTGTTCATCCAACCCCCCCCCCCCCCCCGCAACGCTCACTGTTCATCGAGAGGCAGCATCGATCGGATTCAGTTAGCAGCAGTAGCGAAGGAATCGCTTGATCGGGTTTAGTTAACAGCCATCGATCGATCGCTCGGGTTCAGTAACGCTTAGCCTGCAGTGCAATCGCTCGGGTTCAGTTAGAGCCCAAAGTCTCGCTCGGCTTCAGTTAGAGCCAACGCCTCGCACACACACGCGTACGTGTATGAGAGAAACGCGCATCGCTCGGCCCCCGACCTCCCACCGTAACCGGGAACTCCCCGAAATTTTTCTCCCCCTTGCTTCTACCACGGTTTTTTTCCGTCATGGACGGCCCAAAGAATGTCATGTAGCTGCGTCTCCGGCCCGCCCAGGACGAAAAGCCCATTTTCTGTCATTATTTTTTGTCATAGAAGTAGGAGCCCACCACATCTATGATGATACCGGGTTTTGTCGCAATTATCGTCATAGAAGCGTCATATGTATGACAAAAAAAATTTCGTTCGGCCCAAAATGTCACGGATGTGTCTTTTTATTGTAGTGTTGGGCTTTATGGGAAAGAGAGAAGAGAGGCTACGCGCCCCAAGGCCTAGTCCGAATTGGACTAGGGGAGGGGCTGCGCCCCTCCTTCCTTCTCTTCTCTCTTCCCTTTCCTTGACTCCTACTCCTACTACTTGGAAGGGGGGGGATCCTACTCCCGGTGGGAGTAGGACTCCTCCGGGGCGCGCCATAGGGGCCGACCCTCTCCCCCCTCCTCCACTCCTTTATATACGTGGCCAGGGTGCACCCCATAGACACAACAATTGATCTCTTGGATCTCTTAGCCGTGTGCGGTGCCCACCTCCACCATAATCCACCTCGATAATATCATAGCAGTGCTTAGGCGAAGCCCTGCGTCGGTAGAACATCATCATCGTCACCACATCGTCGTGCTGACGGAACTCTCCGTCAAAGCTCGGCTCGATCGGAGTTTGAGGGACGTCATCGAGTTGAACGTGTGCTGAACTCGGAGGTGCCATGCGTTCGACACTTGATCGGTCGGATCGTGAAGACGTACGACTACATCAACCGCGTTGTACTAACGCTTCCGCTTTCGGTCTACGAGGGTACTTGGACACACTCTCCCCTCTCGTTACTATGCATCACCATGATCTTGCGTGTGCTTAGGACAATTTTTGAAATTACTACGTTCCCCAACAGTGGCATCAGAGCCTGGTTTTATGCGTAGATGTTATATGCACGAGTAGAACACAAGTGAGTTGTGGGCGATACAAGTCATACTTCTTACCAGCATGAAGCAGCCCAGACCGACATTACGCTTACGCTTACGTGAGACTGGTTTTACCGCCGTGCTATGCACACAGGTGACTAGCGGGTGTCAGTTTCTCCAACTTTAGTTGAACTGAGTGTGGCTACGCCCGGTCCTTGAGAAGGTTAAAACATCACTAACTTGATGAACTATCGTTGTGGTTTTGATGCGTAGATAAGAACGGTTCTTGCTCAGCCTGTAGCAGCCACGTAAAACTTGCAACAACAAAGTAGAGGTCGCCTAACTTGTTTTTGCAGGGCATGTTGTGATGTGATATGGTCAAGGCATGATGCTATATTTTATTGTATGAGATGATCATGTTTTGTAACCGAGTTATCGGCAACTGGCAGGAGCCATATGGTTGTTGCTTTATTGTATGCAATGAAATCGCCCTGTAATTGCTTTACTTTATCACTAAGCGGTAGCGATAGTCGTAGAAGCAATAGTTGGCGAGAAGACAACAATGCTACGATGGAGATCAAGGTTTCGGGCCGGTGACGATGGTGATCATGACGGTGCTTCGAAGATGGAGATCACAAGCACAAGATGATGATGGCCATATCATATCACTTATATTGATTGCATGTGATGTTTATCTTTTATGCATATTATTTTGCTTTGTTCAACGGTAGCATTATAGGATGATCTCTCACTAAATTTCAAGATAAAAGTGTTCTCCCTGAGTATGCATCGTTGCCAACGTTCGTCGTGCCCAGACACCACGTGATGATCGGGTGTGATAAGGTCTACGTCCATCTACAACGGGTGCAAGCCAGTTTTGCACATGCAGAATACTCAGGTTAAACTTGACGAGCCTAGCAGTCGTCATCAAAGGTGGCGTCGGGATCCTAGGCTCCACCATCTGGTTGCGACGTCCGGGAAGAATGGAAAAGGGGGAAAAGGGGGAGAAAAGCAACTGTGAGTACTCATCCAAAGTACTCGTAAGCAAGGGTCTATGTTGGGGAACGTAGCAGAAATTCAAAATTTTCCAACGTGTCACCAAGATCTATCTATGGAGAAACCAGCAACGAGGGGAAAGAGAGTGCATCTACATACCCTTGTAGATCGCTAAGCGGAAGCGTTCAAGTGAACGGGGTTGATGGAGTTGTACTCGTCGTGATTCAAATCACCGATGACCAAGTGCCGAACGGACGGCACCTCCGCGTTCATCACACGTACAGCCCGGTGACGTCTCCCATGCCTTGATCCAGCAAGGGGAGAGGGAGAGGTTGAGGAAGACTCCATCCAGCAGCAGCACAACGGCGTGGTGATGATGGAGGAGCGTGGCAATCCTGCAGGGCTTCGCAAAGCACCGCGGGAGAGGAGAAGGACTTGGGAGAGGGGGAGGGCTGCGCCAGCACATTGGTACGGTTGCCCTCCCACCCCCTTCATATATATAGGGGCAAGGGAGAGGGGGGCCGGCCCCCTCAGATCCCATCTGAGGAGGGGGCGGCGGCCAGGAGGGGTGGCTTGCCCCCCGAGGCAAGGGGGGGGGGCGCCCCCTTCTAGGGTTCCCCCAAACCCTAGGCGCCTTGGGCCCTTTTGGGGGGGCGCACCAGCCCACCTGGGGCTGGTACCCTCCCACATGTGGCCCATGCAGCCCTCCGGGGCCGGTGGTCCCACTTGGTGGACCCCCGGGACCCTCCTGGTGGTCCCGGTACGTTACCGATAAAACCCGAAACCCTTTCGGTGACCAAAACAGGACTTCCCATATATAAATCTTTACCTCCGGACCATTCCGGAACTCCTCGTGACGTCCGGGATCTCATCCGGGACTCCGAACAACATTCGATAACCACATACAAACTTCCTTTATAACCCTAGCATCATCGAACCTTAAGTGTGTAGACCCTACGGGTTCGAGAAGCATGCAGACATGACCGAGACGTTCTCCGGTCAATAACCAACAGCGGGATCTGGATACCCATGTTGGCTCCCACATGTTCCACGATGATCTCATCGGATGAACCATGATGTCGAGGATTCGATCAATCCCATATACAATTCCCTTTGTCTAGTGGTATAGTACTTGCCCGTGATTCGATCGTCGGTATCTCGATACCTTGTTCAATCTCGTTACCGGCAAGTCTCTTTACTCGTTCCGTAACACATCATCCCGTGATCAACTCCTTGATCACATTGTGCACATTATGATGATGTCCTACCGAGTGGGCCCAGAGATACCTCTCCGTCACACGGAGTGACAAATCCCAGTCTCGATTCGTGCCAACCCAACAGACACTTTCGGAGATACCCGTAGTGCACCTTTATAGCCACCCAGTTACGTTGTGACATTTGGCACACCCAAAGTATTCCTACGGTATCCGGGAGTTGCATAATCTCATGGTCTAAGGAAATGATACTTGACATTAGAAAAGCTTTAGCATACGAATTACACGATCTTGTGCTAGGCTTAGGATTGGGTCTTCTCCATCACATCATTCTCCTAATGATGTGATCCCGTTATCAATGACATCCAATGTCCATGGTCAGGAAACCGTAACCATCTATTGATCAACGAGCTAGTCAACTAGAGGCTTACTAGGGACATGGTGTTGTCTATGTATCCACACATGTATCTGAGTTTCCTATCAATACAATTCTAGCATGGATAATAAACGATTATCATGAACAAGGAAATATAATAATAACCTATTTATTATTGCCTCTAGGGCATATTTCCAACAGTCTCCCACTTGCACTAGAGTCAATAATCTAGTTCACATCACCATGTGATTAACACTCACAGAGTTCTGGGTTTTATCATGTTATGCTTGTGAGAGATGTTATAGTCAACGGGTCTGAACCTTTCAGATCCGTGTGTGCTTTACAAATATCTATGTCATCTCTTAGATGCAACTACTACGCTACCTTTGGAGCTATTCCAAATAACTGTTCTACTATACGAATCCAGTTTACTACTCAGAATAATCTGGATTAGTGTCAAAGTTTGCATCGGCGTAACCCTTTACGACGAACTCTTTTACCACCTCCATAATCGAGAAAATTCCTTAGTCCACTAGTTACTAAGGATAACTTTGACCGCTGTCTTGTGATCCATTTCTAGATCACACTTGTACCCCTTGACTGACTCATGGTTTGGCACACTTCAGGTGCGGTACACAACATAGCATACTTTAGAGCCTACGACTAAAGCATAGGGGACGACCTTCGTCCTTTCTCTCTATTCTGCCGTGGTCATGTCTTGAGTCTTGCTCAATACTCACACCTTGTAACACAGTGAGAACTCCTTCTTTGCTGATCTATTTTGAACTCCTTCAAAATCTTGTCGTGGTATGTGTTTGTTTGAAAGTACTATTAAGCGATTTTGATCTATCCTTATAGATCTTGATGCTCAATGTTTAAGTAGCTTAATCCAGGTTTTCATTGAAAAACATTTTTCAAACAACCCTATATGCCTTCCAGAAATTCTACATCATTTCCGATAAACAATATGTCAACAACATATACTCATCAGAAATTCTATAGTGCTCCCACTCACTTCTTTGGAAATACAAGTTTCTCATAAACTTTGTATAAACCCAAATCTTTGATCATCTCATCAAAGCGTACATTCCAACTCCGAGATGCTTACTCCAGTCCTTAGAAGGATTGCTGGAGCTTTGCATACTTGTTAGCATCTTTCAGGATTGACAAAAATCTTCTGGTTGTATCACATACAACCTTTCCTCAAGAAAATCGTCGAGGAAACAATATTTTGACATCCTATCTGCACAATTTCATAAATAATGCAGTAATCGCTAACATAATTCCAACAGACTCTTAGCATCGCTACGAGTGAGAAAGTCTCATTGCAGTCAACTCCTTGAACTTGTCGGAAAAGATCTTAATGACAAGTAGAGCTTTCTTAATGGTCACATTTACCATCATTGTCCGCTTCCTTTTAAAATCCATCTGTACTCAACAGCCTTACGACCATCGAGCCGTTCTGCCAAAGTCTACACTTTGTTTTCATACATGGATCCTCTCTCGGATTTTATGGCCTCGAGCCATTCATCGGAATCCGGGCCCACCATCACTTCTCCATAGCTTGTAGGTTCATTGTTGTCTAGCAACATGACGTCCAAGACAGGATTACGTACCACTCTGAAGTAGTACGCATCCTTGTCATCCTACGAGGTTTGGGAGTGACTTGATCCGAAGTCTCATGATCACTATCATAAGTTTCCACTTCAATTGGTGTAGGTGCCATAGGAACAACTCCTGTGCCCTGCTACACACTAGTTGAAGTGACGGTTCAACAACCTCATCAAGTCTCCACCATCCTCCCACTCAATTCTTTCGAGAGTAACTTTTCCTCGAGAAAGGACCCGATTTGAGAAACAATCCCTATTGCTTTCGAATCTGAGACAGGAGGTATACCCAACTGTTTTGGGTGTCCTATGAAGATGCATTTTATCCGCTTTGGGTTCGAGCTTATCAACCTGAAACTTTTTCACATAAGCGTCGCAGCCCCAAACTTTTAAGAAACGACAACTCAGGTTTCTCCAAACCATAGTTCAAACGGTTTTGTCTCAACGGAATTACGTGGTGCCCTATTAAAGTGAGTGCGGTTGTCTCTAATGCCTAACCCATGAACGATAGTGGTAATTCGATAAGAGACATCATGGTACGCACCATATCCAATAGGGTGCAACTATGTTGTTCGGACACACCATCACATTATGGTGTTCCAGGCGGTATTAGTTGTGAAACAATTTCCACAGTGTCAAACTCGTAACTCAGATATTCATTTCTATGATCATATCATAGACATTTTATCCTCTTATCACGAAGATCTTCAACTTCATTCTGAAATTACTTGAACCATTCAATAATTCAGACTTGTGTTTCATCAAGTAAATATACTCAGTATTTACTCAAATCATTTGTGAAGTAATAGCATAACGATATCCACTGCGTGCCTCAGCACTCATTGGACTGCATACATCAAAATGTGTTACTTCCAACAAGTTGCTTTCTTGTTCCATTTTACTGAAACCGAAGCTTTCAGTCATCTTTGCCCATGTGGTATGATTTGCATGTCTCAAGCGATTCAAAATCAAGTGAGTCCAAACGGTCCATCTCCATGGAGTTTCTTCATGCGTATATACCAATAGACATGGTTCACATTACTCAATCCTTTTTCAAAAAATGAGTGAGTCCAAAGATCCATCAACATGGAGCTTCTTCATGCGTTTTATACCAATATGACTTACATGGCAGTGCCACAAGTAGGTGGTATTATCATTACTATCTTATATCTTTTGGCATGGACATGTGTATCACTATGATCGAGATTCAATAAACCATTCATTTTAGGTGCAAGACCATTGAAGGAATTATTCAAATAAATAGAGTAACCATTATTCTCCTTAAATGAATAACCGTATTGCGATAGACATAATCCAATCATGTCTATGCTCAACGCAAACACCAAATAACAATTATTTAGGTTTAACACCAATCTCGATGGTAGAGGGAGCGTGCGATGCTTGATCACATCAACCTTGGAAACACTTCCAACACATCTCGTCAGCTCACCTTTAGCTAGTCTCCGTTTATTCCGTAGCTTTTATTTCGAGTTACTAACACTTAGCAACCGAACCAGTATCTAATACCCTGATGCTACTAGGAGTACTAGTAAAGTACACATTCACATAATGTATATCCAATATACTTCTATCGACAGCCTTCTCATCTACCAAGTATCTAAGGTAATTCTGCTCCAGTGGTTGTTCCCCTTATTACAGAAGCACTCAGTCTTGGGTTTGGGTTCAACCTTGGGTTTCTCCACTAGAGCAGCAGCTGATTTGCCGTTTCATGAAGTATCCCTTCTTGCCCTTGCCCTTCTTGAAACTAGTGGTTTCACTAACCATCAACAATTGATGCTCTTTCTTGATTTCTACTTTTGCGGTGTCAAACATCGCGAATATTTCAAGGATCATCATATCTATCCCTGATATGTTATAGTTCATCACGAAGCTCTAGTAGCTTGGTGGCAATAACTTTGGAAAAACATCACTATCTTATCTGGAAGATTAACTCCCACTCGATTCAAGTGATTGTTGTACTTAGACATTCTGAGCACAAGCTCAACGATTGAGCTTTTCTCCCTTAGTTTGCAGGCTAAGAAAATCGTCGGAGGTCTTATACCTCTTGACGTGGGCACGAGCCTGAAATCCCAATTTCAGCCCTCGAAACATCTCATACGTTCCGCGACATTTCAAAAATGTCTTCGGTGCCTCAATTCTAAACCATTTAACATTACCGAACTATCATGTAGTCATCAAATCGTGTATGTCAGATGTTCGCAACATCCACAGACCACGTTCGAGGTCCAGCACACCGAGCGTTGCATTAAGGACACAAGCCTTCTACTATCCGCATAATTGCTAATATCAACTTTCAACTATATTTTCTCCAGGAACATATTTAAAACAGTAGAACTAAAGCGCGAGCTAACGACATAATTTGCAAAAACCTTTTGACTATGTTCAGGATAATTAAGTTCATCTTATGAACTCCCATTCAGATAGACATCCCTCTAGTCATCCAAGTGATTACATGATCCGAGTCAACTAGGCCGTGTCCGATCATCACGTGAGACGGACTAGTCAACGTTGGTGAACATCTTCATGTTGATCGTATCTACCATACGACTCATGCTCGACCTTTCGGTCTTCTGTGTTCCGAGGCCATGTCTGTACATGCTAGGCTCGTCAAGTCAACCTAAGTGTTTGCATGTGTTCCGAGGCCATATCTGTACATGCTAGGCTCGTCAACACCCGTTGTATTTGAACGTAAGAATCTATCACACCCGATCATCACGTGGTGCTTCGAAACGACGAACTTTCGCAACGGTGCACAGTTAGGGGGAACACTTTCTTGAAATTTTAATGAGGGGTCATCTTATTTACTACCGTCGTTCTAAGCAAATAAGATGCAAAAACATGATAAACATCACATGCAATCAAATAGTGACATGATATGGCCATCATCACTTTGCTCCTTTCGATCTCCATCTTCGGGGCTCCATGATCATCGTCGTCACCGGCATGACACCATGATCTCCATCATCATGATCTCCATCATCGTGTCTTCATGAAGTTTTCACGTCAACTATTACTTCTACTACTATGGCTAACGCTTTATCAATAAAGTAAAGTAATTACATGACGTTTATGTTGACACGCAGGTCATAAATAAATTAAAGACAACTCCTATGGCTCCTGCCGGTTGTCATACTCATCGACATGCAAGTCGTGATTCCTATTACAAGAACATGATCATCTCATACATCACATATATCATACATCACATCCTTTGGCCATATCACATCACATGGCATACCCTGCAAAAATAAGTTAGACGTCCTCTAATTGTTGTTTGCATGTTTTAAGTGGCTGCTATGGGTTTCTAGCAAGAACGTTTCTTACCTACGCAAAACCACAACGTGATATGTCAATTGCTATTTACCCTTCATAAGGACCCTTTTCATCGAATCCGATCCGACTAAAGTGGGAGAGAGTGGCACCCGCTAGCCACCTTATGCAACTAGTGCATGTCAGTCGGTGGAACCTGTCTCACGTAAGTGTACGTGTAAGGTCGGTCCGGGCCGCTTCATCCCACAATGCCGCCGAATCAAGATTGACTAGTAACGGTAAGCATATTGAACAAAATCAACGCCCACAACTACTTTGTGTTCTACTCGTGCAAAGAATCTACGCAATAGACCTAGCTCATGATGCCACTGTTGGGGAACGTAGCAGAAATTCAAAATTTTCCTACGTGTCACCAAGATCTATCTATGGAGAAACCAGCAACGAGGGGAAAGAGAGTGCATCTACATACCCTTGTAGATCGCTAAGCGGAAGCGTTCAAGTGAACGGGGTTGATGGAGTCGTACTCGTCGTGATTCAAATCACCGATGACCAAGTGCCGAACGGACGGCACCTCCGCGTTCATCACACGTACAGCCCGGTGACGTCTCCCATGCCTTGATCCAGCAAGGGGAGAGGGAGAGGTTGAGGAAGACTCCATCCAGCAGCAGCACAACGGCGTGGTGATGATGGAGGAGCGTGGCAATCCTGCAGGGCTTCGCCAAGCACCGCGGGAGAGGAGAAGGACTTGGGAGAGGGGGAGGGCTGCGCCAGCACATTGGTACGGTTGCCCTCCCACCCCCTTCATATATATAGGGGCAAGGGAGAGGGGGGCCGGCCCCCTCAGATCCCATCTGAGGAGGGGGCGGCGGCCAGGAGGGGTGGCTTGCCCCCCGAGGCAAGGGGGGGGGGCGCCCCCTTCTAGGGTTCCCCCAAACCCTAGGCGCCTTGGGCCCTTTTGGGGGGGCGCACCAGCCCACCTGGGGCTGGTCCCCTCCCACATGTGGCCCATGCAGCCCTCCGGGGCCGGTGGTCCCACTTGGTGGACCCCCGGGACCCTCCTGGTGGTCCCGGTACGTTACCGATAAAACCCGAAACCCTTTCGGTGACCAAAACAGGACTTCCCATATATAAATCTTTACCTCCGGACCATTCCGGAACTCCTCGTGACGTCCGGGATCTCATCCGGGACTCCGAACAACATTCGGTAACCACATACAAACTTCCTTTATAACCCTAGCATCATCGAACCTTAAGTGTGTAGACCCTACGGTTCGGGAAGCTTGCAGACATGACCGAGACGTTCTCCGGTCAATAACCAACAGCGGGATCTGGATACCCATGTTGGCTCCCACATGTTCCACGATGATCTCATCTGATGAACCACGATGTCGAGGATTCGATCAATCCCATATACAATTCCCTTTGTCTAGTGGTATAGTACTTGCCCGTGATTCGATCGTCGGTATCTCGATACCTTGTTCAATCTCGTTACCGGCAAGTCTCTTTACTCGTTGCGTAACACATCACCCCGTGATCAACTCCTTGATCACATTGTGTACATTATGATGATGTCCTACCGAGTGGGCCCAGATATACCTCTCCGTCACACGGAGTGACAAATCCCAGTCTCGATTCGTGCCAACCCAACAGACACTTTCGGAGATACCCGTAGTGCACCTTTATAGCCACCCAGTTACGTTGTGACGTTTGGCACACCCAAAGTATTCCTACGGTATCCGGGAGTTGCACAATCTCATGGTCTAAGGAAATGATACTTGACATTAGAAAAGCTTTAGCATACGAACTACACGATCTTGTGCTAGGCTTAGGATTGGGTCTTGTCCATCACATCATTCTCCTAATGATGTGATCCCGTTATCAATGACATCCAATGTCCATGGTCAGGAAACCGTAACCATCTATTGATCAACGAGCTAGTCAACTAGAGGCTTACTAGGGACATGGTGTTGTCTATGTATCCACACATGTATCTGAGTTTCCTATCAATACAATTCTAGCATGGATAATAAACGATTATCATGAACAAGGAAATATAATAATAACCTATTTATTATTGCCTCTAGGGCATATTTCCAACAGTCTACACTACATATGCATCGGTGTCGATGAAATGGGTAGTGTATGTGGACTGAACTGCAGAATGCCGGAAGAAAAGGGGAAAGCCTAGCCTATCAAAGACTAGCATCTTCAAGCAGCTCCAAGCATCTTGCAGCATCAGAAGGGATAAGAGTAGCATAAAGTAAAGTAGTAGTAGTGTTATCAACCTCGTCCAGAGATCCTTTCTCAACTCCCTGTGAGAAAGCAATCCCAGATCCATACTATCCAGTTATCACCTCAAGTATCCAGTTCTAGTTGTATCGATCAGGATACAACTCCAAGTGTCCGTTATAGTAGGATAGGCTATCGATAGATGTTTTCTTTCCTGCTGGGGTGCACCAACTTACCCATCACGCTTGATTAACTCCGGCCGGACACACATTCCTGGGTCATGCCCGGCCTCGGCCAAACAATACGCCGCAACCCGACCTAGGCTTAATAGAGTGTTCAACACGCCAGACTAAACCTATGCCCCCAGGGGTCATGGGCCATCACCCCGGGAACTACTGCACGTTGCGTGGGCGGCCGGTGAGCAGACCTAGCTACCTCCTTGAAAAAGGCAGGAGCTTACCATTCCAACCCGCTCAGTCGCATGACGTCTATTAAGCTTTAGCTGCTGCTTACGATGTAGAACGCCCATACTACGCCCACATGATGGTTAGTGCTATTAGGCCAGAGGCCCCTCGGATCAAATATCCAAACCGTTAGTGTGTTGGTAGTGCGGTCACAAGCAGAGCCTCATGAAAGATGTGAACCCGTCACCCCGTCTCGAGGACTTGCGGCAAGGACTAAGAATGCCCGGCCACGCCTCGTATTCAGCTCTCGGGTACCCTCCAGGTCAACCCGTCTCCACATCAATCGCGGGTACCTCTCAGGGTCGAATCGCCTTTCCAAGTAACAAATGTAAAGTGCAAGTATCCGTGTGTCCAAGCACCAAGGGGAAACTCTGAGGAACCACCCTCAGTGTATTCCACCCGATGTAATCATCAAGGTGAATGTAAGTGGAACCACCCTCGAGGTGCACACTTGAGGGGTTGCACGACAGAGTCGTATCGGAAGTGGTTAAGGAGGAAATGACCCTTGATGACCATGACCGAATAGCTACACTACAGAGATCTCATCAGGAGTGATGTATGAGGTTCCACCCTCAGCACTCGATGGTAACTCTGTAGAGTCGAGCAACAAAATGGGCGTGATGTGATGTGAGGTGTCGGGCTCTGGTCGTTGATCATGTTGATCGAGTCGTCGATGTTGAAGCAGGGTAAACAAGGACTAGGTGAGGGTCACTGATGGATCACTAACCAACCTATACTAAGAAGTTTTGGATAAGCAGGTAGGTAACTTTCATGTATAAAACATTTTCATCCGAGTTACAGTTTAATTTCTATGAATTTACAAAGTTTAATCAATTTCTGCAATTAATTTAATTTGATAATAATAAACAGATAAATTTCTATGGGTACACAGGAGTATACCCACCATAGTGTGATTGTGTAAGACATGTGGGGCCAGAGGACAAAGTCAACAGCCCAGTCATTGTTGACTGGCCAAAGATGAACAGTATTGTGGGTCCCGCATGTCATTGATTTAGATATTTTTAGTTTAACTTCATATTTTAGATTAACTGCGGGCCCCATGCGTCATTACCACCTATTATAATTAGGAGGGGGGCGAATAGGGGATTAGCCCTAATTAAGCACGGGCCGGCCCGATCTGGCAGAGGCACCGCCGACAAGGGGGCTCACCCACACGCACCCGAGACAGGGGTCGACCATGACGGCATCAGTGACAACGGCAGCAGGGGCATGGCGCGCGTCGGGCCTGGCCATGAGACAGGGAGCGGCGGCGAATCGGCCGAGCGCGGCTAGAAGCACGCGACGGCGGGCGACGGAAGCGCTAGCCGGCGGATGGCTAGGCGAGTAGCGGCGGGCAAGCAACTACACCAGGAAGTGGTGGAAGCACACAACGGCAGCACCAGGGCGGTGGTGCACACGTGCGATGGTGCAGGGGCGCGAACAGGGCGAAGGCGAGCACGGGCAAGAGCAGACAGGGGACACACGGGGCGCGTGGCCGGCACGGTGAGGCGCAAGCAGACGTGGCGGGGCATGCACGAGGCAAGAAGAGGGCGCGGGCGGGCAGGCAACAATGTAGCAGGTAGCACACGAGCAGGACAACATCATCCGCTATACAGCGTGGGCACACAGAGGAGCAAAGCCTCTATATATGGCGTCCTCGGGTGAGCACGGGTCTATGGCGACCGATCGAAAGTGGGGCTAGGGGGAGACAAAGGAGGAGCTCACAGCGAGCATATATAGGTGCTAAGTGGGCTCGGGGAGGGCTCGACGGCGCAGGAATCATAGACGAACGCCGGCGGTGGTCCGAGGTAAACGAAGCTCAATCCCGATGATGTAGGGGGTCCCGGCTTGAGCTCGTAGTCGAGGAGGACGTAGCTGTCGCCGGTAGAGCTTCTGGACACCTCGGTGGGGCGCTAGGATGACGGAGAGCGCGTGGGCACGAAGGCTACGGAGATGGCGGCCTAGGTCGTCGCGGGGGAGAAAGAGGTGGTGCGAGGAGGGAGAAGTGAGGTGCTAGGGTTTGTCGACGGGGTAGGGGATGAACTTATCCTCCTTGGGGATGCACTGGATGCTCGACACAGCGACAACAACGGCCTTGGAGTCGTGGATCGCCGCCACGATCCCCTACTCCCACTGTAGCGAGAGGTAGCAGGAGAGGTGGAGGTGGGCTAGGCCTCCACTTTGCACTAAGGTCCAGCTGCACTATGGCCTTCTCCTTTTATACTTTCTAACTTCTGTTTTACTTTTTCTTCAATGTTTTGCATTTAAATTTCATACCAAATAAATTTAGTTGACTATGAAACTTGTCACATAAATATTAGTTATTATTTTGGAGAGGCCCACAATGTTTCAAGTCAATTAGAACTACATAAATATTTGTTTATTTCGAAACATTTATTTTTGTTGCTGTCAGACCACTTTATATTTTATTAGGGATTAACTCATGAGTCAAATGATGTTGGCTACATCACATCAATGATCATGGGAATTTATAGAATAGTGGGAACATTTTAGTTTTACTATTTTTTAAAATTATAATTTGACTTGGCCATAGAATTTGGATTTGAGTTTGGTTTGAAGCAAAGTGAGGATTATTAAAATAATTATGATGACATAGCAGCATTAGGCATGAGGTTACTGTAGCATGACACCGGGGGTGTTACAATCGACCACCTATGCTATCTAGTTTGTTAAGTGGATGATGTATTTTGTGAAGTAGAACATTTTTTTAAGTTGAACGAGTTTAGTTCATGAACTGCTAACTACTATGTAGTTTGTTAACTCGATGATGTAGTACATATCTTGTTTTTTAAGTCGAGCTAGTTGATGCAGTAGTATGTCCTAAATTAGTTGAGGGATTACATACCTGCATTTTTATAAGCGAAAAATCTAATTTGTGGTGTGGCACCAACAAGGCATGTCAGTGGTAACATATACTTAGTGCTGGCGCTGGCCACATGGCACGCCATTAGCACGCAAATACTGCTGACGTGTGCTCCAATGCCAGAAATAAATTTTATCAGTGGCGCCATATTTGTGGCGTTGGCATCCAACGCCAACAAGGCCAATTCTGCCACCCCATAGCTAGGCTTTTCTGCACTAGTGCATACTCATCCTCTCGTTGGTGTGTGTGTGTGTAGGGGGGCGTGATATAAGCCTTGATAACCCACAAGTATAGGGGATCAATTGTAGCTTTTTCGATAAATAAGAGTGTCGAACCCAACAACGAGCTAAAGGTAGAATTTATATTCCCTTCAATTTCTATCGACCATCGATACAACTCTACCACACTTAACATTCGCTTTACCTAGAACAACTATGAAACAATTTTGTAGGCGATAGGATAGATTTGCAAGAATAAAACTAGAAGTACTTAGCGAGAATACGGTACGAGCAATTTGCAAGATAATAAAAGTTGGTTGTTTAGTAGAAAGCTTTTTGTAACACAAGAGAAAGATTTGTCCATAGGCAATCGCTAACTAGACCGGTAATCATCAATGCAGTTTTATGTGAGGGAGAGACATGAGTTAATATACTTTCTATACTGGGATCATATGCACTTATGACTGGAACTCTAGCAAGCATCCGCAACTACTAAATATCAGTACAGTAAAACCCAACCATAGCGTTAAGTAACAAGTCCTCTTTACTCCCATACGCAACAACCCCCTTACTCGGGTATGTGTTTCCATCACTGACGCCGCCCATTATAAGTGAATCATGAACATATTGCAACACCCTAGAACGCCCCCACGCTTGCGCGACATGGAGGCACCATAGGACATCACCAAAATAAAATATACAACTCAAACGAATCATGATCATTAATCAACAAATAGGACAAAACGAATCTACTCAAACATCATAGGATGGACACACATCATTCGATAATAATATGTGGCATTAAGCACCATGTTTAACTAGAGATTACAATGGGGACAAGAGGTGTTACACCGCTGCATAGAGGGGGAGAGAGTTGGTGATGACGGCGGCGAAGTTGTTGGTGTAGATCGCCATAACGATGGTTGCTTCGGCGGCATTCCAACGCCACCGGGAGAGAGGGGGGAGGGCCTCCCTCCTTCTTATTCTTGCTTGGCTTTCCCACTAGATGGGAGGAGAGTTTCCCCTCTTATCCATGGTATCGATGGCTCCAAAGAGGGTAGGAGCCCCTTCGAGATTGGATCTCTCCCTCTCTCTGTTCTCTTCTATTTCGTGTTCATGTTTTCTAGTCAAAAATCATTTCTTAAATTCCCGGAGATCTGTAATTCCGATTGGGCTGAAATTTTAACACATTTTTTCCGGATATTATCTTTATTGCGGCAAAAGAAGGGGTTCAACCAACTTATTAGGGGCTCATGAGGCACCAAGGCACACCCTACCCCCTAAGCACGCCCTGGTGCCTTGTGGGGCCCATGAGCACCGTGTTGCGTTGATGCTTCTTCCTAAAAATCACATATGTTCCGAAATAAATCTCCATAAATTTTGATCGCCTTTGGACTTTGTTTGATATGGATATTCTACGAAACAAAAAAACATGCAACAAATAGGAACTGGCACTCGGCACTGGATCAATATATTAGTCCCAAAAATAATAATAAAATGTTGCCAAAAGTATATGAAAATTGTGGAATATTGGCATGAAACAATAAAAATTTATAGATACGGTGGAGATATATCAGCATCCCCAAGCTTAGTTCCTGCTCGTCCACGAGTAGGTAAATGATAAAAAAGATAATTTTTTTCGTGGAATGCTACCTAGCATAATCTTAATCACATAATCTAATCATGGAATGAATATTAAGACACGAGTGATTCAAAGCAATATCTATAATTTGATATAAAGACATCAATACTCAGGCATCCAACAAACAATTATGCCTTTCAGAATAAAAATGCTAAAGAGAGCTATCCCTACAAAATCATATAGCCTTTGTCATGCTCCATCTTCTTAACACAAAGTATTTATCATCCACAACCCCGATGACAAGTTGAGTAATTGGTTCATATGTTTTAACACGCTTTAGCTTTTTCAACCCCCACGCAATACATGAGCGCAAGCGATGGATATAGCAATATGGGTGGAATAGAATACGGTGGTAGAGATTACTATGGAGAAGACAAAAAAGGAAGATAGTCTCACATCGACGTGGCTAATCAATGAGCTATGGAGATGCCCATCAATTGATGTGAATGCAAGGAGTAGGGATTGCAATGTAACGGATGCACTAAGAGCAATAAGTGTATGAAAGCTCAAACTGTAAACTAAGTGGGTGTGCATCCAACTTGCTTGCTCGTGAAGACCTCGGGCATTTGAGGAAGCCCATCATCAGAATATACAAGCCAAGTTCTATAATGAAAAATTCCCACTAGTATATGAAAGTGACAACATAGGAGACTCTCTATATGAAACACATGGTGCTACTTTGAAGCACAAGTGTGGAAAAGGATAGTAACATTCCCCTTCTCTCTTTTTCTCATTTTTGTCCTTTTTTTGTTGGCCTCTTTTGGGCCTCTCTTTTTTTGGTGGGCCCTTTTTGGCCTCCCCTTTTTATTTCTTCACTAGGGAAATGCTCTAATAATGATGATCATCACACTTCTATTTACTTACAACTCGATAGTAGAACAAAGTATGATTCTATATGGATGCCTCTGGCAGGGTACCAGGATGTGCAATGATGCTAGCGTAACATGTATGATAATGATGAATGATGGATGAGCCACCAATACTATCTCAGCTACATGATCATGCAAAGCAATATGACAATGAATGCTCAAGTCATGTATATGATGACGATGGAAGTTGCATGGCAATATATCTCAGAATGACTATGAAAATGCCATGATAGGTAGGTATGGTGGTTTTTTTGAGGAAGATATAAGGAGGCTTATGTGTGATAGAGTGTATAATATCACTAGGTTTGGATGCACCGATGAAATTTGCACCGACCCTCGAGGTGAGAAAGGGCAATGCACGGTACCGAAGAGGCTAGAAAATTGTGGAAAGGTGAGAGTTCGTATAATCCATGGACTCACATTAGTCACAAAGAACTCACATACTTATTGCGAAAGTTTATTAGCCCTCGAAGCAAAGTAGTACTACGCATGCCCCTAGGGGGATAGATTGGTAAGGAAAGACCATCCCTCGTCCCCGACCGACACTTATAAGGAAGACAAACAATAATAAATCATGCTCCAACTTTTTAGCATAACGAGAGACTATATGTGCATGCTTCAGGAATCACAAACCTAAACACCAATATTCTTACTGAATGACAATCACTCACTAGTACCTCCCTGATGCGGCTTGAAGCTACGTCGGTATATCCCCAAAGAGGAAGGGATGATGCAGCACAGCGGCGGTAGGTATTTCCCTCAGTTATGAGACCAAGGTTATTGAACCAGTAGGAGAACAAGCAACACAACGTAAACAACACCTGCACACAAATAATAACTACTCGCAACCCGCCATGTAAAAGGGGCTGTCAATCCCTTCCGGGTAGCGGTGCCTCAAGATAGGCAAACGAACGTGAATAAAATTGTAGTAGATTGATAGATTGAACGCCAAATAAGATAAATAAGAATAAAACGCAGCAAGGTACTTTTGTATTTTTGGTTTAATAGATCTGAAAGTATAAGCAAAGAAAAATATATCGCAAAGGCAAATAATATGAGATAGAGACCCGGGGGCGGTAGGTTTCACTAGTGTCGGTGGGAAACGACACCTATGGGATCACAAGAATCCCTACTGCAGTTGTGGGGCGCTGGGTTGAGAAAAGAGCGGGTCTAACAGAGAACTCGCAGTTCGTTTACCCATGTTCGGGCCGCGAGGATGCGTAAAACCCTAGTCCTTCTTTGGTGGATGTATTCTGAGTTCTTGAGCTAGCTACGGGGTGTAACGAGCTCCAAAAAGCCGAATCCATCTCCCGTGTGCCATGGGCCTCCTTTTATAGGCGAAAGGGGCTACCAAAGTGGAACATAGGAGGTGGAAAGGTCTATAGTGGCCCGAGGTTATCCCTTGTATTACAGGACAAAGCGCATTTAATGCGAGGCTTTGGTGTCCCTTCGCTTTATCGGGGACGGGGGCGAGGCCCATCCCGTCCGTCGCCGCTCCTCCAAGCTTCGACACACGCCCTGGCCAGCGATGCATGCGGTGCCATGTAAGCAGGCAGGCAGCTGAGGTGGCGCGGTGGCGGAGCCTCCACGAAGGGCTACATGTTGCCACGCAGGTGCCTGCCCAGCTGGTTGGGTCGACAGCTGCATGCGAACGGCGGCGGAGACTTGTCTGGTGCGGGCCTGACGGTGGCCCTGCTGGTGCGCTTGGCGAGGGCCTTGCCGGGTGGCCCGGCAAGGGTCTTGCCGTGGCGCGCAGGCATCCCCGACAAGGATCTTGCTGGGGGTTTTGTGGGTTTCTTCGGTGAAGATGGCTGCCTTCCTATCCTCATTTGACTTTGGCTATTCTTTGTCTTCACAAAGATCTGCATGCCACCACAGAGGTGCCTCCCGAGCCCTGTCCCAACGCATTTGTTGAGTGTTGGTGGGCTCGAGGGTGGCTCGCTCGGCTGGCGTGGGCGAGTTGCCCTGGCAAGGATCTTGCCGGGGCCGCTGAGGCTGCCCCCCAGCAAGGGTCCTTGCCTGGGAAACCTGCTTCGCCCATCTGATCTTTGTGGCCTTGGTTCTTGTCGTTGCTTTGCTTTGTCTTGGGCTTTGGCCTCACCTTGGCTCACCTCCCTCGCCCTGCTTGTTGTGGTCGCGGGCGCGGCTCTGACTGCCCATGCACAGGTAAAGGGGTGCAAAAAGGTGCCCATAGTTTTGTACACCGACAGGAGCCCCCGGGCCTAGGCCACACATAAGCGTGACACGTTGTTGGGTAAGGCCCAGAATGGTGCGCGGGGAGGCGGGGCGGTTTTTACCGCGGTAAGATTTTTCACGCGCTGTCCTCCCAACGAGCCGCGCGCGCGGGGCGACATGGAGGGGCGTGCGTGACGTGGGCGGCATGCGTATGGTGGTTTTCACACGCATGCGTCACATCACACACATGCGTCACATCATAGTAAATGGGTGGCGCTTCCCAATAAAAAGGGATAACCGCGGGCGCACTGTTCCTTTTACCCTTCGCGCAACCCCACTCTCGGAGATCTCCGCCCTTCTCCCTCCTCTTCTCCAAGCTTCGCCTCCGCTCGCCGCAGTTGTGCTTCTGCCGCCCTCCGCTCCTCTCTCCCCCTTCAGCCACCATGGCACCAAAATCCACCAAGGGCAAAGGGGTGGCCAAGCATGCCGTGGCTATGGAGCCGCAGGAGGGTGCGCTGTCGGGGGACCGGACGCAGTCCGCCTTCTTCTTCCCCTCGACGGTCGACGTGTTCGAGCTTCGAGACTCCTTCAATCCCTTGTGGGGAGTGAAGACGGGGAGGGGGGGGGAGGATTTGGGGCACCCGGCCACGCGCGTCATCCCCGCCGCCTGCGCCGACCCTGCCCCAAATCGGTACCCCTTCTTCGTCGATTACTTTTCTTGCGGGCTCTGCCCTCCCTTCTCCGATTTCTTCAGCGAAGTCGTTCACACTTTTGGATTCCGCCTCTTGGATTTCACTTCGAATACGGTGGCATGCATGGCCGTTTTCGCGCATCTCTGTGAAGGCTTCGCTGGGGTGCACCCCAACACGACGCTCTTCCGCCATTACTTCTCCCCTCGGATCCAGCCGGGGGGCGCCATCTCTGGTTGCATCGCCTGGATCCCAAGATCCAAGGGAGCGTAACCGGACAGCGCCATGAAGGAGAGGTGGGAGGAGTGGCGGGGCCGGTGGTGCTGGATTGAAGAGAAGGACCTGCCGGCGTTCTGCAAAGGTCGCCGGGCGTCGCTGGTTCACGGCAGCGATTGGAGGGATGTTGATGCCGCCGATGGAAAGCTCACGGTTGCCACCACTAGGATTCTCCGGCTTACCCAGGCCGGGCTCACCCTCGAAATGATCGGGGCGGACTTCATCCGCCGCCGGATTGCTCCGCTGCATAATAAGGGGAGGCCAGCCTGGCTCTTCACGATCCCGACTGCCATCATGCGGCTCTGCCCAGGCCTGGACCACAACTTCACGATGATGGCGCACGCCCATTTCTACCAGTGGCTCTTCCAGCTTGACGTGGGCCGCGACGGAAATCGAGCGGACCGGCAAGGTTGCCAGGGCCGCCGCGAAGGCCAGCAAGGTCCTCAAGGGGCCGTTGTTCAAGCTGCCAACAGGGGTGGTCCCATTGTGCAACAACTCGCACCGGTTCAATATCATTGCTATGATGCCGGACTGCAACGCGCATGGCCCCGTCTTGAGCTGGGTGGAGCTGAAGGACGGTGAAGTGCAACAGTTCTTCGACACACTGCACGAGGGGTACGTCAACGCCAACGCCGAGTAACTGCTTGTCATGGACACCACCCAAGAGGAGCTGGACTACATCGCCACCAGGGCGAGGGAGGCACATCTCGCCAGGGAGGCCGGCCGTCATGGCGGCGTGGAGGACAAGGCCGCGATGGCCGCGAAGGAGGAGGAGCTTGCCTGATGGGCGGCGGACGCCGGGGGAGCCAGCAGCACCGGCACCAAGGCTCCACTGGTTGAGGATGTGACCAGCGAGTCGTCAGAGGAGGAGGGCGAGACCGCAGACCCGACGCCACCTGCGGGGAGGGGGCGAGTCCTGCGGCGGGCCAGTTCCGGTGAGCCGGTTCGGCCCCACAGGACTGCACAGCTGCAGTTGACCTTGGAGGGGTCCCGGCCCCACACGAGGGCCGTGGCGGCGAAGAAGCCGGCGAAGGTCGCGGTGAAGAAGAAGACGGTCGCTCCTTCTTCATCCAAGTGTGCCCAGACGTCGCCTCCCTCCCCTCCTCCGGCGAACATCGGCGTGGGGATCACCTTTGACTTTGGATCCCTCAGTCCGAGGAGGAAGAGGAAGACCGCAGAGGAGAAGGAGGACGATGAGTAAGCATGCAGTTCCTCTCTGTTACCTCTGCCTCCTCACTATGTGTTGCTTATCTTGACTTGTCGCAATCCTTGCAGGGACGCGGAGACGCTAGCCCAGAGGGTGAAGAGGGCCAAGGTCTTGGCGGGTGGCCAGCCCCCGGCTGGTACTTCAAGGGCGCCATTGATGGTGTTGAGCAGCCCGGACAGCAGCCCCCGACAAAGCCCCCAGCGTAAGTTCATCATTCTTCTCTCTTCGACATGTGTCAGGGGCGCGACACTTTGGTGCTGACCTTGCCAGGTGTGCAGGATGGGAGCGGCAGCAGGAGGAGCCACAGGGGGCCACTCCCAACACGCCGCCCCTATCGACCACGCCACCCCGAGGGGCGTCCCCGACAAGGGCGGCAAGCACCGGGCCCACCCACATGGAGGAGGAGGAAGAGAACTTGAGCGCCAGTGGCTTTGCCTCGACGCCAAATGTTGGCGGGGAGGGGACTTTCGTTTCCTAGCCAGGTGCCAGCACCGGTAAGTTGTTCGCCGTTCGTACCTGCTTCTTCTTCTTTCTGGTTCTTGGTCTTGGCTTCACC
Organism: Aegilops umbellulata; assembly: GCA_032464435.1. Classification (NCBI taxonomy): domain Eukaryota; kingdom Viridiplantae; phylum Streptophyta; class Magnoliopsida; order Poales; family Poaceae; genus Aegilops; species Aegilops umbellulata. Next base: position 5,176,512 of record CP136059.1, read on the forward strand.
TCACTCCTGTCTTTGGCGCCCATACCCCTCCTCGGTGAACCCAGAGGACGTGGATGCTGTCATCGAGGACGTCGCCAAGGCCGCTATGGCGGACGCCGAGAAGATCGCCGCGGAGGAGGCCGCCAAGGGTGCTGCTGAGGACGTTGCCAAGGAGCCTGCCGGGGAGGCCGGCAAGGCCGCCGCTGGGGAGGCCGCCAAGGACGCTGCCGAGGACACCGCCAAGGGGCCCGCCGAGGAGGCCGGCAAGGCCGCCACTGAGGAGACCGGCAAGGGGCCTGCCGGGGATGCCGGCGAGGCCGCTGCCGAGGAGGAGAAGGAGGAGGCTGGCGACCAGCCTTCCTCCTCTACTGTTTCCGGCTCCGGCAAGTATCTGAGGGTGGGCGACGACTTGTTCGTCCACCTTCCATTTGCGTCGAGCACCAGAACACCTGTTTAAGGAGTAGTGTTCGACGACGAGGTGCTTGCCGCCGCCAGGCTTGAAGTCATTGACGAGCCAATCGTTGGCGGCGGCGGTTCGCAGGAAGAGCGGCTCCTCCACGCCGCGGGCGCCCGCTTCTGGAAGCTTTAGGTGCTCCACCGCGCCCGCCTGGACAAGGTTAAGTCCAGGACAGCGGTGGTGGAGAAGGCGGAGGCGGACCTCCAGGAGCGCGTCGCCGAAGCGCGGGATTGGTTCCGCGAGGCCCACAAGGAGCTTAAGGCGGCCTAGGATGAGCAGGCCAAGCACGACTTGGAGCTGACTATGAAGCTCACCGACGTCGAGAGAGCTCTGGAGGCGGCGAAGAACTCGGCCGAGGCCGCCGAGGCCGTTCGGACCTAGCGCGAGGCAGTGCTGAACTCCCAGGAGGAGGACCTCGCCGCGCGCGAGGATAAGCTCGGCGCCACACTTCGTAGCAAAGATGCCGAGGTGGAGAAGCTTGTCCTGTAGCGGACCAGTGAGCTGGAGCAGAGGCACAAGGATGCACTCAATGCCCAGGCCCAGGTTCACGCTGGCAAGGTGAAGGAGCTGGAGGAGGAGCGCGACGGGTTGAAGGAGCAGGCGTTAAAGCTGTCCTGGGAGAAGGACATGCTTACGGTGCTCTGACGGAGGCACATGGCGCGGTCGTCAGCAAGGCTAGAGATCTTGCCAAGGCCAACAACTCCATCGGGGATCTCCAGCTGAAGCTGAAGGGTCTCGAGGAGGCGCTGGAGGAGGTCAAGGATCGAGAAGAGACCCTGGCCAAAGAGCTAGAGGCCGAGAAGCTGTTGCGGACGAACAAGGGCCTCAACTTTGCGGATCACGTGGAGGGCGAGAACCATTGGCTCAATCGCCTCGCCACTGTCACCAACCAGGCTGTCGCGCAGCTGGCCGTCATGGGGATGCCGGATGTGAGGTATGTCCCGGAGCGGAGCGTGAGCGCCAATTGCAGCCTGACCATGTTCTTTGAGAAGGTCGTCCATGCTCTGGAGCGGCTCCACGACAACCGGGCGGCCTCACTGGCCGAGGAGTCCTGGATGCTTTGTCAGGGTGCCATGACTAAGGTTCTCACCAAGGTGGCGCACTGGTACCCGAACCTCGACTTCGACGCTGCGCTGGAGAGCTTGCTGGATGGGACCGACATTGCGCCGCTCAGGGAGCGCATTGAGCCCATCATCAGCCGAGTCGGCGGAATTCTGAGGGTGGAGGGCCAGCGCCAGGATTAGGCACCCTGTTTTCTTATCGCCACTGCAGGTTCATAACCAAGACAATTGCTATCTCTAGTTAGAACCGCAGCAACAATTTGATGTAACATAACTCTGCAGCACTTTTTAGTATCATGCATGTCATTTTCCTGTTCGATTTTTTCTTTGTATACGCACCCTACGCCAACTGGGCGGGCTCGACGGCGTGGAAGCCCAAGGCGGCGTCTTGGGGACGGATCCCCATTGGCCTGCCGGCTATGCGTGCTGCCGGGCGATCCACCTTACCGCTCTTAACGCGGCCGCTCGAACTGTCGAGCTTGACTCGAGTCAGAATCGAGAGCATTGTCAATTGCGGAAGTCTACCTTAATGCATCCGCTCGAACTGTCGAGCTTGACTTGAGTCAGAATCGAGAGCGTTGTCAATCGCGGAAGGCTACCCTGCTGCCCTCGACGCAGCCGCTTGAGCTGTTGAGCGGACTCAAAACAGGGCAAGGGCGCTGCCGACAGCGGGAGAGGCCCCTGGCATGCAGGTTTTCCATACAAAGGCCAGATCTCCGAGGATGATAACCTCATATAAAAAGGAAAGAAAGTAGTCAGGGTTCGGTGTGACTTAGCTTCTGCTTGTAGTCGCGCCGCGTCGATCTTTCGACCCCCTCTCCTTCTTCTCTTAGAGCCATCGCAATGAAGAAATGCTCACTTAACTACTAAAACAGATTCTCACAAACGCGCCCCCTACCTGGCGTGCCAAAGATGTCGGTGGGAAACGACACCTATGGGATCACAAGAATCCCTACTGCGGTTGCGGGGCGCGGGGTTAAGAGAAGAGCGGGTCTAACAGAGAGCACGCGGTTCGTTTACCCAGGTTCGTGCCGCGAGGATGCGTAAAACCCTAGTCCTGCTTTGGTGGATGTATTCTGAGTTCTTGAGGTAGCTACGGGGTGTAACGAGCTCAAAAAAGCTGAATCCTTCCCCCGTATGCCATGGGCCTCCTTTTATAGGCGAAAGGGGCTGCCACAGTGGCACACAGGAGGTGGAAAGGTCTACAGTGGCACGAGGTTATCCCTCGTATTACAGGACAAAGCACATTTAATGCGAGGCTTAGGTGTCCCTTCACTTTATTGGGGACGGGGGCGAGGCCCGTCCCGTCCGTCGCTGCTCCTCCAAGCTTCCACACGCGCCCTGGCCAGCGATGCATGTGGTGCCATGTAAGCAGGCAGGCAGCTGAGGTGTCGCGGTGGCGGAGCCTCCACGAAGGGCAGCATGTTGCCACGCAGGTGCCTGCCCAGTTGGTTGGGTCGGCAGCTGCATGCGAACGGCGGCGGAGACTTGTCTGGTGCGGGCCTGACGGTGGCCCTGCTGGTGCGCTTGGCGAGGGCCTTGCCAGGTGGCCCGGCAAGGATCTTGCCGTGGCGCGCAAGCGTCCCCGGCAAGGATCTTGCCGGGGGTCTTGTGGGTTTTTTTCGGTGAGGATGGATGCCTTCCTATCCTCATTTGACTTTGGCTATTCTTTGTCTTCATAAAGATCTGCATGCCACCACAGAGGTGCCTCCCGAGCCTTGTCCCAACACATTTGTTGAGTGTTGGTGGGCTCGAGGGTGGCTCGCTCGGCTGGCATGGGTGAGCTGCCCCGGCAAAGATCTTGCTGGGGCCGCTGAGGCTGCCCCCCGGCAAGGGTCCTTGCCGGGGAAACCTGCTTCGCCCATCTGATCTTTGTGGCCTTGGTCCTTGTGGTTACTTTGCTTTGTCTTGGGCTTCGGTCTCACCTTGGCTCACGTCCCTCGCCCTGCTTGGTGTGGTCGCGGGAGCAGATCTGACTACCCGTGCACAGGTAAATGGGGTACAAAAATGTGCCCCTAGTTTTTGACACCGACAACTAGTGGCTTCGCTCTCAAAAAATAGCAAACGGTGGGTGAACAAATTACTGTTGGGCAATTGATAGAACTTCAAATGATCATGACGATATCTAGGCAATAATCATTATATAGGCATCACGTCCAAGATTAGTAGGCCAGCTCCTGCCTGCATCTACTACTATTACTCCACACGACCACTATCCAGCATGCATCTAGTGTATTAAGTTCATGGAGAAACGGAGTAATGCAATAAGAACGATGACATGATGTAGACAAGATCTATCAATGTAGAGATAGACCCCATCGCTTTATCCTTAGTAGCAACGATACATACGTGTCGGTTCCCCTTCTGTCATTGGGATCAAGCACCGTAAGATCGAACCCACTACAAAGCACCTCTTCCCATTGCAAGATAAATAGATCAAGTTGGCCAAACAAAACCCAAATATCAGAGAAGAAATTCGAGGCTATAAGCAATCACGCATAAAAGAGATAAAAGAAACTCAAATACTTTCATGGATGTAAAAAGATAGATCTGATCATAAACTGAAAGTTCATCCGATCCCAACAAACACACCACAAAAAGAGTTACATCATATGGATCTCCAAGAGACCATTGTATTGAGAATTAAGCGAGAGAGAGAGAGAGGAGGCCATCTAGCTACTAACTACGGTCCCGAAGGTCTACAAAGAACTACTCAAGCATCATTGGAGAGGCACCAATGGAGGTGGTGAACCCCAACTATGATGGTGTCTATATTGGATCGGGTGGTTCTAGACTCTGCGATGGCTGGAATGGATTTTCATCAACTCCCCTAGGGTTTCTGGAATATTGGGGTATTTATAGAGCAAAAAGGCGGTCCGGGGGGCACCCGAGGTGGGCACAACCCACCAAGGCGCGCCTGGGCCTCCTGGCGCACCCTGGTGGGCTGTGCTCTCCTCTGAGCACCCCCAGGTGCAGCCTTGGCCCATTAGGTGTCTTCTGGTCCATAAAAAAATCTCTGTAAAGTTTCGTTGCATTTGGACTCCGTTTGGTATTGATTTCCTGCGATGTAAGGAACATGTAGAAAACAACAATTCGCACTTGGCACTATGTCAATAGGTTAGTATAAAGAATGATACAAAATGACTATAAAATGATTATAAAACATCCAGGATTGATAATATAACAACATGGAACAATAAAAAATTATAGATACGTTGGAGACGTATCAAGCATCCCCAAGCTTAACTCCTACTCGTCCTTGAGTAGGTAAGTGATAAAAACAGAATTTTTGATGTGGAATGTTGCCTAACATGTCATATCATATTCTTTTCTTTATAGCATGGACATTTGGACTTTTATATTGTTCAAAACAACAGTCTAGTTTTGACATGATAATTTAAATATTCAAGCATATCAACAAGAAACCATGTCTTTCAAAATATCAGTGCTAAAATAAGCTATCCCTAGCCCATCATGCTCAACCATTGATCCATTCATGAAACACACTCGCATATTAGCTACACCCAATACTCAAGTACGATTATATTGCCTCCTAGTTGGTGCTTTCCTAAGAGAAGATGGAGACCCAATTTCAAAATAAAGATTGCATAAAGTAAAAGAAGGGCCCTTTGCAGATGGAAATAGGGATTTGTAGAGGTGCCAGATCTCAAAGTGAAAATTGAGAGATAAAAACATTTTGGGAGGTGTATCCTTCCCACCAACGAAAACGACTTAGAGTTCCCAACACTTTCCATGATAGATATATCCTAGGTGGTTCCCAAATAGAAAATAAAGTTTATTACTTTTTCAACCATACTTTTACTTTCCGTGGCTAGCCGTATCCACGGTTTCCCTCCATACCAACACTTACCAAGGAATTTATTATTTGACAACATAAAGTAAATTCATTTTCATTTCAGGACTGGGCATCCCTAATACCTTTTGCCTTACTCTTGTGCAATGACAAGTGAATAAACACTCATCGTGAGAATAACACATCTAGCATGGAAAATATTAGCCACCCCTCACCGCTCCGCGAATGGTACGAACACACAAAAGAAAAGTATATTTTGAAAATTAGAGATGGCACATACAAATTTTCTTAGAACGACAAAAGAATACCGCATATAGGTAGATATAGTGGACTCATGTGACAAAACTGGTTTAAAGGTTTTTGGATGCACAAGTAGTGATCATACTTAGTGCAAAATGAAGGCTAGCAAAAGATTGAGAAGCGACCAACCAAGAAATGAATAATCTCATAAGCGAGCATTAAGCATAATTAACACCGAATAATGCACCACAAGTAGGATATAATTTCATTGCATAAGTATTGACTTTCGTGCTTCCATAGGAAATCACAAACCTTAACACCAATATTCTTACTAAAGCATAATTACTCATCAACATAACTCACATATCCCATCATCATATCTCAAAACTATTACTAACAATCAAGTTTATTTTGTACAATGATCTTCATGAAAGCTTTTATTATATCCTTCTTGGATATCTATCACTTTGGAACTAATTTTCATACGTTGCTTTTGACAAGCTCAAACAAATATAAGTGAAGATCACGAGCATAATTTTTTTTTCTTTCTCTCAAATTAATTTAAGCGAAGCAAGAGAGAAATTCTTGAAAATTTTAATAACTCTCAAATAAATCTAAGTGAACCAAGAGAGCATTTCTTAAAAAATACTAAAGCACACCATGCTCAAAAAGATATAAGTGAATCACTAGAGCAAGTCCATAGCTCATAAAAAAATTAAGTGAAGCATAGAGAGCAATTCTAACAAGTCATGACATAATTTTGGCTCTCTAAATTAGGTGTGTACAGCAAGGAATCAAGACTTAAAACAAAAAAAGAAAAAAAAGAAAACACTCATATCATACAAGACGCTCCAAGAAAAACACATAGTATGTGACGAATAAAATTATAGCTTCGAGTAAAATACCGATGGTCGTTACAAGAAAGAGGGGATGCCACTCGGGGCATCCCCAAGCTTAGTTGATTGCTCTCTTTTGGATAATAGCTTGGGATGGCGGGGCATCCCCAAGCTTAGGTTCTTCTTACTCCTTATTCCTTCATCCATCGTAAGATAACCCAAAACTTGAAAACTTCAATCACACAAAACTCTACGAAACCTTCGTGAGATCTGTTAGTATAAGAAAATAAATCACTACTATAAGTATTGTATCAAACCAATTCATATTTTGTTTTTGCATTATATCTACTGTATTCCAACTTTTCTATGGCAAAAAATCATCATAGAAAACCGTAGAGCCATCAGAACAAGCACACAACGCAAAGAAAACAGAATTTGTCAAAATAGAATAGTCTGTAGAAATCTGATTTGTTCGAATACTTCTGGAACTCAATTTTTTTGAAAAAATAGGACGACCTGAGCAATTTGTATATTAATCTTCTTCAAAAAGAATTGGCATTTTATCATGCTCTGGTAAAAAATAATAATTGTTTTCGTGAGAGCAAAAGTTTCTGTTTTTCAGCAAGATCAAACAACTATCACCCAAGAAGATCCTAAAGGCTTTACTTGGCACAGACACTAATTAAAACACAAAAAACACAACCATAACAGTAGCATAATTCTGCAAACACTTAAGAACAGAAATCAAAAAGCAAAAGTAAATTTTATTCGTTGGGTTGCCTCCCAACAAGCGTTATAGTTTTACGCCCTTAGCTAGGCATAAAGCAAGGATCTAAGTTTTGTCATCCATAGTTTTGGTAGCTTTTGTAAGGGTTTTCTCAAACCCGGGAGGCTCTTTGCGCTTCCCTAAATTCTCCCGAAAAGAAACCATCTTTAGATCCAAAATATCCAATCGCTTGTTGCAAAGAGTAATCAAGGTATTCATGCCATTGATACTACCATTGAGATGTTTGTGGGGTTCATTATATTTTTGAAATTTAACCATGTGTTTATGCAAATCACCAAGTTTATCTAACATTTGTACTCCCTCTGGGGTGAAAGAAAAACCCCTTCTTTTGAGGTGGAACACCCAAAATTCCTTCTAAAATTTCATAGGCAGCATTGCCATCAAGCTCAATAAAATTCCCTTTAGCGGCAAAATATAGGAGTTTTCTCTGATGCAAAGCCAATCCTATGTAAAAAATTACGAAGCAAGATCATAGCCTCCCCCTTTAAATTGCAAATACGATAAGATTCCATAAGCCTATACCAAGCATCTTTCAAATTTTCTCCTTGTCTTTGCTTGAAGTAAAGCACTTCAAAATCTGGTGACAAAGGAGGAGTAGGCAAGCTAGCCATTATGACAAGAAATCAAGAACACAGATAGATCATTATATAGCGGGTCAATAAAACGACATTTTTTTGTGAATTGGGGGAGAGGAAAATGAGAGGCAAATGGAAAATGATGTAAATTGTGAGGAGATGATATTTTTGATTAGGAACCTGGTATGTGTTGAATATCCTCCCTGGCAACGGCGCCAGAAATTCCTTTTGATATGGCTTGAAGCTACGTCGGTATTTCCCCAAAGAGGAAGGGATGATGCAGCACAGCGGCGGTAGGTATTTCCCTCAGTTATGAGACCAAGGTTGTCGAACCAGAAGGAGAACCAAGCAAGACAACGTAAATAACACTTGCACACAAATTACAACTACTCGCAACCCGACGTGTAAAAGGGGTTGTCAATCCCTTCCGGGTAGTGGCGCTTCAAGATAGGCAAACATACGTGAATAAAATTGTAGTATATTGATAGATCGAACGCCAAATAAAATAAATAAGAATAAAACGCAGAAACGTATTTTTGTATTTTTAGTTTAATAGGTCTGAAAATAAAAGCAAAGGGAAATACATCGCAAAGGCAAATAATATGAGAAAGAGACCCGGCGGCCGTAGGTTTCACTAGTGGCTTCTCTCGAGAAAAATAACAACCGATGGGTGAACAAATTATTGTTGGGCAATTGATAGAACTTCAAATAATCATGACGATATCCAGGCAATGATCATTATATAGGCATCACATCCAAGATTAGTAGGCCGACTCTTGCTTGCATTTACTACTATTACTCCATACATAGATCGCAATCCAGCATGCATCTAGTGTATTAAGTTCATGGAGAAATGGAGTAATGCAATGAGAACGATGACATGATGTAGACAAGATCTATCTATGTAGATATAGAACACATCATTTTATGTTTAGTAGCAATGATACATATGTGTCGGTTCCCCTTGTATCACTACGATCAAGCACCGTAAGATTGAACCCACTACAAAGCACCTCTTCCCATTGCAAGATAAATAGATCAAGTTGGCCAAACAAAACCCAAATATCGGAGAAGAAATATGAGGCTATAAGAAATCACGCATAAAAGAGATTAAAGAAACTCAAATACTTTCATGGATATAAAAAGATAGATCTGGTCATAAACTCAAAGTTCATCCGATCCCAACAAACACACCCCAAAAAGAGTTACATCATATGGATATCCAAGAGACCATTGTATTGAGAATTCAGCGAGAGAGGAAGCCATCTAGCTACTTACTACAGACCCAAAGGTCTACAAAAACATACTCATGGATCATCGGAGAGGCACCAATGGAGGTGGTCAACCCCTTCTGTGATGGCGTCTAGATTGGATCTACTGGTTCTCGACTTTGTGGAGGCTGGAATTGATTTTCGTTGACTCCCCTAGGGTTTCTGGAATATTGGGGTATTTATAGAGCAAAGAGGCGGCCCGGGGGGCACCCGAGGTGGGCACAACCCACCAGGGCGCACCTGGGCCTCCTGGCGCGCCCTGGTGGGTTGTGCTCTCCTCAGAGGACCCCCAGGCGCAACCTTGGCCCATTAGGTGTCTTCTGGTCCATAAAAATCTCTATAAAGTTTCGTTGCATTTGGACTCTGTTTGGTATTGATTTCCTGCGATGTAAAAAACATGCAGAAAACAGCAACTGGCACTTGGCACTATGTCAATAGGTTAGTACCAAAAAATGATATAAAATGACTATAAAATGATTATAAAACATCCAAGATTGATAGTATAATAGCATGGAACAATAAAAAATTATAGATACGTTGGAGACGTATCACTCCCAACTATTACCATCTCTATATCGCAAAACTATTACAAGGAATCAAACATATCATATTGAGTGATCTATAAGTTTTATGTAGGATTTTATGACTAACCATGTGAATGACCAATTCCAGTTGAATCTCTAAATATATATAAGTGAAGCAAGAGAGTTTCATTCTTTCTACAAAAGAACATGCTCTAATAAATATAAGTGAAGCAACAGAGCATTCTGCAAATAACGGTTTCTAGATGTAGAGAAACAGGCATCCAAACTTCAAATGATATAAGTGAAGCACATGAAGCATTCTATAAAGCCATACTCAAAAGACATAAGTGAAGTGCATGAAGTATTCTATAAATCAACCAAGGAATATCTCATACCAGCATGGTGCATTATTAAAAGAAAAATAGAAAGCACACGACACTCCAAGAATTTACGCATATCATGTGAACAAAATAAAAATCGAAACATACAGATACTACACTTCAGTCTCGTTGAATATTTACTTGGGGTGCCTTGGGAATCCCCAAGCTTGAACTCTTGCCTCCCCTTATCCTCCTATATCGATACCTCAGCGATCTTTGAAAACTTCATCCATACTTGCGCCTCCACCAAAGCGCCGTTGAGCATGTCCTTCTCCTTCGCCAGCCCCAGGACCGGTACCTTTAGCCCATCCCGCTCCACTTCCAGCTCCTTCACCTTGCCGGCATGGACCTGGGCCTGAGCATTGAGTGCCTCTTTGTGCCTCCGCTCTAGCTCCTGGGTACGCTACGCGGCAAGCTTCTTAACCTCCTCATCCTTTCCGCGGCGGGTGGTGGCAAGCGCCTCCTCACGAGCGGCAAGGTCCTCCTCCTGGGAGTTCAGCTCGGCCTAGTGCTGGTGCCGAGCGGCCTCATCCTTGGCGGCCTGATCCTTCGCCGCCTCCTCGGCTTTCTCGACATCGGCCTTCAGCAGGATAAACTCCTGTTTGCGCTCAGCCAGCAGATCTAGGGCAACCTTTAGTTCCATGTGGGCCTGGCAGAACCAGGCCTGCCTCTCGACAACGCGCCCTGTGAGATCCGCCACCGCCTTGTCCACCGTCGCCATCCTAGACTTTGCCTTGTCCAGGCGGGCGCAGTGGAGCGCTTGGAGCTTCTGGAAGTTGGCGCTCATGCCCCGAAGGAGCTGCTCCTCCTGGGAACTACCGCCGTCGGCGCTTGGTTCATCAACAACCTCAAGCCCGGCGGCGGCGAGCACCTCATCATCAAACACCTCCCCCTCGGTGGGTGCCCTGGTGCACGCCGTCCCTGGGAGGTGGACGAATAGGTCGTTGCTCACCTCCAGGTATTTGCTCGAGCCGGAGGCAGTAGAGGAGGAAGGTTGGTCATTGACCGCCCCCTCCTCGGCAGCGTCCTTGTCGGCCTCCCCAGCAGGCCCCTTGTCGGCCTCCTCGGCAGCGGCCTTGCCGCCATTCCCGGCAGGCCCCTTGGCGGCGTCCTCATCGGCGGTCTTGGCGGCCTCCTCAGCGGCGATCTTGTTGGACTTGGCCTCGGCGTCCCTGGCAACCTCCTCGATGACGGTGTCGATGTCCTCCCAGTCCGCCGAGGAAGGGCCTGGATACCAAAAGGGGAATGAGACGGACCCAAGGTCAAGGCTCAGGAAGAAGAAGGAAGAACAGGGACGGGGAGTAAGCAAACTTGCCAGCGCCAGGCTGGGAAGAAGTGGCACCCTCCCGCCAACGTTCGTTGCCGCGGTGGAACCACCGACATCTTTGGCGCGCCAGGTAGGGGGCGCAGTTGTGGAAATCCGGCCTAGCAGCTAGCCTGGCGGTTCCTCCTCGCCATGGGTTCCAAGGAAGAAGATGACCAAGCGAGCGACATCTATAGGCACAACAACCACCCGTATGGCGATAGAGAAGCTAAGTCGTGCAAAACTTTGAATAATTTCTTTATATATAGGGTTATTCTCCTCGGAGATCTTGCTCTTTGTATGGGAAACATGCACGCAATGGGGCCCTTCCGCTATTGGCAACGCCTTTGTTCTGTTTCGAGTCCGCTCAACAGTTCGAACGGCCACGTCAAGATCGGCGGGGTGGCCTTTCCGCTACTGGCAACGCTATTGCCTTGTTTCGAGTCCGCCCAACAGTTCAAGCGGCCGTGCTGAGAGCGGTAAGGTGGTTTGCCTGGCAACAAGCACACTCGACAGGCTGTTGAGGATCCGTCCTCAAGGTGCCATGGCTTGGGTTTACGCGCCGGCAAGCCTATCTAATTAAACGTAGGGTGGACATACAAAGAGAAATCAAACACGGGAGTAACATGCATCGTTTGAAAGTATTGCAGAGTTATATTACACCAATTGTTGCTGCGGTTCTAACTAAAGATAAAAAATTGTCTTGGTCTTAAACTCGCAACGGCGATGAGAAACAGGGTTCCGAGAGCTGGCGCTGGCCCTCTATCCTCCGAACTCCATCAACGCGAATGATGATGGGCTTATACGCTCCTCGAGGGTCGTGAGGTCCACACCCTCCAGCAAGCTCTCCAGCACGGTGTCGAAGACGAAGTTGTGGTTCTAGTACGCCACCTTGGTGAGGACCTTGGTCAGGGCACCTCGGCAAAGCCTCCGGGCCTCATTGGCCAGAGAGGTCGCTCTGTTGGAGCAAAACTGCCCTAGGGCTCCAAGAACACCCTCGAAGAACAGGGTCAGTTTAGCATTGGGACTCATGTTCGGCTCCGGGGCGTACCTCACGTTCGGCATCCCCAGGGTAGCTAGCTTCATGGTGAACCTACCGGTGATGTCTGCGAGGCTGCTGATCCAGAGGTTTTCGCCCGCCACGGAATCCTCATGGTTGGCGGCGTTTTTCCTCCGTAGCTGCTTCTCGTCCTCCAGGGCCTTGGTAAGGGTCTCTTCCCGGGCCCTGACCTCCGAAAGTGTCCACTCAAGACCATCCAGCTTCAGCTTTAGGTCTTTGATGGAGTCGTTGGCCTTGGAGAGCTGCTCAGCCTTGCCGAGGACTGTGGCTTGCGCCTCCACCAAAGTGTCGTTGAGCGTGTCCTTCTCCTTCGCCAGCCCCAGGACCTGTTCCTTCAGCCCATCTCGCTCCACCTCCAGCTCCTTCACCTTGCCAGCATGGACCTGGGCCTGAGCATTGAGTGCCTCTTTGTGCCTCTGCTCTAGCTCATGGGTCCGCTGCACGGCAAGCTTCTTGACCTCCTCATCCTTGCCGCGGAGGGTGGAGGCAAGCACCTCCTCACGAGCGGCAAGGTCCTCCTCCTGGGAGTTTAACTCGGCCTAGTGCTGGTGCCAAGCGGCCTCGTCCTTGGCGGCTTGATCCTTCATTGCCTCCTGGGATTTCTTGACATCGGCCTTCAGCAGGATAAGCTCCTATCTGTGCTCAGCCAGAAGATCCTGGGTAACCTTTAGTTCCATGTGGGCCTGGCGGAACCAGGCCTGCGACTCGACAGCGCGCCCCGCGAGATCAGCCTCCGCCTTGTCCATGGCCACCATCCTGGACATTGCCTTGTCCAGGCGGGCGCGGTGGAGCGCCCGGAGCTTCTGGAAGTTGGCACTCATGCCCCGAAGGAGCTGCTCCTCCTGGGGACCGCCGCCACCGGCGCTCGGTTCGTCAAAAACCTCAAGGCCGGCAGCGGTGAGCACCTCGCCATCAAACACCTCCCACTCGGTGGGCGCCCTGGTGCTCGCCGTCCCTGGGAGGTGGACGAACAGGTCGTCGCTCACCTTCAGGTATTTACCCAAGCCGGAGGCAACATAGGAGGAAGGTTGGTCGTTGACCACCCCCTCCTCGGCAGCGTCCTTGCCGGCCTCCCCGGCAGGCCCCTTGCCGGCCTCCTCGGTAGCGGCCTTGCCGCCATCCTCGGTAGGCCCCTTGGCGGCGTCCTCGTCGGCGGTTCTGGCGGCCTCCTCCTCGGCGATCTTGTTGGCCATGGCCTCGGCGTCCCTGGGGACATCCTCGATGAAGGTCTCGATGTCCTCCCGGTCCGCCGAGGAAGGGCCTGGATACCAAGAAGGGGAATGAGACGGACCCAAGGTCAAGGCTCAGGAAGAAGAAGGAAGAACAGGGACGGGGAGTAAGCAAACTTGCCAGCGCCGGGCTGGGAAGAAGTGGCACCCTCCCGCCAACGTTCGTTGCCGCGGTGGAACCACCGGCACCCAAGTTCGTCTCCTCCTCCTCCATAGGTGTGGGCGCGGCGGTGGATGCCCTTGCGAGGGACGCCCCTTGGGGCGGCGTAGTCGAGAGGGGCAACGTGTTGGGGGTGGCCCTCGGCGGCTCCTACTGCTCGCGTTCTTCTCCTGCAGACCCAACAAGGTCAGCATCAAGGATTCACACCCCAAAGTTCATCAATGGAGGAGTGAGTGATGGACTCACGCTGGGGCTGAAGCGGGGGCTGCGTCGGGGGCTGCTGCCCGGGCTGCTCTCCACCACTAGCAGCATACTCGATGTACCCTCCGGGGGCTTATCACCCGTCGAGGCCTTGGCCCTCTTTGCCACCCTCTGCACCAGCGTCTCCGTGTCCCTATGAAGAAAACATCAAATCAAAGAAAGATGACATAGGAGTAAAGTCAGGAGATAATGTGTGTGTGTGCGGGGGGGGGGGGGGGGCGAGAGAGGAACGGCGGTTCCGAGATCGAAGAGACGCAAAGGGTAAATGAGCAGCACGCCTGCAGTTTCCCCTTTATTTTTGGGGAAGGCACGGGCCGCCTCTTTACCATTTAGTGCGATGTGACGCATGAGGGCAGCAACCACCCCACGCATGACCCCTATGTCACGCATCCAACGCGGGTCGAGGGAAAACGCAGTGGGCAAGGGAGTTACTGCGGTAAAAACTCCGCCGCACGCGCGCCGGCGCACCGTTCCGGGCCTGGCCCAATAATGCTCCGCGCTTATATGTGGTCCAGGCCCGGGGGCTCCTGTTGGTGTACAAAAGTAGGGGGTCCCTTTTTGCACCTCTTTAGTTGTGCGTGGGCAGTCGCAGCCCCTTGCCCCTGGCCACGCTTGGCGGGGCAGAGGAAACAAAGGCGCAAGACGACTAGACCAATGCCAAGCCAGAAACACAAAGAGCAGAAGGGTGAGGTAGAGTCCCCCGGCATGGCCCTTGCCGGGGCAGCCTCCACAGCCTCGGCAAGAGCCTTGCTGGGGAAACTTGCCCAACACCAGCAGGGCTGCCACCCTCGAGCCTGGGAGCTCCGATGCCCTCAACCACATTGGAACCAAGGCTTGGGAGGCGCCTCCGTGGTGGCATGCAGATCTTTGTGAAGACCAGAAGCATACAAGACTAGATAAATAACCAGAAGACAAAGATCCCTGGCGAGATCCTTGCCAAGGATACCCACGAGACCCCCGACAAGCCCCCTTGCCGGGGATGACCATGATGCCACGACAAGACCCTTGCAGGGGCCCCGGCAAGACTCTTTCCTAAGACATCTGCGGGGCCGCAGCCAGGCCCACGTCTACCAAAGCTCTGCCGCCGTTCCCATGCACCTGCCAGCCCACCAACTAGGAAAACTCCTGCGTGGCGACGTGCAGCCTCTAGGACAACTTAGCAAGCACCTGCGTGGTGGCATGCAGATCTTCATGAAGACCCTACCACCACGCCAACTCAGCAGCCTGCCAGCCTACATGGCGTTGCGTGCCTTGTTGGCCTGGACATGTGCCGGAGCCAGGCGGAGCGGCGACGGATGGGACGGGCCTCGTTACCGCCTTCGATAAAGCAAGTGGGCACCTAATTAGTGCAATTAATGCACTTTGTCCTGTAATGACAAGCAATAAGCTTGTGCACTGTATACCTTTCCACCTCATGTGTGCCACTGTGGCAGCCCCTTTGTCTATAAAAGGAGGCCCGCGGCATACTGGGGGGATTCAAATCTTTAAGACGACGGACGCACTGTAGCTAGTTCAAAAGCTCAGAACACTCAAATATACACAAAAGAAGGACTAGGGTATTACGCATCCTTGCGGCCCGAACCTGGGTAAACGATCTTTGTGCTAGCTTCTAGACCCGCTCTTTGCACAACCCCGCGCCCGCCAACCGTAGAAGGTATTCTAGTGATCCCATAGGTGTCGTTTCCCCGACATCTTTGGCGCGCCAGGTAGGGGGCGCAGTTGTGGAAATCCGGCCTAGCAGCTAGCCTGGCGGTTCCTCCTCGCCATGGGTTCCAAGGAAGAAGATGACCAAGCGAGCGACATCTATAGGCACAACAACCACCCGTATGGCGATAGAGAAGCTAAGTCGTGCAAAACTTTGAATAATTTCTTTATATATAGGGTTATTCTCCTCGGAGATCTTGCTCTTTGTATGGGAAACATGCACGCAATGGGGCCCTTCCGCTATTGGCAACGCCTTTGTTCTGTTTCGAGTCCGCTCAACAGTTTGAACGGCCACGTCAAGATCGGCGGGGTGGCCTTTCCGCTACTGGCAACGCTATTGCCTTGTTTCGAGTCCGCCCAACAGTTCAAGCGGCCGTGCTGAGAGCGGTAAGGTGGTTTGCCTGGCAACAAGCACACTCGACAGGCTGTTGAGGATCCGTCCTCAAGGTGCCATGGCTTGGGTTTACGCGCCGGCAAGCCTATCTAATTAAACGTAGGGTGGACATACAAAGAGAAATCAAACACGGGAGTAACATGCATCGTTTGAAAGTATTGCAGAGTTATATTACACCAATTGTTGCTGCGGTTCTAACTAAAGATAAAAAATTGTCTTGGTCTTGAACTCGCAACGGCGATGAGAAACAGGGTTCCTAGAGCTGGCGCTGGCCCTCTATCCTCCGAACTCCATCAACGCGAATGATGATGGGCTTATACGCTCCTCGAGGGTCGTGAGGTCCACACCCTCCAGCAAGCTCTCCAGCGCGGTGTCGAAGACGAAGTTGTGGTTCTAGTACGCCACCTTGGTGAGGACCTTGGTCAGGGCACCTCGGCAAAGCCTCCGGGCCTCATTGGCCAGAGAGGTCGCTCTGTTGGAGCAAAACTGCCCTAGGGCTCCAAGAACACCCTCGAAGAACAGGGTCAGTTTAGCATTGGGACTCATGTTCGGCTCCGGGGCGTACCTCACGTTCGGCATCCCCAGGGTAGCTAGCTTCATGGTGAACCTACCGGCGATGTCTGCGAGGCTGCTGATCCAGAGGTTTTCGCCCGCCACGGAATCCTCATGGTTGGCGGCGTTTTTCCTCCGTAGCTGCTTCTCGTCCTCCAGGGCCTTGGTAAGGGTCTCTTCCCGGGCCCTGACCTCCGAAAGTGTCCACTCAAGACCATCCAGCTTCAGCTTTAGGTCTTTGATGGAGTCGTTGGCCTTGGAGAGCTGCTCAGCCTTGCCGAGGACTGTGGCTTGCGCCTCCACCAAAGTGTCGTTGAGCGTGTCCTTCTCCTTCGCCAGCCCCAGGACCTGTTCCTTCAGCCCATCTCGCTCCACCTCCAGCTCCTTCACCTTGCCAGCATGGACCTGGGCCTGAGCATTGAGTGCCTCTGCTCTAGCTCATGGGTCCGCTGCACGGCAAGCTTCTTGACCTCCTCATCCTTGCCGCGGAGGGTGGAGGCAAGCACCTCCTCACGAGCGGCAAGGTCCTCCTCCTGGGAGTTTAACTCGGCCTAGTGCTGGTGCCAAGCGGCCTCGTCCTTGGCGGCTTGATCCTTCATTGCCTCCTGGGATTTCTTGACATCGGCCTTCAGCAGGATAAGCTCCTGTCTGTGCTCAGCCAGAAGATCCTGGGTAACCTTTAGTTCCATGTGGGTCTGGCGGAACCAGGCCTGCGACTCGACAGCGCGCCCCGCGAGATCAGCCTCCGCCTTGTCCATGGCCACCATCCTGGACATTGCCTTGTCCAGGCGGGCGCGGTGGAGCGCCCGGAGCTTCTGGAAGTTGGCACTCATGCCCCGAAGGAGCTGCTCCTCCTGGGGACCGCCGCCACCGGCGCTCGGTTCGTCAAAAACCTCAAGGCCGGCAGCGGTGAGCACCTCGCCATCAAACACCTCCCACTCGGTGGGCGCCCTGGTGCTCGCCGTCCCTGGGAGGTGGACGAACAGGTCGTCGCTCACCTTCAGGTATTTACCCAAGCCGGAGGCAACATAGGAGGAAGGTTGGTCGTTGACCACCCCCTCCTCGGCAGCGTCCTTGCCGGCCTCCCCGGCAGGCCCCTTGCCGGCCTCCTCGGTAGCGGCCTTGCCGCCATCCTCGGTAGGCCCCTTGGCGGCGTCCTCGTCGGCGGTTCTGGCGGCCTCCTCCTCGGCGATCTTGTTGGCCATGGCCTCGGCGTCCCTGGGGACATCCTCGATGAAGGTCTCGATGTCCTCCCGGTCCGCCGAGGAAGGGCCTGGATACCAAGAAGGGGAATGAGACGGACCCAAGGTCAAGGCTCAGGAAGAAGAAGGAAGAACAGGGACGGGGAGTAAGCAAACTTGCCAGCGCCGGGCTGGGAAGAAGTGGCACCCTCCCGCCAACGTTCGTTGCCGCGGTGGAACCACCGGCACCCAAGTTCGTCTCCTCCTCCTCCATAGGTGTGGGCGCGGCGGTGGATGCCCTTGCGAGGGACGCCCCTTGGGGCGGCGTAGTCGAGAGGGGCAACGTGTTGGGGGTGGCCCTCGGCGGCTCCTCCTGCTCGCGTTCTTCTCCTGCAGACCCAACAAGGTCAGCATCAAGGATTCACACCCCAAAGTTCATCAATGGAGGAGTGAGTGATGGACTCACGCTGGGGCTGAAGCGGGGGCTGCGTCGGGGGCTGCTGCCCGGGCTGCTCTCCACCACTAGCAGCATACTCGATGTACCCTCCGGGGGCTTATCACCCGTCGAGGCCTTGGCCCTCTTTGCCACCCTCTGCACCAGCGTCTCCGTGTCCCTATGAAGAAAACATCAAATCAAAGAAAGATGACATAGGAGTAAAGTCAGGAGATAATGTGTGTGTGTGTGTGTGGGGGGGGGGGGCGAGAGAGGAACGGCGGTTCCGAGATCGAAGAGACGCAAAGGGTAAATGAGCAGCACGCCTGCAGTTTCCCCTTTATTTTTGGGGAAGGCACGGGCCGCCTCTTTACCATTTAGTGCGATGTGACGCATGAGGGCAGCAACCACCCCACGCATGACCCCTATGTCACGCATCCAACGCGGGTCGAGGGAAAACGCAGTGGGCAAGGGAGTTACTGCGGTAAAAACTCCGCCGCACGCGCGCCGGCGCACCGTTCCGGGCCTGGCCCAATAATGCTCCGCGCTTATATGTGGTCCAGGCCCGGGGGCTCCTGTTGGTGTACAAAAGTAGGGGGTCCCTTTTTGCACCTCTTTAGTTGTGCGTGGGCAGTCGCAGCCCCTTGCCCCTGGCCACGCTTGGCGGGGCAGAGGAAACAAAGGCGCAAGACGACTAGACCAATGCCAAGCCAGAAACACAAAGAGCAGAAGGGTGAGGTAGAGTCCCCCGGCATGGCCCTTGCCGGGGCAGCCTCCACAGCCTCGGCAAGAGCCTTGCTGGGGAAACTTGCCCAACACCAGCAGGGCTGCCACCCTCGAGCCTGGGAGCTCCGATGCCCTCAACCACATTGGAACCAAGGCTTGGGAGGCGCCTCCGTGGTGGCATGCAGATCTTTGTGAAGACCAGAAGCATACAAGACTAGATAAATAACCAGAAGACAAAGATCCCTGGCGAGATCCTTGCCAAGGATACCCACGAGACCCCCGACAAGCCCCCTTGCCGGGGATGACCATGATGCCACGACAAGACCCTTGCAGGGGCCCCGGCAAGACTCTTTCCTAAGACATCTGCGGGGCCGCAGCCAGGCCCACGTCTACCAAAGCTCTGCCGCCGTTCCCATGCACCTGCCAGCCCACCAACTAGGAAAACTCCTGCGTGGCGACGTGCAGCCTCTAGGACAACTTAGCAAGCACCTGCGTGGTGGCATGCAGATCTTCATGAAGACCCTACCACCACGCCAACTCAGCAGCCTGCCAGCCTACATGGCGTTGCGTGCCTTGTTGGCCTGGACATGTGCCGGAGCCAGGCGGAGCGGCGACGGATGGGACGGGCCTCGTTACCGCCTTCGATAAAGCAAGTGGGCACCTAATTAGTGCAATTAATGCACTTTGTCCTGTAATGACAAGCAATAAGCTTGTGCACTGTATACCTTTCCACCTCATGTGTGCCACTGTGGCAGCCCCTTTGTCTATAAAAGGAGGCCCGCGACATACTGGGGGGATTCAAATCTTTAAGACGACGGACGCACTGTAGCTAGTTCAAAAGCTCAGAACACTCAAATATACACAAAAGAAGGACTAGGGTATTACGCATCCTTGCGGCCCGAACCTGGGTAAACGATCTTTGTGCTAGCTTCTAGACCCGCTCTTTGCACAACCCCGCGCCCGCCAACCGTAGAAGGTATTCTAGTGATCCCATAGGTGTCGTTTCCCCGACATCTTTGGCGCGCCAGGTAGGGGGCGCAGTTGTGGAAATCCGGCCTAGCAGCTAGCCTGGCGGTTCCTCCTCGCCATGGGTTCCAAGGAAGAAGATGACCAAGCGAGCGACATCTATAGGCACAACAACCACCCGTATGGCGATAGAGAAGCTAAGTCGTGCAAAACTTTGAATAATTTCTTTATATATAGGGTTATTCTCCTCGGAGATCTTGCTCTTTGTATGGGAAACATGCACGCAATGGGGCCCTTCCGCTATTGGCAACGCCTTTGTTCTGTTTCGAGTCCGCTCAACAGTTCGAACGGCCACGTCAAGATCGGCGGGGTGGCCTTTCCGCTACTGGCAACGCTATTGCCTTGTTTCGAGTCCGCCCAACAGTTCAAGCGGCCGTGCTGAGAGCGGTAAGGTGGTTTGCCTGGCAACAAGCACACTCGACAGGCTGTTGAGGATCCGTCCTCAAGGTGCCATGGCTTGGGTTTACGCGCCGGCAAGCCTATCTAATTAAACGTAGGGTGGACATACAAAGAGAAATCAAACACGGGAGTAACATGCATCGTTTGAAAGTATTGCAGAGTTATATTACACCAATTGTTGCTGCGGTTCTAACTAAAGATAAAAAATTGTCTTGGTCTTGAACTCGCAACGGCGATGAGAAACAGGGTTCCTAGAGCTGGCGCTGGCCCTCTATCCTCCGAACTCCATCAACGCGAATGATGATGGGCTTATACGCTCCTCGAGGGTCGTGAGGTCCACACCCTCCAGCAAGCTCTCCAGCGCGGTGTCGAAGACGAAGTTGTGGTTCTAGTACGCCACCTTGGTGAGGACCTTGGTCAGGGCACCTCGGCAAAGCCTCCGGGCCTCATTGGCCAGAGAGGTCGCTCTGTTGGAGCAAAACTGCCCTAGGGCTCCAAGAACACCCTCGAAGAACAGGGTCAGTTTAGCATTGGGACTCATGTTCGGCTCCGGGGCGTACCTCACGTTCGGCATCCCCAGGGTAGCTAGCTTCATGGTGAACCTACCGGTGATGTCTGCGAGGCTGCTGATCCAGAGGTTTTCGCCCGCCACGGAATCCTCATGGTTGGCGGCGTTTTTCCTCCGTAGCTGCTTCTCGTCCTCCAGGGCCTTGGTAAGGGTCTCTTCCCGGGCCCTGACCTCCGAAAGTGTCCACTCAAGACCATCCAGCTTCAGCTTTAGGTCTTTGATGGAGTCGTTGGCCTTGGAGAGCTGCTCAGCCTTGCCGAGGACTGTGGCTTGCGCCTCCACCAAAGTGTCGTTGAGCGTGTCCTTCTCCTTCGCCAGCCCCAGGACCTGTTCCTTCAGCCCATCTCGCTCCACCTCCAGCTCCTTCACCTTGCCAGCATGGACCTGGGCCTGAGCATTGAGTGCCTCTTTGTGCCTCTGCTCTAGCTCATGGGTCCGCTGCACGGCAAGCTTCTTGACCTCCTCATCCTTGCCGTGGAGGGTGGAGGCAAGCACCTCCTCACGAGCAGCAAGGTCCTCCTCCTGGGAGTTTAACTCGGCCTAGTGCTGGTGCCAAGCGGCCTCGTCCTTGGCGGCTTGATCCTTCATTGCCTCCTGGGATTTCTTGACATCGGCCTTCAGCAGGATAAGCTCCTGTCTGTGCTCAGCCAGAAGATCCTGGGTAACCTTTAGTTCCATGTGGGCCTGGCGGAACCAGGCCTGCGACTCGACAGCGCGCCCCGCGAGATCAGCCTCCGCCTTGTCCATGGCCACCATCCTGGACATTGCCTTGTCCAGGCGGGCGCGGTGGAGCGCCCGGAGCTTCTGGAAGTTGGCACTCATGCCCCGAAGGAGCTGCTCCTCCTGGGGACCGCCGCCACCGGCGCTCGGTTCGTCAAAAACCTCAAGGCCGGCAGCGGTGAGCACCTCGCCATCAAACACCTCCCACTCGGTGGGCGCCCTGGTGCTCGCCGTCCCTGGGAGGTGGACGAACAGGTCGTCGCTCACCTTCAGGTATTTACCCAAGCCGGAGGCAACATAGGAGGAAGGTTGGTCGTTGACCACCCCCTCCTCGGCAGCGTCCTTGCCGGCCTCCCCGGCAGGCCCCTTGCCGGCCTCCTCGGTAGCGGCCTTGCCGCCATCCTCGGTAGGCCCCTTGGCGGCGTCCTCGTCGGCGGTTCTGGCGGCCTCCTCCTCGGCGATCTTGTTGGCCATGGCCTCGGCGTCCCTGGGGACATCCTCGATGAAGGTCTCGATGTCCTCCCGGTCCGCCGAGGAAGGGCCTGGATACCAAGAAGGGGAATGAGACGGACCCAAGGTCAAGGCTCAGGAAGAAGAAGGAAGAACAGGGACGGGGAGTAAGCAAACTTGCCAGCACCGGGCTGGGAAGAAGTGGCACCCTCCCGCCAACGTTCGTTGCCGCGGTGGAACCACCGGCACCCAAGTTCGTCTCCTCCTCCTCCATAGGTGTGGGCGCGGCGGTGGATGCCCTTGCGAGGGACGCCCCTTGGGGCGGCGTAGTCGAGAGGGGCAACGTGTTGGGGGTGGCCCTCGGCGGCTCCTCCTGCTCGCGTTCTTCTCCTGCAGACCCAACAAGGTCAGCATCAAGGATTCACACCCCAAAGTTCATCAATGGAGGAGTGAGTGATGGACTCACGCTGGGGCTGAAGCGGGGGCTGCGTCGGGGGCTGCTGCCCGGGCTGCTCTCCACCACTAGCAGCATACTCGATGTACCCTCCGGGGGCTTATCACCCGTCGAGGCCTTGGCCCTCTTTGCCACCCTCTGCACCAGCGTCTCCGTGTCCCTATGAAGAAAACATCAAATCAAAGAAAGATGACATAGGAGTAAAGTCAGGAGATAATGTGTGTGTGTGGGGGGGGGGGGCGAGAGAGGAACGGCGGTTCCGAGATCGAAGAGACGCAAAGGGTAAATGAGCAGCACGCCTGCAGTTTCCCCTTTATTTTTGGGGAAGGCACGGGCCGCCTCTTTACCATTTAGTGCGATGTGACGCATGAGGGCAGCAACCACCCCACGCATGACCCCTATGTCACGCATCCAACGCGGGTCGAGGGAAAACGCAGTGGGCAAGGGAGTTACCGCGGTAAAAACTCCGCCGCACGCGCGCCGGCGCACCGTTCCGGGCCTGGCCCAATAATGCTCCGCGCTTATATGTGGTCCAGGCCCGGGGGCTCCTGTTGGTGTACAAAAGTAGGGGGTCCCTTTTTGCACCTCTTTAGTTGTGCGTGGGCAGTCGCAGCCCCTTGCCCCTGGCCACGCTTGGCGGGGCAGAGGAAACAAAGGCGCAAGACGACTAGACCAATGCCAAGCCAGAAACACAAAGAGCAGAAGGGTGAGGTAGAGTCCCCCGGCATGGCCCTTGCCGGGGCAGCCTCCACAGCCTCGGCAAGAGCCTTGCTGGGGAAACTTGCCCAACACCAGCAGGGCTGCCACCCTCGAGCCTGGGAGCTCCGATGCCCTCAACCACATTGGAACCAAGGCTTGGGAGGCGCCTCCGTGGTGACATGCAGATCTTTGTGAAGATCAGAAGCATACAAGACTAGATAAATAAACAGAAGACAAAGATCCCTGGCGAGATCCTTGCCAAGGATACCCACGAGACCCCCGGCAAGCCCCCTTGCCGGGGATGACCATGATGCCACGACAAGACCCTTGCGGGGGCCCCGGCAAGACTCTTTCCTAAGACATCTGCGGGGCCGCAGCCAGGCCCACGTCTACCAAAGCTCTGCCGCCGTTCCCATGCACCTGCCAGCCCACCAACTAGGAAAACTCCTGCGTGGCGACGTGCAGCCTCTAGGACAACTTAGCAAGCACCTGCGTGGTGGCATGCAGATCTTCATGAAGACCCTACCACCACGCCAACTCAGCAGCCTGCCAGCCTACATGGCGCTGCGTGCCTTGTTGGCCTGGACATGTGCCGGAGCCAGGCGGAGCAGCGACGGATGGGACGGGCCTCGTTACCGCCTCCGATAAAGCAAGTGGGCACCTAATTAGCGCAATTAATGCACTTTGTCCTGTAATGACAAGCAATAAGCTTGTGCACTGTATACCTTTCCACCTCCTGTGTGCCACTGTGGCAGCCCCTTTGTCTATAAAAGAGGCCCGCGGCATACTGGGGGGATTCAAATCTTTAAGACGACGGACGCACTGTAGCTAGTTCAAAAGCTCAAGAACACTCAAATATACACAAAAGCAGGACTAGGGTATTACGCATCCTTGCGGCCCAAACCTGGGTAAATGATCTTTGTGCTAGGTTCTAGACCCGCTCTTTGCACAACCCCGCGCCCGCCAACCGTAGAAGGTATTTTAGTGATCCCATAGGTGTCGTTTCCCCGACATCTTTGGCGCGCCAGGTAGGGGGCGCAGTTGTGGAAATCCGGCCTAGCAGCTAGCCTGGCGGTTCCTCCTCGCCATGGGTTCCAAGGAAGAAGATGACCAAGCGAGCGGCATCTATAGGCACAACAACCACCCGTATGGCGATAGAGAAGCTAAGTCGTGCAAAACTTTGAATAATTTCTTTATATATAAGGTTATTCTCCTCGGAGATCTTGCTCTTTGTATGGGAAACATGCACGCAATGGGGCCCTTCCGCTATTGGCAACGCCTTTGTTCTGTTTCGAGTCCGCTCAACAGTTCGAACGGCCACGTCAAGATCGGCGGGGTGGCCTTTCCTCTACTGGCAACGCTATTGCCTTGTTTTGAGTCCGCCCAACAGTTCAAGCGGCCGTGCTGAGAGAGGTAAGGTGGTTTGCCTGGCAACAAGCACACCCGACAGGCTGTTGAGGATCCGTCCTCAAGGTGTCGTGGCTTGGGTTTACGCGCCGGCAAGCCTATCTAATTAAACGTAGGGTGGACATACAAAGAGAAATCGAACACGGGAGTAACATGCATCGTTTGAAAGTATTGCAGAGTTATATTACACCAATAGTTGTTGCGGTTCTAACTAAAGATAAAAAATTGTCTTGGTCTTGAACTCACAACGGCGATGAGAAACAGGGTTCCTAGAGCTGGCGCTGGCCCTCTATCCTCCGAACTCCATCAACGCGACTGATGATGGGCTTATACGCTCCTCGAGGGTCGTGAGGTCCACATCCTCCGGCAAGCTCTCCAGCGCGGTGTCGAAGTCGAAGTTGTGGTTCTAGTACGCCACCTTGGTGAGGACCTTGGTCAGGGCACCTCGGCAAAGCCTCCGGGCCTCATTGGCCAGAGAGGTCGCTCTGTTGGAGCAAAACTGCCCTAGGGCTCCAAGAACACACTCGAAGAACAGGGTCAGTTTAGCATTGGGACTCATGTTCGGCTCCGGGGCGTACCTCACGTTCGGCATCCCCAGGGTAGCTAGCTTCATGGTGATCCTACCGGCGATGTCGGCGAGGCTGCTGATCCAGAGGTTTTCGCCCGCCACGGAATCCTCATGGTTGGCGGCGTTTTTCCTCCGTAGCTGCTTCTCGTCCTCCAGGGCCTTGGTAAGGGTCTCTTCCCGGGCCCTGACCTCCGAAAGTGTCCACTCAAGACCATCCAGCTTCAGCTTTAGGTCTTTGATGGAGTTATTGGCCTTGGAGAGCTGCTCAGCCTTGCCGAGGACTGTGGCTTGCGCCTCCACCAAAGCGTCGTTGAGCGTGTCCTTCTCCTTCGCCAGTCCCAGGACCTGTTCCTTCAGCCCATCCCGCTCCACCTCCAGCTCCTTCACCTTGCCAGCATGGACCTGGGCCTGAGCATTGAGTGCCTCTTTGTGCCTCTACTCTAGCTCCTGGGTCCGCTGCGCGGCAAGCTTCTTGACCTCCTCATCCTTGCCGCGGAGGGTGGAGGCAAGCGCCTCCTCACGAGCGGCAAGGTCCTCCTCCTGGGAGTTTAACTCGGCCTAGTGCTGGTGCCAAGCGGCCTCGTCCTTGGCGGCTTGATCCTTCATTGCCTTCTGGGATTTCTTGACATCGGCCTTCAGCAGGATAAGCTCCTGTCTGTGCTCAGCCAGAAGATCCTGGGTAACCTTTAGTTCCACGTGGGCCTGGCGGAACCAGGTCTGCGACTCGACAACGCGCCCCGCGAGATCAGCCTCCGCCTTGTCCATGGCCACCATCCTGGACTTTGCCTTGTCCAGGCGGGCACGGTGGAGCGCCCGAAGCTTCTGGAAGTTGGCGCTCATGCCGCGAAGGATCTGCTCCTCCTGGGAACCGCCGCCACCAGCGCTCGGTTCGTCAACAACCTCAAGCCCGGCAGCGGTGAGCACCTCGCCATCAAACACCTCCCACTCGGTGGGCGCCCTGGTGCTCGCCGTCCCTGGGAGGTGGACGAACAGGTCGTCGCTCACCTTCAGGTATTTATCCAAGCCGGAGGCAACATAGGAGGAAGGTTGGTCGTTGACCAGCCCCTCCTCGGCAGCGTCCTTGCCGGCCTCCCCGGCAGGCCCCTTGCCGGCCTCCTCGGTAGCGGCCTTGCCGCCATCCTCGGTAGGCCTCTTGGCGGCGTCCTCATCGGCGGTTCTGGCGGCCTCCTCCGCGGCGATCTTGTTGGCCATGGCCTCGGCGTCCCTGGCGACATCCTCGATGACGGTCTCGATCTCCTCCCGGTCCGCCGAGGAAGGGCCTTGATACCAAGAAGGGGAATGAGACGGACCCAAGGGCAAGGCTCAGGAAGAAGAAGGAACTTGGAGTAAGCAAACTTGCCAGCGCTGGGCTGGGAAGAAGTGGCACCCTCCCGCCAACGTTCGTTGCCGCGGTGGAACCACCGGCACCCAAGTTCGTCTCCTCCTCCTCCATAGGTGTGGGCGCGGCGGTGGATGCCCTTGCCAGGGACGCCCCTCGGGGCGGCGTAGTCGAGAGGGGCGGTGTGTTGGGGGTGGCCCTCGGCATCTCCTCTTGCTGTCGTTCTTCTCCTGCAGACCCGACAAGGTTAGCATCAAGGATTCACACCCCAAAGTTCATCAATGGAGGAGTGATTGATGGACTCATGCTGGGGGATGAAGCGGGGGCTGCTGTCCAGGCTGCTCTGCACCACCAGCGGCATACTCGAAGTACCCGTCGGGGGCTTGTCGCCCATCGAGGCCTTGGCCCTCTTCACTACCCTCGGCGCCAGCGTCTCCGTGTCCTTGTGATGACAACATCAAATCAAAGAAACATGACACAGGAGTAAAGTCAGGAGATAATGTGT
This sequence comes from Aegilops umbellulata, assembly GCA_032464435.1. Taxonomy (NCBI): domain Eukaryota; kingdom Viridiplantae; phylum Streptophyta; class Magnoliopsida; order Poales; family Poaceae; genus Aegilops; species Aegilops umbellulata. The sequence goes on from CP136059.1 coordinate 5,203,574, forward strand.
GTGGGGGGGAGGGGCGAGAGAGGAACGGCGGTTCCGAGATCGAAGAGACCCAAAGGCTAAATGAGCAGCACGCATGCAATTTCCCCTTTATTTTTGGGGAAGGCGCGGGCCGCCTATTTACCATTTACTGCGATGTGACGCATGAGGGCAGCAAACGCCCCACGCATGACCCCCACGTCACGCACGACCTCCACATCGCCCATCCAACGCGGTTCATGGGAAAGTGCAGCGGGCGAGGGAGTTACCGTGGTAAAAACTCTGCCGCACGCGCGCCCGTGCACCGTTCTGGGCCTGGCCCAATAACGCTTTGCGCTTATATGTGGCCCAGGCCCGTGGGCTCCTGTCGGTGTACAAAAGTAGGGGTTCCTTTTTGCACCCCTTTACTTGTGTGCGGGCAGTCGCAACCCCACTTCCCTAGCCACACTTGTCCAGGCAGAGGAAGCAAAGGCGCAAGACGACTAGACCAATGCCAAGCCACAAACACAAAGAGCAGAAGGACGAGGTAGACTCCCCCAGCAAGGCCCTTGCCCGGGCAGCCTCCACAGCCCCGGCAAGAGCCTTGCCGGGGCAACTTGCCCAACACCAGCAGGGCTGCCACCGTCGAGCCTGGGAGCTCCAATGCCCTCAACCACATTGGAACCAAGGCTCGGGAGGCGCCTCCGTGGTGGCATGCAGATCTTTGTGAAGACCAGAAGCATACAAGACTAGATAAAGAACCAGAAGACGAAGATCCCTGGCGAGATCCTTGCCAAGGATACCCACGAGACCCCCGGCAAGCCCCCTTGCTGGGGATGACCACGACGCCACGGCAAGACCCTTGCCGGGGCCCCGACAAGATTCCTGCCGAAGACATCCACGGGGCCGCAGCCAGGCCCATGTCTGCCAAAGCTCCGCCTCCATTCCCATGCAGGTGCCAGCCCACCAACTAGGCGAACTCCTACGTGGAGACATGAAGCCTCTAGGACAACTCAGCAAGCACCTGCGTGGTGGCATTCAGATATTCATGAAGACCCTACCACCACGCCAACTCAGCAGCCTACCAGCCTACGTGGCGCTGCATGCCTTGTTGGCCTGGACACATGCTGGAGCGAGGAGGAGCGGCGACGGATGGGACGGGCATCATTACTGCCTCCGATAAAGCAAGTGGACACCTAAGTAGCGCATTTAGTGCACTTTGTCCTCTAATGACAAGCGATAAGCTTGTGCACTATATACCTTTCCACCTCCTGTCTGCCACTGTGGCAGCCCCTTTGTCTATAAAAGGAGGCCCGCGGCATACTGGGGGGGGGATTCGGATCTTTTGGACGACGGACGCACCGTAGCTAGTTCAAAAGCTCAAGAACACTCAAATATACACAAAAGCAGGACTAGGGTATTACGCATCCTCGCGGCCCGAACCTGGGTAAACAATCTTTGTGCTGGCTTCTAGACCCGCTCTTCGCACAACCCCGCGCCCGCCAACTGTAGAAGGGATTCCAGTGATCCCATAGGTGTCGTTTCCCTGACAAAATGGGACAGTTTGTAAATATGTAGATGGTACATGTACTTATGTAACTCACCAAATTCTGAGAACTTAGGACAAAATAAAAAATTTGCATAAAAGTACTGTTTAAAAGTTTCAGAATTTTTGCATGTTCTAGTAAAAAATGTAAATTCACACACTATAACAACAATTTCTATTTTTGCACTCCACATACCAAATAAGCAAATAAAACATCCTAAAGGTAAATCCTGGCACATTATTTTTATAATACAATGGATTTGTACAAGGGGATAATTATTTTTGTCGAAAAGTTTTTGTAATTAAGATTTGTAAAGTTTCCATGGGCATGAACAAAGTTCAAGGACGTCCCGCACTTCGATGGTGTTCGTCTTTCTCACTTTTACCTTTCTTTTTGAGAAGTTTTAGGTTGCCCTCTATATTTTTTTGGTTTTAAACTTTTTAAAAAGCACACAACAGAATAAAATGATTCTCTAAAACTTCCGGATTGTCTCCCTGGCAGCGCTTTCTTTGAAGCCATTAAGCTAGGCATAAATTGCTCAAGTAATTGATCCACCCGAATCCCAAGGTATATCAAAGCCAATTTTAATTAACAATGATTTTTGATTTGGTAGTGAGCACTAAGCAACATATATCATGCAATGACAAAGTCTAAATCTCTTCTTGTGCATCATCATGTCATAAAAGAACAATTCATGCACGTCAAGTAAGACAATGCATAGTGAGCAGTTTCTTGCAAGTTTATCATATTGGAAACATAGAGAAGTGAATATGTGGTTCCTCTATCATAATAGTTGCAAGTAGGAGCAGCAAGCACATGAATATTATATTCATCAAAATTATCATGTGCAATAGTAAAACGCAACCCTTCAATATAATCCTTAATAAGCTCAAACTTCTTCGATATAGTTTAGTTAGGAGAATTCAAAAAGATAATAGGACTATCATGTGTGTGTGCAATGGCAACAATTTCATGTTTAACATAACAAACTATAGCAAGTTCATCTCCATAAGCATAATTCAAATTGTCATCTTGGCCACCAGCATAGCAAGCATCAATTTTATCAAAAAGGAATATTTCAAATGAATCCACGGGATCATAGCAATCATAATAGCATTCATCCTTCAGTAAGCACGAAGGGAAATTAAACAATGTATGAGCAGAAAAGTTACTATCATTAGAAGGTGGGCATGGGTGATCAATCCTCTCTTCCTCCTTTTGTTCTTCGCTCTCCTTCTCATCTTTCTCATCTAAGAGCTCATAGTTTTAGTAATTTATTCTTCCATAGTTTCCTGCAAAATATTGTTCTCTTCTTGGAAATAGAGACTTTCTCAATAAATTCATCAATATCGGCACTGTATTTGTAATTATCATAGCAATATTTAAGTATAACATAATTTTTAGATCTGTAAACAGCATCATGATAACCCACAAGTATAGGGGATCGCAACAGTTTTCGAGGGTAAAGTATTCAACCCAAATTTATTGATTGGACACAAGGGGAGCCAAAGAATATTTGCAAGTATTAGCAGCTGAGTTGTCAATCCAACCACCTAGAGATTATTTATCTACAGCAATATGATCAGTAGCATAGTAGTATGATAACTTTGATAGCAGTGGTAACAGTAATAGTGATGGTAACAGTGAGAGCAGTGGTTTTGTACCAGCTGTGACAGCAGCAATAACAATAGTAACTTAGGTAAAGCAGTATGTGAAAAACTTGTAGGCACTATCGGTGAATTCGTTGGATGATATTCATCATATAACAACCATAACCAAGGGTGACACAAAACTGGCTCCAGTTCGTAAATATAATGTAGGCATGTATTCCGTCAATAGTCATACGTGCTTATGGAAAGAACTTGTATGACATCTGTTGTCCTACCCTCTGATACGTCTCCGACGTATCTATAATTTATGAAGTATTCATGCCATGTTTATAACAATTCTACATGATTTTGGTATGATTTTATTATAAATAACCCAGACTGCCGTTGTTTTTAGTAGAACTACCGTGGTGCTGTTTTTGTGCAGAAATAAAAGTTCTCGGAACGGGCTGAAAATTAACGAAGAATTTTTCTGGAAACTATAAAAAATACTGGAAGGAAAAAATACTGGAAGGAAAAAATACTGGAAGGAAAAGATACTGGCGCGCCCTCCATCCTTGTCATTGCCTCGTGGGGCTCCCCAGACGTGTGATAACCCACAAGTAAAGGGGATCACAACAATTTTCGAGGGTAGAGTATTCAACCCAAATTTATTGATTTGACACAAGGGGAGCCAAAGAATATTCTCAAGTATTAGCAGTTGAGTTGTTAATTCAACCACACCTGAAAGACTTAATATCTGTAGCAAGGTATTTAGTAGCAAAGTAGTATCGAAGTAATGGTAATAGTGGCAAAAGTAACAGTAGTAGTTTTTGTAGCAATCGTAACAGTGGCAACGGATAAATAACTAAGCAAAGATCAATATGTGAAAAGCTCGTAGGCAATGGATCAATGATGGAAAATTATGTCGGATGTGATTCCTCATGCAACAGTTATAACATAAGGTTACACAGAACTAGCTACAGTTCATCAATGTAATGTAGGCTTGTATTCCGAATATAGTCATACGTGCTTATGGAAAATAACTTGCATGACATCTTTTGTCCTACCCTCCCGTGGCAACGGGGTCCTATTGGAAACTAAGGGATATTAAGGCCTCCTTTTAATAGAGTACCGGACCAAAGCATTAAAACCTAGTGAATAAATGAACTCCTCAAACTATAGTCATCACCAGGAGTGGTCCCGATTATTGTCACTTCGGGGTTGCCAGATCATAACACATAGTAGGTGACTATTGACTTGCAAGATAGGATCACGAACTCACATATATTCATGAAAACATAATAGGTTCAGATCTGAAATCATGGCACTCGGGCCCTAGTGACAAGCATTAAGCATAGCAAAGTCATAGCAACATCAACCCTAGAATATAATGGATACTTGGGATCAAACCCTAACAAAACAAACTCGATTACATGGTATATCTCATCCAACCCATCACCGTCTAGCAAGACTACGATGTGATTACTCGCGCACGGCAGTGAGCATCATGAAATTGGTGATGGAGGATGGTTGATGATGACGAAGGCGACGGATTCCCCTCTTCAGAGCCCCGAACGGACACCAGATTAGCCATCTCGAGGAAGATTAGGGCTTGGTAAAACGCGATGAATCCTTCTCCCTGTTTGTTTCTCCCTGAACGGGAATATATGGAGTTGGGGTTGAGGTCGGTGGAGTCCTGGGTGCCACGAGGCAGGGGGCGCGCCATGCACCCTCGTGGACAGGGTGTGGGCCCCCTGATGCTGATTCTGTCGCCAGTATTTTTTATTAATTCCAAAACGTGTCTCCGTGGATTTTCAGGTCATTCCGAGAACTTTATTTCTGCACAAAAATAACACCATGGCAGTTCTGCTGAAAACAGCGTCAGTCCGGGTTAGTTCCATTCAAATCATGCAAGTTAGAGTCCAAAACAAGGGCAAAAGTGTTTGGAAAAGTAGATACGTTGGAGACGTATAAACTCCCCCAAGCTTAAACCTTTGCTTGTCCTCAAAAAATTTCAGTTGACAAACTGAAAGTGATAAAGAATAACTTTTACAAACTCGGTTTGATCTTGTTGTTGCAAATATGTAAATCCAGCATTCATGTTTTCAGCAAATATTATGAACTAACCATATTCACAATAACATTTAGGTCTCATGTTTACTCATATCAATGGCATAATCAACTAGTGAGCAATAATAATAAATCTCGGATGACAACACTTTCTCAAAACAATCATAACATGATATAACAAGATGGTATCTCGCTAGCCCTTTCTGAGACCGCAAAACATAAATGCAGAGCACCCCTGAAGATTAAGGATTGACTAGACATTGTAATTCATGGTAAAAGAGATCCAGTCATACTCAATGTAAATTAATAGCAATGCATGCGAATGACAGCGGCGCTTTTTAATAAGAGGGTGATGACTCAACATAAAAGTAAATAGATAGGCCCTTCGCGAGGGAAGTAGGGATTTGGAGAGGTGCTAGAGCTCGAGTTTTGAAACAGATGTAAATAATATTTTGAGTGGTATGCTTTTATTGTCAACATAACAATCAAGAGATCTCAATATCTTCCATGCTACACACATTATAGGCGGTTCCCAAACAGAATGGTAAAGTTTATACTCCCCCACCACCAACAAACATCAATCCATGGCTTGTCCGAAACAATGGGTGCCTCCAACTAACAACAATCCTGGGGGAGTTTTTTTTGCAATTATTTTGATTTGAGCATGGGACTGGGCATCCCGGTTACCGACCATTTTCTCGTGAGTGATGAGTGGAGTCCACTCATCGTGAGAATAACCCACCTAGCATGGAAGATATAGACATCCCTAGTTGATACATGAGCTATTCGAGCATACAAAACAGAAATTCATTTGAAGGTTTATACAAATTTACGTGGAACGGCAGGTAAATACCGCATATAGGAAGGTATGGTGGACTCATATGGAATAACTTTGGGGTTTATGGAAATGGATGCACAAGCAGTATTCCCGCTTAGTACAAGTGAAGGATAGAAAGATACTGGGAAGCGACCAACTAGAGAGCAACAACAGTCATGAACATGCATTAAGATTAATCAACAATGAGTGCAAGCATGAGTAGGATATAAATAACCATGAACATAAATATCGTGGAGGCTATGTTGATTTTGTTTCCACTACATGCGTGAACATGTGCCAAGTAAACCCTAACATACCACATCACAACCATTTTAATAGCATGTTGGCACACAAGGTAAACCATTATAAACTCCTAGCTAATTAATCATGGCATGAGTAACTATAATCTCTAATTGTCATGGCAAATATGTTTCATTCATAATAGGCTGAATCAGGAATGATGAACTAATCATATTTACAAAAACAAGATAGGTCGAGTTCATACCAGCTTCTCTCATCTCAATCAGTCCATCATATATCGTCATTATAGCCTTTCACTCGCATGACCGAACGGTGTGGATAATAATAATAGTGGACATGCATTGGACTAAGCTGGAATCTGCAAGCATTTAGTACAAGGGATAAGACAAGGTAATATGGGCTCTTGGTTAAATTAACAATAATGCATATGAGAGCCACTCAACATTTTCATGATGGTCTTCTCCTCTCGACCCCCAAAGAAAAGAAAAGAAATAAAACTATTTACACGGGAAAGCTCCCAACAAGCAAAAGAAGAACGAGAAATCTTTTTGGGTTTTCTTTTAATTACTACTACTATAGGCATGGAAAGTAAACTAGCTAAAAGCTACAACTATTTTTTTGTTTTTCTTAAGGTTTTTCAGACGCACAAGAAGAAGGCTTAGAAAAGAAAATAAACTAGCATGGATAGTACAATGAAAAAGTATGAGTACCGACAACTGGCATGAGTGTGTGAACATGAATGTAATGTCGGTAAGAAATACGTACTCCCCCAAGCTTGGGCTTTTGGCCTAAGTTGGTCTATGGCCACTACTGGCTTGGCGGATATCCAAAGTCGTAGCTGGGGTCGTACTGAGATGCAGCAGCTATTGCCTGAAGAGCAGCAGCTTGGAGGCGAGCTGCCTCCGTCCTCCTCTCGTACTCGTTCGCCACCTCCCTGGTTATAACATATCTCCTTTTTGCCTAAAAGTTAAAGAAAGTAGGAGCAGGGAGGGCAACATGGATAGTGCGATGTCTGTCAAAGATTAGTCAGTACTGGAGGAACTGTTCATTCCTCTCAAGAAACTGATGGCGAACCATAGCACTATAATCTAGATAAGCAGGAGGTAACTCTATGTCATTTCCATGTATGGGTACACCAAGATAATTGGCTACACGAGTTGCATAAATTCCACAAAAAAAATCTCCACTCATACCGTTAAGATGCAACCTTCATGCCACAATGGCCCCCAAGTTATATTGTTTATTGCCTAATACCACACTCTTGAGGACACAAAGATCTGGAATGCACATGTGACAAGCCTCATCTTTACCGTTAATGCATCTACCTATAAAGAGAGCAAAATAGTGTATGGAAGGGAAATGAATGCTCCCTATGGTAGCTTGTGTAATTTCTCTAGATTCCCTCACAGTGATACTAGCAAGAAAGTCTTTATATTCAGATTTGCGAGGTTCACTAACATTGCCCCACTACGGGAGTTTACAAGCAATATTAAAATCTTCCAAGTCCATGGTATATGATTTATCATAAAGATCTAATAAAAAGTGTGAGAGTTGCGCGAGGATGTAAATTTAAACCTCCGCACAAAGGAATCTGTTAGGTAGTGGTACTATAGGCACTTATCTGACACGAAGTCCTCAAGATCAGCATTACAAACATACGCGTCAAATTCATCCTTGATGCCTGCCAGGACCATAAACTCCTCTGACGGCCATTCACAAGGCCGCACTTGAGCTTCCCTCGGTGGTTCATCGTCCGGCTCACGTATCGGGAGCCTTGGTCCTTGCTTCCTTGAGGAACCACCTTGGTATATTTTCCTATGCATTTTTCTTTCTGTGAAAAATTTCTAAAATTTTAGTGACTCAACATAAATGTGAGCCAAACACAACAAGATTGATAGCAGCTACTCCCACAAGTGCCTAGAGGCTATATCATGCATTAAAACTAGTTTGACCATATAAATTCGACATGCAAGCTCAAGAATAGGGTCACCATAGCAGCAAAAATTTACAATAAATAAACCACTAGAACAAAAACTAAATGGACCATTGGAGGAGTCACATACCGAAGAACAATCTCCCCAACCAGTTTTGTGAATGGAGCTTTGAGCAAAGAGATAAAAAATGGCAGCAAGATGAGCTAGAACACGGGGTTGAGCTATGCGAGGATTTTTCTGGAGGAAGACGAAGTGAGTGGGTGCTGGAATAAGTGGAGAGGGTCCACGTGGGGCCCACGAGGCAGGGGGCGCACCCCAGGGGGTGGGCGTGCCCTGCACCCTCGTGGCCAAATGGTGGGACCCCTGGTGTGTTCTCAGTGCCAGAAATCCTTCAATATTGTGCAAAAAATCATATTTCATTTTTAGGACGTTTGGAGAACTTTTATTTTTGGGGTATTTTTATTGCAAGGGTAATTCAGAAAACAGACCGAAAATACTATTTTTGATTTATTTAATCTAAATAACAGAAAATGAAAGGAGGGTAAAGAGAGTTGTGCTTTCTAACTTCATCCATCTCGTACTCATCAAAAGGAATCCACTAACAAGGTTGATCAAGTCTTGTTAACAAACTCTTTCCGAATCGCATGAAACCGGAGAATTTTCGAATAACACTAGGTTACCTCAACGGGGATACGCATGTCCCCAACAATAAGAATATCATATTTCTTCTTGACAGTAGGAAGAGGGAATTCAAAACCTCCAATAGTAATCGTTTATATTTTTCCAATAGAATTGATACTATGGACTTGAGGTTGTTTCCTCGAGAAGTGTACCGTGTGCTCATTACCATTAACATGAAAAGTGAGATTGCCTTTGTTGCAGTCAATAACTGCCCCTGCAGTATTCAAAAAGGGTCTACCAAGGATAATAGACATACTATCATCCTCGGGAATTGTCGGAGTAAATGACCACGGGTAGCCTCATCTGCTCCCCATGGCGATTCAAGACATCAGGGCTGGCTGCGCCCCTCAAGCCTTGAAGACGAAGAACCGCCTTCTCAGGGCTGGCTGGCCCAAGGGGACGGCTGCTAGAGGGCGGCAGTTCGCAGAAGAGAGCCATGAGGTGGGCCGACTCCTAGCAGGCGGCCTCTAGAGAGGCCGGCACCTAGGAGGCGGCCCCCTTCCGCCCCTTGAAGTTTGCACCACATTACGACGACGAGACGGGGCATGGCTACAGTGCAGCCTGCCACCCCCGAATCCAGGGCAGAGCGTGGCCACAGTGCGGCGTACTGGGCGGACATCCCCCGCCTGGCGCGACACTGTTCACTATAAAAAATACACTACCATGATGATACGTGTTTGTCACAGTAGGTCGCGTTTTTTGTCATGCATGTACATCCATGACAATTTTATGACAGAATCAAGATAGGCATACATGTGTTGTCGTAGAAGTGTTCCATGACATTACCAAAATTATCATCACGGAAGTGTCCACTTCCATGACGATAAATCGCGCGTCATAGAAGTGCTTACGTCAAGGGTGACCGACACGTGGCATCCACCGTAACGGAACGTCGTTAAGCTATCGGGTCCGGTTTTGGATCCGATAACCCGCTAACAGCCCCGACCAATGGGGATTTTCCACGTTTAAAATCATCATTGGTTGGAGGAAACACGTGTCGGCTCACCATTGGGACAGATGTCATCCACTCATTGGACCGAAGGCGCCTATGATACGTCGACACGTGGCACGGCCGAACAGAGGCCCATTCCTGTGAAAAGGCCGACCCATTTGACTTGGTCAAAAGGTGGCGGGCAGGCCCATGGAAAGCCTGTTAACGGCCTGTTCGCATATAGCCCATTTATAGCCCGCTAACCCAGGGCCCGTTACGATCTATCTGAATTAGGCCCAGTAGCGTCATCTGGGCCGTCCAATATGATTCCAGCCCATTTTAAGTTTCGGCCCATGTATGGCCCATGACGTCTTCCAGCCCATATGAGGCCCTTTGTAACTCTTGGCCCATTAACGGCCCGTGTTGAAATTGGCCCGTAATGAACAATGTATCACTTTATACCCATTAACGGCCCATTAATCCATTGGGCCGTTTGCAGCCCATGTTATCTTTCAGCCTTCTCAGGGCCCATTTATTCTTGGGCTCATTTCCAGCATTCGGTTACTTATAGCTTGTTACTGCAATTTTCTGCTTATGGGCCAAATTCAGCCTGTGGTTACAATCGGTCCGTTTGTGGCCCGTTAATACGTTGGGCCATTTTCATAGCATCATCAAATACAGCCTATTAACGATGGCCCATTATGGTCGGTCCATGAACTGTCGACTCCAACTCTAGCCCATTTACGACCATAATGCGGTCTGTTTTTGGCCCATGTTTGGCAAATCGATCATACGGCCCGTATAAGGCCCATTGATGATACAGCCCGTAGAAGGCCCATTGTTTCTATGGCCCGTAGAAGGCCCATTGTCACTACAGTAAATATGTAGCCCAGTGTCACTACAGTAAATATGTAGCCCATGGCCTGTTAAGGGCGGAAAACTACTATAGGTTTAGACCTGCTAATGGCCCAAGATGATTATAGGCCCATGTTTTGGCCCATATGAGTAACGGGCCGGCCTGAAGACCGACAACACTGAGATCCACTGAACCTTCCGGCCTAAATTACAGCATACCGACCAAAGAATAAACCTAGACTATACAATAAAGAAATTACGGCATATTACATCCACTGGGAATCAATGTTCGCTACCGGTGATAATAAAGCGCAACATGATCGTGGATTATACACTGGGCATCAAATGTCGCCACCAGTGCATATGAACGCACCGATAAAAGAATATACAAAACTAAGAGCACTTTAGAAGGCACTAGACCTGGCAAGCTCGGGCCCCGCAAGCAGTCGAACAAGCTGATGAGACCTTAGTTGTGTCAATGATAGATGCTTCATCCCTAGCTATATGGCACCATAGTGCACAAGGCAGTCCCCTGACATCTTCATTACATCTTTGACTTTATGTCGGAGCTGAGCTGAAGCAAGCCTTTCCGCTTTAAGATGAGACTGAAGAAGTCGAACTGATTGAGGCAGCGACTGCACAAAGGTTGTCTCACACCTGCTGGTGAGTAGCTTCAACTCACTATCTTCATCAAGACAGGACCTTGGGGTCATCTCGCTGTCCTCAAGATGGTTTGGCTCACTATCTTTCCTAAAGTTCTGACTGGCATAAGAGATACGACTCTGAAAGAGAAACAAGGAGACACGTAACAGGTTTCACAATTATATAAGCAACTAAATGGATCTGTTCTTCATAAGGAACATGTTTTTACAACTACAATTTAAAACTGGTAGTTGTTGCAAACATCCAATCAGATGTAAACAACAGTGGAGGAAATGATGCCTATCCAAATCTATACTAGAACAAAGTTTGAAGGCTTGAGAAGGATGAACTTACATTACACGTTAACACGGGCTGGACAAAGCCCTTCTCCATGTTGATGGAAAGATAATTCAATAAATTCCCCAAAGAAAATTCTTTATAAGCATTGCCATTATTCTAGATTTTGCAAACAGTAAATATAGATCAAATAATATTGGAAGAAATAGAGGATAATGAAGCTCGGGTGTAGACTGATGATACATAATCAAATAGCAATTAATTAAGTACAGCGTTACAAGGCAAAAGGTGCTGACAAGAGGAATGCAGACATCAACGTGTGAAGTGGCATTGGCTTTATTCAACATTTTGGTAAGAGTAAATGTAGATATGGTAATTTGGAGAAAGTCGAGGGTAGGGCAGATAAGATGCAGAGTAATGCTAGACAATCAACTATCTCGTGATGCATGTACAGTAATACCACCACTGTCCGTTATTACTTGTTGCTCAAATGGATGTATCTAGCACTATTAAGTTCTAACTACATCCAATTGATCAACAATTAATTTGATACAGAGGGAGTACATGACAACATGTACTTACATGAGCAATCCAAAACATCATAACCATTGTGCTAATTCTACATTTATCTAAGAGTAAATATAGATCTTATAATTTCAAGCAAAGGGAGGATAAAGAAGCGAACATTTACAGTGATGCTACATAATCAAACAGCAATGAGTGTAAGTATGCTGACAAAGGGCAAGAGGTACTGACAAGAGCAATGCAGAGCCCAGTATTGTCGTGAGATCCTATGATCCTTTGAGCAAGGAGATTCATCTAAAATTAGTTTTCATACAAGAGAGAAGGTAAGACACATGCACAAATTTAGGAGTTCAAATTTTGAATTGATATCATAGACAGTACCTGACGCTGGGCTGCTAGCAGTTCTAATAGGGGTTTGGCCACTAGAGTAGGGGTAAAGTCTGTTACAGTTGGGCCTGTGTTTTCTGTGGCTGCTGATCTATCTAATTTAACAGGTATCACTACCTTTTCCAAATACCTAGTTTGTACTCCTTTAGGATCTGCACTCACCCTCTTCCTTTTGGACATCGATTATGAAAGAACAACATTTGACTGGAAAAACATAGTATGACGACACATGGAATAGGTACAGAAAATGGATAGGTATGGCATATACTCATATATGATGCTTAAACTAAGTAGATGGTGTAACAAAGTAGAAGTAATGCAAGAGGTCAGATGCAAAATATGTGCGAGCAATACAACCTTGCCAAGTTAGAGCATGCACCTTGATGGGTGAATAAGATAGGCCATCCTCCACCATGCCAAGTTTGTTAGCCAGTGGATTGTACCGCAATATTCCTCTCGTGCGCCCATTCTCATATTAATTTTGATAATGTTCAATACCTAACATGCATGAAAACATAAAAACAAGTGAGATTATCTTTGTAATGCATAAGTGATTCTAATCCAATACTTCTTCCCCGTAAACCCCTTTGTGCTATCTCTGCAATTCTTCTAAGAGGTGCCATGCATGCTGTAATTTGGTGTGTGCATTAATATAATGTGGCCTACTACTCAAAATATGAGAGCTCCAGAAGTGATGATACTTCGCAGATGACAACTTCAACATATAGTAAAGAAGAACAAGTCAACCTGACCTGATAGATTCAAAATATACTATGGGAGAATAACTCGACCTGACCGGTCAACCGCAAGAGAAGAGGATAATCTTAAAGAAGAGCAGAAGAGCAAGCAGATTGAAGATATTACAATTCTTTCCATACAATGTCGGTTGGTCACCCATGATGAACCAGAGCGTACAGAGAAATAATATTCCTTCCGGTCTCTCCATATGTGGCTCACATGCATTTCGAAACTAAAGTAGGAACATTTAGCTGACCAATTAAACATCTCTCAGTTTTACTAGTATCAGCATAATATTAGATTTGAATTTGTACAACTAAGCTTGTTTAGCTCGATGGGTGGAGCAGTGCTATTACGACACGAACCACGTAGGCTGATCGTAGTCATCATAAAATGGGGAAACCGTAAGCATGATGAGTATAGTGTTGACCTTGGCAGTGGGATGGCAAATCTGAAGCTGCAAACCGCACAAAGGGTAGTTAGCAACCAATGTTTTCTTTGAAATAATAACTAAGATTTGGTATGGAAAAGAAAGTACAGTCAACCAGTGACAAAGAAATGCAATTCTGCTGTCTCTCTATATGTCGCGACATGCATTTGGAAACCTAAGTGGGACCTTTAGCTAACCAATTAAATGTGTCTGTTAACTAATATCAGTATCATATCACATTCATATTTGAACAACTAAGCTTTGGAATTTTGAGTGTTGTGTTGTTTAGCTTGAAGGGTGGAGTAATGGTAGTAGGACAGAAAGCACCTATACAGATCATAGTAGAGTAGATAAAAGGGGAAAACCCTAATCATCAAGAGTAAAATTAGGAAAGTGGAACTAGCTGGACCAGTGGGTGGCGCACATGCTTTTCGAAACAAATATAGGAACATTAGGTCACCAATTAAACATTCTCTATTTTAGTAATATGAGCATCATATCATATTCGTATTTCAACACGTAAGCTTTGGAATTATGAGTGGCATGTTGTTTTGCTTGATGGCTTGAGGTCTTGAGGAGCAGTGCTAGCACGACATGCAGCAGTGAATCACCTACGATGATGGTAGTGAATATAAAGGGGGGAAACCATAAGCTTTACGAGTATAGTGACCTTGACATGGCGGATCTGAAGGTGCAAACCGGACAAAGCTACTTCGCAACCAATGTTTGCATTCAACTAGCCACTATGATTTGCTACGGACAAGATAAGTACAGTAAACAATTTAAGATCTATTTTATGGGTGAGATCAATAACTTATGCACATATGGAAGAGTACCACCTCTCTTGCGACGCCGTGTAGGCCCCTGCTGATACGTTGAGGGTGTTGCGGGTGCGACGGCTGTCGGCGACGGGAAGAAGACTTTAGATGGCAGACGGCCGGGTCGGGGGATAAATCCTGTTGCCGTGGACGAGGCGGTCATAGGAGCGGCAACGACAAGGTGGACGATGGTGCCGATGAAGCGAGACGACGCAATGAAAGGATCCTGGTCCGGTGCCGTGGATGAGAGACGTCCATCTCTTGCAGTGGACGACGGTGTAGGGGTAGCGGCTCCAGCAAGGTGGAGGATGGGGTGGCGGACGGAGGAGACTGGCCGTAGTGGGGAGGTTGTTGTGGCGCCGACGGGGTATGAATGGGGAAATGGAGGGGGAGGGGGGATCTCAAACTTTGGGACGCGCTTGTCTGAAATGTGGGAAAGTTACGAACTTATCCCCCGTTTAAAATTTCGGACATCACGTCGGTTGGGGATAGGACGGTAATCTCGCATCTCCCAAATATTTGTTGGTAACGATTTTGGGCGAGGAGAGGGTGTTTTGCCACCCACGGTTGGCGCCCATGGTGTATGAACGGGGCTTACAGGTAGGGCGGTTGTGTCACGTCTAAGGGAAGTTACACATATGCCCCTATTTCAAATATTAGCCTACATCGATTTCGGACGAGGAGAGTTTGTTTTGACGCCCACCGTTGATGAATGGGGAAATGGAGGGAGAGACACATGTATTTCTGACGAGCTTGAATCAAATGTGTTTTGCCGCCCACGTTTGGCGCCCATCATGTCTAAATGGGCTCAGAGGCCGTCGTGTCATGTCTGATTGAAGTTACTAGTCTACCCCTATCGACAGCATTGTAAATCCGGTCGGTAAGGATGTCAAGTGTCAGGGGTAGACAGTAATTTCCATCTCGCAAACACTTGCTTCGGGCAACCCACAAATGATAGTGGGTGTTTAGACGCGTTGTTCAAAACATGGGAGAATTAGCATTCACGTTTGCCCTGGGCCCTAGCAACTAAATCCAAATCCAATTTCTATTCAATTAGGAATATCCACAGATAATTCTATGTTTTGTTATTTATTTCTACAAAACCACACAAAGATTTATTCCACCTTTATATATGATTATGATTTAGAAATTCCTTGATCTTCGAATTCAGTAGGTTGGATACACTTTGAGTCAAACAGTTATTTCATCCAATAAAATATGCTCACACGAAAAATAGTTCACCTTATGTCAATCATACAAGTACTGAGGATTACCTCGCCTAAAAAATTCAGATCATTACAACACATGGACAACATAGGGTGTCTGACAACATAATCCATTCAGAGACATGACACAACATGCAAGTACAATAATCTAATGACAATTTCAACTGCTATCTAAAGAAGAACTGGGATTACCCTGGGCTTCAGATAGCAGAAGCAGCAGGACCTCCTCCGTCTTCAAATGCAACATTCTTACTTCCTCCAATTCCTGGGTTGCTTGCATAATGCGTGCAGCTAATTGCATAATTTCCAGCTTCAAGATCAAGATTACCTCATTCATGGCAGCTACACCATCTCTTTCTGCCTCTAGTAGAGCCTCAGGAACTATAATATATGTGCTCAGACTACTCTCCGGCGGTGTTGCCTCTGAACTGCTACCACCTGGTAACATGGATGGCACACTTCTTCCACAAATAGATTCTGGGGTTGTACATTGTGTCCTAGTGTGAACGTTATCCTGAAAGGTTTCCGCTGGACATAAGTAAGAGATAGTTATCGCATGATCCAGGCAGTAAGCTTACATGGTAAACGACATATGAATTATTGCCGAGCATGGCAAGCTATATTTAAATGGTTCGAAGCAGCATCAGCCGAAAAGAAATTAAAATGGTAAGATGAAACTAGGGTTGTAAGTGGCAAATAAACGACATCCGCCAGTCCCATCTAGTTAGTTTTTGCTAGCTCCCTAGTTTATTTTCCTCAAAAAACAAAAACTCTTTTGAACTATCATACCACTAGTGGACTTTAATCAGGATTAAACGGGACCCAGTTGACATCCCTAGTTGAAAGGGAGTGTACCACCGCTATATTTAAGTTGACAAGGCATCTAAGAAGTTGAAATAATCTGAGAAAGCACTTAACACTGTGGCCTCATATAAACTACGAAGACAGTCTTGTGATGAAGTTCAGAGGAAAAGTTAAGGACTCAAATGAACTAGGCATGCATTTCTTTACGATAGTACAGCAGGCACTGCTGACATATTGGCCAAGTCAGGTATAGCGTAACAAGTAACAAACAAGCATTCAAATCAAGCAATACAGCAATGCAGATAACTAAACTATTTGTTATTCTGTAGGATTACAGGTTGAGGGCACAAGCCAAGAAAGCAGCCCACACGCATTACATTTCACATGTACTAAAACACACTGGCTTACCATATGTTGTTGTGAAGCTTCGCTGTTGTTTCAATGTTCTTTGAAGATATCGTCAGCATCCCGTGGTTGCAAATCTACTTGTTGTAGTTTATTCTGCACCCTCTATTTAGGTAAAATTAATTTTAGTCGCATGCACTGGTTCGAATTGATCATCAATGGTTCATCTAAACTAATGAAAGAAGGTTGTGTGCATACACGACAATATATTTGCTTCCCTCTATTTTTATGCTTGTTCGAGGTGCCAGCCCCAAAAGAACAAATATTTTGCTTGATGGGGTTGGCAGCTCCATAATTAATAGAAGCATCAAATTAGTCATGCAACTTTGGAAGATCAAGAACACACAAAAAACTAATGAACAGAGGCTCGGAGCAGTGATGTAATAGCTAGCATCAGAAAATGTAGGGTAAAACGAACAAAAACCAGCGAAACCACATGCTAGTTTGCTGATGTGTAATTAAGCATAGAGAACATGAAGCAGTCTGATGGAACCAACAGGTGGCATCAGAACAACACCATTATCATAAATATAGCATGCAAGAAGTAAAATAGTAGGAAGTGATATCTAGGAAGTACAGTAATACTTATGACAAAACTAAAGCATATTAACTATATGTGCACTGGTATGTAATTTAGCACATGTAACATGTTCACTGCCAGAAGTATGGCCCTACAGGTGCAAGCAGAAAAACGCGTCTCATGAAAAACTGAATAATGCCCTTAAGAAATTCAAAGGTGCGGTGCTTATGCTAAGAAAGTGAACGTAGGCGCCGGCCGTTGGATAATAGTACCTGATTCTCGGGGGCGTATGGGTATCGTTGGCACACTTGATAGCTAAGGATCGTCGATGGTGCTCGTGTTGCGGTTAAGTTTGGGCCGGTTGTCGCGGTCGCTGAAGCGGCTCCGGTGCTACGGTTGCGGCGCCTGTCGACATACAAGAAAGCTCATCTGTGGTAAGTGAACAGTTGCACGATAAAGATAAAAACCGAAGGAGTACAGATCAAAATTAACCTGATGAGGCTACGTCATCGATAAAGCAGGGCTGGTGGAGTTGAATATGGCGTCCGTGGAGCGGGTCCGGTGCAGTGGACGAAGGCTTCGGTAGGCGCGTTGTACAGTGCTTGCGGTGAGGCGGATCTGTTGCGGTGGACGAGTGTCGGTGTACTAAAATAGGGGTACCTTAGTACCCCGAACTTGTGCACGGGCAGTCGTAGCGCCCCGCGGCAAGGCTTGCCAGGCGATCGCCAAAACTCTCCATGGTCCCTTTTTGGGCCATCCAAGAACAAAGTATTCGAGACAAGGCCCCGGCAGGAGGAGCTTGCCGGGAAGGCCACCCGAAGAGAGCAAGGCCCCGGCAAGAGGAGCATGCCGGGACGGCCGCTCGAAACACAAGGCCCCGGCAAGAGGAGCATGCCGGGAAGGCCGAGCAAGGCACGACAAGAGACTTGCTGCGATGCGCCACGCGTCCCGGCAAGGACCGGTGAGCAACAAGCTCCCGGGCGTGACAAGGCATCAACCGCGGCAAGGCGCTTGCCGCGGCAAGTCACCACCCCGCGCCTGCGTATCAGCTCATCCACCCATGCGTAGCTCTGGGGCCATTCCAGGCGTACGTGGCGATAGGCTGCGCACCCAGGGCATGCGGTGGCGAAGCGACGCTGACAGGGTAGCCGGCGTGGCAAACGGTGGCGCCCCTAACGGTCCCTTTTCTGCACTGTTTGGGCGACCCCGACGGGCATTCAATGCCATTGTCCCCTACCGTCAGAGTTGGGTATGATAGCACTGTGCAAACAGCTGTACCCAACACAGCGTTTTCCAGTTTTACCCCCGCCCACGTTGCCACCTGTGGGTAACCCCTTGCGCGTATAAAAGGAGGCCCCATGCCCAACGTGAGGAGGGGAAGAGGAGGGGAGGAGGAAGGAGACCACTCACGCTCGGTCTGATTAGTTGCCTGAGTGTACTGTAGCACTCAGCGCTCCCAAGAACACAATACAAACCACAAAGCAGCAGTAGGGTTTTACGCATCCGTGCGGCCCGAAGCTGGGTAAACCCCTTGTGTGCATCGCCTCGATCCGCTCTTCGCACGACCTCCGCGCCCCGCCGAACCAAAAAGGGGCTCGGTCCCCATAGGTGTTCGTGGAGGCAGATTTCCCCCGACATCTTTGGCGCGCCAGGTAGGGGGCGTCGAGGTTGTGTGAACCTGATCCGGCGTTTACACGGGCTAGATCTCCATCGTCTTCATCGACATGCCGCCGAAGAAGAAGGCTCCGGAGGTGGCTGGTCCGTCCGCGTCGAACCCACCGCCCCTGGAGCTAACGGGTGGTGGGGACGGCACCGGCGGCGGAACGGGCGTCGCAGAACCAGCTCATGGTGCCACGGCGTCCGAACATACGCCGACACCTCTCAGCGCAGGTAAGCCCTGGTATGACCAGGCAACCTTTCGCTCTATTCCATGGAGCAGAGACAGTTAGCCCCACGGACCTCGCATACGGGCCACCTCGAGTGCTCGCTCACGCTGAGCTCAAGCAAGAGCAGCTGCGACGAGATGACGCGCTGCTCCTCGAGGAGGACCGTCTTCAGGCCACTGTGCGAGCTGCTCGCTACCAGCAAGCTTTGCGCTGCTTTTATAGCCGCAAAGTTAGTGCCGGAAGTTTCGAGGAAGTGGGAAGGACCTTACCGGGTGAAACAAGTCGCTAGGCCTGGCGCTGTCCGCCTTGAGAACGAAGATACCACTCCGGTGAGCAACTCCTGGAACGTTGGGCATCTTCGTAAGTTTCGCCCGTAAGGCGCGGTTGTCGGACCCCGTCCGGCAACCACCCTTTTGTACAAAGTCTTGCCGCTGTTGCATGTGATCCTTTGTACAGAGCCAGGCGCAGACCCTGTGCACAGATTGAGTTCATGTGTTCCGCGCATCTTGTCGATCCCATGCTCTTTATTCTTTGCATGCGTTATCTGACACTCTGTGCAGCACTGACCCCCGGTAAGCGATGACGAGCCTCATGTTTCGCCTTGCCGGAAAGCGACCTTGCCGGGCAGCGAGCCACGGAGAAGCTAAGTTGCCAAAGTTTGAGCAATCAAGTTTTTAAATTCTAAAGTTATCTTCCTTGAACGACCGTACTTTGTATGGAAAACATGTGCGCGGAGGAACCAGCTCGTGGCTAGTCGCGCCCTTACTTCGTTTCGAGTCCGCTCAATGATTTAAGTATGCTGCGACCAGACTCGCGCCCTTACTTTGTTTCGAGCTTGCTCAGCGACTTGAGTGTGCTGCAACTGCAGTTGCGCCCTTATTTCGCTTCGAGCCTGCTCAACAACTTAAGTGAACCGCGGCTAGTCACGACAAGGTTTCTTGCCGGCAACGGCACCGCCAGCGGGCTGCTGATGTCCCGCACTCAGCAAGTGTGCCTACGCCGGCAAGTTCCCTAAAAGCGTAGGGCAATAACATACAAAGGAAGGAATCGAATAGAGGAAGTAACAGTGCATTCACTACCTAAGATAAAGTTATATTACAAGATAGCTTGTCGCAGCCCTAATGAATTGCTTTCATAACTCGGCCAGTGGAGGCAAGAAAAGAAAAGGGCGGGCGGCCTAATCCACACGGTCGCCCTCGATCCTCTTGATCCCGGCCACCCTTTCCACAATGGGCGCGACGAGGGCCCTGATCTCCTCCAGGTCAGCATCTGACGGCAGGGATCTGAGGACGTTGGTGAGCTTGAGGCCTGGGTTGCGGAAGACGATCTTCACCAACACCTTCTCAAGGGCTCCAGCGTAGGCATCGCGCGTCTCGTCGGCCCGCCGCTCTGGGATCGCATCCCGGAGTTCCCGAAGGGCCGTTGCCATGCCTTTAAAGAACGAAGTGAGCCTGGCGCTGGGTGGGAGGTTCGCGCCGGAGGGATACTCTTGACCCTCCATCCCCAACAGCGACAGCTCCTTGTCGATGGAGGCGGCGATGTCCACTAGACCCTCCATCCACTGCTCCACCGCCGCCCTGAAATCGTTCTGGGTAACTGCGGTGCTCTCCAACAGCGCCTCGTTGTCCGCGATCTCCTTCCGCAAGGCCGTCTCTCGCTCCTTGGCGCTGTCCAGCGTCTTGGACAAGGTGGCCAACTTCATCTCGAGATCGGCATTGGAGTCCTTGGCAGCGTCAAGCTCCCTGATCTTATCGGCGAAGCGTCCTTGCAGCTCGCCGAGGGTATAAACACGCTTCTCGCGCTCTTGTTTGAGCGCGGCGAGCTCCTCACCGCTCGCCCTAAGATCAGTGTCGAGCTGCGCCACCCTCGCCTCCAGCTCCTTCTTGGCGGCCTCGGCGGCCGTGGCAGCATCTTGCGCTTCCTTGAGGGCTCCTCCAAGCGCTTGCTCGCGCGCGGCGACCTCCTCTTCGTGGCTGGCGAGGCTGGCTTTCTGCTGTGCCAGCTCGCCCTCCCGCGCGGACAGCCCCTCGGCGGCAAGCCTTTGCTGCTCTTCGGATTCGGCCTTCTCGAGGATGAAGGCCATCCGCGCCTCGTCGAGTTGCCTCCTGTCCTCCGCCAAGGATCGGAGGGCCTCCAGGTTGAGCTCCTCGGCGCGCTTCTCCATGTCCACTCCCGCCTTCGCGACAAGCGCCTCCCGGCGCTCCACCTTGGCTTGTCGGGCGCGGTAGAGTGACACCAGCTTCCGGAGCAGCCGCTCCTCCTCAGGCTCGCCGCCGCTGCTGCTTGGCGCATCAACCAGCGTCAGCCCGGCGGAGGCGAGCACCTCTCCATCCAAGGTCTTCCCCTCGACCGACGCCCTGGAAGTCGACTCCCAGGGGAGCTTGATGAAGATATCATCGCCGGCCTTCAGGTAGATGCCTAGCTGGGGCTCCTCGGGGCCTGGCGCTCCGGCGGAAGCAGGATCGGCGGTCGGCGCAGCGCCTGGCGCCCCTGCGGGCCCAAGGCCGTCTGTGCGATCGCCGGCCCCCTCGTCGGCGGCCACTGTGGCAGCCTTGGCGGCCTCTTCGCCGGCCAGATCTTCGGCACCGTCCGCCTCTCCGGTGGCGGCCACGTCGTCGGTATGGCCGCGCGCGTCATCCTCGACGACGACCTCGGTCTCCATCAGGTCCATGGCAGGCGGGTCTGAAGGCCAAAAGATGGAGAGAAGTCAAGCAACTATCAAAAAAAGAGAGAAGAACCCCAGGGGAGTTTCGAGGCAAGAAGGTTACCTTCGCCAGGGTCTGCGGTCACGGTCTCCGTCGCCAATGGGTCGCCGGTGCTGTCCCTTGCCGGGGACCGCTCCCTTGCCGGGGACCGCTCCCTCGCCGGAGACTGCTCCCTTGCCGGAGACTGCTCCCTTGCCGGGGATTCCTCCCTTGTCGGGGAACTCCCCCTTGGCGGTGTAGTTGTAGCGGGTGGCGCATCGGGGGTGGTCTCCGGACGCTCCTGGTGGGGCTGCTCTGCTCCTACGCAAATCAACAGTTAGATATCAAAAAACAAAGAGTGCCCAGGTGTGCCCAACGGCAGGAAGCAAAATCATATGCTTACGCTGGGGGCTGCGCTGGGGGATGCTCTGAGGATTATTTGGTGGGTCCGATGAGGTCATCTCAGGCGCACCCCCTGCCGTCACGGTGGGCTCGTCGTCAAGGATGACCACCGGGACCTTGGCTCTCTTTGCCGCCCTCTGAGCCAGAGTCCTGAAAAGGAGTAAATTCAGAGGAAAGCAAATGAGATGCGAGACACAACTACAAGAATTGAAGAAATACAAGTACAACGAGGATCTTACTCCTCTCCCTCTTCCTCGTCGGAGCTAAGCGCGGAGAAGTCGAAGACTGGCCCGCTTCTGGCACGAGGAGGCGGAGGAGTAGGCTCCCTCGGCCGCTTGGCGGAGGCAATGGTGGCTCTAGCCCGAGACGTCCTTGCCCCGGCCGCCGCCGTGGCGCGAGGGGCGGCAGGAGCAGAAGCAGCGGCCTGCGAAGACCCCGCTCCTGCTGACGCAGCGGAGCGCGTCACGCGGCGCTGCGGCTGTTGGCTCGTCTGCCGCCCCACCACGTCTCCGGCCTTGCGGAGACGCCTCCGTGGTTGAGCCGGGGGCTCCGCTCGCGATGAGCTCCCCAAAGGTTGGGAGGAAGAAACGTCTGTCTCCGGCAAGCCGCTCGTGCCCTCGGTGGGCTTGTCCGCCTCGACGCCGTGCCCGGCAGGCTCTTCCTCGCCGACAAACTCCGCTCGATCGGCAACGCTTTCCGCCTCCGCTGCGTCTGCCTCCGCCAATGTGAATCCAAATTCGCCCGCGGCCGTGGCTGCCGCCGCCTCTTCCATCCTGGAGGCGATGCGCGCCAACTCCTCGTCGGTGGTGTCCCGGGTGAGGCCCTTCTGCTCGTCGGGGTCGACTGGCACCTCCACCAAGTCGTCGAAGAACGCCCACACGACATCGCCGGCGGGCTCCTGCCAAGTGGAGTTGATCCCGTGCGAGTCGCACAGTGGCATCATTGCAAGGATGCGGCTGAGTGATGAATTGTTGCACAACGGGACGACGCCTCGCGGCAGCCTGAACCATTCAGGGTGATCGGGGTCGTGCTTGAACAGCTCCCTGAGCGTCCCGTCAAGCTCCAAGACAGTGAAATTGAAATTGAGGCCAGGGCGCAGCCTCATGATGTCCGCCGCATTCTGGAACTCCTAGGCGGGTCTCCCTTTCTCCTGCAGGGGAGCGATGCCGCGGCGGAGGAAATCTGCACCAACGGCGCCAACTGTGAGCCCGGCACGCCTAAGCCGCAGGATCCGGGTAACGGCAATCTGCAGCTTGTCGTCATCCGGGGCCACGTCGCTCCAATCCCTGTCGCGCACCACAGGAGTTCGGCACACGGCAGTGAATGGCTGCGGGTTCTCCTCGACGATCAGGCACTAGTCTGCTCTCCATTCCTCCCATTTGCTGCGGAGCTCTCCCTCCAGATAAGCATCCTTCTTGCCGAGCTTCGAGATCCAGGCGATTCCGCCAGAGAGGGGCTCTCCTCTCTCCACTCGAGGCGTGAAGAAGTGGCGGAAGAGGGCTACGTTTGGGTAGACTCCGACAAAGTTTTCGCAAAGATGTGCGAAGATTGCCATGGTCAGGACAGCATTGGGGGTGAAATCAAGGAGATGAAACCCGTAGGTGTTCATGATGTCGCAGAAAAATTCAGAGAAGGGCGGGCAGAGCCCGCAATAGAAGAACAGAGCAAAGAAGGGATACTCGGTCAGATACTCCTTCTGGGCGGCGGCGGGAAGAACCCTCGTGCGCGGATGCGCTCGCGTCCCCGTCGACAAGAAGAGGTAGAATTCCTCCCTCAGGACGAACGCGTCGAGCTCAGGGGGGAAGGTCGCCTGCTCCTTTCGCAGCGCCTCAAGCCGCTGCGCCTCGGCCGACTTCACGGCCTTCCCTTTCCCATTGTCGCCCTTCGGGGCCATGGCGGAGGCAGGGAGGGAGGTCGACGGCGTCGGTAGCACTGGTGGCGTCGGAAGGGGCGGAACGCTGCTTCTCTTGGGAAGTGGCGGAGATTTTCGAGGAATCGCAACTGGCAGGTGGGCGGACTGCCCCTGTTTCCCCTACTTATAAAGGGGAAGGGAGGGGGCGTTTCGCCTTTCCGAATAAACAAATCACCTGCGACGTGACGCATGCCCACGGGGCTCAGCCCCACGCACGCCGCCCACGTCACGCATGCCTCTCCCCACGATGCCACGTTCGACGCGTGCCGTTCGGGGAGGACGTGGTGGATGCAGAAGAAGATGCAGCGTGACCCAGGCCGCGCGTGCCCGCGCACTGTTTTGGGCCTGGCCCAACAGCGCTCGGCACCATGTATGGCCCAGGCCCGGGGGCTCCTGTCGGTGTACTAAAATAGGGGTAGCTTAGTACCCCGAACTTGTGCACGGGCAGTCGTAGCGCCCCGCGGCAAGGCTTGCCAAGCGATCGCCAAAACTCTCCATGGTCCCGTTTTGGGCCATCCAAGAACAAAGTATTCGAGCCAAGGCCCCGGCAGGAGGAGCTTGCCGGGAAGGCCACCCGAAGAGAGCAAGGCCCAGGCAAGAGGAGCTTGCTTGGACGGCCGCACGAAACACAAGGCCCCGGCAAGAGGAGCTTGCTTGGACGGCCGCTCGAAACACAAGGCCCCGGCAAGAGGAGCTTGCCGGGAAGGCCGACCAAGGCACGACAAGAGACTTGCTGCGACGCGCCACGCGTCCCGGCAAGGACCGGTGAGCAACAAGCTCCTGGGCACGACAAGGCATCAACCGCGGCAAGGCGCTTGCCGCGGCAAGTCACCACCGCGCCCCTGCGTTTCAGCTCATCCACCCACGCGTCGCTCTGGGGCCATTCCAGGCGTACATGGCGATAGGCTGCGCAGCTAGGGCATGCGGTGGCGAAGCGACGCTGACAGGGTAGCCGTCGTGGCAAACGGTGGCGCCCCTGACTGTCCCTTTTCTGCACTGTTTGGGCGACCCCGACGGGCATTTAATGCCATTGTCCCCTGTCGTCAGAGTTGGGTATGATAGCACTGTGCAAATAGCTGTACCCAACACAGCGTTTTCCAGTTTTACCCCCGCCCACGTTGCCACCTGTGGGTAACCCCTTGCGCGTATAAAAGGAGGCCCCATGCGCAACGTGAGGAGGGGAAGAGGAGGGGAGGAGGAAGGAGACCACTCACGCTCGGTCTGATTAGTTGCCTGAGTGTACTGTAGCACTCAGCGCTCCCAAGAACACAATACAAACCACAAAGCAGCAGTAGGGTTTTACGCATCCGTGCGGCCCGAAGCTGGGTAAACCCCTTGTGTGCATCGCCTCGATCCGCTCTTCGCGCGACCTCCGCGCCCCGCCGAACCAGAAAGGGGCTCGGTCCCCGTAGGTGTTCGTGGAGGCAGATTTCCCCCGACAACGAGGGCTTGTATGAAAGGCCAGCGAAGGGACGGACGAGGGAGTCAGTGAAGGGCCTACATTGTGCTAGATGAGGGCGCCGGTTAAGAAGATCTGGTGCGGTGGACCATGATGGCGGTCAAGGAGATCTGGAGCGGTGGACAAGCTAGTCGCTGAAGCGGCTCTGGTGAAGTGGTGAGTTGGTAGTTGCGGGTTCCAAGGTGTGGAAGGTAGATCCGTCGGGGTGTGAGGTTCACCGCTGCGGCGGAGGACTAGATTCGGCGGCTTGCCGTGGCTGGGGGGGGGGTCAGGGAGGGGAAGGGGAGGGGCTCTGGGGGAAGAATGTTGGTGGCAAGGAGGGGAAAACAATGGAGTTACCAAAGCAACCCTTTTCCGTTCATGTGGCAGGGGTAAAACAGGAATATCGCAGGGCTCAACTTTCGGGCGCGAGATATTTCGATGTGAGCGGGAAGTTTGAAAGCTTTTGGCGCGTGAAATTATAATCTGCTCCTGTACGGCCGACTATGATATCATGGCTGAGAATTTGTTTGTTTTTCACGCAAAAAAGTGCATGTTTTGAAAATCAATGTCTCCAACTCAAAACTTAGATTGTCCATTCAATTCAAATATGGATCATTGAGCTACTACAAGAAAATACCATCATACGTCCAATTCAAATGAAATTCCAAATGTGTTTATCCTAAATATGATGACAAAAGCCAAAATGTGTATTTGTATGAATAAAGTGGATGATTATAAAGTTTGAACATGCCCGTATGTGTATATCTCTACGTTTGATATATGAATTTGAAATCAGGAAATCCCGGCTTAAAAAATGTACTTCCGTTTAATTGAATTACAAAAGCTAATGATGGAGTCGAATTCCAAAATTCCAATCTTAGATTTGTAATTCTAGTACATCAAGGTATATCACGCATGTTCAAAAGTATCGTTATCTCATAGTCCGAACTGTGAAACAAATTGATCAACCATGAGTGCAGACACTATTGACCATGTATATCTCAATTACGCTAAAGTCACTCAAATATAGACACCTCACTCTTTATCTGAAGCCAACCCCCCCCCCCTCGTCGCCCACCCCCCACCCCTCATCGCCCAACCCCCCCCCCCACACACACACAGAGAAGTCGTTCTCTCCCCCAAACACCAACACACGAGCATATTAACACCCCTCTCTCTTCTAAAGTCCGGACCCCAATATAGGTCTCTATCACTTTGTCTCTTGGGAATGCACACATCTCTTCCTCAGCTGTCTAGCTAGGTCTCCCGGCATCTCTCTTTCCCAAGCACACACACTATGTAGAGTGTATCTTTCCCATACACACAAAACGTCGCCCCCAAACGTCTATCTCCCTAGTTATGTGGTTCTCGCACACTCACCTCACACACCACCCTCATTTCAAAACAGGCACACTTTGTGTCCTTGTGCACCACTCTCCTCTTTCTATCTGTCCCACATGCGGACCCGCCCCAGCTCCTCCCGGTATGCATATATGTTGTGACTCTTTCCATAGCTCCCTAATGTATCATCGTTCTCGATCTCGCACATTGTTCTCTACACCATCTATTCTAGATCTCTCATGAAGTCCCTATCACATACACGACGACTCGCTTCTCTTGTGTCTCCGTACATAGGCCAATTTCAAACAACATCAACATTGTCTCCCTATCTATAGGCCATTTATGGACACAAACGCCCTCGCCCCCTCTCTTCCCCTCTCTCTCTCTCTCTCTCTCCGTCGCTAGCTCTCTCTCTCTCTCTCTCTCTCTCTCGCTCACACTCCTCTCCCACACACACTCGTTGTCTCTTCCAAATAGTCTACTCCCCCTGCACGCACCCATGCTATCCCGCTACTACACATGTCACACAATTCCCCCTTCCCTTATACAAGGTTTACATCATTAGTGGTCTCTCTACTCCACATACACACACTCCCTCTCACACACAAACGCGCGCACAAACACACAGACACGCACAAAAACCCATTAGTCTAGATCCTCATCTCTCCCCATGTCCGCATGTGTATCTCACACACTCACTCTCTAATTATGTATATGTGTCTCCACGTTACACAACACAAAGCCCCATGTACATGTCTCTCTCTATCCTCCACACACATAGACACAAAGAATCTGTTATCACACACGGACTCTCTCTCTCTCTCTCTCTCTCTCTCTCTCTCTCTCTCTCGCAAACACGGTCAACAAGGGTTTCCCCGTGAATAACTTACCGTCTATTCATCGACAGTCGTGGCAGTACGGCAAACACGAGACGTGAAAAAGAATAAATCTACACGTGCTTAGACCACTTAGTATGACTACTAGGACTAGAGCAAGCTAAAAAGCGCGCCGCCGTCACCCCCTCCTTATCGGCGACGGGAGAACCTTTGTTTTACACAGTCGAGAAGTCATTGTGCTAAGGCCTCACATGCTGAGGCGTTGAATAGAATGTAGATGCTAGTTTACGTAAACAAGTGTTGATAATACATTTGTATCTCCATACTTATATTTCTCCTCTTATAGACAACCGAGTTGGTGATGATGGTACGCGTGCCATCTTGCAATATAGACCGTCCGATCTATATCTGACTGATAGAAATTAACCTAAAAGATACCCACACCCCTCTCCACATTTGCAGACAAGGCCTTCCCTCGTTCATCCTTATCTCCAACAACCTCATTGCTGAGCAATTAAGAAAGCAAGCCTCTGGAACAAACTGGCCTGGTGGCCGATGCCGGCGTCGTCAATCCCCATGCCTCCGCTCAGTACGACCACCAATCACCACCACGCCCCACTCCTCTTCACCTTATCTCCTATTTCTCGAGATATCATTAGTTTTTACACATGGGATTACTCCCGCATGGGTCAATCACAATGAGTGTTTTTATAAAAAAATGCATCTTGATGTTCCGTGCAATGCTCGGATCTTGTTAGTACTCCTACAGAAGACTAAGGTGGTGATGATGGTGTGTCTGCCATCCGTCGTTTGTGACCATTAGATCTACATCTAGCGACTGTGAGGTAAGTTGTTGCCTTTTCTCACCAAAATCCCACTTGTCTACCAATTTGCAGAAAAACCCGTAATTAGTATCTTAAAACCAACCACATCCACTATAAAAAAAGACACATCCGTCACATTTTGGGCTGAACGAAAATATTTTCTGTCATACTTATGACACTTCGACGAGGATAACTGTGACGAAACCCAGTATCATCATAGATGTGGTGGGGGCCTACTTCTATGACAAAAAATCATGACAGAAAATGAGCTTTTCGTCCTAGGCAGGCCGGAGACGCATCCGCATGACATTCTTTGGGTCGTCCATGACGGAAAAAAACTATGGCAGAAGCGAGTCCCCGGTTATGGTGGGTGGTCGGGGGCCGAGCGATGCGCGTTTCTCTTGTACATACGCGTGTGTGTGCGAGGCGTTGGGCTCTAACTGAACCCGAGTGAGGCGTTGGGCTCTAACTCAACCCGAGCAATTGCACTGCAGGCTACGCGTTACTGAACCGGAGCGATCGATCGATGGCTGTTAACTGAACCCGATCGAGCGATTCCTTCACTACTGCTGCTAACTGAAGCCGATCGATGCTGCCTCTGGATGAACAATGAGCATTGAGGGGGGGGGGCTTGGATGAACATTTCCCGGTGGGGGTGGATGAATAGGACCCCGTGGCGTTGCTTCTGGATGAACAGTGAGCATTGCTGGGGGGTTTGGATGAACTGTTCCCGATGGGGGTGGATGAACAGGACCCCGATCGTTCGAGTCGGTTGGGGCTGGATGAACAGGACCCCGTGGAGACCAGGATGAACAGGACCACCCCGTGGAGGGCAGGATGAACAGTAGACGGTGGAGGGCTGGATGAACAGTAGCCCGTGGAGGGGTGGTTGAACAGGTGCCCGTGGAAAGGGCTGGTTGAACAGTAGCCGGTGGAGTAGCGCGCGGTGGAGGCTGGATGAACAGGAGACCATGGATAAACAGTCGCAGGTGGAGGCTGGAGGAGGTCGACGGTCGATGAACAGTAACCCGTGGAGGCTGGAGGAGGTCGACGGTGGAGATGAACATTATCCCATGGAGTCCTGTTTTGCGGTACACCACACTCCTCCCGATGAACATGACCCCCGTTTCAACCGTAGCGCTCCAACACAAGTGTGTTTAATCTGTTTTGCGATACGCCACATTCCTCCCAATCAAAAGGACCCCCGTTCCGACCGTAGGAGGTCCGTTTCCTCTGTTTAGCGGTATGCCAGACCCCTCCCGATGAACAGGATCCCGTTTCGAACGTGGCCGGTCGAACACAAGTCGTTTCCTCTTTTCTACGGTACGCCATGCCTCGTTTCCATCGGTTGTTCCGTCCAAGCCGGTTGGCTCCGTTTCCTCCCGATGAACACGACACATTCCGTTGCCTCCCCATGAACATGACGACGACGTTGTTTCTCCATTCCGACCCAACCATGTACACGAGCCCTGGCCGTACGTACGTACGTGGCCGTATTTACTTTCTTGCACCCTGGCCGTTGTACGTACATGTACATGCTATGTGCGCGCCTCTACTACGACACGTGCGTGCCTCTACATCGACCAGTATGTACGTACACGTTCGCGACCAGAATGACAACGCTACATACGCTTCGACCAGGTGGATCCCGACTGTCAGGCACTTCCTTGCCTGCGAAGATGTAGCTGGTGGGTCCCAGCAGTCAGGGGGGCGAATCGTTTTTTGTTTTTTGCCCGGACGCACTTCCTTGTGTGCAAAGATGTAGCTGGTGGGTCCTAGCAGTTAGGGGGAAATGTTTTTTTTGCGAAATACGGTGGCCCGTCCGATGGGTCCCCGCTGCCAGGTGGAGGAATAATTATTTTGCATGTAATAAGGAGGCACTTCCTTGCTGCTGTCGTGGACCCAGCTGTCAGCCTCTCCACGACAGTACTCTTCCGATGGAAGCCATTCCTTGACCACGTTGACCATGCCGCGCCGAGAGCACCAGGGCAGTGGACGACGGCGAGGCCTAGGAAGGGGACGACGCGGAGTCGGGGAAGACGCGGCAGTGGAAGCCCGCGTAGAGAGGAGTACGAGGGTTCACTGGTTCGGCTGCGGTGTGAGGCTGCCGTCGCCGCAGGGCCTGGCCAGCGGTGGGAATAGTAGGGGGCGGTGAGGCCTCCGCGGCAGCACAGCGGGCCACGGGAGGCAGGATCATGCGGCACGACCGGCGCTACTTTGGGCGGCTGGAGCAACAAGACCAGAGGTTGAAGAAGCACTACGGCCGTTGGATGGACATCGTACGGTCATTGGAGCTAGAATCGCTCATATTGACTAAGTTGACAAAGCACTCCGTCCCCGTCAACTTAGTAGGCCCACAAGTCAGCCTCCCACCAAGGTGGGTCACAACCAGCAGGGGGAGTATTCAATTTTTTGTGCGTAATAAGGAGCCACTTCCGGTGGGTCCGAGCTGACAGCGGGGGGAACGTTTTATTCGTGCAATACGGTGGCCCATCCGGTGGGTCCCAGCAGTCAGGAGGCAAACATTTTTTTCACGAAATACTGTGGCCCGTCTGGTGGGTCCCTGCTGTCAGGTGGAGGAATCATTATTTTCCACGTAATAACGAGGCACTTCCTTGCTACCGTCGTGGACCCAGCTATCAGCCTCTCCACGTACAGTCCACGTCCGATGGAAGCAGTTCTGTCGGATGTGGGGCTCCGGCAAACCCGTAAGGTTCGAGCACTAGGGTGCGCACGAAGTCTTTCCCTCCTATCGATCTACGCTCAAGCTCGCTAAGATGTTGTGGACGAACTCGACGAACTCACAACACAGAAAGAGACACGAGGTTTCTACTGGTTCAGGCCACCGTTGTGGTGTAATACCCTACTCCAGTGTGGTAGTGGATGGATTGCGTCTTGGGCTGATGATGAACAGTACAAGGGAAGAACAGCCTCCTAACGTTGAGGTGTTCTTGTGTGAGCATTGGCTTCTCACTCTGTGCGAGTTCTCGATCCCCCTTTCCACTTTGGTGGCTAGTCCTATTTATAGAGGGCCTGGTCCTCTTCCCAAATATCGAGCGGGAAGGGAGCCAACAACGGCGGGGAATTTGAAGGGGGACAACTAGTACAAGCTATCCTGACAAAAGCGGTCTTCGCCTGCGAAAAGCCCTGGGGTGACGCCATCTTGGGCTGCACGATGACCTCCGCCTTGCCGTCCTCCTGGTCTTGGTCTTGTTGCACCAATATGGCAACCTTTGCCTGATGCCTCGGTACTCTTCATCTGCGCTTGCTTCCTTAGCACCAAAGAGGAAACAAGGACTCTGCGTGCACCGGCACCCGCCTGGCGCCGTTCGTCATGGCTCACGTCATGAGTCCCTCGTGAGGTTTGCCCCGCCTTGATATCTCCACTCCTTGTGAGCCTCCCTAGCTAGGCCACTCCAGAGGAAGTCGTGTGTCGTCTGTCTTGCGAGGCTTGGACCCTCACAAAGGTCTTGGATGCCTTGTTGATGAAGATGGGCCGTAGGGCCTGCAGCATAGCCATGCCATGGGCCGCAGGCAGGCAAGTCTGGGGACCCCCGTTCCCAGAATGCCGACAGTAGCCCCTGGGCCCAAGGTGCGCTCGGGCTTGGCTTCGCGGCGAAGCCGAGGGTCAAGTTCGGAGCGTCGCGGGCCCCAAAAGCCTGCGGCCTCGGTCGACACGTGGCGGTTGATTGGACGTGGGCGTCTCCGCTTCCCCACGCTGCCTCGGCAACTGCATGATTTGACAAGTCCCTGCGACATGCAAGGAAATCCATCATTACCTGCGATCATGGGAGACGCCGGTTGGCCTCCTCTCTCTAGAAATGGGGAGGGGGCGGAGCCCCCGTTGCCCATCTTCTCCTTGCTTACTTGCTTTGTCCTCCTCGCTCCGCTGCTGACAACAATGGCGCCCATTAGAAGGTTTTCGGCCGAAGAGGAGGGGAAAGCTCCCCGTGACCATCCAGAGCTACTTCCGCGAAGAAGCGGGCGATCCACCACCGTGATGAGGTGGCGTTGCAAGTGGTGATGAGGCCTTGGTGCGAGCGGCCCCCACCGGAGTTCCCGCTACCCTTGTACGCCCGAGCCGATGGCTCGGGAGGACGGAGTGACGAGCAGCACCGCCCGCACCGCATCCAGGGTTGCCATGCCACGGCACCTCGCGCCGTCGCCCCTGGGGTACACGCCGCCAACTCCTCGCGCGAGCTAGTGCTGTGGGCGCTGATGCCACCAAGCTCCTAGATCTGCTTCCCACGGTTCTTCTCTGACGTGATGCCACCGAGGTGGCCGCTCGAGCTCTGGCTGCAGCACGCCGACTGCAGCGCCCCGACGACCGGAGCGGAGATTGAAGCGGTCCCCTCCGGCAAGATCTTCATGACCCGCGGCTGGGGCGAGATCGCGTGGGTTTGTCGTGCGAGAGGGGCCCTCACAATCCACTTCGAGTACGACGGCGCCTCCATGCTCTTCTTCAAGGTCTTCGACACCGAGGGCAGCCGCTTGGAGTGCTGCCCTGGAGAGGAGCGCTAGGTCGTCCCGCATCCCGCTCGCGAGCACTCCAGCAGCAATGGCAGTTCGTGGGAGTCCGGCAGATCTCCCGAGCTTTATGAGACTCCGGAGACGAGCTACGACAACTACGTTCCTCCGAGCTCTCGCCGCGCTTGGAGCAAGGCCACGGCCTCCGGTCGTTGCTGCCGCTGATCTGGATGGGGTTGGCGCCAGCCTCCCGTGGACCACTGTTGATGATGGTGTCGACCACGGAAGGGTGTAGGTAGGATTCTTCTTAGTGACAGCTTTTATTCCCTACGAAAGATCGCGAGTCACCCCGTGGGGGCATGTAAGGGTCTGTAATTTATTTCTTGTTCATCTTCCTTGTTATAAGAATTCGGTGAACGCATGTCCCTTTAAGGCTCGGTCCCTCCCTTTCTTTCCTCGTGATAGCTTGTTGCTCTACGCTGACGGGTCTCGGTACCAAGGCGGCTACAGCCGTCGCTGGTATGCCAGGTCGCGTGCCGTGGTCAAGGCCAGGAGGTGCGCGGCCCGAGGTCCAGTAAGATCCCCTGAGGCGCGATGCTCAGGAGGTCCCCCTTAGCGTCCAAACAGCCATGGTAAAGAGAGAAAGGGAGTTGACATGGACGCAACGGGAGTTGCGGCAGGGCATGGGCGGCCATGAAGCTCAAAACACTTAGTCGATCCGAGTGCGGGACTTATCTTGTTGACTTCGTGGTGACTCATGACGTTGCTCTAGGGTTGTGCACCAACTTGTGTGGCATAGATAGTCTGGCCCATACAATTTTCCCTTACCCGTCCTCTCCTTAGTGCTCTGTGTCCTCGGGTCCCGACCCTCGAGCGAGCTCAGCCGCCGCTGGTATGCCAGGTCGCGATGCCGTGGTCAAGGCCAGGGGGTGAGGGCTGGAGAGCCAGTAGGAGCTCCTGAGTCGCGATGCTCAGGAGCCCCCCTTTTAAAGCGCAAGTGGATCGCACGAGGAAAAGGAGGCTCGTGGTGCCACCTGCTACGCTTCCCTCGGGACTCCTGTGAACATGCACAATAAGGAACAATGTTGACCGCTACATCTGTTAGCCTGCCGCTGGTTGCTCTGGGTGAGGCGAAGGCAACGGGGTCCTGGTGAGGTGACGTGTGCGGCGCGTGTCGTGAGACAGAGCTCGACCACTAGGATTTATCGGACGTGGCAGGGACGGACCCATGCACCAGCGTCGTGCCTGTGTGAAGGCCCCGTGGGAGGCGATGATCGAGCAGGCGGTAGCCGTTTGCAGGTTAGGCATAAGGTAGATTGACTTGGATAAATGCAGGAAGATACATGCCACTTGGTCTGGCGGCTTGGGGATGATGCAGCCCGAGGGGCGCCCCCAGTAAGGTAAGCTAGAGACTTAAGCAAAGGGGATACATGCCACAGGGACGGACCCACGTGACCTGGGAATAATGCAGCCCGAGGGGCGCTCCCAGCTTAAAAGAACTTGGAAGATGTCACCTGGTTCTGTAGACGAAGTAGAGTTGGTGTAGCTGAAGCCACACGTTGAAGGGATAACCCTCATGAGCCACCGGGACCCTGAGCCTCAGGAGGCTCTGGAGGCTCAGGAGGTTCCCTGAAGAGCATCTCCATCTCCTCTTGAACGGTGCGGATCCTGGCCTCCTGAGACGCCAGGACCTGCCGCAAGTTGCGCTGATGGACCGACGTCACGCCCGGCAAGCCGAAGGGCATGCGAACGTAGCTGTGTGGTGGGCCCTCACAGCGGCCCGCACGCGATGGCCAGAAGCGCTCCTGAGATGCGGCCCCGTTGAGCCTTAGGATGTCGATGCAAAGACGCAGCCCGGCATCCTCGCCTGGATGGGGAGCTGCGCCTTGTGAGCGGCCGTGGCCGCGCATGGCTCTTGCTTCTTGCAGTTCATGGGTGGTCTTGGTGATGAATTCCTGGGTGGTGCGCACTCCCTGCCCTGTTTTCTCCTGAGGGGGACGTGTCGCGAAACACGCCTCCAAGTGGTGCCCAAGCGCCTCCCTCGTGAGGTTGGCAAGGTCTGAGCCCCTCCAGAAGAGAGCCCCCAAGCCCTGCCCGAGGAGGGCGCCGGGCGCGCCTTCCTATGTGATGGAGGGAGGCGCCCCTAGAACGGGCACTCATCCTGACGAGGCTCCTGACGTGGCGCCATCCCCTTGGGGTCCTGCGCGCCGTGGCAACTTCTTCTTGGGGACGGTCTCCGGAGGGCCTTCACTTCTGCTATCGGGGTCGTCGATGGCTGCGGGCTGGAAGGCGCGCTCAAGAGAGCATACCGCATCTCTCTTCTCACATGGGACCGTGATGATTCCTCCACTTCCTGGCATCTTGAGAACGTTATAGCCGTGATGGATGACTGCCATGAACTTGGCCAGGGCTGGGTATCCGAGGATGGCGTTGTACGGCAGGCGGATGTGTGCGACGTCGAAGTCGATGAGCTCGGTGCGGTAGTTGTCGCGCTTGCCGAAGGTGACGGGCAGGCAAACTTGCCCTATCGGTGTGGTGGAACCATCAGTCACTCCTGAGAAAGGCTTGGTAGGTTGTACCTGCTCATAGGGCACTTGAAGGTTATCGAACGTGTCGACGGACCGGACGTTGAGCCCTGCGCTGCCGTCGATGAGAGTCTTGGTGACTTGCACATTGCTGATGACCGGGGAGCATAGCATAGTGAGTGTGCCTACGATGGCCACGCACTTGAGCTGGTCTGCCGAGTTGAAGGTGATGGAACATTGGGACCACCTGAGAGGGCATGTGGCCTCGAGCATGGGGAGCGCGACGTTCACCTCGGGAGCAAACTGTTTGAAGATGCGCTGAGAGGCTGGGGCTTGTGCACCGCCCAAGATGCAAGCGATCGCACGCGGCTCCTAGAAGCCCCCAGCCCCCTCGTCCTGGTGGTGGTCGTCGTTCCTTCTTGGTGGCGGCAGCGGGGGAAGACCGGTGTTACCCTGGGGGCGATCCTAGCGAGGCGGGTCCCTCTAGGCGCCCTCGCAAGGCCGGTCGTGCCACTCCTGGCGCGGGCCACAGTCGTCCCAGCGTCCGCCTCCACATCCTCCTCCGCGACCGTAGCCCCGGTCATTGCGCTCGGGGCATCGACCGTAGCGTCCTTCTCGTATGGCTCTGAGCTCCTGGTAGTCGCTGGTGTTGTGGGTGTTCAGGTTGTGGAAGGCGCAGAATGGCCGATTGTTCTTGGACGACTTAGGCTGGTCTCTGCGTCGCTTGGTGTCGGGCTCCGCTACGAGCACAACCGGCTCTTGCAACTGGCAACTCTAGGAGAGAGGCGCCCCTCCTCACCTCTTGCGCACTTGGTCGCCAGGTTGAACAGCTCCTGAGAAGTGCAGAGCTCCTCATGGATAGCCAGCTCTTCCTTCATCTTGACGTCACGGACGCCGTCGGAGAACGTGGAGATGATGGCCTCGTCCGTGACCTTGGGGATCTTGAGGCGGGTGTTGTTGAAGCGCTGGATGTACCTCTGGAGAGTCTCTCCTGGCTACTGCTTGATGCGGCGCAGGTCGCCCGAGGCCGGTGGGCGGTTGCGAGTGCCCTGGAAGTTGGCGACGAAGCGGTCACGCATCTCATCCTAGGAGGAGACCGAGCCGTGCTGCAGGTTCAGGAGCCAAGAGCGGGCCCCGTCCTTGAGAGCCATGGGGCGGTGGATCATGCCGCGGAGGTGCGCGCCTTGGTGCCAAGGCACCGTCTTGGGGTTGAGGTGGTGGAGGCACGCCAAAAGCCCCATCGCCCGCGGCTAGTTGAGGGGGAGGCAGAGAGTTGGACGGCGCTGGAGAGCCCCCTGCGGCGCGGACGAGCTCGGCGACGCGGTCGGGCCACTCCTCGTAGATGTCGTCGACAGGGCGATAGTGCAGGAGCTCGTTCGCCGCGATGAGTGCAGCTCGTGCCTCCATGGGAGCGCGGTGTGTGCGGGACGAAGAACCCGCATGGGTGAGCGACGGAGTATCGGTGCGACCGTCCTGCCACGCTGAGGGGTGCAACGAGGGCGCCTGCTGCTCGTTCCCCACCGGGCCGGTGGCAGCGTTGGCGACGGGAGACGGAGAACGACGAGGTGGCCCGCCTACGGGAGCCGTCTGAGCGACATGGGCGGAGAGGGCAGCCCGACGCTCAGCTCGAGCACGGCGAGCTTCCGCCATGGAAACGACGGAGCGACGGAGCGACGAACCGACGGAAGAGAAACCAAGGCACACCCCTACCTGGCGCGACAAATCTCAGATGTGGAGCTTCGGCAAACCCGTAAGGTTCGAACACTAGGGTGCGTGCGAAGTCTTTCCCTCCTGTCGATCTACGCTCAAGCTCGCTAAGATCTTGTGGACGAACTCGACGAACTCACAACATAGAAACAGACACGAGGTTTATACTGGTTCGGGCCACCGTTGTGGTGTAATACCCTACTCTAGTGTGGTGGTGGATGGATTGCCTCTTGGGCTGATGATGAACAGTACAAGGGAAGAACAGCCTCCTGAGGTTGAGGTGTTCTTCTGTGAGCATTGGCTTCTCGCTCTGTGCGATTTCTCGATCCCCCTTTCTACTATGGTGTCTAGTCCTATTTATAGAGGCCCTGGTCCTCTTCCCAAATATCGAGCGGGAAGGGAGCCAACAACGACAGGAAAATTTGATGGGGGACAGCTAGTACAAGCTATCCTGACAAAAGCGGTCTTCGCCTGCGAAAAGCCCTAGGGTGACACCGTCTCGGGCTCCACGATAACCTCCGCCTTGCCATCCTCCTGGTCTTGGTCTTGTTGCACCAATATGGCAACCTTTTCCTGATGCCTCGGTACTCTTCGTCTGCGCTTGCTTCCTTAGCACCAAAGAGGAAACAAGGACTTTGCATGCACCGGCACCCGCCTGGCACCGTTCATCATGGCTCACATCACGAGTCCCTCGTGAGGTTTGCCCCGCCTTGATATCTCCGCTCCTCGTGAGCCTGCCTGGCTAGGCCACTGCAGAGGAAGTCTTGTGTCGTCCGCCTTGCGAGGCTTGGACCCTCGCGAAGGCCTTGGATGTCTTGTTGATGAAGATGGGCCGTACGGCCTGCAGCGTAGCCACGCCATGGGCCGCAGGCAGGCAAGTCTGGGGACCCCTGTTCCCAGAACGCCGACACGTTCCTTGACCATGTTGACCACGCCGCGCCGAGAGCACTAGGGTGGTGGACGACGGCGAGGCCTAGGAAGGGGACGACGCGGAGCTGGGGAAGACGCGGCAGTGGAAGCCCGCACGGAGAGGAGTACGAGCGGTGTGAGGCTGTTGTCGCCGCGGAATAACAGGGGGTGTGGGTGAGTAGAGGGATGGCTTGGCCAGCGGTGGGAGTAGTAGGGGGCGGTGAGGCCTCTGCGGCATCACAGCCGGCCACGGGAGGCAGGAGCACGCGGCATGACCGGCACTCCTCTGGGCGGCTGGAGCAAGAAGACCAGAGGTTGAAGAAGCAATACGGACGTTGGATGGACATCGTATGATCACTGCAGCTAGAATCATTCATACTGACTAAGTTGACAAAGCCCTTAGTACGCGTCAACTTAGTAGGCCCACAGGTCAGCTTCCGAAATGCTGCGCCCCAGATGTCAGGGGGAGGATTCATTTTTTGGGCGGGTGAAGCTAGAATATCCGAGATTGAAGAAGAAGCACGACATCCGTTGGATGGACATCCAACGGCCACTGCTGCTAGAACCGTGTGTTGACTATAATAAGGTTCCAAAGCCTTGCATACGCGTCAACTTCTTTTTTTAGGGGACCCATCAACTTAGTAGGCCCACAAGTGTGTGGAAGATAACTTATAACCCATTTGTGATTTTTAAGAATGTACATCCCATTTTTGAATTCTAATGGAATTTACTACATCCCATTTACAGTTTGTTAAAAGTACAACCAATTTCAACCAACCGTTCAAAACAGAATTCAATAAAATTTCCCACATTTTGATGGGATCCCAAATATTTTTATCCCGAAATTTCTAGTCAGATTAAATACAATTTCAATATAAATTTATATTACGTAAAAATCCAATGAAACATTGTGCACGCAACAATTAATGAAATTAAAATTTTCAATATCCAAAAATAATATTTTATAAAGTAATTACGTGTTTGGTGCATTTTTTATAGTTACTCCCCAATTTTTATAATCACATCCCATTTATTATTTCTTAAATCCCATTTTCTTGTTAAGCCTAATGCATCCTTCCTAGGAAAGATTTGCAGCCCAGCGGGGCGGAGAATAACAACTTGACCTTGCCTGGGTATTCCTAAAAAAAGGATAGCTGGGCTAGCCATTTTGACCTTGAAAAAAATTAATATCTGGGCTGGATATCTGGCCTGGGCTAGACGGGCCACAGCCCGCCCAGTTAATAGCTGCAGTGATGTTTTCATTGTTGTTCCTAGGAGAAAAATTAATATCTGGGCTAAAAATCGCTCAAGAAAAACTCTGCAGTGCTCACACCTCAAAAACACAAATACTGCTCGAGCTGCTTGGTCCCAGCTGTCGGCCGCTTCTTGTGCAATTCTCTCGTTTATTGACTACATAGGTTCACAATGGTGTGGGACCGTGATGTTAGGAAACCAGGAGGAAGAAAAAAATTTATAGTTTTATATACTAATAAGGAGGCACTTGCTATCATCCTCTCCAAGTAAAGTCATCTCCTCATCCTCATGTCCGTTGACCATGTTGACAACGCGAGACGGCGGCGCCACGACGAGCACAACAACTCAAAGGGCGACGAAGAGGGCCTCACAGGCCCTACGGATGGTCTGATACGGCGC
This sequence comes from Aegilops umbellulata, assembly GCA_032464435.1. NCBI lineage: Eukaryota > Viridiplantae > Streptophyta > Magnoliopsida > Poales > Poaceae > Aegilops > Aegilops umbellulata. The sequence continues at coordinate 5,243,593 of CP136059.1, forward strand.
CTGCTACTCATTCGGGAAGCCAGGATCATAGGGCCACATGTCCGTGACGTCATTGTCGTTCGCTTGTTCACCGGTGCTCGTTGAGGAGACGGAGGTTGCAGCACAGGTCCTCCTGCGCTTGTAGCTCTTCCGCCATTAGGGCGTCGAAGTGCGGCCGCACCTGCTCTATGGTGAACACGGCATGAACCGGCTTGGACAGTGGTGCCAGCTCCTGGTCGGAAGCTACGTCCATCGTCTGATTGTTGTCGCTCAGCTCGGCGAGGTAGCTGGCGAGCCAGCATGTCCGGCTGCTGGACCGACCCGCTGCCAAGCACGAGTCTGATGGCCCTGGCCCACCCAGACCGCCTCCCTCGCCCGCGCGCACTTTCCGCCCCAAACGCTTAGCGCCGCCCGCCCGGCTTCCCGGTGCATGCGATTGCTCCGCCTTCAAACGACACAAGTGTCGTCCGTCCGTCCTTCTGCCGCCCACATTAATGACATGCGGTTGCCGAGCCGGTTACTCCGGCGCCACACGTCCGTCCCTCCGCCGCCCACCATTGCTATATAAACTGTTGCGCCAGCCATAGCCGCAGTCATCTTCATATGTTCCTATTCTCCTGTCCACACCACTATTGCCCACCATGGCTTCCTCGCGCTACAGCGCTCTTCGGGACGGGCGGATGAAGGACCACAAGGAGATGGCAGCCGTTGCTGCCAACTGGCTGGCCAGCAGGCAGCCGGAGGACGACGACGACATCACAATGGAGATCATGGTAGTCGATGATTCGGCGCCAACCCCGTCCTCCATGCCATCCTCGCTGGTGCATTGCACCATGACCATCGGCGAGGCCCGCGCCCAATATATGGACACGGTGAGGCAAAAGCGTGAGGAGCAGTTCCGGGAGGCGCAGGTCGACGCCGCCTACAACCACCATCTCCTCCAGGAGCACCTGCAGGCGGAGGAGCAGATCGCCGCGGAGCGGGCGGAGCAGGAGGCGCTGCTCGACTCGTACCGCTCCGCCCGTGAGGGCTGCCTCGAGCGCTGGCGGTACCGCATGCGGGTGGCGGAGGCTGCGACCGCCTACAAAGAGGGCGATGAAGGGGCCGAGGTGCTATTTGGCGAGACCGAGGACGAGGCAGAGGACAATGCCGGCTCCGACGAGACCCTACTCCGCCGAGGCCCCGCGGCACCAACAGCGAGGCAGAGGACACCGCCGGCTCCATCGAGGCGCCACCCTGCCGGAAACGAGGGGGAGGATTTCCCCCCGCTCCGCCGAGGCCCCGCCCCGCTGCCAACGAGGCCGCGCCACACAGAAAATGAGGAAGAGTAGAACATGGTAGGTCGCCGCCGCTCGGGTCCATGTAAGGCCACCGCTGCTACCCTCCGGTTGCTGGCACTGAGCTGTACATCATGGAGCAATTCTATGATTACAAGCTGATTGAAGAGCGCTCCGTGGTTGAGCAAGCTCATGAGATAGTCATTTGCTAGAGAACTTGAGCACTTCAGTTGTATGCTACCGGACAATGTGCGAAGTAAAAAGGAATAGAAGGAGTACAAAGTGTTTGAGCAGCTTTTTAGCGTTCCTGTACATTGCAATCACAGCGATTCACATGTCATAGAGAACATTCAAAACAATCGATGATTATGCATCTCAACTATTCACATGTCAGAGCCAATATTTACTTCACAACTAAATAATAAAGAAAAAATGGATCGACGCTGCTGACAGCAAAGGGCGTCCCATTCGAAAATATCAAACGCATGTCTTCTTGCTAAAATCAATGAGCAAAATTTGACAAGGTTTTCCCATTCCAAAATATCAAATGCCTACGGTTGTGGAATGGGCAGGGTTTGCCATCAGTTTGGACATTGACATGGCAAATCATGCTAAATAAACCAGCTGTTCTTTTTGTGTAGCTCCACCAAAATCAACCAAATTCTCGCGTAGCTTGTATGATTTCGCCCTTATATGTTGCAACGCCTTGAACTTATCGGCACCTCCTTCCTTGTGGTGGAAATGAATGATTTGATGTATTTATGAACATTTTGTGCAGTTCCCATTGAAATCAAGCTCAGCACCCCTGTTTGCACAAATACAAATAAAGTGATTAGTATAAAGCAAACTGTATTATGAATTGACAGTTTAAACAGGCACCTACATGGTCCATGTAGAGCACACTTTTACAAAAATGGAACTCACCGGAAAGAATCCTAGAACAACATTGTACTCACGCATCACAGCAAGAAAATGGAGATTTGTCAGTCCTTCTGAGCTGAAGTTAGTTTGGTCTTGTGGGGGGTAATGTAACCATCCTTCAACTGCTCCTTCTGATGAGAAGATAGACAGGGCTTCTTCATCCTGGCATAATCGGAACTAGTCACTTCACGTACTCCATATTCTTCTTCAGAGGAGGATGATCCTATTGTGCAAAGACAAGAGGATAACTAAATTCTAGCATCCCTGTTTGCTCGAAAAAAAAGGAAAGGAAATATTTAAAACAACACAGATGAAGCACTTCTCAAGGACAATACCACTTTTTGATGACAGCATCTAAACAGTAGCACAACACCAATAGAGATGACAAAGCTCCATCATATGGATGAAATCAGTGGGCGAGTACCAATCTTTGTCAGGAGGCTTATTGTGTAGAGCATACAGATGAAGCACTTCTCCGGAACCATCTATTGCTATCTACTGTGGTGGCCATGCTTACTATATACTCCTCGATTAGATTAATGTTTCCAACATCTTCTTGTGCAGTTCCACTAAAATATATGGTATCTTCAAAGAAGATCCCTGTTTGCACAAGTAGAGAGAATTACATATTACATTAAGAGTGACATCAAATCAGTGGCAAAACAATTGCTCGTTCCACCCATAGCAATAAATTAAGATGCAAAACTATATCATTGCTTGTGTCATCACAGTTCCAGTACTTCATTATAGCACCAGGAGTTGATTTTTGTTTTTCTTATGCGTGTTCTTCCCCTTCATCACTTGGTTCAATAACAGACAAGCTTGGCCTTCAATGTAAGATTTGGCATTTCAATTAGGTTGCACAAGTATAGCACTAAATAATGACAATAATTTTCTGATGAAAGTGGCAAAATATAGGCCAACCGTTGTGAAATACCCTTATCTTACCTCAATGGGATATTACGGTGGACATACAGATTGGAAGTCTTGTCTCCATTTGTGCAGTTCACTAAAATGAAGCAACATTATCGTACAAGTAGCACAACATATGAAAGCACAAGGCAGAATCATGTGAAAGAAGGCTAGTACTGACCTCTCATGATGCATAATTCAAACAACTCACAAGAAGAAGTTCTGAACCAAATTTGCCAAAATAGATAGGAAGTAAGATCTCCTCTTGTGCAGTTCCACTAAGATCTATCAATCAAGCAACGTTGTCGGTGTGACATTTTGGTTGAACTGCACAAAACACTCTTAAAACAAAAGTGTTTTGTGCAGTGCAACAAAAGGTCACAATGGCAATGAGGTGAAGTAGATAACCCTGTTTACACAGAGGTGCAAAGGAAACAACAAGTGGTCAATAACGGTGGATGACACAGAAGCCAACAAAAAGAAGCATCTACCTTACCTAAATGGGAAAGAAAGCAAGACAGTAGCATTTCTCACACGGTGGCATTGATTAATATTAACAGAGAGATTATATTTACAATAAAATTTGTTAAACATGTAATTTTCTTTTAACTATGGCATTGCATCAATTTTCCAGCGGCATTATTAGAGGGTGTTTGTTTATAGGGTCATTTTGGTGGCGGAACTAAAAAAACTCCGTGTCAGTCCCATCTAAATCAAACATGAGGGACTTTTAGGGACTAAAAGTGGGCATTTGGGACTAAAGAAAGAACACCCCGAGGGAGTCTTTTTGGGACTTTTTCCAATAGTTGCCCCTGCCACGCATCGCACCTTGTTTCATAGTTCACTACTAGGGGTAACATGGTCTTTGAGCATGTCATTTAATAACCTCTCGTCCATGTTTAGTCCCTGGAACCAAGCAGGTAGGGACTAGGGAGTTTTTAACCAAACAGGGCCTTAGATTAACAATAGCTAAAGAGTTGCACGGGATAGTGGACGCACCAGCACCATGTGCATCTACCGATGTACTGGGGTGATGCACAGTCTGTTGCAACAAAGAACAAACAACCAAGGAGCATATTTGTGCTGGTCCCAGATTTGTTATCTTTAGACACCTTTCCCTATGTGAGCGCAGCAAATCTAGTCGTGCTCAAACTCTACAACCTTGTCCCCCAAAACAAAAGATCAGTTCGTTACAGATGTGTGTATTGCGTTTGTCATTGTTTTCCCTTTTCGACCAACGTAGGTGCTGGATAGCCAGTTTGTACTAGTACTTTCCCCACTTCCTTTCCTTTGTGAACCACGTCCTAGATTTATGCTATACAACTTTCCCCACTACTTTCCCCCATTCCTGTCCTCTTTGAACCACGTCTTAGATTCATGCGATACAACTTTCCCCCTTCCTTTCCTTTTTGAACCACGTCCTAGATTCATGCTATACAACTTTTCCCACTACTTTCCCCCATTCCTTTCCTCTTTGAACCATGTCCTAGATTCATGGTATGCAACTTTGCCCACTACTTTCCTGTTTGATCCAACACCTAGATTCGAGTGCAGAAGCGGAAAAATCCCACATGCAGCTAGAGCAATGCACGTGGAATAAGTAAATTATACCTTAAGGTTCTTGGGGTGTGGTACGGTGGGCGACCGGAGGCCGTTCGACCCACACTATGTACGGTTGTGAAGAAGAAGGGGTCGGAGGCCCTCCCGCGCCGCCGCTGGGTGAAAGTGAACAGCTGCGCCGGTAGTGGATTCCCTCCCTTGCCGACGGCGACAGCGTTAAGCCTCCTTCCCTTCCCGGCGGACGGCTCTTTGACCAGCAGTGAGGGGAGAGAGAGAGGCTAGCGAAGTCATGTTTAGATCTAGAGAGGGTGAGAGAGTGTGAAGAGAGCAACTACAAGCAGACCAGCAGTGAGGGGAGAGAGAGAGAGAGGCCAACAAAGTTTTGTTTAGAACTGGAGAGGGTGAGAGAGTGTGAAGAGAGCAAATACAAGAGCTGAGGCTCCAGCGTGTATATATATACTGGAGAGAGTGTGAAGAGTGCAAACCCAAGAAAACAAGTGCCGAGGCTGCAGCTTATACGTGATGAGGTGATTATACGGTCACTACGAGATCTTATAGCTCCATATCCATCCATTTTGACCAGTCAAAGAATCCTCCTGGCACGAATTATGCTCAAGTGTAGTTATCGAACCCGAGACCTCAAGTTTGATGAGCGAACATGATAACCAGTTACACAACCCTCCCGTTATGTTCAACGAGAGGAAAATAACCTTTTATACATTCGTGCATTCGTGTGACAAGCATGCTGTGTTTTTTGTGTGTGTGGGAGTCATTGGGATTTAAATCATAATCGTGTCATGTGGCTTTGGTGGTCAGACTATCCATAGTGGTGCAGAAATAATGCAACCTTAGTCACCTTACCTCTCTCCACATAGTATGTTGGGTCCCACCAGTCAGACGGTGAAACAAACAAATTAATAAGAAAAATTAAAAGCGCCAGCGGTGTATCTTACCTCACACATCTCGCTACAGCTCGGGAACACTGTCCAATTGATCCCTCTGTTCGCTCATGTATTATTTTAAGTGAATCCTTATTATAACATGAACACAATTTTGGTCACTTGTATGCGACCTAAGTCAGTGTGCCACCATATCTCGTACGACTCCCTCCGTCTCGGTGTAATAAGTCACGTTAGAAGGTGTAGCAGGACCAAGGTGCAAGCAGATTGGAGGAGAAGGAGAAACTTGACCGGTCATTCCTCCAATCAAAGCCCTGATTTCTGTCTCTAAACGCAACAATTAATCCAAACAACTAAGAGATGCCTCTTCTCTTCTTGTACGTACTCCATTTGTATCTCACTTCCTGTGGCTTTGCACTCGCACGATTTTCCTATTCTATGAACCTGTGTGTGCGTGTGCATTTGTGTGTTTAACAGCATGTGTGTGTTAGAGAGAGCAACAGATCGACCTACTCCTACAGAGAGATGGTGTGTAGTGTACGATTTTAGCCGCAAGAGTCGGTGCATCCTCTGGTTTTCGGGCGTCCGGTAGGGACAGGCGGATAGCTGCCATGCCCGCTCCTGATCAGCCTAGCCCACCCAAAGCCCCTCCATCGCCCGCGCGCGCTTCCCGCCCGAAACAGTCAGTGCCGCTCCAAAGAATTGGTGCCACATTCATGCCCGGGCAGAGCGGACGCGACTTCTCACTGGCACCTGCGTTGAAGGGATAAGCGGATTCAAGAGTGATGGTTGCTTCGTCCGTCCAACTTACTGCTGGGTCTATGTGATTTGACGGCTCATTGCTCATTATTACTGAGGTGGTAGGACTGCTGGATGTCCCACGCATTCGACGAAAGGAGGTACTACTAGATTACAATTTTCTCCATTCTTATGGCGGAGGAGTGCAAGAGCAGTGAAAACACGCAGGCTCAGTGATTACATGGCCCACCTCACACTATCACCATATTTTTTGGACACCGTGCGACACCTAACTCTTTACATAGTACTACTTGTATAGTACGTACTGTAATTTATCAGTGAGATAGTCCAATTCTATGAAGCTTCCAGCTTTTGTTACATGTATCTTGCGTCCAAGGTTGCCCGTTGCAACATTTCATCAAATACAAAGGAGACTAACATGCATGCTATTGCATCTCAATGATTGACAGATCATAGCAAATATGTACTCCCTCCGTTCCAAAATAAGTGTCTCAACTTTATGCTACATACGGAGCAAAATGAGTGAATCTACACTCTAAAATACGTCTATATACATCAGTGTTTGGAGTATGTACTAGTAGTTCATATTGAAATATACTAAAGGACATATATATTCCAAACAATATGATAATCTCTCTAACCAGGGTAGTAGGGACAAGGAGTAAACGGAGGGAGTACTAGTAAAAATTTCTCCTCGTCCTGCGAGCCACCGCGCGCGTGGGCGAGGGAGCGGGCGTAAAGCGTACAGTACTACTACTACTCATGCAGTCCCTAGCCATTGAAACAGAGACAGCTAAAGAAAAACACGATCCATGCAGTCCCTAGCCCTTGAACCGTAAACCCTAACTAGGCTCTAATTTGCTGGAAACGTCAGCAGTTCCTAAGAAATGAAGTTTCCAACCCTTTGACCATCGGATCATTTTGTGCAGTTTCACCAAAATCGAGATGAGCATCCCTGTGGCAAAGAAATTGAAGAAGCGTGATTAGAATAAGATTACTGGGACTAGTTGATGAGACATAAACTCATCAAAAATACAGTACGTAGAAGCCAGTAGAGGTATGTGCGGGGCAAAGAAGTAGAGAAATATCCACATGGAGTGATGTGGGCAGCTGGAGCAGTGGTGCAAGCCGGCTGTAAAGGGAGTTGTACCTGAGGGATGTTGGGACGTAGCTCAACCTAGAGGAGGGCGGAGGGAGCAGGCAACTACCCACGTCACGGCAGTGAGCAATGGACGAAGGTTCCCTCACCGGCTTTGTGAGAGAGAATGGCGGGGACCCATGATCGGGACGTGCCGATAGTGGGTTTTCGCCGTCGGCGACGGCGATCGCATCTACACTAAGCATCCACCCCTCCCCCCGGCGGACGTGATCCATCAGGATGTTAGAGATGTGGCCACAGTGGTTTTGTGCGAGAGAGTGTGAAAACTGAAGAGAGCAACCCCAGCAAGCAACCACTCACCCACACCTGCTGTTATTCTCCGGCGATGGAAGACGAACTAGTAAACCCTCGTATAGTCGTACTCCCCTCTGCGTGGGAAACGACTGCCGAGTCTTCCCTGGCTCCGTGTCATTCCCTTCCTAGGCCTCGCCGTCGTCCACTGCCCTGGTGCTCTCGGCGCGGCCTGGCTGACTTGTGGGCCTACTAAGTTGACGGGGACGGAGGGCTTTATCAACTTAGTCAATATGCACGATTCTAGATCCAGTGACCGTACGATGTCCATCCAACGGCCGTAGTGCTTCTTCAACCTCTGGTCTTCTTGCTCCAGCCACCCAAACCAACGCCGGTCGTGGCTCGTGCTCCTGCCTCCCCTGGCCGGCTGCGATGCGACGGAGGCCTCCCCGCCCCTACTACTCCCACTACTGGCAAGGCCATCCCTCTACTCACCCACACCCCTTGTTATTCTGCGGCAACGACAGCCTCACACCACAGCGAACCAGTGAACCCTCATACTCCTCTACGCGTGGGCATCCACTATCGCGTCTTCCCCGGCTCTGCGTCGTCCCCTTCCTAGGCCTCACCGTCGTCCACCACCCTGGTGCTCTCGGCGTGGCCTCGTCAACGTGGTCAAGGAATGGCTTCCATCGGACATGGACTGTACGTGGAGAGGCTGACAGCTGGGTCCACGGCCGCAGCAAGGAAGTGCCTCCTTATTACGCGCAAAATAATTATTCCTGCACCTGACAGCAGGGACCCACCGAACGGGCCACCGTATTTCACGAAAAAAACGTTTCCCCCCGACCGCTGGGACCTACCAGCTACATCTTCGCACGCAAGGAAGTGCGTCCGGGCAAAAAAAATGATTCGCCCCCTGACTGCTGGGACCCACCAGCTACATCTTAGCACGCAAGGAAGTGCCTGACAGTCAGGACCCACCTGGTCGAAGCTTACGTAGCGTTGTCATCCTGGTCGCGAACATGTACATACATACTAGTCGATGTAGAGGCGCACACTTAGCATATACACGTACATATAGCGGCCAGGGTGCAAGAAAGTAAATACGGCCACGTATGTACATACGGGCGGGGTCTCGAACACCTACTCGCGCGTACGTACGGCCAGGGCTCGTGTACATGGGTGGGTCGGAATGGAGAAACAGCGTCGTCGTCGTGTTCATGGGGAGCCAACCAGCTGGGTCGGAACGGAATGCGTCGTCGTGTTCATCAGGAGGGCTTGGACGAAACAGCCGATGGAAACGAGGCCTAGCGTACCGCAGAACAGAGGAAACGACCTTGTGTTCGATCGGCCATGTTCGAAACGGGATCTGTTTCATCGAGAGGGGTCTGGCGTTCCGCAAAATGGAGGAAATAGACCTCCTACGGTCGAAACGGGGGTCCTATTGATCGGGAGGGGTGTGGCGTACCGCAAAACGGAGGAAACGGGTCCTATTGATCGGGAGGGGTGTGGCGTACCGCAATACGGAGGAAACAGACTTGTGTTGGAACGCTATGGTCGAAACGAGGGTCCTGTTCATTGGGAGGGGTGTGGCGTACCGCAAAACGGGACTCCACGAGATACTGTTCATCTCCACCGTCGACCCCCTCCAGCCTCCACCTGCAACTGTTCATCCACCGTCGACCTCCTCCAGCCTCCACCTGCGACTGTTCATCCACGGGCTCCTGTTCATCCAGCCTCCACCGCGCGCTACTCCACCGGCTATTGTTCAACCAGCCCTCTCCACGGGCTCCTGTTCAACCACCCCTCCACGGGCTACTGTTCATCCAGCCCTCCACCGTCTACTGTTCATCCAGCCCTCCACGGGGTGGTCCTGTTCAACCAGCCCTCCACGGGGTCCTGTTCATCCAGCCCCCACCGGCTCGATCGATTGGGGTCCTGTTCATCCAGAGGCAACACCACGGGGTCCTGTTCATCCACCCCCACCGGGAACTGTTCATCCAAACCCCCCAGCAACACTCACTGTTCATCCGAAGGCAGCATCGTTCGGCTTCGGATAGCAGCAATAGCGAGGAATCACTCGATCGGGTTCAGTTAACAGCCATCGACCGATCGCTCTGGTTCAGTAACGCATAGCCTGCAGTGCAATCGCTCGGGTTCAGTTAGAGCCCAACGCCTCGCTCGGGTTCAGTTAGAGCCCAATGCCTTGCACCCACGCACGTGCGTGTACGAGAGAAACGCGCATCGCTCGGCCCCGACCACCCACCGTAACCGGGAACACATATTTTCCTCGCCCTCGCTTCTACCATGGTTTTTTTCGTCATGGATGGCCCAAAGAATGTCATGCAGCTGCGTATCCGGCCCGCCCAGGACGAAAAGCCCATTTTCTATCATGATTTTTTGTCACAGAAGTAGGAGCCCACCACATCTATGATGATAGTGGGTTTTTTCACAATTATCGTCATAGAAGTGTCATAAGTATGATAGAAAAATAGTTCGTTTGGCCCAAAATGTCACGGATGTGTCTTTTTTTGTCGTGGTTGCCACACAGCCCATGACATCACCCATAATAGAGGAGGCCATGCTCCCACTACGGACTGTCAGTACGACCTGCAGGCGGCGGGCCCTACCTGTCTGTGAGATACCGACTCCTGACCAGTCGGCACGGGGGAGGCCGACTCCCGACCAGCCGGTCCTCCCCCTCCCTTAGAGTCCGCGCACCATTAATCAGAAGAGATGGGGAGTGGCTACAGTAAGCGCCCACCAGGCGGCGGCACTGTAGCCATGCTCTCCCCGACAAAGAACATCTCATCAGTGGCACTGCCACAGTACTAAGCAGCCGGCAGGAGCCGCCAGCGGCGAGCGCGGCCTGTCGGCCAAGTACGAGACAGCCGGCGGGACCCACCAAGCGGCGGGCTCCAGCGGCTGGCGGAGAAGCCGGCGACCGTAGACACTGAAAGACGTGTCCTACACTCGGCTAGATTACCATTGTACCCCTGGGGGTAGGTCTATATAAACCCCCCATGGCACCATGCAAAGTGTTCAGACCTTAGTCCACCCACACACACACATAGAGAGGGGAAGCTAGGGCTATCCTTGTTCTTCTTCCCCCTTTAGAGAAACAGCTCAAGGAGCAAGCTTATAGCCACCATTGTTGCTTGAGTGATCATGCAGAGACCCCGCGGAGCAGGAGTAGGGGTGTTATCTCCCAGGAGAGCCCCGAACCTGGGTAAGATTCGCCGGTGAGTTTGTTTGCGCCCTATCCCGTTTCCAGGCACCGGCAACGTATTATTAGCCCTCTCCGTGATAAGTCATCCTTTGGCATATGTCGCATGACACCCCCAACATTTGGCGCCCACCGTGAGGCTAGGTGCGCCGTCATCCGCAGATTTGTTCTGGAAGGGAACCTTGTTCCTCCCTAGCGAGCGCAGCCAGCCCGGCACGCCTGATGGCGTTTGCACCGACACGCTGCATGGCGCTGAGCTTGCCTGCGCGGCGAGCTGCCTCGCTGACCTTATCGGCAAGATCCGCCTCCCCGATGATCCCGCGCCCGACACGGGAGCAGCCACCTCCGAGAGCTGCCTCCTCGACCTCCTTGGCAAGCTCGACATCGCCAACAAGCCGGCCTCTGATCTAGAGTCGATCAGCTCCACCGGCCCGATGGTTGTCGACTCTGACACGGCATCCCTTGACGCCTTCCCCGGCAATGTGCTGATCATCGATCCCACTCCCTCGCGCCGACAGCGGTGGCAACAGCGTCGCGGAGGTGCCTGTCATCAGCCACGACAGAGCCTCTGGTGGGGCTGCCCAAGACCCGCTGCAGGAGGCGCTGCAGGATCTGCCTGCGCCCATCGCGGAAGAGGCCAATGCCGAGATGCTAGAAGCCTGCCGTGTCTCACTCGTCGAAAGCACCAAGAAGTTGGCCACCATGAGACGCCTCTCAGAGGCCTACCAGCACGAGATCGGCCGCGCTGTTGGCGGCACACCGGCCGCTGGCGGGCCCAGTCGCATTGGCACGGTCCGACAGCACGGCGCTGCCATCGCTAGCATGTTCGGGGTAGACCGCCCTGTCTATGCCACGCCCATGGAGAACATACGAGCTGCCCAGGCGGCAGCAGATGAGCTAGACCACCTCGAGGCGACGAGTGTTGCTGCATGATGGAGCGCATTCAACAGCTCATTAACGTGGCTGCCGCGCAATAAGAAGCCGGCTGTCGTGCCTAAAAACCATGCCGGCGGGTTGAGAACCCGCCTTCTCGCAGAGAGCAAGGCGCGACCTCTCGGACGCCGACAGGCGGCGTCCGTGATAGACGAGACAAAGAGCCGGCTGCTAGCCGCAGACGCACACGCCTCACCATCGAGCGCGGCCAAGATGGACGCCCATGAGCAGCGGAACGACGAGATGACTATCCGCCTCCTCCTCCTCCACCTCGCAGGGAGAGGCGTGCTTCCCTGCCGCCTGTTGAGCACCCGACTCTCGGCGACCGACTGGGCCACCGAGAAGGAATCGGAGAGAATGACGCCCGCCACCGGTCGATCGTCTCGCTCGATCCCTGGCGCTAGAAGAGGAAGACGCGATGGGCCCACCTTGTTTCGGCCCGCACATCCGTGACGAGCCCTTCCCCAAAGGGTTCTCGCTCCCACGAGACACACCCAAGTACAATGGCTCCGTGAAGCCAGAAGATTGGCTGGTGGACTACTCCACGGCCGTCAACATAGCAAACAGCAACAAGCGCATTGTCGTGAAGTACGTTCCTCTCATGCTCCAGGGCACGGCCCGAACATGACTGAACAGCCTGAAGCCCCGTAGAATCAACAGCTGGGTAGATTTCATTGAGGTCTTCGTCCACAACTTCATCAGCACCTACAAGCGGCCGCCCAAGCCCCGCCAGCTATCGCTTTGTGTTCAAGTCCCTAACGAGTCCACCCGCGACTACCTGACATAGTGGGCTGAACTGTTCAACTCCTGCGAAGGGGTGCACGAGGTGCAGGCCATAGAGTACTTCACTGCCGGGTGCCAAGAGGGCGCCTTACTCAAGCACCGACTCCTCTGCGATGAGCTAGCTACAGTCGACGAGCTGCTGGTCATAGCAGACAAGTACGCCACTGTCGACTCCTCCATGAAGTCGCAGCTCTGAGTGGATGCTTCTGGGAAGGTGCTCCCTCCAGCTCCTCGAACACCGGCTAGAGACAACAGTCGGTGCCAGCAACCGAACGACAACAAGCGGAAGGCCCCGCAGTCGGCTTCCATCAGCCGGCAGGTGGAGACAATTGAGGACCAGCATCCTCAAGGACAACCTAGCACCAAGCGTCAGAAGGGCGGCAAGCCAGCTTGGTTGCCTGCTTTCTCCTTCGAGCAGACCCTCGATGCCCCTGCAAGTTCCACAGCAGCGTGAAGCCATCCAACCATACCACCCGGAAATGCTACTGGCTCGTCCGCGTTGCCAAGGGAGAAGGACCGCCTCCTCCACCTACTGGCCCGCGGGCTCCGTCTCCCCAACAGCCGGCCGCCCATCTAGCAGTCGGCGCATCCAAGACGATTTCCGTGAAGGACATGGTGCTTACGTTGTCTTCACCAGTGTGGCCAACGACAGACACATCCGACGTTAGCAGCACCACGAAGTGAATGCAGTTGCCTCAACTGCTTCAGAGTTCATGCACTGGTCTGCGAAGCCTATCAGCTGGAGTTGTGCTGACCATCCGAAAGTGATGCCTTCTCCGGTTTCCTATGCCTTGGTGTTGGATGCCACCCTTGCAACGGAGAGGCGAGCTGCTCGCTTCTCCCGAATTCTGATAGATGGCGGCAGCAGCATCAACATTCTTTACCGCGATACCATGGAGAAATTGTGCATCAAATAGAAGCGGCTCCAGCCTAGTCGGATGGTGTTTCATGGCATTGTGCCCGGCCTTTCCTGCTCACCAATTGGCAAGGTCAAGATAGATGTCCTCGTCGGAGACAAGAATCATTTCCGCTGTGAGGAAATTTGGTTTGAGGTGGTGGACCTGCAGAGCCCTTACCACGTGCTCTTAGGCCGGCTGGCTCTAGCCAAGTTCATGGCAGTACCACATTATGCCTACCTCAAGATGAAGATGCCAGGAACCAAGGGCATTATCATGATAAATGGAGACTATGAGAATCGACAGCCTGTGCTGCAGCCAGTAGCCGGCTGGCCGAGTCCCTTGTGATTGCCACTGAGAAGAAGCTCCTGGACCGGGTGGTGGCCATGGCCGGCAAGCAGCCGGACCTGTCACCAGAAACCAAAGAGTCAGAGACCCAGGGCTCCTTCCATCCGGCCAAAGAAACAAAGAAGATCCCCTTGGACCCTGAGACCCGGAGAGGCACGCTATCGTAGGTACCAACCTTGATAGCAAATAGGAAAGCGAGCTTGTCGATTTCCTCCGTGAGAATCGGGACATCTTTGCATGGTCTCCCAAAGACATGTCGGGTGTTCCGACGGATTTCTCCGAGCACAAGCTACATGTCAGAGCAGATGCCAAACTAGTCAAACAACCTCTCCGCCGACTGTCAGAAGAGAAGAGAAGAATTGTTGGTCAAGACATAGCCCGGCTTCTAGCAGCCGGCTTCATTCTGGAAGTGTTTTTTCCAGAGTGGCTTGCCAACCTAGTCCTTGTACTGAATAAGAATAACAAGTGGCGCATGTGCATTGATTACACTAGCCTCAACAAAGCCTGCCCCAAGGATCCGTTTGCTTTGCCTCGGATTGACCAAGTGATAGGCTCCATAGCCGGATGCAAGCTGTTGACTTTCTTGGATGCCTACTCGGGTTACCACCAGATCAAGTTCAACCAGGCAGACTGCCTGAAGACCGCCTTCATCACACCGTTCGGAGCCTTCTGCTACCTGACCATGACATTAGGCTTGAGAAATGCCAGTGCCACATTTCAGCGTTGCATGCAGAAGTGCCTCCTCAAGCAACTCGGCAGGAATGCCCACGTCTATGTAGACGATATTGTGGTGAAGACGGAGAAGCGTGGTACCCTCTTGGAAGATCTCAAGGAAACTTTTGAAAATCTGCGTCGGTTTCAGATCAAGCTCAACCTCGAGAAATGTGTCTTCGGCGTACCAGCCGGCCAGCTCCTTGGCTTCTTGGTCTCAGAATGTGGCATCGAGTGCAACCCTGTGAAGATCAAGGCCATCAAGAGGATGGAGAGACCCACCTGACTGAGAGACGTCCAGAAATTCACCGGCTGTTTGGCGTCCATCAGCCGTTTTATTAGTCGACTGGGCGAGAAGGCTCTTCCCCTGTACCAACTCATGTAGAAGACCACTCATTTCGAGTGGAATGACAAGGCGGAAGAAGCTTTTCTCTGGTTGAAGAAGATATTAACCACGCCGCCTATCCTGGCGGCTCTGACTTCTAAAGAACCCATGTACCTCTACATCGCCGCTACCAGCCGAGTGGTCAGCACTGTCATGGTAGTAGAGCGCCCAGAAGATGGCAGAGCAAAGCCGGTCCAGAGGCATGTGTACTATTTGAGCGAGGTGTTGTCAACCTCGAAGCAGAACTACCCTCATTACCAGAAGATGTGCACTTTGCCTCCAAGAAGCTGAAGCCATACTTTCAAGAGCACCCGATCATGGTTGTCTACACTACCCTGCTTGCTGAGATCATTGGCAACAGAGATGCATCTGGACGGGTGGCCAAATGGGCCATCGAGTTGGCCCCCTACACCATCTTCTACCAGCCACGCATAGCCATCAAGTCCCAAGCACTGGCTGACTTCCTCGTCGACTGGGCTGAGACCCAGTACCTGCCGCCAGCTCCGGACTCCACTCATTGGCGGATGCACTTTGATGGCTCGAAGATGTGCACCGGCTTGGGAGCCGGCGTTGTTCTCACTTATCCCAAAGGTGACAAGCTCATATACATGTTGAAACTCCACTTTGCCGCCTCCAACAATGTGGCCGAGTATGAAGCACTAATACACGGCCCCCGGCTAGCCAAAGAGATCGGAATCCGCCGGATCCTGTGCTATGGTGACTGTGACTTGGTAGTCCAACAGTCGTCTGGTGACTGGGACGCCAAGGATGCAAATATGGCGAGCTATTGTTTCGTCCTTCAGCAACTCAGCGGATATTTTGAAGGGTGGGAGTTCCTTCACGTGCCACGAAATGAAAACGAGCCAGCTCACGCTCTGGCACGGATTGGCTCCACCCGTCAAGGAATACCAGTCGGCGTCTCCATTAAGTGCCTCTGCAAGCCGGCAATCAAGCCTTCTCCAGAATCTGAGTCCGTCTTCGTGCTGGCTCCTCCCGAAGTAGTCGGCTCTGACTCAGGGGCTGCAGCAGTCGGCCCGGGGACCTCGGCAGGCAGCACGGGGACTGCAGCAGTCGCACCCGGCCCAAGGAATCCACAACCTGGCCCGGGGGCTACAATAGTCGGCATGGGGACTTCTGCAGGAGGCACGGGGACTGCAGCAGTCGCACCCTGCCCGGGGACTCCACAACCCGGCCTGGGGGCTGCAGCAGTCGGCCCGGGCAATTCACCAAGCGGCTCGGGGACTACTGCAGTCGCGCCCGGCCAGGGGACTTCACAACCCGGCCCGGGGGCTCCAGCAGTCGGCCCGAGGACTTCAATGATGCAGCAAGCGGCAACCAACTCTGACCCGCCGCCAGCCAACCCAACCGCCCTAGTCCAAGTGGTCGTCATAGTAGTACATGAAGTCGAAGCACCATCATGGCGCAGCCCATCCTCGAATTCCTGGTAAACAGAGAGCTGCCGGCTGATGAGATCTCAGCTCGGCAAGGGCAGTGCCGAGCAGGAGCCTACACGATAGTAAACAGAGAGCTTGTCAGATGCAGCGTGACTGGGGTTTTCCAGCGCTGCGTAGAACCAGATAAGGGCCAAGCAATCCTCAAAGATATCCACCAAGGCGAGTGCGGCCACCACGCAGCCTCCAGATCCCTTGTCGCCAAAGCTTTTCGCAATGGTTTCTTGAAAGTGCAACTATCCCTGGGTGGTTTTGGTAATTCCTAACAACATATAGCTCATTGAGCTAACATTATTCCAAGATTAATATTTCAGGAAAAGCTCAATGAATGGCATGGCATGGATGAGGAAAGTGGATCCCTCAAAATTCTAAGGACAAAAAGTTTGGCTCAAGCTTGAAGCTCAAGACTCTACATTTCATATTTTAGTGATCCAAGATCACATTGAGTCCATAGGAAAAGCCAATACTATCAAGAGGGGATGAGGTGTTGCTTAATGAGTTTCTAGCTCTTAAGTGCTTAGTGATATGCTCCAAAATCCTCAACTACCTTCCCACATCCACATATGACCTAAACCAAAAGTCAAACTCGGCCCCACCGATTCTTTCTATCCGGCGCCACCGAGTTTCAAATGTCATAGCCACTACCACAAACCCTAGGCAAATCGGTCTCACCGATAGGGATCTCGGTCTCACCGAGATGGGATTGTAATCTCTCTATTTCCCTACGTAACGTTTCGGTCTTGCCGAGATGAGCGATCGGTCCCACCGAGATTGCAATGTAAACTCTCTGTTTCCCTTTTGTAACATTTCGGTCTCACCGAGATGAGCGAATCGGTCCCACCGAGTTTGTGTAATCGGTCACACCGAGACTAGTTATGCCCTAACCCTAGCCATATCGGTCCTACCGAGTTGCATCTCAGTCCCACCAAAAATCCTAACGGTCACTAGGTTTGCTGAATCGGTCCGACCGAGTTTAACTATTCGGTCCCACCAAGTTTGGCAAATTGTGTGTAACGGTTAGATTTTGTGTGGAGGCTATATATACCCCTCCACCCACTCTTCATTCATGGAGAGAGCCATCAGAACATACCTACACTTCCAATACACATTTTCTGAGAGAGAACTGTCGGCGTTCTGGGAACCGGGGTCCCCAGGCTTGCCTGCCTGCGGCCTGCGGCGAGGCTCAAAGGGGGCCCAGCACGGCCCATCTTCATCAAACACGGGATCCAAGACTCTCGCGAGGGGCCAAGCCTTGCGGGACAGACGACACGGCGCTTCCTCAGGCGCGGCCTCGTCAGGCTGGCTCAAGAGGAGGCGGAGAGATCAAGGCGGGGTACCTCGCGAGGTGCCCATGACGCAAGCTATGACGACCGAGGGCGCCAGGCGGGCGCCAGCCTGCGCAGTGTCCTCCCTTTCCTCTTTTGTGCAAAGGGGGCAAGCGCAGGCGAGAGGATCAAGCAAAGGCATCCATTTCGGTGCAACGAGACCAAGACCAGTCCAACGGTGGGAAGGAGGTCATCGTGGAGCCCAGAACGGCGTCACCATAGGGCCTTTGGCAGGCGAAGACCAACTTTAGTCAGGATAAGTGTACTCGATGTTCCCCTTCGAATTGGCCAATTGTTGGCGCAATTCCCGCTCAATATTTGGGAAGAGGCCCAGGGCCTTTGCCTATAAATAGGACTAGCAACCCCCATAGCAGGAGGAGGAGAAGTGGGTACCTAGAATCTGAGCAAGCAGAGGGCAAGGGAGAGAGAGACAGAAGGGCGGCTGAACTCCTCCTAGCAGTTCATCGCCCCAGCTAGAACAGACCCTCGTGAGGCTGTTCATCATTGTATTGTTCATCATCATCAGCCCAAGAGGCAATCCACCCACCACAAACTAGAGTAGGGTATTACACCACAATGGTGGCCCGAACTAGTATAAACCCTGTGTCTTTTGTGTTGTTCTTTTAGTAGCTTAGATCTTCGCGAGACGGAGAGGTAGAGGGCATAATCTCCGCGCGCACCCCAGAGTTCGAACCTTAAGGGTCTGCCGGAACCCGAAATCCGACATTTGGCGCGCCAGGTAGGGGTGCGCCGGAATTCACCTTTCTACCACTCCGCGTCTAGTCGCGTCGTCATCATCATGTCCGGCGACCAGGCGGGCAACCAAGATCCATGGGCGGCGTGGCCCACTCGCGCGGAGCCGCCCGCCTTGGGCGATCCCGCGCCCCAGGCCGCTCATGGTCCGCAAGGCGCTGCGGGCCGTGGGCGGCGCGGACTGGCTTCAACAACCCTCACACCACGGCAAGCGCGGTCGGCGGCAAGGGCCTCCAATCACGCTGCGACCACGACACCGTACACCCGCCGGGAGCAAGCGAACTCGAGAGCCGCGCTCACGGTGGCCCGAGAGCTGCTGCAGTGTAGGCTGCTGGAAGGCGGCCGAGACGTGCTACCGGAGCGGGTCGCCGAACTCCTGGGCTTTGCCGCTTCGGGGGCTCACCCCTTCTACATCCAACTTCCGTCACAGGCCCAGGGCGGCACGCTCGGGTGCCCCGCACGCTCCCGCGTGCCTCAAGGCTACTCCAACACTAGCGAATCCGTCGGCGCCGGACTGACGGTGGCGCTACCCCCGCCCCCGGCGCGTGAGGGAGAAGGGCTCAGCGCGACCCACGGCGTCGGCGGGCAGTCGCGCTACCACCCTGCGGTAGGCACGTCAAGCAATGCTGCATGGCAGCTCGAGCCCTACAGCACAGCCTTCGGGATGACGGCGCCAGAAGAATACGTGACCCTCATGATGGACCAAGGGCATGCTCACGAGGTTGAACAAGGCTCCCTGCTCAGCCCTAGCTGGGGAGACGAGACACCAGAAGCTGAGCTCTTCCAGGAGCCCCGGGACGGCTCCATCGGGCACGCTGGAGGCGACAACTATCGGGTACCACTAATTCCTCAGGAGCAGGCGTACGCTAATCATGGATCGCAGGAGGTGCAGGTCACCGCAGCAAGCAGCTGCCGCGCTCCCACAGTCTCCTACCCCTCGGGAGGAGGGTGCAGGGGGCTGCAGGAGAGGGGCAGAGATCCGACATCACCACCGCTGCGTTCGGAGCAAGGCGTTCTCAGGAGGTAGGCCCTCCGCTGGGGAGGCGCCTAAGGCCCTGCCCCTGGCGGAGGACCCGTGGTCGTCGGGGGAACCGCTGGCGACCGCTCTGCCCCACCGGCGGCATCCTGGTTTCCGGTCGTCGTTCGTGGCACTAGAGTGTGGTGCAAGGCGGGGCCCTCGTCTGGCGATATGAAGCAAGGCCGGTACCTGTGAAGAAGGCCCAGTGCGTGTGAAGCTCGCCGCCCCGTGACACTCTCACGTAATAATGAGTGGGGCTGTACACGCCCCGGAGTCTCAGGGGTGCCGGCCTCAGGCCCTGGGGCTCCCTCCCACGCCCAGTGGACAGCACTTAGCTCCGCCCTGGTGAGAAGACGTCCAAGACTAGATTAGGTGTCGGACGCGGCCTTTTGTCTGCTTTCATTGCCTTCTTCTTTTGGTTGTAACTTTTCCCCTGCTGGATTTAAGTTGGATTCTAATTTGAAGATTTGCATGCGTTCGGGGAAGGGTGCTTAGTCTCGTTCGAGCCATTTCTTGCGTTCTGGTTACCGCTTCACCACATCTGCCTCCCCTCGCGAGCCCCTCGGGAGTCGGGCCGGTCCAGGCTCGTGCGCAGCCCAGACTGCCACTATTGCTCCTTCTCGGGAGGACTTTCCGGTACCTGCGGAGGATGTCCCTTCGGGAAAAGGCCCGGAGCCTGTGAAGAGGCAAATTCCTGTGAAGCTATCGCGTTTAGGAAAAGGCTCGGAGCCTGTGAAGAGGGCAAATGCATGTGAAGCTATCGTGTTTAGGAAAAGGCCCGGAGCCTGTGAAGAGGGCAAATGCCTGTGAAGCTATCGCGTTTAGGAAAAGGCCCAGACCCTGTGAAGAAGGCGAATGCCTGTGCAGACATCACATGCGGGGAAAGGCCCGGAGCCTGTGAAGAAGGCCAGCGCCTGTGAAGCCCCCAGCCAGCGACACTTGCGCGTCCTACGAATTCAACTAGAGAACACTCAGGACACCACGTCCTCCCACGGGCTGCCTCGGGGCCCGCGCGAAACAAAGGTAAACCAATCAACCGCCAGGCGCGGGTGCTCGCGCCATATAATAGCTGGTAATGCGATGAATACATGTTTTACATGAGGGGCTCCCCCTCCCAAAATGCTCTCACAATTATCAGGCCAAACACCTGAGTTCGACTCGCGCTGGGCAAGGAGACATAAGCGATACATACTCACTCGGACAAATCCCCCAATGCGTCCTCAGGCGCACCTCCCGAGCCGCCGCTGGCATCGCTGAACTCGCCGTCGCTGCCTGCGTTGCCACCAGCGGCATCAGGGCCATCCACCACACCGCCCTCGTCAGCAGCCACGATCGCGTCATCGTCGTCCGAAGCGAAGGCTCTGACGAGAGCGTCCACGTTGTCTTCCACCCATTGCGCCAGGTCGCCTCGGACGGGCTGGGGGACTGGGGCGATGGCGGCGTCAAAGTCAAAGTGGGGATCCATGTTCCAGAGATGGCTAAAGACACGAGAAAAGGCGCGCCCGAGCAGGGTGTGGCTCCTCTCCTCCACCAACCTGTCGGCCCTGACCGACCGCGCCTCCAGCTGCGTCACCACGGCGGTGAAGAACTGCAAGTTGCAGGCGTAGTTGATCGTGTGCGGCTCGCCGACAGCCGCCTCGCAGATATTGCCCAAGGCTATAATTAGCCCTCTCCCTGAGCATGGCAAGCATGGGGCCGTGCACGTGCTCCAGGACCTGCCGCTAGCGAATCTCGTCGGCGTTCTGGCGCTCGACGGCCTCAGCCTCCTCCACCCGCTGACGAAGACGGAGCACCTTAGCCTGGGAGGCAGCCAACTCCTTTTGTGCTGCCTCAAGCGCGACCCGGGAAGCATCGTCCCGCCACATCGCCTCATCCCGTTGGGCCCTCTGGGCGGCGATTCTTCCCCCAGCCTCGACCCGGATCAACTCCAGCCTCCCCTCGAACTCGCGGTCGAGGCCTTGGCGCGCCGTCGCCACCCGACGACCAACCTCCTCCAGGACACGCGCTTCCCGTGCGGCGACTTCATCTTCCGCCTGCGTCACCAGGCGCTCCCTCGTCTCTAGCCGCTCGTACTCATGGGAGCGTTCAGCGGCTTCCAGCGTCAACACTTCCTCACGCTTCCGAAGCTCAGTTAGGTCGCCGGAGGCCACCTTCATCGATACAAGGCCCGCCTCGCGCAGTTCCACCAGTTCCTCCAACGAGTAGCACCGGGCCAAGAGATCCCATGCCTGTTCCTCCGCTGCTTCTCGCTGTCGGTTGGCCCCCCGGGCCTCCTCAGCGGCCTGGGATCGCGCCGCCCGAGAGGCCTCCAGCGATGCCTTCGCCTCAGCATCATCAAGGTCGCGTTGATGGCGCGCGAGGGCGACGGCGGCCTCCAGCTCGCGCCGCCCTGCAGCCAAGCACAGGCCCTCGGCCTCCAGGCGTGCGTGTTCACCAGCGAGCTCCTCCCCAAGCAGGTCCACCGCATCAGTTGCCCTTCGAGGGAACTCTTGGCGACGAGCACGATGCTCCTGAGCGTGCTCGAGCACGTCTTCCGGACCATCATCTGCCCCAAGCAGGCACCGGGGGCCATAAATCATCGCTCCCCCTCCGGGCAGGGGGCTGGGGGCTGGCGCCCTCACGACGGCCGGGCGCGCCGTACCAGAAGCCCGGCCTGGGGCCAGCCCGTCTCCAGAAGAAGGGCGCAGGGGGCGCCTCAGCCAGTCGCAGCCCGCGGCCAGGCGGGGAGCCCACGGCAGGCTGGCCATGCCAAGCGAGGGCCCGCGAAGGAAGATCGCAGGAAGAGAAGGGCTACAGGGCACCTCGGGATGGTCCGCCCCTTCATTCGTCCTCACCACAAGAGCAGTGCTGCTCGGAACGCTTTGGGATGATGGGGGAGGCGAAGCCAAAGGAGGCGGCGCCTCAGCAGCTCCCACGAGCTCGGCCGGAAGAGGCCTGCAGAGCAAGGATCAGTAGACGCAACAAGGGGACCAGGAGCCAGAAAAGGAGAAGGCTTACTCGTCTGTAGCGAAGTACTTCCGGCGCTTCAGCAAGCGACAAGAGAAATCATCACCCAGGGCCTCCCTTTTCCTCCGAAGGGCCTCGAAGTCCACACGAAAGCGGCCCATGAGAAGGGCGCAAGGATCAGCCTGCGACGGAGATGGAGCAACAAAGAAGTCCGCGTCAGGGGCGCCTGCCTGATGCGTGCCGCCAATCGCCTCGCCAGAAGACGCGGACGGGGCCTCAGGAGCCTCGGCCCCAGGCGCTGGGAGCAGCTGCTTGCCACCCACAGCCTCAGCAGCATGGGCCTCAGGAGTTGCTCCCTCGAGGGCATCGCCAGGCGTAGTCACCTCATCGGGAGCCTTCTCGGCCTCCGCCATCTCATGCCTCCCTGCTCCGCCACTCGAGGAGGATTCGCCTTGACCGACCAGAAGGGCGGTCACCACCACAGGGTTCTCGCGATGCCCTTGGAAGCCAGCGGGGCGCAGCCCCCATTCATCAAAGGAGGGCATCTGCTTCACGAAGTCGTCCCTGTTCTGGCAGAGGTACAGCAGGGCCCCTCCGCGCTAGATGCTGCCCGGGTTGGGGTCACCAGTCAGGACCAAGAGCACTGTCCTTAGCGCCCCAGGCGTCAGGTCTTCTTCCTGGAGCCTCATGCGATCGTCATGCCCACTGAAGGCCCACATTCGGCGAGAATGGCGTTGGAGAGGGGCGATGAGGCGAAACAGGAACTCCTTCACCACCTTGGGTGCCGTCACGCCAAGCGATCTCAAGAACGTGAAGCGGCACCAGACGAAGGCGAGCCGGGGGCTCACGAGCGTCTCCTGGCCCCAGCCCGAATTGGGTATAGCAGGCGAAGTTGGCTTCGCCAGCAGGGGGTTGGGCACCCCGACATCAACATACAACCACCACTCGCGAAACCCAACAGAAGGCGAAGGAAGCTTGAAGTCGATCCCTAAGGCCGCAGTCTCAGGCGCGGCGACGAAGCTCACACACGCTAAGCATTGAGTGGGGTCAGCAAGGCGCAAAGAGAAGAAGTGGCGCAGCAAGGCAACGGAAGGAGGGATGCCCATCATCGCCTCGCAAACAAAAGCGAAGACCAAAAGAAGGGTGATGGATTCCGGACCCATATGCATTATATGGATCTGGTAATGAGAGAGGACGGCCTTGAAGAAATCGGAAAAGGGGGGAACCAGACCCGCCCCACAAGGCATCGGCCAAATAATGAACCTCAGTGATTATCCAGTCAGTGGGGAGTGAGGCGTAGACCAGGCCGTCGTCCTCCCACACTCGTTAAAGATGGTGGCCAGAGCCGGGCTGAGCTTATCCAGGCACTTTCGGTTGAGTATGGTCGACCGGCCGACGGCGGGGGCCACCGACGGCGGCGAGCGAGATGGAGGCATGGGTTTCTTCCCTTTCTACTTCTTCATCGGAGCCATGGTGATGGAGAGGAAGGGGAAGATGTGAGATGGGATTGGAGGCAAGAGTCGGAGTCCGAAGGGAGGAAGAACAGGGGACGGGGTCTAGCAACAGGAAGGGGAGCGGCTGTGTACAACTGCGAGTCCACCTAGCGGGGCGCAAAATAAGGAAGCATGGGGGAACAGTGCCGCCCATGTCCAATCAACCGCCATGCGGCGCCTGAGGCCGCAGGCTGTTAGGGCCCGCGGCGCTTCGCCCTTGCCCTTTCGCCTCTCGGCACGGCCAAGTCCGGGCGCGCCTTGGGCCCGGGGGGCTACTGTCGGCGTTCTGGGAACCGGGGTCCCCAGACTTGCCTGCCTGCAGCCTGCGGCGTGGCTCAAAGGGGGCCCAGCACGGCCCATCTTCATCAAACATGGGATCCAAGACTCTCGCGAGGGGACGCAGTAATTTTATTTACTGGAATTTATTCTTATATAGGAAAATCCAGAAAATAGTTCAAACTTCAAAAATTCATAGAAATTTATCTGTAACTCCAAATGCAAAGTTCTATATATGAAAAATGATCAGAAAAATCCAAGCTATCCATTGGTGCTGGTTTCATGCATGTCAGAACAAGTTAAACCCACTGTTTAGGCATTACAAGATGATACACTAATATGATCTTAATAAATGAGTTTCCATTTGAATCTTTGGTTCAAATGGGTTCATTCCCTTCTGGTTTAACTTGCACTAGGTCAGGACACATTCATATTTCCATGTCATAGCATGCATCATATTGTTGCATATCGCCATGTTTTGATTGTGTTCCGATGTGTTCATCGTGGTAGGCTCTGCCTCCGAGGATATCTCCGAGTATCCAACTGAAGGGCAGTATCCCACGACCACTCCATCAGGCAAGCAACCCATTGATCATTCCGATACAAACCCATGTTCTCGCTTCTGCCCTTGTTTACTGCATTAAGACAACGCGTTTCGAACTGCTGTGTGTTGCGGTAGTTGAACCCACTTCCTTTGCATGACCTGTCATTGCCACAGTAACTAGATGAAACCCACTAGCATGTGTAGGAGTTGATTGAGCCAATACATGTGTGTGTGTGTTCCTACCATGCTATGCTTGCTATGCTCAGAGTTGTGTCAGGTCTGGCTCATCGGGATGATGAACTGGAGTGAAAGGTTGTGTCGGTGACAAGAGTGAAGTGTTGAACACGATTTGGTAAAGGAATCGATGAGAGGCCATGTAGGAGTATATGGTGGGTTGTTTCATTGAGGCCGACCTTAAGAACTAAGATCTGTGTGTGTGATTTAAGGTTCAGCTACTACCACACATTGGGATCCTTAATTGACTCTCTCGGCTTCTTGATCACGCTTGTCCTCTGTCCAGGAGTTGCAAAGTAGTTTCTGGTGTTTGTAGTATGCTGGGGGCCGCACGCAGCGCTGACCATCGGGGTGGGCTGTGTTGCGGTAGGCACGTGGCCGGGTCAACCAGGCGCCCGTTTGGTGTCTCGGAACCCTGTTCACATCGTTCGGGGCCGTTAGTGGAAACCTCGGCCGGACTCCCTGCGGATGGAACCCAAATAGGCGATAAACCTGGACTAGAGACTTGAGTGTTTAGGTAGGCCGTGGCCGACACCCTCGCTGGGCTTCCGCTTGAAGGTTGCCGAGTACATGTCGCGTAAACGGCGATAAGTGGTGAGAGCGTGTGTGAAGAAGTACACCCCTGCAGGGTATAAATCTATTCGAATAGCCGCGTCCGCGGTAAAGGACTACTTGGTCACCTATACAGTTCATAGATAAGTTAAATGGATACTACTAAAAATCTCAAGATAAGTGTGAGTACCGTGGATGGCCCTCTCGTAGGATGGCGAGAGAGGGTCCACGGTGGAGTATTGTGATGGTGATAGTGGACTCGTGTGCGACAAATGATTTACAAGTGGTGTCTATCGTAGGATAGCTTAGCCAAGAGTCAAAGCTGGCTTGCTGCAATAACCCCACTACCTTCTTGAGAATGTGCATGTATAGTAGGTTCCTGTTGTAAGACTTGCTGAGTACCTTCGTACTCATGTTGCTTTAATCATGTTTTTCAGACGACTGCACCAACCCCTCTGATGGGTTCTATGTAGACCTCGACGTTGACGAGTGACTTATCACCCAGGTGGTGATCCAAGACTTGTGAAGGGTCGTTGTAGATAGACAGGCTTCGTTAAGCCTTCTTTCTTTCTAGTGTCTGTACTCAGACTACTTTGCTTCCGCATGTGCTTGTATGTTTGTATGACTTGAGTGTTGGGTCATGTGACCCCTATCTGTATGGATGATATGTATGGCTCCTCGGAGCCTTCTAAATAAAGTACTTGAGTCGTAGAGTACTGTTGTGATGCTATGTTGTATTTACTCATATCGGCATATTGTGTGTATGATTGAAATGCTTGGTATGAGTGGGATCCGACTATCTAGTTGTTTATCCTTGGCAGCCTTTCATATGGGGAAATGTAAGTCTTGTGCTTCTGAGCGATAGTAGTCCGCTACAGCCCGGTTCACCGGAGTCCTGCTAGCCCAGCACTACTGCTTGGACACTTGACTGGCCGGCATGTGTTTCACGTCGTTCCTATGTCTGTCTCTTCGGGGAAATGTCACGCGCTGATATTCGGAGTCCTGCGTAGCCTGCTACAGCCCGGGTTACCGGAGTCCTGTTAGCCCAGTGCTACAGCCCGAATAGATACGTTGATGACCGACATGTTCGATGAGATTCATGTATGCCTGTCCTCATAGGCTAGCGCCGCTTTGGGTTCACGACTAGCCATGTCGGCCCGGGTTCTCTGTCATATGGATGCTAGCGACACTATCATATACGTGAGCCAAAAGGCGCAAACGGACCCGGGCCAGGTAAGGTGGCACCCGTGGGAGTACCGTGCGTGAGGCCGCAAAGTGATATGATGTGTTACACGCTGGATCGATGTGGCTTAGGATCGGGGTCCTGACAGCGTTGGTATCAGAGCCGGACTGCCTGTAGGTTCGCTAAGCCAAACTGGTCGATGTCGAGTCTAGAAATGCTTTAGTTATACGTAGGGGAATTGATTGTGGGAGGGAACGTAAGGCTCTTTTACTCCTTTACCTTATGCCTCTATTCTGAGTCATTCTCTTCTCATTCTACGTGGGTTAAGGACTAGGCTCTCTTCTCTCTATCAGGTTCGCGTGCTACTAAATCCGTAGTAACTTATAGGATTGTTAGTCATAACCCAGTCCAGTTCTACTAAAGTTTAGTATGTTGCCAATTGAACCAGAACCTTGATATGTTGTTGTTGAGTGGTTTCGCAAACTGTTGTGGATGTCTCAATTTTTCTTCTGAGCATTTACAGCCGTTATGCTGTCCAATTTCATCCAGAAATTCTAATGCCTTTGCACTATTTTGTGCTTTCAGATGGCTACCCGTCCCCAAAACCAAGTGGTTCGTCTGACCCGTTGCATCGGGGTATGTGGTCATACCGCCATGTTGGTTCGAGTGATGGTTGAGGCAGGTTACCGATGGTACCCTGAATACACCGTCGAAGAGCAGTTTAGAGATTTTAACCAGAGCCAATACCTGTGCACGGTCAGGATATATCCATCTTATCCCGGAGCCACGGAACCACTCCACTGTTCTTATGGACTCGGGATCACTATTGGGATGTCCGTTCAAGATGCAGCCTACTCGATGATGACCATTATGCGAGCTAGAACTGCCTTGTTGAGCAACACTGATTTTCGCTACATGCCAGCATCCCTCCCTGGGGCGCATGGTTACCTTCAGGGCATGTACAGTGATGCATCCCATGAGGACTCACTCCTTTGCACCACTACTGAGATGTTGGAAGATAAGGACCGTGAAAACCGGGCCTTGCGTATGGAGCTCTTTAATGCTCGTGCTGATCATTGGGCCACCTTGACGAGGTTTGCACCTGCTGTGCAAGCCGGATACATGGACACGAGAGACTTGTACCCTGTGCGGGCTAGTCTGCCAGACTTCATGGAATGGCGTGAGGTGGGAGGCATCACCCCTCCTCGTGGGCCTCTTCTGCCGCCATCTGTTGAACCGAGGCCGCACCCAAGTCCCTATGGTCCACAAGCACCGCAGGACCGTCTGTTCCCAGATGACCATGTTCCGCTTCCAGGTCTGGGTGGTGACTTCTATGAGGACTTCTACGGAGCCGTCTGAGCTAGTAGCAGTCTCGCTAGTATTGTAATAGTTGTATGTCCACCGTCCTGCGTGATTGTGGAATATAACTTAGTGTGTATCAATTCCGGAGGTGTAGAAAAATAATGTATAGGATCTTGGAATGCCTCCGATGAGATGTAACGTCTGTCGTCTTAGTTGTACTTCAGCTTGAGCTTGTACTAAACTATGTATGATGTGTATGACCGTTGGTATATATATGGCAGTTTCTATATTACCATGTCATATGGATGATCATCTCTGCATTCCTTGTTACCCATTACATTCCGCACTTCTTTGGCCAGATTTTGCCATCCTAGTTTAAATCGCTGTTTTGTTTTCCCAGGATGGTCAACACCCGCAGCAACCCTGCTGCTTCGGAGCAGGGAGAAGCTAGTGCACCTAGAGAGGAAAGTCTGCCTCAACCACCTTCTCTGGCCGAAGTGATGCTGGAGGCAGAGCGCAACAGGCGCGACACCAACCGCTTGTTAGAGCGGATTGAGCAGAACACTGCACGTCAGCAGAGGATCAATTCGGTGTCCATCAATGACTTTGTCAAGCTGTACCTGCCAAAGTTCAATCATTCCATCGAACCTCTCGACGCGGATGACTGGCTCCGCAGCATCGCCCACAAGCTACGTTCTGCCAACGTGGCTGAAGATGATAAAGTCACCTTTGCTGCCTATCACCTTGAAGGTCCTGCCAGCCTTTGGTGGGAGAATTATGAAGCTATGCGCCCGGTCGGCCAACTCACTACTTGGGCTGATTTCAGTGCCGCTTTTCGTGAGCATCATATCCCGGAAGGCCTCATGGATCGCAAGAGGGAGGAGTTCTGTAACTTCACCCAGGGGAAGCTGACTGTGGATGCATACAGTCGCGAGTTTGGGAAGCTTGCACGCTATGCTCCCGAAGAGGTATCCACCGATGCCAAGAAGCAGGCAAGGTTCCGCAAGGGACTTAGCCCTGAGCTCCGACGTGACCTTCGTCTGCATGAATGCACCTCTTTTCCGAAGCTAGTCAATAAGGCCATCAGTGCCGAGACAGGGCAGAATGATTTTGAAGCTTCACGCAAACACTTCCGTGACTATGGTTCTTCATCCGGCTCTGGATCTCAGAAGCGCCGGGTCTGGATCCCAAATTCTGCTATGCCACCCAGGTATACCCCGAGGCCATCCTTTGTGGCGCCTCGTCCCAACCAGCAGTATGTGCCGCCCAAGACTTTTGGTGGCCCCACTACCAATGCTGCTCCACGCCCCAATTTGATAACTTGCTTCAAGTGTGGTGAGCCGGGCCACTACATCCGTGATTGTCCCCAGAACAACCCCAGCCAGTTCGGAAAGTCTGTTGGACGTGGTAAGTCAACAGCAAAGGTGCTTGTCGCCAAGCCAGCCACCACTGCTCGTGGCCATGTCAACTACGTCTCAGCTGAAGAGACTCAAGAGGACCCCAACGTCGTTCTCGGTACGCTCCTTGTTAATTGCCATCCGGCAACTGTTCTCTTTGATACTGGAGCATCTCATTCATTTATTTCTGAGAGCTATGCTCGTTTGCACAACACTACCTTTAGTGACATGCCCACCTCCATGGAAATTCAAACTCCCGGTTCTAGATGGCAAACCTCTAGGATTAGCCATGGAAATGAAATTCTTGTCGACAGATTGGTTTTCCTCGCGTCACTAATAGCTCTCAAGTCTTCAGACATAAACATCATCTTGGGTATGGACTGGATGTCAGCTCATTACGCCAAGATTGATTGCTCAACTAGAACTGTCCAACTTACCCATCCATCGGGCAAGACAGTCAATGTTTTGACCCGAGTATCGGAGCGTCAGCTCTACTCTCTAAATGCCAATCCCCTTCCAGACCTCGAAGATATTCTGGTAGTCCGTGACTTCCCGGATGTCTTTCCAGAGGAGCTGCCAGGTGTTCCACCTGACAGAGATGTTGAGTTCGTGATAGACCTTGTTCCAGGAACCGTCCCAATCTCTAGGAGACCTTATAAAATGGCACCCCTAGAACTAGCCGAGCTTAAGAAACAACTCGATGAGTCCTTGCAAAAGGGTTTCATCCGTCCTAGTTCATCTCCATGGGCTTGCCCCGTCCTCTTCGTCAAGAAGAAGGATGGAACGGATCGGATGGTTGTGGATTATCGACCTGTCAACTTGGTCACTATCAAGAACAAGTATCCGCTCCCCAGGATCAACGATCTGTATGACCAGCTCGCTGGATCCTCAGTCTTTTCCAAGATGGATTTGAGGTTGGGCTACCATCAAATCAAAATCAAGAACGGGGACATTCCCAAAACGGCTTTCGTTACTCGCTACGGCCAATACGAGTACACCGTCATGTCCTTCGGTTTAACCAATGCTCCAGCCACCTTCTCTCGGTTAATGAACTCGATCTTCATGGAGTACTTGGATAAATTCGTCGTGGTATACCTCGATGATATACTCATCTACTCCAAGAATGAGGAAGAACATGCCGAACATCTAAGGTTAGTATTGATGAAACTTCGAGAGCATCGCCTTTATGCCAAATTCTCCAAGTGCGAATTCTGGTTGCCAGAAGTGACCTATCTGGGCCATGTAATCTCTGGCAAGGGCATTGCTGTCAATCCCAAGCGAGTTCAAGCTGTCCTTGACTGGACTCCACCTGAAACGGTCAAGCAAGTTCGGAGTTTTCTTGGTTTGGCGAGCTATTGTCGCCGCTTCGTCGAGAATTTCTCCAAGGTTGCTAAGCCTCTAACTGAACTCCTCAAGAAAGATAAAAAGTTCGAATGGACCCCACAGTGCGAGTTCAGCTTTCAGGAACTGAAAAGACGCCTGACGTCTGCTCCCGTACTGGTACCACCAGACTTCTCTAAGGACTTTGTTATCTATTGCGACGCCTCGCGACAAGGACTAGGTTGCATACTCATGCAAGATCGTCATGTGATTGCCTACGCATCTCGACAGTTGCGTCCACATGAGGATAATTATCCCACTCATGATCTAGAGCTTGCAGCAGTAGTCCATGCACTCAAAACCTGGCGACATTACCTTCTGGGTAACCGTTGCGAAATCTACACTGATCACCAAAGTTTGAAATATATCTTCACCCAGCCGGATTTGAATCTCAGGCAAAGACGTTGGGTCGAGTTGATCTCAGATTACGACTTAGGAATAACTTACACCCCAGGCAAAGCCAATTTCATGGCTGATGCACTAAGTCGTAAATCTTATTGTAACAATCTGATGTTACAACAAGGTCAACCACTTCTCCACGAGGAATTTCATAAGCTTAACCTTCACATTGTTCCTCGAGGATTCCTTTCCACCCTGGTGGCGAAACCTAACCTTACGGATCAAATCATTACCGCTCAGCGGTATGATAAGGGCATATCTCGGATTAAGGAAAACATCGCTAGCGGATTTGCTAAATGTTTTTCCATAGATGAACGAGGTGTTGTCCTCTTCGAGAACCGCTTGGTGGTTCCCAAGAAACAACATTTACGACAATTGATCCTTAAGGAAGCTCATGAATCCCCTCTCACCATTCATCCCGGTAGTACTAAAATGTATCAAGACCTACGCCAGAGGTTTTGGTGGACTAGGATGAAGAGAGAAATCGCTCAATACATTGCAAATTGCGACGTCTGTCGTCGTGTCAAAGCAGAGCATCAACGGCCCGCTGGCACCCTTCAACCATTGGAGATTCCTGAATGGAAATGGGATAAAATCGGTATGGATTTCATTACCGGGTTTCCCAGAACCAAAAGAGGGAATAATGCTATCTTCGTTGTTGTCGATCGTCTTTCCAAAGTAGCCCACTTCTTACCTGTTCGCGAGAGTATAACCGCTAGCCAGCTAGCTGATTTGTACATCTCTCGAATAGTATCTCTCCATGGTGTTCCATTGGAAATTAATTCAGACCCTGGAAGTCTTTTCACCTCTCGATTTTGGGAAAGTTTCCAAAATGCTATGGGGACTCGTCTCTCCTTTAGCACCGCCTTCCATCCGCAATCAAGTGGTCAAGTAGAGCGAGTCAATCAAATTCTGGAGGATATGCTCCGAGCTTCTGTCATCTCTTTCGGTATGAATTGGGAGAAGTGCCTTCCATTCGCCGAGTTCTCTTATAACAACAGTTATCAAGCTAGCTTGGGTAAAGCTCCTTTCGAAGTTCTTTATGGACGAAAATGTCGGACGCCTCTTAACTGGTCAAAAACCGGCGAGAGACAACTCTTTGGCCCGGACATGATCCAGGATGCAGAAGAGCAGGTTCGCATTATTCGTGAGAAGTTGAAAACCGCCCAATCCCGACAAAAGAGTCAGTATGACCGCAAGCATAAGCCCATGGCTTATGAAGTCAGCGAGATGGCTTACCTTCGGGTTACACCTTTAAAGGGAACCCATCGATTCGGTATCAAAGGCAAATTGGCTCCTCGTTACATTGGACCCTTTCGCATCCTTGCCAAACGAGGGGAAGTTGCCTACCAACTGGAACTACCTCCGCATCTCTCCAGAGTCCATGATGTCTTCCACGTTTCTCAACTCAGGCGTTGCTTCTCGGATCCTATCCGCGGAGTGGACCACGAAACGCTTGATCTCCAAGATAACCTCACTTATCGAGAATACCCTATTCGTATCCTTGATCAAGCCGAGCGTACCACTCGACGCCACAATACCAAGTTTCTCAAGGTTCAATGGTCACACCATTCCGAGCAAGAAGCTACATGGGAAAGGGAGGATCGTCTTCGACTTGAGTACCCCACCTTCTTTCCGACAGATCCTAAATCTCGGGACGAGATTCTTTTGAGTGGGGGTGAGTTGTCACATCCCACCTAGCTCATGCATTAGAGTGTGCATCATGTTTTCTTTTGACAGAAATTTGAAATGGGGAAGGCAGAACCCCCAGCACCCCTCCTGAAATCAACTGGGGTTTACTAAAAACATTTTCAATGAACCTGAAATGCCCTTCTAAAATGTTCACCCTCTTTGTCTTGGGTTGAAACCTCTGGCAAAAATGGTGCATATTTTTCTAGGTCAACAGAAGGTCATTGAATTAATGCACTAGTATTTGAATTTGGGCATTTAAAATTTATAAAATATTTCAAATGCTCAAATATCTCCAAACTAAAATGTTCCTGGCTGGAAATATTCTAACTAAGGACCAGATGCAGTTTGGTGATTTTAGTAGTTGTTTTAGTATTTTTAATAAGTCTACAAAGTTACAAAAGAAATAGAAAAGGAAACAAAAATCAGAAAAGGTCTTACCAGGCCAAAACCACCAGCCGGCTCACCTGGCGGCCCAACACTGTGCTGGCCCGAGCCAGCCAGCTGCTTCGTCCCCGCCAGGCAGGCAGGGTGGTGACGCCGACGAGCGCGAGCTCGCCACGACGCCACCTGCTCGCCGCTTCGCCGCCCGACGCGCTGGACGGCCTCCACGTCGTGCCCCCGACCCCGTGGACACGTCCACTTTCCCCCTGCCTCTCTCCCTCGCTCCCCTTCGCCATGGCCGACGCCACCGTCGCCGCTCCGCCGTCGTGGCCATAGCCACCGTCGTCCCCGCGCCACCCGACCGTGTCCACGAGCTCCGCCACCCTCTTCTTCTTCGAGCAAGACGAGCCCCGAGCGCTCGCGTGCCCCGAAGCCACCGCACCGACCCCACCCGAGTCCACCGTCGCCGGAGATCCCCTTCGACGCCGTCGCCGCACCAGCTCGTCCCCGACCACGCCGTCTGGCTCTGCGAGTTCGCTGTGAGCATAGCCACCTCCCCATCCTCTCCATTCCTCTTTCCGTACCCTACAACGAGCGCACTAAGCTCGCCCGCACGCGCCGCCGCGGAGCTCGTCGCCGACGAGGCTCCGGCCACCCAACGGCTGCACCATCTTGTCCACTAGCCTCACCGCACACCCAGGGGCCCGACGCATCACTCCACGCGCCTCGCCGTGCCCCGCAGCCCCGGTTTCACCTTCACCCGAGCCCCGGCGCCGCCAAACTCGTCGCCGGCGCCAACTCCGGCCACCCCGACCCCAACTGACTCCACCAGTAGCCGCGGCTCGTTCCCAGGAGTGCGTAGATGCCTTCCGCGCCCCATTTGGTGGCCGGAACGGCCAAATCCACTCTGCTCCGCCGCGTCTGGCCTCGCCGGCGGCTAGACGCCGGCGAGTTGACCCTGACCGTTGACTGGTGGGCCCTGGTTGACTCTGATGAGTCAATGACAGGTGGGGCCCCCTTCTGTTAATCACTGGATTAGTTTAAAACTAATTAAATAAGTTTAATTAATCACTAACCCCCTGGGCCCACTGGTCAGTTGACCTGGACTGGCTGTTGACTTGCTGAGGTCAGCATGACCTCATGCTGACGCAGTAATTTTATTTACTGGAATTTATTCTTATATAGGAAAATCCAGAAAATAGTTCAAACTTCAAAAATTCATAGAAATTTATCTGTAACTCCAAATGCAAAGTTCTATATATGAAAAATGATCAGAAAAATCCAAGCTATCCATTGGTGCTGGTTTCATGCATGTCAGAACAAGTTAAACCCACTGTTTAGGCATTACAAGATGATACACTAATATGATCTTAATAAATGAGTTTCCATTTGAATCTTTGGTTCAAATGGGTTCATTCCCTTCTGGTTTAACTTGCACTAGGTCAGGACACATTCATATTTCCATGTCATAGCATGCATCATATTGTTGCATATCGCCATGTTTTGATTGTGTTCCGATGTGTTCATCGTGGTAGGCTCTGCCTCCGAGGATATCTCCGAGTATCCAACTGAAGGGCAGTATCCCACGACCACTCCATCAGGCAAGCAACCCATTGATCATTCCGATACAAACCCATGTTCTCGCTTCTGCCCTTGTTTACTGCATTAAGACAACGCGTTTCGAACTGCTGTGTGTTGCGGTAGTTGAACCCACTTCCTTTGCATGACCTGTCATTGCCACAGTAACTAGATGAAACCCACTAGCATGTGTAGGAGTTGATTGAGCCAATACATGTGTGTGTGTGTTCCTACCATGCTATGCTTGCTATGCTCAGAGTTGTGTCAGGTCTGGCTCATCGGGATGATGAACTGGAGTGTAAGGTTGTGTCGGTGACAAGAGTGAAGTGTTGAACACGATTTGGTAAAGGAATCGATGAGAGGCCATGTAGGAGTACATGGTGGGTTGTTTCATTGAGGCCGACCTTAAGAACTGAGATCTGTGTGTGTGATTTAAGGTTCAGCTACTACCACACATTGGGATCCTTAATTGACTCTCTCGGCTTCTTGATCACGCTTGTCCTCTGTCCAGGAGTTGCAAAGTAGTTTCTGGTGTTTGTAGTATGCTGGGGGCCGCACGCAGCGCTGACCATCGGGGTGGGCTGTGTTGCGGTAGGCACGTGGCCGGGTCAACCGGGCGCCCGTTTGGTGTCTCGGAACCCTGTTCACATCGTTCGGGGCCGTTAGTGGAAACCTCGGCCGGACTCCCTGCGGATGGAACCCGAATAGGCGATAAACCTGGACTAGAGACTTGAGTGTTTAGGTAGGCCGTGGCCGACACCCTCGCTGGGCTTCCGCTTGAAGGTTGCCGAGTACATGTCGCGTAAACGGCGATAAGTGGTGAGAGCGTGTGTGAAGAAGTACACCCCTGCAGGGTATAAATCTATTCGAATAGCCGCGTCCGCGGTAAAGGACTACTTGGTCACCTATACAGTTCATAGATAAGTTAAATGGATACTACTAAAAATCTCAAGATAAGTGTGAGTACCGTGGATGGCCCTCTCGTAGGATGGCGAGAGAGGGTCCACGGTGGAGTATTGTGATGGTGATAGTGGACTCGTGTGCGACAAATGATTTACAAGTGGTGTCTATCGTAGGATAGCTTAGCCAAGAGTCAAAGCTGGCTTGCTGCAATAACCCCACTACCTTCTTGAGAATGTGCATGTATAGTAGGTTCCTGTTGTAAGACTTGCTGAGTACCTTCGTACTCATGTTGCTTTAATCATGTTTTTCAGACGACTGCACCAACCCCTCTGATGGGTTCTATGTAGACCTCGACGTTGACGAGTGACTTATCACCCAGGTGGTGATCCAAGACTTGTGAAGGGTCGTTGTAGATAGACAGGCTTCGTTAAGCCTTCTTTCTTTCTAGTGTCTGTACTCAGACTACTTTGCTTCCGCATGTGCTTGTATGTTTGTATGACTTGAGTGTTGGGTCATGTGACCCCTATCTGTATGGATGATATGTATGGCTCCTCGGAGCCTTCTAAATAAAGTACTTCAGTCGTAGAGTACTGTTGTGATGCTATGTTGTATTTACTCATATCGGCATATTGTGTGTATGATTGAAATGCTTGGTATGAGTGGGATCCGACTATCTAGTTGTTTATCCTTGGCAGCCTTTCATATGGGGAAATGTAAGTCTTGTGCTTCTGAGCGATAGTAGTCCGCTACAGCCCGGTTCACCGGAGTCCTGCTAGCCCAGCACTACTGCTTGGACACTTGACTGGCCGGCATGTGTTTCACGTCGTTCCTATGTCTGTCTCTTCGGGGAAATGTCACGCGCTGATATTCGGAGTCCTGCCTAGCCTGCTACAGCCCGGGTTACCGGAGTCCTGTTAGCCCAGTGCTACAGCCCGAATAGATACGTTGATGACCGACATGTTCGATGAGATTCATGTATGCCTGTCCTCATAGGCTAGCGCCGCTTTGGGTTCACGACTAGCCATGTCGGCCCGGGTTCTCTGTCATATGGATGCTAGCGACACTATCATATACGTGAGCCAAAAGGCGCAAACGGACCCGGGCCAGGTAAGGTGGCACCCGTGGGAGTATCGTGCGTGAGGCCGCAAAGTGATATGATGTGTTACACGCTGGATCGATGTGGCTTAGGATCGGGGTCCTGACAGGCCAAGCCTCGCGGGACAGACGACACGGCGCTTCCTCAGGCGCGGCCTCGTCAGGCTGGCTCATGAGGAGGCGGAGAGATCAAGGCGGGGTACCTCGCGAGGTGCCCATGACGCAAGCCATGACGACCGAGGGCGCCAGGCGGGCGCCATCCTGCGCAGTGTCCTCTCTTTCCTCTTTGTTGCAAAGGGGGCAAGCGCAGGCAACAGGATCAAGCAAAGGCATCCATTTAGGTGCAACGAGACCAAGACCAGTCCAACGGTGGGAAGGAGGTCATCGTGGAGCCCAGAACGGCGTCACCACAGGGCCTTTGGCAGGCGAAGACCAACTTTAGTCAGGATAAGTGTACTGGATGTTCCCCTTCGAATTGGCCAATTGTTGGCGCCCTTCCCGCTCAATATTTGGGAAGAGGCCGAGGGCCTTTGCCTATAAATAGGACTAGCCACCCCCAGAGCAGGAGGAGGAGAAGTGGGTACCTAGAATCTGAGCAACCAGAGGGCAAGGGAGAGAGAGAAGGGCGGCTGACCTCCACCTAGCAGTTCATCGCCCCAGCTAGAACAGACCCTCGTGAGGCTGTTCATCATTATATTGCTCATCATCATCAGCCCAAGAGGCAATCCACCCACCACAAACTAGAGTAGGGTATTACACCACAATGGTGGCCCGAACTAGTATAAACCCTGTGTCTTTTGTGTTGTTCTTTCAGTAGCTTAGATCTTTGCGAGAATCTCCGCGCGCACCCCAGAGTTCGAACCTTAAGGGTCTGCCGGAACCCGAAATTCGACAAGAACCACCTACACTTGTGTTGAGGTCAAGATATTCCATTCCAACCATATGAATCTTGATCTCTATCCTTCCCCAAGTTGCTTTCCACTCAAATCTTCTTTCCACCAAATCCAAATCCTGTGAGAGAGAGTTGAGTGTTGGGGAGACTATCATTTGAAGCACAAGAGCAAGGAGTTCATCATGAACACACCATTTGTTACTTCTTGGAGAGTGGTGTCTCCCAGATTGGCTAGGTGTCACTTGGGAGCCTCCGACAAGATAGTGAAGTTGAACCAAGGAGTTTGTAAGGGCAAGGAGATCGCCTACTTCGTGAAGATCTACCGCTAGTG
The DNA here is from genome assembly GCA_032464435.1 of Aegilops umbellulata. Lineage (NCBI taxonomy): Eukaryota > Viridiplantae > Streptophyta > Magnoliopsida > Poales > Poaceae > Aegilops > Aegilops umbellulata. Next base: position 5,281,700 of record CP136059.1, read on the forward strand.
AGGCAAGTCCTTCGTGGGCGACGGCCGTGATGGAATAGACAAGGTTGCTTCTTCGTGGACCCTTCGTGGGTGGAGCCCTCCTTGGACTTGTCCAACTGTTACCCTCCGTGGGTTGAAGTCTCCATCAACGTGGATGTACGATAGCACCACCTATCGGAACAACGACAAAAACATCCGTGTCTCCAATTGTGTTTGAATCCTCCAAACCCTTCCCTTTACATTCTTGCAAGTTGCATGCTTTACTTTCCGCTGCTCATATACTCTTTTGCATGCTTGCTTGAATTGTGTGGAGATTGCTTGACTTGTGCTAAGATAGCTAAAATCTGCCAAGAACTAAAATTTGGAAAAGGCTAGATTTTTATTTGGTCAAGTAGTCTAATCACCCCCCCTCTAGACATACTTTCGATCCTACAAGTGGTATCAGAGCTTTCGTCTCCATTTGCTTTGATTTCCATAGCTTTTGGTGGTCATAGCCTTGGTTTCACAACCTAGGAGAGTATGGCGTCTAGCGAGGGAAATTATCACCGTAGAGGTCCTTACTTTGATGGTACTAATTTTGCTAGTTGGAAGCATAAGATGACATATTCTTGGACATAACACCGCCGTTTGGGCTATTGTGTGTATTGGCTTGCAAGGTGAATTCTTTGATGGGAAAGAACCGAACCGTGAAGCTACCGCGGAAGAGTTGAAGATGCTGCAATACAACGCTCAAGCTCGTGATATCCTCTTCAACGGATTGTGCCCCGAAGAATTCAACAAAATCAGCCGTCTTGAGAATGCAAAGGAAGTTTGGGATACTTTGGTTGATATGCACGAAGGTATCGAATCCGTCAAGGAATCCAAATTAGATGTGCTTCAAAGTCAACTTGAGAAGTTCAAAATGAAGGATGGTGAAGGTGTCGCTGAAATGTACTCTAGGCTTGCTCTTATCACAAATGAGATTGCCGGCTTATGGAGTGAAGAGATGACCGATAGATTCATCATCAAGAAGATCCTAAGAGCCTTGGCTGGAAAATATGATATCGTGTGCACATTGATCCAAATGATGCCCAATTACAAAGATCTCAAGCCAACGGAAGTCATTGGAAGAATTGTTGCTCATGAAATGTCACTCAAGGATAAAGAGGAACTTCACAACAAATCAACTGGTGCTTACAAAGCCTCATGTGAAGCCCCCACATCATCGAGTGAGAAAAAACCTTCAATGAAGAATTGAGCTTAATGGTGAAGAACTTCAACAAGTTTTACAAGAGTAGAAGCAAAGAGAGAAGCTCCAAGTCAAGGTCCTACGATGACAAAAGATCTTCTAGTCGAGAGCGAAACTGCTACAATTGTAGAAGGACCGGACACTATTCCAATGAGTGTATGGCCACCTACAAGAGAAGAGAAGATTCTCCCAAGAGAAGAAGTAGAAGAGAAAAATCACCGTCTAGAGGAAGAAGGAGTAGAGATGATCGTTATGAACGAAGACCCTCACGGAGAAGCAAGTATTTGGAAAGAAAGGACAAGTCATCAAGGAGCTACACAAAACAAAGACATCAAGCTCATGTTGGTGAATGGGTATCCGGCTCCGACTCCGACTACCACTCCGAGAGAAGCTATCACTCCGACTCCGAATATACTCAAGATGAAGGTGTTGCCGGTCTAGCACTTGTGACAACAAACTCCTACGACATATTTGACTCACCAAATGAAGGAGTTGGAACATGCTTCATGGCTAAAGGCCCAAAGGTATCACACCCCGAGTATGTTGATTTCAATAGTGATGAAGATGACTTGTTAGGTGATGATGATTTACTTGTTGACAAATCTAGTGATGAATACTATGATGAAACGTCAATTAATCATGCTAATCAAGATAAAACGAATGACAATGATAAGGAGAAGATTGAGTCTCTAACTAAAGAACTAAACACTCTTAAGTTAGCTCATGAAACTATCTTAGGAGATCATCGAGAACTTTTAAGGACTCATGAAAAATTACGCTTTGAAAAGCTCAACCTTGAGCAAGAGCATGAGTTCTTAAAAGCAATCAATGATGATCTTCGTAAGAAAAGTTCTTCTTATATTGCCAAGCGTTTACTCTTATCCACTTACATGCCTCAAGTCAAGTCTAGTAACAAGAACAAGAAAGATTCTTCCTCTAGTAGTAACAACAATCATGCTAAATCCAATATTGTTGCTTCTAGTAGTTCTCTTGATTCCACTAATAATTCTCTTAGCCAAGTTACACTTGAGCAAGAAAATATCTTATTGAAGGGAATTATAGAGAAAAGTGTTTACAAGAGCCTTGCCGGAAGTAAGCAATTCGAGGAAATTGTGCGCAAGCAAGGAAGGCACCGGAAGAATCAAGGTGTTGGTTTTGAACGAAAGTTCAATGCCAATGGAGTTGAGTGGGAAGAAGATCAATACCCCAAGATGAAGTTTGTTCCTCAACAAGAGAAGTATGATCCTACTTCTTTCAAAGGGACACAAGCTCAAGATGATCTTCCACCACAAGACTACAAGCAAAAAGGCAAGGACAAGCTTCAAGAGGAAATTGATGCATTTGAAGAAGCTCCTAAGGCCTTGGTCAAGTGGGTTCCCAAGACTACTTCAAGTTCCACTTCATCAAGTACAACTACAACACCGAGGATTCCCATCAAGATGGTGTGGATCCCGAAGAAGAAGAACTAGAGAGTTCTTGAGGGCGACTCGGCCAACATACTTCACTCTTATCATCTTGGCAAGAACAAGTGCAATCAACTTCTACATCTTGCACTAGTTCAAGGAGTCACAAACCCTCTTGTTGGTAAGACAAGGGACAAGGAATTGAAAGTGCAACTCACTCCAATGGATAGCTCCATATGATCTACATCAACATTGAGCATCCACATCTTCAACATCTACATGAAGTCATCATCGCCAAAACCCAAGGTTAGTTCATCCCTCTTAGGGGGGATCTCACATCTAGGGGAGCTTGTCGGATTCGGGGGTTCAGGCAGACCCTTAAGGTTCGAACTCCGGGGTGCGCGCGGAGATTCTGCCCACTACCTGTCCGTCTCGCAAGGGTCTAAACTACTAAAGGGACAACACAAAGAACACAGAGTTTATACTGGTTCGGGCCACCGATGTGGTGTAATACCCTACTCCAGTGTGGTGGGTGGATTGCCTCTCGGGCTGATGATGATGAACAGTACAAAGGTGAACAGCCTCGCGAGGGCGTGTTCTTGCTGGGACGATGAACTACTAGGGGAGTTCAGCCGCCCCTCTCTCTCTCTCTCTACTTGCTTTCTTGAAACCTACTTGCTAGTTTCCCGATATCTCCTTTTTCTCTCGATCATGCTCCCCCTACCCTGGGGGTGGCTAGTCCTATTTATAGACAAAGGCCCTGGGCCTCTTCCCAAATATTGAGCGGGAAGGGCGCCAACAATTGGCCGATTTGAAGGGGAACATCTGGTACACTTATCCTGACCAAAGTTGGTCCTCGCCTGCCAAAGGCCCTGTGGTGACGCCGTTTTGAGCTCCACGATGAGCTCATTCCCACCGTTGGACTGGTCTTGGTCTCGTTGCACCGAAATGGATGCCTTTGCTTGATCCTTTCGCCTGCGCTTGCCCCCTTTGCACCAAAGAGGAAAGGGGAGGACACTGTGCGGTCTGGCGCCCGCCTGGCACCCTTGGTCATCATGGCTTGCGTCATGGGCACCTCGTGAGGTACCCTGCCTTGATCTCTCCGCCTCCTCATGAGCCAGCCTGAGGAGGCCGCGCCTGAGGAAGCGTTGTGTCGTCCTCCCCATGAGGTTTGGCCCCTCGCGAGGGTCTTGAGTCTCGTGTTGATGAAGATGGGCCGTACTGGGCCTCCATTCGAGCCACGCCGCAGGCCGCAGGCAGGCAAGTCTGGGGACCCCCATTCCCAGAACGCCGACAGTAGCCCCTGGGCCCAAGGCGCGCCCGGACTTGGCCGTGCCGAGAGGCGAAAGGGCAAGGACGAAGCGCCGCGGGCCCTAACAGCCTGCGGCCTTGGGCGCCGTGTGGCGGTTGACTGGGCACGGGCGTCTCCGCTTCCCCACGATGCCTCGACGATCGCGCGGATTGGACAAGTCCCTGCATGCAAATCGTGTCATGATTACCTGTGATCATGGAGGCCGACGGTTGGGCTCCGCTGGCTATAAGTACGGCACCGTGCGTGCCCTTACAGTCCATCTCTTCGTGTTTCCTCCTTCGCCTTGATTCTTGCTCCCTCTTGACGTGATGGCCCCGATTCGCCGGTTCTCTACGACGGAGAAGGGAAAAGCTCTCCAAGAAGTGCCAGACCCGCTCCCGCCGAAGAAGCGACTTGCCCCTCGCAACCGAGACGAAGGAGACCACCAGGTGGTATCAAGGCCTTGGTACGAGCGGCCTCCGCCGGGGTTTCCGCTTCCCTTGTTTGCTCATGCTGAGGGCCTCGAAGGGGGCGACTTCGATCCCAGCGGCACGCGCCGTCGCCGCCGGGTCACGAAGGTGTTGGTCGTCCCGCCTAGAGTCCATGCCGAGGCTCCTCCCGCGAGCTCGTGCTCCACGCCGCCATGCCTCCGCGAACTTGGATTCGCTTTCCTTCCTTCTTTGCCTCCATCTTCCCACAGGGAAGACTCCTGGAGTTGTGGCTGCAGCACGCCGACTGCAGCACCCCCGCGACCGAGGCAGAGGTCGCAATGCTCGCCTCGGGCGAGGCCTTCATGACTCGTGGCTGGGGCGAGATCGCTCGGGGCTGCAGAGCAAGGGGCGCCCTCACGATCCACCTGGAGTACGATGGCGCTTCGGTGATGTTCTTCAAGGTCTTCGACGCGAGCGGGCACCGGCTTGAGTGCTGCCCCAGGAGAGGTGGCCAGGACCCTGCGATGGCGACGGCGGGGCCCGCCGACCGCCCCTTGGACAACTCCAGTGACGGGAGCGCCGGAGGGTCCAGTGATCCCAGCGAGGTCTTCGCGACTCCGGAGACGAGCGACGACAGCTACGAGCCCGCGAGCCAGCGCCGCTCCCGGAGCAGGGCGGGCTCGCTCAGCCGCCACCGACTCTGATCTGGATGGGGTTGGCGCCGATGCCTGACGGCCCACTGTTGATGATGGCATCGTCTGCTGGGGCACCTGTAGATAGCATTCCTTAGGGTCCGTTTCCTGCAAGGAATCATATTGCGCCCCGTGGGGGCTTGTCAGGTGTCTGTGATCCTTTCTATTAATATGTGACTTTTGCTATGGAACTGTGCGGGTCGCTAATTCCGTCGTAGCTTAGTCTTCCCTTTCGAACCTCGCGAGGGCTTGGCGCTCTGCGTTGACAGGTCCCAGTACCAAGGCGGCGTCAGCCGTCGCTGGTATGCCAGGTCGCGATGCCGTGGTCAAGGCTAGGAGGTGAGCGACCAGGGGTCTGGTAAGAGCCCCTGAGTCGCGATGCTCAGGAGGTCCCCTTTGGCGCCCAAGCAGCCGTCGTTCGGTGAGAAAGGGAAGCGACGTCGCTAGTACGGAATTGCATTAGGTGCGGGGGTAGGGCCACGGTAGCCAGTGCTTTGGATGGTGCCTTATCTGGAGGATCGGGGGTCGTCCTCAGCGCATCATCGGGTCCATGGGGTAGTTAGAATGGAGTTGCTCGGCGTGGTCCTCGCGCAACCCTTCTCCCTCGCCTCTGCTCCCCTTTCTGCTCTACGTCCTCGGGACCCGGCCCTCGAGCTGGTCTCAGCCGTCGGTGGTATGCCTGGTCACGATGCCGTGGACAAGGCCAGAGGGTGAGGGTTGGAGAGCCGGTAAGAGCCCTGAGTCGCGATGCTCAGGCACCCCCCCCCTTTAACACGCAAGTGGTTTGCGCGGGTGAGGGTGAAGAGGACTCCGTGAGGGCCTCGGTTAGCGCAATTCCCTCCAAGGATCCTGCAGACTCATCACAGAAAGAAGAAGGGGCTGCCATGACAGTCATTAGTCGACCGTTAGTCGCTTAAGAGCTCGCTGGTTGGGGTAGGTGAGGTGTATCTGGGCACCTGTGAGCCAGCGCGGGACTCATGAGGCCCTACCTCTAGGCGGGTTGCGCCTGGCACTGGGCTGTATCTTGAGATGTGTTCCTGCAAAATTTGGTTAGATGCCGGCACTCTACGTCCTCAGGTCCCGGCCCCCGAGCTTGTCTCAGCCGTTGCTGGTATGCCAGGTCGCGATGCCGTGGACAAGGCCAGAGGGTGAGGGCTGGAGAGCCAGTAAGAGCCCTGAGTCGCGATTCTCAGGCACCCCCCCTTTAACGTGCAAGTGGTCAACATGGAGAAGAAGAGTTGTAGTGGACAGGCATCAGGTGATCAAGCATGATGGGCGAATGCATAGTTGGAAATAAACGCGAGGGAGATACACGTCGCTGGGCCTAGCCCGAGCGGCTTGGGGATGATGCAGCCCGAGGGGCGCCCCCAGCAAAGCAAGCTAACGATCGAAAACTAAAAAGGGATACACGCCGCAGGGACGGACCCACGCGGCCTGGGAGTAATGCAGCCCTAGAATGGCGCTCCCAGCTGGGAATGGAGCTTGAAAGATGTCACCTGAAGATGTCGACGGCGAAATGGCGTTGGTGCGGCAGACTCGGTGGGCTGCGGAAGCCGATCCTCATGAGCCCCCAGGCCCTGGGGCCTCGGGAGGCTCCGGAGGCGCAGGTGGCTCCTCGCGGATCATCCCCATCTCCGCCAGGACTACGGAACGCCTGTCTTCCTGAGTCTCCACGATGCCCCTCGTGAGGCGCTGGTACGCAGCAGCCACGCTCGGCAAACCATAAGGCATGCGAACATAGCTGTGGGGTGGACCCCCACAACGCCCCACTCGTGAGGGCCATAGGCGCTCCGTCGTGGCGACTTGATTGAGCCCTGGTACGTTGATGCAGACACGCAGCCCACCATCCTCGCCTGGATGGGGAGCCACAGCCGGTAAGCGGCGGCAACCTCTCATGATTCTCGACTCATGTAGTTCTTGAACGGCATGGTTAACGAACTCCTGCTGGTCTGACTCTGCTTGCCTCGCTCCTTCTTGAGGGAAACGTGCTTCGAAGCACGCCTCCACGTGATGCCCAAGTGCCTCCCTCGTGACCCTGGCTAGGTCGGCGGCCCTCAAGTTGAGAGCCCCCGAGCCCTGCCTGAGGAGGGCGCCGGGCGTGCTTTCCTATGCGATGGAAGGAGGGTCCCCCTGGGCAGGCTCGAGCCCCGAGGGGCCTGCCTCCTGAGGGGCGGAGCCTGACGACGTTTTCTTCTTCTTGGGTGTGGTCTCGGGAAGCCTCTTGCTTCCGTGATCTGGGTCTTCTAGCGATGCGGCCTGAAAGGCTCGCTCCAGGGAACACACTGCATCCCTCTCTTCACATGGCACCGTGATGACGCCGCCACTCCCTGGCATCTTGAGGACATTGTAGCCGTGGTGAGTTACGGCCATGAACTTGGCCAGTGCTGGGTACCCGAGGATGGCGTTGTACGGCAGGCGGATCTGAGCTACGTCAAAGTCGATGAGCTCGGTGCGGTAGTTGCTGCAGGCCCCGAAGGTGACAGGGAGGCGAACCTGCCCGATCGGGATTGTGGAACCGTCGGTTACTCCAGAGAAAGGCTTGGTTGGCTGAAGCTGGTCATAGGGCACTTGGAGGTTGTCGAATGTTTCCACGGACAGGACGTTGAGCCCTGCTCCACCATCGATGAGGGTCCTGGTGACCAGTACATTGCTGATGACTGGGGAGCAAAGCATCGGGAGGACCCCGGCTGTGGCCGCGCACTTGAGCTGATCTGCTGAGCTGAACGTGATGGCGCACGTCGACCACTTGAGGGGGCGCGTTGCTTCGAGCTTTGGGAGAACTGCATTGACTTCACGGGCAAACTGCTTGAAGATGCGTTGGGAGGCTGGGGCTTGAGCTCCGCCTAGGATGCAGGCGATTGCGCGCGGCTCTTGGAAGCCCCCAGCCCCCTCGTCTTGATGGCGGTCTTCGTTCCTCCTTGGCTGAGGCGGCAGTGGAGGGAGGCCTGCGTTGCCATGAGGGCGGTCCTCACGAGGCTGATCCCTCCAGTCTTCCTCGCGAGGCAGGTCCCGCCAGCGGTCCTCGCGAGGTTGGTCGCGCCACCCCTGGCGCGGGCCGCGATCTTCCCAGCGTCCTGGGTTTCTTCCTCCCCCTCGGCCGTAGCCCCGGTCGGTGCGGTCAGGGCGACGACCGACCCTTCCTTCTCGCACGGCACGGAGTTCTTGACATTCGTTGGTGTTGTGGGTGTGGAGGTCGTGGTACACATAGTACCGGCTGCCTCTGGAGCATTCGGGCAGATCCTTGCACCGCTTGGTGTCCGGTTCTGCCGCGAGTAAGGCAGCCCCCTTGCGCTTCACGTCCTTGGCCTTGGGCTTCTTCTCTTCTGGATCTGCGGCGGGCAGCTCGAGGAGGGAGAGACGTCCCTCCTCAGCCCTGGCGCACTTGGTCGCCAAGTTGAACAGCTCCAGGAAGGTGAGGAGGTCTTCATGCATCGCCAGCTCCTCCTTCATCTTGACGTCGCGCACGCCATCGGAGAAGGCCGAGATGATGGCTTCCTCGGACACCTTGGGGATCTTGAGGCGTGCACTATTGAAGCGCTAGATGTACTTTTGCAGGGTCTCCCCAGGTTGCTGCTTGATGCGGCGCATGTCGCTCACGGCGGACGGCCGGTCGCGAGTACCTTGGAAGTTGGCGATGAAGCGGGTGCGCATCTGGTCCCAGGAGGAGATCGTGCCTGGAGCCAGATTTAGGAGCCAGGTGCGGGCTCCTTCCTTCAGTGCCATGGGGAACCAGTTCGCCATGACCTTTTCATCCCTGCTGGCAGCTTCGATGCCCAACTCGTAGAGCTGGAGGAACTCTGCGGGATCAGTCGTCCCGTCGTAGCGAGGAGGCAGGTTCGGCTTGAACTTGCCGGGCCACGCGACGCTACGCAGCTCGGTGGTGTAGGCGCGGCAGCCTGCGGTGGCCATGGGAGGTTTCGGTTGAGGGAGAGCTTGGCCTTGCGGGCCCCCTTGTGCTGCAGCTGGGAGCAGCGCGGGGTCTTGACGTGCCGGAGCTGGAGCAGCGTCGCGGCGAGCCGGAGCAGGGAGCGCTCGGGCAGCCTCTTGCGGTCGAGGGACTTCTTGGCACCTCCGTTCTTGCTGGGCTGGCGCCTGACGGAGCGGGTTCCGCCCAGGGGCCATGCGCCTTGGAGCCATGGCGTCTTCTTGGAGTGGAGGTGGCTGGTACACCCCCGGAGCTTCATTGCCCGCGTGGGGCGGGGTGCGGCGCAGCGGAGCGAACGGCGCAGGAGAGCCCCCTGCGGCGCGGACAAGCTCGGCGACGCGGTCGAGCCACGCTTCGTAGATGTCGTCGACAGGACGGTAGCGCAGGAGCTCGTTTGCCGTGATGAGTGCAGCTCGAGCCTCCAAGGGCGCGCGTAGCGCGTGGGACGAAGAGCCAGCTGGCGCGAGCGACGGAGTAGCGGTGCGGCCGTCTCGCCGCACGGACGGGTGCTGAGACGACGCTTGTTGCTCGTTCCCCGCCGGGCTGGTGGCGGCGTTGACGGCGGGCGACGGGGAACGACGAGGATGCCCGCCGACGGGAGCTGTCTGGGCGACGCGGGAAGTGATGGCGGCCCGGCGCTCGGCGCGGGCCCGACGAGCGTCAGACATGGATGCGACGGTGGGAGGAGAACGGAGCGGTGGAAGACAGATTCCGGCGCACCCCTACCTGGCGCGCCAAATGTCAGATTCGGGGGTTCCGGCAGACCCTTAAGGTTCAAACTCTGGGGTGCGCGCGGAGATTCTGCCCACTACCTCTCCGTCTCGCAAGGGTCTAAACTACTAAAGGGACAACACAAAGAACACAGAGTTTATACTGGTTCGGGCCACCGATGTGGTGTAATACCCTACTCCAGTGTGGTCGGTGGATTGCCTCTCGGGCTGATGATGATGAACAGTACAAAGGTGAACAGCCTCGCGAGGGCGTGTTCTTGCTGGGACGATGAACTGCTAGGGGAGTTCAGCCGCCTCTCTCTCTCTCTCTCTCTCTCTCTCTCTCTCTACTTGCTTTCTTGAAACCTACTTGCTAGTTTCCCGATCTCTCCTTTTTCTCTCGATCATGCTCCCCATACCCTGGGGGTGGCTAGTCCTATTTATAGGCAAAGGCCCTAGGCCTCTTCCCAAATATTGAGCGGGAAGGGCACCAACAATTGGCCGATTTGAAGGGGAAGATCTGGTATACTTATCCTGACCAAAGTTGGTCCTCGCCTGCCAAAGGCCCTGTGGTGACGCCGTTCTGGGCTCCATGATGAGCTCATTCCCACCGTTGGACTGGTCTTGGTCTCGTTGCACCGAAATGGATGACTTTGCTTGATCCTCTCGCCTGCGCTTGCCCCCTTTGCACCAAAGAGGAAAGGGGAGGACACTGTGCGGTCTGGCGCCCGCCCGGCACCCTTGGTCGTCATGGCTTGCGTCATGGGCACCTCGTGAGGTACCCTGCCTTGATCTCTCCGCCTCCTCATGAGCCAGCCTGATGAGGCCGCGCCTGAGGAAGCGCTGTGTCGTCCTCCCCGTGAGGTTTGGCCCCTCGCGAGGGTCTTGAGTCTCGTGTTGATGAAGATGGGCCGTACTGGGCCTCCATTCGAGGCACGCCGCAGGCCGCAGGCAGGCAAGTCTGGGGACCCCCGTTCCCAGAACACCGACCGAGCTTTACTCTAAGAATTGAGCTAAAGCAACTCTAATGGTGTGAACACAACAATGCTTTATGTAAAAGTGGTAACCCCACTTGTGCTTAAACAATGAGTATGACCTATGATCAAATGTTCTCATATGACTCCTAAGTGAATATACTCATATATAGATGACCTAGTCATCGCAAATTGTTTGACAGATGCTAGAATTGGTTGTGCATGCTTTGCCACATATTTCATTTGTCATTTTATTGTGTGAGCATGTTGGTTGCATATTTCACTCATTCGAGGACGTCCACTTGTTGTTTTGATTGATTGGTTTCTTTCTCTTTGGCCAAGTGGATGGAAAAGAATGCCAAAGAACCTTCTCTAGCTATCTATGCTTTTCTCGTCTCAAACTCTATTCATGCTACATCACAAAATTTGATCAAGTCAGATTCGAACCACTCTGTGTGAGGAGCACTCGGAGTCCCCGATTCGTCATAGACTTAAACTTCCAAAACTTCTTTGTGTGTTTCGGTCTGACCGTTTCCCCCATTTCGGTCATACCGAGATCACTAAGTCGATCTAGGTTTTTAATCTTGGTGCAACCGATTTGAACTTTTCGATCACACCGAGTTGCCGTAACTGTCAATAGTTATGCATCTCAGTGCCACCGAGTTGTTCCACTCGGTCACACCGACAGGGTCGGGCTATATATACTCACGAGCAAAATTTTGGAAATTTCTCCAAAACCCATTCGCCCGCGCATAGCTCGCTCTGCCTCCTGGGTCTCCGGATCGTCCTCCTCGTCGCCAGCCGCCTCCTGTCGCTGGTCTCCGCCGCCATCAACGGAATTCTTCCCCGCTGTTGCCGCCATAGCGAGTTCATCACTGAACTAGGGTATGGACTCGATCACAGTGCTATCCCCGTCCGATTCCTAGCACATTGTGTTCATCATGAATCTTGCCACGATTGAAACACTTATATCCAGTCAAAACACTCCGTAGATTAGAGTTGAATTGAAAATTTAGGTTTAGGTTTCCGCCGAAACCATCTCGGACCCACCGGGTTGCAGAACTCGGTTCCACCGATTCGGCCAAGGCCATTGCACATGTGGTTCTCATTCTGACCGAGAATTGCAAATCGTTGTGACCGAGTTCAGGACTTTGTGAAACCCTAGCAGTCTCCGTGCCACCGAACCGTGACTCGATTTGACCGAGTTCACTAGTTTTGGTTCCAACAGCTGCTTCGGTATCACCGAGTTTACAAATTGGTTGATCCGAAATGCTTTCTGTGGAAAACTAAAACTAAGTTTTTGACTCATTCTTTTGCAAAAATCTCTGTATTTTGTGATGCTCATCCACTCTATCTCATCTACAATCTATTCACAGGGTCTGCAGTTAGTGTTTGCAACATGTCTGACCAGAGTGATAGCTAGAACAAGTCAGAGGAGCAGGTGCACATGAGTGAGGGCACTACTCCCTCTAGCAGCTCAGATGAGGGTAGCAGAAGCACCCCAATCAATTTGCCAAAGGCTGCCACTAGAGCAAGCAAGAAAAGAACTTCAGAATCTGAGGATGAAGATTATGTGGCAGAGGAAGATGATGCCACATCAAAGAAGAAAGTGCTGAAAAAGGAATATGGTCAGCTGCAGCCACAAAGCCAGGTGTGCAGAAGAAGGCACCTGCAAGGAGAGTTCCCACTTCCAAACCTAGGAAGATTGCCACTGGAGAAACCATAAAGTTTACCATTGAGTCAGAAGAGGAATCTATTGGCCAAGATAAAAAGAAAAAGAGAGTCAGAACCACTACTGCCAGAGTTCTTGGCAAACCCTCTAAGAGGAGAGATTCAGAAGAAGAAGAGGAAGAGGTTGTTGCACCAGCACCTAAGGCCCAAAAACTCAAGGGTGATGCTATCAGGACAGGGGCTGCATCATCTAAACCCAAAGCTGCTGTTAAGTCTGCTGCTCCATCTCCAAAGCCAAAACCCAAGAGGAGCACCAGAAACATCCCTGCAGAGGATACGAACAAGGCCCAAGTGCCTGAGACAGCTGTTGTTGAAGAAGAAGATGAAGAGCATGTTCTGAGAAAGTTGAAGCCCAAAATTCTATACCACAATGATGCTCATCCTGTGGCTGAGAACATGAAGCTCAGAAGAGACTCAGGACTAAGGAAATGGAGAGAGACAGATCCATATGATACCAGAAGAAGAACTGCTGTTGATTACAGGTTCCACACCAAGGAACAGCAAGATTTCTATGAGACAGTGTTGCTTGACAAGAAACTTATAGTGTGTGAAATGAGGTGGGTCGACTGGAAGTATATCAAGGAAAATGAGGAACACTATCCTTGTGTGTTTGACAGCTTCAGTGCTTGTGGAGTTGCAGACTTTGTTGGGCAGAAGCTCACAAAGTGGAATGAGGAGCTCATAATGCAATTCTACTCGACAGCACACTTCTATCCAGATGGTAGGATAGTATGGATGTCTGAAGGTACAAGGTACCACTCAACTATTGAGGAATGGGCAAATCTGATCAATGCTCCTAAGGAAGAAGAAGATGACTTGGATGTCTATGCCAAGAAGAAGATGGATCACAACTCTATGGCAAACATGTACAAGGAGATTCCTGAAGATGATCTTGAGACTCACCAGTTTGGGTCAGTAAAACACTTGCTGTCACGGCTGCCTATAATAAATTGGATCCTTAGGCACACTCTCTTTTCCAAGTCTGGTGATCACAGAATGATCAGAGGCCATGCAATTAACTTGCTACATATATTTGATGTGGCACAGAAGTTCAAGGTCATGAGCCTTATAGTTGAAACTATCAAGAGGACTGCAGCTGACCAGAAAAGAAGTTGTGGATATGCCCCACAGATCCAGGAGTTGATAAACTCAAAGATGGGCACAGGCACATACTTGTTGGATAAGGAACACTTGCCTATCAACCCAGACTTCGAGGAAAACCAAGTTCTGATGAATGAAGATGAACCCTCCTCAGTGCAAGCACAAGCAAAGAAGGAGAAGGCAAAGATGGAGAAAGCTGCCAAGATGCCAACCATGGAAGAGGCATCTCAGTATTTTTTTTAAAGCAAACAAGATCAGCTTAGCTACTTGATTGCATCCACTCTAAGGATAGAGAAAGGACTGGCCACCCTGAATCGAAACTAGGAGAGCTTGGAAAGAATCATGGAGCAGAAGTTCTATGACTTAGATGTGAAGGTCACTGAGATCCAGTCTGTTGTGGAGCAACTTTAGGATGATATGCATGAGAGGAAGGGCAAGACAACAACTGATGCATTTGCCAGAGTGCCTAGAGCTCAGAGGTCAACTGCCGTGGCAGTATCAGACACTAGAGCCACTTCATCTGCACCAGCTACAGCTTCAGTGCCACCAGCTCCAGCACCTACCCCAGCAGCTCCATCGACTTCGACTGAAGCCTTCGTCCTTGGCATTATCGGGACTCCACCACCTGAATATCTAGCCTGAGAGACGTTATAGTGCTATGCATTTTCTATGAACTTTTTGGTAACTTGTTGCCAAAGGGGGAGAAAAATGTATAGATCATAGGCTTCGAGAGAGAGTGTTGCTTTTTATTCTCTCTTGCTTTGGTGGTTGAACTTTATTTGCTTGATTGAGATACTTTATGCTTGTTTGTGATACTTGGATGATCATGTGTGTTTGATCATATGCTACATTAATGCGTGTTGGATGATAATATCATTTTATCCCTATTTGATCATTCGCTTTGCTTGGCGTTGAGTGCATGTATTTAATTATTATCATTTTGAGCGCTCCACCAAGATGTATGTGACATGGAAGAGTAACCCATGATCCTAACTCATTGTGCATTTGCAGTCCAAAGCAAATCTTAAGATATGCACAAATTTAGGGGGAGCTCTTGCTTTTCACATACTTTTCAAAGCGACAATATCTTTCACTCTTATTATCATTTGTCGAAGCTTTGATCTATATGTTGTCATCAATTACCAAAAAGGGGGAGATTGAAAGTGCAACTATCCCTGGGTGGTTTTGGTAATAACTAACAACATATAGCTCAGTGAGCTAACATTATTCCAAGATTAATTTCAGGAAAAGCTCAATGAATGGAATGGCATGGATGAGGAAAGTGGATCCCTCAAAATTCTAAGGACAAAAAGTTTGGCTCAAGCTTGAAGCTCAATACACTACATTTCATATTTTAGTGATCCAAGATCACATTGAGTCCATAGGAAAAGCCAATACTATCAAGAGGGGATGAGGTGTTGCTTAATGAGCTTCTTGCTCTTCAGTGCTTTGTGATATGCTCCAAAATCCTCAAATACCTTCCCACATCCACATATGACCTAAACCAAAAGTCAAACTCGGCCCCACTGATTCTTTCTATCCGGCGCCACCGAGTTTCAAATGTCATAGCCACTGCCACAAACCCTAGGAAAATCGGTCTCACCGATAGGGATCTCGGTCTCACCGAGATGGGATTGTAATCTCTCTGTTTCCCTACGTAACGTTTCGGTCTTGCCGAGATGAGCGATCGGTCCCACCGAGATTGCAATGTAAACTCTCTGTTTCCCTTTTGTAACATTTCGGTCTCACCGAGGTGAGCGAATCGATCCCACCGAGTTTACCTGACCAACTCTCTGGTTAGCTTATTACCAAAATCGGTCCCACCAAGTTTGTGTAATCGGTCACACCGAGACTACGTTATGCCCTAACCCTAACCATATCGGTCGTACCGAGTTGCATCTCCGTCCCACCAAAAATCCTAACGGTCACTAGGTTTGCTGAATCGGTCCGACCGAGTTTAACTATTCGGTCCCACCGAGTTTGACAAATTGTGTGTAACGGTTAGATTTTGTGTGGAGGCTATATATACCCCTCCACCCACTCTTCATTCATGGAGAGAGCCATCAGAACATACCTACACTTCCAATACACATTTTCTGAGAGAGAACCACCTACACTTGTGTTGAGGTCAAGATATTCCATTCCAACCATATGAATCTTAATCTATAGCCTTCCACAAGTTGCTTTCCACTCAAATCTTCTTTCCACCAAATCCAAATCCTGTGAGAGAGAGTTGAGTGTTGGGGAGACTATTGTCGGATTTCGGGTTCCGGCAGACCCTTAAGATTCGAACTCTGGGGTGCGCGCGGAGATTATGCCCTCTACCTCTACGCCTCGCAAGGATCTAAACTACAGAAAGAACAACACAAGAGACACAGGGTTTATACTGGTTCGGGCCACCGATGTGGTGTAATACCCTACTCCAGTGTGGTGTGTGGATTGCCTCTTGGGCTAATGATGATGATGAACAATACAAAGGAGAACGGCCTCGCGAGGGCCTGTTCTTGGCTAGGACGATGAATGCCCTTCTCTCTCTTTCTCTACTTGTTCTCTGCTTGCTCGGACTCTAGGTTCTGCTGGCCTGATTGCCCGATGCTAACTTGCTAGACTCCTCGATCTCTAGATGCCTCTATCTCAATCTCCGTCTCTCGATGCCCCTACTCTGGGGGTGGCTAGTCCTATTTATAGGCAAAGGCCTTGGGCCTCGTCCCAAATATTGAGCGGGAAGGGCGCCAACAATTGGCCAATTTGAAGGGGAACATCTGGTACACTTATCCTGACTAAAGTTGGTCCTCGCCTGCCAAAGGCCCTGTGGTGACGCCGTCCTGGGCTCCACGATGACCTCCTTCCCACCGTTGGACAGGTCTTGGTCTTGTTGCACCGAAATGGATGCCTTTGCTCGATCCTCTCGCCTGCGCTTGCCCCCTTTGCACCAAAGAGGAAAGGGAGGACACTGCGCGGTCTGGCGCCCGCCTGGCACCCTTGGTCGTCATGGCTTGCGTCATGGGCACCTCGCGAGGTACCCTGCCTTGATCTCTCCGCCTCCTCGTGAGCCAGCCTGAGGAGGCCGCGCCTGAGGAAGCACCGTGTCGTCCGCCCCGCGAGGCTTGGCCCCTCGCGAGGGTCTTGCCCCGTGCCGAGAGGCGAAAGGGCAAGGGCGAAGCGCCGCGGGACCTAACAACCTGCGGCCTTGGGCGCCACGTGGCGGTTGATTGGGCGCGGGCGTCCCCGCAACCGCGCAGGTTAAAGGCGCAGTGTCTACCCAGGCCTTGCTCTTCTCTTTCTCCGGTTGCTGCTCAAATCCCCTTTCTTGCGCCTTCCCTTCCTTCCTCCAAACTCCCAGATCCGCTCCCCTATGACCTTGGAAGACATGGCGCCGCGTCAGCCTCCTGCTGAAGCTTGGTTCTCTCCGGCCCTGGACTCGCCGAATGTGTCGGAGGCGAGCCTCGGCCGGCTGCGCCGGATGGCGGCGACGTGGGGCGTCGACGGAGCACGGGTGTTCAAGGTCGGCTCCGCCACCCCTGAGGGCCGAGGAGGCACCTTCTACCCTTTGTTCGTAAGCTCCATTACTGTGTGCCTGGTGCCTCCTTTCTCCGAGTTCTTCCTCTCTGTCCTCCGCCATTACGACTTGCAAGCTCTGCATCTCCACCCCAACTCCATCCTTCTTCTGGCGATTTTCGCCTATTACTGCGAGGCTCATGTGGGGGTGCAACCCTCAGTGGCCTTGCTGCGCCACTACTTCTACCTCCGGGTCACCCGTGGTTTCCCTTCCGCATGTGCGAGCTTCGTCGCGTGTGGCGGCGCCATTGCCATCTCAAATCCCGGGAAGAGGATTGAGGGCTTCAGGAGCAAGTGGGTCTTGGTGGACGCCGGGCGCATCCACCCTCGACTGATCCTACCCACGGAGCAGCCCGTGAGTTCCAGCGACTGGTCCCGGGAGGAGCTTACGGACCCCCGCGCGAAGCCGGTTCTGGAGAAGATGGACGTGGACCTGAAGCCAGCCGACACCAGCTGGCCCCGCTTCGGCGGTACTCACCTCCGATGTGGAGGCCTCACCCGAGCCCCGCGGCCTTGGGCGACGAGGATGTGACCGCGGCGCTCCAATCCCTGGTCGGGGGCGAGGTGGCACGGCTGGAGGGCGCGGCTGCGCCCTTGTTCCTTCGTGACGACTGAAAGCAGGTGGTGGAGTCGATGCCCGTCTTCAACGGGGATGAGCCCGTGCCTGTGGTGGCTCCTGAGGGACTGGTGGACGTGTCCTTCGGCGACCCCAGCGGAGAGGAGGGCGAAGAGGAGAGGGAGGAGGGCCCTGACTCCGAGGCAACTGACAGAGAGTCAAGGGCTCCCCTCCCCCGGCGCAAGTCCTGTACTCTCCGCCTCTCGTTGAGCGATGACAATGAGGGCGGCGACGTGCTGGGTAGCGGGAGCTCGCCCCCAATCCCGAAGAAGGACAGGACCGGGCTGATCCTCTGCGGGTCCGCCCCGGCTCTGGGGCGATCCGCGGACGCGCCTTCTGCTTCTGAGGTTGACCCCTCCATCGGCTCTTAGGCTTCAAGTATGGACGGAGGCTGCTCGAGTTCTCCAGCGACGACCCGTAAGTGCTTGGTCCTTCGTCTTTGTTTCTTGTTCCACCGCTGGGGCTTGATGTTTGCTTCTCTTTGAATAGGCTAGCGCCCGCGGCGAAGAAATCGAAGGGGGCTCCCGAGGCCCCATCCACGGCAACGCCTCCGCCTGCAGGTGGGGGCGATTGTGAGGCACGGGCTTCTCCTGCCCGCTCATCCTTGCGAGGCTTGACTGAGCTGGCAGGGGAGAGCCCAGCCCCCATGGCCCAAGTGACTCCCGAGGTACTCCTGCCTGCTGCCGCCGCCACGGCCGTCGAGGCGCAGCAGACTCCGCCTCAGGACACTGTAGTCTCGCCGCTGCTACCTTCTCCTCCCGTTCCACCGACCGCTACTTCCCCGACTCCTCCTGTTGTCTTGGAGCGCGCCGATGTTTCTCCGCCTTCTTCTTCCATCCTGGAGCGTGCCGCTGCTGAACTGGACCGGCTGCGGCAGGATCTTCTTGGCGCCGACCCTCGCCTGGTGGCCGGGCGCCTGGAACTGGCCTCGGGGTGGATTTGCTCTAATGCCTCGATTCGAGCGGCGCTGGTTCAGGCCTGAACGGCCTGTGACAGAGAGAGGGAGGCCACCCTCGAGGCGAAGGCCGCCCGGGACGCGGCCCTGGGAGAGGTGGTTGGAGTCCGTGGCCGCTGCAAGGAGCTGGAGGACGAGCTGCAGGGCCTGCGGGACCAGCTCGCGAGGGAGATCCGCCATCGCCAAGAGCAGGAAGAAGGCGCAAAGGCTCGCGAGGCGGCCATCGAGGATCGGGAGGCCAAGCTCAAGAAGCGCCGTGCCCGCCTAGACGCGCTGAAGAAAGAGCTGGAGGTGACGAAGGCCGAGCTGGACCGCAAGGCTCGGGTTCTTGCCGAGGATCGCGTGGCCTTCGCAGACATGGAGAAAGATGCTCGTGCTTCGCTGAAGACGCTCTACGAGAGCGGCCTGGAGAGCCCGCTGGCTGGTGACGAAGATGGCCCCGCCAAGCTTCTTCCCTTCCTGGTTAAGGCCCATGGAGATGTTGCCCTTGGCCTCGGCCCCACGGCCGAGGCCGAGGTGCGCGTCCTGTCTTCTGCTGCACTGATGCGGGTCTTCGCCCACATCTATCTTCGCGATCCCAGCGCCGACCTCGACAGCCTGCTGGAGCCGGTGAGCGGCGAGGGTGCTGCCACCGCTGTCGAAGCCGTGAAGGGTCGCACGGAGGCGCTACTGGGGAAGTTCTGGGCCTTCAGCACCAGGCCAAAGCAAGGCGCTGCCGGCCCTGCTGCTCCACGAGGCGAAGCCACTCCATGCAGCTCCACCGCCGACAAGTGACTCCGTTTCCATCCCTGTTCTTCGTTCAATTCCTGCACATGCACCATGCCTCGGGGAGGCATTTAAACTTGCGTTTGGTACTAAGACGACAGTATGGGTTGTAATATTTGCTTTTAGATTCCTTGAGTTTTATGCTTTTCTTCCCTACTTGCTTGTGTTCTACGCCGGCAGAGCCCGGCCCGGCGCGTGCCTCACCCAGCATTAGCCCCGACCGGAAACCAGGACGGGACCAAAGGAGTGAGGGGCTACATGAAAAGTTAGGCTCCTGAGTCGCGATGCTCAGGAGTCCCCCTTGGCGCACGAACTACAAGTAGGGGAGCGTGATGTAGGTGTATCTTCCGTTCTACGTCTGCAGAGCCCGACTCCGCGCGTACCTCACCCAGCATAGCCTTTCGGAACTAAGGAGTGAGGGGCTACAGAGCCAGTTAGGCTCCTGAGTCGCGATGCTTAGGAGTCCCCCTTGACGCGCAAACAGCGAGTGATGAGGTGAGATGTAAGCGGGGCTACCGTTCTACGTCTGCAGAGCCCGGCCCCGCGCGTACCTCACCCAGCATAGCCTTTTAGAACTAAGGAGTGAGGGTCTACGGGACCAGTTAGGCCCCTGAGTCGCAATGCTCAGGGGTCCCCCTTGACGCTCGAATGGCCTTCATACCTTGGCTCCGCTCGGGGAGAGGCGCGCGACGAACCAGGCCCGAAGGGCCTGGCTGGGCGGCGTACGTCTGGGCGTGACCCAGTCGTAGCCCCCGTGCCTAGCCCCCTCGCGCGGCGCTCCCGAGGGGAGGCGTTGCGATGAGGCCAGCCACTTAGCTCTAGGCTCCCTGAGGTTAATGCGGCCCGTAGGCCACCCTCAGTTGTTTATCACCAGCGCGGAGCATAGCGCTCCGTATGTGTACGGGCATAGCCGCCCCTCGGCAGTGTCGTCAACCAGCGCGCAGCATGGTGCTTCCACTGGTACGTGGGAGGAGGCTCCCCTCCGGGAGGAGCCCCCGGGGCGTGTACAGCCCCGCCCTGACACGTGGCCGGCACGGTAGGGCTAGGCGAGGTGTATCTGGGCACCCGTGAGCCAGCGCGGGACTCACGAGGCCCTACCTCTAGGCGGGTTGCGCCTGGCACAGGGCCGTATCTTGAGATGTGTTCCTACAAAATTCGGTTAGATGCCGGCACTCTACGTCCTCGGGTCCCAGCCCTCGAGCTTGTCTCAGCCGTCGCTGGTATGCTAGGTCGCGATGCCGTGGACAAGGGCAGAGGGTGAGGGCTGGAGAGCCGGTAAGAGCCCTGAGTCGTGATGCTCAGGCACCCCCCCTTTAACGTGCAAGTGGTCGACATGGAGAAGAAGAGGTGTAGTGGACAGACATCAGGTAATCAAGCATGATAGGTGAATGCATAGATGGAAATAAACGCGAGGGAGATACACGCCGCTGGGCCTAGCCCGAGCGGCTTGGGGATGATGCAGCCCGAGGGGCGCCCCAACAAAGCAAGCTAATGATCGAAAACTAGAAAGGGATACATGCCGCAGGGACGGACCCACGCGGCCTGGGAATGAAGCAGCCCTGGGAGGGCGTTCCCAGCCGGAAACGAAGCTTGAAAGATGTCACTTGGAATTGTTGCGGACAAAGTGGTGTTGGTGCAGCAGACTCGGTGGGCTGCGGGAGCCGATCCTCACGAGCCCCCAGGCCCAGGGGCCTAAGGAGGCACCGGAGGCGCTGGTGGCTCCTCGCGAATCATCTCCATCTTCGCCAGGACTGCGGAACGCCTGTCTTCCTAAGTCTCCTTGATGCCCCTCATGAGGCGCTGGTACGCAGCAGCCACGCTCGGCAAGCCGTAAGGCATGCGAACATAGCTGTGGGGTGGACCCCTGCAGCGCCCCACTCGTGAGGGCCAGAGGCGCTCTGTCGTGGCGATCTGATTGAGCCCTGGTATGTCGATGCAGAAGCGCAGCCCACCATCCTCGCCTGGATGTGGGGCCACAGCTGGTGGACGACGGCGACCTCTCATGATCCTTAACTCCTGTAGCTCTTGAGTGACCTTGTTAATGAACTCCTGCTGGTCTGACCTTCCTTGCCTGGTTCCTTCTCCAGGGAAACGTGCTTCAAAACACGCCTCCACATGGTGCCCAAGAGCCTCCCTCGTGACCCTGGCTAGGTCGGTGTCCCTCAGGGTGAGAGCCCCCGAGCCCTGCCTAAGGAGGGCGTCGGACGCGCTTTCCTATGCAATGGAAGGAGGGTCCCCCTGGGCAGGCACGGGCCCTGAAGGGCCTGCCTCCTGAGGGGCTGAGCCTGACGACGTCTTCTTCTTCTTGGTCTCGGGAAGCCTCCTGCTTCCGCGATTTGGGTCTTCTAGCAACGCGGCTTGAAAGGCTCGCTCCAGGGAACACACTACATCCTTCTCTTCACATGGCACCGTGATGACGCCGCCACTCCCTGGCATCTTGAGGACATTGTAGCCGTGGTGAGTTACGGCCATGAACCTGGCCAGTGCTGGGTACCCGAGGATGGCGTTGTACGGCAGGTGGATGTGGGCGACATCAAAGTCGATGAGCTTGGTGCGGTAGTTGCTGCGGGCCCCGAAGGTGACAGGGAGGCGGACCTGCCCGATCGCGATTGTGGAACCGTCGGTGACTCCGGAGAAAGGCTTGGTTGGCTGAAGCTGGTCATAGGGCACTTGGAGGTTGTTGAATGTTTCCACGGACAGGACGTTGAGCCCTGCTCCACCATCGATGAGGGTCCTGGTGACCAGTATGTTGCTGATGACTGGGGAGCAAAGCATCGGGAGGACCCCGGCTGTGGCCGCGCACTTGAGCTGATCTGCTGAGCTGAACGTGATGGCGCACGCCGACCACTTGAGGGGGCGCGTTGCTTCGAGCTTGGGGAGGATTGCTTCACTTCACGGGCAAACTACTTCAAGATGCGTTGAGAGGCTCGGGCTTGAGCTCCGCCCAAGATGCAGGCGATTGCGCGCGACTCTTGGAAGCCCCCAGCCCCCTCTTCTTGATGGCGGTCTTCGTTGCTCCTTGGCTGAGGCGGCAGCTGAGGGAGGCCTGCGTTGCCATGAGGGCGGTCCTCTCGAGGCTGATCCCTCTAGGCCCCCTCGCGAGGCAGGTCGCGCCAGCGGTCCTCGCGAGGTTGATCACGCCACCCTTGGCGCGGGCCGCGGTCTTCCCAGCGTCCTGGGTTTCTTCCTCCTCCTCGGCTGTAGCCCCGGTCAGCGTGGTCAGGGCGATGGCCCATCCTTCCTTCTCGCACGGCATGGAGTTCTTGACATTCGTTGGTGTTGTGGGTGTGGAGGTTGTGGTACACACAGTATCGGCTGCCCCTGGAGGATTCAGGCAGATCCTTGCCCCGCTTGGTGTCCGGTTCTGCTGCGAGTACGGCAGCCCCCTTGCGCTTCACGTCCTTGGCCTTGGGCTTCTTCTCTTCTGGGTCTGCGGCGGGCAGCTCGAGGAGGGGGAGACGTCCCTCCTCAGCCCTGGCGCACTTGGTCGCCAAGTTGAACAGCTCCAGGGAGGTGCAGAGGTCTTCGTGCATCGCCAGCTTCTTCTTCATCTTGACGTCGCGCACGCCATCGGAGAAGGCCGAGATGATGGCTTCCTCGGACACCTTGGGGATCTTGAGGCGCGCACTGTTGAAGCACTGGATGTACTTTTGCAGGGTCTCCCCAGGTTGCTGCTTGATGCGGCGCATGTCGCTCACGGCGGGTGGCCGGTCACGAGTACCTTCGAAGTTGGCGATGAAGCGGGTGTGCATCTGGTCCCAGGAGGAGGTCGTGCCTGGAGCCAGATTCAGGAGCTAGGTGCGAGCTCCTTCCTTCAGCGCCATGGGGAACCAGTTCGCCATGACCTTTTCATCCCCGCTGGCAGCTTCGATGCCCAGCTCGTAGAGCTGGAGGAACTCTGCGGGATCAGTCGTGCCGTCATAGAGAGGAGGCAGGTCTGGCTTGAACTTGCCGAGCCACGCAACGCTACGTAGCTCGGTGGTGTAGGCGCGGCAGCCTGCGGTGGCCACGGGAGGCTTTTGTTGAGGGAGAGCTTGGCCTTGCGGGTCCCCTTGCGCTGCAGCTGGGAGCAGCGCGGGGTCTTGACGTGCCGGAGCTGGAGCAGGGTCGCGGCGAGACGGAGCAGGAAGCGCTCGGGCAGCCTCTTGCGGTCGAGGGACTTCTTGGCAGCTCCGTTCTTGCTGGGCTGGCGCCTGACGGAGTGGGTTCCGCCCAGGGGCCATGCGCCTTGGAGCCATGGCGTCTTCTTGGAGTGGAGGTGGTTGGTACGCCCCCTGAGCTTCATTGCCCGCGCGGGGCGGGGTGCGGCGCAGCGGAGCGAATGGTGCAGGAGAGCCCCCTGTGGCGCGAACGAGCTCGGCGACGCGGTCGAGCCACTCTTTGTATACGTGGTCGACGGGACGGTAGGGCAGGAGCTCGTTTGCCGCGATGAGCGCAGCTCGATCCTCCAAGGGCGCGCGGAGTGCGTGGGACGAAGAGCCAGCTGGCGTGAGCGAGGGAGTAGCGGTGCGGCCGTCTCGCCGCACAGACGGGTACTGAGACGTCACTTGCTGCTCGTTCCCCGCCGGGCCGGTGGCGGCGTTGACGGCGGGCGACGGGGAACGACGAGGACGCCCACCGACGGGAGCCGTCTGGGCGACGCGGGAGGCGACGGCGGCTCGGCGCTCGGCGCGGGCCCGACGAGCGTCAGACATGGACGCGACGGTCGATGGAGAACGAAGCGGTGGAAGACAAATTCCGGCGCACCCCTACCTTGCCCGCCAAATGTCGGATTTCGGGTTCCGGCAGACCCTTAAGGTTCGAACTCTGGGGTGCGCGCGGAGATTATGCCCTCTACCTCTACGCCTCGCAAGGATCTAAACTACAGAAAGAACAGCACAAGAGACACAGGGTTTATACTGGTTCGGGCCACCGATGTGGTGTAATACCCTACTCCAGTGTGGTGTGTGGATTGCCTCTTGGGCTGATGATGATGATGAACAATACAAAGGAGAACGGCCTCGCGAGGGCCTGTTCTTGGCTAGGACGATGAACTGCGAAGGGGAGTTCAGCCGCCCTTCTCTCTGTTTCTCTACTTGTTCTCTCCTTGCTCGGACTCTAGGTTCTGCTAGCCTGATTGCCCGATGCTAACTTGCTAGACTCCTCGATCTCTAGATGCCTCTATCTCGATCTCCGTCTCTCGATGCCCCTGCTCTGGGGGTGGCTAGTCCTATTTATAGGCAATGGCCTTGGGCCTCTTCCCAAATATTGAGCGGGAAGGGCGCCAACAATTGGCCAATTTGAAGGGGAACATCTGGTACACTTATCCTGACTAAAGTTGGTCCTCGCCTGCCAAAGGCCCTGTGGTGACGCCGTCCCGGGCTCCACGATGACCTCCTTCCCACTGTTGGACTGGTCTTGGTCTTGTTGCACCAAAAATGGATGCCTTTGCTCGATCCTCTCGCCTGCGCTTGCCCCATTTGCACCAAAGAGGAAAGGGAGGACACTGCGCGGTCTGGCGCACGCCTGGCACCCTTGGTCGTCATGGCTTGCGTCATGGGCACCTCGCGAGGTACCCTGCCTTGATCTTTCCGCCTCCTCGTGAGCCAGCCTGAGGAGGCTGCGCCTGAGGAAGCACCGTGTCGTCTGCCCCGCGAGGCTTGGCCCCTCGCGAGGGTCTTGAGTCTTGTGTTGATGAAGATGGGCAGTGCTGGGCCCCCATTTGAGCCACGCCGCAGGTCGCAGGCAGGCAAGTCTGGGGACCCCCGTTCCCAGAACGCCGACAACTATCATTTGAAGCACAAGAGCAAGGATTTCATCATCAACACACCATTTGTTACTTCTTGGAGAGTGGTGTCTCCTAGATTGGTTAGGTGTCACTTGGCAGCCTCCGACAAGATTGTGGAGTTGAACTAACGAGTTTGTAAGGGCAAGGAGATCGTGGGCGACGGCCGTGATGGAATAGACAAGGTTGCTTCTTCGTGGACCCATCGTGGGTGGAGCCCTCCGTGGACTCGCGCAACGGTTACCCTCCATGGGTTGAAGTCTCCATCAACATGGATGTATGATAGCACCACCTATCGGAACCACGACAAAAACATCAGTGTCTCCAATTGTGTTTGAATCCTCCAAACCCTTCCCTTTACATTCTTGCAAGTTGCATGCTTTACTTTCCGCTCCTCATATACTCTTTTGCATGCTTGCTTGAATTGTGTGGAGATTGCTTCACTTGTGCTAAGATAGCTAAAATCTGCCAAGAACTAAAATTGGGAAAAGGCTAGATTTTTATTTGGTCAAGTAGTCTAATCACCCCCCTCTAGACATACTTTCGATCCTACATTTATTCTGGCCGACTGCTTTGTAGGACGCCAAGGATCTGGTCAAGCACTGCAAGGGGTGCCAGAAATTCAGCTCCAAGAAACATCTGCTGGCTTCTCAACTCAAGACCACCCCCCTCACCTAGCATTTTGCCGTGTGGGGGCTGGACATGATGGGACCATTCAAGACAGCACGCGGCGGCATGACCCATTTGCTTGTTGCCGTGGACAAATTCACCAAGTATATTGAAGCGAAGCCAATCAAGAAACTGAACTGTCCGACTGTTGTGACCTTCATCATAGATATCACCATCCGAAACGGTGTGCCACACAGCATCATCACCGAAAACGGTACGAGCTTTGCCAAGGGAGCCTTGGCCCGCTTCTGTGCGACGCAGGGCATCCGACTAGACTTAGCGTCCGTTGCTCGTCCGTAGTCAGACGGCCAAGTCGAGTGAGCAAATGACCTCATCCTCTCTCGCATCAAGCCCCGACTGGTCGAGCAACTAGAGCGCTTGGCCGGCTGCTGGATCGATGAGCTGTCGGTCATCCTCTAGAGCCTCCACCCCACTCCGAACAAGTCAACCGGCTTCACTCCATTATTCTTCGTTTGTGGGGCTGAGGCCGTCATCCCAACTGACATTGAGTTCGACTCACCTCGCGTCACTATGTACACGGAGGCGGAGGCGAAAGAAGCAAGAGAAGATGGTGTTGATCTGCTGGAAGAGGGCCGGCTGTTAGCACTCAGCCGGTCCGCCATCTACCAGCAGAGTCCACACCGCTACCACAGTCGGAAGGTCAAGCCAAGATCATTCCAAGAGGGAGACCTTGTGATCTGGCTAATCCAGCGAACAACCGGCCAACACAAGCTCTCGGCCCCTTGGGAAGGCACGTTCATCATTAGCAAAGCTTTGGGCAACGACTCCTGATGAGCAGAAGCCCAGAGCACGCAAGAGAGACGACTCCGGGAAGGAATCGGAGGGCCCATGGAATTCAAATCTTCTCCGAAGATTTTACAGTTGATTCAATATGTACCACGCTACCTTTTGTATTAAGCGCTAAGACATCGGGTCCCTCGAGGAGCACTCGGGGGCTACCCTTTTTATCTATATGATAAGTTCTATGCCTATGAATGTGCTATTTTATTGTTCTGCCTGGCACCGGGTTCGACCGGTCGGCCCGGGGGCTTGCCGCATTGTACTATGTCAACGCTACCTGTAGTCGGACAAGTAGTGCGCCGGCACCTAAGCCCTCTCTTACAATATGCCGCAGCTTGCAGAGCGACTGTCCAGCTGGAAATAGTTAAAGGCAGGAAATTGTGCCCAAACGAAAAATGGCTAAGGACCAAAGCATTCGCATAGGCCAAGCCGGCTCCTCGCCTCGCCGACCAGCTGTTGAGCAGCCGGCCAGCCGGTTTCTAACTGAACTTGCTACGCTCTACCAACGGCTAAAGTACTTGCCTTCCCAAAACGGCCAAGTACTTGACCCAGCCACAGACCGCAGAGCGGCTGTACGGCTGGCAAGATGGCAGCTAAGGGAAGGCGGCAAAGGAGCAGAAAAGCAAGACAAGTCAGAAATTGGCAAAGACAATTTACATAGCAAAAGGCCCTCGGCCAGCATTCAATAGAGTTTGAATACACCCCCAGCGGGTGGAACTACGCAAACTTAACAATTTTTGTTCAAGAGATTACAAAACAGGAAAGAAAGATAACTTGGCTGCCTAGGCCAGAGGAGCAGTAGTCGGATCGAAGGGGTCGGCGGAGGTCGAGGCTCCGGATGGTGGAATGGCTGCCTGGTTGGTCTCGGCCTGGTCAGCACCAGCAAGAGTCGGCTCGTCGGCGCGCAGTTCGTTGGTCGAGACTTCGTCAGGCTGAGGCCGGCTGTCGTCTCCATCATTCGACCCATTGTCTTCACCGTCCTCGTCTTCCTACTCCTCACCTTCATCGCTGGAGGCGATCTCCTCCACCGAGTCCTCGCCGTCTGCCGGGTTCATCCTGAACCAGTCGGGCTGCACCTCGGCACCCCCCTCGTCAAGCTCAGGGAAGAAGACACTAGTGTCCGTGTACTCGGCGATCACCGCGGCACGGTGATAAAGCTCGGGCGCCACCAACGCCAACTCTTCGCTAGCTTCAGCACGGAGAGTGGCAAACTGGGCTAGGTTCAGCGTAGGATACCACCCCTTTACGAATTCAAGACCCGTCGTGCACCTGCCTGGGCTGAGGAGCCCTTCCACGCCTCGAAGCGGCCGATAGCCACCTCTAACCAGTCGGAGGTCCGACTGGGGGTGCGCAGAACTGGAGCACTTGGCCATAGGGCGGAGACCACCTGGGCTCCGGCACGCTGCAGACGGTGGAGCGCCCGAGGGCCAGCTGGAGACGAGCTTGGATGACGAGCAGCTGCTCAGTGAGGGTCCGAGGGGCGTCAGGCGCGATTTTTGCACCAGCCAGCCTCTGCTCTTCGCGGCGAGCCTCGACGGCGTGACCATGGAAATACTCTGCACGAGAAGAAAAAATAAGTATGGAGTCGGAAGCCGGCTCATATGACAAGTCCATAGGCAGAAGAAAGAGAAGGACAACTCACCATCGAACATGACCTCAATCTCAACATAGCCGTCGGATAGGGCCTGCTCCCTCTCGACCCAGTTCGAGCGATGAGTCTCGAACTCGGCCTGGAGGGCCTCCTCCGCATCCTTGAGCTTCTGTAGCTCCGCTTGGTGCTGGTCCGCCTGGTCAGCCAAGTTCTTGGCCAGACGGTCACGCTCCCGCTCCATCTTGCTGCGCTCCTCCTCCTTGGCGCACAGCGCGGTTTGAGCTTTGCCCAGCTGCTGCTGCAAGGTGGCGTTGGCTCCTGTAGAAGACAAGAAAGAAAAAATGGTCAGCAAATCAACAAAGAAAGAAGTAGTTGCCGGAAAATCCGACCCGACTACTCAGCAGTCGGCCCGAATCTCGAGGGCTTACACCTGCAGGTGCGCTGGCACGCCCCTGCGAGAATGAAGAATGGAGTGCTTACTCCGACTGTCGGCTAGTTCAGCAGTCCGCTTGGCCAGATCCTGGACATTAGAGTTGAAGGCGGCCGCGCGGATGTTGTGATAGTGCTTCAGCAACGACAACAGAAGAGAAAAGAGAAATTTAGCACTCGGAAATTACCTTAAGTTCCGAGCCGCCTGCTCAGCAGTAGGCCCGGAACTCGGGGGCTACACCCAGTGGGTGCGCTGACGCGCCCTCACATTAGATTACAAGAAGATTACAAGAATCAGAAACAAATCAATCAAGAAACATACCTGTACGGCAGCACGTGTCGCCAAAAACTCCTTTGTGTACTACTGGAGGGCGGCGCCTTGGGCCTGAAGATGGGCCTGGACGTCATTTGCGGCTCGATTCAGCACGCTCATCCCACCCCCAGGAGTCCACTCTGGTGGGGCGGCGCTGCTGGCCTCGGCATCAGGAGCCAAAGAGCTTGCGGCCCCAAAATCTAGGAGCCTCGCCACTAACGCCTCCTTCTACGAGCGACGGCACCCCAGAGTGCGGCCCGCCGGGATCGCCGCCGCCACTAGCTTGCCCTTGCGGCACCTTAGGCCGATTTGTCTGAGCGCCGACAGTCGGCACGGGCGGGGTCAGTTCCGCCTCCACGATGATGGGGTCGCCCCCTCCCCTCTCACTGACCGGTTGGTCATTGCCACCTCCTCCAGTCGGTGCCGGGATCTTGGGCGCGGGTGGTGCGGAGCGCAGCGGGAAGACGAGTTGCGGAGCCCGGCTGTGGGCCACCTCCTGCCCCTTGGCTGCCGTGTCCGCCCGGCCCTTGGCTGCGGCGTCGGCCTTAGCCTTGGTGGCCGCCTCGGCTTCGGCCTGAGCCGCCGTGGTCGCCACCACCTTCTGCCGCTCCTCCTCTTCCCGCTCCTCGTGTGCTTCCAGCGCATTTGACTCCGTCACCGCCTGGAGGTCAGCGCGCGGGTCCACGCGACAGGTGTTAGCGGAGCCTTCTGCTACCCCGATCACGGAAGCAGAGGCCGACCGCTCAAGAGAGAGTGGGGCCCTGTTCTAGCAGGACAAGAAGAAACTAAGAAGGAGTTTTGCAAAAAAGACAAAAGGAAAAAGCAAGAGAAAACACCATCGGCGGCTGCTTCGGGGCCCTCTAGAACTGGGCCGCCTGGTCGCAGCGGCCGTGTTCCTGGGCTTCCTCGGTCGGTTGCCGAACTGCGGTGGGCCGGCTCGGCGCTTCTGTGCACCGCGTGGTGCAGCATGCGCGGCAGAGGAGCCCACGCCCGTCTTGTCGGCGCCGGGCGGGCGGCATGGCTCAGCCTCCTCCTCGTCATCATCCGGCCAGTCCTCGACGCCGCCTCCTCCGGAGCCGCCTGCTCCGCCACCACCGCCTGTTGTGTCGTCCTCCTCCATGGCGGCCATCCCCAATTCGGGGTCATCCACGTCGCTCACCGACTGGTCCGACAGGTACTCCTGGCGTTGCTCCAGGGCGTCGGCTGCCGACTGGTGTGTGAGGATCTGCATTATGGCCGACTGATCAGGCGGCAAAAGTAGAACCCGACAAGTAAAGAGAAAGAAGAGTTAATGACTCATCATGGGCGGCGGATCTGTGCGGGTGTATGGCCGCTTGCCAAACTGCCACTCCCCCTCCGAGAGTTTGTAGTTCGAGATATAGTTCACCAGCCGGGCCGTGGCCGGCATCTCCTTGGTGCTCATCCGGCACAGGTCTCGATGCCCGCTCATCCGACTGATTAGGTGAGGCCGGCCTTGGAGAGGGAGCACTCGGCGCTCCACGAAGGCGGTCAGCAGATCTGACCCCTTGAGGCCCTCCAACTCCGTCATCACCTTGAGCCAGGCAATGGCGGCAGTGGTGGTGGCCTACAGCATCCTCGGCTTAAAGGTCTAGTTGGTACGAGGTTCAGTCAGCGGGACGATTGTGTAAGCTGGCAGGTTGACGAAGTCAGTCGTCGGGTGGACATTCTTGACGTAGAAGTAAGATTTTTGCCATAGCTTGACCGACTGTGTCAAGCTGATGGACGGGAAGCTGTTCCCGGAGCTCGGACATCGCACCGCCATGAAGGCTCCGCACTGGGCCACTTCCCCATTGACGGCAGTGTCGAGTTTGGTGTAGAAGAACTCCCCCACCCCCTGTCGGATTTCGGGTTCCGGTAGACCCTTGAGGTTCAAACTCTGGGGTGCGCGCGGAGATTACGCTTCCTACCTACCTGTACCCCTCCGCCTCGCAAGGATCTAGGCTATGGAAAACACAGCACAAGAGACACAGAGTTTATACTGGTTCGGGCCACCGATGTGGTGTAATACCCTACTCTAGTGTGGTGGTGTGGTGGATTGCCTCTTGGGCTGATAATGAACAATACAAGGAAGAACAGCCTCGCGAGGGTTTGTTTTGGCTGGGGCGATGAACTACTAGAGGGGTTCATTCTCCCTTCTCTCTCTCTATCTGATTGCCAATCAGTCTGTTTCTTGATCTGATTCGCCTCTGGGTGACTCTATATAGATGCCTCTACCCCGGGGGTGGCTAGTCCTATTTATAGGCAAAGGCCCTGGGCCTCCTCCCAAATATTGAGCGGGAAGGGCGCCAACAATTGGCCATTTTGAAGGGGAACATCTGGAACACTTATCTTGACTAAAGTTGCTCCGCGCCTGCCAAAGGCTCTGATGATGACGCTGGCTTGGGCTCCACAGTGACTTCCTCCTTGTCGCGGAGCTGGTCTTGGTCTCGTTGCACCGAAATGGGTGCCTTTGCTTGGTCCTCTCGCCTGCGCTTGCCCCATTTGCACCAAAGAGGAAAGGGTGGACACTGCGCGGGCTGGCGCCCGCCCGGCGCCCTTGGTCGTCATGGCTTGCGTCATGGGCACCTCGTGAGGTACCCTGCTTTGATCTCTCCGCCTCCTCGCGAGCCAGCCTGATGAGGCCGCGCCTGAGGAAGCTCCGTGTCGTCCGCCCCGTGAGGCTTGGCCCCTCGCGAGGGTCTTGGGTCTGTGTTGATGAAGATGGGCCGTGCTGGGCCTCCTTTGAGCCACGCCGCAGGCCGCAGGCAGGCATGTCTGGGGACCCCCGTTCCCATAACGCCGACAGTAGCCCCAGGGCCCAAGGCGCGCCCGGACTTGGCCATGCAGGGATGCAAAAGGGCAAGGGAGAAGCGCCGCGGGCCCTAACAGCCTGCGGCCTTGGGCGCCGCGTGGCGGTTGATTGGACGTGGGCGTCTCTGCTTCCCCACGACGCCTCGGCATCTGCACAGATTGGACAAGTCCCTGCATGCAAAATGGGTCATGATTACCTAAGATCGTGGAGGCCGATGGTTGGCCTTCGCCAGCTATAAGTATGGAACGGCACACGCCCTTCCACTCCATCCCCCTTGCTTCTCCTTCTTCCTCATCGCGCCATCGAGGAGGTTCTCAGCTGCGGAGAAAGGGAAGGCTCGCCAGGTTGAGCCTGCCTCTCCTCCGCCCAAGCGCGGCCGGGGGCGTCCTCGCAAACATCCCGCGGCCGCTACGACAGCCCGCCACGGCCGTGGGGGCGATTTCCAGCTCGGTGACGGGCAGGCAGCGGCGACTGGGAGGCACGCCTCGGTCGCGCGCCCCCTAGGCCGCGTTATCGCGCGACGGAGGTGCTGCCGGAGTTTGTTGTGTGGTCGGCGGAGCCGACTGGCACCCGGCTTCATCTTCCTCGCTTCCTCCTCGGCGAGCTCCCGGCCGGTGCCCCGGGCGGCCTCTGGCTTCAAGCAGATGGCTGCTGCAGCCGGGCCTCAAGGGCTTCACAGGAGGTCTCCGCAGCTGGGAGCCTCGCTCTGGCCCGCGGTTGGCAGACGTTTTCCCGCGCGCGGGGCCTGGGCCATCGGTGCACCCTGCACTTCAAGTTTGACGGCGATGCCAACCTCTTCGTGAGGGTGTTCAGGGAAGATGGTCGCCGCGCAGGGTGCTGCCCTGAGGACGACGACCGCGGCCGGGAACCCAGCCCCGGCGACGATGGAGAGGGCAGCGCTCGCGTGATCGGCGGTGCTCAGGGTTCCCCAAGCTTCACCAGTTCTTCCTCAGCCGGCGACTCTTCTAGCGCTTGCCGCAGCCAGCCTCCACGCCGCCGTACCTGCCTCGGAGGTGGTGGTGCGTCTGCCCACCGTCGCGCTTCGGTGAAGTTTGAGAGGGAGTCTACCTGAGTCCTGGAGGCGGCTCGAGTGTTCCTAGCAGGCCGGTGTGAGGCGAGCTGCGCCCGATTCATTCTTTCTTTTCCTTTGTCCTGCATGAAAAGACAGTAGCGTGGGGCCCCGCAGGGGCGTGTTTGGGTCATCGCTGTTAATTATTTCTTTGCTTTTG
Source organism: Aegilops umbellulata (assembly GCA_032464435.1). Classification (NCBI taxonomy): domain Eukaryota; kingdom Viridiplantae; phylum Streptophyta; class Magnoliopsida; order Poales; family Poaceae; genus Aegilops; species Aegilops umbellulata. The sequence continues at coordinate 5,314,667 of CP136059.1, forward strand.
CTATCGTGCCTATGTGTAGATAGTTTCCAACCCCAGCCATGAGGGGGGCGACCGACCCAGGCCCTGTGTTCATGTCGCGGTGCCCGTGGGACACGGACTGGAGGGGTGCTCCTGCAATGGACCCGGGTCGCGAAACCTTTGAACAGCTAGGACAGAAATACTCGTGAGGGCGCTCGGCTGCCCCTTCCCCTCGCGAGGCCTTGCATAAGAGAAATCGAGGCAGGAGAGTGAAAAAGTCGAAGAACCATAAGTGAAAAATTCGAAGAACCATAAGTCAAAGGCGGCAATAGCTCCAATAAAACTTCGAATGAGAATGAACAAGCCAACTGCGGAAAGCAAATGAAAAAGCCGCGTCCGGCACCTAATCTAGTCTTCGACGTCTTCTCACCAGCGCAGAGCTAAGTGCTACCACTGGGCGTGGGAGGGAGCCCCAGGGCTTGAGGCCGGCGCTCCTGAGACTCCGGGGAGTGTACAGCCCCACTCATTATTACATGAGAGTGTCACAGGCGGCGAGCTTCATAGGCGTTGGCCTTCTTCACAGGCTCCGGGCCTTTCTTAAGGGGAACGAGCTTCACGGGCGTTTGCCCTCTTCACAGGCTCTGGGCCTTTTCCAAAACGCGACAGCTTCACAGGTAGTTGCCTTCTTCACAGGCTCTGGGCCTTTTCCAAAACGGGATAGCTTCACAGGCAGTTGCCTTCTTCACAGGCTCCGGGCCTTTTCCAAAAAGGATAATCTTTACAGGCGTTTGCCTTCTTCACAGGCTCTGGGCCTTTTCCACAAAGGATGATCTTCACAGGCATTCGCCTTCTTCACAGGCTCTGGGCCTTTTCCAAAAAGGATGATCTTCACAGGCGTTCGCCTTCTTCACAGGCTCTGGGCCTTTTCCAAAAAGGCTGATCTTCACAGGAGTTCGCCTTCTTCACAGGCTCTGGGCCTTTTCCAAAAAGGATGTTCACAGGCGTTCGCCTTCTTCACAGGCTCTGGGCCTTTTCAGGGATAGAACCTCTGGAGGTGCTGGATGTTCCACGCGTTCTGGATCGGCACCCCCTCCTGAGCCTCCAAGCGCGCGGAGCCAGGCCTGGAAACATGAACAACCTTGAACGGGCCCTCCCACATGAGAGAGAGCTTGTGTAGTCCCTCCCTGGAGAGGACCCGCCTGAGCACGAGGTCTCCTACCTCAAGGGTTCTGGGGCGGATGTGGCGGCAGTGATATCGTCGCAGTGCTTGTTGGTACCTCGCCGCCCGCAGTGCGGCTTATCGACGACGTTCCTCCCCCGGCACGAGGTCCATCTCCTGCATGGCATCCTGCTGCACCTCGTCGAACGCCAGGACCCGCGCGGAGCGACGTCTAACCTCGTGAGGGAGGACCGCCTCGGCTCCGTAGACCAGGAAGAACGGGGTCTCTCCCGTCGGCTTGGTCACGGTTGTGCGGATGGACCACAACACGGACGGAAGCTCGTCGTACCAACCTCTTCTGCAGGCCTCCAGCTTCTTCTTGAACGTCCTAGTCTTGAGGCCCCTTAGGACCTCTGCGTTGGCTCGTTCCGCCTGGCCGTTGCTTCGGGGGTGTGCCACCAAAGCGTAGCATATCTGCGTCCCAAGGTTAGCACAGTACGTTTTAAAGAGGTTACTGGTGAACTGCGAACCATTGTCTGTGATGATGCGGTTTGGCACCCCGAATCGGCTCACGATGCCCCTGATGAACTTGACCGCGGAACCCGCGGGGATGGTGCGGACGGCCTCTACTTCAGCCCCCTTGGTGAACTTGTCCACGGCGACGTAGAGGTAGCGGTAGCCCCCTGGCGCCCGAGGAAACGGGCCCAGGATGTCCAGCCCCCAGACTGCGAATGACCACAAAAGGGGTATAGTTTGCAGGCCTCCCGCCGGCTGATGGATCTGCTTGGCGTGGAACTGGCAGGCCTCACAAGCCTTTACCAGTTCGATGGGGTCATTGAGTGCGGTGGGCCAATAAAACCCACTGCTAAACGCCTTGCCGATGAGGGTCTGTGATGACGAATGATGTCCACAGTCTCCGCCGTGTATGTTTTCCAGCAATTCCTTTCCTTGCTCCCTAGAGATGCATTGCAGGGATACGTCGTTTGGTCGCTTCCGGTAGAGCTCTCCATCCTTGATGCAGTATGCCGTGGCCTGTCGTGCCACACGCTCCGCTTCCTCCTCCTTCTCCGGCAGGATCGCCTGTGTTAAGTAACTCCGGAGCTCCGTGATCCAGCACCCCTCCTGAGGTTCCATCTTTAGGAGCAGGCGCGCTCCTGAGGCCGGGCCACAGACCGGGGCTCCTGAGGCAGGTGGCTGGGGGAGCTCTTCTCGAGGCTGAACCATGTTTGATAATGACGGCAGGGATGAGGGCTTGAAGAGCCGCTCCTTGAAGACACCAGGCTGCTAAGGTAGCCGCCTGGACGCTCGTCTGGCGATGTTGTCGGCCTCCTGATTGGTGCCATGGGGTACATGCTTCAACTCCAGCCCCCAGAACTGCTTCTCCATCTTCCGGACCTCTGCAAGGTAGGCCTCCATGTGCTCATCCTTCGGCTCGTACACCTTATTGGAGAAATTGACGAGGAGCTGCGAATCGCCCTTGATGGTGAGGCGTTTCACCCCCAGGGCAACTGCGGCCTTCAAGCCCGCTATTAGACCTTCATACTCCGCTATGTTGTTGGAGACCTTTTTGCCTTGCTGGAAATAGAGCTGTACTGCGTAGTAGAGCTTGTCCTGAGTGGGCGATATAAGCACCGCCCCATCCAAAGCACCATGCCTGGAGAACGCCCCATCGAAGTACATGACCCAGCCTTTCGGCGCCTCGCTCCCTGGGAAGAGGGACCGATCCTCGTCGGCCTTGAGGCCTGGTGCCTCTGTCCATTCTGCCACAAAATCCGCTAATGCTGCTCCCTTGATGACCCTGGTCATGCTAAATTCGAGCTGGAACGCTTGCAGTTCTATGTTCCACTCGGCGACCCTTCCGGCCGAGTTAGGGCTCCTGAGTACCCTCTCCAAGGGGTATGACGAGACGACCTTGATGGGGTGACCCTGAAAGTAGTGCCGCAACTTGCGTGAGGCCACCAGTAGTGCGAGGAGGAGCTTCTGAGGCATGGGGTACCGTGCCCTCACGTCCCGTAATACCATGCTGACGAAGTACACGGGGTGCTCAACGAGGCTGGGTGTGTCAATGCTTGTGGCGCCCTCCGGAGATGATTGCGCCTCCGGAGGCGATGAGGCCTCCGGAGGTTGACTGTCTGGGTGAGGAGCTCCTTCCACCTCCGGTGCCCTCCTCTGCGACGGCTGATTCTCCTCAACTGCCGTGGCGGTTTCTGTGGGCTATCTTTGTTCCTGTTTTGCCTTGTCCCGGGCTGCAGCTACGGTTTTGATCCGACGCTCCTCCCTAACCGCCACTAGGGCTGCACTGGCGGAGTAAGGAGTGGCGGCGAGGTAGAGCACCAGGGGCTCCTAAGGGCGAGGGGCCACCATGACCGGAGGGCTGGTCAGGTATCTCTTGAGATCTTGGAATGCCTTGTCGGCCTCTTCAATCCATTCAAAGGGCCCCTTTTTCTACATTAGCTGGAAGAAAGGCAGCGCTCGCTCCCCCAGCCTAGAGATGAAGCGCCCTAGCGCGGTCACGCGTCCAGTGAGCTTCTGCATTTCTCTGAGAGTCTTTGGCGGGCTCATGTCCTCGACCGCCTTGACCTTCTCCGGGTTGGCCTCGATGCCTCGGTGGGACACGAGGAAACCCAAGAGCTTGCCTGAGGGGACCCCGAACACACACTTCTCTGGGTTGAGCCGCAGGTTCACCGCGTCGAGGCTCGCGAAGGTTTCCTCCAAATATTGTATCAGGGTCTTGGCCTCCCGAGACTTCACCACAATGTCATCGATGTAAGCCTCGACATTCTTCCCGAGCGGCCGGCCTAACATGATGTGCATCAGCCGCTGAAAGGTCGCCCCGGCGTTTCGCAGCCCGAATGGCATGCATGTGTAGCAGTACACCCCACACGGGGTTATAAAGGCTGTCTTCTCGACGTCTTCTACCGCCATCTTGATCTGGTGATACCTAGAGAAGGCATCCAGAAAGCATAGCAGGTCGCATTCTGTGGTGGAATCGACGATCTGATCGATGCGGGGGAGCGGGAATGGATCTTGCGGACATGCCTTGTTGAGGTTGGTGAAGTCGACACACATGCGCTCCTTACCTCCCTTCTTTGGCACAACGACAGGGTTGGCCAACCAATCTGGGTATCGGACCTCGCGGATGACCCCAGCGGCTTCTAGTTTCCGGGTCTCTTGGACGATGAAGGCCTGCTTCTCTGTGGACTGTCGCCTCGCCTTCTGCTTCACGGGGCGCGCGTTGGGGCACACGTTGAGGTGATGCTCGATTACACTCCTAGGGATCCCCGCCAACTGGTCAGGCTCCCAAGCGAGTACCTTCTTGTTTGCGCGCAGGAACCTGACCAGGGCTTCCTCCTGCTCGGGCTCGAGGTTGGCCTATGGTAAAAGTGGCACTGGTGGACCCGTCCTCATCGACGGGTATCTGCTTGGTTTCTGCCTTGTCTTGGGTGAACAACTGCTTCTTCTTGGCGGGTGTAGCCCCCTTGGGCTCGGGGGCCTCCGAGTCGGCGGGCTGTGCTGACGCCGCCGTCCTGAAGGCGAGCTTGAGCACTCGCAGCGCGTCTCCGGTGTCCCCGTGCACAGTGAGGACACCGTTGCTCCCGGGCATCTTCATGAGGTTGTACGTCGGGTGAGTCGCGGTCATGAACTGGGCCAGCGCTGGGTAGCCGAGGATGGTGTTGTAGGGGACGCCGATGGGGGCGATGTCGAAGTCAACCATCTCCGTGCTGAAGTTGTCGTAGGTGCCAAAGGTTACTGGGAGCCGGATCTGTCCCAAGGAGCTGGACGACCTGCCCCCAACGCCCGAGAAGGGCCGGCTGGGTTGCAGCCGTTCCAGGGGTATGCGGAGGAGGTTGAAGGCCTCGACCGAGAGCATGCTGAGGCCCGCACCGCCATCGATGAGAGTTCTGGTGACGGCCACCTGGCAGATGGTGGGAGTGCACAGCATGGGGAGCGCACCCGAGCAGGCCGAGTTGGAGGGGTGGTCCTCCGAGCTGAAGGTCAGGCCGGCCTTGGGCGCCGCCCGGTCCAGGAGAGCCCCCTGCCGCGCGGAAGCGGCACTGACCTGGCGGACGAACGGCTTGACGTGGTGACTTGTAGGCAGCGCCTGCGAGCCGCCCAGGAGGGCCGCGACGATCGGGCGTGTTGGTGTAGCGGTGCGGCCGTCTTGCCGCACGGACGGGTGCTGAGACAACACTTGCTGCCCGTTCCCCGCCAGGCCGGTGGCGGTGTTGATAGCGGGTGCCGGGGAACAGCGAGGAGGCCCGCCGACGGGAGCCGTCTGGGCGATGAGGGCAGCCCGGCGCCCGGCGCAAGCCCGTCGGGCGTCTCATATGGACGCGATGGTCAGAGGAGAACGGAGCGGTGGAAGGCGAATTCCGACGCACCACTACCTGGCGCGCCAAATGTCGGATTTCGGGTTCCGGCAGACCCTTGAGGTTCGAACTCTGGGTGCGCGCAGAGATTACGCTTCCTACCTACCTGTACCACTCCGCCTCGCAAGGATCTAGGCTATGGAAAACACAACACAAGAGACACAGAGTTTATACTGGCTCGGGCCACCGATGTGGTGTAATACCCTACTCCAGTGTGGTGGTGTGGTGGATTGCCTCTTGGGCTAATAATGAACAATACAAGGAAGAACTGCCTCGCGAGGGTCTTTTCTGGGCTGGCGATGAACTGCTAGAGGGGTTCAGTCGCCCTTCTCTCTCTCTCTATCTGATTGCCAGTCAGTCTATTTCTCGATCTGATTTGCCTCTAGGTGCCTCTAGATAGATGCCTCTACCCCGGGGGTGGCTAGTCCTATTTATAGGCAAAGGCCCTGGGCCTCCTCCCAAATATTGAGCGGGAAGGGCGCCAACAATTGGCCATTTTGAAGGGGAACATCTGGTACACTTATCCTGACTAAACTTGGTCCTCGCCTGCCAAAGGCTCTGGTGATGACGCTGGCTTGGGCTCCATAGTGACTTCCTCCTTGTCGCGGAGCTGGTCTTGGTCTCGTTGCACCGAAATGGGTGCCTTTGCTTGGTCCTCTCGCCTGCGCTTGCCCCCTTTGCACCAAAGAGGAAAGGGAGGACACTGCGCAGACTGGCACCCGCCCGGCGCCCTTGGTCGTCATGGCTTGCGTCATGGGCACCTCGTGAGGTACCCTGCCTTGATCTCTCCGCCTCCTCGCGAGCCAGCCTGATGAGGCCGCGCCTGAGGAAGCTCCGTGTCGTCCGCCCCACCTGGCTTGGCCCCTTGCGAGGGTCTTGGGTCTGTGTTGATGAAGATGGGCCGTGCTGGGCCTCCTTTGAGCCACGCCGCAGGCCGCAGGCAGGCAAGTCTGGGGACCCCCGTACTGGGCGGACATCCCCCGCTTAGCGCGGCACTGTTGCCACGCAGCCCATGACATCACCCATGGCAGAGGAGGCCATGCTCCCACTACGGACTGTCGGTACGGCCAGCAGGCGGCGGGCCCTACTTGTCCGTGAGATACCGACTCCTGACCAGTCGGCACGGGGGAGGCCGACTCCCGACCAGGCGGTCCTCCCCCTCCCTCGGAGTCCACGCGCCATTAATCAGAAGAGACGGGGAGTGGCTACAGTAAGCGCCCACCAAGCGGCGGCACTCTAGCCTTGCTCTCCCCGACAAAGCACACCTCATCAGTGGCACTGCCACAATACTAAGCAGCCGGCAGGACCCGCCAGCGGCAGCCGCGGCCTGTTGGCCAAGTACGAGACAGCCGGTAGGACCCACCAGGCGGCGGGCCCCGGCGGCCGGCGGAGAAGCCGGCGACCGTAGACATTGACAGTCGGGTCCTACACTTGGCTAGATTACCATTGTACCCCTAGGGGTAGGCCTATATAAACCCCCCAGGGCACCCATGCAAAGGGTTCAGACCTTAGTCCACCCACACACACACATAGAGAGAGGAAGCTATGGCTACCTTGTTCTTCTTCCCCCTCTAGAGAAACAGCTCAAGGAGCAAGCTTGTAGCCACCATTGTTGCTTAAGTGATCATGCGGAGACCCCGCGGAGCAGGAGTAGTGGTGTTATCTCCCAGGAGAGCCCTGGACCTGGGTAAGATTCGCCGGCGGGCATGTTTGTGCCTTATCCCGTTTCCAGGCACCGGTGACGTATTAATAGAATTACATTTCAATTGTCTACCAACATAAGCATTGAAGTTTTCTTGCTTAACAATAAAATTATCAAACTCATCCAAGCATTGGCTAGCAGACTTATTACGAGGAATATCACCTTCATGAAATCTATAGAGAGAATTGACCTTTACTACCTGTGTTGGGTTATTAAGACCATGTATTTCTTTAATAGGTGGTAAATTCTTAACATCCTCAGCTTTAATACCCATTTATTTCATAGATTTCTTTGCCTCTTGCATATGTTCGGGACTGAGAAATAGAATACCCCTTTTCTTCGGAGTTGGCTTAGGAGTTCGTTCAGGAAGTTTCCAATCATTATCATTATTCAATATATTTAATAGAAATTAAGCTTGCTCAACAGTTCTTTCCCTGAAAACACAACCGACACAACTATTCAGGTGGTCTCTGGAAGCATCGGTTAATCCATTATAAAAGATATCAAGTATTGCATTTTTCTTGAGAGGATGATCAGGCAAAGCATTAAGTAATCGGAGAAGCCTCCCCCAAGCTTGTGGGAGACTCTCTTCTTCAATTTGCACAAGACTATATATTTCCCTTAAGGCAGCTTGTTTCTTATGAGCGGGGAAATATTTAGCAAAGAAGTAATAAATCATATCCTGGGGACTACGCACATAACCAGGACCAAGAGAATTAAACCATGTTTTAGCATCACCCTTTAATGACAATGGAAATAACTTAAGGATATAGTAGTAACAATTTTTTTCCTCATGAGTGAATAGGGTGGCTATATCATTCAATTTAGTAAGATGTGCCACAACAGTTTCAGATTCATAGCCATAAAAAGGATCAGATTCAACCAAAGTAATTAACCCAGGATCGACAGAAATCATAATCCTTATCAGAAATACAGATAGGTGAAGTAGCAAAAGCAGGGTCATATTTCATTGTAGCATTCAAAGACTTTTCTTTCAGCTTAGCTAACAGTTTTTTGAGATCATATCTATCTTTGCAAGCAAAAAGGTCTCTAGCAGTTTCTTCATCCATAACATAACCCTCAGGCACATCAAGAAATTCATATCTAGGGGAAGAATCTTCATCATCACTTTCATCAATATTATCAGTTTCACTAATTTCATTCTCTCTAACCCTAGCAAGTTGTTCATCAAGAAATTCACCTAATGGCACAATATTATCAAGCATAGAAGTAGTTTGATCATAAGAATCATGCATAGCAGAAGTGGCATCATCAATAACATGCGACATATCAGAATCAATAACGGGTGTTGGTGTCGCAAATTTACTCATAACAGATGGTGAATCAAGTGCAGAGCTAGATGGCAGATTTTTACCTCCCCCCGTAGTTGAGGAAAAAATCTTGGTTCTTTCATCTTTCAAGTTCCTCATAGTGATCAAAAGATATAAATCCCAAGTGACTCAAAGAATAGAGCTATGCTCCCCGGCAACGGCGCCAGAAAACAGTCTTGATAACCCACATGTATAGGGGCTCACAACAGTTTTCGAGGGTAGAGTATTCAACCCAAATTTATTGATTCGACAAAAGGGGAGCCAAAGAATATTCTCAAGTATTAGTAGTTGAGTTGTCAATTCAACCAAACCAAAAAGACTTAATATCTGCAGTAAAGTATTTAGTAGCAAAGTAGTATGGAAGTAACGGTGACGGTGGCAAAAGTAACAGTAGCAGTTGTTGTAGCAATCGTAACAGTGGCAACGGAAAAATAACTAAGCAAAGATCAATATGTGAAAAGGTCATGGGCAATGGATAAATGATGGATAATTATGTCGGATGTGATTCCTCATGCAACAGTTATAACATAGGGTGACACAGAACTAGCTCCAGTTCGTCAATGTAATGTAGGCATGTATTCCAAATATAGTCATACGTGCTTATGGAAAAGAACTTGCATGACATCTTTTGTCCTACCCTCCCGTGGCAGCGGGGTCCTATTGGAAACTAAGGGATATTAAGGCCTCCTTTTAATAGAGTACCGGACCAAAGCATTAATACTTAGTGAATACATGAACTCCTCAAACTACGGTCATCACCGGCAGTGGTCCCGATTATTGTCGCTTCGGGGTTGCAGGATCATAACACATAGTAGGTGACTATTGACTTGCAAGATAGGATCAAGAACTCACATATATTCATGAAAACATAGTAGGTTGAGATATGAAATCATGGCACTCGGGCCCTAGTGACAAGCATTAAGCATAGCAAAGTCATAGCAATCAATCTTAGAACATAATGGATACTAGGGATCAAACCCTAACAAAACTAACTCGATTACATGGTAAATATCATCCAACCCATCACCGTCCAGCAAGCCTATGATGGGATTACGCACGCATGGCGGTGAGCATAATGAAATTGGTGATGGAGGATGGTTCATGATGATGACGGCGACAGATTCCTCTCTCCGGAGCCCCGAACGGACTCCAGATCAGCCCTCCCAAGAAGAATTAGGGCATGGTGGCGGCTCCGTATCGTAAAACACGATGAATCCTTCTCCCTGGTTTTTTTCTCCTCGAACGTGAATATATGGAGTTGGGATTGATGTCGGTGGAGTCCCAAGGGGACCACGAGGCAGGGGGCGCGCACCAGGGGGCACGCCCTGCACCCTCATGGACAGGGTGTGGGCCCCCTGATGCTAATTCTTTCGCCAATATTTTTTATTAATTCCAAAACGTGTCTCCATGGGTTTTCATGTCATTCCGGGAACTTTTATTTCTGCACAAAAATAACACCATGGCAGTTCTGCTGAAAACAGCGTCAGTCTGGGTTAGTTCCATTCAAATCATGCAAGTTAGAGTCCAAAACAAGGGCAAAAGTGTTTGAAAAAGTAGATACGTTGGAGACGTATCAACGTGAGGCAAACGCCAACCCCTCCTATAAATCCTAAAAAACCCAGAACAGAAGAGAGATCGGGAGTTCCACCGCCGCAAGCCTCTGTAGCCACGAAACACCAATGCAGACCCTCTCCGGCACCCTGCCGGAGAGGGCCAACATCATCGGAGGTCATGGAGGAGGAAGCCAGAGGGGTCACCATCGCCATGGAGGCCAAGGACCAGAGGGAGAACCTTTCCCATCTAAGGCGGAGGCCATGGAGGAGGAAGCACAAAGGGGAGAACCGCTCCCCCTCTCTCTTGGTGGCACCGGAGTGCCATCGGGGGAACCATCAACGCGGCGATCGTCTTCATCAACATCAATATCCTCATCTCTTTTACGCGGTCCATTCTCCCGCACCCTGATACGTGCGTATCTATAACTTTTTATTGTTTCATGCCCATATTATATCACTTTCACATATTTTTGGCAACTTTTTATATGATTTATTGGACTAACCTATTGATCCGGTGCTTAGTGCTAGTTCCTGTTTTCTGCATGTTTTTTGTATCACAGAGTATCCATATCAAATGAAGTCCAAATGCTATAAAATTTCACACAGAATTATTTTGGAATATATGTGATTTTTGGGAGTTGGAATCACCGCAAACGGAGGCCCACACAGCCCACAAGACACAAGAGCGCGCCCGAGGCCCCTGGCAAACGGTGGTGGGTTGTGCCCTCCTCGAACATCGGTTGGAGATCTATCAGGAAAAAATATCGTGTTAAAATCTCAGCGCAATCGGAGTTATGGATCTCCGGGAATATAAGAAACGATTTTTGGCTAGATCTAGGAACACGAAACAAAAGACAACAGAGAGGGAGATCCAATCTCGAAGGGGCTCCCGCCCATCTAGCGCCATGGAGACCAAGGACCAGAGGGGGAATCTCCTCCCATCTAGGGGGGAGGCCAAGGATGAAGAAGAAGAGGGGGGCTCCCTCCCCCTCGCTTCCGGTGGCGCGGGAGTGCCACCGGGGCAACGACCGAGACGGCAATCTACATCAACAATCTTGCTACCATCAACACCAACTTTCTCCCCCTCTATGCAGCAGTGTAACACCTATTCTCCCCGCTGTAATCTCTACTTAAACATGGTGCTCAACTCCATATATTATTTCCCAATGATCTATGGTTATCCTATGATGTTTGAGTAGATCCGTTTTGTCCTGTGGGTTAATCGTGATCTTAGTAGGTATGATTGTATATTTTATTTATGGTGTTGTCCTATGGTGCCTTCCATCTCTTGCAAACGTGAGGGGCCCTTCTTTTAGGGTGTTGCAATATGTTCATGGTTCGCTTACGGTGGGTTGTGAGAGTGACAGAAACTTAAACCCGAGTAACTCGGGTATGACATATGGGAGTAAAGAGGACTTGGTACTTAATGCTATGGTTGGGTTTCACGACCTTAATGATCTTTAGTAGTTTTGGATGCTTGCTAGAGTTCCAATCATAAGTGCATATGATCCAAGTAGAGAAAGTATGTTAGCTCATGCTTCTCCCTCATATAAAATTGCAAGAATGATTACCGGTACTTCTTATCAATTGCCTAGGGACAAATAACTTTCTTATTGACAAAAGCTCTCTACTAAAAGTAACTTAGTTGTGTCTTTATCTAAATAGCCCCTAGATTTTATTTACGTGCTCTTTATCTTGCAAACCTATCCTATCACACGTACAAAGTACTTCTAATTTCATACTTGTTTTCGGTAAACCAAACATCAAGTGTGTGTAGAGTTGTATGGGTGGTCGATAGAACTTGGGGGAATATTTGTTCTACCTTTAGCTCCTCGTTCATTTCGACACTCTTATTTATCGAAAAGGTCTAGAAATGATCCCCTATACTTGTGGATTATCAAGACCTTTTTCTGGCGCCGTTGCCGGGGAGCAATAGCGTGGGTTGAATATTCTCGTGTGTGCTTGTTTGCTTTATCACTAAGTAGTTTTTATTTCTTGTTCTAAGTTGTTCTCTACCTTTAGTTATGGATATGGAAAATGAAACACCAAAAAAATTAGTGGTACTTGCTACTCATGGAGATGGGGAACCTCCTAAATCCCTCGATGCTCGTTATGTAAAAGATACTTTGCATTACTTTGATAATCCTGAGAAAACCCCATTCAACTATATAATGGGAGTAACGTTGGATTAACATGAATACTCTAGGGACTATCGCTCAACTCATAAAGGGAAATTGTTATGGGATCAAATTCATATGCTGCATTGGTATGCTCGGGAACTATGCTTGAGATATAATTATACTTGTTGCTCTAGGATGAATGCTCCACATCTTCCCTCACGTGAATTTAATGATAATGAAACCTTGGCTTCTTATGATAATGGTATATATGATTATTATGATGTGGAACAAAAAGAATTTGTTGCTTTTAAGGGTGCATATGAAATTGAATCTTTGTTTGAAGATTTTGATGATTCAGTTTATAGACCTGAAAATTTTGCCATCCCTAAATATTGCTATGATAATTATAAATACAATTCCAATATTGATGAATTTATTGAGAAAGTCTCTGTTGTCTAAGAAGAGACTAATATTTTGCAGGAGTCTATGGAAGTAGGAATTGTTGAGACTGTGAGCTCATTGGATGAAAAAGATGATGATGAGAGCGAAGAACAAAAGGAGGAAGATCAGATTAGCTACCCGTGCCCACCTTCTAATGAGAGTAACTCTTCAACTCATATATTATTTAATTTCCCTTCGTGTTTACCAAAGGATGAATGCTATGTTTATTGCTATGGTCCTGTTGATTCATTTGAAATATCCCTTTTTGATCAACTTGATGCTTGTTATGCTTGTGGCCATGATGCCAATATGAATGCTGCTTATGGAGATGAACTTGCTGTAGTTCCTTATGTTAAGAATAACATTGTTGCAATTGCACCCACACATGATAGACCTATTATCCTTTTGAATTCTCCCAAGTACACTATATCGGAGAAGTTTGCTCTTGTTAAGGATTATGTTGATGGGTTCCATTTTTTTACTACACATGATAATTTTGATGAATATAATATGCATGTGCTTGCTGATCCTACTTGCAATTATTATGAGAGAGGAAGTACATCTCCACCTCTCTATGTTTCCAACACGAAAGAATTGCAAGAAACTTCTTATGCTATGTATTGGCCTTTACTTGATGTGCATGAATTGTTCTTGTATGACATGCCTATGCATAGGAAGAGAGTTAGACTTCGTCATTGATATATGTTGATTTGTGCTCACTACTAAATGCCAAATCATTGTTGATTCAAATTGGCTTTGATATACCTTGGGATCCGGGTGGATTCATTACTTGAGCACGTTATGCCTAGCTTAATGGCTTTAAAGAAAGTGCTGCCAGGGAGACAACCCGAAAGTTTTAGAGAGTCATTTATTTCTATTGAGTGCTTTTATATAGTTTAAAAAAATATAGAGGGGAACTTAAAACTTCACAAAAAGAAAAGTGAAAGTGACATAGACGAGCACCGTGGAAGAAGGAGATAGCCTTGAACTTTGTTCATGCGCTTGGAAACTTTGTGAATCTTAATTACAGAAACTTTTCAAAAAAAATAATTATCCCCTTGTACAATTCCATTGTATTATAAAAATAATGTGCCAAGATTTGTCTTTAGGATGTTTACATTGCTTGTTGGGTTATGCGGTGCAAAATGGAAACTTTGCTTGTAGTGAGCGATTTTTACATTTTTGCTACAACGTCAAACGGTTCTGAAACTTCTTGCACTGTCTTTCTATACAAATTTTTTATTTTTCCTAATTTTTTCAGAATGTTTGGAGTACCGGAAGTATGGTGAATGTTTAGATTACTCAGACTATCATGTTAAAGACATATTCTGTTTTTGATACATTGTTTTGCTTGTTTTGATGAAACTATTGATTCTATTAGTGGATTAAGCCATGAAAAAGTCATATTACAGTAGATACAATGCAAAAACAAAATAGGAACTAGTTTGCAACAGAACTTAGAGTATTGATTTGCTTTATTATACTAACGGATCTTACCGAACTTTCTGTTGAGTTTTGTGTGGATGATGTGATCAAAGATCGAGGAGGTTTTGATATGAGGAGAAGGAGGAGAGGCAAGAGTTCAATCTTGGAGATGCCCAAGGCACCCCAAGTAAATATTCAAGGAGACTCAAGGGTCTATGCTTGGGGATGCCCCGGATGGCATCCCATCTTTCTTCAACAAGTATCGGTATGTTTTCGGTTTTGTTTCGTTCGCGTGATATGTGCAAATCTTGGACCGTCTTTTGTGTTTAGTTTTCATTTTTCTTGATGCACCATGCTGGTATGAGATAGTCCATGGTTGATTTATAGAATGCTCGTTGCACTTCACTTATATCTTTTGATTATGGCCTTGTAGAATGCTTCATGTGCTTCACTTATATCATTTGAAGTTTGGATTGCTTGCTTCTCTTCACTTAGAAACCCGTTATTTGAAGAATGCTCTTTTGCTTCACTTATATGTGTTAGAGCATGGTATTTTGTAGAAAGAATTAAACTCTCATGCTTCACTTATATCTATTTAGAAAGTCAAAAAGGAATTGGTAAACTGCATAGTTAGTCATAAAATCCTACATAAAACATATGGATCACTGAATATGATATGTTTGATTCCTTGCAATAGTTTTGCGATATAGAGATGATAATATGTGGGAGGTACTAGTAAACAAATGTGGTTAGTAGGAATATGGGAGGTACTAGCACATATAGTCTCTCATTATGCTATGAAGTTGGATCATGATTTATTACTGATTGTCTTCCTTATGAGTGGCGGTCGGGGACGAGCGATGGTCTTTTCCTACCAATCTATCCCCCTAGGGGAATGCGTAGTAGTACTTTGCTTCGAGGGCTAATAAACTTTTGCAATAAGTATATAAGTTCTTCATGACTAATGTGAGTCCATGGATTATGCGCACTCTTACCTTTTCACAATTTGCTAGCCTCTACGGTACCGTGCATTGCCCTTTCTCACATCGAGACGTGGTGCAAACTTTGCAGGTGCATCCAAACCCCGTGATATGATACGCTCTATCACACATAAGCCTTATTATATCTTCCTCAAAACAACCACCATACCTACCTATTATGGCTTTTCCATGGCCATTCTGAGATATATTGCCATGCAACTTCCACTGCTTCCGTTTGATGACTTGAGCATTCATTGTCATATTGCTTTGCATGATCATATAGCTGACATAGTAGTTGTGGCTCAGCCACCGTTCATCATTTTTCGAACATCTTACGCTAGATCATTGCACATACTGGCACATTTCCAGAGGCATTCATATAGAGTCATATTTTGTCATGGGTATCGAGTTGTAAATTTTTGTTTCTTTGAGTTATAAGTAAATAGAAGTGTGATGATCATCATTATTCATTTTAGAGCAGTGCCCTAGTGAGGAAAGGATGATGGAGACTATGATTCCCCCACAAGTCGGGATGAGACTCCGGACAATGAGAAAAACAATAATAAATAAATAAGAAAAATAAAAAAAGGAAAAAAGAAAAATAAAAAAAGAAGGAAAAAAAGAAAAAAAAGAAATAAATAAAGAGATAAGGGGCATTGTTAGTATCCTTTACCACAGTTGTGCTTCAAAGTAGCACCATGTTTTTCATATGGAGAGTCTCCTATGTTGTCACTTTCATATACTAGTGGAAAATTTTCATTATAGGATTAGATGCACAACCACTTATTTGTCATATTGACCTTTCATACACTTATAGCTCTTAGTGCATTCGTTGCATGGCAATCCCTACTCCTCACGTTGATATCAATTGATGGGCATCTCCATAGCCCGTTGGTCAGCAGCGTCAGTGTGAGACTTTCTTACTTTTTTGCCTTCTCTATATTTACCCCTGTCATCATACTCTATTCCACCCGTAGTGCTATATCCATGGCTTGCGCTCATGTATTGCGTGAGAGTTGAAAAAGCTGAAGCGCGTTAAAAAAGTATGAACTCGGCTTGTCATTGGGGTTGTGCATGATAAATACTTTGTGTTAAGAAGACAGAGCATGACAAGACTATATGATTTTGTAGGGATAGCTTTCTTTAGCGTTGATATTTTGAAAGACATGATTGTTTATTGGGATGCCTGAGTATTGATGTATTTATGTCACATTATAGACTATTGCTTTGAATCACTTATGTCTTAATATTCATGCCATGATAGATATATGATCAAGTTTATGCTAGGTAGCATTCCACATCAAATTTTTTATCATTTACCTGCTCGAGGATGAGAAGGAATTAAGCTTGGGGATGCTGATACGTATCCGTCGTATCTATAATTTTTGATTGTTTCATGCCAATATTATATCACTTTCGAATATTTTTGGCAACTTTTTATACTCCCTCCATTCCTTGATATAAGGTGTATAGATTTTTGAGAAAAAACCCGAAATATAAGGTGTATTGCATTGCACCACTCGTTTGGACAATTTGTTTAGGGATTTGGTTACATTTCCTTATATTAGGCAAACTCCTCTATTTTCTCTTGCTAATTAGTCAGGTGTAATCTCAGCCAAAACTTGTGAAATTTTCCCTCCACGTGCGTTCTTTAATATCCGTGCCAAAAACTATACACCCTATATTTAGGAACGGAGGGAGTATGATTTATTGGACTAACCTATTGATCCAGTGCCCAGTGCCAGTTCATGTTTTCTGCATGATTTTTGTATCACAAAGTATCCATATCAAACGAAGTCCAAATTCAATAAAATTTCACGGAGAATTATTTTGGAATATATGTGATTTTTGGGAGTTGGAATACCGCAAATGGAGGCCCACACAGCCCAGAAGACACCAGGGCGTGCCAGAGGCCCCTAGCGCGCGATGGTGGGTTGTGCCCTCATCGAACGTCAGTTGGAGCTCTACTTCTGGTGCAAGGAATCTTATATCCGGAAAAAAAATCGTGTTAAATTATCAGCACAGTCAGAGTTACGGATCTCCGTGAATATAAGAAACGGTTTTCGGCCAGATCTGGGGAACGCGAAACAGAAGAGAACAGAGAGGGAGATCCAATCTCGGAGGGGCTCCCGCCCCTCTGGCGCCATGGAGACCAAGGACCAGAGGGGGAACCGTCCTCCCATCTAGGGGAAGGCCAAGGAAGAAGAAGAAGAAGGAGGGGGGCTCTCTCCCCCTCGCTTCCGGTGGCGCCGGAGTGCCACCGAGGCAATGATCAGGACGGCGATCTACATCAACAATCTTGCTACCGTCAACACCAACTTTCTCCCCCTCTATGCAGTGGCGTAACACCTCTTCTCCCCACTGTAATCTCTAATTAAATAGGGTGCTCAACTCCATATATTATTTTCCAATGATCTATGGTTATCCTATGATGTTTGAGTAGATCCGTTTTGTCCTGTGGGTTAATCATGATCTTGGTTGGTATGTTTTTATATTTTATTTATGGTCCTGTCCTATGGTGCCCTCTGCTACCTCTTGAGCATGCTTTGGTTTTCCCTTTAAGAGGAAAGGGTGATGCAACAAAGTAGCGTAAGTATTTCCCTCAGCTTTTGAGAACCAAGGTATGAATCCAGTAGGAGACTACACGCAAGTCCCTTTTACCTGCACAAACAATCAAGAACCTTGCAACAAACACGATAAAGGAGTTGTCAATCCCTTCATGGCCACTTGCACAAGTGAGATCTGATAACGATAATAAGATAAATATTTTTGGTATTTTTTTGTATAGATTGCAAAAAAAACGGCGACAGAAATAGCTAGTTGACGGGAGAATAATATGATGGAAAATAGACCCGGGGCCATAGGTTTCACTTGTGGCATCTCTCAAGATAGCATAATCTACGGTGGGTGAACAAATTACTGTCGAGCAATTGATAGAAAAGCGCATAGTTATGAGAATATCTAGGCATGATTATGTATATAGGCATCACGTTCGTGACAAGTAGTCCGAACCGATTCTGCATCTACTACTATTACTCCACACATCGACTGCTATCCAGCATGCATCTAGAGTATTAAGTTCATAAGAACAGAGTAACACATTAGGCAAGATGACATAATGTAGAGGGATAAACTCAAGCAATATGATATAAACCCCATCTTTTTATCCTTGATGGCAACAATACAATACGTGCCTTGCTGCCCTTGATGTCATTGGGAAAGGACACCGCAAGATTGAACCCAAAGCTAAGCACTTCTCCCAGGGCAAGAAAGATCAATCTAGTAGTCCAAACAAAACTGATAATTCGAAGAGACTTGCAAAGATATTAAATCATGCATAAAAGAATTCAGAGAAGAATCAAATATCTTTCATAGATAATCTTGATCATAAACCCAAAATTCATCGGATCTCGACAAACACACCGCAAAAAAGAATTACATCAAATAGATCTCCAAGAAAATCGAGGAGAACTTTGTATTGAGATCCAAAGAGAGAGAGGAAGCCATCTAGCTAATAACTATGGACCCGAAGGTTTGTGGTAAACTACTCACACATCATCGGAGAGGCTATGGTGTTGATGTAGAAGCCCTCCATAATCGATTCCCCCTCCGGCGGAGCGCCGGAAAAGGCGCCAAGATGGGATCTTACGGGTACAGAAGGTAGCGGCGGTGGAAATAGGGTTTCTGGTGCTCTCGGATGTTTTTAGGGTATATGAGTATATATAGGTGAAAGAAGTAGGTCGGTGGAGCCACGAGGGGCCCACAAGGGTGGAGGGCGTGCCTACCCCCTGGGTGCGCCTCCCTGCCTCGTGGCTGCCTTGTTGCTTCCTTGATGTCCACTCCGAGTCTCCTGGATTGCGTTTGTTCCAAAAACAATCCTCGCGAAGGTTTCATCCGTTTGGATTCCATTTGATATTCCTTTTCTGCGAAACACCGAAATAGGCAAAAAAAAACAACAATTTGCACTGGGCCTTCAGTTAATAGGTTAGTCCCAAAATTAATATAAAAGTGCATAATAAATTTCATTAAACATCCAAAACAGATAATATAATAGCATGGAACAATCAATAATTATAGATACGTTGGAGACGTATCAAGCATCCCCAAGCTTAATTCCTACTCGTCCTCGAGTAGGTAAATGATAAAAACAAAATTTTTGATGTGGAATGCTACCTAACATAATTTTTCTAAGTAATTCTCTTTACTATGGCATGAATGTTCAGATCCGAAAGATTCAAGACAAAATTTTAATATTGACATAAAAATAATAATACTTC
Organism: Aegilops umbellulata; assembly: GCA_032464435.1. Taxonomy (NCBI): domain Eukaryota; kingdom Viridiplantae; phylum Streptophyta; class Magnoliopsida; order Poales; family Poaceae; genus Aegilops; species Aegilops umbellulata. The sequence continues at coordinate 5,333,983 of CP136059.1, forward strand.
GAGCATACTAACTAAGAAATTATGTCCTCTCAAAATAACATGGCCAAAGAAAGCTTATCCCTACAAAATCATATAGTTTGGCTATGCTTCATTTTTGTCACACAAGAATGCTCTCATCATGTAGAACCCCGATGACAAGCCAAGCAATTGTTTCATACTTTAGTAATCTCAAACTTTTTTCAACTTTCACGCAATACATGAGCGTGAGCCATGGACATAGCACTATGGGTGGAATAGAGTATAATGATCTGGGTTGTGTGGAGAAGACAAAAAGGAAGAAAGTCTCACACTGACGCACCTAATCAACGGGCTATGGAGATGCCCATCAATTGATGTCGATGCAAGGACTAGGGATCGCCATGCAACGGATGCACTAGAGCTATAAATGTATGAAAGCTCAACAAAAGAAACTAAGTGGGTGTGCATCCAACTTGCTTGCTCACGAAGACCTAGGGCATTTGAGGAAGCCCATTGTTGGAATATACAAGCCAAGTTCTATAATGAAAAATTCCCACTAGTATATGAAAGTGACAAAATAAGAAACTCTCTATCATAAATATCATGGTGCTACTTTGAAGCACAAGTGTGGAAAAAGGATAGTAGCATTGTCCCTTTTATTTGTTTTTTAGGGCCTTTCTATTTTTTTGCCTTCCCCTTTTTTTATTTTGGGACAATGCTCTATTAATGATGATCATCACACTTCTATTTATTTTCAACTCAAATGATTACAACTCGATACTAGAACAAAATATGACTCTATATGACTGCCTCCGACGGTGTATCGGGATGGGAAATGAATCAAGAGTGACATGTATAAAATTATGCATGGTGGCTTTGCCACAAATACGATGTCACCTATATGATCATGCAAGGCAATATGGCAATGATGAAGCATGTCATAATAAATGAAACAGTGGAAAGTTGCATGGCAATATATCTCGGAATGGCTATGGGAATGCCATAATAGTTAGGTATGGTGGCTGTTTTGAGCAAGATATAAGGAGGTTTATGTGTGATAGAGCGTATCGTATCACAGGGTTTGGATGCACCGGCGAAGTTTGCACCAACTCTCAAGGTGAGAAAGGGCAATGCATGGTACTGAAGAGGCTAGCAATGATGGAAAGGTGAGAGTGCGCATAATCCATGGACTCAACATTAGTCATAAAGAACTCACTTACTTATTGCAAAAATCTACAAGTCATAAAAAACCAAGCACTATGCGCATGCTCCTAGGGGGATAAATTGGTAGGAAAAGACCATCGCTCGTCCCCGACCGCCACTCATAAGGATGACAATCAAAGAACACCTCATATTTCAAATTTGTCACACAATGTTTACCATACGTGCATGTTATGGGACTTGCAAAATTCAACACAAGTATTTCTCAAATTCACAACTACTCAACTAGCACTACTCTAATATTACCACCTTCATATCTCAAAACAATCATCAAGTATCAAACTTCTCATAGTATTAAATGCACTTTTTTATGAAAGTTCGTATTATACCAATCTTGGATGCCTATCAAATTCAGTCTAATTTTATACCCAAAGAAAATTATCATGCTGTTCTAAAGGACTCTCAAAATAATATAAGTGAAGCATGAGAGATCAATAATTTCTATAAAATAGAACAACCACCGTGCTCCAAAAGATATAAGTGAAACACTAGAGCAAAATTATTTAGCTCAAAAGATATAAGTGAAGCACATAGAGTATTCCAATAAATTCCAATTCATGTGTGTCTCTCCAAAAGGTGTGTACAGCAAGGATGAATGTGGTAAACTAACAAACAAAGACTCAAATCATATAATACGCTCCAAGCAAAACACATATCATGTGGTGAATAAAAATGTAGCCTCAAGTAAAGCTACAGATGGACGAAGACGAAAGAGGGGATGCCTTTCGGGGCATCCCCAAGCTTAGGCTTTTGGTTATCCTTGAATTTTACCATGGGGTGCCTTGGGAATCCCCAAGCTTAGGCTCTTGCCAATCCTTATTCCAAAATCCATCAAATCTTTACCCAAAGCTTGAAAACTTCACAACACAAAACTCAACAAAAAATCTCATGAGCTCCGTTAGTATAAGAAAACAAATCACCACCTCAAGGTACCATAATGAACTCATTATTTATTTATATTGGTGTTAAACCTATTGTATTCCAACTTCTCTATGGTTCATACCCCCCGATACTAGCCATAGATTCATTAAAATAAGCAAACAACACACGAAAAACAGAATCTGTCAAAAACAGAACAGTTTGTAGCAATCTGATTTGTTCGAATACTTCTGGAACTCCAACAATTCGGAAAAAATACGGCAACCTAGATAATTTGTATATTGATCTACTTCGTAAAGAATTAGCAATTGATCACGTTCTGGTGAATTTTAACAATTATTTTTGTGAGCGCAATGTTTCTGTGTTTTCCAGCAAGATCAAACAATTATCACCCAAGAAGATCCTATTGGTTCTACTTGGTACAAAAACTAATTAAAACAAAAAAACACCCCTAAACAAAAGCTAGATGAATTATTTATTACTAAACAGAAACAAAAAGCAAGAAACAAAAATAAAATTGGGTTGCCTCCCAACAAGCGCTATAACGCCCCTAGCTAGGCATAAAAGCAAGAATAGATCTAGGTATTATCATCTTTGGTTTGCAGTCCATAAGTGGCTCTCAAAATATATTCATAAGGTAATTTAATTTTCTTCCTAGTAAAGTTTTCCATGCCTTTCCTTAATGGAAATTGGAATCTAATATTTCCTTTTTTCATATCAATAATTGCACCAATCGTTCTAAGGAAAGGTCTACCAAGAATAATAGGACATGTAGGATTGCAATCTATATCAAGAACAATGAAATCTACAGGCACATAATTCCTATTTGCAACAATAAGAACATCTTTAATCCTTCCCATAGGTTTCTTAATGGTGGAATCCGCAAGATGCAAATTTAAAGAACAATCATCAAATTCACGGAAACCTAACACATCACACAAAGTTTTTGGAATCATGGAAACACTAGCACCCAAAGCACATAAAGCATAACATTCATGATCTTTAATTTTAATTTTAGTAGTAGGTTCCCACTCATCATAAAGTTTTCTAGGGATAGAAACTTCTAATTCAAGCTTTTATTCATAGGATTGCATTAAGGCATCTACGATATGTTTGGTAAAAGCTTTATTTTGATCATAAGCATGAGGAGAATTTAACACAGATTGCAACAAGGAAATACAATCTATTAAAGAACAATTATCATAATTAAATTCCTTGAAATCCAAAATAGTGGGTTCATTGCTACCTAAAGTTTTGACCTCTTCAATCCCACTTTTACCAATTTTTGCATCAAGATCTAAAAACTCCGAATCATTGGGACGCCTTTTAACTAAAGTTGACTCATCTCCAGTCCCATTTTTATCAAGATTCATATTGGAAAACAAATATTTAATAGGAGACACATCAATCACTTTTAGATCTTCATCATTATTACCTTCTAGATCTTCCGGTTTGGCGGCCATCTTATTAACTAAGGTGGCCTGCTTATCCGAAATTCGGGCTATTAAATTTTCAAGATGAGCAAACTAAGATTTCAAACCATAAAACGCCTTATACATATCATCAAGCTCTTTATTCATGTACTCCATAAAGTGTTTTTGTTCTTTAAGCTTGTTTCTAAAGAAATTATTATGCTCAAATTGAAAGGTCATAAAGCTTCTAACGTTGTTTTCAATTTCTTCCAACTGTAACATCCCAAAATTCTAAATTTTGGAATGTTATATTAAATAAATAGATTTGATTGTTTGTTTGATTGTTGTGTGATTGATTGACTTAAAGTGAGTGAAATTCAAACTTTTTGAAAGTTAAGTGAGAGGGAATGACATGACTTTCCCAAAACTTTCACTTTGCTTCCTTAGCTCCATGAATTCAAATTCTTTTCAGATACAAAACCCTAGAGAGAAGATGCCATGAATTCTTCCATTTAAATAAAATGAAAAGGGTTCTAAAAATATTTGAATTTCATTTGTAAATATTTCAAATTCAAAAACTTTATGCAACTCAATGATTTTCATGAGAGAAGATAAAATGACTTCTTCAAAACATATGAAATATGAGTTGGAAGTTTTAAAAGAATCAAATTCAAAGTTCCTTTGAAATTATTTTCAATTTGGAGTTATTTGGTTTTATTCAAATTATTTTTCTCCACAAATAAAACATATGGAAAATAGGGTAACATGATTCCCTACATTACAAAACTGGAGAGAAATAAATTTGAAATCATTTTCGTATTTTCAAAATGATTTTTATGAGGTTTTATTGCAACTATAGCATTGTTTTCTTTATTTGAGTTTATGTGGATTTTATTTGACGTTATAAAAATGTCCATGTTGTAGAAATTTTTTTAAAAAATTTTGATATATTATATGCCTATATAATATTTTATTTTATTTTTTCTTGTTTGTGATAAAAAAACTTTCCCCGCCGACGACTAGGCCGGCCCAAGGCCCGACCGCAGCCGCGGCCCCGCCCAGCCAGCACGCCGCCACCTTCCTCCTCCCGAGCAGGAGACCGATCGCCGCACGCGTCGTCGCCGTGCCGTGCCCGACCCCGCCACCTCCCGCCGCTTTGCCCCTTGCGCAAGGCGCGCCTCCTCTCCCCTCCTATAAAGTTGCCGCCCCTCTCTCTCCCCCTCCTTGCATCGTGCCGCAGCAGCCGCCGGCGAGATCCCCTAGCCGCTCCCGTGCCGTTCCGACACCGAAGTCGAGCGCCGCCACCACCACCAGCTTCCCCGACTACTCCGCCGCCGTCGCCGACCCCGGATTCGCCTCCATGCTCATAGCCGACGACGCCGACGTCGTCTCCCTCGTCGCTGGTGACTTCCACCGCCGCGGTACGCCGCGGAGCACCCCCGACCATCCGATCTTGATCCTACGGTTAGGATTAGATTGTGTTTTGGTTTTTTTTAAACGGTATTCGTTAAATAGTGAGTATTTACTAGTTATGCCTCTGGAGAGAACATGTTCATAGTTTAGGGTTCAGTAGTGAACGTTCGTTGTTTAGATCTTTCTTTTTTATTTTCATCGGGGACCTATCCATGAATATTTTATTTACAGATTAGCCCCTCGCTTTCAATCTAGCGTTAGTTTTTGCTCGTTTGTCCAAATCCAACGAAACCAACGCCCACTTCTTCATCATGATCCCCTCTATCCAGATAACCAACTTCAACATTTTTTTTGAAATTTTAAAATTTGTTTTGAAATAGATTTGAATTCAAACTTCTTTTGTTCATAACTCAAGTTTATAACTCCGATTTAATTGATTCTTTTTGCTAATTGAAGCTCTCGACTTAAACTTTCTGATAAGACCAAATCCACCCAATTTTGGTACTGTTAGAAATTGTTTTCTGTTGCAAGAGTTATGTGCTTGTTTTCGAACTTTTCCAAGATCTTTTCTTCGATTCTTTTGCATGAGTGCTTATGTATGCAATTGCTTGCTTATGATGGATTGATTGGAGTGTGACGCGTAGAACTATCAGGAATTATGAGTGTGAAATCTTCATTAATAGTACAAGGCAAGTTCACACTTTGATCATATCTCTTTATTACCCAGTTTAAATGCATTAGTTTCAACCCTCAAACATTGCATGAGTAGGAATTGATAACATGTTGGTATTGGGAAGTAGTTGATGAGGTAGGAACCTATTGTCTTGCATTCAAACCCAGGGTATTATTGCGTTATGCTTGCACTATTTTTCTATGCTCGTAGACATGGATTGGTATGTGAGATCCATGGAAGATGTGAGAGTTATATTAACTAAGGGAAACTTAAGGTGGATACTTTAATACACATCTAGGTGGAATGGTTGGGGCACCCTGGAACACCCAGTAGATTGCCCGGGCACCTGGAGAACCCAGTGCTTGCTCAAGGGGATCCCGGAGTACCCGTATGATCACCCTATGGAATGCCACCCAGGCTCAAAGCGATCATAAGATTATTCATGCTAGAAACTTCCATGTGCCGCCATAAGCCATTATGGGCTCTGGCATAGTTGAGTAAGTTGTGGGAAACCTTTCCATGATGGGCTAGCAGATGTAAGGGATTGTAGGTGTACCGTCCTATCTATCGGTTAAGGGGACCTCTTTGGAAAGACCATGTCTCGGTCATCCGTTTCTCAAACACCATGCAGTGCGAGAAATACAACAGAGGAGATCGAGTCTTGTGGGGAAAAGTGTGCAAACCTCTGCAGAGTGTACAAACAAATCATGATTTGTCGTGTCCCCGGTTATGGACATCTTGAGTATCTGGTTATGAATTATTGGTTTGATCTCATCACGTTACTGAAATAATTTGCTGGGTTATTGATGTTAATTTGGGATTGAGTTGGAGGAACCTTCTCACTGTTTTCAACCAATTTTGTAGTTAAATAAAATATATTCCTTTGTTGTAGGCAAAAACTAGCTTTATGCAAATGATAACCATAGAGCCTCCACCAGCTAAATATGCATGTAGTGATAGCTATTATTCCTCATTACTCTATGGTGTGAATTTGCGAGTACATTCAATGTACTGACCTATATGGCTGCAACGTCTCATGTTGTAGGATTCTTACGACGAGTAAGTGATACGTTAGGGTTACGATTTCTACACTCAACTTTGTCGTTGGTGTTGATGGGAATCCACAACCTTGTTTTTACTTCCGCTATATGGATTGAGGTAATAGTATTTACGTTACTTTATACATGTGATTTACCTCTGTTATAAATCCTCGAGTACTGTGTGTGTCAGCATATCGATCCAGGGATGACACTTAAGCACAGAGACTTGATCCATTTGGGTCGGGTCGCAACAAGATGGTATCAGAGCACATGTTGACTGTAGGACGTGACCCCTAGAAACTGGCAAGCCCATAGGAAAGATTTTTCTAAAACTTTATTTTCAAAAGGATCTTTTCCTCTCTTTTTTGCTGAGCTTTATCAAATATTCCCTTTTAGTTAGACTATACCCCTTTTCCCCATTGACCACACGAAGATTCGGCTGATGAGATCACTCCAAGAAGTACAAGATATCGGACAACTAAGACCACTTCGGAATGAAGAGGATTTTACCGTGCATTATAATAATGGAAACTACAACTGTTGAAGACTCCGAAGACTAGGAGAAGGCTCTGAAGAATTCCCAGATTGGTATGACCAAGGAAGGTTGCCCTTATGGAATTTGTCGGGCTATTGAAGCTGTCAATACCCGAGATCAAGGTGTGTTGGATAAGACTGGAACATGGAGAGTTAAAAACTCAAAGATTTTGTCAATAGAACCCTAAGACAGGAGATATCAACTATGGGATGATAGCTCATGGCAGAGACATGGGCATAAACATGACTATCCATGATGTTATCATTCACCTATGCTATTGTTACCGTGCTGGGTTGAGCACACATATCTTCGGAAGGATGGGATGGTAGAAGGCTGATGGAGCATCAATCAGCAAAGGATGCAGTTTTAACCTTAGCTGGTGCATCACCAGGATCTGGGGTATTACATCAAGAATTTTTAGATGGACCTTCAGAAAGCTGTATTTGACAGGGAATCATTTTTTTGAAGAACTCAGGATCTAGAAGCTGATAGTAGCCAAGCCGGAGGAGAAAAACCTCGAGATACTGGAGATTAGTCAGGAACTGAAGGACAGTAGGACCATGGTTTATGCCAAGGATGTTGGAACACAGAAGTTCGGAACGCAACTCAGGAATTATTAGAGGACGTCATGAGAGACTTCGTGTCAACCAAGAGGATCTGGCAAAAGTACTTGAGAAGGACAAGCACGATCGCAAGAAGCCATCGGAGACATGAACCAGACTTGAAGAGTTTGGTGGCTTTGAAGATTTATTGACCTTTAGAAGACCAAACCCCTGTTATATGCCTAAGTTAGATCCGACGATTGTGAGTTGTCAACTGTTTGATGTTTATTCGATAGCCACAAATAAAAACTGTCTTTTGAAAACTATTGTTTGTATTGTGTGTATCCCTCTCTATCTCTCTCATCTCACCCCAAAACCCTGGACCCGATAGATGATGAATGGAGATGAACCCATATTTTCTAGACCGATTGTCGGTGTACTAAAGTAGGGGTACCCTAGAATCCCGAACTTGTGCACGGGCAGTGGCAGCACCCCGCGGCAAGGCCTGCCAGGTGATCACCAAGGCTCTCTATGGTTCCTTTGGAGCCATTCGAGAAAAAAGTATTTAAGCCAAGGAGACAAGTCCCCTACAAGAGGAGCTTGCCGGGAAGGCCACTCGAGGCACAAGACCCCGGCAAGAGGAGCTTGCCGGGAAGGCCAACCAGAGCATCTCAAAGAACCTGCCGCGACGCGCCACGCGTCCCGGCAGGACTCGGCGAGCGACAAGTTCCCGGACGCAGCAAGACAACGGCCGTGGCAAGGCATTTGCCGAGGCAAGCAACCACTATGTACCCGCGCTCCAGCTCATCCACCTACGTGTCGCTCCGGGACCCTTCCAGGCGTACGTGGCGGGAGGCTGTGCAGCCAGGGGTACACTGTGGCATGCGGCGCTGACAAGATCGCCATCGTGGCAAGCGGTGGCGCCCCTGACGGTCCCTTTTCTGCACCGTCAGGGCGACATAGATAGGCATTTAATGCCTTTGTCCCCTGCCGTCAGGGTTAGGTATGATACACTGTGTAGGTAGCTGTACCTACCACAGCATATTTCCATTTTTGCCCTTACCTACGGTGCCACCTGTTGGAGACCCCTTGAACATATAAAAGGAGGCCCATGCACAACGTAGAGGGGGATCGGTCCCTGGAGAGCGATCTCTGAGAGGACAAACAGAAGAACGCTCGGTCTCGTTAGCTGCTTGAGTGTACTGTAGCACTCAGCGCTCCGGAGCAAGAACTCAATACAATCCACAAAGCAGTAGTAGGAGTGTTATCTCTCCGGAGAGCTCCGAAGTTGGGTAAAAAAACCCCGTGTGCTTCGCCTCGATCCGCTCTTCGCGTGACCTCCGCCCCCCGCCGAACTGAGAAGGGGCTCCGTCCCCATAGGTGCTCGGGGAGCCAGAAAACCCCGGCCCCGAGCACCTATGGGGACGGAGCCCCTTCTCGGTTCGGCGGGGGGCGGAGGTCGTGCGAAGAGCGGATCGAGGCGAAGCACACGGGGGGTTTTTACCCAGCTTCAGAGCTCTCCGGAGAGATAACACTCCTACTGCTGCCTTGTGGATTGTATTGAGTTCTTGCTCGGGAGCGCTGAGTGCTACAGTACACTCAAGCAGCTAACGAGACCGAGCGTTCTTCTGTTTGTCCTCTCAGAGATCGCTCTCCAGGGACCCATCCCTCTCTACGTTGTGCATGGGCCTCCTTTTATATGTTCAAGGGGTCTAGCGACAAGTTCCCAGACGCAGCAAGACAACGGCCGCGGCAAGGCATTTGCCGCGGCAAGCAACCACTATGTACCCGCGCTCCAGATCACCCACCTACGTGTCGCTCCGGGACCCTTCCAGGCATACGTGGCGGGAGGCTGTGCAGCCAGGGGTACACTGTGGCATGCAGCGCTGACAAGATCGCCGTCGTGGCAAGCAGTGGCGCCCCTGACGGTCCCTTTTCTGCACCGTCAGGGCGACGTAGATAGGCATTTAATGCCTTTGTCCCCTGCCGTCAGGGTTAGGTATGATACACTGTGTAGGTAGCTGTACCTACCACAGCATATTTCCATTTTTGCCCTTACCTACGTTGCCACCTGTTGGAGACCCCTTGAACATATAAAAGGAGGCCCATGCACAACGTAGAGGGGGTCGGTCCCTGGAGAGAAATCTCTGAGAGGACAAACAGAAGAACGCTCGGTCTCGTTAGCTGCTTGAGTGTACTGTAGCACTCAGCGCTCCCGAGCAAGAACTCAATACAATCCACAAAGCAGCAATAGGAGTGTTATCTCTCCGGAGAGCTCCGAAGCTGGGTAAAACCCCCCCGTGTGCTTCGCCTCGATCCGCTCTTCGCGCGACCTCCACCCCCCGCCGAACCGGGAAGGGGCTCCGTCCCCATAGGTGCTCGGGGAGCCAAAAAACCCCGGCATATTTGGCGCGCCAGGTAGGGGGCGTCGAGGTTGTGTGAACCTGATCCGGCGTTCACGCGAGCTAAATCTTCATCGACTTCATCGACATGCCGCCGAAGAAGAAGGCTTCAGAGGCGGCTGCGCCGTCCGCGTCGAATCCACCGCCGCCGAAGCAAACGGCCGGTGGGGAAGACGCCGGCGGAAGAACGGGCGTCAACGAGGGAGCCCACGGTGCCACCAAGTCCAAGGACAAGACCGCGCTGCCCGTCGGTGGCGTAGCCGGCTCCCACGACGACCGAGCGTCCGTAGACGCACCGCGCCCATCTCAAGAGGCGCAGGACCGGCAGCGTCGTGGTACTCACGGTACCATACGCTCGCTGGACCCAAATTGAGCTGGAGGATCCTGGGATGCTCAAGGCCAACATGCACGCCAACGTGCTGGCGCGAGCGAGGCACGGTCGCCTGGACGGAATACTGCTCCTTCTAACGTCGTTGGAAGTCCGAGCATATCCCGCTCCTCGCACCGCTCGCCACCGTTACCCGCCACTCCAGCAGAAGCTCTGGCACGAGCTCAACTGCTCCTAGACTTCCCTCCAACGCCGGACAAGATCGACGACTGGAGGGCCACCATTCAGAGTCTCATCGGCTTCGCCAACGGTGACACTCCATGGCCGGCGACCACATCGCAGCCGCGGCAGGCCAGCCAGGTGCGAGCCGATGGCGACAAAACCGGTGGGGGTGCAACCACCGTGCACTCTTCGCCCCGAAGGCCAAGATCGCTGACTCGCCGGGTCCGCCACGACAGCGACTCCACTGCTTCATCAGATCCGCGAACTCGTCGCGATCAGCGCCACGTTCTTCACGAACGGCAGCAAGAAGACGCTCGTACCCGCATCGAGCGCCGAAGAGAAACGCGGCGTCAATCAGACCGATGCGCTGGCCCCGCTGTCGACATGCAAGCGCCAGGTTAACCAGGCGACCTGCCGTATGCGGTAGGTTGCCCTGCGTTTACTCGTGAGCTGCGGCAAGTCCAGTGGCCCAGCACGAAGAATTTCAAACCAGACGTACCAGAGAAGTACGACAGCAGGCTGCATCCGTCGGAGTTCCTCAGCATCTACACCATCGCGGTGCAGGCTGCCGGGGTGCGAGATGACAAGATCCTTGCCAACTACTTCCCTCTGGTGCTCAAGCCCAACGTCAGGTCCTGGCTCATGCACCTGCCGGAAAACTCCATATCTTCCTGGGCAGACCTATGCCATCAGTTTGTCGGCGCCTTTACAGGCGGCCACAAACCTCATGGCCAGGAGAGTGATCTTCACCTGCTTGCCCAGAAGGAAGGGGAGCCTCTGCGCAAGTACATCCAGAGATTCAGCCAAGTGCAACGCAACATCCCAGATGTCCACCCTGCCGCGGTCATCAGTGCGTTCCACCAGAACGTGCGTAACCGCAGGATGCGGGAGGAGATGGCGATATGCAAGATCAGAGACGTCAGTGAGCTGTATGCCCTGGCCGACAGATGTGCACGTGCTGAGGAAGGGAGGAAACTCCCCGGAGAGAACGCAGGAACAGGAGGATCTGACAGCGATGATGCTGCTCCGGCAAGCAAAAACCGGCGGCGGAACAACAGGAAGAGGAAAGGCAAAGATGTGCTAGTTGTCGAGCAGTCCGGCAATGAAGGTGGCGCCAAGGCAGCCAAGACTGGTAGCTCCGGCAAGGAGGTTGCCGCATGCGCCAACTGCCAGGCTGTGGCGGCCGCCGACAAGCAGGACGGCACCAACAAGCAGTACTGCAAGATTCACCGCACCAAAGGCCATGACCTCCAGAGCTGCAAGAAGGTCGAGCAGCTCGTTGAGCTGCAAAAGGCCGAATACGAGCGACGCGACAAGGAGAAGGCCCAAGGAGGTGCTGGAGGATCCGGTACGAAGCGCACCGGCCGGGGGGGACGCCGCGGCAACGCCAAGCAGCGGCAAGGCGACGGACCTCCCCGCGGCCGCGACAAGGATGAAGATGATGACGACGACGAAGACATGGATGACGCCAAGACCAGCGAGCAGGAGTTCCAGAAAGCCACAGAAGTTTTGTGCGTTGACGGCGGTGCTTCTCTGCATACCTCACACCGCCAACTCAAGCAGTGGGTGCGGGAAGTCAATGCAGCAGAACCACCCGTTGAGTCACGCAAGCTTCTGAAATGGTCCAGCACGCCTATCATCTTTGATATTGAGGACCACCCTGATCGCACAACTGCTGTCGGGTGTTTGCCGATGTTGGTCTCACCAACTATCCGCAACCTCAAGGTTACTAAGATGCTAGTTGGCAGCGGGGATGGCTTGAACCTGATCTCCTCCGCTGTGCTCCGGAGACTCCAAGTCCCTGACAGCGAGCTTGAAGAGACCGGCACGTTCCAAGGAATCAACCCGGGAAGGAGCAAGCCGAAGGGGAAGATCACGCTGCCGGTGACATTTGGCAGCGAGCTGAACTTTAGGACTGAGAGGATCACTTTCGATGTTGCCGATTTTCCATTGCCTCACAATGGAATTCTCGACCGTCCAGCACTCGCCAAGTTCATGGCAGCCTCTCACTACGCGTACAACATGCTGAAGATGCCAGGCCCGATAAGTGTCATCTCTGTACATGGCGACAAGAAAGACGCTCTTATCTGTGCCGACAAGATCTATCGGGAAGCAGCAGCCGCCGCAGATCGCGAGACACTTGCCGCTGAAGCTCCCAGGGGGAAGAAGAAGACCAAGTCCGGCAAGAGCTCCGATGCCCACTCCGGCAAGCGCACCTCTTCGGAGTGCTGCGCTACCGTCGAGGACGCACCATCGAGCTCCACCGGCAAGTGTAAGAAGACGATGGCAGCTCCGCCAGCGACCAAGAAGGTGTCCGCCAAGGAGGACGGCACTGGTTGTACCTTCACCATTAGTGCCACTCTCGACCCTAAATAGAAAAGCGCGCTCGTTGCTTTCCTGCGGGCGAATGTCGACGTGTTTGCGTGGCAACCGTCTGACATCCCCGGCGTTCCCAGGAAAGTAATCGAGCACCACCTTGCCGTCTGTCCTCATGCGCGGCCCGTCAAGCAGAGAGTCAGGAAACAAGCAGTGGAGCGCCAAGAATTCATCGCCGAAGAGATCAAGAAGTTGGAAGTAGCAGGCCTCGTCAAAGGAGTGCTCCATCCCACGTGGTTGGCCAATCCTGTAGTCGTGCGCAAGGCAAACGGGAAATGGAGGCTTTGCATCGACTTCACCGATGTTAATAAAGCTTGTCCCAAAGACCCATTTCCCCTGCCGCGCATTGACCAGATTGTTGACTCCACGGCCGGATGTGATTGGATTTTTCATTTCTTGACGCCTACTCAGGATATCATCAGATCTTCATGGCAGAAGAGGATGAGGAGAAAAGCGCGTTCATCACTCCATGTAGCATGTACTGTTTCGTACGAATGCCTTTCGGTTTGAAGAATGCTGGTTCGACATTCGCAAGGGTAGTCCATACTGCTTTTGAGCCGCAAATACACAGAAATGTGGAAGCCTACATGGATGACATAGTGGTCAAGAGCAGAGACAAAGCAACTCTGATTCAAGATCTAGAAGAGACTTTTGCAAATCTACGCAAGATCAGCCTCAAGCTCAACCCCGAGAAATGCGTGTTCGGAGTCCCGTCCGGCAAGCTTCTTGGATTCTTCGTGTCTCAGAGGGGTATTGAAGCCAATCCCGACAAGATCAAGGCCATTGAGCAGATCGAAGCACCGAAGCGCGTCAAGGTTGTATGAAAACTTGCCGGCTATGTGGCGGCTCTCAGCAGGTTTATCTCTAAGTCTGCTGAGCGCGCCTTGCCGTTTTTCAAAATCTTGAAAAAGGCAGGTCCGATGAAATGGACTCCGGAAGCGGAGGCTGCGCTGCAGGACTTGAAGAGATACCTGTCCTCCACTCCAATACTTGTCGCACCTAAACCATAAGAGAAGTTGCTGCTATATCTGGCGGCAACCAATCAAGTGGTTAGTGCTGCGTTAGTAGCGGAGAGAGAGGCAGATGATGAGCCAGCGACCGCGGCAAGCACATCCAGCGACAAGCAGGGGGCTTCCCCGACAAGCTCTGGTTCCGACGAAGATGGATCTGCGTAGATGTGCGAAGGGATACAGAAGAAGAAAATGGTGCAGCGCCTAGTCTACTTTGTCAGTTCCCTTCTGCAGGGGGCTAGGTCAAGGTACTCTGGTGTGCAGAAGTTGCTTTTCGGCCTTCTCATGGACTCGAGAAAGCTGCGCCATTACTTCCAAGCACATGAGATCACAGTTGTCACTCGCTTTCCGCTGAAGAGGATACTGCAGAATCCAGAAGCAACAGGCAGGATTGTTGAGTGGGCACTGGAATTGTCAAGCTTTGGACTCAAGTTTGAGAGCACTTCAACTATTCAGAGCAGAGCATTGGCAGAATTCATAGCAGAGTGGACGCCAACACCAGACGAAGAAATCACAGAGACGAGCATCCCCGTCAAGGAAGCAAACAAAGAGTGGCTGATGTACTTTGATGGTGCGTTCTCGCTGCAAGGCACCGGTGATGGCGTGCTGCTTGTCGCACCCACCGGAGAGCACCTCAAGTACATGGTCCAGATGCACTTTCCCAAGGAGCAAGCAACAAACAATACTCCAGAATATGAAGGATTGCTCGCGGGTCTCAGGATCGCGGCAGACCTTGGGATCAAGCAACTCATTGTCAGGGGTGACTCATAGCTTGTCGTCCGCCAAGTGAACAAGAATTATCAGAGTCCGTTGATGGAAGCTTACGTTGATGAAGTGAGGAAGCTGGAAGAGCGCTTTGTCGGCCTACAGATGGAACATGTTCCAAGAGCTCAGAACGACATCGCTGACGGCCTGTCAAAGTGCGCGGCACTTAAGTTACCTGTGGAACCAGGGATCTTTGTGCTCAAGCTGACTCAACCATCCGTGACGCCATCAACTGGACAGAGCAAGAAGAGGAAGTTGATTTCTGGTGACTATCTTCCGGCAGAGCTTCCCGAAGCCGCCGCCAAGAAGGTCCCCAAGATCAACGCCAAGAGTGCTGAGGAGCAGTCTGCTCCGACAAGCCCCAGGGTTTGTTTCGTTGAAGCAGATGCTCCCGAGAAGTTTTGCTCCGGCAGACTTGCCGGGGAACGTCAAGCTCCGGCTGAGCCGCAGGTTCTCACCGTCGAAGCGGATGTTTCCGCAGCAGCAGATATGCCTTTAGTCCTTGTTGTCGAGCCGCAGGCTCCAGCCTGTGCGCAGCAGATCGTCCGTTTCCTCCAGTCAGGAGAACTTCCCGATGAGCCAGAAGAAGCGGAAAGAGTAGCCCGGCAGTCAAGTATGTACCAGTTCGTCGACAACGCACTGTACAGAAGAAGACTCAACGGTGTGAAATTGAAGTGTATTCCCCGGGAAGATGGACAGAGGCTTTTGGCAGAGATACATGAAGGCATTTGTGGTCACCACATTGGCGCAAGAACGCTTGCCGGCAAAGCTTTCCGGCAAGGCTTCTTTTGGCCGATAGCCCTCCAGGATGCAACTGCACAAGTAACCAAGTGTGAAGCGTGCCAGTTCCATTCCAAGCAGATACACCAGCTAGCTCAAGCTCTCCAGACGATCCCTTTATCCTGGCCATTTTCGGTCTGGGGGCTCGACATCCTCGGCCCCTTCCCCCGAGCAGTCGGGGGCTTTGAGTACTTGTACGTCGCAATCGACAAGTTCACAAAGTGGCCGGAAGTGGAACCAGTGAGGAGGGTGACAACACAGTCAGCAGTCAAGTTCTTCAGGTCGATTGTTTGCCGCTTCGGAATCCCTAACAGGATCATCACCGACAACGGTACACAATTCACGAGTCGCACCTTCATGCAGTAAGTCCAAGACCTTGGCGCTAAGGTCTGCTTCGCTTCTGTTGCTCACCCTAGGAGCAACGGTCAAGCAGAGAGGGCAAATGTTGAAGTGCTGCTTGGACTCAAGACCCGGACTTTCGACAGGCTGCACAAGTGCGGAAGAAACTGGATCGAGGAGCTACCGGTGGTTCTTTGGTCGATCAGGACGACGCCAAATCGAGCCACCGGCCAGACACCTTTCGCTCTAGTCTATGGAGCAGAGGCAGTTATCCCCACGGAACTTGTATACGGGTCACCTCGAGTGCTCGCTTATAATGAGCTTGAGCAAGAGCAGCTGCGACAAGATGACGCGCTGCTCCTTGAGGAAGACCGTCTTCAGGCTGCTGTACGAGCTGCTCGATACCAGCAAGCTTTGCGCCGCTACCATAGCCGCAAAGTTAAAGCCAGAAGTCTCGAGGAAGGTGACCTTGTTCTTCGGCGCGTTCATTCCGCCAAGAATTCCAAAAAGTTGACGCCGAAGTGGGAAGGCCCTTACCGGGTGAAACGAGTCACTAGGCCTGGCGCTGTCCGCCTTGAGACCGAGGATGGCTTTCCGGTGAGCAACTCCTGGAACATCGAGCATCTTCGTAACTTTTACCCGTAAGGCGCGGTTGTCGGACCCTGTCCGGCAACCACCATTTTGTACAAGTCTTGCCGCTGTTGCGTGTAATCCTTTGTACAAAGCCAGGCGCGGACCCTGTGCATAAATAAAACTCACGTGCTCCGCACACCCTGTCAATTTCATGCCTTTCTGCATGAATTATCTGACACTTTGTGCAGCAAGCACCCCCGGTAAGCAATAACGAGCCATAAGGATCCATATCATTATTTTCTCTACTTCCTTTCTTTTATCTTTCAAGGAAATTAAGGATCCTTCGCCCACAAGTTGACCGGGGGGGAAGGGGTAAATAATGGTATGGACCCGGCGTCGTTCAGGAAAAATTTCGCCTTGCTGGGAAGCAAACGACAAGAAAGCTAAGTGCGAAAGTTTGAGCAATCAGTTTTTTTAACTTTAAGTTATTTTCCTTGAACGACCATGCTTTGTATGGAAAACCTGTGCGCGGAGGAACCAGCTCGTGGCTAGTTGCGCCCTTACTTTGTTTCGAGTTCGCTCAACAGTTTAAGTGTGCTGCGACTAGAGTCGCGCCCTTACTTTGTTTCGAGTTCACTCAGCAACTTAAGCGAGCTGCGACTAGTCACGACAAGGTTTCTTGTCGGTAACGGCACCGCCAGCAGGCTGCTGACGTCCCGCACTCAACGCTCGCGGCAAAGGTGCCTACGCCGACAAGTTCCCTAAAAGCATAGGGCAAAAACATACAAAGGAAGGAATCGAGTAAAGGGAGTAGCATTGCAATCATGACCTGAAACAGAGTTATATTACAAGATAGTTTGTCGCGGCTCTAATAGACTGTTTTCATAACATGACCAGCGACAACAAGAAAAGAAGAAAATAGGCGGCCTAGTTCGCGCGGTCGCCCTCAACCCTCTTGATCCCGCTCACCTTGTCCACAATGGGTGCGACGAGGGTCTCGAGCTCCTCCAGGTCAGCTTCCGACGGCAGGGACCTGAGGATGTTAGCGAGGCGAAGGCCCGGGTTGCGGAAGGCCACCTTCATCAGCACCTTTTTGAAAGCTCCCGCGCAGATCTCGTGCGACTCGTCGGCTAGCTGCTTTGGGATCCTCTCCCGGAGTTGCTGGAGGGCCGTCGCCACGCCTTTGAAGAACAAGGTGAGCTTGGCGCTAGATGGGAGGCTCCCGTCAGAGGAATACCCGAGATCCTCCACCCCCAGCAGCGCCAACTCCTTGTCGATGTCCGCGGCAACATTCACAAGGCCCTCCGTCCACCGCTCCACAGTTCCCCTGAAATCGTTTTGGGTGGCGGCGATGCTCTCCAGCAGCGCCTTGTCGGCCTTGATCTCCTTCTTCAAGGCCGCCTCCTGCTCCCTGGCGCCGTCCAGCGTCTTGGTCAAAGCAGCCAGCTTCAGCTCAAGATCAACCTTGGAGTCCTTGGCGACGTCAAGCTCCTTGACCTTCTCGGCGAGACGACCCTGCAGTTCGCCAAAGGTGTGGGTGTCCTTCTCGCGCTCATGCTTGAGCGCGGCAAGCGCTTCACCGCTCGCCTTGAGATCAGTCTCCAGCTGCGCCACTTTCGCCTCCAGCTCCTTCTTGGCGGCCTCGGCAACTGCGGCAACGTCCTTTGCTTCCTTGAGGGCTCCGATGAGTGCTTGCTCGCGCATAGCTAGCTCCTCTTCGTGGCTGTCCAGGCTGGCCTTCAGCTGCACCAACTCACCGTCCCGCGCAGATAACTCCTCGGCGGCAAGCCGCTATTGCTCTGCAATCTCTGCCTTCCCGAGGATGAAAGCCTTCTGCGCCTCATCGAGCTGCACCCGCTCCGCCGCCAGCGACTGGAGAGCTGCCTGGTTGAGGCCTCGGAGCTCCTCCGCACGCTTCTCCACGTCCACCCCTGCCTTCACGACAAGCGCTTCGCGGGACTCCAGTTTGGCCTGGCGGGCGCGGTAGAGCGACACCAACTTCCGCAGCAGTCGCTCCTCCTCGGGCTCGTCGCTGCTGCTGCTTGGTGCGTCGACCAACGTCAGCCCAGCGGAGGCAAGCACCTCCACGTCAAAACTTTCTCTTTCGACTGGCGCCCTGGACGTTGACGCCCAGAGGAGGTTGATGAAGATACCCGCGCCAGCCTTCAAGTAGACGCCTGGCTGGGGTTCTTCGGAGCCTGACGCAGCGGTAGCGGCGGGAGGATCGGCGGTCGGTGTAGCGCCTGTCGCTCCTGCGGCCCCAGGGTCGTCAGTACGATCACCGGACCCCTCGTCAGCTACTGCGGCGGCAGCCTTGGCGGCCTCTTCACTGGCGGGATCATCAGCGCCGGCCATTTCTTCGGTGGCAGCGGCGTCATCGATAACAACCTCGGTCTCCATCGGCTCCACAGTGGATGGATCTGACGACCGGAAAAGGAAGAAAAGTCAAGCAAATATCCAAAAAGAAGAACCCAAGGGAAGTTTAGAAGCAAGGAGTACCTGTACCAGGCTCGGTAGTTGGGATCTCCGCTGCCGGGGGGTCGCTGGTACTGTCCCTTGCCGGAGACTTCTCCCTTGCCGGGGAGCTCTCCCTCGCCGGAGACTTCTCCCTTGCCGGGGAGCTTTCCCTTGTCGGGGGATTCTCCCTTGCCGGAGAACTCTCCCTTGGCGACGTAGTCGAAGCAGGTGGCACGTCAGGGGTGGCCTCCGGGCGCTCCTGGTGGAGCTGCTCTACTCCTACACAAGCCAACAGTCAGATATCAGCAAGCAAATTGTATCCATGCGCGCCTAACAGCTGGAAGTAAACCATATAATTACGCTGGGGGCTGCTCTGAGAAACAGCTGTCGGGTCCGACAAGTTTGTCTCAGGCGCACCCCCTGCTGCCACGGTGGGATCATCCTCGATGACAATCACCGGGACCTTGGCTCTCTTTGCCATTCTCTGGGCCAGCATCCTAAAAAGGAATGAGTTCAGAGTAAAACAAATGAGATACAAAACAAGACGGCAAATATTGAAGACATGCAAGTACAACAAGAATCTTACTCTTCTTCTTCC
Source organism: Aegilops umbellulata (assembly GCA_032464435.1). Lineage (NCBI taxonomy): Eukaryota > Viridiplantae > Streptophyta > Magnoliopsida > Poales > Poaceae > Aegilops > Aegilops umbellulata. The sequence continues at coordinate 5,353,506 of CP136059.1, forward strand.
TCGTCGGAGCTGAGCGCGGAGAAGTCAAAGCCTGGCCCACCTCCGGCGCGAGGAGGCGGAGGAGTAGGATCCCTTGGCCGCTTGGCGGGAGCTGGAGCGGCAGGCCAAGAGGACCCCGCCCCAGTTGCCGCTGCAGCGTGAGGTGTTTCCGCAGCAACAGAACTTGCCGCGGTGGAGCGTGTCGTGCGGCGCGGCGGGGGTTGACTCGCCCGCCGCTCCGCTACGTCCCCGGCCTTGCGAAGACGCCTTCTTGATGGAGCCGGGGGCTCTACTTGTGGAGCCGGGGGCTCCTCTCGTGGAGTCAGGGGCTCTGCTTGCGGCAAGCTGTCCGAAGACGAAGAGGAAGAGGAGCCGATCTCCAGCGAGCCGCTCGTGTCCTCGGCGGGCCCGCTCGGCCTGACGTCGTGCTCGGCGGACCTCTTCTCGTCGGCAAGCTCCTCTCGGTCGGCAAGGCCTGCCGCCTCTGCTGCCTCTGCCTCCTCCACGGTGAACCCGAACTCGCCCGTAGCGGCAGTTGCCGCCGCCTCTTCCATCCTGGTGGCGATGCGCTTGAGCTCATCGTCGGTGGTGTCCCGGGTGAGGCCTTTTTTCTCGTCGGCGTCGACCGACACTTCTATCAAGTTGTCAAAGAACGCCCGCACGACATCATCCGCAGGCTCTATCTAGGCTGGATCAATTCCATGCGAGTCGCACAGTGGCATTATTGCACGGATACGGTCGAGCGCGGAGTTGTTGCACAGCGGGACGACGCCCCTCGGCAACCAGAACACTTCAGGATGCTGTGGGTCGTGCTTGAACAGCTCCTGGAGCATCGCGTTGAGCTCCAGGACAGTGAAGTTGAAGTTGAGGCCCGGCCGCAACCTCATGATATCCGCCGCATTCTGAAACTCCCAGGCGGGTCTCCCCCTCTCCTGCAAGGGGGCGATGCGGCGGCGGAGGAAATCTGCGCCAACCGCTCCTACAGTAAGCCCGGCAAGCCTGAGGCGTAGGATCCGGGTGACGACGATCCTTAGTCTGTCATCTTTTGGGGCCAGGCTACTCCAATCACTGTCGCGCACTACTGGGGTTTCGCGCAGAGCAGTAAACGGCTGCGGGTTCTCCTCAACGATCAGACACCAGTCCGCCCTCCACTCCTCCCATTTGCTACGGAGCTCTCCCTCCAGATAAGCATCCTTCTTGCCAGCTTTCGAGATCCAGGCGATTCCGCCGGATAAAGGATCTCCTTTCTCAACCCGAGGCGAAAATAAATGGCGGAAAAGAGCTACGTTTGGATGGATCCCGACAAAGTTTTCGCAGAGATGTGCGAAAACTGCCATGGTCAGGACAACATTGGGGGTGAAATCGAGAAGGTGGAGCCCGTAGGTGTTCATGACATCGCAAAAGAATTCTGAAAAGGGCGGGCAGAGCCCGCAGTAGAAGAACAAGGCAAAGAAGGGATACCCAGTGGGATACTTATCCCAAGCAGTGGCTGGGAGTACCTTCGTGCGCGGATGCGCTCGCGTCCCCGTCGAACAGAAGAGGTAGAAGTCCTCCTTCAGCTCCGCTGCCTCAAGCCTCGGAGGGAAGATTGCTCGCTCCTTCCGCAGCGCCGCGAGCCGCTGCGCCTCGGCCGACTTCGCCTTCTCGGCTTTCGAAGCCATGGCGGGAATGGAGAATGAGGACGGCGACGTTAGTGGTGCTGGTGGCGCTGGGGGCGGGGCGCTGCTCGCCTTCGGCTTTGGGAAGAATGGGAGTGGCGGAGATTCTCGAGGAGGGAATAGCAACGGGCAGATGGGCGAACTGCCCCTGTTCCCCCTGCTTATAAGGAGGGAGGGGGCGGACGTTTCGCCTTTCTGAATAAAGGAACCACCCACGACCTCTCCCACGACGCCGCAATCGACGCGTGCCGTTCGGGGAGGACGCGGTGGATACGGAGCAAGGTGCGACGTGACCCAGGCCGTGCGTGCCCATGCCCTATTTTGGGCCTGGCCCAACAGCGCTCGGCACCGTGTGTGGCCCAGGCCCGGGGGCTCCTGTCGGTGTACTAAAGTAGGGGTACCCTAGTATCCCGAACTTGTGCACGGGCAGTCGCAGCACCCCGCGGCAAGGCCTGCCAGGTGATCACCAAGGCTCTCTATGGTTCCTTTGGAGCCATTCGAGAACAAAGTATTTAAGCCAAGGAGACAAGTCCCCGGCAAGAGGAGCTTGCCGGGAAGGCCACTCGAGGCACAAGACCCCGGCAAGAGGAGCTTGCCGGGAAGGCCAACCAGAGCATCTCAAAGAACCTGCCGCGACGCGCCACGCGTCCCGGCAGGACTCGACGAGCGACAAGTTCCCGGACGCAGCAAGACAATGGCCGCGGCAAGGCATTTGCCGCGGCAAGCAACCACTATGTACCCGCGCTCCAGCTCACCCACCTACGTGTCGCTCCGAGACCCTTCCAGGCGTACATGGCGGGAGGCTGTGCAGCCAGGGGTACACTGTGGCATGCAGCGCTGACAAGATCGCCATCGTGGCAAGCGGTGGCGCCCCTGACGGTCCCTTTTCTGCACCATCAGGGCGACGTAGATAGGCATTTAATGCCTTTGTCCCCTTCCGTCAGGGTTAGGTATGATACACTGTGTAGGTAGCTGTACCTACCACAACATATTTCCATTTTTGCCCTTACCTATGTTGCCACCTGTTGGAGACCCATTGAACATATAAAAGGAGGCCCATGCACAACGTAGAGGGGTATTGGTCCCTGGAGAGCGATCTCTGAGAGGACAAACAGAAGAACGCTCGGTCTCGTTAGCTGCTTGAGTGTACTGTAGCACTCAGCGCTCCCGAGCAAGAACTCAATACAATCCACAAAGCAGCAGTAGGAGTGTTATCTCTCCGGAGAGCTCTGAAGCTGGGTAAAAAAAACCCGTGTGCTTTGCCTCGATCCGCTCTTCGCGCGACCTCTGCCTCCTGCCGAACCGAGAAGGGGCTCCATCCCCATAGGTGCTCGGGGAGCCAGAAAACCCCGGCACCGATGACACAATTTGAGACGGACCGATGGATTCAGAACATGGAGGATCACGTGCAGAATAACAATATAGCCGTAAGGGATATGACCTAGCATGCTCTTCAGTGTTTTGAAAAGAGGTGCTGCTACTTGGTGGAGGATGTACCAAACCATTAATGGATGGCAAGGAGTAACCACTTGGAAAGAATTTAAGTTGACTCTTCAAAGGTCTCTTCTTGTGTCCCAGAAGTTGAAGCCTTATGGATATGATATGAGGAAACCTTGTGCATGCAAGCTCTATGGAGAAATAGGACACAACCATAAAGAACACAAGGATGAATGTCCTCATTGTGAAGAAAGTCACCCAGCTAAAGAATGCCCAACTAGGTAGATTACTTGTTCCTTGAGGGAAGGAACTACCCACTACCCTGCTTAGTGTCGCATTTACCCTATAGTAAAACGAACCATCCAATAGAAGAAAGAAGTAACAAAAGGAGTCCTTATGGAAATTTTAGAAGAACATGTGATGAAGGAAGAGGTGGAGGACACACCCGAAGAAGACCCAATTAAACCCTGCATCAAGTCTTGCTATTCATGTAGAGAAGAAGGACACATCTCCCAGAATTGTCGGAATGGGAATCTAGTAGAATTCCCAACGGAGGAAGTAGAGTATGACCCACGGGAAATAGAAACCCTGATTGGCACGAAAAAGTCTAGGAAGAGAAATAGATTGGATTCCGGGAAAGACCTGAGTCATATCACCTGTTTCAGGTGCAAAGAGTCAGGGCACTACTTCAACAGTTGCCCAAAAAGGAAGCCGAGGACCCAAGGAGGCTATGTAATCATGAGGAAACCACGAGACTTGTCAGAAGTAATATGTTTCTACTTTAATGAAGTAGGGTACTTTGCCTGAGATTGTCCCAAGGAGAAGGAGATTTGTGATAAATAGTTGAGTCTGTGAGTAATATAGTAGTAGTAGTGTGACCAATTCATTTATTATTGAGGTGTTGAGTTGAGGCATGTAATGAAAATGCAGGAGATGGTAATAATTTGAGAATTAATAAAGTTAGCATCGTTGGTAAAGATTTTGATTTTATGATCAGTGACTCTATGAAGGAAGATTTTGACCATTTTCGAGGATATGAGAAATGTGGTCTATGGATGAATTTGTGCATTTCAAGGGTGGTAGTACCCTGTGAGGAGATTTGACCCCTAGAAAGGATAATAATGTTCCACGGAGTGGACTTCATAAGTATAAGTTTTATCTCGATATGTGGGATACCCCAAGAATATGAAGAGATGAAGTACTATTGGAGTATCAAGGAGGTGTGATGTTGGAAATATGGAGAAATTGTAACCCCATGATGAGTTTGAGTAATCACATTTTAGTTTGGCACCAATAGAAGGAAGGGAGATAATAGAATTGGATGTATTTAAGAATGCTAGGAAGCTAGATGTTGGAATAATGATCTGTTGCCCCGATGATGAGTTTAAGGTTTACAAGTGATGAGATGGGCCATAACCCACAGGCTCCAGGACCAGCCAAGAAGCAAGCACACTCTTGCTGAAGGAAAAACCGTGGAAGAAGTTACGATTTTATCAATAGATGATCTTATAAGAAGTACGCAACACCTGAGAGTTGTGAATAAACGATAGATGTTTGTTTGGCCTGCAGAATCCATGGATTTATCCGAACTTGGTTCGTCGACAAGAGAATTTTTGCAATGCTTGTGAGGATGACTAAGGGAGTCCTGGATTAGGGGGTGTTCGGGTAGCCGGACTATACCTTCGCCAGACTCCTGGACTATGAAGATACAAGATTGAAGACTTCGTCCCGTGTCCGGATGGAACTTTCCTTGGCGTGGAAGGCAAGCTAGGCGATGCGGATACACAAGATCTCCTACCATTGTAACCGACTCTGTGTAACCCTAACCCTATCCGGTGTCTATATAAACCGGAGGGTTGTAGTCCGTAGGACAGAACCATCATCATACACAATCATACCATAGGCTAGCTTCTAGGGTTTAGCCTCTTTGATCTCGTGGTAGATCTACTCTTGTACTACCCATATCATCAATATTAATCAAGCAGGAGTAGGGTTTTACCTCCATCGAGAGGGCCCGAACCTGGGTAAACATCGTGTCCCTTGTCTCCTGTTACCATCCGGCCTTGACACACAGTTCGGGACCCCCTACCCGAGATCCGCCGGTTTTGACACCCACATTGGTGCTTTCATTGAGAGTTCCTCTGTGTCGTCGCCTTTAGGCCCGATGTCTCCTCTGATCATCAACAATGATGAGGTCCAGGGTGAGATTTTTCTCCCCGGACAGATCTTCATCTTCGGCGGCTTCCCTCTGCGGGCCAATTCGCTTGGTCATCTGGAGCAGATCGAAAGCTACGCCCCTGACCATCAAGTCAGGTTTGGAAGCTTAAACTACATGGATGATATCCGCGGAGACTTGATCTTCGACGGGTTCGAGCCACAGCCAAGTGCGCCACACTATCTCGAGGGGCATGATCTAGCTCTGCCTCCGAACAGTGTCCTGGAGGCCGCACATGCACCGGTTCCGACCATAGACTCGGAGCCTATTACACCTATCGAGGATGAGCGGTTGAACGTCACCTAGGGGGCTGTGATATCAAAGGCAATTGAGCCGAACGCCAGCCCCGCACTCTGCACGGCCCGTGACTCCGAGGGTTCGGACTCCTATCCGGACTCTGAAACCCCCGTGCCCCTACCAACCGAATCCGATTGGGCACCCATAATGGAGTTCACCGCCGCAGACATCTTTCAGCACTCGCCTCTTGGTGACATCTTGAACTCTCTCAAGTCTCTCTCTGTATCAGGAGATCCATGGCCGAATTACGGTCAGCAAGGATGGGATACGGACGATGAAGAAATTTAAATCCCACCCACCACCCACTTTGTAGCCATCGTCGACAACCTAAACGACGTGCTCAACTTCGACTCCGCAGACATCGACAGCATGGATAACGATGCAGGAGATATCGATGAACCAACGCTCATAGGGCATTGGAAATCCAACCCATCTCACGATGTGTACATGGTGGATACCCCTAAGTGAAATGATAACGAGGAAAAAGGGGGTGGAACGGGAGATAGACCCCCCGGAAAGCAATCAAAGCGTCGGCATAAACGCCGATCCAAGCCCCGCCTCGATAAAAACCCAGCTATAGAGCAGGACAAGCCAGTAGACGACGAGCAAGAAATAGAGCAGCCGTCCGAACAGGGCAACACGGATAGAGAAACCGAAACTCCCTCCCCCGGCGAAAACGACATTCCGGACAACCTTACGCCGGATAAATCCATGGAGCAGAAAAGTCTCCACAAGAGGCTCGTTGCAACTGCACGAAGCCTGAAAAAGCAGAAGCGGAAGCTAAAGACAGCGGAAGATGCACTCCGTATTAAATGGAACAAAGTAATCAACACCGCAGACAGATACGGCGACGGTCCCCGTACTAAAAGCTATCCAAAGAGAAAGCTACTGCCCGAATTCGACGAAGAGGCCCTAGAGCCCTCGCACTCAAAAAATAAAAAAGCCATACGGTCGGATAGACGACCCAATAAGGCGGCATGTGGTATCGCACTCAGATCGGTATGCGACCCACCTAAGGAGTCGCATCATGGCCTAGCCAGGTCCATTTATGGGCCAAGAAAGCAAGCTCTTGCAAGCAATGCAAAAAAGCCATCATCAGAATCCGGCACACACAAATACAGGGGCGCTGCACACCCCCTATGCTTCACCGATGAGGTTCTGGACTATGAATTTCCAGAGGGATTCAAACCCGTCAACATAGAGGCGTATGATGGAACAACAGACCCCGGAGTCTGGATCGAGGATTATATCCTCCACATACATATGGCTAGAGGAGATGATCTTCACGCCATCAAATATTTACCCCTTAAGCTTAAAGGGCCAGCCCGGCACTGGCTTAAAAGCCTTCCTGAAAACACAATTGGAAGTTGGGAAGAGCTCGAGGATGCTTTCCGAGCAAATTTTCAAGGGACCTATGTCCGCCCTCCAGATGCAGACGATCTCAGTCACATAACACAACAGCCCGGAGAATCAGCTCGGCAGTTTTGGAATAAATTCCTTACTAAAAAGAATCAGATAGTCGACTGTCCAGACGCCGAAGCCTTAGCAGCTTTCAGGCATAATGTCCGAGACGAATGGCTCGCCAGACACCTCGGCCAGGAAAAGCCAAGAACAATGGCAGAACTCACAAGCCTCATGACCCACTTTTGCGTAGGAGAGGACAGCTGGTCGGCAAGATGCAGCCCCAGCGACCCAAGTACATCCGAAATCAGGGATGGAAACGGAAAACCACGACGCAACAAGGATCGTCGCCGAACTAAAGAAAAAAATCCGAAGAGCACGGCAGTCAATGCCGGATTCAAAGGCTCGTGACAAAATCAGACAAAACCACCCCTCCAGGATAATAGGGATGATCCGTCCAACTTAAACAGAATCCTGGACAGGATATGTCAGATACACAGTACTCCTGGGAAGCCTGCTAACCATACCCACAGAGATTGTTGGGTTTTTAAACAATCCGGAAGACTCAATGCCGAACACAAGGGGCTCGACACACCAAGCGAAGACGAGGACGAACCCCAGAAGCAGAGCACCAGGAAACAGAAGAACTTCCCACAAGAAGTAGAACAGTGAACTTACTTCACGTAACAAAACATGTGGCACCCATAAAGGTACGCACAATACGACCTATCCCCAAGGGGTCCCGCCACTAGTTATTAAAACCAATCACTTTCGATCAGCTAGACTATTCTAGAAATATCAAAAACGCAGGCTGGACTGCCCTGATACTCGACCCAATAATTGTCGGATTCCAGTTTACAAATGTCCTTATGGACGGCGGCAGTGGACTAAACCTGATATATCAGGATACAATCCATCACATGGGGATAAACCCAGCAAGAATCCGCCGCAGCAAAACCTCCTTTCAAGGGGTAGCACCTGGTCCGGACACCCATTGTATGGGTTTTCTCCGACTCGAAGTTATATTCGGCTCTGCCGATAACTTCCGTCGCGAAAAGCTGACCTTCCATGTCGTCCTATTTTCAAGTCGCTATCAAGCACTACTGGGACGCAAAGCTTTCTCTCGCTTTAATGCAATACCGCACTATGCATCTCTCACGCTTAAGATGCCCGGTCCACGAGACATCATCTCTTTGAAGGGGACGCACTAGAGTGCGCCTCCCCCAAGCGGAGGACTGTGCGTCCGCTTAGACAGCCGCACAATAAAATGGCCTCACCAGCCAAAAAACTTTTCGACATAGGTCATTAAAGGCCACGGACCCGGAATAGATGAGTTCGGCACAAGTCCATCATCAACGCAGGCTTAGAGGCCATATCCCCCTGTACTAGGGGCTATACGCAGAGACAATAGAGCTCAATTTTACATGTTACTTTATACTTCATTTATTTTAAAACCTTTTGTTCAGCACGACCCGTTTTCAGTTTAGTTCCTCTCTTTTACAGATGAACGTCGTGCGACGCCCGTCCAGGATACGGCACAACGGAGACACATGCGCAGACGTGCAGTAGGGACCCGTTCTAAAGAATTCTTTTCGGATTAACACCCTGCGTAAACCTTTTTTACTGACTCTTGTTGCAATAAATCCCCTGGTTCTTTCCGATATAACCAAGTAGGAGGCTGGCGTCTTGGCATGTGGCCACGTCAGAATTTTTTTCACGTACCTGGACACTAGGGGCTTTTTTAGCAAAGAGTGTTGTTTAGCCCGCACTCATAAAGACCGAACACCTTAGGGAGTGTTCGGCATCGCGAGTTTTGGCATTATATGCATCAGATCCGAATCATGTCTTTGGTCAAATGTTGGGTTGCCCGGCTCCTGAGTTCGGCTACCTTACGTTCCGCTTTATCGGCTAAGGTAGCACCAGGAGAACTACTGCGATTGTGCCCCGGTTCCGCCGGGCGAGCACCTCAGTAGAGAAAGCCGAAAACTGACTGTCATGATGTAGCATGAGACTGGTCAGCCACTCGATGACCTATTGGAATCTATCGGATTCCTCCGCGTTAACGAAGGGCCGCTTCCCGGTCAGGCACATACGCGCCCCGAACTCGGGCAAGCGTAGTCGCCACCAATGGGCTACCTAAATAGTCCCACTGTCAAGCTCCTATGGATAAGTGAAAGTGTTAAAGCATTATAGTCCGGTTGCCTGGCCCGCTGCGCTATCACCTCCTTTGTAGGACCAAGACGTTGGGTTAAGTGTGAAAATGCGTCTTCTCGAGCACCCCCGTACTCTGTGCGTGGGGGTTTAAGCCAACGACTGCAATCTTTCAGATTTTATATATATATTAAACGGCCGCACAGGAGGTGTTCACAATACTTGAAGGCACAAGTATAAAAAGGCCACTACAGTTTATAAAAATATTACTTCATCATTACATATGCTATAATAACATAGCATCCTTCAAGCACTGTGACTCTATTACACGAGCGCCTTCAAGGACTTCCTGAAAATAGTGCTCGGAGGATACTCGGCTTTTCTCCGAATCTCGGGACGCAATAACGATGGTCTCCATCTCTGCCCAGTATGTCTTGACACGGGCAAGAGCCATCCTTGCACCCTCTATACACGCCGACCTCTTCATTGCATTAATGTGCGGCACTGCGTCAAGGAATTGCTGCACCAAGCTAAAATAACTCTTCAGCTCCGACCTCCCCGGCCACAGATGACCCATGACATACTTCATGGCGAGTCCGGATAACCTATTAAGTTCGGTCCATTGAGCCAAACGATCGTCCACTGCTAGTGGGAGCTCTGGATTGTGAAATTGTGACCAGAACAGTTTTTCCACTTCACGATCTTCCAGATCTCGGAAGTGTTCGGTTGCATCAGCAGCACTCGCTGCCAAATCCAGATAGGTGTCCTCCACACTCCACATCCGGTCCAACGGAGCAAACTTCGGATCGCAAAATTTTCTCCGCAGCATGAAGGGCTTTCCAGCCGCAATCTGCTCGGCCTGACGCAGCTCCTCCTTCGCAGCTCTCATTGCAGAGCGCGCGTCCTTGGCATCAGCAACGGCCTTTTCTAGGACCGCCTGTCTCGCCTGGTCTTCTTTCTCAAGAAGTCTGCAACGGTCTGCAGTGCTCTTTAACTTTTCGGCCATAGTGGCCATCTCTTCCTTGCTTCGGCAATGAGCAGCCTGTTCGGCTCTCAGCTCTTCAAGGGCCTTCTTGGCAGCCGCATCACTTCTCCTGGCTTCATCTTTAACTCGGGAAAGTTCTGCCCTAAGACTCTCCACGGCGGCCACACCATCTGCGTCAAGCACACATATCGTAAGACGCTGGCATAAAACTCTTCTTACCTAATGCTGCCCGAGGAATCACATACCTTGAGCCTCATCCAACCTCTTGTTGACAAGCGCGATGTCGGCATCTGCCACGTCCAGTTGCCGCTTTAGTTCGGCAAAACCAGCAGTTCGGCTTGATTCCGGACACCCTGCAGCCTACATTAACAGGCGACATTTTAGACCTGGGATTATGATCCTCCGCGTGCCGTCATTTCTTGACGACATGCAGAGTCTCAGGGGCTACTATCTACATAGGGCGCATCTTATTTACGCGCAACTGACAAAAGTACACATTATCTAATGTACCTCAAAACCCGTCAATAAACATTCGACGGCCACACGCAATCCGCCCTCTGCGGACGAAATCTTTTCAATTACCGTGCCTATTAATGCACGGTGCTCCTCAGAAATAGAAGCTCGCCCTAGCAGAACCTTTAGCTCCTCCGGCCGAACACCGGAAGGTGCCGGACTCGTCCCATGACCTCTATCGAAGGCCGGACGCGGAGAACTTCGGGGGGCCCCATCGCTATCTTCCACCCCTGCCGGACTCGGAGAAACCCTCCGTGACGACACCTCAGGGTCGCCTGCCTCGTTAGGCGGCCCAGCAGAAGGAGGCGTCCCGCTCTCCATCATCTCCGGAAGAAGATCCCCCGAAGACGAGCTCTGCTGAGAAGGGCTGAGGTCCGAACTACAAGGTAAAAATTCAGTTAAATTTCTCTGATATAAATCATGGATTTCTTTCATCCCTCGAAAGGAAAATCTTTCTCTACTTACGGCTCGCTGGAGGGCTGATCTCCCTGAGTACGTAGTCCGGCCGAGGAACTCCCCGGTGCCGGACCCTCTGACGAGGATCTTTTCCCCCGCCTCGAGACCACAGTCTTCGGATCGTCAGAGGTGGCTCTCTTCTCTCCCCTAGGAGAGGAATCGTCGATTCCTCCCTTCGGAGCAGCCTCCTTCGAGGAGGCCGTAGTTTCCTTGTCCTCCCCCTTGCTTCCCTCCAAAGGCACTACCTCCAGCATCCTGACTAGCACGGGATCTGGCCTGGTTTCGGGAAGGGGAGCCGGACACCTGATCAGCTTCGCCTTCGCAATCCACTCCTGTTTAAAAGGGGAGCTCTTTTAAGGGCAAGATAATTATGCGGATAGAAGGTCCGGGCACAAGGTTACTTACTTGAGTATCCGGGCGATTGCGGCTTAGGCCTGCGTCCTCGGTCAAATCCGGACACACTTCTTGTGATCCGAGGAACAGTTTATACATCTCCGCGGGCGTCGCGCTCATAAAATCCCGGAGAGCTTGTGGTCCCTCTGGATTGAACTCCCACAGGCGAAGGGGGCGACGTTTGCCGGGCAGTGTCCGGTGAATCAGCATGACCTGTGTCACCTTGACCAGGTTGAGGTCTCCTTCCAAGAGATCCTTAATGCGGCCCTGCAGCAAGGGTACGTCTTTGGGCAAGCCCCAATCTAACCCTATGTTGATCCACGACGCTAGCCGTGGTGGGGGACCCGAGCGAAAGGCAGGAGGCGCCACCCATGTGGTGCCCCGGGGAGCGGTGATATAAAACCACTCTCGTTGCCACAAGCCAATCTCCTCTTGAAAAGAGCCCTCGGGCCATGGAGCATCGGCATTTTTTCTTATGACAGCACCTCCGCACTCCGCGTGTCGCCCCTCGATCATCTTCGGCTCCACTTTGAAGGTCTTGAGCCATAATCCGAAGTCAGGGGTAACATGGAGGAATGCTTCACACACGACGATAAATGAGGAGATATGGAGGATGGACTCCGGAGCTAAATCATGAAAATCCAGCCCGTAGTAAAACAACAGTCCCCTCACAAAGGGATCCATGGGGAAGCCTAACCCTCGGAGGAAGTGAGACGTGAACACCACGCTCTCGCCGGGCTGGGGACTGGGAATAACCTGTCCTTGAACAGGAAACCTATGCGAAATCTCGCCGGTCAGGAACTTAGCCTCCCTCAACCTTAATACGTCCTCCTGCGTGATGGAGGAAGGCGTCCATCGACCTTGAAGGTTAGAACTGGACATTGTCGAAGGTCTGAAGCGCCTAGAATCTGGAGCTTGGGGTGTTGGAACTTGAGGCGACAGGCGAACTCGTTTGAGATTAAGAAAAGGAGCGAGGCCTTAGTCTCTTTATAAGAGGCTGATTACCAAGAGCCCTCCCCATAACCGTTTTGGACTCGCCCTTAATCGAGGGAACGTGCTAACCGGCACGATTGGGTTACCCACGTCCGTATTGATGAGGATCCCGTTAAAAGGGGCACACGATCTCTGCTTTGACAAGATGTGCCAAGGAAACTACCTCGCTAAACGCGCTGAGGTGGAAAAGTAAAAACGACTTGTATAAAGAGCTTGGCCGCAGTGTGATGACGCACTGCGGAATACGCCAGCAAATTTGATTTGTGTTAATATTATTCTCTCTATGGCAATATGTGGAAATTTATTTTGCAGAGCCGGACACTATTTTTGGTGTTAACAATCTTCTATGAAGGACTTGGAGGAGGAACCCGCCTTGCAATGCCGAAGACAATCTGCGCGCCGGACTCGTCGTCATTGAAGCCTGGTTCAGGGGCTACTGAGGGAGTCCTGGATTAGGGGGTGTTCAGGTAGCCGAACTCCTGGACTATGAAGATACAAGATTGAAGACTTCGTCCCGTGTCCGGATGGAACTTTCCTTGGCATGGAAGGCAAGCTAGCCGATGCGGATACTCAAGATCTCCTACCATTGTAACCAACTCTGTGTAACCCTAACCCTATCCGGTGTCTATATAAACCAGAGGGTTGTAGTCCGTAGGACAGAACCATCATCATACACAATCATACCATAGGCTAGCTTCTAGGGTTTAGCCTCTTTGATCTCGTGGTAGATCTACTCTTGTACTACCCATATCATAAATATTAATCAAGCAGGAGTAGGGTTTTACCTCCATCGAGAGGGCTCGAACGTAGGTAAACATCGTGTCCCTTGTCTCCTGTTACCATCCGGCCTTGACGCACAGTTCGGGACCCCCTACCCGAGATCCGCCGGTTTTGACACCGACAATGACCGAGTGTTAGAATGCGAGATTCTCTAAACCATATAAAAGGTAATGATTTGGGTGCAGGATGGATTGATCACCATACCGACTTACTCTTATTATTCGCCTTGCTATATGGGATGGTAAATCTAAGTGACTTACCCATAGTAGAGCGACGACGATCAAAACCTAGTTTAAACCTTAGAATGGTATGATATTTTTTCCCTTGTACAAGGCAGCTGTTGCCAATCATAGGTCATATGGCGAGGTTCTATCCAGACCCATTTCTTGCAGGAGAAATCATAGATTGATGACCACCATGAGATATCGACAGTTGTTTAGTATTGGCGCCTGACCTGTCAGCTAAGAAAACCCAGTCACAGAAGAACCAAGATGAAATGGACATAGGAATTGAGGAAAAGGGTTATGCCACTACCGGAAGAGCCCAGAGTAGGAATTTTCCTGAGAATCTGAGAAGACCAACACTGTCAACAATAAGGATGGAGTATATGAGTTTTGATGGAACCGTAACCATACTTTTAAGGGTGGTAGCACCCGAGACCCAGGAGACGATCGATGGATTTTGAGAAGACCACCCCCCCCCCAATCCTAACCTATTTCTTTCAAGCCTCTCTGAATCTCCAGGAAGAGTTCATTTTAAGGGTGGTAGGTTTGTAACATCCCAAAGTTCTAAATTTTGGATTGTTATATTAAATAAATAGATTTGATTGTTTGTTTGATTGTCGTGTGATTGATTGACTGAAAGTGAGTGAAATCGAAACTTTTTGAAAGTTAAATGAGAGGGAATGACATGTCTTTCCCAAAACTTTCACTCTGCTTCCTTATCTCCATGAATTCAAATTCTTTTCAGATACAAAACCCTAGAGAGAAGATGACATGACTTCTTCCATTTAAATAAAATGAAAAGGGTTCTGAAAATATTTGAATTTCATTTGGAAATATTTCAAATTCAAAAACTTTATGCAACTCAATGATTTTCATGAGAGAAGATAAAATGACTTCTTCAAAACATATGAAATATGAGTTGGAAGTTTTAAAAGAATCAAATTCAAAGTTATTTTGAAATTATTTTCAATTTGGAGTTATTTGGTTTTATTCAAATTATTTTTCTCCAAGATAAAACATATGGAAAATAGGGTAACATGATTCCCTACATTAGAAAACTGGAGAGAAAGCAATTTGAAATCATTTTGGTATTTTTAAAATGATTTTTATGAGGTTTTATTGCAACAGTAGCACTGTTTGCTTTATTTGAATTCATGTGGATTTTATTTGACGTTAGAAAAATGTTCATGTTGTAGGAAATATTTTTCTAAATATTTTGATATATTATATGCCTATATAATATTTTATTTCTTTTTGTTTTTTTCTTGTCTGTGATAAAAAAACTTTCCCCGCCGCCTACTGGGCCGGCCCAAGGCCCGAGCGCAGTCGCGGCCCAGCCCAGCTAGCGCGCCGCCGCCTTCCTCCTCCCGAGCAGGAGACCGTCCTCCGCACGCGTCGTCGCCGCGCCGTGCCTGACCCGGCCACCTCCCGCCGCCTTGCCCCACGCGCAAGCCGCGCCTCCTCTCCCCTCCTATAAAGCCGTCGCCCCTCTCTCTCCCCCTCCTCGCATCGCGTCGCAGTCGCCGTCGCCCTCGCCGGAACCCGCCGCCGCCGGCGAGATCCGCTAGCCGCTCCCACGCCGTTCCGCCGTCGAAGTCGAGCGCCGCCACCACCATCCGCTTCAGCACTGCGCGCTGCTCCTCCCCAACTACTCTGCCGCCGTCGCCTTCCCCAGATTCACCTCCCTGCTCACATCCGCCGCCACGGCTGCTGCTGGCGTCTCCCTCGTCGCCGGCGACTTCCACCGCCGCGGTACGCCCCGGAGCACCCCCGACCGTCCGATCTTGATCCTACGGTTAGGATTATACCGCGTTTTTGTTTTTTTAAATGGTATTTGTTAAATAGTGAGTGTTCACTTGTTATGCCTCTGGAGCGAACGTGTTCATAGTTTGGGGTTCACTAGTGAACGTTCGTTGTTTAGATCCTTCTTTTTCTTTTTCTTTTTATTCTTGTCAGGGACCTATCTGTGAATATTTTATTTACAAATTAGCCCCTGATTTTCAATCTAGCGTTACTTTTTGCTCGTTTGTCCAAATTCAACGAAACCAACGCCCACTTCTTCATCGTGATCCCCTCTATCCACATAACCAACTTAAACATATTTTTTTGAAAGTTTAATTTTTTTTTCAAACAGATTTGAATTCATACTTCTTTTGTTCATAACTCCGATTTAATTGATTCTTTTTGCTAATTGAAGCTCTTGACCTAAACTTTCTGATAAGACCAAATCCACCCAATTTTGGCACTATTAGAAATTGTTTTCTATTTCAAGAGTTATGTGCTTGTTTTTTAAGCTTTCCGAGATCTTTTCTTCGATTCTTTTGCATGAGTGCTTATGTATGCAATTGCTTGCTTATGATATATTGATCGGAGTGTGATGAGTAGAACTATTAGGAATTATGAGTGCGAATCATCTTCATCAACAGTACAAGGCAAGTTCACACTTTGATCATATCCCTTTATTACCCAGTTTTCATTCATTAGTTTCAACCCTCAAACATTGCATGAGTAGGAATTGATGACATGTGGGTATTGGGAAGTAGTTTATGAGGTAGGAACCTATTGTCTTGCATTCAAACCCAGGGTATTATTGTGTTATCCTTGCACTACTTTGCTATGCTCGTAAACGTGGATTGGTATATGAGATTCATGGAAGATGTGAGAGTTACATTATCTAAGGGAAACTTAAGGTGGATACTTTAATACACATCTAGGTGGAATGGTTGGGGCACCCTTGAGCACCCAGTGGTTTGACTGGGCACCTGGAGAACCCGGTGCTTGCCCAAGGGGATCCCGGAGTACCCGTGTGATCACCCTATCGAATGCCACCCAGGCTCAAAGGGATCGTAAGATTATTCATGCTAGAAACTTCCGTGTGCAGTCACAAGCCATTATGGGCTCTGGCATAGTTGAGTAATTTGTGGGAAACCTTTCCATGATGGGCTAGCAGATGTAGGGGATTGTAGGTGTACCGGCCTATCTACCAGTTAAGGGGACCTCTTCGGAAAGACTGTGCCTTGGTCATCCGTTTCTCAAACACCATGTAGTGCGAGAAATACAACGAAGGAGATCGAGTCTTGTGGGGAAAAGTGCGCAAACCTCTGTAGAGTGTACAAACAAATCATGATTTGTCGTATCCCCCGTTATGGACATCTGGAGTATCTGGTTACTTAAATACTTTGCTGGGTTATTGGTGTTAATTTGGGATTGAGTTGGAGGAACCTTCTCACTGTTTTAAACCAATTTTGTAGTTAAATAAAATATATTCCTTGGTTGTAGGAAAAACTAGCTTTATGCAAATGATAACCATAGAGCCTCCACCCGCCAAATATGCATGTAGTGATAGCTTCCTCATTTATCTATCGTGTGAATTTGCCAGTACATTCAATGTACTGACCTATATGGCTGCAACATCTCATGTTGTACGATTCTTACGACGAGTAAGTGATACGTTAGGGTTACGGTTTCTACACTCAACTTTGCCGTTGGTGTTGATGGGAATCCACAACCTTTTTGTTACTTCCGCTATATGGATTGAGACAATAGTATTTACGTTACTTTATACATGTGATTTACCTCTGTTATAAATCCTCGAGTACTGTGTGTGTCAGCATACCGATCCAGGGATGACACTTAAGCACAGAGACTTGATCCATTTGGGTCGGGTCGCTACACCAATCTTCTAAGGTGAGGATCAACGTTTTTAGGTAAGGCCATCATGGCAAACAGGCACACAAGAAGCAAGCGAAAAGAGACGAACAGAAAAGGAGGGCGAGTAAAACGGCAAAGGTGAAGTGGGGGAGAGGAAAACGAGAGGCAAATGGCAAATAATGTAATGCGAGGGAGAAGAGTTTGTGATGGCTACTTGGTATGTCTTTACTTGTGCGTAGATCTCCCCGGCAACGGCGCCAGAAATCCTTCTTGCTACCTCTTGAGCATGCGTTGGTTTTCCCTTGAAGAGGAAATGGTGATGCCGCAAAGTAGCGTAAGTATTTCCATCAGTTTTTGAGAACCAAGGTATCAATCCAGTAGGAGACTACACGGAAGTCCCTTGTACCTTCACAAACAATCAAGAACCTTGCAACCAACGCGATAAAGGGGTTGTCAATCCCTTCACGGCCATTTGCCAAAGTGAGATATGATAAGGATAATAAGATAAATATTTTTGGTATTTTTGTTGCATAGGTTGGAAAGTAAAGATTGCAAAATAAACGGCGACAGAAATAGCTAGTTGAAGGGAGATTAATATGATGGAAAATAGACCCGGGGGCCATAGGTTTCACTAGTGGCTTCTATCAAGATAGCATAATCTACGGTGGGTGGACAAATTACTGTTGAGCAATTGATAGAAAAGCGCATAGTTATGAGAATATCTAGGCATGATCATGTATATAGGCATCACATCCGTGACAAGTAGACCGAAACGATTCTGCATCTATTACTATTACTCCACACATCAACCGCTATCCAGCATGCATCTAGAGTATTAAGTTCATAAGAACAGAGTAACGCATTAGGCAAGATCACATGATGTAAAGGGATAAACTCAAGAAATATGATATAAACCCCATCTTTTTATCCTCGATGGCAACAATACAATACGTGCCTTGTTGCCCCTTCCGTCACTGGGAATGGGCACCGCAAGATTGAACCCAAAGCTAAGCCCTTCTCCCATGGCAAGAAAAATCAATCTAGTAGGCCAAACCAAACTGATAATTCGAATAGACTTGCAAAGATATTAAATCATGCATAAAACAATTAAGAGAAGAATCAAACATTGTTCATAGATAATCTTGATCATAAGCCCACAATTCATCGGTTCTCGACAAACACACCGCAAAAAGAATTACATCGAATAGATTTCCAAGAAGATCGAGGAGAACTTTGTATTGAGATACAAAGAGAGAGAATAAGCCATCTAGATAAAAATTATGGATCCGAAGGTCTGTCGTAAACTACTCACACATCAGCGGAGAGGCTATGGTGTTGATGTAGAAGCCCTCCATGCTCGATTCCCCCTCCGGCGGAGCGCCGGAAAAGGCCCCAAAATGGGATCTCACGGGTACAGAAGGATGCGGCAGTGGAAATAGGGTTTCGTGGTGCTCTCGAATGTATTCAGGGTATATGAGTATATATATAGGAGAAAGAAGTAGGTCGGTGGAGCCACGAGGGGCCCACGAGGGTGGGGGCGCGCCTACCCCCTGGGCACGCCTCCCTACCTCATGGCCGCCTCGTTGCTTCCTGACGTCCACTCCAGTTCTCCTGGATTGCGTTTAATCCAAAAACGATCCTCGTGAATGTTTCATTCCGTTTGGATTCCGTTTGATATTCCTTTTATGTGAAACACTGGAATAGGCAAAAAACAGCGATTTACTGGGCCTTCGGTTAATAGGTTAGTCCCAAAAATAATATAAAAGTGCATAATAAAGCCCATTAAACATCCAAACTAGATAATATAATAGAAAGGAACAATCAAAAATTATAGATACGTTGGAGACGTATCACCCTCTGTCTCGCGCAAACGTGAGGGGACCTCGCTGTAGGGTGTTGCAATATGTTCATGGTTCGCTTACGGTGGGTTGCGAGAGTGACGGAAACTTAAACCCGAGTAACTGGGGTATGATGTATGGGAGTAAAGAGGACTTGATACTTAATGCTATGGTTGGGTGTCACAACCTTAATGATCTTTAGTAGTTGCGAATGCTTGCTAGAGTTCCAATCATCAGTGTATATGATCCAAGTAGGGAAATTATGTTAGCTCATGCCTCTCCCTCATATAAAATTGCAAGAATGATTACCAATACTTGTTATTGATTGCCTAGGGACAAATAACTTTCTTGTTGACAAAAGCTCTCTACTAAAACTAACTTAGTTGTGTCTTTATCTAAACAGCCCCTAGATTTTATTTATGTTCTCTTTATCTTGCAAACCTATCCTATCACACCTACAAAGTACTTCTAGTTCAATACTTGTTTCCAGTAAACCAAACGTCAAGTGTGCGTAGAGTTGTATGGGTGGTCGATAGAACTTGAGGGAATATTTGTTCTACCTTTAGCTCCTCATTTGGTTTGACACTCTTATTTGTCAAAAAAGGCTACAAATGATCCCCTATACTTGTGGGTTATCACACCCCGTTGTAATACCCTACTTGAACATGGTGCTTTATGCCACATATTATGATCCAATGATGTGTTGCCCTCCTATGATGTTTTGAGTAGAGTTTCTTTGTCTTTTGGGTTGATTGATGATCTAGATTGGTTTGAGTTGTATGTTTTATTTTGGTGTTGTCCTATGGTGCCTTCCGTGCCGCGCACACGTGAAGGATTCCCCCTGTAGGGTGTTGCATCGCAATACGTTCATGATTCACTTAAGTGGGTTGCTAGAGTGACAGAAGCTTAAACCCGAGTAAGGGGATTGTTTAGTATGGGATAAATGGGACTTGATACTTTAATGCTATGGTTGGATTTTACCTTAATGATCTTTAGTAGTTGCGGATGCTTGCTAGAGTTCCAATCATAAGTGCATATGATCCAAGAAGAGAAAGTATGTTAGCTTATGCCTCTCCCTAATATGAAATTGCAATGACGACTACCAATCTTGTTAACAATTTCCTAGGAAAATTCCACACACCGATCCATCATTATTCCACACTCGCTATTTATAATATATAGTAAAATAATGTAAATTTATGATAGCAAGACCTATTTTTATATTTTAGTTCTCCGATATCATGCAAAGTTATCCTCTTCATACCCACAACATAGTTTTACTTCTCGTTTCTAGTTGGAAGCAAACGTTTGGTATACGTAGAGTCGTATCAGTGGCAGATAGGACTTGAGAAAATATCGATCTTACCTTTAGCTCCTTGTGGGCTCGACACTCCGTACTTATCACTTCCACCTTTGGAAAGTTCTACGATGATTCCTTGCACTTGAGGATTATCAAGCTCTTTTCTGGCGCCGTTGCCGGGGAGCAATTGCGTGGGGTTAATATTTTCGTGTATGTTTGTTTGCTTTCTTCACTAAGTAGTTTTTGTTTTCCCTTTTGCTTTTGTTTAGTTGTGGGTGAAAAAAAAAATAGAAAATGAAAAATACCAAAAAATTACTTGCCTCTTTTGCTTAAATTTTTTTTCAAAAAGAGAAGTGATTGGAAGGTTATGCATTGGAGAAGTGAGGGTCGACCTTGAACACTTGTGTTCATGCTCATGGAAACAATGTAGAATTTTTCATGGAAGTTTCTCAAGAATAAGTATCCCCTTGTATATATTCATTGTATTATAAAAATAATGTGCCAAGGTTTGGCTTTAGAATGTTTAAATTGCCTGTTTCGTGTGTGCAGCAGAAAAACAGAAACTTTGGCTGTAGTGTTTGAATTCTTATTTTTTTACAGAGCATGATAAAATCTTGAAATTTTTACACATTACTGATATGCAAACTTTTTATATTGTTCTATTGTTTTAGAATTTCTGAAGTTGTAGAAGTATATGAAAGATCCAGATTGCTACAGATTGTTCTGTTGTTAACATATTCTATTTTCTATGTGTTGTTCACTTATTTTGATGAATCTATGGGTTGTATCGGGGGGTATGAACGACGGTGAAGTTGGAGTACAATAGATATAAAACTAATAGGAAATTGGAATGAGTTTAAAACAATACTTAAAGGTAGTAATTTTCTTTATTATACTAACGGATCCACAAAGTTTTTGTTTAGTTTTGCGTGGATGAAGTGTTCGAAGAACTAGGACTTACTAATATGAGAAGAATAAGGAGAGGCAAGAGTTCAAGCTTGGGTATGCCCAAGGCATCCCAAGTAAATATCTAAAGGGTACTCAAGCATCTATGCTTGGGGATGCCCCGGTTGGCATCCCATCTTTCTTCTTCAACAATTATCGGTATACCTCGGTTTTTGTTTTGTTCACATGATTTGCGTCTTTTGTGTTTGTTTCCCTTTTTATTTTTCTCTATGCACCATGCTAGTATGAGATGGTCCTCCGTTGATTTACAGAATGCTTCATGTGCTTCACTTAAATCTTTTGAGCATGACTTTATAGAATGCTCTTTGTGCTTCACTTAAATCTTTTGAGTGTGGCTTTATAGAATGCTCTTTGCGCTTCACTTAAATCCTTTGAGAATGACTTTATAGAATGCTTCGTGTGCTTCACTTATATATTTTGAGCTTGGATATTGGTTGATCTATATTAATTGTAGAATGCTCTATGAACTTCACTTATATCTTTTGGAGTATGAATAAGACTATCACTAAAAGTGGGTTTGGAAGAGTGTCAACTTTAGATAATAATTGTCCCACTATGTTGGAGGATGTTGAATCTTATTATGATAAAAGTGGATTTGGAGAGGTCATGACTTTATTTAGTAATTATTCTACTATCTTGGACGAGGTTTCAATTGATTTTGACGAGAGTAAAGTTGCTATCTATGATGCTTATTGTGATGGCATGTATGCTATAAAGAGTAATGATAACCATGAAACTTGTCATCTTGATTTTAATTTTCAAACCCATAATAGTTATTTTGTTGAGTTTGCCCCCACTATTATGAATGAGAAGATTTTTGCTTATGTGGAGAGTAATAAATTTTCTATGCTTGTGGATCATGAAAAGAATGCCTTTTGTGATGGTTATATTGTTGAATTCATTCGTGATGCTACTGAAAATTGTTATGAGGGAGGAATATATGCTTGTAGGAATAGCAATAATATCAAGTTTCCTCTGTACATGTCGAAAGTTTTGAAGTCATGCTTGTTTTGCCTTCCTATGCTAGTTGATTCTTGTTCCCATAAGTTGTTTGCTCACAAAAACCCTATGCATAGGAAGTGGGTTAGACTTAAATGTGCTAGTAAGTTTCTTCATGATGCTCCCATTATGTTTCAATTCTTATCTTTTATGTGAGCATCATTGAAATCATCATGCCTAGATAAAAAGGCATTAATGAAAAGCGCTTGTTGGGAGACAACCCAATACTTATACCTACTGTTTTATGTGTCTACATGATTAAGCTACTGTAGTAATCATGTTTTATAGATATTGTTTCAACAAAGTGCCAAGTAAAGTCTTTGGGGTAGTGTGGGTGATAGTTGACTTGATTCAGTGCAAAAACAGAAACTTTTGCGCCCAGATGCAGAATTCTTTAAAATTACTGGAGTGTTTAAAAATCCTGAAATTTTTACAGATGATTGATATACAAATTTTCTATGTTGTCCTAATTTTTCAGAATTTTTGGAGTAACATAAGTATGGTTGGTATTCAGATCATTACAGATTGTTCTGTTTTTGACAGATTCTGTTTTCAATGCATAGTTTGCTTGTTTTCTAGTTTCTATGGCTTATATTGCTCAATATAAATTATAGAACTGATATGGTACAGTAGGCATTGTGTGAGAAGAATTATGAATCTTTTCTTGATAGTACCAAAGTGAATGATTTGTCTTTCTCATACTAACCCATCTCACGAAGTTCCGTTATGTTTTGTGTGATTGATGTTTTCAAGTTTTGGGTGAGATATCTATACGAGGAGAATAAGGAGTGGAAAGATCCTAAGCTTGGGGATGCCCAAGGCACCCCAAGGTAATATTCAAGGAAGACTCAAGCTCCTAAGCTTGGGGATGCCCCGGAAGGCATCTCCTCTTTCGTCTTCAAAACTATCGGTATACCTTACTCGGAGCTATATTTTTATTCGTCACATGATATGTGTTCTACTTGGAGCGTATATTCATTTTACTTGCTGCTTGAATAAAATCATTGGATCTGAAATCTTGAATGAGAGAGAGTCCTCCCATGGCTAGTCAATTATTTGACTACTCATTGTCCCTCACTTATATCTTTTTGGAGTAGTTTGTCATTTGCTCACGTGCTTCACTTATGTCGTATGTGTAAATGGTTGAATGAATTGAATATCATAGATCTGAAATTTTATATGCTTCATATGCTTATCCCATGGGGAGTAATGGCTTCACATATATTAAGTATAGGTGGTAAAATTTATTGAAAGTTAGCAAAATCAACATTGGTCAGTTGAACAATTCATGAAAGAATATTGAAGGAAGAGAGATTTCACATATAAACATTCTATCTTGGACATCTTTTGTAATTGTGAGCACTCATTAAAATATGACATGCTAAAAAGTTGACGTTGGACAAGGAAGACAACATACTGAGTTATGTTTTCTTATATCCGAATAGAAGTTATATTGTCATGGATCATCCAACATGTTGAGCTTGCCTTTCCCCCTCATGCTATCCAAATTTTTTGCACCAAGTAGAGATACAACTTGTGCTTCCAAATATCCCTTAAACTAGTTTTGCCATGAGAGTCCTCCATACCTACCTATGGATTGAGTACGATCCTTCAAGTAAGTTGTCATCGGTGCAAGCAATAAAAATGGCTCTCTAAATATGTATGATCTATTAGTGTGAAGAAAATAAGATTTATACAAACTTGTGATATCGAAGAAATAAAAGCGACGGACTGCATAATAAAGGTCTTTATCACAAGCGGCAATATAAAGTGACGTTCTTTTGCATTAAGATTTTGTGCATCAAACCATAAAAGCGCATGGCAACCTCTGCTTCCCTCTGTGAAGGGCCTATCTTTTACTTTTATCTTCTACCCCTATGCAAGAGTCATGGTGTCGGATTTCGGGTTCCGGCAAAACCCTCAAGGTTCGAACACTGGGGTGCGCACGAAGATCTCTCCCTCCTCTAGCTCACACACTCACCGCAATCTCAAAGCTCAGCACGTCGAACTCACAGAACAAGAGACACAGGGTTTATACTGGTTCGGGTCACCGATGTGGTGTAATACCCTACTCCAGTGTGTTGTGGTGGATTGCCTCTTGGGTTGAGGATGAACGAGTACAAGGGAAGAACCGCCTCCTGAGGAGAGGTGTCCTTGAGCTCGGTGAGCTTGTGTGTTTGAGGATGATCTGAATGGTTCTCGATCTGTCCGTCTCCCTACTATGGTGGCTAATCCTATTTATAGAGGCCTTGGTCCTCTTCCCAAATGTAGGCGGGAAGGGATCCAACAATGTCCAAACTCGAAGGGAGACAACCAGTAAAAGTTATCCTGACTAAAGGTGGTCTTCGCCTGCCAAAGGCTCTGGTGGTGATGTCATCCTGGGCTCTACGGTGACCTCCGTCCTACCGTCCTGCTGGTCTTGGTCTTGTTGCACCAATATGGAAACCTTTGCCTGATGCCTCGGGACTCCTCGCCTGCGCTTTCCCCTTTTGCACCAAAGAGGAAACGAGTACACTGCGAGCGCTGGCGCCCGCCCAGCGCCGCCTGGCCTTGGTCGTAATGGCTTGCGTCAGAGGGACCTCGCGAGGTGCCCCTCGCCTTGATCTCTCCGCCCCTCGCATGCCAGCCTGGTGAGGCTACCCCCGAGGAGGTCTTGCGTCGTCCGCCTCGTGAGGGTCTTGAGTGTTCGTTGATGAAGATGGACCGTATAGGGCCGCTGGTGGAGCCACGTCGTAGGCCGCAGGCAGGCAAGTCTGGGGACCCCCATTCCCAAGACGCCGACAGTAGCTCCCGGGCCCAAGGCGCGCTCGTACATGGCTTCAAGGCGAAGCCAAGGGGCAAGTGTGGAGCGCCGCGGGCCCCAACAGCCTAAGGCCTCGGCTGACATGTGGCGATTGATGGGACATGGGCATCTCCGCTTCCCCATGCTGCCTCGGCAACTGCCTGACTTGACGAGTCCCTGCTGCATGCAGAGAAAAACCATCATTACCTATGATTGTGAGGGTCGCCGGTTGGCCTTCTCCTGCTGTAAATTAGGAGGAGGGGCGGAGGCCCCGTCGCCCATCTCTTCCTATTCTGCTCGCATCTCCTCCATTGCTTCATCGCTTGCAGCGACACCCATGGCACCTACAAAGAGGTTCTCGGTCGCGAAGAAGGGGAAGGCCCGCCAGGAGGGGCCCGGCTCGCCGCCGCCCAAGAAAGGGCGCGGTCGCCCGCGTAAGCACGGCGTGACCCCCGTCGTGGCCCCTTGCGGCCGCGGCGGTGCCTCCTCGCGCGGTGGGAGTCGCCCAGGTCGTGGCAGCCCCGTCGATGAAGTGAGGCGCTCCATGGTTGCGCGGCCTCCCGGGCCGCGCTTAAACTTGGCGGAGGTGCTGCCGGAGTTCGTCGTGTGGTTGGAGAACTCGGCCGGCACCTGGCTTCAGCTCCCGGGCTTCTTCGCCGGCGAACTGCCGGCCACGGGTCAAGGCGGTCTCTGGCTGCAGGCGGACGGCTGCTGCAGTAAGGCTGCGTGGGTCGCGATGGAGGTCTCCATCACGGGCAACACAACCTTGGCACGGGGCTGGCAGACGTTTGCCCGCGCGCGCGGCCTGGGTAGGCGGTGTACCCTCCACTTCAAGTACGATGGCAACACGGCCCTCTACATGAGGGTATTCGGGGAAGATGGTCGCCACGTTGGGTGCTGCCCTAAGGACAACGACAGCGGCGATGTGCTCGGCCTTGGCCACGGTCGTGACGAGGGTGAAGGTAGACTTGTCCTCGGCACCGGCCGTGGCTCGTCCAGCTACAGTGACTCTTCCTCCGGCGACAACTCCAGCAGTGGCGGCTATGACCAGCCGCCACGCCGCCGTGCCTGCTTCGAGGGCGGTAGCGGGTCGTCTCATTGCCGCACCCCAGTGAAGCATGAGGAGGGGTTTGGCTGAGTCCATGAGAGCGCCAACGGCCCACCCTCGCGAACCGCTGCGGGGGTGCGCGCCGCTTTTGTTTTGTTCTTTCCATTCTTCCTGTATTAAAAAGGAAACAAGTATGGGGCCCTGTAGGGGGGCGTGCAACGAACCATGATTTCCAAGTCGCTATGTTATGTTTATCGTTCCTGTGTCGTGTTGCAGCATCAGCGTTTTATGTAGGCGTGTAGAGATAACTTAGCTTGACGTGTCTGAAGTAGTTTCCGCCTCGTGAGGCGCGCCTCTCTCGGTACCTGATGAGACCTCCTTGTGGTTGGCTTGGGAGACGTCGAGGAACTGCAAAAATTTGTTAAGAAACTCTTATTCTTCCAAGCCCAGGTCATAGGCGTGGCTGGCCATGACCCAGAACTCTGCATCACGGTACCCGAGGGGCACAGATTAAGGGAGGAGCGCCAGCTTGCGAGCTCGAGCGAGAGTGCCTCATGAAGAACAAGAAAAACAATCACGAGTGCACCTGTCCAGCCCCCTTGTGAGGCATGTGAGGGAGAGTACGGGCCAAAACAAAGAATCGAGGGAAGAACAGAGGAAAAGGTGATCGAACAATGTGACAAGAAACACCAGAATGGAAACTTCCATTAAAAAGGGGCAAGGCAACTACGGAAAGAAAATGAAAAGCCGCGTTCGGCACCTAGTCTAGTCTTCTCATCAGCGCGGAGCTAAGTGCTGCCACTAGGACGTGGGAGGGAGCCCCTGAGGCCCGAGGGCGGCACTCTTGAGATTCCGGGGCATGTACATCCCCACTCATTATTACGTGAGAGTGTCACGAGCGGAGACCTTCACAGGCACGGGGCCTTGCTTCACAGGCACTCGCCTTGCTTCATGGGTAGAACTTCCGGAGGTGCTGGATGTTCCAGGCGTTCTGGATGGGGACCCCATCCTGCGTCTCCAGGCGCGCGGTGCCCGGCTTGGAGACGTGGGCGACCCTAAACGGGGCCTCCCACATGGGCGAAAGCTTATGCAACCCTTCCCTAGAGAGCACCCGCCTTAGGACAAGGTCACCCACCTCGAGCGTCCTGGAGCGGACGCTGCGGCAGTGATACCGCTGCAGCGCCTGCTGGTATCTTGCCGCTCGAAGCGTGGCTTCGCGGCGGCGTTCCTCCCCCTACACAAGGTCCATCCCCGCATGGCGTCCTACTGTGTCTCATCAAACGCTAGGACCCGCGCGGAGCGATTCTTGACCTCGTGAGGGAGAACCGCTTCTGCTCTGTAGACGAGGAAGAACGGGGTCTCGCCTGTTGGCTTGGTGGCGGTGGTGTGGATGGACCACAGGACGGACTGGAGCTCATCGTGCCAGCCCCTGCCACATGCCTCGAGCTTCTTCTTGAAGGTCCTGGTCTTGAGGCCTCTCAGGACCTCCGCGTTCGCGCGTTGGGCTTGACCATTGCTCCTCGGGTGTGGCACCGAAGCATAGCAGATCTGCGTTCCAAGGTTAGCATAGTATGTCTTGAAGAGATTTATAGTGAACTGTGAGCCATTGTCGGTGATGATGCGATTAGGGACCCCGAACCGGCTCACGAGGCCCTTGACGAACTTGACCGTAGATCCGGCCGGTATGGTGCGGACGGATTCTACCTCCGGACATTTGGTGAACTTGTCGATGGCGACGTAGAGGTAGCGGTAGCCCCCAGGCGCTCGAGGGAACGGGCCTAATATATCCAGCCCCCGGATTGTGAATGGCCATGAGAGCGGGATAGTATGGAGGCCCTGAGCTGGCTGATGGATCTGCTTGGCCTGGAATTGGCAGGCTTCGCAGGACTTCACCAGCTCAGTCACGTCGTTGAGGATCGTAGGCCAGTAGAACCCACTGCGGAACACCTTGTCGACGGGGTTCGTGACAACGAGTGGTGCCCGCAGTCTCCGCCGTGTATGTCAGCTAGCAACCCGTTCCCCTGTTCCCTGGAGATGCATCACAAGGAAATTCCATTTGTCCGCTTCATGTATAACTCACCGTCCTGGATGCAGTATGTCGTGGCCTGTCGGGCCACACGCTTTGCGTCCTCCTCTTTCTCCGGCAGTGTCCCTTGTGTCAGGTATTCCTTGAACTTCTTGGTCCAGCACCCCTCGTGAGGCTCGACCGCCAGGAGTAGGCGCGCTCCTGAGTTCGGGCCGCAGGCCGGGGCTCCAGAGGCAGGTGGTTGGGGGAGTTCCTCGTGAGGCGGCGCCGGCCCCGAAAGCGGAGGTGCTGCCAAAGGCTTGAAGAGCCGCTCCTCAAAGACGCTAGGCTCTTGGGGTTGTCGCTTGGACGCCCTTTTGGCGATGTCGTCGGCCTCCTTGTTGGTTCCATGGGGCACGTGCTACAACTCTTGACCCAAGAAATGATTTTCCATTTTGCATACCTCCATGAGGTATGCCTCCATGTGCTCGTCCCTCGGCTCGTATACCTTATTGGAGAAGTTGACAAGGAGTTGCGAGTCGCCCCTGATGGTGAGGCGCTTAACCCCTAGGTCCACCACGGCCTTAAGGCCGGCAATGAGGCCTTACTCCACGATGTTGTTGGATACCTTCTCGCCTTGCTGGATGCAGAGCTGGACGGCGTAGTAGAGCTTGTCCTGAGTAGGCGAGATGAGCACTGCTCCAGCTCCTGCGCCCTGGCGTGCGAACACGCCATCGAAATACATGACCCAGCCATCCAGTGCTTCACTTCCTGGCGAGAGGGATCGGTCCCCGCTTGTTTCAAACCCCGGGTCGTCAGTCCATTCTGCCACGAAGTCGGCGAGCGCGGCTCCCTTGATGACCCTGGCTGTGCTGAACTCCAGCTGTTATGCTTGCAGCTCGATGTTCCATTCGGCGACTCTTCTAGCGGCGTTGGGGCTCCTGAGTACCCTCTCCAATGGGTAGGCCACGACGACCTTGATTGGGTGACCTTGGAAGTAGTGCTGCAGTTTACGCGAGGCCACCAGGAGCGCGAGTAGAAGCTTCTGTGGCATGGGATATTGTGCCCTCGCATCTCATAGTACCGTGCTAATGAAGTACACCGGGTGCTCGACGAGGGTTGGAGATTCGATGGAGCCTGCATCAGCCGGAGGTTGGGGTGCCTCCTGAGGCGATGGGTCCTCAAGAGCCTGGTCATCCATTGGGGTCTCCGCAGGCCCGAAAAACGCCGCCTTGCTGGGCTTGATCATTCGTTGACGTTGTTGTAGCCTCTGCGGTATCCTCTTGGTGCCGCACCGCCCAGTCTGGAGGTGCGGCATGGCGCGGTAGTCTCTTGGCCTGACGCTCTTCCCGGACCGCTACCAGCGCCGCACTGGCGGAGTAGGGAGTGGCGGCAAGGTAAAGCAACAGGGGCTCGAGAGGGCAGGGCGCCACCATCACCAGAGGGCTGGTCAGGTATCTCTTGCGGTCTTGAAACGCTTGTCAGCCTCCGGGGTCCACTCGAATGGGCCCTTCTTCTTCATCAGCTTGGAGAATGGCAGGGCGCGCTCTCCCAGCTTGGAGATGAAGCGCCCCGGCGAGGTCACGCAGTCCGCAGGCTTCTGCATCTCCTTGAGAGTTTGTGTCGGGCTCATGTCTTCTATCACCTTGACCTTCTCCGAGTTAGCCTCGATCCCCCTGTGGGACACAAGGAAGCCTCGCGGCTTTCCGGAGGGGACACCGAACACGCACTTCTTTGGGTTGAGCTGCAGGTCTACCTGGCGCAGGCTTGCGAAGGTGTCCTCCAGGTATTGAATCAAAGTCCTCGCCTCCCGATATTTTACCACAATGTCGTCGACGTAGGCTTCGGCATTCCTCCCGAGCTACTGACCCAGGGCAATGTGCATCAGCCGCTGAAAGTTCGTGCCTGCGTTGCGCAGCCCGAACGGCATGCAAGTGTAGCATTACACCCCACACTGGGTCAGGAAGGCCGTCGTCTTTTCCACATCCTCCACTACCATCTTGATCTGGTGATAGCCTGAAAACGCGTTCAGGAAGCACAGCAGGTCGCACTCGGCGGTGGAGTGTACAATCTGGTCGATGCGCGGGAGCAGGAATGGGTCTTGGGGACAGGCCTTGTTAAGGTCGGTGAAGTCAACACACATGTGCTCCTTCCCGCCTTTCTTTGGTACGACGACGGGGTTCGCCAGCCACTCGGGGTACCGAACCTCGCGAATGACACCTGCTACCTCCAACCTGCGAGTTTCCTAGAAGATGAAGGATTGCTTCTCTTTGGACTTGTCCCCACGCCTTCTGCTTTACAGGGTGCACATTGGGGCACACCCTCAAATGATGCTCGATCACCCCTCTTGGGACCCCTACTAGCTGCTTGGATTCCCAGGCGAATACATCCTTGTTCGCGCATAGGAACCTCACCAATGCATCCTCTTGATCCGGGTCGAGGTTGGCGCCTATGGTGAAGGTGGCTCCTGAGGACCCATCTTCCTCGACTGGCACTTGCTTAGTTTTGGCCCGATCTTGAGTGAAAAACTGCTTCTTCTTTGCTGGCGCAGCCTCCTTAGCTCCAGGGGTCGCCTCGTCGGCGTGTCGCGCCACTGCGGTGGTTTTGAGGGCGACTTTGAGTGCCACCAGAGCCTCCTTGGTGTCCCCAACTACGATGAGGATGTCCTTGCTCCCGGGAATCTTCATGAGGTTGTAGGCCGGGTGGGTTGCCGCCATGAACTTTGCCAGAACCGGGTACCCGACGATGGCGTTGTATGGGAGGCCAATGCGGGCGATGTCAAAGTCGATCAGCTTAGTGTTGTAGTTGTCGCGGGTGCCGTGGGTCACAGGGAGGCGGATCTGCCCCAGGGGGCTGGAGGAGCCACCGCCGACCCCGGAGGAGGGCTTGCTGGGGCGGAGCTGGTCGAGTGGTACGTGAAGATGGCTAAAAGCCTCCACGAAGAGAACGTTGAGGCCGGCGCTACCGTCGATGAGGGTCTTGGTGATAGCTACGTTGCAAAATGGTGGGCGTGCAAAGCATTGGGAGAACACTCAAGCCGACGGTGGTGGTGGGGTGATCTCCCGAGTCGAAGGTGAGGTCGACCTTGGGCATGGTCCAACCCGGGGGAGCCCCTTGCTGCGTGGAAGCGGCACTGATCCGGCGAAAGAACTGCTTGGTGTGACGGTCCGAGGGCGGGGCTCGCGAGCCGCCAAGGAGGGCCGCGACGGCGAGCGGCGCCGGTGCCGCGAAGCGCGTGACGAGGAGGCCGTGCAGCTCCTCCCAAGATTTCACTGAGGATCCCGAGAGGGTGAGCAACCAGGCGCGAGGTGCACCAGTGAGGGACATGGGAAGCCAGTTGGCCATGATCTTGTCATCGCCCCCAGCCTTCAGGACGTCCTATTTATACGCCAGCAGGTAGGCTGACGGGTCCGCCGCACCGTCGTAACGCGGCGGCATCTCCGGCTTGAACTTGGGTGGCCACTGTACCCGTCGCAAGGTGGGGCCAAAGGCTCTGAGCCCCTTGGCTCCGTCGTGGGCGTCCATCATCCCAGCCGTAGGAGCAACGCCGGCCATGGGGGCAAGGCGCAGTGGTGGTGGAGCGTGGGTCGACAGAAGGAAAGCTTCAGCGCACCCCTACCTGGCGCGCCTAATGTATGATTTCGGGTTCCGGCAAAACTCTCAAGGTTCGAACACTGGGGTGCGCACGAAGATCTCTCCCTCCTCTAGATCACACACTCACCGCAATCTCAAAGCTCAGCATGTCGTACTCACAGAACAAGGGACACAGGGTTTATACTAGTTCGGGCCACCGATGTGGTGTAATACCCTACTCCAGTGTGGTGTGGTGGATTGCCTCTTGGGCTGAGGATGAATGAGTACAAGGGAAAAATATCCTCCTGAGGAGAGGTGTCCTTGAGCTCGGTGAGCTTGTGTGTTTGAGGATGATCTGAATAGTCCTTGTCGGTGTCAAAACCGGCGGATCTCGGGTAGGGGGTCCCGAACTGTGTGTCTAGGCGGATGGTAACAGGAGACAAGGGACACGATGTTTTTACCCAGGTTCGGGCCCTCTCGATGGAGGTAAAACCCTACTCCTGCTTGATTAATATTGATGATATGCGTAGTACAAGAGTAGATCTACCACGAGATCAAGGAGGCTAAACCCTAGAAGCTAGCCTATGGTATGATTGTTGTTCTTGTTGTCGTCCTACGGACTAAAACCCTCCGGTTTATATAGACACCGGAGAGGGCTAGGGTTACGCAGAGTCGGTTACAATGGTAGGAGATCTACATGTCCGTATCGCCAAGCTTGCCTTCCACGCCAAGGAAAGTCCCTTCCGGACAAAGGACAAAGTCTTCAATCTTGTATCTTCATAGTCCAGGAGTCCGGCCGAAGGTATAGTCCGGCTATCCGAACACCCCCTAATCCAGGACTCCCTCAGTAGCCCCTGAACCAGGCTTCAATGACGACGAGTCCGGCGCGCGGATTGTCTTCGGCATTGCAAGGCGGGTTCCTCCTCCAAGTACTTCATAGAAGATTTTGAACAAAGGATAGTGTCCGGCGCTACAAAATAAGTTTCCACATATCGCCATAGAGAGAATAATATTTACACCAATCTAATCTGCTGACATATTCCGCAGCGTGACATCACACCACGGCCAAGCCTTTATTAGAATCATTTTATTGTCCCACCTCAGCGTGTTATGCGAGGTGGTTTCCTTGGCACGTCTTGTCAAAGCAGAGATCGTGTCCCCTTATTCCGGGATTCTCATCAATACGGGCGTGGGTAACCCAACCGCGCCATTGATTACGGCGCTTGGGAGATAAGCGAGTTTTACCAGGCTGGTGGGGACACGTAGTTACATCCGCCCATATAAGGAGATAAGGATCCACCTTTCTCATCCACGCCTTCTTCCTCCTTTGCCTATACATTTTCGCGCACTCGAGCTCCAGCGCCCAAGTCTGCACTCCCCACCTCAACCTTCTCCAGCCATGTCCGGAGCGGGAGGCAAGTGGATGGTCTCCTCCGTTACGGAGGGACACATCAAAAAGCTGAGGAAGGCCGGATACTTGTCTGACGACATCATGCACCGGCTTCCCGAAGAGGGGCAGCTCGTCCCCACCCCTAGGCCCCATGAGAGGGTGGTGTTCCTCCCCCATTTCCTCCGCGAACTGGGCTTCCCTCTCCACCCATTTGTCCAGGGGCTCATGTTCTACTATGGCCTAGATTTCCACGATCTGGCCCCAAACTTCGTCCTCAACATCTCGGCGTTTATCGTCGTGTGCGAGGCTTTCCTCTGCATCCACCCCCATTTCGGCCTATGGCTCAAGACTTTCAATGTCAAGCCAAAGGTGGTGCGTGGCAACCAGGCGGAGTGCGGAGGCGCCATGGTGGGCAAGATGCCCAACGTCCTATGGCTCGAGGGCTCCTTCGTGGAGACCCTGAAGGGGTGGCAATCAGGGTGGTTCTACATCACCGAGCCGCGTGACCCTGAGTGGGTCGCAGCCCCCGAGTTCTGAACCGGACCCCCTACGTGGCTCACGTACTGGAAAGAGACGGGCCTGTCGTGGGGCAACAAAGTAGAGGTGACTGGACTGCAAACATGCATCCAAACCCTAGTGAACAAGAAGATCAAACTTGTCAACGTAGTCCAGGTTATGCTCATCCCCCGGATCCTCTTGTGTCAACAACGGGCTTTCAACCTGTGGGAGTTCGACACGGCGCAGCACCGAACTCTAAGCAGGCTCTTCGACACGACGTACGAAGATGCCTTGAAGGCGCTATTCAAGGGCGCCGAGGCTCCCGCATTCGCTACCGAGGATCGCGGATTCAGCACGCAGTGTCACGCTAGTGCAGTAAGCTATTTTTTACCTTTTACAGGGTATTAGTTTTTCATAGTTTAACTCTATGCGGGATCTAAACTCCCTTACCTTTTATAGGATTGGCAGGTGAAGTCCGGACAGATCAACTGTCCGGCTCCTTTGCCCGAAGACCCAGCAGATGCTCGCTTGGCGAAGCTGCTGGTTCTGGCACCCTATGTGGTGCCGGAGAAGAAGGCCACGGGGACTCGAAAGAGTGCCCGTCGTGTGGTGGTGTCGGATTCATCGTCTGATGACTCCGAGACGCACTCCTCCCGTGAAGATGAGGAGGAGGAAGAAGAAGCCTCTCCCCCTCCAGCGGGGGGAGGAAAGAAAAGGAAGGCCACCCCAACTGGGGAGGCCGAAGGGTCCAAGAAGGGGAAAATCCCTCCTCCGGACTACTCCACCAACGCCGACGACGGCGAAGAGGAGTGGCCGCTCAGGGCCAAGCCCCTGGCAAAATCGTAAGTATTCGGATACTAGAGTGACTCATAGTATTCCTTCATTGCAGAGCTTTTCCTTATGTCGAATATGATTATGCAGTCCGCCCGAGGCCGGTCTTGACGAGTCGTCGAGCGGCTCCCTGGATTCGTCGGATGTGAATTCATTTTCGCCTGCTTCCTCTCCCCGCCCTACGGACGACGCCGAAGTGTTGTACCATGAGGCTCCAAGCCAGGAGGAGGTGGTCCTGGAGGCGCCGCAGGGCGACCTCCCGGACTCCAGGCGCCAAGAGGATAGAACCCCTAAGGGCTCCAAGTCCGTACCTGGGCCGGACACCGCTCCGGAACCTTCAAAGGTTCCAGAGTCCGGCAGGCAACCTCCTTCCAAGAGGAGCAAGCCTACTGAGCCGGTGGCCCCTGTCCAACCGGAGGCGCCGGAAAATCTGCTGGAGGTACTTAAAGGCACCTCCATCGATGAGGAGCACCGTACTGTGATGAGTACGGTGGTCCAGAAGGTTCAGACCGCCAAGAGCGGACTGACTGAAGCCTGTGCCAGCCTTTTAACAGGCTTTGAGGTAAGTAAAGGATATTAAAAATATTACCGCATAGACAGTAGCCCCTGATGCTCTGTTCGGCGTTCGAAAAGAAAAGCCGAATAGAGGATCTAATAATATTCGCAGGAGTCTAACATAATTAAGTCAATATGCGTATGCAGGCTTCGCTGCTGGCGTCCGTTGCACTGACTGCGGAGGTGGACACGCTGAAGCAGAACCTCGAGCAGTCCGAGCAGGAGCTCGGGCTTGCCAAGAAGCAGCGCGAGGACAAGGAAGGTAAGAAATACCTTATTTAAATATATAAAAAGTGCATTTGCGAAAAGTGATAGGACAAACATGGCTATTGTAGGGACCACAACATAGGTGGCGACCCTTAAGCAAGCGTTGTCCGAGGCCGAGAAGAGGGCAGCCACGGAGCGCACCGAGTGGGAGAAGTATGAGGCGCAGGTTGGCGAGGTGCGGCAAGAGCTCCAGGCTCTCATGAAAAAACATGAGAGTTTGGAGCTTGACTCAAAGACGCGAGAGTCCGAGCTCGCGGCGGCCATTGAGAATGCCAAGTCTGCCAAGACCGAAGCCCAGAAGGCCCTTCAGGAGGTTGAGGCGATGAAGAAGATAGCGGTGGGTAAGGCTTTCTTTATGCAAAGCAAGCATGTGAAAGTGAATTACTTGTTACTTACCCGAATTCGGAGCTCTCCAGGAGCATTCGCAGATTTTCCCCGCAGCGTGTCCGATGCCGCCGCATTCTACCGAGCCGAGGAGGGCAGCTCGACAGAGAAGGTGTTCTGGTCTCAGTATGTTGAGGCCGGACTCCCTGTGCCCTTGAGCGATCAGCTGAAGCAACTGGTCGAGCTCCACAAGGTGGCCGTATAGGCCATCAAGGGCCTCATAGTTCGGCTGTGGCCTGGAGAGGCTCTGCCTGGGAGCTACTTCGGGTTGGTGAGGCGGCTGGTGGAGGCCTGTCCAAGGCTCGAAGTCATCAAGCGCTCCGTCTGCATTGAAGGTGCCCGTAGGGCGCTTGCCCGTGCTAAGGTGCACTGGGGCAAGCAGGATGCGGAGAAGCTTGTGAAGGACGGGCCGCCGCCGGGTAAGGAGCATCGCCACCCTGAGATGTACTATAAGGGCGTTCTGAAGGGCGGCCGCCTTATGGCGGACGAATGCTCGAAAGATGTAATTTTTGAGTAAAACTTGTTTATTTTGTCCTGTGTGCTGAAAGCTTGTTCATGTGCGCTAAGCAATGCTTTTTGAATTTAAAATATTACCTTCTGTGCGGCCGTTTATCAAATTTTGAGAGATGGCGATTCGTCGGCTTCTGCCCCCATGCCACGAGTGCTGGGGTGTTCGGGATAAACTTGAGCGCTCTTTTTCCCATTCTTGGGTCCTTCGAGGGAGGCGCTCAACACAACGAACAATGCAATCGGACTATAATGCTTGAACACTCTCACTTAGCCATAGAATTCTATAATTTTAAATTTCGGCGAAGCCCCTAGTGTTTGGAAGACCGAGTTCGGGGCGCTATCCACGCCTAGGCCGGACAAAGCCGACTCCTCGCTCTAAGCGGCATAAGTCTTTAGGGACTCGAAAACCTCTCGAACAGCGACCAGCTCTCGCCTCATCATGACGGTCAGTTTTAGCTTTCTCTACTGAGGTGCTTAGCCCAGCTCAACTGGGGCACAATCGCAGTAGTTCTCCTAGCGCTACCTTAGCCGATACAACGAAACGTAAGGTACCAAAACATAGGATCCGGGCAAACTGAACATTTGACCCAAGACATGATTCGGAGCCGATGCATATAATGCTATAAGTTCGGGGTGCCGCACTTGTGAAAGTGTTCGAACTTCTCACACCGTATTGTGGGGTACTTAAGCCCCTGGCGTATTGGCCGTACGAAAGTGTACGGGTGCAACATGTCATTAGTGAACATATATTCTTAAAAAAGAGTAATACAATAATAGGCAAAAGCTATGTATTGTTTATTTGAAAAAGCTGCTATCAAAGCAAAACGATACAAATGGTGCGATAAGCAAAATGTGGGACTATTTGACATGTCCTATCCAGGGGCGGACTGCGGAATGATATGCAAAACAGGTATACTGCTCGTTATAGACACCACCTGGGAGTTTCGTAGTGCGGCGTGACTTTCTGCTTCCCTGGTTCTTGCATCGTTTGTGAGGAAATTGTACTGCCAGTTAGGCCTTCCGAAGAATGGAGTCCTGAAAGTAAGATAAAGGTAAGAAATCGGCAGCCCCTAGTGCGGTTTAAGCCGTGTGGTGGGTGTGCCGTGATGGAGCCCCTCCCCCTGTGCCCATGGTATTTCCAGAGCGTAGTTATGTACGCGCAGCACTGGTTTCGCAATTTCGCGAGGGTTCGGGTTGGGGCCGCATTTCTACGCCTGCTCTGAACGTGCCACGCGGTCTTGCTGTAGGTTACTCCGGGCGCGCTTGACGGTGTCCGGACGTTTAATGGCTGGACTGGAGAGTTGCCTTGAGAGGCTGCTTTGTACTTCCGCTGCGAGAGCCGCCGTATGCTCCTCCGTAGGGAGAGAGCGTTCGGTGTTTCCATTGACCGTAATGACTCCTTGAGGGCCTGGCATCTTAAGCTTGAGGTATGCGCAATGCGGTACCGCATTGAACTTGGCAAATGCGGTTTACCCGAGCAGTGCGTGATAGCCACTGCAGAACGGGACTATGTCGAAGATTAACTCCTCGCTTCGAAAATTATTCGGAGATCCGAAGACCACTTCAAGTGTGACTGAGCCTGTACAGTTGGCCTCTACACCTGGTATGACGCCTTTAAAGGTTGTTTTAGTAGGTTTAATCCTCGAAGGATCGATGCCCATTTTCCGCACTGTGTCCTAATAAAGCAGGTTCAGGCTGCTGCCGCCGTCCATGAGGAATCTAGTGAGGTGAAATCCATCAACAATTGGGTCTAGAAACAATGCGGCGAATCCGCTGTGACGGATGCTAGTGGGGTGGTCCCTTTGATCAAAAGTGATCGGGCAGGAGGACCATGGGTTGAACTTCGGGGCGACTGGCTCCATCGCGTATACATCCCTTAACGCACGCTTCCGCTCCCTCTTGGGGATGTGGGTTGCGTATATCATGTTCACCGTCCGCAGTTGTGGGGGGAATCCCTTCTGTCCACTACTGTTCGGCGGCCGGGGCTCCTCCTCGTCGTCGCTATGTAGCCCCTGGTCTCTGTTTCTGGCATTTAATTTGCCGGCCTGCTTGAACACCCAACAAACCCTGTTGGTGTGATTGGCTGGTTTTTCGGGGGTGCCATGTATCTGGCACGAGCAGTCGAGTATTCGGTCCAAACTGAACGGGCCTAGACTATTTCTCTTGAATGGCTTTTTCCGCTGACCGGTTTTAGAGCCTCTGAATCCGGCATTAACTGTCGTATCTTCAGC
Source organism: Aegilops umbellulata (assembly GCA_032464435.1). NCBI lineage: Eukaryota > Viridiplantae > Streptophyta > Magnoliopsida > Poales > Poaceae > Aegilops > Aegilops umbellulata. Next base: position 5,391,816 of record CP136059.1, read on the forward strand.
ATTGTCGCCGTTAATGCGGCGCTTATGCTTGTTGCGACGCGACCTGGCACTGTTGTCCTTGGTATCCGAATTACCAGGGCTCTTGGTTATGTTATTTCTATGAGCCAGCCAGCTGTCTTCTCCCGCGCAAAAGAGGGTCATGAGTATCGTGAGGGCTGCCATAGATTTCGGCTTTTCCTGTCCAAGGTGTCGGGCAAGTCACTCGTCGCGGATATTATGCTTGAAGGCCGCTAGGGCCTCTGCGTCTGGACAGTTGACGATTTAATTTTTCTTGGTTAGGAACCGTGTCTAGAATTGCCTGGCCGATTCCTCTGGCTACTGAATTATGTGGCTTAGGTCATCGACGTCTGGTGGTCGCACATAAGTGCCCTGGAAATTGTCGAGGAATGCGGCTTCCAGGTCCTCCCAACAACCAATTGATTATGCTGGCAAGCTGTTAAGCCAATGCCGAGCTGGTCCTTTAAGCTTGAGTGGGAGGTATTTGATGGCGTGTAGGTCATCACCACGGGCCATGTGGATATGAAGGAGATAGTCCTCGATCCATACCACAGGATCTGTCGTGCCATCGTATGATTCGATGTTCACGGGTTTCAAACCCTCGGGGATTTGATGATCCATTGCTTCATTTGTGAAGCATAGTGGGTGTGTGGCGCCTCTGTATTGGGCTATATCACGACGTAGCTCGAACGAGCTTTGTCTACTGTGTTCTGCCCGGCCGGAATTACTGTATTCGGTGTGATGATTACCGTCTCGTGCCGTGGGGCACCCACGCAATCCGTAGATCAACCTTGTTTGCTTTGCCTTGTCCTCCAAAATATCTCGCAGGTCTGGCGCATTTCCCCGTGCCTTGGTATTTTTAAAGCGGCGCTAGGGTGCGGCTTGAGTGGAGGGCCGAGAGGCCTCTCTGTCGCGGCCACCAGGTGGTCGGTCGGCCGCATCATGTGCTGGTGATGTGGGTGCTTCCTCCTCTGATCGGGGTAGCAATCTGCGCTTTGGGTAGCTTTTGGAGGGGCGTTCGAGTTCATACTCTTCGGCCGCAAGGACTTTCGTCCATTTTTCGGCTAGCAAGTCTTGATCAGCTCTAAGTTGTAGCTGTTTTTTCTTGAGGTTGCTCGCCTTGGCTATAAGCCTGCGTTTGAAGCTCTCTTGTTCGACGGGATCCTCAGGCACGGCAAATTCGTTGTCTTCGAGGCTTGCCTCGTCTTCGAAGGGAGGCATGTAATTATCCTCCTCGGCCTCTCTGTCTGTCGCTCTCTCATGAGGGCTAGCTTCTCCATCCTCCTGTGCTGAGTTTTGCTGGAGGGGGTTTTCTTCGGCACTGTCTGGAGTGTTATTATCTCCCGTGCCGGAATCACCGTTTTTGCTTTGGCGGGATTTAGAGCGGCGCCGCTAACACCGGCGCTTAGGCTGTTTCTTGGAGGGGTCATCCTCCGCTGTTCCATCGCCATCGCCCTCTTTTGGGTGTCCACCATGTATATGTCATATGAAGAGGTGGCTTTCCAATGTCCTATAGGCGCTGGTTCCTGATCGTCTCCTGCATCGGCGTCCATACCGTCGATGTCTTCGGAGTCGTAGTCAAGCATGTTGGTTAAATCATCGACAGTGGCTACAAAGTGGGTGGTGGGTGGGTTTTGAATTTCTTCATCATCCGCATCCCAACCTTGCTGACCGTAGTCCGGCTAGGGCTCTCCTGATAAATAGAGGGACTTTAGTGAATTCAGAATATCGCCGAAGGGCGAGTGCTGAAAGATGTCCGCGGCGGTGAACTCCATAATCGGCGCCCAATCGGATTCGATCGGCAGGGGCGCGGGGGGCTCGGAGTCCGCAAAGGAGTCCGGCACCTTGGAGTCACGGGCTTCGCAAGGGACGAAGCTGGTGTTCGGCTCGATCGCCGTAGAGATTTCAGCCTCCGAGGCGGCGTCCAACCACCCGTCCTCGATTGGCGCAATCGGCTCCGAACTAAGGGTCAGAGCTGATGCGGGTGCGGCCTCCAGGACACTGTTCGACGGCAGAGCTAAATCATTCCCTTCGTGGCAGTGCGGCTTGCTCGGCTATCGCTCGAATCCATCGAAGATCAAGTCACCGCGGATGTCAGCCGTGTAGTTTAGACTTTCAAATCTGACCTGATGGCCAGGGGCGTAGCTTTCAATCTGCTCTAGATGGCCAAGCGAATTGGCCCGCAGTGCAAACCGCTGAATATGAAGATCTGCTCGGGGAGAAAAGTCTCACCCTGGACCGCATGGCTGTTGATGATCGGAGGAGCCATCGGGCCTAAAAGTGATGACACAGAGGAACTCTCAATGAAAGCACCAATGTCGGTGTCAAAACCGGCGGATCTCGGGTAGGGGGTCCCGAACTGTGCGTCTAGGCGGATGGTAACAGGAGACAAGGGACACGATGTTTTTACCCAGGTTCGGGCCCTCTCGATGGAGGTAAATCCCTACTCCTGCTTGATTAATATTGATGATATGGGTAGTACAAGAGTAGATCTACCACGAGATCAAGGAGGCTAAACCCTAGAAGCTAGCCTATGGTATGATTGTTGTTCTTGTTGTCGTCCTACGGACTAAGACCCTCTGGTTTATATAGACATTGGAGAGGGCTAGGGTTACGCAGAGTCGGTTACAATGGTAGGAGATCTACATATCCGTATCGCCAAGCTTGCCTTCCACGCCAAGGAAAGTCCCTTCCGGACATGGGACGATGTCTTCAATCTTGTATCTTCATAGTCCAGGAGTCCGGCCGAAGGTATAGTCCGGCTATCCGAACACCCCCTAATCCAGGACTCCCTCAGTCCTCGATCCGTCCGTCGCCCTACTGTGGTAGCTAGTCCTATTTATAGAGGCCCTGGTCCTCTTCCCAAATGTAGGCGGGAAGGGATCCAACAACGGGCAAATTCGAAGGGAGACCACCAGTACAAGTTATCCTGACTAAAGGTGGTCTTCACCTGCCAAAGGCTCTGGTGGTGACGGTCCTGGGCTCCACGGTGACCTCCGCCCTGCCGTCCTGCTGGTCTTGGTCTTGTTGCATCGATATGGAAACCTTTGTCTGATGCATCGGGACTCCTCGCCTGCGCTTTCCCCTTTAGCACCAAAGAGGAAACGAGTATACTGCGCGCTAGCGCCCGCCTAGCCTTGGTCGTGATGGCTTGCGTCATAGGGACCTCACGAGGTGCCCCTCGCCTTGATCTCTCCGCCCCTCGTGAGCGAGCCCAGTGGGGATACCCCCGAGGAGGTCTTGCGTCCTCCGCCTCGCGAGGCTTCGCCCCTCGCGAGGGTCTTTAGTGTTCGCTCATGAAGATGGGTCGTACAGGGCCGCTGGTGGTGGCACGCCGTGGGCCGCTGGCAGGCAAGTCTAGGTACCCCCATTCCCAGGACGCCGACACATGGTGATCATCACCTTTACTTTTTACACTTTTTCCTTTGAAAAGCACTATGTGTTGGTGAAATGTGGATATAGATATCTACTCGGATGTAGGTTTTCATAAAGTATTGTTGTTTAATTATCCTTGAGGTAAAAGGTTGGGAGGCGAAACTATAAGCCCCTATCGTTCTCTGTGTCCGATTAAAACTTTGAACCCATAAATATCATGTGAGTGTTAGCAATTATGAAAGATTAAATGATAGTTGAGTATGTGGAATTTGCTAAATCAAAGCTCTTACATAGACCCTTCCAGAAAATAAGATGAATTGCAACTGTTTGATGATTGAGAACATAGTTTGTAAGCTTTCAGGAAAGTTTATGGTCTATACCTTAATTTATGAATAGCTTGTTACTTGATCATGAGAAGTTCTATGAGATGAGATACTATTCATGATAAATAATAATGCTAGAAAAAGTGCTTGGAACTTTCATTAATAAAACTTGTGCACTTGATAGCATTCACAGTCGGAGGAATCGACACCTATGGAATCACTGGGATTCCTTCTACGGTTGGCGGACGCGGGGTCGTGCAAAGAGCGAGTCTGACAGGAAGCATGCGGATCGTTTACCCAGGTTCGGGCCGCGAAGATGCATAATACCCTAGTCCTGCTTTGGTGTATGTGTCTGAGTGTTCTTGTGTTCTTGAGCTAGCTACGGGGTGTAACTTGTCCAAAAGATCTGAATCCTTCTCCTGGTCGCCTCGGGCCTCCTTTTATAGGAAAAAGGGGTTGCCACAGTGGCACACAAGAGGTGGAAAAGTCTACAATCGATAAGCCTATCCTCTGGTACGTCGGAAAAATGTATTTAATGCGCTGCCAACGTGCCCCTCTCACTTTCTCGGGGACGGAAAGGAAGCACGTCCCAACTGTCGCCGCCTTGCCGGGTTCCGACGCGCGTCCGAGCTGGCGAGGCGTTGCTGCGCCACGTTGGCTGACTACTGGGCCGGCGTGGTGGTGGAGCCTTCACGAAGGGTCGCACACCACCACGCAGGTGCTTGCTCAGTTGGTGTAGAGGTCGCCCGTCGCAACGCAGGTGCCTGCCCAGCTGGTTGAGCTAACAACTGCTTGGGGACGGCGGTGGAGTCTTGGCAGGCGTGGACCTGGCTGTGGCCCTGCTGATGCCCTCGGCAAGGGTCTTGCCGGGCGCCCTGCAAGGGTCTTGCCGTGGCGTTGCAGTCGTCCCCGGCAAGGCGCTTGCCGGGGGTCTTGTGGATATCCTCGGCTAGGATCCCACCGAGGGTCGCCGTCTTCTAGTCCTCATCTGATCCTGTGTATTTATGATCTTGACAAAGATCTGCATGCCACCACGGAGGTGCCTCCCGAGCCCTGGTTCCAATGTAGTTGTTCTCGGCATTTGGAACCCTTGGGCTCAAGGGCGGCTCGCTCTGCTGGTGTTGGGCAAGTTGCCCCGGCAAAGCTCTTGCCGGGGCCGCGGAGGTCGTCCCGGCAAGGGTCTTGCCGGAAGGGTCCACCCCGCCCGTTCGCTCTTTGTGTTCTATGGTCTTGGTGTTGCTTCTGGTCGACTTGTGCTTTGGCTTCTCTCCGGCTTCCCTCCTCTGCCCTGCTTAGTGTGGTCGCGGCACACGGCTCTGATTGCCCGTGCACAAGTAAAGGGGTCAGAAGGAGAGTCCCTACTTTTGTATACCGACGGGAGCCCCTGGGTCTGGGCCACACATAAGCGTGACGCATTGTTGGGCCAGGCCCAGAACGGTGCGCCGGCAGGTGGGGCGGATTTTTACCGTAGTAACTGCTTCTTTCGCTGCGCTTCTCCACGACCCGTGCTGAACGCGTGACGTGGATAGTCGTGCGTGACATGGGGGTCATGCGTGGGGCGGTTCCCGCATGCATGCGTCACATCGGAGTTAATGGGAAAATAGGCGGCTCGTGCCTTCCCCGTAAAAGGAATAACCGCGGGTGCGCTGCTCATTTACCCTCCGTGCTTTCCCCAATCTCGGAACCTCCGTCCCCTTCTTCCTCCCTCTCATGCTCTTGCCTTCGCTCGCCGCCGCCACCGCGCCTTCGCCATCCTTCATTCCTCGCCTCCCGCAGCCGCCATTGCACCCAAGACCAGCAGAGGCAAGGGAGTGGCCAAGGATGTCGGGATGAACGAGCCACCGGAGAGCGAGTTGGCGGTACGGCGGATGCATTCCGCCTAATTACCCACGGCGGTCGACGCAATCCACCTCCGGGACTACTTAAAGCACTTGTGGAGGTGCAAGACGGGGGGGAGACGATGGTGTCGGATGTGGGGTTCCGGCAAACCCTTAAGGTTCGAACACTGGGGTGCGCGCGAAGTCTTTCCCTCCTATCGATCTACGCTCTGGCTCGCTAAGATCTTGTGGACGAACTCGACGAACTCACAACACAGAAAGAGACACGGGGATTATACTAGTTCGGGCCACCGTTCTGGTGTAATACCCTACTCCAGTGTGGTTGTGGTGGATTGCCTCTCGGGCTGATGATGAACAGTACAAGGGAAGAACAGCCTCCTGAGGTTGAGGTGTTCTTGTGTTTGTGTAGCTAAGGAAGATCTGAACCAGCTCCGGCTCAGTTGCCTCCTACTGTGGTGGCTAGTCCTATTTATAGAGGTCCTGGTCCTCTTCCCAAATATCGATCGGGAAGGGAGCCAACAATGGCGGGAATATTTGAAGGGGAACAGCTAGTACAAGCTATCCTGACAAAAGTGGTCTTCGCCTGCGAAAAGCTCTGGGGTGACGCCGTCTTGGGCTCCACGATGACCTCCGCCTTGCCGTCTGTCGTGGAATTGTCACGGCAGATGTCCTAGGAAAAGGACTTAGTCGTGAGGCCAACGCATCTATGTGGTAGCTTAAGAGGGGTTGAGCGGAATCGAGAGACGCAACGCAAGACAAGGATTTAGATAGCTTCGGGCCCCGGGAAACATCATCCGGTAACAACCCTACATGCTGTTTGAGGCTAGGTCTCATTACAATCACGAGGGAGTCGTCGTAAACCGGCTCTCCTCTAGTTGTGTCTAGCCCTAAGATTATTTCTCTCTTGCCTGTCCCTCTTTGGGGAGCCCTGCCCCTCCTTATATAAGTTGAAGGGGCAGGTTACATGTAGAGTCCAACTCGGACTTAAGACTTAACTATTCCGACTCCTCTTTACGGGCTTTTTAACATCTTGGGATTCATAACATCCCAGGCTTCATAACCCCTGGCAACCCAGTTATCACTGTCTGCCGGTTTAAGATGGTCTGCCGGTTTAAGATGGTCTGCCGGTTTATGACTTCCTGCTGAGTTATCATCTGACATAACTCCTGCCGGTTTACCACCTGCCGGTTTATCGTCCGTCTTAGTCATCTGTCTTAACTGTCTATCTTAACTGTCTACCAGTTTACCATCCGCCGGTTTACCAAGTCCCAGCCGGGTTACAACTCCGGCCGGGTCATACCGCGGGGTATATCCCCGACATTAGCCCCCAGTTTAATTTGGATTTATCCATGTTAAACTGATCCTGATCCTCTTTAAATCCTTGTCATTTCCTTCTAGAAAATCCGGGTCAATAGGCCAGCTTCATAATCAATTTGCTGACATTGGTTTGTCACAGAGAAATATTGTGAAGAATAACTTCTTTGACTCAGCTCCCAATGCTTAACAAAAATATTGGTCTTTGAAATACTCATCTGATCTTCAGCCGGTTTATGAATGTAGAACTTGCCTGTTTAAAAATATTGGTGGCACCGGATCATAGCTGTTTGTTAACATCAGCTTTTGAAAATATACCTCTCATATACCTATCACTTGTAGCCCCCAAATCTTAAGAAGGTAACGTAGTAACATCTTAAGGTTTTCTTCAATATGAATGTCACAAGCTTGAAGAAATCCAGGTTGTTCATCTCAGTCACTAGTCAGAACTGAGTATTCCACATATATAGCCCCCCAAGTGCCGGGTTGTCATGCTTGCAGCAACCTGGGACTTGTAATTTCCTGATGCTCATAAAAACTTCAACCAGTGTAGCCCCCAAGGGCCGGGTCATTATGCAAATAATGAGCAGGGACTTTGTATATACTTCATTGAGAATAACATTATATGATGTAACTCCCATCATGGGGCTTGAACCCACATCCACAAGGTTGAGAGCTTTGTGCTTTACCAACTAAGCAGTGGATCCTTGAATAATAGATAAAAATTTGTGTACCTTGAATTGTTGACAGGAGCAATTGGTATCCCCCAAGGGCCGGCTCATTATGATGTGATGAGTCGGGTCTTCAATAAGATTAATAAAAATGACTTTGCATTAGCCCCCAAGTGTCATGGTGCATGCTTGCAGCGACATGAGACTTGCATATTTGATATAATCTTAAGTTGAATAATGTAGCCCCCAAGTGCCGGGTTGTAAGCCTAAAGCGACTTGGGACTATTCCTTCCATTGTAAAATAAATCATATCCATTGATAATATAATAGCCATTGCGCTAAAGCGACTTTGAAAGCCTTAATAATAATACTGGTTATTGATAACCATAATAAAATCCAGCCATGTTGGCTATTTGAAGATTTGAATAATATAATCCAATGATTTATGAGCACATGATTCCAATGGCGCAATCCAAATATATACTGGCGACTTATAGTCGAAACCAGACCGGGCTGATAGTCTCCGGATTATGATTTAATCGTGTTCCGTCAATTTTTGATTGATAGTCGAACCGGATTAACAATACCGGTTTGAAAAGGCAACAAAAAATGTTCAGCAAAAAAGAGAACAGAACGCAAGCAAAGGCAAAAAATAAAACCATTGTAAGCGAGGCTGTAAGCCGATCAAGAGGTATTACCATGGTCAGACACGACCAAGCCCCCAAAAGGTGTAGCTATGGTTCGAGTCTGCCAGGTCCCCAAATGATGTTGTGGCATTACGCCGATCAAGAGGTGTAGCTATGGTTCGGGTTCGACCATGCCCCCAAGTGATGTTGTGGCCTTGCGCCGATCAAGAGGCGTGGCTATAGTTCGGATATGACCAAGCCCCCAAGTGATGATGTGGCATTGCGCCGATCAAGAGGCATGGCTATGGTTCTGATACGACCAAGCCCCCAAGTGATGTTGTGGCATTGCGCCGATCAAGAGGTGCAACTATGGTTCGGATACGACCAAGCCCTCAAGTGATCAATAATATGATAAGCCAATAAGGCGGAATACCCATGTTTGTACCGCGCATCATGGCAACATGTCCCTTCGGCAACCTTTAACTTTTTGCAAGAGATAAATTCTTCTTGAACCGGGATTTTGAACCGGATATTGAGAGCTTCAAAGCTTTGTGGGAGACATCTTTCCCTTGAACCGGGTTTTAAACTAGAATGTTCTTTTTTAGCAGGAAATTTTCTGACGGCCTTTAAACTCGAACTTGCGAGAAGTTTAATTCCTTTTTGAACAGGAAATTTTTAAACCGGATTTGAGAGCTTCAGAGCTTCGCAAGAGATAGTTTCCTCTTAAACCGGATTTGAACCAGATACTAAGGGCTTCAACGCTGTGTGGGAGACAGGATTTCCCTTAAACCGGACTATAAACCAGAAGCATCATTGTGAGCCAGAATATTTCTGAAGGCCTTTAAATTTTCATCAATATAACAATAGCGTTCGGGATCAGGTTATCTTTCCCTTCAACATCCTGGGGCACTTGAATTTGCTGAAACTGGCAAGACTTGTTGAACCATATCATTGTAGCCCCCGAGTCTTAAGATGACTCAAGGAGTTGTCTTGAGAATCTCCGTACTTTGACCATAGCAGAAGGTATACATCATTGGCGTTGATAACGCGATGTAAATCCACAGAAGGCTGAGGTGATTGCGGTGGGTTGTAAATGATCACATATGGGCCGTGTCAGCTACTCGGCCAATGGTTCCTTCCAACTGGCTATTTGAAGTTGACCAAACTATAGTGGCAGCGATTTGTGTGCATGTCCATTGAACCATCCAATGCAGATGGCGGCTGATGATAACTTGCCTCCAATTTGCTGAAAGAAAAGCGGGCTACCGAAGTTGTGACTTGCTCATACGGAATAAATAGCTCATGCAGACAGGTGCGGCCTGGTGTGTTGATGTGGACCAGGCCGCGAGAAACAAATGAAAAAATCACCGCAGCATCAGAGGCGGCTCAGATAGATGACCCGGCCGCGGCGTTGTAAGCCAGCGCAGACAGGGGAGTCAATCGCAGGCGCGGTCCCGGCACGCTGATGTAGACCGGGCCGTAAGGGCGGCGTCTTGCACGCGTCCATTCACCGTGTAACGTGGCACGGACAAACACCGGGCAGGGCGTTGCTAGCGCGTGCTCCGTACCCATGGTATAAACCAAGTTTACAATGAATAATTGTCCTGCATATCAAAATATACAGTCCAAAGTAATTGTTCTTTTGACAAAAAACAATGTGTCAAAAATAGACTCAGATAGATGTCACCTGATATGTTAGGCCGGTAGTTATCCACCGCGGAATTAATGATCATAACGGTGAAGCTGACATCAATCACGGGTGGGTCGACCGTGGGAGCGGACAGATGACCCGGTCATGGCGTTGTAAGCCAGTGCGAACGAGCAAATTTCCCTCCGCGTTGTAAGCCGGTGCAGACGCGTGAACCGGCCGTCCGTTCATCGGATAATATGACACGGAGGAAAACGCTGTTGTAGAACATTGCCAGTGCGTGCTTTATACCCGCAGTATAACAATAATTTTTACATGTATATAAAAACACCAATAGGGCAGTGTAATGGTGCTCAGAAGAATTAAAATGTACTGATAAAAAATATAGGAGGGATAACACCTTATTTTGTTTTTGTCGGATGAACGCAGATGCTGGTGCCATATAATGCTGAATAGTATATGCACGTTGAGCTCCGGTGATGTGATGTAGCATAATATCCACGTGACCCTCTGTTGTAACCCTTTTTTAGACCGCCGAGTAAATCCATCGTGCCAGGACCTCATCCGACGCTTGTACTGCCTGAGGGATTTGACCGAAGTATAGATTCCATGCCACTTTCTCTGGGTAATTGAATAGCAGGAACAGCAGGTGCTAGCTAGCTCCTGAAGAAACTTCGACTGAAACCTTGAGGCATGAAGAACAAAGACCAGCGAACAGAAAACAGGGTTTCAGCCTAACACATCAACGCAACAACCCGGCGGAAACGGGGCAGTTCCGAGGCACAACGGTTTATCAAAGGCGGCACGCACGTGGGTCACGGTCTCGGCAGCTCATAGTGGAGGAGAGGCCGACCAGAAGGAAGCGCAGGCGTTCGGAGGATGAAGCATGGCGGGTCGAGTGGCCGGCGGCTGATGCGAGTTCAAATGGCTCTGTGCCACATCGGCAGGGATGGTTCAAGGCGACTGACGGCAGCCGGAGGCGGTCACTTAAGCACACTAGTGAGGGCGACTCAGGCACGACCGAAGCAACCCTGATGCAGAGACAAGGATAGGGCGGTTTGGCAGAGACGGCTCACCATCTGCTCCGGCGGGGGCGAGTCACGGCGGAGCTAGGCTAAACGGCACGGCCGGCGATGCCGAAGTGGACCCAGCCCGGATGGGCAGCGTGAGAGGCCTGCGCGGCAAAGGCGGTCCGCAGGTGCAACGGCTCAGGCCAGTCAAAGGCGAGTCACGGCCGTCGTGGCTCAAATATGGACAGAGGCGGCGCCTCGCGTGAGGTAGCTCGGATGAGCGTGAAGCGGCCACTGACCCGGCGTCAGAGACAGGTTGAGGGCGTAACGGAGCCAGCAGGCGGTCGGTGCAGGCAACCCACGGCAGCAGCAAGTTGGCGCTGGCCGGAGCAAAATGAGCCACGGAAAAGAGCGACGCGGCGGGTTACGATGGAGGAGGTGGCGGATGCAGCGGGGCGGGTCAAAAGCGACTCAGGGGAGCAGCGGATTCAGAAGGAGGCGAGGACCGTGGCGGTTTAGGCGAGGACCACGGCGACGGAAGTTACCACGCCGACGGAAGTTACCACGCCGGGTTGTTCTGGTAGCGGCCGGGTCGCACGAGATGGCGGAGACCACGGTGACTAATACGTCTCCGTCGTATCTATAAATTTTAATTGTTTCATGTCAATATTATTCAACTTTCATATACTTTTGGTAACTTTTTATATTATTTTTGGGACTAACATATTGATCCAGTGCCCAGTGCGAGTTCCTGTTTGTTGCATGTTTTATGTTTCGCAGAAACCCAATATCAAACGCAGTCCAAACGGGATAAAAACGGACGGAGAATTATTTTGGAATATTTATGATTTTTGGGAAGTGGAATCATCGCGAGACGGTGTCCGAGGGGGGCACGAGGTAGGGGGCGCGCCCCAGGGTGTCAGGCGCGCCCTTGACCCTCATGGCCACCCCGTAAGGCGGTTGACGCTCTTCTTTTGCCGCAAGAAAGCTAATTTATGAGAAAGACCTGGGCGAAAGATTCACCCCAATCGGAGTTATGGATCTCCGGATATTTAAAAAACAGTGAAAGGCCAGAAAACAGAACGCAGAAACATAGAGAAACAGAGAGATAGATCCAATCTCGGAGGGGCTCTCGCCCCTCCCACGCCATGGGAGCCAAGGACCAGAGGGGAAACCCTTCTCCCATCTAGGGAGAAGGTCAAGGAAGAATAAGAAGGAGGGTGGCTCTCTCCCCCTCGCTTCCGGTGGCGCCAGAACGCCGCCAGGGGCCATCATCATCACCGCGATCTACACCAACACCTCCGCCATCTTCACCAACATCTCCATCACCTTCCCCCTCTATCTACAGCGGTCCACTCTCCCGCAACCCGTTGTACCCTCTACTTGAACATGGTGCTTCATGCTTCATATTATTATCCAATGATGTGTTGCCATCCTATGATGTCTGAGTAGATTTTCGTTTTCCTATTGGTGGTTGATGAATTGCTATGATTGATTTAATTTGCTTGTGGTTATGTTGCTGTCCTTTGGTGCCCATCATATGAGCGTGCGCGTGGATCACACCTTAGGGTTAGGTGTATGTTGATAGGACTATGTATTGGAGGGCAAGAGTAACAGAAGCTTCAACCTAGCATAGAAATTGATGCGTACGGGATTGAAGGGGGACCAATATAACTTAATGCTATGTTTGGGTTTTACCTTAATGAACGTTAGTAGTTGCGGATGCTTGCTAATAGTTCCAATCATAAGTGCATAGAATTCCAAGTCAGGGATGACATGCTAGCAGTGGCCTCTCCCACATAATACTTGCTATCGGTCTAGTAAAGTAGTCAATTGCTTAAGGGATAATTTCGCAACTCCTACCACCACTTTTCCACACTCTCTATATTTACTTTAGTTGCTTCTTTACCTTAACAGCCCCTAGCTTTTATTTACGTGCTCTTTACTTTCTTGCAAGCCTATCCAAAAACACCTACAAAGTACTTCTAGTTTCATACTTGTTCTAGGTAAAGCGAACGCTAAGCATGCGTAGAGTTGCATCGGTGGTCGATAGAACTTTAGGAAATATTTGTTTTACCTTTGGATCCTCGTTGGGTTCGACACTCTTACTTATCGAAAACTGTTGCGATCCCCTATACTTGTTAGTTATCAAAACCTTTTTCTGGCGCCGTTGCCGGGGGCAATAGCGTGGGGTGAATATTCTCGTGTGTGCTTGTTTGCTTTATCACTAAGTAATTTTTATTTGTTGTTCTTAGTTGTTTTATATCTTTAGTTATGGGTAGGAAACGCAAAATACTAAAAAAATTAGTTGTACCTACTGAGCCAATGGTTGAAGAACCACTCAAAATCTATCACACTGCTGAAGCTTATTACTTGGATCATCTTTGATCCCTATGTGCTCGTGCCGAAACCCCAACTAGCTTTAGTTGAGGGCAAATCCTTAGATGAGCATGCTTGTTATGTGAGACACCGAATATCTGAAAAGGGGAAAATTCTATTGGGTCAAATTCATCATTTGCAATGCTATGCTTGGAATTTATGTGAAATTTATGATTTTACTTGTTGTTCAGAAAACCCTAAGAAACACCTTCCCTATCAATGTGAGTTTAGTGATAATGAAATCGTATCTTCGTATGCTAAGGGTGTTTACAATTACTATGATGTTCAACAAATTGAAGAATTTGTTGCTTTTAAGGGTGCTTATGAAATTGCTTCTTTGATTGAAAAGTATGATGCTACTTTCCACAAATCTGAAAACTTTGCCATACATAAATATTGCTATGGTAATTATGCTTCTAATCCTTATGTTAAACCATATATTGAGAACTACTCGGCTGTCCAAGAAGAGACTAATATTTTGCAGGAGTCTATGAAAGACGAAACTGATGAAACTATGAGCTCATTGGATGAAAAAGATGATAAGGAGAGCGAAGAACAAAAGGAGGAAGAGCGGATTGATCACCCGTGCCCACCTTCTAATGAGAGTAACTCTTCAACACATACATTATTTAACGCCCCTTCGTGCTTACCGAAGGATGATTGCTATGATGATTGTTATGATCCTGTTGATTCTTTTGAAATATCCCTTTTTGATGATTCTTGCTATGCTTGTGGCCAAGATGCCAATATGAAGTATGCTTATGGAGATGAACTTGCTATAGTTCCTTATGTTAAACATGAAATTGTTGCTATTGCACCCACGCATGATAGTCCTATTATCTTTTTGAATTCTCCGAACTACACTATATCGGAGAAGTTTGCACTTATTAAGGATTACATTGATGGGTTGCCTTTTACTGTTGCACATGATGATTTTGATGAATATAATATGCATGTGCTTGCTGCTCCTACTTGCAATTATTATGAGAGAGTAACTATATCTCCACCTCTCTATGTCTCCAACACGATAAAATTGCAAGAAACTGTTTATACTATGCATTGGCCTTTACTAGGTGTGCATGAATTGTTCTTTTATGACATGCCGATGCATAGGAAGAGAGTTAGACTTCGTCATTACATGATATATGCTACTTTGTTCTCACTACTAAATTACAAATCATTGTTAATTAAAATTGGCTTTGATATACCTTGGGATCCGGGTGGATTCACTACTTGAGCACTATATGCCTAGCTTAATGGCTTTAAAGAAAGCGCTGCCAGGGAGACAACCCAGAAGTTTTAGAGAGTCATTTATTTATGTTGAGTGCTTTCATATAGTTTAAAAACAACAAAAATAAAGAGGGGAACCCAAAGCTTTTTCAAAAAGGAAAGTGAAAGTGAGAAAGACAAGCATTGTTGAAGTGGGAGCTAGCCTTGAACTTTGTTCATGCTCACGGAAACTTTGTGAATCTTGATTACAGAAACTTTTCAATAAAAATAATTATCCCCTTGTACAATTCCATTGTATTATAAAAATAATGTGCCAAGGTTTTCCTTTAGGAAGTTTACGATGCTTGTTGGTTTGTACGATGCAGGACAAAAACTTTGGCTGTAGTGCGTGAATTTTAATTTTTTACTGCAACGTCAAATGGTTCTGATTATTTTTGCACTGTCTTACTGTACAATTTTTTTATTTTTCATAATTTTGGAAGAATTGTTAAAGTATCATAAGTATGGTGAATGTTCAGATTGCTACAGACTGTTCTGTTTTAGACAGATTCTGTTTTTGATGCATAGTTTGCTTGTTTTGGTGAAACTATCAATTTATATCAGTGGAATAAGCCATGAAAAAGTTATATTACAGTAGACACAATGCAAAAACAAAATATGAATTGGTTTGCAACAGTACTTAGAGTAGTGATTTGCTTTATCATACTAATGGATCTTATCGAGTTTTCTGTTGAAGTTTTGTGTGGATGAAGTGTTCGATGATTGAGAAGGTTTCGATGTGAGAAGAAGGAAGAGAGGCAAGAGATCAAGCTTGGGGATGCCCAAGGCACCCCAAGTAAATATTCAAGGATACTCAAGCGTCTAAGCTTGGGGATGCCGGATGCTGGGAAGGCATCCCCTCTTTCTTGAACAAGTATCGGTATGTTTTCGGATTTGTTTCATTCATGTGATATGTGCATATCTTGGAGTGTATTTTGCATTTAGGTTTTTCTTTTTTCTTTTTTGCACCATGCTGGTATGATATAGTCCTTGGTTGATTTACAGAATGCTCATTGCACTTCACTTATATCTTTTGAGTATGGCGTTATAGAATACTTCATGTGCTTCACTTATATCATTTGAAGCTTGGATTGCCTGTTTCTCTTTACTTAGACAACCGCCATTTGTAGAATGCTCTTTTGCTTTGTCGGCATTCTGGGAATGGGGGTCCCCAGACTTGCCTGCCTGCGGCCTGCGACGTGGCTCAAATGGGGGCCCAGCGTGGCCCATCTTCATCAACACAAGGCTCAAGACCCTCGCGAGGGGCCAAGCCTCGCGAGGCGGACGACGCGGCGCTTCCTCAAGCACGGCCTCCTTAGGCTGGCTCACGAGGAGGCGGAGAGATCAAGGCGGGTACCTCACGAGGTGCCCATGACGCAAGCCATGACGACCAAGGGTGCCAGGCGGGCGCCAGCCCGCGCAGCGTCTCCCTTTCCTCTTTGGTGCAAAGGGGGCAAGCGCAGGCGAGAGGATCAAGCAAAGACACCCATTTCGGTGCAACGAGACCAAGACCAGTCCAACGGTGGGAAGGAGGTCACCATGGAGCCCAGGACGGCGTCACCACAGGGCCTTTGGCAGGCGAAGACCAACTTTAGTCAGGATAAGTGTACCAGATGTTCCCCTTCAAATTGGCCAATTGTTAGCGCCCTTCCCGCTCAATATTTGGGAAGAGGCCTAGGGCCTTTGTCTATAAATAGGACTAGCCATCCCCACGGTCGGCGCCACCTGATTCAGTATCTAGAGGCATCTAATCCGGCATCTCATAGAGAGAGAGAAGGGCGATCTAACTCCCCCTAGCAGTTCATCCCCTAGCCAAGAACAGACCCTCATGAGGCTGTTCTTCCTTGTACTATTCTTCATCATCAGCCCAAGAGGCTATCCACCCACCACAAACTAGAGTAGGGTATTACACCACAATGGTGGCCCGAACTAGTATAAACCCTGTGTCTCTTGTGTTGTTCTTCTCGTAGTTAGTTCTTTGCGAGACGGAGAGGTAGAGGGCACGATCTCCGCGCGCACCCCATAGTTCGAACCTTAAGGGTCTGCCGGAACCCGTGATCCGACATTTGGCACGCCAGGTAGGGGTGCGCCGGAATCTGCCTTCCACCGCTCCGTCCTCCCCCGGCTGCTGCATCCATGTACGGCGCACGACGAGCTCGCGTCACGCCAGCGTCCCTCGTTGGCGGACGTCCTCGCCATTCCCCGTCGCCCGCCGTCAACACCGCCACCGGCCCGGCGGGAGGCGAGCAGCAAGCACCACCCCGGCGTCTGCCTATGCGACAGGGCGGCTGCACCACGACGTCGACGCTCCCGGTCGTTGCGGCCCTCCTGGGCGGCTCGCAGGCGCCACCCACGAGCCGCCACGTCAAGCCGTTTGCCCGCCAGATCGGCGCCGTTTCCGCGCGGCAGGGGGCTCCCCCGGACCGGGCGGCGCGCAAGGTCGGTCTGACCTTCAGCTCGTAGGACCACCCCGCTAACTTGGCCGGCTCGGGCGCGCTCCCCCTGTTATGCACCCCCACCATCTGCCAGGTGGTCGTCACCAGAACCCTCGTCGATGGTGGCGCGGGCCTCAGCGTGCTTTCGGTCGAGACCTTCAACCTCCTCTGCATACCCTGGGAGCGGCTGCAACCCAGCCGATCCTTCTCGGGCGTCGGGGGCAGGTCGTCCGACTCCTTGGGACAAATCCGGCTCCCGGTAACCTTTGGCACCTACGACAACTTCCGCACAGAGATGGTCGACTTCGACATCGCCCCCATCGGCCTCCCTTACAACGCCATCCTCGGCTACCCGGCACTGGCTCAGTTCATGGCCGCCACGCACCCGGCGTACAACCTCATGAAGATGCCCGGGAGCAACGGTACCCTCACCGTGCACGGAGACACCGGGGATGCCCTGCGAGTACTCAAGCTCGCCTTCAAGACGGCGGCATCGGCACAGCCCGCTGACGCGGGGACCCCTGAGCCCAAGGGGGCTGCGCCCACCAAGAAGAAGCAGTTGTTCACCCAGGACAAGGCAGAAACCAAGCAGATACCCGTCGACGAGGACGGGTCCTCCAGCGCCACTTTCACCATTGGCGCCAACCTGGGGCCTGAGAAGGAGGAGGCCCTGGTCAAGTTCCTGCGTGCAAACAAGAAAGTGTTTGCTTGGGAGCCCGATCAGTTGGCAGGGATCCCCAGGGACGTCATCGAGCACCACCTCAATGTGTGCCCAAATGTGCGCCCCGTGAAGCAGAAGGCCAGGCGGCAGTCCGCAGAGAAGCAGGCCTTCATCGTCCAAGAGACCCGCAAGTTAGAAGCCGCTGGAGTCATTCGCGAGGTCTGGTACCCAGGTTAGTTGGCCAACCCTGTCGTTGTGCCCAAGAAAGGGGGGAAGGAACGCATGTGTATCGACTTCACCAACCTCAACAAGGCATGCCCGCAAGATCCGTTCCCGCTCCCTCGCATCGACCAGATCGTCGATTCCACCGCCGAGTGCGACCTGCTGTGCTTTTTGGATGCCTTCTCCGGATATCACCAGATCGAGATGGCGATAGAAGACGTTGAGAAGACCGCCTTCTTGACCCCGTGTGGGGTATACTTCTATACATGCATGCCATTTGGACTGCGCAACGCAGGGGCAACCTTTCAGCGGCTGATGCACATCACCTTGGGCCCGCAGCTCGAGAAGAATGTTGAAGCATACGTTGATGACATTGTGGTGAAATCTCGAGAGGCCAGGACCCTGATACAAGACCTGGAGGAGACCTTCGCGAGCCTCGACGCAGTGAACCTGCGGCTCAACCTGGAGAAATGTGTGTTTGGCGTTCCCTCTGGCAAGCTTTTGGGATTCCTCGTATCTCACCGTGGCATCGAGGCCAACCCCGAGAAGGTCAAGGCGGTCGAGGACATGAGTCCGCCAAAGACCCTCAGAGAAATGCAGAAGCTCACTGGGCGTGTGACCGCACTAGGGCGCTTCATCTCCAAATTGGGGGAACGAGCGCTGCCTTTCTTTCAGCTGATGAAGAAAAAGGGGCCCTTTGAATGGACTGAAGAGGCAGATAAGGCGTTTTGGGATCTCAAGAGGTACCTAACTAGTCCCCCAGTCATGGTGGCTCCGCGTCCTCAAGAGCCCCTGCTGCTCTACCTCGCTGCCACCCCCTACTCCGCCAGCGCGGCCTTGGTGGCGGTTAGGGAGGAGCGCCAGGTCAAGACCGCAGCGGCAGCCCGAGGCAAGGCAAAAAGGGAACAAGGAAAGCCCGAGGAAGCCAAAACCGCAGATGAGGAGGATCAACCGCCAAAGAACGCACCAGAGACAGGAGAGGCCGCACGCCCGGATGGTCCACCTCCCGAGGTCACGTTGTCCTGTGAGGTGCCCTCACCTCCCGAGGGCGCCGCAACCCAAGATGCTCTCAGCCTCGTTGAGCACCCGGTCTACTTCGTTAGCACGGTGCTACGGGACGCGAGGGCATGATACCCGATGCCTTAGAAGCTCCTCCTCGCGCTGCTAGTGGCCTCGCGCAAGCTGCATCACTACTTCCAAGCTTACCCGATCAAGGTCGTCTCATCGTACCCCCTAGAGAGGGTGCTTAGGAGCCCTAACTCGGCCGGAAGGGTCGCTGAATGGAACATAGAGTTGCAGGCGTTTCAGCTCGAGTTCGGCACAACTAGGGTCATCAAAGGAGCCGCATTGGCGGATTTCGTGGCGGAATGGACAGAGGCGCCAGGCCTCAAGGACAACGTGGATTGTTCCCTCTCCCCAGGGAGCGAGGCGCCAGAAGGCTGGGTCATGTACTTCGACGGGGCATTCTCCAGGCACGGCGCGGGGGCTGGTGCGGTGCTGATATCACCCACTCAGGATAACCTTTACTATGCAGTACAGCTCTGTTTCCAGCAAGGAGAAAAGGTCTCCAACAACATAGCAGAATATGAGGGACTGATAGCCGGGTTGAAGGCCGCAGCGGCCCTGGGAGTGAAGCGCCTCACCGTCAAAGGCGACTCGCAGCTCCTAGTCAACTTCTCCAATAAGGTGTACGAGCCGAAGGACGAGCATATGGAGGCCTACCTGGCGGAGGTTCGTAGGATTGAAAAGCAGTTCTGGGGGCTGGAGCTGAAGCACGTGCCCCGCGGCACCAACCAGGAAGCTGACGACATAGCCGGACGGGCGTCCAGGCGGCTGCCGCAGGAGCCCGGCGTCTTCGAAGAGCGGATCTTCAAACCTTCAACGCAGCCAACGCTATCAAGCACGGCTCAGCCTCGAGAGGAGCTCCCCCAGCCGCCAACCTCAGGAGCCCCGGCCTGCAGACCGCCCTCAGGAGCACGCTTGCTCCTGACGATGGAACCTCAGGAAGGATGCTGGATCACAGAGCTCCGGAATTACCTGACACATGGGGCCCTGCCAGAGAAGGAGGAGGAAGCAGAACGTGTGGTGCGGTAGGCCACGGCATACTGCATCAGGGATGGAGAACTTTACCGGAAGCGACCCAACGACGTATCTCTGCGCTGCATCTCCAGGGAGCAAGAAAAGGAACTACTGGGGGACATACACGGCGGAGACAGCGGGCACCACCCATCGTCATGGACCCTTGTCGGGAAAGCGTTCCGCAGTGGGTTCTATTGGCCCACTGCGCTCAGCGACGCGATCGAATTGGTAAAGTCTTGTGAGGCCTGCCAGTTCTATTCCAAGCAGATCCATCAACCAGCGGGGGGCCTGCAGACTATACCCCTCTCGTGGCCATTCGCAGTTTGGGGGTTGGATATTCTGGGCCCGTTCCCTCGGGCGCCAGGGGGCTACCGTTACCTCTACGTCGCCATCGACAAGTTCACCAAGTGGGCAGAGGTGGAGGCTGTCCGTACCATCCCCGCGGGCTCCGCGGTCAAGTTCATCAGGGGTATCGTGAGCCGGTTCGGGGTGCCGAACCGCATCATCACAGACAACGGTTCGTAGTTCACCAGTAATCTCTTCAAAACATACTGTGCTAACCTTGGAACGCAGATATGCTACGCTTCGGTGGCACACCCGCGAAGCAATGGGCAAGCCGAACGAGCCAACGCTGAGGTCCTGAGAGGCCTCAAGACCAGAACGTTCAAGAAGAAGCTGGAGGCCTGCGGCAGGGGTTGGTACGACGAGCTCCAATCCGTGTTGTGGTCCATCCGCACAACCGCGACCAAACCAACCGGGGAAACCCCGTTCTTCCAGGTCTACGGAGCCAAAGCAGTCCTTCCTCATGAGGTCAGGCGTCGCTCCGCGCGGGTCATGGCATTAGACGAGGCGCAGCAGGACGCCATGCGGGGGATGGACCTCGTGCTGGGGGAGGAACGCCGCCGGGAAGCCGCGCTGCGGGCGGCAAGATACCAACAGACGCTAAGATGATATCACTGCCGCAACATCCGCCCCAGGACCCTCGAGGTAGGAGACCTTGTACTCAGGAGGGTCCTCTCCAGGGAAGGGCTGCACAAGCTCTCTCCCATGTGGGAGGGCCCGTTCAAGGTTGTTCATGTTTCCAGGCCTGGCTCCGTGCGCTTGGAAACTCAAGAGGGGGAGCCGATCCAGAACGCGTGCAACATCCAGCACCTCCGGAGGTTCTACCCCTGAAAGGTCCTGAGCCTGTGAAGAAGGCGAACGCCTGTGAAGATCGTCTCTTTTTGGAAAAGGCCCTGAGCCTGTGAAGAAGGCGAACGCCTGTGAAGATCGTCTCTTTTTGGAAAAGGCCCTGAGCCTGTGAAGAAGGCAAACGCCTGTGAAGATCATCTCTTTTTGGAAAGGCCCAGAGCCTGTGAAGAAGGCGAATGCCTGTGAAGCTTATTACCTCTAAGGAGAAAGGCCCGGAGCCTGTGAAGAAGGCCAATGCCTGTGAAGCTCGCTGCCCCGTGACACTCTCACGTAATAATGAGTGGGGTTGTACACGCCCCGGAGTCTCAGGAGCGCCGGCCTCAGGCCCTGGGGCTCCCTCCCACGCCCAGTGGCAGCACTTAGCTCCGCGCTGGTGAGAAGACGTCGAAGACTAGACTAGGTGCCGCACGCGGCTTTTTCATTTGCTTTCCGCATTTGACGTGTTTTACTTGCATCTGAAGTCTTATCGAAACTATCGCCGTTGTTGATTTGTGGTTCGTCGATTTTCGCTCCTCGTTTTGATTTTCTCTCATGAAAGGCCTCGCGAGGGATGGGACTCGAACGCCCTCGCGAGCGTTTCTGCTCTAGCCGCTTAAAGGTTTCACGGCCCGGGCTCTCTACAGGAGCACCCCTCTAGTTCGTGCCCCTCGGGCACCGCGACATGCACACAGGGCCTGGGTCGGTCGCCCCCCGGCTGGGGCCGCAAACTACCTACGCGAGGGCAAATAGTTGAGAAGCGCAACAACAAAATCAAGGTAATGGTTACAACGGCAATGATTCTCAACACGCCCCCACGGGGCTCCATGCAGCTGTCTTATCTTACACAGGGAGCAAAAGGAAAAGGAAAGGGCGAGCCCGGCGCGGCCCGCCTCACATCGTCCTGCAGAGGCGACACCGGATTCCTCCAGAGCTCAGGCGGACTCCCTCTCGCACTTCACCGGGGTGCGGCGACGGGCGGATGAACAGACACCCCCCAAGCAAGCGCGGTGGCGAGGGGGCTGGCTGCGGCCACCGCTGGAGGAGCCGCCTGAAGAAGAGTTGGTGGAGCTTGGGGAGCATCGGGCGCCGCCATCAGAGTGGGCGATGTCTCCTCCATCATCGTCGGAGCAAGGCCCCTGGCCACGGTCGTCGTCCTCGGGGCAGCATCCTGCGCGGCGACCATCTTCCCCAAACACCCTCACATAGAGGGTGCCGTCGCCGTCGAACTTGAAGTGCAGGGTGCACCGCTGGCCCAGGCCGCGTGCGCGGGCAAACATTTGCCAGCCGCGGGTCAGGGCCCCATTCCCAGAAGGGGAAACTCGAGCGAAACCCAGGAGGCCCTACTGCAGCAACCGTCAGCCTGAAGCCAGAAGCCGCACCGGGCGCTGGCCGGCAGCTCGCTGATGAAGAAGCGAGGGAGCTGGAGCCAGGTGTTGGTCGGGTCCGCCGACCACACGACGAACTCCGGCAGCACCTCCGCCGAGCGAAAGCGGGGCCTGGGGGGCCGCGCAGCCACAGCCTGCCTCCCCTTGGCAGCCGAGCGCTCACCACCACGCGGAGAACCACCCCTTTGCCCACAGGGAGCCACAGCGGGGACCGCGGGATGCTTGCGGGGACGACCCCGGCCGCGCTTGGCCGGAGGGGAGTCGGGCCCCGCCCGATTAGCCTTCCCCTTCTCCGCGGCTGAGAACCTCTTCGGAGCCATGCGAGTGGCGGCGGCGAAGGAGAGGAAGAAGAAGAGAAGCGGGAAGGGGTGGACTGGCGGAGCTTGTGCACCCTCGCACTTATAGCCGGAAGAGGCCAACCGTCGAGCACCCCCATCGTAGGTAATAATGACCCGTATCTACGCATGCAGGGACTAGTCAAGTCACGCAGTTGCCAAGGCGTCGTGGGGAAGCAGAGACGCCCACGTCCTGTCAAACCGCCACGCGGCGCCCAAGGCCGCAGGCTGTTAGGGCCCGCGGCGCTTCACCCTTGCCCTTTCACCTCTCGGCACGGCCAAGTCCATGCGCGCCTTGGGACCGGGGGCTACTGTCGGCGTTCTGGGAAAGGGGGTCCCCAGACTTGCCTGCATGCGGCCTGCGGCGTGGCTCAAATGGGGGCCCAGCGTGGCCCATCTTCATCAACACAAGGCTCAAGACCCTCGCGAGGGGCCAAGCCTCGCGAGGCGGACGACGCGGCGCTTCCTCAAGCACGGCCTCCTTAGTCTGGCTCGCGAGGAGGCAGAGAGATCAAGGCGGGTACCTCACGAGGTGCCCATGACGCAAGCCATGATGACCAAGGGTGCCAGGCGGGCGCCAGCCCGCGCAGCGTCTCCCTTTCCTCTTTGGTGCAAAGGGGGCAAGCGCAGGAGAGAGGATCAAGCAAAGACACCCATTTTGGTGCAACGAGACCAAGACCAGTCCAACGGTGGGAAGGAGGTCACCATGGAGCCCAGGACGGCGTCACCACAGGGACTTTGGCAGGCGAAGACCAACTTTAGTCAGGATAAGTGTACCAGATGTTCCCCTTCAAATTGGCCAATTGTTGACACCCTTCCCGCTCAATATTTGGGAAGAGGCCCAGGGCCTTTGCCTATAAATAGGACTAGCCATCCCCACGGTCGGCGCCACCTGATTCAGTATCTAGAGGCATCTAATCCGGCATCTCAGAGAGAGAGAGAAGGGCGATCGAACTCCCCCTAGCAGTTCATCCCCTAGCCAAGAACAGACCCTCACGAGGCTGTTCTTCCTTGTACTATTCTTCATCATCAGCCCAAGAGGCAATCCACCCACCACAAACTAGAGTAGGGTATTACACCACAATGGTGGCCCGAACTAGTATAAACCATGTGTCTCTTGTGTTGTTCTTCTCGTAGTTAGTTCTTTGCGAGACGGAGAGGTAGAGGGCACGATCTCCGCACGCACCCCAGAGTTCGAACCTTAAGGGTCTGTCGGAACCCGTGATCCGACATGCTTCACTTATAATTGTTAGAGCGTGGGCATATCTTTTGTAGAAAGAATTAAACACTCTTGCTTCACTTATATCTATTTAGAAAGATGACAGGAACTGGTCATTCACATGGTTAGTCATAAAATCCTACATAAACTTGTAGATAGCTGAATATGATATGTTCGATTCCTTGCAATAGTTTTGCGATATAAAGGTGGTGATATTAGAGTCGTGCTAGTTGAGTAATTGTGAAAATGAGAAATACTTGTGTTGAGGTTTGCAAGTCCCGTAGCATGCACGTATGGTGAACCGTTATGTAACGAAGTCGGAGCATGAGGTGTTTATTGATTGTCTTCCTTATGAGTGGCAGTCGGGGACGAGCGATGGTCTTTTCCTACCAATCTACCCCCCCTAGGAGCATGCGCGTAGTACTTTGTTTCGATGTCTAATATATTTTTGCAATAAGTATGTGAGTTCTTTGTGACTAATGTTGAGTCCATGGATTATACGCACTCTCACCCTTCCATCATTGCTATAGCCTCTTCGGTACCGTGCATTGCCCTTTCTCACCTCGAGAGTTGGTGCAAACTTCGCCGGTGCATCCAAACCCCGTGATATAATACGCTCTCTCACACATAAACCTCCTTATATCTTCCTCAAAACAGCCACCATACCTACCTATCATGGCATTTCCATAGCCATTCCGAGATATATTGCCATGCAACTTCCATCATCATCATATACATGACTTGAGCATTTATTGTCATATTGCTTTTCATGATCATAAGATAGCTAGCATGATGTTTTCATGGCTTGTCCTTTTTTTGATGTCATTGCTATGCTAGATCATTGCACATCCTGGTACACCGCCGGAGGCATTCATATAGAGTCATATCTTTGTTCTAGTATCGAGTTGTAATATTGAGTTGTAAGTAAATAAAGGTGTGATGATCATCATTATTAGAGCATTGACCCAGTGAGGAAAGGATGAGACTATGATTCCCCCACAAGTCGGGATGAGACTCCTGACGAAAAAAATAAAAAAATAATAAAAATATATATAAAAAAAGAGAAAGGCCAAAAAAAGAGAAGGCCCAAAAAAAGAAAGAAAGAAAAAAAGAAAAAAAAGAAAAAAAAGAGAGAAAAAGAGAGAAGGGGCAATGTTACTATCCTTTTACCACACTTGTGCTTCAAAGTAGCACCATGTTCTTCATATAGAGAGTCTCTTGAGTTATCACTTTCATATAGTAATGGGAATTTTCATTATAGAACTTGGCTTGTATATTCCAACGATGGGCTTCCTCAAATGCCCTAGGTCTTCATGAGCAAGCAAGTTGGATGCACACCCACTTTGTTTCAGTTTGAGCTTTCATACACTTATAGCTCTAGTGCATCTGTTGCATGGCAATCCCTACTCCTCACATTCACATCAATTGATGGGCATCTCCATAGCCTGTTGATTAGCCGTGTCGATGCGAGACTTTCTCCTTTTTTTTCTTCTCCACATAACCCCCATCATCATATTCTATTCCACCTGTAGTGCTATGTCCATCGCTCATGCTCATGTATTGCGCGAAAGTTGAAAAGGTTTGAGAAACGTCAAAAGTATGAAACAATTGCTTGGCTTGTCATCGGGGTTGTGATTGATGTGAATATTTTGTGTGGTGAAGATGGAGCATAGCCAGACTATATGATTTTGTAGGGATGAGCTTTCTTTGGCTATGTTATTTCAATAAGACATAATTGCTTGGTTGGTATGCTTGAAGTATTATTATTTTTATGTCAACTTATAGACTATTGATTTGAATCACTTGTGTCTTAATATTCATGCCATGATTAGACATATGATCAAGATTATGCTAGGTAGCATTCCACATCAAAAATTATCTTTTTATCATTTACCTACTTGAGGACGAGAAGGAATTAAGCTTGGGGGTGCTGATACGTCTCCATCGTATCTATAATTTTTGATTGTTTCATGTCAATATTATTCAACTTTCATATGCTTTTGGCAACTTTTTATATTATTTTTGGGACTAACATATTGATCCAGTGCCTAGTGCCACTTCCTGTTTGTTGCATGTTTTATGTTTCACAGAAACACAATATCAAACGTAGTCCAAACGGGATAAAAAGAGACGGATAATTATTTTGGAATATTTATGATTTTTGGGAAGTGGAATC
The DNA here is from genome assembly GCA_032464435.1 of Aegilops umbellulata. Lineage (NCBI taxonomy): Eukaryota > Viridiplantae > Streptophyta > Magnoliopsida > Poales > Poaceae > Aegilops > Aegilops umbellulata. Next base: position 5,417,948 of record CP136059.1, read on the forward strand.
ATCGCGAGACGGTGCCCGAGGGGGGCACGAGGTAGGGGGGTGCGCCCCAGGGTGTCAGGCACGCCCCTGAGCCTCGTGGCCACCCCGTAAGGCGGTTGACGCTCTTCTTTTACCGCAAGAAAGCTAATTTTATGAGAAAGATCTGGGCGAAAGATTCACCCCAATCGGAGTTACGGATCTCCGGATATTTAAGAAACGGTGAAGGGCCAGAAAACAGAACGCAGAAACAGAGAGAAACAGAGAGATAGATCCAATCTCGGAGGGGCTCTCGCCCCTCCCTCGCCATGGGAGCCAAGGACCGGAGGGGAAACCCTTCTCCCATCTTGGGAGAAGGTTAAGGAAGAAAAAGAAGGAGGGGGGCTCTCTCCCCCTCGCTTCTGGTGGCGCCGGAACGCCGCCGGGGGCCATCATCATCACCGCGATCTACACCAACACCTCTGCCATCTTCACCAACATCTCCATCACCTTCCCCCCTCTATCTACAGCGGACCACTCTCCCGCAACCTGCTGTACCCTCTACTTGAACATGGTTCTTTATGCTTCATATTATTATCCAATGAAGTGTTGCCATCCTATGATGTCTGAGTAGATTTTCGTTGTCCTATTGGTGGTTGATGAATTGCTAAAATTGATTTAATTTGCTTGTGGTTATGTTGCTTTCCTTTGGTGCCCATCATATGAGTGCGCGCGTGGATCACACCTTATGGTTAGTTGTATGTTGATAGGACTATGTATTGGAGGGCAAGAGTGACAAAAGCTTCAACGTAGCATAGAAATTGATGCATACGGGATTGAAGGGGGACCAATATAACTTAATGATATGGTTGGGTTTTACCTTAATGAACGTTAGTAGTTGTGGATGCTTGCTAATAGTTCCAGTCATAAGTGCATAGAATTCCAAGTCAGGGATGACGTGCTAGAAGTGGCCTCTCCCACATAATACTTGCTATCGGTCTAGTACAGTAGTCAATTGCTTAAGGGACAATTTCTCAACTCCTACCACCACTTTTCCACACTCGCTATATTTACTTTAGTTGCTTCATTACCTTAACAGCCCCTAGCTTTTATTTACGTGCTCTTTACTTTCTTGCAAGCCTATCCAAAAACACCTACAAAGTACTTCTAGTTTCATACTTGTTCTAGGTAAAGTGAACGCCAAGCGTGCGTAGAGTTGTATCGGTGGTCGATAGAACTTTAGGGAATATTTGTTCTACCTTTAGCTCCTCATTGGGTTTGACACTCTTACTTATCAAAAACTGTTGCGATCCCCTATACTTGTGGGTTATCAGTGACCGGCTCGAAACGGACCTAACCAGTGGAAACACGCAACTCGCGTAGCGAGGCCAGTGGCTACAACTTGGTCGACCGCCGGGGCGGATGTGCCTTCGACGGCAAATCAAATTGACGGTAGGTCGACAGAGGCAACTTGAAGCGGAGATGAGTCCCCGGTGAATTGAGCGATAGAAAACGTGAACCGCCGTGGTAACTTGTGGCCGCAGGAACGGCAGTGATAGGAAGCCGCCAAAATATGACAAAGGCTGCAACTTGGAGCCTCTCTGTTGGGACGGCAGCTCGAAGTGGCCACAACGATGGCTCGGCACAGAGGTGATCCGGCGATTCAACGCAGCAGAAAACAATGCAGGGAGGTTCATTGTAATGGACGACGTCGGTTTGAAGCGGCGGCAGGTCGAGGTAAAGAGGCTTGGAGCAGTGTTTGAACCAGAGGCAGAGTAACGAGGGCGGCTCAAGGCTGCGCCAGCGGGGTGGCTTGGGCCAGGACGGTGAGCAGCTTGAGCTGCACTGGGCTCGACGACAGCGGGGCCGTGGAGGCAGGGCCAAACCGGCGGGTCACTCAGTGGCAGTCCAATCGTGAAGCCAGTGATGGCAACTCGCCGTGCTGGCGGCTCTAAGAAGTCCATTGATGTGGTCGCGGTAGCGGAGTCTGGCGGCCTGAGGCAGCTCGCGGATTGGCAAAGTGCAATGGCGATTTTGACAGAGGCCGTTGGCTCACGAAGCAGCATGGGGTGTATGCCACGTTGACGGAGACTGGGCGATCAATCAGGTGCTGGCATGTCAAAGTAGCGGCGGGTTAAAGCGAGGGCATGACCGGCCCATCCTTGACGTGGCAGATCAAGCGCGACACGGCGGGTCAAGCGCGACGGTATGACCGGTCCATCGTCAACGCGACGGATCAAGAGCGACACGGCGGGTCAAGCGCGACGGTATGACCGGTGCATCCTTGACGCGGCGGATCAAGAGCGACATGGTGCGGCTGCGGGTTGGTGATGGGGACCCCGAGGAGGTGAGGCGCGACTAAACCGGTGGCGGGTTGGAGAGGCGTGACTGAACCGGCGTGGCGGCGAATCCGGGTTGTTGCCGAGCGAGGCAGCGAAGACGGGCGGAGGTCAAGTCCGTGAATTTCCATCGTTGACTCATGAGATCCGTTTTTCCTTTCCCTTGATTACTTTCCCTTCTCCAGCTCGGATGCTTGTCATAATTGGACCCGGCCGTTGATTCTGCAAATTCCCATGAACTCGGTGGACTCGTAGTATGTTGGTTTCAGAAGAAAACTCCAATCAATCTTGGCGGATCAATGTGATTAGATGAACCGCCGGACGGTAGCAACGAACAGACCGTAACCCTAACTGCTTTTGACTTTGGACAAATGTTGTATTTTGTTGCTCTGACTACTTCATATTGAAACAACATAACTCCTTTTTCAATGACTCTTCTTCATCTCAAAAAATTGCGAACTTCTCGAACCCTAGAAAAGATCCCTCCAAGAACTCAACACCACCATGCGTTTGCCCCATGGTGGGCACCAACTGTCGTGGAATTGTCACGGCAGATGTCCTAGGAAAAGGACTTAGTCGTGAGGCCAACGCATCTATGTGGTATCTTAAGAGGGGTTGAGCGGAATCGAGAGACGCAACGCAAGACAAGGATTTAGACAGCTTCGGGCCTTGGGAAACATCATCCGGTAACAACCCTACATGATGTTTGAGGCTAGGTCTCATTATCATCACGAGGGAGTGGCCGTAAACCGGCTCTCCTCTAGTTGTGTCTAGCCCTAAGATTATTTCTCTCTTGCTTGTCCCTCTTTGGGGAGCCATGCCCCTCCTTATATAAGTTGAAGGGGCGGGTTACATGTAGAGTCCAACTCGGACTTAAGACTTAACTATTCTGACTCCTCTTTACGGGCTTTTTAACATCTTGTGCTTCATAACGTCCCAGGCTTCATAACCCCAGGCAAACCGGTTATCACTGTTTGCTGGTTTAAGATGGTCTGCCGGTTTAAGGTTGTCTGCCGGTTTAAGATGGTCTACCGGTTTATGACTTCCTGTTGAGTTATCATCTAACTGAACTCCTGCCGGTTTACCACTTGCCGGTTTACCGTCCGTCTTAGTCATCTGTCTTAACTGTCTGTCGGTTTATCATCTGCTCGTTTACCAAGTCCCAGCCGGGTTACAACTCCGGCCGGGTCACACCGCGGGGTATATCCCCAACACCGTCCTCCTAGTCTTGGTCTCGTTGCACCAATATGGCAACCTTTGCCTGATGCCTCGGTACTCTTCGTCTGCGCTTGCCTCCTTAGCACCAAAGGGGAAATAAGGATGCTGCGTGCATCGGCGCCCGCCTGGCACCCGCCTGGCACCGTTCATCATGGCTCACGTCACGAGAGCCTCGTGAGGTTTGCCCTGCCTTGATCTCTCCGCTCCTCGCGAGCCTGCCTAGCTAGGCCACTCTAGAGGAGGTTTTGCATCGTCCGCCTCGCGAGGCTTGGACCCTCGCGAGGGTCTTGGATGCCTTGCTGATGAAGATGGGCCGTACGGCCTGCTGCCCAGCCACGCTGTGGGCCGCAGGCAGGCAAGTCTGGGGACCCCCGTTCCCAGAACGCCGACATTAGCCCCCGGCCCCAAGGTGCGCTCAGGCTTGGCTTCACGGCGAAGCCAAGGGTCAAGTTCGGAGCGCCGCGGGCCCCAAAATCCTGTGGCCTCGATTGATGCGTGGCAGTTGATTGGACGTGGGCGTCTCCGCTTCCCCACGTTGCCTCGGCAACTGCCTGCCCTGACAAAGGCTGGCACGAGCAGTTTTTTCCTTCATTGCTTCCTCCATGCCTTGCTCCAGATCCCCTTTCTCGCTCTTCGTCGCTGCTATCTCCAGATCTGCTCCACCCTAGCTCTGCTTTCGCTGCCCATGGCGCCGCGCAAGGTTAAGTCTTCCTCAACACCGGCTTGGTATGAGCCGGCCCTCGAGACGCCCACCATCACGGAGAAGAGCCTCGCCTCCGTGCGCTTGCTGACAGCGGGCGAGAGCAACGAGTGGGGGAAGACAGAGCTCCGGCTTGCGTCCGACGAGCCAGAGCCTGAGGGAAACACTTTCTTCCCCTTTTTATCGAGCAGCGTCACCGTTGGGTTGGTTCCTCTCTTCTCTGATTTCTTTTATGAAGTCCTCGACCACTATAGGCTGTAGGCATTGCATCTCCATCCCAACTCTGTCCTCCTCCTATCCATCTTCGCTTACTACTGCGAGGCATACCTGGGCGTCATGCCGTCTGTGGTGCTCTTGCGCCATTTCTTCTTCCTCTGTGTCACTGACGAGCATATCACCGGATGCGCTAATTTCGTCGCCTACCGTAAGGCCAACTCGATCTCGAGCACAGGGAACAGGGCAGAAAACATCCGATCCAAATGGGTCATGATGGATGCTCAGCGCGCTGACCCGCGTCTGGAATTGCCCACAGCGGCGCCTCCTCCCAACGAAGGGTGGCCCAGCGGGCATCGTTGGTGCTGGGGCAGATGATGACCGACCTGAGGCCGGGCAACGCAAGGACAGCCAAGGCAACGGGGGCGATGCTCCTGAGGGAGTTCTTGATGCTGCGGGTTGCCCCACTCTAGGTGCGCGCGCCCTCTCTGTGAGCTTGGCGAAAAGGAGAACAAGGCCCGCCTGAGGCAGGGGGATCTGCCTGGTGACGAATTGGACGCCGTCTTGCGTCTCATAGTCGGGGATAACCAGGAGTACCCGGCCAGCACCTTCCTTCCCCTGTTTAAGCGCAGGGACTGGGAGGAATTCATTGCCTCCAGGCCGACTTTTGATGCGCGTGGGCTGGTGCCGCCGGCGCTCCCAGAAGCCCCTATGGCGCAGAACCCGGTGGAGGTGTCTTCTGGTGAGTCCCCCGGAGAAGGAGAAGAGAAGGAGGACTCGGAGAAGACCCTAGAAGAGGTGGAGGAGACTTCTACCCTGAGCAAGGCCGAGATTCTCTGCACCCTTCCTGATGATGCCGAGGCCGTCGCCCTCCAAGGGGAGAAAGAGCAACCTCCCATCCCGACGAGGAGCAGGTCGTCACTGGTGGCTCGAGGTGCCGCCTCCACCCCGATACCTTCTGGGGCTGGATTCGGTTCTACCTCCACTCCGCCCGGTGCCGCCGGTGTCCGAAGGCCTACTCCTCAGGTCCCGAAGCTGTCGGGCCTTAAGCTTCTCAAGCGGTCAGTGGAATACGTTGCAGTGGATCGGTAAGTGTCTTAAGCTTCGCCTTGTCCTTGTTTGTACTCGTTGTTTCCTGATGCTCGCTCTTGGTTGATCAGGACGTCATCTTCGGCGAAGAAGAGGAAGGAAAACGCAGCAGTCGTGCCTCCCTCTGCATGGAAAGGAAGCAGCAGCGCCCGCATCTCCCCGCCCGGTCATCCTCGCGGGGCCAAGAGGAGCATCAACGCGTGGAGTCAGCCCCCATGGCCCCGCCGGCTCCAGAGGCGCCGGTACTTGGCGCAGCTGACGAGGTCCCAGCTGCTCCGGAACCCGCAGTCCCCCAAGCCCTGGCGATGATGTCGCTTCCACCCGCTGTGGCATCTCCATTCCCTGGTCCTTCGGCTCCTGCCATCGTCTTGGAGCGTGCCCTTGCGGAGATGACCCAACTTCAGGCGGATCTCCTGAGCGCATACCCGCGCCTGGCGGCCGGGCGTCTGGAGCTAGCCTCCGGCTGGCTTCACTCTGATCTAGCAGTTCGCGCGGCGCTGGGCCAAGCTGCTGCGGCTTCCGAGAAGGAGAAGCAAGGCGCCGCCAGCGCTGCAGCCGATCATGAGGCGGCGCTGAAAGATGCCAAGGCCACCCATGACCGCTACCAAGAGCTAGAGGGCAAGCTGCAGAGCCTGCACGACAAGCACGCTGAAGAGGTGCGCTGCCGCCAGGCGAAGGAGGAGGAGATGAAGGCCCGGGAGGAGGCCGTCAAGAACCGTGATGCTGAGCTGGCGGAGCTGGGGAAGAAGCAGGCTGGCTAGCACAACCGGTTGGAAGAGTTGGAGCAGAAGATGGGGACGAGGGAGGCCGATCTTGATGCCAAGGCGCGAGTCCTGGCCGAGGACCGCGCGACCTTTGCCAATCTCGAGAAAAGGTCCCGCACGGCGCTGAAGACGCTCTACGAGCACGGCCTGGAGAAGCCTCTGGACACCGACGAGGACGGCCCCGCCCAGCTGCTTCATGTCGTGGTGAAGGCGCTTGAGGAGGTCATCGACAGCGTCGGTCCCATGTCAGAGGCAGAAGCTCGCGTTCTCGCTTCAGCTGCACTGACTCGGGTCTTCAGCCATCTATACCTCCGCGACCCCAACGCTCGCCTTGACGAGCTACTAGAGCCCATGGCTGAAGATCAATATGAGGTGGCTGCCACGGCTGTGCGGGATCAAGTGGGAGCCTTGCTGAGGAGGTTCCGCTGCTTCGTCTCCGCTCCTCTGTCCTGCTTCGTCGACCTTGCAGCTGGTGGTTAAGGTGAAGAAAAAATCGCTCATGAGGGAGCACCTTCCGTGGGCGATGGCGACGTCTAGAAGGTGACCTGCGGCCATTCTTCTCGTTCCGTTCCTGCGACATGTACCAGGCCTCGTGGAGGCGTTTAGACTTTTCATTTGATATTGTGAAAACAATGTGCTTGTAATATTTGCTTCAAGATTTTGCGGTTTCCTTCCTATTTTCTTTGCGTTCTGCGTCGGTAGAGCCCGACACCGCGCATACCTCAACCGCCTTTGGGCCAACCGGAGACTAGGACGGACCAAGGAGTGAGGGGCTACATGACCAGTTAGGCTCCCGAGTCGCGATGCTCAGTAGTCCCCCTTGACGCGCAAACAGCATATAGTGTAACGCCCCGGATCCGATGTGCCAGGTGTCCGCCTGTTATTCACCGTCGTTGTCATGTCATTTCCTTGCGTGTTGCATTTAGCCAGGTCATCATCTGCATTGCATCTGCATGTTTTCAAAACTTGCATCCGTCCCACTCCCCCATTTCTCTCCGTTGTCCGTTCCGAGCCCAAAAACACTCGCACGCGCCTGCGGCACGTCTGAATATTACTTTATAAGTGGCCAGAAAATGTTCTCGGAATTGGTTGAAACTTGGCGCGCGGTCTTATTATAGTGTAGACAGAGCGCCTGTCAAGTTCCGTCGCATTCGGAGCTCGTTTGATAGCCCAGTCGTTAAACATATAGCGGCATTATAGCCGGTCTATCGTCGGACGTTTTCGTCTCCGGAAACAGCCGCCGGGCTGCATTCCTCCTCTTTCCTCGCAGACCACCTCCTCTCTTCACAGCCCACTACCCTCCACTAGGCCCGGCCAACCCCCCCTCGTCCAGAACCGTCCGATCGAGATCGGACGGCTCTGAAACGTCAAAACCCCTCAAACCCTAGCCCCCTTTTCCTATTTAAAGCCCTCCCTTTGCAACTTTTGGACATTTTCTAGCCCACCACCTACCTCCTGCCGCAGCCTCCACCCTCCTCCTCGTTTTCAGCGCCCGACCAGATCCCCGCCGCCACTTGGCGCTGTCCCACTCGCCAGCGCCGCCGCAAGCCGCCTCCCGCAGCCTATCCCCTCGCGCCACCTGTCCCCTACCTCCCCGCGCCGCCAGGCCCGTGCCAGGCCCGCCCGGGCCCCGATCTGGGCCCGAGGCCCGCATCCGCCGCCCGACCGCCTCTCCTCCGGCTCCCTCGTCCCCGAGCTCCAAGGGAAGGATCTCCTGCACCAGGCCCCGCCGGCGTCCTCGCCGGAGCTGCTCGCCGGAGCAGCAACGAGCTCCACCAGGCCGGACCCCACGCCGCGCCCTGCTCCTTCCTCTCTTCTCTTTTTCTCCCTGTCTCACTCCCTCTATTCCTTGCTGCGCCGCCACCCGCCGGAGCCCCGATCCGCTCTCCTCCAACTGGATCCGGAGGGGCCACGCCCGGATCCGTCCTCTGCGCCCTCCCCCGCATCCATTCCTGACCTCCGTGCTCGCCGCCGTCGCCGGAGAGGTCACCGCCGCCGCCGGTCTTCTTCCTGCGCGGGATGCAGCCGAGGACAGCGTCGTTGGCGTTGACCGCGCCGCGCCGCACGCGTCTCCGTGGGCCACGCCCCACGCGAGGCCCAGCCAGCCTCAGCGCCGATCTGCCTCCTCCCCTCGGTCGACCTTGGCCAGGCCCAATGTGAGCACCGCCTAAACCCTGCCCGATGCGCAATATAGTTATCCGGCGCTCTCCTGTTTTTTTTCATGAAATCTTCCAAGTCCCTTAATTCTTGCATTTTTATGCCCAGTTTGACATGCCATATCTCCTAGCATACTGCTCCGTTTTGCGTGCATGATATATCGAAATGTTCGCCATGAGACGCTCTACATTTTGCTCCATTGTGTCATGCTTGTATGACTTCATCATGATGCCCTAATAATCGTTGCAACAGTGCTATATAATGTTGTCTGCTGTCTGTTATCACAACATGCTCATTTGTCATTTTTGCATCTTATTGTGTGATTTTCTTTAGAGCATGAAGTCTACATATATTATGAGCTACAACATGCCATCTTTGGTGAGGTGCAATCCACTCTTCATTATATGTCATGTGTTGTAAGCTTCCAAATTAGCTCTCGTGTTATTGCTGATTTCAGGTACTTTGAATTTCAATCTTGGCCCTGCTGTTATTTTAATGCCATGTATTCATGTTTCTACAGTGAGATCCATGCCTTTTTTGAGTATGTTCAGTAAGGATGTTTTGGACATATGGTTATGCTCTATCCATCCGTGTCTTTGCTTGCATTTATAGCATGTTCTAGCATGTTCTAATCTTGCTCTACTTTTGCTATAAAATGTTCCTGGCAGATTGTTTACATGTTAATCAATTTTGCCATGGTTGTTGTTAGTGATCCAAGCATGCTATGAACTAGATTTTTCCATGTTTATCTTGATGAACATGTTTTCTTGCCGTATGTATGCTTTTCTTGTCATGCAACGCTTTGTGAAGAGTGATTCGAGCTCGCAAAGATGCCTTCATAATTCTGTTTATGCCATGCTCTGTTTTTCACGAAGTCTGAATCTGTTTACGAAACTTGCTATGTTTACATGGGTGCCATCATATTTTCTGTGCCCTTTTGGCTCATGGTCAGTAAGGGACTTTTGGTAAATGCAATTTGTGTATTAATTCCATGCCTTTTTTACCATGATAAGTTCCTGTAGCATGTTATATCTCTAAACATTGCAACCTGATGTTATTTCGGCCATGTCCTGTGAATTCTGCAGTCTGTGAAACTGTTATTATTTGCAATATTGCCATGCCCTTTTGAACATGTTCTCGTAGTTTCTAGAGATATCCCATTGTTAATGTTTTGTCATGCTTTACCTGTACATCATGTCCATGCCTTTTTGTGTCATGTTGAGATCTTGTAGCATATTGTTTTGATGCTTGCAATATGCCTAGTTGCTGTTTTGGACAGCTTGTCCTTTGAACTTGTTTCATGTGTGTGTGTTTGAACCGTTGCTCCGTTTTGAGTGTGCTCTATATGAAACTTGCTTAGTTTTGCATGTAGTTTCATGTTACCTTGTTGCTTCCATGTTTTGAGGCGTTTGCTTGATGTTTGGATGCATTTTGCATCAATGCCATGTTTAACTTGTTTTGCCCATATCTTCTAGGCCGTAGCTCCGAATCTAATGAACTTTATATGTAACTTGACTAGAATTTTGTGTAGATCATCGTGCTGCATCTTAACTTGCTGTTTAACAACTTCAACATAAGGTTTATTCAGATCTGGACCAATTTCGAAATTTGCATATGAGGACTTACCGGAATTGTTACATGTTGTTTCCGGCCTCATTTAAACTTGCTTTGATGTGTTGCTCTTGTATGCATCATCTCTTGCCATGAGTAGCTTCATGTAGCCTTGTCATTCATCATACTTGGTTGAGCATCATGCCTTGTTCATGTGTGGTGTGTTTACCATGTTGTTATGCTTCTTCTCGATAGTTCCCGTTTCATTGCGATCGCGAGGATCCGTTCGTCTACGCTTGGTTCGTCTTCATGCCTTCATCTACTTCATGGACTCGTTCTTCTTCCTAGCGGGATTTCAGGCAAGATGACCGTCACCTTGGATCTCACTACTACCATTGCTATGCTAGTTGCTTCGTTCTATTGCTTTGCCGCGTTACCTACCACTTGCTTATCAAGCCTCCCAAATTGCCATGAACCTCTAACCTTTGTCACCCTTCCTAGCAAACCATTATTTGGCTATGTTACCGCTTTTGCTCAGCCCCTCCTATAGCGTTGCTAGTAGCAGGTGAAGATGAAGATTGCTCCATGTTGGATATTGTTTATGTTGGGATATCACAATATCTCTTATATTATTAATGCATCTATATACTTGGTAAACGGTGGAAGGCTCGGCCTTATGCCTGGTGTTTTGTTCCACTCTTGCCACCCTAGTTTCCGTCATATCGGTATTATGTTCCCGGATTTTGCGTCCCTTACACGGTTGGGCATATGGGAACCCCTTGACAGTTCGCTTTGAATGAAACTCCTCCAGCAAGGCCCAAACATGGTACTACATTTGCCTAACAACCTATTACCTTTTTCCCGAGTCGCATCCCGAGGGTCATCTTTATTTTAAACCCCCCCTCCCCCCGGGGCTAGTGCTTCTCTAAGTGTTGGTCTGAAACGGGCAACCTGCGGGGCCACCTCAGGGAAACTTGAGCCTGGTTTTACTCGTAGCTTGACCTATCTGGTCGTGTCCTGAGACGAGATATGCGCGGCTACTATCAGGGTGTCGACACGCCAAGAGGCTTTGCTGGTTTAGTTTCACCATTGTCGAAATGTCTTGTTATCGGGATTCCAAGTTTGATTGGGTCTTCCCAGGAGAAGGACTATCCTTCGTTGATCGTGAGAGCTTATCATGGGCTAAGTTGGGACACCCCTGCAGGGTTTGAACTTTCGAAAGCCGTGCTCGCGGTTATGTGGCAGATGGGAATTTCTTAATATCCGGTTGTAGTAAACATGAAGTAAACTCTTCTAAAATACACCAACCGTGTGCGTAACCGTGAGTGTCTCTTTTCGGAGTTGTTTGAGAGGAGAACACGGTTTCTGGGTTATGTTTGACGTAAGTAGGAGTTCAGGATCACTTCTTGATCATTCCTAGTTGACGACCGCTTGCTTTGCTTCTCTTCTCGCTCTTATTTGCGTAAGTTAGCCACCATACATGCTTAGTCGCTGCTGCAACCTCACCACCTTACCCCTTCCTTACCCATTAAGCTTTGCTAGTCTTGATACCCATGGTAATCGGATTGTTGAGTCCTCATGGCTCACAGATAACTACACCAACAGTTGCAGGTATAGGTTATGCTATGATCATGACGCGAGAGCGATGTTTACTTGTGTTGGAGTTCTCCTTCTTCTTCGTCGATCTTGGGATAGGTTCCAGGTCGGTAGCCTGGGCTAGCAGGGTGGATATCGTTTGAGGTCCTGTTTGTGTTTCATCCATAGATGGATCCTGTTCTTGTGTATGATGTATTCTTGCGGCATTTGTATGCCTTGTATGTATCCCCATCTATTATGTAATGTTGATGTAATGATATCCACCTTGCAAAAGCATCTTCAAGATTCCCTTCTATCCTTGGTGGGACCTTTGAGTTCCTTTAGGATAGGGTCGCATCATGGGCATGACATATAGGGAGAGTTCGCGGGGGTAGATTTATGTTCTACGTCGGCAGAGCCCGGCCCCGTGCATACCTCAACCGCCATTGGGCCGATCGGAGACCAGGACGGACCAAGGAGTGAGGGGCTACGTAACCAGTTAGGCTCCTGAATCGCGATGCTCAGGAGTCCCCCTTGACGCCCAAACAGCATATAGGGAGAGTTCGCGGGGGTAGATTAATGTTCTACGTCGGTAGAGCCCGGCCCCGCGAATACCTCAACCGCCATTGGGCCGACCGGAAACCAGGATGGACCAAGGAGTGAGGGGCTACATGACCAGTTAGGCTCCTGAGTCGCGATGCTCAAGAGTCCCCCTTGACGCGCAAAAAATTCCCATACCTTCCCTCGCCGAGGCCTTGGGAGGGGCGCGCGATGCCCAGGTCCGGGGGGCCTGGTTAGGTGGCGTGCGCTTGGGCGTGGCCCGTGCGCAGCCCTCGTGCCAAGCCCCCATGCGCGGTTTTCTCGAGGGGAGGCGTTGCGGTAAGGCTGGGCGCTGAGCTCTGGGCTCCCTGAGGTTGGAACGACCGTGGGGTCGCCCTTAGTTGTTTATCACTAGCGCGGAGCATAGTGCTTCCGCTTGTGCATGGGCATAGCCGCTCCTCGACAGTGTCGTCAGCCAGCGCGGAGCATGGTGCTTCCTCTTGGGCGTGGGATGGGGGCCGCCTCCGGGAGGAACCCCCGGGGCGTGTACAGCCCTGTCCTGACACGTGGCTTGCACGGCAGGGCTGCGAGGTGTATCTGGGCACTCGTGAGCCAGCATGGGACTCACGAGGCCCTACCTCGAGGTCTTGGTGACTATATGTCCCTGCAAGGCGGTTAGATGCAAGCACTCTACGTCCTCAGGTCCCGGCCCTCGAGCGAGCTCAGCCGCTGCTGGTATGCCAGGTCGCGATGCCGTGGTCAAGGACAGGGGGTGAGGGTTGGAGAGCCAGTCAGAGATCCTGAGTCGCGATGCTCAAGAGCCCACCTTTTAACATGCAAGCGGATTGCATAGGGCGATCAGGCCCGCGGCGGGCGGCAACCGAGCAGGCGATAGCCGTCGGCAGGTTAAGCATAAAGAGCAGATTGACTTGGATAAATGTAGGAAGATACATGCCACTGGGTCTGGCCCGAGCGTCCTAGGGATGATTGTAGGACCTTGAAGTATGTCTAGAGGGGGGTGATTAGACTACTTGACCAATAAAAACTTAACCTTTTCCCAATTTTAGAGTTTGGCAGATTTTAGCTACTTTAGGACAAGTCAAGCAATCATCACACAATTCAAGCAAGCATGCAAAGAGTATATAGGCAGCGGAAAGTAAAGCATGCAACTTGCAAGAATGTAAAGGGAAGGGTTTGGAGAATTCAAACGCAATTGGAGACACGGATGTTTTTGGCGTGGTTCGGATAGGTGGTGCTATCCTACATCCACGTTGATGGAGACTTCAACCCACGAAGGGTAACGGTTGTGCGAGTCCACGGAGGGCTCCACCCATGAAGGGTCCATGAAGAAGCAACCTTGTCTATCCCACCATGGCCGTCGACCACGAAGGACTTGCCTCACTAGCGATAGATCTTCACGAAGTAGGCGATCTCCTTGCCCTTACAAACTCCTTGGTTAAACTCCACAATCTTGTCGGAGGCTCCCAAGTGACACCTAGCCAATCTAGGAGACACCACTCTCCAAGAAGTAACAAATGGTGTGTTGATGATGAACTCCTTGCTCTCGTGCTTCAAATGATAGTCTCCCCAACACTCAACTCTCTCTCATAGGATTTGGATCTAGTGGAAAGAAGATTTGAGTGGAAAGCAACTTGCGGAAGGCTAGAGATCAAGATTCATATGGTAGGAATGGAATATCTTGAGCTCAACACAAGGGTAGGTGGTTCTCTCTCAGAACATGTGAGTTGGAAGTGTAGATGTGTTCTGATGGCTCTCTCGACGAATGAAGAGGAGGTGGAGGGGTATATATAGCCTCGACACAAAATCTAACCGTTACACACAATTTACCAATCTCGGTGGGACCGAATCAACAAACTCGGTCAGGCCAATTTAGTAAACCTAGTGACCGTTAGTGATTTTCGGTGGGACTGACATGCAACTCGGTAGGACCGATATGGTTAGGGTTAGGGCATAACGTAATCTCGGTGAGAGCGATTACACAAACTCAGTGAGACCGATTTGGTAATAAGCTAACCAGAGAGTTGGTCAGGTAAACTCGGTGGGACCGATTTGCTCTTTCGGTGAGACCGAAATGTTACAAAAAGGAAACAAAGAGTTTACATTGCAATCTCGGCGGGACCGATCCGCTCTTTCGGTGATACCGAAAAGTTACGAAAAGGAAACAGAGAGATTACAATCCCATCTCGGTGAGACCGAGATCCCTATCGGTAGAACCGATTTGCTTAGGGTTTGGCAGTGGCTATGACATGTGAAACTCGATGGCGCCGGATTGAAAGAATCGGTAGGTCTGAGTTTGGCTTTGGGTTTAGTTCAAGTGTGGATATACGGAAGTAGCTGAGGGTTTTGGAGCATATCACTAAGCACATGAAGCAAGAGGCTCATTAAGCAACACCTCATCCCTCCTTGATAGTATTGGCTTTTCCTAAAGACTCAATGTGATCTTGGATTACTAAAATATAAAATGAAGAGTCTTGAGCTTTTGAGCTTGAGCCAATCCTTTGTCCTTAGCATTTTGAGAGATCCACTTTCATCATCCATGCCATGCCAATCATTGAGCTTTCCTGAAGTAATCATCTTGGAATAGCATTAGCTCAATGAGCTATATGTTGTTATGAATTACCAAAACCACCTAGGGATAGTTGCACTTTCAATCTCCCCCTTTTTGGTAATTGATGACAACATATAGATCAAATATTCGATAAATGATAATAAGATTTTAGAACATCGTCGCTTTGAGAGGTATGTGAAAAGCAAGATCTCCCCCTAAATTTGTGCATATTTTAAAATTTGCTTTGGACTGCAAATGCACAAAGAGTTAGAATCATAGGTTACTCTTCCATGTCACATACATCTTGGTGGAGCGCTCAAAGTGATAAGAATTGAATACATGCACTCATCACCATGAAAAGTGAATGATCACATAAGATAGATAGGATAATATCAAGCATGCATAAGTGTAGCTTATGATCAAACACATGATCATCAATGTCTCACAAGCATATCATAGTATCTCAACCAAAAGCAAACAAAGTTTGAAAAACCACCAAATAAAGCAAGAGAGAATAAAGGCAACACACTCTCTCTCGAAGCCTATGATCTATACATTTTTCTCCCCCTTTGGCAACAAGTTACCAAAAAGTTCCTAGAAAATGCATAGTGCTAGATCGACTCTCAGGCTTGATCTTCTAGTGGTGGTGGAGTCTGGATCACTCCAAGGACGAAGGCTTCTGTAGAAGTGGTTGGAGCTGGAGCTGAGGTGAATGCTGGAGCTGGTTGGGCTGGTGCTGTAGCTGGAGCTGATGTGGTGGCTCTGGTGTCAGGAACTGGCACTGCAATTGACCTCTGAGCTCGTGGCACTCTGGCAAATGCATCAGTTGTAGTCTTCCCCTTCCTCTCCTGCATGTCATCTTGAAGTTGCTCCACTGCAGACTGAATCTCCGTTACTTTTACATCCAAGTCATAGAACTTTTGTTCCACGATTCTCTCTAAGCTCTCCTGATTCTGAGTGAGGGTGGCCAGTCCTTTCTCAATCCTCAGTGTAGATGCAATCAAGTAACTAAGCTGCTCCTGCTTGGTTTTCAAGAAATACTCAGATGCCTCCTCTTGAATTGGCATCTTGGCAGCTTTCTCCTTCCTTGCCTTCTCCTTCTTTGCTTGAGCTTGAGCTGATGATGGTTCATTCTCATTCATCACAACTTGATTGTCCTCGAAATCTGGATGAATAGGCAAGTGTTCCTTGTCCAACAAGTATGTGCCTGTGCCCATTTTTGAGTTAATCAACTCTTGGATCTGAGGGGCATAACCACACTTCCTCTTCTGATCTGCTGCAGTCCTCTTGATAGTCTCTACTATGAGGCTCATGACCTTGAATTTCTGAGGCACATCAAATATATGTAGCAAGTTAATGGCATGACATCTGATCATTCTGTGATCTCCAGACTTGGGCAAGAGTGTGTGCCGAAGGATCGAGTTGATCGTAGGCAGTCCTGACAACAAGTGTTTTATGGACCCAAGCTGGTGAGTGTCAAGATCATCTACTGGAATCTCCTTGTACATATTTGCCATTGAGTTATGATCCATCTTTTTCTTGGCATAGACATCCAAGTCATCTTCATTTTCCTCTGGGGCATTGATCAACTTTTCCCATTCCTCAACAGTTGATTGGTACCTTGTACCTTCAGACATCCATGTTATCCTTCCATCTGGGTAGAAGTGTGATGTGGAGTAGAATTGCATAATGAGCTCCTCGTTCCACTTTGTGAGCTTCTGCCCAACAAAGTCAGCAACTCCACAAGCAATGAAGCTGTCTTGCACTCCAGGATAGTGCTGCTCATTCTCCTTGATGTAGGTCCAGTCGACCCACCTCATGTCACAAACGATAGGCTTCTTATCCAACAAAACTGTCTCATAGAAGTCCTTATGTTCCTTTGTGTGGAACCTATAGTCAACAGCAGTTCTTCTCCTTGAAGCATATGGATCTGCTTCTCTCCACTTTCTTAACCCTGAGACTCTTCCGATTTTCATGTTCTCATCCACAGGATGAGCATCATTGTGGTCTGGAATCTTGGGCTTGAGCTTTCTCAGAACTTGTCCTTCTTCATCTTCTCCAACAGCTTCAGGCACTGGGGCCTTGTTCTTCTCAGCAGCTGGTATGCTCCTTGTATTTCTCTTTGGAGCTGACTTCGCCTTGGAGGCAGCTTTGGGTGCTTCTTTGGGCTTGGATGCAGTAGCCCCTGATTTTATAGCATCACCCATAAGCTTTGGAGCCTTAGGTGCTGGTGCAGCAACCTCTTCGTCTTCTTCTTCTTCAAAAGAATGCTTTTCAAACTCAGCCATTGGATCAACTTTCTTGCACCATCTGCCCCTTTTCCTTTCCTTCTACCCTTTAGCAGCAACTGGCCCTTTGGGTGCAGGCTTTTCAGGAATCTGAGTTGAAGCTCTGGCCTTTGGCATAGGCTGCCTACCTGCTGGCCTTTTGACTTTCAAGCCTGGCTTTGTGCTCTGTGCTGAGCCATACTCCTTCTTGAGCACTACTTTCTTTGAGGTAGCTCCCTCTTCCTCTGCCACATAATCCTCATCCTCTAAGTCTAAGGTTCTCTTCTTCCTTTGTCTGGTGGCAGCTTTTGGCAAATTGCTAGGGGTGCTCCTGCTGCCTTCATTTGAAGAACTGGAGGGACTAGTGCCCTTACTCATGTGCACTTGCTCTTCTGACATGTTCTGGCTGTCACTCTGATCAGACATGATGTAAAAGCTGACTGCTGACCCTGTGAAGAGTTTATAGATGAGGTAGAGTAGATGAGCATCACAAAATGCAGAGATTTTTGCAAAAGAATGATTCAAAATCTTAGTTTTAGTTTCCCACAGAAATCATTTCGGATCTACCAATTTTTAAATTCGGTGATACCGAAGCAGTCTTGGAACCTAAACTAGTGAACTCGGTCAGACCGAGTCACAGTTTGGTGGCACCGAGACTGTTAGGGTTTCACAAAGTTCCAAAATCGGTCACACCGATTAGTAATTCTCGGTCAGACCGAGTCTCACTTGTGCAATGGCATGAGCCAAATCGGTGGGACCGAGTTTTTCAACTCGGTGGGTCCGAGATGGTTTCGACGGAAACCTAACCCTAAAATTTTCGAATCAAACCTATTCTATGAATTGCATTGACTGGATAGGAGTGTTTCAATCGTGGCTAGAATCAATAAGATCACAATGTGCTAGGAATCAGATGGGGAATAGCACAAAGATCGAGTCCATACCCTAGTTCGGCGGAGACTCGCTACGGCGGCAACGGCGGGGTTGAATTCTGTTGACGGCGATGAAGACCAGCGACTCGAGGCGGCTGGCGGCGAGAAGACGATCCGGAGACCACGTAGGCAGAGCAAGCTATCGCGCGGGCGAAGGAGTTCGGAGAAATTTCCAAATTTTTTGCCCGTGTCTATATATAGCCCGACCATGTCGGTGTGACCGAGTGGAACAACTCGGTGGCACCGATATGCAAAACTGTATACAGTTATTGCAACTCGGTGTGACCGAATGGTTCAAATCGGTTGCACCGAGATTGAAAACATAGATCGACTTTATGATCTCGGTAAGACCGAAAAGAAGATATCGGTCAGACCGAGAATCATAGAGAAGTTTTGGAAGTTTAAGTCTATGACGAATCGGGGACTCCGAGTGCTCCTCACGCAGAGTGGTTCGAATCTGACTTGATGAAATTTTGTGATGTAGCATGAATAGAGTTTGAGACGAGAAAAGCATAGATAGCTCGAGAAGGTTCTTAGGCATTCTTGTCCATCCACTTGGCAAGAGAAAAGAAAACCAATCAATCAAAACAAAAAGTGGATGTCCTCGAATAAGTAAAATATGCAACCAACATGCTCACACAATAAAATGGCAATTGAAATATGTGGCAAATCATGCACAACCAATTCTAGCATCTATCAAGCAATTTGCGATGACTAGGTCATCTATATATGAGTATATTGACATAGGAGTCAAATGAGAACATTTGATCATAGGTCATACTCATCGTTTAAGCACAAGTGGGGTTACCACTTTTACATAAAGCATTGTTATGTTCACATCATTAGAGTTTCTTTAGCTCAAGTCTTAGAGTAAAGCTCCCCCTAGATGTGATATCCCACCTAAGAGGGATGAACTAACCTTGGGTTTTGTCGATGATGACTTCATGTAGATGTTGAAGATGTGAATGCTCAATGTTGATGTAGAACAATTGGAGCTATCCATTGGAGTGAATTGCACTTTCAATACCTACATGGGTTAGCCCCACAAGGAACAAACAAGAATATCCATAGACATAGAGTGATTCACACACAAGATGATGTCCATGACAGCTTTTAGGTTACCTTGTCCCTTGACTTACCAACAAGAGGGTTTGTGACTCCTTGAACTAGTGCAAGATGTGGAAGTTGATGCACTTGTTCTTGCCAAAATGATAAGAGTGAAGTATGTTGGCGGAGTCACCCTCAAGAACTCTCTAGTTCTTCTTCTTTTGGATCCACACCATCTTGATGGGAATCCTTGGAGTTGTAGTCGTACTTGATGAAGTGGAACTTGAAGTAGTCTTGGGAATCCACTTGACTAAGGTCTTAGTAGCTTCTTCAAATGCATCAATTTCCTCTTTAAGCTTGTCCTTGCCTTTTTGCTTGTAGTCTTGTGGTGGAAGATCATCTTGAGCTTGTGTCCCCTTGAAGGAAGTAGGATCATACTTCTCTTGTTGAGGAACAAACTTCGTCTTGGGGTATTGATCTTCTTCCCACTCAACTCCATTGGCGTTGAACTTTCGTTCAAAACAACACCTTGATTCTTCCGGTGCCTTCCTTGCTTGCGTACAATTTGCTCGAATTGCTTACTTCTGGCAAGGCTCTTGTAGACTCCTTTCTCTATAATTCCCTTCAATAAGCTATTTTCTTGCTCAAGTGTAACTTGGCTAAGAGAATTATTAGTGGAATCAAGAGAACTACTAGAAGCAACAATATTGGATTTAGTATGATCACTGTTACTACTAGAGGAAGAATCTTTCTTGTTATTGTTACTAGATTTGACTTGAGGCATGTAAGTGGATAAGATTAAATGCTTGGCAATGTAAGAAGAACTTTTCTTGCGGAGATCATCATTGATTGCCTTTAAAAACTCATGCTCTTGCTCAAGATTGAGCTTTTCAAAGCGTAACTTCTCATGAGCTCTTAAAAGTTTTCGATGATCTTCGAAGATAGTTTCATGAGCTAACTTAAGAGTGTTTAGTTCTTTAGTTAGAGCTTCAATCTTCTCCTTATCATTTTCATTTGTTTTATCTTGATTAGCACGATTAATTGACGTTTCATCATAGTATTCATCACTAGAGTTGTCAACAAGTAAATCATCATCACATAACAAGTCATCTTCATCACTATTGAAATCAACATACTCGGGGTGTGTTACCTTAGGACCTTTGGCCATGAAGCATCTTCCAATTCCTTCATTTGGGGACTCAAATATGTCGTAGGAGTTGGTTGACACAAGTGCTAGACCGGCAACACATTCATCTTGAGTATATTCGGAATCGGAGTGATGACTTCTCTCGGAGTGGTTGTCGGAGTCGGAGCCGGATACCCATTCACCAACATGAGCTTGATGTCTTCGTCTTGTGTAGCTCCTTGATGACTTTTCCTTTATTTCTGAATCCTTGCTTCTCTGTGAGTATCTTCGTTCATAACGATCATCTCTACTCCTTCTCTCTCTTGGTGGTGATTCTTCTCTTTTGCTTCTTCTTTTGGGAGAGTCTTCTCTTCTCTTGTAGGGAGCCGTACACTCATTGGAATAGTGTCCGGGTCTTCCACAATTGTAGCAGTTTCGCTCTCGACTAGAAGATCTTTTGTCATTGTAGGACCTTGACGTGGAGCTTCTATCTTTGCTTCTACTCTTCTAGAACTTGTTGAAGTTCTTCACCATTAAGCTCAATTCTTCATTGAAGGTTTGTTTCTCACTTGATGATGTGGGTGCTTCACATGAGGCTTTGTAAGCTCCACTTGATTTGTTGTGAAGTTCCTATTTATCCTTGAGTGACATCTCATGAGCAAAAATTCTTCCAATGACCTCCGTTGGCTTGAGATCTTTGTAATTGGGCATCATTTGGATCAATGTGCACACGGTATCGTATTTTCCATCCAAGGCTCTTAGGGTCTTCTTGATGATGAATCTATCGGTCATCTCTTAACTCCCTAAGCCGGCAATCTCATTTGTGATGAGAGCAAGCCTAGAGTACATTTCAGCGACACCTTCACCATCCTTCATTTTGAACTTGTCAAGTTGACATTGAAGCACATGCAATTTGGATTCCTTGACGGAGTCGGTACCTTCGTGCATATCAATCAAAGTATCCCAAATTTCCTTTGCATTCTCAAGACGGCTGATTTTGTTGAATTCTTCGGGGCACAATCCGTTGAAGAGAATATCACAAGCTTGAGCGTTGTATTGAAGCATCTTCAACTCTTCCGCGGTAGCTTCACGGTTTGGTTCTTTCCCATCAAAGAAGTCACCTCGCAAACCAACACACACAATAGCCCAAATGGCGGGGTTATGTCGGAGAATCTGCATTTTCATCTTATGCTTCCAACTAGCAAAATTAGTACCATCAAAGTAAGGACCTCTACGGCGATAATTTCCCTCGCAAGACGCCATACTCTTCTAGGTTGTGAAACCAAGGCTATGACCACCAAAATCTATGGAAATCAAAGCAAATGGAGACCAAAGCTCTGATACCACTTGTAGGACCTTGAAGTATGTCTAGAGGGGGGTGATTAGACTACTTGACCAATAAAAACTTGACCTTTTCCCAATTTTAGAGTTTTGCAGATTTTAGCTACTTTAGGACAAGTCAAGCAATCATCACACAATTCAAGCAAGCATGCAAAGAGTATATAGGCAGCGGAAAGTAAAGCATGCAACTTGCAAGAATGTAAAGGGAAGGGTTTGGAGAATTCAAACGCAATTGGAGACACGGATGTTTTTGGCGTGGTTCGGATAGGTGGTGCTATCGTACATCCACGTTGACGGAGACTTCAGCCCACGAAGGGTAACGGTTGCGCGAGTCCACGGAGGGCTCCACCCATGAAGGGTCCATGAAGAAGCAACCTTGTCTATCCCACCATGGTCGTCGCCCACGAAGGACTTGCCTCACTAGTGGTAGATCTTCATGAAGTAGGCAATCTCCTTGCCCTTGCAAACTCCTTGGTTAAACTCCACAATCTTGTCGGAGGCTCCCAAGTGACACCTAGCCAATCTAGGAGACACCACTCTCCAAGAAGTAACAAATGGTGTGTTGATGATGAACTCCTTGCTCTTGTGCTTCAAATGATAGTCTCCCCAACACTCAACTCTCTCTCATAGGATTTGGATCTGGTGGAAAGAAGATTTGAGTGGAAAGCAACTTGGGGAAGGCTAGAGATCAAGATTCATATGGTAGGAATGGAATATCTTGAGCTCAACACAAGGGTAGGTGGTTCTCTCTCAGAACATGTGAGTTGGAAGTGTAGATGTGTTCTGATGGCTCTCTCCACGAATGAAGAGGAGGTGGAGGCGTATATATAGCCTCCACACAAAATCTAACCATTACACACAATTTACCCATCTCGGTGGGACCGAATCAACAAACTCGGTCGGACCGATTTTGTAAACCTAGTGACCCTTAGTGATTTTCGGTGGGACTGACATGCAACTCGGTAGGACCAATATGGTTAGGGTTAGGGCATAACGTAATCTCGGTGAGACCGATTACACAAACTCGGTGAGACCGATTTGGTAATAAGCTAACCAGAGAGTTGGTCAGGTAAACTCGGTGGGACCGATTTGCTCTTTCGGTGAGACCGAAATGTTACAAAAAGGAAACAGAGAGTTTACATTGCAATCTCGGTGGGACCGATCCGCTCTTTCGGTGAGACCGAAAAGTTACGAAAAGGAAACAGAGAGATTACAATCCCATCTCGGTGAGACCGAGATCCCTATCGGTAGAACCGATTTGCTTAGGGTTTGGCAGTGGCTATGACATGTGAAACTCGGTGGCGCCGGATTGAAAGAATCGGTAGGTCCGAGTTTGGCTGTGGGTTTAGGTCAAGTGTGGATATAGGAAAGTAGCTGAGGGTTTTGGAGCATATCACTAAGCACATGAAGCAAGAGGCTCATTAAGCAACACCTCATCCCTCCTTGATAGTATTGGCTTTTCCTAAAGACTCAATGTTATCTTGGATCACTATATATAAAATGAAGAGTCTTGAGCTTTTGAGCTTGAGCCAATCCTTTGTCCTTAGCATTTTGAGGGATCCACTTTCATCATCCATGCCATGCCAATCATTGAGCTTTCCTGAAATAATCATCTTGGAATAGCACTAGCTCAATGAGCTATATGTTGTTATGAATTACCAAAACCACCTAGGGATAGTTGCGCTTTCAATGATGCCGCCCGAGGGGTGCCCCCAGCGGGATAAGCTAAAGACTTAAGCAAAGGGGGTACATGCCACAGGGACGGACCCGTGCGGCCTGGGAATAATGCAGCCCGAGGGGCGCTCCCATCTTAAACGAACTTGGAAGATGTCACCTAGTTCTGTAGATGAAGTAGAGTTGGTGTAGCTGAAGCCACGCGTTGAAGGAATGAATCCTCATGAGCCACCGGGACCCTGAGCCTCGGGAGTCTCTGGGGGCTCAGTAGGTTCCCTGAAGACTGTCTCCATCTCCTCCAGAATGGTGTGGAACCTGGCGTCCTGAGCCGCCAGGACTCACCGCATGTTGCGCTGATAGGCCGAAGCCACGCTCGGCAAGCCGAAGGGCATGCAAACATAGCTGTGTGGTGGGCCCTTGCAGCGACCCACACGCGATGGCCAGAAGCGTTCCTGAGATGCTGCCCTGTTGAGCCCTGGGACGTCGACGTAGACACGCAGCCCGGCATCCTCACCTGGATGTGGGGCTGCGCCTTGTGAGCGCCTGTGGCCGCGCATGGCTCTTGCTTCTTGCAGTTCCTGGGTAGTCTTGTTGATGAACTCCTGGGTGGTGGGCACTCCTTGCCCTGTGTTCTCCTGAGGGAAGCGTGCCGCGAAGCACGCCTCCAAGTGGTGCCCAAGTGCCTCCCTCGTGAGGTTGGCAAGGTCTAAGGCCCTCCAGGAGAGAGCCCCCGAGCCCTGCCTGAGGAGGGCCGCGGGCGCGCCTTCCTATGCGATGGAGGGAGGCACTCCTGGAACGGGCGCTGATCCTGGCGAGGCTCCTGCCGTGTCGCCATCTCCTTGGGGTCCTGATCGGCGCGACAACTTCTTCTTGGGGACATTCTCCGGAGGGCCTTAACTTCTGTCGTCGGGGTCGTCGATTGCTGCGGCTTGGAAGGCGCGCTCGAGGGAGCACACCGCATCCCTCTCTTCACATGGGCCGTGATGATTCCTCCGCTTCCTAGCATCTTGAGAATGTTGTAGCCATGGTGAGTGACCGCCATGAACTTGGCCCGGGCTGGATACCCGAAGATGGCATTGTACGACAGGCGGATGTGCACGACGTCGAAGTCGATGAGCTCGGCGGTAGTTGTCACGCTTGCCGAAGGTGACGGGCAAGCGGACTTGCCTTATCGGTGTGGTGGAACCATCAGTCACTCCTGAGAAATCTTGGTTGGCTGGAGCTTCTCATAGGGCACTTGGAGATTGTCGAACGTGTCGACGGATAGGACGTTGAGCCCTGCGCCACCGTCGATGAGAGTCTTGGTGACTTGCACATTGCTGATGACTGGGGAGCACATCATAGGTAGTGCGCCAGCGGTGGCTGTGCACTTGAGCTGGTCTGCCGAGTTGAAGGTGATGGCACATTGAGACCACCTGAGCGGGCGTGTGGCCTCGAGCTTGGAGAGCACCGCGTTCACCTCGCGGGCGAACTGTTTGAAGATGCGCTGAGAGGCTGGGGCCTGAGCACCGCCCAAGATGCAAGCTATCGCACGCGGCTCCTGGAAGCCCCCAGCCCCCTCGTCCTGGTGGTGGTCGTCGTTCCTTCTTGGTGCCGGCAGCGGGGGAAGACCGGCATTGCCCTGGGGGCAATCCTCACAAGGCGGGTCCCTCCAGGCGCCCTCGCGAGGCTGGTCCTGCCAGCGGTCCTCACGAGGCCGATCGCGCCATTCCTGGCGCGGGCCACGGTCGTCCCAGCGTCTGCCTCCACGTCCCCCTCCGCGGCCATAGCCCCGGTCGTTGCGCTCGGGGCGTCGACCGTAGCGTCCTTCTCATATGGCTCTGAGCTCTTGGCAGTCGCTGGTGTTGTGGGTGATCAAGTTGTGGAAGGCGCAGAACGGTCAGCCGTTCTTGGCCGACTCAAGCTGATCTCTGCCTCACTTGGTATCAGGCTCCGCTGCGAGCACCACTGCCTCTTTGCGCTTCACGTCCTTGGCCTTGGTCTTCTTTTCTTCCGCTCCTACAGCCGGCAGCTCAAGGAGAGAGAGGTGCCCCTCCTCAGCTCTAGCGCACTTGGTCGCCAGGTTGAACATCTCCTGAGAGATACAGAGCTCCTGGTGGATAGCCAGCTCTTCCTTCATCTTGACGTCACGGACGCCGTCAGAAAACACGAAGATGATGGCCTCGTCCGTGACCTTGGGGATCTTGAGGCAGGTGTTGTTGAAGCGCTGGATGTACTTCTGGAGGGTTTCTCTTGGCTGTTGCTTGATACGGCGTAGATCGCCCGCGGCTGGTGGGCGGTCGCGAGTGCCCTGGAAGTTTGCGACAAAGCGGCCGCGCATCTCGTCCCAGGAGGAGATCGAGTCATGCTGCAGGTTTAGGAGCCAAGAGCGGGCCCCATCCTTGAGAGCCATGGGAAACTAGTTTGCCATGACTTTTTTGTCGCCGTTGGCTGCTTTGATGCTCAGCTCATAGAGCTGCAGGAACTTCGCGGGGTCGGCGGCGCCGTCGTAGCAAGGAGGCAGATCTGGCTTGAACTTGCGTGGCCAGGCAACGCTACACAGCTCGGGGGTGAAGGCTTAGCAGCCGGCTGTGGTTGCCGGGGCCCGCTTCGTGGTGGAGCTTGGTCTTGACGTGCTGCGCCGCTGCAGGCGGTGCGCAGTCTTGACGAGGTGGCGCGGGGAGCGCCGGTGCAGCTTCTCGCGACCGCGGGATTTCTTGGCAGCTTCTTTCTTCACGTGCGAGCACTGGGCGTGGTGGATCACGCCGCAGAGGTGCGCGCCTGGGTGCCAAGGTGCCATCTTGGGGTTGAGGCGGTGAGGGCATGCCGTGAGCCCCGTCGCCCGCGGCTAGTTGATGAGGAGGCAGAGAGTGGGACGACGCCAGAGAGCCCCCTGCGGCGCGGACAAGCTCGGTGACGCGGTCGAGCCACTCGTAGAGGTCGTCGACGGGGCGGTAACACAGGAGCTCGTTCGCCGCGAGGAGCGCGGCCCATGCCTCCATGGGAGCGTGGTGAGCGTGAAACGAAGAACCAGCAGGGGTGAGTGATAGAGGAGCGGTGCGGCCGTCCTGCCGCACCGAGGGGTGCAGCAAGGACGCCTGCTGCTCGTTCCCCGCCGGGCCGGTGGCAGCGTTGGCGGAGGGAGACAGAGAGCGACGAGGTGGCCCGCCTACGGGAGTTGTCTGAGCGACACGGGCGAAGAGGGCAGCCCAACGCTCAGCTCGAGCATGGCGGGCGTCCGCCATGGAAGCGACGGAGCGATGGAGCAACGAAGCAACGGAAGGGGAACTATGGCGCACCCCTACCTGGCGCGCCAAATGTCGGATGTGGGGTTCCGGCAAACCCTTAAGGTTCGAACACTGAGGTGCGCGCAAAGTCTTTCCCTCCTACCGATCTACGTCTGGCTCGCTAAGATCTTGCGGACGAACTCAGCAAACTCACAACACAGAAAGAGACACGGGGTTTATATTGGTTCGGGCCACCGTTCTGGTGTAATACCCTACTCCAGTGTGGTGGTGGTGGATTGCCTCTCGGGCTGATGATGAACAGTACAAGGGAATAACAACCTCCTGAGGTTGAGGTGTTCTTGTGTTTGTGTAGCTAAGGAAGATCTGAACTAGCTCCGGCTCAGTTGCCTCCTACTGTGGTGGCTAGTCCTATTTACAGAGGCCCTGGTCCTCTTCCCAAATATCGAGCAGGAAGGGAGCCAACAATGGCGGGCAAATTTGAAGGGGAACAGCTAGTACAAGCTATCCTGACAAAAGCGGTCTTCGCCTGTGAAAAGCTCTGGGGTGACGCCGTCTTGGGCTCCATGATGACCTCCGCCTTACCGTCCTCCTGGTCTTGGTCTTGTTGCACCAATATGGCAACCTTTGCCTGATGCCTCGGTACTCTTCGTCTGCACTTGCCTCCTTAGCACCAAAGGGGAAATAAGGACGCTGCGTGCACCGGCGCCCGCCTGGCACCCGCCTGGCACCGTTCATCATGGCTCACGTCACCAGAGCCTCGTGAGATTTTCCTTGCCTTGATATCTCCGCTCCTCGCGAGCCTGCCTAGCTAGGCCACTCCAAAGGAGGTCTTGCATCATCCGCCTCGCGAGGCTTGGACCCTCGCGAGGGTCTTGGATGCCTTGCCGATGAAGATGGGTCGTACAGCCTGCTGCCCAGCCACGCCATGGGACGCAGGCAGGCAAGTCTGGGGACCCCCGTTCCCAGAACACCGATAGACGGGGCAACCGGACATGCGCATTGTCCCTGCTGCCTTCGCCGAGGCCGGCCCGAATCGGTACCCATTCTTTGTCGACTACTTTTCTTGCAGCCTCTGCCCCCTTCTCTAATTTCTTCAGCGACATCATGCACACCTACGGCTTCCACCTTCTGGATTTTACCCCAAATGCCGTGGTGTGCATGGATCTTTTTGCGCACCTCTGCGAGGGCTTCGTCGGGGTGCATCCCAACACGGCGCTCTTCCACCACTACTTCTTCCCTCGGATCCTAAAGGGGGTGCCATCTCCGGCTATGTTGCCTGGATCCCAAGGTCCAAGGGGACATACCCGGAGGGCACTCAGAATGAGAGGTGGGAGGAGTGGCGGGGCCGGTGGTGCTGGACTGAGGAGGAGGATCCACCAACATTCTACGAGGTTCGCTAGGCGCCGCCAGTTCGCCGAAGTGACTGGAGCGATGTTGATGCAGACGATGCAAAGCTCACGATCGCCACCACCAGGATTCTTCGCCTCACCGAGGCCGGGCTTACCCTCGAGATGATCGGGGCGGATTTCATCCACCACCGAATCGCCCTGCTGCACAATAAGGGGGGGTCGGCCTGGCTCTTCACGAATGCGGATGACATCATGAGGCTTCGCCCCGACCTCGACCACAACCTCACGATGATAGGGCACAACCACTTTTGCTAGCGGCTCTTCCAGCTCGACGTGAACCGCAACGGCAAGGTCGAGTGGTCCGGCAAGGCCGCGAAGGCCGACACGAAGGCCGGCAATGTCGCCAAGGGGGCCTTGTTTAAGTTGCCGGCGGGGGTGGTCCCGCTGAGCAACAACTCGCGTCAAAACGACATCATCGCCATGATGCCGGAGTTCAACACGCATGGCCTCGTCCCAAATTGGGCCAAGACGCCGGAGGATCAGGTGTAGGAGTTTTTTGACACCCTGGAGGAGAAGTACGTCCGTCATGAGCCGTGGCTCATCCAGGACACCACCCAGGCGGAGCTGGGCTACATTGCCGCCAGGGCGACGGAGGTAGAGCTCGCCAAGGAGGCCGGCAACGCTGGCGGCATGGAAGATAAGGCCGCGGTGGCCGCGGAGGAGAAGGAGCTTGCCCAGTGGGCGGAGTCCGTTGGGGAAGCCAGCAGCGCCGGCACCGGAGCCCCTCTCGACGAAGATGTGGTCAACGAGTCGTCGCAGGAGGAGGCCAAGGCTGTCGACCCTCCGGTCACGGGGAGAGGGCGAGTCCTATGGCGGGCCACCTCTGGCGAGCCGGTCCGGCCTGGTAGGGCCGTGCAACCGCGGCAAGCCCAGGAGGGGTCCCCGCGCCAAACGAGGGCCGCGGAGGCGAAGAAGTTGGTGAGGGATGCGGTGGCGAAGAAGAAGGCAGCTGCCTCTTCTTCGTCCAAGCGTGTTCAGACCCCACCTTGTTCCCCCCCCCTCCAGCAGACGTTGACGCGGAGGCCGTCTTCGACTTCGGGTCCCTCAGCCCAAGGAGGAAGAGGAAGGCAGCAGAGGAGCAGGTGGAGGACGAGTAAGTATCTTGTCCCTTTCTGTCATCTCCGTCCACACAGACCGTGCCACTTATCTTGATTCATTTTCATCTTTGCAAGGATGTGGAGACGCTAGCCCAGACGATGAAAAGGGCCAGGGCTTCGGCGGGCAGCCAGCCCCCCCAGTAGGCGCTTTTAGCGCACCGCTGGTGGTGTTGAGCAGCCCGGACAGCAGTCCCTCGGCACAGCCCCCAGCATAAGTTAATCACTCGCCCTTCGTCAACGTGTGTTGGGGGCACGATCCCTTGGTGCTGACATTGTTGTGATTGCAGGAGGAGGACAGCAGCAGGAGGAGCCATAGAGGGCTACCCCCAACATGCCGCCCCGATCGACCATGCCGCCCCGAGGGGCATCCCCGGCAAGGGCGCCAAGCACCGAGCACATGCACACGGAGGAGGAGGAGGCGAACTCGGGTGTTGGTGGCTTCGCCTCAGCGCCAAATGTTGGTAGGGAGGGGACCTCTACTTCCCAGCCCGGCACGGGTAAGTCACTTGCCTTCCGTCCCTGTTCTTTTTCTGTTCTTTCTGAATCTTCGTCTCGGCTTCACCTCATCCCCTTCTCGGTATCCAGAGGACATAGATACCGTCATCGAGGATGTCGCCAAGGACGCCGCGGCGGAGGCCGACAAGATCGCCGCTGAGGAGGCCGCCAGGGGCGCTGCTGAAGATGCCACCAAGGGGCCTGCCGGGGAGCCCGGCAAGGCTTCTGCCGAGGAGGCTGGCAAGGCCGCTGCCGAGCAGGAGGTGGTTGACGACCAACCTTCCTCCTCCGCTGCCTCTGGCTCAGGCAGGTACCTGAGGGTGAGCGACGACCTGTTCGTCCACCTCCCAGGGACGGCGAGCACCGGGGCGCCCGTCGAAGGGGGGGTGTTCGATGATGAAGTGCTCGCCGCCACCGGGCTTGAGGTCGTTGATGAGCTGAGCACCGGTGGCGGCGGTTCCCAAGAAGAGCAGCTCCTCCAGGCCATGGGAGCCAACTTCCAGAAGCTCCAGGCGCTTCACCGCTCTCGCTTGGACATGGCGGAGGAGGACCTAGAGGGGCATGTTGCCGAGGCGCAGGCTTGGTTTCGCCAAGCCCACAAGGACCTAAAGGCCGCCCAGGACACGCTAGCTGAGCGCGACCTAGCGCTCGTCATGAAGCAGGCCGACATCAAGAAGGCCCAGGAACTGGCGAAGCAGGAGGCTGCCCAGGCCGAGGCGGCTCGGCACCAGCAGCAGGCCGCGCAGAACTCCCAGGAGGAGGACCTTGCCGCGCGTGAGGAGAAGCTTGCCACAATGCTCCGCGGCAAGGATGAGGAGGTGGAGAAGCTTGTCGTGCAGCGGACTCAGGAGCTGGAACAGAGGCACAAGGAGGCACTCGATGCCCAGGCTCTCATTCACGCCGACAGGGTGAAGGAGCTGGAGGTGGAGCGGGACGGGCTGAAGGACCAGGTGTGGGTGTCAAAACCGGCGGATCTCGGGTAGGGGGTCCCGAACTATGCGTCTAAGGCTAATGGTAACAGGAGGCGGGGACACAATGTTTACCTAGGTTCGGGCCCTCTCGATGGACGTAATACTGTACTTCCTGCTTGATTTATCTTGATGATATGAGCATTACAAGAGTTGATCTACCACGAGATCGTAGAGGCTAAACCCTAGAGGCTAGCCTATGATTATGATTGTTGTTCTTCTCCTACGGACTAAACCCTCTGGTTTATAAAGACACCGGAGGGGGCTAGGGTTACACAGAGTCGGTTACAGAGAAGGAGATCTACATATCTGAATCGCCAAGCTTGTCTTCCATGCAAAGGAGAGTCCCATCCGGACACGGGACGAAGTCTTCAATCTTGTATCTTCATAGTCCAACAGTCCGGCCAAAGTATATAGTCCGGCTGTCCGAGGACCCCTTAACCCAGGACTCCCTCAGTAGCCCCTGAACCAGGCTTCAATGACAATGAGTCCGACGCGCAGATTGTCTTCGGCATTACAAGGCGGGTTCCTTCTCCGAATACTCCATAGAAGATTTTGAACACAAGGATTGTGTCCGACTCTGCAAAACAAATTCCATACACCACCGTGGAGAGTACAGTACTCCACAAATCTAATCTGCTGACAACGTGACATCACGCCACGACCCGGTCATTATTCGAACCGTTCTCCCTAACCAGCTACTGCGCATGTTGCGAGGCGGTTTTATGGGCATGTCTTATCGAAGCAGAGATCGTGTCCTCCTATCTCGGGATTCTCATCAAGACGGTTATGGGTAATCCAACCGTGTCTTCAGCGCGACACTTGCGGAATAAGAAAGTTTACCGGGCAAGTGGGGAGGCGCTGGATCCCTACCACCTTTATAAGGAGATAAGGACTCCCCTTTTTCACCCACGCCTTCTTCTGCTTATCCATTCCCCTTCCCTCGAGCCCCAGCACCCAAGCGTTCATCTTCTCTGCCCACAAAGGCCTTCTGAAAATGTCTAGATCTAGAGCAGGAGGCAAGTGGATGGCCTCTACCATCCAAGAGAAGGATATCAAAAAGCTTCAGGAGGCCGGGTATCTGGCCCAGAAAATCAGCCACCGTCTCCCGACGGCGGGACAGATCGTCCCTACTCCGGAACCCCTCGAGAGGGTTGTTTTCCTCCCTCGTTTTGTCTGCGGGCTGGGGTTTCCCCTCCACCCATTCGTTCGCGGCATCATGTATTACTATGGGATCGATTTTCATGATCTATCCCCCAATTCCTTCCTCAATATCTCAACGTTCATCGTCGTGTGTGAGGCCTTTCTCCGCATATCGCCACACTTCGACTTATGGCTGAAGATCTTTAATGTGAAGCCCAAGTTAGTGGGAGGTGAGCACGCCAAGTGTGGAGGCACCATGGTGAGCAAGATGCCCAATGTCACATGGCCAACATGTAATTTCAATGATTCCGTCAAAGGGTGGCAGCAACAATGGTTTTACATCACTGAGCCGCGCGACACGAAATGGTCCGCTGCTCCTGAATTCCGATCCGGAGCCCCTGCGGCTTACGCCCTGGCCCAAGAAGGGCCTGGATTGGTCTTCGTCCGACGAGCTATCGGTGCTCCAGATGCGCGTCAAGGATATAGAAGACAAGAATATCAAACTTGTCAATGTAGTCAAGGTGATGTTGGTTCGCCGGATCCTTCCTTGTCAACACCGGGCTTGCAATTTATGGGAACTTGACCCGGCCAAGCACCAGACCCTGCGAGAGATCTTTGGCTCCTCACACAAAGACATCTGGAAGGTGGTTTTTAAGTCCGGCTAATTGTGGCCGGACTCAGCCGATGACCGTGGGTACCACCTGTCCCGCCCCGCAAGTTTGGTAAGCCATTATAAGTTTTATTCGCATAAACCAAGGGAAACGCTTAATGTGTTTTCCACAAGTCTCCTATGGCTGGACGAAGATGGCGGGGCGGATCTACTATCCGGCCCCGCTACCTGAAGAACCGGCCGACCCACTTCTAACGAAGCTGATGGTCTCGGCGCCCTACAGGGCGCCGAAGAAGAAGGCCGAGAAAGAGGCCAAGAAGACCAGGGGTGGCCTCCGTCACTGTGGTGCCTCGGACACGATATCCGAAGACTCCAATGCACGTTCTTCCTCCGAAGAGGACGAGGAGGAGGAAGAATACGAATTCCCAGCAGGGGGAAGAAAGAAAAGGACCGCCTCCAGATCCTTGGCGGCCGAGTCGCCTAAGAAGAGAAAAACTCCTCTTCCAGAGGAGTCCACCGCCGCTGATAGCAGCCCTGGGTGGGATCCTAGGGCTTAGCCCCCGGTGAACTCGTGAGTATATAAAATCTGAATATGTTTATGCGTCCATACTCATCATTGCATAATATTTTAATCTGGGCCATACTTTTTTGCAGTCCGGCAAGGTCCCGCGCCGAGCAATCCTCGTAGGAAGATTTGCTAGGCTCGGATGCTATGGAGAGCGGGACACCCTCGAAGGCCCCTTTCCCCAAACATGTGCATGACACCGAGGCTTTGTCCTAGGAGGACCCAGGCCAAGAAGGGGGGGGGAAACATTGCAAAGGTGGCGCCAGGAGGTCAAACTTCAGGGGCGAGACACATGGGAGAGAAGGCTCCCATGGGCGTCGTCGGCGGGAGCCATCTTGAATTTGGCCCCCAGCCGGACGCAATTCCGGAGACCAATATGGTTCCAGAATCATGTAGGCGGCCTCCCTCGGCTAGAGGGGGTGTACCTATTCCACGTGCAACCTCTGTCCAACCAGAGGTGCTGGATACTTTATTGGCGGTAGTGAAAAGCGCCTCCATCGTCGATGAACACCGTGCCCTTATGGGTGCGGTGATTGAGAAGATTCAGTCTGCGGAGAGTGGACTGAATGAAGCATGTATTAGCCTTATAAGAGGCTTTGAGGTATGTTTTATGAGGTTTCGAAGAGTGTCACGGTATAGATAGTAGCCCCTGATACACTGTTCGATGAGAGAAAGAACCGGACAGAGGATCAAATCTATGTTCGCGGGAGACTCACTTGATGACATTTACCTCTCTTCTTTTATAAACAAGCGTCTGTAGTAACTGCTGCCTCTCATACTGCGGAGGTCTCTGGACTAAATCAAAGTCTGGAGCGGGCCACAGAAAAATTGGGCCAGTTGAAAAGGCAGTTGGAGGATAAACAAGGTATGCAGAAACTTTGCTCACGTTCAGTGCGAATAACTTAAAATATGTTTTATGATTTGCGCCAGGGGCGATGACCGAAGTCGAGGCTCTTAAGAAGGTTGTTGTCGAGGCCGAGAGAAAGGCAGCCGCAGAGCGGGATCTTCATGAGAAGCACGAGGCCAAGGTTATTGAAGCTGAGCAAGATCTTCAAGAGGTTGTGAAAAGATGCGAGGCCTTGGAGCAGAGTCTAACGGAGAAAAAATCCGAACTTACCAAGGCTCATCAGGCCGCATGTGATGCCCAGGGGGAACCCAAGGTGCCCTGCAGGAGATCCAAGAAGCGAGGAAGATCGCGGCGGGTAAGGCTTGTTCCATGTAAAGCAAGTATTTGGGGAGAAAATCATGTTTCTAATCTTGAGTTCAGATTTCTCTAGGGGTATTTGCGGAGCTGCCACATAGAATATCTGATGCCGCACAATTCTACCGAGCCGAAGAAAGCAACACTGCGAGTAAGCTCTTCTGGTCGCAGTATCTGGCACCGAATTATCCGGTGCCTTTTGTCGATCAACTGAAGCAGCTGATCGAACTGCATAAGGTGGCCGAGCTAGCCATGAAGGATTTGATTATCCGGCTATGGCCAGCCGAGACGATTCCAAGCAGCTACTTCGGGCTCGTGAAGCGGCTTGTGAGTGCCTGCCCTTGACTGGATGTCGTCAAGCGGTCAATCTGTATAGAGGGTGCACGAATGGCCTTCGCCCGCGCAAAGGTGCACTGGGGGAAGTTGGATGCTGAAAAGCTGGTGACCGAGGGACCGCTAGAGGGAAAGGAGCACCGCAAGCTTGAGTTATATTATGAAAGTGTCCTGAAAGGATCCTGCCTTGCGGCGGAGGAATGCACCAAGGGCATTATATTTCCATGAATACAATCATGTTATCCTTTGTAATGTTAAACAAGGTCATTTCTATTATTTATTGCCTGTTATATGAAAGTTTATCCTCCTGCGCGGTCGTTTTATATTTTAATCCTGAGAGTTGGCCAGTCGTCGGCTTCTGCCCCCATGTAGGAAGTACGGGGGTGTTCAGGATAAACCTGATCACTCTTTATCCCAGTTTTGGGTCCTTCGAAGGAGCTGTTCAGCACAATGAACCAGGCAATCGGACTATAGGGCTTTATCACCCTCACTTAGCCATATGAGCTTTAGAAAAGGAAGGTAGGCGCAGCCCCTGGTGTTCGGAAGACCACACGAGGAGCTCTATAAGCACCTGATTGGAAGAAAAGTCGATCCATCACACGCTCCATTGGTTATGGCATTATGCGGGAGGAATCCTTAAAGATTCTACAACCTCTCGAACAGCTGACCAGCTCTCGCCGTATCATGACAGTTAGTTTTCGGCTTTCTCCACTGAGGTGCTCGTCCGGAAGAACAGGGACACAATCGCAGTAGTACTCCCTGTGCCGCCTTAGCTGATATAGCGGAACGTAAGGCATCAAAACATGGGAGCCGGGCAAACCCAACATTTGACCCAAGACATGATTCGGAGCTGATGCATATAATGTTATAAGTTCGGGGTGCCGAACTACCATGGAGGTGTTCGGACTTTATTGCCGTGTTATGGGTAAAACGAAGCCCCTGGCATATTAAGGCATATCGCGGTGTACGGATGCCAAAAAGAGTTTCAATAAGAGATAACAACAGATAAGCGTCATATAAATTCACATGTTGTATTTGAATAATACGTTGATGTGTATGAGTACATCTAATGTAATAAAAAGAGAAAATGACTGCGGAACATACTGAGACAAGGCGGGAAGAAGCTGTGTGCGGATCCGGAGTGCAGTCGGATGGTCATCGAGGGGAATATCTGCTACCTCTTGAGCACTGCGTTGGATTTCCTTGAAGCGGAAAGGATTATGCAGCAAAGTAGCGTAAGTATTTCCCTCACTTTTTGAGAACCAAGGTATCAATCCAGTAGGAGGATACGCGCGAGTCCCTCGTACCTGCACAAAACAAATAACTCCTCGCAACCAACGCGATAAGGGGTTGTCAATCCCTTCACGGTCACTTACGAGAGTGAGATCTGATAGATATGATAGGATAATATTTTTGGTATTTTTGTGATAAAGATGCAAAGTAAAATAAAAGCAAAGTAAATAACTAAGTATTGGAAGAATGATATTATGAAGATAGACCCGGGGCCATAGGTTTCACTAGTGGCTTCTCTGAAGAGCATAAGTACTTTACGGTGGTGAACGAATTACTGTTGAGCAATTGACATAATTGAGCATAGTTATGAGAATATCTAGGTATGATCATGTATATATGCATCACGTCTGAGACAAGTAGACCGACTCCTGCCTGCATCAACTACTATTACTCCACTAATCGACCGCTATCCAGCATGCATCTAGAGTATTAAGTTCAAGAAAACAGAAAAACGCCTTAAGCAAGATGACATGATATAGAGGGACAGATTCATGCAATATGATGAAAACCCCATCTTGTTATCCTCGATGGCAACAATACAATACGTGCCTTGCTGCCCCTACTATCACTGTGAAAGGACACCGCAAGATTGAACCCAAAGCTAAGCACTTCTCCCATTGCGAGAAAGATCAATCTAGTAGGCCAAACCAAACTGATAATTCGAAGAGACTTGCAAAGATAACCAATCATACATAAAAGAATTCAGAAGATCCAAATATTGTTCATAGATAATCTTGATCATAAACCCACAATTCATCGGTCTCAACAAACACACCGCAAAAAGAAGCTTACATCGAATAGATCTCCACGAGAGAGGGGGAGAACATTGTATTGAGATCCAAAAAGAGAGAAGAAGCCATCTAGCTACTAACTATGGACCCGAAGATCTAAGGTAAACTACTCACACTTCATCGGAGAGGCTATGGTGTTGATGTAGAAGCCCTCCGTGATGGATGCCCCCTCCGGCGGAGCTCCGGAACAGGCCCCAAGATGGGATCTCGTGGGTACAGAAGGTTGCGGCGGTGGAATTAGGTTTTTGGCTCCGTCTCTGATCGTTTGGGGGTACGTAGGTATCTATAGGAGGAAGGAGTACGTCGGTGGAGCAATAGGGGGCCCACGAGGGTGGAGGGCGTGCCCCCTACCTCGTGGCTTCCATGTTGGTTGCTTGACGTAGGGTCCAAGTCTCCTGGATCTTGTTCGTTCCAAAAATCACGTTCCCGAAGGTTTCATTCCGTTTGGAATCCGTTTGATATTCTTTCTACGAAACTCTGAAATAGGCAAAAAAACAGCAATTCTGGGTTGGGCCTTCGGTTAATAGGTTAGTCCCAAAAATAATATAAAAGTGGATAATAAAGCCCAGTATTGTCCAAAACAGTAGATAATATAGCATGGAGCAATCAAAAATTATAGATACGTTGGAGACGTATCAGGCATCCCCAAGCTTAATTCCTGCTCGTCCTCGAGTAGGTAAATGATAAAAACAGAATTTTTTATGCGGAGTGCTACTTGGCATAATTTCAATGTAATTCTTCTTAATTGTGATATGAATATTCAGATCCGAAAGATTCAAGACAAAAGTTTAATATTGACATAAAATAATAATACTTCAAGCATACTAACAAAGCAATCATGTCTTCTCAAAATAACATGGCCAAAGAAAGTTATCACTACAAAATCATATAGTCTGGTTATGCTCTATCTTCACCACACAAAGTATTTAAATCATGCACAACCCCGATGACAAGCCAATCAATTGTTTCATACTTATGACATTCTCAAACTTTTTCAATCTTCACGCAATACATGAGCGTGAGCCATGGATATAGCACTATATGTGGAATAGGATGGTGGTTATGGAGAAGACAAAAAGGAGAAGATAGTCTCACATCAACTAGGCATATCAAAGGGCTATGGAGATGCCCATTAATAGATATCAATGTGAGTGAGTAGGGCTTGCCATGCAACTGATGCACTTAGAGCTATAAATATATGAAAGCTCAACAAAAGGAACTAAGTGGGGGTGCATCCAACTCGCTTGCTCACGAAGACCTAGGGCAATTTGAGGAAGCCCATCATTGGAATATACAGGCCAAGTTATATTATGAAAAATTCCCACTAGTATATGAAAGTGACAAAATGAGAGACTCTCTATCATGAAGATCATGGTGCTACTTTGAAGCACAAGTGTGGTAAAAGGATAGTAACATTGTCCCTTCTCTCTTTTTCTCTCATTTTTTTTAATTGGGCCTTTTCTCTCTTTTTATGGCCTCTCTTTTTTTTGTCTGGAGTCTCATCCCGACTTGTGGGGGAATCATAATCTCCATCATCCTTTCCTCACTTGGGACAATGATATAATAATGATGATCATCACACTTTTATTTTCTTACAACTCAACAATTACAACTCGATACTTAGAACAAAATATGACTCTATATGAATGCCTCCGGCGGTTTACCGGGATATGCAATAAATCAAGAGTGACATGTATGAAAGAATTATGAACGGTGGCTTTGCCACAAATACAATGTCAACTAAATGATCATGCTAAGCAATATGACAATGATGGAGCGTGTCATAATAAACGGAACAGTGGAAAGTTGCATGGCAATATATCTCGGATTGGATATGGAAATGCCATGATAGGTAGGTGAAAGTGCAACCATCCCTGGGTGGTTTTGGTAATTCCTAACAACATATAGCTCATTGAGCTAACATTCTTTCAAGATTAATATTTCAGGAAAAGCTCAATGGATGGCATGGCATGGATGAGGAAAGTGGATCCCTCAAAATTATAAGGACAAAGGATTGGCTCAAACTTCAATATCAAGACTCTACATTTTATATTTTAGTGATCCAAGATCACATTGAGTCTATAGGACAAGCCAATACTATCAAGGAGGGATGAGGTGTTGCTTAATGAGCCTCTTGCTTCATGTGCTTAGTGATATGCTCCAAAACCCTCAACTATCTTCCCACATCCACTTTTGACCTAAGCCAAAAATCAAAATTGGCCTCACCGATTTTTTCTATCCGGCGCCACCGAGTTTCACTTGTCATAGCCACTGCCACAAACCCTAGCAATTCGGTCTCACCGATAGGGATCTCGGTCTCACCAAGATGGGATTGCAATTTCTCTGTTTCCCTACGTAACGTTTCGGTCTAACCGAAGTGAGCGATCGGTCCCACCGAAATTGCAATGTAAACTCACTGTTTTCTTTTCGTAACATTTCGGTCTCACCGAAAAGAGCGAATCGGTCCCACCGAGTTTACCTGACCAACTCTCTGGTTAGCTTATTACCAAAATCGGTCCCACCGAGTTTGTGTAATCGGTCACACCGAGATTACGTTATGCCCAAACCCTAACCATATCGGTCCTACCGAGTTGCATCTCAGTCTCACCGTAAATCCTAACGGTCACTAGGTTTGCTAAATCGGTCCGACCGAGTTTAACGATTCGGTCCCATCGAGTTTGGCAGATTGTGTGTAACAGTTAGATTTTGTGTGGAGGCTATGTATACCCCTCCACCCACTCTTCATTCGTTGAGAAATCCATCAGAACACATCTACACTTCCAATACACATGTTCTGAGAGAGAACCACCTACACTTGTGTTGAGCTCAAGATATTCCATTCCTACCATATGAATCTTGATCTCTAGCCTTCCCCAAGTTGCTTTCCACTCAAATATTCTTTCCACCAAATCCAAATCCAGTGAGAGATAGTTGAGTGGTGGGGAGACTATCATTTGAAGCACAAGAGCAAGGAGTTCATTATCAACACACCATTTGTTACTCCTTGGAGAGTGGTGTCTCCTAGATTGGCTAGGTGTCATTTGGGAGCATCCGACAAGATTGTGGAGTTGAACCAAGGAGTTTGTAAGGGCAAGGAGATCGCCTACTTCGTGAAGATCTACCGCTAGTGAGGCAAGTCCTTCGTGGGCGACGGCCGTGATGGAATAGACAAGGTTGCTTATTCGTGGACCCTTCGTGGGTGGAGCCCTCCGTGGACTCGCGCAACCGTTACCCTCCGTGGGTTGAAGTCTCCATCAACGTGGATGTACGATAGCACCACCTATCGGAACCACACCAAAAACACCCGTGTCTCCAATTGCGTTTGAATCCTCCAAACCCTTCCCTTTACATTCTTGCAAGTTGCATGCTTTACTTTCCGCTGATCATATACTCTTTTGCATGCTTGCTTGAATTGTGTGAAGATTGCTTGACTTGTGCTAAGATAGCTAAAATCTACGAAGAACTAAAATTGTGAAAAGGCTAGATTTTTATTTGGTCAAGTAGTCTAATCACCCCCCTCTAGACATACTTCCGATCCTACAAGTGGTATCAGAGCTTTGGTCTCCATTTGCTTTGATTTCCATAGCTTTTGGTGGTCATAGCCTTGGTTTCACAACCTAGGAGAGTATGGCGTCTAGCGAGGGAAATTACCGCCGTAGAGGTCCTTACTTTGATGGTACTAATTTTGCTAGTTGGAAGCATAAGATTAAAATGCATATTCTTGGACATAACCTTGCCGTTTGGGCTATTGTGTGTGTTGGCTTGCAAGGTGGCTTCTTTGATGGGAAAGAACCAAACCGTGAAGCTACCGCGGAAGAGTTGAAGATGCTGCAATACAACGCTCAAGCTTGTGATATTCTCTTCAACGGATTGTGCCCCGAAGAATTCAACAAAATCAGCCGTCTTGAGAATGCAAAGAAAATTTGGGATACTTTGATTGATATGCACGAAGGTACCGACTCCGTCAAGGAATCCAAATTGGATGTGCTTCAAAGTCAACTTGACAAGTTCAAAATGAAGGATGGTGAAGGTGTCACTGAAATGTACTCTAGGCTTGCTCTTATCACAAATGAGATTGCCGGCTTAGGGAGTGAAGAGATGACCGATAGATTCATCATCAAGAAGATCGTAAGAGCCTTGGATGGAAAATATGATACCATGTGCACATTGATCCAAATGATGCCCAATTACAAAGATCTCAAGCCAATGGATGTCATTGGAAGAATTGTTGCTCATGAGATTTCACTCAAGGATAAAGAGGAACTTCACAACAAATCAAATGGCGCTTACAAAGCCTCATGTGAAGCCCCCACATCATCAAGTGAGAAGCAAACCTTCAATGAAGAATTGAACTTAATGGTGAAGAACTTCAACAAGTTCTACAAGAGTAGAAGCAAAGATAGAAGCTCCAAGTCAAGGTCCTACAATGACAAAAGATCTTCTAGTCGAGAGCGAAACTGCTACAATTGTCGGAGGCCCGGACACTATTCCAATGAGTGTACGGCTCCCTACAAGAGAAGAGAAGAGTCTCCCAAAAGAAGAAGTAGAAGAGAAGAATCACTATCTAGAGAAAAAAGGAGTAGAGATGATCGTTATGAACGAAGACACACACGGAGAAGCAAGGATTCGGAAAGAAAAGAAAAGTCATCAAGGAGCTACACAAAACAAAGACATCAAGCTCATGTTGGTGAATGGGTATCCGGCTCCGACTCCGACAACCACTCCGAGAGAAGCTATCACTCCGATTCCGAATATACTCAAGATGAAGGTGTTGTCGGTCTAGCACTTGTGTCAACCAACTCCTACAACATATTTGACTCACCAAATGAAGGAGTTGGAACATGCTTCATGGCTAAAGGCCCAAAGGTATCACATCCCGAGTGTGTTGATTTCAATAGTGATGAAGATGACTTGTTAGGTGATGATGATTTACTTGTTGACAACTCTAGTGATGAATACTATGATGAAACGTCAATTAATCATGCTAATCAAGATAAAACGAATGACAATGATAAGGAGAAGATTGAGTCTCTAACTAAAGAACTAAACACTCTTAAGTTAGCTCATGAAACTATCTTAGGAGATCATCGAGAACTTTTAAGGATACATGAGAAATTACGCTTTGAAAAGCTCAACCTTGAGCAAGAGCATGAGTTCTTAAAAGCAATCAATGATGATCTTCGTAAGAAAAGTTATTTTTACATTGCCAAGCATTTACTCTTATCCACTTACATGCCTCAAGTCAAGTCTAGTAACAAGAACAAGAAAGATTCTTCCTCTAGTAGTCACAATGATCATGTTAAATCCTATATTGTTGCTTCTAGTAGTTCTCTTGATTCCACTAATGATTCTCTTAGCCAAGTTACACTTGAGCAAGAAAATAGCCTATTGAATGGAATTATAGAGAAAGTAGTTTACAAGAGCCTTACTGGAAGTAAGCAATTCGAGGAAATTGTACGCAAGCAAGGAAGGCACCGGAAGAATCAAGGTGTTGGTCTTGAATGAAAGTTCAATGCCAATGGAGTTGAGTGGGAAGAAGATCAATACCCCAAGACAAAGTTTCTTCCTCAACAAGAGAAGTATGATCCCACTTCTTTCAAAGGGACACAAGCTCAAGATGAAAGGACAAGCTTCAAGAGGAAAGACTACAAGCAAAAAGGCAAGGACAAGCTTCAAGAGGAAATTGATGCATTTGAAGAAGTTCCTAAGACCTTAGTCAAGTGGATTCCCAAGACTACTTCAAGTTCCACTTCATCAAGTACAACTACAACTCCAAGGATTCCCATCAAGATGGTGTGGATCCAAAAGAAGAAGAACTAGAGAGTTCTTGAGGGTGACTCCGCCAACATACTTCACTCTTATCATTTTGGCAAGAACAAGTGCAATCAACTTCCACATCTTGCACTAGTTCAAGGAGTCACAAACCCTCTTGTTGGTAAGACAAGGGACAAGGTAACCTAAAAGCTTTCATAGACATCATCTTGTATGTGCATCACTCTATGTCTATGGATATTCTTGCTTGTTCCTTGTGGGACTAACCCATGTAGGTATTGAAAGTGCAACTCACTCCAATGGATATCTCCAATTGATCTACATCAACATTGAGCATCCACATCTTCAACATCTACATGAAGTCATCATCGACAAAACCCAAGGTTAGTTCATCCCTCTTAGGGGGGATATCACATCTAGGGGGAGCTTTACTCTAAGACTTGAGCTAAAGCAACTCTAATGGTGTGAACACAACAATGCTTTATGTAAAAGTGGTAACCCCGCTGGTGCTTAAACGATGAGTATGACCTATGATCAAATGTTCTCATTTGACTCCTAGGTCAATATACTCATATATAGATGACCTAGTCATCGCCAATTGCTTGATAGATGCTAGAATTGGTTGTGCATGCTTTGCCACATATTTCAATTGCCATTTTATTGTGTGAGCATGTTGGTTGCATATTTTACTCATTCGAGGACATCCACTTGTTGTTTTTATTGATTGGTTTTGTTTTCTTTTGCCAAGTCGAAGGACAAGAATGCCTAAGAACCCTCTCTAGCTATCTATGCTTTTCTTGTCTCAAACTCTATTCATGCTACATCACAAAATTTGATCAAGTCAGATTCAAACCACTCTGTGTGAGGAGCACTTGGAGTCCCCGATTTGTCGTAGACTTAAACTTCCAAAACCTCTTTGTGCTTTTCGGTCTAACCGATTCCTTCATTTCGGTCATACCAAGATCACTAAGTCGATCTAGGTTTTCACCTCGGTGCAACCGATTTGAACTTTTCGGTCACACCGAGTTGCTATAACAGTCAACAGTTATGCATCTCGGTGCCACCGAGTTGTTCCACTCGGTCACACCGACAGGGTCGGGCTATATATACTCACGGGCAAAATTTTGGAAATTTCTCCGAAACCTCTTTGCCCGCGCATAGCTCGCTCTGTCTCCTGGGTCTTCGGATCGTCCTCCTCGTCGCCAGCCGCCTCCTGTCACTGGTCTCCGCCGCCGTCAACGGATTTCGCCTCCGCGGTTGCCGCCGTAGCGAGTCCACCGCCGTACTAGGGTATGGACTCGATCACAGTGCTATCCCCGTCTGATTCCTAGCACATTGTGTTCATTATGATTCTTGCTACAATTGAAACACTCCTATCCAGTCAAATCAATCCGTAGAATAGTAGCGATTCGAAAATTTAGGTTTAGGTTTCTGCCGAAACCATCTCGGACCCACCGGGTTGCAGAACTCGGTTCCACCGATTCGGCCACGACCATTGCACATGTGGTTCTTGGTCTGACCGAGAATTACAAATCGGTGAGACCGAGTTCAGGACTTTGTGAAACCCTAGCAGTTTCGGTGCCACCGAACTGTGACTCGGTCTGACCGAGTTCACTAGTTTAGGTTCCAAAAGCTGCTTCGGTATCACCGAGTTTGAAAATCGGTTGATCCGAAATGCTTTCTGTGGAAAAGTAAAACTAAGTTTTTGGCTCATTCTTTTGCAAAAATCTCTGCATTTTGTGATGCTCATCCACTCTATCTCATCTATAATCTATTCACAGGGTCAGCAGTCAGAGTTTGCAACATGTCTGATCAGAGTGACAGCCAGAACAAATCTGAGAAGCAGGTTCATATGAGTGAGGG
Source organism: Aegilops umbellulata (assembly GCA_032464435.1). Taxonomy (NCBI): domain Eukaryota; kingdom Viridiplantae; phylum Streptophyta; class Magnoliopsida; order Poales; family Poaceae; genus Aegilops; species Aegilops umbellulata. Next base: position 5,461,769 of record CP136059.1, read on the forward strand.
CACTAGTCCCTCTAGCAGCTCTGATGAGCACCCCAAGCAACTTGCCTAAGGCTGCCACTAGAGCTAGCAAGAAGGAAACTTCTGAATCAGAGGATGAGGACTATGTGGTAGAGGAGGAAGCCACATCTAAGAAGAAGGTGCTCAAGAAAGAATATGGGTCAGCTGCAGCCATCAAGCCTGGAATGCATAAAAAGGCACCTGCAAGGAGATTCCTACTTCTAAGCCTAGGAAGGCTGTAACTGAAGAAACCATGAAGTTTACCATGGAATCTGAAGAGGAAGCAAGTGGCCATGATAAGAAGAAGAAGAGAGCCAGAACCACTACTGCCAGAGTTCTTGGCAAACCCTCCATGAGGAGAGACTCTCAGGGAGAAGAAGAAGAAGAGGTTGCTACACCAGCACCCAAGGCACAGAAGCTTATGAGTGATGCCATATGGACAGGGGCTACTTCATCTAAGCCCAAGGAAGCACCCATAGCTACCTCCAAGCCCAAGAGCGCACCTAAGAGGAACACTAGAAATATATCCGCTGCTGAAAAGAACAAGGCCCCAGTGCCTGATATTGCTGAAGAAGAAGAAGAAGGACAAGTTCTCAGGAAGCTCAAGCCCAAGATCCCAGACCACAATGATGCTCATCCTGTGGCTGCGGACATGAAAATTAGAAGAGATTCAGGGCTGAGGAAGTGGAGAGAAGCAGATCCATATGCTTCAAGGAGAAGAACTGCTGTGGATTACATGTTTCACACCAAGGAACAACAAGATTTCTATGAGACAGTGCTGCTGGATAAGAAGCCCATAGTGTGTGACATGAGATGGGTTGACTGGGAATATATCAAGGAGAACGAAGAACACTATCCTGGAGTGTATGACAACTTCAGTGCTTGTGGAGTTGCAGACTTTGTTGGGAAAAAGCTCACAAAGTGGAATGAGGAGGTCATTATGCAATTCTACTCCACACCACATTTCTATCCAGATGGCAGGATAGTTTGGATGTCAGAAGGCACTAGATATCAGTCTACAGTTACTGAATGGGCACAGCTGATTAATGCCCCAGAAGAGAAGGAAGACGACTTGGATATCTATGCCAAGAAGAAGATGGATCACAATTCAATGTCAAATATGTACAAGGAGATCCCAAACAAAGCACTTGAAACCTTCAAGTTTGGCTCAGTGCACTTCCTTCTGTCAGGGCTGCCCACTATCAACTGGATTCTAAGGCACACTCTCTTGCCCAAGTCAAGTGATCACAAGATGATCCGAGGCCATGCAATAAACTTGCTTCACATATTTGATGTGCCACAGAAATTCAAAGTGATGAGCCTCATGGTAGAAACCATTAAGAGGATAGCAGCTGATCAGAAGAGGAGATGTGGATATGCCCCACAAATTCAGGAGTTGATTAACTCAAAGATGGGCACAGGCACATACCTGCTAGATAAGGAACACCTGCCCATCCATCCAGATTTTGAGGACAATCAAGTTGTCATGAATGAGAATGAACCATCATCTGCACATGCACAAGCAAAGAAGGAGAAGGCAAAATGGAGAAAGCTGCCAAGATGCCAACTCAAGAGGAGGCATCTGAGTACTTCTTGAAGAACAAGCAGGAGCAGCTCAGTTACCTGATAGCATCCACTCTGAGAATTGAGAAAGGACTAGCCACCATGACTCGAAACCAAGAGAGCTTGGAAAGAATCATGGAACAAAAGTTCTATGACCTAGATGTGAAAGTAACGGAGATTCAGTCTGCCGTGGAGCAATTACAGAATGATATGCAGGAGAGGAAGGGCAAGACCACAACTGACGCATTTGCTAGAGTGCCCAGAGCTCAGAGATCGTCTGCAGTGCCAGTTCCTGACACCAGAGCCACCACTTCTGCACCAGCTACAGCTTCAGTTCCACTAGCTCCAGCTCCTACCCCAGCAGCTCCAACCACTTCTACTGAAGCCTTCGTCCTTGGCGTCATCCGGACTCCACCAACTGAAGACCAAGCCTGAGGGTCGTTTAGTGCTATGCATTTTCTATGAACTTTCTGGTAACTTGTTGCCAAAGGGGGAGAAAAATGTATAGATCATAGGCTTCGAGAGAGAGAGAGAGAGAGTTTGTATTTGTTCTCTCTTGTCCTCTTGGTTGAAACTTTATTTGCTTTTGAGTGCTTGAGATACTATGCCTTAATCTGTGAGACATTGATGATCATGTGTTTGATCATAAGCTACACTTAATGCTTGTTGGATGTTATTATCAGTTTATTCTTATTTTGATCATTCACTTTGCTTGGTGATGAGTGCATGTATTTAATTCTTATCATTTTGAGCACTCCACCAAGAGGTATGTGACATGGAAGAGTAACCCATGATCCTAACTCATTGTGCATTTGCAGTCCAAAGCAAATCTTAAAATATGCACAAATTTAGGGGGAGCTCTTGCTTATCACATACTTCTCAAAGCGACGATATATTTCATTCTTATTATCATTTATCGAATCTTTGATCTATTTGTTGTCATCAATTATCAAAAAGGGGGAGATTGAAAGTGCAAACATCCCTGTGTGGTTTTGGTAATTCCTAACAACATATAGCTCATTGAGCTAACATTATTTCAAGATTAATATTTCAGGAAAAGCTCAATGGATGGCATGGCATGGATGAGGAAAGTGGATCCCTCAAAATTATAAGGACAAAGGATTGGCTCAAACTTCAATATCAAGACTCTACATTTTATATTTTAGTGATCCAAGATCACATTGAGTCTATAGGACAAGCCAATACTATCAAGGAGGGATGAGGTGTTGCTTAATGAGCCTCTTGCTTCATGTGCTTAGTGATATGCTCCAAAACCCTCAACTATCTTCCCACATCCACTTTTGACCTAAGCCAAAAATCAAACTCGGCCTCACCGATTCTTTCTATCCGGCGCCACCGAGTTTCACTTGTCATAGCAACTGCCACAAACCCTAGCAATTCGGTCTCACCGATAGGGATCTCGGTCTCACCGAGATGGGATTCCAATTTCTCTGTTTCCCTTCGTAACGTTTCGGTCCAACCGAAGTGAGCGATCGGTCCCACCGAAATTGCAATGTAAACTCACTGTTTTCTTTTCGTAACATTTCGGTCTCACCGAAAAGAGCGAATCGGTCCCACCGAGTTTACCTGACCAACTCTCTGGTTAGCTTATTACCAAAATCGGTCCCACCGAGTTTGTGTAATCGGTCACACCGAGATTATGTTATGCCCAAACGCTAACGATATCGGTCCTACCGAGTTGCATCTCAGTCTCACCGAAAATCCTAACGGTCACTAGGTTTGCTAAATCGGTCCGACCGAGTTTAACGATTTGGTCCCACGAAGTTTGGCAGATTGTGTGTAACGGTTAGATTTTGTGTGGAGGCTATATATACCCCTCCACCCACTCTTCATTCATTGAGAAAGCCATCAGAACACATCTACACTTCCAATACACATGTTCTGAGAGAGAACCACCTACACTTGTGTTGAGCTCAAGATATTCCATTCCTACCATATGAATCTTGATCTCTAGCCTTCCCCAAGTTGCTTTCCACTCAAATCTTCTTTCCACCAAATCCAAATCCTGTGAGAGAGAGTTGAGTGTTGGGGAGACTATCATTTGAAGCACAAGAGCAAGGAGTTCATTATCAACACACCATTTGTTACTTCTTGGAGAGTGGTGTCTCCTAGATTGGCTAGGTGTCACTTGGGAGCCTCCGACAAGATTGTGGAGTTGAACCAAGGAGTTTGTAAGGGCAAGGAGATCGCCTACTTCGTGAAGATCTACCGCTAGTGAGGCAAGTCCTTCGTGGGCGACGGCCGTGATGGAATAGACAAGGTTGCTTATTCGTGGACCCTTCGTGGGTGGAGCCCTCCGTGGACTCGTGCAACCGTTACCCTCCGTGGGTTGAAGTCTCCATCAACGTGGATGTACGATAGCACCACCTATCGGAACCACGCCAAAAACATCCGTGTATCCAATTGCGTTTGAATCCTCCAAACCCTTCCCTTTACATTCTTGCAAGTTGCATGCTTCAGTTTCCGCTGCTCATATACTCTTTTGCATGCTTGCTTGAATTGTGTGAAGATTGCTTGACTTGTGCTAAGATAGCTAAAATCTACGAAGAACTAAAATTGGGAAAAGGCTAGATTTTTATTTGGTCAAGTAGTCTAATCACCCCCCTCTAGACATACTTCCGATCCTACAGTAGGTCTGGTGGCTGTTTTGAGGAAGCTATATGGTGGGTGTATGATACCAGCGAAAAGTGCGCGGTATTAGAGAGGCTAGCAATGGTGGAAGGAAGAAAGTGTGTATAATCCATGGACTCAACATTAGTCATAAAGAACTCATATACTTATTGTAAAAATCTACAAGTTATCAAAGCAAAGTATTACGCGCATGCTCCTAGGGGGATAGATTAGTAGGGAAAGACCATCGCTCATCCCCGACCGCCACTCATAAGGAAGACAATCAATAAATAAATCATGCTCCGACTTCATCACATAACGGTTCACCATACGTGCATGCTTCGGGAATCACAAACTTTAACACAAGTATTTCTCAAATTCACAACTACTCAACTAGCATGACTCTAATATCACCATCTTTATATCTCAAAACAATTATCAAGCATCAAACTTTTCTTAGTATTCAACACACTCATAAGGAAGTTTTTACAAATCTTGAATACTAAGCATATTAGGATTATTTAAGCAAATTACCATGCTATTTAAGACTCTCAAAATAATCTAAGTGAAGCATGAGAGATCAATAGTTTCTATAAAACAAATCCACCACCGTGCTCTAAAAGGTATAAGTGAAGCACTAGAGCAAAACTATATAACTCAAAAGATATAAGTGAAGCACATAGAGTATTCTAATAATTTCCAAATCATGTATGGCTCTCTCAAAAGGTGTGTAAAGCAAGGATGATTGTGGCAAACTAACAAATAAATACTCAAATAATACAAGACGCTCCAAGCAAAACACATATCATGTGGTGAATAAAAATAGAGCTCCAAGTAAAGTTACCGATGGAAGTAGACGAAAGAGGGGATGCCTTTCGGGGCATCCCCAAGCTTTGGCTTTTTGGTGTCCTTAGATTATCTTGGGGGTGCCATGGGAATCCCCAAGCTTAGGCTCTTGCCACTCCTTGTTCCATAATCCATCAAATCTTTCACCCAAAACTTGAAAACTTCACAACACAAAACTTAACAGAAATCTCGTGAGCTCCGTTAGCGAAAGAAAACAAAAGACAACTTCAAGGTATTGTAAAGAAATCATTCTTTATTTATATTGGAGTTAAACCTACTGTATTCCAACTTCTCTGTGGTTTATAAACTATTTTACTAGCCATAGATTCGTCAAAATAAGCAAAAAACACACGAAAAACAGAATCTGTCAAAAACAGAACAGTCTGTAGGAATCTGTAACTAACGCAAACTTCTGAAACTCCAAAAAATATACCAAAATAGGACGACCTAGACAATTTGTTTATTGATCAGGAGCAATTGGAATCAGTATTTTATCACATTCTGGTGATTTTTTAGCAATTGTTTTCGTCAACATAAAGTTTCTGGAAATTACAGCAAGATCAAATAACTATCATCCAAGAAGATCCTATAGGTTTAACTTGGCACAAACACTAATTAAAACATTAGAATACATCTAACCAGAGGCTAGAACAAATATTTATTCCTAAACAGAATCAGTTTAACGCCCCTAGCTAGGCATAATAGCAAGGATAGATCTAGGTATTGCCATCTTTGGTAGGCAATTCTTCAATGAGACACCTATTATCCTTAGAAATTTATTTCTTTTTAGTTATTATCAAACTTTTAGGCACAAGATCGAAAAATTCACTTGTAGCAAATGGTTCCTTAATGATAGCAAAAAGATTGGGGTTAATACTTATAGATTTTAGGTCTGCAATTTCCTTACTAGAGGATTCACCCTTATTTTTAGGAACATACATAAGCTTGCCAATTTTAGTCGGAGGACTAGGAGTATTCTTTACGGAAGAAAAAGCGGTTCCCAAGTTGGTAATGATACCCTCAAGTTTATCGATTCTAGAGGAATCTTGATTTATTCTTTCATTAACTATGGGTTCCTTCTCCTTAATATTTTTCAAAGTGACTCCTACCTTAGATCCGTATTGGGTAATTTGGTTGTGGATCTTTTTATCAAGATTTTCAGTTAACTCCACGGTAGCAACTTTATTTTCAATAATTTCAAGTCTTTGCATTACATGCTCCAAAGTTAACATAGTTCCATTAACCAAAAGAGGTGGTGAGCCAAATAAATCTATCATAGCATTATAAGAATCAAAAGTATGGCTACCCGAGAAGTTCCCTCCGGTAATGATATCAAGAATATATCTATACCAAGGATTAGTGCCTACATAAAAATTACGTAGAAGAACAGAAGTAGATTGCTTTCTGGCAGAACTATTTTGAGCATTGCAAATTCTATACCAAGCATCTTTTAGATTTTCTCCCTCCCTTTGCTTAAAATTTAGAACTTCATTCTCGGGAGACAACGGAGAAGATAACGGACTAGCCATAGCGACAAGCAACGGAAAAGAAGCGGACAGAAAAGAGAGGGCAAATAAAACAGCAAGGGTGAAGTGGGGGAGAGGAAAATGAGAGGCAAATGGCAAATAATGTAATGCGGGAGATAAGGGTTTTGTGATGGGTACTTGGTATGTTCAATTTTGCGCAGACTCCCCGGCAACGATGCTAGAAATTCTTCTTGCTACCTCTTGAGCACTGTGTTGGATTTCCTTGAAGAAGAAAGGATGATGCAACAAAGTAGCATAAGTATTTCCCTCAGTTTTTGAGAACCAAGGTATCAATACAGTAGGAGGCTATGCACGAGTCCCTCATACCTGCGATAAGGGGTTGTCAATCCCTTCACGGTCACTTACGAGAGTGAGATCTGGTTGATATGATAGGATAATATTTTTGGTATTTTTGTGATAAAGATGCAAAGTAAAAAAGAAAAGGAAATAACTAAGTATTGGAAGATTGATATGATGAAGATAGACCCGGGGGCCATAGGTTTCACTAGTGGCTTCTCTCAAGAGCATAAGTATTTTACGGTGGGTGAACGAATTACTGTTAAGCAATTGACAGAATTGATCATAGTTATGAGAATATCTAGGTATGATCATGTATATAGGCATCACGTCCAAGACAAGTAGACCGAGTCCTTCCTACATCTACTACTATTACTCCACTCATCGACCGATATCCAGCCTGCATATTGAGTATTAAGTTCAAGAAAACAGAGCAACACCTTAAGCAAGATGACATGATGTAGAGGGATAGATTCATGCAATATGATAAAAAAATCATCTTGTTATCCTCGATGGCAACAATACAATACGTGCCTTGCTGCCCGTACTGTCACTTGGAAAGGACACCGCAAGATTGAACCCAAAGCTAAACACTAATCCCATTGCGAGAAAGATCAATCTAGTAGGCCAAACCAAACTGATAATTCGAAGAGACTTGCAAAGATAACCAATCATACATAAAAGAATTCAGAAGATTCAAATATTGTTCATTGATAATCTTGATCATAAACCCACAATTCATCGGTCTCAACAAACACACCGCAAAAAGAAGATTACATCAAATAAATCTCCACGAGAGAGGGGAGAACATTGTATTGAGATCTAAAAAGAGAGAAGAAGCCATCTAGCTACTAACTATGGACCCAAAGGTCTGAGGTAAACTACTCACACTTCATTGGAGAGGCTATGGTGTTGATGTAGAAGCCCTCTGTGAAGAATGCCCCCTCCGACGGAGCTCCGGAACAGGCCCCAAGATGGGATCTCGTGGGTACAGAAGGTTGCGACGGTGGAATTAGGTTTTTGGCTCCGTCTCTGATCGTTTGGGGGTACGTAGGTATATATAGGAGGAAGGAGTACGTCGGTGGAGAAATAGGGGGCCCACGAGGGTGGAGGGCGCGCCTGGGAGGGTAGGCGTGCCCCCTACCTCGTGGCTTCCCTGTTGGTTGCTTGACGTAGGGTCCAAGTCTCCTAGATCTTGTTCGTTCCAAAAATCACGTTCGCGAAGGTTTCATTCCGTTTGGACTCCATTTGATATTCTTTTTCTGCGAAACTCTGAAATAGGCAAAAAAAATAGCAATTCTGGGCTGGGTCTCCGGTTAATAGGTTAGTCCCAAAAATAATATAGAAGTGGATAATAAAGCCCAATATTGTCCAAAACAGTAGATAATATAGCATGGAGCAATCAAAAATTATAGATACGTTGGAGACGTATCAATATCAAAGGGTTCCCTTACGCGTCCGAGCTGTTTCTATATTGCCGGTCCTGGCCTGGGCAAAAATGAACCGATAAAGAAAAATCAAGGAATGTTTGTGTGCCACAGAGTGGTTGAGCCGCAGTATGTGGCCTGTCCTGGCTTTTGTCGGAGTGTTTAATTGAGCTCTGGACGAGCCGGGCTATCCTGCCACAAAGTAGTTCGGACTCCTTTGACGGTGATCGGGAGCTTGGCCGTCGACTGGTGGTTCGATTGAAAGGTGCCACTCGTTGCTTCTGCTGTTAAAGCGGTGGTATACTCTTTGGTACCGAGGGGGAGTTCGGCCTTGCCATTAACCGTGATGACGCCACGCGGACCGGGCATCTTGAGCTTATGGCAGGCATAATGTGGCACCGCGTTGAATCGAGCGAACGCAGTTCGTCCGAGCAGTTCCTGATAATCACTGTAAAAGGGGCAATGTCGAAGATTAACTCTTCGGCACGGTAATTGTCTGTTGATCCGAAGACTACCTCAAGGGCGATGGAGCCTGTACAGCTGGCCTCCACACCTGGTATAATACCTTCGAAGGTGGCTTTAGTGGGCTTGATCATCGAATGATCGATACCCATCTTGCGCAGGGTGTCCTGGTAAAGCAGGTTTAGACTCCTGCCTCTGTCCATAAGGACTCGTGTGAGGTGGAACCCATCAATTATTGGGTCGAGGACTACTGCGGCTGAATTGCCCCGATTGGTATTAACCGGACGATCCGTGCGGTTGAAGGTGATCGGCCCTAGTTTATATTGTGGGGCGACTGGTTTCGTTAAGTCGACATCCCTAAGGGTGTGCATCCGTTCCAGGTTGGGAATGTGGGTGGCATTTACCATGTTCACCGTTTTGATTTGCGGAGGAAATTTCTTTTGCACTCCTGTATTCGGTGATCTGGGCTCCTCGTCACCATCATCGCTTTGAGACACCTTCTCCTTGTTTTTGGCACCTGACCTGCCGGCTTGTTTGAAGACCCAGCATTCTCTGTTGGTATGATTGGCTGGTGTTCCTGGGGTGCCATGAATTTGGCATGGATGGTCGAGTATGCGGTCCAGACTGGACGGGCCTGAATTGTCATTTTTGAATGGCTTTTTCCGCTGATCGGACTTAGAGCCACTGAATCCGGCATTGACTGCCGTGTCTTCGGCATTATCACCATTTTTGTGACGCTTGTGGTTGTTGCGTCGGGGTTTGCCGTTGCTATCTCTGGCCTCTGATGTGCCAAGATTGCTTTCTGTGTTGTTGCTACAGGCCAACCAGCTATCCTCGCCCGCGCAAAAGCGGGTCATCAGTGTCATGAGGGCTGACATGGATTTTGGCTTCTCTCGGCCGAGATGTCGGGCAAGCCACTCATCACAGATGTTATGTTTAAAGGCCGCTAGGGCTTCGGCCTCCGGACAGTAGACAGTTTGGTTCTTTTTAGTTGGGAACAGAGTCAAGAATTTCCTGGCTGACTCCCCGGGCTGTTGGGTTATGTGACTCAAGTCATCAGCATCCGGTGGTCGCACATAAGTTCCCTAGAAGTTGTCAAGGAATGCGTCTGCCAGGTTCTCTCAACTTCCGATGGAGTTTTCTGGCAAGATATTTAGCCAATGCCGAGCCGTCCCTTTGAGTTTTAGTGGGAGATACTTGCTGGCGTGTAGATCATCCCCGCGGGCCATGTGAACGTGGAGGAAGAAATCCTCTATCCATACCACGGGGTCTGTAGTACCATCATATTATTCAATGTTCACGGGTTTAAACCCTTCTAGGAATTCATGATCCATTACTTCATTAGTGAAGCATAGGGGGTGTGCGGCGCCTCTGTGCCGGGCTATATCACGACGCAGTTCATACGAGTCTTGTCTGTTGTATTTGGCCCGGCCGGATTTGCTTTTAGTATATCCGGCGTGACAGTCATCGTCACGCGTTAGGGCGTGCCCTCGTGATCCGTAGATCGATCTTGTATGTCCTGCCTTGTTTTCCAATACGTCTCGCAGGTCCTGCGTGTAGCCCCGGGCCTTGGTGTTTTTGTTTGACTGGCGATGGGGTGCGGAGTTGGGCTGATACACCGCTTTGTCTCGTCCACAAGGTGGTCGGTCAGCCACATCATCCACTGGTAGTGTAGGCTTTAATGCTTCCCCCTCGAGTTGGGGTAGCAACCTGCGCTTTGGGTAACTTTTGGTTGGGCGCTCGAGTTCGTATTCCTTGGCTACCAGGACCTCGGTCCATCTATCCGCTAGCAGATCTTGATCAGCTTGAAGCTGCTGCTGCTTTCTCTTCAGGCTTTTTGCTGTGGCTATAAGCTGGCGCTTGAAGCGCTCCTGCTCGACGGGATCCTCAGGCACGATGAATTCTTCGTCGCCGAGGCTCACCTCGTCTTCGGAGAGGGGCATGTAATTGTCATCCTCTGATTCTCCGTCTGTCGCCTGTTCTTTAGGGCTAGCTTGCCCATCCTCCCGCTTGAAGCCTGGCTGGGGGGGATTGTCTTTGTCTTCGGCACTATCTGTAGCATTATTGTCTCTTGTGCCGGTATAGCTGATTTTGCTGTGGCAGGGCTTAGAGCAGCGCCGATGACGCCGGTGCTTAGATTGCTTCTCAAGGGGATTATCCTTTGTCGCATTATTGCCATCACTTTCTTTGGGGGTGTCCACCATATATATATATATATATATATATATATATATATATATATATATATATCATATGATGAGGTGGCTGTCCAGCGCCCTGTGGGCGGTGGTTCCTGTTCTTCTCCTGCATCATCGTCCATACCGTCGATGTCTTCGGAGCCGAAATCAAGCATGTCAGTTAAGTCGTTGACAGTGGCTATTAAGTGGGTGGTGGGTGGGAAACGAACTTCTTCGTCGTCCGCTTCCCACTCAAGCCGGACATAGTTTGGCCAAGGGTCTCCTGACAAGGAGAGAGACCTCAATGAATTTAGCACGTCGCCCAAGGATGAGTGCTTAAAGATATCCGCGGAGCTAAACTCCATGATCGGTGCCCAATCAGATTCGGTAGGCACGAACACAAGTGGTTCGGAGCCTGTGGCCGGGGACGAATCCAAGGGTCCGATGGCACAGGTCTCATAGGAGGTGAAGTCAGTATTCGGCTCTATCGCCGCTGGGTGTGCGGCCTCCGTGGCGGGGTCCATCCACCCGTCCTTGGATGGCACAACGTGCTCCAAATTGAGGGCCGGAGTAGCCGCAGGTGCGACCTCCCGAACACCGTCCGACGGCAGAGCTAAGTCATGCTTATCGTGACTGTGCGGCGCACCTGACATGGGCTCGAATCTGTTGAAGATCAAGTCTCCATGGATGTCGGCAGTATAGTTCAAGCTTCCAAACCTGACCTGATGGCCAGGGGCGTAGCTATCGATCTGCTCCAGATGGCCAAGTGAGTTGGCCCGCAGTACGAAGCCGCCGAATACGAAGATCTGTACGGGGAGAAAAACCTCACCCTGGATCACATCATTGCCGATGATCAAAGGAGCCATCAAGCCTTTATCGTGACGGCACAGTGGAACTCTCAATGAAAGCACCAATGTCGGTGTCAAAACCGGCGGATCTCGGGTAGGGGGTCCCAAACTGTGCGTCTAAGGCTAATGGTAACAGGAGGCGGGGGACACAATGTTTACCAAGGTTCGGGCCCTCTCGATAGAGGTAATACCCTACTTCCTGCTTGATTGATCTTGATGATATGAGTATTACAAGAGTTGATCTACCACGAGATCATAGAGGCTAAACCCTAGAGGCTAGCCTATGATTATGATTGTTGTTCTTATCCTACGGACTAAACCCTCCGGTTTATATAGACACCGGAGGGGGCTAGGGTTACACAGAGTTGGTTACAGAGAAGGAGATCTACATATCTGAATCGCCAAGCTTGTCTTCCACGCAAAGGAGAGTCCCACCCGGACACGGGACGAAGTCTTCAATCTTGTATCTTCATAGTCCAACAGTCCGGCCAAAGTATATAGTCCGGCTGTCCGAGGACCCCTTAATCCAGGACTCCCTCACCAGGTCCTGAAGCTGTCCAAAGAGAAGGATACGCTCAACGGTGCTCTGGTTGAGGCGCAGGGCGCGGTCCTCAGCAGGGCTGGGCAGCTTTCCGAGGCCAACAACTCCATCAAAGACCTCCAGCTAAAGCTGGAGGGTCTCGAGGGGATGCTGTCGGAGGCCAAAACCCGGGAGGAGACCCTGACCAAGGATCTGGAGGCCGAGAAGCAGCTGCGGAAGAACAAGACCGCCAACCACAAAGACTTTGTGGAGGGCGAGAATCGCTAGATCGGGCGCCTCGAAGGCGTCGCTGGCAGGGTCACCACGCAGCTGGCTACCATGGGGATGCCCAATGTGAGGTACACCCCGGAGTGCAACGTGAGCCCCAATGCCAAGCTGAACCTGTTCTTTGAGGGTGTCTTCAGGGCCCTGGAGCAGCTTCACTCCAGCTGGGCGGCCTCTCTGGTCGATGAGGCCCGGAGGCTTTGCCAGGGTGCTATGACCAAGGTCGTCACCAAGATGGCGTACTGGAATCCCAACCTCGACTTCGATGCCGTGCTGGATAGCTTGCTGGAGGATGCGGACCTCGCGGCGCTCAAGGAGCATATAAAGCCCATCATCAGCCGCATCGACGGAATTCAGAGGGTAGAGGGCCAGCGCCAGGATTAGGAACCCCGTCTCTCACTGCCGCTGCAGGTTCATGACCAAGACAATTTTTATCTTTAGTTAGAACTGCAGCAACACTTGATGTAATATAACTCTTCAGTACTTTTGATATTATGCACGTTACTTTCATGTTCAATCCCCCCTTTGTATGTTCACCCTACATTAATCGGGTAGGCTTGCCGGCGCGTAACCCAGGCCACGACGCCTTGAGGATGGATCCCCAATAGCCTACCGGGTATGCTTGCTGCCAGGCAAGCCACCTTACCGCCCTCAACGTGGCCATTCGAACTGTCGAGCTTGAATCGAGTTAGAGTCGAGTTAGAATCGAGAACGTCACTAATTCCGGAAGGCTACCCTGCCGCTCTCAACACGGCCTCTTGAGCTGCCGAGCGGACTCGAAACAGAGCAAGGGCGTTGCCAATCGCAAAAGGGCCCCCCCTTAAGTGCAAGTTTTCCATACATAGGGCAGGACCTTCGAGGATAATAACCTTATATATATAAAGAGAAATCGCTCAAAGTTTCACATGACTTAGCTTTTCTGTCGTTGCGAGGGCGCCCACCGCATCTGCAGATGGTGCCATCAGGCTTGGTCGTCTTCTTCCATGGAATGACGGCCAAAATGGAGTCGTTGCTCCAATCAGACTAGATTTCGACATCTGCGCCCCTACCTGGCGCGCCAAAGATGTCGGGGGAATCGACACCTATGGAATCACTTGGATTCCTTCTATGGTTGGCGGGCGCGGGGTTGTGCAAAGGGCGGGTCTGACAGGAAGCACGCGGATCATTTACCCAGGTTCAGGCCGCGAAGATGTGTAATACCCTAGTCCTGCTTTGGTGGATGTATTCGAGTGTTCTTGTGTTCTTGAGCTAGCAATGGGGTGTAACTTTCCCAAAAGATTCGAATCCTTCTCCTGGTCACCTCGGGCCTCCTTTTATAGGAAAAAGGGGTTGCCATATTGGCACACAAGAGGTGGAAAGGTCTACAGTCGATAAGCCTATCCTCTGGTACCGTCGGACAAACGCATTTAATGCGCTGCCGATGTGCCCCTCTCACTTTATCGGGGACGGCAAGGAAGCACGTCCCAGCTGTCGCCGGCTCGCCCGGTTCTGACATGCGTCCGCACTGACGAGGCATTGCTGCGCCACGTTGGCTGGCTGCTGGGCCGGCACGGTGGTGGAGCCTTCATAAGGGTTGCATGCCACCATGCAGGTGCTTGCTGAGTCGGTGTAGAGGCCGCCCGTCGCCACGCAGGTGCTTGCCCAGTTGGTTGAGCTAACAGCTGCTTGGGGACGGCGGTGGAATCTTGGTAGGCGCGGGCCTGGCTGTGGCCCCGCTGATGCCCTCAGCAAGGATCTTGCCTGGGGTCTTGTGGATTTCCTCGGCTAGGATCTCGCCGAGGGTCGCCGTCTTCTGGTCCTCATCTGATCCTGTGTATTTATGATCTTGACAAAGATCTGCATGCCACCACGGAGGTGCCTCCCGAGCCCTGGTTCCAATGTAGTTGTTGATGGTGTTTGGAACCCTTGGGCTCAAGGGTGGCTCGCTCTGCTGGCGTTGGGCAAGTTTCCCCAGCAAAGCTCTTGCCGGGCTGCGGAGGTCGTCCCGACAAGGGACTTGCCGGGGGGTCCACCTCGCCCCTTTGCTCTTTGTGTTCTTTGGTCTTGGCGTTGCTTCTGCTCGCCTCGTGCTTCGGCTTCTCTCCGGCTTCCCTCCTCTGCCCTGCTAAGTGTGGCCGTGGCGTGCAGCTCTGACTGCCCTGTGCACAAGTGAAGGGGTCAAAAGGAGAGCCCCTACTTTTGTATACCGACATTCATACTTCATAAATTATTTCTTTTATCATTTACCTACTCGAGGACGAGCCGGAATTAAGCTTCGGGATGTTGATACGTCTCCGACGTATCTATAATTTATGAAGTATTCATGCCATGTTTATAACAATTCTACATGAATTTGGTACGATTTGATTAGAACTAACTCAGACTGATGCTGTTTTCAACAGAACGACCGTGCTGTTGTTTTTGTGCAGAAATAGAAGTTCTCGGAATGGGCTGAAAATTAATGGAGACTTTTTCTAGAAAGTATAAAAAATACTGGAAGGAAAAGATACCGAAGAGGAGTCTTGGGGCCACCACAAGGGTGGGGGCGCCCCCTAGGGGGCGCCCTCCATCCGTGTCATCGCCTCATGGGGCCCCCTGACATGAAACCAACGCCAACCCCTCCTATAAATCCTAAAAACCCTAGAGCAGAAGAGAGATCGAGAGTTCCGCCGCCGCAAGCCTCTGTAGCCACGAGAAACCAATCTAGTCCCTCTCTGGCACCCTGCCAGAGAGGGCCAACATCACTGAAGGTCATGGAAGAGGAAGCTGGAGGGGTCACCATCGCCATGTAGGCCAAGGACCAGAGGGAGAACCTTTCCAGCTAAGGGGGAGGCCATCGAGGAGGAAGTAGAAAGGGGAGAACCGCTCCCCCCTCTCCCTTGGTGGCACCGGAGTGCCATCGAGGGAACCATCACCGTGGTGATTGTCTTCATCAACATCACCATCATCATCACCATCCTCATCTCTTTTATGCGGTCCAATCTCATGCACCCCGCTGCAATCCCCTACTTGAACATGGTGCTTTATGCCACATATTATGATCCAATGATGTGTTGCCATCCTATGATGTTTTAAGTAGATTTTCTTTCTCTTTTGGGTTGATTGATGATCTAGATTGGTTTGAGTTGTATGTTTTATTTTGGTGCTGTCCTATGGTGCCTTCCGTGTCGCGCACACGTGAAGGATTACCGCTGTAGGGTGTTGCAATACGTTCATAATTCGCTTATAGTGGGTTGCTAGAGTGACAGAAGCTTAAACCCGAGTAAGGGGATTGTTGCGTATGGGATAAAGGGGACTTGATACTTTAAAGCAATGGTTGGGTTTTACCTTAATGATCTTTAGTAGTTGCGGATGCTTTCTAGAGTTCCAATCATAAGTCTATACGATCCAAGAAGAGAAAGTATGTTAGTTTATGCCTCTCCCTCATATGAAATTGCAATGACGACTACCGATCTTGTTAACAATTGCCTAGGATAATTCCGCACACTGATCCATCATTATTCCACACTCGCTATTTATAATATATAGTAATATATTCTAACTTTATGATAACAACACCTATTTTTATATTTTAGTTTTCCGATATCATGCAAAGTTATCCTCTTCATACCCACAACGTAGTTTTATTTCTCGTTTCTAGTTGGAAGCAAACGCTCGGTGTACGTAGAGTCGTATCAGTGGCAGATAGGACTTGAGAAAATATTGATCTTTCCTTTAGCTCCTTCCGGTTTTGACACTCCTTACTTATCACTTCCACCATTGGAAAGTGCTACGATGATTCCTTGCACTTGAGGATTATCAAGCTCTTTTCTGGCGCCGTTGTCGGGGAGCAATAGTGTGGGGTTAATATTTGCGTGTATGCTTCTTTGCTTTCTTCACTAAGTAGTTTTGTTTCTCTTTTGTTTTTTGTTTAGTTGTGGGTGAAACAAACAAAAAATTCAAAATTCAAAATACCAAAAAAAATTACTAGCCTCTTTTGCTTAAACACTTTTTCAAAAAGAGAAGTGATTGGAAGGTTATGCATTGGAGAAGTGAGGGTCGACCTTGAAAACTTTTGTTCATGCTCACCGAAACAATGTATAATTTTTCATGAAAGTTTCTCAAGAATAAGTATCCCCTTGTATATATTCATTGTATTATAAAAATAATGTGCCAAGGTTTGGCTTTAGAATGCTTAAATTGCTTGTTTGGTGTGTGCAGTAGAAAAACAGAAACTTTGGTTGTAGTGTTTGAATTCTTATTTTTTACTGGAGCATGATAAATTCTTGAAATTTGTACATGTTAATGCTATGCAAATTGTTTAGAGTGTTCTGTTTTTTTAGCATTTCTGAAGTTACAGAAGTATACGAAAGATCCACATAGCTACAGACTGTCCTGTTCTTAACAGATTCTGTTTTCTATGTGTTGCTCGTTTATTCTGATGAATCTATGGGTTGTATCAGGGGGTATGAACCATGGTGAAGTTTGAATATAGTAGATATAATGCTAATATGAAATTGGAATGAGTTTACAATAGTACCTAAAGGTAGTGATTTGCTTTATTATACTAACAGATCTCACAAAGTTTTTGTTAAGTTTTGTGTGGATGAAGTGTTCGAAGAACGAGGAGTTACCAATATGAGAAGAATAAGGAGAGGCAAGAGTTCAATCTTGGGGATGCCCAAGGCATCCCAAGTAA
Organism: Aegilops umbellulata; assembly: GCA_032464435.1. Lineage (NCBI taxonomy): Eukaryota > Viridiplantae > Streptophyta > Magnoliopsida > Poales > Poaceae > Aegilops > Aegilops umbellulata. The sequence continues at coordinate 5,479,005 of CP136059.1, forward strand.
ATATTTAAAGGATACTCAAGCATCTAAGCTTGGGGATGCCCCAGTTGGCATCCCATCTTTCTTCTTCAAAAATTATCGGTATACCTTAGTTTTTGTTTTGTTCACATGATTTGCATCTTCTGTGTTTGTTTCCCTTTTATTTTCCTCTATGCACAATGCTAGTATGAGATAGTCCTCCATCGATTTACAGAATGCTTCATGTGCTTCACTTAAATCTTTTGAGTATGACTTTATAGAATGCTCTTTGTGCTTCACTTAAATCTTTTGAGTATGGCTTTATAGAATGCTCTTTGTGTTTCACTTAAATCCTTGGAGAATGAATTTAATGAATGCTTTGTGTGCTTCACTTATATATTTTGAGCTTGCATATTGGTTGATCAATATTAATTGTAGAATGCTCTATGAACTTCACTTATATCTTTTGGAGTATGAATAAGACTATCATTGAAAGTGGATTTGGAAGAGTGTCAACTTCACATAATAATTGTCCCACTATTTTGGAGGATGTTGAATCTTATTATGATAAAAGTGGATTCGGAGAGGTCATGACTTTATTTAGTAATTATTCAACTATCTTGGACGAGGTTTCAGTTGATTTTGAAGAGAATAAAGTTGCTATCTATGATGCTTATTGTGATGACATGTATGCTATAAAGAGTAATGATAACCATGAAACTTGTCATCTTGATTTTAATTTTCAAACCCATAAAAGTTATTTTGTTGAGTTTTCTCCCACTATTATGAATGAGAAGATTTTTGCTTATGTGGAGAGTAATAAATTTTCTATGCTTGTGGATCATGAAAAGAATGTTTTTGTGATGGTTATATTGTTGAATTCATTGATGATTCTACTGAAAATTATTATGAGGGAGGAATATATGCTTGTAGGAATTGCATTAATATCAAGTTTCCTCTCTACGTGTCGAAAGTTTTGAAGTCATGCTTGTTTTGCCTTCATATGTGTCGGATTTCGGGTTCCTGCAGACCCTTGAGGTTCGAACACTCGGGTGCGCGCGGAGATTTCGCCTTCTACCTACCTGTACCCCACCGCCTCGCTAAGATCTAAGCTATGGAAAGAACAACACAAGAGACACAGGGTTTATACTGGTTCGGGCCACCGTTGTGGTGTAATACCCTACTCCAGTTTGTGGTGTGGTGGATTGCCTCTTGGGCTGATGGTGATGAGAAATACAAGGAAGAACAGCCTCGCGAGGGTCTGTTCTTGGCTGGGGCGATGAACTGCCAGGGGGGTTCAGTCGCCCTTCTCTCTCTGACTCTGATTGCGATTCTAATTCGATTCTCCTTCTCCCCTCTACCCTGGGGGGGCTAGTCCTATTTATAGGCAAGGGCCCTGGGCCTCTTCCCAAATATTGAGCGGGAAGGGCGCCAACAAATGGCCATTTTGAAGGGGAACATCTGGTACACTTATCCTGACTAAAGTTGGTCCTCGCCTGCCAAAGGCTGTGGTGGTGACGCCGGCTTGGGCTCCACAATGACTTCTTCCCTGCCGTTGGGCTGGTCTTGGTCTCGTTGCACCGAAATGGGTGCCTTTGCTTGATGCTCTCGCCTGCGCTTGCTCACTTTGCACCAAAGAGGAAAGGAGGACACTGCGTGGGCTGGCGCCCGCCTGGCGCCCTTGGTCGTCATGGCTTGCGTCACGGGCACCTCGTGAGGTACCCCGCCTTGATCTCTCCGGCTCCTCGCGAGCCAGCCTAATGAGGCCGTGCTTGAGGAAGCTCCGTGTCGTCCGCCCTGCGAGGCTTGGCCCCTCGCGAGGGTCTTGGGTCTGTGTTGATGAAGATGGGCCGTGTTGCCCCCCCCCCCTTTGAGCCATGCTGCAGGCAGGCAAGTCTGGGGACCCCGTTCCCAGAACGCCGACAGTAGCCCCCGGGCCCGAGGCGCGCCCGGACTTGGCCGTGCAGGGAGGCGAAAGGGCAAGGGCGAAGCGCCGCAGGCCCTAACAGCCTGCGGCCTTGGGCGCCACGTGGGAGTTGATTGGACGTGGGCGTCTCCACTTCCCCATGATGCCTCGGCAACCGCACGGATTGGACAAGTCCCTGCATGCAAAGCGGGTCATGATTACCTGCAATCGTGGAGGCCGACGGTTGGCCCTCGCCGGCTATAAGTGTGGAGCGACGCGCGCCCTTCCAGTTCATCCCCCCTTGCTTCTCCTTCTTCTTCAGGCGGCGACCCTTCTAGCAGATGCCGCGGTCAGCCTGCACGCCGTCGTACCTGTCTGGGGGTGGTAGCGCGTCTACCCGCCGTCGCGCCTCGGTGAAGCGCGAGAGGGAGTCTGCTTGAGCCCCGGAGGCAGCTCGAGTCTTCCTGCAGGCCAGTGTGAGGCGAGATGCGCCTGATTTGCTCTTTCTTTTCCTTTTTCCTGCGTAAAAAGACAGTAGCGTGGAGCCCCGTGGGGGCGTGTTTGGGTTATTGTTGTTAATCATCGCTTTGCTTCCGTTATCGTGCCTTCCGGCTACGTGCCCGCGCGTGGATAGTTCCCGGCCCCAGCCGTGGGGGGGGCGACCGACCCAGGCCCCGTGTTCATGTCACGGTGCCCGTGGGGCACGGACTGGAGGGATGCTGTTGTAATGGACCCAGGTCGCGGAACCTTTGAACGACTAGGACAGAAACACTCACGAGGACGCTTGGCTGCCCCCCTCGTGAGGCCTTGCATAAGAGAAATCGAGGCAGGAGAGTGAAAAAGGCGAATAACCACAAGTCAAAGACGGGAACAGCTTCAACAAAACTTCGAATGAGAATGAACAAGCCAACTGCGGAAAGCAAATGAAAAAGCCGCGTCCGGCACCTAATCTAGTCTTCGACGTCTTCTCACCAGCGCGGAGCTAAGTGCTGCCACTGGGCGTGGGAGGGAGCCCCAGGGCCTGAGGCCGACGCTCCTGAGACTCCGGGGCGTTTACAGCCCCAACTCATTATTACGTGAGAGTGTCACGGGCGGCGAGCTTCACAGGCGTTGGCCTTCTTCACAGGCTCCGGGCCTTTCTTGGGGGAAGCAAGCTTCATGGGCATTTGCCCTCTTCACCGAACCTGGTCCTTTTCCAAAATGCGACAGCTTCATAGGCATTCGCCTTCTTCACAGGCTCTGGGCCTTTTCCAAAAAGGATAATCTTCACTAGCGTTCGCCTTCTTCACAGGCTCTGGGCCTTTTCCAAAAAGGATGATCTTCATAGGCGTTCGCCTTCTTCACAGGCTCTGGGCCTTTTCCAAAAAGGATGATCTTCACAGGCGTTCGCCTTCTTCACAGGCTCTGGGCCTTTTCCAAAAAGGATGATCTTCACAGGCGTTCGCCTTCTTCACAGGCTCTGGGCCTTTTTAGGGGTAGAACCTCCAGAGGTGTTGGATGTTCCATGCGTTCTGGACCGGCACCCCCTCCTAAGTCTCCAAGCGCGCGGAGCCAGGCCTGGAAACATGAACAACCTTGAACGGGCCCTCCCACATGGGAGAGAGCTTGTGCAGTCCCTCCCTAGAGAGAACCCGCCTGAGCACGAGGTCTCCTACCTCGAGAGTTCTGGGGCGGATGTTGCGGCAGTGATATCGTCGCAGTGCTTGTTGGTACCTCGCCGCTCGCAGCGCGGCTTCTCGGCGACGTTCCTCCCCCAGCACGAGGTACATCCCCGCATGGCGTCCTGCTGCGCCTCGTCGAACGCCAGGACCCGTGCGGAGCGACGTCTGACCTCGTGAGGGAGGACCGCTTCGGCTCCGTAGACCAGGAAGAACGGGGTCTCTCTAGTTGGCTTGGTCGCGGTTGTGCGGATGGACCACAACACGGACTGAAGCTCATCGTACCAACCTCTGCCGCAAGCCTCCAGCTTCTTCTTGAACGTCCTGGTCTTGAGGCCCCTCAGGATCTCTGCGTTGGCTCGCTCCGCCTGGCCGTTGCTTTGGGGGGCGATGAGGCACTGAAGGCTTGACGAGGTGGCGCCATGCGGGGCTGCCGCGGCCAGAGCTCAGCCATTCAGGTTTGTCGGCGTTGCAGGGACGGACCCATGCGCAAGCGTCGTGCCGTTTTGGGAGCAGCTCCGTCAGTTGGCGTCAGTTGAGTGGGCAACTAGGTCAAACACATTAGCCGCGAAGGAGTGGATTCATTCAAATAGATGCTGGGAAGGCGGACATCACTGGATCAGGCCCGAGCGACTTGGGGATGATGCAGCCCGAGGAGCGCCCCCAACAAAGTAAGCTAACAACATGAAATAAAAGGGATACATGCCGCAGGGACGGACCCACGCGGCCTGGGAATGATGCAGCCCTGGGGGGCGCTCCCAGCTGGAAATGAAACTTGAAAGATGTCACCTGATGATGTTGAGGACGAATGAGTGTTGGTGTAGCAGACTCGATGGGCTGCGGAAGCCGATCCTCACGAGCCCCTAGGCCTAGGGGCCTCGGGAGGCTCCGGAGGCGCTGGTGGCCCCTCGCGGACCATCTCCATCTTCGCCAAGGCTACGGAACGCCTGGCCTCTTGAGCCTCCGTGATGCCCCTCATGAGGCGCTGGTACGTGGTAGCCGCATTCGGCAAGCCGTAAGGCATGCGAATGTAGCTGTGGGATGGACCTTCGCAGCACCCCACTCGCGAGGGCCAGAGGCGCTCCAGAGAGGCGACTCGATTGAGCCCTAGTATGTCGATGCAGACGCGCAGCCCACCATCCTCGCCTGGATGGGGAGCCACAGCTGGTAGGCGGTGGCCGCCTCTCATGACTCTTGACTCCTGTAGCTCCTGAATGGCCTTGCTGACGAACTCCTGAGGGTCTGGCCCTCCTTGCCTTACTCCTTCTTGAGGGAAGCGTGCTTCAAAACACGCCTCCAGGCGGTGCCCAAGCGCCTCCCTCGTGACCTTAGCCAGGTCGGAGGCCCTCCAGGGGAGAGCCCCTGAGCCTTGCCTGAGGAGGGCGCCGGGCGCGCTTTCCTATGCGATGGAAAGAGGTTCCCCCTGGGCAGGCGCGGGCCCTGAGGGGCCTGCCTCCTGAGGGGCCGGGCCAGACGATGTCTTCTTCTTCTTGGGGGTGGTCTCGGGAAGCCTCCTGCTTCCGCGATCCGGGTCTTCCAGCGATGCTGCCTGAAAGGCTCGTTCCAGGAAACACACCGCGTCCTTCTCTTCACATGGTACCGTGATGACTCCGCCACTTCCTGGCATCTTGAGGACGTTGTAGCCGTGGTGAGTTACGGCCATGAAATTGGCCAGCGCTGGGTACCCAAGGATGGCATTGTACGGCAGGCGAATGTGAGCGACGTCGAAGTCGATGAGCTCGGTGCGGTAGTTGTCGCGTGTCCTGAAGGTGACAGGGAGGCGGACCTGCCCAATCGGGACCGTGGAGCCATCGGTGACTCCGGAGAAAGGCTTGGTTGGCTGAAGCTGGTCATAGGGCACTTGGAGATTGTTGAATGTTTCCACGGACAGGACGTTGAGCACTGCCCCGCCATCGATGAGGGTCCTGGTGACCAGCACGTTGCTGATGATTGGGGAACAAAGCATCGGGAGGACTCCGGCTGTGGCTGCACACTTGAGTTGATCCGCTGAGTTGAACATGATGGTGCACGCCGACCACCTGAGGGGGCGCGTGGCTTCGAGCTTGGGGAGGACTGCATTTACTTCGCGGGTAAACTGCTTGAAGATGCGCTGAGAGGCTGAGGCTTGAGATCCACCCAGGATGCAGGCGATCGCGCGCGGCTCCTGGAAGCCCCCAGCCCCCTCGTCCTGATGGCGATCCTCATTTCTCCTTAGCTGCGGCGGCAGCGGAGGGAGGCCTGCGTTGCATTGCGGGCGATCCTCGCGAGGCTCATCCCTCCAGTCTCCCTCGCGAGGCGGGTCTTGCCAGTGGTCCTCGCGAGGTCGATCGCGCCACCCTTGGTGCGGGCCGTGGTCTTCCTAGCGTCCTGCGTTCCTTCCTCCTCCTCGATCGTAGCCCCGGTCACCGCGGTCGGGACGACGGCCGATCCTTCCATCTCGCACGGCTCGGAGCTCTTGACATTCGTTGGTGTTGTGGGTGTGGAGGTCGTGGTACACACAATACCGACTGCCCTTGGAAGACTCGGGCTGATCTCTGCCCCGCTTGGTGTCCGGTTCTGCCGCGAGCACGACAGCCCCCTTGCGCTTCACATCCTTGGCCTTGGGCTTCTTCTCTTCTGGGTCTACGGCAGGCAGCTCAAGGAGGGAGAGACGCCCTTCCTCAGCCCTGGCGCACTTGGTTGCCAAGTTGAACAGCTCCAAGGAAGTGCACAGGTCTTCATGCATCGCCAGCTCCTCCTTCATCTTGACATCGCGCATGACGTCAGAGAAAGCTGAGATGATGGCCTCCTCGGTCACCTTGGGAATCTTGAGGCGTGCGTTGTTGAAGCGCTGGATGTACTTCAGCAGGGTCTCCCCGGGTTGTTGCTTGATGCGTCGCATGTCGCTCACGGCGGGTGGCCGGTCACGAGTACCTTGCAAGTTGGCGATGAAGCGGGTGCGCATCTCGTCCCAGGAAGAGATCGTGCCTGGAGCCAGGTTCAGGAGCCAGGTGCGGGCCCCGTCCTTGAGTGCCATGGGAAACCAGTTCGCCATGACCTTCCCGTCTCCATTGGCAGCTTCGATACCCAGCTCATAGAGCTGGAGGAACTCCGCAGGGTCGACCGTGCCGTCGTAACGAGGAGGCAGGTCTGGCTTGAACTTGCCGGGCCACGTGACGCTGCGTAGCTCGGTGGTGAAGGCGCGGTAGCCTGCTGTGGCCACGGGAGGCCTTGGGTGATGGAGAGCTTGGTCTTGCGGGTCCCCATGCGCTGCAGCTGGGATCAGCGCGGGGTCTTGACGTGCGGGAGCAGGAGCATGGTCGCGACGTGCTGGAGCAGGGAGCGCCCGGGCAGCTTCTCGCGGGCGAGGGACTTCTTGGCAGCTCTACTCTTACCGCACTGGCACCTGACAAAGCGGGTTCCGCCCAGGGGCCACGCGCCTTGGAGCCAGGGCGCCTTCTTGAGGAGGAGGCGGCTGGGCACCCCCGGAGCTTCGTCGCCCACGCAGGGCGGGGTGCGGAAAGGACGGCGCAGGAGAGCCCCCTGCGGCGCGGACGAGCTCGGCGACACGGTCGAGCCATTCTTCATAGACATCGTCGACGGGACGGTAGCGCAGGAGCTCGTTTGCCGCGATGAGCGCAGCTCGAGCCTCCATGGGTGCGCAGAGCATGCGGGACGAAGAACCAGCTGGGGTGAGCGAGGGAGTAGCGGTGCGGCCGTCTTGCCGCACGGACGGATGCTAAGATGATGCTTGCTGCTCGTTCCTCGCCGGGCCGGTGGCGGCATTGACGGCAGGTGACGGGGAACGGCGAGGACACCCGCCGACAGGAGCCGTCTGGGCGACCCGGGAAGCGAGAGCGGCTCGGCGCTCGGCACGGGCCCGACGAGCGTCAGACATGGACGCGATGGTCGGAGGAGAATGGGGCGGTGGAAGATGAATTCGGGCGCACCCCTACCTGGCGCGCCAAATGTCGGATTTCGGGTTACGACAGACCCTTGAGGTTCGAACACTGGGGTGCGCGCGGAGATTTCGCCTTCTACCTACCTATACCCCACCGCCTCGCTAAGGTCTAAGCTATGGAAAGAACAGCACAAGAGACACAGGGTTTATACTGGTTCGGGCCACCGTTGTGGTGTAATACCCTACTCCAGTTTGTGGTGTGGTGGATTGCCTCTTGGGCTGATGGTGATGAGCAATACAAGGAAGAACAGCCTTGCGAGGGTCTGTTCTTGGCTGGGGCGATGAACTGCCAGGGGGAGTTCAGTCGCCCTTCTCTCTCTGATTCTGATTGCGATTCTAATTCGATTCTCCTTCTCCCCTCTACCCTGGGGGTGGCTAGTCCTATTTATAGGCAAGGGCCCTGGGCCTCTTCCCAAATATTGAGCGGGAAGGGCGCCAACAATTGGCCATTTTGAAGGGGAACATCTGGTACACTTATCCTGACTAAAGTTGGTCCTCGCCTGCCAAAGGCTGTGGTGGTGACGCCGGCTTGGGCTCCACAATGACTTCTTCCCTGCCGTTGGGCTGGTCTTGGTCTCGTTGCACCGAAATGGGTGCCTCTGCTTGATGCTCTCGCCTGCGCTTGCTCCCTTTGCACCAAAGAGGAAAGGAGGACACTGCGCGGGCTGGCGCCCGCCTGGCGCCCTTGGTCGTCATGGCTTGCGTCACGGGCACCTCGTGAGGTACCCCGCCTTGATCTCTCCGCCTCCTCGCGAGCCAGCCTAATGAGGCCGTGCCTGAGGAAGCTCCGTGTCGTCCGCCCCGCGAGGATTGGCCCCTCGCGAGGGTCTTGGGTCTGTGTTGATGAAGATGGGCCGTGCTGCCCCCCCCCCTTTGAGCCACGCCGCAGGCAGGCAAGTCTGGGGACCCCCATTCCCAGAACGCCGACAATATGCCAGTTGATTCTTGTTCCCATAAGTTGTTTGCTCACAAAATCTCTATGCATAGGAAGTGTGTTAGACTTAAATGTGCTAGTCATTTTCTTCATGATGCTCATTATGTTTCCATCCCTAGTCATTTTATTTTTGACAGATTCTATTTTCAATGCATAGTTTGCTTATTTTCTAGTTTCTATGACTTATATTGCTCGATATAAATTGTAGAAATGATATGGTACAGTAGGCATTGTGTGAGAACAATTATGAATCTTGTCTTGACAGTACCAAAGTGAATGATTTGTCTTTCTCATACTAACCCATCTCACAAAGTTCCGTTAAGTTTTGTGTGATTGAACTTTTCAAGTTTTGGGTGAGATATCGATACGAGGAGAATAAGGAGTTGAAAGATCCTAAGCTTGGGGATGCCCAAGGCACCCCAAGGTAATATTCAAGGAAGTGTACTCAAGCACCTAAGCTTGGGGATGCCCTGGAAGGCATCCCCTCTTTGGTCTTCAAAACCATCGGTATACCTTACTCGGAAATATATTTTTATTCGCCACATGATATGTGTTTTACTTGGAGCATATTTTCATATTACTTGCTGCTTGAATAAAATCATTGGATCTGAAATCGTGAATGAGAGAGAGTCCTCCCATGGCTAGTCAATTAATTGACTACTCCTTGTCCTTCACTTATATACTATGAGTAAATGGTTGAATGAATTGAATATCATAGATCTAAAAAATTTTATGCTTCATATGTTTATCCCATGGGGACTAACGACTTCACATATAATAAATACAGGTGGTAAAATTTATTGAAAGTTAGCAAACTCAACATTGGTCACTTGAACAATTCATGATAGAATATTGAAGGAATAGATATTTCACATATAAATATACTATCTTGGACATTTTTTGTAATTGTGAGCACTCATGAAAATATGACATGCTAAAAAGTTGACATTCAACAAGGAAGACAACATAATGAGTTATGTTTTCTTATATCCGAATAGAAGTTATGTTGTCATGGATCATCCAACATGTTGATCTTGCCTTTCCCCCTCATGCTAGCCAAGTTCTTTGCACCAAGTAGAGATACTAATTGTGCTTCCAAACATCCCTTAAACCAGTTTTGCCATGAGAGTCCACCATACCTACCTATGGATTGAGTAAGATCCTTCAAGTAAGTTTTCATTGGTGCAAGCAATAAAAATTCCTCTCTAAATATGTATGATCTATTAGTGTGAAGAAAATAAGCTTTATACGAACTTGTGATATCGAAGAAATAAAAGCGACAGACTGCATAATAAAGGTCTTTATCACAAGCGGCAATATAAAGTGATGTTCTTTTGCATTAAGTTTTTGTGCATCTAACCATAAAAGCGCATAGCAACCTCTGCTTCCCTCTACAAAGGGCCTATCTTTTACTTTTATCTTCTACCCATATGCAAGAGTCATGGTGATCATCACCTTTCCTTTTTACACTTTTTCCTTTGGCAAGCACTATGTGTTGGTGAAATGTGGATATATACATATATCTACTCGGATGTAGGTTTTCATCAAGTATTATTGTTGACATTACCCTTGAGGTAAAAGGTTGTGAGGCAAAACTATAAGCCCCTATCTTTCTCTGCATTTGATTAAAACTTTGAACCCATAAATATCACGTGAGTGTTCGCAATTGTGAAAGATTAAATGATAGTTGAGTATGTGGAATTTGCTAAATCAAAGCTCTTGCATAGACCCTTCCTGGAAATAAGATGAATTGCAATTGTTTGATGACTGAGAACATAGTTTGTTAGCTTTCAAGAAAGTTTATGGTCTATACCTTAATTAGTGAATAGCTTGTTACTTGATCATGAGAAGTTTTATGAGATGAGCTATTGTTCATGATAAAGAATAATGCTAGAAAAAGTGCTTGGAACTTTAATTAATCAAATTTGTGCACTTGATAGCATTCACACTTCATAAATTATTTCTTTTATCATTTACCTACTTGAGGACGAGCAGGAATTAAGCTTGGGGATGCTGATACGTCTCCGACGTATCTATAATTTATGAAGTATTCATGCCATGTTTATAACATTTCTACATGAATTTGGTATGATTTGATTAGAACTAACCCGGACTGGCGCTGTTATCAGGAGAACTACCGTGGTGTTGTTTTTGTGCAGAAATAAATGTTCTCGGAACGGGCTGAAAATTAACGGAGATTTTTTCTAGAAAATATAAAAAATACTGGAAGGAAAAGATACCGAAGAGGAGTCCCGGGGCCACCACAACGGTGGGGGTGATAAACCACAAGTATAGGGGATCGCAACAATTTTCGAGAGTAGAGTATTCAACCCAAATTTATTGATTCGACACAAGGGGAGCCAAAGAATATTCTCAAGTATTAGCAGTTGAGTTATCAATTCAACCACACCTGGATAACTTAGTATCTGCAGCAAAGTATTTAGTAGCAAAGTAGTATGATAGTAGCGGTAACGGTGACAAAAGTAACAGTAATAGTTTTGTAGTAATTGTAACAGTGGTAATGGTAAAGTAACTAAGCAAAGAGCAATATGTGAAAAGCTCGTAGGCATTGGATCGGTGATGGAGAATTATGTCGGATGCGATTCCTCATGCAATAGTTATAACATAGGGTGACACAGAACTAGCTCCAGTTCGTCAATGCAATGTAGGCATGTATTCCGAATATAGTCATACATGCTTATGGAAAAGAACTTGCATGACATCTTTTGTCCTACCCTCCCGTGGCAGCGGGGTCCTATTAGAAACTAAGGGATATTAAGGCCTCCTTTTAATAGAGTACCGGACCAAATCATTAACACTTAGTGAATACATGAACTCCTCAAACTACGGTCATCACCGGTAAGTATCCCGAGTATTGTCACTTCGGGGTTAACGGATCATAACACATAATAGATGACTATAGACTTGCAAGATAGGATCAAGAACTCACATATATTCATGAAAACATAATAGGTTCAGATCTGAAATCATGGCACTCGGGCCCTAGTGACAAGCATTAAGCATAACAAAGTCATAGCAACATCAATCTCAGAACATAGTGGATACTAGGGATTGAACCCTAACAAAACTAACTCGATTACATGGTAAATCTCATCCAACCCATCATGGTCCAGCAAGCGTATGATGGAATTACTCACGCACAGCGGTGAGCATCATGAAATTGGTGATGGATAAAGGTTGATGATGACGACGGCGACGGATTCCCCTCTCCGGAGCCCCGAACGGACTCCAGATCAGCCCTCCCGAGAGAGATTAGGGCTTGGTGGTGGCTCCGTATCGTAAAACGCGATGAATCCTTCTATCTGATTTGTTTTCTCCCCGAACGTGAATATATAGAGCTGGAGTTGAGGTCGGTGGAGCACTTGGGGGGCCACGAGGCAGGGGGCGCGTCCAGGGGGGTAGGCACGCCCCCACCCTTGTGGACAGGGTGTGGGCCCCCTGGCCTTGATTCTTTCGCCAGTAATTTTATTAATTCCAAAAATATTCTCCGTGAAGTTTTAGTTCATTCCGAGAACTTTTATTTCTACACGAAAATAACACCATGGCAATTCTACTGAAAACAACGTCAGTTTGGGTTAGTTCCATTCAAATCATGCAAGTTAGAGTCCAAAACAAGGGCAAAAGTGTTTGGAAAAGTAGATAAGATGGAGACGTATCAACTCCCACAAGCTTAAGCCTTTGCTTGTCCTCAAGCAATTCAGTTGACAAACTGAAAGTGATAAAGAAAAACTTTTACAAACTATGTTTGCTCTTGTTGTTGTAAATATGTAAAGCCGGCATTCAAGTTTTCAGCCAAGATTATGAACTAACCATATTCACAATAACATTTAGATCTCATGTTTACTCATATCAATGGCATAATCAACTAGCGAGCAATAATGATAAAACTCGGATGACAACACTTTCTCAAAACAATCATAATATTATATAACAAGATGGTATCTCGCTAGCCCTTTATGAGCCCGCAAAACATAAATGCAGAGCACATCTCAAGATCAAGGACTGACTAAACATTGTAATTCATGGTAAAAGAGATCCAGTCATAGTCATACCCAATATAAACTAATAGTAACGCATGCAAATGACAGCGGTGTTCTCTAACTGGTGCTTTCAAATAAGAGGGTGATGACTCAACATAAAAGTAAGTAGATAGGCCCTTTGCAGAGGGAAGCGGGGATTTGTAGAGGTGTCAGAGCTCGATTTTGAAATAGAGATGAATAATATTTTGAGCGGCATACTTTCATTGTCAACATAACAACCGAGAGATCTCGATATCTTCCATGCTACACACATTATAGGCGGTTCCCAAGCAGAATGGTAAAGTTTATACTCCCCCACCACCAACAAGCATCAATCCATGGCTTGCTCGAAACAACGAGTGCCTCCAACTAGCAACAGCCCTGGGGGAGTTTTGTTTGCAATTATTTCGATTTGATTTGCTTAGAGCATGGGACTGGGCATCCCGGTGACCAGCCATTTTCTCGTGAGTGAGGAGCGGAGTCCACTCCTCTTGAGAATAACCCGCCTAGCATGGAAGATACAGACACCCCTAGTTGATACATGAGCTATTCGAGCATACAAAACAGAATTTCATTTGAAGGTTTAGAGTTTGGCACATACAAACTTACTTGGAACGGCAGGTAGATACCGCATATAGGAAGGTATGGTGGACTCATATGGAATAACTTTGGGGTTTATGGAAGTGGATGCACAAGCAGTATTCCCACTTAGTACAAGTGAGGGCTAGAAAAAGACTGGGAAGCGACCAACTAGAGAGCGACAACAGTCATGAACATGCATTAAAATTAATAAACATTGAGTCCAAGCATGAGTAGGATATAATCCACCATGAACATAAATATCGTGAAGGCTATGCTGATTTTGTTTCAACTACATGCGTGGACATGTGCCAAGTCAAGTCACTTGAATCATTCAAAGGAGGATACCACTCTATCATACCACATCACAACCATTTTAATAGCATGGTGGCACGCAAGGTAAACCATTATAAACTCCTAGCTTATTAAGCGTGGCATAAGCAACTATAATCTCTAATTGTCATTGCAAACATGTTTCGTTCATAATAGGCTGAATCAGGAACGATGAACTAGCCATATTTACAAAAACAAGAGAGGTCGAGTTCATACCAGCTTCTCTCATCTCAATCAGTCCATCATATATCGTCATTATTGCCTTTCACTTGCACGGCCGAACGATGTGTATAATAATAGTGCACGTGCATTGGACTAAGCTGGAATCTCCAAGCATCTAATACAAAGGAGAAGACAAGGTAATATGGGCTCTTGGTTATATCAACAATAATGCATATAAGAGCCACTTCAACATTTTCATTATGGTCTTCTCCTCTCGACCCCCAAAGGAAAGAAACGAAATAAAACTATTTACGCGGGAAAGCTCCCAACAAGCAAAAGGAAGAACAAGGAATCTTTTTGGGTTTTCTTTTAATTATTACTTCTACAAGCATTGAAAGTAAAGTAGCTAAAAGCTACAATTTTTTGGTTTTTCTGAAGGTTGTTCAAACACAAAAGAAGAAAGCGAGAAAAGAAAATAAACTAGCATGGATAGTACAATGAAAAAGTATGAGCACCGACAACTAGCATGAGTGTGTGAACATGAAAGTAATGTCAGTGAGAAATAAGTACTCCCCCAAGCTTAGGCTTTTGGCCTAAGTTGGTCTAGGGCCATGGCTGGCCTGGCGGATATCCAAAGTTGTAGCTAGGGTCATACTGAGATGGAGCCTCAGGGTACCATTGATTGGCGATCTCCTCCGGATCCCACTGGTAAACAGACTGGCGTGGAGGATCAAGTTGTGGCACACTCTGGCTCTGGAGTTGGTGTGAGGGTCTGGTAGGCATGAAATGCCTCCGGGAAAACAAGATACTTGCCTGAAGATAAGTTAAACAAAGAAGGAGCAGGCAAAGTAATAGTCTCAAAGTAATCTTTATCAAATATCAGTCTGTAGTTAAGCATCTTTTTCTTATTCTTAACAATAAAGTCATGTGCTACCATACTTTTATAGTCTAGAAAAACAGGAGGCAGCAACTTTTCTTCTTTCTCATAATGCCTAATTGGTATGTTAAAGTGTGCAGCTAGGCGCGAGGCGAAGATACCTCCCAAGATGGGGACCTTCGTACGGTTCAGATTTAACCGCTTGGCAACAATAGCGCCTAGACTAAAAGTGTTATCACGAAACAAAGCATGGCCCAAAATAAAAATATCAGGGGCACTAAGGTTTCCACAGTTCCCGCGACCAATTAAACATCTACTAGCAAATATTGCAAAGCAAGGCAGAACAGGAAAGTGTATGCTAGTAATTCTTGCATCGAACACTTTCCTCGTTTCCCCTACAGCAATCATATCAATAAACCCTTCCACATCATTGTGATGTGGTTCCTCTATGCTACCTGTAAAGGGTATCTTACAAACCCGGCAGAAATCAAATAGTGACATCTCCTTAAACTCATCATATAAATAAAAATCCATCGAAGGTGGTGATCTCCTAGCATGGAAATGAAAATTTTGGACGAAAATATTAGTGAGTAGGAGATACCGTTTGCGCTCGTCGCGGAGGAAGTCGGTGAGGCCCGCATTCTCAGCCAAATAATAAAAATCATCATGAATCCCGGCTGCCCTCAAGAAATCATCACAAGGCCATTCACACGGCCGAACCTCCGCGGTGCAAGGGAGCTTATACTTGGGCCTTTTGTCCTCTTCACTTTGCTTATCCTTCGAGCTTCGGCTCGAAGAGCCCCTCAAAAGTCTCTTCATTAATCTCTGAAAATTTCTGAAATTTTTAGTAACTTAAAATAAAAGTGAACCAAACACAACAAAATTGATAGCAACTACTCCTACAAGTGCCTAGAGACTATATCATGCATTAGAACTACTTGGGACCAAATAAATTTGACATGCAAGCTCAAGAACAGAGTCACCTAAGCAGCAAAAATTTGAAATGAATAAAGCACTAGAACAAAAACTAATTGGACCATTGGAGGAGTCACTTACCGAAGAACAATCCCCCAAAGCAGTTTTGTGAGTAGAGCTTTGAGCAAGGAGATCGAAAATCGCAGCAAGATGAGCTAGAACTCGTGCTTGAGCTGGTTGGTGATTTTTTTGGAAGGAAGGAGTGTGTGGTGGCTGGAATAAGTGGAGGGGTCCATCAGGGGCCCACGAGGCAGGAGGGCGCGCCCAGGGGGTGGGCGCGCCCTGGACCCTCGTGGCCAGGTGCTTGCTCCCCTTGATGTGTTCTCAGTGCCAAATATTCTCAAATATTCTAGAAAAAATCATATTTCATTTTCAGGGCATTTGGAGAACTTTTATTTTCGGGGTATTTTTTTATTGCACGGATAATTCAGAAAACTGACAGAAAATACTATTTTTGCTTTTTTAATATAAATAACAGAAAGTAAAAGCAGGGTACAGAAGGTCGTGCTTTCTAACTTCATCCATCTCATGTTCATCAAAAGGAATCCACTAACAAGGTTGATCAAGTCTTGTTAACAAACACATTCTGAATCGCATGAAACCGGAGAATTTTCGAATATCACTAAGTTACCTCAATGGGGATATGCACATCCCCAATAATAAGAATATCATATCTCTTCTTGACGGTAGGAAGAGGAAATTCAAAACCTCTAATAGTAATAGTTGAAAATTTTCCAATAGAATTGATACTGTGGACTTGAGGTTGTTTCCTCGAAAAGTGTATCGTATGCTCATTACCATTAACATGAAAAGTGACATTGCGTTTGTTGCAATCAATAACAGCCCCTACAGTATTCAAAGAGGGTCTACCAAGGATAATCGACATACTATCGTCCTCGGGAATATCAATAATAACAAAGTTCGTTAAAATAGTAACATCTGCAACCACAACAGGAACATCCTCACAAATACCGACAGGTATAGCAGTTGATTTATCGGCCATTTGCAAAGATATTTCAGTAGGTCTCAACTTATTCAAATCAAGTCTACGATATAAAGAGAGAGGCATAACACTAACACTGGCTCCAAGATCACATAAAGTAGTTCTAACATAGTTTCTTTTAATGGAGCAAGGTATAGTTGGTACTCCTGGATCTCCAAGTTTCTTTGGTATTCCACCCTTAAAAGTATAAATAGCAAGCATGGTGGAAATTTCAGCTTTCGGTATCTTTCTCTTATTTGTAACAATATCTTTCATGTACTTAGCATAAGGATTCATTTTAAGCATATCAGTCAAACGCATACGCAAAAAGATAGGTCTAATCATTTCAGCAAAGCGCTCAAAATCCTCATCATCCTTGTTCTTGGATGGTTTAGGAGGAAAAGGCATGGGTTTCTGAACTGTCGGTGTACAAAAGTAGGGGCTCTCCTTTTTACCCCTTTACTTGTGCACGGGCAGTCGGAACCGCGCCCACGGCCACACTAAGCAGGGCAGAGGAGGGAAGCCGAAGGCACAAGACAACCAAGGCAACGCCAAGACCAGAGGCACAAAGAGCAGAAGGGCGAGGTGGGCTCCCCCCGGCAAGACCCTTGCCGGGGCAACTTGCCCGATGCCAGTGAAGCACCCCACCCTTGGGCCAAGGGCTCCAACGCCATCAACCACATTGGAACCAAGGCTCGGGAGGCACCTCCGTGGTGGCATGCAGATCTTTGTGAAGACTCCGCCACCGTGCCAGCCCAGTAGCCAGCCAACGTGGCGCTACAACACCTCGTCAGCTCGGACGCGCATCGCGGCCAGGCGAGGCGGCGACAGCTGGGACGAGCTTCCTTGTCGTCCCTGATAAAGCAAGAGGGGAACGTCGGAAGCACATTAAATGAATTTGTCCGACGGTGCCATAGGATAGACTCATCCACTGTACACCTTTCCACCTCCTATGTGCTACTGTGGCAACCCCTTTTGTCTATAAAAGGAGGCTCGAGAGGACCAGGAGAAGGATTCGGATCTTTTGAGCTACCCACGCACCGTAGCTATCTCAAGAACTCAAGAACACTCAAATACATACACCAAAGCAGGACTAGGGTTTTACGCATCCTCGCGGCCCGAACCTGGGTAAACGATCTTTGTGCTTCTTGTCAGACCCGCTCTTTGCACAACCCCGCGCCCGCCAACCATAGAAGGGATCCCAATGATCCCATAGGTGTTGTTTCCCCGACATCTTTGGCGCACCAGGTCGAGGGCGCAGTTGTGGAAATCTGGTCTGGTTGGGGCAGCGGCTTCATCGTGGTCGTCGCTCCAAGGAAGAAGACGACTAAACGGGCGGCGCCATCTGCGGATGCAGTAAACGCCCGCGCCACGACAGAAAAGCTAAGTCACATGAAATCTTGGTTATTTCCACTTATATAAGGCTGTCCTCCCCTAGAGATCTTGTTCTTTGTATGGGAAACCTGCACGCAATGGGACCCTTCCGTTATGGGCAACGCCCTTGTTTCTTTCTGAAGTCCGCTCGAAAGTTCATGCGGCCACGCTAGTGGCGGCAAGGTGTCCTACCTGTTGCCAGCAGTGCTCTTGTCCACTTCGAGTCCACTCGACAGTTCAAGCAACCGCTCTGGCAGCGGCAAGGTGGCTTGCCCGGCAGCAAGCGCCCTTACGGCAAGGTGCTAAGGATCCATCCTTAAGCACCACGGCATGGGTTTACGCGCTGGTAGCCTTATCTCAATAAGCATAGGGTACGAACATACAAGGGGAGGTCTAACGGGAAGATAGCATGCATGATATTAAAAGTACTGCAGAGTTATATTACATCAACTGTGCCACGATTCTAACTAAAGATAGAAATTGTCTTGGTTATGAGCCTGCAACGGCAATGAAGAACGGGGTGCCTAGTCCCGACGCTGGCCCTCTACCCTCTGGATTCCGTCGATGCGGTTGGTGATGGGCTTGATACGCTCCTAGAGCGTCGCGAGGTCTGCATCCTCCGACAAGCTCTCCAGCGTGGCCTCGAAGTCGAGGTTGGGGTTCCAATGCGCCACCTTGGTGAGAACCTTGGTCATGGCACCCCGGCAAAGCCTTCGGGCCTCATCGTCCAGCGAGGCCGCCCTGTTGGAGCAGAACAGCTCCAGGGCCCCAAGAACACCCTCAAAGAACAGCGTCAGCTTGGCGTTGGGGCTCATGTTTGGCTCCGGGACGTACCTCACGTTTGGCGTCCCATGGTAGACAGCCGCATGGTGATCCTGCCGGTGACGTCCTCGAGGCGGCTGATCCAGAGGTTCTCTCACTTCACAAAATCCTTGTGGTTGGCGGTCTCGTCCCTCCACAGCTGCCTCTCCATCTCCAGATCCTTGGTCAGGGTCTCTTCCAGGGCCCTGGCCCCGAAAGCGTCTCCTTAAGACCCTCTAGCTTCAGCTTCAGGTCTTTGATGGAGTCGTTGGCCTTGGAGAGCTGCTCAGCCTTGCCGAGGACTAGGCGTTGTGCCTGCACCAGAGCACCGTTGAGCGTGTCCTTCTCCTTCGCCAACTTCAGGGCCTGGTCCTTCAGCCCGTCCCACTCCACCTCCAGCTCTTTCACCTTGTCGGCGTGAACAAGAGCATGGGCATTGAGTGCCTCCTTGTGCCTCTGCTCCAGCTCATGGGTCCGCTATACGACGAGCTTCTCGACCTCCTTGTCCTTGCCGCGGAGTGCCGCAGCAAGCTTCTCCTCACGAGCGGCAAGGTCCTCCTCCTAGGAGTTTAGCGCGGCATGTTGCTGGTGCCGAGCAGCCTCGACCTGGGCGTCCTGCTTCTTCGCCAGTTCCTGGGCCATCTCGATGTCGGCCTGCTTCATGACGAGCTCCAGCTTGCCGTCCTGGGCGGCCTTCAAGTCCTTGTGGGCCTGGCGGAACCAAGCCTGCGCCTCCGCAACGTGCTCCTCGAGGTCCACCTCCGCCTTGTCCACCACCGCCATCCTGGACTTGGCCTTGTCCAGGCGGGCGCGGTGATGTCCGGCATCATGGAGATGATGTCACGTTGGCGCGAGTTATTGCTCAGCGGGGCCACCCCCGCCGGTAACCCAAACAAGGGCCCCTTGGCGACCTTGCCGCCTTTGCAGCCTTGCCGGACCTCTCGACCTTGCCGTCGTGGTTCACGTCGAGCTGGAAGAGCCGCTGGTAGAAGTGGGCGTGCCCCATCACCGTGAAGTTGTGATTCAGGCCGGGGCGAAGCCTCATGATGTTGGCCGCATTCCTGAAAAGCCAAGCTGGCCTTCCCTTATTCTGCAGAGGAGCAATTCGGCGGTGGATGAAGTCCGGCCCAATCATCTCTAGGGTGAGCCCGGCAACGGTGACGCGATGAATCCTGGTGGTGGCGACCGTGAGCTTCCAATCGTCGGTGTCGACATCACCCCAGTCGTTTCTGCCGGCGGCGCCTGGCGAACCTGGCAGAATTCCTGTGGATCCTCCTCCTCAATCCAGCACCACCGGCCCCGCCACTCCTCCCACCTCTCCTTCTGAGCACCCTCCGGGTATGTCCCTTTGGTCCTTGGGATCCAGGCGACACAACCAAAGATGGCGCCTCCCTTTTGGATTCGAGGATAAAAGAAGTGGCGGAAGAGCGCCGTGTTGGGGAGCACTCCGGCGAAGCCCTCGCAGAGATGCGCAAAAAGAGCCATGCATGCCATGGCATTTGGAGTGAAATCTAGACGGTGGAAGCCAAAGGTGTGCATGATATCATTGAAGAAATCAGAGAAGGGGGGCAGAGGCCGCAGGAAAAGTAGTCGACGAAGAATGGGTACCGATTCAGGCCGGCTTCGGCGAAAGCAGCAGGGATGACGCACGTGGCCGGATGCCCCGTCGTCCCCCCCCCCCTCTTGCACCCCTACAGGTGCTTGAAGTAGTCCCGGAGAGGGACCGCGTCAACAGTCGAGGGGAAGCAGGCGAACTGCGTCCGCCGCGCCGCCAACTCGCTCTCCGGTGGCTCCTTCGCCCCGGCGTCCTTGCCCACTCCCTTGCCTTTGCTGGTTTTGGGTGCCATGGCAACTGCGAGAGGCGAAGGATGAAGGACGATGAAGGTGCGGCGGCGGCGAGCAAAGGCAAGACCTAGAGAGGGAGGAAGAAGGGGACGGCGGTTCCAAGATTGGAGAAGGCAGGGAGGGTAAATGAGTAGCTCGCCTGCGGTAATTCCTTTTTACGGGGAAGGTGTGGGCCGCCTCTTTTCCCATTTATTGCGATGTGACGCATGAGGGCAGTGGCCGCCCCACGCGTGCCCCCCACGTCATGCACGACCCTCCACGACGCGCGTTCAACACTGGTTGTGGGGAAGCGCAAGCGAGCGAAGAAATTACTGCGGTAAAAATCCCGCCCCGCCTGCCCACGCACCGTTCTGGGCCCAGCCCAACAACGTGTTGCGCTTATGTGTGGCCCGGGCCCGAGGGCTCCTGTCGGTGTACAAAAGTAGGGGCTCTCCTTTTTACCCCTTTACTTGTGCACGGGCAGTCGGAGCCGCGCCCATGGCCACACTAAGCAGGGCAGAGGAGGGAAGCCGAAGGAACAAGACAGCCAAAGCAACACCAAGACCAGAGGCACAAAGAGCAGAAGGGCGAGGTGGGTTCCCCCGGCAAGATCCTTGCCGGGGCGGCCTCCGCAGCCCCGGCAAGAACCTTGCCGGGGCAACTTGCCCGATGCCAGCGGAGCAAACCACCCTTGGGCCAAGGGCTCCAATGCCATCAACCACATTGGAACAAAGGCTCGGGAGGCACCTCTGTGGTGGCATGCAGATCTTTGCGAAGACTCCACCACCGCGCCAGCCCAGCAGCCAGCCAACATGGCGCTACAACGCCTCGTCAGCTCGGACGCGCGTCGCGGCCAGGCGAGGCGGCGATAGCTGGGACGAGCTTCCTTGTTGTCCCCGATAAAGCAAGAGGGGCACGTCGGCAATGCATTAAATGCGTTTGTCCGACGGTGCCAGAGGATAGACTCATCCACTGTACACCTTTCCACCTCCTGTGTGCCACTGTGGCAACCCCTTTGTTCTATAAAAGGAGGCCTGAGGCGACCAGGAGAAGTATTCGGATCTTTTGAGCTACCCACGCACCATAGCTAGCTCAAGAACTGAAGAAGACTCAAATACATACACCAAAGCAGGACTAGGGTTTTACGCATCCTCGCGGCCCGAACCTGGGTAAACGGTCTTTGCGCTTCCTGTCAGACCCGCTCTTTGCACAACCCCATGCCCGCCAACCGTAGAAGGGATAGTGATCCCATAGGTGTCGTTTCCCCGACATGAACCCATGGTTCCCTTTCTTTACCGTGCTTCCTAGCAACAAAGTCTCTCTTATCATAACGTTGATTCTTTGATTGTGGGTAATCAAGATCAACAGCAGGTTCAATCTCTACATCATTATTATTGCTAGGTTGAGCATCAACATGAACATCATCATTAACATTATCACTATGTTCATGTTCATCACCTGATTGTGTTTCAGCATCAGAAATAGAAATGTCATTGGGATTCTCAAGTGTGTCATCAACAGGTTCACTAGAAGCATGCAAAGTCCTATCATTTTTCCTTTTCTTCTTTTTAGAAGGACTAGGTGCATCAACATTAGTTCTCTGAGAATCTTGCTCAATTTTGTTATGGTGGCCCTCAGGATACAAAGGTTCCTGAGTCATTTTACCCCCTCTAGTCATAACTCTAACAACATTATCATTCTTCTTATTATTTAATTCATTGAGAAAATCATTTTGGTCTTTAAGCACTTGTTCTACTTGAGTGGTAACCATATAAGCATGTTTACTAATGAGTTTAAGTTCACCTTTAACTCTGGACATATAATCACTCAAGTGTTCAATCATATAAGCATTGCGTTTCAATTGTCTACCAACATAAGCATTGAAGTTTTCTTGTTTAACAATAAAATTACCAAACTCATCTAAGCATTGGCTAGTAGACTTATAATGGGGAATATCACCTTCATCAAATCTATAGAGAGAATTTACCTTCACTACCTATGTCGGGTTATCAAGACCATGTTTCTTCAACAGGTGGCAAATTAAGACCATGTATTTCTTCAATAGGAGGTAAATTCTTAACATCTTCAGCTTTAATACCTTTTTCTTTCATAGATTTCTTTGCCGCTTGCATATCTTCAGGACTGAGAAATAGAGTACCTCTTTTCTTCGGAGTTGGCTTAGGAGTTGGTTCAGGAAGTGTCCAATTATTTTTATTAGTCAACATATTATTCAATAGCAATTCATCTTGATCAACTGTTCTTTCCCTGAAAACACAACCAGCACAACTATCCAGGTGGCCTCTGGAATCATCAGTTAGTCCATTATAAAAGATATCAAGTATTTCATTTTTCTTGAGAGGATGGTCAGGAAAAGCATCCAAGCGCGCGTGAGGGGCGGCCGGAGCTGCAGACTCTACTTTTTCCTTGCATCTATTTTCAGATCTATTAAACCAAAAATCCAAAAATACCTTGCTGCATTTTATTTCTATTTATTTTATTTGGCGTTCGATCTATCGAATTATTACAACTTATTCCCGTCCGCACGCCGTTTCTAGCGCCGTTACCCGAAAGGGATTGACAACCCCTTTAACACGTCGGGTTGCGAGGTGTTGTTATTTGTGTGCAGGGGCTGTTTACGTTGTTGATACGTCTCCAACGTATCTATAGTTTATGAAGTATTCATGCTATTATATTATCCATCTTGGATGTTTAATGGGCTTTACTATGCACTTCTATATTATTTTTGGGACTAACCTATTGACCCAGAGCCCAGTGCCAGTTCCTGTTTTTTCCCTTGTTTCAGTGTTTCAAAGAAAAGGAATATCAAACGGAGTCGAAATGGAATGAAACCTTCTGGAGTAGTTATTTTTGGAAGGAAAGCAACCTGATAGACTTGGAGTGCACGTCAGGAAAGAAACGAGGGAGCCACGAGGTAGGGGGCGCGCCCACCCCCCTAGGGCGCGCCCTCCACCCTCGTGGGCCCCTTGTGGCTCCCCTGACGTATTTCTTCCGCCTATATATATCCATATACCCCAAAACCTCCGGGAAATAGAATAGATCGGGAGTTCCGCCGCTGCAAGCCTTTGTAGCCACCAAAAACTAATCGGGGCCCTGTTTCGGCACCCTGTCGGAGGAGGGAACCCTCACCGGTGGCCATCTTCATCATCCCGGCGCTCTCCATGACGAGGAGGGAGTAGTTCACCCTCGGGGCTGAGGGTATGTACTAGTAGCTATGTGTTTGATCTTTCTCTCTCTCTCGTGTTCTTGAGGTGATACGATCTTGATGTATCGCGAGCTTTGCTATTATAGTTGGATCTTATGATGCTTCTCCCCCTCTACTCTCTTGTAATGAATTGAATTTTCCCCTTGAAGTAATCTTATAGGAATGAGTCTTTAATGATTTCAAAACCCTTGATGTATGTCTTGTCGTGCGTATCTGTGGTGACAATGGGATATCACGTGATTCACTTGATGTATATTTTGGTGATCAACTTGCGGGTTTTGCCCATGAACCTATGCATAGGGGTTGGCACACGTTTTCGTCTTGACTCTCCGGTACAAACTTTGGGGCACTCTTTGAAGTACTTTGTGTTGGATTGAATAGATGAATCTGAGATTGTGTGATGCATATCTTATAATCATACCCACGGATACTTGAGGTGACATTGGAGTATCTAGGTGACATTAGGGTTTTGGTTGATTTGTGTCTTAGGTGTTATTCTAGTACAAACTCTAGGGCTGTTTGTGACACTTATAGGAATATCCCAATGGATTGATTGGAAAGAATAACTTTGAGGTGGTTTCATACCCTACCATAATCTCTTCGTTTGTTCTCTGCTATTAGTGTCTTTGGAGTGACTCTTTGTTGCATGTTGAGGGATAGTTATATGATCCAATTATGTTATTATTGTTGAGAAAACTTGCACTAGTGAAAGTATGAACCCTAGGCCTTGTTTCCTAGCATTGCAATACCGTTTACACTCACTTTTATCATTAGTTACCTTGCTGTTTTTATATTTTTCAGATTACAAAAACCTATATCTACTATCCATATTGCACTTGTATCACCATCTCTTCGTCGAACTAGTGCACCTATACAATTTACCATTGTATTGGGTGTGTTGGGGACACAAGAGACTCTTTGTTATTTGGTTGCGGGGTTGCTTGAGAGAGACCATCTTCATCCTACGCCTCCCACAGATTCATAAATCTTAGTTCATCCACTTGAGGGAAATTTGCTACTGTCCTACAAACCTCTGCACTTGGAGGCCCAACAACGTCTACAAGCAGAAGGTTGCATAGTAGACATCAAGCTCTTTTCCGGCGTCGTTGCCGGGGAGGTGAGTGCTTGAAGGTATATCTTTAGATCTTGCAATCGAATCTTTTTGTTTCTTGTTTTAGCACTAGTTTAGTCTATAAAAGAAAACTACAAAAAAATGAAATTGAGTTTGTCTCATACGCTTCATCTTTTTAATATCTTTCGTGAGTATGAAGGAAAGGAAAATTGTGCCAAAGTGTTAGAAGAAGAATGCATTAAAATGTTTGGCACTAAATCTTTGAATGATGAGCATGATTGCAATGTTGTTAGTATGAACTCCTTGAATATCCATGGTACTAATGATGATTGCACTAGTTATGATGAAAATGTCTCCTATAAACATGTCAATTTTTGTGGAGTGCATTGGGTTTGCAAGTGCACACCAAATAGGGAAGATAGATATTGCAAGAGGCATAAGCACTTAGAAACTAGATTGTTGCAAGAAAGGCAAGATGTTTGTGCTGAAAAATTAAATTTTCTTGGCCGTACTTGTGGACTTTGTAATGAACAGGGTCATTTAGCTATCTGATGCAAATTGTTTCATGATCTAATCGTGTCCAAAAATTGTGATGACTTGATTTCCCTTGCACATTATAATGAACTTAGTTTGCTTATGGGCTACGAAGAAATAAAACGTATAACCAAGCATCTTCCAGAATTTGCCCGTTTTATACTTCTTGGTTTTGATCTAGAGGAAATTTATATGTATTGTGCGGTGAATTGCATTGAAAATCCTTATATTTCCAATTACATAAATAAAATAAAGCAAATAGAAGATGAAGAGAATACTAATGAAAGGGAAGAGACTTCCCAATATCCTCCTATTATTTCTTATGATGAATCAGGTAACGAGGAGGAGCCTTCTATTCGACCAATCTCATCAATAAGGAGTTCCAAAAAGAGGATTGAACCCACACATGATGTGGTGAAGAAGAAGAAAAGGAAAAGGAAGAGAGGTAAAAAGATATCTCTCCCAAATAATGTTGCTCCTGTTATTTTTGTGCCTCATGGAAATGAATCAAAAATAATTGTGGAAGATGATGCACTTGATGATGATCTCGTTATGCCTATTGCTTGTTGTGATGATTATGATTGGGAAGATAATGATACTTCTTATGATCTTGAAAATCTTTTTGGCACTTGCTTGGAAGAATGTGATAATAATGTTTGCTATACTATTGGTGCTATCCATACTATTAATGATGAGAGTGATTATGATTATGATATGAAAAGGCCCAAGCTTGGGGATGCTATGTTTGATAAAGATGATGTTTTTGAGAATATATTTTCTGCAATTAATGTTTGTCCCAAGCTTGGGTATGCTATGTTTAATGAATATGATATTTTTAGTCTCCCAAGTTTTGTTATGATGATAGCATGCCTCCTACTTATGATGATTATATTTATGAAAGTGGGTTTGGAAGAGTGTCAACTTTAGGAAGTAATTATCCCACTATTTTGGAGGATGTTGAATCTTATAATATTTATGAAAGTGGATTTGGAGAGGTCATGACTTTATTTAGTGATGTATCCACTATTTTGAAAGAGGTTTCAATTGATTATGATGAGAACAAAGTTGCTACTTATGATGATTATTGTGATGAAACTTATGCTATAAAGAGTAGTGATGATTATATTTATAAAACTTGTCATGATTATGAGTACCCTTTCTCCGAACTTTACTCTTTTAATGTGGAAACAATTTATAGTATTCAAGTCTCTTATGATACTCCCACTATTCCGAATAAGAAGAATTTTGCTTGTGTGGAGAGTAGTAAATTTTCTATGTTTGTAGATCATGAAAAGAATGACTTAGGTGCTGGTTATATTGTTTAATTCATTCATGATGCTACTGAAAATTATTATGGGGGAGGAATATACGCTTGTAGGAATAGCAATAATATCAAGTTTCCTCTCTATGTGCTTAAAGTTTTGAAGTTATGCTTGTTTTGCCTTCCTATGCTAGTTGATTATTGTTCCCATAAGTTGTTTGCTCACAAAATCCCTATGCATAGGAAGTGGGTTAGACTTAAAAGTGCTAGTCATATTCTTTATGATGCTCTCTTTAAGTTTCAATTCTTTTCTTTTATGTGAGCATCATTGAAATCATCATGCCTAGCTAGGGGCGTTAAACATTAGCGCTTGTTGGGAGGCAACCCAATTTTATTTTAGTTTCTTGCTTTTTGGTTCTGTTTAGTAATAAATAATCCATCTAGCTTCTGTTAAGATGTAGTTTTGTGTTTTAATTAGTGTTTGTGCCAAGTAGAACCTTTGGGAATACTTGGGTGAAGTCTTTATGATCATGCTGTAAAAAACAGAAACTTTAGCGCTCACGAGATTAGCTTCAACTTTTTACTGGGGACTGCTATTTAGTTGATTATTTTTGCATATGATTACTAGACAAATTCCTCAGGTCCATCAATTTATTTTAGAATTTTTGGAGTTACATAAGTATACGTTTGATACAGATTACTACAGACTGTTCTGTTTTTGACAGATTCTGTTTTTTGTGTGTTGTTTGCTTATTTTGATGACTCTATGGATAGTAAAATAGTTTATAAACCATAGAGAAGTTGGAATACAGTATATTTAACACCAATACAAATAAAGAATGAGTTCATTACAGTACCTTGAAGTGGTGTTTTGTTTTCTTTTGCTAACGGAGCTCACGAGTTTTCTGTTAAGTTTTGTGTTGTGAAGTTTTGAAGTTTTGGGTAAAGATTCAATGGACTATGGAATAAGGAGTGGCAAGAGCCTAAGCTTAGGTATGCCCAAGGCACCCCAAGGTAATATTCAAGGATAACCAAGCGTCTAAGCTTGGGGATGCCCTGGAAGGCATCCCCTATTTCGTCTTCGTTCATCGGTAACTTTACTTGGAGCTATATTTTTATTCACCACATGATACGTGTTTTGCTTGGAGTGTCATTTTATTTTATTTTGTTTTGCTTGCTGTTTGAATAAAGTATCAAGATCTGAAATTATTAAATGATAGAGAGTCTTCACATAGCTACATAATTATTTAACTACTCATTGATCTTCACTTATATCTTTTTGGAGTAGTTTGTCATTTACTCATGTGCTTCACTTATATCCTATGAGTAAATAGTTGAATGGTTTGAATGTCATAAATATGAAATTATATATGTTTTGTATTCCTTTCCCATGGGGAGTAATGCCTTTACATATAAGGAGTAGAGGTGGTAAATTTATTGAAGGTTAGCAAACATTGTATTGGTCACTTGAACAATTCATGAAAAAATATTGAAGGAAGAGAGATTTCACATATAATACTATCTTGGACATCTTCTATGATTGTGATCCCCATTAATTATTTTCAAACCTGAGCAAATTAGTTGAAGTTGGACAAGGAATACAACATAATGAGTTATGCTTGGGTATATTTGTATAAGTTATATTGTTATGGATCCTCTAACATGTGGTGCTTGCTATTTAGAATCCTTTGCTAGCCAAAATATCTGTACTAAGCGGGAGTACTGCTTGTGCATCCAAACTCCTTGAACCAAGTTTCTTCCATGAGTGTCCACCATATCTACCTATATGCAGTATTTACCTGTCGTTCCAAGTAAATTTGCATGTGCCAAACTCTAAACCTTCAAATAATAATCTGTTTTGTATGCCCGAATCGCTCATGTAGCAACTACGGGTTAGCAGTATCTTCCATGCTAGGTGGGTTATTCTCACGATGAGTGGACTCCGCTCATCATTCATGAGAAAATGGTCGGTAACTGGGATGCCCTGTCCCATGATCAAAAGATCGAAATCAAATAAAAAATAATTGCAAACAAAACTCCCCCAGGTTAGATATTAGTTGGAGGCACCCGTTGTTTTGGGCAAGCCATGGATTGATGATTGTTGGTGGAGGGGGAGTATAAATTACCTTTCTGTTTGGGAACCGCCTATAATGTATGTAGTATGGAAGATATTGGGAACTCTTGGTCGTTATGCTGACAATGAAAGCATACCTCTCAAAATTATTTTCATCTATGTTTTTGCTTCAAGCTCTGGCACCTCTGCAAATCCCTGCTTCCCTCTGCGGAGGGCCTATCTTTTACTTTTATGCAAGAGTCAGTAGTATTCCTTCTCATTCCAACCTACTCTTTAGTTGGCAAGCATCATGTGATGGAAAGATCTAAGCATATATGGCCATTCAAATATATTTGAACATGAATTATTATTGTTGACATTAACCTTGAGGTAAAAGGTTGGGAGGCGAAACATTAAGCCCCTATATTTCTCTGTGTTCGATGAATACTATTTGTTCTAAAAATATGCTTTGAGTGGTAGCAATCATGGAAGACTA
Organism: Aegilops umbellulata; assembly: GCA_032464435.1. Classification (NCBI taxonomy): domain Eukaryota; kingdom Viridiplantae; phylum Streptophyta; class Magnoliopsida; order Poales; family Poaceae; genus Aegilops; species Aegilops umbellulata. The sequence continues at coordinate 5,507,984 of CP136059.1, forward strand.
AATGATAGTTGAGTATGTGAAGTTTGCTGAATCAAAGCTCTGACATAGACTCTTCCTAAAAATAAGATGAATTGCAATTGTTTGATGACTAAGAACTGTTTGTTAGTTTTCAAGAAAGTTTATGATCTATACTTTAACATGTGAATAGTTTGTTACTTGATCATGCAAAGTTCTATGAGTTGAGCTACTATTATGACATATAATGATGCTAGAAAAGGTGATTGAAATTATCATTGATCAAACTTATGCACCTGCTAGCAGTCACACTTCATAAATTATTTCTTTTATCATTTACCTACTCGAGGACGAGCAGGAATTAAGCTTGGGCATGCTGATATGTCTCCAACGTGTCTATAATTTATGAAGTATTCATGCTATTATATTATCCATCTTGGATGTTTAATGGGCTTTACTATGCACTTTTATATTATTTTTGGGACTAACCTATTGACCCAAAGCCCAGTGTCAATTCCTGTTTTTCCCTTGTTTCAGTGTTTCGAAGAAGAGAAATATCAAACGGAGTCGAAACGGAATGAAATCTTCTGGAGAAGTTATTTTTGGAAGGAAAGCAACCTCATAGACTTGGAGTGCACGTCAGGAAAGAAACGAGGGAGCCACGAGATAGGGGGCGCGCCCACACCTCTAGGGCGCGCCCTCCACCCTCATGGGCCCCTCGTGGCTCCCCTGACGTATTCCTTCCGCCTATATATATCCATATACCCTAAAACCTTCGGGGAACAGAATAGATCGGGAGTTCCACCGCCGCAAGCCTCTGTAGCCACTAAAAACAAATCAGGACCCTGTTCCGGCACCTTGCCGGAGGGGGGAACCCTCACCGGTGGCCATCTTCATCATCCCGGCGCTCTCCATGACGAGGAGGGAGTAGTTCACCCTCGGGGCTGAGGGTATGTACCAGTAGCTATGTGTTTGATCTCTCTCTCTCTCTCTCGTGTTCTTGAGGTGATACGATCTTGATGTATCGCGAGCTTTGCTATTATAGTTGGATCTTATGATGCTTCTCCCCCTCTACTCTCTTGTAATGGATTGAGTTTTCCCCTTGAAGTAATCTTATCATATTGAGTCTTTAATGATTTGAGAACACTTGATGTATGTCTTGTCGTGTGTATCTGTGGTGACAATGGGATATCACGTGATTCACTTGATGTATGTTTTGGTGATCAACTTGCGGGTTCCGCCCATGAACCTATGCATAAGGGTTCGCACATGTTTTCATCTTGACTCTCCGGTACAAACTTTGGGGCACTCTTTGAAGTACTTTGTGTTGGATTGAATAGATGAATCTGAGATTGTGTGATGCATATATTATAATCATACCCACGGATACTTCAGGTGACATTGGAGTATCTAGGTGACATTAGGGTTTTGGTTGATTTGTGTCTTAAGGTATTATTCTAGTACGAACTCTAGGGCAGTTTGTGACACTTATAGGAATAGCCCAATGGATTGATTGGAAAGAATAACTTTGAGGTGGTTTCACTGCTATTAGTGTCTTTGGAGTGACTCTTTATTGCATGTTGAGGGATATTTATATGATCCAATTATATTATTATTGTTGAGAGAACTTGCACTAGTGAAAGTATGAACCCTAGGCCTGTTTCCTAGCATTGCAATACCGTTTACGCTCACTTTTATCGTTAGTTACCTTGCTGTTTTTATATTTTCAGATTACAAAAACCTATATCTACTATCCATATTGCACTTGTATCACCATCTCTTCGCCGAACTAGTGCACCTATATAATTTACCATTGTATTTGGTGTGTTGGGGACACAAGAGACTCTTTGTTATTTGGTTGTGGGGTTGCTTGAGAGAGACCATCTTCATCCTACACCTCCCACGGATTGATAAACCTTAGGTCATCCACTTGAGGGAAATTTGCTACTGTCCTACAAACCTCTGCACTTGGAGGCCCAACAACGTCTACAAGGAGAAGGTTGCGTAGTAGACATCAGTTGTGTTGCTTGCTTCTCCTACTGGTTTGATAACCTTGGTTTCATATCTGAGGGAAATACCTACCGCCCATGTGCTGCATCATCCCTTCCTCTTTCGGGAAATACCGACGTAGCTTCAAGCGACATCAAAAGGAAATTCTGGCACCATTGCCAGGGAGGATCAAGTCAAGATAGTCTGCCGGCCACGTGCCAATTTCTGGCGCCGTTGCTGCGAAGGATCTTAAACATATACCAGGTTCCTAATCACAAATCTCATCTCCTCGCAATTTACATTATTTGCCATTTTCTCTCGTTTTCCTCTCCGCCATTTCACAAAAAATTGCTGTTTTATTCGCCCTCTTTTTTGTTCGCCGTTTTCTCGTCAGATCTCATGTTTGCTTGTGTTGCCATGTGCCTTCTATATGCTTGCATCTTCGCTTGCTAAAAATCTATTTATATAGACTCTCATCCACTTGCTAATATTTTTAAAAGATCCAATCATGATGAACCAATTGCTAGTGATTTGAGTGCACTAGATTATCTTTATGAAGTTTCGCTTGAGATTCATGAATTTGAAAATTGTGATGAAGAATTTATGAAGTGATTCATGATAGCTCCTTGAATGAAAAGCATGATTGCAATGATATTACTATAAATTCTATTAATGTCAATTGTGCTACTAATATGCAAAACTCCAATCTTGGCGATGCTAATTTTGCTATGTCCACTACTTGTTGCAATGATCGTGATTGGGGTGATTCTTCTTATGATCTTGAAAAATTATTTAAGCCTCATGATGAATATGTTTGCAATAATACTGAAAGTGAGTTTGGAAGAGTATCAACCTTAGCTAAAAATAATCACACATATTTGGAGAGTGTTCAATCTTATGAATTGTTTGATAAAAGTGGGCTTGGAGAGGTCATGACTTTATTTGATGATAATCTCACTATTTTGGAAGAGTGTCAACTTTGCATGCATGTGGATCATAAAGAGAATATTTTATGTGATAGCTATATTGTTGAATTTTATTATGATCCTACATGTAATTATTATAGAGGGAATTATGGTTATAGAAATTTTCATGTTACTAAATTACCTCTCGTTATGTTGAGATTGCTATTGTTTCTTTCTTCTTCCTTGCATGTGCTAGTTATTGCTTGCCTTGATAATTTGATTTCTTATAAAATTCCCGTGCATAGTAAGTATGTTAGACTTAAGTGTGTTTGTCACATGTTTTATGATGCGCTCTTTGTGCTTCAATTCTTGTCATTTATGTGAGCATCAATAAAAAATCTTATGCCTAGCTAGGGGCATGAAACAATAGCACTTGTTGGGAGGCAACCCAATGAATAAAATTTATTTTTGTTTTTTGTTCTTGAGTTTTTTCACAATTATGCTACTGTTATGATTGTGTTTTTTGTGTTTTAGTTAGTGTTTGTGCCAAGTAGAACCGATAGGACCTTCTCGGGTGATACATGTTTGATCTTGCTAAAAAAGACAAAAACTTTATGCACACGAAAATAACTGTCAAAAATCACCAGAACATGATACAATGCCAATTATTTTTGCAGAATATTAATATACAAATTACCCAGGTCGTCCTAGTTTTTCAGAATTTTTGGAGTTCCATAAGTATTCGAACAAATCAGATTGCTATAGACTGTTCTGTCTTGACAGATTCTGTTTTCTTTGAGTTGTGTGCTTATTTTGATGGCTCTATGATTTTCTTTGATGAGTTTTTTCCATAAAAAAGTTGGAATACAGTAGATATAATACAAAAAGAAAAATAAGAATTGGTTTGATACAACACTTATAGTAGTGATTTATTTTTCTTACACTAACGGATCTCATGAAGGTTTTGTTGAGTTTTGTGAGATTGAAGTTTTCAAGTTTTGGGTTATCTTACGATGGATGAAGGAAGGACAGAAGAGGATAAGCTTGGGGATGCCCTGGCATCCCAAGATATTATCCAAAAATGAGCAACCAACTTAGCTTGGGGATGCCCCCGAGTGGCATCCCCACTTTCTTCCAACAACTATCGGTATTTTACTCGAAGCTATATTTTTATTCGTCACATGATATGTGTTTTGCTTGGAGCGTCTTGTATGATATGAGTCTTTGCTTGTTTTATTTTGTGTTTTAAGTCATCAATCCTTGCTAGACACACCTATTTGAGAGAGCCAAAATTATATCATGACTTGTTAGAATTGCTCTCTATGCTTCACTTCAATTTTTATGAGCAATAGGACTTGCTCTAGTGCTTCACTTTTATCTTTTTGAGCATGGTGTTCTTAGTATTTTTGAAGAAATGCTCTCTTGCTTCACTTAAATTATTTTGAGAGAATGAAGAAAAATTATGCTCATGATCTTCACTTATATTTGTTTGAGCTTATGAAAAGCAACACATGAAAATTAGTCCGAAAGTGATTGACATCCAAGAAGGATATAATAAAAACTTTCATGAAGATCATTAGACAAAATAAACTTGATTGTTAGTAATAGTTTTGAGATATGATGATGTGATATTTGAGTTATCTTGATGAGTAATTATGCTTTAGTAAGAATATTGGTGTTAAGGTTTGTGATTCCGTATGCAAGTACGGAAGTCAATAGTCATGCAATGAAAATTATATCCTACTTGTGGTGCATTATTCGGTGTTATTTATGCTTACTGCTTACTTATGAGATTATCTGTTTCTTGGTTGGTCGCTTCCTAGTCTTTTGCTAGCCTTCACTTTGCACCAAGTATGATCTCTACTTGTGCATCCAAAATCCTTTAAACCAGTTTTGCCGCATGAGTCCACTATATCTACCTATATGCGGTATTCTTTTGTCAATCTAAGCAAATTTGCATGTGCCATCTCTAATTTTGAAAATAAACTTCTCTTTTGTGTGTTTGTTTCGCTCGCGGAGCGGTGAGGGGTGGCTAATATTTTCCATGCTGGATGTGTTATTCTCACGATGAGTGTTTATTGACTTGTCATTACACGAGAGTAAGGCAAAGGTCTTAGGGATGCCCAGTCCCGAAATGCAAAAATGAATTTACTTTATGTTGTCAAATAATGAATTCCTTGGAAAGTGTTGGTATGGAGGGCAACCATGGATACGCCTAGCCATGGAAAGTGAAAGTATGGTGGAAAAAGGAATAAACTTTATTTTCTGTCTGGGAACCGCCTATGGCGTATCTAGCATGGAAAGTGTTGGGAACTCTAAGTCATTTTCGTTGGTGGGATGGATCCACCTCTCAAAATGTTTTTATCTCTAAGTTTTTCGCTTTGAATTCCGGCACCTCTACAAATCCCTACTTCCCTCTGTGAAGGGCCTTTCTTTTACTTTATGCAATTTTTACTTTTGAATTTGAGTCTCCATCTTCTCTTATAAAAGCACCAACTAGAAGGCAATATGATCGTACTTAAGTATTGGGTGTAGCTAATATTCGAGTGTGTTTCATGAATGGATCAATGTTTGAGCATGATGGGCTAGGGATAGCTTATTTTAGCATTGATATTTTGAAAGACATGCATGGTTGCTTGTTGATATGCTTAAGTATCTAAATTATTATGTCAAAACTAGACTATTGCTTTGAATCACATAAAAAGTCCAAATGTCCATGCTATAAATAAAACAATATGATATGACATGTTAGGTAGCATTCCACATCAAAAATTCTGTTTTTATGACTTACCTACTCGAGGACGAGTAGGAGTTAAGCTTGGGCATGCTGATACGTCTCTAGTGTATCTATAATTTTTGATTGTTTCATGTTGTTATATTATCAATCTTGGATGTTTTATAATCATTTTATAGTCATTTTATATCATTTTTTGTACTAAACTATTGACATAGTGCCAAGTGTCAATTGCTATTTTTTTCATGTTTTTTACATCACAGAAAATCAATACCTAACGGAGTCCAAATGCCACCAAACTCCATCATGATTTTGTATGGGCCAGAAGGAACACATTGGGCCCTGGTTGCACCTGGGGGAGTCCCGAGGAGGGGACAACCCACCAGGGCGCGCCAAAAGGCCCAGGCGCGCCCTGGTGGGTTGTGCCCACCTTGGATGCCCCACGGACCGCCTCTTTGCTCTATAAGTACCCCAATATTCCAGAAACCCTAAGAGCATCGACGAAATATTCATCCAGCCACCGCAGAGTCTAGAACCACCAAATCCAATCTAGACACCATCTCGGATGGGGTTCACCACCTCCATTGGTGCCTCTCCGATGATGCGTGAGTAGTTCTTTGTAGACCTTCGGGTCCGTCGTTAGTAGCTAGATGGCTTTCTCTCTATCGCTGAATTCTCAATACAATGGTCTCTTGGAGATCCATATGATGTAACTCTTTTGCGATGTGTTTGTTGGGATCTGATGAACTTTGTGTGTATGATCAGTTATATCTTTTTATATCCATGAAAGTTATTTGAGTTCCTTTGATCTCTTATATGCAAGATTGCTTGTAGCCTCGTATTTCTTCTCCGATGTTTGGGTTTTGTTTGGCCAACTTGATATATTTATCTTGTAATGGGAAGAGGTGCCCGGTAATGGGTTCGATCTTACAGTTCTTGATCCGAGTGACAGAAAGGGAACCGACACATATGTATCGTTAATACTAAGAATAAAATGATGGGGTCTATCTCTACATAGATAGATCTTGTCTACATCGTGTCATCGTTCTTATTGCATTACTCCATTTTTCTGTGAACTTAATACACTAGATGCATGTTGGAGAGCGATCGATGTGTGTAGTAGTAGTAGTAGATGCAGGCAGGAGTTGGTCTACTAATCTTGGACGTGATGCCTATATAGTGATCATTGCCTGGATATCGTCATGAGTATTTGAAGTTCTATCAATTGCCCAACAGTAATTTGTTCACCCACTGTTTGCTATTTTTCTTGAGAGAAGCCACTAGTGAAACCTTATTTCTCATATATTTGCCTTTCCGATCTACTTTTTCCTTGCATTTATTTTCAGGTCTATTAAACCAAAAATCCAAAAATACCTTGTTGTGTTTTATTTCTATTTATTTTATTTGGCATTCGATCTATCAAATTATTACAACTTGTTCCCGTCCGCACACCGTTTCTAGCGCCATTACCCGAAAGGGGTTGACAACCCCTTTAACACGTCGGGTTGCGAGGTGTTGTTATTTGTGTGCAGGGTCTATTTACGTTGTGTTGCTTGGTTCTCCTACTGGTTCTATAACCTTGGTTTCATATCTGAGGGAAATACCTACCGCTGTTGTGCTGCATCATCCCTTCCTCTTTGGGGAAATACCTACGTAGCTTCAAGCGACATCAGAGTTCCAACCATAAGTGCATATGATCCAAGAAGAGAAAGTATGTTATGTTGTGCCTCTCCCTCATATGAAATTGCAATGACGACTATCGATCTTGTTAACAATTGCCTAGGATAATTCCACAGACCGATCCATCATTATTCCACACTCACTATTTATAATATATAGTAATATATTCTAACTTTATGATAACAACACCTATTTTTATATTATAGTTCTCCGATATCATGCAAAGTTATCCTCTTCATACCCACAACGTAGTATTATTTCTCATTTCTAGTTGGAAGTAAACATTCGGTGTACATAGAGTCGTATCAGTGGCAGATAGGATTTGAGAAAATGTTGATCATACCTTTAGCTCCTTGTGGGTTCGACACTCCATACTTATCACTTCCACCTTTGGAAAGTGCAACTATGATTCCTTGCACTTTTGTTTTTTGTTTAGTTGTGGGTGAAACAAACAAAAAATTAGAAAATGCAAAATACCAAAAAAAAATACTTGCCTCTTTTGCTTGAGAACTTTTTCAAAAAGAAAAGTGATTGGAAGGTTATGCATTGGAGAAGTGAGGGTCCACCTTGAACACTTGTGTTCATGCTCATGGAAACAATGTAGAATTTTTCTTGGAAGTTTCTCAAAAATAAGTATCCCATTGTATATATTCATTGTATTATAAAAATAATGTGCCAAGGTTTGGCTTTAGAATGTTTAAATTGCTTGTTTGGTGTGTGCAGCAGAAAAACAGAAACTTTGGCTGTAGTGTTTGACTTCTTATTTTTTTACTAGAGCATGATAAAATCTTGAAATTTTTGCACATTACTGCTATGCAAATTGTTTAGATTCTCCTATTTGTTTTAGAATTTTTGAAGTTACAAAAGTATATGAAAGATCTAGATTGCTACAGACTGTCCTGCTCTTAACAGATTCCATTTTCTATGTGTTGTTCGCTTATTTTTATGAATCTATGGGTTGTATAGGGGGTATGAACCATGGCGAAGTTGGAATACAGTAGATATAATGCTTATATGAAATTGGAATGAGTTTTCAACAGTACCTAAAGGTAGTGATTTGCTTTATTATACTAACGGATCTCACAAAGTTTTTGTTAAGTTTTGTGTGGACGAAGTGTTCGAAGAACGAGGAGTTACCCATATGAAAAGAATAAGGAAAGGAAAGAGATCAAGGTTGGGGATGCCCAAGACATCCCAAGTAAATATTTAAAGGACACTAAAGCATCTAAGATTGGGGATGCCCCGGTTGGCATCCCATCTTTCTTCTTCGACAATTACCGGTATACCTCGGTTTTTGTTCTGTTCACATGATTTCCGTCTTTTGTGTTTGGTTCCCTTTTTCTTTTCCTCTATGCACCATGCTAGTTGCTACCTCTTGAGCATGCGTTGGTTTTCCCTTGAAGAGGAAAGGGTGATGCAGCAAAGTAGCATAAGTATTTCCCACAATTTTTGAGAACCAAGGTATCAATCCAGTAGGAGACTACACGCAAGTCCCTAGTACCTGCACAAACAATCAAGAACCTTGCAACCAACGCGATAAAGGGGTTGTCAATCCCTTCATGGGCACTTGCAAAAGTGAGATCTGATAAAGATAATAAGATAAATATTTTTGATATTTTTGTTGTATAGATTGGAAAGTAAAGATTGCAAAATAAACAATTATAGAAATAGCTAGTTGATAGGAAAATAATATGATGGAAAATAGACCCGGGGGCCATAGGTTTCACTAGTGGCTTCTCACAAGATAGCATATTTTATGGTGGGTGAATAAATTACTGTCGAGCAATTGATAGAAAAGCGCATAGTTATGAGAATATCTAGGCATGATCATGAACATAGGCATCACGTCCGTGACAAGTAGACCAAAACGATTCTGCATCTACTACTATTACTCCACACATCGACCGCTATCCAGCATGCGTCTAGAGTATTAAGTTCATAAGAACAGAGTAACGCATTAGGCAAGATGACATGATGTAGAGGGATAAACTCAAGCAATATGATATAAACCCCATCTTTTTATCCTCGATGGCAAAAATACGATACGTGTTGTTTCCCTTTCTGTCACTGGGATCGAGCACCGCAAGATTGAACCCAAAGCTAAGCACTTCTTCCATTGTAAGAAAGATCAATCTAGTAGGCCAAACCAAACTGATAATTTGAAGAGACTTGCAACGATATTAAATCATGCATATAAGAATTCAGAGAAGAATCAAATATTGTTCATAGATAATCTTGATCATAAACCCACAATTCATCGAATCTTGACAAACACACCGCAAAAGGAATTACATCGAATAAATCTCCAATGACTCAAGAGTGACATGTACTGGGATGGGCAATGACTCAAGAGTGACATGTATGGTAAATTATGCATGGTGGCTTTGCCACAAATACAATGTCAACTACATGATCATGCAAAGCAATATGACAATGATGAAGCGTGTCATAATAAATGGAATGGTGGAAAGTTGCATGGCAATATATCTCGGAATGGCTATGGAGATGCCATAATAGGTAGGTATGGTGGCTGTTTTGAGGAAGATATAAGGAGGTTTATGTGTGATAGAGCATATCGTATCACGGGGGTTGGATGCACCGGCGAAGTTTGCACCAACTCTCAAGGTGAGAAAGGGCAATGCACGGTACCGAAGAGGCTAGCAATGATGGAACGGTGAGAGTGCGTATAATCCATGGACTCAACATTAGTCATAAAGAACTCACATACCTATTGCAAAAATCTACAAGTCATCAAAAACCAAGCACTACGCGCATGCTCCTAGGGGGATAGATTGGTAGGAAAAGACCATCGCTCGTCCCCGACCGCCACTCATAAGGATGACAATTAAAGAACACCTCATGTTTCAAATTTGTCACGCAACGGTTACCATACGTGCATGTTACGGGACATGCAAACTTCAACACAAGTATTTCTCAAATTCACAATTACTCAACTAGCACAATTTAATATTACCATCTTCATATCTCAAAACAATCATCAAGTATCAAACTTCTCATAGTATTCAATGCACTCTATATGAAAGTTTTTATTATACCCATCTTGGATGCCTATCATATTAGGACTAATTTTATAGCCAAAGAAAATTACCATGCTGTTCTAAAGGACTCTCAAAATAATATAAGTGAAGCATGAGAGATCAATAATTTCTATAAAATAAAACCACCACCGTGCTCTAAAAGATATAAGCGAAGCGCTAGAGCAAAATTATTTAGCTCAAAAGATATAAGTGAAGCACATAGAGTATTCTAATAAATTTTGATTCATGTGTGTCTCTCCAAAAGGTGTGTACAGCAAGGATGATTGTGGTAAACTAAAAAGCAAAGACTCAAATCATACAAGACGCTCCAAGCAAAACACATATCATGTGGTGAATAAAAATATAGCCTCAAGTAAAGTTACCGATGGACGAAGACGAAAGAGGGGATGCCTTCCGGGGCATCCCCAAGCATAGGCTTTTGGTTGTCCTTGAATTGTACCTTGGGGTGCCTTGTGCATCCCCAAGCTTAGGCTCTTGCCACTTCTTATTCCAAAATCCATCAAATCTTTACCCAAAAACTTGAAAACTTCACAACACAAAACTCAACAGAAAATCTCACGAGCTCCGTTAGTATAAGAAAACAAACCACACCCCTAAGGTACTGCAATGAACTCATTCTTTATTTATATTGATGTTAAACCTACTGTATTCCAACTTCTCTATGGTTCATACCCCCCGATACTAGCCATAGATTCATCAAAATAAGCAAACAACACACGAAAAACAGAATCTATCAAAAACAGAACAGTCTATAGTAATTTGATTTCTTAGAATACTTCTGGAACTCCAAAAATTCTGAAAAACTAGGACAACCTGGATAATTTGTATATTGATCTACTGCAAAAAGAATTGGTATTTTATCACGTTCTGGTGAATTTTAACAATTATTTTCGTGAGCGCAAAGTTTTTGTCCTTTTCAGCAAGATCAAACAACTATCACCCAAGAAGATCCTATTGGTTCTACTTGGCACAAACACTAATTAAAACATAAAAACACATCCAAACAGAGGCTAGATGAATTATTTATTACTAAACAGGAACAAAAATCAAGTAACAAAAATAAAATTGGGTTGCCTCCCAACAAGCGCTATCGTTTAACGCCCCTAGCTAGGCATAAAAACAAGAATAGATCTAGGTATTATCATAATGATAGGGCAAATCGCGAAAACTCATCTCATACTCCTTACGTTCAGTAGCAAGTTTTCTTTGCGGCAGGAAAAAATAATCAAAAGGGCTAAATTTAATAGGACAAAAGTCCCCAATATCAAGCTCGGGAGGTATGGGTTCCTCCTTTCGACCCTTATAGTGCACAACCAATTCATCATTATAAACATTATTTTGGAAAAAAGTCATGAGCCTTTGTTCAAGAGAAAAACCTAACCCATTGTTTTGAATAGCAAAATCATCATTAAGTTCAGAGATTCTATCAACTAGAACATCGGTGGGAACCTTCTTCCTAAGGTTTTCATTATAAGCAACATGATCTAAAGATTGTAAATGCATTAGGTCTTCTTGATTAAAAAGGATAGCTTCTATGGCAGGATGACCAGCGTCCACCCTATAATGCGCAAAAATTTCTTTGGCCTCTTTCATTATAAATCTGAACTCATGTGCCAAAAAGATGGTAGCTGCACGCTTAACAGGAGAATGCTCAATATTGGAAAATTCTAGAAAAATCCTTTGTATGCAAGGATGCATATGAATAAACTGTCTTTCAAGTTCAACTACGAGCAAGGATATTGCATCCGCAAGACTACTAGTTCTATGAAGAATAGACCCACCCATAGTGGGCAAAGCACCGGCATAAGTAAAGGAATCTTGAGTAACTCCTTTTCCAATAATATTACCACTACCAAACCGATACTTTATAGTGTGTAAAATAGTAGGTTCTTCATGAGGATCATCAAAAGCATCAAAGTTTCCCCCATCGTTACTATTATCTTTTTCGACAATAACCTCCCCTATTTCAGACATGATGGTAACAAACCACACTAAGATCGTGTAACGCCCTCGATGCGGCTATATCTCCCACGTGTCGAGGCACGACTTAGAGGCATAACCGCATTGAAAGCAATGTCGCAAGTGACATAATCTTCACACAATCCATGTAATAAATAAAGGGGAAAGATACATAGTTGGCTTACAATCGCCACTTCACACAAGTACATAAATAACATCCATCATACAGATTACACTCAAGGTCCGACTACGGTACCAAAATGAAAGAAGACTACCCCAAATGCTAAACAGATCCCCGGATCACCCAACTGGGCTCCACTACTGCTCATCCGGATGTGCCCTGAGACCGAGATATGTGCAGCTCCTATCAGGATTTGTCGGCACAATCGGGCGGCTTTGCTGGACTTGTTTTATTGCTGTTGAAATGTCTTGTAGTCCGGGATTCCGAGGTTGATCGGGTCTTCCCGGTAGAAGGAATATCCTTCGTTGACCGTGAGAGCTTACTGCTCATCCGGATGTGCCCTGAGACCGAGATATGTGCAGCTCCTATCAGGATTTGTCGGCACAATCGGGCGGCTTTGCTGGACTTGTTTTATTGCTGTTGAAATGTCTTGTAGTCCGGGATTCCGAGATTGATCGGGTCTTCCCGGTAGAAGGAATATCCTTCGTTGACCGTGAGAGCTTATCATGGGCTAAGTTGGGACACCCCTGCAGGGTATTATCTTCCGAAAGTCGTGCCCGCGGTTATGAGGCAGATGGGAATTTGTTGATGTCCGGTTGTAGAAAACCCGAAGTTGACCTTATCTAAAACACATCAACCGCGTGTGTAACCGTGATGGTCTCTTCTCGGCGGGGTCCGGGAAGTGAACACGGTTGTTGGAGTTATGTCTGACGTAGGTCGCTTCAGGATCACTTCTTGATCACTTCTAGCTTCACGACCGTGCTTTGCCTTCTCTTCTCGCTCTCTTTTGCGCTATAGCCACCATATGCTAGTCGCTTGCTGCAGCTCCACCTCACAAACCCCTTTCCCACCTTTAAGCTTAAATAGTCTTGATCTCGCGGGTGTGAGATTGCTGAGTCCCCGTGACTCACATATATTATCACCATAGTTGCAGGTACCAACGATGCCAGTGCAGATGACGCGACCGAGCTCACTTGAGAGTTCGACGAGGAACGTGGCCGTTACTATGTTTCTTTTCCAGATGATCAGTAGTGGAGCCCAGTTGGGTGATCCGGGGATCTGTTTAGCATTTGGGGTAGTCTTCTTTCATTTTGGTACCGTAGTCGGACCTTGAGTGTAATCTGTATGATGGATGTTATTTATGTACTTGTGTGAAGTGGCGATTGTAAGCCAACTATGTATCTTTCCCCTTTATTTATTACATGGATTGTGTGAAGATTACCTCACTTGCGACATTGCTTTCAATGCGGTTATGCCTCTAAGTCGTGCCTCAACACGTGAGAGATATAGCCGCATCGAGGGCGTTACAGATCGGGTACACAAAAAGCAAGCAAAAAGAGACGAACGGAAAAAGAGGGCGAATAAAACGGCAAAGGTGAAGTGGGGGAGAGGAAAACGAGAGGCAAATGGCAAATAATGTAATGCAAGGGATAAAAGTTTGTGATGGGTACTTGGTATGTCTTGACTTGTGCGTAGATCTCCCCGGCAACGGCGCCAGAAATGGCTTGTTGATGGGAGATCAAATCTTGACTTGACTTGGCGCAAATCTCCCCGGCAATGGCGCCAGAAATCCTTCTTGCTACCTCTTGAGCATGTGTTGGTTTTCCCTTGAAGAGGAAAGGGTGATACAACAAAGTAGCGTAAGTATTTCCCTCAGATTTTGAGAACCAAGGTATCAATCCAGTAGGAGACTACACGCAAGTCCCTAATACCTGCACAAACAATCAAGAACCTTGCAACCAATGCGGCAATCCCTTCACGGCCACTAGCAAAAGTGAGATCTGATAAAGATAATAAGATAAATTTTTTTTGTATTTTTGTTGTATATATTGGAAGGTAAAGATTGCAAAATAAACAATGATATAAATAGCTAGTTGATAGGAAAATAATATGATGGAAAATAGACCCGGGGGCCATAGGTTTCACTAGTGGCTTCTCTCAGGATAGCATATTTTATGGTGGGTGAATAAACTACTATTGAGCAATTGATAGAAAAGCGCATAGTTATGAGAATATCTAGGCATGATCATGAACATAGGCATCACGTCCGTGATAAGTATAATGAAACGATTCTGCATCTACTACTATTACTCCACACATCGACCGCTATCCAGCATGCATCTAGAGTATTAAGTTCATAAGAACAGAGTAACGCATTAGGCAAGATGACATGATGTAGAGGGATAAACTCAAGTAATATGATATGAGCCCCATCTTTTTATCCTCGATGGAAACAATACAATACGTGTCGTTTCCCTTTCTGTCACTAGGATCGAGCACCGCAAGATTGAACCCAAAGCTAAGCACTTCTCCCATTGTAAGAAAGATCAATCTAGTAGGCTAAACCAAGCTGATAATTCGAAGAAACTTGCAAAGATATTAAATCATGCATATAAGAATTCAGAGAAGAATCAAATATTGTTCATAGATAATCTTGATCATAAACCCACAATTCATCGGATCTTGACAAACACAACGCAAAAAGAATTACATCGAATAGATCTCCAAGAAGATCGAGGAGAACTTTGTATTGAGATCCAAAGAGAGAGAAGAAGATATCTAGCTAATAACTATGGACCCGAAGGTCTGTGGTAAACTACTCACACATCATCGGAGAGGCTATGATGTTGATGTAGAAGCCCTCCATGATCGATTCCCCCTCCGGCGGGGCGCCGGAAAAGGCCCTAAGATGGGATCTCACGGGTATAGAAGGTTGCGCCGGTGGAAATAGGGTTCCGTGGTGCTCCTAGATGTTTTCGGGGTATATGAGTATATATAGGCGAAAGAATTAGGCCGGTGGAGCCACGAGGGGCCCACAAGGGTGGGGGCGCGCCTACCCCCTGGGCACGTCCTCCTACCTCGTGGACGCCTCATTGCTTCCTTGACGTCCATTCCAAGTCTCCTGGATTGCGTTTGTTCCAAAAATGATCCTCGCAAAGGTTTCATTCCGTTTGAATTCCATTTGATATTCCTTTTCTACGAAACACTGAAATAGGCAAAAAAAATTGCAGTTGGCACTGGGCCTTCGGTTAATAGGTTAGTCTCAAAAATAATATAAAAGTGCATAATAAAGCCCATTAAACATCCAAAACATATAATATAATAGCATGGGACAATAAAAAGTTATAGATATGTTGGAGACGTATCACTAGTATGAGATAGTCCTCCGTCGATTTATAGAATGCTTCATGTGCTTCACTTAAATCTTTTGAGTATGACTTTATAGAATGCTCTTTGTGCTTCACTTAAATCTTTTGAGTATGGCTTTATAGAATGCTCTTTATGCTTCACTTAAATCCTTTAAGAATGACTTTATAGAATGCTTCGTGTGCTTCACTTATATATTTTGAGCTTGGATATTGGTTGATCTATATTAATTGTAGAATGCTCTATGAACTTCACTTATATCTTTTGGAGTATGAATAAGACTATCATTGAAAGTGGGTTTGGAAGAGTGTCAACTTGCAAGATCGGATCTAGAACATAGATATAATGGTGAAAACATAAATGATTCAGATCTAAATCATGGCACCCCAGTCCAAAGTGACAAGCATTAAGCATGGCCAAGTCATAGCAACATCAATCTCAGAACATAATGGATACTAGGGATCAAGCCCTAACAAAACTAACTCGACTATATGATGAATCTCATCCAACTCCCTCACCGACCAGCGAGCCTACGAAGGAATTACTCACTCCCGGTGGGGAGCATCATGGAATTGGCGATGGAGAAGGGTTGGTGATGACGAAGATCGAAGATTCCCCTCTCCGGAGCCCCAAACAGGCTCTAGATCTGGCCTCCCGATGAAGAACAGGAGGTGGCGGCGGCTCCATCTCGTGAAACGCGATAATTCTTTCTCCCTGATTTTTTTCTCCAAAAATAGGATTTTATAGAGTTGGAATCAGGGTCCGCGGTGCGCCCAGAGGGGGGCATCCTTGTGGGTTGTGCTCACCCAGCCCCCCCCTACGGTGGTTCTTGGCTCCAGTATTTTTTATATATTCTGAAATAATTCTCCAATTTTTTTGTTCCATTCCAAGAACTTTTATTTCTGCACAAAAACAACACCATGGTAGTTCTGCTGAAAACAGTGTCAGTCCGGGTTAGTTTCATTCAAATCATGCAAATTAGAGTCCAAAACAAGAGGAAAAGCGTTATGTAAAGTAGATACGACGGAGACGTATCACATCATCACAATCTTCATACTTTTTAAATAAAGATTCAATTTCATACGCACCCTTAAAGCGACGAATTCTTCTATTTGTTCCACATCATAGTAATCATATATACCATTAGCATAAGAAGCCACAGTTTCATTACATTAAATTCACATGAAAAGGGAAGGTGTGGAGCCACCATCCTGGAGCAAAAAGTATAATCATATCTCAAGGTCCAAGCATACCAATAAATTTGATCCCATAAGTGTTTCCCTTTTAGAGTCAAGCAATAATCCCTGAAGTATTCACGTTGATCCAATGTGTCTCCCATTATCAAGTTGAATGGGGTTTTCTCAGGATTATCAAAATAGTGTTTAATATTTTCCACACGAGCATCGAGGGTTATAGGAGGTCCCCCATCTCCATGAGTAGCAAGTACAACTAATTTTTTTGGTAGTTCGTGTTCCATATCCATAACCAAAGATAGAAAACAAAAGCACAAAATAAAAACTACTTAGTGATAAAGCAAGCAAGCGCACACGAGAATATTCACCCCATGCTATTGCTCCCCGGCAACGGCGCCAGAAAAAGGTCTTGATAACCCACAAGTATAGGGGATCAATTGTAGCTTTTTCAATAAACAAAAGTGTCGAACCCAATGAGGAGCTACATGTAGAATTTATATTCCCTTAAAGTTCTATCGACCACCGATACAACTCTACGCACACTTAACATTCGCTTTACCTAGAACAAGTATGAAACTATTTTGTAGGTTATAGGATAGATTTGCAAGAATAAAACTAGAAGTACTTAGCGAGAATAAAATCACGAGTAATTTCCAAGATAATAAAAGTTAGTTGTTTAGTAGAAAGCTTTTTGTAACAAAAGAGAAAGATTTGTCCATAGGCAATCGATAACTAGACCGATAATCATTATTGCAATTTTATATGAGGGAGAGGCATGAGCTAACATACTTTTCGTACTTGGATCATATGCACTTATTATTGGAACTCTAGCAAGCAACTGCAACTACTAAAGATCACTAAGGTAAAACCCAACCATAGCATTAGGTAACAAGTCCTCTTTACTCCCATACGCAACATCCCCCTTACTCGGGTGTGTGTTTCCGTCACTCACGCCACCCACTATAAGCGAGTCATGAATGTATTTCAACACCCAACATCGGTAATCCCACATGCTTGCGCGACACGGAGGGCACCATAACTCAAAGCAATCACAATCATCAATCAACCCATAGTACAAAACAGATCTACTCAAACATCATAGGATGGCCACACATCATTGGATAATAATATGTGGCATTAAGCAAAATGTTTAAGTATAGATTACAATGGGGAAAAGAGGTGTTACACTGCTGCATAGAGGGGAAGAGAGTTGATGATGACAGCGGCGAAGTTGTTGGTGTAGATCGCCGTCATGATGGTTGCCCCGGCGGCGTTCCTGCATCACCGGGATAGAGATGGGGAGAGATCCCCCCTCCTTCTTCTTCTTGCTTGGCCTCCCCCCTAGATGGGAGGATAGTTTCCCCTCTGGTCCATGGTCTCCAGGTCTCCCGGAGGGCAGGAGCCCCTCCGAGATTGGATCTCTCTCTCTCTCTCTCTCTGTTCTCTTCTGTTTCGAGTTACTGTTTTCTGGTCAAAAATCGTTTCTTAAATTCCCGGAGATCTGTAACTCCATTTGGCTGAAATTTTAACATGATTTTTTCCGGATATTATCTTTCTTGCAGCGAAAGAAGGGGGTCAACCGACTTACGAGGGGCTCACGAGGCACCACGGTCTTCCCTACCCCCTTTGGCGTGCCCTGGAGCCTCGTGGGGCCTATGAGCAGCGTCTTGCGTTGATTCTTCTTCCCAAAAATCACATATATTCCAAAATAAATCTCCGTAAATTTTTATCGCGTTTGGACTTCGTTTGATATGGATATTCTGTGAAACAAAAACATGCAACAAACAGGAACTGGCACTGGATCAATATATTAGTCCCAAAAATAATACAAAATGTTACCAAAAGTATATGAAAGTTGTAGAATATTGGCATGAAACAATAAAAAATTATAGATACGACGGAGACGTATCAAGCCTCTCTCGCGACCTACTACCTAATCCTCATACCTATCTGGGGGCATATAGTTTGGACTTCCTATTTGGCATATGCATCAATGATTACTCATGTTATTGTAGGTATGGAGGAGACAGTTATATGAAATGTTGCATTTCATATTTACTTGAGTGCAACTCATTTTCAAAGTGGTTATCCCGCTGGGCTCTAGTGACCTTAGGTGTGCACACAACATTTGTGTCTGTTTCGGGGAGCTCAGTCGGAATCTCGGTTTGGGTACAATTGTACAACTTAGTTGGGTGGCTCCTTGGACTTGTTTGGAGCGTATGAGAAGTGTCATGGTCTATATCACTCTGCCAATGCATTGTTAGTAGCGTGTCCATGGATGTCATTAAATAGTGTTAGGCGTGTTATGGAAATTGGTACACCCATGCAGGGTTAAACCTATTCGAATAGCCGTGTCCGCATTTATGGGTGACTTGGACATTTTGTACTTAATCAGAGAAAAAATTCAACTAATCATCAATAAAACATGTTAGTAATATAGAGCAACTTCAACCAATAATCAATAAAATTTCTCAACCATGTGAGTGCCTTAGGGTTAGCATCCTCGAGGGTGATGCAAGCTAGTGTTTTGATGTGGTGGTTAGGATAAACAACGTCGATGGATCTTCTATACACTCTCGTTCTTTATCTCTATACATGCAAGTTGTAGCGTGTCTCTATAGGATGCTAGTGTTTTTGCACTCAAACCATATACCGCTTCCTTTGAGAACAATGCATATGTAGTATAGAGCTAATGTAAGTCTTGCGAGTACAGCTAGATACTCACTTTTCTTTATTTACTCTTTTTTCTTTAGATGTTGTAAATCAGATAGTAGCATTTGGAGTAGGTAATCTCTTGGTGAAGGACGACGTTAGATATGGCTATCCTAGACAGTGGTTTGGGTAGGGATATGAATGTCATTTTCTTTCTCTTGGATTTCGTTGTAAGATTCGTGTCTTAGTAGTAAGACCCTTTTATGTATTCATTTGTTAAGTTTGACTCATTAGAGTGCTTCAATATGTTTTTCGCAGACCTATTGGGAAAATTGTGTTACGATACCGACTGTTCCACAAACATTGCACGCGTGTTGCCACACATACATTGTGTTTGGTGAGCATCCTGGGATAGATGCACATACAGTGCATTTGTTAAACTTTACCTGTCTAAGGTATATTATCGCTTCTGGGTGTTACATTATAGGTTTAGGGGATCTACTAGTTGGGGTTTAATCCTTCAAACCAGATTTTTTTCCTGAAATATACTTCTGGGGGGTTTGCTATAGTCGATGCTCTTGGAGGCTAACATGCATGGACTTTCAAATGCCAAAACAATGTTTACTTCACCCCCCTCACCCAAAAATTATCGAATTGGCTTACATATCCTTCTAAGATCTGAAGTGCAACTAGCACCTAGCTAGTTTCGCGAATGGAAAAGTTGCTCTTATTTTAAGAAGACATGTATTGGAAATTAGTTCCATACATGTTAACTTTCATAAAAAACATGGAAATTTACGAATTGTAAAATATACAATAACCTATTTAGTTATATTTTCGTACAAATTGCAGAGGTTCATTCCAAATTAATTGAAGTTCTAGTCTTGTCCTGAGTCAAACATCTTTAAGTCTATAAGAATATACTATAGCACATCAAATACATAAATTACGAAAATGAGTATATTTCATAAGGAATCTAATGAAACTAATTTGATGTTGCAGATATTGATATTTCTCGATTAATTTGGAACAACTTTACTCATATATACCTCGTCCCACATGTATTCATTATGTACGACTCGATTTAATCTTTAACCTACTACGCATGAGATTATATCATTCTGCAAAACAACGATGAGAAAAGAAAAGTTATATAGGATATGATCGTGTAGTGGATGGAGTGAGCACAGAAATTATCTGAAGACAAACATGAACGAAGCCAATATCATAAGCTTCCTTATTAACGCACAATAGCTCAAGTGGTAAAATATTGTTGATATATGCTATTCGCCTTTCTCCATTAGTTCAGTGTTCTAGGTGAATTACTAGTACATGGATTTAGTATGATACCAGAGCCAAGAGGCCTCAAAGTTAAGGACCTTTCAGCCTACAACATCAATCCCGTGTCAATGGCCAAAAAGAGGCTATACATGAGGGAGCTTATTGAAATATATTGCTCGCTTTTCTCCTTCCGTTCGTACTTTCGAGTGAACTGGCTAGTGTATACATTTAACAAATAAACAAACAAATAAGCATTTCACATAACTACAAGTATGTGTTTATTATGTGCCTTTTGTTTTTTCTCTCTCAATTGGTTTAGGTAATACACGTAATACTATTCTGAACATAAATTGTATTCGAAGGGAATTATTGCGTACTCATTTTTTTCTCGACGCAAATGGTAGGGTAAACTCTCTAGCGATAATATGAATTTCCTAATCAGATGGTCTATTATTTTGGTGAAGGAATTACTGCTGCAATCTGCAAGAAAAATTTATTGTACTATTTCTTAATTAAGCATGACGTGAATACCATGTAAAGTTGCTTAATTTAAACACAATCTCATATTTACTTTGTTAGGGTCTTATGGCATAATACTTCACTTTTGACCTTAAGAACGAATGATTTTGATTCAAGACTGTACGTCTTATATTAGTTTACAACAGGACCTCATTAGAGGAGTAACATTTTTAAATAAAAAGTAACAAAAAGACTAAGGCCCTCTTCAATTTGTTGGATTCAAAAAACACATGAACTGAAATATGCATGACTGCAATATAGTGCCAATTGAATTCATACGTGATTATGTTTGCCAAGGTTTTCCCTGCGAGAAAAAAGGTTTGTCAAAGTTTATTTGATTACTCCACACAAAAAAGAATAAAATATTTTCAAGACCTACGAGTGAAATGGGCATTTTCTATGAAGGGCTCATCAGGTTTGCATAATTTTCAAATCAAAGTAATTTTTTTACAGGGAAATATATTAATATCAAGTAGATACCAATTACACCCAGCCTCTACACCAACAGGATGCTTAAAAACATCTAGGGTGCACACAACCAAAAAAGAGAGAAAAAAGAAAAATGAAAAAATGACCCTGCCATATTGATCAATCACCCGCAGCAGTAGCACTCTAACCACCACCAAATACAACATCTGGACTAGAAAGAAGGTTCTCCAATAGCAATGCCTTCAAGAAGGAAACAACGCACAGTTGTTGCCCTTGCCCAATCAAAGATCATAGGTTTTCACCCTGAAGAAAGACTGCATTTCCAAAAACAATGTCTTCAACAAGACCATTGTTAGGCACAACCAATAAATGGCAGACCTTAGGTTTTCATCCTGAAAATCATGACTCGGTACTCCAAGAAGCACCACCAACAAACAAGTCCTCCAATGCTGCCGCCCCACTTGCGGAGGGTGCTAATACAAGTAACATACCACCAGGCTCACAAGAACTCGTGCCCGGTCTGGACGGGAACACATCCCGCAAGCCAAATTTAAACAACTGTCTGTGAAGCAAAGTCTTCATCGTCTCAAGACCCACCAACGCCGCTTGCAGATCATCCAATCACGCTATGGCATTCTCCGCATGTGTTGAACCCTTAAAAATCTTGATGCAGACATGTGTCGACAAAAACAGAGCTTCGTGATACCCGGCGAAGCTGGTTATGCTGCTATTGTGGGTGCATACTATGGTCATGCAGATCAACTGGCTCCGCACCGGGGTGACTTCGCACGAAGACTACTAATGGTCATGCAGATCAGCTCCGCACCGGCCCCTAACCGCGCTGTCGTACAGTCATGGACTGCACCGTCGACGGAAGCCTAGACCCGCAGCCCGCACTGCAGCACGGAAGAGCATCGGATCCTAGGAGCGGCTTGCACTGAGGTCGAACCAAGACTCGACCAGCCCGAACATCTCCCCCATGGGCTTCGATCCAACCAACAAGAGCAGCAGGAGGAGATGCGCCTCCGAGGGATCGCAGCAGGCTGGGGAGGAGCAGCCGATGCCGTGCAGCCGCACAAGACCGGCAGAGGGGGCGCAACCGTCAGAGGAGATCACCCCATGATGCACCAGATCGGATCTGGGGGAGGGAGAGGGAGAGGGAGGTTGCGAGCGCCGCAGCGCAGGACGAAGCCGCCCCACCGCCGCCATCCAAGGGCGCAGCGCGGCATTGCCGGCGGCTCTCCGGCGACGGCGTTGCGGACAGGGGCGGCGAGGAAGCAGCCTGGGTGCGGCGGCGAGGGTTTCCCCCGTGTCCACGCAAATTCTTAAGAATTTTCCATGAGGACTCACCTGATTAAGCCAATATAGACACAATCCTAACTTTACTGCAAAAGAAAATCTTAAGATTTTTTTTTTCCTGTAAGATTCAATCCTACTGCGGGAACCAATCACATAGAAAAACAGTTCCAAATCTAAATTTTCTGTATCAAAATCTTTTGAATCGAAAGTGGCCCTTAGTCAGTACTACTGCTACTAATCGAAGTCCATTGAATGTGGACGACGTACATCCCATCTTTATAAAGCCAAAGCACATACGTAGATTGATCAATTGTTAGGTGTCTTACGGTGTCAAGCTAGGCCGAATCACATAATAACACTTAATAAAGCTACACATATGTGATCGATGATCACGTCGGCGTCTCACCTGCAGGAATGAGAGAGCGAAACGTCAGCGTTTGAGTTGAGGTTTTGCTGTTTTATTTATTTTATTTTCTTCTTCTTCGAGGCACTTCACTTGAGCTTCTTCAAGGCCTTTGAGTCAATGGACATTTTCCTACAAAATACTTTTGCAAATGACAAAAAATATATACAAAAAAGGAATTTAGATATTCTTGTGCAAATGTTTAGGTGGAAATCCCATGTATTTCGATACCCATAAAAAAACCCAAGTTGCATCAACATTTAGGCTTCTTAAAACAGGTCTTCGTCGTGTTTTATAAATAAAGTAACAACCGAAAACGTATAAGGTTGAACGATATAAGATGATGAGGTAGCCTTCTTATAAAACCAATACCGAGAAATCCAGCACAGGCAGAACACACACGCCTACGCTACCAGCAACGAGCACCGGGAGAACTACCACACCTAAGCTCCACGACAAAGCCCCAAAGAGGGAGAACGGCGCAAAGCATTGCCACTGCCGAGTCCACACCAGACAAATGTCTTCACCCGGAGCTCTGACACGGAGAGAAGAACCACAACGACGTCTTCAAGAAGAGCGCGACACCCTCAGATGTCGCCGTCATCGGCACCAAGGCATGGAGCTTTCGCTCGGCAGCTCATCCCTGCCACCACGAGGCCGTCAAGAAGAGCGCCACGATGTCAGCTCCCCCGATCCGGATCTGGACGTCACCCCATCGAGAGAGAGGACACGTCCGAGCTACCCGTTGCAACACCTCACGTTGCCCACAAAACCCGGGAAGGGAGCCACCACCAATGCAATGATGTGCGCCAAGAGCAACCATGTGGACCGCCATCCGGGGACACCGCCCCGGCGTCCCTGCCGCGAGATACCGTGCGCCGCCCACATCACAACGCACTCAACCACGATAGGAAGAGCGACGACACTCCATCTACTCCTAGCCCGGCATCAATGCCCGAGTCTAGGTAGACGCCTCCAGTGTAGGAGGCATCCACGCATGTGTCCTCAGCCAATACCTGGTGGACTGGGGGAACATGACTCTGAGACAGCCGATAGCCGCCGCCGAGCCAAGGCGAGCTCACATGATGCCATGTCCATAGTTGTCGGTGCCGATCCGCACACCGACGCAACGCTAACACGACCACTACCACCGAGCACCACCCAGACCGTGCCTACCTCACGTACCTAAGCAAAATCTTCGACCCATCTCGCACGCAAAGCTGTCTCGCCCGAGCCCGAACCTAGGTCGTCGCCATCCCGACGTGCGAGCAACCCATGTGCCACCGGTTCCGACCCAGGAGAAGGCATGGTACAACCACCACCCGCACCCGCCACCGACCACAAACCGCCGCCTCCAGGACACCCACGATCATACCAGCGACCTGAGCCACCACCTACGGCCACCGTCGGACCTCCACGCCACCACTAGAGCAAAGAGCCACAACCAATCAACCACCAAACTTCTCCTCGACAAGGGCAAAGGGGGCGAGGAAGAACTGGCCCCATGCTGCGGCCAGTACTGCCGGAGGAGCAGCCTCCGCCACCCGCCAGATCTGGCAACTCCAGATCCGGGCAAGGCCCGCCCATGGCAACCAGGCGCCTAAACGCAGCACGAAAGCAATCGCATCATCGAATCACCCACCAGCCAGGGTACCGTCGTCGCCGGCCCCTCCAACCGACGAGGAGGCCCACCCGCTTCATGCTCTCGACCCCAGCCCTGCTGCCGATGAGGACTCCAACATGAGACAAGAGCTCAGACGAGCTCCCTCCACTTCCCTGCGCCGCTAGCTGGCCCCCCAGCGCCAGATCCAGGCGGATCTGGCAAGAAACCCTCTTGCATACCTCCACGTGCGACGAGCCCACCAAGCAACCGCTGCACCACGCCCAGGGCCGCGTCGCCGCCGCACCGACCCGCTCTGCCTCTCAGCGCCTGCTGGCGGCGGGGGAGGGGCAGAAGTGGGAGGGAGGGATGGAGGTGGGGTACAAGGGAGCGGCGGCTAGGGTTCCCTCCTGTCGCTCACAGGAGCGACGTGGGAGGGTCAGGGAGCCTCAATCTATGCAATCTCTCTTGACGGAAGCCAACATTTAGGCTTCTCATCCATTTTAGTTTGTTTTTTCACTTGAAACACTACTCTTCCGCTTCACATAAAATTGTCAAACATGTTTTGGACATAAATATTTATTTTTTAACATTTACTGCATCAGAGGGGCAAATTCTCCACAGAGCCAAAACACCATACCCACAAAATGTACCGCTAAAGTAAATCTATGAGACACATATATTTTAACCGTACATAGGCCAAAATTGAGCGTGCACCCAATTGAATATGCAATTGGCTTGTGCTGTCGACACCGAGCACCGTCTCATAGACAACCAGCTGATTAAAGCACGGTGTTTTAGGATTCAGTTTTAGAGATATTTCGGTCATATCCGGAATCACTGAAATTCAATGGTTTCAGTTTTTCATTTAAGCCAAAGGGTGGAAATTTCTAACTGAATTTGGTTGATATTCAACCAAATGTTTTCCAATTTTAAAAAAATAATTCGAATTTGTTTGTATCGTCTCTGAAATATTTTTTATCAAACTGCAATTATTCAGTATGTACCAAAATTAATGAAATTTCTGGTAGAAAGTGAAAGCCACGAGCATGACACACGCTTAACGTGTGACAATGACGGGACCTGCATACGGTTTTCTGCTTCTCCGGTCGACGTGCGTACGTGGTTGTGTGTGACTGAGAAGTGGAACAAAGCTTTATATGGTTTTCTTCTGCTGGACAATCTCATGTGAGTGTATGCGTCTATGCTATGTTTTTTTAGGAACGCCTATGCTATGTTTAAAAAGCATATATTTTTTTTCCTTCGAGAAGCACCCGGCCTAACATTTGGATCCTATCAGGTCCATGACTCCAGCACACATATCCTCTCCCTTGTCTGTCAGTACCAAATCTCCGTCAAGCACCAACCGGTGTATAAACCTAAAACATATCCACGTCAATACGCACGTAACAGCATGCCAAACAAGTTTGGCTCCTGATTAGGATCTCCACAGACCATAGTGAAAAGAAATGGGTGCATTCTAGTTGAATTTCTACCCCAATGGTTCTCTAAAATTTCTAGCCCAACTTTACTAGTATGAGCTAGCTAGCATTAAATACCATAAATTTTCACGGTTATGTACGTAGACAATCTTTATTTTTAATGAAGCAGTTGATAGTCTCGCTTTCAGATTTTTTTCGTCCCATCTTCTATGGTTTTTTTTGGTACCTCCTCCCACCTTTGCTTGTTTTTTTCGTAGACTTTTTTCGTCCCCTCCCCCACTTCATCGGTTTATTTTCGCGTCATCCTCTCACACAACGAAAGAAATCTGAACAGATCAAAACTTTCCATACTGGCGCAAGTTATTTAGTAATGTAGAATCAATCACGAACAATCTCTAAAGATCAAATCTAAATTAATTAACCTTATCTTAAATCACTCAATCACATTAATTAGAAAACAAATAATTGATTTTCAGAAAAATCGCTCAATCACATTAACTTTACCTTAACTCGCGGATGGTAATCAATCTCCAAACAAAGGAAACAATACATCGAGGGAGCAGTAAATAAACTCCCTTTCTTATTACATGTATATGATCTTTCCTTCCCTCTCCGTTGTCGAGCGTTCTTGATTCTCGAGGCCGATGCTTGGGCTGCGTCACTGGGTCGCGACGATGCCGGAGGACGAGGACGGCGAGACCGAGTGCCGCGGCACCGCGTTGGCCGCGGCCGGTGAAGGGGGCGAAGAAGGGCGGCTTCCCTGGCCCTGGGAGTTTGTGCGGTGGAAGCGGCACTTGAAGGACCCGGCGTGGGTGGCCGGCGCGCAGACGCACTTGGAAGCGGGCCTGTGGCCCGCGCCGGACGGCGCCGACGCCGACCCGGGTCACCTCCTCCGCGTATTCTTGGAGCTGTGGCTGGCCGATTTACATGAAATTAATTCCCTCAGTTGTGGTGATAAATATAATACACATAATCCATATTGTTATGCACTAGTGTGTGAATTAGATGGATTATGGTCCCGTACCCAATAAGATGGATATGTGTGTGTGATAGAGAGAGAGGAGGAGAGAGGGAGAGAGAGTGAGGAAGAGGGAGGGAGAGAGTGTGTGTGAGGATCTGATGATAAAAAAAGTCGCCAATGTCACTTGATATGTATGAGAATATTAATATTGAACTCTTAAAATTTAATGTGGCCCCGTTGCAACGCACGGACGTTCTTCTAGTATTAAAGATTATCTAGTGCAAAGGATATTATTACTGTAATTTGAATGAACTATATTTGGCGCATCTGGTGTAGTGGTGTCATATATCCTTTTTGTCCTTCTCCAGTTTTCGTCTAAATAAAGCATAATTAAAGCTCATATTTGTTTTTTTAAAGATCGCTCATACTTGTTTTTGCGGGGTTATTAATGCTCACAAACTATTACATCAGGTTTTTTCAATGTAAAAATGCTGCAATTAGCATCCATTATGTGGTGCATGTGGGGAAGCAAAAACAAGTTTGTCCTTGGTGAACAGTGCTATCATCGTGTGAAATCTTATCAATTGATCGAAGAGCGTACGGCTAATCTTAACACCCGAGTCAAGATATAGCTTCAAACCCCCAACGATGGTGTGTGAGTATATACTCATGGATCTTTGGATCAACTTAGAGCATCTCTCTAGTCGATCACCTAAGAACCTATATAAGAGTAAAACTTTGATTTTACTCCACTAATCAACACTTAGCCAATCTCTTAAACCGATTAGAGGACTAAGGAATTTAATTATCACCCTCCCAGACGAGTAAATATACTTGGTGACAGGTAGTAAAAATCCGGTAGCTCCCCTCACTCCCCTCCGTCCCGAATCCACTACCACTGCCGCTCCACCCCCACCCAGTGTATGCGCCATGACCGATCCGGCTGGCCTCCGACCTTTGGCGTCGCCTTGGCTGGGACGAATCTACGGCCTCCCTCCCGCCGCTGCCGTTGCATGGACCTCGGGATGGATCTGACCGGTGCCTCCCGCTCAAGCGGCAGAGGGGGCTAAGAGCATCTACAGCTAAGCACCCCAAACCCAACTCAAACGCCCGGGCGGGCCGCCTGGTCACTGACCAGTCATGAAATTTCGATCCAAGCGGGCGCCTCAAATGGGTCTCAAATGCCCGGACTGACCGGCATCCTTCATAACTTCGGGGTTCCACGCGGAATCACCGGGCAACCCGGCGGTTCGAAGCTCGTCTCCTCCTCGGACCGATGTCGCCATGTGATGCCGCTTCGGCGGGCCGCGTAGTGCCTAGCCCGACTATTTAAGCCGTCCGCCGGCACCGAAACCCTACCCTCCACATTTTCCTCCGCCCATCTGCCGCCGCCGCCACTTTCCACTCCCTGTCTGCCATCGCTAGTAGACATGCCCCCACGCCGCCGGATAAAGGGTCACCCATTTCTATCGCCAGAGCGCTGGCAGCAGCTCCTTAAGCAGATCCGGGCAAGACGCGAAGCCCGGATCTCCGCAGGACTACCTCCGGATGTAGTGGATCCGGAGAAGGAGTAAGCGGAGGAGGAGGAGCCGGAGGAGGATGTGGGGGACGCTGATCTGCAGGAGAAGCAGCAGGACATCCTCGATTCCCTCCGCTCAGAGTCGGATGCGGAGGCGAGACGCCGTCGCCGGCAGGAGATGGAGGCGCAACATGTCTCAAAGGAGGAGGGGATGTTCGCCTACATGGATGAGGTTGAGCAGCAGCAGGAGGAGGAGCCCTCCTACGCACCCGTCCACCCGGTGCCTGGCACCGACGTCGTGGACATCTCTGACGATGAAGATTAGTTAGGGTAGTACATAGTATGTAGTACGTAGGATTTTTTTCATGCTTTATATAGATCTAGGGTTGAAATATGAGACTCAGATGCATAGTAGCTAATTTGAGGCGTGACCTGTCAGTGTCCGCACGGGCATTTAAGTGACCGGATTTGCCAAGTCCGGCTGTAGATGCTCTAACGAGGAGGCTGCGGTGGCGCCATCCTTCGGAAGAAGACCGAAGAGCTCGGTCGAAATCGGAGTGTAAATCCACTACAGAATTGCAAAGTCATCTTTCACCCAGATGGGATCGGCAAGTGGTGGTGCCAGATGTGAGAAAGGCAGAGTGCCCTTACCGGCAGCAGGCAGAGTGTCGTCCTCGACGACGGGGCAGGTGGTGAGCCGTGAGGGGCCGGCTCTCCTCCCTTTCTTTGCTCGCCTAGTGTAGATCATATAGCTTGAAGAGATCCGAACGGATCATGTGTAGCTTATATAGGTTTTCTTCTCTGATTTTTTAGGACAAGTTTGAGGATGCAATCAGCTCAAAAGATCATGTATTGTTGTGAATTATTATAACCATACCTTGAAGTATGCTTATACTGGTAAATTGGTTTCTATTCCTCTTACGAGGAATGGTTTTCTGCTTGTGGATGCAAAATTTCTGAATCCAATGAATACTAGTTCAGTGGTGTAGGGATTATCTGAATTTTGACCAGTGCAGCGGCCTTGGTGGTTTGTTTTCTGAATTTTCAGAGATGTAGCGATTCTAGTTCTTGAGTGCAATAATAATACAGGCTTTCGAAGATTAGTACTTCCTCCGTCCCATAGTGTAAGATGTTTTTTGACACTACACTAGTATCAAAAAACGTCTTACATTATGGGACAGAGGGAGTATAGTTCAGTGTAGGCTTTGGAAGATCAGTATAGTTCAGTATAGTATGAGCGAGTAACAGAGAATGGTACAAATGAATTTGACAAGCAAAAAATTTACTCCGCTAAATTTAGGAGTTCGGCTAGATCCAGCCAGAATTTAGTAGAGTAAATTTACTCTACTACTAATTCAGCAGTTTACTTCTTTATTTTTTAGGGGATGAAAGCACAAGTGCTCTCTGGGTGATTTTGATAATTAATGTCAATATATCTCCTGTTGGACTAATGCTTTTATCTAGTGTATTGATACGTTCATTTTGCATCATGTCTATCTACTGTTATTTATGTTGTTTTATGCATAATAATGCTTTTTGGAGTAATTCTAATGCCTTTTCTCTTATAATATGCAAAATACACACAAAGAGAGAGAATTCCGGCAGCTGGAAATCTGGACCTGGAAAAGTTACGTCAGGCCACCTATTTTGCACAACTCCAAAAAGTTGAAACTTCACGAGGAATTTTGATGGAATATATAAGAAATATTGGAGCCAGTAAGTACAAGAGGGGGCCCACCAGGTGGGCACAACCCACCTGGGTGCGCCAGGGAGCCCAGGCGCGCCCTGGTGGGTTGTGCTCCCCTCGGCCCACCTCTGGTGCCCATCTTCTGGTATATAAGTCATTTTGACATAGAAAAAACTAAGGAGAGGACTTTCGGGACGGAGCGCCACTGTCTCGAGGCGAAACTTGGGCAGGAGCAGTTTTACCCTTTGGCAGAGCGATTCCGCCGGGGGAACTTCCCTCCCGGAGGGGCAAATCATCGTCGTCATCATCATCAACAACTCTCCCATCTTAGGGAGGGCAATCTCCATCAACATCTTCAACAACACCATCTCATCCCAAACCGTAGTTCATCTCCTGTGTTCAATCTTTGTACGGGAACTATAGGTTGGTGCTTGTAGGTGTCTAGTAGTGTTGATTACATCTTGTAGTTGATTATTATATGGTTTATTTGGTGGAAGATTATATATTCAGATCCAATATGCTATTTAATACCCCTTTGATCTTGAGCATGATTATCATTTGTGAGTAGTTTCTTTTGTTCTTGAGGTCACGGGAGAAATCATGTTGCAAGTAATCATGTGAACTTCATGTGTGCTCGATATTTTGATAGTATGTATGTTGTGATTCCCTTAGTGGTGTCATGTGAATGTCGACTACATGACACTTCACCATATTTGGGCCTAAGGGAATGCATTTTGGAGTAGTAATTAGATTATGGGTTGCGAGAGTGACAAAAGCTTAAACCCTAGTTTATGCGCTATTACGTAAGGAACCGATTGGATCCAAAAGTTTAATGCTATGGTTAGAATCTATTCTTAATACTTTTCTCATAGTTGCGGATGCTTGTGAGGGGGTTAATCATAAGTAGGAGGTTTGTTCAAGTAAGAACAACACCTAAGCACCGGTCCACCCACATATCAAATTATCAAAGTAGCAAACATGAATCGAACCAACATGATGGAAGTGACTAGATGAAATTCCCGTGTACCCTCAAGAACGCTTTGCTTATTATAAGAGACCGTTTTGGCCCGTCCTTTGCCTAAAAAAGATTGGGCTACCTTGCTGCACTTTTGTTACTACTATCATTACTTGCTCGTTACAAATTATCTTGCTATCAAACTACTCTGTTACTTACAATTTCAGCACTTGCAGACATTACCTTGCTGAAAACCACTTGTCATTTCCTTCCGCTCCTCGTTGGGTTCGACACTCTTACTTATCCAAAAGAGCTACAATTGATCCCATATACTTGTGGGTCATCAGGGCTATTTTTTGGTGCCATTGCCGGGGAGTGAAGCGCTCTTGGTAAGTGGAAATTGGAAAGGAAAAATTATTACTACGTGCTGAAATTTATTGTCACTTGTTACTATGGAAATCAATCCTCTGAGGGGTTTGTTCGGGGTATCTTCACCTCGACCAGAACCACAATTAGCTACCCCTCAACCTACTGCACCTACTGAAAATATTGAATATGAAATTCCTTCGGGTATGATAGAACAACTGCTAGCTAATCCTTATGCAGGAGATGGAACCGAACATCCTGATATGCACATGATATATGTGGAAAAAATTTGTGGATTGTTTAACCTTGCAGGTTTACCCGGAAATGAAGTTAAGAAGAAGGTTTTCCTTTATCTTTGAAGGGAAAAAAATTGCATGGTATAGGCTATGCGAAGATATTGGATCTTAGAATTGGAATCGACTGAAATTGGAGTTTCACCAAAAAAATTATCATATGCATCTAGTTCATCGTGATCGGAATTACATATATAATTTTTTGCCTCTTGAAGGAGAAAGTATCGCTCTAGCTTGGGGGAGGCTTAATTCAGTGTTATATTCATTCCCCAATCGTGAGCTCTCAAGAGAAATTATTATCCATAATTTTTATGCTCGGCTTTCTCATAATGATCGATCCATGCTTGATACTTCTTGTGCTAGTTCTTTTATTAAGAAGACTATTGAATTCCGGTGGGATCTTTTGGAAAGAATTAAATGCAACTCTGAAGATTGGGAACTCGACGAAGGTAAAGAGTCAGGTATTAAGCTGAAGTATGATTGTGTTAAGTCTTTTCTGAATACCGATGCTTTTCTAAAGTTTATCACTAAATATGGACTTGACTCTGAGATAGTTCAAATTTCAATTACGGTCATTAAATGGCTAGAAAATCACTTAAATGCCTTAAAAGGTCAAATGACCCCTGAAATTTTCCAAAATTTGACATGACAGTTGTATTAGTACTACAAATTTTCTCGTACATTTAAAACACCATTCATTGCCACTTTACTCCAAATTTGTCTTTCACAGCTAATAAAAAATATCTAGAACATCACACACAGTTGTTTTCTAGGAATCGTTTGCGATGAAAATATCTGGGTCTATTTAAGTCTCCCTCCTTAAGCTTCGCCGGTTCATCTGCTCCAGCGCCGGCAACCCCCGAATCCACAAATCCCGATGCCCATTCCCGCACCCCCTTCTTGTAAAGATGACGCTGTGAAAACGCTTCGTGAAGGCTCGTATGATGGCCGCGTCCACCCCGAGCGCGACCGCCTACGCCTAGAGTGCCGCCGCATCCGCATTGAGCGCGACCGCTTTCGCCGAGAGGGCATCTGCGGCAGCCGACAGGGCAGCTGCAGCAGCCGAGGCGGCTGCAGCTGCTACTGCACTGGCGGCTGCAAATGCCAAGAGCGCTCGAGCTGCCGTCCGTGCCGCCGATGTCGCCCTGGCCCGGGTCGAGGCCATCCACGCCAAGACCGAGGATGCACACGCCAAGATATTTCAGGCCACCTCGGACTCCAGCATGCAACCCACGTCCGAAAAGGCGGTGGTGGCCATGGAGCATTGCTTCCTCATGAGGTCGCCGAGCGGGAGCTGGAGATGCAGGAGGTGGTGGAGATCAAGGAGCGCCGGGAGGAGGAGTTGCGTGTTGCCGAGGTTGAGGTAGAGAAGAGTCTATCCGTCGAGGAATCGGTGGTGGAGTACCAACGCGAGCTCTGGTGCAGCCACTACTACGAGTACTACAACCTTGAGGGCAGCGCCGAGGACGAGGACGCGGTCGACTTTAGCAGGGGGGACGAGGAGTCCACGAATGGCGGCATGTTGCCAGGACAAGTCATCGACGTCTCATCTCACATCGGCAATGCATAGGCGGCGCAGTGGCGGATTTGTTAAAATTATTCATACTTAGGCTTCGTTTTTAATGTTGGTCTTTTGTTAGAGCAATTTTTAGGTCAACTGGCTCTGTTTAATTACTAAAATTGCTCGATTCAGTAAGTGTGGTATGTCTCCTGTACGCTCTTTTGTGTGCCCAAATTAGCAAGTGATGTTAAATTATGCAATGACGTACCCGGGGAAATTTCCACCAAAATTTGAATTATCAAACTCATCCCATGCGCGTAAAGAAGAAGAATCGTTCGTTCAAAGTGAATGGCCCGGCGGCACCGCGCGCAAAGTTCCCTCCACATTTTCAAAATTTTGGCCTACCGCCAAAATATCTCCAGCGGTTCTTCCTCCGGCGACGACTCCTTCACCACTCGGGTATGCCTCTTTTTTCTCTCTCGGGCTATGACTTGGAATGAAGGATTTTTACCCGGCGGTCGATTTGAGTCATTTCTTCCTCTTGTAGCTCCCCTAGGACCATCAGTGGTAACGAATGGAGCGGGGTGGCTAAAGATCTATCTGCTCGTTGTCACCATCAATCTCCATGCGTGAAGCTGGTTGCGTTTGAATCTGTGGACAGTGGGAGGAAGTTTCTGGCATGTGCAGAAAAGGTTAGACCCTCTTTCGTTGTTACAAATTATTTGCTAGATGGGATTCAGACACTGTCATGGTCCCAACCCATTCATACCACACCTTCAACCAAACGCATCCTAAGACAGTGTCACAGTTTGTACCTAGTATCTAAAATTGTTGCCATCTCATCAGCGGTGCCATTAGAAAATTATTTGGCAATGCTTCAGTAGTTTGTGCAGCCAATTTTGGTCCACACATCCGAGCAGCCAAGCAGTAAAATACTACTCCCTCCGTCCCATAATATAAGAACGTTTTTGACACTACACTAGTGTTAAAAACGTTCTTATATTATGATACAAAGGAAGTAAATCTTTATGGCACGAAGGAACTGGGCATCAGAGCAACTAGGTGCTCCGGAGTCCGGGTCCTTGATTTTTTTTCCGCTGCATCGGCTCGCCAGTGTAGGGCACCGGTGCGAGATCTAGCAACAGGTGTCTTTACACCAGTTTTGGCATACATAGTGGACGGCCTTAGTGCTATTAGTTCTATGTTACTAAATTTGTGCATGTACACACCTATTAGTATCAATTTGATGTCATCCAAACACTGTCGCTATGCTGTTGCAGTTATATTTACCTTCCTCATAGAATGTTCAATATGTTATTTATTGTACATGAGTAAGAACTTGTAGCGTTGTTGTAGTTGATTATAGATTTTGATGTTGAAGAATTTGGTTGTTGTCTCAGTAGCAATTAATTCATTTGCACATTGATCCTTTTGAGAAGATATGTCATAATTAGCATGTTTCTTCAGTTTTTCAGAATAAGCATTGGTGATTTTCTATGTTGCCATAAACCCATTTCCCCTATAATTGTTACTGATCTAGTTTTAAATATTATAGGATGAACGGAAGTGTTCTTACTTGGAGTGGGCTGATCAAGAGTGGCCACAGTCTTTGAAGATGTGCCTAGCGAAGGTCTAGAGCATGTATGAGGAAGAGAACAGACGTAGGCTTAGAGAAAGTGTTGTCAACGCTGAAGAATGTTTGAAGATGCGGGATAAAAAGAGGAATGTGGAGAATGAGCTCAGATTTTTTTAGTCAGAATTTGCTAAGATGGTGTTGGCGAAGGAGGAGGCACTTTCCCAGTTGGCGAGTGCAAAACATGTTCTTACTGAACTGAAAGCAGAGGTGGATAAGACGAGCCTGGATGATCTCAATTAGGGAAATGAATATATTGTTCTAATATTGTTCTTATGAAGTTGAACTAGCTATATGTTGTACTGTGATGTTTTCATGTAGCTATCGCACTGTGATGTTATAGTATATTTATGTGCCTGATATGAAATTGGCAAACAACTGTTCGATATGAAATGTGAATTTGCGTAATACTAGAATTATTAATTGTAAACTAATAAACCTGCTAAATGTGTCATGGAACTTTGCAAACGGTTCTAGCAGTAAAAGCGCTTGTGATGGATAGCCCAACGCCACACAGTTTTTTTCATCAAATCATGTGTGATGTAGTTGATAAAAGCAAACAGTTAACCAAGGCAGAGCGTGGGTGATAGTTACACCTTTCACGTACGAGCCTAGACATAAAACTGTGTGGGATGTACATACGAATGGAAACGTTTTCCCTGGATTGACTGTGTGGCATGTACATAACAATGGAAACGTATTCCTTGGATTGTCTGTGTGTGATATACATACGAATGGAACCGTTTTCCCTGGATTGACTGTGTGGGATGTACATAAGAATGGAAACGTATTCCTTGGATTGATTGTGTGTGATATACATACGAACGGAAATGTTTTTCTGGGATTCACCGTGTGGGATGTACATACGATCGAAAATGATTGGGTTTTGATGCCTTGCCCGATTGCACACGCGCTCATTTTGCCCCAGCCTGTGTCCCAGGAGGGCCTATCCCCAACAATTTCTGGGTCGTGTGGGAAGGACCCCCCAATCGCCCACACTCACTTGGCGACGGTTCCAAATGCCGTCGCGAAAAGGGGTTAAAAATCATTTGTATAGCATCGATGCGTACCAGTGACATGCCTTGTTGATTTAGACAGAGCTGGGGGGGGGGACTGCTGCCAATGAAAGCATGTATCAATTTTAATTTAACACCTTCTCACAACTTTGTCGTCAGTTATGATGTAAATATTAGCTCCGATCTGCTAATCATTGAGATGCATTAGCAAGGAAGTTAGTTTTTTATTTTTTACAAAAGAGCATGGATGGCAAGACACACGAAACAAAAGCTGAAACCTCAGAGCATTGTAGAATTCCATGTCCCTGGAAAATTATTAGTATAGTACGTCAATTATGTAAACAAATGCTGGAAGCTTGATAGCATTGCCAGAAGCCTCTTCAGTATCCAGGTCCATGTGCCATGCACAAAATTATACTCCCTCCATTCCTAAATATTTATCTTTTACAAATCTCAAATGGACATATTTTAGAGTGTAGATTCACTCATTTTGCTTTGCATGTAGTTGTTGGGGAACGTAGTAATTTCAAAAAAATTCCTACGCACACGCAAGATCATGGTGATGCATAGCAACGAGAGGGGAGAGTGTTGTCCACGTACCCTCGTAGACCGAAAGCGGAAGCGTTATAACAACGCGGTTGATGTAGTCGTACGTCTTCACGGCCCGACCGATCAAGCACCAAAACTACGACACCTCCGAGTTCTAGCACACGTTCAGCTCGATGACGATCCCCGGACTCCGATCCAGCAGAATGTCGGGGAAGAGTTTCGTCAGCACGACGGCGTGGTGACGATCTTGATGTTCTACCGTCGCAGGGCTTCGCCTAAGCACCGCTACAGTATTATCGAGGATTATGGTGGAGGGGGGCACCGCACACGGCTAAGAGATCAATGATCAATTGTTGTGTCTCTAGGGTGCCCCCCTTCCCCCGTATATAAAGGAGCAAGGGGGAGGCCGGCCGACCCTCTATGGCGCGCCCCCAAGAGGGGAATCCTACTAGGACTCCAAGTCCTAGTAGGTTTCCACCTAAAGGGAGAGAGGGGGAAGGAAGGAGAGGGAGAGAGAGAAGGAAAGGGGGCGCTGCCCCCTCTCCTAGTCCAATTCGGACCAGAGGGGGAGGGGGCGCGCGGCCAGCCCTGGCCGCCCCTCTCTCTCCACTAAGGCCCAACAAGGCCCATTAGTTCCCCTGGGGTTACTGATAACCCTCCGGCACTCCGGTTTAATCCGATAATTCTCCAGAACACTTCCGGTGTCCAAATATAGTCATCCAATATATCAATCTTCATGTCTCGACCATTTCGAGACTCCTCGTTATGTCCGTGATCACATCCGGGACACCGAACAACCTTCGGTACATCAAAACATATAAACTCATAATGAAACTGTCATCGTAACCTTAAGCGTGCGGACCCCACGGGTTCGAGAACAATGTAGACATGACCGAGACATGTCTCCAGTCAATAACCAATAGCGGAACCTGGATGCTCATATTGGCTCCTACATATTCTACGAAGATCTTTATCGGTCAGACCGCATAACAACATACGTTGTTCCCTTTGTCATCGGCATGTTACTTGCCCGAGATTCGATTGTCGGTATCTTAATACCTAGTTCAATCTCGTTACCGGCAAGTCTCTTTACTCGTTCCATAATACATCATCTCACAACTAACTCATTAGTTGCAATGCTTGCAAGGCTTATGTGATGTGCATTACCGAGAGGGCCCAGAGATACCTCTCCGACAATCGGAGTGACAAATTCTAATCTTGAAATACGCCAACCCAACATGTACCTTCGGAGACACCTGTAGAGCTCCTTTATAATCACCCAGTTACGTTGTGACGTTTGGTAGCACACAAAGTGTTCCTCCGGCAAACGGGAGTTGCATAATCTCATAGTTATAGGAAGATGTATAAGTCATGAAGAAAGCAATAGCAACATACTAAACGATCGGGTGCTAAGCTAACTGAATGGGTCATGTCATTCACATCATTCTCCTAATGATGTGATCCCGTTAATCAAATGACAACACATGTCTATGGTTATAACCATGTTTGATCAACGAGCTAGTCAAGTAGAGGCATACTAGTGACACTCTGTTTGTCTATGTATTCACACAAGTATTATGTTTCCGGTTAATACAATTCTAGCATGAATAATAAACATTTATCATGATATAAGGAAAAAAATAATAACTTTATTATTGCCTCTAGGGCATATTTCCTTCAGTAGTCACTCGTTGAAATCTCTAGAAAGACAAATATTTAAGAACGGAGGGAGTAGTGCACAACCACATGTGAGACTCAGCACAGTCGTTGCGCCTCACTAATAGTGAGTAATGAGTAGTAAAATCATAAGCCCCACCTTTCCCACTGTAAGTTGCTCGGAAGAAGCAACCATCCACACGCTCTTCTTTGAATCCGCTCATACTACCCCCTCCGTCATTGTTTGTAGAGCGCGCTTCAACAATCTCTAGGGCCAAGAGGCGACTAGCGATCGGCCTGAAAAATAGCATTAGTAGTTATAGCACGACGTCTATTACTAGAGGAAATAATGCGTACACACATGCATGCAGTGCTTCCACCCTAGTTACACACATGCATGCACTTACTCCACTCCGCGTACACACCTAGTACATCGAGAGAAAATTGTGGACTTGATTGCAGTTACCACGCCCTAATTAATTGAGCATTAAACCAAACGCGTCTAAAGTCTCTCTGGTGGTGGAAATGCATGGAGAGAAATGCATGAGAATGAAGCGCGCCCTGTAAACTGTGACGGAGGGAGGAGTAGTATGAAGATGCAAAACCAAGTATTGAAAGGATCGAGAAGAGGTGTCTAGAGGGGGGGGGGTGATTAGACACTAAGTGCCAAAAGTTGCAGTTTTTAATATTCTTAAGTTTAGGTGGAGTTTAGGCACAAATTTAACACATACAATACATATCAAGCAAGCATGCAATGAGTATATGAGCAGCGGAAAGTAAAGCATGCAACTTGCAAGAATGTAAAGGGAAGGGTTTGGAGTATTCAAACGCAATTGGAGACACGGATGTTTTGGCGTCGTTCCGATAGGTGGTGCTATCGTACATCCACGTTGATGGAGACTTCAACCCACGAAGGGTAACGGTTGCGCGAATCCACGGAGGGCTCCACCCACGAACGGTCCGCGAAGAAGCAACCTTGTCTATTCCATCACGGCCGTCGCCCACGAAGCACTTGCCTCACTAGCGATAGATCTTCACGAAGTAGGCGATCTCCTTGCCCTTACAAACTCCTTGGTTCAACTCCACAATCTTGTCGGAGGCTCCCAAGTGACACCTAGCCAATCTAGGAGACACCACTCTCCAAGAAGTAACAAATGGTGTGTTGATAATGAACTCCTTGCTCTTGCGCTTCAAATGATAGTCTCACCAACACTCAACTCTCTCTCACAGGATTTGGATTTGGTGGAAAGAAGATTTGAGTGGAAAGCAACTTGGGGAAGGCTAGAGATCAAGATTCATAAGGTAGGAATGGAATATCTTGAGCACAACACAAGTGTAGGTGGTTCTCTCTCAGAACATGTGTATTGGAAGTGTAGATGTGTTCTGATGGCTCTCTCGATGAATGAAGAGTGGGTGGAGGGGTATATATAGCCTCCACACAAAATCTAACCGTTACACACAATCTGCCAAACTCGGTGGGACCGAATCGTTAAACTCGGTCGGACCGATTTAGCAAACCTAGTGACCGTTAGGATTTTCGGTGGGACTGAGATGCAACTCGGTAGGACCGATATGGTTAGGTTTTGGGCATAACGTAATCTCGGTGTGACCGATTACACAAACTCGGAGGGACCGATTTTGGTAATTAGCTAACCAGAGAGTTGGTCAGACAAACTCGGTGAGACCGATTACACAAACTCGGTGGGACTGATTTTGGTAACAAGCTGACCAGAGAGTCTGCATTGTAATCTCGGTAGTACCAATTGCTCAAACTCGGTGAGACCGATTTTGGCAATGGACATACACAGTGAGATTACAATCCCATCTCGGTGAGACCGAGATCCCTATCGGTGAAACCAATTTGCTAGGGTTTGTGGCAGTGGCTATGACAAGTGAAACTCGGTGGCGCCGGATAGAATAAATCGGTGGGGCCGAGCTTGACTTTTGGTTTAGGTCATATGTGGATGTGGGAAGATAGTTGAGGGTTTTGGAGCATATCACTAAGCACATGAAGTAAGAGGCTCATTAAGCAACACCTCATCCCTCCTTGATAGTATTGGCTTTTCCTATAGACTCAATGTGATCTTGGATCACTAAAATATAAAATGTAGAGTCTTGATCTTGAAGCTTGAGCCAATCCTATGTCCTTGGCATCTTGAAGGAGTTCCACATCCTTTAGTCCATGCCACTCCATTGTTGAACTTGTCTGAAACATACTAGGTAAAAGTGTTAGTCCAACAAGAGATATGTTGACATTAATTACCAAAACCACCCAGGGAGCACTTGTGCTTTCAATCTCCCCCTTTTTGGTAATTGATGACAACATACATCAAAGCTTTAGATAAAAATATAGAGAATAACAAGTAAAGCTTTGGAAAGACATGTAACATGCATAGACTCCCCCTACATGTATGCAATCATATGAATATTGAATATAGGAGCATGTGAATGCATAAGCATGACAGAGTAAGAAATGTGTTACATGTATCTTGGCTATATGCATCAGAGCAAATGGTGTGAGTATAAGAAATGTATCTTCGTGCTCATGAGTCCTTCTTGCAAACAGTATGTACATCAGCAAGAATTTCTCATTCACATGACTGTGATGCATATACTTACCTTGTGGTCTTGAGTTGGCTTAGAATGGGATGAACCTGCGCAAACAAGGTTAGATAACACAGATACACCTACTGACCAGAGCAAACAAGAGAAACCACAAGAGAACCAAGACTGGGATGACATGTAGAGTGAGTACTAAGTACTACATTGGATATAGACATGTCCCCAAAGATAAAAATATGCAATAAGATCAGAGATTTCCTTCCCTTAGATGTCTTGCTCCCCCTGAATCTAACATGAGATATTGGAAGAAGATAGGGAATAGAAAATCAGAGCAATAGAAAATAAACAGGAGAGCTTGAGCTAAAGCAAGCAAACAAGTAAACATGTATTTCCCCTCTTAAAGACATGTGACATCTTCTCTCCTCTTGAAAACCAAGCATTTGGGGTCATTGATGATATTACTTCCTCTCCCCCTGAGTATTCTCTTTTTCTCCCCCTATAGGAAAGATTAAGCTTTGATGTGATCTCTCTCTCCCCCTTTGACATCAATTTCCAAGAAGGGTCTTCTGGACATGTGATACAAATGGGTTGGTCCTTGAGTCACAGAGCAAAGCAGCATGTGGAACATGATGCTGGTAGAGGACAAGAATCATTAAGTGGAGCTGGAGCAAAATAGAAATCAGGAATGAGTGGCAATTTGGTTTTCCTGTGATGAAATCGGTGGCTCCGAGTTGTGTGCTTCGGTTGCACCGAAAGATTTCGGTTAGACCGAAGAAAACAAACCGGTGTGACCGAGTTCATCAGAGTGGAACCACTTGTCATCTCAGCTCACTAGACAAGTAAGATCTCACAAGGATTTGCAAGGAAGTAACTGAAAGATTTGCAATGAATTGGATGCAGAAAATGCAGAACAAAAAGAAAAGAAAAGAAAAGAAACTTAAAGATCTAGATGAAGTTTTTTTGTTTGAAAAGGGGAAACAAATTTGCAAGGGAGAAACGCAATAACACAGAAAAGAACACAAGGGAACTTCATCTAGAATTGGGCGGCGACAAAGTCACCTATGTTAGAGTATATTGACTTAGGAGTCAAGTGAGAGCACTTGATCATAGGTCATACTCATCGTTTAAGCTCAAAATGGGATTACCATTTTTCGTTTAAGCATCTTGATGTATTCACATCTTGTCGAGTTGCTTTGGCTCATGACTTGGAGTAAAGCTTCTCTAAGATGGAATAACATACCTTGGGTGGTGGTATCGATCTTGCTCATGTAGTTGAACTTGTGTGGGTAGCTCAAGGTTGATGTAGTTCATCAAGAGTTGGGAGCACCACTTGGAGTTTGAGTTCATCTACCTACATGGGTTAGTATTGCAAGGAAGAGCACTTGTGTATCCAAAATGACAATTATAGGATTTAACATAGAATTTGTCAAAGGATATGTTTGAATGGCTTCGTGCTTCCTTGTCTTCAACCACCATTGAGTAGAGACTTGGTGATGTAGAGATTGCTCAAGATGTGAGTGAGTTGCAATCTCATAGATTTAGATTCAACCAAGTACCTACACGGGTTAGATAACATGCAAGGTACACATATATCCAAGACATATGAATAGCATCATAAGAGAAATATCAAGGATTAGTCATAGGCTCATGCCTCGCATGTAACAAATGGAGTTCCTACTCCAAGTTTGAAGCATCAATGATGTTCAATTCACCTCTTAACCTGCAAAATACTTTCTCATCAAGTGGTTTAGTGAATATATCCGCCAATTGCTTATCGGTGCGAATATGCTTAAGGTTAATGTCCCCTTTGGCAACATGATCTCGAATGAAATGATGACGAACTTCAATGTGCTTAGTTCGAGAGTGTTGCACGGGATTGTGAGCAATCTTAATAGCACTTTCATTGTCACATAGCAATGGAACATGTTTCACATATATCCCATAATCTTTAAGAGTTTGGGTCATCCAAAGTAATTGAGCACAACATGAACCAGCGGCAATGTATTCCGCTTCGGCGGTGGTAAGGATACTGAGTTTTGTTTCTTGGAAGACCAAGACACTAGAGATCTACCAAGGAATTGACAAGTACCCGAAGTGGACTTTCTATCAACCTTGTCTCCGGCATAGTCCGAATCGGAGTAGCCAACAAGATCAAAAGAGGACCTCTTAGGATACCAAATGCCAAAATTTGGTGTATGGATTAAGTATCTCACTATCCTTTTCACAGCCTTAAGATGACAT
This sequence comes from Aegilops umbellulata, assembly GCA_032464435.1. NCBI lineage: Eukaryota > Viridiplantae > Streptophyta > Magnoliopsida > Poales > Poaceae > Aegilops > Aegilops umbellulata. The sequence continues at coordinate 5,551,350 of CP136059.1, forward strand.
TCTTTAGGAGCAGCTTGATATCGTGCACACATGCACACACTTAGCATAATATCAGGACGAGAGGCACATGGATATAACAATGAACCAATCATAGAGCGATAAACTTTTGATCAACCGGTTCACCATCTTTGGTCAAATCAAGATGTCCACTAGTAGGCATGGGTGTAGTCATACCTTTGCATTCTTGCATATTGAACTTCTTGAATAAGTCTTTGGTGCACTTCGTTTGTGAGACAAATGTACCTTCCTTAGTTTGCTTGATTTGCAAACCGAGAAAGAATTTGAGTTCACTCATCATAGACATCTCAAACTTCTCCGACATTAGCTTTCCAAACTTCTCACTAAAATGAGAGTTAGTTGAACCAAATATGATATCATCAACTTAAATTTGGCACACAAATAGTTCTCCATCGACCCTTGTAGTAAAGAGAGTAGAATCAATTTTACCAATTTCAAAGCCTTATTCAGTAAGGAACTTGGTCAAGCATTTATACCATGCTCTAGGAGCTTGTTTAAGACCATAAACGGCTTTGTGAAGTTTGTAAACATGATTAGGTTTCTTAGGATTGACAAAGACGGGGGGTTGCTTAACATAAACTTCCTCCTCAATTTTGTCATTTAGAAAAGCACTTTTAATGTCCATTTGGTACAAGGTGATATCATGGTGATTAGCATAGGCAAGTAAGATGCGAATGGACTCAAGTCTAGCAACGGGAGCATATGTCTCACCATAGTCCATACCTTCAACTTGTGTATAGCCTTAGGCAACGATACGTGCTTTGTTGCGAACCACTTGTCCATCTTCATCTTGCTTGTTGCGAAACACCCTTTGGTACCAATGATGTTGTGGTTGTTGTCGGGCTTCTCGACCAATGTCCATACTTGATTTCTCTCAAAGTTGTGTAGCTCTTCATGCATAGCGTTTATCCAATCAGGATCCTTCAATACTTCTTCAACCTTCATGGGTTCAATTTTAGAAATGAATGAGTAATGTTCACAAAAGTTAGCTAATCTAGGAGACACCACTCTCCAAGAAGTAACAAATGGTGTGTTGATAATGAACTCCTTGCTCTTGTGCTTCAAATGATAGTCTCCCCAACACTCAACTCTCTCTCACAGGATTTGGATTTGGTGGAAAGAAGATTTGAGTGGAAAGCAACTTGGGGAAGGCTAGAGATCAAGATTCATATGGTAGGAATGGAATATCTTGAGCTCAACACAAGTGTAGGTGGTTCTCTCTCAGAACATGTGTATTGGAAGTGTAGATGTGTTCTGATGGCTCTCTCCACGAATGAAGAGTGGGTGGAGGGGTATATATAGCCTCCACACAAAATCTAACCGTTACACACAATCTGCCAAACTCGGTGGGACCGAATCGTTAAACTCGATCGGACCGATTTAGCAAACCTAGTGACCGTTAGGATTTTCGGTGGGACTGAGATGCAACTCGGTAGGACCGATATGGTTAGGGTTTGGGCATAACGTAATCTCGGTGTGACCGATTACACAAACTCGGTGGGACCGATTTTGGTAATTAGCTAACCAGAGAGTTGGTCAGGCAAACTCGGTGAGACCGATTACACAAACTTGGTGGGACCGATTTTGGTAACAAGATGACCAGAGAGTTTGCATTGTAATCTCGGTAGTACCGATTGCTCAAACTCGGTGAGACCGATTTTGGCAATGGACATACACAGTGAGATTACAATCCCATCTCGGTGAGACCGAGATCCCTATTGGTGAAACCGATTTGCTAGGGTTTGTGGCAGTGGCTATGACAAGTGAAACTCGGTGGCGCCGGATAGAAAAAATCGGTGGGGCCGAGTTTGACTTTTGGTTTAGGTCATATGTGGATGTGGGAAGATAGTTGAGGGTTTTGGAGCATATCACTAAGAACATGAAGCAAGAGGCTCATTAAGCAACACCTCATCCCTCCTTGATAGTATTGGCTTTTCCTATAGACTCAGTGTGATCTTGGATCACTAAAATATAAAATGTAGAGTCTTGATCTTGAAGCTTGAGCCAATCCTATGTCCTTAGCATCTTTAAGGAGTTCCACATCCTTTAGTCCATGCCACTCCATTATTGAACTTGTCTGAAACATACTAGGTAAAAGTGTTAGTCCAACAAGAGATATGTTGACATTAATTACCAAAACCACCTAGGGAGCATTGTTCTTTCAAGTATGCGTATGGCCAGTCGGTCAACACACTTCCTCTTGGCATATCACTGACATATGGGACCGGAGTGTGAGCAAACCGATCTCAGTCGACGACAAAATGGCCAACTCGCCGTTCCTTGAGATAGAGGAGGAGTGAGAACACATAGACAGGCTCGCACAAATGCCAAGATATATTCAAGCATGGTTGATCAATATCGTCATTACATGTTCGATGTTTTTTAATACTACTATTGGGCTGCCGTTTTCCGCACTTCTCCCAAATAAATGTGTACTTTATCATAGATTAAAATAAAATAAGAGTACAGACGCTCCACCATGCGGTTCTAGTAGTAGTACTACTCATACTACTAAACCTTGCGCTTGGCTCTTCGCCTCTTCGTGAAGTCAAACAATGATGGTACTATAGTGTATGCCTCTGGTAATCTGACACTGAATGAACTGCTGCATGTCCACTGCATGGGTGAGTGTAGGTTCATTAGTCAAAAGCTTCTCCTCGTCCTATGAGCCACCAGGCTTGAGGTAGACGGATTGGTCGTAAGCGAGCTTCACCTTGTCCTGCAAGCTTCTCCTTGTTCTGCAAGTTAACGGGACACACCAAAAAGTAGTGCTAGTCGATACTCCCTCCTTTCCGGTTAATATGACTTAATATTTTTGCGGGTAAGTCAAGACACGACTCTAGCAGCAATGGCCGTTCGATGCCCATCCAATGGCTGTAGTGCTTCCTCAATCTCGGATATTCTTTCTTCTGCCGCCCAAACCACCTCCGGTAGTACCGCCTGCTACCACCTCCCGTGGTCGGCTGTGCTGCCGCACAGGCTTCACCAGCCCACTCTACTCCCAAACGCCATCCAGGCCATTCCTCTACTCACCAACACCTCATGTTCTTCATCGGCAATGACAGCCTCACACCGCACTCGAACCAATGAACCCTCATACCCCCCTCCACGCGGGCATCCACCGTTGTGTCTTCACCGGCTCCGGGTCGTTCCCTTCATAATACTCGCCATCCTTCACTGGTTGGTTCTCTCGGTGCAGCGTGGTCAACGTTGTCAACAAACGACAGCCATCGGATGAGGCATGTACGTGGATTAGCTGACAGTAGGGACCCACATGGCCCATGGCCGCACGCAGCAAAAGCCCCCATACTATGCGAAAACAAATAATTTCTCCCCTTGACAGGTTTGACCCACCAGCTACATCTTCGCTCGCAAGGAAGTGCTTCCTTTATTACGCGGAAATAAAAAGTTTCCTCTCCCTGACAGTTGGGACCCACCAGCTTTATTATGATCCTTTTTGTAAAAATATAGATTGTACCGAAGATCCCAATTTTTTTTCTTTTTATTCTAACTCGGAAAAGAATAAATAAAAAACCCAGAAAACAAATTCGCACACAAGGAAGTGCCACCTTATTACGCGAAAAAATTGATTCCCCCTGCTAGCTGGGACCCACCAAATTTGGAGGCTAACTTGTGGGCCTACTAAGTTAACACGCCCGCATGGCTTTGTCAACTTAGTCAATAAACGATTCTAACTGCACTGACCGTTGGATGTTAATCCAATGGCCAAGCTGCGTGTTCAACCTCTGGTCTTGTTGCTCCAGCCGCCCAAACATGCGCCTGGCGTACCGCCGGCTCCAGCCTCCTGTGGCCGGTTGTGCTGCCGCACAGGCTTCACTGCCCGACCATACTACTACTGGCCAGGCCTTCCCTCTACTCACCCACACCCCCTGTTATTCTCTAGAGATGGCAGCCTCAAACCGCAGCCAAAGCAGTCAACCCTCGTACTCCCCTCCGCGTGGGCATCCACTGCTGCGTATTCCCCGGCTCTGGGTCGTTCCCTTCCTAGGTCGCGCCATCGTCCACCACATTGGTGCTCTCCGGCGGTACGGCGTCGTCAACATGGTCAACAAATGATAGCCATCAGAAGAGGACTGTAAGTGGAGAGGCTCACAGATGGCTCCATGGCCGCACGCAAGGAACTTCCTCCTTATTACGCGCAATATAATGATACCTCCACCTGACACCTCGGACCTACCGGAAGGGCCTCTGTATTTCGCGAAAAAAACATCCCCCTGACAGCTAGGACCCACCGGCTTTATCTTTGCATAGAAGGAACTGCCTTCTTACCCCTTGATAGCTGGGACCCACCAGGTTGAAGCGAAGGTAGCGTTATCTGTCCGGCCGCGAACGTGTACGTACATAGCGGTCGATCGGTGTCTCTGCAGCGACGTACCATGGCCGAGTATGGAGCAGCACGTGCTGAAGTAGAGGCGCCGACATAGCATGTCACACAGTCCCGTCTATATCGTGTACACGTACGTACGGCCACACTGCAAGATAGTAAATACGGCTACGTACAATGACTAATACTGTTCATCGCAAGCCAGCCGGCTGGGTCAGAACGGAGAAACTGCGTCGTGTTCATGGGGAGGCAACAGAATGCGTCGTATTCATCGGGAGGCAACAAAATACGTCGTGTTCCTCGGGAGCCAACTGGCTTGGACGGAATAGCCGAAACAAGGTCTGGCGTACCGCAGAACGGAGGAAACGGACCTTCTATTCGACCGCTACGGTCGAAACAGGGTCATGTTCATCGGGAAGGGTCTGGCATACTGCAAAGCGGAGGAAACAGACTTGTGTTCGACCGCGTACGGTCGAAATGGGGTCCTATTGATCGGGAGGGGTGTGGCGTACCGCTAAACGGAGGAAACGGACTAGTGTTGTTGCACCTACGGTTGAAATGGGGTCCTGTTGATTGGGAGGGGTGTGGCGTACCGCAAAACGGGACTCCACGGGCAACTGTTCATCCACCGTCGACTTCTTCCAGCCTCTACCGTCGAATTCCTCCAGCCTCCACCAGTTATTGTTCATCCACGGGGTCCTGTTCATCCAGCCTCCCCAGCTACTGTTCATCCAGCCCTCCATGGGGCATGTTCATCCAGCCTCCACCGGCTATTGTTCAACCAGCCCTCCACGGGGTCCTGTTCAACCAGCCCCTCCACGGGGTCCTGTTCAACCAGCCCTCCACGTACTGGATCCCTCCACCGGCTACTGTTCATCCACCCCCACGCCTCCTCGATCGGGGCCCTGTTCATCCAGCGGCAACGGCCTCTACTACCACGGGATCCTGTTCATCCAACCCCCACCGAGAACTGTTAATCCAATCCCCATCGGGAACTGTTCATCAAGAAGCAGCTTCGATCAGCTTCAGATAGCAGAAGTAGCGAAGGAATCACTCGGGTTCAGTTAACAACAAGGGATCGATCGGGTTCAGTTGTCGGATTCGGGGTTCCGTAGACCATTGAGAGGTTCGAACTCTGGGTTGCGTGCGAAGAACTCATCTTCCCTAGTCTGCCCGCTCACCGAATCCAAGGCCTAGCTAAGCGAACCCAACGAACAAGAGACACAGTTGTTTACCTTGGTTCGGGCCACCTTGCGGTGTAATAGCCTACTCCGACTTTGTGGTGGATTGCCTCGAGGGGCTCAGGATGAACTAGTACACTGGTTGAACAGCCTCAAGAGGTGAGGTGTTCTTGAGCTCGATGAGCTGGTGGATGAGAGGGTGATCTGAATGATCCCCCCTGTCTCGGTAGAATTCGACCCCTTTCTATGGTGGTGGCTGATACGTCTCCAACGTATCTATAATTTTGTATTGTTCCATGTTGTTATATTATTAATCTTGGGTGTCTTATAATCATTTTATAGTAATTTTATATCATTTTTTGGTACTAACCTATTGACATAGTGCCAAGTGCCAGTTGTTGTTTTCTGCATGTTTTTACATCGCGGGAAATCAATACCAAACAAAGTCCAAATGCAACAGAACTTTATGGAGATTTTTTATGGACCAAAAGACACATAATGGGCCCTAGCTATGCCTGGGGGTGCTTCGAGGAGAGCACAACCCACCAGGGCGCGCCAGGAGGCCCAGGCGCCCCCTAGTGTGTTGTGCCCACCTCGGGTGCCCCCCGGACTGCCTCTTCGCTCTATAAATACCCCAATACTCCAGAAACCCTAGTGGATTCGACAAAAATCAGTTCCAGCCGCCGCAGAGTCCAGAACCACCAGATCCAATCTAGACACCATCTCGGATGGGGTTCACCACCTCCATTGGTGCCTCTCCGATGATGCGTGAGTAGTTCTTTGTAGACCTTCGGGCTCGTAGTTAGTAGCTAGATGGCTTCCTCTCTCTTGCTGAATTCTCAATACAATGGTCTCTTGGAGATCCATATGATGTAACTCTTTTTGAAGTGTGTTTGTTGGGATTGATGAACTTTGAGTTTATGATCACATCTATCTTTTTATATCCATGAAAGTATTTGAGTTTCTTTGATCTCTTTTATGCATGATTGCTTATAGCCTCGTATTTCTTATCCGATATTTGGATTTTGTTTGGACAACTTGATCTATTTATCTTGCAATGGGAAGAGGTGCTTTGTAGTGGGTTCGATCTTACAGTGCTTGATCCCAGTGACAGAAAGGGAACCGACACATATGTATCGTTGCTACTAAGGATAAAACGATGGGGTCTATCTCTACATTGCTGCAATTTGTTCTTATTTATTTATTTTGGCGTTCGATCTATCAACCTACTACAAATTTATTCACGTCCTCTTGCCCATCTTGGGGCGCCGCTACCCGGAAGGGATTGACAACCCCTTTTACACGTGGGTTGCTAGAAGTTTTTATTTGTGTGCCGGTGCTTTTTACGTTGTGTTGCTTGGTTCTCCTACTGGTTTGATAACCTTGGTTTCACATCTGAGGGAAATACCTACCGCCGATGTGTTTCATCATCCCTTCCTCTTTGGGGAAATACCGACGTAGATTCAAGCCGCATCAGTGGCTAAGTCCTATTTATAGTGGCCTTGGTCCTCTTCCCTAATGTAGGCAGGAAGGGATCCCACAATGGCCAAATTCGAAGGGAGACAACTAGTACAAGTTATCCTAACAAAAGTAGTCTTCGCCTGCAAAAGCCTCTGGTGGTGACGCCGCGGTGGGATCCGCGATGACCTCCGTCCTTCCGTCCTGGCGGTCTTGGTCTTGTTGCACCGATATGGAAACCTTTGCTTGATTCCTCGGGACCCCGCGCCTGCGCTTGCCTCCTTAGAACCAAAGAGGAAACTGGTACACTGCGCCCGCTGGTGCCCGCCTGGCCTTGGTCGTCATGGCTCACGTCATATGAACCTCACGAGGTGCACCTTGCATAGATATCTCCGCTCCTCAGGAGCCAGCCTGGTGAGGCGGCCCCAAGGAGGTCTTGGTGTCGTCTGCCTCGCGAGGCTTGGCCCCTCGCGAAGGTCTTGGGCAGTTGTTATTGAAATTGGGCCGTACCGGGCCGTTGACAGAGCCACGCCGTGGGTCGCAGGCAGGCAAGCCTGGGTACCCCCGATCCCAGGATGCCGATAGTAGCTCCCATGCCCAAGGCGCGCTCGAACTTGGCTTTGAGGGGAAGCCAAAGGGCAAGTGCAGAGCGCCGCGGGCCCTAACCACCTGCGGCCTCGGTCGATGCATGGCGATTGATGGGACGTTGGCATCTCCGTTTCCCCATGCACTGCCTCGGCAACCATTCGACTTGATGAGACCCTGCTGCATGCAAAGAAAAACCATCATTGCGTGCGATCATGGAGGCCGCCGGTTGGCCTCCTCCCGGCTATAAATGAGAAGAGGGGCGGAGCCCCCTTTGCTCATCTCCTTCTTATCATCGCCCGCTCCTTCTTCGTCCTCTTTGCCTTGCTATCTTGCGGTAGCACCCATGGCGCCGATCAGGAGGTTCTCCGCAGCGGAGAAGGGGAAAACCCCCCGTGAGGAGCAGGGACTGCTCCCGCCGAAGAAGAGGCTTAGCCCCTCCCGTGATGCCGGCGAGAGGCCGGGGGCGTCGCGACCTTGGTACGAGCAGCCTCGGCCTGGCTTCCTTCTCGCTCTGTACGCCCAAGCGCAAGGCTACCGAGGGGGTGGCGGCGCCCAACACTGTATGAGCCGCAGCCGAGGTGGCCAGGCCGAGGTCGCGTGGGCTGCTGGCCCGCGAACCCATGTCGAAGGCTCCTCATGCGAGTTTGTGGTGTGGGCAACGATGCCACCGTGCACGTGGATCCAGCTCCCATGGTTCTTCGCTGATGAGATGCCCCCGAGGAGGCCACTCGAGTTGTGGCTGCAGCACACCACGTGATGTAGTCTGGCCGCGGGGGCGGAGGTCGAGGTCGTCCCACCGCGCAAAATCTTCATGACCCGAGGATGGGGCAAGGTCGCCCGCGCCTGCCACATGGAGGGGGCCTCGCCATCCACTTAGAGTATGACGTCGCCTCCACGCTGTTCTTCAAGGTCTTCGATGAGGAAGGCCGCCGCCTGGAGTGCTGCCCGGGGGAAGCGGCAAGCACGGCACGGCTGCGGGCATTGAGCCTGCCTCCGGTCCTGCCGACAGCTCCTCCAGCAGCAACGATGACTCCAGGAAGTCCAGTGACTCTCCCGGGCCTAGCGAGTCTCCGGAGTCGAGCGACGACAGCTATGTGCCTCCAAGCTCTCACCATGCCCGGAGTGCGGCAGTGGCATCCGCTCGGTGTCAAGGATGATCTGGATGGGGTTGGCGTCGGCCTTACATGGCCCACTGTTGATGATGGCGTCTACGGCGATGCCTGTAGCCAGGGCTCCTTGAGATCTTTCTTCTTTTGTTCCCTGCGTGGAATCGATACAAACCCCGTGGGGGTATGTAAAAAACTTGTAATGCTTTTGCTCTGATGTTTATTACTCCTGGTTTAAGGTTGCAGCTGCGTGCCTTGCTCTGGCATTGTTCCCCCTTTTCGTTCTTACGATAGCTCAGTGCTCTATGCCGGCAGGTCCCAGTCCCTAGGCAAGCTTCGGCCATCGCTGGTATGCCAGGTCGCGATGCCATGGTCAAGGCCAGGAGGTGAGCGGCCTAAGGTCCGGTAAGATCTCCTGAGGCGCGATGCTCAAGAGGTCCCCTTTGGCGTGCAAGCAGTTGCCTGAAGGCCGAAAAGGGAGGCGGCATTGCCGGAGCGAGGTTGGGAGAGTCCTTTGCGCGACGCCTGATTGTGCTTTTGGCGGTGGTGCTACCAAGTAAGGCTCACACCGGCCTCCCCTTTCTTCGCTCATTTAAGTGCTCTACGTCCTCGGGTCCCGACCCTCGAGCGAGGCTAAGCCGCCGCTGGTATGCCAGGTCGCGATGCCGTGGTCAAGGCCTGGGGGTGAGGGTTGGAGAGTCAGTAAGAGCTCCTAAGATGCGGTGCTCAGGAGTGCCCCCTTTAACGCACAAGCGAATTGCGTGAAAAGGGGGCAGCCGGCGTGGCCGCCTGCAGCTAAGCTCTGAAGATTCCTGCGGGTTAGTTCGAGAGGAGAATATAACTCATAATCGCGTTTGTTGTCCTGCCGCTGATCTTTTCGCAAGAAGATGAAGGCACTGAGGACCTGGTGAGGTGATGTGCGTGGAGTGGGCTGCGAGCCAGAGCTCGATCTGTGAGATTTGCCAGCGTTGTAGGGACGAACCCGAGCACAAGCGTCGTGCCAGCATGCGTAGCCCCTGTTGCGGGATGAGCAGGAGGCTGGTCAGCAACGCGGGAGGCCGCGGAGGCCAATATCCAACAGGCAAGCAGGTGATAACATAAATCATCTCACGGAAGGAGGTAAAGCTAGTTCTGATAGATGCAAGAATGATACATGCCACAGGGACAGACCCACGCGGCCTAGGGATGATGCAGCCTGAGGAGCGCCCCCAACAGAATGACTAGAAGATGCAAGAAAGATACATGCTGCAGGGATGGGCCCATGCGATCTGGGTATAATCCAGCCCGAGGGGTGCCCCCAACTGAATAAACCGGAAAATGTCACCTAGCACCATTGTTGAAGTAGCTGAAGACGCACGCTGAAGAAGTCGCTCCTCACGAGCCGCCTGGGTCCTGAACCTCGGGAGGCTCTAGGGGCTCATGGGGCTCATGAAGAACCGTCGCCATCTCCGCCAGGACCGCCTGGTGCCTGGCCTCCTGAGCCGCCATGATGCTCCGCAGGCGGCGCTGGAAGGTAACAACTGCGTTCGGCAGGCGAAAGGGCATGCGAACGTAGCTGTGAGGTGGACCCTCACACCGACCGATGTGCGATGGCCAGAAGTGCTCCGATGGTGTGGCCCTATTGAGCCCTGGGATGTTGACGCAGACGCGCAGCTTGTCGTCCTCGCCAGGAAAAGGAGCCGCGCCAGACGGTGGGCGGCGGTCGCCGCGCATGGCTATGGCCTCTTGAAGTTCCTCGGTCGCCTTGGTGATGAACTCCTGAGCACCTGGCACCCTATGCCTGGTGCCCTCATGAGGGAAGTGTGCGATGACGCATGCCTCTGTGTGGTGCCCGAGCGCCTCCCTCGAGACATTAGCTAAGTCAGAGGCCCTCCAGAAGAGAGCCCCTGAGCCCAGCCCGAGGAGGGCGCCGGGCGTGCTGTGCTATGCGCGAAAGGGAGGCTCCCCATCCGCGGGCGCAGGTCCTGAGGTGGTGCCGTTGGAGACACCACTCTCCTGAGGCTCTTGGCGGAGCAGCTGCTTCTTCTTCTTGGGGACAGCCTCAAGAGGGTTGACGGTGCCTTCATTGTCTGGATCCTTGACCGCTACAGCCTGGTAAGCGCGCTCGAGAGAACATACCGCGTCCTTCTCCTCGCAGGCAGTCATGATGATGTCGTAGTTTCCTGGCATCTTGAGAACATTGTAACCATGATGAGTCACCACCATGAACTTGGCCAGGGATGGATATCCAAGGATGGCATTGTACGGAAGGTGGATGTGGTCAACGTCAAAGTCGATGAGCTCTGTGTGGTACTTGTCACGCTGGCCGAAGGTGACAGGGAGGCGGATCTGCCCTATCGGGGTGGTGGAGCTGTCGGTCACTCTTGATAAATGATTGGTAGGCTGCAGCTAATAATAGGGTACTTGGAGGCGGTTGAATGTCTTGATGAAAAGAACATTGAGCCCTGCACTGCCACCGATGAGGGTCTTGGTGACGAGGACGTTGCTGATGACGGGCGAGCAAAGCATCGGAAGGGCACCGGCAGTTGCCGCGCACTTGAGCTGTTCTGACGAGCTGAAGGTGATGGTGCACTTGGACCACGTGAGCGGGTGCATGGACTCTAGCCTGGGTAGGGCTGCATTCACCTCGCGGGAAAATTGCTTGAAGATGTGATGAGAGGTTGGGGCCTGAGTGCCACCTAGGATGCACGCGATGGCTCGAGGATCCTGGAAGCCCCTAGCCCCCTCGTCCTGGTGGTGGTCGTCATTCCTTCTTGGTGGTGGTGGCAGTGGAGGGAGGCCTGCATTGCCATGAGGACGATCCTCACGAGGCTAATCCCTCTAGGCGCCCTTGCGAGGCTGGCCCTGCCAGCGGTCCTCACGAGGCTGGTCGCGCAACTCCTGGAGGGGGCCGCGGTTGTCCCAGTGTCCTCCACTTTGGCCTCCTCCGCGGCCGTAGCCCCGACCGTTGCACTCAGGGCGTTGACTAAGGCGCCCATCGTGGATAGCCGTGAGCTCCTGACAGTTGTTGGTGTTGTGGTTGTGTACGGTGTGGAACACGCAGAATGGATGGCTACTCTTGGATGACTCTAGGTGGTCGCAGCCGCGCTTCATCTCTGGTTCAGCCGCGAGCATGGACGCCCCCTGGCGCTTCACGTCCTTGGTCTTGGCCTTCTTGTCTTCTGGGTCTGCCGCTGGGAGCTCGAGGAGGGAGAGGCGTCCTTCCTCAGCCGTCGTGCACTTGGTCGCCATGTTGAACATCTCCAGGGCCGTGCACATGTCCTCGTGTATGGTGAGCTCCTCCTTCATCTTGACGTCGCGGACGACATCAGAGAATGCTGAGATGATAGCCTCGTCCGAAACCTTGGGAATCCTAAGACAAACGCTATTGAAGCGCTAGATGTACTTCTGCAGGGTCTCCCCTGGCTGTTGCTTGATGCGCCGTAGGTCACCCGCAACAGGCGGGCGGTCGAGAGTGCCCTGGAAATTGGCGACGAAACGCTCACGCATCTCGCCCCAGGAGTAGATCGATTCCGCGGCAGATTCAGGAGCCACGAGCGCACGCCATCCTTGAGTGCCATGGGAAACCAGTTCACCATGACCTTTTTGTCGCTGCTGGCCACCTCGATGCTCAGCTCGTGGAGCTGCAGGAACTCGGCAGGTTTGGGGGTGTCGTCGTAGCGTGGAGGCAGGTCGGGCTTGAACTTCCCCGGCCAGACGATGCTGGGTAGCTCAGGAGTGAAGGCGCGGCAGCACGCTGTGGTCACCGGGGGCCGTCTTGGAGGTGGAGCCTGATCTTGGCGCTCACGCGCCACCACCGCAGGCGGCGCGTGGTCTTGACGTGGTGGTGCCAGGAGCGCAGGGGCATCTTCCTCTGGCCGCTGGACCTCCTGGCAGCTTTCTTCTTCACGCGCGGGCACCCTACATGGTGAGTCACGCTGCGGGGCAGCGCGCCTTGGTCCGAGGGCGGCATCTTGACAGGGAGGCGGCGGAGGTGCTCCATGGGCTACGTCGCCCGCGGCAGGCGGCGGGCAAGGCAGCGAGAGGGACGGTGCAGGAGAGCCCCCAGCAGCGCTGACAAGCTCGGCGATGCGGTCCAGCCAGTCTTCATAGAGGTCGTCGACTGGGTGGTAGCGCAGGATCTCATGCGCGTGACAATCGTGGGACAATGAGCCGGCCGGAGTCAGCGACGGTGTGGCGGTGCGTCCATCACGCTGCACCGAGGGGTGCGGTGATGAAGCTTGCTGCTCGTGCCCCGCCGGGTCGGTGCCGGCGTTGGCGGCAGGTGATGGAGAACGACGGGGAGGCCTTCCGATTGGCGCCGTCTGGGCGACACGAGCAGCGAGAGCGGCTCGCCGCTCAGCACGGGCTCGACGAGCATCAGCCATGGAGGCGGTGGAGCAGCGGCGAGTCGATCAGCAGAAGAGAGGCTCCAACGCACCCCTACCTGGCGCGCGAAATGTCGGATTCGGGGTTCCATAGACCCTTGAGAGGTTTGAACCCTAGGGTGCGTGCGAAGAACTCGTCTTCCCTAGTCCGCCTGCTCACCGAATCCAAGGCCTAGCTAAGCGAACCCAGTGAACAAGAGACACAACAGTTTACCCTGGTTCGGGCCACCTTGCGGTGTAATACCCTACTCCAACTTTGTGGTGGATTGCCTCGAGGGGCTGAGGATGAACTAGTATAGTGGTTAAACAGCCTCTGGAGGTGAGGTGTTCTTGAGCTCGATGAACTGGTGGATGAGAGGGTGATCTGAATGATCCCCCCTGTCTCGGTGGAATTCGACCCATTTCTATGGTGGTGGCTAAGTCCTATTTATAGTAGCCTTGGTCCTCTTCCAAAATGTAGGTGGGAAGGGATCCCAAAATGGCTAAATTCGAAGAGAGACAACTAGTACAAGTTATCCTGACAAAAGTAGTCTTCGCCTGCAAAAGCCCCTGGTGGTGACGCCACGGTGGGCTCCGCGATGACCTCCATCCTGCCGTCCTGGCGGTCTTGGTCTCGTTGCACCGATATGGAAACCTTTGCTTGATTCCTGGGGACCCCGCGCTTGCGCTTTCCTCCTTAGCACCAAACACGGGTACGGGTCGGTGCTATGCAAACGGTTTTCAACCCCTTTCCGTGACGGCATTTGGAACCATCGCCAAGTGAGTGTGGGCGATGGGGGGGGTCCTTCCCACACGACCCAGAAACCATCGGGGATATGCCCTCCTGGCACACACGCTCGGCAAAAATGAGGTCGTGTGTGACCGGCGAGCGCTCAAATACGGAAATACATACAGTAGAGCTAAAAAATACAATTATACAGGCGAAATTGTTTCAGGTTGCAAGTACATCCCACACAGTCAGTCCCCGCCAAACGTTTCTGTTTGTATGTACATCCCACATAGTCTCTCCAAGAAAAACGTTTCCGTTCACCGGAACATCGGACACAATTTTTCCCGTTAAATCGTTTGTGATAGCGTTGCCATTGCACATAATATTGATAATTTTATTGTTTGCGTTATTGAATGCATCACACACGGTGCATAGAAGAAACTGTGTGGCAAAGGATGTCCATCACACACACTTTTTATGTTGTAAACGTTTGCGCAAGGTGGCCTAACGCAAACAGTTTCCAAGAGAAAGTCATGTGTGCAGTGGAGATTGATCACACATGTAGTGGATCCTATAAACGTTTTTGATCTCCACATATATCGCAGACGTTTCTCTTTCGCAAACCGTGTGCAGTGTAATCCCTAATTTAAAAATCACATGTTTTGAATTTGAAAGTAGGCAATCACTTATTTCATAGCCAACCATGTTTATTACAAATATAGGTTCAACCACGAATGCATAATTCGATGCACAGGTACATATACTGAAGAACTACAGAAGCACCAAGTAAAGAATGATGAACCATAGTTGTACTAAAGGCTATAAAGAGAGAGGGAAAAGGCATTCTAGTTGCTGGAGAAGGTGAAGCGGAATGCCCATATTGTGCTCTCCTCCATGCCTAATGCGTGCACGACTCTAGGCCAACCCCTTGTGATGGCTGCCCATCCATCCATCACTGTCTTCATTAGGACTTCTTGATGCTCATTGTAGTCTGGATGATATACTTTAACCTTCATTGCATGTCCACCAATCATGTACTTTGCGAGGTAATCTTGAGTGAACTGCTTCCGGAACCACTGGGAACGAAAAAGATTCAGACATTGTTGTCTAACAACTCATTGTAGTTACCATCCTACAGCTCACTGTTGTGTTGGATAGAGCATAAACAAATAATTTGCTTGCCATCATTCGTATCTTTTTGCTAATAATCTTTATCAGTTTTTCCTCACTTGATGCTTGTTCATCAATATCTCATTGCCCCATACGCAAAAAGGGTCGATGCCTGGATCCTTGCTAAGGGCATATGTACCTACAAGCAACGAGTCAATATTAGAAGCTAATTAGTGTCCAGGCCTGGATCTATATGCACTACATTATGGAACGACGGGGGGAGTACAAGCCGAGGGATGAAGCTAACCTCGGTGGAAAATGGTGGCCACTCCAGTTGTTGTCCTGCATAAGTAGTGGAAAGGCATGATAAGTACAGCAACCTTAACATCAAACAAATATAGCAAAGGTAAACAACATCATCTCCAAATGATAGCTTGAATGTGTTGGTTTCAGCATGCTGTTAAAGCAGATATAAAATGGAAGGCAATGTTACCGACAGCAGGCTTAACAGCCATAAAATATTGCAATTCAAACTAGTATTGTTGAAAATGAATAGAACGTAGGTAATGCTTAAACATCACACTGGATAAATGTGTAAAACTGAAATAAAGGGCATGTGTTAACTACACCAGGAATAATTGGAACCAAATATAGTCGTTAAAACTGGTATTGATGTAGTCGAGCGGCACAGTTCCGACTTGTACATAATGAACAACACATTGTGAATGACTGAAATAAACAAGGCATAAATGACTAGTATAACAACCAAATATAGCCATTGAAAACTGGACAGAGTCTCACTACAACCAACCTACCAAGCAAATACAGATAAACAGGGCATATGCTTGAAAACTAGACAAATGCTCACTGCAACCAACCTAACAAGCAGATAAACATAAACAAGGCATCTGCTTGATGACTGGACAAATGCTAAAAAAAGCAACCTAACAACCAAATACAGGTAAACTAGGCAGCTGCTTGATAACTGGACAAATGCTCACTGCAACCAAACTAAGAACCAAATACAGATAAACAAGGCATCTGCTCGGTAACTGGAAAAATGCTCACTCCAACCAACCTAACAACCAAATACAGATAAACAAGGCATCTGCTCACTATAAAACAACCAAATATAGCCATTCGTAAAAATGAAGTGGACAATTCATACTTAAACATCCAATAGACCTATTGAACAATACATTTTTGCATAACTGAAATAATTAAACACGACACAGTTAAAGTACCGCACGGCAAATGCTACTACAACAAAGGGTACGTGTTGGCAAGCTAGAAAAAGGTAAGATTTGCTGATAGAATGTTGCCTCACATTTCATGGACGAGATCCTTCCAGTTGAAAGAGCACAGACCCATGGTGCGCTCTCTGATGTCACAGATGGGCTGTTTTACCTTGGAAGAACCTTCTTGGGTGCCCTCCTCGTGGTCGATGAGATCTGACTTGGAAATTGAGGATCCCAAGCTGCCACCGTAGAACATGTCCTTTAGAAATGACAAAATGGGCTTGATGGCGTATAAAACTCACAAATCCTTGACCGCTTGGCGGAGGAGATCAATGGCACGGCCGTTGAAGAGATCGACGACGGTTGAACTAGATGGGTTGGGGATGGACCACTTAACATGTGACATGGCCCGCGTGGTGTGGACGAGCTTGATGTCGTAGCCAGCTTTTCGGAGATACAGTAATACGCTAGCCCGCTGACATGAAGCCTTCGACATGGCAACATAGTCAACGTCTTCGCTGGCTTCCACGGCGACGTGTTGCTCTAGGATCAACAGGTCGGGGCGAATGGCGGCCACCTCGCCAACGTCCGCCGGAGAGGCCATGATAAACCTCTTCTTGGCCGAACGCTCGTCGCGCTCCCTGGGATACATGGTCGAGATTAGGCTGCGACATTCTGGAGCAGGGGATGTGAATCTGGCAAGGAGGGACACCACCGACCTCATTTAAAAACTCAGGGGACTGGGGAGACGGTATGGGAATCGCTGGGTAACCTGAACTTTATTATCTAAGCTAGGAGGAACGGGCAAACCGGCAGGGGTTGGCGGCGGCGCCGGTGGCGGCCGTGAGCTAGGGTTCGAGGGGGGAGGGGGCAGGTGGGGGACCGTGGAGGGGGGTGGTGTTTGAGGATACGCCGCGGCTATTGAAAATTTTAGTAATGGTGGGTGGAGATGGTGGTGGACGAGGGAGGGCGACGGTTCAAATGCCTCGGCTACTGCAATTTTACTATAAGGTCGGTGCTGGGGGAGTGTGGGCGACAGTTAAATTTGGGTAAAGGCATTGATGCGGGGCGGGAGTGCCCAAGATCGCGCACCGTCCAATAACAATATGTGTGTATGATAATAAGGAAAAGTGGCACGGATCCGTCAATTTTTGCAGTGCTCAAGGCGGGTAGTTTGTTTTTTATATTTCTAGCTAGCTGGTCTATCACACACGGTTCATCCTAATTTCCAAATAAACTTACCCGCCTTTAGTTTGCACAAGTGGTGGTTTTACAGCGCACTTGCATCGCACACGGTTAAGCCAGTACCTCCACCCTTTGCTCGCGCTTGTGTGGTCGTGGTGATTTTACAGTGCACTTGCATCGCACACGGTTAAGCCAGTACCTCCACCCTTTGCTTGCGCTTGCGCGGTCGTGGTGATTTCAGTGCAATTGCATCGCACACGCTTGAGCCAGTACCTCCACCTTAATTTGCTCACGCTTGTGCGGTCGTGGTGATTTCAGCGCACTTGCATCGCACACGGTTGAGCCAGTACTTCCACCTTAATTTGCTCGCGCTTGCGCAGTCGTGGTGATTTCAGCGCACTTGCATCGCACACGGTTGAGCCAGTACCTCCACCTTAATTTGCTCGCGCTTGCGCACGCATGGTGATTCACATCGCACTTGTATGGCACACTGTTAAGATATTATACCCCGTGTCCGTTGAGCGTCATCAGAGTATTTGCAGCAAAAAATAACGTTAGAGAGGGTCAAAAGACAACCACACCAACATGTGGCCCAAATATATATGAGTGAAAAGGGTGGTCTGTGATGTCCCAAATTCCAATACACAACTTTGACCGCGCGGGCCCATGGTTGGGCACGCCATTGAAGATCGATGAGAGGGGCCATAAGTCAAGAACCATCTGGAAGTGGCCAAATATATGTACGAATATTGGGGATGTTTAAAACTTTAAATACACAATGCATAACTTTGGTGGCACCTGCCTTGCAAACCCGAAAGCACCCTAACAACCACCTAACTAGGATATATATAATGACATAACGTCGTACCTAGCTAGGATGCTTGGCCCACCACCTCCCACTTCGTGTATATATAATGACATAATTTTGTACCTAGCTAGGATGCTTGGCCCACCACCTCCCACTTCGTGTCATCGGGGCGGATGCACGTAATGATCGATACTTTAGTCATACATGCATGTCGCCATGACCTACCGTAAGATGGACCAATGAATCTATCTTTTGGTTAAATGACAGTTGTTGTTGTCGATAAACCGCTTGGGCCAATAGATTGAACCATCATAAAAATCGCACGAGAGGGACCACAAAACTAGCACCTCTTGCATGCGGCCCAAGATGATGTACGTTGGGAAGGGGTGATGTGTGTTTTCAATATAGAATAATGTACAATTTAGATGTGGTGCCTACCTCTCGATACAGACAACAACCATGAAGGTAAGGTAGTTAAGGACGAGATACACAGGGTTTGATGTAGGTCGAACCCAGCAATGCGAGCATGTGGGAGGGAATCCTGACAACACATGAGATCGAGCTTTGGTTGAGCGACATGTGATGGTGACCGGCCCTAACACGAACTAGGAGGAATCCATTCATGGCCAATACCCCTCATTATCGGTCAAAGGGATGATATATATACACTCGAGGAGCCCACATATATGCGTGTCGTCACAAAAAACCACACATGGGAGACGTGGTCGATCAATAGACCCCGTATACACTGCATGTGGCCCGAAAAAATGTATGGGCACAGTGTTGTGTGATGTGTTTCAATACCGAATGCACAACTTTGATGGGCCACCTACTACATTACAAACCCAACACCGTACCCGACTCCAAGCCTGGTTCAATATGTATGATGTCAGTTTCCCAACTTCAAGGCGGCGGCGGGGGGGGGGGGGTCGTCCCACGCATGAGCTCAAACTTTATTTGGTCTAGCATGGCACACACACGCACACACACATACACACACACACACACACACACACACACACACACACACACACACACACACATATATATATATATATATATACGCCTATATAGTGTGCGAATAACTTTGAAAGTTGGTCATTGGATGAAGCCAATCCGACGGTACAGAGATGGCAAATCCAAGCACTATTGGCCGTTGGATATCATCTACATTCCACCAGATTTTCTGCCACATGCGTGTACAATCTAGAAGACTCCATGGTTGAACTTAAGCATAATGCACAAACCTCAAACACACAAGCACACTTCTCCTCTATTCTCTAGAATCTTCCATATCTTAATTTCCCAAACCTTTTTTTAAATGAATTGTCACTTTTTGTATTTACCTTTACAATGCACAATTCCATTAATCTTAAAATAGTTTTTTATAGAACTAAATGATTTTGGATGAGATGAACTGTAAGAGTTAAACGAACATCTACATCATGCGTATATGACTCAAAGCTTAAATGCTATAGTGTGGTATTTATTCAGAATTTGGTTACCAAATCTCATCCGTGCAATGCACGCGTACCGTACTAGTATCAATAGGAAACCATCATGGTCAAACCCTTCTTGTTCTGGGTCCAAGGGATAGATTGTGTGGGGCCCCCTAATTGTCAGTAAAAGATAGTATATATACCTCGGCGAGTGCATAGATGTGCCGCATCTATAAGCCTCACAAGGGAGACATGCTCGAAAAGAACACCCTGCCCCCTATACCCTGCATGCAACCTGAAAAGGTTTATATAATCGCCATACAGGTCAAGTCAATCATTCTTTAATTTTTTAGAGGAAAAATAACCCATAAAAACATAGTAGGTTTATATAATCGCCATGACAAGTCCGGTCAATCATTCTTTAATTTTTTAGAGCAAAAAATAACCCATAAAAACATAGTCTACAAATTAGCAAAACAAGGATCCCAAGGTTTATATAATTGCCATGATAGGTCATCATAGAGATATATTAATATATCTCTATATCTCTATAATGATACTTAGCACGCTTAACTTCTGCATTCTATTCGACTAGGCTAGCGGATGGGAAGCCGACCCTTGTTGATAAGAATTGCCTCCTTGCCATTAAGGCCTTTCACGCTGTCGAAAGGGCTCGGGGTTTCCCTTAGATCTGGGAGCATCCAATGGTGCACACGTACAATCCGTGGGGTTTGGGTTCTGGCCAATCAGAACGCACGACTCAGATAACGCGTGCAACAAAGGGGGCACTGGCCACAGTTTGGTAGGCACACAGCTTTCGTGTGTGAATCGTGTGCTATTTGAAAACATTTTTTGGAGGGGATATTTGAAAACATTTACATGTGTTGTCAAAAGGGATGAGGATCGCTGTTCGATCAAGGAGAATCCAACGGTGCAGACATATGATCTGTGGGGTTTGGGTTTTGGCCAATCAGAACGCACGACTCACATCGCGTGCACAACAGTGGGGGAAATCATTCGGAAACCAACATTCGGTGGGAAACCGGTGAAAACCACAAGAAAAAGATGTTTTGAAGTTTCAAAAAAATTTGAAAAAACTGCGGGATGTTAAGAGGATGATGTTTTATTGCCACACAATATTTCAAGTTGAAACACATTACGAGATGTGAGCTATGAAAAAGACAAAATCAGCGTTGAATAGTGTCGAATAGTAATGTCACTATTCAGGGCTGAATTTGTCTTTTTCATAGCTCACATCTCGTAATGTTTTTCAATTTGAAATTTTGTGTCACAATAAAACATCACCTTCTTAACATCCCACATTTTTTCATATTTTTATGGAACTTTAAAATATGGTTTCCACGAAGTTTTCGTTGAATATCGGCTTTCGTGAGTGAACCTTGTGCTATTTGAAAATATTTCGTGAGAAGAATCTCGGTTTTTAAATCCCCCTAAATAAAAAACTAAGACAAAAATCGTGAAACCTGGCATGGTGTCATGACATGGCACTTATATGTCGAGGAATTTTTTTCCATTGTGGTGCAAGTTATATTACAAGCCTCTTATAAATCGGAGCTTCTCTCAAAGAAGCCTAGTGGTTCCGATAGGGAAACATGTCCCCATTGTGGATGAAACATAATCACTACCTCTTTTCACCTTGTATTTTCTTCTACGGGCAACATGGAACGACAGGATATCCGTGCTGAAATTTAAACTTATTCAGGGTTCGTTTGGCCTTTCTATACACTAATTGAGTTTCCTAGGCATTTAATGCCCATAATTCAAGTCTGAACTACAAATACATGCTCCTGTTCACCAAAATGGCTAGAAAAATTATACATGTGTCCTTGGGTGCATGTTTAGGTCGCATGCCAGGAATGGGAACGAATTACAACTGGGCCGGTGTCATGGCTCGTCCTCAAACATTTCGAATCTCGGTTTTTAAGTCCCCATAAATCCTAAAATCAGCAGAAAGTCATCAAAGGTGGCATGGTGTGACATCATGGCACATATATGTCGTGGTAAAAACATTGCCTAATTTGGGCCAAGCTTTATTACAAACCTCTTACAAAAATCAGAGCTTCTCTCAAAGAAGCCTCGTGGTTCTGGTAGGGAAACGTGTTCCCCTTGTGGGCGAAACGTAATCATTGCCTCTTTTTGCCTTCTATTTTCTTCCGCTGTCAACATGGAACGACATGATATATGTGCTGAAATTTAAACTTATTCAAGGTTCGTTTGGTCTTTTATACACTAATTGAGTTTCCTAGGCATTTAATGTCCATAATTTAAATCTGAACTAGAAATACATGCTCCAGTTCACCAAAATGGCTAGAAAAATTATACATGTGTCCTTGGGTGCATGTTTAGGTCTTATGCCAGGAATGGGAACGAATTACAACCATACTGGTGTCCTGGCTCGTCCTCAAACATTTCAAATCTCTGTTTTTAAGTCCCCATAAATCCTAAACTCACCAGAAAGTCAACAAAGGTGGCATGGTGTCACGTCATGGCACATATATGTCGTGGTAAAAACATTGCCAATTTGGGCCAAGCTTTATTACAAACTTCTTACAAACCGGAGCGTATCGCAAGAAACCTAGTGGTTTCGATAGGTAAACGTGTCCCCTTGTGGGCCAAACGATAATCACTCCCTCTTCTAGCCTCGTATTTTCTTCTACAAGCGACACGGAACAACTGGAGATTCGCGCTGAACTTTGAAATTATTCAGGGTTCGGTCAACCTTTTTTATTCATTAATTGAGTTTTCTAGCCATTTCAATGTCCATAATTCAAATCTGAACTACAAATACATGCTCCAGTGCACCAAAATGGCTAGAAAAAAACATACATGTTTCCTTGGGGTGCATGGTTAGGTCCCATTGAACGAACAGGAACGAATTCAACCGTCTCCCTGTCCTGGCTTGGCCACAAACATTGTGGATCTCGGTCTTTAAATCTCTGTAAATCCAAAACTCACCAGGAAATCATGAAACTTGCATGGTGTCACTACATGGTACATATAATTGGCCAATTTGGGCAAAGCTATATTACAAGCCTTTTACAAACCGGAGCCTGTCGCAACCCTCGTGCTTCCGGTAGGGAAACATGCCCCTCTTGTGTGCGAAACAATAATCGCTGCCTCTTCTCGCCTTGAACTTTGTTTTCTACACACAACATAGAATAACAGGAGTGTTGGGCTGAAATTTGAAACTGTTCAGGGTTCTTTTGGCCATTGTATATATATTACTAATTACTAAGTTTTCTATGCATTTAATGTAGTCCATAATTCAAATTTGAACTACAACCACATGCTCCAGTGAAGCAAAATGGGTGGGAAATCGTACATGTGTCATTGGGTGCATGTTTAGGTCTCATTTAAGGAATGGGAATGAATTACAAACTTGTCGTCTTCCTGAAACATTGAGAATCTCGGTTTTTAAATCCCAGTAAATCAGAAAGTCACCCAAAAAACATGAAACTTGGCATGGTTTCATGACATGGCACACATATGCCGTGGTAAAAAAATCGTCCAGTTTCAGAAGAGGCGCACACATTAGTAGCCAATGAAGTCCTTTTTGAAACAAAAAGCTGACATGTTAATATCGCAAACGGTTGTATTATATTAACCGTGTCAAAATTTAACCATACTCGGTGGCGTGCATGCAGCTGTTTGATTAGACGGGACGGGCGCGAGAAGTACACCGTGCAGGCTCGACGGGACGCGTGCGAGCAGTCCGCCGCGCAGGCTCGACGAGACGCGTGCATCCTGTCCACCTCGCAGGCTCGACGGGACACGTGCGAGCAGCAAGGACGCCCATGCTCACCAGGAAGCGAGCTCTTTGACCTCCATGCACCAACCGCACAACTTCTCCATTAATGGGTTAATTAAAGCACGTGGACGGAGGGAGTTTGCTTGTGATCCCATGGCAGCATTTGCTTTGTTCGTGTTTTAAACTCGTATTCCGCCCTAATTTAAATTGCCACATAGGGCAACGGATAATACAATCACAAATAAAATGGCAACGGATAATACGAAGACAAATTTACGATGGCGCAGATAATAATTGTCTTACATATTCTGGATAATTTAAAATGCCACATGCAGCAAAGCCAGGAAGACACGGGGGCAAGAGAAGAAGGAAATTGTAGACAACGATCTGGGTCGCTACTGTCTCTACTCGTCGATGGATCGCCGGGCGGCGAAATCCTCCAGCTCCTTCTTCAATTCCTCACGGCTTTGTTTGAAAGCAGCCACGGATTCCTCCACCTCCTGCTCACGCTCGATCCGGAGCTTCCTCATGCCACCCATCAGTTCCTCGACGACCGCTTTCAGCCTCATCTCTGAGGCACTGCTCTGGTCATGCAGCATCTTCCAGCCAGCGGCCTCCTCCTCCTTCTCGGCGACCAACTTGAGGAGCTTCGCATTGTCACCCATGAGTTGCTCGACGAGGCCGGTCGCCTTGTCAACCAAGCATCACTGATCTTGAGCAGCTTAATCAAGTCGTCGACCAGCTCCGGCTGCGTAGTGACACTAGAATGTCGTCGTCACCGGCGAAGGACTTCAGGAACGCCGGCTCATCGCGATGGCCGACGCCGCAAATGCGCTTGTGATTGCCCTCGCGTGCCCGTGAGAGCTCGTTCGAGGGCTCCGCGGCGCGCCCGGACATCTCTGCTGTGGCTGCGGCTTCGCGGCAGGACCTATCTAGTGCTTCCGTGGCCTTGGTCTTTGCTGTCGATTATATGTCCACCCTAAACTCCTCCTACCGGTCATGGCGGAACGACTTGACAGAAAAATCCAGTTTTGTGGGTGATGAGGAGAGGAACTGTGAAGTAATTTTCGATTGGATGGTTTTTATAGCCCGGTGCTAAGTGTGAACACATATTACTTTGATAGTTGTGAACAGATTTGTAATTACTTATTGCATTATAATCAGCAATGTGAAGAGAAACAAGGTCAAGAAAGATTGATGGCAGAAGGTTTACCACGTGGTTGCTCGCCGTTGAGGCGGCCGCGGCGCGCTCCGCTCTGGCGTCCATGTGCGCGCTCTACTCGACATTGAGGCAAAGTTACAATGGCAATGGTTAATAATTCTTAATAATTGTCTTACATATTTAGGATAATTTAAAATGCCAAATGCGGCAAGGCCCAAGACACTCACGGCCTACATATGCATACAATTATAATCAAATATAAGCTAAAAGGCTGAGTTGGCGTCCTTCCGACGATGGTCTTCTCGGACTCCATGATCAGCATAGCACCCTTGCGATCGTTCACTCCAAGTGTCTCGACCCACCTCCGCCTATGGAGCTGCTGGCGCTGGAAGGCTCTTGGGGCTACTGGGCCTCTTCAAGAAGAGCTTGACAGCGTGCAATCACGCACATGACAACTCCACAGAACCGCTCCATTTCCATGTCTCTGTCCTGGTAGAAAATTCCGTCGGTCACCTGCATCCTCAAGATATCACGTTGGTGATGTTCTACTTCATCGGGGATGTCAACTCTGCCAAGGATGCGCTCGAGCCTGGCCACCACATCATCGGGATCGAGGTAGATATGGCCGCCGTGGGCAATGATGAAGCCGCAGGCTGCCTTTGTCTTGACTTAATCGCAGAGGTCCTCTGCCCATTCCTTGCGGGGCATCAGGCTCTCGATGAGCACTGGTGACGGCGGCTCTTCGGGTGGGTCGTCGATCATGCCGCCGAGCAGCTCTGGATCTTGCACGGTGGATAGCAAACTGCTCATCACACCTCCTCTGCAATATGTCGATTGTGCTCCCAAGGACTGTGACGCCGATATCACTACCGATGGGCCATGGTGCCTGCACCGGCCGATGAAGCTCTTGCTCCCCGATCTGCTCCGGCTCGTTCTCCTCGCCGAAGATGTAACACAGGTAGGCGTCAACGTCGAAGCTTTGGTCGTTGCCTGGCATGCTTGGAATAACTAATGGTAGATGGGTGAGGACTAGATCTTCACAAAGTGTCGCGGCGTTGCGTTGTCGCCTGGGTTATATGCAGCAAGCCGTTAGCTGGTGGCGGGAAACCGTGAGGGAATAGGCGTGGATTTTACAATTCACCCATGTGGAGCGCGGGAAGACTAAGTGGAGCACACACACAACCCGAATACCGTATCCGGTGCCACGTGTTATTTATCACACAAGTGTTAACATAAGGAAACGTATGTGTAACTTACTAATCATCGCACACGAGTACTCGCAGACGCATCGTGTGCGATACTCCTAGACACCGCAAGCAACTAGTTTGCATTTTTCAAAGTTTTGTGTACACACCGAATTGCACACGAACTAACTGTATTAACCATCTGTGTTGTAATTTCTCATCGCAAACAGTTCATCCGAGTCGGCTGTTTGCCACGTATCACACACATCTTGTTAAGTTGAACCATTTCTGTTGCGTTCGCTAATCGAAAATAGTTCGTCCGAGTGAACCGTATGCCCTATGTCACACACACCTTAATCTGGCTAACCGTTTATGTTGCCATCCCTAATAGCAAACGGTTCATCGGAGCGAACTGTATGTCGTATATCGCACACACATTGATATGGATGCCCGTTTCTGTTGTTCTGCCTCATCGCAAACAGTTCGAATGGGTTAACCGTGTGCCCTGAATCACACACGCAACTAAAATCTGAACTATGTTTGATGGCTCCGCCATTGCAAATGTTTTGCACCTTTTTTGACGGTTTTTTAAATCCCCATTTGTGATTAATGCATCGCACACAGTTTCATCGAAGGGTCTCTGATCATAGTGTCGCGTTAGCAGCATCTTGTAGTAGTGAAAGAGGAAACTGGTACACTGCGCCTGATGGCGCCCGCTTGGCCTTGGTCGTCATGGCTCACGTCATATGTACCTCACCAGGTGCACCTTGCATAGATATCTCTGCTCCTCGGGAGCTAGCCTGGTGAGGCCGCCCCCAGGGAGGTCTTGGTGTCGTCCGCCTCGCGAGGCTTGGCCCCTCATGAGGGTCTTGGGCAGTTGTTGTTGAAGCTGGGCCGTACCGGGCCGTTGACGGAGCCACGCCGTGGGCCGCAGGCAGGAAAGTCTGGGTACACCCAATCCCAGGGCGCCCACTACAAGAAAATATGTCAACTTATGACCTTGTCTTAGTGACCCCCAGCTGAATTGGTCATAAATTCACAGCCATTTCGCTTGGAAGGGCTCAAACCCTGAAATTGCTTACACCAAATGGTCGCAAAGCAGACAAGAGGCGCCAATGACCTTATTTCTACATGATTACGACCAATATAAATGGTCATGAGGTTCTGAACGTGGATGCATTGTTACTTATTGCTATGACAAGGCGCCACCTCATCAGTTTTGCCTATGTGTCATGTCCATGTGTCAATTTTTGCCCTAGGTTGTGAAGCAACCTATATTTCTGTCATCCCCAAAATTCCCAAAAAAATTGGGCATTCTTTACTATCCAAATCATTACCTCATGACAATATTCAACTCCATTTTCCTGGTAAATCTACCTCGGCAAATTTCCAAAGTTTTTGTTCAACTCGAACTATTGTGAAGGAAGTACTAGCTAGGCATATCCTAATGAGCTAAATTTTTGCCACATCTTATATATTCCCAAATCATTTCTCTCCACAAAATTTGAGCCCCATCTAACAATGCATGTGAGTGTGGCTTCAACATTCATATTTCTGTCCAGTGTGGTACGTTGCAAAGCAAGTGACACCTAGGCTCCTCCATTTGAGCTGCAAATTTTCCAAGATAGTGTCCTTAGTAGATGATCATCCTCAGCCAAAACTCAGGCCCATTGGCCATGTGCATTTCCCATACAACTAACCAAACACTTGGGTGCTAATTCATGTTTGAGCATTGTTCGGTCTCCTCGTGAGATTCTTCCGTTGTTATTTTCTTCCAAGCATCTACCTGGGGAGTGCCAAACCTACTAGACATGCCTAGGCTTCCCAGAATGCATGGCAACGCCACGGTCACGCGGTGACCATGCGGCGGGCATGCGAGTCTACGCGCTTTGGAGTTGGGGCCCTGGGCCACCGTCCAAACCTCAATGTATCACCACCAAACCATGTATTTATGATTAAATAGATACTTATGTACCTATAAATGATTTTTGGAAAAAATAAAGAGCAAACTATAATGCAGCTGTAGTTCAAATTTGACCTGCTTCCTACAGAATCAACGGAAATTTGTCTTTTTCACCAGAGATGGATCAAAGCTTTTGACACCCAACCATTTTGTGAATTTTGAATTAAATATGGCCTAGTATTTTAGAAAATTGATTTGGTCCAGTTTTGCAACAAATATATGGTAGGTCCTTCACAAAAAAACTCATTTTGGGCACTCAGAAAATAATTGTCGTATTACAAGTTTATTATTTTTCCTGGAAACTTGGTCACATATAATGACACAATGCGAAGGTTTCCCAATTTTTTGATTTTTTTGAATTTTTTATGCCCGTTTCAAAATGCAGTCAAAACGGCGGGCTTGACCGTTCCTAGCTAGTGGTTGAATCTTGGAATTTTTTTGGTGTTTCTCTGATTAAATAGATACTTGTGTACCTAGAAATGATTTTTGGAAAAAATAAAGAGCAAACTACAAGGCAGCTACAGTTCAAATTTGACCCGCTTCCAACTGAATCGGCGGAAATTTGTCTTTTTCACGAGAGGTGGATCAAATCTTTTTACACCCAACCATTTTGTCAATTATGCATTAAATATGTCCTATTATTTTAGAAAATTGATTCGGTCCAATTTTGCAACAATTATTTGGGAGGTCCTTCACAAAAGAACCTCCTTTTGGGCACTCGAAAAATGGAAAATGGTTTTTTCGTCCAAAGAAAATGAAAACTTCCTTAGGCAACATTGTTTGCCATTCCAATATGCAGCCTTGTGCACAATATGAGATCATTTGAACAATCTATGCCATGAATGTGCCCATAAGATTGATCATTTGGCTTGAGAGCCATTGATCTCCACACGTGATAGCTCGTTTCTGAGAACACTTTTTTAAAATAATTGCCGTATTACAAGTTTGTTATTTTTCCTGGGAACTTGGCCACATATATTGACACAATGCGAAGGTTTCCCAATTTTTTCTTTTTTTTTAAATTTTTTATGCCCGTTTCAAAATGCGGTCAAAACGGCGGGCTTGACCGTTCCTAGCTAGTGGTTGAATCTTGGAAAACTTTTGATGTTTCTCTGATTAAATAGATACTTATGTACCTAGAAATGATTTTTAGAAAAAATAAAGAGCAGACTACAAGGCAGCCGCAGTTCAAATTTGACCCGCTTCCACCTGAATCGGTGGAAATTCGTCTTTTTCACGAGAGGTGGATCAAAACTTTTTACACCAAACCATTTGGTCAATTGTGAACTAAATATGGCCTAGTATTTTAGAAAAATGATTTGGTCCAATTTTGCAATAATTATTTGGGAGGTCCTTCACAAAAAAATCTCCTTTTTTGTACTCGAAAAATGGAAAATGGTTTTTTCGTCCAAAGAAAATGAAAACTTCCTTAGGCAACATTGTTTGGCATTCCAATATGCACCCTTGTGCACAATATGAGATCATTCGAACAAACTATGCCATGATTGTGGCCATAAGATTGATCATTTGGCTTGAAAGCCATTGATCTCCACACGTGATAACTTGTTTCTTAGAACACTTTTTTAAAATAATTGTCGTATTGCAATTTTGTTATTTTTTCTGGGAACTTGGCCACATATAATGACACAATGCGAAGGTTTCCTAATTTTTTAATTTTTTTTTGAATTTTTTATGCCCGTTTCAAAATGCAGTCAAAACGGCGGGAATGACCGTTCCTAGCTAATAGTTGAATCTTGGAATTTTTTTTATGTTTCTCTGATTAAATAGATACTTATGTACCTAGAAATGATTTTTGGAAAAAATAAATAGCAAACTACAAGGCAGCTACAGTTCAAATTTGACCCGCTTCCAGCTGAATCGGCGAAAATTTGTCTTTTTTACGAGAGGTGGATCAAACCTTTTTACACCCAACCATATTGTTAATTATGCATTAAATATGTCCTAGTATTTTAGAAAATTTATTTGGTCCAATTTTGCAACAATTATTTGCGAGGTCCTTCACAAAAAAAACTCCTTTTGGGCACTCGAAAAATGAAAAAATGGTTTTTTTCGTCCAAAGAAAATGAAAAATTCCTTAGGCAACATTGTTTGCCATTCCAATATGCACCCGTGTGCACAATATGAGATCATTTGAACAAACTATGCCATGAATGTGGCCATAAGATTGACCATTTGGCTTGAAAGCCATTGATCTCCACACATGATAGCTCGTTTCTGAGAACACTTTTTTAAAATAATTGCCGTATTACAAGTTTGTTATTTTCCGTGGGAACTTGGCCACATATAATGACACAATGCGAGGGTTTCCCAATTTTCTGATTTTTTTATGCCTGTTTCAAAATGCGGTCAAAACGGCGGGAATGACCGTTCCTAGCTAGTGGTTGAATCTTGGAATTTTTTTGGTGTTTCTCTGATTAAATAGATAATTATGAACCTAGAAATGATTTTTGAAAAAAATAAATAGCAAACTATGAGGCAGCTGCAGTTCAAATTTGACCCGCTTCCAGCTGAATCGGCGGAAATTTGTCTTTTCAATGAGAGATGCATCAAAACTTTTGACACCTTACCATTTGGTCAATTGTGCATTATATTTGGCCTAGTATTTTAGAAAATTGATTTGGTACAATTTTGCAACAAATATATGGTAAATCCTTCACAAAAAAACTTATTTTGGGCACTCAAAAAATGGAAAATTGTTTTTTAATGCAAAAGAAATAAAAACTTCCTTTGTCAATGTTGTTTGCCAATCTAAGATGTAAAATTGTGCAAAATATGACATCATTTGAACAAATATTTGATAGGTCTTTCACAAAAGAACACATTTTGAGTATTGAAAAATGAAATGAAAATTTTGCATGTAATCAATCATGACCAATTTATATGGTAAAAAAAATCTTCAAATTATTTAGTGCGCTCTGATTGGTCCATAGGCATATCACGCGGATCATGGATCAACCACCGTCAGATGCTTCTAGATCCAACCGCAGCCCTCACCCCCTCACCCTTTCACCCAAACCCTAACTTCCCTGATCCACTCCTCTCCCCCGATCCACTCTCCCCCTCTCGTCCCACAGCCGCCACCCTCGCTCTTCCTCCGTATCAATCTCTCGATCCCCAACCACCCAGCCGCCGCCGCCGTCCTCTCCCCCAACCCCGGTCACCGACAACCCCTCCCCTCCCCTTCTCTCCCACGGCCGCGATCGGATTCGCGCTCGCCCCTTCCAGACCGTAGCCGCCACCTCCTCCCTTCAAGATCGCGGCCGCACCAATCCTCGTCGCCCTTTCC
The DNA here is from genome assembly GCA_032464435.1 of Aegilops umbellulata. NCBI lineage: Eukaryota > Viridiplantae > Streptophyta > Magnoliopsida > Poales > Poaceae > Aegilops > Aegilops umbellulata. Next base: position 5,582,287 of record CP136059.1, read on the forward strand.
CCAAACCCTACCTTCGCGAAGCTTCCATGAACATGGAGTGCCTCCACACTTCGCGCTCGCCGACCGCCCTTCCCCAGGCTCCGGCTCCAGGGACGACGACAAAGCCTACTCGCGCCTCCTCCGTGCGGAGCTCTTCGAGGGCGACGCCTCCCCCGGTGGCGACAGGCAGGCTCCAACAACCTCTTCCGCTTCAAGATGGACCGCTCCTCCGCGCCCTTCTCCCCCTTCGCCGAGAAGCTGGACTGCATCGGCGAAGCCGGCTCCCCCACCCCCAAGAAGGCACCCCGCAAGGTCCCCAAGACGCCCCACAAGGTTCGATCCGCCTGCCCGCCCATTCCCGCAAACACCTCGCACGCAGCGAATTCTCCGATCTTCGATCTACTACTAACTGGTGTGTGGTCGTCGCCGGCGTGCAGGTGCTGGACGCGTCGTCCCTGCAGGACCACTTCTACCTAAACCTCATCGACTGGTCCTCGCAGAACATGCTCGTCGTCGGCCTCGGCACCTGCATCTACCTCTGGTCCACATCCAGCAGCATGGTGTGTTTCTTTCTTTCTTTCTTTCTTGCATCTTCTTGTGGCTGAGGAAGAACAAAACTAGGACTTTAATACCAATAATTTATGCATGTGCTCTGCTTCTGGCAAAATTTCCATCTATCACCGGGTAATCCCGTTTCTATAATGCTGCAGTAATCCTCAAAAAGAATAAGTGTCATGCTCCAAAATATGTTGATGTTCTTATACTGCTAGATGTTGGCAAATTGTGTCAATCTATGTACATTGGCTTAAGTCCTACCTCCTACACTTGCTCAATACGGATCTGAGAAAGATATATCCATCCACAAACATTTCTGCTATATCACTTTTGACCTACTGTCATTCTTGTCCAAAATTTCACTACATTCCCATCATGTTAACTCGGTGCATCTCTCCTATCCATGGAATATCCTTAGTTACAAGTCAGTTTTATTTTCTTCAAGTATATTTCTAGTAGTACATCACAACACAGAGCTGTTTGTTTGTTTGTTTTACTGTATCACATACACCTCTAAGATAATTGATGTGAGATTTTCACTGTTTGTTAATACTAGTAGATCACAATACAGAGTTGTTTGTTTGTTTTACTGTATGGAAGGCTGATTTGATTTGATTCACATTTGACATCTCTGTCTGCACTTCCAGACTATTTTTGACTTGAGTATGTCGGCTTCAGAGTTTCTGCAGAACTCTGAAGTAGATATTGTCAATCTTGTGTGCCAACAACATATTTCATATAGCTGCCTGGATTTCACAACATGGGCTTTCTTTTGAAATTTCTTTGACTATGTAGTGTAGATAAATAAATACTCTTAACAGACTGGATTTGAGGCATTCTAGTTTATTTGGTAGATAAAATTCAGTTTAGATTCTGAATTTGTTGAATATGTGACAATTCCTTCATTCACAAGTGCAATAGATCCTTTGTGGTAGTAAGAATTCATATTATTGTGATGTTTACTCCTGTTTAAGTTTTTCATTCTCATTGTTCTAACCGGTTACCATTTTGGTATGCAGAAAGGTACCAAGAGGGTGCATTTCATCAGGAACTTGATCAGGGAGGTCGCTGGGTTTGCTCCATATGATAAGCGTATCACTGAGCTTCTCCATCTCCCTCTCATCTTCCTTTGCTCGCTATTGCTGATCCGAATTATACATGTCGGCAAAGAGATGTCCCTGTTTTGTCAGTACTATGCACTGCTATATTTATGTGGTTGCCTTGTGTGCATCTTATTTTGAAACCAAGTGAGACACCTCCATCCCCTACATCTTGACGATCCCTCTAGTAGTGTATATTTGAGTTGCTCTCACTACCTCCTGCCCCTAGATTTGTAATTGCCTTTGTTGCCTGCTCATTTAATTAATTAAAACTGCATGTGTGCGTGTAAGTATGGCTGTGAGAACGAGATCAATGGTGCCTTCCACCAAACAGATTGAACTTTTAATGCTTGCTACGCATGCTTGTGTACCTAAACATTATGTACATTTGCTGTTGTTGTTGTTGTTGACCATGCAGTCTAAAAAATACACTATTTTTTCTTTTCGTGTGTAACAGCCAAGATGATCTACTTTACACTTACAATTCGTGTTGACTAAATCCGAGCAAGTCTCCTGCAGTTCCACCATAAGTAACACTCTGCAGGTGCAGCTCAAATCTTTCTCTATTTCTTTTTTGTGGTGGCTCGATCAGGTTTCTCCCAAATCTAGTCGATCGAATATCATCATGCTATCTTGTTCCTTTCAGTATGTGCCCACGTATATTTAAGTTGCACCTGATTATATATACGCATAGCACGGGCTCCGGATTTTAAGCATGCCACATCTCGTTCTGTTTATGTAGCCACCATGTTACATGTTCTGTACTTACAGTTCCTGGCGATGTATTCAAGCCTGTGAGCACATATATTTACACGTCATGTACCCCTGTTTATATCAAGGCCTCCCTGGTAGGTTATCTACCGAGTGGCAAACAGTTAGATCTCATACTGATGAAATGAACTAGTTCTTTTGATATGCTGCATTCAGATTCATCATGTGATTATTAGTTATTTTTAACCAATGCTAGACCTAGCATGCATACACTACAATCTCTTGTTCTGTCACTAGCATACACTACACTTTTAGATAAAAGGGGGCATATCATTTGCTCTATATAACAGTGCTGGGGCATATCATTTGCTCTATATAACAGTGCTGATTTTGTGTTGATATGAACTTACAACAGTATTACATTGTAGTGTTTTCTGCGTGTTGTCGTATGACTAGTTTCATGTTGCCTTCACATTCGAACCTATTACTTGTTTTTTTTATTATCCTTGATTATTATCAATTGTTGTATTGTAGACTTAAAATTGTGGTGGTTCCTCTTTTACAGAAGCTCAAGTGTGAAGTGTGAAGTCTATAAGTGTGAAGCCGTGAAGTCCTACTCAGTGAACAGTAGCATATTGTAGCATATCTGTGTTGTAAAGATTGTAATAGACTTATTTAGTGGTATATTTGATGAATTTATGTGTTCCTTGTTCTTTTTGAAATATTGATTATGTATGTGATTTGAAAACTTGTCAAATGGAAACTTAACAGTGGGGCTACTTACGAAAATAATCTGTCTAATTTGTACATTTCTGACATGTGGGACCTATTTGATAGATGAAATTGACAAGTGGGACCCATCTGACTAGTAGGACCAGTTTGAATATATAATGGCTGAAACTGGAAAATAAATATACTATAAAAGGCCACGGCCAAGAAAATAAAAAGGTAGCAAATGTTGGGCCAGGCCCATGTACCTAGCGAAAATTAAAAGAAAAAATATATTAAAAAGGCTGAATTAATGGGCTCGGCCCATCTAAAGCACCGAAATGGACCGGGCTGATTCTAAGTAACGACCTTTTCAATTGGTCGCAATTTTGCCACGTCAGATTGCCACGTCGGATCCGACGTGGCCTGGGCAGACAGCCAGTGACCAAAACAAAAGGTCATGGGTTCAACGACCTTCTATTAAAGGTCGCTAATTTCAGTTTACGATCGCCAGCTTTTGACCTTCTGTTTTTGGTCACAAAAAGGTCGCAAATGAAAAACTATGACCTTTCAGCGGCCAATAGTGAGGGTCACAAGTTGACATATTTCTTGTAGTGGCCAACATCAGTAACATAGCTAGTGCAATCGCTCGGGTTCAGTTAGAGCCCAACACCTCGCTCCGGTTCATTTAGAGCCCAACGCCTCGCACACACACGCATACGTGTACGAGAGAAACGTGTAAACCTCCGTGCATCGCTCGGCCCTGACCACCCACCGTAACAGGGACCTCCCTGATATTTTCCTTGCCCTTGCTTCTACCATGATTTTTTCCGTCATGGATGGCCCAAAGAATGTCATGCAGCTGCGTCTCCAGCCCGCCCAGGAGGAAAAGCCCATTTTCTGTCATGATTTTTGTCATAGAAGTAGGATCCCACCACATCTATGATGATACCGGGTTTTGTCACAATTATCGTCATAGAAGTGTCATAAGCATGACAGAAAAATTTCGTTCGGCCCAAAATGTCACGGATGTGTCCTTTTTGTAGTGGATGAACGTCCACCGCTAGTGGAAGGACACCACCCGCACCAATCGAGGCCGCTGAGGGAGTCCTGGATTAGGGGGTGTTCGGATAGCCGGACTATACCTTCGGCCGGACTCCTGGAATATGAAGATACAAGATTGAAGACTTCGTCCCGTGTCCGGAAGGGACTTTCCTTGGCGTGGAAGGCAAGCTTGGCGATACGGATATGTAGATCTCCTACCATTGTAACCGACTCTGCGTAACCCTAGCCCTCTCCGGTGTCTATATAAACCGGAGGGTTTTAGTCCGTAGGACAACAACAAGAACAACAACCATACCATAGGCTAGCTTCTAGGGTTTAGCCTCCTTGATCTCGTGGTAGATCTACTCTTGTACTACCCATATCATCAATATTAATCAAGAAGGAGTAGGGTTTTACCTCCATCGAGAGGGCCCGAACCTGGGTAAAAACATCGTGTCCCTTGTTTCCTGTTACCATACGCCTAGACGCACAGTTCGGGACCCCCTACCCGAGATCTGCCAGTTTTGACACCGACATTGGTGCTTTCAGTGAGAGTTCCTCTGTGTCGTCACTTTTAGGCCCGATGGCCCCTCCGATCATCAACAGCGATGCGGTCCAGGGTGAGACTTTTCTCCCCGGACAGATCTTCGTATTTGGCGGCTTTGCACTGTGGGCCAATTTGCTTGGCCTCTAGAGCAGATTGAAAACTACGCCCGTGGCCATCAGGTCAGATTTGGAAGTCTGATCTACACGGCTGACATCCGCGGGGATTTGATCTTCGACGGATTCGAGCCACAGCCAAGCGCGCCGCACTGTCACGAAGGGCACGATTTAGCTCTGCCGCCGAACAGTGCTCTGGAGGCCGCGCCCGCATCGGCCCCGACCCTTAGTTCGGAGCCGATTGCGCCAATCGAGGACGGGTGGTTAGACGCCGCCTCGGAGGCCGAAATCTCTACGGTGATCGAGCCGAACACCAGCTTTGTCCCTTGCGAAGCCCGTGACTCCAAGGTGTCGGACTCCTCTTCGGACTCCGAGCCCCCCGCGCCCCTGCTAATCGAATCCGATTGGGCGCCGATTATGGAGTTCACCGCCGCGGACATCTTTCAGCACTCGCCCTTCGGCTATATTCTGAATTCACTAAAGTCTCTCTCTCAGGAGAGCCCTGGCCAGACTACGGTCAGCAAGGTTAGGATGCGGATGATGAAGAAATTCAAAACCCACCCACCATCCACTTTGTAGCAACTGTCGATGATTTAACCGACGTGCTCGACTACGACTCCGAAGACATCGACGGTATGGACACTGATGCAGGAGACGATCAGGAACCAACGCCTATAGGGCACTGGAAAGCCACCTCGTGATATGACATATACATGGTGGACACCCTAGAAGAGGGCGATGGCGATGGAACAGTGGAGGATGACCCCTCCAAGAAACAGCCTAAGCGTCGGCGTCAGCGGTGCCGCTCTAAATCCCGCCAAAGCAAAAATGGTGATTCCGGCACGTGAGATAATAACACTCCGAACAGTGCCGAAGAAAACCCCCTCCAGCAAAACTCAGCACAGGAGGATGGGGAAGCCAGCCCTCATGAAGGAGCGGCTGACAGAGAGGTCGAGGACGATAATTACATGCCTCCCTCCGAAGACGAGGCAAGCCTCGACGACGATGAATTTGTCGTGCCTGAAGATCCCGTCGAATAAGAGCGCTTCAAACGCAGGCTTATAGCCACGGCGAGCAGCCTCAAGAAAAAACAGCTACAGCTTAGAGCTGATCAAGACTTGCTAGCCGACAAATGGACGGAAGTCCTAGCGGCCGAAGAGTATGAACTCGAACGCCCCTCCAAGAGCTACCCAAAGCGCAGGTTGCTACCCCGATTAGAGGAAGAAGCACCTACATCACCAACGCATGATGCGGCCGACCGGCCACCATGTGGCCGTGACAGAGAGGCCTCTTGGCCCTCCACTCAAGCCGCACCCCGGCGCCGCTTTAAAAATACCAAGGCATGGGGGAATGCGCCAGACCTGCGAGATATATTGGAGGACAAGGCAAAGCAAACAAGGTCGATCTACGAATCGCGTGGGCTCCCCACGGCACGAGACGGTAATCGTCACGCCGGATACAGTAAATCCGGCCGGGCCGAACACAGTAGACAAAGCTCGTTTGAGCTACGTCGGGATATAGCCCAATACAGAGGTGCCGCACACCCACTATGCTTCACAGATGAAGTAATGGATCATCAAATCCCAGAGGGTTTCAAACCTGTAAACATCGAATCATATGACGGCACAACAGATCCTGCGGTATGGATCGAGGATTATGTCCTCCATATCCACATGGCCCACGGTGATGACTTACACGCCATCAAATACCTCCCACTCAAGCTTAAAGGACCAGCTCGGCATTGGCTTAACAGCTTGCCAGCAGAATCAATTGGTTGTTGGGAGGACCTGGAAGCCGCATTCCTCGACAATTTCCAAGGCACTTATGTGCGACCACCAGACACCGACGACCTAAGCCACATAATTCAGCAGCCAGAGGAATCGGCCAGGCAATTTTGGACACGGTTCCTAACAAAGAAAAATCAAATCGTTGACTGTCCGGACGCAGAGGCCCTGGCGGCCTTCAAGCATAATATCCGCGACGAGTGGCTTGTCCGGCACCTTGGATAGGAGAAGCCGAAATCTATGGCAGCCCTCATGACACTCATGACCAGCTTTTGTGCGGGAGAAGACAACTGGCTGGCTCGTAGCAATAACATAACCAAGAGCCCTGGTAATTCGGATACCAAGGACAACAGTGCCAGGTCGCGTCGCAACAAGCACAAGCGCCGCATTAACAGCAACAATGCTGAGGATACGGCAGTTAATGTCGGATTCAGAGGCTCTAAACCCGGTCAACGGAAAAAGCCATTCAAGAGAAATAGTCCGGGCCCGTCCAGTTTGGACCGAATACTCGACCGCTCATGCCAGATACATGGCACCCCCGAAAAGCCAGCCAATCACACCAACACGGATTGTTGGGTGTTCAAGCAGGCCGGCAAATTAAATGCCAAAAACAGAGACCAGGGGCTACATAGCGACGACGAGGAGGAGCCCCGGCCGCCGAACAGTAGTGGACAGAAGGGATTCCCCCCACAAGTGCGAACGGTGAACATGATATACGCGACCCACATCCCCAAGAGGGAGCGGAAGCGTGCGTTAAGGGACGTATACGCGATGGAGCCAGTCGCCCCGAAGTTCAACCCATGGTCCTCCTGCCCGATCACTTTTGATCGAAGGGACCACCCCACTAGCATTTGTCACGGCGGATTTGCTGCACTGGTTCTAGACCCAATTGTTGACGGATTTCACCTCACTAGAGTCCTCATGGACGGCGGCAGCAACCTGAACCTGCTTTATCAGGACACAGTGCGGAAAATGGGCATCGATCCTTCGAGGATTAAACCCACTAAAATGACCTTTAAAGGCGTCATACCAGGTGTAGAGGCCAACTGTACAGGCTCAGTCACACTTGAAGTGGTCTTCGGATCTCCGGATAATTTCCGAAGCGAGGAGTTAATCTTCGACATAGTCCCATTCCGTAGTGGTTATCATGCACTGCTCGGGCGAACCGCATTTGCTAAATTCGATGCGGTACCGCATTATGCATACCTCAAGCTCAAGATGTCGGGCCCTCGAGGAGTCATTACGGTCAATGGAAACACCGAACGCTCTCTCCGTACGGAGGAGCATACGGTGGCTCTCGCAGCGGAAGTACAAAGCAGCCTCTCAAGGCAATTCTCCAGTCCGACCATTAAATGTCTGGACACCATTAAGCGCGCCCGGAGTAACCTACAACAAGACCGCCTAGCACGTTTCGAGCAGGCGTAGCAATGCGGCCCCAACCCCAGCCCTCACGAAATTGCGAAGCCAGTGTTGCGCGTACATAACTATGCTCTGGAAATACCATGAGCACAGGGGGAGGGGCACCATCATGGCACGCCGAAAACACGGCTTAAACCGCACTAGGGGCTGCCGATTTTTCACTTTTATCTTATTTGCAGGACTCCATTCTTTGGAAGGCCTAACCGGCAGTACAATTGCCGCACAAACGATGCAAGAACCAGGGAAGAAGAAAACCACGCCGCACTATGGAACTCTAAGGTGGTCTCTATAACGAGTAGTATACCTATTTTGCATATCATTCCACAGCCCGCCCCTGGAAGGGACATGTTAAATAGTCCCACCTTTTGCTTATCGCACCATTTGTATCGTTCTGCTTTGAGCGCAGCCCTTTTAAATAAACAATGCATAGCTTTTCTCTATTATTGTATTACTCATTTTTTAGAATATATGTTCATTAATAACATGTCGCACCCGTACACTTTGGTACGGCCAATACACCAGGGGCTTAAGTACCCCACAACACGGTGTGAGAAGTCCGAACACTTTTACAAGTGCGGCACCCCAAACTTATAGCATTATATGCATCGGCTCCGAATCATGTCTTGGGTCAAAGTTTTGGGTTTGCCCGGCTCCTATGTTTTGGTACCTTACGTTCCGTTGTATAGGCTAAGGTAGCGCTAGGAGAACTACTGCGATTGTGCCCCAGTTGAGCTGGGCTAAAGCACCTCAGTAGAGAAAGCTAAAACTGACCGTCATGATGAGGCGAGAGCTGGTCGCTGTTCAAGAGGTTTTTGAGTCCCTAAAGACTTATGCCTCTTAGAGCGAGGAGTCGGCTTTTTCCGGCCTAGGCGTGGATAGCGCCCCAAACTCGGTCTTCCGAACACTAGGGGCTTCGCCAAAATTTAAAATTATAGAATTCTATGGCTAAATGAGAGTGTTCAAGCATTATAGTCCGATTGCCTTGTTCGTTGTGTTGAGCGCCTCCCTCAAAGGACCCAAGAATGGGAAAAAGAGCGCTCAAGTTTGTCGGATTACGGGTTCCGGCAGACCCTTAAGGTTCGAACTCTGGGGTGCGCGCGGTGATCGTGCCCACTACCTCTCCGTCTCGCAAGGATCTAACTACTGCAAGAACAACACAAGAGACACAAGGTTTATACTAGTTCGGGCCACCATTGTGGTGTAATACCCTACTCTAGTTTGTGGTGGGTGGATTGCCTCTTGGGCTGATGAGGAAGAACAGTACAAGGAAGAGCGACCTCGCGAGGGTCTGTTCTTGGCTAGGGGATGAACTGCTAGGGGGAGTTCGATCGCCCTTCTCTCTCTCTCTAGATGCTGGATTCCTCTCTCTATCTTGTGGGTGGCTAGTCCTATTTATAGGCAAAGGCCCTGGGCCTCTTCCCAAATATTGAGCGGGAAGGGCGCCAACAATTGGCCAATTTGAAGGGGAACATCTGGTACACTTATCCTGACTAAAGTTGGTCTTTGCCTGCCAAAGGCCCTGCGGTGACGCTGTCCTGGGCTCCATGGTGACCTCCTTCCCACCGTTGGACTGGTCTTGGTCTCGTTGCACCGAAATGGATGCCTTTGCTTGATCCTCTCGCCTGCGCTTGCCCCCTTTGCACCAAAGAGGAAAGGGAGACGCTGCGCGGGCTGGCGCCCGCCTGGCACCCTTGGTCGTCATGGCTTGCGTCATGGGCACCTCGTGAGGCACCCGCCTTGATCTCTCCGCCTCCTCGCGAGCCAGCCTAAGGAGGCCGTGCTTGAGGCAGCGCCGTGTCATCCGCCTCGCGAGGCTTGGACCCTCGCGAGGGTCTTGAACCTTGTGTTGATGAAGATGGGCCATGTTGGGCCCCCACTTGAGCCACGCCGCAGGCCGCAGGCAGGCAAGTCTGGGGACCCCCGTTCCCAGAACGCCGACAGGAGCCCTCGGGCCCGAGGCGCGCATGGACTTGGCCGTGCCGAGCGGTGAAAGGGCAAGGGCGAAGCGCCGTGGGCCCTAACAGCCTGCGGCCTCGGGCGCCGCGTGGCGGTTGATTGGACGTGGGCGGCACTGTTTACCCACGCTCCCTTATTCTGCGCCGCGCTAGGTTGCCCCGCAGTTGTACACAGCCGCCCTTTTCCCTGTTGCTTGACCGTCTCCTGCTCTTCCTCCCTCCGAACTCTGACCCTCGCTTCCAATTCCATCTCGCATCTCCTCTCTTCCGCCCGCCGCCATGGCTCCAAAGAAAGGGAAGGGGAAGAAGCGTGCGGCTCCATCCCGCCCGCTGCCGCCGGTGGCGCCTGCTTTCGGCCGCTCAATCATACTCAACCTGGAGTGCCTGGGCAAGCTCAATCCGGCTCTGGCCACCGCCTTCAACGAGTGCGGGAGGACGACGGCGTGGCCTACGTGTCACCTCCCCACTGATAGGATAATCACCGAGGTCCATTACTTTGCCGACGCCTTGTGGGCGGGTTTGGTGCCTCCCTTCTCCGATTTCTTCAACGCCGTTCTTGATCATTATCAGATCCACATGATGCATATGGGTCCCGAGTCCATTGCTCTTCTTTCAGTCTTCGCTTTTGTTTGTGAGGCGATGGTGGGCATCCCTCCTTCTGTTGCCCTGCTGCGCCACTTCTTCTCCTTGCATCTTGCCAACCCCACGCAATGCTCGGCATGCGTGAGCTTCGTAGCTTCGCCCGAGACCGCAGCCTCTGGTATCGACTTCAACCTCCCTCTGCCTTCAGCCGAGTTCCGCGAGCGGTGGTTGTACATTGATGTCGGGGTGCCCAGCCCCCGGCTCGTGAAGCCGACATCGCCTGCTGTGCCTAATTCGGGGTGGGGCCAGGAGACGCTCGTAAGTCCCCGGCTCGCCTTCGTCTGGAACCGCTTCATGTCCCTGAAGAAGCTTGGCGTAACGGCGCCCAAAGTGGTGAAGGAGTTCCTATTGCGCCGCATTGCCCCTCTCCAACGCCATTCTCGTCGAATGTGGGCCTTCAGTGGGCATGGTGACCGTACGAGGCTTTAGGGAGAAGACCTAACGCCCGAGGTGCTGAGGAAGGTGCTCTTGGTCCTGACAGGCAATCCCAACCCCGGGGGTGTCCGGCAGGGGGGAGCCTTGCTGTACCTCTGCCACAACAGGGATGACTTCGTGAGGCAGATGCCCCCTTTTGACGAGTGGGGGCTACGCCCTGTCGGCCTCCAGGGGCCTCGCGAGAACCCTGTGGTGGTGATTTCCCTTCCGGTTGGCCCGGGTGAATCCTCCTCGAGTGGTGGCGCAGGGAGGCAGGAGACAGCGGGGGTTGAGGGAGCCGCGGACGATGTGACCGCACCTGGCGATGCTCTTGATGGGGCAGCTCACGAGGTCCGCACTCCCGAGGCCACGGGTGAGGCGCTGCCGCCTCCAGTGCTTGAGGCCGAGGCTCCTGAGCCCCCAGCCGGGATCTCTGACGAGGCAACTGCCCGTGCGTACCAGTCATGCGCCCTCGACGCAAGTGGCCTTGGCGCTCCGTCCTCTTCGCAGGCTGGTTCCTGTGCATCTCTCCTGGGCCGTTTCCGTGTGGACTTTGAGGCCCTCCGGAGAAAAAGGGAGGCCTTGGGCGACGACTTCCCCTGCCGCTTGCTGAAGCGCCGGAAGTACTTTGCTGTCGACGAGTAAGTATTCTCCTTTTCTGTTCCTTATCCTGCTTGCCGCATCCGCTGATCCTTGCTCTGCAGGCCTCTGCCTACTGAATTCGATGAAGTCATCGGGCCGACGCCTTCCTTGACTCCGTCTCCTCCGCTACCCCTGGGTGTCTCGAGCAGCACTACCCTTGTGGTTTGGGCAGGTGACGGCGCGGACCGCCGCGTAGCGCGCGACGACTCTCCCGCCCCCGTGATCTCCTTCCGTGGGCCTTCCCTCGACATAGGCAGCCTGTCGTGGGCTTCCCGTCTGGTCGCGGGCTGCGACCGGCTGAGGCACCTCCGGGGCCCTTCTCCTGAGGTCAGGTTGGACTCAGGTCGGGCTTCTGATGTGGCACGGCCGACCGTCGTGAAGGCGCCAGCCCCCAGCCCCCTGCCTGGGGCCGGAGCGATGATCCGAGGTCCTCGACGCCCGCTTGGGGCGAATGATGGCGCGGCAGACGTGCTTGAGCGTGCTCGGGAGCGCCGTGCCCGTCGCCACGAATTCCTTCGGAGGGCGAGTGGCACCGTAGACCTGCTTGGGCAGGAGCTCGCTGAGGAAGACGCGCGCCTGGAAGCTGAGGGCCTGCCCCTGGCCGCCGAGCGGCGCGAGCTGGAGGGAGCTGCTGCCCTCGCGCGTCGTCAGCACGTCCTTGATGACGAAGAGGCGAAGGCGTCGCTGGAGGCTTCTCTGGCGGCTCGGTCTCAGGCCGTTGAAGAGGCCCGAGGAGCAGGCCGACAGCGAGGAGCAGCAGAAGAACAGGCTCGGGAGCTCTTAGCCTGGTGTCGCTCGTTGGAGGAGCAAGCGGAGCTGCGCGAGGCAACACTTGCATCGATGGAGGTGGCTTCTGGCGACCCGGCTGAGCTTCGGAAACGCGAGGAAGCGTTGGTGCTAGAGGGCGCCGAACGCGCTCGCGAGCTCGAGCAGCTGGAGGTGAGGGAGCTCCTGGTGACGCAGGCGGAAAACAATGTCGCCGCGCGAGAAACGCGTGTCCTGGAGGAGGTTTGCCATCGGGTGGCGATAGCACGCCAAGGCCTCGAGCGTGAGTTCGAGGGGAAGCTGGGGATGATCCGAGTCGAAGCTGAGGGTAGAACCGCCGCCTTGAGGGCCCAACGGGATGAGGCGACACGACGAGCGGACGCCTCCCGGGTCGCCCTTGAGGCAGCGCAGAAAGAGCTGGCCTCCTCCCAGGCCGAGGTGCTCCGCCTTCGCCAGCGTGTGGAAGAGGCCGTGGCCGTCGAGCGTCAGAATGCCGACGAGATACGCCAGCGGCAAGTCCTGGAGCACGAGCACGGCCCCATGCTCACCAAGCTTCGGGAAAGGGCCAACATTGCCCTAGGCAACATCTGTGAGGCTGCCGTGGGCGAGCCGCACACGATTAACTACGCCGGCAACCTGCAGTTCTTCACCACTGTGGTGACACAGCTGGAGGCACGGTCGGCCAAAGCCGATAGGTTGGTGGAGGAGAGGAGCCGCGCCCTGCTCGGGCGCGCCTTCTCCCGCGTCTTCAGCCATCTTCGAAACATGGATCCCCACTTCGACTTCGACGCCGCCATCGCCCCAGTTCCCCAAGCTGTTCGAGGTGACCTGGCTGAATGGGTGGAGAGCAATGTAGATGCTCTCGTCCGGGCCTTCACCTCTGATGATGATGATGTGGTGGTGGGCGCCGACGAAGGTGGCGTGGTGGAGGACCCCAATGCCGCTGATGGGGGCGCGGACAACGAAGGTGAGTTCAGTGATGCCAGCGACAGCTCGGGAGGCGCCCCCGAAGATGCATTGGGGGACTTGTCAGATTGACCATGTACTATCCTCGTCTTTTTACCCTGCATAGATAGAACTCAGGCGTTTGGCCCGACGGTTGTGAGAGCATTTTGGGAGGGGAAGCCCCTCATGTATGAACTCGTATCTAATGTATCTGCAGTGATTAAATCGTACGCGTGTCCAACGGTAGGCTGGTTCGCCCTTGTTCCTTGCTGGCTCCGGAGCTGCCTTTTGGAGGGCGTCACGTCCCGGGTGCTGGGTAGTTGAAACCTCGGGAGGCGGGGTCGTTGCTGACAGGAAACCCCACAGGCGCGGGCCGTCTTCGCAGGCTCAGGGCCCTTTCTCGAGCGAGACGTCTTCACAGGCGTTCGCCCTCTTCACAGGCTCCGGGCCTTTTCCTCGAGCGAGACGTCCTCACAGGTATTTGCCTTCTTCACAGGCTCAGGGCCTTTTCCTCGAGCGAAACGTCTTCACAGACATTTGCCTTCTTCACAGGTTCAGGGCCTTTTTCTCGAGCGAGACGTCTTCACTGGCATTTGCCTTCTTCACAGGCTCCAGGCCTTTCCCTCGAGCGAGACGTCCTCATAGGCATTTCCCTTCTTCACAGGCTCAGGGCCTTTTCCTCGAGCGAGACGTCTTCACAGGCATTTGCCTTCTTCACAGGCTCAGGGCCTTTTCCTCGAGCGAGACGTCTTCACAGGCATTCGCCTTCTTCACAGGCTCCGGGCCTTCTCCCGAGCGGGACGGCTTCACAGGCATTCGCCTTCTTCACAGGCTCCGGGCCTTCTCCCGAGCGGGACGGCTTCACAGGCATTCGCCTTCTTCACAGGCTCCGGGCCTTTCATGAGAAAACGGTCTCCGCAAGCACCAAAGGTCACCTCGCGAGGGAGCGACAGCGGCAGTCTGGGCTATGCTCGAGCTAGGCCTGGCCCGGCTCGCGAGGGGCTCGCGAGGGGAGGCAGCTGTGGTGAGATGGTGACCAGAACGCGGGAAACGATTCAAACAAGACCAAGCACCCCTTCCCCGAATGCACGCAAAGCTCAAATTCGAATTCAACTTAAATCCAGCGGGGGAAAAAGGTTACAACCAAAGGAAGAATGCAATGAAAGCAAACAAAAAGGCCGCGTCCGACACCTAATCTAGTCTTCGACGTCTTCTCACCAGCGTGGAGCTAAGTGTTGTCCACTGGGCGTGGGAGGGAGCCCCAGGGCCTGAGGCCGGCACCCCTGAGACTCCGGGGCGTGTACAGCCCCACTCACTATTACGTGAGAGTGTCACGGGGCGGCGAGCTTCACAGGCACTAGGCCTTCTTCACAGGAACCGGCCTTGCTTCATATCGCCAGACGAGGGCCCCGCCTTTCGCCACACTCTAGTGCCACCAACGACGACCGGAAACCAGGACGCCGCCGGTGGGGTAGAGAAGTCGCCAGCGGTTCCCCCGACGACCACGGGTCCTCCGCTAGGGGCAGGCCCTCGGGCGCCTCCCCAGCGGAGGGCCTATCTTCTAAGAACGCCTTGCTCCGAACGCCGCGGTGGTGATGTAGGATCTCTGCCCCTTTCCTACAGCCCCCTGCGTCCTCCTCCCGAGGGGTAGGAGACCGCAGGGGCGGGACAGCTGCTTGTCGCGGCGACCTGCATCTCCTGTGACCCATGATTAGCGTATGCCTGCTCTTGAGGAATTAATGGTACCCGATAGTCGTTGCCTCCAGTGTGACCGACGGAGCCGTCCTGGGGTTCCTGGAGGGGCTCGGCCTCTGGCGTCTCGTCCTCCCAGCTGGGGCTGAAGAGTGAGCCCTGTTCGCCCCCGTGAGCGTGCCCTTAGTCCATCATGTGGGGCACGTATTCCTCTGGCGCCGCCACCCCGAATGCTGCGCTGTAGTGCTCCATGCACCATGCGGCGTTGCTTGTCGTGCCCACCGCGGGGTGGTAGCGCGGTTGGCCACTGGCGTCGTGGGCCGCACTGAGCCCCTCCCCTTCGCGCGCGGGGGGCGGGGGTAGCGCCACCGCCAGTCTGGTGCCGGCGGATTCGCCGGTGCTGGGGTAGCCTTGAGGCCCGCGCGGGTGCGCGGGGCCCCCTCGTGCTCCGCCCTGAGCTTGAGGCGGAAGCTGGACGCAGAAGGGGTGAGCCCCCGAAGCGGCGAAGCCCAGGAGCTCGGCGACCCGCTCCAGCAGCATGTCGCGGCCGCCCTCCAATAGCCTGCACTGCAGCAGCTCCCGTGCTACCGTGAGCGCGGCCCTTGAGTTCGCCTGTTCTCGGCGGGTGTACGGTGTCGTAGCTGCGGCGTGGTTGGAGGCCCTCGCTGCCGACCACGCTTGTCGCGGTGTGAGGGTCGCAGAAGCTTGCCCGCGTCGCCCGCGGCCCGCAGCGCCCTGCGGACCGCGAGCTGCCTGTGGCGCGGGGTCGCCCGGAGCAGGAGGCTCCGCGCAGATGGGCCACGCTGTCCATGGGCCTTGGTTGCCCGCCTGGTCGCCGGACATGGTGACGACGACGTAACAGGAGACGGAGCGATGGGAAGGCAGATTCTGGTGCACCCCTACCTGGCGTGCCAAATGTCGGATTACGGGTTCGGCAGACCCTTAAGGTTCGAACTCTGGGGTGCGCGCGGAGATCGTGCCCACTACCTCTCCGTCTTGCAAGGATCTAACTACTGCAAGAACAACACAAGAGACACAAGGTTTATACTAGTTCGGGCCACCATTGTGGTGTAATACCCTACTCTAGTTTGTGGTGGGTGGATTGCCTCTTGGGCTGATGAGGAAGAACGGTACAAGGAAGAACGACCTCGCGAGGGTCTGTTCTTGGCTAGGGGATGAACTGCTAGGGGGAGTTCGATCGCCCTTCTCTCTCTCTAGATGCTGGATTCCTCTCTCTATCTTGTGGGTGGCTAGTCCTATTTATAGGCAAAGGCCCTGGGCCTCTTCCCAAATATTGAGCGGGAAGGGCGCCAACAATTGGCCAATTTGAAGGGGAACATCTAGTACACTTATCCTGACTAAAGTTGGTCTTCGCCTGCCAAAGGCCCTGCGGTGACGCCGTCCTGGGCTCCATGGTGACCTCCTTCCCACCGTTGGACTGGTCTTGGTCTCGTTGCACCGAAATGGATGCCTTTGCTTGATCCTCTCGCCTGCGCTTGCCCCCTTTGCACCAAAGAGGAAAGGGAGACGCTGCGCGGGCTGGCGCCCGCCTGGCACCCTTGGTCGTCATAGCTTGCGTCATGGGCACCTCGTGAGGTACCCGCCTTGATCTCTCCGCCTCCTCGCGAGCCAGCCTAAGGAGGTCGTGCTTGAGGCAGCGCCCTGTCGTCCGCCTCGCGAGGCTTGGCCCCTCGCGAGGGTCTTGAACCTTGTGTTGATGAAGATGGGCCACGTTGGGCCCCCACTTGAGCCACGCCGCAGGCTGCAGGCAGGCAAGTCTGGGGACCCCCGTTCCTAGAATGCCGACAAAGTTTATCCCGAACACCCCAGCACTCGTGGCATGGGAGCAGAAGCCGACGACTCGCCATCTCTCAAAATTTGATAAACGGCCGCACAGAAGGTAATATTTTAAATTCAAAAAGCATTGCTTAGCGCACATGAACAAGTTTTCAGCGCACAGGACAAAATAAACAAGTTTTACTCAAAAATTACATCTTTCGAGCATTCGTCCACCATAAGGCGGGCGCCCTTCAGAACGCCCTTATAGTACATCTCGGGGTGGCGATGCTCCTTGCCCGGCGGCGGCCCGTCCTTCACAAGCTTCTCCGCATCCAGCTTGCCCCAGTGCACCATAGCACGGGCAAGCGCCCTGCTGGCACCTTCGATGCAGACGGAGCGCTTGATGACTTAGAGCCTTGGACAGGCCTCCACCAGCCGCCGCACCAGCCCGAAGTAGCTCCCAGGCAGAGCCTCTCCAGGCCACAGCCGAACTATGTGGCCCTTCATGGCCTGTTCGGCCACCTTGTGGAGCTCGACCAGTTGCTTTAGCTGGTCGCTAAAGGGCACATGGAGTCCGGCCTCGGCATACTGAGACCAGAACACCTTCTCTATCGAGCTGCCCTCCTCGGCTCGGTAGAATGCGGCGGCATCAGACACGCTACGGGGCAAATCTGCGAACGCTCCTGGAGAGCTCCGGATTCGAGTAAGTAACAAGTAATTCACTTTCACATGCTTGCTTTGCATAAAGAAAGCCTTACCCGCCGCTATCTGTTTCATCGCCTCAACCTCCTGAAGGGCCTTCTGGGCTTCGGCCTTGGCAGATTTGGCATTCTCCATGGCTGCCGCGAGCTCGGACTCTCACGTCTTTGAGTCAAGCTCCAAACTCTCATGTTTTTTCATGAGAGCCTGGAGCTCTTGCCGCACCTCGCCAACTTGCGCCTCATACTTCTCCCGCTCGGTGTGCTCCGTGGCCGCCCTCTTCTCAGCCTCGGACATCGCTTGTTTAAGGGTCACCACCTCCGTTGTGGCCCCTACAATAGCCACGTTAATCCTGTCATTTTCTTGCAATTGCACCTTTTATATATATATTTCAGAAGGTATTTCATACCTTCTTTGTCCTCGAGCTGCTTCTTGGCAAGGCCGAGCTCTTGCTCGGACCGCTCGAGGTTCTGCTTCAGCGTGTCCACCTCCGCAGTCAGTGCGGAGGACGCCAGCAGTGAAGCCTGCATGCGCATATTGACTTAATTAAGTTAGACTCCTGCGAATATTATTAGATCCTCTATTCGACTTTTCTTCCCGAACACCGAACAGAGCATCAGGGGCTACTGTCTATGCGGTAATATTTTTAATATCCTTTACTTACCTCAAAACCTGTTAGAAGGCTGACACAGGCTTCAGTCAGTCCGCTCTTGGCGGACTGAACCTTCTGGACCACCGTACTCATCACAGTACGGTGCTCCTCGTCGATGGAGGCGCCTTTAAGCACCTCCAGCAGATTGTCCGGCGCCGCCGGTTGGACGGGGGCCACCGGCTCAGTGGGCTTGCTCCTCTTGGAAGGAGGTCCCCGCCGGACTCTAGAACCTTTGAAGGTTCCGGAGCGGTGTCCGGCCTAGGGCCGGACTTGGAGCCCTTAGGGGTTCTATCCCCTTGGCGCCTGGAGTCCGGAAGGTCGCCTTGCAGCGCCTCCGGGACCACCTCATCCTGGCTTGGAACCTCCTGGGACGCCACCTCGGCGTCATCCGTAGGGCGGGGGGAGGTAGCCGTCGGAAGAGTGTTTACATCCGACGAGTCCAGGGAACCACTCAATGACACGTCGAGCCTGTCTTTGGGTGGACTGCATAATCATATTGGACATAAGGAAAAGTTGTGCATTGAAGGAATACTATGACTTACTCTGGTATCCGGATACTTACCATTTCGCCAGGGGCTTGGCCCTGTGCGGCCACTCCTCTTCGCCGTCGTCGACGTTGGTGGAGTAGTCCGGAAGAAGGGTTTTCCCCTTCTTGGACCCTCCGGCCTCCCCAGTTGGGGCGGCCTTCCTTTTCTTTCCTTCCCCCGCTGGAGGGGGAGAGGTCTCTTCCTCCTCCTCCTCGTCTTCACAGGAGGATTGCGTCTCGGAGTCGTCGGACGGCGTGTCCGACACCACCATGCGCCGGGCACTCTTTCGAGTCCCCGTGGCCTTCTTTGTGGTCTTCTTCTCCGGCACCACATAGGGTGCTAGAACCAGCAGCTTCGCCAAGCGAGCATCTGCTGGGTCTTCGGGCAAAGGAGCCGGATAGTTGATCTATCCGGACTTCGCCTGCCAATTCTGTCAAAGGTAAGGGAGCTTAGATCCCGCATAGAGTCAAACTATGAAAAGCTAATACCCTGTAAAAGGTAAAAATGGGTTACCGCACTAGCGTGATGCTGCGTGCTGAATCCGCGATCCTCGGTAGCGGATGTGGGAGCCTCGGCGCCCTTGAATAGCACCTTCTAGGCATCTTCGTACGTCGTGTGGAAGAGCCTGCTTAGAGTTTGGTGTTGCGCTGAGTCGAACTCCCAC
The DNA here is from genome assembly GCA_032464435.1 of Aegilops umbellulata. Classification (NCBI taxonomy): domain Eukaryota; kingdom Viridiplantae; phylum Streptophyta; class Magnoliopsida; order Poales; family Poaceae; genus Aegilops; species Aegilops umbellulata. Next base: position 5,601,623 of record CP136059.1, read on the forward strand.
AGGTTGAAGGCCCGTTGTTGACACGGGAGAATCCGGTGGATGAGCATAACCTGGTCTACGTTGACAAGTTTGAGCTTCTTGTTCACCAGGGTTTGGATGCATGTTTGCAGTCCAGTCACCTCTCCTTTGTTGCCCCACGACAGGTCCGTCTCTTTCCAGGACATGAGATGCGTAGGGGGTCTGGATCGGAACTCGAGGGCTGCGACCCATTCAGGTTCACGCGGCTCGGTGATGTAGAACCACCCCGATTGCCACCCCTTCAGGGTCTCCACGAAGGAGCCCTCGAGCCATAGGACGTTGGGCATCTTGCCCACCATGGCGCCTCCGCACTCCGCCTGGTTGCCGCGCACCACCTTTGGCTTGACATTGAAAGTCTTGAGCCATAGGCCGAAATGGGGGCGGATGCAGAGGAAGGCCTCGCACACGACGATAAATGCCGAGATATTGAGGACAAAGTTTGGGGCCAGATCATGGAAATCTAGGCCATAGTAGAACATGAGCCCCCGGACAAATGGGTGGAGAGGGAAGCCCAGTCCGCGGAGGAAATGAGGGAGGAACACCACCCTCTCATGGGTCCTTGGGGTGGGGACGAGCTGCCCCTCTTTGAGAAGCCGGTGCGCGATGTCGTTAGACAAGTATCCGGCCTTCCTCAGTTTTTTGATGTGTCCCTCCATGACGGAGGAGACCATCCACTTGCCTCCCGCTCCGGACATGGCTGGAGAAGGTTGAGGTGGGGAGTGTGGACTTGGGCGCTGGAGCTCGAGTGCACGGAAATGGATAGGCAAAGGAGGAAGAAGGCGTGGAGGAGAAAGGTGGATCCTTATCTCCTTATATGGGCGAATGCAACTACGCGTCCCCACCCGCCTGGTAAAACTCGCTTATCTCAAAGCGCCGTAATCAATGGCCGGTTGGGTTACCCATGCCCGTATTGATGAGAATCCCGGAATAAGGGGACACGATCTCTGCTTTGACAAGACGTGCCAAGCAAACCGCCTCGCATAACACGCTGAGGTGGGATAATGAAACGATTCGAATAAAGGCTTGGCCGTGGTGTGATGTCACGCTACGGAATACGTCAGCAGATTAGATTTGTGTAAATATTATTCTCTCTATGGCAATATGTGGAAACTTATTTTGCAGAGCCGGACACTACCCTTGTGTTCAAAATCTTCTATGAAGTACGTGGAGGAGGAACCCGTCTTGCAATGTCGAAGACAATATGCGCGCCAGACTCGTCGTCATTGAAGCCTGGTTCAGGGGCTACTGAGGGAGTCCTGGATTAGGGGGTGTTCGGATAGCCGGACTATACCTTCAGTCGGACTCCTGGACTATGAAGATACAAGATTGAAGACTTCGTCCCGTGTCCGGAAGGGACTTTCCTTGGCGTGGAAGGCAAGCTTGGCGATACGGATATGTAGATCTCCTACCATTGTAACTGACTCTGCGTAACCCTAGCCCTCTCCGGTGTCTATATAAACCGGAGGGTTTTAGTCCGTAGGACAACAACAAGAACAACAATCATACCATAGGCTAGCTTCTAGGGTTTAGCCTCCTTGATCTCGTGGTAGATCTACTCTTGTACTACCCATATCATCAATATTAATCAAGCAGGAGTAGGGTTTACCTCCATCGAGAGGGCCCGAACCTAGGTAAAAACATTATGTCCCTTGTCTCCTGTTACCATCCGCCTAGACGCATAGTTCGGGACCCCCTACCCAAGATCTGCCGGTTTTGACACCGACAGCCGCCGCCTCAGATCACGCCTTGACATGAATCACCGCGCGAGTGCTGCAGCCATCTGCATCCACTGGGAGCTCTCCCCACAACTTTTGGAGGTAGGGGTTGTCGCCATCGTATCGACATCGGCGACAGTGGCGATGATGGGGCCATTGAGCGTGGCCTCCGACCGGCGCATGAGCGACACGGGGGTCAGGTGAAGTGGTTAACCTATCATGTGGCTGGTACTTAGGAAAAGTATCTTAACTAAAGATAATTTGCTTAAGAGTGGTTAACCTTAGAGAGGCACGTATGGTTTTGATGAGATATGTCTGGTTACCAGAGCACTTCCATCTAACATAGCCCTACACTAGTGCAGCGACCTGCAATAGAAACGGCTTTTACCCCCTTTCCGCGAGGGAGTTTTAAACTGTTGCCTTGCCTGTGTGCGCGATAGGGGGTCCTTCCCACATGACCCAGAAACCGTCTGGGATAGGCCCTCGGTCACACATGTGGGGTAAGAAGTGCTCTTGTGTGATCGGGCGAGCCATCGCAGACAATTATACACGCCCAATCGTTTCCGTTCGTAAGCACATCCCACACGGTGAATCCAAGACATACGTTTTCGTTCATATGTACCTCCCACACAATCAATCCAAGAAATATGTTTCCGTTCGTATGTACATCCCACACAGCCAATCCGAGAAATACATTGCCTTTCATGTGTACATCCCACACGGTGAATCCCAGACAAACATTTCCGTTCGTACATATATCACAAAAAATATTCCCCATCAAATCGTCTATGGTAGCATTACCTTGTAGATGATATTAACAATTTTGTCGTTTGCGTTGTTGAATGCATCACACCATTGCAGACGATATTAACAATTTTATCATATTCTTTATTGAATGCATCACGCACGGTGCCTAGAAGAAACTGTGTGGCATAGAATGTCCATCACACACACTTTATGTGGAAAACGTTTGCGCAAGGTGGCCTAACGCAAATAGTTTTACAGAGGAAGTCGTGTGCGATTGTTATGCATAACAATACTAAATTGTACCCACAACAATTAAACATCGCATTGTAGAATTGAACCAAACAGTTAACTAAACAACAGAACAAATTAACCAAACATTAACTGAGCACCACATTGCACAATATAACATACTAGAAAATCAGACAGTTGGCCAAACCAAGCATCCTTACCAACTTGGAAATATAACAATTATATATTTTTTCATGTATTTAGTACAGACAAATTTGATTTATTTCTCAGAAGGAACACAATACAAAATTGCACCAACAATAATTGAACATCGCATTGCAGAATTGAACCAATAAGTTATCTAAACACCACAACAAATGAACCAAACATTAACTGAGTACCACTGATGCGTCCATTTTGCATCATGCTTTTATGTTTATATTTATTGCATTATGGACTGTTATTTCACATTTTGGTACAATACTTATGCATTTTCTCTCTTATTTTACAAGATTTAGATGAATAGGGAGAATGACGGCAACTGGAATTCTGGACCGGAAAGGAGCAAATCTGAGATACCTATTTTGCATACCTCCAAAAGTCCTGAAATTTTACGGAGAATTATTTTGGAATATATAAAAAATATTGGGGGAAGAAAATACAGAAGGGGACTCACCAGGTGGCCACAAGCCTGGGGGCGCGCCCTACCCCCAGGGCGCACCCCTAGGGCTTGTGGGCCCCCGGCCATCGTCCGGTGCCCATCTTTTGCTATATAGAGGGTTTTAACCTGGAAATAATCATAAGGAAGCTTTTGGGACGAATCGTCGCCGTCTCGAGGTGGAACCTGGGCAGAAGCAATCTAGGGCTCCGGCGGAGCTATTCTGCCGGGGAAACTTCCCTCCGGGAGGGGGAAATCGAAGCCATCATCATCACCAATGATCCTCTCATCGAGGGTGATATGTCTCCAACGTATCTATAATTTTTTATTGTTCCATGCTATTATATTATCTGTTTTGGATGGTTATGGGCTTTAACATACACTTTTATATTACTTTTGGGACTAACCTATTGACCCAGAGCCCAGTGCCAGTTCCTGTTTTTTCCCTTGTTTCAGAGTTTCGAAGAAAAGGAATATCAAACGGAGTCGAAACGAAATGAAACCTTCTAGAGAAGTTATTTTTGGAAGGAAAGCTACCCGATAGACTTGGAGTGCACGTCAGGAAAGAAACGAGGGAGCCACGAGGTAGGGGCGTGCCCACCCCCCTCATGGGCCCCTCGTGGCTCCCCTGACGTATTTCTTCCTCCTATATATACCCACATACCCTAAAAATTTCGGGGGACAGAATAGATCAGGAGTTCTGCCGCCGCAAGCCTCTGTAGCCACCAAAACCCAATCGGGACCCTGTTCCGGCATCCTGCCGGAGGGGGGAACCTGTTGGGGAACGTTGCAGAAAATAAAAAAAATCTATGCTTCACCAAGATCAATCTATGGAGTTATCTAGCAACGAGAGAGAGAGTAGTGCATCTACATACCCTTGCAGACCGCGAGCAGAAGCGTTCAAGACAACGGGGATGATGGAGTCGTACTCGCCGTGATCCAAATCACCGATGACCAAGTGCCGAACGGACAGCACCTCCGCGTTCAACACACGTACGGTTGGGGAAGACGTCTCCTCCTACTTGATCCAGCAAGGGGGAAGGAGAGGTTGATGGAGATCCAGCAGCACGACGGCGTGGTGGTGGATGCAGTGAGGATCTCGGCAGGGCTTCGCCAAGCTCAGCAAGAGAGAGGTGTTACGGGAGGGAGAGGGAGGCACCAAGGCTTAGGTGCGGCTACCCTCCCTCCCCCCTCTTTATATAGGCCCCTAGGGGGCGGCCCTAGGAGATGCATCTCCAAGGGGGGCGGCGGCCAAGGGGGGTGGCTTGCCCCCCAAGCCAAGTGGGGCGCCCCCACCCCTAGGGTTTCCCAACCCTAGGCGCAGGGGAGGCCCAAGGGGGGCACACCAGCCCACCAGGGGCTGGTTCCCCTCCCACTTCAGCCCATGGGGCCCTCCGGGATAGGTGGCCCCACCCGGTGGACCCCCGGGACTCTTACGGTGGTCCTGGTACAATACCGATTAACCCCACAACTTTCCCGATGGCCGAAACTCGACTTCCTATATATAAATATTTACCTCCGGACCAATCTGGAACTCCTCGTGACGTCCGGGATCTCATCCAGGACTCCGAACAACTTTCGGGTTACCGCATACTCATATCTCTACAACCCTAGCGTCACCGAACCTTAAGTGTGTAGACCCTACGGGTTCGGGAGACATGCAGACATGACCGAGACGACTCTCCGGTCAATAACCAACAGCGGGATCTGGATACCCATGTTGGCTCCCACATGCTCCTCGATGATCTCATCGGATGAACCACGATGTCGAGGATTCAAGTAATCCCGTATACAATTCCCTTTGTCAATCGGTACGTTACTTGCCCGAGATTCGATCGCCGGTATCCCAATATCTCGTTCAATCTCGTTACCGGCAAGTCACTTTACTCGTATCGTAATGCATGATCCCGTGACCAAACACTTGGTCACATTGAGCTCATTATGATGATGCATTACCGAGTGGGCCCAGAGATACCTCTTCGTCATATGGAGTGACAAATCCCAGTCTCGATCTGTGTCAACCCAACAGACACTTTCGGGGATACCTGTAGTGTACCTTTATAGTCACCCGGTTACGTTGTGACGTTTGGTACACCCAAAGCACTCCTACGGCATCCGGGAGTTACACGATCTCATGGTCTAAGGAAATGATACTTGACATTGGAAAATCTCTAGCAAACGAACTACACGATCTTGTGCTATGCTTAGGATTGGGTCTTGTCCATCACATCATTCTCCTAATGATGTGATCCCGTTATCAATGATATCTAATGCCCATAGTCAGGAAACCATGACTATCTGTTGATCAACGAGCTAGTCAACAAGAGGCTCACTAGGGACGTGTTGTGGTCTATGTATTCACACATGCATTACGATTTCCGGATAACAAAATTATAGCATGAACAATACACAATTATCATGAACAAGGAAATATAATAATAATCATTTTATTATTGCCTCTAGGGCATATTTCCAACAGTCTCCCACTTGCACTAGAGTCAATAATCTAGTTACATTGTGATGAATCGAACACCCATAGAGTTCTGGTGTTGATCATGTTTTGCTCGTGGAAGAGGTTTAGTCAACGGATCTGCGACATTCAGATCCATGTGCACTTTACAAATATCTATGTCTCCATCCTGAACATTTTCACGAATGGAGTTGAAGCGACGCTTGATGTGCCTGGTCTTCTTGTGAAACCTGGGCTCCTTGGCAAGTGCAATAGCTCCAGTGTTGTCACAGAAGAGAGTGATTGGCCCCGACGCATTGGGTATGACTCCTAGGTCGGTGATGAACTCCTTCATCCAGATTGCTTCATGTGCTGCCTCCGAGGCTGCCATGTACTCCGCTTCACATGTAGATCCCGCCACGACGCTTTGCTTGCAACTGCACCAGCTTACTGCCCCACCATTCAAAATAAACATGTATCCGGTTTGTGACTTGGAGTCATCCAGATCTGTGTCGAAGCTAGCATCGACGTAACCCTTTACGACGAGCTCTTCATCACCTCCATATACGAGAAACATGTCCTTAGTCCTTTTCAGGTACTTCAGGATATTCTTGACCGTTGTCCAGTGTTCCATGCCGGGATTACTTTGGTACCTTCCTACCAAAATTACGGCAAGGTTTACATCAGGTCTGGTACATAGCATGGCATACATGATAGACCCTATGGTTGAGGCATAGGGGACGACACTCATCTTTTCTCTATCTTCTGCCAAGGTCGGACATTGAGCTGAGCTCAATTTTACACCTTGCAACACAGGCAAGAACCCTTTCTTGGACTGATCCATATTGAACTTCTTCAATATCTTATCAAGGTATGTGCTTTGTAAAATACCTATGAGGCATCTCGATCTATCTCTATAGATCTTGATGCCTAATATGTAAGCAGCTTCTCCAAGGTCCTTCATTGAAAAACACTTATTCAAATAGGCCTTAATGCTGTCCAAAAGTTCTATATCATTTCCCATCAAAAGTATGTCATCCACATATAATATGAGAAATGCTACAGAGCTCCCACTCACTTTCTTGTAAACGCGGGCTTCTCCATAAGTCTGCATAAACCCAAACGCTTTGATCATTTCATCAAAGCGAATGTTCCAACTCCGAGATGCTTGCACCAGCCCATAGATGGAGCGCTGGAGCTTGCATACCTTGTTAGCATTCTTAGGATCGACAAAACCTTCCGGCTGCATCATATATAATTCTTCCTTAAGAAAGCCGTTGAGGAATGCCGTTTTGACGTCCATTTGCCATATCTCATAATCATAGTGTGCGGCAATTGCTAACAAGATTCGGACGAACTTCAGCTTCGCTATGGATGAGAAGGTCTCATCGTAGTCAACCCCTTGAACTTGTCGATAACCCTAAGAGACAAGTCGAGCCTTATAGATGGTAACATTACCATTCGCGTCCGTCTTCTTCTTAAAGATCCATTTATTCTCTATCGCTCGCCGATCATTGGGCAAGTCTGTCAAAGTCCATACTTTGTTTTCATACATGGATCCTATCTCGGATTGCATGGCTTCAAGCCATTTGTTGGAATCTGGGCCCGCCATTGCTTCTTCATAGTTTGAAGGTTCACCGTTGTCTAACAACATGATTTCCAGGACAGGGTTGTCGTACCACTCTGGTGCGGAACCTGTCCTTGTGGACCTACGAAGTTCAGTAGCAACTTGATCTGAAGTTTCATGATCATCATCATTAACCTCCTCTCTAGTCGGTGGAGGCACCACAGAAACATTTTCTTGAGCTGCGCTACTCTCCGGTTCAAGAGGCAATACTTCATCAAGTTCCACTTTCCTCCCACTTACTTCTTTTGAGAGAAACTCTTTCTCCAGAAAGGACCCGTTCTTGGCAACAAAGATCTTGCCTTCGGATCTGAGGTAGAAGGTATACCCAATTGTTTCCTTAGGGTATCATATGAAGACGCATTTTTCCGACTTGGGTTCGAGCTTTTCAGGTTGAAGTTTCTTGACATAAGCATCGCATCCCCAAACTTTTAGAAACGACAGCTTAGGTTTCTTCCCAAACCATAATTCATACGGTGTCGTCTCAACGGATTTATACGGTGCCCTATTTAAAGTGAATGTAGCTGTCTCTAGAGCGTATCCCCAAAATGACAGCGGTAAATCAGTGAGTGACATCATAGATCGCACCATATCCAATAGAGTGCGATTACGACATTCGGACACACCGTTACGCTGAGGTGTTCTAGGCAGCGTGAGTTGTGAAATGATTCCACATTTCCTTAAGTGCGTACCAAATTCATGACTTAAATATTCTCCACCACGATCTGATCATAAGAATTTTATCTTTCGGTCACGTTGATTCTCTACCTCATTCTGAAATTCCTTGAACTTTACAAAGGTCTTAGACTTTGTTTCATCAAATAGACATACCCATATCTACTTAAGTCATCAGTGAGAGTGAGAACATAACGATAGCCACCGCTAGCCTCAACGCTCATTGGACCGCACACATCAGTATGTATAATTTCCAATAAGTTGGTTGCTCACTCCATTGTTCCGGAGAATGGAGTCTTGGTCATTTTACCCATGAGGCATGGTTCGCACGTGTCAAATGATTCGAAATCAAGAGACTCCAAAAGTCCATCTGTATGGAGCTTCTTCATGCGTTTAACACCTATGTGACCAAGGCGGCAGTGCCACAAGTATGTGGGACTATCATTATCAACCTTACATCTTTTGGTATTCACACTATGAATATGTGTAACACCACGTTCGAGATTTATTAAGAATAAACCATTCAGCAGCGGGGCATGACCATAAAACATATCTCTCATATAAATAGAACAACCATTATTCTCGGATTTAAATGAGTAGCCATCTCGCATTAAACGAGATCCAGATACAATGTTCATGCTCAAAGCTAGCACTAAATAACAATTATTGAGGTTTAAAACTAATCACGTAGGTAAATGTAGAGGTAGCGTGCCGACGGCGATCACATCAACCTTGGAACCATTCCCGACGCGCATCGTCACCTCGTCCTTCGCCAGTCTCCGTTTATTCCGCAGCTCCTGTTTTGAGTTACAAATGTGAGCAACCGCACCGGTATCAAATACCCAGGAGCTACTACGAGTACTGGTAACGTACACATCAATTACATGTATATCACATATACCTTTAGTGTTGTCGGCCTTCTTGTCCGCTAAGTATTTGGGGCAGTTCCGCTTCCAGTATCCCTTTCCCTTGCAATAAAAGCACTCAGTCTCAGGCTTGGGTCCATTCTTTGGCTTCTTCCCGGCAACTGGCTTACCGGGCGCGGCAACTCCCTTGCCGTCCTTCTTGAAGTTCTTCTTACCCTTGCCTTTCTTGAAACTAGTGGTTTTGTTGACCATCAACACTTGATGTTCCTTTTTGATTTCCACCTCCGTTGATTTCAGCATTGAATATACCTCAGGAATGGTCTTTTCCATCCCCTGCATATTGTAGTTCATCACAAAGCTCTTGTAGCTAGGTGGGAGCGACTGAAGGATTCTGTCAATGATTGCCTCGTCCGGGAGGTTAATGTCCAGCTGGGACAAGCGGTTGTGCAACCCAGAAATTTTGAGTATGTGCTCACTGACAGAACTATTTTCCTCCATCTTACAACTGTAGAACTTGTCGGAGACTTCATATCTCTCCACCCGGGCATGAGCTTGGAAAACCATTTTCAGCTCTTCGAACATCTCATATGCTCCGTGTTTATCAAAATGCTTTTGGAGCCCCGGTTCTAAGCTGTAAAGCATGCCGCACTGAATGAGGGAGTAATCATCAACACGCAGCTGCTAAGCGTTCATAACGTCTTGGTTCTCTGGGATGGGTGCTTCACCTAGCGGTGCTTCTAGGACATATTGTTTCCTGGCAGCTATGAGGATGATCCTCAGGTTCCGTACCCAGTCCGTATAGTTGCTACCATCATCTTTCAGCTTGGTTTTCTCTAGGAACGCGTTGAAGTTGAGGTTGACATTAGCGTGGGCCATTAGATCTACAAGACATATTGCAAAGCTTTAGACTATGTTCATGATAATTAAGTTCATCTAATCAAATTATCTAATGAACTCCCACTCGGATTAGACATCCCTCTAGTCATCTAAGTGATACATGATCCGAGTCAACTAGGCCGTGTCCGATCATCATGTGAGACGGACTAGTCATCATTGGTGAACATCTCCATGTTGATCGTATCTTCCATACGACTCATGTTCGACCTTTCGGTCTCTTGTGTTCCGAGGCCATGTCTGTACATGCTAGGCTCGTCAAGTCAACCTAAGTGTATTGCGTGTGTAAATCTGGCTTACACCTGTTGTATGCGAACGTTAGAACCTATCACACCCGATCATCACGTGGTGCTTCGGAACAACGAACCTTTGCAACAGTGGACAGTTAGGGGGGACACTTTCTTGAAATTGTTATGAGGGATCATCTTATTTACTACTGTCGTTCTAAGCAAATAAGATGCAAAAACATGATAAACATCACATGCAATCAAATAGTGACATGATATGGCCAATATCATATTGCTCCTTTGATCTCCATCTTCGGGGCGCCATGATCATCTTCGTCACCGGCATGACACCATGATCTCCATCATCATGATCTCCATCATCGTGTCTTCATGAAGTTGTCACGTCAACTATTACTTCTACCACTATGGCTAACGGTTTAGCAATAAAGTAAAGTAATTACATGATGTTTATGTTGACACGCAGGTCATAAATAAATTAAGACAACTCCTATGGCTCCTGCCGGTTGTCATACTCGTCGACATGCAAGTCGTGATTCCTATTACAAGAACATGATCAATCTCATACATCACATATATCATTCATCATTCATCACAACCTTCTTTTGGCCATATCACATCACAAGGCATATGCTGCAAAAACAAGTTAGACGTCCTCTAATTGTTGTTGCATGTTTTACGTGGCTGCAATAGGGTTCTAGCAAGAACGTTTCTTACCTACGTCAAAACCACAACGTGATATGCCAATTTCTATTTACCCTTCATAAGGACCCTTTTCATCGAATCCAATCCGACTAAAGTGGGAGAGACAGACACCCGCTAGCCACCTTATGCAACTAGTGTATGTCAGTCGGTGGAACCTGTCTCACGTAAGCGTACGTGTAAGGTCGGTCCGGGCCGCTTCATCCCACGATGCCGCCGAATCAAGATAAGACTAGTAATGGCAAGAAATTTGACAAAATCGACGCCCACAACAACTTGTGTTCTACTCGTGCATAGAAACTATGCATAGACCTAGCTCATGATGCCACTGTTGGGGAACGTTGCAGAAAATAAAAAAATTCTATGCTTCACCAAGATCAATCTATGGAGTTATCTAGCAACGAAAGAGAGGAGTGCATCTACATACCCTTGTAGACCGCGAGCGGAAGCGTTCAAGAGAACGGGGATGATGGAGTCGTACTCGCCGTGATCCAAATCACCGATGACCAAGTGCCGAACGGACAGCACCTCCGCGTTCAACACACGTACGGTTGGGGAAGACGTCTCCTCCTACTTGATCCAGCAAGGGGGAATGAGAGGTTGATGGAGATCCAGCAGCACGACGGCGTGGTGGTGGATGCAGTGAGGATCTCGGCAAGGCTTCGCCAAGCTCAGCGAGAGAGAGGTGTTACAGGAGGGAGAGGGAGGCGCCAAGGCTTAGGTGTGGCTGCCCTCCCTCCCCCCCCCCCTCTTTATATAGGCCCCTAGGGGGGCGCCGGCCCTAGGAGATGCATCTCCAAGGGGGGCGGCGGCCAAGGGGGGCGGCGGCCAAGGGGGGTGGCTTACCCCCCAAGCCAAGTGGGGCGCCCCCAACCCTAGGCGCAAGGGAGGCCCAAGGGGGGCGCACCTGCCCACCAGGGGCTGGTACCCCTCCCACTTCAGCCCATGGGGCCCTCCGGGATAGGTGGCCCCACCCGGTGGACCCCCGGGACTCTTACGGTGGTCCTCGTACAATACCGATTAACCCCGCAACTTTCCCGATGGCCGAAACTCGACTTCCTATATATAAATCTTTACCTCCAGAACTCCTTGTGACGTCCGGGATCTCATCCGAGACTCCAAACAACTTTCGGGTTACCGCATACTCATATCTCTACAACCCTAGCGTCACCGAACCTTAAGTGTGTAGACCCTACGGGTTCGGGAGACATGCAGACATGACCGAGACGACTCTCCGTTCAATAACCAACAGCGAGATCTAGATACCCATGTTGGCTCCCACATGCTCCTCGATGATCTCATCGGATGAACCACGATGTCGAGGATTCAAGTAATCCCGTATACAATTCCCTTTGTCAATCGGTACGTTACTTGTCCGAGATTTGATCGTCAGTATCCCAATATCTCGTTCAATCTCATTACTGGCAAGTCACTTTACTCGTACCGTAATGCATGATCCCGTGACCAAACACTTGGTCACATTGAGCTCATTATGATGATGCATTACCGAGTGGGCCCAGAGATACCTCTCCGTCATACGGAGTGACAAATCCCAGTCTCGATCCGTGTCAACCCAACAGATACTTTTGGGGATACCTGTAGTGTACCTTTATAGTCACCCAGTTACGTTGTGATGTTTGGTACACCCAAAGCACTCCTACGGCATCCGGGAGTTACACGATCTCATGGTCTAAGGAAATGATACTTGACATTGGAAAAGCTCTAGCAAACGAACTACACGATCTTGTGCTATGCTTAGGATTGGGTCTTGTCCATCACATCATTCTCCTAATGATGTGATCCCGTTATCAATGACATCTAATGCCCATAGTCAGGAAACCATGACTATCTGTTGATCAACGAGCTAGTCAACTAGAGGCTCACTAGGGACGTGTTGTGGTCTATGTATTCACACATGCATTACGATTTCCGGATGACACAATTATAGCATGAACAATAGACAATTATCATGAACAAGGAAATATAATAATAATCATTTTATTATTGCCTCTAGGGCATATTTCCAACAGAACCCTCACCGGTGTCCATCTTCATCATCCTGACGTTCTCCATGACGAGGAGGGAGTAGTTCACCCTCGGGGCTGAGGGTATGTACCAATAGCTATGTGTTTGATCTCTCTCTCTCTCTCTCTCTCTCGTGTTCTTGAGGTGATTCAATCTTGATGTATCGTGAGCTTTGCTATTATACTTGGATCTTATTTTTCTTCTCCCCCTCTACTCTCTTGTAATGGATTGAGTTTTCCCCTTGAAGTAATCTTATCGGATTGAGTCTTTAATGATTTGAGAACACTTGATGTACGTCTTGCCGTGCGTATCTGTGGTGACAATGGGATATCACGTGATTCACTTGATGTATGTTTTGGTGATCAACTTGTGGGTTCCGCCCATGAACTTATGCATAAGGGTTGGCACACGTTTTCGTCTTGATTCTCCGGTAGAAACTTTGGGGCACTCTTTGAGGTTCTATGTGTTGGTTGAATAGATGAATGTGAGATTGTGTGATGCATATCGTATAATCATACCCACGGATACTTGAGGTGACATTGGAGTATCTAGGTGACATTAGGGTTTTGGTTGATTTGTGTTTTAAGGTGCTATTCTAGTACGAACTCTAGGGCTATTTGTGACACTTATAGGAATAGCCCAACGGATTGATTGGAAAGAATAACTTTGAGGTGGTTTCATACCCTACCATAATCTATTTGTTTGTTTTCTGGTATTAGTGACTTTGGAGTGACTCTTTGTTGCATGTTGAGGGATAGTTATATGATCCAATTATGCTATTATTGTTGAGAGAACTTGCACTAGTGAAAGTATGAACCCTACGCCTTGTTTCCTAGCATTGCAATACCGTTTGTGCCCACTTTTATCATTAGTTACCTTGATGTTTTTATATTTTCAGATTACAAAAACCTATATCTACCATCCATATTTCACTTGTATCACCATCTCTTCGCCAAACTAGTGCACCCATACAATTTACCATTGTATTGGGTGTGTTGGGGACACAAAAGACTCTTTGTTATTTGGTTGTAGGGTTGCTTGAGAGAGACCATCTTCATCCTACGCCTCCCACGGATTGATAAACCTTAGGTCATCCACTTGAGGGAAATTTCCTATTGTCCTACAAACCGCTGCACTTGGAGGCCCAACAACGTCTATAAGAAGAAGGTTGTGTAGTAGACATCAACCTCTTTTCTGGCGCCGTTGCCGGGGAGGTTAGTGCTTGAAGGTATATCTTTAGATCTTGCAATCAAATCTTTTTGTTTCTTGTTTTAGCGCTAGTTTAGTTTATAAAAGAAAACTGCAAAAAAATGGAATTGAGTTTGTCTCATACGCTTCATCTTTTTAATATCTTTCGTGAGTATGATGGAAAGGAAATTTGTGCCAAAGTGTTAGAAGAAGAATGCATTAAAATGTTTGGCACTAAATCTTTGAATGATGAGCATGTTTGCAATGTTGTTATTATGAACTCCTTGAATATCCATGGTACTAATGATGATTGCACTAGTTATGATGAAAATGTCTCCTATAAACATTTCAATTTTTGTGGAGTGCATTGGGTTTGCAAGTACACAGCAAATAGGGAAGATAGATATTGCAAGAGGCATAAGCACTTAAAAACTAAATTGTTGCAAGAAAGGCTAGATGTTTGTGCTGAAAATTTGAATTTTCTTGGCCATACTTGTGAACTTTGCAATGAACGGGGTCATTTAACTATCCGATGCAAATTGTTTCATGATCTAATTGTGTCCAAAAAATTTGATGACTTGATTTCCCTTGCACATTATAATGAGCTTAGTTTGCTTATGGGTTACGAAGAAATGAAACGTATAACTAAGCATCTTCCAGAATTTGCCCGTTATAAACTTCTTGATTTTGATCTAGAGGAAATCTATGTGTATAGTGATAATTATGAAAGTGGATTTGGAGAGGTCATGACTTTATTTAGAGATGTATCCACTATTTCGGAAGAGGTTTCAATCGATTATGATGAGAACAAAGTTGCTACGTATGATGATTATTGTGATGAAACTTATGCTATAAAAAGTAGTGATGACTATACTTATAAAACTTTTCATGATTATGATTGCCCTTTTTATGAACATTACTCTTTTAATGTGGAAACAATTTATAGTATTCAAGTCTCTTATGAAACTCCCACTATTCCGAATGAAAAGAATTTTGCTTATGTGGAGAGTAATAAAATTTCTAAGCAAGTAGATCATGAAAAGAATGCTTTAGGTGCTGGTTATATTGTTGAATTCATTCATGATGCTACTGAAAATTATTATGAGAGAGAATCATATGCTTCTACATATTGTAATAATATCAAGTTTCCTCTCTATGTGCTTAAGGTTTCGAAGTTATGCTTGTTTTGCCTTCATATGCTAATTGATTATTGTTCCCATAAGTTGTTTGCTCACGAAATCCCTATGCATAGGAAGTGGGTTAGACATAAATGTGCTAGTCATATTCTTCATGATGCTCTCTTTATGTTTCAATTCTTATCTTTTATGTGAGCATCATTGAAATCATCATGCCTAGCTAGGGGCGTTAAACGATAGCGCTTGTTGGGAGGCAACCTCTGTTGCAAAAGGCAGTGCCTAGGAGGCGCTTAGGCATGCCTAGGCGCTAGGCGATGGCCAAACGCCTCGCCTAGGGCATAAACGGTAGTCTAGGCAGTGCATGCAACAGATTGTTTACCCAAGCGAGAAATCATGCCATATTGCACTGAAATGCCAAACATCACATATTCAAATGGTAGTAGGTGGTACTTAACTTATTTATCTGCCCTAAATTAACATCAGTACACATATAATAACCAAAAATACACCCTGATAGTAGAATCTATATTACCGCCTAGGCTGCGCCAGGGCGCTTAAGCACCGCCTAGGCACAGGGCAAAGGCCAACCGCCTCGCTTACGCCTACCGCTTAGGAAAGGTATGGAATCAACACTTGACTTTGAAGCAACTCGACTACCACAAAACAAAACAAAAACAAAGGATTGGCTTGTAGAATAAGCCGGAACAAACATATGATAGATCCCATATCGTATCATGTGTTTGTTGGAAAGATATTCTAGGAGCTACTTGGATTCCCACTTATAAACTCCCGAAACTTTCTGGTTATGCAATCAGGTGTTGGGGATATAGGGGACACAAAATATATCACCCAACCTAACAATACCTAGATCCAGCTGTATCCATCCTTCAACACATAACCAAGAAACCCTCGGAAATCGTCTACCTCAACCTTCGAAAAGCATCCGTTATACGAGTTATGGCAATACTCCCGCACTCGCCTCAGTACTGGGCTATCGGGGTTATCTCACCAACAACTGTACAAAAGAGATTTTCGATGTCGGCGTACTAAACTCAGGTATTCCAGAACTGCAACGATAAAATTATGACGACAACACCTCAGAGATCAACTCCCCGGGACACTTCCACTAAACCCCTGCTGACAGGAGGCACCAAGACAATGTTGTCATCACAAAACCACCGGAACGATTCTAAGATACCCGCGTGATCCTAAAAAAATTTTTAGTGAAATTTGAGAAGAGAAGAGTCAAAACTCTACGTCAGGAAGCCTTACCAGAGCGATGAGGAGACTGGGAAGTAAAAAGAATTCCTAAACTCTCCGATATATAATTCCTAAACTCTACATTTTTCTAGACACAACTCGGCCGCTAAAAACGATCAATCAGTGGGGGCTCCTAAGGTCGGGGAAGGCTCTGATACCAACTTGTAACGCCCTCGATGCGGCTATATCTCCTACGTGTCGAAGCACGACTTAGAGGCATAGCCGCATTGAAAGCAATGTCGCAAGTGAGGTAATCTTCACACAACCCATGTAATACATAAGGGAAAGAGATACATAGTTGGCTTACATTCGCCACTTCACATAATACATGAGTAAAGCATTACATCATACAGATACAATCAAGGTCCGACTACGGAACCAAAATAAAAGAAGACTACCCCAAATGCTACACAGATCCCCGATCGTCCCAACTGGGCTCCACTACTGATCGACTGAAATGAAACAACACAATGAACAAGATCTTCATCGAGCTCCTCCTTGAGCTCGGGTGCATCACCTGCACGGTTTCATCGGCACCTGCAAACTGGTTTTGGAAGTATCTGTGAGTCACGGGGACTCAGCAATCTCACACCCGCGAGACCAAGACTATTTAAGCTTAAAGGTAGGACAGGGTAGTGAGGTGGAGCTGCAGCAAGCGACTAGTAAATATGGTGGCTAACATACGGAAAAGAGAGCGAGAAGAGGAGGCAAAAGCACGGTCGAACAACTATGATCAAGAAGTGATCCTAGAACAACCTACGTCAAGCATAACTCCAACACCGTGTTCACTTCCCGGACTCCGCCGAGAAGAGACCATCACGGTTACACACGCGGTTGATGTATTTTAATTAAGATCAACTTTGGGTTTTCTACAACCGGACATTAACAAATTCCCATCTGCCACATAACCGCGGGCACGGCTTTTGAAAGTTCAAACCCTGCAGGGGTGTCCCAACTTAGCCCATAATAAGCTCACACGATCAACGAAGGATATTCCTTCTCCCCAGGAAGACCCGATCAGTCTCGGAATCCCGGCTACAAGACATCTCGACAGTTATAAAACAAGTCCAACAAAGCCGCCCGATGCGCCGACATCCTGATAGGAGCTGCACATATCTCGTTCTCAGGGCAACACCGGATGAGCTGTCCGTACAACTAAAACCAGACCCCAAGTTTCCTTGAGGTGGCGCTGCAAAGCGCTCTAATTTGGACCAACACTTAGACAAGCATTGGCCCGGGGGGCTAAATAAAGATGACCCTCGGGTTAGCTACTCCCAAGGGAAAGGTATAGGTGGTAGGCAAATGGTAAAACCAAAGTTGGGCCTTGCTGGAAAAGTCTTATACAAAGCGAACTGTCAAGGGGGTCCCATAAATCACCCGACCGCGTTAGGGACGCAAAAATCCGGGAACATAACACCGATATGACGGAAACTAGGGCGGCAAGAGTGGAACAAAACACCAGGCATAAGGCCGAGCCTTCCACCCTTTACCAAGTATATAGATGCATTAATAATATAAGAGATATTGTGATATCCCAACAAGTAAACATGTTCCAACAAGGAACAAACTTCATCTTCACCTGCAACTAACAACGCTATAAGAGGGACTGAGCAAAGCGGTAACATAGCCAAACAACGGTTTGCTAGGAAAGGATGGTTAGAGGCTTGACATGGCAATATGGGAGGCATGATAAGCAAGTGGTAGGTATCACAGCATAGGCATAGCAAAAGAGCGAGCAACTAGCAAGCAAAGATAGAAGTGATTTCGAGGGTATGGTCATCTTGCCTGCAAGGTTCTCAGAGTTGTCGAAAGCTTGATCCTCGTAAGCGTTCTCAACAGGTACCTCGTTCACGTACTCGTCTCCCGGATCTACCCAAGACAAGAACACAAGCAAAGGAACAACTATCAACCACGATGCAATGCGCAATCAACATGACGCAAAACATGGCATGATATGCGAGATGTGGTATGCAATGCATATGCGTGCTCCGGAAGGAAAAAGATGAACAAGGCATAATCTTGGCAAACCAAGTATGCCACTGGAAAGGTGAGGTGATTTCGGTTGAAATCGATATAAAGATCACCGGAATCGGATGCACGGTTTGCAAATGACGAGCAAAATAAGAATGACATATTTCTGCGTTTAACAGCATGATGCCACTTAGCATGCAACAAGAAATTAAGCTACTGCACCCAAACGTACCAACAAAGCATATGGAAGTGATCTACTCAAGATGCTTGACAAAAGATGAACACTGAGATACTGTTAAATCACTCCATAACAGGTTCAAACAAGCATGGCAAAAGTGCAAAAGATAACAGGTACACAGACTTGGTGAAAATAACATGCCAGATATTAACATCAGGATGACATGTTTAGAGCAAGGAAACAACCTGCTACAGGAACACAATATAGCAAATCAAGGCATGGAATTAATCTACTCAAAACATAGAACACAAGTCTCTTAGTGACCATGAGCCAAAAAGGACCAGAAAATATACTAGCACCCATGTCAAATAAGCAAGTTTCAATACAGATTTCAGACTTAGCAGAAAACTGGACATGTCAAAACAGATAACAAGTAGGCATGTTTATGAGCTCGATGCACTCACTACAGAGCATTACGTGATAAACTAAGCATACACCAATCAATAAGACATGGCATAGAAGCTAACCATGGCAAGAACAACATCATATCACGCAAGGATCAACTACAAAAAGCTTGGCAAAATCGAATAACATGTAAACAATCTGCCAATAATATTTCATAGCAAAAGTAAAGCTCGATTGACTCAAGCTATTGCACTCCATAATTACAAACAAAGGCATGGATGGATAGAGAAAATCTAATTGTTCAAAACACCCTTACTGATCATGCTCAAAAATGGCATAGATCTCTCTGAAACAACATGAACACATGGCATAAAAATAACAGCAGGGAATGACTTAGTGAAATTACTCAATCTCTGAAATCAGCAATAATATGATACCTAGTTTGCATGCTTGTGCTAGTCACCACAAAGATCAAAAAAATACATGGCATACACCCCTGTAAATATGGCATGGTATATTACAAAACACATGTAGGACTCAAGTTCATAGGATGCACACATCGATTATGGAAAAAATGACAAAAGTGCATCTACTGAAACAGATCTGAAACTAACATCACATAGCCCTCTTCTAACAGCATTTCGGGCATCAAGATGACCTCAAATGAAAATTATGCAATGAGATGAAATGATGTACTCATCGAGGCGAACAATTTTACATATTACATGCACGAAACGGAGCAGTATTCATGAAGATATGGCAGGTCAAACATGAGCACATAATGTAGCAATTCAGGGACTTAGCCGATTTTTCGAAAAAAAAACAGGGGGCGCAACATCCTTAAATTGCGCACGGGGCGAGGGTTTGCGGGCTGCTCACCATGGGCTCGGCCCAAGTCGCGAGGAGGCTGGAGGCAGGCCGGCTTGGGCCCGAGAGGCGCGCTGGGCCGGAGGGGAGGGGCCCACGAGGCCCACGCGAGCGAGGTGAGCGGGACGAGCGGTTCCCTGCTCGCTCCCGAGCAGGGTCGGCGGCGGCGGCCAACGGCGACAACGCCGGCGACGAGCGCGGGGACGGCCGGGATAGACGGGAACGGGCGGATCCGGGCCTGGGGACCCCGGATCCGGCGAGGCTTAAAGACGAGGAGGCCGGCGACGAGGTCTCCATGGCGGTGGCGGCTCCTACTGCACAGAGAGAGAGAGAGAGAGAGAGAGAGAGAGAGAGAGAGAGAGAGTTCGTGAGGGAGAGAGAAGAACAAAGGGAGAGGGAGGAGAAGGCCGGGGCGGCGCGGGCTCACCGGAAGGGCGGCGACACGAAGCGAGGCCCGCGGGGCGGAGAAACCCGGCGAGGGGCGGCGAGGTCGGCGGAGTCCGGCGATGCTCCGACGAGCGGGCGCGGCAAACGGGGCGAGGAGACGAGGCAACGCGGGCGTCGGTACGCTGGCTCGTCCGGGCCTCGATGGGCTCGGGCGGGCCCCGATCTGGGCCGGGAGGGCCAGCGCGGTGGAGACGGCGGCGGGGGCGACGTAGCGAACTCCGGTTGGCTGGAAGCGGCGGCGGACATGTCCGTGGGTGGAGGGAAAAATGTCCGGCGGCGCGAGAGGAAGAAGACTAGGGTTTGGCCTGCGCGAAAAATCCGGGAGGAGCACATATTTATAGGTAGAGGGAGCTAGGAAGCTCCAAATGGAGTGCGGTTTTCGTCCACACGATCGTGATCGAACGACCGAGAGGATGGAGGGGGTTAGGATGGGTTATGGGCCAGTTTGGAGAGGTGTTGGGCTGCAACACACACGAGGCCTTTGCGGTTACCCGGTTAACCGTTGGAGTATCAAACGACCTCCGATTGACCCGAAACTTGACAGGCGGTCTACCGGTGCTATACCAAGGACGCTTGGCAAACCTCGGTCTATTCCGAGAAAGTTTAATACACGCTCACGAAAAAAGGTAAAAGGGGACGCCGGGGAACATAGGAGCGCCGGATTGCAAAACGGACAACGGGGAAAATGCTCGGATGCATGAGACGAACACGTATGCAAATGCGATGGACATGATGACATGATATGAAATGCAGATGATGACATGGCAAATTGCAACACGCAAGCACATGACATGGCAACGACGGCGAATAACTGGCGGACACCTGGCGCATCAAATCCGGGGCGTTACAACACTCCACCACTACGAGAGGATCTCGTCCCGAGATCTAGGATGGCACCGGAGGGAAAACGGAAGATAAATAGGAAGGTAAAACTAAGTTGCTTCTTTGACCAACGAGTGAAACTGATGAACCTTGAGAGGTTGCAAAGCTTGAAGAAAAGACACGACGGAGGTGAACAAAATTTAAAACACTCCATTAGATAAGAGGAACATGGGATACGACGAGAACCAAGAGGTTAAGTGACAAGGTAGATATTGAAACCACTCCAGTTAAAACAAGATAGATAAGGAATAAGAATGACATGATTTGGGCAACACTCCGACTGAAAATGGAAGGGATTTGAACCTGATCTTGACAAGATGAGAGGATACTTGCTGAAATTAACAACACACTGCCTCCGGAACTATTAAAAGAATGGCACAAGGGGTAAGAAAGATTTCAGACAGCACTCCGGTTGAGAAGAGATGCAAGACTTGATTAGATGATAGAACTTGAATGAAGGTCACAACACTCCGGTTGAATGGATATGCAAAAGCAAAGAACATGATCCTCACCATTCGAGAAGAAGAGTGAAAGGAGCAACATCACAATGCCTCCGGAAGAAGAAATAGAAGATAGATCATTGGAATAAAAGAATGGAGAAGAAAACAACATGTACTACCTCAAATGGATTTGAGAGAGCATCTTTAAAAAGAAGGATTGAGCGGAGTTGTTGGAAAACCAACAACGAAAAGATATGATCCTCGTGGGCTTATTGAGACATCTCAAAACTTGAGGTGAACTTCTGCCACTAACGAAAACAATTGCTTGCTTGAGATCAACGAAGAGATGAAAACGTGTTCCACCAAGAGGATAAAGAGCAAGCTTGGGTCATTGAGAAGCACCACAATAACAACATTCCTTAGGGAAGGCTTTAGGTGAAATATGACACAAGATAACTCCAACGAAGAGATTGGTGGATTTAAAATATCTCATTCTTGACAACATGTAAATCATGAAGCATGAAGAGAAATTGTCAAGAATGACATAACACCACATCAAAAGATAAGGTAGAAATAATTGCATTTCGGAATGCAAGATGAAAGAAAGCTTGAACTCCTCAAAACAAAACATGTGTTGGAACACCATGTTTATTTTAGAGTATAGCTTGGCGGATCTTAACTCCGAGAGAAATCTTGAAGAACAATTGAATAATGGAAAGAATCCTTAACGAACCACCATGTAGAGCCTCCATGAAGAACTTCGGTAATGAAAGGATGATAAAAATAAAGAAAAGTTGAAAACACAAGGTGAAGCCTTGCGATGATTTAGATGGAGCTTTGAAATGATATAATTGAAGTAGCCTGGAGCTCCGGAAAGAAAAAAAATGAAGCCTCTCGAACCGAGAAATTTGACATGATGAACAACTCTGGAAAGAAGAAACTAGATCACTTGGATGAAACCATAATAAGAATTACGTTATGCATATCCTTCACCAATTTAAATTGATGACAAGCAACGGATTTGGCATACTACTTATTCCCGTATAAAGGATTTAAAGATATATAGCGTAAACTTGAGAAGAGTCTTCAACGAACCACCGGTAGGGTTTGGAAAGAACGAATGAATCTATATGATAGCGAAGGAATAGAACTCTTGAACGAACCACCGTAAGAATTGAAAATGAACGAAGAAAAGATAAAGAAACACCGGGAAGAATTAGCAAACCAACGAAGATACTTGAGAGAATTTAGATAAAAATGAACGAATAGATCACGAGCTGAATAGAGAATACTTGAATGATGCACCGGTAAGATTTGGAGAATGATTGCTGAAAGCTGGAATGAATAATTCTGAGATGATGGCTCCGGAGAAAAGAAGTGGAAACAACTCATGAAATGCTCCGGATGGGTATGAAAAGAATTCTCACAGTCAAAAACAATTATGAGAGGATGGCATCAAGCTAGAACCCTGAATCTTGAAGAGAATGGAGCAAGATTTAAGAGAAACTCTTCTTCGGTCTTCGAATGTTGAAAATGACGATGAGAAACACCATGAATTGTTGAGGCACTCCAGAATGAAAATTGAAAAGGGTGAACCAACGATGAAAAGAATTTGGAAGATCTTGGAGAAAGACAAATGACTGATGATAATTCATTCTTACGTCAAACTTTTAAATGAATTTGAGAATAGCTCCGGGAAGATTAGAAGAGTCAGGTAAGATCCTGGGAAAAGACCTGTGGGTTAGGGCCCACTCAAAAGAAACACCGTTGAACGATTACTTGAAAAGAGAGATTGCACCGGTTGAATCAAATGGCTTGAATGAGATAGCATCCTCAAAAGAACTTGAGTGAATTGAGAATGGAAACTTAAATCTTCTGAGATATCTTCATCACTCCGAAACAAATGAATAGCGAGAGGTGAATGATTAGGAGATACACCGGCATAAGAAAGCACTTGAAATGAGAAAAGGAATATGATCAACACCGAAAGCTTGACTTGAGTCCACCAGAGAAGAAAAGAATGAAGAATAATAGACTTGAAGCTTCCTTAGTATCTTCATGAGAATCACCAGGTAAGAACATGGAGGAAAAGAATGAAGAGACTTCACATCAATAAAATGGATGCTTGATTAAGATATATGAGTCCTTGAAGAAAAAGGGTGGGAGGGCAGGAAAAACAAAGACAACTTGGAACGGATGAAGCAAACACCGTTGGGAAGAACTGATAATTGATCTTGCGAATGTTTAAGTGATCGGATCCACTTGAAGAGGGACACACCGGTTGGACACGAATTGGCATGACAATCTCGATGATCAAGACGGATTAGCACTCCCATAGAAACATGAGAACACCGCTTAGGAAAGGTATGGAATCAACACTTGACTTTGAAGCAACTCGACTACCACAAAACAAAACAAAAACAAAGGATTGGCTTGTAGAATAAGCCGGAACAAACATATGATAGATCCCATATCGTATCATGTGTTTGTTGGAAAGATATTCTAGGAGCTACTTGGATTCCCACTTATAAACTCCCGAAACTTTCTGGTTATGCAATCAGGTGTTGGGGATATAGGGGACACAAAATATATCACCCAACCTAACAATACCTAGATCCAGCTGTATCCATCCTTCAACACATAACCAAGAAACCCTCGGAAATCATCTACCTCAACCTTCGAAAAGCATCCGTTATACGAGTTATGGCAATACTCCCGCACTCGCCTCAGTACTGGGCTATCGGGGTTATCTCACCAACAACTGTACAAAAGAGATTTTCGATGTCGGCGTACTAAACTCAGGTATTCCAGAACTGCAACGATAAAATTATGACGACAACACCTCAGAGCTCAACTCCCCGGGACACTTCCACTAAACCCCTGCTGACAGGAGGCACCAAGACAATGTTGTCATCACAAAACCACCGGAACGATTCTAAGATACCCGCGTGATCCTAAAAAAAAATTTAGTGAAATTTGAGAAGAGAAGAGTCAAAACTCTACGTCAGGAAGCCTTACCAGAGCGATGAGGAGACTGGGAAGTAAAAAGAATTCCTAAACTCTCCGATATATAATTCCTAAACTCTACATTTTTCTAGACACAACTCGCCCGCTAAAACGATCAATCAGTGGGGGCTCCTAAGGTCGGGGAAGGCTCTGATACCAACTTGTAATGCCCTCGATGCGGCTATATCTCCTACGTGTCGAAGCACGACTTAGAGGCATAGCCGCATTGAAAGCAATGTCGCAAGTGAGGTAATCTTCACACAACCCATGTAATACATAAGGGAAAGAGATACATAGTTGGCTTACATTCGCCACTTCACACAATACATGAGTAAAGCATTACATCATACAGATACAATCAAGGTCCGACTACGGAACCAAAATAAAAGAAGACTACCCCAAATGCTACACAGATCCCCGATCGTCCCAACTGGGCTCCACTACTGATCGACTGAAATGAAACAACACAATGAACAAGATCTTCATCGAGCTCCTCCTTGAGCTCGGGTGCATCACCTGCACGGTTTCATCGGCACCTGCAAACTGGTTTTGGAAGTATCTGTGAGTCACGGGGACTCAGCAATCTCACAACCGCGAGATCAAGACTATTTAAGCTTAAAGGTAGGACAGGGCAGTGAGGTGGAGCTGCAGCAAGCGACTAGCAAATATGGTGGCTAACATATGGAAAAGAGAGCGAGAAGAGGAGGCAAAAGCACGGTCGAACAACTATGATCAAGAAGTGATCCTAGAACAACCTACGTCAAGCATAACTCCAACACCGTTTTCACTTCCCGGACTCCGCCGAGAAGAGACCATCACGGTTACACACGCGGTTGATGTATTTTAATTAAGATCAACTTCGGGTTTTCTACAACCGGACATTAACAAATTCCCATCTGCCACATAACCGCGGTCACGGCTTTCGAAAGTTCAAACCCTGCAGGGGTGTCCCAACTTAGCCCATCATAAGCTCTCACGATCAACGAAGGATATTCCTTCTCCCCGGGAAGACCCGATCAGTCTCGGAATCCCGGCTACAAGACATCTCGACAGTTATAAAACAAGTCCAGCAAAGCCGCCCGATGCGCCGACATCCTGATAGGAGCTGCACATATCTCGTTCTCAGGGCAACACCGGATGAGCTTTCCGTACAACTAAAACCAGACCCCAAGTTTCCTTGAGGTGGCGCTGCAAAGCGCTCTAGTTTGGACCAACACTTAGACAAGCATTGGCCCGAGGGGCTAAATAAAGATGACCCTCGGGTTAGCTACTCCCAAGGGAAAGGTATAGGTGGTAGGCAAATGGTAAAACCAAAGTTGGGCCTTGCTGGAAAAGTCTTATACAAAGCGAACTGTCAAGGGGCTCCCATAAATCACCCGACCCCGTTAGGGACGCAAAAATCCGGGAACATAACACCGATATGACGGAAACTAGGGCGGCAAGAGTGGAACAAAACACCAGGCATAAGGCTGAGCCTTCCACCCTTTACCAAGTATATAGATGCATTAATAATATAAGAGATATTGTGATATCCCAACAAGTAAACATGTTCCAACAAGGAACAAACTTCATCTTCACCTGCAACTAACAACGCTATAAGAGGGGCTGAGCAAAGCGGTAACATAGCCAAACAACGGTTTGCTAGGAAAGGATGGTTAGAGGCTTGACATGGCAATATGGGAGGCATGATAAGCAAGTGGTAGGTATCGCAGCATAGGCATAGCAAAAGAGCGAGCAACTAGCAAGCAAAGATAGAAGTGATTTCGAGGGTATGGTCATCTTGCCTGCAAGGTTCTCAGAGTTGTCGAAAGCTTGATCCTCGTAAGCGTTCTCCACAGGTACCTCATTCACGTACTCGTCTCCCGGCTCTACCCAAGACAAGAACACAAGCAAAGGAACAACTATCAACCACGATGCAATGCGCAATCAACATGACGCAAAACATGGCATGATATGCGAAATGTGGTATGCAATGCATATGCGTGCTCCAGAAGGAAAAAAGATGAACAAGGCATAATCTTGGCAAACCAAGTATGCCACTGGAAAGTTGAGGTGATTTCGGTTGAAATCGATATAAAGATCACCGGAATCGGATGCACGGTTTGCAAATGACAAGCAAAACAAGAATGACATATTTCTGCGTTTAATAGCATGATGCCACTTAGCATGCAACAAGAAATTAAGCTACTGCACCCAAATGTACCAACAAAGCATATGGCAGTGATCTACTCAAGATGCTTGACAAAAGATGAACACTGAGCTACTGCTAAATCACTCCATAACAGGTTCAAACAAGCATGGCAAAAGTGCAAAAGATAACAGGTACACAGACTTGGTGAAAATAACAACATGCCAGAAATTAACATGAGGATAACATATTTAGAGCAAGGAAACAACCTGCTACAGGAACACAATTGTCGGGTGTTTGCCGATGTTGGTCTCACCAACTATCCGCAACCTCAAGGTCACTAAGATGCTAGTTGACGGCGGGGCCGGCTTGAACCTGATCTCCTCCACTGTACTTCGGAGACTCCAAGTCCCTGACAGCGAGCTCGAAGAGACCAACACATTTCAAGGAATCAACCCGGGAAGGAGCAAGCCGAAGGGGAAGATCACGCTGCCGGTGACATTTGGCAGTGAGTTGAACTTCAGGACTGAGAGGATCACTTTCGACGTTGCCGATTTTCCATTGCCTTACAATGGAATTCTCGGCCGTCCAGCGCTCGCCAAGTTCATGGCGGCCTCTCACTACGCGTACAACATGTTGAGATGCCAGGCCTGATAAGCGTCATCTCTGTACATGGCGACAAGAAAGACGCTCTCATCTGTGCCGACAAGATCTACCGGGAAGCAGCAGCCGCCGCGGATCGCGAGACACTTGCCGCTGAAGCTCCCGGGGGGAAGAAGAAGACCAAGTCCGGCAAGAGCTCTGATGCCCACTCCGGCAAGCGCACCACTTCGGAGTGCTGCGCTACCGTCGAGGACGCACCATCGAGCTCCACCGGCAAGTGTAAGAAGACAATGGCAGCTCCGCCAGCAACCAAGAAGGTGTCCGCCAAGGAGGACGGCACTGGTGGTACCTTCACCATCAGTGCCACTCTCGACCCTAAATAGGAAAGCGCGCTCGTTGCTTTCCTGCGGGCGAATGTCGACGTGTTTGCGTGGCAACCGTCTGACATCCCCGGCGTTCCCAGGAAAGTAATCGAGCACCACCTCGCCGTCTGTCCTCACGCGCAACCCGCCAAGCAGAGAGTCAGGAAACAAGCGGTGGAGCGCCAAGAGTTCATCGCCGAAGAGATCAAGAAGTTGGAAGCAGCAGGCCTCGTCAGAGGAGTGCTCCATCCTACGTGGTTGGCCAATCCTGTAGTCGTGCGCAAGGCGAACGGGAAATGGAGACTTTGCAGCGACTTCACCGATGTCAACAAAGCTTGTACCAAAGACCCATTTCCCTTGTCGCGCGTTGACCAGATTGTCGACTCCACAGCCGGATGCGACTTGCTTTCGTTTCTTGACACATACTCAGGATACCATCAGATCTTCATGGCAGAAGAGGATGAGGAGAAAACCGCGTTCATCACTCCATGTGGCACGTACTGTTTTGTACGAATGCCTTTCGGTTTGAAGAATGCTGGTTCAACATTTGCAAGGGTCGTCCATACTGCTTTTGAGCCGCAAATACACAGAAATGTGGAAGCCTACATGGATGATATAGTGGTCAAAAGCAGGGACAAGTCAACTCTGATTCAAGATCTAGAAGAAACTTTTGCAAATCTGTGTAAGATCAGCCTCAAGCTCAACCCCGAGAAGTGCGTTTTTGGAGTCCCTTCCGGCAAGCTTCTCGGGTTCTTTGTGTCCCAGCGGGGGATTGAAGCCAATCCCGACAAGATCAAGGCCATTGAGCAGATCGAAGCACCGAAGCGCGTCAAGGATGTACGAAAACTTGCCGACTGCGTGGCGGCTCTCAGCAGGTTTATCTCTAAGTCTGCTGAGCGCGCCCTGCCATTTTTCGAAATCTTGAAAAAGGCAGGTCCAATGAAATGGACTCCGGAAGCGGAGGCTGCGCTGCAGGACTTGAAGAGATACCTGTCCTCCACTCCAATACTTGTCGCACCTAAACCACAAGAGAAGTTGCTGCTATATCTGGCGGCAACCAATCAAGTGGTTAGTGCTGCGTTAGTAGCAGAGAGAGAGGCAGATGATGAGCCAGCAACCGCGGCAAGCGCGTCCAGCGACGAGCAAGGGGCTTCCCCGACGAGCTCTGGTCCCGACGAAGATAGATCTACGCAGATGTGCGAAGGGATACAGAAGAAAATGGTGCAGCGCCCAGTCTACTTTGTAAGTTCCCTTCTGTAGGGGGCTAGGTCGACGTACTCTGGTGTGCAGAAGTTGCTTTTCGGCCTTCTTATGGCCTCGAGAAAGCTGCGCCATTACTTCCAAGCACATGAGATCACAGTTGTCACTCGCTTTCCGCTGAAGAGGATACTGCAGAATCCAGAAGCAACAGGCAGGATTGTTGAGTGGGCATTGGAACTGTCGAGCTTTGGCCTCAAGTTTGAGAGCACTTCAACTATTCGAAGCAGAGCATTGGCAGAATTCATAGCAGAGTGGACGCCAACACCTGACGAAGAAACCCAGAGACGAGCATCCCCGTCAAGGAAGCAAACAAAGAGTGGCTGATGTACTTTGATGGCGCGTTCTCGCTGCAAGGCGCCGGTGCTAGCGTGCTGCTTGTCGCACCCACCGGAGAGCACCTCAAGTACGTGGTCCAGATGCACTTTCCCAAGGAGCAAGCAACAAACAATACTGCAGAGTATGAAGGATTGCTCGCCGGTCTCAGCATCGCGGCAGACCTTGGGATCAAGCAGCTCATTGTCAGGGGTGACTCGCAGCTTGTCGTCTGCCAAGTAAACAAGGATTATCAGAGTCCGTTGATGGAAGCTTACGTTGATGAAGTGAGGAAGCTGGAAGAGCGCTTTGTCGGCCTACAGATGGAACATGTTCCTAGAGCTCAGAACGACATCGCTGACGGCCTGTCAAAGTGCGCGGCATTTAAGTTACCTGTGGAACCAGGGATCTTTGTGCTCAAGCTGACTCAACCATCCGTGATGCCACCAACTGGACAGAGCAGGAAGAGGAAGTTGATTTCTGGTGACTATCTTCCGGCTGAGCTTCCCGAAGCCGCCGCCAAGAGGGTCCCCAAGATCAACGCCAAGAGTGCTGAGGAGCAGTCTGCTCCGACAAGCCCCAAGGTTTGTTTCGTTGAAGCAGACGCTCCCGACAAGTTTCGCTCCGGCAAACCTGCCGGGGATCATCAAGCTCCGGCTGAACCGCGGGTTCGCGCCGTAGAAGCGGGTGTTCCCGCAGCAGCAGATATGCCTTTAGTCCTTGTTGTCGAGCCGCAGGCTCCAGCATGGGCACAGCAGATCGTCCGTTTCCTCCAGTCAGGAGAACTTCCCGAAGAGCCAGAAGAAGCGGAAAGAGTAGCCCGGCAGTCTAGTATGTACCAGTTCGTTGACAACACACTGTACAGAAGAAGGCTCAACGGAGTGAAATTGAAGTGTATTCCCCGGGAAGATGGACAGAAGCTGTTGGCAGAGGTGCATGGAGGCATATGTGGTCATCACATTGGCGCCAGAGCACTTGCCGGCAAAGTGTTCCGGCAAGGTTTCTTTTGGCCGACTGCCCTCCAGGATGCAACTGCACAAGTAACCAAGTGTGAAGCGTGCCAGTTCCATTCCAAGCAGATACACCAACCAGCTCAAGCTCTCTAGACAATCCCTTTATCCTGGCCATTTTCGGTCTGGGGGCTCGACATCCTCGGCCCTTTCCCCCGAGCAGTCGGGGGCTTTGAGTACTTGTACGTCGCAATCGACAAGTTCACAAAGTGGCCAGAAGTGGAACCAGTGAGGAAGGTGACAGCACGGTCAGCAGTCAAGTTCTTCAGGTCGATTGTTTGCCGCTTCGGAATCCCTAACAGGATCATCACCGACAACGGTACACAATTCATGAGTCGCAACTTCATGCAGTACGTCCAAAACCTTGGCGCCAAGGTCTGCTTCGCTTCTGTTGCTCACCCCAGGAGCAACGGTCAAGCAGAGAGGGCAAATGCTGAAGTGCTGCATGGACTCAAGACCCGGACCTTCGACAGGCTGCACAAGTGCGGAAGAAACTGGATCGAGGAGCTGCCGGTGGTTCTTTGGTCGATCAGGACGACGCCAAATCGAGCCACTGGCCAGACACCTTTCGCTCTAGTCTATGGAGCAGAGGCAGTTACCCCCACGGAACTCGTATACGGGTCACCTCGAGTGCTCGCTTATGATGAGCTTGAGCAAGAGCAGCTGCGGAAAGATGACGCGCTGCTCCTTGAGGAAGACCGTCTTCAGGCTGCTGTACGAGCTGCTCGATACCAGCAAGCTTTGCGCCGCTACCACAGCCGCAAAGTTAAAGCCAGAAGTCTCGAGGAAGGCGACCTTGTTCTTCGGCGTGTTCATTCCGCCAAGAATTCCAACAAGTTGACGCCAAAGTGGGAAGGCCCTTACCGGGTGAAACGAGTCACGAGGCCTGGCGTTGTCCGCCTTGAGACCGAGGATGGCTTTCCGGTGAGCAACTCCTGGAACATCGAGCATCTTCGTAAGTTTTACCCGTAAGGCGCGGTTGTCGGACCCTGTCTGGCAACCAACATTTTGTACAAGTCTTGCCGCTGTTGCATGTAATCCTTTGTACAAAGCCAGGGGCAGACCCTGAGCGAAGATAAAGCGCTGGCGCCCTGAGTTTTAGCATGCATGCTGAGTCGAGTCTCGTCCTTGGTTAGGGTTGATAGTGCTTAGTAGTGGCTAACCCCTAACTTAGAGGTCGAGCGTGCGTCCCTTTGCCGTTATTTCATTTCCCTGGTTCGCAGGACTCACCAGATCCTTGCCGTACCACTTGAGGACGAAAAGGAGAAGGAGGACGGACCAACATCTGGACCCCGGCAAGCCAGTGTTGCCGGGGGATGCAAGACCCCGGCAAGCCAGTAATGCCGGGGGCTGCAAGTGCAAGGATTAGCCCACGGCGAACCAGAGTTGCCGGGGGCTGCTATTTCAGATAAGTTTTTCATCCCTTATCATGCATTCTCTTATGGATTGAGGTATGCGAAACCTCGTTTCTTCCTAAAAGTTACCATGCTCCCTTAACTCTAGGCCCTAGGGCCCGTCCCCAGGGCCAGGTAAGGTCGTAGTCGCGGCAGCTAAAGGACGAAGTGAGGAGCCTGATCCCGCCTCCTCCCTGCCTCCGCCAAGAGCGTGAGAAATGGCGAGCGACGTGGGAAGAAGGCAGGGCCTGCTACCGGGAAAGAAAGTGTCTATCTTAAAAGATATAAAGGATCGCTCCTTGACGTGGGTTCCACCCGCGAGACAAGTGACCCGGCAAGCATCCCCTTTTCATTAAAAAGCATTCCACTCAGGTACAATTCATAAGAGGATGAAGAACATGAATAATGGGATTACAAGTTTTAAACGCAACTAAGGCCCGAGGGCTTACAAACTAAAAAGAGATAAGGTGCCCGTAATCCCTCTCTTGTCCCTATCTTCAGGAGGCAGGTCAAGGAGGCAAAAAAGGCAAAAGGGGCGCCTAGATGAGCTACGGGTGCCAGAAGACACCAACAGAACGTCTCGGCGGCATGGTGACAGCGGCGCCGGAGGCAGGGCTCGAAGACGAGGCGGCAGGACGTCAGCATGCTGTCGAGGGCGTCGCGCCCTCGTACTCCAAGTTGACGGCCTTGCCGCCTGCCCTCTTCCTCTTCCGCAGCCTCCCTACGCCAGCCGCCCAAGGAGACGACCCCGAGAAGCCCCAGGAGCCAGCGACGCGGATGATGGGTTCGCCGGTGCCACGCGGAGCGGCGCCCGACACCTAGTCGGACCTGTCATCCCGCCGCCCGCCGCCCTCATCGTCGTTGTCGATGTCCTCCTCGCCACTTCCGCTCGAGGAGGAGCCTTCGCTATCGGAGGAGCTCTCCACGCAGCACCGTGCCCGAGTCCCGAAGCACCCGAAGACCTTGACGGAGAGGAGACCGCCCTCCATCAGCTTAAAATGGAGGGTGAGGCCCGCCGTCAAGCTGTGGATGCGGATGAACGTCTTCCACCCTCGACCAAGATACATCACATCAGGGGCCGGGAAGTCGACGCGGACTCGCGTACCGCTGATTCCGCAGCCCCTCATATGCAACCTCAGTGTCTCGGGAGGATCCAACTCCATCACACTCGCAAATGGAGTCGGGAGACGAAGGCGACGACGAGGCGGCCGACGCAGCCTGACAAAGAACTCGCAAGGGTCGTCCCTGATATGGTCCGCCACCAGGAGAGGATCTGCTGGCGGAGGCGAGGCCGGCGAGCTGCCTCGTCCGCCTCTTCCCCGACCGACTCGACCTCGCCCTCGACCTCGCCCGCGGCCTCGTCCCCTCCCTCTTCCCCTTGCGGCTGGCTCTGCCGCCACGGGTGCGGAGGGAGGAGGAACGCGTTGCCTAGCGGCAACCCTCGTCACTACCGTCGAAGGACCAGGGTTCCCTTTCTCCATGGCGGATGGAAGAAAGAGGAGCAGAAGCTGAAGAAAGGAGGAGATGAGAGAATGCGGGTTTCTGTCCCCCCCCCCTATCCCACTCCTTATAAAGGAGAGGGGTGGGGGCTCGGCCGCCACACTCGGCCAATCGAGACACAGAAGGCGCAGGGAACTGGGCCTGACCCGCTGCCTCAACCCGGGACGACCCGATTTCCCGCCTCCATCGTTTGCCACTCCAAGCGCATGGAAACCGCGTGGCGGGAGGGCAGAGTTGAGGCGACGGATGAGGCGACCTCTCCCCACCCCGTGATCATGGGGGGGTGGACGCCTCGAAGACCACGCCTCCACGCCTCCCTCCGCTTATGAGGAAGATACGAACCACTAGGGGGCGGGTGTTCCGCCTTTCCGAGTAAAGGAACCACCCACGACCTCCCCCACGACGCCGCAATTGACGCATGCCGTTCGGGAGGGCGTGATGGATGCGGAGCAAGGAACAACGCGACCCAGGCCGTGCGTGCCCGTGCCCTGTTTTGGGCCTGGCCCAATAGCGCTCGGCACCGTGTGTGGCCCAGGCCCGGGGGCTCCTGTCGGTGTACTAAAGTAGGGGTACTCTAGTATCCCGAACTTGTGCATGGGCAGTCGCAGCACCCTGCGGCAAGGCCCGCCAGGTGATCACCGAGGCTCTCTATGGTTCCTTTGGAACCATTCGAGAACAAAGTATTTAAGTCAAGGAGACGAGTCCCCGGCAAGAGGAGCTTGCCGGGAAGCCCAACAAGAGCATCTCAAAGAACCTGCCCCAGCACGCCACGCGTCCCGGCAGGACCCAGCGAGCGACAAGTTCCCGGGTCGACAAGACAACGGCCGCGGCAAGGCACTTGCCGCGGCAGGCAGCCACTCTGTACCCGTGCTCCAGCTCACCCACCTACGTGTCACTCCGGGAGCTTTCCCAGCGTACGTGGCAGGAGGCTGTGCAGCCAGGGGTACACTATGGCATGCAGCGCTGACAGGATCGCCATCGTGGCGAGCGATAGCGCCCCTGACGGTCCCTTTTCTGCATCGTCTGGGCGACGTAGACGGGCATTTAATGCCTTTGTCCCCTGCCGTCAGGGTTAGGTATGATACACTGTGTAGGTAGCTGTACCTACCGCAGCATATTTACACTTTTGCCCTTACCTACGTTGCCACCTGTTGGAGACCCCTTGAACATATAAAAGGAGGCCCATGCACAACGTAGGGGGGAGGGATCCTCAGAGAAACGCTCGGTCTCGTTAGCTGCTCGAGTGTACTGTAGCACTCGGCGCTCCCGAGCAAGAACTCAATACAATCCACAAAGCAGCAGTAGGAGTGTTATCTCTCCGGAGAGCTCCGAAGCTAGGTAAAAATCTTCCCCCGCGTGCCTCGCCTCGATCCGCTCTTCGCACGACCTCCGCCCCCCGCCGAACCGAGAAGGGGCTCCGTCCCCATACCAGCAGTTGTGCGATCGGGGTGGTCCTCAATATCAAAGATGATAGGCGTGCTGGACCATTTCAGAAGCTTGTGTGACTCGACGGGTGGTTCTGCTGCATTAACTTCCCGCACCCACTGCTTGAGTTGGCGGTGTGAAGTATGCAGAGAAGCACCGCCGTCAATGCACAAAACTTCTGTGGCTTTCTGGAACTCCTGCTCGCTGGTCTCGGCATCATCCATGTCTTCGTCGTCGTCGTCATCTTCATCCTTGTCGCGGCCGCGGGGAGGTCTGTCGCCTTGCCGCTGCTTGGTGTTGCCGCGGCGTCCCCCCCGGCCAGTGCGCTTCGTACCAGATCCTCCAGCACCTCCTTGGGCCTTCTCCTTGTCGCGTCGCTCGTACTCAGCCTTTTGCAGCTCAACGAGCTGTTCGACCTTCTTGCAGCTCTGGAGGTCATGGCCTTTGGTGCGGTGAATCTTGCAGTACTACTTGTTGGTGCCATCCTGCTTGTCGGCGGCCGCCACAGCCTGGCAGTTGGCGCATGCGGCAACCTCCTTGCCGGAGCTATCAGTCTTGGCTGTCTTGGCGCCACCTTTGTTGCCGGATTGCTCGACAACTAGCACATCTTTGCCTTTCCTCTTCCTGTTGTTCCGCCGCCTGTTTTTGCTTGCTGGGGCGGCATCGTCGCTGTCAGATCCTGCAGTTCCTACGTTCTCTCCGGGGAGTTTCCTTCCTTCCTCAGCACGTGCACATCTGTCGGCCAGGGCATACAGCTCGCTGACGTCTCTGATCTTGCACATCGCCATCTCCTCCCGCATCCTGCGGTTGCGCACGTTCTGATGGAACGCACTGATGACCGCAGCAGGGTGGACGTCTGGGATGTTGCGTTGCACTTGGCTGAACCTCTGGATGTACTTACGTAGAGGCTCCCCCTCCTTCTGGGCAAGCAGGTGAAGATCACTCTCCTGGCCATGGGGTTTGTGACCGCCTGTAAAGGCGCCGACAAACTGATGGCATAGGTCCGCCCAGGAAGATATGGAGTTTTTCGGCAAGTGCATGAGCCAGGATCTGACGTTGGGCTTGAGCACCAGAGGTAAGTAATTGGCAAGGATCTTGTCGTCCCGCCCCCCGGCAGCCTGCACCGCAATGGTGTAGATGCTGAGGAACTCTGACGGATGCAGCCTGCCGTCGTACTTCTCTGGTACGTCTGGCTTGAAATTCTTCGTGCTGGGCCACTGGACTTGCCGCAGCTCACGGGTAAACGCAGGGCAACCTACTGCGTATGGCAGGTCGCCTGGTTCCCCTGGCGCTTGCATGTCGACAATGGGGCCAGCGCGTCGGTCTGATTGACGCCGCGTTTCTCTCCGGCGCTCGATGCGGGTGCGGGCGTCTTCTTGCTGCAGTTCGTGAAGAACGTGGCGTTGATCGCGACGAGTTCGCGGATCTGAGGAAGCAGTGGAGTCGCTGCCGTGGCGGACCCGGCGAGTCAGCGATCTTGTCCTTTGGGGCGGAGAGTGCACGGTGGTTGCACCCCCACCGGTTTTGTCGCCATCGGCTCGCACTTGGCTGGCCTGCCGCGGCTGCGATGTGGTCGCTGGCCGCGGAGTGTCGCCGTTGGCGAAGCCGATGAGACTCTGAATGGTGGCCCTCCAGTCGTCGATCTTGTCTGGCGCTGGAGGGAAGTCTAGGAGCAGCTGAGCTCGCGCTAGAGCTTCTGCTGGGGTGGCAGGTAGTGGTGGCGAACGGTGCGAGGAGCGGGATATGCTCGGGCTCCCAACGATGTTGGAAGGAGCAGTATTCCGTCCAGGCGACCGTGCCTCGCTCGCGCCAGCACGTCGGCGTGCATGTTGGCCTTGAGCGTCCCGGGATCCGCTAGCTCGATTTGGGTCCAGTGAGCGTATGGTACCGTGAGTACCACGACGCTGTCGGTCCTGTGCCTCTTGAGATGGGCGCGGTGCGTCTATGGACGCCCGGTCGTCGGGGGAGCCGACTACGTCGCCAACGGGCAGCGCGGTCTTGTCCTTGGACTTGTTGGCACCGTGGGCTCCCTCGTCGGCGCCCGTTCCACCGCTGGCGCTCTCCCCGCCGGCCGTTTGCTGCGGCGGCGGTGGATTCGACGCGGACGGCGCAGCCGCCTCCGAAGCCTTCTTCTTCGGCGGCATGTCGATGAAGTCGATGAAGATTCAGCTCGCGTGAACGCTGGATCAGGTTCACACAACCTCGACGCCCCCTACCTGGCGCGCCAGAGATGCCGGGGTTTTCCTGGGCTCCACGAGCACCTATGGGGACGGAGCCCCTTCTCGGTTCGGCGGGGGGCGGAGGTCGCGTGAAGAGCGGATCGAGGCGGGGCACGCGGGGGAAGATTTTTACCCAGCTTCGGAGCTCTCCCGAGAGATAACACTCCTACTGCTGCTTTGTGGATTGTATTGAGTTCTTGCTCGGGAGCGCCGAGTGCTACAGTACACTCGAGCAGCTAACGAGACCGAGCGTTTCTCTGAGAATCCCTCCCCCCCCCTATGTTGTGCATGGGCCTCCTTTTATATGTTCAAGGGGTCTCCAACAGGTGGCAACGTAGGTAAGGGCAAAAGTGTAAATATGTTGCGGTAGGTACAGCTACCTACACAGTGTATCATACCTAACCCTGACGGCAGGGGACAAAGGCATTAAATGCCCGTCTACGTCGCCCAGACGATGCAGAAAAGGGACCGTCAGGGGCGCTATCGCTCGCCACGATGGCGATCCTGTCAGCGCTGCATGCCATAGTGTACCCCTGGCTGCACAGCCTCCCGCCACGTACGCTGGGAAAGGTCCCGGAGCGACACGTAGGTGGGTGAGCTAGAGCGCGGGTACAGAGTGGCTGCCTGCCGCGGCAAGTGCCTTGCCGCGGCCGTTGTCTTGTCGACCCAGGAACTTGTCGCTCGCCGGGTCCTGCCGGGACGCGTGGCATGCTGCGGCAGGTTCTTTGAGATGCTCTTGTTGGGCTTCCCGGCAAGCTCCTCTTGCCGGGGACTTGTACCTTGAATGGCCTTCCTGGCAAGCTCCTCTTGCCGGGGACTCGTCTCCTTGACTTAAATACTTTGTTCTCAAATGGTTCCAAAGGAACCATAGAGAGCCTCGGTGATCACCTGGCGGGCCTTGCCGCGGGGTGCTGCGACTGGCCGTGCACAAGTTCAGGATACTAGAGTACCCCTACTTTAGTACACCGACAACAATATAGCAAAGCAAGGCATGGCATGAATCTACTCAAAACATAGAACAAAAGTCTCTTACTGACCATGAGCCAAAAAGGACCAGAAAATATACTAGCACCCATGTCAAATAAGGAAGTTTCGATACAGATTTCAGACTTAGCAGAAAACTGGACATGTCAAAACAGATAACAAGTAGGCATGTTTACGAGCTCGATGCACTCACTACAGAGCATTGCGTGATAAAGTAAGCATACACCCATCAAGAAGACATGGCATATAAGCTAATAATGGCAAGAACAACATCATAGCATGCAAGGATCAACTACAACAAGCTTGGCAAAATCGAATAACATGTAAACAATCTGCCAGTAACATTTTATAGCAAAAGTAGAGCTCGATTGACTCAAGCTATTGCACTCCATAATTACAAACAAAGGCATAGATGGATAGAGAAAATCCATATGTTCAAAACACCCTTAGTGATCATGCTCAAAAATGGCATAGATCTCTCTGAAACAACATGAACACATGGCATAAAAATAACAGCAGGGAATGACTTAGTGAAATTACTCAATCTCTGAAATCAGCAATAATATGATCCCTAGTTTGCATGCTTGTGCTAGTCACCACAAAGATCACAAAAATACATGGCATACACCCCTGTAAATATGGCATGGCATATTACAAAACACATGTAGGACTCAAGTTCATAGGATGCACACATCAATCATGGAAAAAATGACAAAAGTGCATCTACTGAAACAGATCTGAAACTAACATCACATAGCCCTCTTCTAACAGCATTTCGGGCATCAATCTGAGCTCAAATTAAAATGATGCAATGAGATGAAATGATGTACTCATCGAGTTGAACAATTTGACATATTAAACGCATGAAACGGAGCAGTATTCATGAAGATATGGCAGGTCAAACATGAGCACATAATGTAGCAATTCAGGGACTTAGCCGATTTTTCGAGAAAAAATAGGGGGCGCAAGATCCTTAAATTGCGCACGGGGCGAGGGTTTTGCGGGCTGCTCACCATGGGCTCGGCCCAGGTCGCGAGGAGGCTGGAGGCAGGCCGGCTTGGGCCTGGAAGGCGCGCTGGGCCAGAGGGGAGGGGCCCACGAGGCCCACGCGAGCAAGGTAAGCGGGACGAGCGGTTCCCTGCTCGCTCCCGAGCAGGGTCGGCGGCGGCGGCCAACGGTGACAACGCCGGCGACGAGCGCGGGGACGGCCGGGACAGACGGGAACGGGCGGATCCGGGCCTGGGGACCCCGGATCCGGCGAGGCTTAAAGACGAGGAGGCCGGCGACGAGGTCTCCATGGCGGTGGCGGCTCCTACTGCAGAGAGAGAGAGAGAGAGAGAGAGTTCGTGAGGGAGAGGGAAGAACGAAGGGAGAGGGAGGAGAAGGCCGGGGCGGTGCGGGCTCACCGGAAGGGCGGTGACACGAAGCGAGGCCCGCGGGGCGGAGAAACCCGGCGAGGGGCGGCGAGGCCGGCGGAGTCCGGCGAGCGGGCGCGGCGAACGGGGCGAGGAGATGAGGCAACGCGGGCGTCGGTACGCTGGCTTGTCCGGGCCTCGATGGGCTCGGGCGGGCCTCAATCTGGGCCGGGAGGGCCAGCGCGATGGAGACGGCGGCGGGGGCGACGTGGCGAACTCCGGTTGGCTGGAAGCGGCGGCGGACATGTCCGTCGGTGGAGGGAAAAATGTCCGGCGGCGCGAGAGGAAGAAGACTAGGGTTTGGTCTGCGCGAAAAATCCGGGAGGAGCACATATTTATAGGTAGAGGGAGCTAGGAAGCTCCAAATGGAGTGCGGTTTTCGCCCACACGATCGTGATCGAACGACCGATAGGATGGAGGGGGTTAGGATGGGTTATGGGCCAGTTTGGAGAGGTGTTGGGCTGCAACACACACGAGGCCTTTGCGGTTACCCGGTTAACCGTTGGAGTATCAAACGACCTCCGATTGACCCAAAACTTGACAGGCGGTCTACCGGTGCTATACCAAGGCCGCTTGGCAAACCTCGGTCCATTCCGAGAAATTTTAATACATGCTCACGAAAAAAGGTAAAAGGGCACGCCGGGGAACTGTTGGGGAACGTAGTAGTTTCAAAAATTTCCTACGCACACGCAAGATCATGGTGATGCATAGCAACGAGAGGGGAGAGTGTTGTCTACATACCCTCGTAGACTGAAAGCGGAAGCGTTATATCAACGCGGTTGATGTAGTCGTACGTCTTCACGATCCGACCGATCCAAGCACCGTTACTCCGGCACCTCTGAGTTCTTGTTCAGCTCGATGACGATCCCCGGGCTCCGATCCAGCAAAGCGTCGGGGAGGAGTTCCGTCAGCACGACGGCGTGGTGACGATCTTGATGTTCTACTGTCGCAGGGCTTCGCCTAAGCACCGCTACAATATGACCGAGGTGGAATATGGTGGAGGGGGGCACCGCACACAGCTAAGGAACGATCACGAAGATCAACTTGTGTGTCCATGGGGTGCCCCCTGCCCCCGTATATAAAGGAGTGGAGGAGAGGAGGGACGGCCCTCTCTATGGCGCGCCCTAGGGGAGTCCTACTCCCACTGGGAGTAGGATTCCCCCTTTCCTGGTCCAACTAGGAGTCCTTCCATGTATTAGGAGTAGGAGACAAGGAAGGGGAAGAGGGAAGAGAAGGAAGGAGGGGGCGCCGCCCCTCCCCCTAGTCCAATTCGGACTAGTCAATGGGGGGGCGCGCGGCCTGCCTCTCCCTCTCCCCTAAAGCCCAATAAGGCCCATATACTTCTTCCCCCGTATTCCCGTAACTCTCCGGTACTCCCAAAAATACCCAAACCACTCAGAACCTTTCCGATGTCCGAATATAGTCGTCCAATATATCGATCTTTACGTCTCGACCATTTCAAGACTCCTCGTCATGTCCACGATCTCATTCGGGACTCAGAACTCCTTCGGTACATCAAAACTCATAAACTCATAATATAACTGTCATCGAAACCTTAAGCGTGCGGACCCTACGGTTCGAGAACAATGTAGACATGACCGAGACACGTCTCCGGTCAATAACCAATAGCGGGACCTGGATGCCCATATTGGCTCCTACATATTCTACGAAGATCTTTATCGGTCAGACCGCATAACAACATACGTTGTTCCCTTTGTCATCGGTATGTTACTTGCCCGAGATTCGATCGTCGGTATCCAATACCTAGTTCAATCTCGTTACCGGCAAGTCTCTTTACTCGTTCCGTAATACATCATCTCGCAACTAACTCATTAGTTGCAATGCTTGCAAGGCTTATGTGATGTGCATTACCGAGAGGGCCCAGAGATACCTCTCCGACAATCGGAGTGACAAATCCTAATCTCGAAATACGCCAACCCAACATCTACCTTTGGAGACACTTGTAGAGCTCATTTATAATCACCCAGTTACGTTGTGACATTTGGTAGCACACAAAGTGTTCCTCCGGTAAACAGGAGTTGCATAATCTCATAGTCATAGGAACATGTATAAGTCATGAAGAAAGCAATAGCAACATACTAAACGATCAGGTGCTAAGCTAATGGAATGGGTCATGTCAATCAGATCATTCAACTAATGATGTGACCTCGTTAATCAAATAACAACTCTTTCTTCATGGTTAGGAAACATAACCATCTTTGATTAACGAGCTAGTCAAGTAGAGGCATACTAGTGACACTCTGTTTGTCTACGTATTCACACATGTATTTTCTAGAATGAATAATAAACATTTATCATGAAATAAGGAAATAAATAATAACTTTATTATTGCCTCTAGGGCATATTTCCTTCAGTCTCCCACTTGCACTAGAGTCAATAATCTAGTTCACATCGCCATGTGATTTAACAGCAATAGTTCACATCACCATGTGATTAGCACCCATAGTTCACATCGATATGTGATCAATACCCAAAGAGTTTACTAGATTCAGTAATCTAGTTCACATCGCTATGTGATTAACACCCAAAGAGTACTAAGGTGTGATCATGTTTTGCTTGTGAGAGAATCTTAGTCAACGGGTCTTTCACATTCAGATTCGTTATGTATTTTGCAATTTTCTATGCCTACAATGCTCTGCACGGAGCTACTATAGCTAATTGCTCCCACTTT
This sequence comes from Aegilops umbellulata, assembly GCA_032464435.1. Taxonomy (NCBI): domain Eukaryota; kingdom Viridiplantae; phylum Streptophyta; class Magnoliopsida; order Poales; family Poaceae; genus Aegilops; species Aegilops umbellulata. Next base: position 5,643,553 of record CP136059.1, read on the forward strand.
CAATATGTATCTAGATCGAGACTTAGAGTCATTCAGATCAGTGTCAAAAACTTGCATCGACGTAATCCTTTACGGCGAACCTTTTTGTCACCTCCATAATCGAGAAACATATCCTTATTCCACTAAGGATAATTTTGACCGTTGTCCAATGATCTACTCCTAGATCACTATTGTACTCCCTTGCCAAAATCAGTGTAGGGTATACAATAGATCTGGTACACAACATGACATACTTTATAGAACCTATGACTGAGGCATAGGGAGTGACTTTCATTCTCTTTCTATCTTCTGCCATGGTCGGGCTTTGAGTCTTTACTCAACTTTACACCTTGTAACACAGGCAAGAACTCTTTCTTTGACTGTTCCATTTTGAACTACTTCAAAATCTTGTCAAGGTATGTACTCATTGAAAAAAACTTTATCAAGCGTTTTGATCTATCTCTATAGATCTTGATGCTTAATATGTAAGCAGCTTCACCGAGGTCCTTCTTCGAAAAACTCTTTTCAAATACTCCTTTATGCTTCGCAGAATAATTCTACATTATTTCCGATCAACAATATGTCATTTACATATATTTATCAGAAATGTTGTAGTGCTCCCACTCACTTTCTTGTAAATACAGGCTTCACCGCAAGTCTGTATAAAACCATATGCTTTGATCTATTTATCAAAGCGTATATTCCAACTCCGAGATGCTTGCACCAGTCCATAGATGGATCGATGGAGCTTGCATATTTTGTTAACACCTTCAGGATCGACAAAACCTTCTAGTTGCATCATATACAACTCTTCTTTAATAAATCCATTAAGGAATGCAGTTTTGTTTATCCATTTGCCGGATTTCATAAAATGCGGCAATTGCTAACATGATTCGGACAGACTTAAGCATAGATACGAGTGAGAAACTATCATCGTAGTCAACACCTTGAACTTGTCGAAAACCTTTTGTGACAATTCTAGCTTTGTAGATAGTAACACTACTATCAGCGTCCGTCTTCCTCTTGAAGATACATTTATTTTCTATGGCTTGCCGATCATCGGGCAGATCCATCAAAGTCCATACTTTGTTCTCATACATGGATTTCATGGCCTCAAACCATTTCGCGGAATCTGGGCTCATCATCGCTTCCTCATAGTTCGCAAGTTCGTCATGGTCTAGTAACATGACTTCCAGAACAGGATTACCATACTACTCTGGTGCGGATCTCACTCTGGTTTACCTACGAGATTTGGTAGTAACTTGATCTGAAGTTACATGATCATCATCATTAGCTTCCTCACTAATTGGTGTAGTAGTCACAGGAACAGATTTCTGTGATGAACTACTTTCCAATAAGGGAGAAGGTACAATTACCTTATCAAGTTCTACTTTCCTCCCTCTCACTTCTTTCGAGAGAAACTCCTTCTCTGGAAAGGATCCATTCTCAGCAATGAGTATCTTGCCTTCGGATCTGTGATAGAAGGTGTACCCAACTGTCTCCTTTGGGTATCCTATGAAGACATATTTCTCCGATTTGGGTTTGAGCTTATCAGGATGAAACTTTTTCATATAAGCATCACAACCCCAAACTTTAAGAAACGACAACTTTGGTTTGTTGCCAAACCACAGTTCAGATTGTGTCGTCTCAACGGACTTAGATGGTGCCCTTTTTAACGTGAATGAAGCTGTCTTTAACGCATAACCCCAAAAATGATAGTGGTAGATCGGTAAGAGACATCATAGATTGTACTATATCCAATAAAGTACGGTTATGACGTTCGGACGCACCATTATGCTGTGGTGTTCCAGGTGGCATGAGTTTGTGAAACTATTCCACATTGTTTTAATTGAAGACCAAACTCGTAACTCAAATATTTGTCTCCGCGATCAGATCGTAGGAATCTTATTTTCTTGTCACGATGATTTTCCACTTCACTCTGAAATTCTTTGAACTTTTCAAATGTTTCAGACTAGTGTTTCATTAAGTAGATATACTCATATCTGCTCAAATCATCTGTGAAGGTCAGAAAATAATGATACCCGCCGCGAGCCTTAACACTTATCGGATCGCATACATCAGTATGTATTATTTCCAACAAGTCAGTTTCTCGCTCCATTGTTCCGGAGAACGGAGTCTTAGTCATCTTGCCCGTGAGGCATGGTTCGCAAGCATCAAGTGATTCATAATCAAGTGATTCCAAAAGCCCATCAGCATGGATTTTTTTCATGCGCTTTACACCAATATGACCTAAACGACAGTGCCACAAACAAGTTGCACTATCATTATTAACTTTGCATCTTTTGGCTTCAAAAATATGAATATGTGTATCACCACGATTGAGATCCAACAAACCATTTTCGTTGGGTGTGTAACCATATAAGGTTTTATTCATGTAAACAGAACAACAATTTATTCTCTTACTTAAATGAATAACCGTATTGCAATAAACATGATCAGATCATATTCATGCTCAACGTAAACACCAAATAACACTTATTTAGGTTCAACACTAATCCCGAAAGTATAGGGAGTGTGCGATGATGATCATATCAATCTTGGAACCACTTCCAACACACATCGTCACTTCACCCTTAACTAGTCTTTGTTCATTCTGCAACTCCCGTTTCGAGTTACTAATCTTAGCAACTGAACCAGCATCAAATGCCGAGGGGTTGCTATAAACACTAGTAAAGTACACATCAATAACATGTATATCCAATATACCTTTGTTCACTTTGCCATTCTTCTTATCCACCAATTACTTGGGGTAGTTCCGCTTCCAGTGACCAATCCCTTTGCAGTAGAAGCACTTAGTCTCAGGCTTAGGACCAGACTTGGGCTTCTTCACTTAAGTAGCAACTTGATTGCTGTTTTTCTTGAAGTTTCCCTTCTTCTTCCCTTTGCCCTTTTCTTGAAACTAGTGATCTTGTCTACCATCAACACTTGATGTTTTTCTTGATTCCTACCTTCGTTGATTTTAGCATCATGAAGAGCTTGGGAATTGTTTCCGTTATCCCTTGCATATTATAGTTCATCACGAAGTTCTACTAACTTGGTGATGGTGACTAGAGAATTCTGTCAATCACTATTTTATCTGGAAGATTAACTCCCACTTGATTCAAGCGATTGTAGTACCCAGACAATCTGAGCACATGCTCACTAGTTGAGCAATTCTCCTCCATCTTTTAGCTATAGAACTTGTTGGAGACTTCATATCTCTGAACTCGGGTATTTGCTTGAAATATTAACTTCAACTCCTGGAACATCTCGTATGGTCCATGACGTTCAAAACGTCTTTGAAGTCCCGATTCTAAGCCGTTAAGCATGGTGCACTAAACTATTAAGTAGACATCATATTGAGCTAGCCAAACGTTCATAACGTCTGCATCTGCTCCTGCAATAGGTCCGTCACCTAGCGGTGCATCAAGGACATAATTCTTCTGTGCAGCAATGAGGATAAACCTCAGAATACGGATCCAATTCGCATCAATGCTACTAACATCTTTCAACACAATTTTCTCTAGGAACATATCAAAATAAACATATGAAAGCAACAACGTGAGCTATTGATCTACAACATAGATATGCTAATACTACCAGGACTAAGTTCATGATAAATTAAAGTTCAATTAATCATATTACTTAAGAACTCCCACTTAGATAGACATCCCTCTAATCCTCTAAGTGATCACGTGATCCATATCAACTAAACCATAATCGATCATCACGTGAAATGGATTAGTCTTCAATGGTGAACATCATTATGTTGATCATATCTTCTATATGATTCATGCTCGACCTTTCAGTCTCCGTGTTCCGAGGCCATATCTGCATATGCTAGGCTCGTCAAGTATAACCCGAGTATTCTGCGTGTGCAAAACTGGCTTGCACCCGTTGTAGATGGACGTAGAGCTTGTCACACTCGATCATCACGTGGTGTCTGGGCACGACGAACTTTGGCAACGGTGCATACTCAGGGAGAACACTTCTTGATAATTTAGTGAGAGATCATCTTATAATGCTACCGTCAATCAAAGCAAGATAAGATGCATAAAAAGATAAACATCACATGCAATCAATATAAGTGATATGATATGGCCATCATCATCTTGTGCTTGTGATCTCCATCTTCGAAGCACCGTCATGATCACCATTGTCACCGACGCGACACCTTGATCTCCATCGTAGCATCGTTGTCGTCTCGCCAACCTTATGCTTCTACGACTATCGCTACCGCTTAGTAATAAAGTAAAGCATTACAGGGCGATTGCATTGCATACAATAAAGCGACAACCATATGGCTCCTGCCAGTTGCCGATAACTCAGTTACAAAACATGATAATCTCATACAACAAAATTTAGCATCATGCCTTGACCATATCACATCACAACATGTCCTGCAAAAACAAGTTAGACGTCCTCTACTTTGTTTGTTGCAAGTTTTACGTGGCTGCTACAGGCTTAAGCAAGAACCAATCTCACCTACGCATCAAAACCACAACGATAGTTTGTCAAATAGACTCTGTTTTAACCTTCGCAAGGACCGGGCGTAGCCATACTCGGTTCAACTAAAGTTGGAGAAACTGACACCCGCCAGCCACCTGTGTGCAAAGCACGTCGGTAGAACCAGTCTCGCGTAAGCGTACGCGTAATGTCGGTCCGGGCCGCTTCATCCAACAATATCGCCGAACCAAAGTGTGACATGCTGGTAGGCAGTATGACTTATATCGTCCACAACTCACTTGTGTTCTACTCGTGCATATAACATCAAACCATAAAAACCTAGGCTCGGATGCCACTGTTGGGGAACGTAGTAATTTCAAAAAATTCCTACGCACACGCAAGATCATGGTGATGCATAGCAACGAGAGGGGAGAGTGTTGTCTACGTACCCACGTAGACCGAAAGCGGAAGCGTTATATCAACGCGGTTGATGTATTCGTACGTCTTCACGATCCGACCGATCCAAGCACCGTTACTCCGGCACCTCTGAGTTCTTGGCACACGTTCAGCTCGATGACGATCCCCGGGCTCCGATCCAGCAAAGCGTCGGGGAGGAGTTCCGTCAGCACGACGGCGTGGTGACGATCTTGATGTTCTACTGTCGCAGGGCTTCGCCTAAGCACCGCTACAATATGACCGAGATGGAATATGGTGGAGGGGGCACCGCACACGGCTAAGGAACGATCACGAAGATCAACTTGTGTGTCCATGGGGTGCCCCCTGCCCCGGTATATAAAGAAGTGGAGGAGGGGAGGGCCGGCCCTCTCTATGGCGCGCCCTAGGGGAGTCCTACTCCCACCGGGAGTAGGATTTCCCCTTTCCTAGTCCAACTAGGAGTCCTTCCATGTATTAGGAGTAGGAGACAAGGAAGGGGAAGAGGGAAGAGAAGGAAGGAGGGGGCGCCGCCCCTCCCCCTAGTCCAATTCGGACTAGTCAATGGGGGGGTGCGCGGCCTGCCTCTCCCTCTCCCCTAAAGCCCAATAAGGCCCATATACTTCTTCCCCCGTATTCCCGTAACTCTCCGGTACTCCCGAAAATACCCGAACCACTCAGAACCTTTCCGATGTTCGAATATAGTCGTCCAATATATCGATCTTTACGTCTCGACCATTTCGAGACTCCTCGTCATGTCCCCGATCTCATCTGGGACTCCGAACTCCTTTGGTACATCAAAACTCATAAACTCATAATATAACTGTCATCGAAACCTTAAGCGTGCGGACCCTACGGTTCAAGAACAATGTACACATGACCGAGACACGTCTCCGGTCAATAACCAATAGCGGGACCTGGATGCTCATATTGGCTCCTACATATTCTACGAAGATCTTTATCGGTCAGACCGCATAACAACATACGTTGTTCCCTTTGTCATCGGTATGTTAGTTGCCCGAGATTCGATCGTCGGTATCCAATACCTAGTTCAATCTCGTTACCGGCAAGTCTCTTTACTCGTTCCGTAATACATCATCTTGCAACTAACTCATTAGTTGCAATGCTTGCAAGGCTTATGTGATGTGCATTACCGAGAGGGCCCAGAGATACCTCTCCGACAATCGGAGTGACAAATCCTAATCTCGAAATACGTCAACCCAACATCTACCTTTGGAGACACCTGTAGAGCTCCTTTATAATCACCCAGTTACGTTGTGACATTTGGTAGCACACAAAGTGTTCCTCCGGTAAACGGGAGTTGCATAATCTCATAGTCATAGGAACATGTATAAGTCATGAAGAAAGCAATAGCAACATACTAAACGATCGGGTGCTAAGCTAATGGAATGGGTCATGTCAATCAGATCATTCAACTAATGATGTGACCTCATTAATCAAATAACAACTCTTTGTTCATGGTTAGGAAACATAACCATCTTTGATTAACGAGCTAGTCAAGTAGAGGCATACTAGTGACACTCTGTTTGTCTATGTATTCACACATGTATTATGTTTCCGGTTAATACAATTCTAGCATGAATAATAAACATTTATCATGAAATAAGGAAATAAATAATAACTTTATTATTGCCTCTAGGGCATATTTCCTTCAGGAACATATGAGCGCCGGATTGCAAAACGGACAACGGGGAAAATGCTCGGATGCATGAGACGAACACGTATGCAAATGCGATGCACATGATGACATGATATGAAATGCAGATGATGACATGGCAAAGTGCAACACGCAAGCACATGACATGGCAACGACGGCGAATAACTGGCGGACACCTGGCGCATCGAATCCGGGGCGTTACAGCTATTTAGTTGATTCTTTTTGCAGATGATTACTAGACAAATTCCTTAGGTACACCAATTTATTTTAGATTTTTTGGAGTTCAAGAAGTATACGTTTGATACAGATTACTACAGACTATTCTGTTTTTGACAGATTCTGTTTTCATTGTGTTGCTTGCTTATTTTGATGAATCTATGGCTAGTAAAATAGTTTATAAACCATAGAGAAGTTGGAATATAGTAGGTTTAACACCAATATAAATAAATAATGAGTTCATTACAGTACCTAAGTGGTGATTTATTTTCTTATACTAACGGAGCTTACGAGTTTTCTGTTAAGTTTTATGTTGTGAAGTTTTCAAGTTTTGGGTAAAGATTCGATGGACTATGGAATAAGGAGTGGCAAGAGCCTAAGCTTGGGGATGCCCTGGAAGGCATCCCCTCTTTCGTCTTCGTTCATCAGTAACTTTACTTGGAGCTATATTTTTATTCACCACATGATATGTGTTTTGCTTGGAGCGTCATGTCATTTTATTTTGTTTTGCTTGCTGTTAGAATAAAATACCAAGATCTTAAATTCTTATATGTTAGAGAGTCCTCACATAGTTGCATAATTATTCAACTACTCACTAACCTTCACTTATATCTTTCGGAGTAGTTTGTTATTGCTCTAGTACTTCACTTATATCTTTTAGAGCACGGCGGTGGATTTATTTTATAGAAACTATTGGTCTCTCAAGCTTCACCTAGATCATTTTGAGAGTCTTAAATAGCATGGTAATTTGCTTTAATAATCCTAATATGCTTGGTACTCAAGATTTGTAAAAACTTTCTTATGATTGTGTTGAATGCTAAGAAAAGTTTGATGCTTTATAATTGTTTTGAGATATAAAGATGGTGATATTAGAGTCATGCTAGTTGAGTAGTTGTGAATTTGAGAGATACTTGTGTTAAAGTTTGTGATTCCCGTAGCATGCACGTATGGTGGACCGTTATGTGATGAAGTCGGGGCATGATTTATTTATTGATTGTCTTCCTTATGAGTGGTGGTCGGGGACGAGCGATGGACTTTTCCTACCAATCTATCCCCCTAGGAGCATGCGCGTAATACTTTGCTTTGATAACTTGTAGATTTTCGCAATATGTATATGAGTTCTTTATGACTAATGTTAAGTCCATGGATTATACGCACTTTCTTCCTTCCACCATTGCTAGCCTCACTAATACCGCACACTTTTTGCCGGTATCATACACCCACCATATACCTTCCTCAAAACAGCCACCATACCTACCTATCATGGCATTTCCATAGCCATTTCGAGATATATTGCCATGCAACTTTCCACCGTTCCGTTTATTATGATACGCTCCATCATTGTCATATTGCTTTGCATGATCATGTAGTTGACATTGTATTTTTGGCAAAGCCACCATTCATAATTCTTTCATACATGTCACTCATGAGTCATTGCACATCCCGGTACACCGCCGGAGGCATTCATATAGAGTCATATCTTGTTCTAAGTATCGAGTTGTAGATCTTGAGTTGTAAGTAAATAAAAGTGTGATGATCATCATTATTAGAGCATTGTCCCAGTGAGGAAAGGATGATGGAGACTATGATTCCCCCACAAGTCGGGATGAGACTCTAGACGAAAAAAAAAAATAAAAAAAAAAGAGGCCATAAAAAAAGAGAAAGGCCCAAATAAAAAAATAAAAAAATATTTAAAAAATGAGAGAAAAAGAGAGAATGGACAATGCTACTATCCTTTTACCACACTTGTGCTTCAAAGTAGCACCATGATCTTCATGATAGAGAGTCTCCTATGTTGTCACTTTCATATACTAGTGGGAATTTTTCATTATAGAACTTGGCTTGTATATTCCAATGATGGGCTTCCTCAAAATGCCCTAGGTCTTCGTGAGCAAGCGAGTTGGATGCACACCCACTTAGTTTCTTTTGTTGAGATTCCATACACTTATAGCTCTAGTGCATCCGTTGCATGGCAAACCCTACTCACTCACATTGATATCTATTGATGGGCATCTCCATAGCCCGTTGATACGCCTAGTTGATGTGAGACTATCTTCTCCTTTTTGTCTTTTCCACAACCACCATTCTATTCCACCTATAGTGCTATGTCCATGGCTCACGCTCATGTATTGCCTGAAGATTGAAAAAGTTTGAAAACGTCAAAAGTATGAAACAATTGCTTGGCTTGTCATCGGGGTTGTGCATGATTTAAATACTTTGTGCGGTGAAGATAGAGCATAGCCAGACTATATGATTTTGTAGGGATAACTTTCTTTGGCCATGTTATTTTGAGAAGACATGATTGCTTAGTTAGTATGCTTGAAGTATTAATATTTTTATGTCAATATTAAACTTTTGTCTTGAATCTTTTGGATCTGAATATTCATACCACAATTAAGAAGAATTACATTGAAATTATGCCAAGTAGCATTCCACATCAAAAATTCTGTTTCTATCATTTACCTACTCGAGGACGAGCAGGAATTAAGCTTGGGGATGCTGATACGTCTCCAACATATCTATAATTTTTTATTGTTCCATGCTATTATATTATCTGTTTTGGATGGTTATGGGCTTTATTATACACTTTTATATTACTTTTGGGACTAACCTATTGACCCAGAGCCAAGTGTCAGTTCCTGTTTTTTCCCTTGTTTCAGTGTTTCGAAGAAAAGGAATATCAAACGGAGTCGAAACGGAATGAAACCTTCTGGAGAAGTTATTTTTCGAAGGAAAGCTACCCGATAGACTTGGAGTGCACGTCAGGAAAGATGAGGGAGCCACGAGGTAGGGGGCGCCCACCCCCCAGGGTGCACCCTCCACCCTCATGGGCCCCTCGTGGCTCCCCTGACGTACTTCTTCCTCCTATATATACCCATATACCCTAAAAACTTCGGGGAACGGAATAGATCGGGAGTTCTGCCGCCGCAAGCCTCTGTAGCCACCAAAACCTAATCAGGACCCTGTTCCGGCACCCTGCCGGAGGGGGGAACCCTCACCGGTGGCCATCTTCATCATCCCGGCGTTCTCCATGATGAGGAGGGAGTATTTCTTCCTCGGGGCTGAGGGTATGTACCAGTAGCTATGTGTTTGATCTCTCTCTCTCTCTCTCGTGCTCTTGAGGTGATTCAATCTTGATGTATCGCGAGCTTTGCTATTATAGTTGGATCTTATGTTTCTTCTCCCCCTCTACTCTCTTGTAATGGATTGAGTTTCCCCTTGAAGTAATCTTATCGGATTGAGTCTTTAATGATTTGAGAACACTTGATGTATGTCTTGTCGTGTGTATTTGTGGTGACAATGGGATATCACGTGATTCACTTGATGTATGTTTTGGTTATCAACTTGCAGGTTCTGCCCATGAACTTATGCATAGGGGTTGCACACGTTTTCGTCTTGATTCTCCGGTAGAAACTTTGGGGCACTCTTTGAGGTTCTGTGTGTTGGTTGAATAGATGAATCTGAGATTGTGTGACGCATATCGTATAATCATACCCACGGATACTTGAGGTGACATTGGAGTATCTAGGTGACATTAGGGTTTTGGTTGATTTGTGTCTTAAGGTGTTATTCTAGTGCGAACTCTAGGGCTATTTGTGACACTTATAGGAATAGCCCAACGGATTGATTGGAAAGAATAACTTTGAGGTGGTTTCGTACCCTACCATAATCTCTTTGTTTGTTTTCCGCTATTAGTGACTTTGGAGTGACTCTTTGTTGCATGTTGAGGGGTAGTTATATGATCCAATTATGTTATTATTGTTGAGAGAACTTGCACGAGTGAAAGTATGAACTCTAGGCCTTGTTTCCTAGCATTTCAATACCGTTTGTGCTCACTTTTATCATTAGTTACCTTGCTGTTTTTATATTTTCAGATTACAAAAACCTATATCTACCATCCATATTGCACTTGTATCACCATCTCTTCGCCGAACTAGTGCACCCATACAATTTACCATTGTATTGGGTGTGTTGGGGACACAAGAGACTCTTTGTTATTTGGTTGCAGGGTTGCCTGAGAGAGACCATCTTCATCCTACGCCTCCCACGGATTGATAAACCTTAGGTCATCCACTTGAGGGAAATTTGCTATTGTCCTACAAACCTCTGCACTTGGAGGCCCAACAACGTCTACAAGAAGAAGGTTGTGTAGTAGACATCAGAGGGAGGGTCAGTCTTCATCAACATCTTCACCAGCAGCATCTCCTCTCAAATCCTAGTTCATCTCTTGTATTCAATCTTTGTCCCAAAACCTCATATTGGTACCTGTGGGTTGCTAGTGGTGTTGATTACTCCTTGTAGTTGATGTTAGTTGGTTTATTTGGTGGAAGATCATATATTCAGATCCTTAACGATATTTATTACCCCTCTGATCTTGAACATGAATATGCTATGTGAGTAGTTACTTTTGTTCCTGAGGACATGGGAGAAGTCTTGTTATAAGTAATCATGTGAATTTGGTATTTATTCGATATTTTGATGAGATGTATGTTGTCTTTCCTCTAGTGGTGTTATGTGAACGTCGACTACATGCAACTTCACCATGATTTTGGCCTATGGGAAGGCATTGGGAAGTAATAACTAGATGATGGGTTGCTAGAGTGACAGAAGCTTAAACCCTAGTTTATGTGCTGCTTCATAAGCCTAGACAAATTCTTCTTTCATAGTTGTGGATGCTTGCTAGAGGGGTTAATCATAAGTGGTAGGCTTGTCCAAGTAAGGACAACACCCAAACACCGGTCCACCCACATATAAAATTATCAAAGTAACGAACGTGAATCATATGAGCATGATGAGAACTAACTTGACAATAATTCCCGTGTGTCCTCGGGAGCGCTTTGCTTTATATAAGAGTTCGTCTAGGCTTATCCTTTGTTACAAGAAGGATTGGGCCACCTTGCTGCACCCTTGCTACACTTGTTACTTGTTACCTGTTATGAATTATCTTAGCACAAAACTATCTGTTACCGATAATTTCAGTGCCTGCAGAGAATACCTTACTGAAAATTGCTTGTCATTTCCTTTTGCTCCTCGTTGGGTTCGACACTCCACTTATCGAAAGGACTACGATTGATCCCCTATAATTGTGGGTCATCAACCACACTACACAATATAAAACATACTAGAAGATCAAATAGTTAACAAAACCAAGCATGCTTAACAACTTGGAAATATAGAAATTTTATATGTTTTTCATGTATTTTGTACAGCCAAATTCGGTTTATTTTTCACATGCAATAAATTACAAAATTGTACCCACAAGAATTGAACATCGCATTGCAAAATTGAACCAAACAGTTAACTAAACATGACAACAAACTAACCAAACATTTAATATCTGAGCACCACATTGCATGATATATAGAACAAATATACTAGAGGATCAGATTGCATTGTAACAGTACATAGGACAACTAACTAGAATTTGTTAAGGAAAGGCAGGAGCAGCACATGCAATAGCTAAACCGAACATACTTAACCGATGTAGCTAGCTAGCTGAACATAGGTCCTTATAGTGAGCTAATAAGACAAGCTACTCATCATCTCGGAGATACCGATGGTGATTGACTCCTTGGACTTGGAAGAGGGCGAGGCCTCCACATCGTGGGTGCCCTCCTCATAATGGTGAGTTTCCTGAGCCACTCCAGGCACCAACCTGTTGGCTCTGGGCACCAAACTGCTTGTCATTTCCTTCTACTCCTCGTTAGGTTTGACACTCTTACTTATCAAAAGGACTACGATTGATCCCCTAAACTTTTGAATCATTAGGACTCTTTTCTGATGCCGTTGCCGGGGAGTGAAGCGCCTTTGGTGAGTGGAATTTGGTAAGGAAAATTTTATATTACGTGTTGAAATTTACTGTTACTTGTCAGTATGGAAAATTATCCTTTGAGGGGCTTGTTCGGGGTATCTTCACCTCGACCGAAAGAGCAAGAATTTGCTCCTCAACCTACTGAACCTATTGAAAATATTTATTATGAAATTCCTTTGGGTATGATAGAGAAACTGCTAGCTAATCCTTATGCAGGAGATGGAACATTACATCCTAATATGCATCTAATCTATGTAGATGAAGTTTGTGGATTATTTAAGATTGCAGGTTTGCCCAAGGATGAAGTCAAGAAGAAGGTCTTCCCATTATCTTTGAAGGAAAAGCCATTGACATGGTATAGGCTATGTGATGATATTAGAGCTTGGAACTACAAGCGGTTGAAATTGGAATTTCATCAGAAATTAAATGTTATCCATAATGTTAGTAAAACTCTAGACATTGCTCAAAGAAATTATGCCACTACTGAAAAAGAATTTTTAGTAGTTGTGTTTGCTTGTCTAAATTTAGATCTTATATTGTTGATTCCAAAGTAACTGTTCACACTGATCATGTTGTTATTAAATATCTTATGGAAAAGAAAGATGCTAAACCTAGACTTATGAGGTGGGTTCTTTTGTTACAAGAATTTGTTTTACATATTATTGATAGGAAAGGAGTTGAGAACCCCATAGCAGACAACTTATCTAGGTTAGAAAATATTCTTGATGACCCACTACCTATTGATGATAGCTTTCCTGATGAACAATTAGATGTCAAAAATGCTTCTCGTAGTACTCTATGGTATGCAGACTATGCTAATTATATTGTTGCAAAATTTATACCACCTAGTTTCACATACCAAAAAAAGAAAAGTTTTTCTATGATTTAAGACATTACTTCTGGGATGACCCACACCTTTATAAAGAAAGAGTAGATGGTGCTATTAGACATTGTGTACCTGAGCATGAACATGAATAGATCCTACGCAAGTGTCACTCCGAGGCCTATGGAGGACACCATGCTGGAGACAGAACTGCACACAAGGTATTACAATCTGGTTTTTATTGGCCTACTCTCTTCAAGGATGCTCGTAAGTTTGTCTTTTCTTGTGATGAATGTCAAAGAATTGGTAATATCAGTAGACGTCAAGAAATGCCTATGAATTATTCGCTTGTTATTGAACCATTTGATGTTTGGGGATTTGATTATATGGGACTTTTTCCATCATCTAATGGGTATAATCACATTTTAGTTGATGTTGATTATGTTACTAAGTGGGTAGAAGTTATTCCAAGTAGTAGTGTTGATCATAACACTTCTATTAAAATGCTTAAAGAATTTATTTTCCCAAGGTTTTGAGTCCCTAGATATTTAATGACTGATGGTGGTTTACATTTTATTCATGGTGCTTTTCGTAAATTGCTTGCTAAATATGATGTAAACCATATAATTGCATCTCCATGTCATCCTCAGTCTAGTGGTCAAGTAGAATTAAGTAACAGAGAAATACAATTGATCTTGCAAAAGATAGTTAATAGATCTAGGAAGAATTGGTCTAAGAAACGTGATGATGCATTATGGGCTTATAGAACTACTTACAAAAACCCCATGGGTATGTCTCCATATAAAATGGTTTATGGGAAAGCATGTCACTTACTTCTTGCACTGGAATATAAAGCTTATTGGGCAATCAAAGAGCTCAATTATGATTTTAAACTTGCCGGTGAGAAGAGGTTGTTTGACATCAGCTCTCTTGATGGCCTCGCAAGCATAATGTTGTTGTACACACTCTTAGTTTGTTCCTATATGAAATGACATATATAATGTCTGTACAGTTCTTGCAAAGAAGAAAGGATTGTTGAATGTTTGGTGCTTCCAGTATGTGCCTGATTGTGGAGGTGATGTTGGAGATGGGGATGTGGCTTCTCCTACTTCAGAATGTTGTGTAATTAAACGGCTTCTTGCAGTTTAGTCTGCAGTTTAGTCTTTTTTGGTTACTTCAGAATGTAGCGTAATTAAACGGCTTCTTGCATTCCAGTTAAGTAAAGTCTCTTTTGCACTCTATCTGCAACTTTCTCCTTTGGGGGTATTGGAATTATTTTCAGTATGATTGAATTGATTGTGAAGTGTGCAATGTATGTTGGTGATAGGTTTATAGCCGATTCTTTATTTTTACAAAGTTGAGCAGAAAGAACAAGAGCGTTTTGTTTCCAAAGCCTACCCAGCCTGATAACTTTTGAATGATCTGACCCCGAAGCAAGATTTGAACATAAATTGCTATGATGGGCCAACTAAAGATCCAACTTAAGTACCCTTCTTCCCAGGTTAAGGAGAGAACTGTCTTGATGAACCCTTTTTCACCACACACTGGCCCCATTCAATCTTTTCTACTGGACCGAACCACTGCAGAAACTAGGTAAGAGGAATCAAAGAAATGTGAGTATAAGACATGATGTTAACATCATTTGTATGAATTTTATTTCTTGTACTATTGTACCTAAACATTTCTCTTTTAATAATTAGAAAAACCTCAAATTTAAATATGGTAACACCAACACTATATCTTATTTTTGTTTATAATCTGTGTATTTATAATAGTCCTACCCTTCTCAGTATTTTTTTACCTGGTAGCTTTTCATTTTCAGTGGAACTTACAAGCATTATCATTATTTATTTTTCTCATTAATAACTTGTATCATATGAAAGGAGACCAGCTTTTCTACATGAAATTTTGAGACCCGCTTTTCTACTCTCGGGTCAGTATCTCTCTGCAGAAAGAACCGCATATACTGACACTTGAAAGGTGGTTTTAACAACGTCAACTGACCGTGAGTGAGGTTACACTAATCAATCAGTACATAATGCTTTTTTTTTCCTGTTTTCCAGTCTGCATACTTTGTGAGTTTGCGTTGTTCCTAGATGTAAACCTATGTATGTAGAACTATTTTATATTGCTCTCATGGCTGCTTTACCCGCAACCTATTTATCATGATGTATCTACCATTCTCAAACTTTGTATTGCAAATTTCTGCAACATTTTGCTATAGAGTTATTTTGGGAGCCAAAACAGTAAATGATCAATCACAAAACATGTTCCCATCAGCCATCCTAATTTAAATCCCATACACTTGATACCACGACTTGAACCAACACGTCTGCACGTGCTCTCAGATGAACAGTAAATTCAAAATAAATAGTAAATAAAATTGAAAAATTCTGTCTTCTTGTGTACATGTTCATGTGTTCTGGTTAGTGTAACAAGCATGCTTGACAATTTTCATGCGAAACGGGACAGTAGTACTTTGTTGGTGAAAAAACAAATTTAAGTGTAAAATTCAGTGTTCAACTTTTTTTTGGCACGGGTCACAAAATTGGGCGCAGGAGCATATACTCCCAAGAGCCAAACTGGATTTCCTGGAACACACTACTTTCTTGCAAACCAACTGGATTCCTCTGTAGTTTTACATAATACTCCCTCCATCCGGAAATACTTGTCGGAGAAATGCATAAAAATGGATGTATCTGAAACTAAAATATGTCTAGATACATCCATTCCTCCAACAAGTATTTCCGGACAGAGGGAGTATTATTGTAGATTGACCGGCTCCTCTCCCTTATTACATATCCTTTTTTTTGTGAGTCCCGATTACATATCATTGTGTTGAAAAAATCAAGTGGAGACAAAAACAACCTACAAGGAAGCTTAATACATCAAAGCATTGCAAACAAAGTATATAAATTACTTCAAGTCCCTAAAAATAAAATTTAAGAATGGATGGGCGCAGCAGCGCGCGCCACTAACGATCTACTCCCTCCGTTCGGAATTACTTGTCGCAGAAATGGATGTATCTAGACGTATTTTAGTTCTAGATACATCCATTTCCGAAACAAGTAATTCCGAACGAAGGGAGTAGTATATATTATGACTGCACCAACTTGTAGATCTTCCAAACCTCCAGCAACTTGTGTATCTTTGAGAAACCTGTAACAAAATGGAAACCCAAAATGATGCTCTTCTTTCTAATTTTAAATCAACAGATTAAATATTTAATGTCAATATATTTCTAGAAAATAAGCATGTCTATGGGGATACATATAATGTTCTCTTCGTACAATTTCCTAAGCAATCGTTCACAGAATACTTGTCCACACATTATCCAAACAAAACTATGATTCACACAAGGCTGGGTGCACCCATGCAGAGGCTGGAGGCTATATATCTTCCACTTTTAAAATAAAAGGAAGGGCAAGCTAGGTTTCATGGAGAACTAGGATGACTTTGCAAATAGCCATTTTTACACATGGGGGTACCTTAAAATTTCATCAAGTTGCAAAGTATGTTTTGACTACTACAAATATCAACTCTGAAAGGCTGCTGTAAAGACTAAACATCGGTGAGAGGAGGAATCGTATGAGAGGGCGAAAACATGGAGGTAAGGAACGACGATGATGGAAAATACTGTATAGAAGTTGTACATCAATAAACTAACCGAACACAGGTTACCAAAAGCTGCTTCTTATGCTCCAATACTGAATGAATGTTGTGAATGGCAATATACATATCTAATTATTTATTTTTCTCATTTGTAAAGGATGTTACAGTTAATCATGAGTAATTATTTAGTGGTCATTGTCTGCCTCGTAGCCATAGTTAAGCCAGTGCGATTCAAAAGTCTTGCATTTTTTATCTTCTCGAGAGCTTCACTAACCAGAAAATGCATAAGGAAAATCTTATTCCTATCTTCACATTTACTGCAGGCTAGAAATTAACATATACTCCCTCCGTCCCAAAATAAGTGTCTCAACTTTATACTGACTTTAGTACAAAGTTGTACTAAGTTTGAGACACTTATTTTGAGACGGAGGGAGTATTTTATAATGGTAACTTACATCTAGAAACAACGAAGCAGCTGAACATCTTCTCAAGCTCTAGGTAATAGCTCGAGTTAAGTCTTGAGGTCGACCTTCCTTAGGTATGGGGCTCCATTCATGCTGACCTTGACATAGCACCATCCTGCCTCGCTTCTACCTTTGTTCTCCGCCTTGGTCTCTGTGGCATTGGCGGGTTGTTTGTTCTTCCGGTAGCTCCCAACAGGCGGCCACCCAACAACCTGCTCCCTACAGAGTGCATCACAAACACTTGCTATCAGATCAGATCGAACAAAGCATCAACTGGATGCATTGGTTTTAAGACAGACATCAGTCTTGTGAACGTTAGCGCAGGCCATGCCACAGTCTACCATCCTAGATACACAAGACACTGGGACAATAAAATTTGGTTGTATACAGAAATTCCTAATTCCTAAATCAGTAATCCATGAACTTGTAAAAAGATCTCCAAATCTGGCTAGCTTTAAGTGCATTTGAGTTTTTACCCCGAAACATATTTGTAGTTTTACAGACAAAATCACAAAAAACAACAGAAATTTCTTCATATGATTCAAGCAGGATTAAAAATTCATTCCAGCATGATCTTCACCCACTCTTTCCTCCAGCACTGCAACGACAATTGCAAGCAAGAACCAACAGGTTATGGTGCCCAACAGTTTAAACATCTTACAACCACATGAACAAAGCAACTAAATGACTACAACAGAAACCAGCCAATGAATGAGAAACTGGGTCATGTCCTGAGAAGCGGATTAGTAAAGAATACAAATAATATTCCAGATAATCTGGCCAGCTTTCCGCCAATCGAAGCTTTAGGTTAGTACACAACATCACATGACTAAAACTGCTAGACACTGAATAAAAAAAAGTCAGCAAACAAATCTCACCTATCAAATGCCCTGGTTAGGACAAGGAAGTAGAGGACGAGAGCTGCTACAGCGATAGGGCTATATACATAATAAAATAATACCATGTTATGAAGACAAAATAATAACAGAAAGAAGTGATATACTGAGATGAGATCAAATTATTATGGCATATGGTGAGGCCACTAGCATAAGGATTAAAGGATGTAGTGCATATAACATCAACAATCCAACATGCACATCAGAAGTTCAGAAAGCTCCTAAAAAAGTTCAGATCAATTATGCATAATCTCTAGTGTTGATGCAATCCTGTGGACAATAAAAAGGTGAGTCTACCATTTCTATTTATGTGGCTCATGTTTCCATTCTTTCAGCATAACCTATTTTTGCCACAAATGATCATAGTCATCATATGCTAAACAAAGAATCATCATGACATCATTTATGCATTTTATCGAATCCATCTGTACCATTCAAAATAATACCAATTTGGTCCTCTTAAAATTCATCAAAAATATTAAGTACCTTAGCGAGCAACACATTTAGGGTGAGCTTGTCGTTGCTACACATAGTATTTCCCCCAGTCCACCGCCACCAACATTTTCCGATAAGCTGATAACTTATGTAAATTGCACATGATAAGGCTGAGAAGCAGTGGTAGTAGAAAAAAAATATGTGAAAATTATTTTCTTATACGACAACCACAGTTATCTAATTGCCAAAGGTATACCCGATACGTTTGCTTGGGTGTATTGATACTTAAGTCTATATAAAATATTAGTGTTTAGCTTAACATGAACATTTGACGAAATCAAACATTTTATTTAATACGTTGTTTCATTGAAATAGAAACTTAGCCAGAATCATTCCAGAAAAATGATAAGAAATAGATTATAGATACACACAGAGTTAAACTACAAGATCACGTGGCATTAGTATCCAACTAAAGTATAATTAATCAGCATGTGAAACTGCAGGCAAGGTTCCATTGGTGATATCTAATTCATGCTGATATAAATTAATGGAGGTTGCCATCCCAACGTGATTTTGTGCTTACATCAACTTGAAGGTGTATCATCCCCTGAGAAATTAGTCCTTCTAAGCATCAAGACTCCATCCATAAATTATAACAACATTCTTGGAAGCGGTTAGGACCCAAGAGAACATTGTATATCTAAAACTGTAGCTGTAATGTCCAAACACAAAGAAATACCATGGGATCAAACACTAACAATTGGAGGCTATCGTGGCTAGAATACATCTTGAGATCCACTTTCCTAAGGTAAGGGGAGCCATCCTTGCTCATCTGAACATACCAAGGGCTTCCTTGGGCCGCATCCTCTCCCATCTTTGTATCTCACCACTACATAATCAGATAAGGGGATAAATTCTTGGAGGTCTAAAAAGGTCAAATGCAAGCAACATCAGCAGCGGCACTAGCATATAAGATTAAGCCTCAGTCAATGCCAGCTACGGCTGGCGTATATTAAGAAGTCCACATCTCCAACGGGGATTGACACATGGAGCTAAAGCAGCCAGCAGCGCTGGTGAGGCAGGAGCATTGGGGAGCAGACGGGGGTGGAAGGGCCAGAACTGCGAGGTACGGGGAGAGGCCTACTCGGGGGAGGAAGCTCGCGATGTAGCAGTGGAAGGCGCCCGGCAGAGGAGACGGGTCGGCAGTGGAGTGGCTCGACGACGGGCCGGTCGGCGCCGGTGGTTGTCCATGTCAGTTGGGTGCTCGGCGGTGCTGCTGTGAGGTGGTTGGGCGGGGTGCGGTGGGTGGGGGCGATGGCAGCAGTGGTTGGGGCGGAGGCTAGTCGGTGGCAGTGGTCAACGTGGAGGGCGGTCGGCGGCGATGGGTAGTTGTGGGCGGCGGCGGGGGCCGGGGGGTGCGGTGCTTGGGGCGGCGGCAGCTGCGGTCTTGAGATTGGATCTGGTGTAGGGCACGGCCAGATTTGGGGATGAATTGGATTTGGTCGATTTGAGATTGGGGCGCGTCTTGTTTTTTTTTTTTAGAACAATTGGGGCGCGTCTTGTGTTCCGAAATTTTCGTATGTCGCGCCTCTTTCCTCGCTGGCGCGTGCTTCATGCCCAATATAATTGGGTCCCGATAACTGTCACACGTTTGGCATCTAGGGATATGTGCCGCACGTCCCGTGTGGCATCGACACAGCCCCGCCCGCACGAGCACGTCCGGGCGCGCCCTGCCACAGCCCGCACGTTTGGTGTGCAGCGCGATCGCCCGCACGAGCACGTCCGGACGAGCGACCACGCGGCCCGCACGACCCGTCTTGACCGTCGCACCTCCCCGCCTGTGAGCACACACCGCGCGTGGCAGTAACCATGCGTCCCGCCGCGATTGGCATGGTCCAGACCCTCTTTCATGTTTGTTTAACTGCAGTTGTCATGTCTGACAACTACAGTTGCCATGGTTGCTCAACTGCAGTTGTCATCTCAGGTCAAAGTGCCGGATGTCATTTTTTGGCAACTGCAGCAATTGTCATGTATGGTGTGGTCTACTATGATTGCCATGATTTGAAAACTTTAGGAATTGCCGCCTACTAACACTAGACAGTTGCCATGTAGCACTACAAAAACATGGCAAAAACATGTTCGGGTAAAAAGAGAGTTGCCATGTACCCTAGGGCAGTTGCCATGTACCCTGCAAAAACACATGGCAACTGATAGCTTTTGGTGTGTGGGAGAGGAGACGGCAGTTGCCATGTTCTGCTTACAAGCACACTAAGGCAGTTGCCATGTACCCTGCAAAAACACATGGCAACTGATAGCTTTAGGTGTGTGGGAGAGAAGACGGCAGTTGCCATATTCTGCTTACAAGCACACTAGGGCAGTTGCCATGTAGTACTAAAAAACATGGCAAAAAACATGTTTCGGGTAAAAGAGAGAGTTGCCATCTGCTTACAAGCACGTTAGGGCAGTTGCCATGTACCCTGCAAAAACACATGGCAACTGATAGCTTTTGGTGTGTGGGAGAGGAGACGGGCATGTGGGCGAGGGTGGTATCTTTAGGAGTTGCCACCTACTAACACTAGACAGTTGTCATGTAACGCAACAAACAGACGTGGCAATAAATAACACGTTCGGGTAAAAGAGAGTTGCCATCTGCTTACAATCACAAATAGGGCAGTTGCCATGTACCCTTCAAAAACATGGCAAATGACAGCTTGGGTGTGGGGAGTGGGAGAATGGGCAGTCATGGGAGACGGGGAACAGAAGTGGTGCGCGGTGTGCGGGCGCGATAGCAGTTCCATCGCACACCCCGACTGGCGACCGTTGACTGCGGAGAAAAACCGGCGTGCGGGCGAACTTCCTCACGCGCCACACGCACGAGATGTCCTACGTGGCACACAAAAACTGCCTTTTCATGCCAAGATTCGTGCAAAAGGCGTTGGACGGCGATGGAGGCGTGTGGGCGAGTTGGCTAACGCCCACACGTGTGGGCGTTAGTGTTTCCGATATAATTTTGTCTCGCGCTAAAGACAGTCCCCGGCAGCAAATGTGTCGTGGTTTAGTTGCCCCGGCAGAAAATTTGCCCTAAATGTTTGTCGGCAGTGCAATTGCCCGCGTTGCTTAAGTTCTCCCGCCAGTTTATGTGCCTCGAAGTGATTCTTCCGGCGGTAACAGATGTTCTAGCAGATCTTTTGCCCTTTTTCAGGTATTTCTCCCGGCAGTTAATTTCCCCCCTCAAGGCTTGTGGTGTAGTGACTTCTCTCTAAATGGAAAGGTCCTTACATTATCGAAGAAGTTTACCGCTCCGGTGCCATCAAGATCAACAATGCCGAGGGCAATAACCCGAAGGTGGTGAACGGGCAAAGAACCAAACATTAAATCTCAGGTACTCCCATAAATATTGAAACCAATATTATTAATACCATATCAGCGAAGGAGTACATAAGGGAAACCTACCAGAACGCTCAGAACCCTAAAAGGGAATAGGTATGTGATACGGTAAGTAAACTGACTCCAAAAGTTTCCCAACAACAATTTTTCTCTGTTTTGGAATATTTAAAAAATTAGGAAAATAAGAAGTAGTCCGAATAGTACACGAGGAGGCGACAAGCCGTGGGGGCACGCCCTACCCCCCTTGGGCGCGCCACCCAGGCTTGTGGCCACCTCGTGTGTAAGCCGAACTCCGTTTTCTCCCAGATTACTTGTTTTGCACGATAAAAATTCATTATACAATCTCCCGAAGGTTTTGACCACCGCATCACGACAATCTCTTCTGTTTTTGTTTTGAGCTATTTCTGCAGCAGATTTAGAGCAAGATGTCTTTGCAAGAGTCGGTATGGAAGAGTCGTGTCTCTCACCCGATGCCGGACCCAAGAGCATACAGCGAAGCTGAACCCTTTGGGTGGTCAACGGAGGAAGAGATGGAACCTGACCTAAAAAGAGTGGACGCTATGGAGAAGAAGTCACTTCCCTTCCCCGACCTGATGGTTGGCGCGAGGAATTCACGAGCTCAGTGTTTCCTGATTTAGTCAAACCACACGGTGCTAAGTTGATCTCTTATAATAACATGAAAATGAGTGTTGCTTTTCCCCCCGTAGCCAGGATGCATCCATGGGTGGACGGTGCTCTAACTGTCACAAGCAAAGTCCACAAGGAAAATATGGACCTCAGGCAGCAAAATCTAAAGCTTGAAGAGGAGAATCGCATTCTAAAGGGCATTATTGCCAAGAACATTGCACCACCACCTCCGAAGAAGGAGACTTGAGTACATGGGTATGGGCACTCCCCTTGGCTTGCGCCAAGCTTGGGGGAGGTGCCTCGGTATCGTATCACCATCACATCTTCACCTTTATCGTTTATCTTAGTTTGATCATTTTGGTTATACCTTGATCTAGTAGAATAAAAGTTTTAGTATGATCTAGTAGTTTTGCTTTGTGTTCCCTCTATGTAATCGAGTCCACGACTTATATAATAAAGAGTAGTTTTGAGTTGAGGGCTTTGCTTTCTTGCCTTGATCTTAGAAAAGAAAAAGAATAAAACAAGTAAAAAGATTATATAATGATCTTATGGAGAGTGATGACTTCACATGTAAAGAGTATGATGAGTAAAATTTGTTGAGGATTGACAAACATAGTGTTGGTCATTGTTGCAATTAAGACAGAGTAATAAAGAAAGAGAGGTCTCACATATAAATACACTATCTTGGGCATCTTTTGTGATTGTGAGAACTCATTAAAATATTATATGCTAAAAGGTAGATGTTGGACAAGCAAGACAACACAATGCTTATGCTTTCTTATATCCGGATAGAAGTTATATTGTCATGGATCCTCCAACATGTTGATCTTGCTTCTCCTCATATGCTAGCCAAAAAATTCCGCACCAAGCAGAGATACTACTTATGCATTCATAAACCCTAAACCCAGTTTTTTCATGAGAGTCCACCATACCAACCTATGGATTGAGTAAGATCCTTCAAGTAAGTTGTCATCGTTGCAAGCAATAAAAAATGCTCTTAAAATATGTATAATCTATTAGTGTGAGGAAAATAAGCTTTATACGAACTTGGGATATGGAAGAAATAAAAGCGACCTACTGCATAATAAAGTTCTTTATCACAAGCGGCAATATAAAGTAAGGTTCTTTTGCATTAAGATTTTGTGCATCCAACCATAAAAGCGCATGCCAACCCCTGCTTCCCTCTGCGAAGGGCCTATATTTTATTTTACTTTCTACCTCTATACAAGAGTCATGGTGATCTTCACCCTTCATTTTTACACTTTCTCTGTTCGGCAAGCACTATGTGTTCGGGAAAGATCCAGACATACATATCCACTCGGATGTAGGTGATCATAAATTATTATTGTTGACATTACCCTTGAGGTCAAAGGTTGGAAGGCGAAACTATAAGCCCCCTATCTTTCTCTGTGTCCGGTTAAGGCTTTGATCTCATAAGTATCGCGTGAGTGTTAGCAATTACGACTAGAAGATGGTTGAGTATGTGGACTTGCTACATAAAAGCTCTTACATTGACTCTTTCCGATATTATGATAAATTGCAATTGCTTCAATGACTGAGATCATAGTTTGTTAGCTTTCAATAAAGCTTTTGAGTCATACTTTATCTTGTGAACGAATTCACTTTAGCATAAGAAATTATATGACAATATGTTGCTGTTCTAAAGATGATCATGATGCATTCATGTTCGTATTTTATTTTATAGACACCTCTATCTCTAAACATGTGGACATGATCGGCTTTCGCTTGAGGACAAGCGAGGTCTAAGCTTGGGGGAGTTGATACGTCCTTTTTGCATCATGCTTTTATTTTGATATTTATTGCATTATGGACTGTTATTTCACATTTTGGTATGATACTTATGCCTTTTCTCTCTTATTTTACAAGATTTACATGAAGAGGGAGAATGTCGGCAGCTGGAATTCTGGACCGGAAAGGAACAAATCTGAGATACATATTCTGCACAATTCCAAAAGTCATGAAATTTTTACGGAGAATCATTTTGGAATATATAAAAACTATTGGGTAAAGAAAGTACAGAAGGGGACCCACCAGGTGGCCACAAGCCTGGGGCGCGCCCCACCCACCAAGGAGCGCCCCCAGGGATTGTGGGCCCCCTGGCCATCGTCAAATGAAGGGTTTTGACCTGGAAAAAATCATAAGGAAGCTTGGGACGAAGCGCCGCCGTCTCGAGGTGGAACCTGCGCAAAAGCAATCTAGGGCTTGAGCGGAGCTATTCTGCCGGGGAAACTTCCCTCCGAGAGGGGGAAATCGAAGCCATCGTCATCACCAACGATCCTCTCATCGAGGTAGGGTCAATCTTCATCAACATCTTCACTAGAACCATCTCCTCTCAAAACCTAGTTCATCTATTGTATTCACTCTCTGGCCCAAAACCTCATATTGGTACCTGTGGGTTGCAAGTAGTGTTGATTACTCCTTGTAGTTTATTCTAGTTGGTTTATTTGGTGGAAGATCATATGTTCAGATCCTTAATGATATTTATTACCCCCTGATCTTAAACATGAATATGCTTTGTGAGTAGTTAATTTTGTTCCTAAGGACATGGGAGAAGTCTTCTTATAAGTAATCATGTGAATTTGGTATTCGTTCGATATTTTGATGAGATGTACGTTGTCTTTCCTCTAGTAGTGTTATGTGAACGTCGACTACATGACACTTCACCATGATTTGGGCCTAGGGGAAGGCATTGGGAAGTAATAAGTAGATGATGGATTGCTAGAGTGACAGAAGCTTAAAACCCTAGTTTATGCGTTGCTTCGTAAGGGGCTGATTTGGATCCACATGTTTCAAGCTATGGTTAGATTTATCTTAATTCTTCTGTCATAGTTGCGGATGCTTGTGAGAGAGGTTAATTAGAAGTAGGAGGCTTGTCCAAGTAAGGACAACACCCAAGCACCGGTCCACCCACTACAAAAAAAAGACACATCCGTGACATTTTGGGCCGAACGAATTTTTTTCCTGCCATACTTATGACACTTCTATGACAATAATTGTGACAAAACACGATATCATCATAGATGTGGTGGGGTCCTACTTCTATGACAAAAAATCATGACAGAAAATGGGCTTTTCGTCCTGGGCGGGCCGGAGACGCAGCTGCATGACATTCTTTGGGCCGTCCATGAAGGAAAAAACTGCGGTAGAAGCGAGGGCGAGGAAAATATCGGGGTGTTCCCGGTTACGCTGGATGGTCGGGGCCGAGCGATGCGTGTTTCTCTCATACACGCACCCGCGTGGGTGCGAGGCGTTGGGCTCTAACTGAACCCGAGCGAGGCGTTGGGATCTAACTGAACCTGAGCGATTGCACTGCAGGCTACGCGTTACTGAACCCGAGCGATCGATCTATGGCTGTTAACTGAACCCGATCGAGCGATTCCTTCGCTACTGCTGGTAACTTAAGCCGATCGATGATGTCTCTGGATGAACAGTGAGCATTGCCGGGGGGTTTGGATGAACAGTTCCCGGTGGGGGTGGATGAACAGGACCCTGTGGTGTTGCCTCTGGATGAACAGTGAGCGTTGCTGGGGGGTTTGGATGAACAGTTCCCGGTGGGGGTGGATGAACAGGACCCTGTGGTGTTGCCTTTGGATGAACAGGACCCGATCGATCGAGCTTGTTGGGGCTGGATGAACAGGACCCCGTGGAGGGCTGGATGAACAGGACCACCCCATGGAGGGCAGGATGAACAGTAAACGGTGGAGGGCTGGATGAACAATAGCCCTTGGATGGGTGGTTGAACAGGAGCCCGTGGGGAGGGCTGGTTGAACAATAGCCGGTGGAGTAGCGTGCGGTGGAGGCTGGATGAACAGGAGCCCGTTGATGAACAGTCGCAGGTGGAGGCTCGAGGAGGTCGACGGTGGATGAACAGTAGCCCGTGGAGGCTGGAGGGGGTCGACGGTGGAGATGAACAGTATCCTGTGGAGTCCCATTTTGCGGTACACCACACCCCTCCCGATGAACAGGACCCCCGCTTCGACCGTAGCACTCCAACACAAGTCTGTTTCCTCCGTTTTGCGGTACGCCACACCCCTCCCGATCAACAGGACCCCCGTTTCGACCGTAGGAGGTCCGTGTCCTCCGTTTTGCGGTACGTCAGACCCCTCCCGATGAACAGGATCCCGTTTCGAACGTGGCTGGTCGAACACAAGATCGTTTCCTCTGTTCTGCGGTACGCTAGGCCTCGTTTCCATGGGCTGTTCCGTCCAAGCCGGTTGGCTCCCACGCGTTCCGTTGCCTCCCGATGAACACAACGCATTTCGTTGCCTCCCCATGAACACGACGACGATGCAGTTTCTCCGTTCCGACCCAGCCATGTACACGAGCCCTGGCCGTACGTGTGCGCGAGTAGGCGTTCGAGACCCCGCCCATATGTACGTATGTGGCCGTATTTTCTTTCTTGCACACTGGCCGCTGTACGTATGTGTACATGCTACATGCGCGCCTCAAATATGACACGTGCGCGCTCCACATCGACCAGTATGTATGTACACGTTCGCGACCAGAATGACAATGCTACATACGCTTCGACCAGGTGGGTCCCGACTGTCAGGCACTTCCTTGCGTGCGAAGATATAGCTGGTGGGTCCCAGCAGTCAGGGGGGTGAATCGTTTTTTTTGCCCGGGCGCACTTCCTTGCGTGCGAAGATGTAGCTGGTGGGTCCCAGCAGTCAAGGGAAAAACATTTTTTTTTGCAAAATACGGTGGCCCGTCCGGTGGGTCCCCGCTGTCAGGTACAGGAATAATTATTTTGCGCGTACTAAGGAGGCACTTCCTTGCGGCTGCCATGGACCCAGCTATCAGCCTCTCCACGTACAGTACTCTTTCGATGGAAGTCGGTCGTTGACCATATTGACCACACCGCGCTGAGAGCACCAAGGCGGTGGACGACGGCGAGGCCTAGGAAGGGGACGATGCGGAGCCAGGGAAGACGCGACAGTGGATGCCCACGCATAGAGGAGTATGAGGGTTCACTGGTTCGCTGCGGTGTGAGGCTGTCGTCGCTGCAGAATAACAGGGGGTGTGGGTGAGTAAAGGGATGGCCTGGCCAGCGGTGGGAGTAGTAGGGGGCGGTGAGGCCTCCGCCACATCGCAGCCGGCCACGGGAGGCAGGAGCACGAGGCACGACCGGCGCTGGTTTGGGCGGCTGGAGCAAGAAGACCAGAGGTTGAAGAAGCACTACGGCCGTTGGATGGACACCGTACGGTCACTGGATCTAGAATCGTGCATATTGACTAAGCTGACAAAGCTCTCCGTCCCCGTCAACTTAATAGGCCCACAAGTCAGCCTGCCACTATACTGGGTCCTAGCTAGCAGGGGGAGTATTAATTTTGTTTATGCGTAATAAGGAGGCACTTCCTTGCGTGCGAAGATATAGCTGGTGGGTCCGAGCTGTCAGCGGTGGTAACATTTTTGGTGCATCGCACGTGGAACAAGATGGTGGATGAGCCACATGTCGGCCAAAGGGGTCCTGTTAAGTGTGTCGCCATTTTGTGTGCGGACTGACCCTGCTTGAGTCGCTACGCCAACACGACAGGTGCAGCCTACCACTTGGTTTTGCTCCTTGGTGAATCCCGACTATATTGATCTAAAAAGATACGTACTGAACTACCCTCTCCGTCTTGTTTTGTTAGACATCTTAGTTTATAGGGCGTGCACGTAGTTCTAGGTCATCCATTTGACTAACTAAGTCTGAGTTACTATGTCACAAAAAGTATATCATTGGATTATTAAGCGGATGTAGTTTTAAACATATACTGTTCGCCACATATATAGCCAGTTAAATTCTCAACCTAAAACGACATGCATGCCATGTAAACCGATACGGAGGAAGTATAGTAGTAAAAATAAGGTGATTTTACCGAGCGATCGGCGGGGGAGCATGGCCTGTCATGCGGTCCCACGTGTCATGATGTACCAAGGCAATGCGTGTGTCCCTCTTGAGGCAGAAGCAATACTATGTGGTTTGAGATGATGGCGAACCGAAGTGTGAAATAATGTTTGCTTCGTCCGTCTCGGAAGGTGCGGCATTGTGATTTGACGTCTCATTGCTCATCACTACTACTACTACTACTACTACTACTACTACTACTACTACTACTACTACTACTACTACTACTACTACTACTACTACTACTACTACTACTACTGGGGCGGTACGACTGGGGTGCGTCCCCCCTGCTGTTCTGCACTGTTATTTGGTGCTTGACACGTCGATCCGGTTGCTATATGTCCCACATGTCGGTGACAGGAAGTACAAAATTCATGAAAGCGAGCGTCGACGGAGGAGTACAAGACATGGCTTGGGTTTTTGCTACTTCGCGCAATCCATCGATACAAACCTGGACTAAAAAAAGGCGAGGGCGGGTGTTTTCCCACGCGGCAGGCAGGGGAGTTTGGCATAGTATGTTCGAGGCGAGGAGGCAGGAAGGGAAACAAGCAAATAAGGGTTGAGCAACTTAGTTTTGGGAAAATCTGATTTTACGGAGTACATACCCACTAGGGTTTATAGGGCTCCTCTAAAAAAATCGTTTTTTTGTTTTATAAGTCTCAATTCTACTACTTGTAGTAGTACCATCACATGTTGGATTTCGAGGTGCATTAGATCACCCGATGCAAGCAGTGTCAAGAGAAAACTCACCAATGTATGTAGAAGTTCATGGAAATTTAGTGGTCATTCATGCATTCATTCTAATTAATGCCTCGGTAAACATAACTTCTTGAGAAAAACGAGCATACTAATTACTTGTGCAAACTAGGAGTACGAAATTAATTCGACCACTCACCGTCTACCTTGGTTGGAGAGATTTTGAAATTGAGCCATAAACTAGAAAGGAGGGAGTAGTAACTTTTGTCTCGATTACTATTTGTGGCCTTGTATAGATGCAAAATGTATTTTTTTATAGTGGCCCTGTATAAGTAAATGGAGGGAGTACTAAAGTACATATATATTCCAAATATGATAATCTCTCTAACCAAGGTAGTAGGGACGAGGAGTAAACGGAGGGAGTAGTAAAATTTTCTCCTCGTCCTGCGAGCCACCGCCCGCGTGGGCCAGGGAGCGGGCGCAAGGCGTATAGTACTACTACTAGTAAGCAAGCTTCACCTCATCCTGTGAGCCACCGCGCCCGTGGGTGTGGGAGACGGCGTACTAAGCAAGCTTCTCCTCGTTCCACGAGTTGACGGGACACATCAAAAGTACACCAGAGTATAGAGCCTTGCCTCTAAGGTAGGCCCCACATGGTTTGCCTCTTTTTAAACATAACGCGTCAGGTTGCAATTTGTTTGTTCACCCGTGGTAGACGATCCTCCCTCCACCAAGTCGACAACCAGTACACGGTCAAATTACCACGTGGGCTGCCTTTTCGTACAGAAATGAGCTCCACCGTATACCAGCGCGGGTGTGGTTGGGAAAGAGACGGGAGTACATGCGCCGTGCGTGCACCTCTTCTCTTCGTGCACGTCCCCCACCTACGTGGGTGTGTGTGGGAGATACAAACCTAGAAAAATGGCTTGTGCGGAATAACTACTCTTCGTAAGCCATTGTAAGAGTGGACAAAATGGTGAAGGAGGAGATAGGGGAGCGGTGGAGGTGTGCGATTCTTGGCCGGCGTTTGGCCTCATTTAAATAGGAGATTAAATAGACAGCGAACGGGAGGAGCTCGGCTGGCGTTGCATTTAATGCCGGCCCAGTCATGAACGGACGTGTGTCCAGAGTGGGTTTCTCGGCTTCCACACGGGCGGGTTTCATGGAGGCGTTTGAATGCGGCAAGGAGGCGTGTTCAGTCGGGTGTGCAACGAGTGGCGCCTTCGATTCTGACGTAGGACACTGCGCCATTCTTCCACTGACGTGTGGGCTCTTTGGGTACATGGCCTGCATGTCAGTGACCCAACGCAGGCAGCGCACAGCAAAGGAACCTTTGGTGGGCCAGGGCGATCAGAAGCGGGCATTTCATAAACCGTTGATTGTTCATTGAGTGTGACGTCATCCTTTTCATGTAGATAAGCCTACTATGTTGATAGCCCGTTCAATACGTTCTGATTCATAAAGACCGCTGCAAACATCAATGTTCTTCTTATCACAGATAAGATTGATTAATACCCGTAACAATCCATGTCCTTAACAAAGGGTGCATGCACGTATGGTTGAGCGTGTGTCTTGCGTCGTGTGCTATGTGCAGGCAGGCATGCGAGTGTTGAGTGCATGCAAGGGTACGTTTCAGTGTTGCATGCATGTGTGCGTACGTGCGTGTGTTCGTGAGTGCATGTGTACGTGTCAGTGTTGCACGCCTGCATGTGTGCGTGTGTTCATTATGTGTACGTGTCAGTGTTGCACGCCTGCATGCGTGCATGTCTTGTGTGCGTGCATGTGTACGTTCGGGGTGAGGGTACACGTCAGTCGACTGACTTTTTCATATGTATTCATTAGATTTTCCAGCCATTGGATACGAAATCAAGGGCCTGCAGTTTATCATCAAACTCCACCCCCCTGAGCCGCCAGCCACCACCGGCCGAACCGCCGGCCCGCGCCGCGACACCGCGCCGCCCGCCCTGAATCCACTCCCCACCGCCGGTCTGCCGCCGCACCAGCCATCCCTCTAGCCCCCCCCCCCGCGCCGAGCTTTTCTCCGGCGATCCCCACCGCACCGCCCAATCGATGCGCCCCCACCGCCGGCGACTGCCAACCAGAGGTCTCACGACTTCGAGTACCCACCGACCACTAATTTATTACCATTTCTGTCCTTCATATACGCGCTGACGGGTGGGCCCTTTGGTAATGTGCGCTGCTGAATGTGGACCATTTGACTGGTCAATTTATCGTGTCATCAACAAATTACGGAGCTGTATGGTGAGCCAGTGACCGTATGATCACCCTTAAATGTATTTTATTAACACAGTACAGACTCAAACTACCATTTCTTTCTTTCATAAACGGGCTGATAGGTGGGCCCCACGGTTACGCGCCCGATGGTGCAACACTAGTTGCGCCACGTGGAACGTTTGACTGGTCAATTGATTGTGTCATCAACAAAATACGGAGTTGTACGGGTGAGCCAATGAACTTATAATCATGACATGTATTTTTTAACATGGTACAGACGCAAGGGCTCATATATACGCACAAGCACTCACCGCTATAAGCGCGCGCACACACACCCTACCCCTATGAGCATCTTCGACAGAGTGAGCCATCATATGATCTTGAGATTTTACGAAGTCACCATAGGTGCCTCGTAGTCGAGTGGAACGTCTCCTCCTACTGAACGCACATCGTCGGAAAATACTGAAATTAACCCAGGATAAATGCGAGCACCGGGGCTTTAACCCTGGTGGGCTCGAGAAACCACTATCCTCCTAACCATCCAACCACATGTTGGTTAGCACGATATAGTGTATGTGGTGACTGTGATGAGCTTATTCTGAAGTCCAGTGACCATATCGTGCTTTCGCTTCAAATACAATGACCGTAAGTATCGTCAACAAAATACGGAGCACGCATCAAATGCAAAGTCCGTCAGTGTTATCAAGAAAATACGGAGACGTGTCGTGAGCTAGTTACCGTATGATCACCACGAGAATGTATACGGTGACCGTAATGAGCATATTCTGAACTCCATTGACCGTATAGTGCTTTAGCTTGAAATACAGTGACCGTCATGCGTGAATGTGTCGTGGGCATGCATATTTTTAGAGGGCCGATGTAGCGACCCGACCTCAAACGGTCAAGTCTCTGTTCTTCAGTGTCATCCCTGGATCGGTAATGCTGACACACACACACACTACTCGAAGGATTTATAACTGAGTAGCAATCACACACTTATTACATCGAATGTCTCCAAAGAGAACTTATTACAACAAATATGGCTTAAGGCCATCTAATACGATAACAACAGAAGACTTGGAAGATAAAGTGAGTCCATCAACTCCAACGGCATAACTCAACATAATACGTTGCAGCCCGAAAATGGGTCAGCACATGGAATATGCTCGCAATATAACACTGTAGGGCAATGAACAAATAAATGCTATCACTACATGCATATATGGCTGGTGGAGGCTCTATGGTTATATGTTTTTGCGAAAAGCCAATTTTTTCCTACAACATGGAAATAAATTTTATTTAACCATCATGGTAGTTGAAACATCATTGAGAAGGTTCCTCCAACTCAATCCCAATTAAAGTAATCATTAACCCAACAAATTAAATTAGAGTGATGAGATGCAATAGGATAACCCAAGTACTAGATACTCAAGATGTCCATAACCGGGGACACGGCTAACCATGATTAGTTTGTACACTCTGTAGAGGTTTGTGCACTTTTCCCCACAAGACTCGATCTCCTCCGTTGGATTTCTCGCACTACATGGTGTTTGAGAAACGTATGACCGAGACACAATCTTTCAGAAGCATTAACTCTTTACTCCGGGTGGACAATTACACCTACTTTCCCTCTACATCTGCTAGCCCACCACTGAAAGAGGTCACACAACATACTCAACTATGCCAGAGCCCATAATGGCTTGTGGCTGCACACGGAAGTTTCTAGCATGAAATATCTCACAATCCCTTTGAGCCTGGGTGGCGGACCGTAGGAGGATCACACAGTATATCCCCGGGATCTCCTAGGACAACACTGGTATATCCCCAGGTGCCCAAACAAGCAATCCACCCAGATGTGTATTAAAGTTGCCACCTTAAGTTGAACCATTAATTAACAACTCACATCTTTCATGGATACACTCAAACCCAATCCACATCTGTGATCATAGCATGGCAATATAAGCATAACGTAGAAGTAACTCCCAAGGGTTTGATAATAAAACTGGTAATAGGTTCTACCTCATCATCTACTTCACAATACCCACAAATTAATCACATCATAATCATGCAGTGTCTGAGGGTTGGAACTATTGCATAAAAACTGGGTTTGCGAAGAATATGATCAATGTGTTACTTGCCTTGCTGACGATCCGCAAAACCTAGAGACTCGTAGTGGCACGCTTCACACTCCGGGAATTCTATTGCAAGCGAACAATAACATACATAATAAATCAAGCAAAGATGCACGGGCAAAACTCAAATGAGAAGATCTAACCAGAAAGTTCAACTTAAGAACTCCGGTTTGCAAAAAGAATCAAATCAAACGGAGCAACGAAACTCAAACTGCGAAAGAAACAAGATCCGATTACTAATCTGGACTAAAGTCAAATTTTAAAGTACCAAAATCTTGTTCAAGTTGGTTAAACAAAAAGAGGGCTTCGAGATGAAGATCTAGGTGCTTGAATTGCCTGATTCCGATAAACGAGCGAAAAGTTACGCTAGAACGAAAATCGGATAAAAAATCGCGATCGAAAATAATCGCGAAAAACCCGAGAAAAAGAAAACTGACGAACAGGCTAACGAACAAACGTTCGCTGTCTGTGACTAACGAACGAAAACCGTTCGTCAAAACGAACATACGGACGAACGTCCGCTATATAACCGAACCGAAACAAAACTCGATCTAATAAAAAACGAAAACTAGGGTTTATAAAAAAACGATCGGTTTTTCTGGGAAAACCAACGAACGGCGAGGCGGCGGCGGCTACCTCTGGCGGTATCGGCGGGGCGGCGGGGTGGCGGCTCCGGCGGCAAAACGCGGCGGCGGCGGGGCGGATCCGGCGGCGGGCGGCGGCGGCTACTAGCGGTGGCGGCGGCTAGGGTTTGGGGAGGCGCGGCGCTGGGTGGGTTGCGGGGTGGCGGCGACTCGGCTTATAAGGGCCGACCGGGTACGGCCCGGAGTCGGTTATTTTTTTTAATAATTCTAACATGCAGAAAACGAAATAAAAGAAATACTAAAGGGACTCCAAAAATCCCGAAATAAAATTTCCCCGTCCTCTAAAAATACGCCGGACAAGGTGAACATTTATTTAGGACTCTAATGCAATTTTGAAAAACACATATTTTTCCTATGCAAATAAAATAGCAATAAAATCCCAAAAATAATATTTATTTGTTTTTAATATTTTTCCTCCAATATTTCATTCATTTTGGAGAAGTCATATTATATCCTCTCTTATATTTTAATATGAAATATTTTCAAAGAGAAAATTAATAAAACAAATGATCCTCGTTTCGATATTTGATAAAAATTCAAATATGAAAACGGTGAAATCCCCAACTCTCTCCGACGGTCCTTGAGTTGCTTAGAATTTCGAGGATCGCAAATCGAAATGCAATAAAATATGCTATGCATGAATGATCTATGTATGACAGTCCAAATTGAAAATTTGGGATGTTACAAACCTACCCCCCTTAAGATGAATCTCGCCCTCGAGATTCGGGTTGGCTAAAAAATAGGTGCGGGTGGTCTTTGCGTATATTATCCTCTCGTTCCCAGGTGGCTTCATCCTCGGTATGGTGGCTCCACTGAACTTTGCAGAACTTGATAACCTTGTTGAGCGTAACTCGGCTAGCAAACTCAAGAATCTTGACAGGTTTCTCCTCATATGTCAAATCACTATCCAACTGAATTGCTTCTAGGGCACTGTATCTCTCAGAGGAATATCGGCCATCTCTGCATGGCACTTCTTCAACTGGGAAACATGAAACACATCATGTACTCCCGACAGTCCTTTGGGTAACTCCAACTTGTAGGCAACCTCTCCCATGCGTTCCAAAACACGGTACGGTCCCACAAATCTCGGGGCTAACTTTCCTTTAACTCCAAAACGCTTAACTCCTCGAAAAGGTGATACTCGCAGATATGCTCTGTCTCTGATTTCATAGAGTACCTCCTTGTGTTTTGAATCTGCATAACTCTTCTGTCGGGACTGAGCTACCTTCAATCTATCCCGGATCAGCTTAACCTTCTCTTCGGATTCCTTAATCAAATCCGGTCCAAACAACTGGCGGTGTCCAACTTCATCCCACATCAACGGTGTTCGTCATCTTCTTCCATACAGGGTTTCGAAAGGTGCCATCTTCAATCTGGCCTAGTAGCTGTTGTTGTATGAGAACTCAGCGTAGGGCAAGTTGTCATCCCAACTAGATCTGTAATCTAGTGCACAAGCTCTCAACATGTCCTCCAGAATCTGATTGACTCTCTCGGTCTGTCCATCTGTCTGCGAGTGAAAAGCTGTACTGAACTCCAGCCTGGTTCCCAAAGTCTGGTGCAGCTGGTGCCAAAACTTTGAAGTAAACCATGTTCCTCTATCTGATACGATGGTCCTCGGAACTCCATGCAGACATATGATCCTGGTCATATATATCTTGGCCAACTTCGCACTTGTATAGGTGGTTTTCATAGGGATAAAGTGGGCTACTTTGGTCAAGCGATCCACTACTACCCAGATAGAATCATATCCTGATCGGATCCTGGGCAATCCGGTGATAAAATCCATGCCAAGCTTATCCCACTTCCATTCGGGTATCGGCATAGGCTGCAGTAATCCTGCTGGCTTTTGATGTTCTGCCTTCACTCCCTGACATACATCACATACGGCTACATACTCGGCAATATCCTTCTTCATACCAGTCCACCAGAAACGCTCCTTCAAATCCAAATACATCTTGGTGTTTCCGGGGTGTATCGAGTATGGCGAGTCATGAGCTTTCTGTAGTATCAACTTCCTGATCTCTGCATTATTGGGCACATATATACGGTTTTCAAACCACAAGGTGTCGTGCTCATCCTCATGAAAACCTTTGGCTTTCCCTTCACTCATCCTCTCCTTTATCTCGGCAATCTCCTTGTCATCCTTCTAAGCTTCTCGAATCTTTCCCAACAATGTAGACTGAACATCCATTGCTGCAACAAAACCTCTAGGAACAATCTCCAGACGTAGCTCCCTGAGATACTCGGCTAACTCCTTTGGCATTCCTCCGCTTACGAGGGTATTAACATAACTCTTACGGCTCAAAGCGTCTGCTACGACATTGGCCTTGCCTGGGTGATAATGCAGCTTCATGTCATAATCCTTTATAAGCTCCAACCATCTCCTCTGCCCGAGGTTCAGCTCCTTCTGGGTAAAAATGTACTTCAAACTCTTGTGATCCGTGTATACATCACAACGATTTCCAATGAGAAAGTGTCTCTAGGTCTTGAGCGCGTGCACCACAGCTGCTAACTCCAAATCATGCGTGGCATAATTCAATTCATGCGGTTTAAGTTATCGTGAGGCATACGAAACAACTCCCCCGTATTGCATAAGTACTCCTCCAAGTCCTAAGCGAGAGGCGTCGCAATACACTTGGAAATCCTTGCGTATATCCGGCAGAATCAACATTGGGGTTCTAGTTAAACATTTATTCAACTCCTGGAAACTTGCTTCACATTCATCAGTCCAATGGAACTTAGTGTCCTTCTTCAACAATGCCGTCATAGGCTTTGCAATCTTAGAGAAATTCTCAATAAATCTCCGATAATATCCCGCGAGTCCAAGAAAACTGCGATCTCTCCAACTGAGGTGGGTTCCAACCACTCAGTGACTGACTGGACTTGGTGGGATCCACTGCTGTACCTTCTCCTAATATAACATGTCCAAGAAATCCAACTTCCTTCAACCAAAACTCACATTTTCTGAACTTGGCATACAACTGGTGTTTCCTGAGCTTCTCGAGAACCAAACGCAAATGTTCCTTGTGCTCCTCTTCATTCTTCGAGTATAACAAAATATCATCAATGAAAACCACAACAAACTTATCCAAGAACTCCATGAACACTTTGTTCATCATACTCATGAAATAGGCAGGGGCATTAGTCAATCCAAATGACATAACCGTATACTCATACATCCCGTACCTTGTGGTGAAAACTGTTTTAGGTATATCCTTCTCCCGGATCTTCAGTTGGTGATATCCTGATCGCAAGTCGATCTTCGAAAACACCTTAGCTCCTTGCATCTGGTCAAACAAATCATTGATCATCGGCAGTGGGCATTTGTTCTTGATTGTTACTTCATTCAATGCACGATAATCAACCACCATCCTTAAGGATCCATCCTTCTTCTCAACCAAGAGCACTGGGGCTCCCCAAGGTGATGAACTTCGTCGGATGTAACCTTTCTCCAATAACTCCTTAATCTGCTTCTTGATCTCTTCTAGATCATTTGCGGGCATCCGGTATGGTCTCTTTGATATTGGCCCTGTGCCTGGCAATAGCTCAATCAGAAACTCGATGTCTCGATCTGGCGGCATGCGTGGTAACTCCTGTGGAAAAACATCTGGGTAATCCTTCACTACATGCACTTCCTCCTGAACAACTCACGTGAGAGAATTTACTTGGCTCCTCCTAGGCACATGCCTAGATACATACTTGATCCTTTTTCCCTCAGAGGTGGTGAGTAAAATTGACTTACTCGCGCAATCGATGTTTCCTCCATACATCGATAGCCAATCCATTCCTAGTATCACATCCAAACCTTGTGACTCCAAAACTATCAGGTCTAAGGGGAAAACATGGCCTCCAATGGTCAATGGCATCTGAAAACATCCTTGTCTTGCCATATACTCCGCTCCTGGTGAACTTACTAACATAGGTGTCCTAAGTACCTTAGTGGGCAACTTATACTTATCCACGAATCACGTTGATATGTATGAATGCGATGAACCAGTATCGAAAAGAACAATTGCAGTAAAAGACTTAACCAAAAACTTACCGACAACTACATTAGGCTGCTCCTCAACCTCCTCCACGTTCACGTGGTTCACTTGTCCCCTATTGAAAGGGTTGGGCTTCTTCCCAGCGCTTCCATTTCTATTGTCGTTCTTCAGTTCCGGACAATCATTGGCGTAGTGCCCAGTCTTCCCGCACTTGAAACAAGTAATGTGACTTTGATTCTTCTTGGCGGGTGTGGCTGGGTTAGAGCGGTTCTGATTGCTGCCTGCTCCATTCCCATTTCCATTCTTGGGGCCATGGTGGTTATGGGAACTTCCTCCATTGTGGGTGTGGCCTCCATGGTTATGGACAACTCCTCCCGAGTTCGGGGTAAAACGAGGCTTCTGCTGAGCTCCAGAATTGTACTTTCCTTGTCCATACTTCCTCTTGCGGCTCTCAATCTGATGTTGTTTCCCTTCGATCATAAGAGCCTTATCTACCAACTCCTGGTAGTTGTTGAATGTTGCCACCATCAACTGCATGCTCATCTCATCATTTAGCCCTTCCATAAACTTCTCCTGCTTCGCGGCATCTGTGGACACATCATCTGGGGCATAACGAGATAGCATACTAAACTCATCTACGTACTGAGCCACAGTATGATTTCCCTGGCGTAAGTTGCGAAAATCATGCTTCTTCATGCTCATAGCCCCAGTTGAGACATGGGCTGTGCGGAATGCTTGCTGAAACTGATCCCAGGTGACATTTGCTATGGGAAAAGTGGCTGTGTAATTCTCCCACCATGAGGATGCTAGTCCATCCAACTGATGTGCGGCAAAACGCACCTTCTCTGCATCCGTGCAACCTGCGGTGGTCAATTCCCTTCCAATCTTGTGTAACCAGTCATCTGCAACTATCAGCTCAGTGCTACTGGAAAACACCAGCGGCTGTAACCTCAGAGTTGTCAACTGGAGGAGGGTTGTTGTTGTTGTTGTTGTTGTTGTTGTTGTTGTTGTTGTTGCCTTGGTTCTGGACTAATATCTGCATCAAGGCATTCTGCTGCTGGATCAACTGGGTGATCTTCGGTGGGAAGACAAATTTGGTGTCATGTCTCGGAGGCATCTGGTGGGTTTAGAGGGAAGAGATTAGAATAGAAATTAGGTCTAGTGAGAAAACACTACCCATATGCACATGAGACAAACACAATCATATCACTCAACCAATCAAGCAAGGGCATACAAACGGTCTAGAACTATCGTTATAGTGCTCGGACTACTACTATATACATGGGGGAATACTACTAATCATATGGTGGTCTACTAGAAATTTTAATCGGTGGAAGACTCCATGATGTCCGCTCCAGCTTCGTCTTCAAAGTCATCATCACTATCGTCCTGGTCGGAGTCGGTGTCGTCGATGATGATGTAGTTCTCCGGGCAAGTGGGATCCTCGTCTTCTCCTCCTGGCGCGGGGTCTCCCATGAATACTCCGATCTTCTTTATCAGGTCATTGTTCTTCTCCAATAGTGTGGCGATTTCCTCCTCATATCCATCGCGTGTAGACTTGATTTCCTCCTCAAGCTCGGTGATCCTAGTTATCGCCTTCTTTGAATCTATCATGCTTGTGCACATCTGGTTCTCCTGGCGCCGAATGTGCTGGTTTAACTCCTAGATGAATGCCGCAATGGACCTGTCCTTCCTGGTGCTGATCATCTCCCATTGCTCATCTCGGCGCCCACATATCTGGTAAATAGTATCCTTGAGATCCTTGTGATAAACTTCGCTGATGCGTCCCATGGCGATGTGGGCTCCCATGCTCTTTCCCAGACTCCAGGTTGGTGCATCAAAGGAAAACCCTATGGGCTCAGTGACTGGCATGAACGTCCTTCCTGGAACTTGAACTTGAATCATCCAATGCTCCTCTTCTAGTAAAGTGGCATTGTAGGTTCCGATGAAGCTTGGTATTCTGATGTTCAGGTATCTAGTGACTTCCTTCAAGTGTCGTCCGAAGGGGGTGTCTTCATCCGGTTGTGCAAACTTGTTCCTGAGTCCACCATCCTAAAGAGTAGAAAATGGAGAGGAGTCAAAAATGAGTAGAGAAGAGTGACCTATGGCTTTTCTAAGTGGTCGTGTCCTACATTCAGCGTGTGCTCTGATACCATCTTGTAGCAACCCGGCCTCAAACGGTCAAGTCTTTGTGCTTCAGTGTCATTCCTGGATCGGTAATGCTGACACACATAGTACTCAAAGGATTTATAACAGAGTAGCAATCACACACTTATTACATCGAATGTCTCAAAAGAGAACTTATTACAATAAATATGGCTTAAGGCCATCTAATACAACAACAGCGGAAGACTTGGAAGATAAAGTGAGTCCATCAACTCCAACGGCATAACTGAGTGCATGACAATGACCTATCGCACCTTTACTCATCGTCTGAAAAGTCTGCAACATAATACGTTGCAGCCCGAAAACGGGTCAGCACATGGAATATGCTGGCAATATAACATAGTAGAGCAATGAACAGATAAATGCTATCGCTACATGCATATATGGCTGGTGGTGGCTCTATGGTTATATGTTTTTGTGAAAAGCCAATTTTTTCCTACAATATGGAAATAAATTTTATT
Source organism: Aegilops umbellulata (assembly GCA_032464435.1). NCBI lineage: Eukaryota > Viridiplantae > Streptophyta > Magnoliopsida > Poales > Poaceae > Aegilops > Aegilops umbellulata. Next base: position 5,684,591 of record CP136059.1, read on the forward strand.
TAACTATCATGGTAGTTGAAAAATCATTGAGAAGGTTCCTCCAACTCAATCCCAATTAAAGTAATTATTAACCTAACAATTAAATTAGAGTGATGAGATGCAATAGGACAATCCAAGTACTAGATACTCAAGATGTCCATAACCGGGGACACGGCTAACCATGATTATTTTGTACACTCTGCAGAGGTTTGCACACTTTTCCCCACAAGACTCGATCTCCTCCGTTGGATTTCTCGCACTACACGATGTTTGAGAAATGGATGATCGAGACACAGTCTTTTAGAAGCATTAACTCTTTACTCCGGGTGGACAATTGCACCTACTTTCCCTCTACATCTGCTAGCCCACCACTAAAAGAGGTCACACAACATACTCAACTATGCCAGAGCCCATAATGGCTTGTGGCTACACACGGAAGTTTCTAGCATGAAATATCTCACGATCCCTTTGAGCCTGGGTGGCGGACCGTAGGAGGATCACACGGTATATCCCCGGGATCTCCTAGGACAACACTGGTATATCCCCAGGTGCCCAAACAAGCAATCCACCTAGATGTGTATTAAAGTTGCCACCTTAAGTTGAACCATTAATTAACAACTCACATCTGTCATGGATCACTACAAAAAAAAAGACACATTCGTGACATTTTGGGCCGAACGAATTTTTTTTCCTGTCATACATATGACACTTCTATGACGATAATTGTGACAAAACCCGGTATCATCATAGATGTGGTGGGCTCCTACTTCTATAACAAAAAATCATGACAGAAAATGGGCTTTTCGTCCTGGGCGGGCCGGAGACGCAGCTGCATGACACTCTTTGGGTCGTCCATGACGGAAAAAACTATTGTAGAAGCGAGGGTGAGGAAAATTTCGGGGAGTTCCCGGTTATGGTGGGAGGTCGGGGGCCGAGCGATGCGTGTTTCTCTCGTACACGTACGCGTGTGTGTACGAGGCGTTGGCTCTAACTGAACCCGAGCGAGGCGTTGGGCTCTAACTAAACCCGAGCGATTGCACTGCAGGCTACGCGTTACTGAACCCGAGCGATCATCAATGGCTGTTAGCTGAACCCGATCGAGCGATTCCTTCGGTACTGCTGCTAACTGAAACCGATCGATGCTCCCTCTGGGATGAACGATGAGCATTGCCGGGGGGGGGGGGGGGTTGGATGAACAGTGAGCGGTGGCGTTGCCTCTGGATGAACAGGACCCCGTGGTGTGGTGGAGGGCTGGATGAACAGTAGATGGTGGAGGGGTGCCTGTGGAGGGGTGGTTGAACAGGATCCCGTGCTGTGTGTGTGGGGGGGGGGTGGATGAATAGTAGACGGTGGAGGGGTGCCCGTGGAGGGGTGGTTGAACAGGACCACGTGGTGTGGAGGGCTGGATGAACAGTAGACGGTGGAGGGGTGGTTGAACAGTAGCCGGTGGAGTAGCGCGCGGTGGAGGCTGGATGAACAGGAGCCTGTGGAGGCTGGAGAAGGTCGACAGTAGCCTGTGGAGGCTGGAGGAGGTCGACAGTGGAGATGAATAGTATCTCGTTGAGTCCCGTTTTGCGGTATGCCACACCCCTCCCGATGAACAGGACCCCCGTTTCGACCATAGCGCCCCAACACAAGTCCGTTTCCTCCGTTTTGCGGTACGCCACACCCCTCCCGATCAACAGGACCCCCGTTTCGACCGTAGGAGGTCCGTTTCCTTCGTTTTGCGGTACGCCAGACCCCTCTCGATGAACAAGATCCCGTTTCGAACGTGGCCGGTCAAACACAAGGCCGTTTCCTCCGTTCTGCGGTACGCCAGGCCTCGTTTCCATCGCCTGTTCCGTCCAAGCCCTCATGATGAACACGACCACACATTCCGTTCCGACCCAGCCGGTTGGCTCCCACACGTTCCGTTGCCTCCCGATGAACATGGCGCATTCTGTTGCCTCCCCATGAACACGACGACGATGCTGTTTCTCCGTTTCGACCCAGCCATGTACATGAGCCCTCGCCGTACGTATGCGCGAGTAGGCGTTCGAGACCCCGCCCGTATGTACATATATGTGGCCGTATTTTCTTTCTTGCACCCTAGCCGCTGTACGTACGTGTACATGCTACGTGCGCGCCTCTACTATGGCTCGTGCACGCCTCTACATCGACCAGTATATATGTACGTACACGTTTGCGACCAGAATGACAATGCTACGTATGCTTCGACCAGGTGGGTCCCGACTGTCATGCACTTCCTTGCCTGCGAAGATGTAGCTGGTGGGTCCCAGCAGTCTGGGGGCGAATCGTTTTGTATTTTTTTGCCCAGACGCACTTCCTTGCGTGCGAAGGTGTAGCTGGTGGGTCCCAGCAGTCAGGGGGAAATGTTTTTTCGTGAAATACGGTGGCCCGTCTGGTGGGTCCCTGCTGTCAGGTGGAGGAATAATTATTTTGCACGTAATAAGGAGGCACTTCCTTGCTGCGGCCGTGGACCCAGCTGTCATCCTCTCCACGTACAGTCCATGTCCGATGGAAGCCGTTCCTTGACCACGTTGACCACGCCGCGCCGAGAGCACCAGGGTGATGGACGACGGCGAGGCCTAGGAAGCGGACGACGCGGAGCCGGGGAAGAGGCGGCAGTGGATGCCCACGCATAGAGGAGTACGAGGGTTCACTGGTTCGCTGCAGTGTGAGGATGTCGTTGCCGCAGAATAACAGGGGGTGTGGATGAGTAGAGGGATGGCCTGGCCAGCAGTGGGAGTAGTAGGGGCGGTGAGGCCTTCGCCGCATCGCAGCCGGCCACGGGAGGCCGGAGCGCGAGGCACGACCGACGCTGGTTTGGGCGGCTGGAGCAAGAAGACCAGAGGTTGAAGAAGCACTACGGTCGTTGGATGGACATCATACGGTCACTGGAGCTAGAATCGTGCATATTGACTAAGTTGACAAATCCCTCCGTCCCCGTCAACTTAGTAGGCCCACAAGTCAGCCTGCCACTATACTGGGTCCCAGCTAACAGGGGGAGTATTCATTTGTTTGTAGGTAATAAGGAGGCACTTCCTTGCGTGCGAAGATATAGCTGGTGGGTCTAAGCTGTCAGCGGCGGTAACGTTTTTTTCGTGAAATACAGAGGCCCTTTCGGCGGGTCCCTGATGTCAGGTGGAGGAATCATTATTTTGCGCGTAATAAGGAGGCACTTCCTTGCGTGCGGCCGTGGACCCAGCTGTCGGCCTCTCCACGTACAGTCCACTTCAGATGCATGTCGGTCGTTGACCACGTTGACCAGGCCGTGCCGAAAGCACCAGGGCGGTGGACGACGACAAGACCTAGGAAGGGAACGACACGGAGGCAGAGAAGACTCGGCAGTTGTTTTTGTTTCCCACGCGGAGGGGAGTACGACTGTACGAGGGTTTACTGGTTCGTCTGCCGTGGCCGGAGAATAACAGCAGGTGTGGGTGAGTAGAGGGATGGCTAGGCCAGCGATGGGAGTACGGTGGGGCGGTGGGGCCTGTGCGGCAGCACAGCCGGCCGCGGGGAGGAGGGAGCAGGCAGTCCCGCCGGCGCTTGTTTGAGCGGATGGAGCAGGAAGAGCAGAGATTGAACAAGCACGACGACCATTGGATGGACATCGTACGGTCACTGGAGCTAGAATCGTTCATATTGACTAAGTTGACAAACCCTCCGTCCCCGTCAACTTAGTAAGCCCACAAGTCAGCCTCCCACCATGGTGGGTCCCAGCTAGCAGGGGGAGTATTCATTTTTCTGTGCGTAATAAGGAGGCACTTCCGGTGGGTCCGAGCTGACAGCGGGGGGAGGTTTTTTTCGCGAAATACGGTGGTCCGTCTGGTGGGTCCCAGCAGTCAGGGGCAAACGTTTTTTCACAAAATACGGTGGCTCGTCCAATGGGTCCTAGCAGTCAGGGGGAAACGTTTTTTCCGTGAAATACTGGTGGCCCGTCCGGTGGGTCCCTGCTGTCAGGTGGAGGAATAATTATTTTGCACGTAATAAGGAGGCACTTCCTTGCGGCAGCCGTGGACCCAGCTGTCAGCCTGTCCACATACAGTACTCTTCCGATGGAAGTCGGTCGTTGACCACATTGACCACGCCGCATCGAGAGCACCACGACGGTGGGCGACGGCCAGGCCTAGGAAGGGGACGATGCGGAGCTGGGGAAGACGCGGCAGTGGATGCCCACGTGGAGAGGAGTATGAGGGTTCACTGGTTCGGCTGCGGTGTGAGGCTGCCGTTGCCGCAGAATAATAGGGGGAGTGGATGAGTGGAGGGATGGCCTGGCCAGCAGTGGGAGTAGTATGGAGATGGTGAGGCCTCCGCGGCAGCACAACCGGCCACAGGAGGCAGTAGCATGCAGCACGACCAGCGCTGCTTTGGGCGGCTGGGGCAAGAAGACCAGAGGTTGAAGAAGCACTACGGCAGTTGGATGGACATCGTTGACCACGCCGCGCCGAGAGCACCAGGGCGGTGGACGATGGCGAGGCCTACGAAGGGAACGACACGGAGCCGGGGAAGACACGACAATGGCTGCCCACGCGATGGAGAGTACGAGGGTTGACTGGTTCGGCTGCCGTTGCCGGAAAATAACAGGAGGTGTGGGTGAGTAGAGGGATAGACAGGCCAGGGATGCGAGTATGATGGGGCCGTGAGGCCTGCCCGGCAGCACTGTCGGCCACGGGAGGCGGGAGCAGGCGGTTCCGACGGCGCTGGTTTGGGCGGCTGGGGCAAGAAGATCAGAGACTGAAGAAGCACGATTGTCGTTAGATTGACATCTAACGGTCTGACGCTGGTAGAGTCGATTGTTGACTAAGTTTCTTTTTTGAGAAACCTTGTGTACGCATGAACTTAGTAGGCCCACAAGTCAGCCTCCAAATCTATGGCAGACAACATAAAGCCCATTTGCTATTTTTTATAATTTGCAGCCCATTTGCTAATTCTTAAGTAATTTATTACAACCCATTTTCTGCCCAGGACCATGGTCAAAAAGTTCAACCTTATTTTGCATATTTCGGTGGAGTCCGAACTGTTGTAATCCCGAAATGATAAACATTTTTTAAGAACTTATTGATTTGCCAAAAAATCGTTTTGTTTTTGTAAGCAAATAAGACATGGGACAATTGAGTTGGTTTAAGGGAAAACCAGTGGTAAAAAAATCAGCGCCGGGTGGGAAAAAACAATAAAAATAAGGATGTAAATATGAAAAGGGAAAAAACAACAAAAACATCGATTACAATGTAAGGATACGTGTATACGAACTAGTAAAACTATAGGTAGAGATTAGAAAACGGATGTAGGACATGCGTTTCAAGAGGAAAATAGAATTGGGCTGTGTGTTTGATTCAGTAAAAAAACTGCCTGCGGATGTTGTAAGACAAAATATAACTAAAGCTGGCGGGCCAGAGGCCAGTAGATACCGGTTGGATCTTTGTACCCCGTTGTCATCATGGGCTGGGCCTGTTAAAAACAAAACCAACCCTGGGCAGTCTACAACACAGTTGAAACTTGCTCGACCTGAAAAAACAATATACGTGCTCAATAAACGGATAATTCTGCAAGTACAGACTGATAACTGGGATGCAGCACATATATTTTTTTTATCGTGATAAGAAGTGCATGCACTTGTTTCAAAAAATTGGAGAACTGGGAATTCGAATGGCGGGTGCTTATGCTACTGTCGGCATTCTGGGAACGGGGGTCCCCAGACTTGCCTGCCTGTGGCCTGCGGCGTGGCTCAAGGCGGGCCCAGCACGGCCCATCTCCTTCAACGCAGACTCAAGACCATCGCGAGGGGCCAAGTCTCGCGGGGCGGACGACACGGAGCTTCCTCAGGCGCGGCCTCATAAGGCTAGCTCGTGAGGAGGCGGAGAGATCAAGGCGGGGTACCTCACGAGGTGCCCATGACGCAAGCCATGACGACCAAGGTCGCTAGGCGGGCGCCAGCCCGCGCAGTGTCCTCCCTTTTCCTCTTTGGTGCAAAGGGAGCAAGCACAGGAGGGAGGACCAAGCAAAGGCACCCATTTCGGTGCAACGAGACCAAGACCAGCTCCGCGACAAGGAGGAAGTCACTGTGGAGCCCAAGCCTGGGTCATCACCAGAGCCTTTGGCAGGCGAGGACCAACTTTAGTCAAGATAAGTGTACCAGATGTTCCCCTTCAAAATGGCCAATTGTTGGCGCCCTTCCCGCTCAATATTTGGGGAGAGGCCCAGGGCCTTTGCCTATAAATAGGACTAGCTAGTCCCGGGGTAGATGCATCTATCTAGAGGCACCCAGAGGCGAATCAGATCAAGAAATAGACTGATTGGCAATCAGATAGAGAGAGAGAAGGGCGGCTGAACCCCTCTAGCAGTTCATCACCCCAGCCAAGAACAGACCCTCGCGAGGCTGTTCTTCCTTGTATTGTTCATTATCAGCCCAAGAGGCAATCCACCACACCACCACACTGGAGTAGGGTATTACACCACATCGGTGGCCCAAACCAGTATAAACTCTGTGTCTCTTATGCTGTGTTTTCCATAGCCTAGATCCTTGCGAGGCGGAGGGGTACAGGTAGGTAGGAAGCGTAATCTCCACGCACACCCCAGAGTTCGAACCTCAAGGGTCTGTTGGAACCCGAAATCCGACATTTGGCGCGCCAGGTAGGGGTGCGCCGGAATTCGTCTTCCACCGCCCGTTTCTGCTCCGACCATCGCGTCCATGTCTGACGCTCGTCGGGCCCGCGCCGAGCGCCGAGCCGCTCTCGCTTCCCTCGTCGCCCAGACGGCTCCCGTCGGCGGGCGTCCCCGCCGTTCACCGTCGCCTGCCATCAACGCCGCCACCGGACCGGCGGGGAATGAGCAGCAAGCGTCGTCTCAGCATCCTTCCGCGCGGCAAGACGGCCGCACCGCTACTCCCTCGCTCACCCCAGCTGGTTCTTCATCCCGTGCGCTCCGTGCACCCATGGAGGCTCGAGCTGCGCTCATCGCGGCAAACGAGCTCCTGCGCTACCGTCTCGTCGATGACGTCTACGAAGAGTGGCTCGACCGCGTCGCCGAGCTCGTCCGCGCCGCGGGGGGCTCTCCTGCGCCGTCCGTTCCGCTGCACCGCACCCTGCCCTGCGCGGGCGACGAAGCTCCGGGGGCGCCCCAGCCGCCTCCTCACCAAGAAGACGCCCCGGCCGCAAGGCGCGTGGCCCCTGGCTAGAACCCGCTCCGCCAGGCACCGGCGCGGCAAGAGCAGAGCTGCCAAGAAGTCCCTCGCCCGCAAGAAGCCGCCTGGGCGCTCCATGCTCCGGCACGTCGCGGCCACGCTCCTGCTCCCGCACGTCAAGACCCCGCGCTGCTCCTAGCTGCAGCGCGCGGGGACCTGCAGGATCAAGCCCTCCATCACCCAAGGCCTCCCGTGGCCACGGCGGGCTGCCGTGCCTTCACCACCGAACTACGCAGCGTCGCGTGGCCCGGCAAGTTCAAGCCAGACCTGCCTCCTCGCTACGACGGCACAGCCGACCCCGCGGAGTTCCTCCAGCTCTATGAGCTGGGCATCGAAGCTGCCAACAGAGATGAGAAGGTCATGGCGAACTGGCTTCCCATGGCGCTCAAGGACGGAGTCCGCACCTGGCTCCTAAACCTGGCCCCAGGCACGATCTCCTCCTGGGACGAGATGCACACCCGCTTCATCGCCAACTTCCAAGGTACTCGTGATCGGCCACCCGCCGTGAGCGACATGCGCCGCATCAAGCAGCAGCCCGGAGAGACCCTGCAAAAGTACATCCAACGCTTCAACAATGCACGCCTCAAGATTCCCAGGGTGTACGAGGAGGCCAACATCTCAGCCTTCTCCGACGGCGTGCGCGACGTCAAGATGAAGGAGGAGCTGGCGATGCATGAAGACCTGTGCACTTCCTTGGAGCTGTTCAACTTGGCGACCAAGTGCGCCAGGGCTGAGGAAGGGCGTCTCTCCCTCCTCGAGCTGCCTGCCGCAGACCCAGAAGAGAAGAAGTCCAAGGCCAAGGATGTGAAGCGCAAGGGGGCTGCCGTGCTCGCGGCAGAACCGGACACCAAGCGAGGCAGAGATTAGCCCGAGTCTTCCAAGGGCAGTCGCTACTGTGTGTACCATGACCTCCACACCCACAACACCAACGAATGCCAAGAGCCCTGAGCCGTGCGAGAAGGAAGGATCGGCCGTCGCCCCGACCGTGTCGACCGGGGCTACGGTCGAGGAGGAGGACGGAACCCAGGGCGCTGGGAAGACCGCGGCCCGCGCCAAGGGTGGCGCGATCGACCTTGCGAGGACCGCTGGCAAGACCCGCCTCGTGAGGGAGACTGGAGGGACCAGCCTCGCGAGGATCGCCCGAAAGGTAACGCAGGCCCCCCTCCACTGCCGCCGCATCCAAGAAGAAACGAGGACCGCCACCAGGACGAGGAGGCTGGGGGCTTCCAGGAGCCGCGCGATCGCCTGCATCCTGGGCGGAGCTCAAGCCCTAGCCTCTCAGCGCATCTTCAAGCAGTTCGCCCACGAAGTAAATGCAGTCCTCCCCAAGCTCGAAGCCACACGTCCTCTCAGGTGGTCATCATGCGCCATCATGTTCAGCTCAGCGGATCAGCTCAAGTGTGCAGCCACGGCCGGAGTCCTCCCGATGCTTTGTTCCCCAATCATCAGCAACGTGGTGGTCACCAGGACCCTCATCGACGGCGGGGCAGGGCTCAACGTCCTGTCCGTGGAAACATTCAACAATCTCCAAGTGCCCTACAACCAGCTTCAGCCGACCAAGCCTTTCTCTGGAGTCACTGACGGCTCCACGGTCCCGATCGGGCAGGCCCGCCTCCCTGTCACCTTCGGAGTGCGCGACAACTACCGCACCGAGCTCATCGACTTCGACGTCGCTCACATTCGCCTACCGTACAACGCCATCCTTGGGTACCCGGCGCTGGCCAAGTTCATGGCCGTGACTCACCATGGCTACAACGTCCTCAAGATGTCAGGAAGCGGCGGAGTCATCACGGTGTCCTGTGAAGAGAAGGACGCGGTGTGTTCCCTGGAACGAGCCTTTCAGGCCGCGTCATTGGAAGACCCAGATTGCGGAAGCAGGGGGCTCCCGAAGACCACCCCCAAGAAGAAGAAGACATCTTCCAGCTTGGTCCCTCAGGAGGCAGGCCCCTCAGGGCCCGTGCCTGCCCAGGGGGATCCTCCCTCCATCGCATAGGAAAGCGCGCCCGGCGCCCTCCTCAGGCAGGGCTCGGGGGCTCTCCCCTGGAGGGCCACCGACCTGGCCGAGGTCACGAGGGAGGCGCTTGGGCGCCACATGGAGGCGTGTTTCGAAGCACATTTCCCTCAAGAAGGAGTAAGGCAAGGGGAGCCAGACCCACAGGAGTTCGTCAGCGAAGCCATTCAGGAGCTACAAGAGTCAAGAGTCATGAGAGGCGGCCGCCGCCTACCAGCTGTGGTCTCCCATCCAGGCGAGGATGGTGGGCTGTGCGTCTGCGTCGATGTACCAGGGCTCAACCGAGTCGCCTCGCTGGAGCGCCTCTGGCCCTCGCGAGTGGGGCGCTGCGAGGTTCCACCCCACAGCTACGTTCGCATGCCTTACGGCTTGCCGAACACGGCTGCCACGTACCAGCGCCTCATGAGGTGCATCATGGAAGCTCAAGAGGCCAGGCGTTCCGCAGCCCTGGCAGAGATGGAGACGGTCCGCGAGGAGCCACCAACGCCTCCGGAGCCTCCCGAGGCCCCAGGGCCTAGGGGCTCGTGAGGATCGGCTTCCGCAGCCCACCGAGTCTGCTGCACCAACACTACTTCGTCCTCAACATCATCAGGTGACATCTTTCAAGTTTCATTTCTAGTTGGGAGCGCCCCCAGGGCTGCATTATTCCCAGGCCGCGTAGGTCCGTCCCAGCGGCATGTATCCCTTTTATTTCGTGTCGTTAGCTTACTTTGTTGGGGGTGCCCCTCGGGCTGCATCATCCCCAAGTCGCTTGAGCCAGACCCAGCGGCGTGTATCCCTTTCGCGTTTACTTCCGGCTATGCATTCAACCCACCATGCTTGATTATTTGATGCCAGTCCATGGCACCTTTTCTTATCCATGTCGACCACTTGCACGTTAAAGGGGGGGGTGCCTAAGCATCGCGACTCAGGGCTCTTACTGGCTCTCCAGCCCTCACCCTCTGGCCTTGTCCATGGCATGACGACCTGGCATACTAGCGACGGCTGAGACCAGCTCGAGGGCCGGGACCCCAGGACGTAGAGTGTAGGCATCTAACCCAATTTGCAGGAACACATCACAAGATAAGGCCCAGTGCCAGGCGCAACCCGCCTAGAGGTAGGGCCCCGTGAGTCCCATGCTGGCTCACGGGTGCCCAGATACACCTGACCAGGCCCTACCGTGCCAGCCACGTGTCAGGGCGGGGCTGTACATGCCCCGGGGGCTCCTCCCAGAGGGGAGCCCCCTCCCACGTACCAGTGGAAGCACCATGCTTCGCGCTGGCTGACGACACTGCCGAGGAGCGGCTATGCCCGTACACATACGGAAGCGCTATGCTCCACGCTGGTGATAAACAACTGAGGGTGGCCCCGGGCCGCATCAACCTCAGGGAGCCCAGAGCTCAGTGTCCAGCCTCATCGTAACGCCTCCCCCTGGGAGTGCCACGCGAGGGGGCTGGGCACGGGGGCTACGCATGGGTCACGCCCAGACGCACGCCACCCAGCCAGCCCCCCCGGGCCTGGTTCGTCGCACGTCTCTCCTCGAGCAGAGCCAAGGTACGAAGGCCGTTTAAGCGTCAAGGGGGACTCCTGAGCATCGCGACTCAGGAGCCTAACTGGTCTTGTAGCCCCTCACTCCTTAGTTCCGAAAGGCTAACGCTGGGTGAGGTACGCGCGGGGCCGGGCTCTGCAGACGTAGAACGGTAGATCCACCCACATCTCACCTCCCTACTTGTTGTTCGAGTGCCAAGGGGGACCCCTGAGCATCGCGACTCAGGGGCCTAACTGGTCCTGTAGCCCCTCACTCCTTAGTTCCGAAAGGCTATTGCTGGGTGAGGTACGTGCGGGGCCGGGCTCTGCCGGCGTAGAACCTAAGCAAGTAGGAAGGAAAAGCGTAAACTTTAAGATTGCCTCCCTACTTGTTGTCCGTGCGCCAAGGGGGACTCCTGAGCATCGCGACTCAGGAGCCTAACTTGTCCTGTAGCCCCTCACTCCTTTGGTCCCGTCCTGGTTTCCGGTCGGGGCTAATGCTGGGTGAGGTACGCGCGGGGCCGGGCTCTGCCGGCTTAGAACATAAGCAAGTAGGAAGGAATAGCGTAAAATTCAAAGAATTCGGAAGCAAATATTACAGTCCATACTGTTATCTCGACGCCAAACGCAAGTTTAAACGCCTCCCCGAGGCATGATACATGTGTAGGAATTGAAAACAGGACAGGAGCCACGACGGAATCGCCAGACGACGGTGGAGCAGCGCAGAGTGGCTTCACCTCATGGAGCAGCAGGGTCGGCAGCGCCTGGCTTCGGCTTGGTGATGAAGGCCCAGAACTTCCCCAGCAGAGCCTCCGCGCGACCCTTCACGGCCTCGGCAGCGGCAGCAGCACGCTCGCCGCTCACTGGCTCCAGCAGGCTGTCGAGGTCGATGTTGGGGTCGAGAAGGTGGATGTGGGTGAAGACCCGCATCAGCGCTATAGAAGACAGGACACGCGCCTCGGCCTCGGCCGTGGAGCCAAGGCCGAGGGCGACATCCTCAAGAGCACGAACCAGGAAGGGAAGCAGCTTGGCGGGGCCATCCTCGGCACCAGCTAGCGGGCTCTCCAGGCCGCTGGCGTAGAGCATCTTCAGCGAGGCCCGGGCCTTCTCCTCCATGTCTGCGAAGGCCACGCGGTCCTCGGCAAGAACCCGAGCCTTGTCATCCAGCTCGACCTTCCTCGCCCCCAACTCCTGCTCCAGCATGCGCAGGCGGTCGCGGCGTTTCTTGAGCTTGGCCTCTCGGACCTCGACGACCGCCTCGCGAGCCTTCACGACCTCTTCTTGCTCTTGGCGAAGGCGGGCCTCTTTTGCGAGCTGGTCCCGCAGGCCTTGCAGCTCACCCTCCAGCACCTTGCAGCGACCACAGACATCGGCCGCCTCCCCCTGGGCCGCGTCACGAGCAGCCTTCGCCTCAAGGGCGGCCTGCCTCTCCTCATCACAAGCCGTTGAGGCCTGGACCAGCGCCGCCCGAACCAAAGCGTCGGAGCGAATCCATCCTGAAGCCAGCTCCAAGTGCCCGGCCACCAAGCGAGGGTCGGCGCCAAGAAGATCATGCCGGAGCCGGTCCAGCTCGGCAGCAACACGATCCAGAACGATGGGAGGAGTCGGAGAGACAGCAGTCGGTGGAGTAGGAGGAGAAGGCGGCGGCACAACCGCAACACCCTGAGGTGGGGCCTGCTGCGCCCCGACGACTAGGGTGGCGGCGGCAGGCAAAGGCACCTCGGGAGTCACTTGGGCCATGGGGGCTGGGTTCGCCCCAGCCAGCTCGGCCAGACCTTGCGAGGACGACCGGGAAGGAGAGGCCCGTGCGTCGCGGGCACCTTCCTCCGCTGGCAGAGGCGCTGCCGCGGATGGAACCTCAGGAGCCCCCTTCAGCTTCTTCGTCGCGGGCGCCAACCTATCAAAGAGACGCGGACGTCAAGCCTCAGCAGCAGAACAAGAAACAAAGACAAGAGTCAAGCACTTACGGGTCGTCGCCGGCGAGCTCAAGCTGCCTCCGGCCAAACTTGAAGCCTGAAAGCCGGCTGGAGGGATCAACCTTGGAAGTAGAAGGCGTGTCCGCGAAACGCCCCGGGGCCGGGGCAGACCCGCGGGGATCAGCCCGGTCATGTCCTTCATCGGGATCGGGGGCGAGCTCCCGCTGCCCAGCACGTCATCATCCTCGTCATCGCTCGGAGAGAGGCGGAGAGCGCGGGGCCTGCGCCGGGAGAGGGGAGCCCTCGACTCTCCGTCAGTCGCCTCAGAGTCAGGCCCCTTCCCCCGCTCCTCTCCGTCCTCCTCTTCGCTGGAGTCGTCGGAGGACACGTCCACTGGTTCCTCGAGGGCTTCAGCGGGCAAGGGCCCGTCCTCGTTGAAGACTGGCATGGACTCCACCACCTGTTCCCAGTCTTCGCGGAGGAACAAGGGCGTAGGAGCGCCCTCCAACCTCGCCACATCGCCCCCGACCAGAGATTGGAGCACAGCGGCCAGATCTTCGTCACCCAAGGCCGCGGGGCTCGGATGAGGCCTCCACATCGGAGGTGAGTACCACCGAAGTGGAGCCAGCTGGTGCTTCAGGAATTCCCTCAGCAGCGACGCGCCGGTCAGCTTCGCCGCCGCCATGCTGGCCGGCCTCAGATCTGCATCCATCTTCTCCAACACCGGCTTCGCGCGGGGGTCCGTGACTCTGCTCGACCCCAATCACCGGAGCTCGTGGGCAGCTCCATGGGCAAAATCAGCCGAGGGTGAATGCGCCCAGCGTCAGCCAAGACCCACTTGCTCCTGAAGCCCTCAATCCTTTTCCCGGGCTTCGAAATGGCAATGGCGCCATTGTACGCAATGAAGCTCACGCACGCGGAAGGAGAACCACGAGAGACCCGGAGGGAGAAGTAGTGGCGCAGCAAGGCCACTGAGGGCTGCACCCCTACGTGAGCCTCGCAGTAATAGGCGAAGATCGCCAGGAGAAGGACAAAGTTGGGATGGAGATGCAGAGCTTGTAAGTTGTAATGGCGGAGGACAGAGAAGAAGAACTCGGAGAAGGGAGGCACCAGGCCAGCAGCGATGGAGCTTACGAAGAGTGGATAAAAGGTGCTCCCTCGACCCTCAGGGGTGGCGGAGCCGGCCTTGAACAACCTCGCCCCGTCGATGCCCTGCGCCGCCGCCATCCGGCGCAACCGGGCGAGGCTTGCTTCCAACACGTTTGGCGACTCCAAGGCAGACAAGTACCAAGCTCCGGCCGGGGAATGATGAGGTGCCATGGCTTCTGGATCACGCGGTCGAAGCAGATCTGGAGATTTGGAGGAAGGAAGGAGAGGCGCAAGAAAGGGGATCTGAGCAGTAACAGGAGAAAGCAGAAAGAGCAAAACCAGGGCAGATGCCGCTCCCTTATCAACTCGCGCGGTTACGGAGACGCCCACGTCCAATCAACCGCCACGCGGCGCCCAAGGCCGCAGGCTGTTAGGGCCCGCGGCGCTTCGCCCTTGCCCTTTCGCCTCCCTGCACGGCCAAGTCTGGGCGTGCCTTGGGCCCGGGGGCTACTGTCGGCGTTCTGGGAACGGGGGTCCCCAGACTTGCCTACCTGCAGCCTGCGGCGTGGCTCAAGGCGGGCCCAGCACGACCCATCTCCTTCAACGCAGACTCAAGACCCTCGCGAGGGGCCAAGCCTCGCGCGGCGGACGACACGGAGCTTCCTCAGGCGCGACATCATCAGGCTGGCTCGCGAGGAGGCGGAGAGATCAAGGCGGGGTACCTCACGAGGTGCCCATGACGCAAGCCATGACGACCAAGGTCGCCAGGCGGGCGCCAGCCCGTGCAGTGTCCTCCCTTTCCTCTTTGGTGCAAAGGGAGCAAGCGCAGGCGGGAGGACCAAGCAAAGGCACCCATTTCGGTGCAACGAGACCAAGGCCAGCTCTGCGACAAGGAGGAAGTCACTGTGGAGCCCAAGCCTGCGTCATCACTAGAGCCTTTGGCAGGCGAGGACCAACTTTAGTCAGGATAAGTGTACCAGATGTTCCCCTTCAAAATGGCCAATTGTTGGCGCCCTTCCCGCTCAATATTTGTGGAGAGGCCCAGGGCCTTTGCCTATAAATAGGACTAGCCAGTCCCGGGGTAGAGGCATCTATCTAGAGGCACCCAGAGGCGAATCAGATCGAGAAACAGACTGATTGGCAATCAGATAGAGAGAGAGAGAGAGAGAGAAGGGCAACTTAACCCCTCTAGCAGTTCATCGCCCCAGCCAAGAACAGACCCTCGCGAGGCTGTTCTTCCTTGTATTGTTCATTATCAGCCCAAGAGGCTATCCACCACACCACCACACTAGAGTAGGGTATTACACCACATCGGTGGCCCGAACCAGTATAAACTCTGTGTCTCTTATGCTGTGTTTTGCATAGCCTAGATTCTTGCGAGGCGGAGGGGTACGGGTAGGTAGGAAGCGTAATCTCCGGCGCACCCCAGAGTTCGAACCTCAAGGGTCTGCCGGAACCCGAAATCCGACAGCTACCGATCAAATAAAAATCAGGTGCCAAAAAATTCATTTCAAAACAAATGATTTAGCTTTATATCCACGTCGACCCTCGGCATGATGGTTGGAAGCGAATGCAAGTTCATACCAAAAGATCGTTAACAATAATACCAACTTGCAGACTACAAGGTAGTACAACTACCAATACCAAACTAACTTATAATCTTTTTACTCCTGGCCCTAGTGTTCGTCTGGTAGAAAATCTTGCAGAGGACCAGCTCCCGCTCCTTCTCTTGCTCCAGGTTCCCGAGGTGGTATACTGGTGCATCACCCAGTTGGTCCTCTGCTGGTTGAAGTTCTTGTTGGTGTGCAGCACCAGAACCTTTTTTGCTACCCGTTTGCCGGCCCTTGACCATCACCGGCAAGGTATTGCCGGTCTTGTGCCACATCACGTGCATGTCGCACTCCAACTGTATCTTGCGACGCGTCCACGTGCCCCTTTTGAACACCCTGGAATTGCGCTGGAAGAAATGCTTCCTTAGGCCACTTAGTGTGATACCTGCAGTATTGTGGAATACAGGTTTTAGTGTACCTAGTTGGCATTTTCATAACATCTCTGGCATGTTGCAGTCACTTGTTTCACTTTTTATTAACTGTCAAATTGTAATTGCTTCACTAGGTCTGCGTCTAAAAAGAAAAATAGAGCTATAAACAAAGGAATATGTTTGTGCAAGTAGACGGCCGATCGGTATCTTACCTGGAAGTTTCTCAGGTTGGGTGTAGCATATGCCGTGCTCGCTGTCGATGGTTGGTATGAACAAATCGATGAGAGACTGAAATCTCGCGCTGTCAGCACTCACTTTGGCCTCAAGGTGCTCGATCAGCTCCTGATCCGTGGGATCGAACTTGACGCCAGCCGGCAGCACCGGCCAATCCTTCTTCGACTTGCATCAGTAATTCCAGTTATATGGTACTCAATGTATGATCAATCGACTGTTTTAAGTGAATGATGAAAGATTTCGACACATAAGTGGTACTCCAAATCTGAAGTCCAGAATACCGAACACGCCGCCGGGATTCTTGTGTCACCTCACGCGCAGCGTGTTGTCACGTCAATTCAATGTGTGGACACGATGAATAATTTGACCGACGTATACTAGTACTGCTACTGTACTACTTACTAGTCGTATTTAGTGTCACAATTTATACATAGGTTTAAGTAACAAGTACACACTTGAAGCCTAACTGATATATATGGCTTTTGCACAGCATCTCCATCATCATTATCAGTACATCCTACGCAGGTGAGTTAGGATGCACTTGATCCCAGGAAGGTATCTATCCTTCAAACCAGAGGAGTGCTTCAAACTAACAACATTACATAATATCCAACAAAAGAGGGTCGTGCTACAGCAGCAGAAAATACATGGCTCAGTCTAGATATCAGCACGAATCAAGTTGTGCATATTTGCTGTTGGCATGAACCACATCGCTGCATGTCGGGTTTGCAAAAGCCATCCATCGCATGGAAGCTTGATGCCTTTCACACACTGAAGATTATCTGGCAACAAGTTGTGTCGACGAATCTCTGGATATGGTGATTCATGAAACCCATGGTATGATGTGTAAACACAGCCCCCCTCGTGAATGGAAGTTGCATAGCACAGTAATCATCGCCGGTGATATGATCGATGATTGGTTGGATGATCGGATAATTGAGCCCGAGGAACAAGGAGTGGTTGCCGAGGCTGTAAACCAGCCTCCAGTTGAATACGCCTGGACCAACGGAGCTGGGATCTTTCTCGAACACGAAGCAACCATAGCCATCAATGTCACGAACGCCCCACGCATTGTACTGTATGTGGTTTGATGTAATGGTTTGGTCAATTTGGTACGTGCGAATGAGCATCAAATGACCGCCGTCAGCTGAACGAGCGATAAACCACCACCCATCGGCTGGTATGATTCCAGGTCCTGGAATCATGAAGGCCAGAGCATTTGCGTCTGCTGCAACAATTCAAATTGGAGACCAAAAGGACAAAAATAAACAATCATGTTCAGAGTATGTGTGGAATTAAGATTATTATAACAGTGACACATATCATAGACAGAGAATTGCAATGCCGTGGTCATAATCATACCCCAAGTTAAAAAAAATAAGCCAATGGCTTTCATATTCTAGCAATATGTCATGGTTCAAACATCATGTAACAATGAGAGGAAAACAGCTATGACAGCGCCTACTCATATTCTACCATAGCACTTACTACTACTGTTCTCATATCAACTCTAAGCAATAACATGCGTTGTTATAAAAATCTTGTAAATGAGAGTAACATATAGAAATAATGATGTTATGCTCATAATATGTATTCTAACAATCATTAGATGCCAATTATTCTCATATCAACTCTAACAATAACATGTGTGGTCATAAAAATCTAGGAAATGAGAGGAACATATAGCAATGATGTGGTTATAGACATGCTATGCATTCTAAATTTGTAATAAATGAACATGCAGTCGTATTCATAAGGTAAAGATGAGATGATATAGAACAATTACACGACGATAGATGCCACCAGTATAGGCAGCCAATCTGTGCATTGACCGCGTAAACGATGCCATCATGCACTATAGCATCAGACAGAAATGTTGCCTCAACAGGATTGATGATGAGCCATAACCATGTATGGCGACCGGATTCCAGATAGACTAATCCCATGTTGAACAAGGAAATGGGCTTGTAATCCATGTAGTCTTCTGATGGTGTGGGCACTTCGCAGATTACAACTTTCTGCAAACAGAGGTCGAGCCAAAAGCTTGACGCGTCTCGTGCGTAGTAGGCAGGAGTGTCCGGCGGGCCGCGAGGCTCGATGGCGGCGGTATCCAATGATGGAAGGGTGATCTCTCGCTGGGTGTAGATATCCACGAGATGCCACGGACTACCGGTGTGGTGGATGAGGATGATCCAGTTGGCCTTCATGCCCGCCTAGTAGTGGCCGCGCATGAAGGACAGGTGGACGGGTAGTGGTAGCATGTCGAGGGGCACCACGGCAACCTCCGTAGGATCGTCAAGTCGGTGTCTGGGCCACCTGCGAGGATCGGGCATCATCAAGCAGGGTGTCTTGAAAAGAGCCGGCCGGTTGCAGACGAGTAGACGGTACAAAGACACCGAGCATGCGGCCAGACGGACGGTGTTGAGTAGGTCCATACGACTACAGATCTGCTCCAAGAGAACATCGGGGAGGGAATTCCAATCGCGGCTCTGCGTGTGAGTCGGTTCTGCCATTGGGGTTTTCGGTGCTGCAAGCCTGCGGGGAAGTGGATTCGGGCGGCCGAGCGAAGAAGCTTCTCCTCGTGTGGCCGAGCAGTGAACGAGGGGATATGGTACGCGCGAGCTACCAAGGAAGATGGCGCGGGCGGGCGAGCAGTGAGCGGGGGTAAATGGTGTGCAGACGACGATGGGGAAGAGAGGAGGAAGAAGAAGAGAGGATGAAGAAGAGTGGAAGACGGGGAAGAAAGTGCATTCAATCTCAATTCTACTACTACCTCGTTTCAGTTTACAAGTCCTACGCGTATACTTAGGTTGCCAATTTTATTACCCTAATATAAACTATATAACACAAAATTATACCATTTAAAAATAGAACATCTGAAGTTTATATTGGTATATTTTTTGTAATATATGACTTATATTTGGTTGGTCAAATTGACGACCTAGGAGTACGCGCACGCCCTGTAAACTGAGAGAGAGGTAGTAGTAGTACTACCAGGATATACCGTCCTTCGGAGTGTAAATAGTTACACCCATGACATGTGGGTCTACCACAACAGGGCCCATATGTCAGTTAATGGAGGACAGAGGTGCGTAGGCGTATTTGCAGAAGCGTGCTCTACTGGCAAACATGATGGCAGTACTGGGTAAGGCTGATTTAGTAACACCAACACGCTGGTTCAGCTTATTAATTATGTGTCACATCTGCTGCAGCGTGTATTGTCACTTCACTGCGAAGACTAGTTGAATAGTTCTCTCTGACCGAGATGGGGAATAATGGATCGCGAGGACTTCCTTTCTACAGTATCCCTATGCCTCTACACTCACTTCACTCATTTTGCTCCGTATCTAGTCACTTGTTGAAATCTGTAGAAAGACAAATACTCCGTATTTGGGAACAGAGGGAGGCTTTTACTCTATACTATTTGGGAACAGAGGGAGTATCACCATATGGAGGGAACAGAGGAAGCTTGAAATATGAACATGTCAATGGGAGGGAGTAAGCCCCATGCATGCATGCATGCAACACTCACACGTACACATGGACGCACGCAACACTCACGCACCCATGCAGCACACAACACACGACGCAACCCACACGCTCACGCTCAAGTGCTCAACCTACTCCCTACGTCCGTGAAAGAATGTACATTTAGAGATTTACACATTGACCAGGGCATAATTAACGCTCAAAAGTAGCAGACTTATGTGTGCATGCGACCATTGAGATAAGAAGATTAAATGAAGGCCGTTGCATGCCGTAATTAAGGATGGACATGTAGCCTATACCTACAACACAAGTTGGTGCATTAGTCAATCAATATCGATTTAGATTAAAGGCTAAATGCACTGGAAGTGTAGATGTACATCATGTACTACACTCTTTGTTTTATAGCCGATGTACACTCTTTGTTGGAAGACCGAGGGAGGACACGTGCATGCACTCACATACACAGCCAGGGCGGTTCGCGCGCAAGGGTTGGACTCATGTCACGCCTGCGTAGAGTTTTGTTTAACTGATTCCTTTGCTCTGCCAACTGACAGGTGGGACCCAGAAACTAGGTGACAATTTAACCAGTCAACAAAGTGCCACGTCGACTATGTGGCCGTTCAGTAGGGTGCAATACGGTGCTCTATGATGAGCTAGTGATCGTATAATCACCGCAAAACTATATATAGTGACCGTAAAGAGCGTATTGTTACATACGTTGACCGCCAATGTATTTTTCTCGTTTCAAATTAAGCCATATTAATCGGAAAGGACGCAGTATGGACTACTACTACTAGTACTAGTACTGCTTTGATGTGTCCCGCCAACTCGCCGAACGAGGAGAAGCTTGCTTACTATGCCTCTCCCTCGCCCATGCGCGCGGTGGTTCACAGGACGAGGAGAGGGTTTTGACTACAGCGCCCTCTCCCTCTCCCTCTCCCTCTCCCTCGCCCTCGACCTCGCGGTGGACGTGCAGCAGTTCAATCGGTGTCAGATTGCTAGAAGCATATTGTACTGTAGTATCATCATTGTTGGACCTTCCGAAGAGGTGAAGAGCCAAGTGCAAGGTTCACACGAGTACGAACTGTTGAACCTCCCGAAGAGGCAAAGAGCCAAGCACAAGGTTTTATAGGAGTTGTCGTCCTAGTAGGAGTGTACTACAACTATAGCGAACGATGCTACTGTATGATGTCGCCACGTCACTATATCCAAAGTTGTGGCACCTTTTTTTCTCAAAGAGTGTGTTGGAGCCCGTGCAACAACCACACAAGTTGCACGTACACATAACACATTTACTAGTAATAAATTTTAAAGGACAAATGCCAATATGCCACACTAGTTCATCTCCAATTCATGTGATAAATTTGTTCACGACTAGTCTACATATATTCACAGCGCTACCGTTCACAATTACCGTACTCCACTTACACGTTATAGATGGGCAGCATGTCCTCCTCCAGGTTCTAGTCCCAGGTGTTCTTCATGGATGGCACGATCAATAGCGGTGGGCAACAGGAATCATTGTCGCAGCTTTCTAGTCCGGTTCCACACGATGGAGACTCATCCAAGCTGAAGCGGCATAAATCAGGGATAGCGTGTCCCAGCATGTCGTTCATCCGGCGGTGTGCACTTAAGACACAACCATGCTTCATGAACGGCAGGCCTTCCGTGTCGTGCATGGAAGGTGGCATCCGCTTCACAATGGGGTAGCTGTCCCCGATGAAAAGCGAGTACTCTCCAAGAGTGTTCCTCGGCACCCACGTAGCATCATGGGGGTCGAACTCGGCGCCGTTCATCTGGTACACGCGGCATCCCAGATCTGGACACATGGTGACGTACATAGTCAAGGTCCATGTATAATAATGTTGTGCTCAAATATGGCGGTCAGTAATACTATGCAGCAAATAGTACTACTCCGGTATAGAGGAAGTAAAATAACCGGCTTATTATATATAGCCACTCTTGGCTACATGGATGAGATAGTAAGACATGGAAAAACAAAAATGGTGGCAGCTAGTGGGTTCAAGTCTTCAAGGGCCTAGCTAGCTATACACGTCCTCCAAGGTAAAAAGTACTCCTACTAGTACTACAAAGTATACTACTAGTACAACAATGACAGAGAAGGCGAGAGGGTTAAAAAATGGAATACGTGGGTAGATGGTGACGGTCCGATCGTGGTAGATTGTGTGACCATGTTGCACATCAGTGGTACCATGGGTAATGACTGCTAAGATAGTTGATCCCAATATGCCAAAGTTAGCTACAAGGTTCCAGGTTAGACCGAATCACGGATGCAAATGCACATCCAGGATCGGCGATCTTATTTTGATCGGGGGATGACTGGTCCCTGCAAAAAAATGGAGTACTGTTAGGGATGCAAATGATGGTTTGTGCATTCCGTTTGTAATCTCCCGTACCGTAGGATGTCAACCAGATGAAACAAGTCCCCTGGCTTGTCACTGCGAAGATGCAGCCTAGATGGCGCACGGCGTCTTCGAACGTGTAGGGGTACAAATCTGCCGCTGCCAACATGCGCCAGCCTCTGCCGTTACTGCCTCCTGCATTGATGGCAATCCTTATGTCGAACACCGTGATGAGATAGTAATCGTCGTAGCTGCGTCGCTTTGTCGGCGGGTCCGCAATTGCTATCTTCTTCAATCTCATGTAGGCATCATCATACGTATTCTTGCCCAACCAGTCCGAAAGGCCGATCCCAATGGTGCAGAAGGGGTCTACCGGAACGGCCGCACTGCTGTGGATGTTGTGCAAAATCATGGTGGTATCCGGCCGGAGGTATGCAAGCCAATATTTGTTGGCACCGACCCAGACCTATATATAAGACGGTGGGCAGCGGAGAAATTACGGGATGGAAATGGAATAACTAAGTACTACATGATCAAACTCCATTACTGACCCGCTCATCGGATGAAATCCGACTACCTCTCAACGTCGGCAACTCTAGCGGAGTCAAGTGCAACCATGGCTAGGGAGCGGTGGACTGTTCGAAGGATCGTCCCATAGAAGAACTTTCTCCTCGAGGACGGATGCAAGACCAACAAGCATGGCCTTTTCCCAAGCTTGTTTAAGCAGCGTCTTGAAATAGTTGGTGCAGGAAGCACCGAGTCTTGCGGCGGTGAGGACGTCGGAGCGGCGTGTGATTTCTCCTAGAGGATCGTCGTCCAAGGTCTCCCAGCCCCGACGAGGAGGAGAACCGCCTGGCGAATCCATGGGAGCAGCGATGAACTGCCTTCTCTTCGGGGGGAGGGGAACTGGTGAGGAGATAAGAGCGTAGTAACCGCAGGGCCTCGTCCCTTCCAACTGTAGATCGTTCCTCAGCGAAGGTGTGAGGCTATTATTTACTACTAGTACTAGCATTATGGAACGTTATGGGATTGCATTATACTGTAAATAATAGCACTAGTAAGAAATTTTTGGCACTAGGTAGTAGTTTTTGGCGTGGATTAAGAAATTTTGGGTATGTTTTTTCCATTTTTTGTACACGCCAACTAGTGTCAAAAAACGTCTTAGATTATGTGACAGAGGAGTACATACTCGTACTGTAGCAGTACTAGTACTACTTTTCTCAACTAGTAGTGTGATGTACTGTACTTCTAGTCTAGTCTAGTATAGTGCACCAGTTTTGAACTCTTGAATCTCAGGGCCAAGGAGCTACAGTTGGAAGTGTGTAGGATCTAGAAGTAGGTGTGTCTGGAGGGAGGGGTGATTAGACACTCAGTGCCAAACTTGCAATATTTAAGCTTTTCGGTTTGAGTGGAGTTTTAGGCACAATTTCAACATACAC
This sequence comes from Aegilops umbellulata, assembly GCA_032464435.1. NCBI lineage: Eukaryota > Viridiplantae > Streptophyta > Magnoliopsida > Poales > Poaceae > Aegilops > Aegilops umbellulata. The sequence continues at coordinate 5,707,781 of CP136059.1, forward strand.
AATACATATCAAGCAAGCATGCAAAGAGTATATGAGCAGCGGAATGTAAAGCATGCAACTTTCAAGGATGTAAAGGGAAGGGTTTGGAGAATTCAAACGCAATTGGAGACACGGATGTTTTTCCCGTGGTTCGGATAGGTGGTGCTATCCTACATCCACGTTGATGGAGACTTCAACCCACGAAGGGTAACGGTTGCGCGAGTCCACGGAGGGCTCCACCCATGAAGGGTCCACGAAGAAGCAACCTTGTCTATCCCACCATGGCCATCGCCCACGAAGGACTTGCCTCACTAGCGTTAGATCTTCATGAAGTAGGCGATCTCCTTGCCCTTACAAACTCCTTGGTTCAACTCCACAATCTTGTCGGAGGCTCCCAAGTGACACCTAGCCAATCTAGGAGACACCACTCTCCAAGAAGTAACAAATGGTGTGTTGATGATGAACTCCTTGCTCTTGTGCTTCAAATGATATTCTCCCCAACACTCAACTCTCTCTCTCTCACAGGATTCAGATTTGGTGGAAAGAAGATTTGAGTGGAAAGCAACTTGGGGAAGGCTAGAGATCAAGATTCATATGGTAGGAATGGAATATCTTGGCCTCAACACAAGGGTAGGAAGTTCTCTCTCAGAACATATGAGTTGGAAGTGTAGATGTGTTCTGATGGCTCTCTCCACGAATGAAGAGGAGGTGGAGGGGTATATATAGCCTCCACACAAAATCCAACCGTCACACACAATTTACCAATCTCGGTGGGACCGAATCAACAAACTCGGTCGGACCGAAATAGTAAACCTAGTGACCGTTAGAGATTTTCGGTAGGACTGACATGCAACTCGGTAGGACCGATATGGTTAGGGTTAGGGATAAGGTAATCTCGGTGAGACCGATTACACAAACTCGGTGAGTCCGATTTTGGTAATAAGCTAACCAGAGAGTTGGTCAGGCAAACTCGATGGGACTGATTACTAAACTCGGTTGGACCGATTTTGGTAATGAGTTAACCAGAGAGTTTGCATTGTAATCTCGGTAGTACCGATTGCCTAAACTTGGTGGGACCGATTTTGACAATGGACATACACAGTGAGATTGCAATCCCATCTCGGTGAAACCGAGATCCCTATCGGTAGAACCGATTTGCTAGGGTTTGGCAGTGGCTTATGACATGTGAAACTCGGTGGCGCCGGATAGAAAGAATCGGTAGGTCCGAGTTTGACTTTGGGTTTAGGTCATATGTGGAAGTGGGAAAGTAGCTGAGTGTTTTGGAGCATATCATCAAGCACATGGAGCAAAAGGCTCATCAAGCAACACCTCATCCCTCCTTGATAGTATTGGCTTTTCCTATGGACTCAATGTGATCTTGGATCACTAAAAGTGTAAAATGAAGAGTCTTGAGCTTGAAGCTTTAGCCAATCCTTTATCCTTAGCATATTGAAGGAGTTCCCACAACCTTTAGTCCATGCCACTCCATTGTTGAACTTATCTGAAATATACTAGATAAAAGTATTAGTCCAACAAGAGATATGTTGACATTAATTACCAAAACCACCTGGGGAGCACTTGTGCTTTCAATCTCCCCCTTTTTGGTAATTGATGGCAACATACATCAAAGCTTTAGATAAAGATACAAAGAATAGCAAGTAAAGCTTTGGTAGGACATGTAACAACCATAGGCTCCCCCTACAAGTATGCAATCATGTGAATATAAAATGTAGAAGCATGTGAGAGCATAATCATGACAGAGTAGGCAATGTGTTACATGTATCTTGGCCATATGCATCAGAGCAAAAGATTATTATTAAGAGAAATACCTTCATGCTTATGAGTCCTTCTTGCAAACAGTATGTACAAAAGCAAGAATTCCTCATACTCATGATTCTGATGCATATACTTACCTTGTAGTCTTGAGTTGGCTTAGTATGGAATGAACCTGCACAAACAAGGTTAGATAACACAGGTACATCCACTAGCCAGAGCAAACCAAAAGAAACCACAAGAATACCAAGACTGGGATGACATGTAGATAGTGAGTACAAGGTACCACATTGGATTACACATGTCCCCAAGAGTAAAGATATGCAATGAATTTGAAAGATTCTTTCCCTTAGATGTCTTGCTCCCCCTGAATCTGACATGGGATATTGGGAGAAGATAGGGAACAGAAAATCAGAGCTGAAAGATATGAATGAATAAAACTTAATGCAAATAAGCACATATGAACATGTCTTCCCCCAAAAAGACATGTGGCATCTCTCCTCTTGAACATCAAGCATCTGGGATCCTTGAGTATTCTCTCCCCCTGGAGATTTCTTTCTCCCCCTTAATACTTGGGATCCTTGAGTATTCTCTCCCCCTTAGTACTTTCTCCTTTGTAGGTGATAAGCTTTGATGTGATCTCTCTCTCCCCCTTTGACATCAATTTCCAAGAAGGTTTTTCTGGAATCCGTTGAATAGGTTTGGTCCTTGAGACTCAGCACAAAGCAATGGATAATACTGTGATGCTTGTAGAGGACAAGATTCATTGAGTGGAGCTGGATCAGAAGAAATATCGAATAAGTGGCAAACTGTTTTTCCTGTTGCGAAATCGGTGGCACCGAGTGGCATATTTCGGTGGTACCGAAGGGATTCGGTTGGACCAAAAATTACCATTCGGTGAAGCCAAGTTCATTACAGAGAAAACACTTGTCACCTCATCTCACTAGTCAAATAAGATCTCACAAAGATTTGCAATGAATTAACTGAAGGATTTGCAAGGAATTCATGCAGAAATATGCAGAACAAAAATAAGAAAAGTGAAGGTTCTAGATGAAGTTTTTTTTGTTTGAAAAAGAGGGAAACAAATATGCAAGGGACAAATGCAATAACACAGGAAAGAACACAAGATAACTTCATCTAGAATTGGGCGGTGACATAGTCACCTATGTTAGAGTATATTGACTTAGGAGTCAAGTGAGAACACTTGATCATAGGTCATACTCATCATTTAAGCTCAAAATGGGGTTACCATTTTTTGTTTAAGCATCTTGATGTATTCAAATCTTGTGGAGTTGCTTTGACTCATGACTTGGAGTAAAGCTTCTCTAAGATGGAACAACATACCTTGGGTGGTGGTGTGGATATTGCTCATGTAGTTGAACTTGTGTGGGTGCTTGAAGTTGATGTAGCTCATCATGAGTTGGGAGCACCCCGTGGAATTTGAGTTCATCTACCTACATGGGTTAGTTCTTGCAAGGAAAAGCACTTGTATATCCAAAAATGACAGTCATGAAGCTCAACATAGAATTTGTCAAAGGATATGTTCGAATGATTTTGTGCTTCCTTGTCGTCAACCACCGTTGTGTAGAGACTTGGTGATGTAGAGATCGCTCAAGACGTGAGTGAGTTGCAATCTCATAGAATTAGATTCAACCAAGTACCTACATGGGTTAGATAACATGCAAGGTACAAATATATCCAAGACATAAGATAGTCATCATAAGAGATATATCATGGATTAGCCATAAGCTCATGTCTTGCATGTATCCAATGGAGTTTCTATTCCAAGTTCGAAGCATCAATGATGTTCAATTCTCCTCTCAACCTGCAAAACACTTTCTCATCAAGTGGTTTAGTGAATATATCCGCTAATTGTTTATCGATGCGAACATGCTTAAGATCAATGTCACCCTTAGCAACATGATCTCGAATGAAATGATGACGAACTTCAATATGCTTAGTTCGAGAATGTTGCACAGGATTATGACCAATTTTGATAGCACTTTCATTGTCACAAAGCAATGGAACATGTTTCACATAGACCCCATAATCTTTAAGAGTTTGGGTCATCCAAAGTAATTGAGCACAACATGAACCAGCGGCAATGTATTTTGCTTCGGCGGTAGATAAGGATACCGAGTTTTGTTTCTTGGAGGACAAAGACACAAGAGATCTACCAAGAAATTGACAAGTACCCGAAGTGGACTTTCTATCAACCTTGTCTCCGGCATAGTCCAAGTCGGAATAGCCAACAAGATCAAAAGAGGACCTCTTAGGATACCAAATGCCAAAGTTTGGTGTATGGATTAAGTATCTCACTATCCTTTTCACGGCCTTAAGATGACATTCTTTAGGAGCAGCTTGATATCGTGCACACATGCACACGCTTAGCATAATATCGGGACGTGAGGCACATAGGTATAACAATGAACCAATCATAGAGCGATAAACCTTTTGATCAACCGGTTCACCATCTTTGGTCAAATCATTATGTCCACTAGTAGGCATGGGTGTAGGCATACCTTTGCATTCTTGCATATTGAACTTCTTGAATAAGTCTTTGGTTTACTTCGTTTGAGAGATAAATGTACCTTCCTTAGTTTGCTTGATTTGCAAACCGAGAAAGAATTTGAGTTCACTCATCATGGACATCTCAAACTTCTTTGACATTAGCTTTCCAAACTTTTCACTAAAAAGAGGGTTAGTTGAACCAAATATAATATCATCAACATAAATTTGGCATACAAATAGTTCTCCATTAACCCTTTTAGTAAAAAGTGTGGAATCAATTTTTCCAATTTCAAAACCACTTGCAATAAGGAACTTGGTCAAGCATTTATACCATGCTCTAGGAGCTCGTTTAAGACCATAAAGGGCTTTGTGAAGTTTGTAAACATGATTAGGTTTCTTAGGATTGACAAAGCCGGGAGGTTGTTTGACATAAACTTCCTCCTCTATTTCACCATTTAGAAAAGCACTTTTAATGTCCATTTGGTACAAGGTGATATTATGGTGATTAGCATAGGCAAGTAAGATGCGAATGGACTCGAGTCTAGCAACAGGAGCATATGTCTCACCATAGTCCATACCTTCGACTTGTGTGTACCCTTGGGCGACGAGACGTGCTTTGTTGCGAACCATTTGTCCATCTTGCTTGTTGCGAAACACCCATTTGGTACCAATGATGTTGTGGTTGTTGTCGGGCTTCTCAACCAATGTCCAAACTTGGTTTCTCTCAAAGTTGTGTAGCTCTTCATGCATAGCATTTATCCAATCCGGATCTTCCAATGCTTCTTCGACCTTCATAGGTTCAATGCTAGAGATGAATGAATAATTTTCACAAAAGTTAGCCAAACGAGTTTTAGAGCGAGTGATTCTCCTGGTTTGAATATCATTGTAGATTTGCTCGACGGGATGATCTTTGGCAATTCTTGCTCGAACTCGTGAAAGCTTTTGCTTGGGTCTTCATTGAACATCTTCTTCATCTTCTTCTTCTTCTTCGTCTTCTCCATTGTTAACGTTGTTGTTCTCTTGTCGTGGTGGAGAAGGAGGTTGTTGATGTTCGTCTTGATGCATTTCCTCGTTTTCTTCATCTTGGTGTGTCCCACTTGTGGATGCTTCCGTGTCAATTCTTGGTTCACCTTGTCGTGAAGTAGAAGCTTCCACTTGGACGGACGAGGTATTCTCCTTTACCTCCGTTGGATGAATTTTGCCAATAGACAAGTCTTGGATTGCTTCTGAAGGGTCTTTGTATCCTACATCAATTGGCAATTGCTCTACTTGCGAGCCATTAGATTCATCAAACTTCACATCTACCATTTCTTCAACCTTTCGGGTGAAATTGTTGTAGACACGGTAAGTGTGAGAGTTTGAGCCATAACCAAGTAGGAAACCTTCATGAGATTTAGAGGCAAACTTTGAACGACGATGCTTATCAAGAATGTAGCACTTTGAGCCGAATACTCAAAAGTATCCAACTTGGGGTTTGTTACCGGTGAGGAGCTCGTATGCCGTCTTGCCGAGTAGCTTGTGAAGATACAAGCGATTTGTTGCATGACAAGCCGTCTCAACCGCTTCTGCCCAAAAGTGCTTTGGCGTCTTGTACTCATCAAGCATCGTTCTCGCCATTTCGATGAGCGTCCGGTTCTTCCTCTCAACAACTCCATTTTGTTGAGGTGTTGTGATGCCCCCGATTCAATCGTACACTAATCATGCACGCAAATGTGTACGATCAAGATCAGGGACTCACGGGGAGATATCACAACACAACTCTACAAACAAAAATAAGTCATACAAGCATCATAATACAAGCCAGGGGCCTCGAGGGCTCGAATACAAGTGCTCGATCATAGACGAGTCAGCGGAAGCAACAATATCTGAGTACAGACATAAGTTAAACAAGTTTGCCATAAGATGGCTAGCACAAAGTGGGATACAGATCGAACGAGGCACAGGCCTCCTGCCTGGGATCCTCCTAACTACTCCTGGTCGTCGTCAGCGGGCTGCACGTAGTAGTAGGCACCTCCAGAGTAGTAGGAGTCATCGTCGATGGTGGCGTCTGGATCCTGGGCTCCATCGTCTGGTTGCAGCAATCGGGTAGAGAGATGGGGAAAAGGGGAAACAAGGCAACCATGAGTACTCATCCAAAGTACTCGCAAGCAAGGAGCTACACTAGATATGCATGGATATATGTGTAAGGGGCCATATCAGTGGACTGAACTGCAGAATGCCAGAATAAGAGGGGGATATCTAATCCTGTCGAAGACTATGCTTCTGGCAGCCTCCGTCTTGCAGCATATAGAAGAGAGTAGACTGAAGTCCTCCAAGTAGCATCGCATAGCATAAACCTACCCGGCGATCCCCTCCTCGATGCCCTGTTAGAGAGCGATCACCGGGTTGTATCTGGCACTTGGAAGGGTGTGTTTTATTAAGTATCCGGTTCTAGTTGTCATAAGGTCAAGGTACAACTCCGGGTCATCCTTTTACCGAGGGACACGACTATTCGAATAGATTAACTTCCCTGCAGGGGTGCACCACATAACCCAACACGCTTGATCGCATTTCGCCGGACACACTTTCCTGGGTCATGCCTGGCCTCGGAAGATCAACACGTCGCAGCCGCACCTATGCACAACAGAGAGGTTAGCACGCTGGTCTAAACCTAAGCGCGCAGGGGTCTGGGCCCATCGCCCTGAGCACACCTGCACGTTGCGTACGTGGCCGGAAGCAGAACTAGCCCCCTTAATACAAGAGCAGGCTTACGTTCCAATCCGGCGCGCGCCGCTCAGTCGCAGACGTCACGAAGGCTTCGGCTGATACCACGACGCCGAGTGCCCATATCTTTCCCGCGTAGTTGGTTAGTGCGTATAGGCCAGTAGCCAGACTCAGATCAAATACCCAGATCTCGTTAAGCGTGTTAAGTGTCCGCGAACGCCGACAGGGCTAGGCCCACCTCTCTCCTAGGTGGTCTGAACCTGCCCTGTCGCTTCGCCTCAAAGATCCACTCGCGGATACTCCTACGAGCCGACCCGTCTTTGTTCACCACATGTATCATGTATAAAGTATAGTATATACCCGTGATCACCTCCCAAGTGATCACGGCCCGATAGTATAGCACAGCCGACGGACAAGAATGTAGGGCCACTGACGATAAACTAGCATCCTATACTAAGCAAGTAGGATTGCAGGTAAAGGTATCAACAGCAGTATAAAAGACAGGCTATGCATCAGGATAGGAATAATGAAAGCAGTAACATGCTACACTACTCTAATGCAAGCAGTATAAAATAGAGTAGGCGATATCTGGTGATCAAGGGGGGGCTTGCCTGGTTGCACTGGCTAGAGAGAGGGCTCGTCAACTCCGTAGTCGAACGGGGCAGCAGCAGCGTCGGTCTTGGTGTCTATCGAGAGAAGAGGGGGGAGAAACAATAAATATTTAAGCAAGCAGATGCATAGGGATGCATTACATGACAAGTAACGGCGTTAGAGGTGCCCTAACGCGGTATGGGATGATACCGGTGAAGGGGGGAAACAGCCGGGAAAGTATCCCCGGTGTTTCGCGTTTTCGGGCAGAGGAGCCGGAGGGGGAAAAGTTGCGAGTTTGATATGTTAGAAATTTGTGGCGGACGAACGGGTTGCGTATCCGGGTTCGTCTCGTCATTCTGAGCAACTTTCATGTAGAAAGTATTTTCATCCGAGTTATGGATTAAAAGATATGATTTTCTAAAGATTTAAATCATTTTCTGATTTTAATTATTTATTTAATTCCAACATTATCCAAAACAGTGAATGATGACGTCAGCATGACATCAGAGTGATGTCAGCAGGTCAACTGGTCGGTTGACCAGTCAAACCAGACAGGTGGGTCCAGTGGGACCCACATGTTATTGACAGGGTACTAACATGGGGTTTTTAGACTAATTAATTGGGTTAATTAGTGGGTGGGACCCAGCAGTCAGTGACTGATTAGATAATTAAATTAATCAACGAAATAATTAGCATTTTATTTATTTGCAAAATGTTTTAACTGGTGCGGGCCCGCGTGTCAGTGGCAGTAGCTGCCACATCAGAAGTTGACTGGGTCAACCCAGTCAACTGGGACCCGCATGCCCCATAGGCAGTGGCACGGGGGTGGCCCCAGGCCAACCACGTAGGCGGCGGCCGGCGTCTGGCCGCCGGCGACGTCAAAACGCGGCGGGGGCACCCGGGCCTCGTTGGGATTCTGCTACAGGGCGCCGTTCGGCGCGCCGTTTGGTCCAGTCGAACGGCCACTCGATGCCGCATCGAGTGGGGTGGTGGTATGGCCGGAGTTGGCCGGAATCGGCACCGGCGACGAGCAGAGGCGGCGGCGTCGTTCGGGACAGCATCGGGATCGCGCTAGGAAGCACCAAACCGCGCGCAACCACCTGCATTCGAACCGCAGGGGCATCCCGCGTCGTTTGGCGGTGGCGCCGGACCAAATGGTTGCCGGAAACACGGCCGGCGACGAGCTTTGGCGGCAGCGCGCGCGGGACGTCGAAGGAAACTATGCTAGGAGGCACGGGAAGGCTAGTGCGCGGGCGCGTTGGGCTCCTAGGAACCCCAGGAGTGCAACGACGAGTCCGGGCGGGCGTGACGGCTGTTGTGGCCATGGCGGCGAGGTACGCCGCGGCGACCAGAGCCTCGGCAATGGCGGCGGCTAGTTACCGCGCGAGCTAGGGGAGCTGGAGGGCGGAGGAGGGAGGCTGCTCACCTAGCGGCACGCACGATGGCCGGTGAATGGGTTAGTAGCTGCAGGGGCGTCGCCGGAGATGAAGAAGAACGGCGGCGAAGCTTGTCGGGGCAGAGGAGGAAGACGGCAGCGTCGGGGGCATTGTGGTGGCTTCGATCTCCAACGGGCTGCACCAGTCGAAGCAGCGGACGACGGCGGCCCTTGGAGACACCGTGGGGCGGCGAGGTGGGAACGGTGGATGTGGCTAGGCCGGAGCTATGGCGGCGGTGGCGCTCGGATGCGGAGGGGAAGGAGAGGGCGAGGTGGATCTGGAGGGGGGGAGAGAGGCGCAGGAGCCAAGGCGAGGTGGGGGCGAGTGGGAGGCGGGATCGAGGAGGCGTGGAGGCGTGGCGGTCTTATCCTCTCGCCGTCGCCGGCGAGAGGGTGCGGCGGGGACGGGCCCTGTTCCTACCCGGGTCGGGGGAACAGGGGAAGGGAGGCAGCAGGGAGCCGGGCCGGCTGGGCCGGCTAGGCTGGCTGCGGGCCAGGGGGGCATGGGCGGTGGCCGAGCGGGTGGGATGGGCTGCCTAGTCCAGGGGGCTTCCCCCCTTTTAATCTTTTTTTTGTTATTGCAATTTCTTTCTTTTAGTTATTTTCCTTTTCTGTTTTATTTAGTTTTAGGGCATTTAGGCATTTTGTAAAAAGGTGTTTGCTTCACCATAATTACCAGTGTAATATTTGGCAACCCCCGAACATTTTTGCTTTGACTTTCGAAAACTTAGGGTGTTTGTCACTAATTCATATTTTGAATTTGCAATGATTTTGAACTACCACTTGATTAGCAACAGTAACACAGATGACATCGCATCACCAGGAGAGTTTTACCGTAGCCTAATTATCCGGGCGTTACAAATCTCCTCCACTACAAGAAATCTCGTCCCGAGATTTAGGAGGTAGAAGGAAACAGTGCGGGGTATTCATCCCGCAGGCGATCCTCGCGTTCCCAGGTGGCTTCGTCTTTAGAGTGATTTGACCACTGGACCTTGAGGAACTTGATCGCCTTCTGACGTGTGCGGCGTTCAGCTTGGTCGAGAATGCGGACCGGATGCTCTTTATAGGAGAGGTCCTGTTGCAATTCGAGCACTTCATGATCCACTGCTCGGATTGGGTCCTTGAAGCAGCGACGGAGTTGTGACACGTGGAACACATCGTGAACCTGAGAAAGGGTCGACGGAAGTTCTAGCTGATATGCCACTCTCCCACACCACTCGAGAATAGTGAAAGGACCAATATAGCGGGGAGCTAGCTTTCCTTTGATCCCAAAGCGGTGTGCACCCTTCATTGGTGTAACTCGAAGATAGGCCTTTTCGCCAGGTTGATAGACCATGTCTTTATGATGACGGTCATAATTACTCTTTTGGCGTGACTGAGCAGTCTTGAGATTCTCGCGAATAATGCGGACTTGTTCTTTGGCGTGTTGGATAATATCCGGACCAAAGAGTGGACGTTCCCCAGTTTCTCACCAGTTCAGAGGGGTTCGGCACTTTCGTCCATATAACACTTCGAAGGGGGCCATCTTCAGACTAGCTTGATAGCTATTATTATAAGAGAACTCAGCATACGGGAGAGATTCCTCCCATTTATTGCTGAAGGAAATAACACAAGCTCGAAGCATGTCTTCGAGAACTTGGTTGACACGTTCAACTTGCCCTTGTGACTGCGGATGAAACGCAGTACTGAAAGATAAGTGAGTCTCCATAGCTTCTTGGAAACTTTCCCAGAATCTTGAAGTGAATAAGCTACCACGGTCCGAACTGATAACCAGGGGAATACCGTGAAGTGAAACAATTCTGGACATATAGAGAGTTGCAAGCTGACTAGCAGTGATAGTTTCCTTGACCGCCAGAAAATGTGCAACTTTAGAAAGCCGGTCAGTGACGACAAGAATAGCATCATTACCTTTCTGCGATTTGGGAAAACCAGTGACGAAGTCCATTTCAACATGGTCCCATTTCCATTCAGGAATAGAGATAGGTTGTAGAGTTCCAGTATGCCTTTGATGTTCTGCTTTGATACGACGGCAAACGTCACACTCTGCAACATAGTGAGCAATGTCTTGCTTCATGTTAGACCACCAGAATCTTTGACGAATGTCCTGGTACATCTTTGTACTACCAGGATGGATACATAGGGGTGTATCATGAGCCTCTTTCATAACCTTCTGAGACATATCCAGGTTTTCCCTCTTACTCGGAACTACTAGGCGACCTTTGAAGAATAAGGTGCCATCATCAGCAACAGTGAAGAATGAGGGCTTTCCTTGTGCAAGATAACGTTTAATCCTCTCCACTTCATCGTCACATTTCTGTATCCATTTGATGGTGTCCACAAGATCTGGCCTAGCAACCAGCGTATTGAGAGAACCCTTGGGAACAACATGGAGGTTCATCTTGCGAAACTCCTTAGGAGGGGGAGCGAGTGCACCCGAGGGAACAATATGGAGGTTCAGCTTCCTGAATTCTTCAACAAGCGAGGGCTGAACTTTATGAACCTGGAGGTGGTTGCAATAAGACTTGCGGCTCAAGGCATCTGCCATTACATTAGCCTTGCCTGGTGTATAGGAAATACCCAAGTCAAAGTCTGCTACAGTCTCCATCCATCTCTGCTGACGGAGGTTCAGGTCTGACTGAGTAAACAGATACTTCAGACTTTGGTGGTTAGTGAAGATCTCGCAACGATTACCGAGAAGGTAATGTCGCCACTGCTTCAGTGCATGGATGACAACAGCAAGCTCGAGGTCATGAACTGGGTAGTTCTCTTCATGAGGGCGCAATTGACGAGAGGCATATGCAATCACTCTGCGCTCTTGCATTAGGACACAGCCCAATCCTTGGCGGGAAGCGTCGCAGTAAATGACGAAGTCCTTCTTTGTATCAGGTGGAGCTAGCACTGGGGCAGAAGTCAACTTGTCCTTGATTGCCTGGAAGCTCTCCTGACATTTGTCTGTCCATTGGAACTTGACGCCCTTATGCAACAGGTTAGTCAGAGGCCTGGCAATCTTGGAGAAGTTCTCGACGAATCGACGGCAATAGCTGGCGAGACCGAGAAAACTTCTGACTTGCTTGACATTCTTCGGAGGAGTCCAATCGAGAATAGCCTGAACTCGTTCAGGGTTAACGGCAATACCATCCTTAGAGATGACATGTCCAAGATAGGTTACTTCAGGAAGCCAGAATTCACATTTAGAGAACTTGGCATATAGCTGATGCTCTCCTAGCTTTTCCAGCACAAGTCGAAGATGTTCAGCATGTTCTTCTTCGTTCTTGGAAAATACCAGGATATCATCCAGATAAACCACGACGAACTTGTCGAGGTAATCCATGAATATATAGTTCATCAGGTGAGAGAAGGTGGCTGGGGCATTGGTTAAGCCGAAGGACATGACAGTGTACTCGTATGAACCATAACGAGTCACAAAGGCAGTCTTTGGGATATCCTCTTCACGAACACGGATCTGGTGGTAACCCAACCTCAAGTCGAGTTTACAGAACACTGATGAACCAGCCAGTTGATCATACAGATCGTTGATTCGAGGAAGAGGTACTTGTTCTGAATGGTAGCTTGGTTAATAGGATGATAGTCTTGGACCAGTCGGTTTGTACCATCCTTCTTCTTGACAAAGAGAGAAGGTGCTCCCCAAGGAGAGCAACTTGGGCGAATGAAACCATTTTGAAGAGATATGTCGATTTCCTCCTTAAGCTCAAGGAGTTCATGCGGCGGCATCTTGTAGGGTCGCTTGGCAATAGGAGTGGTGCCTGGTTTCAAGTCGATGACGAATTCGACAGCCCTAGCAGGGGGAATCCCTGGAAGTTCTTCTGGAAAGCCGTCGAGGAAGTCACGCACAACAGGAATGTTTTCAATGCCCTCGAGTGGTGTAGAGTTCAATGCATTCAATGCATAAAGCCTTGCCTCGGCATTTTGCACCAGGCGAGCATGGTATGTAACTATTTCATCTGAAGGATGTAGCAGATGGACGGTCTTAGTGGCGCAAACTATGGAAGCAGTATGCGCTTTCAACCAATCCATCCCCAGAATGAGGTCGATGTTAGACGTCTTCAGGATAATGGGCGAGGCATAGAATTCCAGCCCTTCGATTTCCACGGGGACGTCGACGCCAACCATGGAGGTTTGACATTGTCCCACGGGGGTTTTTACCACTACCGAAGTGTTCATCTCCTCACATTTAACGTCGTGCTTGTATGCAAAATCTTCTGACATGAATGAATTTGATGCTCCTGTATCGAACAAAACAGATGCAGGTACTAAATTTACGAGGAGTGTACCCATCACAGTAGCAGGCTGGTCTTGAGCTTCGTTCAGATCAACGTGGTTGGCATGAACACGACCATAAGACTTGGCATTGTTGTTGCGGTTCTGGTTGTTTCCACGGCCAGCTGCAGGAAGGGCCAGTTGATTCTGATTGCAATCCCTAGCACGGTGACCTGGTTGACCACACTTGTAGCACAGGCCATTATTGGGAGTGGGAGCAGGAGCTTGGGGTGGTGGAGCTGGAAGTCTTGACTGCCTAGCAGGAGCAGTAGGCAGACGAGGTGCAGCATAGGACTGCCTTGGGGCAGGTGCATTCGGCTGGTACATGCTGTTGGGAATCCATATGTTGCGCTTCTGCGAGGTCGAACCCGAAGATGAGCCCGTGTCACGGCTGCGCCTGTGAGAGCTCTGGTATTCCTGCAGACCAGTTTCGACGTTGATGGCTTTGTTCACCAAGGTGGCGAAATCAGCAAAGTCGTGCACCAGAAGTGCGAGCTTGATGTCAGCTTGAAGGCCGTCACAGAACTTCTCTGTCTGCGTGCATCAGTAGCAATGTCCTCTTAAGCATAGAGGGACAAGTCCAGAAACTCCCGTTTATAAGCTTCAACAGTTTTGTTGCCTTGGATGAGGTTGCGGAACTCACGCTTCTTCCGGTCCATGACTCCCTGAGGAATGAAGCGGGCACGGAAAGCAGATTGGAAGTCTGGCCAGGTGATGATTGTTCCAACTAGCAGAGTACGCCCGTGGCTGTCCCAGCATTGAGCTGCGGGTCCCTTCAGGAAGAAGGAAGCAAACGTGACATAGCTGGCAGGGGCTACATCAGCAGACTCCATCTCATAGGTGATGTCACGGAGCCAGTCATCAGCGTCCAGAGGCTGAGTTGAGCTGCGGTACACAGTTGGGTTCAAGCGCATGAAATCCTGCAGAGTTACTATGTTTGGCTGCTGGTTCATATTGGGGCGAGGAAACTGAGCCATCATGTTCTCCATGAACTGGCGATTCATCTCAAGCTGTTGGATCATACCAGCCATGTACTCAGGCGGTGGTGGGAAGTTGCCACCACGACCACGACCACCTGGTCTAACCATCATGCTAATATATAACAGGGGTAGTTCAGTGTTGAGAAAATTTGCACAGACAAGAATCATTCAAGATGAAACATGCATAATGAAAGCAGCACGATAGTGTAACGCCCCGGATTCGATGCGCCAGGTGTCCGCCAGTTATTCGCCGTCGTTGCCATGTCATGTGCTTGCGTGTTGCACTTTGCCATGTCATCTTCTGCATTTCATATCATGTCATCATGTGCATCGCATTCGCATACGTGTTCGTTTCATGCATCCGAGCATTTTCCCCGTTGTCCGTTTTGCAATCCGGCGCTCCTACGTCCTCCGGCGTCCCCTTTTACCTTTTTTTCGTGAGCGGGTATTAAACCTTCTCAGAATGGACCGAGGTTTGCCAAGCGGCCTTGGTATAGCACCGGTAGACCGCCTGTCAAGTTTTGGGTCATTCGGAGAAGGTTTGATACTCCAACGGTTAACCGGGTAACTGCGAAGGCCTCTTTTGTGTGCAGCCCAACACCCCTCCAAAGTGGCCCAAAACCCATCCAAACCCCCTCCATCTTCTCGGTCGTTCGATCACGATCGTGTGGGAGAAAACCGCACTCCATTTGGAGCCTCCTAGCTCCTCCTACCTATAAATATGTGATCCCCTCCCGATTTTCGCGCAGATGAAACCCTAGCTTCGTCCTCCTCCTGCAGCCGGACGCGTCCACCCCGTGCCGGACATGTCCGCCGCCGCCCTCCTCCAATCACGGCGCGCCACGTCAGCCTCCCCGCGCCTCCTCTCTCCTCCGCCGCCGCGGCCCGCGAGGCCCACGGCCAGCCCGCGCCGGGCCCAGCCGCCGCCGCCAGCCGCTCCCGCCCGCGCCTTCGCGCGCCCGATGCCCCGTGCCGCCGCGCCGCCCGCCGCCGCAGTCCGCTCGCCGCCCCGCCGCCGTTCTTCCTCGCCGGCGTCGCCCACTCCGCCCGGCGCCGCCGCGCCTCCCCGATCCGCCGCCGCGGTGCCGCCCTCCGCGCGCCGGGCCCGCCGCCCCCTCAGTCCCGCTGGTGCCGCGCCAGATCTCCACGCCGCCGCCAGCCACCGTCACCGCCGGCCCGATCTAGATCCGAGATCGCCGCGTTGACTTCTCCCCCTCGAGGTCGAAATTTCTTCCAAGTCCCTGGCATATTCATCCCATGTTGCATACTTTGCCATGCCATAACTTGCTGCATACTGCTCCGTTTCGTGCGTATAATATGTCAAATTGTTCGCCTCGATGTGTACATCATTTCGTCTCATTGCATCATTTTCATTTGTGCTCATCTTGATGCCAGAAATGCTGTTAGAAGAGGGCTATGTGATGTTAGTTCCAGATTATTATCAGAACATGCATTTTTGTCATTTTTGCCATGATTGATGTGTGCACCCTATGATCTTGAGTCCTACATGTGTTTTGTAATATGCCATGCCATCTTTCTAGAGGTTTATGCCATGTAGTTTTGTGATCTTTGTGGTGACTAGCACAAGCATGCAAACTAGGGTACATAATGTTGCTGATTTCAGGGACTTAGTAATTTCACTAAGTCATTCCCTGCTGTTATTTTTATGTCATGTGTTCATGTTATTTCAGAGAGATCTATGCCTCTTTTGAGCATGATCATTAAGGGTGTTTTGAACATATGTATTTGCTCTATCCGTCCATGCCTTTGTTTGTAATTATGGAGTGACATAGCTTGAGTCAATCGAGCTCTACTTTTTCTATAAAATGTTGCTGGCAGATTGTTTACATGTTATTCGATTTTGCCAAGCTTGTTGTAGTTGATCCTTGCATTCTATGATGTTATTCTTGCCATATCTAGCTTCTATGACATGTATTCTTGATGGGTGTATGCTTAGTTTATCATGAAATGCTCTGTAGTGAGTGCATCGAGCTCGTAAACATGCCTACTTGTTATCTGTTTTTGACATGTCCAGTTTTCTGCTAAGTCTGAAACCTGTAACGAAACTTGCTTAATTGACATGGGTGCTATTATATTTTCTGATCTCTTTTGGCTTATGGTCAGTAAGGGACTTTTGTTCAATGGTTTTAGTAGATTCATGTCATGCCATCTTTTGCTATGTCCTGTTCCTGTAGCTTGTTGTTTGCTTGCTCTAAACATGCCATCCTGATGTTAATTTCTGGCATGTTATTTTCAGTCTGTGAACCTGTTATCTTTTGCACTTTCGCCATGCTTGTTTGAACCTGTTATGGTGTGATTTAGCCGTATCTCAGTGTTCATATTTTGTCAAGCATCTTGAGTAGATACCTGCCATATGCTTTGCTGATGTGTTTGGGTGCAGTAGCTTAATTTCTTGTTGCATGCTAAGTGGCATCATGCTGTTAATGGCAGATTATTGTCATTCTTGTTTTGCTTGTCATTTGCAATCCGTGCATCCGATTCCGGTGATCTTTATATCGATTTCAACTGAAATCACCTCACCTTTCCAGTGGCATACTTGGTTTGCCAAGATTATGCCTTGTTCATCTTTTTCCTTCCGAAGCACGCATATGCATTGCATACCACATCTCGCATATCATGCCATGTGTATGTGGTGGTTGTTTACTATGTTGTTTGTTTGTTTCCGGGTTGCTTCTCTCGTTAGCTTCGGTTTCGTTCCGGAGTTGTGAGGATTCGTTCGACTACGTCCGTTTGTCTTCTTCATGGACTCGTTCTTCTTCCTTGCGGGATCTCAGGCAAGATGACCATACCCTCGAAATCACTTCTATCTTTGCTTGCTAGATGCTCGCTCTTTTGCTATGCCTATGCTGCGATACCTACCACTTGCTTATCATGCCTCCCATATTGTCAAACCAAGCCTCTAACCCACCTTGTCCTAGCAAACCGTTGTTTGGCTATGTTATCGCTTTGCTCAGCCCCTCTTATAGTGTTGTTAGTTGCAGGTGAAGATGAAGTTTGTTCCTTGTTGGAACATGGAGATGTTGTTCCTTTTTTGGAACATGTTTACTTGTTGGGATATCACAATATATCTTATTTAATTAATGCATCTATATACTTGGTAAAGGGTGGAAGGCTCGGCCTTATGCCTGGTGTTTTGTTCCACTCTTGCCGCCCTAGTTTCCGTCATATCGGTATTATGTTCCCCGATTTTGCGTCCCTAACGCGGTTGGGTGATTTATGGGACCCCCTTGACAGTTCGCTTTGAATAAGACTTTTCCAGCAAGGCCCAACATTGGTCTTACCATTTGCCTCACCACCACCTACTTTTCCCTTGGGAGTCGCTCTCTCGAGGGTCATCTTTATTTAGCCCCCCGGGCCAATGCTTGTCTAAGTGTTGGTCCAAACTAGAGCACCGTGCGGGACCGTCCCTTGGCAACTTGGGTTATGTTGGTACCTGTACGCTTCGCTTATCCGGTGTTGCCCTGGGAACGAGATATGTGCAGCTCCTATCAGGATGTCGGCGCATCGGGCGGTTTTGCTGGACTTGTTTTATTACTGTCAAAATGTCTTGTAGCCGGGATTCCGAGACTGATCGGGTCTTCCCGGGGAGAAGGAATATCCTTCGTTGATCGCGAGAGCTTATCATGGGCTAAGTTGGGACACCCCTGCAGGGTTTGAACTTTCGAAAGCCGTGCCCGCGGTTATGTGGCAGATGGGAATTTGTTAATGTCCGGTTGTAGAAAACCCGAAGTTGATCTTAATTAAAATACATCAATCGCGTGTGTAACCATGATGGTCTCTTCTCGGTGGAGTCCGGGAAGTGAACACGGTGTTGGAGTTATGCTTGACGTAAGTAGTTCATGATCACTTCTTGATCATAGTTGTTCGACCGTGCTTTTGCCTTCTCTTCTCGCTCTCATTTGCGTATGTTAGCCACCATATATGCTAGTCGCTTGCTGCAGCTCCACCTCATACCTTTTATCCGACCTATAAGCTTAAATAGTCTTGATCTCGCGGGTGTGAGATTGCTGAGTCCCCGTGACTCATAGATACTTCCAAAACCAGTTTGCAGGTGCCGATGAAACCGTGCAGGTGACACACCCGAGCTCAAGGAGGAGCTCGATGAAGATCTTGTTCATTGTGTTGTTTCGTTTCAGACGATTAGTAGTGGAGCCCAGTTGGGACGATCGGGGATCTGTGTAGCATTTGGGGTAGTCTTCTTTTATTTTGGTTCCGTAGTCGGACCTTGATTCTATCTGTATGATGTAATGCTTTACTCATGTATTGTGTGAAGTGGTGATTGTAAGCCAACTATGTATCTCTTTCCCTTATGTATTACATGGGTTGTGTGAAGATTACCTCACTTGCGACATTGCTTCCAATGAGGTTATGCCTCTAAGTCGTGCTTCGACACGTGGGAGATATAGCCGGATCGAGGGCGTTACGGATAGATACCACATAATAGTCGGCATATCTTACAAAAGAGATCATGCATAGAGTTCGGTACACAGAGTTCAGTACATAGACTAAGACATCTTAGGCGGCACGCAGGCTCGCGGCGAATGCATCTAATACTAACAAGCAAGTCTACATCAGTTCCACGCGACACTGCGGAGGTAGGTGTAGCCTGAAAGCTGGTAGTGTGGCAACGGGTACACCACGTCGGCAACCTGGGGTCCGCGGGTGCTCTGGTGCTGAACCCGACGCTCAGGCGGCAGAA
Source organism: Aegilops umbellulata (assembly GCA_032464435.1). Taxonomy (NCBI): domain Eukaryota; kingdom Viridiplantae; phylum Streptophyta; class Magnoliopsida; order Poales; family Poaceae; genus Aegilops; species Aegilops umbellulata. The sequence goes on from CP136059.1 coordinate 5,726,751, forward strand.
GAGGACCAAGTGCGGGAGAGTAGCCTCCCACCTCTGGCCAACCGACACCCTGGGGCATCACGGTCCTGGCTGGGTAGATAGCAGAACGCGGTAGCTCGCCAGATCCGACAAAGGGGTGCAACGTCGTCAGAGCACGGTAGAGGTGCTGACGAGTGGTGTACAACTCGTGGCGAAGAGCTCAGTTAGCTCGATCCAGCCCATCAGCATGCAGAACCAGGTTCTGATGGTAGAAGGGCTCGCGGGTGACAGTGGAGTAGGCAGCAGTGTAGTAACCCTCCGCACCAATATCAGATGCGATAGCAATGTGCCTGAAGGGGGAGGTGTCCAACTCCCAGTACTCCCAACGAAGGCGTGTCAAAGCAGCATAGGCAGCATCGTGAACTGCCATATCGATGGTCACTCGAACACCATAAGCGGTGTGCAACACAATAGTGGAGTCATAATCCCGAGAGTAGAGGTGGACGGTGGCACGATACTGCTCCTGGTTAAAGTCCTGGTACTCCTCGGTGACGGTGTACTCGGGGTGCCAGCGATAACCCAGATAGGTCATCATCTCAGCTAGCACAGCCAGTGATCCCGAGGCACCAATGGCCACCGTGTGGCGCAAGACCTGCCTCGTGGGTTCCATCTGAACACAAAGATGTTTCAAAGAGTCAAATGACAGTGTGGAAATTGTGCAAAACACTATACTTAAGGAACAACTATGGCTTTTATCCAACTTTGGGGTGAATGTCGTCACGGGATCCTAGTGTCAGAGTTAGTAAGTTCGTTTAACCCGAGTAGAAGAGAGTTCAGAGTCCCAGAGTAAAGGTCGAGGAGTAAAAGATCCTAGTACCACCCGATGGCGACGTGGGCCCGTAAGGCACACAACTAAGTTAGTAAAAGTTTTTGTAATGTCTAGACTCGACTTCGGCCAAGGAGTGTGGAAGGGGGATTCCTACAGGCAGTCGGCTCTGATACCAACTTGTGACACCCCCGATTCAATCCTACACTAATCATGCACGCAAATGTGTACGATCAAGATCAGGGACTCACGGGGAGATATCACAACACAACTCTACAAATAAAAATAAGTCATACAAGCATCATAATACAAGCCAGGGGCCTCGAGGGCTCGAATACAAGTGCTCGATCATAGACGAGTCAGCGGAAGCAACAATATCTGAGTATAGACATAAGTTAAACAAGTTTGCCATAAGATGACTAGCACAAACTGGGATACAGATCAAACGAGGCGCAGGCCTCCTGCCTGGGATCCTCCTAACTACTCCTGGTCGTCGTCAGCGGGCTGCACGTAGTAGTAGGCACCTCCAGAGTAGTAGGAGTCGTCGTCAACGGTGGCGTCTGGATCCTGGGCTCCATCGTCTGGTTGCAGCAATCGGGTAGAGAGATGGGGAAAAGGGGAAACAAGGCAACCGTGAGTACTCATCCAAAGTACTCGCAACCAAGGAGCTACACTACATATGCATGGATATATGTGTAAGGGGCCATATCAGTGGACTGAACTGTAGAATGCCAGAATAAGAGGGGGATATCTAATCCTGTCGAAGACTACGCTTCTGGCAGCCTCTGTCTTGCAGCATATAGAAGAGAGTAGACTGAAGTCCTCCAAGTAGCATCGCATAGCATAAACCTACCCGGCGATCCCCTCCTCGATGCCCTGTTAGAGAGCGATCACCGGGTTGTATCTGGCACTTGGAAGGGTGTGTTTTATTAAGTATCCGGTTCTAGTTGTCATAAGGTCAAGGTATAACTCTGGGTCGTCCTTTTACCGAGGGACACGACTATTCGAATAGATTAACTTCCCTGCAGGGGTGCACCACATAACCCAACACGCTTGATCCCATTTGGCCGGACACACTTTTCTGGGTGTAAGTGCATCTAGTGCCCCTTAGTGATTTTGGTGTATTGAAGACTTATAGGTTAAGTATCTAATGCGTTTATGAGTGTACACAGGTCTATAAGTCTATGAGGAGTTTGATATTTACAGAGAAAGTCGACCCCTAAAAATGAAGTTCTTCGACTGAAGACTTTGATATACTAAAGACTTTCTGAAGACTTTGAAAGTGAAGAAATTGGTGTGACCTTGAAGACTTGGTATTCATTCGAGGAACATGAAGCGTGAAGACCTTTGTTTTCGTAGTTTCATTTTCTCTTTCTTGAGTCATAGGAAACACCGTACTGTTAAAGGGGGTCCAGGAAATACTAAGGAGAAAATTTCCATGTGATGCTCAACTCAAATCCTACACCTACCAATCCCTTTGAGTGAAGCCATTGGAAATCTCATACAGTTCAGTAAATTTCTTCAAGTGACAGAGACGCAGTTCTTCTGGTCACTGAGGACTTTGCTCTGAATGAGGAGTTAGGAATTTGCCAGTGCGAATTGCCTACACAGTGAGGAACATGATAGCCCTGAGGAATTTGTACCTCAAATTTCCGACCGTTGCTGTGCTGCGCGCCAGCTGTCCTAAAATATCTTGTCCACCTAACGGTCATATCATTGAAGGGCATTTATGTCTTATCATGTCGGGCTGCTCCCTAGGCTATAAATAGCCGCCCCCTACAACCACTAGCTGGTTGGCTGCTCCGCGAGAACTTGACACTTGTCATTTGAGAGCAACCCATCCTCCGAGGACTTTGAGCGAAAATCATCAAGTGAGGAAAATCCAAACCCCAAACCCAAAATACCTACAAACCCAAAGTGATTGAGCATCACTGAAGAGATTGATCCTGCGTGGATCCGACGCTTGTTACCTTTGAAGATTGTGCTTCTTCGAGACGGTTAGGCGTCAAGGTCTAGAGCATCCAAGAGGAATTGTGGATCGCCGAGTGACCAAGTCTGTGAAGGTTTGGAAGTCACCTGAAGACTTACCACGAGTGATTGGGCGAGGACTGTGTGTCCTTAGCTCAAGAACAATACGGTGAGGACTTGGTGTCCCGAGCTGCGTGCTCAGGACTGGGTGTCCGGGACTGTGTGTCCTCGAGTTTAAATACTCAGCACCTCCTACCAGATGTACAACTGAGACATCAGTTGGAACTGGTCTACCAAATCATTGTCTTCACCAAGCTTACTGGTTCTATTTCCTCAACACTTCCATTTCCTCATTACTGTTTTGTGTGTTTGTTCATATATGCGTTTGAAGACTTTGACTGAAGACTTTCTCAATTTCCTCAGTTCAATTTCTTTAGTCTGTTTGTCTTCAACTTGTGTTATCCTGTGTTTACGCTTTCTGTACTCTGTGTGTGTCTTCATTTCATCATGATGACCATGCTAGGATTCTGTTATGTTTTCATCCGAGTACTTATTCCGCTGCTAGTAGTTCTTCGCTAAGGAATTTCCTCACGAGAAAATTCCTCAGTGAAGAATTTCATAAAAATCGCCTATTCACCCCCCCTCTAGTCGATATAACGCACTTTCAATTGGTATCAGAGCAAGGTACTCCCTTGTTCTGTGTGATTTTGGTTTAACCGCCTGGAGTTTTAGTTATGTCGACCGCAGGTATGATCAAGATCTCCGCTGGGTGTCCTACCTTCGATGGGACGGACTACCCCTACTGGAAGAATAAGATGCGAATGCATCTTGAGGCAATTGATAACGATCTCTGGTACGTTGTGGAAAATGGTGTTCCCTCCATCACTCCCTCACTGAACGCTACCGATGTGAAGAGATTCAAGCAACTCGACTCACAAGCGAAGAATATCATATGTGGCCATCTGAGTAAGGGTCAGTATGGTAGAGTAAGTGCTTTGGAGACTGCAAAGCTTATCTGGGATAGGCTATCCAAGGTCAATGAAGGAGTTTCAACTCAGCGTGACTCTCGAGTTGATGTTCTTCGCAATCTCTTCAATCACTTCAAAAGACTCGATAATGAAAATGTGCAGCAAACCTTCGATCGCCTCACTGACATCTCAAATGAGCTTCAAGCACTTGGTGCCACTGACATCACCGACCATGAGGTGGTGAAGAAATTGCTGAGATCGCTTGATTCCTCATTTGACACTCTAGCACTGATGATACAAGAGCGTGGTGATTACAAGTCACTTGACCCCGCTGATATCCTCGAGAGGCTAAACACTCATGAGTTCCAGCTTGCTGAGAAGAGAGATCTCTACAGTACAAGCTATAGCAGATCACGTGCACTGAAGGCCAAGGTAGTATCTGAGTCCGAAGATGAAGACTCTGGTAGCAGCCTTGGTGATCCTGAAGAACTAAGTCGTGATCTAGCACTGCTTGTGAAGAAATTCCAGAAGTTCTCAAGACGTGGTCGCTTTGGAAAACCCTCAAGGAGCAATGATTCCTCATCCAGTGACTATAAAAAGAGGCTCTCTCACAAGTGCAAGAAACCAGGACATTACATCCAAGACTGTCCTCAGTGGGAAAAGGAATCAAAGAAGAAGAAATACAAGGATTACAGTTCTAATGATGCGAAGAAAAAGAAGAAGTCCTCAAAATCTTCATCATCAAAATCCTCAAAGTCTTTGTCTCACAAGAAGAGCAGCTCCAAGAAGGCTCGGGCATTCATTGGCAAGGAAATGGACTCTGAGGCTGAATCTGAAGAAAATGAGGAAGAGGAACAATCTGAAGATTCTGAGTCTGGTGTGGCAAGCCTATCCCTCGCTACTGCATTCGTCAGCAAATCCATCTTCAACACTGAAGAAAATGAACTCACCAACAAGGCTGATGAAAGCAGTGATGACTACGCTCCCACCTATTGCTTCATGGCAAAGGGTGCCAAGGTACTCAAATACGCCTCCTCTGAATCTAGCGATGATGAATCTGATGAAAATCTTAAGCCTAGCTATTCTAAACTTGCTAAGATTGCTGTGCAACAACAAAAGGCTTTTGAAAAGGTTCAAAACATGCTAGACAAAAGTGATGATATGTTGGGTGAAGAATTGGATCGCACTAAGGCCTTAACTGAAAATCTTCAGAGACTTCAGACCAGGTTTGACAACCTTCAAAATCATCATAACACTCTCTTATCTGATCATGAGAAGCTTTCTTATGAATATCTTCAAAATAAGCAAGATCTTGAGAAGCTAAGAGAGAGTTATGAAGATCTTCAGAAGGAGCGCGATTCATTACTTGCTCAACAAATCAGCGCTGCTCAGGAAGAATTTATTCCTCCATGTTTAAAATGCATTGAACGAGAATCTGCTAAATCCTCACCTGAATGTTGAAATGCTTCAAATGTTACAAATTCTTCACCTGCCTCTGCTATCACTAATTCCTCATCTGAGGACATTGCTAGTATTACTGACGATGCAGGACTGAAGGAATTGTACATAACAGGCATGTACAAAAGCCTCAAAGGGCATCAGACTCTTTGTGATGTGCTTAAAAAGCAGATCCTCAACAGGAACCCTAGGAAAGAGGGTATTGCCTTTGAGAGGAAACTCAATGCTGATGGTACATATTGGAAGCCTGAGCAGTACCCCAAAACCTCATGGGTTGCTGCAAAGGGACCTCCAGTTGATCCATCTAATTTATCTGGCTATACATGTGAATCTTCTCATTCTTCTGATGAGTCTTTTGACTCCAACTATAAACTGTTCAAAAATCAGAATGGTGAGGTATTTGCTAGATATGTTGGCACTAACTGCAGGAACGGTTCCCCTGTGAAGAAAATCTGGGTTCCCAAAAGGCGCCTTGAAAGTCTTCAGGTGAATGTCCTCATGACACCACTTGTGAAGAAAAGGAACCTCAGCTCAAATTCTTCATATGGACCAAATTCTTCATATGCATCCAAGTCCTCATACGGACCAAATTCCTCAAGGGGATCAAATTCCTCACATGGATCAAAGTCCTCATATGAACATCATTGTGCTAACAACTCTGTTTCGCAGGGAAGATCCAAGGGCTATGAATATGAGCATTATTCTTCAAATTATTATGTTCATAAGTCCTTGAAGAATTTCTCTGCTTATGCATATGCTTACACTAACCCCTCTTATGTGAAACGAAATGGTTTGGCTGCTTTGCCACCATTCTCATATGGAGCTCGCAGAGTGATGAACTCTTTGCCACCCCTTCAGATGTGGGTGGTGAAGAAAAAGAACTAATCCCTTCTGCAGGGTCAGGTCTCCAGACGTGCAATAACGTCTGAAGAATTTGCTGGGGACCTGACAAAAAATGCCTGAAAGGACGCAGGCTAACCATGATGAAATGAACTTTCATTTCAGACGTCCTCCCTCTGTTTTATCTGTCTACTACTTGATGAAATTGATCTGATGAATTGTGATATCATATTCTTCACTGCTGAAGTATATGAGGTCATAAGTTGCACTAATTCATCTGCAGGATGATCAACCCAAAGCCACTGAATGGGTACTTGATAGTGGATGTACAAATCACATGACTGGTGACAAGAATCTGTTGATGGATGCTCCCTTATCAGCGTCACACATGAAGCATATCATCTTCGCTGATAAAAGCAAAAGTCAGGTATTGGGTCTTGGTAAGGTTGCTATCACAAAGGATCGACACATGGACAAAGTCATGCTTGTTGAGTCCTTAGGATATAATCTTATGTCTGTCTCAATGCTTTGTGATCTTGATATGGTTGTTGTCTTTGGCAAGTATCGTTGTGTTGTGATTATGGAAGCTGACAATTCCAAAGTCTTCGAAGGCTTTAGGAGAGGAGACTTGTATATTGTTGATTTCTCTGCAGATTCACAACCAGCCGTGTGCCTACTTGCAAAAGCTTCAGAAGGATGGCTATGGCATCGACGACTTGGTCATGCAGGCATGAGGAATTTGAACACGCTTGCAAAGAAGAAGCACGTCATTGGCATTGAGAATGTCAAATTCCTCAAGGATCACTTGTGCGGTGCCTGTGAAGCTGGAAAGATGACAAAGGCCAAGCATCCAGCGAAGACTATCATGACTACTACTCGTCCATTTGAATTGCTTCACATGGATCTCTTCGGTCCTAACCATTATTCCTCTGTTTTGAATGAAGCATCTCAATATGGCTTTGTTATTGTTGATGATTACTCTCGTTACACATGGGTACACCTTGTCTCTTACAAAACTGAAGTGCAGGAAGTCTTCAAACGATTTGCCTCGAGGGCTTCAACCAACTTTGGTGTGAAGATTAAGCACATCAGAAGTGACAACGGCACTGAGTTCAAGAATTCGGGTCTCGATGACTACCTTGATGAACTTGGTATTACTCATGAGTTGTCTACTCCTTATACTCCTCAACAGAATGGCGTCGTGGAGCACAAGAACAGGACTCTTGCTGAGATGGCTCGCACTATGCTCGATGAGTACAAAAGCCCTCGTCGTTTCTGGGTTGATGCAATTGATACTGCGTGCCATATCATCAACAGAGTATATCTTCACAAATTCTTCAAGAAGACTGCATATGAACTCCTCACTGACAAGAAACCCAATGTGAGTTATTTAAAAGTCTTCGGTGCTAAATGCTGGATTAGAGATCCTCACCACAACTCTAAATTTGCACTGAAAGCACATGAAGGTTTTATGCTAGGTTACGGAAAGGACTCGCACACCTACAGAGTCTTCAACAATGTTCTTCACAAGATTGTTGAAACTGTAGATGTGTGGTTCGATGAAACTAATGGCTCGCAAAGAGAGCACCTACCTTCTGTGTTAGATGAACCTGCACCTGAGGATTCAATCAAGCACAAGGCTACTGAAGATGTCATTCCTACTGAAGAATCTGCTGAAGAATTCATTCCAGAACGTGAAGAACGTCGAGCTGATGCACCTGAAGAAAATGCTGAGGAAATTGATGGTGAAGAAAATGCTGATCAAATTCCTCAACGACAACCAGCTCACCCTCGCGTTGCAAAAGAAGTGCAAGTGGAGAAGATCATCGATGAAATTAGAGCACCAGGTCCTCTCACACGCTCAAAAGCTTCACATCTATCTAACTTTTGTGGGCACTTTGCTTTTGTCTCTATCACAGAGCCCACTAGGGTAGATGAAGCATTTCTGGAGCCTGAGTGGATTCAGGCCATGCAAGAAGAATTACATTAGTTCAAGCTCAACAACGTATGGGAATTAGTTGATCGTCCCGATCCTCGCAAGCATAACATCATTGGCACAAAGTGGATCTACCGCAACAAGCAAGATGAAAATGGTGTTGTGGTGAGGAATAAGGCACGACTCGTAGCTCGAGGCTACACACAGGTTGAAGGAATTGATTTCGATGAAACTTTTGCACCTGTTGCTAGACTTGAGGCTATTCGCATATTGCTTGCTTATGCTAACCATCATGATATCATCTTACACCAAATGGATGTGAAAAGTGCATTCCTCAATGGTAAGCTTGAGGAAGAAGTATATGTTGCTCAACCACTAGTTTTTGAAGATCCAAAGCATCCTGACAAAGTCTTCAGACTTAACAAGGCCCTCTATGGCCTCAAGTAGGCCCCACGGGCGTGGTATGATACATTGAAGAAATTCTTGATGAAGAAAGGCTTCACACCCGGTTCACTCGATCCCACTCTCTTTACTAAATCATATGATGGTGAACTGTTTGTGTGCCAAATATATGTTGATGATATTATCTTTGGATGTACTGACCAACGTTATAGTGATGAATTTGCCTATATGATGAGAGAAGAATATCAAATGTCTATGATGGGAGAGTTGAAATTCTTCTTAGGTCTTCAAATTCGTCAATAGCGCAATGGCATATTCATATCTCAGGAGAAATACCTCAAGGATGTCCTGAAGAAATTTGGCATGCAAGATTGCAAATGCATCAAAATTCCTATGCCCACAAATGGTCAACTATGCACCGATGAAAATGGTACTGACTTCGATCATAAGGTATACCGCTCCATGATTGGTTCTTTATTGTACTTATGTGCATCTAGGCCAGATATAATGCTTAGTGTTTGCATGTGTGCACGATTTCAAGCTGCACCGAAGGAATCACACCACAAGGCTGTGAAGCATATTCTTTGATATCTAGCTCACACACCAACACTAGGATTATGGTATCCCAAGGGTTCAAATTTTGATCTCATTGGATATTCAGACTCTGACTATGCTGGTGACCGTGTGTATCGCAAGTCAACATCTGGTACTTGTCATTTCCTCGGACGATCCTTTGTCTGTTGGTCCTCGAAGAAACAGAACTGCGTATCACTGTCTACTGCTGAAGCTGAGTACATTGCTGCTGGTTCTTGCTGTGCTCAATTGCTATGGATGAAGCAAACGCTCAAGGACTATGGCATCAACGTGAAGAATGTGCCTCTCCTCTGTGACAATGAGAGTGCCATCAAGATTGCTCACAACCCAGTTCAGCACTCGAAGACAAGGCACATTCAGATTCGTCATCATTTTATTCCTGATCATGTGTTGAAGGGCGACATTTCTATTGAGCATGTGAAGACTGAAGAACAGCTAGCCGATATCTTCACTAAGCCCTTGGATGAGAAGAGATTTTGCAAGTTGCGGTGTGAGCTAAATATCTTAGAATCTTCGAATGTACTTTGAAAAGGCACTCATCCTAACACTTATGCAAAATTGATGACTTAGATGTGCAACACATGAAGAAACCTTTTTCCTCAATCAATGAAGAATAACACTCTAAGTGTGAAGAAATTAATGAAGAATTTGATTCTCAGAACCCTACGACAATTGTACGCGGTGTCTGAAATCATCATTTTTACACGGTGGGTCGCGCCACCACAAAAGTTGAAAATCTTCAATTTGAGTTTTTCCTCAACTTTTGAAATTCTTCAGTTTTTAAAAAAAATTCTTCAAACTTTACAAAGTCTTCACTTGTGCCGTCGTTTTTCTTCATTGGCTATATATATATATATATATATATGAGTTTATGTCCTCTACAGCATTCATTTATAGCTATTTCTTCAAGTTGGAACTTTTCTGCTAAGTGAATGTGATCGGACCCTTCCCCTCTATGCTATACTCAATCCAATCTATTCACAAATTCTTCATGTGCATTCTATTTGAAACTCATTCAAATTCTTCAGTGTGTCCTGGTCAGCTGAAGAAATTGTGAACGGAAAGTTAAAACTAATCTTATCCAAACTTTGTTGGGGAACGTAGTAATTTCAAAAAATTTCCTACGCACACGCAAGATCATGGTGATGCATAGCAACGAGCGGGGAGAGTGTTTGTCTACGTACCCTCGTAGACCGAAGCGGAAGCGTTGACACAACATAGAGGAAGTAGTCGTACGTTCTCCTCGCGATCCAACCGATCACAGCACCGTTACTCCGGCACCTCCGAGTTTTAGCACACGTACAGCTCGATGACGATCCCCGGGCTCCGATCCAGCAAAGCGTCGAGGAAGAGTTCCGTCAGCACGACGGCGTGGTGACGATCTTGATGTGTTACCGGCGCAGGGCTTCGCCTAAGCACTGCAACAATATGATCGAGGTGGAATTTGGTGGAAGGGGGCACCGCACACGGCTAAGGAACGATCCGTAGATCAACTTGTGTGTCTTTGGGGTGCCCCCTGCCCCCGTATATAAAGGAGCAAGGGAGGGGGTGGCCGGCCTAGGGTTAGGCGCGCCAGGGTGTGGAGTCCTACTAGGTTTCCAAGTCCTAGTAGGAGTCCACCAAGAGGGGAGGAAGGGAGAAGGAATAGGAGGAGAAGGAAAGGTGGCCGGCCCCCTTTTCCCTAGTCCAATTCGGACTAGAGGGGAGGGGGGGGGGGGCGCAGCAGCCTTTTTTTCCTCTTCCCACTAAAGCCCATCAAGGCCCATTACTTCTCCCGTAATCCCGTAACTCCCCGGTACTCCCGAAAATACCCGAATCACTCAGAACCCTTCCGATGTCCGAATATAGTCGTCCAATATATCGATCTTTACGTCTCGACCATTTCGAGACTCCTCGTCATGTCCCCGATCTCATCCGGGACTCCGAACTCCTTCGGTACATCAAAACTCATAAACTCATAATATAACTGTCATCGAAACCTTAAGCGTGCGGACCCTACGGGTTCGAGAACAATGTAGACATGACCGAGACACGTCTCCAGTCAATAACCAATAGCGGGACCTGGATGCCCATATTGGCTCCTACATATTCTACGAAGATCTTTATCGGTCAGACCGCATAACAACATACGTTTGTTCCCTTTGTCATCGGTATGTTACTTGCCCGAGATTCGATCGTCGGTATCCAATACCTAGTTCAATCTCGTTACCGGCAAGTCTCTTTACTCGTTCTGTAATACATCATCTCACAACTAACACATTAGTTGCAATGCTTGCAAGGCTTATGTGATGTGCATTACCGAGAGGGCCCAGAGATACCTCTCCGACAATCGGAGTGACAAATCCTAATCTCGAAATAAGCCAACCCAACATGTACCTTCGGAGACACCTGTAGAGCACCTTTATAATCACCCAGTTACGTTGTGACGTTTGGTAGCACACAAAGTGTTCCTATGGTAAACGGGAGTCGCATATTCTCATAGTCAAAGGAACATGTATAAGTCATGGATAAAAGCAATAGCAACATACTAAACGATCGGGTGCTATGCTAATGGAATGGGTCATGTCAATCAGATCATTCAACTAATGATGTGATCTCGTTAATCAAATAACAACTCTTTGTTCATGGCTAGGAAACATAACCATCTTTGATCAATGAGCTAGTCAAGTAGAGGCATACTAGTGACACTCTGTTTGTCTATGTATTCACACATGTATTATGTTTCCAGTTAATACAATTCTAGCATGAATAATAAACATTTATCATGATATAAGGAAATAAATAATAACTTTATTATTGCCTCTAGGGCATATTTCCTTCAGTCTCCCACTTGCACTAGAGTCAATAATCTAGATCACATCACCATGTGATTAACATCAATAGTTCACATCATCATGTGATTAACACCCATAGTTCACATCGATATGTGACCAACACCCAAAGGGTTTACTAGATTCAGTAATCTAGTTCACATCGCTATGTAATTAACACCCAAAGAGTACTACAGTGTGATCATGTTTTGCTTGTGAGAGAAATTTAGTCAACGGGTCTGCCACATTCAGATCCGTTATGTATTTTGCAATTTTCTATGTCTACAATGCTCTGCACGGAGCTACTTTAGCTAATTGCTCCCACTTTCAATATGTATCTAGATTGAGACTTAGAGTCATCTAGATTAGTGTCAAAACTTGCATCGACGTAACCTTTTACGACGAACCTTTTTGTCACCTCCATAATCGAGAAACATATCCTTATTCCACTAAGGATAATTTTGACCGCCGTCCAGTGATCTACTCCTAGATCACTATTGTACTCCCGTGCCAATCTCAGGGTAGGGTATACAATAGGTCTGGTACACAGCATGGCATACTTTATAGAACCTATGGCCAAAGCATAGGGAATGACTTTCATTCTCTTTCTATCTTCTACCGTGGTCGGGCTTTGAGTCTTACTCAATTTCACACTTTGTAACACAGGCAAGAACTCTTTCTTTGACTGTTCCATTTTGAACTACTTCAAAAATCTTTTCAAGGTATGTATTTATTGAAAAACTTATCAAGCGTCTTGATCTATCTCTTATAGATCTTGATGCTCAATATGTAAGCAGCTTCACCGAGGTCCTTCTTCGAAAAACTCCTTTCAAATACTCCTTTATGCTTTACAGAATAATTCTACATTATTTCCGATCAATAATATGTCATTTACATATACTTATCAGAAATGTTGTAGTGCTCCCACTCACTTTCTTGTAAATACAGGCTTCACCGCAAGTCTGTATAAAACTATATGCTTTGATCAACTTATCAAAGCGTATATTCCAACTCCGAGATGCTTGCACCAGTCCATAGATGGATCGCTGGAGCTTGCATATTTTGTTAACACCTTCAGGATCGACAAAATCTTCTAGTTGCATCGTATACAACTCTTCTTTAATAAATCCATTAAGGAATGTAGTTTTGTTTATCCATTTGCCGGATTTCATAAAATGCGGCAATTGCTAACATGATTCGGACAGACTTAAGCATAGATACGAGTGAGAAACTCTCATCGTAGTCAACACCTTGAACTTGTCGAAAACCTTTTGCGACAATTCTAGCTTTGTAGATAGTAACACTACTATCAGTGTCCGTCTTCCTCTTGAAGATCCATTTATATTCTATGGCTTGCCGATCACCGGGCAAATCCATCAAAGTCCATACTTTGTTCTCATACATGGATCATATCTCAGATTTCATGGCCTCCAACCATTTCGCGGAATCTGGGCTCATCATCGCTTCCTCATAGTTCGCAAGTTCGTCATGGTCTAGTAACATGACTTCCAGAACAGGATTACCGTACCACTCTGGTGTGGATCTCACTCTGGTTTACTTACGAGATTCGGTAGTAACTTGATCTTAAAGTTACATGATCATCATCATTAGCTTCCTTACTAATTGGTGTAGTAGTCACAAGAACAGATTTCTGTGATGAACTACTTTCCAATAAGGGAGAAGGTACAATTACCTTATCAAGTTTTCTACTTTCCTCCCACTCACTTCTTTCGAAAGAAACTCTTTCTCTAGAAAGTTTCCGAACTTAGCAACAAAAGTCTTGCCCTCGGATCTGTGATAGAAGGTGTATCCAACAGTTTCCTTTGGATATCCTATGAAGACACATTTCTCCGATTTGGGTTCGAGCTTATCAGGTTGAAGCTTTTTCACATAAGCATCGCAGCCCCAAACTTTAAGAAACGACAGCTTAGGTTTATTGCTAAACCATAGTTCATACGGTGTCGTCTCAACGGATTTAGATGGTGCCTCTTTTAACGTGAATGCAGCTGTCTCTAATGCATGATCCCAAAACGATATTGGTAAATCGGTAAGAAACATCATAGATTGTACTATATCCAATAAAGTACGGTTATGACGTTCGGACACACCATTATGCTGTGGTGTTCCAGGTGGCATGAATTTGTGAAACTATTCCACATTGTTTTAATTGAAGACCAAACTCGTAACTCAAATATTTGTCTCCGCGATCAGATCGTAGAAACCTTATTTTCTTGTCATGATGATTTTCACTTCACTCTAAAATTCTTTGAACTTTTCATATCTGCTCAAATCATCTGTGAAGTTCTGAAAATAATGATACTTGTCGCGAGCCTTAATATTCATCGGACCACATACATCAGTATGTATGATTTCCAACAAATCTGTTGCTTGCTCCATTGTTCCGGAGAACGGCGTTTTAGTCATCTTGCCCAAGAGGCATGGTTCGCAAGCATCAAGTGATTCATAATCAAGTGATTCCAAAATTCCATCAGCATGGAGTTTCTTCATGCGCTTTACACCAATATGACCTAAACGGCAGTGCCACAAATAGGTTGCACTATCATTATTAACTTCGCATCCTTTTGGTTTCAATATCATGAATATGTGTATCACTGCGATCGAGATCCAATGAACTATTTTCATTGGTGTGTATGACCATAGAAGGTTTTATTCATGTAAACAGAACAACAATTGTTCTCTAACTTAAATGAATAACTGTATTGCAATTAACATGATCAAATCATATTCATGCTCAACGCAAGCACCAAATAACACTTATTTAGTTTCAACACTAATCCCGAAAGTATAGGGAGTGTGTGATGATGATCATATCAATCTTGGAACCACTTCCAACACACATCGTCACCTTGTCCTTTAACTAGTCTTTGTTCATTCTGCAACTCCCGTTTCGAGTTACTAATCTTAGCAACTTGAACTAGTACCAAATACTGAGGGGTTGCTATGAACACTAGTAAAGTACACATCAATAACATGTATATCAAATATACTTATGTTCACTTTGCCATCCTTCTTATCCGCCAATCACTTGGGGTAGTTCCGCTTCCAGTGACCAGTCCCTTTGCAGTAGAAGCACTTAGTCTCAGGCTTAGGACAAGACTTGGGCTTCTTCACTTGAGCAGCAACTTGCTTGCCGTTCTTCTTGAAGTTCCCCTTCTTTCCTTTTGCCCTTTTATTGAAACTAGTGATCTTGTCAACCATCAACACTTGATGTTTTTCTTTGATTTCTACCTTCGCTGATTTTAGCATCGCGAAGAGCTTGGGAATATTTTCCGTTATCCCTTGCATATTATAGTTCATCACGAAGTTCTACTAACTTGGTGATGGTGACTAGAGAATTCTGTCAATCACTATCTTATCTGGAAGATTAACTCCCACTTGATTCAAGCGATTGTAGTACCCAGACAATCTGAGCACATGCTCACTAGTTGAGCGATTCTCCTCCATCTTTTAGCTATAGAACTTGTTGGAGACTTCATATCTCTCAACTCGGGTATTTGCTTGAAATATTAACTTCAACTCCTGGAACATCTCATATGCTCCATGACGTTCAAAACGTCTTTGAAGTCCCGATTCTAAGCAGTTAAGCATGGTGCACTATACTATTAAGTAGTCATCATATTGAGCCAGCAAAACGTTCATAATGTCTGCATCTGCTCCTGCAATAGGTCCGTCACCTAGCGGTGCATCAAGGACATAATTCTTCTGTGCAGCAATGAGGATAAACCTCAGATCACGGATCCAATCCGCATCATTGCTACTAACATTTTTCAACACAATTTTCTCTAGGAACATATCAAAATAAACATAGGGAAGCAACAACGCGAGCTATTGATCTACAACATAGATATGCTAATACTACCAGGACTAAGTTCATGATAAATTTAAGTTCAATTAATCATATTACTTAAGAACTCCCACTTAGATAGACATCCCTCTAATCCTCTAAGTGATCATGTGATCCAAATCAACTAAACCATGTCCGATCATCACGTGAGATGGAGTAGTTTCAATGGTGAACATCATTATGTTGATCATATCTACTATATGATTCACGCTCGACCTTTCGGTCTCTGTGTTCCGAGGCCATATCTGTATATGCTAGGCTCGTCAAGTTAAACCTGAGTATTCCGCATGTGCAACTGTTTTGCACCCGTTGTATTTGAACGTAGAGCCTATCACACCCGATCATCACGTGGTGTCTCAGCACGAAGAACTTTCGCAACGGTGCATACTCAGGGAGAACACTTCTTGATAATTTAGTGAGAGATCATCTTATAATGCTACCGTCAATCAAAGCAAGATAAGATGCATAAAAGGATAAACATCACATGCAATCAATATAAGTGATATGATATGGCCATCATCATCTTGTGCTTGTGATCTCCATCTTCGAAGCACCGTCATGATCACCTTCGTCACCGGCGCGACACCTTGATCTTCATCGTAGTATCGTTGTCGTCTCGCCAATCTTATGCTTCTACGACTATCACTACCGCTTAGTAATAAAGTAAAGCATTACATCGCGATTGCATTGCATACAATAAAGCGACAACCATATGGCTCCTGCCAGTTGCCGATAACTCGGTTACAAAACATGATCATCTCATACAATAAAATTTAGCATCACGTCTTGACCATATCACATCACAACATGCCCTGCAAAAACAAGTTAGACGTCCTCTACTTTGTTTGTTGCAAATTTTACGTGGCTGCTACGGGCTTAAGCAAGAACTCATCTTACCTACGCATCAAAACCACAACGATAGTTTGTCAAATAGACTCCGTTTTAACCTTCTCAAGGACCGGGCGTAGCCACACTCGGTTCAACTAAAGTTGGAGAGACAGTCTTCCGCAAGCCATCTATGTGCAAAGCACGTCGAGGGAACCGGTCTCGCGTAAGCATACGCGTAAGGTTGGTCCGGATCGTCTCGTCCAACAATACCGCTGAACCAAAGTATGACATGCTGGTAGGCAGTATGACTTGTATCGTCCACAACTCACTTGTGTTCTACTCGTGCAAATAACATCATACCATAAAAACCTAGGCTCGGATGCCACTGTTGGGGAACGTAGTAATTTCAAAAAATTTCCTACGCACACGCAAGATCATGGTGATGCATAGCAACGAGCGGGGAGAGTGTTTGTCTACGTACCCTCGTAGACCGAAGCGGAAGCGTTGACACAACATAGAGGAAGTAGTCGTACGTTCTCCTCGCGATCCAACCGATCACAGCACCGTTACTCCGGCACCTCCGAGTTTTAGCACACGTACAGCTCGATGACGATCCCCGGGCTCCGATCCAGCAAAGCGTCGAGGAAGAGTTCCGTCAGCACGACGGCGTGGTGACGATCTTGATGTGTTACCGGCGCAGGGCTTCGCCTAAGCACTGCAACAATATGATCGAGGTGGAATTTGGTGGAAGGGGGCACCGCACACGGCTAAGGAACGATCCGTAGATCAACTTGTGTGTCTTTGGGGTGCCCCCTGCCCCCGTATATAAAGGAGCAAGGGAGGGGGTGGCCGGCCTAGGGTTAGGCGCGCCAGGGTGTGGAGTCCTACTAGGTTTCCAAGTCCTAGTAGGAGTCCACCAAGAGGGGAGGAAGGGAGAAGGAATAGGAGGAGAAGGAAAGGTGGCCGGCCCCCTTTTCCCTAGTCCAATTCGGACTAGAGGGGAGGGGGGGGGCGCAGCAGCCTTTTTTTCCTCTTCCCACTAAAGCCCATCAAGGCCCATTACTTCTCCCGTAATCCCATAACTCCCCGGTACTCCCGAAAATACCCGAATCACTCAGAACCCTTCCGATGTCCGAATATAGTCGTCCAATATATCGATCTTTACGTCTCGACCATTTCGAGACTCCTCGTCATGTCCCCGATCTCATCCGGGACTCCGAACTCCTTCGGTACATCAAAACTCATAAACTCATAATATAACTGTCATCGAAACCTTAAGCGTGCGGACCCTACGGGTTCGAGAACAATGTAGACATGACCGAGACACGTCTCCAGTCAATAACCAATAGCGGGACCTGGATGCCCATATTGGCTCCTACATATTCTACGAAGATCTTTATCGGTCAGACCGCATAACAACATACGTTTGTTCCCTTTGTCATCGGTATGTTACTTGCCCGAGATTCGATCGTCGGTATCCAATACCTAGTTCAATCTCGTTACCGGCAAGTCTCTTTACTCGTTCTGTAATACATCATCTCACAACTAACACATTAGTTGCAATGCTTGCAAGGCTTATGTGATGTGCATTACCGAGAGGGCCCAGAGATACCTCTCCGACAATCGGAGTGACAAATCCTAATCTCGAAATAAGCCAACCCAACATGTACCTTCGGAGACACCTGTAGAGCACCTTTATAATCACCCAGTTACGTTGTGACGTTTGGTAGCACACAAAGTGTTCCTATGGTAAACGGGAGTCGCATATTCTCATAGTTAAAGGAACATGTATAAGTCATGGATAAAAGCAATAGCAACATACTAAACGATCGGGTGCTATGCTAATGGAATGGGTCATGTCAATCAGATCATTCAACTAATGATGTGATCTCGTTAATCAAATAACAACTCTTTGTTCATGGCTAGGAAACATAACCATCTTTGATCAATGAGCTAGTCAAGTAGAGGCATACTAGTGACACTCTGTTTGTCTATGTATTCACACATGTATTATGTTTCCAGTTAATACAATTCTAGCATGAATAATAAACATTTATCATGATATAAGGAAATAAATAATAACTTTATTATTGCCTCTAGGGCATATTTCCTTCAAACTTTTGGTTTTGCCGCTCAAACCGTTCCGCATCCCACGATGGATTATTTTATCCACCCACGATCTTACACGATCCCCACCACACAGTACGTGGGTGACACATGTCGCAAGAAGGAGAACGGCCAGGGGCACGTTCGTCCCAAATCTTCGGACAAACAGTTTTTCGCCGCGGCTATAAATACCCCCTTCGCCATCCTCACTTCTTTTACCCCGCTCGATCTCACTCCCTCGCTCGAGCTCTCCAAACCCTAGCGTCGTCGCTACTCCATCGTCGCCGGTGAGGAAGAGCTTCACTGCCTCGACCTCGTCGCCGTCGTACTCGCGCCGACCGCGGAAATCTTCACCTCCGCCGCCGCCGTAGACATCTTCCTCCGCCAAGTTAGGGCGTGGAAGATCTGCATCGACGAACTTCACTGTTCCAACTCCCAGTTCGTCGTGTTCTTCGCTCACGGTAATTAAAAGCGAATTTTACTGCCCTCGTTGATTCGAAATTTTTCTACAAAATCTTGAAAGGTGTTTTATTCTTCAAATCCTCACACACAAAACACCTCACATGTTATCTGTTCTTGATTCATTTCCCTAAGCATCAATTTTTTCAAAGATTCCTCAATTGTGTGGATCTTCGATCTATACAACTCTGGAACCTAAGATATAAAGCGCTTAGTGAAATTCCTCAAGACGAATCTGGTCAAATTCCTCAAACTTGTTCTTTATGAAAAACCCTCTGAGAACGCATATGACCTCTTCAAATTCCTCGCAACTATACTTTGTTCACAGGTACACATGTCCGCTGCTGAATCTTTAGGTTCTCATCAACTTAACTCGTTTGCAGCGTTCCTCGAAGAAAAGTTGCATACTTCTTCAGAGAATTCAATTGTTCAAATTCCTCATCTGAAGAAAATGGCTGAAGGTAAAAGGCCACAGAAAGGAGGAAAGAAGCCTGAGGTTATGACAGCTTTTGAAATACCTGAGGACATCTATGATGAGTACTGCACGCCTGATGAAGCCAAGTTTGGCAAAGAAGATAAAAATCAGCGCAAGGTGCGAATCCAGAGGATTGAAAGGAGATGGGCACGTGAATGGAGGGAATACAGATATGTTACTCCAAAGTACATGAAGAAATTCGCAGTAAACCCTCCATGCCAAAGACCTCCATTGGCACCTGGCCAAGTGGCCGATCCCACCAGCATCAAGCGTGGTGAGGAATTTCCTAAAGAATGGGCCAAGCGCCAAGCTAAACTGGCAAGGAAAGCCAGAGAAGCAGTGAGGAAATTCAATGAAGACTCTGCTGCTGCTACTGCCACTGAGGCCTCGGTCAAGCCGAAGAAAGCGATGCTAAAGAAGCCCGCTCGCAAGCCAAGTGCTTCATCTTCAATGCCCTCACGGCCAAGTTGCTCAGCCGCGCCCTCACGGCCAGAATCTTCAAAATCTTCAAAGCAAATTCCTCATGCTGCTCCTGCTCCACCAAAGTCTTCAGCTGTCCCGACAAAGTCCTCAGCACCTGTGCATCTAGCCTCATGCCAAAGGACGACTGGCATCTCTATTGCCTCTAGTGTCTCAGCTAGTTCTTCAGTTGCACCAAATTCCTCAGCAAGACCCTCACTGCTGAAGAAAAAGGCTACTGCTGGACGTGTCACCCGCACAAGTCCTCAGAAGAAGCAGGTAGTCTTGACTGTGCCATCTGATGATGATGAAGCTGATGAGGAAGAACTTACGAAATCATCAGGGACCGACAAGAATGGGCTGCTAAAGCCAAAGGCACACCTGTGCCCCTGCTATTGGATCCAAAGGCGATCCTAGATTATATTGATCTCTGGCATAAGGATCCTCACACACCTATGCCTGATTTCAAGCTGACACCTGGTCAAAGTCACATGTTGACTCACTTCATACAAGAGGAGAAGTGGAAATATGATAAGGCCAGAGAGATCAAGAAATCGCAGTACCGCAAAGAGAAGCTACTGAAGAAAAATGTTCTCACAATGAAGCCCGAGGAACTCGTCAAGATGCAGACTGACATCAAAGCCCTCAGCGACAAATTTGACTTGTACTATGCTGATTGGCAAGGAGCCAAGGTCAGATTTGTAAGGCTGACTGATACCTTCACCAAGGGTGCAGCCTCAACACAACAAATTCCTCAAGCTGAAGCATCTGTTCAGCAAACTGAAGAACATGCCAGCACCGCTGATGAAGTTCAGGCTGCTGAAGAAAATGCTAGTTCCAAGGCTGATGACTCTGCTCCAGCCGTTGATGAAATTGCCAGGGCATCCACTAGTGGTGCGCCTGAAGAAATTGAAGAAACCAGGGCAACTGCATCAGTTGCGCCTGAGGAAAATCAATGAGATTCCTCAGCTCCACCTTCGCCTACGCCAACTCCAATTCTTCCATCTGCATTGGATGCGAGGAAAACAAAGGCTGCAGAACGAGCTGCTGTGAAGAAAAGGAAGGCATCCAATGCTTCAGAATCTTCTGCTCCCAAGAAGATGAAGCCGATGACAAGCTCTTTTGCAAATCCCATTGATGCCGTTCCTATCTCCTTCGTGCCATCAAAGGACCTTGTTCCTTTTGGTGAAGATTATGAGATCCCCAGTGGATCAGATGAAGAAACTCAATCTGCTGCTTCGTCAGAGCAGATTGATGAAGAAATTGAAGCGGATGCAATCCCTTCAACCCCAATGGTCTCATCACCAATGCCTTAGTTTGATGCTGAAGAGGCTGGTGTTGAAGAAATTGATGAAGATGTGGATATTGGAAGCACCACTCCAGTGATGAATGACGACTTTTGGGAAAGTCAGCATCCCAATTCCCCACTCTTCACTCCCCTGCAGCAAATTCCTCACTCTCCTTCACCAACAGTACAATTGGGCTCTGAAGAAACTCATCCCACTGCATCTGTGCATGAAGAAATTCTAGCCACTAGTGCTGAAGAAACTACTGCTGAAATAGCCAAGGTGACTGCACCTGAGGAAAATCCTGAAATTCCTCAGCCTGAAGAACCTGAGATCGTGATTCCTGAGGTCGTGATGCAACTCACTGACACTCCTCTGCCAAGGCCAAAGGATCCGTTCTCACGAAAACAGAAAATCAAGGCTGAAGACTTCTATGGCGAGAACGTGTTCTTCACTGAATACAACCCATATGACTCTGCTCGCATAAGGAAGAGGCGTTTCTAGACTGCAGGCCAAGCAAATTTCTATTCCTCAGTGCTTTACAACAAAGACAAAGTCTTCGACCATGCTCATATTCCTCACGTGGATATGGAGTCCTTGCCGTGCTTCACGCCAGTGCTCAGTGTTCTTCACGACGCTGGGCTGCTCAATTTCTGCACAGATATATGCGATTGGAATGAAGAGCTTATTCTTCAATTCTATGCAACGTTGCACATCACCGGCAACTCTGAAGATATCAATTCATGGGTTTTGGACTGGATGACTGACAACACCCACCATAAGGCCCCTGCATCTGAATTGCTTCGGGTCCTTCCTCTGAGTCCACCCACTGAAGATGCTCGCTGTGTGTACAACGAACCTGAGCTTTCAAATCATTATATGCAAGTGCTGATGAAGCCTTTGAAGCCAGGGCAAGCTCCTAGAACCAATTTCCTCATCAAGGAATTGTTGTATGTGCCAAGGACTGTCTATCGCATTCTGACGAAGACAATGAGTCCCATCAAAGGCCACGACTCATCTGATGAAGAAGTCGTTGGCATCATGAAGAATCTGCTTTTCAACATCATCCATGGTGTTCCCGTCAACTTCCATGATTTCTTCATGAGGACTCTGGACAACATTGCTATGTCACCATTTGAGCTGAAGCCTTGTGCACCTTGGATAATGAAATTCATCAGGATAAGGTCTTCACTCAACTACAAAGCTGAAACGCTCAACCACTGCAGCTACTTGCCTCCCATTGAAGTCCTCAAACGGACATTTTCCTCGGCTGAAGAAAAAGGCAAGGCCACTGCTGTGATAGATGAAGGCATTCGTCCATTGGACGACCAATTTCGCAAAGCTGCATCTTACTCCACCAATGATGACTCTGCCACACATGACTCTTCTGCTAACACTGCCAAGCCAAATCCTCAAGCCACAGCACCCAGGGTGATGACTGACCGTGAGTTACTCCTCAGTCTTCATCAAAAGGTTGATCGCAATCACAAATGGGTCAAGCGTCAGTTTGGTTCAATTCTTCACAACATGACTTCCACACACAATGCAGTGAAGAAAAACCACTACTACCTTCATGAAACCCTCAACCGCACCTGGGCTGTTCTATCTCAAGTGTACAGTGCTGAAGACTTGGAGAAAATGGGTCTCAAAGAAGATTTTGACTTGTTTGCACCTCCTCTGAAGAAATACAAGAAGGTCCAGGTTCCTTCTTTGATGGCCAGTTCATATTCTTCATCGCGTGCGACTGATGAAAATGAAGACTTGGACGACACTGCAGCAGGCCCTACTTCAACGACCGACCCCAACAACGCTGGCGCTCCTTCATCAACTTGACAATCTTCAGGGGCGTTAGTCCTCAGATTTTCGATCCTTTTGGTCATTTGATGACAAAGGGGGAGAAATCTGAGTTAGTCTTCAAGCGGGTCTATAATAAGGGCATATTCATTTTTTTAAGTTACAACTCTCGTTCTTCCGAAACTTTTATTGGATCGAGTTGTAATCTTAAGTCCGATGGTGCGCTGATACTTTTGTTGCACTATGCTTTGATACTTTGATGCGCTATTCTGCATGCTTATTCCTTGTTAATATTATCGCACGCATGCTGAATTACATCAGGCACCATATTTCATCATGCATTTCAAAATCTTCATATTATATGTCAAATGCGTGTATGAATTACAAGATATAGGGGGAGATCTCCATGATTCAACTCTTCAAGTGTGCATTGCTTCAAAGGCAAATTCCTCACTATGCACATCTTCAGGGGGAGTTCTTCTATATTTTGTAATCAAATTCCTCAATATCAGTATTCACACTTCATATATTTATCCCCGTTGAAAACTTAACCTATGTTGTCATCAATAACCAAAAAGGGGGAGATTGTAAGTGCATCTAGTGCCCCTTAGTGATTTTGGTGTATTGAAGACTTATAGGTTAAGTATCTAATGCGTTTATGAGTGTACACAGGTCTATAAGTCTATGAGGAGTTTGATATTTACAGAGAAAGTCGACCCCTAAAAATGAAGTTCTTCGACTGAAGACTTTGATATACTGAAGACTTCCTGAAGACTTTGAAAGTGAAGAAATTGGTGTGACCTTGAAGACTTGGTATTCATTCGAGGAACATGAAGCGTGAAGACCTTTGTTTTCGTAGTTTCATTTTCTCTTTCTTGAGTCATAGGAAACACCGTACTGTTAAAGGGGGTCGAGGAAATACTAAGGAGAAAATTTCCATGTGATGCTCAACTCAAATCCTACACCTACCAATCCCTTCGAGTGAAGCCATTGGAAATCTCATACAGTTCAGTAAATTTCTTCAAGTGACAGAGACGCAGTTCTTCTGGTCACTGAGGACTTTGCTCTGACTGAGGAGTTAGGAATTCGCCAGTGCGAATTGCCTACACAGTGAGGAACATGATAGCCCTAAGGAATTTGTACCTCAAATTTCCGACCGTTGCTGTGCTGCGCGTCAGCTGTCCTAAAATATCTTGTCCACCTAACGGTCATATCATTGAAGGGCATTTATGTCTTATCATGTCGGGCTGCTCCCTAGGCTATAAATAGCCGCCCCCTACAACCACTAGCTGGTTGGCTGCTCCGCGAGAACCTGACACTTGTCATTTGAGAGCAACCCATCCTCCGAGGACTTTGAGCGAAAATCATCAAGTGAGGAAAATCCAAACCCCAAACCCAAAACACCTACAAACCCAAAGTGATTGAGCATCACTGAAGAGATTGATCCTGCGTGGATCCGACGCTTGTTACCTTTGAAGACTGTGCTTCTTCCAGACGGTTAGGCGTCAAGGTCTAGAGCATCCAAGAGGAATTGTGGATCGCCGAGTGTCGGGGAAACTGATCCGCGAGCACCTATGGGGACCGAGCCTCTTTTGGTTCGGCGGGGGGCAGAGGTCGCACGAAGAGCAGATCGAGGCGGAGCACACAAGCGGTTTACCCAGCTTCGGAGCTCTCCGGAGAGATAATACTCCTACTGCTGCTTTGTGGTTTGTATTGAGTTCTTGCTCGGGAGCGCTGAGTGCTACAGTACGCACCAGCAGCTAACGAGACCGAGCGTGAGTGTTCTACTGTCCCCCCCTCTATGTTGTGCATGGGTCTCCTTTTATATGCTCAAGGGGTCTCCAACAGGTGGCAACATAGACAAGGATAAAAATGGAAAGGTGCTGCGGTTGGTACAACTACCTGTACAGTGTATCCTACCTAACCCTGACGGCAGGGGACAAGGGCATTAAATGCCCGTCTGCGTCGTCCAAACAGTGCAGAAAGGGACTGTCAGGGACGCCACCGTTCTCCACGATGGCGATCTTGTCAGCGCCGTTTGCCACCGCGTACCCCTGGCTGCATAGCCTCTCGCCACGTACGCTTGGGATAGTCCCTGAGCGACACGTTGGTGGATGTGCTGGAGCGTGGGTACGGAGTGGTAGCCTGCCGCGGCAAAGTGCCTTGCCGCGGTCGTTGTCTTGTCGCGTCCGGAAGCTTGCCGCTCGCCGGGCCTTGCCGGGACGCGTGGTGCGTCGCGGTAAGTACCTTGAGATGCCTTGGTTGGCCTTCCCGGCAAGCTCCTCTTGCCGGGGTCTTGTGCCTTGAGTGGCCTTCCCGGCAAGCTCCTCTTGCCGGGGCCTTGTCTTCTTGGCTTGAATACTTTGTTCTTGAATGGCTCAAAAGGAACCACAGAGGGCCTTGGCGGTCGCCCGGCAAGCCTTGCCGCGGGGTGCTGCGACTGTCCGTGCACAAGTTCGGGGTACTAGGGTACCCCTACTCTAGTACACCGACAGGAGCCCCCGGGCCTGGGCCATACACGGTGCCAAGCGCTGTTGGGCCAGGCCCAAAACAGGGCACGGGCACACGCGGCCTGGGTCATGTAGTATCTTATTCCGTATCCACCGCGCCCTCCTTGAGCGGCACGTGTAGATTGTGGCGTCGTGGGAGAGATCGTGGGTGGCTTCTTTATTCGGGAGAACGGAACGTCCGCCCCTCCCCCCTTATAAGCAGGGGAAACAGGGGTAGTTCATCCATCCGCCCGTTGCTATTCCGTCCTTGAAAATCTTTGCCACTCCCCTTCTTCCCAAAGCCGAAAGAGAGCAGCGCTCCGCCCCCTATCGCCACCAACACCACCAACGCCGTCGACCTCCCTCACTACTTCCGCCATGGCTCCGAAAGCCGATAAGGGGAAGGTCGTGAAGTCGGCCGAAGCGCAGCGGCTCGCGGCGCTGCGAAAGGAGCGGGCCGTCTTCCCCCCCCCCCAAGCTCGCTGCGGGGGATCTGAGGAGTACTACTACCTCTTCTGGTCGACGGAGACGCGGGCGCACCCGCGCACGAAGGTACTCCCAGCCGCCGCTTGGGAAAAAGCTCCCACTGGGTACCCTTTCTTCGCCTTGTTCTTCTACTGCGGGCTCTGCCCACCCTTTTCCGAATTCTTCTGTGACGTCATGAACACCTACGGGCTCCGCCTCCTTGACTTCACCCCCAATGCTGTCCTGACCATGGCAGTTTTTGCACATCTCTGCGAAAACTTTGTCGGAATCCATCCAAACGTAGCCCTTTTCCGCCACTTCTTTTCGCCTCGAGTTGAGAAAGGAGAGCCTTTATCCGGCGGAATCGCCTGGATCTCAAAAGCCAGCAAGAAGGATGCTTATCTGGATGGAGAGTTCCGCAGCAAGTGGGAGGACTGGAGGGCGGACTGGTGCCTGATTGTCGAGGAGAACCCGCAGCCGTTTACCGCCCAGCGCCAAACTCTAGTAGTGCGCGGCAGTGATTGGAGAAGCTTGGCCCCGGAAGACGACAGACTGAAGATTGCCGTCGCCCGGATCCAACGCCTCAGGCTTGCCGGGCTTACTGTAGGAGCAGTTGGGGAAGATTTCCTTCGCCGCCGCATCGCCCCCCTGCAGGAGAGGAGGAGACCCGCCTGGGAGTTCCAGAACGCGGCGGATATCATGAGGCTGCGGCCGGGCCTCAACTTCAACTTCACTATCCTGGAGCTCAACGCGATGCTCCAGGAGCTGTTCAAGTACGACCCTCAGCATCCCGAAGTGTTCAGGTTGCCGAGGGGCGTCGTTTCGCTGTGCAACAACTCCTCGCTCGACCGCATCCGTGCAATGATGCCGCTGTGCGACTCGCATGGAATTGACCCAGCCTGGATAGAGCCTGCAGATGATGTCGTGCAGGCGTTCTTCGATGGCTTGGTAGAAGTGCCGATCGACGCCGATGAGCAGAGGGGCCTCACCCGGGACACCACCGACGAGGAGATCAAGCGCATCGCCACCAGGCTGGAAGAGGCGGCGGCAGCCGCAGCTGCGGGCAAGTTTGGGTTCACCGTGGAGGAGGCAGAGGCAGCAGAGGCGGCAAGCCTTGCCGAGCGAGAGGATCTTGCCGGCGAGGAGAAGTCCGCCGGGCATGACGTCGGGCCGAGCGGGCCCGCCGAGGATACGAGCGGCTCGTTGGAGATCGGCTCCTCTTCCTCTTCGTCTTCGGGCAGCTTGCCGCAAGCAGAGCCCCCGGCTCCACAAGCAGAGCCCCCGGCTCCACCAAGAAGGCGTCTTCGGAAGGCCGGGGACGTAGCGGAGCGGCGGACGAGTCAACCCCCGCCGCGCCGCACGACACGCTCCACCGCGGCAAGTTCTGTTGCCGCGGAAGCACCTCACACTGCAGCGGCAACTGGAGCGGGGTCCTCCCGGTCCGCCGCTCCAGCTCCCGCCAAGCGGCCAAGGGATCCTACTCCTCCGCCTCCTCGCGCCGGAGGTGGGCCAGGCTTTGACTTCTCCGCGCTCAGCTCCGACGAGGAAGAAGAAGAGTAAGATTCTTGTTGTACTTGTATGTCTTCAATACTTGCTGTCTTGTCTTGTATCTCATTTGCTTTACTCTGAACTTATTCCTTTTTAGGACTCTGGCCCAGAGAGCGGCAAAGAGAGCCAAGGTCCCGGTGATTGTCATCGAGGACAATCCCACCGTGTCAGCAGGGGGTGCGCCCGAGACAAACTTGCCGGACCCGGCAGCTGTTCTTCAGAGCAGCCCCCAGCGCAGCCCCCAGCGTAAGTATATGATTTGCTTCCCGCTGTTAGGCGCGCATGGATACTCTTTGTTTGCTGATATTTGACTGTTGGCTTGTGTAGGAGCAGAGCAGCCCCACCAGGAGCGTCCGGAGGCCGCCCCTGACATGCCATCTGCTTCGACTACGCCGCCAAGGGAGAGTTCTCCGGCAAGGGAGAAGTCTCCGGCAAGGGACAGTACCAGTGATTCCCCGGCAGCGGAGATCCCAACTGCCGAGCCTGGTACAGGTACTTCTTGCTCCTAAACTTCCCTTGGGTTCTTCTTCGTTTGATCTTCTTTTTGGATATCTGCTTGACTTTTCTTCCTTTTTTGGCCGTCAGATCCATCTACTGCGGAGCCGATGGAGACCGAGGTATCTGTTGATGATGCCGCCACCACCGAAGAAGCGGCCGGCGCTGATGATCCCGCCGGCGAAGAGGCCGCCAAGGCTGCCGCCGCAGCAGCCGACGAGGGGTCTGGCGATCGCACTTACGACCCTGAGGCCGCAGGAGCGTCAGGCGCTACGCCGACCGCCGACCCTCCCGCCGCTGCCGCAGCGTCGGGCTCCGAAGGGCCCCAGCCAGGCGTCTACTTGAAAGCCGGCGATGGCGTCTTCATCAACCTCCCCTGGGCGTCAACGTCCAGGGCGCCAGTCGAAGGAGAAAGCTTTGACGTGGAGGTGCCTGCCTCCGCTGGGCTGACGCTGGTCGACGCGCCAAGCAGCAGCAACGACGAGCCTGAGGAGGAGCGGCTGCTGCGAAAGCTGTTGTCGCTCTACCGTGCTCGGCAAGCCAAGCTGGAATCCCGCGAAGCGCTTGCCGCGAAGGCGGGAGCCGACATTGAGAAGCGCGCAGCGGAGCTCCGAGGCATCAACCAGGCAGCTCTCCGGTCCCTGGTGGAGGAGCAGGAGCAGCTCGAGGAGGCGCAGAAGGCCTTCCTCCTCGAGAAGGCTGACGTCGAGGAGCAGCAGCGGCTTGCCGCTGAGAAGCTGTCGGCGCAGGAGGGTGAACTGGCGCAGCGGAAGGTCAACCTCGATAGCCACGAGGAGGAGCTTGCCGCGCGCGAGCGAACACTTGGCGGAGCTATCAAGCAAGCGGAGGATGCTGCCGCAGCCGCCGATGCCGCCAAGAAGGAGCTGGAGATGAAGGTGGCGCAGCTGGAGGCCGACCTCAAGGCGAGCGACGAGGAGCTCGTCGCACTCAAGCATGAGCGGGAGAAGGACGTTTACAGCTTCGCAGAGCTGCAGGTCCGTCTCTCCGAGAAGGGCAAGGAGCTCAGCGCCACCAAGGACTCCAACGCAGATCTTGAGTTGAAGCTGACCACTTTGACCAAGACGCTGGACGGCGCCAGGGAGCAGGAGGCGGCCTTGAAGAAGGAGATCCAGGCCGACAAGGCGCTGCTGGAGAGTGTTGCCGCCACCCAGAACGCTTTTAGAGAAACCGTGGAGCAGTGGACGGAAGGTCTTGTGAATGCTGCCGCCGACATTGACAGGGAGCTGGCGCAGCTGGGGATGGAGGATCTCGGGTATCCCTCCGACGAGAACCTCCAATCCAGCGCCAAGCTCACCTTGTTCTTCAAAGGCGTGGCGACGGCCCTTCAGCGACTCCGGGAGAGGATCCCAAAGCAGCTGGCCGATGAGTCACGCAAGATCTGCGCGGGAGCTCTTCAAAAAGTGTTGGTGAAGGTGGCCTTCCGCAACCCGGGCCTCAACCTCACCAATGTCCTCAGATCCCTGCCGGCGGAAGCTGATCTGGAGGCGCTCAAGGACCTTGTCGCACCCATTGGGGACAAGGTGAGCGGGATCAAGAGGGTTGAGGGCGATCGCGTGGACTAGGCCGCCCGTTTTCTTCTTTTCTTGTCGCTGCTGATCATGTTATGAAAACAGTCTATTAGAGCCGCGACAAGCTATTTTGTAACATAACTCTATTTTGGGTAGCGATTGCAATGTTATTTCCTTTACTTGACTCCTTCCTTTGTATGTTTTTGCCCTACGCTTTTAGGGGACTTGCCGGCGCAGGCACCCTTGCCGCGAGCGCTGAGTGCGGGACGTCAGCAGCCTGCTGGCAGTGCCGTTGCCGACAAAAAACCTTGTCGTAACTAGTCGCAGCTCGCTTAAGTTGTTGAGCGAACTCGAAACAAAGTAAGGGCGCGACTCTAGTCGCAACACACTTAAACTGTTGAGCGAACTCGAAACAAAGTAAGGGCGCAACTAGCCACGAGCCGGTTCCTTCGCGCACAGGTTTTCCATACAAAGCATGGTCGTTTAAGGAAGATAACTTAAAAATTTAAAAACATCTGATTGCTCAAACTTTGGCAACTTAGCTTTTCTGTCTTTTGCTTCCCGGCAAGGCGAAACTTTCTTGAACGACGCCTGGTCCATACCATTATCTTCCCCTCCCCCCCGGCAAACTTGTGGGCGAAGGAACCTTCATTTCCTTGAGAAAAAAGGAAGTAGAGAAAATAATGACATGGAGCCTTATGGCTCGTTATTGCTTACCGGGGGTGTTCGCTGCACAAAGTGTCAGATAACTCATGCAAAAAATAAAAATCATGAAATTGACAAGATGTGAGGAGCACATGAGCTTTATTTATGCACAGGGTCTGCGCCTGGCTTTGTACAAAGGATTACATGCAACAGCGGCAAGACTTGTACAAAAGATGGTTGCCGGAGCAGGGTCCGGCAACCGCGCCTTACGGGTAAAACTTACGAAGATGCTCAATGTTCCAGGAGTTGCTCACCGGAATGCCATCTTCGGTCTCAAGGCGGACAGCGCCAGGCCTAGTGACTCGTTTCACCCGGTAAGGGCCTTCCCACTTCGGCATCAACTTGTTGGAATTCTTGGCGGACTGAACGCGCCGAAGAACAAGGTCGCCTTCCTCGAGACTTCTGGCGTTAACTTTGCGGCTATGGTAGCGGCGCAAAGCTTGCTAGTAGCGAGCAGCTCATACAGCAGCCTGAAGACGGTCTTCCTCAAGGAGCAGCGTGTCATCTTGTCGCAGCTGCTCTTGCTCAAGCTCATCATAAGAGAGCACTCGAGGCGACCCGTATACGAGTTCCATGGGGAGAACTGCCTCTGCTCCATAGACTAGAGCGAAAGGTGTCTGGCCAGTGGCTCGATTTGGCGTCGTCCTGATCGACCAAAGAACCACCGGCAGTTCCTCAATCCAGTTTCTTCTGCACCCGTGCATCCTGTCGAAAGTCCTGGTCTTGAGTCCACACAGCACTTCAGCATTTGCCCTCTCCGCTTGACCGTTGCTCTTGGGGTGAGCAACAGAAGCGAAGCAGACCTTGGCGCCAAGATCTTGGACATACTGCATGAAGGTGCGGCTCGTGAATTGCGTACCGTTGTCGGTGATGATCCTGTTAGGGATCCCGAAGCGGCAAACAATCGACCTGAAGAACTTCACTGCTGACTGTGCTGTCACCTTCCTCACTGCTTCCACTTCCGGCCACTTTGTGAACTTGTCGATTGCGACGTACAAGTACTCAAAGCCCCCGATTGCTCGGGGGAAGGGGCCGAGGATGTCGAGCCCCCAGACCGAAAATGGCCAGGATAAAGGGATCGTCTGGAGAGCTTGAGCTGGCTTGTGTATCTGCTTGGAATGAAATTGGCACGCTTCACACTTGGTTACTTGTGCAGTCGCATCCTGGAGGGCTGTCGGCCAAAAGAAACCTTGCCGGAAAGCTTTGCCGGCAAGTGCTCTTGCGCCAATGTGGTGACCACAAATGCCTCCATGTATCTCGGCCAACAGCTTCTGTCCATCTTCCCGGTGAATACACTTCAATTTCACACCGTTGAGTCTTCTTCTGTACAGTGCGTTGTCGACAAACTGGTACATACTTGACTGCCGGGCTACTCTTTCCGCTTCTTCTTCCTCTTCGGGAAGTTCTCCTGTCTGAAGGAAATGGACGATCTGCTGTGCCCATGCTGGAGCTTGTGGCTCGACAACAAGGACTAAAGGCACATCTGCTGATGTGGGAACATCCGCTTCTACAGCGAGAAACTGCGGCTCAGTCGGAGCTTGACGTTCCCCGGCAAGCTTGCCGGAGCAAAACTTGTCAGGAGCGTCTGCTTCAACGGAACAAACCCTGGGGTTTGCCGGAGCAGACTGCTCCCTAGCACTCTTGGTGTTGATCTTGGGGACCTTTTTGGCGGCTGCTTCGGGAAGCTCTGCAGGAAAATAGTCACCAGAAATTAACTTCCTCTTCTTGATCTGTCCAGTTGATGGCGTCACAGACGGTTGAGTCAGCTTGAGCACAAAGATCCCTGGTTCCACAGGTAACTTAAGTGCTGCGCACTTTGACAGGACATCGGCAATGTCGTTCTGAGCTCTTGGAACATGTTCCATCTGTAGGCCGACAAAGTGCTCTTCTAGCTTCCTCACTTCATCAACGTAAGCTTCCATCAAAGGACTCTGATAACTCTTATTCACTTGGCGCACGACAAGCTGCGAGTCACCCCTGACAATGAGCTTCTTGATCCCAAGGCCTGCCGCGATCCTGAGACCGGCAAGCAATCCTTCATACTCTGCAGTATTGTTTGTTGCTTGCTCCTTGGGAAAGTGCATCTGGACTACGTACTTAAGGTGCTCTCCGGTGGGTGCGACAAGCAGTACGCCAGCACCGGCGCCTTGCAGCAAGAAAGCACCATCAAAGTACATCAGCCACTCTTTACTTGCCTCCTTGACGGGGATGCTCGTTTCTGGAATTTCTTCGTCGGGCGTTGGCGTCCACTCTGCTATGAATTCTGCCAATGCTCTGCTTTGGATAGTTGAAGTGCTCTCAAACTTGAGGCCAAAGCTCGACAGTTCCAGTGCCCACTCAACAATCCTGCCTGTTGCTTCTGGATTCTGCAGTATCCTCTTCAGCGGAAAACGAGTGACAACTGTTATCTCATGTGCGTGGAAGTAATGGCGCAGCTTTCTCGAGGCCATGAGAAGGCCGAAAAGCAATTTCTGCACACCAGAGTACCTTGACCTAGCCCCCTGCAGAAGGGAACTGACAAAGTAGACTGGGCGCTGCACCATTTTCTTCTGTATCTCCTCGGGTGCCTGCGCAGATCCATCTTTGCCGGGACCAGAGCTTGTCGGGGAAGCCCCCTGCTTGTCGCTGGATGCACTCGCCGTGGTTGCTGGCTCATCATCTGCCTCCCTCTCTGCTACTAACGCAGCACTAACCACTTGATTGGTTGCCGCCAGATACAGCAGCAACTTCGCTTGTGGCTTAGGTGCGACAAGTATTGGAGTGGAGGACAGGTATCTCTTCAAGTCCTGTAGCGCAGCCTCCGCTTCCGGAGTCCATTTCATTGGACCTGCCTTTTTCAAAATTTTAAAAAACGGCAGGGCGCGCTCAGCAGACTTAGCGATAAACCTGCTGAGAGCCGCCACGCAGCCGGCAAGTCTCCGCACATCCTTGACGCGCTTCGGTGCTTCAATCTGCTCAATGGCCTTGATCTTGTCGGGATTGGCTTCAATTCCCCGCCGAGACACGAAGAACCCGAGAAGCTTGCCGGAAGGGACTCCAAACACGCACTTCTCGGGGTTGAGCTTGAGGCTGATCTTGCGCAGATTTGCGAAAGTCTCGTCTAAATCTTGAATCAAAGTTGCCTTATCCTTGCTCTTGACCACTATGTCGTCCATGTAGGCTTCCACATTTCTGTGTATTTGCGGTTCAAAAGCAGTATGGACTACCCTTGCAAATGTTGAACCAGCATTCTTTAAACCGAAAGGCATCCGTATGAAACAGTACGTGCCACAGGGAGTGATGAATGCGGTTTTCTCCTCATCCCCTTCTGCCATGAAGATCTGATGGTATCCTGAGTATGCGTCAAGAAACGAAAGCAAGTCACATCCGGCCGTGGAGTCAACAATCTGGTCGATGCGCGGCAAGGGAAATGGGTCTTTGGCACAAGCTTTATTGACATCGGTAAAGTCGATACAAAGCCTCCATTTCCCGTTTGCCTTGTGCACGACTACAGGATTGGCCAACCACGTAGGATGGAGCACTCCTCTGACAAGGCCTGCTGCTTCCAACTTCTTGATCTCTTCTGCGATGAATTCTTGGCGCTCCACTGCTTGCTTTCTGACTTTCTGCTTGACGGGCCGCGCATGAGGACAGACGGCAAGGTGGTGCTCAATTACTTTCTTGGGAACACCGGGGATGTCAGACGGTTGCCACGCAAATACATCGACATTCGCCCGCAGGAAAGCAATGAGCGCGCTTTCCTATTTAGGGTCGAGAGTGGCACTGATGGTGAAAGTACCACCAGTGCCGTCCTCCTTGGCGGACACCTTCTTGGTCGCTGGCGGAGCTGCCATTGTCTTCTTACACTTGCTGGTGGAGCTCGATGGTGCGTCCTCGACGGTAGCGCAGCACTCCGAAGAGGTGCGCTTGCCGGAGTGAGCATCAGAACTCTTGCCGGACTTGGTCTTCTTCTTCCCCCCGGGAGCTTCGGCGGCAAGTGGCTTGCGATCTGTTGCGGCTGCTGCTTCCCGATAGATTTTGTCGGCGCAGATAAGAGCATCCTTCTTGTCACCAGGGACAGAGATGACACTTATCGGGCCTGGCATCTTCAGCATGTTATACGCATAATGAGAGGCCGCCATGAACTTGGCGAGTGCTTGACGGCCGAGAATCCCATTGTAAGGCAATGGAAAATCGGCGACGTCAAAAGTGACCCTCTCAGTTCTGAAGTTCAACTCGCTGCCAAATGTCACCGGCAACGTGATCTTCCCCTTCGGCTTGCTCCTTCCCGGGTTGATTCCTTGGAATGTGCCGGTCTCTTCGAGCTCGCTGTCCGGGACCTGGAGTTTCCTGAGCACAGCGGAGGAGATCAGGTTCAAGCCGGCCCCGCCGTCAACTAGCATCTTAGTGACCTTGAGGTTGCGGATAGTTGGTGAAACCAACATCGGCAAGCACCCGACAGCAGTTCTGCGATCAGGGTGGTCCTCAATATCAAAGATGATAGGCGTGCTGGACCATTTCAGAAGCTTGCGTGACTCAACGGGTGGTTCTGCCGCATTGACTTCCCGCACCCACTGCTTGAGTTGGCGGTGTGAAGTATACAGAGAAGCACCGCTGTCAATGCATAAGACCTCTGTGGCTTTCTGGAACTCCTGTTTCGGAAGAAGGCTTCGGAGGCGGCTGCTCCGTCCGCGACAAACCCACCACCGCCGGAGCAAACGGCTGGTGTGGAAGATGCGGCGGAAGAACGGGCGTCGACGAGGGAGCTCACGGTGCCGCCAGGTCCAAGGACAAGGCTGCGCAGACCTCGGCGTCCGCACATCCATCGCGCTCATCTCAGGAGGCGCGGAACCGGCAGCGACATGGTACTCACAGTACCATCCGCTCGCTGGACCCGGATCGAGCTGGTGGATCTCGGGATGCTCAAGGCCAACATGCACGCCAACATGCTGGCACGAGCGAGGCACGGTCGCCTGGACGGGATACTGCTCCTTCTAACATAGTTAGAAGTTCGAGCATATCCCGCTCCACACACCGTTCGCCACCGCTACCCGGCACTCCAGCAGAAGCTTTGGCGCGAGCCCAACTGCTCCTAGATTACCCTCCAACGGCGGACAAGATCGACGACTGGAGGGCCACCATTCAGAGTCTCATCAGCTTTGCCAACGGGGACACTCCGCGGCAGCCGAGTACATCGCATCCGCGGCGAGTCAGCCAGGCGCGGGCCGATGGTGACAAAACCGGTGGGGGTGCAACCACCGTGCACTCTCCGCCGCGAAGGCCAAGATCACCACCTCACCGGATCCACCTCGACAGCGACTCCACCGCGTCATCGGATCCACGAGCTCGTCGCGATCAACGCCAAGTTCTTCACGAACGACAGCAAGAAGACACTCGTACTCGCATCGAGCGCCGAAGAGAAGCGCGGCGTCAGTCAGACCAGCGCGCTGGGCCCACTGTCGTCATGCGTGCGCCAGGGGAACCAGGCGACCTGCCGTACGCGGTAGGTTGCCCTGCGTTTACCCGTGAGCTGCGGCAAGTCCAGTGGCCCAGCACGAAGAATTTCAAGCCAGACGTACCCGAGAAGTACGACGGCAAGTTGCATTCGTCGGAGTTCCTCAGCATCTACACCATCGCGGTGCAAGCTGCTGCGGGGCGGGACGACAAGATCCTTGCCAACTACTTTCTGCTGGTGCTCAAGCCCAACGTCAGGTCCTGGCTCATGCACTTGCCGGACAACTCCATATCTTCCTGGGCAGACCTATGCCATCAGTTTGTCGGCGCCTTTACAGGCGGCCACAAACCTCATGGCCAGGAGAGTGATCTTCATCTGCTTGCCCAGAAGGAAGGAGAGCCCCTGCGCAAGTACATCCAGAGATTCAGCCATGTGCAACGCAACATCCCAGATGTCCACCCTGCCGCAGTCATCAGCGCGTTCCATCAGAACGTGCGTAACCGCATGATGCGGGAGGAGATGGCAATGTGCAAGATCAGAGACGTCCGTGAGCTGTATGCCCAGACCGACAGGTGTGCACGTGCTGAGGAAGGGAGGAAACTCCCCGGAGAGAATACAGGAACAGGAGGATCTGACAGCGATGATGCTGCCCCGGCAAAGAAAAGCCGGCGGCGGAACAACAGGAAGAGGAAAGGCAAAGATGTGCTAGTTGTTGAGCAGTCTGGCAACGAAGGTGGCGCCAAGAAAGCCAAGGCTGGTACCTCCGGCAAGGAGGTTGCCGCATGCGCCAACTGCCAGGCTGTGGCGGCCGCCGACAAGCAGGACGGCACCAACAAACAGTACTGCAAGATCCACCGCACCAAGGGCCATGACCTCCAGAGCTGCAAGAAGGTCGAGCAGCTTGTCGAGCTGCAAAAGGCCGAATACGAGCGACGCGACAAGGAGAAAGCCCAAGGAGGTGCTGGAGGATCCGGTACGAAGCGCCTCGGCCGGGGAGGACGCCGCGGCAAGGCCAAGCAGCGGCAAGGAGACAGACCTCCCCGCGGCCGCGACAAGGATGAAGATGACGACGACGACGAAGACATGGATGATGATGAAACCAGTGAGCAGGAGTTCCAGAAAGCCACAGAGGTCTTGTGCATTGACGGCGGTGCTTCTCTGCATACTTCACACCGCCAACTCAAGCAGTGGGTGCGGGAAGTCAATGCGGCAGAACCACCCGTTGAGTCACGCAAGCTTCTGAAATGGTCCAGCACGCCTATCATCTTTGATATTGAGGACCACCCTGATCGCACAACTGCTGTCGGGTGCTTGCCGATGTTGGTTTCACCAACTATCCGCAACCTCAAGGTCACTAAGATGCTAGTTGACGGCAGGGCCGGCTTGAACCTGATCTCCTCCGCTGTGCTCAGGAAACTTCAGGTCCCTAACAGCGAGCTCGAAGAGACCGGCACATTCCAAGGAATCAACCCGGGAAGGAGCAAGCCGAAGGGGAAGATCACGTTGCCGGTGACATTTGGCAGCGAGTTGAACTTCAGAACTGAGAGGGTCACTTTTGACGTCACCGATTTTCCATTGCCTTACAATGGGATTCTCGGCCGTCCAGCACTTGCCAAGTTCATGGCGGCCTCTCACTATGCGTATAACATGCTGAAGATGCCAGGCCCGATAAGTGTCATCTCTGTCCCTGGCGACAAGAAGGATGCTCTTATCTGCGCCGACAAAATCTACCGGGAAGCAGCAGCCGCAACAGATCGCAAGCCACTTGCCGCCGAAGCTCCCGGGGGGAAGAAGAAGACCAAGTCCGGCAAGAGTTCTGATGCTCACTCCGGCAAGCGCACCTCTTCGGAGTGCTGCGCTACCGTTGAGGACGCACCATCGAGCTCCACCGGCAAGTGTAAGAAGACAATGGCAGCTCCGCCAGCGACCAAGAAGGTGTCCGCCAAGGAGGACGGCACTGGTGGTACTTTCACCATCAGTGCCACTCTCGACCCTAAATAGGAAAGCGCGCTCATTGCTTTCCTGCGGGCGAATGTCGATGTGTTTGCGTGGCAACCGTCTGACATCCTCGGTGTTCCCAGGAAAGTAATTGAGCACCACCTTGCCGTCTGTCCTCATGCGCGGCCCGTCAAGCAGAAAGTCAGAAAGCAAGCAGTGGAGCGCCAAGAATTCATCGCAGAAGAGATCAAGAAGTTGGAAGCAGCAGGCCTTGTCAGAGGAGTGCTCCATCCTACGTGGTTGGCCAATCCTGTAGTCGTGCGCAAGGCAAACGGGAAATGGAGGCTTTGTATCGACTTTACCGATGTCAATAAAGCTTGTCCCAAAGACCCATTTCCCTTGCCGCGCATCGACCAGATTGTTGACTCCACGACTGGATGTGACTTGCTTTCGTTTCTTGACGCATACTCAGGATACCATCAGATCTTCATGGCAGAAGAGGATGGGGAGAAAACCACATTCATCACTCCCTGTGGCACGTACTGTTTCATACGGATGCCTTTCGGTTTAAAGAATGCTGGTTCAACATTTGCAAGGGTAGTCCATACCGCTTTTGAACCGCAAATACACAGAAATGTGGAAGCCTACATGGACAACATAGTGGTCAAGAGCAAGGATAAGGCAACTCTGATTCAAGATTTAGACGAGACTTTCGCAAATCTGCGCAAGATCAGCCTCAAGCTCAACCCCGAGAAGTGCGTGTTTGGAGTCCCTTCTGGCAAGCTTCTCGGGTTCTTCGTGTCTCAGCGGGGAATTGAAGCCAATCCCGACAAGATCAAGGCCATTGAGCAGATTGAAGCACCGAAGCGCATCAAGGATGTACGGAGACTTGCCGGCTGCGTGGCGGCTCTCAGCAGGTTTATCTCTAAGTCTGCTGAGCGCGCCCTGCCGTTTTTCAAAATTTTGAAAAAGGCAGGTCCAATGAAATGGACTCCGGAAGCGGAGGATGCGCTGCAGGACTTGAAGAGATACCTGTCCTCCACTCCAATGCTTGTCGCACCTAA
This sequence comes from Aegilops umbellulata, assembly GCA_032464435.1. Taxonomy (NCBI): domain Eukaryota; kingdom Viridiplantae; phylum Streptophyta; class Magnoliopsida; order Poales; family Poaceae; genus Aegilops; species Aegilops umbellulata. The sequence continues at coordinate 5,765,450 of CP136059.1, forward strand.
GCCACAAGAGAAGTTGCTGCTGTATCTGGCGGCAACCAATCAAGTAGTTAGTGCTGCGTTAGTAGCAGAGAGGGAGGCAGATGATGAGCCAGCAACCACGGCGAGCGCATCCAGCGACAAGCAGGGGGCTTCCCCGACAAGCTCTGGTCCCGGCAAAGATGGATCTGCGCAGGCGCCCGAGGAGATACAGAAGAAAATGGTGCAGCACCCAGTCTACTTTGTCGGTTCCCTTCTGCAGGGGGCTAGGTCAAGGTACTCTGGTGTGCAGAAATTGCTTTTCGGCCTTCTCATGGCCTCGAGAAAGCTGCGCGATTACTTCCAAGCACATGAGATAACAGTTGTCACTCGTTTTCCGCTGAAGAGGATACTGCAGAATCCAGAAGCAACAGGCAGGATTGTTGAGTGGGCACTGGAGCTGTCAAGCTTTGGCCTCAAGTTTGAGAGCACTTCAACTATCCAAAGCAGAGCATTGGCAGAATTCATAGCAGAGTGGACGCCAACGCCCGACGAAGAAATGCCAGAAACGAGCATCCCCGTCAAGGAGGCAAGCAAAGAGTGGCTGATGTACTTTGATGGTGCTTTCTCGCTGCAAGGCGCCGGTGCTGGCGTACTGCTTGTCGCACCCACCGGAGAGCACCTTAAATACGTAGTCCAGATGCACTTTCCCAAGGAGCAAGCAACAAAAAATACTGCAGAGTATGAAGGATTGCTTGCCGGTCTCAGGATCGCGGCAGACCTTGGGATCAAGAAGCTCATTGTCAGGGGTGACTCGCAGCTTGTCGTCCGCCAAGTGAATAAGAGTTATCAGAGTCCGTTGATGGAAGCTTACGTTGATGAAGTGAGGAAGCTAGAAGAGCACTTTGTCGGCCTACAGATGGAACATGTTCCAAGAGCTCAGAACGACATTGCCGATGGCCTGTCAAAGTGCGCAACACTTAAGTTACCTATGGAACCAGGGATCTTTGTGCTCAAGCTGACTCAACCGTCTGTGACGCCATCAACTGGACAGATCAAGAAGAGGAAGTTAATTTCTGGTGACTATTTTCTGGCAGAGCTTCCCGAAGCCGCCGCCAAAAAGGTCCCCAAGATCAACACCAAGAGTGCTGGGCAGCAGTCTGCTCCGGCAAACCCCAGGGTTTGTTCCGTTGAAGCAGACGCTCCCGACAAGTTTTGCTCCGGCAAGCTTGCCGGGGAACGTCAAGCTCCGGCTGAGCCGCAGTTTCTCGCCGTAGAAGCGGATGTTCCCACAGTAGCAGATGTGCCTTTAGTCCTTGTTGTCGAGCCACAAGCTCCAGCATGGGCACAGCAGATCGTCCGTTTCCTTCAGACAGGAGAACTTCCCGAAGAGCAAGAAGAAGCGGAAAGAGTAGCCCAGCGGTCAAGTATGTACCAGTTTGTCGACAACGCACTGTACAGAAGAAGACTCAACGGTGTGAAATTGAAGTGTATTCACCGGGAAGATGGACACAAGCTGTTGGCCGAGATACATGGAGGCATATGTGGTCACCACATTGGCGCAAGAGCGCTTGCCGGCAAAGCTTTCCGAGAAGGTTTCTTTTGGCCGACAGCCCTCCAGGATGCGACTGCACAAGTAATCGAGTGTGAAGCGTGCCAGTTTCATTCAAAGCAGATACACAAGCCAACTCAAGCTCTCCAGACGATCCCTTTATCCTGGCCATTTTCGGTCTGGGGGCTCGACATCCTCGGCCCCTTCCCCCGAGCAATCGGGGGCTTTGAGTACTTGTACGTCGCAATCGACAAGTTCACAAAGTGGCCGGAAGTGGAAGCAGTGAGGAAGGTGACAGCATAGTGAGCAGTCAAGTTCTTCAGGTCGATTGTTTGCCGCTTCGGGATCCCTAACAGGATCATCACCGACAACGGTACGTAATTCACGAGCCGCACCTTCATGCAGTACGTCCAAGATCTTGGCGCCAAGGTCTGCTTCGCTTCTATTGCTCACCCTAGGAGCAACGGTCAAGCAGAGAGGGAAAATGCTGAAGTGCTGCGTGGACTCAAGACCAGGACTTTCGACAGGCTGCACGGGTGCGGAAGAAACTGGGTTGAGGAACTGCCGGTGGTTCTTTGGTCGATCAGGACGATGCCAAATCGAGCCACTGGCCAGACACCTTTCGCTCTAGTCTATGGAGCAGAGGCAGTTCTCCCCACGGAACTCGTATACGGGTCGCCTCGAGTGCTCGCTTATGATGAGCTTGAGCAAGAGCAGCTGCGACAAGATGACACACTGCTCCTTGAGGAAGACCGTTTTCAGGCTGCTGTACGAGTTGCTTGCTACCAGCAAGCTTTGCGCCGCTACCATAGCCGCAAATTTAACGCCAGAAGTCTCGAGGAAGGCGACCTTGTTCTTCGGCGCGTTCAGTCTGCCAAGAATTCCAACAAGTTGACGCCAAAGTGGGAAGGCCCTTACCGGGTGAAACGAGTCACTAGGCCTAGCGCTGTCCGCCTTGAGACCGAAGATGGCATTCCAGTGAGCAACTCCTGGAACATTGAGCATCTTCGTAAGTTTTACCCGTAAGGCGTGGTTGCCGGACCCTGCTCCGGCAACCATCTTTTGTACAAGTCTTGCCGCTGTTGCATGTAATCCTTTGTACAAAGCCAGGCGCAGACCCTGTGCATAAATAAAGCTCATGTGCTCCGCACATCTTGTCAATTTCATGCTTTTTATTTTTTGCATGAGTTATCTGACACTTCGTGCAGCGAACACCCCCGGTAAGCAATAACGAGCCATAAGGCTCCATATCATTATTTTCTCTACTTCCTTTTTTCTCAAGGAAATGAAGGTTCCTTCGCCCACAAGTTTGCCGGGGGGGGGGGGAGGGGAAGATAATGGTATGGACCAGGCGTCGTTCAAAAAAGTTTCGCCTTGCCCGGAAGCAAAAGACAGAAAAGCTAAGTTGCCAAAGTTTGAGCAATCAGATGTTTTTAAATTTTTAAGTTATCTTCCTTAAACGACCATGCTTTGTATGGAAAACCTGGCGCGCCAAAGATGTCGGGGTAACTGATCCGCGAGCACCTATGGGGACCGAGCCCCTTTCGGTTCGGCGGGGGGCGGAGGTCGCACGAAGAGCAGATCGAGGCGGAGCACATGAGCGGTTTACCCAGCTTCGGAGCTCTCCGGAGAGATAATACTCCTACTGCTGCTTTGTGGTTTGTATTGAGTTCTTGCTCGGGAGCGCTGAGTGCTACAGTATGCACCAGCAGCTAACGAGACCGAGCGTGAGTGTTCTACTGTCCCCCCCTCTACGTTGTGCATGAGCCTCCTTTTATATGCTCAAGGGGTCTCCAACAGGTGGCAACGTAGACAAGGGTAAAAATGGAAAGGTGCTGCGGTTGGTACATCTACCTGTACAGTGTATCCTACCTAACCCTGACGGCAGGGGACAAGGGCATTAAATGCCCGTCTGCGTCGTCCAAACAGTGCAGAAAGGGACCGTTAGGGACGCCACCGTTCGCCACGATGGCGATCTTGTCAGCGCCGTTTGCCACCGCGTACCCCTGGCTGCACAGCCTCTCGCCACGTACGCTTGGGATAGTCCCTGAGCGACACGTTGGTGGATGTGCTGGAGCGTGGGTACAGAGTGGTAGCCTGCCGCAGCAAAGTGCCTTGCCGCGGTCGTTGTCTTGTCGTGTCCGGAAGCTTGCCGCTCGCCGGGCCTTGCCGAGACGCGTGGTGCGTCGCGGTAAGTACCTTGAGATGCCTTGGTTGGCCTTCCCGGCAAGCTCCTCTTGCCGGGGTCTTGTGCCTTGAGTGGCCTTCCCGGCAAGCTCCTCTTGCCGGGGCCTTGTCTTCTTGGGTTGAATACTTTGTTCTTGAATGGCTCAAAAGGAACCACAGAGGGCCTTGGCGGTCGCCGGCAAGCCTTGCCGCGGGGTGCTGCGACTGCCCGTGCACAAGTTCGGGGTACTAGGGTACCCCTACTCTAGTACACCGACACCGAGTGACCAAGTCTGTGAAGGTTTGGAAGTCACCTGAAGACTTACCACGAGTGATTGGGCGAGGACTGTGTGTCCTTAGCTCAAGGAGAATACGGTGAGGACTTGGTGTCGTGAGCTACATGCTCAGGACTGGGTGTCCGGGACTGTGTGTCCTCGAGTTTAAATACTCAGCCGCCCCAACCAGATGTACAACTGAGACAACAGTTGGAACTGGTCTACCAAATCATTGTCTTCACCAAGCTTACTAGTTCTATTTCCTCAACACTTTCATTTCCTCATTACTGTGTTGTGTGTTTGTTCATATCTGTGTTTGAAGACTTTGACTGAAGACTTTCTCAATTTCCTCAGTTCAATTTCTTCAGTCTGTTTGTCTTCAACTTGTGTTATCTTGTGTTTACGCTTTCTGTACTCTGTGTGTGTCTTCATTTCATCATGACGGCCATGCTAGGATTCTGTTATGTTTTCATCTGAGTACTTATTCCGCTGCTAGTAGTTCTTCGCTAAGGAATTTCCTCACGAGCAAATTCCTCAGTGAAGAATTTCATAAAAATCGCCTATTCACCCCCCTCTAGTCGATATAACGCACTTTCACTGGGTCATGCCCGGCCTCGGAAGATCAACACGTCGCAACCCCACCTAGGCACAACAAAGAGGTCAGCACGTCGGTCTAAACCTAAGCGCGCAGGGGTCTGGGCCCATCGCCCTGAGCACACCTGCACGTTGCGTACGCGGCCGGAAGCAGAACTAGCCCCCTTAATACAAGAGCAAGCTTACGTTCCAATCTGGCGCGCGCCGCTCAGTCGCTGACGTCACGAAGGCTTCGGCTAATACCACGACGCCGAGTGCCCATATCTTTCCCGCGTAGTTGGTTAGTGCGTATAGACCAGTAGCGAGACTCAGAGCAAATACCCAGATCTCGTTAAGCATGTTAAGTGTCCGCGAACGCCGACAGGGCCAGGCCCACCTCTCTCCTAGGTGGTCTGAACCTACCCTGTCGCTTCGCCTCAAAGATCCACTCGCGGTTACTCCTACGAGCCGACTCGTCTTTGTTCACCACATGTATCATGTATAAAGTATACTATATACCCATGATCATGTAACACCCCGGATGTAACTTGCCATATTTGTAACTCCAACTCTTGCCATTTTCGGCAATGTGATATGATATTCCCTCCGTGGTTGGGTTTTCCTTCTTTTGCATTTTGTCCATGCCATGCATTTCTTATCATGTCATCATGTGCATCGCATTCGCATACGTGTTCGTTTCATGAATCCGAGCATTTTCCCCATTGTCCGTTTTGCAATCCGGCGCTCCTATGTTCCCCGGCGTCCCCTTTTACCTTTTTCCGTGGGCGTGTATTAAACTTTCTCGGAATGGACCGAGGTTTGTCAAGCGGCCTTGGTATAGCACCGATAGACCGCCTGTCAAGTTTCGGGTCATTCGGAGGTCGTTTGATACTCCAACGGTTAACCGGGTAACCGCAAAGGCCTCTTTTGGGTTGCAGCCCTAAACCCCTCCAATGCAGCCCAATAACCCATCTAAGTCACTCCCATATCCATCGCCGTTCGATCACGATCGTGTGGCCGCAAACCGTGCTCAATTTGGAGCCTCCTAGCTCCTCCTACCTATAAATATACCCTCTCCCCCGAAATTTCGGATCACTCCACCCCTAACCCTAGGAAAATCCCCTCTCCGCCGCCGCCGGACGTGTCCGGACGGAGCCGGACAACGTCCGGATCCACCCGCCGCCGCCACGTCAGCACCTGCAAGCCCCACTTCGCCGCCGTCGCCAGGGCCCGCGGGGCCCATCGTCGGCCCTCCCGGCCCGAAGCTCCCTCGCCACTCGCCCGACCCCGCCGCCCGGTGTCTTCCTCCTCTCGCCCCGGCCGCCGTCCTCGCTCCGCCGCCTTGTCGCCGGCGCCACCTCGCCGAGCGCCGCCCCGGACCTCGCCGCGCCTCACCGCCGAGGCCATCGCCGGCGCCGTCCGCCACCGCCTCGGCCTCGCCGTCCCTCCACGCCATCGACCCGCCCCGGCCGGCCTCCTCCTCTCTGGCGAGCTATGAACTCCGACGTGAACAGTGTTTTCCGGCGAACCTCGACATCCGCGCCAGATCTGGATCTGGGATCCCGACGGTTGACTTTTCCCCTCCGAACCCTAATTTTTGTGCATACTTTGACCTGCCATATCTCCGCATCCGTAGCCCCGTTTTGGACATATAGCACATCAAATTGTTCGCCTCGACGAGTAAATCATTTCATCTCATTGCATCATTTTCATTTGAGTTCATCTTGATGCCCGAAATGCTGTTGGAATAGGGCTATGTGATGTTAGTTTCAGATCTGTTTCAGTAGATGCACTTTTGTCATTTTTGCCATGATTGATGTGTGCATCCTAAGAACTGGAGTCCTACATGTGTTTTGTAATATGCCATGCCATATTTACAAGGGTGTATGCCATGTATTTTTGTGATCTTTGTGGTGACTAGCACAAGCATGCAAACTAGGGATCTTATTGTTGCTGATTTCAGGGACTTGGTAATTCACTAAGTCATGTCCTGCTGTTATTTTTATGCTATGTGTTCATGTTGTTACAGAGAGATCTATGCCCATTTTGAGCATGATCAGCAAGGGTGTTTTGAACATATGGATTTGCTCTATCCATCAATGCCTTTGTGTGTAATTATGGAGTGCCATAGCTTGATTCAATCGAGCTCTAGTTTTACTATAAAATGTTACTGGCAGATTGTTTACATGTTATTCGATTTTGCCAAGCATGTTGTAGTTGATCATTGCATGTTATGATGTTATTCTTGCCATGTCTAGCCTTTATGCCATGTCTTCTTGGTGGTTATATGCTTAGTTTATCATGAAATGCTATGTAGTGAGTGCATCGAGATCGTAAACATGCCTACTTGTTATCTGTTTTTGACATGTCCAGTTTTCTGTAAGTTTGATAACTGTAACGAAACTTGCTTAATGGACATGGGTGCTATTATATTTTCTGCTCCTTTTCGGCTCATGATCAGTAAGGGACGTTTGTTCAATGCTTTGAGTAGATTCATGCCATGCCATATTTTGCTATGTCCTGTTCCTGTAGCATGTTGTTTCCTTGCTCTAAACAAGTCTGTGAAGCTGATATGTTTTGCACTTTTGCCATGCTTGTTTGCACCTGTTGTGGTGTGATTTAGCCGTAGATCAGTGTTCATCTTTTGTCAAGCATCTTGAGTAGTTCACTTCCGTATGCTTTGCTGATATGTTCGGATGCAGTAGCTTAATTTCTTGTTGCATGCTAAGTGGCATCATGCTGTTAAACGCAGAAATATGTCATTGTTTTGCTTGTCATTTGCAAACCGTGTATCCGATTCCGGTGATCTTTATATCGATTTCAACCGAAATCACCTCACCTTTGCAGTGGCATACTTGGTTTGCCAAGATTATGCCTTATTCATTTTTTCCTTCCGGAGCACGCATATGCATTGCATACCACATCTCGCATATCATGCCATGTTTTGCATCATGTTGTTTGTGCATTGCATCGTGGTTGATAGTTGGTCCTTTGATTGTGTTCTTGTTTTGGGTAGAGCCGGGAGACGAGTACGTGAACGAGGAACCTGTTGAGAACACTTATGAGGATCAAGCTTTCGACAACCCTGAGAACTTTGCAGGCAAGATGACCATACCCTCGAAATCACTTCTATCTTTGCTTGCTAGATGCTCGCTCTTTTGCTATGCCTATGCTGCGATACCTACCACTTGCTATATCATGCCACCCTTATTGCCATTTCAAACCTCTAACCATCCTTTCCTAGCAAACCATTGACTGGCTATGTTACCGCTTTGCTCAACCCCTCTTATAGCGTTGCTAGTTGCAGGTGAAGATGAAGTTTGTTCCATGTTGGAACAGGATTATTTTTGGGATATCACAATATCTCTTATTTAATTAATGCATCTATATACTTGGTAAAGGGTGGAAGGCTCGGCCTTATGCCTGGTGTTTTGTTCCACTCTTGCCACCCTAGTTTCCGTCATACCGGTATTATGTTCCTTGATTTTGCGTTCCTTACACGGTTGGGTGATTTATGGGACCCCCTTGACAGTTCGCTTTGGATAAGACTCCTCCAGCAAGGCCCAACCTTGGTTTTACCATTTGCCACCTAAGCCTTTTCCCCCGGGTTTTCGCGAGCCCGAGGGTCATCTTTATTTTTAACCCCCGGGCCAGTTCTCCTTCGATTGCTGGTCCAAACCGAGCGATGTCCGGCGCCCCTTGGGAAACCAGGGTCTATGCCAAACCGACGTCTTGCTCATCCGGTGTGCCTTGAGAACGATATATGTGCAGTTCCTATCGGGATTTGTCGGCACATTCGGGCGGCTTTGCTGGTCTTGTTTTACCATTGTCGAAATGTCTTGTAGTCCGGGATTCCGAGACTGATCGGGTCTTCCCGGTAGAAGGAATATCCTTTGTTGACCGTGAGAGCTTATAATGGGCTAAGTTGGGACACCCCTGCAGGGTATTATCTTTCGAAAGCCGTGCCCGCGGTTATGAGGCAGATGGGAATTTGTTGATGTCCGGTTGTAGAAAACCCGAAGTTGACCTTAATTAAAACACATCAACCGCGTGTGTAACCCTGATGGTCTCTTCTCGGCGGAGTCTCGGAAGTGAACATGGTGTTGGAGTTATGTCTGACGTAGGTTGTTCTAGGATCACTTCTTGATCACTTCTAGCTTCATGACCGTGCTTTGCTTCTCTTCTCGCTCTCTTTTGCGTTGTTAGCCTCCATATATGCTAGTCGCTTGCTGCAGCTCCACCTCACAACCCCCCTCCTACCTTTAAGCTTAAATAGTTTTGATCTGGCGAGTGTGAGATTGCTGAGTCCCCGTGACTCACAGATTCTACCAAAACAGTTGCAGGTGCCAACGATGCCAGTGCAGATGACGCAACCGAGCTCAAGTGGGAGTTCGACGAGGAACGTGGTCGTTACTATGTGTCTTTTCCTGATAATCAGTAGTGGAGCCCAGTTGGGACGATCGGGGATCTGTGTAGCATTGGGGTAGTCTTCTTTCATTTTGGTTCCGTAGTTGGACCTTGAGTGTAATCTGGATGATGGATGTTTATTTATGTATTGTGTGAAGTGGCGACTGTAAGCCAACTATGTATCTCTTTCCCTTATGTATTACATGGGTTGTGTGAAGATTACCTCACTTGCGACATTGCTTTCAATGCGGTTATGCCTCTAAGTCGTGCTCCGACACGTGGGAGATATAGCCGCATCGATGGCGTTACAAGTTGGTAATCAGAGCCTTCCCCGACCTTAGGAGCCCCCACTGATTGATCGTTTTTAGCGGCCGAGTTGTGTCTAGAAAAATGTTTTGAGTCATTTAGGAATTATGTATCGGAGAGTTTAGGAATTCTTTTTACTTCCCAGTCTCCTCATCGCTCTGGTAAGGCATCCTGACGTAGAGTTTTGACTCTTCTCTTCTCAAATTTCACTAAATTTTTTTTAGGATCACGCTGGTATCTTAGAATTGTTCTGATGGTTTTGTGATGACAACATTGTCTTGGTGCCTCCTGTCAGCAGGGGTTTAGTGGAAGTGTCCCGGGGAGTTGAGCTCTGAGGTGTTGTCGTCATAATTTTATTGTGGCAGTTCTGGAATACCTGAGTTTAGTACGCCGACATCGAAAATCTCTTTTGTACAGTTGTTGGTGAGATAACCCTGATAGCCCAGTACTGAGGCGAGTGCGGGAGTATTTCCATAACTCGTATAACGGATGCTTTTCGAAGGTTGAGGTAAACGATTTCCGAAGGTTTCTTGGTTATGTGTTGAAGGATGGATACAGCTGGATCTAGGTATTGTTAGTTTGGGTGATATATTTTGTGTCCCCTGTATCCCCAACACCTGATTGCATAACCAGAAAGTTTCAGGAGTTTACAAGTGGGAATTCTAATAGCTTATAGGATATCTTTCCGACAGATGTATGATTTGAGATTGGGGCCTAACGTGCTAGTGGTCCGCCTATTCACGGCCGATTTACAGTGGTCGCGAGGCATCTTAAAGAATCCTTGGCTATGCTGATTCGGGGACGTCTTGTTTGTCATTCGTGACGTCTGCTGTATGTCGTGCCCGTGTGGGCCACACCACGAATACTTTCGGCGAAATCTCTATCATGTGTTTGTTCCGGCTTATTCTGCAAGCCAATCCTTTGTTTTGTTTTCAGTTGTGACATTCGAGTTGTTTCGAAGGCAGATGGTGATTTCCATTCCTTTATCTAAATGGCTTCTCAGCTTATGGAAGTGTGATGCTTTACTTTGGAATTCATTCGTTCATTCTTGTTCGAATGTTTATTGTGAAGACTATATGTTGCAATTTCGATCCTTTGATTCAGCTTGAATATATGTCTTTCAAGATGCTAATGGATGTCACCCTCTTCAGGATGGCTCCGCCAACGCGTCAGAATCCGGAACGCAATGAAGGAAGTCAGGCTAACCCTCCGCCACCACCTCCGCCTCCGGAGGCATGGCAAGCTTTGATGACAGCCACCAATGCCAACACTCAGATTCTGATTCAGCTCTTGCAAGATCGCAACCAAGGGCAAGGTAATCAAGGAAATCAAGGCCAAGGAAACAATCAGCCACATTTTGCTACCCTCAATCAGTTCCTTGCAAATCAGCCGTAGACTTTCAGCTACTGTGTTGAGGCCACAGACGCCGATGATTGGCTCGTGGACATCAACAAGCATTTCGAATGTAGCAATGTCAGACCTGAGGACTTTGTCAAGTTTGCATCTTTTCAACTCAAGGATCAAGCTGCTGAGTGGTACCAACAATACAAAGATTCCAGAGGAGGTCGTGTGATTACCTGGGATGATTTCCGCCGTGACTTCAAAGCTCATCACATTCCAGAAAGTGTTGTTGAGAGTAAGCGTGAGGAGTTCCGCAATCTCAAGCAAGGCAACATGTCTGTGTATCAATACAACACTCAGTTCCAGAAGCTCTCTCGCTTTGCTAAGCAGGACATCCCTGATGAAAAGAGCATCATTTACCAATTCAGGCGTGGCCTCAGAGAAGATCTGCAACTAGCTCTCGTGCTTTTTGAGCCGTTAAAGTATGATGAATTCTACAATATGGCACTAAAACAAGAGGCTGCCCAGCTGAAGTGTGAGGCTTCTAAGAAGAGAGTCAAGGACACAGTTCAGTCCTCTTCTTCCTCACTAGTGGCGGCCAAGCAACAGAAGTTCTGGTTGCCCCCTCCTCCTCCGTTCCGTCAGCCTTACCAGCAGAAGAACTCAGGTGGTCGTGGATCTTCCCACCCACCCAACCCTGGCTATCAGAACAAGTCTCAGAACCAAGCTCCAAGGCCAAATGCTCCTTATCATCGTCCGCTCTCAGAGGTGACTTGCAACAAATGTCAGCAAAAGGGTTACTATGCGAACAAGTGCTTCAACCAAAAGCGCCTTCCGCCTCCTCCTCCTGTGAGATCTTCCAGCAATGCAGTGATCAAGCATAATCCTAAACATGCCAAGGTGAACATGATGAATGCAGCTCAAGCGGAGGATTCTTCAGAAGTGATCATTGGTAACCTCCCTGTTAATGATGTCCCTGCAAAAGTCTTATTCGATACCGGTGCATCTATTTCTTTCATTTCAAGACCTTTTGCATCCATGAACAATTTGCATACTGTCGATCTGCCTAAGACAATAGCGGTTTCCTCTCCGGGTTTGTTCATGAATACCAAGATGATGGCTCCGGATGTTTCTATCAAGATGGGCGACTATAAATTTCTGGCTAAACCTATGGTTCTTGGTGACTCTGATATTGATCTTATTCTCGGGATGGACTGGCTTTCTAAGCACAAGGCTCAGCTTGATTGTGCTGCCAGGGAAATTCAATTGACTCACTCTTCTGACGATGTGATCATCTATGCCGCTCGTGATGAAACCATTCGGTTGTTTTCTCTCAATGAGAAGGGCGAATTGGATGCTATCTCTCAGATTCCAGTCATTTGTGAGTACCAAGATGTCTTTCCAGAAGAGCTTCCGGGAATGCCTCCTCACCGGCCAGTTGAATTCGTTATTGATCTTGAGCCTGGCACGGAACCCGTTTGCAAGCGTCCTTACAAGCTTGGGCCAAAAGAGTTGAAGGAGTTGAAGAAACAACTCGATGAACAAGAGCGTCTGAGTCTGATCAGACCGAGTTCTTCTCCTTGGGGTTGTGGTGTTCTTTTTGTCCAGAAGAAGGATGGCACGGACCGACTTTGCGTCGATTACCGTCCATTGAACAAGAAGACAATCAAGAACAAGTACCCACTTCCCAACATCAATGAGCTATTCGAGCAACTTAAAGGTGCTAAAGTGTTCTCCAAGCTTGATCTTCGTATGGGTTATCATCAAATTCGCATTCGTGAAGAAGATATTCCCAAGACAGCATTCAGAACAAGCTTTGGTTCTTATGAATATACTGTCATGTCTTTCGGCCTTGTCAATGCTCCTCCAACTTTCTCTCAAATGATGAACTTCATCTTCAACCCCTACACCAACGAATTCGTCTTGGTCTATCTCGATGATATATTGGTCTTCTCCAAGAATAAGAAGGATCATACCAAACATTTGCGATTGGTGCTCGACAAGCTCAGAGAGTATCAATTCTATGCGAAGTTCTCCAAATGTGAATTCTGGCTTGATGAAGTTCTTTACCTTGGCCATATCATCTCTGCCAAAAGCATTGCTATTAATCCCGAGAGGGTGTCTGCAGTTTTGAATTGGGAACCTCCTCAGAATGTCAAGCAGCTTCGCAGTTTTCTTGGACTTGCAAGCTATTGCCGAAGATTCGTTGAGAATTTCTCAAAGATTGCAAAGCCTCTTTCCAACCTCCTCCAGAAGCATGTGAAGTACGTCTGGTCTCCTGAGTGTGACGTTGCTTTCAACGCTATCAAAGAGAAACTCGTCACTGCTCCAGTTTTGACTCCTCCTGACGAATCCAAGCCTTATGAAGTTTTCTGTGATGCTTCTCTTCAAGGTCTCGGTGCTGTCTTAATGCAAGAGAAGAAGGTTGTGGCCTATACCTCTCGTCAGTTGAAGCCCAACGAAAAGAACTACCCCACTCACGATCTTGAGTTGGCGGCAGTTGTCCATGCGTTGATAACATGGAGACATCTCTTGTTGGGAAGGAAAGTGGATATATTCACCGATCACAAGAGTCTCAAGTACATCTTCACTCAGCCCAACCTCAACCTCAGGCAAACTCGATGGGTCGAAATGATTCAAGAGTATAATCCAAGTATTGAATATACTCCAGGCAAGGCCAACGTGATTGCAGATGCTTTGAGCAGGAAGGCTTATTGCAACAGCTTAATACTCAAGCCCTTTCAACCGGATCTTTGTGAAGCTTTCCGCAAGTTGAATCTCCAAGTTGTTCCTCAAGGTTTTCTTGCCAACCTCATAGTCTCTCCTACTTTGGAAGATCAAATTCGTGAGGCTCAACTCCTGGATACCATGGTGAAGAAGGTGAAACGTGGTATTGACAAGGGCATTTCCAAATACAAGTGCTATCGCGTTGATGACAGAGATACTCTTTTCTTCGAGGACCGGATTGTGGTTCCTAAGGGTGATCTTCGTAAAGTCATTATGAACGAGGCGCACAATTCACTCCTATCCATTCATCCTGGAAGTACAAAGATGTACCATGACCTCAAGCAGTCGTATTGGTGGACTCGAATGAAGCGAGAAATTGCTCAATTCGTGAATGAATGTGATATCTGTCGAAGGGTGATAGCAAAACACCAACAACCAGCTGGTCTACTCCAACCTCTTGCTATTCCAGAATGGAAGTTTGATCATATCGAAATGGACTTCGTGACTGGTTTTCCTAAGTCCAAGCGTGGAAATGATGCCATCTTTGTCGTCATCGACAAGCTCACTAAAGTGGCTCATTTTCTTCCTATCAAAGAGTCTATCACAGCAGCGCAGCTGGCAGAGCTCTACACCTCCAGAATTGTCTCCTTGCATGGCATTCCACAATTGATTTCTTCAGACCGTGGCAGCATCTTTACCTCCAAGTTTTGGGATTCTTTTCAGAAGGCCATGGGCACAAATATTCGCTTCAGCACAGCTTTCCATCCTCAAACTAGTGGACAAGTCGAGCGTGTCAACCAAATTCTTGAAGATATGCTCAGGGCTTGTGTTATCTCTTTCGGCATGAAGTGGGAGGATTGTCTTCCATATGCTGAGTTCTCTTACAACAACAACTTTCAAGCGAGCTCGGGCAAAGCCCCATTCGAGATTCTCTATGGCAGAAAGTGTCGTACTCCTCTCAATTGGTCTGAGACGGGCGAACGCCAACTTCTTGGCAACGACTTGATCGCAGAGGCTGAAGATATGTGTAAGTCATTCGTGAGAATCTCAAAGCCGCTCAATCGCGCCAGAAGAGCTATTATGATAGCAAATACCGTGATTTGGCATTCGAGATCGGAGACCATGTCTACCTCCGCGTCTCTCCAATGAAAGGCACTCGTCGCTTCGGTATCAAAGGGAAACTTGCCCCTAGATACGTCGGTCCTTTCAAGGTCATTGGCAAAAGAGGCGATCTCGCCTATCAACTTGAGCTTCCCCCCAACTTTGCAAATGTGCACGATGTCTTCCACGTGTCACAGCTTCGCAAGTGCTTCAAGATGCCTGAGCGCACCATCAACTTCGAAGAGATTGATCTTTAAGAAGATTTGTCTTATCATGAGCATCCCGTTGCTATTCTTGAAGAAACTAAGCGCAAGACTCGCAACAAGTCCATCAAATTCCTGAAAGTGAAGTGGTCACACCATTCAGACCGAGAAGCCACCAGGGAGTGCGAGGACCACCTCCGTTCCGAATATCCGGAGTTCTTTCAGTCCTAGATCTCGGGACGAGATCCTCTCATAGTGGTGGAGTGTTGTAACACCCCGGATGTAACTTGCCATATTTGTAACTCCAACTCTTGCCATTTTCGGCAATGTGATATGATATTCCCTCCGTGGTTGGGTTTTCCTTCTTTTGCATTTTGTTCATGCCATGCATTTCTTATCATGTCATCATGTGCATCGCATTCGCATACGTGTTCGTTTCATGAATCCGAGCATTTTCCCCGTTGTCCGTTTTGCAATCCGGCGCTCCTATGTTCCCCGGCGTCCCCTTTTACCTTTTTCCGTGGGCGTGTATTAAACTTTCTTGGAATGGACCGAGGTTTGTCAAGCGGCCTTGGTATAGCACCGATAGACCGCCTGTCAAGTTTTGGGTCATTCGGAGGTCGTTTGATACTCCAACGGTTAACCGGGTAACCGCAAAGGCCTCTTTCGGGTTGCAGCCCTAAACCCCTCCAATACAGCCCAATAACCCATCTAAGTCACTCCCATGTCCATCGCCGTTCGATCACGATCGTGTGGCCACAAACCGTGCTCAATTTGGAGCCTCCTAGCTCCTCCTACCTATAAATATACCCTCTCCCCCGAAATTTCGGATCACTCCACCCCTAACCCTAGGCAAATCCCCTCTCCGCCGCCGCCGGACGTGTCCGGACGGAGCCGGACAACGTCCGAATCCACCCACCACCGCCACGTCAGCACCCGCGAGCCCCACTTCGCCGCCGTCGCCAGGGCCCGCGGGGCCCATCGCCGGCCCACCCGGCCCGAAGCTCCCTCGCCACTCGCCCGACCCCGCCGCCTGGTGTCTTCCTCCTCTTGCCCCGGCTGCCGTCCTCGCTCCGCCGCCTTGTCGCCAGCGTCACCTCGCCGAGCGCCGCCCCGGACCTCGCCGCGCCTCACCGCCGAGGCCATCGCCGGCGCCGTCCGCCACCGCCTCGACCTCGCCGCCCCTTCACGCCGTCGACCCGCCCCGGCCGGCCTCCTCCTCTCCGGCGAGCTACGAACTCCGGCGTGAACAGTGTTTTCCAGCGAACCTCGACATCCGCGCCAGATCTGGATCTGGGATCCCGACGGTTGACTTTTCCCCTCCGAACCCTAATTTTTGTGCATACTTTGACCTGCCATATCTTAGCATCCGTAGCCCCGTTTTGGACATATAGCATATCAAATTGTTCGCCTCGACGAGTAAATCATTTCATATCATTGCATCATTTTCATTTGAGTTCGTCTTGATACCCGAAATGCTGTTGGAAGAGGGCTATGTGATGTTAGTTTCAGATCTGTTTCAGTAGATGCACTTTTATCATTTTTGCCATGATTGATGTGTGCATCCTATGAACTGGAGTCCTACATGTGTTTTGTAATATGCCATGCCATCTTTATAGGGGTGTATGCCATGTATTTTTGTGATCTTTGTGGTGACTAGCACAAGCATGCAAACTAGGGATCTTATTGTTGCTGATTTCAGGGACTTAGTAATTTCACTAAGTCATGTCCTGCTGTTATTTTTATGCTATGTTTTCATGTTGTTACAGAGAGATCTATGCCCATTTTGAGCATGATCAGCAAAGGTGTTTTGAACATATGGATTTGCTATATCCATACATGCCCTTGTTTGTAATTATGGAGTGCCATAGCTTGATTCAATCGAGCTCTAGTTTTACTATAAAATGTTACTGGCAGATTGTTTACATGTTATTCGATTTTGCCAAGTTTGTTGTAGTTTATCATTGCATGCTATGATGTTATTGTTGCCATGTCTAGCTTTTATGCCATGTCTTCTTGGTGGTTGTATGCTTAGTTTATCATGAAATGCTCTGTAGTGAGTGCATCGAGCTCGTAAACATGCCTACTTGTTATCTGTTTTTGAAATGTCCAGTTTTCTGCTAAGTCTGATAACTGTAACGAAACTTGCTTAATTGACATGGGTGCTATTATATTTTCTGATCCTTTTTGGCTCATTATCAGTAAGGGACGTTTGTTCAATGCTTTGATTAGATTCATGCCATGCCATATTTTGCTATGTCCTGTTCCTGTAGCATGTTTCCTTGCTCTAAACATGTCATCCTGATGTTAATTTCTGGCATGATAGTATTTTCACTAAGTGTTCATCTTTTGTCAAGAATCTTGAGTAGTTCACTGCCATATGCTTTGCTGATATGTTTGGTTGCAGTAGCTTAATTTCTTGGTGCATGCTATGTGGCATCATGCTGTTAAACGCAGAAATATGTCATTCTTGTTTTGCTTGTCATTTGCAAACCGTGCATCTGATTCTGGTGATCTTTATATCGATTTCAACCGAAACCACCTCACCTTTCTAGTGGAATACTTGGTTTTCCAAGATTATGCCTTGTTAATTTTTTCCTTCCGGAGCACGCATATGCATTGCATACCACATCTCGCATATCATGCCATGTTTTGCATCATGTTGTTTGTGCATTGCATCATGGTTGATAGTTGGTCCTTTGCTTGTGTTCTTGTTTTGGGTAGAGCCGGGAGACGAGTACGTGAACGAGGAACCTGTTGAGAACACTTACGAGGATCAAGCTTTCGACAACCCTGAGAACTTTGCAGGCAAGATGACCATACCCTCGAAATCACTTCTATCTTTGCTTGCTAGATGCTCGCTCTTTTGCTATGCCTATGCTGCAATACCTACCACTTGCTATATCATGCCACCCTTATTGCCATGTCAAACCCCTAACCATCCTTTCCTTGCAAACCGTTGACTGGCTATGTTACCGCTTTGCTCAGCCCCTCTTATAGCGTTGCTAGTTGCAGGTGAAGATGAAGTTTGTTCCATGTTGGAACAGGATTATTTTTGGGATATCACAATATCTCTTATTTAATTAATGCATCTATATACTTGGTAAAGGGTGGAAGGCTCGGCCTTATGCCTGGTGTTTTGTTCCACTCTTGCCACCCTAGTTTCCGTCATACCGGTATTATGTTCCTTGATTTTGCGTTCCTTACACGGTTGGGTGATTTATGGGACTCCCTTGACAGTTCGCTTCGAATAAGACTCCTCCAGCAAGGCCCAACCTTGGTTTTACCATTTGCCACCTAAGACTTTTTCCCCCGGGTTTTCGCGAGCCTGAGGGTCATCTTTATTTTTAACCCCCGTGCCAGTTCTCCTTCGATTGCTGGTCCAAACCGAGCGTTGTCCGGCGCCCCTTGGGCAACCAGGGTCTATGCCAACCCGACGTCTTGCTCATCCGGTGTGCCCTGAGAACGAGATATGTGCAGTTCCTATCGGGATTTGTCGGCACATTCGGGGGGCTTTGCTGGTCTTGTTTTACCATTGTCGAAATGTCTTATAGTCCGGGATTCCGAGACTGATCGGGTCTTCCCGGTAGAAGGAATATCCTTCGTTGACCGTGAGAGCTTATAATGGGCTAAGTTGGGACACCCCTGTAGGGTATTATCTTTCAAAAGTCGTGCCCGCGGTTATGAGGCAGATGGGAATTTGTTGATGTCCGGTTGTAGAAAACCCGAAGTTGACCTTAATTAAAACACATCAACCGCGTGTGTAACCGTGATGGTCTCTTCTCGGCGGAGTCCGGGAAGTGAACACGGTGTTGGAGTTATGTCTGACGTAGGTTGTTCTAGGATCACTTCTTGATCACTTCTAGCTTCACGACCGTGCTTTGCTTCTCTTCTCGCTCTCTTTTGCGTTGTTAGCCTCCATATATGCTAGTCGCTTGCTGCAGCTCCACCTCACAGCCCCCCTCCTACCTTTAAGCTTAAATAGTTTTGATCTCGCGGGTGTGAAATTGCTGAGTCCCCGTGACTCACAGATTCTACCAAAACAGTTGCAGGTGCCAACGATGCCAGTGCAGATGACGCAACCGAGCTCAAGTGGGAGTTCGACGAGGAACGTGGTCGTTACTATGTGTCTTTTCCTGATGATCACTAGTGGAGCCCAGTTGGGACGATCGGGGATCTGTGTAGCATTGGGGTAGTCTTCTTTCATTTTGGTTCCGTAGTTGGACCTTGAGTGTAATATGGATGATGGATGTTTATTTATGTATTGTGTGAAGTGGCGACTGTAGGCCAACTATGTATCTCTTTCCCTTATGTATTACATGGGTTGTGTGAAGATTACCTCACTTGCGACATTGCTTTCAATGCGGTTATGCCTCTAAGTCGTGCTCCGACACGTGGGCGATATAGCCGCATCGAGGGCGTTACAGATCACCTCCCAAGTGATCACGGCCCGATAGTATAGCACAGCAGACGGACAAGAATGTAGGGCCACTGACGATAAACTAGCATCCTATACTAAGCAAGTAGGATTGCAGGTAAAGGTATCAACAGCAGTATCAAAGACAGGCTATGCATCAGGATAGGAATAACGAAAGCAGTAACATGCTACACTACTCTAATGCAAGCAGTATAGAATAGAGTAGGCGATATCTGGTGATCAAGGGGGGGGGGCTTGCCTGGTTGCACTGGCAAGAGAGAGGGGTCGTCAACTCCGTAGTCGAACGGGGCAGCAGCATCGTCGGTCTCAGTGTCTATCGAGAGAAGAGGGGGGAGAAACAATAAATATTTAAGCAAGCATATGCATAGGGATGCATGACATGACAAGTAACGGCGTTAGAGGTGCCCTAACGCGGTATGGATGATACCGGTGAAGGGGGGAAACATCCGGGAAAGTATCCCCGGTGTTTCGCGTTTTCGGGCAAAGGAGCCGGAGGGGGAAAATTTGCGAGTTTGATATGTTAGAAATGTGTGGCGGACGAACGGGCTGCGCATCTGAGTTCGTCTTGTCGTTCTGAGCAACTTTCATGTAGAAAGTATTTTCATCCGAGTTACGGATTAAAAGATATGATTTTCTAAAGATTTAAATCATTTTCTGATTTTAATTATTTATTTAATTCCAACATTATCCAAAACAGTGAATGATGACGTCAGCATGACATCAGAGTGATGTCAGCAGGTCAACTGGTCGGTTGACCAGTCAAACCAGACAGGTGGGTCCAGTGGGACCCACATGTCATTGACAGGGTACTAACAGGGGGTTTTTAGACTAATTAATTGGGTTAATTAGTGGGTGGGACCCAGCAGTTAGTGACTGATTAGATAATTAAATTAATCAACGAAATAATTAGCATTTTATTTATTTGCAAACTGTTTTAAATGGTGCGGGCCCGCGTGTCAGTGGCAGTAGCTGCCACATCAGAAGTTGACTGGGTCAACCCAGTCAACTAGGACCCGCATGCCCCACAGGCAGTGGCACGGGGGTGGCCCCAGGCCAACCACGTAGGCGGCGGCCGGCGTCTGGCCGCCGGCGACGTCAAAACGCGGCGGGGGCACCCGGGCCTCGTCGGGATTCTGCTACAGGGCGCCGTTCGGCGCACCGTTTGGTCCAGTCGAACGGCCACTCGATGTCGCGTCGAGTGGGGGTGGTGGTATGGCCGGAGTTGGCCGGAATCGGCACCGACGACGAGCAGAGGCGGCGGCGTCATTCGGGACAGCATCGGGATTGCGCTAGGAAGCACCAAACCGCGCGCAACCACCTGCGTTCGAACCGCAGGGGCATCCCGCGTCGTTTGGCGGTGGCGCCGGACCAAATGGTTGCCGAAAAGACGGCCGACGACGAGCTTTGGCGGCAGCGCGCGCGGGACGTCGAAGGAAACTACGCTAGGAGGCATGGGAAGGCTAGTGCGCGGGCGCGTTGGGCTCCTAGGAACCCCAGGAGTGCAACGGCGAGTCCGGGCGGGCGTGACGGCTGTTGTGGCCACGACGGCGAGGTACGCCGCGGCGACCAGAGCCTCGGCAATGGCGGCGGCTAGTTACCGCGCGAGCTAGGGGAGCTGGAGGGCGGAGGAGGGAGGCTGCTCACCTAGCGGCACGCACGATGGACGGTGAATGGGTTAGTAGCTGCAGGGGCGTCGCCGGAGATGAAGAAGAACGACGGCGAAGCTTGTCGGGGCAGAGGAGGAAGACGGCAGCGTCGGGGGCGTTGTGGTGGCTCCGGTATCCAACGGGCTGCACCAGTCAAAGCAGTGGACGACGGCGGCCCTTGGAGACACCGTGGGGCGGCGAGGTGGGCAAAGTGGTTGTGGCTAGGCCGGAGCCATGGCGGCGGTGGCGCTCGGATGCGGAGGGGAAGGAGAGGGCGAGGTGGATCTGGAGGGGGGGAGAGAGGCGCAGGAGCCAAGGCGAGGTGGGGGCGAGTGGGAGGCGGGATCGAGGAGGCACGGAGGCATGGCGGCCTTATCCTCTCGTTGTCGCAGGCGAGAGGGTGCGGCGGGGACGGGCCCTGTTCCGTCCCGGGTCGGGGGAACAGGGGAAGGGAGGCGGCAGGGAGCCGGGCCGGCTGGGCCGGCCAGGCTGGCTGCGGGCCAGGGGGCATGGGCGGTGGCCGAGCGGGTGGGATGGGCTGCCTGGTCCAGGGGGCTGCCCCCCTTTTTCTCTTTTTTTTGTTATTGCAATTTCTTTCTTTTAGTTATTTTCCTTTTCTGTTTTATTTAGTTTTAGGGCATTTAGGCATTTTGTAAAAAGGTGTTTGCTTCACCATAATTACCAGTGTAATATTTGGCAACCCCCGAACATTTTTGCTTTGACTTTCAAAAACTTAGGGTGTTTGTCACTAATTCATATTTCGAATTTGCAATGATTTTGAACTACCACTTGATTAGCAACAGTAACATAGATGACATGGCATCATCAAGAGAGTTTTACTATAGCCTAATTATCCAGGCGTTACAGGTGTGTACGTAGCCGAGAACTCGTGTGAAATCCCTTCTTCGTCAAGAAAGGTGTCCACATTTGCGTTCTTGAACTCCGTTCCGTTGTCACTCCGAACCTTCTTGATCTTCACGTCAGACTAATTTTGGGCCTTCCTAGCGAAGTTTTTGAAGATCTTTTGGACCTGCAATTTATCATCAAGAAAGAACACCCACGTAAATCTGGAAAAATCATCAACTATAACTAGACCAAAGGAATTTCCACCGAGACTCTTGTAGGCATTGGGACCAAAAAGATCCATATGAAGTAGCTCGAGTGGCCTCCTTGTGGTCATGATGTTCTTCACGGGATGCCTTCCTCCAACCTGTTTACCTGCTTGACAAGCACTAGAAAGTCTATCCTTATCAAATATGACATAGTTAACTCCAAGGATATGATTTCCTTTAATAAGCTTGTCAAGGTTTCTCATGCCAACATGACCTAGTCATCTATGCCACAACCAACCTTTTGAGGATTTAGCAATAAAGCAAGTTTTAGGTTGTGCCTTTTTAGAGAAATCGACAATGTAAAGGTCACCTCTACGTATACCGGTAAAAACCATTTTATGATTGTCTCGACGAAACACTTGGCAATCTACCTCAGTAAATAGGACATT
The DNA here is from genome assembly GCA_032464435.1 of Aegilops umbellulata. NCBI lineage: Eukaryota > Viridiplantae > Streptophyta > Magnoliopsida > Poales > Poaceae > Aegilops > Aegilops umbellulata. Next base: position 5,787,641 of record CP136059.1, read on the forward strand.
CAAACCGAAATCAGCAAGTCTAGATACTGAAAGTAAGTTGTAGCCAAGAGATTCAACGAGCGTGACATTTTGAATGGAGCTATCGTGTGAGATGGCCACCTTACCAAGGCCAACCACCTTACCCTTTGAATTATCACCAAAGGTGACATATTTTCGAGGGCCGTCATTTTCAGCAAGCTCACGTAACATCTCTTCATCTCCGGTCATATGATCAGTACATCCACTATCGAGAACCCATTCATTTCCTCCTGGCGCATATCCTCGAAGATTAGCCATAAGACCAAAGTGTCTCATTGCATCATCAAGATCGAAGTCACTATCATCATTCTCATCGTAGTATCCATGTTCAACATGATCTTGTGATTTATCATTTCTTAGAGAGAGTGATTCATTAGATAAATGATCATCAAAGTGGTCACTTTTATGAATTCTTATAGATTCGGATATGATATCACCAATGATTCCAATATTTCCTTTAGCACGCATGAGATTGGTAAGCTCAAATAGACTATTACCAAAACTAGGATCACAAGAGTTCATCTTACTCAAGGCAATAGTTTTATGGAGAATTTCATCTAGATTAGAATAATTGGGAAATCGTTCCTCAAGAAATTTCCATATAGTATAGGCACAATTAAGAGTAGGTAAACTAGCAATCAAGTTTTTGGGCAATCCTCTAATGATCAGCTCAACGGTTCTAAGATTGCGAATCATGTCAATATCTTCATCTAGGGTGGGATGCATAGGATCAACATGAGGTGCACAAGGACTAGCAATATACTTGTTCAAATGATATTGATTGAAAATCACAAGCATCTCATTTTTCCACTCATGAAAATACTCTCCATCAAGAATAGGCACTCCATGTCTAAGACTCCCTAAAGTAGACACATCCATCTTCCTCCAATGGTGATTAAACCAAGGCAATGGAGACCAAAGCTCTGATACCACTTGTAGGATCTAGAAGTAGGTGTGTCTAGAGGGGGGGTGATTATACACTCAGTGCCAAAGTTGCAATATTTAAGCTTTTCGGTTTGAGTGGAGTATTAGGCACAATTTCAACATACACAATACATATCAAGCAAGCATGCAAAGAGTATATGAGCAGCAGAATGTAAAGCATGCAACTTGCAAGAATGTAAAGGGAAGGGTTTGGAGAATTCAAACGCAATTGGAGACACGGATGTTTTTCCCGTGGTTCGGATAGGTGGTGCTATCCTACATCCACGTTGATGGAGACTTCAACCCACGAAGGGTAACGGTTGCGCGAGTCCACGGAGGGCTCCACCCACGAAGGGTCCACGAAGAAGCAACCTTGTCTATCCCACCATGGCCATCGCCCACGAAGGACTTGCCTCACTAGCGGTAGATCTTCACGAAGTAGGCGATCTCCTTGCCCTTACAAACTCCTTGGTTCAACTCCACAATCTTGTCGGAGGCTCCCAAGTGACACCTAGCCAATCTAGGAGACACCACTCTCCAAGAAGTAACAAATGGTGTGTTGATGATGAACTCCTTGCTCTTGTGCTTCAAATGATAGTCTCCCCAACACTCAACTCTCTCTCATAGGATTCAGATTTGGTGGAAAGAAGATTTGAGTGGAAAGCAACTTGGGGAAGGCTAGAGATCAAGATTCATATGGTAGGAATGGAATATCTTGGCCTCAACACAAGGGTAGGAAGTTCTCTCTCAGAACATATGAGTTGGAAGTGTAGATGTGTTCTGATGGCTCTCTCCACAAATGAAGAGGAGGTGGAGGGGTATATATAGCCTCCACACAAAATCCAACCGTTACACACAATTTACCAATCTCGGTGGGACCGAATCAACAAACTCGGTCGGACCAAAATAGTAAACCTAGTGACTGTTAGAGATTTTCGGTAGGACTGACATGCAACTCGGTAGGACCGATATGGTTAGGGTTAGGGCATAACGTAATCTCGGTGAGACTGATTACACAAACTCGGTGAGACCGATTTTGGTAATAAGCTAACCAGAGAGTTGGTCAGGCAAACTCGGTGGGACCGATTACTAAACTCGGTTGGACCGATTTTGGTAATGAGTTAACCAGAGAGTTTGCATTGTAATCTTGGTAGTACCGATTGCCTAAACTCGGTGGGACCGATTTTGACAATGGACATACACAGTGAGATTGCAATCCCATCTCGGTGAAACCGAGATCCCTGTCGGTAGAACCGATTTGCTAGGGTTTGGCAGTGGCTTATGACATGTGAAACTCGGTGGCGCCAGATAGAAAGAATCGGTAGGTCCGAGTTTGACTTTGGGTTTAGGTAATATGTGGAAGTGGGAAAGTAGCTGAGGGTTTTGGAGAATATCATCAAGCACATGGAGCAAAAGGCTCATCAAGCAACACCTCATCCCTCCTTGATAGTATTGGCTTTTCCTATGGACTCAATGTGATCTTGGATCACTAAAAGTGTAAAATGAAGAGTCTTGAGCTTGAAGCTTTAGCCAATCCTTTGTCCTTAGCATCTTGAAGGAGTTCCCACAACCTTTAGTCCATGCCACTCCATTGTTGAACTTATCTGAAATATACTAGATAAAAGTATTAGTCCAACAAGAGATATGTTGACATTAATTACCAAAACCACCTGGGGAGCACTTGTGCTTTCAAAGTGGAGGGTACTACTATTCTATAGAACCATCGTTGTACCATCAATGCAGGGGAAGTACACCTGCGTAGTGGCCTAGTGGGTACTCTCGGTGCTCTATTCAGCCGCTCCTCTCATGTAGCTGGCCTACTCAGCCGCTGCTCTCACGCACACACTAGCAGCCTGTTTATCAGCGATGTTTACTGCGGGGGCAGAACATTTGAGTTATTTGATACAATGAGACTAGTCTTTTCACTTCCATCTGTGGAGGTGTAATGGATCTCGTCGAACTTTGTTAGTAGTTCCTTCTTTATGAATGAGATGAAGCAAAGCTTTTGCCCCCGTTTGAAAAAAACACGTCAAGAGGAATTTCTTTTATAGTAGAGCCGATAATGGAGTGAACTCCATGCATGCAAAACCACAAGCTACAGAGTAGTAGTAGAGCACTTTATGTACATAGCCATATTGCACGGTTCCCAATGCCCCGCCAGGCTTTTCCGGCTCCTCAGGCTTAATTGGGTGGCGCTAGTTTAAATATGCTACTAGCTGATGAGGAAGCTGCAAGCGAGGTGCGGCTAGGGCGAGTACGCGAGCCACAGGATGCTGGGAAGGAAAACCCGTTCACGTGGCTAGGCTGTCCAGTGCACCCAGATTGTGGGGCCACACGTCCGTTTGACTTCAAAACTCAAACTACCCGTGTAAAATATTGGCTCGCAGCGAAGTGTAGTAGTACTATTTAAAAAAAAGGCCGCCGTGCGTTCGGCCGAGATCGAACGCACAAAACGAGGTATACACTCCTGCGACCACTAGTAGTACTCGTTGGAGTACAACGCAACCTAGAATCGCCTTTTGTCGCTAGTAGTACGTACATTGTTCCTTACAAGAAACCACTAAAATGCCAAGAAACTACTACCACTTGCATATGTGGCAGACTTAAGATAAGACTACCTTATCAACCATTGTACATGCTCTTACCAACAAAAATCCTCGAGTGACCTCCTACCTCCGAACCGTCCACCTAGTCATCCTCGGCCATGGGACGCAGCTACTGCCGCCGGCAGAAGGCGAGGTCAAAACCGCCGGCAGTGCGGAGCCCATGTTGCGGCAGCCCGGATGCCAGCTCCGTCTAGCGCTCACGGCCGCTAGCTAGCCAAGATAGCTCTGTCCAGTTTGCTAGCTAGATTGGCACGGCAGCGCGGCGGCTTGCTTGCGCGCGCCGCGCTAAGGCCAGCCATCTGGCTCGAGCGAAGGCCAGCGCGGCGGCTTGCTCGCTCGTGAGTCACGCTCGGGCCAGCCTGCCAACCCGTGCGGAGGCCAGCGCGGCGTCCGGCCCGTCCGGCGGAGCGGCGGCCAGCTCGCTCATCACCGGCGCCACCGACAAACACGCATCAGTACTGTTTGAAGTAATGTTCAGGAAAAATAATGATTTGAGGGGGAATAACAGGATAGAAGGTCAGATGTGGGTCCCTCGTGTCAATGGTCAAACAAAATGTGTTGGTTTAAGCTGCCTCATTAGCACGGACGTGTGAGCCAACCCTGTCATAAATGGGTTTAAATGAACCTAAGCGGTAGGAGTACTAGGTAGTAGTTTTCGGTGTGGATTAAGAAATTTTGGGTATGTTTTTGCTATTTTTTGTACAGTAGATTCTTCCTAGGGCTGATTGAAAGTGGTAGTTTTTTGTTAAATACTCTACATATTGTAAGTAGGAGTGAAGGTTAAGCTTTGGAAGCCAATAAACAAGGCTAGTTACATAGTGCATATGTGTACATGATTGAAAGTAAATATCAACCATGAGTGACTAATATCTTGATGGAAAACTCGAAACTATGGAATACTAGGAAAAAATACATGGTTGGAAATACTAGCAATGTTCATGTCCGTTGCAACTAATCATAATTAGAATAATACTTATTCACAAACTTGGTACAAAACACTCTAAGTTTGATATACATATGTCACTAGAGATATATTATGTTTCAATTAGAATATATTCCTTGGGCTGTTTTGGTGAGGTCAGGGAGGGATGTGGTTGGTTTTAAGATACTAATTATGGGTTTTTCTGCAAATTGGTAGACAAGTGGGATGTTGGTGAGAAAAGGCAACAACTTACCTCACAATCGTTAGATGTAGATCTAATGGTCAGAAATGACGGATGGCAGACACACCAGCATCACCAACTTAGTCTTGTGTAGGAGTACTAGCAAGATCCGTGCATTGCACGGAACATCAAGATGCATTTTTTTATAAAACACTTATTGTGATTGACCCTTGCGGGAGTAATCCCATGTGTAAAAACTAATGATATCTCGAGAAATATGAGATAAGGTGAAGAGGAGTGGGGTGTGGTGGTGGTTGGTGGTCGGACTGAGCGGAGGCATCGGGATCGATGACGCCGGCAGCGGCCACCAGGCCAGTTTGTTCCAGAGGCTTGCTTCAGCTCAGCTCCGACTTGAAGTCAAAGATGCAATGAAGATGTCAGAGGATTGCCGTGCGCACCATCATGCCTTAAATCTAGTGTTGATGCATCTATCATTGACACAACTGAGGTCTACTCAGCTTCTTCAGCTGTTTGGGGGGGGGGGCTGGCCAGGCCTAGTGCCTTCTGAAGTGCTCTCAGTTTTGTATATTATTTTGTCGGCACGTTTATTTGCACTGGTGGCGAACTTTGATGCCCAGTGGATGTAATATGTGTGATAGCCGTGATAGCCTAGCGTAAGTTACTTGCTTATTTATTTCCTTGTTGTCTTGTTTATTTGTTTGCTTATAGTCATTGCAGTTCTTTTTCCGCGGTTTGCTAGTAGCTGCAATAGCCTATTTTTTAAAACTAGGCCACAATAACCATGGGCTAATATTTACTGTAGTGACACTGGGCCTCCTACGGGCCGTAGAAACAGTGGGCCTTCTACGGGCCGTAGAAACAGTGGGCCTTCTACGAGCCGTAGAAACAATGGGCGTTCTACGGGCCATAGAAACAATGGGCCTTCAACGGGCTGTATCATCAATGGGCCTTATACGGGCAGTATGATCGATTGGCCAAACATGGGCCAATAACAGGACGCATTATGGCCGTAAATGGGCTAGAGCTGGAATCGTCTGTTCATGGGCCGACCATACCGGGCCATCGTTAATAGGCCGTATTTGGTGACGCTATGACAACGGCCCAACGTATTAACGCACCACAAATGGGCCGACTGTAACCACGGGCTGAATTTGGCCCACAAGCAGAAAATGACAGTAACGGGCCATAAGTAAACGAATGTTGGAAATGAGCCCAAGAATAAATGCGCTCTGAGAAGGCTGAAAGATAACATGGGCTGGAAACGGCCCAACGGAATAACGGGCCGTTAATGGGTATAAAGTGATACACTATTCATTATGGGCCAGTTTCACCACGGGCCGTTAACGGGTGTAAAGTGATACACTGTTCATTACGGGCCAGTTTCACCACGGGCCATTAATAGGCCAAGAGTTACATAGGGCCTCATATGGGCCAAAAGACGTCATGGGCCATACATGGGCCAGAAGTGAAAACGGGCTGGAATCATATTGGGTGGCCCAGATGACGCTACTGGGCCTAATTCGGATAGGGCGTAACGGGCCTTGGGTTAGCGGGCTGTAAATGGGCTATATGCGAATATGCCGTTAACAGGCTTTACATGGGCCGGCCCGCCACCTTTTGACCAAGTCAAACGGGCCGGCCTTTTCACAGGAATGGGCCTCTGTTGGGCCGTGCCACGTGTCGACGCATCATAGGCGCCTTCTGTCCAATGAGTGGATGACATCTGTCCCAACGATGAGCCGACATGTGTTTCCTCCAGCCAATGATGATTTTACATGTGGAAAATCCCCATTGGTCAAGGCTGTTAACGGGTTATCGGATCCAAAACCCGACCCGATAGCTTAACGGCGTTCCCCTACGGTGGATGCCACGTGTCGGTCACCCTTGACGAAAGCACTTCTGTGACGCGCGATTTATCGTCATGGAAGAGGACACTTCCGTGATGATAATTTTGGTAATGTCATGGAACACTTCTACGACAACACATGTATGACTATCTTGATTCTGTCATAAATTTGTCATGGATGTACATGCATGACAAAAAATGCGACCTACTGTGACAAACACGTATCATCACGGAAGTGTATTTTTTTAGTGGATACACTCAAACCCAATCCACGTCAACGAGCATAGCATGTCAATATAAGCATAACGTAGAAGTAACTCCCAAGGGTTTGATAATAAAACTGGTAATAGGTTCTACCTCATCATCTACTTCCCAATACCCACAAATTAATCACATCCTAATCATGCAGTGTTTGAGGGTTGGAACTATTGCATGAAAACTGGGTATAAAAAGAATATGATCAATGTGTTACTTGCCTTGCTGACGATCCGCAAAACCTAAAGACTCGTAGTGGCACGCTTCGCACTCCAGGAATTCTATCACAAGCAAACAATAACATACATAAGCAATGAAGCAAAGATGCACGAGCAATACTCAAATGAGAAGATCTAACCAGAAAGTTCAACTTAAGAACTCTGGTTTGCAAAAATAATAAAATCAAACGGAGCAACGAAACTCAAACTGCGAAAGAAACAAGATACGATTACTAATCTGGACTGAAGTCAAATTTTATAGTATCAAAATCTTGTTCAAGTTGGTTAAATAGAAAGAGTGCTTCGATACGAAGATCTAGGCGCTTGAATCGTCTGATTCCGATAAACGAGCGAAAAGTTACGCTAGAACAAAAATTGGATCAGAAATCGCGATCGAAAATAATCGCGAAAAATCCGAGAAAAAGAAAACCGACGAACAGGCTAACGAACGAATGTTTGCTGTGTGTGACTAATGGACGAAACCCGTTCGTTAAAAGGAACGTACGGACGAACGTCCGCTATATAACCGAGCCGAAAAAATAGAAACAAAACTCGATCTAATAAAAAAACTAAAACTAGGGTTTATATATAAAAAACTGATTGGTTTTTCTGGGAAAACCGAGGAACGACGAGGCGGCGACGGCTACCTCCGGTGGGATCGGCGGGGCGGTGGGGTGGCGGCTCCGGCGGCAAAAGGCGGCAGTGGCGAGGCGGATCCGGCGGCGGGCGGCGAGGCGCGGCGCGGCGACGACGACTAGCGGCGGCGGCAACGGCTAGGGTTTGGGGAGGCGCGGCGCTGGGTGGGCTGCGGGGTGGCGGCGTCTCGGCTTATAATGGCCGGCCCGAGGTGTCCTGGCCGTACCCGACTCGGAGTCGGTTAACTTTTTTTTAAATAATTCTGACGTGCAGAAAATGAAAGAAAATAAATACTAAACGGACTCCAAAAATCCTAAAATAAATTTTCTCCGTCCTCTGAAAATACGCCGGACAAGGTGGACATTTATTTAGGACTCTAACACAATTTTGAAAAACGCATATTTTTCCTATGCAAATAAAATAGCAATAAAATCCCCAAAAAATATTTATTTGTTTTTAATATTTTTCCTCCAATATTTCATTCATTTTAGAGAAGTCATATTATCTCCTCTCTTATATTTTAATATGAAATATTTTTGGAGAGAAAAATAATAAAACAAATGATCCTCGTTTCGATATTTGATAAAAATTCAAATATGAAAACGGTGAAATCCACAACTCTCTCCAGGGTCCTTGAGTTGCTTAGAATTTCGAGTTTCACAAATCGAAATGCAATAAAATATGCTATGCATGAATGACCTATGTATAACAATCCAAATGGAAAATTTGGGATGTTACAGCTGAGAGATAGTTTTTGTGTGCGTACGTGAAAGTGGTGTAGAAAGAGGGGATGTCCGGTGGAGACAAGTAGAGATATGCCCTTCGTTTCTCTTTCTCGTGACTAATATTTTAGGAGAATATATAAACATTCACAATGCAGAACAAATATTTTTGGATGCACCATGCAATTAACTTTCATGTATAACATTGTACTATTGTATATGCTTATTTTCTTAGTGTCCGATTGCGTGTGTGGTGTGGTGGGCACATGATTTCTAGTTGTGGTGGGTCAACATGAGGACTCATGGGTCGGTTCCATCCTACGCCACATAGGTTGGATCAAGACGCGTTATATGAAGACCCATGTGGAGGACTCAGTGTACAACACGAAGCTAGCTACCAGAGTCGCGGAAGACTCTATCCCCACTGGTGATAAACCGACTATATATGATTTATAACCCTAGGCCCCCAGTATGTTATAGAAGCTTGGGGGCTAGTTCGTCGATAGTATACACACATGCACAACGCCTGGTATTCACGTGTACTTTGTACACACCCCTATCACTAATATACAGTACCAGTAGTAGGCTTTTTCGTCAACTGCAATGGTCCGAACTAGGGTAAAACTTTGCCTCGTATTACCATCCAGCCTAACAGTCAGGGATATCCTACCAAATGATATGATGGAATCATATCTGCCAACTACTAAGAGAGAGGTGTGTCTGGGGGGGGGGGGCAATGTGTGCGAGAGAGGCCTAAAGATAATGTGCGTGCGGGAGACACATAGGCACATATATATATGTGCGTATAGAGGGCTAGTAGAGACCGTGCGCATGTATATATGCATGTGAGAGAAATAGTGTTTTCCAACTGAGATTAGTGAAAAGGGTGGTACATAGTAGTCAGAAAGAGTGTGAGAGAGAGATACAAAGAGAGCATGTGCGTGAGACTCCCCGACACCCCGAGAGAGATTGTGAACATGTGTGAAAGAGAAATGCTGATGCATATAAAGTGTGTGCACTTATGCGCTAGATAGAGAGATATATAGCACGTTTGTGAGAACGGGCCAAGGCATAGTGCATCTACGTGTAAAAGGCGGTTCTACGCATTAAATTAAAATATAAATGGCATTATTATTTTTCGATGAGATCATGAATTTTGCAAATTGCGTATGGACGAAAATCGGTCTATCACACACCCATGTTCTATTGAATTCTAGCATGTACATGTGTTTATTTCATGCTATCGATCCATAGAGTGAGAGCGGTTTGAAATACAGGCAATGGATGCTTTTGCAATTCATATATAAACATTAATTAGTGCACTCCATGTTGTTAGTGTGAAGCATTTTATACATTTGTCACTTGAATGGATGCATTCCAAATTGCTAGCTACGAAATAAAATACATGTCGAATTCAAAAAAAGGGGGTTTCGAAGATTCGAATTCATAGGAAGTGCATTCATCTATTTGAACCCGAGATAATGGCATTTGTAAATCAGATGTAAAAGGGGGAATCAATCTTTGTTGTGCGTTTGAACATGCTATATATATATTCATACACATGTCTAACTTTTTTTTGCAACCAAGGAGATTATATCTGGAACCATGTATGAACTGAGGTAAGTTGCATATTTTTTAATATATACTCGTGTACAATGCATATTCAAATGTACCACCTCCATTCCAAAATAATCGTAGCTTTAGGATTTTAAAGAGTAAAGATTTGTGAAGTTTGACAAATCATGAATGTTCAATTCAAGAGAACCAAAAACGTTAATGCTTCTGCTCCCAAATATTGAACGAGCGTCAAATAGGCCTCTGGCCACCTGAAACCACGTGAGACTAATGTTTGGTGGTACGAAATTACAGTCCCGACTCTGGCCTGTGTAGCCTATCGGCTCGATGTCCAAAGGTCTAAACCGGGGTAGGTTTGTAACTTCACCAAGACGCCAGTCTCAACCGCCTCCGAGAGGCATTCATACGCCTTGGGCGCCTAAACACCCATGCGCTCGGCCGAAATCTATCCCGCCCACATTTGGGACACCTGAGATGACTATCCTACCCCCAACCCGCAGTATGTCCAAAATTTTAGATGGGGGCAAAGTTTGTAACTTTTCCCAAATTTCAAACAAGCTCGTCCCAAACTGAAACATTGTTCCCCCTTAGTTCCCCGCCTCCCTCCGTTTCCACATTCATACTCCGTGGGCGCCAAAACGCCCTCTCCACCAGCCGCGAAACCCCAGCCTCCTCCGTCCTCCACCCATATCGCCCAATCTACCACCGCCCTCCTCCATCACGCCGGAGCCGGTACCCCGACGTCGTCGTCCAATGCAACCGCAGCCGCAACTCCCTCAATGACTTAGCAGCTGAAGCCGAGGTAGATCTGCCTCCACGATGCCGACGCCGACGTGCGTCGTACCAGAACTACTCCGACCACGCCGTCCTGCGCCTCACTGCTGCCGCTCCACTGTCGCAACCGTCCACCGCACCGGAGCTGTTCCCGCTACGCTGTCGTTCGCCGCCTCGGACCTGCTTCCCCACCGCCGACAGACGGCCACCGCACCACACTCATCAACTTGGCCGTGGGTTCGTCCAAGGCTGCACCGTCCTCCACAACTTCTCGTTTCAAGCGAACCACAAGAAGATCGTTGAAAAAACAGAAGGAGGACACATCACTGCCAGCAGAAAGAGGTACTCCTCTTCCCATATTCGTGCAAACCTTACGTCTCTGCTCACACCGTATTCATCCCACGAAAGAAACTAGTTGAGCGCTTCTTACTGCATCTTCTTCATGACTATTTCACCTTTGCTAGAGGTAAGTAGCCCGCCTGGATTTCAATTCAGGGCCAATGAAACCGCAATGAAAAGAAGCAGCACCCGCTTAGGCGCTCAGAGCACCTAGTTCGCATGTTCGCCGGGGAAGCGGCGCATCAATGTCTATCATAGGGGTGTGGGGCGCAACAGCTGCTTGCGCATAATCTGGAGGTCGGCGGGGCTTGAATGAATGGCCGGGGGGCGGTGCCAAGCACGACGGTGCAGTGAGGTCGAGGGGAGGGCGTAGGCAGGGGACTGGGCCGGTGGTCGCTGCCGTTTCGAGGAAGATCGTCAACACTGACTGGCTGGAGGTAGATGAAGGCGATCTGCTCGTTCTTTGTACATCGGACGGTGCAGAAAAAATGGACCGGCCTATTTGTTTTCATTCGAATGTTATTTTCATAGAATCCTATAGTAATTTAGTGTGCCATGCATGTTGTAGAGCTATCATATGTCTCCCATCATTTATTTCTCACCGACCTGCTATCTGCTACCTTTACACTGCACTAATTGTGCACACACTTCACCCATACTCACACTATTGTTTTTTTATGCATGGGTATTTCAAACTCTGACGCAGTGTTGATGAATGCTGAAAAGAAAAGACAGAAGTCGCTCCACTGTAATTCGAAGATAAGCACTAAGCTTTTCAGCACTCTAAAGGATGCAGTGTCAGCAGTTGGAGACAGTAAATGTAGCTCTGCAGTTGATGATCTCAATTGCCACACACAGCCATCCCAGGTGCTTGCTTTAACTTCGTGCTGTCAAATGTGGTTCCATGTTGCATATGGTGTCTAGCTTGTATTGCTTCCAATTTGGTTAAATTGCATCTGCTTACTTTACACATTATACCTTTGATAATGACATGCCTTCCTGTTTTTGATACATACTACATATGTCTATTAACCATGTTCGTACATCAAACTAATGCTCGTTTGTATTCCTCGTCAATCACTTATGATGAGACAGTCACCCGAGTGGGTTACTGTGAGACGCCATACTCGTTTAAAGAGTGCAGTGTCATCCTCCCCACATGATTCTCAAGAAACAGCAAGGCTAAATGTGGATAGTCAACGTAGCTCTCTAGTTGATGACCGCAATTCCCCCACACCACCATCACAGGTGCTTGCTCTAACTTTGCAGTGTGATATGTGGTTGCATGTTGCATACGGTGTCTAGCTTGTAATGCTTCTAATTAGGGTAAATTGCATCTGCTTAGTTTACACATTATACATGTGAATATGACATGCCTTCCTATTTTTGGTACACACTACATCTATGTGTTAACCTTGTTCTTACATGAAACTACCTCTCTTTTGTATCATGCATCAATCACTTACGATGAGTCACCTTTATTCGTTGCATATCGCATATTATTTCTAGCCTGTTGCCATGTATTGCTTCTAATTTGGTCAAATACATTTGTTAGGGCACCCTTTTAATTTGGCAGAGTGATATTGGTTTCATCTTTCATATGGCTTCTAGCTTGCATTGATTCTAACAAGTTCAAGCACCTTGTTCTTAGTTTACACTTTATACATCATACATGTCAATATGTCACGCCGTCCTGTTTTTCATACATATTCTATCCTCGTATCATGCGGCTGCCTTGCATGAAGGTAGTGTTCGTCAGTATCATGCATCAATGAGTTCTGAAGAGCAAATTTTATTCCTTTTCTTGTGGGTTTGACTTGACAAGGCAAAATTAAGAAAGAGGAAGGAAAAGGGTAAGGAAGGTGATGATGTTGGTCCTCTGCAGCAACGTAAACGGAGCATCTGTACCGATTCTCCTTGTACTGATAGTGCATTACAAGGTCCAAGTTTCCGCTCCCCTACTCCACCATCCAAGGTGCTTGCTCTAACTTGGCAGTGTGATATCTGGTTGCATGTTGCATATGGTGTCTAGCTTGTATTGCTCCTAATTAGTGTAAACTGCATCTGCTCACCTTACACATGACACGTGTGAATATGACACGCTTTCCTATTTTTGGTACATACTATATCTGTCTATCACACCATGTTCTTACATGAAACTACTCTTCTTGTGTATCCTGCATCAGTCACTTATGATGGAACACCTTTAAGTTGGCGGTGTGATATTGGTTTGCGTCTTGAATATGATTTCTAGCATGTATTGCTTCTAGTTTGATGAACGCCACCTATGACGAGACAGTTTTAACTTGGCAGAGTGATATTGATTGCACCTTTCATATGGTCTCTAGTTTGCAGTGCTTCTAATTTGTTGAAGTGCCTTCTGCTTAGTTACCACATCATAGGTGTGAATATGTCAAGTCGTTCATTTTTTCGTACATATTCCATCCTCGTATCATGACTTTGCCTTTCATCAGAGTAGTGTTCGTCAGTATCATGCATGAATGAGTTCTGAAGAGCGAATTATATTTGTTTTTCTTGTCGGTTTGACCTCACAATGCAAAATCAATAAAGCTGAAGGAAATCGGCAAGGCATTGGATGATGGTGGTCCTTCCGAGCAACTGAAACGGAGGTTCTCTACAGATTCTACTCCGCCTTCCTCCCAACAAGATTCGCAAGACAACGCAAGGCTAGACAGTCAACGTAGCTGTGTAGATGATGAGCACATCTCCCCTACTCCACCATCACAGGTGCTTGCTCTAACTTGGCACTATTATATGTGGTTGCATATTGCGTATGATGTCTAGCTTGTATTGCTTCTAACTTTGTTGAATTGCATCTGCTTAGTTTACACATAATGCCTGTGAATATGACACGTGTTCCTGTTTCTAGAACCTACGTGTAAATGATGAGCACATCTCCCCTACTCCACCATCATAGGTGCTTGCTCTAACTTGGCACTATTATATGCGGTTGCATGTTGCGTATGATGTCTAGCTTGTATTGCTTCTAACTTTGTTGAATTGCATCTGCTTACTTTACACATAATGCCTGTGAATATGACACGTGTTCCTGTTTCTAGAACATACGTGTACATGATGAGCACATCTCCCCTACTCCACCATCACATGTGCTTGCTCTAACTTGGAACTGTTATATGTGGTTGCGTTTTCCGTATGATGTCTAGTTTGTATTGCTTCTGATTATGTTGAATTGCATATGCGTAGCTTAGAACTTATACCTGGAACGATCACTTACCCATAAGACACATTTAACTTGGGACTGTGATGTAGGTTGCATCTTGCATTGTCTTCTAGCTTGTACTGCTTCTAATTTCTTGAAATGGCACTTACGACGAGACACTTTTTACGTGATAGAGTGATATTGGTTGCATGTTCATATGGTGCCTAGCTTTCATTTCTTCTAATTTTGTTGAAATGCCTTCCGCTTACTGTTTTTTCATACATATTCCATCCTCCTATCGTATGTGTGAATATGAAACACTATCTTTTTTTGTATATATTCCATCCTCCTATCCTGCGCTTGCCTTACATCAAAGTAGTGCTCGTCTGTATCATGCATCAACCAGTTATGCAGAGCTAATTTTATTCATCTTCTTGTGGTTTTGACTTCATAAGGAAATATCAGAAAATAGGAAGGAAAAGAGTAAGTTAGGGGATGTTGGTGGTCCTCCGCACCGACGCAAATAGAGACTCTCTAGATTTGCCACTGCTACTGCTAATGAAGTTGAAGTCCCAAGTCTACATTATGAGTTCATCTCTCGTACTCCACCATCGCAGGTGCTTGCTCTAAGTTGACAGTGTGATAATTGGTTTCCTGTTGCATATGTTGTCTAGCCTGTATTTCTTCTATTTTGATTAAATTGCACATGCTGAGTTCATACGTTATACATGTGCATATGACATGGCGTTCTATGTATAGAATACACTGCATCTATCTATCATACCATGTTCTTACATCAAAGTACTGCTGTTGTGTATCCCGCATCAGTCACTCATGATTGGACACTTTTAACATGGCAGTTTGATAGTGGTTGCATCTTGCGTTGATTTCTACGTTGTACTGCTTCTAATTTTTCGAATTGCCACTTATGACAAGACACTTTTATCTTGGCAGAGTAATATTGGTTGCATCTTTCATATGATGTCTAGCTTGCATTACTTCTATTTTCTTGAAAATCCTTCTGCTTAGTTTACACATCGTAGCTGTGAATATGTCATGTCGTCCTGTTTTTCTTACATATTCCATCCTCATACGGTTGTCTTACATCAAAGTATTGCTTGTCTGTATCATGCATCAATGAGTTCTGAAGAGCGATTTTATTCTTTTATGTTGTGGGTACGGCTTGACATGGCAAAGTCAAAAAAGAGCAAGGAAAATAATATAGTAGGGAGTGGTATTACTCGTTGGGTGAAACAGAAAAGGATCTGTCGTCCAGATTCTGCTGGTACTTATAGTGCAGTAGAAGGTCCAAGTCCACTGGTTAAATCCACAAACACAGTATCACCTGCTCCACCAGCTGCAGCATCCGCTTCAACTATACCAGCATCTCAACGAGTTACTCGTTCGTTTGCTCTGGAACTGGCCAGTTCCCAAGCTGCCTTCACACCTAACACTACTTCCGAAGCACTGCTGACACAACAGGACTTGGCAAGATCAGATGAACCTCATGAGCATCAACACCAAGACGGCACCTGACCGAGTCAAGTTGGAGTTGCATGCTCCTTTATATGTACTCTCACAGTTTGATGTACACTAATACTTTCCATAGTCGTTGTTGAACTAGCACCACGATGCAAGAGGAAACAGACATCAGGGATAATGCTTGACAAATTAACAAAATCTAAAGGAGGAAGAATGGAGATCCATTTTGAGGCAGGTTTAAAAAGGCCACGTGATGCTATAGAGTTGGCCAAGTTAGTATCAGAGGCAGCCGTTGCCGTTAGGTGTCATGCACGTATCCTCCCAACGTGGATCCAGTACAGGAATGAGAAAGACAATACCCAGTTTAACACCTTCCTTGACCATTCATCTGTAAGTAATGTTATTCATCGCAATTAGTAATATTGTCTTGCTCTTTCCCATACTTTCTAGCTTCCTTCTAATAAGACTCACATTCTTTTTTCAACAGATGAGGTTCAAGTTGGATCCGAAAGATGATGCAACTAAACAAGCATGCACTCATATTTTTCAGTCTGCTCTGCAACAGTATCGGTACCACCTTTGAAAATCTCACTTCGAAGGCAAGGCTAACAATGAAATCGCCCAAACATCTCTAGTGGAATATATTACAGATGAAGACTAGACAGCCCTCGTTAAACACTGGTCTGATCCAAAGTATCAGGTAGGCTATATGTATTTGATCAGACCACATATTGAACTTGTATTTATGTATGTGCCTTACAAGTGTATCTTCTTCTAGGCTAACTTTTTGAAGAACAAGACCAACCGTTGTAAAGTGAAATATCAATAGACAACAGGATCTCGTAGTTATATTGCACACTGCGAGGCTCTTGTAAATAGCTGCTACTTCCTTCTTTTTTATGTGCCATATTACCGTATCTATATTGACTTGTTTCAAATACAGAGGAAAGCCTGTGTGGACCAAAAAGAACCTGAACCGAATGCAGTGCCAATCTTCAAGGATTGCTACACCAGCAAGATGAAGGGCATGAGCACACCAGTTCAAGCCGCTGTTGTAGGTCCTTACTCCTCCTGCCTTTGAACTCATTGGTACTGTGATGTGTTCATTTAACTACTTAGTTTGCAGCCAATGTCAGTTACTCTGTTCACTTTTATACACAGTTGTCTTAACGTATCATTTCACCTTACAAGGTTTAAAAGAGATGAAGGATATTCTTTTGGTCTTGATCTATATTCTAGTTGTTATGTTCACATGCGCACACAATGATAAAATAGCCTGTTTGTTTTATATCTGTTTGCCCATGATATGAATGATGTCATACTATGCCCATCCTACTTTAAACCATGTCTCTTTATCCTTAGATGTCAACGAATGTGAGGAAATAGATGATACGTCTCCAACGTATCTATAATTTTTTATTGTTCCATGCTATATTATATTCTATTTTGGATGTTTAATGGGCATTATTATACACTTTCATATTATTTTTGGGACTAACCTATTAACCGGAGGCCCAACCCAAATTGCTGTTTTTTTCCTATTTCAGTGTTTCGAAGGAAAAGGATATCAAACGGAGTCCAAATGGAATGAAACCTTCGGGAACGTGATTTTCGGAACAAATGTGATCCAGAGGACTTGGAGTGGACGTCAAGCAACCGACAAGGAAGCCATGAGGTAGGGGCGCGCCTACCCCCCTGGGCGCGCCCTCCACCCTCGTGGGCCCCTCGTGGATCCACCGACCTACTTTTTCCTCCTATATATACCTACGTACCCCCAAACCATCGAAGAGCACCACAAAAACCTAATTCCACCGCCGCAACCTTCTGTACCCGTGAGATCCCATCTTGGGGCCTTTTCCGGCGCTCCGCCCGAGGGGGCATTGATCACGGAGGGCTTCTACATCAACACCATAGCCTCTCCAATGAAGTGTGAGTAGTTTACCTCAGACCTTCGGGTCCATAGTTATTAGCTAGATGGCTTCTTCTCTCTCTTTGGATCTCAATACAAAGTTCTCCTCGATTCTCTTGGAGATCTATTTGATGTAACTCTTCTTTTGCGGTGTGTTTGTCGAGATCCGATGAATTGTGGGTTTATGATCCAGATTATCTATGAATAATATTTGAATCTTCTCTGAATTATTTTATGTATGATTGGTTATCTTTGCAAGTCTCTTCGAATTATCAGTTTGGTTTGGCCTACTAGATTGATCTTTCTTGCAATGGGAGAAGTGCCTAGCTTTGGGTTTAATCTTGCGGTGCTCGATCCCAGTGACAGTAGGGGAAACGACACATATTGTATTGTTGCCATCGAGGATAAAAAGATGGGGTTTATATCATATTGCATGAGTTTATCCCTCTACATCATGTCATCTTGCTTAAAGCATTACTCTGTTCTTATGAACTTAATACTCTAGATGCATGCTGGATAGCGGTCGATGTGTGGAGTAATAGTAGTAGATGCATGCAGGAGTCGGTCTACTTGTCACGGACGTGATGCCTATATACATGATCATACCTAGATATTCTAATAACTATGCTCAATTCTATCAATTGCTCGACAGTAATTCGTTTGCCCACCGTAATACTTATGCTCTTGAGAGAAGCCACTAGTGAAACCTATGGCCCCCGGGTCAATTTTCCATCATATTAGTCTCCCGTCAACGAGCTATTTCTATTACCATTTATTTTGCTTTCTTTACTTTTAGTCTTTATCATAAAAATACCAAAAACATTATCTTATCATCTCTATCAGATCTCACTCCCGTAAGTGACCGTGAAGGGATTGACAACCCCTTTATCGTGTTGGTTACGAGGTTCTTATTTGTTTGTGTAGGTGCGTGGGACTCGAGCGTGGCCTCCTACTGGATTGATACCTTGGTTCTCAAAAACTAAGGGAAATACTTACGCTACTTTGCTGCATCACCCTTTCCTCTTCAAGGGAAAACCAACGCAGTGCTCAAGAGGTAGCAAGAAGGATTTCTGGCGCCGTTGCCGGGGAGTCTACGCACAAGTCAAGACATACCAAGTACCCATCATAAACTCTTATCCCTCGCTTTACATTATTTTCCATTTGCCTCTTGTTTTCCTCTCCCCCAGTTCACCCTTGCCATTTTATTCGCCCTCTTTTTCCGTTCGCTTTTTTTGCTTGCTTTTTGTTTGCTTGTGTGTTGGATTGCTTGCTTGTCACGATGGCTCAAGATAATACTAAATTGTGTGACTTTGCCAATACCAACAATAATGATTTTCTTAGCACTCCGATTTCTCCTCTTACTGGTGCTGAATCTTGTGAAATTAATGTTGCTTTGCTGAATCTTGTCATGAAAGATCAATTCGCTGGCCTTCCTAGTGAAGATGCCGCTACCCATCTAAATAGCTTTGTTGATTTGTGTGACATGCAAAAGAAGAAAGATGTGGACAATGATATTGTTAAATTGAAGCTATTTCCGTTTTCTCTTAGAGATCGTGCTAAAACTTGGTTTTCGTCTTTGCCTAAAAATAGTATTGATTCTTGGAATAAGTGGAAAGATGCTTTTATCTCTAAGTATTTTCCTCCTGCTAAGATCATCTCTCTTAGAAACGATATTATGAATTTTAAGCAACTTGATCATGAACATGTTGCACAAGCTTGGGAGATGATGAAATTAATGATACGTAATTGCCCTACACATGGTTTGAATTTATGGATGATTATACAAAAAATTTATGCCAGATTGAATTTTGCTTCTAGAAATCTTTTGGATTCGGCCGCGGGAGACACTTTTATAGAAACTACGTTAGGAGAAGCTACTAAACTCCTAGATAATATTATGGCTAATTATTCTCAATGGCACGCCGAAAGATCTACTAGTAAAAAGTGCATGCGATAGAAGAAATTAATGTTTTGAGTGGAAAGATGGATGAACTTATGAAATTGTTTGCTAATAAGAGTGTTTCTTATGATCCTAATGATATGCCTTTGTCTACCTTGATTGAGAATAATAATGAATCTATGGATGTGAATTTTGTTGGTAGGAATAATTTTGGTAACAACGCGTATAGATGAAACTTTAATCCTAGGCTGTTCCCTAGTAATTCCTCTAACAATTATGGTAATTCCTACAACAATTCTTATGGAAATTTTAATAAGATGCCCTCTGAATTTGAGACTAGTGTTAAAGATTTTATCAATTCACCAACGAATTTCAATGCTTTGCTTGAAGAAAAATTGCTTAAAGTTGACGAATTGGCTAGGAACATGGATAGAATTTCTCTTGATGTTGATTCTTTGAAACTTAGATCTATTGCACCTAAGCATGATATCAATGAGTCTCTCAAAGCCATGGGAATTTCCATTGATGAGTGCAAAGAAAGAACCGCTAGGATGCGTGCTAAGAAAGATTGCTTTGTAAAAGCGCGTTCTTCTAATTTTTATGAGAATAAAGATGAAGATCTAAAAGTTATTGATGTGTCTCCTATTAAGTCTTTGTTTTGCAATATGTATCTTGATAATGATGGGACTGGAGATGAGTCAACTTTAGTTAGAAGGCATCCCAAAAATTCAGAGTTTTTAGATCTTGATGCAAAAATTGGTAAAAGTGGGATTGAAGAGGTCAAAACTTTAGATATCAATGAACCCACTATCTTGGATTTCAAGGAATTTAATTATGATAATTTCTCTTTAATAGATTGTATTTCCTTGTTGCAATCCGTGTGAAATTCTCCTCATGCTTATAGTCAAAATAAAGCTTTTACTAAACATATCGTTGATGCTTTAATGCAATCTTATGAAGAAAAACTTGAGTTGGAAGTTTCTATCCCTAGAAAACTTTATGATGAATGGGAACCTACTACTAAAATTAAAATTAAAGATCATGAATTTTATGCTTTGTGTGATTTGGGTGCTCGTGTTTCCGCGATCCCAAAAACTTTATGTGATTTGTTAGGTTTCCGTGAATTTGACGATTGTTCTTTAAACTTGCACCTTGCGGATTCCACTATTAGGAAACCTATTAGAAGGATTAATGATGTTGTTGTTGTTGCAAATAGGAACTATGTGCCCATATATTTTATTGTTCTTGATATAGATTGCAATCCTTTATATCCTATTATTCTTGGTAGACCTTTCCTTAGAACGATTGGTGCAATTATTGATATGAAGGAAGGGAATATTAGATTCCAATTTCCATTAAGGAAAGGCATGGAACACTTCCCTAGAAATAATATTAAATTACCATATGAATATATTATGAGAGCCACTTATGGATTGCCTACCAAAGATGGCAATACTTAGATCTATCCTCGCTTTTATGCCTAGCTAGGGGCGTTAAATGATAGCGCTTGTTGGGAGGCAACCCAATTTTATTTCAGTTTTTTTTCTTTTTGATTCTGTTTAGGAATAAATCTTTGATCTAGCCTCTGGATAGATTTGTTTTTGTGTTTTAATTAGTGTTTGTGCCAAGTTAAACCTATAGGATCTTCTTGGATGATAGTTATTTGATCTTGCTGAAAATTCCAGAAACTTTTTGTTCATGAAAACAATTGTAAAAAATCACCAGAACGTGATAAAGTACTAATTGAAATTGCAGTAGATCAATAAACAAATTATCTAGGTCATCCTATTTTGGTGGATTTTTCTGAGTTACAGAAGTTTGCGTTAGTTACAGATTACTATAGGTTGTTCTGTTTTTGACAGATTCTGTTTTTAATGTGTTGTTTGCTTATTTTGATCTATCTATGGCTAGTAAAATAGTTTATAAACCATATAAAAGTTGGAATACAGTAGGTTAACACCAATATAAATAAAGAATGAGTTCATTACAGTACCTTGAAATTGTGTTTTGTTTTCTTTTGCTAACGGAGCTCATGAGATTTTCTGTTAAGTTTTGTGTTGTGAAGTTTTCAAGTTTTGGGTAAGGATTTGATGGATTATGGAACAAGGAGTGTCAAGAGCCTAAGCTTGGGGATGCCCAAGGCACCCCAAGGTAAGTCTAAGTACACCAAAAAGCCAAAGCTTGGGGATGCCCCGGAAGGCATCCCCTCTTTTGTCTTCGTCCGTCTCTAACTTTACTTGGAGCTATATTTTTATTCACCACATGATAAGCCTTGGAGCGTCTTGTATGATTTGAGTATTTGCTTTTAGTTTACCACAATTTTCCTTGCTGTACACACCTTTTGAGAGAGAGACACATGATTCGGAATTTATTAGAATACTCTTTGTGCTTCGCTTATATCTTTTGAGCTATATAGATTTTCCTCTAGTGCTTCACTTATATCTTTTAGAGCACGGCGGTGGTTTTGTTTTATAGAAACTATTGTTTGTCGGTGTACTAAAATAGGGGTACCTTAGTACCCCGAACTTGTGCACGGGCAGTCGTAGCACCCCGCGGCAAGGCTTGCCAGGCGATCGCTAAAACTCTCTATGGTCCCTTTTTGGGCCATCCAAGAACAAAGTATTCGAGCCAAGGCCCCGGCAGGAGGAGCTTGCCGGGAAGGACACCCGAAGAGAGCAAGGCCCCGGCAAGAGGAGCTTGCCGGGACGACCGCTCGAAGCACAAGGCCCCGACAAGAGGAGCTTGCCGGGAAGGCCGACCAAGGCACGACAAGAGACTTGCTGCGACGCGCCACGCGTCCCGGCAAGGACCGGTGAGCAACAAGCTCCCGGGCACGACAAGGCATCGACCGCGGCAAGGCGCTTGCCGCGGCGAGTCACCACCCCGCGCCTGCGTTCCAGCTCATCCACCCACGCGTCGCTCTGGGGCCGTTCCAGGCGTACGTGGCGAGAGGCTGCGCAGCCAGGGGCATGCGGTGGCGAAGCGACGCTGACAGGGTAGCCGTCGTGGCAAATGGTGGCACCCCTGACGGTCCCTTTTCTGCCCTGTTTGGGCGACCCAGAAGGGCATTTAATGCCCTTGTCCCCTACCGTCAGAGTTAGGTATGATAGCACTGTGCAAACAGCAGTACCCAACACAGCGTTTTCCAGTTTTACCCCCGCCTACGTTGCCACCTGTGGGTAACCCCTTGCGCATATAAAAGGAGGCCCCATGCGCAACGAGGGAAAAGGAGGAGGAAGGAGACCACTCACGCTCGGTCTGATTAGTTGCCTGAGTGTACTGTAGCACTCAGCGCTCCCAAGAACACAATACAAACCACAAAGCAGCAGTAGGGTTTTACGCATCCGTGCGGCCCGAAGCTGGGTAAACCCCTTGTGTGCATCGCCTTGATCCGCTCTTCGCGCGACCTCCGCCCCCCGCCGAACCAGAAAGGGGCTCGGTCCCCATAGGTGTTCGTGGAGGAAGATTTCCCCCGACATCTTTGCGGCGCCAGGTAGGGGGCGTCGAAGTTGTGTGAACCTGATCCGGCATCTGTACAGGCTAGATCTCTATCGTCTTCATCGACATGCCATCGAAGAAGAAGGCTCCGGAGGTGGCTGGTCCGTCCGCGTTGAACCCACCGCCCCTGGAGCAAACGGGTGGTGGGGACGGCACCGGCGGCGGAACGGGCGTCGCCGAACCAGCTCATGGTGCCGCGGCGTCCGAACATGCACCGCGCCCCTCTCAGGAGGCACGGGACCAGCAGCATCCTGGCACCCATGGTACCATACGCTCGCTGGACCCAGATCGAGCTGGCGGACCCCAGGGTGCTCAAGGCCAGCATACACACCAGCGTGCTGGCGCGAGCGTGGCGCGACTGCCTGGTCCGGGTGATGCTCCTTCTAACATAGTTAGAAGTTCGAGCACATCCCGCTCCACGCGCCGCTCACCACCGCTGCCCGCCACTCCAGCAGAAGCTCTAGCGCGAGCTCAACTGCTCCTAGACTACCCTCCAACGGCGGACAAGCTCGACGACTGGAGGGCCACGATACAGAGTCTCACCGGCTTCGCTAACGGCGACACCCCGCGGCAGCACAGTGCATCGCAGCCGCGGCAGGTCGGCCAGGCGAGAACCTATGGCGCCAAGACCGGTGGGGGTTTCGACCACCGTGCATTCCCCGCCCCAAAGGCCAAGATCGCCGACTCGCCGGAGCCATCACGACAACGACTCCACCGTGTCGTCAAATCCGCGAACTCGTCGCGATCAACGCCAAGTTCTTCACGAACGAGGGCAAGAGGACGCTCGTACTCGCATCGAGCGTCGGAGAGAAGCGCGGCGTCAATCAGACCAGCGCGCTGGACCTTCTGTCGACATGCGTGCGCCGGGGCGACCAGGTGACCTGCCGTACGCGGTAGGCTGCCCTGCGTTCACCCGTGAGCTGCGGCAAGTCCAGTGGCCCAGCACGAAGAATTTGAAGCCAGACATACCAGAGAAGTACGACGGCAAGTCGCATCCATCGGAGTTCCTCAGCATATACACCATCGCGGTGCAGGCTGCTGGGGGGCGAGACGACAAGATCCTTGCCAACTACTTCCCGCTGGTACTCAAATCCAACGTCAGATCCTGGCTCATGCACTTGCCGGATAACTCCATAACCTCCTGGACAGACTTGTGCCATCAATTTGTTGGCGCCTTTACAGGCGGCCACAAACCCCATGGCCAAGCGAGCGACCTTCATCTGCTCGTCCAGAAGAAGGGGAATCCTTGCGCAAGTTCATCGAGAGATTCAGCCGCGTACACTACAACATCCCAGACGTCCACCCTGCAGCGGTTATCAGCGCGTTCCATCAGAACGTGCGTAACCGCAGGATGCGGGAGGAGATGGCGATGTGCAAGATCAAAGACGTCAGCGAGCTATATGCCCTGGCCGACAAGTGTGCACGTGCTGAGGAAGGAAGGAAACTACCCGGAGAGAACACTGGAGCAGGAGAATCTGACAGTGAGGATACCGCCCCGGCAAGGAAGAACCAGCGGCGGAGCAACAGGAAGAAGAAGAGCCAAGAAGTACTGGTTGTTGAGCAGTCCGGCGATGAAGGCGCCGCCAAGAAGGCCCGGGCTGGTAGCTCTGGCAAGGAGGTTGCCGGATGCGCCAACTGCCAGGCTGTGGCGGTCGCCGACAAGCGGGACGGCACCAACAAAAAGTACTACAAGATCCACCGCACCAAGGGCCATGACCTCCAGAGCTGCAAGCAGGTCGAGCGGCTCGTCGAGCTGCAAAAGGCCGGGTATGAGCGACGCGACAAGGAGAGAGCCCGGGGAGGTGGCGGAGGATCAGGCACGAAGCGCCCCGGCTAGGGAGGACGGCGCGACAAGGACAAGCAGCGGCAAGCGGACAGACCTCCCCGCGGCCGCGACAAGAACGAAGACGACGACGAAGACGAAGACATGGATGATGTCGAGACCAGTGAGCAGGAGTTTCAGAAAGCCACAGAGGTCTTGTGCGTAGACGGCGGTGCTTCTCTGCATACTTCTCACCGCCAGCTCAAGCAGTGGGCGCGGGAAGTCAATGCAGCGGAACCGCCCGTCGAGTCGCGCAAGCCTCTGAAATGGTCCAGCATGCCTATCATCTTCGATATTGAGGACCACCCTGACCGCACAACTGCGATCGGTGCTTCCCGATGTTGGTCTCACCAACAGTCCGCAACCTCAAGGTCACTAAGATGCTAGTCGACGGCGGGGCCGGCTTGAACCTGATCTCCTCCGCTGTACTCCAGAAACTCCAAGTCCCCGACAGCGAGCTCGAAGAGACCGGCACGTTCCAAGGAATCAACCCGGGAAGGAGCAAGCCGAAGGGGAAGATAATGTTGCCAGTGACATTTGGCAGCGAGCTGAACTTCAGGACAGAGAGGATCACTTTTGACGTTACCGATTTTCCATTGCCCTACAATGGAATTCTCGGCCGTCCAGCACTCGCCAAGTTCATGGCGGCCTCTCACTACGCATACAACATGCTCAAGATGCCAGGCCCGATAAGCGTCATCTCTGTCCCCGGCGACAAGAAGGATGCCCTTATCTGTGCCGACAAGATCTACCGGGAAGCAGCAGCCGCGATGGATCACAAGCCGCTTGCCACTGAAGCTCCCGGAGGGAAGAAGAAGACCAAGACCGGCAAGTGCTCTGGTGCCCACTCCGGCAAGCGCACTTCTTCGGAGTGCCGCGCTATCGTCGAGGACGCGCCATCGAGCTCCACCGGCAAGAGTAAGAAGTCAATGGCAGCCTCGCCAACGACCAAGAAGGTGTCCGCCAAGGAGGACGGCACTGGTGGTACCTTCACCATCAGTGCCACTCTCGACCCCAAATAGGAAGGCGCGCTCGTTGCTTTCCTGCGGGCGAATGTCGATGTGTTTGCCTGGCAACCATCTGACATCCCCGGC
Organism: Aegilops umbellulata; assembly: GCA_032464435.1. Taxonomy (NCBI): domain Eukaryota; kingdom Viridiplantae; phylum Streptophyta; class Magnoliopsida; order Poales; family Poaceae; genus Aegilops; species Aegilops umbellulata. The sequence continues at coordinate 5,813,564 of CP136059.1, forward strand.
GTTCCCAGGAAAGTGATTGAGCACCACCTCGCCGTCTGTCCTCATGCGTGGCCCATCAAGCAGAGAGTTAGGAAGCAAACGGTGGAGCGCCAAGAGTTCATCGCAGAAGAGATCAAGAAGTTGGAAGCGGCAGGCCTTGTCAGAGGCGTGCTCCATCCGACGTGGTTGGCCAATCCTGTTGTCGTGCGCAAAGCAAATGGGAAATGGAGGCTTTGCATCGAATTTACTGATGTTAATAAAGCTTGTCCCAAAGATCCCTTTCCCTTGCCGCGCATTGACCAGATTGTTGACTCCATGGCCGGATGTGACCTGCTTTCATTTCTTGACGCATACTCAGGATACCATCAGATCTTCATGGCTGAAGAAGATGAGGAGAAGACCGCATTCATCACTCCATGTGGCACGTACTGTTTCGTACGGATGCCTTTCGGTTTGAAGAATGCTGGTTCGACGTTTGCGAGGGTTGTCCATACCGCTTTTGAGCCGCAAATCCACAGAAATGTGGAAGCCTACATGGATGACATAGTGGTCAAAAGCAGGGACAGGGCAACCCTGATTCAAGATTTAGAAGAGACCTTCACGAACCTGCGCAGGATCAGCCTCAAGCTCAACCCCGAGAAGTGCGTGTTTGGAGTCCCTTCCGGCAAGCTTCTCGGGTTCTTCGTGTCTCAGCGAGGAATCGAAGCCAACCCAGACAAAATCAAGGCCATCGAGCAGATAGAAGCACCAACACGCGTCAAGGACGTACGAAGGCTTGCCGGCTGCGTCGCGGCTCTCAGCAGGTTTATTTCCAAGTCTGCAGAACGCGCCCTGCGATTTTTCAAAGTTTTGAAAAAGGCGGGTCCAGTGAAATGGACTCCGGAAGCGGAGGCTGCGCTGCAAGACTTGAAGAAATACCTGTCCTCCGCTCCAATACTTGTCGCGCCTAAACCGCAAGAGAAGTTGCTGCTGTACCTGGCGGCAACCAATCAAGTGGTTAGTGTTGCGTTAGTAGTGGAGAGGGAGGCAGACGATGAGCCAGCGACCGCGGCAAGCACGTCCAGCGAAGAGCAGGGGGCTTCCCCGACAAGCTCTGGCCCCGACAAGGATGGATCTACGCAGGAGCGAGTGGAGGTGCAGAAGAAGAAAATGGGGCAGCGCCCAGTTTACTTTGTCAGCTCCCTTCTGCAGGGGGCTAGGTCAAGGTACTCTGGTGTGCAGAAATTGCTTTTCGGCCTTCTCATGGCCTCGAGAAAGCTGCGCCATTACTTCCAAGCACATGAGATTACAGTTGTCACCCGCTTACCGCTGAAGAGGATACTGCAGAATCCAGAAGCAACAGGCAGGATTGTCGAGTGGGCGCCGGAACTGTCGAGCTTCGGTCTCAAGTTCGAGAGCACCTCGACTATCCAAAGCAGAGCATTGGCGGAGTTCATAGCGAGTGGACACCGACACCAGACGAAGAAATCCCAGAGACGAGCATCCCCGCCAAAGAAGCAAGCAAAGAGTGGCTGATGTATTTTGATGGTGCCTTCTCGCTGCAAGGCGCCGGTGCTGGCGCGTTGCTTATCGCGCCCACCGGAGAGCACCTCAAGTACGTAGTCCAGATGCACTTCCCCAAGGAACAAGCAACCAACAATACTGCAGAGTATGAAGGTTTGCTTGCCGGTCTCAGGATCACGGCAGAACTTGGGATGAAGAAGCTCATTGTCAGGGGTGACTCGCAGCTTGTCGTCCGCCAAGTGAACAAAGATTACCAGAGTCCGTTGATGGATGCGTACGTTGATGAAGTGAGGAAGCTAGAAGAGCACTTTGACGGCCTGCAAATGGAACACATTCCAAGAGCTGAGAACGACATTGCTGATGGCCTGTCAAAGTGCGCAGCGCTTAAGTTACCTGTGGAACCAGGAACCTTTGTGCTCAAGCTGACTCAGCCAGCCGTAACACCATCAACTGGACAGAGCAAGAAGAGGAAGTTAGTCTCCGGCGACTATATTCCGGCAGAGCTCCCCGGAGCCGCCGCCAAGAAGGTCCCCAAGATCGACACCAAGAGCGCTGAGGAGCCGTCTGCTCCGGCAAACCCCAGGGTTTGTTCCGTAGAAGCAGGCGCTCCCGACAAGTTCTGCTCCGGCAAGCTTGCCGGGGAACGTCAAGCTCCGGCTGAGCCCCAGATCCTCGCCGTAGAAGCGGACGTTCCCGCAGCAGTAGATGTGCCTTCAGTCCTTGTTGTCGAGCCACAGGCTCCAGCATGGGCGCAACAGACTGTCCATTTCCTCTAGAACGGAGAACTTCCCGAAGAGCAAGAAGAAGCGGAAAGAGTAGCCCGGCGCTCGAGTATGTACCAGTTCGTCGACAACACGCTGTACAGAAGAGGGCACAACGGTGTGAAATTGAAGTGTATTTCCCGGGAAGACGGACAGAAGCTATTGGCAGAGGTACATGGAGGCATATGTGGTCACCACATTGCCGCAAGAGCACTTGCCGGCAAAGCGTTCCGGCAAGGTTTCTTCTGGCCGACAGCCCTCCAGGATGCAACTGCACAAGTAACCGAGTGTGAAGCGTGCCAGTTCCATTCCAAGCAGATACACCAGCTAGCTCAAGCTCTCCAGACGATCCCTTTATCCTGGCCATTTTCGGTCTGGGGGCTCAACATCCTTGGCCCCTTCCCCCGAGCTGTCGGGGGCTTTGAGTACTTGTACGTAACAATCGACAAGTTCACAAAGTGGCCGGAAGTGGAACCAGTGAGGAAGGTGATAGCACAGTCAGCAGTCAAGTTCTTCAGGTCGATCGTTTGCCGCTTCGGGATCCCCAACAGGATCATCACCGACAACGGTACGCAATTCACGAGCCGCGCCTTCATGCAATACGTCCAAGATCTCGGCGCCAAGGTCTGCTTCGCTTCTGTTGCTCATCCCAGGAGCAACGGTCAAGCGAAGAGGGCCAATGCCGAAGTGCGGCGCGGGCTCAAGACCAGAACTTTCGACAGGTTGCACAAGTGCGGAAGAAACTGGATCGAGGAGCTGCCGGTGGCTCTTTGGTCGATCAGAACGACGCCAAATCGAGCCACTGGCCAGACACCATTTGCTCTAGTCTATGGAGCAGAAGCAGTTACCCCCACGGAACTCGTATACGGGTCACCTCGAGTGCTCGCTTATGATGAGCTTGAGCAAGAGCGGCTGCGTGAAGATGACGCGCTGCTCCTTGAGGAAGATCGTCTTCAGGCTGCTGTGCGAGCCTCTCGCTACCAGCAAGCTTTGCGTCGCTACCATAGCCGCAAAGTTAAAGCCAGAAGCTTCGAGGAAGGCAACCTTGTTCTTCGGCGCGCCCCGTCCGCCAAGAATCACAACAAGTTGACGCCAAAGTGGGAAGGCCCTTACCGGGTGAGACGAGTCACGAGGCCCGGCGCTGTGCGCCTCGAGACCGAAGATGGCACTCCAGTGAGCAATTCCTGGAATATTGAGCATCTTCCTAAGTTTTACCCGTAAGGCGCGGTTGTCGGACCCCGTCCGGCAACCAACCTTTTGTACAAGTCTTGCCGCTGTTGCATGTAATCCTTTGTACAAAGCCAGGCGCAGACCCTGAGCAGCAGTAAATGAAGCCCTGGCGCCCTAAGTTTTAGCATGCATGCTGATTCGAGTCTCGTCCTTGGTTAGGGTTGATAGTGCCTAACAGCTGCTAACCCCTAGCTTAGAGGTTGAGTCTGCATCCTTTTTCCTATTCCTTCGTTTCCTTTGGTTGGCAGGGTTTTGCATATCCTGGCTAGACCGCTTAAGGACGAAGAAGAGAAGAAGGGCGGACCAGCACCTGGTCCCCGGCAAGCCAGTGTTGCCGGGGGCTACAAGTACAAAGGTTCGCCCGCGGCAAGCCAAAGTTGCCGGGGGCTCCGATCCCAGATAAGTTTTTCATCCCTTATCATGCATTCTCTTATGGACTGAGGAATACGAAAACCTTGTTTCTTCCTAAAAAAAAGCTGCCGTGCTCCCATAACTCTGGGCCCCGGAGCACGTTCCTGGGGCCAGTTTTGGTAGTAGCCGCGGCGGCAAAGGAACGGAATGAGGAGCCAGAACCCGCCTCATCCTTACCTCCGCCAAAGGCGTGGGGAAGGTCGAGTGGCGCGGGAAGACGGCAGGGCCTGTTGCCGGGCAAAGAAGTGTCTATCTTAACGATATAAAGGATTCGCTCCTTAGCGTGGGTTTCACCCGCGAGACCAATGGCCCGGCAAACATCCCCTTTTCATTAAAAACAGTCCGCTCAGGTACAGTTCAGAGAGAATGAAAAACATGAGAGATGGGATTACAAGCTTTAAATGCAACTAGAGCCCGAGGGCTTACAAGCTAAAAAGAGATAAGGTGCCCGTAATCCCTTTCTTGTCTCTCTCCTCAGGAGGTAGGACAAGGAGGCGAAAGGGGCAAAAGGGGCGCCTAGACAAGCTACGGGTGGCAGAAGACACCAACAGAACGCCCCGGGGACCGTCTGAAGGCTAGGTGGTGGTGGCGGCTCCGGAAGCAGGGCTCGACGGGGCGGCAGGACGTCGGCACGCTGTCGAGGGCACCTCGCCCTCGTACTCCGACTTGACGGCCTTGCCGCCAGCCGTCTTCCTCTTCCGCAGCCTCGCCATGCCAGCCACCAAGGAGACGACCCCGGGAAGCTCAAGGAGCCGGCGACACGGATGATGGGGTCGCCGGTGCCACACGGAGCCACGACCGACGCCTAGTCGGACCCGTCATCCCAACGACCGCTACCCTCGTCGTCGCTGTCGCTCCCCTCCTCGTCACTCTCGCTCGAGGAAGAGCTTTCGCTGTTGGAGGAGCTATCCACGCAGCACCGGGCCCGGGTCCCGAAGCACCCGAAGACCTTGACGGAGAGGAGATCGCCCTCCATCAACTTAAAATGGAGGGTGAACCCCTCCATAAAGCTGTCGATACGGGCGAACGTCTTCCACCCTCGACCAAGATACACCACGCCGGGGGCTGGGGACTCAACGTGGACCCACGTGCCGCTGATCCCGCAGCCCCTCATGCGCAGTCTTAGCGTCTCGGGTTGTTTCATCTCCATCACGCTTGCGAAGGGGACCGGGAGACGGAGGCGACGACGAGGCGCCCGGCGCAGCCTGACGAAGAACTCGCAAGGGTCGTCCCCGATGTGGACTGCCGTGGGAAGAGGAGCCGCTGGCGGAGGCGAGGCCGGCGAGTCGCCCCGTCCGCCTCGTCCCCGAGCGCCTCGGCCTCGTCCACGACCTCGCCCCTCCCCCTTCCCCTTACGGTTGGCTCTGCCACCGCGGGTGCAAGGGGAGGAGGGGTGCGTTGCCTAGCGGCGACCCTCCCCGCCACCGATGAAGGACCAGGATTCCCTTTCTCCATGGCGAATGGAGAGAGGGGATCAGAAGCTGAAGAGAAGCAAAGATGAAGGAGTGTGGGTTTTTGTCACCCCCCCCCTCTTGCTCTTTATAAAGGAGCAGGGTGGGGGCTCGACCGCCCCGCTCAGCCAATCAAGACGCAGGAAGAGCAGGCGACTGGGACCGGCCTGCTGCCTCGACCCGCGACGGCCCGGTTTCCTGCCTCCACCGTCCGCAACCCCAGGTGCATGGAAGCCGCGTGGTTGGCGTGCAGGACCGAGGCGACGGGTGAGGCGACCTCCCCTCGCCCCGTGATTGTGGGGAGCGGACGCCTCGGAAACCGTGCCTCGGCCCCGTCTGGAAAACGAGCCACGCCTCCACGCCTCCCTCCACTTATGGAGATAGCGCGAACCGTCCCCCTTTATTGCGACGTGGCGCATGCCTGCGGGGCTCAGCCCCGCGCACGCCACCCACGTCACGCACGCCTCTTCCCACGATGCCGCGTTCGACGCGTGCCGTTCGGGGAGGGCGTGGTGGACGCAGAAGCGGATGCAGCATGACCCATGCCGCGCGTGCCCGTGCACTGTTTTGGGCCTGGCCCAACAGCGCTCGGCACTGTGTATGGCCCAGGCCCGGGGGCTCCTGTCGGTGTACTAAAATAGGGGTACCTTAGTACCCCGAACTTGTGCACGGGCAGTCGTAGCACCCCGCGGCAAGGCTTGCCAGGCGATAGCCAAAACTCTCTATGGTCCCTTTTTGGGCCATCCAAGAACAAAGTATTCGAGCCAAGGCCCCGGCAGGAGGAGCTTGCCGGGAAGGCCACCCGAAGAGAGCAAGGCCTCGGCAAGAGGAGCTTGCCGGGACGACCGCTCGAAGCACAAGGCCCCGGCAAGAGGAGCTTGCCGGGAAGGCCGGCCAAGGCACGACAAGAGACTTGCTGCGACGCGCCACGCGTCCCGGCAAGGACCGATGAGCAACAAGCTCCCGGGCACGACAAGGAATCGACCGCGGCAAGGCGCTTGCCGCGGCGAGTCACCACCCCGCGCCTGCGTTCCAGCTCATCCACCCACGCGTCGCTCTGGGGCCGTTCCAGGCATACGTGACGAGAGGCTGCGCAGCCAGGGGCATGCGGTGGCGAAGCGACGCTGACACGGTAGCCGTCGTGGCAAACGGTGGCGCCCCTGACGGTCCCTTTTCTGTACCGTTTGGGCGACCCAGACGGGCATTTAATGCCCTTGTCCCCTGCCGTCAGAGTTAGGTATGATAGCACTGTGCAAACAGCTGTACCCAACACAGCGTTTTCCAGTTTTACCCCCGCCTACGTTGCCACCTGTGGGTAACCCCTTGCGCATATAAAAGGAGGCCCCATGCGCAACGAGGGAAAAGGAGGAGGAAGGAGACCACTCACGGTCAGTCTGATTAGTTGCCTGAGTGTACTGTAGCACTCAGCGCTCCCAAGAACACAATACAAACCACAAAGCAGCAGTAGGGTTTTACGCATCCGTGCGGCCCGAAGCTGGGTAAACCCCTTGTGTGCATCGCCTCGATCCGCTCTTCGCATGACCTCCGCCCCCCGCCGAACCAGAAAGGGGCTCGGTCCCCATAGGTGTTCGTGGAGGCAGATTTCCCCCGACATTGTTCTATCATGCTTCACTTATATTATTTTGAGAGTCCTACAAAACAGCATGGTAATTTGCTTAAATTGAGAAGGTGGTCCTAATATGATAGGTATCCAAGATTAGTAAAAAAATTCTTATAAGTGCGTTGAATACTAAGAAAGTTTGATGCTTGATGATTGTTTTGAGATATGGAGGTAGTGATATTAAAGTTGTGCTAGTTGAGTAGTTGTGAATTTTAGAAATACTTGTGTTGAAGTTTGCAAGTCCCATAGCATGCACGTTGGTAAACGTTGTGTAACAAATTTGAAACATGAGGTGTTCTTTGATTCTCCTCCTTGTGAGTGGCGGTCGGGGACGAGCGATGGTCTTTTCCTACCAATCTATCCGCCTAGAAGCATGCGCGTAGTGCTTGGTTTTTGATGACTTGTAGATTTTTGCCATAAGTATGTGAGTTCTTTATGACTAATGTTGAGTCCATGGATTATACGCACTCTCACCCTTCCATCATTGCTAGCCTTTTCGGTACTGTGCGTTGCCCTTTCTCACCTTGAGAGTTGGTGCAAACTTCGCTGGTGCATCCAAACCCGGTGATATGATACGCTCTATCACACATGAACCTCCTTATATATTCCTCAAAACAGCCACCATACCTACCTATTATGGCATTTCCATAGCCATTCCAAGATATATTGCCATGCGACTTTCCACCGTTCCATTTATCATGACACATTTCATCATTGTCATATTTCCTTGCATGATCATGTAGTTGACATCGTATTTGTGGCAAACCCACCATGCATATTATTCATACATGTCACTCTTGATTCATTGCCCATCCCGGTACACCGTCGGAGGCATTTATATAGAGTCATACTTTGTTCTAGTATCGAGTTGTAATCATTGAGTTGTAAATAAATAGAAGTGTGATGATCATCATTCATGGAGCATTGTCCCCTAAAACAAGAGAGACATGCCAAATAAAAAAAGGAAAGGCCCCAAAAAAAACAAAAAGAAAATAAAGAAGGGGCAATGCTACTATCCTTTTTTTCCACACTTGTGCTTCAAAGCAGCACCATGATCTTTATGATAGAGAGTTTATTTTTTTGTCACTTTCATATACTAGTGGGAAATTTTCATTATAGAACTTGGCGTGTATATTCCAACAGCGGGCTTCCTCAAATGCCCTAGGTCTTCGTGAGCAAGCAAGTTGGATGCATGAGCTTTCATACATTTATAGCTCTAGTGCATCCGTTGCATGGCAATCCCTACTCCTTGCATTGACATCAATCGATGGGCATCTCCATAGCTCGTTGATTAGCCGCGTCGATGTGAGACTTTCTCCTTTTTGTCTTTTTCACATAACCCCCATCATCATATTCTATTCCACCCATAGTGCTATATCCGTGGCTCACGCTCATATATTGCGTGAAAGTTGAAAAAAGTTTGAGATTACTAAAGTATGAAACAATTGCTTGGCTTGTCATCGGGATTGTGCATGATGAGAGAATTCTTGTGTGACGAAAATGGAGCATGAACAAACTATATGATTTTGTAGGTATGAACTTTCTTTAGCCATGTTATTTTGAGAAGACATAATTGCTTAGTTAGTATGCTTGAAGTATAATTAATTTTATGTCAATATTAAACTTTTATCTTGAATCTTTCGGATCTGAATATTCATACCACAAATAAGAGAATTACATTGAAAATTATGCTAAGTACCATTCCACATCAAAAATTCTGTTTTATCATTTACCTACTCGAGGACGAGCAGGAATTAAGCTTGGGGATGCTTGATACGTCTCCAACGTATCTATAATTTTTTTATTGTTCCATGCTATATTATATTCTGTTTTGGATGTTTAATGGGCTTTATTATACACTTTTATATTATTTTGGGACTAACCTATTAACCGGAGGCCCAGCCCAAATTGTTGTTTTTTGCCTATTTCAGTGTTTCGAAGGAAAATGATATCAAACGGAGTCCAAACGGAATGAAACCTTCGGGAACGTGATTTTCCGAACGAACGTGATCCAGAGGACTTGGAGTGGACGTCAAGCAACCGACGAGGAAGCCACAAGGTAGGGGCGGCGTGCCTACCCCTATGGGCGCCCTCCACCCTCGTGGGCCCCTCGTGGATCCACCGACCTACTTCTTCCTCCTATATATACCTACGTACCCCCAAACCATCGAAGAGCACCACAAAAACCTAATTCCACCGCCGCAACCTTCTGTACCCATGAGATCCCATCTTGGGGCCTTTTCCGGCTCTCCGCTGGAGGGGGCATTGATCATGGAGGACTTATACATCAACAACATAGCCTCTCTGATAATGTGTGAGTAGTTTAACTCAGACCTTCGGGTCCATAGTTATTAGCTAGATGACTTCTTCTCTCTCTTTGGATCTCAATACAAAGTTCTCCTCGATTCTCTTGGAGATCTATTTGATGTAACTCTTATTTTGCGGTGTGTTTGTCGAGATCCGATGAATTGTGGGTTTATGATCCAGATTATCTATGAACAATATTTGAATCTTCTCTGAATTCTTTTATGTATGATTGGTTATCTTTGCAAGTCTCTTCGAATTATCAGTTTGGTTTGGCCTACTAGATTGATCTTTCTTCCAATGGGAGAAGTGCTTAGATTTGGGTTTAATCTTGCGGTGCTCGATCCCAGTGACAGTAGGGGAAACGACACGTATTGTATTGTTACCATCGAGGATAAAAAGATGGGGTTTATATCATATTGCATGATTTTATCCCTCTACATAATGTCATCTTGCTTAAAGCGTTACTTTGTTCTTATGAACTTAATACTCTAGATGCATGCTGGATAGCGGTCGATGTGTGGAGTAATAGTAGTAGATGCAGGCAGGAGTCGGTCTACTTGTCATGGACGTGATGCCTATATACATGATCATACCTAGATATTCTCATAACTATGCTCAATTCTATCAATTGCTCGACAGTAATTCGTTTACTCACAGTAATACTTATGCTCTTGAGAGAAGCCACTAGTGAAACCTATGGCCCCCGGGTCTATTTTCCATCATATTAATCTCCCGTCAACGAGCTATTTCTATTACCGTTTATTTTGCTTTCTTTACTTTTAGTCTTTATCATAAAAATACCAAAAACATTATCTTATCATCTCTATCAGATCTACTCTCGTAAGTGACCATGAAGGGATTGACAACCCCTTTATCGCGTTGGTTGCAAGGTTCTTATTTATTTGTGTAGGTGCGTGGGACTCGAGCATGGCCTCCTACGGGATTGATACCTTGGTTCTCAAAAACTGAGGGAAATACTTACACTACTTTGCTGCATCACCCTTTCCTCTTCAAGGGAAAACCAATGCAGTGCTCAAGAGGTAGCAATAGACAATACAGTAGGCATGCTACATGGACATATGTTCCGAAAGTGATTTTATTATGTAGTTGGCACTACAATGCATGCTATTGTATTACAGTAGTTCAGCAAAATACGTTATGTATAAACGTGTAACCTACTTTGTTTGTTTTTGTCTTATTAGTAACTTATCTGGTACACTAATTTACAAGTTCAAACTTTCAGGAAGCTATGGAAAAAAATGATTGAACAGCCACAACCACCTGAAGGTGACGAGGCTACCACAGGCACAATGTCACCTCTTGCTGCAGTGCGTCAGTATCTCTCCACTAACAGTGCAAAAAGCACCTTCCTGCGTAATTCTGGGTTGGTTGTCAAGGTAACCTCATCCAAATCTCCTACTGAACAAAATCTTCCTGCTAGACAGAGTGATATATCTGTGCTCCATACACAAGTCCAATCCCTAATGGACGTCGTTTTGGAAACAAGATAGTGGTTGACAAAGGCCTAAACATAATTTGGGCCCTCAGTAACAATAGGCCGTTTACAGGTGTAAATATCTCGAGCCCATAAAAAAGATGGGCCTTTAAAAGACCCAAACTGAGATTGGGCCCTGATTGTGCCAAATAACCCACTGGTCTTAGCAGGCCGAAATGGTGGCCCATTTACGAGGCGGATCTTTCACAGCCCAAAATTCGGACGGGCCGTAAATGCGCCGACCTAATACACGGGCCTTTAACAGGCCGGAAGTTCGGTCAGGCTAGATTATCTTCATATTTATATGGGATGTTAATGGGCCTGATGTGACGTTGGGCCACATATGGCCCTTGGATTTCGTCCGACGTTAACAAGCCGAAAATCACAACAGGCCGAAAGTGGCCCAAATCTATAGTGGGCTTCTAACAAGCCGAATGTCAGACATGGCCGAATATGACCCAAATCCTTCACGGTCGTTTATGGGCCGAAAGTTTCAATGGCCTGTAAATGGGCCCAAATGAAGCAGGACCTTTAACAGGACGGAAATACACTGGGCCATAATTCGGCCCATATACTTAGCGGTCTGTTAACGGGCCAGAAGTGACCATGGGCCGCGATGATGACAAGTTTAGGACAGGCCGTTGACGGGCCGATTTGACACTAGCCGTACGGGCCTTAACGGAGAATGTTGGGCCTTTAGCTAGGCCTACCCGTTATGGTCTGCAAAATCTTGTGGGCCTTTAGCTGGGCCGGCCCATTATGGCCCGCAAAATCTCGTGGGCCTTTAGCTGGGATGGCCCATTATGATACGCAAAATCTCATGGGCCTTTTGTTGGGCCGGCCCATTATGGACCGCAAAATCTTATGGGCCTTTAGTTGGGCCGACCCATTTAAACATTATGGGCCACTTTTGGGCTAGTCCACGTGTCAACATATCATAGGCGCATCTCGCCCATTGGATGAGTGACACCTGTGACAACGCGGAGCTGACATGTGTTTCCGTCAGCCAATCAGAATTTTACACGTGGAAAATCCCCATTGGTCCGGGCTGTTAACGGGTTATCGGATCCAAAACCGGACCCTATAGCTTAACGGCGTTCCGTTACGGTGGATGCCACGTGTCGGTCACCCTTGACGAAAGCACTTCTATGATGCGCGATTTATCGTCAGGGAAGTGGACACTTCCGTGATGATAATTTTGGTAATGGCATGGAACACTTCTACGACAGCACAAGTATGACTATCTTGATTCTGTCATAAATTTGTCATGGATGTACATGCATGACAGAAAACATGACCTACTGTGACAAACACGTATCATCACAGAAGTGTATTTTTTTGTAGTGACCCACATATCAAAGTAACGAACGCGAATCATATGAGCATGATGAAAACTAACTTTACAATAATTCCCATGTGTCCTCGGGAGCGCTTTGCTTTATATAAGAGTTCGTCTAGGCTTATCCTTTGTTATAGAAAGGATTGGGCCACCTTGTTGCACCTTCGCTACACTTGTTACTTCTTATCCGTTACGAATTATCTTAACACAAAACTATATATTACCGATAGTTTTAGTGTCTGCAGAGAATACCTTGCTGAAAACTGCTTGTCATTTCCTTCTGCTCCTCATTGGGTTCGACACTCTTACTTATAGAAAGGACTACGATTAATCCCCTATACTTGTGGGTCATCAACCACACTACATAATATATAAACTTACTAGAAGATCAAATAGTTAACGAAACCAAGCATGCTTAACAACTTGGAAATATAGCAATTGTATTTGTTTCTCATGTATTTTGTACAGCCAATTCGATTTATTTCTCACATGCAAGACAATACAAAGTTGTACCCACAAGAATTGAACATCACATTGCAAAATTGAACCAAAAGTTAACTAAACACGACAACTAATTAAGCAAACATTTAATAACTTAGCACCACATTGCACGATATATAGAACATATATACTAGAGGACCAGATTGCATGGTAACAATACATAGGAAAATTCACTAGAATTCGTTAAGGAAAGGCAGGAGCAGCACATGCAACAGGTAAATCGAACATGCTTAACCGGCGTAGCTAGCTAGCTGAACATAGGTCCTTATAGTGAGCTAATAAGACAAGCTACTCCTCATCATCGGAGTTACCGATGGCGATTGGCTCCTTGGACTTGGAAGAGGGCGAGGCCTCCACATCGTGGGTGCCCTCCTCATAGTGGTGAGTTTCCTGATCTGCTCAGGGCACCAACCTGCTGGCTCTGGAGTTGAGGTAAGCACGGGCACGCTGAGAAAAAATCTCGTAGTCTTTGTTGAAGGCACCGACGGTAGCCTCGAGAAAACGCCATGAACTGTCGTTTAAAGAGGCCAGCTGAGTGGCGGCATCGGCGCGCGAGGCATCGACGATGGCCTCGGCTGCGAAGTGCTCCTCCAAGATCTGGGGGTCAACACGAATGGCAGCCATCGTGACATCATCCGCGTGTGCGGCCGCGATTTTTCTTCTCCGCTACCAAATGCTCCTTGAGCTCCTGGCTATATAGCGTGCACCATGTCTTTGGGCGGCGCTTATTTGGAGGATGGGTCAATGATTCAGGTGGAAGGTGTCCCGCTGATGATCGGGGCATTTTGGATGTAGAAGGAGGAGTAGGAGGAGAATATGGGTTCGGGTGTGGATTACCTGCCAAGATCGACCAGGCCGAGCAACGGGAAGGATCATCGACGGTGACGAGGCGGCGCTGCAAGCAAGGAGTGAAGGTTTGAACTTGGAAAGGAAGGCAAAAACAGGGGAAATGTGACTTTTGGTCAGGAGGAGGGGGGAGGTAGATATTGTCGCTGAAGCCGAAAATTTTCAGTTGGTGCAGCGAAAAACTAGAGTGCAAAGAGTCATCAGACACAGTCCCATATTCAGCACCGTGTACGATATGTGAACATCACAAACGATTCATATAACTTACCCCATGTGTGATGAGTTTAAATGTGCAAATTTTGGTCCAAATTTCCCTTGTTAAAGTGGTCATCCATGTCATTGCATAATTTGGGTACACAAAAGAGCCTACAACACACCCACACTTCTTAATCGAGCAAGTTCAGCAATTAAACATTGCTAGTTGACCGAAACATTACTCTAACAAAAGACCGGTGCTCTGATCAAAGACTACTACTCCAGCTGGTGCTCGTCGACCTCCGCCGCATCCTCCATGTCCAGCTCGCACCCGGCGATCTCCTAGGGAAGTGGCTCCATGGCATCCGTCACAACATACTCGAAAAGCATCTTGCCATCTCTTTGGAAAAGACCGCCATGACCTGGGCGTGGGTGACCGCGAGCTGGGATTGGACGGGCTCCATTTGGGCAAGGTATGTCGTGAACAAATGGATGGCTGCTCAAAGACTCTCGGCGATTGCCAACTCTTCAGTTGTGGGTTGCCGACCGCTGTCGAAAAAGCTTCCTGCAATTTGTGCGGTGATCGCCAGGAGCTGGGCATGGCCGACCTTGACATGGGAGTGGGTGGCCTCCATCAGGCCTAAGGTGGCCTCCAGGAATGGACAGCTGCGGTGCTGATGTTTACTACGCAACTTTATTCTTGTAGACTCGTGTTGGGCCTCCAAGCACAGAGTTTTGTAGGACAGTAGCAATTTTACCTCAAGTGGATGACCTAAGGTTTATCAATTCGTGGAAGGCATAGGATGAAGAAGGTCTCTCTAAAACAACCCTGCAACCAAATAACAAAGAGTCTCTTGTGTCCCCAACACACCAAATACAATGGTAAATTGTATAGGTGCACTAGTTCGACGAAGGGATGGTGATACAAGTGTAGTAATGAAAGTAGATATTGATTATTGTAATAGGAACAAAAGTGAGCAGAAACGGTAGTGCAATGCTTGAAAATGAGGCCTAGGGGCCGTACTTTCACTAGTGCAATCTCTCAACAATGCTAATATAACTGGATCATATAACCATCCCTCAATGTGCGATGAAGAATCACTCCAAAGTTCTTATCTAGCGAAGAACATAAGCAGAAAACTTTTGGAGGGTATGAAACCACCTCAAACTTATCCTTTTCGATTGATCTATGGTACTATTCCTACAAGTGTCACAAATAGCTCAAGAGTTCGTACTAAAATAACACCATATGATACTCATCAACCAACTCTAATGTCACCGCGAGTATCTGTAAGTTGATTACACAATATCCATCAAACAATTTCAGATTCATAATACTCAATCAGAAAGAACTTCAAAGAGTGCCCCAAGGTTTCTACCAGAGAAACAAAGACGAGAACATGCATCAACCCTTATGCATAGATTACTCCAATTTCGCCTCGGGAATCCGCGAGTTGAGTGCCAAAATGCACATCAACTGAATCAATATGATACCCCATTGTCACCACGGGTATTCATAGGAAGACATACATCAAGTGCTCTCAAATCCATAAAAGTATTCAATCCGATAACAACGAGATCTCAAAGGGAAAACTCAATTCATCACAACAAGATAGAGAGGGAGAAACGCCATATGATCCGACTATAATAACAAAGCTCGCTATACATCAAGATCGTGTCAAATCAAGAACACGAGAGAGAGAGAGAGAGAGAGAGAGAGAGGTTAAACACATAGCTACTGGTACAAACCCTCAGCCCCGAGGGTGCACTACTCCCTCCTTGTCATGGTGGCCACCGGGATGATGAAGATGGCCACCGGTGATGATTTCCCCCTCTGGAAGGGTGCCGGAACAGGGTCCAGATTGGTTTTTCATGGCTACAGAGGCTTCGGAGGTGGAACTTCTGATCTAGGGTTATTTCTGGGGGTTTATGTATTTATAAGATTTTGTGGCGTTGGTTTCACGCGAAGATGGGCCACGAGGGGCCCACAAGACACCAGGGCGTGCCAGAGGGGGCTGGCGCGCCCTCGTGGGTTGTTCCCACCTCGTGGCTCTTCGGGTCATCCCACGAAACTTCTAGTTCCTCTTATGTTCCAAAAAAATCATAAAAAGTTTAGTTGCATTTGGAGAACTTTTATTTCTGCACAAAAAACAACACCACGGTAGTTCTGCTGAAAACAGCGTCAGTCCGGGTTAGTTCCATGCAAATCATACGAAAATCATATAAAATTGTTGTAAACATGACATGAATACTTCATAACTTATAGATACGTTGTTGACGTATCAGCATCCCCAAGCTTAATTCCTACTCGTCCTCGAGTGAATGATTAAAGAAATAATTTATGAAGTGTGAATGCTAGCATAGTGCATAAGTTTGATCAATGATAATTTTAATCACTTTTCCTAGCATCCTAACAATAAATTTTTCTCAACAAAATCATCATGATAAATCAGCAATCAATTCACATGTTACGGTTCAAACAATGAATTCTCTTGAAACTTAACAACTTATGTTCTTAGCCACCAAACAATTGCAATTCAACTTATTCTCAAGAAAGTCTAAGTAAGAGCTCCACATACTCAATCATCATATAGTCTTCTATGATTGCTAGTACTCAAAGCATATTTTTAGAACAAATGGCATCCATCAAACACTGAGAAAGGTAGGGCTTAATGTTTTGCCTCCCAACTCATTTATCATAGAGATAATTGTCAACAATAATAAATCATGATCAAATATATTTGACTGGCCATATGTGGTTCTTTCCCCACCACATGATGCTTGCCAACTAGAGAATAATTGAGGTTGAAATGAGAATGCATACGATTGATTCTTGCATAAAAGTAAATACTGAAAAGTAAAAGATAGGCCCTTCGCAGAGGGAAACAGAGGTTGGCATGCGCTTTTTCTTTTTGGATGCACAATCTCTTAATGCCAATGAACGCCGCGTTATATTGCCCCTAATGATAGCAACATTTATTATGCAGTCCGTCGCTTTTATTACTTTGCCATCATAAGTTTGTATAGCGCTTATTTTCCCTTACAATAAAAGATCAAACATATTTAGGAGCAATTTTTATTGCTTTGTGCACCGATGAAAACTTACTTGAAGGATCTTATTCAATCCATAGGTAGGTATGGTGGACACTCATGGCAAGAAACCGGGTTTAAGGGTTTTTGGATGCACAGGTAGTATCTCTACTTAGTATGAATTTTTTGCTGGAAAAGAACCTAAGAAAACACTACATGTTGGAGGATCCATAACAATGTAACTTCTATGCAAATATACACAACCATAACTCATTACGTTGTCTTCCTTGTCCGACTTCAACTAATTTGCTCAAGTTTGAAAATAATTAATGGGTATTCACAATCATAGAAGATGTCCAAAATAATATATTTGCATGTGAAAGTTCTCTTCCTTATACCAATTATTCATGAATTGTTTGTATGACCAATATTGTGATTGTCAAGCTTCAATAGATTTCACTTTCTAAACCCAATGCGAAGCTACTACTAGGCATGATATGAACATATAATTTCAACTTCATGATATTCAATTAATTCAACAATTTACCCATAGGATATGAGTGAAGAACGATAGTAAATGACAAACTACTCCAAAAAGATATAAGTGAAGATCAAGCGAGTAGCTAAGTAAATGGGTAGCTATTTGAGGACTCGCTCTTATTTAAAAACTTTCAGATCTAAATATTTTATTAAAACAGCAAGCAAAACAAAATAAAATGACATTCTAAGAATAGCACACATCATGTGAAGAAGCAAAAACTTAGGCTCAAGCGATACTAACCGATAATTGTTGATGAAGAAAGGTGGGATGCCTACCAGGGTATCCCCAAGCTTAGATGCTTGAGACTTCTTGAAATATTGTCTTGGGATGCCTT
Organism: Aegilops umbellulata; assembly: GCA_032464435.1. Classification (NCBI taxonomy): domain Eukaryota; kingdom Viridiplantae; phylum Streptophyta; class Magnoliopsida; order Poales; family Poaceae; genus Aegilops; species Aegilops umbellulata. The sequence goes on from CP136059.1 coordinate 5,831,108, forward strand.
GGGCATCCCCAAGCTTGAGATTTTGTGTCTCCTTAATTCCTTCTATACCACCGTTTCCCTAAATCCAAAAAACTTCATCCACACAAAACTCAACAAGAACTCGTGAGATAAGTTAATATAAATCAATGCAATAACCTTATCATTCTCTACTGTAGCAAATCACTAAAATTATTATTTAACATTGCATACTAAATGCCTCTGCATATTTAATACTCATATCCTTAAATAGAATCATTAAACAAGCAAACATATACAAACAATACAAACATAATAGCAATCTGCCAAAACAGGACAATTTGTAAAGGATGCAAGAAGATTCATACTTATTTAACTCCAAAATTTTTGAAAATTTACCACACTGTAGAAAATTTATCATATCTTATGTTCCAAAAAATTCAAAATTTTATCACATTCTGACTTTTCTAAAGAATTCCCGCACTAGCGTGCAACTTTCTGTTTTCAAACAGCCACATATAGACTTGCAAAATAAGCATGGTAAAGGCTATACTTTACATTTTTATTGATATTAAAGATACAAAACATTATTGTAAATGACAGAAAGAAAATTCTAACAAAATACAATGATGATCCAAGCAAAACACACATCATGTGCCAAATAAAAATATAGCTCCAAGTGAGGTTACCGATAATGTTGAAGACGAAAGAGGGGATGCCTTCCGGGGCATCCCCAAGCATAATTGCTTGGGTCTTACTTGAATATTATGTTGGGGTGCCTTGGGAATCCCAAAGCTTAGGGTCTTGCCACTCCTTATTCTCCTCATATCGATATCTCACCCAAAACTTGAAAACTTCAATCACACAGAACTTAATAAAACTTCGCGAGATAGGTTAGTACGATAAAGACAAATCATTCACTTTGGTACTGTAAAAGGTAAGATTTATAATTTTTCTCACACAATGCCTACTGTACCCTATCATTTCCACAATTTATATTGAGCAATATAATCCATAGAACTAGAAAAAATCAAACTATGCATTGAAAACAGAATATGTCAAAAACAAAACAGTCTATAATGATCTGGACAATGATGATACTTTTGTTTCTCCAAAAGTTATGAACAATTAGGACAACGTAGGAAGTTTGTATATTAATCATGTGAAAAAAATTAAGAATTTTATCACGTTCTAGTGAATTATAGGAATTCCTGTAGTGGGTACATTTTTTCGTTTTTGCATAGAGTCAAGACAACTATCATCCACACTATCCCAAAGGCTTTAGTTTGCACTTTATTGAAACAAAAGTTGTAAAACATGATTACTACAGTAGCTAAACCATGAGAACATGCAAAAACAATAGGGGTAAATATTGGGTTGTCTCCCAACAAGCGCTTTTCTTTTATGCCTTTTAAGCTAGGCATGATTATTTCAATGATGCTCACATAAAAGTAAAGAATTGAAACATAAAGAGAGCATCATGAATCATATGACAAGAACATTTAAGTCTAACCCACTTCCTATGCATAGAGATTTTTTAGCAAACAATTTATGGGAACAAGAATCAACTAGCATAGGAGGGCAAAACAAGCAAAACTTCAAGATTTTGAAAACATAGGGAAGAAACTTGATATTATTGAGATATAACTTTCACATAAAGCATTCTTTCCATGATCCACAAGCATAGAAATTTTATCACTCTCCACATAAGTAAATTTCTTCTCATCAATAGTGGTGGGAGAAAACTCAATAAAATAACTATCATGTGATTGAAAATTAAAACCATGATGACAAGTTTCATGGTTATCATTATTCAATATAGCATACATGTCGTCACCACAATCATCATAGATAGCGACTTCGTTGTCATAATCAATTGAAACCTCTTCTGAAATAGTGGATTCATCATTAAATAAAGTCATGACCTCTCCAAATCCACTCCCATCAATATAATCATCGTAAATAGGAGGCATGTTGTCATCATAACAAATATTCTCATCAAAACTTGGGGGACTAAAAATATCATCTTCATCAAACATAGCATCCCCAAGCTTATGGCTTTGCATATCATTAACATCATGGATATTCAAGGAATTCATACTAGCAACATTGCAATCATGCTCATCATTTATGCCAAACATTTTATTGAATTCTTCTTCTATCAATTGAACGCAATTTTCCTTTCAATCATTTTCAAGAGAGACATGATAAAGACAAATAATATGAGGCCACCTCAATTCCATTTTTTGTAGTTTCCTTTTATAAACCAAACTAGTGATAAAACAAGAAACTAAAAGATTCAACTGCAAGATCTAAAGACATACCTTCAATCACTCACCTCCCCGACAATGGTGCCAGAAAAGAGCTTGATGTCTACTACACAACTTTATTCTTGTAGACTGGTGTTGGGCCTCCAAGCGCAGAGTTTTGTCGGACAGTAGCAATTTTCCCTCAAGTGGATGACCTAAGGTTTATTAATCCGTGGGAGGCATAGGATGAATATGGTCTCTCTCAAACAACCCTGCAACCCAATAACAAAGAGTCTCTTGTGGCCCCAACACACCAAATACAATGGTAAATTGTATAGGTGCGCTAGTTCGGGAAGAGTTGGTGATACAAGTGTAGTAATGATTAAACCTGAGAATGGTTATTAAAAAACTGGGTGAAATGGTTCGGTTCTTACCTTGGGTTTGATTGGTCCAGGTTTTATTGGGTTGAGTCCTTTTTAGTTTTCTTTTGGTTTGGGTATGTGAAGAAACCAGTTTGGTTATAGTTGGTTATGGGTTTAAACAGTTTTGTTATTAGCGGCTATAAACTATGGGTCTAAACCGGTTTCTGGGCATCGGTTATGTGCAATAACCAATGACGCATCGACAACGAGTGTCTTTGATCCGCGTACATGCTGCAGTGCACTATGTAATTATGTATTATGGGGAAACACCACATGCAAATCGAAAGTGTTTGATTGTGCTTTAGCTAAGCAAATGGTTTTAATACACTTGTTGGGTAGCTTTTCAGTCGTGGGCATTGACTTTTTGCCTCTTGTTGTGTGTTGATCGTATCTGAATGATAACTTTGTTCCCAAATTGTTGTAGATGCACTTATGCCTTTTCTATCTCAATTGCTTCTTAACATGTCAATTTGTGCAATTATATGTACATTGAAGCAAACCTATAGTTATGTATTGGGTTTAAACCCACGGTTCTGTATTGGGTTTAAATTAGTTTGGGTGGGAAAAAATAGATGGTTCGGTTTTGGTTGGGCTGAAAATGACATTAAACGGGTATTGTTCAAGTATGATTTTGAGAGATACATGTAGGGGTATGGTTCAAGTATGGTTCAATAATGAAACCATTCTTAGATTTAGTAATGATAGTAGATACTGATTTTTGTAATAGGAACAATAAAAACAACAAGGTAGCAAGTAACAAAAGTGAGCACAAACGGTATCACAATGCTTGAAAATGAGGCCTAGGGTCCGTACTTTCACTAGTGCAATCTCTCAACAATGCTAATATAATTGGATCATATAACCATCCCTCAACGTGTCATGAAGAATCACTCCAAAGTTCTTATATAGAGGAGAACATAAGAAGAAATAGTTTGTAGGGTACAAAACCATCTCAAATTTATCTTTTCTGATCGATCTATAGAACTAGTCCTGTAAGTGTCACAAATAGCTCAAGAGTCCGTACTAAAATAACACCATATGATACACATCAACCAACTCTAATGTCACCTAGATACTCCAATGTCACCACGAGTATCCGTGAGTTGATTATACGATATGCATCAAACAATTTCAGATTCATAATACTCAACCCAACACAAATAACTTCAAAGAGTGCCCCAAGGTTTCTACCGGAGAAACAAAGACGAGAACATGCATCAACCCCTATGCATAGATTAACCCAATGTCACCTCAGGAATCCGCGAGTTGAGTGCCAAAACGACCATCAACTGAATCAATATGATACCCCATTGCCACCGCGGGTATTCATAGAAAAACATACATCAAGTGCTCTCAAATCCATAAAATAATTCAATCCGATAACAACGAAATCTCAAAGGGAAAACTCAATTCATCACAACAAGATAGACGGGGAGAAACACCATATGATTCGACTATATTAACAAAGCTCGCGATACATCAAGATCGTGCCAAATCAAGAACACAAGACAGAGAGACGGATTAAATAGATAGCTAATGGTACAAGCCATCAGCCCTGAGGGTGGACTACTCCCTCCTCATCATGGTGGCTGTCGGGATGATGAAGATGGCCACCAGTGATGATTTCCCCCTCCGGCAGGGTGCCAAAGTAGGGTCCAGATTGGTTTTTCATGGCTATAGAGGCTTGCGACAACGGAACTTCTTATCTAGGGTTATTTCTTGGTGTTTATGTATTTATAGGATTTTTTGGCGTTGGTTTCACACGAAGATGGGCCATGAGGGGCCCACAAGACACCAGGGCGTGCTAGAGGGAGCTGGCGCGCCCTGGTGGATTATACCCACCTCATGGCTCTTTTGGCCCTCCCACAAAGCTTCTACCTCTTTTGTTCCAAAAAAATCATCAAAAACTTTCGTTGCATTTGCAGAACTTTTATTTATGCACAAAAAAACACCATGTTAGTTCTGCTGAAAACAGTGTCAGTCCGGGTTAGTTCCATGCAAATCATACCAAAACCATATAAATGTGTTGTAAACATGGCATGAATACTTCATAATTATATATATGTTGGAGAGGTATCAGGTGCCGCTCTCACCATTTGCTATTCCCGTCGCAGATGTTGTTGCCACCATCCGAGCTGCTGCAGCTGCCATTTTGGCAGCCGTAGCCGCCCGATCGTCGATAGCGGACACACTAATGTAGGTTGTGAGTGCGCTCATGGTGGCTGTGGCCACTCTCTCGCTGGTGTGGGCTGCCAAAGTTGCCCTCACGACGCAGGTCCATGTCCACATCTTTGACAGGCGGTGATTGAACAATAAAATGATATTTGGGATGCTAGTGTGCTTGACGCGCCAACTATGGATTGTAGCGGACAAACTATATCATGTAAGCCATATATGACAATGCTCCTAGATATTTTGTAGTGCATCTCAAACAGTTCGTGGCAATAAACTATGTGTGGTGTACTTGATTTTTCGTTTTGATTTGAAATACAGAATGGGGTCACAGCGGGAGAGGACAATGTTTGAATTGCTGGAACATTTATCTGCAGTGCACATGCAACTATATGAGTGACGTGAAACAAATTGGAATTATTCAGGGTTGTTTTGGACATTTTTATACATTAACTGAGTTTTCTAGGCATTTAAGGTGCATAATTCAAATTTGAAGTACAGGCACATGCTCCTGTGCACCAAAATGGGTTGTAAAATCATACATGAGTCCATGGATGCATGCTTAGGTCCTATGCAAGAAATGGGAACGAATTTCAAACACCTCGGCATCGTGGCTCGGCGCAAACATTGAGATACTTGGTTTTTAAATTCTAGTAAATCCAAAAATCGTCTAAAATTCTTGAAACTTGGCATGTTATCATGGAATGGCAGCAATATGATGTGGTCAAAAATTTGGCCCATTTGGGGCAGGTTTTGGTATAAGCTCCTCGCAAACCAGAGCTTCTCACAAGAAGCCTCGTGGTTCCGGTAGGGAACTTGTCACCTTTGTGGACGAAACGACATTCGTTGCCTCTTCTTGCCTTGAATTTTTTCTAGAGGCAACATAGACTAATAGGAGTGTCGTGTTAAATTTTGGAATTATTCGGGGTTCGTTTGGACATTTGTATACATTAACTGAGTTTTCTAGGCACTTTATGTGCATAATTCAAATTTGAACTACATGCACATGCTCCAGTCACTGGTACACGTCGGTGCTATACAAACGGTTTTAACCCCTTTCGGCGACAACATTTGGAACCGTCGCCAAGTGAGTGTGGTCGATAGGGGGATCCTTCCCACACGACCCAGAAACCGTCGGGTATATGCCCTCCTGGCACACACGCTCGGCAAAATGAGGTCGTGTGCGACCGTCTAGCGCTGAAAGACGGAAATACATACAGTAGAGCTAAAAAAATACAATTATATAGGCGAAATTGTTTCCGGTGCAAGTACATCCCACACAGTCAGTCCGCACTAAACATTTCCATTCGTATGTACACCCCACACAGTCGCTCCAAGGAAAACGTTTCCGTTCACAGGTACATCACACACAATTTTTCACATTAAATCGTTTGTGATAGCATTGCCATTGCACACGATATTAATAATTTTATCGTTTGCGTTATTGAATGCATCACACACGGTGCGTAGAAGAAACTGTGTGGCAAAGGCTGTCCATCACACATAGTTTTTATGTGGTAAACATTTGCGCAAGGTGGCCTAACGCAAACAATTTTCAAGAGAAAGTCGTGTGTGCAGTGGAGATTGATCGCACATGTAGTGGATCCTAGAAATGTTTCTGATCTCCACGTATATCGCAGACGTTTCACTTTCGCAAACCATGTGCAGTGTAATCCCTAATTTAAAAATCACATGTTTTGAATTTGAAAGTAGGCAATCACTTATTTCATATCCAACCATGTTTATTACAAATATAGGTTCAACCACGAATCCATAATTCGATGCACATGTACATATACTGAAGAACTACAGAAGCACCAAGTAAAGAATGATGAACCACAGTTGTACTAAAGACTGTAAAGAGAGAGGCGAAAGACATTCTCGTTGCTGGAGAAGGTGAAGCGGAATGCCCATATTGTGCCCTCCTCCATCCGTAATGCGTGCAAGACTCTAGGCCAACCCCTTGTGATGGCTGCACGTCCATCCTTCACTGTCTTCATTAGGACTTCTCGATGCTCATTGTAGTCTGGATGAAATACTTTAACCTTCATTGCGTGTCCACCAATCATGTACTTTGCGAGGTAATCTTGAGTGAACTACTTCCGAAACCACTGGGAACAAAAAAGATTCAGACATTATTGTCTAACAACTCATTATTTGCAGTAAAAAGAGAAGGCTGCAGAGTTTGTAGTTACCATCCTACAGCTCACTGTTGTGTTGGATAGAGCATAAACAAATAATTTGCGTGCCACCATTCGTATCTTTTTGCTATAATCCTTATTAGTTTCCCCACTTGATGCTTGTTCATCAATATCTCATTGCCCCATACGCAAAAAGGGTCAATGCGTGGATCCTTGCCAAGGGCATATGTACCAACAAGCAACAAGTCAATATTAGAAGCTAACTAGTGTCCAGGCCTAGATCTATATGCACTACATTATGGGACGACGGGGGGAGTACAAGCCGAGGGATGAAGCTAACCTCGGCGAAAAATGGTGGCCACTCCCGTTGTTGTCCTGCATAAGTAGTGGAAAGGCATGATAAGTATAGCAACCTTAACATCAAACAAATATAGTAAAGGTAAACAACATCATATCCAAATGATAGCTTGAATGTGTTGGTTTCAGCATGCTGGTAAAGCAGATATAAAATGGAAGGCAATGTTACTGATAGTAGGCTTAACAGCCATCAAATATTGAAATTCAAATTGGTATTGTTGAAATGAATAGAACGTAGGTAATGCTTAAACATCAGACTGGATAAATGTGTAAAACTGAAATAAAGGGCATGTGTTAACTACACCAGGAATAACTTGAACCAAATATAGCCATTCAAACTGGTATTGATGTAGTCGAGCGGCACAGTTTCGACTTGCACATAATGAACAACACATTGTGAATGACTAAAATAAACAAGGAATAAATGACCAGTATAACAACCAAATAGAGCAATTAAAACTGGACAGAGTCTCACTGCAACCAACCTAACAAGCAAATACAGATAAACATGGCATATGCTTGAAAACTGGACAAATGCTCACTGCAACCAACCTAACAAGCAGATAAAGATAAACAAGGCATCTGCTTGATAACTAGACAAATGCTAAAAACCAACCTAACAACCAAATACAGATAAACAAAGCATCTGCTTGATAACTGGACAAATGCTAAAAAACAACCTAACAACCAAATACAGATAAACAAGGCATCTCCTTGATAACTGGACAAATGCTCACTACAACCAAACTAAGAACCAAATACAGATAAACAAGGTATCTGCTCGATAACTAGAAAAATGCTCACTCCAACCAACCTAACAACCAAATACAGATAAACAAGGCATCTACTCACTATAAACAACCAAATATAGCCATTCGTGAAACTGAAGTGGACAATTCATACTTAAACATCACATAGACCTATTGAACAATACATTTTCGCATAACTGAAATAATTAAGCACAACACAGTTAAAGCACCGCACGAAAAATGCTACTACAACAAAGGATACGGGTTGGCAAGCTAGAAAAGGTAACATTTGCTGATAGAATGTTGCCTCACATTTCATGGACGGGATCCTTCCAGTTGGAAGAGCACAGACCCTTGGTGCGCTCTCTGATGTCACAGATGGGCTATTTCACCTTGGAAGAACCTTCGTGGGCGCCCTCCTTGTGGTCGTGGTCGATGATATCTGACTTGGCAATTGAGGATCCCAAGCCACCGTCGTAGAACATGTCCTTCATAAATGACAAAATGGGCTCGATGGCATATAAAGCTCGCAAATCCTTGACCGCTTGGCAGAGGAGATCAGTGGCAGGGCCGTCGAATAGATCGACGGTGGTTGAACCAGAGGGGTTGGGGATGGACTACTTAACCTGTGACATGGCTCGTGTGAAGTCGTCGGTGTGGACGAGCTTGATGTCGTTGCCAGCTTTCCTGAGATATAGTAATACGCTAGCCCGTTGACATGAAGCCTTCGGCATGGCAACATAGTCAACGTCTTCGCCGGCTCCCGCGGAGGCGTGTTGCTCCGGGATCGACAGGTCGGGGCGAACGGCGGCTACCTCGCCAACGTCCGCCGGAGAATCCATGATAAACCTCTTCTTGGCCGAACGCTCGTCGGGCTCCCCGGGATACGTGGTCGAGCTTAGGATGCGACATTCTAGAGCAGTGGATGTGGATCTGGCGAGGAGGGACACCGCAGGCCTCATCTAAACTCAGGGGAGTGGGCGGCGGTATGGGAATCGCTGGGTAACCTGAACTTTATTATCTTAGCTAGGAGGAACGGGCAGACCGGCAGGGGTTGGCGGCGGCTACCGCGAGCTAGGGTTCGAGGGGGGAGGGGGTGGGTGGGGTACTGTAGAGGGGGTTGGTGTTTGAGGATACGCTGTGGCTACTAATTTTTTTAGTAATGGTGGATGGAGATGGTGGTGGACGAGGGAGGGCGACGGTTCAAATGCCTCAGCTACTGCAATTTTACTATAAGGTCGGTGCTGGAGGAGTGTGGGCGACAGTTGAAATATGGAGGCTACTAAAATTTGGGTAAAGGAATTGATGCGGGGCGGGAGTTCCCAAGATCACGCACGGTCCTATAACAATATGTGTGTATGATAATAAGGAAAAGTGGCGCGGATCCGCCGATTTTTGCAACGCTCAAGGCGAGTAGTTTGTTTTTTATATTTCTATCTAGCTGGTCTATTGCACATGGTTCGTCCTAATTTCCAAATAAACTTACCCGCCTTTAGCTTGCACAGGTGGTGGTTTTACAGCGCACTTGCATCGCACACGGTTAAGCCAGTACCTCCACCCTTTGCTCGCGCTTGCGTGGTCGTGGTGATTTCAGCGCACTTGAATCGCACACGGTTGAGCCAGTACCTCCACCTTAATTTGCTCACGCTTGCGCAGGCGTGGTGATTCACATCTCACTTGTATCACACACGGTTAAGATACCCCGTGTCCGTTGAGCGTCATCAGAGTCTTTGCAGCAAAAAATAACGTTAGAGAGGGTCAAAAGACATCCACACCAGCATGTGTCCCAAAAATATATGAGTGAAAAGGGTGGTTTGTGATGTTCAAAATTCCAATGCACAACTTTGACCACACGGGCCCGCGCGTCGTTGAAGATCGATGAGAGGGGCCAGAAGTCAAGAACCACCAGGAAGTGGCCAAATATATGTACGAATATTGGGGATGTTTAAAACTTTAAATACACAATGCATAATTTTGGTGGCACTTGCCTCGCAAACCCGAAAGCACCCTAACAACCACCAAGCTAGGATATATATAATGATATAATGTCATACCTAGCTAGGATGCTTGTCCCACCACCTCCCACTTCGTCTCAGCGGGGCGGATGCATGTAATGATCGATACTTTGGTCATACATGCATGTTGCCATGACCTACCATAAGACGGACCAATGAATCTGTCGTTTGGTCAAATGACAGTTGTTGTTGTCGATAAACCGCTTGGGCCAATAGATTGAACCATCATAAAAATCATATGAGAGGGACCACAAAAGCAGCACCTCTTGCATGCGGCCCAAAATGATATGCGTTGGGAAGGGGTGTTGTGTGTTTTCAATATAGAATAATGTACAATTTAGATGTGCTGCCTACCTCTCGATACAGACAACAACCATGAAGGCAAGGTAGTTAAGGACGAGATACGCAGGGTTTGATGTAGGTCAGACCCAAAAATCCGAGCATATGGGAGGGAATCCTGACAACGCATGAGCTCAAGCTTTGGTTGACCGACATTTGATGGTGACCGGCCCTAACACGAACTAGGAGGAATCCATTCATGGACAACACATACCCCTCATTATTGGTTAAAGGGATGATATATATACACTCGGGGAGCCCACAAATATGCGCGTCGTCACAAAAAACCGCACAAGGGAGATGTGGTCGATCAGAAAATATGTATGGGCACGATGGTGTATGATGTGTTTAAATCCCAAATGCACAACTTCGATGGGCCACCAACTACATTACACACCGAACACCATACCCGACTCCAAGCCTGGTTCAATATGTACGATGTCAGTTTCCCAACTTCGAGGCGGCGACGGTAGGGGGGTCGTCCCACGCATGCGTTCAAACTTTATAATGTCTAGCATGGGACACATCTATATATATCTATACATCTATACACCTATATAGTGTGCGAATAACTTTGAAAGTTGGTCGTTGGATGAAGCCAATCCGAAGGTACAGAGATGGCAAATCCGAGCACTACTGGCCGTTGGATATCATCTACATTCCACCAGATTCTGCCACATGTACAATCTAGAAGACTCCATGGTTGAACTTAAGCATAATGCACAAACCTCAAAACACAAGCACTTATCCTTTGTTCTCTAGAATCTTCCATATCTTAATTGCCCAAACTTTTTTTTTCTAAATGAATTGTCACTTTTTGTTTTTACCTTTACAATGCACAATTCCATGAATCTTAAAAAAGATTTTTTATAAAACTAATTGATTTTGGATGAGATGAACTATACGAATTAAACGAACATCTAAATCATGCATATATGACTCAAAGCTTACATGCTATAGTGTGGTATTTATTCATAATTTCGTTACCAAATCTCATGCGTGCAATGCACGTGTACCTTACTAGTATCAATAGGAAACCATCATGGTTAAACCCTTCTCATTGTTGGGTCATAGGGATAGATTGTGTGGGGCCCCGTAATTGTCGGTAAAGGATAGTATATATACCTCGGGGAGCGCATAGATATGTGCCGCATCTATAAGCCGCGCAAGGGAGACATGCTCGAGAAGAACACCCTGCCCCCTATACCCTGCATGCAACCTGAAAAAGGTTTATATAATCGCCATGACAGGTCAAGTCAATCATTCGTTAACTTTTTAGAGGAAAAAATAACCCATAAAACATAGTAGGTTTATATAATCGCCATGGCAGGTCCAGTCAATCATTCTTTAATTTTTTTAGACTAAAAATAACCCATAAAAACATAGTCTACAAATTAGCAAAACAAGGATCCCAAGGTTTATATAATTGCCAAGATAGGTCACTATAGAGATATGCAACTTCCCACCGGGTCACCCATCCTTGGACTACTCTAGCCCGGGCATGCTTAACTTTTGCGTTCTATTCGACTAGGCTAGCGGATGGGAAGCCGGCCCTTGCTGATAAGAATTGCCTCCTTGCCTATAAGGCGTTTCACGCTGGTCACCCTATGGGGCCTACTCCCTCCTATCACACACATTTGTGCTTTTAGAAACTGTGTGGGATATTTTACATGGCCGGTGAGTCCTCGCTAGCCTTTAATGAGCACTGACACTGGTAGCGTGAAAACGATGGGAGAAGAGGCGGGACACCAATGAGAGGAGTGGCGAGAAACAGTAGCCTGTTTTGAATGTAAACCTAGTAGAGAAACAGTGCTTACGCATGTACTGCATGTGCTGTCGAAAGGGCTCAGGTTTGCCGTTTGATTTGGGAGAATCCAACGGTGCACATGTACGATCCGTGGGGTTTGGGTTGTGGCCAACCAGAACACACGACTAAGATCGCGTGCGCAGCGGGGGGGGGGAGAATATCATGGGCAAACCAACATTCGGCAGAAACCGGTGAAAACCACGAGAAAAAGATGTTTTGAAGTTTCAAATTTTTTTGAAAAAATGCGGGATGTTAAGAGGATGATGTTTTATTGCCACACAAAATTTCAAGTTGAAACACATTACGAGATGTGAGCTATGAAAAAGACAAACTCAGCGTTGAATAGTGCCGAATAGTAATGTCACTATTCAGGGCTAAATTTGTCTTTTTCATAGCTCATATCTCGTAATGTTTTTCAACTTGAAATTTTGTGTCGCAATAAAACATCACCTTCTTAACATCCCAATTTTTTTCAGATTTTTATGAACTTTAAAATATGGTTTCCATGAAGTTTTCATTGAATATTGGCTTTCGTGAGTGAACTGTGTGCTATTTGAAAACATTTTGTGAGAAGAATCTCGGTTTTTAAATCCCCGTAAATCCAAAACTAAGCCGAAAATCGTGAAACCTGGCATTGTGTCACGATATGGCACTTATATGTTGAGGATTTTCTTTGTCCATTGTGGCACAAGTTTTATTACAAGCCTCTTACAAACCGAAGCTTCTCTCAAAGAAGCCTCGTGGTTCCGATAGGGAAACGTGTCCCCCTTGTGGGCGAAACGTAATCACTGCCTCTTTTCACCTTGTATTTTCTTCTACGGGCAACATGGAACGGCCGTATATCTGTGCTAAAATTCAAACTTATTCAGGGTTCGTTTGGCCTTTTTATACACTAATTGAGTTTCCTAGGCATTTAATGTCCATAATTCAAATCTGAACTACAAATACATGCTCCAGTTCACCAAAATGGCTAGAAAAATTATACATGTGTTCTTGGGTGCATGTTTAGGTCCCATGCCAAGAATGGGAACGAATTACAACCGTACCGGTGTCATGGCTCGTCCTCAAACATTTCGAATCTCGGTTTTTAAGTCCCCATAAATCCTAAACTCACTAGAAAGTCATCAAAGGTGGCATGGTGTCACGTCATGGCACATATATGTCGTGGTAAAAACATTGTCCAATTTGGGCCAAGCTTTATTACAAACCTCTTACAAAAACCAGAGCTTCTCTCAAAGAAGCCTCGTGGTTCCGATAGGGAAACGTGTCCCCCTCATGGGCGAAACGTAATCACTGCCTCTTTTCGCCTTGTATTTTCTTCAACGGGCAACATGGAACGACAGGATATCCGTACTGAAATTTAAACTTATTCAGGGTTCGTTTGGCCTTTTTATACACTAATTGATTTTCCTAGGCATTTAATGTCCATAATTCAAATATGAACTACAAATACATGCTCCAGTTCACCAAAATGGATAGAAAAATTATACATGTGTCCTTGGGTGCATGTTTAGGTCCAATGCGAGGAATGGGAACAAATTACAACCGTACCGGTGTCATGGCTCATCCTCAGACATTTTGAATCTCGGTTTTTAAGTCCCCATCAATCCCAAACTCACCAGAAAGTCATCAAAGGTGGCATGGTGTCACGTCATGGCACATATATGTCGTGCTAAGAACATTGTCCAATTTGGGCCAAGCTTTATTACAAACCACGTATAAAAACCGGAGCTTCTCTTAAAGAAGCCTCATGGTTCCGATAGGGAAACGTGTTCCCCTTGTGGGCGAAACATAATCACTGCATCTTTTCGCCTTGTATTTTCTTCCACGCGCATCATAGAATGACATGATATCCGTGTTGAAATTTAAACTTATTCAGGGTTCGTTTGGCCTTTTTATACACTAATTGAGTTTCCTAGGCATTTAATGTCCATAATTCAAATCTGAACTAATAAATACATGCTCCAGTTCACCAAAATGGCTAGAAAAATTATACATGTGTCCTTGTGTGCATGTTTAGGTCCCATGCCAGGAATGGGAACGAATTACAACCGTACCGGTGTCATGGCTCGTCCTCAAACATTTTGAATCTCGGTTTTGAAGTCCCCATAAATCCTAAACTCACCAGAAAGTCATCAAAGGTGGCATGGTGTCACGTCATGGCACCTATATGTCGTGGTAAAAATATTGCCAATTTGGGCCAAGCTTTAATACAAACCTCTTACAAACCGGAGCCTGTCGCAAGAACCCTCGTGGTTTCGATAGGGAAACCTGTGACCTTGTGGGCCAAACGATAATCACTCCCTCTTCTAGCCTCATATTTTCTTCTACACGCGACACGGAACTACTGGAGATTCACGCTGAACTTTGAAATTATTCAGGGCTCGTTTGACCTTTTTTATTCATTAATTGAGTTTTCTAGGCATTTAATGTCCATAATTCAAATCCAAACTACAAATACATGCTCTAGTTCACCAAAATGGCTACAAAAAATGTACATGTTTCCTTGGGGTGCATGTTTAGGTCCCATGGAACGAATGGGAGCGAATTCAACCGTCTCGCCGTCCTGGCTTGGCCACAAACATTGAGAATCTCGGTTTTAAGTCTCCGTAAATCCAAAACTCACCAGGAAATCATGAAACTTGGCATGGTGTCACTACATGGTACATATAATTGTCCAATTTGGGCGAAGCTATACTACTAGCCTTTTACAAATCGGAGCCTGTCGCAACCCTCGTGGTTCCGGTAGGGAAACATGCCACTCTTGTGGGCGAAACGATAATCGTTGCCTCTTCTCGCCTTGAACTTTGTTTTCTACATGCAACATAGAATAACAGGAGTGTCGGGCTGAAAATTGAAACTGTTCAGGGTTCGTTTGGCCATTGTATATATATATTACTAATTACTAAGTTTTGCATGCATTTAATGTAGTCCATAATTCAAATTTGAACTACAACCACATGCTCCAGTAAAGCAAAATGGGTGGGAAATCGTACATGTGTCATTGGGTGCATGTTTAGGTCTCATTTAAGGAACGGGAATGAATTACAAACTTGTCGTTGTCCTGAAACATTTAGAATCTCGGTTTTTAAATCCCAGTAAATCAAAAAGTCACCAAAAAAACATGAAACTTGGCATGATTTCATAACATGGCACATATATGCCGTGGTAAAAAAAATCGTCCAGTTTGAGAAGAGGCACACACATTAGTAACCAATGAAGTCCTTTTTGAAACAAAAAGCTGACACGTTAATATCGCAAACGGTTGTATTATATTAACCGTGTCGAAATTTAACCATACTCGGTGGCGTGCGTGCAGCTGTTTGATTAGACGGGACGAGCGTGAGAAGTCCGCCGTCCAGGCTTGAGTGGACGCGTGCGAGCAGTCCGCCGCGCAGGCTCGACGGGACGCGTGCATCATATCCACCTCACAGGCTCAACGGGACACGTGCGAGCAGCAAGGCCGCCCATGCTCACCGGGAAGCGAGCTCTTTGACCTCCATGCACCAGCCACCGCCCGCCTCGCTCACAACTTCGCCATTAATGGGTTAATTAAAGAACCTAGACGGAGGGTGTTTGCTTGTGATCCCATGGTAGCATTTGCTTTGTTCGTGTTTTCAACTCGTATTACGCCCTTATTTAAATTGCCACATAGGGCAACGGATAATACGACCATAAGTAAAATGGCAACGAATAATATGACGACAAATTTACAATGGCACAGATAATAATTGTCTTACGTATTTCGGATAATTTAAAATGCCACATGCGGCAAAGGCCGGAATACACGGGGGCAAGAGAATAAGGAAATTGCAGACAATGATCTGGGTCGCTACAGTCTCTACTCGTCGATGGATCGCCGGGCGGTGAAATCCTCCAGCTCCTTCTTCAACTCCTCACGATTTTGCTTGAAAGCAGCCACGGATTCCTCCACCTCCTGCTCGTGCTTGATCCGGAGCTTCCTCAAGCCACCCATCAGTTCCTCGACGACCGCTTTCAGTGTCATCTCCAAGGCACTGCTCTGGTCATGCAGCATCTTCCAGCCGGTGGCCTCTTCCTCCTTCTCGGCGACCAACTTGAGGAGCTTCGTATTGTCACCCATGAGTTGCTCGACAAGGCTGGTCGCCTTGTCAACCGAGGCATCGGTGATCTTGAGCAGCTTCATCAAGCCGTCGACCAGCTCCTGCTGCGTAGTGACGCCAGCGAGAATGTCGTCGTCGCTGGCTAAGGACTTCAGGAATGCCGGCTTGTTGCGATGGCCGACACCGCGAATGCTCTTGTGAGAGCCATCACGTGCCAGTGAGAGCTCGTTCGAGAGCTCCGCGGCGTGCCGGGACATCTCTGTTGCGGCTGCGGCTTCGCAGCGGGACCTCTCTAGTGCTTCCATGGCCTTGGTCTTTGCTGCCTAGTTATATGTCCACCCTAAACTCCTCCTACCCGTCATGGCAGAACGACTTGACAGAAAAAACCAGTTTTGTGGGCGATGAGGAGAGGAAATGTGAAGTAATTTTCGAGTGCGTAGTTTTAATAGCTCGGTGCTAAGTGAGAACACATATTAGTTTGACAGGTGTGAGCATATTTGCAATTACTTACTGCGTTGTAATCAACAATGTCATGAGAAACAAGGTCAAAATTTATTGATGGCAGAAGGTTGACCACGTGGTTGCTCGCTGTTGAGGCGGCAGCAGCGCGCTCCGCTCTGGCGTCCCTCCACGCGCTCTGCTCGCCGTTGAGGCAAAGTTACAATGGCAACGGTTAATAATTCTTAATAATTGTCTTACATATTCAGGATAATTTAAAATGCCAAATGCGGCAAGGCCTGGAACACTCACGACCTACATATGCATACAATTATAATAAAATATAAGCTAAAAGGCTGAGCTGGCGACCTTCCGACGATGGTCTTCTCGGACTCCATGATCAGCATAGCACCCTTGCGGCCATTCACTCCAAGTGTCCCGAACCGCCTCCGCCTATGGAGCTGCTGGCGCTAGGAGGCTCTTGGGGCTGTTGGGCCTCTTCCAGAAGAGCTTGACAGCGTGCAATCGCGTGCATGACAACTCCACGGAACTGCTCCATTTCCATGTCTCTGGCCTGGTAGCAAATTCTGTCGATCACCTGCATCCTTAGGATATCACGTTGGAGATGTTCTACTTCATCGGGGATGTCAACTCCGCCAAGGATGCGCTCGAGCCTGGCCACCACATCATCGGGATCGAGGTTAACATGGCCGCCGCGGGCAATGATGAAGCCGCAGGCTGCCTTTTGTCTTGACTAAATCGCAGAGATCCTCTGCCCATTCCTTGCGGGGCATCAGGCTCTCGATGAGCACTGGTGACGACGGCTCTTCGGGTGGGTCGTCGATCATGCCGTCGAGCAGCTCTGGATCTTTTGCACGATGGACGACAAACTGCTCATCACACCTCCTCTGCAATATGTCGATTGTGCTCCCAAGGACTGTGACGCCGATATCGCTGCCGATGGGCCATGGTGCCTGCACCGGCCGATGAAGCTCTTGCTCCCCGACCTGCTTCAGCTCGTTCTCCTCGCCGAAGATGTAACGCAGGTAGGCGTCGACGTCAAAGCTTTGGTCGTTGCCTGGCATGCTTGGAATAACTAATGGTCGATGGGTGAGGACTAGATCTTCGCAGAGTGTCGCGGTGTGTTGCCGCCTGGGTTATATGCAGCAAGCCGTTAGCTGGTGGTGAGAAACCGGTGAGGGAATAGGCGTGGATTTTACAATTCACCCATGTGGAGCATGGGAAGCATTCGCTGGAGCGTGGGAAAAACTAAGTGGAGCACACACACAACCCGAATACCGTATCAGGTGCCACGTGTTATTTATCACACAAGTGGTAACAAAAGGAAATGTATGTGTAACTTACTAATCATCGCACACGAGTACTCGCAGATGCATCGTGTGCGATACTCCTAGCCACCGCAAGCAACTAGTTTGCATTTTTCATAGTTTATTGTACACACAGAATCACACACGAACTAACTTTATTAACTGTCTATGTTGTAATTTCTCATCACAAACAATTCATCCGAGCCGGCTGTTTGCCACGCATCACACACATCTTGTTAAGTTTAACCGTTTCTGTTGTGTTCGCTAATCGAAAACAGTTCGTCCGAGTGAACCATATGCCCTATATCACACACACCTTGATCTGACCAACCGTTTATGTTGCACTCCCTAATAGCAAACGGTTCATCGGAGCGAACTGTATGTCGTATATCGCACACACATTGATATGGCTGCCCGTTTCTGTTGTTCTGCCTCATCGCAAACAGTTCGAACGGGTTAACTGTGTGCCCTGAATCGCACACGCAACTAAATCTGAACCATGTTTGATGGCTCCGCCATCGCAAACATTTTGCACCTTTTTTAACGGGTTTTTTACATCCCTGTTTGTGATTAATGCATCGCACACAGTTTCATCAAAGGGTCTCTGATCGTAGTGTCGTGTTAGTAGCATCCTGCGGTAGTGAGTGCACCAAAATGGGTTGAAAAAACATATATGTATACTTGTGTGCATGCTTAGCTCCCATGAAAGAAATAAAAATGAATTTCAAACACATCACCATCGTGGCTCGGGCGCACACATTGAGATACTCGGTTTTAAATTTTAGTAAATCCAAAACTCGTCTGAAATTCATGAAACTTGGCATGTTATCATTGAATGGCACAAAAAAGTTGTGGTAAAAAATTCGTCCCATTTGGGGAACATTTTGGTATAAACTCCTCACAAACCAGAGCTTCTCACAAGAAGAATCATGGTTCCGGTAGGGAACATGTCACCTTTGTGGACCAAATGATATTCGTCGCCTCTTCTTGCCTTGAATTTTTTTTCTATAGGCAACATAGGCGAATAGGAGTCTCGTGTTAGATTTTGTAATTTTTCAAGGTTTGTTTGGACATTTTTATACATTAGCTGGATTTTCGATGCATTTATGTGCATAATTCAAATTTGAACTACAGGCACATGCTCTAGTGCACCAAATTGGGTTGAAAAAAATCATATATGTGTACTTGTGTGCATGCTTAGGTCTCATGCATGAAATGTGAATGAATTTCAAATACCTCAGCATCGTGGCTCGACCGCAAACACTAAGATACTTGGCTTTTAACTCCTAGTAAATCCAAAACTCGTCTGAAATTCATGGAACTTGGCATGCTATCATGGAATGACACCAACATGCTATGGTGAAAAGGTTGTCCTATTTGGGGCAGGTTTTGGTGTACGCTCCTCACAAACCAGAGCTTCTCACAAAAAGCATTGTGGTTCTGGTATGGAACGTGTCACCTTTGTGGACAAAATGATATTTGTTGCCTCTTTTTGCCTTGAATTTTTTCTAGAGCCAACATAGAAAATAGGAGTGTCGTGTGAAATTATGGAATTATTAGGGATTAGTTTCGACATTTTTATACATTAACTGAGTTTTCTAGGCATTTTATATGCATAATTCAAATTTGAACTATAGGCACATGCTCCAGCGCACCAAAATTGGTTAAAAAATCATATATGTGTCCTTGGGTGCATGCTTAGGTCCCAAGCGAAAAATGGAAATGAATTTCAAACACCTCGGCATCGTGGCTCAGCCGAAAGCATTTAGATACTTGATTTTTTAATTCTAGTAAATCCAAAAATCGTTTGAAATTCATGAAACTTGGCATGGTATCAGGAAATGGCAGTAACATGTTGTGGTAATTTTCTTGTCCCATTTGGGGCAGGTTTTGGTATAGCCTTCTCACAAACCATAGTTCCTCACAAGAAGCCATCGTGGTTCCCACAGGGAACGTGTCACCTTTGTGGACGAAATGACATTTGTTGAAAAAAATGACATTTGTCGTCTCTTCTCGCCTTGAATTTTTTTCTAGAGGCAATGCAAACCAATAGGAGTGTCATATTAAAATTTGAAATTATTTGGGGTTCATTTGGACATTTTCATACATTAACTTAGTTTTCTAGCTATTTTATGTGCATAATTCAAATTTGAACTAGAGGCACATGCTCCAGTGCACTAGAATGGGTAGAAAAATCATATATGTGTCCTTGTGTGCATGTTTAGGTCTCATGCAAGAAATGAGAATGAATTTAAAACACCTTTGCTTTGTGGCTCAGACGCAAACATTAGGAAACTTGGTTTTTTATTTCAGGTAAATCCAAAACTCGTCTGATATTCACGAAACTTTGCATGATATCATGGAATGGCACCAATATGTTGTGGTATTTTTGGTGCCAAATTTTAGAGAAGGCACACGAGTTAACAACCAACAAAGGCATTTTGAAACAAATAGCTGACAATTATCATATGAAACGTTTGTATAATTTAAATCATGGGCGTTCTGCTAACCATTCACGTGACACCACGCGTCACCCTTCTATTGGCTAGGAGGTGCCATGCAGGCAGCTGCTTGAGTAGATGGGAGGCGTGCGAGCGCAGTCCACTGCGCAGACTGACTGGGAGGCGTGCGAGCAGTCCTTCGCTGCGCAGGCTCATCGGGAAGCGTGTGAAATGTACACCGCACAGGCTCACCTGGAAGCGAGCCCTTTGACTTCCATCGCATTCCGCCTCGCTCCTAACCTCTCCATTAATGGCGTCGGAGCCGCTGTTTAATACAGGCGGCCTTACTCTTTGCCTCTCTTTCCCCTCTCGCAGACCTCCACCAACACCATGGCACAGAAGGATCATCTCCCACTAGTCTTCCAGTTTGGTGAAGTCGACTCTGAGCCGGAGGAGATAGAAAATAAGCAAGAATGGGGCCTCATGGACATAGCCCTCAACGAGTTGGCCATGGTGGATGCTGCCCCCGTGCCTGTCCCAGCTACCATCCTAGCGCTCGTGCCAGCGACCATCCCCGTGCCATTGACGGGCTAGTCGCCGAGCACCATCGCAATGCTGGAAGCCACGGGCGTCAGCGAGGTCCTCACGGACCTGTGCGAGCTCGTGTACATGCCAGCGCCAGTGTCCGTGCTCGCCCCTATACCCACTGTGGCGTCGGTCCCCATGTGTTTTCCTGCACCCACCACACACCCCAGCGTCATCGGACGTCACAGTTGATTGCTACCTCGTAGCATCGTAAGTCACCGTCCTTCCGCTCCACGCCCGTCAATCGCGGGACGATAGGGTCTTTAATTTCCAAGACAAGAACATTTTGGGCTGTCTTGAAGACTTGAACAACGGCGCCCGAAGGACGACAACGACAATGTCGATGCAGCATGGCGCCTTCGGCACCGCCGTAATTAGTTGTTTTGGGTTTAATATTGTATCTTGATCATATGAATGTAAAGTCACAGTGTGGCTGAATGAAACCTATGGTTTGAACAAACTTGCGTTTTTCTCTCTGATGTACATACTTATCAAAGGAACTTTTTAAAAAACATCAATGTTTTTTAAATTAAAACACTCATCGTAAACATTTTAGATAGAACACTCGTATGCAAAGCGAGAGCTATGGTACTTCCGCAGCAAGCCAAGGAAAATTTTGCCGCGTAGGATTGGTGCATCTCTTTATCGGAAACGTTTTATATATTACACCCATATGCAAATAGAGAGTTATGGTCCTTCCCCGGTAAGCCAAGGGAAAATTTGCCGCGCAGGACTTGTGCATCTCTTCATCGCAAATACTTCAGATTGAACACCACATGCAAAGCGAGAGCTATGGTTCCTTCGCCACTAAGCCAAGAAAATCCGACGCACATGATTTGTACATCCCTTCATCGCAAACGATTTTTTATGATGACCCGTGTGTAACCATGTACAGACAATTTGGTAAGATTTGCATCTGCCATATTGGGTATATTTCCATTTGTCAAACTGGAAACATTGGCATTAGTCGATCTAGTAACATTGCCATTTGTCAACATTGTAACACTGTCATTTGTCAAAATTTGTAGCTAAAAATCACTAGCATTGTCTAATTTCGCAACTGAAATTCAGTAAGCATAGATATCATTCATAGATTAAGCAGTCATTCTTTATAACAACAGTTCAACTTGACACCTGAATCAAACAAACTTTCCCCCAATTGTTGCCAACCACGTACTGAAATAGCTAGTTCAACTATATATACTACCTAATTTAAAGTTTAAAGTATGTACTATAGTTCAGCCATATCTATAGTCAGATGATTTGAACAAAATAGCCCCTGAATACTACTACGAAGGGGCTTTGTACTACTTTCAGCAGACTCTACTCCGCCGAGCGCGCTTAGTAAGAGGCAAAGGAGGAGGAGCCTACCGACGAGCTGGAGAACTGGAATCCGGTGCCTGCCGCTGCGGCACCTTTAGCGACGTCCACCTCGAGCGCCCTCTGCCGCTCCAGATGATCCCTCTCAAAGCGGTAGGACTCCTCGTAGATCTCTGCATTTCGCGCCACAACGGTGACGTGTATTGCGGCCACGACGGTGATAAGACACTTTACGTGCTCGACCAGGCGCTCCTCCTCCTTCTATAGGAACTTGATGTAGCGCGCATGGTCATTGACACACATGCGGGGCTCCACCTCCCCCTCCTGCCTTCGGGCGGCAGTGGTGGAGCGGGTCATAACCCCGACGGACGACGGTGAGATGACGGCCACGACGGCCACCTCCCGCCTTCGGGATGTGGTGGCGGAGCGGGTGATAGCCACGGCGGCCGACAGTGAGGTGGCGGCCATGACGGCCACCTCGCACCTTCGAGCCATGGTGGCGAAGCAGGCGATGGCCCTGGCTTTCGACGGTGGTGTGGCGGCCACGGCGACAGATGATGGGGTGGCGGCAATGCTGGCTAGCAACAGCTGCCGACGGGCAGCGGCGGCGGAGCATGTGGTGGTTGTTGTGCACACACCCAACAGGGACGCCACGTGTAGTACACGATGTCGAGGACTGCGCCGCCGCAACCGCGGTGTAGCCTCCCAGCTAGAGCTGTCCTCTGAGGACGACAGAGTGGCTGAGTGACGACGACGGACCGGTGCCATTGTCAATTATGGGAGAAGCAGACGAGATATGCTACAGGGAGGGAGGAAAAAATGTGACGTAGGACTCGCCGGCCGTGAGGGTTTATATAGCAGGTCGGTAAGCATAGGGGTTTGGGGCGATTTCACCGAGTCAGGCGGGGAGTTTGCGCGGCTGTGCGCGGGAACCTGCGCTGTTGTGCGGGAACAGGCTCACCGACAATTATTGGCGCCTCTTCGAGCCACCATTTGGCCAAAGGAACACATGTGTGGTGCTCAAGCTTGCGCTCGAAGCCTTCTGCGGCAGCGCGTTCACAAAACGTGCAAGAGGAAGACGAAATGACACGTACACATACGGCTAATAAAGAACGTTTGCGATTTAATTACCTAACACACGGCCGCTCTCTATGCAGCGTCGCGAATGATTGTTCGCCCACCATGTGATGTGGAACGCGACGTAGTTTCACATCATGCTACCGGCTCACAACTGTCGTCCGGCTTGTAGACGACCATTCCTTGTGTGTCCAGCTGCTCTATGCGTGTGGTTGCTTGTGGTTGAGGAGGCCGCGGCGGGCTCTGCTCATGTCCCTCCGCGCACTCTGGCAGCGTTTGGTGCCGGCACACGATCATGTACATTTGTGCTGCCATTATGCATCCGGTTGCGCCGGGCGCGGCACCACGATGCAGTTACTTGCTGTAAAAATTGCTATGCGGACATGCCGAGAATCCAGGCAGCCCAGCCCCCATTTAAGCCCGCGTCCATTTACCTTAATCTCTCGTGCCCCATGACACAGTAAGCACATCCGCGATGACGAATACAGAGAGGATATCCAGTGGCTCCAATGGCGCTCCCCGTGGCTCCAATGGCACTCCCAGCGGCTGACGACGGCAACGGGCGGCAGTTCACCACGCCTCATGTAGTGGACACCCACATGAGTGGGAAGGACCTCTCGGTGGTGTACACGAATGAGCCGATCTCTGTGGAGAGCTTCATTGACACTATGGAGCAGTTGCTTGCTGAGGACAAGTACCAAGTGGTCTTCTTCGACCTTGAGTTCACCGGCGGTCGTGCCAGGTATGATCAGAAGGTTGCCGTCGCCCAGTTGTGCATGCACCGTGACGTCCTCATTTACCACTACCACCTAGCCACAAGGCCTTGCAAGCATTTCGCCGGGTTTATCAACAACCTCGACTACAGTTTTGCTACAATGGACACAAACAACGATCTAAAAGCGCTCAAGATTTTGAGGTTGCCCTGCCGGAATCTTGTTGACATCTGTGACCACTACACGGTCTGGGGCAGCACGAAGAACAATCAGGACTCCCTGGTTGACCTCGCCTCAACCATCATCGACCCCTGCTACATGAAGATGAAGGATGAGAGTAAGAAGGACAAGATCGCCTGGCACAGTACCTGGGAGTAGAGACATGATGTAGAACACGTCAAGTACGCGGCCAAGGATGCGTACACAAGTTACGAGATGTACAGGCGGATCGTTAACATGAGGAAGTGTCTTCGTCCTGCCCCAGATGAGGGATCGAGCCACAGAGCAGTAGCGGCAGCGTCACAAGAAGTACATGATTAGATGACCGTTTCTCCTAGTTTAGAATGGATGTACTTGTTTATTGAGGTATGCACAAATGTTTTGTATAGTTACTTACGTAATTGGATGTTTATTTTGGTTTTGCATGTTGTTTTTCTGTAGACAGAGCAAAGCACATCGCACACGGAGTAAACTAGGGAACCCATCAGTGATGATTTCATCAATCGCTGACAATTGTATACCAGCAAGCGTTTTCCCATAAAACACACGGCTTATTATCAACAATCGTTTGTGTTATTATCGGTATTCATACACATTTAAGATTATGGGCCTGTTTGTCGTGTATCACACAGATCTTCTTAAGTTGAACCGTTTCTGTTGTCTTGGCTCATCGCAAACAGTTTATCCGAGTGAACTGTATGCCGTATGTCGCACACACATTGATCTGGCTGACCGTTTCTGTTGTTGCCTAATCACAAACAGTTCATCCGAGTGAACTGTATGTCGTATATCGCACACAACTTCATCTAGCTGACCGATTCTGTTGTTATGCTCATCGCAAACAGTTCGTATGGATCAACTATATGTCACGTATCGCACACGCAACTCTAATCTGAATCGTGTTTGATGTCTCTGCCATCGCAAACAGTTCATATCATTATTTACAGTTTTCTTACACCACAGTTTGTGATTAATACATCACACATAGTTTCATCAAAGGGTCTCTGATTGCAATGTCATGTTAGCAGCATACTGCAGTAGTGCTACACATCATCCTAGCAAGCTGCTGGAGCATTTGGTGTGTACGTACTGACAAGATCTTTAGACAAGCTGCAGCTCACATTCAAGGCTGAAAATATTACATGAGAGAAGGGCTTACCAGGGTTAGGTATAGAGCTAAAGCTTTCCAAGGCCACCAAGATTCAGCTCTGGACAGATAGTTTATTTTAATTTTTTGATGATTCCTAAAAATGGCATTGGTTGACCTCATTTGGAGGCCTGTTATATATATACTTTGATTTATTAATTAAAATACCGCAGAACAATCAGGTCAAAAAAATGGTAGCAAACATTGTCCTTTTGTAGCAAATATAAATCTACTGATCATCTCTTCATGCAGTGCTCTATCTTTAGAATGCTTTTGAATGTTTTGAAATGTGCTTTCAATTTGCTGGGTTTTCCTGATATTGCCTGGCCCCTGTTTAATGGATGGATTACAAAATTCAACAAACCTGAGAAACGTCTTATGGTGGTGGTGGTCTCTGCAGTTTTTGGACTGTATGGAGATGGGGGAATAGTATAGTTTCTGATAACAACGAGATCTCTGATCCTTGTTTTCTTGTTAATATGAATTCTAGATGGATTAATGGTTGGGATTATTTGCAAACAAATCTGGAAAGGCAAGACACACGAAGGTGAAGAGTAAAAAAGTTCGAAGTGATAGCAGGTGAAGTCTTCAAAACGGTGCATGGCTGGAGAGTGCGGACTAACAGAATCATGGCTGATGGTTTCTCTAGGACTACCCCTACTGTTTTTTTTATGAAAGGTCCAGCCGAGGGCTGGCATATATTGATTAATAGCAGGAAGCAGGCGGGAATACAAAAGGTGGTGTTCGATCTTGCGATCAAGGAAATAAAAAGAAGAGATAAAAACAACAAGAGCCGGGGGGGCTAGACCGCTCAGCTAACTACTTATGGTGGATCCTTCTGATGCTTGCCATGGTTTCGGTCAGGTTGATTATCTTGCCTTTGAAGGTGCACTCGTTGCGCTGATGCCAGATGTCTCCTAAAATCATGATGATCATTGTTTTGATTGCCTTTTTGTGCTCTGGCCTTGCTCTGTTTACCATTTCTGCTATGATCTCCACAACTTTGGTGCAAGGAGTTACATCCGTTGCCTTCAGTAGTTCTTGTCCAGACTGAAGATGAAAAAGGGGCACTTCCAGAAAAGATGTTCAGAGGTTTCCTAGTATCTGAAGCAAAACTGACAGAAATATTCATTTGGCCATCCTCTTCTCTGTAGCCGATCGTTGCACCAGAGCCTATTCTTGAGCAGCAACCAGACCATAAACTTCAGCCGAGCCGGTGCCCACGCTTGCCATGGCATCTTTCTGAAGCTGGTCTTGATCATCCCTTGGAACTGACAGTTGTATGCCGAGCTCGTATGCTGCTGTACAAGACTTTCAGCTGCTGGTTTCTCTAGGAGTATTTAGCTGGGAGCTATATATGTATGATATCTGCTTACTAACTTCGTTATGGCAACGCGTCCGAATTGTTGTCTGGCTTGATGCTGGTGGTTGTTAATTCATGCTACGTGGATCTGGCTTGTAGATACCCATAGCATGTTGAATTTGCTTCATTCTATACGGTCGGTCTAGCTGTACTCAGCTGCATGCGCCGTGTGGTTCCCTGTTTTAGATCTTTAGAGGGTTGCAAGTTAAAAGAAATCGCAGAGGCCGCTTTCTTTTTCAAAAAAAAGATACCAAAAAACAATGTACAAGACATCAAAAAACAAGGCACATCACTCAGGCGATCACGCTTCAAAATGACAATTTGATCAGTAGTGTACATTCTGCCAATCGCATGTGAGTGTACTTGCCAAAATGCTAGCGCGCTAGACGTCGTACGACGTCGCTCCATCGCGCGGCCGTCACGTGAGCTTTGGTAGCTAGTTTGCTAATCGCCATCCCAAGAATCCTAGAGGGCTGTCGTGCTCGTGCATGCATGTACGTCCTCACATGCAGGCATACCTGCATAGAGCGAGCGAGCCTACATGCATGTGATCCGAATCGAACGTACATGCCTGCGTGTGCGTGCAAATACACGAGCGTCGTAACAATATTTCAAAACATAGCGCGAAAAGAATGCAGGGATGTTTCTACTTTAGACAGGTATCAGGTAATGCGTTGCAAAATACTGTTACGACTTTATGATTAGCCAGACAGCTATGGCCTATATGTATGTATCTGTGTGTCAGTATAACTGTATCTGTATAAGCAACTAGCTAGCAGATGCATGCATACATACAATTCAATTATTAAGGTCGACGTACAACCCATATGATAACTTACTATTTAAAGCCAGGGGAGCTAGTCTGTCGTCATGTTCGAGGGAAAGATAATTACACAGGTAGATGCTAGAAACTACACGCAAGCTCTCAGCAGAGTCCACTTTGACATGGAAATTATATATTGCGATGGCAGCATACATTTTCATGGGGACCCATCCATGCCTCCACAGATGTAGGAATGTGTTCAAACATTAAATGTATGTACTTTCCCATAGCACCAAAAGAAAAGTTTATTCAGAGATTGGTAACTGGCTAACCAACTTTATTTTGTACTTTCTTTACATGTTTTTTTAGCCCAGATGATAAGTGGCACGAAACACTCCTGCCCTAACGTTAACAAACCCAAAATATAAACTGAAACTTGTCGTCCGAAAAGAAAGTTGTCATGCTTAACAACTAAAGTTGTCATTCTCGCGTCACTAAACTTGTCATAAAAAACGTACGGAGTTGCCATGTGTTTGTGCCACACATGTCACACTTATCAGGGTCCTTTTTCAATTGGTTTTGCTAATCCTCAATTGCCTGAGTCTGTTGATATGAACGAAGATCCGAGGCCGAAGACGACGTGCGGACTTCGACAAAGACTCGGGCAGGAATGACCTGGAGCCATCGCTGACACGACAGCGACATCGTAGGTGGACGGGAGTCAGAGGTTGACAGTTCGTGTGCGAGGGGAAGGGGGGTCTCTGCCGGAGCAGGAGAAGAGCATGAAGGTGAGGGGACTTAGTGGGATGGCCAGACGATGGCAGGAGGAGGGGGAGCAGATAGTCCGGCTGGCGGTTCTGGAAGTAGAGAATGTCAGCTGGAGAAAATGGCCGGGAGGTGGAAGACGATCATCAAGCCGTCCATTTTTCATCCAACAGCTCAGTTATTTGATTGATAACATTGCAGAGTGAAAGCATGTAGAGGAGCGTCTAGAGAAACGATTGAGCAGTTGGAAAGGCAAGATGCTCTCAGTTTGAGGACAGCTAGTTTTGATTAACTCCATCCTCACAAATATGGTTCTTTATATGATTTCTTTATTCCAACTACCAAAAGGGGTCCTGCAAAGACTGGACTATTTTAGATCCATATTCTTTTGGTAAGAAGACGGAGAAAATAAAAAAAAAAACAGGTTGGACAAATGGGTCGTGGTTTGTAGGCCAAAAGACCAAGGTGGCCTTGTAATTAATGACCTACAGGTCAAGAATGAGGTCCTGCTTAGTAAATGGTTGTTCAAATTTCTTACCGAGGATTGTTTATGGCAAATCATGATGGGCAACAAGTATCTGGGCCAAAAGGTGGTGTCTCAAGCATATAGAAAACCTGGTGACTCGCATTTTTGGGCTGGCAGCAAAGAAACGTCTCTTTCGTTTTGGATCTTTCGCGATAAAGGATGGGTCGGAGGTTCGTTTCTGGGAAGACATCTGGCTAGGCAATGCTAGTCTCAGAGAACAATATCCGGCCTTCTATAAAATTGTACGCGATAAGAACAAAACTATTGCGCACGTGCTCAATTCATCCCCGCCGAATATTTCATTTAGGCGGGATTTGATTGGCCCCCGACTTTTGTCGTGGCATAATCTTTTGTCCCGGCTGGATTCGATTAACTTGACACAGGGTAGGGATGTGTTTCGCTGGAACCTTACTACATCAGGATCTTTCATAGTAGACTCTATGTACCATGCACTCACGCATTTTGAGGTACCAGTGAGTAATAACAAGAAAACCTGGAAGTCTAATATTCCACTAAAAGTGAAAATTTTCATGTGGTATCTTCATATGGGAGTTGTGTTAACCAATCACAACCTCGCACGGCGCAACTGGCCAGGGAGTAAGAAGTGTTCTTTTTGTACTTATGATGAAACAATCAAACATCTCTTTTTCCAATGCAAGTTTGCATGTTCTACGTGGTCAGTCATCCAAATAACGTCAAATTTATATACGCCCACAAGTGTTGCCAATATATTTGGTCACGGGTTGGACGGTATTCCAAATAAGTTCAAAGCGCTTAGAGCAACTCCACTCGTTCGGCCCCCCAACGCAGCGGCCGACACTATTTCAGACCTTCGCCCGACGCTATTTAGGCCCTGGGGGCGATCTAGGTCCCAGCCAGGCCCCCAGGTGCCGCCCACAAGGCGTCGTAAATTCAAACTTGTCCATTCCCGCTATCCAAAAAACGCCACAAGTCCGACGATCGGTGATCACCTTCCCACGGTTCGGCGATCAATAAAAAGTTCGGCGTTCAAAAAAAAGGACGCGTAGGCCCGGTGGCATCGACCTCCGGCGTCGGACTGGCAGGAGTCGCGTGCGCGGGCTGGTCGGCGTCGGCGCGGCTTTTGTGCTGGGCATTGTGGATGCATCATCGGTTGGGATTGCCGGCGGCGTTGGGGGTCGGCGTGGGAGTTGGCGCCGCCGTCGACGGCATCTGGTTCAGGATGAGGCACGCTCCGCCAAGTTCCACGCCTGGACCTGCTCGTCCATCGTTGACATGTCCCCGCCCCTCCCCCATCAGGAATGCCAGGTCGGTGTTCATTTCTTTGCGGCAATGTTAGTCCGGAGCAGGTCAACCTTGATGGCGCTGTTCGTCATCAACGCCGACCATCGCACCTCGGTTTCCTCTCCCCTCTGGGCGGCACGGGTCTTGGCATCGGCGATGCAATGCTCGACGGACTCTTGCAGACGCGCGGTAGACGGCGTGGCGTCTTTCGCCGACTTGGCTCGCTTGTTGCCGTCCGGACGCCCATCGGCTGTGCCCGGCGTCGATGCGTCCGGCTTGTACGTCTCCTTGGCCTTGGCGAGGGTGCACCGGACTTCCGCCCACTTCTCGCACTTCTCGATCTGGGAGAACACGTGGAGGTACTTAAAATCTTGCTCGGTGCTGTTGTACTGGAGATACATGGTGAACATCCGGACCATCCGCGCCGAGGAACAAGTGTCGGTGACGCACACGGCAAAAAACGAGCGAGAGACCGGCGTCATACCTGACCCTCGATGTTGGCTCCGCTCTTCGGGCGAGCCGCGATCTCCTCGACAATCCCATGCCATTTGTTGCACGCCGTTTGGATGAGTGTCCAATGATTCGCCATGGCCTTCGAGTCGTGCTGCATGTGGACGGCGGTGAAGTAGGGGTCGACCAGCTTGCGCTCATCGAACTCCGACTTGATGTGCTCCCAATACGTGTCGACGCTCTGGTTCGTGCCGGTGATTGGGTCGAGGCAAACGATCTTCCATGCTTCGGCGATGCGCTCGTCTTCTTTGGATGCCCACTTGACGCGCGGCTCGCCGGTCCTGGCCGCCCGCTTCTTCTTTTTCCCTTTCCTCGTCGGGGCAAGTGCCGGCTCCTCCTCCTCGTCCCCGTCCTCCTCCTCCTCCTCCTCCTCCTCCTCCTCCGGCTCCTCCTCACCGTAGTCGAGCTCTCGCCGTCCATGTCGCCGTTGAGGTCCATTCTATCTTCTTGTGCATTGAACCTAGGGGAGGCAGCGGAGGCAGCCGAGCCAGTCGTGATGATGTCGTCCTCTGTCGTGTCGGGGTTGCCGAGATGAAACGACGAGGCTTGTGAGAAGAGCAGCGCACCACGACGCAAAGGTGGCGTCGGGGAGGATGTGTAAGTCGGCAGCGAGTAGGTGTACATGGGGTACTGGACGCCGGCGAACGCGGGTGAGGGCGTGCGCTGGACGGGGTAGCCATGTGGAAAGGTGATGTTGGGGTTGAACCCGCCGTGCGCGTCGCCGTCGGCGTAGCCAGGCGAGGGCGTGCACCCCCAGGGGTGTATCGACGGCAAGAATCCGGCCAGCGACCCGACGCTCTTGTAACGCACTCGATGCGGCTATATCTCCCACGTGTCGAAGCACGACTTAGAGGCATAACCGCATTGAAAGCAATGTCGCAAGTGAGGTAATCTTCACACAACCCATGTAATACATAAGGGAAAAAGATACATAGTTGGCTTACAATCGCCACTTCATACAATACATGAG
The DNA here is from genome assembly GCA_032464435.1 of Aegilops umbellulata. Lineage (NCBI taxonomy): Eukaryota > Viridiplantae > Streptophyta > Magnoliopsida > Poales > Poaceae > Aegilops > Aegilops umbellulata. The sequence goes on from CP136059.1 coordinate 5,862,824, forward strand.
TAAAGCATTACATCATACATATACAATCAAGGTCCGACTAGGGAACCAAAATAAAATAAGAAACCCCAAAAGCGACAAAGGTCCTGATCGACCCCAACTGGGCTCCACTACTGATCGACTAGAACGAAACAACACAATGAACAAAGATCTTCATCGAGCTCCTCCTTGAGCTCGGGTGCGTCACCTGCACGGTCTCATCGGCACCTGCAAACTGGTTTGGAAGTATCTGGTGAGTCACGAGGACTCAGCAATCTCACACCCGCGAGATCAAGACTATTTAAACTTGTAGGTAGGGTAAAAGGTATGAGGTGGAGCTGCAGCAAGCGACTAGCATATATGGTGGCTAACATGCGCAAATGAGAGCGAGAAGAGAAGGCAAAGCACGGTCGAACAACTATGATCAATAAGTGATCCTGAACTACTTACGTCAAACATAACTCCAACAACCGTGTTCACTTCCCGGACCCCGCCGAGAAGAGACCATCACGGTTACACACGCGGTTGGTGTATTTTAGTTAAGATCAACTTCGGGTTTTCTACAACCGGACATTAACAAATTCCCATCTGCCACATAACCGCGGGCACGGCTTTCGAAAGTTCAAACCCTGCAGGGGTGTCCCAACTTAGCCCATGATAAGCTCTCGCGATCAACGAAGGATATTCCTTCTCCCCGGGAAGACCCGATCAGTCTCGGAATCCCGGCTACAAGACATTTCGACAGTAATAAAACAAGTCCAGCAAAGCCGCCGATGCGCCGACATCCTGATAGGAGCTGCACATATCTCGTTCTCAGGGCAACACTGGATGAACACTCCGTACAGCTAAAACCAAGTCTCAAGTTTCCTTGAGAGGGCGCTGCAAAGGGCTCTAGTTCGGACCAACACTTAGACAAGCATTGGCCCGGGGGGCTGAATAAAGATGACCCTCGGGTTGATCAGACCCAAGAGAAAGGGGTAGGTGGTAGGCAAATGGTAAAACCAATGTTGGGCCTGCTAGAAAAGTCTTATTCAAAGCGAACTGTCAAGGGGGTCCCATAAATCACCCGACCGCGTTAGGGACGCAAAATCCAGGAACATAACACCGATATGACGGAAACTAGGGCGGCAAGAGTGGAACAAAACACCAGGCATAAGGCCGAGCCTTCCACCCTTTACCAAGTGTATAGATGCATTAATTAAATAAGATATATTGTGATATCCCAACAAATAAACATGTTCCAAGCAAGGAACAACATCCCCATGTTCCAACAAGGAGCAAACTTCATCTTCACCTGCAACTAACAACGCTAAAAGAAGGGCTGAGCAAAGCGGTAACATAGCCAAACAACGGTTTGCTAGGACAAGGTGGGTTAGAGGCTTGGTTTGACAATATAGGAGGCATGATAAGCGAGTGGTAGGTATCGCAGCAAAGGCATAGCAAAAGAGCGAGCAATCTAGCAAGCAAAGATAGAAGTGATTTCGAGGGTATGGTCATCTTGCCTGAGATCCCGCTAGGAAGAAGAACGAGTCCATAAAGAAGACAAGCGGACGTAGTCGAACGAATCCTCACAACTCCGGAACGAAACCGGAGCTAACGAGAGAAGCAACCCGGAAAGAAACAAACAATATAGTAAACAACCAACACATAAACATGGCATGATATGCGAGATGTGGTATGCAATGCATATGCATGCGCGGGAAGGGAAAAGATGAACAAGGCATAATCTTGGCAAACCAAGTATGCCACTGGAAAGGTGAGATGATTTCGGTTGAAATCGATATAAATATCACCGGAATCGGATGCACGGTTTGCAAATGACAAGCAAAACAATAATGACAAGATTCTGCCATTAACAGCATGATGCTACTTAGTAAGCAACCAGAAACTAAGCTACTGCACCCAATCATATCAACAAGGCATATGACAGTGATCTACTGAAGATGCTTGACAAAAGATGAACACTGATCTACGGCTAAATCACACCACAACAGGTTCAAACAAGCATGGCAAAAGTGCAAAAGATAACAGGTTCACAGACTTAGTGAAAATAACATGCCAGAAACTAACATCAGGATGACATATTTAGAGCAATGAAACAACATACTACAGGAACAGGACATAGCAAACCAAGGCACGGAATGAATCTACTCAAAGCACTTAACAAAAGTCCCTTACTGACCATAAGACAAAAAGGACTAGAAAATATAATAACACCCATGTCAATTAAGCAAGTTTCGTTACAGGTTTCAGACTTAGCAGAAAACTGGACATGTCAAAAACAGATAACAAGTAGGCATGTTTACGAGCTCGATGCACTCATTACAGAGCATTGCATGAAAAACTAAGCATACATCCATCAAGAATACATGGCATAGAAGCCAGACATGGCAAGAACAACATCATATCATGCAAGGATCAACTACAACAAGCTTGGCAAAATCGAATAACATGTAAACAATCTGCCAGCAACATTTTATAGCAAAAGTAGAGCTCGATTGACTCAAGCTATGGCACCCCATAAATACAAACAAAGGCAAGTATGGATAGAGAAAATCCATATGTTCAAAACACTCTTACTGATCATGCTCAAAAGAGGCATATATCTCTCGTAAACAACATGAACACATGGCATAAAAATAACAGCAGGCAGGGACTTAGTGAAAATACCAAGTCTCTGAAATCAGCAACAATAAGTACCCTAGTTTGCATGCTTGTGCTAGTCACCACATAGATCACAAAAATACATGGCATAATTCTCTGGAAAGGTAACATGGCATATTACAAAACTCATGTAGGAGTCAACTTCATAGGATGCACACATCAATCATGGCAAAAATGACAAATGTGCATGTTCTGATAAGAATCAGACACTAACATCACATAGCCCTCTTCTAACAGCATTTCGGGCATCAAGATGAGCTCAAATGAAAATGATGCAATGGAATGAAATGATGTACTCATCGAGACGAACAATAATACATAGTACACGCACGAAACGGAGCAGTATGCAGAGAGTTATGGCATGACAAAAATAGCAACAAAAGGTAAGGAACTGGGGACTTAGAAGAATTCGGGGTGAGGAGAAAGTCAACCTCGGGTTGCACGGAAAACGATGCGGGGCGGATCTCGCCGGAGCTCGTCGCCGGAGAAGGAAGAAGGGGTGGCCGGAGAGGAGGGGGTCCGGCGGGGTGGCGCCGGCGGAGGCTCGCGGCGGCGGCGCGCGGTCGGCGGCGCGCGGGGAGCCGCGGAGGGAGGCGGCGCTGCGGCGCCATGGCAGCGGGGCGGCGGTGCGCGATGGCGGCGGCAGCGTTGGCGCGTGGGTGCGCGGTGCGGCGGCGAGGTGGCGGCGGACGGAAACGGCGGCGCACGGGAGCGGGAGGTCGGCGGCGAGGGCGGCGGCCGGAGCGGCGAGGCAGGTGCGCGGGGCGGGGCGGCGCCGGCGACGGAGGAACTCACCGGCGGCGAGCGGCGGCTGCGGGCGGAGCCGGGCGGGACGGCGGCGGACGGCGGGCCTGGCGCGGCCCGATTCGACCCGGGGCGGGCCGGATCTGGGCCCCGGGTGGCGCGGCGAAGTGGGGCGCTGGCGGCGGTGACGTGGCGCGATGCGAGTGGAGGAGAGCGGCGGCGGGGTGACGTGTCGGCGCGCGATTCGCCGGAGTGAGGTGGAGGCTGGACGTGTCCGGCGGCGGACGGACACGTCCGGTGGCGCGGAGGAGCGGGGCTAGGGTTGGACTGCGTGAAAATTCCGGAAGGAGCACATATTTATAGGTAGAGGGGGCTAGGAAGCTCCAAATGGAGTGCGGTTTTCGGCCACGCGATCGTGATCGAACGACCGAGAGGATGGAGATGACTTAGGTGGGTTTTGGGCCACTTTGAAAGGGGTGTTGGGCTGCACCAAAAGAGGCCTCTGCGGATACCCGGTTAACCATTGGAGTATCAAACGGACTCCGATTGACCCGAAACTTGGCAGGCGGTCTATCGGTGCTATACCAAGGCCGCTTGACAAATCTCGGTCCATTCCAAGAAAGTTTAATACCCGCACACGGAAAAAGTAAAAGAGGACGCCGGAGGGCGTAGGAGCTCCGGATTGCAAAACGGACAACGGGGAAAATGCTCGGATGCATAAGACGAACACGTATGCGAATGCGATGCACATGATGACATGATATGAAATGCAGATGATGATATGGCAAAAGGCGACACGCAAGCACATGACATGGCAACGACGGCGAATAACTGGCGGACACCTGGCGCATCGGTCTCGGGGCGTTACAGCTCTGCTGGCTCCAGGGACCGTATAGGTCATGGCCACCGGGCGGATTCATCATCCCCGCGCGAGACTCCTCTGCTTGTTCTGCTGCGCGATCTGCCTGCTCCGCCACGGGCGCAGCCGCCTCCGCCCTGTCCCCGGCCATCTTGGCATTGGTCCTGTTTCTCCGGTCGGCGGTGACAGCCTCCCGGCGCCGAACCTCCGCCTTCTAGTCGGTGTTTGACATGCCTGGGGGCTTGGACGGCGGTGCCCTATGCTTCCTCTGCTTTGGCTGGGCGGTGTTGACATTGGTAGCGGCGCGAGGGGCCGTGTACTTCTTCGGTGGGGTGGCGGTCGGATGGAGGGGAGAGGGAGGAAATTGGCGGGAGAAAGGGGGAATGGAGGGAAACGGAGGGAGAAAGCAGGGGGGTCGGCGGGGAAAGGGCCTTCTCTCGCCGACAGAGCGGACCCACGCGCCTTTTCGCTTCGACCGGCGCCCCCAGGCGACCCCCGGGGGCTTGGGTTCGGCTTGGGTTCGCGGCTGTTATTTCGGTCCAAACTGGCGATGAACGAGATCCCGAGGGCACGACTAGGCCGATTATTGGGCGCCGATGCTAAAAAAGGACCGGGGGCCTGTTGGGGGCACGGCTGGAGTTGCTCTTATAAGGTTGGGAGCGTATGCCTTAATTTGGTCGCTCTGGCTATGTATATTGGCTTTTAATGTAAAAAATGTTTCTTCTGCATGTTATTTTCCGTTGTACGCACTCGCTTCATATGTGGTCTATGCTACAACGACCGGAGCACCAACTGTTGTTCAAGACGGTGTGTACATAGTTGGAGTAGGTGACTATGGTGGGTTTTTTCCAACATGGATGGCAGCATAACCTCCGAATTGATCCACCACCACCTCCGACATAGGCATAGTGTTGGTCTATAGGACTCTACTGTTGCTGATATGTCGGTTTTAATTTCATGATTTTTGTCAGGGCTTTAAATTTGATTACGTGCATCTTAGTTATGCAGAGGCCGGGTGTTACTCATAATGTTTTGTATTTGTTTGATGCTATATTCGGAGATAATAAAATCGTCCATTATCGAGAAAAGAAAAAACAATTGGACTAGTGTCCTACGCACCTAAGTCGCTAAGTAACACACACTCGCTCTAAACCAAGGGATCGATTACCACTTCGAGACAACTACCGGCCTAGCAGGGACGATCGCCGGCTGCATGTACATCACGCGATCACCTGCACACATGATGCAACTGTGTAGGTGTGATAATTTGAATCCTCCACCTTTTCTGGAGATTAATAAAAGTTACCAACAAATGTTGGAAGTAATTTCCTAGCTATCTAGCTAGTTCTCAAACATTGTGGGATACGCAGGCCACAACACCAATACTCGTTTGGTCAAAAATAAATGACTCAATTTTATACTAGCTTTAGTATATAATTAGTATAAACTTGAGTCACTTATTTTAGAACAAAGAAGTAGACGATAAACAAGCAAATCTAGCTTGTTCAAAACCATGATAAACAAGCAAGTTTTGAATGAAAGAAGTGCATGCACACTGTTCGAACATATTATAGAATATACACACGACAATTAAAGTTCACTATGTTTGCATTTCACTAGTAGAAAAAGGGGCTTTCGTTCGGGTCTGGCCAGCCTATTAGTCCCGGTTTTGCCAGGAACCGGAACCAATGGAGGCATTTGTCCCGGTTCGAGAGCCCAGGGGGCCGGCTGGGGCCTCGTAGGCACGAACCGGGACCAATGAGCCTCGCTCCTGGCCCACAACCATTGGTCCCGGTACGTGGCAGGAACCGGGACAGAAGGAAGGTCTTTAGTCCCGGTTTCATCCACGAACCGGGACAAATGAGTTGCCTATATATATACCTCATCGCCGGCGAGCAGAGCACTCCGCAGTGCTCTGTTTTTTGTTGGCGGCGAGGGGGAGGGCATTGGGTGCTCTAGCTCACCTCCTATGCATGTGAGGTGTTCGATGAAATGCCCGAGCCACACTAGTTAAGCTTTCTCCTCTCGAAGCTCGACCTCCGAGCTCCATTTTTCCCGAGATTTGTCTAGGTTTATATTAGCGGTCTGTCACGCCCCATCCCCATCTTCACCGCCGTCGATCGCCCGCGCCGATCTCGTCGCCGGGACCACCGTGGTGAGCCTCTTGTTCTTATCTTCTTTCTGGATTTTTTTACTTTACATAGATACTTGTCTAATTTTCTTACTTATGACACACATAATTATATATAATGCACGCAGATGAACCGGCAATGGATGTACGGTGACAGACACACCTCCGAGTACATTAAGGGCGTGCATAATTTTCTCGAAGTGGCTGAGGCAAACAAGCAGAATGGTTTTATGTGCTGTCAATGCCCTAGATGTGGGAATACGAGGTCTTAATCTAACTCAAAAACCCTTCACACCCACCTGCTTTATAAGAGTTTCATGCCACACTATAATGTTTGGACCAAGCACGGAGAAATAGGGGTTATGATGGAAGACATCGAAGAAGAAGGGGACGATGACAACTATGTGCCCCCTGAATACGGTGATGCTGCAACGGGGGAAGCTGCTGAAGATCAAGAGGAACCAGACGATGTGCCTGATGATGATGATCTCCACCGGGTCATTGTCGATGCAAGGACGCAATGCGAAAGTGAAAAGGAGAAGCTGAAGTTCGGTCGCATGTTAGAGGATTACAAAAAAGGGTTGTACCCCAATTGCGAACATGGCAACACAAAGCTCGGTACCGTACTAGAATTGCTGCAGTGGAAGGCAGAGAATGATGTGCTTGACAAAGGATTTAAGAAGCTACTGAAAATATTGAAGAAGAAGCTTCCAAAGGATAACGAATTGCCCGACAGTACATACGAGCAAAGAAGGTCGTATGCCCTCTAGAATTGGAGGTGAAGAAGATACATGCATGCCCTAATGTCTGCATCCTCTACCGCGGTGCGTACAAGGATTTGAACGCATGCCCAGTATGCGGTGCATTGCGGTATAAGATCAGATGAGATGACCCTGGTGATGTTGATGGCGAGCCCCGCAGGAAGAGGGTTCCTGCGAAGGTGATGTGGTATGCTTCTATAATACCACGGTTGAAACGACTGTTCAGAAACAAAGAGCATGCCAAGTTGATGTGATGGCATAGTGAGGACCGTAAGAAAGACGGGAAGTTGAGAGCACCCGCTGATGGGTCGCAGTGGAGAAGAATTGAGAGAAAGTACTGGGCTGAGTTTGCAGGTGACCCAAGGAACATATGGTTTGCTTTAAGCGTGGATGTCATTAATCCTTTCGAGGAGCAGAGCAGCAATCACAACACTTGACCCGTGACTCTATGTATGTATAACCTTCCTCCTTGGATGTGCATGAAACGGAAGTTCATTATGATGCCAATTCTTAACTAAGGCCCTAAGCAACCCGGCAACAACATTGATGTGTAACTAAGGCCATTAGTTGAAGAACTTTTACAGCTGTGGAATGGAAACGGTGTACGCGCGTGGGATGAGCACAAACAGGAGGAATTTAACCTGCATGTGTTGCTGTTTGTAACCATCAACGATTGGCCCGCTCTCAGTAACCTTTCAGGACAGACAAACAAGGAATACCACGCATGCACGCATTGCTTAGCTGACACCAAAATTATATACCTGGATAGATGCAGGAAGAAATGTGTACCTGGGCCATCGTCGATTTCTCCCGACCAACCATCAATGTCGAAAGAAAGGCAAGCATTTCAAAGGCGAGGCAGATCACCGGAAGAAGCCCGCCATGCGTACCGGTGATCACGTACTTGTTATGGTCTCTGATTTACACGCAATCTTTAGAAAGGGTCCCAGCAAACTAGCTGTTCCGAATGACGCTGAGGGACGCGCACCCATGTGGAAGAAGAAATCTATTTTTTGGGACCTACCCTACTGGAAAGACCTAGAGGTACGCTCTTCAGTCGACGTGATGCACGTGACGAAGAACCTTTGCGTGAACCTGTTAGGCTTCTTGGGCGTGTATGGGAAGACAAAAGATACACCTAAGGCACGGGAGGACCTGCAACGTTTGCATGAAAAAGACGGCATGCCTCCAAAGCAGTATGAAGGTCCTGCCAGCTACGCTTTTACCAAAGAAGAGAAGGAAATCTTTTTTGAATGCCTGCTCAGTATGAAGGTCCCGACCGGCTTCTCGTCGAATATAAAGGAAATAATAAATATTTCAGAGAAAAAGTTCCAGAACCTAAAGTCTCATGACTGCCACGTGATTATGACGCAACTGCTTCCGGTTGCATTGAGGGGGCTTCTACCGGAAAATGTCTGATTAGCCATTGTGAAGTTATGTGCATTCCTCAATGCAATCTCTCAGAAGGTGATCGATCCAGAAATCATACCAAGGCTAAGGACTGATGTGGTGCAATGTCTTGTCAGTTTCGAGCTGGTCTTCCCACCATCATTTTTCAATATCATGACACACGTCCTAGTTCATCTAGTCGACGAGATTGTCATTCTGGGCCCCATATTTCTACACAATATATTCTCATTTGAGAGGTTCATGGGAGTCCTAAAAAAATATGTCTGTAATTGTGCTAGGCTAGAAGGAAGCATCTCCATGGATCATCAAACAGAGGATGTCATTGGGTTTTGTGTTGACTCCATTCCTGGCCTTAAGAAGATAGGTCTCCCTAAATCGTGGTATAACGGGAGACTGACTGGAAAAGGCACGCTAGGAGCGGACTCAATAATATGCAGGGACGGGCATTCTTGGTCTCAAGCACACTACACAGTTCTACAGAACTCTACCTTGGTGACTCCGTATGTCGATGAACACAAGAACAGTCTGCGCTTCAAACACCCGGAGCAGTGTGACGACTGGATTACATGTGAACACATTAGGACTTTCAACAGTTGGTTGGAAACACGCCTCAGAGGTGACAACACTGTTTGTGATGAGTTGTACTCGTTGTCCAGGGGACAATCTTCGACTGTATTGACTTACAAAGGATACGAGATAAATGGGAATACATTTTACACGTTCGCCTAAGATCAAAAGAGCACCAACCAAAACAGCGGTGTCCGCTTTGATGCAGCAACCGAGAGGTGAAAGGACACATATTATGATTACATAGTGGACATATGGGAATTTGACTACGAACATGATTTTAAGGTCCCTGTAACGCCCGGATAATCATGCTACAGTAATCTCACGTTAATGGTGCCACGTCACCTCTGTCACTGTAGTTAATCTCGGGTTAATTCGAAACCGCTTCAAAATTCAAACTCAAATAAATGTCAACAATAAAAGTTTTCAAAAGATATAACAAAAATGTTCGGTGTGTGACAAATATTGCTAGGATAATTATAGTAAAGAAAACTCATTTTATAAAATGCCTAAATAACTTAAAATGAAATAAAACAGAACAGAAAATAAATAAAAAGAAAAGAAATTACAAAAAAATAGAACACAAACTAACACAAAAGGAAGATGAAAAGCAGTCACCCCCCACTGGGCTTCGGCCCAGCAGGCCGGGCCCAACTGGCCCAACCGACCACCCCCCATTCCCCATATCCCCCACGACCCAAATCCTAATCCACCCCATCGCCCCACTCCCCCCCACCACGAAAATATCTCGTCCTCTCCCTGATTGGATCGAGATCGAGGAGGGAGACCGCTCGACGCCGCCCCGGTCCGCCAGCGCCCGTCGCCGGCACGACCTCGCCCAGACTGCCTCTCCGTCGTCCTTTACGTCATCGCCGCCTTGCCGAATCGTCCCCGTCACCCTCCTCGTCCCTCACTGTCGCGTGCCCTACACCCCCTGTGAGGCCCTCCTCCTTCTCTGCCTCCACCCGCAGCGCGCGCTCTCCTCGCCTACGCACGCCCGCGCCCGGCGCTGCTCCCCAGCAGCGCTGCAACTCCGGCGCGCCCCCTCCTCGCCTGCGGCCCTCTGCTCCTCACGCTGCCCTACAGTCGTGCACGCGCGCGCCCGCGCGGCCACAACCGCGGCCCCGCTCGCCTGCGTCCCCCGCGCGCCCACGCGGCCACAGCCGCGGCCCCGCTCGCCCACGTCCCGCGCGTGCTCGCGCCGTCCCACGCGCTCGCCCTTGCGCGGGCCCGCGCCGCTCTCTGCCCGCCCCGCGACGCTCTTTCCCCTGCTGCGGCTCTACCCACGCCGTCCCACCTGGCCTCGTCGCGCCGCCCTGCTCCGGCAGCCATCACAGCCGCGCCTCCTCCCCTGGTCGCCTCAGGCGTGCGGGCACCCTTCGCCCGCACCGGCCTCCCCTGCACGCCCCGCTCCACGCTGCCCTCCTCGTGTTGCCGCAGCCCCTGCCGTCGCCCGCCCCTGCCCGGCAGAGCCCCATCGCCGGCTGGGCGCCCTGGCGCGCACCGGCGCCTAGCCGCGTCGTGCGCCCAGCGCCCCTCGGGCATGCGCCGTTCGGGCGACGCCCGCACCCAGCGCCCGGTAGCCCGGCGCCCGCTAGCCCCCTGGGACCTATGACAGTGCCCCACCTTCCCCTAGAACGGTTTTAAAAAAAGGGAATTAAATAAATATATATATAATTAATAATAAAAATAAATAAATAATTAATTAACTTAATTAATTATGATTGAATTAACTAATTATACCTAATGACTAATTAACCTAATTAACTATTGTTAATTAACTAACAGAGTATGACAGTGGGGCCCACCCCTAATTAATACTAATTAGGTTAATTAAAATGTTTAATTAAAATGTGTCACTGACCAGTGGGACCCACTGGTCAGGTTGACCAGTCAACCCCTGTTGATAGCTCACATCAGCATGACATCATGCTGATGTCATAAATCCAATTTCGAATTAAATTTAATAATTAATTAAATTCTAGATATTAATGAAATCTTTAGAAAATCATATCTTTTAATCCGTAACTCGGATTAAATTATTTTCAACATGAAAGTTGCTCAGAACGACGAGACGAATTCGGATACGTGGCTCATTCGTCCGCCACACACCCCTAACATATCAGACTCGCAACTTTCCCCCTCCGGTTCCTCTGCCCGAAAACGCGAAACACCGGGGATACTTTGCCGGATGTTTCCCCCCTTCACCGGTATCACCTCATACCGCGTTAGGGCACGCCTAGCATCACGCATTGCTTTGTCATGCATTGTTACGCATCTGTTTGCATTGTATTCATTGTTTTCCCCCTCTTCTCTCGCTAGACACCGAGACCGACGCCGCTGCTACCCAGTACGACTATGGTGTTGACGACCCCTCTCTCTTGCTAGAGCAATCAGGCAAACCCCCCCTTGATCACTAGATATCGCCTACTTTACTCTCTACTGCTTGCATTAGAGTAGTGTAACATGTTACTACTTTCCGTTTATCCTATCCTGATGCATAGCCTGCCCTTGCTACTACTGTTTTTACCTTTACCTGCAATCCTACATGCCTAGTGTAGGATGCTAGTTTTCCATCAGTGGCCCTACATTCTTGTCCGCCTGCTGTGCTATACTATCGGGCCGTGATCACTCGGGAGGTGATCATGGGTATATACTATATACTTTATACATGATACTTGTGGTGACTAAAAGACGGGTAGGCTCGTAGGAGTACCCGCGAGTGGATCTTTGTGGCGGAGTGACAGGGCAGGTTGAGACCACCTAGGAGAGAGGTGGGCCTGGCCCTGGTCGGCGTTCGCGGTTATTTCAAAATAACACGCCTAACGAGTTCTTGGTATTTGATCTGAGTCTGGCTACTGGCCTATACGCACTAACCAACTACGCGCGGACAGTTATGGGCACTCGACATCGTGGTATCAGTCGAAGCCTTCATGACGTCAGCGACTGAGCGGCGCACGCCGGAACGTAAGCCTGCTCTTGTATTAAGGGGGCTATTTCTGCTTTCGGCCGCGTTCTCAACGTGCAGGTGTGCTAAGGGTGATGGGCCCAGACCCCTGTGCGCTTAGGTTTAGACCGGCGTGTTGACCTCTCTGTTGTGCCTAGGTGGGGTTGCGACGTGTTGATCTTTCGAGGCCGGGCATGACCCAGGAAAGTGTGTCCGGCCAAATGGGATCAAGCGTGTTGGGTTATGTGGTGCACCCTTGCAGGGAAGTTAATCTATTCGAATAGCCGTGATCTTCGGTAACAGGACGACTTGGAGTTGTACCTTGACCTTATGACAACTAGAATCGGATACTTAATGAAACACACCCTTCCAAGTGCTAGATACAACCCGGTGATCGCTCTCTAAGAGGGCGACGAGGAGGGGATTGCCGGGTAGGGTTATGCTATGTGATGCTGCTTGGAGGACTTTAGTCTACTCTCTTCTACATGCTGCAAGACGGAGGCTGCGAGAAGTGTAGTCTTCGACAGGATTAGCTATACCCCTCTTATTCTAGCATTCTGCAGTTCAGTCCACTGATATGGCCCTTTACACATGTACCCATGCATATGTAGTGTAGCTCCTTGCTTGCGAGTACTTTAGATGAGTACTCATGGTTGCTTTGTTCCCTCTTTCCCCCTTTTCTTTACCCGATTGCTGCGACCAGTCGATGGAGCCCAGGATCCAGACGCCACCGTCGACGACGACTCCTACTACACTGGAGGTGCCTACTACTACGTGCAGCCTGCTGACGACGACCAGGAGTAGTTAGGAGGATCCCAGGTAGGATGCCTGCGCCTCGTTCGATCTGTATCCCCGTTTGTGCTAGCCTTCTTATGGCAAACTTGTTTAACTTATGTTTGTACTCAGATATTGTTTCTTCCACTGACTCGTCTATGATCGAGCACTTGTATTCGAGCCCACGAGGCCCCTGGCTTGTATTATGATGCTTGTATGACTTATTTATGTTTTAGAGTTGTGTTGTGATATCTTCCCGTGAGTTCCTGATCTTGATCGTACACATTTGCGTGCATGATTAGTGTACGATTGAATCGGGGGCGTCACAGTCCCTTTGTTTAAGTGCAAATGGGTCAATCTGTCAGGAGGCGGGGTACAGGTAGACCCACAATACGGAATGACAACAGTGGATCTGAACAATCTTGGGTACACTGACGAACCGTTCGTCCTAGCCAGTGATGTGGCACAAGTTATCTATGTGAAGGATATGTCTACCAAACCGAGAAAAAGAAAAGATAAGGAAGCGAATACATCATACGATGAGCCAAATCTCCACATAGTTCTTTCAGGAAAAAGGGACATCGTGGGAGTGGAGGGCAAGACAGACATGTCTGAAGATTATGAAAAAATTCATGAAATTCCTCCCTTCAAAGTCAAGGCTGACCCAAGCATCCTGATAAACGATGAAGATTATCCATGGTTACGGCGCAATAAGCAAAGCAGACAAGCGAAAAAAAGTGAAGACTTTCTCTCCACAACTATTATGATGATACCATGCCAACTTTCAACCTTTTCGTAGTTCATTTGAAATGCCTGTTGTAACAGACGAGTTTCTGTATGAAATCCTGATACTTCGAAACAGATTGTCCGTTTTGTACACGAAGTGCATCCAGTTTTTTTCGTAACCCTCTCAACTTTCTTGCACATGCTATGTGGGTGAAATGATGATACCATGCCAACTTTCAACCTTTTCAGAGTTCATTTGTAGTGCTTTTCAATTTCAGGGTCTTACAGCTCAAAATAATCAGTAAATACATGGAAAATAACAAATGAAGTCAGAAAGGGTTGAAAATTGATGATGTGGCTTTGAATGGTGCATTTTGAACACAGAAAAACTATGAAGTTCAAATAAGTTCTAAAAAATAAAATCCCTTTGTAACAGACGAGTTTCCGTATAAAACCCTGATACTTCGAAAGAGATTGTCTGTTTTGTACACAAAGTGCATCCAGTTTTTTCCGTCACCCTCTCAACTTTCTTGCACATGCTATGTGGGTGAAATGATGATACCATGCCAACTTTCAACCTTTTCAGAGTTCATTTGTAGTGCTTTTCAATTTCAAGGTCTTATAGCTCAAAATAATCAGTAAATGCATGGAAAATAAAAATTATGATAAAATAAAATAAATAAGTAATTAGAAACAGAATAAATAAACTTTAATAAAATATATAAGTAGAAACAAAATAAAATAAAATAAAATAAACTTTAATAACATAAATAAAATTTATGAAACTAAAATTATCAACGTATTTTCTGTTCAAAATGTTAGAAGCAACCTCTAGTATTATTGAAACTAAAATTATATAAAATTGATGCAACTAAAATTATCAAAGTATTTTCTGTTCAAAATCATTAAAAGCAAAAAGAATTTTCACAAAGAACTTTTTTTGTTAGAAACTTTAGTAGCAAAAAGAATTATCATAAAATAAAATAAATAAGTAATTAGGAACAAAATAAAATAAAATAAATAAGTATTTTTTTGTAAGTAGAAACAAAACAAAACAAAATAAATAATGCAAAAAAGAAAACAAAAAACTAGGAAAAATAAAAAATTGCCACCTACTAGGCCACCATGGCGTGAATACGACTAGAAACTCATCCATGGGCCAGGATTCAGGCCCGTAGCAGGGCCAGCAGGCCCATCAGGCATAGCAGTAACAAGTAGGCCCATAAGGCTGCAATGGAGAGGAGGTTGAGAGGGGTGCGGTAGTGGGGCTTATAAACCACTGTGCGCCCCTCTCAACTAGCGAGGTGGGACTAAACTCCCACCACCACGCCATTGTGCAAGGGCATTTAATCTCGGTTGGTGCCACCAACTCGGACTAAAGGGGTGTATTAAACCCGGTTCTTGGTAACAACCGGGACAAATGCCCCCTCTTTAGTCCCGGTTGGTGCCACCAACCGGGACCAAAGGCCTCTGCTTCCCGCCCTTTCGGATGCTGAAAAGAGACATTTGGTCCCGGTTGGTGGCACCAACCGGGACTAAAGGGGGGCATTGGTTCCGCTTGGTGCCACGAACCGGGACCAATGCTCTGTCTATATATACAACACTTAGGAAATTTCCCCCCACCTCCCATTCTCCTCTCGATGCCGACGCCGACGCCGCCAGGCTACTGCTGCACCGCCCTTCCCCGAGTCTGCACGCTCCCCCCAGTGAGCTCCGCCGCCCCCCATTGAGCTCTGCCCCCTCTTCCCCTGCCCTACGCCGCCGCCCCTACCCATGCGTTGCTGCTGCTGCCCCTGCCCTGCGCGCCGCCGCTGCCCCTACCCCTGCGCACTGCCGCTGCCGCCCCCCAGTGAGCTCCGCTCCCCTTCCCCCTGCGCGGCCGCCATGCGCTGCCGCCCCTGCCCTGCGAGTTGCCGCCGCCACCGCCCCTGCCCCTACGCGTTGCCGCCGCCGCCCCTGCCCCTGCTTCCTAGAATTTTTTAGGTTCATAGAATTTTTTTCTTTAATTTTTTTCATATATATAGATGGATGGATGGATTGCTGTGTATAGATTTTTTATGTACATATGCAAAGAAAAAGGTCTATTTTTTGGTGATATGTATGTTCATATGCTCATTTAAGAAAATGTTCATATGTTACATTTAAGAAAAAAAGTAAATGTATGTATGTTCATATGCAAAGAATGTGCAAAGAACTATTTTTGGATGAAATGAGATGTGTTTTGTGGAGACGAGATGAGATGTTTGTAGAATTTTTTTGTTCATAGAATTTACTAAGTTAAAACTCATATTAAAATTGTGTATGATCAAAGTCTTTTATGTATATGTTCATATTTAGAAGAAAAAGAAGAGGAAAAAGAAGAAGAAAAAGACGAGGAAAAAGAAGAGGAAAAAGAAGGAAAAAAAGAAGAGAAGAAGAAAGAATCGAGGAGAAGAAGAAAAAATAGAATAAAATCCTATTCTATTTTTTCTTCTTCTCCTCTATTCCTTCTTCTTCTCTTCTTTTTCTTCTTATTCTTCTTTTTCTTTCTTTCTTCTTTTCCTTCTTCTTCGTCTTCTTATTTTTAGTAAGTACTACTTTATTTTATTTATAGTAAGTGCTTAATTAGTAGTTGAACTAGTTGATTTAATAAAACTACTTTATTTTACTATATATAGAAATAGTTTATTTTTAGTAAGTACTACTTTATTTTATTTATAGTAAGTGCTTAGTAGTTGAACTAGTTAATTTAATAAAACTACTTTATTTTACTATATATAGAAGTAGTTTATTTTTAGTAAGTACTACTTTATTTTATTTATAGTAATTAAGTTCTTAGTAGTAGTTGAACTAGTTGATTTAAGAAAACTACTTTATTTTACTATATATAGAAGTAGTTTATTTTTAGCAAGAAAATTAATAGAACTAGTTTATTTTTTTAGTTTAAGCAATTATTCACGCATCGACGTCGACGATGCCTATCTCGCATCCTCGTCGTCGACTCGGCGGAGGAGGTCGGCTTGATCAGAGGGGCCAATGTCCGGGACTGGGCTCCGCCGGGCTGGTATTGGGAGGTGCTACCTTCCGGGGGGCGTAGGTTGGTGAGGAGCCAGCCCGTCATTGACCCGATCCTTGTTTGGTGGCGGTCGCGTGGGCTTGTGATGGTGCCGAGGCTTCCGGACACCGCGGAGGTGGTACGTCACCGTGTCAGCGAGGAGGACGAGTACGTCCGTCGCTACATGGTTGCGTTGGAGGGCAGGTTCGACAATACCTGGCAGCTTCTTCAGGGATCTCACTGGAGCTATGATCTTGTGATGGTTCCTTCTCTTTGGGTGTCCACCGCCCGCGCCGATACCCATCGGGCGCTACGGTTTCTAGCTATACTAGTGATGCTATATGTATGATAGTATTCGAGGTGTATTAGTGATAATATTCGACGATGTACGGACGCAAGAGATGATGTAGTTTTGCTTATAATTGAATGCATCCTAATATGAATACTACTTTATTTTGCGATTTGATTTTGCTTATTGAATGCTCAAATTGGAAAACTACTCCTACTTTGAATGCTAAAATTGGAGAGCACTATGCAAGGCGTATGCATATGATTAGTTGATAGCTTATAGGGTTTTTGTTGTCGCAGAAATCTAGGGCCGCCGTCCCCGTCACCGACCCCCTCCGACCTCGAGGTGAGACCTACCAAATCCTTTTTTAGAAAGATAATTAAATGATATTTCGGGTTGACTTTAAGTCTGTCGAGTCTCCACCATATATGAGAGGACGAAGAATCCCGACTGTTGTCGTAGGGGTCGCTTCTCCTTCGTTTCCGTGTGCTAGACATTTTGGTGTAATGCACTCCGGGACGAATGGAGGAGCGACCATCACCAACGGTCGAATGTATACACCACGTGAGCTGAGAGTTTTCAAGAAAAGACTCGACAAACCGATAGTCAACCCGTGATGAATAATAATGATCTAATTTAGTTTTTGTAGTACATATATTTAATTGTATAAGTTTAATCTTTGAATTATGAACGTAGGAAATGTCGTCATCGGATGACGAAAGTCTCCCGGGGGAGTGCGGCTGGTGCCACAACGATCGAGGTCTGTGTGACAGGACTCACCTGGACGATGATCGGCGCTTCAGCATTAAGCTCGAGGAGACCTTCGATGTTGAAACAGTACGCAACAACGACAAGTGTTTTTTCGTAATTAAGCATGACTTCAACTATTTCAACGTGTAATTTTCATCTTTTACAATTCGAGTATAGCTTATCACATGCCATGCAAGATGCTATGTCTTGGAGAGGATGGATTTTGAAGCCCATGAAAATTTTGAAACGAAGAAAATTCACGTAAGGACCCATCATGATGTGGATTTTGAAGTAAATATGTATAATGCTGAGAGCGTAACCCATTTTGGTTGCAAAAATTGGGAAGCATTTTGCGAGATGTATGGTTTTGATGAGGGTATGCTTGTCATCATGGATCTTGGTGATCCTGACATCAACCAAGATAATATGGACATTTGGGTCCTTCTTGATACGCCTCCAGTTCTATCGCTATGTGAGTTTCTCAAACATAGTTAATTATTAACTAATTTATATTGTTCATTTCAAAATAGTTGACAGCTTATTTCCATTGACAGCTTATTTTGATTGTTCAAAGAATGTGCGGAAGATGGTAGACGGAACCTACTACACCGATTACTCTAAGTTAACTTATAAGGAGAAAAATCATCTGGTCGGATTTTGTACCGATCTTGAGAATTACAATATCTATTGTAAAACTCCTTAATATTATGGTCAATACGTGCCACTAGTGCACGTGTTGAACAACGGTAACTACTATGGAGATACCCTGGTAAGATTTTCTACTATTACGACATTCGTGCATCTTTTGCATACTTCTAAAACTAGTACATCATTGCTAACTATGAAGTTACTACCATGTTTTTCAACAGAGAATCCCGACGGATTGTGTGCCTCATTTGATGTATGAGTATGGTAGCCTTCATGTTTTAAACATACAATCAGGTCATCCTACGAATCTCAACTGTCCATACCGGATTTTTAAAAGAAGTAAGAAGTGGAGACATGCTAATCAGAGAATGGAAAATATATGGACAGTCGTAAGGAGGTTCTTGGAAGCAAAAGGAAGCACGGCGCAAGAATTGGAGACAGGATGATTTCCATTCTCCATAATGGAGAGTCAGGGTCTATATTGTTTTATGCTATTTTACCTTAAATAGGGTATTTAGGTCCTGCCTAATACTGATGATCATGTGCTAAGAACAATTAAGTAGGGTTGGTTCGATGACTATCAGGATGATGATCGTATGACTTGTTATTAATAACGAGTATAAGTTGTATGATGATGATTAGTAGGACTTGTTATTATGATGATGCATGATGCGAGCATGAAGAGTTATTATATATCTATGGGTGAAATGAACATGGATTGGATTGAAGTGAAGCCAACATGCATGTGGTGCATGTAGAAACTAGTACAATCCAAACTTGATCAAGTTATGATTAGTATTACTTTCGACATGCACCACATCACTAGTAGAAAAAGGGTCTTTTGTGAAGCACAATAGTGCCGGTTTGAATTTCAGCCGGCACTAATGTGTACACTAGTGCCGGTTCATGGCGGCGATCAATAGCACCAGTTCATGGAGAACCTTTAGTACCGGTTCGTACCACGAACCGGCACTAAAGAGGCTGTGTCAGCCCGCGGTCAGGCTATGGCCCCACCATCACCATTTAGTGCCGGTTCGTACCACGAACCGGTACTAATGAGGTTATGGCAGGCTGTTTTTAGTCCCACCTCGCTCCCCTAACAAGCCTTTTACCACCTTAAATATGTTATTTCTCAAACTATCATAAGCACTTGGTCTTCATTGAACTCCATGTGTAGAATTTGTGGCCTCAATATGAGTCTTCATCGGTTTAAAAATCGTTGATGACTCATATTGACAATTCAGATTGTACAAACAAAGATCATTGATGATCAAAGTATTTTTTTGATGTTATAAGATCATATTGACAATTTAGACTGTAGAGAAATATAAGATCATGATCTAAATGCTCTTATATTTTTTGCGTTTAGTATGCACCATTCAAAGCGACGCCATCAACTTTCAACCATTTCTGCCTTCATTTGCTATTTTTCATGCATTCAATGATTTGTTTTGAGAACTAAATGACCTGGAAATTGAAAAGTACTACAAATGAACTCTGAAAAAGTTGAAATTTGGCATGGTATCATCATTTCACCCACATAGATTGTTCAAAAAAGTAGAGAGGGTTACGGCAAAAACTGGATGCACTTCGTTCACAAACTGGACAATCTCTTTCGAAGTATTCAGGTTTCTGACGAAATTAAACTCATCTGTTACAAAGGCATTTCATTTTTTCAACTTATTACAACTCCAGGATTTTTGTGCATTCAGTATGCACCATTCAAAGCGACGCCATCAACTTTCAACCATTTCTGCCTTCATTTGCCATAACTGTTTTAAGCGCACCATCTTTAGTACCGGTTGGTGGCTCCAACCGGTACTAAAGGATGACCAGTACTACAGTTGCTTAGGAAGCTGTTTTTTAGTCCCACCTCGCCAAGAGAGAGGGACTAGGAGCGGTTTATAAGCCCTAAGTGCACAGACGATGAAGAAGAGGCTCAATGCTCACGTTGCTTAGCTTCAAGCCTTCAGAAATATGGTAGATTGCACGAAGCTATGCGCAGTGCAGTTTACACTATTCTGAAAGGCTTGAAGCAAATTAACGAGCATTGCACCTCTTTTTTATGTTTAATAACTTATTACAACTCCGAACTTCTTCTGTTATGGCAAAAACTAATTGCACGTCGGCATTTTTTTTAAACTTTGGTTATAACTCCAGACTTTGACCATCAAGTTTTGCAGAAAAGAAAAAATAGCAGAAAAGAAAAAAAATTATATCTGAAAAGAAAAAACTATATAAAAAACTACTCAGAAATAAATAGAACAAAATAAATATAGCAGAAAAGAAAAAACTGCTCAGAAATAAATAGAAGAAAAAATAAAGCAGAAAAGAAAAAAAATTATATTTGCTATTTTTCAATCGTTTACAAAATGACCGTGAAATTGAAAATCACTACAAAATGAACTCTGAAAATATTGAATTTTGGCAAACTAGATGAAAAACTACTCATAAATAAATAGAATAAAATAAATATAACAGAAAAGAAAAAACTATACAAAAAACTACGCAGAAATAAATAGAAGAGAATAAAGCAGAAAAGAAAAAAATATAAAAAAATTGGGGCGCTGCCCTGTGGGCCTGCTACACCACGGGCGTGCAATTACATGCCCTAAAGGCCCAGCAGACTCACAGGACAGTGCGCAGAAATTAGGCCCACAAGCCTGCTATATAGAGGAGTTCAAAGAGGCAGTCGCGGCTGGGTTTATAAACCAGTGCGGTTGTCCTTCGCCTGGCGAGGTGGGACTAAATTTTGGGGTTGCAGCGCGAGGCCTTTAGTAACGGTTGGTGGCTTCAACCGGTACTAAAGACCACCCTTTAGTACCGGTTGGAGCCACCAACCGGTACAAAACGCCTGCTCTTACCGCCTCTTGGCCTGGCCAAAGTTGGCCTTTAGTACCGGTTGGTGGCTCCAACCGGTACTAAAGGCATCTCCTATATATACAACACTTGCGAAAATTCAGTTAGATCTCCACTTCTTTCGTCTCTCAACCTCTCGCGCGCGCCCGTCGCCCGTCGTCGCCGCCGCCGCCCGTCGTCCGTCATCGTCGTCGTCGTCCCCGCAGCCGCCCATCGTCGTCGCCGTCTCGCGCCGCCGCCCCGAACGCCGCGCGCCGCCGTCCGTCGTCGTTCGCGGTACGTCTCTCGCGCTCTCCCCGCCGCCGTCGACCGTCCTCGTCGCACACGTACGCCGCCGCCCCGTACGGCCCCGCCCGTACGTACGCCGCCCCCGCCCTGTACGCCGGCGCCCCCGCTCGTACGTACGGTGCGGCGGCGTACGGGGGCACACACACATATATACGTACACGTACATGCACACATACACACACCCACTTTTTTACTTATTTCTGTTTTTTAGAAAAGTTAATTAGATGGTCGAATGTTAGATGAATTAGCTATAGATAGAAAATTGTCAAACTAGAGATTTGAACTAGTTGAATAATTTATATAACTAGTTTATTTTTAGTAAGAAAATTGTCGAACTAGTTTATTTAGGTATATGAGATTTGAACTAGTTCAATAATTAATATAACTAGTTTATTTTTAGTAAGAAAATTTAGGTATCTGAGATTTGATGATCTAAGTAAAATATTATTTGTTAATGTGTTTTTCTGTTTATTTAGTTTTTTATATATAATTTGAGATGAATATAGTTAGATATAGGAAATGTTAGAGATGAATATAGTTAGATATATTAATGTCAAATGTTAGATGGATATATATTTGGCTAGATATATATAGGTGTTTAATCTTTCACCTATATGAACATAGGAAATGTCATCTGACGACAAAAAAGATTTCATTACGTGCAAACACTGTGAAGACCAGTGCGGCCTGTGCGACAAAAATTTCCTTATTGATGGTAGGCGCTTCAGCATCAAGCTGGATGATACATTCGAAGTTGATGCAGTAAGTCACTTTGTCAATTATTATTTGAATGCAAAACTTATGCTTCATTTGCTTCAACTTATAATTTTAAATTTTCACTATTCTACTAGCGCATCCCCTGCCATGCAAGAATTTTTGTCTTGGATAAGATAGGTTTTAGTGCTATAGATGATATGGAGGTAAAGAGAGTTTACTTGAAGACGGAGCATGGGTATACTTTCAACGTCAAATTATATAATGGAGACACATACACCCATTTTGAATGCAAAACTTGGCAAACACTATGCAAGGCTTATGCATTTGAGCCTGATATGGTTATCACCTTTGATATTCGTCCGAAAGATGATATTGAAGGTAATATAGACATCTGGGTAGATGTGCAAATGCCTCCAGTTCTATCATTATGTGAGTTTTTCTCAACCATGCATGCATATGTTTATGTCTTTGATACAGTTTATTCAAAAATAGTTGACAACTAATTTGTATTGTCAGCTTATTTCGGTTCAAGCAAACATGTCCGGCGCTTGGTAGACAGGACCTACTACTGCCCCGGGGCTCAACTAAACTGCGAGGAGATAAGTCATTATGTTTCATGGCTTGAGGATCTTAATACTGTCAAGACAAATTTTTTTCCTGAACTTAGAAATGTTAGTACTCAAAACGTGCGACCAATGGTGATCGTGTTGAACTACGGTCACATCTATAATCGAAAGATGGTAAGATTTTAAATATTTGTCCTTAACTAGTGCATCTTTTGCATACATTATTTTTGAAGCTAAACTTTCATTGCTTAGTATATTAATTACTATACGATGTTCTTCAACAGGGACTTTCGATGATAGTTGTGCCTCAGTGGATCGAGACAAAAGGTCGCATGTCAATGGTTAGCTTAAGACCAAGATTTCCTACATTGCACATGAGTGCATTCAGGATTTCTGAAAGCGAAGAATGCTTAATAGTGAAAGATTGGAGCAAAATTGTTAACGATCGTAGAGAAGTACTAGGGGGCAGCAAGGAGAAGCGCAACCCAAGATTAGGAGACAGATTCATCTGCATGCTCCAGTATGATGAATCAGGAGAGCTATACATGTTCTACGCTGTTCTACCTGAGAGGGAGCAGCAGAAGTAGCTACTAGTTCATGCTCTTAATTAGTACTTGTCTCATGTCCGTGTCCTGAACTTCGATGTTGGTGATGATTATGTTGAACTTGATGATATCTTTGCTTCTGTTACAAAGTGAATGTTTCCTCTTTAAGCTAGCCAGCGTTGGTGATGATTAGATAGCTAGCGGTAATGACTATGATGATTAAATAGTGATAATTAGACGACTACGATGATTTTTAGGTAGCTAGATTTTATTTATTTATTAATATGCGATGATGATGATGATGATGACGACTACAACTCATTATAACGTAAAACAATCCTAAATTAAATTGATAACACAAATTTAATCGAAAAATACAAAATAAAACAAAAACCCACAAACATTTAGTACCGGTTGGTGTTACCAACCGGTACTAAAGGGCTCCTGGCCCCCGGAGCTGGCTCGTGCCACGTGGTTTCCCTTTCGCACCGGTTCGTGCTGAACCGGTACTAAAGGGGGGCCTTTAGTGCCCACACTTTAGTGCCGGTTCCTAAACCGGCACTAAAGGGCCTTACAAACCGGTGCTATTGCCCGGTTCTGCACTAGTGCATGTTGCCTCACTTCAATCTAAGTCAAGTTTAGACATAGCAGTAACAGTAGCACGGAGATAAGAGAGGACACATATCTCTATTAGCTACCTACAACAACCTAAATTAACCCCCAAAATCCCTAAACCACCTCCTTTAATAAAAACAGCCCCTAAAATGCTGACGCGTGGAAGCTTATTGGTCCCGGTTGGTGCTATCAACCGGGACCAAAGGCCCTCCTGCCTGGACTCGCCGGAGCGGCCACGTTGAGGCTCATCTGTCTCGGTTCGTATAAGAACCGGGACTAAAGGCCTAGGGCATTAGTAAAGACACTTTAGTCCCGGTTCCCCAACCGGGACAGATGGGCTTTATGAACCGGGACAAATGGCCCTTTTTCTACTAGTGTTTGACGAGTACACATCAAAGTGGCTATATTTGGATAGACACGGAACGTATTCTTTTCTGCAAGTTGCATTTGGCACTATCACCGGCATGTGCATGATAAATTTTGCTAATACTTTTATGTACTCCCTCTGTAAACTTTTATAAGAGCGTTTAGATCACTTTTTGTCGCACTAGCCCGGACCAGTAAGGATAAGCATCATAATAAGTTAGTGAAATGTCAGTAACTAAATGATTTTTCGCGCATTGCTGCGGAAATTGCTTGCACTACATTACACTGACATTTTATAATATGAACATGAATTATTTTGACTAATATTATAAGAACTAAAATTAAAATACATATGATCAATTATAAGTATATTTATAAAATTTAAGTAACATAAAATAATTAAAATATTTAAGCTTTTTTGCATGCACGGTTGCATGTTGGGGCGGGTCTTTTTTATGCATGATTGCATGATGAGGTGACATATACAATTGCATGTTGAGATAAAGATATTAATGGGGGACATATGGGCTCTGTATGAATCGCGCAACATATGTTTGTTTTAAACTACAGTTCCAATTAACCTTTTTCAGAAATATTTGTTTTAATTTCATATTTATTTCTGAATTGGTTCATTCAAATATCATGTAGCATCTGTAAGATAAAAACATAAATAATATTCCTGCCTTTCAACGTTCAGGTTATTTGAGAGCTGCCGACACACATATGGATCCTTAGTTAGCTTTTCCCTTGTTTTTTTATGCAAAGCCTTTTCCCTTGTGTTAACTATTCTTTTTCCCGGTGGAGATAGGGTCTCAACTTTCACTCATGTAACGGAAAGAAAAACAGGGCAGGTCAATTTCATGGAAGAGGAGCAAGACTAAAGGTCAGACATAGTAGGGCAGCGATCTGCGCCAGCGCACCGGCCCAATCGTTGGGCCGGTCAAGCCCCAGCCGCTCGATCCGCGAGCTCGAGCCGTCAGATCTGTTTCCTCGCGTCCCTTTCCCCCGCGTTGACTTCTTCTTCCTCTCCTTCTTCTTCACCGCGCCCCCATCCCAGCCGCTCCTGTCGCCGGCGACTAGCCCCCTCACCTGGACCTCCGCCCCTAATCCCGCGCTGCTGGATGCGCTCTCCGCCGCCGCCAGTCGTCGTCCCCATCATTGTCGCATCATCCATACTCACCCCCCGGTCCAGCAGAAAGACCTCCTTGTAGAAAAAAATGGCGTCATCTTGAAGCACACCGGCACCCCCTGTCGTTGCAGCACCTAGCAGCCGCCATCGTCGCTGCACTGTCGTGTCGCCGATGCAGCTCTCAACGTCGCCGCTCGCTGCCATTGGCGAGTCAGGTTGAAGCTTTTTATCTCATCGGTTGAAGCTTTTCTCTATGCCTGTTGAAGCTTTTCTCGCGGATTGAAGCTTTCAACCATGCCAATTGAAGCTTTTTTCACCTGAGCTTGAAGCTTTTTTCATAAAGGGTTGCAGCTTTTTAGTCTGCAGTTGCAACAAAACACACAGAGAGACGCCATGGTCGTCGTCGAGGAGGATTTTCTCAATCTCTGTTTGAAGCTTTTTCATCTGCGTGTTGAAGCTTTTTGTCAAAACGCTTGTAACTTTTTCTGTATTACGTTGTCTGGTTGAAGCTTTTTTATCTACTGGATGTAGCCTTTTGTGTTCATGGTTGTAGCACGGAAAAACGCCGTTTGCAACTCTCCCAGTACCGCGGTTTGCAGCTCCTCCCCCGTGGCCATGGTTGTAGCACGGGCACCTCGGTCCTCCCGGCGTTTTCCCTGTCGCCAGTTGCAACAAAAGGGGAAGAGAGGAGGAGGAAGAGGGAAGAGAGGAAGAAGGAAGAAAAAGGAGGTGGGAATGAGAGCGGGGCTGCAACCTCTACATCCATGGCCGACGGCGAGCTGCTCCACGCGCTACAATGGAGGAGGCGAGATGGGATCAGGCGGAGGTGGAAGGAAGAAGAAGCAAAGAAAAAGAAAAAAGAAAGAAAAACGTTTGGGTGTCCCGCGCGTGAAAAAAGGGAAGCGACCGGCCGAGCGCTTTGGCCGGCGCACCGTCCCCAAACACTTCCCAACATAGTATGCAAGTTATGCCCATATGGGCCTAACGTGGGTACTTGCCAATCTATGCGTAGTTGCACGCACACAAACAAATCCTCAACCACAGTCCGGGTTCACGAGATGTTTGTCAAAATTCCATGCAGCCAAACATTACCACAGAACTCTGTCACTCGCTGCCACATCTCTCTCTCTCTCTCTCTCTCTCTCTCTCTCTCTCTCTCTCTCTCTCTCATCGCATCAAAATGGTAGGGCTAGCTATAAGATAACAAGGTTCTAACTGGTCGGCACGTTCGCTCTAGCTTAACAAATAGAATTAAGTTGGAAACCACATAATTACTCCTTCTGTCCCATAATGTAAAAACGTTTTTAACACTACACTAGTGTTAAAAACATTCTTATATTATGGGACGGAGGGAGTACATCTTAAGTTCTGTTCGGTGAGGATGAAGGTGTATGCGGCTATAGCTATATTATCTCATTTAGAGTGGTGCCAAGGGTTTACAGCTCAACAACATATTCCCTGCCCCAACATGCATGTGAGAATGTGAGATATGTCTGCCCAATAAAATAGATGAATGTGTGTGGAATGTTGCTGTCACCAAAGACAGATAGAAAAGGTCCCGGGTTGATGGATGTGAAAATTGTGTATGTAATGAGAGAGGAGAGCTACCACATTTTCCTACGTACGCAACTTCCCAGCCAACAGGATCTCCCCTCTCTCTGACCGGGTAATTTAACACCCGTCCCTATTTTCTCACAAATATAGTTTCTATGATATTTTCTGAGGTGTAAGACAAGGACTCTGCTGCATATCCCATCGTCTGAGGTGTACAACCCCCTGTACGATCTTGGGATCGACTCCTTGGACACACAAACCCTTGTTCTCATATAGGCTAGATCATCAATACAAAGAAGCAGAAAGTTGGGTATTACATTAATCTGAGAGCCTGAAACTGTGTAAATCTCCTGGTGTGAACCATCTAAATCTCCGACCTCCGCGCTACTCTCAGACAAATATTCGGGAGGATACCATGACACTTGGCCTGCTAGGTAGGGGTTGCGTGTGTCAAAAGTGTGGTTCAAATGCCTTCTGACGTACTTTTCGTCAACATCGTTCATGGGCAGAACTTTCTCTTCAACTCTGTGGACTTCACATCTGACGCGGTCGGGCTCCTCACCTCCGCCTCTTCTTTGATAAAAGGTTGTGCCTTCTGGTTTGGAGCTCTCGCCGACAAGGTGGTGCCATGCACCTCTACAACATTGCTCTCGGCACGTCTGTAGAACTGTCTCCCGAGCAACCCCTGCGATTGACTTCTGTCATCCGGAACTCATCTGCTCCGTGGCTAGTTACCATGGTCGACTCAATTTTAGTCCTTTTAGATCATGAGTCGGAGGAGGAAGCTCTATTGGAAAAAGGCAATGCCTAGGAGGCGCTTAGGCACTCTTAGGTGCTAGACAATGACCAAACCCATCGCCTAAGGCATAAGTGGAAGCCTAGGCATGGCAGACAAGAAATTGTCCACTCAAGTAAGAAATCATGCCATATTCCGCCGACAAACCAACTTGGTCACGTTCCAATTGCAATAATTGGTAGTATACTCACCTATATTCTCTAAATTGGTATTAATACACATATAATATCCCCAATACAATTTGATAGTCAAAATTATACATCCGCCTAGGCTACGCCTAGGGCGCTTAAGCACCTCTTAGGCACTAGGCGAAGACATCGAGGACACAATATTTTTTGTAGTTCCACTGATACGTCTTCGATGCATATATAATTTTTTTATTGTCTCATGCCATTATCCTAATATTTCCACATACTTTTGGGAACAATTTATATGATTTTCTTGGACTAACATATTAATCTAGTGCACCGTGCCGGTTCCTATTTTTGTATTTCGCAGAAAATCCATATCAAATGAAATCCAAACACGATGAAAATTTACGAAGACTTTTTTTGGAATATATGTGAATTTTGGGAGCAAGAAACAACGGTAGAGGAGGAGCGCCCTCCCTACCCCCAGGGTGTGCCCGGGTGCCTTGTGGCCACCTAGAAGGTCGGTTGGGGGTGTCCTTCGGCCGCAAGGAACTTATATCATGGAAAAATCGTGTTAAAAATTCAGCCAGATTGGAGTTACGGATCTCCGAATATTTAAAATATGGTGTTTGGCCAAAAAACAGGAACGTGAGGCTCCTGTCCCTCGGGGGTCAAGGAGATCAAGGACCAGAGGGGAAATCCTTCTCCCAACTAGGGGGAGGCCAAGCAATAAAAAGAAGGAGGGGGCTCTCTCCCCCTCTCTCCCGGTGGTGCCGGAGCGCCGTCGTGGGAACCATCGTGACGACGATCCACATCAACAACATCGCCGCCATCAACAATAACTTTCTCCCCCTCTATGCAGTGGTGTAATGTAACGCCCCGGATCTGCTGCGCCAGGTGTTCGCCAGTTATTCGTCAGCGTTGCCATGTCATTTGCTTGCGTGTTGCACTTGGCCACGTCATCATTTGCATTGTATCATGTCATCATACGCATTTCATCCGCATGTTTTCATAAAACGTGCATCCGTCCGGGTTCTCCGAGTTCTCTCCCTTGTCCGTTCTGAGACCAACCCCACTTGCACGCGCCCGCGACATGTCCGAATATTATTTTATAAGTGGCGTAAAAATGTTCTCGGAATGGGGTGAAACTTGTCGAGCGACCTTATTATAGTGTAGACAGACCGCCTGCCAAATTTCATCGCATTCGGAGTCCGTTTGATAGCTCAACCATTAAACATATAGCGGTACCGTTGCCGGTACTTTCGTCGGACGTTTTCGGTCTCCGGAAACACTTGCCGGGCTGCACTCCTCTCCTCTCAGTCCGAAAACCCCCTCTCCTAGGCCCAGCCTACCCTCCTCGCGTCCGGTGCCATCCGATCGAGATCGGAGGCTCCGAAAACCCCTCCTAACCCCCCAAACCCTAATTCTGCCTATAAAAGGAAGCCCCCTTTCATTTTTGGCCTTCTCTTCCCTCCTCCTCGAAATCAGCGCCCTCCCAATCATCAGCCGCCGCCACCTCCCACCTCGGCCTCGTTTTCCGCGCCGGCGAAGCCACCGCCGCCAAGTGGCGCGCCCCCACTGGCCGCGCCGCCACCTGAGCCCCTGCGCCGCCGCTCCTGGCCACCCGCGGGGCGCCACGTCGCCCTCTCCACCGCCCCACTTCGCCGCGGCCCGCGGAGCCCATCGCGGGCCCGCACGAGCCTGACCGCGCCCGTTCGCCGCGCCCGGTCCAGGAACCCCGCTCCCGCAGCCGCTCGAAGGGAGGAGCCCCTCGATCCAGAGCCCCGCCGCCTCACGTCCTCGCCGTCCGTCTCCGGTGACCGCGCCTCGCCGGAGCACGCTGCGCCGCCGCTTTCCCTCGCCGCCGACCAGGCCAGGCTCCCCCGCGCCCTGCTCCTTCCTCTCTCTTCTCTTTCTCCTCTTGTTTCTCTCTCTCTCTCAGATCGCTCTCTCTCTCTCCAGGAGTCGTCGCCGCCCCGGAGCTCCTCGTCGTCGCCCGGTCCTGCCGCCGCCGGAAATGGATCCGGCCTCACCGGATTTGCCTGGATCTGGCTGGGCCCCTTCTCGCCTCACCCGGTCCTTGCCGGCCTGCTTGCCGCCGGCGCCAACCGCCGTCGCCGCCCCTGCCTCGTACCCGCTCGGGAACAGTGAGCACGGCGCCACCAGCCCGCTCGCGCCCACGTGGGCCACCGCTTCCCGAGCCGGCCCAGATCCGCGGCCCAGTCCAGCTTCCCCGCGGCCTCCTTCTTGCCTGGGCCAAGGCCCGTGGTGAGCGCCCAGCAGCCTCTGTTCCGGCCCGTGTCATGTTTTTTTCTGCTGCTGCGATTTTACCAATTATCCAGAGATTACCTGTTTTGCAGAAAAACCCCTAATCTTCATGCATATAATAACTCTTGAACCGTGCATCGGATTAAAATGGTTTATATATGAAACTTGCTCAGAATTTTGTCTAGTTTAATAATATGCCACTTTCACCTATGTTTTGAAATGTTTAAAATGTTGTTTGTTTAAATTTGCTCAAATGCCATGTTAAAATGATTTAATTCATAACTAATTAACCGTAACTCGGTTTTAAATAAATTATATATGTAAATGGGGTGGGAAAATGCCTAGTTTAACATGTTGCACTTTATTTTCCTGTTTAACAACATTAAAATATGCGTTATGTCAGATCAGTACCAAATCTAAATATATGCATATGAGGAGTTTCCGGAATTGTTGTTTGTTATTCCGGCCTCATTTAAACTTGTCTAGATAGATAGTTTTGTTGTGCTTCACCCCTTGCCATGTTAATCAACATTTAATATTGTTGGGTACATAAACAAGAGAGAACTAAATAATTGTTGTGAAGTTTCGTCAATATGCAACTCGTTGCATATTGAGCTCCACTTAACTTGTAGTGTTGTTTGTGCACTTTGCCATGCCATGCATCTTTAAACCGGACATGCATCATACTTGGTTTTGCATCATGTCATATTCATGTGCTGGTTGTTTACTATGTTGTGTGTTTCTTTCCGGTGTTGCTTCTTCGGGTTGTTTCCGTTATCATCGCGTTTGTGAGGATTCGTTCGACTACGTCCCTTTGTCTTCTTCATGGACTCGTTCTTCTTCCTTGCGGGATCTCAGGCAAGATGACCATACCCTCGAAATCACTTATATCTTTGCTTGCTAGATTGCTCGCTCTTTTGCTATGCCTATGCTGCGATACCTACCACTTGCTTATCATGCCTCCCATATTGTTAAACCAAGCCTCTAACCCACCTTGTCCTAGCAAACCGTTGTTTGGCTATGTTTCCGCTTTGCTCAGCCCCTCTTATAGCGTTGTTAGTTGCAGGTGAAGATGAAGTTGTTCCATGTTGGAACATGGAGATGTTGTTCCTTGCTTGGAACATGTTTACTTGTTGGGATATCACAATATATCTTATTTAATTAATGCATCTATATACTTGGTAAAGGGTGGAAGGCTCGGCCTTATGCCTGGTGTTTTGTTCCACTCTTGCCGCCCTAGTTTCCGTCATATCGGTGTTATGTTCCCGGATTTTGCGTCCCTAACGCGGTCGGGTAATTTATGGGACCCCCTTGACAGTTCGCTTTGAATAAGACTTTTCCAGCAGGCCCAACCTTGGTTTTACCATTTGCCTACCACCTATCCCTTTCCCTTGGGCCTGATCAGCCTGAGGGTCATCTTTATTTAGCCCCCAGGGCCAATGCTTGTCTAAGTGTTGGTCCAAACTAGAGCACCGTGCGGGACCGTCCCTTGGCAACTTGGGTTATGTTGGTACCTGTACGCTTAGCTTATCCGGTGTTGCCCTGAGAACGAGATATGTGCAGCTCCTATCAGGATGTCGGCGCATCGGGCGGTTTTGCTGGACTTGTTTTATTGCTGTCGAAATGTCTTGTAGCCGGGATTCCGAGACTGATCGGGTCTTCCCGGGGAGAAGGAATATCCTTCGTTGATCGCGAGAGCTTATCATGGGCTAAGTTGGGACACCCCTGCAGGGTTTTGAACTTTCGAAAGCCCTGCCCGCGGTTATGTGGCAGATGGGAATTTGTTAATGTCCGGTTGTAGAAAACCCGAAGTTGATCTTAATTAAAATACACCAACCGCGTGTGTAACCGTGATGGTCTCTTCTCGGCTGGGTCCGGGAAGTGAACACGGTTGTTGGAGTTATGTCTGAAGTAAGTAGTTCAGGATCACTTATTGATCATAGTTGTTCGACCGTGCTTTGCCTTCTCTTCTCGCTCTCATTTGCGTATGTTAGCCACCATATATGCTAGTCGCTTGCTGCAGCTCCACATCGTACCTTTTACCCCTACCCATAAGCTTAAATAGTCTTGATCTCGCGGGTGTGAGATTGCTGAGTCCCCGTGACTCACCAGATACTTCCAAAACCAGCTTGCAGGTGCCGCTGAGACCGTGCAGGTGACGCACCCGAGCTCCAAGAGGAGTTCGATGGAGATCTTATCCTTTTGTTGTTTCGTTCTAGTCGATCAGTAGTGGAGCCCAGTTGGGGTCGATCTTGGTCCTTTGTCGCTTTTGGGGTTTCTTCTTTTATTTTGGCTCCGTAGTCGGGCCCTGATTGCAACTGTATGATGTATTGTTTTATTCATGTAATTGTGTGAAGTGGCGATTGTAAGCCAACTATGTATCTCTTTCCCTTATGTATTACATGGGTTGTGTGAACATTACCTCACTTGCGACATTGCTCTCAATGCGGTTATGCCTCTAAGTCGTGCTTCGACACGTGGGAGATATAGCCGCATCGAGGGCGTTACATGTAACCTCTCTTTTCCCGTTGTAATCTCTACTTAAACATGGTGTTTTATGCCACATATTATTATCCACTGATGTGTTGCCATCCTATGATGTTTGAGTAGATTTGTTCTTTCCTATGGGTTGATTGGTGATTATGTTTTGTTTTGGTGTCGTCCTATGGTGCCCTCCGTGCCGCACACACGTATGGGATTCCCGTTGTAGGCTGTTGCAATATGTTCATAATTTGCCTACTGTCGGGGTTGCGTGAGCGACAGAAACACAAAATTGGATAAGCGGGTTGTTGTGTATGGGATTAAAGAGGACTTTACACTTAATGCTATGGTTGGGTTTTATTTCAATGATCTTTAGTAGTTGTTGATGCTTGCTAGAGTTCCAATCATAAGCTCATGTGATCCAAATACGGAAAGTGTGTTAGGGACAAATCTTTCTCGTCGTTCTCAAAAAGCTTTAAAACAACAACTATTATTATTCTTGCAATGTACTTCTAGTTTCATTCCTACAAACTAATTTTATTATTGTTCTAGGTAAAGCAAACATTAGTGTACGTAGAGTTGTATCGGTGGCCGATAGAACTTAAAGATAATATAAATTCTACCTTTAGCTCCTCGTTTGCTTTGACACTCTTATTTATCATCCACCAGTGAACATCGCCTCATCGAAGGATTCTTCATGCTAGCGTCCAACAGGACAGGGTCTTCCAGTGAAGACGAAGCCACCATCATGACAAGGAGACGCCTACTAACCACTCCAATCCAAGGTGACTCTAAAACCAATAAACTAAAAACTTGCAAGGCTTTCAAAGCCAAGCAAACTTTCCTTGCCAATGATAAGGCAGCGCTCGAGGACAGAGAGTATGAGTTGCAACACACCATTGACCATAATCGCTGCCAATGTCCACGCCGGTCTTAGTTGTAGAAGACTGTTGGGGAACGTAGCAGAAATTCAAAATTTCCTACGTGTCACCAAGATCTATCTATGGAGAAACCAACAACGAGGGGAAGGAGAGTGCATCTACATACCCTTGTAGATCGCTAAGCGGAAGCGTTCAAGTGAACGGGGTTGATGGAATCGTACTCGCCGTGATCCAAATCACGGATGATCCTAGTGCCGAACGGACGGCACCTCCGCGTTCAACACACATGCAGCCCGGTGACGTCTCCCACGCCTTGATCCAGCAACAAGAGAAGGAGAGGTTGGGGAAGACTCCGTCCAGCAGCAGCACGACGGCGTGGTGGTGGTGGAGGAGCGCGGAATTCTAGCAGGGCTTCGCCAAGCACTACGAGAGACGAGGAGGGAGAGAGGTAGGGCTGCACCTTGGGAGCGTTCATCTCATGTCTTGGGCAGCCCCAAAACCTCCACTATATATAGGGGCAAGGGGGAGGGGGAGGCGCCCTAGGGTTTCCCCTAGGGGGGGCGGCGGCCAGGGCAGATGGGATCTCCCCCTTGGGTGACTTGGCCCCCAAGCCAGGAGGTGGGAACCCTAGATGGGGCACCCCAAACCCCCTTGCCACGTGGGAATAGGTGATGGGGGCGCACAGCCCCTTAGTGGGCTGGTTTGCCCCCTTCCCTTGGCCCATGAAGCCCCCAACACTTGTCGGGGCTCCCGAAACACCTTTCGGTCATGCTGGTCATCACCCGGTACCTCCTGAACACTCCCGGACTCCAAAACCCTTCGTCCAATATATCAATCTTTACCTCCGGACCATTCCGGAACTCCTCGTAACGTCCGGGATCTCATCCGGGATTCCGAACAACATTCGGTAACTGCGTACATACTTTCCCTATAACCCTAGCGTCATCGAACCTTAAGTGTGTAGACCCTACGGGTTCGGGAATCATGCAGACATGACC
This sequence comes from Aegilops umbellulata, assembly GCA_032464435.1. Lineage (NCBI taxonomy): Eukaryota > Viridiplantae > Streptophyta > Magnoliopsida > Poales > Poaceae > Aegilops > Aegilops umbellulata. Next base: position 5,897,298 of record CP136059.1, read on the forward strand.
GAGACACCTCTCCGTACAATAACCAACAGCGGGATCTGGATACCCATGTTGGCTCCCACATGTTCCACGATGATCTCATCGGATGAACCACGATGTCAAGGATTCAGTCAATCCCGTATACAATTCCCTTTGTTTAGCGGTATTGTACTTGCCCGAGATTCGATCGTCGGTATCCCGATACCTTGTTCAATCTCGTTACCGGCAAGTCTCTTTACTCATTCCGTAACACATCATCCCGTGATCAACTACTTGATCACATTGTGCACATTATGATGATGTCCTACCGAGTGGGCCCAGAGATACCTATCCCTCGCACGGAGTGACAAATCCCAGTCTCGATTTGTGCCAACCCAACAGACACTTTCGGAGATACCCGTAGTGCACCTTTATAGCCACCCAGTTACGTTGTGACGTTTGGCACACCCAAAGTATTCCTACGGTATCCGGGAGTTGCACAATCTCATGGTCTAAGGAAATGATAATTGACATTAGAAAAGCTTTAGCATTACGAACTACACGATCTTGTGCTATGCTTAGGATTGGGTCTTGTCCATCACATCATTCTTCTAATGATGTGATCCCGTTATCAATGACATCCAATGTCCATGGTCAGGAAACCGTAACCATCTATTGATCAACGAGCTAGTCAACTAGAGGCTTACTAGGGACATGGTGTTGTCTATGTATCCACACATGTATCTGAGTTTCCTATCAATACAATTCTAGCATGGATAGTAAACTATTATCATGAACAAGGAAATATAATAATAACTAATTTATTATTGCCTCTAGGGCATATTTCCAACAGTCTCCCACTTGCACTAGAGCCAATAATCCAGTTCACATCGCTATGTGATTAACACTCAAGGTCACATCCCCATGTGACTAACACCCAAAGAGTTTACTAGAGTCAATAATCTAGTTCACATTACCATGTGATTAACACTCAATGAGTTCTGGGTTTGATCATGTTATGCTTGTGAGAGATGTTATAGTCAACTGGTCTGAACCTTTCAGATCCGTGTGTGCTTTACAAATCTCTATGTCATCTCCTAGATGCAGTTACCACGCTCTATTTGGAGCTATTCCAAATAACTGTTCTACTATACGAATCGAGTTTACTACTTAGAATAATCTAGATTAGTGTCAAAGTTTGCATCGGCGTAACCCTTTACGACGAACTCTTTTACCACCTCCATAATCGAGAAAATTCCTTAGTCCACTAGTTACTAAGGATAACCTTGACCGTTGTCCTGTGATCCATTTCTAGACCACACTTGTACCCCTTGACTGACTCATGGTTTGGCACACTTCAGGTGCGGTACACAACATAGCATACTTTAGAGCCTACGACTAAAGCATAGGGGACGACCTTCGTCCTTTCTCTCTACTATGCCGTGGTCATGTCTCGAGTCTTGCTCAATACTCACACCTTGTAACACAGCCGAGAACTCCTTCTTTGCTGATCTATTTTGAACTCCTTCAAAATCTTGTCATGGTATGTGTTCGTTTGAAAGTACTATTAAGCGATTTTGATCTATCCTTATAGATCTTGATGCTCAATGTTCAAGTAGCTTAATCCAGGTTTTCCATTGAAAAACACTTTTCAAACAACCCTATATGCTTTCCAGAAATTCTACATCATTTCCGATAAACAATATGTCAACAACATATACTCATCAGAAATTCTATAGTGCTCCCACTCACTTCTTTGGAAATACAAGTTTCTCATAAACTTTGTATAAACCTAAAATCTTTGATCATCTCATCAAAGCGTACATTCCAATTCCGAGATGCTTACTCCAGTCCTTAAAAGGATTGCTGGAGCTTTGCATACTTGTTAGCATCTTTCAGGATTGACAAACCCTTCTGGTTGTATCACATACAACCTTTCCTCAAGAAAATCGTTGAGGAAACAATGTTTTGACATCCTATCTGCAAGATTTCATAAATAATGCAGTAACTGCTAACATAATTCCAACAGACTCTTAGCATCGCTACGAGTGAGAAAATCTCATCGTAGTCAACTCCTTGAACTTGTCGGGAAACATCTTAACGACAAGTCGAGCTTTCTCAATGGTGACACCTACCATCATTGTCCGTCTTCCTTTTAAAATCCATCTGCACCCAACAGCCTTACGACTATCAAGTTGTTCTTCCAAAGTCTACACTTTGTTTTCATATATGGATCTTCTCTCGGATTTTATGGCCTTGAGCCATTTTTGGAATCTGGGCCCACCATCGCTTCTCCATAGCTCGTAGGTTCATTGTTGTCTAGCAACATGACTTCCAAGACAGGATTACGTACCACTCTGAAGTAGTACGCATCCTTGTCATCCTACGAGGTTTGGTAGTGACTTGATCTGAAGTTTCATGATCACTATCATAAGCTTCCACTTCAATTGGTGTAGGTGCCACAGGAACAACTTCCTGTGCCCTGCTACACACTAGTTGAAGTGACGGTTCAATAACCTCATCAAGTCTCCACCATCCTCCCACTCAATTCTTTCGAGAGAAACTTTTCCTCGAGACAGGACCCGATTTCAGAAACAATCCCTATTGCTTTCGGATCTGAGACAGGAGGTATACCCAACTGTTTTGGGTATCCTACGAAGATGCATTTATCCGCTTTGGGTTCGAGCTTATCAGCCTGAAACTTTTTCACATAAGCGTCGTAGCGCCAAACCTTTAAGAAACAACAGCTTAGGTTTCTCTAAACCATAGTTCATACAGTGTCGTCTCAACGGATTTGTGTGGTTCCCTATTTAAAGTGAATGCGATTGTCTCTAATGCCTAACCCATAAACGATGGTGGTAATTCGACAAGAGACATCATGGTATGCACCACATACAATAGGGTGCAGTTATGATGTTCGGACACACCATCACACTATGGTGTTCCCGGCGGTATTAGTCGTGAAACGATTTATACAATGTCTTAATTGTGTGCCAAACTCGTAACTCAGGTATAAATCTCTATGATCATATCATAGACATTTTATCCTCTTGTCACGACGATCTTCAACTTCACTCTGAAATTACTTGAACCTTTCAACAATTCAGACTTGTGTTTCATCAAGTAAATATACTTAGCGTCTACTCAAATCATCTGTGAAGCAAGAACATAACGATATCCACTGCGTGCCTCAGCACTCATTGGACTGCACACATCAAAATGTATTACTTCCAACAAGTTGCTTTCTTGTTCCATCTTACTGAAAACGAGGTCTTTCAGTCATCTTGCCCATGTGGTATGATTTGCATGTCTCAAGTGATTCAAAAACAAGTGAGTCCAAACGATCCATCTGTATGGAGTTTCTTCATGCATATCTACCAATAGACATGGTTCACATGTCTCAATCTTTTTAAAAATGAGTGAGTCCAAAGATCCATCAACATGGAGCTTCTTCATGTGTTTTATACCAATATGACTTACATGGCAGTGCCACAAGTAGGCGGTACTATCATTACTATCTTATATCTTTTGGCATGAACATGTGTATCACTATGATCGAGATTCAATAAACCATTCATTTTAGGTGCAAGACCATTGAAGGTATTATTCAAATAAACAGAGTAACCATTATTCTCCTTAAATGAATAACCGTATTGCAATAGACATAATCCAATCATGTCTATGCTCAACGCAAACACCAAATAACAATTATTTAGGTTTAACACCAATCTCGATGGTAGAGGGAGCGTGCGATGCTTGATCACATCAAGCTTGGAAAAACTTCCAACACATATCGCCAGCTCACCTTTAGCTAGTCTCCTTTTACTGCGCAGCCTTTTATTTCGAGTTACTAACACTTAGCAACCGAACCGGTATCTAATACCCTGGTGCTACTAGGAGTACTAGTAAAGTACACATTAACATAATGTATATCCAATATACTACTATCGACCTTGCCATCCTTCTCATCTACCAAGTATCTAGGGTAATTCTGCTCTAGTGGTTGTTCCGCTTATTACAGAAGCACTTAGTCTCGGGCTTGGGTTCAACTTTGGGTTTCTTCACTTGAGCAGCAACTGACTTGTCTTTTCATGAAGTATCCCTTTCTTGTCCTTGCCCTTCTTGAAACTAGTGGTTTTACTAACCATCAACAATTGATGCTCCCTTTTGATTTCTACTTTCGCGGTGTCACGAATAGCTCAAGGGTCATATCTATCCCTGATATGTTATAGTTCATCACGAAGCTCTAGTAGCTTGGTGGCAATGACTTTGGAGAAACATCACTATCTTATCTGGAAGATCAACTCCCACTCGATTCAAGTGATTATTGTACTCAGAGAATCTGAGCACAAGCTCAACGATTGAGCTTTTCTCCCTTAGTTTGCAGGCTAAGAAAATCGTCGGAGGTCTTATACCTCTCGACGTGGGCACGAGCCTGAAATCCCAATTTCAGCCCTCGAAACATCTCATATGTTCCGCGACATTTCAAAAATGTCTTTGGTGCCTCAATTCTAAACCATTTAACATTAGCGAACTATCATGTAGTCATCAAAACGTGTATGTCAGATGTTCGCAACATCCACAAACCACGTTCGAGGTCCAGCACACCGAGCGGTGCATTAAGGACACAAGCCTTCTACTGTTCGCATAATTGCTACTATCAACTTTCAACTATATTTTCTCTAGGAACATATCTAAAACAGTAGAACTAAAGCGCGAGCTACGACATAATTTGCAAAAACCTTTTGACTATGTTCAGGATAAATAAGTTCATCTTATGAACTCCCACTCAGATAGACATCCCTCTAGTCATCTAAGTGATTACGAGATCCAAGTCAACTAGGCCGTGTCCGATCATCACGTGAGACAGACTAGTCATCATCGGTGAACATCTTCATGTTGATCGTATCTACCATACGACTCATGCTCGACCTTTCGGTCTCTTGTGTTCCGAGGCCATGTCTGTACATGCTAGGCTCGTCAAGTCAACCTAAGTGTTTCGCGTGTGTAAATCTGGCTTACACTCGTTGTATGTGAACGTAAGAATCTATCACACCCGATCATCACGTGGTGCTTTGAAACGACGAACTTTCGCAACGGTGCACAGTTAGGGGGAACACTTTCTTGAAATTTTAATGAGGGATCATCTTATTTACTACCGTCGTTCTAAGCAAATAAGATGTATAAACATGATAAACATCACATGCAATCAAATAGTGACATGATATGGCCAATATCATATTGCTCCTTTTGATCTCCATCTTCGGGGCTCCATGATCATCATCTTCACCGGCATGACACCATGATCTCCATCATCATGATCTCCATCATCATCTCTTCATGAAGTTGTCTCGCCAACAACTACTTCTACTACTACAGCTAACGGTTAGCAATAAAGTAAAGTAATTACATGGCGTTGTTCAATGACACGCAGGTCATACAATAAATAAAGACAACTCCTATGGCTCCTGCCGGTTGTCATACTCATCGACATGCAAGTCGTGATTCCTATTACAAGAACATGATCAATCTCATACATCACATTCTTCTTGGCCATATCACATCACATAGCATACCCTGCAAAAACAAGTTAGACGTCCTCTACTTGTTGTTTGCATGTTTTACGTGGCTGCTATGGGTTTCTAGCAAGAACGTTTCTTACCTACGCAAAACCACAACGTGATATGCCAATTGCTATTTACCCTTCATAAGGATCCTTTTCATCGAATCCGATCCGACTAAAGTGGGAGAGACTGGCACCCGCTAGCCACCTTATGCAACATGTGCATGTCAGTCGGTGGAACCTGTCTCACGTAAGTGTACGTGTAAGGTCGGTCCGGGCCGCTTCATCCCACAATGCCGCCGAATCAAGATTGAACTTGTAACGGTAAGCATATTGAACAAAATCAACGCCCACAACTACTTTGTGTTCTACTCGTGCATGGAATCTACGCAATAGACCTAGCTCATGATGCCACTGTTGGGGAACGTAGCAGAAATTCAAAATTTCCTACGTGTCACCAAGATCTATCTATGTAGAAACCAACAACGAGGGGAAGGAGAGTGCATCTACATACCCTTGTAGATCGCTAAGCGGAAGCGTTCAAGTGAACGGGGTTGATGGAGTCGTACTCGCCGTGATCCAAATCGTCGATGATCCTAGTGCCGAACGGACGGCACATCCACGTTCAACACACATGCAGCCCGGTGACGTCTCCCACGCCTTGATCCAGCAAGGGGAGAAGGAGAGGTTGGGGAAGACTCCGTCCAGCAGCAGCACGACGGCGTGGTGGTGGTGGAGGAGCGCAGAATTCTAGCAGGGCTTCGCCAAGCACTACGAGAGACGAGGAGGGAGAGAGGTAGGGCTGCGCCTTGGGAGAGTTCATCTCGTGTCTTGGGCAGCCCCAAAACCTCCACTATATATACGGGCAATGGGGAGGGGGAGGCGCCCTAGGGTTTCCCCTAGGGGGGGCGGCGGCCAGGGCAGATGGGATCTCCCCCTTGGGTGACTTGGCCCCCAAGCCAGGAGGTGGGAACCCTAGATGGGGCGCCCCAAACCCCCTGGTCACGTGGGAATAGGTGATGGGGGCGGACAGCCCCTTAGTGGGCTGGTTTGCCCCCTTCCCTTGGCCCATGAAGCCCCCCAACACTTTCCGGGGCTCCCGAAACACCTTTCGGTCATGCTGGTCATTACCCGGTACCTCCTGAACACTCCCGGACTCCAAAACCCTTCGTCCAATATATCAATCTTTACCTCCGGACCATTCCAGAACTCCTCGTAACGTCCGGGATCTCATCCGGGACTCCGAACAACATTCGTTAACCGCGTACATACTTTCCCTATAACCCTAGCGTCATCGAACCTTAAGTGTGTAGACCCTACGGGTTCGGGAATCATGCAGACATGACCGAGACACCTCTCCGGCCAATAACCAACAGCGGGATCTGGATACCCATGTTGGCTCCCACATGTTCCACGATGATCTCATCGAATGAACCACGATGTCAAGGATTTAGTCAATCCTGTATACAATTCCCTTTGTCTAGCGGTATTGTACTTGCCCGAGATTCGATCGTCGGTATCCCAATACCTTGTTCAATCTCGTTATCGGCAAGTCTCTTTACTCGTTCCATAACACATCATTCCGTGATCAACTCCTTGATCACATTGTGCACATTATGATGATGCCCTACCGAGTGGGCCCAGAGATACCTCTCCGTCGCACGGAGTGACAAATCCCAGTCTCGATTCGTGCCAACCCAATAGACACTTTCGGAGATACCCGTAGTGCACCTTTATAGCCACCCAGTTACGTTGTGACGTTTGGCACACCCAAAGTATTCCTACGGTATCCGGGAGTTGCACAATCTCATGGTCTAAGGAAATGATAATTGACATTAGAAAAGCTTTAGCATTACGAACTACATGATCTTGTGCTATGCTTAGGATTGGGTCTTGTCCATCACATCATTCTTCTAATGATGTGATCCCTTTATCAATGACATCCAATGTCCATTGTCAGGAAACCGTAACCATCTATTGATCAACGAGCTAGTCAACTAGAGGCTTACTAGGGACATGGTGTTGTCTATGTATCCACACATGTATCTGAGTTTCCTATCAATACAATTCTAGCATGGATAATGAACTATTATCATGAACAAGGAAATATAATAATAACTAATTTATTATTGACTCTAGGGCATATTTGCAACAAAGACCTCATGGTACAGACCGTACTACGGGAAGAGCTATCCGGAGGAGAACAATGGCAACGATGTTTACCAAAGCCCCATGGGTAATCTTTGTTGTAGCCATCAATATAGTGAATAATTTGGACATCTAGACCATCCGTAGCCAGAGAAATCCAACTTGCGCTTACTCTTCTAAAGACCACAATCGTCCAGCAGGACGTCATATTGGCCTCTCGTTATCGGATAGGTTCGAAGTAGTTACTCCATGAAAACTCTAGTGCTTCAAGGACCCATAGTTGGGCCAGACACACTCCCAACCACAACAAGTCTCTTCAAGGCATTGAGGCCAGAGAAATCCAGCACCTTCCGAATGAGCTCCATCTGCAAAAGTAGGTCACAACTCGTTTGGCAGATGCTTGTGACCTTCTCAACCATCGCCGTAGAACACGGAAAAATGATTATGTCTCGAAGATGATTCAGTTTCTAAGTTGTCTACGTGACAACATTTCTGGAACAATCTCATTTTTTCCACGAAAACAAGAGAACAGGTAATGGCCCATGCCATGTTTCATGTTTTCAGACCTCGTTTACATTTCTTAAAATAAAAACAATAATATCCATGTTTCGGGTCAAGTCCTAGCACCCTGATGTTCGGAATTCACTTCCTTTTCTTGATAAGGCCTAAACATAGGCTCAAAACAGAAATAGAATGTTTCAACTCAATTTGTCAACTTCTAATGCACTTGTAGTTCATATTTGAATTATATATGTCAAATGCCTCAAAATCCACTTAGTGGCTTCAATATAGCAAACAAACCCCCAAATTATGACATGAACCATGTTATGATGTACTCCCTCCATCCAGAATTACTTGTCTTATATTATGTATCTAGACACGTTTAGGTTTGTCTATATACATGGATGTATCTAACATTAAAATGTTCATAGATACATATGTATCTAGACAAATCTAAGACAAGTAATTTAGGACGGAGGTAATATGTTGAGTGTGTAAAAAGTTTCAAGTTAAAACATTGAAGCAACTAACCCTTCGCCTTTAAACCTGAGTCCTTTTCTTTCGGAACCAACATTCTTCCTCGGAGATGTTCAAGTTTCAAAGCAATGTGCGTCAAAAGTTTTTCAAATTCTTCTCATTTTTCACCACAGCCTCTAGGAATCATATCATGACACTATGGCAGGTTTCACATTTTCCAGACTTTGTTTGGATTTTCTAGTCTTAGAAAATGATAAGCTCCATGTTCGGGTCAGGTCTTGGCAGCCAGATGTTTGGAATTCTTCTTATTTGCTTGTGTAAGGCCTAAGGGCATCTCCAACGATGACCAGCAAATTTGCTCTGGCTTCCATCCAGGGATAGGAGGACCAGTCCGCGGAGACGGATGCGGGAGCTGGCCATCCATAGCTGTTGCAAACATTTCAACCACTGTTTGAACTAACGGATGAAATTCATACAAACACGGTGAATTTAATTCAAGTTTGGTCATGATTTACATAAATAGGTCGATATTTCGACCGTTTAACTCGAAAAACTAGAAAAATAACCTAAACCCTATAACGGATGACCACCTCATACGCGTGGCCGCCCTGCCATGCCGGACCGTCGTCACCGTCTATGCCACCGTCGTCGTTGCCGTCCTCCCTCCAGCAGCGGAGGGCCGCGGCAACCTTGCCCGGCGGCTGCCTACCGCTCGCGCAGGAGCCGCTCCGCCTCATGTTGCATGATGCAGAGGGCCGCCTTGGAGAACTGGGACTTCGACATCGCCGCTGGGCTCAGAGAGGAAGAAGGGCTCGGGGACGGTGATGGGGAGGGGAAGGGGGTGGTGCTCGGGGAGGGAGAGTGCGGCATTGTGAGTCGCTGGCGCACAGGTTAAATAATCGTGGCCAGGCCAAGCAAAGGGGCAGTTAGCCCGTTTAATGCGGCGTGGCAGCCAGAGTTGGTTTCTCGAGACGCGACATCTACATTGAAGCGACAACTCCCGAGAGGTCATGTCCGTCAGCACCCCTCCCCCCCTCCTAGTCTGGTCAAATCACGAGAATCAATGCCGGCCACTGCATGCTCTGGTCCGACATGAATGCGTCGCGGGCGTTTGATGGAAATCGTGGGAGAGGCGAGCGGGTTTTTTTGGTAGGCAAGGGCAATCAGACACAGGAGTGGCAGCGGTCCGCACACCAGCAAAGCCCCCCCCCCCCCAACACACACACCCTCCCCCACTTTGTATCCAACTTGCGGGCATCCGTACTGGCAAGCGGACCGATACAGGCCCGCGTTGGATGGCAAAATACGTCCGGGCCTTGCGGTCTGGACATATGTGGGCAGTTTGAGGTTCGGCGTTAGAGATGCCCTAAACATAGACTCAAGAAACACAAATAGGATTTATCAACCCATATTTGCAAATTTTTCATCCACTTGTTCAAATTTAGATTATACTAGGTAAATTCCTAGAAATGCATTTAATGGCTTAAGTATAGCAAACAAACCCTAAATTTACGTGGAACATGTGATGGTGTATGTTGGGTGTGTAAAAAAATTAGGGTGAAATGACAAAGTAACTAACACTTTGTCTTCATACCCGATATGCTTCCTCATGAAACCACGATTCTTCCTCGGGGATGCTTTGGCTATCAAGCAGTGTTCGTGTGAAACTTTCTCAAGATTTTACCACGGCCTCTATGAATCATATCATGACACCATTGCCATGTTTCATATTTTTCAAACTTTAATTGCACTTCTCGGGATTAAGAACCAATAAGCTCCATTGTCGGCGTCGAGTCTTGGCTTCCCGATGTTTTGGAATTTCTCTTATTTTTTGTACTCCCTCCGTCCTAAAATTTTTGTCTAATATTTGTCTAGATAAGGATGTATCTAACACTAAAACATGACTAGATACATTCATATTTGGACAAATCTAAGACCAAAATTTTGGGACGGATGGAGTATAAGGCCTAAACACAGGCTCAAGAACATACATACTATTTATTAACCCTTTTGTGTCAACATTTAATGCATTTATAGTTCATATTTAAACAATATACATCAACCGCCTAGAAATGCGCTTTGTTGCTTAAATATAGCAACAAGTATTTTCTGTTACATCCTTAAACGTTTCCACATGGAGCATATTACATTGTGTTACTAATGCCAAATTTTAGCATTTTTCTGGAACCATTTGCTAATTTTAAAACATGAATTCCTTTTGTACCAATTTCTTGAATAATATTTAATTTGAAGTACATGTATATGAAAAATGAGCTAAAATTCAGGGAAAATCTATATTTAGGTACTTACATATATTTGTAGCCCCCCGCTCAACAATCAAAAGTTTGCTCTTGAAAATAGGATTAACACATGTAATTTATTGCTTTTTAATGGTTAACTGAGTGTCTTATAAAAAACACTCGGCAAAGACCTTGCTTTTGCTGAGTGTTTTTTTGTTTGACTAATGTAGCAATCGGCGAAGCATCAGTTTGTAGAGTTTCGTTTTTTTTGCACGGTGCACTCGACAAAGAGCTTGTTTATCGAGGGCCCGATAAAATACACTAGGCAAACAACTCAACACCTGGCATACAACTTTTTTCCTCGTAGTGAATACCTATTATCGAAAAAGGCTTCCGCCCCGCTTTATATATAAAGCACCAAACATCAAGCACCCAGTACAAACACACGCCATCGCAACACACGCACACACCCAGGGCAAGATACATAGACGTTGTGCGCAGCAACATCACCCCTAGCACTACCACCACGAAGAGATGAAGCTACATATGACGAACCATGTGTTCCAAGGTGGCGCCTTCAAGAAGGGTACGACACCGGAGCGCCGCCGCCGCCCAATCCAAAGATTAGAGTTTCTCCTGGAGCCGCATGACGGGCAATGAGAGCCGCGACGACGCCTTCAAGAAGGGAACGATCTTCGCCGCGCCGGTCCATCCGAAGATAGAACATGTTTTCACCTCGGCCAACACTCACCGCCACCGAACGCCACACCCCGGCAACCACGCCGCCCACAAGGCCATGGTGACCAGGCAACGCCAAGGCACGGGCTCCGCCCAAGAGCACCGCGCTACCACCACCAGGGCCGCCGCCCCGGCATCCAAGACCTTGACACCACCTCACCCGAGACCCGCCGCCACCCCAACGAAAGAGACGAGCGGAAAGGTCCCACCTTTCGCACCCCTGGGCGACCCCAGTGTCGAGACCCAATAGGCCGGCCAGAACTGGCATCCACCGACCCGTCCTGCTGCCCCGAGCGCGAGACGAGCTCAGTCCTGCAGCACCGAGAGGGGGACAAAGTCAGTCCTGCTGCACCGTGCGCGAGACGAACTCGGTCCTGCTGCACCGTGCGCGAGACGAGCTCGGTCCTACAGCATCGGGCGCGAGACAAGCGATGGACCGCAGCTGGGAGAGGACTAGCCCTCTGATGAGATTAGCGGCCGGGCAACGAGGAGATGGAGCGAAGGTCGAGACGGTCCGCACGTAGACGAGCCGACGCCGGAGAAGCCGGCCGCTGACGCGGGCAGAACCGTCGAGCCACCGTGAAGCCGCCACGACACCAGGAGGCCACCCTGGACCTCCCCACGCCGCCGCCCACGGCCAGAGCAGCGGCCACGCCCGGCTGCTGCCCAACCCGCGTCGCCCGACGAACTCCAAGCGCCGGAGCCGCCGGGCACGCACCACCGGAACCATGAGCCGTCGGCCGACCCCAAAGCGTTGCCGAACGCGGCCCGCGCCGCCGCGAGGTCAGCTTTGGCTGGGGCGCCGGCAGCCATCCCCGACCCCCGGCCCACCCCACCACCTCCCCCCGGAGCTGAAGAAGAGGAGGGGAAGGACGAGGCCGCCACTGCTGGGCCGCCCCTCCGCCAGCCGGCTGCCACGGCGGAGGAAGCCGCCCGCAGCCCGCACCGCCCGCAGCCCGCCCCAACCGTATCTGGATCGAGCCGCCGCCGTCACCACACCAGCCGAGCACCACCGAGGAGCAGCCTATCACGCCACCCGCACACCCGCGCGCCATCACCTGCGCCGATGAGGGGCCGCGCCGCGGCGCCCCGCGAGAACACCGTGACCAGATCCAGGTCGGCCGGCCCGCGCCAGCCCTCCCAAACGAGGCGATGAAGACGCCCCGCCGCCGCCGGCGCCGGCCGGGCTTCGCCCGGGCGTGCCCTCTGGCGACGGCGGGAGGAGGAGGAGAAGAGAGGTGGAGAGGCGGCCGACGGCTAGGGTTCCTCCCCTGCTGCCCGCGGGAGCGCCAGAGGAGGAGGAGTCTAAGTGAATCACTCCAAGCCAGTGAATACCTATTCGGTAGAGAGCTTACTAAGCTGCAAGAGGGAAACTACTATTTGTTCAATATTGCAGAAAAACTACTACTCCCTCTGTAATATAGAGGGTTTAGATCACTTAGTGAACAAAATTATGTCGGTTTAGTTGTTAGCCAAGGTGTGTGTCTTATCCATAGTTGTTAGCCAACTTAAAATTCTTAATCCATTTGAGACTCAGGTGTATGTTTTTTTTTTTAGAAAAGGAGGATGACCCCGGCATTTGTATCTGGGAGATGCATGCTGACACTTTATTTATTATTCTCGAGGACCTTACAAAGTATTACAACAATATGCCTGGATCCGTCATATTGGCAACATATGCCGCTACTCCTATCCAAATGATGAAGGCATGCTAGCTGGGCCAGTACCCAGACCACTCATCTAAGCCTAACATCAAAATGATGAAGGGGTGCTAGTTGTCGTTGTTCTAAGTCTGACAGTAGAATGGGGGGTAGGAATGGAGAGGCAAGATCCTAACTTTGGAGTAGTTGTGCACGCAAGAGTTTTACGAGTTCAGGCCCTTATCAGGAGAAGTAATAGCCCTATATCTCGGAGCCCGGAGGCGGTCGACTGGATTATATGCGTGTGTGTTACAAAGATGCGAACCCTTGTGCCAGTGGAGGGGGGTGGCTTATATAGAGTGCGCCCAGACCCCAGCCAGCTCACGTTGCAAGGGGTTTAAGGTACATTAAGGTCGAGCGTTACAGGTAACGCGTCTAATAAAATGCTTTGATGACCATAAAGACTACTTAATGATCGACCGTTTGCCTGTGGAGTGACTTAGATCTCCTGGCAGTCGAGCGGTTGGCTTCGTGGTCGAGTGGTAGCTTCTTGGTTGAGTGTCTTCAACCCGTCGAGTGGGTACCTTGAAGTCGATTGAAAGGTGACTTCTTCTAAGGATGTCTTTGGGCAGGGCTCTTAGGACAGGTCCGTGCCCCTACCCCAGATACATAACTTCATCACTAGCTGGGGCACTACACAGACCACTCACCTAAGCCTAACATCAAAAGTCGGAAGCCCCACACGAGGCACATACCGGGTCTGAGACTTAGGTGTATGTGTATAAGAGTAAACGCATAGCCTGGACCGAAGCCAACGGAGTAGCACTGATCGAGACCGGGGAGTGTGCATGTGAAGGATCCGTGGACTGCTCCCGGTGCAGTAGGACGGAAAGGGGGAACATTACGTGACACTCCCGTCACGTACGTGGCATGGGGACAAAGGCCCTGCCCTGGCCTCTCACGCCATTGCCATGCCTCCATCGGCCACGGGCTGGCCGGCGCGCGCGTCGGGAACGGCACCTGCGGCCCCCCTCGTGCGGCATGCATATTTATGCAGCTACCTAGCTGGCTAGCTGAAAGACTGAAGCTGACATGCTGCCGGCTAGCTCTCGATCGCTAGTCGGCTGAAATTAGGAGTGGAATTTGATTCCAACGATCTGGTGGGCCGCGCGCGCGCACGAGCGTCGTCGATGCCACGGTGGCTCGAGCGTATGCATGGATGGATTGACGTGGGGAAAGGGAACGATTAGCCGCGCGCTAACTAAGCTTCGGTCCAGGGCATATATGCAGGCCGTGCCCCGGCCGACGTGGTCATGAGCTGGCCGATCGACCTGTCGATATTCATCCACTGATCATGTCATGGGCCGTCACTTTCGAGATGTGTGCATATGCTGGCCTTAACGAGTATTGCAGGCGGTGATGATTGCTCTCTCTCTCTCTCTCTTATTATAGTTTTTTTTTACTACATAACCCCTCGGGTTCGGACTTTTGTCCAAAAAAAAGGAAACTAGACATGTGGTTCATGTTATAAAACCCTCAAAGATCATGTCTTGTTCCAGATTTCTATTTAATAAAACATAAATTTCTTTACTAGCCAAGTATGCCAGATACCACTTAATTAAGATAAGCAGTAGTAGTTTCTTCTTTCTTACTTCTCGACTACATTTTTTTTACATTCTTCAAATTCATTTTATTGGTCATTTTGTTAGTTTAATACAATGCCGCGAGATAAGCATGTAATAGAAAACTAACAAACGGGCCCACATAGGAGTAGCCCAGCTCATTTTGGGCATGAGCCGTTCGTTGGGTTAGGCTCCAATAATTCAAAACCGAGCCAAGCTGACTCATCTATTTGGTTTGAAAAGTTTGAATTCCGTATCCAAATTTGGGACATGTTAGGATAAAAAATTAACTTTCAAATAAATTCTGAAAACTTTCTAGTAACTAAGTCTTGGTTCCTTGGTATTCCATAGAATTTTTAGATTATTTTGCCTAGCCATTAAAAAGGTTACACCATTTTTGGCACTTTTCGCCAAATTTTGATAATCAATTCAAACTTCTTAGAAACTTTACAAAAAAGATAAACAATGACACGAGGTTAGGGCGTGTACAATGGTCAGCATGACCCTTGCTTATGCATTCAAGATCACTGAGATAAGAAAAGAACACATATGTTATACAATGGACTATTCCTTAGTGTTATCTTTAATAATTAAGAGAGAAGTGCATATTACACCCCTCAACTCTAGCCCTAGTCTAATATGCACCCCCAACTTCAATACCGTTTAGTTTACACCCCTCACCCCCAAACTGTCAAAACCAGGCGGAATTCAACCCTCCCCTCCTTGTTGACCGGTTTTGACCCAGTTGACTAGTTTTGACCTGTTGACTAGATGAACAGTAACTAAAAAATAAAAAAGATATCACTTTTTCATCGAGTGAATAGTAAATTCAGAAAAAAGTTGGAAATAAAATTCAACAAACAATTTTGATTTTTACCGGGTGAATAGTAAATTCAAAAAAATACTATTTTTTCAAAATAAATCCAAATTCCTTTTGCATGGACGATTTTTCAGTGTGTGATGTCCGTGCCAATTTTCAGCTTGTTTGGACATTTGAGTGGTATCTCAACAAAAAAAATTGGCCCGAACAGTTCACTGTTTCACAAACGTCGCATTTGTTTTTTTTTTGCTGAGAGCTACTCAGATGTCCGAATAAGCTAAAAATTAGAACGAACATCACGCACTCAAACATCGTCCATGCAAAAATAATCCAAAATTTTTATTTTATTTTATTTTTCCGAATTACTGTTCACCCGGTGAAAATCATTTTTTTGAATTTTTTATTTCTTTCGAATTTACTGTTCACCCAGTCAACAGTCCAAAACCGGTCAATGGGGAGGGGAGGGTTGAATTTCGCCTGGTTTTGAGAGTTGGAAGTGTAAACTAGACGGTATTGAAATTGGGGGGTGTATATTAGATTAGGACTAGAGTTGAGGGGTGTGATATGCACTTCTCTCAATAATTAATGTTTGTATTCTCCTGGGATTTTAGAGCGGTCAAATTTAAAGTAGGAAACGTATAACTAGCGAAGACATCTCATGCAAACAATAACAAGAAATTGGGATAAGTTAGAGCTGAAATCGATAAGATCTCGCAACCAACTCATGGTTCTGCCACATGGATACAAGAAGACCTTGCTACGAGATTGATCATACCTAAGAGAAGACAAATACTTATTTTCTCTCATCCAACTCAACAATCATCATAGCACTAATCTTTAGGGGTTAAGGTCATGAGCGAATGTGTGCTCCAGTGCACACCCTGGTTGACTGACCATGACTGATACACTTAAGATCGTGCTAATTAATGTGCAAGAAGGTTCAAAATCGAAATAAGGGTATCGTCGTCTACAGTAAAGTAGAAAATGATACTTCCTCTGTCCCATAATATAAGAGCCTTTTTGACATTAGACTAATGTAAAAACGCTCTTATATTATGGGACGGAGGGAGTACAAACCATAACACAAGTCAACCATTAATTCTCCTAAAACAAAAATGTGCAAACATTACCGCTCAGTTTTGTCCACAGAGACATAGAGCTGATTAGACTAGTTGAATCGGTTGTCGTGCGTCCCCCCATCGCAACACACCAAATTGGTGCTAACTCATGAACACGTACAGCACATAATTTTTGGTTTCTGGCAAGCATTTGTAGGGATCGGCACGTGTGGGTTGCGGACAAGGCTCGGCGGCAAAACACCACCCCGTGAAAGCGTTTGTTTTGGAGCCTTGCATGCACCACGTCTCATCGCCTCCAAAAACAAACAAGTTCCTTATGCTCAACTCTCATGCTGTTCTACGGAAATGCCAAAAAAAATCCAGCTAGCTAGCCATACATCGAATTCTCTCGAAATAGCCCATAACTATTCAAGGAAAAGTATGTGCATGCGTGTATGTAAATAATGCACCACACGAACAAATTAACATATACTCCATCAATCCGTTTCTAAATATAAGTCTTTTTAGATATTCCAATGCGTACTACAAACAGAGCAAATGCGTGAATCTACACTTTAAAATATGTTTATATACATCTGTATGTAGTGCTTATTGAAATCTCTAAAAAAGGACTTATATTTAGAAACGGATGGAGTATAATGCAGTCTTGCTAAATCTCAATCGACTAAGACTTAGTTATGTCTCAGTCGATGATATATTTGTGAGATCAAATACTACCAAAGATCCAAAGCTGATTTAATTCTGATGGGTGATAGTAATACAAGATACTTCCAGTTGGTCGCCAATGGGCGGCATAGGAATAAATGTATTTACAGTCTCCAACAAGATGAGGGGCGGATCGAAGGTCAGGAGGAGCTCAAAAAGTATATCACCAACTACTACAAATCTCTGTTCGGCGCCACCGCCGAAGGGAACTTCACCCTTGATGAGACCCGAACAGACGATATTCCACAAGTCACGGCTGAAGAAAACGACATCCTTACATCACCATTCTCTGAAGAGGAGGTGAGAGCTGCGGTGTTCCAAATGGAACATAACAAAGCTCCAGGTCTAGATGGTTTCCCCGCATAATTCTATTAGAATTTTTGGGATATAATCAAGTCTGACCTTTTAGAATTGTTTAATTGTCTTCACGCCGACAAACTTGACCTATTCAGACTTAATTTTGGTGAGATTGTCTTGTTGCCAGAGATTAAGGAGGCCGAACGGATCGAACAGTTCAGGCCCATATGCCTCCTTAATGTCAGCTTCAAAATTTTCACCAAAGTGGCTACTAATAGGTTAAACTTGGTAGCTGACCATGTTGTCCGACCATCTCAAACGACTTTCATGCAAAGAAGAAATATACTTGATGGCGTAGTAATCCTGCATGAGACCGTCCATGAGATGCACCGAAAAAACATGAGTGGAGTAGTATTCAAGATCGACTTTGAAAAAGCATATGCCAAGGTCAAATGGTCTTTCCTCCAACATGACCTAAGGAAGAAAGGTTTCTCCTATAAATGGCGCGAGTGGATCCATAATTTTGTAACTGGAGGTAGTGTGGCCATCAAAGTCAATGATGATGTAGGCCATTACTTTCAAAAAAAAGGATTACGACAGAGTGACTCTGTTGGGGAACGTAGTAATTTCAAAAAAATTCCTACGCACACGCAAGATCATGGTGATGCATAGCAACAAGAGGGGAGAGTGTTGTCCACGTACCCTCGTAGACCGAAAGCGGAAGCGTTAGCACAACGCGGTTGATGTAGTCGTACGTCTTCACGATCCGACCGATCCAAGTACCGAACGCACGGCACCTCCGAGTTCAGCACACGTTCAACTCGATGACGCCCCGCGAGCTCCGATCCAGCAAAGCTTCACCGGAGAGTTTCGTCAGCACGATGGCGTGATGACGGTGATGATGATGCTACCGACGTAGGGCTTCGCCTAAGCACCGCTACGATATGATCGAGGTGTATTATGGTGGAGGGGGGCACCGCACACGGCTGGGAGAGATCAACAGATCAACTTGTGTGTCTAAAGGTGCCCCCCTGCCCCCATATATAAAGGAGCAAGGGGGAGGCCGGCCGGCCCCTTGTGGGCACGCCAGAAGGAGTAAATGGTTGTTTAAACTTCTTACTGAGGATGGTGTTTGGCAAACCATGCTGTGCAACAAGTATCTAGGCCAAAAGGCGATGTCTCAGGCATATTGGACACCTGGCGACTCGCATTTTTGGGCTGGCCTAATGGCGGCAAAGAAACATCTCTTTCGCTTTGGGTCTTTTGCGATAAGGGACGGGTCGGAGGTTCGTTTCTGGGAAGACATTTGGCTAGGCAATGCCAGTCTTCGAGAACAATAGCCAGCCCTGTACAACATTGCTCGCGAAAAGAATAATACTATTGCACAAGTGCTCAATTCATCCCCACCAACATTTCATTTAGGCGAGATTTGATTGGCCCCCCCAACTTATGTCATGGCATAATCTTTTATCCTGTCTGGATTCGATTAATCTTATACAAGTCCGAGATGTGTTTCGTTGGAACCTTACTCCATCAGGGTCATTCACAGTAGACTCTATGTATCGTGCACTCATGCATTCTGAGGTACCGGTGAGTAATAACAAGAAAATCTGGAAGTCAAAGATTCCACTAAAAGTTAAAATCTTTATGTGGTATCTTCGTAGGGGAGTTGTTCTAACCAAAGACAACCTCGCATGGCGCAACTGGCTAGGGAGTAAGAAGTGTTGTTTTTGTACTCATGAAGAGACAATCAAACACCTCCTTTTCCAATGCAAGTTTGCATGTTCTATGTGGTCAATCATCCAAATAGCGTCAAATTTGTTGGGGAACGTAGTAATTTCAAAAAAATTCCTACGCACACGCAAGATCATGGTGATGCATAGCAACGAGAGGGGAGAGTGTTGTCTACGTACCCTCGTAGACCGACAGCGGAAGCGTTATGACAACGCGGTTGATGTAGTCGTACGTCTTCACGGCCCGACCGATCAAGCACCGAAACTACGGCACCTCCGAGTTTTAGCACACGTTCAGCTCGATGACGATCCCCGGACTCCGATCCAGCAAAGTGTGGGGGGTGAGTTCCGTCAGCATGACGGCGTGGTGACGATGTTGATGTTCTACCGTCGCAGGGCTTCGCCTAAGCACCACTACAATATTATCGAGGATTATCGTGGAGGGGGGCACCGCACACGGCTAAGAGAACGATCACGAAGATCAACTTGTGTGTCTAGAGGTGCCCCCATGCCCCCGTATATAAAGGAGCAAGGGGGAGGCCGGCCGGCCCTAGCAGGGCGCGCCAGGAGGAGGAGTCCTCCTCCTAGTAGGAGTAGGACTCCCCTCTTTCCTACTCCTACTAGGAGGGGGAAAGGAAGGGGGAGAGGGAGAAGGAAAGGGGGCGCCGCCCCCCCCCCCTCTCCTAGTCCAATTCGAACCAGAGGGGGAGGGGGCGCGCGGCACACCCTGGCCGCCCCTCTCTCTCTCTCTCTCCACTAGGGCCCATAAGGCCCATTACTTCTCCCGGGGGGTTCCAGTAACCCTCCGACACTCCGGTTTTCTCCGAAATCACCTGAAACACTTTCGGTGTACGAATATAGCCGTCCAATATATCGATCTTTATGTCTCGATCATTTTGAGACTCCTCGTCATGTCCGTGATCACATCCGAGACTCCGAACAACCTTCGGTACATTAAAACATACAAACTCATAATGAAACTGTCGTCGCAACGTTAAGCGTGCGGACCCTACGGGTTCGAGAACAATGTAGACATGACCGAGACACGTCTCCGGTCAATAACCAATAGCGGAACCTGGATGCTCATATTGGCTCTCACATATTCTACGAAGATCTTTATCGGTCAGACCGCATAACAACATACGTTGTTCCCTTTGTCATCGGTATGTTACTTGCCCGAGATTCGATCGTTGGTATCTCAATACCTAGTTCAATCTCGTTACCGGCAAGTCTCTTTACTCGTTCCGTAATACATCATCCCGCAACTAACTCATTAGTTGCAATGCTTGCAAGGCTTAATTGATGTGCATTACCAAGAGGGCCCAGAGATACCTCTCCGACATCCGGAGTGACAAATCCTGATCTTGAAATACGCCAACCCAACATGTACCTTTGGAGACACCTATAGAGTACCTTTATAATCACCCAGTTACGTTGTGATGTTTGGTAGCACACAAAGTGTTCCTCCGGTAAACGGGAGTTGCATAATCTCATAGTCATAGGAACATGTATAAGTCATGAAGAAAGCAATAGCAACATACTAAACGATCGGGTGCTAAGCTAACAGAATGGGTCATGTCAATCACATCATTCTCCTAATGATGTGATTCCGTTAATCAAATGACAACACATGTCTATGGTTAGGAAACATAACCATCTTTGATTAACGAGCTAGTCAAGTAGAGGCATACTAGTGACACTCTATTTGTCTATGTATTCACACATGTATTATGTTTCCGGTTAATACAATTCTAGCATGAATAATAAACATTTATCATGATATAAGGAAATAAATAATAACTTTATTATTGCCTCTAGGGCATATTTCCTTCAGTCTCCCACTTGCACTAGAGTCAATAATCTAGATTACACAGTAATGATTCTAACACCCATGGAGCCTTGATGTTGATCATGTTTTGCTCGTGGAAGAGGCTTAGTCAACGGGTCTGCAACATTCAGATCCGTATGTATCTTGCAAATTTATATGTCTCCCACCTGGACTAGATCCCGGATGGAGCAGGTGGCTACGGTGGTTTTTACCCAACATGGGTTGCAGCATAATCTCCGGATCGGTCCACCATCCCTTGCGACATAGGCATAGTGTCGGCCTATAGGACTCTACTATCGCTGATTTGTCGTTTTTTTTCTTTCATTTTGTCAGACTTTACGTGTTTGGCTGTGTGCATCCTAGTTATGCAGAGTCCGGGTGTTATTCATAATGTTTTGTATCCGCTTGATGCTACAATTCAAGATAATAAAAGTGCCCTTTATCAAAAAATATTCGTGAGAACTTCAATTGAGATCCATGCAAATTTTTGTTTTCAATTTTTTTTCTTTCCTACATGAAGTCACTTGACTGAAATGTTAACTGAGACCTAGCCACATCCGTATTTATGGAAAATGCTTGTATCCGACGCGCCAGGCGAAAGTCTCAGTCCATCGAGACATAGCCACATTCGTATTTATGGAGAACGCTTGTATCTGGCATGCTGGACGAAAGTCTTATTCGACCGAGACCTAGCCACATCCATATTTATGGAAAACGCCTGTATTCGGCGCGCCGGTCGAAGCCTTGCACTGGTTGTGGCCATGTGGCCCTTCGTGTGATAACGATCCCACTAGACCATTTTCCTCCCCTTATCCTTATCTTTGTATGTCCTCGACCACCCGTTGTCTTCCTCGCCAATCCCGTCTCAGCTACAGCTACAACGACCACCATCGCCGCCCTGTCGCAGACGCCTCGGCAAATACCACCTTTGCTCCCTGCCGCAACTCATCGGATGTTGCGTCCAGCTAGCTAGAATGTTGCAACCTCAAATCATGAGAGCTGTGCAGGGATGCTGCGACTATTGATGGCCGAAGCTACACGGAGCCGACCACCATCGCCACTACAGTCACTTCTACAACTCATGGTGTTCAGATGCTGCAACCGTGGCATCAAAATGTTGTACCACAGTGACCAAATGCTGGAAGCCATAGCTGCCGGTGCTGACCACGCGTGACCCGGGGGGTGCGCGTTGCAACCACGGTCGACGCCCAGATGTTGTAACTTGCTACATGCATTCACGGCAGAGTTGTGACCAGCAACAGTGGTGGCGACATTTTGCTGGAACCATCGCTGGATTTTTCTACGACCGACAAGTAAATTTGCTACCTACATTCACGACGGCCCGCAATGACAGTGAGGACGTTTTGCTGCAACCGTGACAGATTTTGCTACAACCGACGAGATTTTTTGCTACATCCATCATGGCAGAGCAACGACCCGTGACAACAGCAATGTCGTTTTTGCTGCAACCGCCATCAGTTTTTGCTACGATTGGGCAAGAAATTTTGTACATCCATTTTGGATGGCAGAGACCTGTGGCCGTCGTTCGCGGGGAAACATATGCGATGAGCATCGGCGGCGAGGGGCGGTGGGCAGTGCACTGGGATGTTGAACCATAGCGCATCAACGGAGGGAGTTGCAACCGGCAACGAGCTGCGGGACCAGCAGTGCGACGAGTCAGGCGAGTAGTGACAGTGAATGGAAGTGCCATCGCGAACGCTTTCGAGCTTGTCGTGAGGTTGGGCGTGGTCACCAGCGGGCACACAAGGGTGCGCTAGCGGGCGGGCGGTGGGGAGTGGGGGAGGGGAGGAGGAAGACGCGAGAAAGGGACGGGGCTGGTTGACCTTGTTGGGGATCGCAGCAGAAATTAAAATTTTCCTACGCATCACCAAGATCTATCCATGGAGTATTCTAGCAACGAGGGGATAGGAGAGCATCTACATACCACTTGTAGATCGCAACGGAAGCGTTCAAGAAGAACGTGGATGATGGAGTCGTACTCGTCGTGATCCAGATCACCGATGACCAGCGCCGAAAGGACGGCACCTCCGCGTTCAACACACGTACGGGACGATCGACGTCTCCTTCTTCTTGATCCAGCAAGGGGGAAGGAGAGGTTGATGAAGATCCAGCAGCACGACGGCGTGGTGGTGGATGCAGCGGAGTTTCAGCAGGGCTTCGCCAAGCTTCTCTGGAGAGAGGGAGGGGTGCAACAGGGAGAGGAAGGCGCCAATGCAGCAGGGTGCGGCTGCCCTCCCTCCCCCCCCCTTTATATAGGCCCCATAGGGGGGGCGCAGCCCTGGAGATGGATCTCCAGGGGGACGGCGGCCAAGGGTGGGGGGCTTGCCCCCCAAGCAAGGGGGGCGCCCCCACTAGGGTTTCCCCCCAACCCTAGGCGCATGGGCCCAAGGGAAGGGGGCGCGCCCAGCCCTCCAGGGGCTGGTTCCCTGCCCCTTGTGGCCCATGAGGCCCTCCGAGAGGGCTGGCCCCTCAAGGTGGACCCCCGGTGCCTCTCCGATGGCCCCGGTACAATACCGATATGCCCCCGAGACTTTCCAGTGTCCGTACAACAACTTCCCATATATAAATCTTTACCTCTGAACCATTCCGGAACCTCTCGTGACGTCCGCGATCTCATCCGGGACTCCAAACAACCTTCGGTTTGCTGCATACTCATATCTTCACAACCCTAGCGTCATCGAACCTTAAGTGTGTAGACCCTACGGGTTCGGGAGACATGAAGACATGACCGAGACGATCTCCGGTCAATAACCAAGAGCGGGATCTGGATACCCATGTTGGCTCCCACATGCTCCTCGATGATCTTATCGGATGAACCACGATGTCGAGGACTTAATCAATCCCGTACTCAATTCCCTTTGTCCATCGGTACGGTACTTGCCCGAGATTCGATCGTCGGTATACCGATACCTTGTTCAATCTCGTTACCGGTAAGTCTCTTTACTCGTTCCCGTAATACATCATCCCGTGAACAACACCTTGATCACATTGAGCTCATTATGATGATGTCTTACCGAGTGGGCCCAGAGATACCTCTCCGTCACACGGAGTGACAAATCCCAGTCTCGATTCATGCCAACCCAACAGATACTTTCGGAGATACCTGTAGTGCACCTTTATAGTCACCCAGTTACGTGGTGACGTTTGATACACCCAAAGCACTCCTACGGTATCCGGGAGTTGCATAATCTCATGGTCTAAGGAATAATACTTGACATTCAAAAAGCTCTAGCAAACGAACTATACGATCTTTTGTGCTATGCTTAGGTTTGGGTCTTGTCCATCACATCATTCTCCTAATGATGTGACCCCGTTATCAATGACATCCCCATGTCCATAGTCAGGAAACCATGACTATCTATTGATCAACGAGCTAGTCAACTAGAGGCTTACTAGGGACACATTATGGTCTATGTATTCACACATGTATTATGATTTCCGAACAATACAATTATAGCATGAACAATAGACAATTATCATGAACAAGGAAATATAATAATCCATTTATTATTGCCTCTAGGGCATATTTCCAACAGACCTGGCTTATCTGACGGCTGTTAGGCATCAAATCAAATGGCTGCGTGGAGTCCGGCTCAAATTTGGGCCGGACGACCGGAACCTATCACTGCCCCATGTTCGCAAGCAAGCTCTTATGCACAGGCTAGGCACAAAAATACGCTACCTTTTTTCTAATCTTGCTTAGAATTAACCCGGTATTAATTGTTAGGGCAACGCTACGCGTCGGCTGGCGGCTCTTTTAAAAAGATCCGCCGCCTCGCAAGCCGTGGGATCAGGCAGATTTAGTGGCTGAGCGTCATCCTCTATTACTGCAACACAGGTGGTGTTGCAGAAAATTCCTGCAACACAGATCATGTTACAGGAATTTTTGCAAACAAAGGTGAAGTTCCAGATTTTTTTTTTGCAAGAGGCCTGTTGCAAAATAATTATTTTTGCAACAAAAGCTCTGTTGCAAAATAAATTTTTGCAACACGGCTAAGAGAACGATCACGAAGATCAATTTGTGTGTTTAGAGGTGCCCCCCGCCCCCGCCCCCGTATATAAAGGAGCAAGGGGGAGGCCGGCCGGCCCTAGCAGGGCGCGCCAGGAGGAGGAGTCCTCCTCCTAGTAGGAGTAGGACTCCCCTCTTTCCTACTCCTACTAGGAGGGGGAAAGGAAGGGGAGAGGGAGAAGGGAAGGGGGGCGTCGCCCCCTCTCCTAGTCCAATTCGGACCAGAGGGGGAGGGGGCGCGCGGCCCACCCTAGCCGCCCCTCTCTCTCTCTCTCTCTCTCTCTCTCCACTAGGGCCCATAAGGCCCATTACTTCTCCCGGGGGTTCCGATAACCATCCAACACTCCGGTTTTCTCCGAAATCACCTGAAACACTTCCGGTGTCCGAATATAGCCGTCCAATATATCGATCTTTATGTCTCGACCGTTTCGAGACTCCTCGTCATGTCCGTGATCACATTCGGGACTCCGAACAACCTTCAGTACATCAAAACATACAAACTCATAATGAAACTGTCATCGTAACGTTAAGCGTGCGGACCCTACGGGTTCGAGAACAATGTAGACATGACCGAGACACGTCTCCGGTCAATAACCAATAGCGGAACCTAGATGCTCATATTGGCTCCCACATATTCTACGAAGATCTTTATCGGTCAGACCGCATAACAACATACGTTGTTTCCTTTGTCATCGGTATGTTACTTGCCCGAGATTCGATCGTCGGTATCTCAATACCTAGTTCAATCTCGTTACCGGCAAGTCTCTTTACTCATTCCGTAATACATCATCCCGCAACTAACTCATTAGTTGCAATGCTTGCAAGGCTTAAGTGATGTGCATTACCGAGAGGGCCCAGAGATACCTCTCTGACATTCAGAGTGACAAATCCTAATCTTGAAATACGCCAACCCAACATGTACCTTTGGAGACACCTATAATCACCCAGTTACGTTGTGACGTTTGGTAGCACACAAAGTGTTCCTCCGCTAAACGGGAGTTGCATAATCTCATAGTCATAGAAACATGTATAAGTCATGAAGGAAGCAATAGCAACATACTAAACGATCGGGTGCTAAGCTAACGGAATGGGTCATGTCAATCACATCATTCTCCTAATGATGTGATCCCGTTAATCAAATGACAACACATGTCTATGGTTAGGAAACATAACCATCTTTGATTAACGAGCTAGTCAAGTAGAGGCATACTAGTGACACTCTGTTTGTCTATGTATTCACACATGTATTATATTTCCGGTTAATACAATTCTAACATGAATAATAAACATTTATCATGATATATGGAAATAAATAATAACTTTATTATTGCCTCTAGGGCATATTTCCTTCAGTCTCCCACTTGCACTGGAGTCAATAATCTAGATTACACAGTAATGAT
Organism: Aegilops umbellulata; assembly: GCA_032464435.1. Taxonomy (NCBI): domain Eukaryota; kingdom Viridiplantae; phylum Streptophyta; class Magnoliopsida; order Poales; family Poaceae; genus Aegilops; species Aegilops umbellulata. The sequence continues at coordinate 5,924,074 of CP136059.1, forward strand.
TCTAACACCCATGGAGCCTTGGTGCTGATCATGTTTTGCTCGTGGAAGAGGCTTAGTCAACGGGTCTGCAACATTCAGATCCGTATGTATCTTGCAAATTTCTATGTCTCCCACCTGAACTAGATCCCGGATGGAATTGAAGCGTCTCTTGATGTGCTTGGCTTATCTGACGGCTGTCGGGCATCAAATCAAATGGCTGCGTGGAGTGGGGGGGAGTGGGGGAGGAAGACGCGAGAAAGGGACGGGGCTGGTTGACCTGGCTTATCTGACGGCTGTCAGGCATCAAATCAAATGGCTGCGTGGAGTCCGGCTCAAATTTGGGCCGGCCGACCGGCGCCTATCACTGCCTCATGTTCGCACGCAAGCTCTTATGCACAGGCTAGGCACAAAAATACGCTACCTTTTTTTTAATCTTGCTTAGAATTAACCCGGTATTAATTGTTAGGGCAACGCTACGCGTCGGTTGGCGGGTCTTTTAAAAAGATCCGCCGCCTCACAAGCCGTGGGATCAGGCAGATTTAGTGGCTGAGCGTCATCCTATATTACTGCAACACAGGTGGTGTTGCAGAAAATTCCTGCAACACAGATCATGTTACAGGAATTTTTGCAAACAAAGGTGAAGTTGCAGATTTTTTTTTTTTGCAAGAGGCCTGTCGGATCCGACCATTGAGCGTCACCCTTTTATCATTGCAACTTAGGTCATGTTGCCGCAAATTTCTGCAACACGAGTCATGTTGTAGAAAATTTTGCAAGATAATTTTTTTTTGCAAGAGGGGTCTTGTTGCAATTTAGTTTTTTTGCAACAGAGGTCTTGTTTCATTTTTTTTGCAACTTAGGTCTTGTTGAAATTTAGTTTTTTGGCAACAAAGGTCTCGCTGTAAATTTATTTTTTCTGAAACAGAGGTCTTGTTGCAGTTTTTACTGCAACAGAGGCCTTGCTGCGAAAACTCATCGTAGTGGGCATTGAGCAGCGAGCAACAACAGGTGGCCAGGTTGACCGAAAGATAGAAAAAAGACTGCTCCAGGGGACACGTGTCATACGGACGAGCCGGCGGATGCTCGCATGGGATCCGCCGGTAGAAGTCAAGAGTTTTCCTAATTGTTAGCACATACGGTTATAGTATTATTATTTTTATCACGCAAAAAAGAAAAACGGTTATAGTATTATCAAACCCGTGGGTAGTTGAGTGCGTGGATGAAGATGAAGCCCTAGCTCCAGAAACGCGCGCGTGATATACCTTTGTCGCGCAAGCTCATCACCCCTGCCACCATTGTTGTCAAGCCCACTCCGGAACAACGCCCTTGGTGCATGCCCCTCTTCACGAGCAGATTCGTTCACCCTCTCCGGCCCACACCCCCTCTCGTGCACACACACACACACACACACACACACACACACGTACGACGTCACAAGGCCAGCTGCGTACCAGACGAAACATGCACGCACGCATATATGCTCTCCATTCTTTAACTTCTTTTGTTTTGCGAGGGCCAATCTTTAACGTTTTACATGTACGCGAGGCATAGATATTGATGGTTTTGAAGCTGATGAGGGACTAGCAGCAGTGCACCATGGTTTGGCTCGCTACTAGCTTCAGGCGTTGTCGCCTATACATTACGTATGGGCTGGCTCACACTTGGATGCGATGCGGTGGTTACCTGATCAACTTCTTGCGTCGTCGCCATTCCCACAAGGAAAAGGAGAAGAAAAACTTATCCCGCCGATCCTCTCTGCGTCTTCTGTCGAGAGCCTATGGACATATCAGGCATGGCAAGTTCCAAGTTGCAAGGACAGGGTGGTGCGTGCTTTTTTTTTGAAACAAGGCAAAAGACTTGTCATTTTCATTGGTTAAGAAGAAGTGAGAATTGCCCGGTTAATTGACGGAAAACCGGGCTAAAACTGATACAGCCCAACCCATAAACACATGGGCACCACCGGCCAACCTGGCCACCGACATGAAACATAAGCCACGACGACACGTGCCAATAGATAGCCACACGCACGAACAACTGACAGCTCCGACTTTGACGACGGGCATCGCCCAGGAAATATGCAGGACTTGCCCCGACCGTGCCTCCCGACCACTAAGCGCCTGTCATCGTCAACACCAGGACTCTCTCCACCGCAGCTCCGACTTCAAAGCAACCAGGCAACCCACGGAGAAGCACTTCGGACACGCCGGGAAGATCCGACTACCGAAGTCCGAGCCGCGACCCAAACTAACTCTCGACGTCATCATCGTTGCCAAACAGAGATCCACGCCCCCGAACGACCGCCTCAGCAAACCACGCGGCAAAGATGCCGCCATCCATCGCGGCGAAGATGCCGCCAACCACTAGTCCCTAGTTGTAGTCGGCTCCGAGACGCGGAGCCCCCAAGGAGGAAGAAGACGTGAAGACGCCTTCATCTCCCAATCACGCAGATCTGAGGTTTCCCTCCGGAGCCAAGGCCACGAGAAGAGGGGAGGAGCAGCACACAGCAGCGACGCTTTCAAGAAAGAACGTGACACCCGCGGGCGCCGCCGTCGCCGTCTCCTACAAAGGCCGGAGATAGGATTTCTCCCGGTGAAGCTCGACCACCAACTGCCCAAACCGGCCGACCACGAACCGCCGCCCATCAAACCTCGCAGAGCACCAAGGGGAGCACCTCCAGCCAGTGCCCACCCCCGCTGAGGCCGCCTGCGCGACCATCAGGCCAGCAGCAACATCACTGCCAGAACATGGGCGCGCTCGCCGTTCGACTCCGATCTGGCCGCGGGATCCCTCGATCCGCCACGACCAGGCACTCACCGCCCCCTGGCCGAAGCCGCCACCACCAAATCCGGGGCCGCCGCCCCGGCAACCGCAGCCCTCCACCGCACTGATGGACGCACGGCACCAAGCAGAGCCGGAGCACTCGCACCTCATCCCCGACCCACCAGAACAAGCTCCGGGCCGAATCCGCACAAGCTGCCTCCCCACACCGCATCCACGCCGAAGACCAGCGTCCGCAGCCAGGGCAGCCTCCCGACGGGACCAGAAACGGCCGGAGTTGGCCAGATCCGGCAAGCCGCCACATCCGACGACGAGCACCCGGGCGAGCTCGCACAGGAGGAAAAGGGGGCTGCCACCCCACCGAGACCTGCCGGAGGAGAGCCACCAAGCGGCGCGAAGGAGGCTCGCCGACGCCGGCGACGCCACGGCGCACAGAGGCTGCGGAGGAGCCGAACCTCCCCTGCTGCGAGAGCGCAAATCAGGGCGAGGAAACGCCCCGCCGCCGCCGTCTGCCGGCCGGGCTTAGCCCGCTGGCGTCCTCCGGCGACGGCGAGGGAGGAGGAAGCAAGGGAGGGGGGGCGGCGGCTGCTGCGGCTAGGGTTCCGCCCGAGCCGCCGCCAGGAGCGACGCGGGCGTGTTTTTACGAGATTATTCTTTAGAAGTGTACTGACTCGTGCGTGCATTTTATCGATGATGGAGGGAAAGTTTTCGAGATTATATGATATCCCGTAAAAAAATTCGCATTTACATAAACTGTGAACTGTTGGAGGGCTTTTGTTTTGACCCAATTTCCTCTGAACGATGGTTATTTTCTTGATACGGGAATTATCGGAAATGGTCTGAGGGCAACTCCAATACGGTCATCAAACTGTCTGGGCTGAACGGTTCAGACACTTTACACATTCAACACGGCTCATCAAATAGATCCGGACTAGTCCAGATGTGTGAAATCTTACAAACCAACACCAAATTGAGGGGAGCTTTCGTGGAGTCCGAATGTCTGCCCGGCCGATCACACATACCCGACAACCCATGCGTCCTACATTTTTTTTTCATCTAGTTCCGCTTGACCCACTATCGGCCATAGGCCATCCATACTTGATGAATACGGTTGGATGATTAGGCTATCCATGGACACATCCGTACATGTTCACACACATTTGATGATCCTATGATTTTCTTTGAGATGCCGCCCAGACTCAGCCCACGCAAATTCAGCCACCAAGGTCACAAGGGCCGTATATAATAAATTAGCAACGGATAATGCACTGGCCTTCCATTCCTTTTGTACGAACTTGTGCATATACAGTACATATGAGAATGTTTTCCGTGCATGCATGCAAGCCCGGTGCTGATGTGATGACTAAATAATGCTACAAGCTGGTACTAGTATATGCAGTGATAGGACGGTATGTTCTTACTTAATTTGGACCTTGGAGGCTTGGTGGCTCAGGACACTTGGTTATTAAGTTGTGAGCTGAGGCCAGTGACCTCTGTGATATTTGAGAATCCCGATTCATTATCACAAGCTTTCCTGTGACCATTTAAAATATGTGAAGGGGCGCTTAGAGAAACGCCATATATGTTGGAAGGGCAAGTTTTTCTTTGCCGGAGCGACTCCTTATCAACTCAGTGATCAACAGTATGCATGGTACTGCATATACTCTACCCTACCTTTTCATAATTTTAAAAGGGGAACTATAGAAGTTGGACTAATTCAAATACAGTTTTTCCTTGCAATGTGATAGTGAAAATAATTGGCTAAATAGGATATTATTTCTATCCAAAAAGAATAGGGTTGTCTTCCAATTAAGGTTAAGAACACCACCCTTTTTAGTAAAAAAAAATCTCTCTGGGGGGGGGGGGGGGGCAATGAAAACCAGGAGATTCACACTCTTGGAATGGTCTCATGAAATATGAAGAAAATTTTCTATTCGCTTCTAGGAGGATTCGTGGTTCAATAATGCCACTCCCCAAGAACAATATCCACCTTATAATATTCTTTTTAAACAAAAGTGATACATCTACATAACTATGTGGCTTGTCCCCGCCTAATGTGATGTTTGCCCATGTTTTGGTTGGGCCTCGACTTGCAAGCTGTAATGCCATGTTTGGGCGCTAGATTGTCCAACTATCTCAAGGTCACAAATGAATGTAGGTGGAATCTACACTGAATGGACTCCATGTACCGAGCACTCGTCCACTCAGATTTTCGAGTCACAAGCAATAAACAAATTTGATAAATGAAGGTACCCTGAAAATTTTAGAAAAAAAAATCAAATTGTGCTACCACCGCAAAGGACTGATCCTAAGCATGGACAATCCCGCTAAGTGTAATTGACATGAAAGTAAGAGATGTTATTTCTCAACGAGATGTTCAAACATCGTTTCTCCTGATGTTGTTTCTCATCCAGGTGACTTCTAACTTGTACCCGCTTCGTATGTCAACAAGTTTAGACTCCTCCGTTTTCAAAAGCAAGGGATGTAACTTTTTGCTCAAGTTGCAAAGTTTGATTAAGTTTATAGGAAAAACTACCCGCAACTACAAGACTAAATAGAAAATAGATATAATATAAACTATATTTTATTACGGATTTAACGATACTAATCAATTTGGTGTTGTAGTTGCTGACAGTTTTTCTACAAACTTGGCCAAACTTTGCACCATTTGACTTGAGTTAGAAGCTATATGCCTTCCCTTTGCGAACGGAGGGAGTAGTTACTTAAGGCATCTCCAACTTTGAACCATAAATTTTCTCCCGCATCCATCCATGAAAAGGGGGACCAGTCTGCGGATACGGATGCGAGAGCCGACCTTCGAACACTATATGCATACATATCAAGCAGGTTTCAACATATCGGACGAAATTCATCAAACCCGATGGAATTCATCGAAGTTCTGATAGAAAACAGCCCAAATCATCCATGCATAGCATGCAAATAAGTATAGTACAACAATAGTTCAAATTCAACGAGGTTAACCGGATGTTCAAACAAGTTTTTTTATGAACGAACCATGTTGTCCCATACATAGTGCCCTTTCTGCTTCATCCAAGAGTGTATGTACGTAAATGGCCGTCCCTTTATTCCGTGGTACGTCACGGCGGCGCGTACGGGCTACACAATGTGTGGAGAAACATTGAATTAATAAATGATTCAATCAACAAGTTGAGCAAGAAGTTTACGATCTCCTGCGCTGTCACGCGCAATGGCCATCTTGGCTCCAGCCAAGCAACCACGTCACAAAACTTGGTGATTGTGCTCTGGATGGCGTGCCATTAATACGATAACGACTTCACATTGCGATCATAGATGATGTGCATGTCGTAGGGCGCAATGTGCTTTCGCGCGTGAAACGAATCATGCATGCGCTGTCAGAAGAGCTCCCTTCTGCTCCTGCCTACGGAATCCGTGGATATGGCCAACCACGCATCGCACAACAACTCATCCTCCATGGTAGAGTACCCCTCCATCCTTCGTACTCTAAAAGAATGACATGGTGTTTGAAAATAAGCTCAATGGCATTTGACAGAACACCTGCCGGACGTAGTGTCCACCATGGACGTCGTCGACGGGGTGGCGGAGTGTACCTAGTTGCGGACGGGTCTTGGGTGGACTGCGCCGTCGTAAAAGGCGAGCGGGTGCGTCGGTGCTGGTTGTGGATGTACGGCAATGCCTATGCAAAGGCCGAAGAGGTACAGCGGCGACGGAGGAGGAGGGAGCAGATGCAAAACAAGGGGGGAATGGACGGATTGGAAGAGAATGAGACTAGAAGGGGGATTTTTAGTGGGCCGGGCCGGGGTGTCGGAGTCCCACGTGGTTGTTGTCCGGACTCACGCAAAAGCCCCTCACCCCTCCCCCCCCAACCCCCCCCCCCATCCCCCCACACACTTTGCTTTCAATTTGCAGGAAAAAGTGCGTTTGGACACGTCGATGAACCGATACAGACGCTTGTTGCATGACAAAACACGTCCGGACCGTGCAGACTGAACGTGTGCGAGCGGTTAGAGGGTCGGTGTGGGAGATGCTCTTACGAAGCATTTGTCGCGAGCTACTGAAGAATCCTCATATGAGTGAGAGCAGCAACTTTAGTTTTGGTCATTTTGGCCATGTAAGAACGATATAATTTTTAATAATAAAACTCATCTCCGCTGCAGGATCTATCAGTGTACATAGTGGCTTTATTCGTGATATATTCTTTAGCAACAGGAATCCTGACCGATGCTTATGGTTGTGTCTACGACTGGAGCAGACGGTCAACTATATTAGTCATGTGTGGCTATGTATTTTGCCTCCATTAGTGCGTGTGTGTTGTCGGTTGCGTACATCCTATACCTATGCAGAAGTAAAGTGTGAACTTGTTATGCTTGTACTATCAGATGTTATGAATCATTAAAACCGCCATTTGCCCCCAAAAAGGGTAATCTTCATGTTAGCAACCTCGTGCCAACCAAAAGAAAAACAATTCTATTGTTTTTTCACGCTTTTCTGTTAAAAGTTCAGGAATGAAATAAGTGGCATTCAACTTTTTAGGGGCGGCATGGTGTGTGTCGTGCACTTATTCGAGGCGCCGCCGGGCGTTCAGGTACTCGGTTAGAGGAACTGTAGGCCGAGGGGATTGGGCCAGTGGCAGCATGTGTGTTTGCGAAGAAGGAGCGGCGTGGCATCTGGCACGTCGATAATGGTGGGTCTCGGCGGCTTGGAGCAGCGGGGTCTCGGCGGTGGGCACGTGATGATGGACGAACGCAGGATGGCAGCGTTGTCTGGCGTCGTGGTGGTGTCGACGATAGATAGGCCTGGCAAGGTCGATGCGTCAGTACAGCTCTGAATATGGATCAGTGGAAGATGGCGGCGGCGGCCTCTGAGAGTGCGCCGGATAGGTGTGTGTCTCAGATCCGGCAATGTGGTTTGGTTGGGGCCTCCAATTTTACATGTTAGGCTATGGTGCGAGCTCTATTCGGTATTCGGCTCGGACTATCGACGCCCCTTCATCGAGTGGATAGAAGTAGCGACATGTTGTCAAGATGGCGACTTCAGACGTACTGATGTATTACTTTGTAAGGTTTCTATGAATAATTAATAAAGTAGTTGCATGCATCACCCAGATGCAGAGGCCGGGGTCTTTCACCTTTTTAAAATAAAAAACTGCGTTTTAATGGAACCGAACATGAAAACATGAGAGCACGGTCGATCAGATGGGTACATGTTTCGGTATTACTTTCTTTGTCCTGTAATATCTTGTAAAATAATTTTATATCCTGAGGCGGAGGGAGTATTAAGTAAGAGAATTGAGAAGATAGCAACAATAATTCATACTTCCTTCGTTTTGAATTACTTGTGTTATATGTTTATTTAGATACGAATGTGTTTAGACATGTTTTAGGGTTAGGTAAAAACATCGAAAAGGAGGATTTTCCCAGTAGGTTAGGTATATTTGTATCTAGACAAATTTAAAACAAGTAATTTGAGACGGAAGTAATAATATAGGGCAACACTAAGCATCAGACTACTGATTTTTTGCTTTGCATCAGACTAGTTGTTGGCCGTTTGATCGGAAGCACCAGAGTCGTCCGATGGTATGTAGGCTCGGGTGAGCTTTTGATGCGAGTAAAACGTGGGCTGACAGGCTGTGGTAGTTAGCTTGCATGCATGATGCATGTATCTCCTCTAATTGTTCTTTCCGTGTAACTGCTTCCATAAATTACGTTGTGGTTTACCATATCATTCTTACTCCATTTACGTCCATGCTTCCTGCTTCCAGTATTTCCTTTGCAGCGGATAACTGGGTATAATTTATTTGAAATGTAATGGTTTGCTTCCAACACAACAAATTATGTTTCCTTGGATAGAAAATTTTGCTTCCAATGTAGCAGAAACTTGAGTCAGTCTGATTTTAAAAAATAAAATTAATTGTTTGTTTTGAAATTAGCAAACTATGTTTTCGTGGATTGAAAATTTTGCTTCATTTGATAATTAAATTTGCTTCAGTTTAATAACATCACAATATTGTTGCACCGACAGGATTGCTTCCAATGATATATTTAATATGTACTCCTTCTAATGATGTATGGCTTCAGGTTTAAAATTGACTCATTTTAATCATGTATGCTTTTTTTTGCGAGATATCATGTATGCTTCCTAGCTTGCAATATTATTTTTCACTGTATAAGAACCATCCTTCGATGAGTGCTGTATATGCTTTCGCGTTTTTTTCTTCCTTGCAGCTACTTTTTCTTTCCTGGCATTTTCTTGCTTCCTACATAATTTATTGAAGCTTCGTAAGTTATCATTTGGTGCTTCCGTTTCACTTTTTCTTTTTACTTTCATTTCCTGCTTCAATAGTAGATCAATACACATGCATATTTGTGTTATTTGCTTCTTATCGGTACCAATGTTGCTTCAACACTGGAGCATCATCGTGGGGTATTCGCTAACAGGAGAAGGTGAAGCCGAAGGGGAAGGAGAGGGACGGTCAGCCGCTAGAGGTGCCGAGGGGGTCGCTGGTTTTTGTGCACGAAGAAGATAGTGCCACCTTCCACCGTACTACTTTCCCCGCCATGGCGCTATCGATCAATGAAACCGTTGACGAGACAAATAAGTAGGATGTGTCGCTGACGAGGATGAGGAGATAGATTCGGAAGCCAAACTCATGGTTGTCGGTCGGCTTGGTGCTCCTGGTTGTGGTTGGCATTGGCACCGGTACTCTTGCCCAGATACAAAAAGATAGAAGCCATATCTGTATGGGATACATAGGAAGCATGGATTCTTTTATGTAAACAAATGATGTTATCACAACGCAAATGAGACGTGATCACAAATTAGCATATTTGGCACCTAGATGTAGATGCACAAATTCATGATTAACAAACCTATTCGTGTTAAACAATCCATAAAAAAGAGGATAAATTAGAACCTAGGCCGTAAGACTAAGCCACGAGTAGATCCATGCAATCGGGTGCAGGTCAGGGCCTCCGCAGAACGACCATCTACTGAGGCGGGTGCGCTCCGGCGTGGTGGAGCTAAAGGAGCATCAGGCGAGGGTGCTGGAGAAACGTCCGTCAATTGAGGTGGATGCGATGGAGGAGGTGGATCAGGAGCCGAGCCACATGGTGGTTCTGCAGCAGGGAAGACAAAGCCGCGTCTCTTAATTGAGAAGAATTTATAATTACCCTAAAAGGGTGGAGGGATTAAGAGAGATGGGCACGTGAAGGATGGGAGGTCAGAGTGGAAACTCTCAGCCGTAGGATGAAATGATAAACCAACGTCGCGGGATTCGTCTGATGATTTGTTTGCATCAGACTACTGATGAGAAGTGTTTCCCAATAATATATGGAAAGCAGAAGGTCACGTGAGTGACCACCGGGGAGACCACTATATAGATATGGAGAGCGAGCTCCAGCCTTCTCGCCTTTCTGGGTGTTCCATGCTCTTAAGCCATAAGCTGCTCCCACCCACAAGCTCTCTCTCTTCCTCTCTGCTGTCTCTCTCGCCTCGCTTCTATTGGGAGATTGTGCTGCGGTGCGAGAGAGAGAGAGAGAGAGAGAGAGAGAGAGATGATGTCGAAGGAGCGCAAGAAAGCGGCAGCTCTGCAGGAGAAGCTGCAACTCCTTCGCTCTCTCACCCACTCCCATGCTGTAATTGATCCATCCCTTCCCCTTAGTTTCTCAATTTCCGTCCCAGTTGCGCAATCTCCACATATGTATATGCCTTTTTCGCCTACGATCGAGCTGGTTGTGCGATCTTCACCATGCCTGCTAGCTCTTTCTTTCTTTCTTTCTTTCATTCTTTCTTTCTGGGCGACTTAATTAAGTAGATGGATGTCATGCGTGGCTGCAGCTGAGCAACACGTCCATAATCATGGACGCCTCCAAGTACATCAAGGAGCTGAAGCAGAAGGTGGTGATGCTGAATCAGGAGATCGCTTGCGCGGCGCAAGACTCGCGCAGCAGACAGACCTCCTACCCGACGGTACGCATGAATTAATGCTTGATTTGTTTCTTACATATATACTTCCTCTAGCTAGTACTTCCTCCGTAAAGAAATATAAGAGTGTTTAGATCACCAAAAAGTAGTAGTGATCTAAACGCTCTTACTATATTTCTTTACAGAGGGAGTAAAAGACTAGTGGCGTTTCTTCTTTTCCTTTTCACACATGCTAACACAAGGCAGGGAGATTTGGATTGAAACAGTAGGAATACACACATACATATGTAGATGTAGGACCACTCCTACACACATGCATAAAGCTTCCAAAACCCTCCCTGCATTTATCAGTTGGTTAATCGATCTGGTACGTACCCGCATGCAGGTGAACGTTGAAACCCTAGGACACGGGTCGTTCCTCGTCAATGTGTTGTCAGACAAGAGCTGCCCGGGGCTTCTGGTTTCCATCCTCGAGGCCTTCGACGAGTTGGGCCTCAGCGTCCTCCAAGCCACGGCCACTTGCGCGGATACTTTCCGCCTAGAAGCCATAGGAGGGGAGGTAGCTAATACGCTCTGTATCAAAATATAACTAGCCTACAAAAACGTCTTATATTATGTTGATATGATACGGACTGACCAAAAGAAGAAAACAAATTAGCTACTGTATATATGTAAGCCATATATATGATGATTTCCACTCTATGCAAACGTGCAGAACCTGGTGGAGAACGTGGATGAGCACGCCGTGAAGCAGGCCGTGCTGCGGGCCTGCTCCTCGCACAGCGGCGGCGGCGGCAACAAGCAAACATAGCGCAAGCTAGCAGATCCTCGCCCTCGCCCGTCAAGCATCTCAATAACATATATTGGTTAATCTGGTCTATTGATTCTCTCTCTCTCTCTCTCTCTCTCTCTCTCTCTCTCTCTCTCTCTCTCTCTCTGTCTCTCTCTCTTCTCTCTCTCTCTCTCTCTCTCTCTCATATATCTCCCTACCGTGTTGTCTCCGGTGATCCATGAATGATGAGATGCCTATTCTCGGTTGAGTAATGTTGTTAGTCATGATGCATGCAAGGCGGGGCATAATATGACCACGCATGCATGATTAAGGCCTTGATCATGTAACACATGCATGTGCTGTGATGTTTGGAAGCTAAGAGCTAAACGGTTGGGGCCTTTGTGTCGTACGTATCATATATGCACTCTTTCTCAACCCCCCCAAAAAAAAGCAGGATGTACATGTCCACCTCCATCCATGAACCTGATGAGACCATGCATCAGGGCCTGACGACGCATGCATGCGATGCACGAGCACAACAGTTGTTGCATGGATAATAAGCTCTAGCTAGCTAGGCTCCGAATCTAATCTGTAGTGAGTGAAAGCAGACGAATATGGAGGGAGCCCAATGGCTTCACAAGTAGTACTACTAGTAAGCAACAGTGGGTGGGTGCAACCCTCAAGATAGTTTGAATAAAAGAGGAAGGGCAAAAGGCGAGGTTCCAAAAACCGAGGAAAGCAGCGAATGAGAGAAGGCCCGGCCGTGCATGCTGATTGATTTAACCCGCGCGCGGTCACCCTCACACCTGCATGCCAAGGCAACGATAGGTAGAGGGTGAGGTCGGCCGATGGCAATGGCAAATTGGCAATATGGCATTGGCGCGAGGAGGAGGGAAAGTAACAAGTAACAAGTAACGGAGGTGCGTTGGCTAATACGCACAAGGGTACTCCTACTAGGCTGGCTGGCTACCCGTGAGAGATGACACGGGTGTGCTTCACGCGACGCCCTGACCAGCATCGGTATTACCAGGCCCAGCTGTGCATGAGTGTAACAGTTTCCAGCTCCGGCGTGCAGAGCGTAGCCAGAGACCGCCTCCGGGCGCGCATCTGTCATGTCATGTGTTTGTGTTGTGTTGGCTTCCCCTGTCTATCTGTCTGTCCGTCCTGACGGACGGCACTGGCGACGGCCCTTACGCCTCACGAGAGGGATTTGCGCGTGGCTCCATGTACGCGTGGATTTCCAGCGGCCTTGGACGGACACATACAGGGTGTGTGCTCCCCTGGCCCGTAGCCTCTGTTCCAGCCTTGGACACATACAGGGTGCTGTTGCTCACGAGGCGACAATCAGGGCACTCAAACTCTGAGCAGGTCATGCCCCGGGCGGGATGGATTGGATGCATCATCATGTCACGCTCGCTGCCTTCACCCATGGATCAGGCTGGAAATCAACGGCCAAATGTATATATAGATTATAATGTTTGTAAATAAAGGACTAACATATATAGGTGACTGGTTATTACATGAAATCAAGACAACCAACGAAAACTGCATACTGGAAATGGCCGCTGAAAATGATTAATGAATACCCCTACTTTTCATCGCCATAGTAAAACAATTATATGCTACAACCTCTGTTCCTAAATATAAGACGTAACAGAGGTCGTACTTGTAAGGAGGGAACAAAACTAGGACTCAATCAAATCAAATCCTTGATATTGCATCAATACTTTTGGCAAGTTTGATGAAAGGGGAGCAAAAAAATTCAACACTTACAGTCTGCATGTTTACCTAGCCTGATCAATGAATGGATCAGGGTCTCAGTGTTAGATAAACGGCATTGCCTCCCAAAAAAGTATGGCTCCTGTATGGAGGATTGCCTGAGAAAAACATTACTTAAGGGTATGTGGTTTGGTTCCTCATCAGCTTGATAAAGACAAATTAGCCACTACCAGTATTCTTTCGAGCCATTTTTACCCGGTCGTAATCGTCTTTCCATGCTCTATAAGCTGTCCTAACTTCATCCAGCTGAGGATCTGGTATGCTGGTGAAGTGGTCCAAGTTCTCCACCCATTCTTGCCACGGAGGCAGGGATGCATCCAGGAATTTTGCTAGCTCAGGCACAAGAGCCGCCTTGTAGAATTCCATTACACCCTTCTTGATTTCTTCAGATTCATTAATTGACTGGATGCCAGGCCGAACAATACTCCCTTGCTTGTTCCTCGTGCAGAAACTGTTATCTCTAAGGATCAGAACTTCAGATGGGGCGATTGGTAAAACGACGCGAGAAAACTTTGCAAGCGAAAGTTGTATAATATCTTTGGGTAGTAATCCACGCTTCACTGCCACCGCGGTACCAACCATTTTCCGGATCTGAGGTCAAGAAAAGGAATAGCATCACTGAAAAGTCACAGATCTGTATGCATAATACTTCTACTGTTAGGATAAACATTCATCTCAAACATCATGCTAGTTTAGTATATCAGCAATAAATTCTACATCCTAAAACCTGAACTAAACTAGTCTACTAGTTATGCATACATTTAACAAAGGACTAGTTTATTGACACTAAATGCTGAATACTACTCCCTCCGTTCACAAATATAAGATGTTTTGGATATTTCAAAATGGACTATACACACACTGATATGAGTGAACAAACACACTAAAATGTGTCTATATACATCCGATTCAGAAAAAAGTTAGAAGATCTTATATTTGTGAACGGAGGGAATACTGTTTAGTAACCACATATCCAACTTAGAGAGAGCTAGTTAGTGAAGAGGGATTGGGCAATGGGCATTACCAATAGAGCTTTGCTACATCTACAAGTAATTACGGGGTGAAGGGGCTGCCTTTCATTGGATATTAATGGGGCACGGGGCCCACCCCCTGAAATTCAGGGGAGCAGTTTTGATTAGGAGACGAGGGAGTCCATAAGTTTACATAGAAATCGTTCGTAAGTCTAGCATTTTTGTTACCAATATACCATTCAATTGACTACACAGAAAAATAACTAAGCCTAGAAAGAAAGTCTATAAAAACTTTAACATCATCTAGTGAATTTAGCTTTCATTGATGAGTGTTTCTTCATAGACTCTGCATACCTGATGTAGCATAAAAGATACTCCACATATCGTCAGTTCCACAAATTGAACTCCTGATGAACTCCGCAACTCTCCACATGAGCAGGTGAGGATATCTCTGAAGTGTGATGCACTTAGTCTGTCATTGTCATTAGGTTCATGGAGCCATCTAGCTTGAATTTGCACACGACTCTCAGGACGTTCAGGATTATCCATCTTACAATTGTCTTCTGGTGCACTAGAATCAAGTATTGATGGAGAGTTTAAGTATTCCTCATCTATATCAGAAGTGGTTCCATCTCCAGAAGTGCTTTGGTCCGCAACCATTTCGGAGGGGATGGAATGCGCTGTTGTGCTTGTTTCTTTGGCCCTTCGGTGTGCTCCAGCTAGAACTTTTCTATACTTCGCACGAGCAGTGTAATTATGAAATGGGTGGTTTCCCTGCAAGTAGGAACAGTATAATGAAGCTTGTGCAGAAACAATTGAATGAAAAGTGAATGGGTAAAATTTGTTATCTGATCATATCTGCCTTAAATGTGCTGTACAAAAATGGTAATCATTCGCATGGCAAAAATTTATCCAGCAATGACCCATAGAAATACCTGCACTTGGGGTTATATGCATGATTTGTCTTAGACAGGGGGGAAATGTGAAATGTGGAAATATCACCTGGACTTGGTTGGGCAGGTCATTTACAGATTTATATTAATTCTGGAAACTGTATAAGCGAAGATTACATTGAACAAAACGTCCTCACTTGTTCAGCTTTATTAATGTCGCCTTGTACTTCAATTTTTGTCTGGCAGATCACCAAAATTGTTTAACTGGTCGCTGAAGTCCATTCAATGGTAAAGTAGGTAGAAAGTAAACAAACTAGACCACAATGAAGCTACTGAACCTGCTAAATTATGCTATTACCCCCATTATCCCGATTTTCATGGTTAATTTGCACTGCTCAGGTGTTTTCCATGTCAGTGTTTGTTATCATAGGCAGTAACAAAGAAAATTCAGGAAGATGACAGGGTACAGATCATATTTAGTGGACTAACAGGTCAGATCTGATTATCCCTAGTGTAATCTTCTCTCTTATGTCAGTCTTATTCATCGTATAGTTATATCAATATGTCTCCCCCAGCATATGTTTGTTATCAGATGATTCATCGAAGTATTCACAATCCCTGTTCTTCTGCACAAACAAGTCCACAGCATACAAAAGACATATTTAATCAAAAGTTTACCTCAAAACCTTTCAGTATGTTATTGAATTCAATTAAGTGCTCCTCCACTTCTCCAGAGTTACAACTGCTTTTAATTCCAATTATTTCAGCAGGCAGAAGATAGAAGTACTCCCGGTACAAGCATTCCCTTCTTACATCAAAACTCCTACGATCAAATGCAGACCATGTCATGGAAAAATGTTGTTGTTTATGCATAATATGTTTTCAAATTAAGGGATTCCCCCAAATTTTCATTTCTGAAATATTGATAAGACAAAACATCCACCATGTTCACCGAGATAACATCTTGGCAGCATCCCCACATTCTCAATCAATACACTTATGCATAATATGTTAAGTTGTTAACCATGGGACACCAGAAACATCCCCGGTACCTTTGAGCAGGCAAGATACTGAAAACTTTGATATTATCTGGTAAATTTGAGTTAATAAAGTTCGCAAGAGCAATGCCATCAGGATCCTTCTCCCATGCTCGATCAGGGATTTCCATCTTAAGAGAGATCATTGTAGCCAGTGAATGTACCTGAAATTAGTCCATACTAAGCATGCATAAAAGCATTGTTAGCCAAAAGTACACATATTTTTTTTCACTCAATTAGGAAATCCAAGAGGTTAAACTGTCAAGTCCTACCCCTTTATCAGTTCGGCTGCTCCTTTCCCAACCAACTTTTTGCAACTTTCCATAATTACTCTCAAGAATGCCCCCTGCCTTGAAGATGGCAGATTCCAAAACTGACTCAATGGCTACAGAAGAAGACGAGAACGTTTAATCAGCATTCACTAATCCTCTATGATGATACTTGACATAGAAACAACGGTCAACTTAGAATCACCCTTTTTTTGGCATCTGATTAATAACATATAGAATTCCTGGTGGAATAACTATACTTGTGCACCCATAAATAGCATTCATGTTATATACTTCCAATATCACTCTCATAATCAGCTTGTCATAATGCCACAGAACAAAGCATGCGCCACGTATAAAGTATTTCATGTTAATGGTAGAGGAAATTGCACAAATACACAACATTTGTTAAGTAACTAGAGGGACGAGTTGACTTGAGCTGAGCCAAGCCAAGCCGAGCTCAGCTCTCTGGAAAATTTATAATATTGAAAGTTAAAAAAATACAATAATTCTAAATCCTTGAAAATGTTTTTTTCTTTGAAAAACTTGAAAAGATCTGAAACAATTCCAGCAATTCAAGCCATCTTCGGTAATCAATCTGGGAATTTTTAGCCTATTTTGTTTAGCCATTGTAAAGTTTGGAGAGTTTTTGTAAGTCAACTCGTCACGTTCATACAGAAAATGTCCAAAATTTAAAATGGCCAGGTAAAATAGGCTTAAAGGTTTCCAGATTGATCAACGAAGATGGACTGATTTACTACAATCTTTTCAGTTTTTTCAATTTATTAAGATTTTTTGGAATTTTGATTTTTTTACTTTGAATATTTTAATTGGCTCGGCTCAAGCCAAGCCGTCCGTGTAGTCACTTCCAGTGCATTTGGTTGGGGGTAATTAGAGCTAGGGAATGGGAATTGAAGAGGTACGAGACTTCAAATCTATTTTTTGGTTAGGCGTCTGCCGCCCCATCGAACTTGGGGGTCTGGGCGTGCGCGGCATCGTACACTCCGGACTCGCACTGCAGCTGCGCTGGTTATGGTTCTCTAGAACGGATCCCGAGCGAGTGTGGCAAGGGCTCGACCTCCAGTTCTCGCCCATGGAGCGCGCGCTGTTCTGGGCATCCACTTCCATGGTCGTCGGGAATGGACTGACCGCCCTGCTATGGGAGGACCGGTGGATCAACATCCGCGAGCTCCTGCCCAATCTCTACGGCTGCATTCCCAAGCGACGGCGCACGGCGAGAACAGTGGCGGACGGGCTCAATGGCAACTCCTGGGCACACGACATCCACGGCAACCTAGGCCTGCATGAGATCGCTCAGTATCTGAAGCTATGGTAGATCATGCAGCACACCGAGCTTCCGCCACCCTGGACCAGCTGATCTAGAAATGGACGGCAAGCGGCACCTACTCCGCACAGTCCTGTTACCTGGCCACATTCCATGAATCGACCGCCTGCTACTCCTGGAAACTTATCTGGAAAAGCTGGGCGCCCCCGAGAGTCAAATTCTTTCACTGGCTGGCCAACCAGGACCGTTGCTGGACTGCAGAGAGGTTGGCCCACCCTGGACTGCAACATCACCCTCGCTGTCTCCTATGCGATCAAGAGCCGGAAACAATCCGACACCTACTGCTGGAATGCCCCTTCGCTCGCCAAGCATGGCACGAGGTCCTGGCCTGGCTTCGCATCCCAGCCCCAATACCCAACCGCGAGCCCTCACTCATGGACTGGTGGAAGCATGCTAAGGAAAACACACCGCTGATCCTTCACAAAGCCCTGAAATCCGTCGCGCTGCTCGTGCCCTGGATGGTTTGGAAGCCTAGGAACAGCTGCGTCTTCGACAACGCAATACCATCCATGAATACGCTTCTCGATAGATTCAAGGACGAGGCCTGCCCTTGGGCGGCTGCCGGGGCAGCTGGCCTCCTGCTTGTGCTACCACAAACTTGGGACATGCACTGATCATGTTGTACTCCGTGCGTCCTCGGACGATTGTAACTAAACATCTATCTTTTCAATGAAGAAACGCAAAGGTCCTTTGTGTTTTCTTGAAAAAAAAAATGTTTGGTTAGGCAGATTGGGAATTCATAAGGGAATAGGCATGGGACTTGAGACTCCAACTCCCACCGTTTTATTAAACAGGGGAGGGTGTGGGAGTTGAAAGGGAATTGTTTTAGTGAGTCAATCTTAACCCTTCATCATAACTTACGTTAACTTCCCTTGTCTAGTCTCTCGTCAGCCCCCACGAACCAAACAAGGGAATACAATTTCTCCTCAAATGCTAACACATAATTCCTATCATGCGTCAAACAGGGGATTAGAGAATAAAACAATTCCTCCCATGTCTAATCTCAATACAACTCCCTAATCTAAACTCCCATTCCCCTTCCCAAAAATTGCCAAACACGCTGTTAACACATGGGACCTGAACGTCATATTTCTCATTAAGTGATAATTGGAGTAATTTGTGTTTTTTGTTACTGATTAGTCTTAGAGTTGTGGTTTTTTGTTGAAATCCCTTAGAGTTGTAGTTTTTTGTTACCTCAACACCAAATGTTGTGTATTTGTGCAATTTCCTCTAATGGTAACAACATACCTTATTCATTGCAAGAATATGTCACATTCCAGGCAGAGATCCCAATAGAGAAAACGAATGATGACAATTCGATGCAACTAACATGAAACACATGTACTTCCCCCAATGCTTTTTTGAAATTCAAGCATCAAATCGCAATAAATAAATAGATAAATAAATAACCTGACATATCAACAACTCAAACGCATAGATCAACTAAGCTATAATAATAACAAAACAAAAGGGATTACTTGAGTCCGCGCTGAGATCTCGCTGCTTCTGAAGACCTGGAAGAGAAAGACCAATGCACTGGATCAATGCCTCAAGCAAAGACCAACCCGGCACGCATCACAGTGATAGAAACCAACGAGCAAGGCATCCCATATAACCTCGGTACTCGCTGCCGACGTAGCCGACGCGGAGCACGACCCTCTTCTTGCGCGTAGACTCCCACCTCATCCCGCCACCTCCATCGCTGGAGCAGGTTGTAGGAGGAGGAGGAGGCGGGGTTGGCTGTAGAGAGGCGGCGCCGAGGGCGGGGGCGGAGGCAGAGTGCGAGAAGCATAGGGTAGTACGGAGGAACCTAGGGTTAGTGCACCGTGTGAGGATAGTGGAAGAGAAGGGTCTCCAGAGAAGCCACGACGACGTCGTGGCGGCGGCGGCGGCGGCCATGGGCGAGGAGTGCGGAAGGTCCAAGCAACGTGAAAAGATGGCCGGATTAGATTTTTTTTTTTTTTTAGTATAGGCCAGGTTAGACCTGTGAACGGAGAGCAATAGTAGTCATTAGAGTGGGCTCGAAGTTAAAGGCTTCTAATGTCACTGGCAAAGCTTAGGACCTGTTTGGAACGCAGCATAGGAAAAACACAGGTGTTACTAAAAAAAGGAAAAACACAGGGTGTCTAAAACAAAAGGAAAAACACAAGAGGATCCAATTTCTCCATGCCTACTTTTTCGTGCCTTTTGAAATCTATTGACGAGTCATTTAACTTGAGTGCAATTAGGGTTGCTGCTTTGGCACCACCTATAAACCACTTATTATTCGCAGATGACAGCCTGCTGTTTTTCAGGGCTAGTGCTGAGATTAACCAATTGTTGGACACATATTGTCAGGCTTCGGGAGAAATGATTATCATGATAAATCATCGATCTATTTCAGCAAGGGGTGCCCAGAGAGTGTGAGAGAGGAGCTCGAGGGATATATTGAGACAAGGTTTGATCATGTGGATTGGTAATGGTGATTCAACAAAATTTTGGTCTGATAATTGAATCCTAGAGATGTTATGACGAGGCCATATGCGAGGCGAACTAGTAACCCACGAGAGTTAGTATCTCAGTTACTATGTTATACTTCTGCAAGGTGGGACTTGGCAAAGCTACATGAAGTTTTCCTTCCTATAGACATATCAGCCATACTACAGATTCCCCTATGCACAAGCAATGTGAGCGACACCTGGGCATGGAACTTCGAGAAAAACGAGCAATTGACGGTAAGATCTACATACAGAATGATGGTAGATACAAAGTTTCTGAGAGGGTCGTGGATAGATGGTACGGCGGGTTCCTCAAGCACCGACCATGACACTGCATCATGGAAGCTCCTGTGGAAAACTCCTGTTCCAGCAAAAGTAAGGATGTTTATGTGGAGGTTAGCGAGACAATCCCTGCCCACAGAGGATGTCTGGGCTCATAGAAATATGTCCCCGACAAGTACGTGTGGACTTTCTGGCGCCGAGGACTCATGGCATCATTCACTACTGGAATGCTCTATGTCAAGATGTATATGAGGCTCTTGTGGGTAGGGAGTTAGTTGAACACTTGTGCGAAACTACAGAGCCAAGCGCTAAACAATGGTTGTTCACCATGTTAGACTCGTTATCACATTCGTAGTTTGTTAAACTAGCGGTGACACTCTGGGCAATTTGGTGGGCACGGAGAAAGGCAATTCACGAAGAGATGTATCAGAGTCCATGAGCCACATTCAAATTTATTGTTAGGTTCATGGCAGACTTGGAGATTGTACCAAAAAAGATGACAGGTACCCTGGCTGTTTCTACAAGGGTTGCTCGCCCGAAGGCCCCCCTCTAGGGTTTGCTAAAATCCAAGTGGATGCAAGCACTTCACAAAACCATGTCAGGGGATCAGCAGTTGATGTCTGTAGGGATGCACATGGGAATTTTATGGGTAGTTCTTCCCTGGTGATACATGGTACAAGGGGTGTTGCGACGTTAGAAGCCATTGCACGTCGACGATCTCCAACTAAACAACTTCATCATTGCTTTAGACTCAAAGCAAATCGTATATGATATTGCTAAAGGTAGCAATGGACCCTATGGTAGAATTATTAGTGAGATTAAGAATAGGGCAAAACCTTCAATTGTATCTTCACTTTTGAAGGTCGCGCTGCCAATCGAGATGATGATAGGTTAACAAAGTTCTCACATTCTCTTGATCACGGGTGACATGTTTGGCTAGTCCAACCCCATGATCCTATTTGTATCCCACTCCATGTGGTTTTTGAGTAATGAACTTGGTATTACCCCACAAAAAAAGGAAAAACGCAGGAATTGAGATGACATGCCTCACAAATCCTACAAGGAATCAAAAACACACGAATTGGACAGAGTAGCCATTTGGATTGGAGGATCGAAAAAGTATAGGATTTATTTGAATTCAAACAACTAGTCGTTGTCCTTCTCGTTTCTTGTGAGCTAGCCTTGTGTTCTACACAATTCCATATCCTTCATAATGAAGATATGTCTGAAGGAAATATGCCCTAGAGGCAATAATAAAGTTATTATTTATTTCCTTACATATCATGATAAATGTTTATTATTCATGCTAGAATTGTATTAACTGGAAACATAATACATGTGTGAATACATAGGCAAACAGAGTGTCACTAGTATGCCTCTACTTGACTAGCTCATTAATCAAAGATGGTTATGTTTCCTAACCATGAACAAAGAGTTGTTATTTGATTAACGAGATCACATCATTAGTTGAATGATCTGATTGACATGACCCATTCCATTAGCATAGCACCCGATCGTTTAGTATGTTGCTATTGCTTTTATCCATGACTTATACATGTTCCTTTAACTATGAGATTATGCAACTCCCGTTTACCGTAGGAACACTTTGTGTGCTACCAAACGTCACAACGCAACTGAGTGATTATAAAGGTGCTCTACAGGTGTCTCCGAAAGTATTTGTTGGGTTGGCGTAATTCGAGATTAGGATTTGTCACTCCGAATGTCGGAGAGGTATCTCAGGGCCTTCTCGGTAATGCACATCACATAAGCCTTGCAAGCATTGCAACCAATGAGTTAGTTGCGAGATGATGTATTACGGAACGAGTAAAGAGACTTGCCGGTAACGAGATTGAACTAGGTATTGGATACCGACGATCGAATCTCGGGCAAGTAACATACCGATGACAAAGGGAACAACGTATGTTGTTATGCGGTCTGACCGATAAAGATCTTCGTAGAATATGTAGGAGCCAATATGGGCATACAGGTCCCGCTATTGGTTATTGACCGGAGACGTGTCTCGGTCATGTCTACATTGTTCTCGAACCGTAGGGTCCGCACGCTTAAGGTTTCGATGACAGTTATATAATGAGTTTATGAGTTTTGATGTACCGAAGGAGTTCGGAGTCCCGGATGTGATCACGGACATGACGAGGAGTCTCGAAATGGTCGAGACGTAAAGAATGATATATTGGAAGCCTATGTTTGGACATTGGATGTGTTCCAGGTGAAATCAGGATTTTACCGGAATACCGGGAGGGTTACCGGAACCCCCCGGGAGCATAATGGGCCAACATGGGCCTTGGTGGAGAGGTGAGAGGGCTGCCCTCATGGGCTGTGCGCCTCCCCCCTTCCCCTAGTCCTATTAGGACTAGGAGAGGTGGCCGGCCCCCTCTCTCTCTCTCTCCCCCTTGGAGAATCCTAGTCCAACTAGGATTGGGGGGGGGAATCCTACTCCCGGAGGGAGTAGGACTCACCTGGCGCGCCAAGGCTTGGCCGGCCAGCCCCTCCCCCTTGGCTCCTTTATATACGGGGGCAGGGGGCACCCCATAGACACACAATTGATCAACGTGATCGTTCCTTAGCCGTGTGCGGTGCCCCCTCCACCATATTCCACCTCGGTCATATTGTAGCGGTGCTTAGGCGAAGCCCTGCGACAGTAGAACATCAAGATCGTCACCACGCCGTCGTGCTGACGGAACTCTTCCCCGAAGCTTTGCTGGATCGGAGCCCGGGGAACGTCATCGAGCCGAACGTGTGCCAAGAACTCGGAGGTGCCGGAGTAACGGTGCTTGGATCGGTCGGATCGTGAAGACGTACGACTACATCAACCGCGTTGATATAACGCTTCTGCTTTCGGTCTATGAGGGTACGTAGACAACACTCTCCCCTCTCGTTGCTATGCATCACCATGATCTTGCGTGTGCGTAGGAAATTTTTTGAAATTACTACGTTCCCCAACAGTGGCATCCGAGCCTGGTTTTATGGTTTGATGTTATTTGCACGAGTAGAACACAAGTAAGTTGTGGGCGATATAAGTCATAATGCCTACCAGCATGTCATACTTTGGTTCGGCGGTATTGTTGGACGAGACGATCCGGACCAACCTTACGCGTACTCTTACGCGAGACCGGTTCCCTCGACGTGCTTTGCACATAGATGGCTTGCGGAAGAATGTCTCTCCAACTTTAGTTGAACCGAGTGTGGCTACGCCCGGTCCTTGAGAAGGTTAAAACGGAGTCTATTTGACAAACTATCGTTGTGGTTTTGATGCGTAGGTAAGATGAGTTCTTGCTTAAGCCCGTAGCAGCCACGTAAAACTTGCAACAACAAAGTAGAGGACGTCTAACTTGTTTTTGCAGGGCATGTTGTGATGTGATATGGTCAAGACATGATGCTAAATTTTATTGTATGAGATGATCATGTTTTGTAACCAAGTTATCGGCAACTGGCAGGAGCCATATGGTTGTCGCTTTATTGTATGCAATGCAATCGCGATGTAATGCTTTACTTTATTACTAAGCGGTAGTGATAGTCGTGGAAGCATAAGATTGGCGAGAAGACAACGATGCTACGATGGAGATCAAGGTGTCACGCCGGTGACGATGGTGATCATGACGGTGCTTCGAAGATGGAGATCACAAGCACGAGATGATGATGGCCATATCATATCACTTATATTGATTGCATGTGATGTTTATCTTTTATGCATCTTATCTTGCTTTGATTGACGGTAGCATTATAAGATGATCTCTCACTAATTATCAAGAAGTGTTCTCCCTGAGTATGCACCGTTGCGAAAGTTCTTCGTGCTGAGACACCACGTGATGATCGAGTGTGATAGGCTCTACGTTCAAATACAACGGGTGCAAAACAGTTGCACACGCGGAATACTCAGGTTATACTTGACGAGCTATGCATATAAGATATGACCTCGGAACACGGAGACCGAAAGGTCGAGCGTGAATCATATAGTAGATATGATCAACATAATGATGTTCACCATTGAAGACTAAGCCATTTCACGTGATGATCGGTTATGGTTTAGTTGATTTGGATCACGTGATCACTTAGAAGATTAGAGGGATGTCTATCTAAGTGGGAGTTCTTAAGTAATATGATTAATTGAACTTTAATTTATCATGAACTTAGTCCTGGTAGTATTAGCATATCTATGTTGTAGATCAATAGCTCGCATTGTTGCTTCCCTGTGTTTATTTTGATATGTTCCTAGAGAAAATTGTGTTGAAAAATGTTAGTAGCAATGATGCGGATTGGATCCGTGATTTAAGGTTTATCCTCATTGCTGCACAGAAGAATTATGTCCTTGATGCACCGCTAGGTGACGGACCTATTGCAGGAGCAGATGCAGACGTTATGAACGTTGTGCTAGCTCAATATGATGACTACTTAATAGTTTAGTGCACCATGCTTAAACGGCTTAGAATCGGGACTTCAAAGACGTTTTGAACGTCATGGACCATATGAGATGTTCCAGGATTTGAAGTTAATATTTCAAGCAAATACCCGAGTTGAGAGATATGAAGTCTTCAACAAGTTCTATAGCTAAAATATGGAGGAGAATCGCTCAACTAGTGAGCATGAGCTCAGATTGTCTGGGTACTACAATCGCTTGAATCAAGTGGGAGTTAATCTTCCAGATAAGATAGTGATTGACAGAATTCTCTAGTCACCATCACCAAGTTAGTAGAACTTCGTGATGAACTATAATATGCAAGGGATGACGAAAGTAATTCCCAAGCTCTTCGTGATGCTGAAATCAACGAAGGTAGAAATCAAGAAAAACATCAAGTGTTGATGGTTGACAAGATCACTAGTTTCAAGAAAAGGGCAAAGGGAAGAAGAAGGGGAAATTCAAGAAGAACAACAAACAAGTTGCTGCTCAAGAGAAGAAACCCAAGTCTGGACCTAAGCCTGAGACTGAGTGCGTTTACTGCAAAGGGACTGGTCACTGGAAGCGGAACTGCCCCAAGTATTTGGCGGATAAGAAGGATGGCGAAGTGAACAAAGGTATATTTGATATACAGATTATTGATGTGTATTTTACTAGTGTTCATAGCAACCCCTCGGTATTTGATACTGGTTCAGTTGCTAAGAGTAGTAACTCGAAACGGGAGTTGCAGAATGAACAAAGACTAGTTAAGGGTGAAGTGACGATGAAAGTTGGAAGTAGTTCCAAGATTGACATGATCATCATCGCACACTCCCTATACTTTCGGGATTAGTGATAAACCTAAATAAGTGTTATTTGGTGTTTGCGTTGAGCATAAATATGATTTGATCATGTTTATTGCAATACGATTATTCATTTAAGTTAGAGAACAATTGTTGTTCTGTTTACATGAATAGAACCTTTTATGGTCATACACACCCAATGAAAATAGTTCATTGGATCTCGATCGTAGTGATACACATATTCATAATATTGAAACCAAAAGATGCGAAGTTAATAATGATAGTGCAACCTATTTGTGGCACTGCCGTTTAGGTCATATTGGTGTAAAGCGCATGAAGAAACTCCATGCTGATGGGATTTTGGAATCACTTGATTATGAATCACTTGATGCTTGCGAACCATGCCTCTTGGGCAAGATGACTAAAACGCCGTTCTCCGGAACAATGGAGCAAGCAACAGATTTGTTGGAAATCATACATACTGATATATGTGGTCCGATGAATATTAAGGCTCGCGACAAGTATCATTATTTTCTAACCTTCACAGATGATTTGAGCAGATATGAGTATATCTACTTGATGAAACATAAGTCTGAAACGTTTGAAAAGTTCAAAGAATTTCAGAATGAAGTGGAGAATCATCGTAACAAGAAATAAAAGTTTCTACGATATGATCGCAGAAGTAAAATATTTGAGTTACGAGTTTGGCCTTCAGTTAAAACAATGTGAAATAGTTTCACTACTCACGCCACCTGGAACACCACAGTGTAATGGTGTGTCCGAACGTCATAACCATACTTTATTAGATATAGTGCGATCTATGATGACTCTTACCAATCTACCACTATCATTTTGGGGTTATGCATTAGAGACAGCTGCATTCACGTTAAAAAGGGCACCATCTAAATCCGTTGAGACGACACCGTATGAACTGTGTTTTGGCAAGAAACCAAAGTTGTTGTGTCTTAAAGTTTGGGGTTGTGATGCTTATATGAAAAAGTTTCATTCTGATAAGCTCAAACCCAAATCGGAGAAATATGTCTTCATAGGATACCCAAAGAAGACAGTTGGGTACACCTTCTATCACAGGTCCGAAGGCAAGATATTCGTTGCTGAGAATGGATCCTTTCCAGAGAAGGAGTTTCTCTCGAAAGAAGTGATTGGGAGGAAAGTAGAAAACTTGATGAGGTAATTGTACCTTCTCCCTTATTGGAAAGTAGTTCATCACAGAAATCTATTCTTGTGACTACTACACCAATTAGTAAGGAAGCTAATGATAATGATCATGTAACTTCAAGATCAAGTTACTACTGAATCTCGTAAGTAAACCAGAGTGAGATCCGCACCAGAGTGGTACGGTAATCCTGTTCTGGAAGTCATGTTACTAGACCATGATGAACTTACGAACTATGAGGAAGTGATGATGAGCCCAGATTCCGCGAAATGGTTTGAGACCATGAAATCTGAGATATGATCCATGTATGAGAACAAAAGTATGGACTTTGATGGATTTTCCCGGTGATCGGCAAGCCATAGAATATAAATGGATCTTCAAGAGGAAGACGGACGCTGATAGTAGTGTTACTATCTACAAAGCTAGAATTGTCGCAAAAGGTTTTCGACAAGTTCAAAGTGTTGACTACGATGAGAGTTTCTCACTCGTATCTATGCTTAAGTCTGTCCGAATCATATTAGCAATTGCCGCATTTTATGAAATCTGGCAAATGGATAAACAAAACTGCATTCCTTAATAGATTTATTAAAGAAGAGTTGTATATGATGCAACCAGAAGGTTTTGTCAATCCTAAAGGTGCTAACAAAATATGCAAGCTCCAGCGATCCATCTATGGACTGGTGCAAGCATCTCGGAGTTGGAATATACACTTTGATAAGTTGATCAAAGCATATAGTTTTATACAGACTTGCGGTGAAGCCTGTATTTACAAGAAAGTGAGTGGGAGCACTACAGCATTTCTGATAAGTATATGTGAATGACATATTGTTGATCGGAAATAATGTAGAATTATTCTGCAAAGCATAAAGGAGTGTTTGAAAGGAGTTTTTCAAAGAAAGACCTCGATGAAGCTGCTTACATATTGAGCATCAAAATCTATAGAGATAGATCAAGACGCTTGATAAGTTTTTTCAATGAGTACATACCTTGACAAGATTTTGAAGTAGTTCAAAATGGAACAGTCAAAGAAAGAGTTCTTGCCTGTGTTACAAGGTGTGAAATTGAGTAAGACTCAAAGCCCGACCACGGCAGAAGATAGAAAGAGAATAAAAGTCATTCCCTATGCCTCAGCCATAGGTTCTATAAAGTATGCCATGATGTGTACCAGATCTATTGCATACCCTACCACTGAGTTTGGCAAGGGAGTACAATAGTGATCTAGGAGTAGATCACTGGACAGCGGTCAAAATTATCCTTAGTGGAATAAGGATATGTTTCTCGATTATGGAGGTGACAAAAGGTTCGTCGTAAAGGGTTACGTCGATGCAAATTTTGACACTGATCTAGATGACTCTAAGTCTCAATCTGGATACATATTGAAAGTGGGAGCAATTAGCTAGAGTAGCTCCGCGCAGAGTATTGTTGACATAGAAATTTGCAAAATACTTACGGATCTGAATGTGACAGACCCGTGGACTAAAATTATCTCACAAGCAAAACATGATCACACCTTAGTACTCTTTGGGTGTTAATCACATAGGCGATGTGAACTAGATTACTGACTCTAGTAAACCCTTTGGGTGTTGGTCACATATCGTTGTGAACTATGGGTGTTAATCACATGGTGATGTGAACTATTGCTGGTAAATCACATGGCGATGTGAACTAGATTATTGACTCTAGTGCAAGTGGGAGACTGAAGGAAATATGCCCTAGAGGCAATAATAAAGTTATTATTTATTTCCTTACATATCATGATAAATGTTTATTATTCATGCTAGAATTGTATTAACTGGAAACATAATACATGTGTGAATACATAGGCAAACAGAGTGTCACTAGTATGCCTCTACTTGACTAGCTCATTAATCAAAGATGGTTATGTTTCCTAACCATGAACAAAGAGTTGTTATTTGATTAACGAGATCACATCATTAGTTGAATGATCTGATTGACATGACCCATTCCATTAGCATAGCACCCGATCGTTTAGTATGTTGCTATTGCTTTTATCCATGACTTATACATGTTCCTTTAACTATGAGATTATGCAACTCCCGTTTACCGTAGGAACACTTTGTGTGCTACCAAACGTTACAACGTAACTGAGTGATTATAAAGGTGCTCTACAGGTGTCTCCGAAAGTATTTGTTGGGTTGGCGTAATTCGAGATTAGGATTTGTCACTCCGAATGTCGGAGAGGTATCTCAGGGCCTTCTCGGTAATGCACATCACATAAGCCTTGCAAGCATTGCAACCAATGAGTTAGTTGCGAGATGATGTATTACGGAACGAGTAAAGAGACTTGCCGGTAACGAGATTGAACTAGGTATTGGATACCGACGATCGAATCTCGGGCAAGTAACATACCGATGACAAAGGGAACAACGTATGTTGTTATGCGGTCTGACCGATAAAGATCTTCGTAGAATATGTAGGAGCCAATATGGGCATCCAGGTACCGCTATTGGTTATTGACCGGAGACGTGTCTCGGTCATGTCTACATTGTTCTCGAACCGTAGGGTCCGCACGCTTAAGGTTTCGATGACAGTTATATAATGAGTTTATGAGTTTTGATGTACCGAAGGAGTTTGGAGTCCCGGATGTGATCACGGACATGACGAGGAGTCTCGAAATGGTCGAGACGT
This sequence comes from Aegilops umbellulata, assembly GCA_032464435.1. Taxonomy (NCBI): domain Eukaryota; kingdom Viridiplantae; phylum Streptophyta; class Magnoliopsida; order Poales; family Poaceae; genus Aegilops; species Aegilops umbellulata. The sequence continues at coordinate 5,953,595 of CP136059.1, forward strand.
AAAGAATGATATATTGGAAGCCTATGTTTGGACATTGGATGTGTTCCAGGTGAAATCAGGATTTTACCGGAATACCGGGAGGGTTACCGGAACCCCCCGGGAGCATAATGGGCCAACATGGGCCTTGGTGGAGAGGTGAGAGGGCTGCCCTCATGGGCTGCGCGCCTCCCCCCTTCCCCTAGTCCTATTAGGACTAGGAGAGGTGGCCGGCCCCCCCTCTCTCTCTCTCCCCCTTGGAGAATCCTAGTCCAACTAGGATTGGGGGGGGGGAATCCTACTCCCGGAGGGAGTAGGACTCACCTGGCGCGCCAAGGCTTGGCCGGCCAGCCCCTCCCCCTTGGCTCCTTTATATACGGGGGCAGGGGGGCACCCCATAGACACACAATTGATCAACGTGATCGTTCCTTAGCCGTGTGCGGTGCCCCCTCCACCATATTCCACCTCGGTCATATTGTAGCGGTGCTTAGGCGAAGCCCTGCGACAGTAGAACATCAAGATCGTCACCACGCCGTCGTGCTGACGGAACTCTTCCCCGAAGCTTTGCTGGATCGGAGCCCGGGGAACGTCATCGAGCCGAACATGTGCCAAGAACTCGGAGGTGCCGGAGTAACGGTGCTTGGATCGGTCGGATCGTGAAGACGTACGACTACATCAACCGCGTTGATATAACGCTTCCGCTTTCGGTCTACGAGGGTACGTAGACAACACTCTCCCCTCTCGTTGCTATGCATCACCATGATCTTGCGTGTGCGTAGGAAATTTTTTGAAATTACTACGTTCCCCAACAATGTCATGGGTAATAAAATGGTCCTCTAGAAATAGACCCACTGCAAATTGTGGATGTTCCTAGTGGAGACCATAGTTATAACTCCAATCAAGAGCATTCAACAACTCACACGAAGAACAAAACTGAAAGAGAGATTATATAGCACACAAAATGTGGGAAGACTACATTGCTAGTAGAAGAGGTTAATAATGTACTGGATTTTATCATTTTTTGCAAGCATTATTATCTAGTCGGACTTGTAATTTGTACAAATATGATGACCATACAATATCCACCTGAAAGAAAATAACTTCATTCTTGTTAATTAGTTCATCTTACAAAAGACCCAAAATACTTTGTAACATGCTAACAGCTGAGGGATTTGGCATCCTTTAGGTTATGCAAAAGTATGGCTGCCTAGCACCCAAAAGATCAAAATTGTATCACCCTTCACCACTCCCAACCAGTAATTTGTCTGGATCTTCCTAATTTGGCTTTTGACCAAACCTACTTTGCCTGGATTTAGGGGATATCAAAAAGATATATCCTAGTACTACAAATGAGGAATGGAAGGAGTTCCTTGATTATCGAGATTCATATGCATGCAAATAGGACAAAGCACTACTGCGGGATGTTGCTAACGCGACACTACAATCGGAGACTCTTCAACAAAACTGTGTGTGATGCATTAATCGCAAATGGTGATGTGATAAAACCATCAAAAAAAGATACAAAACATTTGTGGTGGCGGAGACATCAAACACGATTCAGATTATAGTTGTGTGTGCGATGCGTGGCATATAGTTCACTCAAAGGAACTGTTTGCGGTGACCATAACAGCATAAACGGTCAGACAGATGAAGGTGTGTGCGATATACAACATACAGTTCACTTAGATGAGTTGTTTGTGATTAGGCAACACAACAAAAACGGTTAGCCAGATCAAGGTGTGCGAGATATACGGCATACAGTTCACTCAGATGAACTGGTTTCGATTAGGCAACACAACAAAAAACGGTCAGCCAGATCAAGGTCTGCACATTGACAACATACACTTCACACTGATGAACTATTTGTGGTTAGCCACAACAAACAGAAATGGTTAGACAGATCAAGGTGTGTGCGCTAGACGGGCACATGTTCCAATTAAAAGAAGCGTGTGCAATGGTAATAACGAGCACACATGGTTGATGGAACAAGTCATGTGCTGACACTGCCCATTGCGGTGCATCCTATGGCGCAAACGCCACATCGCATCCGAGAACGCGTGCCCACGTTACGCCATCCGGGAATCGTGCCGCACTTAGAAACTAGAACCGTCAACAAGTTTTGAGCTTGCTTCCCGTCACATTCCAAATTACTACGCTATATTTAATTGCAAACCTGTTCACACCGATCAACGGTCCTGGTTGGCCAGACTATATGATTTTATAGGAATAACTTTCTTTGGGCATGTTATTTTGAGAAGACATGATTGCTTTGTTAGTATGCTTGAAGTATTATTGTTTTTATGTCAATATTAAACTTTGTTTTGAATCTTATGGATCTGAATATTCATGCCACAATAAACAAAATTACATGGATAAATATGTTAGGTAGCATTCCACATCAATTTGTTTTTATTATTTATCTACTCGAGGATGAGCAGGAATTAAGCTTGGGGATGCTTGATACATCTCCAACATATCTATAATTTTTTTTATTATTCCATGCTATCATATTATATATTTTGGATGTTTTATATACATTAATATGTTATTTTATACTTCCTCCGTTCCACAATGTAGTGCCTATAGATTCTTTATAAAGTCAAACTTTGCAAACTCTGACCAAGTTTATAGAGAAAACTATTTATATATACAATGTCAAATATATAAAATATGAAAATACATCTTATGATGAATCTAATAATATATGTTTGGCATTCTAAATGTAAATGTTTTTCTCCATAAACTTGGTCAAAGTTTGTAATGTTTGACTTTTCCAGAAATCTATAGGCACTACATTATGGTACGAAGGGAGTATTGTTTTTTGGGACTAACTTATTAACCCAGAGCCCAGTGCCAGTTTCTGTTTTTTTCCTTGTTTTTAGTTTTACAGAAAAGGAATATCAAACGGAGTCCAAACGGAATAAAACTTTATGATGATTTTTATTGGACCACAAGACACACGTAGGACTTGGAGACCAAGGCAGAAGAGTCCTGAGGTGGCGACAAGGGTGCAGGGGGCGCTCCTTGCCTTGTGGGTCCCTCAGAGCTCTCCTAACCCTATTCTTCGGCCTATAGATTGCCAAATATTCCCAAACCATCAGAAGCATCCACGAAAATAATTTTCTGCCACCGCAACCTTCTGTGCCCACGAGATCCCATCTTGTGGCCTTCTCCGGTGATCTGTCGGAGGGGGATTCGATCACGGAGGACATCAACATCGACCTTATTGCCCTTCCGATGAAGCATGAGTAGTTTACCTCAGACCTACTGGTCCATAGCTAGTAGCTAGATGGCTTCTTCTCTCTCTCTCTATGATCTTCAATACCATGTTATCCTCGATGTTCTTGGAGTTATATCCGATGTAATATTCTTTTGCAGTGTGTTTGTCGAGATCCGATGAATTGTGGATTTATGATCAGATTATCTATGAATATTATTTGAATCTTCTCTAAATTCTTATATGCATGATTTGATATCTTTGTATTTCTCTTTGAATTATCGGTTTGGTTTGGCCAACTAGATTGGTATTTCTTGCAATGGGAGAGGTGCTTAGTTTTGGGTTCAATCTTGCGGTGTCCTCACCCAGTGACATAGTAGGGGTAGCGAGGCACGTATTGTATTGTTGCCATCAAGGATAAAAATATGGGGTTTTCATCATATTGCTTGAGTTTATCCCTCTACACCATGTGATCTTACTTAAGGCATTACTCCGTTCTTTATGAACTTAATACTCTAGATGCATGTTGGATAGCGGTCGATGTGTGGAGTAATAGTAGTAGATGCAGGCAGGAGCCGGTCTACTTGACATGGACGTGATGCTTATATGCATGATCATTGCCTTGGATGTCATCATAATTTTGTGCTTTTCTATCAATTGCTCGACAGTAATTTGTTCGCCCACCGTATTCTTTGCCTTCAAGAGAGAAGCCTCTAGTGAAACCTATGGCCCCTGGGTCTATTTTCCATCATATACTTTCAGATCTATAAACCAAAAAACCCAAAAATACCTTGCTCCAATTTATTTGTTATTTTTTTATGTTTTAGTAATCTTTTATATCTATCTCTATCAGATCTCACCATTGCAATTGACCGTGAAGGGATTGACAACCCCTTTATCGCGTTGGGTGCAAGTGTTTGATTGTTTGTGCAGGTGCATAGCTTGGAGACTTGCTTGTACCTCCTACTGGATTGATACCTTGGTTCTCTAACTGAGGGAAATGCTTATCTCTACTTTGCTGCATCACCCTTTCCTCTTCATGAAAAAACCAACGCAAGCTCAAGAAGTAGCAGGAAGAATTTCTGGCGTCGTTGCCGGGGAGGTCTACATCAAGCCTACCAAGTACCCATCATAAACTCTCTTCTCTTGCATTATATTATTTGCCATTTGCCTCTCATTTTCCTATTGCCCACTTCTAAAACGATTTTTAGAAAAACACAAAAAGATTTGCCTTTTTATTCGCCCTTCTTCCTCCCGATCTTTTGTTTGCCTAAACTCATCATTATGAGTGACTTTGGCATGGCAGAAACTGACTGGCCTGACTCCTAAAATTGGACATTCAGGAAATCTGGATGTTAAAACTTTTGTTTTGGGACAAGGAAATTTTATGGGAAAATAACATATACACGAATTTTCCAATTGTGTAGGCAATTTGCCTCTTGATGATGCTCCCATACTCAAATGAACTAAAACTTATGCTGAAGCTATTTCAACATTAGTTCTAGAATTTGAACATAGATTCATTCGTACTCATCCTACTTTGCAAAGATTGTTTTGTGAGCTACCCATGATAAAAGATCCTAAGGCTAAAAAAATAGCTACCCAAGTTCTTAAGAATGAATTTGATCACATAGTACAAGGAGCTAGGGAACTTTTTGATCATTATGGTATGAGTCATGAAAAGCGGTGATAGATGAGATTCTTTATAATAGTGACTACACTTTGAGACATTTGTTTGGAAATAATCAAAATTTTGATGAAAATCTCAAAAATAAGATCTCCATTTTAGATATGATCCAGCAGGTTTTTAATGATGGTACTCAATAGTATTCCTGGATTGTAGCCGGAAACAAAAGGGGATACGTAGAGGGGCAGCTTAATGATGCCAAAAATTCTATGGATAATGTGTTTCAAGTTGTCTTTGCAAAACCTCCCAATGAGAACACATCTACGGAAAAGCATACCAAAGATGACAATACCTAGATCTATTGCAATATGCCTAGCTAGGGGCGTTAGACAATAGCGCTTGTTAGGAGGCAACCCAATTTTATTTTTGTGTTTTTTGTTTTGCTTCTGTTCTTGAATAAAATACACAGTATTAACTCTGTAGTAATTGTGTTTTGGTGTGTTTGTGCCAAGTAAAGCCTTTGGGATACTTTGGTATATCGTTGATTTGATCTTGCTGAAAAAACCGAACTTTTGCGCCCAGTAAAATAATATTCATTGTCGTGGAATTGTCACGGCAGATGTCCTCTTGAAAGGACTTAGTCGTGGAGCCATCGCAACTAGGAAGCTTAAAGGGGTTAATCGGGACAAAGGACACGAGAGGTTTATACTAGTTCGGCCCCTTACGGTGAAGGTAAGGCCTACGTCTAGTTGGGTTGGTATTGCTTGATGTTTCGATGACCAGGGAGCGAGATACGCTATGCCCGGCTCTCGATGGGTTATTTCTTGCCCTAAGCCGCCGGCGGGTCGTCCCCTTATATACACGGGTTGACGCCCTGCGGCCTACAGAATCCCGACCGGCTCATAAACAGTGTCTGGCTCGGTGACTAGTTATTTCTACCTTATGTTACAAGGTTATGCCATCATGGCGGTTTATCTTTACGGGTTTCAAGTCGCCTGTGGGCCTTTAAACCCTTTATTGAACCGCCATCTTCATGTCTTGGTCTTGGGCTTCAGATGGGCTCCCCTTTGCGTAACCCGGCCCCTCCTGGGCGGCTTACATAATAGTTATATCCCCGACATTAGGCCCCAGATTGATTTGAACTGGTTCATGTCAATCTTAAAAAACCTCATGAACTGGCCTCCAGTCTTCTGTTTTGTGCGGAACCTTTTAACCCACCGTGACATCATCATCTGACTCCGGGTTAAATCTTTGTGACGTCATCCTCAATTAAACTCATATTTTATTCCATCATATCCTCCAACGGATCTTTGCCTTTACTGACCATCTCGAGAATCGAGGCGCCGGGGCCGCGGGATAATGACGCTTTGGTCTCCTCGTTTCTCGCGCCGTCTCGGTTGGCCCCTCCTTATAAATAGATGCGACTTAGGTCTTTTTCATTTCCTTCAGTCGTCTTCTTCCTCGCACTTTCCTTTCTACCGCTCGAGCTCCGCCGCCGCAGATCTGCTCGTCTTCTTCAACTCAGGTCGCTGCATCAACCTGATTTGACCAGAGAAACGCGGCGGAACCCTGCAACAGCTCTGCATCCATAAGTCCTTTTCCTTCCCTGCTTCTAGATCTGCATTACGGCCTGCGAGTTCATCGGTGTTCATCGCCGCCCGACGCAAAACTCCATTAGTTCTTACCTCAAATGCTTTGCTTAGATTGTAAAAACAACATAGAACTGCCGCGGAGGATGTTTTGTGCATATTCTGTATGAAAATAGATCTCATTTCCTCGTTTTGGAAACCCTCTTTGAGCACATGAACTTCCGTGGACTGTTTTTAGGTCTAGAAATTTTTCCTTTCCAGAGCATCGTTTGATCCAAAATAATAATTTCAACTTGTGAAACCTGTTTGTTCCACACTTAGCCAAAAACTGCGTCTGTTGACTCTGTTTTAGCCATAGTAGTTCATATGACCGGTTCAAAATAATACCGGCTGTTAACACCGCTTGCCTCTGGCGACTTAAGAAAACTTCCATTGCCTTTCATACTCGTAATGACTTAAGAAAACCTGTTTGCATGATTACCTATGTGTCATTAGGCCCCTTCTTAAATCACCATTCTGAGTAACTAAATAATGCTTTTCTCCGGGTTATAGTTGAACCGAAAAATTTCTTTATCTTTTTGTAGGCTTCGATTTACACAATGGCACTCAAAGCCCCCAAACCTCCAGTGACCTGTAATTGGATCCCATCCATTGTCACGGAAAGCAAATTGTCCGAATTTGCTAAGTCTGGCTATTTGCCCAAGAAGGAGGTCATGTCTTATCGTGCTCCTGACCCGTTCGAGGAGAAACCTCATCCCAAAGAAGGGGAGGTAGTAGTCTTTACAGATCATATGAGCCGGGGTTTTGCTCCACCCGGTTCAAAATTCTTTAGAGACGTTTTGCATTTCTTTGACTTAAGACCTCAAGACATCGGGCCCAATTCCGTGTCAAACATCTGCAACTTCCAAGTTTTCTGTGAGGTCTACCTTGGAGAAGAGCCCAACCTACTTTTTCTCAGGGAATTGTTCTATCTGAACCGACAGAATGAGCGCGCCAACGGGCCTAGTTTGGAACTTGGTGGCATATCTATTCAAAGGCGGAGAGACTGCCTATTCCCTTATGTTGAATTGCTGAGTCATCCAAAGGACTGGAACCAGACATGGTTCTACTGCCAGGATTCTTCTCCGGCTGGTGAAAACCCACTGCCCGGCTTCCGTGCATTACGCCTTGAATCTACTCACCCGCTGCCGGATAAGTTGACTGCTGTTGAACGTCTGCCACTCACCCCCAAGATCAAGAAGATTAAAGCTCTCTTGGGGAACGGCTTGGATGGCATTGACCTGGTCCGAGTCTGGGTTGCTTGGAGAATAATTCCCTTAAGCCGCCGCCCCAGATTAATGTGTAATTACTCAGGCGAGAAAGATGACCCTCAGCGTCATAACCCTGACGACTTACCAGATGACGTAGTGGAGGCTACCACTCAGTCTTTGTTAAAGGAGGGTAAAGTGACCAGTAACGCCTTCGGGTTACTGCCTTTCTGCAAACAAAACCCGGCCCCTGCAGTAAGTCCCAGTTATTACCTTTTACTATGCTTATACCTTGCTTTTACTTACAACCTTTCACAATTTCTCTTCAGGCGAAAGATAGCTTCTGGAAGGTTCATTATGACCATGAGGCGGCCAAACAAGCCAGGACTGCTAAGAAAGCCGATAGAAAAGCCGCCAAGCCTACCACCTCCAGGAAAAGAAAAACAAGCGCCTCAAAGATGCTTCAACTTGATGACTCTGATGACAATGAAGAAGAGGTAACTTTTAGACTTCCCTGACTATTTATCATCATTTCACTGACATGATTTCTCTTTCAGGAAGACACGGGAAACAGCCAACCCGTCGAAGAAGAGGTAACTATAATCTCCTCCGGCTCCGAGCCTCTGCCGCGTCAGAAAACTCGAAGAGTAACCCGGAAAGTAAGATTTTCACATCCTTTGGCTTGCCAAGACCCTGACTTTCTTTTGAAGCAACAGCAATTTGAAAGCCGGAGGCAGACCCGGACCAGCAAGGACGCAGAGCTCTCCTCGGGCTTGCCTGACGTAACCTGGAAGCGTCGGACTGAGGTTATCTCCGACTTATCTCCTTTTTTACCTTTGGCGGGTCTAATCCGTCAACCTCTCAATTCATCTGACTCCAATTATCAGGATACATCTCCTTCATCCGGCGAGTCTATGCAGTCAAACATGCCGGCTTTTAAGACTGCCCCTGGGTAATATCAATTTATTCACCTTATGTTTTTCCTTCTTCATGTTCCTTTACTCATTTCTCTGTTTTGCCCACAACATGCAAGTTAAGCCCAGGAAGAAAACCAAGAAAGCGGAGCCGGCTCAAAACCCTGTGATGACTGAACTGGAACAGGGTGTAACTGCTCCCGACTCTTCCATACATCAGCCACCGCTTGAACCGGCTCAAAATATTGCAGCACCAACTTCCGATCCACCTTCTAAAGATATTCTTGATAGTTTTGCTAATCCGGAGGCGCCTAGCCCGATCAAGGCGGCTGATCCAGAAGTGGAATTTCTCAAGGCCCAATTCGTTGAGCCGGCCCGTCCCACCGTTCTTGCCAAATGTTCGGCTAAAGAGGAGCTGCTAGAACGCCGTAGGGCCAAGATGGATATCACCGACTATACTCATTTGAGTATAGGAGAGATTGTCTCGGGCTACATCAACCAGGTGCAAAGCAGTCGTGACCTGGAAATTGACATGGTAAAGCAAATACAGCAAAAATCTAAGGTATGACTTATGCTTTCTTATTTTCAATCATACTTACTGTACCAGCCCCCAAGTCTATTGCCTATGAGTGAATATGCTGTAGACTTTAGAAACATTGTTAGAGCTACTTGCCCGGCTTAAAGAGTAAAATATTTAAACCGGATGTAACACAATACCTTTAACTTGCGATACACATTAGCCCCCAAGTGCCAAGTATCTTTGCTTGCAAAGTATTTGGGACTTAATATCCAGGACCGGCTTAATAATCTAGAAAGCTTCAATATACATTAGCCCCCAAGTGTCAAGTATCTTTGCTTGCAAAGTGCTTGGGACTTAACATTATTTACCATAATCTTGACTTTTATCCGATGCAATGCAGGCCACCATAAGTCAATTTGAGTCGGAAATTGCGGGCGTGAAGAGCCGCCTGGCAGCCCAGGAACTTGAAATACAAAAGGCCAACTCCAAGTTTGAACTCAGCGTCTCTGAACAAGAGAAGTTGAAGAAGAACTTTGAATCAGAGAAGAAAACCTGGGCTGATGAGAAGGCCTCTCTGGTGACTCGGGCCGAGACAGCCGAAGCATCCCTTGCAAAAGCAAACACCGAGCTGTCCGGATTGAAGCGTCAGATATCTCGAATGGTCTCAGCAATCTTCGGTAAGTTACTTTATATGAACCTCAAATATTGCCATCCTTCCTTTGATGACTAAGCTAATTATTGCCTCCGGCTTACCCTTTGTTTAACAACACAGGCCCCAGGAGCACAACCCTCAAGCAGGACATGGTAGTCAAACTGAAAGCAGTCTATACTCTGGTGGAGCAATTGTACACCGGGTCACAACATGCTTTGGCCGTTGTGGCCTTATCAAATGATGTGCCCCACCTCTTGCAAGATGTGTTACGACGGCTTGCTGTACTTCCTCAGCGGATTCAAGAGTTGAGACGGGCCCAAGCAAGAGCCGGAGCAATAGCCGCTTTGAGCCGGGCCAAAGCCTGGTTACCAGAGCTAGACCCGGCCGATATCGCTCTTGGGTATCCAAGTTTAAAGGAGGATGGCGCTCCATTTGATGAAAAAGACTTCACCACCTGCGTGAGGGATATACGCCCTGTGTCCACTCAAATCGGGAATGACACTGACCTCGCCAAGTATCAGCCGGGTTATGATAAGGAGAATCAGAGAATCCCCACGCTGCATTATGATGATGTCAGCCTGATCCCTCCAATTCGTAAGCACACCTTTGCCCCTGAAGTCGACCCAACCGGTTTAATAGATGACGAAGCTGAGTTTGAGCCTTGAGTGGCATTGACTGGGCATCATCATCCTTCCAGGACAAGGCAGCTGGGCGGAGAGGCGGAGAAGGATAACCCGGAAGCTTCAGGTCAACCCCAAGAGGAAATTGCAAGCGTCACCTGCTTATGTCTTGTAGAAAAAACAATGCCTCATCATTCAGACTCGGGGAGTCTTGTAATAGAGCAGAAAATACTTTGAGTTTTGTCATGCCTTCGCGCATGCTTATGGCCCTTAATACTTGCATAAGCCGCCGTCACTATGCATTTCGTAGTTTATATGAATCTGTTATGTCCTTGCAGAAGTGTCTTGCATTGCCCTGCACATAAGACAAACATAAACCCCTTGGCGACTTATCGCATTGAGAGTCACATAAGCTTCTGATAACCCGGAATATACACTGAATAGTTACAGGAAAACCAACTTATGATTAAACTTAGTAGACGTAATCATAATGATATACCTGTGATGCTTATGGTTATTTCTGGGGGTAAATTTAACTCCTGAAAATTGACATATAAAGGTTCACCTGGTACTTAGTAACCCAGAGGAACCAACATTCACCCGGAGGGTTGTGATCCACACTATGGTATTTTGAAGAGGATCTCAATATAACCAAATATTGATACTTATAAAATATGATGAATAATGAACAAAATTTCAAAGGCTTCTGATTCGAATACGACCAGTGAACCGTGCCAAAGGGGTTAAGCTAAGATTCGGATGCGATCATATAGCCCCCAGTGGCTGTGGCGATGCCGATCAAGTGGGTATTGATAGCTATGTTCTCTTTGGTTCGAATACGACCTATGTTTGAACAGGAAGCCCCCAAGTGACCATAAGAGTTGTTTAATGACACTGATTCGAATACGATCCACGTCAGACCCAAAGGGTTAAGCTATGATTCAAATATGACCAAGAAGCCCCCAAGTGGGTTTGGCAGTATGCCGATCAAGTGGGTATCGACAGCTATGTTCTCTTTGGTTCGTATACGACCTATGTTTGAACAGGAAGCCCCCAAGTGATCATGGCTAGATTCAGATATGATCATAAGCCGGACCAAAGGAAAGCCGGAATCAGATGTGACCCGCTCCCTCTTGGTTATTTCCACCATCTGACAAAGAACGCACATAAAACCTTTTTTGGGGTGGAAAAAAGGACAGAGGTCCTGCTTTATTGCTTTATGTAATATATAGATAGTATAAATATATACACATTAGAGCCGGTGGCTCAAGTATAGTAAGGCCAAAGATGAACGATATTCCACGGCCGACGGGTCTCCTCCTCCGACTTACGTGAGTCTTTGTGCTCTCGAACATCGATAAGGTAATATGACCCATTGTTCAGATTCTTACTGACCACAAAGGGTCCTTCCCAAGGAGGGGATAGCTTGTGCATGTCAGACTGATCCTGGATGAGTCGGAGCACTAAGTCGCCTTCTTGAAAGGTCCTGGACCTAACCCGGCGGCTGTGGTAGCGGCGCAGGTCTTGCTGATAAATCGCCGAGCGGGCTATTGCCAAGTCTCGCTCTTCATCCAACAGGTCAAGTGCATCTTGACGAGCCTTTTCATTGTCTGCCTCAATATAAGCCGCCACACGGGGTGAGTCATGACGGATGTCACTTGGCAAGACCGCCTCTGCTCCATACACCATAAAGAAAGGTGTGTAACCTGTAGATCTGTTAGGTGTAGTATTGATGCTCCAAAGTACAGAAGGTAACTCCTCCACCCAACAACCCGGCGTCCGTTGCAAAGGGACCAAGAGCCGGGGCTTGATGCCCTTCAAGATTTCTTGGTTAGCTCGTTCTGCTTGACCATTGGATTGAGGATGAGCCATAGCCGAAACATCAAGCTGGATATGCTCTCGTTGACAGAACTCTTCCATAGCTCCTTTAGAAAGGTTAGTGCCATTATCAGTTATGATGCTGTGTGGAAAACCAAAGCGAAAAATCACCTTTTTCATAAACTGGACCACAGTGGCTGCATCACACTTACTGACTGGCTCCGCCTCAACCCATTTTGTAAACTTGTCAACCGCCACCAAGAGGTGCGTCTTCTTGTCCTTAGAACTTTTGAAAGGCCCGACCATATCAAGCCCCCAGACTGCAAACGGCCAAGTAATTGGGATCATCCGCAATTCTTGAGCCGACACATGGGCTCGTCGTGAGAACTTCTGACATCCGTCACATTTACTGACTAGGTCTTCTGCATCAGCATGAGCCGTCAGCCAATAAAACCCATGACGGAAAGCTTTGGCCACCAGAGACTTTGAACCGGCATGATGACCACAATCACCTTCATGAATCTCACGAAGGATCTCCTGGCCCTCCGCAGGTGACACGCAACGTTGAAACGCTCCAGTGACGCTACAGTGATGTAACTCGCCTTTAACAATTGTCATGGACTTGGACCGCCAGACGATTTGTCTTGCCAATGTCTCATCTTCAGGCAACTCTCCCCGGGTCATGTAAGCCAAATAAGGCACTGTTCAATCCGGGATAACGTGGAGAGCCGCCACCAGCTGTGCCTCCGGGTCTGGTATTGCCAGATCTTCCTCTGTAGGTAACTTAACAGAAGGATTATGCAAAATATCAAGAAAGGTGTTAGGCGGCACCGACTTACGCTGAGATCCCAGTCGGCTTAAGGCATCAGCCACCTCATTCTTCCTTCGACCAATGTGTTCCACCACAAAACCCCTGAAGTGTCCAGCCACAGCATCAACTTCACGACGGTAAGCCGCCATAAGGGGATCTTTAGAGTCCCACTTGCCTGACACCTGTTGAGCCACAAGGTCTGAGTCTCCTAAGCATCTCACCCGGCTCAAGTTCATCTCTTTGGCCATCCGGAGACCATGGAGTAAGGCCTCGTACTCAGCTGCATTGTTAGTACAAGGAAACATAAGCCGGAGCACATAACAGAATTTGTCACCTCGAGGGGAAGTTAACATGACTCCAGCCCCCGAGCCTTCCAACTGTCTGGACCCGTCAAAGTGAATAGTCCAATATGTGTTATCGGGTTTCTCCTCAGGTGCCTGTAGCTCTGTCCAGTCATTGATGAAATCCACCAAGGCTTGAGACTTAATGGCAGTGTGTGGTACGTACTTCAGACCATGAGGCCCGAGCTCGATGGCCCACTTGGCGACTCGTCCTGTAGCCTCTCTGTTCTGAATAATGTCTCCCACAGTGATAGGATGACCTTGGAAGTATTGCTTCAGCTTCCGGCTTGCCATGAACACCCCGTAAACAAGTTTCTGCCAATGAGGATATCTTTGCTTTGACTCGACGAGCACCTCACTGACATAATAAACTGGCCGTTGAACCGGATGTTCTTTACCAGCCTCCTTGCGCTCCACCACGATTGCAACACTGACGGCTCGTGAATTAGCAGCCACAAATAACAACAAAGGCTCTTTGTCAATGGGAGCTGCAAGAACCGGCGGCTCAGATAACTGCCTCTTCAAATCCTCAAAAGCAGCATTAGCAGCATTACTCCAGACAAAGGTGTCTGCCTTCTTCATCAGTTGGTACAGCGGTAGGGCCTTCTCTCCTAGCCGGCTTATAAACCGGCTTAAAGCAGCAACATGACCCGCCAATCGCTGAACATCATTGATACAAGCCGGTTTAGCCAAAGAAGTGATTGCCTTGATCTTCTCCGCATTAGCTTCAATGCCCCTGTTTGAGACCAAGAATACCAAAAGCTTGCCTGCAGGCACACCAAATACACACTTCTCCGGGTTAAGCATCACCTTGTAGATCCGGAGGTTATCAAAGGTTTCTCTGAGATCAGATATCAAGGTTTCCGTCTCTCTGGACTTCACCACTATGTCATCCACATAAGCATGAACATTATGCCCAATCTGATTGTGGAGACAATTCTGTACACACCGCTGATAAGTTGCCTGGGCACTCTTGAGCCCAAAAGGCAGAGACACATAGCAGAAGGCTCCAAACGGAGTGATGAAAGCCATCTTCTCCTGGTCCTTAACTGCCATCTTGATCTGATGATAACCAGAGTAAGCATCCAAAAAGCTCAAACGCGCACAACCCGCCGTAACATCAATGATTTGATCAATGTGGGGGAGAGTGAAAGTATCAGTCGAACAAGCCTTATTTAAGTCCGTGTAATCCACACACATCTGCCATGTGCCGTTTTTCTTGAGCACGAGCACCGGGTTAGCCAACCACTCCGGGTGAAAAACTTCAACAATGAACCCAGCTGCCAAGAGCCGGGCGACCTCCTCTCCTATAGCTTTTCGTCGTTCCTCATTGAATCGCCGCAGAAACTGCCTGACCGGCTTAACTTCGGATCAATATTAAGAGTGTGCTCAGCGAGTCCTCTCGGTACACCCGGCATGTCAGAAGGCTTCCATGCAAAGATGTCCCGGTTCTCATGGATGAACTCGATGAGCGCGCTTTCCTATTTAGGATCCAAGTTGGCACTGATGCTGAATTGCTTAGATGAATCGCCTGGAGTAAAATCAACAAGCTTAGTCTCTGCAGCCGACTTAAACTTCATGGCCGGGTCATGTTCCGTAGTCGGCTTCTTGAGGGAGGTCATATCCGCCGGGTCAACATTATTTTGATAAAACTTGAGCTCCTCTGCTGCACAGACAGACTCGGCATAAGCCACGTCGCCTTCTTCGCATTCCAGGGCCACCTTTCGACTTCCATGCACAGTGATGGTGCCCTTGTAACCCGGCATCTTGAGCTGCAAGTAAACGTAACACGGCCGCGCCATAAACTTGGCATAAGCCGACCGTCCAAACAAAGCGTGATACGGGCTCTTGATTTTGACCACCTCAAAGGTTAACTTCTCCGCCCTAGAATCATGCTCGTCTCCAAAGGCCACCTCCAGCTCAATCTTACCGACGGGGTAAGCCGACTTACCAGGCACCACTCCGTGGAACACGGTATTGGATGTGTTTAAATTCTTGTCAGTTAAGCCCATGCGCCGAAAGGTCTCGTAATAGAGGATGTTGATGCTGCTACCTCCATCCATGAGCACCTTAGTGAATTTATAACCACCGACCTGCGGTGCCACCACCAGTGCCAGTTGACCCTGATTATCAACCCGGGGAGGGTGATCCTCCCTACTCCAGATAATGGGCTGTTTCGACCACCTTAAGTAACGAGGGACTACCGGCTCAACAGAATTCACAACCCTCTTATGAATTTTCTGATCACGTTTACACAAACTGGTGGTGAACACGTGATACTGCCCACTATTTAGCTGCTTTGGATGGCTCTGATAACCCGACTGTTGCTGCTGTTGACCTCCTTGACCGGACTGCTGCTGGTTATAACCACCATGATTTCCCTGAAAACCGGACCCTGAACCGCCGCCCGGGACATGAAAGCCGCCAGCTCCTGAGCCGCCGCCTGGGCCTTGATTGCCATCAAACGTATTAGAATTCTTGAACGCCTTCATGATTGCGCAATCCTTCCATAAGTGAGTCGCTGGCCGTTCCCGGGTGCCGTGTTTTGGACAAGGCTCATTTAGTAGCTGTTCAAGAGATGGACCTGACTCGCCAAACCGAGGTGGTTTTCCCTTGCGTTTCTGATTGTTACCCTATGCATTGGCCACAAATTCCGGGTTACCGTCCGCCTTACGCTTATTGCCTCCTTGATTCGTCGGGTTATGCTGCTGGCCCTTTCCATTACCGTTCTTCTTTCCCTTCCCTGTCTTTTCTTCATCAGACGCGGGATCCTTGGTACTATCAGAATCGGCATATTTGACTAAAGCTGCCATTAGCGTACCCATATCATCGCAATCACGCTTAAGGCGCCCCAGCTTCTGTCTCAGAGGTTCAAAGCGGCAATTCTTTTCTAGCATGAGAACTGCTGAGCGGGCATCCATCTTGTCAGACGAATGTATTATATCTTTGACCCGGCACACCCAATGAGTCGTGGATTCACCTTCCTCCTGCTTACAATTTGTCAAGTCCACAATCGACATAGACTGCTTGCAAGTGTCCTTGAAGTTCTGGATGAAATGGGCTTTTAGCTCTGCCCATGAACTAATGGAATTGGGTGGCAAACCCTTAAACCAAGAACGGGTCGTTCCGTCCAACATCATGGTGAAGTATTTAGCCATCGCTGCGTCACTAACTTCTAGCAACTCCATGGCCATCTCATAACTCTCGATCCACGCCCCAGGCTGTAAGTCGGCTGTATAATTCGGCACCTTTCGAGGCCCCTTGAAATCCTTGGGTAGACATACATTACGTAGAGCCGGTACTAGACAAGGAACTCCTCCAGTTCTAGTAGCAACTCCCGCCTCAACGGAAGTCGTCGGATAAGCCGGTAAGTCCCGCTGAGCTGCTAGCTGAGCCGCCCGCTCGTCCTCCTGACGTATCCGATCCTGCACCGGGTTATATCCATTGGGCTGGTTCTGGCGCTGAGCGTTGCTTGACAGGGCCTCTGACTCCATGTGTCTGCTGTAACTCGGGCTCCGGTTTGGACAAGGCGGAGCTAACCAGGGTGGAAGAGTTGAATGAATCCTGTCCCGGCTGTAAGAATAAGTCTCTTGTTGGGCCAGAGCCGTCTGGACAAGTTCTCTGATCCTCCGGGTCTCCACTGCTGTCGGATCATCACCGTCCACTGGGAGAGCCGCCAAACGTGCTGATGCTGCGATTAAATTCTCCATGGGGTTGGAGAAGTGACCCGGTGGTATTGGTACGTAACGGGGCGGTGCCATATTGCCGTGAAGAGGCGCCGTCACCTGAGGCTGAACTAGGCCCACTACTCCGGATGTCATAAACTGATTTGCACCTGGCGGGTTACTTGGGCCAGCTCCGGGTGTAGCGAAGAGATTCCGAGGGTCATAAGTCGGAGGTAAACGGGACTGAGTTTCCTAATGTCTCCTCCTCATTACCTCATTAGATGCGTTCAAACTCATCGTGAGCTGAAAAGCCTCTGCCTGAAGTTGCTATGCCCGTACATCCAAAGCCGCCCGCTCTGTTGCCAGTCTAGTATCTTCAGCTGCTAAGGTTTCCTTGGCCTTGGCGATCTCCTCACGAACCCATGCCACCTC
Organism: Aegilops umbellulata; assembly: GCA_032464435.1. Lineage (NCBI taxonomy): Eukaryota > Viridiplantae > Streptophyta > Magnoliopsida > Poales > Poaceae > Aegilops > Aegilops umbellulata. The sequence goes on from CP136059.1 coordinate 5,971,024, forward strand.
TTCTTCATGCTCAGATTGGTTCGCAGGGATGACTGTAGCGGTTAACAGGGCCGTAAGTTTATCCATGAGATCCATCAACACCTGAGCCGGTGAGCGCACAGGGCCTCCTGCCCCAGCTGCTCCTAACCCGGACGTTATCGCTGCTGAGGCCGTAGAATTTGGGCCGGGTTGAGTGCCATCCATGAAGACTCCTGCCCAGTGTGGCGACTCTGAGGGGTCCGGAATAGTGCTGCCATCGGAACAGCCCTCAAGCACACCATCTTGAACTTGGTACAGCGAATCCGTTGAGCCGACGGATGAATCTCCGTCAGAGAGGACGGCCGGCTCATCATCACCTTCAGATCCTTCAGGAAGTTCAGCTCCGTGGACGCAACCCATGAAGGCACGCTTCACGACGGGTTGAGCTCGGGCGGGTCTCACACACTGAGCCGTCTTGATGAGGTCGGTGCAGTTGTCTGGCTCAGGGCCCGGCTTACCAATCCGGCCGATGAAGACATGAATTCCACCAAAGGGGACCCGGTACCCGTACTAAATTGAGCCGGCGTCGGGGCCCCAGCCTTCGTCGTCGATGTAGATCTTGCCGTGACGACTCTTGGTCATCCGGCCGACTGCGTATCCCTTGAGCCCTTCGAAGCTGCCCTTCAAGAACTCAAATCCACCGTGCGCTGGCCCCACGGTGGGCGCCAACTGTCGTGGAATTGTCACGGTAGATGTCCTCTTGAAAGGACTTAGTCGTGGAGCCATCGCAACTAGGAAGCTTAAAGGGGTTAATCGGGACAAAGGACACGAGATGTTTATACTAGTTCGGCCCCTTACGGTGAAGGTAAGGCCTACGTCTAGTTGGGTTGGTATTGCTTGATGTTTCGATGACCAGGGAGCGAGATACGCTATGCCCGGCTCTCGATGGGTTATTTCTTGCCCTAAGCCGCCGGCGGGTCGTCCCCTTATATACACGGGTTGACGCCCTGCGGCCTACAGAATCCCGACCGGCTCATAAACAGTGTCCGGCTCGGTGACTAGTTATTTCTACCTTATGTTACAAGTTATGCCATCATTGGCGGTTTATATTTACGGGTTTCAAGTCGCCTATGGGCCTTTAAACCCTTTATTGAACCGCCATCTTCATGTCTTGGTCTTGGGCTTCACATGGGCTCCCCTTTGCGTAACCCGGCCCCTCCTGGGCGGCTTACATAATAGTTATATCCCCGACATTCATAATTCACAGGAACGCGATAAAATCCTAATTTTTTTACACAAGATTGATATACAAATTGCCTCTGTTGTCCTAATGTTTCAGAATTTTTGGAGTTACAGAAGTATTCGAAGTTTACAGATTGTTCTGTTTTTGACAGATTTTATTTTCTGTGTGTTGTTTGCTTATTTTGATGAATCTATGGGTAGTATTGGGGGGCATGAACCATGGAGAAGTTGAAATACAGTAGATATTACACCAATATAAATAAAAAACGAGTTCACAATAGTACAAAAAGTGGTGAATTTATTTTTTATACTAACAGATCTCATGAGTTTTTGTGTTGAGTTTTGTGTTGTGAAGTTTTCAAGTTTTGGGTAAAGATTTAATGGACTATGGAATAAGGAGTGGAAAGAGCCTAAGCTTGGGGATGTCCAAGTCACCCCAAGGTAACATTCAAGGATAACCAATATCCTAAGCTTGGGATGCCCTGTAAGGCATCCCCTCTTTCGTCTTCAATCCGTCAGTAATTTTACTTGAGGCTATATTTTTATTCACCACATGATATGTGTTTTGCTTGGAGCGTCTTGTATGATATGAGTCTTTGATTTTTAGTTTGCCACAATCATCCTTGCTGTACACACCTTTTGAGAGGGACACACATTAATTTAGAATACTCCATGTGCTTCACATATATCTTTTGAGCTACGCAATATGCTCTAGTGCTTCACTTATATCTTTTTAGAGCACGACGGTGGTTTTATTTTATAGAAGTTGTTGAACTCTCTTGCTTCACTTATATTATTTTGAGAGTCTGTAAATGTCGGTGTACTAAAGTAGGGGTACCTTAGTATCCCGAACTTGTGCACGGGCAGTCGTAGCACCCCCCGGCAAGGCTTGCCAGGCGATCGCCAAGACCCTCCGTGGCCCCTCTTTTTGGGCCATCCAAGAACAAAGTATTTGAGCCAAGGCCCCGGCAGGAGGAGCCTGCCGGGAAGGCCACCCGAAGAGAGCAAGGCCCCAGAAAGAGGAGCTTGCCGGGACGACCGCTCGAAGCACAAGACCCCGACAAGAGGAGCTTGTCGGGAAGGCCAACCACGGCACAACAAGGACCTCGCCATGGCGCGTCCCGCGCTCCGGCAAGGCCCGACGAGCGACAAGCTCCCAGGCGCGACAAGGCATCCACCGCGGCAAGGCGTTTGCCGCGGCAAGTTACCACCCCGTGCCTGCGCTCCTGCTCACCCACCAACGTGTCGCTCTGGGGGCATTCCTGGCGCACGTGGCGGGAGGCTGTGCAGCCAGGGGCATGCGGTGGCGAAGCGAAGCTGACATAGTAGCCATCGTGGTAAACGGTGGCGCTCCTGACGGTCCACTTCCCTGCACCGTCTGGGCGACGCGGACGGGCATTTAATGCCCTTGTCCCCCGCCGTCAGAGTTAGGTATGATAGCACTGTACAGCCACTGTGCAGGCAGCTGTACCCACTACAGCATTCTCCCATTTTTGCCACCACCTGCGTTGCCACATGTGGGTAACCCCTTGAGCATATAAAAGGAGGCCCCATGCGCACGTAGGAAGGAGAGGACACCCATCGCCACGCCCGGTCTCGCCAGCGGCTCGTGTGTACTGTAGCACAGCGCGCTCCCGAGCAAGAACACAATACAATCCACAAAGCAGCAGTAGGGTTTTACGCATCCTTGCGGCCCGAAGCTGGGTAAAATCCCTTATGTGCACCACCTCTATCCGCTGTTTGTGCAACCTCCGCCCCCCGCCGAACCAGTAAGGGGCTCGGTCCCCATAGGTGTTCGAGGAAGCCGATTCCACCCGACATCTTTGGCGCGTCAGGTAGGGGGCGTCGAAGTTGTGCGAACCTGATCCAGCGTCTACACCAGCTAGATCTCCGTCATCTTCGTCGACATGCCACCGAAGAAGAAGGCTCCGGAGGTGGCCGGCCCATCCGCGTCGAACCCGCCGCCCTTGAAGCAAACGGGTGGTGGGGACGGCACCGGCGGCGGGACGGGCGTCGTCGAGCCAGCTCATGGCGCCACGGCGTCCGAACATGCACCGCGCCCCTCTCAAGAGGCACGGGACCAGCAGCGTCTTGGCACCCACGGTACCATATGCTCGCTGGACCCAAATCGAGCCGGCGGATCCCAGGGCGCTCAAGGCCAGCACTCAAACCAACGTGCTGGCCCGAGCGTGGCGCGGCTGCCTGGTCCGGGTGTTGCTCCTTCTAACGTAGTTAGAAGTTCGAGCACATCCCGCTCCATGCGCCGTTCTCCACCGCTGCCCGCCACTCTAGCAGAAGCTCTGGCGCGAGGTCAACTGCTCCAAGACTACCCTCCAACGGCGGACAAGCTTGACGACTGGAGGGACATGATACAGAGCCTCATCGGTTTCGCCAACGGCGACACCCCGCGGCAGCACAGCGCGTCGCAGCCGCGGCGGGACGGCCAGGCGAGGACCGATGGCGCCAGGACCGGCGGGGGTGCAACCACCGTGCACTCCCCGCCCCAGAGGCCAAGATCGCCGCCTCGCCGGAATCATCTCGACAACGACTCCACCGCGTCGTCGAATCCGCGAACTCGTCGCGATCAACGCCAAGTTCTTCACGAGCGAGAACAAGAGGACGCTCGTACTCGCATCGAGCGTCGGAGAGAAGCGCGGCGTCAAGCAGACCACCGCGCTGGGCCCTCTGTTGACATGCATGCGCCAGGGGAACCAGGCGACCTGCCGTACGCGGTGGGCTGCCCTGCGTTCACCCGTGAGCTGCGGCAAGTCCAGTGGCCTAGCATAAAGAATTTCAAGCCTGACGTACCAGAGAAGTACGACGGCAAGTCGCATCCGTCGGAGTTCCTCAGCATCTACACCATCGCGGTGCAGGCTGCTGGGGGGCGAGACGACAAGATCCTTGCCAACTACTTCCCGCTGGTACTCAAATCCAACGTCAGATCCTGGCTCATGCACTTGCCGGATAACTCCGTAACCTCCTGGACAGACTTGTGCCATCAGTTTGTTGGCGCCTTTACGGGCGGCCACAAACCCCATGGCCAAGCGAGCGACCTTCATCTGCTCGTCCAGAAGGAAGGGGAACCCTTGCGCAAGTTCATCCAGAGATTCAGCCGTGTACACTACAACATCCCAGACGTCCACCCCGCCGCGGTCATCAGCGCGTTCCATCAGAACGTGCGCAACCGCAGGATGCGGGAGGAGATGGAGATGTGTAAGATCAAAGACGTCAGCGAGCTATATGCCCTGGCCGACAAGTGTGCCCGTGCTGAGAAAGGGAGGAAACTCCCCAGAGAGAACACTGGAGCAGGAGAATCTGACAGTGAGGATACCGCCCCGGCAAGGAAGGGCCGGTGGCGGAGCAACAGGAAGAAGAAGAGCCAAGAAGTACTGGTTGTTGAGCAGTCCGGCGATGAAGGCGCTGCCAAGAAGGCCCAGGCTGGTAGCTTTGGCAAGGAAATTGCCGGATGCGCCCACTGCCAGGCCGTGGCGGCCGCCGACAAGCGGGACGGCACCAGCAAACAGTACTGCAAGATCCACCGCACCAAGGGCCATGACCTCCAGAGCTGCAAGCAGGTCGAGCGGCTCGTCGAGCTGCAAAAGGCCGAGTACGAGCGACGCGACAAGGAGAGAGCCCGGGGAGGTGGCGGAGGATCAGGCACGAAGCGCCCCAACCAGGGAGGACGCCGTGACAAGGACAAGCAGCGGCAAGCGGACCGACCTCCCCGCGGCCGCGACAAAAATGAAGACGACGACGAAGACGAAGACATGGATGACGTCGAGACCAGTGAGCAGGAGTTTCAGAAAGCCACAAAGGTCTTGTGCGTAGACGGCGGTGCCTCCCTGCATACTTCTCACCGCCAGCTCAAGCAGTGGGCGCGGGAAGTCAATGCAGCGGAGCCACCCGTCGATTCGCGCAAGCCTCTGAAATGGTCCAGCACGCCTATCATCTTTGATATTGAGGACCACCTTGATCGCACAACGGCGATCGGGTGCTTGCCGATGTTGGTCTCACCAACAGTCCGCAACCTCAAGGTCACTAAGATGCTAGTTGACGGCGGGGCCGGCTTGAACCTGATCTCCTCCGCTGTGCTCCGAAAACTCCAAGTCCCCGACAGCGAGCTCGAAGAGACTGGCACGTTCCAAGGAATCAACCCGGGAAGGAGCAAGCCGAAGGGGAAGATAACGTTGCCAGTAACATTTGGCAGCGAGCTGAACTTCAGGACAGAGAGGATCACTTTTGACGTCGCCGATTTTCCATTGCCCTACAATGGAATTCTCGGCCGTCCAGCGCTCGCCAAGTTCATGGCGGCCTCTCACTACGCCTACAACATGCTCAAGATGCCAGGCCCGATAAGTGTCATCTCTGTCCCCGGCGACAAGAAGGATGCCCTTATCTGTGCCAACAAGATCTACCGGGAAGCAGCAGCCGCAGCGGATCACAAGCCGCTTGCCGCCGAAGCTCCCGGAGGAAAGAAGAGGACCAAGCTCGGCAAGTGCTCTGGCGCCCACTCCGGCAAGCGCACCTCTTCGGAGTGCTGCGCTACCATCGAGGACGCGCCATCGAGCTCCACCGGCAAGAGTAAGAAGACAATGGCAGCTCCGCCAACGACCAAGAAGGTGCCCGCCAAGGAGGACGGCACTGGTGGTACCTTCACCATCAGTGCCACGCTCGACCCCAAATAGGAAAGCGCGCTCGTTACTTTCCTGCGGGCAAATGTCGATGTGTTTGCCTGGCAACCATCTGACATCCCCGGCGTTCCCAGGAAAGTGATTGAGCACCACCTCGCCGTCTGTCCTCACGCGCGGCCCGTCAAGCAGAGAGTCAGAAAGCAAGCAGTGGAGCGCCAAGAGTTCATCGCAGAAGAGATCAAGAATTTGGAAGCGGCAGGCCTCGTCAGAGGTGTGCTCCATCCGACGTGGTTGGCCAATCCTGTTGTCGTGCGCAAAGCAAATGGGAAATGGAGGCTTTGCGTCGACTTCACTGATGTTAACAAAGCTTGTCCCAAAGATCCCTTTCCCTTGCCACGCATTGACCAGATTGTTGACTCCACGGCCGGATGTGACCTGCTTTCATTTCTTGACGCCTACTCTGGATATCATCAGATCTTCATGGCTGAAGAAGATGAAGAGAAGACCGCGTTCATCACTCCATGTGGCACGTACTGTTTCGTACGGATGCCTTTCGGACTGAAGAACGCCGGATCAACATTTGCGAGGGTTGTCCACACCGCTTTTGAGCCACAGATCCACAGAAATGTGGAGGCCTACATGGATGACATAGTGGTCAAGAGCAGACACAGGGCAACCCTGATTCAAGACTTAGAAGAGACCTTTGTGAACCTGCGCAGGATCAGCCTCAAGCTCAACCCCGAGAAGTGCGTGTTCGGAGTCCCTTCCGGCAAGCTTCTCGGGTTCTTCGTGTCTCAGCGAGGAATAGAAGCCAATCCAGCCAAGATCAAGGCCATCGAGCAGATCGAAGCACCAACACGTGTCAAGGACGTACGAAGGCTTGCCGGCTGCGTCGCGGCTCTTAGCAGGTTTATTTCCAAGTCTGCGGAACGCGCCCTGCCATTTTTCAAAATTTTGAAAAAGGCGGGTCCAGTAAAATGGACTCCGGAAGCGGAGGCTGCGCTGCAGGACCTGAAGAAATACCTGTCCTCCGCTCCAATACTTGTCGCGCCTAAACCACAAGAGAAGTTGCTGCTATACTTGGCGGCAACCAATCAAGTGGTTAGTGCTGCGTTAGTAGCGGAGAGGGAGGCAGATGATGAGCCAGCGACCGCGGCAAGCACGTCCAGCGACAAGCAGGGGGCTTCCCCGACAAGCTTTGGCCCCGACAAGGATGAATCTGCGCAGGGGCAAGTGGAGGTGCGGAAGAAGAAAATGGTGCAGCGCCCAGTTTACTTTGTTAGCTCCCTATTGCAGGGGGCTAGGTCAAGGTACTCTGGTGTGCAGAAATTGCTTTTCGGCCTCCTCATGGCCTCGAGAAAGCTGCACCATTACTTCCAAGCACACGAGATTATGGTTGTCACCCGCTTTCCGCTGAAGAGGATACTGCAGAATCCAGAAGCAACAGGCAGGATTGTCGAGTGGGCACTAGAACTGTCGAGCTTCGGTCTCCAGTTCGAGAGCACCACGACTATCCAAAGCAGGGCATTGGCGGAGTTCATAGCGGAGTGGACACCGACACCGGACGAAGATATCCCAGAGACGAGCATCCCCGCCAAAGAAGCAAGCAAAGAGTGGCTGATGTACTTTGATGGTGCCTTCTCGCTACAAGGCGCCGGTGCTGGCGCGTTGCTTATCGCGCCCACCGGCGAGCACCTCAAGTACGTAGTCCAGATGTACTTCCCCAAGGAACAAGCAACCAACAATACTGCAGAGTATGAAGGTTTGCTTGCCGGTCTCAGGATCGTGGCAGAACTTGGGATCAAGAAGCTCATTGTCAGGGGTGACTCGCAGCTTGTCGTCCGCCAAGTGAACAAGGATTACCAGAGTCCGTTGATGGAGGCGTACGTTGATGAAGTGAGGAAGCTGGAAGAGCACTTTGACGGCCTGCAAATGGAACACATTCCAAGAGCTGAGAATGACATCGCTGACGGCCTGTCAAAGTGCGCAGCATTTAAGTTACCTGTGGAACCAGGGACCTTTGTGCTCAAAGCTGACTCAGCCATCCGTAACGCCATCAACCAGACAGAGCAAGAAGAGGAAGTTGGTCTCTGGCGACTATCTTCCGGCAGAGCTCCCCAGAGCCGCCGCCAAGAAGGTCCCCAAGATCGACGCCAAGAGCGCTGAGGAACCGCCTGCTCCGGAAAACCCCAGGGTTTGTTCCGTAGAAGCAGGCGCTCCCGACAAGTTTTGCTCCGGCAAGATTGTCGGGGAACGTCAAGCTCCGGCTGAGCTCCAGATCCTCGCCGTAGAAGCGGACGTTCCCGCAGCAGCAGAAGTGCCTTCAGTCCTTGTTGTCGAGTCGCAGGCTCCAGCATGGGTGCAGCAGACTGTCCATTTCCTCCAGCGCGGAGAACTTCCCGAAGAACAAGAAGAAGCGGAAAGAGTAGCCCGACGCTCGAGTATGTACCAGTTCGTCGACAACACACTGTATAGAAGAGGGCGCAACAGTGTGAAATTGAAGTGTATTTCCCGGGAAGATGGACAGCAACTGTTGGCAGAGATACATGGAGGCATATGTGGTCACCACATTGGCGCAAGAGCACTTGCCGGCAAAGCATTCCGGCAAGGTTTCTTCTGGCCGACAGCCCTCCAGGATGCAACTGCACAAGTAACCAAGTGCGAAGCATGCCAGTTCCATTCCAAGCAGATACACCAGCCAGCTCAAGCTCTCCAGACGATCCCTTTATCCTGGCCATTTTCGGTCTGGGGGCTCGACATCCTCGGCCCCTTCCCCCGAGCTATCGGGGGCTTTGAGTACTTGTACGTCGCAATCGACAAGTTCACAAAGTGGCCGGAAGTGGAACCAGTGAGGAAGGTGACAGCACAGTCAGCCATCAAGTTCTTCAGATCGATTGTCTGCCGCTTCGGGATCCCCAACAGGATCATCACCGACAATGGTACACAATTCACGAGCCGCGCCTTCATGCAATACGTCCAAGATCTCGGCGCCAAAGTCTGCTTCGCTTCTGTTGCTCATCCCAGGAGCAACGGTCAAGCTGAAAGGGCCAACGCCGAGGTACTGCGCGGGCTCAAGACCAGAACTTTCAACAGACTGCACAAGTGCGGAAGAAACTGGATCGAGGAGCTGCCGGTGGCTCTTTGGTTGATCAGGACGACGCCAAATCGAGCCACTGGCCAGACACCATTTGCTCTAGTCTATGGAGCAGAAGCAGTTACCCCCACGAAACTCGTATACGGGTCACCTTGAGTGCTCGCTCATGATGAGCTTGAGCAAGAGCGGCTACGTGAAGATGACGCGCTGCTCCTTGAGGAAGATCATCTTCAGGCTGCTGTGCGAGCCTCTCGCTACCAGCAAGCTTTGCATCACTACCATAGCCGCAAAGTTAGAGCCAGAAGCTTCGAGGAAGGCGACCTTGTTCTTCGGCGCGCCCCGTCCGCCAAGAATCATAACAAGTTGACGCCGAAGTGGGAAGGCCCATACCGGGTGAGACGAGTCACGAGGCCCGGCGCTGTCCGCCTCGAGACCGAAGATGGCACTCCGGTGAGCAACTCCTGGAATATTGAGCATCTTCGTAAGTTTTACCCGTAAGGCGCGGTTGTCGGGCCCTGCCCGACAACCAACCTTTTGTACAAGTCTTGCCGCAGTTGCATGTAATCCTTTGTACAAAGCCAGGCGTAGACCCTGAGCAGCAGAAATGAAGCGCTGGCGCCCTAAGTTTTAGCATGCATGCTGAGTCGAGTCTCGTCCTTGGTTAGCGTTGATAGTGCCTAGCAGCTGCTAACCCCTAGCTTAGAGGTCGAGTCTGCGTCCTTTTTCCTGTTCCTTCGTTTCCTTTGGTTCGCAGGGTTTTGTACATCCTGGCCAGACCGCTTAAGGGCGAAGAAGAGAAGAAGGGCGGGCCAGCATCTGGTCCCCGGCAAGCCGGTATTGCCGGGGGCTGCAAGTACGAAGATTCGCCCGCGGCAAGCCAAAGTTGCCGGGGGCTGCAATCCCAGATAAGTTTTCGCATCCCTTGTCATGCATTCTCTTATGGATTGTGGAATACGAAAACCTTGTGCCCTCCTAAAATCTACCGTGCTCCCTTAACGGCAGGCCCCAGAGCGCGTTCCTGATGCCCGTTTTGGTAGTAGTCGCGGCGACAAAGGGGCGGAACGAGGGGACCGAACTCGCTTCATCCCTTCCTCCGCCAAAGGCGTGAGAGAGGTCGAGTGGCGCGGGGAGACGGCAGAGCCTGTTGCCGGGCAAAGGAGTGTCTATCTTAACGATATAAAGGATTCGTTCCTTGGCGTGGGTTTTACCCACGGGACAAATGGCCCGGCAAACATCCCCTTTTCATTAAAAACATTCTGCTCAGGTACAGTTCAGAGAGAATGAAAAACATGAAAAGATGGGATTACAAGTTTTAAACACAGCTAAGGCCCGAGGGCTTACAGATTGAAAAAAGATAAGATGCCCGTAATCCCTTTCTTGTCTCTCTCCTCAGGAGGTAGGACAAGGAGGCGAAAAGGGCAAAAGGGGCGCCTAGGCGAGCTACGGGTGGCAGAAGACACCAACAGAACGCCCCGGGGGCTCCGGAGGCTGGATGGTGGCGGCAGCGCCGGAGATGGAGCTTGAAGATGAGGCAGCGGGACATCAACACGCTGTCGGGGGCACCTAGCCCTCGTACTCCGAGTTGACGGCCTTGCCGCTAGTCCTCCCCCTCTTCCGCAGCCTCGCCACTCCAGCCGCCCTGGAAGACGACCCCGAGAAGCTCAAGGAGCCGGCGACCCGGATGATGGGGTCGCCGGTGCCACACGGAGCTGCGACCGGCGCCTAGTCGGACCCGTCATCCCGACGACCGCTGCCCTCGTCGTCGCTGTCGCTCCCCTCCTCGTCACTCTCGCTCGAGGAGGAGCTTTCGCTGTCGGAGGAGCTATCCACGCAGCATCGGGCCCGGGTCCCGAAGTCCCCGAAGGCCTTGACGGAGAGGAGATCGCCCTCCATCAACTTAAAATGGAGGGTGAACCCCTCCGTCAAGTTGTGGATACGGGCGAATGTCTTCCACCCTCGGCCAAGATACACTACGCCGGGGGCTGGGAACTCGACGTGGACCTGCGTGCCGCTGATCCCGCAGCCCTTCATGCGCAGCCTTAGCGTCTCGGGTTGCTCCATCTCCATCACGCTCGCGAAGGGAGCCGGGAGGCGGAGGCGGCGGCGAGGCGCCCGGCGCAGCCTAACGAAGAACTCACAAGGATCGTCCCCGAGATGGACCACCGTGGGAAGAGGGGCCGCTGGCGGAGGCGAGGCCGGCGCGTCGCCCCGCCCGCCTCTTCCCTGAGCGCCGCGGCCTCGTCCACGCCCTCGTCCACGACCTCGCCCCTCCCCCTTCCCCTTATGGCTGGCTCCGCCACCGCGGGTGCAAGGGGAGGAGGGGCGCGCTGCCTGGCGGCAACCCTCGCCGCCACCGATGAAGGACCCGGATTCCCTTTCTCCATGGCTAATGGAGAGAGGGGGTCAGAGGATGGAGAGAAGAAAGGATGGGGGAGTGCAGGTTCCCGTCGCCCCCTCTTGCTCTTTATAAAGGAGCAGGGTGGGGGCTCGACCGCCCCACTCAGCCAATCAAGACGCAGGAAGGCCAGGCGACTGGGGCCGACCTGCTGCCCCGACCCGCGATGGCCCGGTTCCCTGCCTCCACCGTCCGCAACCCCGGGTGCATGGAAGCCGCGTGGCTGACGCGCAGGACCGAGGCGACGGATGAGGCAACCTCTCCCCGCCCCGTGATCATGGGGAACGGGCGCCTCGGAAACCGCGCCTCGGCCTCGTCCGGCGAACAAGCCACGCCTCCACGCCTCCCTCCACTTATGGAGCTAGCGTGAACCGTTCCCCCTTTATGGCGACGTGATGCATGCCTGCGGGGTTCGGCCCCGCGCACGCCACCCACGTCACGCACGCCTCTCCCCACGTTGCCGCGTTCGACGTGTGCCGTTCGGGGAGGACGTGGTGGGCGCAGAAGCAGATGCAGCGTGACCCAGGCCGCGCGTGCCCGTGCACTGTTTTGGTCCTGGCCCAACAGCGCTCGGCACCGTGTATGGCCCAGGCCCGGGGGCTCCTGTCGGTGTACTAAAGTAGGGGAACCTTAGTATCCCGAACTTGTGCACGGGCAGTCGTAGCACCCCGCGGCAAGGCTTGCCAGGCGATCGCCAAGACCCTCCGTGGCCCCTCTTTTTGGGCCATCCAAGAACAAAGTATTTGAGCCAAGGCCCTGGCAGGAGGAGCCTACCGGGAAGGCCACCCGAAGAGAGCAAGGTCCCAGCAAGAGGAGCTTGCCGGGACGACCGCTCGAAGCACAAGACCCCGGCAAGAGGAGCTTGCCGGGAAGGCCAACCACGGCACAACAAGGACCTCGCCACGGCGCGTCCCGCGCTCCGGCAAGGCCCGGCGAGCGACAAGCTCCCGGGCGCGACAAGGCATCCACCGCGGCAAGGCGTTTGCCGCGGCAAGTTAGCACCCCGTGCCTGCGCTCCAGCTCACCCACCAACGTGTCGCTCTGGGGGCATTCCAGGCGCACGTGGCGGGAGGCTGTGCAGCCAGGGGCATGCGGTGGCGAAGCGAAGCTTACAGAGTAGCCATCGTGGCAAACGGTGGCGCTCTTGACAGTCCACTTCCCTGCACCGTCTGGGCGACGCGGACGGGCATTTAATGCCCTTGTCCCCCGCCGTCAGAGTTAGGTATGATAGCACTGTACAGCCACTGTGCAGGCAGCTGTACCCACTACATCATTCTCCCATTTTTGCCCCCACCTGCGCTGCCACCTGTGGGTAACCCCTTGAGCATATAAAAGGAGGCCCCATGCGCACGTAGGAAGGAGAGGACACCCATCGCCACGCCCAGTCTCGCCAGCGGCTCGTGTGTACTGTAGCACAGCGCGCTCCCGAGCAAGAACACAATACAATCCACAAAGCAGCAGTAGGGTTTTACGCATCCTTGCGGCCCGAAGCTGGGTAAAATCCCTTGTGTGCACCGCCTCGATCCGCTCTTTGTGCAACCTTCGCCCCCCGCCGAACCAGTAAGGGGCTCGGTCCCCATAGGTGTTCGAGGAAGCCGATTCCCCCCGACAGTAAACATCATGGTAATTTGCTTAGGTTATGAATTTAGTCCTAATATGATGGGCATCCAAGAGGGATATAATGAAAACTTTCATATTAAGTGCATTGAATACTATGAGAAGTTTGATTCCTTATGATTGTTTTAAGATATAAAGATGGTGATATTAGAGTCATGCTAGTGAGTAATTGTGGATTGGTAGAAATACTTGTGTTAAAGTTTGTGATTCTCGTAGCATGCACGTATGGTGAACTGTTATGTGATGAAGTCGGAGCATGATTTATTTATTGATTGTCTTCCTTATGAGTGGTGGCCAGGGACTAGCGATGGTATTTTCCTACCAATCTATCCCCCTAGGAGCATGCGTGTAGTACTTTGTTTTGTTAGCTAATATACTTTTGCAATAAGTATGTGAGTTCTTTGTGACTAATGTTGAGTCCATGGATTATACGTATTCTCACCCTTCCACCATTGCTAGATTCTCTAGTACCGCGCAACTTTTGTTGGTGCATTACACCCGCTGCAGGTTCAGGAGCCAGGAGCAGGCCCCGTCCTTGAGAGCCATAGGAAACCAGCTCGCCATGACTTTTTCGTCGCCGTTGGCCGCTTCGATGCTCAGTTCATAGAGCTGCAAGAACTCCGCGGGGTCGGCGGTACCGTCGTAGCGAGGAGGCAGATCGGGCTTGAACTTGCCCGGCCAGGCGATGCTACGCAGTTCGGGGGTGAAGGCGCGACAGCCGGCCGTGGTCGCTGGGGCCCGCTTTTGAGGTGGAACTTGGTCTTAGCGGGGTCCGCGCTACGCCACTACAGGCGGCACGCGGTCTTGACGAGGTGGTGCGGGGAGCGCTGGTGCAGCTTCTCGCGGCCGCGAGATTTCTTGGCAGCTTCTTTCTTCATGCGCGGGTGCTGGGCGCGGTGGATCACGCCGCGGAGGCGCGCGCCTCGGTGCCAAGGCACCGTCTTGGGGTTGAGGTGGTGGAGGCATGCCTTGAGCCCCATCGCCCGCGGCTGGTTGAGGGGGAGGCAGAGAGTGGGACAGCGCCGGAGGGCCCCCTGCGGCGTGGACGAGCTCGGCGACGCGGTCGAGCCACTCCTCATAGAGGTCGGCGACGGGGCGGTAACGCAGGAGCTCGTTTGCCGTGATGAGCGCGGCCCGCTCCTCCATGGGAGCGCGGTGCACATGAGACGAAGAACCGGCAGGGGTTAGTGATGGAGTAGCGGTGCGGCCGTCATGCCACACCGAAGGATGCAGCTAGGACGCCTGCTGCTCGTTCCTCGCCGGGCCAGTGGCAGCGTTGGCGGCGGGAGACGGAGAACGACGAGGTGGCCCGCCCACGGGAGCCATCTGAGCAACGTGGGCGAAGAGGGCAGCCCTCTCAGCTTGAGCGCGGCGAGCGTCCGCCATGGAGACGATGGGGCGATGGAGCGACGAACTGGTGGAAGGGAAACTACGGCGCACCCCTACCTAGCGCGCCAAATGTCGGATGTGGGGTTCCAGCAAACCCTTAAGGTTCGAACACTAGGGTGCGCGCGAAGTCTCTCCTTCCTACCGATCTACGCTCTGACTCGCTAAGATCTCGTGGACGAACTCGACAAACTCGCAACATAGAAAGACACGAGGTTTATACTGGTTCGGGCCACCGTTGTGGTGTAATACCCTACTCCAGTGTGGTGGTGGTGGATTGCCTCTTGGGCTGATGATGAACAGTACAAGAGGAGAACAGCCTCTGAGGTTGAGGTGTTCTTGTGTTTGTGTAGCTAAGGAAGATCTGAACCATCTCTGGATTAGTTGCCTCGTACTGTGGTGGCTATTCCTATTTATAGAGGCCCTGGTCCTCTTCCCAAATGTTGAGCGGGAAGGGAGCCAACAACGGTGGGAAAATTTGAAGGGGGACAGCTAGTACAAGCTATCCTGACAAAAGCGGCCTTCGCCCGCGAAAGGCTCTGGGGTGACGCCGTCTTGGGCTCCACGATGACCTCCGCCTTGCTGTCCTCCGGTCTTGGTCTTGTTGCACCAATATGGCAACCTTTGCCTGCTGCCTCGGTACTCTTCGCCTGCGCTTGCTTCCTTAGCACCAAAGAGGAAATAGAGACGCTGCACGTACTGGCACCCGCCTGGGGCAGTTCGTCATGGCTCACGTCACGAGAGCCTCATAAGGATCGCCCAGCCTTGATATCTCCGCTCCTCGTGAGCCTGCCTGGCTAGGCCACTCCAGAGGAGGTCTTGTGTCGTCCGCCTCGCGAGGCTTGGACCCTCGCAAGGGTCTTGGATACCTTGTTGACAAAGATGGGCCGTACGGCCTGCTGACTTAGCCACGCGGTGGGCCGCAGGCAGGCAAGTCTGGGGACCCCCGTTCCCAGAACGCTGACAACCGCCGCAGCTTGTCCCACGATTTGGCTTCTCCTACTGCCCATTTGAATAGTTGCACCAGCTGCTCATGCCATTCCGCAGGCATGCGCGTTCCTCCTCCGCAGTTGACTCTGTGAATATGATCTCTGCCATTAGCCCTAGCTCAAAATCAACGCGACGCTGCCAGATGCTGACGTCGCTCTGCATCTCTCCCCTAAGATCGACTTGCACCTCCTCCATGTGCTGCGCCAGGCGGAGCTCCGTGGAACTTATCTCTAATCGATGCAACGCTTCCTCGATCCGATTTGCCCTTGCTGCCCACTACCTAAAACGCAGACCTGGCATGTCCTCCGGCGCCACCGATCTGTGATTCCAGAGCAATGGATCCCCTCAAAAACACATGTGGGTTTCGCTCAAAGGCGGCAGTGCTGCGGGCCACAGCAAGAGGGCAGCCCGCGGGATCCTGGGATCTAAGGGATTATCCATGGCGGGATCCTCCATGGCGGGATCCGGTGGGCGAGGCGGGGAGGCGAGCCTAGGCGCTGGGAGAGCCCTACGAGGCTAAGATAAAGATACTAGTACTACTCCACTCCTTCAATATTTAGATACAAAGGCCACCAATAGTAGCCCTGGCAAAAATTGATCATGTTGCGTGCGTCCTGGTTTATTGGCCCCCTTTTTTTGTGCCACTTCTTATGACGTGCATAAATATTATGTTACTTAAAAATATGGTCAAAAATTGGCACAAAATACGAAGGAGACCAATGGAAGTAGAAACCCATGATTTAGGGAATGTTGTGAAAGTCTCTAGCTTCTCAAAACTCCACAAATCCAGCTTCTTGAGCTAGCTTCTCACTTCACCTGGCTATTTCGATGCGTTCGGCTAACCTGACAGCTTCTCCCAGCACATGTTACAGTAGCATCACCATGACTGCTGCCATAGGGAAGGACCAAAGGCAAACTCACCTTGGATTCGGGAGAGGGGGCGAGGGCGAGGAGGCTGGCTCAAAGGAGGTGAAAGCACAAGTGCTCCCTGGGTGGTTTTGGTAATTAATGTCAACATATCTCTTGTTGGACTAACACTTTTACCTAGTATGTTTCAGATAAGTTCAACAATGGAGTGGCATGGACTAGAGGATGTGGAACCCCTTCTAGATGCTAAGGAAAAAGGACTGGCTCAAAGCTTCAAGATCAAGACTCTACATTTTCTATTTAAGTCATCCAAGATCACATTGAGTCTATAGGAAAAGCCAATACTATCAACAGGGGATGAGGTGTTGCTTAATGGCTTGCTTGCTCAAAGTGCTTAGTGATATGCTCCAAAACCCTCAACTACCTTCCCACATCCACATATGACCTAAACCAAAAGTCCAACTCGGCCCCACCGATTCTTTCTATCCAGAGCCACCGAGTTTCAAATGCCATAGCCACTGCCACAAACCTTAGCAAATCGGTTTCACTGATAGGGATCTCGGTCTCACCGAGATGGGATTGTAATCTCTCTGTGTATGTCCATTACCAAAATCGGTCTCACCGAGTTTGAGCAATCGGTACTACCGAGATTACAATGCAAATTCTCTGGTTAGCTTATTACCAAAACCGGTCCCATCGACTTTGTGTAATCGGTCTCACCGAGTTTGCCTGACCAACTCTCTGGTTAGCTTATTACCAAAATCGGTCCCACCGAGTTTGTGTAATCGGTCACACTGAGATTACGTTATGCCCGAACCCTAACCATATCGGTCCTACCGAGTTGCATCTCAGTCTCACCGAAAATCCTAACGGTCACTAGGTTTGCTGAATCGGTCCGACCGAGTTTAACCATTCGGTCCCACCGAGTTTTGCAAACTGTGTGTAACGGTTAGATTTTGTGTGAAGGCTATATATACCCATCCACCCACTCTTCATTCGTGGAGAAAGCCATCAGAACACATCTACACTTCCAATACACATTTTCTGAGAGAGAACTACCTACTCATGTGTTGAGGTCAAGATATTCCATTCCAACCATATGAATCTTGATCTCTAGCCTTCCCAAGTTGCTTTCCACTCAACTCTTATTTCCACCAAATCCAAATCCTGTGAGAGAGAGTTGAGTGTTGGGGAGACTATCATTTGAAGCACAAGAGCAAGGAGTTCATCATCAACACACCATTTGTTACTTCTTGGAGAGTGGTGTCTCATAGATTGGTAGGTGTCACTTGGGAGCCTCCGACAAGATTGTGGAGTTGAACCAAGGAGTTTGTAAGGGCAAGGAGATCGCCTACTTCGTGAAGATCTACCGGTAGTGAGGCAAGTCCTTCATGGGCGATGGCCATGATGGAATAGACAAGGTTGCTTCTTCGTGGACCCTTTCGTTGGTGGAGCCCTCCATGGACTCGCGCAACCGTTACCCTCCTTGGGTTGAAGTCTCCATCAACGTGGATGTACGATAGCACCACCTATCGGAACCACGACAAAAACATCCGTGTCTCCAATTGCGTTTGAATACTCCAAACCCTTCCCTTTACATTCTTGCAAGTTGCATGCTTTACTTTCCGCTGCTCATATACTCATTGCATGCTTGCTTGATATGTATTGTGTTTGTTAAACTTGTGCTCAAACTCCACTTAAACTTAAGAATATTAAAAACTGCAACTTTTGGCACCTAGTGTCTAATCACCCCCCCTCTAGACACCTCTTCTCGATCCTTTCAATTGGTATGAGAGCTTTGGTCTCCATTGCCTTGGTTTAAACACCATTGGAGGAAGATGGATGTGTCTACTTTGGGAAGTCTTAGACATAGAGTGCCTATTCTTGATGGAGAGTATTTTCATGAGTGGAAAAATGAAATGCTTGAGATTTTCAATGAACATCATTTGAACAAGTACATTGCTAGCCCTTGTGCACCTCATGTTGATCCTTTGCTCCCTACCCTAGATGAAGATCTTGACATGATTCGCAATCTTAGAACCATCAATCTTATCATAAGAGGATTGCCCAAGAATTTGATTGCTAGTTTGCCTACTCTTGATTGTGCCTATACTATATGGAAATTTCTTGAGGAACGATTTCCAAGTTATTCCTTGAAAAACTTAGACGAAATTCTCCATAAGTCTATTGCCTTGAGTAAGATGAACTCTAGTGATCCTAGCTTTGGTGATTGTCTATTTGAGCTTACCAATCTCATGCGTGCTAAAGGAAACGTTGGAATCATTAGCGATATCATATCCGAAGCTATTAGAATTCATAGAGGTAACCATTTTGATGATCATTTATCTAATGAATTACCCTCTCTATGAATTGATCAATCACAAGAGGATGTTGAACATGGATACTATGATGAGGATGATGATAGTGACTATGATCTCGATGATGCAATGAGACATTTTGGTCTTATGGCAAATCTTCGTGGCTACATGGCTGGAGGAAAGGAATGGGTCCTTGATAGTGGATGTACTGATCATATGACCGGAAATGAAGATATGTCTAATGAGCTTGCTGAAAACGACGACCCTCAAAAATATGTCACTTTTGGTGATAATTCAAAGGGTAAGGTGGTTGGTCTTGGTAAGGTGGCAATCTCACATGATAGCTCTATACAAAATGTCATGCTCGTTGAATCCCTTGGATACAATTTACTTTCAGTTTCTAAACTTGCGGATTTCGGTTTCAATGTCTTATCCACTGAAGTAGATTGCCAAGTGTTTCGTAGAGACAATTATAAAATGGTCTTTACCGGTATACGTAGAGGAGATCTTTACATTGTTGATTTCACTAAAAAGGCTCAACCTAAAACTTGCTTAATTGCTAAATCTTCTGAAGGCTGGTTGTGGCATAGAAGACTAGGTCATGTTGGAATGCGAAATCTTGATAAGCTTATTAAAGGTGATCATATCCTTGGAATAAAAGATGTCATATTTGACAAGGATAGACTTTGTAGTGCTTGTCAAGCAGGAAAACAAGTTGGAGGAAGTCACCACGCAAAGAACATCATGACCACAAGAAGACCACTCGAGCTACTTCACATGGATCTCTTTGGTCCAAATGCCTACAAGAGTCTCGGTCGTAACTCGTTTGGTCTAGTCATAGTTGATGATTTTTCAAGATTTACGTGGGTATTCTTTCTTGATGACAAATTGTAGGTCCAAAAGATCCTCAAAAACTTCGCTAGAAAGGCCCAAAATCAGTTTGACTTGAAGATCAAGAAGGTTCGGAGCGACAACAGAGCAGAGTTCAAGAACGCAAATGTGGACACCTTTCTTGACGAAGAAGGGATTTCACACGAGTTCTCGGCTACGTACACACCTCAACAAAATGGAGTTGTTGAGAGGAAGAACCGGACTCTTATCGAGATGGCAAGAACGATGCTTGATGAGTACAAAACGCGAAAGCACTTTTGGGCGGAAGCGGTTGAGACAGCTTGTCATGCAACAAATCGCTTGTATCTTCACAAGCTACTCGGCAAGACGACATATGAGCTCCTCACCGGTAACAAACCCCAAGTTGGATACTTTCGAGTATTCGGCTCAAAGTGCTACATTCTTGATAAGCATCGTCGTTCTAAATTTGCTCCTAAATCTCATGAAGGTTTCGTACTTGGTTATGGCTCAAACTCTCACACTTACCATGTCTACAACAATTTCACCCGAAAGCTTGAAGAGACGGTAGATGTGAAGTTTGATGAATCTAACGGCTCGCAAGTAGAGCAAGTGCCAATTGATGTAGGAGACAAAGACCCTTCGGAAGCAATTCAAGACTTGTCCATTGGTAATATTCGTCCAACGGAAGTGAAGGAGAGTACCTCGTCCATCCAAGTGGAAGCTTCTACCTCATGACAAGGTGAACCAAGAGTCGATACGGAAGCATACACAAGTGGGACACGCCAAGATGAAGAAAACGAGGAAGTACACCAAGATGAACATCAACAACCTCCTTCTCCACCACGACAAGAGAACGACAACGTCAACAATGAAGAAGGCCAAGAAGAAGAACAAGATGAAGATGATGTTCCACCTCAACCCAAGCAAAAGCTTTCACGAGTTTGAGCAAGAATTGCCAAAGATCATCCCTTCGAGCAAATCTACAAAGATATCCAAACCGGGAGAATCACTCGCTCTAAAACTCGTTTAGCTAACTTTTGTGAACATTACTCATTCATCTCTAGCATTGAAACTATGAAGGTTAAAGAAGCATTGGAGGATCCGGATTGGATAAACGCTATGCATGAAGAGCTACACAACTTTGAGACAAATCAAGTGTGGACATTGGTCGAGAAGCCCGACAACAACCACAACATCATTGGTACCAAATGGGTGTTTCGCAACAAGCAAGATGAATATGGACAAGTGGTTCGCAAAAAAACACATCTCGTCGCCCAAGGCTACACACAAGTTGAAGGTATGGACTATGGTGAGACATATGCTGCCGTTGCTAGACTTGAGTCCATTCGCATCTTACTTGCCTATGCTAATCACCATGATATCACTTTGTACCAAATGGACATTAAAAGTGCTTTTCTAAATGGCAAAATTGAGGAGGAAGTTTATGTTAAGCAACCTCCCGGCTTCGTCAATCCTAAGAAACCTAATCATGTTTACAAACTTCACAAAGCTCTTTACGGTCTTAAACAAGCTCCTAGAGCATGGTATAAATGCTTGAACAAGTTCCTCATTAAAAAAGGCTTTGAAATTGGTAAAATTGATTCTAATCTTTTCATTAAAAGGGTTAATGGAGAACTATTTGTGTGCTTTGAAATTGAGGGTTCAACTAACCCTAAATTTAGTGAGAAGTTTGGAAAGCTAATGTCAGAGAAGTTTGAGATGTCTATGATGAGTGAACTCAAATTCTTTCTCGGTTTGCAAATCAAGCAAACTAAGGAAGGTACCTTTGTCTCTCAAACGAAGTACACCAAGGACTTATTCAAGAAGTTCAATATGCAAGAATGCAAAGGTATGACTACACCCATGCCTACTAGTGGACATCTTGATTTGACCAAAGATGGTGTCTATGATTGGTTCATTGTTATATCTATGTGCCTCACGTCCCGATATTATGCTAAGTGTGTGCATGTGTGCACGATATCAAGCTGCTCCTAAAGAATGTCATCTTAAGGCTGTGAAAAGGATAGTGAGATACCTAATCCATACACCAAATTTTGGCATTTGGTATCCTAAGAGGTCCTCTTTTGATCTTGTTGGTTACTCTGATTCGGACTATGCCGGAGACAAGGTTGATAGAAAGTCCACTTCCGGTACTTGTCAATTCCTTGGTAGATCTCTTGTATCTTGGTCTTCCAAGAAACAAAACTCGGTATCCTTATCCACCACCGAAGCGGAATACATTGCCGCTGGTTCATGTTGTGCTCAATTAGTTTGGATGACCCAAACTCTTAAAGATTATGGGATATATGTGAAACATGTTCCATTGCTATGTGACAATGAAAGTGCTATTAAGATTGCTCACAATCCCGTGCAACACTCTCGAACTAAGCATATTGAAGTTCGTCATCATTTCATTCGAGATCATGTTGCAAAAGGGGACATTAACATTAAGCATGTTCGCACCGATAAGCAATTGGCGGATGTATTCACTAAACCACTTGATGAGAAAGTGTTTTGCAGGTTGAGAGGTGAATTGAACATCATTGATGCTTCAAACTTGGAGTAGGAACTCCATTTGATACATGCGGGGCATGAGCCTATGACTAATCCTCGATATTTCTCTTATGATACTATTCATATGTCTTGGATATATGTGTACCTTGCATGTTATCTAACCCGTGTAGGTACTTGGTTGAATCTAAATCTATGAGATTGCAACTCACTCACATCTTGAGCAATCTCTACATCACCAAGTCTCTACACAATGGTGGTTGAGGACAAGGAAGCACAAAACCATTCAAACATATCATTATGATTAAATCTTATAATTGTCATTTTGGATACACAAGTGCTCTTCCTTGCAAGACTAACCCATGTAGGTAGATGAACTCAAACTCCAAGTGATGCTCCCAACTCTTGATGAGCAACCCACACAAGTTCAACTACATGAGCAATATCAACACCACCACCCAAGGTATGTTATTCCATCTTAGAGAAGCTTTACTCCAAGTCATGAGTCAAAGCAACTCGACAAGATGTGAATACATCAAAAGGCTTAAACGAAAAATGGTAACCCCATTTTGAGCTTAAACAATGAGTATGACCTATGATCAAGTGATCTCACTTGACTCCTAAGTCAATATACTCTAACATAGGTGACTTTGTCGCTGCCCAACTCTAGATGAAGTTATCGTGTGTTCGTTTCTATGTTATTGCACTTGTATCTTGCATATTTGTTTCCCCTTAAAAAAACTTCATCTAGATCTTTTAGTTTCTTTTCTTTGCCTTTGTTCTGCATTTTCTGCATCCAATTCATTGCAAATCTTTCAGTTAATTCCTTGCAAATCCTTGTGAGATCTTACTTGTCTAGTGAGCTGAGGTGACAAGTGGTTTCACTCTGATGAACTCAGTCCCACCGGTTTGCTTTCTTCGGCTCAACCGAAACCTTTCGGTGCAACCGAAGCACACAACTCGGAGTCACCGATTCCACCACAGGACAACCAACTTGCCACTTATTCCTGATTTCTGTTTGCTCCAGCTCCACTCAATGATTCTTGTCCTCTACCAGCATCATATTAGACATGCTTCTTTGCTCTGTGACTCAAGGACCAACCCATTTGTATCACATGTCCAGAAGAGCCCTTCTTGGAAATTGATGTCAAAGGGGGAGAGAGAGATCACATCAAAGCTTAATCTTTCCTATAGGGGAGAAAGAGAGAATACTCAGGGGGAGAGAGGAGAAAGAGAGAATACTCAGGGGGAGAGAGTTTCTCAACAAGGAGAAAGTAATATCATCAAAGACCCCAGATTCTTGGTGTTCAAGAGGAGAGATGTCACATGTCTTTAAGAGGGGAAAGACATGTTTGTTTGCTTGCTTTAGCTCAAGCTCTGTTGTTTCTTTTCTGTTGCTCTGATTTTCTGTTCCCTATCTTCTCCCAATATCCCATGCAGATTTAGGGGGAGCAAGACATCTAAGGGAAGGAAATCTCTGATTTTATTGCATATCTTTACCTTTGGGGACATGTCTATATCCAATGTGGTACTTAGTACTCACTCTACATGTCATGCCAGTCTTGGTTCTCTTGTGGTTTCTCTTGTTTGCTCTGGTCAGTAGGTGTATCTGTGTTATTTAACCTTGTTTGTGCAGGTCATCCCATCCTAAGCCAACTCAAGACCACAAGGTAAGTATATGCATCTCAATCATGTGAATGAGAAGTTCTTGCTGATGTACATACTGTTTGCAAGAAGGACTCATGAGCATGAAGGTACATTTCTCATATTCACATCATTTGCTCTTATGCATATAGCCAAGATACATGTAACACATTGCTTACTCTGTCATGCTTATGCATTCACATGCTCCTATATTCCATATTCATATGTTTGCATACATGTAAGGGGAGCCTATGCATGTTACATGTCTTTCCAAAGCTTTACTTGCTATTCTCTATATCTTTATCTAAAGCTTTGATGTATGTTGTCAAAAAGGGGGAGATTGAAAGCACAAGTGCTCCCTGGGTGGTTTTGGTAATTAATGTCAACATATCTCTTGTTGGACTAACACTTTTACCTAGTATGTTTCAGATAAGTTCAACAATGGAGTGGCATGGACTAGAGGATGTGGAACCCCTTCTAGATGCTAACGACAAATGACTGGCTCAAAGCTTCAAGATTAAGACTCTACATTTTCTATTTAAGTGATCCAAGATCACATTGAGTCTATAGGAAAAGCCAATACTATCAAGAGGGGATGAGGTGTTGCTTAATGGCTTGCTTGCTCAAAGTGCTTAGTGATATGCTCCAAAACCCTCAACTACCTTCCCACATCCACATATGACCTAAACCAAAAGTCCAACTCGGCCCCACCGATTCTTTCTATCCGGAGCCACCGAGTTTCAAATGTCATAGCCACTGCCACAAACCTTAGCAAATCGGTTTCACTGATAGGGAACTCAGTCTCACCGAGATGGGATTGTAATCTCTCTGTGTATGTCCATTACCAAAATCGGTCTCACCGAGTTTGAGCAATCGGTACTACCGAGATTACAATGCAAATTCTCTGGTTAGCTTATTACCAAAACCGGTCCCACCAAGTTTGTGTAATCGGTCTCACCGAGTTTGCCTGACCAACTCTCTGGTTAGCTTATTACCAAAATCGGTCCCACCGAGTTTGTGTAATTGGTCACACCGAGATTACGTTATGCCCGAACCCTAACCATATCGGTCCTACTGAGTTGCATCTCAGTCTCACCGAAAATCCTAACGGTCACTAGGTTTGCTGAATCGGTCCGACCGAGTTTAACCATTCGGTCCCACCGAGTTTGGCAAATTGTGTGTAAAGGTTAGATTCTGTGTGAAGGCTATATATACCCATCCACCCACTCTTCATTCGTGGAGAAAGCCATCAGAACACATCTACACTTCCAATACATATTTTCTGAGAGAGAACTACCTACTCATGTGTTGAGGTCAAGATATTCCATTCCAACCATATGAATCTTGATCTCTAGCCTTCCCAAGTTGCTTTCCACTCAAATCTTCTTTCCACCAAATCCAAATCCTGTGAGAGAGAGTTGAGTGTTGGGGAGACTATCATTTGAATCACAAGAGCAAGGAGTTCATCATCAACACACCATTTGTTACTTCTTGGAGAGTGGTGTCTCCTAGATTGGCTAGGTGTCACTTGGGAGCCTCCGACAAGATTGTGGAGTTGAACCAAGGAGTTTGTAAGGGCAAGGAGATTGCCTACTTCGTGAAGATGTACCGCTAGCGAGGCAAGTCCTTCGTGGGCGACGACCATGATGGAATAGACAAGGTTGCTTCTTCGTGGACCCTTCGTGGGTGGAGCCCTCCATGGACTCGCGCAACCGTTACCCTCCGTGGATTGAAGTCTCCATCAACGGAGATTGCCTACTTCGTGAAGATCTACCACTAGTGAGGGATGTCCTTCGTGGGCGACGACCATGATGGAATAGACAAGGTTGCTTCTTCGTGGACCCTTCGTGGGTGGAGCCCTCCGTGGACTCGCGCAACCGTTACCCTTCGTGGGTTGAAGTCTCCATCAACGTGGATGTACGATAGCACCACCTATCGGAACCACGACAAAAACATCCGTGTCTCCAATTGCGTTTGAATACTCCAAACCCTTCCCTTTACATTCTTGCAAGTTGCATGCTTTACTTTATGCTGCTCATATACTCATTGCATGCTTGCTTGATATGTACTGTGTTTGTTAAACTTGTGCTCAAACTCCACTTAAACTTAAGAATATTAAAAACTGCAACTTTTGGCACCTAGTGTCTAATCACCCCCCCTCTAGACACCTCGTCTTGATCCTTTCAGGAGGACATGGTGACACCGACATCAATGGCGTCAAGGTGGGCGTCTCCTGCCGGTGGGGTTGCCGCTCCTGGCTGGCGGCAGGGAAGTGCTCCTTTAGGACAGGATCCGGCGAGAACGGGGCTGGACTGGTCGGATCTACCGGCAGAGAGGCTCGCCAGTCGACGAGGGGGTGGAATCGGGTGCGGCGGCGGCCACCGGCAGCGCTGGTTAGATTACGAAGGGATGAGATGTCGAGGGAAGAGGGGTTGCTGCATACAGATTCGGGGAACATGCGTCAAATATGAATGGTGCGAAACGGTTTTTCGACTTGGCGGTGGTATCCTCTTGTAATTACATCGAACTCCTCGCTTCTGCGTTTTCTGAAGCTGGGCTTGAGCTGCTCCAACATTTTGCACTAGAGGAACGCAATGCTTCCAGAAGCCCACTCCGCTGAGGTAATCCGTTCGGTCCGGCTCCGCGCGTGGACTTGGAGAAGCACAGAGAGGGAGAAGTTCCGAACGGGCCCTTAACTATTCGCATGCACGCAGTGGAGTAGTAATGTCTTTCTTCCTCCCTCACGTCCACTCAATTTGCATGCGCTGTATTAATTGACCATTAATGAAGTGAAGGACTTTACACCCGTCAAATTATCACATGGGGTGGATCTTCGTACAAAAATGCGTCCCCCCTGTGTACCCGCGTGTGCGTGCGAGGGAATGAGTGTGTGTGTGGCGTGTGTGCACATCTTCCTTCGTGCATGTACTGCCGGTGTGCCTCAGAGAGGACGAGTACATTGTTCTGGAACCAGCAGCACGTCATTGTGATCAATCCACACAAGGAGGTCACGACAACGCCTCCAAATGTGCCACATGGCTTCATGAACTGAAAGAGAGACACTGTGTAGTGTGCCATTGGGATTCTAATTTATGTGTTTTGTACATACACGAAGTACTAGTAACATACACGTGCATTGCACACATCAGATTTGGCAACCAAATTATGAATAAATACCACACTATAGCATGTAAGCTTTGAGTCATATATGCATGATATAGATGTTCGTTTAATTCTTATAGTTCATCTCATTCAAAATCAATTAGTTTTTATAAAAAAGCTAGCGCCTCTTTGATTCATAGGATTTCCAAAACGTGGGAATAGAAAAAACATGGGATTAGAGTGGAATGTCTTCTTGAATCCTATAGGATTGTACGAGTGTTTGATTGTGCATAGAAAAAATGTAGGATTCTTTCAAAGAGGTTTGAGTGGATGGAATGTTTCCTATGAAATCTAGTGCAAATGAATCCTATGGAAAAATTCCTATGGTTTACAATCCGACGAATCAAACAACCAAGATAGGAAAAATTCCTAAGGATTAGAATCCTCCAAAATTCCTTTGAGAATCCTTTGAATCAAAGAAGCCCTTAATCTATTTTATGATTCATGGAATTGTGCGTTGTAAAGCATAAAGTAAAAAAATAATGGCAATTCAACTAGAAAAAAAGTTTGGGCAGTTATGATACGGAAGATTCTAGAACAAAGGAGAAGCACTTGTGTTTTGAGGTTTGTGCATTATGCTTAAGTTCAACCATGGAGTCTGCTAGATTGTACATGTGGCAAAATCCGGTGGGGGGCTAGAAGATGGTGTGAGGGGCCAAGTGGAGGGAGACTATAAAGGAGTGCACAAGTGCGAGATCAATATTTAAAGAGAGGGGGCAAGAACGTGCGTTGTTGTGTGCAGTGGCGGAGCCATGAAAAATAAATGAGCTAGGGGGCCAAGCATTGCTAATCCTTTACGAGGAGGGCCAATTCATGAACTTAAACCATTTTACCAGCAATTGTCTAATGATCACATTCATATTTGCCTCAATATATAGTGATGTTAGGGGGGCAGGGCCCTTGCTGCCCCGTGTCTTCGCCACTGTGCGTGTGTCTGAGAGATGAAGCGGAAGGCATGGATGATGAGAGGGGGACGTTGGATATATAATTAATGTGGGTGTATTAGCTATGTAATTTTCACGCCCAAGATGCGACCCTATCCTAAAGGAACTCGAAGGTCCCACCAAGGATAGAAGCGCATCTTGAAGTCGCTTTTGCAAGGTGGGTATCATTACGTCAACATTACACAATAGTGGGGTTACAACCAAGACATACAATGTCACATGAATACAACACTACATCATACATAAGATCATCATCCGGCTACGGATGAGACATAAACAGCAACTCAAACAATATCCACCCTGCTAGCCCAGGCTGCCGACCAGGAACCTAACCCACGATCGACGATGAAGAAGAAGAACTCCAAAACAAGTAAACATCGCTCTCGCATCATGATCATCACATAACATGTACGTGCAACTGTTGGTGTAGTAATATGTGAGCCACGAGGACTCAGCAATCCCATTACCATGGGTATCAAGACTAGCAAAGCTTAATAGGTAAGGAAGGGGTAAGGGGGGTGTGGTTGCAGCAGCGACTAAGCATGTATGGTGGCTAACTTACGAAATCAGAGCGAGAAGAGGAGCAAAGCAAGCGGTCGTCAACTAGTGATGATCAAGAAGTGATCCTGAACTCCTACTTACGTCAAACATAACCCAGAAACCATGTTCTCCTCTCGAACAACCCCGAAAAGAGACAATCACGGTTACACACACGATTGGTGTATTTTAGAAGAGTTTATTTTAAGTTTACTACAACCGGACATTAACAAATTCCCATCTACCACATAACCGCGGGCACGGCTTTCGAAAGTTCAAACCCTGCAGGGGTGTCCCAACTTAGCCCATTAAAAGCTCTCACAATCAACGAAGGATATTCCTTCTCCCGGGAAGACCCGATCAGTCTCGGAATCCCGGTTTACAAGACATTTCGACAATGGTAAAACAAGTCCAGCAAGACCGCCTAATGTGCCGACATCCCGATAGGAGCTGCACATATCTCGTTCTCAGGGCAACACCGGATGAGCACTCCGTACAACTAAAACCAGCCCTCAAGTTTCCCCGAGGTGCCGCTGCAAAGGACTCTAGTTCGGACCAACACTTAGAGAAGCATTGCCCCGGGGGGGGGGGGGGGGCTAAAATAAAGATGACCCTCGGGATGCGCAATTCCCAATGGGAAAAGGTAATAGGCTGAGGCAAATGTAAAACCAATGTTGGGCCTTGCTGGAAGAGTTTTATTCAAAGCGAACTGTCAAGGGGGTCTCATAAATCACCCAACCGTGTTAGGGACGCAAAATCCGGAAACATAATACCGATATGACGGAAACTAGGGCGGCAAGAGTGGAATAAAACACCAGGTATAAGGCCGAGCCTTCCACCCTTTACCAAGTATATAGATGCATTAATAATATAAGAGATATTGTGATATCCCAACATAAACATAAACCAACATGGAGCAATCTTCATCTTCACCTGCAACTAGCAGCGCTATAAGAGGGGCTGAGCAAAAGCGGTAACATAGCCAAACAATGGTTTGCTAGGAAGGGTGTCAAAGGTTAGAGGTAACGCATCATAGCGGTAGAACGAAGCAACTAGCATAGCAATGATAGTAATGAGATCCAAGGTGACGGTCATCTTGCCTGAAATCCTGCAAGGAATAAGAACGAATCCATGAAGAAGATGAAACCACGAAGACGAACCAAGCGCAGAAGAACAAATCCTCACGATCGCAACGAAACGGGAACTATCGAGAAGAAGCACACAACATGGTAAACACACCACACATGAACAAGGCATGATGCTCAACCAAGTATGATGCATGACAAGGCTACATGAAGCTACTCATGGCAATATATGATGCATACAAGGGCAACACAACAAAGCAAGTTTAAATGAGTCCGGAAAACAACATATAACAATTCCAGTAAGTCCCCATATGAAAATTTCGAAATTGGTCCTGATCTGAATAAATCTTATGTTCAAGTTGTTAAACATCAAGTTAAGATGCACCAAGATGATCTACATGAAATTCTAGTCAAGTTACATATAAAGTTCATTAGATTCGGAGCTACGACCTAGAAGATATGAAACAAGTTAAACATGGCATTGATGCAAAATGCATTCAAACATCAAACACACACCTCAAAACATGGATTCAACAAGGTAACATGAAGCTACATGCAAAACTAAGCAAGTTTCATATAGAGCACACTCAAACCGGAGCAAGGGTTCAACACATACACACCATACAAGTTCAAAGGACAAGCTGTCCAAAACAGCAACTAGGCATATTGCAAGCATCAATACAACATGCTACAGGAACTCAACAAGATAACAAAAGGCATGGACATGATATAAAGGTAAAGAATGACAAAACATGAACACTGAGCTATCTACAGAAACTACAAGAACATGTTCAAAATGACATGACAAGATTGCAAATAATAACAGGTTCACAGACTTCGTGGAAATCACAGGACATGGCAGAAATAATATCAGGTTGCAATGTTTAGAACTATCAAACAACATGCTACAGGAACTTATCATGGCGACCAAAGGCATGGCATGAATCTAGTAATTTCATAGAACAAAAGACACTTACTGATCATGAGCCAAAAAGGAACAGAAGATATGATGGCACCCATGTAAACATAGCAAGTTTTATTATCAGGTTCAGATTTTGCAGAAAAGCAGAGCATGGCATAAACAGAATTATGAAGGCATCTTTGCAAGCTCGATTCACTCATCACAAGGCATTTCATGACAATATAAGCATAGCATCCGCAAGAAGACATGTTCATTAAGCTAACCAGGGCAATAGCAAGTTCATATCATGCTTGGATCACTAACAACAACCTTTGCAAAATTGATTAACATGTAAACAATCTTCCAGGAACATTTTATAGCAAAACTAGAGCAAGATTAAGACATTCTAGCTCACTCTATAAATGCAAACAGGAGCATGTATGGATAGAGCACATCCATATGTCCAAAGCATCTTTACTGAACATACTCAAAAGATGCATGGATCTCACTGTAGCAACATGAATACATGGCATAAAAATAATAGCAGGGAAATAACTGTGAAATTCTAAGTCTCTGAAGAAAAAGGCTTCGCACGAGAGGAAGGATACTCGATTACAGACTCCGGTTCCAAGAAGAAGAAGGGTGGGTGGGTGGGAAAAAACAAGGAAAACTTCGGTCAGGGAAACACCATCGATTAAAAAGAGCTGAGGATTGATCTCCCAAAAGACAAAGAGATTCGAGTCGACTTGTCGAGAAATGCACCGGACAAAAGAGGAAAGACCACGAACGAAAACTAACCGCGTGATCCTAAAGAAAAATTTAAAGGGGAAGAGAAATAAGTCGAAACACCTACGTCAAAATTTCTCACCGGAGCAACAAAGGGGGATGAGGAGTAAAAAGAATTCCTACTCTCCGATATAACTAGACCCGAAAAGTTTTCTTCTAGACTCAACAACGGCCAAACTACACGATCAAACAAGAGGGCTCCTAGGGTCGGTCGAGGCTCTGATACCAACTTGTCACACCCAAGATGCGACCCTATCCTAAAGGAACTCGAAGGTCCCACCAAGGATAGAAGCGCATCTTGAAGTCGTTTTTGCAAGGTGGATATCATTACGTCAACATTACATAATAGTGGGGATACAACCAAGACATACAATGTCACATGAATACAACACTACATCATACATAAGATCATCATCCGGCAACAGATGAAACATGAACAGCAACTCGAACAATATCCACCCTGCTAGCCCAGGCTGCCGACCAGGAACCTAACCCACGATCGACGAAGAACTCCAACACAAGTAAACATCGCTCTCGCGTCATGATCATCGCATAACCTGTACCTGCAACTGTTGGTGTAGTAACCTGTACCTGCATCCGCAAGAAGATATGTTCATGAAGCTAACCAGGGCAATAGCAAGTTCATATCATGCTTGGATCACTAACAACAACCTTGGCAAAATTGATTAACATGTAAACAATCTGCCAGGAACATTTTATAGCAAAAGTAGAGCAAGATTAAGACATTCTAGGGCACTCTATAAATGCAAACAGGAGCATCGATGGATAGAACACATCCATATGTCCAAAACATCCTTATTGAACATACTCAAAAGAGGCATGGATCTCACTGTAGCAACATGAATACATGGCATAAAAATAACAGCAGGGAAATAACTGTGAAATTCCAAGTCCCTGAAATCAGCAACATCATGGAGGCTACTTTGAAAGCTTGTAACAATCAACAAATGGCATATCATGAAGAATGGATTGCACCACAGAAAATATGGCATGTTTTAGCTCATAACACATGTAGACTTCATACTCAAAAGAAAATAACACAAAAAGAGGCAAAAATGACAAATGAGCATGTTCTGATAAACTACAGCAGACAACATTATATAGCACACTTGCAACGATGATTTGGGCATCAAGAGGAACTCAAATGAACATGGCTCAATGGAACAAAATATAGAGCATCTCCTGGTGAACATTCCTTCATATCATATGCACAAATCAGAACAATTATCATGGAGTTATGGCATGCTGAACAGGGCATGAAAATGCAAGAATTAGGGGACTTGGGAAAAATCGGGGTCAACCTCTCTGGATCCAGATCTGGGCGGCGCGGGTCCCGAGGCAACCCCGGCGAGGGTGGAGGCAGCAGGAAGGCGCGGGGGAGCGGCGGAGCCGGCGGGGAGGCATGGGGCGGCGCCCAGGCGGCGCTGGGAGGAGCCGAGGCGGCATGGCCATGGCGCAGCGGCGGAGGCGTGCGAGCGCGCTAGGGCAGCACGGGCTCGGGCGCCGCGGGCGGTGGCGGTGGCGTCCCGGGCCGGGAGGTGAGGCGGCGGAGGGACGAGGGCCCGGGCCGGCGGGAACGGCTAGGCGGCACGGGGCGGCGAGGTCCGGCGAGCGGCGCGGCGGCGGCGCGGTCGGGCTCATGCGGGCCCTGCGTGGGCTCGGCGGGCCGCGGCCGCAGGGACGGCGACGGAGCCACGTGGCAGCACGGGTTCGCTGCGGCGGGCGGTTGGACGAGTCCGGTCGCCAGGCGGACATGTCCGTCGGCGCAGGGAGGGATTTGCTAGGGTTTGGACCCGGAATTGGACGGGGAAGGCATATTTATTGGGAGAGGGAGCTAGGAGAGTCCAAATAAGGAGCGATTTTCGGCCACACGATCGTGATCGAACAAGCGAGAGCATGGAGGGGGTCTGGATGGGCTCATGGGCTGTTATGAAGGGGGTGTTGGGCTACAACAAAAGTGGCTTTTACGGAACCCCGGTTAACCGTTGGAGTATCAAACGGACTCCAAATGGCACGAAACTTGACAGGCGGTCTACCGGTGGTGTACCAAGGCCGCTTGGCAAATCTCGGTCCAATCCAAGAGAGTTTAACACTCGCTCACGAAAAGAGGTAAAAGGGGGACGGCGGAGGACATAGGAGTGTCAGATTGCAAAACGGACAACGGGGAAAATGCTCGGATGCATGAGACGAACACGTATGCAAAAGAGATGCACATGATGACATGGCAAAGTGCAACACGCAAGCAAACAACATGGCAACGATGGCGAATAACTGGCGGACACCTGGCGCATCGGATCCGGGGCGTTACAACTCTCCTCTACTAACAAGAGATCTCGTCCCGAGATCTTAGGACCGAGGCAAAAGGGGAAAGGGATGAGGTGAAGTAAGAACAAAAGAGAGATGAAGAACAAAGACGAGAACACTCAGGTAGAAAAAGAGGAATTACGGTTATGACGAGAACTAAAAGCTCGAGGAACGAGATAGACTCTGAAACCACTCCGGTTATAACAAGATGGAAAATGGGTAATAACGAAGGAATTTAGGCAGCACTCCGGTTGAACATGGATGGAATAGAACATGAACTTACGAAGATGGAATGCTACTTGACGAGAGGATCAACACAATGCCTCCGGAATAATTGAAAGAGTTGAAAGAAAAGAACAGAGAAGAAGACGACATCTTCTACCACGAATGAAATAGAAAGCAACCTTAGAAGAAAGGATTGAACGGAGTTGTTGAGAAAAATCAAAAAATAAAAGAATAAGCTTCTTGTTCTGGACTTATGGAAAACACCTCAAAATTATGAGGTGATAACCAACCACAAGCGAAGAAGATTGAATAGCTGAGGAGAACGAAGAAATGCAAAACTCCACTTCAAAAAAATGCGGAGAATTAATCGCACTTCGAGATGCAAGACGAAAAAGATACTTGAGCTCCTTCAACAAGAATCTTGATGAACACTTGAAGAATGAATTAAATCCTTACGGACCACCATAAGAACTCCGGTAACAAAAGGATGACAAGATAAAATTGAAGGATGAATAGAATAAGATTTGAGCCTTGCGCTGATTTAGATGAAGCTTCGTGACGAGACAAGCAAGAAGACTTGGAACTCTAGAAAAGAGAAGACGAACAACTTAGAACCGAGAAATTATTCAACATGAACAATCTCCGAAGAAAAGAATTAATCCACTTGACCATGATGAAATGAATAAGAATTATGTTATGCTTATCCTTCATCAGTTAGATTGATGAGAAGCAATTGATTGCATACCACTTATTCACATTGGGAAAAGATTGAGGGAAGATATAGCGCAACACTTGGGAAAAACTTCAAGAACCGCCGGTAGGACTAGAAAGAACGAATGGATTGATATGATAACAACAGAAAAGAAATCTTGAATGAACCACCGTAAGAATTCAAAATTGAATGAAGAAAGACGATGAATCACCGGGAAGAATTAGAAAGCACAAAGATACTTGAGGGAAATAAGAGACAAGCGAACGAAGGGATCGCGAACTGATTGAAGAATACTTGAACAAAACACCGGAAGAATATTGAGATGAACGAAGGGGCACGGATATAGAATAATTGGAGAACGAATTTGAAAACTTAGAACGAAGAAATATTCCAAAAAGATGGCCTCCAGATGATCGAGAGATAAAGCAACTCCTGAAATACTCCGGATGGGTGAAAAGAATTGCATGACTGGAAACAATTCGATAGGACAACATCAAGCTAGCGCTACGAATCTCCGGGAGAACGGACAAAATTTAAGAGAAAAACTCTACTTCGGTCTTCAAATGTTGAGAATGACGACGGGGAACACCAGTAAAATTGTTGAGATACTCCGGGAGAATGAAAAGCAAAGAGGTTGAGCCGACGATGAAAATGATTTGGAATCGATCTTGGAAAAGCATCCTACTGATGAAATTCATACTTACGTCAAACTTCGAAAATAATTTGAGAATACCTCCGGAATAATTAGAAGAGTCAGGTAAGATCCTGGGAAAATACCTGTGGGTTATGGGCCCATTGAAAAGAAACACCGTTGAGAGGAATTGAAGAAGGGATGATGCACCAAAACGATTGAAAGATTTGAATGAGGTGACAACCTCGAAATAATTGAATGCAAACATGAATCTTCTGAGATGTCTCCAGCACTCCAGAATAATAGAATGGCGAAAGGAGGAACGAGCAAGGGGAAAACACTCCGGTCAAGGAATAGAATAAGATCAACACCGGAAACTTGAATTGGATCCACCAGAAAGAAAACAAGACGAACATTGATGACCCAGACGAGAATTCACCGGTTGAAACAATTGAGGAAAGACTGAAGATACTCAGCACAAATGAAATTGGTGCTCGAATAGAGGCTCAGACTCTGGGAATTGAAGGGGTGGGAGGGCGGGAAAAACACAGGCAACTTGAACGGGGAACAGACGAATAACTTGAAAAAAAAGCACCGGTTGAAATGATTTAGAAAGAGTGCAAAGGCTTCGCACAAGTAGGAAGGATACTCGATTACAGACTCCGGTTCCGAGAAGAAGAAGGGTGGGCGGGTGGGAAAAACAAGGAAAACTTTGGTCAGGGAAACACCATCGATTAAAAAGAGCTGAGGATTGATCTCCCAAAAGACAAAGAGATTTGAGTTGACTTGTCGAGAAATGCACCAGACAAAAGAGGAAAGACAACGAACGAAAACTAACCGCGTGATCCTAAAGAAAAATTTGAAGGGGAAGAGAAATAAGTCAAAACACCTACGCTAAAATTTCTCACCAGAGCGACGAAGGGGGATGGGGAGTAAAAATAATTCCTACTCTCCGATATAACTAGACCCGATAAGTTTTCTTCTAGTCTCAACAACGGCCAAACTACACGATCAAACAAGGGGGCTCCTAGGGTCAGTCGAGGCTCTGATACCAACTTGTGACGCCCAAGATGCGACCCTATCCTGAAGGAACTCGAAGGTCCCACCAAGGATAGAAGCGCATCTTGAAGTCGCTTTTGCAAGGTGGATATCATTACGTCAACATTACATAATAGTCCGGATACAACCAAGACATACAATGTCACATGAATACAACACTACATCATACATAAGATCATCATCCGGCTACGGATGAAACATAAACAACAACTCGAACAATATCCACCCTGCTAGCCCAGGCTGCCGACCAGGAACCTAACCCACGATCGACGAAGAACTCCAACACAAGTAAACATCTATCTCGCGTCATGATCATCACATAACCTGTACCTACAGCTGTTGGTGTAGTAACCTGTACCTGCATCCGCAACAAGACATGTTCATGAAGCTAACCAGGGCAATAACAAGTTCATATCATGCTTGGATCACTAACAACAACCTTGGCAAAATTGATTAACATGTAAACAATCTTCCAGGAGCATTTTATAGCAAAAGTAGAGCAAGATTAAGACATTCTAGGGCACTCTATAAATGAAAACAGGAGCATGGATGGATAGAGCACATCCATATGTCCAAAACATCCTTACTGAACGTACTCAAAAGAGGCATGGATCTCACTGTAGCAACATGAATACATGGCAAAAAAATAACAGCAGGGAAATAACTTTGTGAAATTCTAAGTCCCTGAAATCAGCAACATCATGGAGGCTATTTGCAAGCTTCTAACAATCAACAAATGACATATCATGAAGAATGGATTGCACCACAACAAAGATGGCATGTTTAGCTCATAACACATGTATACTTCATACTCAAAAGAAAATCACACAAAAAGAGGCAAAAATGACAAATGAGCATGTTCTGATAAACTACAGTAGACAACATTATATAGGACACTTGCAACGATGATTTGGGCATCAAGATGTACTCAAATGAACATGGCTCAATGGAACAAAATGTAGAGCATTTCCTGATGAACATTCGGACATATCAGATGCACAAATCGGAACAACTATCATGGAGTTATGGCATGTTGAACAGGGCATGAAAATGCAAGAATTATGGGACTTGGGAAAAATCGGGGTCAACCTCTCAGGATCCAGATCTGGGCGGCGCGGGTCCCGAGGTCAACTCTGGCTAGGGGGCTTCCCCGGTGAGGGAGGAGGCGCGGGGGAGCGGCGGAGCCGGCGGGGAGGCGCGGGCGGCACGCGGGGCGGCGCCCAGGCGGCGCGGGGAGGAGCCAGGGCGACGCGGCCATGGCGCAGCGGCGGAGGCGTGTGGGCGCGCTAGGGCGGCGCGGGCTCGGGCGCTGCGGGCGGTGGCGGCGGCGTCCCGGGCCGGGAGGCGAGGCTGCGGAGGGACGAGGGCCTGGGCCGGCGGGAACGGCGAGACGACGAGGTCCGGCGAGCGGCGCGGCGGCGGCGGGGACCCAAGCGGCGGTGCGGTCGGGCTCGCGCAGGCCGTGCGTGGGCTCGGCGGGCCGCGGCCGCGGGGACGGCGGCGGAGCCACATGGCAGCGCGGGATTCGCTACGGCGGGCGGTTGGACGAGTCCGGCCGCCAGGCGGACATGTCCAGCGGCGCGGGGAGGGATTTGCTAGGGTTTGGACCCGGAATTGGACGGGGAAGGCATATTTATTGGTAGAGGGAGCTAGGAGAGTCCAAATGAGGAGCGATTTTCGGCCACTCGATCGTGATCGAACGACCGAGAGCATGGAGGGGGTTTGGATGTGCTTATGGGTTGTTATGAAGGGAGTATCAAATGGACTCCAAATGGCACGAAACTTGACAGGCGGTCTACCGGTGGTGTACCAAGGCCGCTTGGAAAATCTCGGTCCATTCCGAGAAAGTTCAACACCCGCTCATGAAAAGAGGTAAAAGGGGGACGCCGGAGGACATAGGAGTGTCGGAATGCAAAACGGACAACGGGGAAATGCTCGGATGCATGAGACGAACACGTATGCAAAAAGAGATGCACATGATGACATGGCAAAGTGTGACATGCAAGCAAACGACATGGCAACGACGGCGAATAACTGGCGGACACCTGGCGCATCGGATCCGGGGCGTTACAGTAATCCTATATAGAGAGGTATAGATCACTGATCGATGTGTACGTGGGAAAGAGGGTGAGACCTCACTAGATATATAGATTGATCAATTTTTGTGGAAAACTAGGAAAGAGCTAGCTATATATACACACACATAGAGGAACATCGATCGTTGCGCATGCACGTGAGAGATGAAGAATGCCTGATATGATGAAGAGGGGGAGGTGTGTGTGTGTGCATGCATGGGAGACCGACCTAAAGTGTCAGGGTTCAAGAATGACACCTATGGGATCACAGGGAATCCATACTACGGTTGCCGGGGCGCGGGGCTGTAAAAAGAGCGGGTTTAGAAGATCAACGCAGGGGGAATTTTATCCAGGTTCGGGCCGCAAGTGATGTGTAATACCCTAATCCCGCTTTGGTGTATATTTGGTGTTCTTGAGATCTTGAACTAGCTGCGGTGCATGCCTAGCCCAAAACGTATGATTCCTTCCTCAGTACGCCTCGATCTTCCTTTTATATGTTAAAGGGGCTGCCACAGCGGCACACATGAGGTGGAAATTGTCTACAGTGTACAAGTTTATCTCTAACATCGTGGGACAAAACTCATTAAATGCGCTGCCGACGTGTCCTCTTGCTTTATCGGGGACGACAAGGAAGCTTGTCTCATTCGTCGCCGTCTCGCCTCGCTTCCACGCGCGTCCAAGAAGAAGAGGCATGCAGCGCCATGCTGGCTGGCTGGCTGCTGCGCTCGTGCGGTGGCAGGACCTTCACGA
The DNA here is from genome assembly GCA_032464435.1 of Aegilops umbellulata. NCBI lineage: Eukaryota > Viridiplantae > Streptophyta > Magnoliopsida > Poales > Poaceae > Aegilops > Aegilops umbellulata. The sequence continues at coordinate 6,009,721 of CP136059.1, forward strand.
AGATCCGCGTTCCACCACGCAGGTGCTTGCTTGGTTAGCCTAGGAGCTGCATGCTGCCACATAGGTACATGCCTAGTTGGTAGGCGGGCTGTTGCGTCGGGACGACCATGTGGTAGTGAAACCTTGGTAAGTGCGGGCCTGGTTGTGGCCCCGCAGATGTCCCTGGCAAGGGTCTTGCTGAGGCCCAGCAAGGGTCTTGCCGGGGTCTTATGAGCGTCCTCGGCAAGGGTCTTGCTGGGGGCCTTCGTCTTCTGGTTCTTATCTGATCTTGCAGGCCTTCATTCTTTACAAAGATCTGCATACCACCATGCAGGTGCCTCCCGAGCGTTGGTTCCAATGTTGTCGATGGTGTCGGAAGTCTCAGGCTCAAGGGTGGTAGTCTTGCTGGTGTTGGATTAGTTGCCCCGGCAAGGCTCTTGCCGGGGCAGCGTAGGTCGTCCCCGGCAAGGCTCTTGCCGAGGGAAACCCACCTTTCCCCTTCGCTCTTCGCGCCTCTAGTCTCAGCATAGCTCTGGTAGCCTTGTTCCTTGCTTCCTCTGCCCCGCCAAGCGTGGCCGCAGGTGTGGCTACAACTTCCCATGCACAAATAAAGGGGTACAGAAGGCCCCTAGTTTTGTACACCGGCAGGAGCCCCCGGACCTGCGCCACACATAAGCGCATAGTGTTGTTGGGCCAGGCCTAGAGCGGTGCTCGGACACACGTGGAAGAGTTCTACTGCGGTAACTCCTTTGCTAGTTGCGCTTTCGCACGGCCTGTGTTGAATGCGTGACATGGGGGTCATGCATGGGATGACCGCAGCGTGCTCACGTCATCCCGGGGTGAATAGTAAAGAGGCGGCTTGCATCTTCCCTATAAAGAGGGAAAACTGCAGGCCGCTGCTCATTTACTCTCCCGGCCTTGGAACCACCGTTCCACATTTCCGATTACGCCCGCCCCTTTCGCCACGTACACCGCACGCACAACGTGGGGTAGGTGACAGATGCGCGGGATATGGGAAGGCACACTATGGCTGATACTTAGGCACCTTTGATTGGGCAGGAGGGCGGTTGATGACCTCGCTTGTTGCCAACTTAATGAGCCGGACTTGAACGTGCTCTTTAGAGGCGTAGAGCCGGTCTTTAGCCTTCCCCGCCTGGCTCTAAAAAGGGATTCAGGAGGAGGAGGGGGAGGCATCTTCTCGCGTCTTCCCTTCGCCTCCTCCATCCACTGCCATGGCGAGAGGACGTGGTTGTGGCCGATCTTCCACAGAAGTGACCAAGTATTCCTCCTGCCAGAGAGCCGCGGCGGTCAAGGAAGAGCCAGCCGCCCAAGGCGAAGCCCGCGCTCGAGGTGGAGGTGCCGGACGGGGCCACGGTCGGCGAGGCGGTCGAGGCAGAGGCGGGCGCGGCAGGACGGCACCTGCATCATCACCATCTCCGTCACCATCTCCCCCTTCGTCGAGTGGCCATGTCAGGGACACTGCCCTGGAGTTCATCCTGCAACTACGCAAGCCGCCGCGTAGCCACCTTTGCCTTCCCGAAGCGTTCACGAGGGTGCTGGAGATCGACCAGCCACCGAGGCTAAGGCTTCACATGAAGGGGTGTTGCAATGGCGACATGTGGGTGAACACAAGGTCCCCTTACCTCATGTAATGCTTCTTCGTCGGGGCTGGAAAACCTTCGTACCCGCCCATTGCTTGATGAAGGGGCACGTTCTCCTCTTCAAGTTAGTGTAGAGCGACCTGCTCTCCGTCAAGGTCTTTGTGCGCTCGGGACACATGCTAGGGTGCTGCGGGGAGAGATCAACCGATGACGAGAGCTCCTCCTCGAGCGACGACGACAAGGAGGGGACCAGTAGGGAGGACGACGGTGACGGGTCCGACTAGAAGTGGGACGCCCTGTCCTTAGGCGATGCCGGCAGCAGCACCATCTGCACCTGGCCTTCTCCCCGGCAGAGCGGTTTGCTAGGGAGGGGCGGTTCTTGGCGGTGGCTCCTCGAGCCAGCTCCTTGAACTTCTCGGGGCTGTTGCTTCTGGCGGCTGGCGCCGGAGGGCCGGAGAAGACGAAGAAGGTAGGTGGCGGGCCATCAAGTCGGAGTACGATGGCACCGACACCTTCGTCACGTATTGGCAGCCCGCTGCCTCATCTTCCAGCTTTTCCCCCGGCACCATCATCACCAACCTTCTTCTGGGCGGCCGTCGGGACGTTCTCTTGGTGTCTTCTGCTGCTCGTGCCTCGCCTAGGCACTCCTTTTGCCCTCCTGCTTATCCTGATCCGCTTCCTGAGGTGAGGGACAAGAAATGGATTATGGACATCTTATCTCTTTTTAGATCTTAAGCCACTTGTCAAATTTAGACCTTGTAACCCCTTGCTCATGTTTACATTCCGTATGAATTGTACTTGCTTGATCAACGTATTAATGAAAAAGGGGGTTTGCCGGGCTCTTTTATGTGTGAGCAAGGCCCACACCAAGGAGCGAGTCCTTGTTTTTTTAAGCAAACAACGTCGCCCGACAACAAGCCTTGCCGTCCTCCCGCTTTACACCCCGGCCACACTCACGCCCTTGGCGGAGGTAGGGACAAAGTGGTATTAGGCCCCTCGCTCGTTTCACTTCCACCGCAACTACAACCAGATTCCGGCCTGAAAGAGATTTTAGGCATAGGAAGGAGGGAGCATGGCGGTATAGGAATGATTGAGGTCTCATATGTTGAAGTTTCATATGGAAACGCATGGTGGGGGAAATAAAACTTATCTGAATTCGCAGCCCCCGGCAACCTTGGCTTGCTGGGTTCGGGGGTGTCGATCCGCCTTCTTTCCTCCAAACGGCTCTGTAGAAACGCCTGTGCAGCCTGCGAACCAAGAACGGACTGGAAGAGTCAGAAAGACATGACACGACCTCTATGCTAGGGGTTAGCCGCTGCCAAGCACTATCAACCGTAACACAGAGAGAGACTCAACCTAGCATGCATGCTAATTTCTAGGGCGCCAGTGCTTCATTTATTTATCTGTTGCTCAGGGTCTGCGCCTGGCTTTGTACAAAGGGTTAATGCCTTGCCGACAAGGCTTGTACAAAAAGTGGTCTGCCGGGAGGCCCGGCAACAGCGCTTTATGGGTAAAACTTGCAAAGATCTTCAATGTTCCAGGAATTGCTCACTGGAATCCCATCTTCGGTCTCCAGGCGGACTGCACTAGGCCAGGTGACTCGTATTACCCGGTAAGGGCCTTCCCACTTTGGCGTCAACTTGTTGGAATTCTTGGCGGATTGAACTCGCTGAAGAACAAGGTTGCCTTCATCAAGGCTTTGGGGATGAACCTTGCGGCTATGGTAGCAGCGCAAGGCTTGCTAGTAACGAGCAGCTCGCACAGCAGCCCGAAGACGATCTTCCTCAAGGAGCGTCGCATCATCTTGGCGCAACTGCTCTTGCTCCAGCTCATCATAAGAGAGCACTCGAGGTGACCCATATATGAGTTATGTGGGGAGAACTGCTTCTGCCCTGTATACCAGGGCAAAGGGTGTCTGGCCAGTGGCTCGATTTGGCGTCGTCCTTATCGACCAAAGAACCGTTGGCAACTCATCAATCTAGCGCCTTCCGCACTTGTGTAGCCTTTCAAAAGTCCTTGTCTTGAGGCCTCGCAACACCTCTGCGTTTGCCCTCACAACCTGGCCATTACTTTTGGGATGAGCCACAGAAGCAAAACAAACCTTGCCGCCGAGGTCTTGGATATACTGCATGAAGGTGCGGCTCATGAACTGCGTGCCGTGTCGGTGATGACTCTGTTTGGTACACCAAAACGGCAGACTAGCCCCTTGATGAACTTGACGGCTGATTGTGTTGTCACCTTTCTCACTGGTTCTAATTATGGCCACTTTGTGAACTTGTCGATCGCGATGTACAAGTACTCAAAGCCCCGACCGCACGGGGAATGGGGCCCAGTATGTCAAGCCCCCAGACCGAAAATGGCCAGGAAAGAGGGATTGTCTAAAGAGCTTGGGCGGGTTGACGAAGCTTCTTTGAATGGAAATGGCACGCTTCGCACTTGGTTACTAGTAGAGTTGCATCCTGGATAGCGGTGGGCCAAAAGAAACCTTGCCGGAATGCTTTGTCGGCAAGGGTTCTTGACCCTATGTGGGAGCCACACATTCCTCCATGTATCTCTGCCAACAGCTCCAGCCCGTCCTCCCGAGGAATGCACTTCAATTTCATGTCGTTCGGTCTCCTTCTGTATATGGAATCATCCACAAACTGGTACATGTTGGACCGACGGGCTACTTTCTCTGCTTCTTCCTCTTCCTTAGGGAGTTCCCTGTTTGGAGGAAATGGACGGTGTGTGGTGCCCATGCCGGAGCCTGGGGCTCGACGGCGAGGACAAAGGCTCGTCTTCGGCCGTGAGGGCAGTCGCCTCTACGATCAGGGCTTGAGGCTCTGCCGGGGGTTGCCGCTCTCCGGCAAGCTTGGGGCACCCGACAACGTCCTTGCCGGCGGCTCCTGGGAGCTCGGCGGGAAAGTACTCGCCGGGGCCTACCCTCCTTTGCTTGTTCTGCCCTGCTGATGGCTCAACGGATGGCTGAGTTAATTGAAGCACAAAAGTACATGGTTCCATAGGCAACTTGAGGGTAGCGCATTTTGGCAAGTCCTTGGCAATGATGTTCTCTTCTCGGGGAACATGCTCTGCTTGCAGCCCATCAAAACGCTCTTCCAACTTCCTCACTTCATCCACATAGGCCTCCATCAATGAGCTCTGGTGATCCTTGTTAACTTGCTTGACGACGAGCTGCGAATCACCTCTGATGACGAGCTTCCTGATTCCGAGGTCTGCCGCGATCCTGAGACCGGCAAGCAATCCCTCGTACTCCGCCGTATTGTTCGTCGATTTTTCCCGAGGAAAGTGCATCTAGACTACATACTTGAGGTGCTCTCCGGTGGGCGGGACAAGTAGCACGCCGTCACCAGCACCTTGTAGTGAGAAAGCCCCATGAAAGTACATAATCCAGTCCCGGCACGCCTCCTTGCCGGGAAGGGTGGTCTCTTGAATCTCTTCGTCGGGCGTTGAGGTCCATTCTGCTATTAATTCTGCCAAGGCTCAGCTCTTGATTGTCGAAGTACTTTCAAACTTGATGGCAAAGCTTGATAGCTCCAATGCCCATTCCACAATCCTCCCAGATGCATCTGGGTTTTGCAAGATCCGTTGCAAAGGGAGGCGGGTGACGACAGTGATCTCATGTGCTTGGAAATAGTGGCGCAGCTTTTCTCAAGGCCATAAGGAGGCCGAAAAGCAGCTTCTGCATACCATAATATCTTGATCTAGCCCCCTGCAAGAGGGAACTGACGAAATAAACCGGGTGCTGCACCACCTTCTTCTTCTGCTCAACTTCGCCCATCTGCACCGGCCATGTCTTGCCGAGACCAGGGCTTGCCGGGGGTTCCTCCTTGCCGACGTCAGGCCCTGTCGGGGAGAGCCCCAGCCCATCATCTGACGGCTTCGCTGCTACTGCTGCTTCTTCCTCAATTTCCCTCTGTGCCACCAGCGCAGCACTGAGCACTTGATTCTTTGCCGCTAGATACAGCAACAATGACTCCTATGGCTTGGGCACGACTAGTATTTGTGTAGCGCTGCCTCTGCCTCCGGAGTCCATTTCATTGGACCTGCCTTTTTCAAAACTTTGAAAAAGGGGAGGGCGCGCTCAGCAGATTTGGAGATGAACCTACTCAGGGTAGCAACACAGCCTGCGAGCCTACGGACGTCTTTGACCCGTCTTGGCGCCTCAATCTGCTCAATTGCTTTGATCTTGTCAGGATTTGCTTTGATCCAGCAATGAGACACAAAGAACCCAAGAAGCTTGCCGGACGGGACACCGAACACGCACTTCTCTGGGTTGAGCTTGAGGTTGATCTTGTGTAGATTTGGAAGTGTTTCTTCTAGATCTTGCACGAGCGTGGCCCTGTCCTTGGTTTTGACCACTATATCATCCATATAAGCTTCCATATTTCTATGTAGCTGGGGTTCAAAACCAATTTGGACCGCTCGGGCAAACGTCGAACCAGCTCTTTTCAACCCGAAAGGCATTCATACAAAACAGTATGTACCACATGGGGTGATGAACGCGGTCTTTTCTTCGTGTTCCTTCATCAGGAAGATCTGATGGTATCCTAAATAGGCGTCGAGGAATGCCAGTAGGTCACACCCGTTAGTGGAGTCCACTATCTGGTCAATGCGTGGCAAGGGGAAAGCATCATTTGGACACGCCTTATTGATGTCCGCGTAATCAATACACAGCCTCCACTTCCCATTTTCCTTACGCACCACCACTGAATGGGCCAACCACGTGGGGTGGATCACTCCTCTGACCAACCCTACTGCCTCCAACTTCCTGATCTCTTCGATGATGAACTCCTGCCATTCCAAAGCTTGCTTCCTGACCTTCTGCTTGACGGGTCGCGCATGAGGACAGACAGCAAGATGGTGCTCAATCACCTCCCTGGGAATGCCGGGGATGTCAGATGCTTGCCTAGCAAACACGTCGACATTTGCCCGCAGGAAGGCAACGAGTGCGCTTTCCTATTTGCTGTCAAGGGTGGAGCTTATAGTAAAATCTCCACCCGTGCCGTCCTCCTTGATGGTCACCTTCTTGGTCTCTGGTGGTCCTTCCTTGGATTTCTTGTTCTTGCCGGTGGAGCTCTCTGGCACATCCTCAATGAGAGCGCTGCACTCCGAAGAGGCGCGCTTGCCGGAGTGGGTACGGTAGGTCTTGCCAGAAGAGGTCTTGCCGGTCTTCTTCTTCCCCGGGACTACAGCGGCAGGAGCAAGTGCCTTGGCAGCGGTTGCTGCAACTACCTCCCGGTAGAGTTGGTTGGCGCAGATGAGCGCATCCTTCTTGTCAGAGGGGATGGTGATGATGCTTAGTGGCCCGGGCATCTTCAACGTGTTGTAGGCGTAATGTGACGCTGCCATGAACTTGGCCAGTGCTGGGCGACCAAGGATCCCATTGTAGGGCAAGGGGATCTGGGTGACGTCAAAGACGGTCTTCTCCGTCCTATAGTTCAGCTCGCCCCCAAAGATAACAGGCAACGTGATTTTACCCTTCGGCTGACTCCTCCTTGGGTTGACTCCTTGAAACATGTCCGTTTCCTTGAGATCTCCATCGGGGATTTGCAGCTTCTTGATCACAGCGGGTGAGATCAAGTTCAGACCGGCCCCACCATCAACTAGCACTCTGGTCACCTTGAGGTTGTGTATTGTTTGTGAAACCAACAACGCCAGGCACCTGACCGCAGTCATGCGGTCAGGGTGATCCTCGGTGTAAAAAATTAGGTGTGCTGGAACACTTCAGTGGCTTCTAGGCATCGAACGATGGCTCTGCCGCAGTGACCTCACGCGTCCATTGCTTCAGCTGGCGGTGAGAGGTGTGCAACGAAGCTCCACCATCGACGCACAAGGCCTCTGCGGCTTTCTGGAACTCGTGCTCACCAGACTCGTCGTCCTCACCATGGTCATCCTCCTCCTCCTTCTTGTCGCGGCCCTAAGCGGGCCTCTCTTGTTGATTATCCTTGCCGCAGCGACCTCCTTGGCCGCCATGCTTCTTGCCAGACCCCTCAGCGCCATCCTGACCCTTCTACTTGTCTCGCATTTCATATTCAGCTTTCTGCTTCTCCGCAAGCAGCTCAACCTGTCGGTAGTTCTGGAGATCATGGCCCTTGGTGCGATGGATCTTGTAGTACTTCGGAGCCTCCTAGCTTGTCGGCAGCCGCCAAGGCCTGGAAGGCAGCGCACCCGGCAACTTCCTTGCCGGGGTCGTCTGCCTTGGCCTTCTTGGCGGCACCGGGGTCGCCGGATCCCTCAATGGCAAGCACGGTCTCGGTGGCCTCCGGTAAAGGCACCAACAAACTCATGGCACAAATCCGACCAAGAAGAGATGGAATCCACTGGCAAGTGCATCAACCATGACATGACGTTGGGCTTAAGTGCCAATGGAAAGTAATTGGCAAGCACCTTGTCGTCGCGAGCCCCGGCAGCTTGCATCGCGATGGTGTAGATGCTGAGGAATTCCGACGGGTGAGTCTTCCCGTTGTACTTCTCCCCAACATCAGGCTTGAACGTGCGGTGGGAGGGCCACTGGAACTGCCGCAGCTCATGAGTAAAGGCCGGACATCCCACCTCATAGGGTAGGTCGCCGGAACCCCCCGGTGATCGGTGGTCCATAGTGGGCCCTGCACGCTTATCTGACTAATGGCGCGCTTCCCGGCGCCACTCGATGGTGGTTCGAGCATCCTCCTGGGCTCGCTCCCGAAGAATTTGACGCTGGTCTCGGCGGGCTCGTGGGTCGGACGACGCTGTGGAAACATCGTCATAGGCGTCGGCCCGATGAGCCGGTGGCTGCCGTTGCTGGCATAGGGGAGGAGAGTGCACCATGGTTGCAGCACCTCCGGTCCTCCCACCATCGGCATGTGCTGGATCTACGGAGCGTTGGCACGAGGGTCCCGCTGGTCGCGGTTCATCTTTGTTGGCGAAGCTGATGAGGCTCCCAATGGTGGCTCTCCACTCGTCGAGCTTCTCCGCAGTAGGAGGGAAGTCGAGGAGCAGTTGCACCCGCGCCAACGCTTCCGCTGGCGTGGGAGGTGGCGAAAGCTGCATGGACCGTGATGCGCTTCGACTTCTAACCATGTTAGAAGGAGCTCTATCACGGTCTCGCGGTCGCGCGCTGCTCCCGCCTGCGTCCAGGCATGCACGCCGGCCCGGTGCGTCCTGAGAATGACGCAAAGGGCTCTTCACGCGGCGGCGCCCAGGGGCACTGTCGTCGCGGTGTTCGTCACCGGGCGAGCCAAAGATGTCGGGGTTCAAGAACGACACCTATGGGATCACAGGGAATCCCTACTATGGTTGCTGGTGCGTGGGGCTGTAAAAAGAGGGGGAACGCGGGGGGAATTTTATCTAGGTTCGGGCCACAAGAGATGCGTAATACCCTAATCCTTCTTTGGTGTCTATTTGGTCTTCTTGAGATCTTGAACTACCCGTGGTGCATGCCTAGCCCAAAAAGTATAAATCCTTCCTCGGTACACCTCGGGCCTCCTTTTATATGTCAAAGGGGCTGCCACAGCGGCACACAGGAGGTGGAAAGTGTCTACAGCGTACAAGTTTATCTCTGACATCGTGGGACAAAACACATTAAATGCACAACCGACGTGTCCTCTTGCTTTATCGGGGACGGCAAGGAAGCTTGTCTTGTCCGTGGCCGCGTCGCCTCGCTTCAACACGCGTCCAAGCAGATGAGGCATGCAGCGCCACGGTGGTTGGCTGGCTGCCACGCTATTGCAGTGGCAGGGTCTTCAAGAAGATCCGCGTGCCACCACGCAAGTGCTTGCTTGGTTGGCCTAGGAGCTGCATGCTGCCGCGTAGGTACATGCCTAGTTGGCAGGCTGGCTGCTCTGTCGGGACGGCCACATGGTAGTGAAACCTTGGTAAGTGCGAGCCTAGTTCTTTCCCCGTAGATGTCCCCAGCAAGGGTCTTGACGGGAGCCTTCGTCTTCTGGTTCTTATCTGATCTTGCAGGCCTTCAGTCTTCACAAAGATCAGCATACCACCATGCAGGCGCCTCCCGAGCCTTGATTCCAATGTTGTCAATGGTGTCGGAACTCTCAGGCTCAAGGGTGGCGGTCTTGCTAGTGTTGGATAAGTTGCCTGATACGTCTCCAACATATCTATAATTTTTGATTGCTCCATGCTATATTATCTAATATTTTGGGAAATATTGGGCTTTATTATCCACTTTTATATTATTTTTCGGACTGACCTATTAACCGGAGGCCCAGCCCAGATTTGCTGTTTTTTGCCTATTTCAGTGTTTTGAACCCAAAATTGGTTTCAATGAACCCAAAATGCCTTCACAAAATTTTCATCATTTCTGGATTGGGCTAAAACCCCTGGCAAAAATGGTGCACACTTTTCTAGGACATTCTGGATTTTTGAATTAAATCATAAGTATTTGAATTTGGACATTTAAGTTCTATAAAATATTTTAAATGTCCAAATAATCCTAAAAGCATTTGAGGGCTGTTGGAAATTGTTTCAACAGAGCCCACAACTATTCTTAGGATTTCTGGAAACGTTTTAGTATTTTTAATAAGCCCAACAGTTGCAGAGAAATAGAAAAAAAGAAGAGAATTAGAAAAAACAGAGAGAGAGAGGAAACCCACCTGGCCTCACCTGAGCAGCCCACCTACCTGTGCGGCCCAGCACCGCAGCTGGCCGGCCCAGCCAACTAGCCCAGCCCACCAGCGCAGCTCCTCCTGTCGTCTTCCTCGTCGGACAGAAGGACGAGCGCGTGCCCGACGCCCGCACGCCCACGCCCAGGCCACCTCCTCCCTCCCTGCCTGCCTGGTTCCTCTTGGACGGCTCTAGACGAGCGCCACGCAGCCCCTCGACCCTCTCTCACTCTCCCTGGATCCCTCCATCTCCTCTGCTCTCTCCCGCAGCACCACCAACACACCACCATCGCCGCCGACGCCGATTGCCGCAGCCACCGTGCTCCCCTCGCCTCGCCGACGCGCCACAAAGCCCCGTCTCGTTCCCCTCTTCCTCCTCGCCAAGTCAGAAGGTGCCGGGAAGCCCTGGATGCCGCCAGCTCTGCCGTTCCCCTCCTCGGCCACCGAGGATCGCCGCCGCCCGTACGTCGCCGTCCGGCCTTCTCCGAGCCTGCGTCGACGCCCTCTGCAACCACTGTGAGCTCCCGCGTCGAAAACCCCTCTCCCCCGAGCTCGTTACGCCCTGTAGCCATCGCCCCCTTGCCGACCAAATCGCGCCGCCGCCTGAGCTCCTCACCGCCGTGGCCACGCCCACTGGAGCTCGAAGCTGAGCGCATCACCGCGCTCAGCGCGTCACCACGGGACCGGAGCAACCATCCGTCGCTCCTTTCGTGCCCTGCGACGTCGGAACGGTCGACGTCCGAACTCCGGCCGCCGCGGACGTGCTTGCCGCCATCGTCTCCGGCCACCCCAGCACCTGCCACCTCCACCGTTGGATGCGCCACCTCGCGGGCGTTCCAACGAGCCCAACCCTGCCTCTTCTCGTCGTCGGAATCACCGAGCGACGCCGCCGCGTCTGTGTGCCACCGGCGGTTAGCCGCCGACGTGGGCATCATTAGTGGCTAATGACCCACTAACTAACTCCTCCTGTGACACCGACAGCTGGGCCCCATGCCTAATTAGCTCCGGGTTTATTTCTCTGTTTAGATTAGTTAAATAACGCGGGGCACACCAGTGAGAGTTGACTGCGCTGACGTGTCCGTTGACCCGACCCCACCTGTCAGTGACACAAACAACACTGGTTCACTGACCAGTGGACCCCACTGGTCAGGTTTGACCTGGACGGCGCCTGTTGACCTGCTGAGGTCAGCATGACCTAGTGCTGGCGCAATAAATTATTTTCTGGTTTTAAAATAAATCAGGAAATTTCAGAAAATGCGCTAAACTTCTAAAAATCATAGAAATTCAACCGTAGCTCAGAATGAAATAAATTATATATGAAAAGTGATCGGAAAAATCCAATCTATCCATCTGCACCATTTTCATGCATGTTAGAACAACTTATAGCTACTATTTAGGACAAATCATGTAAATGGCATTTGATTTTCCACATATGGAGTTTGAATTTGAACCTTTGGTTCAAACCAACTTCATTTAATCTGGTTACTAGTTGCATTGGCTCAATCAATAGCATATTGACATGTCACGTTCATGCATCATATTGTTGCATGGCATTGATTGTGTTTCTCCTTCGTTTGCCGGTGACTGTCCCCTCTCAGTAGACGATGTCGTGGTTCTAAGTCTGACAGTAAGAATGGGGGGTAAGTATGGAGAGGCAAGATCCTAGCTATGGAGTAGTTGTATGCGCAACGAGTTTTACGAGTTCGGGCCCTTCTCTGAGGAAGTAACAACCCTACGTCTCGGAGCCCGGAGGCAGTCGACTGGATTATGTGTGTGTGTGTGTGTTACAAAGTTGCGAACCCTTGTCCTAGTGGAGGGGGTGGCTTATATAGAGTTCGTCAGGACCCCAGCCAGCCCACGTTACAAGGAGTTTAATGTACATAAAGAGAGGGGGTTACTGGTAACGCCTGTAATAAAGGACCATGAAGGCCATAAAAGCTACTTATGAGATGACCGTTTGTAGGCAGTGCCTTTAGGTCTTCTTATAGTCGAGTGGCTGTCTTCATGGTCGACTGCTTGTGCTTCTGGTCGAGTACGCTCATGTCCGTCGACTGGGCTGACCAGGTCGACTGAAATGTTGATACTTCTTAGAATGTCTTTCATTGTAGGAGTCATGTCCTTGATTGGGTACCTCAGGTATGATAAGTTACCCTACCCTAGGTACGTATCCTCGTCATTAGCCCACGAATGGGTCAGGGGTTAAGTGAGAATGGGGCCGAGCCTATGCTTCCGACTCAACCTCCATGCTTCGGTTGCATCTGTCTTTGGATAAATGGAAAGTTACGGTGGGAACTCATTCTTCAGTTGCCTTGATCCATTCAGATGTCCGTCGAGTGGTTTCATATTACCGTCGAGTGTGTTTATATGACGGGTCTCTAGGGAGACTTAAGGAAACGGATCTTTTCGTCTGACAAACCATCCTGTCGATCGCGGATCTTGCGGGATTTGAAAATTGGGAAGCGCTCCGGACGGAGAAAATCGCGCGAATCGGCTGGATAAGGCAAGGGCGCCTCGATCTCCGCGCCACCTTTTTCACCACGTACCGCGCGTGCGTCCGCTGCGGATTTGACTGGGGGGCGCAGGCCCACTGATCAGCCACTCGGGTGTGGCCTTATATAAGGTAATGATTCCGATTTTTTTACTGTGCGCCCTTGTTTTTCCTCTCCCTTCCTCCGTAAGCCTCTGCCTCGCTCTTCGCTGCAATCTCGACACCGCCGCTCGGCCAAGACCTCGTTCGACACGATGGGGAAGGACAAGACGGCGGCGGCGGAACGCGCGAAGAAGGCCGCGACAAAGGGTAAGGGGAAGAAATCTGGCCGAGGCGGGTCGTCCTCGCGGGCCGCTCTGTCGTCCGGCTGGTTGCAGGGGGATTGGATGCCCTCCATCCTTACTCAAGCGGATATTGACGACATGGTGGAGGGGGGACTCATTCCCTACAAGGCTGCTTGCCTCCCTGGGGAGGAGACGGAGCCGAAACCTCGCGAGGGTGAGCGCGTCCTGATAGCCACCCATGTCGACCGGGGGTTTTCCCTGCCCCGAGTCCTTTTTTTAGGGCCTTTCTGAACTTCTTCGGAGCGCAGCTCCACCATTTCACGCCCAACTCCATAGTCTATCTTGCTGCGTTCGTGTCTCTGTGTGAGTGTTTCTTAGGCTGTCGACCTCACTGGGGCCTCTTCAAGCATATCTTCACTTGCCGATCCCAGTCGGTTAAAAGGCTTAACCCGGACGGGGAAAGGACGCAGGTGATCCAGATGTGCGGGGGCCTCGGGATCCAGACGAGGGGTAAGAGTTGTTTTCCCCCCATGACACTTCCCGATTCCGTGCGCGGGTGGCAGTCGACTTGGTTCTACTGCAAGGACCAGCCGACCCCTAGCCACTCGACCGGCCTTCCTCCTTTTACCTTGGACCGAGTGCAGAAACCCGCTTCTTTGAAAGTGGTTCCAGAGGAGAAGGCTCAGGTGAAGGTATTAGTCAGTCGAGTGGTTGAGTTGGTTCGGGAAGGCGTGACCGGCATGGACTTGCTCGAAGTCTTCCTCCAGCGACGAATCCAACCTCTCCAGGCTCGGGATCACTCGATGTGGTTGTATTCCGGGCCCGACGACTCCACTCGGATCCACCCAGAGGGGGTCGAGGCTTCTGTACTGGAGAGCTGGCTGACCAGCATGACCGGGAATAAGGACAACCCCAGGGGTTCTAGGAGGATTGCTCCGCTTGATGGGATGATGGAGACAGACAAGGTGCGTTTTACTTCTTCCGACTGAAATTTTCACTCCGTCTAGTAACTGGCTTGCGATAAGTCGACTGATCCTTGCTCTGCCCGTTGTCTTGCAGGAGATCAACGACATGTATTCGATGCCGAATGGGAACCAGGAGCAAGTATCTGAAGGAGGAGGGAGTGGAGGCGAAGGAAGTGAGGATGGAAGTGAAGTCGGGGAGTGGGAATCTGATGGTGACGTAGAGGGGGAGGCCAGCGACGACTCGGGAGATGAAGATGAAGAGGTGGAGGTCGATCTTCCTCGACGCGAGAGACGTTCCAAGAACGCTCAGGATCCCGCCGTGGAGCGCAGTCAGTCGAGTGCTCCGGTGGGCCAGTCATCCAAGCGCCCTCGGACCGCGTCACCGGCCCCAACTGAGAAGGCACCCAAGCAGCCCAGAGCCATCCCGACCAAGCCACCCAAGGCCTTGCCCAAGATCAGGGTCGCCATCCCTGTCATCTCTGGGTAAGTGACTGTTTTTATCTTTCTTGAGTCGACTAGAACGGATTCTTAGTCGATTCACTTTCAAATTATTTGCTTGGAATCGTGCAGCGCCGCTACTTCCGAGACTTCCATCCAGAATGTCGATGAGATGATGGAGGACGCCGTCACTTCCAACTTAGGTATAATCTTTGACATGATCCGACTGTTTAACTGCTGAGTCGATTGGATATTCATTTCTGAACTTTTGTAGCTCCGACCAACATTATTGCCTTCCGGATGATGAGGAGGAGGCGGAAGTGCCGCTCAGGCCTTTTAGGAGGAGAGGCCGGAGGGCCACGGTCGACAAGGCTCCTCAGACCGTGTCGACTGCTGAGGCGGTGGTCCAAGGGGGTGACAACACCGCCCGTACTACTGTGACTTTTGCTGAACCACTGACGACTGCCCGGCCTTCGTCGTCGACTGTTCCCCCACTGGTCGACCCGCCCTCGTTCTTTGCCGCCTACCAGACCCCGGAGGATCAAGTGAGTGCTGCTAAGGAGGCTATACGTCAGGCGGGGCTCGTGATGGAGCAGACCAAAGCGGCTCGGGATGCCAGTAAAGCGGCCTATGACATCAGCTCGGCATTGCAGCAGAACGTCCAGGTTAGTTGGTCTTCACTTGCGTTGTACACCCACTGGGTGCTGTTGATCTGAAATTTTTCATTGGTGGGGGCACGCTGAGTGCACCCACTGGGTGTAGTCCCCAAGGCCACGGTCGACTGCTGGCAGTCGACTGCGGTCTTTATGCTTTCAAACTTCCTCACTCGACTGATCGGATTGGGTCGAGTGGAAATCAAGAAAAACCGGTGGGGGCACGCTGAGTGCACCCACTGGGTGTAGTCCCCGAGGCTACTGTCGAATGTTTTGATTCGGCTGTAGTCTTAGAAGTGTTGTGCTCTTTCTTTCAGTCACTCGGGAGTAACTTGTCTTTGATACCCTTTGTCGATTGACTCTTTGCAGAAGTCTTGTGAGCTTGTTGCTCAGCTCGCTGATCTGAAGGATAAGCAGATCCAGCTTTATCTTGATTTACAGTTTGCTTAGGAAAACGTGCAGAAGGCGAAGGATGAAGCAAAAGGTATGGCTGGTGAGGACTCGACGTCTATCTCTGTTCCTCTGCCCGTTCTGAACTCTGTGTCTGTTGTTGCTTTGCAGACGAACTAGAGAAGGCCCTGAAGAAGAAAGATCTTGACCTTGCGGAGGCGCAAAAGGCGGCTGCGGAGAAGTTGAAGCTCGCTGAAGAGAAACTTGCTTCAGTCGGTCAACTTGAGAGCGAGAACGCTAGGCTGAAGTCTGCTCTTGACGAGGCCAATAGGGAAGCGAATCGACTGAAGACTGACAAGAGTACTCTGAACGACAAGATCGGCCAGCTGGCGGGGAAGCACAAGGACTTGGGGGATTATCTTGGGGGTCTCACCAAGAAGCTATACCTCATGCTTGAAGGTAACCCCCTTTGTGCGATAAATCTTGTTGTTGTCGACTCGCCATTTGGTTACAGTTTTGCTCTGTCGAAACTTCTTTCAGAATTCTGTCGGAATTTTGAGGAAGAGACCAGTCGAGTGGAGACCAGCCTGGACCCTATCAATTCTCCTGTGAAGGATGAAGTGGCCATGAATGTCCTCTGGTTGGAATCCCGTATCGCTGGTGTGGTGGACTACCTGGCTCGACTGAAAGCTGCAGTGTCGCGGATCGACTCCGCACTCTGGCCCAAGGAGACGCTTCAGAACGACCTTGAATCCTTGGTCACTCGACTAAGTGAGGTTCCAGGCCGAGTGCAAGAATGGAAAAAGTCTTCTGCCAGGTGTGGTGCCGATGTTGCTCTGTCGCTGGTTCGTGTCCACTACAAGGAGGCTCGAGAAGAGAAGCTGGCCGCCCTCCAAGTTGCCAATACGAGGAAGCATAACTTTCAGGACTTCATGGAGACCTTTATCGCTGCTGCCACTCGTATCTCTGATGGGATTGACTTGGACGAATTTGTTGCACCATCCAGTCCTCCACCGGAGGAGTAAAAAACTGTTGTTCCTTGCCTTAAATTTGCCTCGGAATGCCGAGTGGTTTATGTAACCGATAAACTCCGTCAAGCTCTCAGCTCGAGTACTTTTATTTGCGATCTAGGATCTTTTGATTTTATCCGAACATGGCTCGACGTTGAATGTCTTCGTGACTTGATCCGCCGATCTACTATTCGTTGTTCCCTCAGAGGCTGCCTGGTTTGCACGATGCTTATCGCCGCGATGGTGTCTGTCAACATGGCTTAGGCGAGCACTGGGCTGCAGCTAAGTCCCCGAGTGGGAGGTTTGCTCTCCACTCGGTAGGATTCCAAATACTTAGGCGAGTGCTTGGACTGCAGCTAAGCCCCCGAGTGGGAGGTTCGCTCTCCACTCGGTAGGATTTCAATTACTTAGGCGAGTCCTTGGACTGCAGCTAAGCCCCCGAGTGGGAGGTTTGCTCTCCACTCGGTAGGATTTCAATTACTTAGGCGAGTGCTTGGACTGCAGCTAAGCCCCCGAGTGGGAGGTTTGCTCTCCACTCGGTAGGATTTCTTCAAACTTAGGCGAGTGCTTGGACTGCAGCTAAGCCCCCGAGTGGGAGGTTTGCTCTCCACTGGGTAGGATTTTTTCAAACTTAGGCGAGTGCTTGGACTGCAGCTAAGCCCCCGAGTGGGAGGTTTGCTCTCCACTCGGTAGGATTTTTTCAAACTTAGGCGAGTACTTGGACTGCAGCTAAGCCCCCGAGTGGGAGGTTTGCTCTCCACTCGGTAGGATTTTTTCAAACTTAGGCGAGTACTTGGACTGCAGCTAAGCCCCCGAGTGGGAGGTTTGCTCTCCACTCGGTAGGATTTTTTCAAACTTAGGCGAGTACTTGGACTGCAGCTAAGCCCCCGAGTGGGAGGTTTGCTCTCCACTCGGTAGGATTTTTTCAAACTTAGGCGAGTACTTGGACTGCAGCTAAGCCCTCGAGTGGGAGGCTGGCTCTCCACTCGGTAGGATTTTAATTTCTTAGGCGAAACGGATTCGCAGCTAAGCCCCCGAGTGGGAGACTTGCTCTCCACTCGGTAGGATTTCCTGAAAACTTAGGCGAAGCGGATTCGCAGCTAAGTCACCCACTGGGGGAAATTTAAACGAACAGAAAAAGAAATATCAGTCTTTTGCTTGAAACAAAAGAACTAGAGAGGTACTTTTATTACATCTCAGTCGAGTGAGTTTTTAAGTGTAAAAAGGACGGAGCAGGTCCGCGTTCCATGCTCGAGGCTCGTCGATCCGTCGATCGATGTTGTAGAGGTGATACGCTCCATTGTACAGGACTTTGGTGATGATGAAGGGGCCTTCCCAGGTCGGGGCAAGTTTGTGAGGTTTTTGCTGATCCACGCGGAGGACCAAATCTCCTTCCTGAAAGGCTCGACCCTTCACATTTCTGGCGTAGAACCGACGCAACTCTTGCTGGTAGATGGTCGAGCGGATTAGAGCCATCCCTCTTTCCTCCTCTAAGAGGTCGACTGCATCTTGCCGGGCCTGTTCTGCTTCTGCTTCGGAATATAACTCGACTCGAGGCGCGTTGTGGAGCAGGTCGCTCGGCAAAACCGCTTCGGCTCCATAGACCAGAAAGAATGGTGTTCTTCCAGTCGACCGGTTAGGGGTGGTCCTCAACCCCCATAGAACTGACGGAAGTTCGTCGACCCAGGCGCCTGCTGCGTGTTTGAGATCACGCATCAGCCGGGGTTTTAGTCCTTTGAGGATGAGGCCATTCGCGCGTTCGGCCTGTCCATTCGACTGAGGATGAGCAACTGAAGCGTAGTCGACTCGAGTGCCCTGAGAGGCGCAGAAGGCTTTGAATCTGTCATTATCAAAGTTTGATCCATTATCCGTGATGATGCTGTGCGGAACTCCATATCTGAATATCAATCCCCTGATAAAACTGATGGCAGTGCTTGCGTCGAGGTCCTTTATGGGTTTGGCTTCTATCCACTTCGTGAACTTGTCGACTGCAACCAACAAGTGGGTGAAGCCACTCCTACTAGTTCTCAGTGGTCCAATCATGTATAGACCCCAGACAGCGAAAGGCCAGACAAGTGGAATGGTCTTCAAGGCGGAGGCGGGCTTGTGAGACATGTTGGAATAAAACTGGCACCCCTCGCACTTGTCGACTATATCCTTTGCCATTTCGTTCGCCTTTGGCTAGTAAAAACCTGCTCGGTATGCTTTGGCCACGATGGTCCGAGAGGATGCATGATGGCCACAGGTCCCCGAGTGGATGTCCTCGAGAATTATCTGTCCTTCTTCAGGTGTGATGCACTTCTGACCAACTCCAGTCGCGCTTTCTCTGTATAGCTGCCCTTTGATTACTGTAAAGGCTTTGGATCGACGGACGACCTGTCGAGCCTCTTCTTCATCTTCTGGGAGCTCTTTTCTCATGATATACGCAATGTACGGCACTGTCCAATCGGGAGTGGTGATCATAACTTCCATAATCAGGTCGACCACAGCTGGAATCTCCACTTCGGTCGAGTCAGAGGCACTTTTTGGTTGTGGAGGCTCTTCTGTGAAAGGATCTTCTTGCACTGATGGTGTGTGAATGTGCTCCAAACACACATCTTTAGGGATGGCCTCCCTTTTGGACCCTATCTTCGCCAGATCATCTGCAGCTTGATTTTTCAGTCAGGGTATATGATGGAGCTCCAACCCCTCGAATCGTTTCTCCAGCTTCCTCACTACGCTGCAATATCCCGTCATGGATGGGCTTCGGACGTCCCACTCCTTCATCACTTGATTAACAACCAGATCTGAGTCGCCGTAGACCATGAGGCGACGGACGCCGAGTGAAATGGCCATACGTAATCCGTATAGAAGCGCTTCATACTCTGCCTCATTGTTGGAGGAATCAAAGTGAATCTGGAGGACATACTTGAGCTTATCTCCTCGGGGGGAAACCAGTACAACCCCCGCACCGGATCCGTTCAGCATCTTGGAGCCATCGAAAAACATAGTCCAGTGCTCCGAGTGAACTTGAGTCGGAAGCTCCTGCTCGGTCCACTCGGCGAGGAAATCAGCTATTGCCTGGGACTTAATAGCTTTCTTTGCCTCGAACTTGATATCAAGAGGAAGAAGTTCAATTGCCCATTTCGCCACTCGACCGGTTGCATCTCTGTTATGAAGAATCTCTGATAATGGAGCGTCGCTGACGACTGTGATAGAGTGATCAGAGAAATAATGAGCAACCTTCTTCGTGGTCATGTAAATCCCGTAAACAAGCTTCTGATAGTGGGGATATCTTTGCTTCGACGGGGTCAGAACTTCAGAGAGATAATAAACTGGGCGTTGAACTTTGAAGGTCTTTCCTTCCTCTTCCCGCTCGACCGTAAGAACGGTACTAACGACTTGTCCCGTGGCTGCTATGTAAAGCAACAATGGCTCTTTGCTGACAGGAGCAGCAAGCACCGGCTGGGTGGAGAGCAGAGCTTTTAGCTCTGCAAATGCTGCATCAGCTTCTGGAGTCCATTCGAACATGTCTGACTTCTTCATCAGTCGGTAAAGAGGCAGCGCCTTTTCACCGAGCCTGGAGATGAATCGACTTAGGGCGGCCAAGCATCCAGTAAGTTTCTGGACATCGTGCACACGCACGGGGCGTTTCATCCGGAGTATGGTGCCAACTTTTTCGGGGTTAGCGTCGATTCCTCGTTCGGAAACAAGAAAACCGAGTAACTTTCCTCCAGGGACTCCAAATGTGCACTTCGACGGATTGAGCTTGATATCATAATTCCTGAGATTGGCAAAAGTTTCAGCTAGGTCAGTCAGCAGGTCGGAACCTTTTCGTGACTTGACCACTATGTCATCCATGTATGCTTCTACATTCCGACTGATTTGAGTGATTAGGCACTTCTGAATCATTCTCATGAATGTAGCTCCGGCGTTCTTGAGACCGAAAGGCATGGTAACATAGCAGAAACACCCAAATGGGGTGATGACGGCTGTTTTTATTTCATCGGGTCCATACAGACGGATCTGATGGTATCCAGAGTAAGCATCTAAAAAAGATAACCTCTCGCATCCTGCAGTCGAGTTGACTATTTGGTCGATGCGAGGAAGAGGAAAATGATCTTTCGGGCAGGCCCGATTGATATGCTTAAAATCGATGCACATGCGCAACGATTTGTCCTTCTTAGGGACCATTACAACATTGGCGAGCCACTCGGAGTGGTAGATCTCGCGAATGAATTCTGCTGCTAGGAGTCGGGCCACTTCTTCGCCAATGGCCTTTCTCTTCTGAACGGCGGACCGTCGGAGATGCTCCTTGACTGGTTTGACCTTTGGGTCGACTCGAAGGCGGTGCTCGGCCAGTCCCCTGGGCACACCTGGCATGTCAGCAGGCTTCCATGCAAAGATGTCCCAGTTCTCACGGAGGAACTGGACGAGCGCTTCTTCCTATTTGGAGTCGAGTGTAGTGGAGATGTTGGTTGGAGCTGCATTTGGATCGGTCGGGTGGATGCGGACTTGCTTGGTCTCACCAGTCGACTGAAATGCTGACTCCGTGGCGGGCTTCTTGGCTCGTAACAACTCACTCGGATCCGCAGTCTTCTGGTACTCTTGTATCTCTATCTTGGCCATCTGAGCGTCAGCAATTTTGGCGCCTTTCTGGAAGCACTCCTCTGCCTTCTTCCGATTACCAACGATGGTGATTACACCTTTGGGGCCAGGCATCTTCAGCTTGAGGTATACGTAGCATGGTCGAGCCATGAAACGAGCATAGGCTGGCCTCCCAAGAATGGCGTGGTACGCACTCTGAAAATCCACGACCTCAAAGGTTAACTTTTCTTTCCGGAAATTCTTCGAGTCACCAAAGACGACGTCGAGAGTGATTTGACCGAGTGACTCAGCTTTCTTCCCAGGAATGACTCCGTGGAAGCTCATGTTGCTGGGGCCGGGTCGGGACATCGGAATGCCCATCCCCTTCAACGTCTCTGCATACAACAAGTTTAGCCCACTGCCGCCGTCCATCAGAACCTTGGTCAGTCGAGTGCCTTCAATAATTGGGTCGACCACCAACGCTTGCCTCCCTGGAGTGGCAATATGAGTCGGATGATCGGACTGGTCGAAGGTGATGGCGGTCTGGGACCACTTCAGGTAATGGGGTGTCACCGGAGCGACCATGTTTACTTCGCGATTGATGACCTTCAGTCGACTCTTACTTTCGACATCAGCGAAAATCATCAGAGTGGAATTGACTTGGGGGTATTCTTCACCGCTGTCTTCCCTGTCTTCAACTTTGTCTGACTCTTTGTCTTTGTCCTTGGCCTGCTTCCCTTGGAACTGTTGCATCAGGAGTCGACATTGTCGAGTGGTATGCTTAGGGTAAATGAGATTTCCCTCTTCATCTTTCTTCGTGTGAATGTGGCATGGTAAGTCCATCACATCGTTCCCGTCCTGGTCTTTCACTTTCTTGGGGTTCCAAGGACCCTTGGGTTTCCCCTTAAACTTCCCTGGGGTCACAGCTAAGGCTTCTCCGGGGGCGACTGGCTCGGCCTTGCGCTTCTGCTTCCGACTGGAGTGTCCTCCGCCGGCCTCATTAGCGGCTGCCTTATACTTGCCACTCCGGAGTCTATCTTCCTCTTCTCCGTTCGCGTACTTGGTGGCGATTTCCATCATTCGACTCAGGGTCATATCCCCGGTTCGACCGAACTTCAAAGTTAACTCCCTGTTTCTGACGCCTTCCTTGAAGGCGCAAACTGCCTGATGATCGGACACATTCTCGACCGTGTGATTCAGAGTGATCCACCTTTGGATATAATCCCTCAGGGTTTCACTCGACTTCTGAACACATGACTGCAATTCTGTCAACCCTGCCGGTCGCTTGCAAGTCCCTTCGAATGTCCTGACAAACACCTGGGCTAGATCTTCCCAAGTATAAATACTGCTGGGAGCCAACTGATTCAACCACGCTCTGGCTGATCCTTCCAACATGAGGGGCAAATGTTTCATGGCCACCTCGTCATTGCCGCCTCCGATCTGAACAGCCACTCGGTAATCCTCGAGCCATGTGTCCGGCTTGGACTCTCCGGTGAACTTGCTGACTCCAGTCGCCAACCTGAAGTTGGGAGGAATCACTGCAGCTCTGATTGCTTTGCTGAAACACTCGGGACCTGAGACGTGAACTCTGCTGCTGGACGGCGCGCCTCTGTCACGGTCTTCTCGGTGAGCTCTATTTCGGTCGACCAGACCTTGAACGATGATGGATCTCGCATCAAAGCCTGGTTCCCTGGGGTCGACCGGGACCCTTCGCCCAGTACTGAACTGGCGTCTGTCCTCTTGCCGTCGAGGAACGTACGACCCCGCTCTTGGGGCAGGAGAAGGCACTCGACGTTGATCGTTGCGATCGAACCGGTGCTCATACCGCTCGTGCCCTTGGTATTGATCCTCGTGCCGGCCTCTGTGTCCTTCACGCCTCGGGGGCGACCTTGGACTATAAGCCGACTGAACGGAATTCACAGTGACGGATCGACTGTGAATCCTGTTGCGCGACTGAGATACGGCCGAATTCTGGTCACCCGCTGCACGGAGCAAATCTCTGATCTGCAACAGACCTCTCCCTGCCTCTGACTGTGAAGGCTGGATCGACTCCGCTATGCGAGCCGCAGCTGCCAAATTCTGAATCGGGGTACGGTATACCTGGGTCGGCGGCTGGAAGAGGCGACGACGACTGGACTCGGGAACGGGCGGTCGTGCGCGCTCGTCGAGTGCTCTCTGGAGATTCTCCAGTCGAGTACGTTCAGCCAAGTTGGCCAAGCGCACCTCCTCCAGGGCTCGTGCCTCAGGGGTTTCTCCAACGATAGGAGTGTGAAGGGCGTCCATGTTCCGGCGACGGAGTTCCTCCCTCTGCACTGAGGTAAGGGGCTCGGGCCTGTACTCTTCGTGGCCCCGCACCGGAATCCCTCCTGCGGCAACCTCTTCGGTGAGGGGGAATCCGGGGGGACTACGTGGTCCGTCGACCATTAGTACTTCCGCCGCCGGATCACTGCTGTCGCACTCGGACGCAGTCTCTACGGAGCCAGTCGACAGGTCGAACAGGCCGTAGAGTGACTCGTCGGGCTCGATTGCCGCGACTTGGGGGATGGCCGACTGGCGGGCCAGTGCATGCTTCACCCACCGCTGGAGTCTCGACCGACCGGTGCGCTTGCGCCGGCGGGAAACTGATGACGACGATGGTGAAACGAATGCCGACCCGTACTGGGTCGACGGTTGCCGCAGGAGGACGCCGCGGACGCACGCGCGAAAATGCGTGGCTCCGCGGGCGGGAAGCGCGTCCACGTCGAGTGGAGCCTCCTGCAGCCAAGCAGAGTTGTCAACAATGAAGGAGAGAGCGCCGAGACGGATCTCGCGGCTCTCGACCATGACTCCGCTCGAAAACATGATGTGGGGTGAAAGAATCCCAACTCCTCCAACAAATCGCTAGAACACCTGCCCCACGGTGGGCGCCAACTGTCGTGGTTCTAAGTCTGACAGTAAGAATGGGGGGTAAGTATGGAGAGGCAAGATCCTAGCTATGGAGTAGTTGTATGCGCAAGGAGTTTTACGAGTTCGGGCCCTTCTCTGAGGAAGTAACAGCCCTACGTCTCGGAGCCCGGAGGCAGTCGACTGGATTATGTGTGTGTGTGTGTTACAAAGTTGCGAACCCTTGTCCTGGTGGAGGGGGGGTGGCTTATATAGAGTTCGCCAGGACCCCAGCCAGCCCACGTTACAAGGAGTTTAATGTACATAAAGAGAGGGGGTTACTGGTAACGCCTGTAATAAAGGACCATGAAGGCCATAAAAGCTACTTATGAGATGACCGTTTGTAGGCAGTGCCTTTAGGTCTTCTTATAGTCGAGTGGCTGTCTTCATGGTCGACTGCTTGTGCTTCTGGTCGAGTACGCTCGTGTCCGTCGACTGGGCTGACCAGGTCGACTGAAATGTTGATACTTCTTAGAATGTCTTTCATTGTAGGAGTCATGTCCTTGATTGGGTACCTCAGGTATGATAAGTTACCCTACCCTAGGTATGTATCCTCGTCAGACGACGCTCCAACGATTGTTCGATGACACTGATGAAGAACTATATTATCTTCAGAAGTGCCAGGCAAGCAAAACCCTTTGTTCATTCCGATACAATCCCACTCTCTCGCTCCTGCTCTCTTTTACTGCATTAGGACAACAACGATTCATCTGTTACTTGCTGCGGTAGCTGAATCCCTTTATCCTTTGCATGACCTGTCATTGCCACAGTAAATAGATGAAACCCACCAGTATGAGTAGGAGTTGTTTGAGCCATGATGTGCCTACTCATTCATGCTCGTTTTTCATGCCTGCTACTGCTTAGAGTTGAGTCAGGTCTGATTCATCGGGGATGAATTGGAGGTGTGTAAACATGTCCTACTGTGTGTGAGCTAAGTGTGTGAACACGATTTGGTAAAGGTAGCGGTGAGAGGCCATGTAGGAGTACATGGTGGGTTGTCTCATTGAAGACGTCCTCAGGAACTGAGTTCTGTGTTTGTGATCCATGAAACAGTTACTACCACACATTGGGATCCTTAATTGACTCTCTCGGCTTCTTGATCACCCTTGTCCTCTATCCAGGAGTTGCAAAGTAGTTTCTGGTGTTTGTAGTATGCTGGGGGCCGCACGCAACGCTGACCGTAGGGGTGGGCTGTGTTGCGGTAGGCACGTGGCCGGGCCAGGCGGGCGCCCCTTTGGTGTCTCGGAACCCTGTACACATCGTTCGGGGCCGTATGTGGAAACCTCGGCCGGACTCCCTGCGGATGGAACCTGAATAGGCGATAAGCCTGGACTAGATACTCGAGTGTTTAGGTAGGCCGTGGCCGACACCCTCGCTGGGCTTCCGCTTGAAGGTTGCCGAGTACATGTCGTGTAAACGACGATAAGTGGTGAGAGCATGTGTGAAGAAGTACACCCCTGTAGGGTTAATATCATCTATTCGAATAGCCATGTCCGCGGTAATGGACTTCTGGGTTGCCTATAACAGTTCATAGACAAGTGAAAGTGGATACTCTAAAACTCGCAAGATAAGCGTGAGTGCTATGGATGGCCTTCTCGTAGGGAGACGGAAGTGGATCCATAGTGGTGTATTGAATGGTGAATATGTGGACTCGTGTTCGCCACCTCAAAATAGTTACTTGCAGTCGTAGTTCAGGATAGCCACCGAGTCAAAGCTGGCTTGCTGCAGTTAAACTCCACCACCCCCTTTGGATACTGATGCATATGTAGCTAGTTCTGATGTAAGTCTTGCTGGGTACATTTTTACTCACGTTTGCCTATTTTATGTTTTTGCAGAGAGACGTCAGTCTCGCTAGTAGTTCCGTGTGGACTTCGACGTTTAGCATGATACCTCAGCTACGATCTTGTGCCCTCAGCAGGATCTGGTAGATAGTCAGGCTTCTCAGCCTTTTTCATTTGTAGATGTCTGTACTCAGACATGTTAAGCTTCCGCATGTGCTTGTTGCTTGTATGCTCTGAATGTTGGGTCATGAGACCCATGTTTGTAATATCTCACTCCTCGGAGCCTAATGAATAAATACTTTGAGTCGTAGAGTTATGTTGTGATGCCATGTTGTATTTACACATATCGAGCATATTGTGTGTATGATTGAAATGCTTGGTATGTGTGGGATCCGACAATCTAGTTGTTTATCTTTGGCAGCCTCTCTTATGGGGAAATGTAGTCCAGTGCCTCCTTGAGCCATAGTAGTCCGCTACAGCCCGGTTCACCGGAGTCCTGCTAGCCCAGCACTACTGCTCAGGACACTTGACTGGCCG
The DNA here is from genome assembly GCA_032464435.1 of Aegilops umbellulata. Lineage (NCBI taxonomy): Eukaryota > Viridiplantae > Streptophyta > Magnoliopsida > Poales > Poaceae > Aegilops > Aegilops umbellulata. The sequence goes on from CP136059.1 coordinate 6,035,932, forward strand.
GCATGTGTTTCACTTCGTTCCTGTGTTTGTCCCTTCAGGGAAATGTCACGCGGTGACATCCGGAGTCCTGCCTAGCCTGCTACAGCCCGGGTTCCCGGAGTCCTGTTAGCCCAGTGCTACAGCCCGAATTCACACGCTGCTGACCGACATGCTCAAAGTTGATTCATGTATGCCTGTCCCCATGGGTTAGTGCCGCTTTGGTTTCACGACTAGCCATGTCGGCCCGGGTTCTCTGTCATATGGATGCTAGCAACACTATCATATACGTGAGCCAAAAGGCGCAAACGGTCCCGGGCCAGGTAAGGTGGCACCCGTGGGAATACCGTGCGTGAGGCCGCAAAGTGATACGATGTGTTATATGCTAGATCGGTGTGACTTAGGATCGGGGTCCTGACAGCGTTGGTATCAGAGCCTGACTGCCTGTAGGATTACCAAGCCAAACTGGTCGAAGTTGAGTCTAGAAATGCTTTAGTTATGTAGGGGAATTGATTGTGGGAGGGAACGTAAGGCTCTTTTTACTCCTTATACCTCATGGCCTTCTGATCTGAGTCAACCTCTTCTCTTCTATGGGGATTAAGAACTAGGCCTTCTCATCTATCTATCAGTATGACGTGTTACTAATCCATAGACTTATAAGATTGTTGGATTTAAGCCCAGTTCAGTTTCTTCTACTTCCGTGTGTTCATAGCTGGTCTCGGAACCTTGATATTGTGCTTCTGAGTGGTTATGCCACCATTTTTGCAGGATGTCTCAAATGTTTTGAGCATTTACAGCCGCTATGCTGTCCGAGTCATCCCAGGTCTCTAAATAGTCTGATGCATATGCAAATCCTTTCTTCCGTTCCCGTTGTCCTTTTGGTCAGAATAAGCACACTAACCGATTAGTTGAGGTACTTTATTGCCACGACATATATGTTGGAGCTATTATTATGACCCTAGGTGTTTTGGGGAGTCACCTAGTAATCTAGCAATACTTTGTGTTCCCGGTGTGAGGATTCCGGCCACCATTCTCGAAAGCATCCCGTGATGCCACTTAGTAGTAGGCATTCTACTCCTGGGTTTTGAACCCGAGATTCACCCTACCTACCTCATGTCGATAGTGTTTGCTAGTTTCTTTAGGAAATTAGTAACCTTTGCATTAGTCCCCGAGGTCCGTGGTATTTCCTTCTTCCAAATACTATGAACCGCTTATGGCAGAAGTTCTTTGAACCAAAAGATCACAACCAGAGTGCTCTTAATGAGTTCTCCATTCTGCATTGTGAATCTGCCAGACCTACCTTTCTGCATGGGTTGCCCGGAAGAAATGTTGAGCTTTGCTCGACATACTAATCTATGCATCCACAACTCTGAAAGTTATATGTTCCTTGAGTTGACCCTCCTCAGCTGTATTCCGACCCTAGTCTATCAATTGATAGTCAGGAATAGTTGTGCATACGTGTTCGTCGATGCCTATTATTCTTGTGGTCCGTCAAGCCATTCTATTCCGGAATGACTAGGAGAAACAAACTCAAGTGCCTCATCCATTTCTAGGATTGGGTCAAAGCAGTTGTATTCCGCAGATCAAATGCAATCAAGCTTTGATTCTGTTCTACCCTTAAGTATTACCCACTTTATGTCAGGAACGTCATGAGAATTGCACCTCCTCTTATGAATTCTTGATGCAGTGATACTCCCACCATCGTCATTCATTCCTCGGCCCTCGTGTTGTTGTAACCGGAATGCCGACAAGTGAATTGTGATGTGTGAAATCAATGCTCCGAGCAACTCGTCGCTTGGTAGTAAATGGACAATATTCTCATTCTTAGCGTGTTGGTTATTAAATCATCATCCTAAGATTGACCGTGCTACCTAGTCCTTATTTCTGGTGCACTTTTCGATTAATGAGTTGAGATTATTCGAGCCCTTGCTTATTTGATCATATCTTCTTGCTCTGAAAAGCAAGATTGCTCTCGAGCTTAGTAACATATCGGTGGTTCGTGATTTTCCGAAGATCTTCTCGGAAGTATTACCTGGTTGTCACCTGACCGCTATGTTGAGTTCGTGATCAAGTTGGTTTTCTTATAAATCACCCCCTTCTCCAAGGTCTGTGTTGGATACCCCTGAGCTACTTGGTTAAGCTAAACAATAACTTGGAGAGTTGGAAGATAAAAGCTTGTCTGACTTAGTTCATGTTAAGGGATATCGTTGTGTGTGTATGTTGAAAAAAGATGATATCTCCATCGATTGGTCCTCGTGATCAGTTGTTGGGTCTATTGCCTTGCCAAAACTTTGACTTGAGTATGGGCTATCGTCAAGTCAAATCAGAGCCAACGATGTCCGTAATGTTGTCTTACTCGTGGTTGATCCCTCGAGCATACATCATTACATCTTTTGGTCTGACCAATAATATCACCGCGTTCACATGATGGTGCAAGTCCAGTGATATGGAAATTTCGATGAGTTTTTGTTGAGCCCATCAGCAGCATCTTGTCTCCTCCATGATTTGTGTTGAACATTAAGCTAGTGTTGGAAATTTTGTAAGCGTTGCCCTCGTGTCCCGTTCATGAGGTATATGTTTGAATGAAAGAAGTGACTTCCTTTGATTCACGTGCATTTGATGTAAGTTGCCGCCGTGAATTCGAGAAAGTTTGTTTTTGCTTCCTCTGGAATCATCCCAAGTCAGCCATGCACGTGCAAAGTATTCTGTGGTCTGTTAGACTGATCATCTTCGTTCCATATGAATTCCGTAGCACACCAAGCCACTGATTGATTTGTTCAAAGAAAAGAAGTTCATGCACTAATCCTGAAGGGCCCGGATGGATATGCACAAGACTTGTTATCTCAATGATGGTTCCCAATCAGAACTCGGTAGTGTTTTATTATAAGACTACTATGTTGTCATGCTTTTCTTCGATAGTGTGTTCACAGGTTTGTAGCAGAATCAGCTCATGTTTTGGAGCTTGCTATCGTAGTTCATTCCCGAGAATCTCGCAACTCCGTCTCGTCGGTTTGTGTTGCAAACTTTCTTTTCCAGACATGCTGTCTGAAATATCTTGTCTCCAACCAGATCTGAATCTCAGGCAGATATGATGGTTGGAACATTTCCAACATTTGCATGTTGTTCCCAGCTTGCACCGCCGTAGTGCCATCCTGTCATGGGTCCCATCCATTTCCGATGATAAGCAAAAGTCATCCATTGCGTTGTCTTCAACAAGGTAGTCCACATCATCCACTCTGGCGTGAGTATGCCATTCTTTCGAATTCGTTCAAACGATCGTTTGTGATTGCCTTAGGATGGTATAGAGAGATTCAATGATCTCTGTATCAAAAGTAACTCTTTTGCCACTTAAGGGAATAATTCTATGAGACACCTTTCCCAAGGTGCCCCGTTACGGGTTCATGGCAATTATTTCCTCGCCACCTTGACACCATCCACCATCTTTCTAAGCGTGGAATTATTGCCCACCAAATCAAACCCCGTCGTTTGTTCTCTCATCCCTCTCGATGTGTCTTGTGTCTCAACTCGAGATGTTTCAACATCTCATTCCGCGAGTTGAGATTGTATAGTTCGATCTTTGAGAAGATCAATCCTAGTAGAGTTTCTTTCCGTCGTCATCGCGTGGATGAAGATCTCAAAAGCGAGGATGTCACGATCAATGTATGCAACGAATCAACAAACTTATGAGGTGCAACCTGGATCGCGAAGATTGTGTTGGTCTTGTGCCCCCTCTGTCTTCTTACCTCACGTCCTGAATCTCGGGACGAGATTCTTGTTTAGTGGGGGTAGTTGTCACAGCCCTAGAAATCTTCTTGTAATTAGTGGCATTGCATCCATGCATCTTTTTCAATTTTAGTTAATTTTGAAATGGGGATGACAGAACCCCAGCACCTCCCCTGAAACCAACTAGGGTTTACTAAAATTGGTTTCAATGAACCCAAAATGCCTTCACAAAATGTTCATCATTTCTGGATTGGGCTAAAACCCCTGGCAAAAATGGTGCACACTTTTCTAGGACATTCTGGATTTTTAAATTAAATCATAAGTATTTGAATTTGGACATTTAAATTCTATAAAATATTTTAAATGTCCAAATAATCCTAAAAGCATTTGAGGGCTGTTGGAAATTGTTTCAACAGAGCCCACAACTATTCTTAGGATTTCTGGAAACGTTTTAGTATTTTTAATAAGCCCAACAGTTGCAGAGAAATAGAAAAAAAGAAGAGAATTAGAAAAAACAGAGAGAGAGAGAGAGAGGAAACCCACCTGGCCTCACCTGAGCAGCCCACCTACCTGTGCGGCCCAGCACCGCAGCTAGCCGACCCAGCCAACTGACCCAGCCCACCAGCGCAGCTCCTCCTGTCGTCTTCCTCGTCGGACAGAAGGACGAGCGCGTGCCCGACGCCCGCACGCCCACGCCCATGCCACCTCCTCCCTCCCTGCCTGGCTGGTTCCTCTTGGACGGCTCTAGACGAGCGCCACGCAGCCCCTCGACCCTCTCTCACTCTCCCTGGATCCCTCCATCTCCTCTACTCTCTCCCGCAGCACCACCGACACGCCACCATCGCCGCCGACGCCGATTGCCACAGCCACCGTGCTCCCCTCGCCTCGCTGACGCGCCAAGAAGCCCCGTCTCGTTCCCCTCTTCCTCCTCACCAAGTCAGAAGGTGCCGTGAAGCCTTGGATGCCGCCAGCTCCGCCGTTCCCCTCCTCGGCCACCGAGGATCGCCGCCGCCCGTACGTCGCCGTCCGGCCTTCTCCGAGCCTGCGTCGACGCCCTCTGCAACCACTGTGAGCTCCCGCGTCGAAAACCCCTCTCCCCCGAGCTCGTTACGCCCTGTAGCCGTTGCCCCCTTGCCGACCAAATCGCGCCGCCGCCTGAGCTCCTCACCGCCGTGGCCACGCCCACTGGAGCTCGAAGCTGAGCGCGTCACCGCGCTCAGCGCGTCACCACGGGACCGGAGCAACCATCCGTCGCTCCTTTCGTGCCCTGCGACGTCGGAACGGTCGACGTCCGAACTCCGGCCGCCGCGGACGTGCTTGCCGCCGTCGTCTCCGGCCACCCCAGCACCTGCCACCTCCACCGTTGGATGCGCCACCTCGCGGGCGTTCCAACGAGCCCAACCCTGCCTCTTCTCGTCGCCGGAATCACCGAGCGACGCCGCCGCGTCTGTGTGCCACCGGCGGTTAGCCGCCGACGTGGCCATCATTAGTGGCTAATGACCCACTAACTTACCCCTCCCGTGACACCGACAGCTGAGCCCCACGCCTAATTAGCTCCGGGTTTATTTCTCTGTCTAGATTAGTTAAATAACGCGGGGCCCACCAGTCAGAGTTGACTGCGTTGACGTGTCTGTTGACCCGACCCCACCTGTCAGTGACACAAACAACACTGGGTCACTGACCAGTGGACCCCACTGGTCAGGTTTGACCTGGACGGCGCCTGTTGACCTGCTGAGGTCAGCATGACCTAGTGCTGGTGCAATAAATCATTTTCTGGTTTTAAAATAAATCAGGAAATTTCAGAAAATGCGCTAAACTTCTAAAAATCATAGAAATTCAACCGTAGCTCAGAATGAAATAAATTATATATGAAAAATGATCGGAAAAATACAATCTATCCATCTGCACCACTTTCATGCATGTTAGAACAACTTATAGCTACTGTTTAGGACAAATCATGTAAATGGCATTTGAATTTCCACATATGGAGTTTGAATTTGAACCTTTGGTTCAAACCAACTTCATTTAATCTAGTTACTAGTTGCATTAGCTCAATCAACAGCATATTGCCATGTCACATTCATGCATCATATTGTTGCATGGCATTGATTGTGCTTCTCCTTCGTTTGCCGGTGACTGTCCCCTCTCAATAGACGACGCTCCGACGATTGTTCGATGACACCGATGAAGAACTATATTATCTTCAGAAGTGCCAGGCAAGCAAAACCCCCTTGTTCATTCCGATACAATCCCACTCTCTCGCTCCTGCTCTCTTTTACTGCATTAGGACAACAACGATTCATCTGTTACTTGCTGCGGTAGCTGAATCCCTTTATCCTTTGCATGACCTGTCATTGCCACAGTAAATAGATGAAACCCACTAGTATGAGTAGGAGTTGTTTGAGCCATGATGTGCCTACTCATTCATGCTCGTTTTTCATGCCTGCTACTGCTTAGAGTTGAGTCAGGTCTGATTCATCGGGGATGAATTGGAGGTGTGTAAACATGTCCTACTGTGTGTGAGCTAAGTGTGTGAACACGATTTGGTAAAGGTAGCGGTGAGAGGCCATGTAGGAGTACATGGTGGGTTGTCTCATTGAAGCCGTCCTCAGGAACTGAGTTCTGTGTTTGTGATCCATCAAATAGTTACTACCACACATTGGGATCCTTAATTGACTCTCTTGGCTTCTTGATCACCCTTGTCCTCTGTCTAGGAGTTGCAAAGTAGTTTCTGGTGTTTGTAGTATGCTGGGGGCCGCACGCAGCGCTAACCGTAGGGGTGGGCTGTGTTGCGGTAGGCACGTGGTCGGGCCAGCCGGGCGCCCGTTTGGTGTCTCGGAACCCCGTACACATCGTTCGGGGTCGTATGTGGAAACCTCGGTCGGACTCCATGCGGATGGAACCTGAATAGGCGATAAACCTGGACTAGAGACTCGAGTGTTTAGGTAGGCCGTGGCGGACACCCTCGCTGGGCTTCCGCTTGAAGGTTGCCGAGTACATGTCGTGTAAACGGCGATAAGTGGTGAGAGCGTGTGTGAAGAAGTACACCCCTGCAGGGTTAATATCATCTATTCGAATAGCCGTGTCCGCGGTAATGGACTTCTGGGTTGCCTATAACAGTTCATGGACAAGTGAAAGTGGATACTCTAAAACTCGCAAGATAAGCGTGAGTGCTATGGATGGCCTTCTCGTAGGGAGACGGAAGTGGATCCATAGTGGTGTATTGAATGGTGAATATGTGGACTCGTGTGCGCCACCTCAAAATAGTTACTTGCAGTCGTAGTTCAGGATAGCCACCGAGTCCAAGCTGGCTTGCTGCAGTTAAACTCCACCACCCCCTTTGGATACTGATGCATATGTAGCTAGTTCTGATGTAAGTCTTGCTGGGTACATTTGTACTCACGTTTGCCTATTTTATGTTTTTGCAGAGAGACGTCAGTCTCGCTAGTAGTTCCGTGTGGACTTCGACGTTTAGCATGTTACCTCAGCTACGATCTTGTGCCCTCGGCAGGATCTAGTAGATAGTCAGGCTTCTCAGCCTTTTTCATTTGTAGATGTCTGTACTCAGACATGTTAAGCTTCCGCATGTGCTTGTTGCTTGTATGCTCTGAATGTTGGGTCATGAGACCCATGTTTGTAATATCTCGCTCCTCGGAGCCTAATGAATAAATACTTTGAGTCGTAGAGTTATGTTGTGATGCCATGTTGTATTTACACATATCGAGCATATTGTGTGTATGATTGAAATGCTTGGTATGTGTGGGATCCGACAATCTAGTTGTTTATCTTTGGCAGCCTCTCTTATGGGGAAATGTAGTCTAGTGCCTCCTTGAGCCATAGTAGTCCGCTACAGCCCGGTTCACCGGAGTCCTGCTAGCCCAGCACTACTGCTCAGGACACTTGGCTGGCCGGCATGTGTTTCACTTCGTTCCTGTGTCTGTCCCTTCGGGGAAATGTCACGCGGTGACATCCGGAGTCCTGCCTAGCCTGCTACAGCCCGGGTTCCCGGAGTCCTGTTAGCCCAGTGCTACATCCCGGATTCACACGCTGCTGGCCGACATGCTTGAAGTTGATTCATGTATGCCTGTCCTCATGGGTTAGTGCCGCTTTGGGTTCACGACTAGCCATGTCGGCCCGGGTTCTCTGTCATATGGATGCTAGCGACACTATCATATACGTGAGCCAAAAGGCGCAAACGGTCCCGGGCCAGGTAAGGTGGCACCCGTGGGAATACCGTGCGTGAGGCCGCAAAGTGATATGATGTGTTATATGCTAGATCGGTGTGACTTAGGATCGGGGTCCTGACAAGGGTTTTGGTTGATTTGTGTCTTAAGGTGTTATTCTAGTACGAACTCTAGGGCTGTTTGTGACACTTACAGGAATAGCCCAATGGATTGATTGGAAAGAATAACTTTGAGGTGGTTTCGTACCCTACCATAATCTCTTCGTTTGTTCCTCGCTATTAGTGACTTTGGAGTGACTCTTTGTTGCATGTTGAGGGATAGTTATTTGATCCAATTATGTTATTATTGTTGAGAGAACTTGCACTAGTGAAAGTATGAACCCTAGACCTTGTTTCCTATCATTGCAATACCGTTTATGCTCACTTTTATCACTTGCTACCTTGCTGTTTTTATATTTTCAGATTACAAAAACCTATATCTACCATCCATATTGCACTTGTATCACCATCTCTTCACCGAACTAGTGCACCTATACAATTTACCATTGTATTGGGTGTGTTGGGGACACAAGAGACTATTTGTTATTTGGTTGCAGGGTTGCTTGAGAGAGACCATCTTCATCCTACACCTCCTACGGATTGATAAACCTTAGGTCATACACTTGAGGGAAACTTTCTACTGACCTACAAACCTCTGCACTTGGAGGCCCAACAACGTCTACAAGAAGAAGGTTGTGTAGTAGACATCATTGCCCCAGCAAGGCCCTTGCCGGGGCAGCGTAGGTCATCACCGGCAAGGCTCTTGCCGGGGTAAACCCACCTTGCCCCTTCGCTCTTCGCGCCTCTGGTCTTAGCGTAGCTCTGGTAGCCTTGTTCCTTGCTTCCTCTGCCCCGCCAAGCGTGGCCGCAGGTGTGGCTACAACTGCTCGTGCACAAGTAAATGGGTACAGAAGGCCCCTACTTTTGTACACCGACATGAAGAAAAAGATTGCATGTGTGCGATGGATAATGCCGAGTGGTAGTGTGTGTCCATGCATGCACGAGAGAGAGTTAGCGGTACAATTATAAAGAGAAGACGACTGTGTGGGTGTAAAAGACTAGTTGAGGTCATAATCAATGTAAAGTTGAATTCAAATATTTGAATAAGAGATCATGATGTTTGAAACCCATGCATGCATGAATATAACTAAGATATGCGCGGTGTGTTTTGGAAACGAGCATGTTGTACTATATACACATTGAACAAGGTCAGACTGATTTGAATTTGAGATACCGATGGCAGACATCGTTTGGCCACATTGCATCCGTGCATGGACACACTATTCTAATTGGAGATGATGCGTGGCTTTCGCATCACATAGCTATATCTATACCCCTATATATTATATTTATATTTTATATATATTATGCAGATAAATTTAACTTTGAAAGATGGTCGTTGGATGAAGCCAATCCGATAGTGCAGAGATGGCAAATTCGAGCACTACTGGCCATTGGATATCATCTAGATTCCACCAGATTTTGCCACATGTACAATCTAGAAGACTCCATGGTTGAACTTAAGCATAATGCACAAACCTCAAAACACAAGCACTTCTTCTTTGTTCTAGAATCTTCCGTATCAGAATTGCCCAAATGTTTTTCTACATGATTTGCCATTATTTGTTTTTCCTTTATGCTTTACAACGCAATTCCATGAATCTTAAAATAGATTAGCTTTCTTATAAAAACTAGATGCTTTTGAATGAAATGAACTATAAGAATTAAACAAACATCTACATCATGCATATATGACTCAAAGCTTACATGGTATAATGTGGTATTTATTCATAATTTGGTTGCCAAATCTCATGCGTGCAATGCACATGTACCTTACTAGTCTAAATGGTGTTTATGTGTGTTGTGCGTGTTAAACACATTGTACGTAGTATCATACACGGTTTAGATTCCGAACATCTAGCTAGAGCATACATGTACTATGATTTGAATTTAACATAAAATGGATACATATATTTGAATTTGAGATCGTATGTACATGTATTTTGTATTTATATAGGAATTTATTTCTCCTATATTCGTGTCATGTGTTGTGGAGATAATATTTAGATGGTTGTATAACTAAGGCGAATACAATCCCATTCAAATACGGAAAATGTACTCAAATTTAGTCCATATGCTTGAAAACACACATTGTTTTTTATTGTTGAGGGAAGTGCAAATTGTTTCGGTACTGTACACATTTTGTTTATTGTCCCAATTTTTTTAGTTTTTTTTGTTGTATTTGAATGCATTTCTAGTAATATAGTAAAATGGGACATGGCTCTCTCTAGTGATGAGGTGCAAATTGTCTTTTTTTGGTACATGTTAAGCTTGTTCTCCCGAAATTTCAAGCCGCACCTTGTTATGCCAAAATTTCAAGCTAGCATCTCTGTCTATCGTGCTGCGAAACTCCCGCCTCTTCAACCCACGCCTTGTTACCCCGAAATATTTAAGATATATCTTTGTCTCGTTGTACTCCGAAAACTCTCTCCATCTCAACCCATCCCTTGTGATGACCCACAAGTATAGGGGATCTATCATAGTCCTTTCGATAAGTAAGAGTGTCGAACCCAACGAGGAGCAGAAGGAAATGTAAGCGGTTTTCAGCAAGGTATTCTCTGCAAGTACTGAAATAAGTGGTAACAGATAGTTTTGTGATAGGATAATTTGTAACGAGCAACAAGTAACAAAAGTAAATAAGGTGCAGCCAGGTAGCCCAATCCTTTTCGTAGAAAAGGACAAGCCGGAACAAACTCTTATATAAGGAAAAGCGCTCCCGAGGACACATGGGAATATCGTCAAGCTAGTTTTCATCACGTTCATATGATTCGCGTTCGGTACTTTGATAATTTGATATGTGGGTGGACCGGTGCTTGGGTGTTGTTCTTACTTGGACAAGCATCCCACTTATGATTAACCTCTATTGCAAGCATCCGCAACTACAACAAAAGTATTAAGGTAAACCTAACCATAGCATGAAACATATGGATCCAAATCAGCCCCTTACGAAGCAACGCATAAACTAGGGTTTAAGCTTCTGTCACTCTAGCAACCCATCATCTACTTATTACTTCCCAATGCCTTCCTCTAGGCCCGAATAATGGTGAAGTGTTATGTAGTCGACGTTCACATAACACCACTAGAGGCTAGACAACATACATCTCATCAAAATATCGAACGAATACCAAATTCACATGACTACTAATAGCAAGACTTCTCCCTTGTCCTCAAGAACAAACATAACTACTCACAAAGCATATTCATGTTCATAATCAGAGGGGTAATGATATGCATAAAGGATCTGACCATATGATCTTCCACCAAATAAACCAACTAGCATCAACTACAAGGAGTAATCAACACTACTAGCAACCTACTAGCACCAATCCCGGACTTGGAGACAAGAATTGGATACAAGAGATTAACTAAGGTTTGGAGATGAGATGGTGCTGGTGAAGATGTTGATGGAGATTGCGCTCTCCCGATGAGAGGAGCATTGGTGATGACGATGGCGATGATTTCCCCCTCCCGGAGGGAAGTATCCCCGGCAAAACAGCTCTGCCGGAGCTCTAGATTGGTTCCGCCAAGGTTTCGCCTCGTGGCGGCGGAGTCTCGTCCCGAAAGGTTGCTTCTCTATTTTTTCTCGACGAAAGACTTCATATAGCAGAAGATGGGCGTCGGAGAGCCACTAGGGGGCCCACGAGGTAGGGGGCGCGCCCTAGGGAGGGGGGTGCACCCCCCACCCTCGTGGACAGGGTGTGGTCCCCTGGCCTTCATCTTTGGCAGGTATTTTTCATTATTTAATTTAAGGTATTCCGTGGAGTTTCAGGACTTTTGGAGTTGCGCAGAATAGGTCTCTAATATTTGCTCCTTTTCCAGCCCAGAATTCTAGCTGCCGGCATTCTCCCTCCTTATGTAAACCTTGTAAAATAAGAGAGAGTAGCCATAAGTATTGTGACATAATGTGAAGTAACAGCCCATAATGCGATAAATATCGATATAAAAGCATGATGCAAAATGGACGTATCAACTCCCCCAAGCTTAGACCTTGCTTGTCCTCAAGCGAAAAGCCGATAACAATAAATATGCCCCCATGTTAGAGGTAGAGGTGTCGATAAAAATAAAATACGGACATGAAGGCATCATGATTATTCTCATAACAGCAACATATACAGATATTGTCATATGATTACTTATGCTCAAGTGATGATCAATTCACAATGCAAAACTATGAATCAGAAACCTTATTGAGAACCAACAAACTATAACCTCAGTGATTGAAGCAATTGCAATTTATCATAACGTCGGAAAGAGTCTATGTTAGAGCTAAAAAGCAAGTCCACATACTCAACCATCATCTAGTCCTTTATAATTGCTAACACTCACGCAATACTTGTGGTTACGAAGTTTTAATCGGACACAGAGAAAGATAGGGGCTTATAGTTTTGCCCCACAACCTTTTACCTCAGGGGTAATGTCAACAATAATAACTCATGCTCCCCTACATCCAATTAGATATATATATCATGTTCTTTCCAACATGTTGTGCTTGCCAAAGGATAAAATGAAAAAGGAAAGGTGAAGATCACCATGACTCTTGCATAAGGTAGAAAAATAATAAAAGATAGGCCCTTCGCAGAGGGAAGCAGAGGTTGCCATGCGCTTTTAAGGTTGGATGCACAAAATCTCAATGCGAAAGAACGTCACTTTATATTGCCCCTTGTGATATGAACCTTTATTATGTAGTTTGTCGCTTTTATTACTTCCACATCACAAGATCGTATAAAGCTTATTTCTCCCACACCAATCAATCATACATATTTAGAGCAATTTTTATTGCTTTGCATCGATGACAACTTACTTGAAGGATCTTACTCAATCCATAGGTAGATATGGTGGACTCACATGGAAAAACTGGTTTAAGGGTATTTGGAAGCACAAGTAGTATCTCTACTTGGTGCTGACAATTTGGCTAGGATGAGGGGGAAAGGCAAGCTCAACATGTTAGAGGATCCATGACAACACACTTTATCTCAGATATAAGAAAACAAAACTCATCACGTTGTCTTCCTTGTCCAACATCAACTCTTTAGCATGTCATATTTTAATGAGTGCTCCCAATCATAAAAGATGTCAATGATAATATATCTATATGTGAAACCTCTCTTTCCTAATTACTTCCTATTAATTGCAACAATGACCAACGCTATGTCTGCCAACTCCCAGCAACTTTTAATCATCATCCTCTTTCTATGTGAAGTCACTACTTTCAATAAGATCAGTATGAACTTTTTGTTTCCTTTTATTCTTTTTCTTCTTTTTTATTTTATTCACTCAAGATCATAGCAAGAAAATCAAGCCCTTGACTCAACACTAATCTTTATTATATAGCTCACGAACTCGATTACATAGAGAGATCATAAAGCAAAACTCAAAACTAGATCATGCCATGACTTTATTCTACTAGATCAAGATACTACTAATAGGATCGAACTAAGAAAAAAGTAAAGATATGAGTTGTGATTGTGATACGATACCGGGGCACCTCCCCCAAGCTTGGCAGTTGCCGAGGGGAGTGCCCATACCCATGTGATTATGTCTCCTTTGTTGGCAAAGAAGGTGGAGGTGTTGTTGATGATGTGGGCTTGCCGTCCACCTTCCATGGCATAGGCTCACCATCATAGAAGGATGATCGAGTCTCCGGAATCTTCAAATCTGCAGCCAAACTCATCCTTTTGAATCTATATTCATACTCACAATTTTGATTTTGCAGGTCATAGATTTGGGCTTGGAGGTGCTCGATCTTCTCATGTAGCTTGAAGATGGCCTCCTCGGTGTTCTTGGCATCCGGCTCGTAATTGTTGGTGAACTCCGCGAGCATCGTGTGGCTAGTGTTGATTCCACGCTCCACCATCCCCTGGCACTTGAAAACTTGTTGCTTCATTGCCTCGAGCCTCGCCTCCAAGCTTCCGGTTCCCTTTGGTCCCTCAGCATCGCGGATGTGCAGCAACCCATCATGCATCTCAATGGTTTGAGGGTGTCGCAGCACCTCCGCGAGGTAAGGGTTGATTACCTTCTCGAAGAACTTGTCCTTGGAAGCACTTGGGGACGTCATGATGATCTAGATCTGTCAGAAAAACAGCTCGAAACAAGAACAGAGGAGATTTGCGTGATACGGGAGTCAAAACCTTCGGGAGAATATATAGTGAATTTTTACCGACCAAAATACGTATCGTGCAAGAAAACGGAGTCCGGAAGGCACACAAGGTGCTCACGAGGTAGGGGGCGCGCCCAAGGGGGTAGGGCGCGCCCACCACCCTCGTGGCCTTCCAGGACTGCTACTTATTTTTCTATTTTTCTAAATATTACAAAAACAGAGAAATATTGCCTTGAAAATTGTTTTGGAGTCGGTTTACTTACCGTACCACATACCTATTCCTTTTCGGAGTCTGAAACGTTCTAGAAAGTGTCTCTTATGTATTCCTCCCGGGTTACGGTTTCAATAATATTGGTTTCAACATTTATGGGATTACCTGAGATATAATGTTTGATTCTTTGACCGTTTACCACCTTCAGATTTGTGCCTTCGAAGTTGTTGATTTTTATGGCACCGGAACGATAGACCTCCTCGATAACGTAGGGCCCTCCCATTTAGAGAGAAGTTTTCCTGCAAAAAATCTTAAACGAGAGTTGTATAGCAATACATAATCCACTACGTTAAACTCACGCTTTTGTATTCTTTTATCATGCCATCTTTTAACTTTTTCTTTAAACAACTTGCATTTTCATAAGCTTGGGTTCTCCATTCATCAAGTGAGCTAATATCAAATAACCTCTTCTCACCGGCAAGTTTGAAATCGTAGTTGAGCTCTTTGATAGCCCAATATTCCTTATGTTCTAGTTCGAGAGGTAAGTGACATGCTTTTCCATAAACCATTTTATACGGAGACATACCCATAGGATTTTTATATGTGTTATGTATGCCCATAATGCATCATCAAGTTTCTTGGACCAATTCTTTCTAGAGCTATTGATAGTCTTTTGCAAAATTAATTTGAGCTCTCTGTTACTCAATTCTACTTGACCACTAGACTGAGGATGATAAGGAGATGCAATTCTATGATTAACATCATATTTAGCTAGCATTTTACGGAAAGCACCATGAATAAAATGTGAACCACCATCAGTCATTAGATATCTAGGGACTCCATACCTCGGAAAAATAACTTCCATAAGCATTTTAATAGAAGTGTTATGATCAACACTACTAGTTGGAATAGCTTCTACCCACTTAGTAACGTAATCAACAGCAACTAAAATATGTGTATATCCATTAGAGGCAGGAAAAGGTCCCATATAATCAAAGCCCCAAACATCGAATGGTTCAATAACAAGTGACTAATTCATAGGCATTTCTTGACGTCTACTAATGTTACCAATTCTTTGGCATTCATCACAAGACAAGACAAACTTACGAGCATCCTAGAAGAGAGTAGGCCAATAAAAACCGGATTACAATACCTTATGTGCAGTTCTATCTCCAGCGTGGTGTCCTCCATAAGCTTCGGAGTGGCACTTGCCTAGGATCTGTTCCTGTTCATGCTCAGGTACACAACGTCTAATAACCTTGTAAAATAAGAGAGAATATCCATAAGTATTGTGACATAATGTGAAGTAACAACCCATAATGCGATAAATATCGATATAAAAGCATGATGCAAAATGGACGTATCACCTTGCTATCCCAAAATTACAACGCGCGTGAAAACTCCCACCTTCTGCGAAATCCCGACACACGGAATGCCTGTGATACCCCTGAACCAAAAGAACCGCCTAGCTCAAATCAATGGGGGTAATTTCATAACTTACCCGACATTTCGGACAAGCGCGTCCCTAAGCCATGGTTCCCCACTCCCATCCCATCAGCCCGCCCATTCGTACACCGAGGCCGTGAAACCCCACAAAGCCCCACACCCTCCTCCGTCTGCCACCCAGCCGGAGCCTCTTCCCCGACGACGTCGTCCACAGCAACACCTCAACGTCCCTCATCCACCGTACCAGATGATGATCCGTCAACGATCTCGTCGTCCCGTCAGTTCAGCCACCCCGTCCTCCACCTCCAAGGAGCTGCCCCTACGTTCCCCTCATCTTTCGCGCCACCTCCATTCCCACACCGCTGTCTTCACATGCACCACCGGAAGAGCAGCATCATCACCGTTTCCTCGGATGAAGCTGAGGCCTAATCGGCGCCACTAAAGAGGTTGTACACTAATCACCTCATTTTCTTCTTGATTCAATCTCACGGTGCTACCAGCGCTCGGTCCCGAGCCGACATGGCGCGGCTCCACCCACAGCGGCGTCGCCGGCCACTTCCTCCATGGTGTCGCACCCTAGGCGGCAACGTCCACATTAGTAGGAGCTCCTGCTACTTTAGCTCTTGCTCGTGATGCTGCTCTACTCTTTCTCGCGGTCCCGTGCCTGGTCTGCTCTTGCTCTTGCTCGTGTTGCTGCTCTCGCTCCTGCTCTTGCTTGCGATGCTGGTCCGATTTAGCTACACTTCAGTCTACTGAATCGACTTTTGGGTCAGTCGATTTTCAGGGGGTGGGGGGGCTCGCCGGAGTTAAGGAAGAACTAGCCGTAGCGGGGAGGGGGGATCGCCGGAGAGGTACCACACTATCTATCTTAGGGTTCAGGGTAGGGGCGGTTGTGGTGGTGGGGCGATGGCGTGGGGATCGCCGGAGAAAAAGCTCGGCACAGGGGGGCCTAGAGGGATGGCCGGGGCGGCGGCGGACTGGCGGCGAGGAGTGGTTTCAAGGCGAGCAGGGCGGCGCACCGCCGGCCGCGGGCGGCGAGGGGCGGCGGTTTGGCCGGTGGTGGCTGGCGGCTTAGGGGGGTGGATGTTGAAGATGAACTGCAGGCCCTTGATTTTGTATTCAACGGCTGGAAAATCAACTGACTAGAGATGAAAAAGTCAGTCGACTCACGTGTAGCCTCACCCCTACTAGTGCGTTCAGTTTTGACAATAAAATTCAGTTTTGACAATAAAATTCAGTTTTGACATCAAAATTCAGTTTACAGTTAAGTTCAGTTTCGACAGTTAAATTGAGTTTCGACAGTTAAGTTCAGAGATGAGCAGCTAATGTATTTTACATCCATCACTTTGTGGTTATGTATTTTACGTCATCTATTAGAGATGCTGTCGGTGTCAAAACTGGCGGATCTCGGGTAGGGGGTCCCGAACTGTGCATCCAGGCGGATGGTAACAGGAGACAGGGAACACAATGTTTTACCCAGGTTCGGGCCCTCTTGATGGAGGTAAAACCCTACGTCATGCTTGATTAATATTTATGATATGGGTTGTACAAGAGTAGATCTACCACGAGATCAAGGAGGCTAAACCCTAGAAGCTAGCTGTAACGCCCTCGATGCGGCTATATCTCCCACGTGTCGAGGCACGACTTAGAGGCATAACCGCATTGAAAGCAATGTCACAAGTGAGGTAATCTTCACACAATCCATGTAATAAATAAGGGGAAAAAGATACATAGTTGGCTTACAGTCGCCACTTCACACAATACATAAATAAACATACATCATTCAAATTACACTCAAGGTCCGACCACGGTACCAAAATGAAAGAAGACTACCCCAAATGCTACATAGATCCCCGGATCTCCCCAACTGGGCTCCACTACTGATCATCTGGAAAAGAAACATAGTAACGACCACGTTCCTCGTCGAACTCCCAAGTGAGCTCGGTCGCGACATCTGCACTGGCATCGTTGGTACCTGCAACTGTTGTGGTAGAATCTGTGAGTCACGGGGACTCAGCAATCTCACACCCGCGAGATCAAGACTATTTAAGCTTATAGGTAGGAAAAGGGTTGTGAGGTGGAGCTGCAGCAAGCGACTAGCATATGGTGGCTGCAACGCAAAAGAGAGCGAGAAGAGAAGGCAAAGCACGGTCGTGAAGCTAGAAGTGATCAAGAAGTGATCCTGAAACGACCTACGTCAGACATAACTCCAACAACCGTGTTCACTTCCCGGACCCCGCCGAGAAGAGACCATCACGGTTACACACGCGGTTGATGTGTTTTAGTTAAGGTCAACTTCAGGTTTTCTACAACCGGACATCAACAAATTCCCATCTGCGTCATAACCGCGGGCACGGCTTTCGAAAGATAATACCCTGCAGGGGTGTCCCAACTTAGCCCATTATAAGCTCTCATGGTCAACGAAGGATATTCCTTCTACCAGGAAGACCCGATCAGTCTCGGAATCCCGGATTACAAGACATTTCGGCAGTAATAAAACAAGTCCAGCAAAACCGCCCGATTGTGCCGACAAATCCTGATAGGAGCTGCACATATCTCGGTCTCAGGGCACATCCGGATAAGTCAAGCTACGAGTAAAACCAGGCCTCGAGTTGCCACAAGGTGGCCCCGCAGGTTGCTCGGTTCGGGCCAGCACTTAGAGAAGCACTGGTCCGGGGGGGCTAAAATAAAGATGACCCTCGGGCTCGCGAAAACCCGGGGAAAAAAGGGTAGGTGGTGGCAAATGGTAAAACCAATGTTGGGCCTTGCTAGAAAAGTCTTATTCAAAGCGAACTGTCAAGGGGGTCCCATAAATCACCCAACCGTGTAAGGAACGCAAACTCCGGGAACATAACACCGGTATGACGGAAACTAGGGTGGCAAGAGTGGAACAAAACACCAGGCATAAGGCCGAGCCTTCCACCCTTTACCAAGTATATAGATGCATTAATTAAATAAGAGGTATTGTGATATCCCGACAAGTAAACATGTTCCAACAAGGAACAACAAGTCCATGTTCCAACAAGGAACAAACTTCATCTTCACCTGCAACTAGCAACGCTATAAGAGGGGCTGAGCAAAAGCGGTAACATAGCCAATCAACGGTTTGCTAGGACATGGATGGTTAGGGGCTGACATGGCAATATGGGTGGCATGAAATAGCAAGTGGTAGGTATCGCAGCATAGGCATAGCAAAAGAGCGAGCATCTAGCAAGCAAAGATAGAAGTGATTTCGAGGGTATGGTCATCTTGCCTGCAAGGTTCTCAGAGTTGTCAAAAGCTTGGACCTCGAAAGCGTTCTCAACAGGTTCCTCGTTCACGTACTCGTCTCCCGGCTCTACCCAAAGCAAGAAAAACAAGCAAAGGGGACAAATATCAATCACGATGCAATGCGCAAGCAACATGATGCAAAACATGGCATGATATGCGAGATGTGATATGCAATGCATATGAATGCTCCGGAAGGACAAGGATGAACAAGGAATAATCTTGGAAAACCAAGTATTCCACTGGATAGGTGAGGTGATTTCGGTTGAAATCGATATAAAGATCACCGGAATCGGATGCACGGTTTGCAAATGACAAGCAAAACAAGAATGACGATAATCTGCCATTAACAGCATGATGCTACTTAGCAAGCAACAAGCAAATAATCTACTGCATCCAAACATATCAACAAAGCATATTACAGTAATCTACTCAAGATGCTTGACAAAAGATGAACACTGAGCTACGGCTAAATCACATCATAACAGGTTGAAACAAGCATGGCAAAAGTGCAAAAGATAACAGGTTCACAGACTTAGTGAAATAACAACATAGCAGAAATTAACATCAGGATGACATGTTTAGAGCAATGAAACAACATCCTAAAGGAACAGGACATAGCAAAGTAAGGCATGGCATGAATCTACTCAAAGCACTTGACAAAAGTCCCTAACTGACCATAAGCCAAAAAGGATAATAAAATATGATTACACCCATGTCAAACAAGCAAGTTTCGTTACAGGTTTCAGACTTAGCAGAAAACTGGACATGGCAGAAAACTAATAACGACTAGGCATGTTCGTGAGCTCGATGCACTCACTACAGAGCATTGCATGATAAAATAAGCATACATACATCAATAAGACATGTCATAGGAACTAGACATGTCAAGAATAACATCATATCATGCAAGGATCAACTACACCAAGCTTGGCAAAATCGAATAACACGTAAACAATCTGCCAGCCACATTTTGTAGCAAAAGTAGAGCTCCATTGACTCAAGCTATGGCACTCCATAATTGCAAACAAAGGCATGGATGCATAGAGCAAATACTCAAGTCCAAAACTCCCTTACTGATCATGCTCAAATTATGCATAGATCTCTCAGAAACAATATGAATACATGGCATGAAAATAACAGCAGTCAGGGACTGAAATCACTAAGTCTCTGAAATCAGCAACATCAAGTGACCTAGTTTGCATACTTGTGCTAGTCACCACATAGATCACAAAAATACATGTCAAAATTATCTGGAAAGGTAACATGGCATATTACAAAACTCATGTAGGACTCAACTTCATAGTAGGTACACAACAATCATGGAAAAAATGACAAAAGTGCATGTTCAGATAAGATCCAGCCACTAACATCAACTAGCCCTCTTCTAACAGCATTTCGGGCATCAATATGACATCAAATGAAAATCAAGCAATGTAACTGAATGATGCACTCTTCGAGATGAACAATTTGACATATTATACGCGCAAAATGGAGCTACGGATGCAAAGTTATGGCATGATGAACATGTGAAGATGATGCAAAAATTAAATGACTTGGTGAAAAAAAAGAGAGGGGGAGAAGTCAACGGGCTCGGGATCCAGATCTGGATCGGGTCGAGGCGGGGCCGGCGACGGCGGCGGCGCGGTGCCGGTGGCCGGAGGCGGGGAGGCGCGGCGAAGGCGGCGAGGCGGAGGCGGCCGCGGCGCGGGACGGCAGGGTGGCGCGCGGACGCCGAGGAGCTCGGGGCGCGGGGAGGCGGCGGCGGCCGCGGACCCGGCGCGGGACGGCGACGACGGCGGTCGCCGGCGACGGCGCGGAGGGCGGCGGTGGCGGCGGGCTGCCGCGGCGGCGGGGTCGGGCGCGCAGGCGCGGGGCGACGGGCGGCGGCTCGGGCGAGCGGGCCCGCGGGGGCCGGCTGCAGGCTCGGGCGGGCCCCCGGCGGTGAAGTGGGCGCGGAGGGCGGCGGCCAACGGGGACGTGACACGTGGCGGCGGCGGGGCGGTCCGGACACGTACGGCCGGCAGGTTTTTGTCTGGCGGTGGCGTGGGAAATGGATCTAGGGTTAGGGTGGTTTTGCCCGTGATTTGAGGAGGGGGGAGGTGTTTTTATAGCTAGGAGGAGCTAGGAGACTCCAAATGGAGAGCGGTTTTCGCCCACGCGATCGTGATCGAACGGCGGAGGACATGGGAGTGACTTAGATGGGTTATTGGGCTGTTTTGAAGGGGTGTTGGGCTGCAACACACACGAGGCCTTCACGGTTACCCGGTTAACCGTTGGAGTACCAAACGAACTCCGGTTGACCCGAAACTTGACAGGCGGTCTTCCGGTGCTATACCGAAGCCACATGTCAAACCTCGGTCCATTCCGAGAATGTTTAATACCCGCTCACGAAGAAATGTAAAAGGGGACGCCGGGGAACATAGGAGCGCCGGATTGCAAAACGGACAACGGGGAAAATGCTTGGATTTATGAGACGAACACGTATGCGAATGCGATGCACATGATGACATGATATGAAATGAATGACATGACCAAAATACACAACGAAGGGAAAACCCAACCACGGAGGAAATATTATATCACAATGCCGAAAATGGCAACAGTTGGATTACAAATATGGCAAGTTACATCCGGGGCGTTACACTAGCCTACGGTATGATTGTTGTATGTTGGAGTTGTCCTACGGACTAAAACCCTCCGGTTTATATAGACACCGGAGAGGGTTAGGGTTACACAAAGTCGGTTACAATGGTAGGAGACCTGAATATCCGCATCGCCTAGCTTGCCTTCCACGCCAAGGAAAGTCCCTTCCGGACACGGGACGAAGTCTTCAATCTTGTATCTTCATAGTCCAGGAGTCCGGCTGAAGGTATAGTCCGGCCACCCGGACACCCCCTAATCCAGGACTCCCTCAGTAGCCTCTGAACCAGGCTTCAATGATGACGAGTCCGGCGCGCAGATTGTCTTCGGCATTGCAAGGCGGGTTCCTCCTCCAAGTTCTTCATAAAAGTTTTGTAAACACCAAAAGTAGTGTCCGACTCTGCAAAATAAGTTTCCACATATTGCCATAGAGAGAATAATATTAACACAAATCTAATCTGTTGATGTATCCCGTAGCGTGACATCACACTATGGCCAAGCTTTTATTCGAATCGTTTTTACTTCCCCACCTCAGCACATTTTGCGAGGCGGTTTCCTTGGCACGTCTTGTCAAAGCAGAGATCGTGTCCCCCATTTACGGGATCCTCATCAATACAGACGTGGGTAACCCAACCGCGCCATTTATCACGACGCTTGGGAGATAAGCGAGTTTTACCAGGCTGGTGGGGACGCATAGCCGCATCCGCCCATATAAGGGGATAAGGATCCACCTTTTTACCTACGCCTTCTTCCTCCTTTGCCTATCCATCTCTTGCGCACCCGAGCTCCAGCGCCCAAGTCCGCACTTCCCACCTCAACCTTCTCCAGCCATGTCCGGAGCGGGAGGCAAGTGGATGGTCTCCTCCGTTACGGAGGGCCATGTCAAAAAACTAAGGAAGGCCGGATACTTTTCCAACAACATCGCGCACCGGCTTCCTGAAGAGGGGCAGCTCCTTCCCACCCCTAGGCCCCATGAGAGGGTCGTATTCCTTCCCCACTTCCTCCGTGGACTGGGTTTTCCACTCCACCCATTTGTCCGGGGACTCATGTTCTACTATGGCCTGGATTTCCACGATCTGGCCCTGAACTTTATCCTCAACATATCGGCGTTTATCGTCGCGTGCGAGGCCTTCCTCCGCATCCGCCCCCATTTCGGCCTTTGGCTCAAGACTTTCAACGTCAAGCCAAAGGTGGTGCGCGGCAACCAGGCGGAGTGTGGAGGCGCCATGGCGGGCAAGATAGCCAATGTCCTATGGCTCGAGGGCTCTTTTGTGGAGACCCTGAAGGGGTGGCAATCGGGGTGGTTTTACATCACCGAGCCACGCGACCCTGAATGGGTCGCAGCCCCCGAGTTCCGATCCGGACCCCCTACGCGGCTCACGTCCTGGAAAGAGACGGGCCTGTCGTGGGGCAACGAGGAAGAGGTGACCGGACTGCAAACATGCATCCTATCCCTGGTGAACAAGCGGCTCAAGCTTGTCAATATAGTCCAGGTCATGCTCGTCCACCGGATCCTCCCGTGTCAACAACGGGCTTTCACTCTGTGGGAGTTCGATCCGACGCAGCACCAAACCTTGAGCAGGCTCTTCGACACGACGTACGAAGATGCCTGGAAGGTGCTATTCAAAGGCGCCGAAGCTCCCGCATCCGCGTCCGAGGACCGCGGATTCAGCACGCAGCGTCCAGCTAGCGCGGTGAGTTATCTTTACCTTTTACAGGACATTTGTTTCTCATAGTTTGACTCTATGCGGGATCTAAACTCCCTTACCTTTGACATGAGTGGCAGGCGAAGTCCGGAGAGGTCAACTGTCCGACCCCTTTGCCCGAAGACCCAGCAGATGCTCATTTATCGAAGCTGCTGGCTCCGGCATCTTACGTGGTACCGGAGAAGAAGGCCACGGGGACTCGAAAGGGTTCCCGACGTATGGTGGTGTCGGACTCATCGTCCGATGACTCCGAGACGCACTCCTCCCGTGAAGACGAGGAGGAGGAAGAAGAAACCTCTCCCCCTCCAGCGGGGGAGGAAAGAAGAGGAAGGCCGCCCTAATAGGGGAGGCCGAAGGGTCCAAGAAGGGGAAAACCCTTCCGCCGGACTACTCCCCCGACGTCGACGAGGGCGAAGGGGAGTGGTCGCAAAGGGCCAGGCGTCCGGCGGGATCGTAAGTATTCGGATACTAGAGTAACTCATAGCTTTCCTTTGTTGCGCAGATTTTCCTTATGTCAAATATAATCATGCAGTCCGCCCAAGGCCGGTCTCGACGAGTCATCGAGCGGCTCCTTGGATTCATCGGACGTGAACTCAGTTCCGCCCGCTGCCTCCCCCCGTACTGCGGATGACGCCGAAGTGGCGTCGCGACGAGCTCCGGGCCAAGAGGAGGTGGTCCTGGAGGAGCCACGAGGCGACCTCCCGGACTCCAGGAGTAAAGGGGACAAGACCCCCAGGGCTCAAAGTCCGGCTTTGAGCCGGACACCGCGCCAGAATCTTCAACGGTTCCGGACTACGGTAGGCGAACTCCTTCTAAGAGGAGCAAGCCTTCTGAGCCGGTGGCCTCCGTCCAACCGGAGGTGCCGGACAATCTGCTGGAGGTGCTTAACGGCGCCTCCATCGATGAGGAGCACCGTACTATTATGAGTACGGTGATCAAAAAGGTTTAGTCCGCCAAGAGCGGACTGACTGAAGCTTGCGCTAGCCTTCTAACAGGCTTCGAGGCAAGTAAAAATGTGTAAAAATATTACCGCATAGACAGTAGCCCCTGATGCTCTGTTTGGCGTTCGGAAAGAAAAACCGAATAGAGGATCAAATAAATTCGCAGGAGTCTAAAAAAATAAGTCAATATGCGTGTGCAGGCTTCGCTGCTTGCTACCGCCGCACTGACTGCGGAGGTAGGCACCCTGAAGCAGGGTCTCGAGCGGTCCGAGCAGGAGCTCGGCCTTGCCAGGCGGCAGCTCAAGGAGAAAGGAGGTAAGAGATACCTTATAGAAATATATAAAAATATGCAATTGCAAAAAATGACAGGATTATGCTACTTATTGCAGGGGCCACAACTGAGGTGGCAACCCTCAAGCAGGCGCTGTCCGAGGCCGAGAAGAGAGCGGCCTCAGAGCGCAACGAGCGGGAGAAATTTGAGGCGCAGGTCGACGAGGCGCAGCAAGAGCTTCAGGCTCTCATGAAAAAACATGAGAGTTTGGAGCTTGACTCGAAGACGCAAGCGTCCGAGCTTGCTGCGGCCGTCAAGACAGCCGAGTCTGCCAAGGCCGAAACCCAGAAGGCCCTCGATGAATTGGATGTGGTGAAAAAGATAGCGGCGGGAAAGGCATTTTTTATGCAAAGCAGACATATAAAAGTAAGCTACTTTTTACTTACCCAAATCCGGAGCTCTCCAGGGGTGTTCGCAGATCTTCCCCGTAGCGTATCTGATGCCGCCACATTCTATCGACCCGAAGAAGGTAGCTCGACGGAGAAGGTGTTCTGGTCTCAGTATGCTGAGGCCGGACACCCTGTGCCCTTAAGCGGCCAGCTGAAGCAGCTGGTCGAGCTCCATAAGGCGGCCGAACAGGCCATGAAGGGCTTCATAGTTCGGCTGTGGCCTGGAGAGGCCCTGCCTGGGAGCTACTTCGGACTGGTGCGGCTGCTGGTGGAGGCCTGTCCAAGGCTCAAGGTTATCAAGCGCTCCGTCTGCATCGAAGGAGCCCGGAGGGCCCTTGCCCGCGCTAAGGTGCACTGGAGTAAGCTGGATGGCGAGAAGCTTGTGAAGGACGGGCCTCCACCGGGGAAGGAGCATCGCAAACCCGAGAACTATTATAAGGATGTGCTGAAGGGCGCCCGCCTTGCGGCAGATGAATGTAACAAGGATGTAATTTTTGAATGAACTCGCTCATGTTGTCCTGTGCGCTGAAAACTTGTTCATTTGCGCTAAGCAATGCTTGTTGAATTGAAAATATTACTTTCTGTGCGGCCGTTTATCAAAAAATTGAGAGATGGCCAGTCATCGGCTTCTGCCCCCATGCCACTAGTGCTGGGGTGTTCGGGATAAACCTGAGCGCTCTTTTTCCCATGTTTGGGTCCTTCGAGGGAGGCGCTCAGCACAATGAACAAGGCAATCGGACTATAATGCTTGAACACTCTCACTTAGCCATAGAACTCTATAATTTTAAATTTCGGCGAAGCCCCTAGTATTCGGAAGACCGAGTTCAGGGCGCTATCCACGCCTTGGCCGGACAGAATCCGGTTCCTCGCTCTAAGCGGCATAAGTCTTTAAGGACCCGAAAAACCTCTCGAACAGCGACCGGTCTCTTGCCTTACCATGACAGTCAGTTTTAGCTTTCTCTACTGAGGTGCTCAGCCCAGCTCAACTGGGGCACAATCGCAGTAGTTCTCCTAGTGCTACCTTAGCCGATATAGCGGAACGTAAGGCACCAAAACATAGGATCCGGGTAAACCCAACTATTGACCCAAATCATGATTCGGAGCCGATGCATATAGTGCTATAAGTTCGAGGTGCCGCACTTGTGAAAGTGTTCGGACTTCTCACACCATATTAAGGGGTACTGGAGCCCCTGGCGTATTTTTCGTACCACACTGTACGGCTGCAACATGTCATTAATGAACATATATATAAAAAGAGAGTAATGCAAAAAATAGACAAGAAGCTATGCATTGTTTATAAGAAGGCTGCTATCCAAGCAGAACGATACAAATACTGCAATAAGCAAAAGAAATTGGACTATTTAACATGTCCTGTCCAGGGGCAGGCCACGGAATTGTATTTAAAACAGGTATAGTGCTCGTAATAGAGACCACCTGGGAGTTCCATAATGCGGCATGGCTTGTCTTCTTCCCTGGCTCTTGCATCGTTTGTGCCGCAGTTGAATTGCCGAACAGGTCGTCCGAAGTATGGAGTCCTGAAAGTAAGAAAGAATAAAGAAAGAATTCGGCAGCCCCTAGTACGGTTTAAGCCGTGTTTTGGGCGTGCCGTGATGATGCCCCTTCCCCTGCGCCCATGGTATTTTGAGAGCGTAGTTATGTACGCGGAGTGTTGGTTTCGCTATTTCGCGAGGGCTGGGGATGGGGCCGCATTGCTACGCCTGCTCGGAACGTGCCAGGCGGTCTTGTTGTAGGTTACTCCGGGCGCGCTTGACAATGTCTAGCTTTTTGAAGGCCGGACTGGAGAATTGCCTGGAAAGGCCGCTCTATACTTCTGCTGCGAGCGCTGCCGTATGCTCCTCCGTTCGGAGAGAGCGTTCGGTGTTTCCATTGACGGTGATTACTCCTCGAGGGCCTAGCATTTTGAGCTTGAGGTATGCATAATGCGGTACCGCATTGAACTTTGCGAATGCGGTTCGTCCGAGCAGTGCGTGATAGCCACTGCGGAACGGTACTATGTCGAAGATTAACTCCTCGCTTCGGAAGTTATCCGGAGATCCGAAGACCACTTCAAGTGTGACTGAACCTGTACAGTTGGCCTCTACACCTGGTATGACGCCTTTAAAGGTCGTTTTGGTGGGTTTAATCCTCGAGGGATCTATGCCCATTTTCCGCACTATATCCTGGTAAAGCAGGTTCAGGCTGCTGTCGCCGTCCATAAGGACTCTTGTGAGATGAAATCCGTCAATAATTGGGTCTAGAACCAATGCGGCAAACCCGCCATGACGGATGCTTGTGGGGTGGTCCCTTCGATCAAAAGTGATCGGGCAGGAGGACCATGGGTTGAACTTTGGGGTGACTGGCTCCAGCGCATATACGTCCCGTAATGCACGCTTCCGCTCCCTCTTGGGGATGTGGGTTGCGTATATCATGTTCACCGTCCGCACTTGTGGGGGGAAACCCTTCTGTCCACTGTTGTTCGGCGGCCTGGGCTCTTCCTCGTCGTCGCTATGCAGCCCCTTGTCTCTATTTTCGGCATTTAACTTGCCTGCCTGCTTGAACACCCAACAATCCCTGTTGGTGTGATTGGCTGGTCTTTCGGGGCTGCTATGTATCTAGCACAAGCGGTCGAGTATTCGGTCCAAACTGGACGGGCCCTAGGTATATCTTTTGAATGGCTTTGTCCGTTGACCGGATTTGTAGCCTCGGAATCCGGCATTGACTGCCGTATCCTCGTTGTTGTCATTGTTAACGCGGTGTTTTTGCTTGCTCCGGCGCGACCTGCCACTTTTGTCCTTGGTATCCGAATTACCAAGGTTCTTGGTTAAGTTGTTACTGCGAGCTAGCCAGCTGTCTTCTACCGCGCAAAAGCGGGTCATGCGTGTCGTGAAGGCTGCCATAGATTTCAGCTTTTCCTGTCCCAGGTGCCGGGCAAGCCACTCGTCGCGGATATTATGCCTGAAGGCTCCTAGGGCCTCTACATCCTGACAGTCGACTATTTGGTTTTTCTTTGTTAAGAACCGTGTCCAGAATTGCCTGGCCGATTCCTCTGGCTGCTGAATCATGTGGCTTAGGTCATCGGCGTCCGGTGGTCGCACATAGGTACCCTGGCAATTGTCGAGGAATGCGGCTTCCAGGTCCTCCCAAGAACCGATCGAATTTGCCGGCAAGCTGTTAAGCCAATGTTGGGCTGGTCCCTTAAGTTTGAGTGGGAGGTATTTGATGGCGTGTAGATCATCGCCGCGGGCCATGTGGGTATGAAGGAGATAATCCTCGATCCATACCGCAGGATCTGTTGTCCCATCATATGATTTGATGTTAACGGGTTTGAAACCCTCAGGGATTTTATGATCCATTACTTCATCTGTGAAGCATAGTGGGTGTGCGGCGCCTCTGTATTGGGCTATATCACGACGCATCTCGAATGAGCTTTGTCTACTGTGTTCGGCCCGGCCGGATTTATTAGGTCCGGAGTGACGATCACCGTCATGTGCCGTACTGCGCCCCCACGATCCGTAGATCGATCTTGTTAGTCTTTCCTTGCCCTCCAGTATCTCTCGCAGGTCTGGCGCATTTTCCCGTGCCTTAGCATGTTTTGGGCAGCGCCGGGGAACGGCTTGGGTGGAGGGCCGAGAGGCCTCTCTGTCACGGCCACGAGGTGGTCGGTTGGCCATGTCATGCGCTGGTGATGTAGGTGCTTCATCCTCTAATCGGGGTAGCAGCCTGCGCTTTGGGTAACTCTTGGAGGGGCATTCGAGTTCATACTCTTTGGCCGCAAGGACTTCAGTCCATCTGTCAGCTAGCAAATCTTGATCAGCTCTAAGCCGTTGCTGCTTTTTCTTGAGGCTGCTTGCCGTGGCCATAAGCCTGCATCTAAAATGCTCTTGTTCGGCTGGATCCTCTGGCACGACGAATTCGTCGTCGTCGAGGCTTGCCTCGTCTTCGGAGGAAGGCATGTAATTGTCATCCTCAACCTCTCTGTCTGCCGCTCTCTCGTGAGGGCTGGCTTCTCCATCCTCCTATGCTGAATCTTGCTGGAGGGGGTGTTCTTCGGCGCTATCCGGAGTATTATTATCTCCCATGCCGGAATCACCGTTTTTGCTTTGGCGGGATTTAGAGCGGCGCCGCTGATATCGGCGCTTGGGGTGTTTCTTGCATGTGTCAACCCCCGCTGTTCCATCGCCATCTCCGTCTTTTGGAGTGTCCACCATATATATGTCGTATGACGAGGTGGCCTTCCAGCGCCCTACAGGTGCTGGTTCTTGATTGTCTCCTGCATCGTCGTCCATACCGTCGATGTCTTCGGAGTTGAAGTCGAGCCTGTCGGTTAAGTCGTCGACAGTGGCTACGAAGTGGGTGGTGGGTGGGCTTTGAATTTCTTCATTGTCCGTATCCCAACCTTGCTGACCGTAGTCTGGCCAGGGCTCTCCTGATAAAGAGAGAGACTTTAGTGATTCCAGAATGTCGCCGAAGGACGAGCGCTGAAAGATGTCCGCGGCGGTGAACTCCATGATCGGCGCCCAATCAGATTCAATCGGCAGGCGCGCGAGGGGCTCGGAGTCCGGAGAGGAATCCGGTCCCTCGGAGTCACAGGCCTTGCGGAGTGCGGGGCTGGTGTTTGGCTCTATCGCCTTTGAGATCGCAGCCCCCGAGGCGGCGTCCAACCACTCATCCTCGATTGTCGCAGTAGGCTCTGAATTAAGGGTCGGAACCGAAGCGTGTGCGGCCTCGAGGGCACTGTTCGGCGGCAGAGCTAGATCATGCCCATCGAAGCAGTGCGGCGCGCTCGGCTGTAGCTCAAATCCGTCGAAGATCAAGTCCCCGCGGATGTCAGCCGTGTAGTTTAAACTTCCAAATCTGACCTGATGGCCAGGGGCGTAGCTTTCGATCTGCTCCAGGTGGCCAAGCAAATTGGCCCGCAGTGCGAAGCCGCCGAAGACGAAGATATGTCGGGGAGAAAAGTCTCACCTTGGACCGCATCATCGTTGATGATCAAAGGAGCCATCGGGCCTAAAAGCGACGACACAGAGGAACTCTCAATGAAAGCACCAATGTCGGTGTCAAAACCGGCGGATCTTGGGTATGGGGCCCCGAACTGTGCGTCTAGGCGGATGGTAACAGGAGACAGGGAACACAATGTTTTACCCAGGTTCGGGCCCTCTTGATGGAGGTAAAACCCTACGTCCTGCTTGATTAATATTGATGATATGGGTAGTACAAGAGTAGATCTACCATGAGATCAAGGAGGCTAAACCCTAGAAGCTAGCCTACGGAATGATTGTTGTATGTTGGAGTTGTCCTACGGACTAAAACCCTCCGGTTTATATAGACACCGGAGAGGGTTAGGGTTACACAAAGTTGGTTACAACAGTAGGAGACCGCATCGCCTAGCTTGCCTTCCACGCCAAGGAAAGTCCCTTCCGGACATGGGACGAAGTCTTCAATCTTGTATCTTCATAGTCCAGGAGTCCGGCTGAAGGTATAGTCCGGCCACCCGGACACCCCCTAATCCAGGACTCCCTCAGATGCTATTAGAATTCCACTCAGGTTAACGTTGTCTCTCTTGTCCTGCTTGAGCCTCGGCGTCGTACAACTCACCGGAGCTGATGAAGCTATGTACCTAGGGTAGGGTCATGGACCTGTCAAACATACCCTCCCCAAGGACACCTCTAGAAGAACCAGAAACATTTGAAGAAGAATCATCATCCACTCGACCATGCAGCAGCATTCCACTCGACAGTCTTGAAGACACTCGACCGCAAAGACAATCACTCGACTACCGGGAGGCCTAAAGCCACTCTATTCTGTAACGGTCGGGAATTAAGTCGTAGCTTTAATGGTCATTATGTATCTTCATTACTAACATTACCAGTAATGTCCCTCTCTTAATGTACATTGAACCCTGTGTAACAGAGGGGAGCTGGGGTCCTAGCGCACACTATATAAGCCACCCCCTCCTCTGGAACAACGGTTCGCACCCCCTATAACTCACACGCGTATAATCCAATTGACCGCCTCCGCGCTCCGAGACGTAGGGCTATTACTTCCTCCGAGAAGGGCCTGAACTCGTAAACCTTGCGTGTACAAATCCTCCTTAGCTGGGATCTTGCCTCTACATTCCTACCCCCTTATTCTACTGTCAGACTTAGAACCACGACAGTTGGTGCCCACCTTGGGGCAGGTGTCTTGGCGACTTGTTGGAGAAGTTGCAACCTATCCGATCACCTTCATCATGGTTTTAGGCGGAGGTTTGGCTGAGGGCCGCGAGATCCGTCTCGGCGCGCTCGTGTTCATCGCCGACGACTCCGCTTGGCTTCAGGAGGCTCCACTCGACGTTGACGCGCTCCCCGTCCGCGGGGCAATGCACTTTCGCGCGTGCGTCCGCGGTGTCCTCCTGCGGCAACCGTCGACCCAGTATTGGTCAGCTCCTGTGGCGTCCTCCCTCCCTGTCTCCTGCTGACGCAAGCTTTCCGGTCGGTCGAGGCTTCAGCGGTGGGTGAGGCACGCGGTGGCCCGCCAATCGGCCACCCCCCAGGTCGCGGCGATCGAGCCCGACGAATCTCTCTACGGTCTGTTCGACCTATCGAATGGCTCTGCAGAGACTGCAACCGAGTGCGACAACAGTGATCCAACGGCGGAGGTCCTGATGGTCGATGGACCTCGTAGTCCTCCCGGATTCCCCCGCGCCGACGGTGGTGACGGCGGGGGCGATCCGTCGCATGCCCATGAGGAGTACCGCCCTGAGCCCCTCTTTTCGCAGCAGAGGGAAGAACTTCGCCTCCGGAACATGGATGCGCTTCACACTCCTATCATGAGAGGAACCCCCGAGGCCCGGGCCTTGGAGGATGCGCGCCTGGCCAACTTGGCTGAGCGAACTCGACTGGAAAACCTCCAGCGAGCACTCGACAAGCGTGCGTGACAACGGGTTCAAGAATCCAGTCGACGTCAGCTCTTTCCACCTCCGACTCAGGTATATCAAACTCCGATCCAAAATCTTATAGTTGCAGCTCGAATAGCAGAGTCAATTCAGCCCTCCCAGTCAGAAGCTGGCATAGGTCTAATGTAGATCAGAGCTTTACTCCGAGCAGCGGGAGAGCAGAATACGGCTGTGTCGCAGTCGCGGAATAGGATCCATAGCAGATCCGTTGTTGCAGATACAGTCCAGTCGGCTCACAGCCCAAGATCGCCCCCGAGGCGTGAGGAACGTGGAGACCGGCATGACCAGTACAGAAACCGTGAGCAGTATGATCACCGACTCGATCGTGATGATCGTCGTCGGGTGCCCACACCTCCCCCAAGGAGTGGATCATACGTGCCTCGACAGCAGGATGACAGACGCCCTCACAGTGTTGGGCGAAGGATTCCAGTCCACCCCAGGGAACCAGGCTTTGATGCGAGATCCATTCTCGTTCAGGGTTTGGTCGACAGGAACAGATCCCACCGAGAAGGTCATGATAGAGATGTACGCACCAGCAGCAGAGTGCACATCTCAGGTCCAGAGTGCTTCAGCAGAGCCATCAGGGCCACAGTGGTTCCTCCCAACTTTAGGTTGGCGAATGGAGTTAGTAAGTTCACTGGTGAGTCCAAGCCTGATACTTGGCTTGAGGTCTACCGAGTGGCTGTTCAGATTGGCGGCAGCAATGTTGAAGTGGCCATGAAACACTTGCCTCTTATGTTGGAGGGCTCGGCCAGAGCATGGCTGAACCAATTAGCACCCAGTAGCATTTATACTTGGGAAGATCTAGCCCGAGTGTTTGTCAGAACGTTTGAATGAACATGCAAATGACCGGCAGGGTTGACGGAGCTGCAATCTTGTGTGCAGAAGACAAATGAAACTTTGAGGGATTATATTCAGAAATGGATCACACTACATCACACGGTGGAGAACGTGTCTGATCATCAGGCAGTTTGTGCCTTCAAGGAAGGCGTCAAGTACAGAGAGTTGAATCTGAAGTTCGGTCGGACCGGAGACATGTCTCTGAGTCGAATGATGGAGATTGCCACCAAGTACGCTAATGGTGAAGAAGAGGATCGGATCCGGAGCGGCAAGCACAAGTCAGTCGCCCATGAAACCGGAGGAGGTAACTCCAGTCGGAAGCAGAAGCGCAAAGCCGAGCCAGCTGCTCCTGGAGAAACCTTAGTCGTGACTCAGGGAAAATCCAAAGGGAAGCCCAAGGGCCCATGGAACCCTAAGAAAATAAAAGATCAAGATGGAAATGATGTTCTGGACTTGCCATGCCACATTCACACCAAGAAAGATGAAGAGGGTAAAATCATTTACCCGAAACATACCACTCGGCAATGTCGGCTCCTAATCCAGTAGTTCCGAGAGAAACAACCCAAAGATAAGGAAAAAGAGTCAGACAAGGTTGAGGACAAGGAGGAGAGTGATGATGGTTACCCTCAAGTCAATTCCACTCTGATGACTTTTTCTGATGTTGAGAGCAAGAGTCGACTGAAAGTTATCAACAGAGAAGTGAATATGCTCGCTCCGGCGACACCCAGTTATTTGAAGTGGTCTCAAACTGCCATCACATTCGACCAGTCCGATCACCTGACACACATAGCCACCCCTGGGAGGCAAGCATTCGTGGTCGATCCAGTTGTCGAAGGCACTCGACTGGCCAAAGTTCTTATGGATGGTGGCAGTGGCCTGAATATTCTATATGCAGAGACATTGAAAGGGATGGGCATTCCGATGTCCAGACTCAGTGAAAGCAATATGAGTTTCCATGGAGTCATTCTAGGCAAGAAGGCTGAATCACTCGGCCAGATTGCTCTTGACGTGGTTTTCGGTGATTCCAAGAATTACCGCAAAGAGAAGTTGACATTTGAAGTTGCGGATTTCCAGAGTGCTTATCACGCTATTCTGGGCAGGCCATCTTATGCACGTTTTATGGCTCGACCATGCTATGTGTACCCCAAACTGAAGATGCCTAGTCCTAAGGGTGTGATCACTATCACTGGCAATCGAAAGAAGGCAGAAGAGGGCTTCCAGAAGGGCTCAAAGATCGCTGATGCGCAGATGGCAGTAGTGGAATTGCAGGAATACCAGAAAAATGCAGATCCGAGTGATTTGCTGCGAGCTAAGAAGCCTGCAACGGATTCAGCATTTCAGTCGTCCGGTGAGACGAAACCGATTCATATCCACCCGACTGATCCCAATGCTGCTCCGACCCACATTTCAACAAAACTCGACTCCAAATAGGAAGAAGCGCTCATCTAGTTCCTCCGTGAGAACTGGGACATCTTTGCATGGAAACCCTCTGACATGCCAGGTGTTCCCAGGGGACTGGCTGAGCATCGTTTGCGAGTCTACCCAAAGGTAAAACCGGTCAAGGAACATCTTCGACGGTCCACCGTACAGAAGACAAAAGCAATCGGTGAAGAAGTAGCTCGGCTCCTTGTAGCTGAGTTTATCCGAGAGATTTACCATTCTGAGTGGTTAGAAAATGTTTTCATGGTCCCCAAGAAGGACGACTCACTTCACATGTGCATCAACTTCAAGCATATCAATCGGGCTTGCCCGAAGGACCACTTTCCTCTCCCCTGCATCGATCAAATTGTCGATTCGACTGCGGGGTGTGAGCATTTGTCCTTTTTAGACGCTTATTCCAGGTATCATCAGATCCGTCAGTATGGATCCGATGACATAAAGACAACTTTCATCACCCCATTTGGGTGCTTCTGTTATGTCACTCTGCCATTCGGCTTGAAGAACGCTGGAGCCACGTTCATGCGGATGATTCAGAAGTGTTTACTCACTCAAATCAGTCGGAACGTGGAAGCATAAATGGATGACATTGTGGTCAAGTCACGTAAAGGTTCTGACCTACTGGCTGACCTTGCTGAAACCTTTGCCAACCTCAGAAGGTATGATATCAAGCTTAATCCATCAAAGTGGACATTCGGAGTTTCAGGAGGAAAATTACTCAGTTTTCTCATTTCTGAACGAGGGATCGATGCTAACCCTGAGAAAGTTGGTACCATACTCCGAATGAAACGCCCTGTGCGTGTGCATGATGTTCAGAAGCTTACTGGTTGTTTGGCCGCCTTAAGTCGATTCATTTCCAGACTCGGTGAGAAGGCACTACCTCTCTACCGACTGATGAAGAAGTCAGATAAGTTCAAGTGGACTCCCGAAGCTGATGCAGCATTTGCAGAGCTAAAAGCCCTGCTTTCCACCCAGCTGGTGCTCGCTGCCCCAATCAGCAAAGAGCCTTTACTGCTTTATATAGCAGCCACTGGACAAGTCGTCAGTACAGTACTTACGGTCGAGCGGGAAGAAGAGGGAAAAGCCTATAAAGTTCAGCGCCCATTTTATTATGTTTCTGAAGTTCTGACTCCATCGAAGTAGAGATACCCGCACTATCAGAAGCTTGTTTATGGGATTTACATGACCACAAAGAAGGTTGCACACTATTTCTATGACCACTCTATTACAGTCGTCAGCGACGCTCCATTGTCGGAGATTCTGCACAACAGAGATGCAACTAGTCGAGTGGCAAAATGGGCGATTGAACTCCTTCCCTTAGATATCAAGTTTGAGGCAAAGAAAGCTATCAAGTCCCAAGCAATAGCAGATTTCCTTGCCGAGTGGATTGAACAGCAACTGCCGACTCAAGTTCACTCGGAGTACTGGACCATGTTCTTCGACGGTTCCAAGATGCTGAATGGTTCTGGTGCAGGGGTGGTACTGGTATCCCCCTGAGGAGACAAGCTCAGATATGTACTCCAGATTCACTTTGATTCCTCCAATAACGAAGCAGAATATGAAGCACTCTTGTACGGGTTGCGCATGGCCATTTCACTCGGCGTCCGTCGCCTCATGGTCTATGGTGACTCAGATTTGGTGGTCAATCAAGTGATGAAAGAATGGGACGTCAGAAGCCCAGCCATGACTGGCTACTGCAATACGGTAAGAAAGTTGGAAAATAAGTTTGAGGGGTTAGAGCTCCATCATATACCCCGACTGAAAAATCAAGCAGCCGATGATTTGGCAAAGATAGGTTCCAAGAGAGAAGCCATTCCCAGCAATATGTTTTTGGAACACATTCACACACCGTTAGTTCAGGAAGATCCTTTCACAGAAGAGCCCCCGTAGCCTAAGAGTGCCACAGATCCGACTGAAGTCGAGGTCCCAACCATGGTCGACCTAATCATGGAGGTTCTGGTCACCACTCCCGACTGGACAGTACCTTACATCGCGTACATCCTTAGGAAAGAACTCCCAGAGGATGAAGAAGAGGCTCGACAGATCGTCCGTCGATCCAAAGCCTTTACTGTGATAAGTGGACAATTGTTCAGGGAAAGTGTGACTGGAGTCAGTCGGAAATGCATAACGCCAGAAGAAGGTCGAATGATCCTCAACGACATCCACTCGGGGACCTGTGGTCACCATGCGTCCTCTCGGGCCATTGTGGCTAAAGCATACCGAGCCGGGTTTTATTGGCCACGAGCGAATGAGATGGCAAAAGATATAGTCGACAGATGTGAAGGCTGCCAGTTTTACTCTGATATGTCTCACAAGCCAGCGTCAGCTCTGAAGACCATTCCCCTCGTCTGGCCCTTTGCTGTTTGGGGATTGGATATGGTTGGACCACTGAGAACTGGAGAAGCGGCTTCACTCATGTGCTTGTAGAAGTCGACAAGTTTACCAAATGGATTGAAGCTAAACCTATCAAGAATCTCGAAGCCAGCACTACTGTCAGTTTCATCAGAGAATTGACATTCAGATATGGAGTTCCACACAGCATCATCACTGACAACGGGTCGAACTTCGATTCTGATGAGTTTAGAGCTTTCTGCGCTTCTCAAGGCAAACGATTCGACTATGCTTCAGTCGCTCTCCCGCAGTCGAATGGACAAGCAGATAGAGCAAATGGCCTAATTCTCAAGGGACTGAAACCCTGACTGATGCGTGATCTCAAACACGCAGCAGGCGCCTGGGTCGATGAACTTCCATCAGTACTTTGGGGTTTGAGGACTACTCCCAATCGGTCGACCGGACGAACTCCTTTCTTTTTGGTCTATGGAGCCGAAGCTGTTCTGCCAAGTGACCTGCTCCACAACGCACCCCGAGTCGAGCTCTTCTCTGAAGAGGAAGCGTAACAGGCCCGACAGGATTCAGTCGATCTCTTAGAGGAGGAAAGAGAGATGGCCTTGATCCGGTCGACCATTTATCAGCAAAACTTGCGTCGATTCCACGCCAGAAACATGAACGGTCGAGCCTTTCAAGAGGGAGACCTCGTTCTTCGAGTGGATCAACAGAAGCCACACAAGCTCGCTCCTGCTTGGCAAGGCCCCTTCATTATCACCAGAGTTCTCCACAATGGAGCATACCATCTTTACAATGTCGAGCATCAGAAAGACGAGCCACGAGCTTGGAACGCGGATCTGCTCCGCCCCTTCTATACTTAAGTACTCACTCGGATGAGATGAATAAGAAATACCTCTGTAGTTTATTTATCAAAGACAAGAGTGTTATAATTTTTCCAACGATTGTTGTTGCTTTTGTTTTCGTGAGAAATCCCCCAGTGGGTGACTTAGCTGCGAATCCGTTTCGCCTAAGTTTGTAAAACAAAATCCTACCGAGTGATGAACAAGCCTCTCACTCGGAGGCTTAGCTGCGAATCCGTTTCGCCTAAGTTTAAAAAATCCTACCGAGCGGTGAGCAAGCCTCCCACTCGGGGGCTTAGCTGCAGTCCAAGTAC
Source organism: Aegilops umbellulata (assembly GCA_032464435.1). NCBI lineage: Eukaryota > Viridiplantae > Streptophyta > Magnoliopsida > Poales > Poaceae > Aegilops > Aegilops umbellulata. The sequence continues at coordinate 6,073,654 of CP136059.1, forward strand.
TCACCTAAGTTTAAAAAATCCTACCGAGTGGAGAGCAACCCTCCCACTCGGGGGCTTAGCTGCAGTCCAAGTACTCGCCTAAGTTTAAAAAATCCTACCGAGTGGAGAGCAACCCTCCCACTCGGGGGCTTAGCTGCAGTCCAAGTACTCGCCTAAGTTTAAAAAATCCTACCGAGTGGAGAGCAACCCTCCCACTCGGGGGCTTAGCTGCAGTCCAAGTACTCGCCTAAGTTTCAAAAATCCTACCGAGTGGTGAGCAAGCCTGTAACGCCCTCGATGCGGCTATATCTCCCACGTGTCGAGGAACGACTTAGAGGCATAACCGCATTGAAAGCAATGTCGCAAGTGAGGTAATCTTCACACAACCCATGTAATACATAAAGGGAAAGAGATACATAGTTGGCTTACAGTCGCCACTTCACACAATACATAAATAAACATCCATCATTCAAATTACACTCAGGGTCCGACTACGGTACCAAAATGAAAGAAGACTACCCCAAATGCTACAAAGATCCCCGGATCACCCCAACTGGGCTCCACTACTGATCATCTGGAAAAGAAACATAGTAACGGCCTCGTTCCTCGTCGAACTCCCAAGTGAGCTCGGACGCGTCATCTGCACTGGCATCGTTGGTACCTGCAACTGTTGTGGTAGAATCTGTGAGTCACGGGGACTCAGCAATCTCACACCCGCGAGATCAAGTCTATTTAAGCTTATAGGTAGGAAAGGATAGTGAGGTGGAGCTGCAGCAAGCGACTAGCATATATGGTGGCTACAACGCAAAAGAGAGCGAGAAGAGAAGGCAAAGCACGGTCGTGAAGCTAGAAGTGATCAAGAGTGATCCTAGAACAACCTACGTCATCCATAACTCCAACACCGTGTTCACTCCCCGGACCCCGCTAAGAAGAGACCATCACGGTTACACACGCGATTGTTGTGTTTTAATTAAGGTCAACTTCGGGTTTTCTACAACCGAACATCAACAAATTCCCATCTGCCTCATAACCGCGGGCACGGCTTTCGAAAGATAATACCCTGCAGGGGTGTCCCAACTTAGCCCATTATAAGCTCTCACGGTCAACGAAGGATATTCCTTCTACCGGGAAGACCCGATCAGTCTCGGAATCCCGGACTACGAGACATCTCGGCAGTAATAAAACAAGTCCAGCAAAGCCGCCCGATTGTGCCGACAAATCCTGATAGGAGCTGCACATATCTCGGTCTCAGGTGACATCCGGATAAGTCAAGCTACGAGTAAAACCAGGCCTCGAGTTTCCCCGCGGTGGCCCCGCAGGCTGCTCGGTTCGGGCCAGCACCCAGAGGAGCACTGGTCCGGGGGGCTAAAATAAAGATGACCCTTGGGCTCGTGAAAACCCAAGGGAAAAGGTGGTAGATGGTCAAATGGTAAAACCAATGTTGGGCCTTGCTGGAGGAGTCTTATTCAAAGCGAACTGTCAAGGGGGTCCCATAAATCACCCAACCGTGTAAGGAACGCAAAATCCGGGAACATAACACCGGTATGACGGAAACTAGGGTGGCAAGAGTGAAACAAAACACCAGGCATAATGCCGAGCCTTCCACCCTTTACCAAGTATATAGATGCCTTAATTAAATAAGAGGTATTGTGATATCCCAACAAGTAAACATGTTCCAACAAGGAACAACAAGTCCATGTTCCAACAAGGAACACACTTCATCTTCACCTGTAACTAGCAACGCTATAAGAGGGGCTGAGCAAAGCGGTAACATAGCCAATCAACGGTTTGCTAGGACATGGATGGTTAGAGGATGACAAGGCAATATGGGTGGCATGATATAGCAAGTGGTAGGTATCGCAGCATAGGCATAGCAAAAGAGCGAGCATCTAGCAAGCAAAGATAGAAGTGATTTCGAGGGTATGGTCATCTTGCCTGCAAGGTTCTCAGAGTTGTCGAAAGCTTGGACCTCGAAAGCGTTCTCAAAAGGTTCCTCGTTCACGTACTCGTCTCCCGGCTCTACCCACAACAAGAACACGAGCAAAGGAACAAACATCAATCACGATGCAATGCACAACCAACATGATGCAAAACATGGCATGATATGCGAGATGTCATATGCAATGCATATGCGTGCTCCGGAAGGAAAAGATGAACAAGGCATAATCTTGGAAAACCAAGTATGCCACTGGATAGATGAGGTGATTTCGGTTGAAATCTATATAAAGATCACCGGAATCGGATGCACGGTTTCCAAATGACAAGCAATACAAGAATGACGATAATCTGCCATTAACAGCATGATGCTACTTAGCAAGCAACAAGGAATTAAGCTACTGCACCCAAACATATCAACAAAGCATATGAAAGTAATCTACTCAAGATGCTCGACAAAAGATGAACACTGAGCTACGGCTAAATCACATCATAACAGGTTCAAACAAGCATGGCAAAAGTGCAAAAGATAACAGGTTCACAGACTTAGTGAAATAACAACATAGCAGAAATTAACATCAGGATGACATGTTTAGGGCAATGAAACAACATGCTACAGGAACGGTACATAGCAAAGTAAGGCATGGCATGAATCTACTCAAAGCACTTGACAAAAGTCCCTAACTGACCATAAGCCAAAAAGGATAATAAAATATGATTACACCCATGTCAAACAAGCAAGTTTCGTTACAGGTTTCAGACTTAGCAGAAAACTGGACATGGCAGAAAACTAATAACGACTAGGCATGTTCGTGAGCTCGATGCACTCACTACAGAGCATTGCATGATAAACTAAGCATACATAAATCAAGAAAACATGGCATAGGAACTATACATGGCAAGAAAAACATCTTATCATGCAAGTATCAACTACACCAAGCTTGGCAAAATCGAATGACATGTAAACAATCTGCCAGCAACATTTTATAGCAAAAGTAGAGCTCGACTGACTCAAGCTATGGCACTCCATAATTACAAACAAAGGCATGGATGGATATAGAAAATCCATATGCTCAAAACACCCTTACTGATCATGCTCAAAATATGCATAGATCTCTCGGAAACAACATGAACACATGGCATGAAAATAACAGCAGGCAGGGACTTAGTGAAATCACCAAGTCTCTGAAATCAGCAACTTCAAGTACCCTAGTTTGCATGCTTGTGCTAGTCACCACAAAGATCACAAAAATACATGGCGTAATTCTCTGGAAAGGTAACATGTCATATTACAAAACTCCTGTAGAACTCAACTTCATAGGATGCACACATCAATCATGGCAAAAATGACAAAAGGGCATGTTCAGATAAGATCCAACAACTAACATCACATAGCCCTCTTCTAACAGCATTTCGGGCATCAAGATGACCTCAAATGAAAATGATGCAATGGAACGAAATGATGTACTCTTCGAGTCGAACAATTAGACATATTATACGCACAAATCGGAGCTACGGATGCAAAGTCTACGGCACGATGAACAAGTGATGATAATGCAACATTAAAAGACTTAGAAGAAATGGGGGGGAGAGAAAAAGTCAACCGCGGGCGCGGAAACCGGCGCGGGGCGAGCGGGGCGGGGCGCGGCCCGGACGGCGACGGGGAGGGCCGGCCACGGGCCAGGCGGGCCCGCGGTGGAGGCGCGGCGGCGGAGACGGCCCGGGATGACACGTGTCGCGGCGGCGGCGGACGTGTCCGGCGCGCGGACGGACGCGTCCGGCGCGCGGGGGAAGAACGGGGCTAGGGTTTGGACCCGAAATTGGAGGGGTAGGCACATATTTATAGGTAGAAGGAGCTAGGAAGCTCCAAATGGAGAGCGGTTTTCGGCCACGCGATCGTGATCGAACGGCGGAGGACATGGGCGTGTCTTAGATGGGTTATTGGGCTGTTTTGAAGGGGTGTTGGGCTGCAACACACACGAGGCCTTCACGGTTACCCGGTTAACCGTTGGAGTACCGAACGACCTCCGATTGACCCGAAACTTGACAGGCGGTCTACCGGTGTTATACCGAGGCCGCATGACAAACCTTGGTCCAATCCGATAAAGTTTAATACCCGCTCACGAAGAAATGTAAAAGGGGACGCCGGGGAACATAGGAGCGCCAGATTGCAAAACGGACAACGGGGAAAGTGCTCGGATTCATGAGACGAACACGTATGCGAATGCGATGCACATGATGACATGATATGAAATGCATGACATGACCAAAATACAAAACGAAGGGAAACCCAACCACGGAGAGAAATATTATAACACTATGCCGAAAATGGCAAGAGTTGGATTACAATTATGGTAAGTTACATCCGGAGTGTTACAACACTCCACCACTACGAGAGGATCTCGTCCCGAGATCTAGGACTGAAAGAACTCCGGATACTCGGAACGTAGGTGATCCTCACTCTCCCAGGTGGCTTCTCGGTCTGAATGGTGTGACCATTTCACTTTAAGGAATTTGATTGACTTGTTGCGAGTCTTGCGCTCAGTTGTTTCAAGAATAGCAACGGGGTGCTCATGATAGGACAAATCTTCTTGAAGATCAATCTCTTCGAAGTTGATGGTGCGCTCAGGCGTCTTGAAGCACTTGCGAAGCTGTGACACGTGGAAGACATCGTGCACATTTGCAAAGTTGGAGGGAAGCTCAAGTTGATAGGCGAGATCGCCTCGTTTGCCGATGATCTTGAAAGGGCCCACGTATCTAGGGGCAAGTTTCTCCTTGATACCGAAGCAACGAGTTCCTTTCATTGGAGAGACGCGGAGGTAGACATGGTCTCCGATCTCGAATGCCAAATCTCGGTGTTTGCTATCGTAATAGCTCTTCTGGCGCGATTGCGCTGCTTTGAGGTTCTCACGAATGACCGTGCACATAGCCTCAGCCTCTGAGATCAAATCGTTGCCAAGCAATTGGCGTTCACCGGTTTCAGACCAGTTGATAGGAGTACGACACTTTCTGCCATAGAGAATCTCGAATGGGGCTTTGCCCGAGCTGGCTTGAAAACTGTTGTTGTAAGAAAACTCAGCATAAGAAAGGCAATCCTCCCACTTCATGCCGAAAGAGATAACACAAGCTCTGAGCATATCTTCAAGAATTTGGTTGACACGCTCGACTTGTCCACTAGTCTGAGGGTGGAAAGCTGTGCTGAAGCGAATGTTTGTGCCCATGGCCTTCTGAAAATAATCCCAAAACTTGGAGGTAAAAATGCTGCCACGGTCTGAAGAGATCAATTGTGGAATGCCATGCAAGGAGACAATTCTGGATGTGTAGAGTTCTGCCAGCTGCGCTGCTGTGATAGACTCTTTGATAGGAAGAAAATGAGCCACTTTGGTGAGCTTGTCGATGACGACGAAGATAGCATCATTTCCACGCTTGGACTTAGGAAAACCAGTCACGAAGTCCATTTCAATATGATCAAACTTCCATTCTGGAATAGCTAGAGGTTGGAGAAGACCAGCTGGTCGTTGGTGTTCTGCTTTCACCCTTCTGCAGACATCACATTCATTCACGAATTGAGCAATCTCTCGCTTCATTCGAGTCCACCAATACGACTGCTTGAGGTCATGGTACATCTTTGTACTTCCAGGATGAATTGACAGAAGAGAGTTGTGCGCTTCGTTCATAATGACTTTACGAGGATCACCCTTTGGAACCACAATCCGGTCCTCGAAGAAAAGAGTATCTCTGTCATCAACTCGATAGCACAGTATTTGGAAATGCCCTTGTCAATACCATGTTTCACCTTCTTCACCATGGTATCCAACAATTGTGCCTCACGAATTTGATCTTCCAAAGTAGGAGAGACGATGAGGTTGGCAAGAAAACCTTGAGGAACAACTTGGAGATTCAACTTGCGGAAAGCTTCACAGAGATCCGGTTGAAAGGGCTTGAGGATTAAGCTGTTGCAGTAAGCCTTCCTGCTCAAAGCGTCTGCAATCACTTTAGCCTTGCCTGGAGTATATTCAATACTCGGATTAAACTCTTGAATCATTTCGACCCATCGAGTTTGCCTGAGGTTGAGGTGGGGCTGAGTGAAGATGTACTTGAGACTCTTGTGATCGGTGAAAATGTCCACTTTCCTTCCCAACAGGAGATGCCTCCATGTTATTAGAGCGTGGACAACTGCCGCCAACTCAAGATCGTGAGTGGGGTAGTTCCTTTTGTTGGGCTTCAACTGACGAGAGGTATAGGCAACAACCTTCTTCTCTTGCATTAAGACGGCACCGAGGCCCTGAAGAGAAGCATCACAGAATACCTCATAAGGCTTGGATTCGTCAGGAGGAGTCAGAATTGGAGCAGTGACGAGTTTCTCTTTGAGAGTGTTGAAAGCAACGTCACACTCAGGAGACCAGACATACTTCACATGCTTCTGGAGGAGATTGGAAAGAGGCTTTGCAATCTTTGAGAAATTCTCAACAAATCTTCGGCAATAGCTTGCAAGTCCAAGAAAACTGCGAAGCTGCTTGACATTCTGAGGGGGTTCCCAATTCAAAACTGCAGACACCCTCTCTGGATTAATAGCAATGCCCTTGGCAGAGATGATATGACCAAGGTAAAGAACTTCATCAAGCCAAAATTCACATTTGGAGAACTTCGCATATAATTGATACTCTCTGAGCTTGTCGAGCACCAATCGCAAATGTTTGGCATGATCCTTCTTATTCTTGAAGAAGACCAAAATATCATCGAGATAGACCAAGACAAATTCGTTGATGTAGGGGTTGAAGATGAAATTCATCAAGCGAGTGAATGCTGGAGGAGCATTGACAAGGCCGAATGACATGACAGTATATTCATAAGAACCAAAGCTTATTCTGAATGCTGTCTTGGGAATATCTTTTTCACGAATGCGAATCTGATGATTCCCCATACGAAGGTCAAGCTTGGAGAACACCTTAGCACCTTTAAGTTGCTCGAATAGCTCATTGATGTTGGGAAGTGGGTACTTGTTCTTGATAGTCTTCTTGTTCAATGGACGGTAATCGACGCAAAGTCGGTCCGTGCCATCCTTCTTCTTGACAAAAAGAACACCACAACCCCAAGGAGAAGAACTCGGTCTGATCAGACCCAGACGCTCTTGTTCATCGAGTTGTTTCTTCAATTCCTTGAGCTCATCTGGTCCAAGCTTGTAAGGACGCTTGCAAACGGGTTCCGTGCCCGGCTCGAGATCAATAACGAATTCAACTGGGCGGCGGGGAGGCATACCCGGAAGCTCTTCTGGAAATACATCTTGGTACTCACAAACGACTGGAATCTGAGAGATAGCATCCAATTCACCATTCTCATTGAGAGAAAACAACCGAATGGTATCGTCACGAGAGGCATAGATGATCACATCGTCAGAAGAGTGAGTCAATTGAATTTCCCTGGCAGCACAATCAAGCTGAGCCTTGTGCTTAGAAAGCCAGTCCATCCCGAGAATAAGATCAATATCAGAGTCACCAAGAACAATTGGTTTAGCCAGAAATCTATAGTCGCCCATCTTGATACCGACATTCGGAACCACCAAACTAGAGCTCAAACGCTTGCCCGGAGAAACGATATCCATGGGTTTACCCAAATTTGAAGAAGTGAACTCATGCTTGGCAAAGAATGGTCTTGACATGAAACAATGCAATGCACCAGTATCAAATAAGACTTTTGCAGGAATATCATTAACAGGAAGATTACCCATGATCACTTCAGAAGAATCCTCTGCTTGAGCTGCATTCATCATATTCACCTTGGCATGCTTAGGATTATGCTTGACCACTGCATTGTTGGAAGATTTCACAGGAGGAGGAGGCGGAAGGCGCCTTTGGTTGAAGCACTTGTTCGCATAGTGACCCTTCTGCTGACATTTGTTGCAAGTCACCTCTGAGAGCGGACGATGATAAGGAGCACTTGGCCTTGGAGCTTGGTCTGAGACTTGTACTGATAGCCAGGGTTGGGTGGGTGGGAAGATCCATGACCACTTGAGTTCTTCTGCTGATAAGGCTGACGGAACGGAGGAGGAGGAGGCAACCAGAACTTCTGTTGCTTAGCTGCCACAAGTGAGGAAGAAGAAGACTGAACTGCGTCCCTGACTCTCTTCTTAGATGCCTCACACTTGAGCTGAGCAGCTTCTTGTTTCAGCGCCATGTTGTAGAATTCATCATACTTTAATGGCTCAAAAAGCACGAGAGCAAGTTGCAGATCTTCCTTGAGACCACGCCTGAACTGGTAGATCATACTCTTCTCATCAGGGATGTCTTGCCTCGCAAAACGAGAGAGCTTCTGGAACTGAGTGTTGTATTGATAGATAGACATGGTGCCTTGCTTGAGATTGCGGAATTCTTCACGCTTACTCTCAACAACACTTTCTGGAATGTGGTGAGCTTTGAAGTCACGGCGGAAATCATCCCAGGTAATCACACGACCTCCTCTGGAATCTTTGTATTGCTGGAACCACTCAGCAGCTTGATCTTTGAGTTGAAAAGAGGCAAACTTGACAAAGACCTCAGGTCTGACATTGCTGCACTCGAAATGCTTGCTGATGTCCACTAGCCAATCATCTGCGTCTGTGGCCTCGACACAGTAGCTGAAGGTCTTTGGCTGATTAGCAAGGAACTGGTTGAGTGAAGCGAAGTGCGGCTGATTGTTGCCTTGGCCTTGATTCCCTTGATTATCTTGCCCTTGGTTGCGATCTTGCAAGAGCTGAATCAGAATCTGAGCGTTGGCATTTGTGGCAGTCATCAGGGCTTGCCAAGCTTCCGGAGGCGGAGGTGGTGGCGTAGGGTTAGCCTGACTTCCTTCATTGCGTTCCGGATTCTGACGCGTTGGCGGAGCCATCCTGAAGAGGGTGACATCCATTAGCATCTTGACAGAGATATATTCAAGCTGAATCAAAGGAACGAAATTGCAACATATAGTCTTCACAATAAACATTCGAACGAGAATGAACGAATGAATTCCAAAGTAAAGCATCACACTTCCATAAACTGAGAAGCCACTTAGAACAGGGTATGGAATAAAATCAACAAGGTACGGATGTGAACAAATACTTGGTAAGGATTACCCAATCACGAACCAAATATCTGCGGAAGAAATACTAGAGCTACAAGAATTCCCACTTATAAACTCCCAAAACTTTCTGGTTATGCAATCAGGTGTTGGGGATACAGGGGACACAAAATATATCACCCAAACTAACAATACCTAGATCCAGCTGTATCCATCCTTCTACACATAACCAAGAAACCTTCGGAAATCATCTACCTCAACCTTCGAAAAGCATCCGTTATACAAGTCATGGCAATACTCCCGCACTCGCCTCAGTACTGGGCTATCAGGGTTATCTCACCAACAACTGTACAGAAGAGATTTTCGATGTCGGCGTACTAAACTCAGGTATTCCAAAACCGCAACGATAAAATTATGACGACAACACCTCGGAGCTCAACTCCCCGGGACACCTCCTCTAAAACCCCTGCTGACGGGAGGCAACCAAGACAATGTTGTCATCATAAACCCATCGGAACGATTCTAAGATACCCGCGTGATCCTAAAAAAAATTTTAGTGAAATTTGAGAAGAGAAGAGTCAAAACTCTACGTCAGGATGCCTTACCAGAGGGATGAGGAGAACTGGGAAGTAAAAAGAATTCCTAAACTCTCCGATATATAATTCCTAAATGACTCAAAACATTTTTCTAGACACAACTCGGCCACTAAAGACGATCAAACAGTGGGGGCTCCTAAGGTCGGGGAAGGCTCTGATTACCCGGTAGAAGGAAGTAGCTTGACTTATCCGGATGTGCCCTGAGACCGAGATATGTGCAGATCCTATCAGGATTTGTCGGCACAATCGGACGGCTTTGCTGGACTTGTTTTATTACTGTCGAGATGTCTCGTAGTCCGGGATTCCGAGACTGATCGGGTCTTCCCGGTAGAAGGAAGATCCTTCGTTGACCGTGAGAGCTTATAATGGGCTAAGTTGGGACACCCCTGCAGGGTATTATCTTTCGAAAGCCGTGCCCGCGGTTATGAGGCAGATGGGAATTTGTTGATGTCCGGTTGTAGAAAACCCGAAGTTGGCCTTAATTAAAACACAACAATCGCGTGTGTAACCGTGATGGTCTCTTCTCGGCGGGGTCCGGGGAGTGAACACGGTGTTGGAGTTATGTATGACGTAGGTTGTTCTAGGATCACTTCTTGATCACTTCTAGCTTCACGACCGTTCTTTGCCTTCTCTTCTCGCTCTCTTTTGCGTTGTAGCCACCATATATGCTAGTCGCTTGCTGCAGCTCCACCTCACTATCCTTTCCTACCTATAAGCTTAAATAGACTTGATCTCGCGGGTGTGAGATTGCTGAGTCCCCGTGACTCACAGATTCTACCACAACAGTTGCAGGTACCAACGATGCCAGTGCAGATGACGCGTCCGAGCTCACTTGGGAGTTCGACGAGGAACGAGGCCGTTACTATGTTTCTTTTCCAGATGATCAGTAGTGGATCCCAGTTGGGGTGATCCGGGGATCTTTGTAGCATTTGGGGTAGTCTTCTTTCATTTTGGTACCGTAGTCGGACCCTGAGTGTAATTTGAATAATGGATGTTTATTTATGTATTGTGTGAAGTGGCGACTGTAATCCAACTATGTATCTCTTTCCCTTTATGTATTACATGGGTTGTGTGAAGATTACCTCACTTGCGACATTGCTTTCAATGCGGTTATGCCTCTAAGTCGTGCCTCGACACGTGGGAGATATAGTCGCATCGAGGGCGTTACAAAGCCTCCCACTCGGGGGCTTAGCTATAGTCCAAGTACTCGCCTAACTTTCCAAAAATCCTACCGAGTGGAGAGCAACCCTCCCACTCGGGGGCTTAGTTGCAGTCCAAGTACTCGCCTAAGTTTAAAAAATCCTACCGAGTGGAGAGCAACCCTCCCACTCGGGGGCTTAGCTGCAATCCAAGTACTCGCCTAAGTTTCAAAAATCCTACCGAGTGGTGAGCAATCCTCCCACTCGGGGGCATAGCTGCAGTCCAAGTACTCGCCTAAGTTCGAAAAATCCTACCGAGTGGTGAGCAAGCCTCCCACTCGGGGGCTTAGCTGCAGTCCAAGTACTCGCCTAAGTTTCAAAAATCCTACCGAGTGGTGAGAAAGCCTCCCACTCGGGGGCTTAGCTGCTGTCCAGTACTCGCCTAAGTTTAAAAAATCCTACCGAGTGGAGAGCAACCCTCCCACTCGGAGGCTTAGCTGCAGTCCGTTACTCGCCTAAGTTCGAAAAATCCTACCGAGTGGAGAGCAACCCTCTCACTCGGAGGCTTAGCTGCAGTCCAGTACTCGACTAAGTTTGAAAAACATCCCGATCCGCAAGGACGACAAGGAGCAGGTCGACTGCTACCTTCTCCTTCGGAGCTACACCACAAGTATAACGTGCGCTCCATCCCAATCCGCAAGGACGACGAGGTGCAGGTCGACTGCAACCTTCTCCTTCGGAGCTACACCACAAGTACAACGTGCGCTCCATCCCGATCCGCAAGGACGACGAGGTGCAGGTCGACTGCAACCTTCTCCTTCGAAGCTACGCCACAAGTACAACGGGCGCTCCATCCCGATCCGCAAGGACGACGAGGTGCAGGTCGACTTCAACCTTCTCCTTCGGAGCTACGCTACAAGTACAACATGCGCTCCATCCCGATCCGCAAGGACGACGAGGTGCAGGTCGACTACTACCTTCTCCTTCGGAGCTACACCCACAAGTACAACGTGCGCTCCATCTCCATCCACAGGGACGATGAGGTGCAGGTCGACTGCAATACGTCCTCCATCCCTGCGTGCAAGAACGATGAAGTGCAGGTCGACTGGATGTTCCACCTCAGAGCTGCATCTCAAGCACAAAGATTATTCCGAGTGAAGAACAAAGTCCACTCAAAGGCAAATGCAAGCATATTCGGAAATAAACCAAGTTCAGATAAATCTTAAAAGTTCTAGACCGCAGAACAATGTACTCGGGCATTCAGCCCGAAAGAGTTTAACGGTTACAAAATCCACTCAGCATTCCGAGACAAATTTAAGGTGGGTCATAAAAAGTTTGTTCACTCCGCGGGAGGAGGGCTGGCAGGCTCGACAAACTCATCCAGGTCAACACCATCGGCGATCCGAGTGGCGGCGGCAATGAAAGTCTCCATAAAGGATCATAAATCATGTTTCTTGGTGTTGGCGACCTTGATTGCTGTCAGCTTATCCTCTCGCGCTTCTTTGCAATGGACACGAACCAAGGATAGAGCCACATCAGCACCGCACCGAGCAGAAGACTTCTTCCACTCCTGCACTCGACCGGGAATCTCGTTAAGTCGAGTCATCAGAGACTCAAGGTCATTTTGGAGCGTTGCCCTTGGCCAGAGTGCTGTGTCGATCTGTGATGTGGCAACCTTCAGTCGAGCCAAGTAGTCAACAACGATGTCGATGCAGGATTCCAGTCGGAGCAAGTTCATGGCAGTTTCATCTTTCACAGGAGAATTGATGGGGTCCAAGCTTGGTTTAATTCGCCCAGTCTCCTCCTTGAAGTCTCGGCAAAACTCTGCATGCACAATCCAAGGATGAGTCAATATTCGTATGCTGAGTCGACGAAGATAAACCAGTCGGAACGAAGTATATACCTTCAAGCTTAATGAACAGCTTCTTGGCAAGGCTCCTCAGATAACTTTCAAGATCATCCCTCCTATGAGCAATGCTCTCCATCTTCTCATTCAGGTTCACCTTGTCCTTCTTCAAGCGGGTTACTTCCTTGTTGGCTTCGTCCAGGGCAGATTTCATCTTGGAATTCTCTTCCTCTAATTTGTCGACTGAAGCCAACTTCTGTTCAGCCAGAGCAGTTTTGTCGTCAGCCTTCTTCTATGCAGCAGCTAGATCTTGATCCTTCTTTGCCAGAGCCTGGTTCAGTTTTTCTGAAAAGAAATGATGCTTGGTTCAGAAAGAGCAGAATGAAATCCAAGTCTAAGACAAACCAGTCGACAAAGCTTCCTTACCATTGGCGTCATCCTTGGCTTTCTGCAGCTCTGACTTGGCCAACTCCAGGTCAAGGTTAAGTTGAATTTGCTGCTTCTCCAAGTCGGCAAAGCGAGCTCCAAGATCACAAGATTTCTGCAATCAAGGAGAATGATTTATTTCACAGAGGTAAAAGGACAAAGACAATAAATACTAAGACTACAGTCGACTGCCCACAGTCCACCGTAGTCTCGGGGACTACACCCAGTGGGTGCACTTAGCGTGCCCCCGCTGGTTCAGTTTACACTCGACATGGCAGACCAGACCGAGTGAAGGAATACAATAAATACTAAGACTACAGTCGGCTGCCCGCAGTCCACCGTAGTCTCGGGGACTACACCCACTGGGTGCACTTAGCGTGCCCCGACTGGTTCAGTTTACACTCGACATGGCAGACCAGACCGAGTGAAGGAATTCAAAATTCAAGACTACAATCGAGTGCCCGCAGTCCACCATAGTCTCGGGGACTACACCCAGTGGGTGCACTCAGCGTGCCCCCACTAGTCCAAAAAATTCAATAACAGAATGTTCAGCTCAAAGTATGGAGTTGTTTAGTGACAAATCTAAACACCCAGTGGGTGTACAGATGCAAAGATCCTTGGAAAGAGAATTTTCAGGTACCATATCCTAATGGAACAAGCCAAGAGAGTCAGTCGACGTGCTACTAACCTGAACATTGCTTTGCAGAGCCGAGCTGGCATCATAGGCGGCCTGACTGGCATCCCGCACCATCTTCATCTTCTCCATCATAATACCTGCTTGGCGTATAGCTTCTTTGGCAGCATTCACTTCGTCCTCCGGGACGTGATGGGTGGCAAAAACTGAAGGTAGACCTGTAGGAGCTTGAGCAGTCGACGCAGAAGGCAGAGCACTCGACAATGGTATGGCGAAGGAAACATAAGTCTGGTTGGCGTCACTAGCATCCTGAACGACTGGTTCCGCTATAGACGTCGACTGAGGCATCTTGCCGGCAGACATTTTCCTATTTTTCCTCGTCAAAGGCCTCTCTGGCTCGTCATCGTCATTGTCGGGGAGGTCAATGATGTTGGGAGCTGTTCAAAGACCAGTCGCCAAAATTACATCACCCAATGGTATATATTACAGTTCAATCGACCAAGTGAAGACAGAATGTCGGAGATCGTACCCAGATTGGAGGTGACCGCATCCTCCATTGCCTCATCCTCATCCTTATAAGATGAAGTCCCAGAAGTAGCAGCGCTGCTAGTTCCAAGATTCATCTGGTCAAATCAAAGGAAAAATAAACAGCACAGAGCGTCGAGTGAATACAAAGAAAAACACTCACGCAGAAGAGACGGGGATGTCAATCTTAATCTTCGGCAACGCCTTCCGAGGCTTCTGCACTATAACCTTGGGCTGCTTTGACGCTTTCTCAGTCAGAGCTGGTGAGGACGTCCGAGGGCTCTTTGAAGACTGGCAAGTCTGAGCAATCGCCTTTTCACGGGCACTCGCCCGGTCTTGGTCGAGCTTGGATCACCTCTCCCTGCGAGGAGGTGACTCGACTTCTTCTTCGTCTCTTGAGTCGTCGCTCTCCTTGTTCCCCTCTCCGTCAGAATGCCAGTCGCCGCCGCTTGCCTCCCCCTCCAGGTCTTGCTCCTGTTGTCCGTTGGGCATTGAGTACATTTTGATAAGGGCCTGGAAGAAAACAAGCAGAACAAAAGTCAGTCGACGAAGCATAAACAGCTACACGAGTAAATCTAGATCATAGTCAGAAGTTCAGAATTGGACCTTGTCTGGTTCGTGAGACTGGTCGAGTGGAGGAATTCTCCTAGCTCCCCTGGGGTTGTCTTTGTTTCCAGTGATGCTCGTCAGCCACCCATCTAACATGGACTCCTCGACCTCCTCCGGGTGGATCCGAGTGGTGTCCTCAGTACCCGAATACATCCACATCGGATGGTCTCGAGCCTGAAGTGGCTGGATGCGTCGCCGGAGGAAGACCTCCAACAAATCCATACCAGTCACTCCGTCGCGGATAAGCTGAACTACCCGTTCGACCAGCACCTTAACCTGTGCTTTCTCGTCCGGGATCACCTTCAAAGAGGAGGGCTTCCTCACCCGGTCCAAGGAAAAAGGAGGAAGTCCAGTCGACTGCCCTGGAGTTGGCTGGTCTTTGCAGTAGAACCAAGTCGACTGCCATCCACGGACCCAGTCGGGAAGGATCATGGCTGGAAAAGAACTTTTACCTCTCATCTGAATCCCAAGACCCCCGCACATCTGGACTACTTGTGTTCTCTCGTCACTCAGATTGGCCTTTTTTACCATCTGAGAGTGACAGTGAAAATGTGCTTGAAAAGACCCCAATGAGGACGACAACCCAAGAAATTCTCGCACAAAGACACAAAGGCAGCAAGATACACGACTGTGTTGGGAGTGAAGTGGTGGAGTTGCGCCCCAAAGAAATTCAAGAATCCCCAAAAGAAAGGGTGGGGAGGCAAAGAAAACCCATGGTCGACGTGGGTGGCAAGGAGAACGTGCACACCCTCCCGAGGTTGCGCCTCGGTCTCCTTCCCCGGAAGCCGCGCCGATCCATGGGGAATCAACCCTCCATCAGCCAAGTCGTCGATATCCTCCTGACGGATCACCGAGGGGATCCAATCGCCCTGGATCCAGCCCTGTGGCAGGCCGGCCCTCGAGGAAGATCCGCCCCAGCTAGACTTCTTCCCCTTCTCCTTCGCCTCGCCTTCTTCGCCCGCTCCAGAGCCACCGTCTTCTCTTTCCCCATCGTCGCAGGCGAGACGCGCACAGAGCAGCGACACTGGGGCGAGAGCGAACGCGGCGGACAAGTCTGAGGAGGAGGGGAAGAAATGAAAACACACTGTTCAAAACCCCGGCCCGGTGCCTTATATGAGGTTACTCCCGAGTGACTGACTTGTAGGCCCGGGCGATCCTATCAAATCCCGCAACAGTCGCGCGCGCGATACGTGGCGAAAAAGGTGGCATGGGAATCGAGGCGGCCCTGCTTTATCCCATCCGATTACTGCGGCCTCCTCCGCCCCGCGCGCTTCCTGAAATTTGAATCCCGCGAAATCGGTGGACAGCAGAACAACTTGTCAGATGGAAGATCTCCTCCACACCGCCGCTCGGAGCTCTTCAAATAAAGAAACTCACTCGACAAAAACTAAGAATGGATCAAGGCGACTGAAAAAGAAGTTGGTTTCATCACCTCAGTTCGTCAATCCAGAACAAAGTATAACCATAGCATGAAAAATGGGTCGGAAGTGTTCTCAACTCCTTCCCCACTCAAACCTCGATCCATTCGGGGGCTAATGATGAAGCTATGTACCTAGGGTAGGGTCATGGACCTGTCAAAGATACCCTCCCCAAGGACATCTCTAGAAGAACCAGAAACACTTGAAGAAGAATCATCATCCACTCGACCATGCAGCAGCATTCCACTCGACAGTCTTGAAGACACTCGACCGCAAAGACAATCACTCGACTACCGGGAAGCCTAAAGCCACTCTATTCTGTAACGGTCGGGAATTAAGTCGTAGCTTTAATGGTCATTATGTATCTTTATTACTGACGTTACCAGTAACGTCCCTCTCTTAATGTACATTGAACACCGTGTAATGGAGGGGAGCTGGGGTCCTGGCGCACACTATATAAGCCACCCCCTCCTCTGGAACAAGGGTTCACACCCCCTGTAACTCACACGCGTATAATCCAATCGACCGCCTCCGGGCTCCGAGACTTAGGGCTATTACTTCCTTCGAGAAGGGCCTGAACTCGTAAACCTTGCGTGTACAACTCCTCCATAGCTGGGATCTTGCCTCTACATTCCTACCCCCCTATTCTACTGTCAGACTTAGAACCACGACAGGAGCTGCTCCAACGACACAACCCTCCATCACAGCATAGCAGTACCCCGGGCTCCATCTCCAGACGCCTAAGATCTTCTTCCCCTCCTCCGACAGCCAAGTCAGCCGGAGCATCCTCACCGACCAACCCAATCATGCTGAGATCAACATAGCTTCGCCAAAGAGGTTGTACACTTGTTGCATCTCTTTTTTACTCTAAATTTTATATATATTGTCCACTGAGCACACGTAGTAACGTGAAATACCATTAGTTTCTCCTATATGACAAGCAGTGAGGTACCAGGCAACTTAGCTATCCGTGACAGACTCTCTTGAACGCCATCATTATTTATCTCTGCGCGTTTGAGCTGTGCATTTGTCGATGGGCCTGGGAGTTGAGCTATTAGGGCAGTGGCCTAGGTCCAAAGTAGTAGAAATAGCACATAAAAAATTTGAGGGTAGTAATTTCCTTCCTAAAGTCTGCCTACTAGAATCGCCAGTGCTTGAAAGGAAAAGTGAAGGGAAAACATAGGAATTGGAAAGTTTCCTATGGTACTACTATTCATGCATTTGGTTCAAAGGAATGGAGCAAAGGAAAACTGTAGGATTTGTTCCTTTAGTGTCTCATTGAAAGAAAAATCGTAGGAATTTTAATATCCACTTGTCCTCCTTTTCGAATTCCTATTCATGAAGCACAAGACTAAGAAATAGTAGAACAATAGCATTATAACCGTACATTTTCTTGTGGTTTGACTTAATCTCACCATGCTTCTTTGCATCATATGATCTTCCAATTCTTGTGAACAAACATCCAGATTGGCAGAAATCCTGTGTTTTTTAAATTCTCTGTTTTGCACGTGCATTCCTATCCTATTCCTGTGTATTTCCTATCCCTGCATTGTTAGAATCCTCAAATTCAAACAAGCCCTTACAAAATTACTTCTGTTACAGATATGTGTCAAAGAAAACCTTGTGTGGTTTGTCCCGCTCCTGCTGCGTTGTGTTCCACCCCAGCTCAGCTGCTCCAACGACGGAAGGGTTCACCACAGCAGGGATCCTCTCTCCAGACTGTCTTTTGCCGCGTCAGATCTTCTTCCCCACCACCGGCAGCCACGACAACTGCATTACCATCATTAACTGAGCAGATGACCTTGAGGACTACACGGGTCAGAAACAAAGGTCGCACTCTTCCGTGTCTGCTTATGTTATGCATCGTTTAATATGATGACATGCTACTTAATCGTCATGTTCACCTATTAGACTCCGAGTCGGGTCCAAACTAATGCTGAAACTTAAGTTTTTAAATGGTTGTGGGGTACATATTGGGGCAGCAATCAGTACTATCTGGTTAATCTCGGGTGTCTACTATGAGTTTCATGTTGGGTGCAGACAAACATTAAAGGAGCCATTATCTGTATTTTTAACTAAAGCTATTGTCTACCTGCTACCTGCTATCATTGTTTTTGGGTCTATCCATAGTTTGCTACCGTCACTCTGGATTTCTCATGTACTCCTTACATAATCTCACTATGTTTTATTCCTATGCATGTTAGTTATTGTACACAATGGAACTGAACATGTAGAGAAAAAGAGACGAGCCTTGCGTGGCAATAAAATTCCATGCAGATGTCGCTCCATGGTGGGCACAAAGGCAGCCCCCCTCCACCCATTTTCGATTGTAATCAAGAGGAATATAACTGTTCTGAGGGGGATTCATAAGGAGAAGACCACTCCTATTTACCCCCTAAGGTCTTTACTCTAACTTGGCATGCTGATTTTGGTAATATCATGCATATGGTGCCTTGCATTGCTTACTTTATACATCAAATATGTCATCTACTTAGTTTAGACATGCTTTTTGTGAATGCCATCTGTTTAGTTTCTTTATCGTATATGTGAATCATGCAATGTCATCTTGTTTAGCCAGGCATCATATATGTAAATTTTGCAATGCCACCCTGGTTAGCCAGTCATCTTATATGTGAATTATATCATGCCATCATTTTTTATTATGTATTAAATTTGTCCACAATTTTAGTACATTCAATTACTCTTCCTGTGCATCAGCCATTCGGCACGGTCATGGAAAAATCTGGAGTGTAAACAAGGTCATCAGAGCAAACAATGCTATCTGACGAAGCGCATGTCTTATTGGTTAGGATATCTCCTCAGAGGAGGATTCAGAGATAGGTGACCAGTCCTATCCCCCCCCCCCCCGAGGTGCATGCTCAAACTTGGCAGGGTTATGTTGCTCATATCATGTTTATGGTGTCTTGCGTCGCTCTGTCATTTGCTTAGTTTAGACATGCTTTGTGTGAATGCCACCTGTTTAGTGTCTAATTACCATATTGAATTATGCAATGCCATCTTGTTGCAAGACATTATATATGTGAATAATGCAATGCTATCTTGTTGCAAGGCATTATATACGTGAATTATGCAATGGCATGTTGTTTAGCCAAGTGTCATATATGTGAATTATATCATGCCATCCTTTTTTTGCATTTCTCATAGCATTTGTTGACAATGTTTGTATATTCAACTACTCTTCCTGTGCATCGGCCATTTGAATTGGTGATGGAGAAATCTAGAGTGAAAACAAGGTCTTCAGAGCAGATAAAGCTACCTGCTGAAGCAGATATCTTGCTGGTTATAGATAGCTCTTCAGAGGAGGATTCAGAGGCAGATGACCAGTCCTATTATCCCCCTGAGGTGTATGCTCAAACTTGGCAGGGTTATATTACTCATATCATGGGTATGTTGTATTGCAATGCTTAGTTTTTACATCATATACACAATATTTAATGTCATCTCCTTAGTTAACACATCATATATGCAATTGCCCTCTGCTCACTTGCTTAGTATATAAATTATTGAATTATATCATGCCATGATGTTTACATAGACATCATGTATCTGAATTATGGCATGCCAACCCATTTTCTAAAGACATAATATAGTTATATCAACTCATCCTGTTTACATAGTCATCATATTTTGGATTATGTCATTCTATCCATGAATTATATCATGCCATCATGTTTCCATCAACGGCATGTTTGTGATTTATGGCATGCCAACCACTTTAATAGACAAATCGTATAGTTATATCATGTCATCATGTTTACATAGTCATCACATTTGGAAGTATGTCATTCTATCATGTTTAGTTAGCCATCATACATGTGAAATTGTGTCATGTTATCCTGTTTAATTAGCCGTCATATATGTGAAATTATGTCCTGCTATTCTGTTTGGTTAGACAACATAAATGTGAATTATTCCATGCCATGTTTTCTTCCCTACTATCCATTACACATGCCTATCTTACAATATCTGTACATTCAATTACTTTTCTTGTTTATCAGCCATTTCAATTGGAGGGCGTGATGGCAGTATCTGTGGGAGTAAAAACACGGTCTTCAGAAAAGATGGTACTACCGATCGATGCAGATAGAACCATGGTTGTACTTGCCCAAGAACCAGCCCTACCACACATAACCCAGACTCACGCAGATTATACCCCTACCCAGTTGGATAGAGAACCAGCTACACCCCTTCTAACCCCAACCCCAGCAGATACTAACCCAGTTCCAGTTGAAACAACACCGTCTCCACCATAGAGCACCCAAACACGAGCATTTAGTAAGGCAACTGCAGTGCCCAAACCATGAGGACCACCACTCCGAACCCTAAGTCGATGCTTAAAGAAGAAGAAGAATTGTTCTCAAGTCAGGTTCCATAGCTATGGTTCATACTACTTTGCTCTTGCATCACTGTATTTTCTCATACCAGCTAATTTCAAATTTGAAGGATGCAATTGAAACTCCAATGGCGCAACAGGTATGTTTTAAACCTATTTCTTTAACGTGTTTGCTGTTGTAACTTGCTCTATGTTGATTTCAGTTTCAATTGAATAAACAGTTATGTTCTCGTGCCATGCACATTACAAGTGTTGTTATTGCTGTGTAGTTTCCCACACTTATATTCTGTCTATGTTGCT
This sequence comes from Aegilops umbellulata, assembly GCA_032464435.1. Classification (NCBI taxonomy): domain Eukaryota; kingdom Viridiplantae; phylum Streptophyta; class Magnoliopsida; order Poales; family Poaceae; genus Aegilops; species Aegilops umbellulata. The sequence continues at coordinate 6,094,450 of CP136059.1, forward strand.
TTGTCTTAAACAAATATGATTCGAACTGTCTCTTTCTTGATTTGGAAACATAAACTAGAATGATATAGACCATACAGTGACCATACTACATAGATAAATTTTTGTTTCATGTTGTTATCATGTCCACCTTACTACTGAACTGGTTTACCAAAATGAGTTTCATATACAACATGGTAAACCTCTGGTTTGTTTGTTTGTTTCTCTTTTAGAACGCGGATAAAATATTGGAGAAGAGTACCCCATTATGCAATGGTAAAGGAAGTAATGCAGATAAGGTTCAAGATAGTGAGACATCCCTGTTGGTCTCCAAGAAAGCTGATAAAAACTATACTGAAGACACTAAGACAACCCCAAAGTCATGTCTTGATGTAGTGTTCGAGTTACTGGCTACTACTGCTAGCACCAGCTCTTCGAACTCTCTGCCTGAATCAGTTCGGCTTCTTGAGTCTCAACTTCAAGTTGAAAGACATTGATCAGATGTTATGCGACAGGAAGCCGAAGGACTGAGGAAGTCACTGCAGAATTCAGATGCATACTTTTTTGTGCAACAACAAGTGCTGGAGGATTTAAGCGCCAAACAAGAGAAAGTTAATAAGCTTGCTAAGCATCTTGCCAGCATTATGCGTACCCAGGATATTGTTTCTTGAGATCTTCTGAAGTGGTTTTAGTTCTGTACTTGTTTTGCTGCGGCGTTTACTTGCACTGGTCGCCAACTTTGACAACCAGTGTATATGATATGCTGCTTTGTTCCCTATATTTGCACTGGTGGCGAACTTTGAGCCCAGTGGATGTAATATGTGTAATAGTCGTGATAGCCTAGCGTAAGTTGCTTGCTTATTTATTTCCTTGTTGTCTTGTTTATTTGTTTGCTTGTAGTTAGTGCAGTTCTTTTTCCGCGGTTTGCTAGTGGCGGAAATACCTATTTTTTTAAACTAGGCCACAATAACCATGGGCTACATATTTACTGTAGTTACCATGGGTCTCCAACGGGTCATAGAAACAATGGGCCTTCTAAGGGCCATAGAAACAATGGGCCTTCTACGGGCTATAGCATCAATGGGCCTTCTACGGGTCGTATGATCGATCGGCTAAACATGGGCCAATAACAGACCACATTATGGGCCATAAACGGGCTAGATTTGGGATCGTCCATTCATGGGCCGACCATAACAGGTCGTCGTCAATCGGCCGTATTTGATGACGCTATGAAAACGGCCCAACGGATTAACGGGCCACAAACGGGCCGATTGTAACCACGGGCTGAATTTGGCCCACAAGCAGAAAAGGCCAGTAACGTGTCATAAGTAACCGAATGATAGAAATGATCCCAAGAATAAATGGGCCTTGAGAAGGCCAAAAGATAACACGGGTTGGAAACGACCCAACGGAATAATGGGCTATTAATGGGTATAAAGCGATACACTATTCATTGCGGGCCAGATTCACCATGGGCCATTAATGGGCCAAGAGTTACAAATGGCCTCGTATGGGCCGAAAGACATCATGGGCCATATGGGCCGGGAGTTACAACAGGGTGGAATCATATTGGACGACCCAGATGAAGCTACTGGGCTTAATTCCGATAGGTCGTAACGGGTCGTGAGTTAGCGGGTCGTTAATGGGGTATGTACGAACATGCCGTTAACATGCTTTCCGTGGGCCGGTCCGTTACCTTTTTACCAATTCAAATGGGCCGGCCTTTTCACCAGAATGGGCCTCTGTTCGGCTGTGCCATGTGTCAACGTATCATAGGCGCCTCATGTCCAATGAATGGATGACATCTGTCCCAACGGTGAGCCAACACGTGTTTCCTTCGGCCAATGAGAATTTTACACATGGAAAATCCTCATTGGTCCGGGCTGTTAACGGGTTATCGGATCCAAAACCGGACCTGATAACTTAACATCGACCCGTTATGGTGGATGCCACGTGTCGGTCACCCTTGACGAAAGCACTTCTATGATGCATGATTTATCGTCATGTAAGTGGACACTTCCGTGATAATAATTTTGGTAATGTCATGGAACACTTCTACGACAGCACATGTATGACTATCTTGATTCTTTCATAAAATCGTCATGGATGTACATGCATGACAGAAAACGTGAACTACTGTGTCAAACACGTATCATCACGGAAGTATATTTTTTTGTAGTGATTGGAAACTAAGGGATATTAAGGCCTCCTTTTAATAGAACCGGAACAAAGCATTAACACATAATGAATACATGGACTCCTCAAACTACGATCATCACAGGGAGTGGTCCCGACTATTGTCACTCTGAGGTTGCCGGATCATAACACATAGTAGGTGACTATAACTTGCAAGATCGGATCTAAAATATGAATATAATGATGATAACATATATGGTTCAGATATGAGTTCATGGCACCCAGGCCCAAAGTGATAAGCATTAAGCATGGAAAAGTCATAGCAACATCAATCTTAGAACATAGTGGATACTAGGGATCAAGCACTAACAAAACTAACTCGATCACATGATGAATCTCATCCAACTCCTCACTGACCAGGGAGCCTATGAAGGAATTACTCACTCCCGGTGGGGAGCATCACGGAATTGGCGATGGAGAAGGGTCGGTGATGACAAAAAACGAAGATCCCCCTCTCTGGAGCCCCAAACGGACTCCAGATCTGGCCTCCCGATGAAGAAAAGGAGGTGACGACGGCTCCGTCTCGTGGATCATGATAATTCTTTCTCCCTAAATTTTTCTGGAATAATGTGATTTTATAGCGTCGATTTCAGGGTCAGCGGGGCCACCAGGTGGGGACAACCCACCTAGGTGCGCCAGGAGAGGGGGCGCATCCTGGTGGGTTGTGCCCACCCAGGTGCCCCTCTCTGGTAGGTCTTGGCTCCAGAAATTCTTATTTATTATATAAAAATTCCTTGCAAAGTTTTGTTCCATTCCAAGAACTTTTATTTATGCACAAAAACAACACCATGGTAGTTCTGCTGAAAACAGCGTCAGTCCAGGGTTAGTTTCATTCAAATCATGCAAATTAGAGTCCAAAACAAGAGGAAAAGCATTAGGAAAAATAGATACGTTGGAGATGCATCAGTGAGTTGCTCCCGTTTGTGAGGGGTGCGTGTGTCCAAACTTCCGTCAAACATGCCAATTTTTTTACCACATCATGTTGGTGGCATGACATTACATCAAGCAAGGTTTCATATTTTTCTGATCATTTTTTTACTTTTGTGGAATTAAAATGCCATGGCACTCCATGCATGTGTCAATGCCGTGAGACCAATATGTTTGAAACTTCCTTCTAATTTACTGCACATGCAATTAGCTCGCACATAAGTACACAAATATGATTTTTCAAACCGTTATGGTTAGCCGTTGCATGTAGATGTAGTTCAAATTTGAATTATGGACATTAAATGGCTAGAAAATCACTTAAATGTCTTTAAAAGGTCAAATGACCCCTGAAATTTTCCAAATTTTCACATGACAGTTATAGTAGTGCATGTTAAACATAGAAAAAAATTGAAGGCCGTAAGAGGAAGCTATCTCCCGTTCGTCATCAAACATGCATTGTTCCCTCCCGGAACCACGAGCCTCTAGTGAGTTGCTCCGGTTTGTGAGGGGTGTGTGTCCAAACTTTCGTCAAACAGGCCAATTTTTTACCACATCATCTTGGTGGCATGACATTACATCAAGCAAGGTTTCATGTTTTCCTGATCATTTTTTTATTTTTTTGGAATTAAAATTCCATGGCACTCTATGCATGTGTCCATGCCGTGAGACCAATATGTTTGAAAATTCCTTCTAATTTACCGCACATGGAATTAACTCGCACACAAGTACACAAATATGATTTTTCAAACCGTTATGGATAGCCCTTGCATGTAGATGTAGTTCAAATTTGAATTACAGTCATTAAATGGCTAGAAAATCACTTAAATGTCTTTAAAAGGTCAAATGACCCCTGAAACTTTCCAAATTTTCAGATGACAGTTGTATTAGTGCACATTAAACGTATGAAAAAATTTGAAGGCCGTAAGAGGAAGCTATCTCCCGTTCGTCATCAAACATGCATTGTTCCCTCTCGGAACCACGAGCCTTCTAGTGAGTTGCTCCGGTTTATGAGGGGTGTGTGTCCAAACTTTCGTCAAACAGGACAATTTTTTTACCACATCGTCTTCGTGGCATGACACTACATGAAGCAAGGTTTCATGTGTTTCTGATCATTTTTTTAATTTTTTGGAATTTAAATGCCATGGCACTCCATCCTTAATTGTGTCATAGCCGTTAGACCAATATGTTTGAAAATTCCTTCCAATTTACAGCACATGCAATTAAATTACACACAAGTACACAAAATATGAATTTTCAAACCATTATGGTTAGCTGTTGCATGTACATGTAGTTCAAATTTAAATTACGGTCATTAAATGGCTAGAAAATCACTTAAATGTCTTAAAAGGTCAAATGACCCCTGAAATTTTCCAAAATTTGGCATGACAGTTGTATTAGTACTACAAATTTTCTCATACATTTAAAACACCATCCGTTGCCACTTTACTCCAAATTCATCCCTCACAGCTAATAAAAAATATCCACAACATCACATAGTTTTTTTGTAGAAATCGTTTGCGATGAAAATTAATGGGTCTATTTAAGTCTTCCTCCTTAAACTTTGCCAGCTCGTCTACTCTAGTGCCGGCAACCCCTGAATCCACGAATCTTGATCCCCATTCCCGCACCCCCTTCTTGCAAAGATGATGCCAGGGAAACGCTTCATGAAGGCTCGTACGATGGTCGCGTCCTCCCCGAGCACCACCGCCTGCGCCGAGAGCACGGCCGCCTACGCCGAGAGTGCCGCCGCATCCACATTGAGTACATCTACATCCGTCGTGAGGGCATCAGCGGCTGCCGACAGGGCAGCTGCAGCAGCCGAGATGGCTGCAGCTGCTGCTGCGACAGCGGCTGCAAACACCGAGAGCGCTCGACCCGCCATCCGTACCGTTGATGTCGCCCTGGCCTGAGTCGAGGCCGTCCATGCCAAGATCGACGATGCACACGCCAAGATATTCCAGGCCACCTCAGAATCCAGCATGCAACCCACGTCCGAAAAGGCGACCATGTCCATGGAGCACCTGCTTCCTCATGAGATTGCCGAGCGGGAGCTGGAGATGCAGGAGGCGGCAGAGATCGAGGAGCGCCAGGAAGAGGAGTTGCGCGTGGCTGAGGTCGAGGTAGAGAAGAGTCTGTCCATCGAGGAATCGGCGACGGAGTACCAACGCGAGCTCTGGCACAGCCACTACTACGAGTACTATAACCTTGAGGGCGGCGCCGAGGATGAGCACAAGGACGCGGTCGACTTCAGCAGGGGGGACGCGGAGTCCACCAATGGCGGCATGTCGCCAGGACAAGTCATCAACGTCTCATCTCACACCGGCAATCCATAGGCCGGCGCAGCGACGGATTTGTTAAAATTATGCATACTTAGGCTTTGTTTTTAATGCTGGTCTTTTGTTCGAGCAATATTTATGTCAATTGGCTCTGTTTAATTACTAAAATTGCTCGATTTAGTAAGTGTGGTTTGTTTGTTGTACGCTCTTTTGTGTGACCAAATTAGCAAGCGATGTTAAATTATGCAATGACGTACCCGGGGAAATTTCCACCAAAATTTGAATTATCAAACTCATCCCATGCACATAAAGCAAAAGAATCATTTGCGATGCACACAATCGTTCAAAGTGAATTGTGTCCGGCAGCACCGCACGCAAATTTTCCCTCCACATTTCGAAATTTTTGGCCTACCACCAAAATATCTACCCCCACCCCCTTCCCCACCCCCTTCCCGACCACAAGTCACATTTCCCCTGTTTCCTCCTTCCTTCGTTCATTCCTAATCTATAGTCGCTTCCTCGCTTGCCTCCTCGCTCTCGCCGTCTCGCATCCTACCGCCAGGGTCGCCATGGCCTTCTTCAATGACCTGTCCAACGGTTCCTCCTCCAACGACAACTCCTTCACCACCCAGGTATGCTTCTCTTCTCTATCTTTGGCTATGACTTGGAATGAAGGATTTTAACCCAGTGGTCGATTTGAGTCATTTCTTCCTCTTGTAGCTCCCAGGGACCATCAGTTGCAATGAATGGAGCGGGGTGGCTGAAGATCTGTCTGCTTGTTGTCACCATCAATCTCCATGCGTGAAGCTAGTTGCGTTTGAGTCTATGGACAGTGGGAGGAAGTTTCTGGCATGTGCAAAGAAGGTTAGACCCTCTTTCGTTGTTACAAATCATTTGTTAGATGTGATTCAGACACTGTCATGGTCCCAACCCATTCATACCACACCTTCAATCAAACGCATCCTAAGACAGTGTCATAGTTTGTACCTAGTATCTAAAAATGTTGCCATCTCTTCAGCGGTGCCATTAGAAAATTATTTGGCACCGCTTCGGCAGTTTCTGCAGCCAAGTTTGCTCCACACATCCGAGCAGCCAAGCAGTAAAATACTGAATATTTATGGCACGAAGGAACTGGCATCGGAGCAACTAGGTGCTTCGGAGTCCGGGTCCCTGATTTTTTTCCCGCTACATCGGCTCGCCCGTGCAGGGCACCGGTGCGCGATGTAGCAACAGTTGTCTTTACAACGGTTTTGGCATACATAGTGGATGGCCTTAGTGCTATTAGTTCTATGTTACTAAATTTGTGCATGTACACACCTATTAGTATCAATTTGATGTCATCCAAACACTGTCACTATGCTGTTGTAGTTATATTTACCTTCCTCATAAAATGTTCAATTTGTTATTTATAGTACATGAGTAAGAACTTTTAGCGTTGTTGTTGTTAATTATAGCCTCTGATGTTTCAGAATTTTATTGTTGTCTCAGTAGCAATTAATTCATTTGCACATTGATCTTTTTGAGAAGATATGTCATAATTAACCTGTTTCTTCAGTTTTTCAAAATAAGTATTGGTGATTTTCTATGTTGCTATAAACCCATTTCCCCTACAATTGTTACTGATCTAGTTTTAAATATTATAGGATGAATGGAAGTGTTCTTACTTGGAGTGGGTTGATCAAGAGTGGGCACAATCTTTGAAGACGTGCCTAGCAAAGCTCTGGAGAATGTATGAGGAAGAGAACAGAGGTAGGCTTAGAGAAAGTGTTGTCAACGCTAAATAATATTTGTAGACGCGGGATAAAAAGAGGAAGGTAGAGAATGAGCTCAGATTGTTTAAATCAGACTTTGCTAAGATGGTGTTGGCGAAGGAGGAGCACTTTCCCAGTTGGCCAGTGCAAAATAGGTTCTTATTGAACTGAAAGCAGAGGTCGATAAGACGAGCCTGGATGATCACGATTAGGGAAATGAATATATTGTTCTAATATTGTTCTTATGAAGTTGGACTAGCTATATGTTGTATTGTGCTGTTTTCAGGTAGCTATCGTACTGTGATGTTAAAATATATTTATGTGCCTGATATGAAATTGGCAAACAACTGTTCGATATGAAATGTGAATTTGTGTAATACTGGAATTATTGATTTTAAACTAATAAACCTGCTAAATGGGTCATGGAACTTTGCGAACGGTTCTAGCAGTAAAAGCGCTTGTGATGGATAGCCCAGTGCCACACAGTTTTGTTCATCAAATCGTGTGTGATGTAGTTGATAAAAGCAAACGGTTAACCAAGGCAGAGCGTGTGTGATAGTTACATCTATCACACACGAGCCTATACATAAAACTGTGCGGGATGTACATACGAACAGAAACATTTTCCCCGGATTGAATGAGTGGGATGTACATACGAACAGAAACGTTTTCCCTGGATTGACTGTGTGGGATGTACATAAGAACGAAATATATTCTTTGGATTGACTGTGTGTGATATACATATGAACGGAAATGTTTTTCTCGGATTCACCATGCGGGGTGTACATACAAACGGAAATGATTGGGTTTCGAGGCCTCTCCTGATCGCACGCGAACTCATTTTACCCCAGCGTGTGTGCCAGGAGGGCCTATCCCTGACGGTTTCTGGGTCATGTGGGAAGGACCCCCTACCGCCCACACTCACTTGGCGACGGTTCCAAATGTCGTCACAGAAAGGGGATAAAAACCGTTTGTATAGGACCGACGCGTACCAGTGCAATGGCACGCCTAGTTTATTAGGAAACGTCGCACACGTAACTGACTTATGGATCATTAACGCGAAAAATGCACACGGGTAAGCCATAGAAACCGTGTGTTTTGTGATCTTCTAATAATTCTTATATCAATCAGCATCTCCAACCGCACCTAATTTCAAAAATCTCTTTCATTGTATCAGGATTATTCAATGTACATGAACGAGGCAAGGTGACACCTCATGAGCAATCAGCGGTTTGTGAAATGCAATCAAGTGTCAACCTGCCTCGCTCGCATATCCAGATTTGATCTGATGCAACAAGAGAGAAGCTTGCTGCCATCCGATGGCGCGGCAATTTAAGCCGGTGTGCGGTCAACTCGCGCGGCGAAGTGGGACAAAAAACCAGCTGCGGCTAGCTCTAGTCTCCTCCGGTGGCTACGGGTGGACATTTCGGGAGTATTTAGTGCCAGAGTGCGGCTACAAAACTTAAGTGAACACATGCTAATCAACGCTCAAAGCCCTCAAAGGATGCGCTTACCGACATTGTACGTTAACAATAGATAGTACAAACTTAAAGTACTACTGGTAATTTGCTCTAAGACTTGTACATATGTAGTACTGGTAGATCCTCGTAATTAATTATACAAACTTACGGGCGACATATAAACTAAGTACTTCTCACATGCTGCCACCGGGGCATGCTGGCTAGGCGCCGGCGTTCTCCTTCCTAGTATTGTAGGCGCCAGCCCACCATGCTTCGATCTCCGCCAAGCTCTCCTTAACACGGTGTGCAGCCTTTTCTTTCTTGCGGCGGCGGGACTCTCTTTTCTTGTCTGCTTTCTGCCTTTTCTACTCCTTCTTTGCGGCTTTGCCCGCCTCTAGACCGACCACCCATTCGGCCATGGAAGCCTCAAAATCCGCCCACGCAACTGTGTGGCCACCGACGGCGATGAACTCGGCGCAGCGAGATGCCATCGCTTCCTTATCATGTGTGTGGTCGCGGGCGATGAGGAACACGGCACGGCGGGATGCCATCGCTTCCTTACCAGTTACTATGCACTGTGGTACCATGAAGAACGCTTGGAGAGAGCTCCGGGATGGAGTGGCCGAGCAGCCGTACAGTGCGGTGGTTTTTCAGAGCTCAAAGACAAATGACGAAGGAAATTTGGCTTCCCTTACAATTTTGACCATTCATTATCGCACATGGTTCATCTCCGTTGCCTCCGGAAACAGTGTGCACTGAGCCTATTGTGTGTTGCATTATGATTGGCCGGAACCCCAGCCACGCGGTTCGCACGTGTGCATCATAGGATGCACCGCGATAGAACAGCAATCCACGTCCCTCACATCACACCCGTGTAGTTGTAGCTAGATTGGATTTATATGCTCTAAATACCTAGAAAATGCACATGATCCTCTAAATATGGTAAATGAGCCCGGAAAATGCCAAATTTGAACATGGTGATTTGCAGGGTGTATGTTCGTCATAGAAAAAAACTCCAGGGCAAAGAACGAAGAAAATTTGGATTCTCATTCAATCTTGGTGATTTCCCTCACGAAAGCATGAAACTTCCTCGGTGATGGTTCAATTTATGAAGGGCATGCATGATGACATAAGCCAAACCTTCTCGAATTTTTACGAGGGCATGGTGAGGCCATACCATGGCACCATGCCAGGCGTCATGTTTTTCAAGCATTTATTTCATTTTTCTATAGTTGAAAACCCAATAAACAAACGTTTGTGGTTGACTATTGCCACACATTTCATTGAAATATTTGCCTGTTTCTTGTAAAAGGAATGAGAATTTACTAAATAGCACGAGCATTGTTTTCCTAGACGTTCTTGTGCACCCTTTCATGCACTGATTCTTTGAACTTGAGTTATGTGCATTAATGCCTAGAAAATGCACATGATCCCCTAAATATGGTACATGAACCTAGAAAAGTGCCAAATTTGAACATGGTGATTTGCAAGGTGTATGTTCATCGTAGAAAAAAACTCATGGACAAAGGACAAAGGAAATTTGGATCCCCCTTCAATCTTGGTTATTTCCCCCTCGAAACCATGAAACTTCCTTGGTGATGGTTCGTTTTGTGAAAGGTGTGCATGATGACATAAGGAAAACATTCTCAAGTTTTTACCAGGGCTCAGTGAGGCCATACCATGGCACCGCGCCAGGCATCATGTTTTTCAAGCATGTATTTTTTTGTATAGTTGTTAACCCAATAAACGACGCATTTTTGGTTGACTATTGCCACACATTTCCTTGAAATTTTTGTCCATTCCTTGTAAAACACATGAGAATTTACTAAATAGCATGAGCATGGTTTTCCAGATCGTTCTTGTGCACCTTTCCATGTATCGATTGTTCGAATTAGAATTATGTGCATTCATGCCTAGAAAATGCACATAATCCCCTAATTATGGTAAATGAGCCCTGAAAAATGTCAAATTTGAACACGTCGCAATGGAGGGGGTATGTTGATTGTTGGAAAAAACTGGAAGACAAACTAGGACGGAAATTTGGATTCCCCGTCAGTCTTGGTGATTTCCCTCTCGAAAGCATGGAACTTCTTCGGTGATGGTTCGATTTATGAAGGGCCTACATGATGACATAAACCAAACCTTCTCAGCCTTTTACCAGGGCACGGTGAGGCAATTCCATGGCACCATGCTAGGCGTCGTGTTTTTCAAGCACGTATTTCATTTTTCTATAGTTGATAACCCAGTAAATGACGCGTTTGTGGTTGACTATTGCCACGCATTCCCTTGAAATCTCTGCCCATTCCTTGTAAAAGGCATGAGAATTTACTAAATACCACAAGTATGGTTTTCCAAACCGTTCTTGTGCACCTTTTCATGCACGGATTGTTCGAATTTGAATTATGTGGATTAATGCCTAAAAAATGAACATAATCCCCTAAATATGGTAAATGAGCTAGCAAAAATGCCAAATTTGAACATGTTGCAAGGGGGTATGTTGATTGTAAAAAAAATTGAATGGCAAACTAGGAAGGAAATTTGGATTCCCGTGCCCTTCAATCTTGGTGATTTCCCCGTCGAAACCATGAAAATTCCTCGGTGATGGTTCGATTTATGAATGGCGTGCAGGACGACATAAGCCAAACCTTTTCAAATTTTTACCAGGGCATGGTGAGGCCATACCATGGCACCATGCCAGCCGTCATGTTTTTCAAGCATGTATTTCAATTTTCTACAGTTGAAAAACCAATAAACGACGTGTTTGTGGTCGACTATTGCCACACATTTCCGTGAAATCTCTTCCCATTCCTTGTAAAAGGCATGAGCATTTACTAAATAGCACGATCATGGTTTTCCAGACCATTCTCGTGGATCTTTTCACGCACCGATTGTTTGAATATGAATTATGTGCATTAATGCCTAGAAAATGCACATAATCCCCTAAATATTGTAAATGAACCCCGAAAAGTGCCAAATTTGAACACGATGATTTGTAGGGTTTATGTTCATTGTAGAAAAAATCTCATGGACAAAGGACAAAGGAAATTTGGATTCCCCTTTAATCTCAGTGATTTATTATCACACACGATTCATCTCCGTCGCTTCTACACCTCATCAACATGCAAAAGGAAAAAGGAAATCCTCGCCCACTTCATCCCCACCCACTCGTCGCGGACTCCTCTGCGACTCTGCACCTCATCAACTTCTATCGCGGCGGCCACCTTAAGCTCGACGTCTGTCATCGGCGGGCGGAAGTAGCGCTCCACATGGCACGGGATTTCACCCATTCCGCTTTCCTCCGCCTATCTACACCGACATTCTAGACTCTGGTCGATTGGTTTTCTGCGGGATTTGGCCGGGGATTTTTCTCATGGAGAAGGTAATCAATTTAGCAAAATATTCACTCATTTCTTATCGCAGTCCATCCGTTACTGTTAATCAACCGACGGAAATCACCGTGGATTCATTTCTTACAGCTGATTCGAGGGTTTTCATTCATGTGTCCACAGTGCGAGCACAAATCGGGCAAGTGTGGTCGCAGCCAGTTGGAAACGAAGTTCTATCTCACCATTCCGGATGACTTTAGGGAGCGCTCAGTATGTTCAATCTCACCCTACCACGGTCGGCATGGCCTAAATTTGTGAACATATATCGTTTGTTGCTACATTCAGATAAAAGGTACGGTGCCACGCGCAGCCTAGATGTTGAAGCCGATTTTCCCCCTATATTAGGCAAATTTATGATGTATCGTTCAATAAGTTACTCTCATATTTGCATCAAATCTTTGTTACATTATCTTTTTTTAATTATATATTTTTGTACTTTGCTCTCATCTATATATTGATCTGTTCTATCAGTTACTCCCATATTTGCATCTTGCTTTGTTATTTCAATATATCTAATTTACGATCTTAATTTTCATTTCAAGCAGCACAACCCTTTCTTTGCAAGAACATGAGTAGAAGGAAATCTTGGGCTTTACTTTGTTGATGACTCCATGGATGTCATATTGACAACACAACATGGATTTACAATGACAGTTAGCGTATAATTTGATAAAGATGGCCACTCCTATTTTGATGCGGACCTTTGGAGAAAATTTCAAAGACTTATGAACTGAAAGCTGGCAATAAAATTCTAGTGCGTGCACCATAGCCTAGTCTAATTAACATGGATGTTTACTTCCCCAACATCATCAGTCGATCAAAGTATGTTCGAGGTTAGTGTCCTTTCAACTTTCTCCATGCTGGCATATTACTTAGCAAAATTGGGGTATTTGTTCTGACTAATTGATCACTATTTAAGCAACCAATTGTGATTTCATTTTCTGACTCCGTTCCTAGGTAGTAACAAATTCTATTTACCAATTTATGCGCACTATATATTCTTCTACCATGTTTTAAATAAATAATACCTTTCCACCTTTTAAATAGGATATGTTGGATGCATAGTGAATGATCTGTATGTTACTAAGCGTACCAAATTTCACTGAAGGACTTGAAGCATGTCATAAACTTTGTTCATAATCTGCCACAGATAGCACAACATATGAACGTTGGATTTTGGATGGGATTAATTATAACTATGGTGCACACATTGAACAAGACCAATTGTGTGCACAAAACACTGGTACAAAGTCTTATTTTTATGTTGATGCTCATAAACTATATATATCTTCAATGATATGTTACAATTGGTTTTTATTCTACATTTCAACAGAAATTGCCCACTGTAGTTGTTTCCAGATCGATTTCTCGGCGTGATTGAATTACACTTGTGACTTCTAATAATGCCAAAGTGATTGCAAGTTTCTGAATTTGCCGCAGAAATGGAACCAGTCAAATTAACAAGTTCCCGCTTGTCGTGGCAATGCATCCATATTTGAAAATTAAAGGCATTGTACTACTCATGCTCTACCAAGGCACAGGAGGGCGCTTCCTTTTCATTGACGAGATGCCGAGTCACCATGATCAAGCTGCTTCCAGCGGATAGTTGTGGTTGTTGGCCCTCAGCCTCTTAAAATGTGCTAGTTGTTACTATGTTAAGTATGTAGATATGGACCATACGGTTGTCGGCCTTCAGCGTCTTAAAATGTGATAGTTGCTACAATGTTAAGTATGTACATATGGACCATATGGTTGTCAAAACTGTGTTACGAAGATCCTCCTTTTGTCGAATAGTGTAACACTATATATACGTTACTCAAACGTTGTTAGCCAAGTTCTTAAATTTTCATGGAAAGTATTAGTTTCATACATAGTTCGTTGAGTTTAAGAATGTGCCCGGTAGAGCGGTAGAGTAGAGGACGCCCATCTTTTGGACGTGGCGATCGACACTTGGTGTCTAGAAGGCATTTGCCTATTAATTGTCCATATTGCAAATTCACACATGTGTTAACATAAGGAAACGTATATGTAACTTACTAATCAACGCACACGAGTACTCGCAGAGGCATCGTGTGCGATACTCCTAGCCACCGCAAGCAACTAGTTTGGAATTTTCGAACTTTTTTGTACACACAGAATTGCACACAAATTAACTGTAGTAACCGTCTGTGTTGTAATTTCTCATCGCAAACAGTTCATCCGAATAGGTTGTTTGCCGCGTATCACACACATCTTGTTTACATGACTCGTTTGTGTTCTTTTCGCTCATCGCAAAAAGTTCATCTATGTGAATTGTATGCCGCATATCACACACTTCTTGTTAAGTTGAACCGTTTCTGTTGCGTTCCCTAATCTAAAACATTTCGTCCAAGTGAACCATATGTCGTATATCACACACACCTTGATCTAGTTAACTGTTTCTGTTGCACTCCTCAATAGCAAACAGTTCATCTGAGCGAACTGTATGCCGTATATCGCACACGCCTTGATATGGCTGCCCATTTATGTTGTTCTGTTTCATCGCAAATAGTTCGTATGGATCATCCGTGTGCGCTACATCGCACACGCAACTAAAATCTGAACTGTCTTTGATGTCTCCACCATCGCAAACGTTTTGCATCTTTTTTGACGGTTTTTGACATCACCGTTTGCGATTAATGCATCGCACACAGTTTCCTCAAAGGGTCTCTGATCATAGTGTCGCGTTAGCAGCATCCTGTAGTAGTAACTTAATACACTAGATGCATGCTGGATAGCGGTCGATGTGTGGAGCAATAGTACTAGATGCTGGCAGGAGTCGGTCTACTTGACACAGACGTGATGCCTATATTCATGATCATTTCCTTAGATATCGTCATAATTATTCACTTTTCTATCAATTGCTCAACATTAATTTGTTTACCCATCGTATGCGTTCTTTCAAGAGAGAAGCCTCTAGTGAAAAATATTGCCCCCGGGTCTATTCTTATCATATTACTTTTGGATCTATAAATCCACAAACCCCCAAAATACCTTGTTGCAATTTATTTAACTTTACTTTATTTTGCACTTTTATTTATCTTTTATACCTATCTCTATCAGATCTCATCCTTGCAAGTAACCTGAAGAGATTGACAGCCCCTTTATCGTGTTGGGTGCAAAAAATTGTTTGTTTGTGTAGGTGCTATCATTTGAGACTTGTGTGGTCCTCCTACTGGATTGATACCTTGGTTCTTAACTAAGGGAAATACTTATCTCTAATTTGTTGCATCACACTTTCCTCTTCAAGGGAAAAAACCAACGCAAGTTCAAGAAGTAGCAGTAAGAAATTTGAGGAAAATGTACGCAAGCAAGAAAGACATCGGAAGAATCAGGGTGTTGGTTTTGAACAAAAGTTCAATGCCAATGGATTTGAATGGGAAGAATATCAATACCCTAAGACAAAGTTTATTCCTGAACAAGAAAAGTATGACCCCACTTCTTTTGAGGGAACACAAGCTCAAGATGATCTTCCACCACAAGACCACAAGCTAAAAGGCAAGGACAAGCTTCAAGAAGAGATTGACTCACTTGAAGAACCTCCTACGACGATGGTCAAGTGGGTTCCCAAGACTACATCAAGCTCTACTTCATCAAGTTCAACAACTAGAGTGTTCTTGAGGGTGACTCCGCCAACATACTTCGCTCGTATTCATTTTTGCAAGGACTTGTGCAATCAAGTTTCATATCTTGCACTAGTTGATGGAGTGACAAACCCTCTTGTTGGTAAGACAAGGTGTCGGTGTCAAAACCGGCGGATCTCGGGTAGGGGGTCCCGAACTGTGCATCTAGGCGGATGGTAACAGGAGACAAGGGACACGATGTTTTTACCCAGGTTCGAGCCCTCTCGATGGAGGTAAAACCCTACTCCTGCTTGATTAATATTGATGATATGGGTAGTACAAGAGTAGATCTACCACGAGATGAAGGAGGCTAAACCCTAGAAGCTAGCCTATGGTATGATTGTTGTTCTTGTTGTGTCCTACGGACTAAAACCCTCCGGTTTATATAGACACCGGAGAGGGCTAGGGTTACACAGAGTCGGTTACAATGGTAGGAGATCCACATATCCGTATCGCCAAGCTTGCCTTCCACGCCAAGGAAAGTCCCTTCCGAACACGGGACGAAGTCTTCAATCTTGTATCTTCATAGTCCAGGAGTCCGGCCGAAGGTATAGTCCGGCTATCCGGACACCCCCTAATCCAGGACTCCCTCAGTAGCCCCCCAACCAGGCTTCAATGACGACGAGTCCGGCGCGCAAATTGTCTTCGGCATTGCAAGGCGGGTTCTCCTCCAAATTCCGTGTACCTGTTGAATAATGTCCGGTTTCTTATAAATATAGTGCTCCTTGGCTTCTACGCCCAATAATGGCCGTTTTCCACGTGTCAAATGAATACGAAAAGTCTGGGTGTTTTTACATTCACACCCCTAGCCGCGTAAATGAGACGCCTATTTAAAGGGACGAGGATTTAGATCCAAACCACACCTTCTCCCCTCCGCGAGTATTCATCAGAGCTCATCCGACAAAGGTCCATCCCACCATGGCCAGCCGTCGCAACTCCTCCTCTCGCCCTTCCAGCCCTCAGCTTGGAGATTGGGAGAGATGCTCCATCCCGCACAGCGATCTAGTGACGCTCCAGACCAAGGGATTTCTCCCTCCGGCCTATATGGTCCCGGTTCGAGCCGGACTTGCCACCTATAATTGCGGAGAGCAAGCGGAGAGCGCCCCCAATCCCTCCAAAGGAGAGCGGGTATGCCTTGTCCCTTATATAATAAGAGGGCTCGGATTTCCAATTCATCCGTTTCCCCGGGGGCTCCTGGAGTTCTATGGCCTCCAGCTGCACAACCTCACGCATGCCTCCATATTGCATATCGCGGGCTTCGTAGCCCTCTGCGAGCTGTTTTTGGGTGTTGAGGCTCATTTCGCGCTGTGGAAGAGGCTATTCTGCCTGGTGCCCCGTTCTCAGGAGGGGTCAATATATCAAGTGGGCGGAGCCGAAGTGTGGCGCATCGCCGGGATCGGATATGTATCCAGAACCCCAAAGAAGGTGTCCGAGAATTGGCCTTCGGAATGGTTTTATATAGAGGACGTCCCGTTGCCGGATCCTGTTCGGATCGGCCTCCCTGAGTTCGACACTGCTCCCCTAAAGAAGCGCCTAAGCTGGCGTCCACGGAGCCCTCAGAGAGAAAGTGACAAGGACGTCCTTTACCTGATCGGCCAGATAAGATTATTAGCTCATTTCGGACTAACCATGATCGGAGTCATGGCCGCATGCATCATGCGGGGGGTGCAGCCGCTTCAGTATAGAGGCCACCCCATGTGGGACTTCAACAGGGAGGATGACGCCACCCGTCACGGCCGTAAGGGGCCGAACTCGGCTGCCGCTCTAATAAAGATCTTGTCCGGTTTGTACAAGGGAGAAGAGGAGGAATTTCTCCGCGTCAACCCACAGGGTGGATTTACTATGTACAATCCTCCGAGTTGGGTAAGTGGACACTTTTACTTGCCCATCCGTTTTATATTCCCGTCGTTTAAGTATATAGTCTAACGACTTCAATGCAGGAACTGCGCCAGGCTATTAAGAAATAAACAGACCTCCTCCACAACCCGAGGATCCGGGACGGTCCCTCGACCCGGCCTCCCAAGAGGATCCGGACTTATCTGTGGAGCTGATTGATGGAGTGTTCCATCAATTGAGCAAGGACAACGCCTTGGTGGCCATTACGGCCGATTACCCAGGGCTACTCCCGGCCTCCCAGGTAACTGAGACCGAAGTCCCAGCACCTCGAAAAGGGATCCACCCTCGCGTGTTTTCAGTTTCCTGATAACAACCGTGTTTTGCAGGGGAGGTTCTTGAGACGGGAGGCCGAGCCTGCGGCGACTAGCCAACGAGGGGCGGCAGGGCCCCGTGGGCAGAAAAGAAGTGCAGTCCGGACCGAGGCGCCGGCGTAAAGGTATAGTGCTCCCTCTTATTCCCAGGTGTTATTCCTTCAAGGCATATTAACACTCGTGCTCTCTTCAGGACAAAGAGACCTCGCCGGACTATATCCGGAGAGGCTGCCAATCGCGCCTCCACCAGCCAGGCTCCAAAGCCTGGTCCGGAGGCGGAGGCGAACACGAGGCGCGGACCGGACGCTCCTCCAACAGAGGATGCGGACAGGCTGTCCGCCACCAATTCCGAGGTGGAGAGTGCCATGAACCACAGGCGTCGCCGGACAGTTCTTCGCGACGCTTGTTTCTCCCAAGAGGCGTTGGATGCCTTCAATTCGGGAGATGCGTACCTCCGTGCCGCTCAAAATGGTCTAGCCAAAGCCACGGAGCAATATGTAAAAGACATACGGGTGAGAAAATTTAATGGTTATATATATATATATATATATATATATATATATATATATATATATATATATATATATATATATATATATATATATCAGTAGCCCCCGAGACTTGAAACAGTTAGAAGAACTGATTTAAGGATCATTTAATAATGCAGGGTCTTGCGGAAAAGAATACCCAACTGTCCCAGGAGCTAGAAGAGTGCAAAGCCCAACTTGAGGCCGCACTAGCCGCGACAGGGGAGCCCAAGGAGACCCCCTTTGGTAATATATGCTTCAAAAAGATAAGTATTTTGTGAAGTGCGGCGTGTGTGCAAATCTGACAAATGAAATTGCAGATGGCGTCGGATTAGATCCGGAAAAGCAACAACTCCTACGCCAGTTAAAGGCTGGTGAGAGCGTGCTGACAAAGGTGAGGCGGGAGAAGAATGATCTCCAGGATGCCAACACCAAGCTGGGCGTTGAACTGAAAGATGTTCGTGCCCAGCTGTCAGACTCCGTTAAGGAGAATCAGCGGCTTCGGCGCGGCATATTTAGTAAGTGCTTAAACGAACCTTTGGAAAAAAAGAGTTCGGCGAGGAAGTCGACTAACAGAGTAATGTCTGTAGGTGTGCTAACAGGTCGTCCTGCAGAGGGGATGCCCGGTTCTACGGGTGACCTTCTTCCCGAGCTCTCGCAACTGCACGAGCGAGTTCGGCAGGTGATGCAAGGCGTCGCCCAGGCCTTGTGGCCATCCATCTCCATGCCCGAAGGCCTTGGAGATCTTGCAGAAAAGCTGAAGGGAGCGCGGCGGCGCTTCCGATTGTGGAAGATATCGGCCTGCCGTCAAGGTGCTAGGGAGGCCTGGGCCATGGTGAAGACGCGGTACACGAAGGCTGACCCCAACCACATGGCCAAGATCGGACCTGTGGGGCCCAATGGGAAGGAGATCCCTGTAAGCTTAGTATACGGCCAAGTAGAATTGGCCGCAAAGTATTCCAGCAGGACTGTAAACTAGACAGCCTGTTAGATGGTATTGAAGAGGAATACAATCAGTCAGAATGACTATGTAATTTTAATTGACATTTGTAATGCCTTCTAGCCGGATTGTAGATCGTTTGTCATGGCCGACCTTTTCGCTTCAACCTTGGGACCTGACGGTCTGGAGTGTGTCCGAATACCCTCGCGATTATATAAGAAACGGGGTATGCATGGAGACCAGGCGTAGGGGTCATTAGTGCTTGAACAGACAAGTGCCCAACTAGTTATGTTATATTACATGGTTAGTAAGAAACATCTTCCAAGGAGAATAGTTCCATTAAGGGTTCCTTTCCCTGGGAGGCATGCCCTAAAGTGCATGTCCATTCTGCGAAGAAGACGCGGGAAAAAGCATCTGGGGGTGCATAAATAAATAAGTGAAAATATCATCTTTTAATTTACCGACCGAATATTCCCTTAAGAACGCTAGCTTTTGGCTTCACCCAGTCTGAGGTACACATCCGGCTGACCCGGCAGTAACAATCGCAGAGGTGCTCCCTTTACCACCTAGCCGAACAATCGGGAACGTAGGGGTAAGCACAGGAGCCAGGCAACCCAGCTTGGCCAAAACTTAAGTCATATCGATGCATATAATGGTGAAATAAAAGGTACATGCGGAAGTGTGACACATGTGTTGGGCATAAAGCCCGTATAAATAAGCTTCTGTTAAAAGAAGCCCCCAGGTTTAATAAGTGCGGATAGCACGTCATTTGATGAGCTTTTAAAGGCTATAAAAGAAAGGGAGGGGAGAAGGAGAGAAATGTAAGACAGACATTATATAAAAAATGGACAAAGGAAGGAGACGAACACAGAGTCCGGCTCTAGGCATAGAATCTTCGGAGATGGGCTGTGTTCCATGGGTTCGGCTCGAGTCGGTTATCCGATGCATCTCGCAGGCGGTACGCTCCACCAGTCAGGACTTGGTCAATTATGAAGGGACCTTCCCACTTGGGCTTGAGTTTGTCCTTTTTCTTGTCCGGCAGGCGTAGAACTAATTCGCCAATGTTGTAATTTTTTGCCCATACTTCTCTGCTTTGCTATCTTCGAGCCTGCTGTTGATAGAATGCGGAACGGGCTTTTGCCAGGTCACGCTCCTCCTCCAAGGCGTCCAAACTGTCCTGCCGATCGAGCTCGGCTTCTCTTTCTTCGTACATGCGCACTCGAGGTGAGTCATGAATTATGTCGCAAGGCAAAGCTGCCTCTGCACCGTACACCATGAAGAATGGTGTGTATCCCGTGGTGCAATTCGGCGTGGTCCGCAGCCCCCAGAGTACGGAGTCGAGCTCCTCTACCCAGTGCGTGTTAAATTCCTTAAGGGACCGCACTAATCTGGGTTTGACGCCGCTCATGATAAGACCATTTGCACGTTCGACCTGGCCGTTAGTTTGTGGGTGATAGACGGAAGCATAATCGAGCTTGATGCCCATGTTTTTGCACCAGAGTTTTACCTCGTCGGCCGTAAAGTTCGTGCCGTTATCAGTGATGATGCTGTGGGGGACGCCGTAACGGTGTACAACCCCGGATATAAAGTCTATCGCCGGTCTGGATTCGGCCGTCTTAACAGGCTTGGCTTCTATCCATTTGGTGAACTTATCCACCATGACCAGTAAGTATTTTTTCTTGTGGGTTCCGCCTTAAGGGGTCCAACCATGTCAAGCCCCCAGACCGCAAAGGGACAAGTGATGGGGATAGTTTCGAGGGCGGTGGGTGGCATATGGCTTTGGTTTGCAAAAAGCTGGCAACCGACGCATCGTTGGACTAAGTCATGGGCGTCTGCCCGGGCCGTCGGCCAATAAAAGCCTGTACGGAAGGCCTTGCTTACAAGGGACCGAGATGCGGCGTGATGACCATCGAGTCCGGCATGAATTTCAGCCAGAAGGTTCCGCCCTTCCTCTTCGGAGATGCACCTTTGAAGGACTCCGGTAGTGCTTTTCTTATAAAGCTCTCCCTCATGGACTTTGTAGGCTTTAGATCGCCGCACTATGCAGCGTGCCTCGTTTTGGTCCTAGGGGAGTTCCTGCCTAGTAAGGTAGGCTAGGAAAGGTTCTGTCCACGGGGCGATGACGGCCATTATTACGTGGGCTGAAGGTGTGATTTCATTGGTAGAGCCTCTAATTATGTCACATTGTTCGGTATCGGGCAGTGCGGTTGGGTCCGGGCTGTTATTGCCGGGTTCCCCTTCCCATGCTACGGATGGCTTGAACAACCTTTCCAAGAAGATGTTGGGGGGGACTACATCGCGTTTTGCGCCGATGCGTGCTAGGACATCTGCCGCCTGATTATTTTCCCAAGCTATATGGTGAAATTCGAGCCCTTCGAACCGAGCTGACATTTTTAAGACGGCGTTGCGGTAAGCTGCCATTTTTGGATCCTTGGCATCGAAGTCTCCATTTATTTGGGATGTCGCGAGATTCAAATTCCCGCGCACCTCTAGGTGCTGAATGCCCATGGATACTGCCATCTGGAGACCATGTAAAAGGCCTCATATTTGGCTGCATTATTGGAGTCTGCGTACATAATCTGGAATATGTATTGAACTGTGCCTCCTGTGGGGGACGTCAATTGAACACTCTTGAAAGTAGTGTCGCAGCTTCCGGGATGCCATGAATACCGCGTACGCAATCTTTTAATAATGCGGGTACCGTGATTTGCACAGAGTGAGGAAAGTGGACACATAATAGACCGGCTTTTGAAGGGGGAATTTGTGTCCGTCCGTTTCTCATTCGACGACGAGCACTCCGCTTACAACCTGATGGGTTGCTGCAATGTACAATAGCATTGGTTCGCCAATGTTTGGCGCGGCCAGGACTGGTTTGTTGCCAATACGGCTTTTATTTCGTCGAGTCCAGCCGTGGCGGCGTCCGTCCACTCGAAGTGTTCGGTGCGCCGAAGGAGGCGGTAGAGGGGTAGTGCCTTTTCTCCCAAGCGGGAGATAAAGCGGCTTAGAGCCGCCATGCATCCGGTTAATTTTTGTATTTGTTTGAGGTCCTTTGGGATATCCAATTGTGACAGAGCTCGGATCTTGGTCGGATTTGCTTCAATTCCTCTACCGGATACAATGAAGCCCAAGAGTTTTCCGACTGGAACGCCGAAAACGCATTTTTCCGGATTGAGCTTGATATCGTATGTTCGGAGGTTATCAATCGTGAGCCTCAAGTCGTCTACTAGAGATTCGACATGTCTTGTTTTAACGACCACGTCATCCACGTATGCCTCCATTGTTTTGTCGATCTGGTTTGCCAGACATGTCTGAATCATGCGCTGATATGTTGCGTCAGCGTTTTTTAGCCCGAAGGGCATTGTGTTGAAGCAGAATGGGCCGTATGGTGTGATGAATGCCGTTGCGGCTTGGTCGGACTCTGCCATCTTGATTTGATGGTAACCGGAATATGCGCCGAGGAAACACAACGAATCATGTCCTGCGGTAGCGTCGATAATTTGATCGATGTGGGGTAGGGGGAAGGGATCCTTTGGGTAAGCCTTGTTAAGGTCTTTAAAATCAACGCACGGGTGCCAGGATTTGTCCTTCTTTGGTACCATCACCAAGTTTGCTAGCCAGTCCGGATGTTTTATATCTCTGATGAATCCGGCCTCCAATAGCTTGGCTAGCTCCTCTCCCATGGCCTGTCTCTTAGGTTCGGAAAAACGCCGGAGAGCCTGTTTGACGGGTTTGAATCCTTTTAGGATATTTAAGCTGTGTTCGGCCAGCTTGCGTGGGATTCCTGGCATGTCTGAAGGGTGCTAGGCGAAAATGTCCCAGTTCTCATGTAGGAACTCTCGCAGTGCGGCGTCTACACCAGGGTTTAATTGTGCCCCGATGGAAGCTGTTTTATTGGGGTCCGTTGGATGGACCTGGAATTTGACTATTTTGTCCGCTGGTTTAAAGGAGGTGGACTTGGATCTTCTGTCGAGTATCACATCGTCCTTGTTCACCGTGGAGCGCAGCGCAGTCAGCTCCTCAGCCGCTAGGGCTTCGGATAGTGCCTCAAGGGCCAGTGCGGCTGTCTTATTTTCGGCGCGGAGTGCTATGTCCGGATCACTAGCGAGAGTGATAATTTCGTTCGGCCCGGGCATCTTGAGCTTCATGTACCCGTAATGGGGTATTGCTTGGAAGATTGTAAACGCTTCCCGCCCTAGCAGAGCGTGGTATCCGCTACTGAACGGGGCCACTTGGAACGTGACCTCTTCGGACCTGTAATTATCCGGCGTGCCGAACACCACATCTAGTGTGATTTTTCCTGTACAGCACGCTTCCCGACTGGGGATTATTCCTCTAAAGGTTGTGCTGCTTCGCTCAATGCGGTTCCAGTCTATTTCCATTTTTTGAAGGGTTTCCTCGTAAATGAGGTTCAATCCGCTGCCTCCATCCATGAGTACCTTGGTAAGGCGAAATCCATCCACTATTGGACTGAGGACCAATGTGGTTTCACCGGCATTGAAAGTAATAGCCGTGTCACTCCATGGGTTTATTGTTGCTACTTGGTAGACTTCGGCAAGGCTGCGGAGTGTTCTTTTTCGCATATTATTTGATGCGAAAGTTTCGAAGACTGTTAATATCGTACCGGTGTCTCTGGGGTGGCTTTCTGTGGCCTCCGGAATTAGAAGATCTTCGCTAATTTTGGCCACCTGCCGGAGTATCCAACATGCTCTAAGGTTGTGAGTTGGTGTGGCGCCCTCTGTACTGTGAATTTTACAGGGTCCATTAAGCCATCCTTCCAGTACGGTTCCATGCCCTGTAGAGGGTTTTTGCTTTTTGGTGTTTAACCCGGGTGTCTAGCGATGATGCACCCTTTTATTTCAGACTGGGTTTGTATTCAGGGCCGGATTATCCCAAAATTTTATTTCGGTTTTCCAAGCGCTTTCCATCGCACAGTACTTCCGTACTATGGACGCCAAGTCAGCGAAGCGTGTAATATCACGGTGACTTATGGCGTTGAGGATTCCCCTGTCCGTGCAATTATTATAGAAGAATGAGATTGCGTCTTCCTCGCGGCAGTCCTTGATCCTGTTCATAACCAGGAGGAATCTGGCCCAGTAATGATGTACTGTTTCTTCGGGCTTTTGCCTAATTTGGGATAGATCGCATATGTTCGGGTGGGTGGGTGGAATTAAATCCGAAACCTCACCCAATATGAGACTCAGAGGCCAAGGAGTTTCCGTACTCGAAAGTTTGGATTCTTGGATGCTGTCCAATGAATCTATCCCGTTGCCCGACTCTAAGTTCAGGTCTTGAGTGATGTCCTCCCCTCCGCGGGTATCCGTCTTGGAGGGATCAGGAATTCGGATGTAGCTAGTCCTTAAGATAGATGAAGGGTCGCCGCACTGTCCCTCTACCACGACAACGTGATGGGTGACCTGGGGAGAGTTGATCTCTCTCAGATCGGGTTTACGCCCAATCTGGTCGTAATTCGTAGCGACTCCCAGGGCGGCGATGCGATCCAAGAGCTCGTTTATGGAAGAGAGCTCCATTGGATCTAACTGCTCGGCAAGTTCCGAGCTGACATAAAGATTGCTTTTGATGACCCGAGAGGTCTTCGTCGGCGCAGCAGCCGAACAGGCGGTCATAAGAAAACCACCTAGCCGGAGAGTTTGGCCGACAGCCAAAGCTCCCTTAGCAACGGTGTCGTCTTTAAAGACGGGATGAGGCATCCTTCCTGATGGCGACGGTACAGAGGAACTCTCAATGCAAGCACCAATGTCGGTGTCAAAACCGGCAGATCTCGGGTAGGGGGTCCCGAACTATGCGTCTAGGCGGATGGTAACAGGAGACAAGGGACACGATGTTTTTACCCAGGTTCGGGCCCTCTCGATGGAGGTAAAACCCTACTCCTGCTTGATTAATATTGATCATATGGGTAGTATAAGAGTAGATCTACCACGAGATCAAGGAGGCTAAACCCTAGAAGCTAGCCTATGGTATGATTGTTGTTCTCGTTGTGTCCTACGGACTAAAACCCTCCGGTTTATATAGACACCAGAGAGGGCTAGGGTTACACAGAGTCGGTTACAATGGTAGGAGATCCACATATCCGTATCACCAAGCTTGCCTTCCACGCCAAGGAAAGTCCCTTCCGTACACGGGACGAAGTCTTCAATCTTGTATCTTCATAGTCCAGGAGTCTGGCCGAAGGTATAGTCCGGCTATCCGGACACCCCCTAATCCAGGACTCCCTCACAAGGGAGAAGGTAACCTAATGCTTTCATGGACATCATCATATGTGCAATTATTCTATGTCTATGGGTATCCTTGTATGTTCCTTTTGGGACTAAGCCATGTAGGTATTGAAAGTGCAAAAATCCAATGGATTGCTCCGAATGATCTACATCAACATGGAGCATCCACATCTTCACTATCTACATGAAGTCATCATCGACCAAACCCAGGGTTAGTTCATCCCTCTTTGGGGGGATATCACATCTAGGGGGAGCTTTGCTCTAAAAATTGAGCTAAAGCAACTCCAATGGTGGGAACACATTAATACTTTATGTAAAAGTGGCAACCCCACTTGTGCTTAAACGATGAGTATGACCTATGATCAAATGTCCTCATTTGACTCCTAAGTCAATATACTCATATATACATGACCTAGTCATCGCCAATTGCTTGATATATCACTACACTAGGATGCTACTAACGCGATACTATAATCGGAGACCCTTTGACGAAACTGTGTGCGAGGCATTAATCGCAAACAATGATGTAAAAACGTTCAAAAAAATATGCAAAATGTTTGCGATGGCAGATACATCAAACACGGTTTAGATTTTCATTGCGTGTGCGATGCGGGGCATACGTTCCAGTTGAATGAGCTGTTTGCGATGGGGCAGAACAACATAAATGGGTAGCCGAATGAAGGTTGTGTGATATACGGCATACAGCTCACTCAGATAAACTGTTTGTGATGAGGCGGAACAACAGAAATGGGCCGCCAGATTAAGGTGTGTGCGATATACTGCATATAGTTCACTCGGATGAACTGTTTGTGATTAGGCGGAACAAAAGAAACAGTCAGCTAGATCAAAGTGTGTGTGTGATAGAGGGCAAACAGTTCACTCGGATGAACTATTTGCATTGAGCCAAGAGAATGTAAATGGTTCAATTTAACAAGATTGGTGTGATACGCGGCAAACAGGTCTAATCAGAAATGTATGCAAAGACCGATAATAACACAGACAATTGCTGCTAATAATATATGTGTTGTGCGATGGCATTGCATATATATATATATAGGGTAGCACTATTGTGATCTTGGTATTAGAATAGTTATTTGGATCACGATCAGCCCTATAAGAACGCGACGGAGAACTTCCTTAGATCGCGAGCAGCCCAACCCGACCGGTACAAGGAAAAAGCCCCCACCCCTCCCACGATCTCCTCACCTCGCTCGATCCACCGAACTACATCCCACCTGGCTCGCGCCGCCGCCAAGTCCCGACCAACCGCGCCGCCGCCGCCGAGCCCCGACCAACCGCGCCGCCGCCACCGGCCCCCCACCTCCCACTTCCACCCACTCGCCTCCCCCGCAACTTCCCAGCGCGGAGGCGCCCCGGGCCACCAACCCACCTGCACCGTCACCGGGCCCAGGATCCCACGCCACCTCCGCCCTCCACGGACGCGGATCAGGTAACCAAGGTCGTCCATGGGCGCGGATCCGCCCAGGGCCGGCGAGCCCCACCCTCCCAATCCCCCTATCCATGCCTCCCCCTGCAGCATGCTCTCCTTCCCAGGAGTGCGTCCATCTTCGCTCTAACACCACCGGAGGCGCGACGTCATCCCGTCCATCCTTGCCTGGCCTTCCTTTTCGCCACCACCAGCCACAGGCGACGCGCCTCCCCCTTGCACCGATGCGGCCCCTTCCCCGTCCAACTGCGATCATCGCGTTGTCCAACCTCGTCCGCGTGCGCAGTCCCTCGTTCACTCGCTTGGCAGCAGAGGTGAGAACTCCCCCTATGCCCCTCCTCCACCTCCTGTCCTCCTTCCAGACTGCGGACGGGGCACTGACAGCAAACGACATGGGGTGGGCGTCCAGTTCAAGGGGGCCTTCCCGCTGCTTCTCCTCCGTTGAGCTCAGTGGTGACCACTAACCCAAACCCAACGAGCTTTGGGATGTCGCCTCGGGGGAGAGCCTGTTCCAAATGCCGAATTTGGGAATTCTGGTCACTGGAGTTCGTGCTTGTGTGTCGCTGGCTAGCAGTTCAGCAATTCATTTTTTTTATTTTTTCATGTGCATCGGGAGATGAAAAATGACTGTGTATGTAAAAAAATGTATGTATTCATTCATTGAAAAAAACTTTAGTATTGTCTAATTTAGTTCGCATGCGCAGTCCAGCCCTACAGTGGTAGGGAGGCCGAGCCCAGCGCGAGCTTCAGTTCATGGCAGTCACCCGGTCCCTACCCGCCTTATGCACGTTCATCGGGATATTTATGTCTGCAACAAAAACAATGTTCACATTTCTTATCCGTGGAAAATCAAGAACTGATGCGTTCCTCTGTTTGTATGCTCATGCCCTGGGGGCTGAGGATGAAAAGTAGCTCCTACTTGGGCTATGTCGCAGAGATATATAGACATTTTGGCATTTATTGATTTTAATAAAAATGCATTTTTCTGTTGGTGCATGAAGCATGTCCATGAATATCTATCGGTTCTTTATTGATCTTCCGTGAGTAGCTATTAGTGAATTGGTTGACATCTGAAAGATAATTCGCTCGGTTATTACTTTCGACACTTTTTCAGATTTTGAGATTTCCTTTTTGTGTATATAATAGAAAGAGAAAGAAGTTTAAAAATAACTAGTACAAATGCCCGTGCGTTGCAACGGGCTTGAGCTGTGATTTATTAATCAACATGATAACTCACACCGGTGGGACATGGAACCATGTTTTACAAAGCTTATTCGTTACAACCTTCCTTAGTTAAATATGGGCAACTTTGTTTACCAAACGCACCCAGCAAACCTTAGACTCCGCAAGTCCTAGAAAAGTTCTTTATCATCACACACCATTATTTATATTCAGTTCTACTAAATGTCTATATTAATGTTGCACTGGTTATTGCTTCTCGGTTGAATTTTTTCGTTAAGAAGCCAATTTGGCATTCTTCTGATTGAAGAGTAGTTCATGGAATAGTCTCCGGATCAGTTTTCTTTTTTTCCTTTCAGAAAACAAGGTTTTTCTTGATAAAAACAAATACATTATTAAAAAATAGAAAATAGTGAGTTTTGTTTTAGCATTTCTAAATGCATTTTTTTAAATGGAACAACTTTTGGGAATTTTGATCGGTTTTTAAGAAGTGTGAATATATATAACTGTGTACTTATTATAAAACTATTTTTATTAAATTGAGTTTTTTTAGATATATAAGTTTGTTGTTTGGTCGGGAATCGTTATTCTTGTATTTTTCATTATTTGGGCTTGGCCCAAACAAAGCACTTACATAGACACTTCACGTACATAGAGAACACTTTGGTATTAAAAAAGGGAGTGTCTATATTACAATCAACTGAAATTGAATTGGCCTTCAATCAAATATGCCAACCACTAACAATCAGACACAAACGGAAAATAATAACTTGACTGGAAATACAGGCACTACAAACATGGCACGTGTATGTATGACCTATGCGCTCTATGATCCATGAGCAAACAATGGAAGGGCCCAAAAAGCAACACCGCCACGTCAGTACTCTCACGACCTTCTCCAGGTTATTGACAGTTTTGTTTTCTTCACAACACTTTTGGAAGAAAACCTGAAATTCTCATGACATTATCAAGGATATGAAGTTGCTTGAAACAGGAACAATTCACAGAAAATAACTGACTCAACTACCAGGACGGACAAGATGCTACATAAAACCAGTTTGATGATACAGGACTGTATAACCCTGAAACTGTAAGTTACAGAAATGTACAGCAAGGCAGCAAGCTACAGAAAGCTTCTTTTAATTTATTTTAAAGAACTAACCTTGTACCATGTTTCCAGGTCCCGCAACAAACACAAGGAGATGAAGCCAGTATGGATCCAGCTTCTTCAAATCCCTGGAAAGTAGGACTTCTCGACAATCTAAGCTTAGACAAGGTAATTAAGAAACATCAAGTACTGAAATGTAAACACATATTCAGGTTGCATCAGCAACAAAATTCCTGAAAAAGGAAAAAAAAGCATACACTTGTAGCAGGTTAGCTGAAGATGAAGGATCCATCATGTTACGAGGAAATTCATACACTTCAGACAATGTGTCACATGTGTGGGACATAAAGAGAGTAATAATGAAGCTGAGAAAAGCATGGATAACCATCAGTTACGGCAGACTAAAAAGGAAGATGAGTATTTAAATGAAGAGGGTACTGAGAATTTATTGGAAAATGGAAATACTGTAGCCCACGAAGGAAATGTCATGAACACTGAGAGCATTATAATGACGCACCTGGAAATGGAGTTCAACACAAGAGAAGGACAAGAATTCTTCGACTTATATTTGAGCATCGAGAGCAGCAAACAAGAAGAGGAACCATGAATATTAAAGGATCACAATGAACTGTAACAAACATGGCAAAACAAAAGAAGTAGAAAGAGAAAGTATAGTACCTATTAGAAGGACAACAGTTATAGCAAAATCAGAGTGGTAGGTAGTGATGGTGATCTCAGAAAGAGGTGGCCACTGGAAAATTCACTATCAGCTCACTGTAAAAACAGCAGTCACAAAAGAACTACTAAAATTTACAGAAGCTATAGGACCATAAATCCATCATCAATGTATTATAAATTAAACACCAGGAAACTCTAATATACATTCAGACAAATTCATGTGATCAAGCATTCTATATGAATTCACTGTACGAACAACAATGACACACTATATGGAGCTACTACAATAAATTGCAAAATCTGTAGGGCAGTGTAAATCCACCATCACCATACTGTAAATTCAAAATCTATAGGACAGTGTAAATCCACCATCACCATACTGTAAATATGCAGCCAGATTAGTTTGTCTGATGAAGTATTACTCGAGCAGTTTAAATGATGTACCTTGCCTACATGGGCGGATGTAATTCCGATGAAGTCGGCAGTACGGAGAAATTCCGGCCAGGTTGGCAGAACAACGAGATTTCCATGACTTCGGCAGAACGGCAAGACACCAATGTTGAGCACGGACGAAATTGAGATGTGTTTAAAGTATGACCAGCAGCTGTATTCACCTCAACTTAACTCAGAAAACAAATCCGCGCAAAGGGAAATTCAAAAGAAATATAATAATTGATAGAAACCTAGATGAAACTGAGTAAGAAATAGCTCAGATTAAGCATTCTCATAATTTGATTTTGCAATAAGAATCATAACTTGGTCAGAAAATAAAATACCTAAGACTCTGATGTATGGGTTTGTTCCAACTCCGGAAGATTTTTTTTTGGGGCAGTGTTTTCTATTGCAGGAAGTCTAACACAAGACTGTGCATCAGTTTTATGCCAACTATGTATGGATAAAGTAATATTTACTGAATACAATTCAGAAAAAAATGCCGCCAACTACAGGTAGTAGCTACATAGGTTCATGGCATAGCAAGGAAATTCCAATATGTACGTATCAACCAAAGACTCTAATTTGCAAGATTGAAAAGCTACACCTGAATGCATCTGTAAGACAGGACGAAGACTAATGTTCTACAAGGGAAAGAAAGAGGTCGCAGGTCAGAAATCGCAAGATGACCTGGGGCTTGGCGTGACCACGATGCGAGGGGCTGCAACTCCGGCTAGCCACCGGCGAGCAGCATCAGGACCACCACTCCCTTCTCTCTCCCTCTAGCCTCCCATCTTCTTCCCATCCTCTCTTTTCTCCGCCGCTCATCTCTCTATTCTCTCACCGGCGTCGGCCATGTCGCACCCGCCAGCCTCGTGCCACCAATATTAGCATTTGCAGCAGCTATAAGCTCAGCAGAATTGTCATCAATCATGTCTATGTCATCTTCCATCTCACATTCACCTGCTAGAAGTGGACGCAGCAAGAGAGGAGACATACAAGCAGCAACTGTTGATGGAGTCATTCGATTCTCAGTAGTATGAGAAGCAACAGTGTGCATCATCTTCAAAATTGTACAGACATCATGTTTATGAGCTAATTGAAAAATCAACCTAAGTACTGGAAAGGGGAGCTCTCCTCATTAACCTAATTACTGGAAAGGGGAGCTCTCCTCTATGCTGCACCCATGAAAGGGGTGGATCCAGATCGAGCACACACACACAAACAGAGGAGGATCGGGAGGCGCTACCTCGAGGGAGTTGGTCGGTCGATGGAGAGCGGCAGCGGTAGAGGAGGGGAAAGATGAGTTGGGGAAGGTGCGGCGCCGGTGTTGATTGTCGCCGGCAGTGGAAAGCCAAAGGGGTGGAGGCACGTCGGGTAGGGGTGGGCGCGGCGGCGTTGGCCGGCAGTGGCGACGCACGGCGGAGGGGCAGGGGGCGGTGGTGGCGGCGCGCGGCGGCGTTGGCCGGCAGTGGCAGCGCGCGCCTGAGGGGCGGGGGCGGTGGTGGCGGCGCACGGCGGCGTGGCAGGGGACGGTGGCGCAAGGCGGAGGGGCGGGGCCCGGTGGTGGCGGCGCGCGGCTGCGTAGCAGGGGGCGGCGGCGCACTGTTGGTGGAGACGGAAAGTAAGGTCGTGGGTCTCGGGTCGTTTTTTTTCTCACCCGCACCGATTCGGCTCGACTGTAATAATAGGACTGCGGGTTGATTTCGAATAAACGCGGGGACTTTTTTGCAAAACTGACACGACGGACGACCAGAAGCCATACCTGGTTTATTAGTAGGTAAAGATAATTGACAAGGTTCAAAAATATGTAACACGATAAAAAATTCCGTGTACGAAATTTGCATGCAGAAATAAAATGAAATCCACAATGAAGTTCATGTATAAAAAAAGCTAAAGTTCGCATCGAGTAAAAGGGTCAATTTGTGAAAACGATTGTCGGTGTCAAAACCGGCGGATCTCGGGTAGTGGGTCCTGAACTGTGCATCAAGATCGGATGGTAACATGAGACAAGGGACACTTTATTTTACCCAGGTTCGGGCCCTCTCGATGGAGGTAAAACCCTACTCCTGCTAGATTAATATTAATGATATGGGTAGTACAAGAGTGGATCTACCACGACAACAAGGAGGCTAAACCCTAGAAGCTAGCCTATTGTATGATTGTGTATGATGATGGTTGTCCTACGGACTACAACCCTCCGGTTTATATAGACACCGGATAGGGTTAGGGTTACACAGAGTCGGTTACAATGGTAGGAGATCTCGAATATCCGCACACCTAGCTTGCCTTGCACGCCAAGAAAAGATCCTTCCGGACACGGGACGAAGTCTTCAACTTTGTATCTTCATAGTCCTGGAGTCCGGCTGAAGGTATAGTTCGGCTATCGAACACCCCCTAATCCAGGACTCCCTCAGTAGCCCCTGAACCAAGCTTCAATGACGACGAGTCCGGCGCGCAGATTGTCTTCGGCATTGCAAGGCGGGTTCCTCCTCCAAGTTCTTCAAGAAGATTATAAACACTACAGAATAGTGTCCATCTCTGCAAAAGAAGTTTCCACATATTGCCATACAGAGAATAATATTAACACAAATCAAATCTGCTGACGTATCCCGCAGTGCGTCATAACACTGCGGCCAAGCCTTCTATATAAATTGTTTTCATTGTTCCACCTTAGCTCGTTTAGCGAGGCTGTTTCCTTGGCACGTCTTGTCGAAGCAGAGATCATGTGCCCCCCTTTAACGGGATTCTCATTAATACGGACGTGGGTAACCCAACCACGCCATTTACCGTGGCGTTTGGGAGGCAAGTGAGTTTTATTAGGTAGGTAGGGACGCCTAACCACACCTGCTTATATAAAGGGATAAGGATTCACCTTTTTAACCTATGCCTTCTTCCTCCTTTGCCAATCCATCTCTCGCGCACTCAAGCTCTAGCGCCCAAGTCCTCTCTTCCTTCCTCAACCTTCTCCAACAATGTCCGAAGCGGGAGGCAAGTGGATGGTCTCCTCCGTTAGGGAGGCTCAAATAAAAAGGCTAAGGAAAGCCGGATACTTGTCCAAGGACATCCCGCATCGGCTTCCTGATAAGGGGCAGCTTCTTCCTACCCCAAGGCCCCATGAGAGGGTAGTTTTTCTTCCCCACTTCCTCCGCGGACTGGGCTTTCCACTTCACCCATTTGTCCGAGGGCTCATGTTCTACTACGGCCTGGATTTCCACGATCTGGCCCCGAACTTCGTTCTCAACATCTCGGCGTTTATCGTCGTGTGTGAGGCCTTTCTCCGCATCCGCCCCCACTTCGGCCTCTGGATCAAGATCTTCAACGTCAAGCCCAAGGTGGTGTCCGGCACCCAGGCGGAGTGCGGAGGCGCTATGGTTGGCAAGATAGCCAACATCCTCTGGTTCGATGGCTCCCTCGTGGAGTCCCTAAAGGGGTGGCAGGTTGGGTGGTTTTACATCACCGAGCCCCGCGATCCGAAATGGGTCGCGGCCCCTGAGTTCAGATCCGGACCCCCCCACGCGGCTCATGTCCTGAAAAGAGACAGGCCTGTCGTGGGGCAACAAGGAAGAAGTGGCCGGGGTTGCAAACATGCATCCAGTCCCTGGTGAACAAGCCAATCCGGCTTGCCAACATAGTCCAGGTCATGCTCGTTCGCCTGATCCTCCCGTGCCAAGAACGGGATTTTACTTTGTGGGAATTCGACCCAACGCAGCACCAGACCCTCAGTAGGCTCTTCGACACGACGTATGAAGACGTTTGGAAGGTGCTGACCAAAGGCGCCGAGTCCCCCACATCCGCCTCTGAGGATCGCGGATACAGCTCGCAGCGTAACGCTGGCGAGGTAAGCTATCTATACCTTTGACAGGTTTGTTAAGCTTTTCTTCATAGATTAACTCTATGCGGGATCTAAACTCCCTTTTACCTTTGACAGGCTTGGCAGGAGATATCCGGACCAATTAACTGTCCGGCTCCTCTGCCCGAAGACCCGGCCCCAGCTCTCTTGGTGAAGCTAATGGCTCCGGCACCTTACATGGTGCCGGAGAGGAAGGCCAAGAAGAAGAAAACCACCGGGACTCGAAAAAGTTCCCGCAACATGGTGGTGTCGGACTCGTCATCTGACGAGTCCGCAACGCCCTCCTCTCATGAAAACGAGGAGGAGGAACAAGGAAGCTCTCCCCCTCCAGCGAGGGGAGCAAAGAAGAAGAAGGCCACCCCAACGGGGGAGGCCGAGGGGTCGAGGAAAAGGAAGACCCCTCCGCCGGACTACTCCCACGACGCCGAAGAGGGCGGAGAGGAGTGGCCGGACAGAACCAAGCGTCCGGCAACATCGTAAGTGTTTACATACCAGAGTGACTCATGATATTCTTTTAATGCGCTGCTTTCCCTAATATCGAGCGTAATTTATGCAGCCCACCCCGGGCCGAACTCGACGGGTCGTCGAGCGGCTCCCTGGACTCGTCAGACGTGAACTCTGTTCCACCCGCGGTCTCCCCCCGCGGGGCGGACGACGCCGAAGTGGCGCCCCGCCAAGCTTCGGGGCAGGAGGAGATGGTCCTGGAGGAGCCACAAGGCAATCCTCTGGACCCCAGGAGTAAAGGGGATGAAACCCCCCAGGGCTCCAAGTCCGGCTTTGTGCCGGACACCGCGCCGGACTCAACAGTCCCGGTCCGCGGCGGGCGAACTCCTTCCAAGAGGAGTAAGCCATCTGAGCCGGCGGCCTTCGTCCAACCGGAGGCGCCGGACAATCTGTTGGAGGTGCTTAAGGGCGCCGCCATCGATGAGGAGCACCGTACTGTTATGAGTACGGCGATCCAAAGGATTCAGTCCGCCAAGAGCGGACTGAATGAAGCTTGCGCTAGCCTTCTAACAGGCTTCGAGGTAAGTAAAAATATGTCAATTTATTTACCGCATAGACAGTAGCCCCTGATGCTCTGCTCGGTGTTCGGAAAGAAAAGCCGGATAGAGGATCTAATAATTTTCGCAGGAGTCTAACAAAAAAGGTCAAATATGCGTATGCAGGCTTCACTGTTGTCCACCGCCGCACTGACTGCGCAGGTGGATGTCCTTAAAAAGGACCTCGGGCGGACCGAGCAAGAGCTCGTCCTTGCCAAACGGCAGCTCGAGGAGAAGGAAGGTAAGAAATACCTAAAAAAAGAAGAAAAAAGGTGCCTATAGAGAGGCTTGATTGCAGAAGGAAATAACAGGATTGAATTGCTTATTGTAGGGGCCACAATCGAGGTAACAACCTTAAAGCAGGCGCTGGCTGAGGCCGAAAAGAAAACGACCGGGGAGCACGCCGAGCGAGAAAGGCTTGGGGTTCAGGTCGGCGAGGTGCAGCAAGAGCTGCAAACTCTCATGAAAAAACATGAGGGTTTGGAGCTTGAGGCGAAGGCGCAAGTATCCGACCTCGCGTCGGCCATCGAGACCGCCAAGAGTGCCAAGGCCGAATCCCAGAAGGCCCTCCAAGAGTTGGAGGATGTGAAAAAGATAGCAACGGGTAAGGCATTCTCAATGCAGAGTAGGAATATAAAAGTAAACTACCTATTACTTACCTGAATCCGGAGTTCTCCAGGGGCGTTCGCCGATCTTCCCCGCAGCGTATCCGACGCCGCCGCGTTCTACCGAGCTGAAGAGGGCAGCTCGACAGAGAATGTGTTCTGGTCTCAGTATTCTGAGGCCGGACACCCTATGCCCTTAAGCGATCAGCTGAAACAGCTGGTCGAGCTCCACAAGGCGGCCGAACAGGCCATGAAGGGCTTACTAGTTCGGCTGTGGCCTGGAGAGGCCCTGCCTGGGAGCTATTTCGGGTTGGTGCGGCGGCTGGTGGAGGCCTGTCCACGGCTTGAGGTCATCAAGCGCTCCGTCTGCATTGAAGGTGCCCGGAGGGCCCTTGCCCGTGTAAGGTACACTGGGGTAAGCTGGACGGAGAGAAGCTGGTGAAGGACGGGCCGCCGCAGGGGAAGGAGCATCGCAAGCCCGAGAACTACTACAAGGACGTTCTTGTCGGAGCCCGCCTTGTCGCGGATGAATGCTGGAGCTCGTTTGTATCCTGTGCGCTGAAAACTTGTTCATATGCACAAAGCAATGCTTGTTTAATTTAAAATATTATTTTCTGTGCGGCCGTTTATCGAAAATTGAGAGATGGCAAGTCGTCGGCTTCTGCCCCCATGCCACTAGTGCTGGGGTGTTCGGGATAAACCTGAGGGCTCTTGTTCCCATAGTTGGGTCCTTCGAGGGAGGCGCTCAGCACAACGAACCAGGCAATCGGACTATAATGCTTGAACACTCTCACTTAGCCATAGAACGTTATAATTTTAAATTTCGGCGAAGCCCCTAGTTCGGAAGGCCGAATTCGGGGCGCTATCCACGCCTTTGGCCGGACATAGCCAGCTCCTCGCTCGAAGCGGCATAAGCCTTTAAGGACTCGAAAAACCTCTCGAACAGCGACCGATCTCACGCCTTATCATGACAGTCTGTTTTAGCTTTCTCCACTGAGGTGCTCAACCCACCTGATCTGGGGCACAATCGCAGTGGTTCTCCTAGTGCTATCTTAGCCGATAGAGCGAACGTAAGGTACCAAAACATAGGAGCCGGGCAAACCCAACATGTGACCAAAATCATGACTCGGAGCCGATGCATATAGTGTTATAAGTTCGGGGTGCCGCACTTTGTGAAAGTGTACGGACTTCTCACACCAGATAAAAGGGTAATGAAGCCCCTGGTGTGGTTTGCCGTACCACGGTGTACGGGTGCGATCATGTTATAAACACATATATTCAAAGGGGACAATGCAAAAAATAGACAAAAAGCTATGCATTGTTTTATAAAGAGGCTATTTATCAAAGCCGAACGATACAAGTAGTGCGATAAGCAAAAAAGATATTAGACTATTTAACATGTCCTGACCAGGCACAGGCCGCGGAATTTAGAAACAGATATATCACTCGAAATAGAGACCACCTGAGAGTTCCGGAATGCGGCGTAGCTTTGTCTGCTTTCCTGGATCTTGCATCGTCTATGTGGCAATACTGCCGAACAGGTTATCCAGAGTATGGAGTCCTGAAGAAAAAGAAAAAATCCGGCATCCCCTAGTACGTTTGACGCCGTGTTGTAGGCATGCCGTTAATGTGCCCCTCCCCCTGCGCCCATGGAATTTTAAGGCCGTAATTGTGTACTCGAGGTACTTGCTCCGCTATGTTGCGATGGCTGGGGTCGGGGCCGTATTGCTACGCTTGCTCTGATCGTGCCAGGTGGTCTTGTTGCAGGTTACTCCGGGCGCGCTTTGCATTGTCCGGTTTTTTAACGGCCGGACTGGAGAGTTGCCTTGAAAGGCTGCTTTGTACTTCCGCTGCGAGGGCCGCCGTGTGCTCCTCCGTACGGATGGAGCGTTCTGTGTTTCCGCTGACCATAATTACTCCTCGAGGGCCTGACATCTTGAGCTTGAGATACGCGTAGTGCGCACCGCATTGAATTTAGCGAATGTGGTTCGTCCGAGCAGGGCATGATAGCCACTGCGGAACGGCACTATATCGAAGATTAACTCTTCGCTTCGGAAGTTATCCGGAGATCCGAAGACCACATCAAGTGTTATCGAGCCTGTGCAATTGGCCTCTACACCTGGTATGACGCCTTTAAAGGTCGTCCTTGTGGGCTTGATCCTTGATGGGTCTATGCCCATTTTCCGCACTGTATCCTGATAAAGCAGGCTCAGGCTACTGCCGCCGTCCATGAGGACTCTTGTGAGATAAAATCCGTCCACGATTGGGTCGAGGACCAGTGCGGCAAAACCGCCGTGATGGATGCTAGTGGGGTGGTCCCTTCGATCGAAAGTGATCGGGCAGGAGGACCATGGGTTGAACTTTGGGGCGACTGGCTCCATCGCGTATACGTCCCGTAGCGCCCGCTTCCTCTCCCGCTTGGGAATGTGGGTCGCGTATATCATGTTCACCGTCCGCACTTGTGGGGGAAACCCTTTCTGTCCATTGTTGTTCGGCAGCCTGGGCTCCTCCTCGTCGTCGCTGTTCATCCCCTTGTCCTTGTGTTCGGCTCTTAACTTGCCTGCCTGCTTGAACACCCAACAATCCCTGTTGGTGTGATTGGCTGGCCTTTTGGGGGTGCCATGAATCTGGCACGAGCGGTCGAGTATCCGGTCCAAACTGGACGGGCCCTGGGTATTCTTCTTAAATGGCTTTTTCCGCTGACCGGATTTATAGCCTCTGAATCCGGCATTGACTGCCGTATCCTCATTGATGTCGCTGCTAACGCGACGCTTTTGATTATTTCGACGTGACCTGCCACTTTTGTCCTTGGTATCCGAATTACCGGGCTTCTTTGATAAGTTGTTGCTGCGAGCTAGCCAGCTATCTTTGCCCGCGCAAAAGCGGGTCATGAGTGTCGTGAGGGCTGCCATGGTTTTCGGCTTTTCCTGTCCCAGGTGCCGGGCAACCCACTCGTCACGGATGTTATGTTTGAAGGCTGCTAGGGCCTCTGCGTCCGGACAATCGACTATCTGATTTTTCTTTGTTAGGAACCATGTCTAGAATTGCCTGGCCGATTCTTCTGGCTGCTGAATTATGTGGCTTAGGTCGTCGGCATCCGGTGGCCGCACATAGGTCCCCTGAAAGTTGCCAAGGAATGCGACTTCCAGGTCCTCCCAAGAACCGATTGAGTCCGCTGGTAGGCTGTTAAGCCAGTGCCGGGCTGGTCCTTTAAGCTTAAGGGGTAGGTATTTGATGGCGTGCAGATCATCGCCACGTGCCATGTGGATGTGAAGGAGATAATCCTCAATCCATACTGCCGGATCTATCGTACCATCGTACGACTCGATATTGACGGGTTTAAAACCCTCTGGGATTTTATGATCCATTACTTCGTCTGTGAAGCATAGTGGGTGTGCGGCGCCCCTGTACTGGGCTATGTCACGACGCAGCTCGGAAGAGCTGTGCCTTCTGTGTTCGGCCCGCCGGATTTATTGTGTCCGGAGTGAAGATCATCACGTGTCTTCGGGCGTCCGCGCGATCCATAGATCTATCTTGTTTGCTTTGCTTTATCCTCCAGTACGTCTCACAGGTCTGGCTCGTTTTCCCGTGCCTTATTCGAGCGGCATCGGGGCATGGCTTGCTTAAGGGCTCGACAGGTCTCTTTGTCGCGGCCACGGGGTGGCCGGTCTGCCATGTCATATGCTTCCCCCTCTGATTGGGGTAGCGGCCTGCGCTTAGGATAATTTTTGGAGGGGCGCCCGAGTTCATATTCTTCGGCCGCGAGGACTTCAGTCCATCTATCAGCTAGCAGATCTTGATCAGCTCTAAGCTGTTGCTGCTTTTTCTTTAGGCTGTTGGCCGTGGCTAGAAGCCTACGTTGAAAACGCTCTTGTTCGGCGGGGTCCGATGGTACGACAAATTCGTCGTCGTCGAGGCTTGCCTCGTCTTCGGAGGGAGGCATGTAGTTATCATCCTCAACCTCTTGCTCTGCCGCTCTCTCCTGAGGGCTGGCTTTTCCATCTTCCTGCGCCGAATCTTGCTGGTTCTGGTGTTCTTCGGTGCTGTCCGGGGTAGTATTATCTCCCGTGCCGGAATCACCATTTCTGCTGTGGCGGGATTTAGAGCGGCGCCGTTGGCGCCGGCGTTTTTGCGGTTTTTTCGAGTTGTCTTCCGCTGTTCCATCGCCATCCACATCCTTTGGAGCATCCACCATATATATGTCATATGACGAGGTGGCGGTCCAGCGCCCTACAGGTGCTGGTTCTTGTTCGTCTCCTCCTTCGTCGTCCATACCGTCGAAGTCTTCGGAGCCGAAGTCAAGCATGTCGGTTAAATCGTCGACAGTGGCTATTAAGTGGGTGGTGGGTGGGCTTTGAATTTCTTCGTCGTCCAAATCCCAACCTCGCAGACCATAGTCCGGCCTGGGCTCTCCTGATAAAGAGAGAGATTTGAGAGAATTCAGGATATCACCGAAAGGTGAGCACTGAAAGATGTCCGCGGCGGTGAACTCCATTACAGGCGCCCAATCAGATTCGATCGGCGGGGGCGCGGAAGGCTCGGAGTTCGGAGAAGAGTCCGGCTCCTTGGAGTCCTGGGCCGTGCGGAGTACGGGGCTGGCGTTCGGCTCGATCGCCTTTGAGATCGCAGCCCCCGAGGTGACGTCCAACCGTTCATCCTCAGAGAACGCAACGGGCTCCGAGTCAAAGATCGGGGCCGGAGCGTGTGCGGCCTCCAGGGTGCTATTCGGAGGCAGAGTTATATCATGCCCCTCGAAATAGCGTGGCCCGCTTGGCTGTGGCTCGAACCCGTCGAAGATCAAGTCTCCGCGGATATCAGCCGTGTAGTTTAAGCTTCCAAACCTGACTTGATGGCCAGGGGCGTAGCTTTCGATCTGCTCCAGATGACCAAGCGAATTGGCC
Organism: Aegilops umbellulata; assembly: GCA_032464435.1. NCBI lineage: Eukaryota > Viridiplantae > Streptophyta > Magnoliopsida > Poales > Poaceae > Aegilops > Aegilops umbellulata. Next base: position 6,135,213 of record CP136059.1, read on the forward strand.
CGCAGAGCGAAGCCGCCGAAGACGAAGATTTGTCCGGGGAAGAAAGTCTCACCCTGGACCTCATCATTGTTGATGATCAAGGGAGCCATCGGGCCTAAAAGCGACGACACAGAGGAACTCTCAATGAAAGCACCAATGTCGGTGTCAAAACCGGCGGATCTCGGGTAGGGGGTCCCGAACCGTGCGTCAAGGTCGGATGGTAACAGGAGACAAGGGACACTTTATTTTACCCAGGTTCGGGCCCTCTCGATGGAGGTAAAACCCTACTCCTGCTAGATTAATATTGATGATATGGGTAGTACAAGAGTGGATCTACCACGAGATCAAGGAGGCTAAACCCTAGAAGCTAGCCTATGGTATGATTGTGTATGATGATGGTTGTCCTACGGACTACAAGCCTCCGGTTTATATTGTAACGCCCTCGATGCGGCTATATCTCCCACGTGTCGAGGCACGACTTAGAGGCATAACCGCATTGAAAGCAATGTCGCAAGTGAGGTAATCTTCACACAACCCATGTAATGCATAAAGGGAAAGAGATACATAGTTGGCTTACAGTCGCCACTTCACACAATACATAAATAAACATCCATCATTCAAATTACACTCAAGGTCCGACTATGGTACCAAAATGAAAGAAACTACCCCAAATGCTACCTAGATCCCCGGATCTCCCCAACTGGGCTCCACTACTGATCATCTGGAAAAGAAACATAGTAATGACCACGTTCCTCGTCGAACTCCCAAGTGAGCTCGGACGCGTCATCTGCACTGGCATCGTTGGAACCTGCAACTGTTGTGATAATATCTGTGAGTCACGGGGACACAGCAATCTCACACCCGCGAGATCAAGACTATTTAAGCTTATAGGTAGGAAAAGGATAGAGAGGTGGAGCTGCAGCAAGCGACTAGCATATATGTGGCTGCAACGCAAAAGAGAGCGAGAAGAGTAGGCAAAGCACGGTCGTGAAGCTAGAAATGATCAAGAAGTGATCCTGAAACGACCTACGTCAAACATAACTCCAACACCGTGTTCACTTCCCGGACCCCGCTGAGAAGAGACCATCACGGTTACACACGCGGTTGATGTGTTTTAGTTAAGGTCAACTTCGGTTTTTCTACAACCAGACATCAACAAATTCCCATCTGCCTCATAACCGCGGGCATGGCTTTCGAAAGATAATACCCTGCAGGGGTGTCCCAACTTAGCCCATGATAAGCTCTCACGGTCAACGAAGGATATTCCTTCTACCGGGAAGACCCGATCAATCTCGGAATCCCGGACTACAAGACATTTCGACAGCAATAAAACAAGTCCAGCAAAACCTCCCAGATGTGCCGACAAATCCCGATAGGAGCTGCACATATCTCGTTCTCAGGGCACACCGGATGAGCCAGACATCGGGTTGGCATAGACCCTGGTTGCCCAAGGGGCGCCGGACTTCGCTCGGTTGGACCAGCAATCGAAGGAGAACTGGCCCGGGGGTTTAAAATAAAGATGACCCTTGAGTCTGCAGAACCCAAGGGAAAAAGGCTTAGGTGGCAAATGGTAAGACCAATGTTGGGCCTTGCTGGAAGAGTCTTATTCAAAGCGAACTGTCAAGGGGGTCCCATAAATCACCCAACCGTGTAAGGAACGCAAAATCCGGGAACATAACACCGGTATGACGGAAACTAGGGTGGCAAGAGTGGAACAAAACACCAGGCAAAAGGCCGAGCCTTCCACCCTTAACCAAGTATATAGATGAATTAATTAAATAAGAGGTATTGTGATATCCCAACAAGTAAACATGTTCCAACAAGGAACAACAAGTCCATGTTCCAACAAGGAACAAACTTCATCTTCACCTGCAACTAGCAACGCTATAAGAGGGGCTGAGCAAAGCGGTAACATAGCCAATCAACGGTTTGCTAGGACATGGATGGTTAGGGGCTGACATGGCGATATGGGTGGCATGATATAGCAAGTGGTAGGTATCGCAGCATAGGCATAGCAAAAGAGCAAGCATCTAGCAAGCAAAGATAGAAGTGATTTCGAGGGTATGGTCATCTTGCCTGCAAGGTTCTCAGAGTTGTCGAAAGCTTGGTCCTCGAAAACGTGCTCAACAGGTTCCTCGATCATGTACTCGTCTCCCGGCTCTACCCAAAGCAAGAACACAAGCAAAGGGGACAATTATCAATCATGATGCAATGCGCAAGCAACATGATGCAAAACATGGCAGGATATGCGAGATGTGATATGCAATGCATATGCATGCTCCGGAAGGACAAGGATGAACAAGGCATAATCTTGGCAAACCAAGTATTCCACTGGATAGGTGAGGTGATTTCGGTTGAAATCGATATAAAGATCACCGGAATCGGATGCACGGTTTGCAAATGACAAGCAAAAACAAGAATGACGATAATCTGCCATTAACAGCATGATACTACATAGCAAGCAACAAGAAATTAAGCTACTGCACCCAAACATATGAAAAAAGCATATGACAGTAATCTACTCAAGATGCTCGACAAAAGATGAACACTGAGCTACGGCTAAATCACATTACAACAGGTTCAAACAAGCATGGCAAAAGTGCAAAAGATAACAGCTTCACAGACTTAGTGAAAATATCGACATGCCAGAAATTAACATCAGGATGACATGTTCAGAGCAATGAAACAACATGTTACAGGAACATAACATAGCAAAGTAAGGCATGGCATGAATCTACTCAAAGCACTTGACAAAAGTCCCTTACTGACCATAAGCCAAAAGGAATAGAAAATATAATAACACCCATGTCAAATAAGCAAGTTTCGTTACAGGTTTCAGACTTAGCAGAAAACTGGACATGTCAAAAACAGATAACATGTAGGCATATTCGTGAGCTCGATGCACTCACTATAGAGCATTGCATGATAAACTAAGCATACATACATCAAGAAGACATGTCATAGTAACTATACATGACAAGAAAAACATCATATCATGTAAGGATCAACTACACCAAGCTTGGCAAAACCGAATAACATGTAAGCAATCTGCCGGCAACATTTTGAAGCAAAAGTAGAGCTCGATTGACTCAAGCTATGACACTCCATAAATACAAAAAAAGGCATGGATGGATAGAGCAAATACTCAAGTTCAAAACACCCTTACTGATAATGCTCAAATTAGGCATAGATCTCTCAGAAACAACATGAACACATGGCATGAAAATAACAGCAGTCAGGGACTTAGTATAAGTCTCTGAAATCAGCAACATCAAGTGACCTAGTTTGCATGCTTGTGCTAGCCACCACAAGGATCACAAAAATACATGGCATAATTCTCTGGAAAGGTAACATGGCATATTACAACACTCATGTAGTACACAACTTCATAGGAGGTACACATCAATCATGGCAAAAATGACAAAAGTGCATGTTCAGATAAGATCCAGCAACTAACATCACGTAGCCCTCTTCCAACAGCATTTCCGGCATCACGATGACCTCAAATGAAACAGATGCAATGTAAAGAAATGATGTACTCTTCGAGGCGAACAATTCGACATATTATACGCATGAATCGGAGCTACGGATGCAAAGTTACGGCATGATGAACAGGTGACGATGATATGAAAACCTTAGGACTTAGAGAAAAATCGGGAGGGGAACGAAAGTCAACCGATCCGGCGCGGAAAACGAGGTCCGCCGGGATCTCGATCGGATCCGGGATCCGGCGAATCCGGCGATTCCGGCGAGGTCTTGCGGCGCGGGGAGACGGCGGACAGCGACGGGGAAGGCGGCGCGGCTCCCGGCGCGGGCGGCGCGGGTCCGAGGCGGCGGCTCCGGCGAGCGCGCGGGGCGACGGTGGCGAACGCCGGCGTGGAGGCGGGCGGCGGGCGGCGAGCTCCGGCGCGGGGCTCGGGCGCGGGGGCGGGCGCCTCCGCGGAGACGGGCGGCGGCAGCGGGCCGCGGGGGCCGGCCCCGGGCCCGGCGGGCTGGCGGCGGTGGGGGGGCGCGGGCGCCACGTGGCAGCTCGTCACTGGCTGCGGGCGGCGGCGGCGATTCGTCCGGCGCGCCCGGACACGTCCGGCGGCGCGTGGGCGACGGGGATCTAGGGTTAGGGGTGTTTTGCCCGTGAATGGAGGAGGGGGAGGCCTTTTTATAGGTAGAAGGAGCTAGGAGGCTCCAAATGGAGAGCGGTTTTCGGCCACGCGATCGTGATCGAACGGCGGAGGACATGGGAGTGTCTTAGATGGGTTATTGGGCTGTTTTGAAGGGGTGTTGGGCTGCAACACACACGAGGCCTTCACGGTTACCCGGTTAACCGTTGGAGTACCAAACGAACTCCGATTGACCCGAAACTTGACATGCGGTCTACCGGTGCTATACCGAGGCCGCATGGCAAACCTCGGTCCAATCCGAGAAAGTTTAATACCCGCTCACGAAGAAATGTAAAAAAAAGGACGCCGGGGGACATAGGAGCGCCGGATTGTAAAACGGACAACGGGGAAAATGCTCGGATTCATGAGACGAACACGTATGCGAATGCGATGCACATGATGACATGATATGAAATGCATGACATGAACAAAATACACATCGAAGGGAAACCCAACCATGGAGGAAATATCATATCACAATGCCGAAAATGGCAAGAGTTGGAATACAAATATGGCAAGTTACATCCGGGGCGTTACAACACTCCACCACTACGAGAGGATCTCGTCCCGAGATCTAGGACTGAAAGAACTCCGGATACTCGGAACGTAGGTGATCCTCACGCTCCCAGGTGGCTTCTCGGTCTGAATGGTGTGACCATTTCACTTTCAGGAATTTGATTGACTTGTTGCGAGTCTTGCGCTCAGTTGTTTCAAGAATAGCAACGGGATGCTCATGATAGGACAAATCTTCTTGAAGATCAATCTCTTCGAAGTTGATGGTGCGCTCAGGTGTCTTGAAGCACTTGCGAAGCTGTGACACGTGGAAGACATCGTGCACATTTACAAAGTTGGAGGGAAGCTCAAGTTGATAGGCGAGATCGCCTCGTTTGCCGATGATCTTGAAAGGACCGACGTATCTGGGAGCAAGTTTCCCCTTGATACCGAAGCGACGAGTTCCTTTCATTGGAGAGACGCGGAGATAGACATGGTCTCCGATCTCGAATGCCACATCTCGGTGTTTGCTATGGTAATAGCTCTTCTGGCGCGACTGCGCGGCTTTGAGGTTCTCACGAATCACCTTGCACATAGCCTCAGGCTCTGAGATCAAATCATTGCCGAGCAATTGGCGTTCACCGGTTTAAGACCAATTGAGAGGAGTACGGCACTTTCTGCCATAGAGGATCTCGAATGGGGCTTTGCCCGAGCTGGCTTGAAAACTGTTGTTGTAAGAGAATTCAGCATAAGGAAGGCAATCCTCCCACTTCATGCCGAAAGAGATAACACAAGCTCTGAGCATATCTTCAAGAATTTGGTTGACACGCTCGACTTGTCCACTAGTCTGAGGGTGGAAAGCTGTGCTGAAGCGGATGTTGGTGCCCATGGCCTTCTGAAAAGAATCCCAAAACTTGGAGGTAAAGATGCTGCCACGGTCGGAAGAGATCAATTGTGGAATTCCGTGCAAGGAGACAATTCTGGATGTGTAGAGCTCTGCCAGCTGCGCTGCTGTAATAGACTCTTTGATAGGAAGAAAATGAGCCACATTGGTGAGCTTGTCGATGACGACGAAGATAGCATCATTTCCACGCTTGGACTTAGGAAAACCAGTCACGAAGTCCATTTCAATATGATCAAACTTCCATTCTGGAATAGCAAGAGGTTGGAGAAGACCAGCTGGTCGTTGGTGTTCTGCTTTCACCCTTCTGCAGACATCACACTCATTCACGAATTGAGCAATCTCTCGCTTCATTCGAGTCCACCAATACGACTGCTTGAGGTCATGGTACATCTTTGTACTTCCAGGATGAATTGACAGAAGAGAGTTGTGCGCTTCGTTCATAATGACTTTACGAAGATCACCCTTTGGGACCACGATCCGGTCTTCGAAGAAAAGAGTATCTCTGTCATTAACTCGATAGCACTTGTATTTGGAAATGCCCTTGTCAATACCACGTTTCACCTTCTTCACCATGGTATCCAACAGTTGTGCCTCACGAATTTGATCTTCCAAAGTAGGAGAGACGATGAGGTTGGCAAGAAAACCTTGAGGGACAACTTGGAGATTCATCTTGCGGAAAGCCTCACAAAGATCCGGTTGAAAGGGCTTGATGATTAAGCTGTTGCAGTAAGCTTTCCTGCTCAAAGCGTCTGCAATCACATTAGCCTTGCCTGGAGTATATTCAATACTCGGATTATACTCTTGAATCATTTTGACCCATCGAGTGTGCCTGAGGTTGAGGTGAGGCTGAGTGAAGATGTACTTGAGAGTCTTGTGATCGGTGAATATGTCCACTTTCCTTCCCAACAAGAGATGTCTCCATGTTATTAGAGCGTGGACAACTGCCGCCAACTCAAGATCGTGAGTGGGGTAGTTCCTTTCGTTGGGCTTCAGCTGACAAGAGGTATAGGCAACAACCTTCTTCTCTTGCATTAAGACGGCACCGAGGCCCTGAAGAGAAGCATCACAGAATACCTCATAAGGCTTGGATTCGTCAGGAGGAGTCAGAACTGGAGCAGTGACGAGTTTCTCTTTGAGAGTGTTGAAAGCAACGTCACACTCAGGAGACCAGACATACTTCACATGCTTCTGGAGGAGGTTGGAAAGAGGCTTTGCAATCTTAGAGAAATTCTCAACGAATCTTCGGCAATAGCTTGCAAGTCCAAGAAAACTGCGAAGCTGCTTGACATTCTGAGGGGGTTCCCAATTCAAAACTGCAGACACCCTCTTTGGATTAATAGCAATGCCCTTGGCAGAGATGATATGGCCAAGATAAAGAACTTCATCAAGCCAGAATTCACATTTGGAGAACTTCGCATATAATTTATACTCTCTGAGCTTGTCGAGCACCAATCGCAAATGTTTGGCATGATCCTCCTTATTCTTGGAGAAGACCAAAATATCATCGAGATAGACCAAGACAAATTCGTTGATGTAGGGGTTGAAGATGAAATTCATCAAGCGAGTGAAATACGGATGAGCATTGACGAGGCCGAAAGACATGACAGTATATTCATAAGAACCAAAGCTTGTTCTGAATGCTGTCTTGGGAATATCTTCTTCACGAATGCGAATCTGGTGATATCCCATACGGAGGTCAAGCTTGGAGAACACCTTAGCACCTTTGAGTTGCTCAAATAGCTCATTGATGTTGGGAAGTGGGTACTTGTTCTTGATAGTCTTCTTGTTCAATGGACGGTAATCAACGCAAAGTCGGTCCGTGCCATCCTTCTTCTTGACAAAAAGAACACCACAACCCCACGGAGAAGAACTCGGTCTGATCAGACCCAGACGTTCTTGTTTATCGAGTTGAATCTTTAATTCCTTGAGCTCATCTGGTCCAAGCTTGTAAGGATGCTTGCAAACGGGTTCCGTGCCAGGCTCAAGATCAATAACGAATTCAACTGGCCGACGGGGAGGCATACCCGGAAGCTCTTCTGGAAAAACATCTTGGTACTCACAAACGACTGGAATCTGAGACATAGCCTCCATTTCACCCATACTCATTGAGAGAAAACAACCGAATGGTATCATCACGAGAGGCATAGATGATCACATCGTCAGAAGAGTGAGTCAATTGGATTTCCCTGGCAGCACAATCAAGCTGAGCCTTGTGCTTAGAAAGCCAGTCCATCCCGAGAATAAGATCAATATCAGAGTCACCAAGAACAATTGGTTTAGCCAGAAATCTATAGTCGCCCATCTTGATAGAAACATCCGGAACAAAGGAGCTTGCGTTCATGAATTTACCCGGAGATACAACTGATAATGGTCTAGCCAAATCTTGGAAAGACAACTCATGCTTCGATGCAAAAGGTATTGAAATGAAAGAATGCGATGCTCCCGTATCAAATAAGACTTTTGCAGGAATATCATTAACAGGAAGGTTACCCATGATCACTTCAGAAGAATCCTCTGCTTGAGCTGCATTCATCATGTTCACCTTTGCAGACTTAGGATTATGCTTGACCACTGCATTGCTGGAAGATTTCACAGGAGGAGGAGGCGGAAGGCGCCTTTGGTTGAAGCACTTGTTCGCATAGTGACCCTTTTGCTGACATTTGTTACAAGTCACCTCTGAGAGCGGATGATGGTAAGGAGCACTTGGCGTTGGAGCTTGGTTCTGAGACTTGTTCTGATAGCCAGGGTTGGGTGGGTGGGAAGATCCACGACCACTTGAGTTCTTCTGCTGATAAGTCTGACGGAACGGAGGAGGAGGAGGCAACCAGAACTTCTGTTGCTTAGCTGCCACAAGTGAAGAAGAAGAAGACTGAACTGCGTCTCTGACTCTCTTCTTAGAAGCCTCACACTTGAGCTGAGCAGCTTCTTGTTTCAGCGCCATGTTGTAGAATTCATCATACTTTAATGGCTCGAAAAGCACGAGAGCAAGTTGCAGATCTTCTCTGAGACCACGTCTGAATTGGTAGATCATACTCTTCTCATCAGGGATGTCTTGCCTTGCAAAACGAGAGAGTTTCTGGAACTGAGTGTTGTATTGATAGACAGACATGTTGCCTTGCTTGAGATTGCGGAATTCCTCACGCTTAAGCTCAACAACACTTTCTGGAATGTGGTGCGCTTTGAAATCCCGGCGGAAATCATCCCAGGTGATCACACGACCTCCTCTGGAATCTTTGTATTGCTGGAACCATTCAGCAGCTTGATCTTTGAGTTGAAAAGAGGCAAACTTGACAAAGTCCTCAGGTCTGACATTGCTGCACTCGAAATGCTTGTTGATGTCCACGAGCCAATCATCTGGGTCTGTGGCCTCGACACAGTAGCTGAAGGTCTTTGGATGATTAGCAAGGAACTGGTTGAGTGAAGCGAAATGCGGCTGATTGTTGCCTTGGCCTTGATTCTCTTGATTAGCTTGCCCTTGGTTGCGATCTTGCAAGAGCTGAATCAGAATCTGAGCATTGGCATTTGTGGCAGTCATCAAGGCTTGCCAAGCCTCCGGAGGCGGAGGTGGTGGCGGAGGGTTAGCCTGACTTCCTTCATTGCGTTCCGGATTCTGACGCGTTGGCGGAGCCATCCAGAAGAGGGTGACATCCATTAGCATCTTGACAGATATATATATAGAAGCTGAATCAAAGGAACGAAATTGCACCATATAGTCTTCACAATGAACATTCGAACGAGAATGAACGAATGAATTCTAAAGTAAAACATCACACTTCCATAAGCTGAGAAGCCACTTAGAACAAGGTAAGGAATAAAATCAACAAGGTACGGATGTGAACAAATACTTGGTAAGGATTACCCAATCACGAACCAAATATCTGCGGAAGAAGTACTAGAGCTACATGAATTCCCACTTATAAACTCCCGAAACTTTCTGGTTATGCAATCAGGTGTTGGGGATACAGGGGACACAAAATATACCACCCAAACTAACAATACCTAGATCCAGCTGTATCCATCCTTCAACACATAACCAAGAAATCCTCGAAAATCATCTACCTCCAACCTTCGAAAAGCATCCGTTATACAAGTCATGGCGATACTCCAACACTCGCCTCAGTACTGGGCTATCAGGGTTATCTCACCAACAACTGTACAAAAGAGATTTTCGATGTCGGCGTACTACACTCAGGTATTCCAAAACCGCAACGATAAAATTATGACAACAACACCTCGGAGCTCAACTCCCCGGGACACCTCCTCTAAAACCCCTGCTGACGGGAGGCAACCAAGACAATGTTGTCATCATAAAACCATCGGAACGATTCTAAGATACCCACGTGATCCTAAAAAAAAATTAGTGAAATTTGAGAAGAGAAGAGTCAAAACTCTACGTTAGGATGCCTTACCAGAGCGATGAGGAGACTGGGAAGTAAAAAGAATTCCTAAACTCTCCGATATATAAATCCTAAATGACTCAAAACATTTTTCTAGACACAACTCGGCCACTAAAGACAATCAAACAGTGGGGGCTCCTAAGGTCGGGGAAATCTCTGATACCAACTTGTAACGCCCTCGATGCGGCTATATCTCCCACGTGTCGAGGCACGACTTAGAGGCATAACCGCATTGAAAGCAATGTCGCAAGTGAGGTAATCTTCACACAACCCATGTAATGCATAAAGGGAAAGAGATACATAGTTGGCTTACAGTCGCCACTTCACACAATACATAAATAAACATCCATCATTCAAATTACACTCAAGGTCCGACTACGGTACCAAAATGAAAGAAGACTACCCCAAATGCTACCTAGATCCCCGGATCTCCCCAACTGGGCTCCACTACTGATCATCTGGAAAAGAAACATAGTAACGGCCACGTTCCTTGTCGAACTCCCAAGTGAGCTCGGACGCGTCATCTGCACTGGCATTGTTGGAACCTGCAACTGTTGTGATAATATCTGTGAGTCACGGGGACTCAGCAATCTCACACCCGCGAGATCAAGACTATTTAAGCTTATAGGTAGGAAAAGGATAGAGAGGTGGAGCTGCAGCAAGCGACTAGCATATATGGTGGCTGCAACGCAAAAGAGAGCGAGAAGAGTAGGCAAAGCACGGTCGTGAAGCTAGAAATGATCAAGAAGTGATCCTGAAACGACCTACGTCAAACATAACTCCAACACCGTGTTCACTTCCCGGACCCCGCTGAGAAGAGACCATCACGGTTACACACGCGGTTGATGTGTTTTAGTTAAGGTCAACTTCGGGTTTTCTACAACCGGACATCAACAAATTCCCATCTGCCTCATAACCGCGGGCACGGCTTTCGAAAGATAATACCCTGCAGGGGTGTCCCAACTTAGCCCATGATAAGCTCTCACGGTCAACGAAGGATATTCCTTCTACCGGGAAGACCCGATCAATCTCGGAATCCCGGACTACAAGACATTTCGACAGCAATAAAACAAGTCCAGCAAAACCTCCCAGATGTGCCCACAAATCCCGATAGGAGCTGCACATATCTCGTTCTCAGGGCACACCGGATGAGCCAGACGTCGGGTTGGCATAGACCCTGGTTGCCCAAGGGGCGCCGGACTTCGCTCGGTTGGACCAGCAATCGAAGGAGAACTGGCCCGGGGGTTTAAAATAAAGATGACCCTTGAGTCTGCAGAACCCAAGGGAAAAAGGCTTAGGTGGCAAATGGTAAGACCAATGTTGGGCCTTGCTGGAAGAGTCTTATTCAAAGCAAACTGTCAAGGGGGTCCCATAAATCACCCAACCGTGTAAGGAACGCAAAATCCGGGAACATAACACCGGTATGACGGAAACTAGGGTGGCAAGAGTGGAACAAAACACCAGGCAAAAGGCCGAGCCTTCCACCCTTAACCAAGTATATAGATGCATTAATTAAATAAGAGGTATTGTGATATCCCAACAAGTAAACATGTTCCAACAAGGAACAACAAGTCCATGTTCCAACAAGGAACAAACTTCATCTTCACCTGCAACTAGCAACGCTATAAGAGGGGCTGAGCAAAGCGGTAACATAGCCAATCAACGGTTTGCTAGGACATGGATGGTTAGGGGCTGACATGGTGATATGGGTGGCATGATATAGCAAGTGGTAGGTATCGCAGCATAGGCATAGCAAAAGAGCGAGCATCTAGCAAGCAAAGATAGAAGTGATTTCGAGGGTATGGTCATCTTGCCTGCAAGGTTCTCAGAGTTGTCGAAAGCTTGGTCCTCGAAAACGTGCTCAACAGGTTCCTCGATCACGTACTCGTCTCCCGGCTCTACCCAAAGCAAGAACACAAGCAAAGGGGACAATTATCAATCACGATGCAATGCGCAAGCAACATGATGCAAAACATGGCAGGATATGCGAGATGTGATATGCAATGCATATGCATGCTCCGGAAGGACAAGGATGAACAAGGCATAATCTTGGCAAACCAAGTATGCCACTGGATAGGTGAGGTGATTTCGGTTGAAATCGATATAAAGATCACCGGAATCGGATGCACGGTTTGCAAATGACAAGCAAAAACAAGAATGACGATAATCTGCCATTAACAGCATGATACTACATAGCAAGCAACAAGAAATTAAGCTACTGCACCCAAACATATGAAAAAAGCATATGACAGTAATCTACTCAAGATGCTCGACAAAAGATGAACACTGAGCTACGGCTAAATCACATTACAACAGGTTCAAACAAGCATGGCAAAAGTGCAAAAGATAACAGCTTCACAGACTTAGTGAAAATATCGACATGCCAGAAATTAACATCAGGATGACATGTTCAGAGCAATGAAACAACATGTTACAGGAACATAACATAGCAAAGTAAGGCATGGCATGAATCTACTCAAAGCACTTGACAAAAGTCCCTTACTGACCATAAGCCAAAAGGAATAGAAAATATAATAACACCCATGTCAAATAAGCAAGTTTCGTTACAGGTTTCAGACTTAGCAGAAAACTGGACATGTCAAAAACAGATAACATGTAGGCATATTCGTGAGCTCGATGCACTCACTACAGAGCATTGCATGATAAACTAAGCATACATACATCAAGAAGACATGTCATAGTAACTATACATGACAAGAAAAACATCATATCATGTAAGGATCAACTACACCAAGCTTGGCAAAACCGAATAACATGTAAGCAATCTGCCGGCAACATTTTGAAGCAAAAGTAGAGCTCGATTGACTCAAGCTATGACACTCCATAAATACAAAAAAAGGCATGGATGGATAGAGCAAATACTCAAGTTCAAAACACCCTTACTGATAATGCTCAAATTAGGCATAGATCTCTCAGAAACAACATGAACACATGGCATGAAAATAACAGCAGTCAGGGACTTAGTATAAGTCTCTGAAATCAGCAACATCAAGTGACCTAGTTTGCATGCTTGTGCTAGCCACCACAAGGATCACAAAAATACATGGCATAATTCTCTGGAAAGGTAACATGGCATATTACAACACTCATGTAGTACACAACTTCATAGGAGGTACACATCAATCATGGCAAAAATGACAAAAGTGCATGTTCAGATAAGATCCAGCAACTAACATCATGTAGCCCTCTTCCAACAGCATTTCCGGCATCACGATGACCTCAAATGAAATAGATGCAATGTAAAGAAATGATGTACTCTTCGAGGCGAACAATTCGACATATTATACGCATGAATCGGAGCAACGGATGCAAAGTTACGGCATGATGAACAGGTGACAATGATATGAAAACCTTAGGACTTAGAGAAAAATCGGGAGGGGAACGAAAGTCAACCGATCCGGCGCGGAAAACGAGGTCCGCCGGGATCTCGATCGGATCCGGGATCCGGCGAATCCGGCGATTCCGGCGAGGTCTTGCGGCGCGGGGAGACGGCGGACAGCGACGGGGAAGGCGGCGCGGGTCCCGGCACGGGCGGCGCGGGTCCGAGGCGGCGGCTCCGGCGAGCGCGCGGGGCGACGGTGGCGAACGCCGGCGTGGAGGCAGGCGGCGGGCGGCGAGCTCCGGCGCGGGGCTCGGGCGCGGGGGCGGGCGCCTCCGCGGAGACGGGCGGCGGCAGCGGGCCGCGGGGGCCGGCCCCGGGCCCGGCGGGCTGGCGGCGGTGGGGGGGCGCGGGCGCCACGTGGCAGCTCGTCACTGGCTGCGGGCGGCGGCGGCGATTCGTCCGGCGCGCCCGGACACGTCCGGCGGCGCGTGGGCGACGGGGATCTAGGGTTAGGGGTGTTTTGCCCGTGAATGGAGGAGGGGGAGGCCTTTTTATAGGTAGAAGAAGCTAGGAAGCTCCAAATGGAGAGCGGTTTTCGGCCACGCGATCGTGATCGAACGGCGGAGGACATGGGAGTGTCTTAGATGGGTTATTGGGTTGTTTTGAAGGGGTGTTGGGCTGCAACACACACGAGGCCTTCACGGTTACCCGGTTGACCGTTGGAGTACCAAACGAACTCCGATTGACCCCGAAACTTGACATGCGGTCTACCGGTGCTATACCGAGGCCGCATGGCAAACCTCGGTCCAATCCGAGAAAGTTTAATACCCGCTCACGAAGAAATGTAAAAAAAAGGACGCCGGGGGACATAGGAGCGTCGGATTGCAAAACGGACAACGGGGAAAATGCTCGGATTCATGAGACGAACACGTATGCGAATGCGATGCACATGATGACATGATATGAAATGCATGACATGAACAAAATACACATCGAAGGGAAACCCAACCATGGAGGAAATATCATATCACAATGTCGAAAATGGCAAGAGTTGGAATACAAATATGGCAAGTTACATCCGGGGCGTTACATATATAGACACCGGATAGGGTTAGGGTTACACAGAGTCGGTTACAATGGTAGGAGATCTCGAATATCCGCACACCTAGCTTGCCTTCCACGCCAAGAAAAGATCCTTCCGGACACGGGACGAAGTCTTCAACTTTGTATCTTCATAGTCCTGGAGTCCGACTGAAGGTATAGTTCGGCTATCCGAACACCCCCTAATCCAGGACTCCCTCAACGATGTACTAAAAAGTACATGTTCTCAAATTCCTGATGCTTATATGGTCGTCCCCGAGGAGTAAAAATGCAGAGCCCACGTGTAACATAATGATAATTTAAAAATTGTTCAAGTATTCTCCTCTAGGAACGTTGACACATATAAATAAACCAAATTCGGGAGGTTGGAAAAAATCAAACGTGTCAATGAAAAAAATGTACCTAAAATAGTGAAATGGTACTTAAAAGGTTCGAAAACTAGAAGTTTAAATTAAAAAATGGAGTGGCTTGATGTTTATTAGAAAACTAGGATTTTTCTATTACTAAAAGAAACAAAACCAAGAAGTCCAAATTAAAAAAGAGGAGCAGTTCGATGTTTATACAATATTCAAATTTCCTCGTTATTAAAAGAATGGAAACAAGAAGTTCAAAGTAAAATAATGCAGTAGTTCGATGTGTAAAAATGGGAAAATCCAAATTCGCTAACAAGAGAATCATAGGAAGTTCAAACAAAAATAACAACCCCAGGATGTGATGAGTCGACATCGAGGTGCCAAACAGAGCAGTTCAAAAATAAAAGAAACACTTAGAAAAGTGGATATTTCACTGTTTCTAAAAATAAAAACAAGATGTTCAAATTTTAAAAATATAGAAGCTCAAAAACTAATAAAAAGGGACTTTCAACGTTTCTAAATAAAAAACTCTAGAAGTTCAAATTTAAATAAACACACATTCCAAAATTTATTACAAAACTAGGATATTTCTGTTACTAAAAGAAATAATCAAGAAGTTCAAATTACAAAAATAGAGAAGTTCGATATTTACCAAAAAAGCTCAAACTTTCATTGTTATAAAAGAATAAAAATGAAGAAGATCAAATAAAAAAAGGAGTAGTCGATATATATGGGAAACTTAAATTCTTTCCGTTCCTAGGAAAAATAAATATATGAAGTTCACTTTCTAAAGAAATTTTTTGTGCTTATTAAAAACCATTTTTTTCTAAGAATGAGCTAAGAAGTTCAAATTGAAATAACAAAGAAGTTCAAAGTATATAAAAAACTCAAATTTTCTAAAAAGACTTTTGCTAGAAATTCACGTGGTCAGCCCAAGAAAGTTAAAAATTATTGTGAAGGAGGTTCACCGTGTATTTACATGTGCACAAGTACACAAAAAATGTTGTACAAATCTGATGAACGGTTGAGGAATTACGAACAAAAATACGTGACATAAGTTAAACGTGAAAACAGCAAACAGTTCAACTACTACACCAAATGCACTTCGGATGAGAATAAAAATAACTAAAAGGCTAAAAGGTTTGCTACTAGAAGTTCACGTCCTCCTCCTCGTGTAGTTCAAGATCTCTAGTGCGAGACGTGCGACCTTCAATTACAAGTTCAAAATAGGCAAAAACAATGTTGTTTTTGTCATTTTTAGTGCTGCTCCCAAACGGCAATGAATTTGTAACAACTATCTACATCAAAAAGTTGTTCCTATTCATAAGCTTTCCAACGGTATATTATATGCTACATTCCGATGTAAGGTTTAAAAGTTTCATGTATACCAATTAAAACACGTTTTTATGTATTGAAAAGATACTTTTGAACCACCACGAGTATGAAAAATGATCAACACGTGAAAGTTGTATGTTTTAAACAGCTTTCCATCGGTATATCATTGCTCAATTCCGGTAAGTGGTTGGGGAGTTATGGGTAAAAAACAACACGTGAAAAACAAAGTGAAGGTCAACCTCTTCACGAAGTGCATTTTTGGAGACTTTTGTTTTTCCGATGAAGGCAGAACGCATGATCTTAGAAGTTCAGATTGATAACTGCTAGAAGTTAACATACTACATGGTGTGCATTTTGTATTAAAAAAAGAATGAAGATACAAAACCTAAAGTTTTGTTGCTAGAAGTTCAAGTGCTCGACCCGAGAAAGTTCAAAAATTCTTGTGAGAGAGGTTGAACAAAAATACGTGACAAAACTTCAAGGAGAAAACAACGAGAAGTTCGACTACTGCAAGGAATGCATTTCAGGTGAGAATAAAAGTATAGAAAAATAAAAGATTAAAAGGTTTGTCGAAAGAAGTTCAAGTGCTTTGTCCGAGGAATTCAAATGTTCTTGCGAGAGAGGTTCACCTTGTATTTCCATGTTCAAAAACACACACACAAAACATGTTTTTTGCGTCTTAAAATAATTGTCTCAATCCACAAAAGAAATTCAGTTATTATTTCGGAGCAATCTGATTTCAAAAAGTAAAAAAAATCAAATTATAAAAATGGAAGAAGTCCATGTACTACATGGTATGTGTTTAATATGATAAAATGAATTAAAAGGCAAGGTCCAAATTTGTTGTTGTTATAAGTTCAAGTCCTCGGTCGGAGAAAGTTAAAAAAAAATTATTGTGAGAGAGGTTTGTACAACAGGTATATCATTTATGTAACACTAGTGAATGGATGAGAAAATTACAAACATAAATACATCACAGAAGTTCAACGTGAAAACAGCAGGAAATTCAACCAATACACTGAATGAATTTCAAATGAAAAACTTCTAAAACCGTCGTGAGTATGACAAAATGATCAACACGGGAAAGTTGTGTGTCTCCAGCAGCTTTCCATCGGTATATCACTTGCTCAATTCCGGTGAGTGGATGGAGAGCTACGAGCAAAAAGAGCACATGAAAATAGAGTGAAGTTCAAGTAGACATGCCAAGAAGTTCAAGTTCTTCACGCGATGCATTTTCAAAGAATCCGTTTCACGCAAAAGGCAGAACGCATGATCTCACCATTTTCAAAATTACTTGAAAACGGCTAGGAATTAGAGAAAACCATCTACATGAAAAAGTTCCGCAATTTCAGTAGCTTTTCAATGGTTTATTATTTGCCCCATTCCGATAAAGTTTGTAGAAATTACGGCCAAAGAACATTTTTAGTCATTATCGAAATTGACTTAAAACCGTAAGGAATTGGGAGAAACAATATATACCAACAAGTTTCGCCTTTCCTCAAGCTTTCCAACGCCATATCATTTGCTGCGTTCGGACATACGGTTAAAAATTAGCTTGAAAATACAAACTCAGTGGAACTTGTACCCTTTTCCAAATTACTTTTAAACCGTTCAAAATTAGTATGAAAAAGTAGCGCATTTTCATAAGCTTTCCAACCCCATATCATTTGCCTCAATTGGATTAGCCATTTAGAAGTGGCATCTAAAATACAAACTCGGCTATTCGATTTGTGAAAGTTTATGATTTTCAAAATTAATCTTTAACCATAGGGAATTATAAAAAACTTTCAACATGTGGAAGGAGCAGTTTTGTAGCAGATTTCCAATGCCATATTATTTGCCTCATTCCGATAAACTGTTTAGAAATGCGATCAAAAATACGATTTATGTTTTTTGTATGAAGAAAAAACGGTTTTCAAAACTTCTCTTTAATCGCTTAAATATTGCCAAAAATTTAACTTGGGTCATGATACTCGAGTCCATAGCTTTCCAACGGTATATTGCAAGCCCCATTTGGGCAATGTTGACGAAAGTTCAATCTAGAACTAGGGGAAGTTCAAGTCGAACAACTCAGATAGTAAAATTGCAACAAACACATGTTCATCATGACCCAAGAGAAAAATCCGCCAATGAACGAGATTCCTATTTAAAACAGGAATTTAGTTGCTAAAAACCGTTTGCATCTTACACTTACATCACATACAACACGGCTGACCAGAATAATTCACGCTGGGGGACACGGTTGCGGAGATAGCCCGAAGGTCGGGTTCCTACAGAGGGAAGTTCAGGTTGTGTAACTCAGGAAGTTCAGGTTGTGATCAGAATAACATTCTGATCCCGTGATCAGAATAGTGTTTCACGCGGTTGTACTGATGATTTTCATCTCGTCGAACTGATCGTCATCTCTAGTTCAAAAATAATTGAAAAAAAATTCGTCAGAATGGGGCATGTAATATATCACTGGAAAGCTCTTGACAGCTACATTACAGACATATAGGAATTTTTTGCAAAATCATCACGGTTTAAGAGCAGTTTTGAAAAAAAATCGTTTTTTCAAATCGAAAACGTGAATCGTATTTTGGACTTAAAGTTTCAAACGGTTTATCGGAATTGAGCAAATAAGATGGCGTTGGAAAGCTGGTAAAAATCCGCATCTTCCATATATTTATTGATTCTATAAGATTTAAAAGTAATTTGAAAACGGTTAAATTCTGGGCGAAAAATATTTTCATGTTTTTTTCAAACTGTTTGTCGGATTGATGCAAAGTATATGGCGTTGAAAAGCTATGGAAAATGCACAACATTTTTGCATAGAAATGTTTTTCTAATTTCTTACGATTTAAACTCGAATTTGAATACTGTGAAATTTGATTTCAAACGCGTTTTTTAAAAAAGTTTGTCGAAATGGGGCAAATAATATAACGTTGAAAAGCTATGGAAAATACGAAACTTAGTCATGTTGAAAGTTTTCTCAAATTCACAACCGTTTATGAGTAATTTGGAATACAGTGAGACACGTCGTGTTGTTTTCCAGTAGGGAAAATAGAGTACTTGTACTGATCTTTGTGTGTTTTTGTACTGATGTATTACTCACAAAGTAATTTTGAATACTGTAAAGCCTGTCATATTCTTTTATCTATTTCGGAAAAAAAAGTACTTGAACTGATCTCCGTATGGGTTTGTGCTAAGCACGTTTTCACATATTGCGCTTTTACTTTGTTTTTTGGTAAGGTTTTCCTCATAAAGTTCCAATGGTGTGTGTGTGTGTGTGTGTGTGTGTGTATACATAAACACTATTCTGATCACGAGATCAGAATAATATTCTGATCACAACCTGACCTGCCCCGCTAGCAGTACGTTGAACTTCCATGTGAACTACGTTGAACTTCCGCCAACATTGCCCAAATGGGGCTTGCGATATACCGTTGGAAAGCTATGGGCACCAATATCATGACCCAACTTAAATTTTTGGCAAAATGTAAGCGGTTTAAGAGCAGTTTTGAAAACCATTTTTTCTTCACACAAAAAACGTGAATCGTATTTTCGATCGCATTTCTAAACCGTTTATCGGAATGAGGCATATAATATGGCGTTGGAAAGCTGCTGCAAAACCGTTCCTTCCACATGTTGAGAGTTTTCTCTAATTCCCTATGGTTAAAGAGTAATTTGAAAAAATGGAAAATTTCGTAAACCGAACAGCTTAGTTCGTATTTTCGATGTCATATATAAACGGCTAATCCAATTGAGGCATATAATATGGCATTGGAAAGCTTACGAAAATGCGCTAAATTTTCATTTTGAAAGTTTTTTTTCTAATTTTGAAGGGTTTAAGAGTAATTTAGAAAACGATACAAGTCCTACCGAGTTCGTATTTTCAAGCTCATTTTTTAACCGTGCGTGCGAATGCAGCAAACAATATGGCGTTGGAAAGCTTGAACAAATGCGAAACTTTTTGGTATGTATTGTTTCTCCCAATTCTTTTCGGTTTTAAGTCAGTTTTGAAAATGGCGAAAAACGCATTTTCGCTGTATTTTCTACAAACTTTATCGGAAATGCGCAAATAATATACCCTTGAAAAGCTATCAAAAATGCGAAAAATTTTCATGTTGATGGTTTTCTCTAACTAATTGCGAAAATGGCGAGATCATTCATTCTGCCTTTATCGCGAAACAGATTCTTCACCGCTTGAAGAACCTGAACTTCTCGGCGTGTGTACGTGAACTTCCTCTGTTTTTCACGTGATTTTTTTGCCCGTAGCTCTCCATCCACTCACCGGAACACTCACCGGAATTGACTGAGTAATATACCGGTGGAAAGCTGATGTAAACATGCAACTTTCCCGTGTTGATCGTTTTTTCATACTCGCGACGATTTTAAGAGTTTTTCATCTGAAATTCATTCACTATAGTAGTTGAACTTCCTGCTATTTTCATGTTGAACTTTTGTGACGTATTTTTATTTTTAATTTTCTCATCCATTCGTCAGTGTTACACAAATGATATTCTTGTTGTACAAACCTCTCTCACAATAAATTTTTTAACTTTCTCCGATGGAGTACTTGAACTTATAACGACAACAAATTTAGCCTTTGCATTTTTATTCCTTTTTAATACAAAATGCACACCATGTAGTACGTGAACTTCTGGCAGTTTATCGACCTGAACTTCTGCGATCATGCGTTCTGCCTTCATCGAAAAAATAGAGTCTTCGAAAATGCAATTCATGAAGAGGTTGAACTTCTGGAGCAGTTCTTTTTGAACTTCACTATGTTTTTCATGTGTTGTTTTTTACCCATAACTCCCCAGCCACTTACCGGAATTGAGCAAGTGATATACCGATGGAAAGTTGTTCTAAACACGCAACTTTCCCTTTCATCATTTTTTCATACTCGCGATGGTTTTAAAAGTTTTTCATCTGAAATTCATTCAGTGTAGCAGTTGAACTTCCTGCTGTTTTCACGTTGAACTTCTGTGACGTATTTTCGTTTGTAATTTTCTCATCCATTTCGTCAGTGTTACACAAATGATATTCTTTTTGTACAAACCTCTCTCAATATATATTTTTTAACTTTCTCCGACGAAATACTTGAACTTATAACAACAAAACTTTTAGCCTTTGCTCTTTAATCCTTTTTAATACAAAATGCACACCGTGTAGCACGTGAACTTCTGACAGTTATCAATCTGAACTTCTCTCGGTTACGTGAAAATATCTGATTTTTTATGAATTTTTAATCTGATTTTCCTAATCCTTTTTTATGAATTTTTTAAGCGCTCTATTTTTAAATGTTGAACTTCTTATTATTTTATTTTTTAAGTTCTTATTTCCATTCTTTGAAAATCTGAGTTTTCTATAATCATCGAACTTCTTCATCTTTTTAATATGGACTTCCTGGTTTTATTTCTTAATCTTTTTTATGAAATTTGAAGCTTACAATTTTTGAAAATTGAACTTCTTGGTTTTTATTTTTTGAACTTCTTGTTTCCATTCTTTAATAACGAAGAAAATCTGAGTTTTCTATAACAAGGAAAATGTGAGTTCTGTTTAAAAATTTAGACCTTGCCTTTTAATTCATTTTTCTCATATTAAACACACACCATTTAGTACAAACTTCTCCATGTTTTAAAATTGAACTTCTTGGTTTTATTGTTTTGTAACGAGAAAAACAGAATTTTTATGTACATTGAATTACTCTTTTTTTTTAAATTGAACTTCTTGGTTTAATCTTTAGTATCAGGGAAAATCTGAATTTGAAAAAAACGGGGAAAATCTTTTTAAAACTTTTTTTGTTATTCCCTTATTTTAATTTGAACTTATTAGTTATTCTTTAGAACGAGAATCTGAGGTTTTTATCAGCTTTGAACTTCTGTGTTATTTTAATTTGAACTTCTGAGTTTATTTTTTAGTAAGAGAAAAATCGAGTTTTTTGAATTTCCTCGTTTTAAAATTTCAAACTTCTTGATTTTATTTTATTTTATAATGTGAAAAATCTGAATTTTTTATAGACATCGAACTTCACCATTTTTTAAACTTGAGCTTCTTAGTTTTATTGGTTAGTAACGGGGAAAATCCTTTTTTTATATAAACCGCACCGTTATTTTAATTTGAACTTCTAGTTTTTATAGAGTGGGGGAAATCTGTTTTTATAAAATCTTTTTGAAATGCTCCTCTTTATTAATTTGGACTTCTATGATTTTTTTATAAATGGGGAAAATCCATTATAAAGATTCTTGAAGTACATTTTTTATTTGAACTTCTTGCTCAATTTATTTCGAACTTTGAGATTTTTTAAATATCAACATCCTCGTAAGTTTTTGTAAACCTCTATTTTTTTTCATGCAATCTAGTATCACACTATTCTCTCCAAATTTTGCAGGTTTATCCGCAAACAAATGAGCTTGAACTAAAATTATATCTACTTTTTTGTGCATGCAACTATGATGTGTTTTTTTCTTAATTCCTTGTTTTTGTGTGTGTTTGTTTAACAATTTTTCTTCTAACGTGTTGCCTCTACTTCTCTTGCTAGCATGTCTGAACTTCTAGAATTATTTTAGAACGTGCATACACTATTGTCTTTCTCCTTGCTATCTCTGTAAAAGTAATAGCAACAAAAATTAGAGAGATAGTAAAAGGCTCCGCCACCATATGATGGCAGGATGCTCTGGAACGGAAGAGCTCGTCGGAATGCGCGGCCAGCACAGCTCAGACAGAGGCCAAGCTAATGTTAGATCCGGGCACTTTGAGAGTTGAATTGAATATAGTTGTGCAAATCATTGCTTCCTGAATCTTTTGTCAATGGTGTAGTACAAATCAAGTTCAGATATACATGAGACAAGAAGCTAAAGTCCACGTCCCATAGTGAACATTTGGCAACTAATGTAACAAACATGAAGTTCGTGTTTCACTGTCCCATCATTCATCACGCCAGGAAACAATACATTTTCTCATGTTTTTAAAATTTCGTTCGTTTTCTCTTTTCTGAACTTCTAACACTGAAACTCTGAACGGTTATGCCTCTTTTCGACTGGATTTTGGCGAAAATTCACGGCTGAAAGCGATGAGGGCGAGCTAGGGGATTTGGTTGATTTTGTCGAGTGCGACAGAGGTGGAAAATCTTGAAATCTTGACGCCTCGCTGGAGGGTGCTTGCAGCCCGGCAGGGGAAAGGAGGCTGCTTGGCAGCAGGGGCCACATGGTAGCTCTGCACGCAGGAACACACCACAAACAGAGCGCACCAATGCTTGCTCGCACACAAAGCCGAGGTTGGTCGAGCTCGAGGTCCAGTGGTTCATGCAGAGAGGATGGAGCAGAAGGGCAGCGGAGCTCGTGGGAGCCGGCGGCGGGGCCCAGGACGGCCAGCCGACATAGGAGCAACTCTGCCTAAGCGAGCAAGAGGAGGAGCATCGACCAAAAATTGCTAGCGTCTGAGGCGGCGGACTGCTCGTCCTCGAGGTGATGGACTGCTCGTGCAGAGGCTCATGGTTGGGCTGCGTGTCCAGGTGGTGGGAGGCGACGACTGTGGTGTTCATCGAGGCGGCTACGTCCCACATCGCCGGCTTCGAGCTCATCGGGACGCAGGAGATCTAGGGGCGGCTGGGTTGGTGGTTCCAGGCGCGGGGTGGAGCAGCGTGTGGATCCGGGAGGGCCTCTTGTCGCCGGGGCGGAGGTATATCACCAGGATCGTGTCAGATCCGATCGGGTCGCCGGAGTGGCGACTTGCCAGGATGCAGGTGGTGATGTGGGTCGGCAGAGGCGGCGGTGTGGGTACGGAGGGGCGATGGTGTGGGTTGGAAGTAGCAACGCCGGTGGAAAGCAGGCGGCCATTCGGGTGGAGGCGAGCCGGTGCCGGCCGGGGTGGGTTGGGAGGGGCGCGTGGGAGAGGGAGGTGGGATGGATCCAGAGACGTGGGGAGGTGGAGGTTCGGTGCGGGACAAGGTGGAGGTTTTTTTCTTTTAACCGATTCGGGTGTTCGGGAGGACCTGCGTGCGCCCACCGATCGTGATTAGAATAGTTATTCTGATCCCAGGATCAGAATAGTGCTACTATATATATATATATATATATATATATATATATATATATATATATATATATATATATTCTGATCACGGGATCAGAATAATATTCTGGTCACAACCTGAACTGCCCGAGTAACGCGCCTGGATTTCCCTGTTGGAAATATGCCCTAGAGGCAATAATAAAAGCATTATTATTATATTTCCTTGTTCATGATAATTGTCTTTATTCGTGCTATAATTGTGTTATCCGGAAATCGTAATACATGTGTGAATAACAGACAACAACATGTCCCTAGTAAGCCTCTAGTTGACTAGCTCGTTGATCAATAGATAGTCATGGTTTCCTGACTATGGGCATTGGATGTCAATGATAACGAGATCACATCATTAGGAGAATGATGTGATGGACGAGACCCAATCCTAAACATAGCATAAGATCGCATATTTCGTTTGCTAGAGTTTTCCAATGTCAAGTATCCTTTCCTTAGACCATGAGATCGTGTAACTCCCGGATACCGTAGGAGTGCTTTGGGTGTGCCAAACGTCACAACGTAACTGGGTGACTATAAAGGTATACTACGGGTATGTCCGAAAGTGTCTGTTGGGTTGACACGGATCGAGGCTGGGATTTGTCACTCCGCTTGACGGAGAGGTATCACCGGGCCCACTCAGTAATGCATCATCATAATGAGCTCAATGTGATCAAAGTGTTTGATCACGGGATCATGCATTACGGTACGAGTAAAGTGACTTGCAGGTAACGAGATTAAACGAGGTATTGGGATACCGACGATCTAATCTCGGGCAAGGAAAATACCGATTGACAAAGGGAATCGTATACGGGATTAATTGAATCCGCGACATAGTGGTTCATCCGATGAGATCATTGAGGAGCATGTGGGAGCCAACATGGGTATCCAAATCCCGCTTCTGGTTATTGCCCGAGAGCCGTCTCGGTCATGTCTGCATGTCTCCCGAACCCGTAGGGTCTACACACTTAAGGTTCGGTGACGCTAGGGTTGTGAAGATATGTATATGCAGTAACCCGAATGTTGTTCGGAGTCCCGGATGAGATCTCGGACGTCACGAGGAGTTCCGGATTGGTCCGGAGGTGAAGAATTATATATAGGAAGTGCAGTTTCGGCCATCGGGAATGATTTGGGGGTCACCGGTATTGTACCGGGACCACCAGATGGGTCCCGGGGGTCCACCGGGTGGGGCCACCCATCCCGGAGGGCCCCATGGGCTGAAGTGGGAGGGGGGCCAGCCCTTAGTGGGCTGGTGCGCCCCCCAAGGCCCACCCCCTGCGCCTAGGGTTGGAACCCTAGGGTGGGGGGGCGCCCACTTGCCTTGGGGGGCACTCCACCCCCCTTGGCCGCCACCCCCTTGGGAGATTCAATCTCCCAGGGCCGGCGCACCCCTCCAGGGGCCTATATAAAGGGGGGAGGGGAAGGGGGCAGCCGCACCCTTTGCCTTGGCGCCTCCCTCTCCCTCTCCAACACCTCCTCCTCCTCCATAGAGCTCGGCGAAGCCCTGCCGGAGTACTGCAGCTCCATCACCACCACGCCGTCGTGCTGCTGCTGGAGCCATCTTCCTCAACCTCTCCTTCCCCCTTGCTGGATCAAGAAGGAGGAGACGTCATCCGCTCCGTACGTGTGTTGAACACGGAGGTGCCGTCCGTTCGGCACTCGGTCATCGGTGATTTGGATCACGTCGTGTACGACTACCTCATTCCCGTTCTTTTGAACGCTTCCGCTCGCGATCTACAAAGGTATGTAGATGCATCCGATCACTCGTTGCTAGATGAACTCATAGATGGATCTTGGTGAAACCGTAGGAAAATTTTTGTTTTCTGCAACGTTCCCCAACAGTGGTATCAGAGCTAGGTCTATGCGTAGTTCTTCTTGCGCGAGTAGAACACAATTTGTTGTGGGCGTAGATTTGTCAACTTTTCTTGCTGCTACTAGTCTTATCTTGCTTCAGCGGTATTGTGGGATGAAGCGGCCTGGACCAACCTTACACGTACGCTTACGTGAGACCGGTTCCACCGACTAACATGCACTAGTTGCATAAGGTGGCTGGCGGGTGTCTGTCTCTCCCACTTTAGTTGGAGCGGATTCGATGAAAAGGGTCCTTATGAAGGGTAAATAGAAGTTGACAAATCACGTTGTGGCTTTCACGTAGGTAAGAAAACGTTCTTGCTAGAACCCTAATTCAGCCACGTAAAACTTGCAACAACAATTAGAGGACGTCTAACTTGTTTTTGCAGCAAGTGCTTTGTGATATGATATGGCCAAAGTTGTGATGAATGATGAATGATCTATATGTGATGTATGAGATGTTCATGCTATTGTAATAGGAATCACGACTTGCATGTCGATGAGTATGACAACCGGCAGGAGCCATAGGAGTTGTCTTTATTTTTTGTATGACCTGCGTGTCATTGAGAAACGCCATGTAAATTACTTTACTTTATTGCTAAACGCATTAGCCATAGTGGTAGAAGTAATAGTTGGCGAGCAACTTCATGAAGACACGATGATGGAGATCATGGTGTCAAGCCGGTGACAAGATGATCATGGAGCCCCAAGATGGAGATCAAAGGAGCTATGTGATATTGGCCATATCATGTCACGTTTATTATTTGATTGCATGTGATGTTTATCATGTTTTTCATCTTGTTTACTTAGAACGACGGTAGTAAATAAGATGATCCCTCATAATAATTTCAAGAAGTGTTCCCCCTAACTATGCACCGTTGCGATAGTTCGTTGTTTCGAAGCACCACGTGATGATCGGGTGTGATAGATTCTAACGTTCACATACAACGGGTGTAAGACAGATTTACACATGCAAACACTTAGGTTGACTTGACGAGCCTAGCATGTACAGACATGGCCTCGGAACACAGAAGACCGAAAGGTCGAGCATGAGTCGTATAGAAGATACGATCAACATGAAGATGTTCACCGATGTTGACTAGTCCGTCTCACGTGATGATCGGACACGGCCTAGTTGACTCGGATCATGTTATACTTAGATGACTAGAAGAGGGATGTCTATCTAAGTGGGAGTTCATTAAATAATTTGATTAGATGAACTTTATTATCATGAACTTAGTCTAAAATATTTACAAATATGTCTTGTAGATCAAATGGCCAACGTAGTCCTCAACTTCAACGCGTTCCTAGAGAAAACCAAGCTGAAAGACGATGGCAGCAACTATACGGACTGGGTCCGGAACCTGAGGATCATCCTCATAGCTGCCAAGAAAGATTATGTCCTACGAGCACCGCTGGGTGACGCACCTGTTCTCCCTGCAGAACAAGACGTTATGAACGCTTGGCAGTCACGTTCCGATGATTACTCCCTTGTTCAGTGCGGCATGCTTTACAGCTTAGAGCCGGGGCTCCAAAAGCGTTTTGAAAGACATGGAGCATATGAGATGTTCGAAGAGCTGAAAATGGTTTTCCAAGCTCATGCCCGGGTCGAGAGATATGAAGTCTCCGACAAATTCTTTAGCTGTAAGATGGAGGAAAATAGCTCTGTCAATGAACACATACTCAAGATGTCTGGGTTGCACAACCGCTTGTCTCAACTGGAAGTTAATCTCCCGGATGAAGCGGTCATTGACAGAATCCTCCAGTCGCTTCCACCTAGCTACAATAGCTTTGTGATGAACTACAACATGCAGGGGATGGTAAAGACCATTCCTGAGGTATATGCTATGCTGAAATCAGCAGAGGTGGAAATCAAGAAGGAACATCAAGTGTTGATGGTGAATAAAACCACTAAGTTCAAGAAGGGCAAGGGTAAAAAGAACTTCAAGAAGGACGGCAAGAAAGTTGCCGCGCCCGGTAAGCAAGTGCCGGGAAGAAGCCAAAGAATGGACCCAAGCCCGAGACTGAGTGCTTTTATTGCAAGGGAAGTGGTCACTGGAAGCGGAATTGCCCCAAATACTTAGCGGACAAGAAGGCCGGCAAAACAAAAGGTATATGTGATATACATGTAATTGATGTGTACCTTACCAGTACTCGTAGTAGCTCTTGGGTATTTGATACCGGTGCAGTTGCTCACATTTGTAACTCAAAACAGGAGTTGTGAAATAAGCGAAGACTGGCGAAGGATGAGGTGACGATGCGCGTCGGGAATGGTTCCAAGGTCGATGTGATCGCCGTCGGCACGCTACCTCTACATTTACCTACGGGGTTAGTTTTAAACCTCAATAATTGTTATTTAGTGCCAAGTTTGAGCATGAACATTGTGTCTAGATCTCGTTTAATTCGAGATGGCTACTCATTTAAATCTGAGAATAATGGTTGTTCTATTTATATGAGTGATATGTTTTATGGTCATGCTCCGATGGTTAATGGTTTATTCTTAATGAATCTCGTACGTGATGATACACATATTCATAGTGTGAATACCAAAAGAGTTAAAGTTGATAACAATAGTCCCACATATTTGTGGCACTGCCGCCTTGGTCACATAGGTGTCAAACGCATGAAGAAGCTCCATGCAGATGGACTTTTAGAGTCTCTTGATTATGAATCATTTGACACGTGCGAACCATGCCTCATGGGTAAAATGACCAAGACTCCGTTCTCAGGAACAATGGAGCGAGCAACCAACTTATTGGTAATCATACATACTGATGTGTGCGGTCCAATGAGTGTTGAGGCTCGCGGTGGCTATCGTTATGTTCTCACCCTCACTGATGACTTGAGTAGATATGGGTATATCTACTTAATGAAACACAAGTCTAAGACCTTTGAAAAGTTCAAGGAATTTCAGAGTGAGGTTGAAAATCAACGTGACAGAAAAATCAAGTTTTTACGATCAGATCGTGGAGGAGAATACTTGAGTCACGAATTTGGCACGCACTTAAGAAAATGTGGAATAGTTTCACAACTCACGCCGCCTGGAACACCTCAGCGTAATGGTGTGTCCGAACGTCGTAATCGCACTCTATTAGATATGGTACGATCTATGATGTCTCTTACCGATTTACCGCTATCTTTTTGGGGCTATGCTTTAGGGACTGCCGCATTCACTTTAAATAGGGCTCCGTCGAAATCCGTTGAGACGACACCGTATGAATTATGGTTTGGGAAGAAACCTAAGCTGTCGTTTCTAAAAGTTTGGGGATGCGATGCTTATGTCAAGAAACTTCAACCTGAAAAGCTCGAACCCAAGTCAGAAAAATGTGTCTTCATAGGATACCCTAAAGAAACTATTGGGTATACCTTCTACCTCAGATCCGAAGGCAAGATCTTTGTTGCCAAGAATGGATCCTTTCTAGAGAAGGAGCTTCTCTCGAAAGAAGTAAGTGGGAGGAAAGTAGAACTTGATGAAGTGTTACCTCTTGAACCGGAAAATGGCGCAACTCAAGAAAGCGTTTCTGAGGTGCCTGCACCGACTAGAGAGGAAATTAATGATGATGATCAAGATGCTTCTGATCAAGCTCCTACTGAAATTCGTAGGTCCACAAGGACACGTTCCGCACCAGAATGGTACGGCAACCCTGTCTTGGAAATCATGTTGTTAGACAACGGTGAACCTTCGAACTATGAAGAAGCGATGGCGGGCCCGGATTCCGACAAATGGTTGGAAGCCATGAAATCTGAGATAGGATCCATGTATGAAAACGAAGTATGGACTTTGACTGACTTGCCCGTTGAACGGCGAGCC
The DNA here is from genome assembly GCA_032464435.1 of Aegilops umbellulata. Lineage (NCBI taxonomy): Eukaryota > Viridiplantae > Streptophyta > Magnoliopsida > Poales > Poaceae > Aegilops > Aegilops umbellulata. The sequence goes on from CP136059.1 coordinate 6,164,982, forward strand.
ATAGAAAATAAATGGATCTTTAAGAAGAAGACAGACGCGGATGGTAATGTGACCATCTATAAAGCTCGGCTTGTCGCTAAGGGTTATCGACAAGTTCAAGGGGTTGACTACGATGAGACTTTCTCACCGGTAGCGAAGCTGAAGTCCGTCCGAATCATGTTAGCAATTGCCGCATTTTACGTTTATGAAATATGGCAAATGGACGTCAAAACGGCATTCCTTAATGGTTTCCTTAAGGAAGAATTGTATATGATGCAGCCGGAAGGTTTTGTCGATCCTAAGAATGCTGACAAGGTGTGCAAGCTCCAACGCTCGATTTATGGGCTGGTGCAAGCATCTCGGAGTTGGAACATTCGCTTTGATGAGATGATCAAAGCGTTTGGATTTACGCAGACTTATGGAGAAGCCTGCGTTTACAAGAAAGTGAGTGGGAGCTCTGTAGCATTTCTCATACTATATGTAGATGACATACTTTTGATGGGAAATGATATAGAACTCTTGGACAGCATTAAGGCCTACTTGAATAAGAGTTTTTCAATGAAGGACCTTGGAGAAGCTGCTTATATATTAGGCATCAAGATCTATAGAGATAGATCAAGACGCCTCATAGGTCTTTCGCAAAGCACATACCCTGATAAGATATTGAAGAAGTTCAATATGGATCAATCTAAGAAGGGGTTCTTACCTGTGTTACAAGGTGTGAAATTGAGCTCAGCTCAATGTCCGACCACGGCAGAAGATATAGAAGAGATGAGTGTCATCCCCTATGCCTCAGCCATAGGGTCTATTATGTATGCGATGCTGTGTACCAGACCTGATGTAAACCTTGCCGTAAGTTTGGTAGGAAGGTACCAAAGTAATCCCGGCAAGGAACACTGGACAGCGGTCAAGAATATCCTAAAGTACCTGAAAAGGACTAAGGAAATGTTTCTCGTTTATGGAGGTGACGAAGAGCTCGTCGTAAAGGGTTACGTCGACGCTAGCTTCGACACAGATCTGGATGACTCTAAGTCAGAAACCGGATACGTGTATATTTTGAATGGTGGGCAGTAAGCTGGTGCAGTTGCAAGCAGAGTGTCGTGGCGGGATCTACATGTGAAGTGGAGTACATGGCAGCCTCGGAGGCAGCACATGAAGCAATTTGGGTGAAGGAGTTCATCACCGACCTCGGAGTCATACCCAATGCGTCGGGGCCAATCAAACTCTTCTGTGACAACACTGGAGCTATTGCACTTGCCAAGAAGCCCAGGTTTCACAAGAAGACCAGGCACATCAAGCGTCGCTTCAACTCCATTCATGAAAATGTTCAAGATGGAGACATAGAAATTTGTAAAGTGCACACGGATCTGAATGTCGCAGATCCGTTGACTAAACCTCTCCCTAAGGCAAAACATGATCAGCACCAGAACTCTATGGGTGTTCGATTCATCACAATGTAACTAGATTATTGACTCTAGTGCAAGTGGGAGACTGTTGGAAATATGCCCTAGAGGCAATAATAAAAGCATTATTATTATATTCCTTGTTATGATAATTGTCTTTATTCGTGCTATAATTGTGTTATCCGGAAATCGTAATACATGTGTGAATAACAGACAACAACATGTCCCTAGTAAGCCTCTAGTTGACTAGCTCGTTGATCAATAGATAGTCACGGTTTCCTGACTATGGGCATTGGATGTCAATGATAACGATATCACATCATTAGGAGAATGATGTGATGGACGAGACCCAATCCTAAACATAGCATAAGATCGCATATTTTGTTTGCTAGAGTTTTCCAATGTCAAGTATCCTTTCCTTAGACCATGAGATCGTGTAACTCCCGGATACCGTAGGAGTGCTTTGGGTGTGCCAAACGTCACAACGTAACTGGGTGACTATAAAGGTATACTACGGGTATCTCTGAAAGTGTCTGTTGGGTTGACACGGATCGAGACTGGGATTTGTCACTCCGCTTGACGGAGAGGTATCACCGGGCCCACTCAGTAATGCATCATCATAATGAGCTCAATGTGATCAAAGTGTTTGATCACGGAATCATGCATTACGGTACGAGTAAAGTGACTTGCAGGTAACGAGATTGAACGAGGTATTGGGATACCGACGATCTAATCTCGGGCAAGTAAAATACCGATTGACAAAGGGAATCGTATACGGGATTAATTGAATCCGCGACATAGTGGTTCATCCGATGAGATCATCGAGGAGCATGTGGGAGCCAACATCCAAATCCCGCTTCTGCTTATTGCCCGAGAGCCGTCTCGGTCATGTCTGCATGTCTCCCGAACCCGTAGGGTCTACACACTTAAGGTTCGGTGACGCTAGGGTTGTGAAGATATGTATATGCAGTAACCCGAATGTTGTTCGGAGTCCCGGATGAGATCCCGGACATCACGAGGAGTTCCGGATTGGTCCGGAGGTGAAGAATTATATATAGGAAGTGCAGTTTCGGCCATCGGGAATGATCTGGGGGTCACCGGTATTGTACCGGGACCACCAGATGGGTCCCGGGGGTCCATCGGGTGGGGCCACCCGTCCCGGAGGGCCCTATGGGCTGAAGTGGGAGGGGGGGCAGCCCTTAGTGGGCTGGTGCGCCCCCCAAGGCCCACCCCCTGCGCCTAGGGTTGGAACCCTAGGGTGGGGGGGCGCCCACTTGCCTTGGGGGGCACTCCACCCCCCTTGGCCGCCACCCCCTTGGGAGATTCAATCTCCCAGGGCTGGCGCCCCCCACCCAGGGGCCTATATAAAGGGGGGAGGGGAAGGGGGCAGCCGCACCCTTTGCCTTGGCGCCTCCCTCTCCCTCTCCAACACCTCCTCCTCCTCCATAGAGCTCGGCGAAGCCCTGCCGGAGTACTGCAGCTCCATCACCACCATGCCGTCGTGGTGCTGCTGGAGCCATCTTCCTCAACCTCTCCTTCCCCCTTGCTGGATCAAGAAGGAGGAGACGTCATCCGCTCCGTACGTGTGTTGAACACGGAGGTGCCGTCCGTTCGGCACTCGGTCATCGGTGATTTGGATCACGTCGTGTACGACTACCTCATCCCCGTTCTTTTGAACGCTTCCGCTCGCGATCTACAAAGGTATGTAGATGCATCCGATCACTCGTTGCTAGATGAACTCATAGATGGATCTTGGTGAAACCGTAGGAAAATTTTTGTTTTCTGCAACGTTCCCCAACATTCCCTTTGTACGAACCCGACCTTCGGGCTATCTTCGCAACCGTGGCCTCCCCCGTGAATTATTCTGCTTAGTCGTGCTCTATATGATGTTAGTGTAATCTAGAAACGTTTTTAGCAACTAAATACCAGTTTCAAATAGGAATCTCGCTCGTTGGCGGATTTTGCTCTCGGGTCATGATGAAATTGCGTTTTTTTCCAATTTTACTGCCTGAGTTGTTCGACCTTAACTTCTTCCAGTGATAGGTTGAACTTCCGCCAACATTGACCAAATGGGGCTTGCGATATACCATTGGAAAGCTATGGACAACAGTATCATGACCTAAGTTAAATTTTTGGCAAAATGTAAGCGGTTTAAGAGCAGTTTTGAAATCCGTTTTTTCCTCATACAAAAAACGTGAATCGTATTTTCGATCGCATTTCTAAAACGTTTATCAGAATGATGCAAATAATATGGCGTTGGAAAGCTGCTGCAAAACCGCTCCTTCCACATGTTGAAAGTTTTTTCTCTAATTCCCTATGGATAAAGAGTAATTTGGAAAATCGTAGAATTTCGCAAACGGAATACGCGAGTTCGTATTTTCAATGCCATTTCTAAACGGCTAATCCAATTGAGGCAAATAATATGGTGTTGGAAAGCTTATGAAAATGCGCTACTTTTTTATGTTACAAGTTTTTTCTAATTTGAACGGTTTAAAAGTAATTTAGAAAACGATACAAGTTCCACCGAGTTCATATTTTCAAGCTAATTTTTTAGCCGTACGTCCGAATGCAACAAATGCGAAAAATTTTTGTATATATTGTTTCTCAGAATTCCATACGGTTTTAAGTCAATTTTAAAAATGGCTAAAAATGTATTTTCCCCGTAATTTCTACAAACTTTATCGGAATGAGGCAAATAAATACCACTGAAAAGCTACAGAAAATGCGAAACTTTTCCTTGTTGATGGTTTTCTCTGATTCCTTGCCGTTTTCATGGAATTTTGAAAACGGCGAGATCATTCGTTCTGCCTTTATCGCGAAACAGATTCTTCGAAAATGCACTGCGTGAAGAACCTGAACTTCTCGGCGCGTGTACCTGAACTTCACTCTATTTTTCACGAGATTTTTTTGCTCGTAGCTCTCCATCCACTGCTCGTATCTCTCCACCCACTCACCGGAATTGAGCAAGTGATATACCGGTGGAAAGCTGTTGTAAGCACACAACTTTCCCGTGTTGATCATTTTTTCATACTCGCGATGATTTTAAAAGTTTTTCATCTGAAATTCATTTAGCGTAGTAGTTCAACTTCGTGTTGTTTTCACGTTGAACTTCCGTGACGTACTTTCGTTTGTAATTATCTCATTCATTCATTAGTGTTACCCAAACGATATTCCTTTTGTACAAATCTCTCTCACAAATATATTTTTTAACTTTCTCCGACCGAGGACTTGAACTTATAACAACAAAAAATTTGGACCTTGCATTTTTGTTCATTTTCCTCATATTAAACACACCATGTAATACAAGAACTTTTTCCCTTTTTATAATTTGAATTTTTTTTATTTTCTTTTTGAAATCAAATTGCTCCCAAATAATAACTGAACTTCTTTGGATTGAGAGAATTATTTAAAAGGCAAAAAACAATTTCCTTTTTATGTTTACGAACATGGAAATACAAGGTGAACCTCTCTCATAAGAATTTTTTAACTTCCCCGGACAAAGCACTTGAACTTCTTTCAACAAACCTTTTAAGCATTTATTTTTCTATACTTATATTTTCACCTGAAATGCATTCCTTGCAGTACTTGAACTTCTCGTTGTTTTCACTATGAACTTCTGTAGCATGTTTGTGTATACGTCGAATTACACGCAATTGAAGGTGGGACGTCATTTTTTTGCCATTTTAAAATATGTAATTGGAGGTCGGGTGTCCCGCAATATAAATTGTGAATCATGCATGGAGGAGCACGTGAACTTCTTGCAACAAACCTTTTAAGCTCTTTGTTTTCTATTATTATATTCTTATCTGAAACGCATTCCGTGTAGTAGTTGAATTTTCTTGCTGTTTTCACCTTGAACTTCGGTCACGTATTTTTGTTCAACCTTTCTCACAAGAATTTTTGAACTTTCTCGGGCCGAGCACTTGAACTTCTAGAAACAAAACTTTTAGCCTTTCCTTTTTCATTCTTTTTGTTCATACAAAATGCACACCGTGTAGTACGTTAACTTTTGACAGTTATCAACTGAACTTCTCTCTGTAACGTGAAAATATCTGAGTTTTTTATGAATTTCAATCTCAATTCCTTAATCTTTTTTATGAATTTTGAAGCGCTCTATTTTTAAAAGTTGAACTTCTTGTTATTTTATTTTCAAACTTGTTGCTTCCATTTTTTAATAACGAGGAAAATCTTACTTTTCTATAATCATCGAACTTCTCGATCTTTTTAATATGGACTTCTTGGTTTTATTTCTTAATTCTTTTTTATGAATAAAAATATTTTAAGACACCAAAACAACATTTTTGTGTGTGTTTTTGCATTGATTTGCACATCAAACCACGTCATCTTTAGAAATTGAACTTCTCTTTTTATTTTTGTTTTCTTTCAACATTGTTTAGCGCGTCGAACCGCGTAATCTTTAGAAATTGAACTTCTCCTTTCTTTTTGTTTTCTTGCATGTTTAAATTTATTTTGAACTTGCTGAGATAACACACTTGACCTTCTCGAACACAACATTTCGACCTTCGCAAAACATAAACTAAACCCAAACTTTTAACCTAAAGAGCATGTACAATTTTCTCCACTTTTTAAAGAATAAACGCTGAATCACCCCGTTAGTTTGACATGAACTTTTGCTGAACATTTTCAAACGTCAGTTTCTATTTTTCTTTTTCAAAAGCACATTGAGCTTTTTATTATGTTCTGTGGCAAGTAGCACGATCATTTTTTTTTGTTCCTGTAGAAAAACATTTGTGTTCGTCCTGCCGCTAGTTTTTCACTTGACCTGCCGTGAACATTTTGTTCGACCTGCACATGGCGCAATCCAGGAGGAGCCAAAAATCAACATGTGCCGGCACGGCTCAAAAGCATGCACAGAGGATTGACCTGTTGAACACCGACCGAAGGAGGAACCTCCTGTTGCCTCTCAGATGCTCCTGGATGTACCACCGAACTGTAGGTCGAGTTCTCCTTGAGTTGCATGCCCAGTCCTCCATGAAATTTGACAACAAGAAGGCCGCCCGCACGGACCAGTGCTCGCGCAACAATGAGTGTTCCACTGGCGGCGGTTTCTTGGGTGGATTGTAGGCGGGGGCCATGGCGCACGGGGATGCCGGGTCCCGACGGCGCGCGGTGGTGCAGGGATCCAGCGGCGCATGTAGTGCGGGGGGGTAGGTCGCGGCCGGATCAAGGGGGTGGCGTCGCGGGTGGAATCAGGGGGAGGAGGTGCCGCCTCCGGCGGATCCAGGGGATGCATGCTCACTAGTGATCCTTTCTTCCTTTTGTTCTCGTTTGAACTTCGTCTTTTTTAATGATGAACTGCCCGCGTAATTATTACATGTTTTTTTCATGTGTTTTGAAGTGATAGAATGAATGAAATCTACTTGTTTATCTCACTGAAGTTTTTGATTTGTTTGAATGTTATTTTTCTTCTTTATTGTCTAGTATTTTCATATTTTTGAACTTTAACCATTCTTGTTTTTTGACTCGTGAACCTCTTATGAGTTTTGTTAACTCTCTTTCCTTTTTTGTTGAACTTTTTTTCGCAAATACCCGTTATTTGTCCAAATGAACCCCTCATCTTTTTTAAAGGATTTTTATGCTCTTAACTCTATGTGTTTTGTATAAATGAGCACCTCGATAATAATGTCTTCTACGTTTCTTTTTTCTAGTACACGTACATGACCTTCTCCCATATATGCACTTGCATGGGAACATCTTGGCTCCCCTGCTCTAGCGCTCCCCTACTCTAGCGCGTCGTGTCGGCCGCCACTCCGGCACCCGCGGCCACCTCCCGTCGTTCTCCACTCCGGAGGCGGCGGCCACCTCTCCCTTTGTTGCGCTATGGCGTCCAGAGTCTCGCTGTCGGGCTCCATCTCCTCCGCGTCCTCCCTTCCCCCGCCTTCCCCGTCTCCTGTGGCGCGGCGAGATCCCCCGCCTCCTCCGCATGCCGGTCCTTCTGCTCCGGCTCCGGCGCAGCCACAGACTCAGTTGCGCTCCATCGTCGTGCCGCCGGTCCTGGGCACGGCCTTCGGTCCTATCATCCAGGGCGGAGAGGGGGGGCCGTCGCGCACGCCGGCACCGTTGCGGGTTGGGGTGGCTGGCAGACCAAGACAAGTCACTGTCCTCGAGCTTTGCAGCGCCCTCGGCGTTGTGCTCCCGTTGGCCGGCACTGCGTGCTGCCGGCTGCTCGCCCGCCGCCATCTTCGCGCCTGCCGGTGGAGCTGCATGGATGCTGCTATAACTGTGGGAGCGACGGGCACATCTCGGTGGACTGCACCAACCCGAGGTTCTGCGTCCGGTGCCGCGGTGAGGGGCACATCTCCCGTGGCTGCACCAGGCCGCAAAGTCCATCTCCGGTGGAACAACATGTGCGCCCGCCTCCTGCTCTGCATCGTCCGGTGGAGGTGTCCGCCCCTGCGTCGCCGCGGCGCTCTGCCACTATCCTTCCGCCTCCACCGCTGGGCCCCCCGCCGCCTGGCATGATCAAGCTCTGGAGTGAGGTGGTGCCGGCACCATCCCTGGGCGTGCGGGTTGCTGCCGGCCCGGAGTTCTCGGTGCCGTTCGGCCCGCTAGAGTCTGCGCCGCCCACGGTGGCCGTCATCTAGGAGGCGCCGGTGGAAGTTTGCTTCTTGGAGGCGGGTGACGACACATGGGGGATGGAGGCCGAGCTTGCTCGGGCGGTTCTTGTCACGGTCACCGGCAATAGGCCCTCGGTGGATTTGGCCTTTGCGGCGGAGGCGCTGCACGCGACGTTTGACATTGGTCCGGCGGATATGTCCATCCGCGCCTTCTTCCCCGGCGAATTCCTTGTCCTTTGCCACAATGGGGAGGTCCGGGACCGGATGGTGCGCGCAGGCCGCGCCAACTCGTCATGGTTTGAGCTCAATCTCCCGCCGTGGAATAGGCAGGCGCAGGCGACGGCGGCTTTGCTCCCCTACCTGGTTCCTATCTTGTTGAGGGGAGCGCCTGCGCATGCGTGGAACCAAAGGACGGCGAGTGTGATTCTGCATGGTCTCGGCTACGTTGTGGGGGTGGATGATTCCACGGCTCGCCGGCTCGATATGGCAGACTTTCGGCTGTGGTTGTGCACGGATCGGCCTCATCAGATCCCTCGTCGTCGGTTGTTGTACATCGACGAGCCCCTACGTAACCTCTAGGCCGAAGAGGAGGGCCGGCGTTCTTCTTTTGGCCGGCGTGCCAGCACACTCTGGTATCCGATCGATATCCGGGTTCTGGAGGAGCCGCTGATGGTGGACGAGGAGGACGATGGTGGCCGGCAGCCCCCTCCATTGCCGCCGCCGCCGTCGCAATCTTCTAGGAGTGATGACTTGGTGCGAGGGCCGCCGAGGAGGGAGGCCCGCAACCATGCGGTGCCCGTGGCTTCGTCTAGTTCGGTGGAGTCGTCGACAGCGGCGCCGCCGCCAGCGACGCGCGGCGTTCATGCCGGCGCGGGTTCGGCTGGTGGCTTTGTCAGCGACAACTGCATGGCCATCGTCACTGGATCGCTTTTGGCCGATCCTGTGGGTCCGCAGGCTGGCAGTTCTGGTGGCCAGCCTATGGTGGAGGCCGGTGTGTCGGTGCAGGTGGGGTCTGGTCAAAAGGAAGGATCGGCGGTCCATTGTGCTGCATCGGTGCCGGGGACAGAGGCGCAGGTTCTCGTTGTCTCACCCGCCTCAGTTCAACTGTCCAGGTGGGCGCGGGCCGACAGAGATGCTCCCGGACCCGAGGTGGATAGGGCATCGGATCTGGAGCCGGTTGGTGGCCTGCATGGGGAGGGATCCGTCCAAATTGGATCATATTGTATCCCCTTGCGGGGCCCAGTGCATGATGGGGACGCCTCCTCCTGCAAGGACAGATGGGATGGACTAGACTCGTTGTTCGAGGAGGATTCGGTGAGTGGATGTTTGCGAAGGCTGCATGGACAGGTGGAGGCTTGTGATATGTTCCAGGTGAGCCTATCGGTGGAGAGCTGCACCCATGCACCATGCACACCGTCACCGACGTCGTTACGTATGGTGGGGCTGGACACTCCGGTGGATGTGTTTGAAGAGACCAGGCATCTCAGCCCTGTGCAAACTGTGGTCACACCGCAGCGGGCCGATGGGGAGGGGCCCTTGCTATAGGAAATTGAAACCATGTGGGCGCAGATGTGCCAGTCCCTAACACCAATCTTGTCGCGTCCGCCAAGCCGTGCATGTGGGCTACAAGCCCGGAACCCCGGGAAGAGGCAGAGGGTGGATGTCACCCCAAGGAGGAGTGCGCGATTGGCAAAGATGGGTGCCTCCAAGCAACAGCAAGTTCTCATTAGAAGATTGTGTTTGGCACATGAAGGGGAGGTCATCTCGGAGGAAGAACTAAAGATGTACGTGGACCTGTTTTCTCGACCACTCTCGGATGCGGCGATACTTGCTTTGTTTGGGTGGGAGTCGCCGGAAATGCCGCTGGCGAGTGCGATGGTGCATTAGCCGCTTGGCTGGTGGACATGGTTGGATCTGATCATGAATGTGCAACCATTGAGGATGATCGTGTGGAATGTCCGTGGGCTGAATGCCCCGGCCCGCAGGAATGCCGTTTTTTAGGTTGTTAACTCGACAGGACCGGCTATTGTGTGCCCCCAAGAAACAAAAATGCAAGAAGTATCCGTGAACATTGTGCCTCAGTGCCTTGGCGCTAAATATGAAAACTTTTTCTACTTGCCGGCAGTGGGTACACGAGGTGGGATTTTGGTGGCTTGGGATGTCGCGGTTACGCATGTATCGAATCCACACTACACGAATCATACGTTAACAGCGCTTGTGATGTGCCCGAAAGACGAGCGGCCATGGTGGCTCACATGTGTTTATGGGCCATAAGACGAGGCGGACAAAGTGGTTTTCTTGCAAGACCTGGTTGACATTCGGGACCTACACGCAGGGCCCTGGTTGGTGGCGGGAGACTTTAATCTAATTGCCAGGGAGGAAGACAAAAGTAATGCTTTGATCAACCGTAGGATGATGGGCAGGTTCAGGGCCAAGTTGAACTTGCTTGAGCTGAAGGAACTCTATCTGAATGGTAGATGGTATACGTGGTCTAATGAGAGGCAGATGGCTACGCCGGAGAGGATTGATCATGTGTTCGTGTCAAACGAGTGGGATGAGGCGTACCCGACGTGTCTCCTCTCAGCTCTTGGAACTGCGGTCTCCGATCATTGCCCGTTAATGTTGGATATGAATGTCTCCATCTACTCTAAGAAGAGGTTCAAGTTTGAGTCCTTCTGGACTCGTGCGGAGGTTTTTTTTATGTGTTCAAGATGGCTTGAACTACGACCCCGGCGGCCTCTAATGATTACCTCACTTTACAAAACAAGCTAAGGGCTACGGCGCGGAGTCTACAAAAGTGGAGTGATTGCTGGATTGGAAACGTGAAGCTGCAAATTGCCATTGCTATCGAGGTCATTAAGCAGCTGGATATTGCTATGGAGGCAAGGATGCTTTCGGGTGCGGAGAGGGATTTGCGTAAGTGTTTAAAGAGGAAGCTTTTGGGCTTGAGCTCGTTGGAGCGAACAATCGCTAGGCAGAGATCTAGAATGCTGCAACTGCGTGAGGGCGGCGGGAACACGAGGTTGTTCCATCAACAAGCAAGTCATAGGCAAAGAAAGAATGTCTTGAGGATGGTCAAGTACAATGATCAATTATACTCCGGCCAGGATGATGTGGCTTCGGCGGTGGATGCTTATTTTGGTGCAGCATTTGGGGTTGTATGCCCTCGTGGATATGCTCTCAACTTAGAAGAGCTGGGCCTTCCACGCCTAAACCTGGCGCATCTTGAGCGGCCGTTTACGAAGGAGGAGGTTGAAGGAGTGATAAAGTTGATGCCCCGGGATAAAGCGCTGGATCCAGATGGTTTCACAGGCATATTCTATGCTTCTTGCTGGAGTATAATCAAGGAGGATTTCATGAGAGCAATGGGCTGCTTCTACAATGGTGACATGAGGGGTTTGGCGGCCATCAATAAGTCATTGGTCTCTCTTTTACCCAAGAAAGATGGTGCCCTGGAAGTGTGTGACTTCAGGCCCATCAACCTTGTGCATGGGGCAGTAAAGATATTTGAGAAGGTGCTTGCGTGTAGACTCGTGGAAGATCTACCTAAACTGGTTGGTAATCACCAAAGTGCCTTCGTCAAGGGCAGATCTTTGCATGACAACTTCATGCTTGTGCAAAGCACGGCAAGACGGCTTCATGCTCTCAAGAACTCGGCGGTTTTGCTTAAGCTAGACATCTCGAAAGCTTTCGACTCGGTGCAATGGCCCTTCTTGCTTGAGGTGTTGCAACATATGGGATTCGGGCCAAGGTGGAGGTCTTGGATTTGTGGGATTCTCTCAACTTCTACCACAAAAGTAATGGTCAATGGTGCACCGGGAGACACGATCTACAGCTGCAAAGGGCTACGACAAGGGGATCCTATCTCCCCAATGCTTTTCATCCTAACTATGGAGCCGATGCAAAGGATGATGGAGCTAGCTGTGACCCGAGGGGTGATGGAACCTTTGGCGCATGTGGGCATGGAGAAGCGACTATCAATCTTTGCGGATGACGTTGCTTTATTTGTCAAACCGAATAAGGTGGACCTTGCGGCTTGCAAGTGCATTTTGGAGCTCTTCGGCGAAGCATCGGGACTGAGGATCAACATGCAAAAATCGGCGGCTATTCCTATTAGATGCTCGGAGAACCAGATTACCATGGCATGTGCCGAGCTACAGTGCCCCTTGGGATCCTTCCCGATCAAGTTCTTGGGGCTGCCAGTCTCATTGAGGAAGCCATCGGCGACACAGTTGAAGTATTTGGTGGATCAAATGGCTAATAAGCTTCCAAAATGGAAGGCATCGCTTATGCCAAAGAGTGGCAGACTAACCTTGGTCCAATCGGTGCTATGTGCCATGCCGATCCAAATGATGGCGTTGGATCTATCGATGAAAACAATTGCTGCAATGACGAGGATCTGTAGAGGTTTCTTGTGGTGTAGACGCGCGGAGGCTAACGGTGGCAATTGTGCGGTGGCTTGGGATGCGGTGTGCACACTGAAGTGGGCAGGTGGCCTTGGTTTGCCAAACTTGCGCTGGATGAACATAGCAATGCAAGCGAGATGGTCGTGGCTTGCGAGGACTGATGAGACGAGGCCATGGAGAGAGTTCAAGATCAAAGTTCCAGACGAGTCAATGGGGCTTTGTACGGCGGCTATGAGGAGTGTGGCTAATTCTGGGCTCACGACACGTTTTTGGGAGGACCGCTGGCTGGATGGCAGCAGAATTCAGGAGGTTGCACTGCTCCTCTACAGCTTGGTTCCAAAGCGCATCAGAGAATCCCGGTTAGTTGGACCGGCAGTGGAGAATGGGAGTTGGGCACGGGACGTTGGCCCGGACATAGGACCTGCTGTGTTGCACGAGTTCTTTTTGATATGGCAACTAGTCTCAGATTGGGAGCCCATGGTGGATGTGCCTGGCGAGGTGGTTTGGTCGTGGGAGGCCACCGGACAGTTCTCCGTGAAATTTGCTTATGCGGCTGGCTTTTGGGGTAGAGAAGGAAGTGTGACGGCGGATCTAACTTGGAAGTCACGTGCGCCCTCATGGTGCAGGTTCTTCACGTGGTTGGCCCTCAGGGACCGATGTTGGACTTCGGACCGGCTAGCGGGAGAGGGTTGCCGCATCAAGACGTGTGCCCGTTTTGCGACCAGGAGGACGAAACCATTAACCACATTCTACTCACTTGCGTCTTTGCTAGGACCGCTTGGGCAAGGATCCGCGAGGCCTTGGGCAAACCGGATTGGACTCCCACTCAACAGGACAAGCTGGCGGAATGGGTTGTGGCCAAGCAAGGATTAGAAGGCATGTGCATCAAGGATCTTCGTACTATTATTGTGCTAGTCTGGTGGGAGTTGTGGAAGCATAGGAATGGTATTGTGTTTGATGGGGCGCGCCCTTCCTTGGAGTATCTACTAGGGAGAGTGAGGCAATAGGGCCAACTGTGGGCATCAGCTGGGCTAATGAAAGGGAATGTAACTCCCTTCTTTAGTAGGGTGGAGAGGTGGGAGACTAGTGAGGAGTAATATGTACTAACAAACTGTGTAATTGTGTGGAGGCTTTCTTTGCCTTTCTTCTTTAATATATGATATGCACACTCGTGCATATTCGAGAGAAAAAAAGACCTTCTCCCATATATTTGTTTTATCTTTTTTTCAAGATAGAAATAGTGACGCAAAATAGGACGAGTAATGTCGGCGGTTCTACACCACTATGTAATGAAGTTTTTTCATCCTGAAGGGGAGGAGGGTGCAGCACAAGGAAGAAGGTCAGCAGCAGGGCAGGGAGAAGGTCATCTTTTGGTCTAGGAAAACTTTTGTACATATCAACCAAGGTCCAAAAGAATATTTGAGGTGCATACCATATGATGAACAACACAATACTATTTTTGATACAGAGAAGGTTCATTCACATATATACATGAGCAAAGTATCAATTCCGAATCTGATAGACAAATGATGCATCCATAACTAACCCGTGCAAAATTTATCTATACTAAATCTTCGTGAACTAAAATACTTGCGTAACTTGGACCCTGAGATCACCGAGGTGCCAATTAGGTGTGATATGTGAGAACAACAATTACTTCACGAGCCTCTCAATGAAAAAACAATTACTTCATGAGTATGGAGTACTGAATGTAGAAGCAGTCTATGCCAAACTCAGACCATTTTTCCAGAACCAAATACCTGCGTGAGTGTGTTTCATACACATTTTGCCTTGCCTAACTTGCAGTAGCACAGCATGGCAAGAATCATTGACCATCTCTCTGAATAAGTCCGGTGCAAAACGATGGACAGTATATGCAATCAAAATTGTGAGCCGGGAAGGAGGACTCGGGCCTCGTCCGGGCACTACAGCAGTGGGAACCGGATGGCTGAGGCGCCGAACGTCTTGGGGCTGCATAGTTGAACGGCCGGAGGTGACAGCGGCGAATGCGCTAAGTTCTGCGGCGATTGGGCTGCACTGGGAGGAGGCTGCGTGGTGGCAGGGGCTCCGGTGGGTGGAGGTAGGGCAGGGGGGTAGGGCGCGGTGGGACCGAACTAACGCAGCTAGCCAGGCCGAACTTCAGAGACACCTACCTCCGCGGAGGAGGGAACGGTCGGAGGAGGCCGTCATGGATGCGTCATGCTCGGGGGCGGGGGATGGAGGAGGAACGACATGGAGGAGCCCCTTGTCCTCGTCGCGCTTGCGGACGGAGGCTCACCGGAGCAGCACGACCGTGAGCAACCGCTGGATCCAGCGGCTAGCGCTCAGATCCGCGGCCATCGACGGTGCCTTAGGAGGTGGCCGAGGGCGACAGCGTGGGTCCCGACGGCGACTTGCAAACGGCGGTGGTGGGAGCAACCCAAGGCAAAGAGGAGGCTAGCAGTGGGCAGGTGGCCTCGCGCCAGAGGAGGCGGGGGCGGCGGTGCACCGGAGGACGAGGGGGTGGCCTTGCATCAGGAGAGGCGGGTGCAGCGACGCACCGGAGGAGGACGAGGGGGTGGCCTCGCGCCGGAGGAGGGGGGCGGCGGCGCGCCGGAGGACGAGGGGGCGGCGGCGGTGACGTCCTGCTAGAAACGTGCGGGTTGGGTGGGTGGGTTTCTTTTTTGTTACTTTTTCTATACAGGTTCGGCTCGCTGGTTTTTAGTTCGGGAACGTGTTCGTCGCCCTATATAAGGGTGTTGTGATTAGAATAACTATTCTGATCCTCCCAGGATCAGAATAGCCCTACTATATATATACATACATCTGGGGCTATTCTGTTTCACGTAACAGTATATTATTCTATTACTCTATTTGAACTGATTATTTCAGACACTTATACTCATGATTTTTATCTCGTTGAACTGATCGTCTTTTCGTCGGAATAGGGCGTGTAATATATTGTTGGAAAACACTTGACATCCACATTACAAATATATGCGAATTTTTTGCAAAATCATCACGGTTTTAGTGCAGTTTTGAAAAAATCGTTTTTTACAAAACCGAAACGCGAATCGTATTTTGGACTCAATTTTCAAACGGTTTGTCGGAGTTGAGCAAATAAGATGGCATTGGAAAGCTGGTAAAAATCCGCATCTTCCATATATCTACTGTTTTTTTAAAATTATATATAATTTTAAAGTAATTTGAAAAACGGTGAAATTCTGGGTGAAACGTATTGTCGCGTTTTTTGCAAACGGTTTGTCGGATTGACACAAATGATATGGCGTTGGAAAGCTATGGAAAATGCATAACTTTTTCGTATAGAAATGTTTTTCTAATTCCTTACGGTTTAAAAACGAATTCGAATACGGTCAAATTTGATTTTGAACGCGATTTTTCTAAAAAGTTTGTCGAAATAGGGCAAATAATATAGCATTGGATAGCTATCGAAAATACGAATCTTAGTCATGTTGAACGTTTTCTCTATTTCGCAGCCGTTTAAGAGTAATTTTGAATAAGGTGAAACCCATCGTGTTGTTTTTTCCTGTCTAAAAAACGAAATACTTGTACTGATATATGTATGTGTTTGTACTGAGGTATTTTTGACAGTAGTTTTGAATGGTTCCAAAAAAAAGTAGTTGAACGGATGCCCGTATGGTTTTGTACTAAGCATGTTTTTCACATACTAGACTTTACTCTGTTTTTACGGTATCGTTTTGCTTGTAACTTTTCAACGGTTTACGATATTATCGTCCCCGAACTTGCATGGTTTAATATCGTTGAACTGAATGACATTTTATTTAAAGAAAAATATTGTGTCTTTCTTTTTTCCAACTCTACCATTTTTTCAACTTTGTTCCAGACTTCTCTCATTCCACGACCTGAACTTTTACCGTTTGAATTCCCGTGGGGTTTCTTTTTGTTTGAGCTTTTTCCTAAAACTTATCTGGTACGTCGTGTTGAACTTTTTAAATTGTAAACTTATTGTGTTTTTACAATTCATCATCATCGAACCTACATGGTTTGTGTAGCTGAACTAAAATAAACCCAAATAAATGTGTTGTGTTTTTTTCTTTGAGCATATATTCCTCAGGTCAATAGGCAAACTTTCTCAAATTTCATAAACGAACTGACATCGTTTTATTTTTTGAACTTATATGGTATTAATAATTAAACATTCCCATACATTTTTTTCTCCATTCATGGACATCAAAATAGGCAGAAGAGAGCACTATCGAACTGATCACTGTTTTTAACTCAGTACAAATCAATGTTTTTAATTCAAACCATTTTTCCTTTCTTGCACAAACATCTAACTGTCATGTGCACTTTCGTTCAAGAAGTAGCAATCAAATCATCAGACAGAAAGTTTGAACTTGCAGCTGCTGCTATGTGTACGGATTCCAGGTTCTGGTCATCCTCATTGCCTGTGTCGTGTACTTCATCCTCAACCTGCTGATGTCCTTCATGGAACCGGCTCCTCTACCGTGGAGTGAGCACGACAGGGACGCTACAGTGCCCTGCCTTTGGGCATCTATCAGCTGTTAGATGCAGTATGAATGGCTCAGATCTATTTGCTACAGTGTGCAAACAGTGCAAATGCTACAGAACCAAAACAGTACTTTCCGCTACAGTGTGCAAACAGTAATTTCAGCTACAGTCGCCCTGCCATGCCTTTTGTATTTACACTGTCCTGGGTACTGTAGCATCCCTGCCGTGCCCGCTGCACGGTAGAGGAGCCGGTTCCGTCCTTCATGCTAGTGATCGGCGTCGTCATCCTGGGCTTGCGCATTGGAGGTGCCGCATCCTTACTCACGGTGACGATGTGTTTGTACTGCCCAAAACAAATATGTGGGAGCACAAAATAAACATTTTCAAAATATTATTTGGTACTAACAAGAATAGAAACAAACACTAAAGAGCATGACAAACAGTAAATAGTTTCAGTTCCCTGAACATACCAATGCTACCCACAATTTGCGATAGCTAATCAGCGCGCCATTCAAACAACTATCCTACAATGTTATTTTGTTTTTATTAAACTGACCGGAAAAAAGGTACCAGCATGATTTCACAATGTATATGTACATGTACTTGTTCATGTTTACCCCATTTGGATTCAGTATGTACATGTACTTCTCTTTTGCACCTCAACCATTGACATAAAAAAACGATTTTATGACAGAAGTGTTGTATATAAGCTTCAGAAATCAAATGAATCTTTTCTGCCAAATGGATCATAAAAAATATTAACCAAACATCAACATTTGTTGAACTGCTAGACCAGAGCAAGTTCAGAAATTTTCACAACCAGAAAAAGTAATTTTTTGTAGCTTTTTCTACACAATTCATCAGCGACATTTGCATCACAACAGTTCAATAGCAGCAGGACACCAAGTTCAGTAGTTGCACACGGCAAAAAATAGCTACCAAAGATAACACACACACAAGTTTAGTACCAATAGCTATAACTAGCCAGATTCATTCGCGGAAGTAGCCGCACAAGTGCAGTAGCAGCTCGCTGCTCATACCTGCTCGCCAGCTTTATGCCTCGTCTTGGTGCTACTTCAAAACACTTTGCCGCCTACTACTTATCTCCGGCAGTACCCTGCACACAAACACCACCGGCCACCAGTTAACACATATGCGCGCACACACACACACACAGTGAACCAGCCACACACCTCATTTGTCTACACAACCAGGACTACATCTTATGCACATTATGGACTGATGAAGTAGCAGCACAGAAAACTATATTTTGTAGGCACACTACACTGATTTCAGCCATGGTAGACACACCTGAAGAAAGAGCATGTGGCTGTTTCAGTTTTACTAAATTTAATCTCTAACTAATTTGCCATCTTTGCTATTTTTTACAGCTCACTTGCAGAACAAAGAGACATATTAGGCGCCTCATTTTTTCATGGAAAAATCAAATAACATTTTTGGACACCGGAAGAAATCTAGATGAAAGGATCTTACCTCCACAAATCGAGGCCTCATGATAAATAGTAGAACTGGACCTTTTTTTCTCTTGCTGTCTTTGAGAGAGAAAGAGATAGAGAGGTTGTCGCCGCCAATCTCCCTCTTGCTGCAGTTCAGAGAGAGAAATAAATTAATGAGAGAAAAGTATCCAAGAAAGGAAAAAGAAAGATGGAGCCATGAACTGATGTTGGTCATTTTGTTGAACCTCCACCGAAGAACTCCTATAGGTCGTATAGAAGAGAAACCAGAGATGAGGTTAGTGTCATGGAGCTGGTGCAGTACGGCGACCTCGCCGTAGATGCAACACCCCAACGGCCCAACACACGAGCACCTCACATATATATGGGAACGGTGCTGGACGTCATGGTGGTTCTGGACCGGCTCAAGGGCACGCCTGGCACCATTGAGGCAGGCTGTGGGGACTGGCCGGGGGAGGTCATGGCGGTGGTGACACACGCCGGAGTGGGGAACGGCGACCCACACAAGAATTTGTAGCAGCTCAGGTGGCATACGCGCACGGGAGGAGGAAAGCAACCACGCGTGGGGGCGGCGAGCGGTTGTGACGGTGCGCTTTCCCTCTTGGTTATTTATCAATTACATAGCTCCAAAAGAAAGGTAACTGATACAACTACTAGCAATGTGCTAAAAGAACATTAGTATCTATTAGTTGGGAATCCTGTGTATTTGCCTCTCTGTATTCGAAATTGCTTCAATTGATGGCTCATTGGATAGCATGCATGATCTGTATAATTGTGAAGTTAGCAGCAGTTCTACATTAAAATCCCCAGAGAACTTTCTAGAAATTTCATTAACCAAAGTGACAGTATGGTGCTCATCCTCAAGCACAATGACAAGTACTTGTTTGTGCTATATGAAGAAGATGGAAACACAAAGGAAATCAGACTCACCATCGGGAAGTAGATGAACTGAAAAGCATACAAAAGATGAACTTGTGCATCTTGTTTTAACTTCAACCTACGAAAAAAGGAACAAATATGAGAGATGAGTTTTTGTAAGAAAAACTTACCAGGGTTTGGTGTTCGAACTTTTAAATGTTTGTCCTACCGGAAATAGAGAATAGCAGCATGCCTCGACCAGATCGGCGACTTCCTCACGGGCGGCCTCTCGTACTCCGTGAGGGCAACACATACACACACAAACTGACCAGAATACACAGCACGACCGGCTAGATAAAGAAACCAATAATAATAAATGTCTTCTCGATTATTAACTGATAAGAATACACAACACGGACAGCTAGCCATGAACTTCTTAAACTCCCCTAACATAAGGTTTAGGTTTTTTAATGTTTTTTGGTGTTCACGTTCTTTACGAAGTTCCTGACTTCTCGACTATGAACTTACTACATAGAAGGATGCTCACATACATGTATAACTTGACAGGAGCTGACAGAAAATGTTGGCATTTTTATTCAACATAATAATACAATCATATCTTGTAATACATCCATCACGATGGAATCAAATGCATAGTAAAATGGCAGCATTACACATACTCGAGAACTAACAGATTATTCTTCAGTTACTCTGATCAACTTACAGTTTTCTTCAGAAATTGGATGAAAAATAGCATCGACTATGCTATCAATTTTTTGCATCTCTAGCACACTTGTTGGCACTATTGTTCGTCACACGATGAACCTCTTTTTTTCTATTTTTCTTGACTGTCATAGACTAAAATATTGAACTATTTCGTATAAGTATAGTTGAACTTTTGTGTTTTTCTGGTTACTGAAGTAGTATCAGAACAGCTGCTGCATACATATATGAACTGACACCTTTTTTTCCAATTAGTTGAGCTTAACTAATTAAGTATATTCTCCGCTAAAAGAAGCTTAACTAATTAAGCACTACAACGTCCTTAGTTATATTGTCTAAAGACTACACTGTTCCTGTCCATCCATCTTGCAGAGTACGTACGCACATAAATATGTTGCTAGTGGGCTGTATGTATGTACGAATTTGTTGAGAATCTTAGTGAACACCTTCACATTCAGAGAACTGTACCCATCCATCCATCCATCCATTCATAGAACTACGCAAGCGGCGATGACGGCAAGATGCGTCGCTGCACAGCGGTCGCTCTCTCTCCGGGGAGGTCGCTTCACTTCATCTGGAAGAATAACTGAATAATGAGAACTTATAATATAGCAAATCAGCTGGTTAATAAGATTTCAGTAGAGCGGAATAGCAAGCAAGATGAAACCTGTTGTATTCGATGCATCCTGCTCACAATGACTGTAAACTCCATGGTACTTAATGTTCTACTGCCACCGTGGATTCAATCAACACAAATCTGTCAGACTCTCAGAATGATGATATGCACGGAGCTAACTTGTTGTTCCTATCTGCCCGTTAACAAAGTTTGATGGGTCTCCTGCTCCTATCGATGTACCCGCAGGCATCTCCGCTGCTAACTGAAGACATAGCTTAGGAATGAATCGACCCGAGGCTCGGCGACAATTAGCACAACTTGAACTTTTAATTCCCAACTTCTTTAAACTGCAACCTTATATTTTTTTTCTTCTTTTTTGTTCTTTGCTGCAACTTTTTGTTAACTCTTCTTCAGAGTACAGCCAACAGGAGCACCACATCAGTCTTCTTTTCTCCTTTGACGAAAGGCCGAACCAGAGGTCATCTTGAGGGGCCTGTCATGTTCGTCACTGCCAGTTGTTGTATGCATTCTAACGAATAAGTTGAGGGCAACAAAACAAAATCACAACAATATAAATGCATGATTTCTTTTTCCTGCTAGTTAAGCTTCTTTTTCCTTTCTGTTCTTTGTTTTCTCTAAATCAAAACCTTAGCATCACAACAACAATTAGAGATGAAGCAACATAGAGTCGAGCAGCAGCAGTAGAGCCCTATGTGTGTTCGTAGAAAGTTATTAGTACTTGTAATGTAATCTAAGAGTACTTTTGCTACCAATTTGAACTGAAATAAAATAAGAAACTGATCTGAGTGTGAACTGAACTGTTGTGTGTGATGTCTCATGCTTCACAGGCATTAAAAAAACATGTATAGGCCAACAAGCAACAAATTCTGCAGGAAGGTCAACGTCGTTCTTCGACGCTGCGTACGGAGATTACACATGCAGTCTTTACAGTTAATCCAATAAGCTAAAATCTAGGAAACAACTTTTTCAACCATTCTAGTGTATGAAATCATGGCAGCAGTCTTCTAAAAAAAATCATGGTAGCAGAACATGATGACATGGAAAAATGGTTCGCCTTAATTATGAATCATGCAGATCAGATTTAATTTAAATTCGATCAAGCAAGCAACCTAATGCATGTAGGTAACGCTTACCTTGATCAGAAACATGAAATAATTTGTTGGCCCATTACACTTTATAGTAAGATACACCGACACTAATGCGACCACGGGGCCCTTAGGTTGGATGGCTGCGCATGGCGGCGAAAGTTGTAGTGGGGCGGCGACGAGCTACACAGGAAATAGAAAGCCGGCAGCCTTGACCTCGACCACCCCGACGCCATGGTGTTGGACTGGGACGGCGATGCAGATCCTGGAGTGGTGGAGAGGAAGGACCGGAGGACAGGAAGTCCGACCGTTCGATGGAGGACACGCGGTAGGGCGCGCTGAATCCTACAAGGTGAGCTGTATGATGAACTAAAAAAACTAAAAAAAGCCTACAAGGTGGTGTTATGCTGCATGACATCATTCGGGGTCTTTTCCCCTCAAAAGCAAAGACAAAAACTACATGGCAGAATTAAAATCTTGGTATAAGAAGTAGCGTCAGCCCCTCTGCAAGAAGAACTGAATATTCGGTGTATTTCGAGTATCTGTTTACTGACATAAACACAGAAACAATATTGGGATCAGATTTTCTTAACTTGTAGGCAGCAGAAGGCTTTCATCAAGCATCACTATTTCAGTTTAGTTTCACCTTGGGTAAATTTTTTTTTTGATTTGATCTCTTGCAGGTCAACTAGTCCAGCGAGGAAAAGCAGTGCGAGGTCGCCGAGGTGTGCCGCAGCAAAGCCACGACCTGCACCGAAAAGTAAGCTCACAGTCACTACGATGACCCAATCCAACATCAAAACTGAATATATGTAATGCTCCAATACACACAGAGCGCACACAGTTAAATTCAGAGAGCCAACCCGTTTATGTTCAGAGAATAAATGCATTTAAGCTCAAAGAACAAATGCATTTAGGTTCAGAGAACAAAACAATCTTCAGTGTGATTTTCTGTGTACGGATAATCGCAGAAGCAACATAGTTGGACTGAAGCTCTAGAAATTTTAGAACTTATATGAAACATTGTGCAGAGGTTATACTGCTGCTAGTTAGTAAAATGAATGGCAGAGGATGAACAAGGGACACACACTGTACCAGGATGGCAACGAGGAAGCTGCTGGACCTTAGCATCTCCCTTCCTTCTCACTATAAGGTCTTTGAACCTTGTACAGGGGCGGCGTTGTACTGGCACGGGAGGCGGCGGGGGCTGGCGGCTCTGTGTAGTCTGCAGCGAGCTTGGAGCCAGGAGGAGGCGCTCGCCATGGCTGGGAGAAGCCAGGAGGAAGGGCAGTGGGCGGCGTCACGATGAGGCAGGTGGCTACCTGGGGGTTGGCGCGCTGGGGATGGGGGCGGCAGGCGCGCTGCGGATGGGGGCGGCCGGCGGTGGGGATGGGGGATGGGGCGCGGCCAGGGGCACGAGATGGTGAGGCATTGGGCGGCGACCGGAGCCAAGGGAGAAGATGGGGCGTGGGGCGACGGCCGGAGCCGAGGGAGAAGGTGAGGCGTGGGGGACGGCCGGAGCCGGGGGTAGAAGGTGGGGCGCGGGCCAGCGACCGGAGCCAGGGAAAAGGTGGGGCGCCGGACCGCGGCCGGATCTAGGGCAGAAGGTGGGGCACGGGGCGGTGGCCGGAGCCAGGGGAGACGGTGGGGCTCGGCGCGGCGGCCGGAGCCAGGGGAGAAGGTGGGGCGCAGCGCGGCGGCCGGAGCCAGGGAGAGGAGGTGGAGGCGGAGCGGCCACACGGGAGATGTCTCTTTTTGGTGAAACAGGAACGGGCTCTATAGGGCGCGACAGTGACAAAATAATATTCTGTTACTAGCACCGTCCTCTCTCTATATATTTATATATTTTTAAGACAATATAACTGCACATAAACCGAGCTCTCTCACGCCCTTAGTGATTTTGACAGTTAGATTTCGCGTTGAGGTTGTTTCTGGCCGTCAGATCTAAGTTTCAGTTGCAGTTTTACGGCGACCAGGACGGGCTGTCCTAATGGGCTGCTACTCCCGTGACCTTTTCCAAGGCCTGTGGTTACTTGGGCTTTATTGGGCTGCTATTTGTCTCTGTCTCGTTTGGCTCGTACGAAAAAAACTGTTCACGATCCGGGCTAGGCGATGCAGTCTCCGTCCATCCAGCCGATGCACAGGTGGATGGGATTGGGAATCGATCGGGCGCGGGAGGGAGGCGAGGCGCACCGAGGGGTCCGGTTCGGGAGGGGGCGTGGATGCGGACATCGAAGGGGCAACGATCCCCACTCGCCGCCGATGAATCTCTCCGACCGACGGCGTCAGGGGGCACTCTCAGACGGTGCAGCCAGGGGGCTGGTCTCAACTGCCAGAGGAAGGATCGTTGGCAGCAAAAAAAACAGAGAAATCACGAATCTCAGTGATGGATAGGAGGTACGATCAACTTTACTTTTCGCCTCCTCTTCACATACATCCAACCAAGATCCGTGTCTCGAGGCCTCTCGATCCATCAATTCGATCATTTGTGGTTCGCAAACTCTGATCCGTGTCTGTATCTGCCTCCTACATGGGCGCATGTTCTTGCCACTCTAGAATCCATGATCACTCTTGTTTGTTCGTACTGCTTGCTTGCGCGCAGGTCAGCAGGTGGCTATATAAACTTCGCTACTGCGGGTCTTAGCTAGGGGCTGGGGATCGGTTTGCGGTGTGAGTGGTGGAGATGATGGGAGGAGGGGTGACGACGCTGGATCGGCAGAGAAAAGGGTTCAGGAATATTTCCCCGTGGCTTTTTCTCTGGTGCAGATCATTCCATTCCCTTTGTCTTTGATGCTCTGTACTTTCTGCTGATTTGGATTTCTACTTTCCACATGGATCAGGGAGTCAACGTTGTCGGTGCCATTGTGCTCAAAATTCATATACTTGTTAATCCACGTATGGCTGCCTAGAATTGAACTTTGATTCTTTTTTTAAGGAGAGCACTTTGTTTTTTTTCCTGTTTTTTCCTGTACAATCTTTGCGTTTTAAGTAATGTTGATCCGATATATGTTGAGGAATATCACCTGGGTGTTAGTTACGTGATTGTTAAGTTTAGATTGTTGCCTTTGAGTTCTTTATTTAGATATACAAGTATAATTTTTTTGGTCAAGGTGAAGTGATTATAAAATGTAAGAGGATATGGCATTATTACTATCAGTAGTCAGTTGATTCTTCTTTTCCTATAAATTTGGCAAAGTAAGGTGAAGGCTTCAAATTTTAGTGTCTATATTTACTCATTTCTTTTCTTTCCAGACATGGTCAGCTCAATTTTTCGGCAACTGATTTCTTCTATCTCTATGTTAGAAACTCAGTTTCTTCATGGTAAATTATGGCTTGCTTATCCACACAAGATTCTCACTGGTCAAATCTTTTGCATGCCCCCACATTCAGGTTAATTTTTCTGCTTAATCATTTACTTAACCTGTTACCTTACGTCATGAATTATTTACACAGAGAATATACATTTAATTTTCTTCTGACTATTGAATATTTCCAGATATTGCTCACAGAAATTTTAAAATTAGTGTCTACATGTGATTAATTCATCTCATTTACTCCAGCAGTTATTTGCAAAAGAAAAACGTTTTCTTGATATGGCCGAGAGTTTGGTCATGTCTCCTATTTGTACTATCTTATTTTTAGCATATCAGTTTATATATACTAATATTGTCAACAAGATTGCTCATGATGATTTAAATTTCATAGTACTATAAGTCCATATATTCTGCCAACAGGTGAGTAAGTTCCACTAATTCAGATTATAACTTGTTGTTTTCTAAACGTTGTTCCTATACAAAGCTAATTTGGAAATAAGATGGGGTTCATGCATGGGTGGTTTCAGGCTTCAACTGAGGATTTTTCAAGGCTTTGCGGTTTTGGTGTCACGATATCAAGTTCATCCAATGATCTACCTTTCAAACAAGAGCATCCACCGGGACAGATATTATCGTATCTATGTTCAAACCTGGAGTCGCTAGAGGTAATAGGTTTGATTTTTAAGTATAATCAATACACATAGAACATAAATCTGTTGAAAAAGCATATCATTTATGGACCTGTATCTTGTATTTAGTCAATCCTCACCATAGTCGTTGACCTACAATTCGTTACTGGCATATGTACATGCATGCATATACACGGAGTATGAACATAGGGAATTCCACTAATAAAATTGCTTCCCTCTGTAGTGGTGGAACATAAGCCCATTTGCTAGAGAAAGCCACCAAGTTACGATCTAGGGCTTGAGAAGGTAGGCATTTGATTTCTGACCTGTTGTATATATTATTTTACCAGTAATGCAGTCATGTTTGTTAATGTAGTAAATAATCATTTTTGTAAATAACTTTTTTATTGCCTTTAGTTATATATTCTGTCTTCTCAATTCAAGAGGAAGTTCTCTCTATAGCAGTACAATTTTTAAAATTTTGCATCATAAGCCACACCATGAAATGAATTAACATATTAACTTAATTTAACATGAAAAGTATTTGGCTCCACATATTTGTATCAACCACTAACATTATAATGTCAAAATGGACGGGCGCAGCAACCCTCGCCATCAATGATCTAGTATATAGAAAAATGAGTTGGTACTCCTAGGAGTACATACTCTCACACATGGTGCTTGTTTGGTTCTTCCCATCGACCTAACAAACCCGTTCAGTATCCAATTAATTAATTAATTCATTGCTTTCAAAATCCCAGGTGAAGTCCTTTCGGAAACAACCTCCGTATTAGTTGGGATAAGCACACACAGTTACAATCATGCTCACCCCACGTATTAGTCTAGGTTTGTTTCATTTTCTGAAAAAGCAGTCCATCAACGGGGTACTAACGACATGGCAGGAATCTGGTTCATACCCTTGTGCTTATAAGCTATCTTTCTCGCCTATGTCACATGGTGAGTGGAGGCACCGGCGACGGCGATGGCGACGATGAGCCATGACCGCCTAGTCTGATAGAAAATCGGCACCGATGACAATGACAACAGAGGTATCATTTCTCATCTAGTGGCATATGCGTTGGTCATACTATCGAGGTATGCTCCAAAATACAAATCTTCCTTTTTCTTATTTTCTTTAGGTTCTACTAATTGTGTTTCTACTATGCGTGTGTCATAGTAGAATCTCATGGGGGTAAAAATTTATGGTAGTATATCCATGCGATGGCGATCAATCAAAATGTGAGCTACCAACTACTCCCTCCTGTTTCAAAATAGATGACTCAACTTTGTATTAACTTAATACAAAATGGAGTCATCTATTTTGAAACGGAGGGAGTATCTGTTGCGTCGCATGGCCATTTCGGCACACGCGCAGGCCGAATTTCGTGTTTTGACCCTTTTTGCTAAGAAATTCGGGATCTGACCCCTGTTTGGAAATATTTCGGGATCTGGCCCTTTCAACTACCGCCAGCCCTCCTGGCGGTAGGTTTGCACGTCTTACCGCCGTCAGCACTGGCGGTAGGCCCTCGGACGGCAACTGACGGCCGTCGGCGCGTACTGACGGGGGAAAATGGCCTACCACCATGGGATCTGGCGGTAGGGTGCTGAAGCCTACCGCCATAGGCCGTGGCGGTAGGATCGTACCGCCAGAAATTTACACCCCCTGCCCTGCCGCCGGAGACTATGGCGGTAGGGTCCTGCCCTCAGCCCAGCTACAGAACAAGCCTGTAAACTGCAGTTTTCACACTGTTTCAGAGAAAAAACAGAATATATGCACAAGTTTCACCAGCATAATGTGTCATAAATAGAGCGCAGATAGTACAAAACAAGTCCAACACAATAATAGAAATATAAGTCCTCAAGTCCAACATAAAACTTGAAATAAAAGTCCTCAAGTCCAAAGCAAACTAAAAGCTCATGATAGTTCAACATGGCCAAACATTAGTTTAACATGCCCAAACACTAGTTCATCGTCTCATTCTTCCTCTCTTAGAGCACCCCGCATTCACGGTCTTCTTGCGGCGATGAAGTAGCGGCTTTTGGAACGGTGACGGGCTGTATGGATCTTCATGAGGGTGAGAATCCCTTTTTGCTTGGGAGTCCGGTGGTGCATCCATCATTTGTGACATGTTGATCTCTTCCGGGGCTTCATCGACCTGCAAGTCCACCTCCTCTTCCTCCTCAGGTTCACCGGAGTCACTGCCGCCACCGGCGTGGCTAGAAGAAGCACCAGCGTGGGTATTAGCACCGGCGTGGCTATAAGAAGCGGCGGTTCCACTAGCCTGCACATCTACGGCACCTGGGCTTGCGCATCCAATAATCATGACTAGCTTCCGGCAACGTTTCATGAACGCTGCAGCAACAACAACAACAAAGAGACAATGATTTTTAATGCAACAGAGTAAGGACTTGTGAAGTAAAAAGACTTGTGAAGTAAAAAGACTTGTGAAGTAAAACATTTTTAATGCAACGGAGTAAGGACATCGAGTGCTTACTTTCACCGTTTCCCTCAAGGTAGCATCCGACTCCGGAGTCCCAGGTTTATGTATTAGTGCATTCGAGCCTTCGATGATACTTCTATTGAGCTCAAAAGTCTGAAAATTCAACGTAAACTCAAAAGTTTGCAAAATCAAGATAATATGAATCCACTCTCCAAATAGGTTAACAAGACTTACCACTCTATCAGTCAAAGGCGCGTACTCTCTGTGAGAACCTTGTGTACTTCTCACTATGGCGTCATACTCATCGTTTGATTCATTGTTTGCATCATGATCTGCGAGATCTGTGTCGGTCCACCTTGGCCTCAAACGCACCCAAAATCTCCTCCCATTGTCATACCACTTTAGATGAGTTTCTTTGTAATTCCTCATGTCTGCCAAAGTCATATCCGTCTCTATAGAACCGAGCCTCTGCTCCCACATCTCGACATACCTAGCATGGTGTTGTCCCCACTCAACCACTCAACCACATTGTATTGTTGGTTAACATAGCCTCGGTTAGGTAACTCACTTGTGAAGCTCAAGTCCACCCGTGCTTACTGGCTCCAGTGGGGTGCGTTGCCTACCAAATTGCATGGCCACTCGATGTGGTAGGTGCCACTCGACAGCATAAATGCATATGAGAGGGCACCTGATCCGCCAAAGATGGGAGTCCCTAGTGCACATCTGGTTCAATGAGAAATCCCTATTTGCCTCGTAAGGCCTCCAGTTAGCCTGTCAAAGAGCTATTAGTTCGGCCAATGCATTTGATGAAAGCTTAGAGAAAATATTGAATCGGTATACCTGATGATATGTGAGTCTGTCCATCTCGTTGATGAAATTCTTGTACAAGGACTTGTTCTTGCTTCCAAAAATTCTAACCCGGTCCCAAGAGAATGCCACGGTGGGGAGTCGAAAAAGATCATCTTCTTCATTAAGGCCTACCCACACGTGCGGTGAAGGATGCTTTTCAGGACGCCCAACCGGAAAACACTCCCACATCCAGACCGAGAGGCCCCAAATACATCCACCCATGCATGGCTTCGAGGTGGTTTTCCTACATGTGACGTCAAGCTGCAACCCAACAATCAAACTGGTTAAATGTAATAACATAAGAGTTGGAGGAGTGCTCTTTCCTCTTTGTAGGAATTCATGAACATACTACCATGCTTAATGGATATTTGCATAACTTGTTACCTGACGATATAAGTAGGCGAGCCCATCAGACCCCCAACTGTACTTCCCGTCCCAGTCGGCTAAGAAGTCAAGAAACATCCAAGGAGCAACGTCTCTAGAGCAGTCTCCAAAGACCACCTGTGATAGGAGGTGTCACACGTACGCTCGAGCATACTGCTCCACTGTCTCCTCATTGGCTTCTAAAGGGCATCCCGACCTATGAAGCTGGAGCCAAGGGAATGGGACGTCGTTTGTCCTGTTGTCAGTCCTTCCCTGCGCACTAAGAGAGGCCGAGCAATCACCGATGGGAGCGGTAACCCTCGCACGCCAGTTCTTACTGTCCACTCGACTGGTGAGAGCCTTGCCGTCAATGGGAAGCCCGGTGATCATGGCAAAGTCCTCCAACGTCACTGTCAGCTCGCCACAAGGGAGATGGAAGCTGCGTGTCTCCGGCCGCCAACGATCGACGAGGGCAGTGAGAGCTGAATGGCACATCAACGGCGGCACGCGCTTGAACTGAAGAACAAACGGTAGCAGCCCGACATGCTCAAAATACGGCTCGTAGCGCATGTCATATTGCATCTGGTTTTCCGTCGTGTGGCTCCTAAAGCGCACGACAGCAAGTTTTTGTGACAATTGAGAAAATATGTCAGAAGCTTCCTTCATTCAAAAAAATTACATGAAAATGACGAAAACAATTGTCTGTCAAAATTGTTACCTCTCCACGCTCGATAGCACGGGCACGATGATCCTTGTCAAAAGCAAGGTCAAGCCCCGTATACAAACGCCCATTGTCCTCGTCCTCGGCCATCCTAACATATATATAATTTTTCCACTTATTATACAACATCGTCTATACATATCTATACATAGAATAAAAAAAACTATAACCATACATCTTCAATTATAAACTGCAAAATCTGAAAATACCATACAATTAATATGCATTCTCCATCACAACATTTGCAACTATATGAAATAGAAATACACATATTTTCACACTGTGCATTAACCACCTACACATCCTCACATATCTTGCAATTGTTTCACCCACACATCCTTACATAGGCCTACTACTAAATCATATACTCCTAAACAACTAAAACATCATTAAAAAAAATTAACCTAGGTTGCACCTACTGCCAAAAATAGCTTCAAAAATAAAAAACCATTGCGAAAACTGATTGGAGGGAATGGAGGAGCTTGCCGGTATCTTCGATTTGCCCCAAAGATCAGCGAAAATGGTGGAGGGAAGAGGGAGATAGAGGGACGGGATCGGGAGGAGGAGAGAGGCGGCGCTCGACTCTGTTCGAGTCGAGGGGAGGAGGAAGAACGGGCTGGTGGGTGGGGTAGGGCCCGCCCGCAGCATCATTTGCCTCTTCGGTACCTACCGCCACCACCTCTGGCAGTAGGCCACCGAACCCTACCGCCACTGTCTGCGTTGGTAGGCCCTTTTCCCCGTCAGTACGCGCCGACGGCCGTCAGTCGCCGTTAGAGCGCCTACCGCCACTACTGATGACGGTAGGACGTGCAAACCTACTGCCGGCCCTCCTGGCGATAGTCAAAAGGGCCAGATCCCGAAATAGTTTCACACAGGGGTCAGATCTCGAATTTCTTTGCATAAAGGGTCAAAACATGAAATTTGGCCACACGCGCAAGACGGCAAGAAGTCGAGAACCGAGCTTGCTGACATGCGAAGAGAATGACGATTCTTGCCGACATCCATATTCCATGATGTACCCCACACATGCATGGCTGCATGCGAGCTAGTTCTTTTTTTTTCGAGAGCACGCCAAGAGCGTGCCTTAATTTTATAGAAGGGAGCAGAAAAACAGTTTACAGAAGGCCTAGGGATGAACGCGAACAAACATCCCTGGCTAACACACCCACACACCCCCAAGCTAACCTAAGCCTACTCTCTCGCAAAAACTACGAAAACCTCCTCCCCCAAGGCTTGCCTCCTTCCACTCCTTCAACTCCCCAATGATGGCCATAGCTAGATCTGGCCCACTCAGCTGCTGGTTGGTCCTGTGGAAGACTCTCGCGTTTCGTTGTTTCCAGAGAGCCCAGATGACCGCAATCACGACCGTGTCGAAACCCCTCTTAGAGACCGTACTCCCTGTTGCTCTCTGCGTCAGCCACCAATCCAAGAGGTGATCATGTGCATCCGGGATGGTAGCCTGCAGACCCAAGGTGTCAAACATGATATGCCACACCTCCCTAGCATACACGCACTGGACCAGGATGTGTTCCGCATTGTCCTCCTCTTGAAGGCACGTATAGCAAACCGAGGGCTGATCCTGCAAACCATGCCTCGCTCGCCTATCCGAGGTCCAAATGCGATGTTGCACCGCCAGCCAAGTGAAAAGTTTGCACTTGAGCAGTGCCCAACTTTTCCATATGCATGCGGCATACGGCACCACAACCGCTCCGAAACAAAGCCGTTTGTAAGTTGACCTAGCCGTATAAAGGCCAGACGGATCTGCAGGCCACGAGAAGGAGTCTGGGCTGGAGGCGTCGCGCTGCATCGTGCTCATAGCCAAGTTGAGATGGATGAGTTGCATGTGATCTCCGAAGCTGAGCTCACCTGAAATGTCTAGCAGCCATCTCCCATTCTCCAGACCCTCCGCCACAGTTCTCCTGTTTCTTGTCCTCGTTTCCACCTTGGCATAAAATGAATGGTGCAATGTCTTTCATCGAGAACCCATGGATCCATCGATCGCGCCAGAACAGGACCTTGACGCCGTCTCCCACCGAAATACTGACCAAGCTGTCAAACACCGCGCGGGCATCTTTGTCCACCATCGTCGGCAGCCCTTGCCACGGCCTTTCGGGGTCCGTTCTTCGCAACCATTCCCATCTCACCCGCAGTGCGAGCCCTTGCAATTGCAAGTTCCGAACGCCTAGACCACCCAGGCAGGTAGGCTTACACACTGCGTCCCAAGCTATTAAACACTGCCCACCATTAGCCTTCTCCTTTCTGGCCCAGAAGAACCCTCTCATCCACTGATCAATCTCCTCCAACACCCATCCAGGAGCCTCCACGACCATGAAATGGTGAATAGGTTTTGGTGCAATAACTGATTTGACCAACACCAGCCTGCCCGGCCGATGCACCAGCCCTCGTTGCCAAGCCGGAGCAATTTTTTTTGCCTGATCCAACATAGGCTGCCACTCGGCCCGAGTAAGCTTCTTAATGGCCAATTGCAGCCCCAGATATTTACATGGAAAAGTCCCCATGCGACAGTGCAGCACCGATACTACCCGCTCCTTGTCAACATCATCACCATGGATCATGGTCGCCATTGATTTCTGATAGTTCACCTTCAAACCAGAGGCCTCCCCAAACACCGTAAGCACCGCCCGAACAAGGTTGAGATCCAAGTCCCGCGGCTTGACAAACAGGGCCACATTGTCAGCATAAATTGACACGGCCTGGTGGGGGGCAATGCCAGTGAAAGGACTCACAACTCCAAGGCTCGCGGCACGTATCATCAACTTGGACAGCACATCCATGGCTATGACGAATAGAAGTGGCGATACTGGATCCCCCTGCCCTAAGCCCTTAACATGAACAAAGCTACGTCCTGGCACCCCATTTACAATCACTTTTGTGCTAGCGGTCCGTAAAAGTATAGCAATCCACTGACACCACTTATTTCCAAACCCTTTCCGTCGCATGACCTCAAATAGAAACGGCCAGGCCACAGAATCAAATGCTCGTGAGATGTCAAGCTTCAAGAAGACACCCGCTTCCTTTCTAGCATAAATTTTCCTGGCGACTTGCCGAACCAGGAGGAAGTTATCATGCAAATGTCTCCCACAAATGAACGCAGACTGATTAGATTCCACGATCTCCCCCATTCTTCTCCGCGCCCGGTTCGCAAGCATCTTTGCAAACAGCTTTGCGGCACTATGGGTTAAGCTAATTGGTCTAAAGTCTCCCACCTCCTCAGCCTCCGGCTTTTTTGGAATTAGCATGATTTGCGCTCGGTTTAGTTTGCCAAAACCACGGCCATCCCCTACGTAGAGCTTCATTAGCACCGCCATCACATCATTTTTGATAATATGCCAAGACTTTTGGTAAAAGGCCGTGCTAAATCCATCTGGTCCCGGAGCCCGATCCGGAGGCATCTCCTTTAGAGTGTTCCAAACTTCCTCTTCCGTGAAAATATCATCAAGCTCCGTCAAGTCAATCCCTTCGAGACCAAGGAAGTCTAGATCAACCTCCATCTCCCGGGCAGCAGCATGGCCAAGGAGCCGCTCGTAAGCCTCCGAGAAAATCTCCTCCTTCCTTCCCTGATCCGTGATCAGCTCCCCATTATGTCTAATGTGGGTTATAAAGTTCTTGCACCTCCGTCCATTCGCCACTACTTGGAAGAGTTTCGTGTTCGCATCCCCTTCTTTGATCCATCTAAGGCGCGATCTTTGCCTCTCTATCGTACGTTGGAGAGAGGCCAACCCCAACATAGCGTGTTTTAAAGTTCTCCTCAACCATCTCTCTAAACAAGACAGCGCCCTCATCTCCATGGCTCTGTCCAACCGGATGATGACGTAATTAGCGATGGCAATTTGTATCTTAATGTTTCCCGTCTTCCTCTGTCCCCAGGCTTGTAATGCCACGGCCGTATTCCTCAACAACGCATCCAATCTTTTAAACGGATCTGTAATGTCCTCAGCGCACACCCACGCTTCCTGCACCACCTGCTCAAAGCCCTCAAGCCTAGTCCAATACAATTCAAATCTAAATCTCTTCTTGGCACAGAACGGAGTTGCCGTGGAAAGGTGATGCGGGGCGTGATCCGAGATGTTCGTGGATAAAGCTTGGAGTAAAACATCTGGGTAGTATAACTCCCAATCTACCGAAACCAGAACACGATCAATTTTGGTCATCACCACGTTCTCTCTCTCATTAGACCACGTGAACCTCCTCCCGTGCATATAGAGCTCTTTGAGCTCATTATTATCCACAAACGCCTTGAATCTCCTCATCATGGTTCTGTTGAGATTTGTGTTATTCTTCTCCTCCGCTCTTAAGATCATATTAAAGTCCCCAAGGACCATCCATGGCCCCGGACAAACATCTCTCCGATGCTGCAACTCCACCAGAAAGTTAGTCTTCGACTCATCCCCTTGTGGGCCATATACCACGGATAACCACCACTCCCATCCATCTTTGTTATGCACGCGCCCAGTAATGAAGTTAGAGTCCCAAGAGAAGTTATCGATCTCCATGTAGGAACTGTCCCACGTGAGTAAAATGCCACCCCTCGTGTCATTCGCCGGCAGGTAAGCAAAACCATCAAACGATGGCCCAATACATTGCATCACCAAGTATTGATCCAGTACATGTAGCTTCGTCTCAAGGAGACACACCAAGTTCACTCTATCATCTATTACAAACTCCCTTACCGCATTTCTTTTAGCAGGGTTATTAAGACCCCTCACGTTCCAAGAGAGTATATTTGGATTCCAATCCATAGTAGACAAAGCAAGGCACCCACCCCTCCTACCCATGATTAACTCAAGCCGCCCCCAAGACCACCGACGCGCTGGCATCCCTCTCATACGCTGGTGGCATCTCCTTGCCAAACAGAGCCGCAATGACTCTTTTATGCTGCTCTCTTAGGGGCGACTCAAAAAACTCCGCAAGCTCTGCAATGTTATCATCATGCCCTTCCAAGTCCTCCGGCACGATGCCAAGCGTGCGCATAAGGACGTTCTCCGCTTGTGATGCCTTCGACTTAGGAGGCTGGCCCCGCCGAGTGCTTCTCGTAGCTCGCCGTGGTGTATACGGCTCCGCGTCCGGTCGAAGTGAGGACTGCACCTCCAACAGGAGCGGTGGTGCAAGTTTCTTCACCAAAGCATTACAAAACCACTTAAGTTTGCCAAACATGATGGCCTCCTGGGGAGTCATACCGCCATTCCCAGTCTCCTCCCGCAGATGCATGTCTTCTGTAACGTCAGGAATCGGCTGCCCCGACTCAAAATCATGTGCATCCGCCACTTGGCGCGGCACCAGCACCCCCTCCTCAGGGCTAGCCACTTGTCGCTGCACGACCTCACATGCCGGAGCATCTATTTCAATGATTGCTCTATCTTGCCGAGGCAGCTGGAGTACCAATGATTGCATCCCTCCCAAGACCACCTTGTCTCCACCTTCACCTTCTGGAGCCAGCGCATTGGTCTGCAGCCCGTCAGGCAACAGGCCCCCCTGATTCTCTGTGCCCAGCCCAGTCGTGCCTTCCTCGTGTGCCCGCGTCGCAGCCATGGGTTCCACCGACCCCACAGCCGCCACACGCTGTAGTTGCAGCCCATCCCGCGGGGTCAGCCCCTCAGATTCCAACGCCCCCACCTCAACGGCCACCGACCCCACCTGCTCGGGCCGTGACTCGCTGAGTAGGATCGCGGGCCCACCGTTGTCGCGTACATCTGCCAACCCAGCCACCTGCTGAGACGCCTCGGTGGGCCGTGTCTGGATATCCTAAATCGCGGGTCCCCCATTGACTGGCCCAGCCACGAGCTCACCCACCGGCTGAACCAATTGAGCCAGCAGCTGCACCGGCTCCACCCCATTCGCGCCAGCCGGGTACAAATTTTGCCGCCCCGCCTCAGTCTCCGCCTCGACCGTACCCGAGCCACCCAGACGGTCAAAAGCTGAGTGACGAATCGACAACCTGTCCCGCACTGTGGTAGGCCCACCAACTTGCCCCACCTAAGGAACAGGAGCCATGGGGGGATCATCCAGTCTGTCTTCTCCCTTGCGCCACGGACCACGCCGGCGTAAGACCGGCCGGACACCGATCCAACTCCACCGCCCGCGTAGTCGCCTCTGACATCCCTAACTCCACGTTGCCAAACACATCGGCGCGTAGACCCCCCTCTTCCCATGTCCATGGGCGAATCTGGCATGCCACTCTGACCACTGCCCGACGAGCTGCCGCCGAGGAACCAGGGCTCCTCCCCCTCCGGGAAGGTGGTGACGGCGTCCAAATGAATGAGCACCTTGTACTGCAGGGTCTTCGGCTGGTACACATCCCTCTGTTCCTCCGGTTCCGGCACCGCCAGCCACCGCCTCGTGGGGATCGACTCCGGATCAGCCGTCCACGCAAGCACCTTGAAGGAGGCCAAGTCCGCCCTTGACGACGTTTCCGGCGCCACCGTCTCAATGAAGCAAGAGCCACCCAACAGACTCTCCACGACATCCAGCTCCCAGGCATGCGGAGGAATGCCCTCTAACTCCAAGCTCACCCTAGTCCTCAATGCTGCAAACACCGCCTGACTCTGTCGGATCCATTGCCGAAACGAGAGCCTGGACCCATCAAACTCGATCAATGGCCTCGCCCCTACTCTGTTCCGGTCCTCCCTGCTAGCAAACACCACAAGAAAATCTTCCGGCTGGAACCGATGAACTGAGATTCTGTCCGCAGGGATGCCCCTCTTAATCAGCAGCGCTTGCCGGACCAGGTCCGCCGAAAGCCCTGACCTGTTGCCGCCCACATACACCACCATAGCGTGCTGCAATCTGCCCTCAAGCTCAGCCATGGCCCCGGTCCTCCTAACGACACACAACTCCGACGGTGACATCTCCAAATCCGCCCGCACCTCCAATCTTGGCTCCGCCTGTCGAACCTCATTCATCAGCGGTGCGACCGACGAAAGACGGCCGGGCGGGGAGGAAGACGACAGAGCATGGAGAGCAGCCTCGCCCTGCCTCGACGAACCCGGAGCCGCGCCCGCGCCTAGACCCGACGCCCTCCTCGCGACCTTAGCGGCAGCATCCTGCCGGAGCTCCTCCACCGGCGACGGGGTGCGCGGCCGCTTACACTGGCTGGCGACGTGCCCAGACAGCCCGCACCGGAGGCAGACGACTTTGTTCGTGCAGTCCTTCAAGAAGTGCCCTTTCTCCAAGCATTTGAAGCAACGGTCTCTTATCTCCGGAGTCACCTCCCTCCGAGGCGGCGAGCTGCGACGCAGCGCCATCTCGGCCAGCTCCGCCTCGCGGCGGCGCTTCCAAAGCGACCGCTTTAAGGCCGGGGCTTCCTGCCACGGCGCAATCCTGCGCGACGGGGCAGCCACAGCCTCCACCACCGGGCCCTCGCCAGCAGGCACCTCCGCCGCCGACCCCTCCGACGCCGAGGAGATGCCCAGGCCAGAGACGACCGGCCGCTCCCCACGGAACGACGAGGACACAGAACACGGACTACTCGCCATGGCGGCCAGGTCTAGGTCCGCAGGGGCCAGGCGAACAGAGGGGGGGAGAAAGGGAGGCCCACCCCAGAGCGACGGACGGTCGAGGAACGGTGGCCGCCGGAGCCGGAGCGGCAGGCGGCGGGTGGGTGGACGCCGGCGTCGGAGTGACACACGGCGGGGGAGCCAAGGGCAGGCGGGGAGACTCAGAGGACTGCGTGTGTGGCAAAGTATGACAATGAAGGTATGCGAGCTAGTTCCAATTGGACCTGCCTAGCGTGAAGCACCTATATGCATACAGTTATTGATTAGTACTCCTTAAAAAATGCAGTATTTGCCAGTTGAAAAAATGGTGTATAATACTCCTTCAAGATTGCAGTATATCTATTCAAAAATCATGCAGTATATATTGCTTGAAAAATAGTGCAACATATACATACCTCTTCCAGCACGTATATAGCCATTGAAAAACTACAGTTTATCCGTCAAAATGCAGTATATCCATTGAAAAAATGCCGCATTTATCAGTTGAAAAATAGTGTATAATACTCCTTCAAGAATGCAGTATATACTCGTTGAAAAACGGTGCAACATATACATGCTCATTTCAAAATGCACTATATAGCCATTGAAAAAATGCAGCTTATCCCTCAAAATGTACTATATAGCAATTGATATTTTTTTGGAGCTTATACCTATTGAAAAAATTGCAGTTTATACCCTTAAAAAACCATGCAGTATATACTCCTTTTTTAAACAAATCTAGTATATACTTCTTGAAAATGTAATAATACTATTTAAAAAAGCATTCACTGCATCCAAAAGCATGCACACGCCGCTCTTGCATGCGACCACATCTTAATTATAGGATCAACCAACCGCATGCACACGGTGGCTACTGCATGCATCATTTTTTTTCTTGTTAGCTTATGGGAGTATGTACTCTTGTGAGTATATATATACTAGAACTTTATGGCGCGCGTTGCCGCGCCCGCCCATTTTGAGAATTGGATTACGGAGTCCTGAATAATTATTTTTTGTGTGGATAATTGTTGGTAGTCAAATAGAAGGAATTTAGGGTAGAAACCCCACATTGTGGAGCATGCAGCTAAAAGTTTGAAAGATAGCGCCATCAATATGTTTAGAGTGCATATACATAATTTTGATTGGAGGTCCTGAAATGCATGTAATGACAAATTCTTACATACACGCAAGTTTATGGAATTAAACTAATTAACTCAAACTAAGAAC
The DNA here is from genome assembly GCA_032464435.1 of Aegilops umbellulata. Lineage (NCBI taxonomy): Eukaryota > Viridiplantae > Streptophyta > Magnoliopsida > Poales > Poaceae > Aegilops > Aegilops umbellulata. Next base: position 6,203,636 of record CP136059.1, read on the forward strand.
TCAAGGTGGTGTGAACAGAGCAATAGCAAATATGTTTAGTTTTTTTCACTCTTATTCATGATACGAAGGAAAGATACTTCCCTACTATCATTGAAGCAAAATATAAAGTGGAGACGTCGAGAAACGTCCGATGTACTTGGGAATATAAAATAAAACCTACAACTATTAGCGGACGTGCTCAAGTTTATGTGTTGATGTACATTAGAATAGGTAGATGAAGCAGAATGAAACTTGTTTGAATAATTTGTTGCCAAATGATTCTGTTTTAGAGACAGATATCAAGAAGAAGAGAAAAGACAATTGCAAGTAGTAATACCTTTTTTTTTAGACAAGCAGGCAGTAATACCTAACTTTTTTTAATGTCATCAGCATTTGTACTTGTACACGCTGGTTGTATTTTTCCAATTAGAGGAACCTAGGCAGCCTAGGCCCAAATAAATTCTTTTTTTAGCATAGGCCCAAATAAATACATAAAAACCACCTCGGGGGCTTGTCAAAAGGTTAGAATACTGTGGCTGGGCCTATAGGGCCTATTTCGCGGCGGATCAGGCCGAGGAGCGAGGTGATAGCTAGCTCAGTTTACGGAGCAGCGGCCCTTACTACGTGTAGCGAATGGATCGTGACGAGGTGAAAACGGCAAGCAACGCTCGGTGTGTCCCACCGAGCGATCTGTCCGTCAATCTGCTTGATCGTATGGCTGACGGTGGTAAAACACTGTGGTGGCTCGTAGGTAGTTCCGTTTTACTGTTTCGTAATAGGGAAAGGCAAACCTATGGAACGGTTGCAATCACAAACACTCATTCGTGTTGGGATCTGGTCCCTCCACTTTCCTTGTTTGCATTTTCGTGTTATTAAGCTTTAGATTGTTATTTCCTCTTATAGCGAAGGCAGGACCACGCTGTCTACGAGAGTCCAGTAGTGCGTAGGCACTAGGCTGATTGGACGGCAGACCGGCGAACAGGGCCCGCCCGCGTTCGGTTCCAGCCGTTCTGGAGAACCGTTGGCCCAAGGTGCGGACTTTGCAGCCCCAAGTCTATTTTTCTCAAGCGTGTTTTTTCTTAGTGGCACCCTCCCTCCTTCCTTCGCCACCGCTTTCTCTACCTTCACCTCCTCCTACAACATGTGCTACAATAGCAACGTCCCACAGTCCCCCAGCCATCATCGGCCACCCTCTTCTCCGATCTGAACCTGCCGCGCTCCATGAAGGACCAGAATCACCATGACGCCAACCGGTGCTAGATCCAGCTACCTCCACCCTCATCCTCCTGATTTGAGATTCGTGGAGGGGTTGAGATCCTGGCAGCCGCCCACCACTCCCTCACAAATCTCTACACAGCGATGGCAAGCCTGCTGGTCTACGGTGAGTGTCGGCCTTGACACTACAAAAAAATACACTTCCGTGATGATCCGTGTTTGTCACTGTAGGTCACGTTTTCTGTCATGCATGTACATTGCCCGGAGGAAACACGTGTTGGCTCACCGTTGGGACAGATGCCATCCACTCATTGGACAGGAGGCGCCTATGATACCTCGACACGTGGCACGGCCCAACATAGGCCTATTCCGGTGAAAAGGCCGGCCCGTTTGACTTGGTCAAAAGGTAACGGGCCGGCCCACGGAAAGCCTGTTAACGGCCTGTTCGTATATCGCCTAGTTACGACCCGCTAACTCTCGACCCATTACGGCCTATCGGAATTAAGCCCAATAGCTTCATTTGAGCCGTCCAATATGATTGCAGCCCATTGTTACTTCCGGCCCATGTATGGCCCATGGTGTCTTTTGGCCCATATGAGGCCCATCGTAACTCTGGGCCCAATAAAGGCCCGAGATGAAACTGACCCATAATGAACAGTATATCGCTTTATACCCATTAACGACCCATTATTCCATCGGCCGTTTCCAGCCCGTGTTAACTTTCGGTCTTCTAAGGGCCCATTTATTCTTGGGCTCATTTCTAGAATTCGGTTAGTTACGGTACGTTACTGGCCTGTTTCGTTTGTGGGCCAAATTCAGCCCGTGGTTACATTCGGCCCGTTTGTGGCCCATTAACCCGTTGGGCTGTTTTCATAGAATTATCAAATACGACCTATTAACAGCCTATTATGGTCCACGAAAAGTACGGCCCATGTTTGGCGAAATGATTATACGCCACGTAGAAGGCCCATGGATCCTACGACCCGTAGAAGACTAATGGTCCCTATGGCCCGTAGAAGGCCCATGGATCATAAGGCCCATAGAAAGTCCATGGATCCTACAGCCCGTAGAAGGCCCATGGATCCTACGGCCCGCAAGAGGTGCATGGTTACAACAGTACTTGTGTTGCCATGATTATTGTGGCCTAGTTACCAAAAATAGGTTATTGTGAATACAAGCAAACAACTAAACAAGCCAACAAGGAAATAAATAAGCAAGCAACTAACACTAGCCTATTATAGCTATTACACATATTACATTCACTGGTCGTCAAAATTGGCCACCAGTGCAAATAAACGCGGCAACAAAACAAGAGCATAACTGAAACAACTTTAGAAGAGCTCAAGAAACGTTATCCTGGGTATCCACCATGCTGGCAATAAGCTTAGCAAGCTTATTAGCTTCGTCCTGTTTGGCGCTAAAATCCTCCAACGCTTGCTGTTGCACCAGAAAGTATGCATCTGAATGCTCCAGGGACTTCCGCAGTCCTTCCGCTTCTTGTCGCAGCACAGTTGATCGATGTCTTTCAGCTTGTAGTTGAGACTCAAGAAACCGAACAAATTCAGGCAGTGAGTTTGAATAGCTTGTGCAAGCGGTAGTGGCCAGTAACTCGAACACTAAACCAAGACAGGACTTTGGGGTTGTCTCACTATCTTCAAGATAGTCTTCCTTAGCTATTTTATCAGCTTTGTTGGAGACCAACGAGGATATCTCACTATCCTGAACCTTATCTGCATTACTTCCTTTACCATTGCTTAATAAGGCACTCTTCCCCAATATTCTGTCAGCATTCTAAAAGAAGAAACAAGAAGACACATAACAGGTTTAGCATGTACTAGTATATGAAACTCATTTCGGTGAACCAGTTCATTAGTAAGGTGGACAGGATTAAACTACCAAGTCTTCTATTGCCAAGTACTAGTACATAATAAAAGCATCAAACAAACATATATCTATGTCCTATGGTCACTGCATTCTCTTGCCAAATCAAAATAGAGACATGGTTCAAATCATATTAGTTCAAGACAAAGCAGCAGTGAAAGAATACAAAGCGTGGGAAACTACACGGCACAACAAGATTTCAGATGGGTACGACGGGTCTACATGTATAACAACACTATTGGCTCTGTTGTGATGCTAGTAATGTGCATGATATGACAAGTCAACTGTATACACAATTGAAATTAAAATCAACAGAGCTATTGATAAGAGCAAACCTGTTAAAGAAACATGCGTGAACATACCTACTGTGCCATTGGAGTTTCGATTGGATCCTTCAATTTTAAAATAAGTTTGTATGAGTAAATACAATGGTACAAGAGCAAAGCAGTATACACGATAGCAATGGATCTTAAATTAGAACAGTTGTTCTTCAGGTTTAAGCACTTGCTCTACATGAACAGAGTACAGTAAGACACAAGAATACAATACTTAAAAAAATGAGCTCATAGACCTTACCGCATTCTTGGTTCGAGACCAGTACATAACAAGGCGTTCCCAGTCATCGTCCAGTAAATGTGTCTCAGGCGAACGTAAGGGAATTTGATGAGTTTCTTTGCCAGTGAAGTACATTTTCTTTAGGTAATTCCGATACTGCCACCAAGCATTCTTGAAGATAGCAGAGGTATTATCATAGGTTACCTCATCCTGAGTTTCCAAATCGGTCCTTCTCTATAGAGAAAAATGGGAAAATTTGTTGTATTATAACCATCATGGAGGTAGAATGTATGGACAAAGCAAAGTAATTGCCATGAATAATATTACTTACACATAACTCCTAGACAAACACCTACAATTGACATTTTCCTTCATCTTCAGTATAATATTTCCAAGATGGGAAGATATGCACATAGGATTTAACAACATCAAATGTGATATATGCTAAACTAAGACTGGCTAGTTGTGCTTCCTCCATAGGAATAGGCGTACTAACTGGTAGAGTTGGGGTTCGCCGTGGTAGTACTGGCTCTTTGGGCACTGGAGCTGCCTTACTAACTGCTCTCATTTGGGAGCTCTGTGGTGGAGATGGTGCTGTGTCAACAGGAACTGGGTTACTATCTTCTGGGGTTGGGGTTAGATTGGGTGAAGCTGGTTCTTTGACCATCGCAGTAGGGGTACAATCTGCGAGAGTCTGGGTTATGTGTGGTAGAGCTGGTTCTCGTTCATGTACAACCGGAGTGCTATCTCCACCAACAGGTAGCACTGTTTTATTTGAAGACCGTGTTTTTACTCTGCTAGATACTGGCATCACCCTCTCCAATTCAAACGGCTGATAAACAAGAAACATAGTTGAATGTACAGACATTGTATGAGAGACAGATGCAATATATAGTGTGGAAAAAAGAGGGCATGAAATAGTTGACATGTGTATTGTTTAACTAAAATGGATAGCATGACATAATTTCACATATATGATATCTATCTAAACTGGATAGCATAGCATAACATAATTCAAAGATATGATGAATAACTAAACATGATCGCATGGAATAATTCACATACATGTTATCTAAGTAATCAGGATCGCATGATTTAATTCAGATATGTGATTTATATGCTAAACAGAGGGCATTCGATATGATGTTTGAACTAAGAACATGGTGTTGAATATTTTGTATATGATGTCTAAACTATGCAATGCAAGGCACCATATGCATGATATGAGCAGTATAACCGTGCCAAGTTAGAGCATACACCTCGCTGGGGGAATAGGACTGGTCATCTATCTCTGAATCCATCTCTGAGGAGTTATCGGGACCCAACAAGAGATCTGCTTTGACGGGTAGCGTTGTCTGCTCTGAAGGCCTTATTTTCAATCCAGATTTTTCCATCTCCCACCCAAATGGCTGATTCATGGGAAGAGTAGTTTAATGTACAAACATTGTCGACAAGTGGAAATGTAATGAAGAAAAGGATGGGCAAGATATCATTCAGATATATGATGCCTGGTTAAACAGGATGGCATTGCACATTTCACATATATTATGGCTGGCTAAAAGACATGAGACTGCATAATTCCCATATATGATATAGAAACTAAACATGTGACATTACAGAACATGTCTAAACTAAGCAGATGACATATATGATGTCAAAAGTAGGCACTATAAAGCAACATATGCATGATATGACTAACATCATCATGTCAAGGTAGAGCAAACACCCTGGGGGTAAATAGGAGTGGCCAGCTACGTCTGAATCCACCTCAGAACAGATATCTTCCTCTGAATTACAATCTGGAGAGGAGGGGGAGGGTTTGCCATTGAACCCACCATGGAGCGATGTCTGCATGACATTGTATTGCCGCGCAAAACTCTTCTCTTTTTCTCTACATGTTCAGCATGACTGTGTACAATATCTGACATGCATACGAAAAAAAGATGGTGAGATTATGTAAGGAGAGCATGCAGAAATCTAGAGTGATGGTAACAACCAGTGGATGGATCCAAAAATAATTATAGCAGGCTGATGATTGCTTTAATTTAATAAAAAAGACAGATGATGATTGTTTTACTATTTGTTTCCCACCCAAGATGAACAACATAGGCATACCCTAGGTGAACCAGATATTAGACAGAGATACTATTCATTGCTGCCTTGATATGTGCCCCACAACTAATTTAGAACTCAAGTTTGAACATTAATTTGGACCTGACTTGGAGTCTAAGAGGTGAACAGGACGATAAAGTAGCAGGTAATTTTAAGTAATGCCTAACATAAGCATAAACAAAAGAGTGCGACCTCTCTTGTGGACCCATGTACTCCTCAGGTTCATCTATTGAGTCGATGATGGTGATGCCGTTGCGGTGGGTGCCAGCGGCAAGAAAGGAGATCTGAGGCGGCAAAAGACGGCCAGGAGTCGTGATGTCTGGTTTGGTGGATGCTTCTGTCGATGGAGCAGCTCAGGTGAGGTGGACGGCGTCGCTGCAGGAGCAGGACAAAACCACACAAAGTTTCCTTCGACACCTACCTGTAACTAAAGTAATTCTGTAAGGGCTCATTTGGCTTGCATGATTCTAAAAACACAGGGATAGAAAAAACACCGGAATGGGATAGGAATGCACATGGTAAATAGAGCATTTGTAAATACAAGATTTCTGTCAACTTGGTTGTTTGGTTCACAGGAATTGGAAGAGCAGAGGAATGCAAAGAAACATGGACAAAATAAAGTGAAACCATATGAAAGCATGTACAGTTAGAATGTTATTCTGCCACTAATGCACTTGGTCTTGTTTTCATGCATAGGATTTTGAAAAGTAGGTTTAGGTGGATGTTTTGCTCCATTCTTTCAACAAAATGCATGAATAATTGAATAGTAGAGTGCCATAGGAAAATTTCCTATTGCTATGTTTTTTCGTTGAACCAAAATAGCCCTAATGGATCGACATGAATGTAGTGTAACAAGTGATGCAACAAGTGTACAATCTCTTTGCCGTAGCCGTGTCGACCTCAACGTCATTGGGTTGGTCGTTGAAGAAGTTGAGGCAGATGTGGCTATCGGAGGTGTGGAGGAAGATCTGAGGAATCTGTAGACGACGTCCAGGGCACTGCTCTGTTGTGATGGATCGTTCTATCGTTGGAGCAGCTCCGGTGAGCCGTAAGACGTCAAGGCTGAAGAAGCACAAGACAAACATCGTTAATCTTAAGTGGGATTCTAATAACATCTCCAATAGATGATGTAAAATATATGTAAAACTTACATCACCAAGATCCACCTGACTAAAACATATGAGGTAAAAATTGTTGACTGTGAACTTAACTATCGAAACTGAAATTTACTGTGGAATCTGAATGTTACTGTCGAAACTGAACGCAATGGTAGCAGAGAGGCACTTGACATGTAGTTTAGGGAGGGCATGCGGTTCATCTTCAGCCTGCACCCCCTGAGCCGCCAACCACCACCGGCCGAACCGCCACCTCCCGCGCCGCCTCGCCGCCCCGAAACAAGTCCCCACCGCCGGTCCGCCGCTGCCCCGAAACAACTTCCCACCATCGGTCCGCCGCCCCCCGGCCAACCATCTAGCCCCCCCTCCCCCGTGACAAGCTTTTTCTTCGGCGATCCCCATGCCACCGCCCCACCACAGGCGCCCCCACTGCCGGCGACCGCCGCCCCCACCCTAAACCTTAAGATATCTACTTTTAATGGAGCAGTTGGTAGTCTCCGCCGGTCAATTTTCGTCCCACCTTTGCTGGTTTTTTTCGTCCTAAAAAAATCTACGAAATTTCGTAGGTTAAACAGGGAAAAACCCTCCTCTCGATCCACCCCTCGTGCGACCGCTCTCTTCCCCTCTCCTCCCGATGCGGCGCTGCCCCCATCTCTTGCTCCGCCGCCGCCCCTGCTTCCCCGATTCACGCATCTCACCCTCCCTCATGCACTAGCATCCGCCGCCGCGAGTGCGTTGGCTGCCTCCCTCCCCCATCGTCGGCCACCTCTCACCCCCATAACCGGTCGCCGCCACCCTTCCTCGCCGCCGGCGCCGCCGATTCCTCATCTTTTCTTCATAGCCACAATCTTCCCTCGCGTCCGGGCTCCTCCTCCTCCTCCGCCGCCCGAACAATCGATCCCCACCTAGCCGGGGATGGAGGCGCGCGAGGACGTCAGCAGCAGGAACGGCGGCGTGGAGGCCTTCCTGGCGTCGTGCACGGTGTCTGGCGACGACACTTACGACGCAGCCAGGGCCGTGCTCGAGCGCCTCCAGGCCCCCGCCACGCGCGCCGAGGCAAGGCGCCATCTGTCGCCGCCTCGCCGACGACCCCGTCGCCGGGCAGGAGGAACGCTTCCGCGCCTTCAACCTCCGCATCCACGACGTCGTCCTACAAGGTCGGCCCCCCATCCTCCCCACTGCCCGACGATGCCTCCCCTTCCCTCCTGTGTCGCCTCCCTCGACCGTGTAGGCACGTCGACATAACTTGGACGTCGTCCCTGCATTGATCATGTAGATCAGGGTGCCTGCGACGTGACACAACCGTTTTCTTTGGCCGAGCGCTGAAAAGGGGCTGACGGCTGCATCGCCATGCCATTTGTAGCTCAAGATTTGTAAGCCGCACAAGGTCATCTCTGCCGCTTCACTTCTGGTTCGCCTCTCTGCTCCTCCCAACGCATCTATCTCGTGATTTCAATAACTGAAGGTGCTGGTGGCCATCCTTGCCCTCTTCTCCTTCCCGTCCCTGACCTGCCATCCTCGTCCTCACTCACCCTGATTGGTGTTCTTGTGTTGCAGGGTTGAAGGTCAAGGTCGGCGACCTGTATGTCCACAAGCTGTCCCATGGCTGTTCACTGTGGGATGTGATCGAGAGGTGAGGCCTCTTTGCCTGTTGAACAGGTGCAGGGCCTCCCGCTTATTCCTACTTTCTTGCAGTCAAAGGACGGGGTTCGGTTATCTCCCGAAAGAAAAGGGTGTATGGTTATTTTAATTCCCTGTTCTTTCTTTTAGAAAAGTCACTGTTATTCGTAGCCATATGGTACATGCATGTGTGTCAAGTTTCATTTGTAATAAATTACATTAGCTGAATTTAAACAGATTAAGTTTCCTAATGCAGGGCAAAAGCATAGTGTATTCAGTTTGATATTGTTCCCATATTTATTTGTTCTTGGCATAGCTAAACTCTCAAATTGTAAAATCAATTTGTCCAGTTTACATATTTTCAATCAGAAGTCATCTTGTTTTGTTCATAAATTGTGTCATTTATAGTTTAACTTAACACGTCATGTAATTATCTGTTTCTACCTATTGGAGGGCATAGCACATAACCTGTGGGCCAATGGGCTGAGGTTTTCAAATGTTATTTTACCCCTCGTGTCTATTATAGGCTAGATACATTTCTGCCATCTTATTAAGTACTCAGATTTCTATTTAATGAACTCAGATTTAAAGACAATAGTCCTTTCCCAATAATAAAAGATGTATTTTATGAGGTAGTACAGTCGTAGACTTTTCTTATGTTCTGATTTGTCATTCCACCTCACTGAAAGAGCTTGTAAATTTGTAATTGGTTCAACAAATAGCATACACTTTCTTTCGGTTTGAATAGTTTGAACTTTGTAGCTCGGCGGCTACTTTGCGGGTGTATTTAAATCTTTTGGCCACACTAGGAAAGGGTAGACTATTTTAGGTGATAAGTCGGTTGGTTAATGTTGTAGTCCCTTTTTTATTGGAATGTTTTATGTTTCTCTACATTAGTTTTGGTAGAAAATCCACATCTACAGTGGCATCTCTTCCGTTTTTGGTGTTCTCCTGAAAGAGCGAAGGGGCAAAGGGTTTCTTCACTATTGCACAAGACTTTGATCTATCTGGCTGGTTCTGCTTCAGCTGGGGTTATTGGCTTATTGCCGATGTTTCCCTCTGCTCTATGGAGGCAGCGGCATATGTAGGATCCTGAATTGGGGTGTAAAGAGTAAAAAAAAAAACTCCACTAGACACACACATTTTTCTTTTGAGGGGTACCCAGCCATGTGCGTATGCTCGAGCTATAGAGAAAAAAACTGTTGCTCACTCTGGAACCCACTGATCAATCGGGGGAATTACAGTTCTGGTCTGATGGCCTTTTACGTGCTAGGCCAGCTGCTTAGTTAATGGCTTGAGGGGGAAATATAAAGGGTGTTAGATGATAGGAGGTGGGCAGGGCTGCTTTGCTACAAGGCACTAAATTTTCAGATTATTATAGCTAGCAAACTACACATATATGTATAAACCTTGGTAAACGTCGAATGTTGATTCGGCCGTTGGTGATTCAGCGATGAACGAATTAAACCTCGTGGTCTGAAATTGGTAGTAGTACTTGTTTGTTACTGAACTTTGAAATTGATTCAGCGATGAATGAATTAAACCTCGTGGTCTGCAATTGGTAGTAGTACTTGTTTGTTACTGAACTTTGAAATTGGTTTGCGTAAATTTGGAATATGTCTTGACATATTTTACTCGGCCGCGGTTCAGCTGTTAGGTTTGCTTCAAAATTTTACTTTCTGTGAGCATCACTTTCTTAGGGCATCTGATTCCTAACAGCCCTCTAATGGAATTCATTATGCATATGCATTTCTCAATAGGGAACAAAGGAAAAACATCTATTATTACTAGGTAAAAAGACGCGGATGACAAAGTGAACCAAAAACAGGCTCGAGGTTTCTTGTCCTAAGCACCTGACCTGAGATAGCTTCTAAAAAATCCATAATCAGAAAGGGTCAAGGAAAATTCATATGAGATCAAAATACAGTAGGGCATTGATCAAGCGATTTATTTAGAGGAGTATTTTATTACATGCGTGTGTAGTACGGGTTGTTGTTTCACAATAGTTTCCATGGCCTCTAAGCATCATTATTCATGTGTTAACTTTCAATATTTGTGATTTTGGTTCTGGTTGCTTAAGAATTTATCGAATGCTTTTAGGATCCCAGCAAAGAAGGAAGCTAATAATGATGGACATACCTAGCATTTTCGGCCCCGGAGATAGGTCCATCACTCTCTACGAGGGCATAAATCATCATCCAGATCCAGATTCCATTTTCAGGAATAAGACCGTCGCACAGCTGGGATGTGGCAATGGTTGGATATCCATTGCGCTTGCAGAAAAATGGTGCCCTTCCAAGTTCATGTGTGAACTTTCAATATTTGTGATTTTGGTTCTAGTTGCATAAGAATTATCGAATGCTTTTAGGATCCCAGCAAAGAAGGAAGCTAATAATGATGGACATACCTAGCATTTTCGGCCCCGGAGATAGGTCCATCACTCTCTACGAGGGCATAAATCATCATCCAGATCCAGATTCCATTTTCAGGAATAAGACCGTCGCACAGCTGGGATGTGGCAATGGTTGGATATCCATTGCGCTTGCAGAAAAATGGTGCCCTTCCAAGGTTGGTGTCTCTTGTCCCGTCCCCTGTGGACATTTATCTTATGATCCTCGTTACGTAAGTGGGAACTGCAACAGTTTCACATTTGTTTATAAAAGTGGGAGCTCCATAGTTAGATATTTACCCAGGTTTGACTATATGATACTTCTCAGACTTCTGATAATCTGCCGACAGTCTAAGTTAGTCGGAGCATCTGAAAAAACAATATATGTCCCCCTCCCCTGGTTTTTTCTCGTCCTCCCTCCCACCTCCCAATTCCCCCGCAGTAACGATCCCACCTCCCAGTTTTGTCTGTTTTTTTCGTCGGTTTTTTATTCGTCCCCCTCCCACTGGTTTTATTCGTTTTCATGCTTGATGTAAATTTTAGTGTTTCTTTCCTTCTGTTTCATGGTAATGATGCGTTGGATATGCTTTAGTGAATGGAGGAATCTGAGAACACATAGTGATTTAACCTTACCCTGTTAAATGCTTACATGCATGTTCATTCTGTTCAACTAAAGATAACCACGATTATAGGGATATTATCTTTCTACAAGCATGTTTGTGCGTAGGTATAAACATGATTCTCACCACCCTTCCTAATTCGTAATGCAAATACTTGACTAATGTTGGATCTTGCATATGCAATGAATACTAATGAAGGCCATGTGCCTTTCTTATTTCATGCACTCTTTGCCCAGTTACCTACTTAGAGTTTCAGTTCGCTGCACAATTATTGTGCCACTGAAATATGTAATGTGAAACCCGCTCCCATCTGTTCTCATTTTATAAGAGTGTAACTTTTTATATAACAGGACCCTTCCAGGTGTTAGATTTATAGTTAATTACTACTTAGTTTACTATTCAGGATGTTCACACATTTTTCTTGGGTACAAATAATAATTTTCATTCTTTATGCAGGTTTGGAGATGACACGTACTAAAAATCTAATTATTTTCTCTTGTCGTTTTTTGTAGTTAATTCAAGGAGGACCCTACATCTAAAGGTAACAGAACAATTTATATCATAATTCCATTGCTGGATTTCTAGAAGAATGAAAAAGGGAGAAATGGTTGTTTCATTTGGTGTGCGAATCTGGTTTAAAGTGTGTCTGCTTATATCTGGCAGATCTTGGTTGCAAAAGTATATCAGGAAGATCTTTGTTGCAAAAGTGATCAGATATACTCCTCTGTACCAAAATATAAGACGTTTTTCTCAGTTCAATTGAACTGCAAAAATATCTTATACTTCAACACAACCAGGTTGGTTCTGTAATTAAATGCCTAGCTAAGATCTTGTAATTTTGAATCAAATAGTTTGACTACACAAAGAATTATATTTACTTTGTGTAAGATCTTGTAATTCTGAACTATTCTAAATCAAATATTTTGTCTACTATTCTATATAGGTCTTAAGTAGCAAAGTTGGGCATTGTACATAGTTTTGTTTTGCTTTGGATTTCAGTTAACTTGGAATTGGGGGAGAAGTTAACAATAAGGTTCATGTCTACAAGGTTGGAACGTTGAGATATTAGGAACTGTGCATTAGTACTCCCCGTGAAAAACCGACCGGCAGGGAATGAGAATAGCCCACGAACTCCAGATTTTTTGATGGGTTTGTATTTGAATTTCTGTGTATTGATAGAATTTTAAAGAAAATATGGATAACAGTAAGCACATCATCCATACACACATGCACTCACACATGGTCAGTACCACCACTATCCTAATCATTTAACTATTGGTTGGTTTTAATAACATTTTTCCCAGGCGGGGGCACATGCCATTTTTTCTCCTTCACCATGGACCCTGAATTTGCTTAACTCTGGGCGTGTTGATGGGCTGCTCAGCTTACATGTGAACTGGACGTGGCAAAGCTTATCCTGGAGACGAACTCAAAGCTATGAAAATTCATGTATACTGATTATCGAGCAATATGGTATGTTTTCCACGAGACTCAATTTGTTATGTCCAGAGGCATGGCTTTCAGAATAAATGCAGACTGTATGTTTACTCATTATCGTGATCTTTGTATATCTGTAACTACACCATACAGCTTGAGCCACTTGATGACCAACCTGCAATTAGATGTTACAAATATAGATGCAATATGTTAATTCTAAGGTGGCATCAAATTCCTAATAATTCATACCTGAAATAAAATTGTGATTTATTCGCTATCTTACTATCATATCCGCGTCGAGCACAACCGAACTCCTCTTATATCCAGTGAGGCCAACTATCCAGAATCCTGTCACCATCTTAAATCCATTGATGTTTTTCTGTTAAAGGCTTTGTTCTATGTACATACTGAAATTAGCAAAGACAAACTTTTAATCTGGAAATATCACTTCATAGTACTTTGGTCTGTAAATGTGTTGCGTTGCTGTATTTTAAAGATGCGATTTGTATTGGAAAAGATTACATTAAAGATGGTGTCGATCCTGATGACGGGCTGCCTTGCAGGGCAAGGACGGGGGTACAAGGCATGGTCTGCGGCGCCGCACCTTGCTGTTCCCTGCCGGTGGCGGGCGAGCTGCAGTGGCGCTTCTCTGTTGCATGGCGAGGGACGGGGGTGGAAGGTGTGCATCTGCAGTGCCACTCCTGGGGCATGCCTCTCCGGCGAGATTGCCAGCGTACACAACATACCTTACTACACGGGGATTTCACCTCTGAACTAAATATTACGTCCGAAGACTGAAACATCCAGAAGATTTATTGAGACTATTCATTGATGGTCTTTCTCTACTACACGAGGAAGGTAATTTATGTGCTTCTGTTTCCATTTCAATATACAGTTGTGTTATTTCGGTTGAAAAAATAAAGTTTCTACATATTTTCATGGTTTATGAAAAGTAGCTGAGATCCGTTGTTTTATTCCTACTTATTGAGGAAATTTCTGTGAAGCTAAAGTTGAAGTTGTTCATCTTTTTTTCTACAATTTAGTACTCTTGACATAGTTCTAAAATTTATCATTTCAAAAGATCAGTGTAGTAGTGCAGGCTAACAAAACCGTATTTTCTACAGGCCTGAGGTAGACAAACATAACAACTGATGAAAGAAGAACATATTTGTACCTTGTTGCCCGCTGACTATATGCATGGTTGAATTGTAGTATGTGTGATACATGAGAATAATGTAATATGAAGTGAAACATGGTGGATAGGGCTTCGTGAATGAGCTGGCAGAGAAGATGTCAGTGGTGGAAGCGGAGATGTTATAGAAGATGTTGCGGGCGGTACCGGAGGAAATGGTCAAATGGGGTTCCTCGGAGCCGACAAGAAGGATGCTGCAGCGACACATATTGGTTTCCATTTCCATCCAGAGAAGAACTTATGAACGGTATGTGCGCGATCCATTCATTCTTTCATTTGATCCTTCCTTATTCCTCTCAACTCAGATTCTTTTTCTTTTGCACTTACATGGTTTTTATGGATCAATAAATTTAGTGACATTAATGGCAATGAGAATATCATATATCCATAAACTTCACATTGTTGTTTTTCAGCAGAATATGATGTTTGTCTCTTTTTCATATGGACTGCAATATGGTCGATGGTAGCTTGCTGAATAGGTTAAGCAAGACCCAAGACATAATTTCATTTCCAGAGTTTGACTTGCTGAATAGGTTAAAAGCCTACTGCAAAATAAATTAGACGCGGAGTTTGTAAGGGTTACATGTATGCAATTTACATGGGTCTATCTAATGTTAGAGTTTCATGCCTCTAATTATTTGTATTTATGTATTCTAGCTATGGATACCAGTAGCATTAGTTCTTTTAAAGTACTGCATTTATAAACTTTACTATTTAGATAATGTATATGAAAATATCAAGTAATTATAAATGCCATTTATGATCACAAACGATCTTACCGGATGATTGTTTTCATGGCCTTCAAAGAAGAGATATCCTAGAAGTTGAGTGCAGTCGGAGGGGCCTCAGTCCTTTTGAGCCAAGAAAATTAGATGGGGCCTGTCCAAGCTATGAATAGTAGATGGGAAAGTGTTGAAATATTTTGTGTTTCCATGGTTTCTAAATGGTAGGAGGTATATGTAGTAATCTGTACGGTTTCAAGTGCCAAATTTCATGTGTAAAAGTTTGGTAGGGAATTCTGATTGTAGAATCTTGGAATAAGGGAACAAAATCCTACACGTGTCATATATTTAATTAATGGATAATAACAACAGACATGCTTTCATGAGATGATTAATCTTAAGCATAGAAGGGCATCCATGTGCCACCTAATTCCATCATAGGCTTGCTGGACGGTGATGGGTTGGATGAGATTTACCATGTAATCGAGTTAGTTTTGTTAGGGTTTGATCCCTACTATCCACTTTGTTCTGAGATTCATGTTGCTATGACTTTGCTATGCTTAATGCTTGTCACTAGGGCCCGAGTGCCATGATTTCAGATCTGAATCTATTATGTTTTCATGAATATATGTGAGTTCTTGATCCTATCTTGCAAGTCTATAGTCACCTATTATGTGTTATGATCCGTTAACCCTAAAGTGACAATAACCGGGATACTTATCGGTGATGACCATAGTTTGAGGAGTTCATGTATTCACTAAGTGTTAATGCTTTGGTCCGGTACTCTATTAAAAGGAGGCCTTAATATCCCTTAGTTTCCAATAGGACCCCGCTGCCACGGGAGGGTAGGACAAAAAATGTCATGGAAGTTCTTTTCCATAAGCACGTATGACTATATTCGGAATACATGCCTACATTACATTGATGAACTGAAACTAGTTCTTTGTCACCTTATGTTATAACTATTGCATGAGGAATCGCATCCGGCATAATTCTACATCACTGATCCAATGCCTACGAGTTTTTCACATATTGTTCTCCGCTTAGTTACTTTTCCGTTGCCATTGTTACAATTACTACAAAACTGCTACTGTTACTTTTGCTACCGTTACCGTTACTTCCATACTACTTTGCTACTAAATACTTTGTTGCAGATATTAAGTTATCTAGGTGTGGTTGAATTGACAACTCAGTTGCTAATACTTGAGAATATTCTTTGGCTCCAGTTGTGTCGAATCAATAAATTTGGGTTGAATACTCTACCCTCGAAAACTGTTGCGATCCCCTATACTTGTGGGTTATCAAGACTATTTTTGGTCGCCGTTGCCGGGGAGCATAGCTCTATTCTTTGAGTCACTTGGAACTTATATCTACTGATCACTATGAGGAACTTGAAAGACGAAAGAACTAAGATTTTTCCCTCAACTGCGAGGGGAGGTAAGGAACAACCATCTAGCTTTGCACTTGATTCACCTTTTGTTTTGAGTAAACTTGCGACACCTAAACTTGCTTCTACTATTAATTCTGATATGTCGCATGTTATTGATGATGTCACTTCTGCTATGCATGATACTTATGATGAAACTACTTCTATGCTTGATACTACTGTGTCACTAGGTGAATTTCTTGATGAACAACTTGCTAGGTCTAGAGAGAATGAAATTATTGAAACTGATAATATTGATGAAAGTGATGATGAAGATTCTCCCCCTAGATATGAATTGCCTGTTGTGACTGAGGGTTATGTTATGGATGAAGAAGCTGCTAGAGACTCTCTTGCTTGCAATGATAGATATGATCTTAAGAAACTGTTAGCTAAGCTGAAAGAAAAATAGTTGAATGCGAGAATGAAATATGACCCTGCTTTTGCTACTTCGCCTATCTGCATTACTGATAAGGATTATGATTTCACTGTTGACTCTGAGATAATTACTTTGGTTGAATCTGATCCTTTCTATGGCTATGAATCTGAAACTGTTTGTGGCACATCTTACTAAATTAAATGATATAGCTACCCTATTCATTAATGAAGAGAAAACTCGTTACTACTATATCCTTCTCTGCTAAATATTTCCCCGCTCATAAGAAACAAGCTGCTTTAAGGGAAATATATAATTTTGTGCAAATTAAAGAAGAGAGTCTCCCACAAGCTTGGGGGAGGCTTCTCTAATTACTTAATGCTTTGGCTGGTCATCCTCTCAAAAAAAATGAAATACTTGATATCTTTTATAATGGACTAACCGATGCTTCCAGAGACCACCTTGATAGTTGTGCTGGTTGTGTTTTCAAGGAAAGAACAGTGGATCAAGCTGGATTGCTATTGAATAATATGTTGACTAATGAAAATAATTGGACACTTCTTGAACCAACTCCTAAGCCAACTCCGAAGAAGAGGGGTATTCTATTTCTCAGTCCTGAAGATATGCAAGAGGCAAAAAAATCTATGAAAGAAAAGGGTATTAAAGATGAAGATGTTAAGAATTTACCACCTATTGAAGAAATACATGGTCTTTATAACCCGACATGGGTAGTAAAGGTAAATTCTATAGATTTGATGAAGGTGATATTCCTCGTTATAAGTCTGCTAACCAATTCTTAGATGAGTTTGATAATTTTATTGTTAAACAAGAAAACTTCAATGCTTATGTTGGTAGACAATTGAAATGTAATGCTTATACGATTGAACATTTGAGTGATTATATGTATAGAGTTAAAAGTGAACTTAAACTCATTAGTAAACATGCTTCTATGGTTATCACTCAAGTAGAACAAGTGCTTAAAGCTTAAAATGATTTTCTCAATGAATTAAATAATAATAAAAATGATAATGCTATTATAGTTGTGACTAGATGGGGTAAAATGACTCAGGAACCCTTGTATCCTGAGGGTCACCCTAAGAGAATTGAGCAGGATTCTCAGAGAACTAATGTTGATACACCTAGTCCTTCTAAAAAGAAGAAAAAGAAAAATGATAGGACTTTGCATGCTTCTAGTGAACCTGTTATTGACACACTGAGAATCCCAATGATATTTCTATTTCTGATGCTGAAACACAATCTGGTAATGAACATGAACCTAGCGATAATATTAATTATGATGTTCATGTTGATGCTCAACCTAGCAATAACAATGATGTAGAGATTGAATCTGCTGTTGATCTTGATAACCCATAATCAAAGAATCAACGTTATGATAAGAGAGACTTCGTTTCTAGGAAGCTCGGTAAAGAAAGAGAACCATGGGTTCAGAAATCCATGCCTTTTCCTCCTAAACCATCCAAGAAAAAGGATGATGAGGATTTTGAGCGCTTTGCTAAAATGATTAGAATTGTCTTTTTACGTATGTGTTTGACTGATACGCTTAAAATGAATCCTTATGCTAAGTATAGGAAACATGTAGCGATCCGACCTCAGACGGTCAAATCTCTGTGTTCAGTGTCATTCCTGGATCATAATGCTGACACACACAGTACTCAAATGGATTTATAACAAAGTAGCAATCAAACACTTATTATATCGAATTTCTTAAAAGAGAACTTATTACAATAGATATGGCTTAAGGCCATCTAAATAAGATAACAGCGAAAAGCTTGGAAGATAAAGTGAGTCCATCAACTCCAACGACATAGCTGAGTGCATGAAAAATGACCTAGCGTACCTTACTCCTCCTCTGGAAAGTCTGCAACATGATACGTTGCAGCCCGAAAATGGGTCAGCACATGGAATATGCTGGCAATATAACACAGTAGAGCAATGAACAGATAAATGCTATTACTACATGCATATATGGCTGGTGGAGGCTCTATGGTTATATTGTTTTGCGAAAAGCCAATTTTTCCCTACAACAAAGGAATATATTTTATTTAACTATCAGGGTACTTGAAACATTGAGAATGGTACCCCCATCTCAATCCCAATTAAAAGTAATTATCAACCCAACAAAATAATTTAGAGTGATGATATCAATCCAATAATTCAAGTACCAGATACTCAAGTTGTCCATAACCGGGGACACGGCTAACCATGATTAGTTTATACACTCTGCAGAGGTTTGCACACTTTTTCCCACTAGACTCGATCTCCTTCGTTGGATTTCTCGCACTACAAGGTATTTGAGAAACGGATGACCGAGACACAGTCTTTCAGAAGAATTAACTCTAACCCCGGGTAGACAGTACCAAGCTACATCCCCTACATCTGCTAGCCTACCACTGGAAGAGGTCATGCAACATACTCAACTATGCTAGATCCCATAATAGCTTGTAGCTGCACATAGAAGTTTCTAGCATGAATAATCTTATGATCCCTTTGAGCCTGGGTCGCGGACCATAGGAGGATCAAACAGTATAACCCCGGGATCTCCTTGGACAACACTGGTATAACCCCAGGTGCCCCAAACCAACAATCCACCCAGATGTGTATTAAAGTTGCCACCTTAAGTTAAAACATTAAATAAGCAATCTCACATTTGTCATGGATACACTCAAACCCAATCCACGTCTACGAGCATAGCATAGCAATATAAGCATAACGTAGAAGTAACTCTCAAGGGTTTAATAATAAAATAAGTAATAGGTTCTACCTCATCATCTACTTCCCAATACCCACAAGTTAATCACAACCTAATCATGCAGTGTTTGAGGATTGTAACTAATGCATAAAACTGGGTATGAAAAGAGTATGATCAATGTGGTACTTGCCTTGCTGATGATCCGCAAAACCTAGAGACTCGTAGTAGCACACTTCGCACTACGGGAATTATGTCGCAAACAAACAATAGCATACATAAGCACTCAAGCAAAGATGCACGGGTAAAACTCAAATAAGAAGATCTAACCAGAAAGTTCAGTTGAAGAACTCTGGTTTGCAAAAAGAATCAAATTAAACGGAGCAACGAAACTCAAACCACGAAAGAAACAAGATTCGTTTACTAATCTGGACTAAAGTCAAATTTTACAGTACCAAAATCTTGTTCAAGTTGGTTAAACAGAAATAGGGCTTCGAGACGAAGATCTAGGCGCTTGTTTCACCTAATTTGGATAAACGAGCGAAAAGATAAACTAAAATGAGGATCAGGGCAAAAATCACAATCAAAAATAATCGCGGAAAACCCTGAAAAATAAAACAAGACGAACAGGCTAACGAACAAACGTTCGCTGTCTGCGACTAACTGACGAACAACGTTCGTTAAAACGAACGTACGAACGAAAGTCCGCTATTTAACTAAACCGAAGAAAAAACCGAACAAAACCAATCTAAACTAAAAAATCGATCTAGGGTTTTTCCTAAAAAAAGAAAACCAGGATTAATCGAAGAAAACCGACCGATCAACGGCGGCGGCTCGGCGAGATCCGACGCAGCGACGGCGGAATGCGGCGCGGTAGCAGCGGCGGCGCGGGCGGCGGCGCGAGGCGACTAGGGTTTCGGGGCGCGGGGCTGGCGGCTTGGTGGGCTGGGGCCTCGGGGCGACGGCTTATAAGGTCTGCCCTCGGCTGGAGTCCGGGTCGGTTATGGCCCATTAGGTCGGTGCACGTTTTTTTAAATAAATCCTGACGTGGAAAAACAAATAAAAGAAATACTAAACAGAGTCCAAAAATCCTGAAATAAATTTTCGCGGTCCTCTAATAATATTGCGGACAAAGTGAACATTTACTTGGGCCTCTATTGCAATTTTGAAAAACACATATTTTCCTAATAGAAATAAATAGCAATAAAATCCAAATAAAGATTATTTATTTGATTTTATCTTTTTCCTCCAATATTTCTTTTATTTTGGAGAAGTCATATGATCTCCTCTCCTATATTTTAATATGAAATGTTTTTGAAGAGGAAAAATAATTAAAACCAAAGTGATCCTTGTTTCGATATTTGATAAAATTCTAATATGAAAATGTGAAATCCCCAACTCTCTCTGTGGGTCCTTGAGTTGCTTAGAATTTTGAGGATCGCAAAGCAACAATGTAGTAAAAATATGATATGCATGAATGACCTATGTATAACATTCCAAATTGAAAATTTGGGATGTTACAAAAGATATTGTTACAAATAAAAGAAAGATACCGGAAGCTGAAATTTCCACCATGCTTGCTAATTATACTTTTAAGGGTGGAATACCAAAGAAACTTGGAGATGTATGAGTACCAACTATGCCATGCTCCATTAAAAGAAACTATGTTAGAACTGCTTTATGCGATCTTGGAGTCGGTGTTAGTGTTATGCCTCTCTCTTTACATCGTAGACTTGATTTGAATAAGTTGACACCTGCTGAAATATCTTTGCAAATGGATGATAAATCAACCGCTATACCTGTCGCTATTTGTGAGGATGTGACTGTTGTGGTTGCAAACGTTACTATTTTAACGGACTTTGTTATTCTTGATATTCTCGAGGACGATAGTATTTCGATTATCCTTGGTTGACCCTTTTTGAATATTGCAGGGGCTGTTATTGATTGCAACAAAGGCAATGTCACTTTTCATGTTAATGGTAATGAGCATACGGTACACTTTCCGAGGAAACAACCTCAAGTCCACAGTATCAATTCTATTAGAAAAATTTCAACTATTACTATTGGAGGTTTTGAATGTCCTCTTCCTACTGTCAAGGAAGAAATATGATATTCTTATTGTTGGGGATGTGCATATCCCCATTGAGGTAACCTAGTGCTATTCGAAAATTCTTCGGTTTCATGCGATTCAGAATGAGTTTGTTAACAAGACTTGATCAACCTTGTTAGTGGATTCCTTTTGATGAGCATGAGATGGATGAAGTTAGAAAGCACAACCTTCTGTACCCTCCTTTTACATTCTGTTATTTAGAATAAATAAGCAAAGATAGTATTTTCTGTCTGTTTTCTGAATTATCCTTGTAATAAAAAATACCCTGAAAATAAAAGTTCTCCAAATGCCTTGAAAATGAAATATGATTTTTTTTCTAGAATATTTGAGAATATTTGGCACTGAGAACACATCAGGGGGAGCCGGCACCTGGCCACGAGGGTCCAGGGTGCGCCCCCTGCCTCGTGGGCCCTTGGTGGCCCCCTCCACTTATTCCAGCACCAACACACCCCTTCTTCCTCCCAAAAAAATCACCAACCAGCTCAATCACGAGTTCTAGCTCATCTTGCTGCCATTTTCGATCTCCTTGCTTAAAGCTCCACTCACAAAACTGCTTTGGGGATTTTTCTTCGGTATGTGACTCCTCCAATGGTCCAATTAGTTTTTGTTCTAGTGTTTTATTCATTGCAAATTTTTGCTGCTTAGGTGACCCTGTTCTTGAGCTTGCATGTCAAATTTATTTTGTCCCAAGTAGTTCTAATGCATGATATAGTCTCGAGGCACTTGTTGGAGTAGTTGCTATCAATTTTGTTGAGTTTGGTTCACTTTTATTTTGAGTTATTAAAATTTTTAGAAATTTTTCAGATGAAGAAATATGTTTAGGAAAATGTACCAAGGTGGTTCTTCAAAGAAGCAAGGACCCAGGCCCGCAATACGTGAGCCGGACCATGAACTACCAAGAAAAGCTCAAGTGCGGCCTTGTGAATGGCCGTCAGAAGATGTCATGGTCCAAGCAGGAATTAAGGATAAATTTGTCGCATATGTGTGTAATGTTGAACTCGAGGGCTTCATGCTAGATAAGTGCCCTCAGTATTATTACCTAACTGATTCCTTTGTGAGAAGGTTCAAATTTACATCTTCACGCAATTCTCACACTGTCCTATTTGATCTCTATGGTAAATCTTATATCATGGACTTAGAAGATTTTAATACTGCTTGTAATCTCCCGCAATGGGGTAGTGCTAGTGAACCTCGCAAATCTGAGTTTAAAGATTTTCTTGCTAGTATCACTGTGGGGGAATCTAGAGAAATAACACAAACTACCATAAGGAGCATTCATTTTCCTGCTATACACTATTTTCTCTCTTTATAGGTAGATGCATTAATTGCAAGGGCGAGGCATGTCACATGTGTGTTCCTGATCTTAGTGTTCTCAAGAGTGTCGTATTAGGAGATAAACAATACAACTTGGGGGCCATTGTTGCACGTAGGTTACATAATGACAGTACTAATGGAGATTTGTTCGGTGGAATTTACGAAACCTGTGTAGCTAATTTTCTTGAGATACCCATACATGAAAATGATTGCAATTGCCTCCTGCTTATTTAGATTATAATGCTATGGTTTCCCATCGGTTTGTTGAGAGGAATGAATAGCCTCTCCAGTACCGACTAATGTTTGACAAGCGTCGCACCGTCCATGTTGCTCTCCCTGCTCCTACTTTCTTTGACTTTCAGGCAAAAGGGAGATATGTTATAACTAGGGAGGAGGCGAACGAGTACGAGAGGAGTACAGAGGCAGCTCACCTCCAAGCTGCTGCTCATGAGGCAATAACTACTGCATCTCAGTACGACCCCATATACGACTTTGATCCTTGGGCATATACCAACTTAGGCCAAAAGCCTAATCTTAGAGGAGTACGTATTTCTCACCAACATTACATTCATGTTCACACACTCATGCTAGTTGTCGGTGCTCATACTTTTTCATTGTACTATCCATGCTAGTTTATTTTCTTTTTCTCGCTTTCTTCTTATGTGTTTGAATAACCTTAAGAAAAATCAAAAAATTAGTTGTAGCTTCTAGCTAGTTTACTTTCCATTTTTTTACCTTGAAGACTGCAGGGTTTACACCCCACAGCAATTTATTAAAAATAAAGAGAGGAAGTACAACAAAGAGTTCCTTAAGGAAAGGAACTAGGCAGGAAAGGAAAGAAAAAGAAAACTATACAAACTAGTCTAGACAAAAAAAGAAAAGTCTAACTATAGTAATAATTAAAAGAAAACCCAAAAAGATTTGTCGTTCTTCTTTTGCTTGTTGGGAGCTTTCCCGTGTAAATAGTTTTATTTCCTTTCTTTTCTTTGGGGGTCGAGAGGAGAAGACCATAATGAAAATGTTGAAGTGGCTCTTATATGCATTATTGTTGATTTAACCAAGAGCCCATATTACCTTGTCTTCTCCTGTGTATTAAAATGCCTACAAATTCCAGCTTAGTCCAATGCACGTGCACTATTATTATTCACACCATTCGGTTCTGCAAGTGAAAGGCAATAATGAAGACATATGATGGACTGATTGAGATGAGAGAAGCTGGTATGAACTCGACCTCTCTTGTTTTTGTAAATATGATTAGTTCATCATTCCTGATTCAGCCTATTATGAATGAAACATGTTTGCAATGACAATTATAGATTATAGTTGCCTATGCCATGCTTAATTAGCTAGGAGTTTATAATGTTTACCTTGCATGCCAACATGTTACTAAAATGGTTGTGACGTGGTATGATAGGGTGGTATCCTCCTTTGAATGATTTGATTGACTTGACTTGGCACATGTTCACACATGTAGTTGAAACAAAATCAACATAGCCTCCATGATATTTATGTTCATGGTGGATTATATCCTACTCATGCTTGCACTCAATGTTTATTAATTTTAATGCATGTTCATGACTGTTGTCGCTCTCTTTGGTTGCTTCCCAGTCTCTTTCTTGCCTTCACTTGTACTAAGTGGGAATACTGCTTGTGCATCCACTTACATAAACCCCAAAGTTATTCCATATGAGTCCACCATACCTTCCTATATGCGGTATCTACGTGCCGTTCCAAGTAAATTTGTATGTGCCAAACTCTAAACCTTCAAATGAAATTCTGTTTTGTATGCTCAAATAGCTCATGTATCAACTAGGGCTGTCTGTATCTTCCATGCTAGGCGGGTTATTCTCAAGAGGAGTGGACTCTACTCCTCACTCACGAGAAAATGGCTGGTCACCGGGATGCCCAGTCCCATGCTCAAATCAAATAACAATAATTGCAAACAAAACTCCCCTAGGACTGTTGTTAGTTGGAGGCACCTGTTGTTTCGGGCCAGCTATGGATTGATGCTTGTTGGTGGTGGGGGAGTATAAACTTTCCATTCTGTTTTGGAACCGCCTATAATGTGTGTAGCATGGAAGATATCGAGATCTCTTGGTTGTTCTTTGGGCCTATCTATTTACTTTTATGTTGAGTCAGCCTCCTCTTATTAAAAAGCACCAGTTGGAGAGCACCACTGTCATTTGCATCCATTACTATTAATTTACATTGAGTATGACTATGACTAGATCTCTTTTACCATGAATTATAATGTTTAGTCTGTGCTTGATCTTCAGAGGTGCTCTCCATTTATGTTTTGCGGTCTCAGAAAGGGCTAGCGAGATACCATCTTGTTATATCATATTACGATTGTTTTGAGAAGGTGTTGTCATCTGAGATTTATTATTATGGCTCGCTAGTTGATTATGCCATTGATATGAGTAAATATGAGACCTAAGTGTTATTATGAATATGGTTAGTTCATAATATTTGCTGAAAACTTGAATGCTGGCTTTACATATTTATAACAACAAGAGCAAACCGAGTTTGTAAAAGTGTTTATTTATCACTTTCAGTTTTTCAACTGAATTGCTTGAGGACAAGCAAAGGTTTAAGCTTGGGGGAGTTGATACGTCTCCATCGTATCTACTTTTCCAAACACTTTTGCCCTTGTTTTGGACTCTAACTTCCATGATTTTAATGGAACTAACCTGGACTGATGTTGTTTTCAGCAGAATTGCCATGGTGTTATTTTTGTGTAGAAATAAAAGTTCTCGGAATGACCTGAAACTTCATTGAGAATATTTTTTGGAATATATAAAAAATACCGGTGAAAGAATGAAGGCCAGGGGGCCCACACCCTGTCCACGAGGGTGGGGGCACGCCTACCCCCCTGGGCGCCCCCCTACCTCGTGGGCCCAATGGTGCTCCAACGACCTCAACCCCAACTCTATATATTCACGTTCGAGGAGAAAAAAAATTATAGAGAAGGATTCATCGCGTTTTACGATACAGAGCCGCCGCCAAGCCCTAATCTCTCTCGGGATGGCTGATCTGGAGTCCGTTCGGGGCACCGGAGAGGGGAATCCGTCGCCATCGTCATCATCAACCTTCCTCCATCACCAATTTCATGATGCTCACCGCCGTGCATCAGTAATTCCATCGTAGGATTGCCGGACGGTGATGGGTTGGATGAGATTTACCATGTAACCGAGTTAGTTTTGTTAGGGTTTGATCCCTAGTATCCACTATGTTCTGAGATTCATGTTGCTATGACTTTGCTATGCCTAATGCTTGTCAATAGGGCCCGAGTGCCATGATTTCAGATCTGAACCTATTACGTTTTCATGAATATATGTGAGTTCTTGATCCTATCTTGCAAGTCTATAGTCACCTATTATGTGTTATGATCCGTTAACCCCGAAGTGACAATAATCGGGATACTTACCGGTGATGAACGTAGTTTGAGGAGTTCATGCATTCACTAAGTGTTAATGCTTTGGTCCGGTACTCTATTAAAAGGACGCCTTAATATCCCTTAGTTTCCAATGGGACCCCACTGCCATGGGAGGTTAGGACAAAAGTTGTCATGCAAGTTCTTTTCCATAAGCATGTATGACTATATTTGGAATACATGCCTACATTACATTGATGAACTGGATCGACTTTTGTGTCACCCTATGTTATAACTATTGCATGAGGAATCGCATCCGGCATAATTCTCCATCACCGATCCAACGCCTACGAGCTTTTCACATATTGTTCTCCGCTTAGTTACTTTTCTGTTGCCACTGTTACAATTACTATAAAACTGCTATTGTTACTTTTGCTACCGTTACCGTTACTTCCATACTACTTTGCTACTAAATACCTTGCTACAGATATTAAGTTATCCAGGTGTGGTTGAATTGACAACTCAGCTGCTAATACTTGAGAATATTCTTTGGCTCCCCTTTTATCGAATCAATACATTTGGGTTGAATACTCCACCCTCGAAAACTGTTGCGATCCCCTATACTTGTGGGTTATCAAGACTATTTTCTAGCGCCGTTGCCGGGGAGCATAGCTCTATTCTTTGAGTCACTTGGGATTTATATCTGTTTATCACTATGAGGAATTTGAAAGATGAAAGAACTAAGATTTTTCCCTCAACTACGAGGGGAGGTAAGGAACTGCCACCTAGCTCCGCGCATGATTCACCTTCTGTTTTGAGTAAACTTGCGACACCTAAACCTGCTTCTGTTATTAATTCTGATATTACTCCTTAATCCGGATCCTCTTCAAAAACGTCAGGGCCGGCATCGCCCCTTAATCCGGCCCACACTTGGTCAGGTTCGTCAACCCGGCCGAACTCTTCGACCCGGCCAAGACGGCAACCTGGCCCTGCCGGCTGGCGCAAGCCGGCCGAACCCGGCGAACCAAGACTTCTCCAGCAAGCTAGCTCCCCCGTGGTGTGTTCCTCAACCCAGCCATGGGTCAGCTCCCGTCCCATCCAAGGCATGCGATGGGAGGAGTCTCCATTAAGGGGATGAGCATGGCAACAGTGCCCGCCAACTCCTCTGACCGCCAGATGTGTGGCAATAGTGCCCCACCTCCCCCGCTAATTGAGGCCGGCGTGGCTACAACGCACCCATCGTCACCTCTGACGCCAGTAGACGGCGGCCTAGCGGTGCACCACTGTAGCAGACTCGACTCGGGCACTCCGTGACGGTTGCTACCTCTTGAGCTTGCGTTGGTTTTTCCCTTAAAGAGGAAAGGGTGATGCAACAAAGTAGCGTAAGTATTTACCTCACTTTTTGAGAACCAAGGTATCATCCAGTAGGAGACTACACGCAAATTGCCTCGTACCAACACAAACAAATAAGAACCTTGCAACCAACGCGATAAAAGGGTTGTCAATCCCTTCACAGCCACTTGCAAAAGTGAGATCTGATAGAGATAATCAGATAAATATTTTGGTATTTTTATGATATAGATTGAAAGTAAAAATAGATAGGAAACTTATATGATAGAAAATAGACCCAGGGGCCATAGGTTTCACTAGTGGCTTCTCTCAAGATAGCATAAGTATTACGGTGGGTGAACAAATTACTGTCGAGCAATTGATAGAAAAGTGCATAGTTATGAGAATATCTAGGCATGATCATGTATATAGGCATCACGTCCGCGACAAGTAGACCGAAACGATTCTGCACCTACTACTATTACTCCACGCATCGACCGCTACCCAGCATGCATCTAGAGTATTAAGTTCATCAGAACAGAGTAACGCATTAAGCAAGATGACATGATGTAGAGGGATAAACTCAAGCAATATGATATAAACCCATCTTTTTTATCCTCGATGGCAACAATACAATATGTGCCTTGCTACCCCTGCTGTCACTGGGAAAGGACACCGCAAGATTGAACCCAAAGCTAAGCACTTCTCCCATTGCAAGAAAGATCAATCTAGTAGGCCAAACCAAACTGATAATTCAAAGAGACTTGCAAAGATAACAAATCATACATAAAAGGATTCAGAGGAGATTCAAATATTGTTCATAGATAATCTTGATCATAAACCCACAATTCATTAGATCTCGACAAACACACCGCAAAAAGAATTACACCGAATAGATCTCCAAGAGAATCAAGGAGAACATTGTATTGAGATCCAAAGAGAGAGAAGAAGCCATCTAGCTAATAACTATGGACCCGAAGGTCTGTGGTAAACTACTCAAACATCATCGGAGAGCCTATGGTGTTGATGTAGATGCCCTCCATGATCGACTTCCCATCCGGCGAAGCGTCGGAAAAGGCCCCAAGATGGGATCTCACGGGTACAGAAGGTTGCGGCGGTGGAAATAGGGTTTCGTGGTGCTCCTGGATGTTTTCGGTGGGGGGCGCGCCCAGGGGGCAGGTGCGCCTCCCTGCCTCATGGACTCCTTGCTTCTTTCTTGACGTCCACTCCAAGTCCTCTTGATCACGTTTGTTTCAGAAATCACTCTCCCGAAGGTTTCATTCCGTTTGGATTCTGTTTGATATTCCTTTTGTGCGAAACACTGAAATAGGCAAAAAAATAGCAATTTGCACTGGGCCTTTGGTTAATAGGTTAGTCCCAAAAATAATATAAAAGTGTATAATAAAGCCCATTAAACATCCAAAACAGATAATATAATAGCATGGAACAATAAAAAATTGTAGATAAGTTTGAGATGTATCGAGCATCCCCAAGATTAATTCCTGCTCGTCCTAGAGTAGGTAAATGATAAAAACAGAATTTTTGATGTGGAATGCTACCTAACATAATTTTCTAAGTAATTCTCTATATTGTGGCATGAATGTTCAGATCCGAAAGATTCAAGATAAAAGTTTAATATTGACATAAAAATAATAATATTTCAAGCATACTAACTAAGCAATTATGTCTTCTCAAAATAACATGGCCAAAGAAAGTTCATACCTACAAAATCATATAGTTTGATCATGCTCCATTTTCATCACGCAAGAATGCTCTCATCATGCACAACCCCGATGACAAGCCAAGCAATTGTTTCATACTTTAGTAATCTCAAACTTTTTTCAACTTTCACGCAATACATGAGCGTGAGCCATGGATATAGCACTATAGGTGGAATAGAGTATGATGATGGGGGTTATGTGGAGAAGACAAAAAATGAGAAAGTCTCACATTGACGCGGCTAATCAATGGGCTAGGGAGATGCCCATCAATTGATGTCAATGCAAGGAGTAGGGATTGCCATGCAACGGATGCACTAGAGCTATAAATGTATGAAAGCTCAACAAAAGAAACTAAGTGGGTGTGCATCCAACTTGCTTGCTCATGAAGACCTAGGGCATTTGAGGAAGCCCATTGTTGGAATATACAAGCCAAGTTTTATAATAAAAAATTCCCACTAGTATATGAAAGTGACGAAACAAGAGACTCTCTATCATAAAGATCATGGTGCTACTTTGAAGCACAAGTGTGGAAAAAAGGATAGTAGCATTGTCCCTTTTTATTTCTTCTTTTTGGGCCTTTCTCTTTTTTTGGCCTTTCTCTTTTTTTGGGGACAATGCTCTATTAATGATGATCATCACACTTCTTTTTGTTTACAACTCAATGATTACAACTCGATAGTAGAACAAAATATGACTCTATCTAAATGCCTCCAGCGGTGTACCGGGATGGGCAATGAATCAAGAGTGATATGTATGATAAATTATGCATGGCGGCTTTGCCACAAATACGATGTCAACTACATGATCATGCAAGGCAAATATGACAATGATGAAGCGTGTCATAATAAATGAAACGGTGAAAAGTTGCATGGCAATATATCTCGGAATGGCTATGGAAATGCTATAATAGGTAGGTATGGTGGATGTTTCGAGGAAGATATAAGGAGGTTTATGTGTGATAGAGCGTATCATTTCACGGGTTTGGATGCACCGGCGAAGTTTGCACCAACTCTCAAGGTGAGAAAGGGCAACGCACAGTACCGAAGAGGCTAGCAATGATGGAAATGTGAGAGTGCGTATAATCCATGGACTCAACATTAGTCATAAAGAACTCACATACTTATTGCAAAAATCTACAAGTCATCAAAAACCAAGCATTACACGCATGCTCCTAGGGGGATAGATTGGTAGGAAAATACCATGGCTCGTCCCCTACCGCCACTCATAAGGAAGATAATCAAAGAACACCTCATTTTTCAAATTTGTTACACAACGTTTACCATACGTGCATGCTACGGGACTTGCATACTTCAACACAAGTATTTCTCAAATTCACAACTAATCAACTAGCACGACTCTAATATTACCATCGTCATATCTCAAAACAATCATCAAGTATCAAACTTCTCATAGTGTTCAATGCACTTTTTATGAAAGTTTTTATTATACCCATCTTGGATGCCTATCATATTAGGACTAATTTTATAGCCAAAGCAAACTACCATGCTGTTATAAAAGAGTCTCGAAATAATATAAGTGAAGCATGATAGATCAATAATTTCTATAAAATAAAACCACCACCGTGCTCTAAAAGATACAAGTGAAGTACTAGAGCAAAGTTATCTAGCTCAAAAGATATAAGTGAAGCACATAGAGTATTCTAATAAATTCCGATTCATGTGTGTCTCTCCCAAAAGGTGTGTACAGCAAGGATGATTGTGGTAAACTAAAAAGAAAAGACTCAAATTATAAAAGACGCTCCAAGCAAAACATATATCATGTGGTGAATAAAAATATAGCCTCAAGTAAGTTACCGGTAGACGAAGACGAAAGAGGGGATGCCTTCCGGGGCATCCCCAAGCTTAGGCTTTTGGTTGTCCTTGAATTTTACCTTGGGGTGCCTTGGTCATCCCCAAGCTTAGGCTTTTGGTTGTCCTTGAATTTTGCCTTGGGGTGCCTTGGTCATCCCCAAGCTTAGGCTCTTGCTACTCCTTATTCCATAATCCATCAAGTCTTTACCCAAAACTTGAAAACTTCACAACACAAAACTCAATAGAAAAATCTCATGAGCTCCGTTAGCGAAAGAAAACAAACCACCAGTTCAAGGTATTGTAATGAACTCACTCTTTATTTAAATGGTGTTAAACCTACTGTATTACAACTTCTCTATGGTTCATACCTTCCGATACTAGCCATAGATTCATCAAAATAAGCAAACAACACACGAAAAAACAGAATCTGTCAAAAACAGAATAGTCTGTAGTAATCTGTATCAAACGTATACTTCCGGAACTCCAACAATTCTGAAATAAATTGCTGGACGTGAGGATTTTGTCTATTAATCATCTGCAAAAAGAATCAACCTAAAAGCACTCTCCAGTAAAAATGGCAGCTAATCTCGTGAGCGCTAAAGTTTCTGTTATTTACAGCAAGATCATACAGAGTTCACCCAAGTCTTGCCAAAGGTTCTACTTGGCACAAACACTGATTAAAACATAAAACCACATAAAAACATAAGCTAGATGAATTATTTATTACTAAACATAACCAAAAAGCAAGAAACAAAAATAAAATTGGGTTTCCTCCCAACAAGCGCTATCGTTTAACGCCCCTAGCTAGGCATAAAGACAAGAATAGATCTAGGTATTGCCATCTTTGGTATGCAATCCATAAGTGGCTCTCATAATAGATTCATAAGGTAATCTTATTTTCTTCCTAGGAAAGTGTTCCATGCCTTTCCTTAACGGAAATTGGAATCTAATATTTCCTTCATTCATATCAATAATTGCACCAATCGTTCTAAGGAAAGGTCTACCCAGAATAATAGGACATGTAGGATTGCAATCTATATCAAGAATAATGAAATCTACGGGAACATAATTCCTATTTGAAAAAATAATAAAATCATTAATTCTTCCAATAGGTTTCTTAATGGTGGAATCCGCAAGGTGCAAGTTTAAAGAACAATCATCAAATTCACGGAAACCTAACACATCACACAAAGTTTTTGGAATCGTGGAAACACTAGCACCAAAATCACACAAAACATAGTATTAATGATCATTAATCTTAATTTTAATAGTGGTTTCCCACTCATCATAAAGTTTTCTAGGGATAGAAATTTCTAATTCAAGCTTTTCTTCATAGGATTGCATTAAAGCATCAACGATATGTTTGGTAAAAGCTTTATTTTGACTATAAGCATGAGGAGAGTTTAACACGGATTGCAACAAGTAAATACAATCTATTAAAGAACAATTATCATAATTAAATTCCTTGAAATCCAAAATAGTGGGTTCATTTCTATGTAAAGTTTTGACCTCTTCAATCCCACTTTTACCCATTTTTGCATCAAGATCTAAAAACTCCGAACCATTGGGACGCCTTTTAACTAAAGTTGACTCATCTCCAGTCCCATCATTATAAAGATTCATATTGCAAAACAAAGATTTAATAGGAGACACATCAATAACTTTTAGATCTTCATCCCTATTATCATGAAAACTAGAAGAACGCGCTTTTTCAAAGCAATCTTTCTTAGCACGCATCCTAGCGGTTCTTTCTTTGCAATCATCAATCGAAATTCTCATGGCTTTGAGAGACTCATTGATATCATGCTTAGGAGGAATAGATCTAATCTTCAAATAATCAACATCAAGAGAAATTCTATCCACGTTATAGCAAACTCATCAATATTAGGTAATTTTTCTTCAAGCAAAGCATTAATATTCTTTTGAGAAATCATAAATTCTTTAACACTAGTCTCAAAATCAGAGGGCATCTTATTAAAATTTCCATAAGAGTTGTTGTAGGAATTACCATAATTATTAGAGGAATTACTAGGAAACAGACTAGGATTAAAGTTTCCTCTATACGCGTTGTTAAAAAAATTGTTCCTACCAACAAAATTCACATCCATAGATTCATTTTTATTCTCAATCAAAGTAGACAAAGCCATATCCTTAGGATCAGAAGAAACAATCTTATTAGCAAACAATTTCATAAGTTCATCCAACTTTCCACTCAAAACATTAATCTCTTCTATCGCATGAACCTTTTTACTAGTAGATCTTTCGATGTGCCATTGAGAATAATTAACCCTAATATTATCTAGGAGTTTAGTAGCCTCTCCTAAAGTGATTTCCATAAAAGTGCCTCCTGTGGCCGAATCTAAAAGATTTCTAGAAGCAAAATTCAATACGGCATAATTTTTTTGTATAATCATCCACAAATTCAAACCATGAGTAGGGCAATTACGTATCATTAATTTCATCCTCTCCCAAGCTTGTGCAACATGTTCATGATCAAGTTTCTTAAAATTCATAATATCATTTCTAAGAGAGATGATCTTAGCGGGAGGAAAATACTTAGAGATAAAAGCATCTTTGCACTTGTTCCAAGAATCAATACTATTTTTAGGCAAAGAAGAAAACCAAGTTTTAGCATGATCACTAAGCAAAAATAGAAATAGCTTCAGTTTAACAATACCATTATCCACATCTTTCTTCTTTTGCATATCACACAAATCAACAAAGTTGTTTAGATGTGCAGCGGCATCTTCACTAGGAAGACCAAAGAATTGATCTTTCATGACAAGATTCAACAAGGAAGCATTAATTTCACAAGATTCAGCATAGGTAGTAGGAGAAATTGGAGTGCTAAGAAAATCATTGTTGTTGGTATTGGAAAATTCACACAATTTAGTATTGTCTTGAGCCATCATGACAAGCGATCCGACACACAAGCACACAAGAAGCAAGTGGAAAGAGACGAACGGAAAAAGAGGGCGAATAAAACGGCAAAGGTGAAGTGGGGGAGAGGAAAATGAGAGGCAAATGGCAAATAATGTAATGCGAGGGATAAGAGTTGTGATGGTTACTTGTTATGTCTTGACTTGACTTGACTTGGCGTAGATCTCCCCGGCAACGGCGCCAGAAATCCTTCCTGCTACCTCTTGAGCTTGCGTTGGTTTTACCCTTGAAGAGGAAAGGGTGATGCAGCAAAGTAGTGTAAGTATTTCCCTCAGTTTTTGAGAACCAAGGTATCAATCCAGTAGGGGACTACATGCAAGTCGCCTCATACCTACATAAACAAATAAGAACCTTCCAACAAACGCGATAAAGGGGTTGTCAATCCCTTCACCGCCACTTGCAAAAGTGAGATCTGATAGGATAATAAGATAAATATTTTTGGTATTTTTATGATATAGATTGAAAGTAAAGATTGCAAAGTAAAAATAGATTGGAAACTTCTATGATGGAAAATAGAACCGGGGGCCATAGGTTTTACTAGTGGCTTCTCTCAAGATAGCATAAGTATTACGGTGGGTGAACACATTACTGTCGAGCAATTGATAGAAAAGTGCATAGTTATGAGAATATCTAGGCATGATCATGTATATAGGCATCACGTCCACGACAAGTAGACCGAAAAGATTCTGCATCTACTACTAATACTCCACACATCGACCGCTATCTAGCATGCATCTAGAGTATTAAGTTCACAAGAACAGAGTAACACATTAGGCAAGATGACATGATGTAGAGGGATAAACTCAAGCAATATGATATAAACCCCATCTTTTTATCCTCGATGGCAACAATACAATACGTGCCTTGCTGCCCCTGCTGTCACTGGGAAAGGACACAACAAGATTGAACCCAAAGCTAAGCACTTCTCCCTTTGCAAGAAAGATCAATCTAGTAGGCCAAACCAAACTTATAATTCGAAGAGACTTGCAAAGATAACAAATCATACATAAAAGAATTTAGAGGAGATTCAAATATTGTTCATAGATAATCTTGATCATAAACCCACAATTCATCGGATCTCGACAAACACACTGCAAAAAGAATTACATCGAATAGATCTCCAAGAGAATCAAGGAGAACTTTGTATTGAGATCCAAAGAGAGGGAAGAAGCCATCTAGCTAATAACTATGGACCCGAAGGTCTGTGGTGAACTACTCACACATCATCGGAGAGGGTATGGTGTTGATTAGAAGCCCTCCGTGATCGATTCCCCCTCCGGCGGAGCGCCGAAAAAGGCCCCAAGATGGGATCTCACGGGTACAGAAGGTTGCGATGGTGGAAATATAGTTTCGTGGTGCTCCTGGATGTTTTCGGGGTATATGGGTATATATAGGAGGAAGAACTAGGTCGGTGGAGCTGCGAGGGGCCGACGAGTGTGGGGTACGCGCCTAGGGGGGCAGGCACGCCTCCCTGCCTCGTGGCCTCATCGCTTCTTTCTTGACGTCCACTCCAAGTCCTCTGGATCACGTTTGTTCCAAAAATCACTCTCCCGAAGGTTTCATTCTGTCTCGATTCCATTTGATATTCCTTTTCTGCGAAACACTGAAATAGGCAAAAAAATAGCAATTTGCACTGGGCCTTCGGTTAATAGGTTAGTCCCGAAAATAATATAGAAGTGTATAATAAAGCCCATTAAACATCCAAAACAAATAATACAATAGCCTGGAACAATAAAAAATTATAGATACGTTGGAGACATATCAACGGTCGACTAGACGGAGAACAGTGCTTCCTGGCACACGGGGCCCGCGCACGGAGAACCCGGCGAGCCCTGACAACCTATAAGACGAGAATTGATCCAATGTTTTCCGTGTTTGTGCCGATCCCTCATTCAGAAACGAGAAAATCGAGTAACTTCCCTCCTGGGACTCCGAATGTGCATTTCGACGGATTGAGCTTGATGTCATATCTTTTTAGGTTGGCAAAGGTCACAACAAGGTCAGTCAGCAGGTCGGAATCTTTGCGGGACTTGACCACGATATCATCCATGTATGCTTCCACTTCTGAATCATGGGCATGAACGTGGCACCTGCATTCTTAAGTCCCTAACGCATGGTAACATAGCAAAAGCACCCAAATGGGGTGATGAAAGCCGTTTTATTTCATTGGGTCCATACAGACGGATCTGATGATACCCAGAATATGCATCCAGAAAAGACAAACACTCACACCCCGCAGTTGAGTCGATAATCTGACCAATGCGGGGAAAGGAAAATGATGTTTCGGGCAGGCCTGATTGATATGTTTGAAATATATGCACATACGAAGTGAATCATCTTTCTTAGGGACCATGACGACATTGGCAAGCCACTCGGAGTGGTATATCTGTCGAATGAACTCGGATGCAAGGAGCCGAGCCACTTCCTCGGCAATCGCCTTTCTTTTTTCCATGGTGGACCGTCGGAGATGCTCTTTCACTGGTTTTGCTTTTGGGTCAACACGCAAACGGTGCTCAGCCAGTCCCCTGGGTACACCCGGCATGTTTGATGGTTTCCATGCGAAGATGTCCCAGTTCTCATGGAGGTACTAGATGAGCACTTCTTCCTATTTGCTGTCGAGTGTTGTTGAGATGTGGGTCGGAGCAGCATTGGGGTCTTCCGGGTGAATATGGATAGGCTTTGTCTCTCCGGCCGACTGAAATGCGGACTCCGAGGCAGGCTTCTTGGCTCACAACAAATCACTCGGATCTGCATTCTTCTTGTATTCTTCCATCTCTATTGCTGCCATCTGCTCGTCAGCAATCTTTAAGCCTTTCTGAATTCACTCTTCTACTTTGGCGACTCCCTGTGACTGTGGTCACTCCTCTGGGCCCAGACATCTTCAACTTGAGATACATGTAACATGGTCAAGCAATGAAACGAGCATATGCGGGCCTGCCCAGAATAGCATGATACGCGCTATGGAAATCCACCACCTCAAACAACAACTTTTCCTTGTGGTAATTCTTGGAATCACCGAAAACCACATCAAGAGCGATTTGTCTGAGTGACTTTGCCTTCTTTCCGGGGATGACGTCGTGGAGCTGCATGTCACTCTCATTGAGTTTGGACATCAGAATGCCAATCCCTTGGATGGTCTCAGCGTACAGAATGTTCAATCTACTGCCCCCATCCATAAGAACCTTAGTTAGTCAGGTGCCCCCAACGACTGGGTCGACCACCAGCACTTGCCATCCAGGGGTAGCGGCATGCGCTGGGTGATTTGACTGGTCGAATGTAATAGGAGTCTTCGACAACTTCAATTACATCATAGTTGCCAGAGCAACCATATTCACTTCCCTGTTAATGACTTTCAATCGACTTTTGCTCTCTATGTCAGCAAAAATCACCAAGGTAGCATTGAACTTAGGGTAACCATCATCTTCATCTTTTTCTTCCTCCTTATCAGATTCCTTCTCACTGGGCTGACCCTCTCAGAAAGTCTGAATCGGGAGTCGGCACTGTCGAGTGGTATGCTTGGGCAGAATCAAGTTACCCTCTTCATCTTTTTTAGTATGTATATGACACGGTAAATCAAGAACATCGTTACCTGACTAATCTTTCACCTTTTTGGGGATCCATGGCCCTTTGGGCTTTCCCTTGAACTTTCCTTGATTCAAAACTGCAGCCTCAGCAAGACCCGTAGGTTTAGCTTTACACTTTTGCTTCCGACTGGAATTCCCACTACCGGTGTCCTGGTTGACTGGTTTTCCGTTGCCACTACAGAGTCGGTCTTCTTCTTCACCGTTAGCATATTAAGTGGCTATTTCCATCATTCGGGCTAGAGACATGTCTCCTGAATGATCAAACTTGAGGTTGAGCTCTCTGTAACGGATGCCCTCTTTGAAGGCACAAACTGCTTGGTGCTGTGACACATTTTCCACTGTATGATGAAGGGTAGTCCATCTCTGGATGTAGTCTCTCAAAGTCTCATTCGGTTTCTGGATGCAATGCAACAATTCAGTCAGCCCAACACATCGCTTGCAAGTGCCCTCGAATGTTTTGACGAACACTCGGGCTAATGATACGTCTCCAACGTATCTATAATTTTTGATTGCTCCATGCTATATTATCTTCTGTTTTGGATGTTTATGGGCGTTATTATTCACTTTTATATTATTTTTGGGACTAATATATTGACCCAAAGCCCAGTGCCAGTTTCTGTTTTCCCCTTGTTTCAGTGTTTCGAAGAAAAGGAATGTCAAACGGAGTCGAAACGGAATGAAACCTTCTAGAGAAGTTATTTTTAGAAGGAAAGCAACCCGGGAGACTTGGAGTCCACGTCAAGAAAGCAACGAGGAAGGCACGAGGCAGGGGGCGCGCCCTCCACCCTCGTGGGGCCATCGTGGCTCCCTTGACGTACTTATTCCTCCTATATATACCCATATACCCTAAAAACTTCGAGGAACAGAATAGATCGGGAGTTCCGCCACCGATATAGCCACCAAAAACCAATCGGGGCCCTGTTCCGGCACCCTGCCGGAGGGGGGGAACCCTCACCGGTGGCCATCTTCATCATCCCGATGCTCTCCATGATAAGGAGGGATTAGTTCATCCTCGGGGCTGAGGATATGTACCAGTAGCTATGTGTTTGATCTCTCTCTCTCGTGTTCTTGAGGTGGTATGATCTTGATGTATCGCGAGCTTTGCTATTATAGTTGGATCTTATGTTTCTTCTCCCCCTCTACTCTCTTATAATGGATTGAATTTTCCCTTTGAAGTAATCTTATCGGATTGAGTCTTTAATGATTTGAGAACACTTGATGTATGTCTAGCCGTGCGTATCTATGGTGACAATGGGATATCACGTGATTCACTTGATATATGTTTTGGTGATCAACTTGCGGGTTCCGCCCATGAACCTATGCATAGGGGTTGGCACACGTTTTCGTCTTGATTATCCGGTAGAAACTTTGGGGCACTCTTTGAGGTTCTATGTGTTGGTTGAATAGATGAATCTAAGATTGTGTGATGCATATCGTATAATCATACCCACGGATACTTGAGGTGACATTGGAGTATCTACGTGACATTAGGGTTTTGGTTGATGTGTGTCTTAAGGTGTTATTTTACTACGGACTCTAGGGCTGTTTGTGACACTTATAGGAATAGCCCAATGGATTGATCGGAAAGAATAACTTTGAGGTGGTTTCATACCCTACCATAATCTCTTCGTTTGTTCTCCGCTATTAGTGACTTTGGAGTGACTCTTTGTTGCATGTTGAGGGATAGTTATATGATCCAATTATGTTATTATTGTTGAGAGAACTTGCACTAGTGAAAGTATGAACCCTAGGCATTGTTTCCTAGCTTTGCAATACCGTTTGTGCTCACTTTTATCATTAGTTACCTTGTTGTTTTTATAATTTCAGATTACAAAAACCTATATCTACCGTCCATATTGCACTTGTATCACCATCTCTTCATCGAACTAGTGCACCTATACAATTTACCATTGTATTGGGTGTGTTGAGGACACAAGAGACTCTTTGTTATTTGGTTGCAGGGTTGCTTGAGAGAGACCATCTTCATCCTACGCCTCCCACGGATTGATAAACCTTAGGTCATCCACTTGAGGGAAATTTGCTACTGTCTTACAAACCTCTGCACTTGGAGGCCCAACAACGTCTACAAGAAGAAGGTTGCGTAGTAGACATCAAGCAGTTTCTGGCGCCATTGCCGGGGAGGTGAGTGCTTGAAGGTATATGTTTAGATCTTGCAATCGAATCTTTTTGTTTCTTGCTTTAGCACTAGTTTAGTTTATAAAAGAAAACTAAAAAATGGAATTGAGTTTACCTCATACGCTTCATATTTTTAATATCTTTCGTGAGTATGACCGGAAGGAAAATTGTGCTCAATTGCTAGAAGAAAAATGTATTAAAATGTTTGGTACTAGATCTTTGTATGATGAGCATGATTGCAATGTTGTTAGT
The DNA here is from genome assembly GCA_032464435.1 of Aegilops umbellulata. Classification (NCBI taxonomy): domain Eukaryota; kingdom Viridiplantae; phylum Streptophyta; class Magnoliopsida; order Poales; family Poaceae; genus Aegilops; species Aegilops umbellulata. The sequence goes on from CP136059.1 coordinate 6,243,549, forward strand.
ATGAATTCCTTGAATATCCATGATGCTAATGATATGCAAAGCCACAAGCTTGGGGAAGCTATGTTTGATGAAGATGGTATTTTTGTCCCCCAAGTTTTGATGAGCAAAATTACTATGATGAAAGCATGCCTCCTATATATGATGATTATTGTGATGACGCGTATGCTTTAAAGAATAATGATAACCATGAAACTTGTCATCTTGATCTTAATTTTCAATCATATGATAGTTATTTTGTTGAGTTCGCTCCCGCTCCTTGATGTCTACTACACAACCTTCTTCTTGTAGACGTTGTTGGGCCTGCAAGTGCACAGGTTTGTAGGACAGTAGCAAATTTCCCTCAAGTGGATGACCTAAGGTTTATCAATCCATAGGAGGCGTGAGGATGAAGATGGTCTCTCTCAAGCAACCCTGCAATCAAATAACAAAGAGTCTCTTGTGTCCCCAACAGACCCAATACAATGGTAAATTGTATAGGTGCACTAGTTCGGCGAAGAGATGGTGATACAAGTGCAATATGGATAGAAGATATAGGTTTTTGTAAACTGAAAATATAAAAATAGCAAGGTAACAAGTGGTAAAAGTGAGCGTAAACGGTATTGCAATGATAGGAAAGAAGGCCTAGGGTTCATACTTTCGCTAGTGCAAGTTCTCTCAACAATAATAACATAGATAGAACATATGACAAGCCCTCAACATGCAACAAAGAGTCACTCCAAAGCCACTAATAGCGGAGAACAAACGTAGAGATTATGGTCGGGTACGAAACCACCACAAAGTTATTCTTTCGAATCGATCCGTTGGGCTATTCCTATAAGTGTCACAAACAACCCTAGAGCTTTTACTAGAATAACACCTTAAGATACAAATCAACCAAAACCCTAATGTCACCTAGATACTCCATTGTCACCTCAAGTATCTGTGGGCATGATTATACGATATGCATCACACAATCTCAGATTTATCCAACCAACATAAAATTACTTCAAAGAGCGCCCCAAAGTTTCTACCGGAGAATCAAGAACGTGTGCCAACCCCTATGCATAGGTTCCCAATGTCACGAAACCCGCAAGTTGATCGCCAAGACATACATCAAGTGTTCTCATAAAGACTCAATCCGATAAGATTACTTCAAAAGGGGAAACTCAATTCATCACAAAGGAGTAGAGGGGGAGAAACATCATAAGATCCAACTACAATAGCAAAGCTCGGGATACATCAAGATCGTGCCATAGAGGAACACGAGAGAGAACACGAGAGAGAGAGAGAGAGAGAGAGAGATCAAACACATAGCTACTGGTACATACCCTCAGCCCCGAGGGTGAACTACTCCCTCCTCGTCATGGAGAGCGTCGGGATGATGAAGATGGCCACCGGAGATGGATCCCCCCTCCGGCAGGGTACCGGAAAGGGGTCCCGATTGGTTTTTGGTGGTTCTAGAGGCTTGCGGCGGCGGAACTCCCGATCTATCTTCTGTTCTGGAAGTTTTAGGGTACGACGGTATATATGGGTGAAGGGGGAACGTCGGTGGAGCTACGGGTGCCCCAGGAGGCAGGGGCGCGCCCAGGGGGAGGGCGCGCCCTCCACCCTCGTGACCGCCTCGTGGCTCTTCTGACGTGGGGTCCAAGTCCATCAGGTGGGTTTCCTTCCAAAAGTAACTTCTCCAGTTGATTTCGTTCCGTTTTGACTCCATCTGATATTCCTTTTCCTCGAAATACTAAAATAGGCATAAAACAACAAATCTGGGCTAGGCCTTCGGTTAATAGGTTAGTCCCAAAAATAATATAAAAGTGGATAATAAAGCCCAATATTGCCTAAAACAGTAGATAAAGTAGCATGGAGCAATCAAAAATTATAGATACGGTGGAGACGTATCAAGCATCCCCAAGCTTAATTCCTACTCGTCCTCGAGTAGGTAAATGATAAAAAGAAGAATTTTTGATGCGGAGTGATACTTTTGCATAATTTCAATGTAATTCTTCTTACTTGTGATATGAATATTCAGATCCGAAAGATTTAAGACAAAAGTTCATATTGACACAAAAATAATAATACTTCAAGCATGCTAACTAAGAAATTATGTCATCTCAAAATAGCATGGCCAAAGAAAGTTCATCCCTACAAAATCATATGGTTAAGCTATGCTTCATTTTCGTCACACAAAGATGTTCCCAACTTCTGTACCCCCGATGACAAGCCAAGCAATTGTTTCATACTTTTTGACGCGCTTCAGCTTTTTCAACCCTCACGCAATACATGAGCGCAAGCCATGGATATAGCACTATGGGTGGAATAGAATATGATGATGGGGATTGTGTGGAGGATACAAAAAATGAGAAAGTCTCACATTGATGAGGCTAATCAACGGGCTATGGAGATGCCCATCAATTGATGTCAGTGCGAGGAGTAGGGATTGCCATGCAACGGATGCACTAGAGCTATAAGTATATGAAAGCTCTACAAAAGAAAATTAGTGGGTGTGCATCCAACTTGCTTGCTCATGAAGACCTAGGGCATTTGAGGAAGCCCATCGTAGGAATATACAAGCCAAGTTCTATAATGAAAAATTCCCACTAGTATATGAAAGTGACAAAATGAGAGACTCTCTATCATGAAGATCTTAGTGCTACTTTGAAGCACAATATATGAGACTCGCTACATGAAGAATAAGGTGCTACTTTGAAGCACAAGTGTGGTAAAAGGATAGTAGCATTGTCCCTTCTCTCTTTTTCTCTCATTTTTTGGGCCCTTTTTTTTGCCTTTCTCTTTTTTTTTTCGTCCAGAGTCTCATCCCGACTTATGGGGTAATCATAGTCTTCATCATCCTTTCCTCACTTGGGACAATGCTCTAATAATGATGATCATCACACTATTATTTTTCTTACAACTCAACAATTACAACTCGAAACTTAGAACAAAATATGACTCTATATGAATGCCTCCGGCGGTGTACCGGGATGGTGCAATGAATCAAGAGTGACATCTATGAAAAATAATGCGTGGTGGCTTTGCCAAAAATACGATGTCAACTACATGATCATGCAATGGCAATATGACAAAAGTAGTATGTCATGATAAACGGAACGGTGGAAAGTTGCATGGCAATATATCTCGGAATGGCTATGGAAATGCCATAATAGGTAGGTATGGTGGCTGTTTTGAGGAAGATATAAGGAGGTTCATGTGTGATAGAGCGTATCGTATCACGGGGTTTGGATGCACCGGCGAAGTTTGCACCAACTCTCAAGGTGAGAAAGGGCAACGCACAGAACCGAAGAGGCTAGCAAATGCGGAAAGGTAAAAGTGCGTATAATCCATGGACTCACATTAGTCATAAATAACTCATATACTTATTGCAAAAGTTTATTAGCCCTCGAAGCAAAGTACTACTACGCATGCTCCTAGGGGGATAGATTGGTAGGAAAAGACCATCGCTCGTCCCCGACCGCCACTCATAAGGATGCACAAGCCAGGTACACTTCATGTTTCAAATTTGTTACACAACTTTACCCATACGTGCATGCTACGGGACTTGCAAACTTCAACACAAGTATTTCTCAAGTTCACAATTATCAACTAGCATGACTTTGATATTATTACCTCCATATCTCAAAACAATTATCAAGCATTAAATTTATCTTAGTATTCAATTCAATCAAAAGAAAGTTTCACATATCTTGAACACTAAGTATATTAACATTAAGCAAATTACCATGCTATTAACGACTCTCAAAATAATATAAGTGAAGCATGAGAGTTCATCTATTTCTTCAAAATAAAACCACCATTGTGCTCTAAAAGATATAAGTGAAGCACTAGAGCAAATGACAAACTACTCCAACAAGATATAAGTGAAGATCAATGAGTAGCTAAATAATTATTATGCAACTATGTGAAGACTCTCTCTCATTAAAAATTTCAGATCTTGGTATTTTATTCAAACATCAAGAAAAGCTAAAGAAATTAAAATGACGCTCCAAGCAAAACACATATCATGTGGTGAATAAAAATATAGCACCAGGTAAAGTTACCGATGAACGAAGACGAAAGAGGGGATGCCATCCGGGGCATCCCCAAGCTTAGGCTCTTGGTTGTCCTTTAATATTACCTTGGGGTGCCTGGGCATCCCCAAGCTTAGGCTCTTGCCACTCCTTATTCCATAGTCCATCGAAGCCTTATCCAAAACTTGAAAACTTCACAACACAACACTTAACAGAAAACTCGTGAGCTCCGTTAGCTAAAGAAAACAAAATACCACTTCAAGGTACTGTAATGAACTCATTCTTTATTTATATTGGTGTTAAACCTACTGTATTCCAACTTCTATATGGTTTATAAACTATTTTACTAGCCATAGATTCATCAAAATACGCAAACAACACAATGAAAACAGAATCTGTCAAAAACAGAACAGTCTGTAGTAATCTGTAACTAACGCAAACTTCTGGAACTCCAAAAATTCTAAAATAAATTGGTGGACCTGAGGAATTTGTCTAGTAATCATCTGCAAAATGAATCAACTAAATATCACTCTGCACTAAAGAGTTCTAGCTAATCTCGTGAGCGCTAAAGTTTCTGTTTTTTATAGCATGATCATGAAGACTTCACCCAAGTCTTCCCAAAGGTTCTACTTGGCACAAACACTAACTAAAACATAAAACCACATCTAAACAGAAGCTAGATGGATTATTTATTCCTAAACAGAACCAAAAAGCAAGAAACTAAAATAAAAGTGGGTTGCCTCCCAACAAGCGCTATCGTTTAACGCCCCTAGCTAGGCATTATGATTTCAGTGATGCTCACATAAAAGATAAGAATTGAAACATAAAGAGAGCATCATGAAGAATATGACTAGCAAATTTAAGTCTAACCCACTTCCTACGCATAGGGATTTTGTGAGCAAACAACTTACGGGAACAAGAATCAACTTGCATAGGAAGGTAAAACAAGCATAGCTTCAAGACTTTGAGCACATAGAGAGGAAACTTGATATTATTGCAATTCCTACAAGCATATATTCCTCCCTCATAATAATATTCAGTAGCATCATGAATGAATTCAACAATATAACCAGCACCTAAAACGTTCTTTTCATGATCTACTAGCATAGAAAATTTACTACTCTCCACATAAGCAAAATTCTTCTCATGGATAGTAGTGGGAGCAAACTCAACAAAACAACTATCATGTGATTGAAAATTAAGATCAAGATGACAAGTTTCATGGTTATCATTATTTTTAAAGTATACGTGTCATCACAATAATCATCATAGATAGGAGGCATGCTTTCATCATAGTAAATTTGCTCATCAAAACTTGGGGGACAAAAAAATTATCTTCATCAAACATAGCTTCCCCAAGCTTGTGGCTTTGCATATCATTAGCATCATGGATATCCAAGGAATTTATACTAACAACATTGCAATCATGCTCATCATTCATAGATTTAGTGCCAAACATTCTAATGCATTCTTCTTCTAACACTTTGGCACAATTTTCCTTTCCATCATACTCACGAAAGATATTAAAGAGATGAAGCATATGAGACAAACTCAATTCCATTTTTTGGTAGTTTTATTTTATAAACTAGACTAGTGCTAAAACAAGAAACAAAAAGATTTGATTGCAAGATCTAAAGATATACCTTCACTTACCTAGCCTCCCCGGCAACGGCGCCAGAAAAGAGCTTGATGTCTACTACACAACCTTCTTCTTGTAGACGTTGTTGGACCTGCAAGTGCACAGGTTTGTAGGACAGTAGCAAATTTCCCTCAAGTGGATGACCTAAGGTTTATCAATCTGTAGGAGGCGTGAGGATGAAGATGGTCTCTCTCAAGCAACCCTGCAACCAAATAACAAAGAGTCTCTTGTGTCCCCAACACACCCAATACAATGCTAAATTGTATAGGTGCACTAGTTCGGCGAAGAGATGGTGATACAAGTGCAATATGGATAGAAGATATAGGTTTTTGTAAACTGAAAATATAAAAACAGAAAGGTAACAAGTGGTAAAAGTGAGCGTAAACGGTATTGCAATGATAGGAAACAAGGCCTAGGGTTCATACTTTCGCTAGTGCAAGTTCTCTCAACAATAATAACATAGATAGAACATATGACAAGCCCTCAACATGCAACAAAGAGTCACTCCAAAGCCACAAATAGCGGAGAACAAACATAGAGATTATGGTCGGGTACGAAACCACCACAAAGTTATTCTTTCAAATCGATCCGTTGGGCTATTCCTATAAGTGTCACAAACAACCCTGTAGTTTTTACTAGAATAACACCTTAAGATACAAATCAACCAAAACCTTAATGTCACCTAGATACTCCATTGTCACCTCAAGTATCTGTGGGCATGATTATACGATAGCCATCACACAATCTCAGATTTATCCAACCAACATAAAAGTACTTCAAAGAGCGCCCCAAAGTTTCTACCGGAGAATCAAGAACGTGTGCCAACCCCTATGCATAGGTTCCCAATGTCATGAAACCCGCAAGTTGATCACCAAGACATACATCAAGTGTTCTCATAAAGACTCAATCCGATAAGATTACTTCAAAAGGGGAAACTCAATTCATCACAAAGGAGTAGAGGGGGAGAAACATCATAAGATCCAACTACAATAGCAAAGCTCGGGATACATCAAGATCATGCCATAGAGGAACACGAGAGAGAACACGAGAGAGAGAGAGATCAAACACATAACTACTGGTACATACCCTCAGCCCCGATGGTGAACTACTGTAGCGACCCGACCTCAGATGGTCAAGTCTCCGTGCTCCGGTGTCATCCCTGGATCAGCAATGCTGACACCACACAGTACTTCGAAGGATTTATAGCAGAGTAGCAATCACACACTTATTACATCGATGTCTTATAGAGAACTTATTACAATAAATATGGCTTAAGGCCATCTAATATCGATAACAGCGGAAGACTTGGAAGATAAGTGAGTCCATCAACTCCAACGGCATCACTGAGTATAGAACCACGACCTAAAAGCACCTTACTCGTCGTCTGAAAAGTCTGCAACATGAAAGTTGCAGCCCGAAATGGGTCAGCACATGGAATATGCTGCCAATGTAACACATAGAGAGTAATGAATGATAAGCCTATACTACATGCATGTATGGCTGGTGGAAAAGCTCTATGGTTACAGTTTTGCGTAAAGCCAATTTTTCCCTACTGCAAAGGAATAAATTTATTTAACTATCATGGTGGTTGAAACATCGAGAATGGTTGACAGCATTCCGATCCCAATTAAGTGAACAATTAAAACCCAACAATATTAATTAGAAGTAACATGATGAGATTCACATGATATTCAAGTACTAGATACTCAAGATGTCCATAACCGGGGACATGGCTAATCATGATTAGTTTGTACACTCTGCAGAGGTTTGTGCACTTTTCCCCACAAGACTCGATCGCCTCCGTTTGGTTTCTCGCGCTACTTGGTGTTTGAGAAACGGATGACCGAGACATAGTCTTTCAGAAGGCTAGCAGCTTATGTTTGGGTAGACCGGTACACCTACTTTCCCCTACATCTGCTAGTCTACCCTGTAAGAGTTCGCACGACTTAGTCAACTATGCCAGAGCCCATAATGGCTTGTGGCTGCACACGGAAGTTACTAGCATGAATGATCTTATGATCCCTTTGAGCCTGGGTGGCGGTCCAAAAGAAAACAGGCAAGTCCTGATAGAAACCAGGTGCCTCAATCCACCCAGATGTGTGTTTAAGTTGCCACCTTAGATAAAACCATTAATTAACAATACTCACATCTGTCATGGATATCACTCACCCAATGCTCGTCTACTAGCATAGCATGTCATAATAAGCAAACATAGAAGTAACTCCCAAAGGTTTCATAAGTAAAACGGGTGATAGGTACTACCTCATCTACTTCCCATCCCACAAGTTAATTAGATCCTAATCATGCAGTGTCTGCGGATTGATCTAATGCAATAAAACTGGGTAGTAGAAAAGGTATGATCAAAGTGTTACTTGCCTTGCTGAGGATCCACGAAACCTAGAGATTCGAAATAACAGGCGGCGCACTCCGGGTGATCTATCGCAGACAAACAACAAGCATACAATAAGTACTCATCTAATGCACAGGGAAAACTCGAACAAAAGATCGAACTAGAGAGTTCAACTTAAGAACTCCGGTTGCAAAAAGAATCGAATCGAACAAAGCAACGGAAAACAAACGGCGGAAGAAATCAACTCGGTTCTAATAATCTGGATCTAAGTCAAATTTTACAGTAGCAAAATCTTGTTTAAGTTGATTGGACGGAACGGCGGTTTCGAAACGAAACTCCAGTCGCTTGAATCACCTGATTCCGATAACCGAATGAGAAGATAAACTAGAAAGAAGATCGGATCAGAGACCGTGATCGCGGAATAAATCCGTCAGGAAGAAAAAGAAGAACGGTTGAACGAACGGACGTTCGTTAACCTAGAAGAATCCGGTGATCACGTTTGTTAGGACGAACGGTCCGGCGAACGGTCTCGAGGTAACTAAATCGGAGAAGAAAACTAATCCGATCTAGGGTTTCGGAAAAGAAAACTGGACGAAAAACTGATCTAGAAAACCGGAACGGTTTAGAAAAGAAGCGGAAAGAAAACGAATCAGAAGAGAAGAAAAGAATCAAAACGATTAGAAGAAAACGATCCGATGAAAGAGAAAGAGACGCGGCGCGGCTACCTCCGGCGAACGGCGGCGTTGGGCGGCGGCGGCGAGGTGAGGTGGCGGCGGCGGCGCGGGGCAACGGCGGCGGCGGCGCGGAGTGAGGGGCGCGGGGTGAGGCGGCGGCGGTGGCAAGGTGCGGCGGCGGCGCGGGGCAACAGCGGTGCTGGCGGCGGCGCCGCGGAGTGAGGGGCGCGGGGTGAGGCGCGGTGGTGGCTTGGGGCTTTGGGTTTGATGATTTAGAGGGGTGTGTGTGGGGGTATTTATATTGGGGAGGGGGGGTTTACTTGGAGGAGGGATCAAGAATTAGACTAGGAATAGGAAAAGAAAAAGGGAAGGAAAGAACTAGAAACAAAAACGGAATAACGAAAGTAGTACAAAAGTACTAGTAGGATTTTCCTAAAGAGGCAAAGGCGGCGCTGGCCTCCTGGTGCGCTAGGCGCGCACGCGGCGATCGGCCTGGCCGGCCGGCTGGCTGGGCCTTTGGCCCAGGCGCGCGCGGATTTTTTTAATTGGTTTCGCGCGCGGAAAAACACAGAAAAAATATCTAACGGGCTTCAAAATTAATAAAGTAAAATTTCCCCGACTCCTAAAAATGAGTCGAACAAAATGAACTTTTCTCCGGGCCAAAAATGCAATTTTGAAAAACGCGCATTTTCCCTATCCAAATAAAATGCAAATAACTCCGACAAAACCAATGATCCCTTTCTTTCAAAATTTGAGGGAACTCAAATATGAAAAATAGCGAAATCTCCAACTCTCTCCGAGGGTCCTTGAGTTGCGTGAAATTTCTAGGATCGACCAAAATGCAAGAAAATATGATATGCATGATGATCTAATGTATAACATCCCAAATTGAAAATTTGGGATGTTACAAACCTACCCCCCTTAAGATGAATCTCGTCCTCGAGATTCGGGTTGGCTAGAAAATAGGTGAGGGTGGTCCTTGAGCAAATCTTCTTCTCGCTCCCAGGTGGCTTCATCCTCTGAGTGGTGGTTCCATTGAACTTTGCAAAACTTGATAACCTTGCTGCGGGTAACTCTGCTGGCATACTCGAGAATCTTGACTGGCTTCTCTTCATATGTTAAGTCATCCTTCAGCTGAATCACTTCAAGTGGCACCGTATCTCTTAGGGGTATCTCCGCCATCTCGGCGTGACATTTCTTCAGCTGAGAAACATGGAATACATCATGAACTCCTGACAGTCCTTCTGGTAACTCCAACTTATAAGCGACTTCTCCCATGCGTTGCAAAATCTTATACGGTCCAACGAAACGCGGTGCTAACTTTCCCTTAACTCCAAAGCGCTTAACTCCTCGAAGTGGGGATACTCGAAGATAAACTCTGTCTCCAGTTTCGTAAACTGTCTCCTTGCGCTTAGAATCTGCGTAGCTCTTCTGCCTTGATTGGGCTACCTTGAGCCTATCGTTAACTTTCTGTTCAGACTCCTTGATCAGATCGGGTCCAAAGAACTGACGGTCTCCAACTTTGTCCCATGACAACGGTGTCCTGCACCTCCTTTCGTATAAAGCTTCGAAAGGTGCCATCTTCAAACTGGTTTGGTAACTGTTGTTATAAGAAAACTCCGCATAGGGCAAGTTATCGTCCCAACTAGATCCATAATCTAGTGCACAAGCTCTCAGCATATCTTCCAAAATCTGATTGACTCTCTCAATTTGTCCATCCGTCTGTGGGTGAAAAGCTGTACTAAACTCTAGTCTGGTTCCCAAAGTTTCGTGCAACTCATTCCAAAACTTTGAGGTAAATTGGGTTCTTCTATTTGATACGATACTCCTCGGAACTCCATGCAAACAAATGATCCTAGTCATATATATCTTTGCCAACTTAGCACTGGTGTAAGTGGTCTTAACTGGGATGAAATGTGCTACCTTCGTCAAACGATCAACTACTACCCATATCGAGTCATAGCCTGCCTTCGTCCTGGGTATTCCTGTGATAAAATCCATGCCTATCTTATCCCACTTCCATTCGGGTATCGGCAATGGTTGTAACAATCCGGCTGGCTTCTGATGTTCTGCTTTTACTCTATGACACACATCACAAACTGCTACATATGCTGCAATATCCTTCTTCATTCCGGTCCACCAGAATGTTTCCTTCAAATCCAAATACATCTTGGTATTACCTGGGTGAATCGAATAGGGTGAATCATGTGCCTCTTGCAGAATCAACTTCCTGATCTCCGGGTTATTGGGCACATAAACACGGTCCTCAAACCATAGGGTATCGTGTTCATCCTCACGAAATCCCTTTGCTTTTCATTCGCTCATTTTCTTCTTTATGTCTGCAATTTCCTTGTCAGATTTCTGAGCTTCTCTGATTTTATCCATCAATGTAGATTGAATCTCCAATGCTGCTACATAGCCTCTCGGAACTATTTCCAAACATAGCTCACGAAGATTCTCGGCTAACTCCTTTGGTATCTCTCCCGTCATCAATGTATTGACATGGCTCTTACGGCTTAATGCGTCAGCTACAACATTAGCCTTTCCTGGATGGTAATGCAATCTCATATCATAATCCTTGATGAGTTCCAACCATCTCCTTTGCCTGAGGTTCAACTCCTTCTGCGTGAAAATATACTTAAAACTCCTGTGATCCGTGTACACTTCACAATGATTTCCAATGAGGAAATGTCTCCATGTCTTCAATGCATGCACTACGGCTGCTAACTCCAAATCATGCGTAGCATAATTTAGTTCATGAGGTTTCAGTTGTCGTGAGGCATACGAAACAACTCTTCCTTCCTGCATGAGCACTGCTCCAAGTCCTCGACGTGAAGCGTCGCAATACACCTCATAATCCTTGGTCTGATCTGGCAAAATCAACACTGGTGAGGAAACCAATCGTTTCTTCAACTCCTGAAAACTGGCCTCACATTCCTTAGTCCAATTGAACTTGGTATCCTTCTTCAACAACTCCGTCATAGGCTTTGCAATCTTTGAGAAATTCTCAATGAATCTCCGGTAGTATCCTGCGAGTCCAAGAAAACTCCGGATCTCTCCAACAGTCGTTGGTGCTTCCCATTCGGTTACGGTCCCAACCTTGGTGGGGTCAACTGCTATACCTTCTCCGGATATAACATGTCCAAGAAATCCTACTTCCTTCAACCAAAACTCACATTTGCTGAATTTGGCATATAACTGATGTTCCCTTAGTTTCTCCAAAACCAAACGCAAATGTTCCTTATGCTCTTCTTCATTGTTCGAGAAAATCAGAATGTCATCAATGAACACTACGACGAACTTATCCAAAAATTCCATAAATACTTTGTTCATCAGGTTCATGAAATAGGCAGGTGCGTTAGTCAGTCCAAATGACATAACGGTATACTCATACAATCCGTATCTCGTGGTAAAAGCTGTCTTGGGTATGTCCTGCTCTCGAATCTTCAACTGATGGTACCCTGATCGCAAATCGATCTTGGAAAACACTTTAGCTCCTTGCAAACGATCAAACAAATCATTAATCATTGGCAGTGGGTACTTGTTCTTGATGGTTACTGCATTCAATCCACGGTAATCAACAACCATCCTTAATGATCCATCCTTCTTCTCCACTAGAAGTACGGGTGATCCCCAAGGCGAAGAACTTGGGCGAATGTAACCTTTATCCAGTAACTCCTTGATCTGCTTCTTAATTTCCACCAAATCTTGTGCGGGCATCCTGTACAGTCTCTTCGATATTGGCCCAGTGCCTGGCAAAAGGTCAATCAAAAACTCAATGTCTCTATCCGGTGGCATGCCTGGTAATTCCTTAGGAAACACATCAGGAAAATCCTTCACCACTGGTACTTCCTCCTGTACGACTCGTGATAAAGAATTTAATTGTGTCCTGTTGGGCTCATGTCGAGATACATACTTGATTCTTCTTCCTTCGGGTGTCGTGAGCAAAATTGTCTTACGGGCGCAATCGATGTTTCCTCCATACATCGTCAGCCAATCCATACCGAGAATTACATCCAAACCTAGGGATTCCAGGAGGTTTAAATCCGTTGGGAAAACATGCCTTCCTATACTTAATGGCACTTGAAAACATCCTTGTCTGGCCATGTACTCTGCTCCTGGCGAGCTTACTAGCATAGGTGTCTTAAGAATCTTAGTGGGCAGATTATACTTCTCCACAAATCCCCTTGATATGTATGAATGCGATGCACCAGTATCGAAAAGAACAAGTGCAGTAAATGACTTAACCAAAAACTTACTGATTACTGCATCAGGCTGAGCTTCAACCTCCTCCACGCTAACGTGGTTCACCTGTCCCCTGTTGAAAGGGTTTGGCTTCTTCCCAGAGCTTCCATTGCCATTCTGGCCTTCAGGACATTCATTGGCGTAATGTCCGGTCTTGGAACACTTGAAACAGGTGACTTGACTCAGATCTCTCTTGGCTGGGGTTGATGGGGTGGTACGGTTCTGGCCGTTGTTTCCTCCATTCCCATTACCATTCTTGTGGCCATTATGGTTGTGCGAGCTACCTCCTCCATGGGTATGTTGAAACTGAACTCCCGGTTTAGGGGTAAAACGGGGCTTCTGCTGGGCTCCAGAGTTATACTTTCCATGTCCATACTTCCTCTTGCGGTTCTCAATCTGTTGTTGCTTCCTTTCAATCATGATGGCACGATCTACCAACTCCTGGTAGTTGTTGAAACTCGCAACCATCAATTGCATGCTTAGCTCATCATTCAGGCCTTCTAGAAACTTCTCCTGCTTAGCGGCATCCGTAGCAACGTCATCAGGGGCATAACGTGCTAACTTGCTGAAGTCGTCAACGTACTGGCCAACTGTCCTTCCTCCTTGGCGTAAGTTGCGAAACTCACGCTTCTTCATGGCCATAGCTCCTGTTGAAACATGGGTAGTGCGGAAAGCTTGCTGAAACTGATCCCATGTGACAGTGTCAACTGGGTAAGTGGCTGTGAAATTCTCCCACCATGCTGCCGCGGGTCCATCAAGCTGATGTGCGGAAAACTTCACTTTCTCCACATCTGTGTATCCTGCAGTGGTCAACTGCCTTCCTATCTTGCGGAGCCAATCGTCTGCTACTATTGGCTCGGTGCTACTGGAAAACACCGGAGGATTCAGCCTAAGGAAACGGGCTAGGTGATCAACAGGTGGCGGCGGCGGAGTGTTGTTGTTGTTGTTGTTGTTGTTGTTGTTGAGAATTAAGAATAGAATGAGGTCTAAGAGAAAACACTACCCAAATGCACATGAGACAAATGCACACAAATCACTTCATTCAATCAAACAAGGGCTTACAAACGGTCTAGAACTATCGCAAAAGTGTGTGGACTATAATGTTTACATGGAGGGAAATACTACTAATATATGGTGGTCATCTATTAATTTGAATCGGTGGAAGACTCCATGATGTCTGCTCCAGCTTCGTCTTCAAAGTCGGGTTCACTTGGATCCGAATCGGTGTCGTCGATGATGATGTAGTTGCTTGGGCATGCGACGTACTTGTCTTCATTCTTGAATGCTAATCTCCCCTTGAGTTCTTCAATCTCCTGCTTGAGATCAACATTGTGCCTTGCTAGAGCTACGATCTCGTCCATATAGTCCTTGCGTGTACCCTTCAGTTCTCCTTCTAGCTCGATGATCCTTGCCTTCGCATTCTTCAACTCTATCATGTCGTTGCACATCTGGTTCTCTTGGCGTCGAATGTGCTGGTTTAACTCCTGGATGAAAGCTGCAATGGATCTATCCTTCTTGATGCTGACTATCTCCCAGTCTTCATCTCGGCGTCCGCAAATCTGGTAGATAGTGTCCTTGAGGTCTTCTTGATAAACTTCTCCAATGCGTCCCATGGTGATATGAGTTGCCATGCTCTTTCCCAGACTCCAGGTTGGTGCACTGAAAACACTATCTATGGGCTTCGTGATTGGCGCGAATGTCCTTCCTAGAACATGAGCTTGAATCTTCCAGCGCTCCTCTTCAGGCAGAGTGGCGTTGAAGGTCCCGGTGAAGCTTGGTAGTGCAATGTTGAGGTACTTGGTGACTTCCTTCAAGTGAAATCCAAAAGATGTGCCTTCATCCGGTTGAGCGTACTTGATCTTCACGTCCGTCATCCTAAAAGAGTAGAAAAGATGAGGAGTTAGAAAATGAGAGGAGAATAGTGATCTATGCCTTTAACTTAGTGGTCGTGTCCTACAGTCAGCGTGTGCTCTGATACCATCTCTGTAGCGACCCGACCTCAGATGGTCAAGTCTCTGTGCTCCGGTGTCATCCCTGGATCAGTAATGCTGACACCACACAGTACTTCAAAGGATTTATAGCAGAGTAGCAATCACACACTTATTACATCGATGTCTCATAGAGAACTTATTACAATAAATATGGCTTAAGGCCATCTAATATCCATAACAGCGGAATACTTGGAAGATAAGTGAGTCCATCAACTCCAATGGCATCACTGAGTATAGAACCACGACCTAAAAGCACCTTACTCGTCGTCTGAAAAGTCTGCAGCATGAAAGTTGCAGCCCGAAACGGGTCAGCACATGGAATATGCTGGCAATGTAACACATATAGAGTAATGAATGATAAGCCTATACTACATGCATGTATGGCTGGTGGAAAAGCTCTATGGTTACAGTTTTGCGTAAAGCCAGTTATTCCCTACTGCAAAGGAATAAATTTATTTAACTATCATGGTGGTTGAAACATCGAGAATGGTTGACAGCATTCCGATCCCAATTAAGTGAACAATTAAAACCCAACAATATTAATTAGAAGTAACATGATGAGATTCACATGATATTCAAGTACTAGATACTCAAGATGTCCATAACCGGGGACACGGCTAATCATGATTAGTTTGTACACTCTGCAGAGGTTTGCGCACTTTTCCCCACAAGACTCGATCGCCTCCGTTTGGTTTCTCGCGCTACTTGGTGTTTGAGAAACGGATGACCGAGACATAGTCTTTCAGAAGGCTAGCACCTTACGTTTGGGTAGACCGGTACACCTACTTTCCCCTACATCTGCTAGTCTACCCTGTAAGAGTTCGCACGACTTAGTCAACTACGCCAGAGCCCATAATGGCTTGTGGCTGCACACGGAAGTTACTAGCATGAATGATCTTATGATCCCTTTGAGCCTGGGTGGCGGTCCAAAAGAAAACAGGCAAGTCCTGATAGAAACCAGGTGCCTCAATCCACCCAGATGTGTGTTTAAGTTGCCACCTTAGATAAAACCATTAATTAACAATACTCACATCTGTCATGGATATCACTCACCCAATCCACGTCTACTAGCATAGCATGGCATAATAAGCAAACGTAGAAGTAACTCCCAAAGGTTTCATAAGTAAAACGGGTGATAGGTACTACCTCATCTACTTCCCATCCCACAAGTTAATTAGATCCTAATCATGCAGTGTTTGAGGATTGATCTAATGCAATAAAACTGGGTAGTAGAAAAGGTATGATCAAAGTGTTACTTGCCTTGCTGAGGATCCGCGAAACCTAGAGCTTCGAAATAACAGGCGGCGCACTCCGGGTGATCTATCGCAGACAAACAACAAGCATACAATAAGTACTCATCTAATGCACAGGGAAAACTCGAACAAAAGATCGAACCAGAGAGTTCAACTTAAGAACTCCGGTTGCAAAAAGAATCGAATCGAACAAAGCAACGGAAAACAAACGGCGGAAGAAATCAACTCGGTTCTAATAATCTGGATCTAAGTCAAATTTTACAGTAGAAAAATCTTGTTTAAGTTGATTAGACGGAACGGCGGTTTCGAAACGAAACTCCAGGCGCTTGAATCACCTGATTCCGATAACCGAGTGAGAAGATAAACTAGAACGAAGATCGGATCAGAGATCGCGATCGCGGAATAAATCCGTCGAGAAGAAAAAGAAGAACGGTTGAACGAACGGACGTTCGTTAACCTAGAAGAATCTTGTGATCACGTTCGTTAGGACGAACGGTCCGGCGAACGATCTCGAGGCAACTAAATCGGAGAAGAAAACTAATCCGATCTAGGGTTTCGGAAAAGAAAACCGGACGAAAATCTGATCTAGAAAACCGGAACGGTTTAGAAAAGAAGCGGGAAGAAAACGAATCGGAAGAGAAGAAAAGAATCGGAACGATTAGAAGAAAACGATCCGATGAAAGAGAAAGAGACGCGGCGCGGCTACCTCCGGCGAACGGCGGCATTGGGCGGCGGCGGCGAGGTGAGGCGGCGGCGGTGGCAAGGTGCGGCGGCGGCGCGGGGCAACGGCGGCGGCGGCGCTGGCGGCGGTGCTGGCGGCGGCGGCGCGGAGTAAGGGGCGCGGGTGAGGCGGTGGCGGTGGCAAGGTGCGGCGGCGGCGCGGGGCAACAGCGGCGGCGGCGCGGGTGGCGGCGGCGCTGGCGGCGGTGTTGGCGGCGGCGGCACGGAGTGAGGGGCGCGGGGTGAGGCGCGGTGGTGGCTTGGGGCTTTGGGTTTGATGATTTAGAGGGTGGGTGTGGGAGTATTTATATTGGGAGGGGGGGTTTACTTGGAGGAGGGATCAAGAATTAGACTAGGAATAGGAAAAGAAAAAGGGAAGGAAAGAACTAGAAACAAAAACGGAATAACGAAAGTAGTACAAAAGTACTACTAGGATTTTCCTAAAGAGGCAAAGGCGGCGCTGGCCTCCTGGTGCGCTAGGCATGCGCGGGGCGATCGGCCTGGCCGGCCGGCTGGCTGGGCCTTTGGCCCAGGCGCGCGCGGATTTTTTTAATTGGTTTCGCGCGCGGAAAAACACAGAAAAAAAATATCTAACGGGCTCCAAAATTAATAAATTAAATTTTCCCTGACTCCTAAAAATGAGTCGAACAAAATGAACTTTTCTCCGGGCCAAAAATGCAATTTTGAAAAACACGCATTTTTCCCTATCCAAATAAAATGCAAATAACTCCGACAAAACCAATGATCCCTTTCTTTCAAAATTTGAGGGAACTCAAATATGAAAAATAGCGAAATCTCCAACTCTCTCCGAGGGTCCTTGAGTTGCGTGAAATTTCTAGGATCGACCAAAATGCAAGAAAATATGATATGCATGATGATCTAATGTATAACATTCCAAATTGAAAATTTGGGATGTTACAACTACTCCCTTCTCGTCATGGAGAGCGCCGGGATGATGAAGATGGCCACCGGAGATGGATCCCCCCTCCGGCAGGGTACCGGAAAGGGGTCCCGATTGGTTTTTGGTGGTTCTGGAGGCTTGCGGCGGTGGAACTGCCGATCTATCTTCTGTTCTGGAAGTTTTAGGGTACGACGGTATATATGGGTGAAGGGGGAACGTCGGTGGAGCTACGGGTGCCCCACGAGGCAGGGGGCGCACCCAGGGGGGAGGGCGCGCCCTCCACCCTCGTGACCGCCTCGTGGCTCTTCTGACGTGGGGTCCAAGTCCATCAGGTGGGTTTCCTTCCAAAAATAACTTCTCCAGTTGATTTCGTTCCGTTTTGACTCCGTCTGATATTCCTTTTCCTCGAAATACTAAAATAGGCATAAAACAACAAATCTGGGCTGGGCCTCCGGTTAATAGGTTAGTCCCAAAAATAATATAAAAGTGGATAATAAAGCCCAATATTGCCTAAAACAGTAGATAAAGTAGTATGGAGCAATCAAAAATTATAGATACGTTGGAGATGTATCACTACTATTCATGAGAATAAATTTGCTTATGTGGAGAGTAATAAAAATTATATGCTTGTAGATCATGAAAATAATGATCTAGGTGCTCTTTATATTGTTAAATTCATTCACGATGCTAATGCAAATTTTTATGAGGGAGGAATATATGCTTGTAGGAATTGCAATGATATCAAGTTTCCTCTCTATGTGCTTAAAGTTTTGAAGTTATGCTTGTTTTGCCTTCCTATGCTAGTTGACTATTGTTCCCATAAGTTTTTTGCTCACAAAATCCCTATGCATAGGAAGTGGGTTAGATTTAAATGTACTAGTCATATTCTTCATGATGCTCTCTTTATGTTTCAATTCTTATCTTTTATGAGAGCATCATTGAAATCATCATGCCTAGCTAGGGGCGTTAAACGTTAGCGCTTGTTGGGAGGCAACCCAACTTTATTTTAGTTCCTTGATTTTTGTTCTGTTTAGTAATAAATAATCATTCTAGCTTCTGTTAAGATGTGGTTTTATGTTTTAATTAGTGTTTGTGCCAAGTAGAACATTTGGGAAGACTTGGGTGAAGTCTTTATGATCATGCTGTAAAAAACTAAAACTTTAGCGCTCACGAGATTAGCTAAAACGTTTTAATGGAGAGTGCTATTTAGTTGATTCTTTTTGCAGATGATTACTAGACAAATTACTCAAGTCCACCAATTTATCTCAGAATTCTTTGAGTTCCAGAAGTATAAGTTTGATACAGATTATTACAGACTGTTTTGTTTTTGACAGATTCTGTTTTCATTGTGTTGCTTGCTTATTTTGATGAATCTACGGCTAGTAAAATAGTTTATAACCCATAGAGAAGTTGTAATACAGTAGGTTTAACACAGATATAAATAAATAATGAGTTCGTTACAATACCTAAGTGCTGATTTATTTTCTTATACTAACCGAGCTTACGAGTTTTCTGTTAAGTTTTGTGTTGTGAAGTTTTCAAGTTTTGGTTAGAGATTCGATGGACTATGGAATAAGGAGTGGCAAGAGCCTAAGCTTGGGGATTCCCAAGGCAACCCAAGGTAATATTCAAGGATAAACAAGAGCCTAAGCTTGGGGATGCCCCGGAAGGCATCCCCTCTTTCGTCTTCGTTCATCGGTAACTTTACTTGGAGCTATATTTTTATTCACCACATGATATGTGTTTTGCTTGGAGCGTCTTGTATTATTTGAGTCTTTATTTGTTAGTTCACCACAATCATCTTTGCTGTACACACCTTTTGAGAGAGACACACATGATTTGTAAATTATTAGAATACTCTATGTGCTTCACTTATATCTTTTGAGCTATATAGTTTTCCTCTAGTGCTTCACTTATATCTTTTAGAGCACGGTGGTGGATTTGCTTTATAGAAACTATTGATCTCTCATGCTTCACTAATATTATTTTGAGAGTCTTAAAAAAGCATCGCAATTTGCTTTAATTAATATCATGAGAAATTTGATGCTTGATAATTGTTTTGAGATATAAAGGTGGT
This sequence comes from Aegilops umbellulata, assembly GCA_032464435.1. Classification (NCBI taxonomy): domain Eukaryota; kingdom Viridiplantae; phylum Streptophyta; class Magnoliopsida; order Poales; family Poaceae; genus Aegilops; species Aegilops umbellulata. The sequence goes on from CP136059.1 coordinate 6,263,400, forward strand.
AATATCATAGTTGTGCTAGTTGAGTAATTGTGGAATTGAAAAATACATGTGTTGGAGTTTGTGATTCCCGTAGCATGCCGGTATGGTGAACCATTATGTAAAGAAGTCGGAGCATGAAGTATTTGTCGATTGTCTTCCTTTGTGTGGCGGTCGGGATCGCGCGATGGTTAACTCCTACCAACCCTTCCCCTAGGAGCATGCGTAGTAGTACTTTGCTTCGAGGGCTAATAAATTTTTGCAATAAGTATATGAGTTCTTTATGACTAATGTGATTCCATGGACTATACGCACACTTACCTTTCCGCAACTTTCTAGCCTCTTCGATACCGTGCATTGCCCTTTCTCACCTTGAGAGTTGGTGCAAACTTCGCCGGTGCATCCAAACCCCGTGATATGTTACACTCTATCACACATAGACCTCCTTATATTTTCCTCAAAACAGCCACCATACCTACCTATCATGGCATTTCCATAGCCATTCCGAGATATATTGCCATGCAACTTTCCACCATTTCATTTATCATGACATGTTCCATCATTGTCATATTGCTTTGCATGATCATGTAGTTTACATTGTATTTGTGGCAAAGCCACCATTCATAATTCTTTCATACATGTCGCTCTTGATTTATTGCATATCCCGGTACACCGCCGGAGGAATTCATATAGAGTCATATTTTGTTCTAAGTATTGAGTTGTAATTCATGAGTTGTAAGTAAATAAAAGTGCGATGATCTTCATTATTAGAGCATTTTCCCAAGTGAGGAAAGGATGATGGAGACTATGATTCCGCCACAAGTCGGGAGGAGACTCCGGACTAAAAAAAGAGGCCATAAAAAAAGAGAAAAGGCCCAAATAAAAAAAGTGAGATAAAAAGAGAGAAGGGACAATGTTACTATCCTTTTACCACACTTGTGCTTCAAAGTAGCACCGTGATCTTCATAATAGAGAGTCTCTCAATTTGTCACTTTCATATACTAGTGGGAAATTTCATTATAGAACTTGGCTTGTATATTCCAATGATGGGCTTCCTCAAATGCCTGAGGTCTTCGTGAGCAAGCAAGTTGGATGCACACCCACTTGATTTCTTTTTGAGCTTTCATACAGTTATAGCTCTAGTGCATCCGTTGCATGGCAATCCCTACTCCTCACATTAACATCAATTGATGGGCATCTCCATAGCCCGTTGATTAGCCTCGTTGATGTGAGACTTTCTCCTTTTTTGTCTTCCCACATAACCCCTACAATTATACCTTATTCCACCATAGTGTTATATCCATGGCTTGCGCTCATGTATTGCGTAAGAGTTGAAAAGGCTGAAGCGCGTTAAAAGTATGAACCAATTGTTTGGCTAAAACCGGGGTCGTACATGATATGATTATATTGTGCGGGGAAGATGGAGCATAGCCAGACTATATGATTTTGTAGGGATAACTTGCTTTGGCTATGTTATTTTGATAAGACATAATTTCTTAGTTAGTATGCTTGAAATATTATTGTTATTATGTCAACATTAAACTTTTATCTTGAATTATTTCAAATCTCAACATTCATGCCGCAATAAGAAGAATTACATTGAAATTATGCCTAGTAGCATTCCACATCAAAAATTCTGTTTTTATCATTTACCTACTCGAGGACGAGCAGGAATTAAGCTTGGGGATGCTTGTTACGTCTCCAACGTATCTATAATTTTTGATTGCTCCATGCTATATTATCTTATATTTTGGATGTTTATGGGCTTTATTATTCACTTTCATATTATTTTTTGGGACTAACATATTGACCCGGAGCCCAGTGTCAGTTTCTATTTTTTCCCTTGTTTCAGTGTTTCGAAGAAAAGGAATATCAAACGGAGTCGAAAGGGCACCAAACCTTCTGGAGAAGTTATTTTTAGAAGGAAAGCAACCTGGGAGACTTGGAGTCCACGTCAAGAAAGCAACAAGGAAGGCACGAGGCAGGGGGCGCGCCCTCCACCCTCGTGGCTCCCCTGACGTACTTCTTCCTCCTATATATACCCATATACCCTAAAACCTTCGGGGAATAGAATAGATCGGGAGTTCCGCCGCCGCAAGCCTCTGTAGCCACAAAAAACCAATCGGGACCCTGTTCCGGCACCCTGCCGGAGGGGGAACCCTCACCGGTGGCCATCTTCATCATCCCGACGCTCTCCATGATAAGGAGGGATTAGTTCACCCTCGGGGCTGAGGATATGTACCAGTAGCTATGTGTTTGATCTCTCTCTCTCTCGTGTTCTTGAGGTGGTACGATCTTGATGTATCATGAGCTTTGCTATTATAGTTGGATCTTATGTTTCTCCTCCCCCTCTACTCTCTTATAATGGATTGGGTTTTCCCTTTGAAGTAATCTTATCGGATTGAGTCTTTAATGACTTGAGAACACTTGATGTATGTATTGCCGTGCGTATCTGTGGTGACAATGGGATATCACGTGATTCACTTGATGTATGTTTTGGTGATCAACTTGTGGGTTCCGCCCACGAACCTATGCATAGGGGTTGGCACACGTATTCTTCTTGATTCTCCGGTAGAAACTTTGGGGCACTCTTTGAGGTTCTATGTGTTGGTTGAATAGATGAATCTAAGATTGTATGATGCATATCGTATAATCATACCCACGGATACTTGAGTGACATTGGAGTATCTAGGTGACATTAGGGTTTTGGTTGATGTGTGTCTTAAGGTGTTATTTTACTACGAACTCTAGGGCTGTTTGTGACACTTATAGGAATAGCCCAATGGATTGATCAGAAAGAATAACTTTGAGGTGGTTTCGTACCCTACCATAATCTCTTCGTTTGTTCTCCGCTATTAGTGACTTTGGAGTGACTCTTTGTTGCATGTTGAGGGATAGTTATATGATCCAATTATGTTATTATTGTTGAGAGAATTTGCACTAGTGAAAGTATGAACCCTAGGCCTTGTTTCCTAGCTTTGCAATACCGTTTGTGCTCACTTTTATCATTAGTTACCTTGCTGTTTTTATAATTTCAGATTACAAAAACCTATATCTACCGTCCATATTGCACTTGTATCACCATCTCTTCGCCGAACTAGTGCACCTATACAATTTACCATTCTATTGGGTGTGTTGGGGACACAAGAGACTCTTTGTTATTTGGTTGCAGGGTTGCTTGAGAGAGACCATCTTCATCCTACGCCTCCCACAAATTGATAAACCTTAGGTCATCCACTTGAGGGAAATTTGCTACTGTCTTACAAACCTCTGCACTTGGAGGCCCAACAACGTCTACAAGAAGAAGGTTGCGTTGTAGACATCAGCTAACTAATCCCAACAGAAAATACTTCCAGGGGCAAACTGATTCAACCAGGCCCTGGCCGAACCCTAAAGCACCAGGCGAAGGTGCTTCATGGCTACATCATCGTTCCCTCCACCAAACTGCACTGCCACTCCTAATCCATATGTAGGGCTTTGACTCATCGGTAAAATTACTCACTCCCGTCGCCAACCTAAAGTTGGGAGGGATCTGAGCAGCTCGGATGGCTCTACTGAAACACTTGGGCCAAGAAACAAATGCTCTGCTTCCACTAGGACGGTCTCTGTATTGTCCTTCCCTGTGTGCTCGGCCCGTGTCGACCAAACTCTGCACGAGGAGTGACCTCGCGTCAAACCCAGGCTCTCTTCAATCGACTAGAGCTCTCCGCTCGTCACCATACAGGCTCCTGTCATCATATCGCCGGGGCGCGTACAACGGAGGGGGCAAAAGCACTCGACGGTGGTTATCACGGGGATATCAATGATCATACTGCTCGTGTCCTCGACCCAAATACTGACCCTGGCGGTTACCACAGTCTTCATGCCATAGAAGCGATCTTGGACTATGTGTCGATTGAACTGTGTCTGCAACCACAGATCTACTATGATTTTCTATTACACGACTGAGAAACAACCGAGTTTTGTTCTCTAGCTGCCCGGAGCAGCGCTCGGATCTGCAACAAACCTGTACCAGCTTCTGAACGAGAAGGCTGAATTGACGCTGCTATGCGTGCAGCTGATGAGACATTTTGAATTGGAGTACGGGATACCCGAGGTTCAGGTGGAAACAGTTGTCGTGGCCGTTGAATGGATCCAGCGATCTGCTGGTGGGCGCGTTCGTCGAGTGACTTTTGGAGATTCTTTAGACGCGTACGCTCAACCAAGGTGGCCAAGTGCATAGTTTCCAAGGCCTGAACCTCGGAGGTCTCCCAAATGATGGGGGTCTAGAGCGCCTGGACGTTGTGGCGATGCAGCTCCTCCCTTTGCTCTGTAGTGAGGGCTTGCGGATAGTATTCGTCATGATCACGCGCTGGGTCATCTCCGCCACCGCTGCTGCCACTGCGGCGATATCTGGGTGGGCTACACGGGGAGTCGACCATGAGAACTTCCTCCACTAGGTTGTTGCTCTCGCACTCGGAAAGAGTGTCCGAGTGAACAGCCGACAGATCGAACAACCCGTAGAGAGATTTGTCGGGCTCAATTGCCGCGACCTGAGGGGTGGTCGACTGTCGAGCCACCGCATGCTTCACCCTCCACTAGAGCCGCGATCGACCAGATCACTTGTGAGGGCGAACAGCAGGGAGCGAAGATGCCGCGGGAGCCGACCGATACTTGGTCGATGGCTGCCGTGAAAGGACGCCGCGAGCGCACACGCGATAGTGTGTCGCCTCGCGGATGGTGAGAGTCTCGATGTCGAGGGGGGCTTCTTGGAGCCAAACGGAGTCGTTGGCGATGAAAACAAGCGCTCCGAGGTGGACCTCGTGGCCCAGGGACAAACCACCATCGGAAACCATGTTGATGGAGATCAGAAAAACTGCAACCTCATCGGAGGTCGCTAAGACGCCTGCCCCAAGGTGGGCGCCAACTGTCATGGGAGTCTGACATTAAGATTATGGGGTACGTAGGATGAGGCAAGGCCCTAGCTATGACAAGGTTGTACATGCAATTTTACGAGTTCAGGCCCCTCTCGGAGGAGGTAACAGCCCTATGTCTCGGTGCCTCGGAGGCTTGTCGACTAGATTATGTGTGAGAGTTACAGGGGGTGTGAACCCTAGTGTCAGAGGAGGCGGTGGCTTATATAGAGTGTGGCAGGCCCCTCCAGCCCTCGGTTACACAGGGTTCAATGTGAATTAAGACATGGGTGTTACTTGTAAAGCCATCTATTAATGGTCTTGATGACTAAAGAGTGAACGCCTAACTGTTGCCATTCTGTGGTGGCTTTAGATCTTCTGTACTCCAAGTGGTTCTTCGTATGGTCGAGTGACATTTCTGTGGTCGAGTGGAACTAAGGTATCTGAGTGGAATATACTGTCGGGTGGATTTCACTTCATGGTGATTTCAGTCGGTGTCTTTTGTTGCCTTCTGTTGGACTTTGAATGTCTTTGACCGTAGGGAAGTGTCCATGGGTAGCATGTCTAGGTCAGGCCTAAGACCCTACCCTAGGTACATGTCATCGTCAGTCGGACCTTCACAGCTTCGGAGACTACTGTCGGGTGGATGAACCACGGGCAGGCAATGGAACTCGGATCCTTTTCAATAACATCGGGACCGGCATCGCCCCTCAATTCAGTCCACACATGGCCAGGTTCATCAACCCGGCCAAGTCCCTCAACCCCGCCTAACTCTTCGACCCAGCCAAGACGGCAACCCGGCCCTGCCGGCTCGCACAAGCCGGCCGAACCCGGCAAACCAAGACTTCTCCAGCAAGCCAGCTCCCCCGTGGTGTGTTCCTCAACCCAGCCATGGGTCAGCTGCCGTCCCATCCAAGGCGTGTGATGGGACGAGTCTCCATTAAGGGGATGAGCGAGGCAATAGTGCCCCAACAACTCCTTTGACCGGCAGAGGGTGGCAATAGTGCCCCACCTGCCCCGCTGACCGAGGCCGGCGTGGCTACAACGCACCGATCGTCATTGCTGACGCTAGTAGACGTCGACCTGGTGGTGCACCAATGTAGCGGACTCGACTTGGTCACTCTGTGATGATCGACATGACGGAGATCAGTGCTTCCTGGCAAAGGGGGTCCGCGCCCGGAGAACCCGGCGAGCCCTGACATCCTGTGGCTCCCAACACCGGCTTCCCGAACGATGACAACCCGGCCCCACGGCTTTGTAACTTTACCATTGTAACCCTAGGGTGTTGACCTATAAAACCCCCCAGGAGCCCTCATGTACACGGGCAGCAAACGCATGCATACAACACACCACACACTCACCCCGATCAGTAGAACACACACAAGGATAAGGAGCAGCATAAGCCTTGGTCTGGCTTCCTTCCTCCTCCAAACAACTCTAGGAGCAACGTTGTACTGATACATATAAACCACACTTGGCAAGACTAGGGGTGTTATCTCTCGGGAGAGTCCCGGACCTGGGTATGTCTTACACCCCATGCTCGCTCATGCCGACCTCGCCTCTAGAGCCCATCGGTGCCCTCGATCCTCCTCCTCTCTTTAGCCATCCTTTGGCATCTGCCGTGCGCCCACCATGACACACTTGCTAGAAAATCATTACTATCACGGTTACCATTACTATTGTTGTTGCTACTACTATCACAACTATCATACTACTTTGCTACTGATCACTTTGCTACAGATAATTAATCTCCAGGTGTGGTTTAATTGATAACTCAGCTGCTAATACTTAAAAAAAATTCTTTGGCTCCCTGTCGGTGTCAAAACCGGCGGATCTCGGGTAGGGGCTCCCGAACTGTGCGTCAAGGCCGGATGGTAACAGGAGACAAGGGACACGATGTTTTTACCCAGGTTCGGGCCCTCTCGATGGAGGTAATACCCTACTCCTTCTTGATTAATATTGATGATATGGGTAGTACAAGAGTAGATCTACCACGAGATCAAGGAGGCTAAACCCTAGAAGCTAGCCTATGGTATGATTGTGTATGATGATGGATGTCCTACGGACTACAACCCTCCAGTTTATATAGACACCGGATAGGGTTAGGGTTACACAGAGTCGGTTACAATGGTAGGAGATCTTGAGTATCCGCATCGCCTAGCTTGCCTTCCACGCCAAGGAAAGTCCCATCCGGACACGGGACGAAGTCTTCAATATTGTATCTTCATAGTCCAGGAGTCCGGCAAAGGTATAGTTCGGCTACCCGAACAGCCCCTAATCCAGGACTCCCTCAGTAGCCCCTGAACCAGGCTTCAATGACGATGAGTCCGGCGCGCAGATTGTCTTCGGCATTGCAAGGCGGGTTCCTCCTCCAAGTCCTTCATAGAAGATTGTAAACACCAAAAATAGTGTCTGGCTCTGCAAAATAAGTTTCCACATATTGCCATAGAGAGAATAATATTAACACAAATCAAATCTGCTGACGTATTCCGCAGTGCGTCATCACACCACGACCAAGCTCTTTATACAAATTGTTTTCACTTTTCCACCTCAGCACGTTTAGCGAGGCAGTTTCCTTGGCATGTCTTGTCAAAGCAGAGATCGTGTGCCCCTTTTATGGGATTCTCATCAATACGGACGCGGGTAACCCAATCGTGCCAGTTAGCATGTTCCCTCGATTAAAGGCAAGTCCAAAACGGTTACGGGGAGGGCTCTTGGTATTCAACCTCTTATAAAGAGACCAAGTCCCCGCTCCTTTTCTTAATCTTAAACGAGTTCGCCTGTCGCCTCGAGTTCCAACACCCCAGGCTCCAGATTCTAGGCGCTTCAGACCTTCGACAATGTCCGGCTCTGACCTTCAAGGTCGATGGACGCCTTCCTCCGTCACGGAGGAGGACGTATTAAGGTTGAGGGAGGCTAAGTTCCTGATCGGCGAGATTTCGCATAGGTTGCCTGCTCAAGGACAGGTTATTCCCAGTCCCCAGCCCGGCGAGAGCGTGGTGTTCATGTCTCACTTCCTCCGAGGGTTAGGCTTCCCCATGGATCCCTTTGTGAGGGGACTATTGTTTTATTACGGGCTGGATTTTCATGATTTAGCTCCGGAGTCCATCCTCCATATCTCCTCGTTTATCGTCGTGTGTGAAGCGTTCCTCCATGTTACCCCTCACTTCGGATTATGGCTCAAGACCTTCAAAGTGGAGCCGAAGATGATCGAGGGACGGCACGCAGAGTGCGGAGGCGCTGTCATAAGAAAAAATGCCGATGCTCCATGGCCCGAGGGCTCTTTTCAAGAGGAGCTAGGCTTGTGGCAACGAGAGTGGTTTTATATCACCGCTCCCCGGGGCACCACATGGGTGGCGCCTCCTGCCTTTCGCTCGGGTCCCCCACCACGGCTAGCGTCGTGGATCAACATAGGGTTAGATTAGGGTTTGCCCAAAGACGTACCCTTGCTGCAGGGCCGCATTAAGGATCTCTTGGAAGGAGACCTCAACCTGGTCAAGGTGACGCAGGTCATGCTGATTCGCCGGACACTGCTCGGCAAACGTCGCCCCCTTCGCCTGTGGGAGTTCAATCCATAGGGACCACGAGCTCTCCGGGATTTTATGAGCGCGACGCCCGCGGAGATGTATAAACTGTTCTTCGGATCACAAGAAATGTGTCCGGATTTGACCGAGGACGCAGGCCTAAGCCGCAATCGCCCGGATACTCAAGTAAGTAACCTTGTGTCCGGACCTTCTATCCGTATAATTATCATAAACTTGCCCTTAAAAGAGCTCCCCCTTTTAAACAGGAGTGGACAGCGAAGGCGAAGCTGATCAGGTGTCCGGCTCCCCTTCCCGAAACTAGGCGGGTCCCGTGCTAGTCAGGATGCTGGAGGTAGTGCCTTTGGAGGGAAGTAAGGGGGAGGACAAGGAAACTATGGCCTCCTCGAAGTAGGCTGCTCCAAAGGGAGGAATCAACGATTCCTCTCCTAGGGGAAAGAAGAGAGCCACCTCTGACGATCCGGAGATCGTGGTCTCGAAGCGGGGGAAAAGATCCTCGTCAGAGGGCCCGACGCCGGGGAGTTCCTCGACTGGACTACATACTCAAGGAGATTAGCCCTCCAGTGAGCCGTAAGTAGAGAAAGATTTTCCTTTCGAGGGATGAGAGAAATCCGTGATTTATATCCGAGAAATTTAACCGAATTTTACCTTGTAGTTCGGACCTCAGCCCTTCTCAGCAGAGCTCGTCTTTGGGGGATCTTCTTCCGGAGATGATGGAGAGCGGGACGCCTCCTTCTGCTGTGCCGCCTAACGAGGCGGGCGACCCTGAGGTGTCGTCACGGAGGGTTTCTCCGAGTCCGGCAGGGGTGGAAGATAGCTATGGGCCCCCCGAAGTTCTCCGCGTCCGGCCTTCGAAAGAGGTCATGGGACGAGTCCGGCACCTTCTGGTGCTCGGCCGGAGGAGCTAAAGGTTCTGCTAGGGCGAGCTTCTATTTCAGAGGAGCACCGTGCATTAATGGGCACGGTGATTGAAAGGATTTCGTCCGCAGAGAGCGGATTGCGTGAGGCTGTCGAAAGTTTATTGACGGGTTTTGAGGTACATTAGATAATGTATACTTTTGTCAGTTGCGCATAAACGAGATGCGCCCTATGTAGATAGTAGCCCCTGAGACTCTGCATGTCGTCAAGAAATGACGACACGCGGAGGATCATAACCCCAGGTCTAAAATGTCTCCTTTTAATGTAGGCCGCAGGGTGTCCGGAATCAAGCCGGACTGCTGGTTTTGCCGAACTAAAGCGGCAACTGGACGTGGCAGATGCCGACATCGCGCTTGTTAACAAGCGGTTGGATGAGCTCAAGGTATGTGATTCCTCGGGCAGCATTAGGTAAGAAGAGTTTTATGCCAGTATCTTACCATGTGTGTGCTTGACGCAGATGGTGCGGCCGCCGTGGAGAGTCTTAGGGCAGAACTTGCCCGAGCTAAAGATCAAGCCAGGAGAAGTGATGCGGCTGCCAAGAAGGCCCTTGAAGAGCTGAGAGCCGAACAGGCTGCTCATTGCCGAAGCAAGGAAGAGATGGCTAGTATGGCCGAAAAGTTAAAGAGCACTGCATACCGTTGCAGTCTTCTTGAGAAAGAAGACCAGGCGAGACAGGCGGTCCTAGAGAAGGCCGTTGCTGATGCCAAGGACGCGCGCTCTGCGATGAGAGCTACAAAGGAGGAGCTGCGTCAGGCCGAACAGATTGCGGCTGGAAAGCCCTTCATGCCGCGGAGAAAATTTTGCGATCCGAAGTTTGCTCCGTTGGACCAGATGTGGAGTGTGGAGGACACCTATTTGGATTTGGCAGCGAGTGCTGCTGAGGCGACCGAACACTTCCGAGATCTGGAAGATCGTGAAGTGGAAAAACTGTTCTGGTCACAATTTCACAATCCAGAGCGTCCACTGGCAGTGGACGATCGTTTGGCTCAATGGGCCGAACTTAATAGGTTGTCCGGACTCGCCATGAAGTATGTCATGGGTCATCTGTGGCCGGAGAGGTCGGAGCCGAAGAGTTATTTTAGCTTGGTGCAGCAATTTCTTGACGCAGTGCCGCGCATAAATGCAATGAAGAGGTCGGCGTGCATATAGGGTGCAAGGATGGCTCTTGCCCTTGTCAAGACATACTGGGCAGATATGGAGACCACCGTTATTGCGTCCCAAGATTCGGATAAAAGCCGAGTGTCCCCCGAGCACTATTTTCAGGAAGTCCTTGAAGGCGCTCGTGTAATAGAGACACAATGCTCGAAGGATGCTATGTTATTATAGCATATGTAATGATGAAGTAATATTTTGATAAACTGTAGTGGCCTTTTTATACTTGTGCCTTCAAGTATTGTGAACACCTCCTGTGCGACCATTTAAAATATATGTATAAAATCTGAAAGATTGCAGTCGTTGGCTTCAACCCCCACGCACATAGTGCGGGGGTGCTCGCAGAAGACGCATTTTCACTCTTAACCCAACGTCTTGGTCGTATAAAGGAGGTGATAGCGCAGCGGGCCAGGCATCCGGACTATAATGCTTTAACACTTTCACTTAGCCATAGGAGCTTGACAGTGGGACTATTTAGGTAGCCCATTAGTGGCGACTGCGCTCGCCCGACTTTGGGGCGCGTATGTGCCTGACCGGGAAGCGGCCCTTCGTTAAAGCAGAGGAATCCAATAGATTCCAATAGGTCATCGAGTGGCTGACCAGTCTCACGCTACATCATGACAGTCAGTTTTCGGCTTTCTCTACTGAGGTGCTCGCCCGGCCGAACCGGGGCACAATCGCAGTAGTTCTCCTGGTGCTACCTTAGGCGATAGAGAGGAACGTAAGGTAGCCGAACACAGGAGCCGGGCAACCCAACATTTGACCAAAGACATGATTCGGAGTTGATGCATATAATGCCAAAACTCGCGACGCCGAACACTCCCTAAGGTGTTCGGTCTTTACGAGTGCGGGCTAAACAACACTCTTCGCTAAAAAAGCCCCTAGTGTCCAGGTACGTGCAAAAAATTCTGACGTGGCCACATGCCAAGACGCCAGCCTCCTCCTTGGTTATATCGAAAAAAACTAGGGGGTGTGTTGCAACAAGAGACAGTAAAAAAGGTTTATGCAGGGTCTTAATCTGAAAAGAATCCTTTAGGACGGGTCCCTACTGCACGTCTGCGCCTGTGTCTCCGTTGTTCCGTATCTTGGACGGGTGCCGCACGACGTTCATCCGTAAAAGAGAGGAACTAAATTGAAAACGGGTCGTGCCGAACAAAAGGTTTTAAAATAAATGAAGTATAATGTAAAATGTAAAGTTGAGCTTTATTGTCTCTGCGTGTAGCCCCTAGTACGGGGGTTTATGGCCTCTAAGCCTGCATTAATGATGGACTTGTGCCGAACTCGTCTATTCCGCGTTCGTGGCCTTTAATGACCTATGTCGAAAAGTTTTTTGGCTGGTGATGCCATTCTATTGTGCGGCTGTCTAAGCGGCCGCACAGCCCTCCGCTTTGGGGAGGCGCACTCTAGTGCTTCCCCTTCAAAGAGATGATGCCTTGTGGACCGGGCATCTTAAGCGTGAGAGATGCATAGTGCGGTATTGCGTTAAAGTGAGCGAAAGCTTCGCGTCCCAGTAGTGCTTGATAGCGACTTGAAAACGGGACGACATGGAAGGTCAGCTTTTCGCGACGGAAGTTATCGGCAAAGCTGAATATAACATCGAGTCGGAGAAAACCCATACAATGGGTGTCCGGACCAGGTGCTACCCCTTGAAAGGAGGTTTTTCTTCGGCGGATTCTTGCTGGGTTTATCCCCATGTGATGGATTGTATCCTGATATATCAGGTTTAGTCCACTGCCGCCTTCCATAAGGACATTTGAAAACTGGAATCCGCCAATTATTGGGTCGAGTATCAGGGCAGTCCAGCCTGCGTTTTTGATATTTCTAGAATAGTCTAGCTGATCAAAGGTGATTGGTTTTAATAACCAGTGGCGGGACCCCTTGGGGATAGGTCATATTGTGCGTACCTTTATGGGTGCCACACGTTTTGTTACGTGAAGTAAGTTCACTGTTTTTACTTCTTTTGGGAAGTTCTTTTGTCTCCTGGTGCTCTGCTTCTGGGGTTCGTCCTCGTCTTCGCTTGGTGTGTCGAGCCCCTTGTGTTCGACATTGAGTCTGCTGGATTGTTTGAAAACCCAACAATCTCTGTGGGTATGGTTAGCAGGCTTCCCCGGAGTACTGTGTATCTGACATATCCTATCCAGGATTCTATTTAAGTTGGACGGATCATCCCTATTATCCTGGAGGGGTGGTTTTGTCTGATTTTGTCGCGAGCCTTTGAATCCGGCATTGACTGCCGTGCTCTTCGGACTTTTTTCTTTAGTTCGGCGACGATCCTTGTTGCGTTGCGGTTTTCCGTTTCCATCCCTAGTTTCGGATGTACTTGGGTCGCTGGGGCTGCATCTTGCCAACCAGCTGTCCTCTCCTGCGCAAAAGCGGGTCATGAGGCTTGTGAGTGCGGCCATTGTTCTTGGCTTTTCCTGACCGAGGTGTCTGGCGAGCCATTCGTCTCGGACATTATGCCTGAAAGCTGCTAAGGCTTCAGCGTCCGGACAGTCGACTATCTGATTCTTTTTAGTAAGGAATCTATTCCAGAACTGCCGAGCTAATTCTCCGGGCTGTTGAGTTATGTGATTGAGATCGTCTGCATCCGGAGGGCGGACATAGGTCCCTTGAAAATTTGCTCGGAAAGCATCCTCGAGCTCTTCCCAACTTCCAATTGTGTTTTCGGGAAGGCTTTTAAGCTAGTGCCGAGCTGGCCCTTTAAGCTTAAGGGGTAAATATTTAATGGAGTGGAGATCATCTCCTCTAGCCATATGTATATGGAGGATGTAGTCCTCAATCCAGACTCCGGGGTCTGTTGTTCCATCATACGCCTCTATGTTGACGGGTTTGAATCCTTCGGGAAATTCGTGGTCCAGAACCTCATCGGTGAAACATAGGGGATGTGCGGCGCCCCTATATTTGGGTGTGCCGGATTCTGACGATGCCTTTTTTGCATTGCTTACAATAGCTTGTTTTCTTGGCCCATAAATGGACCTGGCTGGGCCATGATGCAAATCTTTAGGTGGGTCGCATACCGATTTAAGTGCGGTGCCACTTGCCGCCTTATGGGGTCGTCTATCCGACCGTATGGCTTTCTTATTTTTTGAATGCGAGGGCTCTAGGGCCTCTTCATCGAATTCGGGCAATAGCTTTCTCTTTGGATAGCTTTTAGTACGGCGACTGTCGCCGTATTTATCTGCGGTGTTGATTACTTTATTCCATCTAATACAGAGTGCATCTTCCGCTGTCTTTAGCTTCCGCTTCTGCTTTTTCAGGCTGCGTGCAGTTGCAACGAGCCTCTTGTGGAGACTCTTCTACTCCCTGGATTTATCCGGCGTAAGGTTGTCCGGAATGCCGTTTTCGCCGGGGGAGGGAGTTTCGGTTTCTATATCCGTGTTGCCCTGTTCGGACGGCTGGTCTAATGCCTGCTCATCGTCTACCGGCTTGTCCTGCTCTATGGCTGGGTTTTTATCGAGGCGGGGCTTGGGTCGGCGTTTATGCCGATGCTTTGATTGTTTTCCGGGGGGTCTATCTCCCGTTCCATCCCCTTTTTCCTCGTTGTCATTTCCTTTAGGGGTATCCACCATGTACACATCGTGAGATGCGGTGGCTTTCCAATGCCGTATGAGCGTTGGTTCATCGGTATCTCTCGCATCGTCATCCATGCTGTCGATGTCTGCGGAGTCGAAGTTGAGCACGTTGTTTAGGTTGTCGACGGTGGCTACAAAGTGGGTGGTGGGTGGGCTTTGAATTTCTTCATCATCCGTATCCCATCCTCGCTGACCGTAATTCGGCCAGGGCTCTCCTGATACAGAGAGAGACTTGAGAGAGTTCAAGATGTCGCCAAGAGGCGAGTGCTGAAAGATATCCGCGGCGGTGAACTCCATTATGGGTGCCCAATCGGATTCGATTGGTAGGGGCACGGGGGGTTCGGAGTCCGGATAGGAGTCCGGACCCTCGGAGTCACGGGTCATGCGGAGTGCGGGGCTGGCATTCGGCTCGATTGCCTTTGAGATCGCAGCCCCCGAGGTGACGTCCAACCGCTCATCCTCGATTGGTGTAATAGGCTCCGAGTCTAGGTTCGGAACCGGTGCATGTGCGGCCTCCAGGACACTGTTCGGAGGCAGAGCTAGATCATGCCCCTCGAGATAGTGCGGCGTGCTTGGCTGTGGCTCGAACCCATCGAAGATCAAGTCTCCGTGGATATCAGCCGTGTAGTTTAAGCTTCCAAACCTGACTTGATGGCCAGGGGCGTAGCTTTCGATCTGCTCCAGATGACCAAGCGAATTGACCTGCAGGGCGAAGGCGCTGAAGACGAAGATCTGTCCGGGGAGAAAAGTCTCACCCTGGACCTCATCGTTGTTGATGATCAGAGGGGCCATCGGGCCTAAAGGCGACGACACAGAGGAACTCTCAATGAAAGCACCAATGTCGGTGTCAAAACCGGCGGATCTCGGGTAGGGGGTCCCGAACTGTGCGTCAAGGCCGGATGGTAACAGGAGACAAGGGACACGATGTTTTTACCCAGGTTCGGGCCCTCTCGATGGAGGTAATACCCTACTCCTGCTTGATTAATATTGATGATATGGGTAGTACAAGAGTAGATCTACCACGAGATCAAGGAGGCTAAACCCTAGAAGCTAGCCTATGGTATGATTGTGTATGATGATGGATATCCTGCGGACTACAACCCTCCGGTTTATATAGACACCGGATAGGGTTAGGGTTACACAGAGTCGGTTACAATGGTAGGAGATCTTGAGTATCCGCATCGCCTAGCTTGCCTTCCACGCCAAGGAAAGTCCCATCCGGACACGGGACGAAGTCTTCAATATTGTATCTTCATAGTCCAGGAGTCCGGCGAAGGTATAGTTCGGCTACCCGAACACCCCCTAATCCAGTACTCCCTCACTCCCCTTGTGTCGAATCAACAAATTTGGGTTGATTACTCTACCCTCGAAAACTGTTGTGATCCCCTGTACTTGTGGGTTATCAAGACCTTTTTCTGGCACTGTTGCCGGGGAGCATAGCTATATTTGTTGAGTCACTTGGGATTATTATCAAATTATCACTATGAAGAATCTGAAGGATGCTAAGAGTAAGATTTTTCCCTCTAAGACGAGGGGATGTAAGGAACTGCCATCTAGCTCCACACTTGATTCACCTTCTGTTATAAGTAAACTTGCAACGCCACCACATGCTATTAATCCTGATATGTCTCAAGTTATTATTGATACCACTTCTGCTATGAATGATATTTATGATGATGATAGTACCTTGCTTGATGATAATGTGCCACTAGGGGAATTTCTTGATGAACAACTTGCTAGAACTAAAGCTTTTGAGAATGCTGAAACTGATGAAATTGTTGAAAATGATGAAGAGCTTAAAATTGAAAATCTTGAAACACCTATTAGAACTAGCCCTCCTAGATATGAATTGCCAAAGGTACCGTAAGGTTATGTTATGTGTGAGGAGGCAACTAGGAATATTCTTGCTTGTAAGGATAGAGATGATCTAGAAAAATTATTATGCAAGTATAAAGAAAAGACTTTGAATGCTAAAACGAAATGCGATACTCAGTTTGCTACTTCACCTATCTTTGTTGACGATAAGGATTATGAACTCTCTGTTGACCCAGAGTTAATTAGTTTGGTCGAATCTGATCCTTTCCATGGTTATCAAACTGAAACTGTTGTGGCACATCTTACTAAGTTGAATGACATAGTGATACATCTCCAACGTATCTATATTTTTTATTGCTCCATGCTATATTATCTTCTGTTTTGGACATTATTGGGCTTTATTATTCACTTTTATATTATTTTTGGGACTAACCTATTAACCGGAGGCCCAGCCCAGAATTGTTGTTTTTTTGCCTATTTTAGAGTTTCGCAGAAAAAGAATATCAAACGGAGTCCAAACGGAATAAAATCTTCGGGAACGTGATTTTCGGAATGAACATGATCCAGAGGACTTGGACACTACGCCAAGAAATCAAAGAGGAAGCCACGAGGTAGGGGGCGCGCCTACCCCCCTAGGCGTGCCCTCCACCCTCGTGGGCCCCACATTGCTCCACCGACATACTCCTTCCTCCTATATATACCTACGTACCCCCAAACGATCAGAAAGGGAGCAAAAAACCTAATTCCACCGCCGCAACCTTCTGTACCCACGAGATCCCATCTTGGGGCCTGTTCCGGAGCTCCACCGGAGGGGGCATCGATCACGGAGGGCTTCTACATCAACAACATGACCTCTCCGATGATGTGTGAGTAGTTTACCTCAGACCTTCGGGTCCATAGTTATTAGCTAGATGGCTTCTTCTCTCTTTTTGGATCTCAATACAATGTTCTCCCCTCTCTCGTGGAGATCTATTCGAGGTAATCTTCTTTTGTGATGTGTTTGTTGAGACCGATGAATTGTGGTTTATGATCAAGTTTATCTATGAACAATATTTGAATCTTCTGAATTCTTTTATGTATGATTGCTTATCTTTGCAAGTCTCTTTGAATTATCAGTTCGGTTTGGCCTACTAGATTGATCTTTCTTGCAATGGGAGAAGTGCTTAGCTTTGGGTTCAATCTTGCGGTGTCCTTTCCCAGTGACAGTAGGGGCAGCAAGGCACGTATTGTATTGTTGCCATCAAGGATAACAAGATGGTTTTTTTTATCATATTGCATGAATTTATCCCTCTACATCATGTCATCTTGCTTAAAGCGTTACTCTGTTCTTATGAAATTAATACTCTAGATGCATGCTGGATAGCGGTCGATGTGTGGAGTAATAGTAGTAGATGCAGGCAGGTGTCGGTCTACTTGTCTCGGACGTGATGCCTATAAACATGATCATACCTAGATATTCTCATAACTATGCTCGATTTTGTCAATTGCTCAACAGTAATTTGTTCACCCACCGTAAAATACTTATGCTCTTGAGAGAAGCCAGTAGTGAAACCTATGGCTCCCGGGTCTATTTTCCATCATATTAATCTTCCAACACTTAGTTATTTTCATTGCCTTTTATGTTACTTTGCATCTTTATCAAAAAATACCAAAAATATTATCTTATCATATCTATCAGATCTCACTCTCGTAAGTGACCGTGTCGGGATTGACAACCCCTTATCGCGTTGGTTGCGAGGATTTATTTGTTTTGTGTAGGTGCGAGGGACTCGCGCATAGCCTCCTACTGGATTGATACCATGGTTCTCAAAAACTGAGGGAAATACTTACGCTACTTTGCTGCATCACCCTTTCCTCTTCAACGGAAAACCAACGCAGTGCTCAAGAGGTAGCAAGAAGGATTTCTGGCGCCGTTGCCCGGGAGGTCTACGCAAAAGTCAACATACCAAGTACCCATCACAAACCTTTATCTCCCACATTACATTATTTGCCTTTTGCCTCTCGTTTTCCTCTCCCCCACTTCACCCTTGCTGTTTTATTCGCCCTCTCTTTTCCGTTCGTTTTTTTCCGCTTGTTTCTTGTTTGCTTGTGTGTTGGATTGCTTGCTTGTCACGATGGCTCAAGATAATACCAAATTATGTGACTTTACCAATACCAACAATAAAGATTTCCTTAGCACTCGGATAGCTCCTCTTACCGATACTGAATCTTGTGAAATCAATGCTGCTTTGTTGAATCTTGTCATGAAAGATCAATTCGCCGGCCTTCCTAGTGAAGATGCTGCTACTCATCTAAATAGTTTCATTGATTTGTGTGATATGCAAAATAAGAAAGATGTGGACAATGATATTGTTAAATTGAAGCTATTTCCTTTTTTGCTTAGAGATCGTGCCAAAGCTTGGTTTTCGTATTTGCCTAAAAATAGTATTGATTCTTGGAATAAGTGCAAATATGCTTTTATCTCTAAGTATTTTCCTCCCGCTAAGATCATCTCTCTTTGAAACGATATTATGAATTTTAAGCAACTTGATAATGAACATGTTGCACAAGCTTGGGAGAGGATGAAATTAATGATACATAATTGCCCCACTCATGGTTTGAATTTGTGGATGATTATACAAAAAATTTATGCCGGATTGAATTTTGCTTCTAGAAATCTTTTAGATTCGGCCGCGGGAGGCACTTTTATGGAAATCACATTAGGAGAAGCTACTAAATTCCTAGATAACATTATGGTTAATTATTCTCAATGGCACACTGAAAGATCTACTAAAAAAGTGCACGCGATAGAAGAAATTAATATTTTGAGTGGAAAGTTGAATGAACTTATGAAATTATTTGCTACTAAGAGTGTTTCTTCTGATCCTAATGATATGCCTTTGTCTACTTTGATTGAGAATAATAATGAATCTATGGATGTGAATTTTGTTGGTAGGAATAATTTTAATAACAACGCGTATAGAGGAAACTTTAATCCTAGGCCTTATCCTAGTAATTCCTGTAATAATTATGGTAATTCCTACAACAATTCTTATGGAAATTTTAATAAGATGCCCTCTGAATTTGAGACTAGTGTTAAGGAATTTATGAATTCGCAAAATAATTTCAATGCTTTGCTTGAAGAGAAATTGCTTAAAGTTGATGATTTGGCTAGGAACATTGATAGAATTTCTCTTGATGTTGATTCTTTAAAACTTAGATCTATTCCTCCTAAGCATGATATCAATGAGTCTCTCAAAGCCATGAGAATTTCCATTGATTAGTGCAAAGAAAGAACCACTAGGATGCGTGCTAAGAAAGATTGCTTTATAAGAGCGTGTTCCTCTAGTTCCTATGAAAATAAAGATGAAGATCTAAAAGTTATTGATGTGTCCCCTATTAAATCTCTGTTTTGCAATATGAATCTTGATAATGATGGGACTGAATATGATCCACCTTTACCTAGAAGGCGTTCCAAAAAATCGGAGTTTTTAGAGCTTGATGCTAAAATTGATAAAAGTGCAATTGAAGAGATCAAAACTCTAGATGTTAATGAACCTACTATTTTGGATTTCAAGGAATTTAATTATGATAGATGCTCTTTGATAGATTGTATCTCCTTGTTGCAATCCGTGCTAAATTCTCCTCATGCTTATAGTCAAAATAAAGCTTTTACCAAACAATCGTTGATGCTTTGATGCAATCTTACGAAGAAAAACTTGAGTTGGAAGTTTCTATCCCTAGAAAACTTTATGGTGAGTGGGAACCTACTATTAAAATTAAGATTAAAGATCATGAATGCTATGCTTTGTGTCATTTGGGTGCTAGTGTTTCCACGATTCCAAAGACTTTATGTGATTTGCTAAGTTTCCGTGATTTTGATGATTGCTCTCTAATCTTGCACCTTGCGGATTCCACTATTAAGAAACCTATGAGAAGAATTAATGATGTTCTTATTGTTGCAAATAGGAATTATGTGCCTGTAGATTTTATCGTTCTTGATATAGATTGCAATCCTTCATGTCCTATTATTCTTGGTAGATCTTTCCTTCGAACGATTGGTGCAATTATTGATATGAAGGAAGGGAATATTAGATTCCAACTTTCATTAAAGAAAGGCATGGAACACTTCCCTAGGAAGAAAATAAAATTACCTTATGAATCTAATATCAGAGCCACTTATGGATTGCCTACCAAAGATGGCAATATCTAAAACTATCCTTGCTTTTATGCCTAGCTAGGGGCGTTAAACGATAGCGCTTGTTGGTAGGCAACCCAATTTTATTTTTAGTTTTTTTGCTTGCCTTTTGCTTCTGTTTAGGAATAAATATGTGTTCTAGCCTCTGGTTAGATGTGTTTTTATGTTTTAATTAGTGTTTGTGCCAAGTTAAACCTATAGGATCTTCTTGGATAATAGTTATTTGATCTTGCAGAAATTTCCAGAAACTTTCTGTTCACGAAAATAATTGTTAAAATCACCAGAGCGTGATAAAATATTGATTCCAATTTCTTCTGATCAATACACAAATTTTTTAGGTCATCCTATTTTGGCTGATTTTTTGGAGTTCCTGAAGTTTGCGTTAATTACAGATTACTACAGACTGTTCTGTTTTTGACAGATTCTGTTTTTCGTGTGTTGTTTGCTTATTTTGATGAATCCATGGCTAGTAAAATAGTTTATAAACCATAGAGAAGTTGGAATACAGTAGGTTTAACACCAACATAAATAAATAATGAGTTCATTACAGTACCTTGAAGTGGTCTTCTTTTTTCTTTCGCTAACGGAGCTCATGAGATTTTCAGTTGAGTTTTGTGTTGTGAAGTTTTCAAGTTTTGGGTGAAAGCTTGGATGGATTATGGAACAAGGAGTGGCAAGAGCCTAAGCTTGGGGATGCCCATGGCACCCCCAAGATAATCTAAGGACACCAAAAAGCCGAAGCCTGGGGATGCCCCGGAAGGCATCCCCTCTTTCATCTACTTCCATTGGTAACTTTACTTGGAGCTATATTTTTATTCACCACATGATATGTGATTTTCTTGGAGCGTCTTGTATAATTTGAGTCTTTGCTTTTTAGTTTACCACAATCATCTTTGCTGTACACACCTTTTGAGACAGACACACATGATTCAGAAATTATTAGAACACTCTATGTGCTTCACTTATATCTTTTGAGTTATATAGTTTTTGCTCTAGTACTTCACTTATATCTTTTAGAGCACGGTGGTGGATTTGTTTTATAGAAACTATTGGTCTCTCATGCTTCACTTAGATTATTTTGAGAGTCTTAAATAGCATGGTAATTTGCTTAAATAAACCTAATATGCTAGGTATTCAAGATAAGTAAAAAACTTTCTTATGAGTGTTTTGAATACTAAGAGAAGTTTGATGCTTGATGATTGTTTTGAGATATGGAGGTAGTGATATTAAAGTTGTGATAGTTGAGTAGTTGTGAATTTGAGAAATACTTGTGTTGAAGTTTGCAAGTCCCGTAGCGTGCACGTATGGTAAACGTTATGTAACAAATTTGAAATATGAGGTATTCTTTGATTGTCCTCCTTATGAGTGGCGGTCGGGGACGAGCGATGATCTTTTCCTACCAATCTATCCCCCTAGGAGCATGCGCGTAGTGCTTGGTTTTTTATGACTTGTAGATTTGTGCAATAATTATGTGAGGTCTTTATGACTAATGTTGAGTCCATGGATTATACACACTCTCACCTTTCCATCATTGCTAGCCTCTTCGGTACCGTGCATTGCCCTTTCTCACATTGAGAGTTGGTGCAAACTTCGCCGGTGCATCCAAACCCCGTGATATGATACGCTCTTTCACACATAAACCTCCTTATATCTTCCTCAAAACAGCCACCATACCTACCTATTATGGCATTTCCATAGCCATTCCGAGATATATTGCCATGCAACTTTCCACCGTTCCGTTTATCATGACACGTTCATCATTGTCATATTGCTTTGCATGATCATGTAGTTGACATAGTATTTGTGGCAAAGCTACCGTTCATAATTTTTTCATACATGTCACTCTTGGTTCATTGCATATCCCGGTACACCGCCGGAGGCATTCATATAGAGTCATACCTTGTTCTAGTATCGAGTTGTAATCATTGAGTTGTAAATAAATTAAAGTGTGATGATCATCATTTAATAGAGCATTGTCCCAAAAAAAGAGAAAGGCCAAATAAACAAGGAAGGCCCAAAAAAAGAGAAATAAAAAGGGACAATGCTACTATCCTTTTACCACACTTGTGCTTCAAAGTAGCACCATAGTCTTCATGATAGAGAGTCTCTTGTTTTTTCACTTTCATATACTAGTGGAAATTTTTCATTATAGAACTTGGCTTGTATATTCCAACAATGGGCCTCCTCAAGTGCCCTAGGTCTTCGTGAGCAAGCAAGTTGGATGCACACCCACTTAGTTTCTTTTGTTGAGCTTTCATACATTTATAGCTCTAGTGCATCCGTTGCATGTCAATCCCTACTCCTTGCATTAACATCATTCGATGGGCATCTCCATAGCTCATTTATTAGCCTCGTTGATGTGAGACCTTCTCCTTTTTTGTCTTCTCCGCATTACCCCCATCATTATACTCTATTCCACCCATAGTGCTATATCCATGGCTCACGCTCATGTATTGCGTGAAGGTTTATAAAGTTTGAGACTACTAAAGTACAAAACAATTGCTTGGCTTGTCATCGGGGTTGTGCATGATGAGAGCATTCTTGTGTGACGAAAATAGAGCATGACTAAACTATATGATTTTTTAGGGATGAAGTTTCTTTGGCCATGTTATTTTGAGAGGACATAATTGCTTAGTTAGTATGCTTGAAGTATCATTATTTCTATGTCAATGTTGAACTTTTATGTTGAATCTTTTGGATCTGAATATTGATACCACAATTAAGAATAATTACATAGAAATTATGCCTAGTAGCATTCCACATCAAAAATTTTGTTTTTATCATTTTCCCTACTCGAGGACGAGCAGGAATTAAGCTTGGGGATGCTTAATACGTCTCCAATGTATCTATAATTTTTTATTGCTCCATGTTATATTATCTTCTGTTTCGGACATTATTGGGCTTTATTATTCACTTTTATATCATTTTTTGGGACTAACCTATTAACCGGAAGCCCAGCCCAGAATTGCTACTTTTTGCCTATTTCAGAGTTCCGCAGAAAAAGAATAACAAACGGAGTCCAAACGGAATGAAACCTTCGGGAACGTGATTTTCGGAACGAACATGATCCAGAGGACTTGGACCCTACATCAAGAAATCAAAGAGGAAGCCACGAGGTTGGGGGCGCGCCTACCCCCCCCCCCCAGGCGCGCCCTCCAACCTCATGGGCCCTACATTGCTCCACCGACGTACTCCTTCCTCCTATATATACCTATGTACCCCCAAACGATCAGAAAGGGAGCCAAAAACCTAATTCCACCGCCGCAACCTTCTTTACCCACGAGATCCCATCTTGGGGCCTGTTCCGGAGCTCCGCTGGAGGGGGCATCGATCATGGAGGGCTTCTACATCAACACCATAGCCTCTCCGATGATGTGTGAGTAGTTTACCTCAGACCTTCGGGTCCATAGTTATTAGCTAGATGGCTTCTTCTCTCTTTTTGGATCTCAATACAATGTTCCACCCTCTCTCGTGGAGATCTATTCGATGTAATCTTCTTTTGCGGTGTGTTTGTTGAGACCGATGAATTGTGGGTTTATGATCAAGTTTATCTATGAACAATATTTGAATCTTCTGAATTCTTTTATGTATGATTGGTTATCTTTGCAAGTCTCTTCGAATTATCAGTTTGGTTTGGCCTACTAGATTGATCTTTCTTGCAATGCGAGAAGTGCTTAGCTTTGGGTTCAATCTTGTGGTGTCCTTTCCCAGTGAAAGTAGGGGCAGCAAGGCACGTATTGTATTGTTGCCATCGAGGATAGCAAGATGGGTTTTTTATCATATTGCATGAATTTATCCCTCTACATCATGTCATCTTGCTTAAAGCGTTACTCTGTTCTAATGAATTTAATACTCTAGGTGCATGCTGGATAGCAGTCGATGTGTGGAGTAATAGTAGTAGATGCAGGCAGGAGTCGGTCTACTTGTCTCGGACGTGATGCCTATATACATGATCATACCTAGATATTCTCATAACTATGCTCAATTCTGTCAATTGCTCAACAGTAATTTGTTCACACACCGTAAAATACTTATGCTCTTGAGAGAAGCCACTAGTGAAACCTATGGCCCCGGGGTCTATTTTCCATCATATTAATCTTCCAACACTTAGTTATTTTCATTGCCTTTTAGTTTACTTTGCATCTTTATCATAAAAATACCAAAAATATTATCTTATCATATCTATCAGATCTCACTCTCGTAAGTGACCGTGTAGGGATTAACAAACCCTTATCATGTTGGTTGCGAGGATTTATTTGTTTTGTGTAGGTGCGAGGGACTCGCGCATAGCATCCTACTGGATTGATACCTTGGTTCTCAAAAATTGAGGGAAATACTTACGCTACTTTGCTACATCACCCTTTCCTCTTTAAGGGAAAACCAACGCAATGCTCAAGAGGTAGCACATAGCCACCCTTTTTGCTCATGATGAGAAAATTCACTGTTGTTATATTCTCAAATTATTTCCGTTCTCATCAAAGGGTGATGCTAAAGCTTGGTACAATACTCTTTCTCCTGGTTCTGTGTGTAGTCCCCAGGACATGATTTATTACTTCTCTAGAAAATATTTCCCTGCTCATAAGAAACAAGCTACCTTACAGGAAATATTTAACTTTGTGGAAATTGAAGAAGAGAGTCTCCCACAAGCTTGGGGGAGGCTTCTCCAATTGCTAAATTCTTTGCCTGATCATCCTCTTAAGAAAAATGAAATACTCGATATCTTTTATAATGGACTAGCCGATGTTTCTAGGGATTTCCTAGATATTTGTGTTGGTTGTGTTTTCAGGGAATGAACTATTGGGCAAGCTAAAGAATTATTGAAGGACATATTGAAAAATTATGATGATTGGATTCTTCCTGAAGCACCACCTAAATGCACTCCGAAGAAGAGGGGTATCTGATATCTTAGTCCTGAAGATATGCAGGAGGCGAAGAAATCTATGAGAGAAAAAGGTATTAAAGCTAAGGATGTCAAAAATTCACCTCCTATTGAAGAAATACATGGGCTTGACACACCACCACCATGTAAGGTGGTAGAGGTAAATTCTCTAATAAAATTCAATGATAATGATAATCCTCACAATATGCACCCTAGCCAATGCCTTTATGAGTTTGAAAATTACATTAGAAAGCAAGATCACTTCAATGCAAATGTTATGAAACAATTGAAATACAATTATGATATGATTGCTCGCCTGAGTGATTTATCTAGAATATCTAAGGATGTCAGAGGTGCGGGGAAGCATGCTTCTATGGTTCAGACTCAGTTAGAATAAGTTGCTATATCTCAAAAGGAGTTGTTAGATGAAATGAATAATAATATCAATGATCATGCTGTTAGAGTAATGACTAGAGGAGGTAGGATGACTCAGGAACCACTTTATCCTGAGGGACACCCAAAAAGAATTGAACTAGACTCTCAAAGGGTTAACACTGATGCACATAGTCCTTCTAAGAAGAAAAAGAAGAAGAAAAATGATAGGACTTTGCGTGCCTCTAGTGAACCTGAAGTAGAAAAACCTCCTCATAATGATAATGAAGTTTCTATCTCTGATGTTGAAACTCAATCTGGTAGTGAACACTCACCTTCTGATAATGAAAAGATAATGATGAGGTTCGGGAAGATACTCAAGCAAATAAGAAAGAACCAGACAATGATGTTGAGATAGAACCAGCAGTTGATCTTGATAACCCACAACCCAGGAATAAAATATATGATAAAAGAGACTTTGTTGCTAGAAAACATGGTAAGGAAAGAGAACGGTGGGTTCAAAAACCTATGCCCTTTCCACCTAAGTTAAGTAAAAAGAAATATGATGAAGAATTTGAACGCTTCGCTGAAATGCTAAGGCCAGTATTTTTGCTACGCGCTTGACTGATATCTTAAAAATGCCTCCTTATGCAAAGTACATGAAAGACATCATGAACCATAAGAGAAAAATACCGGAAGCTGAAATATCTACCATGCTTGCTAATTATAATTTTAAGGACGGAGTACCTAAAAAACTTGGAGATCCGGGAATACCAACTATACCTTGCTCCATAAAAAGAAATTATGTGAAAACTACTTTATGTGATTTGGGAGCTGGTGATAGTGTTATGCCTTTTAGTTTATATAAAAGACTTGATTTGAATAAACTCACACCTACTGAAATATCTTTGCAAATGGCTGATAAATCAACTGCCATACCTATCGGTATTTGTGAGGATGTGCCCGTTGTTGTTGCTAATGTTACCATTTTGACTGACTTTGTTATACTTGGAGATGCCTGAGGATGACAACATGTCGATTATCCTTGGTAGACCCTTCTTGAATACTGCAGGGGCTATTATTGATTACAATAAAAGCAATGTCACTTTTCATATCAATGGTAATGAGCATACGGTGCACTTCCTGAAGAAACAATTCCAAGTGAATGGTATTAATGTTATTGAAAATTCTCCGACAATCACTATTGGAAGTTTTCAACTACCTCTACCTACTATTAAAAAGAAATATGAAATTTTTATTGTTGGGACATTCATATCCCCGTTGAGGCAACTTAGTGATTTACGAAAGTTCTTCGGTTTCATGCTAATCGAAAGTGGTTGTTAATAAGACCTGATCAACCTTATTAATGTGTCATTTTTGAGAGGTATGAAGTTGATGAATTTAGTGAGCACTACCTTCTCTCCCTACTTTTATTTTCTGTTTTTATTAGTTAAATAAAATAAAATGCCATGTTTTGTCTATTTTCTGAATTTCCCGTGCAATAAAAAATGACCCAAAAATAAAAGTTCTCAGAATGCTATGAAAATTTAATACGATCTTTTTCTTATTTAAGAATTTTTGGTGCAAATAACATCAGAGGGAGGTGCACCAGGTGGGCACAACCCACCTGGGCGCGCCATGACCCCCAGGCGCGCCCTGGTGGGTTGTGGTCCCCATGTGGGCCCCCTCACTTATCTCTTCATCCCACATCACCACCTACCTCTAGAAAAAAATCACCATTGATCTCTCTCTCTCTCTCTCTCTCTCTCTCGTGTTCTTCCTCCCAAACCCGCGGATTTTGATCTCTTTGCTCGAAGCTCCGTTTTCGAAACTGTTTCGAGGGATTGTTGCTTGGTATGTGACTCCTCCATTGGTCCAATTAGTTTTTGCTTTAGTGGTTTATATTTTGAATAATTAGTTACTCTTGGTGCTGCTGTAGATGAGTTTGCTTGTTGAATTCTTAGAGTTCTAACTAGTTTGAATGCTAGCTATGGCCTCTATGCGTCCCTATGAGGAGTTGCTTTCAATCTTGTGAAGTTTTGTGATATTTGCATGATCCCTTCTAACAGGGGTTTAGTTGAACCTAGGCCCGCAGAGTTTGATGGTTCTTACCGTACTCTGACTGGAGGGGATGAGAGAGGGGTGTCGAGCATCACCACCACTGGCATACACTTTCCTACTATGCATTATTTTTCTTTATTCATTGCGAAGTGTTTGCTTGCTAGAGAGAACGTAGGTGCACTCAGTGCCCCAGATTTTGATGTACGTCGTGCACTTTACGGCGACAACACTTATAGCTTGGGAGCTATTGTGGCACGTCACATCCACATTAACAGATCCAAGGGAAAATACATGGTGGTATTTACGCTACTCGCTTAGCGACTCACATTAACATTCTGATACGCCAACATGATTATCATTTGCCCAAGGTTTACCTAGATCGAGCGGCTTTGCCAGACCACCACTTTATTGATAGCGAGAACGCCACTATGGATGTTCCTTACAACTTAGTTTTCAGTGTGGACACTCTTGATGTTATTCCACTGCCTGGAGCTGCTTTGTTTGACCTTATTGCCAGGGGTGGATACATGATTATGCCTGAGGACATCGTCGCCTACTGGAGCAACCTAGCTGCAGCACAGGCGGAGCCTCAGCAGTGGGATCCTCAGGTGCCCGCTCTTCAGCATTCCAACATAGGACCCCATGGTTTCTTCGAATGGTGATTACCATGTTAGGCCAAAAGCCTAATCTTGGGTTAGTACGTATTTCCACCGACATTACATTCATGTTCACACATTTCATTTTAGTTGTCGATGTCCACACTTTTTCATTGTATTATCCATGCTAAATTTACTTTCTCGCTTTCTTCTTGTGTGTTTGAAAAACTGTGAGAACATCCAAAAATATATTTCCTGCTTCTTTTCGGTTTATCTTCCTAGTTTAAATTGTTGTAGAACTAAAAAGAAAACCCAGAAAGATTTCCTTGTTCTTATTTTGCTTGTTGGGAGCTCTCCCGTGTAAATAGTTTTCTCGTTTTTGATTTTTCTTTCTTTAAGTTGCTTTCTTTCGGAAAACCAAAAACTCCAAAAATATTTCAGTGTGTTTCTCTGAATCTCTTTTCTTTTCATTGAGTCATACCAAGGAGAAGACCACGATGAAATTGTTGAGTGGCTCTCATATGCATTATTGTTGATCTAACAAAGAGCCCTTATTACCTTGTCTTCTCCTTTTGAATAAAATGTTTGCAGA
This sequence comes from Aegilops umbellulata, assembly GCA_032464435.1. NCBI lineage: Eukaryota > Viridiplantae > Streptophyta > Magnoliopsida > Poales > Poaceae > Aegilops > Aegilops umbellulata. The sequence goes on from CP136059.1 coordinate 6,291,944, forward strand.
TTCCATCTTAGTCCACGGCACTCTTGCACTATTATTATTTTCATATCGTTTGGTCATGCAAGTGAAAGGCAATAATGATGATATTTGATGAACTGGCCATGACAGAGAGAAACAGGTATGAACTCAGACTTGTTCTGTTTTTGTAAATATGTTTAACCTAGTATCCATGATTCGGCTTATTATGATCAAACATGTTTGCAATGACAATTAAATAAGATAATTTCTCATGCGATGCATAAGTAGCTAGGAGTGGATAATGATTTATCTTGGATGTCAACATTGCGTTAAAATGATTGTGATGTAGTATGATGATATGGTATCCTCCTCTGAATGTTCGAGTGGCTTGACTTGGCACATGTTCATGCATGTAGTTGAATCAAAACCAACATAGCCTCTATGATATTTATGTTCATGGTGTTCATGTCCTACTCATGATAGTATCCAATGTTACTTATGCATAATGCATGTTCATGACCGTTGTTACTCTCTAGCTGGCCGCTTCTTAACCTAATTGTTAGCCTTCGTCTGCACTAAGTGGGAATTCTGCTTGTACATCCAAACCCTGAAACACTAGTTATTCTATATGAGTCCACCATACCTACCTATATGCGGTATTACCCTGCCGCCCTAAGTAAATTTGCATGTGCCACCTCTAAAAACTTCAAATAAATATCCTTTTTGTGTGCCTGTATTGTTCATAGAGCGACAGGAGGTAGTCAGTATCTTCCCTGCTAAGCGGGCTATTCTCATGATGAGTGTTTATTCACTCGTCCTTGCACAAGAGGGGCGGTAATAGGGATTCCCACTCCCAAACTCAAGTTTCAGTTAATTAAACAAAACTCCCTCGGGACTATTGTTGGTATGGACGGTACCCATTGTTTCGAACAAGCCGTGGAGTGTGACAATTGGTGGAGGGGGAGTAAACCTTTACTTTTATCGCTTGGGAACAACCACTAATGTGTTTAGCATGGAAGATACTGATAACTAATGGTCGTGAAGTAAACAAGAAGGGTGCATTTCTCAAAATTTCATTTGCCTCTATTTTAAAAACTTGAGCTCTGGCACCGCTGCAAATCACTGATTCCCTCTTCGAAGGGACTATCTATTTACTTTTATGTTGTGCCATCACCTTCTCAAATAAGCGCCAGAACCTGAGAGCACTGTTTTCATGCTTATGCATTGTGTGTAGCTAATGTTGGGTGCATCATGACTGGATCTTTTCTACCATAAATTACAATGTTTAGTCACTGCTTGAACTTTGGAGGTGCTCTGCATTTAGGTTTTGCGGTCTCAGAAAGGGCTAGCGAGATACCACTATTGTCATATTATATCATGGTTGTTTTGACAACGAGTTGTTGTTTGTGATATCTTATTATTGCTCGCTAGCTGATTATGTCATTGATATGAGTTAATATAATTTCTGAGAGTTATTGTTGACATGGTTAGTTATAATCTTGGCTGAAAACCTGGGTGCTATTTAAGCTTATTTATGTAAACAAGAGCAAAAGAGTTCTTAAAAGTTTTTCTTTTTCACTTTCAGTTTATCAACTGAATTGCTTGAGGACAAGCAAAGGTTTAAGCTTGGGGGAGTGGATACGTCTCCGTCGTATCTCCTTTTCCACATGATTTTCCTCTTGTTTTGGACTCTAATTTGCATGATTTGAGTGAAAATAACCTAGACTCACGCTGTTTTCAGCAGAACTACCATGGTGTTGTTTTTGTGCAGAAATAAAAGTTCTCAGATTGGAACGAAACTTTGCGAGGAATTTTTAAATGTATAAAGATAATTTCTGGAGCCAAGAACCATCGGAGGGGGCACCTAGCCCAGGTGGGCTGTCCCCACCGGGTGGCCCCGCAGACCCTGAAACCGATGCTATAAAATCACATATTTCCAGAAAAAAATTCGGGAGAAAGAATTATCGCGTTACACGAGACGGAGCCGCCGCCGCCTCCTATTCTTCATCGGGAGCCCAAATCTGGAGTCCGTTTGGGGCTCCAGAGAGGGGGATCTTCGATCTTCATCATCACCAATTCCATGATGCTCCCCGCCGGGAGTGAGTAATTCCTTCGTAGGCTCGCTGGTCGGTGAGGAGTTAGATGAGATTCATCATGTAATCGAGTTAGTTTTGTTAGGGCTTAATCCCTAGTATGCATTATGTTTTGACATTGATGTTGCTATAACTTTGCCATGCTTAATGCTTGTAACTTTGGGCCCGGGTGCCATGACTTCAGATCTGAACCATTTATGTTATTACCATTATATCTATGTTCTAGATCTGATCTTGCAAGTTATAGTCACCTACTACGTGTTATGATCGGGCAACCCCGGAGTGATAATAGTCGGGACACTTCCCGGTGATGACCGTAGTTTGAGGAGTTCATGTATACACCGTGTGTTAATGCTTTGTTCCGGTTCTCTATTAAAAGGAGGCCTCAATATCCCTTAATTTCCAATAGGACCCCGCTGCCACGAGAGGGTAGAACAAAAGATGTCATGCAAGTTCTTTCCATAAGCATGTATGACTATTTACGGAATACATGCCTACATTATATTTATCAATTGGAGCTAGTGTCGTATCGCCCTAGGATGTAACTGTCACATGATGAATATCATCCAACAAATCACCGATCCAATGCCTACGATTTTCATACATATTGATCTTCCTAAGTTACTACTACTATTGTTACTGTTGCACTTGCTACGAAATCATTGCTATCACTGTTACCGTTACTATTCCTGTTGCTACTACTATAAAAACTATCATACTACTTTGCTGCAGATAATTAATCTCCAGATGCAGTTGAATTGCCAACTCAGCTGCTAATACTTACAAATATTCTTTGGCTGCCCTTGTGTTGAATCAATAAATTTGGGTTGAATACTCTACCCTCGAAAACTGTTGCGATCCCCTATACTTGTGGGTTATCAGCTTGTGCCAAGCTTGGGGGAGGTACCTTGGTATCATATCACCACCACTATCTTTTGCCTTTATTTATCTTAGTTCAATTTTTAGTTATCTTTTGATTTAGTTGAATAAAAATTTAGTTCAATCTTTCTTCGAGTGTTTTCTTAGTGATCTATTGCTACCTCTTGAGCACTGCATTGGTTTTCCCTTGAACACGAAAGGGTGATGCAGCAAAGTACCGTAAGTATTTCCCTCAGTTTTTGAGAACCAAGGTATCAATCCAGTAGGAGTCTACACGCAAGTCGCCTCGTACCTACACAAACAAATAAGAACCTTGCAACCAATGCGATAAAGGGGTTGTCAATCCCTTCACGGCCACTTGCAAAAGTGAGATCTGATAGAGATAATAAGATAAATATTTTTGGTATTTTTATGATATAGATTGGAAAGTGAAGATTGCAAAGTAAAATAGATTGGGAACTTATATGATGGAAAATAGACCTGGGGGCCATAGGTTTCACTAGTGGCTTCTCTCAAGATAGCATAAGTATTACGGTGGGTGAACAAATTACTGTCGAGCAATTGATAGAAAAGTGCATAGTTATGAGAATATCTAGGCATGATCATGTATATAGGCATAGCGTCCGCGACAAGTAGACCGAAACAATTCTGCATCTACTACTATTACTCCACACGTCGACCGCTATCCAGCATGCATCTAGAGTATTAAGTTCATAAGAACAGAGTAACGCATTAGGCAAGATGACATGATGTAGAGGGATAAACTCAAGAAATATGATATAAACCCCATGTTTTTATCCTCTATGACAACAATACAATGCGTGCCTTGCTGCCCCTGCTGTCACTGGGAAAGGACACTGCAAGATTGAACCCAAAGCTAAGAACTTCTCCCATTGCAAGAAAGATCAATCTACTAGGCCAAACCAAACTGATAAGTCGAAGAGACTTGCAAAGATAACAAATCATACATAAAAGAATTCAGAGGAGATTCAAATATTGTTCATAGATAATCTTGATCATACACCCAAAATTCATCGGATCTCGACAAACACACCGCAAAAAGAATTACATCAAATAGATCTCCAAGAGAATCGAGGAGAACTTTGTATTGAGATCCAAAGAGAGAGAAGAAACCATCTAGCTAATAACTATGGACCCAAAGGTCTGTGGTATACTACTCACACACCATCAGAGAAGCTATGGTGTTGATGTAGAAGCCCTCCATGATTGGTTCCCCCTCTGGCGGAGCATCGGAAAAGGCCCCAAGATGGGATCTCACGGGTACAGAAGGTTGCGGCGGTGTAAATAGGGTCCCGTGGTGCTCTCGGATGTTTTTAGGGTATATGAGTATATATAGGCAAAAGAAGTCAGTTAGGGGAGCCATGAGGGACCCACGAGGGTGGGGGCGCGCCTCCCTGCCTCGTGTCCTCCTCGTTTCTTTCTTGACGTCCACTCCAAGTCCCCTGGATTGCGCTTGTTCCAAAAATCACTCTCCTGAAGGTTTCATTCCGTTTGGATTCCGTTTGATATTCCTTTTCCGCGAAACACTGAAATAGGCAACAAAAAAACAACAATTTGCACTGGGCCTTTGGTTGGTAGGTTAGTCCCAAAAATAATATAAAAGGGTATAATAAAGCCCATTAAACATCCAAAACAGATAGTATAATAGCATGGAACAATAAAAAATTATATATACGTTGGAGACGTATCAAGCATCCCCAAGCTTAATTCCTGCTCGTCCTCGAGTAGGTAAATGATAAAAACAGAATTTTTGATGTGCAATGCAACCTAGCATATTTTTCAATGTAATTTTCTTTATTATGGCATGAATGTTCAGATCTGAAAGATTCAAGATAAATGTTTAATGTTGACATAAAAATAATAATACTCCAAGCATACTAACTAAGCAATTATGTCTTCTCAAAATAACATGGCCAAAGAATGTTCATCCCTACAAAATCATATAGTTTGGTCATGCTCCATTTTCGTCACACAAGAATGCTCTCATCATGCACAACCCCGATGACAAGCCAAGCAATTGTTTCATACTTTAGTAATCTCAAACTTTTTTCAACTTTCACGCAATACATGAGCGTGAGCCATGGACATAGCACTATGGGTGGAATAGAGTATAATGATGGGGGTTATATGGAGAAGACAAAAAAGGAGAAAGTCTCACATTGACACGGCTATTCAACGGGCTAGGGAGATGCCCATCAAGTGATGTCAATGCAAGCAGTAGGGATTGCCATGCAACGGATGCACTAGAGCTATTAATATATGAAAGCTCAACAAAAGAAATCAAGTGGGTGTGTATCCAACTTGCTTGCTCACGAAGACCTAGGGCAATTGAGGAAGCCCATTGTTGGAATATACAAGCCAAGTTCTATAATGAAAAATTCCCACTAGTATATGAAAGTGACAAAACAAGAGACTCTCTATCATAAAGATCATGGTGCTACTTTGAAGCACAAGTGTGGAAAAAGGATAGTAGCATTGTCCCTTTTTATTTCCTTTCTTTTTTTTTTCATTTTTTGGGTCTTTATTTTTTTATTTGGCCTAGCCTTTCTTCTTTTTTTATTTGGGACAATGCTCTATTAATGATGATCATCACACTTGTATTTATTTACAACTCAATGATTAAACTCGATACTAGAACAAAATATGAATCTATATGAATGCCTTCGGCGGTGTACCGGGATAGGCAATGGATCAAGAGTGACATGTACGATAAATTGTGCATGGTGGCTATGCCACAAATACGATGTCAACTACATGATAATGCAAGGCAATATGACAATGATGAAGCGTGTCATAATAAATGAAACAGTGGAAAGTTGCATGGCAATATATCTCGGAATGGGTATGGAAATGCCATAATAGGTAGGTATGGTGGCTATTTTGAGGAAGATATAAGGAGGTTTATGTGTGATAGAGCGTATCATATCACGGGGTTTGGATGCACCGGTGAAGTTTGCACCAACTCTCAAGGTGAGAAAGGGCAATGCACAGTACCGAAGAGGCTAGCAATGATGGAAAGGTGAGAGTGCGTATAATCCATGGACTCAACATTAGTCATAAAGAACTCACATACTTATTGCAAAAATCTACAAGTCATAAAAAACCAAGCATTACGCTGCTACCTCTTGAGCACTACGTTGGTTTTCCCTTGAAGAGGAAAGGGTGATGCAGCAAAGTAGTGTAAGTATTTCCCTCAGTTTTTGAGAACCAAGGTATCAATCCAGTAGGAGGCCACGCACGAGTCCCTCGCACCTACACAAACAAATAAGATCCTCACAACCAATGCAATAAAGGGGTTGTCAATCCCTTGACGGTCACTTACGAAAGTGAGATCTGATAGATATGATAAGATAATATTTTTGGTATTTTTATGATAAAGATGCAAAGTAAAATAAAAGGCAATAAAAATAGCTAAGTGTTGGAAGATTAATATGATGGAAAATAGACCCGGGGGCCATAGGTTTCACTAGTGGCTTCTCTCGAGAGCATAAGTATTATGGTGGGTGAACAAATTACTATTGAGAAATTGATAGAATTGAGCATAGTTATGAGAATATCTAGGTATGATCATGTATATAGGAATCACGTCCGGGGCAAGTAGACCGACTCTTGCCTGCATCTAATACTATTACTCCACACATCGACCGCTATCTAGCATGCATCTAGAGTATTAAGTTCAAGAGAACAGAGTAACGCTTTAAGCAAGATGACATGATATACAGGGATAAACTCATGCAATATAATATAAATCCCATCTTGTTATCCTTGATGGCAACAATACAATACGTGCCTTGCTTGTAACGCCCCGGATCCGATGCGCCAGGTGTCTGCTAGTTATTCGTTGTCATAGACATGCCATTTGCTTGCGTGTTGCATTTTGCCATGTCATCACTTGCATTGTGTCATCATGTGCATCTCTTTTTGCATATGTGTTCGTCTCATGCATGCGAGCATTTTCCCCGTTGTCCGTTTTGCAATCCGGCACTCATATGTCATCCAGCGTCGCCTTCTTGTCTCTTTTCGTGAGCGGGTGTTAAACATTCTCGGAATGGACCGAGGTTTGTCAAGCAGCCTTGATACACCACCGTCAGAGTGCTTGTCAAGTTTCGTCGCATTCGGAGCTCGTTTGATAGACCAACCGTTAAATATATAGCGGCACTGTTATCGGTATTTTCGCCGGACGTTTTGGTCTCCGGAACAGTCGCCGGGCCTCACTTCTCTTCTCTCCTCTCAGCCCGAGGCCTCTCTTCACAGCCCACCTAGTTCCCTCTCTATCCGGAGTCGCACGATCGCGATCGTACGGCTCGAAAACCTCCTAAAACCCCAACCCTAACCCCTCCTTCGATAAATAGCAGCCCCCCTTGCCATTTTTGTCACCTCTAACCTCCCTCCTTGATTTCCGTGCCTCCCCAATCATCAGCCGCCGCCGTCTCCCACCTTCTCCTTGATTTCTGGCGCCGGCCACCTCCTCAGCGTCAATTGGCAAGTCGCCAATGGGCGCGCTGCACCCGAGCCGCCGTCTGCAGCCTCTCAGGAGGCGCCACGCGTCCCAGCGCCCCCTGCCCGCTCCTCGCCACCGCAGGCCCACCTGGCCCAGGGTAGGCCCGCCCTCGGGCCGCGCCGGGCCTGAGCTACCCGCTCGCGCCGCCCCAGCGCCCGACCTTGCCGCCCTGCCGCTTCGCCGCGCCGGCGATCTCGCCTCCCGCGCGCGCGCCCCACCGCCTAGCTTCCCCGCTCACCGCCGACCTCCGCCGCCGCGGCCACCCCGCCACCGCATGCATCTGCTCCCCTCGACGTGCGCCGCCGCCTCCCACCGCGTCCGGCGCCGCCGCCGCCACCACCGCGAGATCCGATCGCGGGAAGCTAGATTCCGGCCGGATCCACCGCCTCCGCCTCCCACCGGCCTCACTGGAGTCCTCGCGGGCTCGCCGGAGCCCTCACCGCTCGGATCCACCTCACCCCGCTCGATCTTCTCCCCGCCAGATCCGGATCCAGAAAGGTTGACCCCCAAAATTTCGTCCAAGTCCCAAAATATTTCACATTCTGGTGCAGTATTCATCCTGTCATATCTCTGTGCGTGTTGCTCCATTTTGTACGTGTAATATATCGAAATGTTCATTGTGAGATGCTCTTAATTTCGTTACAGTGTGCCATGTTTGTTTGAGTTCATCTTGATGCCCTAATCAACGTTGAAATAGTGCTATATAATGTTGTCTGCTGTAGCTTATTAGAACATGCTCATTTGTCATTTTTGCTTCTTTTCGTGTGATTTTCTTTTGAGCATGTTGTCTACATATTTTGTGAGCTACAATATGCCATCTTTGCTGTGGTGCAATCCACTCTTCATGATATGCCATGTGCTGATTGTTACAAGCTTGCAAAGTAGCCTCCGTGATGTTGCTGATTTCCGGGTCTTGAATTTTACCAAGTCCTGGTCCTGCCGTTATTTTCATGCCATGTATTCTTGTTGCTACAGTGAGATACATGCCTCTTTTGAGTATGTTCAGTAAGTATGTTTTGGACATATGTTCATGATATATCCATCCATGCCTTTGGGTTCATTTATAGCCCGCTATAGAATGTATTAATCTTGCTCTACTTTTGCTATAAAATGTCCCTGGCAGATTGTTTACATGTTAATCAATTTTGCCATGGTTGTTATAGTTGATCCAAGCGTTCTATTAACTTGTTCTTGAAATGCTTAGCTTCATGAACATGTCTTCTTGCTTATGATATGCTTATCTTGTCATGAAATTTCTCTTGGTGAGTGAATCGACCTCGCAAAGTTGCCTTCATGCTGTTATTTATGCCATGCTCTGTTTTTCAGTCTGAATCTGTTTACGAAACTTGCTATGTTTACATGTGTGCCATCATATCGCCTGTGCCTTTTTGTCTCATGGTCACTAAGTGACTTTTGTTATATGAAATTAGTAGATTCATTACAATTCTTAGTTTGCCATTATAATTTCCTGTATCATGTCGTTTGATAGCTCTAAACTTTGTAAGCTGATGTTATTTCTGCCATGTCCTGTGAATTCTGCTAAGTCTGTGAACCTGTTATTATTTGCAATCTTGCCATGTCCTTTTGAGCATGTTCTATTAGTTTATGTAGATAGTTAAGTATTCATGTTTTGTCATGTTTTACCTGTACATCATTTCCATGCCTTTTTGTTCATGTTTTGGTACTGTAGCATGTTGTTTTGGTGCTTGTAATGTGCCTAGTTGCTGTTTTGGACAGCAAGCCCTTTAAACTGATATGGTGTGTATGTGTTGAACCGTTGCTCCGTGTTGAGCGTGCTCTATATGAAACTTGTTTAGTTTTGCATGTATTTTCATGTTACCTTGTTGCATCCATGTTTTGAGGTGTGTGCTTGATGTTTGAATGCTTTTTGCATCGATGCCATGCTTATCTTGTTTTGTTCATATTTTCTAGGCCGTAGCTCCGAATCTAATGAACTTTATATGTAACTTGACTAGAATTTCGTGTAGATCATCTTGGTGCATCTTCACTTGCTGTTTAACAACTTGAACATAAGGGTTATTCAGATCTGGACCAATTTCGAAATTTGCATATGAGGACTTACAGGAATTGTTCTATGTTGTTTCCAGCCTCAGTTAAACTTGCCTTGATGTGTTGTTCTTGTATGCATCATCTCTTGCCATGCATAACTGTTCGCACACGAACACGTCACCGTGTACCTCCAACACCGAGGGTGATGCACCGCAGCTCACGTCGAAGGAGGCCCACCGGAAGCGCGGTACGCAAGACAATCTGGCTGGCGCTTTTGTAGACCCGAAACCCCACACGCGGAGGGACCCCGTCAGGGCGCGCGGCGGCTATGGGCTGCCCTAGGTCGATTCGCTCACCCCTAGAGCCTCGAGGATCGCTGCCCTTCAACACGAAGAACGAACGAAGAACGAGAGAGAAAGAACAAGGGAGAGATGTAAAAACTAGGGTAAAAAGTAGTATATTGATTTGTCGATTGTGTCTGGTTCTGGGCGTCATATTTTGCTCACTGGAGGGTCGCGCTGTGCGGGCTCTAACTTCTGCATATGAATTCGGATTTGAACGATTTATATATCAAAATCGATCGCTTCGACGAGGCGAAAAACTTTCATGTTGAACTTTTTCCATCCGAGATAAGATAAATAACCTTCTGAGCCCATCTTCAACTTATCGTCCGATTGACTATCACAGCCTCCAACCCAGCAAGTTTTGTACTCCGGCAAGGGTTTCACTCCGGCAAGGGTTTCACTCCGGCAAGGTTTGTACTCCGGCAAGGGTTTCACTCCGGCAAGGTTTCCACTCCGGCAAGGTTTGTACTCCGGCAAGGGTTTCACTCCGGCAAGGTTTGTACTCCGGCAAGGTTTGTACTCCGGCAAGGTTTGTACTCCGGCCAGGGTTCCTTTCTGACAAGATTTCCACCCCGGCAAGGGTTTTCTTTCCCACTCAGGGCCGGCCCGCGAAGTGTTGCCTCTAACTTTTGCAGACGAACCCGGACTCTTAACCATGCCAAAATCTGGTGTCAACACATGCCCCCCTGTTTTTCGGCAAAGCTAGCGTGCCGAAAAATAACTTGTACCATGTTTTTTCTAAGGACGATGTCAACACTCCATCGGCCTTTTTATGTGCTTCAGGTGATAATTCCTATATCGGCCATGTTTATGCTTAGGGCGATAATTTTATATCGGCCGTTGATTTTAACTTCTTGTTTACTGTAACGCCCCGGATGTAACTTGCCATATTTGTAATCCAACTCTTGCCATTTTCGGCTATGTGATATGATATTTCCCTCCGTGGTTGGGTTTCCCGTCATTTTTGCATTTTGTTCATGTCATGCATTTCATATCATGTCATCATGTGCAGCGCATTCACATACGTGTTCGTCTCATGAATCTGAGCATTTTCCCCGTTGTCTGTTTTGCAATCCGGCGCTCCTATGTTCCCCGGCGTCCCCTTTTACATTTCTTCGTGAGCGGGTATTAAACCTTCTCAGAATGGACCGAGGTTTGTCAAGCGGCCTTGGTGTAGCACCGGTAGACCGCCTGTCAAGTTTCGGGTCAATCGGAGGTAGTTTGATACTCCAACGGTTAACCGGGTAACCATGAAGGCCTCGTGTGTGTTGCAGCCCAAAACCCCTCCAAATCAGCCCAATAACCCATCTAAGACACTCCCATGTCCTCCGCCGTTCGATCACGATCGCGTGGCCGAAAACCGCACTCCATTTGGAGCTTCCTAGCCCCCTCTATGCCTATATATAGACCCCCCCATTTCCAATCCCGGGTCAAAAACCACCCTAACCCTAAAATTTTCTCCCCCGCGCCGCCGGACGTGTCCGGGCCGCGCCGGACGTGTCCGGGCCGCGCCGGACGCGTCCGCCACCGCGCGCCCGACCAACCAGCGGCTGCCACGTCAGCGCCCAAGCCCGCCGGCCACCGCGCGCCCGCCCGCGGCCCGCCGAGCCCGGGGAGGGCCCCCGCGGCCCGACCGCGCGCCGCCGCCCCGCGCCTCGTCCCCGCCGCCCGCGCCGCCTAGCGCCGTCGCCGCTGCCCTCGTCGCCGGCCTTCGCCGCACGCCGCGCCGCCCGCCCGCGCACGCCGCCTCCCGCGCACGCCGCCTCCCGCGCCGGCGTTCCTCCGCCGCCGCCCGCCATCTCCGGCGCCGACCCCGCTGCCCTCGCGCCGTGGCTGGAGCGCCTCCGCGCCGCCCCGGAGCTTCCTCCGCCTCGCCCCGCCGTCGCCGGCGCCGAATCTGGCCCGGATCCACCTCGCCGCCGCCACCCCGCGCTGCTCCGGCGAGATCCCGTCCATCCTCGGAGTCCGCGCCGCTCGGTTGACTTTTCCCCTCTTTCAAATTTGTCTAAGTCCCGAAATTCTTGCAGTATCGTTGCATGTTCATCGCATCATAACTTTGCACTCATTGCTCCGTTTCGTGCGTATTATATGTCAAAGTGTTCGCCTCGATGAGTACATCATTTCATTCCATTGCATAATTTTCATTTGTGGTCATATTGATGCCCGAAATGCTGTTAGAAGAGGGCTATGTGATGTTAGTTTCTGATTCTTATCAGAACATGCACTTTTGTCATTTTTGCCATGATTGATGTGTGCGTCCTATGAAGTTGAGTCCTACATGTGTTTTGTAATATGCCATGTTATCTTTCCAGAGAATTATGCCATGTATTTTGTGGTCTTTATGGTGACTAGCAGAAACATGCAAACTAGGGTACTTAATATTGCTGATTTCACAGACTTAGTAATTTCACAGTCCCTGCCTGCTGTTATTTTTATGCCATGTGTTCTTATTGTTTCAGAGAGATCTATGCCTCTTCTGAGCATGATCAGTAAGAGTGTTTTGAGCATATGAATTTTCTCTATCCATCCTTGCCTTTGTTTGTATTTATGGAGTGCCATAGCTTGAGTCAATCGAGCTCTACTTTTGCTATAAAATGTTGCTGGCAGATTGTTTACATGTTATTCGATTTTGCCAAGCTTGGTGTAGTTGATCCTTGCATGCTATGATGTTATTCTTGCCATGTCTAGTTCTTATGCCATATCTTCTTGACGTATGTATGCTTAGTTTATCATGCAATGCTCTGTAGTGAGTGCATCGAGCTCACGAACATGCCAACTTGTTATCTGTTTTTGACATGTCCAGTTTTTCTGCAAAGTCTGAAACCTGTAACGAAACTTGCTTAATTGACATGGGTGTTATCAAATTTTCTAGTCCTTTTTGGCTCATGGTCAGTAAGGGACTTTTGTTAAGTGCTTTGAGTAGATTAATGCCATGCCTTACTTTGCTATGGATCCTGTAGCATGTCGTTTCATTGCTCTAAACATGTCATCCTGATGTTAATTTCTGGCATGTTGATATTTTCACCAAGTTTGTGAACCTGTTATCTTTTGCACTTTTGCCATGCTTGTTTGAACCTGTTGTGTTGTGTTTTAGCCGTAGCTCAGTGTTCATCTTTTGTCAAGCATCTTGAGTAGATTACTGTCATATGCTTTGTTGATATGTTTGGGTGCAGTAGCTTAATTTCTTGTTGCTTGCTAAGTAGCATCATGCTGTTAATGGCAGATTATTGACATTCTTGTTTTGCGTGTCATTTGCAAACCGTGCATCCGATTCCGGTGATCTTTATATCGAGTTCAACCGAAATCACCTCAACTATCCAGTGGCATACTTGGTTTGCCAAGATTATGTCTTTTTCATCTTTGTCCTTCCGGAGCACGCATATGCATTGCATATCACATCTCGCATAACATGCCATGTTTTGCATCATGTTGCTTGCGCATTGCATCGTGATTGATGTTTTTCCCCTTTGCTTGTGTTCTTGTTGTGGGTAGAGCCGGGAGACGAGTACGTGAATGAGGAACCTGTTGAGAACGCTTACGAGGACCAAGCTCTCAACAACTCTGAGAACCTTGCAGGCAAGATGACCATACCCTCGAAATCATTTCTATCTTTGCTTGCTAGATGCTCGCTCTTTTGCCATGCCTATGCTGCGATACCTACCACTTGCTATATCATGCCACCCATATTGCCATGTCAGCCCCTAACCATCCATGTCCTAGCAAACCGTTGATTGGCTATGTTACCGCTTTGCTCAGCCCCTCTTATAGCGTTGCTAGTTGCAGGTGAAGATGAAGTTTGTTCCTTGTTGGAACATGGACTTGTTGTTCCTTTTTGGAACATGTTTACTTGTTGGGATATCACAATACCTCTTATCTAATTAATACATCTATATACTTGGTAAAGGGTGGAAGGCTTGGCCTTATGCCTGGTGTTTTGTTCCACTCTTGCCACCCTAGTTTCCGTCATACCGGTGGTATGTTCCCGGATTTTGCGTTCCTTACACGGTTGGGTGATTTATGGGACCCCCTTGACAGTTCGCTTTGAATAAGACTCCTCCAGCAAGGCCCAACATTGGTTTTACCATTTGCCACCTAAGCCTTTTTCCCTTGGGTTCTGCAGACTCAAGGGTTATCTTTATTTTAACCCCCGGGCCAGTTCTCCTTCGATTGCTGGTCCAAACCGAGCGATGTCCGGCGCCCCTTGGGCAACCAGGGTCTATGCCAACCCGACGTCTGGCTCATCCGGTGTGCCCTGAGAACGAGATATGTGCAGCTCCTATCAGGATTTGTCGACACATCTGGGAGGCTTTGCTGGACTTGTTTTATTGCTGTCGAAATGTCTTGTAGTCCGGGATTCCGAGATTGATCGGGTCTTCCCGGTAGAAGGAATATCCTTCGTTGACCGTGAGAGCTTATAATGGGCTAAGTTGGGACACCCCTGCATGGTATTATCTTTCGAAAGCCGTGCCCGCGGTTATGAGGCATATGGGAATTTGTTGATGTCCGGTTGTAGAAAACCCTAAGTTGACCTTAATTAAAACACATCAACCGCGTGTGTAACCGTGATGGTCTCTTCTCGGCGGGGTCCGGGAAGTGAACACGGTGTTGGAGTTATGTTTGACGTAGGTTGTTCTAGGATCACTTCTTGATCACTTCTAGATTCACGACCGTGCTTTGCTTCTCTTCTCGCTCTCTTTTGTGTTGTAGCCACCATATATGCTAGCCGCTTGCTGCAGCTCCACCTCACAATCCTTTCCTACCTATAAGCTTAAATAGTCTTGATCTCGCGGGTGTGAGATTGCTGAGTCCCCGTGACTCACAGATTCTACCAATACAGTTGCAGGTGCCAACGATGCTAGTGCAGTTGACGCGACCGAGCTCACGTGGGAGTTCGACGAGGAACGTGGCCGTTACTATGTGTCTTTTCCAGATAATCAGTAGTGGAGCCCAGTTGGGGTGATCCGGGGATCTATGTAGCATTTGGGGTAGTCTTCTTTCATTTTGGTACCGTAGTCGGACCTTGAGTGTAACTTGAATGATGAATGTTTGTCTATGTATTGTGTGAAGTGGCGACTATAAGCCAACTATGTATCTCTTTCCCTTATGTATTACATGGGTTGTGTGAAGATTACCTCACTTGCGACATTGCTTTCAATGCGGTTATGCCTCTAAGTCATGCCTCGACACGTGGGAGATATAGCCGCATCGAGGGCGTTACAAGTTGGTAATCAGAGCCTTCCCCGACCTTAGGAGCCCCCACTGATTGATCGTTTTTAGCGGCCGAGTTGTGTCTAGAAAAATGTTTTGAGTCATTTAGAAATTATATATCGGAGAGTTTAGGAATCCTTTTTACTTCCCAGTCTCCTCATCGCTCTGGTAAGGCATCATGAGGTAGAATTTTGACTCTTCTCTTCTCAAATTTCACTAAATTTTTTTTAGGATCACGCGGGTATCTTAGAATCGTTCCGATGGTTTTATGATGACAACATTGTCTTGGTTGCCTCCCGTCAACAGGGGTTTTAGAGGAGGTGTCCCGGGGAGTTGAGCTCCGAGGTGTTGTCGTCATAATTTTATCGTTGCGGTTTTGGAATACCTGAGTTTAGTACGCCGACATCGAAAATCTCTTTTGTACAGTTGTTGGTGAGATAACCCTGATAGCCCAGTACCGAGGCGAGTGCGGGAGTATTGCCATGACTTGTATAACGGATGCTTTTCGAAGGTTGAGGTAGATGATTTCCGAGAATTTCTTGGTTATGTGTTGAAGGATGGATACAGCTGGATCTAGGTATTGTTGGTTTGGGTGATATATTTTGTGTCCCCTGCATCCCCAACACCTGATTGCATAACTAGAAAGTTTCGGGAGTTTATAAGTGGGAATTCATGTAGCTCTAGTATTTCTTCCGCAGATATTTGGTTCGTGATTGGGTAAACCTTACCAAGTATTTGTTCACATCCGTACCTTGTTGATTTTATTCCATACCTTTTTCTAAGTGGCTTCTCAACTTATGGAAGTGTGATGAATTACTTTGGAATTCATTCATTCATTCTTGTTCGAATGTTTATTGTGAAGACTATATGTTGCAATTTCGATCCTTTGATTCAGCTTGAATATATCTTTTTCAAGATGCTAGTGGATGTCACCCTCTTCAGGATGGCTACGCCAACGCGTCAGAATCCGGAATGCAATGAAGGAAGTCAGGCTAACCCTCCGCCACCACCTCCGCCTCCGAAGGCATGGCAAGCCTTGATGACTGCCACAAATGCCAATGCTCAGATTCTGATTCAGCTCTTGCAAGATCGCAACCAAGGGCAAGGTAATCAAGGGAATCAAGGCCAAGGCAACAATCAGCCGTACTTCGCTTCACTCAACCAGTTCCTTGCTAATCAGCCAAAGACCTTCAGCTACTATGTCGAGGCCACATACGCCGATGATTGGCTCGTGGACATCAGCAAGCATTTCGAGTGCAGCAATGTCAGACCTGAGAACTTTGTCAAGTTTGCCTCTTTTCAACTCAAAGATCAAGCTGCTGAGTGGTTCCAGCAATACAAAGATTCCAGAGGAGGTCGTGTGATTACCTGGGATGATTTCCGCCGTGACTTCAAAGCTCACCACGTTCCAGAAAGTGTTGTGGAGAGTAAGCGTGAGGAATTCCGCAATCTCAAGCAAGGCAACATGTCTGTCTATCAATACAACACTCAGTTCTAGAAGCTCTCTCGTTTTGCGAGGCAAGACATCCCTGATGAGAAGAGTATGATCTACCAATTCAGGCGTGGTCTCAGAGAAGATCTGCAACTTGCTCTCGTGCTTTTCGAGCCATTAAAGTATGATGAATTCTACAACATGGCGCTGAAACAAGAAGCTGCTCAGCTCAAGTGTGAGGCATCTAAGAAGAGAGTCAGAGACGCAGTTCAGTCTTCTTCTTCCTCACTTGTGGCAGCTAAGCAACAGAAGTTCTGGTTGCCTCCTCCTCCTCCGTTCCGTCAGCCTTATCAGCAGAAGAACTCAGGTGGCCGTGGATCTTCCCACCCACCCAACCCTGGCTATCAGAACAAGTCTCAGAATCAAGCTCCAAGGCCAAATGCTCCTTACCATCGTCTGATCTCAGAGGTGACTTGCAACAAATGTCAGCAGAAGGGTCACTATGCGAACAAGTGCTTCAACCAAAGGCGCCTTCCGCCTCCTCCTCCTGTGAGATCTTCCAGCAATGCAGTGGTCAAGCATAATCCTAAGTCTGCAAACGTGAACATGATGAATGCAGCTCAAGCGGAGGATTCTTCTGAAGTGATTATGGGTAATCTTCCTTCTAATGATATTCCTGCAAAAGTCTTATTTGATACGGGAGCATCGCATTCTTTCATTTCAATACCTTTTGCATCGAAGCATGAGTTGTCTTTCCAAGATTTGGCTAGAACATTATCAGTTGTATCTCCGGGTAAATTCATGAACGCAAGCTCCTTTGTTCCGGATGTTTCTATCAAGATGGGTGACTATAGATTTCTGGCTAAACCAATTGTTCTTGGTGACTCTGATATTGATCTTATTCTCGGGATGGACTGGCTTTCTAAGCACAAGGCTCAGCTTGATTGTGCTGCCAGGGAAATTCAATTGACTCACTCTTCTAACGATGTGATCATCTATGCCTCTCGTGATGATACCTTTCGGTTGTTTTCTCTCAATGAGAATGGTGAATTGGATGCTATCTCTCAGATTCCAGTCGTTTGTGAGTACCAAGATGTTTTTCCAGAAGAGCTTCCGGGTATGCCTCCCCGCCGGCAAGTTGAATTCGTTATTGATCTTGAGCCTGGCACGGAACCCGTTTGCAAGCGTCCTTACAAGCTTGGACCAGATGAGTTGAAGGAATTGAAGAAACAACTCGATGAACAAGAGCGTCTGGGTCTGATCAGACCGAGTTCTTCTCCTTGGGGTTGTGGTGTTCTTTTTGTCAAGAAGAAGGATGGCACGGACCGACTTTGCGTCGATTACCGTCCATTGAACAAGAAGACTATCAAGAACAAGTACCCACTTCCCAACATCAATGAGCTATTCGAGCAACTCAAAGGTGCTAAGGTGTTCTCCAAGCTTGACCTTCGTATGGGTTATCATCAAATTCGCATTCGTGAAGAAGATATTCCCAAGACAACATTGAGAACAAGCTTTGGTTCTTATGAATATACTGTCATGTCATTCGGCCTTGTCAATGCTCCTCCAGCTTTCACTCGCTTGATGAATTTCATCTTCAACCCCTACATCAATGAATTTGTCTTGGTCTATCTCGATGATATTTTGGTCTTCTCCAAGAATAAGGAGGATCATGCCAAACATTTGCGATTGGTGCTCGACAAGCTCAGAGAGTATAAATTATATGCGAAGTTCTCCAAATGTGAATTCTGGCTTGATGAAGTTCTTTACCTTGGTCATATCATCTCTGCCAAGGGCATTGCTATTAATCCAGAGAGGGTGTCTGCAGTTTTGAATTGGGAACCTCCTCAGAATGTCAAGCAGCTTCGCAGTTTTCTTGGACTTGCAAGCTATTGCCGAAGATTCGTTGAGAATTTCTCAAAGATTGCAAAGCCTCTTTCCAACCTCCTCCAGAAGCATGTGAAATATGTCTGGTCTCCTGAGTGTGACGTTGCTTTCAACACTCTCAAAGAGAAACTCGTCACTGCTCCAGTTCTGACTCCTCCTGACGAATCCAAGCCTTATGAAGTATTCTGTGATGCTTCTCTTCAGGGCCTCGGTGCCGTCTTAATGCAAGAGAAGAAGGTTGTTGCCTATACCTCTCATCAGTTGAGGCCCAACGAAAGGAACTACCCCACTCACGACCTTGAGTTGGCGGCAGTTGTCCACGCTCTAATAACATGGAGACATCTCCTGTTGGGAAGGAAAGTGGACATATTCACCGATCACAAGAGTCTCAAGTACATCTTCACTCAGCCCCACCTCAACCTCAGGCAAACTCGATGGGTCGAAATGATTCAAGAGTATAATCCGAGTATTGAATATACTCCAGGCAAGGCTAATGTGATTGCAGACGCATTGAGCAGGAAGGCTTACTACAACAGCTTAATCCTCAAGCCCTTTCAACCGGATCTCTGTGAGGCTTTCCGCAAGTTGAATCTCCAAGTTGTCCCTCAAGGTTTTCTTGCCAACCTCATCGTCTCTCCTACTTTGGAAGATCAGATTCGTGAGGCTCAACTGTTGGATACCATGGTGAAGAAGGTGAAACGTGGTATTGACAAGAGCATTTCCAAATACAAGTGCTATCGAGTTGATGACAGAGATACTCTTTTCTTCGAGGACCGGATAGTGGTTCCTAAGGGTGATCTTCGTAAAGTCATTATGAACGAAGCGCACAACTCTCTTCTGTCAATTCATCCTGGAAGTACGAAGATGTACCATGACCTCAAGCAGTCGTATTGGTGGACTCGAATGAAGCGAGAGATTGCTCAATTCGTGAATGAATGTGATGTCTGCAGAAGGGTGAAAGCAGAACACCAACGACCAGCTGGTCTTCTCCAACCTCTTGCTATTCCAGAATGGAAGTTTGATCATATCGAAATGGACTTCGTGACTGGTTTTCCAAAGTCCAAGCGTGGAAATGATGCTATCTTCGTCGTCATCGACAAGCTCACCAAAGTGGCTCATTTTCTTCCTATCAAAGAGTCTATCACAGCAGCGCAGCTGGCAGAGCTTTACACCTCCAGAATTGTCTCCTTGCATGGCATTCCACAATTGATTTCTTCAGACCGTGGCAGCATCTTTACCTCCAAGTTTTGGGATTCTTTTCAGAAGGCCATGGGCACAAATATTCGCTTCAGCTTTCCACCCTCAAACTAGTGGACAAGTCGAGCGTGTCAACCAAATTCTTGAAGATATGCTCAGAGCTTGTGTTATCTCTTTCGGCATGAAGTGGGAGGATTGTCTTCCTTATGCTGAGTTCTCTTACAACAACAGCTTTCAAGCCAGCTCGGGCAAAGCCCCATTCGAGATTCTCTATGGCAGAAAGTGCCGTACTCCTCTCAACTGGTCTGAAACCGGTGAACGCTAATTGCTTGGCAACGATTTGATCTCAGAGGCTGAGGCTATGTGCAAGGTCATTCGTGAGAACCTCAAAGCCGCGCAATCGCGCCAGAAGAGCTATTACGATAGCAAACATCATGATTTGGCATTCGAGATCGGAGACCATGTCTACCTCCGCGTCTCTCCAATGAAAGGGACTCGTCGCTTCGGTATCAAGGGGAAACTTGCCCCTAGATACGTGGGCCCTTTCAAGATCATCGGTAAACGAGGCGATCTCGCCTATCAACTTGAGCTTCCCTCCAACTTTGCAAATGTGCACGATGTCTTCCACGTGTCACAGCTTTGCAAGTGCTTCAAGACGCCTGAGCGCACCATCAACTTCGAAGAGATTGATCTTCAAGAAGATTTGTCCTATCATGATCATCCCGTTGCTATTCTTGAAGAAACTGAGCGCAAGACTCGCAACAAGTCAATCAAATTCCTGAAAGTGAAATGGTCACACCATTCAGACCGAGAAGCCACCTGGGAGCGTGAGGACCACCTACGTTCTGAGTATCCGGAGTTCTTTCAGTCCTAGATCCCGGGACGAGATCCTCTCGTAGTGGTGGAGTGTTGTAACGCCCCGGATGTAACTTGCCATATTTGTAATCCAACTCTTGCAATTTTCGGCTATGTGATATGATATTTCCCTCCGTGGTTGGGTTTCCCGTCATTTTTGCATTTTGTTCATGTCATGCATTTCATATCATGTCATCATGTGCATCGCATTCGCATACGTGTTCGTCTCATGAATCCGAGCATTTTCCCCGTTGTCCGTTTTGCAATCCGGCGCTCCTATGTTCCCCGGCGTCCCCTTTTACATTTCTTCGTGAGCGGGTATTAAACCTTCTCAGAATGGACCGAGGTTTGTCAAGCGGCCTTGGTGTAGCACCGGTAGACCGCCTGTCAAGTTTCGGGTCAATCGGAGGTCGTTTGATACTCCAACAGTTAACCGGGTAACCGTGAAGGCCTCGTGTGTGTTGCAGCCCAAAACCCCTCCAAATTAGACCAATAACCCATCTAAGACACTCCCATGTCCACCGCCGTTCGATCACAATCGCGTGGCCAAAAACCGCACTCTATTTGGAGCTTCCTAGCCCCCTCTATGCCTATATATAGACCCCCCATTTCCAATCCCGGGTCAAAAACCACCCTAACCCTAAAATTTTCTCCCCCGCGCCGCCGGACGTGTCCGGGCCGCGCCGGACGCGTCCGCCACCGCGCCCCCGACCAACCAGGGGCTGCCCCGTCAGCGCCCGAGCCCGCCGGCCACCGCGCGCCCGCCCGCGGCCCGCCGAGCCCGGGGAGGGCCCCCGCGGCCCGACCGCGCGCCGCCGCCCCGCGCCTCGTCCCCGCCGCCCGCGCCGCCTAGTGCCGCCGCCGCTGCCCTCATCGCCGGCCTTCGCCGCGCGCCGCACCGCCCGCCCGCGCACGCCGCCTCCCGCGCCGGCGTTCCTCCGCCGCCGCCCGCCATCTCCGGCGCCGACCCCGCTGCCCTCGCGCCGTGGCCGGAGCGCCTCCGCGCCGCCCCGGAGCTTCCTCCGCCTCGCCCCGCCGTCGCCGGCGCCGGATCCGGCCAGATCCAGCTCGGATCCACCTCGCTGCCGCCACCCCTCGCTGCTCCGGCGAGATCCCGTCCATCCTCGGAGTCCGCGCAGCTCGGTTGACTTTTCCCCTCTTTCAAATTTGTCTAAGTCCCGAAATTCTTGCAGTATCGTCGCATGTTCATCACATCATAACTTTGCACTCGTTGCTCCGTTTCGTGCGTAAAATATGTCGTATTGTTCGTCTCGATGAGTATATCATTTCATTACATTGCGTCATTTTCATTTGAGGTCATCTTGATGCCCTAAATGCTGTTAGAAGAGGGCTATGTGATGTTAGTTTCTGATTCTTATCAGAACATGCACTTTTATCATTTTTGCCATGATTGATGTGTGCGTCCTATGAAGTTGAGTCCTACATGTGTTTTGTAATATGCCATGTTGTATTTCCATATAATTATGCCTTGTATTTTTGTGGTCTTTGTGGTGACTAGCACAAGCATGCAAACTAGGGTACTTAA
Source organism: Aegilops umbellulata (assembly GCA_032464435.1). Classification (NCBI taxonomy): domain Eukaryota; kingdom Viridiplantae; phylum Streptophyta; class Magnoliopsida; order Poales; family Poaceae; genus Aegilops; species Aegilops umbellulata. The sequence goes on from CP136059.1 coordinate 6,313,872, forward strand.
TGTTGCTGATTTCAGAGACTTAGTAATTTCACCAAGTCCCTGCCTGCTGTTATTTTTATGCCATGTGTTCTTGTTGTTTCAGAGAGATCTATGCCTCTTTTGAGCATGATCAGTAAGAGTGTTTTGAGCATATGGATTTTCTATATCCATCCATGCCTTTGTTTGTATTTATGGAGTGCCATAGCTTGAGTCAATCGAGCTCTACTTTTGCTATAAAATGTTGCTGGCTGATTGTTTACATTTTATTCGATTTTGCCAAGCTTGGTGTAGTTGATCCTTGCATGCTATGATGTTATTCTTGCCATGTCTAGTTCTTGTGCCATATCTTATTGATGTATGTATGCTTAGTTGATCATGCAATGCTCTGTAGTGAGTGCATCGAGCTCACGAACATGCCAACTTGTTATCTGTTTTTGACATGTCCAGTTTTTCTGCCAAGTCTGAAACCTGTAACGAAACTTGCTTAATTGACATGGGTGTTATCAAATTTTCTAGTCCTTTTTGGCTCATGGTCAGTAAGGTACTTTTGTTAAGAGCTTTGAGTAGATTAATGCCATGCCTTACTTTGCTATGTTCTGATCCTGTAGCATGTTGTTTCATTGCTCTAAACATGTCATCCTGATGTTAATTTTTGGCATGTTGATATTTTCACCAAGTCTGTGAACCTGTTATCTTTTGCACTTTTGCCATGCTTGTTTGAACCTGTTGTGTTGTGTTTTAGCCGTAGCTCAGTGTTCATCTTTTGTCAAGCATCTTGAGTAGATTACTGTCATATGCTTTGTTGATATGTTTGGGTGCAGTAGCTTAATTTCTTGTTGCTTGCTAAGTAGCATCATGCTGTTAATGGCAGATTATTGACATTCTTGTTTTGCGTGTCATTTGCAAACCGTGCATCCGATTCCGGTGATCTTTATATCGAGTTCAACCGAAATCACCTCAACTATCCAGTGGCATACTTGGTTTGCCAAGATTATGTCTTTTTCATCTTTGTCCTTCCGGAGCACGCATATGCATTGCATATCACATCTCGCATAACATGCCATGTTTTGCATCATGTTGCTTGCGCATTGCATCGTGATTGATGTTTGTCCCCTTTGCTTGTGTTCTTGTTGTGGGTAGAGCCGGGAGACGAGTACGTGAACGAGGAACCTGTTGAGAACGCTTACGAGGACCAAGCTCTCGACAACTCTGAGAACCTTGCAGGCAAGATGACCATACCCTCGAAATCATTTCTATCTTTGCTTGCTAGATGCTCGCTCTTTTGCCATGCCTATGCTGCGATACCTACCACTTGCTATATCATGCCACCCATATTGCCATGTCAGCCCCTAACCATCCATGTCCTAGCAAACCGTTGATTGGCTATGTTACCGCTTTGCTCAGCCCCTCTTATAGCGTTGCTAGTTGCAGGTGAAGATGAAGTTTGTTCCTTGTTGGAACATGGACTTGTTGTTCCTTTTTGGAACATGTTTACTTGTTGGGATATCACAATACCTCTTATCTAATTAATACATCTATATACTTGGTAAAGGGTGGAAGGCTTGGCCTTATGCCTGGTGTTTTGTTCCACTCTTGCCACCCTAGTTTCCGTCATACCGGTGGTATGTTCCCGGATTTTGCGTTCCTTACATGGTTGGGTGATTTATGGGACCCCCTTGATAGTTCGCTTTGAATAAGACTCCTCCAGCAAGGCCCAACATTGGTTTTACCATTTGCCACCTAAGCCTTTTTCCCTTGGGTTCTGCAGACTCAAGGGTTATCTTTATTTTAACCCCCGGGCCAGTTCTCCTTCGATTGCTGGTCCAAACCGAGCGATGTCCGGCGCCCCTTGGGCAACCAGGGTCTATGCCAACCCGACGTCTGGCTCATCCGGTGTGCCCTGAGAACGAGATATGTGCAGCTCCTATCGGGATTTGTCGGCACATCTGGGAGGCTTTGCTGGACTTGTTTTATTGCTGTCGAAATGTCTTGTAGTCCGGGATTCCGAGATTGATCGGGTCTTCCCGGTAGAAGGAATATCCTTCGTTGACCGTGAGAGCTTATAATGGGCTAAGTTGGGACACCCCTGCATGGTATTATCTTTCGAAAGCCGTGCCCGCGGTTATGAGGCAGATGGGAATTTGTTGATGTCCGGTTGTAGAAAACCCTAAGTTGACCTTAATTAAAACACATCAACCGCGTGTGTAACCGTGATGGTCTCTTCTCGGCGGGGTCCGGGAAGTGAACACGGTGTTGGAGTTATGTTTGACGTAGGTTGTTCTAGGATCACTTCTTGATCACTTCTAGATTCACGACCGTGCTTTGCTTCTCTTCTCGCTCTCTTTTGTGTTGTAGCCACCATATATGCTAGCCGCTTGCTGCAGCTCCACCTCACAATCCTTTCCTACCTATAAGCTTAAATAGTCTTGATCTCGCGGGTGTGAGATTGCTGAGTCCCCGTGACTCACAGATTCTACCAATACAGTTGCAGGTGCCAACGATGCTAGTGCAGTTGACGCGACCGAGCTCACGTGGGAGTTCGACGAGGAACGTGGCCGTTACTATGTGTCTTTTCCAGATAATCAGTAGTGGAGACCAGTTGGGGTGATCCGGGGATCTATGTAGCATTTGGGGTAGTCTTCTTTCATTTTGGTACCGTAGTCGGACCTTGAGTGTAACTTGAATGATGAATGTTTGTCTATGTATTGTGTGAAGTGGCGACTATAAGCCAACTATGTATCTCTTTCCCTTATGTATTACATGGGTTGTGTGAAGATTACCTCACTTGCGACATTGCTTTCAATGCGGTTATGCCTCTAAGTCATGCCTCGACACGTGGGAGATATAGCCGCATCGAGGGCGTTACAAGTTGGTAATCAGAGCCTTCCCCGACCTTAGGAGCCCCCACTGATTGATCGTTTTTAGCGGCCGAGTTGTGTCTAGAAAAATGTTTTGAGTCATTTAGAAATTATATATCGGAGAGTTTAGGAATCCTTTTTACTTCCCAGTCTCCTCATCGCTCTGGTAAGGCATCCTGAGGTAGAATTTTGACTCTTCTCTTCTCAAATTTCACTAAATTTTTTTTAGGATCACGCGGGTATCTTAGAATCGTTCCGATGGTTTTGTGATGACAACATTGTCTTGGTTGCCTCCCGTCAACAGGGGTTTTAGAGGAGGTGTCCCGGGGAGTTGAGCTCCGAGGTGTTGTCGTCATAATTTTATCGTTGCGGTTTTGGAATACCTGAGTTTAGTACGCCGACATCGAAAATCTCTTTTGTACAGTTGTTGGTGAGATAACCCTGATAGCCCAGTACCGAGGCGAGTGCGGGAGTATTGCCATGACTTGTATAACGGATGCTTTTCGAAGGTTGAGGTAGATGATTTCCGAGAATTTCTTGGTTATGTGTTGAAGGATGGATACAGCTGGATCTAGGTATTGTTGGTTTGGGTGATATATTTTGTGTCCCCTGCATCCCCAACACCTGATTGCATAACTAGAAAGTTTCGGGAGTTTATAAGTGGGAATTCATGTAGCTCTAGTATTTCTTCCGCAGATATTTGGTTCGTGATTGGGTAAACCTTACCAAGTATTTGTTCACATCCGTACCTTGTTGATTTTATTCCATACCTTTTTCTAAGTGGCTTCTCAACTTATGGAAGTGTGATGAATTACTTTGGAATTCATTCATTCATTCTTGTTCGAATGTTTATTGTGAAGACTATATGTTGCAATTTCGATCCTTTGATTCAGCTTGAATATATCTTTTTCAAGATGCTAGTGGATGTCACCCTCTTCAGGATGGCTACGCCAACGCGTCAGAATCCGGAATGCAATGAAGGAAGTCAGGCTAACCCTCCGCCACCACCTCCGCCTCCGAAGGCATGGCAAGCCTTGATGACTGCCACAAATGCCAATGCTCAGATTCTGATTCAGCTCTTGCAAGATCGCAACCAAGGGCAAGGTAATCAAGGGAATCAAGGCCAAGGCAACAATCAGCCGTACTTCGCTTCACTCAACCAGTTCCTTGCTAATCAGCCAAAGACCTTCAGCTACTATGTCGAGGCCACATACGCCGATGATTGGCTCGTGGACATCAGCAAGCATTTCGAGTGCAGCAATGTCAGACCTGAGAACTTTGTCAAGTTTGCCTCTTTTCAACTCAAAGATCAAGCTGCTGAGTGGTTCCAGCAATACAAAGATTCCAGAGGAGGTCGTGTGATTACCTGGGATGATTTCCGCCGTGACTTCAAAGCTCACCACGTTCCAGAAAGTGTTGTGGAGAGTAAGCGTGAGGAATTCCGCAATCTCAAGCAAGGCAACATGTCTGTCTATCAATACAACACTCAGTTCTAGAAGCTCTCTCGTTTTGCGAGGCAAGACATCCCTGATGAGAAGAGTATGATCTACCAATTCAGGCGTGGTCTCAGAGAAGATCTGCAACTTGCTCTCGTGCTTTTCGAGCCATTAAAGTATGATGAATTCTACAACATGGAGCTGAAACAAGAAGCTGCTCAGCTCAAGTGTGAGGCATCTAAGAAGAGAGTCAGAGACGCAGTTCAGTCTTCTTCTTCCTCACTTGTGGCAGCTAAGCAACAGAAGTTCTGGTTGCCTCCTCCTCCTCCGTTCCGTCAGCCTTATCAGCAGAAGAACTCAGGTGGCCGTGGATCTTCCCACCCACCCAACCCTGGCTATCAGAACAAGTCTCAGAATCAAGCTCCAAGGCCAAATGCTCCTTACCATCGTCTGATCTCAGAGGTGACTTGCAACAAATGTCAGCAGAAGGGTCACTATGCGAACAAGTGCTTCAACCAAAGGCGCCTTCCGCCTCCTCCTCCTGTGAGATCTTCCAGCAATGCAGTGGTCAAGCATAATCCTAAGTCTGCAAAGGTGAACATGATGAATGCAGCTCAAGCGGAGGATTCTTCTGAAGTGATTATGGGTAATCTTCCTTCTAATGATATTCCTGCAAAAGTCTTATTTGATACGGGAGCATCGCATTCTTTCATTTCAATACCTTTTGCATCGAAGCATGAGTTGTCTTTCCAAGATTTGGCTAGAACATTATCAGTTGTATCTCCGGGTAAATTCATGAACGCAAGCTCCTTTGTTCCGGATGTTTCTATCAAGATGGGTGACTATAGATTTCTGGCTAAACCAATTGTTCTTGGTGACTCTGATATTGATCTTATTCTCGGGATGGACTGGCTTTCTAAGCACAAGGCTCAGCTTGATTGTACTGCCAGGGAAATTCAATTGACTCACTCTTCTAACGATGTGATCATCTATGCCTCTCGTGATGATACCATTCGGTTGTTTTCTCTCAATGAGAATGGTGAATTGGATGCTATCTCTCAGATTCCAGTCGTTTGTGAGTACCAAGATGTTTTTCCAGAAGAGCTTCCGGGTATGCCTCCCCGCCGGCCAGTTGAATTCGTTATTGATCTTGAGCCTGGCACGGAACCCGTTTGCAAGCGTCCTTACAAGCTTGGACCAGATGAGTTGAAGGAATTGAAGAAACAACTCGATGAACAAGAGCGTCTGGGTCTGATCAGACCGAGTTCTTCTCCTTGGGGTTGTGGTGTTCTTTTTGTCAAGAAGAAGGATGGCACGGACCGACTTTGCGTCGATTACCGTCCATTGAACAAGAAGACTATCAAGAACAAGTACCCACTTCCCAACATCAATGAGCTATTCGAGCAACTCAAAGGTGCTAAGGTGTTCTCCAAGCCTGACCTTCGTATGGGTTATCATCAAATTCGCATTCGTGAAGAAGATATTCCCAAGACAACATTGAGAACAAGCTTTGGTTCTTATGAATATACTGTCATGTCATTCGGCCTTGTCAATGCTCCTCCAGCTTTCACTCGCTTGATGAATTTCATCTTCAACCCCTACATCAACGAATTTGTCTTGGTCTATCTCGATGATATTTTGGTCTTCTCCAAGAATAAGGAGGATCATGCCAAACATTTGCGATTGGTGCTCGACAAGCTCAGAGAGTATAAATTATATGCAAAGTTCTCCAAATGTGAATTCTGGCTTGATGAAGTTCTTTACCTTGGTCATATCATCTCTGCCAAGGGCATTGCTATTAATCCAGAGAGGGTGTCTGCAGTTTTGAATTGGGAACCTCCTCAGAATGTCAAGCAGCTTCGCAGTTTTCTTGGACTTGCAAGCTATTGCCGAAGATTCGTTGAGAATTTCTCAAAGATTGCAAAGCCTCTTTCCAACCTCCTCCAGAAGCATGTGAAATATGTCTGGTCTCCTGAGTGTGACGTTGCTTTCAACACTCTCAAAGAGAAACTCGTCACTGCTCCAGTTCTGACTCCTCCTGACGAATCCAAGCCTTATGAAGTATTCTGTGATGCTTCTCTTCAGGGCCTCGGTGCCGTCTTAATGCAAGAGAAGAAGGTTGTTGCCTATACCTCTCATCAGTTGAGGCCCAACGAAAGGAACTACCCCACTCACGACCTTGAGTTGGCGGCAGTTGTCCACGCTCTAATAACATGGAGACATCTCCTGTTGGGAAGGAAAGTGGACATATTCACCGATCACAAGAGTCTCAAGTACATCTTCACTCAGCCCCACCTCAACCTCAGGCAAACTCGATGGGTCGAAATGATTCAAGAGTATAATCCGAGTATTGAATATACTCCAGGCAAGGCTAATGTGATTGCAGACGCATTGAGCAGGAAGGCTTACTACAACAGCTTAATCCTCAAGCCCTTTCAACCGGATCTCTGTGAGGCTTTCCGCAAGTTGAATCTCCAAGTTGTCCCTCAAGGTTTTCTTGCCAACCTCATCGTCTCTCCTACTTTGGAAGATCAGATTCGTGAGGCTCAACTGTTGGATACCATGGTGAAGAAGGTGAAACGTGGTATTGACAAGAGCATTTCCAAATACAAGTGCTATCGAGTTGATGACAGAGATACTCTTTTCTTCGAGGACCGGATAGTGGTTCCTAAGGGTGATCTTCGTAAAGTCATTATGAACGAAGCGCACAACTCTCTTCTGTCAATTCATCCTGGAAGTACGAAGATGTACCATGACCTCAAGCAGTCGTATTGGTGGACTCGAATGAAGCGAGAGATTGCTCAATTCGTGAATGAATGTGATGTCTGCAGAAGGGTGAAAGCAGAACACCAACGACCAGCTGGTCTTCTCCAACCTCTTGCTATTCCAGAATGGAAGTTTGATCATATCGAAATGGACTTCGTGACTGGTTTTCCAAAGTCTAAGCGTGGAAATGATGCTATCTTCGTCGTCATCGACAAGCTCACCAAAGTGGCTCATTTTCTTCCTATCAAAGAGTCTATCACAGCAGCGCAGCTGGCAGAGCTTTACACCTCCAGAATTGTCTCCTTGCATGGCATTCCACAATTGATTTCTTCAGACCGTGGCAGCATCTTTACCTCCAAGTTTTGGGATTCTTTTCAGAAGGCCATGGGCACAAATATTCGCTTCAACTTTCCACCCTCAAACTAGTGGACAAGTCGAGCGTGTCAACCAAATTCTTGAAGATATGCTCAGAGCTTGTGTTATCTCTTTCGGCATGAAGTGGGAGGATTGTCTTCCTTATGCTGAGTTCTCTTACAACAACAGCTTTCAAGCCAGCTCGGGCAAAGCCCCATTCGAGATTCTCTATGGCAGAAAGTGCCGTACTCCTCTCAACTGGTCTGAAACCGGTGAACGCTAATTGCTTGGCAACGATTTGATCTCAGAGGCTGAGGCTATGTGCAAGGTCATTCGTGAGAACCTCAAAGCCGCGCAATCGCGCCAGAAGAGCTATTACGTTAGCAAACATCGTGATTTGGCATTCGAGATCGGAGACCATGTCTACCTCCGCGTCTCTCCAATGAAAGGGACTCGTCGCTTCGGTATCAAGGGGAAACTTGCCCCTAGATACGTGGGCCCTTTCAAGATCATCGGTAAACGAGGCGATCTCGCCTATCAACTTGAGCTTCCCTCCAACTTTGCAAATGTGCACGATGTCTTCCACGTGTCACAGCTTTGCAAGTGCTTCAAGACGCCTGAGCGCACCATCAACTTCGAAGAGATTGATCTTCAAGAAGATTTGTCCTATCATGAGCATCCCGTTGCTATTCTTGAAGAAACTGAGCGCAAGACTCGCAACAAGTCAATCAAATTCCTGAAAGTGAAATGGTCACACCATTCAGACCGAGAAGCCACCTGGGAGCGTGAGGACCACCTACGTTCTGAGTATCCGGAGTTCTTTCAGTCCTAGATCCCGGGACGAGATCCTCTCGTAGTGGTGGAGTGTTGTAACGCCCCGGATGTAACTTGCCATATTTGTAATCCAACTCTTGCAATTTTCGGCTATGTGATATGATATTTCCCTCCGTGGTTGGGTTTCCCGTCATTTTTGCATTTTGTTCATGTCATGCATTTCATATCATGTCATCATGTGCATCGCATTCGCATACGTGTTCGTCTCATGAATCCGAGCATTTTCCCCGTTGTCCGTTTTGCAATCCGGCGCTCCTATGTTCCCCGGCGTCCCCTTTTACATTTCTTCGTGAGCGGGTATTAAACCTTCTCAGAATGGACCGAGGTTTGTCAAGCGGCCTTGGTGTAGCACCGGTAGACCGCCTGTCAAGTTTCGGGTCAATCGGAGGTCGTTTGATACTCCAACAGTTAACCGGGTAACCGTGAAGGCCTCGTGTGTGTTGCAGCCCAAAACCCCTCCAAATTAGACTAATAACCCATCTAAGACACTCCCATGTCCACCGCCGTTCGATCACAATCGCGTGGCCAAAAACCGCACTCTATTTGGAGCTTCCTAGCCCCCTCTATGCCTATATATAGACCCCCCATTTCCAATCCCGGGTCAAAAACCACCCTAACCCTAAAATTTTCTCCCCCGCGCCGCCGGACGTGTCCGGGCCGCGCCGGACGCGTCCGCCACCGCGCCCCCGACCAACCAGGGGCTGCCACGTCAGCGCCCGAGCCCGCCGGCCACCGCGCCCGCCCACGGCCCGCCGAGCCCGCGGAGGGCCCCCGCGGCCCGACCGCGCGCCGCCGCCCCGCGCCTCGTCCCCGCCGCCCGCGCCGCCTAGTGCCGCCGCCGCTGCCCTCGTCGCCGGCCTTCGCCGCGCGCCGCACCGCCCGCCCGCGCACGCCGCCTCCCGCGCCGGCGTTCCTCCGCCGCCCCCGCCATCTCCGGCGCCGACCCCGCTGCCCTCGCGCCGTGGCCGGAGCGCCTCCGCGCCGCCCCGGAGCTTCCTCCGCCTCGCCCCGCCGTCGCCGGCGCCGGATCCGGCCAGATCCAGCCCGGATCCACCTCGCTGCCGCCACCCCTCGCTGCTCCGGCGAGATCCCGTCCATCCTCGGAGTCCGCGCCGCTCGGTTGACTTTTCCCCTCTTTCAAATTTGTCTAAGTCCCGAAATTCTTGCAGTATCGTCGCATGTTCATCACATCATAACTTTGCACTCGTTGCTCCGTTTCGTGCGTAAAATATGTCGTATTGTTCGTCTCGATGAGTATATCATTTCATTACATTGCGTCATTTTCATTTGAGGTCATCTTGATGCCCTAAATGCTGTTAGAAGAGGGCTATGTGATGTTAGTTTCTGATTCTTATCAGAACATGCACTTTTATCATTTTTGCCATGATTGATGTGTGCGTCCTATGAAGTTGAGTCCTACATGTGTTTTGTAATATGCCATGTTGTATTTCCATATAATTATGCCTTGTATTTTTGTGGTCTTTGTGGTGACTAGCACAAGCATGCAAACTAGGGTACTTAATGTTGCTGATTTCAGAGACTTAGTAATTTCACCAAGTCCCTGCCTGCTGTTATTTTTATGCCATGTGTTCTTGTTGTTTCAGAGAGATCTATGCCTCTTTTGAGCATGATCAGTAAGAGTGTTTTGAGTCAATCGAGCTCTACTTTTGCTATAAAATGTTGCTCGCTGATTGTTTACATTTTATTCGATTTTGCCAAGCTTGGTGTAGTTGATCCTTGCATGCTATGATGTTATTCTTGCCATGTCTATTTCTTATGCCATATCTTATTGATGTATGTATGCTTAGTTGATCATGCAATGCTCTGTAGTGAGTGCATCGAGCTCACGAACATGCCAACTTGTTATCTGTTTTTGACATGTCCAGTTTTTCTGCCAAGTCTGAAACCTGTAACGAAACTTGCTTAATTGACATGGGTGTTATCAAATTTTCTAGTCCTTTTTGGCTCATGGTCAGTAAGGGACTTTTGTTAAGTGCTTTGAGTAGATTAATGCCATGCCTTACTTTGCTATGGATCCTGTAGCATGTCGTTTCATTGCTCTAAACATGTCATCCTGATGTTAATTTCTGGCATGTTGATATTTTCACCAAGTTTGTGAACCTGTTATCTTTTGCACTTTTGCCATGCTTGTTTGAACCTGTTGTGTTGTGTTTTAGCCGTAGCTCAGTGTTCATCTTTTGTCAAGCATCTTGAGTAGATTACTGTCATATGCTTTGTTGATATGTTTGGGTGCAGTAGCTTAATTTCTTGTTGCTTGCTAAGTAGCATCATGCTGTTAATGGCAGATTATTGACATTCTTGTTTTGCGTGTCATTTGCAAACCGTGCATCCGATTCCGGTGATCTTTATATCGAGTTCAACCGAAATCACCTCAACTATCCAGTGGCATACTTGGTTTGCCAAGATTATGTCTTTTTCATCTTTGTCCTTCCGGAGCACGCATATGCATTGCATATCACATCTCGCATAACATGCCATGTTTTGCATCATGTTACTTGCGCATTGCATCGTGATTGATGTTTGTCCCCTTTGCTTGTGTTCTTGTTGTGGGTAGAGCCGGGAGACGAGTACGTGAACGAGGAACCTGTTGAGAACGCTTACGAGGACCAAGCTCTCGACAACTCTGAGAACCTTGCAGGCAAGATGACCATACCCTCGAAATCACTTCTATCTTTGCTTGCTAGATGCTCGCTTTTTTGCCATGCCTATGCTGCGATACCTACCACTTGCTATATCATGCCACCCATATTGCCATGTCAGCCCCTAACCATCCATGTCCTAGCAAACCGTTGATTGGCTATGTTACCGCTTTGCTCAACCCCTCTTATAGAGTTGCTAGTTGCAGGTGAAGATGAAGTTTGTTCCTTGTTGGAACATGGACTTGTTGTTCCTTTTTGGAACATGTTTACTTGTTGGGATATCACAATACCTCTTATCTAATTAATACATCTATATACTTGGTAAAGGGTGGAAGGCTTGGCCTTATGCCTGGTGTTTTGTCCCACTCTTGCCACCCTAGTTTCCGTCATACCGGTGTTATGTTCCCGGATTTTGCGTTCCTTACACGGTTGGGTGATTTATGGGACCCCCTTGACAGTTCGCTTTGAATAAGACTCCTCCAGCAAGGCCCAACATTGGTTTTACCATTTGCCACCTAAGCCTTTTTTCCTTGGGTTCCGCAGACTCAAGGGTCATCTTTATTTTAACCCCCAGGACAGTTCTCCTTCGATTGCTGGTCCAAACCGAGCGATGTCCGGCGCCCCTTGGGCAACTAGGGTCTATGCCAACCCGACGTCTGGCTCATCCGGTGTGCCCTGAGAACGAGATATGTGCAGCTCCTATCGGGATTTGTCGGCACATCTGGGAGGCTTTGCTGGACTTGTTTTATTGCTATCGAAATGTCTTGTAGTCCGGGATTCCGAGATTGATCGGGTCTTCCGGTAGAAGGAATATCCTTCGTTGACCGTGAGAGCTTATAATGGGCTAAGTTGGGACACCCCTGCAGGGTATTATCTTTCGAAAGCCGTGCCCGCGGTTATGAGGCAGATGGGAATTTGTTGATGTCCGGTTGTAGAAAACCCTAAGTTGACCTTAATTAAAACACATCAACCGCGTGTGTAACCGTGATGGTCTCTTCTCGGCGGGGTCCGGGAAGTGAACACGGTGTTGGAGTTATGTTTGACGTAGGTTGTTCTAGGATCACTTCTTGATCACTTCTAGATTCACGATCGTGCTTTGCTTCTCTTCTCGCTCTCTTTTGCGTTGTAGCCACCATATATGCTAACCGCTTGCTGCAGCTCCACCTCACAATCCTTTCCTACCTATAAGCTTAAATAGTCTTGATCTCGCGGGTGTGAGATTGCTGAGTCCCCGTGACTCACAGATTCTACCAATACAGTTGCAGGTGCCAACGATGCCAGTGCAGTTGACGCGACCGAGCTCACGTGGGAGTTCGACGAGGAACGTGGCCGTTACTATGTGTCTTTTCCAGATGATGAGTAGTGGAGCCCAGTTGGGGTGATCCGGGGATCTATGTAGCATTTGGGGTAGTCTTCTTTCATTTTGGTACCGTAGTCGGACCTTGAGTGTAACTTGAATGATGAATGTTTGTCTATGTATTGTGTGAAGTGGCGACTATAAGCCAACTATGTATCTCTTTCCCTTATGTATTACATGGGTTGTGTGAAGATTACCTCACTTGCGACATTGCTTTCAATGCGGTTATGCCTCTAAGTCGTGCCTCGACACGTGGGAGATATAGCCGCATCGAGGGCATTACATTTACATCATACCTTGGAACCGATTATCATCAATCGGCTTTAAAGAGATGGGAATGAATCCGTTCCTCGTAGCACTAAGGAAATCAAACCCCGAGAGGTCACGCCCTGTTAAGCAAGTAACATTGGGATGATTCCAATCCACCGATGCATCAGCCAAAGAAACACAAGCCGAATTATCCGCGTGAATGACTTCTACCTCATCATCGACCCATTGTATTAAGAATTGATGCATGGTAGATGGCACACATTGGTTAGCATGAACCCAATCGCGGCCTAATATAACATTATAGTTACCTTGCACCTCGGCGATGAAGAATGTGGTGGCCAAAGTTTTACTTCCCACGGTGAGTTCCATGCACATCACACCTTTGGCTTCTGTTTTTTCTTTTCCCTCAAATCCATTAAGTACCATATTGGTCTTCATCAATGCATTATCGTCTAACCCCAACTTCTTGAAGACCGAGTAGGGCATAAGATTTACCACAGCACCACCATCAACGAGCATCCTAGCAACCGGCGATCCGTTAATATGACCTTTGAGGTACAATGGCTTCAAGTGTTTCACCGGTTCTTTTGGCTTCTCGAAGATAGCATTCTTAGGACCAAAATCCAGCTAGGCTACCTCCCATTCTTTACCTATAGCACGAAACTCGGCAGGTAAGTAATATACCATATTAATATCCATACCTTCCCGAACCGGCGTAGATTCATAATCCACCATCTCATCTTCATCCCCCAATGTGAATATTGGGCTCAAAGATTTCTCAACTGAAGGGGATGTTTCAGGTGGTGTGGACGATGTAATAGGGGTTGCATCATCCTCTTTTGGTGGCGAATGGGTTGCTGTAGCTAATGTAGAAGCATCTGCGTTTTCTTTTTGTTTAGGCCTCCACACTTGTTTTGTGAGTGCCATGGGCCGAATTTCACTTAACAATTCGTCCCTTTGCCTCTCCTCTTTGCGCTCTACCTTCTCGTGGTTCCTCATGCGTTGTAATCTCCTTTTCATGGTCTTGGTTAAACCGGGAGGACACCACTTAGGTTGAGTATATTTGGGATCCGTTGGTTTGGCCTTGCTTGTGCTTGCCTCATGATCACTAACCATGGAACCCTGCTGAACAATAACAATATCACCATTAGAAGTAGCCAGATTACCAACAATCGGCTTTTTGATCTCCTTTTGCTTGTCGCACTCTGAAATTTCTGCATTACATGACTTAACACGCCACACTTTTTTATTGGTCTTACTTGGAGAAATTTTTGTTGGCCGATTAGCACCATAGCTCAAAGGCCTTGTGTGGGATAATAAAGCCTCTCGCGAGCAGGCCTTCTAGGTGCTGCTCACCCCATATGGAAAGCATAAGGAGCCATTGGGTGCTGCCCCCATCCTCCACTGAAGCCTCTCATGTAATATGGCGCATAGAAGGGTTGTGACATCCATGGTGTCGGTGCCCATGACCCATATGGCCTTGCATATCGTCGAAACTCTTGCTCCGGAGGCAATCTTGAACGCTTTGAATGTGATGGCCGATTAGAGCTAGAACCGGCCGCTTGACTTGCATATTTGGATAGCAACATATCAAAAGTTGGCTTGATTCTCTTGTTCTTAGTTTCATTCTTTTTCCACTTGCCAACTTCTGAATTCTTGGGCTTGATCAATTTAACATGAGCATCCTCTTGTACTTGTGGTTGCCCCCCGAGTGTAGCATTTTTTATAGTGATCTTCAACACTTCCTTGCCATCGGGTTGCTTCTCAAGCACAATCTATCTTACCAAGACCTTGTCACCCTCCTTGCTATTCCTGGGTTCACCAATAACAACATTATCTTTATTAGCGGATTCGGCTATGTTAGGCCGAATTAACATTTTCTTCCCTTCCAAGTCTATGGTGTTTATGGGGAAGGGCTGCTTATCAACTTGCATCTCAGCAAAATTCAATCGCCCGTCATTAATGGCCGATTGTATCTGTCGTCGAAAAACATTGCAATCGTTAGTAGCATGAGAAAATGAATTATGGTACTTGCAATAAGCACGCCGTTTCAGCTCCTCAAACGGCGGTATGGTGTGTGATATTCTAATCATCTTATCTTGCAAGAGAGCATCAAATATTTTATCACACTTTGATATATCAAAAGTAAACCTCATCTCCTCATCACGATTCTTGCGAATCAGCTTAAGAGCATTGCACATATAGGGTTTGGCCTTTGAGGACCAAACAAATTTAGTAGTATAGACATCAACCTCATCGTCCGAATTATCATCATTGTGTTCAACCATATGCATTCTAGGACGATCGGTTGTAGACCTATGGACCTCTTTACTTCGACTCTCTTGGGCCAAGGCTTTTTGTAAGACTTGATTAATGCTCGAAAACTCATAACTTTCTAGCCTCTCTTTAATGTGAGTTTTCAAACCATTAAGAACAAGATCTGCCAAGTCTCTCTCAGTTATCACTAAGCTATAACATCGGTTTTTTATATCTCTAAACCTCTTGACATAATCGGTGACCAATTCATCATGTTTCTGCCTAACCGATGTAAGATGTGACAACTTTAGTTCATTATCGCCGCTATAAAAGTGATCATGAAACTTTTTCTCTAATTGCGACCATAAGAGAATTGAGCCATGTGGTAAAGCAGCAAACCATGAAAATGCGGTACCAGTTAAAGATAATGGAAATAAACACACTTTCAATTCTTCTATGGAACCTGCTTCACCCAACTGTGCTAGATATTGACTCACATGCTCCCAAGTTGTTTTCGTACCCTCACCACTAAATTTAACAAAATCAGGAACCTTATAACCTTGAGGGTAAGAAATTGCATCGAAGTGTTCAGGATAAGGCTTTTGGTACACACGACTCTTTACTTTCGGCTCGTTTCCGAAAGTTTCTAGAAACATCTTATGCAAATCCTCCCTTAATTTAGCTAAAATTGGATCCGAGGTAGATGAAGATGTTTGTGGCAATGACATATGAGCAACCTGAGTACTAGCTATTGGTGCAACTTGTGGGATGGGCGCCGAACCATAATTCGGTGGAAGACCAAACATGCCTGCGCATATGGGTGGTGTGACAGAGTGATTCGGCGTTGACGCCGAATTGGGCACACTCATAATAGGATTAGAGTATGTAGGTGCAGCCACAAGCTGGTTGGTTTGAGTAGGGTAAAAATTCAACGGCATATTATATTGTTGTTGCATAGGTGGTGCCGATGAAATAGGTAAGATTGGGCTAGGGTTTTCAGATATACCAATAGTACCACTAGATGATGGAGGCATATTTTTCTGAGCATTAGCACTAGCCACAAAAGAATTGTATGCCATCACATTACCCTTACTAACAAGACTTTCAATCATAGCCACTTGCTCTGGAGAAAAAACTTTACTCACAGTGATTACATCTTGTTCGTCGATGAGGGGAGGAAGATTGACGTTTCCAACCGGAGTGATGTTCCCTCGACGGTCTTTCTTGAAACTTGAAAGAAACGCTTCCAAATCCTCCTCCTCGCGCTTCTTCTTGAGCGCCTCAAAAGCCTCTTCACGCTGCTTCTTGCGCGCTTCATAGGCTTGGCGATGTTCATCCGATAGTTCATCAAGACCAGGCTTAATGATGTTATCGGCGCTAACTTCTGAGGGCTTGGGGAGATCCACATGGTTGATGATGATTCTTGATCTTTCGTCCCCAACGGAGTCGCCAAAAAGTGTGTTCGCACACGAACACGTCACCGTGTACCTCCAACGTCGAGGGTGATGCACCGCAGCTCACGTCGAAGGAGGCCCACCGGAGCGCGGTACGCAAGACAATCCGGCGGGCGCTTTTGTAGACCCGTAACCCCACACGCCCGGGAGGGACCCCGTCAGGGCGCGCAGCGGCTATGGGCTGCCCTAGGTCGATTCGCTCACCCCTAGAGCCTCGAGGATCGCTGCCCTTCAACACGAAGAATGAACGAAGAACGAGAGAGAAAGAACAAGGGAGAGATGTAAAAACTAGGGTAAAGAGTAGTATATTGATTTGTCGATTGTGTGTTGTTTCAATCGGCCGTCACCCCCAACATATATAAGAGGCGGCTGGACTTCCCGTACAAGCAAAGAATTTATCTAGGCTTTCCTTACAAGAAAATTGCATCAATTCACGTCCAAAACCCTAGTCAAATTCGGACTGGTTTTATCCGAACTTTCCAAAACTGTTTGGTTTAAACTGGCTGTACTTTGAGGGTCCTTTTTGTGGTGACAAACTACCTCGGATGGAAACGAGCCCAAAAGCAATCTTGACCATTTCGACGAGACGAACATCTTTCATGTTGAACATTTTTTTATCCAAGGTCATCTTGAGGGTCAAATTACTCGCGCAAAATAGCTAATTATTCACGCAGCTCATCAGACATACCCACGTATGTGTCTGGTTCTGGGCGTCATATTTTGCTCACTGGAGGGTTGCGCTGTGCGGGCTCTAACTTTTGCATATGAACTCGGATTTGAACGTTTTTTACATAAAAATCAATCGTTTCGACGAGACGAACAACTTTCATGTTGAACGTTTTTCCATCTGAGATTATCTGAATAACCTTCTGAGCCCATCTTCAACTTATCGTCCGATTGACTATCACAGCCTCCAACCTGGCAAGTTTTGTACTCCGGCAAGGGTTTCACTCCGGCAAGGTTTGTACTCCGGCAAGGGTTTCACTCCGGCAAGGTTTGTACTCCGGCAAGGGTTTCACTCCGGCAAGGTTTCCACTCCGGCAAGGTTTGTACTCCGGCAAGGGTTTCACTCCGGCAAGGTTTGTACTCCGGCAAGGGTTTTACTCCGACAAGGTTTGTACTCCGGCAAGGTTTGTACTCCAGCCAGGGTTCCTTTCTGACAAGGTTTCCACCCCGGCAAGGGTTTTCTTTCCCACTCAGGGCCGGCCCGCGAAGTGTTGCCTCTAACTTTTGCATACGAACCCGGACTCTTAACCATGCCAAAATCTGGTGTCAACAGTAACCTTATGTAGCCTTCTCATGCTTCATACTTGGTTGAGCATCATGCCTTGTTCATGTGTGGTGTGTTTACCATGTTGTGTGCTTCTTCTCGATAGTTCCCGTTTCGTTGCGATTGTGAGGATTCGTTCGTCTATGCTTGGTTCGTCTTCGTGGCATCATCTTCTTCATGGACTCGTTCTTCTTCCTTGAGGGATTTCAGGCAAGATGACCGTCACCTTCGATCTCATTACTATCATTGCTATGTTAGTTGCTTCGTTCTATCGCTATGCCACGTTACCTACCACTTGCTTATCAAGCCTCCCAAATTGCCATGAACCTCTAACCTTTGTCACCCTTCCTAGCAAACCGTTGTTTGGCTATGTTACCGCTTTTGCTCAGCCCCTCTTATGGCGCTGCTAGTTGCAGGTGAAGATGAAGATTGCTCCATGTTGGATAATGTTTATGTTGGGATATCACAATATCTCGTATATTATCAATGCATCTATATACTTGGTAAAGGGTGGAAGGCTCGGCCTTATGCCTGGTGTTTTGTTCCACTCTTGCCGCCCTAGTTCCCCATATCGGTATTATGTTCCCAGATTTTGCGTCCCTAACGCGGTTGGGTGATTTTTGGGATCCCCTTGACAGTTCGCTTTGAATAAAACTCCTCCAGCAAGGCCCAACATTGGTTTTACCATTTGCCTACCACCTATACTTTTCCCTTGGGAGTAATTAACCCAAGGGCCATCTTTATTTAGCCCCCCTGGGCCAATGCTTCTCTAAGTGTTGGTCCGAACTAGAGCCCCTTACAGCGCCACCTTGGGGAAGCGTGAGGGCTGGTTTTAGTTGTACGGATTGCTCATCCGGTGTTGCCCTGAGAACGAGATATGTGCAGCTCCTATCGGGATGTCGGCGCATTGGGCGGTCTTCCTGGTCTTGTTTTACCATTGTCGAAATGTCTTGTAACCGGGATTCCGAGACTGATCGGGTCTTCCCGGGAGAAGGAATATCCTTCGTTGATCGCGAGAGCTTATCACGGGCTAAGTTGGGACACCCCTGCAGGATTTTGAACTTTAGAAAGCCGTGCCCGCGGTTATGTGGCAGATGGGAATTTGTTATATCCGGTTGTAGTAAACTTGAAGTAAACTCTTCTAAAATACACCAACCATGTGTGTAACCGTGATGGTCTCTTTTCGGGGTTGTTCGAGAGGAGAACACGGTTTCTGGGTTATGTATGACGTAAGTAGGAGTTCAGGATCACTTCTTGATCATTACTAGTTGACGACCGCTTGCTTTGGTTCTCTGCTCGCTCTTATTTGCGTAAGTTAGCCATCATACATGCTTAGTCGCTGCTGCAACCTCACCACTTTACCCCTTTGTTGCGGATATAACTATTTGTGTAAGCCGCCCAGGAGGGGCCGGGTTACGCAAAGAAGGACTCATCAGAAGAAGCCCAAGACCAGGCATGAAGATGGCGGTTCTATAAAGGGTCTAAGGCCCACAGGCGGCTTAAGGCCCATAATGGTAAACTGCCATGTCGGTATGACTTGTAACATAAGGCATAATTAATTAGTCACCGAGCCGGACATTGTCTATGAGCCGGCCCGGACTCTGTAGGCCGCAGGGCGTCAACCCGTGTATATAATGGGACAACCCGCGGCGGCTTAGGGCAAGAAACAACTGATCGAGAGCTGGGCATAGCGTATCTCGCTCCCTGGTCATCGAAACCTCAGCAATATCAACCCAACTAGACGTAGGCCTTACCTTCACCGTAAGGGGCGGAACTAGTATAAGCCCTCTCGTGTCCTTTGTCCTGATTAACTCCTTTAAGCTTCCTAGTTGCGATGGTTCCACGACTAAGTCCTTGCAAGAGGACATCTGCCGTGACAATTCCACGATAGTTGGCGCCCACCGTGGGGCCAGCGCACGGTGGATTTGAGTTCTTGAAGGGCAGCTTCGAAGGGATCAAGGGATACGCATTGGGCCGGATGACCAAGAGTCGTCGCGGCAAGATCTACATCGACGACGAAGGCTGGGGCCCCGACGCCGGCTCAATTGAGTGCGGGTACCGGGTCCCCTTTGGCGGAATCCACATCTTCATCGGCCGGATCGGGGAGCCGGGCCTTGAGCCGGACAACTGCACCGACCTCGTCGAGACGGCCCAGTGCGCAAGACCCGCCCGAACTCAACCCGTCGTGAAGCGTGCCTTCATGGGTTGCATCCACGGAGAGGAACTTTCTGAAGGAACTGAAGATGGTGGTGAGACGGCCGTCCTCTCCGACGGTGATTCGTCCGTCGGTTCAACAAATTCGATGTATCCATTACAAGACGGCGGGCTTGGGGGCTGTCTCGATGATAGCATTATTCCGGACCCCTATGAGCCGCCAAGTTGGGCAGGAGTCTTCATGGCTAGTACTCAACCCGGTCAAAACTCAACGGCTGCAGTAGCAATAGCATCCGGGTCAGGAGCGGCCGGGGCAGGAGGCCCTGTACGCCCGCCGGCTCAGGTGCTAGTGGATCTCATGGATAAGTTGACGGCCCTGTTAACCACCACGATCATCCCTGCGAATCAAGATGAGCATAACGCGGAGGTAGTGCAGGTGCGTGAGGAGATAGCTCGGGCCAAGGAGGCCCTTGCAGCTGAGGACACTAGGTTAGCCACTGAACGGGCGGCTTTGGATGCACGGGCGCAACGGCTACAGTCATAGGTTTTCCAGCTTACGATGAGCCTGAACGCATCTAACGAGGTGATGAGGAGGAGACATCAGAAAACTCAATCCGTTTGCCTCCGGTTTATGATCCTCAGAATCTTTTCGCTACACCCGGAGCCGGCCCAAGTAACCCGCCAGGTGCAAACCAGTTTATGACAGCCGGAACAGGAGGACCGGCTCAACCTCAGGAGATGGCATCTCCTCATGGGAATATGGCACCGCCCCGTTACGTGCCGCTTTTCCAACCCCATGGAGAACCTGATCGCAGCATCGGCGCGCCTGGCGGCTCTCCCAGTGGATGGCGACGATCCAACAGCAGTGGAGACTCGAAGGATCAGAGACCTCGTCCAGACGGCCCTGGCTCAGCAAGAGACTTATTCTTACAGCCGGGACAGGATTCATTCGACTCCTCCGCCTTGGCTAGCCCCGACTCGTCCAAAATGGAGTCCGAGTTACAACAGGCACATGGAGTCAGAAGCTTTGTCAAGCAATGCCCAGCGCCGTAACCAGCCCGGTGGCTATAACCCGGTGCAGGACCGAATATGTCAGGAGAACGAGCGGGTGGCTCAACTAGCGGCTCAACTGACGGCTCAGGAGGCTCTTCCGGATTACCCGGCGACTTCCATCGAGGCAGGAGTGGCCACCAGAACCGGCGGTGTCCCTTGTCTGGTGCCGGCTCTACGTAATGTACGTTTACCCAAGGACTTCAAAGGACCTCGAAAGGTGCCAAATTACACGGCCGACTTACTGCCCGGAGCATGGATCGAAAGCTATGAGATGGCCATGGAGCTGTTGGAGGTCAGTGACGCAGCAATGGCTAAGTACTTCACCATGATTTTGGACGGAACGGCCCGATCTTGGTTAAAGGGCTTGCCACCCAATTCCATTAGTTCATGGGCAGAGCTAAAAGCCCGGTTCATCCAGAACTTCAAAGACACTTGCAAGCAATCTATGTCGATTGTGGATTTGACAAATTGTAAGCAGGAGGAGGGTGAATCGACAACTCATTGGGTGCGCCGGGTCAAGGAGATAATACATTCGTCTGACAAGATGGATGCCGGCTCTGCAGTCCTCATGTTGGAGAAGAATTGCCGCTTTGAGCCGCTGAGACAGAATCTGGGGCGCCTTAAGCATGATTGCAATGACATTGGTACGCTAATGGCAGCTTTAGTCAAATACGCCGACTCTGATAGTACCAAGGATCCCACGTCTGATGGGGAAAAGACAGGGAAGGGAAAGAAGAACAACAATGGAAAGGGTCAGCAACAGAGCCCGATGAATCAAGGAGGCAATAAGCGTAAGACAGAGGGTAACCCGGAGTTTGTGGCCAATGCCAATGCACAGGGTAACAATCAGAGAGGTAAGGGAAAACCACCCCCTCGATCTGGCGGGTCAGGCCCATCTCTTGAGCAGCTACTCAATGAGCCTTGCCCGAGACACGACACCCGAGAACGACCCGCCACCCACTTGTGGAAATATTGCGCGATCATGAAGGCTTTCAAGAATTCCAACACGTTTGATGGCAGTCATGGGTCGGGCGGCGGCTCAGGAGCCGGCGGCTTTCATGGCCCGGGCGGCGGTTCAAGTTCCGGCTTCCAGGGAAATCAAGGTGGATATAATCAACAGCAGTCTGGTCAAGGAGGACAATAGCAGCAGCAGTCGGGTTATCAAAGCCATCCGAAGCAGCTGAATAGTGGGCAGTATCATGTGTTCACCACTAGCTTGTGCAAACGTGACCAGAAGGTTCATAAGAGGGCCGTGAACTCTGTTGAGACGGTAGTTCCCCGTTACTTGAGGTGGTCAGAGCAGCCTATTGTATGGAGCAGGGAAGATCATCCTCCCCGGGTTGATAATCCGGGTCAGTTAGCCTTGGTGGTAGCACCTCAGGTCGGTGGATATAAATTCACCAAAGTACTCATGGACGGAGGTAGCAGCATCAACATCTTCTATTACGAGACCTTTCAATGCATGGGTTTGACTGACAAAATTTAAAGACATCCAACACCATTTTCCATGGAGTGGTGCCTGGTAAGTCGGCGTACCCAGTCGGTAAGATTGAATTGGAGGTGGCCTTTGGAGATGAGTATGATTCCAGGGCTGAGAAATTAACGTTTGAGGTGGTAAAAATCAAGAGTCCATACCATGCTCTGTTTGGGCGGCCGGCTTATGCCAAGTTCATGGCACGGCCGTGTTACGTTTATCTGCAGCTTAAGATGCCGGGTCACAAGGGCACCATCACCCTGCACGGGAGTCGAAAGGTAGCCCTGGAATGTGAAGAAGGCGATGCGGCTTATGCTGAGTCTGTTTGTGCGACAGAGGAGCTGAAGTTTTATCAAGATAACGTTGACCCGACGGATATGACCTCCCTCAAGAAGCCAACTATGGAACATGACCCGGTGATGAAGTTTAAGTCGGTTGCTGAAACCAAGCTTATTGATTTTACCCCAGGTGATTCATCCAAGGAGTTCAGCATCAGTGCCAATTTGGATCCTAAATAGGAAAGCGCGCTCATCGAGTTCATCCGTGAGAACCGGGACATCTTTGCATGGAAACCTTCTGACATGCCGGGTGTACTGAGAGAACTCGCTAAGCACACCATCAATATTGATCCAAAGTATAAGACGGTCAGGCAATTTCTTCGGCGGTTCAACGAAGAGAGACGGAAAGCTATTGGAGAGGAAGTTGCCCGACTCTTAGCGGCTGGGTTCATTATTGAAGTCTTTCACCCGGAGTGGTTGGCTAACCCGGTGCTCGTGCTCAAGAAGAACGGCACCTGGCGGATGTGTGTGGATTACACGGACTTATCCCTTTGCTCTCCCCCGTATTGATCAAATCATTGATGCTACGGCGGGTTGCGAGCGTTTGAGCTTTTTGGATGCTTACTCTGGTTATCATCAGATCAAGATGGCAGTTAAGGACCAGGAGAAGACGGCTTTCATCACTCCGTTTGGAGCCTTCTGCTATGTATCTATGCCATTTGGGCTCAAGATTGCCCAGGCGACTTATCAGCGATGTGTACAGAACTGTCTCCATGATCAAATTAGGCGCAATGTTCACACTTATGTGGATGACATCATGGTGAAGTCCAGAGAGAAGGAAACCTTGATATCTGATTTGAAAGAGACCTTTGATAATCTCCGGGTTTATAAGATGATGCTTAACCCGGCCAAGTGTGTATTTTGTGTACCTGCATGCAAGCTTTTGGGTTTTCTGATCTCAAACAGAGGCATTGAAGCTAATCCAGAGAAGATCAAGGCAATTACCTCTTTGGCTAAACCGGCGTGCATCAATGATGTTCAGCGACTGGCGGGTTGTGTTGCTGCTTTAAGCCGGTTCATAAGCCGGTTAGGTGAGAAGGCCCTACCGCTGTATCAGATGATGAAGAAAACATACACCTTTGTCTGGAGTGATGCTAATCATACTGACTTTGAAGATTTAAAGAGACAGTTGTCTGAGCCACCAGTCCTTGCGGCTCCCATTGATAGAGAGCCATTGATGTTATATGTGGCTGCTAACTCACGAGCCGTCAGTGTTGCCATCGTGGTGGAGCGCAAGGAGGCTGGCAAGGAGCAACTGGTTCAACGGACGGTTTACTACATCAGTGAGGTGCTCATTGAATCTAAACAAAGGTATCCACATTGGTAGAAACTTGTTTACGGAGTGTTTATGGCAAGTCGGAAGCTGAAGCAGTACTTCCAGGGTCATCCTATCACTGTGGTAAGTTCTGCACCCTTGGGAGACATCATCCAGAATAGGGAGGCCACAGGACGAGTCGCTAAGTGGGCCATTGAGCTTGGGCCTCATGGTTTGAAGTACATGCCACATACTGCTATTAAGTCTCAAGCCTTGGTGGATTTTATCAATGATTGGACAGAGTTGCAGGCACCTGAGGAGAAGCCAGATAACACATATTGGACTATTCACTTTGATGGGTCCAGGCAGTTAGAAGGCTCAGGGCTGGAGTTGTTTTAACCTCCCCTCGAGGTGACAAATTTTGTTATGTGCTCCGGCTTATGTTTCCTTGTACTAACAATGCAGCTGAGTACGAGGCCTTACTGCATGGTCTCCGAATGGACAAAGAGATGAATTTGAGCCGGGTAAGGTGCTTGGGGGACTCAGATCTCGTGGTTCAACAGGTGTCAGGCAAGTGGGACTCCAAGGATCCCCTTATGGCGGCTTACCTCGTGAAGTTGATGCTATGGCTGGGCACTTTAAAGGTTATCAAGTGGAGCACATTAATCGAAGGAAGAATGAGGCGGCAGTTGCCTTAAGCCGGCTGGGATCTCAGCGTAAGCCGGTGCCGCCTAACACCTTTATTGATGCTTTGCATAGTCCTTCTGTCAAAATACCCACAGAGGAAGACCTAGCGGTGCCAGACCCGGAGGCACAACTGGTGGCGGCTCTTCACGTCATCCCAGACTGGACAGTGCCATATTTGGCCTATATGACCCGGGGAGAGTTACCTGAGGATGAGACCTTGGCAAGACAAATCATCCGGCGGTCCAAGTCCATGACAATTGTTCATGGTGAGTTACATCATCGCAGCGTTACTGGGGCATTTCAACGTTGTGTATCACTTGCAGAGGGTTAGGAGATACTTCGTGAGATCTATGGAGGGGATTGTGTTCATCATGTCGGCTCAAAATCTCTTGTGGCCAAAACTTTCTGTCATGGCTTCTATTGGCTGACGGCTCATGTTGATGCGGAGGATCTGGTCAGTAAATGTGGCGGATGCCAGAAATTCTCACGAACAGCTCATGTGCCGGCTCAAGAGTTGAGGATGATTCCAATTACTTGGCCGTTTGCAGTCTGGGGGCTTGATATGGTTGGGCCTTTCAAAAGGTCTAAGGATAAAAAGACACACCTCCTGGTGGCAGTGGACAAGTTTACAAAGTGGGTTGAGGCAGAGCCGGTCAGTAAGTGTGATGCAGCTATGGTGGTTTAGTTCATGAAAAAGGTGATTTTTTGTTTTGGCTTTCCACACAACATCATAACTGATAATGGCACTAACCTCTCCAAAGGTGCCATGGAAGAGTTCTGTCAATGAGAACATATCTGGCTTGGTGTTTCGGCTGTCGCTCATCCTCAATATAATGGTCAAGCAGAAAGAGCTAATCAAGAGATTTTGAAGGGTATCAAACCCCGGCTCTTGGTCCCCTTACAGTGGACGCCGGATTGTTGGGTGGAGGAGCTACCCTCTGTGCTTTGGAGTATCAATACTATGCCTAACAGATCTACGGGTTACACACCTTTCTTCATGGTGTACGAGCGGAGGCGGTCCTACCAAGTGACATCCGGCATGACTCACCTCGCGTGGCGGCTTACGTTGAGGCTTATAACGAAAAAGCTCGTCAAGATGCACTTGACTTGTTGGATGAGGAGCGGGACTTGGCAATAGCCCGTTCAGTGATTTACCAGCAAGACCTGCGCCGCTATCACAGCCGCCGGGTTAGAAGCAAAACCTTTCAGGAAGGCGACTTAGTGCTCCGGCTCATGCAGGATCAGTCTGATATGCACAAGCTATCCCCTCCTTGGGAAGGACCCTCTATGGTCAGCAAGAATCTGAACAACGGGTCATACTACCTTATCGATGTTCGAGAGCACAAAGACTCACGTAAGTCGGAAGAGGAGACCCGCCGGCCGTGGAATATCGCTCATCTTCGGCCTTACTATACTTGAGCCACCGGCTCTCAGGATGTATATATTTTGACGATGTATATATTATATAAAGCAATAAAGCAGGACCTCTGTCCTTTTCACCCTCAAAGGTTTACATATCTTCCTTATCATGTGGTGGAAACAACCAACAGGGAACGGGTCACATCTGAATCCGGCTTTCCCTTTGGTCCGGCTTATGATCATATCTAAATCTAGACATGATTACTTAGGGGCTTCCTGTTCAAACATAGGTCATATTCGAACCAAAGAGGACATAGTTGTAGATACCCATCTGATCGGCATACTGCCAAACCCACTTGGGGGCTTCTTGATCATATTTGAATCATAGCTTAACCCCTTTGGGTCTGACATGGATCGTATTCGAATCAGCGTCATTAAACAACTCTTATGGTCACTTGGGGGCTTCCTGTTCAAACATAGGTCGTATTCGAACCAAAGAGAACATAGTTGTCGATATCCACTTGATCGGCATCGCCAAAGCCACTAGGGGCTATATGATCGTATCCGAATCTTAGCTTAACCCCTTTGGAATGGTTCACTGATCGTATTCGAATTAGAAGCCTTTGAATATTGTTTATTATTCATTATAACTTCATAAGCATAATTACTTGACTATCTGGAGACCCTCTTGAAAGAACTGTGAGATGGTTTTTGGTTATTCCGGCTTAATATTGGTCACCCCAGGTTGTTAAGTGCCAAGTGAACATTATATGTGCCAAGTTTCCGGAGTTAAACTTACCCTCATTGGTTGGGTCATACAAGTCGGCGAGATTACCAAAAGGATCGCAGGTATGCGGTTGTGATTATATTAACAGAAATAAACATAAACCAACCTTTATGTGATGTTTTGGTTCACACTCCGGGTTATCAGTACCTTATGCGACCCCCGATGCGATAAGTCGCCAAGGGAATTCTATTTTGTTCTATATGCAGGACAAGACAAGCAATTTTTTGTTTAACATAAAGGAAATGGAAGATCAATATAAGCTGGAAGTGTATGTCGATGGCGGCTTAAGAAAGTATTGAGCACCATAAACATGCACGAGGGCATGGCGAAAATCGAGAGTTTTTCTACCCTATTACAAGACTCCCCGAGTCTGAATAATGAAGCATTGTTTTCACAAAGACATAAACATATGACGCCTGGCGATTCACTCCTTTGGTTGGCTTGAAGATTCCGGGTTATCCTTCTCCGCCTCTCCGTATGCTGCCCTGTCCTGGAAGGTGGACGATGCCAAGTCAATGCCACTCAAAGCTTCAAACTCAGCTTCGTCATCTATTAAACCGGCTGGGTCGACTTCAGGGGCAAAGGTATGCTTACGGATTGGAGGGATCAGGCTGACGTCGTCATAGAGAGGTGTTGGAATTCTCCGATTCTCACTGTCATAACCTGGTTGATACTTGGTAAGATTAGTATCGTTCCCAATAAGAGTAGCCACATGGTGTATATCTTTGACACAGGCGGTGAAATCCTGTTCATCGAATAAGGTCCCATCCTCCTTCAGACTCGGGTATCCAATAGCGAGGTCGGCCGGGTCTAGTTCTGGAATCCATGCTTTAGCCCGGCTCAGCGCGGCTATGGCCCCGGCTCTTGCGAATGCCCGTCTTAGTTCTTGGACCCGCTGAGGTAACACAACAAGCCGCTTCAACACGTCTTGCAGGAGGTAAGGAACGTCATTTGATAAAGCTACAATGGCCAAAGCACGATGTGACCCAGTGTAGAGATGTTCCACCAGAGTATAAACCGCCTTCAGCTTGATCATCATGTTCTGCTTGAGGTTTGTACTCCTGGGGCCTGCATTATTAAACATAAGGTGAGCCGGAGGTAACAAATGAAGTAATCATTGAAAGAAGGTTTGCAATATTTAAGGTTTGCATGGGTAACTTACCAAAGATTGCTGAGACCATTTGAGATATCTGGCGCTTTAAGCCGGACAGCTCGGCTGTTGCTTCGGCGAGCGATGCCTCTGCCATCTCGGCCCAGGTCACCAGTGAGGCCGTTTCATCAGCCCAGGATTTCTTATCCGTTTCAAAGTTTTTCTTCAACTTCTCTTGTTCAGAGACGCTGAATTCAAACTTGGAGTTAGCCTTTTGAATTTCCAGTTCTTGAGCTGCCAGGCGGCTCTTTAGGTCAGCAATCTCCGACTCAAATTGACTCATGGTGGCCTGCATTGATGCCGGGTTATGGTCAGAATCATTGTAAAACAACATTAAGTCCCAAGCACTTTACAAGCAAAGGTACTTGACACTTGGGGGCTAATGTATGATGAAGAACTCTAAATTACTACGCCGGTTCATGAAAATTAAGTCCCAAGCACTTTGCAAGCAAAGATACTTGGCACTTGGGGGCTAATGTGTATCGCAAGTTCAAAGTATCATGCTACAACCGGATTACATATCTTCTTTCTAAAACCGGACAAGCAGTGCTAGGCAGTTTTCTAATGTCTACAACATATTTACTTATAAGCAATAGACTTGGGGGCTGGTACAGTAAGTATGGTTAAGGAAAAGTAGCATAAGTCATACCTCAGATTTTTGCTGTATCTACTTCACCATGTCAATTTCCAGGTCACGACTGTTGTGTACTTGACTGATATAGCCAGAGACGATATCCCCAATACTCAAGTGAGTATAGTCAGCAATGTCTAACTTGGCCTTTCGGTGCTCCAAAAGCTCCTCCTTGGCAGAGCACTCGGCAAGGCCAGTGGGCTGACCCGGCTCAACAAACTGACTCTTGAGGATTTCAACTTCCGGATCAATCGTCTTGGTCGGGCCAGGAGTTTCCGGATTATCAGAACCACCGAGAGTTTCTTCTACGGGCGGATCAGAGGTTGGTGCTGGAATGTCACAAACCGGTTCAGGCCATGGCTAAGGAGTGGAAGTGTCAGGGGCAGCTGTGCCAAGCTCCGATTCAGTCACGACAGGGTCTTGGGCCGGCTTATCTTTCTTCGCTTTCTTCCTTGGTTTCACTTGCACGCTGTGGACAAGGTAGAAGAGTAAGTACAAAAGCATGAGTAAGGTAAAGCATAAGACAAACAAATTTACATTACCCGGGGGCGGTTTTGAAAGTCGGCATGTTGGATTGCATAGACTCGCCGGAGGAAGGAGAGGTATCCTAATAATTGGAGTCAGAGGAATTGAGAGGTTGACGAATTATACCCGCCAAAGGGGAAACAAAACATAAATCGGAGATAACCTCATTCCGACGCTTCCTGGTTAAGTTAGGTAAGCCGGAGGAGAGCTCTGCATCCTTGCTGGTCCGGGTCTGCCTCCGGCTTTCAAATAGCTGTTGCTTCAAAAGAAATTGAGGATCTTGGTAAGCCAAAGGATGTGAAAATCTTACTTTCCGGGTCACTCTTTGAATTTTCTGCCACGGCAAAGCCTCGGAGTCGGAGGAGATTATAGTTACCTCTTCCTCGACGGCTTGGCTGTTTCCCGTGTCTTCCTGAAAAGAATTAATGTTAATAAAATAATAATAAAGGAATCAGGGGGGTTAAGAGTTACCTCTTCTTCGTCGTCATCGGTATCATCCAGTTTTAACATATCTGAAGCGCTTGGCTTCTTCTTCCTTGAGGTTCCTGGTTTGGCGGCTTTCCTTTCATCTCTCTTAGCTGCTTGGCTTGTTTGGCAGCCTCATGGTCATACTTGACCTTCCAAAAGTTATCACTGGCCTGTAAAAAATGATAAAGGGTTATGAGTAAAGGCAAGGTATAGCACAGTAAAGAGTATTTATTAAGGTTGATGACTCACTGCAGGGGCCGGGTTCTTCTTGCAGAAAGGAAGTAAGCCAAAGGCATTACTAGTCACCGTGCCCTCTTTCAACAAAGTCTGGGTCATAGCCTCCACATCATCATCTGGCAAGTTGTCAAGACTATGATGCAGTGGGTCATCCTTCTCGCCTGAGTAGGTACACATTAAGCCGGGGCGGCGGCTTAGCAGAATCACTCGCCAAGAAACACAGACTCGGACCAGGTCGATGCCATCTAAGACGTTACCCAAAAGAGCTTTGATTTTCTTAATAGTGGAGGTGGGTGGCAGACGTTCAACAGCAGTCAATTTGTCCGACAGCGGGTGGTTGGATTCAAGGTGCAAAGTGCGGAAGCCGGGCAGCGGGTTTTCGTCAGCCGGAGAAGTGTCCTAGCAGTAGAACCACGTCTGGTTCCAATCCTTCAGATGACTCGACAGTTCAGCATAAGGGAAGAGGCAGTCTCTCCGCCGCTGAATCGATATGCCACCAAGTTCTAGACTGGGCCCGTTGGCACGTTCGTTCTGCCGGTTTAAATAAAACAATTCTCTGAATAAAAGTAAGCTGGGCTCTTCTCCAAGATAAACCTTGCAGAATACTTGGAAGTTGCAAATGTTTGACACGGAATTGGGCCCGATGTCTTGAGGTCTTAGGTCAAAGAATTGCAAAACATCCCTGAAGAATTTTGAACCGGGTGGAGCAAATCCCCGGCTCATATGACCAGTAAAAATAATCACCTCCTCCTCTTTGGGGTGAGGTTTCTCCTCGGACGGGTCAGGAGCACGATAAGACATGACCTCCTTCTTGGGCAGATAGTCGGACTTCACAAATTCAGACAAGGTGCTCTCCGTGACAATGGACTTGACCCAGTTACAGGTCACAGGAGCCTTGGGAGTCTTAGGTGCCATTACGCAAGCGGAAGCCTATGACAAAATAAAGAGTTTCCGGTTCAACTTTAACCCGGAGGAGAACATTATTAATTTTTTCAAGATGGCGGCTTAAGAAGGGGCCTAGTGACATGTGGGTAACTATGCAGTAATATTTAAGCCGCTACAGGTATCAAAGGCAGTTAAATTTGCTTAAGTCGCTGGAAGCAAGCAAGGTTGACAAATCAGTGTCCTTTACTTAAACCAACTACATAGACTACCGTGGCTAAGCAGATGGAACAGATGCAATTTTTGACTAAGTATAGGACAAACAAGTTTCACAAGTTGTGACTATTATTTTGGATCAAATGATCATTCTGAAAAGAAAATTTCTAGCCCTAGAACTAGCAGAGATAAAGTTCATAGGCTCGAGTGAAGCTTTTGAGCAACGGAAAGGGACCTATTTGCATTTGGAAATGGGTGCGAAATAGCCACCGCAGTAGTTCTATGTTATCTGAAGATCAAAAGAGGACATTGGAGGTGGAAACCATCAAGGGTTGTCTCAGACAGAGATGAACGCCGATGAACTCGAAGAAGCCTCGATGCAGATCTAAAACAGAGAAAAAGGGAACTCACAGATGCAGACTGATTGTGGAGATCCATCGTCATGTTTCTGGTCGAGCTCAGGTTGATGCAACAGCCAGAGTTGGTGAAGACGAGAAGCTCGGCGGTGGCGGCGGTGGATCTCGAGCAACAGGTAAGCAGCGAGTGGAAGAAGACGACCAAGAAGGGGGAATGAAAAGGACCTAGGTCGGGCCTATTTATAAGGAAGTGTCGACTGAAACGGCGCGAGAAACGAGGAGACCGAACATCTTTATCTAGCGACCCTGACGACTTGATTCTCGGTATGGTCAGTAAAGGCAATGATCCGTTGGAGGATATGACGGAGAAAGATATGAACTTAATTGAAGAAGACGTCACGGTGGGTTAACACGGATCCAGAAGATGACATCACGACGGGTTATGGCTTTTGCGCTGACAGAAGACTGAAGGCTTGTTCTTTAAGGTATTTTAAGATTGACATGAACGGGTTCGAATCAATCTGGGCCTAATGTTGGGGATATAACTATTTGTGTAAGACGCCCAGGAGGGGCCGGGTTACGCAAAGAAGGACTCATCAGAAGAAGCCCAAGACCAAGCATGAAGATGGCGGTTCTATAAAGGGTCTAAGGCCCACAGGCAGCTTAAGGCCCATAATGGTAAACTGCCATGTCGGTATGACTTGTAACATAAGGCAGAATTAATTAGTCACCGAGCCGGACATTGTCATTGAGCCGGCCGGGACTCTGTAGGCCGCAGGGCGTCAACCCGTGTATATAAGGGGACGACCCGCGGCGGCTTAGGGCAAGAAACAACTGATCGAGAGCCGGGCATAGCGTATCTCGCTCCCTGGTCATCGAAACCTCAGCAATATTAACCCAACTAGACGTAGGCCTTACCTTCACCGTAAGGGGCCGAACTAGTATAGACCCTCTCGTGTCCTTTGTTCCGATTAACCCCTTTAAGCTTCTTGGTTGCGATGGCTCCACGACTAAGTCCTTGCAAGAGGACATCTGCCGTGACAATTCCACGACACCCTTCCTTACCCATTAAGCTTTGCTAGTCTTGATACCCATGGTAATGGGATTGCTGAGTCCTAGTGGCTCACAAATTACTACACCAACAGTTGCAGGTACAGGTTATGCGATGATCATGACGTGAGAGCGATGTTTATTTGTGTTGGAGTTCTTCTTCTGCTTCTTCTTTGATTAAGGGATAGGTTCCTGGTCGGCAGCCTGGGCTAGCAGGGTGGATATTGTTTGAGTTTTTGTTTCTGTTTCGTCTGTAGTCGGATGTTGATCTTATGTATATGATGTATTATTGTATTCATGTGTCATTGTATGTATTGGTTGTATCCCCACTATTATGAAATGTTGATGTAATGATATCCACCTTGCAAAAGCGTCTTTAAGATGCGCTTCTATCCTTGGTGGGACCTTCGAGTTCCTTTAGGATAGGGTCGCATCTTGGGCGTGACAAGTTGGTATCAGAGCCTCGACCGACCCTAGGAGCCCCGTTGTTTGATTGTGTAGTTTGGTCGATGTCGAGTCTAGAAAAAACAAATATTTCCCGGAGTTTGGTTATATTGAAGAGTAGGATTTCTTTTTACTCCTCAGTTCGTTCGTCGCACTGGTAAGGAATCTTGACGTAGGTGTTTTGAACTACTCCTCTTCCCCTTCAAATTTTTCTTTAGGTTCACGCGGTTAGTTTTCGTTCGTTGTCCATCCTCTTTTCAAGCCGGGACATCTCTCTTCGAGTGGTTTCGATCTTCATCATCTTTTGCTAGATGAATCCTCAGCCCTTCCCAATCGACGTTGTTTCCCTGTCCGAGTTGTCCTTGTTTTTTCCTACCCGCCCTCCCTTCTTCTTCTCTGAACCGGAGTCTGTAATCGAGTATCCATTCTACTTGTGCGGAGCCTCTGCATTATTTCCTCAATTATTTCGACTAGTGTTTTCTCTTATTCTCGATCCCCCATTCAAGTTGCCTTTGTTTTTCCCGCCCTCCCAACCATTTATTCTCGAAGTCTGAGCCTTTATCATTCGTGCAGAGTATCTTCAGTCTTTCCTCAATTGTCTCAACCGGTGAAGTCTCGTCTAGTTCATCATTGTTCGTCTTGTTTTCTTTTCGGTGGATCCAAATTCAAGTATTCGGTGTTGATTATATTCTTTCTCCCAGCTCAAAAGTTTCTCCTTTCTCGTCCGCATCTCGCCATTCAATCATTCCGGAGTGCAGAAGTCATCTCAGAAGACTCGTGGTTGCATTCAATTAATTCGAGGTTGTTCCCCCTCGTTCAAATCTTTCAATCGTTCTGGTGCATCGTCTCTTCTTCATTTCCTCTCAACGATGTTTATTTTCAATGGGACCATAACCCACAAGTCTTTCCCAGGATCTTACCTGACTCTTCTAATTTCCGGAGTATTCTCAAATTGTTTTTGAAGTTTGACGTAAGTATTAATTTCATCAGTCAGATGTTTTTCCAAGATCAATTTCAAATCATTTTCATTGTTGTCTCAACCTCTTCCCTTTTTCATTCTCCCGGAGTATCTCAACAATTTTGGTGTTGTTTCACGTCGTCATTCTCAACATTTGAAGACCGAAGAAGAATTTCTCTTAAATCTTGTCCGTTCTCCCAGAGATTCGCGGTGCTAGCTTGATGTTAACCTTGCAAATTGTTTTCCAGTCCTGCAATTCTTTTCA
This sequence comes from Aegilops umbellulata, assembly GCA_032464435.1. NCBI lineage: Eukaryota > Viridiplantae > Streptophyta > Magnoliopsida > Poales > Poaceae > Aegilops > Aegilops umbellulata. The sequence continues at coordinate 6,347,655 of CP136059.1, forward strand.
TCCATCCGGAGTATTTCAGGAGTTTCTTTTCCGTCTCGATCATCCGAAGGCCATCTTTTCAGAAGATTTCTTCATTCCAAGTTTTCAGCTCCGTTCGTTCCTATATTTGTACCGGTGCCTCGTTCAAGCATTCTTCAATCAGTTCGCGATCTCTTCGTTCGTTTTTATTTTCACGGTGGTTCGTTGAAGATTCCTTTTCCGTTCTCATCATATTAATTCATTCATTCTTTTCAATCCTACTGGTGGCTCATGAAGACCTTCGCAAATTTGGCGCTATATCTCCCCTTAATCTTTTCCGAATGTGAATAAGTGGTATGCAATCCATTGCTTCTCATCTATTTAATTGATGAAGAATAAGCATAACATAAATCTTATTCTCATTTCATCATGTTCAAGTTGATTAATTCTTTTCTTCGGAGATTGTTCATGATGAATAATCTCGTGGCTCTAAGTTGTTCATTTTTTTCCTCCCGGAGTTCCAAGCTTCTCGCTTGTCTCGACGGTAAGCCCCATCTAAATCATAACAAGGTGTAATCCTTATTCTTTCCATCCCTCAGTTCTACCTCATCATTATTTTTTTACCGGAGTTATTATGGTGGTTCTTCCCGAGTTAATTCATTCTTCAAGTGCTCATCAAGATTCTTTTGGAGGAGCTTAAGAATCTTTCCTTCTTGTGTCTCAAAGTGCAATTAATTGTCCGTATTATTTTTAAATGGAGTTTTGCATTTCTTCGTTTTTCTCAGCTATTCAATTTTTTTCCGTTTGTGGTCGGTTATCACCTCGTAATTTTGAGATGTTATTCATAAGTCCACAACAAGCAATTCTTTGTTGTTGATTTTCTCAACAAATTTGCTCAATCATTTCCTTGCAAGGATGCTTTTCAAATTCATTCGTCGAAGAAGTTGTCATTTTTCTCCTCTGTTCTTTTCATTCCACTATTTCAAGTCTTCCGGAGGCATTGTGTTGTTCCTCTCGTCAAGTGTCATGCCATCTTGTTAAGTTCAAGTTCTATTCCATTCAATGTTCAACTGGGATCCTATAACAATTCTTTCATTATTATTCCGCTTCTATCTTGGTCTAACCGGAGTGGTGTTGAATCCATTTTGTTTCGGAGCCTTGATTCTCGTCATATTCGTTGTTTCTTTTTCTTCCTACTCGAGTGTTGTCGACTTTGTTCATCCTATCTCTTTTGTTCTTATTTCACTTCATCCCTTTTCCCTTCCGTCTCGGTCCTAAGATCTTGGGACGAGATCTCTTGTTAGTAGAGGAGAGTTGTAACGCCCCGGATCCGATGCGCCAGGTGTCTGCCAGTTATTCGTCGTCATTGCCATGTCGTTTGCTTGCGCGTTGCATTTTGCCATGTCATCATATGCATTGTGTCATCATGTGCATCTCTTTTTGCATACGTGTTCATCTCATGCATCCGAGCATTTTCCCCATTGTCTGTTTTGCAATCCGACACTCATATGTCATCCAGTGTCCCCTTCTTGTCTCTTTTCGTGAGCGGGTGTAAAACATTCACGGAATGGACCGAGGTTTGTCAAGCGGCCTTGGCACACCACCGTCAGAGCGCTTGTCAAGTTTAATCGCATTCGGAGCTCGTTTGATAGCCCAACCGTTAAATATATAGTGGCACCGTTGCCGGTATTTTCACCGGACGTTTCGGTCTCCGGAAAAGTCGCCGCGCCTCACTTCTCTTCTCTCCTCTCAGCCCGAGGCCTCTCTTCACAGCCCATCTAGTTCCCCCTTTGTCCGGAGCCGCACGATCGCGATCGTACTGCTCGAAAACCTCCCAAAACCCCAACCCTAACCCCTCCTTCTATAAATAGCAGCCCCCCTTGCCATTTTTGTCACTCCTAACCTCCCTCCTTGATTTCCGTGCCTCCCAATCATCAACCGCCGCCTCCCACCTTATCCTCGATTTCTGGCGCTGACCACCTCCTCAGCGCCACTTGGCAAGTCGCCCGTGGGCGCGCCGCACCCGAGCCACCGTCTACAGCCTCTCAGGAGGCGCCACGCGTCCCAGGCCCCCTGCCTGCTCCCAGCCACCGCAGGCCCGCCCCCGGGCCGCGCCGGGCCCGAGCTGCCCGCTCGCGCCGCCCCCGCGCCCGACCTCGCTGCTCTGCCGCTTCGCCGCGCCGGCGACCTCGCCTCCCGCGCGCGCCCCGCTGCCTAGCTTCCCCGCTCGCCGCCGACCTCCGCCGCCGCGGCCGCCCTGCCACCGCACGCAACTGCTCCCCTCGACGTGCGCCGCCGCCTCCCGCCGCGTCCGGCGCCCCCGCCGCCACCACAGCGAGATCCGGTCGCGGGAAGCTAGATCCCGGCCGGATCCACCGCCTCCGCCACCCACCGGCCTCGCCGGAGTCCTCGCGGGCTCGCCGGAGCCCTCACCGCCCGGATCCACCTCGCCCCGCTCAATCCTCTCCACGCCAGATCCGGATCCAAAAAGGTTGACCCCCGAAATTTCGTCCAAGTCCCAAAATATTTCACATTCTGGTGCACTATTCATCTTGTCATATCTCTGTGTGTATTGCTCCATTTTGTACGTGTAATATATAGAAATATTCATTGTGAGATGATCTTAATTTTGTTCCATTGTGCCATGTTTGTTTGAGTTCACCTTGATGCCCTAATCATCGTTGAAAGAGTGCTATATAATGTTGTCTGGTGTAGTTTATCAGAACATGCTCATTTTCATTTTTCCGTCTTTTCGTGTAATTTTGTTTTGAGCATGTTGCCTACATGTTTTGTGAGCTATAATATGTCATCTTTGCTGTTGTGCAATCCACTCTTCATGATATGCCATGTGATGACTGTTACAAGCTTGCAAAGTATCCTCTGTGATGTTGCTGATTTCAGGGTCTTAGAATTTTACTAAGTTTTGGCCCTGCTGTTATTTTCATGCCATGTATTCATGTTTCTACAGTGAGATCCATGCCTCTTTTGAGTATGTTCATTAAGGATGTTTTGTACATATGGTTATGATATATCCATAAATGCCTTTGGGTGCATTTATAGCCTGTTCTATCATGTATTAATCCTGCTCTACTTTTGCTACAAAATGTTCCTGGCAGATTGTTTACATGTTAATCAATTTTGCCAAGGCTGTTATAGTTGATCCAAGCATGCTATGAACTTGTTCTTGCCATGCTTAGCTTCAAGAACATGTCTTCTTGCTGATGCTATGCTTATATTGTCATGAAATGCATCGTGGTGAGTGAATCAAGCTCGCAAAGTTGCCTTCGTGCTGCTGTTTATGCCATGCTCTGTTTTTCACTGTCTGAATTTGTTTACGAAACTTGCTATGTTTACATGTGTGCCATCATACCTTATGTGCCTTTTTGGCTTATGGTCACTAAGGGAATTTTGTTATATGCAATTATTAGATTCATTCCATGCCGTTGGTTGCCATGATAAGTTTTTGTAGCATGTCGGTTGATAGCTCTTAACTTTGTAACCTGATGTTATTTCTGCCATGTCCTGTGAATTCTTCTAAGTCTGTGAACCTGTTATTATTTGCAATCTTGCCATGTCCTTTTGAGCATGTTCCATTAGTTTCTGGAGATAGTTTAGTGTTCATTTTTTGTCGTGTTTTACCTGTACATCATTTTCCTGCCTTTTGTTTTCATGTTGTGGTGCTGTAGCATGTTGTTTTAGTGCTTGCAATGTGCCTAGTTGCTGTTTTAGACAGCAAACCCTTTAAACTGATATGGTGTGTATGTGTTGAACCGTTGCTCCGTCTTGAGCGTGCTCTATATGAAACTTGCTTAGTTTTGCATGTAGTTTCATGTTACCCTGTTGCATCCATGTTTTGAGGTCTGTGCTTGATGTTTGAATGCTTTTTGCATCGATGCCATGCTTATCTTGTTTTGCTCCGTAGCTCCGAATCTAATGAACTTTATATGTAACTTGACTAGAATTCCGTGGAGATCATCTTGGTGCATCTTAACTTCCTGTTTAACAACTTGAACATAAGGGTTTTTCAGATCTGACCAATTTTGAAATTTGCATATGAGGACTTACCAGAATTGTTCTATGTTGTTTCCGGCCTCAGTTAAACTTGCCTTGATGTGTTGATCTTGTATGCATCATATCTTGCCATGTGTAGCCTCATGTAGCCTTTTCATGCTTCATACTTGGTTGAGCATCATGCCTTGTTCATGTGTGGTGTGTTTACCATGTTGCGTGCTTCTTCTCGATAGTTCCCGTTTCGTTGCGATCGTGAGGATTCGTTCGTCTATGCTTGGTTCGTCTTCATGGCTTCATCTTCTTTATGGACTCGTTCTTCTTCCTTGCGGGATTTCAAGCAAGATTACCATCATCTTGGATCTCATTACTACCATTGCTATGCTAGTTGCTTCGTTCTATTGCTATGCCACGTTACCTACCACTTGCTTATCAAGCCTCCCAAATTGCCATGAACCTTTAACCTTTGTCACCCTTCCTAGCAAACCAGTGTTTGGCTATGTTACCGCTTTTCCTCAGCCCCTCTTATAGTGTTGCTAGTTGCAGGTGAAGATGAAGATTGCTCCGTGTTGGATTATGTTAATGTTGGGATATCACAATATCTCGTATATTATTAATGCATCTATATACTTGGTAAAGGGTGGAAGGCTTGGCCTTATGCTTGGTGTTTTGTTTCACTCTTGCCGCCCTAGTTTCCGTCATATCGGTATTATGTTCCCGGATTTTGCGTCCCTAACGCGGTTGGGTGATTTATGGGACCCCCTTGAGAGTTCGCTTTGAATAAAACTCCTCCGGCAAGGCCCAACATTGGTTTTACCATTTGCCTACCACCTATACTTTTACCTTGGGAGTAATTAACCCGAGGGTCATCTTTATTTAGCCCCCCCGGGCCAATGCTTCTCTAAGTGTTGGTCCTAACTAGAGCCCCTTGCAGCGCCACCTCGGGGAAGCATGAGGCTGGTTTTAGTTGTATGGATTGCTCATCTGGTGTTGCCCTGAGAACGAGATATGTCCAGCTCCTATCGGGATGTCGGCGCATCAGGCGGTCTTGCTGGTCTTGTTTTACCATTGTCGAAATGTCTTGTAACCGGGATTCCAAGACTGATCGGGTCTTGCCAGGAGAAGGAATATCCTTCGTTGATCGCGAGAGCTTATCATGGGCTAAGTTGGGACACCCCTGCAGGGTTTTGAACTTTCGAAAGCCATGCCCGCGGTTATGTGGCAGATGGGAATTTGTTATATCCGGTTGTAGTAAACTCGAAGTAAACTCTTCTAAAATACACCAACCGTGTGCGTAACCGTGATGGTCTCTTTTCGGGGTTGTTCGAGAGGAAAACACGATTTCTGGGTTATGTTTGACGTAAGTAGGAGTTCAGGATCACTTCTTGATCATTACTAGTTGACGACCACTTGCTTTGATTCTCTTCTCGCTCTTATTTGCGTAAGTTAGCCACCATACATGCTTAGTCACTGCTGCAACCTCACCACTTTACCCCTTCCTTACCCATTAAGCTTTGCTAGTCTTGATACCCATGGTAATGGGATTGCTGAGTCCTCGTGGCTCACAGATTACTACACCAACAGTTGCAGGTACAGGTTATGCAATGATCATGACGTGAGAGCGATGTTTATTTGTGTTAGAGTTCTTCTTCTGCTTCTTCTTTGATTAAGGGATAGGTTCCTGGTCGGCAGCTTGGGCTAGCAGGGTGGATATTGTTTGAGTTTTTGTTTTTGTTTCGTCTGTAGTCGGATGTTGATCTTATGTATATGATGTATTGTTGTATTCATGTGTCACTGTATGTCTTGGTTGTATCCCCACTATTATGAAATGTTGATGTAGTGATATCCACCTTGCAAAAGCATTTTCAAGATGCACTTCTATCCTTGGTGGGACCTTCGAGTTCCTTTAGGATAGGGTCGCATCTTGGGCGTGACATTGCTGCCCCTACTGTCACTGGGAAAGGACACCGCAAGATTGAACCCGAAGCTAAGCACTTCTCCCATTGCAAGAAACATCAATCTAGTAGGCCAAACTAAACTGATAATTCGAAGAGACTTGAAAAGATAGCCAATCATACATAAAAGAATTCAGAGGGGATTCAAATATTGTTCATAGATAAACTTGATCATAAACCCACAATTCATCGGTCTCAACAAACACACCGCAAAAGAAGATTACATCGAATAGATCTCCACGAGAATTGTGGAGAACTTTGTATTGAGATCCAAAGAGAGAGAAGAAGCCATCAGCTAATAACTATGGACCTGAAGGTCTGAGGTAAACTACTCACACATCATCGGAGAGGCTATGGTGTTGATGTAGAAGCCCTCCGTGATCGATGCCCCCTCCGGGGGAGCTCCGGAAAAGGTCCCAAGATGGGATCTCACGGGTACAGAAGGTTGCGGTGGTGGAATTAGGTTTTTGGCTCCATATCTGGTAGTTGGGGGTATGTAGGTACATATAGGAGGAAGAAGTACGTCGGTGGAGCAACATGGGCCCCACGAGGGTGGAGGGCGCGCCCAGTGGGGTAGGCGTACTCCCCTACCTCGTGCCCTCCTCATTGCTTTCTTGACATAGGGTCCAAGTTCTCTGGGTCACGCTTGTTCCAAAAATCACGTTCCCGAAGGTTTCATTCCGTTTGGACTCCGTTTGATATTCTTTTTCTGCGAAACACTGAAATAGGCAAAAAACAGTAATTCTGGGCTGGGCCTCCGCTTAATAGGTTAGTCCCAAAAATATTATAAAAGTGTATAATAAAGCCCATTAACATCCAAAACAGAATATAATATAGCATGGAACAATCAATAATTATAGATATGTTGGAGACGTATCAAGCATCCCCAAGCTTAATTCATGCTCGTCCTCGAGTAGGTAAATGATAAAAATAGAATTTTTGATGTGGAATGCTACTTAGCATAATTGTCAATGTAATTCTCTTAATTGTGGTATGAATATTCAAATCCGAAAGATTCAAGACAAAAATTTAATATTGACATAAAAATAATAATACTTCAAGCATACTAACTAAGCAAGTACATCTTCACAAAATAACATGGCCAAAGAAAGTTATCCCTACAAAGTCATATAGTCTGGCTACGCTCTATCTTCACCACACAAAGTATTTAAATCATGCACAACCCCGATGACAAGCCAAGCAATTGTTTCATTCTTTTGGTGTTCTCAATCTTTTTCAATTTTCACGCATGAGCGTGAGCCATGGACATAGCACTATATGTGGAATAGAATGGTCGTTATGGAGAAGACAAAAAGGGAGAAGATAGTCTCACATCAACTAGGCATATCAGCGGGCTATGGAGATGCCCATCAATAGATATCAATGTGAGTGAGTAGGGATTGCCATGCAACGAATGCACTAGAGCTATAGGTATATGAGAGCTCAACAAAACAAACTAAGTGGGTGTGCATCCAACTCGCTTGCTCACGAAGACCTAGGGCGCCCATCATTGGAATGTACAAGCCAAGTTCTATAATGAAAAATTCCCACTAGTATATGAAAGTGATATCATAGGAGACTCTCTATCATGAAGATCATGGTGCTACTTTGAAGCACAAGTGTGGTAAAAGGATAGTAACATTGTCCCTTCTCTCTTTTTCTCTAATTTTTTTATTTGGGCCTTTTCTCTTTTTTATGGCCTCTTTTTTTATTTAGTCCGGAGTCTCATCCCGACTTGTGGGGGAATCATAGTCTCCATCATCCTTTCCTCACTTGGGACAATGCTCTAATAATGATGATCATCACACTTTTATTTACTTACAACTCAACAATTACAACTCAACAATTACAACTCAATACTTAGAACAAAATATGACTCTATGTGAATGCCTCCGGCGGTGTACCGGGATATGCAATGAATCAAGAGTGACATGTATGAAAGAATTATGAACGGTGGCTTTGCCACAAATACAATCTCAACTACATGATCATGCAAAGCAATATGACAATGATGGAGCGTGTCATAATAAACGGAACCGTGGTAAGTTGCATGGCAATATATCTCGGAATGGCTATGGAAATGCCATGATAGGTAGGTATGGTGGCTATTTCGAGGAAGGTATATGGTGGGTGTATGATACCGGCGAAAAGTGTGCAATATTAGAGAGGCTAGCAATGGTGGAAGGAAGAGAGTGCGTACAATCCATGGACTCAACATTAGTCACAAAGAACTCATATATTTATTGCAAAAATCTACAAGTTATCAAAGCAAAGTATTACGCGCATGCTCCTAGGGGGATAGATTGGTAGGAAAAGACCATCGCTCATCCCCGACCGCCACTCATAAGGAAGACAATAAATAAATAAATTATGCTCCGACTTCATCACATAACGGTTCACCATACGTGCATGCTACGGGAATCACAAACTTTAACACAAGTATCTCTCAAATTCACAACTACTCAACTAGCATGACTCTAATATAACCATCTTTATTTCTCAAAACAATTATCAATCAATCAAAGTTCTCATAGTATTCAACACACTCATAAGAAAAAATTTACTAATCTTGGATGCCTATTACCTTAGGACAAATTTCTCAATTCAAGAAAATTACCATGCTGTTTTATAGGACTCTCAAAATAATCTAAGTGAATCAAGAGAGAACAATAGTTTCTATAAAACAAATCCACCACCGTGCTCTAAATGATATAAGTGAAGCACTAGAGCAAAAACTATATAGCTCAAAAGATATAAGTGAAGCACATAGAGTATTCTAATAAATTGCGAATCATGTGTGTCTCTATCAAAAGGTGTGTACATCAAGGATGATTGTGGCAAACTAACAAATAAAGATTCAAATAATAAAAGACGCTCAAAGCAAAACACATATCATGTGGTGAATAAAAATATAGCTCCAAGTAGACGAAAGAGGGGATGCCTTCCGGGGCATCCCCAACCTTTGGCTTTTTGGTGTCCTTAGATTATCTTGGGGTGCCATGGGCATCCATAGCTTAGGCTCTTGCCACTCCTTTTTCCATAATCCATCAAATCTTTCACCCAAAACTTGAAAACTTCACAACACAAAACTTTGCAGAAAATCTCGTGAGCTCTGTTAGCGAAAGAAAATAAAACATCACTTCAAGGTACTGTAATGAACTCATTCTTTATTTATATTGGTGTTAAACCTACTGTATTCCAACTTCTCTATGGTTTATAAACTATGTTACTAGCCATAGATTCATCAAAATAAGCAAACAATACACGAAAAACAGAATCTGTCAAAAACAGAACAGTCTGTAGTAATCTGTAACTAACGCAAACTTCTGGAACTCCAAAAACTTTACCAAAATAGGACGACCTATAAAATTTCTTTATTGATCTAATGCAATTGGAATAAATATTTTATCACGTTCTGGTGATTTTTAACAATTGTTTTCGTGAACAGAAAGTTTCTGCAATTTTCAGCAAGATCAAATAACTATCATCCAAGAAGATCCTATAGGTTTAACTTGACACAAACACTAATTTAAACATAAAAACAAATCTAACCAGAGGCTAGATCAAATATTTATTCCTAAATGTAAGAAAAAAGAAAAAACTAAAAATAAAATTGGGTTGCCTCCCAACAAGCGCTATCGTTTAACGCCCCTATCTAGGCATAAAAGAAAGGATAGATCTAGGTATTGCCATCTTTGGTAGGAAATCCATAAGTGGCTCTCATAATAGATTCATAAGGTAATTTAATTTTCTTTCCAGGAAAGTGTTCCATGCCTTTCTTTAATGGAAATTGGAATCTAATATTTCCTTCCTTCATATCAATAATTGCACAAATCATTCTAAGGAAAGGTCTACCAAGAATAATAGGACATGAAGGATTGCAATCTATATCAAGAACAATAAAATATACGGGCACATAATTCCTATTTGCAACAATAATAACATCATTAATTATTCCCATAGGTTTCTTAATAGTGGAATCCGCAAGGTGCAAGTTTAAGGAACAATCATCAGATTCACGGAATCCTAGCAAATCACACAAAGCCTTTGGAATTGTGGAAACACTAGCACCCAAATCACACAAAGCATAGAATTAATGATCTTTAATTTTAATTTTAATAGTAGGTACCCACTCATCATAAATTTTTCTAGGGATAGAAACTTCCAACTCAAGTTTTTCTTCATAAGATTGCATCAAAGCAACAACGATATGTTTGGTAAAGGCTTTATTTTGACTATAAGCATGTGGAGAATTTAGCACGAATTGCAACAAGGAAATACAATCTATCAAAGAGCAATTATTATAATTAAATTCCTTGAAATCCACAATAGTGGGTTTATTGATATCTAAAGTTTTAACTTCTTCAATCTCACTTTTATCAATTTTAGGATCAAGATCTAAAAACTCTGAATTTTTGGAACGCCTTCTAGGTAAAGGTGAATCATATTCAGTCCCATCATTATGAAGATTCATATTGCAAAACAAAGATTTAATAGGGGACATATCAATGACTTTTGGATCTTCATCTTTATTTTCATAGAAACTAGAAGAACACGCTTTCACAAAGCAATCTTTCTTAGCACTCATTCTAGCGGTTCTTTCTTTGCACTCATCAACGGAAATTCTCATGGCCTTGAGAGACTCATTGATATCATGCTTAGGTGGGATACATCTAAGTTTCAAAGAATCAACATCCAGAGAAATTCTAACGTTCCTAGCCAATTCATCAATCTTAGGCAACTTTTCTTCAAGCAAAGCATTAAAATTCTTTTGCGAATTCATAAATTCTTTAACACTAGTCTCAAATTCAGAGGGCATCTTATTAAAATTTCCATAGGAATTGCTGTAGGAATTACCATAATTATTAGAGGAATTACTAGGATACGGCCTAGGATTAAAGTTTCCTCTATACAAGTTCTTACCAAAATTATTCCAACCAAAAAAATTCACATCCATAGATTCATTATTATTATCAATCAAAGTAGACAAAGGCATTGTTGGGACGTAGTAATTTCAAAAAAAATCCTACGCACACGCAAGATCATGGTGATGCATAACAACGAGAGGGGAGAGTGTGTCCACGTACCCTCGTAGACCGAAAGCGGAAGCGTTAGCACAACGCGGTTGATGTAGTCGTACGTCTTCACGATCCAACCGATCAAGTACCAAACGCACGGCACCTCCGAGTTCAGCACACGTTCAGCCTGATGACGTCCCTCGAACTCCGATCCAGCCGAGTGTTGAGGGAGAGTTTCATCAGCACGACGGCGTGGTGATGATGATGATGTTCTACTGACTCAGGGCTTCGCCTAAGCACCGCTACGATATTATCGAGGTGGACTATGGTGGAGGGGGGCACCGCACAAGGGTAAAATATCAATGACCTATGGTTGTGTCCTTGGGGTACCCCCTGCCCCCGTATATAAAGGAGCTAGGGGGGAGAGGCGTCCGGCCAGGAGAGGGGCGCGCCAGGAGGAGTCCTACTCCCACCGGGAGTAGGACTCCCTCCCTTCCTTGTTGGATTAGGAGAAGGGGGGAAGGAGGAGGAGGAGAAGAAGGAAAGGGGGGCGCCCCCCTCCTTGTCCAATTCGGACTAGAGGGGGAGGGGCGCGTGGCCTGCCCTGGCCGCCCCTCCTCTTCTCCACCAAGGCCCATGTAGGCCCATTAAACCCCCGGGGGGGTTCCAGTAACCCCCGGTACTCCGGTATATATCCGATAACCCCCGGAACCATTCCGGTGTCCTAATATAGTCGTCCAATATATCAATCTTCATGTCTCAATCATTTCGAGACTCCTTGTCATGTCTGTGATCACATCCGGGACTCTGAACTACCTTCGGTACATCAAAACATAAAAACTCATAATACAACTGTCATCGAAACTTTAAGCGTGCGGACCCTACGGGTTCGAGAACTATCTAGACATGACCGAGACACGTCTCCTATGAATAACCAATAGCGGAACCTGGATGCTCAAATTGGCTCCCACATATTCTACGAAGATCTTTATCGGTCAAACGGCATAACAAGATACGTTGTTCCCTTTGTCATCGGTATGTTACTTGCCCGAGATTCGATCGTCGGTATCTCAATACCTAGTTCAATCTCGTTACTGGCAAGTATCTTTAGTCATTCCGTAATACATCATCTTGCAACTAACTCATTAGTTGCAATGCTTGCAAGGCTTAAGTGATGTGCATTACCGAGTGGGCCCAGAGATACCTCTTCGACAATCGGAGTGACAAATCCTAATCTCGAAATATGCCAACCCAACAAGTACCTTTGGAGACACCTGTAGAGCACCTTTATAATCACCCATTTGCGTTGTGACATTTGGTAGCACACAAAGTGTTCCTCCTGTAAACGGGAGTTGCATAATCTCATAGTCATAGGAACATGTATAAGTCATGAAGAAAACAATAGCAGAATACTAAACGATCGTGTGCTAAGCTAACAGAATGGGTCAAGTCAATCACATCATTCTCCTAATGATGTATTCCCGTTAATCAAATGACAACTCATGTCTATGGCTAGGAAACATAACCATCTTTGATCAACAAGCTAGTCAAGTAGAGGCATACAAATGACACTGTTTGTCTATGTATTCACACATGTACCATGTTTCCGGTTAATACAATTCTAGCATGAATAATAAAATTTTATCATGATATATAAGGAAATAAATAATAACTTTATTATTGCCTCTAGGGCATATTTCCTTTCAGTCTCCCACTTGCACTAGAGCCAATAATCTAGATTACACCGTAATTATTCTAACACCCATGGAGCCTTGGTGCTGATCATGTTTTGCTCGTGGAAGAGGCTTAGTCAACGGGTCTGCAACAATCAGATCTGTATGTATCTTGCAAATTTCAATGTCTCCCACGTGGACTAGATCCCAGATGGAATTGAAGCATCTCTTGATGTGCTTGGTTCTCTTGTGAAATCTGGATTCCTTCGCCAAGGCAATTGCACCAGTGTTGTCACAAAAGATTTTCATTGGACCCGATGCACTAGGTATGACACCTAGATCGGATATGAACTCCTTCATCCAGACTCCTTCATTTGCTGCTTCCAAAGCAGCTATGTATTCCGCTTCACACGTAGATCCTGCCACAACGCTTTGTTTATTACTACACCAACTGACAGCTCCACCATTCAATGTAAACACGTATTAGGTTTGCGATTTAGAATCGTCCGGATCAGCGTCAAAGCTTGCATCGACGTAACCATTTACGACTAGCTCTTTGTCACCTCCATAAATGAGAAACATATCCTTAGTCCTTTTCAGGTATTTCAGGATGTTCTTGACCACTATCCAGTGATCCACTCCTGGATTACTTTGGTACCTCCCTGCTAAACTTATAGCAAGGCACACATCAGGTCTGGTACACAGCATTGCATACATGATAGAGCCTATGGCTGAAGCATAGGGAACATGTTTCATCTTCTCTCTATCTTCTACAGTGGTCGGGCATTGGGTCTTACTCAACTTAACACCTCGTAACACAGGCAAGAACCCTTTCTTTGCTTGATCCATTTTGAACTTCTTCAAAACTTTGTCAAGGTATGTGCTTTGTGAAAGTCCAATTAAGCGTCTTGATATATCTCTATAGATCTTGATGCCCAATATATCAGCAGCTTCACTGAGGTCTTTCATTGAAAAACTCTTATTCAAGTATCCCTTTATGCTATCCAGAAGTTCTATATCATTTCCAATTAGTAATATGTCATCCACATATAATATCAGAAATGCTATAGAGCTCCCACTCACTTTCCTGTAAATACAGGCTTCTCCAAAAGTCTGTATAAAACCGAATGCTTTGATCACACTATCAAAATGTTTATTCCAACTCCGAGAGGCTTGCACCAGTCCATAAATGGAGCGTTGGAGCTTGCACACTTTGTTAGTTCCTTTTGGATCGACAAAACCTTCCGGTTGCATCATATACGACTCTTCTTCCAAAAATCCATTCAGGAATGCAGTTTTGACATCCATTTGCCAAATTTCATAATCATAAAATGCGACAATTGCTAACATGATTCGGACAGACTTAAGCATCGCTACGGGTGAGAAAGTCTCATCGTAGTCAATCCCTTGAACTTGTCGAAAACCTTTCACAACAAGTCGAGCTTTATGGACAATAACATTACCGTCAGCGTCAGTCTTCTTCTTGAAGATCCATTTATTCTCAATGGCTTGCCGATCATCGGGAAAGTCATCCAAAGTCCACACTTTGTTCTCATACATGGATCCCATCTCAGATTTCATGGCCTCAAGCCATTTTGCGGAATCTGGCCTCACCATCGCTTCTTCATAGTTCATAGGTTCATCATGGTCCAGTAACATAACCTCTAGAACAGGATTACCGTACTACTCTGGTGCGGATCTTACTCTGGTTGACCTACGAGGTTCAATAACAACTTTATCTGAAGTTTCATGATCATCATCATTAACTTCCTCACTAATTGGTGTAGGTGTCGCAGAAACTGGTTTCTGCGATGAACTACTTTCCAATAAGGGAGCAGGTATAGTTACCTCATCAAGTTCTACCTTCCTCCCACTCACTTCTTTCGAGAGAAACTCCTTCTCTAGAAGATTCCAAATTTAGCAACAAAAGTCTTGCCTTGGGATATGTGATAGAAAGTGTGCCCAATAGTCTCTTTTGGGTATCCTATGAAGACACATTTCTCCGATTTGGGTTCGAGCTTATCACGTTGAAGGTTTTTCACATAAGCATCGCAGCCCCAATCTTTAAGAAACGACAACTTTGGTTTCTTGCCAAACCACAGTTCATAAGGCGTCATCTCAACGGATTTTGATGGTGTCCTATTTAACGTGAATGCAGCCGTCTCTAAAGCATAACCCCAAAACGATAGCGGTAAATCAGTAAGAGACATCATAGATCGCACCATATCTAGTAAAGTACGATTATGACATTCGGACGCGCCAATACGCTGTGGTGTTCCGGGTGGTGTGAGTTGTGAAACTATTATGCATTGTTTCAAATGAAGACCAAACTCGTAACTCAAATATTCTCCTCCACGATCAGATCGTAGAAACTTTATTTTCTTGTTACGATGATTTTCAACTTCACTTTGAAATTCTCTGAACTTTTCAAATGTTTCAGACTTATGTTTCATTAGTAGATATACCCATATCTGCTTAAATCATCTGTGAAGGTGAGAAAATAATGATACCCGCCGCGAGCCTCAACATTCATCAGACCACATACATCTGTATGTATGATTTCCAACAAATCTGTTGCTTGCTCCATAGTTCCGAAGAACGGCGTTTTAGTCATCTTGCCCATGAGGCACGGTTCTCAAGTACCAAGTGATTCATAATCAAGTGGTTTCAAAAGTCCATCAATATGGAGTTTCTTCACGCGCTTTACGATGATATGACCTAAACGGCAGTGACACAAATAAGTTGCACTATCATTATCAACTCTGCATCTTTTGGCTTCAATATTATGAATATGTGTATCACTACTATCGAGATTCAACAAAAATAGACCACTCTTTAAGGGTGCATGACCATAAAAGATATTACTCATATAAATACAACAACCATTATTCTCTGATTTAAATAAATAACTGTCTCGCATCAAACAAGATCCAGATATAATGTTCATGCTCAACGCTGGCACCAAATAACAATTGTTCAGGTCTAAAACTAATCTCGAAGGTCGATGTAGAGGTAGCGTGCCGACCGCGATCACATCGACTTTGGAACCATTTCCCACACGCATCGTCACCTCGTCCTTAGCCAATCTTCGCTTAATCCGTAATCCCTGTTTCGAGTTGCAAATATTAGCAACAAAACCAGTATCAAATACCCAGGTGCTACTGCGAGCATTAGTAAGGTACACATCAATAACATGTATATCACATATACCTTAGTTCACCTTGCCATCCTTCTTATCCGCCAAATACTCGGGGCAGTTCCGCTTCCAGTGTCCAGTCTGCTTGCAGTAGAAGCACTCAGTCTCAGGCTTAGGTCCAGACTTGGGTTTCATCTCCTGAGCAGCAACTTGTTTGTTCTTCTTCTTGAAGTCCCCCTTCTTCTTCCCTTGCCCCTTTTTCTTGAAACTAGTGGCCTTGTTGACCATCAACACATGATGCTCCTTCTTGATTTCTACCTCCGCAGCCTTTAGCATTGCGAAGAGCTCGAGAATTGTCTTATCCATCCCTTGCATGTTATAGTTCATCACGAAGCTCTTGTAGCTTGGTGGCAGTGATTGAAGAATTCTGTCAATGACGCTATCATCCGGAGATTAACTCCCAGTAGAATCAAGTGATTGTTATACCCAGACATTTTGAGTATATGCTCACTGACAGAACTATTCTCCTCCATCTTGCAGCTGTAGAACTTATTGGAGACTTCATATCTCTTAATCTGGGCATTTGCTTGAAATATTAACTTCAACTCCTGCAACATCTCATATGCTCCATGACGTTCAAAACGTCGTTGAAGTCCCGGTTCTAAGCCGTAAAGCATGGCACACTGGACTATCGAGTAGTCATCAGCTTTGCTTTGCCAGATGTTCATAACATCTGGTGTTGCTCCTGCAACAGGTCTGGCACCTAGCGGTGCTTCCAAGACGTAATTCTTTTGTGCAGCAATGAGGATAATCCTCAAGTTACGGACCCAGTTCGTGTAATTGCTACCATCATCTTTCAACTTTGCTTTCTCATGGAACGCATTAAAATTCAATGGAACAACAGCACGGGCCATCTATCTCCAATCAACATAGACAAGCAAAATACTATCAGGTACTAAGTTCATGATAAATTTAAGTTCAATTAATCATATTACTTAAGAACTCCCACTTAGATAGACATCCCTCTAATCCTCTAACTGATCATGTGATCCAAATCAATTAAACCATGTCCAATCGTCACGTGAGATGGAGTAGTTTCAATGGTCATCACTATGTTGATCATATCTACTATACGATTCACGCTCGACCTTTCGGTCTTCGTGTTCCGAGGCCATATCTGTTATATGCTAGGCTCGTCAAGTTTAACCTGAGTATTCCGCATGTGCAACGGTTTTGCACCCGTTGTATTTGAACGTAGAGCCTATCACACCCGATCATCACGTGGTGTATCAACACGAAGAACTTCCGCAACGGTGCATACTCATGGAGAACACTTATACTTTGATAATTTAGTGAGAGATCATCTTATAATTCTACTGTCAATCAAAGCAAGATAAGATGCATAAAAGATAAACATCACATCCAATCAATATAAGTGATATGATATGGCCATCATCATCTTGTGCTTGTGATCTCCATCTCCAAAGCACCGTCATGATCACCATCGTCACCAGCGCGACACCTTGATCTCCATCATAGCATCGTTGTCGTCTCGCCAATCTTATGCTTCTACGACTATCGCTACCGCTTAGTGATAAAGTAAAGCATTACAGGGCGATTGTATTTCATACAATAAAACGACAACCATATGGCTCCTGCCAGTTGCCGATAACTCGGTTACATAACATGATCATCTCATACAATAAAATTTATCATCATGCCTTGACCATATCACATCACAACATGCCCTGCAAAAACAAGTTAGACGTCCTCTACTTTGTTGTTGCAAATTTTACGTGGCTGCTACGGGTTGAGCAAGAACCGTTCTTACCTACGCATCAAAACCACAACAATAGTTTGTCAAGTTGGTGAATTTGTAACCTTCGCAAGGACCGGGCGTAACCACACTCGGTTCAACTAAAGTTGGAGAAACTGACACCCGCCAGCCACCTGTGTGCAAAGCACGTCGGTAGAACCAGTCTTGCATAAGCGTACGCGTAATGTCGGTCCGGTCCGCTTCATCCAACAATACCGCCGAACCAAAGTATGACATGCTGGTAATCAGTATGACTTGTATCGCCCACAACTCACTTGTGTTCTACTCGTGCATATGACATCTACGCATAAAACCTGGCTCAGATGCCACTGTTGGGGAACGTAGTAATTTAAAAAAAAATCCTACGCACACGCAAGATCATGGTGATGCATAGCAACGAGAGGGGAGAGTGTGTCCACGTATCCCCGTAGACCGAAAGCGGAAGCGTTAGCACAACGCGGTTGATGTAGTAGTACGTCTTCATGATCCGACCGATCAAGTACCGAACGCACGGCACCTTCGAGTTCAGCACACGTTCAGCCCGATGACGTCCCTCGAACTCCGATCCAGCCGAGTGTTGAGGGAGAGTTTCGTCAGCCCAACGGCATGGTGACGATGATGATGTTCTACCGAAGCAGGGCTTCTCCGAAGCACCGCTACGATATTATCGAGGTGGACTATGGTGGAGGGGGCACCGCACACGGCTAAAAGATCAATGATCAATTGTTGTGTCCTTGGGGTGCCCCCTTGCCCCCATATATAAAGGAGCAAGGGGGGAGATGCGGCCGGCCAGGAGAGGGGCGCGCCAGGAGGAGTCCTACTCCCACCGGGAGTAGGACTCCCTCCCTTCCTTGTTGGATTAGGAGAAGGGGGAAGGAGGAGGAGAAGAAGGAAAGGGGGGCGCCGCCCCCCCTCCATGTCCAATTCGGACTAGAGGGGGAGGGGGCACGCGGCCTGCCCTAGCAGCCCCTCCTCTTCTCCACTAAGGCCCATGTAGGCCCATTAAACCCCCGGGGGGTTCCGGTAACCCCCGGTACTCCGGTATATATCCGATAACCCCTGGAACCATTCCGGTGTCCGAATATAGTCGTCCAATATATCAATCTTCATGTCTCGACCATTTCGAGACTCCTCGTCATGTCCGTGATCACATCCGTGACTCCGAACTACCTTCGGTACATCAAAACATCTAAACTCATAATATAACTGTCATCGAAACTTTAAGCGTGCGGACCCAACGGGTTCGTGAACTATGTAGACATGACTGAGACACGTCTCCTGTCAATAACCAATACCAGAACCTGGATGCTCATATTGGCTGCCACATATTCTACGAAGATCTTTATCGGTCAAACCGCATAACAACATACTTTGTTCCCTTTGTCATCGGTATATTACTTGCCCGAGATTCGATCGTCGGTATCTCAATACCTAGTTCAATCTCGTTACTGGAAAGTCTCTTTACTCGTTTCGTAATACATCATCTCGCAACTAATCATTAGTTCCAATGCTTGTTAGGCTTAAGTGATGTGCATTACCAAGTGGGCTGAGAGATACCTCTCCGACAATAGGAGTTACAAATCCTAATCTCGAAATACGCCAACCCAAGAAGTACCTTTGGAGACACCTATAGAGCACCTTTATAATCACCTAGTTACGTTGTGACGTTTTGTAGAACACAAAGTGTCCCTCCGGTAAACGGGAGTTGCATAATCTCATAGTCATAGGAACATGTATAAGTCATGAAGAAAGCAATAGCAGAATACTAAACGATCGTGTGCTAAGCTAACGGAATGGGTCAAGTCAATCACATCATTCTCCTAATGATGTGATCCCGTTAATCAAATGACAACTCGTGTCTATGGCTAGGAAACATAACCATCTTTGATCAACAAGCTAGTCAAGTAGAGGCATACTAGTGACACTCTGTTTGTCTATGTATTCACACATGTATCATGTTTTCGGTTATTACAATTCTAGCATGAATAATAAACATTTATCATGATATATAAGGAAATAATAATACTCCCTCCGTTCCTAGATATAGGGTGTATAGTTTTTGGCACGGAAATTAAAGAACGCACGTGGAGGGAAAATTTCACAAGTTTCAAGTGAGATTACACATGACTAATTGACATGAGAAAATATAGGAGCTTACATGATATAAGGAAATGTAATCAAATCCCTAGAAAATCATCCAAACGAGTGGTGCAACGCAATACACCTTATATTTTGGACTTTTTCTCAAAAATCTATACACCTTATATCAAGGAACGGAGGGAGTAACTTTATTATTGCCTCTAGGGCATATTTCCTTTCAGGCATATTATTAGGATTAGAAGTAACACTTTTATTAGAAAATAGTTTCATAAGTTCATCCATCCTTCCACTCAAAACATTAATTTCTTCTATCGCATGCACTTTTTTGTTAGTAGATCTTCCGGTGTGCCACTGAGAATAATTAACCACAATATTATCTAGGAGTTTAGTAGCTTCTCCTAAAGTGATTTTCGTAAAAGTGCCTCCCACGGCCGAATCTAAAATATTTCTAGAAGCAAAATTCAATCCGGCATAAAAAAATTGTATAATCATCCAAAGATTTAAACCATGTGTAGGGCAATTACGTATCATTAAGTTCATCCTCTTCCAAGCTTGTGCAACATGTTCATGATCAAGTTGCTTAAAATTCATAATATCGTTTCTAAGAGAGATGATCTTAGCGGGAGGAAAATACTTAGAGATAAAAGCATCTTTGCACTTATTCCATGAACCAATACTATTTTTAGGCAAAGACGAAAACCAAGCTTTAGCACGATCTCTAAGCGAAAAAGGAAATAGCTTCAATTTAACAATATCATTGTCCACATCTTTGTTCTTTTGCATATCTTCACTAGGAAGGACGGCGAATTGATCTTTCATGACAAGATTCAATAAAGTAGCATTAATTTCACAAGATTCAGTATCAGTAAGAGGAGCAATCGGAGTGCTAAGAAAATCATTATTGTTGGTATTGGTGAAGTCACACAATTTAGTATTATCCTGAGCCATCTTAACAAACAAACAATCCAACACACAAGCAAACAAGAGGCGAGCGACAAAGAGGCGAACGGAAAGAGAGGGCGAATAAAACGGCACGGGTGAAGTGGGGGAGAGGAAAACGAGAGGCAAATGGCAAATAATGTAATGCGGGAGATAAGAGTTTGTGATGGGTACTTGGTATGTTTTGGCTTGACTTGACTTGGCGTGAATCTCCCGGCAACGGCTCCTGAAATCCTTCTTGCTACCTCTTGAGCACTGCGTTGGTTTTCCCTTGAAGAGGAAAGGGTGATGCAGCAAAGTAGCGTAAGTATTTCCCTCAGTTTTTTAGAACCAAGGTATCAATCCAGTAGGAGGCCACGCACGAGTCCCTCGCACCTACACAAACAAATAAGATCCTCGCAACCAACGCAACAAAGGGGTTGTCAATCCCTTCACGGTCACTTGCGAAAGTGAGATCTCATAGATACGATAAGATAATTTTTCTTGTATTTTTATGATAAAGATGCAAAGTAAAATAAAAGGCAATAAAAATAGCTAAGTGTTGGAAGATTAATATGATGGAAAATAGACCCGGGGGCCATAGATTTCACTAGTGGCTTCTCTCGGGAGCATAAGTATTATGGTGGGTGAACAAATTGCTGTTGAGCAATTGATAGAATTGAGCATAGTTATGAGAATATCTAGGTATGATCATGTATATAGGCATCACGTCCGTGACAAGTAGACCGACTCCTGCCTTCATCTACTACTATTACTCCACACATCGACCGCTATCCAGCATGCATCTAGAGTATTAAGTTCAAGAGAACAGACTAACGCTTTAAGCAAGATGACATGATGTAGACGATTAAACTCATGCAATATGATATAAACCCCATCTTGTTATCCTCGATGGCAACAATAAAATACGTGCCTTGCTGCCCCTATTGTCACTGGGAAAGGACACCGCAAGATTGAACCCAAAGCTAAGCACTTCTCCCATTGCAAGAAACATCAATCTAGTAGGCCAAACCAAACTGATAATTCGAAGAGACTTGCAAAGATAACCAATCATACATAAAAGAATTCAGAGGAGTTTCAAATATTGTTCATAGATAAACTTGATCATAAACCCACAATTCATCGGTCTCAACAAACACACCGCAAAAGAAGATTACATCGAATAGATCTCCACGAGAATCGTGGAGAACTTTGTATTGAGATCCAAAGAGAGAGAAGGAGCCATCTAGCTAATAACTATGGACCCGAAGGTGTGAGGTAAACTACTCACACATCATCAGAGAGGCTATGGTGTTGATGTAGAAGCCCTCCGTGATCGATGACCCCTCCGGCGGAGCTCCGGAAAATGCCCCAAGATGGGATCTCGCGTGTACAGAAGGTTGCGGCGGTGGAATTAGGTTTTTGGCTCCATATCTGGTAGTGTGGGGGTACGTAGGTATATATAGGAGGAAGAAGTACGTCGGTGGAGCAACGTGGGCCCCATGAGGGTGCAGGGCGCGCCCAGGGGGGTAGGCGCACCCCCTACCTCGTTGTAACACCCTAGTGTAATGATGCTACAGTAACCCTTGGGGTTAAGTTAATATTTTGGCTAAACATCTACCTGATCTTTATTGTCTCATGTTCTTTCAAATTCCAGTTGATATTCAAATTCAAATTCTGTGTGAAATTCAAAATGCTCAGACATGAAACTGGGGAACGGACGCTCATTGGTCTAGACATTATTCAACAAGCTGAAGAGCAAGTTCGCATTTTCCGGGATAATCTCAAGGCGGCCCAGTCCCGTCGGAATAGCAACTATGACCGGAAACACTGGGGTTCAACTTATCAACCTGGTGAACAAGCTTAGCAGCGTGTCAATCCTTTGAGAGGCACTCATCGGTTCGGAGTCAAGGGCAAGCTAGATCCGTGCTACATTGGTCCCTTCCGCATTCTGGCCCGTCGTGGACTGGTGGCTTATCAACTGGAGTTGTCAACTCAGTTCTCTCATGTTCATGATGTCTTCCACGTGTCGCAACTTCGTCGGTGCTTCAAGGATCCGGAACGTGAAGTGGATCCGAAATTGATTGAAGTTCAAGATGATCTCACATACAAGGAGCATCCGATCTGCATTCTTGATGAAACTGAACGTCGAACGCGCCAGAAGGTTACCAAGTTCCTCAAGGTGGAATGGTCGAATCATACTAAAGAGGAAGCCACTTGGGAACGGGAAGATAACCTCCGGGCTGAATACCCTGACATGTTCCCTTCTACCTCTTAATTCTCAGGACGAGAATTTCTTTTAGAGGAGGAGAGTTGTAACACCCCGGTGTAATGATGCTACAGTAACCCTTGGGGTTAAGTTAATCTTTTTGCTAAACATGTGCCTGATCATTATTGTCTCATGGTCTTTCAAATTCCAGTTGATATTCAAATTCAAATTCTGTGTGAAATTCAAAATGCTCAGACATGAAAAAAATGTTCATCATGTGCCAAATAATCCACAACTAATATTAGTGGAGAACCAACATTTTTGCAAAGGGTTTAAGTGGCCTAAATTACTTAAAACAGTGGCCTTAGAAATAAATTAAATGCCTTTTTAATTTATAAAATTGGCAAACTTTTTCAAAAGTCTCACAATATTTTTGTGGTAGTGCACAATAATTCTTTGAAGTTGTTTGGGCCAGTGGCATAATTTTGCAAAGTCAATTGTGGCTAAAAGAAAATGCAAAAGCTACTAAAAAAAAGGCAAAACAATAACAAAAGGAAACGGTCCCCTCCCTGCTGGGCCTTGACCCAGATGGCCAACCAGCCCAACTGGCCAAGAGGCCACCAGGCCAGCCCACCCCTAGCTTACACATAACCCTCCCCCCCGTGACCTAACTTCTACCCCCACACCCCCCCATGATCCCCACTCTCCCTCGTTCCCTCCCTGCGCCGTCACCCACGACACACAGAGGAGGGGCACCCCCTGTTTGATCCCCTCCACCCGGCACCCCCGCGCCTGAAGACCGCCATCGCTCTGCTGGGGCTGCAGCCAACCGGCGTCGAGCGGCGCCTCTCCTGACCTCCGTCCTCGCGCCGCCGCTGACTAGCGCCGCCATGCCCAACTGCTTCGCCCGCGCCATCCTCGACCTCCTGCACAACCACGGCTTGACCGAGCCTCGCCGGTGTTCCCCTGCAATGGGGGTGAGCCGCCGTCCATCCTCCTCTTCCCTCTCCTTGATTCACCGGCCTAGCTTGTCGTCCGCGCCGCCCGTTCTTCTGACCGGCGCCGCAGTCACCGTGCGCCCTCGTCGCGGTCGTCGTGACGGTTGACGCGCCCCCACGCGCCCATGGCCCCGCTTGTCCGTGCATCGGCTACGCCCCGTGCGTGCGCCCTCCCTCGCCGGCGATGCTGCCTATTGCTGCCGCGCGCGGCTGCCACTTTTGTCGTTGCTCTGCTGCTTTTGCCGCTGCTACAGCGCCCGGGATCGAGGCACCGCACCCGTCCCGGCCCGTGGCTACTGCTGCCTGCTGGCCTAGGGCTGCGCCCATGCCTCGCAAGCACCCCGCGCCGCCGCCCTTGCGTGGCCTGTGTGCCTGCCGGCGATCGTCGTGCGCCTCTGCGTGCGCGCATAGCCGGCCATGGCCTGTGCCGGCTGTGCCTATGACCAGTGGGCCCATGCACTTTAATTAGGAGGGCCTAATCCGTTTTAAGTTTAATCCCCCTAATACTCGCTGACTAGAGGGGCCCTCTCTCTAAATAGAATCTGTTAAAACTAAATAACTGTTCTTAACCACCTTTGAAAATGACAATTGGGCCCCACCTATCATATTTGACCGGTCAAAAGTCAACCCAGTTGACTGCTGACTGGGTTGTTGACTGGGTCAACTGGGACCCTGGGCCCCACTGCCAGCCTCACACACCCTTGCTGGGTACACTTTTCGGTGCCCTGAGCTTTTAGCTATTTAATATTTTGGAATATTATTAATTCAGTAAAATGTGAAAACTGTTTAAAACCTTTAAATTAAATATAAAATAAACTATAGCTCGGTTCGAAAAACTTTGTATATGAAAGTTGCTCAGAACAGCGAGACGAATCCGAATACGCCCTCCGTTCATCTATCACACGTCCCTAGCATAGCAAACGTTGAACTTTTCCCCTCTGGTTCATCTGTCTGACAGACGTCCGGAACCGGGAAAACCTTCCCGGATGTTATCCTCCTTCGCCAGTGTCACCTAGTGCTGCTTTAGAACACCTCTAGCCCCGCTTATTGTCTTGTTATGCTTATGTTTGCCTGTATTTACTGTTTCTTCCCCCTCCTCTTCTCCAGTAGACCCCGAGACTGCCGCTGATGCCGCTGTGATCGACTACGTCGACGACGACCCCTTCTTCTTGTCTGAGGAACCAGGCAAGCCCCCCCCTTTGATCATCCCGATATCACCCATCCCATTCTCTCATGCTTGCATTTGATTTTGCTACTGTTATTGTTTGCTCCTATTCTGATGCATAGCCTTCTTTTGTATCTGCTGTTGTACCTTACCTGCTTATCATAAACTGCTTAGGATAGGTTGGTTAGTGATACATCAGTGACCCCCACATTGTCCATGTTGCCCCTGATTCATCATCGAAGACTCGATCAACAGGATCGATGACCAGGCCCCGACACCGCACATCACTTTCCCCTTAGTTGCTTGACACTACTGGGTTACTATCGAGTGCCGAGGGTAAGACCTCTTCAGCACTTCTGTTGTTAACCTGTAGTGTAGCTATTCGGTCGTGGTCCTCGAGGGTTATTTCCTCCTTAACCACTTCCGATGCGGCTCTGTCATGCAACCCCTCAAGTGTGAACCTCGAGGGTGGAACCTCTTACGTTCACCTTGATGATTTCATCGAGTGGAATTCACCGAGGGTGATTCCTCGGGTTTTCCCCTTGATGTTTGGACACACCGATACTTGGAATTTACCCCCTATTACTTGGAAAGACGGGTCGACCCTAAGGGGTACCCGCGCGAGCTTAATTGCGAGTGATGTGGAGACGGGTTGACCTGGAGTGTGCCCGCGAGATAATTACGAGGCGTGGCCGGGCATTCCTAGCCCTTGCCAGAAGTCTTCGAGACGGGGCAACGGGGTCACATCTTTCGTGAGTCTCTGCTTGTTACCGTGCATTCCTAATCCACTATGATTTGGATATTTGATCCGAGGGGCCTCTGGCCTGATAGCACTAACCATCACGTGGGCATAGTATGGGCGTTCTGCGTCGTATGCATCAGCCAAAGCTTAATAGACGTCAGCGGCTGAGCGGCGCGCGCCGGGTTGGACTGGTAAGCTCCTGCCTTTTTAGGGAGGTAGCTAGGTCTGCTCACCGGCCGCGTGCTGGCCTCTCTATTAAGCCTTCGTCAGGTTGCGGCGTATTGTTTGGCCGAGGTCGGGCATGACCCAGGAAATTGTGTCCGGCCGGAGTTAATAGAGCGTGGTGGGTACGTTGGTTCACCCCTGCAGGGAAGAAAACATCTATCGATAGACTGTCCTACGGTAACTGACACTTGGAGTTGTATCTCGATCGATACAACTAGAACTGGAGACTTGTGATGAGAACTGGATGGTGATGATGAATGGATTGTGATGATAACTGGATAGTATGGCTCTGGGATTGCTTTCTCGCAGGGAGTCGAGAAAGGATCTCTGGCCGAGGTTGATAACATTACTACTACTTTACCTTATGCTACTCTACTCCCTCATGTTGCTGCAAGATGGTGATTTCCAGAAGATGCTAGTCTTCTATAGGACTAGGCCTTCTCTCTATTCTGGCTTTTCTGCAGCCCAGTCCACATATACAGCCTTCCTTTGATAATGTTGCATATGTAGTGTAGATCCTTGCTTGCGAGTACTTTGTATGAGTACTCACGGTTGCTTTGCTCCCCCTTTTCCCCCTTCTTCTTCTTTCTGGTTGATGCAACCAGATGTCGGAGCCCAAGAGCCAGATGTCACCGCCGATGCCTACTACTATGTGGAGACCGCCGACGACCAGGAGTAGTTAGGAGGCTCCCAGGCAGGAGGCCTTGCCTTTTCGATCGTAGATGCTTTTGTGCTAGCCTTCTTAAGGAAAACTTGTCTAACTTATGTCTGTACTCTGATATTGTTGCTTTCGCTGACTCTTGTGTTTTTGAGCTTATGTATTCGAGCCCTCGAGGCCCCTAGCTTGTAATATAAAGCTTGTATTATTTTAATTTGTGTGTAGAGTTGTGTTGTGATATCTTCCCGTGAGTCCTTGATCTTGATCGTACACATTTGCGTGTATGATTGAATCGAGGGCCTCACAAGTTGGTATCAGAGTGTACTACCTGTAGGTAGCCTCCTTTCCAACTCCTTGGCCGAAGTTGAGTCTAGTCACTGAAAAACTTTTACTAACATTGGTTGTGTGGCTTACGGGCCCATGTCGCCATTGGGTGGTATTAAGATCTTTTACTCCTCGTCTATACTCTGGGACTCTGATCTCTCTTCCATTCGGGTTAAACGAATTTACTAACTTTAACATTAGGATCCCGTGACCACATTCACCCCGAAGTTGGATAAAGTCATAGTTATTCCATAGAATAGCATTTTGAGTAGTGCACACACTATCGTGTTGACTACTAAGTGGTATCCATCGTACCTCTTTGATTATGCATGTTTCATCATGATTGATCCTTGTCTTTGCAAATGCTCAATGCTGAACTACCCCCTGTTACATGTTAGCAGGATGGTTAGACCCACTGGACGTGGACGTGGTGCCAACGATCCACCACCGCCTGAATTCTTTGATGGAATGATGCAACAGTTTGAGTTGAATCGCCAGTTCATGGAAGGAATGATGGCTCAGTTTCCTCGTCCGAACATGAATCAACAGCCAACCCTAGTAACTCTGCAGAACTTCATGCGCCTCAACCCAACTATCTACCGCAGCTCAACTCAACCCCTTGATGCTCATGACTAGCTCCGCGACATCACGTATGAAATGGAGTCTGCTAGTGTGGCCCCTGCCAGCTATGTGACATTTGCATCTTTCTTTCTAAAGGGTCCCGCTGCTCAATGGTGGGACAGCCACAGGCGTACCCCACCTGCTGGAACGGGCATCACTTGGCCGGATTTCCAAGCTGCCTTCCATGCTCGCTTCATTCCTCTGGGAATCATGGACAAGAAGAAGCGAGAGTTCCGCAACCTGACCCAAGGCAATAAGTCTGTAGATGCTTATTAGCGGGAATTCTTGGACTTGTCCCGTTACGCTGAAGAAGACATTGCTACTGATGCTCGTAAGCAAGAGAAGTTTCGTGATGGACTTCACCCTGAAATCAAGCTAGCACTGCTCGTTCATGACTTTGCCGACTTCGCCACCTTGGTGAACAAGGCTATTCAGGTTGAGACTGGTCTTCAGGAACACCGGGGATCCCTCAGGCACAGCCGTGACGCTGGCTCATCTTTGGGCCCGTCAGCGCAGAAGCGTCGGATATGGATTCCCCACAGCATGTATCGTCCAACTGCACCTGCACCAAGACAGTCCTATGTTGCACCTCGTCTGCCTCCTCCATCGCAGAGGCAGCCTCTTCGAGATGTACCATCTCAAGCTCCTGCTCCCGATCCCAATGATGGTCTGTGCTTCAGATGTGGCCGCCCAGGTCACCTTGCCAAAGAGTGCAATCAGAAAAGGAATCAGTGGGCTCTACCTTCAACAAGTCGTAACAATCAACCCCATAACTACAATGCCAGACCTTATGGTCGTGGTCAGGCTAATCATGTTGATCTGAATGAAGCTCAAGACCAGCCTGCCACTGTGATGGGTACTCTTCTCGTTAATTCAATACCGGCTTCTGTTTTATTCGATTCAGGAGCATCGCATTCATTCATGTCAGATAATTTTGCTTACACACATGACATTCGATGCGAGCCCATGAACACTTCGATAGTGGTACGCACCCCTGTGGGCTGATGTCAAACTACCATGATTGGTCGCGATGTTCCCATTGAGATTGAAGGGTTGGAATTCCTTGTTTCTCCCATTATTCTGGAGTCTTCCAATATTGACCCCATTGTGGGAATGGAATGGTTGAAAGCGCATACTGCCTTTATCGTTTGCCCCACCAAGGTCGTTCACCTCCTACATCCTTCAGATGAGATTGTAACCTACCATGCTCAGCTTATTCAAAACATTGAAGCACGACTTTATGCTTTGAATGCATTGAACGCAGCACCTCTTGAGGGAATTGAAAACATTCCAGTCGTTCGTGACTTCCAAGACGTATTTCCAGAAGAACTTCCAGGAATACCCCCTGCCCGGGCTGTCGAGTTCGTCATCGACTTGAAACCAGGCACCGTCCCTATTGCCAAACGACCCTACAAGATGCCACCTCATGAACTCCTTGAGCTTAAGGAGAAAATCGACAAATCGCTTCACAAGGGTTTCATTCGTCCAAGTTCCTCTGCTTGGGGAGCACCTTCTCTCTTCGTCAAGAAGAAGGACAGAACGAACCGTTTGGTCCAAGACTACCGTCCTATCAACCAAGCTACAATTTAGAACAAATACCCCCTTCCTCGGATCAATGATCTGTATGATCAATTGGCGGTTCTGATATTCTCTAAACTCGACTTGAGGTTGGGTTACCACCAGATCCGTGTTCGTGAAGAGGATATTCCAAAGACCGCCTTCGTGACTCGTTATGGTTCTTACGAGTACACCGTCATGTCTTTTGGATTGACCAATGCTCCAGCTACATTCTCTCGTCTGATGAACTACATATTCATGGATTACCTCGACAAGTTCGTTGTAGTCTATCTGGATGATATCCTGGTATATTCGAAGAACAAATAAGAACATGCTGAACATCTTCGACTTGTTCTAGAGAAGCTTCGAGAGCATTAACTTTATGCCAAGTATTCCAAGTGCGAATTCTAGCTTCCTAAAGTCACCTACCTTGGTCATGTCATCTCCAAGGATGGTATTCCCGTCAACCCAGAGCGCGTTCAGGCTATTCTTGACTGGACCCCTCCGAAGACTGTCAAGCAAGTCAGAAGCTTTCTCGGACTTGCCAGCTATTGCTGCCGTTTTGTCGAGAACTTCTCCAAGATCGCCAAGCCACTGACTAATCTGCGACAAAGGTGTCAAGTTCGATTGGACAGACAAATGTCAGGGAAGTTTCCATGCAATCAAGGACAAGCTGACTTCTGCCCCAGTGCTTGCTCCCCCTGATTCTCGCAAGGACTTTGTCATCTATTGCGATGCTTCACGACAAGGATTAGGCTGTGTCCTAATGCAAGAGCGCAGAGTGATTGCATATGCCTCTTGTCAAGTACGTCCTCACGAAGAGAAGTACCCAGTTCATGACCTAGAGCTTGCTGCGGTTATCTTTGCACTGAAGCTATGGCGACAATACCTTCTCGGTAATTGTTGCGAGATCTTCACTGATCATCACAGTCCGAAGTACCTGTTTACTCAGCCAGATCTGAACCTCCGTCAACAGCGATGGATGGAGGCTATTGCTGACTACAACTGCGGTATATCTTATACCCCTGGCAAGGCTAATGTAATGGCTGACGCCCTGAGCCGTAAGTCTTATTGCAACAATCACCAGGTCTACAAATCTCAGCCCTGCCTTTATGAAGAGCTATGCAAGCTGAATCTTCAACTAGTTCCATAGGGTTCTCTGAATAACCTTGTCTTGGAACCAACTCTTCTTAAAGCAATCAAGACTACTCAAGCCAAAGATGCTCATGTTGATCTGATGAAAAGGGATCTTGCCTTAGAGAAATCCAGAGATTTCTCACTTGGTGAAGATGGAACCTTATACTTCAGAGATCGCATTGTCGTACCCCGGTTTGAGCTTATGACAGAGAAGGTGATGAAAGAAGCGCATGACACCCCTCTCTCTATTCATCCGGGAAGTACCAAGATGTATCTATACATCCGTGAGAAGTACTGGTGGTCTAATATGAAGCAAGAAATTGCTCGATATATTGAAGAATGTGACGTTTGCCATCGCGTCAAAGCAGAACATCAAAAACCGACTAGACTTCTGCAACCGCTTCCGATTCCTGAATGCAAGTGGGACAAGATCCAAGTGGACTTCGTCACTGGCCTTCCCAAGTCTCACAAAGGTAACGATGCTATCTTTGTCGTCATCGACCAATTCCAGAAGGTTGCTCACTTTCTGGCAGTCAAGGAGACTATCACTGCTAGTAAATTAGCAAACTTGTATATCTCCAGAATTGTGTCGCTCCACGACATTCTGAAGGAGATCAGTTCAGACAGCGGCAGTATTTTCACTTCTAAGTTCTGGGATGGTTTCCAAGAGGCAATAGGAACTCATATAACCTGGAGCACTGCTTATCATCCCCAATCCCAAGGCCAAGTCGAGCGAGTCAATCAAATTCTTGAAGACATGCTTCGGGCTTGTGTTATTTCTTTCGGCAAGAAGTGGGAATAATCCCTCCCTTATGCGGAGTTCTCTTATAACAACAGCTACCAAGCCAGCTTGTAGATGGCACCCTTCGAAGTGCTATATGGATGTAAGTGCCGAACTCTTCTGAATTGGTCAGAAACTGGGGAACAGACACTCATTGGTCCAGACATTATTCAACAAGCCAAAGAGCAGGTTCGCATTGTCCGGGATAATCTCAAGGCGGCCCAGTCCCGTCAGAAGAGCAACTATGACCGGAAACACTGGGGTTCAACTTATCAACCTGGTGAACAAGCTTATCTGCGTGCCACTCCTTTCAGAGACACTCATAGGTTCGGAGTCAAGGGCAAGCTAGCTCCGCGCTACATTGGTCCCTTCCGCATTCTGGCCCGTCGTGGACTGGTGGCTTATCAACTAGAGTTGCCACCTCAGTTCTCTCATGTTCATGATGTCTTCCACGTGTAGCAACTTCGTCGGTGCTTCAAGGATCCGGAACATGAAGTGGATCTGGAATTGATTGAAGTTCAAGATGATCTCACATACAAGGAGCATCCGATCTGCATTCTTGATGAAGCTGAACGTCAGACCCGCCGGAAGGTTACCAAGTTCCTCAAGGTGCAATGGTCGAATCATACTAAAGAGGAAGCCACTTGGGAACGCGAAGATAACCTCCGGGCTGAATACCCTGACCTGTTCCCTTCTACCTCTTAATTATCAGGACTAGAATTTCTTTTAGAGGAGGAGAGTTGTAACATCCCGGTGTAATGATGCTACAGTAACCCTTGGGGTTAAGTTAATCTTTTTGCTAAACATGTGCCTGATCATTATTGTCTCATGTTCTTTGAAATTCCAGTTTATATTCAAATTCTATGTGTGACGGTGTCCTGGACTAGGGGGTACTCACCACGTCGTCTCCCAATCTATTAGATTGGGCCGAGGACCCCCATGGCCGTATACTCATGGGCCAGTTCGGACAGTTGCCGCATACAAGGAAGATTCCACAATACTTGGCGATCAAGACAAGGACTCCTCCCCACCGGCGTATTCGGCTAGGACTCTTGTTATCCTAGGCCTCTGGTGCATTATATAAACCGAGGCCAGGCTAGTCGATAAACCATCATCATAACCGTCATCATACCCATAGGCTAGCTTCTAGGGTTTAGCCTCCTTGATCTCGTGGTAGATCTACTCTTGCACTACCCATATCATCAATATTAATCTAGCAGGAGTAGGGTTTTACCTCCATCGAGAGGGCCCGAACCTGGGTAAAATAAAGTGTCCCTTGTCTCCTATTACCATCCGACCTTGACGCACAGATCGGGACCCCCTACCCGAGATCCGCCGGTTTTGACACCGACATTGGTGCTTTCATTGAGAGTTCCGCGGTGTGATCGACAAAAGGATCGATGGCTCGCCTGCAGATCAACTGCGACTTCGGCATCTTCGTCACCAGCTCGACTGGTCGCCTTGGTTCGACCAAGAATTGCGCCCCGTGTTCGGATCACCATGTTCTGACGAGGGCCTTCATCAAACATCAACTCCGATCTCTATCATGATCACGGAGGAATCATCCATGAAGCTCGGGGGCTCAACGTCAACATTGCCCTCAAGCGACCGTGCTGTTTTTCTGGACAGCAAACTCGTATCTTCTGCTGCCACCTCCTCGAGTATCGCTTTGACGATCGCTTTGGTGGAATTGTGCGGAATTGAGTCTACAACAACCCTGGAAAATTTCGTCGAGTTCTGATGGAGGAATCTCCGGCAATCCATAATATATCGGAGCCCTGTCAAAGCTGGACGGGAATCTGGACGAGTTTAGGGCGTGGTGTCCAGCTTCTAGCTCGGGCGTCCTTTGGAAGATCCAACCGTTGATCGGCTGCGGAATTACTATATCTACCACCCTTCAAAATTTCAGCTCGATCCGACCGTCCAAACTCCGGGAACCTTCCGATTAGTGCATCACTTTTTGGATCTGTTTTCTGCACGAGAACGAATCCGACCCGAGTTCATCTTTTTTATGAACGGGATTTCGGACATCCTTTTTGAAGGAAGTTTTGTATGGGATATTCTGTATTGTTTCCGAACACATCCCACTAACTTTAAGATTTTTTGAACATGATCTTCAACATCATTGCTGGTGTCAAACCAGTCCGACAATATTGCTCCCCGGCTGCCGACCTGTGCTAGACACATCGTCACTTTCTTGAGCCGAGCTCAACTTCTTCGGATCATCATCTCGGCAAGCCGAACAAGATTCCGGCATCGCGAAGGACAAATCATCACCAACATCGCCGCCCCACGGATTACACGGAGCGGGCATACCGGCATCACCGCACGATCGCTTCATCAAGCCGGCATCTACCACGTCACGACCTGCATCGGCAGGGCCGCACTGTTGCCCCTTCAAGCCGGTGTCCATCACGCCGGACTACTTCGACTCATCGAATGGCCTCGAGGCTTCGACATCTCGGCTGGACCGGAGGATTCATCATCTCTTCATCAACCTACTCCGGACACTTCGGCGTCACTAGCCGACCAGCTTCGTCACGATTGGCCGGACCGAGGGCTTCGCCTCGGCTAGCCAACCTTTGCCAGCATCATCTTCCTTTGGATTACTACAACAAATAAACCAGGCGCTATTAATCCTAATATTTTTTGCATGTTTGGGTTCATTTTTTCCAAGGAATTATTACTCTGGTTTGTCCATCATATGTTCACAGGTCTATCAAATGGTGACCCCATTAATGACGGTCGCATGCTGGTTCGGTCAGTCTCCGTACATAGTCCGGCGAACGCCGCATCCGGAGCGCGGACCGACCTGTGAATTCAGGCTTTGCCACGCCTTTACCGCATCACGCCGATGCCCTGCGTCGACATCGACTTCGGTGCCAGGCCATATTTGTTTTATTACTCACTTTGCATAAATTATTCATTATGCAACGATTTTTTTATCATCATTACTATTATCTCCCGTTTGCACTATTTTTTGTGCACAGGAAAATGATCCGGGGACTTCGGCGTCACTCTGCCGGTCTGCATCGACCGTGCTATGTCACCACTTCGGCGTGTCGAGCTCTCCGCTCCGCCACCTCGGGACCAGCTTGGGGGATAGAACCTTGTCCCGCATCAAGCTCGGACTGCGAACACATTAACCAGCTAAGTCGCTTTCATGCTCAAAGCTTTAATTTCTAACTTGTGTTCGGTTCGACCAAGCGTTATACTTTTTTGAAAAAAAAAGCTGCTTGTAAAAAAAATTCTTGTCCAAACTTTGTTCACACATACTTGACGCGCTACCCGCGCTCATTATACCTGGGGGCTTCTTTAACAGAAGCTTATTAATACGGGCTTTATGCCCAACACATGTGTCACACTTCCGCATGTACCTTTTATTCACCATTATATGCATCGATATGACTTAAGTTTTGGCCAAGCTGGGTTGCCTGGCTCCTGTGCTTACCCCTACGTTCCCGATTGTTCGGCTAGGCGGTAAAGGGAGCACCTCTGCGATTGCTACTGCCGGATAAGCCGGATGTGTACCTCAGACTGGGTGAAGCCGAAAGCTAGCGTTCTTAAGGGAATATTCGGTCGGTGAACTAAAGATGAACCTTTTTACTCACTAATATACATGCCCCCAGATGATTGTCCTGCATTGGCAGTCCGTACATGCACTTTAGGGCATGCCACCCCAGCGAAAGGAACCCTTAACGGAACTATTCTCTCTGGAAGATGTTTCTTACTAACCATGTAATATAACATAACTAGTTGGGCACTTGTCTGATAAAGCACTAATGACCCCTACGCCTGGTCTCCATGCATATCACGGTTCTTATATAACCGCTATGGTATTCGGACACACTCCGGACTATTGGGTCCAGAGGTTGAAGCGAAAAGGTCCGCTACGACAAACGATCTACAATCCGGCTAGAAGGCATTCTACATGTCACCTTACATTATATACTCAACTTTTACCCAAGTCACTTGGGGGCTCTTATGTTTATTTGAGTCGTTTCATACTAAGTGTTTTTCTTCTTAGTCGTTGCAAAGTTATTATTATTTATCACTCCTTTTTTCGACACGAGTGTGCGGTCACTAGCCGGGGAGCCTAATTTCTCTCTCAAAAGCCGCTAGAGTTTAGTTTGCTAAACTGGCCTGATGAGAAGTACTCCGCCCTCGGGATAGGAGGTTGAAGCCGTAGGCTGACCCGCTCGAAGTCTTGAGATAGGATGTATCATGTTAAAGCACGACATAAGCACTTCTTTTTTCTAAGACCACTTTTCGGGTTGGCACCGAACACTTGATATTGTTCGGACATCATGTTTTTACCGACGTTTCTTGGTTTTCCAAGATTTTTGGCACTTTTAAACTATTTGTGCTTTTCCAGCATTAGTCTCGCAGTGCAACGCCGGACACCTTTTAGGGATTCGGCAAAAACATTCTCAGATATTGCTATATATGCATCGGTTTCGAATTGTGTCTTCGGTCAATAGTTGAGTTGCCCGGCTCCTGCACTTGCTTCCTACGTTCCGTTTTGTTCGGCTAGGCATGCAAAGGGAGAACCACTGCGATTGTGCTTCCAGCTCACATGGTTAAGCACCTCAGTCGAGAAAGCCGAAAACTGACTTTCACAATAAGCGTAAACTGGTCAGCGATCCGATGACATTGGCCGAAGTGTTTACGGCTTGACCTCGACTGTCGCCGAACACTACCGGGGGCTATTAACTGGCCTCCCAAACTAAATCCTCGATATTTTGCTCTTACGTTGGAGCTGAGGTTTCATGATCATGCTTAGCATGACAACCTAAAGAAAGGAACCGATAGCGGGACTATTTTCTTTGGAAGACATTTCTTCTGTTAAACAGTAATATAACATATCTCTCCGCGTACCTTTGTTTATAAAACCGTATGGCCAGATTGCCTTGTTTGTCGTAAATCTTTGCCCTCATAAAGGCTTTATAAAGTAAGACAAATACTCCTCGGCTACTGGCCGAGGAGGTGGAAGCCGATGGTCGGTCAACAAAGTTTTGTACAATGCGGATCCGAGCATTAAATGACGTAAAGTACTTGGATACATAGAGTCATTACACACAATTTGTGATTTTACTATGGATATCGATCCTTAATTCGGCCACCCGTGCCCGCATTAAGGCTCGGGGGCTACTGGGCTTCAGGCTTATTATTTAAACATATTAAAGGGGCATATCGATCCCCTGATCTGGTGTTGCCACCCGACCAGTGTCTCGGGGGCTAATGCATTGCTTGTCCAATGCAGAAAATTTTATGTGCAATATAGTTTCCGAGGAGATTATGATCCTGAGGTTGGTCGGCCGCACCCAACCTGAGTCTCGAGGACTGAGCACGCCGCTTTTAGTGTCCCGAAGTATTCTGCCGAGCTAAGACTTGATCCTCAGGCCGATTTTGCAAATCGACCTGAGTCTCAGCGGCTACTGGGATCAGCGGTCTTATGTCATCCTTCATGTGCATCTCGGATTTTAGACCGATACCCACCTTGAGGGCTACTGGCTATATATCTTGGCAGAGAATAAATTGCACCAATCAAAAATAATGACAAAAATCGGCCCACATTCGGGGTGGTGCACCACCTCGGAAGCAGCCCGGCATAAAGCTCGGGCGCTAGTGGCTGGCTCCATAGAGGGCATTTCCGGCATTAAGCTCGGCTAAACTCCTTCAAACTTCTTTGAACCAAGGTGATTTACGACACCTCGGATACAGTCCGGCGTTGGAGCTCGGATACACAGTCCGGGGTTGGAGCTCGGATACAGTCCGGCGTTGGAGCTCGGATACATAGTCCGGCGTTGGAGCTCGGATACATTCCGGCATTAGGGCTGGGAAGCGGTCCGGCGTTGGTGCTCGGCTGCAAAAGATACCTCGAATGCAGTCCGGCGTTGGAGCTCGGGCGCAAGAGGACACTGCCTCCCGGGAACGACTTCAAACCCGAGGTGTGGCATAAAAATAAACAAGGCATTGATAAAGGCCGGAAACTTAAAGGGGCTCCTCGGATACCCGACGTGTAAACCCGTCGAATGCATTTCGGCGATCCTCAAGATCGAAGATAAAGAAGATTTTTTGAACCAGTTTTCAAGACCGACGACCGAAGATGAAGAACAGTTCGGAAGAATCGAGGAGCGTCCCTAACTTGAAGACCGGTTCAGGGGGCTACTGACGGGGTCCTGGACTAGGGGGTACTCACCACGTCGTCTCCCAATCTATTAGATTGGGCCGAGGACCCCCATGGCCGTATACTCATGGGCCAGTTCGGACAGTTGCCGCATAAAAGGAAGATTCCACAAGACTTGGCGATCAAGACAAGGACTCCTCCCCACCGGCGTATTCGGCTAGGACTCTTGTTATCCTAGGCCTCTGGTGCATTATATAAACCGAGGCCAGGCTAGTCGATAAACCATCATCATAACCATCATCATACCCATAGGCTAGCTTCTAGGGTTTAGCCTCCTTGATCTCGTGGTAGATCTACTCTTGTACTACCCATATCATCAATATTAATCTAGCAGGAGTAGTGTTTTACCTCCATCGAGAGGGCCCGAACCTGGGTAAAATAAAGTGTCCCTTGTCTCCTGTTACCGTCCGACCTTGACGCACAGATCGGGACCCCCTACCCGAGATCCGCCGGTTTTGACACCGACAGTGTGAAATTCAAAATGCTCAGACATGAAAAAAAAAGTTCATCATGTGCCAAATAATCCACAACTAATATTGGTGGAGAACCAACATTTTTCCAAAGGGTTTAAGTGGCCTAAACTACTTAAACCAGTGACCTAAGCAATAAATTAAATGGCTTTTTAATTTATAAAATTGGCAAACTTTTTCAAAAGTCTCACAATATTTTTGTGGCAGTGCACAATAATTCTTTGAAGTTGTTTTGGCCAGTGGCATAATTTTGCAAAGTCAATTGTGGCTAAAAGAAAATGCAAAAGCTACTGAAAAAAAGGCAAAACAATAACAAAAGGAAACATTTCCCCACCCTGCTGGGCCTTGACCCAGATGGCCAACTGGCCCAACTGGCCAAGAGGCCACCAGGCCAGCCCACCCCCAGCTTACACCTAACCCTCCCCCCTGTGACCTAAATTCTACCCCCACACCCCCCACGATCCCCACTCTCCCTCGTTCCCTCCCTGCGCCGTCACCCACGACACACAGAGGAGGGGCGCCCCCTGTTCGATACCCTCCACCCGGCACCCCCGCGCCTGAAGACCGCCATCGCTCTGCTGGGGCCGCAGCCAACCGACATCGAGCGCCGCATCTCCCGACCTCCGTCCTCGCGCCACCGCTGACTAGCGCCGCCATGCCCAACTGCTTCGCCCGCGCCATCCTCGACCTCCTCCACAACCACGGCTGCACCAAGCCTCGCCGGTGTTCCCCTGCAACGGGGGTGAGCCATCGTCCGTCCTCCTCTTCCCTCTCCTCGATTCACCGGCCTAGCTTGTCGTCGGCGCCGCCCGTTCTTCTGACCGGCGCCGCAGTCACCGTGCGCCCTCGTCGCGGTCGTCACGACCGTTAATGCGCCCCGACGCGCCCGTGGGCCCGCTTGTCCGTGCATCGGCTACGTCCGGGCTACGCCCCGTGCGTGCGCTCATCCTCGCCGGCGATGCTGCCTGTTGCTGCTGCGCGCGGCTGCCACTTTTGCCGCTGCTCTGCTGCTTTTGCCGCTGCTCCAGCGCCCGGGATCGAGGCACCGCGCCCGTCCCGGCCTGCGGCTACTGCTTCCTGCTGGCCTAGGGCCGCGCCCATGCCTCGCAAGCACCCCGCGCCGCCGCCTGTGCATGGCCTATGTGCCTGCCGGCGATCGTCGTGCGCCTCTGCGTGCGCGCATAGCCGGCCATGGCCTGTGCCGGCTGTGCCTATGACCAGTGGGCCCATGCAGTTTAATTAGGAGGGCCTAATCCGTTTTATGTTTAATCCCCCTAATACTCACTGACTAGAGGGGCCCTCTCTCTAAATAGAATCTGTTAAAACTAAATAAATGTTGTTAACCACCTCTGAAAATGACAATTGGGCCCCACCTGTCATATTTGACCGGTCAATAGTCAACCCAGTTGACTGCTGACTGGGTTGTTGACTGGGTCAACTGGGACCCTGGGCCCCACTGCTAGCCTCACACACCCTTGCTAGGTACACTTTTGGGTGCCCTTAGCTTTTAGCTATTTAATATTTTGAATATTATTAATGTAGTAAAATATGAAAACTGTTAAAACCTTGAAATTTAATATAAAATAAACCGTAGCTCGGTTCGAAAAACTTTATATATGAAAGTTGCTCAGAACGGCGAGACGAATCCGAATACGCCCTCCGTTCATCTATCACACGTCCCTAGCATAGCAAAAGTTGAACTTTTCCCCTCCGGTTCATCTGTCTGACAGACGTCCGGAACCAGGAAAACCTTCCCGGATGTTATCCTCCTTCGCCAGTGTCGCCTAGCGCTGCTTTAGAACACCTCTAGCCCCGCTTATTGTCTTGTTATGCTTATGTTTGCCTGTATTTACTATTTCTTCCCCCTCCTCTTCTATGGTAGACCCCGAGACTGCCGCTGATGCCGCTGTGATCTACTACGTCAACGACGACCCCTTCTTCTTGTCTGAGTAACCAGGCAAGCCCCCCCTTTGATCATCCCGATATCGCCCATTCCATTCTCTCATGCTTGCATTAGATTTTGCTACTGTTATTGTTTGCTGTCGGATTTCGGGTTCCGGCAGACCCTTAAGGTACGAACTCTGGGGTGCGCGCGGAGATTGTGCCCTCCACCTCTCCGTCTCGCAAGGATCTAACTACTGAAGGAACAACACAAGGAACGCAGAGTTTATACTAGTTCGGGCCACCATTGTGGTGTAATACCCAACTCTAGTTTGTGGTGGGTGGATTGCCTCTTGGGGCGATGACGATGAACAGTAAAAGGGAGAACAGCCTCGCGAGGGTGTGTTCTAGCTAGGGCGATGAACTGCTAAGTGAGCTCAGCCGCCCTTCTCTCTACCTCTCTCTCTCTCTCTCTTTGCTCGAATTCTGGATACCAGATGCCTCTACCCTGGGGGTGGCTAGTCCTATTTATAGGCAAAGGCCCTGGGCCTCGTCCCTAATATTGAGCAGGAAGGGCGCCAACAATCGACCAATTCGAAGGGGAACATACGGTACTCTTATCCTGACTAAAGTTGGTCCTTGCCTGCCAAAGGCCCTGTGGTGACGCCGTTCTGGGCTCCACGATGACCTCCTTCCCGCCGTTGGACTGGTCTTGGTCTTGTTGCACCGAAATGGATGCCTTTGCTTGATCCTCTCGCCTGCGCTTGCCCCCTTTGCACTAAAGAGGAAAGGGAGGACACTGCGCGGGCTGGCGCCCTTGGTCGTCATGGCTTGCGTCATGGGCACCTCGCGAGGTACCCTGCCTTGATCACTCCGCCTCCTCGTGAGCTAGCCTGGCGAGGCCGCGGCTGAGGAAGCACCGTGTCGTCCGCCCCGCGAGGCTTGGCCCCTCACGAGGGTCTTGGGTCTTGTGTCGATGAAGTTGGGCCGTGCTGGGCCTTCTTTGAGCCACACCGCAGGCCGCAGGCAGGCAAGTCTGGGGACCCCCGTTCCCAGAACGCCGACAGTAGCCCCCGGGCCCAAGGCGCGCCCGGACTTGGCCGTGCCGAGAGGCGAAAGGGCAAGAGCGAAGCGCCGCGGGCCCTAATAGCCCGCGGCCTTGGGCGCTGCGTGGCGGTTTGATAGTACGTGGGCATCTCCGCTTCCCCACGACGCCTTGGCGACTGCGTGACTTGACTAGTCCCTGCATGCATAGATACGGGTCATTATTACCTATGATCGTGGTGCTCGACGGTTGGCCTTTTCGGGCTATAAGTACGGGGCCGCGTGAGCTCCGCCAGTCCGCCCCTTCCTGCTTCTCTTCTTCTACTTCTCCTTAGCCACTCGCCGCTCGCATGGCTCCAAAGAGGTTCTCAGCCGCGGAGAAGGGGAAGGCCAGTCGGGTGGGGCCCGACTCCCCCCCAGCCAAGCACGGCCGAGGTCATCCCCGCAAGCATCCCGCGGTCCCCGTCGCGGCTCCCCGCGGCCACAGGGATGGTGCCCCGCGTGGAGGTGAGTGCTCGGCTGCCAAGGGGAGGCAGGCTGTGACTGCGCGGCCCCTAGGCCGCGCTTTCGCTCGGCGGAGGTGCTGGCGGAGTTCGTCGTGTGGTCGGCGGGCCCGACCAGCACTTGGCTCCAGCTCCCCCGCTTCTTCATCAATGAGCTGCTGGCCAGCGCCCGGTGCGTCTTCTGGCTCCAAGCTGACGGTTGTTGCAGCAGGGCCTCCTGGGTTTAGCTTGAAGTCTCCCCTTCTGGGAATGGGGCCCTGACTCGCGGCTGGCAAAAGTTTGCCCGCGCGCGTGGCCTGGGTCAGCGGTGCACCCTGCACTTCAAGTTCGACGGCGACGGCACCCTCTATGTGAGGGTGTTTGGGGAAGATGGTCGCCGCGCGGGATGCTGCCCCGAGGGCGACGACCGTGGCAAGGGGCCTCGCTCCGACGATGATGGAGGAGACAGCGCCCGCTCGGATGGCGGCGCTCGATGCTCCCCAAGCTCCACCAACTCGTCTTCAGGCGGCTCCTCCAGCGGTGGCCGCAGCCAGCCCCCAGGCCGTCGCGCCTGCTTGGGGGGTATATGTTCATCCGCTGGTTGCCACGTCCCGTTGAAGCGCGAGAGGGAGTCCGCCTGAGCCCCGGAGGCGTCCCGGGTCGCCTCGGCTGGCCGGAGCGAGGCGTGCCACGCCTGGATTGCCCTTTCTTTCCCTTTAGTCTCCCGTGTAAAAGAGAACAGCTGCATGGTGCCCTGTGGGGGCGTGTTTGGAAGTTGTTGCTGTTAAAAACTACCTTGATTTAGCTTTCGCGCTTTTCAAATATGTGTCCGCACGTAAATAGTTCCCGGCCCCAGCCGTGGGGGGCGACCGACCCAGGCCCTGTGTGCGTGTCGCGGTGCCCGAGGGGCACGGACCGGAGGGGTGCTCCCGAGATGGACCCGGGTCGTGAAACCTCAGAACGAGTAGGACAGGAACCCTCGCGAGGGCACTCGGCCGCTCCCCCTCGCGAGACTTATTGCAGGAGGAATCAAAACGAGGGAGTGAAAATCGATGAAATATAAACCAATGACGGCAATAATTCCAATAAAACTTCAACTGCGAACAAAGCGAACCAACTGCGGAAAGCAAATGAAAAAGCCGCGTCCGGCACCTAGTCTAGTCTTCGACGTCTTCTCACCAGCGCGGAGCTAAGTGCTGCCACTGGGCGTGGGAGGGAGCCCCAGGGCCTGAGGCCGGCGCTCCTGAGACTCCGGGGCGTGTACAGCCCCACTCATTATTATGTGAGAGTGTCACGGGCGGTGAGCTTCACAGGCATTGGCCTTCTTCATAGGCTCCGGGCCTTTCTTCTTAGGGTAACGAGCTTCACAGGCATTCGCCTTCCTCACAGGCTCTGGGCCTTTTCCAAAAAGGGATTAATCTTCACAGGCGTTCGCCTTTTTCACAGGCTTAGGGCCTTTTCCAAAAAAGGATTAATCTTCACAGGCGTTCGCCTTCTTCACAGGCTCAGGGCCTTTTCCAAAAAAGGATTAATCTTCACAGGCGTTCGCCTTCTTCACAGGCTCAGGGCCTTTTCCAAAAAAGGATTAATCTTCACAGGCGTTCGCCTTCTTCACAGGCTCTGGGCCTTCATGGGTAGAACCTCCGGAGGTGTTGGATGTTTCACACGTTCTGGATCGGCTCCCCTTCCTGGGTCTCCAAGCGCACGGAGCCTGGCCTGGAAACATGAACAACCTTGAACGGGCCCTCCCACATGGGAGAGAGCTTGTGCAGCCCTTCCCTGGAGAGAACCCGTCTGAGCACGAGGTCTCCTACCTCGAGGGTCCTGGGGCGGATACTACGGCAGTGATATCGCCGCAGCGCCTTCTGGTACCTCGCCGCTTGCAACGCGGCTTCTCGGCGGCGTTCCTCCCCCAGCACGAGGTCCACCCCCCGCATGGCGTCCTGTTGCGCCTCATCGAATGCTAGGACCCGCACGGAGCGATGTTTGACCTCGTGAGGGAGGACTGCTTCGGCTCCGTAGACCAGGAAGAACAGGGTCTCCCCGGTTGGCTTGGTCGCGGTTGTGCGGATGGACCGCAACATGGACTGGAGCTCATCGTACCAACCTTTGCCGCAGGCCTCCAGCTTCTTCTTGAATGTCCTTGTCTTGAGGCCCCTCAGGACCTCTGTATTAGCTCGTTCGGCTTGGCCGTTGCTCCGCGGGTGCGCCACCGAAGCATAGCATATCTGCGTTCCAAGGTTAGCACAGTATGTTTTGAAGAGGTTACTGGTGAACTGCGAACCGTTGTCTGTGATGATGCGGTTCGGCACCCCGAACCGGCTCACGATGCCCCGGATGAACCTGACCGCGGAACCCTCGGGGATGGTGCGGACGGCCTCCACTTCTGCCCACTTGGTGAATTTGTCTATGGCGACATAGAGGTAGCGGTAGCCCCCTGGCGCCCGTGGGAACGGGCCCAGAATGTCCAGCCCCCAAACTGCAAATGGCCATGAAAGGGGTATAGTCTGCAAGCCTCCTGTCGGCTGATGGATCTGTTTGGCATGAAAT
This sequence comes from Aegilops umbellulata, assembly GCA_032464435.1. Classification (NCBI taxonomy): domain Eukaryota; kingdom Viridiplantae; phylum Streptophyta; class Magnoliopsida; order Poales; family Poaceae; genus Aegilops; species Aegilops umbellulata. The sequence goes on from CP136059.1 coordinate 6,391,271, forward strand.
TGGCAAGCCTCGCAAGCTTTTACCAGCTCGACACCGTCATTGAGTGCGGTGGGCCAATAGAACCCGCTGCGGAATGCTTTGCCGACGAGGGTCCGCGATGACGAGTGATGCCCGCAGTCCCCGCCGTGTATGTCCTCCAGCAGTTCCTTCCCTTGCTCCCTGGAAATGCAGCGCAGGGATACGTCGTTCGGACGTCTCCGGTAGAGCTCTCCGTCCCTGATGCAGTATGCCATGGCTTGCCGCGCCACGCGCTCTGCTTCTTCCTCTTGCTCCGGCAGGGCCCCCTGTGTTAAATAACTCCAGAGTTTAGTGATCCAGCATTCCTCCTAAGGTTCCATAGTCAGGAGCAGGCGTGCCCCTGAGGCGGGGCCGCAGGTCGGGGCTCCTGAGGCCGGTGGCTGAGGGAGTTCCTCCCGAGGTTGGGCGATGCTTGACAACGACGGCTGGGTTGAGGGCTTGAAGAGCCGCTCTTCAAATACGCCAGGCTCCTGAGGCAGCCGCCTGGACGCCCGTCTGGCAATGTCGTCGGCTTCCTGATTGGTGCCACGGGGCACATGCTTTAATTCCAGCCCCCAGAACTGCTTCTCCATCCTGCGGACCTCCGCTAGATAGGCCTCCATGTGCTCATCCCTTGGTTCGTACACCTTGTTGGAGAAGTTGACAAGGAGCTGCGAATCACCTTTCACGGTGAGGCGCTTCACCCCCAAAGCTGCCGCTGCCTTCAACCCTGCTACCAAACCCTCATATTCCGCTATGTTGTTCGAGACCTTTTCGCCTTGCTGGAAACAGAGGTGTACGGCGTAGCAGAGCTTGTCTTGAGTGGGAGATATCAGCACCGCTCCTGCCCCGGCGCCGTGCCTGGAGAACGCCCCATCGAAGTACACGACCCAGCCTTTCGGTGCCTCACTCCCTGGGGAGAGGGACCGATCCTCGTTGTTCTCGAGGCCGGGTGCTTCAGTCCATTCTGCTACGAAGTCTGCTAGCGCTGCCCCTTTGATGACCCTGGTCGTGCTAAACTCGAGCCGGAACACTTGCAGCTCTATGTTCCACTCGGCGACCCGTCCAGCCGAGTTAGGGCTCGTGAGCACTCTCTCCAAGGGGTATGACGAGACAACCTTGATGGGATACCCTTAGAAGTAGTGACGCAGCTTGCGCGAGGCCACCAGTAGTGCGAGGAGGAGCTTCTGGGGCATGGGGTACCATGCCCTCGCGTCTCGCAACACCGTGCTGACAAAGTAGAATGGGTGCTCAACAAGGCCGAGAGTATCAGTGTTCGGGGCGCCCTCCGGAGGCAAGGGCGCTTCGCGAGGTGATGTGGCCTCGGGAGGTCGTCCGTCCTGAGGAGAGGCCTCTTCTGCCCCAGGTGCACCCTTCGACGGCCGATCTTCCTCGGTTGTAGTTACGTCTCCCGTAGGCCTCCCTTGTTCCTTCCTTGCCTTGTCTCGGGTGGCTGATGTGGCTCTGATTTGGCGCTATTCTCTAACCGCCACCAGGGCTGCGCTGGCGGAGTAGGGAGTGGCAGCGAGGTAGAGCAGCAAGGGCTCTCGAGGACGCGGGGCCACCATGACTGGAGGACTGGTTAGGTACCTCTTGAGGTCTTGAAACGCCTTATCTGCCTCTTCGGTCCATTCAAATGGTCCCTTCTTCTTCATCAGCTGGAAGAAAGGCAGTGCTCGCTCCCCCAGTTTGGAGATGAAGCGCCCTAGCGCGGTCACGCGTCCGGTAAGCTTCTGCATTTCTTTGAGGGTTTTCGGCGGGCTCATGTCCTCGACCGCCTTGACCTTCTCCGGGTTAGCCTCGATGCCCCGATGGGACACGAAAAAGCCCAAGACCTTGCCTGAGGGGACTCCGAACACACACTTCTCTGGGTTGAGCCGCAGGTTCACTGCGTCGAGGCTCGCGAAGGTCTCCTCCAGGTCCTGTATCAGGGTCTTGGCCTCCCGAGATTTCACCACGATGTCGTCGATGTAGGCTTCGACATTCTTCCCGAGCTGCTGGCCCAAGGCAATGTGCATCAGCCGGTGAAAGGTCGCCCCTGCGTTACGCAACCCAAATGGCATGCATGTATAGCAGTACACCCCGCATGGGGTCAGGAAGGCGGTCTTCTCGACATCTTCCACCGCCATCTTGATCTGGTGATACCAAGAGAAGGCGTCCAGGAAGCAGAGCAGGTCGCACTCCGCGGTGGAATCTACGATCTGATCGATGCGGGGGAGCGGGAACGGATCTTGCAGGCATGCCTTGTTGAGGTTGGTGAAGTCGACACACATGCGTTCCTTTCCCCCCTTCTTGGGCACAACGATCCGGTTGGCCAACCAATCCGGGTATCGGACCTCGTGAATGACCCCAGCGGCCTCCAACATGCGGGTTTCTTGGATGATGAAGGCGTGCTTCTCTACGGACTGCCGCCTGGCTTTGTGCTTCACGGGGCGCACGTTTGGGCACACGTTGAGGTGATGCTCGATGACGTTCCGGGGGATCCCCACCAACTGATCAGGCTCCCAAGCGAATACCTCCTTATTTGCGCGCAGGAACCTGATCAGGGCTTCCTCTTGCTCAGGCTCCAGATTGGCGCCTATGGTGAAAGTGGCACTGCAGGACCCATCTTCGTCGACAGGTATCTGCTTGGTTTATGCTTTGTCTTGGGTGAACAACTGCCTCTTCTTGGCAGGCGCAGCCCCCTTGGGTTCGGGGGTCTCCGCGTCGGATGGCTGTGCCGAGGCCGCTGCCTTGTAGGCGAGCTTGAGTACCCGCAGGGCATCTTCGGTGTCCCCCGGCACGGTGAGGACACCGCTGCTCCCGGGCATCTTCATGAGGTTGTACGCCGGGTGCATGGCGGCCATGAACTGGGCCAGCGCCGGGTAGCCGAGGATGGCGTTGTAACGAAGGCCGATGGGGGTGATGTCGAAGTCGATCATTTCCGTGCGAAAGTTGTTGTAGGTGCCGAAGGTTACCGGGAGCCGGATCTATCCCAGGGAGCTGGATGACCCGCCCCCGACGCCCAAGAAAGACCGACTGGGTTGCAGTCGCTCCAGGGGTATGCGGAGGAGGTTGAAGGTCTCAACCGAAAGCACGCTGAGGTCGGCGCCGCCGTCGACGAGGGTTCTGGTGACAGCCACCTGGCAAATAGTGGAGGTGCACAACATGGGGAGCGCGCCCGAGCCAGCCAAGTTAGCGGGATGGTCCTCTGAGCTGAAGGCCAGACCGGCCTCGCGCGCCACTTGGTCCATGTGAGCCCCCTGTCGTGCGGAGACGGCGCCGACCCGGCGAACAAACGGCTTGACATGGCGACTTGTGGGCGGCGCCTGCGAGCCGCCCAGAAGGGCCGCGACGACCGGGGGTGTTGATGTAGCGGCGCGGTTATCTTGCCGCATAGGCAGATGCTGGGGCGACGCTTGCTGCTTGCTCCCCGCCGGGCCGGTGGCGGCGTTGATGCGGGCGACGGGGAACGACGAGAATGCCCACCGATGGGAGCCGTCTGGGCGACACGGGAGGCGACGGCGGCCCGGCGCTCGGCGCGGGTCCGACGAGCGTCAGGCATGGACACGACGGTCGGAGGAGAACGAAACGGTGGAAGACAAATTCCGGCGCACCCCTACCTGGCGCGCCAAATGTCGGATTTCGGGTTCCGGCAGACCCATAAGGTTCGAACTCTGGGGTGCGTGCGGACATTCTGCCCTCCACCTCTCCGTCTCGCAAGGATCTAACTACTGAAGGAACAACACAAGGGACGCAGAGTTTATACTAGTTCGGGCCACCGTTGTGGTGTAATACCCTACTCTAGTTTGTGTGGGTGGATTGCCTCTTGGGCCGATGACGATGAACATTATAAGGGAGAACAGCCTCGCGAGGGTGTGTTCTAGCTGGGGCGATGAACTGCTAAGTGAGCTCAGCCACCCTTCTCTCTACCTCTCTCTCTCTCTTTGCTCGGATTCTGGATACCAGATGCCTCTACCCTGGGGTGGCTAGTCCTATTTATAGGCAAAGGCCCTGGGCCTCGTCCCAAATATTGAGCGGGAAGGGCGCCAACAATCGGCCATTTCGAAGGGGAACATACAGTACTCTTATTCTGACTAAAGTTGGTCCTCGCCTGCCAAAGGCCCTGTGGTGACGCCGTTCTGGGCTCCACGATGACCTCCTTCCCGCCGTTGGAATGGTCTTGGTCTTGTTGCACCGAAATGGATGCCTTTGCTTGATCCTCTTGCCTGCGCTTGCCCCCTTTGCACTAAAGAGGAAAGGGAGGACACTGCATGCGCTGGCTCCCTTGGAAGTCATGGCTTGCGTCATGGGCACCTCACGAGGTACCCTGCCTTGATCTCTCCGCCTCCTCATGAGCCAGCCTGGCGAGGCCGCGCCTGAGGAAGCACCGTGTCGTCCGCCCCGCGAGGCTTGGCCCCTCACGAGGGTCTTGGGTCTTGTGTCGATGAAGTTGGGCCGTGATGGGCCTCCTTTGAGCCACGCCATAGGCCGCAGGCAGGCAAGTCTGGGGACCCCCGTTCCTAGAACGCCGACATTTGCTCCTACTCTATTGCATAGCCTGCTTTTGTATCTACTGTTGTACCTTACCTGCTTATCCTAAGCTGCGTAGTATAGGTTGGTTAGTGATACATCAGTGACCCCCACCTTGTACCTATTGCCCCTGCTTCATCATCGAAGACTCGATCAACGGGATCGATGACCAGGCCCCGACACTGCACATCACTTTCCCCTTAGTTGCTCGACACTACTGGGTTACTATCGAGTGCCGAGGGTGAGACCTCTTCAGCACTTATGTTGTTAACCTGTAGTGTAGCTATTCGGTCGTGGTCATCGAGGGTGAATTCCTCCTTAACCACTTCCGATACGGCTCTGTCGTGCAACCCCTCATGTGTGAACCTCGAGGGTGGATCCTCTTACGTTCACCTTGATGATTTCATCGAGTGGAATTCACCGGGGGTGATTCCTCGGGTTTTTCCCTTGATGTTTGGACACACGGATACTTGGACTTTACCCCCTGTTACTTGGAAAGACGGGTCGACCCTGAAGGGTACCGTGCGAGATTAATTGCGAGTGATGTGGAGATGGGTTGACCTGGAGGGTGCCCGCGAGATAATTACGAGGCGTGGCCGGGCATTCCTAGCCCTTGCCACAAGTCCTCGAGACGGGGCAACGGGGTCACATCTTTCGCGAGTCTCTGCTTGTTACCGCGCGTTCCTAATCCACTATGATTTGGATATTTGATCCGAGGGGCCTCTGGCCTGATAGCACTAAACCATCACGTGGGCATAGTATGGGCGTTCTGCGTCGTATGCATCAGCCAAAGCTTAATAGACGTCAGCGACTGAGCGGCATGCGCCGGGTTGGATTGGTAAGCTCCTTCCTTTTTAGGGAGGTAGCTAGGTCTGCTCACCAGCCGCATACGCAACATGCAGGAGTTCCCGGGGAGATGGCCCATGACCCCTGGGGGCATAGGTGTAGTCCGGCGTGCTGGCCTCTCTATTAAGCCTAGGTCGGGTTGCGGCATATTGTTTGGCCGAGGCCTGGCATGACCCAGGAAAGTGTGTCCAGCCGGAGTTAATCGAGCGTGGTGGGTAAGTTGCTGCACCCCTGCAGGGAAGAGAACATCTATTGATAGCCTGTCCTATGGTAATGGACACTTGGAGTTGTATCCCGATCGATACAACTAGAACTGGAGACTTGTGATGAGAACTGGATGGTGATGATGAATGGATTTTGATGATAACTGGATAATATGGCTCTGGATTGCTTTCTCGCAGGTAGTCGAGAAAGGATCTCTGGCCGAGGTTGATAACATTACTACTACTTTACCTTATGCTACTCTACTCCCTCATGTTGCTGCAAGATGGTGATTTCCAGAAGATGCTAGTCTTCGATAGGACTAGGCCTTCTCTCTATTCTGGCTTTTCTGCAGCCCAGTCCACATATACAGCCTTCCTTTGATAATGTTGCATATGTAGTGTAGATCCTTGCTTGCAAGTACATTGGATGAGTACTCACGGTTGCTTTGCTCCCCCTTTTCCCCCCTTCTTCTTCTTTCCGGTTGATGCACCAGATGTCGGAGCCCAGGAGCCAGATGTCACCGCCGATGCCTACTACTACATGGAGACCGCCGACGACTAGGAGTAGTTAGGAGGCTCCCAGGCAGGAGGCCTTGCCTTTTCGATCGTAGATGCTTTTGTGCTAGCCTTCTTAAGGCAAACTTGTCTAACTTATGTCTGTACTGAGATATTGTTGCTTCAGCTGACTCTTGTGTTTTCGAGCTTATTTATTCGAGCCCTTGAGGCCCCTGGCTTGTAATATAAGGCTTGTATTATTTTAATTTGTGTCTAGAGTTGTGTTGTGATATCTTCCCGTGAGTCCTTGATCTTGATCGTACACATTTGTGTGTATGATTAGTGTATGATTGAATCGAGGGCGTCACCCTAATGATTGCTTTCTTGACATAGGGTCCAAGTCCTTTGGATCACGTTTGTTCCAAAAATCACGTTCCCGAAGGTTTCATTCCGTTTGGACTCCGTTTGATACTCTTTTTCTGCGAAACACGAAAATAGGCAAAAAAACAACAATTCTAGGTTGGGCCTTCGGTTAATAGGTTAGTCCCAAAAATATTATAAAAGTGTATAATAAAGCCCATTAACATCCAAAATAGAATATAATATAGCATGGAACAATAAAAAATTATAGATACGTTGGAGACGTATCATAGGCACATGCTCCTAGGGGGATAGATTGGTAGGAAAAGACCATCGCTCGTCCCCGACCGCCACTCATAAGGATGACAATCAAAGAACACCTCATGTTTCAAATTTGTTACACAACAGTTACCATACGTGCATGCTACGAGACTTGCAAACTTCGACACAAGTAGTTCTCAAATTCACAACTACTCAACTAGCACGACTCTAATATTACCATCTTCATATCTTAAAACAATCATCAAGTATCAAACTTCTCATAGTATCCGATGCACTTTTTATGGAAGTTTTTATTATATCAATCTTGGATGCCTATCATATTATGACTAATTTTATAGCCAAAGCAAACTACCATGATGTTCTAAAAGACTAAAAATAATATAAGTGAAGCATGAGAGATCAATAATTTCTATAAAATAAAACCACCACCGTGCTCTAAAAGATATAAGTGAAGTACTAGATCAAAATTATCTAGCTCAAAATATATAAGTGAAGCACATAGAGTATTCTAATAAATACCGATTCATGTGTGTGTCTCTCCCAAAAGGTGGGTACAGCAAGGATGATTGTGGTAAACTAAAAATCAAATACTCAAATCATATATGACGCTCCAGGCAAAACACATATCATGTGGTGAATAAAAATATAGCATCAAGTAAAGTTACCGATGGACGAAGACGAAAGTGGGGATGCCTTCTGGGGCATCCCCAAGATTAGGCTTTTGGTTGTCCTTGAATTTTACCTTGGGGTGCCTTGGTCTTCCCCAAGCTTAGGCTCTTGCCACTCCTTATTCCATAATCCATCAAATTTTTACCCAAAACTTGAAAGCTTCACAACACAAAACTCAACAGAAAATCTCATGAGCTCCGTTAGCGAAAGAAAACAAACCACCACTTCAAGGTACTGTAATGAACTCATTATTTATTTATATTGGTGTTAAACCTACTGTATTCCAACTTCTCTATGGTTCATGCCCCCCGATACTAGCCATTGATTCATCAAAATAAGCAAACAACACACGATAAACAGAATCTGTCAAAAACAGAACAATCTGTACTAATCTTTATCAAACCTATACTTATGGAACTCAAAAAATTATGAAATAAATTGGTGGACGTGAAGAATTTATCTATTAATCATCTTAAAAAAGAATCAACCTAAAATCACTCTCCAGTATAACATGGCAGCTAATCTCATTAGCACTAAAGTTTTTGTTTTTTACAGCAAGATCAGAAAGACTTCACCCAAGTCTTCCCAAAGGTTCTACTTGGCACAAAACGTAATTTAAAACATAAAACCACATCTAACAGAAGCTAGCTGAATTATTCATTACTAAACATAATGAAAAAGCAAGAAACAAAAATAAAATTGGGTTGCCTCCCAACAAGCGCTATCGTTTAACGCCCCTAGCTAGGCATAAAGGCAAGGATAGATCTATGTATTGTCATCTTTGGTATGCAATCCGTAAGTGGCTCTCATAATAGATTCATAAGGTAATTTAATTTTCTTTCTAGGAAAGTGTTCCATGCCTTTCCTTAACGGAAATTGGAATCTAATATTTTCTTCTTTCAAATCAATAATTGCACCAATCGTTCTAAGGAAATGTCAACCAAGAATAATAGTACATGTAGGATTGCAGTCTATGTCAAGAACAATGAAATCTACGGGCACATAATTCCTATTTGCAACAATAAGAACATCATTAATCCTTCCCATAGTTTTCTTAATGGTGGAATCCATAAAATGCAAGTTTAAGGAACAATCATCAAATTCACGGAAACCTAGCAAATCACGTAAAGTCTTTGGAATCGTGGAAACACTAGCACCCAAACCACACAAAACATAGCATTCATGATCTTTAATCTTAATTTTAATAGTAGGTTCCCACTCATTATAAATTTTTCTAGGTATAGAAACTTCTAATTCAAGCTTCTAATTCATGACAAGATTCAACAAAGGAGCATTAATTTCACAAGATTCAGCATCTGTAATAGGAGCAATCGGAGTGCTAAGAAAATCATTGTTGTTGGTATTGGAAAATTCACACAATTTAGTATTGTCTTGAGCCCTCGTGACAAACAATCCAACACACAAGCGCACAAGAAGCAAACGAAAAGAGAAGAGCGGAAAAAGAGGGAGAATAAAACGGCAAAGGTGAAAACGAGAGGCAAATGGCAAACAATGTAATGCGAGGGATAAGAGTTTGTGATGGGTACTTGGTATGTATTGACTTTACTTGACTTCGCGAAGATCTTCCCGGCAACGGCGCCAGAAATCCTTCTTGCTACCTCTTGAGCACTGCGTTGGTTTTCCCTTGAAGAGAAAAGGGTGATGCAACAAAGTAGTGTAAGTATTTCCCTCAGTTTTTGAGAACCAAGGTATCAATCCAGTAGGAGACTACATGTAAGTCGCCTAGTACATACACAAACAAATAAGAACCTTGCAACCAACGCAATAAAGGGGTTGTCAATCCCTTCACGACCACTTTCAAAAGTGAGATCTGATAGAAATAATATGATAAATATTTTGGTATTTTTATGATATAGATTGGAAAGTAAAGATTGCAAAGTAAAATAGATTGGAAACTTATATGATGGAAAATAGACCCGAGGGCCATAGGTTTCACTAGTGGCTTCTCTCAACATAGCATAAGTATTACAGTGGGTAAACAAATTACTGTCGAGCAATTGATAGAAAAGTGCATAGTTATGAGAATATCTAGGCATGATCATGTATATAGGCATCACGCCGCGACAAGTAGACCGAAACGATTCTACATCTACTACTATTACTCCACACATCGACCGCTATCCAGCATGCGTCTAGAGTATTAAGTTCATAAGAATAGAGTAACGCATTAGGCAAGATGACATGATGTAGAGGGATAAACTCAAGCAATATGATATAAACCCCATCTTTTTATCCTAGATGGCAACAATACAATGCGTGCCTTGCTGCCACTCCCCAGTCACCTCCTTGCGGAGCTCTCCGCCTCAAGGAGATCCCGGTTGTGGGAAATAGCATTTCGAAAGAAAACGGATCCTCCCTCATTCTCCCGCAGATCTTGATAAGACGCTTGGAGAACAGTGAAAGAATCAGTTGCGTGAATATGGTCCAGATAGGAACGAAGCGCTTCATCGACCAAGTAGGGCTCGATCGATAGATAAGGGCCTACTCTTTGATAAAGCGCCACATATTCCTGAATGACATCTTGTTGCATAGAAGAGAGCTTTTCTTCGATTAGGAAGAGATTAAGCCGCCCAGGTATGTCTTCCATGGGGGTATTGTGATTAAGCTCGTTCTGAATGAACGTAACCCATCCCGGACCCTTCTCATAAAGACTCAGATAGAAGTTTAGCCCTGCTCAATAAGCTTGAGCCTGGGGGTCTTGAATCTCCGGCTGGAGAGTGATCAGAAAGGAGGAGCCGACGAAGCACGAACTAAAAAGATTGAATATTGGTATTAGGCATAATATAAAACGACAAAGGAATAAAAATATACAAATCGAAAGTAATATCAAATTATATATTAAGGGAAACTTAATACATAAGAAAAAATAGAATGTAGTAAAGCGGGTAGTGGAGAAGAGCCATCGAACCAGATATGTCATTTGCTTTTCATTTTGAAAACTTGACTTATCAGAGAGGGGCCAGGGGCTAGAAGAGAAGAACTTGAATACTAAACGCTGGAAGAGAAGAAGCTTAATACTAAACCAAGTTTCGGGAACTTCTTGGTGACTTGATTGGTTCCCTTCCCCCAATTTGCAAAGGATGATTCCCGTGAAGGTGATCTCGATCACCATTCTATGATATTTATGGATGCTTTTGAGAAGCTTTTCCTTTTACCTAATGCCGGCTATCGACAACTTACTTCATGCTATTACTAACACTTATGACTGAGCCGCACTTGCTTTCCAAAAGAAATTGAAACTATCATGCCTGAGACTAGCCAATAGAAGAAAGAGCCACAAGCAAGCCATAGCAGCATCCTTTTTCTTCGCTTTCTTCAACAATGAAAATCTACCTCACTCCTCATCATAACTCAAATACAAATTCGAGTTCCAAATTGATATTTCCTCACGTAAGCAATAAAATGTGAAACCAATATTCATCGTGAAACTTTATGTCACTGGGAAAGGACACCACAAGATTGAACCCAAAGCTAAGCACTTCTCCCATTGCTAGAAAGATCAATCTAGTAGGCCAAACCAAACTAATAATTCGAAGAGACTTGCAAAGATAAAAAATGATACATAAAAGAATTTAAGGAGATTCAAATATTGTTCATAGATAATCTTGATCATAAACCCACAATTCATCGGATCTCGACAAACACACCGCAAAAAGAATTACATAAAATAGAACTCCAAGAGAATCGAGGAGAACTTTGTATTGAGATCCGAAGAGAGAGAAGAAGCCATCTAGCTAATAACTATGGACCCGAAGGTCTGTGGTAAACTACTCACACATCATCGGAGAGGCTATAGTGTTGATGTAGAAGCCCTCCATGATCGATTCCCCCTCCGGCGGAGCGCCAGAAAAGGCCCCAAGATGGGATCTCACGGGTACAGAAGGTTGCGGCGGTGGAAATAGGGTTTTGTGGTGCTCTCGGATGTTTTTGGGCTATATGAGCATATATAGGCGAAAAAAGTCGGTCAGGGGAGCCACGAAGGGCCCACGAGGGTGGGGGCGCGCCTACCCCCCTGGGCGCGCCTCCCCGCCTCGTGGCCTCCTCGTTTCTTTCTTGACGTCCACTCCAAGTCCCCTGGATTGCGTTTGTTCCAAAAATCACTCTCCGGAAGGTTTCATTCCGTTTGATATTCCATTTCTACGAAACGCTGAAATAGGCAAAGAAACAGCAATTTGCACTGGGCCTTTGGTTAGTAGGTTAGTCCCAAATATAATATAAAAGGGTATAATAAAGCCCATTAAACATCCAAAACAGATAATATAATAGCATAGAACAATCAAAAATTATAGATACGTTGGAGACGTATCATCTATCTATCCTTGTAATCGTGTGCGAGATATATAACAAAGTTTAGATTGAGTTTTGCTTTCTTTACTTTCATGTTCCAATAAAAAGAAAGGAAAATAAATGAAAAAGATCATATGCTAATCTTCTAGTAAGTAATGACATCACATAAGGAAAAGTATAAGTGGTAAAATTTATTGGAGATTGGCAAACATAACATTGGTCAATGATGCAAGTCATGAAAGAATTAATAAGGGAAGAGAAGATTCACATGCGAATACACTATCTTGGACACCTTTTATGATTGTGAGCCCCCAGCAAAATATTATATGCCAAAATTGTTGACATTGGACAAGAAAGACAACGTAATGATTTATGTTTATTCATATTCACATGGAAGTTATATTGTCATAGGTCCTTTAACGTGTGGTGCTTGCCCCCTATCTTTGCTAGCCAAAAATTCCCCACTAAGTAGAGATACTACTTGTGCATCCAAAAACCCTTAAACCCAAATCTTGCTTTGAGAGTCCACCATACCTACCTATGGATCGAGGAAGATCCTTCAAGTAAGTTGTCATCGGTGCAATAAGGCAATAAAAATTGCTTCTAAATTTGTTAGATCATTTAGTGTAAGAGAAAATTGAGCGTTGTATGAACTTGTGATGCCAAAATAGTAATGGTGACAAACTGCATAATAAGGGTTGCTATCACAAGGGGCAATATAACGTGACGTACTTTTGCACTAAGAGATTGAGCATACAACCAAAAGGCGCATGGCAACCTCTGCTTCCCTCTACGAAGGGCCTATCTTCTATTTTCATGTACTTAATTTTATGCAAGAGTCAAAGTATTCTTCCCTATTCCTTTTATTTTCTCTTTTGCAAGCATCATGTGGTGAGGAAAGATCTAGGCACATATATCCAGTTGAATATGGGTGGGCATGAGTTACTATTGTTGACAACACCCTTGAGGTGAACACGTTGGGAGGCGAAACTATGAGCCCCTATCTTCCTATATGCCTGGCTGAAACTTTTTGATCATGGGTATGCGGTGAGTGTTGGCAAGCATAGAAGACTATATGATGGTTGTGTATGTGGACTTGCCAAAAGTCTCCGATACGTGACCCTTCCTGTAAAAATGATGAATTGTAGTTGCAAAGTTGACTGAGAACATAGTTTGTTGGTCTTCAATAGAGTTTCTGCTTTATACTTCGATGTTGTTATGAATTATTATTTTTTATGAGAAGTTTATGATAAAAGTTATGTGATAAAAGTTCTATGATAAAGTTTGTTGTTGTTATAATAATATACATGATGCTTCTATGTCCGCATTTTGTTTTTGCCGACACCTCTCTCTCTCTATAAGCATGTGGACATGTTTTTCGATATCGGTTTTCGCTTGAGGAAAAGCGGGGTCTAAGCTTGTGGGAGTTGATACGTCCATTTTGGATCATATTTACCTACTGTTATTTACTTTGTTTTTATGCATAATAATGCTTTTTGGAGTAATTATAATGCCTTTTCTCTCATAATATGCAAGGTTTACACAGAGAGGGAGAATACCGACAGCTGGAATTCTGGACCTGGAAAAGCTATGTCGGAGTTACCTATTCTGCACATCTCCAAATGAGTTGTAACTTTGCGGAGAATTATTTTGGAATAAAAGAAATATACTAGAGCAAATAACTACCGGAGGAGGCCCACCAGGTGGGCACAACCCACCTAGGCGCGCCAGCCCCCCCCCCCCCCAGGCGCGCCCTGGTAGGTTATGCCCTCCTCGGCCCACCTGTGGTGCCCCTCTTTTTGTATATAAGTCAATTGACCTAGAAAAAATAGGGGAGGACTTTCGGGACGAAGCGCCGCCGTCTCAAGGCGGAACTTGGGCAGGAGCACTTTTGCCCTCCGGTGAAGCGAATCCGCCGGGGGAACTTCCCTCCCAGAGGGGGAAATCATCGTCATCATCATCACCACCAACTCCCCCATCTTCGGGAGGGCAATCTCCATCAACATCTTCAACATCACCATCTCCTCTCAAACCCTAGTTCATCTCTTGTGTTCAATCTTTGTACCGGAACCTCAGATTGGTACATGTGGGTGACTAGTAGTGTTGATTACATCTTGTAGTCGATTACTATATGGTTTATTTAGTGGAAGATTATATGTTCAGATCCATTACACTATTTAATACCCCTCTGATCTTGAGCATGATTATCATTTGTGAGTAGTTACTTTTGTTCTTGAGGTCACGAGAGAAATATTGTCGCAAGTAATCATGTGAACTTGATATGTGTTCGATATTTTGATGATATGTATGTTGTGACTCCCTTAGTGGTGTCATGTGAACGTAGACTACATGACACTTCACCATATTTGGGACTAAGGGGATGCATTGTGGAGTAGTTATTAGATGATGGGTTGCTAGAGTGACAGAAGCTTAAACCCTAGTTTATGCGCTACTTCGTAAGGGACCGATTTGGATCCAAAAGTTTAATGCTATGGTTAGATTTTATCTTAATACTTTTCTCGTAGTTGCGGATGCTTGCGAGGGGGTTAGTCATAACTAGAAGGTTTGTTCAAGTAACAACAACACCTAAGCACCGGTCCACCCACATATCAAATTATCAAAGTAGCGAACACGAATCAAATCAACATGATAAATGTGACTAGATGAAATTTCCGTGTACCCTCAAGAACCCTCTGCCTATTATAAGAAACCATTTTGGCCTGTCCATTGCCACAAAAGGATTGGGCTACCTTGCTGCACATTACTTACCGTTATTGTTACTTGCTCATTACAAATTATCTTGCTATCAAACTATCTGTTACCGACAATTTCTGTGCTTGCAGAAATTACCTTGCTGAAAACCACTTGTCATTTCCTTCTGCTCTTCGTTGGGTTCGATACTCTTACTTATCGAAAGGACTACGACTGATCCCATATACTTATGGGTCATGAGTATGTATTATATTAAATTCTGGATCTACAATGTAATATTATGACATGTGGTTTATCTTGATATTACATCTTGTACTGTGTGTGCTAGCTATTGATCCCGGGACTAGCATAGTGAGCACAGAGACATCGAATCTTATTAGTTTCGGGTCGTTACAGATTATAGTTCAAATGGTAAGTTATGTTGATGCGTGTCCATGATGTATGAGCTTTATTTGCCCAGTGTATGTAATTTTCTATTTGTGTATGCTTTATTATTACTGGTGGCGAACTATGACGCCCAGTGGATGTCATATGCTGTAATTTCTTTAATGTATAGTGTAGGATTATTCTTCATTTATATGCTTTAATCTCTTTGTATAGTGTAGCCCTTTGGGATGGTATAGTGTAGAGTAGGATAATTCTTTGTATATGCTATCATTAAAACGGAGACCAACAGGCCCAAACATTACCTGGATGCCATCCAAAAGAAAACGTGGGTAGTCGAAGCAGGCCTTAACTGGGCTTGTCAACTAATTAGTTAATGCATCCTAATCTATGTGGGCTCATATTGGCCCAGATGGACCAATCAACTAGGCCTGTTAGAAATAGTGGATTTCGTCCTCGAATGTGGGCCCATCGTAAAAAGGGCTCTTACCAGGCCGTTAACAAGCCGAAAGCCTGATAGGACAACAGTAATGGAGACGGCCCGCAGGCCTCTAACAGGTCAAAATAAGCATCAGTTTTGTCTGGACCCATTTCCATGTCGGGACATAAAGAGGCCTAAAGCATTTTGGGCAAAAGGGGGCCCAATGTACAACATAGGCTTTTAACAGGCCGAAAGTTGGGTCGGGATGGAATTGTGCCGTGGAGAATGTAGGCCTCTAATGGACTGACAGTCAGGTGGGACCGTGTAACGCCCTCGATGCGGCTATATCTCCCACGTGTCGAAGCACGACTTAGAGGCATAACCGCATTGAAAGCAATGTCGCAAGTGAGGTAATCTTCACACAGCCCATGTAATACATAAGGGAAAGAGATACATAGTTGGCTTACAATCGCCACTTCACACAATACATGCGTAAAGCATTACATCATACAGATACAATCAAGGTCCGACTACGGAACCAAAATAAAAGAAGACTACCTCAAATGCTACATAGATCCCCGATCGACCCCAACGGGGCTCCACTACTGATCAGCTGAAAAGAAACAACACAAAGAACAAGATCTTCATCAAGCTCCACCTTGAGCTCGGATGCGTCACCTGCACGATTTCATCGGCACCTGCAAACTGGTTTTGGAAGTATCTGTGAGTCACGGGGACTCAGCAATCTCACACCCGCGAGATCAAGACTATTTAAGCTTAAAGGTGGGACAGGGTAGTGAGATGGAGCTGCAGCAAGCGACTAGCATATCTGGTGTCTAGCATACGCAAATGAGAGCGAGAAGAGAAGGCAAAACCACGGTCGAACAACTATGATCAAGAAGTGATCCTGAAACTACTTACGTCAAACATAACTCCAACACCGTGTTCACTTCCCGGACTCCGCCGAGAAGAGACCATCACGGTTACACACGCGGTTGGTGTATTTTAATTAAGATCAACTTCGGGTTTTCTACAACCGGACATTAACAAATTCCCATCTGCCACATAACCGCGGGCACGACTTTCGAAAGTTCAAACCCTGCAGGGGTGTCCCAACTTAGCCCATGATAAGCTCTCACGATCAACGAAGGATATTCCTTCTCCCCGGGAAGACCCGATCAGTCTCGGAATCCCGGCTACAAGACATTTCGACAGTAATAAAACAAGACCAACAAAGCCGCCCGATGCGCCGACATCCTGATAGGAGCTGCACATATCTCGTTCTCAGGGCAACACCGGATGAGACATCCTACGAGTAAAACCAATCCTCAAGTTTCCCCGAGGTGGCCCCGCAGTCTACTCGTTTCGGGCCAACACTTAGACAAGCATTGGCCCGGGGGGCTAAAATAAGATGACCCTCGGGCTGGCCGACCCAAGGGAAAGGGATAGGTGATAGGCAAATGGTAAAACCAAGGTTGGGCCTTGCTGGAGGAGTCTTATTCAAAGCGAACTGTCAAGGGGGTCCCATAAATCACCCGACCGCGTTAGGGACGCAAAATCCGGGAACATAACACCGGTATGATGGAAACTAGGGCGGCAAGAGTGGAACAAAACACCAGGCATAAGGCCGAGCCTTCCACCCTTTACCAAGTATATAGATGCGTTAATAATATAAAAGGTATTATGATATCCCAACAAGTAAACATGTTCCAATCAAGGAACAACATCTCCATGTTCCAACAAGGAACAACTTCATCTTCACCTGCAACTAACAACGCTATCAGAGGGGCTGAGCAAAGCGGAAACATAGCCAAACAACGGTTTGCTAGGACAAGGTGGGTTAGAGGCTTGGTTTGACAATATGGGAGGCGTGATAAGCAAGTTGTAGGTATCGCAGCGTAGGCATAGCAAAAGAGCGAGCAACTAGCAAGCAAAGATAGAAGTGATTTCGAGGGTATGGTCATCTTGCCTGCAAGGTTCTCAGGGCTGTCGAAGGCTTGAGCCTCGTAATTGTCCTCAATAGGTTCCTCGTTCACGTACTCGTCTCCCGGCTCTACCCAAGGCAAGAACACAAGCAAAGGGGACAAACATCAACCACGATGCAATGCGCAATCAACATGATGCAAAACATGGCATGATATGCGAGATGTGGTATGCAATGCATATGCGTGCTCCGGGAGGAAAAGATGAACAAGGCATAATCTTGGCAAACCAAGTATGCCACTGGAAAGGTGAGGTGACTTCGGTTGAAAACGATATAAAGATCACCGGAATCGGATGCACGGTTTGCAAATGACAAGCAAAACAAGCATGACAAGATTCTGCCATTTACAGCATGATGACACTTAGCATGCAACAAGAAATTAAGCTACTACATCCAAACATATCAGCAAAGCATATTACAGTGATCTAATCAAGATACTTGACAAAAGATGAACACTGAGCTACGGCTAAATCACACCATAACAGGTTCAAACAAGCATGGCAAAATTGCAAAAGATAACAGGTTCACAGACTTAGTGAAAATGCCATCATGCCAGAAATTAACATCAGGATGACATGTTTAGAGTAAGGAAACAACCTGCTACAAGGACAAAATATAGCAAAACAAGGCACGGCATGAATCTACTCAAAACATAGAACAAAAGTCCCTTACTGATCATGAGCCAAAAAGGACCAAAAAATATAATAGCACCCATGTCAATTAAGCAAGTTTCGTTACAGTTTTCAGACTTGGCAGAAAACTGGACATGTCAAAACAGATAACAAGCAGGCATGTTTACGAGCTTGATGCACTCACTACAGAGCATTTCATGATAAACTAAGCATACACCCGTCAAGAAGACATGGCATAGATGCTATAAATGGCAAGAACAACATCATATTATGTAAGAAACAACTACAACAAGCTTGGCAAAATCGAATAACATGTAAACAATCTTCCAGTAACATTTTATAGCAAAAGTAGAGCTCGATTGACTCAAGCTATGGCACTCCATAATTACAAACAAAGGCATGGATCGATAGAGCAAATCCGTATGTTCAAAACACCCTTACTGACCATGCTCAAAATAGGCATAGATCTCTCTGTAACAACGAGAACACATGGGATAAAAATAACAGCAGGGAATAACTTAGTGAAATTACTAAGTCCCTGAAATCAGCAACAATATGATCCCCAGTTTGCATGCTTGTGCTAGTCACCACAAAGATCATAAAAATACATGGCATACACCCCTGGAAAGATAGCATGGCATATTACAAAACACATGTAGGACTCAACTTCATAGGATGCACACATCAATCATGGCAAAAATGACAAAAGGGCATCTACTGAAACAGATCTGAAACTAACATCACATAGCCCTCTTCCAACAGCATTTCCGGCAGCAAGATGAGCTCAAATGAAAATTATGCAATGAGATGAAATGATTTACTCGTCGAGGCGAACAATTTGACATATTACACGCACGAAACGGAGAAGTATGCAGCAAGTTATGATGCGATGAACATGGCATGGTAATGCAAAATAACAGGGACAGAGAGAAACGAGGGAGGGGAGAAGTCAACCTCCGGATCTGGATCTGGGGGCTTCGGGCATGGTTCCCGAGGTTGACCGGAGCAGCTCACCGGGGAAGACACGGAGGAGGTCGGACGGAGCGGGGCCGGCCGGATCGGAGGCGCGGGGCGGCGCGCGATCGTCGGCGGCTTGCGGGGGCGGGGCCTAGGCGCGGGCCGGCGGGGAAGGTCCGGCGGGCGGCGCGGGCCGTTCGGTGGCCGGGGCGGCGCACCGGCGAGGCGGTGGGGTCGGCGCAGGCGAGGTCCGGCGGCGGGGTGCGGCGCGGAGGGCGGAGGGCGGCGGGGCGCGGGCTCGCGCGGGCCCGCGATGGGCTCCGCGGGCCGCGCGGTGGTGGAGGGCGGCGGAGGTGACGTGTCGCCCCGGGATTGGTCCGGGCGACGTGGCGGCGGGGTTTGGACATGTCCGGCGCGGCGTGGACGCGTCCGGCTGCGCGGGAGGAGATTTTTAGGGTTTCATTTGCGATTTGGACGGGGGAGACACATATTTATAGGTAGAGGGGGCTAGGAAGCTCCAAATGAGGTGTGGTTTGCGGCCACGCGATCATGATCGAACGACCGAGAATATGGAGGGGGTTAGGATGGGTTTTGGGCCACTTTGAAGGGGGTGTTGGGCTGCATTACAAAAGAGGCTTTTGCGGCTACCCGGTTAACCGTTGGAGTATCAAACGACCTCCAAAAGACCCGAAACTTGACAGGCGGTCTACCGGTGCTATACCAAGGCCGCTTGGCAAATCTCAGGCCATTCCGAGAAAGTTTAACTCCCGCATATGAAGAGAGGCAAAAGGTGGCGCCGGGGAACATAGGAGTGCCGGATTGCAAAACGGACAACGGGGAAAATGCTCGGATGCATGAGACGAACACGTATGCAAATGCGATGCACATGATGACATGATATGAAATGCAGATGATGACAAGGCAAAGTGCAACACGCAAGCAAATGACATGGCAACGCTGACGAATAACTGGCGGACACCTGGCGCAACAGATCCGGGGCGTTACAACACTCCACCACTACGAGAGGATCTCGTCCCGAGATCTAGAATGGCACCGGAGGGGAAAAACGGAAGAGAAAGAGAAGAGGTAAAACTAAGTTGCTTCTTCACAAAAGAGTGAAACCAAAGAACCTTGAGAGGTTGCAAAGCTTGAAGAAATGACACGACGGAGGTGAACAAAATTTAAAACACTCCGTTAGATAAGAGGAACATGGGATACGACGAGAACCAAGAGGTTAATTGACAAGGTAGATATTGAAACCACTCCAGTTAAAACAAGATAGAGAAGGAATAAGAATGACATGATTTGGGCAGCACTCCGACTGAAAATGGAAGGGATTTGAACATGATCTTAACAAGATGAGAGGATACTTGCTGAAATTAACAACACACTGCCTCCGGAACTATTAAAAGAATGGCACAAGGGGTAAGAAAGATTTCAGACAGCACTCCGGTTGAGAAGAGATGCAAGACTTGATAAGATGAGAGAGCTCGAATGAAAACACGACACTCCGGTTAAATGGATAAGCAAGGAAAAGAACATGATCTCCAAAATGAGATGATGGGTTGAAGAAAACATCACAATGCCTTCGGGACAAATAAAAGGGTGG
Organism: Aegilops umbellulata; assembly: GCA_032464435.1. Lineage (NCBI taxonomy): Eukaryota > Viridiplantae > Streptophyta > Magnoliopsida > Poales > Poaceae > Aegilops > Aegilops umbellulata. The sequence continues at coordinate 6,411,642 of CP136059.1, forward strand.
AATCAAGAGAACAGAGAAGAGAACAACAACTTCTATCACAATTGAATTTGAAAGAGCCTCCTTAAAAAGAAGGATTGAACGGAGTTGTTGGAAAAACTAGGAACGAAAAAGAATACGTTTGTAGTGGGCTTATAGAAACATCCCAAAATTATGAGGTGAGCTTCTGCCACTAACGGAAACAAATGATTGGATTGATATCAACAAGGAGACGAGAAAACTTATTTCACCGGGAGAACAAACGAAGAACTTGGGTCATTTATAAACACCATAAAAAGCAACAATCCTTAGAGAAAGCTTTAGGTGAAATATAACCCAAGATAACTCCAATGAAGAGATCGATGGATTAAAATATCTCATTCTTGACAACAAGTGAATCATGAAACATGAATGAAAATTGTCAAGAACGACATAACACCACCTCAAAAGATATTGATGGAAAGAATTGCACCTCAGAATGCAAGATGAAGAATACTTGAACTCCTCAAAACAAGACATGTGTTTAATACCATGTTTAAATTTAAGTATAGCTTGGCGGATCATAACTCCGAGAGAAATCTTGAGGACAATCGAAGAATGAAAAGAATCCTTGACGAACCACCATGTAGAGCCTCCATGAAGAACTCCAGTAATAAAAGGATGATAAAGACATGAGAAGTTGAAAAAAACACAAGGTTGAACCTTGCAATGATTAGATGGATCTTCGTGGTGATATAATTGCGAGAGCTTGGAACTCCGAGAAAAATAAGGTGAAACAATTGAAATCAAGAATTTGAAGAACCTCTGGAATAGGGAATTGAGTTAACTCGATGAAACAAAAATAAGAATTACATTATGCTTATCCTTCACCAATTTAGATTGATGACAAGCAACGGATTTGGCATACTACTTATTCTCGTAGAAAGGATCAAGATAGATATGGCGCAAATTTGGGAAGGTCTTCAACGAACCACTGGTAGGATTGGGCGAATGAATCTATATGATAACGAAGGAAGAGAACTCTTGAACGAACCACCGTAAGAATTGAAAATGAACGAAGAAAAGATAAAGAAACACCGGGAATAATTAGAAAATGAACGAAGATACTTGCTAGAATTTAGATACATGAGAACGAAGAGATCGTGAACTGATTAGAGTATATTTGAACGCTCCACCGGTAAGCTTTGGAGAATGAGATCTGAAAGCTGAGAATGAATAATTCTGAGATGATGGGCTTCGGAGAATCAAACTGAAAAGACTCCTGAAATGCTCCGGATGGTTGAAAAGAATTCTCACAATTGAGAACAATTATGAGAGGATGGCAACAAGCTAGAACAATGAATCTTGAAGAGAATGAGGCAAGATTTAAGAGAAACTCTTCTTCGGTCTTCCAGTGTTGAGAATGATGACGAGAAACACCACCGCGAATTGTTGAGATACTCCGGGATGAAAATTAGAAAGGTTGAACCAACGATGAAAAGAATTTGAAAGATCTTGGAGAAACACATATGACTGATGAAAATTCATTCTTATGTCAAGCTTCGAAAAGAATTCGAGAATAACTTCGGGACAGTTAGAAGAGTCAGGTAAGATCCTGGGAAAAAACCTGTGGGTTAGGGCCCACTCAAAAGAAACACCGTTGAACGATTACTTGAAAGGGAGAACACACCGGTTGATTTAAATGGCTTGAATGAGATAACAACCTCGAAATAGGTAGAACTGATCTTGAAAGACAAGACGAGCCTTCTGAGATATCTTTAGCACTCCGGAACAAATGAATAGCGAGAGGTGAATTATTATGAGGTGCACCGGTATGAGAAGGTATTGAAACGAGGAAAAAAATATGATCGACAAAGCTTGAATTGGATTCACCGGAGAAGAAAAGAATGAAGAATGATAAACTCGAAGCTTCCTTTAGCATCTTCACGAGAATCACCGGATAAGAGCATTGAGGAAAAGAATGAAGAGACTTCACATCAATAAAAAGGATACTTGATTAAGAAATCTGAGTCCTTGAAGAAAAAGGGTGGGAGGGCGGGAAAACAAAAGCAACTTGGGGACGGGTGAAACGGATACCGTTAAGAAAAACTTAGAATTTATCTTGCGGATGTTGAAATGACCGGATCTACTTAAAGAGAAGCACGCCGGTTGGAAAGAATTGAAAAGACAACCTCAGTGATCAAGAAGGATTAGTATTCACAGAGAAATATGAGAACACCGCTTAGAATAAGATATGGAATCAACACTTGACATCGAAGCAACTCGAATACCACAAATAAAACAAAACAAAGGATTGGCTTGCAGAATAAGCCGGAACAAATACATATGATAGAGATTTACCCAATCCCATATCATGCATCTGTCGGAAAGATATTCTAGGAGCTACTTGAATTCCCACCTATAAACTCCCGAAACTTTCTGGTTATGCAATCTGGTGTTGGGGATACAGGGGACACAAAATATATCACCCAAACTAACAATACCTAGATCTAGCTGTATCCATCCTTCAACACATAACCAAGAAACCTTCGGAAATCGTTTACCTCAACCTTCGAAAAGCATCCATTATACAAGTTATGGCAATACTCCCGCACTCGCCTCAGTACTGGGCTATCAGGGTTATCTCACCAACAACTATACAAAACAGATTTTTGATGTCGGCGTACTAAACTCAGGTATTCCAGAACTGCAACGATAAAATTAGGACGATAACACCTCAGAGATCAACTCCCCGGGACACCTCCACTAAACCCCTGCTGACAGGAGGCACCAAGACAATGTTGTCATCATAAAACCATCAGAACGATTCTAAGATACCCGCGTGATCCTAAATTTTTTTTAGTGAAATTTGAGAAGAGAAGAGTCAAAACTCTACGTTAGGATGCCTTACCAGAGCGATGAGGAGACTGGGAAGTAAAAAGAATTCCTAAACTCTCCGATACATAAGTCCTAAATGACTCAAAACATTTTTGTAGACACAACTCGGCCGCTAAAAACGATCAATCAGTGGGGGCTCCTAAAGTCGGGGAAGGCTCTGATTACCAACTTGTAACGCCCTCGATGCGGCTATATCTCCCACATGTCGAAGCACGACTTAGAGGCATAACCGCATTGAAAACAATGTCGCAAGTGAGGTAATCTTCACACAACCCATGTAATACATAAGGGAAAGAGATACATAGTTGGCTTACAATCGCCACTTCACACAATACATGCGTAAAGCATTACATCATACAGATACAATCAAGGTCCGACTACGGAACCAAAATAAAAGAAGACTACCCCAAATGCTACACAGATCCCCGATCGACCCCAACTAGGCTCCACTACTGATCAACTGAAAAGAAACAACACAAAGAACAAGATCTTCATCAAGCTCCGCCTAGAGCTCGGATGCGTCACCTGCACGGTTTCATCGGCACCTGCAAACTGGTTTTGGAAGTATCTGTGAGTCACGGGGACTCAGCAATCTCACACCCGCGAGATCAAGACTATTTAAGCTTAAAGGTGGGGACAGGGTAGTGAGGTGGAGCTGCAGCAAGCGACTAGCATATCTGGTGTCTAGCATACGCAAATGAGAGCGAGAAGAGAAGGCAAAAGCACGGCCGAACAACTATGATCAAGAAGTGATCCTGAAACTACTTACGTCAAACATAACTCCAACACCGTGTTCACTTCCCGGACTCCGCCGAGAAGAGACCATCACGGTTACACACGCGGTTGGTGTATTTTAATTAAGATCAACTTCGGGTTTTCTACAACCGGACATTAACAAATTCCCATCTGCCACATAACCGCGGGCACAGCTTTCGAAAGTTCAAACCCTGCAGGGGTGTCCCAACTTAGCCCATGATAAGCTCTCACGATCAACGAAGGATATTCCTTCTCCCCGGGAAGACCCGATCAGTCTCGGAATCCCGGCTACAAGACATTTCAACAGTAATAAAACAAGACCAGCAAAGCCGCCGGATGCGCCGACATCCTGATAGGAGCTGCACATATCTCGTTCTCAGGGCAACACCGGATGAGACATCCTACGAGTAAAACCAATCCTCAAGTTTCCCCGAGGTGGCCCCGCAGTCTACTCGTTTCGAGCCAACACTTAGACAAGCATTGGCCCGGGGGGGCTAAAATAAGATGACCCTCGGGCTGGCCGACCCAAGGGAAAGGGATAGGTGATAGGCAAATGGTAAAACCAAGGTTGGGCCTTGCTGGAGGAGTCTTATTCAAAGCGAACTGTCAAGGGGGTCCCATAAATCACCCGACCGCGTTAGGGACGCAAAATCCGAGAACATAACACCGGTATGACGGAAACTAGGGCGGCAAGAGTGGAACAAAACACCAGGCATAAGGCCGAGCCCTCCACCCTTTACCAAGTATATAGATGTGTTAATAATATAAAAGGTATTGTGATATCCCAACAAGTAAACATGTTCCAATCAAGGAACAACATCTCCATGTTCCAACAAGGAACAACTTCATCTTCACCTGCAACTAACAACGCTATAAGAGGGGCTGAGCAAAGCGGAAACATAGCCAAACAACGGTTTGCTAGGACAAGGTGGGTTAGAGGCTTGGTTTGACAATATGGGAGGCGTGATAAGCAAGTGGTAGGTATCGCAGCATAGGCACAGCAAAAGAGCGAGCAACTAGCAAGCAAAGATAGAAGTGATTTCGAGGGTATGGTCATCTTGCCTGCAAGGTTCTCAGGGCTGTCGAAGGCTTGAGCCTCGTAAGTGTTCTCAACAGGTTCCTCGTTCACGTACTCGTCTCCCGGCTCTACACAAGGCAAGAACACAAGCAAAGGGGACAAACATCAACCACGATGCAATGCGCAATCAGCATGATGCAAAACATGGCATGATATGCGAGATGTGGTATGCAATGCATATGCGTGCTCCGGGAGGAAAAGATGAACAAGGCATAACCTTGGCAAACCAAGTATGCCACTGGAAAGGTGAGGTGACTTCGGTTGAAAACAATATAAAGATCACCGGAATCGGATGCACGGTTTGCAAATGACAAGCAAAACAAGCATGACAAGATTCTGCCATTTACAGCATGATGACACTTAGCATGCAACAAGAAATTAAGCTACTACATCCAAACATATCAGCAAAGCATATGACAGTGATCTACTCAAGATACTTGACAAAAGATGAACACTGAGCTACGGCTAAATCACACCATAACAGGTTCAAACAAGCATGGCAAAAGTGCAAAAGATAACAGGTTCACAGACTTTGTGAAAATGCTATCATGCCAGAAATTAACATCAGGATGACATGTTTAGAGCAAGGAAACAACCTGCTACAAGGACAAAATATAGCAAAACAAGGCACGGCATGAATCTACTCAAAACATAGAACAAAAGTCCCTTACTGATCATGAGCCAAAAAGGACCAAAAAATATAATAGCACCCATGTCAATTAAGCAAGTTTCATTACAGTTTTCAGACTTGGCAGAAAACTGGACATGTCAAAACAGATAACAAGCAGGCATGTTTACGAGCTTGATGCACTCACTACAGAGCATTTCATGATAAACTAGGAATACACCCATCAAGAAGACATAGCATAGATGCTATACATGGCAAGAACAACATCATATCATGTAAGAAACAACTATAACAAGCTTGGCAAAATCGAATAACATGTAAACAATCTGCCAGTAACATTTTATAGCAAAAGTAGAGCTCGATTGACTCAAGCTATGGCACTCCATAATTACAAACAAAGGCATGGATGGATAGAGCAAATCCATATGTTCAAAACACCCTTACTGACCATGCTCAAAATAGGCATAGATCTCTCTGTAACAACGAGAACACATGGGATAAAAATAACAGCAGGGAATAACTTAGTGAAATTACTAAGTCCCTGAAATCAGCAACAATATGATCCCTAGTTGGCATGCTTGTGCTAGTCACCAAAAAGATCTAAAAAAATACATGGCATACACCCCTGGAAAGATAGCATGGCATATTACAAAACACATGTAGGACTCAACTTCATAGGATGCACACATCAACCATGGCAAAAATGACAAAAGGGCATCTACTGAAACAGATCTGAAACTAACATCACATAGCCCTCTTCCAACAGCATTTCGGGCACCAAGATGAGCTCAAATGAAAATGATGCACTGATATGAAATGATGTACTCGTCGAGGCGAACAATTTGACATATTACACGCACGAAACGGAGAAGTATGCAGCAAGTTATGATGCGATGAACATGGCATGGTAATGCAAAATAACAGGGACAGAGAGAAACGAGGGAGGGGAGAAGTCAACCTCCGGATCTGGATCTGGGGGCTTCGGGCACGGTTCCCGAGGTTGACCGGAGCAGCTCGCGGGGGAAGACGCGGAGGAGGTAGGACGGAGCGGGGCCGGCCGGATCGGAGGCGCGGGGCGGCGCGCGATCGGCGGCGGCTTGCGGGGGCGGGGCCTAGGCGCGGGCCGGCGGGGAAGGTCCGGCGGGCGGCGCGGGCCGTTCGGTGGCCGGGGCGGCGCACCGGCGAGGCGGCGGGGTCGGCGCAGGCGAGGTCCGGCAGCGGGGTGCACCGCGGAGGGCGGCGGGGCGCGGGCTCGCGCGGGCCCGCGATGGGCTCCGCGGGCCGCGCGGTGGTGGAAGGCGGCGTCGACAGGTGGCGGCTCCGGAGTGGACGCGGGAGGTGGCGGAGGTGACGTGTCGCCCCGGGATTGGTCCGGGCGACGTGACAGCGGTGTTTGGACATGTCCGGCGCGGCGTGGACGCGTCCGGCTGCGCGCGGAGGAGAGTTTTAGGGTTTCATCTGCGATTTGGACGGGGGAGACACATATTTATAGGTAGAGGGGGCTAGGAAGCTCCAAATGAGGTGTGGTTTGTGGCCACGCGATCGTGATCGAACGACCGAGAATATGGAGGGGGTTAGGATGGGTTTTGGGCCACTTTGAAGGGGTGTTTGGCTGCATTACAAAAGAGGCTTTTGCGGCTACCCGGTTAACCGTTGGAGTATCAAACGACCTCCAAAAGACCCGAAAATTGACAGGCGGTCTACCGGTGCTATACCAAGGACGCTTGACAAATCTCGGGCCATTCTGAGAAAGTTTAACACCCGCATATGAAGAGAGGCAAAAGGGGGCGCCGGGGAACGTAGGAGTGCCGGATTGCAAAACGGACAACGGGGAAAATGCTCGGATGCATGAGACGAACACGTATGCAAATGCGATGCACATGATGACATGATATGAAATGCAGATGATGACAAGGCAAAGTGCAACATGCAAGCAAATGACATGGCAACGCTGACGAATAAATGGCGGACACCTGGCGCAACAGATCCGGGGCGTTACAGACCGTCAAAGGACCAACTGTTATGCGGGGCGTTAACAGGCTGAAAGACAAATCAGGATAGAAATTGGCCCAAGTATGGAATGGGCTAACAAAAGGCTAAAAGACATACCTGTGGGGATATTGGCCCATCTCTTTAATGAGCTACTAATAGGACAAAAGAAACTCGAGCCACATTTGAGCCCAAAGACATAGCAGACTGTTAATGGGTTGGAACTGACAATGGCTCGTGATGGTGTCAAATCTATAATGGGCCTTTGACGGGCCAATTTTGCGTAACTTGTATGTGCCGTGGTTGTGAATGGTCCAGGCGCAAGCATGCCAGTAATGGACCGGCCCGTCTATTTTGATAGGCCCAGTCGTTTAATCTAAATGGGTCACTGTTGGGCCTTGCCACGTGTCGACGTATCATAGGCGCCTCCTGTGCATTGGACGGTTGACATCTGTCGTGGCGAGGAGCTGATATGTGGTTCCTTCGGCCAATGAGAATTTTACACGTGGAAAATCGCCATTGGTCCGGGATGTTATCGGGTTATCGGATAAAAAACCAGACCCGATAGCTTAATGGCGACCCGTTACGGTGGATGCCATGTGTCGGATACCCTTGACGAAACCACTTCCATGACGCGCCAATTATCATCACGGAAGTGGACACTTTCGTGATGATAATTTGAGTATTGTCATGGAACACTTTTACGACAACACATGATTTTGTCATAAAATCGTCATGGATGTACATGCATGACAGAAAATGTGACCTACTATGACAAACACGTGTCATCACAAAAGTGTTTTTTAGTGCCCCTTCATCTATAAAAGGAGGTCCATGGCTACCTTTACAAAGGTCGACACTTTGTTCAATTACACTCATAGGTGCACTTCCCGTGCACCTTGCCAACAAGCTGCGCTATTTGCACTTGAACTCCACATAATACAATCAAAGCAGGAGTAGGTGCTTTGCGCTTCACAGTGCCCGAACCTAGGTAAACCTCGTGCGTTCTGCTAGTTCTGCTCTTTGTGCTTGTTGATCTCCATAGTTGAACCGCAAACGGGCCTTTGCCAGTCCCATAGATCGTCGTACGCACGACATCTTGAAGGAAATATGCCCTAGAGGCAATAATAAAGTTGTTATTTATATTTCCTTATATCATTATAAATGTTTATTATTCATGCTAGAATTGTATTAACTGGAAACTTAGTACATGTGTGAATATATAGACAAACAGAGTGTCACTAGTATGCCTCTACTTGACTATCTCGTTAATTCCAAGTCTGGACCTAAGCCTGAGACTGAGTGGTTCTGCTGCAAAGGAACTGGTCACTGGAAGCGGAACTGCCCCAAGTATTTGGCGGAGAAGAAGGATGGCAAAGTGAAAGGTATATGTAATATACATGTTATTGATGTGTACCTTACTAATGCTCGCAGTAGCACCTGGGTATTTGATACTGGTTCTGTTGCTAATATTTGCAACTCGAAAAAGGGGCTACGGATTAAGCGAAGATTGGCTAAGGACGAGGTGACGATGCGCGTGGGAAATGGTTCCAAAGTCGATGTGATCGTCGTCGGCACGCTACCTCTACATCTACCTTCGAGATTAGTTTTAGACCTAAATAATTGTTATTTGGTGCCACCGTTGAGCATGAACATTATATCTGGATCTTGTTTGATGCGAGACGGTTATTCATTTAAATCAGAGAATAATGGTTGTTTTATTTATATGAGTAATATCTTTTATGGTCATGCACCCTGGATGAGTGGTCTATGTTTACTAAATCTTGATAGTAGTGATACACATGTTCATAGTATTGAAGCCAAAAGATATAAGTTTAATAATGATAGTGCAACTTATTTGTGGCACTGCTGTTTAGGTCATATTGGTGTAAAGCGCATGAAGATACTCCTTGCTGATGGGCTTTTGGAATCACTTGATTATGAATCACTTGATGCTTGCGAACCATACCTCATGGGCAACATGACTAAGACTCCGTTCTCCGGAACAATGGAGCGAGCAACAGACTTACTGGAAATAATACATATTGATGTATGTGGTCTGATGAGTGTTGATGCTCGCGGCGGGTATCATTATTTTATTATCTTCACAGATGATTTGAGCATATATGGGTATATCTACTTGATGAAACATAACTCTGAAACATTTGAAAAGTTCAAAGAATTTCAGAGTGAAGTGGAAAATCATCGTAACAAGAAAATAAAGTTCCTACGATCTGATCGTGGAGGAGAATATTTGAGTTACGAGTTTGGTCTTCATTTCAAACAATGCGGAATAGGTTCGCAGCTCACGCCACCTAGAACACCATAGCGTAATGGTGTGTCTGATAATCCCCAAGTGCAGGGAATCATCGTAGCAATTCCCAAAGGTGTAAGTGATAAGTATGGAGTGTCGAACCCACAAGGAGCTAAAGGTAAGATCAATATTCTCTCAAGTCCTATTTGCCACTGATATGACTCTACGTACACCGGATGTTTGCTTCCAACTAGAAACGAGAAATAAAACTATGTTGTGGGTATGAAGAGGATAACTTTGCATGATATCGGAGAGATAAAATATAAAAGTAGGTGATGTTATCATGAAGTTAGAATATATTACTAAATATTGTAAATAGCAAGTGTGGAATAATGATGGATCGGTGTGCGGAATTGTCCTTGGCAATTGTTAACAGGATCGGTAATCACTATTACAATTTCATATGAGGGAGAGGCATAAGCTAACATACTTTCTCGTCTTGGATCATATGCACTTATGATTGGAACTCTAGCAAGCATCCGCGACTACTAAAGATCATTAAGGTAAAACCCAACCATAGCATTAAAGCATCAAGTCCCATTTATTCCATACACCATGACCCACTTATATATGTTTATGCTTCTATCACTCAAGCAACACAGACAATAAGTAAACCATGGACATATTGCAACACCCTACAGCTGGAATCCCTCACGCTTGCGCGACACGGAGGGCACAATAGGACAGCACCAAAATAAAACATACAACTCATACCAATCTATATCATCAATCAACCCAAAAACAAAGGATATCTACTCAAAACATCATAGGATGGCAACACATCATTGGATCATAATGTGTGGCATAAAGCACCATGTTCAAGTAGGGATTACAGCGGGGTGCGGGAGAGTGGACCGCGTAAAATAGATGAGGAAGGTGATGATGATAGTGATGTTGATGAAGACGATCACCGTGGCGATGATTCCCCTCCCGATGGCACTCCGGCGCCACCGAGAGAGAGGAGGAGAGGTTCTCCCCCTTGTGCGTCCTCCTCCATGGCCTTCCCCCTAGATGGGGAGAGGTTCTCCCTCTAGTCCTTGGCCTTCATGGCGACGATGGCCCCTCCGGGATCCTCCATGGCCTCTGCTGATGATGGCCCCCTCTGGTAGGGTGCCAGATAGGGCCTAGAATGATTTCTCGTGGCTACAGAGGCTTTTGGCGGCCGAACTTCCGATCTAGGTCAAGTTCTGGAAGTTTGGGGATTTATAGGAGAGGTTGGCATCGAGAACAAGTCAGGGTCCCCACAGGGAGTCCATGAGGTAGGGGGGCGCGCCCCTCACCCTCGTGGGGCCCACGGGACTCCCCTCCAGTAACTCATTGCTCCAGTATTTTTTATATTTTCTAGAAAAAATCTCTGTTGATTTTCAACCCATTCCGAGAACTTCTATTTCTGCACAAAAACAACACCACGGTAGTTCTGCTGAAAACAACGTCAGTCTGGGTTAGTTCTAATCAAATCATACCAAAATCATGTAAAACTATTGTAAACATGGCATGAATACTTCATAAATTATAGATACGTTGGAGACGTATCAGTGTCCGAACATCGTAATCGTACTTTACTAGATATGATGCGATCTATGATGTCTCTCGCTGATTTACCGCTATCGTTTTGGGGTTATGCTTTAGAGATGGCTGCATTCACGTTAAATAGGGCACCATCTAAATCCGTTGAGACGATACCTTATGAACCGTGGTTTGGCAAGAAACCCAAGTTGTCGTTTCTTAAAGTTTGGGGTTGCGATGCTTATGTGAAAAAGCTTCAACCTGATAAGATCGAACCCAAATAGGAGAAATATGTCTTCATAGGATACCCAAAGGAGACTGTTGGGTACACCTTTTATCATAGATCTGAAGGCAAGATATTCGTTGCTAAGAATGGATCCTTTCTAGAGAAGGAGTTTCTCTCGAAAGAAGTGAGTGGGAGGAAAGTAGAACTTGATGAGGTAACAGTACCTGCTCCCTTATTGGAAAGTAGTTCATCATAGAAATCAGTTCCAGTGATTCCTACACCAGTAAGTGAGGAAGCTAATGACGATGATCATGGCACTTCAGATCAAGTTACTACCGAACCTCGTAGGTCAAGCAGAGTAAGTTCCAGACCAGAGTGGTATCGTAATCCTGTTCTGGAAGTCATGTTACTTGACCATGACGAACCTATGAACTATGAGGAAGCGATGATGAGCCCGGATTCCGCAAAATGGCTTGGGGCCATGAAATCTGAGATGAGATTTATGTATGAGAACAAAGTATGGACTTTGGTTGACTTGCCCGATGATCAGCAAGCTATAGAGAATAAATGGATCTTCAAGAAGAAGACTGACGCTGACGGTAATGTTACTGTCTACAAAGTTCAACTTGTTGCAAAAGTTTTTTGACAAGTTCAAGAAGTTAACTATGATGAGACCTTCTCACCCGTAGCGATGCTTAAGTCCGTCCGAATCATGTTAGCAATTGCCGCATTTTATGATTATGAAATTTGGCAAATGGATGTCAAAACTGCATCCCTTAATGGATGATATCTTAAATAAGAGTTGTATATGATGCAACCATAAGGTTTTGTCTATCCAAAAGGTGCTAACAAAGTGTGCAAGCTCCAGCGATCCATTTATGGACTGGTGCAAGCCTCTCGGAGTTGGAATATACGCTTTGATAGTGTGATCAAAGCATATGGATTTATACAGACTTTTGGAGAAGCATGTATTTACAAGAAAGTGAGTGGGAGCTCTGTAGCATTTCTGATATTAAATGTGGATGACATATTGTTGATCGGAAATGATACTGAATTTCTGAATAGCATAAAAGGATACTTGAATAAGAATTTTTCAATGAAAGACCTCGGTGAAGCTGCTTATATATTAGGCATCAAGATCTATAGAGATAGATCAAGACGCTTAATTGGACTTTCACAAAGCACATACCTTGACAAAGTTTTGAAGAAGTTCAAAATGGATCAAGCAAAGAAAGGGTTCTTGCTTGTGTTGCAAGGTGTGAAGTTGAGTCAGACTCAATGCCCGACCACTGCAGAAGATAGAGAGAAAATGAAAGTCATTCCCTATGCTTCAACCATAGGTTCTATCATCTATGCAATGCTGTGTACCAGACCTGATGTGTGCCTCGCTATTAGTTTAGCAGGAAGACACCAAAGTAATCCAGGAGTGGATCACTGGACAGCAGTCAAGAACATCCTGAAATACCTGAAAAGGACTAAGGATATGTTTCTCGTTTATGGAGGTGACAAAGAACTCGTCGTAAATGGTTACATCGATGAAAGCTTTGACACTGATCCGGATGACTCTAAGTCACAGACCGGATACATATTTTTATTGAATGGTGGAGCTGTTAGTTGGTGTAGTTCCAAGCAGTGCGTCGTGGTGGGATCGACGTGTGAAGCGGAGTACATAGCTGCTTTGGAAGCAGCAAATGAAGGAGTCTGGATGAAGGAGTTCATATCCGATCTAGGTGTCATACCTAGTGCATCGGGTCCAATGAAAATCTTTTCTGACAATACTGGTGCAATTGCCTTGGCAAAGGAATCCAGATTTCACAAAAGAACCAAGCACATCAAGAGACACTTCAATTCCATCCGCGACCAAGTCAAGGAGGGAGACATAGAGATTTGCAAAGTACATACGGATCTGAATGTTGCAGACCCGTTGACTAAGCCTCTCTCACGAGCAAAACTTGATCAGCACCAAGACTCCATGGGTGTTAGAATCATTACAATGTAATCTAGATTATGGACTCTAGTGCAAGTGGGAAACTGAAGGAAATATGCCCTACATACAATAATAAAGTTGTTATTTATATTTCCTTATATCATGATAAATTTTTATTATTCATGCTACAATTGTATTAATCGGAAACTTAGTACATGTGTGAATTTATAGACAAACAGAGTGTCACTAGTATGCCTCTACTTGACTAGCTGGTAAATCAAAGATGGTTAGGTTTCCTAGCCATGGACAAAGAGTTGTCATTTGATAAACGGGATCACATCATTAGAGAATGATGTGATTGACTTGACCCATCCATTAGCTTAGCAAGATGATCATTTAGTTTGTTGCTATTGCTTTCTTCATAACTTGTACATGTTCCTATGACTATGAGATTATGCAACTCCCGAATATCGGAGGAACACTTAGTGTGCTATCAAACATCACAATGTAACTGGGTGATTATAAAGATGTTGTAAGGTGTCTTCGATGGTGTTTGTTGGGTTGGCATAGATCGAGATTGGGATTTGTCACTCCGAGTATCGGAGAGGTATCTCTAGGCCCTCTTGGTAATGCACATCACTATAAACCTTGCAACCATTGTGACTAATGAGTTAGTTTCGGGATGATTCGTTATGGAATGAGTAAAGAGACTTGCCGGTAACGAGATTGAACTAGGTGTTGAGATACCGACGATCGAATCTCGGGCAAGTAACATACCGATGACAAAAGGAACAACGTATGCTGTTGCGGTTTGACCGATAAAGATCTTCATAGAATATGTAGGAACCAATATGAGCATCCTGGTTTCGCTATTGGTTATTGACCGGAGATGAGTGTCGGTTATGTCTACATAGTTCTGGAACCCGTAGGGTCCGCACGCTTAACGTTCGATGACGATCGGTATTATGAGTTAATGTGTTTTGATGTACCGAAGGTAGTTCGGAGTCCCAGATATGATCACGGACATGACGAGGAGTCTCGGAATGGTCAAGACATAGAGATCGATATATTGGATGACTATGTTTGGACATCGGAATGGTTTCGAGAGAGTTCGGGCATATACCGGAGTACCGGGGGGTTACCGGAACCCCCCGGGGAGTATATGGGCCCTAGTGGGCTTTAGTGGAGAGAGAGAGGCGCAGCCAGGGTAGGCCGCATGCCCCCTCCCACTCTGGTCCGTATTGGACTAGGAAGGGGGCGGCACCCCCCCCCCTTTCCTTCCTCCCTCTCTCCCCCTTCCTTCTCTCCTAGTCCAACTAGGGAAGGGGGAATCCTACTCCCGAGGGAGCAACTCCTCTAGGGCGCACCATAGAGTGCCGGCCCTCCCCCCTCCTCCACTCCTTTATATACGGGGGAGGGGCACCCCATAGAGACCCAAGTTGATCATTGGTCTCTTAGCCGTGTGCGATGCCCCCCTCCACCAGAATCCACCTTGGTCATATCGTTGCAGTGCTTAGGCGAAGCCCTACGCCAGTAGCTTCATCATAACCATCATCACGCCGTCGTGCTGACGAAGCTCTCCCTTGACACTCAGCTGGATCATGAGTTTGTGGGACGTCACCGAGCCGAAGTGTGCAGATCGCGGAGGTGCGTACTTTCGGTACTACGATTGGTCAGATCATGAAGACGTACGACTAGATCAACCGCATTGTCATAACGCTTCCGCTTATGGTCAACGAGGGTACGTGGACTACACTCTCCCCTCTCGTTGCTATGCATCACCATGATAGATCTTGCGTGTGCGTAGGAAAAAATTTGAAATTATTGCGTTCCCCCACACATCTTTGGCGCGCTAGGGGGGTGGCTTGCGCAAACCTGAATTAGCAGACCACACATCAGCTTCTTCATCTTCTTCATCGCCATGACTCCCAAGAAGAAGGGCGCCACGACGGTCGCTCCATCCATGTCGAAGATACCGATGCCTACACAAATAGGAGATGATAGAGGTGGCAGCGGAGGAGGCAGAGGCGGCGAACAACATCCACGACGCTCTGGCGATCCAAGCCAGACGAGTGGCGTCGTCTGGAGTGTGAGGAGCAGAGATCCAGTTGTTGTTATGTCTAAGGATGGAGCTGCGAAGCCTATGGGCGTCGTAGTGACCTCCAGGGACACTCCAGCAGCATCCAAGACTCCCACGCCATCGCACACACCATGGTTGTCTCAGGTCATGCATGAACCTGAAGAGACAACCTGAAACACATTCTTCATGTTTCCCATGTTTGCCTCCAGGCACGAGGTCCCGACCATCATTGTGCACTTTGAAGGGTTTATCAATTGACCAGTAGCATTTGCATATACCTCTAGAAGATTTTTTTTTATATATTTCGCTTCAGCGTCATAGGCTTTGAAGAAAAATAGTGTATCATTAGCAAATAATAAGTGAACCTCCCCGAGCCCTCCTCTAGATTTTAAATGGGGAAATATCCCCTATATCAATAGCTTTATTAATAAGATCAAAGAGACCATCAGCTACAAAAAGGAACCAGTATGGGGATAATGGGTCACCTTGCCGAAGATCGTGCGATGGTGCAGAAGAATCTAAGATACCTCCATTAAATTTTACGGAGTATCTCACTGAGGTCAGACATGACATTATCCAGTCAACCCATCAATGAGCGAAGCCAATCTTTTGCATCACTTGCTTAAGGTAGTTCTTTTCCACCCTATCATATGCTTTTGAGAGATCTAGCTTATATGCACAAAAAATTGTGGTAGGGTTTTTTTTCTTGCTTGGTAAGATGAATGCATTCAAATGCTGCAAAGGCGTTATCAGTGATCATCCTCTTAGGAATAAATGCGCTTTGAGCCGGAGAAATGAAATCATTCAAAACAGGCCTCAAACGGTTTACCAAACATTTGGAAACCACTTTATACACAATTTTGCATAAACTTATGGGATGCAATCCTTAACTTTCACTGGATTATCTACTTTCGGGATCATAACTATTATAGTGTCATTTAATTTATGAGGCATTGTACCAGTTCGTAAAAAATTCTTCGCCATAGCACTAATCCATCCTTTACTATAGCCCAGTTGCCCTGAAAATAGTAAGTGGGAAAGCCGTCAAGACCAGGCACTTTCAAAGGTCCAATCTGAAAGAGTGCATTGGCTCTCTCCTTATCTGAGAAGTCCGCACAAAAAACATCATTAGCTTCTTGGATAATAGCCGGGTGAAACAAATCAGTGATGGTGGTGTGATCTTGTGTTGGGTCGGCCATGAAAAGGTTCTATAAGTAGGCAGTCATCGCACCCATTATCTCCTTTACTCATGTGTGTACAGTATGATGCTCATCCTCCTGTTTCTGAACTCTATGTTTACGAGCACGACAAACAGATTTCGCATGAAAGAATTTTGTGTTCTGATCCCACTCCTTCAGCCAATCTATTCTGGATATTTGCAACCGCAGAATCTCCTCCCTATACTAATTTGTTCATCCTATCAGTGACGCGCCTGATATCACATCTTTCGGTGTTCATAGACATCAATTCCTCCAACAGTGTTTTGGATTCCTCCATCTCCTTTGAAACATTGTCGAAAATTTCTTTACTCCAAGAGAAAGTTTTGTGCATGGTTGCTCTTAGGGCTGCATGCACGTCCCTAAGGCATGATTTCTGCCCAGCATCTGACCCTGGGCACACAATAACTTCCTGCAGCGCTGGATTTCTTTTCCACATCAACTCGAATTGTCGAAACTTTTTTCTTACACGCACGTCCTCTAACAGATCACATTTCATATGCAGGGCCCACTAGTGGAGAAAAGCCTAGATATGGCATGCCAAAAAAGTGTCTTACTACCATGGACACCCTACGCCACCAATATGGCACCACTATTAGAAAATAGTGCTCATGTGGAGGCCACGCCAGCAGTATTCTAATGGTTGATGGTGTGCGAGATGAACAACGCCAGCACTATAACCACACAGGTAGTGGCGTGCAGTGTAATTTGAATGCCACAAACGTTTCGACCAGCCAAAAAAATGAAATTTGCACCACCATATATAACATTTAGCATTTCACATTAGAACTAAGAACATATATAACAGCACATAGTAGAATAATAACAGCCAATAGACCATTAATTAGAAGTTAATAATAGTGACAATCGATCACAAATAGTAGCTACATATATATAGCGTACGGTAATAAACGACAAGTACTCACAAACATGAGATAACATGGTTAATAAGTAGCTCATTTCACACCAATGGCCCAGCCACTTCTAAATGAGGTTGACGATGATCACCATCCTCAAGTCATGGCGCATGGTGTTCGTAGTGAGTAGGATGGCCTATCCAATCCGAAGATTCTTGCCACGAAGGAACTTGTTCCACCCTGCCCGGTTGAAGACGGTGCGACCGTCCGTGTCCACTACGCAAGCACAGCTGGTGATGGAGCCCCTTCTAGTAAGGCATAGTCCAGCTATGCCTTCTTCATCCAGCTCGATGCCCCAACTCACACATATCTTCTTAGGTAATTTTTGAAAACATTAGATATGATAAATGAGCATGTCATGCGCAATTATGAACAAAGCATACCACTTCAATCCACATATATCATCAGATTTAACACCAAGCATATCATCACATCACTACACTACGCATATCATCAATTTACTACACTAATTAAACATGTATATCATCAAATTACTACATACACTAAGCATATATCGTCACATTATACTATAAACTAATTAAGCATATCACATTAATACAGTAAGCATATCATCACATTATACTACATTATATAAGCATATCATCACATTACTACAACATGCATATCATCTGATTACTAGCTACGTACACTATATATATATATATATATATATATATATCATCAAATTACTACACAACATGTGCATTTCTACACAAAACAATTTCTACACTAAGCATATATATCATCATATTACTACAACAAGCATATCATCCAACTACTACACTAATTAACCATGAATATATATTATCTAATTAATTACTACACTAAGTAGCATACCATGAGATGTTGTTTAATATGCGTCCTTGTGAGGCAGGTCACGGATGGCATCCCGACGTAGTCTTCACGTGGCGGAAGTATGTCCCAGATGTTGCCCGATTCCTCATCGCTCAGCCTCAGTCTTTGGGCATAGATGGCTTCATTAAATGGGTCCTCGTCATAATCTGAATCCTCGTCATCTGAATCCTCATCATCTAAATCATCATGATCTGAATCGTCATCATCAGTATCGGCAATCAAATTCAAATAGACAAGAGAAAGCCTGGGACTTTCTCCTCTAAAGGAGAAGCTGACAAATTGACTCCCACTAAGACCCATGCGGGCGATCAAACAATCCCATTAATCTCCTCCAACCTAGGTTATCGTTCGCCCCTTCTCGACCTGCATAGTGTAGGGGCCCCCACGAGTTTCAAAGGTCACAGTGTCTCCGGTGAGCTCATTGAATGCCAATCTCACATTGCATGGGCTGATCTGTGTAAGAAAAAACAAAAAAAACACACAATGCATTAGTGGAAATAGCAAAAAAAACAAAAAAAATAACCGTTAGAAGGTTCATATAATTTGTTACCGCTGCAGGAATAAAACTAGGCTCGAAGTAGATGCCGAACAGCATGGCAGTAGAAAGGCTGGTCCGGCACCGTGACTTGCACAGTCGACATGGTGGTTCTTCCTCCATACTACACAAAACACATATTGAGTACTAAGTTGGATATAAATGCAAGTATGCCACTTTGTCGGCATTTTGGGAACGGTGGTACCCAGACTTGCATGCTTGCGGCCCACGGCTTGCTCCATCGACGGCCTGGTACAACCCACCTTCAGCGTCAACAACTCAAGACTCTCACAAGGGGCGAAGCCTTGCGAGGTGGACAACACCAAGACCTCCAAAAGGAGTAGCCTCCTTAGGCTGACTCCTGAGGAGCGGAAATTTCTATGCAAGCCTCACCTCGCGAGGTTCGGATGACGTGAGCCATGACGACCATGGCCAGGTGGGCGCCAGCGGGCGTAGGACAGCAGTTTCCTCTTTGGTGCTAAGGAGGCAAGCGCAGATGCGGAGTCCCAAGGAATCAGCCAAAGGTTTCCATTCCCATGCAACAAGACCAAGACCGCCAGGACGGCAGGATGGAGGTCATCGCCGAGCACACTACAGCGTCACGACCAAAGGCTTTGCAGGCGAAGACTACTTTTGTCGGGATAAGATGTACTAGTTGTCTCCCTTCAAATTTGGCCGTTGTGGGATCCCTTCCCGCCTCCATTTCAGAAGAGGACAAAGGCCACTATAAGTAGAGAACCACCCCCACCGTAGAGAATGATCGGATCCATTCCATCCTTACACTTACCAGCTCACTCGAGCACAAGAACACACCTCCTCATGAGGTCGTTCTCCCACTGTACTACTTCATCCTCAGCCCCTCGAGGCCAATCCACCACAAAGCAGGAGTAGGGTTTTACACCGCAAGGTGGCCCGAACCTGGGTAAACTGTTGTGTCCCATTTCCTTCTTGTTCATCGAGCTAGGCTATGAGATTCGCGAGTAGGCAGACTGGGGAGGCTGAGTTCTTCGCACGCACCCCAGAGTTCGAATCTATCAAGGGTCTGCGGAGCCCGAAATCCAATATTTGGCGCGCCAGGTAGGGGTGCGTCGGAGCCTCTCTTCTGCCAGTCGATCCGCCACCACCCTGCAGTTCTCATGGCTAATGCTCCGAGGGCTCACGTTGAGCACTGGGCTGCTCGGCCTGCCCGAGCAGTGCTGCCCGCCCAACAGGATCTCCACTCTGCGCTCCTCGCGGCCCACACGCCGCCCAGTGTCATTCGTCACGGGCGACGCGGGCCGCCGCCGCCCACCCTCGTGTCACGCCGTAACTGCGCCACCACACGATCTTCGAGCTTTGTCGTGGCGACAGCGCCACACACTCGTCGGGAGCAGGCGGACACGCGAGCTGCCCTCATCGTGGCGCGAGAGCTGCTGCGATGAAGGTTGGCGGAAGGCGGCCGCAACGCCCTGCTGGAGCGGGTCGCCGAGCTGTTAGATGCCACCTGCAGGGGCGCGACACCTTTCTGCACCCTGCCTACGTCGCAAATAGTGCCGGGGGCGCGTGCCCGTACCCGCCACGCCCACGCGCCCCTCCTTGGAGCACCTGGGGGACCCAACGGCGCCAACCCGGCCCGCGGCGCCGCTCACCCTACCCGAACTATGCTGCCTTCGAGCGCGGCAAGCTCGGGAAATCCCTCCTGGGGCCGCGCCGAGACGCCACCCTACGATCGTCGAAACCTG
This sequence comes from Aegilops umbellulata, assembly GCA_032464435.1. Lineage (NCBI taxonomy): Eukaryota > Viridiplantae > Streptophyta > Magnoliopsida > Poales > Poaceae > Aegilops > Aegilops umbellulata. The sequence continues at coordinate 6,432,244 of CP136059.1, forward strand.
GCGTCGAGCCTGGTGATGAAACGACGCGAGACGCCCAGGCAACGACTTTGGCGCGGCAATTTCAGCTGCCTACGTACCTCCCATGATGGACCTGTTGTACACGTCAAGGGAAGGCCCCTGCCTGTTCCCCTCACCAGGCTAGGTATTGGGGGCACGTGAAGCCGAGGCTCTCTGCGGGCCGCCCCGGAACTTCACCGACACCTTCAACGACAATAGCCACTGGGTACAACCGATATCTCAGGAGCACAATTACGCTCACCATGGACCGCAGGTGAACCAAGCCACGGCAGCAACCAGGGACCCCGGGATGATGGCCCCGCCGCAGGCGGACAGAGTGCACTGGGGGCTGCACAGGGGGAGCCCTGTGCCAGGGCCTCCTCCACACCGCGTGGATCAAGGCACTGCATGGAGGAGGTCCCCTGCCGGTAAAGGCACCGGCGAGCCCTTCCCCCCGACAGAGGGCCCACGGTCGCCGGGGGCACCGCCAGCGTCCCCCTTGCCCCTTTGTCTCGTCCTGGTTTCCGGACGCCCCAACGGTGGTCGGGGGAGGCACAGGGCGGGGCCTTCATCAGGCGCCATGGAAATACGTGAAGGTCTCCGCTCGTGACACTCTCACGTAATAATGAGTTGGGGATGTACACATCCCGGAGTCTCTTGAGTGCCCCCTCAGGCCTCACGGGGGCTACCACCGACATCCAAGTGGAAGCACCATGCTCCGCGCTGGCCATCGACACTGTCCCCCAATGACTATGCCCACGCCTAGTGGACGCACTTAGCTCCGCGCTGGTGAGAAGACTAGCTAGGTGCCGGAGGCAGCTGTTTGTTTTGCCCTCTTTTTGTAGCCCAAGTTGCCATCTTCTGGAATGAGATTTGGAGTTTTGTGTGCTTATCAAAGAAAAACAGGGGGGATTTTTCTTGACTCATGGCGATTTCTCGCTTTCTAGCTGTGTGTTTAAGAGTAAGGCTCATGCCTGCTACCCCCCCCCCCCCCGTGAGTGCTCTGCAAGCGGGGCTGAGCGTGGTATGCACGCGTCAAGCACGCTCGGGCTAGCCCCGGTGACGCCAAGGCGCCCCCCGGGTCAGGAATGCAACTGCCACAGGATCGCCGCGCGCACACCTGGTCGTAATCCGGCAATCGGCTCCTCGCGAGGCCCTCTTGGGCAGGCCAGAAGGCTCCTCGGGAGGCTTGAAACCTTGTGAGAAGGGCGCTTCCGTGACATCAGGACCCACTCAAGACCTACGGAACCAAAGATAAGTCGCAACAACTACCCTGCTCGGGAGCTCGCGGGCTCGTGATGGCACATTCCAAATCCTACCTCAAAAGCATATCATCATTTCATACATTAAGGGGGGCCCTTTCAAAAATGCTTTCACGCCCCGCGGGGCCACATCCGAGGGTTTTTTCATATAGGTCAGAGCAGGAAGGGAATCAGGCCTAGCCGGATGCGCTGCCGTCGGCGTCGTCCTCATCATCATCATCTGCACCACTAGCGCTGCTACTGGCATCGTACTTGTCATCATCACCTGCACCACCTCCCTCAGCCGCAATCACAACCGCGTCGTCTTCAGGAGCAAACTCCACGACCAGGTCATCCACATGGTTGTCCACCCAGCCCGCCAGATCGCCGTAGATGACCCCGAGCATGGGGGCAATCACAGCATTGAAGTCAAAGTGGGGGTCAAGGTTGAGGAGGTGGCTGAAGACGCGTGTGGACGCATGCCCAAGAAGTCCTCTACTTCTCTCTTCAATGAGCTCGCAATCCCTCGTGGCCCGGTCCTCGACACGGGTCACGATCTCGATGAAGAAGCGGAGGTGGCTGGCGTCGTCATCCTCGTGGGGGTGAGAGACGCCCTCCTCGCAGATGGTGTCCAGGGCTCGGTTGGCCCTGACCCTGAGGTCCTTGAGCATCAAGGAACGCTCGCTGCATTGTCCAGCAGCAGCATGCCTCGTTCTCAGTCTTCTCCGTGAGGGACGTGTTGACCTCAACCTGCTGCTGAAGTGAGGACAGGTCGGTGCGAGCAGAGGCCAAGTCGACTTGGGCGAGGGCTGGGCCTCCTTGGCAGCTCTCTCGCGCTGCTCTGTCGCGTCCAGCTTCGTCCTGAGGGCGGAAGTTCTACCCTCAAGCTCGGCCTGCTGCAACTCAAAGCGGGTCTCCTCGAGCTCCAATTTTTGGCTTGCTCATCAGCAAGGGCAGCCCAAACCTTCGCCACCTTCTGATCAACCTCTTACTGGATCCTGGCCTCTTGGGCGGCAACGACGTCCTCAGCTGTGGGCACCTAGTGCTCCCTCACCTCCAGTCGCTCGAGCGCCAGGCTGTGCTCCAAGGCCTCAAGCTCTAACGCCTGCTCGCGCTCCTGAACCTCCTTCTCATCAGAAGGGGCCTTGCTCGGCGATGCCGCCAGGGCAGCCCTGCGCGCCTGGATCTGCCGCTCGAGGGCGGCGTTCAAAGCGTGAAGCTCCTGCTCTCGCTCCTCGGCTGCCTCACGACGGAAGTCCGCGTCATGGGCTTCCTCCTGAGCACAGGCGCAGGCTTCACGAGAGGTTGTGAGAGATACCGTGGTACCCGCGAGGGCGCGCTCGTGCTGAAGATGCCCAAGATTGATGGCGACCTTCAACTGGTGCCACTCACGTGCCAAGCGGAGGCCCTCCGTCTAGAGGCGGGTGTTGACATCGACAAGCCCTCCTCCAAGTCGACTCGGCGCGCTCATCGCCTCCTAGAAAAGGTCATGACGGACGGTGCTGCACCCGCATGCAAGCTCCAGCGCATGGCCAAGCCCTTCCTCCGCGCCGGGGGCTGTCGAAGAGGCGCGGAGCGGCTCACCCGTCTTCGGCAGGGGGCTAGTGGCCGGTGTTTCCCCGGCCACTCTCCAGGCCTTGGCAAAGGCACTGGGCAGCACGGCCCCGCCACTCGAAGATGAAGCTGATGCTAGGGCTGCTTAGCCACCGGCCACGATCAAGGTAGGAGCTCTCGGCACACTTCCTACGCTCCAGGATTGACCGTGAGGGAAGAATACCGGGAGCACAGGCTCACGGCCTCCCAGCGGCACTCCCTCCTCGCGGACCGACCTCTTGCCTCGCGCAGGTGTTTGGCGCGGGGGGCCCAAAATCATGAGTGGACCAAGGACCTCTGGGGGTTGCTTCCTAGGAGGTTTCGCCGCTGCAGCCGAAGGGATCCTGATGAGCCATGGTCAGGAAAGGACGCGACACGTAGGAAATCATGAAGATAAGGTACTTACTCGTCTACGGCTATGTACTTCCTCTACTTCAGTGGCCGGTAGGCATCACCACTACAGCTCGGGGGGGGGGGGGCCTTTCCTCTTGCAGAGTGCTTCAAGGTTCAGGCGAAGCTGGCCAAGGTTCGGGGCATGACTCCCAGCATCTGGGGCACTTGACGAGGCTTCTGAGGCGGCAGCCTCAGGAGCACCGGGCCGCACCTTCCCACCAGCTGCCACCTCGGGACCACTAGCCCGAGCTTCGGGGGCAGTCGCCTCAGGAGCATTGGGTCGCACCAGCTCTCCAGCGGCTCCCTCGGGCGCGCTTGCCAGAACATCAGGAGCGGCTACCTCGGGAGCACCTGACGACACCCAGTCCCCAGCGGTCGCCCCTGCGATACCTGTAGCGTCCGCCCCTCTGCATCCACATCGGGGGCGTGCACCGCAGGGTCGACGAGCAAAGGAGCCATGAGGATGGGATTCTCGCGAGGCCCTTCAAGGCCCCCCAGGCATAGCCCCCACTCATCAAAGAGCGGCATCTGCTTCACGAAGTTATGTTTGTTCGAGCAGTACCACAAGAGGCAGCCGTCCTCGGGGAGCGCTGCCAGCGCTGGGTCGCCCATCAAGAGCTCGAGCATCACGCGCAACATCTTGGCGTGGATCAAAGGCAGCTGAAGCCTTATGGGGTTCTTGGGGCCGGTGAAGGTCCACATTGGGCGAGAATGGCGCTGGAGCGGGGCGATGCGCCGCCGGACAAACTCCTTCACCACCATCGGCATCGTCACCCCGACCTTCCTCAACTTGGCCAGCCTGGACCAGACATGGGCAAGCCGACGGTCGACAAGCTTCACGTGCCCCCAGCCGGAGCTGGGTGCCTCCAGTGCTCGCGGAAGCAGGAGCAGGGGGTTGAGTGTGCCGGCGTCCACATACACCCACTGCTTCCGGAATCCCCTAACATCCGGGCGGAGCATGAAGTCGATGCCAGAGCCAACTGTCACCACCACGGCCTGGAACGCTACGCATCCTCAGCGTGTCGGTTGTCGACCAGGTGGAGCAAGAAGAAATAGCGAAAGAGGGCGACAGATGGGGCAATGCCCACCATAGCCTCGCACATGAAGGCGAAGGTGGCAAGGAGAATGATGGACTGGGGGTCCAGATGCAGCGCATGGATCTGGTAATGCGAGATTATGGCATTGAAGAAATCAGAGAAGGGGGACGAGGCCAGCCAGGAGAGCATGATGATGGATGGGGATCTCGGTGGCCTCCATGTCAATCATGGTCCGGGAAGTAGGCCAGACTGTCGTCGCCTTCCATTCGTTGGAATCGGTAGTAAGGGCCAGCCGGACCTTGTCCAACCCCTCCTGATTGATCACCGTCGACCGATCAGGACGGTTGGGGCCCCCGTACCCAGACTTGCCTGCCTACGGCCATGGCGTGGCTCCATCGATGGCCTGGTACGGCCCACCTTCAGCGTCAATAACTCAAGATCCTCGCGAGGGGCCAAGCCTCGCGAGCTGGACGACACCAAGACCTCCAGAAGGAGCAGCCTCCTTAGGCTGACTCCTGAGGAGCGGAGATTTCTATGCAAGCCTCACCTCGTGAGGTTCGCATGACGTGAGCCATGACGACCATGGCCAGGTGGGCACCAGCGGGCACAGTGTCGTGGTTCTAAGTCTGACAGTAGAATAGGGGGTAGGAATGTAGAGGCAAGATCTCAGCTATGGAGGAGTTGTACACGCAAGGTTTACGAGTTCAGGCCCTTCTCGGAGGAAGTAACAGCCCTACGTCTCGGAGCCCGGAGGCGGTCGACTGGATTGTGTGCGTGTGAGTTACAAGGGGTGCGAACCCTTGTCCCAGAGGAGGGGGTGGCTTATATAGAGTACGCCAGAACCCCAGCTCCCCTCTATTACAGAGGGTTCAATGTACAATAAGAGGAGGCGTTACAGGTAACGCATGTATTAAAGTGCTACAAATGATCATTAAGTATGTGAATAAATGCCCGACCGTTGCTGCGCAGAGCAGCTTAGGTCTTCTAATATGTCGAGTGGTTTTATGGTCGAGTGACCTGGGTAAGAGGTGTCTCCGAGTGATTGACAGGTCGAGTGGACTTCGCTCGACACCTTTGTTGGACCTCTTCTTCTGATTCTTGAACTTATTTGTTCTTAGGACAAGAACTTTTGGTAGGACGTATTGGTCAGGCCTATTACCCTACCCTAGGTCTGTGTCCACATCATTAGCCCCCGAATGGATCGAGGTTTGAGTGGAAAAGAAGGATGGTTGTTGACCTTGCTTTTGCTCTTGATCTGCCTTGTCTTCATCTCCAAGTGGAGGCCAATTGCTAAAACTTTTGACTTCGTTTCAGTCACCATGATCGATTCAGAATTTACAGACTGGTTTATCATGTGACATCTACCGAGTGATATCTCTAATATGGAATCTTTGGTGTGATCGGTTGCAGAGGATCTCGGATCTCATGGGATTCGAAATTTGGGTGGAAGCTCGCCAGGCGGAGCGTCCCGCCGTAAGTGGAGTAGATAAATCAGACGTTTCGATTTCCGCGCCACCTTTTTCGCCACGTAACACTTGTGCAACTATTGTGGGGATTTGACAGGATTGCTCGGGCCCACGCGTCAGCCACTCGAAAGTAGGCCTTTAAAAGCGGCGAGGCCGAGGCATTCGCACTGTGTGTGCTCATTCCCCTTCTTCTTCCTCTCGCATCTCCACCTCGCCTAGCTCGACCACTCTCGACTCCGCTGTTCCGCCGCCATGGGGAAGGACAAAACAGCGGCGTTAGAGCGTGCGAAGAAGGCGACGGGGGCGGTGAAGAACAATAAGATGAATTGGGGGTCTTCATCGCACTCGGGGCTGTCGTCAGGTTGGATCCAGGGAGACTGGATCCGATCTTCGCTTCGGCAAGAGGATCTGGATGATATGGCCGAGTTAGGGCTAATCATCCATAAGTCCGCGCGCCTGTCGAGGGGGGAATCGGAGCCGCAGCCACAACCGGGTGAGTGTGTCTTGCTCGCCACCCATGTCGACCGCGGTTTCTCGCTTCCACCACATCCTTTCTTTCGGGGTTTCTTAAACTTTTTCGGTGCCCAATTCCATCATTTTACTCCCAATACCATCACGTATCCTGCTGCGTTCGTCTCTATGTGTGAGAATTTCTTGGGGTGCCGACCGCACTGGGGCCTTTTCAAGCACATCTTTACCATCTGATCCCAAACCATGAAGAACGCAAACTCGAAAGACGAAAAAACCCACGTTATCTAGATGTGTGGGGGCCTGGGCATTCAGAAGAGGAAGAGGAGCTCTTTTCCTCTGATGACTCTTCCTGAGTCGGTCAGGGGCTGGCAGTCGACCTGGTTCTACTGCTAGGATATCGCGACCCCAGGCCAATCGACCAGACTTCCCCCTTTTTCTTTTGACCGTATCCAAACTCCATCTTCCTAGCAAGTGACCACCGTTGAGAAGGCGGAGACAGGCATGCTAGTTGAGAGAGTAGTCCAACTAATCAATCATGGTGTCACTGGTATGGATCTGCTCGAGGTGTTCCTCAGTCGGCGGATCCAACCCCTCCAAGCTCGCGATCATTCCATGTGGATGTACTCCGGGGCTGGCGACACTGCTCAGGTTCATCCAGAGGAGATGGAGGCCAAAACCGTGGCCGAGTGGTTGATGAGTATTACCGGGAACAAAGGCAACCCCAGGGGTGCTAGGAGAGTCAACCCTTTCAGCGACAACAACTTGCCAGACAAGGTCTGGTCGTCATAACTGAATTTTTTGAACATATTTTCTGACTGATTGTGGTTCAGACTGACTTATGATCGGTTCCTTGTTTTGCAGATCTACACGGATATGTACTCGATGCCCAATGGTGAACAAGCCCTAGTGCAAGACCAAGAGGGCGGGGACAGCACCGAGGAGAGCGGCGAGTGGGAGTCCCCAGCTGATGATGATGATGACGAGAGTGACGAGTCTGGCGATGAGGAGGTAGCTGACTTGCCGCCTCGCTCCGAATGTCGATCCAAGCAGCGGCATGATCCCGCGAACCGGCGCGGCAAGGCTGTGGCGTCGAGTGCTCCATCTCACAAGCGCGCTCGGTCTCCGACCCCATGACTGACTGAGACAATCCCCAAGCATCCCAAAGCTAATCCTTCGAAGGCTCGGAAGACCCTACCTAGAATCAGGATGGACGTCCCTGTTGCCTCTAGGTAAATGTTCTTCTCATACTTTCTCGGTCCGATCGATTTTCTTGTTCTGACCGAGTGGATAATGAACCTGTATTGCCCGACCTCAGCTGCGACTGATATGGATGTTGACAAGACCCATGCTGACGAGGAAGCTGATGACGCTGTCACCACCAAAGCCAGTAAGTCTTCCCAACTCGAAGTTTGTCTGGTCGACTGGAATGTTTGCCAGTTGTCTTTATTGCTCTCTCAGTTTATTGCAGCCCCACGAGACGTTGTTGTGCTCCCAGATGATGAAGAGGAAGTACCGCTGAGAGGAAGGAGGAGGAAATACAAGGAGCCGGGCAGGAAGGCGTTTGAAGCCCAAGTTCGTCGGTCGACTGGGACGCCTGGGACGATGGTCGAGCGATCGACAGATCTGGCTCGAACCAACGTCACCTTTGCTGTTCCTCTGTCAACGGGTTGTCCCTCGGGATCAGCTGCTCAGACTCCTGCTGCACCGATGTCACTCCATGCTTCAGATCCAGCGGCTGCTTCAATTGCTCTACCTTCGTCACTTTTTACTGCTTATGAGACCCCGGACGATCCACCGGCTGCTGCCAAAGAAGCTCTTCTTCAGCTGAACCTTGTGATGGGGCAGATGAAGGTGGTGCATGAGGCCAGTCAGGTGGCCTTCAACGCCGGAGCTGCTATGCAAGCCAATGTCCAGGTTAGTTGATTTTTCGATCGACTGTTTTTCTTGTCTGATCACCCATTGGGGTGTGGCTGTTCGGAAATTGTATATCTCTTTGTGTCGATTCGAACTGATTCTTTGTACTAGTGGGGGCACGCTGAGTGCAGCCACTGGGTGTAGTCCCCGAGACCATAGTTGACCGCGGGCAGTCGACTGTGGTCTGAGAATAGGATCTGTCTCTCTTTTTTTGTGAAAGTCAGTCGACTGTCGACTGGGGTCTGAAAATCAGTGGGGGCACACTAAGTACACCCATTGGGTGTAGTCCCCGAGACTGCCGTTGAATGTTTGATTCGGTGGTAGTCTTAGAATAACTATCATTGTGGTGATGTTTTATCTCTGTCGACTCATATGGCTGTAACTGCAGAAATCTTGTGATCTTGGGGCTCAACTTTCTGCCATGAACAAACAGCAAATCAGTCTCAACCTTGATCTCGAACTGGCCAAGAAGAATCTCAAGACCGCTCGTGATGAAGTAGCTGCCATGGGAGGTAATCAATCGACCACTTTATATCCCAACGCTGGCATTTTTCCTTTCCATTTTTGAACCGAGTGGCTTCACTCGAGCAGATGTATGTAGTGAAAACCGCCAACTCCAAGCCCGTCTAAACAATGTTATTTCTTTATAGAAAATGAAGCAAGCTTTGGAGAAGAAGGATCCGGATCTTGCTGCAGCACAAAAGGAGGCACGCGAGAATACATCGTCAGTCAGCAAGTTAGAAGAAGAAAACTCCAAGCTGAAGACTGTTGTATCTGACGCCAATCAGGAGGTCGAGCGGCTGAAGAAGGACAAGGAGAAACTGACCGACGAACTTGGAAGCCTCAAGGCCAAGATTGGCAAGCTAGAGTCTTATCTGGGCCAACTAGCTGCGAAGCTAGTCTTGAAACTTGAAGGTATTGACTACTCTATCTTATTTTTGTCGACTGACAAGTCCAATGATGCCGTCGACTCATCATTCACTCGACCATGCAGAATTTTGCCAAGACTTTGAAGCAGAAACCGGGCGGGTCGAGACGGGTCTTGATCCCATCAACTGTCCAGTCAAAGATGATGTTGCAATGAATGTGCTGCGGTTGGAGTCTCGCATGAACAGCGCGGTTGCTTATCTGGCCCGCTTGAAAGCTGCAATGACTCGGGTTGATGCTGAACTTTGGCCTTAGGCAAAACTGTCTCAAGATCTCGAGTCTTTGATGGCTCAGCTGAATCAAATCCCTGAGCGCGTGCAAGAATGGAAGAAGTCATCTGCTCGCTGTGGTGCTGGCGTCACTCTGTCTCTGGTTCGAGTGCACTGCAAGGATGTCAAAGAAGACAAGCTGGCGGAGCTCAAGGTTGCTAACACAAAGAGGCACACGTTCCAGTCTTTCATGAACACCTTCCTTGACGCCGCCACTCGCATTGCAGGCAACATTGACCTTGACAGTTTCTGCGATCCAGCCAGTCCTTCTCCTGATGCGTGACTGAAAAACATTATGCTTCACTTCTATTTGCCTCGGAATGTCGAGTGATTGTGTAACCGTTAAACTTCTTCGGGCTTGATGCTCCAATACTTTTGATTTGCCGTCTAGAACTTTGGGATTTATCCGAACTTGGTTTATTTCCGAATATGCTGGTGTTTGCTTTCGACTGGAATTTTTTTTCACTCGGAATAATCTTTGTGCTTGAGATGCAGCTCTGAGGTGGAAAATGCAGTCGACCTGTACTTCATCCTTGCTGATGGGGATGGAGCCCCCGTTGTATTTGTGGTGTAGCTCTGAAGGAGAAAGGTAGCAGTCGACCCACACCTCGTCGTCCTTGCGGATCGGGATGTTTTTCTAAGAGTGCTTGGACTGCAGCTAAGCCCCCGAGTGGGAGGATTGCTCTCCACTCGGTAGGATTTTTTAAACTTAGGCGAGTACTTGGACTGCAGCTAAGCCTCCGAGTGGGAGGATCGCTCTCCACTCGGTGGGATTTTTTTAAACTTAGGCGAGTGCTTGGACTGCAGCCAAGCCCCCGAGTGAGAGGATTGCTCTCCACTCGGTAGGATTTTTTAAACTTAAGCGAGTACTTGGACTGCAGCAAAGCCTCCGAGTGGGATGGTCGCTCTCCACTCGGTAGGATTTTTTAAACTTAGGCGAGTGCTTGGACTGCAGCTAAGCCCCCGAGTGGGAGGCTGGCTCACCACTCGGTAGGATTTTTTAAACTTAGGCGAGTACTTGGACTGCAGCTAAGCCCCCAAGTGGGAGGCTGGCTCACCACTCGGTAGGATTTTTTAAACTTAGGCGAGTACTTGGACTGCAGCTAAGCCCCCGAGTGGGAGGCTGGCTCACCACTCGGTAGGATTTTTTAAACTTAGGCGAGTGCTTGGACTGCAGCTAAGCCCCCGAGTGGGAGGCTGGCTCACCACTCGGTAGGATTTTTTAAACTTAGGCGAGTGCTTGGACTGCAGCTAAGCCCCTGAGTGGGAGGCTGGCTCACCACTCGGTAGGATTTTTTAAACTTAGGCAAGTACTTGGACTGCAGCTAAGCCCCCGAGTAGGAGGCTAGCTCACCACTCGGTAGGATTTTTTATACTTAGGCGAAGCGGATTCGCATCTAAGCCTCCGAGTGAGAGGCTGGTTCTGCACCCGGTAGGATTTCAAAAACTTAGGCGAAACGGATTCGCAGCTAAGTCACCCACTGGGGGATTTCAAAATGTTAACACAGGCGACAACAATTATTCCGAAAGAGAAAAACTGCAAAGCTCTTGTTACTGATAAACTAAAAAGGTATTTCTTATTACATCTCATCCGAATGAGTGCTTAAGAATAAAAGGGGCGGAGCAGCTCCACATTCCAAGCTCGTGGCTCGTCAATCTGGCGATCGATATTGTAAAGATGGTACGCTCCATTGCGGAGAAGTCTGGTGATGATGAAGGGACCTTCCCAAGTAGGAGCGAGCTTATGTGGTTTCTGTTGATCCACTCGAAGGACGAAGTCTCCTTCTTGGAAAGCTCGACTCTTCACATTTCTGGCGTGGAATCGACGCAAATCTTGCTGATAGATAGTCGACCGGATCATGGCCATCTCTCTTTCTTCTTCTAGGAGGTCGACTGCGTCCTGCCGGGCTTGTTCTACTTCATCTTCAGAGTAGAGCTCGATTCGGGGTGCATTGTGAAGCAAATCGCTCGGCAGAACGGCTTCCGCTCCATAGACCAGAAAGAATGGAGTTCGTCCAGTTGACCGATTGGGAGTGGTCCTCAATCCCCAAAGAACTGATGGAAGTTCGTCGACCCATGCACCTGTTGCGTGCTTGAGATCATGCATCAGTCGGGGCTTCAGTCCTTTGAGAATTAGGCCGTTTGCTCTTTCTGCTTGTCCATTCGACTGGGGGTGAGCGACTGAAGCGTAGTCGACTCGTGTGCCTTGAGAGGCGCAAAAGGCTCTGAACTTGTCGGAGTCGAAGTTTGACCCATTATCCGTGATAATGTTATGCAGAACTCCATATCTGAATATCAATTCTTTGATGAAGCTGATAGCAATGCAAGCATCAAGATTCTTGATAGGCTTAGCGTCGATCCATTTAGTAAACTTGTCGACTGCCACTAGCACATGAGTGAAACCGCTCCTGCCAGTTCTCAGTGGTCCAACCATATCCAATCCCCAAATAGCGAAGGGCCAGACAAGTGGAATGGTCTTCAGGGCTGACGCGGGTTTGTGCGACATATTGGAGTAGAACTGACATCCTTCACATTTATCAACTATCTCTTTCGCCATCTCATTTGCTCTTGGCTAGTAAAATCCCGCTCGGTACGCTTTAGCCACAATGGTCCGAGAGGACGCATGGTGACCACAGGTCCCCGAGTGGATATCGTCAAGAATTATTTGACCTTCCTCTGGCGTTATACACTTCTGACTGACTCCAGTCGCGCTTTCTCTCTATAACTGTCCCTTTATCACAGTAAAGGCCTTGGATCAACGGACGATCTGTCGAGCCTCTTCTTCATTCTCTGGGAGTTCTTTCCTCGGGATGTACGCGATGTACGGCACCGTCCAGTCGGGAGTGATGACCAAAACTTCCATGACCAGGTCGACCACTGTTGGAACCTCAACTTCAGTCGGATCGGTGGCACTCTTTGGCTGCAGGGCTTCTTCGGTGAAAGGATCCTCTTGAACTGATGGTGCGTGGATGTGTTCTAAAAACACATTGCTGGGAATGACTTCTCTCTTGGAACCTATTTTAGCCAAATCATCAGCTGCTTGATTTTTCAGGCGGGGTATATGATGAAGCTCTAACCCCTCGAATTTCTTTTCTAGCTTTCTTACTGCATTGCAGTAACCAGTCATGGCTGGGCTTCTGACATCCCACTATTTCATCACTTGATTGACCACCAAATCTGAGTCGCCATAGACCATGAGGCGACGGATGCCGAGTGAAATGGCCATGCGCAACCCATACAAGTGTGCCTCATATTCTGCTTCATTATTGGAGGAATCAAAATGAATCTGGAGTACATATCTGGCTTGTCTCCTCGGGGGGATACAAGTACCACCCCAGCACCAGAACCATTTAGCATCTTGGAACCGTCAAAGAACATAGTCCAGTGCTCCGAGTGAACTTGAGTCGACAGTTGCTGTTCAATCCACTCGGCGAGGAAATCAGCTATTGCTTGGGACTTGATAGCTTTCTTTGCCTCAAACTTGATATCTAATCGCCCATTTTGCCACTCGACCAGTTGCATCTCTGTTGTGCAGAATCTCCGATAATGGAGCGTCGCCGACGACTGTGATAGAGTGGTCAGAGAAATAGTGTGCAACCTTTTTCATGGTCATGTAAATCCCATAAACAAGCTTCGGATAGTGCGGGTATCTCTGTTTTGACGGAGTCAAAACTTCAGAAACATAGTAAACTGGGCGCTAAACTTTACAGGCTTTTCCTTCTTCTTCTCGCTCGACCGTAAGTACTGTACTGACGACTTGTCCAGTGGCTGCAATATAAAGCAGCAAAGGCTCTTTTCTGATTGGAGCAGCAAGCACCAGCTGGGTGGAAAGCAGGGCTTTTAGCTCTGAAAATGCTGCATCAGCTTCGGGAGTCCACTCGAACTTATCTGACTTCTTCATCAGTCGGTAGAGGGGGAGTGCCTTCTCACCGAGTCTGGAAATGAATCAACTTAAGGCGGCCAAGCAACCAGTAAGCTTATGGACATCATGTACACGCACGGGGCGTTTCATCCGGAGTATGGTACCAACTTTCTCGGGATTAGCATCGATCCCTCGTTCGAAAACGAGGAAACCGAGTAATTTTCCTCCTGGGACTATGAATGTGCACTTTGATGGATTAAGCTTGATATCGTAGCTTTGAAGGTTGGCAAAGGTTTCAGCAAGGTCAGCCAGTAGGTCAGAACCTTTACGTGACTTGACCACAATGTCATCCATGTATGCCTCCACATTCTGACTGATTTGAGTGAGTAAACACTTCTGAATCATTCGCATGAACGTGGCTCCAGCATTCTTCAGACCGAATGGCATAGTGACATAACAGAAGCACCCGAATGGGGTGATGAAAGCTGTTTTAATTTCATCGGGTCCATACAGACGGATCTGGTGATACCCGGAATAAGCATCCAAAAAGGACAAACGCTCACACCCCGCAATCGAGTCAACTATTTGATTGATGTGGGGGATAGGGAAGTGATCCTTCGGGCAGGCTCGATTGATATGCTTGAAGTCGATGCACATGCGAAGTGAATCGTCCTTCTTAGGGACCATGACGACATTAGCTAACCACTCGGAGTGGTAAATCTCTCGGATAAACTCAGTTGCAACGAGTCGAGCCACTTCTTCACTGATTGCTTTTATCTTCTGTACGGCGGACCGTCGAAGATGTTCCTTGACCGGTTTTGCCTTTGGGTCGACTCGCAAATGATGCTCAGCCAGTCCCCTGGGAACACCTGCCATGTTAGAAGGTTTCCATGTGAAGATGTCCCAGTTCTCACGGAGGAACTGGATGAGCTCTTCTTCCTATTTGGAGTCGAGTGTCGTCGAAATGTGGGTCGGAGCAGCGTTGGAGTCGGTCGGGTGGATATGAATCAGTTTTGTTTCTCCGGACGACTGAAATGCTGAATCGGTTGCAGGTTTCTTAGCTCGCAGCAAATCACTCGGATCTGCACTTTTTTGATACTCCTGCAATTCCACCACTGCCATCTGAGCATCGGTGATCTTCGAGCCTTTCTGGAAGCACTCTTCTGCCTTCTTTCGATTGCCAGTAACAGTGATCACACCTCTGGGACCAGGCATCTTCAACTTGAGGTACTGTAACATCCCAAATTTTCAATTTGGAATGTTATACATTAGATCATCATGCATATCATATTTTCTTGCATTCTGGTCGATCCTAGAAATTTCACGCAACTCAAGGACCCTCGGAGAGAGTTGGAGATTTCGTTATTTTCATATTTGAGTTTTCTCAAATTTTGAAAAGAGGATCATTTGATTTTATTTATTTCATCTTCAATTATTTTCCCAATATCAAAAATATGAGAAGGGAATAATATGACTTTCCCAAATTTAGGAAAAATGAAGATTTAATAAATAAATCATACTTTGGATTTTTGGAGTTTATTTGCATTTTATTTGGATTAGGGAAAAATGCGTGTTTTCAAAATATTGCATCTAGGCCCGAATAAAGTTCATTTGTTCGACTCATTTTTAGGAGTCGGAGAAAATTTACTTCGAAAAATTTTGGAGCTCGTTTAGATTTCTTTTCTTCGTTTTTCTGCGCGCGTAACTTTAAAAAAAAATCGCGCCGCGCCCGCCTGGGCCAAGGGCCCAGCCCCCCCCCCCCCCCGCCTCGCGCGCGCAGCGCCGCCGCCGCCGCCGAGTCCGACTCGGACTCCGCCGCCGCCCCCCCCCTTGCCTTGCCCCCTCCCCCAAGCAACCCTCCCCTCCCTTCTTTAAATACCCAGCCGCCCCCCCTCTCCTCCCCACACCACGCCCTGCCCCGCCGCCGCCGCCGCCTGCCGCCAGCGCCGCCGCCGCCCGCGCCTCGCCTCGCTGCCCCGCCGCCACGCCCCGCCCCCCGGAGCCCCTCGTCGAGGTAGCCGCCGCGCCGCGCCACCCCTCCCCTCGGTTCGGTTTTTTTTATAAAAACCGTTCGGGTTTCTTTTCGTTTCGTTGTTCGGTTTTTTTTCGAAACCCTAGATCGGTTTTCGTTTTTTTTCGGTTTAGTTGTTTAGCGAGCGTTCACCGGACCGTTCGTCTTAACGAACGTTGTCACCAGTTTTTTCTCGGTTAATGAACGTCCGTTCGTTTAACCGTTCATCGTTTTCTTTTTCGTCGAATTTATTCCGCGATTTTCTGATCACGATTTCAGATCCGATCTTCGTTCTAGTTTATCTTCTCGCTCGTTTATCGGAATCAGGTGATTCAAGCGCCTGGAGTTTCGTTTCGAAACCGCCGTTCCGACTAATCAACTTAAACAAGTTTTTGCTACTGTAAAATTTGACCTAGTTTCAACTTGCTAGAACCGAGTTGTTTTCTTCTGCCGTTTGTTTTCCGTTGCTTTGTTCGGTTCGTTTTCTCTTTACAACCGGAGTTCTTAACTTGAACTTTTGGTTCGATATCTTGTTCGAGTTTTACCTGTGCATTAGATGAGTACTTATTGTATGCTTGTTGTTTGTCTGCGATAGATTACCCGGAGTGCGCCGCCTGTTATTTCGAAGCTCTAGGTTTCGCAGATCATCAGCAAGGCAAGTAACACTTTGATCATACCTTTTCTACTCCCCAGTTTTATTGCATTAGATCAATCCTCAAACATTGCATGATTAGGATCTAATTAAATTGTGGGATGGGAAGTAGATGAGGTAGTACCTATTTCCTGTTTTACTTATGAAACCTTTGGGAGTTACTTCTACGTTTGCTTATTATGCCATGCTATGCTAGTAGACGTGGATTGGGTGAGTGATATCCATTACAGATGTGAGTATTGTTAATTAATGGTTTATCTAAGGTGGCAACTTAAATACACATCTGGGTGGATTGAGGCACCTGGTTTTTATCAGGACTTGCCTGTTTCTTTTTGGACCGCCACCCAGGCTCAAAGGGATCATAAGATCATTCATGCTAGTAACTTCCGTGTGCAACCACAAGCCATTATGGGCTCTAGCATAGCTGACTAAGTCGTGCGAACTCTTACAGTGGTAGAAGAGCTGATGTAGGGGTTGTAGGTTGGTACGGTCTACCCGATCGTAAGGTGCTAGCGCTTCTGAAAGACTATGTCTCGGTCATCCGTTTCTCAAACACCATGTAGTACGAGAAACCAAACGGAGGCGATCGAGTCTTGTGGGGAAAACTGCGCAAACCTGTGCAGAGTGTACAAACTAATCATGATTAGCCGTGTCCCCGGTTATGGACACCTTGAGTATCTAGTACTTGAATATCATGTGAATCTCATCATGTTACTTCTAATTAATATTGTTGGGTTTTAATTGTTCATTTAATTGGGATCAGAATGCTGTCAACCTCTCTTGATGTTTAACAACCACCATGATAGTTAAATAAATTTATTACTTTGAAGTAGGGAAAAACTGGCTTTACGCAAAACTGTAACCATAGAACTTTTCCACCAGCCATACATGCATATAGTATAGCTCAATACTATTCATTACTCTCTATGTGTTACATTGCCAGCATATTCCATGTGCTGACCCGTTTTCGGGCTGCAACTTTCATGTTGCAGACTTTTCAGACGACGAGTAAGGTGCTTTTAGGTCGTGGTTCTATACTCAGTGATGCCGTTGGAGTTGATGGACTCACTTATCTTCCAAGCCTTCCGCTGTTATCGTTATTAGATGGCCTTAAGCCATATTTATTGTAATAAGTTCTCTTTGGGACACCGATGTAATAAGTGTGTGATTGCTACTCTGTTATAAATCCTTCGAAGTACTGTGTGGTGTCAGCATTACTGATCCAGGGATGACACCGGAGCACAGAGACTTGACCATCCGAGGTCGGGTCGCTACAGAGATGGTATCAGAGCACATGCTGACTGTAGGACACGACCACTAAGTTAAAGCCATAGATCACTGTTCTCCTCTCATTTTCTAACTCCTCATCTTTTCTACTCTTTTAGGATGACGGACGCGAAGATCAAGTACGCTCAACCGGATGAAGGCACACCTTTTGGATTTCACTTGAAGGAAGTCACCAAGTACCTGAACATTGGACTACCAAGCTTCACCGGGACCTTCAACGCCACTCTGCCTGAAGAGGAGCGCTGGAAGATTCAAGCTCACGTTCCGGGAAGGATATTCACGCCAATCACGAAGCCCATAGATAGTGTTTTCAGTGCACCAACCTGGAGTCTGGGAAAGAGCATGGCAGCTCATATCACCATGGGACGCATTGGAGAGGTTTATCAAGAAGACCTAAAGGACACTATCTGCCAGATTGCGGACGCCGAGATGAACAATGGGAGATAGTCAGCACCAAGAAGGATAGATCCATTGCAGCTTTCATCCAGGAGTTAAACCAGCACATTCGACGCCACGAGAACCAGATGTGCAATGATATGATAGAGTTGAAGAATGCGAAGGCAAGGATCATCGAGCTAGAAGGAGAACTGAAGACTACACGCAAGGACTACATGGACAAGATAGTAGCTCTAGCAAGGCACAATCGCGATCTTAAGCAGGAGATTGAAGAACTCAAGGGAAAGTTAGCATCCAAGAAGGAAGACAAGTACCTCGCATGTCCGGACAACTACATCATCATCGACGACACCGATTCGGATCCAAGTGAACCCGACTTTGAAGACGAAGCTGGAGCAGACATCATGGAGTCTTCCACCGATTCAAATTTCTAGATGACCACCAAATAGTAGTAGTATTTTCCCCCATGTATACATTATAGTTCGAGCACTTTTGCGATAGTTCTAGACCGTTTGTATGCCCTTGTTTGAATTGAATGAAGTGATTTTGTGTGCATTTGTCTCATGTGCATTTGGGTAGTGTTTTCTCCTTAGACCTCACTCTATTCTTAGTTCTCATCTTTTCTAAAACCCTCAGATGACTCCGAGACGTGACAATGGATTTCCACCGGAGCTCACTCAGTTGATCCAGCAGCAGAACCAATTGATGCAGTTGTTAGTCCAGAACCAGCAGAACAACAACAACAACAACCCTCCGCCGCCGCCACCTGTTGATCACCTCGCCCGTTTCCTTAGGATAAATCCGCCGGTGTTTTCCAGTAGCACCGAGCCAATAGTAGCAGACGATTGTCTCCGCAAGATAGGAAGGGAGTTGACCACTGCAGGATGCACAAATGATGAGAAAGTGAAGTTTGCCGCACATCAGCTTGACGGACCCGTGGCAGCATGGTGGGAGAATTTCACAGCCACTTACCCAGTTGACACTGTCACATGGGATCAGTTTCAGCAAGCTTTCCGCACTGCCCATGTTTCAACAGGAGCTATGGCCATGAAGAAGTGTGAGTTTCGCAACTTACGCCAAGGAGGAAGGACAGTTGGCCAGTACGTTGACGACTTCAGCAAGTTAGCACGTTATGCCCCAGATGACGTTGCTACAGATGCAGCTAAGCAGGAGAAGTTTCTAGAAGGACTGAATGATGAGCTAAGCATGCAGTTGATGGTAGCAAGTTTCAACAACTACCAGGAGTTGGTAGATCATGCCATCATGGTTGAAGGGAAGCAACAGCAGATTGAGAACCGCAAGAGGAAGTATGGATAAGGGAAGTATAACTCTGGAGCCCAACAGAAGCCCCGTTTTACCCCTAAACCAGGAGTTCAGTTTCAGCATACCCATGGAGGAGGTAGTTCGCACAACCATAATGGCCACAAGAATAGTAATGGGAATGGAGGAAGCAACGGCCAAAACCGTACCACCCCATCAACCCCAGCCAAGACAGATCTGAGTCAAGTCACCTGTTTCAAGTGTTCCAAGACCGGACATTATGCCAATGAATGTCCCAAAGGCCAAAATGGAAATGGAAGCTCTGGAAAGAAGCCGAACCCTTTCAACAGGGGACAGGTGAACCACGTTAATGTGGAGGAGGTTGAAGCTCAGCCTGATGCAGTAATCGGTAAGTTTTTGGTTAAGTCATTTACTGCACTCGTTCTTTTTTATACTGGTGCATCACATTCATACATATCAAGGGGATTTGTGGATAAGTATAACCTGCCAACCCAAGCCCTTAGGTCACCCATGTTAGTAACCTCGCCTGGAGCAGAATATATGGCTAGTCGATGGTGTGATCGGTTACCATTAAGGATTGGTAACTATGTGTTTCCCTCAGACCTAATAGTATTGGAATCTCAAGGATTGGATGTGATATTAGGCATGGATTGGTTGTCAAAGTATGAAGGGAACATTGAATGTGCCAGTAAGACAATCTTACTCACGACGCCAGAAGGAAGAAGGATCAAGTATGTATCACGACATGGATCAAATAGGAATCAAGTGAATTCTTTATCAGGAGTTGTGCAGGAAGAAGTACCAGTGGTGAAGGATTACCCTGATGTATTTCCTGAGGAATTGCCAGGAATGCCACCTGATAGAGATATCGAGTTCTTAATTTAGCTTTTGCCAGGCACTGGGCCAATATCAAAGAGACCGTACAGGATGCCCGCACAGGATTTGGCGGAAATTAAGAAGCAGATTAAGGAGTTATTGGATAAAGGTTACATTCGCCCAAGTTCTTCGCCTTGGGGATCACCCGTACTTCTAGTGGAGAAGAAGGATGGATTGTTAAGAATGGTTGTTGATTACCGTGGATTGAATGAAGTAACCATCAAGAACAAGTACCCACTGCCAATGATAAATGATCTGTTTGATCGTTTGCAAGGAGCTAAAGTGTTTTCCAAGATCGATTTGCGATCAGGGTACCATCAATTGAAAATTCGAGAGCAGGACATACCTAAGACGGCATTTACCACGAGATACGGATTGTATGAGTATACCGTTATGTCATTTGGACTGACTAACGCACCTGCCTATTTTATGAACCTGATGAACAAGGTATTTATGGAGTTTTTGGATAAGTTCGTCGTAGTGTTCATTGATGACATTTTGATTTTCTCAAAGAATGAAGAGGAGCATAAGGAACATTTGCGTTTGGTTTTGGAGAAACTAAGGGAACATCAGTTATATGCCAAATTTAGCAAATGTGAGTTTTGGTTAAGGGAAGTTGGATTTCTTGGACATGTTATATCCGGAGAAGGGATAGCAGTTGACCCCACAAAGGTTGAGACCGTAACCGAATGGGAAGCACCAACTACAGTTGGAGAGATCCGGAGTTTTCTTGGACTCGCAGGATACTACCGGAGATTCATTGAGAATTTCTCAAGGATTGCAAAGCCTATGACTGAATTGTTGAAAAAGGATACCAAGTTCAAATGGACTGAGGAGTGTGAGGCTAGTTTCCAGGAATTGAAGAAATGTTTGGTTACCTCGCCAGTGTTAGTTTTGCCAGATCAAACCAAGGATTATGAGGTGTATTGCGACGCTTCACGTCGAGGACTTGGAGCAGTGCTTATGCAGGAGGGAAGAGTTGTTTCGTATGGATCACGACAACTAAAGCCTCATAAATTAAATTATGCCACGCATGATTTGGAGTTAGCAGCCGTAGTGCATGCATTGAAGACGTGAAGACATTTTCTCATTGGGAATCATTGTGAGGTGTACACGGATCACAAGAGTCTGAAGTACATTTTCACACAGAAGGAGTTGAACCTCAGACAAAGGAGATGGTTGGAGCTCATCAAGCATTATGATATGAGATTGCATTACCATCCCGGAAAGGCTAATGTAGTAGCTGACGCATTGAGCCGTAAGAGTCATGTCAATACACTAATGACGGGAGAAATACCAAGGGAGTTAGCAGAAGATCTTCGTGAACTATGTTTGGAGATAGTTCCGAGAGGCTATGTAGCAGCATTGGAGATTCAGTCAACATTGATGGATAGAATCAGAGAGGCTCAGAAATCTGACAAAGAGATTGCTTCTATAAAGGAGAAAATGAGCCAAGGAAAAGCTAAGGGATTTCGTGAGGATGAGCATGATACCCTATGGTTTGAAGACCGTGTCTATGTACCCAATGACCCGGAGATCAGGAAGTTGATTCTACAAGAGGCACATGATTCACCCTATTCGATTCACCCAGGAAACACCAAGATGTATTTGGATTTGAAGGAAACCTTCTGGTGGACCGGAATGAAGAAGGATATTACAGCATATGTAGCAGTTTGTGATGTGTGTCATAGAGTAAAAGCAGAACATCAGAAGCCAGAGGGATTGTTACAACCATTGCCGGTACCCGAATGGAAGTGGGATAAGATAGGCATGGATTTTATCACAGGATTACCCAGGATGAAGGCGGGCTATGACTCGATATGGGTAGTAGTTGATCGTTTAACGAAGGTAGCACATTTCATCCCAGTTAAGACCACTTACACCAGTGCTAAGTTGGCAAAGATATACATGACTAGGATCATTTGTTTGCACGGAGTTCCGAGGAGTATCGTATCAGATAGAGGAACCCAATTTACCTCAAAATTTTGGAATCAGTTGCATGAAACTTTGGGAACCAGACTAGAGTTCAGCACATCTTTTCACCCACAGACGGATGGGCAGACTGAGAGAGTCAATCAGATTTTGGAAGATATGCTGAGAGCTTGTGCACTAGATTATGGATCTAGTTGGGACGATAACTTGCCATATGCGGAGTTTTCTTATAACAACAGTTACCAAACCAGTTTGAAGATGGCACCTTTCGAAGCCTTGTACGGAAGGAGATGCAGGACACCGATGTCATGGGACAAAGTTGGAGACCGTCAGTTCTTTGGACCAGATTTGATTAAGGAGTCTGAACGGAAAGTTAAGTTGATTCGCGATAGGCTCAAGGTAGCCCAATCCAGGCAGAAGAGCTACGCAGATTCTAAACGCAAGGAGACAGTTTACGAAACCAGAGACAGAGTTTATCTTCGAGTATCTCCACTTCGAGGAGTTAAGCGCTTTGGAGTTAAGGGAAAATTAGCACCGCATTTCGTTGGACCGTATAAGATTTTGCAGCGTATGGGAGAAGTCGCTTATAAGTTGGAATTACCAGAGGGACTGTCAGGAGTTCATGATGTATTCCACGTTTCTCAACTGAAGAAATGTCATGCCGAAATGGCAGAGGTACCGCTAAGATATACAGTGCCGCTTGAAGCAATTCAGTTGAAGAATTACTTAACATATGAGGAGAAACCAGTCAAGATTCTCGATTATGCCAGCAGGGTTACCCGCAGCAAGGTTATCAAGTTTGGCAAAGTTCAGTGGAACCACCACTCAGAGGATGAAGCCACCTGGGAGCGAGAAGAAGATTTGCTCAAGGACCACCCTCACCTATTTTCTAGCCAACCCGAATCTCGAGGGCGAGATTCACCTTAAGCGGGGTAGGTTTGTAACATCCCAAATTTTCAATTTGGAATGTTATACATTAGATCATCATGCATATCATATTTTCTTGCATTTTGGTCGATCCTAGAAATTTCACGCAACTCAAGGACCCTCGGAGAGAGTTGGAGATTTCGTTATTTTCATATTTGAGTTTTCACAAATTTTGAAAAGAGGATCATTTGATTTTATTTATTTCATATTCAATTATTTTCCCAATATCAAAAATATGACAAGGGAATAATATGACTTTCCCAAATTTAGGAAAAATGAAGATTTAATAAATAAATCAAACTTTGGATTTTTGGAGTTTATTTGCATTTTATTTTGATTAGGGAAAAATGCGTGTTTTCAAAATATTGCATCTAGGCCCGAATAAAGTTCATTTTGTTCGACTCATTTTTAGGAGTCGGAGAAAATTTACTTCGAAAATTTTGGAGCTCATTTAGATTTCTTTTCTTCGTTTTTCTGCGCACGTAACTTTTAAAAAAAATCGTGCCACGCCCGCCTGGGCCAAGGGCCCAGCTGGCCCAGCCCCCCCCCCCCCCGCCCCCGCCTCGCGAGCGCGCCCGCGCGCAGCGCCGCCGCCGCCGCCTAGTCCGACTCGGACTCCGCCGCCGCCCCCCCCCCCTTGCCTTGCCCCCTCCCCCAAGCAACCCTCCCCTCCCCTCTTTAAATACCCAGCCGCCCCCCTCTCCTCCCCACACCGCGCCCCGCCCCACCGCCAGCAGCAGCAGCAGCAGCAGCCGCCGCTCGCGCCGCCGCCGCCTGCCGCCAGCGCCGCCGCCTGCCGCCGCCCGCGCCGCCGCCTGCCGCCGCCGCCCGCGCCTCGCCTCGCTGCCCCGCCGCCACGCCCCACCCGCCAGAGCCCCTCGTCGAGGTAGCCGCCGCGCCGCGCCACCCCTCCCCTCGGTTTGGTTTTTTTTAATATTCTGGTTTCTTTTTGTTTCGTTGTTTTAGCGAGCGTTTGCCGGACCGTTCGTCTTAACGAACGTGGTCACCGGTTTTTCTCGGTTAACGAACGTCCGTTCGTTTAACCGTTCATCGTTTTCTTTTTCGTCGGATTTATTTCGCGATTTTCTGATCGCGATTTCAGATCCGATCTTCGTTCTAGTTTATCTTCTCGCTCGTTTATCGGAATCAGGTGATTCGAGCGCCTGGAGTTTCGTTTCGAAACCGCCGTTCCGACTAATCAACTTAAACAAGTTTTTGCTACTGTAAAATTTGACCTAGTTTCAACTTGCTAGAACCGAGTTGTTTTCTTCCGCCGTTTGTTTTCCGTTACTTTGTTCGGTTCGTTTTCTGTTTGCAACCGGAGTTCTTAACTTGAACTTTCTGGTTCGATTTCTTGTTCGAGTTTTACCTGTGCATTAAATGAGTACTTATTGTATGCTTGTTGTTTGTCTGCAATAGATTACCCGGAGTGCGCCACCTGTTATTTCGAAGCTCTAGGTTTCGCAGATCATCAGCAAGGCAAGTAACACTTTGATCATTCCTTTTCTACTCCCCAGTTTTATTGCATTAGATCAATCCTCAAACATTACATGATTAGGATCTAATTAAATTGTGGGATGGGAAGTAGATGAGGTATTACCTATTTCCTGTTTTAATTATGAAACCTTTGGGAGTTACTTCTACGTTTGCTTATTATGCCATGCTATGCTAGTAGACGTGGATTGGGTGAGTGATATCCATGACAGATGTGAGTATTGTTAATTAATGGTTTATCTAAGGTGGCAACTTAAATACACATCTGGGTGGATTGAGGCACCTGGTTTCTATTAGGACTTGCCTGTTTCTTTTTGGACCGCCACCCAGGCTCAAAGGGATCATAAGATCATTCATGCTAGTAACTTCCATGTGCAGCCACAAGCCATTATGGGCTCTGGCATAGCTGACTAAGTCGTGCGAACTCTTACAGTGGTAGACTAGCTGATGTAGGGGTTGTAGGTTGGTACGGTCTACCCGATCGTAAGGTGCTAGCGCTTCTGAAAGACTATGTCTCGGTCATCCGTTTCTCAAACACCATGTAGTGCGAGAAACCAAACGGAGGCAATCGAGTCTTGTGGGGAAAACTGTGCAAACCTGTGCAGAGTGTACAAACTAATCATGATTAGCCGTGTCCCCGGTTATGGACACCTTGAGTATCTAGTACTTGAATATCATGTGAATCTCATCATGTTACTTCTAATTAATATTGTTGGGTTTTAATTGTTTATTTAATTGGGATCGGTATGCTGTCAACCATTCTCGATGTTTAACAACCACCATGATAGTTAAATAAATTTATTCCTTTGAAGTAGGGAAAAACTGGCTTTACGCAAAACTGTAACCATAGAGCTTTTCCACCAGCCATACATGCATATAGTATAGCTCAATACTGTTCATTACTCTCTATGTGTTACATTGCCAGCATATTCCATGTGCTGACCCGTTTTCGGGCTGCAACTTTCATGTTGCAGACTTTTCAGACGACGAGTAAGGTGCTTTTAGGTCGTGGTTCTATACTCAGTGATGCCGTTGGAGTTGATGGACTCACTTATCTTCCAAGCCTTCCGCTGTTATCGTTATTAGATGGCCTTAATCCATATTTATTGTAATAAGTTCTCTTTGAGACACCGATGTAATAAGTGTGTGATTGCTACTCTGTTATAAATCCTTTGAAGTACTGTGTGGTGTCAGCATTACTGATCCAGGGATGACACCGGAGCACAGAGACTTGACCATCCGAGGTCGGGTCGCTACAGGTACACATAGCATGGTCGGGCCATGAAATGCACATAAGCTGGCCTGCCCAGAATAGCGTGATAAGCGCTCTGGAAATCCACAACTTCAAACGTCAACTTTTCTTTGCGGTAATTCTTGGAATCACCGAAAACCACATCAAGAGCGATCTGGCCGAGTGATTCAGCTTTCTTGCCTGGAATGACTCCATGGAAACTCATATTACTGGTACTGAGTCTGGACATCGGAATGCCCATCCCTTTCAACGTCTCTGCATACAGTATATTCAGGCCACTGCCACAATCCATCAAAACTTTAGTCAGTCGAGTGCCTTCGACAACTAGGTCGACCACCAAAGCTTGCCTCCCAGGGGTGGCTATGTGCGTTGTGTGATCCGACTGGTCGAATGTGATGGCAGTCTGAGACCATTTCAGATAACTGGGTGTCGCCGGAGCAACCATATTCACTTCTCTGTTGATAACTTTCAATCGACTTTTGCTTTCAAAATCAGCAAAAATCATTAGTGTGGAATTAACCTGGGGTTATCCATCATCACTATCTTCTTTGTCCTCAACTTTGTCTGACTCATTTTCCTTATCTTTGGGTTGTTTCCCCTGGAACTGCTGGATCAAGAGCTGACACTGTCGAGTGGTATGCTTCGGGTAAATGAGTTTACCCTCTTCATCTTTCTTTGTGTGAATGTAGCACGACAAATCGAACACATCATTTCCATCTTGGTCTTTCACTTTCTTGGGGTTCCAAGGCCCTTTGGGTTTTCCCTTAAACTTTCCTTGAGTCACAGCCAAGGCTTCTCCATGAGCAACTGGCTCGGCTTTGCGCTTCTGCTTCCGACTGGAATTTCCTCCTCCTGTTTCATGGGCGACTGATTTGTGCTTGCCACTCCGGAGTCGATCCTCTTCTTCACCGTTGGCATACTTGGTGGTAATCTCCATCATTCGACTCAGAGACATCTCTCCGGTCCGACCGAACTTCAGATTTAACTCTCTATACTTGACGCCTTCCTTAAAAGCACAGACTGCCTGATGATCGGACACGTTCTCTACCGTGTGATGCAGTGTGATCCATCTCTGGATATAATCCCTCAAAGTTTCATTCGGCTTCTGCACACAAGACTGCAGCTCTGTCAACCCTGCTGGTCGCTTGCATGTTCCTTCGAAGGTTCTGACAAACACTCGGGCAAGATCTTCCCAAGTATAAATGCTGCTGGGAGCTAATTGGTTCAGCCATGCTCTAGTCGAGCCCTCTAACATCGGAGGCAAGTGTTTCATGGCCACTTCATCATTGCCGCCGCCAATCTGAATAGCCACTCGGTAGTCCTCGAGCCAAGTGTCAGGCTTGGACTCCCCAGTGAACTTACTGACTCCAGTGGCCAACCTGAAGTTGGGAGGAATCACTGCGGCCTTGATGGCTCTGCTGAAGCACTCTGGTCCTGAGACATGCACTCTGCTGCTTGCTGGTAAATCTTTGTCGGGGCCTTCTCTATGCACCCTGTTCCTGTCGACCAAACCTTGAACGAGAATGGATCTCGCATCAAAGCCTGGTTCCCTGGGGTCGACTGGAATCCTTTGCCCAACACCATGAGGGTGTCTGTCATCCTGCTGCCGAGGCACGTATGATCCACTCCTTGGAGGAGGTGTGGGCACTCGACGACGATCGTCACGATCGAGTCGGTGATCATACTGCTCACGGTTTCTATACTGGTCACGCCGGTCTCCACGTCCCACACGCCTCGGAGGCGATCTTGGGCTGTGAGCCGACTGGACTGTATCTGCAACAATGGACCTGCTATGGATCCTATTCCGTGACTGCGACATACTTGTATTCTGCTCTCCCGCTGCTTGGAGTAAAGCTCTGATCTATACTAGACCTCTGTCGGCTTCTGACTGGGAAGGTTGAATTGACTCTGCTATTCGAGCCACAGCTGTAAGAATTTGGATCGGAGTTCGATATACCTGGGTCGGAGGTGGAAAGAGCTGACGTCGACTGGATTCTGGAACCCGTTGTCGCGCTCGCTCGTTGAGTGCTCGCTGGAGGTTCTCCAGTCAAGTACGCTCAGCCAGATTCGCCAAGCGTGCGTCTTCTAAGGCACGGGCTTCACGGGTCTCTCCAACGATAGGAGTGTGAAGCGCATCCATGTTCTGGCGGTGAAGTTCTTCCCGCTACAGCGAAGTGAGAGGCTCGGGGAGGTACTCTTCATGGGCATGCGACGGATCGCCTCCGCTGTCGCCACCGTCGACGCGGGGAAAGCCAGGAGGACTGCATGGTCCATCGACCATCAAGACCTCCGCCGCAGGATCACTGCTGTCGCACTCGGATGCAGTCTCTGCGAAGCCAGTCGACAGGTCGAACAGGCCGTAGAGAGATTCGTCAGGCTCGATCGTCGTGACTTGGGGGGTGGCCGATTGACAAGCCACCGCATGCCTCACCCACCGCTGAAGCCTCGACCGACCGGAACGTTTGTGCCGGCGGGCCACACGGAGGGAGGACGCCACAGGAGCCGACCGATATTGGGTCGACGGCTGCCGCAAGAGGACGCCACAAATGCACGCACGAAAGTGAGTTGCCCCGCGGACGAGGAGCGCATCGACATCGAGTGGAGCGTCCTGAAGCCAAGCGGAGTCGTCGGTGACGAACATGAGCGCGCCGAGACGGATCTCGCGACCCTCAGCCAGAACTTCACCTGAAACCATGATGAAGGGGATCGGAAAAATTGCAACTTCTCCAACAAGTCGCTAAGACACCGGCCCCACGGTGGGCGCCAACTGTCGTGGTTCTAAGTCTGACAGTAGAATAGGGGGGTAGGAATGTAGAGGCAAGATCTCATCAATGGAGGAGTTGTACACGCAAGGTTTACGAGTTCAGGCCCTTCTCGGAGGAAGTAACAGCCCTACGTCTCGGAGCCCGGAGGCGGTCGACTGGATTATGTGCGTGTGAGTTACAGGGGGTGCGAACCCTTGTCCCAGAGGAGGGGGTGGCTTATATAGAGTACGCTAGAACCCCAGCTGCCCTCCGTTACATAGGGTTCAATGTACATTAAGAGGGGGCGTTACAGGTAACGCATGTATTAAAGTGCTACAAATGATCATTAAGTATGTGAATAAATGCCCGACCGTTGCTTCGCAGAGCGGCTTAAGGTCTTCTAATATGTCGAGTGGTTTTATGGTCGAGTGACCTGGGTAAGAGGTGTCTCCGAGTGATTGACAGGTCGAGTGGACTTCGCTCGACACATTTGCTGGACCTCTTCTTCTGATTCTTGAACTTCTTTGTTCTTAGGACAAGAACTTTAGGTAGGACGTATAGGTCAGGACTATTACCCTACCCTAGGTATGTGTCCACATCACACAGGACAGCAGATTCCTCTTTGGTGCTAAGGAGGCAAGCGCTGACGCGGAGTCCCAAGGAATAGCCAAAGGTTTCCATTCCCATGCAACAAGACACAGAACGCCAGTACGGCAGGACGGAGGTCGTCGCCGAGCCCACTACGGCGTCACGACTAGAGGCTTTGCAGGCGAAGACTACTTTTGTCAGGATAATATGTACTAGTTGTCTCCCTTCGAATATGGCCGTTGTGGGATCCCTTCCTACCTCCATTTCGTAAGAGGACCAAGGCCACTATAAGTAGAGTAGCACCACCACCGTAGAGAAGGGTCGGATCCATTCCATCCTTACACAGCTCACTCGAGCACAAGAACACACCTTCTCCTGAGGTTGTTCTCCCACTGTACTAGTTCATCCTCAGGCCCTCGAGGCTAATCCACCACAAAGCAGGAGTAGGGTTTTACACCGCAAGGTGGCCTGAACCTGGGTAAAACTGTTGTGTCCCATTTCCTTCCTATTCATCAAGCTAGGCCGTGAGATTAGCGAGTAGGCAGACCGGGGAGACTGAGTTCTTCGCACACACCCCAGAGTTCGAATCTATCAAGGGTCTACGGAGCCCGAAATCCGACACACTCCAATTCAAAATCATGGTCTTGATTTTAGTTTCCCCGCCCAACCAATTCAACTTACTCACACTCATTCTCCTGTGTTCCAAATTCAAAATGGTAACTCTCTATAAATCTTGCAAAGGACCTAATATATCAATTTGTACTAAAGTAATAAATCAATTTCTAGTAAATATCGTCTACGTAATAAACCAACGCCAATGTCATGCCAATATCATCTACCTAATAAATCAATTTCATAGTACTAGCTAATATCAAAAATTTCTGGCTATCAGATCCGCCACCGAACAGAGGGAAACGCTTGGGGAGGGGAAGAAGATTCATGAGGGTAAGTGGGGAGATCTCACCTCCTTGCCAGAGTTGGTGGCGGCCGCACAGTTCCGGTGGTGAAGTGCGGCGTGGTCGGGCTTCAGTGGCGCTCGTCGAGAAGGGGGAGACGAAGAAAAAGGGTGCGAACGATGAGTTCATAGTGATGAATCAGACATGCTGGTTTTTACTGGACATGGAATCTTTTTTTCTAGTGTGGGCCTAATGGATAGTGTTGTTGTAGGCCTAACGGGGCACTCCATAGAAACAATAGCACACGGGAAAAAACTCGGAAAATAGCTATGGCATCCTAGAAACATTCTATGCCAGCGGTATGCTCATATAAATGTCGTACCAATTTACCCGACGCCACCATTATTTGAAAAAAAGTAGTGCTGGCGTTGCTGGGAATCCTAATGCCACTAACAAAAGTTGTGCCTAGCACTTTTTCCACTGGTGGCCACGTGATCTGAGGCCGGCGAGACCAGATGTCGGACCTCCAAGTAATCAAACACATTGCGCCAAGACGGCGTCGCAACTGTCTTGTCCAGACGTACCTTCACATTACTCACGCCACTTATCCTATTATCATAGGTATGCGGGACCCCGATAAGCCAAAGTTAGCTAACTCACATATCTCCAAAGAGTCATGAAACACTTGCATTTGTCCAGCAGGTCTTGGCGATAGTGAAAATGTTCAAAGTCCCACATGCACTCACTAAAGTCACCGACGACTAACCAGGGCAGACTAGATTGAGCACTACCTCCATTCATTCTAGACCGCTTGGGTACCTCTTTGGTGTTTGTGCTGCCGCATCACTCGGAGATATAGACATAGCCACCACAGACACCACAGCCTGATTATTTTCACTGGGAGGAGGGAGAGCCAGAACCTCTTGTTTCCTTTTTTGCATCAAGCATCTCCTGATCCAAGACAGCTGTTGTTTGCACACTAGTGTTTAGCTGCTTTTCATTTTTTCTACCGTACTAACTCAAGCCTCCTCAACAACTCCTCATATAATTCATTCACATATTCACTGCCATCCTTTTCACTCTGCATATCTTCTGAAAACTGATCAAAGTAGCTAGAAGTACCACTATAGCGGCGAATGCCAAAACCTCCATGCCCCATGTTTGAGCGCCTTCTAGCCCCTCTGCCGCGTCTACCTCTGAAGCTCACTATGGCTCACATATCTTTGAAGCTCAGTGCCGACTCTGGGTGAACTCCGTCACCTTGTTTAGTATGAAGGTGACCGATCATGCCACACAAGGCACACCAATCGGGTAGTCTTTCATATATACTTCACTACATATGTTTGCCTCTCGCCGCCCTTTACCATCGAAGTGTGATTCTTCAGCGGCTTCCAGACATCTACCTTAACCTTTGCCTTGTAAAAGTTTCTAGTGAAGTTCGAACCCTCATTAACTGCCACAAATTCCCATAGTTTCTTTGCAAGGGGTTTAACCATGGAGCTCATACCATCTGGAATATCGTGAAGTTGAACCCATATCTCAAAATAGTTCAATTCTATCGTGGATGGTTGTGCAAACCCGTCATACGGAGCTAGGATCACAGGGCATCCCCTGAACGCCCAAGGTCCCCCTTCCATCACTTTAGTCCAATCTCATAGACACGAAAATTGAGTTGTGCATAAGTCATCCCTAAGGACTCTGAATTTTACCTCTTGCACCAGATCCCAGGCAATCCACATCTGTCTATAGAACCAGAACTCTCCATACTCTTTCTAAATATGCAATTTGATCAGAGCAAGCCAACGAGTAGCCTCCGACGGCGGCTGGTCTTCTTCCTCAAAGACAACATTAGTTTCTTCTAGTCCCATGAATTCCATCATGGCCTCCGGATCCTTCTTACTTCATTGGATCCGAAAGCGCCCTGATTGCTAGTCTCCATGTCCTCGATCCAATGTCCCAAACAAGGCCTAACTCCACGAGGCCCCCACTTCCTCACCGAGCGACACCCACCAAGGATGAGGAGGCAACACAGGATCGCCCCTTGATCAGCCTGAGCGGGATCACCAGCATGAACGAGGGGGGTCGGCGGTGGAGGGGACAATTTCTCAACACCCGGCGGCGGGAGTAGGTAACCCTAACGAGAAGTCTTGTCTAGTTAATCGACTGGGCAAAGGAACGTGAGACTTGTTGGTGCATGTGTCGTCCACATACGAAATCGAAGAAGTTGGAAGAAAATCCATGGGCCCCTTGAAGCGAAAAAGGGTTTATGGCGGCTTGGAGGTATTGAAGGGTTAATGGGCTTAGGTGGTCAAACATGGTTTGTTAACCGATCGATGTTAGCAGGTAGGATTATGGTTAATGGCGACGAGACGAGGAAGAAGGAGCAAGATCCAATGGGCATCTTTTATTTTCCTTTTTGTTATGCTCTGTTGGTGTCCCGTTTTTGAACATCAGACTTTGTTACATACTTTGCTTAATAATATGGCTGCATGCATCGTTCTGATGCAGAGGCTAGGATCATCCTTCTTTTTTAAAAAGAAAAAGGAAAAAGATAGGACTAATGGGTTAAAAAGTAATTTTTTTGTCGTAGGCTCCCCAGATCAAAAATGCCCAAGCCCAAGCCCAAGCCCAGACGACTTTACTTTGTGACATGCATAAACTGAAGAAGAACCATTATGTTTTACTCCCTCCATTCCTAAATATTTGTCTTTTTAGAGATTTCACATAGACTACCACGTACGAATACGAATGTATAGACATATCTTAGAGTGTAAATTCACTTATTTTGCTCCATATGTAGTCACTTGTTAAAATCTTTAGAAATATAAATATTTAGGAATGGAGAGAGTAAAATAATACAACTATCCCTCCCTCCGGAGCTGCGGAGTTGCAACTGTTGGAAACGAATATTTTGGCAATGCTACTCGATGTATTGATCGATGCATAGCGCACGTATATATGGAGTACCACAACCTCAACTATACAATGACTAGGAGGTGGGCCGGACTATACAATATACATGCACAAACCATATATTCAACACCCCCCCCCCCCCCCGCAGTCGAAGAGTCGCCGGAGACGCAAAGACTGGACCTAAACTCCTCGAAAACAGAAGTAGGCAGTCCTTTTGTCATAACATCGGCAAAATGTTGCGCCGTCAGGACGTGGAGGACCCGGATGCGCCCAAGGGCCACCTGCTCACGAACAAAGTGTATGTCGAGCTCAATGTGCTTCGTTCGTCGATGGTGGACCGGGTTGGCGGAGAGGTACACGGCGGAGACGTTGTCGCAGTAGACGAGCGTGGCCTTGTGAACATCACAAAGCAACTCCTGGAGCAGCTGACGAAGCCAAGAGCATTCGGCAATGGCGTTAGCCACTGCCCGATACTCTGCCTCGGCACTCGAGCGGGAGACTGTGGGTTGTCGCTTGGAAGGCCAAGAGATCAGAGACGGCCCAAGGTAGACATAGTACCCCGAAGTGGAGCGCCGTGTGTCCGGGCAGCCAGCCCAGTCCGCATCAGAGTAGGCGACAAGGTCGGTGGAGGCAGAGGCCGTCAGTGTAAGTCCCATGGACGGGGTGCCGCGTATGTAACGGAGGATACACTTCACCAAGGTCCAGTGAGAGTCACGCGGAGCATGCACGTGAAGACAGACCTGCTGAACGGCATACTACAAGTCAGGGCGCGTCAGAGTAAGGTACTGCAAGGCACCCACAATGGAGCGATAGAAGGCCGCGTCGAATGCGGGAGAGCCCTCCAGAGCTGAAACCTTGGCCTTGGTGTCAACAGGTGTGGGAGCAGGCTTGCAGTTAAGCATGCCAGCACGATCGAGATGCTCACGGGCGTAACGCTGCTGGTGCAGAAAGAACCCATCTGGCCGTCGAACCACCTCAATGCCGAGGAAGTAGTGGAGAGGCCCCAAGTCCTTCAGGGCCCCAAGTCCTTCAGGGCAAGCTCATCGCGAAGACGAGCAGTAAGCCGCTGGAGAAGCGCGACGGTGGATGCCGTCAGGATGATGTCTGTCGGCGTTCTGGGAATGGGGGTCCCCACACTTGCCTGCCTGCGGCCTGTGGCGTGGCTCAAAGGAGGCCCATCACGGCCCGTCTTCATCGACACAAGACCCAAGACCCTCGCAAGGG
The DNA here is from genome assembly GCA_032464435.1 of Aegilops umbellulata. Lineage (NCBI taxonomy): Eukaryota > Viridiplantae > Streptophyta > Magnoliopsida > Poales > Poaceae > Aegilops > Aegilops umbellulata. The sequence continues at coordinate 6,465,887 of CP136059.1, forward strand.
GCCAAGCCTCGCGGGGCGGACGACACGATGCTTCCTCAGGCGCGGCCTCGTCAGGCTGGCTCCCGAGGAGGCGGAGAGATCAAGGCAGGGTACCTCGCGAGGTGCCCATGACGCAAGCCATGACGACCAAGGGTGCCAGGCGGGCGCCAGACCGCGCAGTGTCCTCCCTTTCCTCTTTGGTGCAAAGGGGCCAAGCACAGGCGAGAGGATCAAGCAAAGGCATCCATTTCGGTGCAACAAGATCAAGACCAGTCCAGCGGTGGGAAGGTGGTTATCGTGGAGCCCATAACGGCGTCACCACAGGGCCTTTGGCAGGCGAGGACCAACTTTAGTCAGGATAAGTGTACTGTATGTTCCCCTTCAAATTGGCCAATTGTTGGCGCCCTTCCCGCTCAATATTTGGGAAGAGGCCCAGGGCCTTTGTCTATAAGTAGGACTAGCCACCCCCAGGATAGAGGCATCGGGTATCCAGAATCCGAGCAAGGAAAGAGAGAAAGAGAGAGAAGGGCGGCTGAACTCCCCTAGCAGTTCGTCGGCCCAGCTAGAACACGCCCTCGCGAGGCTGTTCTCCCTTGTACTGTTCATCATCATCAGCCCAAGAGGCAATCCACCCACCACAAACTAGAGTAGGGTATTACACCGCAATGGTGGCCCGAATTAGTATAAATTATGTGTCCCTTGTGTTGTTCCTTCAGTAGTTAGATCCTTGCGAGACGGAGAAGTAGAGGGCAGAATCTCCGCGCGCACCCCAGAGTTCGAACCTTAAGGGTCTGCCGGAACCTGAAATCCGACATTTGGCGCGCCAGGTAGGGGTGCGCCGGAGTCCACCTCTCTACCGCTCTGCGTCCTATCGCACCGTCATCACCATGTCTGGCGACCATGGGCGGCGTGGCCCGCCCGCGCGGAGCCGCCCGCCTCGGGCGACCCCGCGCCCCAGGCAGCTCGCGGTCCGCAGGGTGCTGCGGGCCGCGGGCGGCGCGGACAGGCTTCAGCAACCCTTACGCCGCGGCAAGCGCGGTCCGCAGCAAGGGCCTCCAATCATGTCGCGGCCACGGCACCGTACACCCGCCGGGAGCAAGCGAACTCGAGGGCCGCACTCACGGTGGCCCGAGAGCTGTTGCAGTGTAGGCTGCTGGAAGGCGGCCGCGACGTGCTGCTGGAGCGGGTCGCCGAGCTCCTGGGCTTTGCCGCTTCGGGGGCTCACCCCTTCTGCATCCAGCTTCCGTCTCAAGCCCAGGGCGGCTCACGCGGGGGCCCCGCGCGCTCCCGCGGACCTCTGGGCTACCCCGACACCAGCGAATCCGTCGGTGCCGGATTGGCAGTGGCGCTACCCCCGCCCCCAGCGCGCGAGGGAGAAGGACTCGGTGCGGCCCACGGCGCCGGCGGGCAGCCGCGCTACCGCACCACGGTGGGCACGTCAGGCAGCGCCGCATGGCGCATGGAGCACTATAGCACAGCCTTCGGGGTAGCGGCGCCGGAAGAATACGTGCCACACATGATGGACCAAGGGCACGCTCACGAAGGCGAACAAGGATCGCTTCTCAGCCAAAGCTGGGGAGACGAGACACCAGAAGCCGAGCTCTTCCGGGAGCCCCGGGACGGCTCCGCCGGCCACGCTGGAGGCGACAATTATCGGGTACCGCTAATCCCTCAGGAGCAGGCATACGCTAATCATGGATCGCAGGAGGTGCAGGTCGCCGCCGCAAGTATCTGCCCCGCTCCCACGGTCTCCTACCCCTCGGGAGGAGGGCGCAGGGGGCTGCAGGAGAGGGGCAGGGACCCCACATCACCACCGCGGCGTTCGGAGCAAGGCGTTGTCAAGAGGTAGGCCCTCCGCTGGGGAGGCGCCTGAGGTCCTACCCCTGGCGCAGGACCCATGGTCGTCGGGGGAACCGCCGGCGACCGCTCTACCCCACCGGCGGCGTCCTGGTTTCCGGTCGTCGTTGGTGGCACTAGAGTGTGGCGCAAGGCGGGGCCCTCGTCTGGCGATATGAAGCAAGGCCGGTACCTGTGAAGAAGGCCCAGTGCCTGTGAAGCTCGCCGCCCCATGACACTGTCACGTAATAATGAGTGGGGTTGTACACGCCCCGGAGTCTCAGGGGTGCCGGCCTCAGGCCCTGGGGCTCCCTCCCACGCCCAGTGGATAGCACTTAGCTCCGCGCTGGTGAGAAGACGTCCAAGACTAGATTAGGTGCCGGACGCGGCCTTTTGTCTGCTTTCATTGCCTTCTTCTTTTGGTTGTAACTTTTCCCCGCTGGATTTAAGTTGGATTCTAATTTGAGATTTGCGTGCGTTCGGGGAAGGGGTGCTTAGTCTCGTTCGAGCTATTTCTTGCGCTCTGGTTACCGCTTCACCACAGCTGCCTCCCCTCGCGAGCCCCTCACGAGTCGGGCCGGGCCAGGCTCGTGCGCAGCCCAGACTGCCACTATCGCTCCTTCTCGGAAGGTCTTTCCGGTACCTGCGGAGGATGTCCCTTTGGGAAAAGGCCCGGAGCCTGTGAAGAAGGCGAATGCCTGTGAAGCTATCGCGTTTATGAAAAGTCCCGGAGCCTGTGAAGAAGGTGAATGGATGTGAAGTTATCGAGTTTATGAAAAGGCCCGGAGCCTGTGAAGAAGGCGAATGCCTGTGAAGCTATCGCGTTTATAAAAAGGCCCGGAGCCTGTGAAGAAGGTGAATGCCTGTGAAGCTATTGCGTTTATGAAAAGGCCCGGAGCCTGTGAAGAAGGCGAACTTGTGAAGCTATCGCGTTTATGAAAAGGCCCGGAGCCTGTGAAGAGGGCCAACGCCTGTGAAGCCCCTCGCTAACAGCACCTGCGCGTCCTACGATTTCAACTAGAGAACACTCAGGACACCACGCCCTCCCACGAGCTGCCTCGGGGCCTGCGCGAAACAAAGGTAAACCAGCCAGCCGCTAGGCGCGGGTGCTCGCGCAATATAATAGCTGCTAATACGATCTACACAAGTTTTACATGAGGGGCCTCCCCTCCCAAAATGCTCTCACGACCATCAGGCCAAACACCTGAGTTCTATCCATGCAGGGCAAAAGACAGGAGCAGCACACAGTCAGTCTGACAAATCCCCCAAGGCATCCTCGGGAGCGCCTCCCGAGCCGCCGCTTGCATCGTTGGACTCGCCACCGCTACCTGCATCATCGCCAGCGGCGTCAGGGCCATCCACCACACCGCCTTTGTCGGCAGCCACGATCACGTCGTCGTCATCCGAAGCGAAGGCCTTCACAAGGGCGTCCACGTTGTTTTCCACCCTGTCCGCCAGGTCGCCTCGGACGGCCTGGGGGACTGGGGCGATGACGGCGTCGAAGTCGAAGTGGGGATCCATGTTCTGAAGATGGTTGAAGACACGGGAAAAGGCGCGCCCGAGAAGGGCGCGGCTCCTCTCCTCCACCAACCTGTCGGCCCTGGCCGACCGCGCCTCCAGCTGCGTCACCACGGCGGTGAAGAACTGCAGGTTTCCAACATAATTCATCGTGTGCGGCTCGCCGACAGTCGCCTCGCAGACGTTGCCCAAGGCTACGTTAGCCCTCTCCCTGAGCGTAGCCAGCATGGGGCCGTGCACGTGCTCCAGGACCTGCCGCTGGCGTATCTCATCAGTGTTCTGGCGCTTGACGGCCTCGGCCTCTTCCACCCGCTCACGAAGACGGAGCGCCTCGGCCTGGAGAGCAGCCGACTCCTTTTGCGCTGCCTCAAGGACGGCCCGGGAAGCGTCGGCCCGCCGCATCACCTCATCCCGTTGGGCCCTCAGGGCTGCGGTTCTCCCCTCAGCCTCAACCCAGATCGACTCCAGCTTCCTCTCGAACTCGCGCTCGAGGCCTTGGCGCGCTGTCGCCACCCGACGACCAACCTCCTCCAGGACACGTGCCTCCCGTGCAGCGACTTCATCTTCCGCCTGCGTCACCAGGCGCTCCCTCGTCTCCAACCGCTCGTACTCGCGGGTGCGTTCAGCAGCTTCCAGCGTCAACGCCTCCTCACGTCTCTGGAGCTCAGCTGGGTCGCCAGAGGCCACCCTCATCGACGCAAGGGCCGCCTCGCGTAGTTCCACTTGCTCCTCTAATGAGTGGCATCGGGCCAGGAGCTCCCGAGCCCGCTCCTCCGCTGCTTTTCGCCGTCAGTCGGCTCCCAGGGCCTCCTCAGCGGCCTGGGATCGGGCCGCCCGAGAGGCCTCCAGCGCCGCCTTCGCCTCTTCACCATCAAGGTCGCGCTGATGGCGCGCGAAGGCGACGGCGACCTCCAGCTCGCGTCGCCCAGCAGCCAGGCGCAGGCTCTCGGCCTCCAGACGCGCGTCTTCGCCGGTGAGCTCCTCCCCAAGCAGGTCCACCGCATCGGTTGCCCTTCGAAGGAACTCTTGGAGACAAGCACGACGCTCCCGAGCGCGCTCGAGCACGTCTTCCGCACCATCGTCCTCCCCAAACTGGCGCCGGAAGCCGCAAACCATCGCTCCCCCTCCGGGCAGGGGGCTGGGGGCTGGCGCCCTCACGACGTCCGGGCGCGCCGTACCAGAAGCCCGGCCTGAGGCCAAAACGTCTTCAGAAGAAGGGAGGAGGGGGCGCCTCAGCCAGTCGCAGCCCGCGGCCAGGCGGGGAGCCCATGGCAGGCTGGCCGTGTCAAGCGAGGGCCCGTGAAGGAAGATCGCAGGAAGTGGAGGGCTGCAGGGCACCTCGGGACGGTTCCCCCTTCGTTCGTCCTCACTACAAGGGCTGTGCTGCTCGGAACGTTTTGGGGCAACGGGGGAGGTGAAGCCAAAGGAGGCGGCACCTCAGCGGCTCCCACGACCTCGGCGGGAAGAGGCCTGCAAAGCAAGGATCAGTAGACGCAACAAGGGGATCAGGAGCCAGGAAAGGAGAAGGCTTACTCGTCGGTGGCGAAGTACTTCCGGCGCTTCAGCAAGCGACAAGAGAAGTCATCACCCAGGGCCTCCCTTTTCCTCCAGAGGGCCTCGAAATCCACACGGAAGCGGCCCAGGAGAAGAGCGCAAGGATCAACCTGCGACGAAGATGGAGCAGCAGAGCGGACCGCGTCAGGGGTGCCTGCCTGACGCGTGCTGCCAATCACCTCGTTAGAAGACACGGCTGGGGCCTCAGGAGCCTCGGCCCCAGGAGCTGGAAGTAGCTGCTTGCCGCCCACATCTTCAGCAGCACGGACCTCGGGAGCCGTTCCCTCGAGGGCATCGCCGGGCGCTGTCACCTCCTCGGGGGCCTTCTCGGCCTCCGCCACCTCATGCCTCCCTGCTCCGCCACTCGAGGAGGATTCGCCTTGACCGACCAGAAGGGGGGTCACCACCAGAGGGTTCTCGCGATGCCCTTGGAAGCCAGCGGGGCGCAGCCCCCATTCATCAAAGGAGGGCATCTGCTTCACGAAGTCGTCCCTGTTCTGGCAAAGGTACAGCAGGGCCCCTCCCCGCTGGATGTTGCCCGGGTTGGGGTCACCAGTCAGGGCCAGGAGCACTGTCCTTAGCGCCCCAGGCGCCAGGTCTTCTTCCTGGAGCCTCATGCGGTCGCCATGCCTGCTGAAGGCCCACATTCGGCGGGAATGGCGCTGGAGAGGGGCAATGCGGCGAAACAGGAACTCCACCACCTTGGGCGCCGTCACGCCGAGCGATCTCAAGAACGTGAAGCGGCACCAGACGAAGGCGAGCCGGGGGCTCACGAGCGTCTCCTGGCCCCAGCCCGAGTTGGGTACAGCGGGCGAGGTTGGCTTCGCCAGCAGGGGGCCGGGCACCCCGACATCGACATACAACCACCGTTCGCGGAACCCCGCAGGAGGCGAAGGAAGCTTGAAGTCGATCCCCGAGGCCGTAGTCTCAGACGCGGCGACGAAGCTCACGCACGCTGAGCATTGAGCGGGGTCAGCAAGGTGCAAAGAGAAGAAGTGGCGCAGCAAGGCAACGGAAGGAGGGATGCCCATCATCGCCTCGCAAACCATGGCGAAGACCGAAAGGAGGGTGATGGATTCAGGACCCAGATGCATCATATGGATCTGATAATGCGAGAGGACGGCCTTGAAGAAATCAGAGAAGGGGGGAACCAGACCCGCCCACAAGGCATCAGCGAAATAATGGACCTCAGTGATTATCCTGGCAGTGGGGAAGTGAGACGTAGACCAGGCCGTCGTTCTCCCACACTCGTTGAAGGTGGTGGCCAGAGCCGGGCTGAGCTTATCCAGGCACTCTCGATTGAGTATGATCGATCTGCCGACGGCGGGGTTCACCGACGGCGGCGAGCGAGACAGAGTCATGGGTTTCTTCCCTTTCTCCCTCTTCGTCGGAGCCATGGCGATGGAAAGGAGGGGGGAGATGTGAGATAGGATTGGAGACAAGAGTCGGAGTCCAAAGGGAGAAAGAACAAGAGACGGTCAGGCAACAAGAAGGGGAGCGGTTGTGTACAACTGCGAGTCCACATAGCAAGGCGCAAAATAAGGAAGCGTGGGGGAACAGTGCCGCCCACGTCCAATCAAACCGCCACGCGGTGTCCAAGGCCGCAGGCTGTTAGGGCCCGCGGCGCTTCGCCCTTGCCCTTTCGCCTCTCGGCATGGCCAAGTCCGGGCGCGCCTTGGGCCCGGGGGCTATTGTCGGCGTTCTGGGAACGGGGGTCCCCATACTTGCCTGCCTGCGGCCTGCGGCGTGGCTCAAAGGAGGCCCAGCACGGCCCGTCTTCATCGACACAAGACCCAAGACCCTCGCGAGGGGCCAAGCCTCGCGGGGCAGACGACACGATGCTTCCGCAGGCGCGGCCTCGTCGGGCTGGCTCCCGATGAGGCGGAGAGATCAAGGCAGGGTACCTCGCGAGGTGCCCATGACGCAAGCCATGACGACCAAGGGTGCCAGGCGGGCGCCAGACCGTGCAGTGTCCTCCCTTTCCTCTTTGGTGCAAAGGGGGCAAGCACGGGCGAGAGGATCAAGCAAAGGCATCCATTTCGGTGCAACAAGACCAAGACCAGTCCAACGGTGGGAAGGAGGTCATCGTGGAGCCCATAACGGCGTCACCACAGGGCCTTTGGCAGGCGAGGACCAACTTTAGTCAGGATAAGTGTACTGTATGTTCCCCTTCAAATTGGCCAATTGTTGGCGCCCTTCTCGCTCAATATTTGGGAAGAGGCCCAGGGCCTTTGTCTATAAGTAGGACTAGCCACCCCCAGGGTAGAGGCATCGGGTATCCAGAATCCGAGCAAGCAAAGAGACAAAGAGAGAGAAGGGCGGCTGAACTCCCCTAGCAGTTCATTGGCCCAGCTAGAACACGCCTTCGCGAGGCTGTTCTCCCTTGTACTGTTCATCATCATCAGCCCAAGAGGCAATCCACCCACCACAAACTAGAGTAGGGTATTACACCGCAATGGTGGCCCGAACTAGTATAAATTATGTGTCCCTTGTGTTGTTCCTTCAGTAGTTAGATCCTTGCGAGACGGAGAAGTAGAGGGCAGAATCTTCGCGCGCACCCCAGAGTTCGAACCTTAAGGGTCTGCCGGAACCTGAAATCCAACAATGTCGTCGACGTAGAGCAACAAGTAGGCCGTGTCAACCCCGTGATGGTACACGAAGATGGACGCGTCGGAGCGAGTCGATGTAAATCCGAGCGTCTGCAGGAAGGCAGCGATGCGCTGGTACCAGGCCCGAGGCGCCTGCTTCAACCCGTAAAGAGAACGGGAGAGCAAACACACATGGTCCGGATGTGTGGCGTCGACGAAGCCGGTGGGCTGCTCACGGAACACTTGCTCGGCGAGGTGGCCGTGCAAGAAGGCGTTGGAGACGTCCAACTGATGCACAGGCCAAGCTCGGGAGACGGCGAGCTGAAGCATGGTGCGGATCGTGCCCAGTTTAACAACTAGAGCAAAAGTGTCGGTGAAGTCCACGCCCGCACGTTGCCGACAGCCTCAAACCACCCACCAAGCTTTGTAGCGCTCGAGAGTCCCGTCTGGACGAGTCTTGTGCCGAAAGACCCACTTGCCCGTGATGGTGTTGGCACGAGGCGGCCGAGGGACAAGCTTCCAGGTGCAGTTCCGTTGGAGCGCATCGAACTCTTCTTGCATCGCAGCGAGCCAATGAGGGTCCCGAAGGGCGGCTCGAGCTGACGATGGGAGAGGGGACGGCTTAGAGACGGAAGCAGCGAGAAGATACTCATCGCTAGTGTATCGCGTACTCGGGCGTAAGCTACCACCCCAAGAGCGAGTCATCGGGCGGGGCAGCGAGTCCGGGGGGGCGACGGGCGAAGGCGAAGAAGAGCCCGCCACCGCCGATGCCGCGGGTGAGGCCGCGGGCGAGGCCGCGGTTGAAGCCGCATCGGGCGATCCGCAGGCGAGGCCGCGGGCGACACCACCGCGGGTGTGGGCGCAGGCGAGGCCACAGGCGAGGGCGCGGGGGGCGCCGAAGAGGCCCACGCGGAAGCCAGGGAGGCCGATGGCGGCGCAGGGGGCGTTGCGGGCGCCGGGAGTGGTGCAGCCCCTAAGGCAGCCAGCCGGGGAGGAACTCGACCCGTGGCGCGAGGGGCACCCTCAAAGCCAGGAGGCGGCCCGAGAGAAGCTCTCGAGCGGCCGTCACCGGGAGCGGGCAAGGCCGCAACATCCGAAGGTACCTGCTGAAACGGAAAAATCATCTCATGAAAGTAAACATGTCGGGAAGTGATTACCCAATGTGAGATAGGATCATAGCAGCGGTAGCCTTTGGTGTTGGGGGGATAGCCAAGAAAAATACAGGCCCCGGACCATGGTGTGAGCTTATGAGGAGTAGTGGAAGCGATGCTTGGGTAGCACATGCAACCGAAGATGCAGAGCTCGGTGTAGGAAGGTGGCGTGTCGAACAAAAGATGATGAGGACCAAAATTCCCGCGAGTGCGACAGGGACGGATGTTGAGGAGTAGTGATGCGGTGGCGAGCGCGTCGGGCCAGAAACATGGTGGCACGTTTGCGTGAAAGAGGAGGGTGCGAATGCAGTCATTAAGAGTGCGAAGCACGCGCTCAGTGCGGCCATTTTGTTGCGAAGTGTACGGGCAAGTGAGACGAAAAATCGTGCCGCGTGTGGCGAGAAGGTTGTGGATCGCAAGATTATCGAACTCCTTCCCGTTGTTTGTTTGCAATGCATGAATGGGGCGACCAAACTGCGTGGAGACATAGGAGTAGAATGCGGTGAGAGTGGCAACAGAATCCGACTTTCGCCACAACGGGAAGGTCCACACATAGTGCGAAAAATCATCAAGGATCACAAGATAATAAAGATAGTTCGTGTTACTTGCAACAGGATAGGTCCAAACATCACTATGAATTAACTCAAATGGGTATGATGCAACATGCGAGGAAGTGCTAAAGGGTGGACGAACATGTTTTCCGAGACGACAAGCATGACAAGTATGATCGTCGATCTTATTACACGTGAATGAAAAACTGCGAAGAATATGATGAAGGGTGGCGGTGTTGAGATGACCGAGACGAGCATGCCAAAGGTCCACTCCGGCGGAAAGCGCCATGGGTGCAGCGACGGAGGATGTGGACGAGTGGACCGGGTAGAGCTCGTCGGGGCTATCACATCGGTGGAGTACCATACGAGTACGGACATCCTTAACAGAAAAGCCAAACATGTCAAATTCAACGGTGACAGGATTTTCACGTGTAAGAGAACGAACGGAAACTAGATTTTTAATGATGTCAGGTGAAACGAGTACGTTAGAAATATATAATGGAATGGAGTTAGAAGGAAAAGCAGCATGGCCGACATGAGTGATGGCATGGAGGAACCGTCGCCCACGGTAATGCGAGCAGCGGTGTGAACAGGGTGAGCGGTAAGAGGGTTACCGGGGTTGGCGGCCATGTGAGTCGTGGCTCCGGTGTCCATGTACCAGTCACCACCGCCAGTGTACTGTTGTGGTGTGGGGGCAGTGTGGAGGGCCGCTAGCAGCGCGGAGTCCCAAGGCGAAGGCGGGAGGGCCGGGGCCGACGGTAGCGGCTGTGGCGGCAGTGCCGTGAACCCACCGGCCGAAGGCAGCCCATAGGCCGCCGAGGGGCCGTAGAGTGGCGCCGGCGGACACGACTGAGGGGCCGTGTACAGAGCCTGATGAGGGGCCGGGCGGGCACCAAAAAAACCGGGAACGGGGGCGCGCGGTATGGGCATGGAGTACGCATGAACAACCCCCATCCAGGGGTTCTGGCCGGCCTGCCAGGGCACCGGCGGGAGCGGTTGCTGCGGCTGGCGCGGCGCCCCACCGTGGGCAGCTGGCGGCTGCTGCTGCTTGCGGCCACCTCGGCCGCGACGCCCGCCCCGGCGTTGCTGCTGCTCAGCGGGGGGCGGCGGAGGGGCCTGCGGTGGCGCAGGATAGGGGAACCCGGGCGGCGGCTGCGCGTGGAAGGGCCCCGGGATGGGCCGCGACAGGGGAGCCGGGGCAGTGGGCGGCGCACCGCCGCGGGTGCTGGCGGTGAGAGCCATATGGGTGGCCCGGGTGCGCGACATTCGCATCCTCCTCTCCTCCAGCTTTAGGTACGCGACGATCTTGGGGAAGGTCGGGTTGGTGATGAGAGGGATGTTGGAGGCGGCGTTCCCGAAGTCTTTGTTCAGGACAGCGATGAGAGTGCTGAGGAGAAGCTCGTCGGAGACCTTCTCGCCGAGGTCACGGAGCTCGTCAACAAGCTTCTTGAGGCGCATGCAATAATCGTCACCAGACGAGTCAAGCTGCTGGCACCCAAAAAACTCACCGTGCAAGAAAACCTTGCGTTGGAGCGCGTTGTCGGTGAAGAGGCCGTTGAGCTTGGTCCAAACGGCGTGAGCGTCATCATCGGCGGAGACCACTGTCAGTGTCAAAACCGGCGGATCTCGGGTAGGGGGGTCCCGAACTGTGCGTCTAGGCGGATGGTAACAGGAGACAAGGCACACGATGTTTTTACCCAGGTTCGGGCCCTCTCGATGGAGGTAAAACCCTACTCCTGGTTGATTAATATTGATGATATGGGTAGTACAAGAGTAGATCTACCACGAGATCAAGGAGGATAAACCCTAGAAGCTAGCCTATGGTATGATTGTTGTTCTTGTTGTTGTCCTACGGACTAAAACCCTCCGGTTTATATAGACACCGGAGAGGGATAGGGTTACGCAAAGTCGGTTACAATGGTAGGAGATCTACATATCCGTGTCGCCAAGCTTGCCTTCCACGCCAAGGAAAGTCCCTTCTGGACACGGGACGAAGTCTTCAATCTTGTATCTTCATAGTCCAGGAGTCCGGCCGAAGGTATAGTCCGGTATCCGAACACCCCCTAATCCATTACTCCCTCAGTAGCCCCTGAACCAGGCTTCAATGACGACGAGTCCGGTGCGCAGATTGTCTTCGTCATTGCAAGGCGGGTTCCTCCTCCAAGTACTTCATAGAAGATTGTTATCGGTATTGTATCGGGACCACCGGAGGGTCCCGGGGGGTCCACCGGGTGGGGCCACCTATCCCGGAGGGCCCCATGGGCTGAAGTGGGAAAGGATCCAGCCCAAAGTGGGCTGGGGCGCCACTTCCCCAGGGCCCATGCGCGCCTAGGGTGGGGTAACCCTAAAGGGGGGGCGCCCCCTTGCTTGGGGGGCAAGCCCCACCCCTTGGCCGCCGCCCCCCTAGGAGATTGCATCTCCTAGGGCCGGCGCCCCCCTAGGGGGCTATATAAAGGGGGGAGGGGAGGGGGGCAGCCGCACCCCTTGCTCCTGGCGCCTCCCTCTCCCTCTCCAACATCTCCTCCTCCTCCGTAGAGCTCGGCGAAGCCCTGCCGGAGTACTGCAGCTCCACCATCACCACGCCGTCGTGCTGCTGCCGGAGCCATCTTCCTCAACCTCTCCTTTGCCTCGCTGGATCAAGAAGAAGGAGATGTTACGCTGACCGTACGTGTGTTGAACGCGAAGGTGCCGTCCTTTCGGTGCTAGGATCTCCAGTGATTTGGATCACGTCGTGTACGACTACCTCATCCCCGTTCGTTGAACGCTTCCGCTCGCGATCTACAAAGTGGTATGTAGATGCAATCTCTCTCCCATGACTCGTTGCTTAGATGAACTCATAGATGGATCTTGGTGAAACCGTAGGAAAAATTTTAATTTTCTGCAACGTTCCCCAACAGTGGCATCATGAGCTAGGTCTATGCGTAGTTCTCTATTGCACGAGTAGAACACAATTTGTTGTGGGCGTAGATGTTGTCAACTTTCTTGCCGCTACTAGTCTTATCTTGCTTCAGCGGTATTGTGGGATGAAGCGGCCCGGACCAACCTTACACGTACGCTTACGTGAGACCGGTTCCACCGACTAACATGCACTAGTTGCATAAGGTGGCTGGCGGGTGTCTGTCTCTCCCACTTTAGTTGGAGCGGATTCGATGAAAAGGGTCCTTATGAAGGGTAAATAGAAGTTGACAAATCACGTTGTGGCTTTCACATAGGTAAGAAAACGTTCTTGCTAGAACCCTAATTCAGCCACGTAAAACTTGCAACAACAATTAGAGGACGTCGAACTTGTTTTTGCAGCAAGTGCTTTGTGATATGATATGGCCAAAGTTGTGATGAATGATGAATGATCTATATGTGATGTATGAGATGTTCATGCTATTGTAATAAGAATCACGACTTGCATGTCGATGAGTATGACAACCGGCAGGAGCCATAGGAGTTGTCTTTATTTTTGTATGACCTGCGTGTCATTGAGAAACGTCAGGTAAATTACTTTACTTTATTGCTAAACGCGTTAGCCATAGTAGTAGAAGTAATAGTTGGCGAGCAACTTCATGGAGACACGATGATGGAGATCATGATGATGGAGATCATGGTGTCAAGCCGGTGACAAGATGATCATGGAGCCCCCAGATGGATATCAAAGGAGCTATGTGATATTGGCCATATCATGTCACGTTTATTATTTGATTGCATGTGATGTTTATCATGTTTGCATCTTGTTTACTTAGAACGACGGTAGTAAATAAGATGATCCCTCATAATAATTTCAAGAAGTGTTCCCCCTAACTGTGCACCGTTGTGACAGTTCGTTGTTTCGAAGCACCACGTGATGATCGGGTGTGATAGATTCTAACATTCACATAAAACGGGTGTAAGACAGATTTACACATGCAAACACTTAGGTTGACTTGACGAGCCTAGCATGTACAGACATGGCCTCGGAACACAGAAGACCGAAAGGTCGAGCATGAGTCGTATAGAAGATACGATCAACATGAAGATGTTCACCAATGTTGACTAGTCTGTCTCACGTGATGATCGGACACGGCCTAGTTGACTTGGATCATGTAATACTTAGATGACTAGAAGAGGGATGTCTATCTAAGTGGGAGTTCATTAAATAATTTGATTCAATGAACTTTATTATCATGAACTTAGTCTAAAATATTTACAATATGTCTTGTAGATCAAATGGCCAACGTAGTCCTCAACTTCAACGCGTTCCTAGAGAAAACCAAGTTGAAAGACGATGGCAGCAACTATACGGACTGGGTCCGGAACCTGAGGATCATCCTCATAGCTGCCAAGAAAGATTATGTCCTACGAGCACCGCTGGGTGACGCACCTGTCCTCCCTGCAGAACAAGACGTTATGAACGCTTGGCAGTCACGTTCCGGTGATTACTCCCTCGTTCAGTGCGGCATGCTTTACAGCTTAGAGCCGGGGCTCCAAAAGCGTTTTGAGAGACATGGAGCATATGAGATGTTCGAAGAGCTGAAAATGGTTTTCCAAGCTCATGCCCGGGTCGAGAGATATGAAGTCTCCGACAAATTCTTTAGCTGTAAGATGGAGGAAAATAGCTCTGTCAGTGAACACATACTCAAGATGTCTGGGTTGCACAACCGCTTGACTCAACTGGAAGTTAATCTCCCAGATGAAGCGGTCATTGACAGAATCCTCCAGTCGCTTCCACCTAGCTACAAGAGCTTTGTGATGAACTACAATATGCAGGGGATGGTAAAGAGCATTCCTGAGGTATATGCTATGCTGAAATCAGCAGAGGTAGAAATCAAGAAGGAGCATCAAGTGTTGATGGTGAATAAAACCACTAAGTTCAAGAAGGGCAAGGGTAAAAAGAACTTCAAGAAGGACGGCAAGGAAGTTGCCGCGCCCGGTAAGCAAGTTGCCAGGAAGAAGTCAAAGAATGGACCCAAACCCGAGACTGAGTGCTTTTATTGCAAGGGAAGTGGTCACTGGATGCGGAACTGCCCCAAATACTTAGCGGACAAGAAGTCCAGCAAAACAAAAGGTATATGTGATATACATGTAATTGATGTGTACCTTACCAGTACTCGTAGTAGCTCTTGGGTATTTGATACCGGTGCAGTTGCTCACATTTGTAACTCAAAGCAGGAGCTGCGGAATAAACAGAGACTGGCGAAGGACGAGGTGACGATGCGCGTCGGGAATGGTTCCAAGGTCGATGTGATCGCCGTCGGCACGCTACCTCTACATTTACCTACGGGATTAGTTTTAAACCTCAATAATTGTTATTTAGTGCCAAGTTTGAGCATGAACATTGTGTCTGGATCTCGTTTAATTCGAGATGGCTACTCATTTAAATCCGAGAATAATGGTTGTTCTATTTATATGAGAGATATGTTTTATGTTCATGCTCCAATGGTTAATGGTTTATTCTTGATGAATCTCGTACGTGATGATACACATATTCATAGTGTGAATACCAAAAGAGTTAAAGTTGATAACAATAGTCCCACATATTTGTGGCACTGCCGCCTTGGTCACATAGGTGTCAAACGCATGAAGAAGCTCCATGTAGATGGAATTTTAGAGTCTCTTGATTATGAATCATTTGACACATGCGGACCATGCCTCATGGGTAAAATGACCAAGACTCCGTTCTCAGGAACAATGGAGCGAGCAACCAACTTATTGGAAATCATACATACCGATGTGTGCGGTCCAATGAGTGTTGAGGCTCGCGGTGGCTATCGTTATGTTCTCACCCTCACTGATGACTTGAGTAGATATGGGTATATCTACTTAATGAAACACAAGTCTGAGACCTTTGAAAAGTTCAAGGAAT
The DNA here is from genome assembly GCA_032464435.1 of Aegilops umbellulata. NCBI lineage: Eukaryota > Viridiplantae > Streptophyta > Magnoliopsida > Poales > Poaceae > Aegilops > Aegilops umbellulata. Next base: position 6,480,894 of record CP136059.1, read on the forward strand.
TTCAGAGTGAGGTTGAAAATCAACGTGATAGAAAGATCAAGTTTCTACGATCAGATCGTGGAGGAGAATACTTGAGTCACGAATTTGGCACACACTTAAGAAAATGTGGAATAGTTTCACAACTCACGCCGCCTGGAACACCTCAGCGTAATGGTGTGTCCGAACGTCGTAATTGCACTCTATTAGATATGGTGCGATCTATGATGTCTCTTACCGATTTACCGCTATCTTTTTGGGGCTATGCTTTAGAGACTGCTGCATTCACTTTAAATAGGGCTCCATCAAAATCCGTTGAGACGACACCGTATGAATTATGGTTTGGGAAGAAACCTAAGCTGTCGTTTCTAAAAGTTTGGGGATGCGATGCTTATGTCAAGAAACTTCAACCTGAGAAGCTCGAACCCAAGTCGGAAAAATGCGTCTTCATAGGATACCCTAAAGAAACTATTGGGTATACCTTCTACCTCAGATCCGAAGGCAAGATCTTTGTTGCCAAGAATGGGTCCTTTCTAGAGAAAGAGTTTCTCTCGAAAGAAGTAAGTGGGAGGAAAGTAGAACTTGATGAAGTGTTACCTCTTGAACCGGAAAATGGCGAAACTCAAGAAAACGTTTCTGAGGTGCCTGCACCGACTAGAGAGGAAATTAATGATGATGATCAAGATACTTCTAATCAAGCTCCTACTGAAATTCGAAGGTCCACAAGGACACGTTCCGCACCAGAGTGGTACGGCAACCCTGTCTTGGAAATCATGTTGTTAGACAACGGTGAACCTTCGAACTATGAGGAAGCAATGGCGGGCCCGGATTCCGACAAATGGCTAGAAGCCATGAAATCCGAGATAGGATCCATGTATGAAAACGAAGTATGGACTTTGACTGACTTGCCCGTTGAGCGGCGAGCCATAGAAAATAAATGGATCTTTAAGAAGAAGACAGACGCGGATGGTAATGTGACCATCTATAAAGCTCAGCTTGTCGCTAAGGGTTATCGACAAGTTCAAGGGGTTGACTACGATGAGACTTTCTCACCGGTAGCGAAGCTGAAGTCCGTCCGAATCATGTTAGCAATTGCCGCATTCTACGATTATGAAATATGGCAAATGGACGTCAAAACGGCATTCCTTAATGGTTTCCTTAAGGAAGAATTGTATATGATGCAGCCGGAAGGTTTTGTCGATCCTAAGAATGCTGACAAGGTGTGCAAGCTCCAACGCTCGATTTATGGGCTGGTGCAAGCATCTCGGAGTTGGAACATTCGCTTTGATGAAATGATCAAAGCGTTTGGGTTTACGCAGACTTATGGAGAAGCCTGCGTTTACAAGAAAGTGAGTGGGAGCTCTGTAGCATTTCTCATATTATATGTAGACGACATACTTTTGATGGGAAATGATATAAAACTCTTGGACAGCATTAAGGCCTACTTGAATAAGAGTTTTTCAATGAGGGACCTTGGATAAGCTGCTTATATATTAGGCATCAAGATCTATAGAGATAGATCGAGACGCCTCATAGGTCTTTCACAAAGCACATACCTTGATAAGATATTGAAGAAGTTCAATATGGATCAATCTAAGAAAGGGTTCTTACCTGTGTTACAAGGTGTGAAATTGAGCTCAGCTCAATGTCCGACCACGGCAGAAGAAATAGAAGAGATGAGTGTCATCCCCTATGCCTCAGCCATAGGTTCTATTATGTATGCCATGCTGTGTACCAGACCTGATGTAAACCTTGCCGTAAGTTTGGTAGGAAGGTACCAAAGTAATCCCGGCAAGGAACACTGGACAGCGGTCAAGAATATCCTGAAGTACCTGAAAAGGACTAAGGAAATGTTTCTCGTTTATGGAGGTGACGAAGAGCTCGTCGTAAAGGGTTACGTCGACGCTAGCTTCGACACAGATCTGGATGACTCTAAGTCACAAACCGGATACGTGTATATTTTGAATGGTGGGGCAGTAAGCTGGTGCAGTTGCAAGCAGAGCGTTGTGGCGGGATCTACATGTGAAGCGGAGTACATGGCAGCCTCGGAGGCAGCACATGAAGCAATTTGGGTGAAGGAGTTCATCACCGACCTCGGAGTCATACCCAATGCGTCGGGGCCAATCAAACTCTTCTGTGACAACACTGGAGCTATTGCACTTGCCAAGGAGCCTAGGTTTCACAAGAAGACCAGGCACATCAAGCGTCGCTTCAACTCCAATCGTGAAAATGTTCAAGATGGAGACATAGAAATTTGTAAAGTACACACGGATCTGAATGTCGCAGATCCGTTGACTAAACCTCTCCCTAAGGCAAAACATGATCAGCACCAGAACTCTATGGGTGTTCGATTCATCACAATGTAACTAGATTATTGACTCTAGTGCAAGTGGGAGACTGTTGGAAATATGCCCTAGAGGCAATAATAAAAGCATTATTATTATATTTCCTTGTTCATGATAATTGTCTTTATTCGTGCTATAATTGTGTTATCCGGAAATCGTAATACATGTGTGAATAACAGACAACAACATGTCCCTAGTAAGCCTCTAGTTGACTAGCTCGTTGATCGATAGATAGTCATGGTTTCTTGACTATGGACATTGGATGTCATTGATAACGAGATCACATCATTAGGAGAATGATGTGATGGACGAGACCCAATCCTAAACATAGCATAAGATCGCATAGTTCGTTTCCTAGAGTTTTCCAATGTCAAGTATCCTTTCCTTAGACCATGAGATCGTCTAACTCCCGGACACCGTAGGAGTGCTTTGGGTGTACCAAATGTCACAACGTAACTGGGTGACTATAAAGGTATACTACGGGTATCTCCGAAAGTGTCTGTTGGGTTGACACGGATCGAGACTGGGCTTTGTCACTCCGCTTGACGGAGAGGTATCACCGGGCCCTCTCAGTAATGCATCATCATAATGAGCTCAATGTGATCAAAGTGTTTGATCACGGGATCATGCACTACGGTACGAGAAAAGTGACTTGCCGGTAACGAGATTGAACGAGGTATTGGGATACCGACGATCGAATCTCGGGCAAGTAAAATACCGATTGACAAAGGGAATCGTATACGGGATTAATTGAATCCTCGACATCGTGGTTCATCCGATGAGATCATCGTGGAGCATGTGGGAGACAACATGGGTATCCAGATCCCGCTATTGGTTATTGCCCGAGAGCCATCTCGGTCATGTCTGCATGTCTCCCGAACCCGTAGGGTCTACACACTTAAGGTTCGGTGACGCTAGGGTTGTGAAGATATGTATATGCAGTAACCCGAATGTTGTTCGGAGTCCCGGATGAGATCCCGGACGTCACGAGGAGTTTCGGAATGGTCCGGAGGTAAAGAATTATATATAGGAAGTGCTGTTTTGGCCATCGGGACAAGTTTCGGGGTTATCGGTATTGTACCGGGACCACCGGAGGTCCCGGGGGGTCCACCGGGTGGGGCCACCTATCCCGGAGGGCCCCATGGGCTGAAGTGGGAAAGGATCCAGCCCAAAGTGGGCTGGGGCGCCACTTCCCCAGGGCCCATGCGCGCCTAGGGTGGGGGAAACCCTAAAGGGGGGGCGCCCCCTTGCTTGGGGGGCAAGCCCCACCCCTTGGCCGCTGCCCTCCTAGGAGATTGCATCTCCTAGGGCCGGCGCCCCCCCTAGGGGGCTATATAAAGGGGGGAGGGGAGGGGGGCAGCCGCACCCCTTGCTCCTGGCGCCTCCCTCTCCCTCTCCAACATCTCCTCCTCCTCCGTAGAGCTCGGCGAAGCCCTGCCGGAGTACTGCAGCTCCACCATCACCACGCCGTCGTGCTGCTGCTGGAGCCATCTTCCTCAACCTCTCCTTTGCCTTCTGGATCAAGAAGGAGACGTTACGCTGACCGTACGTGTGTTGAACGCGGAGGTGCCGTCCTTTCGGTGCTAGGATCTCCGGTGATTTGGATCACGTCGTGTACGACTACCTCATCCCCGTTCGTTGAACGCTTCCGCTCGCGATCTACAAAGTGGTATGTAGATGCAATCTCTCTCCCATGACTCGTTGCTTAGATGAACTCATAGATGGATCTTGGTGAAACCGTAGGAAAAATTTTAATTTTCCGCAACGTTCCCCAACACGGAGGTCATTGGAAGAATTGTTGCTCATGAGATGTCGCTCAAGGATAAAGAGGAACTTCACAACAAATAAAGTGGTGCCTACAAATCCTCATGTGAAGCCCCCACATCATCAAGTGAGAAACAAAACTTCAATGAAGAATTGAGCTTAATGGTGAAGAACTTCAACAAGTTCTACAAGAGTAGAAGCAAAGATAGAAGCTCCAAGTCAAGGTCCTACAATGACAAAAGATCTTCTAGTCGAGAGCGAAACTGCTACATATGTGGAAGACCCGGACACTATTCCAATGAGTGTACGGCTCCCTACAAAAGAAGAGAGGATTCTCCAAAAAGAATAAGCAAGAGAAGAATCACCATCAAGAGAGAGAAGGAGTATAGATGATCGTTATGAACGAAGATACTCATGGAGAAGCAAGGATTCGGAAAGAAAGGAAAAATCATCAAGGAGCTACACAAAACAAAGACATCAAGCTCATGTTGGTGAATGGGTACCCGGCTCCGACTCCGACAACCACTCCAAGAGAAGTTATCACTCCGATTCCGAATATACTCAAGATGAAGGTGTTGCCGGTCTAGCACTTGTGTCAACCAACTCCTACGACATATTTGACTCACCAAATGAAGGAATTGGAAGATGCTTCATGGCCAAAGGTCCTAAGGTAACTCACCCTGAGTATGTGATTTTAATAGTGATGAAGATGACTTGTTAGGTGATGATGATTTACTTATTGACAACTCTAGTGATGAATACTATGATGAAATGTCAATTAATCATGCTAATCAACATAAAACAAATGACAATGATAAGGAGAAAATTGAGGCTCTAACTAAAGAACTAAACACTCTTAAGTTAGCTCATGAAACTATCTTCGAAGATCATCGAGAACTTTTAAGAGCTCATGAGAAGTTACACTTTGAAAAGCTCAATCTTGAGCAAGAGAATGAGTTTTTAAAGGCAATCAATGATGATCTCCGCAATAAAAGTTCTTCTTACATTGCCAAGCGTTTACTCTTATCCACTTACATGCCTCAAGTCAAGTCTAGTAACAAGAACAAGAAAGAGATTCTTCCTCTAGTAGTAACAATGATTATGTTAAATCCAATATTGTTGCTTCTAGTAGTTCTCTTGATTCCACTAATGATTCTCTTAGCCAAGTTACACTTGAGCAAGAAAATAGCTTATTGAAGGGAATCATAGAGAAAGGAGTGTACAAAAGCCTTGCCGGTAGTAAGCAATTCGAGGAAATTGTACGCAAGCAAGGAAGGCACCGGAAGAATCAAGGTGTTGGCTTTGAACGAAAGTTCAATGCCAATGGAGTTGAGTGGGAAGAAGATCAATACCCCAAGACAAAGTTTGTTCCACAACAAGAGAAGTATGATCCTACTTCTTTCAAGGGGACACAAACTCAATATGATCTTCCACCACAAGACTACAAGCAAAAAGGCAAGGACAAGCTTCAAGAGGAAATTGATGCATTTGAAGAAGCTCCTAAGACCTTAGTCAAGTGGATTCCCAAGACTACTTCAAGTTCCACTTCATTAAGTACGACTACAACTCCAAGGATTCCCATCAAGATGGTGTGGATCCAAAAGAAGAAGAACTAGAGAATTCTTGAGGGTGACTCCGCCAACATACTTCACTCTTATCATTTTGGCAAGAACAAGTGCAATCAACTTCCACATCTTGCACTAGTTCAAGGAGTCACAAACCCTCTTGTTGGTAAGTCAAGGGACAAGGTAACCTAAAAGCTTTCATAGACATCATCTTGTGTGTGCATCACTCTATGTCTATGGATATCCTTGTTTGTTCCTTGTGGGACTAACCCATGTAGGTATTGAAAGTGCAATTCACTCAAAAGGATAGCTCCATGTGATCTACATCTACATTGAGCATCCACATCTTCAACATCTACATGAAGTCATCATCGACAAAACCCAAGGTTAGTTCATCCCTCTTAGGGGGAATATCACATCTAGGGGGAGCTTTACTCTAAGACTTGAGTTAAAGCAACTCTAATGATGTGAACACAACAATGCTTTATGTAAAAGTGGTAACCCCACTTGAGCTTAAACGATGAGTATGACCTATGATCAAGTGTTCTCATTTGACTCCTAAGTCAATATACTCATATATAGATGACCTAGTCATCGCCAATTGCTTGATAGATGCTAGAATTGGTTGTGCATGCTTTGTCACATATTTCAATTGCCAATTTATTGTGTGAGCATGTTGGTTGCATATTTTATTCATTCGAGGACATCCACTTGCTGTTTTGATTGTTTGGCTTTATTTTTCTTTTGCCAAGTGGATGGACAAGAATGCCTAAGAACCTTCTCTAGCTATCTATGTTTTTCTTGTCTCAAACTCTATTCATGCTACATCACAAAATTGATCAAGTCAGATTTGAACCACTCTGTGTGAGGAGCACTCGGAGTCCCCGATTCGTCATAGACTTAAACTTCCAAAACCTCTTTGTGATTTTCGGTCTGACCGATACCCCACTTTCGGTCTTACCGAGATCATTAAGTTGATCTATGTTTTCGATCTCGGTGCAACCGATTTGAACCATTCGGTCACACCGAGTTGCAATAACTGTATAAAGTTTTGCATCTCGGTGCCACCGAGTTGTTCCACTCGGTCACACCGACAGGGTCGGGCTATATATAGACACGGGCAAAAATTTGGAAATTTCTCCGAACCCTTTCGCCCGCGCGATAGCTCGCTCTACCTACGTGGTCTTCGGATCGTCTCCTCGCCGCCAGCCGCCTCCAGTCGCTGGTCTCCGTCGCCGTCAACGGGATTCAACCCCGCCGTTGCCGCCGTAGCGAGTCTCCGCCGAACTAGGGTATGGACTCGATCTTTGTGCTATTCCCCAATCCGATTCCTAACACATTGTGATCATATTGATTCTAGCCACGTTTGATAAACTCCTATCCAGTAAATGAATTCGTAGAATAGGTTTGATTCTTAAACTTTAGGGTTAGGTTTCCGCCGAAACCATCTCGGACCCACCGAGTTGAAAACCTCGGTCCCACCGATTTGGCTCATGCCATTGCACAAGTGAGACTCGGTCTGACCGAGTATTGCTAATCGGTGTGACCGATTTTGGAACTTTGTGAAACCCTAGAAGTCTCGGTGCCACCGAACTATGACTCGGTCTGACCGAGTTCACCAGTTTAGGTTCCAAAAACTGCTTCGGTATCACCGAGTTTAAAAATCGGTAGATCCGAAATGATTTCTGTGGGAAACTAAAACTAAGTTTTTGAATCATTCTTTTGCAAAAATCTCTGCATTTTGTGATGCTCATCCACTCTACCTCATCTATAAACTATTCACAGGGTCAGCAATCAGCTTGTTCATCATGTCAGACGAGAGTGATTGCCAGAACATGTCAGAACAGCCAGTGCAGATGAGTGAGGGCACTAGTCCCTCCAGTTCTTCAGATGAAGGCAGCAGGAGCACTCCTAGCAACCTGCCAAAAGCTGCCACAAGACAAAGGAAGAAGAGAACCTCAGAATCAGAGGATGAGGACTATGTGGCAGAAGAGGAAGCAACTTCCAAGAAAGTTGTGCTCAGGAAGGAGCATGGCTCAAGACAGAGCACCAAGCCAGGCTTAAAGGTCAAAAGGCCAGTAGGCAGGAAGCCCATGCCAAAGGCCAGAGCCTCAACAAAGATTCCTGAGAAGCCTGCACCCAAAGAGTCAGTTGCTGCTGAAGGGAAGAAGGAAACGAAAAGAGGCAGATGGTGCAAGAAAGTTGATCCCATGGCTGAATTTGAACAACATTCTTCTGTTGAGGAAGAAGAAGAAGAGGTTGCTGCACCAACACCTAAGGCACCCAAGCTAATGGGTGATGCTATCAAATCAGGGGCTACTGCATCTAAGCCCAAGGAAGAACCCAAGGCAGCATCAAAGGCCAAGACAACTCCAAATAGAAATACAAGGAGCATCCCAGCAGCTGAGAAGAACAAGGCCCCAGTGCCTGACACTGCAGAAGAAGAGGAAGGCCACGTTCTCAGAAAGTTGAAGCCCAAGATCCCAGACCACAATGATGCTCATCCTGTGGCTGAGGATATGAAGATCAGAAGAGACTCAGGACTGAGAAAGTGGAGAGCAGAGGATCCATATGCTACCAGGAGGAGGACTGCTGTTGACTACAGGTTCCACACTAAGGAACAATAGGACTTCTATGAGACAGTCTTATTGGACAAGAAGCCCATTGGGTGTGATATGAGATGGGTCGACTGGGAATACATCAAGGACAATGAAGAGCACTACCCTGGAGTGCAAGACAGCTTCAAGGCATGTGGAGTAGCTGACTTTGTTGGGCAGAAGCTCACAAAGTGGAATGAAGAGCTGATCATGCAGTTCTACTCCACATCACATTTTTATCCAGATGTCAGAATTGTATGGATGTCTGAAGGTACGAGGTACCAATCAACAGTTGCTGAGTGGGCACAGCTCATCAATGCCCCAGAGGAGCATGAGGATGACCTAGACATTTATGCTAAGAAGAAGATGGACCACAACTCTATGTCAAACATGTACAAGGAGATCCCAAACAAGGCACTTAATACTTTCAAGTTTGGATCAGTACATTATCTTCTATCAGGATTGCCAACCATCAATTGGATACTGAGGCACACCTTGTTGCCCAAGTCAGATGATCACAAGATGATCAGAGGCCATGCAATCAACTTGCTTCATATATTTGATGTGCCACAAAAGTTCAAAGTCATGAGCCTCATGGTAGAAACAATCAAGAGGACTGCAGCAGACCAGAAGAGGAGTTGTGGATATGCCCCTCAGATCCAGGAGCTGATTAACTCCAAGATGGGCATAGGCATATACCTCTTGGACAAGGAACATTTGCCTATTCATCCAGATTTTGAAGATAATGAAGTTGTGATGAACAAGGATGAACCATCTTCAGCCCATGCACAAGCATAGAAGGAGAAGGCAAGGAAGGAGAAAGCTGCAAAGATGCCAACTCAAGAGGAGGCATCTGAATATTTCTTGAAAACCAAGCAAGAGCAGATCAGTTACTTGATTGCATCCACCCTGAGGATAGAGAAAGGACTGGCCACCCTCAATCAGAATCAGGAGAGCTTAGAGAGAATCGTAGAACAAAAGTTCTATGACTTGGATGTCAAAGTGACAGAGATTCAGTCTGAAGTGGAGCAACTTCAAGATGATATGCAGGAGAGGAAAGGGAAGACTACCACTGATGCATTTGCCAGAGTGCCACGAGCTCAGAGGTCCAGTGCAGTGCCAGTTCCTGACACAAGAGCCACCGCCTCAGCTCCAGCCACAGCACCAGCCCAACCAGCTCCAGCATCTACTTCAGCTCCAGTGTAACGCCCTCGATGCGGCTATATCTCCCACGTGTCGAGGCACGACTTAGAGGCATAACCGCATTGAAAGCAATGTCGCAAGTGAGGTAATCTTCACACAACCCATGTAATACATAAGGGAAAGATACATAGTTGGCTTACAGTCGCCACTTCACAAAATACATAAATAAACATTCATCATCCAGATTACACTCAAGGTCCGACTACGGTACCAAAACGAAAGAAGACTACCCCAAATGCTACACAGATCCCCGATCACCCCGACTGGGCTCCACTACTGATCATCAGGAAAAGACACATAGTAACGGCCACATTCCTCGTCGAACTCCCACTTGAGCTCGGTCGCGTCACCTACATTGGCATCGTTGGCACCTGCAACTGTTTTGGTAGAATCTGTGAGTCACGGGGACTCAGCAATCTCACACCCGCGAGATCAAGACTATTTAAGCTTAAAGGTAGGATAGGGTTGTGAGGTGGAGCTGCAGCAAGCGACTAGCATATATGGTGGCTAACAACGCAAAAGAGAGCGAGAAGAGAAGCAAAGCACGGTCGTGAAGCTAGAAGTGATCAAGAAGTGATCCTAGAACAACCTACGTCAAACATAACTCCAACACCGTGTTCACTTCCCGGACCCCGCCGAGAAGACACCATCACGGTTACACACGCGGTTGATGTGTTTTAATTAAGGTCAACTTCGGGTTTTCTACAACCGTACATTAACAAATTCCCATCTGCCTCATAACCGCGGGCACGGCTTTCAAAAGATATTACCCTGCAGGGGTGTCCCAACTTAGCCCACTATAAGCTCTCACGGTCAACAAAGGATATTCCTTCTACCGGGAAGACCCGATCAGTCTCGGAATCCCGAACTACAAGACATCTCAGCAGTAATAAAACAAGTCCAGCAAAGCCGCCCGATTGTGCCGACAAATCCTGATAGGAGCTGCACATATCTCGGTCTCAGAGCACATCCGGATGAGCAGTCCGTACAACTAAAACCAAGTCTCAAGTTGCCCCGAGGTGGCGCTGCAAAGGGCTCTAGTTTGGACCAGCAATCGAAGGAGAACTGGCCCGGGGGGTTAAAAATAAAGATGACCCTTGAGTCTGCAGAACCCAAGGAAAAAAGGCTTAGGTGGCAAATGGTAAAACCAAAGTTGGGCCTTGCTGGAAGAGTCTTATTCAAAGTGAACTGTCAAGGGGGTCCCATAAATCACCCAACCGTGTAAGGAACGCAAAATCAAGGAACATGACACCGGTATGACGGAAACTAGGGTGGCAAGAGTGGAACAAAACACCAGGCATAAGGCCGAGCCTTCCACCCTTTACCAAGTATATAGATGCATTAATAAAATAAGAGGTATTGTGATATCCCAACAAGTAAACATGTTCCAACAAGGAACAACATCTCCATGTTCCAACAAGGAACAAACTTCATCTTCACCTGCAACTAACAACGCTATAAGAGGGGTTGAGCAAAGCGGTAACATAGCCAATCAACGGTTTGCTAGGACATGGATGGTTAGGGGCTGACATGGCGATATGGGTGGCATGATATAGCAAGTGGTAGGTATCGCAGCATAGGCATAGCAAAAGAGCGAGCATCTAGCAAGCAAAGATAGAAGTGATTTCGAGGGTATGGTCATCGTGCCTGCAAGGTTCTCAGAGTTGTCGAAAGCTTGATCCTCGTAAGCGTTCTTAACAGGTTCCTCGTTCACGTACTCGTCTCCCGGCTCTACGCAAGACAAGAGAACAAGCAAAGGAACAACTATCAACCACGATGCAATGCGCAAGCAACATGATGCAAAACATGGCATGATATGCGAGATGTGGTATGCAATGCATATGCGTGCTCCGGAAGGGAAAAGATGAACGAGGCATAATCTTGGCAAACCAAGTATGCCGCTGGAAAGATGAGGTGATTTCGGTTGAAATCGATATAAAGATCACCGGAATCGGATGCACGGTTTGAAATGACAAGCAAAACAAGAATGACAATAATCTGCCATTAACAGCATGATGCTACTTAGCAAGCAACAAGAAATTAAGCTACTGCACCAAAACATATCAACAAAACATATGAAAGTAATTTACTCAAGATGCTTGACAAAATATGAACACTGTGCTACGGCTAAATCACAACATAACAGGTTCAAACAAGCATGGCAAAAGTGCAAAAGATAACAGGTTCACAGACTTTATGAAAATAACAACATGCCAGAAATTAACATCAGGATGACATGTTTAGAGCAATAAAACAACATGCTAATGGATCAGGACATAGCAAAGTAAGGCACGGTATGAATCTACTCAAGGCACTTAACAAACGTCCCTTACTGACCATAAGCCAAAAAGGATCAGAAAATATAATAACACCCATGTCAATTAAGCAAGTTTCGTTACAGGTTTCAGACTTAGCAAAAAACTGGACATGTCAAAAATAGATAACAAGTAGACATGTTCGTCAGCTCGATGCACTCACTACAGAGCATTACATGATAATCTGAGCATACGTACATCAAGAAGACATGGCATAGAATCTAGACATGGCAAGAATAACATCATAGCATGCAAGGATCAACCACAACAAGCTTGGCAAAATCGAATAACATGTAAACAATCTGCCAGTAACATTTTATAGCAAAAGTAGAGCTCGATTGACTCAAGCTATGGCTCTCCATAAATACAAACAAAGGCACGGATAGATAGATCAAATCCATATGCTCAAAACACCCTTACTGATCATGCTCAAAAGAGGCATAGATCTCTTCGAAACAATATGAACACATGGCATAAAAATAACAGCAGGCACGGACTTGGTGAGAATACCAAGTCTCTGAAATCAGAAACATTAAGTACCCTAGTTTGCATGCTTGTGCTAGTCACCAGAAGGATCACAAAAATACATGGCATAAACCTCTAGAAAGATCGCATGGCATATTACAAAACTCATGTAGGACTCAACTTCATAGGATGCACACATCAATCATGGCAAAAATGAAAAAAGTGCATGTTCTACAACAGATCTGAAACTAACATCACATAGGCCTCTTCCAACAGCATTTTGGGCATCAAGAAGAGATCAAATGAAAATGACGCAATGAGGTGAAATGATGTACTCTTCGATACGAACAATTTGACATATTATACGCATGAAACGGAGCAATATACAGCAAGTTATGATGCGATGAACATGCGACAATTATGCAAAAATATCCGGGACTTGGTGGAATTTCGGGGTCGGGGAAAGTCAACCTCGCGGGCTCGCGGATCTGGATCGGGGCACGAGCTCGTCGGAGCTCGTTGCCGGAGAGGAAGGGGACGGCGCCGGCGAGGTAAGCCCGGGGCGGATCCGGCCACCGGGGCACCGGATCGGGTCGGCGGGACGGCGGGCGGCGCGCACGCGCACGGGGCGGCGGCGACGAACAGCGGAGGCGGTGGTGCGGCGCAGCGGGCGGCGCGGCGGCGGTCGACGGCGGTGGCGGCGCGGCAGGGCGCGGGGAGGCGCGGGAGTCGGCGGGAGCGAGGCGGCCGGGCGGCACGCGGGCCGGGAGGGCTGGCCTCGGGCCCGGGCGGGCCGGCGGCGCGGGAGGCGGCGGATGGCCACGTGGCGCGCGCTGATTCGCCGGGCTGCGGCGGCGCAGGTGTCCGGCCCGAACCGGACACGTCCGGTGGCGGCGGGAGAGATTGGACTAGGGTTAGGGTGGTTTTGATCCGGGATTTGAGGGGGGGATGCCTTTTTATAGGCAGAAGGAGCTAGGAAGCTCCAAATGGAGTGCGGTTTTCGGCCACGCGATCGTGATCGAACGGCGATGGACATGGGAGTGTCTTAGATGGGTTGTTGGGCTGTTTTGGAGGGGTTTTCGGCTGCAACACACATGAGGCCTTCACGGTTACCCGGTTAACCGTTGGAGTATCAAACGATGTCCGAATGACCCGAAACTTGACAGGCGGTCTACCGGTGCTATACCAAGGCCGCTTGACAAACCTCGGTCCATTCTGAGAAGGTTTTATACCCGCTCTCGGAAAAAGGTAAAAGAGGACGCCGGGGAACATAGGAGCGCCGGATTGCAAAACGGACAACGGGGAAAATGCTCGGATTCATGAGACGAACACGTATGCAAATGCGATGCACATGATGACATGATCGGAAATGCATGACATGAACAAAATGCAAAATGACGGGAAACCCAACCACGGAGGGAAAATCATATCACATAGCCGAAAATGGCAAGAGTTGGAGTTACAATTATGGCAAGTTACATCCGGGGTGTTACATCCAGCTCCAACCACGTCTAAAGAAGCCTTCGTCCTTGGAGTGATCCAGACTCCACCACCACCAGAAGATCAAGCCTGAGTGTCGATTTAGCACTATGCATTTTCTAGGAACTTTTTGGTAACTTGTTGCCAAAGGGGGAGAAAAATGTATAGATCATAGGCTTCGAGAGAGAGAGTGTTGTTTTTCTCTCTTGCTTTATTTGGTGGTTTTTCAAACATTGTTTGCTTTTGGTCGAGACACTTTGATATGCTTGTGAGACATTGATGATCATGTGTTTGATCATAAGCTACACTTATGCATGCTTGATATATCTTATCTATCTTATGTGATCATTCACTTTTCCTTGGTGATGAGTGCATGTATTTCATTATTATCATTTTGAGCGCTCCGCCAAGATGTATGTGACATGGAAGAGTAACCCATAATTCTAACTCTTTGTGCATTTGTAATCCAAATCAAATTTTTAAATATGCACAAATTTAGGGGGAGCTCTTACTTATCACATACTTCTCAAAGCGACGATATAATTCATTCTTATTATCATTTGTCGAAGCTTTGATCTATATGTTGTCATCAATTACCAAAAAGGGGAGATTGAAAGTGCAACTATCCCTAGGTGGTTTTGGTAATTCATAACAACATATAGCTCATTGAGCTAATGCTATTCCAAGACAATTATTTCAGGAAAGCTCAATGATTGGCATGGCATGGATGGTGAAAGTGGAACCCTCAAAATGCTAAGGACAAAGGATTGGCTCAAGCTCAAAAGCTCAAGACTCTTCATTTTACATTTTAGTGATCCAAGATCACATTGAGTCCATAGGAAAAGCCAATACTATCAAGGAGGGATGAGGTGTTGCTTAATGAGCCTTTTGCTTCATGTGCTTAATGATATGCTCCAAAATCCTCAGCTACTTTCCCATATCCACAAATGACCTAAACCCTAAGCCAAACTCGGTCCTACCGATTCTTTCTATCTGGCGCCACCGAGTTTCACATATCATAAGCCACTGCCAAACCCTAGCAAATCGGTTCTACCGATAGGGATCCCGGTCTTACCGAGATGGGATTGCAATTTCTCCTTTCCGTAACTTTCCGGTCTCACCGAAAGAGCGGATCGGTCCCACCGAGATTGCAATGTAAACTCTCTATTTCCCTTTTGTAACTTTTTAGTCTCACCGAAAGAGCAAATCGGTCCCACCGAGTTTACCTGACCAACTCTCTGGTTAGCCTATTACCAAAATCGGTCTCACCGAGTTTGTGTAATCGGTCTCACCGAGATTACGTTATGCCCTAACCCTAACCATATCGGTCCTACCGAGTTGCATGTCAGTCCCACCGAAAATCTCTAACGGTCACTAGGTTTACTATTTCGGTCCGACCGAGTTTGTTGATTTGGTCCCACCGAGATTGGTAAATTGTGTGTAACGGTTGGATTTTGTGTGGAGGCTATATATACCCCTCCACCTCCTCTTCATTCGTGGAGAGAGCCATCAGAACACATCTACACTTCCAACTCATATGTTCTGAGAGATAACCACCTACCCTTGTGTTGAGTCCAAGATATTCCATTCCTACCATATGAATCTTGACCTCTAGCCTTCCCCAAGTTGCTTTCCACTCAAATCTTCTTTCCACCAAATCCAAATCCTGTGAGAGAGAGTTGAGTGTTGGGGAGACTATCATTTGAAGCACAAGAGCAAGGAGTTCATCATCAACACACCATTTGTTACTTCTTGGAGAGTGGTCTCTCCTAGATTGGCTAGGTGTCACTTGGGAGCCTTCGACAAGATTGTGGAGTTGAACCAAGGAGTTTGTAAGGGCAAGGAGATCGCCTACTTCGTGAAGATCTACCGCTAGTGAGGCAAGTCCTTCGTGGGCGATGGCCATGGTGGGATAGACAAGGTTGCTTCTTCATGGACCCTTCGTGGGTGGAGCCCTCTGTGGACTCACGCAACCGTTACCCTTCGTGGGTTGAAGTCTCCATCAACGTGGATGTAGGATAGCACCACCTATCCGAACCACGGGAAAAACATCCGTGTCTCCAATAGCGTTTGAATTCTCCAAACCCTTCCCTTTACATTCTTGCAAGTTGCATGCTTTACATTCCGCTGCTCATATACTCTTTGCATGCTTGCTTGAATTTTCTGATGATTGCTTGACTTGTCCTAAAAGTTGCTAAAATCTGCCAAGAACTAAAATTGGGAAAAGGTTAAGTTTTTATTTGGTCAAGTAGTCTAATCACCCCCCCCCCCTCTAGACATACTTCCGATCCTACAGCGGTGCCTCGACATTAGCCGAGCTTGACGGCATCACGGTAACTAAGCCTCTCGGTCGGTGACTTCATCTCCTTGCCTTTGACTAGGCATCCCTGACGCCCTACATGTTTTCGCAGGGCGCCGCCGACGTTCCTTGCACTCTCCTGCACTTCGTGGGCGGTGAGTTGGTCGATGTCGCCAAGGGCAGAATTGTTCAACCGGGCAACCCCATGTTCCACGGTAATCCGATGCCACCCACAATGTATAGGGTTGAAGTGGTTCGGGTGCTGCCAGGTTGCAACGAGCTGTTACCTCCGATTCGACCCGCTGGGTCCGACGAAGAAGATGAGATGACCCTCAGCGCCTGCATAAGCTGGCCCCTGCTTTGGCCGGAGAGCCATATTCGTTTGGGGGCGGGGGACACCACCCACAGACAAGACCGGCAGTCATGCCGACGCCAAGCCATGGCAAGAACGCCGCAACACTACCGGACATGCCGGACATCCCTATGGCACAGGATCCGGACATGCATATGGCATAGGATCCGGACGATGACGACAACGGTACATTTACCAACGTCGATAAGTACTTTGAAGAACATGGGTACGATGACGAGTTCTGCGGGCCTCCTTCTCAAGAACCCAACCAAGACGACCGCGATCTACCTGGTACATCGGAGAAACCCAGTTGCAACAGGCGTCGTCTGGCGTTCAGTTCTCAGGAGACGCCTCCAGCTGCCGCCTTCACCGAGCCTCAGATAGCTGAGGTGCGAAATATTATCAGCCCCAACACGCTCAAGAAGGCGGTCTGTGAGCAGAACTCGGTCCCATTACAACAGATCAAGAAGAAGAGCCGGAAACAGAAGACTAAAAAGGGCGCTGGTGCGGGCCAGTCGGCACCGAGTACGATCCGTGCTCAGGACGGGCCACCTTCACCTAAGGATATCTCGAGGAGGGTGCATGTGGCGGGTAGGGCGATGCTACCGACAAATATGCTCAATGCTGCAAACGGTGCTATGTGGAGTCTGCACGACAGTGTTCTTTCTTGGGAGAAGCGGCGTCTAAGAGAGAATGATATGGCATACCTGGTTTTCGTGGCCAAGGTGCCAGAGGGCAAGGGCTTTGTGGATGGCGACATCGGGGGTACGATCGTCCTGCGGTTTGATGACATCTTTGCTATGTTTAACCTTCATCCGCTGCACTACACCTTCGTTTGGTTGTTTTCGCTGAGTATGGAGATGCGGATCATTAGAGACAAGACCCCGGACATCGTCATCGTCGACCCCTTCTACATGCGTGCCAAGCTCTTGAGCAGCGCTGGGGACCGCCAAGTCGCGAGTTCACACCTCGTAGGCATCATTCTGGCAAACCCAGATAAGGATAACTTCCTTGTGTCTTACTTTCCTGAGTAAGTCATCCCTTAACCGCCCCGTAACATATGATTTCTTAGATTTCGATCGTTATTTTTTTTCTAACATTCCGTGTTCTATGCAGTGACACACATTGCACACTCATCCTCTTAAGCCCGAAATATTCCATGGCCACGTATTTCGACCCGAACCTTGACTCCAAGATAGACTACACAAATATCAAGAAACTTCTTGATGATGTTCTCCCCGTCTACGCCAAATCTGGAGGCACCTTCACCGGGGCAGTTCGTAAGTACGGCAAGCACGTGTTCGCCCACAATACGACGTTCTGCTGCATCAAGCAGCCGCCTGGTGGTCAGAAGGATGCCTACTACGCCCTCCATCACATGCGAGCGATCGTAAGGGACCATCATCACCTTCTGCTACCAGATAATGTCAAAGATTGGGCCGCGAGCTTGTCGGCAATCCAGGACGCGGACATCAGACAAGAATTCTTTTCCATCCAGTCGGAATTTGCGGACATCATCCATCAAGATGTCCTTCATACCTCGGGGCAGTTCTTCCTCAGATATCAACCGTCCAACATTGAGATAGACAGAATGCTACAAATGCAGGCTGACAACGACCGCGATTTCATGACCATCACGACAGACGGCGGCTTCATCCACGCTCCTGTCCATGAGTCGAGTCGAAAGTAGTGATGTGTAGTTCTGAAACATTGATTGACTCATGTTTGTAATTAAACTTTAATGAATTGTATGTCTCTTTGGTTTGGACAGTCGTTCAGCTTAGATGTAATCGATGCTATTTATTAGTAGGACCATGAATCGTGCTATTAATGTCTTGCTTTTCTCTTCCGATCCTTTTGTTGCATACTTATATATTACTTATGTATGTATTGTCTGTTGTTTGGCTTGTGCATAGAGATGACGTCGTATGTCATGTACAAGGGTAAGGTTCCCGGAGTCTACGATGACTGGGAGGAGTGTCGGAGACAGGTTCACCATTTCAGCGGTAACAGTTACAAAGGCTACACCACTAGGGCGGAGTCGGAATCTAGATACGCCCGCTATCTAGCGGGAGAGAGGAGGGAGCGTTGGAGGAACCGGATGAAGACCAGTTTCATCGCGATGATGCTCATCGTGATGACGGCAGCTCTCTTCTATGTGATGGTAGTTTAGATGATCGATATCGACTTGTAATGTTGTAAGTGCATCTAGTGCCCCTTAGTGATTTTGGTGTATTGAAGACTTATAGCTTAAAGATCTAATGTGTTTATGAGTGTACACAGGTATATAAGTCTATGAGAAGTTTGATATTTACAGACAAAGTCAACCCCTAAAAATGAAGTTCTTCGACTGAAGACTTTGATATACCAAAGACTTCCTGAAGACTTTGAAAGTGAAGAAATTGGTGTGACCTTGAAGACTTGGTATTCATTCGAGGAACATGAAGCGTGAAGACTTTTGTTTTCATAGTTTCATTTCTTCTTTCTTGAGTCATAGGAAACACCGTACTGTTAAAGGGGGTCGAGGAAATACTAAGGAAAATTTCCATTTGATGCTCAACTCAAATCCTACACCTACCAATCCCTTCGAGTGAAGCCATTGGAAATATCATACAGTTCAGTCACTTTCTTCAGTGACAGAGACGTAGTTCTTCTGGTCACTGAGGAATTTGTCCTGACTGAGGAGTTAGGAATTCGCCAGTGCGGATTGCCTACACTGTGAGGAACATGATAGCCCTGAGGAATTTGTACCTCAAATTTCCGACCGTTGTTGTGCTACGCGCCAACTGTCCCGAAATATCTTATCCATCCAACGGTCATATCATTGAAGGGCATTTATGTCTTATCATGTCGGGCTGCTCCCTAGGCTATAAATAGCCGCCCCCTACAACCACTAGCTGGTTGGCTACTCCGAGAGAAACTGACACTTGTCATTTGAGAGCAACCCATCCTCCGAGGACTTTGAGCGAAAATCATCAAGTGAGGAAAATCCAAAACCCAAACCCAAACACCTACAAACCCAAAGTGATTGAGCATCACTGAAGAGATTGATCCTGTGTGGATCCGACGCTTGTTACCTTTGAAGACTGTGCTTCTTCCAGACGGTTAGGCGTCATGGTCTAGAGCATCCAAGAGGAATTGTGGATCGCCGAGTGACCGAGTTTGTTAAGGTTCGGAAGTCACCTGAAGACTTACCACGAGTGATTGGACGAGGACTGTGTGTCCTTAGTTCAAGGAGAATACGGTGAGAACTTGGTGTCCCGAGCTGCGTGCTCAGGACTGGCTGTCTGGGACTGTGTGTCTTCGAGTTTAAATACTCAGCCGCTCCAACCAGATGTACAACTGAGACAGCAGTTGGAACTGGTCTACCAAATCATTGTCTTCACCAAGCTTACTTGTTCCATTTCCTCAACTCTTTCATTTCCTCAGTATTGTGCTGCTTGTTTGTCATATCTGTGTTTGAAGACTTTGACTGAAGACTTTCTCAATTTCCTCAGTTCAAATTCTTCAGTCTGTTTGTCTTCATTTTGTGTTATCCTGTGTTTACGCTTTCCGTACTCTATGCTAGTCTTCATTTCACCATGATGACCATGCTTGTGTTCTGCTTTGTTTTCATCTGAGTACTTATTCTGCTGCTAGTAGTTCTTCGCTAAGGAATTTCCTCACTAGCTAATTCCTCAGTGAAGAATTTCATAAAAATCGCCTATTCACCCCCCCCCCTCTAGTCGATATAACGCACTTTCAATTGGTATCAGAGCAAGGTACTCCCTTGTTCTGTGTGATTTTGGTTTAACCGCCTGGAGTTTTAGTTATGTCGACCGCAGGTATGATCAAGGTCTCTCTGCTGGGTGTCCTACCTTCGATGGGACGGACTACCCTACTGGAAGAATAAGATGAGAATGCATCTTGAGGCAATTGATAACGATATCTGGTATGTTGTGGAAAATGGTGTTCCCTCAGTCACACCTTCTCTGAATGCTGCTGATGTGAAGAGATTCAAGCAACTCGACTCTCAAGCGAAGAATATCATATGTGGCCATCTGAGCAAAGGACAGTACGGAAGAGTGAGTGCTTTGGAGACTGCTAAGCTTATCTGGGATAGGCTGTCCAAAGTCAATGAAGGAGTTTCAACTCAGCGTGACTCTCGATTTGATGTTCTTCGCAATCTCTTCAACCGCTTCAAAAGACTCGACAATGAAAATGTTCAGCAAACCTTCGATTGCCTCACTGACATCTCAAATGAGCTTCAAGCACTTGGTGCCACTGACATCACCAACCATGAGGTAGTGAAGAAATTGCCGAGGTCACTTGATTCCTCATTTGATACTCTGGCACTGATGATACAAGAGCGTGCTGATTACAAGTCACTTGACCCCGCTGATATCCTCGAGAGGCTAAATACTCATGAGTTCCAGCTTGCTGAAAAGAGAGATCTCTATGGTTTGAGCTACGGCAGATCACGTGCACTGAAGGCCAAGGCAATATCAGAATCCGAAGATGAAGACTTTGGTAGCAGCCTTGGCGACCCTGAAGAACTAAGTCATGATCTAGCGCTGCTTGTGAAGAAATTCCAAAAGTTCTCAAGACGTGGTCGCTTTGGGGACCCTCAAAGAGCAATTATTTCTCATCCAGTGACTACAAGAGAAGGCTTTGTCACAAGTGCAAGAAGCCTAGACACTACATTCAAGATTGTCCTCAGTGGGAAAAGGAATCAAAGAAGAAGAAATACAAGGATTACAGTTCTGATGATGCGAAGAAAAAGAAGAAATCCTCAAAATCTTCATCATCAAGATCCTCGAAGTCTTCGTCTCACAAGAAGAGCAGCTCCAAGAAGGCTCGGGCATTCATTGGCAAGGAAATGGACTCTGAGGCTGAATCTGAAGAAAATGAGGAAGAAGAGGAATCTGATGATTCCGAGTCTGGTGTGGCGAGCCTAGCCCTCGCTACTGCATTCGTCAGCAAGTCCATCTTCACCTCTGAAGAAAGTGATCTCACCAACAAGGCTGATGAAGGCAGTGATGACTACGCTGCCACCTATTGCTTCATGGCAAAAGGTGCCAAGGTACTCAAATATGACTCCTCTGAATCTAGTGAGGATGAATCTGATGAAAATCTTAAGCCTAGCTACTCTAAACTTGCTAAGATTGTTGTGCAACAACAAAAGGCTTTTGAAAAGGTTCAAAACATGCTAGACAAAAGTGATGATATGTTGGGTGAAGAAATGGATCGCACTAAAGCCTTAACTGAAAGTCAGAGACTTCAGACCAGGTTTGACAACCTTCAAGGTCATCATAACACTCTCTTATCTGATCATGAGAAGCTTTCTTATGAATTTTTTCAAAAGAAGCAAGATCTTGAGAAGCTAAGAGTGAGTTATGAAGATCTTCAAAAGGAGCGTGATTCATTACTTGCTCAACAAATCAGCGCTGCTCAAGAAGAATTTATTCCTCCATGTTTGAAATGCATTGAACGAGAATCTGCTAATTCTTCACCTGAATGTTCAAATGCTTCTAATGTTACAAATTCTTCACATGCCTCTGCTATCACTAATTCCTCATCTGAGGACATTGCTAGTATCACTGACGATGTAGGGCTGAAGGAATTGTACATGACAGGCATGTACGAAAGCCCCAAAGGGCATCAGACTCTTTGTGATGTGCTTAAAAAGCAGATCCTCAACAGGAACCCTAGGAAAGAGGGTATTGCCTTTGAGAGGAAACTCAATGCTGATGGTACATATTGGAAGCCTGAGCAGTACCCCAAAACCTCATGGGTTGCTGCAAAGGGACCTCCAGTTGATCCATCTAATTTATCTGGTTATACATGTGAATCTTCTCATTCTTCTGATGAGTCATTTGACTCCAACTATAAATTGTTCAAAAATCAGAATGGTGAAGTATTTGCTAGATATGTTGGCACTAACTGCAGGAATGGCTCCCCTGTGAAGAAAATCTGGGTTCCCAAAAGGTGCCTTGAAAGTCTTCAGGTGAATGTCCTCATGGCACCACCTGTGAAGAATAGGAACCCCAGATCAAATTCTTCATATGGATCCAAGTCCTCATATGGACCATATTCCTCAACGGGATCAAATTCCTCACATGGATCAAAGTCCTCATATGAACATCATCGTGCTAACAACTCTGTTTCGCAGGGAAGAGCCAAGGGCTATGAATATGAGCATTATTCTTCTAATTATTATGTTCATAAGTCCTCGAAGAATTTCTCTGCTTATTCATATGCTTACCCTAACCACTCTTATGTGAAACAAAATGGATTTGCCTCTATGCCACCATTCTCATATGGAGCTCGCAGAGTGATGAACTCTTTGCCACCCCTTCAGATGTGGGTGGTGAAGAAAAAGAACTAATCTCTTATGCAGGGTCAGGTCTCCAGACGTACTATAACGTCTGAAGAATTTGCTGGGGACCTGACAAAATGCCTGAAAGGACGCAGGCTAATCGTGAAGAAATGAATTTTCATTTCTCACGTCCTCACACTACTATATCTATTTTACTGCTTGATGAAATTGATTTGATGAATTGTGATATCATATTCTTCACTGCTGAAGTATATGAGGTTCGTAAGTTGCACTAATTCATCTGCAGGATGATCAACCCAAAGCCACTAAGTGGGCCCTCGATAGCGGATGTACAAATCACATGACTGGTGACAAGAATCTATTGATGAATGCTCCCTTATCGTCATCACATCTGAAGCATATCATCTTCGCTGAGAAAAGCAAAAGTCAGGTATTGCGTCTAGGTAAGGTTGCTATCACAAAGGATCGACACATGGACAAATTCATGCTTGTTGAGTCCTTAGGATACAACCTTATGTCTGTCTCAATGCTTTGTGATCTTGATATGGTTGTTGTCTTTGGCAAGTATCGTTGTGTTGTGATTATGGAAGCTGACAATTCCAAAGTCTTCGAAGGCTTTAGGAGAGGAGACTTGTATATTGTTGATTTCTATGCAGATTCACAACCAGCCGTGTGCCTACTCGCAAAAGCTTCAGAAGGATGGCTATGGCATCGACGACTTGGTCATGCAGGCATGAGGAATTTGCACACGCTTGCAAAGAAGAAGCATGTCATTGGCATTGAGAATGTCAAATTCCTCAAGGATCACTTATGCGGTGCCTGTGAAGCTGGAAAGATGACCAAGGCCAAGCATCCAGCAAAGACTATCATGACCACCACTCGTCCCTTTGAATTGCTTCACATGGATCTCTTCGGTCCTAATCATTATTCTTCTGTTTCAAATGAAGCATCTCAATATGGCTTTGTTATTGTTGATGATTACTCTCGTTACACATGGGTACACCTTGTTTCTTACAAACATGAAGTGCAGGAAGTCTTCAAACGATTTTCCTCAAGGGATTCAACCAACATTGGTGTAAAGATCAAGCACATCAAAAGTGACAATGGCACTGAGTTCAAGAATTCTGGTCTCGATGACTATCTTGATGAACTTGGTATTACTCATGAGTTATCTGCTCCTTATACTCCTCAACAGAATGGCGTCATGGAGTGCAAGAACAGGACTCTTGCTGAGATGGCTCGCACTATGCTCGATGAGTACAAAACCCCTCGTCGTTTCTGGGTTGATGCAATTGATACTGCGTGCCATATCATCAATAGAGTATATCTTCACAAATTCTTCAAGAAGACTGCCTATGAACTCCTCACTGACAAGAAACCAAATGTGAGTTATTTCAAAGTCTTCGGTGCTAAGTGCTGGATTAGAGATCCTCATCACAACTCTATATTTGCACCGAAAGCACATGAAGGTTTTATGCTTGGTTACGGAAAGGACTCGCACACCTACAGAGTCTTCAACAATGTTCTTCACAAGATTGTTGAAACTGTAGATGTGCGGTTTGATGAAACTAATGGCTCGCAAAGAGAGCACCTACCTTCTGTGTTAGATGAACCAGCACCTGAGGATTCTATCAAGCACAAGGCTACTGAAGATGTCATTCCTACTGAAGAATCTGCTGGAGAATTCATTCCAGAACGTGAAGAACGTCGAGCTGATGCATCTGAAGAAAATGCTGAGGAAATTGATGCTGAACAAAATGCTGATCAAATTCCTCAACGACAACCAGCTCATCCTCGCGTTGCAAAAGAAGTGCAAGTGGAGAAGATCATCGATGACATTAGAGCACCGGGTCCTCTCACACACTCAAAAGCTTCACACTTATCTAACTTTTGTGGGCACTTTGCTTTTGTCTCTATCACAGAGCCCACTAAGGTAGATGAAGCATTTCTGGAGCCTGAGTGGATTCAGGCCATGCAAGAAGAATTACATCAGTTCAAGCTCAAGAACGTCTGGGAACTGGTCAATCGTCCAGATCCTCGCAAGCATAATATCATTGGCACAAAATGGATCTACCGCAACAAGCAAGATGAAAATGGCCTTGTGGTGAGGAATAAGGCACGTCTAGTAGCTCAAGGCTACACACAGTTTGAAGGAGTTGATTTCGATGAAGCTTTCGCACCTATTTCTAGACTTGAGGCTATTCGCATATTACTTGCTTATGCTAACCATCATGATATCATCTTATATCAAATGGATGTGAAAAGTGCATTCCTCAATGGTAAGCTTGAGGAAGAAGTATATGTTGCTCAACCCCTAGGTTTTGAAGATCCAAAGAATCCTGACAAAGTCTTCAGACTCAATAAGGCCCTCTATGGCCTCAAGCAAGCCCCACGGGCGTGGTATGATACTTTGAAGGAATTCTTCATGAAGAAAGGCTTCACACCCGGTTCACTCGATCCTACTCTCTTTACTAAGTCTTATGGTGGTGAACTGTTTGTGTGCCAAATATATGTTGATGATATTATCTTTGGCTGTACTGACCAACGTTATAGTGATGAATTTGCCTATATGATGAGTGAAGAATATCAAATGTCTATGATGGGAGAGTTGAAATTCTTCTTAGGTCTTCAAATTCGTCAACAGTGAAATGGCTTATTCATATCTCAGGAGAAATACCTAAAGGATGTCCTGAAGAAATTCGGCATGCAAGATTGCAAAGGCATCAAAATTTCTATGCCCACAAATGGTCAACTATGCACTGATGAAAATGGTATTGACTTCGATCATAAGGTATACCGCTCCATGATTGGCTCTTTATTGTACTTATGTGCATCTTGGCCAGATATAATGCTTAGTGTTTGCATGTGTGCCCGATTTCAAGCTGCACCGAAGGAATCACACCATAAGGCTGTGAAGCATATTCTTCGATATCTAGCTCACACACCAACACTAGGATTATGGTATCCCAAGGGCTCGGATTTTGATCTCATTGGATATTCTGGCTCTGACTATGCTGGTGATCGCGTGGACCGCAAGTCAACATCTGGTACATGTCATTTCCTCAGACGATCCTTGGTCTGTTGGTCCACGAAGAAACAGAACTACGTATCACTGTCTACTGCTGAAGCTGAGTACATTGCTGTTGGTTCTTGCTATACTCAACTGCTATGGATGAAGCAAACACTCAAGGACTATGGCATCAACATGAAGAATGTGCCTCTCCTCTGTGACAGTGAGAGTGCCATCAAGATTGCTCACAACCCAGTTCAGCACTCGAAGACAAAGCACATTCAGATTCGTCATCATTTTCTTCGCGATCATGTGTTGAAGGGCGACATTTCTATTGAGCATGTGAAGACTGAAGAATAGCTAGCCGATATCTTCACCAAGCCCTTGGATGAGAAGAGATTTAGCAAGTTGCGGTGTGAGCTAAATATCTTAGAGTCTTCGAATGTACTTTGAAAAGGCACTCATCCTAACACTTATGCAAAATTGATGACTTAGATGTGCAACACATGAAGAAACGTTTTTCTTCAATCAATGAAGAATAACACTCTAAGTGTGAAGAAATTAATGAAGAATTTGATTCTCAGAACCCTACGACAATTGTATGCGGTGTTTGAAATCAGCATTCTTATACGGTGGGTCACGCCACCACAAAAGTTGAAAATCTTCAATTTAAGTTTTTCCTCAGTTTGAAATTCCTCAGTTGTTCAAATTCTTCAACTTTTCAAAATCTTCACTGTTTTTGTCGTTTTTATTCATTGGCTATATATATATATATATATATGTGTGTGTGTGTGTGTGTATGTGTGTGTGTGTGTGTGTGTGTGTGTGTGTGTGTGTGAGTTTATGTCCTCTACAGCATTCACTTATGGCTATTTCTTCAAGTTAGTGTTTTTCTGCTAAGTGAATGTGATCGGACCCTTTCCCCTCTATGCTATACTCAATCCAATCTATTCACAAATTCTTCATGTGCGTTCTATTTGAAACTCGTTCAAAATCTTCACTGTGTCCTTGTCAGCTGAAGAAATTGCGAACGGAACTTCTAAACTAATATTATCCGAATTTTCGGTTTTACCGCTCAAACCGTTCCGCATCCCAAGATGCATTATTCTATTCACCCACGATCTTACACGATCTCCACTACACTGTACGTGGGTGACACATGTCGTGCGAAGGATAAGGGTCAGGGGCACGTTCGTCCCAAATCTTCGGGCGAACAGTTTTTCACTGCTACTATAAATACCCCCTCACCCCTTCCTCACTTCTTTTACTCCGCTCGAACTCTCTCTCCCGCTCGAGCTTCCCAAACCCTAGCGCCGCCGCTACTCCATCATCGCCGATGAGGAAGAGCTTCACTGCCTCGACCTCGTCGCCGTCGTACTCGCACCGACCGCGGAAATCTTCACCTCCGCAGCCGCCGTAGACGTCTTTCTCTGCCGAGTTAGGGCGTGGAAGATCTACAACGACGAACTCCACTGTTTCACCTCACTGTTCGTCGTGTTCTTCATTCAGGGTAATTAAAAGCTACTTTTACTGCCCTCTTTGATTCAAAATTTTCTACAAAATCTTCAAAGGTGTTTTATTCTTCAAATCTTCACACACTAAACATCTCACAAAATCTTCAAAGTTGTTTTGATTCAAAGACGCATCTAGTCAAATTCCTCAAACTTGTTCTTTTTGAAAAACCCTCTGAGAACGCATATGACCTCTCCAAATTCCTCGCAACTATACTCTATTCACAGGTACACATGTCCGCTGCTGAATCACTAGATTCTCATCAACTTAACTCATTTGCAGCATTCCTCGAAGAAAAGCTGCATACTTCTTCAGAGAATTCTATTGTTCAAATTCCTCAGCTGAAGAATATGGCAGATGGTAAGAGGCCGCAGAAAGGAGGAAAGAAACCTGAGGTCATGACTGTGTTTGAAATCCCTGAGGACATTTACAAAGAGTACTGCACGCCTGACGAAGCCAAGTTTGGCAAAGAGACCAAAAATCAGCGCAAGGTGCGCATTCAAAGGATAGAACGGAGATGGGCAAGAGAATGGAGGGAGTACAGATATGTCACTCCAAAGTACATAAGGAAATTCGCTCTCAACCCTCCATGCCCAAGAGCCCCATTGGCACCTGGCCAAGTGGCTGATCCCACTAGCGTCAAACGCGGTGAGGATTTTCCTGAGGAATGGGCAAGGCGTCAAGCCAAGTTGGCAAGACAAGCCAAAGAAGCAGTGAAGAAATTCAACGAAGATTCTGCTGCTGCTGCTGCCACTGAGGCCTATGACAAGCCGAGGAAATCAATGGCATAGAAGCCCGCTCAAAAGCCAAGTGCTTCACCAACTGCGCCCTCACGGCCAGGAACTTCAAAATCTTCAAAGCAAATTCCTCAAGCTGCTCCAGCTCCTCCACAATCCTCAGCTGTCCCGACAAGTTCCTCAGCTGCACCAAGTTCCTCAGCTGGACCCTCTCTACTGAAGAAAAAGGCTACTGCTGGACGAGGTCCTCGCCCAAGTCCTAAGAAGAAGCGGGTTGTCTTCAATGTGTCGTCTGAAGAAGATGAGGCTGATGAAGAAGAACTTGCAGGAATCATCAGGGACAGACAAGAAAGGGCCGCTAGAGCCAAAGGCACACCTGTGCTGCTGCTGTTGGATCCAAGAGCGATCCTAGACTACATTGATCTCTGGCACAAGGACCCAAACACTCCTATGCCAGACTTCAAGCTGACACCGGGCCAAAGTCACATGCTGACTCATTTCATCCAAGAGGAGAAATGGAAATATGATAGGGCCAGAGAGATCAAGAAATCGTAGTACAGAAAAGAGAAACTGCTGAAGAAAAATGTTGTCAAGATGCAGGCTGACATCAAGGCCCTCAGCGAAAAATTTGACTCATACTATGCTGATTGGAAAGGAGCCAAAGTCAGGTTTGTGAAACTGACTGAAAAGTTCACCAATGTTGCAGCCCCATCGCAACAAGAAGTTCCTCAAGCTGAAGCTTCTGCTCAGCCAACTGAAGAACATGCCAGCACCGCTGATGATTTTCAGGCAGCTGAAGAAAATGCTAGTTCCAGGGCTGATGACTCCATCCCAGCCGCTGAAGAAACTGCTAGGGCATCCACTAGTGGTGCGCCTGAAGAAACTGAAGAAGCCAGGGCAACTGCATCAGTTGCGCCTGAAGAAATACAAACAGATTCCTCAGCTCCACCTGCGCCTACACCAACTCCTATCCTTCCATCTGCATCAGATGTGAAGAAGACCAAGGCTGCAGAACAAGCTGCAATGAAGAAAAGGAAAGCATCAAGTGCTTCAGAATCTTCAGCTCCAAAGAAGATGAAGCCTATGACCAGCTCTTTTGAAAATCCCATTGATGATGTTCCAATTTCAACCATGCCATCAAAGGACCTTGTTCCTTTTGATGAGGACTATGAGATCCCAAGCGGATCAGATGAAGAAACTCAATTTGCTGCTTCCTCAGAGCAGATTGATGAGGAAATTAAAGTGGATACAATCCCTTCAACCCCGGTGGTATGATCACCAATGCCTCAGTTTACTGCTGAAGAGGCTGGTGTTGAAGAAATTGATGATGAAGACGTGGACATTGGCAGCACAACGCCAGTGATGAATGATGACTTTTGGGAAAGTCAGCATCCCAACTCTCCACTCTTCACTCCACTGCAGCAAATTCCTCACTCTCCTGCACCAATAGTTCAAATGGGATCTGAAGAAACTCATCCCACCTCACCTGACCGTGAAGACATTCCAGCCACTAGTGCTGAAGAAACTTCTGCTGCTGACCATGTGACTGCACCTGAGGAGGAACCAAAAATTCCTCAGCCTGAAGAACCTGAGCTCGCGATTCCTAAGGTCGTGATGCAACTCACTGACACACCTCTGCTAAAGCCAAAGGATCCATTCTCAAGGAAGCAAAAGTTCAAAGCTGAAGACTTCTTTGGCGAGCATGTGTTCTTCACTGATTGCAATCCATATGATTCTGCTCGCATAAGGAAGAGGCGTTTCTGGACTGCTAGTCAAGCCAACTTCTATTCCTCAGTGCTGTTCAACAAAGACAAAGTCTTCGATCATGCACATATTCCTCATGTGGATATGGAGTCTCTGCCGTGCTTCGAGCCAGTCCTCAGTGTTCTTCACGACGTTGGACTGCTTAACTTCTGCACTGACATCTGTGATTGGAATGAAGAACTCATTCTTCAGTTCTACGCAACGCTGCACATCACAGGCGATTCTGAAGATGTGAATTCATGCGTTCTGGACTGGATGACAGAGAACACTCACTACAAGGCACCAACGTCTGAATTCCTTCGTGCCCTTCCACTAAGTCCTCCCATTGAAGATGCACGTTGTGTTTACAATGAACCTGAGCTTTCAAATCACTACATGCAACTTCTGATGAAGCCTTTGAAGCCAGGGCAGGCCTCTAGAACCAATTTCCTCGTCAAGGAATTGCTCTATGTACCTCGGACTGTCCATCGCATACTGACGAAGACATTGAGTCCTATCAAAGGCCATGACTCAAATGATGAAGAAGTCGTTGGCATCATGAAGAATCTGCTTTTCAACATCATTCATGGCGTTCCCGTCAACTTCCATGATTTCTTCATGAGGACTCTGGCCAATATTGCCATGTCACCATTTGAGCTGAAGCCTTATGCGCCATGGATTATGAGATTCATCAGGACAAGGTCTTCACTCAACTACAAAGCTGACACTCTAAACCACTGCAGCTACTTGCCTCCAATTGAAGTCCTCAAAAGGACATTTTCCTCAGTTGATGACAAAGGCAAGGCAACTGCTGTGATAGATGAAGGCATTCGTCCATTGGATGGTCAATTTCGCATGGCTGCATCCTATTCCACCAATGATGACTCTGCCACACATGACTCTGTCGCCAACACTGCCAAGCAAAATCCCCAAGCCACAACACCCAGGGTGATGACTGATCGTGAGTTACTCCTCAGTCTTCATCAGAAGGTTGATCGCAATCACAAATGGGTCAAGCGTCAGTTTGGTTCAATTATTCACAACATGACTTCAACACGCAATGTAGTGAAGAAAAACCACTACTACCTCCATGAAACCCTCAACCGCACCTGGGCTGTTCTGTCTCAAGTTTACAGCGCCGAAGATCTGAAGAAAATGGGTCTCAAAGAAGAGTTTGACTGGTCTGCACCTCCTCCAAAGAAATTCAAGAAGGTCAAGGTTCCTTCTTTGGTGGCCAGCTCCTATTCTTCATCACGCGACACTAATGAACATGAAGACTTGGACGACACTGCGGCAGGCCCTACTTCAACAACCGACCCCAACAATGCTGGCGCTCCTTCATCAACTTGATTATCTTCAGGGGCGTTA
This sequence comes from Aegilops umbellulata, assembly GCA_032464435.1. Taxonomy (NCBI): domain Eukaryota; kingdom Viridiplantae; phylum Streptophyta; class Magnoliopsida; order Poales; family Poaceae; genus Aegilops; species Aegilops umbellulata. The sequence continues at coordinate 6,511,943 of CP136059.1, forward strand.
GTCCTCAGTTTTGATCCTTTTGGTCATTCGATGACAAAGGGGGAGAAATCTGAGTTAGTCTTCAAGCGGGTCTATTATATTGGGAGTTTTTTTGCTAAGTTACAACTCTCGTTCTTACGAAACTTTTATTGGATCGAGCTGTAAACTTAAACCCGATGGTGGTATGATACTTCTGCTACGTTATTTTGCATGCTTATTCCTCGTTAATATTATCGCACGCATGCTGAATTACATCAGTCACCATATTTCATCATGCATTTCAAATTCTTCAAATTATATATCAAATGCGTGTATGAATTACAAGATATAGGGAGAGACCTCCACGATTCATCTCTTCAAGTGTGCATTGCTTCAAAAGCAAATTCCTCACTATGCACAACTTTAGGGGGAGTTCTTCTATATCTTGCAATCAAATTCCTCAGTATAAGCATTTACACTTCATATGTTTATCCATGTTGAAAACTTAACCTATATTGTCATCAATCACCAAAAAGGGGGAGATTGTAAGTGCATCTAGTGCCCCTTAGTGATTTTGGTGTATTGAAGACTTATAGGTTAAAGATCTAATGTGTTTATGAGTGTACACAGGTCTATAAGTCTATGAGAAGTTTGATATTTACAGAGAAAGTCGACCCCTAAAAATGAAGTTCTTCGACTGAAGACTTTGATATACCGAAGACTTTCTGAAGACTTTGAAAGTGAAGAAATTGGTGTGACCTTGAAGACTTGGTATTCATTCGAGGAACATGAAGCGTGAAGACTTTTGTTTTCGTAGTTTCATTTCTTCCTTCTTGAGTCATAGGAAACATCGTACTGTTAAAGGGGGTCGAGGAAATACTAAGGAAAATTTCCATTTGATGCTCAACTCAAATCCTACACCTACCAATCCCTTCGAGTGAAGCCATTGGAAATCTCATACAGTTCAGTCAATTTCTTCAGTGACAGAGACGCACTTCTTCTGGTCACTGAGGAATTTGTCCTGACTGAGGAGTTAGGAATTCGCCAGTGCGGATTGCCTACACTGTGAGGAACATGATAGCCTTGAGGAATTTGTACCTCAAATTTCTGACCGTTGCTGTGCTACGCGCCAGCTGTCCCAAAATATCTTATCCATCCAACGGTCATATCATTGAAGGGCATTTATGTCTTATCATGTTGGGTTGCTCCCTAGGCTATAAATAGCCGCCCCCTACAACCACTAGCTGGTTGGCTGCTCCGAGAGAAACTAACACTTGTCATTTGAGATCAACCAATCCTCCGAGGACTTTGAGCGAAAATCATCAAGTGAGGAAAATCCAAAACCCAAACCCAAACACCTACAAACCCAAAGTGATTGAGCATCACTGAAGAGATTGATCCTGTGTGGATCCGACGCTTGTTACCTTTGAAGACTGTGCTTCTTACAGACGGTTAGGCGTCATGGTCTAGAGCATCCAAGAGGAATTGTGGATCGCCGAGTGACCGAGTTTGTTAAGGTTCGGAAGTCACCTGAAGACTTACCACGAGTGATTGGACGAGGACTGTGTGTCCTTAGTTCAAGGAGAATACGATGAGGACTTGGTGTCCCGAGCTGCGTGCTCAGGACTGAGTGTCCGGGACTGTGTGTCCTCGAGTTTAAATACTCAGCCGCTCCAACCAGATGTAGAACTGAGACAGCAGTTGGAGCTGGTCTACGAAATCATTTTCTTCACCAAGCTTACTGGTTCCATTTCCTCAACTCTTTCATTTCCTCAGTATTGTGCTGCTTGTTTATCATATCTATGTTTGAAGACTTTGACTTAAGACTTTCTCAATTTCCTCAGTTCAAATTCTTCAGTCTGTTTGTCTTCATTTTGTGTTATCCTGTGTTTACGCTTTCTGTACTCTGTGCTAGTCTTCATTTCACCATGATGACCATGCTTGTGTTCTGCTTTTTTTTCATCTGAGTACTTATTCCGCTGCTAGTAGTTCTTCGCTAAGGAATTTCCTCACTAGCAAATTCCTCAGTGAAGAATTTCATAAAAATCGCCTATTCACCCCCCTCTAGTCGATATAACGCACTTTCAAATGTGAAGACAAACTCGATACTCGCGGTCTCGAGACTTGTAATGTTTTATCTTTGTTCGGTCTTTTGAATTCGGAGACTAATATGATGAATTGTATTCGGAGACTAATCTTCTATTGTATTCGATGAATCTGCTGTTACTGTGTGCTACTGTCTATATTCTGTCAAATAATATATTTTGTAACCTGTGCAAAAATCAGAAAAGTAAAAAAAATAAAACCTAATATTCATACTAATGGCGCATCACTACAGAGTGTGCCATTAGTATGCCAAAGTATACTAATGGCGCATCACCAAACAGTGCGCCATTAGTATGCCAAGTATACTAATGGCGCATCCACCCGTAGTGCGCCATTAGTATGCCAAAGCACATGGTTAAATATGGCCCCTGGGAGGCATACTAATGGCGCATGGTGTTCTATACTAATGGCGCACTGGGTGGTGCGCCATTAGTATACCATATACTAATGGCGCACCAGTGGTGCGCCATTAGTAATAAATACTAGTGGCGTGATACTAATGGCGCACCAGTGATGCGCCATTAGTAGGCAAAACTGGTGCGCCATTAATAGGCCTTTTCCTAGTAGTGGACTGGACTGCAAACATGCATCCAAACCCTGGTGAACAGGAAGCTCAAACTTGTCAATGTAGTCCAGGTTATGCTCATCCGCCGGATCCTCCCATGTCAACAACGGGCTTTCAACCTGTGGGAGTTCGACCCGGCGCAGCACCGAACTCTAAGCAGGCTCTTCGACACGACGTACGAAGATGCATGGAAGGCGCTATTCAAGGGCGCCGAGGCTCCCGCATCCGCTATCGAGGATCGCGGATTCAGCATGCAGCGTCACGCTAGTGCGGTAAGCTATTTTTACGTTTTACAGGGTATTAGTTTTTCATAGTTTGACTCTATGTGGGATCTAAACTCCCTTACCTTTGACAGGATTGGCAGGCGAAGTCCGGAATGATCAACTGTCTGGATCCTTTGCCCGAAGACCCAGCAGATGCTCGCTTAGCGATGCTACTGGTTCTGGCACCCTATGTGGTGCCGGAGAAGAAGGCCAAGAAGAAGGCCACGGAGACTCGAAAGAGTGCCCGTCGTGTGGTGGTGTCGGATTCATCGTCTGATGACTCCGAGACGCACTCCTCCCATGAAGATGAGGAGGAGGAAGAAGAAGCCTCTCCCGCTCCAGCGAGGGGAGGAAAGAAAAGGAAGGTCGCCCCAACTGGGGAGGCCGAAGGGTCCAAGAAGGGGAAAATCCCTCCTCCGGACTACACAAACGCCAACGACGGCGAAGAGGAGTGGCCGCTCAGGGCCAAGCCCCTGGCGAAATCGTAAGTATCCGGATACCATAGTGATTCATAGTATTCCTTCATTGCACAGCTTTTCCGTATGTCGAATATGATTATGCAGTCCGCCCGAAGCCGGGCTCGACGAGTCGTCAAGCGGGTCCCTGGATTCATCGGATGTGAATTCACTTCTGCGGGCTACCTCTCCCCGCCCTACGGACGACGCCGAGGTGGCGTCCCAGGAGGTTCCAAACCAGGAGGTGGTGGTCCTGGAGGCGCCGCAAGGCGACCTTCCGGACTCCAGGTGCCAAGGGGATAAGACCCCTAAGGGTTCCAAGTTCGGCCCTAGGCCGGACACCGCTCCGGAACCTTCAAAGGTTCCAGAGTCCGGCAGGCGACCTCCTTCCAAGAGGAGCAAGCCTACTGAGCCGGTGGCCCCCGTCCAACCGGAGGCGCCGGACAATCTGCTGGAGGTGCTTAAAGGCGCTTCCATCGACGAGGAGCACCGTACTGTGATGAGTATGGTGGTCCAGAAGGTTCAGTCCGCCAAGAGCGGACTAACTGAAGCCTGTGCCAGCCTTCTAACAGGCTTTGAGGTAAGTAAAGGATATTAAAAATATTACCGCATAGACAGTAGCCCCTGATGCTCTGTTCGGTGTTCGGAAAGAAAAGCTGAATATAGGATCTAATAATATTCGCAGGAGTCTAACATAATTAAGTCAATATGCGTATGCAGGCTTCGCTGCTGGCGTCCGCCGCACTGACTACGGAGGTGGACACGCTGAAGCAGAACCTCGAGCATTCCGAGCGGGAGCTCGGGCTTGCCAAGAAGCAGCTCGAGGACAAGGAAGGTAAGAAATACCTTATTTAAATATATAAAAGGTGCAATTGCAAAAAGTGACAGGATAAACGTGGCTATTGTAGGGGCCACAACGGAGGTGGCGACCCTTAACCAAGCGATGTCCGAGGCCGAGAAGAGGGCGGCCACGGAGCGCACCGAGCGGGAGAAGTATGAGGCGCAGGTTGGCGAGGTGCGGCAAGAGCTCCAGGCTCTTACGAAAAAACATGAGAGTTTGGAGCTTGACTCAAAGACGCGAGAGTCCGAGCTCGCGGCGGCCATTGAGAATGCCAAGTCTGCTAAGGCCGAAGCCCAGAAGGCCCTTCAGGAGGTTGAGGCGATGAAACAGATAGCGGCGGGTAAGGCTTTCTTTATGCAAAGCAAGCATGTGAAAGTGAATTACTTTTTACTTACCCGAATCCGGAGCTCTCCAGGAGCGTTCGCATATTTGCCCCACAGCGTGTCCGATGCCGCCGCATTCTACCAAGCCGAGGAGGGCAGCTCGACAGAGAAGGTGTTCTGGTCTCAGTATGCTGAGGCCGGACTCCATGTGCCCTTGAGCGACCAGCTGAAGCAACTGGTCGAGCTCCACAAGGTGGTCGAACAGGCCATGAAGGGCCTCATAGTTCGGCTGTGGCCTGGAGAGGCTCTGCCTGGGAGCTACTTCGGGCTGGTGCGGCGGCTGGTGGAGGCCTGTCCAAGGCTCGAAGTCATCAAGCGCTCCGTCTGCATCGAAGGTGCCCGTAGGGCGCTTGCCCGTGCTAAGGTGCACTGGGGCAAGCTGGATGCGGAGAAGCTTGTGAAGGACGGGCCGCTGCCGGGCAAGGAGCATCGCCACCCCGAGATGTACTATAAGGGCGTTCTGAAGGGCGCCCGCCTTGTGGCAAACGAATGCTCGAAAGATGTAATTTTTTAGTAAAACTTGTTTATTTTTTCATGTGCGCTGAAAACTTGTTCATGTGCGCTAAGCAATGCTTTTTGAATTTAAAATATTACCTTCTGTGCGGCCGTTTATCAATTTTTGAGAGATGGCGAGTCGTCGGCTTCTGCCCCCATGCCACGAGTGCTGGGGTGTTCGGGATAAACTTGAGCGCTCTTTTTTCCATTCTTGGGTCCTTCGAGGGAGGCGCTCAACACAACGAACAAGGCAATCGGACTATAATGCTTGAACACTCTCACTTAGCCATAGAATTCTATAATTTTAAATTTCGGCGAAGCCCCTAGTGTTCGGAAGACCGAGTTCGGGGCGCTATCCACGCCTAGGCCGGACGAAGCCGACTCCTCGCTCTAAGCGGCATAAGTCTTTAGGGACTCGAAAACCTCTCGAACAGCGACCAGCTCTCGCCTCATCATGACGGTCAGTTTTAGCTTTCTCTACTGAGGTGCTTAGCCCAGCTCAACTGGGGCACAATCGCAGTAGTTCTCCTAGCGCTACCTTAGCCGATACAACGGAACGTAAAGTACCAAAACATAGGAGCCAGGCAAACCCAACATTTGACCCAAGACATGATTCGGATCCGATGCATATAATGCTATAATTTCAGGGTGCCGCACTTGTGAAAGTGTTCGGACTTCTCACACCGTATTGTGGGGTACTTAAGCCCCTGGCGTATTGGCCGTACCAAAGTGTACGGGTGCAACATGTCATTAATGAACATATATTCTTAAAAAAAGTAATACAATAATAGACAAAAGCTATGCATTGTTTATTTGAAAAAGCTGCGATCAAAGCAAAACGATACAAATGGTGCGATAAGCAAAATGTGGGACTATTTGACATGTCCTATCCAGGGGCGGACCGCGGAATGGTATGCGAAACAGGTATACTGCTCGTTATAGAGACCACCTGGGAGTTTCGTAGTGCGGTGTGGCTTTCTGCTTCCCTGGTTCTTGCATCGTTTGTGCGGCAATTGTACTGCCGGTTAGGCCTTCCGAAGAATGGAGTCCTGAAAGTAAGATAAAAGTAAGAAAATCGGCAGCCCCTAGTGTGGTTTAAGCCATGTTTTGGGCGTGCCGTGATGGTGCCCCTCCCCCTGTGCCCATGGTATTTCCAGAGCGTAGTTATGTACGCGCAGCACTGGTTTCGCAATTTCGCGAGGGCTGGGGTTGGGGCCGCATTGCTACGCCTGCTCGAAACGTGCCAGGCGGTCTTGCTGTAGGTTACTCCGGGCGCGCTTGACGGTGTCCGGACGTTTAGTGGCCGGACTGGAGAATTGCCTTGAGAGGCTGCTTTGTACTTCCGCTGCGAGAGCCGCCGTATGCTCCTCCGTACGGAGAGAGCATTCGGTGTTTCCATTGACCGTAATGACTCCTCGAGGGCCTGGCATCTTGAGCTTGAGGTATGCGTAATGCGGTACCGCATTGAACTTGGCAAATGTGGTTCGCCCGAGCAGTGCGTGATAACCACTTCAAGTGTGACTGAGCATGTACAGTTGGCCTCTACACCTGGTATGACGCCTTTAAAGGTCGTTTTAGTGGGTTTAATCCTCGTAGGATCGATGCCCATTTTCCGCACTGTGTCTTGATAAAGCAGGTTCAGACTACTACCGCCGTCCATAAGGACTCTAGTGAGGTGAAATCCGTCAACAATTGGGTCTAGAACCAATGCGGCGAATCCGCCGTGACGGATGCTAGTGGGGTGGTCCCTTCGATCAAAAGTGATCGGGCAGGAGGACCATGGGTTGAACTTCGGGGCGACTGGCTCCATCGCTTATACGTCCCTTAACGCACGCTTCCGCTCCCTCTTGGGGATGTGGGTTGCGTATATCATGTTCACCGTCCGCACTTGTGGGGGAAATCCCTTCTGTCCACTACTGTTCGGCGGCCGGGGCTCCTCCTCGTTGTCGCTATGTAGCCCCTGGTCTCTGTTTTTGGCATTTAGTTTGCCGGCCTGCTTGAACACCCAACAATCCATGTTGGTGTGATTGGCTGGCTTTTTGGGGGTGCCATGTATCTGGCATGAGCAGTCGAGTATTCGGTCCAAACTGGACGAGCCCAGACTATTTCTCTTGAATGGCTTTTTCCGCTGACCGGGTTTAGATTCTCTGAATCCGGCATTAACTGACGTATCCTCGGCATTCTCGCCGTTAATGCGGTGCTTGTGCTTGTTGTGACGCGACCTGGCACTGTTGTCCTTGGTATCCGAATTACCAGGGCTCTTGGTTATGTTATTGCTACGAGCCAGCCAGTTGTCTTCTCCCACACAAAAGCGGGTCATGAGTGTCGTGAGGGCTGCCATAGATTTCGGCTTTTCCTATCCAAGGTGCCAGGAAAGCCACTCGTCGCGGATATTATGCTTTAAGGCCGCTAGGGCCTCTGCGTCCGGACAGTCGACGATTTGATTTTTCTTGGTTAGGAACCGTGTCCAGAATTGCCTGGCCGATTCCTCTGGTTGCTGAATTATGTGGCTTAGGTTATCGGCGTCTGGTGGTCGCACATAAGTGCCCTGGAAATTGTCGAGGAATGCGGCTTCCAGGTCCTCCCAACAACCAATTGATTCTGCTGGCAAGCTGTTAAGCCAATGCCGAGCTGGTCCATTAAGCTTGAGTGGGAGGTATTTGATGGCGTGTAAGTCATCACCGCGGGCCATGTGGATATGGAGGAGATAATCCTCGATCCATACCGCAGGATCTGTTGTGCCATCATATGATTCGATGTTTACGGGTTTGAAACCCTCTGGGATTTGATGATCCATTACTTCATCTGTGAAGCATAGTGGGTGTGCGGCACCTCTGTATTGGGCTATATCACGACGTAGCTCAAACGAGCTTGGTCTACTGTGTTTGGCCCGGCCGGATTTACTGTATCCGGCGTGAAGATTACCGTCTCGTGCCATGGGGCGCCCACGCGATCCGTAGATCGACCTTGTTTGCTTTGCCTTGTCCTCCAATATATCTCGCGGGTCTGGCGCATTTCCCCGTGCCTTGGTATTTTTAAAGCGACACCGGGGTGCGGCTTGAGTGGAGGGCCGAGAGGCCTCTCTGTCACGGCCACGCGGTGGCCGGTCGGCCGCATCATGCGCTGGTGATGTAGGTTCTTCTTCCTCTGATCGGGGTAGCAACCTGCGCTTTGGGTAGCTCTTGGAGGGGCGTTCGAGTTCATACTCTTCGGCCGCAAGTACTTCCGTCCACTTGTCGGCTAGCAAGTCTTGATCAGCTCTAAGCTGCAGCTGTTTTTTCTTGAGGCTGCTCGCCATGGCTATAAGCCTGCGTTTGAAGCGCTCTTGTTTGACGGGATCCTCAGGCACGACGAATTCGTCGTCATCGAGGCTTGCCTCGTCTTCGGAGGGAGGCATGTAATTATCGTCCTCGACCTCTCTGTCTGCCGCTCTCTCATGAGGGCTGGCTTCTCCATCCTCCTGTGCTGAGTTTTGCTGGAGGGGGTTTTCTTCGGCACTGTACGGAGTGTTATTATCTCTCGTGCCGGAATCACCGTTTTTGCTTTGGCGGGATTTAGAGCGGCGCCGCTGACGCCGGCGCTTAGGTTGTTTCTTGGGGGGGTCATCCTCCGTTGTTCCATCGCCATCGCCCTCTTTTGGGGTGTCCACCATGTATATGTCATATGACGAGGTGGCTTTCCAGTGCCCTATAGGCGCTGGTTCCTGATCATCTCCTGCATCGTCGTCCATACCGTCGATGTCTTCGGAGTCGTAGTCGAGCATGTCGGTTAAATCATCGACAGTGGCTACAAAGTGGGTGGTGGGTGGGTTTTAAATTTCTTCATCATCCGCATCCCAACCTTGCTGCCCGTAGTCCGGCCATGGCTCTCCTGATAAAGAGAGAGACTTTAGTGAATTCAGAATATCGCCGAAGGGCGAGTGTTGAAAGATGTCCGTGGCGGTGAACTCCATGATCGGCGCCCAATCGGATTCGATCGGCAGGGGCGCAAGGGGCTCGGAGTCCGGAGAGGAGTCCGGCACCTTGGAGTCACGGGCTTCGCAAGGGACAAAGTTGGTGTTCGGCTCGATCGCCGTAGAGATTTCAGCCTCCGAGGCGGCGTCCAACCACCCGTCCTCGATCGGCGCAATCGGCTCCGAACTAAGGGTCGGAGTTGATGCGGGCGCGGCCTCCAGGACACTGTTCGGCGGCAGAGCTAAATCATGCCCTTCGTGACAGTGCGGCGCGCTCGGCTGTGGCTCGAATCCGTCGAAGATCAAGTCCCCGCGGATGTCAGCCGTGTAGTTCAGACTTCCAAATCTGACCTGATGGCCAGGGGCGTAGCTTTCAATCTTCTCTAGATGGCCAAGCAAATTGGCCCGCAGTGCAAAGCCGCCGAATACGAAGATCTGCCCGGGGAGAAAAGTCTCACCCTGGACCGCATCGCTGCTGATGATCGGAGGAGCCATCGGGCCTAAAAGTGACGACACAGAGGAACCCTCAATGAAAGCACCAATGTCGGTGTCAAAACCGGCGGATCTCGGGTAGGGGGTCCCGAACTGTGCGTCTAGGCTGATGGTAACAGGAGACAAGGGACACGATGTTTTTACCCAGGTTCGGGCCCTCTCGATGGAGGTAAAACCCTACTCCTGCTTGATTAATATTGATGATATGGATAGTACAAGAGTAGATCTACCACGAGATCAAGGAGGCTAAACCCTAGAAGCTAGCCTATGGTATGATTGTTGTTCTTGTTGTTGTCCTACGGACTAAAACCCTCCGGTTTATATAGACACCGGAGAGGGCTAGGGTTACGCAGAGTCGATTACAATGGTAGGAGATCTACATATCCGTGTCGCCAATCTTGCCTTCCACGCCAAGGAAAGTCCCTTCCGGACACGGGACGAAGTCTTCAATCTTGTATCTTCATAGTCCAGGAGTCCGGCCGAAGGTATAGTCCAGCTATCCGAACACCCCCTAATCCAGGACTCCCTCAACCACCATGTGGAAGAGGTCCTTCGAGATGGTGGTGTAGAACCAGCGGATGAGAGTGGCGTCGATGGATGTCCACTCCTCATCGTCCTCCATGAAGCGGGAGTCCACGGAGCCATCGATGTGATCCCGGAGATTGTACTCACGGAACACAAGGAAGAAGTACGTCCTCCAGGCATAGTAGGTGGAGGTGAGGTGATCGAGGACGACGGGAACCCGAGCGAGGATGTTGAGATCGCAGATGACGACGGGATCGGGGCCTTCGAAGGGGTTAGTGCGGCGGCTGCCGGTAGTATCGGTGGAACCAGGGGAGGCCATAGCCGAGAGAGGAGTGCAGCGGCGCGTGGTGAAGCGGCGCGGCGAGGGGGATGGCGGAGCTGCGGGGTGCGGGCGGAAGCACGAGGCGGCACACAGGGGGCGGCGGCGCGACGGCGAGGAGACGCGGCGGCGGCGACACGAAGTGGCGACGGCGGCGGGTGGCAGCGGCGGCGGCTGCGGCGATGGGATCACGGCGACGGCGGCGACGGCGGCAAGGGTTAGGATCGTAGGTCTGATACCATGTTGGAAACGAATATGATTAGTGCGTAGCGCATGTATATATGAAGTACAAGGTGGACCGCAACCTCAACTATACAATAACTAGGAGGTGGGCTGGACTATACAATATACATGCACAAACCGTATATTCAACATCAACGTTGCTCCTCCCATGTGGATGGAGTACATAAATAAACTCATCAGGTTTGGCAATGCCACACAAACAAGTCTGCATCACTGTGAAGTGGGGATAGATATACATAGTCTAGGTTTTAGGAAAATAAACTAGATAGAGAGATAGCTATATTATATTATATATATACACCACTGGATAAACTTGAGGCCACGGTCTACCCACTTGTGCTTCAGTTTTCCTCCCTCCTTCCAGCTGCCAAGATTTTCCCCAGCACCTGCAGGTATATACATACATATATATATATTACTTACATGCATGAGGCCCAAGGATTTCTTCATCCAAATGAAAACTAAAACCCACACATGGGTTAACCACACAAGTTTAACGTAAGAAACTGCATGCTACACTAGCTTACACAGCATGGAGTATATAGGGGCTGTTTGGTTCCTGCCTGTGTGAGCCTTGCCAATCGTTGGCTAGCCAATTTATTGGCGCAGGATTTGGCCGCCCCAGACTTGCCAATTTTTTGGCATTGAGCTGAACTGGGGAAGCGGGAGTGGGCTGGGCACACCAAAATATTGGTTCCCATCCTAACGGGAAGCCAGGCTCGGTCAATGACCAATTTTTTGGTTTGGCAGCTGAGGGCTGCAATCCAAACAGCCCCTATTAGACGATGGCAAACACGCACGCGTCAACTGTCAGCATCAAATTTGGACCTAACCCTGTCAACAGGAGAGCCCAGCTGGAACTGGATATTATTTTTCTACAAGATCGGTTCGAATCGGATAATATAGGCAGCAGACACATGCAGGTTAGAGACCCCAACACCCAACAGCCAATCAAAATGCTGGATCTTGTCCAACTTTCACCATCCTACTGTCCCTGGAATCTAAGGAGCCATTATGAAGCGTTTTAATACATAATGTCGGGCGATCAACATGTGGATACAAGTCACTCTAATGCGAGTATATCATAATCAACCATGACCAGAATTTAGCTACTACTACTATTAGAGTGCGTCTTTTGTAGGACGAGCTACATGGCACGCCATATCATAACCGTCCAAGCTGAACTCAGATGCATCTCGATATGTGTACAGATTTGGAAAACTGCAGCTGTGATAACTGACGCTGACACGTGTTTAAACGCTCTAGCAGCTACTCAAAGGTAACGTTGTGGAATCTCTCTGCTACGTCACAGACCGATTGACAGCATGTAGGCCCCGTGACGGGTAGCAAACAAGGCAACGCACCACCTTTCTGGCACATATTTTTCTTTTGACAGGATGAGCACAGCGATACATCTAACTTTTTCTTTTGCGAGTAAGCGATACATCTAACTCTGTTTCAAATAATAATGTGGCAGGGATACTCACCTCAGGATTTATGTAGTACTCCCTCTGTAAAAAAATATAAGAGCGTTTAGATCACTATTTCAGTGATCTAAATGCTCTTATATTTGTTTACGGAGGGAGTATAAGAAAAGCATAAAATAAATGATATACACAAATGTTTTGGCCTTGCAGGGAGCCAGTGCTTAAATGTATTTTACATCGGCCCGGTTTGGATCCGGGAGTTAGAGTTAGTTTGGGTTAGTTTGAACTCAACTAACTAAAAACATCCAAACAGAAGGGTTAATTTGGGTTAGATGCATCTAACCCATTCAAAAAACTAACCCATTCAATAGGTGCTTATTTGGATTAGTTCTCCTGAGAACCACTAAAAAAACATTTTTTTCTCCCGCTCTTCCCGCAGTAGATGCCTCCCCACTTCCTCGAAACTTCTCGTCCTCTCCATTCCTCCTCTCGCACTGCCCCGTGAAGGCGCCTCACCGTATCCGCACTCCCGTCCACCGCCGATAAGCAGCCCCGCCTTATCCTCCCGTTCCAACCCCCTCGTCTCCTCGCGGCCCATCCGTCCGCCGGTAAGTAGTCGCGGCTCCTTGCGCAGCCCGTCCCTGTCGGCCTCGGCCAATGCGGCTCCTTGCGTCGGGACGGTGGATTCGAACGGCGGGCTGCGCAATAAGCCAGCGCGGCTCCTTGCCGGGCGCGTCCCCGTCTGCCGCCAACACAACTCTCAGTCAGGCCTCGCCTAAAGTAGTCAAATGATTGAGAAAGAGCATTTATTGTTAATCTAACCCTGTCATCTTTGGCTAGAGCTAGTTCAGAGTTAGTTCAGGGTTAAAATCTAACTCTAACCTCTAACCGAACCTCTAACCGAGTTAAAGTATCCAAACAGGGCCATCGAGGTGACACATGCACAAGCTCTGAGCGTGGCGCAGTCCACCCGCTGACTACTACTCCCTCCGTTCGGAATTACTTGTCGCAGAAATGAATGTATCTGGACGTATTTTAGTTCTAGATACATTCATTTCCGAGACAAGTAATTCCGAACGGAGGGAGTACCACACAGCATCGGCCACGAGGTGAACAGTGACTAAAAGATGTGACAAAGGAGTAGAGCTCTGTAGCTAGCGTGCAGGACCTATAGCTTATGCATTATGATTCACGTAGGCATGCATGGCAGCGTCTGCTAATGACGCTAGCTCGGACCGAGACACCGCTCGTGACTCTCCTGGCTGCACAGATCGCGAAGCAAAACGACGGACATGATAGAGGGCACCAGGTAGCTCGGCCTACAATAGAACTTTGCGCTACTATTAACACGGAAAAAGGGAAAGAAATAATTACCTTGTCTCATTCACAAGCAATTTTGGTATCAAAACTGCTCAGACATATTGCAAATGATTGAAATGCTGATATCGGGTAGCGGTAGTCCATGGTGAATAAGTCTTTGCCTATCTTTCCAAACTGCAGAATCACCTTGTCATGCTCCTGGCCAGCTGCTCCATTCTCATCTGAAGCCACCAGCTGAAAGTTCTTCACTGACGCAACCGTCACCCGCCCACGGAAATTGAGGCACCAACATTGCAGCTGCTCATGCCACCGAGGAGACTTGTTCTTCAGCACCAGCTTCTCTTCGTCCTGAGCCTGAGCGGGTGCACTGTCTATCCGAGCGGATTTTGATCTGAAGAATGGAATCGACGGGAAGGAGTCGAGGTTACCAAGAGGAAATTCAGTTTGTGTTGGAGCTTTGCCTCCCTCTTCAACTGCTGATGCAGGGATAGAACTCATAACACAGTTCATCCTTCTTGGACCTCTGCAGCAGGTATGCAACAGGACAATGAGTGATATCCTTCCATCACACGTGTTTATACGACGAATTTGATACAGTAATGTTACCATGCAGTGCCAATTAACATCTAAAGGGTTACATAGAGTAGCTTTTATGTTCACGCCCTTGTCAATTTAATCTAATTTGCTTATATGGACCAATAAAATCAGCTGCAATAATCACAACCAATATTCTAACCACTCAGAATTACTAGATAACATGCTGTGAGTTTGCTACCATTAGGTGTTATACATATTTATACCAAAACGATAACATAGATCTAATTAAGACAGCAGAACAACAGTGTGAATAGCCATACCTGGAGCCCAAAACATTCAACTCATAAGAAATGTGTGAAACTGGATAATTGCCAGCAGGAACTCTTGGGGAGACCTGGTTCAAACCAATCACACGAGCAGACCGGCTTTTTGAGACGATAGCTCCATCACACGGTGGATGAGCATCATAGACGGTAAACTTTGTTCCCAGAAAGTTCGACCTGTTCATGAAACAGTTGGTCAGGTCATTTTTGTGTTGTTATTCCGGATTAGATATCAATCATGAAAACAATTCAAACAACAATAAAGCCAAGAATAACTTTCCATCGAATGCTCCTGACAAACAAATTATCCGAATATAGAAATACGTAGTGTTCATCTTACTAACTAAGACCAGTTGATGCTCATTGTTAAGCCATGTGCATCAATCGATGCAGAGGCTGGGCGTAGAACCTAGAGTAGAGAATACCTTTTTTTACAATTTCACGCTCAGTATTAGCTTAACACGACAACAAATGGAAAAACAAATAGTACTCTGTTTTCTTACGACTTTAAGGTGATTTTTCAAAAGAAGAAAGAAACAACGCAGACTAGAATTTAGCTGAAACAACCTACAATAGAACTAAAGGATCTTGGTTACCCGTAATATCAAGGAAATAGCACAAATCATAGCTTCGAATGGAGTTCAAATCTCAAAACATCACCTTAGCTTGCCAATATAGGTGCTGCTTCCCTTTGACATATCACCCATATCAAGATAAATTAGGTAGTCTGTGTATGTAGGCTTTCTGCATTTGCGTGCAGCAAGCAAGAACTTCCCATCATCAGCCAGTGCTGCAACCAAAAAGTAGCAAGCATGAACCCACTATAGTCTGCATAGCAACAATGCTTGCGCCCAGATAAATGGGGATGATTAAGGAGCATACCTTCTGTGAGTCCAATATACAGATAATACGTCTGAGTAGTCCGGTTTCTTCTTATGAAACATTTGAGAGTGCCATCCTTTGGGCCAGGCTGCACATTAATTATGGAGTTAGTACAAATAAAATTTAGTATTGAGATCATATTAGACAGAAGTGGAATAAATTCTTACTAGAGCCACACACAAAAAAAGCCAATTGATACTGCAATCTAAAGCTAAGCTTATCGGACACCGCGGATAAAAGGCATGCTTAGCATACATCAAGTTGGCATTTGCTCATCTTACTAGTCACATTTCCTTATACATCACTTCATCATGACAAATTTAGTTTACCAACAGCCCTCTAGTCAAGTCACATCCAACCAACATTACAAGTTTCCAATACAAGAAGGCTTTAAGAAAACCACATGGTTGGCACCATCCATGACAAAGATAGCTCACTGCTTTAATCCCAAAGATTTGAGCAACATAATGTAGTGGTACGATTTTATTCAATCACCATCTCTCACCGCTATACTCACGATACTAGTCTAAATACCACGATTGATGATCCTAAATACCACGACGGCAATGAAGCTATGACACGATTAATTAATGAATACGTACGTACGTACGTAATTGGTAGCATTGGTGAGTGAGGGTGATGAAGAGGGGGAGCGCGAACCTGCTTGAGCGAGATAGGGAAGGTGAGCTTGGCGGACGCCTCCGGGACGCGCACGACTTCCTTCATGATGCCCCTCCATGCCCGGCAGACGCCCGCGCATGCCACCACGTCCCGGCGGGAGGGCCAGCAGCCCTGGGAGTCCTCGATCCTGACCAGCACCTCCCGCAGGAGCTCCGGAGGCAGCTGCGCCCAGCAGGTCCCTTCCAGCGCGTCTGCCAGCCCTAGCACGACGGAGGCCACCCGCGGGGCCCCGGCGGCGACGGCGGCGCGGTGCGAGCGGGAGGAGCGCAGACCGTGGCGCGAGATGTTGCCGAACTCGTCCTTCATGTCCTGAATTAGGCTCCGGAAAGACATTCCCCTTGCTCCGACACCGGTCAAGAAGAAATGAGGAATTCGAATGCCAAGCTTGAACCGGAAAGAAAGGAATCTCACATGTAGGAGCAGAGAGAAATGGCGAATCTTTGGATTAACCGAACGGAGCGCGTGAGGAGCAGGCAAAGAAGCTATTGTGCAAGGAGGAGGCAATGTATCCCCGGGATCCCAGAATAAATCCAGCCAGCCCAAGGAACGCACTCAACCCACCCAAGAGAAAAGCCGATAGATAGGGATAGCAAGCAAGCATGAAGCAGACCAACCTCGAATAATGAAGGGCGCTGCAATTTCGCAGAGATTCTTTTCTTGGTTTTGTGGAGATGACGGGAAGAAGAAGAAGAAGCAAGATTCGAATAGAGAAACGAAAGTTTTTTGTTTTGTGGATTGGGATGAGGATTGAGGAAGGGTAGGTGCCCGGGGAATTTTTAGGTGGTGGGGTGAATGGCGATAGATAGATAGGTGGTGGTGGTGGTGGTCAGGCGCTCCTAATTGCGTCCTTATATAATGGCGTGGGGTAATGGGATGGAGTTTGAGAGCTGCTCCTGCTGGGATCAGGGTTCCTTCGAGTGGGCGTCCATCCACTCACTCATCCCAATTAGGAGTAATTGCTACTACTCCGTTAATCAAACTAATTAATGTGCGCTTATTCTTTACAAGAGACACTGACCCACCCGGTCCCGGTGTCAATGCAGGGCAGATTTCAGGATGGCCACTCGCTGCATCATTCATCTCTTCTGTCCTTTGCCCCTCATCGGCTTTGGGCTTGGAGCTGGGGCTTTTTCAGGCTTGACTCCCCCCTTGAACTTCACCTTGACCTTCACCTGACAAAGGCCAATGGGATTTGCATGGCAGACTTAGAATTTTCTGTCTCCATACCTACAATGGTATGTGGTATATTCGGAAATCCGTTGGTGCTCATGGTATATGTGTTATCTTATACGAGTATATATGCCATGTAGGATCGATACTGAGATGAAGGTGAGGAAAATATCATGAGAAGAGAGATATATAAGCTAGAAGCTTGGGTTGATCGAATTTAGTTATATGCATTATCTTACTAAATTAAGACACATCTCACCATATATTTGGTGATATCTACTGCCTCCGTCCCATATTAACCGGTTGACGCTCAAACGGATGTATCTAGCACTGAAATACGTGTAGATAAATCCATTTCGCGGCAGTTAATATGAGTTTATAAATTATTTTCTTTCCTTCTATAAATTAAGCTACCGGGTTTAAGATAAGACTATCTTATTAATCATTGTATATATCCTTTATACACACACACACACACACACATATAGCCGGTCTATTCTGCTAATATTAGCAGAATAGTTATTCTGATAACACTTCCGCACTGCACGCTTAACGGAAGCGAACTGCATCCTTTGTACGATGAGCACTGCAATGCTTCACGGGAGAACGACTTCATTTTCTGGCGGCCCGCCCGCGTTTTATTGTGGAATCAGGTGTTGCAGGATGTTTTAATTTGTTTCTGGATCTCATTTGACCTTTATTCTTTATGATTTACGGGAAAAGCGACTAGAGTCTTTGCAAATCGAGCGATTTGTCGGACGAGCTTTCTCTGTTCGTTCGTGTTCGCGTCCGATGCGACTTTTTCGTGCTCGGATGTTGTTTGTTAGTAAGAATTCTTTGATTGTGTTCGTTTTAATCGGTCCGTATACTCCACAATTTGTCTAATTTTTAGGAGTTAGTTATCAATTTCTGCGATATTGATTGTCTGGGCGTGTGAGCTTCGTCTGCTCGTCTGTTCTTGTTGTGTTTTTGGATTTTGTGCGTCGATGCGTTTTTGAATCTTGTTATTAGTTTCTCTTTTTCGATTGAATTTAGTGTATCGCGCATGTAATGTTCGTCTTTTTGGTGTGCATTTTTAAAGAATAGCTCATGCTGTTCATCGTAGTGGTCGTGTGTTTGATGTATTTTTTGGTGGGTAATTGTTCAAATTTGAGTGGTTGCGCAATGTTTTGGCCACTTATCGAACTGCGAGTGGAATTGGCACCTCTGTTGGTCTCCTACATGTGTGGATCTGTACTGCTTTGATTTTATTGATGCAGTTCTGGCATATGTTTGTAGTGTGCTGCATTTTGTTAAGTAGTGGACTTCAATGTAATTGTATTATAGTGGGCATGACAGCTTATGAGATAATTCTTTTTCTTCCACTGAATTATGTGTTTTTGTAACGCCCCAGATGTAACTTGCCATATTTGTAATCCAACTGTTGCCATTTTCGGCATTGCGATATGATATTCTCTCCGTGGTTGGGTTTCCCTTCGTTTTGTATTTTGGTCATGTCATGCATTTCATATCATGTCATCATGTGCATCGCATTCGCATACGTGTTCGTCTCATGAATCCGAGCATTTTCCCCGTTGTCCGTTTTGCAATCCGGCGCTCCTATGTTCCCCGGCGTTCCCTTTTACATTTCTTTGTGAGCGGGTATTAAACTCTCTCGGATTGGACCGAGGTTTGTCAAGCGGCCTCGGTATAGCACCGGTAGACCGCCTGTCAAGTTTCGGGTCAACCGGAGTTCATTTGGTACTCCAACGGTTAACCGGGTAACCGTGAAGGCCTCGTGTGTGTTGCAGCCCAACACCCCTTCAAAACAGCCCAATAACCCATCTAAGGCACTCCCATGTCCACCGCCGTCCGATCACGATCACGTCGCCGAAAACCGCACTCCATTTGGAGCTTCCTAGCTCCTTCTACCTATAAAAAGGCCCCCCTCCTCCAAATCCGGGTCAAAACCCTAGCCCCGCTCCTCCCCGCGCTGCCGGACGCGTCCGCCCGGGCCGGACACGTCCGCCGCCGCCGCCCGGCCAACCGCTGCGCGCCACGTGGCGCATCGCCGCCGCCGCCCGCCGAAGCCCGCCGCGGCCCAGGTCGCCGCCGCCCGCGCCCAGCTCCTCCCCGCGCCCGCGCCCAGGTCGTCGCCGTCGCCAGCCGCCGCCTCCCTCGCCGCGCCCGCGCCCGGCCGCCGCTCGCCGGCGCCCGTCGCCGCGCTGAGCCGCGCCGCCCCCGCGCCGTCCCCGCACGTCGCCGGCGCCGGATCCGCCAGATCCGGCCGGCCCCGACCTCGCCGCACCGCCCCCGCACTGTTCCGGCGCCCGATCCGGCGAACCTCGGGCTCCGCGCCGCGGGTTGACTTTTCCCCTCGATCCCGAAATTTCTCTAAGTCTTTATTTTTTCACATCATTGTCTCATGTTCCTCGTGCCATAACTTCGCGTCCGTAGTCCCGCTTCGGGCGTATAATATGTCAAATTGTTCGTATCGAAGAGTACATCATTTCATTCCATTGCATCAATTTCATTTGAGGTCATCTTGATGCCCGAAATGCTGTTAGAACAGGGCTATGTGATGTTAGTTTCTGGATCTTATCAGAACATGCACTTTTGTCATTTTTGCCATGGTTGATGTGTACCTCCTATGAAGTTGAGTCCTACATGAGTTTTGTAATATGCCATGTTAACTTTCCAGAGAATTATGTCATGTATTTTTGTGATCTTTGTGGTGACTAGATGTTGCTGATTTAAGAGACTTAGTAATTTCACTAAGTCCCTGACTGCTGTTATTTTCATGCCATGTATTCATGTTTTTTCCGAGAGATCTATGCATATTTTGAGCATGATCAGTAAAGGTGTTTTGAACTTGAGTATTTTCTCTATCCATCCATGCCTTTGTTTGTATTTATGGGGTGCAATAGCTTTAGTCAATTGAGCTCTACTTTTGCTATAAAATGTTGCTGGCAGATTGTTTACATGTTATTCGATTTTGCCAAGCTTGGTGTAGTTGATCCATGCATGCTATGATGTTGTTATTGCCATGTATAGTTACTATGCCATGTCTTATTGATGTATGTATGCTTAGTTTATCATGAAATGCTTTGTAGTGAGTGCGTCGAGCTCACGAACATGCCTACTCGTTATCTGTTTTTGACATGTCCAGTTTTCTGCTAAGTCTGAAACCTGTAACGAAACTTGCTTAATTGACATGTGTGTAATCATATTTTCTGATCCTTTTTGGCTTATGGTCAGTAAGGGACTTTTGTCAAGTGCTTTGATTACATTCATGTCATGCCTTATTTTGCTATGTCCTGTTCCTGTAGCATGTTGTTTCATTGCTCTAAACATGTCATCCTGATGTTAATTTCTGCCATGTTGATATTTTCACTAAGTCTGTGAACCTGTTATCTTTTGCACTTTTGCCATGCTTGTTTGGACCTGTTATGATGTGATTTAGCCGAAGCTCAGTGTTCACCTTTTGTCAAGCATCTTGTGTAGATTACTGTCATATGCTTTGTTGATATGTTTGGGTACAGTAGCTTGTTTTCTTGTTGCTTGCTAAGTAGCATCATGCTGTTAATGGCAGATTATCGTCATTCTTGTATTGCTCGTCATTTGCAAACCGTGCATCCGATTCCGGTGATCTTTATATCGATTTCAACCGAAATCACCTCACCTATCCAGTGGCATACTTGGTTTGCCAATATTATGCCTTGTTCATCCTTGTCCTTCCGGAGCATGCATATGCATTGCATATCACATCTCGCATATCATGCCATGTTTTGCATCATGTTGCTTGCGCATTGCATCGTGATTGATATTGTCCTCTTTGCTTATGTTCTTGCTTTGGGTAGAGCCGGGAGACGAGTACGTGAACGAGGAACCTGTTGAGAATGCTTTCGAGGACCAAGCTTTCGACAACTCTGAGAACCTCGCAGGCAAGATGACCATACCCTCGAAATCACTTCTATCTTTGCTTGCTAGATGCTCGCTCTTTTACTATGCCTATGCTGCGATACCTACCACTTGCTATATCATGCCACCCATATTGCCATGTCAGCCCCTAACCATCCATGTCCTAGCAAACCGTTGATTGGCTATGTTACTGCGTTGCTCATCCCCTCTTATAGCGTTGCTAGTTGCAGGTGAAGATGAAGTTTGTTCCTTGTTGGAACATGGACTTGTTGTTCCTTGTTGGAACATGTTTACTTTTTGGGATATCACAATACCTCTTATTTTAATTAATGCATCTATATACTTGGTAAAGGGTGGAAGGCTCGGCCTTATGCCTGGTGTTTTGTTCCACTCTTGCCACCCTAGTTTCCGTCATACCGGTGTTATGTTCCCGGATTTTGCGTTCCTTACACGGTTGGGTGATTTATGGGACCCCCTTGACAGTTCGCTTTCAATAAGACTTTTCCGGCAAGGCCCAACATTGGTTTTACCATTTGCCACCACCTACCACTTTCCCCTTGGGTTTTCGCGAGCCCGAGGGTCATCTTTATGTTAGCCCCCCCGGACCAGTGCTCCTCTGGGTGCTGGCCCAAAACGAGCAGACTGCGGGCCCCCTCGGGGAAACTCGAGGCTTGGTTTTACTCGTAGGATGTCTCATCCGGATGTGCCCTGAGACCGAGATATGTGCAGCTCCTATCAGGATTTGTCGGCACAATCGGGCGGCTTTGCTGGACTTGTTTTATTACTGCCGAGATGTCTTGTAGTCCGGGATTCCGAGACTGATCGGGTCTTCCCGGTAGAAGGAATATCCTTCGTTGACCGTGAGAGCTTATAATGGGCTAAGTTGGGACACCCCTGCAGGGTATTATCTTTCGAAAGCCGTGCCCGCGGTTATAAGGCAGATGGGAATTTGTTGATGTCCGGTTGTAGAAAACCCGAAGTTGACCTTAACTAAAACACATCAACCGCGTGTGTAACCGTGATGGTCTCTTCTCGGCGGGGTCCGGGAAGTGAACATGGTGTTGGAGTTATGTTTGACGTAGGTTGTTTCAGGATCACTTCTTGATCACTTCTAGCTTCACGACCGTGCTTTGCCTTCTCTTCTCGCTCTCTTTTGCGTTGCAGCCACCATATATGCTAGACGCTTGCTGCAGCTCCACCTTACAATCCTTTCCTACCTATAAGCTTAAATAGTCTTGATCTCGCGGGTGTGAGATTGCTGATTCCCCGTGACTCACGGATTCTACCACAACAGTTGCAGGTACCAATGATGCCAGTGCAGATGACGCGTCCGAGCTCACTTGGGAGTTCGACGAGGAACGTGGCCGTTACTATGTTTCTTTTCCAGATGATCAGTAGTGGAGCCCAGTTGGGGTGATCCGGGGATCTATGTAGCTTTTGGGGTAGTCTTCTTTCATTTTGGTACCGTAGTCGGACCTTGAGTGTAATTTGTATGATGGATGTTTATTTATGTATTGTGTGAAGTGGCGACTGTAAGCCAACTATGTATCTTTTCCCCTTATGTATTACATGGGTTGTGTGAAGATTACCTCACTTGCGACATTGCTTTCAATGCGGTTATGCCTCTAAGTCGTGCCTCGACACGTGGGAGATATAGCCGCATCGAGGGCGTTACAGTTTTAGAGAACTGCATAGTATGCAATTCCGTACTACATTAGCGGGATAGTTATACTGCTATTTCTTGTATTTTATGTTAATTCTTCTGAACTCCATAGCATGAGAATTCTGTTGAACAACATATGTTAAGTACAAAGTTTTCGACCATTGGCATTGCATTGTTATTGTTCAGAGTACTACAATTTTTTATATAAGGACTGTACTATGTGTATTAGAAAACTGCATTTCTGTCAGCAACAACTTGTCTAAAAAGATTGATAAAATGATGCAGATGGGGTTGCATACTTTAAATAGGCATCGTTAAAGCCTTCTGATGGACATAATTTTAGAAGCATACAACATAAGCAAAACATTAGAATATACCACTGATGCCTTTAGCTTTTATCCTAGACAACCTATAGTGCAAATATCGTAAACTTGAGGGAGTCTTCTTCTTTGTAGAAAAACACCATGGCCAGTTCTTGAGCCTCAAAGCTATTCTGGGAGACAAAATCATTCCAGCCAGTAGTTATGTTGATGCAGTATTCAAAGTCAATGTGGTAGTCAGCTTGCATGTCTGCATACCTATTCTTGTGTTGTGTCTCCAAGGTAACCTTCCCCGAACTTGGAGTAGGAAATTTTATTTTGGATGGAAGTTTCTGCATTTTGGAATGGATGGAAAAAGAATGTTTATTAGTAAATAGCAAATGTTTTTCTTTATACTTAGGATTATCTGTTTATGTTGACTTAAATATGTACATATATATGACTACTATATTGGTAAAGTAGTTGCAATGTATGAACAAACTTATATATAGCAAACTGCATTGTCATATCACAACAAACTGCGGAACGCGTGGTTGGGACTGTGTTTGTGGAGTGGTATGTGGGGACTTTTTTTAATTTTCAGCAACCTCTCTTTTGCCTGTTGGGCCTGTGTGTTGTGGAGTGAAGCCGTATTCGGCCCAAGTTGGCCTGTCAGCACGGCTGGTTCCCAGTGCGCTGTGTGTGCGGCTTAATGTTTAGTCCCACCTCGCCTGTGGAGGGTGCGCTCGACCTATTTATAAGTGCTGGCATGGCAGCCGTATCAAACTCCTCTGGTTACTTATTTGGGCGCTTATACACGACGCTCGCTGCTCTATGCTCTCTGACCTGTGGGACCATGTTTGGTCGGCCCCATGCATCGTGGCTCAGAACGACTCGCCTGCTGTGGGCGCAGATCTACTACGGGACTGGTTGGGGCCTGGCTGCACCTGGGTGGTCAAATTTTTTTCTTTGTGTTTTTTCGTCTTGCATATTTTTTCAAATGTAGGGACGTGCACTGCTTAGTAAATCATTTGTGCACTGCATTGATCATGTTTCTGTACTGCATGTTCACATATTCCGCACTACATATACAGGTCGCATTTTTCTTTTCGTGTTTTTGCTCTTATGTATTATTTTTTCAAATGCAGAGGCGTGCACTGCTTTGCTGGGTATGTGTGCACTGCATTCGACAGAGTCCTGTACTGCATTCATACACGTTTTGCAGTACATGCATCGTATTTGCGCACTGCATCTTCGTCCATTTTGTGCACTGCTCGAATCTAATGATACATAAGCAACCAACAGAAAACAAATGATCACAAGCATTTTGTATGACAAGTTCATCATCAGCAAACTAAGTTCAACAGAAAGCAACCTAACATAATCAAAGTTCATCATTACAAGCGATTCTGCATGACAAGCAAACTAAGTTCAGCAAAAGCAAATGATCACAAGCAAATTAACGATACATAAGCAAACAACATAAAGCAAATTTGATGATAATTCTAAAACGATGCTAGCATTGTTGGCTCTTGGCTGGCACCATTTGCTTCTTCACCAGTTAGCGTATCCCCATCCCCAGCTGCTCCTGGCGCGCTTCTTGGGGGGCTCCTCCTTCTCCAGCTTTGCACAACGAAGCCCGTCCTGGGTGAGGGTAATGCGGTTCCATATCTCATATGCTGCGTAGGCATCCTTTGTCGCATACTCGATGTGCCTCATGGATAGAGGCAGTGTGGCCCAGCGCCTGTGTTCATCATCGACGATCTTCTTCTTCATGTTGTTGTAGTAGTCGTCGATGAGCATGCCGGAGACGTCTCCGAGGGAGTCCAACTCCTTGGTTGCCTCGGGTACCCTCCACTCCTTCTGGATGCCGACGAAGTTGGCGACCTCCAGATTGACACACTCTAGCCTGGTGTTGCCGTTGTCGATGGAGAAGCCTGCAAAGGTGTACCTGGGGTCGGCGAGGAAGTTGTTGAAGATGGTGCACCTTTCAGCGGCGCTCAGTTGGAAGAGCAGCACCGGCTGAGTCTTGTCGACGGAGAGTTGGGCGAGGGCGGGTTTCTGCGTGGCTTTAGGCTCGTTGTTGTACTCGAGATCAATGCCGACAATCTTGTGGCGCTGGAGGCTGAGGTGGCGCTCGTACTGCGCGAGGAAGATCGCCATCTGCTTCTTGTCGTTGGTGTGGATGACGTGCAACTTCGTGTTCCCGTGGGCCTCCACGCCCCTGTACTCGTCGGAGAATGCCATCGCCGGTAGTAGGGCTTGGTGTTTTTTGGTGGCAGCGCAATGGATACTTGTGTTGTTGTGGATGAGAAGGCCTTTGGCAGGGGTCTGAATTTAAGGGGAGGGGCAGGGTGGGATGACCGGATGACCGCATCGGATGAACTGCACGATCTTGCTGACGATGTAGTTGTGCAGATTGTGGGTTGGTGTTGCGTCTGTGATCGTGGGTTTGTGCCGATGGAACCGCTCGGATTGGGTGGTTGTATGCGAACATGGTTTTTTTAACGTGGTTTTATTTTATTTTTGATCAGTAAATTTTTTTTAACCACCACTTTCTGTGCAAACGAGCATTTGTCACGCTTATATGTATCCTACGTGCTCAAGGAACTGCATTGGTTATCATACCGCACTGCATCGTTTATCAAACAAAACTGCATTTTGTCTATAGGTGCGTACTACACCATTTTTTGAGTGTCCTTGCGGCAGCCCCTGGAAAAAAGTACAATGTATTCTGGAATTTTACGAGTATTTCGCTGTGGGATAGACCGTGTATTTATTCATGTAGGTAATCCAAAACTGAATTGCTTATTATAATGTACTGCTTCATCTAACCAAATGCACTGCAATTCCCCCCCCCCCAACCTTTTTTGTTGTGTCACTTATTTGAAGGTAGCACTACTGGAATCAGGATCTTTGCCGTCAGCCAGCTCTCTGCCGTCTGCTAGCGGACGGCAAAGGTCTTTACCATCAGCTTATAGAAAGCTGATGGCAAAAAAAAAAAGCGGACGGCAAAAAAAAGTTTGCCGTCAGCATGCTCTTTGTCGTCAGCTAGCTGATGGCATAGAATCTTTGCCGTCTGCTAGCGGACGGCAAAGAGGGTGGGTGGCCCACTAACAAGAACGACCTAACGGATTTTTTTACCGTCTGTTAGCAGACGACAAAGAGTCCAAAAGCGGACGACAAAGAAAATAACCTAACGTATCTAACGGCCGCCCCGCCCCCGGCAGACGGCAAAGAATAAACGCATGCCATGGACACGGATCAATGACTTGGCACACAACCACCCATGACCCACACAGCCTTGGGCCCCACCCACGATGCACACACACCCACGCCCAACCCACGCACACACACCCACGTTGGATCCCATCTCTCTCGTCTTCCTCGATCCCCTTGCTCCACCCCACGCCGCCGCCAGATTCCGGTGATCCCTGCGGTTCCCCACCACCTAGCTCTCCTCCCCGAGGTCACCTCTCCCCGCTCACCATCTCCACTGACCGGTTTCTCTCCGTGCCCAGGAGAGCCACGCCCAGGCACTGGTGGTGGTGCGCCGCGAGGAGGCCCCAGCGGCGTCGAGTTGCTGTTGTTGCGGGCACAACGACGTCGGCGTGGTCAGGATGGTCGCAGCCCTTCAAGATTCTCAATGGCGGTGTCTCGGCGCTAATGGCGGAGTTGACGGCGAGCATCGGCGGGTACATGGCGTCGGGGTACCGGAGGGTGGCTGGCGTGCAACTCTACATCAACCACCTCAAGCCCACCCGCTTCGGCAACCGCGTCGAGGCCAAGGCGAACCCCATCTAGTACCTCGACTCCCAAGCGTACTTGGACAAGGTATGTGTGCCGCCACCGATGCCGCCGGCGGCGGCGTGTCCCCGAGTGACTCTGTGAGGTTCTTATTGGTTCGGTGTCTGGGTTTTGGTGTGTAGGACCAGCTGACGCGGTGCATTGGATCCGGCAGGCGGTGGGGCTCGCCTGCGGCCTGCTCTGGGGCACCGTCCCCCTCGTCGGTGCCTTCTGGATCGCCTTGTCAGTCCCTCCCTCCCTCCATCCTCAAAGCCCCAACCTTCTTCTTTCCCTTCAGACATAGGCATAGATTCAGGTTCATTGTTAACTGAATTCGTAAGCTAATCTCACACTGAATTTGGGACCTCTTTCCCACCGTGTAGTATAGTACTAGCAAGTCAGTCACACATGAATTAGTAGATGAGTCTAGCGATTCTGTTGACTGAATTATTTTAGAAACCCGCTTTCTTTTGCCTTGCATTGATCACCGCGACAGGTCACAGGAGGTGAAGTGAGTGTTAGATTCGCTGCGAATTGGAGGTACGTTAGCCTCGTCTCTGAGCACTCGTCACCACCTGAGGAACAAGCATCGCAATGGTTATGCGCTTTCTCTGGTATTAGATGTGACATGATCTGTTCAATCAGCTGTTTGTTTGGCGTGGCCGTCAGCAAACAAACGCAATTGCCGCATATATGTAGTGGGATATGAACTGCTCTTAGTTTCTCTGTGCTCATTATTAGTTCAATAAATTGGCAAATGGCTGCTGATGTATGATTGACTGGCTTTGTTCATCTTGCTAGAGTTACTTGGAAATATTGACATTCTCAAACCAAATATGAGGTGCCCTTTATTCAGTCCATGGGAGTATATGTAAGTTGACTGCTACAAACCCAATCCATGCTTGTTGTTTAGTGAATAAAGATGCTAATAGAAAATTGCAAACTTCGTAATATGAATAAATATTTGATGGTAAGTTGCAATGAAGATTAAAATTGTATTCGCCCACAAAAAAGAACATAAACATTTTATTACATACACTAATCTATCTAGCACCAATGTCACGCAGTCAATTTCCTTTATCCTTAGCATTTTTATGACATACCTTCTTCTATTTAGAATCTTTGGTTGCAATTAGTTCTTTTTTCCGCAAAAAATGAAATCAGTTTCTTTTACTTTTAGCATATGTACTTAACAACTAAGCTTCCATCTAAGCTTCCACAAATATATAATGCAACAACAAGAAATAGAAAAAAACTAAAATGAAAAATAGACCACAAACAGAGTGTACATCAGCTTAGATGCGACATAACTATGTCACATCTAGATGTGTCCTATACAGACCCATTCATTTATGTATGTGAAGGAATTAGATAATGTGCTCTTTTTTTGTTTGCAAAATGAAGGACGCTGCATCCAAGTAGTGGGAATAGTTAGTCCTTGCTATCAATAGTAGTAGCATCATTCACTGTGGAGTGTGATGGAATTTGATGATCATCTGCTTTTGCCTATCATCTACTTCTGATGTTTTTCCTGAAAGTGACACGTGATCTTCCTTTGTTTTTCTTTAGCTGATAGTATGTTAACTGCTTGCTTGGCAGAACTTATGGTTGTGATGTTTCTTAGATAAATAAAGAAACTGAGATTTAGTTCGATTTGAAGCGCCTCTTGTTGTACCACAGTTCCTTCTCTTAGAGCTGTATTTGTACTGCAGGTTTTGGATTGGGAGGGGAAAATGCTCTTCTTTCAGTCTCTGTTGAATTCAAACCCATCCATGCAAAATCTGTACTTAGTAGAATTAATCTAGATGAATATATATGCCTTGCAGTTTTAGCGTGCATGCCATTCAACTAACTTGCTCTTGTCCATGCAAATGGAGTAGGAGGACGAGCAGCAGCAGCAAATCAGTTTGATGATGACGGGGTGCGGGAGGCAATGGTGATCATGCTGATGGCATGAAGAAGGCTGATGACCGCAACCTGGACCTGTTGGCATTTCGAGATGGCAAACATAGGTGGCATGGAGACAAAGACAACAACCTGGACTGTAACACCCCGGTTGTAACTTGCCATATTTGTAACTCCAACTCTTGCCATTTTTCGGCAATGTGATATGATATTCCCTCCGTGGTTGGGTTTTCCTTCTTTTGCATTTTGTCCTTGTCATGCATTTCATATCATGTCATCATGTGCATCGCATTCGCATACGTGTTCATTTCATGAATCCGAGCATCTTCCCCGTTGTCCGTTTTGCAATCCGGCGCTCCTATGTTCCCCTGCGTCCCCTTTTACCTTTTCCCGTGAGCGGGTATTTAACTATCTCGGAATGGACCGAGGTTTGTCAAGCGGCCTTGGTATAGCACCGGTAGACCGCCTGTCAAGTTTCGGGTCAATCGGAGGTCGTTTGATGCTCCAACGGTTAACCGAGGGACCGAGAAGGCCTCGTGTGTGTTGCAGACCAAACCCCCTCTAAAGTGGCCCAAAACCCATCTAAGTCACCTCCATCCTCTCGGTCGTCGGATCACGATCGCGTGGTCGAAAACCGCTCTCCATTTGGAGCCTCCTACCTCCTCCTAGCTATAAATATGTGCACCCTCCCTTTCCAAATCGCAGATCAAACCCTTGACCCGCTCCCCTCGCGCCGCCGAACTTGTCCGCCGACGGCCGGACATGTCCACCACCGCCGCCACGTCGCTCCGGCCAATGGGAGGCCGCCACGTCACCTCCGCCGCCGCCCACAGCCAACCGAGCCGCGCCACCTCAGCCGTCTCTCTCTCCTCCGCCGCCGCCGGCCCGCGGGGCCCGAGTCAGGCCCGCGGGGCCCGTCCGCCGCCGGCCGCTGGCCCGCACCCCTCCCGCGCCCCGCCTCCCGTACGCCGCCGCCCGTTCGCCGGCCACCGCCGCCTGGCACCCGCCCGCCGGCGCCGCCCTCCATCGCCCCTCGCCGCCCAGCTACTCCCGCCGTTCGCCGCCGCGCGCCGGTGCGCGTCGTGCCCCGCCGCCGCCCGCCGCGCCGCCACCTCGTCCCGCCGCCCGCGCTCCTCCGGCCGGCGACGCCTCGCCGCAGCTTCCCCCGGCCTCTCCCCGAGCCTCCCCGCGCCGACCCTTTCCTTTCGCCGCTCCGGCGAGCTCCCCTGTTTCGGCGAACCTCGGGCCCGTTGCGGCCCAGATCTGGATCCAAAACCTTTGGGTTGACTTTTTCCTCGAGGTTGATTTTCTCTAAGTCCCCAGCATTTTTAGCATATTTCATCATGCCATAACTCTTTGCATACTGCTCCGTTCCGTGCATGTAATATGTCGAATTGTTCGCCTCGATGAGTACATCATTTCTTCTCATTGCATCATTTTCATTTGAGCTCATCTTGATGCCCGAAATGCTGTTAGAAGAGGGCAATGTGATGTTAGTTCCAGATCTGTTTCAGTACATGCACTTTTGTCATTTTTGCCATGATTGATGTGTGCACCCTATGAAGTTGAGTCCTACATGTGTTTTGTAATATGACATGCCATCTTTACAGGGGTGTATGCCATGTATTTTTGTGATCTTTGTGGTGACTAGCACAAGCATGCAAACTAGGGATCATAATGTTGCTGATTTCAGAGACTTAGTAATTTCACCAAGTCATTCCCTGCTGTTATTTTTATGCCATGTGTTCATGTTGTTTCAGAGAGATCTATGCCTCTTTTGAGCATGAACAGTAAGGGTGTTTTGAACATATGGATTTGCTATATCCATCCATGCCTTTGTTTGTAATTATGGAGTGCCGTAGCTTGAGTCAATTGAGCTCTACTTTTGCTATAAAATGTTACTGGCAATTGTTTACATGTTATTCGATTTTGCCAAGCTTGTTGTAGTTGTTCTTTGCATGCTATGATGTTGTTCTTGCCATGTCTAGCTTTTATGCCATGTCTTCTTGGTGGTTGTATGCTTAGTTTATCATGAAATGCTCTGTAGTGAGTGCATCAAGCTCGTAAACATGCCTACTTGTTATCTGTTTTTGACATGTCCAGTTTTCTGCCAAGTCTGAAAACTGTAACGAAACTTGCTTATTTGACATGGGTGCTATTGTATTTTTTGGTCCTTTTTGGCTCATGGTCAGTAAGGGACTCTTGTTATATGCTTTGAGTAGATTCATGTCATGCTCTAGTCTGACCTGATAGCTTGCTGTAACATGTTTTTTGATTGCTCTAAACATGTCATCCTGATGATAATTTCTGGCATGTTATTTTCACCAAGTCTGTGAACCTGTTATCTTTTGCACTTTTGCCATGCTTGTTTGAACCTGTTGTGGTGTGATTTAGCCATACCTCAGTGTCCATCTCTTGTCAAGCATCTTGAGTAGTTCACTGTCATATGCTTTGTTGGTACGTTTGGGTGCAGTACCTTAATTTCTTGTTGCATGCTAAGTGGCATCATGTTGTTAAACGCAGAAATATGTCATTCTTGTTTTGCTTGTCATTTGCAAACCGTGCATCCGATTCCGGTGATCTTTATATCGATTTCAACCGAAATCACCTCACCTTTCCAGTGGAATACTTGGTTTTCCAAGATTATTCCTTGTTCATCTTTTCCTTCCGGAGCACGCATATGCATTGCATACCACATCTCGCATATCATGCCATGTTTTGCATCATGTTGCTTGCGCATTGCATCGTGATTGATGTTTGTCCCCTTTGCTTGTGTTCTTGCCTTGGGTAGAGCCGGGAGACGAGTACGTGAACGAGGAACCTGTTGAGAACGCTTACGAGGATCAAGCCTTCGACAACCCTGAGAACTTTGCAGGCAAGATGACCATACCCTCGAAATCACTTCTATCTTTGCTTGCTAGTGCTCGCTCTTTTGCTATGCCTATTCTGCGATACCTACCACTTGCTTATCATGCCTACCATATTGTTAAACCAAGCCTCTAACCCACCTTGTCCTAGCAAACCGTTGTTTGGCTATGTTACCGCTTTTGCTCAGCCCCTCTTATAGCGTTGTTAGTTGCAGGTGAAGATGAAGTTTGTTCCTTGTTGGAACATGGAGATGTTGTTCCTTGTTGGAACATGTTTACTTGTTGGGATATCACAATATATCTTATTTAATTAATGCATCTATATACTTGGTAAAGGGTGGAAGGCTCGGCCTTATGCCTGGTGTTTTGTTCCACTCTTGCCGCCCTAGTTTCCGTCATATCGGTATTATGTTCCCGGATTTTGCGTCTCTAACGCGGTCGGGTGATTTATGGGACCCCCTTGACAGTTCGCTATGAATAAGACTCCTCCAGCAAGGCCCAACCTTGGTTTTACCATTTGCCTCACCACCACCTACTTTTCCCTTGGGAGTCGCTCTCTCGAGGGTCATCTTTATTTTAGCCCCCCCGGGCCAATGCTTGTCTAAGTGTTGGTCCAAACTAGAGCACCGTGCGGGACCGTCCCTTGGCAACTTGGGTTATGTTGGTACCTGTACGCTTCGCTTATCCGGTGTTGCCCTGAGAACGAGATATGTGCAGCTCCTATCGGGATGTCGACGCATCGGGCGGTCTTGCTGGTCTTGTTTTATTGCTGTCGAAATGTCTTGTAGCCGGGATTCCGAGACTGATCGGGTCTTCCCGGGGAGAAGGAATATCCTTCGTTGATCGCGAGAGCTTATCATGGGCTAAGTTGGGACACCCCTGCAGGGTTTGAACTTTCCAAAGCCGTGCCCGCGGTTATGTGGCAGATGGGAATTTGTTAATGTCCGGTTGTAGAAAACCCGAAGTTGATCTTAATTAAAATACATCAACCGCGTGTGTAACCGTGATGGTCTCTTCTCGGCGGAGTCCGGGAAGTGAACACGGTGTTGGAGTTATGCTTGACGTAGGTTGTTCTAGGATCACTTCTTGATCATAGTTGTTCGACCGTGCTTTTGCCTTCTCTTCTCGCTCTCATTTGCGTATGTTAGACACCAGATATGCTAGTCTCTTGTTGCAGCTCCACCTCACTACCTTCTCCTACCCATAAGCTTAAATAGTCTTGATCTCGCGGGTGTGAGATTGCTGAGTCCCCGTGACTCACAGATACTTCCAAAACCAGTTTGCAGGTGCCGATGAAACCGTGCAGGTGATGCACCCGAGCTCAAGGAGGAGCTCGATGAAGATCTTGTTCATTGTGTTGTTCCGTTTTAGTTGATCAGTAGTGGAGCCCAGTCGGGTCGATCGGGGATCTGTGTAGCATTTGGGGTAGTCTTCTTTTATTTTGGTTTCGTAGTCGGACCTTGATTGTATCTGTATGATGTAATGCTTTACTCATGTATTGTGTGAAGTGGCGATTGTAAGCCAACGATGTATCTCTTTCCCTTATGTATTACATGGGTTGTGTGAAGATTACCTCACTTGCGACATTGCTTTCAATGCGGTTATCCCTCTAAGTCGTGCTTTGACACGTAGGAGATATAGCCGCATCGAGGGCGTTACATGGACCACCCACCTCCTTTGCCTTTCTAATTTTGGTTGTGGTGGTTGCATCACCGGCGCGTTCGCAAATCAGTATGTAGTGTGCTTGTGGTGTTGGGTCTGGACTTCAGTGTCCATCCAGTAGGTTAGGTGCCGTTGCTGCTAGATCCCATGATGCTCACCTAAGTTTTGTGTTATGTGGAGGCCAACCTTTGTGATCTTATTTGTCGACACTTGTGTGTTCTCGTCTTACTTTGTGATACACGTCGTATGATATATATGTTTTTATGGATGATCTTGTGATGTTCTTATTTTCCTGTGGTTTGTGTTGATATTTGTGATATATGCATGCACTATACATATGAATATGAATTGCTGAACATACTGTAAATCAATGACAAAGATGGCAAAGAAGGAGATTTGCCGTATGTGCATCTGGACACTTTGCCGTCTGCCAGCAGACGGCAAAGAAGCAAAAACTTTGCCATCCGCTGGCAGACGGCAAAGACATTTAACTTTTCGGATGCGTTCTCTTAACACGCACGTTTTTTTTTTGAATTTAACTTTTTTTAGAACTGCATGTATTTTATTTTGTTTTACTGTCTTAACTTCATTGTTCTTCATAGAGAACTTCATCATGTGTGTTTCGATGTAGTCCGTCTTATTTAGCCGGGCCGTGTTGGGCCGGCCCATTTTATGTAACCATTTGCCACGCTGGCCTCCTACGTTTCCCTCGTAGGCGATCCCACCGCTTCGCTGTCAGGGAGAGAGACCAAGAAGAATCCCGCAAAACCGTCGTCGCCTGCGGAACCACCGCCCTCAAGAGGTCCTTATTCCTGCATTCTGCGTCGCCGTCCACTCCGCCAGCCCTTCCTGATGCGCTTCCACAGCCCTTTCCCATCTGTTCCCGTCGTGCCCCCCCTCGACCTCCCCCCACCGTCGTTCATCCCCTTTTTTGTGGTACGTTCCCCTTGTCCTCGGTCTTGGTCGTCCCCTTTGTCTAATTTTGTGATTCTGGTAGTTGCCGTTGCGTTTTTTGCTTAAGTATTTTTTTCGTAAGTAGGCGATTTTATCTCGATTTTGAAGTTGATACTCGTGTGTGCTCTGTAGGCGGAGCAAGGTGCATCTAGGGTTTCGTCAGATTTTTCCGATTTTGTTGCTTATATCTGTCAGTTCGTCCTTGTGGTGCAGGCAAACACCATGTCTTCGCCGAGTAGAGTGGGAGGAGGATTTCAGGGTATGTGGAGTGCTTATTTTTGGCTTTGTTTATTTTTGTTTGATGTTTATCTATTTGCCTAATTCATCCTGCATTTTTGTTTATGCTGTGTTAGTTGTCAGCGTTACTTTGCATTATTTGTCATGTGATATTTTGTAATTTCCGTTTCTGGTTTTTTTAATCCAGTAGGTGATTGCAGTGGTCATAATGATACACCAATTGGCTCTCGTTGTCCTGGTGGTAAGGATCATGTTGACGAGGGAGGACATTAAATGAATTCGCCAATTGAATCTGCTCCCATAAGTGTGTCCCCTCCTTCTGGTATGTGAATGCTTTGTTTATTTTGTGTATGATGCTTACTTGATGTTGTACAAATTGGCGTCGCCTTCCTGTATCTAGTGCGGCATTTTGTTGGGAACAAACGTGAAGTTAGTGTATGCAACACTTCATTTTTTTGTATATGTGAACTCCACTATATGTATGTGTGAACTGCATTGTTGTTTTATTCAAGTTTTTTGTACAATGCATTAATTTTTGTTTAGCTTATGATTGGAGCATTGCATTTATATGTCCAAGTGTACTGCATTTGTTCTTTTTGTGCACTTTTTAACTACCATAGTTAAACTTCATTTTTGACGCAGTGTTTGTTTTCCATGCTGGGGCTCCTGGGTTTGAGGAGGTTACTCAATTGATTGACAATTATTTTGCAGAGGATGATGTTGGTGTGAGCTTTGACCAGAGACGTCCCGTCTTGTCTGAAACACAATCACAGTCTGTTGATGGTACAGAGGAAGTTACACAGGAGTGGATGGTCTCGGAATAGCTTCGTGCATATGAATTACAGCAAAGCAAGAAGAAGTTGAGGTTTGAAAGTGACTCAAAAGAGTTTGCGGAGAAGGAGAAGTAGAGGAGAGCTGCAAATGGTGCCAAGGGTGCCAAATTTGTCAAAGTGAAGTAGCCTGCTTTGCAGAAGAAGAGGCTGAGTTATGTTGATGAGGAAGGTGGTACTCCTCGATGGAGTCCACGTGTTGCTGGCATGAACAAGAATCTTGGTAAGAGAACTGCTGTAGCTGGTGGAAAGGATCCTCAGCGCAACCGACTACATGTCAGTGAAGGTCCCAACTCTAACAATGACGACTTTGTGCTTGCTGATTTTGTGAGGGATGTTCATACTAGTAGACGCAAAGACTGTGGTTCATCTAAGAGTCTACCAAGCGTGCCCGTGATGATGGCGATGAAGGTGTTGGTGCTGAATCTGGCGAGGAGGCGGATGTTGTTCCAAACATTTGTTGAAGTGGACTGCATTTGTTTCCTTCATTATTATGTTATGTGTGTTTTATCTGTCTCTTTTTTATGGCTAATCTTCTAATGTGGACTGCATTTCCCTTTACACAGAGGAAGAAGTCTAGTAAGAGCAATGCAACTGAAGATGATGGCGAGGGAGATGATTCTCGATTTAACAAGACCGTACGTTTGTCGCTTCCCACTGTTTGCAAGGCTGCTGCTTTATTGAAAGACGCACACTGTAGCCGTGTTCGGGATGCTGGATTCATTGTTGTTTTTGAACTGACAGTGAAGAAAAATGTGTCGTGCATTCTTATGTGCTATCTGATGGGAGTGATTGACCCTGCCACCATGATAGACTTTGGGAATGGCAGGGTTCTTCGAATCAATCATGATGCAGTTCATCACATTTTTGATTTACCTATGGGATGTCACACTGCACGCATGCCTGCTGCCAGCGGCCATGATGACTCGTTGACTACCCTCAAGGATGAGCTTGGCTTTGACCGTTCAAAAAGTATAGGTGTGAAGGACTTGCTTGAGAAGTTGAAGGTGTTGGTGGAGGAAGATGATCATGTGACTGTTGATCTTGCTGTTAAGGTGTTCTTCCTGATACTTTACCAGAATTTGTTGTGCCCCGGGCCTGTAGTACGTTTGGGTAGAGTTGTTGCAATGGTAGAGAACATGGATTATGCGGCTATGGCGCAGATGGAATTTTGCCAGCTTGTTGTTGATGAGTTGAAGACAGCTGTGGTGAGGTGGCAAACAGAAGGCAGCAAGCCGAATTGTGCAGAGGATTGTGCCATTGTCCCCCTAATTATGTATCTTGATTGCTTAAAGCTTCGCAAATTTTCAGTTATGCACACGTTGACACCACGTACGTCATACCTGACGACCAAGGATCTGATGAAGTTATACAATGAGGATGTGATTGTCAAGGGAAAGATTTACTTGGAAACTTACAAATTTGGGAAGCTGTCGGTTAGTGCATCTGAGTTTTAAATATCAGATTTAAAAAAAAGGTGTAATCATTATAAATCTGAACTTTCTAGTACTCACATGTGTACTTCTCTTTGATTCTTGTCTTTTTTGCAGTGGAAGGCGTCAGGTGATATTGTGTAGAACCGTCCTGCTGCAGTTGTATGTGGCAGCTCTGATGCAGGGCCTAGCACTCATGCTAGGTTTTATGAGCCTATCTGTAGCCAGATTCCTACCTGTGATGATGAGGTGCCGCGTACTCGTGGTTTCACGACTCCTTAGATGTTTGATAATAGAAGCTCTTCTAAACAGACATTTGTTGGTGGCAAAAAACACGAGGAGATTGATGAGCTTCTTCTGAAGGTTTTGAAGTTGACTGAAGATTTGCCAACCTCTGGTGACAGGTTGAGGACAGTTGCTGGCTTTTTCCCTGTTGGCCACGGCCCATGAGATGAAGATATTGTTGCTGCCCA
Source organism: Aegilops umbellulata (assembly GCA_032464435.1). NCBI lineage: Eukaryota > Viridiplantae > Streptophyta > Magnoliopsida > Poales > Poaceae > Aegilops > Aegilops umbellulata. The sequence continues at coordinate 6,548,889 of CP136059.1, forward strand.
CAATTTTGATTGCGGCGTGATTGAAAGCCTGAAGATTGCAGTGACGAATATTCGGTCTTCGTATGCTTAGTTGAGACATTCACAGGAAGAAAAATGCGGTTGGTATGTGAGGGATGCTGAGAATTTTTTGGATGAAATGAACCGTTAGGACGCTGGCGTCGGCGCTGATAATGTATGTTCTATGTTTTTTGTGCCTTTGAACCTCTTTTGTGTATTTTGTGGACTCCTCCTCACTATTTTTGTTTTTTGTGATAGGTTGGAGTGGAATCTTCTAGTGTCCATGGATCTAGAGACGATGGAATTGGTCAGGTACATGTACTTCTGCCATGTCTGTTCTGCCATACGTCCCTCTTCTTGAACTTGCATTTTTTGCTTTCCATTTTATTGTATTTTTTGCTTCATGATTTGTAAAGTTTGTATTGTTTGTGCATAGTTGAAGTTTTTTCTTTTTTGGTCGTTACCATCTTATTTTCGTTTTTGGTTTGTTCTATGCCTGTAGACTGGAGTTGCTGCTTGTGATGTGCACAAAGATTCCTACGATGGCTCTGGGAAGGATGAGGTCTTGGCTGATGCATCGTCCCCTCCAGATGTTGTAGCTCATAAGGTATAGTTGATTTACTTTTTCTGTTAGTGGGTTGTAATCTAATTTTTTGTTGTTGTTATAAACTTGATGTATGCAGTTATGTTCAATCATATGCATTTCATTTACATATGTGATCTTCAATAGTTTTACATGTGTGAGCTTCAGTCTTTGTTAGAAGTGAACTGCAATTCTTTTCGCATGTGTGGTCCATAGTCTTTTACATACGTAAGCTTCAGTATTTAACATAACTGAACTGTAGTGTTTGACAAAGTGAACTATAGTTATTTTTCACGTATATGTGGGTTGCAATTGTAGTTGTTTTGACACATGTGGGTTGCAGTTGTTTTGCATTTGTGGACTGCAGTTGTTCTGCGTATGTTGTCTGCAGTCTTTGACATAAATGTCATGTGTGTTGTTGTGTTAATTATCCCCATGCTCATTTGTGTTATTGTGTCTTTTTTAAACCTTTCACAGCCTGGAGAAGATAACGTAGAAGTTCATGTTGATCTGAACTAGGTGGGTTGTGCTGTTGATGGTGGTGGCAGTGTTGGTGCTTCTGCATTGGTTACTGTCGACGGTGCAGATCCTTCTGTAGGTCGGGAATCCCATGATGTTGTTTCCCCTAGTCGGCATGAAGATTCTGATTTTGGCATTGAAAAGCCGCTGGAGAATGTCATTCCTGCTGTTAGTGTTGCTGCTTCTCCTGTTTGTCTGGCGGCCAACGATGTCCCTGAAATATCCAGAGTGGAGACTCATGTAGCTAAAGTATCTAAGGATGTTGCGGTTGACCAGACTATTGTAAATCCAGAGAATGCTGATGTTGCTACAGAAGGGCGGTCCAGTGAGGTTGTGGTGGATTCGTCGCAACCTAGCCAAGTAAATGTTTTGGTCAGCTCTGGAGAACAACAACATGAAGACTCTGGCACTGAAGGCAAGAGTTTTGTTTCGAACAGTGCAGTTGAAGTTTTTCTCATTCATTTTGTTTAATTACTATGATAGCTGTATTAGATGTTTAATGATAAGTGAAACTTGATCTTTTGTTGATGATTTTCAAAATAGCTAGCAAAATTTCTAGTAACATCCCTTTATACATCGGTGGAGCAACGTGGGCCCCAGGAGGGTGGAGGGCGCGCCTAGGGGGTAGGTGTGCCCCCTGCCTCGTGCTCTCCTCGTTGCTTTCTTGACATGGACTCCAAGTCCTCTGGATCACGTTTGTTCCAAAAATCACGTTCCCGAAGGCTTCATTCCGTTTGGACTCCGTTTGATATTCTTTTTCTGCAAACTCTGGAATAGGCAAAACAACAACAATTTGGGTTGGGCCTCCGGTTAATAGGTTAGTCCCAAAAGTAATATAAAAGTGTATAATAAAGCCGATTAAACATCCAAAACAGAATATAATATAGCATGGAACAATAAAAAATTATAGATACGTTGGAGACGTATCAATACTCGGAATCTTACAGTTGCCAACATGATACCAAGTTTGATTTGCTCAAGGTTGTAATATGCCAAGTGCACACAAGATCTGCGAATTATAAAGACTTCAGGCTAATTGCGTTCTTCAACTGCGGTCTCGCCTATTTGACAGGTCCCTGCGGTAAGTGGATAAATCTGCACGTCCATCGCAGGATCATACATCCTCCATGGTTCTCTGATGCCATTTAACACAAGGGCTTCATTTACGCTGTCGACTCCTTCTATGGCTGGACGTATTGCTTGCCTACTCCAATCATCACTACAAACAGCTGTTACAACAGTATGTTACTTTCCTATGATATCATGATGGCTTGCTTATATTACTATCAACATTTACTGAAAAAATATTCATGCTCATAAGATGTTGTTCTTAAGATTGACTACATTAAGAGCCCTTTTTTATTTGACTCCAACTTGATATGATGTTGTAGGCCGCCTGGTGTCCCTACCCTTCCTAATCCCAGAACCTTTCAAAGAAAAGCGGCATTGCAGTTGCAAGTGGTTCCTGGCTCGATCAGACGACGGTGAACGATTGATGATTGTTCGCAAGTACGGGACATGTTGTTTCGTGGAATACAATCACAGTCACTTCAAGGTCTTTAAGTAGGATCCCAGCTTCTCTGGGCCTTCAGGAATTTTTGACTGGAGGCTGGTAAGTAGCCTTGGTACACGCTCTCTGTTTCTTGGACTGAATTATCCGATTAACCAGGAGATAACCGACGGCCAGGCTCATGATGGCAACGCGGTTTCGTTCATCAGGCAAAACTGTGTGCACACAGCATACCATGCGTCTCTGCATGCATCATACCCTGATATGTGCCGCCATGCTCTGCAACCCAAAGTAGGAGAGAGGGTCGCAAGTATCAGACTTCGACCTGCTGGCTGGAGTTTCCCTCGTCAGGCACCCATCTGGTTCAAGCCGTCAGCCAATCTCCACAGCTTAAAAAATAGTAAAATCTAACTAAGCCAGTTAGTTAGATGCGTACTCTTGGTGTAGTAGGATCTTTATTTAGTTTAATGCATACACTTGTTCTTTTTTGGTAGCCCTTCTGTAATGATGGCTAATGTTTGGTTTGGAAGAGAGAGTTGTGTCTTTGCTCTTCCGGCCTGCTTACTGCTTATGTTGCACCCCTAGCCCTGGTTGTTGCTGCTGCTGTTTTCAATGTACAATCAGTAGTATATTTCATCTCTTGGTTAAATAAATGTGTTGTTAGACAGAAAAACACAATGTTTTAGAAGTCGTTGCACGGTCTGATCCTTTAGTGCCCCGTACCGTGCGTAGCGCATACTATTTTTTGTACGGAACACATTTTCCACTTGTTGATAACATGCAGCCCTCTGATGAAGGCCCAATAGAGGAGCCCATAATTAACTGGAAGGGAGGCTCTCATACTACAAAAAAATACACTTTCGTGATGATACGTGTTTGTCACAGTAGGTCGCATTTTTTGTCATGCATGTACATCCATGACAATTTTATGACAGAATCCAGATAGTCATACCTGTGCTGTCGTAGAAGTGTTCCATGACATTACCAAAATTATCATCACGGAAGTGTCCACTTCCATGATGATAAACCGCGCGTCATAGAAGTGATTTCGTCAAGGGTGACTGACACGTGGCATCCACCGTAACGGGACGCCATTAAGCTACCGGTTCCGGTTTTGGATCTGATAACCCGCTAACAGCCCCGACCATTGCGGATTTTCCACGTGTAAAATCATCATTGGCTAGAGGAAACACATGTCGGCTCACCGCTGGGATAGATGTCATCCACTCATTGGACCGAAGGCGCCTATGATACGTCGACACGTGGCACGGCCCAACAGAGGCCCATTCCTGTGAAAAGGCCGGCCCGTTTGACTTGGTCAAAAGGTGGTGGGCCGGCCCACGGAAAGCCTATTAACGGACAGATCGCATATAGCCCATTTACAGCCCGCTAACCCAGGGCCCATTACGGCCTATCCGAATTAGGCCCAGTAGCGTCATCTGGGCCGTCCAAGATGATTCGAGCCCATTTTAAGTTTCGGCCCATGTATGGCCCATGACATCTTTCGGCCCAAATGAGGCCCTTTGTAACTCTTGGCCCATTAACGGCCCGTGGTGAAACTGACCCGTAATGAATAGTGTATCACTTTATACCCATTAACAACCCATTAATCCATTGGGCCGTTTGCAGCCCATGTTATCTTTCGGCATTCTCAGGGCCCATTTATTCTTGGGCTCATTTCCAGCATTCGGTTACTTACGGCCCATTACTGCCATTTTCTGCTTGTGGACCAAATTCAGCCCGTGGTTACAGTCGGCTCGTTTGTGGCCCGTTAATATGTTGGGCCATTTTCTTGGCGTCATCAAATATGGCCTATTAAAGATGGCCCTTTATGGTCGGCCCATGAATGGACGACTCCAACTCTAGACTGTTTACGGCCATAATGCGGTCTATTTTTGGCCCATGTTTGGCCAATCGATCATACGGCCCGTCTAAGGCCCATTGATGATACGACCCATAGAAGGCCCACTTTTTCTATGGCCCGTAGAAGGCCCATTGTTTCTACGACCCGTAGGAAGCCTAGTGTCACTACAGTAAATATGTAGCCCAAGGCTTGTTAAAGGTGGGAAACTACTATAGGTTTAGACCTGCTAATGGCCCAAGATGATTATAGGCCCACGTTTTGTCCCATATGAGTAACGAGCCGGCCTGAAGACCGACAACACTGACATCCACTGAACCTTCCGGCCTAAATTACAGCGTACCGACCAAAGAATAAACCTAGACTATACAACAAAGAAATTACGGCATATTAGGAATCAAAGTTCACTACCGGTTATAATAAAGCGCAACAGGACCGCGGATTACATACACTGGGCATCAAAGGTCGCCACCAGTGCATATAAATGCGCCGACAGAAGAATATACAAACTGAGAGCACTTCAGAAGGCACTAACCTGGCAAGCTCGGGTCCCACAAACAGTCGAACAAGCTGATGAGACCTTAGTTGTGTCAATGATAGATGCTTCATCCCTAGTTGTATGGCACTATAGTGCGTAAGGCAGTCCCCTGACATCTTCATTACATCTTTGACTTCAAGTCGGAGCCGAGCTGAAGCAAGCCTTTCCGCTTTTAAGTTGAGACTGAAGAAGTTGAACTGATTGAGGCAGCGACTTCATAGAGGTTTGGCTCACTATCTTTCCTAAAGTTCTGCCTGGCATAAGAGATACGACTCTAGAAGAGAAACAAGGAGACACGTAACAGGTTTCACAATTATATAAGCAAATAAATGGATCTGTTCTGCATAAGGAACATGTTTTTACATCTACAATTTAAAACTAGTAGTTGTTGCAAACATCCAATCAGATGTAAACTACAGTGGAGGAAATGATGCATATCCAAATCTATACTAGAACAAAATTTGAAGGCTTGAGAAGGATGAACTTACATTACATCTTAACACGGGCTGGACAAAGCCCTTCTCCATGTTGATGGAAAGATAATTCAATAAATTCCCCAAAAAAATTCTTTATAAGTGTTGCCATTAGTCTACATTCTACAAAGAATAAATATAGATCAAATAATATTGGAAGAAATAGAGGATAATGAAGCTCAGGTGCAGACTGATGATACATAATCAAATAGCAATTAATTAAGTACAGCGTTATAAGGCAAAAGGTACTGACAAGAGGAATGCAGACATCAACGTTTGAAGTGGCATTGGCTTTATTCAACATTTTGGTAAGAGTAAATGTAGATATGATAATTTGGAGAAAGTGGAGGGTAGGGAAGACCAGATGCAGAGTAATGCTAGACAATCAACTATCTTGCGATGCATGTAGAGTAATACCACCACCGTCCGTTATTAATTGTCACTCAAATGGATGTATCTAGCACTATTAAGTTCTAAATACATCCAATTGATCAACAATTAATTCGATACAAAGGGAGTACATGACAACAGGTACTTACATGAGCAATCCAAAACTTAACCATTGTGTTAATTCTACATTTATCTAAGAGTAAATATAGATCTTATAATTTCAAGAAAAGGAAGGATAAAGAAGTGAACATTTACAGTGATGCTACATAATTAAACAACAATGAGTGTATGTATGCTGACAAAGGGCAAGAGGTACTGACAAGAGCAATGCAGAGCCCAGTGTTGTCGTGATCCTATGATCCTTTGAGCAAGGTGATTCATCTGAAATTAGTTTTCATACAAGAGAGAAGGTAAGGCACATGCAGAAATTTAGGAATTCAAATTTTGAATTGATATCATAGACAATACCTGACGCTGGGCTGTCAGCAGTTCTAATAGGGGTTTGGCCACTGGAGTAGGGGTAAAGTCTGTTACAGTTGGGCCTGTGTTTTTTGTGGCTGCTAATCTATCTGATTTAACAGGTATCACTACCTTTTCCAAATACCTAGTTTGTACTCCTTGAGGATCTGCAATCACCCTCTTCCTTTTGGACATCTATTACGAAAGAACAACATTTGACTGGAAAAACATAGTATGACGACACATGGAATAGGTACTGAAAATGGATAGGTATGGCATATACTCATATATGATGCTTAAACTAAGCAGATGGTGTAACAAAGTAGAAGTAATGCAATAGGTCAGATGCAAAATATGTGCGACCAATACAACCTTGCCAAGTTAGAGAATGCACCTTGATGGGTGAATAAGATAGGCCATCCTCCACCATGCCAAGTTTGTTAGCCTGTGGATTGTTCCGCAATATTCCTCTCGTGCTCCCATTCTCATATTCATTTTGATAATGTTCAATACTTGACATGCATGAAAGCATAAAAATAAGTGAGATTATCTTTGTAATGCATAAGTGATTCTAATCCAATACTTCCTCCATGTAAACCCCTTTGTGCTATCTCTGCAATTCTTCTAAGAGGTGCCATCCATGCTGTAATTTGGTGTGTGCATTAATATAATGTGGCCTACTACTCAAAATATGAGAGCTCCAGAAGTGATGATACTTCGCAGATGATAGCTTCAACATATAGTAAAGAAGAACAAGTCGACCTGACCTGACAGATTCAAAATATACTAAGGGAGAATAACTCGACCTGACCAGTCAACCGCAAGAGAAGAGGATCATCTTAAAGAAGAGCAGAAAAGCAAGCAGATTGAAGATATTACAAGTCTTTCTATACAATGTCGGTTGGCCACCCATGATGAACCAGAGCGCACAGAGAAATACTATTCCTTCTGGTCTCTCCATATGTGGCTCACATGCATTTCAAAACTAAAGTAGGAACATTTAGCTGACCAATTAAACATCTCTCAGTATTACTAATATCAGCATAATATCAGATTTGAATTTGTACAACTAAGCTTGTTTAGCTCGATGGGTGGAGCAATGCTATTACGACACGAACCACGTAGGCTGATCGTGGTCATCATAAAATGGGGAAACCATAAGCTTGATGAGTATAGTGTTGACCGTGGCAGTGGGATGGCAGATCTGAAGCTGCAAATCGTGCAAAGGGTAGTTAGCAACCAATATTTGCTTTGAAATAACAACTAAGATTTGTTATGAACAAGAAAGTACAGTCAACAAGTGACAAATAAATGCAATTCTGATGTCTCTCTATATGTCGCGACATGCATTTGGAAACTTAAGTGGGACCTTTAGCTAACCAATTAAATGTGTTTGTTAACTAATATCAGTATCATATCACAATCATATTTGAACAACTAAGCTTTGGAATTTCGCGTGTTGTGTTGTTTAGCTTGAAGGGTGGAGTAATGCTAGTATGACAGCAAGCACCTACGCAGATCATAGTAGAGTAGATAAAAGGGGAAAACCCTAAGAATCAAGAGTGAAATCGAGAAAGTGGAACTAGCTGGACCAGTGGGTGGCGCACATGCTTTTCGAAACGAATATAGGAAAATTAGGTGACCAATTAAACGTTCTCTGTTTTAGTAATATGAGCATCATATCAGATTCGTATTTCAACACGTACGCTTTGGAATTATGAGTGGCATGTTGTTTCGCTTGATGGGTTGAGGTCTTGAGGAGCAGTGCTAGCATGACACGAAGCAGTGAAGCACCTACGATGATGGTAGTGAATATAAAGGGGGGAACCATAAGCTTTACGAGTATAGTGACCGTGACATGGCGGATCTGAAGGTGCAAACCGGACAAAGCTACTTTGCAACCAATGTTTGCATTCAACTAGCCACTACGATTTGGTACGAACAAGAAAAGTACGGTAAACAATTTAAGATCTATTTTTCGGGTGGGATCAATAACTTAAGCACATATGGAAGAGTACCACCTCTCTTGCAACGCCGTGGCCCCTGCTGATACGTTGAGGGTGCTGCGGGTGCGATGGCTGTCGGCGGCGGGGAAGAAGACTTTAGATGGCAGACGGCCGGGTTGGGGGATAAATCTGAAGGAAATATGCCCTAGAGGCAATAATAAAGTTATTATTTATTTCGTTATTTCATGATAAATGTTTATTATTCATGCTAGAATTGTATTAACCGGAAACATAATACAAACAGAGTGTCACTAGTATGCCTCTACTTGACTAGCTCGTTAATCAAAGATGGTTATGTTTCCTAACCATAGACAAAGAGTTGTTATTTGATTAACGAGGTCACATCATTAGTTGAATGATCTGATTGACATGACCCATTCCATTAGCTTAGCACCCGATCGTTTAGTATGTTGCTATTGCTTTTTTCATGACTTATACATGTTCCTTTGACTATGAGATTATGCAACTCCCGTTTGCCGGAGGAACACTTTGGGTGCTACCAAACGTCACAACGTAACTGGGTGATTATAAAGGAGTACTACAGGTGTCACCAAAGGTAGATATTGGGTTGGAGTATTTCGAGATTAGGATTTGTCACTCCGATCGTCGGAGAGGTATCTCTGGGCCCTCTCGGTAATGCACATCACTTAAGCCTTGCAAGCATTGCAACTAATGAGTTAGTTGCGGGATGATGTATTACGGAACAAGTAAAGAGACTTGCCGGTAACGAGATTGAACTAGGTATTGGATACCGACGATCGAATCTCGGGCAAGTAACATACCGATGGACAAAGGGAACAACGTATGTTGTTAAGCGGTCTGACCGATAAAGATCTTCGTAGAATATGTAGGAGCCAATATGGGCATCCAGGTCCCGCTATTGGTTATTGACCGGAGACATGTCTCGGTCATGTCTACATTGTTCTCGAACCGTAGGGTCCGCACGCTTAAGGTTTCGATGACAGTTATATAATGAGTTTATGAGTTTTGATGTACCGAAGGAGTTCGGAGTCCCGGATGGGATCGGGGGCATGACGAGGAGTCTCGAAATGGTCGAGACGTAAAGATCGATATATTGGACGACTATATTCGGACATCGGAAGGGTTTTGAGTGGTTCGGGTATTTTGGGAGGTACCGGGGAGTTACGGGAATACGAGGAAGAAGCAATGGGCCTTGATGGGCCTTAGTGGGAAGGACCAGGAGGTGGCGCGCGCCCCTCCCAAGCCCAGTCCGAATTGGACAAGGGGTTTGGGGCGCGGCCCCTCTCTCCCTTCCTTCCCCTCTTCCCCTCTTTCCCCCCTTGACCTAGTTGGACTAGGAAAAGGTGGAATCCTACTCCCGGTGGGAGTAGGACTCCCCTGGCGCGCCCAAACCTAGGGCCGGCCTCCTCCCTCCCTTGCTCCTTTATATACGGGGGCAGGGGGGCACCCCAGGACACACAAGTTGATCTTCGTGATCGTTCCTTAGCCGTGTGCGGTGCCCCCCTCCACCATATTCCACCTCGGTCATATCGTTGCAGTGCTTAGGCGAAGCCCTGCGCCGGTAGTACATCAAGATCGTCACCATGCCGTCGTGCTGACGGAACTCCTCCCCGAAGCTTTGCTGGATCGGAGCCCGGGGATCGTCATCGATCTGAACGTGTGCCAAGAACTCGGAGGTGTCGGAGTAACGGTGCTTGGATCGGTCGGATCGTGAAGACGTACGACTACATCAACCGCGTTGTTATAACGCTTCCGCTTTCGGTCTACGAGGGTACGTAGACAACACTCTCTCTCTCGTTGCTATGCATCACCATGATCTTACGTGTGCGTAGGGAAATTTTTGAAATTACTACGTTCCCCAACAGTGGTATCAGAGCCAGGTTTTATGGTTTGATGTTATTTGCACGAGTAGAACACAAGTGAGTTGTGGGCGATATAAGTCATACTGCCTACCAGCATGTCATACTTTGGTTCGGCGGTATTGTTGGACGAGACGATCCGGACCAACCTTACGCGTACTCTTACGCGAGACCGGTTCCCTCGACGTGCTTTGCACATAGATGGCTTGCGGAAGACTGTCTCTCCAACTTTAGTTGAACCAAGTGTGGCTACGCCCGGTCCTTGAGAAGGTTAAAACGGAGTCTATTTGACAAACTATCGTTGTGGTTTTGATGCGTAGGTAAGATGAGTTCTTGCTTAAGCCCGTAGCAGCCACGTAAAACTTGCAACAACAAAGTAGAGGACGTCTAACTTGTTTTTGCAGGGCATGTTGTGATGTGATATGGTCAAGACATGATGCTAAATTTTATTGTATGAGATGATCATGTTTTGTAACCGAGTTATCGGCAACTGGCAGGAGCCATATGGTTGTCGCTTTATTGTATGCAATGCAATCGCGATGTAATGCTTTACTTTATTACTAAGCGGTAGTGATAGTCGTGGAAGCATAAGATTGGCGAGACGACAACGATGCTACGATGGAGATCAAGGTGTCGCGCCGGTGATGATGGTGATCATGACGGTGCTTCGGAGATGGAGATCACAAGCACAAGATGATGATGACCATATCATATCACTTATATTGATTGCATGTGATGTTTATCTTTTTATGCATCTTATCATGCTTTGATTGACGGTAGCATTATAAGATGATCTCTCACTAAATTATCAAGAAGTGTTCTCCCTGAGTATGCACCGTTGCAAAAGTTCTTCGTGCTGAGACACCACGTGATGATCGGGTGTGATAGGCTCTACGTTCAAATACAACGGGTGCAAAACAGTTACACACGCGGAATACTCAGGTTATACTTGACAAGCTATGCATATAAGATATGACCTCAGAACACAGAGACCGAAAGGTCGAGCGTGAATCATATAGTAGATATGATCAACATAATGATGTTCACCATTGAAACTACTCCATCTCACGTGATGATCGGACATGGTTTAGTTGATTTGGATCACGTGATCACTTAGAGGATTAGAGAGATGCCTATCTAAGTGGGAGTTCTTAAGTAAAATGATTAATTGAACTTAAGTTTATCATGAACTTAGTCCTGGTAGTATTAGCATATCTATGTTGTAGATCAATAGCTCGCGTTGTTGCTTCCCTATGTTTATTTTGATATGTTCCTAGAGAAAATTGTGTTGAAAAAATGTTAGTAGCAATGATGCGGATTGGATCCGTGATCTGAGGTTTATCCTCATTGCTGCACAGAAGAATTATGTACTTGATGCACCGCTAGGTGACGGACCTATTGCAGGAGCAGATGCAGGCGTTATGAACGTTTTGCTAGCTCAATATGATGACTACTTAATAGTTTAGTGCACCATGCTTAACGGCTTAGAATCGGGACTTCAAAGACGTTTTGAACGTCATGGACCATACAAGATGTTCCAGGAGTTGAAGTTAATATTTCAAGCAAATACCCGAGTTGAGAGATATGAAGTCTCCAACAAGTTCTATAGCTAAAAGATGGAGGAGAATCGCTCAACTAGTGAGCATGTGCTCAGATTGTCTCGGTACTACAATCGCTTGAATCAAGTGGGAGTTAATCTTCCAGATAAGATAGTGATTGACAGAATTCTCTAGTCACCATCACCAAGTTAGTAGAACTTCGTGATGAACTATAGTATGCAAGGGATGACGAAAACGACTCCCGAGTTTTTCATGATGATGAAATTGATGAAGGTAGAAATCAAGAAAAACATCAAGTGTTGATGGTTAACAAGACCACTAGTTTCAAGTAAAGGGCAAAGGGAAGAAGGGGAACTTCGAGAAGAACGGCAAGCGAGTTGCTGCTCAAGTGAAGAAACCCAAGTCTGGACCTAAGCCTGAGACTGAATGCTTCTACTGCAAAGGGACTGGTCACTGGAAGCGGAACTACCCCAAGTGATTGGCGGATAAGAAGGATGGCAAAGTGAACATAAGTATATTTGATATACATGTTATTGATGTGTACTTTACTAGTGTTTATAGCAACCCCTCAGTATTTGATACTAGTTCAGTTGCTAAGATTAGTAAATCGAAACGGGAGTTGCAGAATAAACAGAGACTAGTTAAGGGTGAAGTGACGATGTATGTTGGAAGTAGTTCCAAGATTGATATGATCATCATCGCACACTCACTATACTTTCGGGATTAGTGTTGAACTTAAATAAGTGTTATTTGATGTTTGCGTTGAGCATAAATATGATTTGATCATGTTTATTGCAATATGGTTATTCATTTAAGTTAGAGAACAATTGTTGTTCTGCTTACATGAATAGAACCTTCGATGGTCATACACCCAATGAAAATAGTTCGTTGGATCTCGATCGTAGTGATACACATATTTATAATATTGAAGACCAAAAGATGCAAAGTTAATAATGATAGTGCAAATTATTTGTGGCACTGCCGTTTAGGTCATATTGGTGTAAAGCGCATGAAGAAACTCCATGCTGATGGGATTTTGGAATCACTTGATTATGAATCAGTTGATTCTTGCGAACCATGCCTCTTGGGCAAGGTGACTAAAACGCCGTTCTCCGGAACAATGGAACGAGCAACAGATTTGTTGGAAATCATACATACTGATGTATGTGGTCCGATGAATATTAAGGCTCGCGACAAGTATCATTATTTTCTGACCTTCACAGATGTTTTGAGCAGATATGGGTATATCTACTTGATGAAACATAAGTCTGAAATGTTTGAAAAGTTCAAAGAATTTCAGAGTGAAGTGAAAAATCATCGTGACAAGAAAATAAAGTTTCTACGATCTGATCGCGGAGACGAATATTTGAGTTACGAGTTTGGTCTTCAGTTAAAACAATGTGAAATAGTTTCACTACTCACGCCACCTGGAACACCACAGTGTAATGGTGTGTCCGAACGTCATAACCGTACTTTATTGGATATAGTACAATCTATGATGTTTCTTACCGATTTACCAATATCGTTTTGGGATCATGCATTAGAGACAGCTGCATTCACGTTTAAAAGGGCACCATCTAAGTCCGTTGAGACGACACAATCTGAACTGTGGTTTAGCAAGAAACCAAAGTTGTCGTTTCTTAAAGTTTGGGGTTGTGATGCTTATGTGAAAAGTTTCATCCTGATAAGCTCAAACCCAAATCGAAGAAATATATCTTCATAGGATACCCAAAGAAGACAGTTGGGTACACCTTCTATCACAGATCCGAAGGCAACACATTCGTTGCTGAGAATGGATACTTTCCAGAGAAGGAGTTACTCTCGAAAGAAGTGAGTGGGAGGAAAGTAGAGCTTGATAAGGTAATTGTACCTTCTCCCTTATTGGAAAGTAGTTCATCACAGAAATCTGTTCTTGTGACTACTACACCAATTAGTGAGGAAGCTAATGATGATGATCATGTAACTTCAGATCAAGCTACTACCAAATCTCGTAGGTAAACCAGAGTAAGATCCGCACCAGAGTGGTACAGTAATCCTGTTCTGGAAGTCATGTTAATAGACCATGACGAACTTGCGAACTATGAGGAAGCGATGATGAGCCCAGATTCCGCGAAATGGTTTGAGGCCATGAAATCTGAGATATGATCCATGTATGAGAACAAAGTATGGACTTTGATGGATTTGCCCGATGATCGGCAGGCCATAGAAAATAAATGGATCCTCAAGAGGAAGACGGACGCTGACAGTAGTGTTACTATCTACAAAGCTAGAATTGTCGCAAAAGGTTTTCGACAAGTTCAAGGTGTTGACTACGATGAGAGTTTCTCGCTCGTATCTATGCTTAAGTCTATCCGAATCATGTTAGCAATTGCCGCATTTTATGAAATCTGGCAAATGGATAACAAATCTACAATCCTTAATGGATTTATTAAAGAAGAGTTGTATATGATGCAACCAGAAGGTTTTGTCAATCCTAAAGGAGCTAACAAAATATGCAAGCTCCAGCGATCCATCTATGGATTGGTGCAAGCATCTCAGAGTTGGAATACACGCTTTGATAAGTTGATCAAAACATATAGTTTTATACAGACTTGCGGTGAAGCCTGTATTTACAAGAAAGTGAGTGGGAGCACTACAGCATTTCTGATAAGTATATGTGAATGACATATTGTTGATCAGAAATAATGTAGAATTATTCTGCAAAGCATAAAGGAGTGTTTGAAAGGAGTTTTTCAAAGAAAGACCTCGGTGAAGCTACTTACATATTGAGTATCAAGATCTATAGAGATAGATCAAGACGCTTGATAAGTTTTTTTCAATGAGTACATACCTTGACAAGATTTTGAAGTAGTTCAAAATGGAACAGTCAAAGAAAAGAGTTCTTTCCTGTGTTACAAGGTGTGAAATTGAGTAAGACTCAAAGCCCGACCACGACAGAAGATAGAAAGAGAATGAAAGTCATTCCCTATGCCTCGGCCATAGGTTCTATAAAGTATGCCATGCTGTTTACCAGATCTATTGTATACCCTACACTGAGTTAAGCAAGGGAGAACAATGGTGATCTAGGAGTAGATCACTGGACAGCGGTCAAAGTTATCCTTAGTGGAATAAGGATATGTTTCTCGATTATGGAGGTGACAAAAGGTTCGTCGTAAAGGATTACGTCGATGCAAGTTTTGACACCGATCTGGATGACTCTAAGTCTCGATCTAGATACATATTGAAAGTGGGAGCAATTAGCTAGAGTAGCTCCAAGCAGAGCATTGTAGACATAGAAAATTGCAAAATACATAAACGGATCTAAATGTGAAAAGACCCGTTGACTAAGATTCTCACACAAGCAAAACATGATCACACCTTAGTACCCTTTGGGTGTTGGTCACATGACGATGTGAACTATGGGTGTTAATCACATGATGATGTGAACTATCGATGTTAATCACATGGTGATGTGATCTAGATTACTGACTCTAGTGCAAGTGGGAGACTGAAGGAAATATGCCCTAGAGGCAATAATAAAGTTATTATTTATTTCCTTATTTCATGATAAATGTTTATTATTCATGCTAGAATTGTATTAACCGGAAACATAATACATGTGTGAATACATAGACAAACAGAGTGTCACTAGTATGCCTCTACTTGACTAGCTCGTTAATCAAAGATGGTTATGTTTCCTAACCATAGACAAAGAGTTGTTATTTGATTAACGAGGTCACATCATTAGTTGAATGATCTGATTGACATGACCCATTCCATTAGCTTAGCACCCGATCGTTTAGTATGTTGCTATTGCTTTCTTCATGACTTATACATGTTCCTTTGACTATGAGATTATGCAACTCCCGTTTGCCGGAGGAACACTTTGGGTGCTACCAAACGTCACAACGTAACTGGGTGATTATAAAGGAGTACTACAGGTGTCACCAAAGGTAGATGTTGGGTTGGCGTATTTCGAGATTAGGATTTGTCACTCCGATCATCGGAGAGGTATCTCTGGGCCCTCTCGGTAATGCACATCACTTAAGCCTTGCAAGCATTGCAACTAATGAGTTAGTTGCGGGATGATGTATTACGGAACGAGTAAAGAGACTTGCCGGTAACGAGATTGAACTAGGTATTGGATACCGACGATCGAATCTCGGGCAAGTAACATACCGATGGACAAAGGGAACAACGTATGTTGTTATGCGGTCTGACCGATAAAGATCTTCGTAGAATATGTAGGAGCCAATATGGGCATCCAGGTCCCGCTATTGGTTATTGACCGGAGACATGTCTCGGTCATGTCTACATTGTTCTCGAACCGTAGGGTCCGCACGCTTAAGGTTTCGATGACAGTTATATAATGAGTTTATGAGTTTTGATGTACCGAAGGAGTTCGGAGTCCCGGATGGGATCGGGGGCATGACGAGGAGTTTCAAAATGGTCGAGACGTAAAGATCGATATATTGGACGACTATATTCGGACATCGGAAGGGTTTTGAGTGGTTCGGGTATTTTCGGAGGTACCGGGGAGTTACGGGAATACGAGGAAGAAGCAATGGGCCTTGATGGGCCTTAGTGGGAAGGACCAGGAGGTGGCGCGCGCCCCTCCCAAGCCCAGTCCGAATTGGACAAGGGGTTTGGGGCGCGGCCCCTCTCTCCCTTCCTTCCCCTCTTCCCCTCTTTCCCCCCTTGACCTAGTTGGACTAGGAAAAGGTGGAATCCTACTCCCGGTGGGAGTAGGACTCCCCTGGCGCGCCCAAACCTAGGGCCGGCCTCCTCCCTCCCTTGCTCCTTTATATATGGGGGCAGGGGGGCACCCCAGGACACACAAGTTGATCTTCGTGATCGTTCCTTAACCGTGTGCGGTGCCCCCCTCCACCATATTCCACCTCGGTCATATCGTTGCAGTGCTTAGGCGAAGCCCTGCGCCGGTAGTACATCAAGATCGTCACCACGCCATCGTGCTGACGGAACTCCTCCCCGAAGCTTTGCTGGATCGGAGCCCGGGGATCGTCATCGAGCTGAACGTGTGCCAAGAACTCGGAGGTGCCGGAGTAACGGTGCTTGGATCGGTCGGATCGTGAAGACGTACGACTACATCAACCGCGTTGTTATAACGCTTCCGCTTTCGGTCTACGAGGGTACGTAGACAACACTCTCCCTCTCGTTGCTATGCATCACCATGATCTTGCGTGTGCGTAGGGAAATTTTTGAAATTACTACGTTCCCCAACAAAATCATGTTGCTGTGGACGAGGCGGTCGTTGGAGCGGCAACGACAAAGTGGACGACGACACCGATGAAGCGAGACGACGCGATGAAAGGATCCTGGTCCGGTGCTGTGGATGAGAGACGTACATCTCTTGCAGTGGACGATGGGGTAGGGGTAGCAGATCCAGCAAGGTGGAGGATGGGGTGGCGGATGGAGGAGGCTGGCCACAGTGGGGAGGTTGTCGTGGCGCCGACGGTGTATGAATGGGGAAATGGAGGGGGAGGGGGGATCTCAAACTTTGGGACGCGCTTGTCTGAACTGTGGGAAAGTTATGAACTTATTCCTTGTTTAGAATTTCGGACATCACGTCGGTTGGGGATAGGACGGTAATCTTGCATCTCCCAAATATTTTCCGGTAACGATTTCGAGCGAGGAGAGGGTGTTTTGCCACCCACGGTTTGTGCCTACGGTGTATGAACGGGGCTGACAGGTAGGTCGGTTGTGTCACGTCTGACGGAAGTTACACATCTACCCCTATTGAAGATACTAGATGACCGGGTTGCGCCAATGGCGCAAGAAGCGAAATAGAAAGAATGTTAGTATTGAGTAAGTAGGAGATGTAGTTGGGAATATAATGCAATGTGGATTGTATTACATCATGTTTTAACCACAAACCATGAAATTAATACCAGAGAACCAAATAATGTACTAATAACCAACATTTCAGCATAAGGAGTATCATAAGAGTGTTTATTTGCACATCAAGAGTATCACAATTACAACTAAGGAGGCATTGTCCCCACTGCTGTCCCTGAGCCCTTCACAAGAGTTCCAAGCCTCGCAACTTCTTCCTCCAGCTCTGCACATGAACCTAATCCCTCAGCTATGACTATTTCAAGACCAACTTTGTTTCATCGTGGGAAAGCTATCATCCATGCGCATCAGTGATTACTCACGTCTTCTGCTTAACGAAAACATATACATACATGCATATAACATCACCATCAGTCCTCATGTAAGGCACTTTTCAGTTTACCACTGTAAGGCAATAGAAGCCATTCACTAAACATTCATGCAAATAATTAATCGTCCAAAAATGGAAGTAGCTGACTAACATTATATAGCTGGCCAATTAAAAATAGCTGAAAAACAGTACTAACACTACAGTGGTAGATCAACACATTTAGCTACCACATGGTATTGGTAAGAACGGGATAACATGATAAAGATAAGCTGCTAAATGTGTATAAGTTGAATCAGAGAGCAACATAATATATGGGCATTCGAAAAGAGAAGGTAAATTCTACAATAAGATACAGTTAAGGCCTTATGGGAACTGGTCAAATTTTACAATATGGGCTTCTGAGGAATATGATATGTATCAAGCTAAATTCAAGTGTCTAATTATAAATTCAAATAAAAAGAAAATTCATGTGGTGTCTAGCCTTAAGTTTCTTCCATTATTTAGTTATATTGTCACTGTAATCGTGCAGTTCAAAGCGTAGAATTATTCAGTAAACTGATGTACTGAAACGAAGTGGCTGTCATCTTTTTCTTTCCTAATTCAGAATCTTCAACCTTAGGTACAGATCATGCCATCGGTCCACATAGCAAAGATAATGATGGAGCCCCTGCCAACAATAGAGCTCTCTCCTCATATTCCTAAAGAAATAAAAAAGCAATCAAATGGTTGCCATCTTTTTCTTACTAATTCAGAATCTCCAAACTTAGGTACAGATCCTGCCATCGTCCACATAGCAAAGATCAACCATATCACTTGTGGAAATGATGCAGTCACTGCCAACAATAGAGCTCTCTCCTCATATCCCTAAAAATATGAAAAACAAACAAATCAAAATTTATGTATAAAAGCACACTCAAATAAGCAAATCTGAGGCAATATGCACCATGGCTTGATCGGAGTGCAAGCCAACAAGAGGAGAAGAGAAAGGCTAGAACCTGCAAGCTCAAGAAGCAGAGCATGTTGTTGAGGCAAGGAATGAGAGAAATCTGAATCGCCGGGTCGTGTCGTCTCGGAAGGTGATGACCATAGGCATACCCTCTTCCACCCCCGCGCCTTCGCCCTCTTCCATTGCCTCCCCCCGTGCCGCCGCCCTCTTCCTCGGGCAGCTCTCGTGGCTTCCAGGTCCACCTATTCGATCCTAAAGCAACAGAGTAAATATCGACAATACTTCATTACCATTATAGAGATTCTCTCCTACAAATTCATATGAAACATAGTGTGCATAGAAGCAACACGTACAGGTCAACTCCAGATATTTGAATGAACACATGCAAAGTATTCCACGGCCTTCTATATGAAATTTAGACCATTTTTGCTACCAAGGTTATAGAGCATTACTTGGCCTGTTTCTGGCACAAAACAATCTATGACTTTCAAGAAAAAAGAAACAAACTGAATTCTTGCAGCTGAACACCGCGAAATAAAATGCAGTAATGCCTTGTCTCATTCACTAAGTACTATAGTTGAACAAATTACATGTGAACCTCACAGAAATAACAATGCACTGTAAAGGACATGAGAAACTTGAGGCCTAGATTGGGTTTAGCTCATCTTCTAGCACATGACGAACTCATCTGGACAAAAATACACCTAACTTGAATTACTTTTTATTCTTCCCACACTTTGGGTGCCTGTAATCAAAGCAAACGCCAAAGAAAATTCTATATGAAAACATTGCAAAATGGCTATGGTACAGGTTAGCAAGTAATCTTATGCATAACCGAGGGAATTACAGAAAAACAGATTCAGAAAAAGGGAACGGAATGTGCAAACCTCATTCAGGTTGCTCTCCTCGCCGAGTTGCTTCAAAGTAGGAGGAACAACCTGGCAAGATTATGGAGGAAGAGGTTTCCAATCCTCACGCTCCTGTAGCCCACGTCCTCATCGATGATACGAAGAGGAGAGACGAGCTGCTGCTTCTGCCGACGTCATCTCTCTCTACTCAGCGCCACCATCGCCTTCGCCGCCATCTCTCTTTTCCCAGCGCTGCCGTCCGCATCTCTCTCTGCCCAACGTCGCGGGCAGGAAACTGAAAGAAACGATTCACAAAATGTACAAATTTTATTCTACACGCTGCTGCAAGCTATGAAAAACAGAATATCCTCAGGTGCAGGTTCTTCAAAACAACTTCAATTGGTTGCACCTTAGTCATATCAAAGCTTATTTGAAAGAATAACATCAAAGAGTCCTCTCACCAAGTGCCCAGGCAATGGGAAGCACATGCAAAAACCATTGATGCTCCTTTCCGTAGAAGAAATAAGTGAATGGACAATCTTCTCATCTCTATTATATACTCTCGTACAATCCAGCTTGCAAAACAGGTGCAAGGAACAGACTGTTGCGTAATAATATTAGCAAACTTTAACCATGAACAGTTTTCCTTCGCATAACCATAAGCAATGGATCTTCATAACCCACATGATAAAATCCAACAAACCATTGATTCCCTTCCCCGCACCTGCTGAAAAACAAATAAAGACATAAACCTGTAGCATCAAGTGAAGCAGCATTTGTGACTGTTACAACAGAACAGATATGTACATGATCAAATAACAAAAAGAAATTTTGATACTTCTCAACCGATACCCCTATATTCTCATAAAGTAGGTGATACATACAAGATATTTCTAATACCTTCAATGGCAGGGAATTGGATAATTAAAAAGAATAACTCCAGTCATCTTTACTTGTAGTGAAAACCATATTTTAACAATTTGTATAAAATATCATCCCAGGAAACAGTTTGAGCTTTTAAACTGGCAGTCAACTTACTATCATCGGGAAACAGAAGATCTGACAACTCTGAAATCCTGAGCAGTATCTATGCATGTTTTTAGCATGGTAATAAGCACAAATTGTTACCGGATGTAAATATAGCATACCAATACATATAGTTGAACAATCACTATATCATAGGACCCCTCTCCTCTATCCTCTCACTTTCTCCATCGTGGGCGGGGGCGGCGGCGCATGAGGAATGAGGGCAGGGTCATGGGGTGGGCTAGGTCTCTCTGTCTCGCTACCCGCTCGACTTCACCTACCCTCTTGAACTGGCCGCCGTCATCGAGCAGCGACGGGAGCCCACCCACATTCGCCAGCCCACCAACCCCTGCTGCGCCTCCACCACGAGCCCGCTCACATCTGTTGGTCCACCAATCCCTGCTGCGGAGGGTTGGAGGCGCGGATCTTGGGGAGCTCGGGGGCGTGTGGCGGCCGGAGCTTGCCGGAACCGGCCGGCGTGGGTGAGGGCTTTCTCCTTCCTAGCAATTCTTGAGGGTTTATATGTTAACATGATTGTGTATAAACACAATAGCTATTCGCTACAGGAAAAGGAATCCCATATTCATGCAATCCCTTGTTCAAAAGGATATAAAGAGCCAATGAACTTCCATTGTCATTAACAACTTCTATTTATTCATGGTCCCACATTGTAACCAACAACCTAAAGCACTGAGCCACTGCACCTTTCATTTGCATTTTCACATAGAATTATTTATCTATCCAACATCTAAACTCAAAGAACATATGCTTGGCTGACACAACTGAGCAATAACAGCAGACCGTAACAGAATGGAGAGACAAGTAGACAACCACACGGACCTTCAAATGCTTGATCAGGGGCTCTAAAAACCCTAGGAACTCAATCCCATCGAGCACCTTGAAGACGTATTCAGCATTGATCTTATGTATCTTTCCGTCCTTGCAAACATGTCGTAGGTCTTCCCTGCAAATAAGATCACACTCATGTTACTATCATCATCCCATAAACATCACATCATGGGGAGAAGCCTAATATTATGATCTTGGACGTCTTCCCCTCGACCAAAGAACAGAGCAATTAGCTAAAGACCTCAACGATGCAGATCCTAAACCAACAGGCTAACTAATGCGAATAAATTAACTACCGCTATTTTCTCCCCCTAAGAAACCCCAAATATTTCACACAAGCATCAAATTCGCCAACCAGATTACCTAAAAAACTGCATCAAATCAATAAGGATTACTCCCAAAAACATAGCAAAAACAGGGATGAGGAAGAACGAGGAGATGCAAGGCAGGAGGCATGTCCGTGGCGGAGAAGTAGTGGATGAAGATGCGTACGCTCTCGGCGAAGGTGGCCATGGGGTCCTTGTCCACGACACCTCCGCCTTCCCGCTTTGCCGGCGCCGGCCATGACGACCTGGACGAGCTTGCCCTTGACCAATCCCCGATGACCTAGGGGATCTGATCCGCCTCCACTTCTGCCAACACCGCCGGCAGCGAAGGCTTCGCCTTGGACCCCCTCCCCTGTGTCCCCTTGGTCTCCCCCGCCATAGATCCTTGGTTGCTTCTTTTCTGGTCTCCCCCGTGCCACCTCCTCTTCCTTTTTTCTTCCAGCGGCGGCGCAGTCCCCCCATGGACTCTTGGTGGTGAGGGCTCACGATTTGGGAGGAGAAGAGGAGAGTGGACGGGGAAGATAAGGAAGGCGAGGTGGAGGGGAGGCAGCGGCGACCATGGGGAGAGAAGCCAAGGGAGGGGGAGGGGCGGTGGAAAAGGGGAGAGGAGAATGGGTGGGGCGTGGGGCTCGAGGGAGGAAGGGGATTGGGGGCTAGGTTTTCACCTCGCTCCCGGGTTCGCCCACCATCGTTGCACAACTCACACACACGCGCCGTGACTGGAACGTTGGGCCCGTGCGCAACGATGGCCCAGTCGTCATGCACTGAAACTTGAAGCCACAATGTGAAGTAAAACCTACGGCCAGATCTTTGATAGAGAGGTAAAAAGGAGCAAAATTTTGACAGCGAGGTGAATCGCGTGAACCAGATCCATCGCACGACGCAGGTGCGCTAGAACGGCGGGTACCATAGGAGGCTTTATATGTTAGATTAGCCTACATCGATTTCGGACAAGGAGAGTTTGTTTTGCCTCCCACCGTGGATGAATGGGGAAATGGAGGGAGAGACACATGTCTTTCGGACGAGCTTCAATCAAATGTGTTTTGCCGCCCACGTTTGGCGCCCACCGTCTCTGAATGGGCTCATAGGCCGTCGTGTCACGTCTGATTGAAGTTACTAGTCTACCCCTATCGACAGCAGTGTAAATCCGTTCGATAAGGATGTCAAGTGTCATGGGTAGACAGTAATTTCCATCTCGCAAACACTTGCTTTGGGCAGCCCACAAATGATAGTAGGTGTTTAGCCGCTTCGTTCAAAACATGGGAGAATTAGCATTCACGTTTGTCCTGGGCCCTGGCAACTAAATCCAAATCCAATTTTTATTTGATTACGAATATCCACAGATAATTCTACGTTTTGTTATTTATTTCTTCAAAACCACAACAAAGATTTATTTTACGTTGTGTCACGTTTAGCCGCTTCGAATTCAATAGGTCGGATACACATTGAGTCAAATAGTTATTTCATCCAATACAATATGCTCACACGAAAAACTGTTCAGCTTATGTCAATCATACAAGTACAGAGGATTACCTCGCCTAAAAATTCGGATCATTACAACACATGGACAACAGAGGGGGTCTTACAACATAATCCCTTCAGAGACATGACACAACATGCAAGTACAATAATCTAATAACAATTTCAACTGCTATCTAAAGAAGAACTGGGATTACCCTGGGCTTCAGATAGCAGAAGCAGCAGGACCTCCTCCGTCTTCAAATGCAACATTCTTACTTCCTCCAATTCTGGGGTTGCTTGCATAATGCATGAAGCTAACATAATTTCCAGCTTCAAGATCGAGATTGCCTCATTCATGGCAGCGACACCATCTCTTTCTGCCTCTAGTAGAGCCTCAAGAACTATAATATCTGTGCTCAGACTGCTCTTCGGCGATGTTGCCTCTGAACTGCTACCATCTAGTAACATGGATGGCGCACTGCTTCCACAAATAGATTCTGGGGTTGTACATTGTGTCCTAGTGTGAACGACATCCTGAAAGGTTTCCGTTGGACATTAGTAAGAGATAGTTATCGCATGATCCAGGTAGTAAGCTTACATGGTAAATGACATATGAATTATTGTCGAGCATTGCAAGCTATATTTAAATGGTTCGAAGCAGCATCAGCCGAAAAGAAATTAAAATGGTAAGATGAAACTAGGGATGTAAGTTGCAAATAAACGACATCTGCCAGTCCCATCTAGTTAGTTTTTGCTAGCTCCCTGGTTCATTTTCCTCAAAAACCAAAAACTCTTTAGAACTATCATACCACTAGTGGACTTTAATTGGGATTAAACGGGACCCAGTTGACATCCCTAGTTGAAAGGGAGTGTACCACCGCTATATTTAAGTTGCCAAGGCATCTAAGCAGTTGAAATAATCTGACAAAGCACTTAACAGTGTGGCCTCATATAAACTACGAAGACAGTCTTGTGATGAAGTTCGGAGGAAAAGTTAAGAACTCAAATGAACTAGGCATGCATTTCTTTACGGTAGTACAGCAGGCACTGCTGACATATTGTCCAACTCAGGTATAGCGTAACAAGTAACAAACAAGCATTCGAATCAAGCAATACAACAAAGCAGACAACTGAACTATTTGTTATTCTGTAGGATTACAGGTTGAGAGCACAAGCAAAGAAAGCAGCCCACACACATTACATTTCACATGTACTAAAACACACTGGCTTACCATATGTTGCTGTGAAGTCTCATTGTTGTTGCAATGTTCTTTGAAGATATCGTCAGCATCCCGTGGTTGCAAATCTACTTGTTGTAGTTTATTCTGCACCCTCTATTTAGGTAAAATTAATTTTAATCGCATGCACTGGTTCAAATTGATCATCAATGGTTCATCTAAATTAATGAAAGAAGGGTGTGTGCATACACGATAATATATCTGCTTCCCTCTATTTTTATGCTTGTTTGAGGTGCCAACCCCAAAAGAACAAAAATCTTTTGCTTAATGGGGTTGGTGAAGGAAATATGCCCTAGAGGCAATAATAAAGTTATTATTTATTTCCTTATATCATGATAAATGTTTATTATTCATGCTAGAATTGTATTAACCGTCAACATAATACATGTGTGAATACATAGACAAACAGAGTGTCACTAGTATGCCTCTACTTGACTAGCTCGTTAATCAAAGATGGTTATGTTTCCTAACCATGAACAAAGAGTTGTTATTTGATTAACGAGGTCACATCATTAGTTGAATGATCTGATTGACATGACCCATTTCATTAGCTTAGCACCCGATCGTTTAGTATGTTGCTATTGCTTTCTTCATGACTTATACATGTTCCTTTGACTATGAGATTATGCAACTCCGTTTGCCGGAGGAACACTTTGGGTGCTACCAAACGTCACAACGTAACTGGGTGATTATAAAGGAGTACTACAGGTGTCTCCAAAGGTAGATGTTGGGTTGGCGTATTTCGAGATTAGGATTTGTCACTCCGATCGTCGGAGAGGTATCTCTGGGCCCTCTCGGTAATGCACATCACTTAAGCCTTGCAAGCATTGCAACTAATGAGTTAGTTGCGGGATGATGTATTACAGAATGAGTAAAGAGACTTGCCGGTAACGAGATTGAACTAGGTATTGGATACCGACGATCGAATCTCAGGCAAGTAACATACCGATGACAAAGGGAACAACGTATGTTGTTATGCGGTCTGACCGATAAAGATCTTCGCAGAATATGTAGGAGCCAATATGGGCATCCAGGTCCCGCTATTGGTTATTGACCGGAGACGTGTCTCGGTCATGTCTACATTGTTCTCGAACCGTAGGGTCCGCACGCTTAAGGTTTCGATGACAGTTATATAATGAGTTTATGAGTTTTGATGTACCGAAGGAGTTCAGAGTCTCGGATGGGATCGGGGACATGATGAGGAGTCTCGAAATGGTCGAGACGTAAAGATCGATATATTGGACAACTATATTCGGACATCGGAAAGGTTCTGAGTGGTTCGGGTATTTTTCGGAGTACCGGAGAGTTACGGGAATTCCTATTGGGCCTCTTTGGGCCATACGGGAAAGGAGAGAAAGGGACCAAAAGGTGGCCGCGCCCCTCCCCTTGCTCTAGTCCGAATTGGACTAGGGAAGGGGGGCGCCCCCCTCCTTCCTTCTCCTTCTCTCTTCCCTTTCCTTTTCTCCTACTCCCCCTACAAGGAAGGACTCCTAGTTGGACTAGGAAAGGTGGAATCCTACTCCCGGTGGGAGTAGGACTCCCCTTGGCGCGCCCAAACCAGGCCGGCCGCCCCTCCCCCTTGGCTCCTTTATATACGGGGGCAGGGGGGCACCCTAACACACACAAGTTGATCTTCGTGATCGTTCCTTAGCCGTGTGCGGTGCCCCCCTCCACCATATTCCACCTCGGTCATATCGTTGCAGTGCTTAGGCGAAGCCCTGCGCCGGTAGTACATCAAGATCGTCACCACGCCGTCGTGCTGACGGAACTCCTCCCCGAAGCTTTGCTGGATCGGAGCCCGGGGATCGTCATCGAGCTGAACGTGTGCTAAGAACTCGGAGGTGCCGGAGTAACGGTGCTTGGATCGGTCGGACCGGGAAGAAGACGTACGACTACTTCCTCTACGTTGTGTCAAACGCTTCCGTTGCGATCTACAAGGGTACGCAGATCATACTCTCCCCTCGTTGCTATGCATCACCATGATCTTGCGTGTGCGTAGGATTTTTTTTTGAAATTACTACGTTCCCCAAACAGTGGTATCCGAGCCTGGTTTTATGGTTTGATATTATTTGCACGAGTAGAACACAAGTGAGTTGTGGGCGATATAAGTCATACTTCCTACCAGCATGTCATACTTTGGTTCGGCGGTATTGTTGGACGAGACGATCCGGACCAACCTTACGCGTACTCTTACGCGAGACCGGTTCCCTCGACGTGCTTTGCACATAGATGGCTTGCGGAAGACTGTCTCTCCAACTTTAGTTGAACCGAGTGTGGCTACGCCCGGTCCTTGAGAAGGGTTAAAATGGAGTCTATTTGACAAACTATCGTTGTGGTTTTGATGCGTAGGTAAGATGAGTTCTTGCTTAAGCCCGTAGCAGCCACGTAAAACTTGCAACAACAAAGTAGAGGACGTCTAACTTGTTTTTGCAGGGCATGTTGTGATGTGATATGGTCAAGACATGATGCTAAATTTTATTGTATGAGATGATCATGTTTTGTAACCGAGTTATCGGCAACTGGCAGGAGCCATATGGTTGTCGCTTTATTGTATGCAATGCAATCGCGATGTAATGCTTTACTTTATTACTAAGCGGTAGTGATAGTCGTGGAAGCATAAGATTGGCGAGACGACAACGATGCTACGATGGAGATCAAGGTGTCGCGCCGGTGATGATGGTGATCATGACGGTGCTTCGGAGATGGAGATCACAAGCACAAGATGATGATGACCATATCATATCACTTATATTGATTGCATGTGATGTTTATCTTTTTATGCATCTTATCATGCTTTGATTGACGGTAGCATTATAAGATGATCTCTCACTAAATTATCAAGAAGTGTTCTTCCTGAGTATGCACCGTTGCAAAAGTTCTTCGTGCTGAGACACCACGTGATGATCGGGTGTGATAGGCTCTACGTTCAAATACAACGGGTGCAAAACAGTTACACACGCGGAATACTCAGGTTATACTTGACGAGCTATGCGTATAAGATATGACCTCAGAACACAGAGACCGAAAGGTCGAGCGTGAATCATATAGTAGATATGATCAACATAATGATGTTCACCATTGAAACTACTCCATCTCACGTGATGATCGGACATGGTTTAGTTGATTTGGATCACGTGATCACTTAGAGGATTAGAGAGATGCCTATCTAAGTGGGAGTTCTTAAGTAAAATGATTAATTGAACTTAAGTTTATCATGAACTTAGTCCTGGTAGTATTAGCATATCTATGTTGTAGATCAATAGCTCGCGTTGTTGCTTCCCTATGTTTATTTTGATATGTTCCTAGAGAAAATTGTGTTGAAAAAATGTTAGTAGCAATGATGCGGATTGGATCCGTGATCTGAGGTTTATCCTCATTGCTGCACAGAAGAATTATGTACTTGATGCACCGCTAGGTGACGGACCTATTGCAGGAGCAGATGCAGGCGTTATGAACGTTTTGCTAGCTCAATATGATGACTACTTAATAGTTTAGTGCACCATGCTTAACGGCTTAGAATCGGGACTTCAAAGACGTTTTGAACGTCATGGACCATACAAGATGTTCCAGGAGTTGAAGTTAATATTTCAAGCAAATACCCGAGTTGAGAGATATGAAGTCTCCAACAAGTTCTATAGCTAAAAGATGGAGGAGAATCGCTCAACTAGTGAGCATGTGCTCAGATTGTCTCGGTACTACAATCGCTTGAATCAAGTGGGAGTTAATCTTCCAGATAAGATAGTGATTGACAGAATTCTCTAGTCACCATCACCAAGTTAGTAGAACTTCGTGATGAACTATAGTATGCAAGGGATGACGAAAACGACTCCCGAGTTTTTCATGATGATGAAATTGATGAAGGTAGAAATCAAGAAAAACATCAAGTGTTGATGGTTAACAAGACCACTAGTTTCAAGTAAAGGGCAAAGGGAAGAAGGGGAACTTCGAGAAGAACGGCAAGCGAGTTGCTGCTCAAGTGAAGAAACCCAAGTCTGGACCTAAGCCTGAGACTGAATGCTTCTACTGCAAAGGGACTGGTCACTGGAAGCGGAACTACCCCAAGTGATTGGCGGATAAGAAGGATGGCAAAGTGAACATAAGTATATTTGATATACATGTTATTGATGTGTACTTTACTAGTGTTTATAGCAACCCCTCAGTATTTGATACTAGTTCAGTTGCTAAGATTAGTAAATCGAAACGGGAGTTGCAGAATAAACAGAGACTAGTTAAGGGTGAAGTGACGATGTATGTTGGAAGTAGTTCCAAGATTGATATGATCATCATCGCACACTCACTATACTTTCGGGATTAGTGTTGAACTTAAATAAGTGTTATTTGATGTTTGCGTTGAGCATAAATATGATTTGATCATGTTTATTGCAATACGGTTATTCATTTAAGTTAGAGAACAATTGTTGTTCTGCTTACATGAATAGAACCTTCGATGGTCATACACCCAATGAAAATAGTTCGTTGGATCTCGATCGTAGTGATACACATATTTATAATATTGAAGACCAAAAGATGCAAAGTTAATAATGATAGTGCAAATTATTTGTGGCACTGCCGTTTAGGTCATATTGGTGTAAAGCGCATGAAGAAACTCCATGCTGATGGGATTTTGGAATCACTTGATTATGAATCAGTTGATTCTTGCGAACCATGCCTCTTGGGCAAGGTGACTAAAACGCCGTTCTCCGGAACAATGGAACGAGCAACAGATTTGTTGGAAATCATACATACTGATGTATGTGGTCCGATGAATATTAAGGCTCGCGACAAGTATCATTATTTTCTAACCTTCACAGATGATTTGAGCAGATATGGGTATATCTACTTGATGAAACATAAGTCTAAAACGTTTGAAAAGTTCAAAGAATTTCAGAGTGAAGTGGAGAATCATCGTAACAAGAAAAAGTTTCTACGATATGATCGCAGAGGTAAGATATTTGAGTTACGAGTTAGGTCTTCAGTTAAAACAATGTGAAATAGTTTCACTACTCACGCCACCTGGAACACCATAGCATAATGGTGTGTCCAAACGTCATAACCGTACTTTATTGGATATAGTGCAATCTATGATGTTTCTTACCGATTTACCAATATCGTTTTGGGATCATGCATTAGAGACAGCTGCATTCACGTTTAAAAGGGCACCATCTAAGTCCGTTGAGACGACACAATCTGAACTGTGGTTTAGCAAGAAACCAAAGTTGTCGTTTCTTAAAGTTTGGGGTTGTGATGCTTATGTGAAAAGTTTCATCCTGATAAGCTCAAACCCAAATCGAAGAAATATATCTTCATAGGATACCCAAAGAAGACAGTTGGGTACACCTTCTATCACAGATCCGAAGGCAAGACATTCGTTGCTAAGAATGGATCCTTTCTAGAGAAGGAGTTTCTCTCGAAAGAAGTGAGTGGGAGGAAAGTAGAACTTGATGAGGTAATTGTACCTGCTCCCTTATTGGAAAATAGTTCATCACAGAAATCTGTTCCTGTGACTACTACACCAATTAGTGAGGAAGTTAATGATGATGATCATGTAACGTCAGATCAAGTAACTACCGAATCTCGTAGGTAAATCGGAGTAAGATCCGCACCAGAGTGGTACGGTAATCCTGTTCTGGAAGTCATGTTACTAGACCATGACGAACTTACAAACTATGAGGAAGCGATGATGAGCCCAGATTCCGCGAAATGGTTTGAGGCCATGAAATCTGAGATATGATCCATGTATGAGAATAAAGTATGGACTTTGATGGATTTGCCCGATGATCGGCAAGCCAAAGAAAATAAATGGATCTTCAAGAGGAAGACGGACACTGATAGTAGTGTTACTATCTACAAAGCTAGAATTGTCGCAGAAGGTTTTCGACAAGTACAAGGTGTTGACTATGATGAGAGTTTCTCACTCATATCTATGCTTAAGTCTGTCCGAATCATGTTAGCAATTGCCGCATTTTATGAAATCTGGCAAATGGATAAACAAAACTGCATTCCTTAATGGATTTATTAAAGAAGAGTTGTATATGATGCAACCAGAAGGTTTTGTAAATCCTAAAGGTGTTAACAAAATATGCAAGCTCCAGCGATCCATCTGTGGACTGGTGCAAGCATCTCGGAGTTGGAATACACGCTTTGATAAGTTGATCAAAGCATATAGTTTTGTACAGACTTGCGGTGAAGCCTGTATTTACAAAAAGGTGAGTGGGAGCACTACAGCATTTCTGATAAGTATATGTATGACATATTGTGGATCAGAAATAATGTAGATTTATTCTGTAAAGCACAAAGGAGTGTTTGAAAGGAGTTTTTCAAAGGAAAACCTCGGTGAAGCTGCTTACATATTGAGCATCAATATCTATAGAGATAGATCAAGACGCTTGATAAGTTTTTTCAATGAGTACATACCTTGACAAGATTTTGAAGTAGTTCAAAATGGAACAGTCAAAGAAAGAGTTCTTTCCTGTGTTACAAGGTGTGAAGTTGAGTAAAGACTCAAAGACCGACCACGGCAGAAAATAGAAAGAGAATGAAAGTTATTCCCTATGCCTCGGCCATAGGTTCTATAAAGTATGCCATGCTGTTTACCAGATCTATTGTATACCCTACACTGAGTTAAGCAAGGGAGTACAATAGTGATCTAGGAGTAGATCACTGGACAGCGGTCAAAGTTATCCTTAGTGGAATAAGGATATGTTTCTCGATTATGGAGGTGACAAAAGGTTCGTCGTAAAGAGTTACGTCGATGCAAGTTTTGACACTAATCTGGATGACTCTAAGTCTCAATCTAGATACATATTGAAAGTGGGAGCAATTAGCTAGAGTAGCTCCAAGCAGAGCATTGTAGACATAGAAAATTGCAAAATACATACGGATCTGAATTTTGGCAGACCCGTTGACTAAGATTCTCTCACAAGCAAAACATGATCACACCTTAGTACTCTTTGGGTGTTAATCACATAGTGATGTGAACTAGATTACTAAATCTAGTAAACCCTTTGGATGTTGGTCACATGGCGATGTGAACTATGGGTGTTAACCACATGGTGATGTGAACTATTGCTATTAAATCACATGGCGATGTGAACTAGATTATTGACTCTAGTGCAAGTGGGAGACTGAAGGAAATATGCCCTAGAGGCAATAATAAAGTTATTATTTATTTCCTTATATCATGATAAATGTTTATTATTCATGCTAGAATTGTATTAACCGGAAACATAATACATGTGTGAATACATAGACAAACAGAGTGTCACTAGTATGCCTCTACTTGACTAGCTCGTTAATCAAAGATGGTTATGTTTCCTAACCATGAACAAAGAGTTGTTATTTGATTAACGAGGTCACATCATTAGTTGAATGATCTGATTGACATGACCCATTTCATTAGCTTAGCACCCGATCGTTTAGTATGTTGCTATTGCTTTCTTCATGACTTATACATGTTCCTTTGACTATGAGATTATGCAACTCCCGTTTGCCGGAGGAACACTTTGGGTGCTACCAAACGTCACAACATAACTGGGTGATTATAAAGGAGTACTACAGGTGTCTCCAAAGGTAGATGTTGGGTTGGCGTATTTCGAGATTAGGATTTGTCACTCCGATCGTCGGAGAGGTATCTCTGGGCCCTCTCGGTAATGCACATCACTTAAGCCTTGCAAGCATTGCAACTAATGAGTTAGTTGCGGGATGATGTATTACAGAACGAGTAAAGAGACTTGCCGGTAACGAGATTGAACTAGGTATTGGATACCGACGATCGAATCTCAGGCTAGTAACAGACCGATGACAAAGGGAACAATGTATGTTGTTATGCGGTCTGACCGATAAAGATCTTCGCAGAATATGTAGGAGCCAATATGGGCATCCAGGTCCCGCTATTGGTTATTGACCGGAGATGTGTCTTGGTCATGTCTACATTGTTCTCGAACCGTAGGGTCCGCACGCTTAAGGTTTCGATGACAGTTATATAATGAGTTTATGAGTTTTGATGTACCGAAGGAGTTCGGAGTCTCGGATGGGATCAGGGACATGACGAGGAGTCTCGAAATGGTCGAGACGTAAAGATCGATATATTGGACGACTATATTCGGACATCGGAAAGGTTCTGAGTGGTTCGGGTATTTTTCGGAGTACCGGAGAGTTACGGGAATTCGTATTGGGCCTCTTTGGGCCATACGGGAAAGGAGAGAAAGGGACCAAAAGGTGGCCGCGCCCCTCCCCTTGCTCTAGTCCGAATTGGACTAGGGAAGGGGGGCGCCCCCCTCCTTCCTTCTCCTTCTCTCTTCCCTTTCCTTCTCTCCTACTCCCCCTACAAGGAAGGACTCCTAGTTGGACTAGGAAAGGTGGAATCTTACTCCCGGTGGGAGTAGGACTCCCCTTGGCGCGCCCAAACCAGGCCGGCCGCCCCTCCCCCTTGGCTCCTTTATATACGGGGGCAGGGGGGCACCCTAACACACACAAGTTGATCTTCGTGATCGTTCCTTAGCCGTGTGCGGTGCCCCCTCCACCATATTCCACCTCGGTCATATCGTTGCAGTGCTTAGGCGAAGCCCTGCGCCGGTAGTACATCAAGATCGTCACCACGCCGTCGTGCTGACGGAACTCCTCCCCGAAGCTTTGCTGGATCGGAGCCCGGGGATCGTCATCGAGCTGAACGTGTGCTAAGAACTCGGAGGTGCCGGAGTAACGGTGCTTGGATCGGTCGGACCAGGAAGAAGATGTACGACTACTTCCTCTACGTTGTGTCAAACGCTTCCGTTGCGATCTACAAGGGTACGTAGATCATACTCTCCCCTCGTTGCTATGCATCACCATGATCTTGCGTGTGCGTAGGATTTTTTTTGAAATTACTACGTTCCCCAACAGTTGGTAGCTCCATAATTAACAGAAGCATCAAATTAGGCATGCAACTTGGGAAGATCAAGAACACACAAAAAAGTAATGAACAGAGGCTCGTAGCAGTGATGTAATAGCTAGCATCAGAAAATGTAGGGTAAAACGAATAAAAACTAGCAGAGCCACATGCTAGTTTGCTGATGTGTAATTAAGCATAGAGAACATGAAGCAGTCTGATGGAACCAATAGGTGGCATCAGAACAACACCATTTTCATAAATATAGCATGCAAGAAGTAAAATAGTAGGCAGTGATATCTAGGAAGTACAGTAATACTTAGGACAAAACTAAAGCATATTAACTATATGTGCACTGGTATGTAATTTAGCACATGTAACATGTTCACTGCCAGAAGTATGGCCCTACAGGTGCAAGCAGAATAACGCATCTCATGAGAAACTAAATGATGCCCTGAAGAAATTCAAAGGTGCGGTGCTTATGCTAAGAAAGTGAACGTAGGCGCCGGCCGTTGGATAATAGTACCTGATTCTCGGCGGCGTATGGGTATCGTTGGCATACTTGATAGTTAAGGATCATCGATGGTGCTCGTGTTGCGGTTGAGTTTGGGCCGGCTGTCGCCTGTCGACATACAAGAAAGCTCATCTGTGGTAAGTGAACAATTGCACGATAAAGAGAAAAACCGAAGGAGTACAGATCGAAATAACCTGATGAGGCTGCGGCGTCGGTAAAGCAGGGCCGGTGGAGTTGAATATGGCGTCCGTGGAACGGGTCCGGTGCAGTGGATGAATGCTTCGGCGGGCGCGTTGTATAGTGCTTTTGGTGAGGCCGATCTGTTGCGGCGGACGAGGGCTTGTATGAAGGTCCAGCGAAGGGACGGAGGAGGGAGTCAGTGAAGGGCCTACATTGTGGTGGACAAGGGCGCCAGTTAAGCAGATCCGGTGTGGTGGACCATGATGGCGATCAAGGAGATCTGGAGCGGTGTACAAGCCAGTCCCTGAAGCGGCTCCGGTGAAGTGGTGAGTTGGCAGTTGGGCGTTCCAAGGTGCAGAAGGTAGATCCGTCGAGGTGTGAGGTCCACCGCTACGACGAAGGACTAGATTCGGCGGCTTGCAGTGGTTGGGGGGGTCGGGGAGGGGAAGGGGAGGGGCTCTAGGGAAGAATGTTGGGGGCAAAGAGGGGAAACACTGGAGTTACCAAAGCAGCCCTTTTCTATTCATGTGGCAGGGGTAAAACAGGAATATCGCAGGGCTAAACTTTCGGGCGCAAGATATTTCGATGTGAGCGGGAAGTTTGAAAGCTTTTGGCGCCTGAAATTATATTCTGCTCTTGTACGGCCGATTATGATACCATGGCTGAGAATTTGTTTGTTTTGCTCGCAAAAAAAAGTGCAAGTTTTGAAAATCAATGTCTCCAACTCGAAACTTAGATTGTCCATTCAATTCAAATATGGATCATTGAGCTACTACAAGCAAATACCATCATATGGTCCAACTAAAATGAAATTCCAACTGTGTTTATCCTAAATATGATGACAAAAGCAAAAATGTGTATGTGTATGAATAAAGTGGATGATTATAAAGATTGAACATGCCCGTATGTGTATATCTCTAGGTTTGATATATGAATTTGAAATCACGAAATCCCGGCTTAAAAATGTACCTCCGTTTAAATGAATTACAAAATCTAATGATGGAGTCGAATTCCAAAATTCCAATCATAGGTTTGTAATTCTGGTACATCAAAGTATATCACGCATGTTCAAAAGTATCGTTATCTCATAGTCCAAACTGTGAAACAAATTGATCAACCTTGAGTGCACACACTATTGACCATGTATATCTTAATTACGCTAAAGTCCCTCAAATATAGACACCTCACTCTTTATCTGAAGCAAACACCCCCCCCCCCCCTCGTCGGCCCCTCCCCCAAACACCAACACACGAGCACATAACACCCTTCTCTCTTCTAAGGTCCGGACCCCAATATAGGTCTCTATCTCTTTGTCTCTTGGGCATGCACACATCTCTTCCCCCACTCTTTAGCTAGGTCTCCCGACATCTCTCTTTCCCAAGCACACACACTATGTAGAGTGTATCTTTCCCATACACACAAAACGTCGCCCCAAAACGTCTATCTCCCTAGTTATGTGGTTCTCGCACACTCACCTCACGCACCGCCCCCACTGCAAAACAAGCACACTTTGTCTCCTTGTGCACCACTCTCCTCTTTCTATCTCTCCCACATGCGGACCCACCCCAGCTCCTCCCTGTATACATATATGTCATGACTCTTTCCATACCTCCCTAATGTATCATCGTTCTCGATCTCGCACATTGTTATATACACCATCTATTCTAAATCTCTCATGAAGTCCCTATCACACACACGATAACTCGCTTCCCTTGCATCTCCGTACATAGCCCAATTTCAAACAACATTAACATTGTCTCCCTATCTATACGCCATTTATGGACACAAACGCCCCCTCTCTTCCTCTCTCTCTCTCCCCGTCGCTAGCTCTCTCTCTCGCTCTCACACCCCTATCCCACACACAATCAGTGTCTCTTCCAAATAGTATGCTCCCCCCGCCCGCACCCATGCTATCCCGCTACTACACATGTCACACCATTCTCCCTTCCCTTATACTAGGTTTACATCATTTGTGGTCTCTCTACTCCACATACACACACTCCCTCTCACACACAAACGCGCGCACAAACACACACAAACACGCACAAACACCCATTAATCTGGATCCTCATCTCCCCCCATGTCCGCATGTGTATCTCGCACACTCACTCTCTAATTATATATATGTCTCTCCATGTTACACAACACAAAGCCCCATGTACATGTATCTCTCTATCCTCCACACACATAGACACAAAGAATCTGTTATCATTGCCTCAGTCTCTAGACATATCACACACGCACACTGTCTCTCTCTCTCGCAAACACGCTCAACAAGGGTTTCCCCGTGAATAACTTATCGTCTATTCATCAACAGTCGTGGCAGTACGACGAACACGAGAGGTGAAAAAGAATAAATCTACACGTGCTTAGACCACCTAGTATGACTACTAGGACTAGAGCAAGACAAAAAGCGCGCCGTCGTCACCCCCTCCTTATCGGCGACGGGAAAACCTTTGTTTTACACAGTCAAGAAGTCATTGTGCTAAGGCCTCACATGCTGAGGAGTTGAATAGAATGCAGATGCTAGTTTACGGAAACAAGTATCGATAATACGTTTGTATCTCCATACTTATATTTCTTCTGTTATAAAAAACCGAGTTGGTGATGATGGTACACGTGCCATCTTGCAATATAGACCGTCCGATCTATATCTGACTGATGGAAATTAAACTAAAAGATACCCGTACCCCTCTCCACATTTGCAGACAAGGCCTTCCCTCGTTCATCCTTATCTCCAACAACCTCATTATTGACCAATTAAGAAAGGAAGCCTCAGGAACAAACTGGCCTGGTGGCCACTGCCGTCGTCGTCAATCCTCATGCCTCCGCTTAGTCCGACCACCAATCACCACCACGCCCGACTTCTCTTCACCTTATCTCCTATTTCTCGAGATATCATTAGTTTTTACACACGGGATTACTCCCGCATGGGTCAACCACAATGAGCATTTTTATAAAAAAATGCATCTTGATGTTCCGTGCAATGCACGGATCTTGCTAGTACTCCTACAGAAGACTAAGTTCGTGATGATGGTGTGTCTGCCATCCGTCGTTTGTGACCATTAGATCTACGTCTAACAACTATGAGGTAAGTTGTTGCCTTTTCTCACAAACATCCCACTTGTCTACCAATTTGCAGAAAAACCCATAATTAGTATCTTAAAACCAACCACATCCCTCCCTGACCTCACCGAAACAGCCTAGGAATATATTCTAATTGAAACTTCATTCTTTGGATAAGTGAACTTCATCTTTTTATTACAGATGACGAACTTCCTGTTGTGACACCGTCGAGCATTGATCCAGCTCTTCTGAAAAGATACAATCAGTTGTACACTGCTATTACGAGGGCTCGGAAGGACAAGAAGAAGAAGTATGGCTTTTTAGAATTTTTTTTGTTCATATGTATTTTCTAATTTTAGTATTTTTACCCTTTTTCGTTGTTGTTATTTTTTTTGTTTCTTATGTTTCAGTTTTTCATAAAAATCCAGGGACATGGTTGCTTTTAAAACTGAGATGGCTGATATTACCATTGGCGAAGTTCGTCAATCTTTTTGGGATAAAGGGATGCTCACTACAGGCCTTGTAGATCTTGGGGTTTCTTTGCTGGTAGATAAGTTTAAGGGATCTCCGACGATGGTTGTCCCGTACCATATTTGTGTAAGAATGCAGAAATTTTTGTTTTATTTTTTGATTTTTCTTTTCTGATTTCGTGTGATGACCTGTTTGCTTGAGCACCATTTATTTTTTGGTTTTGTTTTGGCAGACAAGTATTTGGCATGGTGGTACTGTAGGCAGGAGTGTTAAAATGATGTTCTCTTCAAAGGCCGAGAAGCGTGTTGATAAAAAAGATATGGTGAGTAAGGTTTTTATGCTTCGAAAACCATATTTTGTGTGTTGGTTTTTATAGTGTTTTGTTTCTTCTCCTTATAATAATTTTATTTATTTTTCGTGCTTCCAACAGGTCCTGTTTGCAACATTTGATCCGCCAGAGACGAGAGATGGCGTTGGTCATTATTGTGTAGTTGCCTTAAATGTGAAAGAAAGGCAATTCGAGTTTCTTGACTCGCTCAATAAACCTGGCAGTCCGGATGTGATCAGGGCTTTTAGGAGGATGGTTAAAAATATCAAGCGTGCATGGAAAGAAAGTAGCTCAAGTTATGATGAGCCGCTAAATCCTTCTACACTTTGATGGATTTGTGTTGAAACATGTCATTGTCCCAATGCAGCCAAATGGGTGTGTTCCGTACAGCCCCTCTCCACCATACTGCTCAAGTTTTTTTTCATTTTGTGAAACTGATGTTTTTATTCTTTTATTGCAAGCATGATGTGGATTCTATATGTTTCAATTCTTGCAGACTTGGGATGGTGCTCGAGTTGCTCAGTTGGGGGTGGAGCACATTGGCTACATCAGAAAAGCCATGCTCTATAGTTGGCTCACACCGAGGAAGTGTTGCCTTGATTTAACATCACTTTTAATTTTTGCAGATAAAGGTTGTTTTAGTGAACTTCTTTATCTCCCTTATTTATTTTTTGTCTATTGCTTGCTTCTGCTTCTTAAGGCCTTTTTTACTAGTGTGTTTAGTTAAATGCGTGATTTAGAATGGATGTCGATATTTTTCTTGTGTTAGTGAGCTGCATTTGTTGTAGACAAGTTAGCTGCATTTATTTTGGGGCAAGTGAGTTGCATTGTTCTTTATAAGTGGGCTGCATTGTTGTAGAGAAGTGGGCTGCATTGTTATAGACAAGTGGGTTGCATTATTGCAGAGAAGTGGGATGCATTCTCTTCTTTAGTGAACTGCATTTTTTTATATTATTGAGATGCATTACATGTTTTTTGGTTTTGTATTTTGTGCTGAGTGTTTACATGTTCTTTCTACATGTTTTTAGGTTCTAGTGGGGGGCTTCGTGAAGGTTGTACGTCACTGTTTGAGTCCCAGGGTTCTAAGGTAGTTATGGAGGATTGTGCAATTGAAATCTCTCCAGATAATTCTGGTTCTTTGGCTGGAGATGGTTTGGACACAGATGTGGCGCCTGGACCTGACGGTGGAAGTGTTTCTCGACTTAGATCTCCACACGATGTATTTGATGTTGTTGATGATGATTTTGTTACGTCGTGCCCACGTGTCACTAGGACTAGGAGTGCATCAATTGATCGTCCTCCTGTGGATGAGGCTGAAGTATTTTCAAACAACATGGCGGGCGAGAGGGCTTTTAAGTTGAGATGCTCTATAGAGAAATTGAAGCCTCCGAGGTTCAAATATATTGATGAGGCGAGGAAAATAAAGGATCTCGTTCTCAGCAAACATTTTGTAACCAAATACCACGACTAAGTTTGTTGTGTGTTCCCTTCATCCTTTTTGTGTGTTTTGTTTTTTATTTTAATTTTATTGATCCCATCTGTGTATGTTTACTGCAGGAACGCATTCTTTATGGTGAATAGTCCTTTTGGTGATGTCGACATTTACAATGTTAACTATATCTGTAATACATTTGGCAAAAGAGCTTTAATGGACTCGTATCTCATGGATTTTGTCATCAAGTACTGGAAGCAAGACCCTGAATTGGGTTTAGTTTATCATTCTGGTGAACGTGTTCTACTTTCACCTTTATTTATCATGGTAAACGTGTGTTGTCATTTTTTCTCTTGTAATGATTTTTTCATGTCCATGCATGCATGCATGTTTTATTCTTTTTTCATGTCCTTTTTTTTGTTATTTTTCTGTGCAGTATGTTCTTCAAATGGAAACCTTTGTGAAGAGAGATGATGAAGGAAACCCTGTGTTGCCAGTTGTGCATAGCCCATTTGTTTTAGAAGATGCAGTTAAGCAGTTCAATGTTTTTGTGAGCGGCGATGAAAACCTGTTGGACGCAAAACTGGTAAGTCCATTGTTTTGCGTCATTTATTTTCTGGTTTGTTGCATTTCTTTTTATAGTTATTTTTGGAACAGTGGTCCTAGTGCTACGTGTCAAACGAACTTTTCATTTCATTTTTTTATGTGATAGATTATGATGACGCGCTCCAAGGATGGTCATTATTCCTTATACACGATGAACCAGCATCGCCAGACGATTGATATCCATGACACTAGGAAGTATACTGGCCATCTTGATGTCACGACAAAGTGGCGCAGGACTGACTACCACTCAGATTGCACTGAAGTGGTAC
Source organism: Aegilops umbellulata (assembly GCA_032464435.1). Lineage (NCBI taxonomy): Eukaryota > Viridiplantae > Streptophyta > Magnoliopsida > Poales > Poaceae > Aegilops > Aegilops umbellulata. Next base: position 6,589,214 of record CP136059.1, read on the forward strand.
GTCATTTTTTTCTAGCCAAGTGCAAAGCTTTTTTGTGTTTCTCCTACTGTATCTTTTTTATAAACTGCACATGCAATGTTAGCACACATAGCACCACACTTGTTTATATAGTGCACTGCAACATATGTGTGACAGAACTGCATTTTCTCACACACCCCCGATCTGTGTAAAATATCTGTGTAAAAGGAAATGACCTCACATGCATTTAAAAGCAGGACTGTCTAGACGTTGAGAAGAACTTTGTATTTTTCGGTTTTCCTAAAAGTTATTTGATCTATGACGTGTGTTATTTTACTTTGTGCTTCCTTTTTTGCCAGATGAGGAGGATGACTCAGCTGCTGAAGGTGATTTATGATGAAAAATTGTATAAATCTAAGAACCACCCTGACTGGGTTAAATTGGCAGAGAAGACCTCTTACCCGGCCGTGCCAGCGCACGGAACAAATGCGTGCAGAATCTATGTTCCGAGGGTGACGCAGTTGTATGACGGCCAACATCTAGTCGAGAAGATTGTCAAATCTGATGTAATACCTTCTCTCTTTCTTCTTTTCTCGTTACCTTCTTTATTTTTTGATTTTTTCACTTTTTTTTCTTATGACAACCTTTTCTTTAATCACTGGTCTGCATTCTTTTAATTTTCTTTTCAGTCTGCTGTTGAAGATTGGAAGGCGGAGTACATGTTCCAGCTGTTGTTCAATCCTACGAACATGTTGTATTATGAAGACATGCCGCCTGAGCTATGAGATCTGATTGCAAACCTCGGGCTTACTTCCCTGTCGCAGTCGCAGACGCAGTAACAATCATTTGGTATTTGTTTTTCCTGGGTAATAGCATGTGTATGGACAAGAACTAGGGTTCATGTTGTGTACTGTGCGCTGTCTAGGAAAGATAATGTATGAATTTTTCTTTTCTGTTGTGTTTTGTCTGCTTTTTGCAGCAGCGTATATGGACATATTTGTGTGTGTATTTTATTTCATATAAATAACTCATACTGTATATATATGTATATATTTTTTATTTGTTGACGACCATGTTCTGTGCGAACTAGCATTTTTCATGCTTATATGTATCGTACGTGTCCCAGAAACTGCATTGCATGTGATGCCGAACTTTTTCGTCCAACAAAGAGCACTGCATTTGTCTACAGGTTTGTGTTGCACCTGTATTTTTTTCCTATACTTGCTGCAGCCCCTGCATTCATGTGTGTATTCCGAAACTGCATTGCTTATGATACTGCACTGCTTTGTCTAACCAAATGCACTTCATTGTCTAAAGTTGCGTCCTGCAATTGTTTTTTTGTTTGTAGGGTAGGGGGTTGCCCCCCCCATTTTTTAGTTGTCTATAGGTTTGTACTGCACCTGTATTCTCTGTACTTACCGCACTGCATGCGTTAGCACGAGGCCGAGCAAGGGGTGGGCGGGGGGTCGTGACCCCCTCTCCCCACCCCCCTGCGAGGCCGAGCCTGGAACGAGCCGAAGCGGGCGGCGACGCGGCGTGCCGCGGCGCCGCATGCGTAGGCGAGTCCGTCACACCCCGTCGCCTCCCTATCTATCTTAGGGGTGTGGCTCTGGGGTTGTGTGCGTCCTAGTGTTGGAAAAACAGAATGTCCGCGCCTGTCAACCAAGCGCACTGTGTGGTTAGTGCGAGGCCGAGCAGGGGGTGGGAGGGGGTCGTGACCCCCCTCCCCACCCCCTCCGAGGCAAGCCTGGAACGAGCCGGAGCAGGCGGCGACGCAGCGTGCCGCGGTGCTGCATGCATAGGCGAGTCCGTCACACCTCGTCCCCTCTGTGTCTATCTTAGGGGTGCGGCTCTAGGGTTGCGTGCGTCCTAGGGTTCGAAAAACAGAATGTCCGCACTGCGATTGTCAACCAAGCGCACTGTGTGCGTTAGCGCAAGGCCGAGTAGGGGGTGGGAGGGGGGTTGTGACCCCCTCCCCACCCCCTGCGAGGCCGAGCCTGGAACGAGCCAGAGCAGGCGGCGACGCAGCACGCCGCGGCGCCGCATGCATAGGCGAGTCCATCACACCCTGTCGCCTCCCTGTCTATCCTAGGGGTGTGGCTCTGGGGTTGCGTGCGTCCTAGGGTTGGAAAAACAGAATGTCTGCACTGCGCCTGTCAACCAAGCGCACTGCATGCGTTAGCGCGAGGCCGAGCAGGGGGTGGGAGGGGGGTCGTGACCCCCCTCCCCACCCCCACCCCCTGCAACGCCGAGCCTGGAACGAGCCAGAGCAGGCGGCAACGCGGCGTGCCGCGGCGCAGCATGCATAGGCGAGTCCGTCACACCCCATCGCCTCCCTGTCTATGTTAGGGGTGTGGCTCTGGGTTGCGTGCGTTCTAGGGTTGGAAAAAACTGATTGTCCGCATTGCACCTGTCGACCAAGCGCTCTGCATGCGTTAGCGCGAGGCCGGGTAGGGGGGGTGGGAGGGGGTCGTGACCTCCCTCCCCACCCCCCTGCGAGACCGAGTCTGGAACGAGCCTAAGCAGGTGGCGACGCGGTGAGCCGCGGCGCGGCATGCGTAGGCGAGTCCGTCACACCCTGCCGCCTCCCTGTCTATCTTAGCGGTGTGGCTGTGGGGTTGCGTGCGTCCTAGGGTTGGAAAAACAGAATGTCCACACTGCGCGTGTCAACCAAGTGCACTGCATGCGTTAGCGCGAGGCTGAGCAGGGGGGTGGGAGGGGGGTCGTTGTCGGTGTCAAAACCGGCGGATCTCAGGTAGGGGGTCCTGAAATGTGCGTCTAGGGTCGATGGTAACAGGAGACGGGGGACACAATGTTTACCCAGGTTTGGGCCCTCTCTATGGAGGTAATACCCTACTTCCTGCTTGATTGATCTTGATGAATATGAGTATTACAAGAGTTCATCTACCACGAGATCGTAATAGCTAAAAACCCTAGAAGTCTAGCCTGTATGACTACGATTATGATTGTTCGCCTCTACAGACCTAGCCCTTCGGTTTATATAGACATTGGAGGGAACTAGGGGTTACATAAAGTCAGTTACAGAGAAAGGAATCTTCATATTTGGTCACCAAGCTTGCCTTCCACGCTAAGGAGAGTCCCATCCGGACATGGGTAGAGTCTTCGGTCTTTGTATCTTCACAACCCATTAGTCCGACCCACGATCAACAGGCAAGACGCCCGAGGACCCCTTAGTCCAGGACTCCCTCATTAGCCCCTGAACCAAGCTTTGGCGAGGTGTCCGGCGTGCAGATTGTCTTCGGCATTGCAAGGCAGGTTCCCCTTTCCGAATAATCTTCGGACACAGCGAATGTGTCCGGATCTGTAACACAAGTACCACACACAAACGCAGAGAGTATAATATTTCAGGAGTCCAATCCACTGACAACTTTTTGTAATGTGACATCACGTCTGCCCGGTCATTATTTCGAACCGTTTTCGTCTGCCGTTCCATGTTTCGAGACACTGTTTTTATTGGCACGTCTTGTCGAAGCAGAGATCGTGTCCACTTATTGCTGGATTCTCATCAATACAGGCATGGGTAATCTAATAGTGCCATTTGCATAGCCCTTGGGAACAGGCGAGTTTTAAGGCGAGTGGGGAGGCGCTTGGCATTCACTGCCTTTATAAGGGGATAAGGATTCCCTTCTTTCACCCACACCTTCTCTCTTCCTCTGCCCCTTCCATTCTTGAGCTCCAGCGCCCAAGTCCTCATCTTTTCCGCCTCAAGCAAGCACTCAACCATGTCCGGATCTGGAGGGCAAGGCAAGTGGATGGCCTCCTCCGTTAAGGATAAGGACATCACCGAGCTTCGGGAGGCCGGTTATCTTGTGAAAGAAATCGCTCACCGGCTTCCGGCCAAGGGGCAAGTCGTCCCTACCCCGAAGCCCAATGAGAGGGTGGTGTTCATCCCCCATTTCATCCGCGGGTTAGGGTTTCCTCTTCACCCTTTTGTCCGCGGACTTATGTTCTATTATGGGCTAAATTTCCATGATCTAGCCCCAAACTCCTTCCTCAACATCTTAGCATCTATTGTCGTGTGCGAGGCCTTCCTCAGCAGTCCTCCCCACTTTGGACTGTGGCTCAAGATATTCAACATGAAGCCGAAGGTGGTGGATGGCCAACATGCAAAGTGCGGAGGTGCCATGGTGAGCAAGATGCCCAACATCACATGGCCCAAAGGTACCTTCGTGGAGACTGTCAAGGAGTGGCAGAAGCTGTGGTTTTATATCACAGAGCCTCGCGACGCCACCTGGGCCGCGGCTCCCGAATTCAAGTCCGGTGCTCCAATGCGGCTCACCTCCTGGATAGAGAAGGGCCCAAATTGGTCTTCGTCGGACGAACTGATAGCGCTGCAAACGCGCATCCAAAGCATGATGGATAAAAACATCAAGCTCTTCAACATGATCCAGGTGATGCTAGTTCGCCGGATCCTTCCGTGCCAGAGCCGAGCCTGCCCTTTATGGGAATTCGATTCGGAGAAGCACCAGACCTTGGAAAGGCTCTTTGGAACCACTCACGAAGATGTCTGGAAGTTGCTGTTTAAGGGCAATGAGACGCCGCCGGCCATAGACTCGGACTGCGGGCATGATCTTGCCCATCTTGGCAGTGCGGTAAGTCCTTCACATCAAGGTGCATCCTCTACTTGCTTGTTCAAGGAAGATATCTAAAACTTCACTATTTATTTTTTCAGGTATGGATAGAGAAAGCGGAGCGAATTCGGTGTCCGGATCCGCTGCCTGAGGAACCAGTCATCCCGCTCCTGGCGAAGATGCTGGTTCCGGCGCCCTACAAGGCGCCGAGAAGAAGGCCAAGAAGAAGGCTAAGGGGGACAAAAGTGGCCCTCGCCGCAAAGGAGTTTCGGACGTGTCGTCCGAAGACAAGACTCACTCATCTGCCGCCGAAGACGACGACGAGGAGGAGGAAGAAAGCAACTCTCCCCCTGATGGGGGAAGGAAGAAGAGGGAGGCCTCCACAAATTTGGAGGCGGAGGCGCCCAAGAGGGGGAAGTTCCCCCTCACGGATAACTCCACGTGGGATGTCGACAGCAGCCCAGAGCGACGCCCCCGAAGCAAGCCACTGGCCACATCGTAAGTACTAAAAACTCGTATACGTCCATGTATCCAGCGTCTCCTCTCCATGGTACTAATATGGTTAATTATGCTATTGTAGTCCAGCCCACGACAGCTCCCAGCGATCCTCATCAAGAGGTTCGTTGGATTCAAAGGCGATGGCCAGCGAGTCACCGCCTGTCGCTTACTCTCCCATGGCCAAGGGCGACGCCGAGGTGCTGTCCCGAAGGATCTTCCCCAGGCCAGGGAGAGGCTCAGGAGGCCGTCAGGGTGGCGCCAGAGGGCGAAACCTCGGTCGCCGGACATATGGGGGAGCAGATCCCCATGGAGACTAGCGATGGGGGCCGTGTTCAGTTTGTACCCCAACCGGATATGGTTCCGGAGACCTGTACGGCTCTGGAATCCGGCATGCAGCCTCCTTCGAGAGAAGGAGGTGTGCCTATCCCGCCGGTGACCCCTGTCCAACCAGAGGCACCGGATAATCTGCTGGAAGCGCTACGAGGCGCTTCCATTGTGGAGGAACACCATATCCTTATGGGTACGGTGATTGAGAGGGTTCAGTCCATCAAGAGCGGACTGACCGAAGCCTGCGGCAGCCTGCTAACAGGCTTTGAGGTAAGCAACGCAAAAGAAAAAGTCCTAGTATAGACAGTATCCCCTAAGACACTGTCCGGTGTTCGGAAAGAAAAACCAGACAGAGGATCAAGTAATTTTCGCAAGGAACTAACTAAATATGTCTTATGTGAATAAGAAGGCGTCGTTGCTGGCCGCAACCTCTCATGCTGCGGAGGTCTCCGGACTAAAGCAGAGTCTGGAGCGGGCCGAAGAAGAGCTCGACCTTGTAAAGAGGCAGCTGGAGGACAAGCAAGGTATATCACGAGTTGCTGTATACTCAGAAAGAATGAATGATGTGTATTGACTGTAGTGCCATAATATTTGCAGGAGCGGCGACCGAAGTCGAGATCCTTAAAAAGGCCCTGGCCAAAGCTGAGGAGAAAGGTGCCAAGGAACAAGCCGCTCGTAAGAAGCACGAGGCCAGGCTTAACAAGGTCCAGCTGGAGCTCCAGGATGCCGTGAAAAAATGCGATGCCTTGGAGCGCGATGTTTCGGCTCAAGGGACCGAACTCGCCAAGGCTCGCCAAAGCGCGGAAGAGGCCCGGGTTGAAGCCCAGGGTGCCCTCCGGGAGATCCAGGAGGCCACGAAAATCACGGCGGGTAAGGCGTTTAGTATGCAAAGCAAGTATGTGAAGACACTACTAGTGAAAAGCCTAGCAGCAGCGCGGGTTTTAAGCCTATCAGCAGCGCGGGTGCCCGCGCTACCAATAAGGCGCTACAGCTAATAGTTAGTAGTAGCGTGTCTCATGGATTCACTCTGCCGCTTCAACATCTCATTATCCTGCAGTGATAGAAATGAGCATCAGCAAGGCATATAGATATTTAAACATATAATGAGGCTAGCCAACTCGTCTCCTCGGTTGTCCCTCGTTTTGCTTCAATTTGGGCCGTTGGATGTTGGTCAAACTGCTTCTATTTGCGTTGGCTGACGTTGGATCTTCGTTGGTTTTCGTTTTGACTGCATGGTGAGTTCATGGCAGACCATGACCTGTGGGCTCGGTCTCTCAACCGATTGGCTGGGTGAGCCTTTTTCGGGTGCCCGGGCGGCCTCTCCTGCCGCGCCGCGTGGGTGCGTCCTGAGCGCTGCGCGCGATTTATGGTTCCCGCTCGCCCCTCTGCTTCGCTGGTCGGTGACGCTGTAGGTGGGCCTATATTCCTCTTGGTCCCGTGTGTCAGTGAACTGGCTGTTGCATTTTTGTGTGCACCCGGCTTCTGCAACCTTCTTTGGCATGCCGCGATGACGGGTGGGCCGGCGCTGCTCGTGGTCCCATTCGTCGGCTGCACTAGATGCACGTCTCGTCGGGGTCGTCGCGTCGTCGTTTTCGTTCGCGTCTGCTGTTGGAGAGAGTTGTGCGGCTGACTCCTGCGTCGTGCTCTTCCTGACTCCTGCGCCATGCCGCGTCTCGTCTAAGGCAGCAGGAGCGTGCGGTGTGGGTGCCCCCAACCCATAGGTCTCCTCCTCGCTCCTCCCTTCCGCCCCCTCCTCCCCGGCAGCCGGACCCCGGCAGCCCCAGGAGCTATGCCGTCGATGAGATCCAGCGCCTCCCGAGGTCCTTATCCACCACAGCTCGCGAGGAAGCCGCGGGAGGAGGAGATCAACCGGGCATTCGCCGGCGGAGAAGGAGGAAAGGCGCAGATGCCAGCCAGGGAGGCGGATCGGCTCGCCTCCGCTGCACTGTGAGCGCCGCCGCCGCCTCTGCATCCACCTTGCTCCGCGTAGCAGCATGTGTGTGGAAGCATGGACAGGCGACCACGAGAAGATGGCGTCGGCGGCAACGGCAACACGCACGGTGTGCGAAGTCCAGGAAGATGGGCACGGCCTGCCCGCAGGCATTCAAGGATGGCGTGCCCGACGGCTCGGAACGTGCGCGCCCGGCGCACAGGAGGTATATGCCTTGACCCTTGGAGCACGCCGGCGGCAACGTGCACCGCGAGGTCCCGGAGCAGCCCAGCCAGTACAGAGCCCCTCCGTACTAGATGGACCCAGCGACTCCATCCTCGCCTCCACTCACAGGTAATCCCCTTCCCCTCTGTGCCCTCTCTTTCTTCTGAACCATCTCTCTTTTCAGACCCTCTCTCTGTTACACATTTGCAGGAAAAACAAAAGTAAAAGGGAAAACTTACTTTGGGTTTATATGGTGCAGACTAACAACCAAATGATTGTTAATGAAAGGTTTGGGTGCATGTATTCTCAAATCAAGGTCTTTTATTTAATTAGCTGGATAACTACTTTTCAGGTCTATGCCGATTTCCACAACAACACTGCCTTCAACTTTCTCATTTCCCCGGCTCTGCATACAAGGTCCAAACTAGGTATGCCAATCCTGTTATCGCTTGTTCAGTTGCTTTCTGGTTTATGCCCTTTCACCTGCATATGGTGAGGCAGTGTGTGGAATTTAGGGGCTGGTTTGAACAAATTACAATGATGTAGTGGTGCGGATCATTCCAGTCACCGGCTTTATATTGTGGTCAGCTTGTTTGTCTGCTTGCTCATGCATTCTAATACATGATGTCCTGATGATTTGTGAAGTTATGTGTATCACGTGATAAGCTGCACATCAGGTAGCATGGCAGCTTGATTGTTGCTTTTAGGATGTACATGTACCCAGGTGGATCAAATACAGATACCGATCATATATTTTTGTTTACTCGTGTGTTTTTCATGTGTCTGCCAAGCATTTCGACAAATTGATTATATCATTCAGATGTATTCAGGCCAGGTTTCTGTGATCCAAAAAAATCATGTGGCACTGGCTTTCTTATTACATAAAAAACTAAATGTGGAGAAGTATATATGTCATTATTTGGTAACTGAACTGAATTACCTTGGTATAAAACTCCCATTAGCTTTTTTCGGAGGTGCTGTAATGATTTGATGGAAAGGCTTTTATATTCCCAAGTTGATCAACTAGACAACTACACAACTTCTGATCCTAAAGCCTTTCTTTAAAAGGGACTGGTCAATACAGCTCCATGTTGTGCTATCTTGCTATTGTGCTCTTTTTTCTTTTCTTAAAATGGTCGTATATCTCTCATAATGTTTTATTCATGGTTGATTGCTTATATCCAAAATAATTATGTTAGTACACTGAAGTTAATTTCTATTCCCTCTGTCCCAAAATAAGTGTCTCACTTTTTTGGAACGGAGGGAGTACATTATTAGTCAAGTTGGCTAAATAGTTTTTGCGCTACTGAGATATATATGTGCACTACATTCTAACCCTCTAAATTGTTGTGCTATTGAGTTTAATCCAGAATATAATTATGTTAGTACACTCTGCAATATAATTCTATTATACTCTGCTTTTGTCAGTTTTCTGGTCCATATTAGTTTGCTCGAGCTTGTTTTTACATCTGTTCATATTTACACCTCTCCGCCGACTGCCACCTATCATGCAGGAGGGAGATGGCTTTGCCAGGCCGTCAACGCCCATCGGCAACTTCCGGTAGGCGCTGTCCCATTCTTCCTCCCCTTACTCCGATGCCTTCATGGCCAAAATCATTAGCAGCAGCAAGAAGGTTAAGCACCAACTATGGTTAAAAGCTTTCTCTCTTTTGTGTACTATCCATGATGATCTGACTTTGCTGGTTAGGTCAGAAATTCAAGTAATACGACTATTGCGATGCATCTTCCTACGTGTGTGTATTTATTTGCATTATCAATATTTTCCTCCAAATCATTTGTTGGTCATAAATTATTTTGCATTATTGATGATTAATTTGCAATTGAAATGACAACAGGGCCGGGTTTTATAAGTGTAATGGGTTCAAGTGTGACCTTCCAATCAAGAAATGTCCTCAGCAAGAAGCTTATGTGAAGATCCCTTTTCTACTTTGAATGAATTTACTGTATATATCTCTTATTTAGTTTAGTTCATCATTCAGAGATGCATGGTGGAATATTTTTGTCCTTCACAGGTTAAATGAGCATTGCGTAAAAGTCTGTCTAAGTCTCTTTCTTATTCTTCTATAAACTGGAAGGCAAATATAGATTTCTCACGCATAGTTTATCAATCATGATCTCACCTCCTTTCTATATGCAGACAGTGTGGTACTCACTGGGGATGCTTGCAGATTGGTAGTGGATGTGTGCGGTGATGGAGGGTTATGTCCCTATGGGTGACAGGCATGGTGATGTTCACCACTGGTATGGAGAGAACAGGGAAAAAGATAACCTCCCTTGAACTATGAAATGTGGTCACGAAATTAGAAATCATTGTGGTGATATAACTCTTTCATATGACCAACATGAAATCGCATTGCACTGATTAAAGAATCGCCTGCTATATTTGTTATTTCATTCTATAATTTATGTTTATACAATGAAAACGAACCTGCTAAATGCTCTAGGACAAAGGCTGGGATGAAATCCGCTGCAGAGCCTCATGTGCTTCAAGTTTTCCATATGAATAAGAACTACATACTGTTTTTCTGTGGTACGAACGTATTTCCAGACCTATCAAGGCCAAGCTGCTAGCTAATTTTAGTTTCTTTTTATGCAGATGAATCAACAAGTGTTCTCCAAAAGGCTGAAGGTGAATATCAAGGGCACCGCTCTTTGATGATGCGCACCCATGGTTTGTTCACCACAATGCAACGACAAGATGTTCACGATGGTCGATGGGTATGTAGCAAGAATCTCTTGTAGAGTTCAAAACCAGCCTTATTACCAATCATTTATGATGTGGTCGTTCTTGTCTTTCAGTAGAACAAAAGAAGTGGAACAAATGGGTTTAACTTGTATGCCTACTCCTGTTGCAATAAGCATTTGGTTTCCATCTGCAAGACAAGTTTCTGCTTGTGTAACGACAATACTGTCTGGGTCGTCCAGTTTTTAGCTATCATCTGTTCCAGGATCATCCTGACCATTGGGTTCCTTGTGTTCTCCTTGGTGGTTCTGTACATTGTCTCAAGACGCATTGGCCTGTTGATACTGCAAAGGAAGCTGGCTGATGCTAGAGATCAGGCTCAGTATCAGCTGAAGACATCTTGGAAAAAGTACAGGAGGGACCTGCTAAAACAAATGCTTCTCCCATCTATGATGAACTGTGATTTTACTTTCATCCATTGTTTATACATGAGCTTACATCCAGAAGCAAGCTTACCTCTTAGAGTTCTTATTTCTTAGTACATGTTGTCTAAAGTAACATTTGCCCAAAAAGGCTATTACCGGTGCGTTAACCTGCTGCTGGAATTGAGCTGAAATCGAAGTATGCTTTATATTGCATCCATCAAGCATAAAAAGTCTGTAGTCAAACTACATTCAGTTGGATGAAGTGTACACCATCGGTCCTAAGAGTATTATGGGTGTGTCAAGCAGGTTTTATAAGTTTGAAAATGCCTACCAGGGTCCTATATGTGGTTAAGTCATTTATCGTGGGTTCTAACCTATTCCTTTTTTAAATAACTAGCCTTCATCAATCTAATTTCTTAACATGTAAGTATGTCGCCGCATCAAATAACATGGATGAAAAAAGGTCCACCTCAACATACAACCATACAGAAAAAAAATACAGCTCAACATGCAAACATGCGTAAGAATTTCAATCTATTATGTAGTTTATACTTAATAATTATTTTAAAATTATAAAACAATCATACGCAATAAACATATGTATTTACTACTTTTAGTCATTGTACTCTGTGGTTTTGGCCCTTTTCTTCTTGTATAAAGTTACCTGCAACACTCCCGTATGGTTAAAAATACTAATTTAAACGTTTTGTTTCTTTGCCGGTTACTCATTTTCTCTTACCGTTGTTGAATCAAATCAATAGTATTTTCATTGAGTTGATGGCGGCTTGTTTTTTCTGTGAGTTCATTTTCTAGGAGAGTGAGATGTGGGATACACACTTTGAAATGTTTGGTTTCTTTCAAACCATCTATTAGCTAACTAATTTTGGATGTCGTTGCACACAATACAATTGTACTCTGTTGTTGTCATCTTGCATTTTACGAGAGCTTAGCTCTGTGCAATCATTTAGACTTTTATACAAAAGGCCAAGTTCTTAACATATGTTCAAACACAAAGTTATTAAAAAAAATCAAATGTTTTCAAACGAGCACATGGTTTTAAACGGGTCTCTGCGCCATTTGGTACAACGGGTCATCTAGTAATGAATAAATGGAGAGGAAGCATAATCTCAGACGATACAGGAGAAAAGGACTAAGGTTCTGATACAATGCGAATATGCACTGTAAGTACACATATGTTTCAGTTACAAAAAGATATTCAGTTAAAAAGTGACAAATAAATGAATGAAACTCATACTATATATTTCAGTTACAAAAAATATTTCAGCTTAGGAATGCAGCGTATAAATCAGACTAAATAGATAACACTACCGAAGCTTAAATTTTAAACGTGCAGTTTAAGTACGAGCACCTACCAACTGAATATAGCTAGCTAGCATAAATGTCAATTGGCGCATGATTTTTCTTAGTGCATTTGCACTAGAAAATCAATATTTTGATCAGCATTATCCTACAGACCCTATGTAGCAGAGTTGATGATCTTATTATCCTACAGACCCATCACTCAAGTGCATAACTAACAGTAGTAACCATCAACAGTACAGACGTATGTAATAACATTACTAACTCAAAGAAGATGCTAGGGGTTCATTAAGAATGCTAAATATCTCTAAGTTACCAAAGCTAGTGAGAATGATCTCAAATTCGTAAACCCACTTCATTTATCTTGTTCCGACTTGTGAATGGCGACTGAATTTGTTTTAGACAGTAAGTAAGGTTGGTAACGGTGCAGCAGAGTGGCAGGATTCAGATACTATTGCAGAAAGAATGGTGGTGGTAATGCAGGAACAGAAGGCGACACATCTCTAGGAGGAAGCTTAGAGGCACAAAAGTCAATAGGCCTCACCTAGGAGGAGAAGCCAAGAGCGCGGAGAGAATCAACACCCCGGCAGAACAGAGTAAGTCGAGAAGAGAGCACCCACCTCCGTTCTCGGCGATGGCGTCAATGCGCCACCCTGAGGCGGCGGCGGCCGATCTCCCAATGCATTTGGCAAAGGAAAAGGCGACGGACGACCAGGGCGGACTCGCCGCGTGCCGGCACACAGAGGGGCCGCTGGCAACGGACGGGCAGCTCATGCAAGAGAGCGCCATGGGCCCTCGCTCGCTCGCTCGGTGGCCGTCTCTGTCCCTGCCATGACCACCAACTAGTAGTAGTAGCAATCCATCAGACCGGCGATCAAATACGAAATAGAACTGGGATCAACCTCTGGATCACCTGCAGAGTGCTCAGAACTGTTCCCTCCTTTACCTGAACCCAAATGCACCATCAATCATATTTCCAAGATCCATAAAAACAGAAGTAGGTCTGACTTATGAACCCATGGCAATCTGACTTATGATGTTCAATTTTCAATATCAAATGGATAAGTTCAATCTTCGAACAAAAAAAGCATAAGTTTCAGAAGAATCGAATCTATATAGCATTAGTTACATACTAGGTTCTTTTGGTGTCATGCCACGAACTGAATAAAAGAAAATGTTTCTTTAACCCAAGAAAATGTCAGAATTTCCATGGCACGTGTCTACAGACTAGTTATGCGCTGGGGTGTTCTTCTCATGTCAGGAAATAGCATAATTGTGGTTGTAGTCATCTCTGTCCACCTATGCAACCACCTCTTCAGTTGGCAAGATACAAAAAGCCACTGCAGGACTCCACGGCTGCTTCAACATACTCCAACATTCACTACTGGAGTAGTAATAATCATAAAAGAACACATAGACATATTTATCTCGGACCAAAAATGTTATTTTGTGGAGTACAGTACTGGTGGTTGGATTGAACTTTCACAAAGACATGGACGATTGAAACTGAAGATATAAATTCGACGTTTTGGTTGCTCAAATGCAAGATGAAAACAGAGCATAGCAGTGGCACGTACATGATTCTGAATGGCAACAAACAAACCATGGAAATAAACATCGAAAACCTTACAAATGAGTTTAAAAAAGCATTCCTCTATTTTTTTGCTGCATTTGTTGTTTTTCTCTTTTGGCTTTGCTTTTTGTCCAAGTTTCAGAACCCCAAACCTGCTTGTTTCATCATTTCTTATTAATGGAACTGGGTTGTGGCCCTTTTGTCAAAGTTTGAAGCAACTGAGGTGCAGGATCGGTGGTGCCACCCTGCGTTGTGTGGTGGTATTTTGCACAGCAGGTAGGTCAAACATATATGCAGAGGCAGGCAGGTCCAACTGGAAGAAAATTAATCAGTATACATAGATGAATGAGTGAGTGACTCACTGCCCAAAAAATGATTCAGTTGAAATTAATAATCCTACTTACGGGATTAGATTCAGACCTTTATGAATCACAATAGTAAGCATCAAAGAAACCTCAAATTCATCGTCTGGTCCTCCTCCTCCTCCCCCTACATTACATATTTACATAGATCCATCCATCCATTTGCAGTTTCAGTATCTATTATCTATTACTAGTATTAAAAAGAAAGAAAGAAAGATGCAGATGCAGGTTGCTTTGCTTGCCTTGTGGAGGTGGAGGAGGTCCTTGAGGGGAACCTAAGGGCCCAGCGCCATCTTTACCGCAGCCATGTCATCCTCCTCTTCTTGCCTTCTTCTTCCTCCTCCTCCGACGGCAAGGAGGAAGGAACTGTGACGCTGACGCTGACGGAGACGGATGCTTCCTCCTCCTGCTGATCCATCTTCCTTCCTGTATCGCCCCTTCCCTTCCTTCCCCTCCCCTAAAGATTTCAAAACAAAATCAAATCTTAGAGGGGATGCCCTGCCCTGCCCGCGTGATTGATGGAGGGAGGGAGGGATTGATTGATTGATTTGGGAGAAAAGGGAAGGGCGTCTTCTTGGCCAGGGCCCTCCGCTTCTCCTTGCAGCGGAAGCGCTTCTCGGCTTCCTCCTCCGGCGCGCGCGTGCGAGCACCTGCCGCGGCCGCGTCCGCGAGCTACCGCCCCAGGTACACGTCGCCCCGCATCGGCGCCGCGGGGCCGACCCCGTCCGCCGGAGGAGACGGCGAGGGGGACGGGGCGCTGGGGGAGGCAGCGCGCGCGCGGGTGGAGAGGGAGAGGGAGATGGTGGCGGTGGCGAACGGGTGCTGTTTGGTGGGGACGGCGGGCGGCGGCGCCGGGGACTTGGGAAAAAGGAGAGGAAGAGCGGGCGGAGTGGTCAGGCGAGGCGAACGGGAATTTGGGCTTTGGCCTCCGCGAGCCATAGTAGTAGCGCTGGGTTTATACCCCACGCTACTACTGCGGCCTGTCGAGGGAGGGCACGACGATGACTACATAGCAGTAGCGTGGGGTTTATACACCGCGCTACTACTATCAACTTAGTAGTAGCGTGGGTTTATATCCCGCGCTACTACTACTACTAGTTCCGGTAGGCACGGTGAAAACCACTTAGTAGTAGCGTGGTTTTATACCCGCGCTACTACTATCAACTTAGTAGTAGCGTGGTTTTCTTAACCACGCTGCTGCTAATTAGCAGTAGCGCTTCTTTTTGTGCCGCGCTGCTGCTAAGATTCTGTGTATAAGGTTTTCCCTAGTAGTGAGAAGATGTATTTCTTACTAACCTGGATTTGGAGTTTCCCAAGGGCATTTGCGGATCTGCCGTGCAGTGTTTATGATGTTGTGGAATTCTTCCGAGCCGGAGAAGGGGACTCAACGGAGAAGTTGTTCTAGTCACAATACCTTGCACCAGAACATCCAGTGCCCTTTAGTGATCAGCTAAAACAGCTGGTCGAGCTGCATAGGGTGGCCGAAATGGCCATGAAGGATTTAATAATCCGGCTGTGGCCTGCCGAAGCTATCCCCAGCAGCTACTTCGGGCTCGTGAAGCGGCTGGTGAATGCCTGTCCTCGGCTAGACATTGTCAAGCGGTCGGTCTGCATCGAGGGCGCGCGCATGGCCTTCGCCCGCGTCAAGGTGTGGTGGGCGAAGGTGGACGCCATCAAGCTTGTGACCGAGGGATCGCCTGAGGGCAAGGAGCACCGCACACCCGAGTGGTATTTTGAAGACGTCCTGGAGGGGTCTCGTATTATTGTGATGCAATGTGCGCAAGACATTATTTTCGAATTAATACATTCATGTTGTCTCTGCCTTGTATGATGAAACAAAGTCGTTATGTAATATAATGTTTGTTAAAAAAATTCACCTTCTGTGCAGCCGTTGTTGTGTGAAATTTGAGAGTTGGGCAGTTGTCAGCTTCTGCCCCCATGTAGGTAGTACGGGGGTGTTCGGGATGTAATCTAAACACTCTTGACCCAATTGTTTGGTCCTTGAAGGAGGTGTTTAACGCAACGAACAAGGCAATCGGACTATGCGGCTTTAGCACCCTCACTTAGCCATAGGAGTTTGACAATAAAAATATAGGCGCATCCCCTAGTATCCGAACTAGGATGGTGTAAACATCTGATCGGGTAAGTACCGATCCCTCGTGTAATGTGGAGAAAATCTCCAAAGATTTGAGACCTCCGAAGAGCTGACCGGCTCTCGCCGCATCATGACAGTCAGTTTTTGGCTTTCTCTACTGAGGTGCTCATCCGGGTAAACCAGGGCACAATCACAGTAGTTCTCCCTTTACTACCCTAGCCGATATAACGGAACATAAGGTAGAATGCACAGGAGCAGGGTAACCCAACTATTGACCAAAGACATTATTCAGAGCCAATGCATATAGTTCTAAATTCGGGGTGCCGAACTATACTGTAAAAAGTGTTCGGACTTTGTTGCCGCATTGCGGGGCGCTATGAAGCCCCTGGCAAATTGAAACGTACCAAAGTTTACGGGTGCTATTTGATAAAGTTATCAAAAAGGAAAAGAAGAAAGAAGGAAGGGTAGTAAGCTAGAGCCGCAGAATTTGGGCTGCAAACTGTTTCCATTATAATTTGATTAATACGTCAAAGCGCATTTGTACAATTGGTGCAATAAGCAACATGCTATTTAACATGCCACAACCAAGGGAGAGCTGCATGTGGGTCCTCCAAACAGGTGGAGTGATCGTTAAAGAGACCACCTAAAAATTCCCCTATACGTCCATGCTTACCGCCGTCTTGGTGTATTTATCCTTCGAAAGGACCTGTGATCAGGCCATCAAGGAAGGCCTGTGGAAAAGAAACCTGAAAAGTAGAAAAAAGGAAACAGTGAAAGTATGTGTGTCCGGGGGTGGTCGAGCCGTATTGTGGATCACAAGCTAGTTATGCCTCCGTCTATGCCCATGGTATTTTGAGTGCGTAGTTATGTCTGCGCGTACGAACGCCGCCGCTTGATCGGGACTGGGACGAAAGCCGAATTGCTAGTCGAGCTTTTGACGAGCTGGACTGTCCTGCTGCAGAATAGTCCGGACTCTCTTGACAGTGTCCGGGAGCTCGGCCGCCGAATTATGGTTCTGCTTGAAAAGGCCGCTCTGTACTTCTGCTTCTAAGGCAGCGGTGTGCTCCTCGGTGCGGAGGGAGCGTTTCGTGTTTCCATTAACTGTTATGATGTCGCGTGGTCCGGGCATTTTGAGCTTGAGATAAGCATAGTGTGGCACCTCATTGAATCAAGCAAATGCGGTTCGTCCAAGCAGTGCGTGATAGCCGCTGCAAAAGGGGACGATGTCGAAGATTAACTCTTCGCTTCGGAAGTTGTCCGGAGATCCGAAGACAACCTCTAGTGTGATTGAGCTCGTACAACGGGCCTCTACACCTGGTATGACTCCTTTAAAGGTAGTCTTTGTGGGCTTGATCCGTGATGGATTAATGCCCATTTTCTGCACTGTATCCTGATAGAGCAGGTTGAGGCTGCGACCGTCGTCCATTAGGACTCGCGTCAGGTGGAATCCATCAATTATTGGGTCAAGGACCGGTGCGGCCGAACCTCTGTGACGGATATTGGTCAGATGATCCCGACGATCAAAGGTAATCGGGCATGACGACCATGGATTAAATTTTTGGGCGACTGGCTCTATCGCATAGACGTCCCTGAGCGCGCGCTTACGATCCCTCTTGGGGATGTGGGTAGCATATATCATGTTCACCATTTTGAGCCACTGAATCCGGCGTTAACTGTAGTGTCATCGGTGTTATCACCATTGCTTTGATGTTTGTGTCTGTTGTGTTGGAGCTTGCTGTTGCTGTTTTTGACCTCGGAGGTGCCCGCTTCGCTTGCCGTGTTTTTGCTACGGGCCAGCCAACTATCCTCGTCCGCACAAAAGCGGGTCATGAGTGCCGTGAGGGCTGCCATGGACTTTGGCTTTTCTTGGCTGAGGTGGCGGTGAGCCATTCGTCGCGGATGCTGTGTTTAAAGGCCGCTAGGGCTTCGGCATCCGGACATTCGACGATCTAGTTCTTTTTAGTTAGGAACCTAGTCCAGAATTTCCTGGCCGACTGTCCGAGCCGTTGAACTATGTGACTTAAGTCATCGGCATCTGGTGGCCGGACATATGTACCTTGGAAGTTGTCGCGGAAGGCGGCTTCCAAATCCTCCCAGCTTCGAATAGAGTTTTCAGGCAGACTATTTAACCAGTGTCGTGCTGGCCCTTTGAGTTTTAACGAGAGGTATTTGATGGCATGGAGGTCCTCTCCACGGGCCATATGGATATGGAGAACAAAATCCTCGATCCACACCGCGGGATCAGTTGTTCCATCGTATGATTCAATAATCACGGGTTTGAACCCTTCTGGGAATTCATGCTCCATTACTTCGTCAGTGAAGCAAAGAGGGTGTGCGGCGCCTCTATATCGGGCCACATCGCGACGTAGCTCCGATGGAGTTCGTCTGGGGTTTTCGGTCCGGGCGTGACTAGGCTTGTCATGTCCGAATAGATAGCCGTCGTCACATGTCGGGGCACGCCCTCGCGATCCGTAGATCGATCTGGCATGTCCTGCTCTATTGTCCAGTTCCCGCCGAAGGTCATATGTATAACCACGAGCTGTTTTATCTCTGCTCTTACGATGAGGCGGGGCGGGCTGGTGTTCGGCTTGAGTTGTCGCTTTATCCCGACTGTGCGGTGGTCGGTCAGCCGCATTGCACGATGATGGTACGGGTACCGGCGCCTCGTCATCGAACTGAGGTAGCAATTTGTGTTTCGGGTAACTTTTGGCTGGGCGCTTGAGGCCGTATTATTCGGCTGCTAGGACATCAGTCCATCTATCATTGAGCAGATCTTGGTCAGCTTGAAGCTGCTGCTGCTTCTTTTTCAGGCTCCTTGCAGTGGCTATTAGCTGGCGCTTAAAGCGCTCCTGCTCAAGAGGTTTCTCAGGCACGATAAATCCTCTTTGCCGAGGCTCACCTCATCCTCGGAGAGTGGATGGTAATTACTGTCCTCCGAGTCGTCGTGTATGGCCTGTTCATCAGGGCTAACTTGCCTGTTTTCCCGTTCCTCCTGTTTGGAAGTTATCTCCACGGGGTCTTCATTATCTTCGGCATCGTCCGGAGTATTGTTTTCTCCCGTGCCAGTATTACTGTCTTTTCCATGACGTGACTTAGAGCGGCGCCGCTGACGCCGGCGTTTTGGCTGTATCACAGGAGGTTCATCCTCAACTAGATCTTCTTTGTCATCGTCGTTAGTTATTTTAGGTGTATCCACCATGTATACGTCGTAATAAGAGGTGGCCATCCAGCGTCCGATAAACGGCGGGTTTTGGCCCTGCTCCTCATCGACGTTGTTGTCCATACTGTTGACGTCTTCGGAGCCGTAATCAAGCATGTCGGTTAAATCTTCGACAATGGCTATGAAGTGGGCGGTGGGTGGGAACTGAAGTTCTCCGTCATCAGCCTCCAGTTTGAACCGGATATAATTCGGCTGCGACCCCTTGCTAAGGACAATGCTTTTAATGAGTTCAACATGTCGCCCAAAGGCGAGTGCCGAGAAATGCACGTGGAGCTGAATTCGACGATCGAAGACTGATCGAGCTCGACGCACGTGGACACACATGGTTCGGAATCTGTAGCCGGAAACGAGTCCGAGGATCCGGTGACACAAATTTCACTCGATGTTGGGGATATTACTACTGGGCGTAAACCGGCCTACCTGGGCCGGGTTAACTTCATCAGTAGTCCAAAGGTGTTAAAGCCCAGAGGCTAGACAAAGGCCCAAGGCCATAGTCGGTTCAGTATCTGTAGCCGTAAACCGGCGTGTATATGAACTTGTATCATAAGTTAGGAATAGGGAGACACCAACCCGGATACGAGTATAAACCGGAGATTGGGACTCTATGAACCGACGGGTGTCACCCATGTATATAAGGGGACGACCCGATAGCGGTTCAAGGATAGACAACCATAACTCGAGGCCTAGGCGAAGCTTGTTGCTCCCTAGTCATCGAAACCCCATCAATTCCATCACAAACTAGACGTAAGCTTTTACCTTCATCGAAGGGGCTGAACTAGTATAAACTCCCTGTGTCCCTTTGTCCGCTTTAACCCCTTCGAGTTAACCCGTTGCGATGGCTCCACGACTAAGTCCTTTCGCTAGGACATCTGCCGTGACAAACCCACGACAGTTGGCGCCCACCGTGGGGCTATCGCACGATGGTTTCAAGTTCTTGGAGGGCCACTTTGAAGGACTCGAGGGATACGCCGTGGGCCGGATGACCAAGAGTCGTCGCGGCAAGATCTACATCGACGATGCAGGCTGGGGCCCCGAGGCCGGCTCAATTGAGTACGGGTACCGGGTCCCCTTTGGTGGCATACATGTCTTCATCGGCAAGATCAGTGAACCGGGCCCTGAGCTGGACACCTGCACCGACCTCGTCGAGACAGCTCAGCATGCACGACCTGCCCGGGCTAAACCGGCCGTGAAACGTGCCTTCGTGGGAGTCATCCATGGAGGAAGCTATGAGGACGGATCAGGATCTGGTGGTGAAACCGTCGTTTACTCTGGTGATGAGTCATCGACCGGAGAAACTGAGTCGTTGTATCAGCTACAAGATGGCCGGATTGGGGGCTGTTCCGATGGCGACAGTATTCCGGACCCCTCCGATCTGCCCAACCGGGTTGGAATATTCATGGCCGGTACACAAGCAGCACCTCACTCATCGACTGCCGCGGCGATGATTTCCGGTTCAGCAGCAGCAACGGCTGCCGGAGCAGGAGGCTCTGTGCGCCCGCCGGCTCAAGTGTTATCCGATCTATTCGTCGCATTGGCTGCACTCATGGCGGAGGCTAATCCGGTGGATCAGGATGCTCATAACGCAGAGATCGCAAAGGTGAGAGAGCAGATTACCCAGGCCAAAGCGGATCTAGCAGCTGAAGAGGTCAGGATGACTGCAGAGCGGGCCACTTTGGACACGCAAGCTTATAAACTCATACTGGACCAGAACGCCTCACAGGAAGTCATGAGGAGGAAGTACCGATCTCGTTTGCCCTCAGCTTTTGAAGGAAGGAACCTTTTCAACACCCCTGGAGCGGGAATCAATGATCCGCTGGTGGTAAACCGGGCGGAGGCACCTGCGATAGGAGCGCCGGTTCAGCCCCGTTTAATAGATCTGCCTCGTCATAATACTGGTGTACCGCAAGCCGTGCCTACACCTCCAGGTCACTACTCCAATCCGATGGATAACCTCGTTGCGGCTGCGGCACGGCTGGAGGCTATTCCGGTTGAAGGTGATTCATTACAGGCGATAGAGACGCGCCGGGTTAAGGAGCTCCTTAGGACGGCTTTGATCCAACAGGAAGCATATTCATACAGCCGTGACCGGATTCATTCTACCCCACGTCCGGCCTAGAGTTATAGCAGGCATATGAAGGAACCAGCTGTGTCAAGTAACGCGCGGCGTGAAGCGCCCCGTGGCAACAATCCGGCTCCCGATGCCCAGGAGGTGGTAGACCGGGCCCGAGCGCGCAGGGAAGCTGAGTTAGCAGCGCAGTATCAGACTCGTCAGTTCACGCCGGTTCGTCCCACCACTTCGGTTGAACCGGGGCTCACTTCTAGCGCTTTGGGAGTGCCTTGCCTTGTCCCCGCTTTACGCAATGTGCGCCTGCCTAAGGATTTCAAAGGCCTGCGCAAGGTGCCGAACTATATGGCGGATCAACCCCCAGAGACGTGGGTGGAGAGTTATGAGATGGCCATGGAGATGCTTGATGTGGATGAGTGTAACGCCCTCGATGCGGCTATATCTCCCACGTGTCGAAGCACGACTTAGAGGCATAACTGCATTGAAAGCAATGTCGCAAGTGAGGTAATCTTCACACGACCCATGTAATACATAAGGGAAAGAGATACATAGTTGGCTTACAATCGCCACTTCACACAATTACAAGAGTAAAGCATTACATCAACCAAGTGCAATCAGGGCCCGACTACGGAGCCAAAATAAAAGAAGAAACCCCAAAAGCGACAAAGGTCCACGATCGACCCCAACTGGGCTCCACTACTGATCGACTAGAACGAAACAACATAAAGGACAAGATCTTCATCGGACTCCTCCTTGAGCTCGGGTGTGCCACCTACACGGTCTCATCGACACCTACAAACTGGTTTTGGAAGTATCTGGTGAGTCACGGGGACTCAGCAATCTCACACCCGCGAGATCAAGACTATTTAAGCTTATAGGTAGGGTAAAAGGTAAGAGGTGGAGCTGCACCAAGCGACTAGCATATATGGTGGCTAACATACGCAAATGAGAGCGAGAAGAGAAGGCAAAGCACGGTCGAACAACTATGATCAATAAGTGATCCTGAACTACTTACGTCAAACATAACTCCAACAACCGTGTTCACTTCCCGGACCCCGCCGAGAAGAGACCATCACGGTTACACACGCGGTTGGTGTATTTTAATTCAGATCAACTTCGGGTTTTCTACAACCGGACATTAACAAATTCCCATTTGCCCATAACCGCGGGCACGGCTTTCGAAAGTTCAAACCCTGCAGGGGTGTCCCAACTTAGCCCATGATAAGCTCTCGCGATCAACGAAGGATATTCCTTCTCCCCGGGAAGACCCGATCAGTCTCGGAATCCCGGCTACAAGACATTTCGACAGTAATAAAACAAGTCCAGCAAAACCGCCCGATGCGCCGACATCCTGATAGGAGCTGCACATATCTCGGTCTCAGGGCAACACCGGATGAACACTACGTACGGCAACCGACGATACCCCAAGTTGCCTAGGGGTGGCACCGCAAGTGGCTCTGTTTTGGACCAACACTTAGACAAGCATTGGCCCGGGGGGGGGGCTGAATAAAGATGACCCTTGGGTTAATTACTCCCAAGGGAAAAGTAGGTGGTGGTGAGGCAAATGGTAAAACCAAAGTTGGGCCTTGCTGGAAAAGTCTTATTCAAAGCGAACTGTCAAGGGGGTCCCATAAATCACCCGACCGCGTTAGGGACGCAAAATCCGGGAACATAACACCGATATGACGGAAACTAGGGCGGCAAGAGTGGAACAAAACACCAGGCATAAGGCCGAGCCTTCCACCCTTTGCCAAGTATATAGATGCATTAATTAAATAAGATATATTGTGATATCCCAACAAGTGAACATGTTCCAACAAGGAACAACATCTCCATGTTCCAACAAGGAACAAACTTCATCTTCACCTGCAACTAACAACGCTATAAGAGGGGCTGAGCAAAGCGGTAACATAGCCAAACAACGGTTTGCTAGGACAAGGTGGGTTAGAGGCTTGATTTAACAATATGGGAGGCATGATAAGCAAGTGGTAGGTATCGCAGCATAGGCATAGCAAAAGAGCGAGCAACTAGCAAGCAAAGATAGAAGTGATTTCGAGGGTATGGTCATCTTGCCTGAGATCCCGCAAGGAAGAAGAACGAGTCCAAGAAGAAGACAAACGGACGGAGTCGAACGAATCCTCACAACTCCGGAACGAAACCGAAGCTAACGAGAGAAGCAACCCGGAAAGAAACAAGCAACATAGTAAACAACCATCACATAACCATGGCATGATGCACAATCAAGGATGATGCATGTCCGGTTTAAATGAGGCATGGCATGGCAAAGTGCAACAAACAACACTACAAGTTAAGTGGAGCTCAATATGCAACGAATTGCATAATGACAAAACACCACATCAAATATTTAGTTCGATCTTGTTTATGTACCCAACAATATTAAATGTTGATTAACATGGCAAGGGGTGAAGCACAACAAAACTACCTATCTAGACAAGTTTAAATGAGGCCGGAACAACAAACAACAAGTCCGGAAGATCCTCATGTGCACATTTCAAATTTGGTACTGTTCTACCTAAAACATATTTTAATGTTGTTAAACAGGAAAATAAAGTGCAACATGTTAATCTATGCATTTTTCTACCCCATTTACATATAAAGTTTATTAAATTCCGAGTTACGGTTATTAAGTTATGAAATAAATCATTTTAACATGGCATTTAGCAAAATAAATGCAAACAACAATTTTAAGCATTTTAAATGTTGTTATCGTGATGCGGATGACAATTTCAAGTTTTATGTAATTATGATGAAAATGTTGACAAGAGCATTATGAAGCATTTTTCATCGTGGCGGAAAGAAAGTGTGCCACGGCAACGAATCCGAAAATGGTGCCACGGCAACGAATCCGAAAATGGTGCCACGGCAACATAACGGTTCCCGTACCCATGAAGATATCGGTGCAAAAGGAAGCGTGACGGAAGCGAGTTGAGCATGATGGTGGGGTGATCCCGGATACCGGGTTCCCACGGGACGATGGCATGGCAACGAGTGACAATTCAGACACGGTGAAAACACGGGCATATCATATAACACACGCATTCGGTCCACGGCGGTCGTCTCGGGGTTATACCTTTCGAAACGTGCGTTATCGGAGGGGAACAAGTTCGGCGGTAGTGGAAGTAGTCGTGCACGGGTCGGCGTAGTGAAATAGTGGTTCACGCGACGGTAGTCGAACTTGACGGTTCCGTTACACGGGTCTTCAGCGACAGTCGTCGTACATGGTTCGGAGGCGTTCGAGTCATCGGTAGCGGTACTTGATGAATTCCGGAACGGACTTGGCGTCTTCGTGCGTAGGGGTGCTTGGCGTTTCCGGAGACGACGGTAGAGGTACACGGTGTCGGGGTACTTGTCGCATCACCGGGTGTAGTCGTACACGTTCGAAGCGGAACTTGGCGTATCCATGTACTTGGCGTTCCGGTGTAGTAGTCGTTCTCGGGACCGGGGTCCTCGTGCACTTGACAACTCCGGCAGAGGAACTTGGCACCCACGGTTGTTGTGTCCATGGACTGGACGTCAACGGCGCCAGGCAGAGGCGGTATGCGTGCTGTGACGAAGTCAGGAAGCCACACGAGGATAGCAGCGGCAGGGAACTTGGCGCGGCCGTGTCTTCACCTTGCAGACGAGGTCGAGGCAGACATGGTGAGGAGGCAGAGGCGGCACCGGACGCGACCGCGGGATGGCGAGGTGGTCGCGGGGGTTCCGGACGGCGCGGAGAAGGCAGGGCCTCGGGTGCTCTGGGCTGAAGGAGCTCGGCGAGGGCTCGGCCATCCTTGCGGCGGCGGCTCGGGAGCACGGGAAAGGAGCTGTGCCGAGAGGCAGCGCTCGGTGGTGGGGCCGACGTCGAGGATGAGGCGGAGAAAGGAGCTTGGGGAGGCGACGCCATGGAGGAGAGAGATCCGGCGGGGTGCGAGGGAGCCGAGCGGCGGCCTGCTGGATCCGGCGGAGGTGCTTGAGCAGGGGCTCACGCGGAGGAGAGGAAGGAGCAGTCCCGCTCCTCTCTCCTCTCTGCGGGAGGCGACACAAGCGAGGGAGAGGGAGAGATCGAGAGGGAGTGGCGGCGGTGTGCGGGGACGAGAGGGAGAGAGCGAGGGGATCGGGCAGGGGGGTTTTCGGGTTAGGGTTAGGTGAGCTAGGTGGGCCTGCACGGGAGCAAATGGGCCTGCTGGCGCGCGGGGCTAGCTGGGCCAGCCTGGGAGGCCGAGGC
The DNA here is from genome assembly GCA_032464435.1 of Aegilops umbellulata. NCBI lineage: Eukaryota > Viridiplantae > Streptophyta > Magnoliopsida > Poales > Poaceae > Aegilops > Aegilops umbellulata. The sequence continues at coordinate 6,614,733 of CP136059.1, forward strand.
CCAGGTAGGTGGCTGCTGCTGGGTTGTACTGCTGCTGCTGCTTTCTTTTCTTTTCCATTTCTTCAGGCAGAAATACAAAAAGGAAAGAGCAGGGGGAAAAGAAGAGGAGCTAGAGAAATATAAAAATATTCTCATGATCCTGAGCATGCTCACTATTTAATAAAAATAGTTTGGAGATTTATAAAGGAAGTAAAATAATTCAAGTTTGAATTAAATTCGAACTTGAACCATTTTAAACCCTAACCAAAACTATTCCGATTGGGATGAAGTTTGGCAGAGAGGCTAGGTACATGGTGTTAGAATTTTGGGGAAAAGATGAGCATTTTTGGTGGAGGCAAAATGGCACTGCAAGAATGGAAGAAAAGGAAAGGAAGGAGAAGGGAAGGAGCAAAGGTTTGAAGAGGTGACAAGGGTACGCACAAGATGCTCATGGAAACAACATGAATGACAAAATGCAACATGGCAAGCACGAAGCTATACTTGATATGACCAAGATGCAACATAAGATGGCATGATGACATGATGCAATGCAAAATAAAAATAAAAGAGCAAGCACAAAAGAAACACACGGAGATCACAAAAAAAAATGGAAGTCTTCTGAAGCGTCGGTCTCGGGGCGTTACAACACTCCACCACTACGAGAGGATCTCGTCCCGAGATCTAGGATGGCACCGGATAGAAAACGGAAGAAGAAAGAGGTAAATCTAAGTTGCTTCTTCGACAAACGAGTGAAACCATAAACCTTGGGATGTTGAGGAAAATGAAAGAAAGAAAACAACGAAGATGAGCAAAATTGAGAACACTCCGTTAGAAAAGAGAAACAAAGAACATACTAGAACCTTGAGAGGTTGCAAAGCTTGAAGAAATGACACGACGGAGGTGAAAAAAAAATTTAAAACACTCCGTTAGATAAGAGGAACATGGGATACGACGAGAACCAAGAGGTTAAGTGACAAGGTAGATATTGAAAACACTCCGGTTAAAACTAGATAGAGAAGGAATAAGATTGATATAATTTGGGCAGCACTCCGACTGAAAATGGAAGGAAAAGAACAAGAACTTGATAAGATGAGAGGATACTTGATGAAATCAACAACACACTGTCTCCACAACAATTAAACGAATGACACAAGGGGTAAGAATGATTCCAGACAGCACTCCGGTTGAGAAGTGAGGCAAAATTTTATAAGATGAAAAGAACTTAAAGAGATGATACAACACTCCGGTTGACAGAGGAACGATAGACACAACACTCCGGTTAAATGGATAAGCAAGGAAAAGAACAATGCCTTCGGGACAAAAGAAAGAGTGGAATCGAGAGAACAAAGAAGAGAACAACAACTTCTATTACAATTGAATTTGAAAGAGCCTCCTTAAAAAAAAGATTGAACGGAGTTGTTTGAAAAACAACAACGGTAAGAATAAGCTTGTAGCGGGCTTATGAAAACATCTCAACATTATGAGGTGAGCTTCTGCCACCAATGGAAACAAATGATTGGATTGATATCAACAAGGAGACGAGAAACTTATTTCACCGGAAGGACAAACGAAGAATTTGGGTCATTGATAAGCACCATAAATAGCAACAATCCTTAGGGAAAGCTTTAGGTGAAATATAACCCAAGATAACTCCAATGAAGAGATTGATGGATTTTAAATACCTCATTCTTGACAACATGTGAGTCATGAGACATGAACTCCAATTATCAAGAATGACATAATACCACCTCGAATGATACGGTTGACAGGATTGCACTTTAAAATGGAAGACAAAGAATACTTGGCTCCTCTGAAAAGAATCTCGATGAACACTTCGAGAAGGAATTAAATCCTTGATGAACCATCATTTAGAGCCTCCATGAAGAACTCCGGTAATAAAAGAATGATCACAAAAAAAATGAAGGATGAGAATAATAAGGTTGAAGCCTTGCAATGATTAGATGGATCTCCGTGGTGATATAATTGCGAGAGCTTGGAACTCCAGAAATGAAAAGATGAAGCATCTCAAACTGAGAAATGTGACAAGATGAACAACTCTGGAAAGAAGAAACTAGACCACTTGGATGAAACAAGAACAAGAATTACATTATGCTTATCCTTCACCAATTTAAATTGATGACGAGCAATGGATTTGGCATACTACTTATTCTCGTAGAAAGGATTAAGATAGATATGGCGCAAACTTGGGAAGGTCTTCCACGAACCACCGGTAGGATTGGAAAGAACGAATTAATCTATATGATAACAAAGGAAGAAGGATCTTGAACGAACCACCGTAAGAATTGAAAATGAACGAAGAAAAGATAAAGAAACACCGGTAAGAATTAGAAAACGAATAAAGATACTTGACAGAATTTTGATACATGAGAACGAAGAGATCATGAACTGATTAGAGTATATCTGAACGATGCACCGGTAAGATTTGGAGAACAATAGACGAAGCTGAGAATGAATAATTCTGAGATAATGGCTCTGGAGAATCAAACTAAAAAGACTCCTGAAATGCTCCGGATGGGTGAAAAGAATTCTCACAACCAAAACAATTATGAGAGAATGGCATCAATCTAGAACCATGCATCTTCAAGAGAATGGACAAGATTTAAGGAAAACTCTTCTTCGGTCTTCAAATGTTGAGAATGACGACGAAAAACACCACCATGAATTTGTTGAGGCACTCCGGAATGAAAATTAGAAAGGTTGAACCAACGATGAAAGAATTGAAGTATCTTGGAGAAAGACATATGACTGATGACAATTCATTCTTACGTCAAACTTTGAAATGAATTTTCAGAGTAACTCCGGGAAAATTAGAAGAGTCAGCTAAGATCCTGGGAAAAGACCTGTGGGTTAGGGCCCTCTCAAAAGAATGGTTGAACGATTGCTTGAAAGGGAGATTGCACCGGTTGATTTTAAATGGCTAGAATGAGATAACAACTTCGAAATAGGTTGAACTGATCTAGAAAGACAAGACGAGTCTTCTGAGATATCTTCAGCACTCCCGAACAAATGAATAGCAAAAAGTGAATGATTAAGAGATACGCCGGCATAAGAAAGCACTTGAAACGAGGAAAAACTATGATTGACAATGCTTGAATTGGAACCACCGAAGAAGAAAAGAATGACGAATGATGAACTTGAAGCTCCTGACCATCTTCATGATAATCACCGGATAAGAACATTAATGAGACGAATGGAGAGGCTTCACATCAATAAGATGGATACTTGATCAAGAAACCTGCGTCCTTGAAGAAATAAGGGTGGGAGGGCGGGAAAACAAAGGCAACTTTGGTCGAATGAAACAAACACCATTGAGAAAACCAAGAATTGGTCTTGCGAATGTTGAAACGATCGGATTTACTTTGAAGAGGAGCACACCGGTTAGAAAAGAATTGACATGGCACTCTCAGATATCATGAAGGATTGGTATCCACATAGGAATATGAGAACACCGCTTAGAATAAGGTATGGAATCAACACTTGACATTGAAGCAACTCGAATACCACAAAACAAAAACCAAAACAAAGGATTGGCTTGCGGAATAAGCCGGAAACAAACATATGATAGATCCCATATCGTATCACGTGTCTGTTGGAAAGAATTCCTACGTGATACTTGAATTCCCACTTATAAACTCCCGAAACTTTCCGGTTATGCAATCAGGTGTTGGGGATACAGGGGAAGCATAATATCTCACCCAAACTAGCAAATCCTACAACCAGCTGTATCCATCCTTCAACACATAACCAAGAAACCTTCGGAAATCGTCTACCTCAACCTTCGAAAAGCATCCGTTATACGAGTCATGGCAATACTCCCGCACTCGCCACAGTACTGGGCTATCAGGGTTATCTCACCAACAACTGTACAAAAGAGATTTTTGATGTCGGCGTACTAAACTCAGGTATTCCAAAACCGCAACGATAAAATTATGACGACAACACCTCGGAGCTCAACTCCCCGGGACACTACCACAACCCCTAAATGTCAGGAGGCAACCAAGACAATGTTGTCATCATAAAACCATCAGAACGATTGTAATATACCCGCGTGATCCTAAATTTTTTTTAGTGAAATTTGAGAAGAGAAGAGTCAAAACTCTACGTCAGGAAGCCTTACTAGAAGGTCGAAGGGACTAGAAAGTAAAAAGAATTCCTAAACTCTCCGATATATAATTCCTAAATGACTCAAAACATTTTTCTAGACACAACTCGGCCACTAAAAACGATCAATCAGTGGGGGCTCCTAAGGTCGGGGAAGGCTCTGATACCAACTTGTAACGCCCTCGATGCGGCTATATCTCCCACGTGTCGAAGCACGACTTAGAGGCATAACCGCATTGAAAGCAATGTCGCAAGTGAGGTAATCTTCACACGACCCATGTAATACATAAGGGAAAGAGATACATAGTTGGCTTACAATCGCCACTTCACACAATTACAAGAGTAAAGCATTACAACAACCAAGTGCAATCAGGGCCCGACTACGGAGCCAGAATAAAAGAAGAAACCCCAAAAGCGACAAAGGTCCACGATCGACCCCAACTGGGCTCCACTACTGATCGACTAGAACGAAACAACATAAAGGACAAGATCTTCATCGGACTCCTCCTTGAGCTCGGGTGTGCCACCTGCACGGTCTTATCGGCACCTACAAACTGGTTTTGGAAGTATCTGGTGAGTCACGGGGACTCAGCAATCTCACACCCGCGAGATCAAGACTATTTAAGCTTATAGGTAGGGTAAAAGGTAAGAGGTGGAGCTGCACCAAGCGACTAGCATATATGGTGGCTAACATACGCAAATGAGAGCGAGAAGAGAAGGCAAAGCACGGTCGAACAACTATGATCAATAAGTGATCCTGAAGTACTTACGTCAAACATAACTCCAACAACCGTGTTCACTTCCTGGACCCCGCCGAGAAGAGACCATCACGGTTACGCACGCGGTTGGTGTATTTTAATTAAGATCAACTTCGGGTTTTCTACAACCGGACATTAACAAATTCCCATCTGCCCATAACCGCGGGCACGGCTTTCGAAAGTTCAAACCCTGCAGGGGTGTCCCAACTTAGCCCATGATAAGCTCTCGCGATCAACGAAGGATATTCCTTCTCCCCGGGGAGACCCGATCAGTCTCGGAATCCCGGCTACAAGACATTTTGACAGTAATAAAACAAGTCCAGCAAAACCGCCCGATGCGCCGACATCCTGATAGGAGCTGCACATATCTCGGTCTCAGGGCAACACCGGATGAACACTACGTACGGCAACCGACGATACCCCAAGTTGCCTAGGGGTGGCACCGCAAGTGGCTCTGGTTTGGACCAACACTTAGACAAGCATTGGCCCGGGGGGGGGGGGCTGAATAAAGATGACCCTTGGGTTAATTACTCCCAAGGAAAAAGTAGGTGGTGGTGAGGCAAATGGTAAAACCAAAGTTGGGCCTTGCTGGAAAAGTCTTATTCAAAGCGAACTGTCAAGGGGGTCCCATAAATCACCCGACCGCGTTAGGGACGCAAAATCCGGGAACATAACACCGATATGACGGAAACTAGGGCGGCAAGAGTGGAACAAAACACCAGGCATAAGGCCGAGCCTTCCACCCTTTGCCAAGTATATAGATGCATTAATTAAATAAGATATATTGTGATATCCCAACAAGTGAGCATGTTCCAACAAGGAACAACATCTCCATGTTCCAACAAGGAACAAACTTCATCTTCACCTGCAACTAACAACGCTATAAGAGGGGCTGAGCAAAGCGGTAACATAGCCAAACAACGGTTTGCTAGGACAAGGTGGGTTAGAGGCTTGATTTAACAATATGGGAGGCATGATAAGCAAGTGGTAGGTATCGCAGCATAGGCATAGCAAAAGAGCGAGCAACTAGCAAGCAAAGATAGAAGTGATTTCGAGGGTATGGTCATCTTTCCTGAGATCCCGCAAGGAAGAAGAACGAGTCCAAGAAGAAGACAAACGGACGGAGTCGAACGAATCCTCACAACTCCGGAACGAAACCGAAGCTAACGAGAGAAGCAACCTGGAAAGAAACAAGCAACATAGTAAACAACCATCACATAACCATGGCATGATGCACAATCAAGGATGATGCATGTCCGGTTTAAATGAGGCATGGCATGGCAAAGTGCAACAAACAACACTACAAGTTAAGTGGAGCTCAATATGCAACGAATTGCATAATGACAAAACACCACATCAAATATTTAGTTCGATCTTGTTTATGTACCCAACAATATTAAATGTTGATTAACATGGCAAGGGGTGAAGCACAACAAAACTACCTATCTAGACAAGTTTAAATGAGGCCGGAACAACAAACAACAAGTCCGGAAGATCCTCATGTGCACATTTCAAATTTGGTACTGTTCTGCCTAAAACATATTTTAATGTTGTTAAACAGGAAAATAAAGTGCAACATGTTAATCTATGCATTTTTCTACCCCATTTACATATAAAGTTTATTAAATTCCGAGTTACGGTTATTAAGTTATGAAATAAATCATTTTAACATGGCATTTAGCAAAATAAATGCAAACAACAATTTTAAGCATTTTAAATGTTGTTATCGTGATGCGGATGACAATTTCAAGTTTTATGTAATTATGATGAAAATGTTGACAAGAGCATTATGAAGCATTTGTCATCGTGGCGGAAAGAAAGTGTGCCACGGCAACGAATCCGAAAATGGTGCCACGGCAATGAATCCGAAAATGGTGCCACGGCAACATAACGGTTCCCGTACCCATGAAGATATCGGTGCAAAAGGAAGCGTGACGGAAGCGAGTTGAGCATGATGGTGGGGTGATCCCGGATACCGGGTTCCCACGGGACGATGGCATGGCAACGAGTGACAATTCAGACACGGTGAAAACACGGGCATATCATATAACACACGCATTCGGTCCACGGCGGTCGTCTCGGGGTTATACCTTTCGAAACGTGCGTTATCGGAGGGGAACAAGTTCGGCGGTAGTGGAAGTAGTCGTGCACGGGTCGGCGTAGTGAAATAGTGGTTCACGCGACGGTAGTCGAACTTGACGGTTCCGTTACACGGGTCTTCAGCGACGGTCGTCGTACATGGTTCGGAGGCGTTCGAGTCATCGGTAGCGGTACTTGATGAATTCCGGAACGGACTTGGCGTCTTCGTGCGTAGGGGTGCTTGGCGTTTCCGGAGACGACGGTAGAGGTACACGGTGTCGGGGTACTTGTCGCATCACCGGGTGTAGTCGTACACGTTCGAAGCGGAACTTGGCGTATCCATGTACTTGGCGTTCCGATGTAGTAGTCGTTCTCGGGATCGGGGTCCTCGTGCACTTGACAACTCCGGCAGAGGAACTTGGCACCCACGGTTGTTGTGTCCATGGACTGGACGTCAACGGCGCCAGGCAGAGGCGGTATGCGTGCTGTGACGAAGTCAGGAAGCCACACGAGGATAGCAGTGGCAGGGAACTTGGCGCGGCCGTGTCTTCACCTTGCAGACGAGGTCGAGGCAGACATGGTGAGGAGGCATAGGCGGCACCGGACGCGACCGCGGGATGGCGAGGTGGTCGCGGGGGTTCCGGACGGCGCGGAGAAGGCAGGGCCTCGGGTGCTCTGGGCTGAAGGAGCTCGGCGAGGGCTCGGCCATCCATGCGGCGGCGGCTCGGGAGCACGGGAAAGGAGCTGTGCCGAGAGGCAGCGCTCGGTGGTGGGGCCGACGTCGAGGACGAGGCGGAGAAAGGAGCTTGGGGAGGCGACGCCATGGAGGAGAGAGATCCGGCGGGGTGCGAGGGAGCCGAGCGGCGGCCTGCTGGATCCGGCGGAGGTGCTTGAGCAGGGGCGCACGCGGAGGAGAGGAAGGAGCAGTCCCGCTCCTCTCTCCTCTCTGCGGGAGGCGACACAAGCGAGGGAGAGGGAGAGATCGAGAGGGAGTGGCGGCGGTGTGCGCGGACGAGAGGGAGAGAGCGAGGGGATCGGGCAGGGGGGTTTTCGGGTTAGGGTTAGGTGAGCTAGGTGGGCCTGCGCGGGAGCAAATGGGCCTGCTGGCGCGCGGGGCTAGCTGGGCCAGCCTGGGAGGCCGAGGCCCAGGTAGGTGGCTGCTGCTAGGTTGTACTGCTACTGCTGCTTTCTTTTCTTTTCCATTTCTTCAGGCAGAAATACAAAAAGGAAAGAGCAGGGGGAAAAGAAGAGGAGCTAGAGAAATATAAAAATATTCTCATGATCCTGAGCATGCTCACTATTTAATAAAAATAGTTTGGAGATTTATAAAGGAAGTAAAATAATTCAAGGTTGAATTAAATTCGAACTTGAACCATTTTAAACCCTAACCAAAACTATTCCGATTGGGATGAAGTTTGGCAGAGAGGCTAGGTACATGGTGTTAGAATTTTGGGGAAAAGATGAGCATTTTTGGTGGAGGAAAAATGGCACTGCAAGAATGGAAGAAAAGGAAAGGAAGGAGAAGGGAAGGAACAAAGGTTTGAAGAGGTGACAAGGGTACGCACAAGATGCTCATGGAAACAACATGAGTGACAAAATGCAACATGGCAAGCACGAAGCTATACTTGATATGACCAAGATGCAACATAAGATGGCATGATGACATGATGCAATGCAAAATAAAAATAAAAGAGCAAGCACAAAAGAAACACACGGAGATCACAAAAAAAATGGAAGTCTTCTGAAGCGTCGGTCTCGGGGCGTTACAATGAGGCGGCGTGTGCAAAATATTTCACCATGATGCTTGAAGGGACAGCCCGCACTTGGTTAAAAAGCCTGCCGCCCAATTCTATCGGTTCATGGGCCCAGTTGCGAGACCGGTTCATCAATAATTTCAAAGACACGTGTAAGCAGCCCATGTTGATAGTGGATTTAGCTGCCTGTGTCCAAGAGGAAGGAGAATCAACGACTCATTGGGTGCGCAGGGTTTCACGAGTTCTGCATTCCTCAGACCGCATCAATGCGGACACCGCAGTTATAACCTTGGAAGGCAATTGCCGGTTTGGATCCTTGAAGCTGAAGTTAGGACGGATGAAACGCCATTGTACTGACATGGGGACCCTCATGGGCGCTTTGGTAAAGTACGCTGATTCTGATAGTACCAAGGATCCCGAGTCTGATGATGAAAAGACAGGGAAGGGAAAGAAGAACGGCAACTTCAAAGGTCAGCAGCATCACTCAGCAGGAAATGGCGGCGGAGGCAAGCGTAAAGCGGATGGCAGCATGGATTTTGTGGCTAATACTAACGTGCAGAACGGGGGCCAGCGACATAAGGGCAAAAACCGCAGTGGAGCGCCTAGTCCTAATCCGGAACGCCTAAATTATCTGTTGAACCAGCCCTGTCCAAAGCATGGGACAAGGGAGGAACCAGCAAACCACCTTTGGAAAGATTGCTATATTATGCAGGAGTTCAAGAGCTCCAGTGCCTTCCGGTACGACCCCGGCTCTGGTGGTGGTTCTGGATCTAGACCGGGTCATGGTGGAGGAAATTCCGGTTCAGGATTTAATGGTAACCCGGGCGGACATAACAATCAGCATAATCAGAATAACCAGCGTGGTCACAATCAGCAACAGCAGCAGTCGGGTTACCAGAGCAATCCAAAGCAGCTAAATAGTGGGCAGTATCATGTATTCACCACTAGCTTGGACAAGCAGGACCGGAAGGTCCAGAAGCGGGTAGTTAATTCTGTTGAACCGGTCGTGCCCCGGTATCTGCGCTGGTCAGAGCAGCCAATCATATGGAGTAGAGAGGATCACCCTCCCCGGGTTGACAATCCGGGTCAGCTGGCTTTAGTGGTGGCACCTCAGGTGGGAGGTTATAATTTCACCAAGGTACTCATGGATGGAGGTAGCAGCATTAACATCCTGTACTATGAGACTTTCCGTCGAATGGGGCTAACAGATAAATAACTCCGGCCTTCGAATACGGTTTTTCATGGTGTGGTACCTGGCAAGTCAGCATACCCCGTTGGGAAGATAGCATTGGAAGTGGCCTTTGGAGATGATAACGATTCCCGGTCAGAGACACTGACGTTCGAGGTGGTGAAAATCCAAAGCCCGTATCACGCCCTGTTCGGTAGACAGGCCTATGCGAAATTCATGGCACGACCCTGTTATGTGTACCTGCAACTCAAAATGCCAGGTCATAAGGGGACCATCACGGTTCAAGGAAGTCGCAAGGTCGCTTTGGAATGCGAAGAAGGAGATGCGGCTTACACAGAGTCGGTTTGTACCACCGAGGAACTCAAGTATTACAAAGACAATGTTGATCCGACGGATATGACTCCTTTAAAGAAGCCTACTACGGAGCATGATCCGGCCCTGAAGTTTACATCAGCCGCTGAGACTAAGCTTGTTGACTTCGTACCTGGCGATTCGTCCAAGCAGTTCAGCATCAGTGCCAATCTGGATCCGAAATAGGAAAGCACGCTCATCGAGTTCATCCGTGAGAATCGGGACATCTTTGCGTGGAAGCCTTCTAACATGCCAGGTGTACCGAGGCGACTCGCTGAGCACACTCTTAATGTGGATCCTAAATACAAACCGGTGAAACAGTTCCTCCGCTGGTTCAACGAGGAGAGGCGGAAAGCTATTGGAGAAGAGGTGGCCAGGCTCTTAGCAGCTGGTTTCATTGTTGAAGTTTTCCATCCTGAGTGGCTTGCTAATCCGGTGCTGGTCCTTAAGAAAAACGGCACCTGGCCCATGTGTGTAGATTATACTGATCTTAATAAAGCCTGTCCTGCAGATCCTTTTGCCCTCCCCCGTATTGATCAGATCATTGATGCTACGGCGGGTTGCGAGCGTTTATGTTTCCTGGATGCATATTCCGGCTATCATGAGATCAAAATGGCAGTTAAGGACCAGGAGAAGACGGCGTTCATAACTCCTTTTGGAGCCTTCTGCTACGTATCTATGCCTTTGGGGCTCAAAAGTGCCCAGGCAACCTATCAACGGTGTGTGCAAAATTGTCTCCACAAACAGATTGGCCGTAATGTGCATGCTTATGTGGATGATATCATTGTTAAATCAAGGAAGAAGGAGACTTTGGTCGATGACTTCAAGGAAACCTTTGATAACCTGAGGACGTACAAGATGATGCTCAATCCGGCCAAATGTGTCTTTGGTGTACCGGCAGGCAAGTTATTGGGTTTTTTGGTGTCCAACAGGGGAATTGAGGCTAATCCGGAGAAGATCACGGCTATCACTTCTCTGGCTAAACCGAAATGTATTAATGATGTTCAATGTTTGGCTGGCCGGATTGCCACGTTGAGCCGGTTTATCAGCCGCCTTGGTGAGAAAGCGATCCCGTTGTATCAGATGTTGAAGAAAACAGATCAGTTCGTCTGGAGTTCTGCCGCTGATCAGGCGTTGGAGGATTTAAAGCGGCAATTGGCCAATCCGCCTGTACTCGCCGCTCCCATTGACAAGGAACCATTGTTGCTGTATGTTGCTGCTAATGCTCGTGCGGTCAGTGTAGCTATAGTGGTGGAGCGGAAGGAGGCGGGCAAAGAGTACCCGGTTCAGCGTCCGGTTTATTATATCAGCGAGGTGCTTATCGAGTCCAAACAAAGATATCCGCATTGGCAGTAGCTGGTATACGGAGTTTTTATGGCAAGCCGGAAGCTGAAGCAGTATTTCCAATGGCATCCCATCACAGTGGTCAGCTCTGCCCCTTTGGGTGATATCATCCAGAACCGGGAAGCAACAGGTCGGATTGCCAAGTGGGCTATAGAGCTTGGGCCACACGGTTTGAAATACGTGCCTCGGACGGCGGTGAAGTCCCAAGCACTTGTTGATTTCATCAATGACTGGACGGAGCTGCAGACCCCTGAAGAGAAGCCGGATCACACATATTGGACCATCCATTTTGACGGATCACGACAATTGGAGGGCTCGGGGGCTGGAGTCATATTAACTTCCCCACGAGGTGACAAGTTTTGTTATGTTCTCCGCTTAATGTTCCCTTGTACTAACAATGCAACTGAGTACGAAGCCTTGCTCCATGGTCTCCGGATGGCTAAAGAGATGAACTTAAGCCGGGTTAAGTGCTTCGGTGACTCGGACCTGGTGGCTCAACAGGTGTCTGGTACTTGGGATTCTAAAGACCCACTCATGGCTGCATATCGTCGTGAGGTTGATACTGTTGCCGGTCATTTAAAGGGTTATCAGGTGGACCATGTGGACCGTCGGAAGAATGAAGCGGCGGACGCTTTGAGCCAGCTAGGCTCACAGCATAAACCGGTTCCGCCCAATGTCTTTCTCGATATACTACACAACCCATCGATTCAACTACCTGGAGAAGCAGATTTGGCTGTTCCTGATCCGGAGGCTCAGTTGGTGGCAGCACTCCACGTCATTCCGGATTGGACACTTCCCTACCTGGCGTACATGAACCGGGGCGAGTTACCAGAGGATGAGACTCTGGCCAGACAAATAATACGGCGGTCCAAGTCCATGACAATCGTCAATGGCGAGTTGCATCATTGCAGTGTATCAGGAGCATTTCAACGTTGTGTGTCTCCTGAGGAAGGCTGTGAAATTTTGCGTGAGATCCATGAAGGGGATTGTGGTCACCACGCCGGTTCGAAATCTCTGGTGGCTAAAGCGTTCCGCCACGGTTTCTATTGGTTAACTGCCCATGGTGATGCGGAAGATCTGGTCCGACGATGTGATGGTTGCCAAAAGTTTTCAAGACGCGCTCATGTTCCGGCTCAAGAATTGAGGATGATTCCAATTACTTGGCCGTTTGCAACCTGGGGGCTAGATATGGTTGGGCCTTTCAAAAGGTCCAAGGACAAGAAGACCCACCTCCTGGTGGCGGTTGATAAATTTACAAAGTGGGTGGAAGCAGAGCCTGTTAGTAAGTGTGACGCAGCCACCGCGGTTCAGTTCATCAAAAAGGTGATTTTTCGGTTTGGCTTTCCACACAGTATCATCACAGACAATGGTACCAATTTGTCCAAGGGTGCCATGAGAGAGTTCTGCGAACGAGAGCACATCCGCCTTGACGTGTCTTCAGTGGCACACCCGCAATCCAATGGTCAAGCAGAAAGAGCTAATCAGGAGATCTTGAGAGGCATCAAGCCCCGGCTTATGGTCCCTTTGCAGAGGACGCCGGGTTGTTGGGTTGAAGAGTTACCATCCGTGTTATGGAGTATTAATACTACACCCAACAGATCGACAGGATACACGCCGTTCTTCATGGTTTATGGAGCAGAGGCGGTTCTCCCTAGTGATATCCGTCACGATTCACCTCGGGTTACGGCTTATGTTGAAGCGGACAACGAGACGGCTCGACAAGACGCTTTGGACCGGTTGGATGAAGAGCGAGACACAGCAGCTGCCCGCTCGGTGATTTACCAACAAGATCTTCGTCGCTATCACAGTCGTCGGGTCAGAACCAGAACCTTTCAAGAAGGAGATTTGGTGCTTCGACTCATTCAAGATCAAACCGATATGCATAAGTTATCTCCGCCTTGGGAAGGACCTTTCGTGGTCAGCAAAAATCTGCACAACGGGTCATACTATCTGATTGATATTCGAGAGCATAAGGACTCACGTAAGTCAGAGGAGGAGACCAGCAGGCCATGGAACATAGCTCATCTTCGGCCTTACTATACTTGAGCCATTGGCTCTGCTTATGTACATATTATGATACTGTATATATTATCAATACAATAAACCGGGTCGTCAACTAAAGCGGGGTATCTGTTCGTTTCTATCATGTGTGGTTACATGGAGTTGTTCTGTTTTAAAGCGACATCCGGTTTACCCCTTGCAAAATATTATAAATATCACCTGGGGGCTCGGTCATGTCTGAACCGATGCAATACCTTTTGATAGGCGAAAGCCACCAGATCACTTGGGGGCTCGGTCGTGTCCGAACCGATGCAACACCTTTTGATCGGCGAAAGCCACCAGATCACTTGGGGACACGGTCAAGTCTTAACCGGTCACGCCTCTTGATCGGCCTAAAGGCCTTAGAATCACTTGGGGGCTTGGTCGAACCCGAACCATTGCCATGCCACTTGATCGGCGTAATGCCACGGTTTCATTTGGGGACCTGGCTGACTTGAACCACAGCTATGGCTATTGGGAGCTTGGTCGTGTCCGACCACGGTAACACCATCTGATCGGCTCAGTAAAGCCTCTTTTTTGCAAACGATTCTATCATTGCCTTTTGCTTGACATATCTTTTCTTGATAAAATTACCGTTTTGTTTTGGTTGCATTCTTAAACCGAAATCGTTTTACACCGGTTCAAGCAGCCAAATTGGTGGAACACGGTCCATTTTTACACCGGAGATTATTTACCCGGTTTGGTTTTTTCTGTTAAACATCCTTTTTTTGAGTAACAAAATATTTATTATGACAAAAGCACGGTTTACACAGTAATCCGGCGTTATATATCAGGAGCTGTTTTCTCCCATGACGGTTTAGGTTATTAAACCTCCGTTTCAAGATTGGCTAACGCCTACTTCATGCCCAATAATGGCAGTTCAAGATTTTATGATTGCAGGAGATATAAATTGGCAATATCGGTCTTCCAGATAAAAGTATCAGCACAGATGCACGAAGGCATCTCAAGAAGCAAAAGTATTATCTATCCTATTACAAGGCAGCATGGTACCCGAATAGGATCATTGTTCTCTTGGCGAAATATAATAAGGCAGCTAATTAATCCTGCTTCCGGTTCACGCCTTCTCGCCGCGCCGGTTTGACTGTTGTGGGTCATCCTGTGCCGCTTCAGCTTCCTCATCCCTACCCAGTGGCTGGAAGTCAACAGTGGTCTAGTCGATTCCCATTAATGCTTGAAAGACAGCCTCCTCATGGATCAGTGAAGACGGTTCAATATCAGGAGCGTAAGTATGCTTACGGATTGGAGGAATCAGGTTCTCCGCTTCGGGGATTGGTACAGCCACTCGTTTGTTCTGATCACTATACTGAGCTTGATAATGTGACAAGTCAGCTTCTTCTGCCAATTGACAGGCCAGAGGGCGCACCGCCCGGTTTATCGCTCTTAGATCTTCTTCATTGAATTCTGAACCATCTTCTTTCAAGCTGGGATAGCCTTGAGCTACTTCAACAGGATCAAAATCGAGCACCCATGCTTTGGCTCAGATTAAGGCATTGATGGCTCCGGTTCGAGCCACAGACTTTTTTAGCTCTTCAATCCGAGCAGGAAGCATTGACAATCTTTTCAGCGTATCTTGGATCAAGGTGGCTGCTGGATTATTATGTGACGCAGTTGAGATAATCCGCTGCGCTCCAGTGTACAGCTGCTCGATCAAGGTGTAGGCAGCTTTCAGCTTCATTCGCACATCCGACCCCAAGTGGCTAATGCGAGTGCCTGCAACATGATAGAGCAGTTAACAAACCGGACCTATTCTAAGAGGATCAAGATTATCATAGAAGTTACAGGATGCTTACCAAAGATGGCGGCAGTCATTGCATGCACTTGTCATTTTACGCTGGTCAATTCATCTGTTACCGGTTTAAGGGCAGCCTCAGCGTCTTCAATCTTCTTGGTTAAAGCGGCTTTTTCTGTGGCCCAATCAGCCCGTTCCTTCTTGAAGCCCTCTTTCAGCTGCTCCATGCTGCTTAAAGCGCTGGTTAGCTCTTCCTTTGCCTTGGAGGTTTCAGCTTGTTGGGTTTTCAAGTTCTCTTGAAGGTCGGCGACTTGGTTTTCTTTGGCCCTTAGTTCAGCCTGCATTCCGACAGTTATACGGTTTAGCAAATAATGTGAACAATGAAGTACCAACCACATAACAAGTTATGCACTTTGTACTTGGGGGCTAATGCCTATTTGATCTACATCTATCAATTAATTGTCAAGTCCCAAGCTCAATACAAGTATTCAACTTGGCACTTGGGGGCTAATGGCTATTTGCTCTGATAAATTTCTGATGCCACGGTATGAAGATTAAAGTCTCGGTTTCACTACATCAAGTTGAACCGACCCTTGGGGGTTATATCAATGAATTTTTGAGCATGGAGTTTTTTATGTCAAGACCCGATTCAACTATAATAGGTTGAACCGGCCCTTGGGGGCTACAATGGGGATAAGTAGGAACAAACTCATGGAAGTTACCTCAAGTTTCTCCTTCATCATCTTTACCAGATTGGCTTCATAATCACGACTAGTATATAGCCGGTTCAAATATCTAGAATGAACATCTTGGGCGCTTAGAGCGGTATATGTCGCCGGGTCAACATCCCACTTGCCTTTGCTCATGGCAGAAAATTCTTCTTTGGCAGTATGCTTGGCTAAAGCGACGGGATTCCCCGGCTCTAAACGACCAATGCCAGTGATTATGACCTCATCATCCTTAGACTCGCCGGTTTGTACTGGCGCAGTCGATTTATCGGCAGGTTTGGAGGGACTGGTGGATCTCTCAATCCGGATGGGGCTGGCAGGCTGGTCAGTGGGACCGTAGGCGTTAACAAAACCTTCTTCAGCAGGAATAACTTCATCTTGCATCAGCGGGTCACTGGCCACATCTTCCTGGATGACCGCTTCAACATTTGGGGTGGCACTCGGTTCAGGAGCAGTTTCGTCTCCAGACGCTTTATCCAGGCGAGCTTTTTTGCTCGGCCTCGGTTTAGCCCTGAAAGATATGCAGAGTTAAAAACAGTTTATGTTGCAAGATAAAATACCAGGAACCGTATGATAAGTACAAGTTTACCCAAGCACGGTTTTTAGTGGAGGCAGCTGGGTGCCAGTTGACTCGCCAGAGGATGAGTGAGAAGTAACCTGATAATCGGAGTCAGATGGGTTAAGCGGTTGACGAAAACAGCCCGCTTTAGGACGAATACTGACAAGCAAATTAGAGACCTCTGAACGACGTCTCCGAACCGGATTGTTCGGTAAACCGATGGAGGTAACTACCTGACCGCTGTGTCGAGTTGTGCGGCGCACCTCATGCTGTTGGGTCTTCATAAGAAACTTGGGATCCAAATAAGCAAGAGGATGAGAAAATTTAACTTTTCGGTTTGCCTGATGGATTTTATGTGAGGGCGGAAGGCTTGAATCAGAGGAAGGAATAATTACCTCTACATCGTCAGCATGGCTAGCTTCGGCATCATCCTGACAAATATCATCATCAATAAGGTGTATAAAAAGTAAACCGAGGGAATCAAGTTCTGCCTCAAGGTCCGGATTACCCACATCGTCATCAGCGGGCGGATCAGAGGAGGCGGTGGTTCTCCTTTTGTGAGCAGACTTCTTAACGACCTTTGTCTTAGGCCGGGTTGGTCTGTCCGGTTTATCTGCTTTCTCTTGCGGGATTTTCTTGCTCCAAAACGGATCATTGCCCTGCGTCAAACAGATATCGGCATCAGTAATAAGCGAGTACAATAGTACCAAAGCTAGTACAAAGGAAAAATGCAGACTTATGGCTGGCGGTTTGTTGGTGGCACAGAAAGGAAGCAGGCCGGTACGAGCGCAGACGTGCTCCGGTTCGTTCAAAATTTTCTTCACAGCTTCTATGACTTCTTCATCAGTAAGCTGGATGTTTACATGCCGCAGCGGATCGTCAACACTGCCCGTATATTCACACATCAAACCGGAGCGTTGGCTGAGGGGCAGTATACTCCAGGATATCCAGCAACGGGCAAGATCAACTCCTGTTAAACCGTTGGCCATGAAAGCTCTGAGCTTGGACAACTGGGGAGCATACTTACTCCTCTCTTTGCCAGTCAACCTCCGAGGAAAGGGGTGAGTGTTGCTAAGCCATTCCGGACGGAAACCAGGCAAGGGATTCTCTTCAGCAGGGGAGGTGTCTTTGCAATAGAACCAGGAATTATTCCACTCCTGGGGATGACTGTGCAGTTTCGCATGAGGATAAGTGACTTCTTTCCTTTTTTGAATCGCCATGCCACCCAGTTCCATATTGGGGCTATCAGTAAACTCTGTGCGACGGTTCAAGTGAAAGCAGTCTCGGAACAGCTCAACTATGGGTTCCTCTTGGAAGTACACTTTGCAAAGCACTTGGAAGTGGCATATGTTGGTAATAGAATTGGGACCGGTATCTTGTGGGCGCAGTTGAAAGTTGGCTAAGACATCCCGATAAAACTTTGAACCGAGCGGACTAAAGCCCTGGGCCAGGTGATCCGCAAAAACAACAACCTCTCCTTCTTCAGGCGTGGGAGGACATTCTGTGCCTGGGACTCTCCAGTGGATGGTGTTTTTACTACTTAAAGCACCGGTTAGAACTAAATTGTTCAGCTGTGTTTCCGTAACACGAGAAGGAACCCAGTTGCACTCATATATTTGCTTGGCCATGAGGAAATCTACAAGACAAGTGGTTCCGGTTCAAGTATACGTTTGTTAAACCGGATGCATATCTATTTAAACCAAAGGCAGTCTTATCTAAACCGGAGTTATGCAAGGTGGCAACGTCTGGCGGTTCAACAAGGGGACTAATGATATATATACTGGTTCATTACATTTGCTACGCCAAAGTTAAACAACCGGATCAGAACATTGAAAGCAGTTGAGGGTGTATAAATACAGAAATAGATTTCACAAGATTTCTCTACAGCGATGGATCTAAAGCCAGTTCAGAAAAGGAAAATATTTAAAAGCTTAAGGCGGAACAATATTGATTCAAAGAGCAGAAAGATTATTGAGATCTATGAACTTAAGTATGAATCTACAAGACGAATGCTAAAAGCCCATTGGTAATCACAGTAGGGTTTCATGGATCTATCCAGAGGTATGAGCATGAGTATGAACAGCGAGCAAGAACACTGCAAGAACATGAAACCCTAGAACAGATCTAGGTTGATAAAAGCAGAGGTCTTACCGGAGCTTGGGGAGACACGGAAGGACGCCGCGGTTTTCTGGTACGGTCAGGTTGATGCAGCGGCCCAAGATGATGCATAGGTCAGCAACGGCGGCAGAACTCCGAGGCTGGCAACGCGAAGAAGATGAAGAGAAAGGGGATGAAGGGTAGAAAAGGAAATGACCCTTCGGCCTTATTTATGAGGCAAAAGACATGTGTCAGGCGCGCGAATCCAGGAGCCACAAATTTCGGAAGCGGAGCTGTCGCCACGATTATTGCGGATCTGTTAAACAAAGAAGGCATCATAAAATCTAGCTTCATGATGACGTCATGCCGGTTTACAGCAACCAAAGAAGATGACGATACGACGGTTCAACAAATACAGGAAGATGATGAAGACAAGGATTTTGGCTAAGGATTGACATGAACCCGTTCAAATCAATCTGGGGCCTAATGTTGGGGATATTACTACTGGGCGTAAACCGGCCTACCTGGGCCGGGTTAACTTCATCAGTAGTCCAAAGGTGTTAAAGCCCAGAGGCTAGACAAAGGCCCAAGGCCATAGTCGGTTCAGTATATGTAGCCGTAAACCGGCGTGTATATGAACTTGTATTATAAGTTAGGAATAGGGAGAGACCAACCCGGATACGAGTATAAACCGGAGATTGGGACTCTATGAACCGAGGGTGTCACCCATGTATATAAGGGGACGACCCGATAGCGGTTCAAGGATAGACAACCATAACTCGAGGCCTAGGCGAAGCTTGTTGCTCCCTAGTCATCGAAACCCCATCAATTCCATCACAAACTAGACGTAAGCTTTTACCTTCATCGAAGGGGCCGAACTAGTATAAACTCCCTGTGTCCCTTTGTCCGCTTTAACCCCTTCGAGTTAACCCGTTGCGATGGCTCCACGACTAAGTCCTTTCGCTAGGACATCTGCCGTGACAAACCCACGACACTCGAGGTTGGGTCTGTGTGCGGCTCTGACGCTGCTGGGACTACGGCATCCGTAGCGGTGTTGAGGTTCCTGTCTTGGGATGGTGCGATCTGCTCCGGATCTAAGGCCAGAGCAGTTATAGGTGCTATTTCCTAGGTATGGTCCGATGACAGATTTAAGTCATGTTCACTGTGGTGACGGGGAGCGGCTGCCGTGGTCTCGAATCCGTCGAAGATCAAGTTTCCTCGGATATCTGTGATGTAGTTCAAGCTCCCGAATCTGACCTGACGACCAGGGGCGTAGCTATCGATGTACTCCAGATGTCCAAGTGAGTTGGCCCGTAGTGCGAACCCGCCGAACACGAAGATCTGTCCGGGAACAAAGACTTCACCTTGGACAACATTGTTGTAGATGATTGAAGGGGCCATCAAACCTTTTGAGGACGGCACAGAGGAACTCTCAATGAAAGCACCAATGTCGGTGTCAAAACCGGCGGATCTCGGGTAGGGGGTCCCGAACTATGCGTCTAGGGTTGATGGTAACAGGAGGCGGGGCACACAATGTCTACCCAGGTGTAGGCCCTCTCTATGGAGGTAATACCCTACTTTCTTCTTGATTGATCTTGATGAATATGAGTATTACAAGAGTTGATCTACCACGAGATTGTAATGGCTAAAACCCTATAAGTCTAGCCTGTATGACTACGATTATGATTGTTCGCCTCTACAGACCTAGCCCTCCGGTTTATATAGACATCGGAGGGAACTAGGGGTTACATAAAGTCAGTTACAGAGAAAGGAATCTTCATATTTGGTCGTCAAGCTTGCCTTCCACGCCAAGGAGAGTCCCATCCGGACACGGGTAGAGTCTTTGGTCTTTGTATCTTCACAGCCCATCAGTACTGCCCACGGTCAACAGGTCGGGCTCCCAAGGACCCCTTAGTCCAGGACTACCTCAGTCGTGACCCCCCTCCCCACCCCCCTGCAAAGCCGAGCCTGCAACAAGCCGAAGCAGGCGGCGACGCGGCGTGCCGCGGCACCGCATGCGTAGGCGAGTCTGTCACACCCCGTCGCCACCCTGTCTATCTTAGGGGTGTGGCTTTGGGGTTGTGTGCGTCCTAGGGTTGGAAAAACAGAATGTCCGCACTTCGCCTGTCAACCAAGCGCACTGCGTGCATTAGCGTGAGACCGAGCAGGGGGGTGGGAGGGGGGTCGTGACCCCCCTCCCCACCCCCATGCGAAGCTGAGCCTGGAACGAGCCGGAGCAGGCGGAAACGCGGCGTGCCGCGACGCCGCATGTGTAGGCGAGTCCGTCACACCCTGTAGCCTCCCTGTCTATCTTAGGGTGTGGCTCTGGGGTTGCGTGCGTCCTAGGGTGTCAAAAACAGAATGTCCGCACTACGCCTGTCTACCAAGCGCACAACATGCGTTAGAGCGACGCCGAGCAGGGGTGGGAGGGGGGTCGTGATCCCCCCGCCCCATCCCCCTGTGAGGCCGAGCCTGGAACGAGCCGGAGCAGGCGGCGTGCCGCTACGCCGCATGCGTAGGAGAGTCCATCACACCCCCATCGCCTCCCTGTCACACCCAGTGCACCTATCAACCAAGCCAGGGTGTGACGGGGGATTGTGCTGTTGTAGCCAAGTGAAAAGATTCGCCAAGTGGAGGAGGCGGTTTGACTTGTCTAGCTGTGGTGTTGTTCTTGGTTGGCTGGAAAAAACAATCGTCTAAGCAAACTGCAATGCTTTATTGACAACACATCTTCCGTCCCATGCCGAACAGCATAGTGGACTGTATTTTTTAGGTGGGAGGGTACTGGAGTTGCTTGCTAGTTGTGTGTCGTTGGGCTTGTTTGTTTTGGGCTGTGAGAATTTGTTGGGTCCGTTGGGGTGTAAGACGCATTCGGCCCAAGTCGGCATGTCAGGACGGCTGGTTCCCTGTGCGCTGTGTGCGCGCTCTAATGTTTAGTCCCACCTCGCCCACAGAGAGCGCGCTTGACTTGTATATAAGCACTGGCGAGGCATCTATATCGAACTCCTCTGGTTACTTGTTTGGGCGCTTATACATGGCGCTTGCTACCCTTAATTCTCTGACCTGTGGGCCCATGTGTGCTCGGCCCCATGCAACGTGGCTCAGTACGACTTGCCTACTGTGGGCGCAGACCAATTACGAGACTGTCTGGGGCCTGGTTTCACCTGGGTGGTCAATTTTTTTCCGTATCTGAGTCATTTTTTTCTTTTGGAGTATATATATTTTGTGGTAGTACAAATGATGTCATTTGTACTGCTTGCACCAACGTTGCGGACTTTACTGCGTGTACCAAGTCTGTGTGTTGTGCACTGCACAAAAGTGACTGCAGCCCCTCTAGTTCTTCATTTAAGCATGTACTGCACTTCATGTATACACATTGTGAACTGCCTTATATTTCTTCGATGAACTGTATTCACCTTTGTTTAGAATGGTCTGCGGATTATATGTTTCTTAGAAATATTAATATTAATGGTCTTTTTTCTATAATTACTCTTGCGGACTGCATGTTGACACATGTGTACTGCTTATGTTTACCATTGTGAACTGCATTCATCTTTTTTAGGTATGATTTGTAGTCAGAGTACTTAATTTTTTTTGTTTAACATTGTTTTTGAATATGTTTTGTATCTGTGTAGTACGTTTTGGTATCACACATTAAATTTTTCAAAGTTGTCCGGATACTTGTTCTAATACAAACTCAACAGTAAATACCTGGTGCAAACTAAGTTTCAAGCGATTCTGCATGACAAGCAAACTAAGTTCAGCAAAGCTAAATGATTATAAGCAAACTAAGGATACATAAGCAAACAACAGAAAGAAAATTTGATGATAATTCTAAAACGACATTGTTTTTACAAAAGAGATGTTCGATATGAAGCAACAGACATAATCAAAACCTTGCTGACATGGGTCAAGGAACAACACAACTACTAAAGTAAAATGAAACTAAAAATAACCTTGATTATTTCTAGTTGCTGTATTGGATTACAGCCTTGTTCTTCTTCTTCTTTGCTTCTTTTTCTCTTTTTGCCCTGTCCAGACCCATTATGACATTGTAGATGATTCTCCATGACTCATATATTGCAAATGCATCTATTGCTGCATACTTGATCAGCTTGTCTGGCAGCGGGCAAAATCCCCACAGAGTATGGTCCTCCTTGCGGTTAACTTTTTTCTTCATGTCATGGTAGTGAATGTCTATCATCCTACCAGCAACATCTGCCAAAGAGTCAAACTCCTTTTTATTATATGGGTCTCTCCATTCCACCTGAATATCAATGTAGTTGTCAGAGTTGATCTCCAAGCCACATAGCTTCAGCTTGCTTTTGTCTCCTTCAATGGCGAATCCGACGAAGGTGTACTCAGCATTCATGAGGAATTTGTCTAGTTCCATTGGCCTGCAAGATGTTTGTATAGACTGAATTTAGTTTATTTTTTAGAACCAGCATTTTTTTTTGTTTTTTCTGAAACTGGAGTGCAATATGAATACCTGAATCTGTTGAAGTGAGTAGCTGCTAATACTTTGTACATCATAACTAGTAAATCTGATAATAGATTGCATAAACAATGCATGTTTGTACATGTTTGTATTCTTGAATTGAATTTCATACATGTTTTATCTATTAATTGTGTAGTTTTCTATTGTTCAGGCAAATAATTTGTATTTGGTAAAACAAAATGAAACTGTGTGTATCGCTAGATCATATAATTCAAGAATTGAACACATGAGTTACATGGAGCCAGATGGAAACTGTCAATGAATTCCTATGCCATGCTTTTTAAAAATGACAACCAAAGTTTAAATAATGGCAATTGCGATGAACAAAATTTAAAATCAATATTGACAAGCAATAGTACAGATTGATAGTTATTATGACCTGTCTTTAGCTGTAGAGATGTGGTATACAAGGCATTCTTTTTCTACGCATAGCTGGAGCACTGTTGCCAGCTGTGGCTTCACGTACTGCGTGTACTCGACATCAATGCCGACTAGTTTGACGGGCATTCCGCCGAGCTTCCTCCTGAGCGTGGACAGCATCTTGTCTATGTCTTGACCAATGCTTGTGCAAATGACGTGGAGATTGTGGTTGCCGTGGAGCTCCCTGGTATACCCGCGACGCTGCTTGTACCAAGGTGCATCCGCCATGACTCTCCGCTGCTCTCTCGTGTTTGTTCTGGAGCGGGAGGTTAGTGAAAGGAAGTGTGGAGAAGAAGATGCAATGGGGTTTTTGGGGGGACATAGCAATTGTGTTTTCTCCTCTGCTCTCCTCTGCTCTCCGTGACAGGACGTGGGAGTGGTGGAGCGGGGTGGTAGCATGGTGGGGCTGTGTTTTTAGTTACGTGGCAACTTCAGAGAGGTTCTGCTATGAGGAGGCTGTCTTAGTGCGTTGGAAATCCGGAACGTCGTCACCTCTTTTTGTGACAAGTTCAGGTATGCACGCAACTGTTAGAAAATGTGATGATTGTGTTTTTGGTGAATTTTCCTAGTAAGTGCACTTCTTTGCTATCACAACAGAACTACATATGTCCACATAGTGTATTGCATGCAAGTGAAATTTATTTTTTGTATACTTAATTAGATCGGATCAGGATTCATACAGATGTACGCACATTTAGTTTTTTTATGGAGTTTCTTTATTTTTTTCTCTCTTTTTATATTTGATGGTGATGCAGCTTTTGTGTGGATGGAGGGTATTGTGGGTAGGGGCGTCGGTCTGCTTTGCTTAACTAACAGGGCTGCATTCTTCATTTCAGCCATACTGCAATGCAGTAGAAAGAGAACTGCATTTCAGAAATAAGAATACTTCATGCTTCCACGTGACGAACTACATTTGTACGTTGACTTCGGGCTTCCTGCGTTTTATTTATTAGAGCGAACTGCACTGTGTACTTATATCTTTTTTTTCTTTTTCCCTTGTGTGCATGGAGCTCGTGTTTTAGTTTGCATGGTTACAATATGTGAACTGCTTAGATATTAGATGAGCACTACTAGTTTGCACAACGCCGCTTGTATGGTTTGTACTACATGCAGGTAGCCGTAAGAACTTCATGATAGTTAGAAGCGTACTGCATATTTGCAAGTTCCGTACTGCATATTTGATTGCGTTTAATCTGTACTGCTTGTTGGACTGTTGCACACTTCATCTAGCTCGTGTTTGTACTGTGTGTAGGTTTTTACTGGTCTGTGCAAAGTATGAGAATTGTACTGCTAGTATCGTCGCCAAACAGTTTTTTTTTTGCAGAAAATCCCCAACAAGCTGTTAGGTATCTCCGGCTCAAGAAGAAGGGAATTCTCCAAGTTATTCTTGGTAATGGACACCTGAAACCAGCCAAGTACAGTGTAGGCGTTGACGGGCGGCTTTGTCTGCAGAAAGGCCAGAAGGAATTTGTCATTAATAGTGGCATAAAGTCTGAGCAAGTTGTTGTCCTCAACTTCTTTGAACTCGAGGCGTATGGTTAGAATCACATTTGACGTGACTGGTGAAGGTTATGAGGTTGATTTGTAAGTACTTTTGCGTGTCGAACGCTTCATCTTTTGATGTGTTTTGTAATAAGCACTTTTGTGATCTGAATCGCTTGAATTATTATTGAGAACTTCGTGCTGCCAGTGAGCTAACTGCATTTTTTTCATGGGTTGTGGATCAAAATGTGTCAATGTTTACTCTAGACTGCTATACATATGGTATACTCTATACATCATTTCTCTTTACATGGTCTAGTTGAATAACTCATAGTCAGCGGGAAATTTGTGTTTACAGAAAATTTAAACTGATACATAAGTCGTACAGATAAGCAAACTTCTATTTATATGATTAATTTATTGAAGTTCGTCTATTTGGTCGTTAACCTGTTGCTTCTTCGTGGTGACTGGAGTGTGTCTAATGTCGCACTTTCTTTTGTTTTCCGTGGCGGTGTTGCTGGTCCTTGTCTCTGCACCATTGTGTCTGTAGCCCCTCGGGTGCTGGTTGATGGCGGCTTTCGTTTTCCAGCTTGTGAACTGCATCCTTCTTTGCTCCTCGTGTGTTGATTGATGTCGGCTTTCCTTTTCCAGCGTTGTGAACTGCATCCTTCCTTGCTCCTCACGTGCTGATTGATGGCGGCTTTCATTTTCCAGCGTTGTGAACTGCATCCTTCCTTGCTCCTACCTTGTTTTTTGAACGTGGTGTCGTTGTCTGTTGTTTCTGTAAAACAACATTCCCTTGTGGTGGTCTTGTGGGCATTGTTTCTTCATGTTCTTCGTCCTCTTCACTCTCTTCACTCTCTTTACTCTCTTCTTCCTCTTCCTCCTCTTCTTCATATGCTTCTTCATAAGCCACTCCTTCAGTTTCTTCATGTTCTTCGTCCTCTTCACTCTCTTCTTCTTCCTCCTCTTCTTCATCTGCTTCTTGATAAGCTATTTCTTCTTCAATTGTGTCACCATCTTCTTATTTGATTTCATCTTCTTCGTCTTCCTCGTTTTCTGATCTTGTTCTTTTGGGCAGGTTCTTGAATTGTGTCTCTTCCTCTTTTTGCAGATGCTACAACGTCTCGGTTTTGTCCATTTCTTAGTGTTGTGAGTGGAATATCTGTTTGCTTGTGCATCGCCATGTCCTCGGTTTTCTTGTTCATTTTTTTGTACATGTCCTGGAATTCTGGCCGCTGATTTCATTACATGTCTTGCACCTTCTTAGTCCTAGTGGGTGACCATCTCTGTCCAGCTCAGGCTGTGGCTTACTGTTTTTGTCATCATTTTTCTCCTTGCATGCAACCTTTTTCTGGGTTGCGTCGCCCCCTTTCTTCCTTCCTCTTGTGTTTGAAACAGGAGGTGGAAGAATTGTTTCTTTTTCGATAGCAGCAGTTGCGCTGTGTTTGGTATTTTCTACTTGCTCGACATTATTGTCATGCTAGGATTTCACTGCTTGCTTTAGTTTTGCTGCTGCTTCTTCTTCTTCTTTGTTGAGCACATCAACTTCCTCGATCAGTGCCCTCATACCAGACAACACTCTGTGGCAAACAACGTCGGACCTTGTCGCTCTTTTTGCAAGGTCCATTGTTGTTTCTGTCAGCAATTTTCTACGGCAAAAAGCAGAGCTTCCATCTGGTGTTGTTTGTTTGTAGTCTCTTCTGTCAAATGTTGCATTTGATCTTGCGTTTCGGGTGTATCTTTTCATGTTGTACACCTCAGGAATCTTGAGTACTCTCAAAGGAGAAAGCATGCATAACAGATGGACGCAAAATAGCCCTGCAGACAACACATGATTTCTTTGTTTTGTAAGTGAACTGCATGAAGAAAATAAGCACATATTTTTTCATTATTTTTTCATCTTAAGGACGTGAACTTCACTTGGTTTTGTGAATTACTCATGCATGTGGACTTTTAAAGTTCAGTAAGTGAGCTTTCGTGCATGACCATCACAAATTAGGATTTTTTTTGCTAGCGAGTCGCACCGGTGTGTGTCTAGAGTTAGCACTCACATTCGTAGACACTTTTCTGTTCATCGTCGACCACTTGGAAATTATGCCTTGCCCAGTCAAATGCATCCGATATGTTGTAGTGGTGTACGAGATACTTTGTCGGGTTCTCAGGGCACCGTTCTGCTCTGAATGCAGTGCTACGGTAGAGTGTTTCTTTGAAATCTGCAAACACTGCCCTTGTATACACTTTTGATAGCTGAACTTCAAACCCAAACTGGGTTGTTGTCTTTACCTCTGGCTGCATGATCAGAAATGCACTGTTACGAAGTAGAGAAATGAAAATTTTGTTTGTTTTTGTAGTTATATTTTAGCAGTTTTTTATGGACATTTTGTTTACCTCATTTGCTACTGTCTCTGCGTGCTCGACGGCCTTCCTGGTCTGAATGCACTTGTCCACCTACTGAGCAAACAGATGGAGATCATGCTTCTCTTTGACAAAGTTTTTCTTCAGTATGCGGTTCATGCTCTCGCTTCTCTGCGTGGAAGTCATCCGAGCATAGAAAATTTCCTTGTAGTAAGCCGAGATCCACTCGTGCCTTTCATCCCACGGCGAATTCATCACTTCGTCGTTTTGCAAGTTGTATTTCTGAATGAGGTCCCTCCATGCTCGTTCAAATTCTGACGGCATTAGTGGGTGGTTCAGCACCGCATTGAGGTCATCCTCGAGTTTCTCGTGCGCCTTATACGGCAAGGCGAGGTGGTCTTTGTACTTCTTCATGATATGCCACCGACACAACTTATGTAGTGCATCTGGGAGGATAGTTTTTAATGCTGCCTTCATCGAAGAACACTGGTCTGACAAGGAACAAATAGTGTTTTTATTAAGTTGTTTGTGTGTGTGCAAGATAGATGGAAGAAATATAAGTGTACCAAACAAACGTAAGTATACAGGTGTTGTTGTTTTTTTGTACCTGTGAGCATGCAGATTGGCAGCTTGTTGTTCATACACCTCAGAAATGTTTTGAAAACCCACTCGAACGACGGTATTGTTTCATCTCGCACGAGGGCAACAACAAATATGGTGCTCTGTAAATGATGGTTCACTCCCACGAAGACTCCCAGCGCCATGTGGAATTTGTTAGTTTTATATGTCATGTCAAATGTAACGCAGTCTCCAAAATCTTCATACGATCCTTTGCAACTTGCGTTGGCCCAAAAGACGTTTCTTACACGGTTATCTGCATCAACGTCATAATCATAGAAGAATTATGGGTTTATCTTCTGCATCTTCTGGAAGAAATCCAGAAGTTTCTTGACGTCATCTTGGGACTCTTCTCTGGCAAACTTCTGTTTCATGCATTTCAACCAACAGAATGCTCAAATGATATGCTCTGTGACGTGCTTACTTGTTTACCTAGTTGCGGCTAGTATGTCCCATGTACTGCAGACCACCGTACATACGCGACAGCATTGACATCATCTGAGCGTGTGTGTGGTTGTCCAGTTGCATGTCTTTCACTAACTGGTCAATCAAAGGATCTTCTCTTTTATGCGATCCTATGTGCAAAAGCATCCTGGGGCTTTCCAGCATCTTGTGATTGTGGTTGAGTTCAACCATTTCTATCACAAATTTGCCATCCTTCCTCTTTTTGACTCTAATTTTTGCCTTGCAGTAAATCCTTTTTGATGTCTTCTGACGTTTCCTGTTATAATCTGACACAGTCTGCTTGTGTGTCCCTTCTCTTGAGCAGACAATGTAGGCATTTGTCCTGTGTTTTGCCGTCTTGCGTATGCCAAACCCTGCACATCTTGCATAATTGTTGTAAAAGTCCCATGCCTTGTCGTACGTGGTGAACTTCATTCCAGCGGCAGGTATGAGGTTCAGCGGCATGTTTTTATCCTACATTAAGTGCAATGCTCTATGAGATAAACTGTTATGTTGTTATTAAATACGAGGAGTGCATACGAGTTTAATAAAGCATTGCAATGTTCCTAAGTTTTCAGAAGAATCGACTGTATTAGATGTTAGGTCAAAACTAACAAGAAATATCAGTGTGCATTGCTATGTTATCTGAATGGACTGCAAATATTATTATCTTTTCATAACATAAACTTACATGTGTGTAGAGTCGTTCACCCGATGGTGTTTGTAGCTCGCCGGGTTGTATTGGACTTCGCAGGGTTATAGCAGATCTGTGTAGTTGAGGATCTCGCGGTGGCAATAGTGAGGAGGATTTGTACCTGCCGTTAACTTTTGACCGATGCACCCTTGGTGGTCGCAGTGTCGAAGTTGATGTAGCAGGTCTACTTGGAGCTCTGTTTTTCAGTGCAGCAGGTGGACGCTGAGCTCTGTTTTGGGGTGCAGCAGGTGGGCGTGGTGGTA
The DNA here is from genome assembly GCA_032464435.1 of Aegilops umbellulata. Taxonomy (NCBI): domain Eukaryota; kingdom Viridiplantae; phylum Streptophyta; class Magnoliopsida; order Poales; family Poaceae; genus Aegilops; species Aegilops umbellulata. The sequence goes on from CP136059.1 coordinate 6,644,260, forward strand.
ATCCAATGTTGTTACGATGACTCAGTGGATTGGTTTGAAAATTTTGGAGCGGCGACACATCATCATAGTCATAATCATCATCTGCTACAACATCATGTTCAACTGCTTCATCATTGTCTGTTCGGACATGTTGTCCAAATGTTGTGAACTCGTGCTTATACTCTGGGTTGAGAACTGTTATTGGCTTATCTTCATCGTCATCATCTTCATCATCCCGTCGGTGAGTGCCCTCCCACACAAAGGTGACTTCATCGTCATCTTCGACTACCTCTTCTTCCGGGAAAACTTCCTCTTTTGGAGAGTATTGCACCCTGTTTGTTGTCCTGAAGAATCCTCGAGGAATCTCAATGGTAACCCAGCCAGTATCTCTTTCAGAAGAAGCTTTACTCTTCTGAAAGTTGTTGTTCTCTGTGTTGTCAATTATGCGTGGCATTTTGTATCTTCTGAACGTCATTTCCTACACAAAATGACCGACCTGCATTGTCAGGTTAAACAAACTAAATTATGCAAACTGCAATGTGTTTGAAAGGGTACTGCGAAGTATTGCACGCTGGCTGCATCACCCCACAAGGTGAACTGAAGCAACCGCACTGCATCGTTATCCGTAATGAACCTATACAAGTGTACTGCATAACCGAGCAAGTGCACTGCATTTTTTCCCACGATGAACTGAAGCAACCGCACTGCATCGTTTTTTGAGGCGTACTGGACTGCCTGTACTGCTTTGTTTGGAATAAGTAAACTAAGATGGTTGAGGAAGTGTACTACTTACCTCGTGTTGCAATGATTTCTTGCGTTTGCAAGAGGAAGTTCCCTTCTTGTCCGTCTGCACAACTTTTGCGATCGCCCGTGCAGTCCACTTGCCCTTCAGAAGTTCATGAGTGGTCTGGACGTTGCTCAAGGTGAACGGAGACAGAGGATTTTCTCTAAAGATCATTGCAGACTTAATCTAAGGATCTGTCGTGGATAGAGGAACCTTGCACACAGTCCTCCTTGCTCAAATTGGTTTGATGTCAAGGCAACACCAATCCACATCTGATGAAGTACAGGTAATTGAAGGCCCGGAGGAGTTCGGCGGCGGCGCTTGATATGTCTCCAACGTATCTATAATTTTTGATTGTTCCATGCTATTATATTATTTGTTTTGGATGTTTAATGGGCTTTAATATGCTCTTTTATATTATTTTTGGGACTAACCTATTAACCGGAGGTCCAATGCCAGTTTTTGTTTTTTTGGCTATTGTAGTGTTTCACAGAAAAGGTATACCAAACGGAGTCCAAACGGAATGAAACCTTCGCGATGATCTTTCTTGGACTTCGCAGGAGGGCGCACCCAGGGGGGTAGGCGCGCCCCCACCCTCGTGGGCCCCTCGTAGCTCCACCGACATACTTATTTCGCCTATATATACTCTTATACCCTAAAAACATCAGGGGGAGCCACGAAACCACTTTTCCACCTCCGCGACCTTCTGTACCCATGAGATCCCATCTTGGGGCCTTTTCCGGCAATCTGCCGGAGGGGGAATCGATCATGGAGGGCTTCTAAATCAACACCATAGCCTCTCCGATGAAGCGTGAGTAGTTTACCACAGACCTTTGGGTCCATAGTTATTAGCTAGATGGATTCTTATCTCTCTTTGATCCTCAATACAAAGTTATCCTTGATGTTCTTGGAGATCTATTCGATGTAATACTCTTTTGCGGTGTGTTTGCCGAGATTCGGTGAGTTTTGGATTTATGAACTTGATTATCTATGAATATTATTTGGTTCTTCTTTGAATTCTTATATGCATGATTTGAAATCTTTGCAAGTCTCTTCGAATTATCGGTTTAGTTTGGCCTACTAGATTGATCTTTCTTGCAATGGGGGAAGTGCTTAGCTTTGGGTTCAATCTTGCGGTGTCCTTTCCCAGTGACAGTAGGGGCAGCAAGGCACGTATTGTACTAGTCCGTTACTCTGTTCTTAGGAACTTAATACTCTAGATGCATGCTGGATAGCGGTCGATGTAGAATCGTTTCGATCTACTTGACACGGAAGTGTTTCCTATATTCATGATCATTGCCTTAGATATCTTCATAACTATGAGCTTTTCTATCAATTGCTCGGTAGTAATTTGTTCGCCCACCGTAATGCATGCTATCTTGAGAGAAGCCACTGGTGAAACCTATGGCCCCGGGGTCTCTTTCTTATTATATTGCACTTCCTTTATTTACATCGCATCTTGTCTACTATTTTGCAATCTTTACTTTCCAATCTATACATCAAAAATACCAAAAATATTTACTTTACTATCTTTATTAGATCTCACTTTTGCGAGTGACGGTGAAGGGATTGACAACCCCTTTATCGCGTTGGTTGCAAGGTTTTTGATTGTTTGTGCAGGTACTAGGTGACTTGTGCGTTGTCTACTGGATTGATACCTTGTTTCTCAAAAACTGAGGGAAATACTTACGCTAGTTTGCTGCATCACCCTTTCATCTTCAAGGGAAAACCAACGCATGCTCAAGAGGTAGCAAGAAGGACTTCTGGCGCCGTTGCCGGGGAGATCTACACCAAGTCAAGACATACCAAGTACCCATCATAAACTCTTCTCCCTTGTATTACATTATTTGCCATTCGCCTCTCATTTTCCTCTCCCCCACTTCTAAAACGATTTTTGAAAACCTTTGCCTTTTCTTCGCCCCTTTTCCGTTCATCTCTTTTCGCTTGGTTCTTGTGTGCTTGTGTGCCGGATCGATTGTCTGTCATGATGGCTCAAGAGAATAATAAATTGTGTGACTTTTCCAATACCAACAACAATGATTTTATTAGCACTTCTATTTCTCCTACTACCGATGTTGAATCTTGTGAAATTAATACCGCTTTGTTGAATCTTGTTATGAAAGATCAATTTTTTGGCCTTCCTAGCGAAGATGCCGCTACCCATCTAAACAACTTCGTTGATTTGTGTGATATGCAAAAGAAGAAAGATGTGGATAATGATATTGTTAAGTTGAAGCTAGTTCCGTTTTCGCTTAGAGATCATGCTAAAACTTGGTTCTCTTCTTTGCCTAAAAATAGTATTGATTCATGGAATAAGTGCAAAGATGCTTTTTATCTCTAAGTATTTTCCTCCCGCTAAGATCATCTCTCTTAGAAACAATATTATGAATTTTAAGCAACTTGATCATGAGCATGTTGTACAAGCTTGGGAGAGGATGAAATTAATGATACATAATTGCCCTACACATGGTTTGAATTTGTGGATGATTATAAAAAAATTTATGCCAGATAGAATTTTGCTTCTAGAAATCTTTTAGATTCGGCCGCAGGAGGCACTTTTATGGAAATAACTTTAGGAGAAGCTACTAAACTCCTAGACAATATTATGGTTAATTATTCTCAATGGCACACCGAAAGATCCACTAGTAAAAAAGTTCATGCGATTGAAGAGATTAATGTTTTGAGTGGAAAGATGGATGAACTTATGAAATTTTTTGCTAATAAAAGTGTTTCTTCTGATCCTAATGATATTCCTTTGTCCACTTTGTTTGAGAATAATAATGAATCTATGGATGTGAATTTTGTTGGTAGGAACAATTTTGGTAACAACGCGTATAGAGGGAACTTTAATTCTAGGCCGTTTCCTAGTAATTCCTCTAATAATTATGGTAATTCCTACAACAACTCTTATGGAAATTTTAATAAGATTCCCGCTGATTTTGAGACTAGTGTTAAAGAATTTATGAATCCGCAAAAGAATTTCAATGCTTTGCTTGAAGAAAAATTGCTTAAGATTGATGAGTTGGCTAGGAACATGGATAGAATTTCTCTTGATGTTGATTCTTTAAAACTTAGATCTATTCCACCTAAGCATGATATCAATGAGTCTCTCAAAGCCATGAGAATTTCCATTGATGAGTGCAAAGAAAGAACCGCTAGGATGCGTGCTAAAAAATATTGCTTTGTGAAAGCGTGTTCTTCTAGTTTTCATAATAATAATGATGAAGATCTAAAAGTGATTGATGTTACTCCTATTAAATATTTGTTTTCCAATATGAATCTTGATAAATATGGGACTGGAGATGAGTCAACTTTAGTTAAAAGGCGTCCCAATGATTCGAAGTTTTTAGATCTTGATGCAAAAATTGATAAAAGTGGGATTGAAGAGGTCAAAACTTTGCATAGCAATGAACCCACCATTTTGGATTTAAAGGAATTTAATAATGATAATTGTTCTTTGATAGATTATATTTCCTTGTTGCAATCCATGTTAAATTCTCCTCATGCTTATAATCAAAATAAAGCTTTTACTACCTCTCTCTCAGTTTACAGGGCGTGCGCATACCTCTAGGTTGTCAATTTGACCAACCTAATACAAGTCATATATTACAAAAAATATACCAACATAAACTTCAGAGTTTCTACTTTCAAAAGATATAATTTTTGTGTTATATATTTTATATTAGGGTGATAAAATTGGCAACCTAGGTATATGCGCAGGACTTGTAAACTGAAGCGGAGGTAGTACCAAACGTATCGTTGATGCTTTAATGCAATCCTGTGAAGAAAAGCTTGAACTAGAAGTTTCTATCCCTAGAAAATTTATGATGAGTGGGAACTGTCGTGGGTTTGTCACGACAGATGTCCTAGTGAAAGGACTTAGTCGTGGAGCCATCGCAACGGGTTAACTCGAAGGGGTTAAAACGGACAAGGGACACAGGGAGTTTATACTAGTTTGGCCCCTTCGATGAAGGTAAAAGCCTAGGTCTAGTTTGTGATGGAATTGATGGGGTTTCGATGACTAGGGAGCAAACAAGCTTCGCCCAGGCCTTGAGTTATTGTTCTATGTCTTGAACCGCTATCGGGTTGTCCCCTTATATACACGGGTGACACCCGTCGGTTCATAGAGTCCCAATCTCCGGTTTATATTCGTATCCGGGTTGGTCTCTCCCTATTCCTAACTTATGATACAAGTTTATATACACGCCGGTTTACGGCGACAGATACTGAACCGACAACGGCCTTGGGCCTTTGTCTAGCCTCTGGGCTTTAGCACCTTTAGATTACTGATGAAGTCAACCCGGCCCACTTAGGCCGGTTTACGCCCAGCAGTAATATCCCCAACATTAGGCCCCAGATTGATTTGAACAGGTTCATGTCAATCCTTAGCCAAATTCTTTGTCTTCATCATCTTCCTGTATCTGTTGAACCGTCGTGTCGTCACCTTCTTTGGTTGCTGTAAACCGGCATGACGTCATCATGAAGCTGGCTTTTATGATGCCTTCTTTGTTTAATAGATCCGCAATAATCACGGCGACAACTCCGAAATTTGTGGCTCCTGGATTTGCGCGCCTGACACATGTCCTTTGCCTTATAAATAGGGCCGAAGGGTCATTTCCTTTTCTCTCCTTCATCCCCTTTCTCTTCGTCTTCTCCGCGCCGCCAGTCCCAGAGCTCCGCCGCCGCTGCTGACCTCTGCATCGTCTTGGGCCGCTACATCGACCTGACCGTACCAGAAAACCGCGGCGCCCTTCCGCGTCTCCCCCGACTCCGGTAAGATCTCTGTTTCTATCAATCTGGATCCATACTAGGGTTTCGCGTTCTTGCCGTGTTCTTGCTCACTGCTCATGTTCCTGCTCATACCTCTAGGTAGATCCAAGAAAACCCTACTGTGATTTACCAATGGGCCTGTAGCATTCGTCTTGTAGATTCATGCTTAAGTGCATAGATCCAAATAACCTTTCTGCTCTTTGAATCCATATTGTTCCGCCTTGAACTGATAAATATTTTCCTTTTTCTGAACTGGCTTTAGATCCGTCGTTTGTAGAGAACTCTTGTGAAATCTGTTTCTGTGTTTGTATACCCTTGATTACCTTCAATGTTCAGATCTGGCGGTTTAACCTTGGCGTAGAGAATGTGAAGGACCAGTATATATCATTAGTCCCCTTGTTTGAACCGCCAGACGTTGCCACCTTATATAACTCCGGTTTGGATAGGACTACCTTCGGTTTAAATAGATATGCATCCGGTTTAATCAAACATATACTTGAACCGAAACTACTTATCTTGTAGATTTCCTCATGGCCAAGCAAATATATGAAAGCAACTGGGTTCCTTCCCGTGTCACGGAAACACAGTTGAACAACTTAGTTCTCACCGGCGCTTTAAGCAGTAAAAACACCGTCCACTGGAGAGTCCCAGGCACAGAATGTCCTCCCACCCCTGAAGAGGGAGAGGTTGTTGTTTTTGCGGATCACCTGGCCCGGGGCTTTAGTCCGCCCGGTTCAAAGTTTTATCGGGATGTCTTAGCCAATTTCCAACTGCGCCCACAAAATACCGGTCCCAACTCTGTCACTAATATATGCCACTTCCAAGTGCTTTGCAAAGTTTACCTCCAAGAGGAACCCACAGTGGAATTGTTCCGAGATTTCTTTCACTTGAACCGTCGCACAAAGTTTACTGATGGCCCCAATATGGAACTGGGTGGTATGGCAATCCAGAAAAGGAAAGAAGTCACTTATCCTCATGCGAAACTGCACGGTCATCCCCAGGAGTGGAATAATTCCTGGTTCTATTGTAAAGACACCTCCCCTGCCGAAGAGAATCCCTTGCCTGGTCTCCGTCCGGAACGGCTTAGCAACACTCACCCTTTTCCTCAGAGGTTAACTGGCAAAGAGAGGAGTAAGTACGCTCCCCAATTGTCCAAGCTCAGAGCTTTCCTAGCCAACGGTTTAACTGGAGTTGATCTTGCCCGTTGTTGGATATCCTGGAGTATACTGCCCCTCAGCCGACGCTCCGGTTTGATGTGTGAATATACAGGCAGTGTTGACGATCCGCTGCGACACGTAAACATCCAGCTTACTGATGAAGAAGTCACAGAAGCTGTAAAGAAAATTTTGAATGATTCGGAGCACGTCTGCGCTCGTACCGGCCTGCTTCCTTTTTGCGCCATCAACAAACCGCCAGCCGTAAGTCTGCATTTTTCCTTTGTATTAGCCTTGATGCTATTGTACTTGTTTATTACTGATGCCAACATCTGTGTGATGCAGGGTAATGATCCGTTTTGGAGCAAGAAAATCCCACAAGAGAAAACCGATAAACCGGACAGACCAGTCCGGCCCAAGACCAAGGTTGTTAAGAAGTCTGCTCATAAAAGGAGAACCACCGCTTCCTCTGATCCGCCAGCTGATGATGATGTGGGTAATCCGGACCTTGAGGCAGAACTTGATTCCCTCGGTTTACTTTTTGTACACCTTATTGATGATAATATTTGTCAGGATGATGCTGAAGCTAGTCATGCTGACGATGTAGAGGTAATTGTCCTTTCCTCTGACTCAAGCCTTCCGCCTTCACATAAAATCCGTCGGACAAACCGCAAAGTTAAATTTTCTCATCCCCTTGCTTATTTGGATCCCAACTTTCTTATGAAGACCCAACTGCATGAGGTGCGCCGCACAACTCGTCACAGTGGTCAGGTAGTTACCTCCGCCGGTTTACCGAACAATCCGGTTCGAAGACGTCATTCAGAGGTCTCTAATTTGCTTGTCAGTATTCGTCCTAAAGCGGGCCGTTTTCGTCAACCACTTAATCCGTCTGACTCCAATTATCAGGTCACCTCGCACTCCTCTTCTGGCGAGTCAACTGGCACCCAGCTGCCTCCACTTAAAACCGTGCTTGGGTAAGCTTGCACCTATCATAACGTTGTTGATTTTTGTAGTTTTCAACATGTACTGTCCTTGATTTTGCTGCTTATTTTTAGGGCCAAACCGAGGCCAAGTAAGAAAGCTCGCCTGGATAAGGCAGCTGAAGAAGACGCTGCTCCTGAACCGGATGTTACCCCAGACATTGAAGCGGTCATCCATGAAGATGTGGTTGATGACCCGCTAGTACGAGATGAAGTTGTTACTGGTGATGAGGGTTTTGTTAACACCTCCGATCCTGCTGACCAGCCCCGCCAGTCCCATCCGGATTGAGAAAACCACCAGCCCTTCCATAGCTGCCGATAAACCGACTACGCCGGTTCAAACCGGCGAGTCTAAGGATGATGAAGTTATAATCACTGGCATTGGTCGTTCTGAACCGGGGAATCCCGTCGCCTTAGCCAAGCATACTGCCAAAGAAGAAATTTCTGCCATGAATAAAGGCAAATGGGATGTTGATCTGGCAACATATACTGCTCTGGGCGCCCAAGATGTGCATTCTGGATATTTGAACAGGCTGTATACTAGCCGTGATTATGAAGCTAATCTGGTAAAGCTGATGAAAGAGAAGCTTGAGGTAACTTCCATGAATTTGTTCCTGCTTATCATTATTGTAGCCCCCAAGGGCCGGTTCAACCTATCATAGTTGAATCGGGTCTTTGATATAAAAAATTCCATGCTTCAAAATTCCTTGATATAGCCCCCAAGGGTCGGTTTAACTTGATGTAGTAAAACCGAAACTTTAATCTTCATACCGTGGCATCAGAAACTTATCAGAGCAAATAGCCATTAGCCCCCAAGTGCCAAGTTGAATATTTATATTGAGCTTGGGACTTTGTCAATTAACTGATAGCTATAGATCAAATAAGCATTAGCCCCCAAGTACAAAGCACATAACTTGTTATGGGGTTGGTACTTCATTGTTCATATTTGCTGTTAAACCGTATAACTGTCGGAATGCAGGCTGAAGTAAGGACCAAAGGAAACCAAGTTGCCGACCTTTGAGAGAATTTGAAAACCCAACAAGCTGAAACCTCCAAGGCAAAGGAAGAGCTAACCAGCGCTTTAAGCAGCATGGAGCAGCTGAAGGAGGACTTCAAGAAGGAACGGGCTAACTGGGCCACATAAAAGTCCGCTTTAACCAAGAAGATTGAAAATGCGGAGGCTGCCCTAAAACCGGTAACTGATGAATTAACCAGCGTAAAGCGACAAGTGCACGCCATGACTGCTGCCATCTTTGGTAAGCTTCTTCCAACTTGTATAATAATAGTGATCCTCTTATAAAACAGCCCGATTTGTAAACTGTTGATCATGCTACAGGCACTCGTATTAACCACTTGGGGTCAGACGTGCGGATGAAACTGAAAGCTGCCTACACCTTAATCGAGCAGCTGTACACTAGAGCGCAGCAGATTATTGCAACTGCGTCACACAATAATCCAGCACCCACTTTAATCCAAGATACTCTGAAGAGACTGTCAATGCTCCCTGCTCGGACTGATGAGCTAAAAAAGTCTGCTGCTCGAACCGGAGCCATTAATGCCTTAATCCGGGCAAAAGCATGGGTGCCCGATTTTGATCCTGTTGAAGCGGCTCAAGGCTACCCAAGCTTGAAGGAGGATGGCTCAGAATTCAGCGAAGAGGATTTAAGAGAGATAAACCGGGCGGTGCGCCCTTTGGCCTGCCAATTAGTGGAGGAAGCAAATTTGTCGCATTATCAAGCTCAGTATAATGACCAGAACAAAAGAGTGGCTGCACCAATCCCTGAAGCGGAAAACCTGATTCCTCCAATCCGTAAGCATACTTACGCCCCTGATATTGAACCGTCTTCACTGATCCATGAAGAGGCTGTCTTTCAAGCATTAATGGGAATCGACTGGACCACTGTTGACTTCCAGCCGCTGGATAGAGACGAGGAAGCTGAAGCGGCGCAGGATGATCCAGAACCATCAAACCGGGGTGGTCAGCAGGCGTAATCCGAAGGCAGCTTTATCGAGCTTCCTTGTTATATCTTGTCAAGAAAACAATTATCTCATTTGGGCTCCAAACCGCCTTGTAATAGGATAGACAATACTTTTTGCTTCCTGAGATGCCTTCGTGCATCTATGCTGATACCCTTATTTGGAAGGTCAATATTGCCAACTTATATCTCCTGCCATTTATTGGGCACGAAGTAGGCGCGTAATTAATCTTGAAGCGGGGGTTTGATAACCGTAAACCGTCATGGGAGAAAGCAGCTCCTGTATATATAACACCGGCTTATTTTGTAAACCGTGCTTTAATCATAATAGCCTTTTGTTACTCCAAAAAGGATGTGAACAGAAAAAATAAAACCGGGCAAATAATCCTTGGTTTAAAAAATGGACCGTGTTCCGCCAATTTGGCTGTTTGAACCGGTACAAAGCACTGTCGGTTTAAAAACACAACTAAGATAAATAGCAACTCCTTAAGCAAAACTATTTAAAGCAAAAGCAATGATAAAACTTTTTGCAAAAAGAGAGGCTGTACTGAGCCGGTCAGATGGTGTTACCATGGTGAGATGCAACCAAGCTCCCCAAAGGTGTAGCTATGATGCCAGTCGGCCAGGTCCCCAAATGACTCGTGGCATTACGCCGGTCAAGTGGCATGGCAATGGTTCGGGTTCGACCAAGCCCCCAAGTGACTCTAAGGCCTGTAGGCCGACCAAGAGGCGTGACCGGTTCAGACTTGACCGTGTCCCCAAGTGATCTGGTGGCTTTCGCCGATCAAGAGGTGTTGCATCGGTTCGGACACGACCGAGCCCCCAAGTGATCTGGTGGCTTTCGCGTATCAAAAGGTATTGCATCGGTTCAGACATGACCGAGCCCCCAAGTGATATTGATAATATTTGCAAGGGGTAAACCGGAGGTCGTTTTAAAACATAACAACTCCGTGTAACCACACATGATAGAAATGAACAGATACCCCGCTTTAGCCGAGGATCCGGTTTATTATATTGAGAATATATACATTGTCATAATATGTACATAAACAGAGCCAATGGCTCAGGTGTAGTAAGGCCGGAGATGAGCTATGTTCCATGGCCTGCTGGTCTCCTCTTCTGACTTACGTGAGTCCTTATGCTCTCGAATATCAATCAGATAGTATGATCCGTTGTGCAGATTTTTGCTGACCACGAACGGTCCTTCCCAAGGTGGAGATAACTTATGCATATCGGTTTGATCTTGAATGAGTCGAAGCACCAAATCTCCTTCTTGAAAGGTTCTGGTTCTGACCCGACGGCTGTGATAGCGACGAAGATCTTGTTGATAAATCGCCGAGCGGGCAGCTGCTGTGTCTCGCTCTTCATCCAACCGGTCTAATGCATCTTGCCGGGCCATCTCGTTGTCCGCTTCAACATAAGCCGCAACCCGAGGTGAATCATGACGGATATCACTAGGGAGAACCGCCTCTGCTCCATAAACCATGAAGAACGGCGTGTATCCAGTTGATCTGTTGGGCGTGGTATTGATGCTCCATAATACAGAGGGTAACTCTTCGACCCAACAACCCGGTGTTCTCTGCAAGGGAACCATAAGCCGGGGTTTGATGCCTCTCAAGATCTCCTGATTAGCTCTTTCTGCTTGACCGTTGGACTACGGGTGTGCCACCGATGAAACGTCAAGGCGGATGTGCTCCCGTTCGCAGAACTCTCTCATGGCACCCTTAGACAAATTGGTACCATTGTCTGTAATGATACTATGTGGAAAGCCAAACCGGAAAGTCACCTTTTTAATGAACTGAACCGCAGTGGCTGCATCACACTTGCTAACGGGCTCTGCCTTCTTGTCTTTGGACCTTTTGAAAGGCCCAACCATATCCAGCCCCCAGGTTGCAAATGGCCAAGTAATGGGAATCATCCTCAATTCTTGAGCCGGAACATGAGCGCGTCTTGAGAACTTTTGGCAACCATCACATCGCCTGACCAGATCCTCCGCATCAGCATGGGCAATCAGCCAATAGAAACCGTGGCGAAACGCCTTAGCCACCAAAGACTTTGAACCGACGTGGTGACCACAATCCCCTTCATGGATCTCATGCAAAATTTCATAGCCTTCCTCAGGAGACACACAGCGTTGAAATGCTCCTGATACACTGCAATGATGCAACTCGCCATTGATGATTGTCATGGACTTGGACCGCCGTATTATTTGTCTGGCCAGAGTCTCATCCTCTGGTAACTCGCCCTGGTTCATGTACGCCAGGTAAGGAAGTGTCCAATCCGGAATGACGTGGAGTGCCGCCACCAACTGAGCCTCTGGATCAGGGACAGCCAAATCTGCTTCTCCAGGTAGCTGAACCGATGGGTTGTGTAATATGTCGAGCAAGACATTAGGCAGGACCGGTTTACGCTGTGACCCTAGCCGGCTCAAAGCGTCCGCCGCTTCATTCTTCCGACGGTCCATGTGGTCCACCTGATAACCCTTGAAATGACCAGCAACCGCATCCACCTCACAACGATATGCCGCCATGAGTGGGTCCTTAGAATCCCAAGTACCAGACACTTGTTGAGCTACCAGGTCCGAGTCACCGAAGCACTTAACCCGACTTAAGTTCATCTCTTTAGCCATCCGGAGACCATGGAGCAAGGCCTCATACTCAGCTGCATTGTTAGTACAAGGGAACATTAAGCGGAGAACATAACAAAACTTGTCACCTCGTGGGGAAGTTAATACGACTCCAGCCCCCGAGCCCTCCAATTGCCGTGATCCGTCAAAATGGATGGTCCAATATGTGTGATCCGGCTTCTCTTCAGGGGCCTGCAGCTCTGTCCAGTCGTTAATAAAATCGACAAGTGCTTGGGACTTCACCGCCGTCCGAGGCACGTATTTTAAACCGTGTGGCCCAAGTTCTATGGCCCACTTGGCAATCCGACCTGTTGCTTCACGGTTCTGGATGATATCACCTAAAGGGGCAGAGCTGACCACTGTGATGGGATGCCCTTGGAAATACTGCTTCAGCTTCCGGCTTGCCCTGAAAACTCCATATACCAACTTCTGCCAATGCGGATATCTTTGTTTAGACTCAATAAGCACTTCGCTGATATAATAAACCGGACGCTGCACCGTGTACTCCTTGCCTGCCTCCTTCCGCTCCACCACTATAGCTACACTAACCGCACGGGCATTAGCAGCGACATACAGCAATAATGGTTCTTTGTCAACGGGGGCGGCGAGTATAGGCGGATTGGCCAATTGCCGCTTTAAATCCGCCAAAGCCTGATCCGCGGCAGAACTCCATATAAACTGATCCGTTTTCTTCAACATCTGAGACAACGGGATCGCCTTCTCACCGAGGCGACTGATAAACAGGCTCAACGCGGCAATCCGGCCAGCTAAGCGTTGAACATCATTAATACATTTTGGTTTAGCCAGAGAAGTGATAGCCGTGATCTTCTCCGGATTAGCCTCAATTCCCCTGTTGGACACCAGAAAACCCAATAGCTTGCCTGCTGGTACACCAAAGACACATTTGGCCGGATTGAGCATCATCTTGTACGTCCTCAGGTTATCAAAAGTTTCCTTCAAGTCATCGACCAAAGTCTCCTTCCTTGATTTAACAACGATATCATCCACATAAGCATGCACATTACGGCCAATCTGTTTGTGGAGACAGTTTTGCACACACCGTTGATAGGTTGCCTGGGCACTTTTGAGCCCAAAAGGCATAGACACATAGCAGAAGGCTCCAAAAGGAGTTATGAACGCCGTCTTCTCCTGGTCCTTCACTGCCATTTTGATCTGATGATAGCCAGAATAAGCATCCAGGAAACACAAACGCTCACAACCCGCCGTAGCATCAATAATCTGATCAATACGGGGGAGGGCAAAAGGATCTGCGGGACAGGCTTTGTTAAGATCAGTATAATCCACACACATGCGCCATGTGCCGTTTTTCTTAAGGACTAGCACCGGATTAGCAAGCCACTCAGGGTGGAAAACCTCAACAATGAAGCCAGCTGCTAAGAGCCTGGCCACTTCTTCTCCAATAGCTTTTCGCCTCTCCTCGTTGAACCGACGGAGGAACTGTTTCACCGGTTTGTATTTAGGATCCACATTAAGAGTGTGCTCAGCGAGTTGCCTCGGTACACTAGGCATGTCAGAAGGCTTCCATGCAAAGATGTCCCGATTCTCACGGATGAACTCGATGAGCGCGCTTTCCTATTTCGGATCCAAATTGGTGCTGATACTGAACTGCTTGGACGAATCGCCAGGTACGAAGTCAACAAGCTTAGTCTCAGCGGCTGATGTAAACTTCAGGGCCGGGTCATGCTATGTAGTAGGCTTCTTTAAAGGAGTCATATCCGTCGGATCAACATTATCTTTGTAATACTTGAGTTCTTCGGTACTACAAACCGATTCTGCGTAAGCTACATCTCCTTCTTCGCATTCCAAAGCGATCTTGCGGCTTCCGTGAACCATGATGGTCCCCTTATGACCTGGCATCTTGAGTTGCAAGTAGACATAACAGGGTCGTGCCATGAACTTCGCATAGGCCGGTCTACCGAACAGGGCGTGATACGGGCTTTTGATTTTCACCACCTCGAACGTCAGCGTCTCAGACCGGGAATCGTGATCATCTCCGAAAGCCACTTCTAACGCTATCTTCCCAACGGGGTATGCTGACTTGCCAGGTACCACACCATAAAAACCGTATTTGAAGGCCGGAGTTCCTTATCTGTTAGCCCCATGCGACGAAAGGTCTCATAGTACAGGATGTTAATGCTGCTACCTCCATCCATGAGTACCTTGGTAAACTTATAACCTCCAACCTGGGGTTCCACCACTAATGCTAGCTGACCCGGATTGTCAACCCGGGGAGGGTGATCCTCTCTACTCCATATGATTGGTTGCTCCGACCAGCGCAGATACCGGGGCACGGCCGGTTCAACAGAATTAACTGCCCGCTTCTGGAGCTTCCTATCCCGCTTGTCCAAGCTAGTGGTGAATACATGATACTGCCCACTATTTAGCTGCTTTGGATTGCTCTGGTAACCCGACTGCTGTTGTTGCTGATTGTTACCACCCTGGCTATTCTGATTATGCTAGTTGTTATGCCCGCCCGGGTTACCATTAAATCCTGAACCGGAATTTCCACCACCATGACTCGGTCCAGACCCAGAACCTCCACCAGAGCTGGGGTCATACCGGAAGGCATTGGAATTCTTGAATTCGTGCATGATATAACAATCTTTCCAAAGGTGATTTGTCGGTTCCTCCCTTGTTCCATGCTTTGGACAGGGCTGGTTTAACAGATAGTTCAAGCGTTCCGGATTAGGACTGGGCCCTCCACTGCGATTTTTGCCCTTCCGTCGCTGGCCTCCATTCTGTGCGTTAGTATTGGCCACAAAATCCATGTTGCCATCCGCTTTACGCTTGCCTCCCCCACCGTTTCCAGCTGAGTGATGGTGCTGACCTCTGAAGTTGTCGTTCTTCTTTCCCTTCCCTGTCTTTTCATCATCAGACTCGGGATCCTTGGTACTATCAGAATCAGCGTACTTTACCAAAGCGTCCATGAGGGTTCCCATGTCAGTACGATGGCGTTTCATTCGTCCTAACTTCAACTTCAAAGGTCCAAACCGGCAATTGCCTTCCAAGATTACAATTGCGGTGTCTGCATTGATGCGGTCTGAAGAGTGCAGAACCCGTGAGACCCTGCGAACCCAATGAGTCGTTGACTCTCCTTCCTCCTAGACACATGCAGCTAAATCCACTATTAACATGGGCTGCTTACACGTGTCTTTGAAACTATTGATGAACCGGTCTCTCAGCTGGGCCCATGAACTGATAGAATTGGGCGGCAGGCTTTTTAACCAAGTGCGGGCTGTCCCTTCAAGCATCATGGTAAAATATTTTGCACACGCCGCTTCATCAACATCAAGCATCTCCATGGCCATCTCATAACTCTCCACCCACGTCTCTGGGGGTTGATCCGCCGTGTAGTTCGGCACCTTGCGCGGGCCTTTAAAATCGTTGGACAGGCACACATTGCGTAAAGCAGGGACAAGACAAGGTACTCCCAGGGCACTAGACGTGAGCCCTGGTTCAACCGAAGTGGTGGGACGAACCGGCGTGAACTGATGAGTCTGATACTATGTTGCTAACTCAGCTTCCTTGCGCGCTCGGGCCCGGTCTACCACCTCCTGGGCATCGGGAGCCGGATTGTTGCCGTGGGGTGCTTCACGCCGCGCGTTGCTTGATACAGCTGGTTCCTCCATACGCCTGCAATAACTCTGAGCCGGACGTGGGGTGGAATGAATCCGGTCACGGCTGTATGAGTATGCTTCCTGTTGGATCAAGGCCGTCCTGAGGAGCTCCTTAACCCGGCACGTTTCGATCGCCTGTAATGAATCACCTTCAACCGGAATAGCCTCTAGCCGTGCCGCAGCTGCAACGAGATTATCCATCGGATTGGAGTAGTGACCCGGAGGTGTAGGCGCGGCTTGCGGTACACCAGCATTATGACGAGGCAGATCTATTAAACGGGGTTGAACCGATGCTCCTGCCGCAGGTGCCTCCTCCCGGTTCACTACCGGCGGATTATTGATTCCTGCTTCAGGGGTGTTGAAAAGGTTCCTTCCTTCAAAAACTGAGGGTAACCGAGGTCGGTATTTCCTCCTCATGACTTCCTGTGAGGCGTTCTGGTCCAGCATGAGTGTATAAGCTTGGGCATCCAAAGCGGCCCGTTCCATAGTCATCCTGACCTCTTCTGCTGCCAGATCCGCTTTGGCCTGGGTAATCTGCTCTCTCACCTTTGCGATCTCCGCGTTATGAGCATCCTGATCCACCGGATTAGCCTCCGCCATGAGTGCAGCCAGTGCGTCGAATAGATCTGATAACACTTGAACCGGCGGGCGCACCGAGCCTCCTGCTCCGGCAGCCGTTGCTGCTGCTGAACCAGAAATCATTGCCGCGGCTGTCGATGAGTGAGGTGCTGCCTGTGTACCGGCCATGAATATCCCAACCTGGTTGGGCAGATCGGAGGGGTCCGGAATACTGTCGCCATCGGAACAGCCCCTAATCTGGCCATCTTGTAGCTGATACAATGACTCAGTCTCTCCGGTCGATGACTCGTAGCCAGAGTAAACGACGGTTTCACCACCAGATTCTGATCTGTCCTCATAGCTTCCTCCATGGATGACTCCCACGAAGGCACGCTTCACGGCCGGTTTAACCTGGGCAGGTCGTGCGCGCTGAGCTGTCTCGACGAGGTCGGTGCAGGTGTCCAGCTCAGGGCCCGGTTCACCGGTCTTGCCGATGAAGACATGTATGCCACCAAAGGGGACCCGGTACCCGTACTCAATTGAGCCGGCCTCGGGGCCCCAGCCTGCGTCGTCGATGTAGATCTTGCCGCGACGACTCTTGGTCATCCGACCCACGGTGTATCCCTCGAGTCCTTCAAAGCGGCCCTCCAAGAACTTGAAACCATCGTGCCATAGCCCCACGGTGGGCGCCAACTGACGTGGGCTTGTCACGGCAGATGTCCTAGTGAAATGACTTAGTCGTGGAGCCATCGCAACGGGTTAACTCGAAGGGGTTAAAACGGACAAGGGACACAGGGAGTTTATACTAGTTCGGCCCCTTCGATGAAGGTAAAAGCCTACGTCTAGTTTGTGATGGAATTGATGGGGTTTCGATGACTAGGGAGCAAACAAGCTTCGCCTAGGCCTTGAGTTATTGTTCTCTGTCTTGAACCGCTATCGGGTTGTCCCCTTATATACACGGGTGACACCCGTCGGTTCATAGAGTCCCAATCTCCGGTTTATATTCGTATCCGGGTTGGTCTCTCCCTATTCCTAACTTATGATACAAGTTTATATACACGCCGGTTTACGGCGACAGATACTGAACCGACAACGGCCTTGGGCCTTTGTCTAGCCTCTAGGCTTTAGCACCTTTAGATTACTGATGAAGTCAACCCGGCCCACTTAGGCTGGTTTACGCCCAGCAGTAATATCCCCAACAGGAACCTACTTTTAAAATTAAGATTAAGGATTATGAATGCTATGCTTTATGTGATTTGGGTGCTAGTGTTTCCACGATTACAAAAACTTTGTGTGATGTGCTAGGTTTTTGTGAATTTGATGATTGTTCTTTAAATTTGCATCTTGCTGATTCCACCATTAAGAAACCTATGAGAAGGATTAATGATGTTCTTATTGTTGCAAATAGGAATTATGTGCGAGGAGATTTCATTGTTCTTGATATAGATTGCAACCCTACATGTCCTACCATTCTTGGTAGACCTTTCCTTAGAACAATTGGTGCAATTATTGGCATGAAAGAAGGAAATATTAGATTCCAATTTCCATTTAGGAAAGGCATGGAACACTTTCCTAGGAAGAATATTAAATTTCCTTATGAATCTATTATGAGAGGCACTTATGAATTGCATACCAAAGATGGCAATACATAGATCTATTCTTATTTTATGCCTAGCTAGCGCCATTAAACGATAGCGCTTGTTGGGAAGCAACCCAATTTTATTTTTGTTACTTGCTTTTTGTTCCTGTTTAGTAATAAATAAATCATCTAGCCTCTGTTATGATTGTTTTTTTATGTTTCAATTAGTGTTTGTGCCAAGTAAAGCCTTTAGGATCTTCTTGGATGATAGTTGTTTGATCTTGCTGAAAAAGACATAAACTTTGCACTCACGATTTTTTTAATAAATCACAGAAAAGAGCTTTTTCCTTGATTGTTTTTGCAGTAGATTAATATACAACTTACCCTGATCGTCCTAATTTGGTAGAATATTTGTAGTTCCAGAAGTATTCGAACATTACATATTGCTACAGATTGTTCTGTTTTTGACAGATTCTGTTTTTCGTGTGTTGTTTGCTTATTTTGATGAATATATGAGTAGTATCGGGGGGTATGAACCATAGAGAAGTTGGAATACAGTAGGTTTAACACCAATATAAATAAAGAATGAGTTCATTACAGTACCTTAATGTGGTGTTTATTTTCTTATACTAATGGAGCTCATGAGATTTTCTGTTGAGTTTTGTGTTTGTGAAGTTTTCATGTTTTTGGGTAAAGATTTGATGGATTTTGGAATAAGGAGTGGCAAGAGCCTAAGATTGGGGATGACCAAATCACCCCAAGGTAAAATTCAAGGACAACCAAAAGCCTAAGCTTGGGGATGCCCCGGAAGGCATCCCCTCTTTCGTCTTCGTCTATCGGTAACTTTACTTGATGCTATATTTTTATTCACCACATGATATGTGTTTTGCTTGGAGCGTCTTGTATGATTTGAGTCTTTGATTTCTAGTTTACCATAATCATCCTTGCTGTACACACCTTTTGGGAGAGACACGCATGAATCGGAATTTATTAGAATACTCTATCTGCTACACTTATATCTTTTGAGCTAGATAATTTTGCTCTAGTGCTTCACTTATATCTTTTTAGAGCACAGTTGTGGTTTTATTTTATAGAAATTATTGATCTCTGATGCTCCACTTATATTATTTTGAGAGTCTTTTAGAACAGCATGGTAATTTTCTTTGGTTATAAAATTAGTGCTAATATGATGGGCATCCAAGATGGGTATAATAAAAATTTTCATATAAAGTGCATTGAATACTATGAGAAGTTTGATTGCTTATGATTTGTTGAGATATGAAGATGGTGATATTAGAGTCGTGCTAGTTGAGTAGTTGTGAATTTGAGAGATACTTGTGTTAAATTTTGTGATTCCTGTAGCACGCATGTATGGTGAACCGTTATGTGATGAAGTCGGAGCATGATTTATTTTTTGATTTGTCTTCCTTATGAGTGGCGGTCAGGAACGAGCGATGGTATTTTCCTACCAATCTATCCCCCTAGGAGCATGCGCTTAGTACTTCGTTTCGATAACTGATAGATTTTTGCAATAATTATGTGAGTTCTTTATGACTAATGTTGAGTCCATGGATTATACGCACTCTCACCCTTCCAGCATTGCTAGCCCCTCTAGTACCGTGCAAATTTCACCGGTACCATAAACCCATCATTACCTTCCTCAAAACAGGCACCATACCTACCTATTATGGCTTTTCCATAGCCATTCCGAGATATATTGCCATGCAACTTTCCACCGTTCCGTTTATTATGACACGCTCCATCATTGTCATATTGCTTTGCATGATCATGTAGTTGACATTGTATTTGTGGCAAAGCCACCGTTCATAATTATTTCATTGCACATCCCGGTATACCGCTGGAGGCATTCACATAGAGTCATATTTTGTTCTAAGTATTGAGTTGTAAGTAAATAAATGTGTGACGATCTTCATTATTAGAGCATTGTCCCAGTGAGGAAAGGATGATGGAGACTATGATTCCCCCACAAGTCGGGATGAAACTCCGGACGAAAAAAAGAGGCCATAAAAAAGAGAGAAAGGCCCAAAAAAGAGAGAAGGGGCAATGCTACTATCCTTTTTCCACACTTGTGCTTCAAAGTAGCACCATGATCTTCATGATAGAGAGTCTCCTATGTTGTCACTTTCATATACTAGTGGGAATTTTCATTATAAGAACTTGTCTTGTATATTCCAATGATGGGCTTCCTCCAAATGCCCTAGGTCTTCGTGAGCAAGCGAGTTGGATGCACACCCACTTAGTTTCTTTTTGAGTTTTCATACACTTATAACTCTAGTGCATCTGTTGCATGGCAAACCCTACTCACTCACATTAATATCTATTGATGGGCATATCCATAGCCCGTTGATACGCCTAGTTGATGTGAGACTATGTTCTCCTTTTTGTCTTCTCCACAACCCCCATTCTATTCCACCTATATTGCTATGTCCATGGCTCACACTCATGTATTGCCTGAAGATTGAAAAAGTTTGAGAACATCAAAAGTATGAAACAATTTCTTGGCTTGTCGTCGGGGTTGTGCATGATTTAAATATATTGTGTGATGAAGATAGAGCATAGCCAGACTATATGATTTTGTAGGGACGGCTTTCTTTGGCCATGTTATTTTGAGAAGACATGATTGCTTTGTTAGTATGCTTGAAGTATTATTATTTTTATGTCAATATTGAACTTTTGTTTTGAATCTTTTGGATCTGAACATTCATGCCACAATAAAGAAAATTACATTGATAATTATGTTAGGTAGCATTCCACATCAAAAATTCTGTTTTTATCATTCACCTACTCGAGGACGACAGGAATTAAGCTTGGGGATGCTTGATACGTCTCCAACTTATCCATAAATTTTTTATTGTTCCATGCTATTATATTATCTGTTTTGGATGTTTAATGGGCTTTAATATGCTCTTTTATATTACTTTTGGGACTAACCTATTAACTGGAGGCCTAGTGCCAGTTTCTGTTCTTTTTCCTATTTTAGTGTTTCGCAGAAAAGAAATACCAAACGGAGTCAAACGGAATGAAACCTTCGCGATGATCTTTCTTGGACCGAAAGCAATCCTGAAGACTTGGAGTTGAAGTCTGGAACGCCATGAGGCGGCCACGAGGCAGGAGGGCGCGCCCAGGTGGGTAGGCGCGCCCCCCACCCTCGTGGGCCCCTCGTAGCTCCACCGACGTACTTCTTTCGCCTATATATACTCTTATACCCTAAAAACATTAGGGGGAGCCACGAAACCACTTTTCCACCGCTGCAACCTTCTATACCCATGAGATCCCATCTTGGGGCCTTTCCCGGCAATCTGCCAGAGGGGGAATCGATCAAGGAGGGCTTCTACATCAACACCATAGCCTATCCGATGAAGCGTGAGTAGTTTACCACAGACCTTTGGGTCCATAGTTATTAGCTAGATGGATTCTTCCCTCTCTTTGATCCTCAATACAAAGTTCTCCTCGATGTTCTTGTAGATCTATTCGATGTAATACTCTTTTGTGGTGTGTTTGCCGAGATCCAATGAATTGTGGATTTATGAACTTGATATCCATGAATATTATTTGGTTCTTCTCTAAATTCTTATATGCATGATTTGATATCTTTGCAAGTCTCTTCGAATTATCGGTTTAGTTTGGCCTACTAGATTGATCTTTCTTGCAATGGGGGAAGTGCTTAGCTTTGGGTTCAATCTTGTGGTGTCCTTTTCCAGTGACAGTAGGGGCAGCAAGTGTGACGCCCCCGATTCAATCGTACACTAATCATGCACGCAAATGTGTACGATCAAGATCAGGGACTCACGGGAAGATATCACAGCACAACTCTAAAACATAAATAAGTCATACAAGCAACATAATACAAGCCAGGGGCCTCGAGGGCTCGAATACAAGTGCTCGATCACAGACGAGTCAGCGGAAGCAACAATATCTGAGTAGAGACATAAGTTAAACAAGTTTGCCTTAAGAAGGCTAGCACAAACAGGGATACAGATCGAACGAGGCGCAGGCCTCCTGCCTGGGATCCTCCTAACTACTCCTGGTCGTCGCCAGCGGGCTGCACGTAGTAGTAGGCACCTCCGGTATAGTAGGAGTCGTCGACGGTGGTGTCAGGATCCTGGGCTCCAACATCTGGTTGCGACAACCAAAAGAAAGGAAAGGGGGAAAAGGGGGGAGAAAGCAACCGTGAGTACTCATCCAAAGTACTCGCAAGCAAGGAGCTACACTACATATGCATGGATATATGTGTAAGGGGCCATATCAGTGGACTGAACTGCAGAATGCCAGAATAAGAGGGGGATATCTAATCCTGTCGAAGACTACGCTTCTGGCAGCCTCCGTCTTGCAGCATGTAGAAGAGAGTAAACTGAAGTCCTCCAAGTAGCATCGCATAGCATAATCCTACCCGGCGATCCCCTCCTCGATGCCCTGTTGGAGAGCAATCACCGGGTTGTATCTGGCACTTGGAAGGGTGTGTTTTATTAAGTATCCGGTTCTAGTTGTCATAAGGTCAAGGTACAACTCCGGGTCGTCCTTTTACCGAGGGACACGGCTATTCGAATAGATTAACTTCCCTGCAGGGGTGCACCACATAACCAAACACGCTTGATCCCATTTGGCCGGACACACTTTCCTGGGTCATGCCCGGCCTCGGAAGATCAACACGTCGCAGCCCCACCTAGGCACAATAGAGAGGTCAGCACGCCGGTCTAAACCTAAGCGCACAGGGGTCTGGGCTCATCGCCCTTAGCACACCTGCACGTTGCGAACGCGGCCGGAAGCAGATCTAGCCCCCTTAATACAAGAGCGAGCTTACGATCCAATGCGGCGCGCGCCACTCAGTCGTTAACGTCACGAAGTGCTTCGGCTGATACCACGACGCCGAGTGCCCATATCTTTCCCGCATAGTTGGTTAGTGCGTATAGGCCAGTAGCCAGACTCAGATCAAATACCCAGATCTCGTTAAGCGTGTTAAGTATCCGCGAACGCCGACAGGGCCAGGCCCACCTCTCTCCTAGGTGACCTCAACCTGCCCTATCGCTCCGCCTCAAGTAACCATCGGGCCGTCGGGAACCCAGGCCCACCTCTACCGGAATGGAGCCACCTGCCCCTTCAGCCCCCATCTCCGAACAGTATCACAGGTAATGTAACAGTGTAAGGTATATAGTATATGCCCGTGATCACCTCCCGAAGTGATCACGGCCCAGTAGTATAGCATGGCAGACGGACAAGAGTGTATGGCCACTGATGGAACACTAGCATCCTAAACTAAGCAGGTAGGATTGCAGGTAAAGGTATCAACAGTAGTATCAAAGACAGGCTATGCATCAGGATAGGAATAACGAAAGCAGTAACATGCTACACTACTCTAATGCAAGAAGTATAGAGGAGAGTAGGCGATATCTGGTGATCAAGGGGGGGGGCTTGCCTGGTTGCTCTGGCAAGAGAGAGGGATCGTCAACTCCGTAGTCGAACGGGGCAGCAGCAGCGTCGGTCTCGGTGTCTAGCGGAAGAAGAGGGGGAAGAAACAACGAATATTTAAGCAAGCAGATGCATAGTGATGCATGACATGACAAGTAACGGCGTTAGAGGTGCCCTAACGCGGTATGGGATGATACCGGTGAAGGGGGGAAACATCCGGGAAAGATTTCCTGGGGTTTCGCGTTTTCGAGCAGAGGAGCCGGAGGGGGAAAAGTTGCGAGTTTGATATGTTAGGAATGTGTAGCGGACGAACGGGCTGCGTATCCGGGTTCGTCTCGTCGTTCTGAGCAACTTTCATGTTGAAAATATTTTAATCCGAGTTACGGATTAAAAGTTATGATTTTCTAAAGATTTTATTAATTTCTGGTATTTAATTAATTATTTAAATTAATTCAAAAATGAATTAATGACATCAGCATGATGTCATGCTGACGTTAGCAGTCAACAGAGTTGACTGGGTCAAACTGACATGTGGGTCCAGTGGGACCCACCTGTCATACACTGTTTAGATTAATTAGGTTTTAGTTAAACTAATTACTATTTAATTAAACTAACTAGTTAATTAGACTAATTAAACAAGATTAATGAACTTAATTAATTCACTTATTGATTAATTAATCAATGTAATTATTAATTAACTAACTAATTAAATAATTAATTATTTTTAATTAATTTTTTTAATAAAGTTCTGGGGCTGGGCCCCGTTTGTCATAGGCCCTAGGGCCAAACGGGTGCGGGTGCTACCGGGAAACAGGCACGGGCGGGGGCACCCGTCGAGGTTGACCCAGGTGCGGCAGACGGAACCCAGGGGCGCCGGACCCGGGCGCCGACGGGGTCGCAGTTCGCGGCGGCGGCGAGCGCAGGGGACGGCGGCGCGCGGGCGTGTGCCCGAGGCCACCAGGGGAGGTAGGCTTCGGTGAGCCGTGGAGCAGCGGCGGATGGGGGCCGGCGCGGCCGCGTGGAAGCAGGCGCGGCCCAGCGGTTCGAGGCTGCAGCAGCAGCCGTGCTGCAGTGGCGGGGGAGGAGGTTAGGGGTGCGAGGGGCCGGTGGCCAGGGACGGGGCGGAGCGGCGCCGTGGCAGAGCGAGGCGGGGCTCGGGCGCGCGTGCGTGGGGCACACCGGGCGGGGCGAGCAGCAGCTTAGCGGCGATGGCGAGCGCGGACCACGGAGTCGTGGCCCTGGGCAGACGAGGCCCAGGCGGGCGCGTAGGCGGTAAGGAGAGGCCGGAGGAGGCCACGGCGACGGGCGCGCGCGGAGGAGCTCGTCGGGGCAGTCGGGAGCGGCGACGTGCAACAAAGAGGGGGAGAGGGAGGAAGCTCACGATGGGGTGCAGGGTCTAAGGCAGCGGGGGTCGGGGTGGAGCTCCTGCGGCGGCGACGGGGAGCACCGGCGACGAAGAGGACCGTGGCGATGGCGTCCGGCGATGGGTCGCAGGAGGGGTTCGAGCGGCGCGGTCGATCCCACGAGGGAGAGGCGCGAGAGATCCGGGGATGGCCGCGGGCACCGGGGCGCCGACGAAGTGCGGCGGGGTGGCACGCGGCATCGGCGGGGTCGGGGGCGCAGTTGCCCCGATCCCGATCCAGACAGGGAAGGAGGGAAGCAAGGCGTGGGGGGATTGGGGTTGACCGATCTAGGTCACATGGGAGTGGGGGATATGGGGGCGCCGGCTGGGCTCTTGCCCAGTTGGGCTGGTGGCCTGCTGGGCCGAAGCCCGGGGGGTTTGTTTCCTTCTTTTTTTAGATTTAGTTCTGTTTATTTTATTTTCTATTTAGTATAGTTTTATAAAATATAAATTAGTTTCTAAATTAGTGTTACCACATATTCTAATGCC
Source organism: Aegilops umbellulata (assembly GCA_032464435.1). Taxonomy (NCBI): domain Eukaryota; kingdom Viridiplantae; phylum Streptophyta; class Magnoliopsida; order Poales; family Poaceae; genus Aegilops; species Aegilops umbellulata. The sequence continues at coordinate 6,669,622 of CP136059.1, forward strand.
ACAAAAACTTGGGCAACTAGATAAAATAGTTTAACATTTTATTAATTGGAAAAACATTTAATTAATTGTTTTCCTACTGTTTTGTTTACTTTAGGACAATCGAACACTTTCAACGAGGTTGGTTTCTCCACTAATATTACTTATGAATTATTTTTCACATCCAAAACATTTTAGTTTTATCATCCGAAAACTTTACGGTTTGACTCGGTTTTTCAATTTAAATTCGAGCGGGATTTGAATCACCGCGAGATTAACATCAGTAATCATGGTGACGTGGCGTCATTAGGAGAGGGTTACTGCAGCGGCATTTCTTTTATTTACATCGCATCTTGTTTACTATTTTGCAATCTTTACTTTCCAATCTATACAAAAAAAATACCAAAAATATTTACTTTACTATCTTTATTAGATCTCACTTTTGCGAGTGGCCGTGAAGGGATTGACAACCCCTTTATCGCGTTGGTTGCAAGGTTCTTGATTGTTTGTGCAGGTACTAGGTGAGTTGTGCATTGTCTCCTACTGGAATTATATGTTGGTTCTCAAAAACTAAGGGAAATACTTACGCTACTTTGCTGCATTACCCTTTCCTCTTCAAGGAAAAACCAACGCATGCTCAAGAGGTAGCAGCGCTACCGAGCTGCTACCGCGGAAGAAGGCCGATATGCGAGCGGGGAGGCCTTGCTCGGTTGCTGCCGCTGAAGAAGGCCGAGAGGCGATGGGCGGCGGCGCTGCTTGGCCGCTGGCGCTGAAGAAGGCCAGGAGGGGAGGGGTGGCGCCGCTCCCAGGCCGCTGCCGCAGGAGAAAGCGGGGACGGGAGGGGCAGCATAACTCCCAGGCCACCGGCGCGGAAGAAGGTTCGAAGGGGAGGGGCGGCGGCGCTCCCAGGCCGCTGCCGCAGAAGAAGGCGGTGAGGGGAGGGGCGGTGGCGCTCCCAGGCCGCTGCCGCGGAAGAAGGCGGCGAAGGGATGGGCGACCGCGCTCCCAGGCCGCTGCGGCGGTAGAAGGCGGGGAGGGAAGGGGCGGCGGTGCTCTGGTAGGGGATGTGCAGGATAAGTTGGGTGTTATTAGAATAAGACTCTTAAGGGGTGTTATCATAATAGACCCATCCTATATATATATTGTGTGTGTGTTGGATCAAAATACACACCATAGTAGCTTCTGTTTTTATCTCATAAATAAATATTATTTAGAAAGGAAAATGGTAGCCATTGTAAAAGAAAAACAACCAAACATGAAACATCATATAAATAATAGAATTACTGAAAACCATATTAGTCGTCTTCTTCTTTTGATTGTTGGCGGCTCGTCGCAACTTGAAAATCATAGTAAAAGAAAGAGATCATCACCATACAATGTTTTGAAGATCACAAGAGCCACTCGATCACTAGCAACAAGATCTAATAAACAACAAGGAAACATTGATTGGGCATCACCCTCGCACATCACATGCTTATAATCCTTCAGCGCCAATTCAGAGGGTTCGGAACACCGGATATCCACCTTGAACGAAACGTACAAAGAAGTCGAAGTAGAGGCATCAAGAGCCAGACAATAGTTTACCTTCATTGACACATCAAAAGATAAGATTCAGAAGAGCACACCGATCTGATAACATCTATACTCAGACCACTTATGTGCCCTTCATTGACGCCAAATCAGACATCTATGAAAGTAGAGAGAGAGAGAGAGGCTGAGAGACCTCATTTCAACACACCAACGCTGAAAACACCACATCAATGCTAAATGGAACCGTAAGTCAAAGGAAAACCAAGACATAAAAAAATTAAGAACAACAAGAGGGGCAGATCTCCAATCCTCTGGTTGCTAATGAAGCCGATGCACAAAAGATAGGAGAGGAACTAAGCCCGCGCCATGGAAGTAACCCTACTTGGTTGCTACTCTTTCTTCTCCTATGAGAGTTCATGCAAGCAAGTAGTCAGTCGTGTTGAATTTATATGTATTTTTAAGAAAAGACACTCAAAAGCATCTAGGGTTGTGCAATGCATAGGAAACAAGACATGGCACAAAATGACTAGTAGAAGTAAATTTACATTGAAATATATATTGGCCATGTTCTTCCTTCGACTTGTTGGATGCTAAACATGGTTCAACTATTTCCTTCTTGCCAACCTTTGTGTTTTTTCTTCGCCTTGTCTTGGCTACTAGTTTTTTCATACTCGGAGGCTCGTATCATGTAACAGGAAATTTAATGGTAAATGTTTCAAATCGGGTGACCGCTCCCGCTTCTATCGGCCGCATCCATTGCTTGCCACCTGTCTCATCCCATGCATCCAAAAAACCACCTTTACCCTATCCTTATTCTTGTAAGAAGCCTTTGAACTACTTGGTTATGCTCCTGCGCACAACCCTATCATCTCCTTTGTCCTCTACGTCACCTACCTCCTCCTTTGCTGCAAGCCTACAACAAGGCTTACCTGCAGCTGCTCGGAGGGCCATCGTCTACCTTCACAACCTCACATACGTGGTTCTACATCCCATGATGCAGCAAGACGAGTTGTTGCAGGAGGGGGAGCCGGCATTCTACAAACATTAATGTAGATGATGCGAAGCCGCTCGTGTAGTACAAGTTGTCCTATGAGGGACGGTCGACAATGTTGCAAGTGGTAGACTCATGCTACTAGGAACAAAAAGACACATGCAACGGCGAGCATGGGTGCATGTGCTACGAAAGAAGGTGGCGACAACTATTGCAAGCGTGGAGACACATGTGATTTCTGCTGCGTGTAGCAATGTCTACCAGGGATGGCGAGAGGAGAGGGACGAATATGCAGGGTTGATCTGATGGCTCATGGAGATGAAATTAGACGGTGTGAGAGGCAGTCTGTCGGCCTCCACATCGTTATCCAAATTTAATTAGTCCCTATTTTTAGATCCAGAATTTAATTAGCTCCGTTTTCTAGAAACATAAATTAGTAACTAGTTCCTTGTTACATGGATTGTCCGTTCGCATGGATATGCTCACTCGTAAGGTCATGGTCAATGTACAACACTAGGAGTATATTTTTACATGCTGATGTGTTGAGTGAAAAATCTGAAAAGACAGGTTATTTTATACATGTTTATTCAAGCTCGTGTGTATGCTTCACTTTGTATATGTGATAAGGCCACCAAATAGACTATAAATTTGGTGTGGCAAGGTAATTAAGAGGAAAAAGGTAGTTTGGTGACCTCGGGAAGAATTGACGCTAAGCTCATACCTAGACGAAAACATAGTTTTGTTTGACAATAATACGACTTTATTTCTCAAACAATAGATAGGTCATTTACAAGCATATGAGAAACAGAGACTGGAGGGGTAGAATCCAAAATTGAGGAAGCTCTAGAACTGAAGCAAAGCTTTGCTAAATAATATGCTATCTCGTTTGCTTCATGGAAGCAATGATCACACAAAACAGTCCCAAAATCATTAGCAAGGTTATGGCATTTCCTTACTGTCATAGCTTCATTAGCAAGGTTATGTACTATCTGATTCAACAATCCCTCGGGTACCTCTCACGTTTGCTGCCAGATAGAGCCCATTGCGGGTAGCACTCAATTCTACACAATCAACATTGTTAACATGTGGTAAAAACTAGTTAGCTGCAGCCAAATTCCCCTTATCATCACATGCAACAGCTCTTGTGCCACCCGATTGCGTGTCATGATGAAATACAACGTCCACATTGATCTTAGGGAAACCATGAGGTGGTCTCTTCCACATGTGATCATGCTTTCGAACTAGTTGATTGGGAGTCGCTACTCGTATAAAGTTTCTGGTCACTACTTTGATAGAAACGCTTGTACGATATGGCGACCGGATAGTGTCACCATTGACAAATTGGCGCTGTTGCCACCAGATATACCTTGCTGCAACGACAATCAACTCCGCCATTGGTAGGTCTCCACGGTTTGCTTGGTTTCTTTCTAAAAATTTCATAGCAATAGAACCAGTGTGATCTTCCGTCATTGCCTTCATAATGAGTTCATGCAAGCCTAGGGCAGCCCAAACTTTCAGCGATCTAGTGCAAGTGAACAAGCAATGATGTATATCCTCCAACCCATTTTTGCACATCGGGCATTGGCCATTAACAGGAATATGGCGACTAGCTAGCACGCCGTAACCTGGAAGTACTCTACTCAGTAGCTTCCATACAAAATGTTTGATGTCACTAGGGTCTATAAGACGCCATGTATCCTTCCAAATTTCATTTACTTGAATGCTTCCGGTACCATCAGTAAGTGATGTTCGTTGACCATATCGATGATCAAACTCCACATGATATGAAGATCGCTATGAGAAATGTCTGGACCTTGTGTGGTTCCATGCAACAAAGTCCTCTACAATATCAACCCCAAGAGGGATTTGCAGAATTCTATTGACATCCACTGAGCTAAAAAATAGAAGATATGAGTTCCTCGTCCCATTTACCAGTATGTGGGTCGGTCAATGCCTCCATGTTCGCTAGTAAGGTTTGTCCCCTTGTTTGTGATGCCCGGATAATTAAGCTATAGTGAACCTCTGCTAATGATGCCACGTCACCTCGGTTACTATTGATAAACTTGCGTTAGTTTAAAACAGATTCAATTAAATTTGGATTAAAGTCAAGCGATGAAAGTTTTCAAATATTAAAACTAAAATGTTCGGGTAATGCCAAATAATGCATAGGTAATTATGGTGGAAAAACCACACTTTTATAAAATGTTTGAATACTCTAAAATAAATAAAACAGTAGCTGCAAACATTTATTAAATGCTTTTAATTAAATAAACAAATGTCACTATTTAATTAATGTACCAAATTAATTATGGCAGTGGCATATTTATTTAATACTAATTATAATTTATAAAACTAAAATGAAAAGAAATTAAAAGAAAACAAAAGAGAAAGATAAATAAAAGGAAAGAGCCCCCCCCCCCCCCCCACTATTTTTTTTCACTAGGCCTAGCCCACCCGAGCTGGCCCACCTACCACCCCTGTTCCCCCGACCCGGACCGCTACACATGCCCGTCCCCGCCGGACCAGCCTCGCCGGCGACGCCCCGACGAGGATTAGGCAGCCGCGCCCCCTGGCCTCCTCGATCCCTTCCCCCGCTCTCATCCACCCCCGCTCGCTCCCCCTCGCCCTTTGAGCCTCCCTCCTCCTCAGATCTGCCCCCTCGCCGAGCAGCCCATGCGCCCGTCGCCGGCCACGACGAGACCCCGCCTCGGCCGCCACTGCCTCGTCGTCGTCCCTGTCGATCTACACCACGACGACCTCCCCGGCGCTTGAGAATACGTACTTGAGCTCCATCATCGTCGTCTTTTTCACCCTCGACAAAGGGATCGAGCTAGGAGGCCCCGTTCGCCCACCATCGCCATCATCGTCCTCGCATACACCGTCGTCCGTCGCCAGATGTCGCTGCTCCGGGCTATCCCCGACCTCCTCGAGCTCGCCCACGGCCTCAACGAGAGCTCCTCTGCCAAATCTCCCCTTCCCCCTTTGATTCGTCGCCGTTTGCCGTCGTCCCCGTGCTCGGCCGTCCTCGTCTATGGCCGCGCTGGAGCTTCTGAGTACACGCACGCGCCTGTGCCTGCTCCTGCCTGTGGCCGCGCCCTGGCTGCGCCCCGCGCGCACCCGCGCTGCTACTCCCATGCGCCTACCTGCGCTCGCCCACGACTGCTGCTTGGCCGCTGCCCTGCTGCCTCTACTGGCTGCTTTTGCACTACTGCCGTTGGCGCTGCTGCTGCTACATGTTGCTGCTAGCGCCGCTGCTCCCCTGGCCGCACTCGCCTTCGCCCGGCCGCGCTCCTGCGTGTGCCCGCAGCCACCCGCACGCTTGCGGCCCTGCCTGCTGCTTTTCTGCTACTCATTACTACTACTGCTTAAGCTAGCCACTGCCTTGTTGCTGCGTTTTTGCTGCTGCTACTGATGGCAATGGCCGCCGTGGATGTGCGCCCATGCGTACTGGCCATGGCACCACAACTGTGGCACAACCACTGGATGTGAGGTCGGCCCTTGCTTAGTAGGTTAGTTTTGCTTAGGATTAACTTGTTGATTACTTGGTGCATAGAAAATGACATGTGGGACCACCTCGGTTAATTAACATTTTGTTAAACTAAAGTAAATGACAATATGGACCCGCTTACACTATTCGTATATTGACCAGTCAATCTTTGACTGGGTCAAACCAACCCCAATGGCCCCACTGTCATACATTGTGGCTGGAATAGCACTAGGTAACAAAAGTATATTCTATTCTTAATTCGAATTAATAATAAATCCAGGAAACATTAAACTTTAGAAAATCATATAAAATAATCTGTAACTCGGATGAAATTAATTTGTACATAAAAGGTGCTCAAAACGACAAGACGAATCTGAATACACGGTCCATTCGTCCGCCGCACGTCTCTAGCATAGCGAACCTGCAACCGTCCCCCTCTGGTCTGTCTGTCCGATAAGGCAAAACACCGGGGATACTTTCCGGGATGTTTTCCCCCTTCGCCAGTAGCACCTACTACAGTGTTAGGTCCCTCTAGCACCGCGTATTGCCATGTTATGCTTTGTGGTGTGATGTTTGCTCCGTATTTACTGTTTCTTCCCCCTCTTCTTCTCCGATAGACTTGAAGACTGACGCCCCTGCTGCCCCCGATCGACTACGGTGTTGATGACCCCTCCTTCTTGCCAGTGCAACCAGGCAAGCCCCCCCTTGATCACCAGATATCGCCTATTCCTTCTCTCTACTGCTTGCATTAGAGTAGTGTAGCATGTTACTGCTTTCGGTTAATCCTATTCTGCTGCATAGCCTGTCTTTGCTACTACTGTTGTTACCTTTACCTGCAATCATAAATGCTTAGTATAGGATGCTAGTATTTCATCAGTGGCCCTACATTATTGTCCGTCTGTCATGCTATACCATCGGTCGTGATCACTCGGGAGTTGATCACGGGTATATACTTATATACGTAATATATGATACATATGGTGACTAAAGTCGGGTCGGCTCGTAGAGCACCCGCGAGTGATTCACGGATTCGGGGCTGAAAGGACATTTGTCCCGACGGCCCTCTGGGTGGATCTTTGTGGCGGAGCCACAAGGCAGGCTGAGACCACATAGGAAAGAGGTGGGCCTAGCGCTGGTCGGCGTCTGCGGTTACTTCATAATAACACGCTTAACGAGATCTTGGTATTTGATCTGAGTTGGGTCGTTGACCTTATGCGCACTAACCGACACGTGGGACAAGATATGGGCAACCGGCGTCGTGGTATCAGCCGAAGCCTTCGTGACGTCAGCGACTGAGCGACACGCGCCGGATTGGACTGGAACGCCTGCTCTTGTATTAGGGAGCCTAGGTCTGCTTCCGGCCGCCCATGCAACGTGTAGGTGTGCAATGGGCGATGGGCCCAAACCCCCGCGCCATAGGATTTAGACCGACGTGTTGATCTCTCTATTGTGCCTAGGTAGGGCTGCGACGTGTTGATCTTCCGAGGTCGGGCATGACCCAGGAAAGTGTGTCCGGCCAAAGGGGATCGAGCGTGTCGGGTAATGTGGTGCACCCCTGCAGGGAACTTGATCTATTCGAATAGCCGTGTCCACGGTAACAGGCGACCTGGAGTTGTAACTTGACCTTATGACAACTAGAACCAAATACTTAATAAAACACACCCTTCCAAGTGCCAGATATAACCCGGTGATCGCTCTCACACAGGGCAACGAGGAGAGGATCGCCGGATAGGATTATGCTAGGCGATGATACTTGGTGAACTTACCATCTACTCTCTTCTACATGCTGCAAGATGGAGGCTGCCAAAAGCGTAGTCTTCGATATGATTAGCTATCCCCCTCTTATTCTGGCATTCTGCGGTTCAGTCCACTGATATTGCCCATTTACACAGATACCCATGCATATGTAGTGTAGATCCTTGCTTGCGAGTACTTTGGGCTTTTCTCCCTCTTTCCCCCCTTTACTTTCTTCCTGGTTGTCGCAATCAGATGCTAGAGCCCAGGAGCTAGGCGCCACCGTCGACGATGACTCCTACTACACCCAGGTGCCTACTACTACGTGCAGGCCGTTGACGATGACCAAGAGTAGTTTAGGAGGATCCCAGGCACGAGGCATGCGCGTCTTTCGATCTGTATCCCAGTTTGTGCTAGCCATCTTATGGCAACTTGCTTAACTTATGTCTGTACTCAGATATTGTTGCTTCCGCTGACTCGTCTATGATCGAGCACTTGTATTCGAGCCCTCGAGGCCCCTGGATTGTAATATGATGCTTGTATGACTTATTTATGTTTTTAGAGTTGTGTTGTGATATCTTCCCTTGAGTCCCTGATCTCGATCGTACATGTTTGCGTGCATGATTAGTGTACGATTGAATCGGGGGCGTAACATTGTTGTGATCACCTTCCTTGAAACACTAGACGGAATCCAAGGATCTTGCCAGATATTTACCTTTGATCCATTCCCAACTCTCCACAAACATCCCAATTAATAGAAACCCTCCATCTCAGATCATCGCATGGCTAGTATTACTTTTCTTTGTTGAAAGGTAAGATATGGACAACAATCATGTAAGGTTAATATGGACTTTTCCCTTTATACAAATAAGGAAGGAAATTATGATGTCATTAAAGCATGGTGCTAAACTAGGAAATATATCATGCAAAGTGCTAAAACTTCCACGCCATTTTTCTACATGATAATTATTATTTTCGAGCTTGGTTGTGTTCTTTTATAAGATTTTGTAGTTCCCCTTCACTGTAAGGCACCTAGTGACAAGTTCTCCTCCACTCCAAACTCTACTGGACAGATTTAATGGTGAAAACAGATTTTTAATCACAAATTTTATTTAAGAGAAAGCATTTTTACGTCCTAAAAACCAAAAAGATTCAGCTGATGTCCGATTGATGTGGCAAGATGGGTGATAATAAGGCGTTTGGACCATATGACTTCATGTCACACATGTGACACCTATCATTTGAGATTATATATTATAGTCGTACGTGACTATTATATATGGAAGTAAAACAGACAAATCCATCATGTGTCTCCTTTAAGCACACTGTTGAAAGCCCCCACACAAAAAACACTGTTGAAAAGAGAGGGTAAAAGATCATTTCAATATTCCTTAAAAAATAGTTTCTAATGAAAGGACAGTTCACATTAAACATTACACTTACCTCGTAAGAGGGACCATCTTGATAAAAGTAAAAAAGCTTAGCAACAAGGGCTAAATACCTATGTACAAAGGGTTTATTTGCTAAGCCTTTCATTCACTTACAATCTCATAGCACCTATGGATTGCAAGAGGCCTAGAGCGTGTGGCGAGTGACGCCGTTTTGTCTTGGTAGATGTGCGTGTAGTATGTGAGCGTGCGCATTTTCCTGACAACTTCAGAAGCGAAAGAGAAGAGAAAAAGAAGTACAGAAGGAGTAGTTGTACAGTTTAGTATCGCCCAACAGTGTTGCCACACGTAGAGCAACTTCAACACGTGGACCCATTTCATCCGTGCGTGTTTGTTTGGATCCACGTGAACAGAAATCATTGCCCAACGCATCTTTTTGTCCGCGTGGACTCATTTCAGTCTCAAATTTGGGACGCGTTTGGGTCGGAGGCGGATAAAAAGCGAATGCTCTGTGTGTCCTCTTCATCCGCTACATGCGAGGCTGGCCCACCTGTCACAGTCCCACCACCTCCCACCTATCTCTTCTTTTTTCTCTATGCAGCCCATGAGGCCCCATGCACCAATGCCGGCGGCCGGCCTAGCCTCGCCTCGCCTCCCCCATGCCCCGACCATCGCAACTACTAGAGTCGGAGCGCCGCCACCTCCCTCACGCCTGACGGGCTATCCTGGCCACGCTCGCCCGGCCTCATCGAGCTCGCGCCGCACTCGCCCCGTCGCTGCTGCTGGAGCAGGAGCGCCCCCACTTCCCCCGTGCGCGGTGCCCAGTTTGCGCTCCTGGTCACCCAACGTTCAAGCTCCGTCGCACGGGTCAGCTGGCGGCTGCGCGCTTCGTGAAGTGCGTGCAGTGGCGCGACGCGGATGCACGGCCTGGAGCGGGCGCGAGTGCGAGCACGAGCGGTGGCGGGCATGCGCGAGGCGAGCACGGGCGGGGGCGGGCGTGAGAACGAGCTCTCGAGGCGCGCACGAGCGGGAGCAGGCACGGGCACGCGCACAAGCAAGGGCAGGTGTGTGCGCGAGCATAAGCGGGAGCGGCCGCGGATGAGGCGAGCACGAGAACAAGCACGAGCAGGCGCGCGAGGCGACCACGGGCTTCACTCCAGCTAGCGGCGGCCTCCCGAGCCATGAGCACGCGGCGAGTGAGAGCACCGTGACGGGGCGAGGGGGGCTTCTCTCAAGCGAGCTACTACTGCTGGGCGAGTAGCAGCGCGGAGCTGCGGGGCGGGAGCAGCAGCGACTGAGCGGAGTGTCACGCCTCCGGCTACGTCGGCGGACATCGAGTCGTCTGGTCTTGGCAACCCAGACGATTGTGCAGGATCCAGCTATCAGGTGACCTGCGATTCAGGATGAGGAAGCTCGGTAAGCTGGCTGGTGGCCCCAGGGACCACCTGTAAGTGTGTGTGTGTGTGTGTGTGTGTGTGAATTGTATAATAGTGGCTGAGACCGTGCAAGTGAGCAGGCCTTGATTAGTCTCAGAACTCTCTCTCGTTCTCCGAACCTCATCCCCTGCTACCTCCTCCGCCCTCTGTATCTCCGATCCCTCATCCCAAACTCTCATGTATCCTGGTGATGTTGGAATAGATGATTTGGGACATCACAAATTGGTAATCAGAGCCTAGATCGCTCCGCTCGCTCTCGCGAATCCGAAATCGAATCGTAAAATTCCACCGCGAAAGGTGCCTTGATTTGCTTTGGCGAATCGGCCCGAAATCCTGAGCGGGGTTGAGTTGATTCGGGAAGAGCCGCGACGGCACCGTCGAAGCCCTCTGCCCAGACCGCTTTGATTTTGGATCGAATGGAGGGCCTTCAAAAATCGGGGAGGGGATTTTGGCGAAATTTGACGTGATGACGACTGAGGTGAAGGCGATTGGGAAGGACGTCGGTGATTTGCGCCGGCAGATCGACGACTTCGGCGAGGATTTGGACGACGTCAAGCGCCGCCTTGGTGAATCGACCAAGTCCATGCCGTCGCTCGCGGCGCACGCCTCTGGACCTTCGCTCGTCATCCCAACCACTAGAAAGGCCCCCTTACTGGCCAATAGCGGTGGCGCTCCGCTACTGGATACACCACAACAGCCGCCTGCATATGTCGCTGCACCGCCCTCACTACAACAAATGCCAGAGTATGATGGATACAGTGCTCGTCCTCCTCGTATGGATTTTCCTAAATTTCAAGGAGAAGCACCACAACTATGGATTGATAAGTGCCTCACATATTTCGAGCTCTACAAAACACCGGCACATCATTGTGTGAGCCACGCCAGTTTGTACTTGGAAGGGCACGCGGCGATGTGCTCAAATTTCTGACCGCGATAAGATCTTTACCAGCCACATCTGGCGTGATTTGTTCAAGGCAGTGGGCACCAAATTGCACTATAGTACAGCGCATCACCCGCAAACTGACGGGCAGAGCGAGCGTGTTAACCAGTGTGTCGAGCAGTATCTGCGTTGTGTTGTCCAGGACCGCCCCAAGACCTGGCGTCGATGGCTTGCAATGGCAGAATTTTGGTACAATACCAGCCACCACTCCTCCTTGGGATGCTCGCCATTCCGCGCCCTCTACAAGACCGAGCCGAACTTCGGTGGCATGCCCAACATTGCCGTCGACTCGTCATCGCAGGTGGCGGACACTGCAGCTGATTATCAAGAGCATACAGAATTGCTACGGGCGCATCTTCTCCGAGCCCAGCAGCGCATGAAGTCTCAGGCGGACAGGCATCGCACCGAGCGTCAGTATTCCGTCGGCGAGCAAGTTCTTCTGAAGCTGTAGCCCTACGCGCAGCACTCCGTGGTGAATCGTCCATGTCACAAGCTTTCCTACAAATATTTTGGCCCGTACAATGTTCTGGAGCGAATTGGGGATGTCGCCTACCGCCTGCAGCTGCCGCCCGCTGCCCAGGTACATCCCGTCTTTCACGTGTCTCAGTTGAAGCTCTTCTCGGACGACTACTCTCCGGTCTTCAGCGAGCTTCCGCCACCGGACCTCGTCCTCAGCGACAAGCTTCCATCGGCTATTCTGCATCGACGCATGGTCCGTGACGGCAACACAGCGACGACACAAGTTCTAATCAAATGGGGTGGTTTGCCTGATGCCGCCGTCACCTGGGAGAACTATGACGTTGTCAAGCATCGTTTCCCGTCTTCTACTCTGTGGGGCGAGGCTCACTCTCAAGCGGCGGCGAGTGTCACGCCTCCGGCTACGTCGGCGGACATCGAGTCGTCTGGTCTTGGCAACCCAGACGATTGTGCAGGATCCAGCTATCAGGTGACCTGCGATTCAGGATGAGGAAGCTCGGTAAGCTGGCTGGTGGCCCCAGGGACCACCTGTAAGTGTGTGTGTGTGTGTGTGTGTGTGTGTGTGTGAATTGTATAATAGTGGCTGAGACCGTGCAAGTGAGCAGGCCTTGATTAGTCTCAGAACTCTCTCTCGTTCTCCGAACCTCATCCCCTGCTACCTCCTCCGCCCTCTGTATCTCCGATCCCTCATCCCAAACTCTCATGTATCCTGGTGATGTTGGAATAGATGATTTGGGACATCACACGGAGGCAGCACTCGTGCACCAGCGTCGTTCCTCACTGCAAGCTTCATGTCAGCTACGTGTTCGACGAAATGCCGAAGCGGACATGCCAAAAAATGGGTCCATCTACGTTGGGCACACCGACCGATCCGTTTAAAAAAGCGGACACGGACGAGCGGACGGCTGACCCAAGCGAAAAAATGGACAAAATCGACTTCGGTTGGAGTTCCTCCCCGTGAGCTCAGAATCCGCAAAACGCAAAGCTCCGTCCAACGCGAGTCATGACAGTGTCCATATATAGATAGAAAGATGGCAACCCCAGCTGGCTATACGTCAGCAGTAGCATAGTCGATCGATCGATCGACTCGCTTGGTGTGAGCGAATTGACCGAGTGGGACGCGCATCCTCGATCGATCGGAGTCGCTGGGACATTGCATTGCGTGATTGAATGCACTGTTTCGCTGCTGTGGGTACTCCGTACGGACCGGCCAGCCAGTGCAGCGCTATCTGTTAGAATAAATCCGAGGCATATTGTCGATCATCCGAGGACCAAGCAATCACACGAGCATGACACCGAAATTTGTTAACGAGGTTCACCGATATGGCTACATCCCCGGGGCTTGACTACGGGCGCTCCTCCCCGTGACACCGTCACAATACCGCACCCGGTCGCTCTGGACGTCGGCACATGCCGCCGGCTTCCCCTGCGTTCCGGTGCTATTATGTTGGCATAGGTTACATTGTGTGTCTAGCCTCGCTATATATGAGAGGCCTAGGATACAAGTGTCCTATTAGGACACGACTACATATCCTATCTAAACACAATGCAACTACAAGTCCAACTGTAACCTACCTTGTACACTATATTCAACACAACTCTAACAAACTCCACCTTGGCGAATATTCTCCACCACCTTGAATTCGTTAATGCGTCAAACTTCCATGTACATTGGACTTGAGCTTATCCCATGAGTACCGCTGCTACTCCAAAGACTCCATGTGACTCCACCTGCAACTTGTAGTCCCTCCTTTTCTTGACCATAGTCAACACTCGAGCAAGTTTAAATTCCTTGTTACTTTAGTTTGTGCTCCCAACTTCCACAGTATCGGTCCAACGCCATCACACACTGATCACTGACCTGCGTGAAAATGAACAACTCACATATTGGGTGTCACACATAAGAGTTACCTGAACTCAACATCACCGCTCCTTTCTTGACCGTCTGTCTGAAACTTGAAGGAATTTCACCATTGCTTGTAATCATCCCGAGTCAAATTCGCAGTTGTCTCACCACATGTATGACCACCAGAGCCCTGGCCCGTCTCCATGTCTCGTGCGCGTCAAACGCCTCGCCGCTATTACCGCGTCGAGCCTCCGCTGTCCCGGTCGAGTCTCAAGGGTCGCGAACCCACACCACTCAACCCCCATTGCAGAGTACCACCGGTCATCACCGATCGATGACGAGTTTCATGCTTCCATCAGACCACTGGGCTCCAGTCCGAACTGCGCGCCACTCGCTTTTCCCGGCTGCTGAATAGGCTTCAACCCCGTCGACTTACGCCGTAGCCCCTCAATCCAGCTCCACCTTCAACATGACTCCATGGTAGATGACCAATCCACCCCTGCGCCCCATCGACTTCAAGCTCCGTGTATACACCACTTGAATCAATCCCGCGCCATAGTCTTGTCGAAGCCGCACAAGCCGGGCATGTGCACCACGTGTTTCCACGCCCAGAAGTCGGTCACCATTAGCATCACGCTCCTAAGTCGTCGTCGCTGATCCCACCACCGTCTTCTGTACCAACCGACTTGTGTCGATCCCGTCAGACTGTCCAGTCCAACCCAGCCGAAGTCGTTCGACTGTACGACATGCCCCAGACTCCTCCGAGCCTTATGCGCACGTCGTCCTGCGTGCCTCTGCAGCTTGTCCGCGTCTGTAGCCTGTCCAAGCACCTAGTAGCTGTCCTGTGCACATGCTGACTTTTTCCGCATGATCTTCCGAGCAAGAAAATAGCCCAAAGAATCTAATATATCCCTCGCTAGCCTTCCTGCATGCATGTATATCATGGAACACAAACTCCATCTGCCACATGACATGTGACTAGGTTCACATAATTTTTCTTCATACTTTCCAGCTCTTGATCACGTAGTAGCCAGCAACACATCAATGCCACAATTTGTCCTATACCACGCTGCCTCCATAGCATACGTGTCCTGGTCCAGCACCACACGCGAGTTGGGCTCCGTCCAACACATGCGAGCAGCCGTCCCGAGCACGGACTGCACTCAACCTGCAGCTTCCACGCACACACGATTCGCTAGGTTTTACCAGCCGCCGCCGCCTCCGATCAAACCAATCAATCTCGTCGAGAAGTTCCACGACACGTTTACCATTGAATCCGACGACCCCAGCCGCTGCACACACTATTCTTTTGGTCCAACAAATCTGGATCCTCTCCTGATTGCTATTCCGCGCAGAATTTCCTCAGCAAGCATCCACAAACGTCCCTGACGGACGATCCAACTTACGAATTCTGCCTCACCTCCAGATCAAAAATCGTAACCTCTACATAACCTAGCTCATGATACCACTTGTCAGAATAAATCCGAGGCATACTGTCGATCATCCAGGACCAAGCAATCACACGAGCATGACACCGAAATTTGTTAACGAGGTTCACCGATATGGCTACATCCCCGGGGCTTGACTACGGGCGCTCCTCCCCGTGACACCATCACAATACCGCACCCGGTCGCCCTGGACGTCGGCACATGCCGCCGGCTTCCCCTGCGTTCCGGTGCTATTATGTTGGCATAGGTTACATTGTGTGTCTAGCCTCGCTATATATGAGAGGCCTAGGATACAAGTGTCCTATTAGGACACGACTCCATATCCTATCTAAACACAATGCAACTACAAGTCCAACTGTAACCTACCTTGTACACTATATTCGACACAACTCTAACACTATCCTGTCTGGCCTGGGATCGGGGGCGTCGTCCCCCGGGAGAATGGTCACCATCAGGCACGTTACAATCGGTTTGCCCATCCCGCTCCCTCGAGGCTGCTTTTGGCCGGAAGTCGAGAATGGCCGCGCTTTCTACCTCAGTGCGATGTGGTGCAGGCCGGAATTGGAAAGCCAGGACGTTCTGCGCTTTCGACGCTGAGTGCGCTGAAGTTTCTGTGAAACTTCCCTCCCCCCCCCGCCTTCAAAATAAGGCTAGCCATAATGGGGTAACTTACGTATTAACTTAACACATACAAGTCAATTTTACCTATACGACAAGTATTTAATGAGGAAAAAAGTGCTTGTGGTAATATAATATGTTACTGTAACATAACGTTTCCCAAGGCAAAATGAGTGTATGAGCTAATAAATGAAGCAACCTATGACATTATTATTATATTATTTTGCACTATGAAGGTAGTAACTTAGACTAGTGTCATATACATGCCGCTAGTATAAGTTACTCCCCACTATGATCAGCCTAAACCATACTACAGGGGGAGGATCTGTGGGTCATGGCACGTGTGTGGGAGCATGCAGACCATCCGATTGTCTCGTGCTGCGAAAATTTGATTAATCTTTGCATGCCCTTTTAGCCCTTAATAATTGTCTTATTAGGTGGATCCATGCGTATAGCTTTTTGCAGTTTTTTGGCAGCTTCTCCATCCCATTTCACCTGCATTTTCTGGACCTTCAAAGTTAAGTATATTATGTATAGGGCGGCGATAGGGCCGGGCGGACCGGCCGAACTATTGGGCCGGTCTATCCCCTGAACGAGTCAGGCCCGTCTGATCTGCGCGCGAGCCCCCACCAAACGAACCGTTGCAGCAGAAATAAACAAGACCTGTTGCAACCGTTGTTTCACCCCACCACAACGAGGAAACAGGGGAACCGCTTGCTCCCGCGTCGGTCCGTCTCCGATCCATGGCGGCGTCTGACATATCCGCCGGATTATGGTTTCCGGCTACAGGCTCAGCTCGAGGAGGGCCCCCCATCTATCACGCGACCTCTGATTTCCTTCAACCATGTCTTACATACGTGTTAACCTCCTTACCACCATGGATTTGGGTTCAAGCTTTGGGATGAGCTCCCCCGCAGTTGATGGCCGAAGGCGGCAAGACCCTGGTGGTAGTGTACTGAGGATGCAACGATACGTCAACCTCGGTATAGTCTTTTAGGATGCAACACATCATGGCCGGGATGGAATTGATCTGGTATGAAAACCAAACCCTAGATCCTATCTCACACAAAAAAATGTTGCAACCTTTGATTTCAGTTGATGAGCATGACATGAAAAAAATCTTCTCGACTACTTGTGTTGATTATTCTGAAAAATTTATGACACTGAACATAATGCTAGTAAAAAAATGTTTCTTGGTGGTCTCTGGCAATAAAATGTTACAAGTATGTAGTGAACTTGGTACAATGCTACATCCTACATCCTACATGCTACATTAAGGAGAATTGGTACAAAACAATGAAAACAGAGGGACGTTGCATATCTTCATGATCCAGATGTGCTACGTGCTACTACGTTGTAGAAATGTTTGGTGGAGAAAGAACCTTAAATAATAATATGCTAAGTGTTTTTGTTGTAAAAATTTATGCTATGATTGCAGAAAAAAACTTGTTTCTGAATTTATGTTTCACATGCTGCGTCCACTATGTTTGGCGTTTTTCTGCATAGTTTTTTGATGGATCAAACAAAAAAGTTGACTTGGGTGCTAATTTTGTTGCAGAATGTCGATTTGGAGCCATCGATTTTCATTGATGATGATCTACAAAATTTTACGGAGCAAGAAGAAAATGATGGCATTGATCTAAATGATCCTCCAAGAACGGATAGTGAGGACACCTTGCAGTAGAACACGGGTGATCCAGCTCATGTGAATGCCCAAGTTGCCGGTAACAATGCCAATGGAAATGCTTCAACACTTGTTGATGAACCTGATGAAGATATATCATCGCAACCAATTGTCCCTTTTATTGGAATGGTTTTTGACAATGTGGAAGAAGCTAAACAAGTGTACAATGATTATGCAATGAAGATGGGTTTTGGAACACGATTTGTGACATCAAAGCATAGTAGGATAAGAGGCTCGGGAAAGAAAGGCATCTTAATCTATAGAGTTTTTGAGTGCATACACTCTCGGAAAAATTCTTCCAAGAATGTCGGTGGAACCATTTCTGACTGCGCTGCAAAAAATCAAAGTGATGATGCTGAAATGAGCTATGCTAGTAATAAAAAATCAGCAAGCAAGCAAGCTGGCATCTATATGGATGGAAGCGACATGAGGCAACGAAACATATTAGAGCGGTACGATTGCAAGGCGCATATGGGTGTTACCCTACGAGACGCTACCTGGGTTGTGAAAGTTTTTGAGGCGGAACACACGCACCAACTGATGTTGCAGAGGGGGCGTCGAAGATTTTGCAATTCTCACAGAAAGATCTCGGATGCGGACATGCAATATATCACCTCACTGCACTATCGCAACATATCAACAGCAAATATGATGGGCTTTCTTGGAGATGCACGATGTTGCGATCCAAGGAGTTTGCCGTATGTGAAGACTGATGTGACAAATGCAAGAGAAAACTTGCGAAAGGGCCTGTGAGAGCATGATTTGGAGCTCGCCATCGAGTACTTTGAGAGAAGACAAGTGGAGAACCCCAACTTCTTTCTTTCCAAACTAGAAGAACATTGATCTATTTGGGCGCTTTTCTGGGTTGATGGGAGAACATAGGCCTTGTATCCAAAGTACAAGGATTTTGTGTTTTTTGACACCACATTCTGCACAAATCGCTACAACCTTCCCTTTGTGCCGATTGTTGGCATTAACAACCACACACACACACACACCGTTTATTTAGGATGTGCTTTGCTGCCTAATGAGACCATTGAAACTTTCAAGTGGGTCTTCGAAAAATGGATGTTGGCAATGAATAACGAGGATCCATTGAACATAATGACTCATCAAGCCAGGCAATGGCTACAACCATCTCAATGGTATTCCCAGATTCAACACACAGATGTTGCAAGTGGCACGTTTTCCGGGTTGCAAGAACAAAGCTAGGGAAGATGCTGGGCAAGGATGAGCCTTTTGCTGAAGCATTCTATGGATGCATCAATGGTTCAAATACCGTTGAGGAGTTCGAAGGAAGGTGGCAGCAGATGGTTGAGTTATCTGGTGTGGCTGATAAACACTTCAAAAACATGTGGAA
This sequence comes from Aegilops umbellulata, assembly GCA_032464435.1. Classification (NCBI taxonomy): domain Eukaryota; kingdom Viridiplantae; phylum Streptophyta; class Magnoliopsida; order Poales; family Poaceae; genus Aegilops; species Aegilops umbellulata. The sequence goes on from CP136059.1 coordinate 6,688,537, forward strand.
CAACAGGGAGATGTGGCCTCCTGTATACTTTAGCATAAGTTCTTCCAATTCACGGGCACAACGGGGCGGTCCGAGGGCCTGGATTCCTACTTCAAGACTTTAAATCATCATGGAGACTCGGTTTGGATATTTGTGCAACAATTTGAGCTTTGCCAGGAGCTAATGCTTGATCATGAGGACAATGCTAGCTTCATCAATGAAACGACTAGGCCACCACTCTGGGGCAAGTAAGTCCAAAGTCATGTAGCATTTTTTTAGTTCCTATGGGTATCTTCTTTTGTTAGCTGTTTTCCGCTACAGTTTTGTCGCAGCATTTATTTGAAACATATGTAGCAATTCTTGTTGATGTTGGAAGCATTTTTGTTTGCAGTTACAACATTGAGAAGCAGGCTGCAGATTTCTATACCAGAGAGGTATTTTCCAAGTTTCAAAAACTATTGGCTAAATCAACAGGCTTTGGGCTGCAATATCAGGTGCAAGGGGATGACATCTGGTTTCGCCTTGTTGCAAATGATGGTGTAAACCCTAAATTATACACGGTGCATGTTGCCCCTGAAGATCAGACATACATGTGCAGCTGCAACATGTTTGAGATGTGCAGGCTGATCTGCCCACATATCATCTGTGTCATGGTGCAACTGAACATGCAAAACATACCTGCGACTTACATGCTTCCGAGATGGTCTAAGAGAGAAACCGACCTTGCACCTGAACCGGGCGATGGGCATAGAGCTATGCACTTTGGCGTCCCCACAACAAACACCCTAAAGTTCAACTCTCTTTTTCGGAAGTTTGGCAACCTTGCTTCTGATGCATGCTTCAGTGATGAAGCTTATAATTTCGTCTCTAGCCTAATTGAGCAGGGTGCTATTGGGGTTGCTGCAATGAAAGCTAGAGCAAGGGATGGGGTTATAGGAGATGAAGAAGCCCAAGGTCATGAAGCAAATGAACAAACGCAGGCTTCAGGGGGTCCAAATTCAAGGCAGCGGGATCCAACCCCGTAGGATTGCGGAACCCACCAAAGTTAGCAAAGAAAGGGAGGCCAAAGGAAAAGGAGAAGCGAAGGAAGCCACTAATTGAGCTACGAGAAGATGAAATGAAGAAGAAAGCAAAGAAGGACGCAGCAAAAATGAAGAAAGCTCCAAACCCAAAGGGAAAGAAGACTGTATGCAATTAGTGTGGAGATGAGGATCACACTGTCAAGAGCTGCCTACTCCTTGCTACAGTGCTTGTTGTGAGTGCAACCGCGAAGCTCCGTGTGTCGAAACAACACTTACCATTTAGTATGTTTCATGCAGAAAAAGATGATGTATTGCCTTGTAACCCCCCTTGGTTTCTCTACGTATGCAAGAATTATAGTAAAATGATTACAAACAGTTGGGCTGAATGGTTGTAGCAAGTTTTTTGTGGGATTGCAACATACTACCACATGCGTGGATTGAGAAAAGCAAATTTTGATTTTATGAGATTTGATTGAAAGAGATTCTTATTCTTATATATTTGTTATATCTTACCTTTTGTAGCCCTAATGGTGCAAAAGTTTGTAGCATGTGCCATGCATGGTTCCATGGTTTTGTTTCTTAAAATTTAAAATCACTGAATAAAGCATCCATGCTTGTTACAAAAAAGTGTAAAATCATTAGTTGTAGCAAAAAAAAATAGCAGTGGAAGTTTTTTGCTTTAATGATGCAACACTTCTAGCTCGTAATGTGGTTGTATCGCTTTTTAAAATTATGTTTGTAGTAAAAACCATGTTGGAAAGAAAAACTTGCTTGGGTTAAAAAATGTGTTGCTTTGGCTTTGCAACAAAATTTCAGATGCATGCGTCTATTTCTTTGTGAGCTTGCAGCATATAAAATGCATGCAAAAGAATGTGGTACTATAGTGGAATAAAAAATCCAGCAAGGTTTGTAGCTTATTTAAAAAAAATGTTGAAGCTTTTTTACATTATACTTCTAGCAAAAAACTTGAAGGGATGCAGCTATTTAGCAGTTGGAAGGGTGTGTTTTGGCATTGCAACAAACCTGGCACAAGGTTGTACCTATTTTCTGTGAGCTTCCAGCAAATAGATTGTGCCAATGTAGCATTCACAGTTTATTTTTAAAAAAGTTTCGAGGGAAAAAATGCACAGAGCTTCCCTTGAAACTTCGATGGAGGAAGATTGAAAATATTTTCATATTGTTGTTCCAGCAAAAAAACAATAAAAAAGTAAAAACTTCTATAAACTCAAGAAATGGACCTTGCATAATTATATTGGCAGCATAAAAATGCTTTCGTCCAAAGATCAAGTTACAAAACCGAACAAGTATCATCGTTTACATGCCGAAAAAGCACTTAAAAAGTTCACCGAAGTTATCATCGCTTTACATATAGAAGCATGTTTTGAGAACTGCTACTTCTTGAGCTTGCGTTGGTTATTCCCTTGAAGAAGAAATGGTGATGCAGCAAAGTAGAGAAAAGTACTTCCCTCAGTTTGAGAACCAAGGTATCAATCTAGTAGGATACAACGCACAAATCACCAATACCTGCACAAACAATCAAACAACTTGCACCAAACGCGATAAAGGGGTTGTCAATCCCTTCATGGTTACTTGCAAAGGTGAGAACTGATAGAGATAGATGAAACTAAACAAATGGCTGGCCCCTCTTTCTGTTCCCCGGCAGACAGAACTCTCCGGCAGACAAAAGAGGGTGCCGACAGGGTACCCTGCCGGGTTAAGTCGTTTATTTTTATTAAAGAGGCACTCCACCTCTACACGGACATATACATGCGCGACTTCCCGGCAAGGTTCATATTTTTCATTCATATGCTGTACAAGTACAAGCATTATAGAACACGAAAGATGGACTCGAGAGATTACATTATTTGAATCAAAATTTGGTGATTGCCTACAAGTTTAAGATTGAAAAAAGATAAAAACCCTATAACCCCTCTTTTCCTTTCTCTGCTCCTTTTCCCCATGATGCTTAAAACCCGAGGGAAAGGAGAATAAAAGGAGCATTTGGGGAGGCCAGCAATGAAGGGACCGGCGGAGCGGTCATGCGCTACGGTCCACGGGCGACGTGCGCCTAGGAGCTGCGCAAGGTGACGAGCAAGGCCCGTCACCCCTCCCCGAACGGAAAGATGAGAGGAGGAAAAGGGGGAAGGGGCAGAGACGGTAGCAGCATCACCCACAAAGGGTATGCGCCGCTACCATTGCCCCAGCCAACCGGAAGGTGCGCGCCTCGTCGACAACGGCCCCAAGGCCTCCGGGAGGGGCAATGCTGGGATTACCTATGATCTCCAGCCCTGCCTCCCTACCGAGCCTTGAAGAGACCTAGAAATTCACCATGCCAAGGACCAAGCTCACTCCCCGAGCGTCAGCACCAGCGTGGGACAACAATTGCCCCAAACAGAAGCCTGGGGGCTGGCCCTGGGCTCTCCTCTTCAACATCATGAGTGGAAGCAGAGACCAAGAGAAGAGGAAGAAGAAGGCAAGGATGGATGACTTCACCCTCATCCGCCCCTTGTTTTATAGGCCAGGCGGGAAGAGCAGCTGCTCCATCAACGGGCGACCAACGCCCTCCTCGGCCAATTCAAGACGGACGGACCAACTTCAAGATGCTCTCCCGCGCCACGCGCCTCCGTTACCTACCCCGCGCGATGCATGCATCATACGTGGCTAAGGATAAAGCGCGTTGTGGGAAGAATAATTTGGCGGTTTCTACCCCATGCGTTAAAGTCATTCACGGGCCATCAGTGCCGTGACCCCACCACTATTGGCTTTATACCGCACGCGGGGAAGCCGGAAACCGCCCCGGAATCAAGACTAATGAAGCAGCAACGGGAAAACCTCAAGGGGCCAACCCCTTCAATAGTTCTGCATGTGCACTTGTTAGGCCCTACCACGATGACGCTCAGCAGTGCGTTCAGGGCAGGCCCGGGGGCTTCTGTCCGTGCAACAAACCCTGGGTATGTTGCCCAACTATGCACAACTCAAACCAGAGATTGAAGAACCAAGAGACTTGAAGAACCAACATGCAGCTCAGAGAGATCGAGATCAAGCCGAAGGAACAGGATATCGACAAGAAAAGGGCCTACCTAGCTGGGCAGGCGAGCCCGGCAAGGGGCGAGGCCACCACCTGAAGCAAGCAACCAAGACTCCCCGGCAGAGCCTGCCGGGGCTCACGGGGGCTGAGCCACCCCGCCAACCACTCAAGCACGACCCACGTCGTCAATCAGTGCGGTGTCAAGCTGCGAGATGATTAAGTGGCAGCCATTTGCCACATGGCGGCCATCTCCTACAAAAGAAACTCACAGATGACACCCGTCCTGCGACATGTCAAGAGAACAGACGCGGAGCTGGCAAAATAGCCCGACAGGCCTTACCAGACAACCTGTGATGTGACAAAGCGGTGCATTTAATGCACCCTGTCAGCCCAAAGAGTTAGGTATGATACCACTGTTTGCTAATATATTAGTGGATAATGACCACTTTGCCACTGTGGTGACCCCTTAATCTATAAAAGGAGGCCCATGGCACTCGTAGGAGGAGTTAGAGGGTTAGAAATTTGACAAGCCCAAGCCACTACACGTGCATAGTTGCTGCTGCCCGAGGCAGCTCTTACCGGGCAAGTGTACTACGCACCACCATGTTCATTCCATCATCAATCCACCAAAGCAGGAGTAGGGTCTTACGCCTCGCGGTGGCCCGAACCTGGGTAAATTGCTCGTGTTCTTTCTACCATGCTGTCATGCACCGATCTGCTCTTTGTGCAATGCGACGTCCCCCTGCCGAACCAGCAAGGGGCCACCAGGTCCCATAGGTGGCCGCGGATATCCCGCGACATATATCGGAAAGTAAAAGATTGCAAAATAGTATATTGGAAACTACTATGATGGAAAATAGTAGATCAGAAACTTATATGATGGAAAATAGACCCGGGGCCATAGGTTTCACTGGAGGCTTCTCTCAAGATAGCAAATAATATGGTGGGTGAACAAATTACTGTCGAGCAATTGATCAAAAAGCGCAAAGTTATGACAATATCTAAGGCAATGATTATGAAATATAGGCATCACGTCCTTGTCAAGTAGACCGACTCCTGCCTGCATCTAGAGTATTAAGTTCATGAAGAACAGAGTAACACATTAAGTTGACATGATGTAGAGGAATAAACTCAAGCAATATGATGTAAACCCCATCTTTTTATCCTCGATGGCAAAAAGACAATACGTGCCTTGCTGCCCCTACTGTCACTGGGAAAGGACACCGCAAGATTGAACCCAAAGCTAAGCACTTCTCCCATTGAAAGAAAAACTAATCTAGTTGGCCAAACTAAACCGATAGTTCGAAGATAATTACAAAGATATAAAACCATGCATATAAGAATTCAGAGAAGATTCAAATAAAATTCATAGATAAGATGATCATAAATCCAAAATTCATCGGATGTCGACAAACACACGCAAAAGAATATTACAGCGGATAGATATCCAAGAACATCGAGGAGAACATGGTATTGAGAATCAAAGAGAGAGAAGAAGCCATCTAGCTACTAGCTATGGACCCGTAGGTCCGTGGTAAACTACTCACGCTTCATCAGAAGGGCAATGGAGTTGATGTAGAAGCCCTCCATGATCGATTCCCCCTACGGCAGGATGCCGAAAAAGGCCCTAGATGGGATCTCATGGGCATAGAAGGTTGCGGCAGTGGAAAAGTGTTTTCGTGGATGCCTCTGGTGGTTTGGGAATATATGTGAATATAGAGGCAAAAGAATTAGGCCAGGAGAGTCACACAGGGCCCAGAAGGCAGGGGGCGCGCCCTCCACCCTTGTGGCCGCCTCGTGGCTCCTCTGACTTGAACTCCAAGTCTCCTGGGTGTCTTCTGGTCCAAGAAAAATCATCGCGAAGGTTTTATTCCGTTTGGACTCCGTTTGGTATTCCTTTTCTTTGAAGCTCAAAAATAAGGAAAAACAAAAATTGGCACTGGGCTCTAGGTTAATAAGTTAGTCCCAAAATAATATAAAATAGCATATTAATGCATATATAACATCCAAAACAGATAATATAATAGCATAGAACAATCAAAAAAATATAGATAAGTTGGAGAGTTATCAAGCATCCCCAAGCTTAATTCCTGCTTGTCCTCGAGTAGGTAAATGATAAAAATAGAATTTTTGATGTGGAATGCTACCAAACATATTTATCCATGTAATTTTCTTTATTGTGGCATGAATGTTCATATCCATAAGATTCAAAAAAATTAATTTAATATTGGCATAAAAACAATAATACTTCAAGCATACTAACAAGGCAATTATGTCTTCTCAATATAACATGGCCAAAGAAAGTTTATCCCTACAAAATCATATAGATTGGCTATGCTCCATCTTCATCACACAAAATATTCAAATCGTGCACAACCCCGATCACAAGCCAAGCAATTGTTTCATACTTTTGATGTTCTCAAACCTTTTCAACTTTCACGCAATACATGAGCGTGAGCCATGGACATAGCACTATAGGTGGAATAGAATATGGTGGTTGTGGAGAAGACAAAAATAAGAAGATAGTCTCACGTCAACTAGGCGTATCAAAGGGCACTACACCACAACACTACATCCCCAACAACTAGGTTGGTCAGGAATACAGCTTCTGCAACCAAAGAATCAGTCAGGAAACAGTATTGCCGACCGATCATGTCTGTTGGGGCAAGTCCAGACGGGGAAACCCTTTCCCGACCGACATAGCTTTCCTGACCAACTGATTGATGGCAATAGTGTATCTTTCCCGACCAACAGTTTGTTGTGCCTGCCATGGGCCTTTCCCAACCAATAGTCCATTGGCATAGACATGGGCCTTTCGCAACCAACTATTTGACGGGGTATTCTTTCCCGACCAACAATTTGTTGGGACTCGCGTTAGCCTTTCCCAACCAACTATCAGAAGGGGTTGGTTTTGCCGACCAACAGTCACAGACTGGGGTTTTCTTTTCCCCAGAAATAGTTCATTGACATTTTTTTGGCCAACCACATTTTTAATTAAGCTACGGTGCTGATTGTCACATACATATATTTCATGTGTTCTAAGCATAATCACCAAGACACCATACATCAGGCTCACATACATGTGCACCAAACATTTTTATTATGTGAACTAATTGTCATATACATACACTTCACTCTGTTCTAACATAACCACCGAAATACCATACATTAGGTTCACAAAAGGACGGCTAGAAGATGCAAGTATGAGACATCAGTTGTACAAAATGAAAGCTAAAACATCTAGTTGACGTAGATAGCTGGCTTCGTGGTTCCTTTTGACTGTAGTCCTTTTATTTTCTTCCTACAAAGTTAAACAATTCTCAATTATAATACACTATTAGAAACTAGACTATAGTACCAAAATTCCAACATAAAGGATCATCACATTCTAAAAAATATAAATAGTGACAAATACAGAGAATTCAGTAACCATGTGTTAACACCAACGTTGCTCCTCGGCTGAGACCACCCCAGCAAGCCCACCATCTCCATAAGGAGTTGATAGGGCAGCAAAGGGGTTTGTTTCTCCTCTTTAAAAGTAAGATAAATTACTCTATTGGCATATGCAAAAAAAACTGGAGTATGTTTGAGCTTGAGGTAGTAGAACCGTTTAAAGCATCTATTTGTGTTTTACAATTAACTATGTATTATCATTGATTATTCTACATTTGTAGTATTGTCAGCATCTCATCAAGGTTATTTTCGCTTTTCGGCATCTGACAACTAATGAGCAATGCTTATCTAGCAATTTAATTTGACTGTCAATGACTACACCTGTACAAACTTATTATTCAAATTTGTAGATCTTACTAAGAACAACTTAAGTAACTAGGCTTGACGATGATGTACTTTCCATAGTAGATATGTGCTAGGCATAGAGTTTTTTGAACTATGTATTCTTCCTGAAAGGAGATTGACTATCTGGTGAATACAATCCTTATTTTGACTTTGACCTTCACACAATAAACAGGATAAGTCAAGTTAACTTTGTATGCCAGCTTAGAAAGATGTTTTTTTATCTAGCTATTCTCAAGATAAACACGCTTGGTCCAATGTGGTAGATACTACAGTGATGTGATACCTTGTCCCAACATTGATTGATGCCCTCACCCAGGTATAAGAAATCTTGCTCCACTACCTCCAAAGGAAAAAGGGTTTCTTCAGATCCTCACAAACCGAGGTATACATTCATCAAGATCTATAATAACAGATATAGTATCCAAGACAGAAGATGTAAACACTAGAGCAACCAAAGGCTCACAAAACAGTGAAAACATGTGAAAACAAGTGGAATATTGATATACTCAGCCAAATACAGTTTAGTGCTTAAACATTGACAAGTAATTGCTGAAGGGAAACTCAAAATAAAATGTAAATGTTAAGTGCATAGCTTGGCATATTAAGGTCATGACACCAACCCACTTACAAGCATGGCATCAACTATAACTTCACAAGGCAACTGATTTGCTTCACATCGAACTATTACTCTACAGGAAACTACCTCCCAATCTGTTGCTCTCTAGTTTGAGTGTACTTTGGTTTAATTCATCTTTATGGCAGTTTTAAGTTATTAGGAACACCACAATAGCTAAAACATTCCAATAGCATTTCTGTCAACCAGTCATTATGCTCCAATATATTATACACACTAGCACACCACACTTTTTCATTAGATTTGGATGGTTAAGGTCATGACAACAGCCCACTTAACCAAGCATGACATTAGCTATTAGGCAACTGAATAGTTGGATATAACAACAACCATTACTCTACAAGAAACTAGTACTCCCTCCGTAAAGAAATATTAGAGCGTTCATATCACTCTTATATTTCTAAACACTCTTATATTTCTTTACAGAGGGAGTAACTCCCAATTTCTTGCTCTCTAATTAGAGAGTACAATGGTTCACTTCATCTATACAGCCGCTTTAAGTTATTACGAACACTATATATACTTCAAATCCAATGATCTATGATGTGAAGTTGGTTCAGCATGAAAAGTGTAACCATGTGGGTGTGTAGTCGTAGGTTAGGAACATACAATTAGTTATGTGGATCTGAACTACAGGCCATGGTTGGATAAAACCGAAGTAAGGACACTGAGAAGTACAATATACCATGAGATGTAGATATATATTGGTTTGATGTAATTTCAAGAGCACAAATATGGTCGCAAAGTACAAATATAAGGGAGCAGTACTAATTGTTGAGGCCAAACATGTCTAATCTGTATGCTTTGTCATCTTATAGAGGATGGACGCAACTTGACTCTCATCTGTATGCTTCCTCATCCACCAGGTGAATCATCGTCACCTTTGTGAGCCTGAAAAATAAATGCTGGATTGGGGCGTAGTGAGTAGTTGAGAAGGTTCAAAGGCTAGAGAGTGAGGATTAGGACGCGGTGTTCAATATCAGTTGCAAGATCTTGAAGTTTAGTCTGCATGTAGTTTCCTGACTATCAGAAACACATCTTCGGTGTGCTAAAAAATCCTAGGGGATAGGGCAGAGGCATGGTCAGCCAACCTCAACTAAGAGAACAACAACATAATAGAGGAAATCAAGTCAATTAAATTCAATTGATTAAATTACACGATGCAGGTAGTCTTAATCAATCTGGTTATGCAGTTACTTCCATGAACTATTCGAGGCATGGAGAAGAGAGACACCAGCATTGATATATTGTGAAGATAGATCAAGGACTTGTACGCATTGACGCCACTGTTGTCACTGAAGCCCGTAGTGGACCCCCAATTTCATTAAGAGATCAGAACCCTTTTTGTTCATATAAGTGACCGAAATTATCTTAGTGACCGGAACCGGACGAGGAAGATGACCCTTTTGTTCTGACGCCCCATAGAGGAATTCATTTCGTCTTTCAAAGTTGAAACCAAGTATTGCTTCTGGGGACTAAATAGAACATGATGTTACAATATGATATTTCACAAGGAAACATTTACAAAGTGCTACATGTATTCCATTTGTACGAAAGAATTAATAAGAAACTGGAGATGTCTTTACTGGACAAGCACATAGTCTTATATGCCAATAGGAAGTAAATGGCGAGGGCATCCAACATTGCTTGCTATCTCACATACATACTTACAGAGGTTCTTGAGAGAGTAAATAGTAGCATCAAGTCGACATAATGCAGGCATATGACTATGGACACCTTTCGGTGGCCTTTTTTCCCAACCATCGACCATACTTACAAAGATTAATTTGCCCTGCAAAGAATAATTTTCAAATTCAATCTGTTAAAAAACTTAGAAAATAGAATGCAAACAATAATAGTGATAGAATCTTAGGGTTTGAACTTTACTACTTCAAGGACTCCTGCTTCCATGAATCAAAGCAGCATATGTTTTTAAAGAGATTAACTTACAACCAAGAAAAAAATCTAGTCCACCAGCTGGAGTAGGAATCTGAACACATAAACACACACACACACACACACACACACACAGAGAGAGAGAGAGAGAGAGAGAGAGAGAGAGAGAGAGATAGCTTACGATGTTGTTTCTGCCATGGATGGCTAGCTCCTGTTCTCCCGTGCTTCTAATCACCGGAAGCAGAGGAAGCAGAGGCTGGCTGCCTCAGACTAGACCACCGGAGCGAAGGTTTGTCCCACTTAGATCCAGCTGGTCTAGGTTGGGGCGGTGGAGACATGAGAGATATATATAGAGAGAGAGGTGAGAGGTCGCATCACCGACACTTGTGTATGAACAAAAAGCGCCGCCGTGGCACCTGTGTGATGGTGGTGCCGGCACATGCCCGCCTCGACGTGGGAAAACATTAGCCATGTGGGGATAACGATGGAGAGGTGGGAGGAAGAGGGGCACAGAGTGGTGGTGACGCGTAGCGCCGCCGTCGGCCGGAGAGGGCACCTAGGGCGGCAGTGTGCGTGGTGGATCTGGAGCAATGGGGCCAAAGGGGATAAGACTAGCCACAGTGGGAGTAACTTCAGTAGTAACATCGAGTCCAACTCAGCAAATTTGCTTATGTGGCAATGAGTTAATGAGGAGAGAAGTAGTAGTAACTTAGTTAGTTACTGTAACATCACATGTCCCAATGCAATATGAGTCTATAACATAATAAATGAAGCTCTGCATGTTATCACACTTATGTTACTACCCACTATGAAGGTAGTAACATAGTCTAGGGATATGTGTATGTTACTAGTGTATGTTACTCTCCATTGTGGCTAGTCTAAGGTTTGGAGCGTGGGTTTGGGGGTGAAGGAAAAGAAAAAGAAGGGAGATTTCGTGGGCTGAGCCAAATGTTGGGGCTAGAAAATTCTGTACACGCGCGCACATTTTTGGGCCGGCCCATTTAGCCACCCTCAGTTGGTTGTTGGTTGGGAATCGTTTATCGACTGTCCATAAGTTGCGTGTAAGGTTATTACCAATCGGTAATCGGTCGTTATGTATTAGTTTTCCCTACCCACGGTCTGTTAAAAGTTTTTCTGATCAACAGTCTGTTGGAAATACTGACTTTTGCCAACACACATCAGTAGGGAATTCTCGTGCATGGTGTAGTGGGGCTATGGAGATGTCCATCAATAGATATCTATGTGAGTGAGTAGGGATTGCCATGCAACAGATGCACTAGAGCTATAAGTTTATTGTCATGACCCCGATCCCAAGTCACACCGATGTAGCATGTAACACATCATATCACTTTGCGGCCTCACGCACGGTATTCCCACGGGTGCCACCTTACCTGACTGGGGACCGTTTGCGCCTTTTGGCTCACGTATATGATAGTGTCGCTAGCATCCATATGACAAAGAACCCGGGCCAACATGGCTAGTCGTGAACCCAAAGCGGCACCAACCCATGGCGACAGGCATACATGAATCAACTTCGAGCATGTCGGTCAACAGCGTGTGAATCCGGGCTGTAGCACTGGGCTAACAGGATTTCGGATGTCACCGCGTGACATTTCCCCGAAGGGACGGACATAGGAACGAAGTGAAACACATGCCGTCCAGTCAAGTGTCCTGAGCAGTAGTGCTGGGCTAGCAGGACTCCGGTGAACCGGGCTGTAGCGGACTACTATGGCTCAAGGAAGCACTAGACTAAATTTCCTCATAAGAAAGGCTGCCAAGGATAAACAACTAGATTGTCGGATCCCACACATACCAAGCATTTCAATCATAAACACAATATGCTCGATATGTATAAATACAACATGGCATCACAACAAGACTCTACGACTCAAGTATTTATTCATTAGGCTCCGAGGAGCGAGATATTACAAACATGGGTCTCATGACCCAACATACAGAGCATACAAGCAACAAGCACATGCGGAAGCTTAACATGTTTGAGTACAGACATCTACAAATGAAAAAGGCTGAGAAGCTTGAGTATCCACTGGATCCTGCCGAGGGCACAAGATCGTAGCTGAGGTATCAAGCTAAACTTCGAAGTCCCCACGGAACTACTAGCGAGACTGACGTCTCTCTGCAAAACATAAAATAAGCAAACGTGAGTACAAATGTACCCAGCAAGACTTACATCAGATCTAACTACATATGCATCGGTATCAACAAAGGGGGTTGTGGAGTTTGACTGCAGCAAGCCAGCTTTGACTAGGTGGCTATCCTGAACTATGACTGCAAGTAACTCTTTGAGGTGGCGCACACGAGTCCACATATTCACCATTTCAATACACCACTATGGATTCGCTCCCGTCTTCCTACGAGAACGCCATCCATAGCACTCACGTTTATCTTGCGCATTTTAGAGTATCCACTTTCACTTGTCTATGAACTATGCAAGGGGTCCAAGTTTCCATATCCGAGGAATCCGGCTATTCGAATAGATAATGATAACCCTGCAGGGGTGTACTTCTTCGCACACGCTCTCGCCACTTACCACCATGTACACGTCATGTACCTCAGCAACCTTCAAGCGAAAGCCTGGCGAGGGAGTCGGCCACGACCTGACTAACCACACAAGTCTCTAGTCCAGGTTTATCGCCTATTCGGGTTCCATCCGCAAGGAGATCCGGCCGGGGTGTCGCTCACGGCCCCAAACGATGTGTATAGGGTTCCCAAGCCCACCAACTGGGCGGCGCTTGGCATACCCGGCCACGGTGCCTAGTCTGTCCCAAGCCCACCTGTACCGGGTGCCACTTGGTAGACTACTAACACTTCCTACAAACACCAGAAACTAGTTGCAACTCCTGGACAGAGATCAGGTTGGTTAATAAGTCGAGAGGGGCACTTAAGCATTCCAATGCATGGTAGTAACTGTTCATGGATCACAAACACAGTGATGAAGCTATGTACCTGGGGTAGGGGCACGGACCTGTCCTAAGAGCCCTGCCCAAGGATATCCTTAGAAGAAGTCACCTTTCAATCGACTTGAAGGTACCCACTCGACGGGTTCAAGACACTTGACCAAGAAGCTACCACTCGACCACGAAATCAACCACTCGATTGCCAGGAGATCTAAAGTCACTCCACAGGCAAACGGTCGGTCATTAAGTAGTCTTTATGGTCATCATATCACTTTATTAGAGGCGTTACCTGTAACGCTCGACCTTAATGTACCTTAAACCCTGCATTACTGAGGGCAGGAGAGGGCTGGCAAACTCTATATAAGCCACCCCCCTCCTCAGTATCAAGGGTTCGCACCCCTGTCATTCTCACACTTATAATCCAGTCGACCGCCTCCGGGCACCGAGACCTAGGGCTTTTACTTCCTCTGAGAAGGGCCTGAACTCGTACATCTTTGTGTGCTTACAGCTTCTACATAGCTAAGATCTAGCCTCTCCATACTAACCCCCCTACACTACTGTCAGACTTAGAACCATGACAGTTGGCGCCCACTGTGGGGCAGGAATCTTAGCGCTTGGTTGTAGGAGTTGCGATTTTTCCGATCTCCTTGATCATGGTTTCGTGCGGAGTTCTGGTGGAGGGCCGTGAGATCCGTCTCGGCGCGCTCACGTTCATCGCCGATGACTCCACTTGGCTTCAGGAGGCTCCACTCGACATCGACGCGCTCCCCGTCCGCGGGGTGACGCACTTCCGCGCATGCGTTCGTGGCGTCCTCCTGCGGCAGCCGTCGACCCAGTATCGGTCGGCTCCCGTTTCACCTCCCCACCTTGTCTCTCGCCGACGCAAGCGCTCCGGCCGGTCAAGACTTCAGAGGTGGGTGAGGCATGCGGTGGCCCGCCAGACGGCCACCCCTCAAGTCGCAGCAATCGAGCCCGACGAATCTCTCTACGGCCTGTTCGATCTGTCGACTAGCTCTGCAGAGACCGCATCCGAATGCGACAACAGTGACCCTGCAGCGGAGGTTCTGGCGATTGATGGGACTCGCAACCCTCCAGGTTTTCCCCGTACCGACGGAGCCGCGGATGGGGACGACTCGGCACATCCCCACGAGGAGTATCTCCCTGAGCCTCTCACGTCGCAGCAGCGAGAGGAGCTTCGCCGCTGGAACATGGATGCACTCCACACTCCTATCGTTGGAGAAACCCCCGAGGCCCGAGCCTTGGAGTACGCGCGTTTGGATAACTTGGCCGAGCGCACTCGACTGGAGAATCTCCAGCGAGCACTCGACCAGAGAGCGCGTCAACGGGCTTCCGAGTCCAGTCGACGTCAGCTCTTCCCACCTACGCAGGTATATCGAACTCCCGTTCAAAATTTGGCAGCCGCGGCCCGAATAGCAGAGTCGATTCATCCCTCTCAGTCAGAGGCTGGCAGGGGCTTGTTGCAGATCAGAGCGTTGCTCCGGGCAGCAGGTAACCAAAATTCCGTTGTTTCTCAGTCGCGGAATAGGATCCACAGTCAGTCCGTTGCAGCGGATACAGTACAGTCGGCTCACAGCCCAAGATCGCCCCCGAGGCGTGAGGGACGTGGAGACCGGCACGATCAGTATAGGAGAAATGAGCAGTATGATCACCGACTCGATCGCGATGATCAGCGTCGAGTGCCAACCCCTCCCCCGAGGAGTGGGTCATATGCGCCTCGACGACAGGAGGACAGACGCCCTCACAGTGTTGGGCGGAGGATTCCAGTCGACCCCAGGGGACCAGGCTTTGATGCGAGATCCATCCTCATTCAAAGTTTGGTCGACAGGAACAGGGGCTCACAGAGAAGGCCATGACAGAGATGCGCCTACCAGCAGCAGAGTACACGTTTCAGGGCCAGAGTGTTTCAGTCGAGCCATCAGGGCCGCGGTGATTCCTCCCAACTTCAGATTGGCGACTGGAGTCAGCAAGTTCACTGGTGAGTCTAAGCCTGGCACTTGGCTTGAAGATTACCGAGTGGCTGTCCAGATTGGTGGCGGCAATGATGAGGTGGCTATGAAGCATTTGCCTCTCTTGTTAGAGGGCTCAGCCAGAGCGTGGCTGAATCAGCTAGCACCCAGTAGCATCTACACTTGGGAGGACCTCTCCCGAGTGTTTGTCACGACTTTTAAAGGAACATGCAAACGACCGGCAGGCCTTACAGAATTGCGGTCTTGCGTGCAGAAGCCGAGTGAAACACTGAGAGATTACATCCAGAGGTGGATCACTCTGCATCACACAGTTGAGAATGTACAAGATCATCAAGAAGTTTATGCCTTTAAAGAAGGCGTCAAGAACAGAGAGTTGAGCCTGAAGTTCGGTCGGACCGGAGAAATGTCTCTGAATCGGATGATGGAAATTGCCACCAAATACGCTAATGGTGAAGATGAAGATCGACTACGGAGTGGCAGGCAGAAAGCAGTCGCCCAGGAAACCGGAGGCAATTCCAGTCGGAAGCAGAAGCGGAAGGCCGAGCCGGCCGCTCCTGGGGAGGCCCTGGCCGTAACCCAGAGAAAATTCAAGGGGAAACCTAAGGGGCCCTGGAACCCCAAGAAAGTAAAAGATCAGGACAGAAACGATGTTTTGGATCTGCCGTGTCACATTCACACCAAGAAAGATGAAGAGGGTAAACTCATTTACCCCAAGCATACCACTCGACAGTGTCGGCTCCTGATTCAGCAGTTCCAGGGCAAGCAGTCCAAGGACAAGGAAAAAGAGTCAGACAAAGTTGAGGATAAGGGAGATAGTGACGACGGGTACCCCCAAGTCAATTCCACCTTGATGATTTTTGCTGATGTCGAGAGCAAAAGCCGACTGAAAGTCATTAACCGTGAAGTAAATATGGTTGCCCCGGCAACACCCAGCTACCTGAAGTGGTCTCAGACTGCCATCACGTTCGACCAGTCAGATCACCCCACGCACATTGCCACCCCCGGGAGGCAAGCGCTGGTGGTCGACCCAGTCGTCGAAGGCACTCGACTGGCCAAAGTCTTGATGGATGGTGGCAGCGGCCTGAACATTCTGTACGCAGAAATGTTGAAAGGGATGGGCATTCCGATGTCCAGGCTCAGTACCAGTAACATGAGCTTCCATGGAGTCATTCCCGGGAAGAAAGCCGAGTCACTCGGCCAGATTGCTCTTGATGTGGTTTTCGGTGATTCGAAGAATTACCGCAAGGAAAAGTTGACATTCGAGGTTGTGGACTTCCAAAGTGCTTATCATGCTATTTTAGGCAGACCAGCTTATGCACGCTTCATGGCTCGACCGTGTTACGTGTATCTCAAATTGAAGATGCCTGGCCCTAGAGGTGTGATCACTGTTACGGGCAACCGGAAAAATGGATAAGAGTGTTTTCAGAAGGGTTCAAAGATTGCTGACGCCCAAATGGCAGTGGTCGAGTTGCAGGAGTATCAGAAGACTGCAGATCCGAGTGAATTGCTTCGAGCCAAGAAGCCTGCTTCAGAGTCAGCATTTCAGTCGTACGGCGAGACGAAGCCAGTTCACATTCACCCGTTTGATCCCAGTGCAGCTCCGACTCACATCTCAACGACGCTCGACTCCAAATAGGAAGACGCGCTCATCCAGTTCCTCCATGAGAGCTGGGACATCTTCGCATGGAAGCCCTCTGACATGCCTGGAGTTCCCAGGGGACTGGCTGAGCACCGTCTACGAGTCGACCCGAAATTTAAGCCTGTGAAAGAACATCTTCAACGGTCCGCCGTCCAGAAGAGGAAAGCCATTGGCGAGGAGGTGGCTCGGCTACTAGCAGGGGAGTTCATCAGAGAGATTTACCACTCCGAGTGGCTCGCCAATGTTGTCATGGTCCCCAAGAAGGACAAGTCACTTCGCATGTGCATCGACTTCAAGCATATCAATCGGGCCTGCCCGGAAGATCATTTCCCCCTCCCCCGCATCGACCAGATAGTCGACTCGACCGCGGGGTGTGAGCGTTTATCTTTCCTAGACGCCTATTCAGGGTACCATCAGATCCATCTGTATGGACCCGACGAGATCAAAACAGCTTTCATCACTCCATTCGGATGCTTCTGCTATGTCACCATGCCCTTCGACCTCAAGAATGCGGGAGCCACGTTCATGAGGATGATTCAGAAGTGTTTACTCACTCAGATCAGTCAGAACGTGGAAGCATACATGGATGATATTGTGGTCAAGTCACGGAAAGGTTCCGACCTACTGACTGACCTTGCCGAAACCTTTGCCAACCTCAGGAGGTATGATATCAAGCTCAATCCGTCAAAGTGTACATTCGGAGTTCCAGGTGGAAAGTTACTCGGTTTTCTCGTTTCTGAACGAGGAATCGACGCCAATCCTGAAAAAGTTGGCACCATACTCCGGATGAAGCGCCCTGAGCGTGCGCACGATGTCCAGAAGCTTACAGGTTGCTTGGCCGCTTTAAGTCGATTCATTTCTCGTCTGGGTGAAAAGGCGTTGCCTCTTTACCGACTGATGAAGAAATCTGACAAGTTCGAGTGGACTCCAGAAGCTGATGCAGCGTTTGTAGACCTCAAAGCTCTGCTCTCCACCCAGCCGGTGCTTGCTGCCCCAATCAGTAAAGAGCCTCTGCTGCTTTACATTGCGGCCACGGGACAAGTTGTCAGTACAGTACTTACGGTCGAGCGGGAAGAAGAAGGAAAGACCTTCAGAGTTCAACGCTCAGTATATTATGTGTCTGAAGTTTTGACCCCCTCAAAGCAAAGATATCCTCATTACCAGAAACTTGTGTATGGGATTTACATGACCACGAAGAAGGTTGCACACTACTTCTCTGATCATTCCATTACAGTCGTCAGCAACGCTCCACTGTCAGAGATTTTGCACAACAGAGATGCAACTGGTCGAGTGGCGAAGTGGGTGATTGAACTCCTTCCCTTAGATATCAAGTTCGAAGCAAAGAAGGCTATCAAGTCCCAAGCAATTGCAGATTTCGTCGCCGAGTGGATTGAACAGCAACTTCCGAATCAAGTTCACTCAGAGCACTAGACCATGTTCTTCGATGGATCTAAGATGCTGAATGGTTCCGGTGCTGGGGTAGTACTGGTCTCCCCCCGAGGAGATAAGCTCAGCTAGGTTCTCCAGATTCACTTCGATTCCTCCAACAATGAAGCAGAATATGAAGCACTTTTGTATGGGTTGCGCATGGCCATTTCACTCGGCGTCCGTCGCCTCATGGTTTATGGCGACTCAGATTTGGTGGTTAATCAGGTGATGAAGGAGTGGGACGTCAGAAGCCCAGCTATGACTGGCTACTGCAACGCAGTAAGAAAGTTGGAAAAGAAGTTCGAGGGGTTAGAGTTTCATCACATCCCCCGACTGAAAAATCAAGCAGCTGATGATTTGGCAAAGATAGGCTCCAAGAGAGAAGCCATTCCTAGCAATGTGTTCTTGGAGCACATCCACTCGCCATCAGTCCAGGAGGATCCTTTTATAGAGGAACCCCCGTAGCCAAAAAGTGCCACAGATCCGACTGAAGTCGAAATTCCTGCTGTGGTCGACCTAATCATGGAAGTCTTGGCAATCACTCCCGGTTGGACAGTACCGTACATTGCTTATATCTTGAGGAAAGAACTCCCGGAAGATGAAGAAGAGGCTCGACAGATCGTTCGTCGATCCAAAGCCTTCACGGTCATAAAGGGACAGTTATACAGAGAAAGCGCGACTAGAATCGGTCAGAAGTGCATAACGCCAGAGGAAGGTCAGATAATCCTTGACGATATCCACTCGGGGACCTGTGGTCACCATGCGTCCTCTCCGACCATTGTGGCTAAAGCATACCAAGCGGGTTTTTACTGGCCTAGAGCAAATGAAATGGTGAAAGAGATAGTAGACAAGTGTGAAGGCTGCCAGTTCTACTCCAAGATGTCGCACAAGCCAGCATCATCCTTGAAGACCATTCCACTTGTCTGGCCCTTCGCTGTTTGGGGACTGGACATGGTTGGACCACTGAGAACAGGCAGGAGCGGATTCACACATGTGCTTGTAGCAGTCGACAAGTTTACCAAGTGGATTGAAGCTAAGCCTATCAAAAATCTAGATGCTAGCACTGCTATCAGTTTCATCAGGGAGCTAATATTCAGATATGGAGTCCTACATAGCATCATCACAGACAATGGGTCAAACTTTGATTCAGACAGGTTCAGAGCATTTTGTGCCTCTCAAGGCACACGAGTCGACCATGCCTCGGTCGCGCATCCCCAGTCAAATGGACAAGCTGAAAGGGCAAATGGTCTAATTCTCAAAGGACTAAAGCCTCGACTGATGCGTGATCTCAAGCACGCAGCAGGCGCTTGGGTCGACGAGCTTCCGTCAGTTCTGTGGGGATTGAGGACCACCCCGAACCGGTCGGCTGGAAGAACTTCATTCTTTCTGGTTTACGGAGCCGAAGCAGTCCTGCCGAGCGATCTACTTCACAATGCACCCCTAGTCGAGCTTTACATCAAGGATGAAGCAGAGCAAGCCTGGCAGGACGCAGTCGACCTCCTAGAGGAGGAGAGAGAAATGGCTATGATCAGGTCTACCATCTATCAGCAAGACTTGCGTCGGTTCCACGCCAGAAACGTGAAGAGTCGAGCCTTCCAAGAAGGAGATTTGGTCCTCCGAGTGGATCAACAGAAACCACACAAACTTGCTCCTACTTGGGAAGGCCCCTTCATCGTCACCAGAGTCCTCCACAACGGAGCATATCACCTTTACAATGTCGATCGCCGGATCGACGAGCCTCGAGCTTGGAATGCGGAACTACTCCGCCCATTTTACACTTGAGTTCTCACTCGGACGAGATGTAATAAGAAAAACTTCTGTAGTTTATTTTTATCAAAGACAAGAGTGTCCCAGTTCTTCCTGTAATTGTTGTCACTTTTGTTTGTGTACAAAATCCCCCAGTGGGTAGCTTAGCTGCGAATCTGTTTCGCCTAAGTTTTCAAAAAATCCTACCGAGTGGTGAGCCAGACTTCCACTCGGGGGCTTAGCTGCAGCCCAGTGCATGCCTAAGTGTTTGAAAATCCTACCGAGTGGTGAGCAAACCTCCCACTCGGGGGCTTAGCTGCAGCCCAGTGCTCGCCTAAGTGTTTAAAATCCTACCGAGTGGAGAGCCAGACTCCCACTCGGGGGCTTAGCTGCAGCCCAGTGCTTGCCTAAGTGTTCGAAAATCCTACCGAGTGGTGAGCAAACCTCCCACTCGGGGGCTTAGCTGCAACCCAGTGCTTGCCTAAGTGTTTAAAATCCTACCGAGTGGTGAGCAAACCTCCCACTCGGGGGCTTAGCTGCAACCCAGTGCTCGCCTAAGTGTTTAAAATCCTACCGAGTGGAGAGCAAACCTCCCACTCGGAGGCTTAGCTGCAGTCCAAGCACTCGCCTAAGAATATAAAAATCCTACCGAGTGGAGAGCAAACCTCCCACTCGGGGGCTTAGCTGCAGCCCAGTGCTCGCCTAAGTGTTTAAAATCCTACCGAGTGGAGAGCAAACCTCCAACTCCGAGGCTTAGCTGCAGTCCAAGCACTCGCCTAAGAATATTAAATCCTACCGAGTGGATAGCAAACCTCCCACTCGGAGGCTTAGCTGCAGTCCAAGCACTCGCCTAAGAATATAAAAATCCTACCGAGTGTAGAGCAAACCTCCCACTCGGGGGCTTAGCTGCAGCCTAGTGCTCGCCTAAGTGTTTAAAATCCTACCGAGTGGAGAGCAAACCTCCCACTCGGAGGCTTAGCTGCAGTCCAAGCACTCGCCTAAGAATATAAAAATCCTACCGAGTGGAGAGCAAACCTCCCACTCGGGGGCTTAGCTGCAGCCCAGTGCTCGCCTAAGTGTTTAAAATCCTACCGAGTGGAGAGCAAACCTCCCACTCCGAGGCTTAGCTGCAGTCCAAGCACTCGCCTAAGAATATTAAATCCTACCGAGTGGAGAGCAAACCTCCCACTCGGAGGCTTAACTGCAGTCCAAGCACTCGCCTAAGAATATAAAAATCCTACCGAGTGGAGATCAAACCTCCCACTCAGAGGCTTAGCTGCAGTCCAAGCACTCACCTGAGAATATAAAAATCCTACCGAGTGGAGAGCAAACCTCCCACTCGGGGGCTTAGCTGCTGCCCAGTGCTCGCCTAAGTGTATAAAAATCCTACCGAGTGGAGAGCAAACCTCCCACTCGGAGGCTTAGCTGCAGTCCAAGCACTCGCCTAAGAATATAAAAATCCTACCGAGTGGAGAGCGAACCTCCCACTCGGGGGCTTAGCTGCAGCCCAGTGCTCGCCTAAGTGTATAAAAATCCTACCGAGTGGAGAGCAAACCTCCCACTCAGAGGCTTAGCTGCAGTCCAAGCACTCGCCTAAGAATATAAAAATCCTACCGAGTGGAGAGCAAACCTCCCACTCGGAGGCTCAGCTGCAGCCCAGTGCTCGCCTGAGTATGTGAAATCCTACCGAGTGGAGAGCAAACCTCCCACTCGGAGGCTTAGCTGCAGCCCAGTGCTCACCTAAGTGTTTAAAAATCCTACCGAGTGGAGAGCAAACCTCCCACTCGGGGGCTTAGCTGCAGCCCAGTGCTCGCCTAAGTACGGGTCACGTCCTGACCCGCAAGGACGGCACGATGTGAATCGACCGTTACCTTTTCCTTCGGTGCTGCACCACAAATACAAAGTTATTTCGAGTAAAGATCAAGTTCCACTCGACGGATAATTTATGAAGATATTCAACGGTAAATCAAGTTCGGATAAGACCCAAAGGTCCCAGACCTCAGATCAAAGTACTCGAGCCCTCGGCTCGGCAGAGTTTAACGTTTACAGAATCCACTCGGCATTCCGAGGCAAATTTAAAGTGAAGCATAAAAGTTTTTTTTACTCCTCCGGCGGAGGACTGGAAGGGGCAACGAACTCATCCAAGTCGATCCCGTCTGCAATACGAGTGGCAGCAGCAATGAAAGTCTCCATGAAGTCTTGAAAGCTGAGCTTCCTGGTGTTGGCAACCTGAATAGCAGTCAACTTCTCCTCTCGCACCTTCTTACAGTGGACGCGAACCAGAGACAGGGCAACATCAGCGCCACACCTCGCAGAGGACTTCTTCCATTCTGTCACTCGACCAGGGACGTCGTTCAGTCGAGTCATCAGGGACTCGAGATCATTCGAAAGTGTCGCCCTGGGCCAGAGGGACGTGTCGATCCGCGACACTGCAACCTTCAGTCGAGCCAGATAATCCACCACGCTGGCAATGCGGGATTCCAGGCGGAGCACATTCATAGCGGCCTCGTCCTTCACGAGTGAGTTGGCAGGGTCCAAGCTTGGCTCCAGTCGATTGGTCTCTTCTTCAAAGTTCTGGCAGAATTCTACAAATAACAATTCAAGTATAAGGCAGCCGATCTACACGAGTTTGGTTACTGCAAGCCAGTCGGGTAAAAATTGGTACCTTCGAGCACGATGAACAACTTCTTGGCAAGTCCCCCGAGATAAACCTCAAGATCGTTCTTCTTCCCCGCCAGTTCGCCTGCCTTGTCATTCAGAGCAATCTTGTCGTTCTTCAGTCGGCTGACCTCCTTATTAGCTGCGTCAAGAGCAGCTTTCAATCCGGAGTTCTCCTGTTCAAGAGTAGAGACTGAAGCCAGCTTTTCTTCAGCAAGCTTTGTTTTATTCAAGGCCTCCTTCTGCGCTTCGGCAAGATCTTGATCCTTCTTCTTCAGAGCTTCCTCCAGTTGATCTGCAGCACGTCGAGTGCGATTAACATCAAGGATTGGCAAAAAGGGAAAAGTCACTCGTCAAGAATGGTAGACCTCACCAGCCATACCTTTTGCCTCTTCTCGAGCCTTCTGCAAGTTCTCTTGAGCAAGTTTTAAGTCAAGGTTGAGCTGGATCTGTTGGTCCTTCAACTTAGTGAAGTGAGCCGCAAGTTCACAGGATTTCTGCGAAGAAACCAGTCGACAAACGTCAAGGATAGGTTGCTTCCGAATAACCAAGAGACAATAGTAGCGTTTCTAAGACTACAGCCGAATCAAAACATTCGACAGCAGTCTCGGGGACTACACCCAGTGGGTGCACTCAGCGTGCCCCCACTGGTTCGACCAAAAAAAAGTCGACTGCCCGCAGTCGACCGCATACAGTTCCATTCGACATGGCCCGACCAGACCGAGTGAAGAAGTACAAATACAGCAACGCAATATAAATACTACAGTCGACTGCCAGCAGTCCACCGTAGTCTCGGGGACTACACCCAGTGGGTGCACTTAGCATGCCCCCACTCGACAAAAGGTTGACAGACACACCCAGTGGGTGTACAGATATAAAGATCTTCGGAAAAGAGATTCTTTGAACAACATATTGCAACAGACCAAGTGTTGAGTCGACTGACCTGGACATTGCTCTGAAGAGCCGAACTCGCGTCATACGCTGCTTGGCTGGCGTCCCGAACCACTTTCACTTGCTCCATCATGATACCCGCCTGGCGTATAGCCTCTTTTGCGGCACCCACTTGGTCCTCTGGGACAGGGTATGTAGCAAAAAGCGAAGGCGGATTTGCAGTCGACGCCGAAGGCCGCACGCTCGTCAGAGGTTCAACAAAAGTCACGGAAGTCCGAGTGGTATCACCACCGTCCCGAGCTACAGCCTCAGACACCAGAGCAGATTGGGGGGTCTTGCCAGTCGATACCCTCCGATTCCTTCTCACTCTCAGCGGCTCGTCGTCTTCATCGTCTGGTAGGTTGATAACATGAGGGGGAGCTGCAAGAAAAGTCAATCGACCAGAGTTACAAGAAATATTCAGTCGACCGAAGACAGAACATCAGTAATTGCACCTGGATTGGAAGTAACAGCATCTTTCATCTCTTGATCTCCGTCCTTGGCAGAGATCTCAGAAGTAGCAGCACTACAAATTTCGGAAGTCAATCAGTTGGCTCAATGAATGTACCAAGGATCCGTCCACAGTCGACAAAGGAAAACAAGTATTATTATTACCCGGAAATGGTGGGGACAGTCATCTTCATCTTGGGCAGAGCCTTGGGCGGCTTGGATGGCGTCGCGCGTGGGTGCTTGGGAGCCTTTTCAGTCGACGTAGGAGAAGAGGTCCGAGGGTGTTTTGACGACTACCCAACAGGAGCAGTCACCTTACCACGTTCCCTCGCGAGATCGTGTGTAAGCTTGGATCGCCTCTCCGAGCGGGGGGGGGGGGGGGTTCAACTTCCTCCTCCTCCTCTTCGCTGGAGTTGACGTCGTCGTCTCCTTCCCCTTCGCCATCGGATTCCCACTCGCCATGTTCGTCTCCGCTTTCACCTCCGCTCACCTCCCCTTCCTCAGTCGGCTCCTGTGCCCCGTTGGGCATCGAGTACATCTTAGTAGTTTCCTGGGAAACAACAGACAAAAGAAAAGTCAGTCGACCAATTCAAAGAAGACCAATGAAGAAAGCAAGATCTCAGTCAGGTGCATAAGGACAGACCTGGTCCACATCGTATGTGTTGTCGAGTGGAGGAACCCTCCTGGCTCCTCAGGGATTGTCTTTGTTTCCTGTGATGCTCGACAGCCATCCTTCTAGCATCTCATAAGTGACCTCCTCCGGGTGGATCCGAGTGGTGTCTTCAAGACCCGAATACAGCCACATCGGATGATCGCGAGCCTGGAGCGGCTGGATGCGCCTCCTAAGGAAGACCTCCAGCAAGTCCATGCCAGTCACGCCGTCGCGGACAAGCTGAACCACTCGACCAACCAGTACTTTGACTTGGGCCTTTTCTTCCGGCGTCACTTTCAGAGAGGCAGGCTTTTGGGCTCGTTCCAGAGAGAAAGGGGGAAGTCCAGTCGACTGACCCGGAGTCGCCTGGTCTTTGCAGTAAAACCAGGTCGCCTGCCAACCACGGACCGACTCAGGGAAAGTGATGGATGGAAAGGAGCTTTTTCCCCTCGTCTGGATCGCCAGGCCCCCGCACAGCTGGATCACCTGCATCCTGTCGTCACTCGACTTGGCCTTTTTGACCGATTGAGAACGACAAGTGAAGATGTGCTTAAAGAGTCCCCAATGGGGGCGGCAACCCAAGAAACCCTCACACAAGGAAATGAAAGCAGCCAGATACACGATGGAATTGGGAGTGAAATGGTGGAGCTGCGCTCCGAAGAAGTTCAGAAAGCTCCGGAAAAAAGGATGAGGCGGTAGAGAAAACCCGCGATCGATGTGGGTGGCGAGGAGGACACGCTCACCATCAAGAGGTTGGGGCTCGACTTCCTT
This sequence comes from Aegilops umbellulata, assembly GCA_032464435.1. Classification (NCBI taxonomy): domain Eukaryota; kingdom Viridiplantae; phylum Streptophyta; class Magnoliopsida; order Poales; family Poaceae; genus Aegilops; species Aegilops umbellulata. The sequence continues at coordinate 6,714,074 of CP136059.1, forward strand.
CCCCGGGAGACGCGCAGCTTCGTGGGGAATGACCCCTCCCTCAACCATATCATCGAGATCTTCCTGCCGAATCACCGTCGGCATCCAGTCTCCCTGGATCCAGCCTTTGGGCAGAGCAGTCCTTGAGGAAGAACCACCCCGAGCGGACTTCTTCCCTTTCCCCTGGGCCGCCGCCTTCTTCGCGCGCTCCAGAGCGGACATCTTGTCCTTCCCCATTGTCGCCGGCAAATCTCGAACGGGTCTGCGGCGCTAAGGTGGGAGTGGAGACGGCGGAGGTCCTTGCGAAGGGAGAAAGGGAAGAAAGAGCACAGTGTTCGGAAATCCCAAGCCGGCGGCTTATAAGAGGTCGCTTCCGAGTGGCTGACCGGTAGGCCCAAGCCATCCCGTCAAATCCCGCAGCAGACGCGCGCGTAGTACGTGGCGAAAAAGGTGGCACGGAAATCGAGGAGCCTCCATCTTATCACGTCCGATTACCACGGCCGCTCCCGTCCCGCGCGCTTCCTGAAACTCAAATCCTGCGAAATCCGTGGGTTGCAGAACAAATTGTCAGGCAGAAGATCCCTTTCACACTATCATTCGGAATGTCATAGACAAGGGAATTCACTCGACGAAAGGCCTAGAATGGATCAAGGCGACTGAAAAAGGTTGGTGGCGTCATCCGTGACGATTGATCCAAAACAAGGCACTTATGTAGTGCAAAGAACCAGTCGGAAAGATCTCCAACCCTTTCCCCACTCTAACCTCGATCCATTCGGGGGCTAATGATGAAGCTATGTACCTGGGGTAGGGGCACAGACCTGTCCTAAGAGCCCTGCCCAAGGATATCCTTAGAAGAAGTCACCTTTCAATCGACTTGAAGGTACCCACTCGACGGGTTCAAGACACTCGACCAAGAAGCTACCACTCGACCACGAAATCAACCACTCGACTGCCAGGAGATCTAAAGTCACTCCACAGGCAAACGGTCGGTCATTAAATAGTCTTTATGGTCATCATATCACTTTATTAGAGGCGTTACCTGTAACACTCGACCTTAATGTACCTTAAATCCTGCATTACTGACGGCAGGAGAGGGCTGGCGAACTCTATATAAGCCACCCCCCTCCTTAGTATCAAGGGTTTGCACCCCTGTCATTCTCACACTTATAATCCAGTCGACCGCCTCCGGTCACCGAGACGTAGGGCTTTTACTTCCTCTGAGAAGGGCCTGAACTCGTACATCTTTGTGTGCTTACAGCTTCTACATAGCTAAGATCTAGCCTCTCCATACTAACCCCCCTACACTACTGTCAGACTTAGAACCACGACACACAGAACTCAGTTCCTGAGGACGGCTGCAATGAGACAACCCACCGTGTACTCCTACATGGCCTCTCACGGCTACCTTTACCAAATAGTGTTCACACACTTAGCTCTCAACAGTAGGACATGTTCACCACATTCCAATTCATCCCCCATGAATCAGACATGACTCAACTCTACGCAGTAGCAGGCATGACAACAAACATGAATGAGTAGGCACATCAGGGCTCAAACAATTCCTACTCATGCTAGTGGGTTTCATCTATTTACTGTGGCAATAATAGGTCATGCAGAGGAAAAGGGGTTCAACTACCGCAGCATGTAACAGTTGAATCGTTGTTGTCCTAATGCAGTAAAAGAGAGCAGGAGCGAGAGAGTGGGATTGTATCGGAATGAATAAGGGGGTTTTGCTTGCCTGGCACTTCTGAAGATAGTATAGCTCTTCATCGGTGTCATCGAACTCATCGTCAGAACGCGTCTATCGAGAGGGGGCAATTACCGGCAATTGAGAAAGAAACACAATCAATGCAATGCACAATATGATGCAAGATCATGACATGTCAATATGTTGTGTGTTGGGCTAATGCAACTAAAACCAGGGTGGTTTGAGCTTATTTGAATCAAAGATTCAAATACAAGCCTAAACTATGAACTCATATAAGTGCATTATCATGTTTCATCTAAACAACACGGTTAGATTTCTTAAACATGCATGAAACTAGTATAGATGGATAGATTGGATTTTTTTGATCATTTTTCATATATAAATTATTTCATTTGGAGTTATGGTTGAATTTCTATGATTTTTAGAAGTTAGCTCTATTTTTTGGAATTTCCTATATAAGATTAAATCCATAAAATACTTATTGCGTCAGCATAGCGTCACTGTGACATCAGCGGTCAACGGGCGCATTCCAGGTCAAACTGACCAGTGGGACCCACTGGTCAGTAGTTAGTTAGCTAACTAAAGTTAGTTAGTGTTAAACTAATACTAATTCTAGTTTAGTTAGTGGCCAGGGGCCCACACGTCAGTGACCCAGGGGTCAAACTGGGCCCACAAGGTCAATGGTCAGCGGGGTCAAACCCACCGGCGACTCGACGCCGGCGAGGCCCGAGACGGTGGCGTGGCTTGGGTTTGCGTCTCCGGCGACCAAACGGGCGGCCGAGAGCATGCGCGGGGAGCTGGGGCTCGCCCGCATCCAGGAAGGCATGCGGCAGCAGTGGGGACGACTGGAGCTCGTCGGAAACAAGCTTGGGGTGGCGCCGGCGTTTGGGTGGGCGCGGGTTCGGTGTTGCGAAGCACGACAGGAGCAGCTGGAGGGGTTTTTGGGCTTCTGGCGTTGCGCTGAGCACGGCTATGTGCTCGGTTGCAGCTATATGTGACGGTGGCCACGGCGGCGACATGGCCGGCAGAGCCAAGCTCTCGGCTCCGACGGAAGAGGCGGCTAGAGGGCAGAAACGAGCTCGAGGAGGAGGGGAAAAAGCGACGGAGCTCACAGTGGATCGAACGGAGGGGTCGGCGAGCTCGGGGAAGGCTTGGACGGCGTTGGAGCCACGGCGGCGATCGTCGGACCCGAGGATGAAGATGATGTCGATGGCGATGATGCAGGGCATCCGGCGTCTCGTGGCTTAACGGAGAGGTCGAGGGAGACTTGGCAGGGCTCTTGGCATATAAGAGGGGCGAGGGGGGAGGCTCAGGGCGCGGCAGCGACGAGCGGCGGTGACGGTGGCGCTCGGTTGCGGGAGAGAGAACGGGTCAGAGGAGGGAACGAGCACGGGGGAGAGCGAGGGAGTGAACCAGGGAGCTGTGTGGCGCCGCGGGAGGCGTCCAGGGCGTCGAGGGGGAGCGGCAAGCATGAGGTGGCCGTCGGTGGCCGTGCGCGTGCTGGCGCACCGCGGGCACACGCCCATCCTCCTGGCAAAGGAGGAAGACGACAGGTGAGGGGGGACAGGTGGGCTGGGCCGGCCACTTGGGCCGCCAGGTGGGCTGCAGAGGTAAGTCCAGGTAACTCTCTCTCCGTTTCTGTCTCAGTTTTCTATTTTCTTTTCTGCAATTTGTTTGGGTTTAGTTTTAACACCAAACCATTTTATAAAATCCTGAAAATAATTATGTGGCTAGAACTAAAGTATACAAAACCACATTAAATGTTCCAGAATTATTGGACATATATTAATTATATAAAAAAAAATCCAATGCAAATAGCTATTGAATTAATTCAAAGGCCCAAGATAAATATTTAAAGCCTCCAAAAATATTGGTTTGAATTTTATTCTTGCCAATATTTTTCAAGGTTTAACAGCAACATTTTCTTGGGCTTCTTTGAGAAGATTTTAATGTTGATCATTTTTAAAAGGTTTCTGAGGCTTTGAAAATTCCCTCAATTCAAATTTCAATTGAATTCAAACATGATGCAGCAACCAAGCTAGTCCAAGGTCAGGGTAAAGCTAGGGATGTGACAAGTCTGCCAATATTTTTCAAGGTTTAACAGCAACATTTTCTTGGGCTTCTTTGAGAAGATTTTAATGTTGTTCATTTTTAAAAGGTTTCTGAGGCTTTGAAAATTCCCTCAATTCAAATTTCAATTGAATTCAAACATGATGCAGCAACCAAGCTAGTCCAAGGTTAGGGTAAAGCTAGGGATTTGACAACTCACCCCTACTAAACAAGAATCTCGTCCCGAGATTCAAGTCGTGAGGTAAGAAGATGGAGGGGGCACAAACTAACAACACGATCTTCATGATCCAAATGCCCTTCTCGGAGATGTTGATTCATTGCATCATCTTGATCTCGATGTCTTGCTTTGAAAACTTCATCCAACATGACCATGAGAAGAAAGGAAAACTCTAGATGAATCGATCTTCTCGAATATCGAGCTATTCACGATGATCGTTTGAAGGGGTTCGGGGAAATGTCATACTCAGTTCGAAAAGGAAACTATGGTTATAGAACAACTCGGCAAACGGGAGGCACATTCCAATTGATACCGAGGATATAACCTAGTGACTGAGTGTGCTCTCCAGAACTTGAGCATTTCCGTATTCATCAAGGTTTTACCAACATCCTTGCTGAGGATCCTGGCAACACATCATACTACCATGATAAACGGTGATGGAGGATGCAGATGCAAAGGAGGACATCACTTTCCCAGATTTTTCCTTAGCAATGCCAAAGAAGCATACCTGGATGATCGACCGAGAGACATTTAGCACTCCGCTTCTAATGTTCTCCTTGATGTACTAGGTACCACGGTCAATGCTTAAAAGCATCAACATGGCCATGAAGTAAAGGTCAGACTTCGGGAGCACAAAAATCCATAAGGAACAACTTGTGGAATAAGTCATACCAAATCCTCATGGAGAAGATGGTCGAATTGCTCGTTCAAGATACTACAATAATAGATCTTCCGGCTAGGTGTGTCGGCCAGAACATCAACCTCGCCGGGACCTACATCATAGATCTTGGAAATGTTCCAGCCATCATATCTTCCTGAGATTCAGATCTGGCTGGTAACAGGATTTTTCAGACATGATGTCTAGAAAACAAAGGTCGCAACACAAGTCGACGAGATAACGTTGTGAGACTCTCGGGAGATGAACTACGATAGCAAGCTCCAAAACATAAGCTGGTTCTGCTACACACATGCGAACATGTTGTCCAAGACAAGCATGACCAAAGAGTAGTCTTACAACAAAACACTACCGAGTTCAGGTGGGGAACCATAATCAAGGATATCGAAGTCCTTGTATAAGTCTTGCTCTTAAGAAGGAACTTCTTCTCCTTGAACAAATCAATCAGTGGCTTGGCATGCTAGGGATTACACATGGAGTGGAGGTAATTAATCTACCGAACCATAGAATACTTCGCACGTATGCATGACTAACTTGGGACGATTCCAGAGGAAGCGGAAACAATCTTTCTTGAATTCACGGCGGCAACTTGCCTCGATTGCACGTGAATTTAGAGGAAGTCACTACTTTCATCCAGACAGATACTTCATGAACGGGGCATGAAGAAAATGCTTACACAAGTTTCCAACACTAGCTGAATGTTCAGCACGAATCATGGAGGAGACAAAATGTTGCTGATGGGCTCAACAACAACTCATCGGAATTTCCATATCACTGGACTTCCACCATTATGTGAACAATGTGATAGTATTGGTCAGACCAAAAGATGTAATGGTTTATGCTCGAGGGATCAACCACGGGTAAGACAACATTACGAACATCGTTGGTTCTGATTTTGACTTGACGATAGCCCATACTCAAGTCAAAGTTGTCGGCGTTCTGGGAACGGGGGTCCCCAGACTTGCCTGCCTGAGGCCTGCGGCGTGGCTCAAGGCGGGCCCAGCACGGCCCATCTCCTTCAACGCAGACTCAAGACCCTCGCGAGGGCCAAGCCTCGCGAGGCGGACAACACGGAGCTTCCTCAGGCACGACCTCATCAGGCTGGCTCCCGAGGAGGCGGAGAGATCAAGGCGGGGTACCTCACGAGGTGCCCATGATGCAAGCTATGACGACCAAGGGCGCCAGGCGGGCGCCAGCCCGCGCAGTGTCCTCCCTTTCCTCTTTGGTGCAAAGGGAGCAAGTGCAGATGGGAGGACCAAGCAAAGGCACCCATTTCGGTCCAACGAGACCAAGACCAACTCCGCGACAAGGAAGAAGTCACTGTGGAGCCCAAGCCAGCGTCACCACCAGAGCCTTTGGCAGGCGAGGACCAACTTTAGTCAGGATAAGTGTACCAGATTTTCCCCTTCAAAATGGCCAATTGTTGGCGCCCTTCCCGCTCAATATTTGGGAAGAGGCCCAGGGCCTTTGCCTATAAATAGGACTAGGCACTCCCTGGGTAGAGGCATCTATCTATCGATAGGCACCCGGAGACGAATCAGATCGAGAAACAGACTGATTGGCAATCAGATAGAGAGAGAGAAGTGCGACTGAACCCCTCTAGCAGTTCATCGCCCCAGCCAAGAACAGACCCTCGCGAGGCTGTTCTTCCTTGTATTGTTCATTATCAGCCCAAGAGGCAATCCACCACACCACCACACTGGAGTAGGGTATTACACCACATCGGTGGCTCGAACCAGTATAAACTCTGTGTCTCTTATGCTATGTTTTCCATAGCCTAGATCCTTGCGAGACGGAGGGGTATAGGTAGGTAGGAAGCGTAATCTCCGCGCGCACCCCAGAGTTCGAACCTCAAGGGTCTGCCGGAACCCGAAATCCGATATTTGGCGCGCCAGGTAGGGGTGCGCCGGAATTCGTCTTCCACCGCTCGTTTCTCCTCCGACCATCGCGTCCATGTCTGACGCTCGTCGGACCCGCGCCGAGTGCCGAGCCGCTCTTGCTTCCCGCGTCGCCTAGACGGCTCCCGTCGGCGGGCGTCCCCGCCGTTCCCCGTCGCCTACCATCAACGCCGCCACCGGCCCGGCGGGGAACGAGCGGCAAGCGTCGTTTCAGCATCCTTCCGTGCGGCAAGACGGCCGCACCGCCACTCCCTCGCTCACCCCCGCTGGTTCCTCGTCCCGTGCGCTCCACGCACCCATGGAGGCTCGAGCTGCGCTCATCGCGGCAAACGAGCTCCTGCGCTACCGTCCCGTCGACGACGTCTACGAAGAGTGGCTCGACCGCGTCGTCGAGCTCGTCCACGCTGCGGGGGGCTCTCCTGCGCCGTCCGTCCCGCTGCACCGCGCCCCGCCCCACGCGGGCGACGAAGCTCCGGGGGTTCCCCAGCCGCCCCCTCACCAAGAAGACGCCTCGGCCGCAAGGCGCGTGGCCCTTGGCTGGAACCCGCTCTGCCAGGCACCAGCGCGGCAAGAGCAGAGCCGCCAAGATGTCCCTCGCCCGCAAGAAGCTGCCTGGGCGCTCCATGCTCCCGCACGTCGCGGCCATGCTCCTGCTCCCGCACGTCAAGACCCCGCGCGACTCCCAGCTGCAGCGCGTGGGGACCTGCAAGATCAAGCCCTCCGTCACCCAAGGCCTCCCGTGGCCATGGCGGGCTGCCGTGCCTTCACCACCGAACTATGCAGCGTCGCGTGGCCCGGCAAGTTCAAGCCAGACCTGCCTCCACGCTAGGACGACACAGCCGACCCTGCGGAGTTCCTCCATCTCTATGAGTTGGGCATCGAAGCTGCCAACGGAGATGAGAAGGTCATGGCGAACTGGTTTCCCATGGCGCTCAAGGACGGAGCCCGCACCTGGCTCCTGAACCTGGCCCCGGGCACGATCTCCTCCTGGGACGAGATGCGCACCCGCTTCATCGCCAACTTCCAAGGTACTCGCAATCGGCCACCCGCCGTGAGTGACATGCGCCGCATCAAGCAACAACCCGGAGAGACCCTGCAAAAGTACATCCAAAACTTCAACAACGCACGCCTCAAGATTCCCAGGGTGTCCGAGGAGGCCATCATCTCAGCCTTCTCTGACGGCGTGTGCGACGTCAAGATGAAGGAGGAGCTGGCGATGCATGAAGACATGTGCACTTCCTTGGAGCTGTTTAACTCCGTGACCTAGTGCGCTAGGGCTGAGGAAGGGCGTCTCTCCCTCCTCGAGCTGCCTGCCGCAGACCTAGAAGAGAAGAAGTCCAAGGCCAAGGATGTGAAGCGCAAGGGGGCTGCCGTGCTCGCGGCATAACCGGACACCAAGCGAGGCAGAGATCAGCCCGAGTCTTCCAAGGGCAGTCGCTACTGTGTGTACCATGACCTCCACACCCACAACACCAACGAATGCCAAGAGCTCCGAGCCGTGCGAGAAGGAAGGATCGGTCGTCGCCCCGACCGTGTCGACCGGGGCTACGGTCGAGGAGGAGGAAGGAACCCAGGGCGCTGGGAAGACCACGGCCTGCGCCAAGGGTGGCGCGATCGACCTTGCGAGGACCGCTGGCAAGACCCGCCTCGCGAGGGAGATTGGAGGGATCAGCCTCGCGAGGATCGCCCGCAAGGTAACGCAGGCCTCCCTCCACTGCCGCCGCATCCAAGAAGAAACGAGGACCGCCACCAGGACGAGGAGGCTGGGGGCTTCCAGGAGCCGCGCGCGATCGCCTGCATCCTGGGCGGAGCTCAAGCCCCAGCCTCTCAGCACATCTTCAAGCAGTTCACCCGCGAAGTAAATGCAGTCCTCCCCAAGCTCGAAGCCACACGTCCTCTCAGGTGGTCATCATGCGCCATCACGTTCAACTCAGCGGATCAGCTCAAGTGTGCAGCCACGGCCGGAGTCCTCCCGATGCTTTGTTCCCCAATCATCAGCAACATGGTGGTCACCAGGACCCTCATCGACGGCGGGGCAGGGCTCAACGTCCTGTCCGTGGAAACATTCAACAATCTCCAAGTGCCCTACAACCAGCTTCAGCCAACCAAGCCTTTCTCTGGAGTCACTGACGGCTCCACGGTCCCGATCGGGCAGGTCCGCCTCCCTGTCACCTTCGGAGCGCGCGACAACTACCGCACCGACCTCATCGACTTCGACGTCGCTCACATTCGCCTGCCGTACAACACCATCCTTGGGTACCCGGCGCTGGCCAAGTTCATGGCCGTGACTCACCATGGCTACAATGTCCTCAAGATGCCAGGGAGTGGCGGAGTCATCACGGTGCCCTGTGAAGAGAAGGACGCGGTGTGTTCCCTGGAACGAGCCTTTCAGGCCGCGTCATTGGAAGACCCGGATCGCGGAAGCAGGGGGCTTCCGGAGACCACCCCCAAGAAGAAGAAGACATCGTCCATCTTGGTCCCTCAGGAGGCAGGCCCCTCAGGGCCCGTGCCTGCCCAGGGGGATCCTCCCTCCATCGCATAGGGAAGCGCGCCCGGCGCCCTCCTCAGGCAGGGCTCCGGGGCTCTCCCCAGGAGGGCCACCGACCTGGCTAAGGTCACGAGGGAGGCGCTTGGGCACCATGTGGAGGTGTGTTTCAAAGCATGTTTCCCTCAAGAAGGAGTAAGGCAAGGGGAGCCAGACCAACAGGAGTTCGTCAGCGAAGCCATTCAGGAGCTAAAAGAGTCAAGAGTCATGAGAGGCGGCCGTCGCCTACCAGCTGTGGTCTCCCATCCAGGCGAGGATGGCGGGCCGCGCGTCTGTGTCGATGTACCAGGGCTCAACCGAGTCGCCTCACTGGAGCGCCTCTGGCCCTCGCGAGTGGGGCGCTGCGAGGGTCCACCCCACAGCTACGTTCGCATGCCTTACGGCTTGCCGAACGCGGCTGCCACATACCAGCGCCTCATGAGGGGCATCATGGAAGCTCAAGAGGCCAGGCGTTCCGCAGACCTGGCAGAGATGGAGACGGTCCGTGAGGAGCCACCAGCGCCTCTAGAGCCTCCCGAGGCCCTAGGGCCTGGGGGCTCGTGAGGATCGGCTTCCGTAGCCCACCGAGTCTGCTGCACCAACACTGCTTCATCCTCAACATCATCAGGTGACATCTTTCAAGTTTCATTTCCAGTTGGGAGCGCCCCCCAGGGCTACATTATTCCCAGGCCGCGTGGGCCCGTCCCAGCGGCATGTATCCCTTTTTATTTCGTGTCGTTAGCTTACTTTGTTGGGGGCACCCCTCGGGCTGCATCATCCCCAAGTCGCTCGGGCCAGACCCAGCGGCATGTACCCCTTTCGCGTTTATTTCTGGCTATGCATTCAACCCACCATGCTTGATTATTTGATGCCGGTCCACAACACCTTTTCTTCTCCATGTCGACCACTTGCACGTTAAAGGGGGGGGTGCCTGAGCATCGCGACTCAGGGCTCTTACTGGCTCTCCAGCCCTCACCCTCTGGCCTTGTTCATGGCATCATGACCTGGCATACCAGCGACGGCTGAGACCAGCTCGAGGGCCGGGACCCGAGGACGTAGAGTGTAGGCATCTAACCCAATTTGCAGGAACACATCACAAGATAAGGCCCAGTGCCAGGCACAACCCGCCTAGAGGTAGGGCCTCACGAGTCCCGCGTTGGCTCACGGGTGCCCAGATACACCTCACCAGGCCCTACCGTTCCAGCCACGTGTTAGGGTGGGGCTGTACATGCCCCGGGGGCTCCTCCCGGAGGGGAGCCCCCTCCCACGTACCAGTGGAAGCACCATGCTCCGCGCTGGCTAACGACACTGCCGAGGAGCGGCTATGCCCGTACACATACGAAAGCGCTATGCTCCGCGCTGGTGATAAACAACTGAGGGTGGCCCCCGGGCCGCATCAACCTCAGGGAGCCCAGAGCTCAGTGTCCAGCCTCATCATAACGCCTCCTCCCGGGAGTGCCGCGCGAGGGGGCTGGGCACGGGGGCTGTGCCTGGGTCACGCCCAGGCGCACGCCACCCAGCCAGCCCCCCCGGGCCTTGTTCGTCGCGCATCTCTCCCCGAGCGGAGCCAAGGTACGAAGGTCGTTTGAGCGTGAAGGGGGACTCCTGAGCATCGCGACTCAGGAGCCTAACTGGTCTCGTAGCCCCTCACTCCTTAGTTCCGAAAGGCTAACGCTGGGTGAGGTACGCGCGGGGCCGGGCTCTGCAGACGTAGAACAGTAGATCCACCCACATCTCACCTCCCTACTTGTTGTTCGAGCGCCAAGGGGGACCCCTGAGCATCGCAACTCAGGGGCCTAACTGGTCCTGTAGCCCCTCACTCCTTAGTTCTGAAAGGCTATTGCTGGGTGAGGTACGCGCGGGGCCGGGCTCTGCCGACGTAGAACCTAAGCAAGTAGGAAGGAAAAGCGTAAACTTCAAGGATCGCCTCCCTACTTGCTGTTCGTGCGCCAAGGGGGACTCCTGAGCATCGCGACTCAGGAGCCTAACTTGTCCTGTAGCCCCTCACTCCTTTGGTCCCGTCCTGGTTTCCGGTCGGGGCTAATGCTGGGTGAGGTACGCGCGGGGCCGGTCTCTGCCGGCGTAGAACATAAGCAAGTAGGAAGGAATAGCGTAAAATTCAAAGAATTCAGAAGCAAATGTTACAGTCCATACTGTTATCTCGACGCCAAACGCAAGTTTAAACGCCTCCCCGAGGCATGATACATGTGCAGGAATTGAAAACAGGACAAGAGCCACGACGGAATCGCCAGACGACGGTGGAGCAGCGCGGAGTGGCTTCACCTCATGGAGCAGCAGGGTCGGCAGCGCCTGGCTTCGGCTTGGTGCTGAAGGCCCGGAACTTCCCCAGCAGAGCCTCTGCGCGACCCTTCACGGCCTCGGCAGCGACAGCAGCACGCTCGCCGCTCACTGGCTCCAGCAGGCTGTCAAGGTCGATGTTGGAGTCGCGAAGGTGGATGTGGGTGAAGACCCGCGTTAGCGCTGCAGAAGACATGACACGCGCCTCGGCCTCTGCCGTGGGGCCAAGGCCAAGGGCGACATCCTCAAGAGCACGAACCAGGAAGCGAAGCAGCTTGGCGGGGCCGTCCTCGGTGCCAGCTAGCGGGCACTCCAGGCCGCTGGCGTAGAGCATCTTCAGCGAGGCCCGGGCCTTCTCCTCCATGTCTGCGAAGGCCACGCGGTCCGCGACAAGAACCCGAGCCTTGTCGTCCAGCTCGACCTTCCTCGCCCCCAACTCCTGCTCCAGCACGCGTAGGCGGTCACGGTGTTTCTTAAGCTTGGCCTCTCGGACCTCGACGGCCGCCTCGCGAGCCTTCACGCCCTCTTCTTGCTCTTGGCGAAGGCGGGCCTCTTTTGCGAGCTGGTCCCGCAGGCCTTGCAGCTCACCCTCCAGCACCTTGCAATGACCACGGACATCGGCCGCCTCCCCCTGAGCCGCGTCACGAGCAGCCTTCGCCTCAAGGGCGGCCTGCCTCTCCTCATCACAAGCCGTTGAGACCTGGACCAGCGCCGCCCGAACCGAAGTGTCAGAGCGAATCCATCCTGAAGCCAGCTCCAAGCGCCTGGCCACCAAGCGAGGGTCGGTGCCAAGAAGATCCTGCCGGAGCCGGTCCAGCTCGGCAGCAACACGATCCAGAACGGTGGGAGGAGTCGAAGAGACAACAGTCGGTGGAGTAGGAGGAGAAGGCAGCGGCACGACCACAACACCTCGAGGTGGGGCCAGCTGCGCCCCAACGACTGTGGTGGCGGCGGCAGGCAATGGCACCTCGGGAGTCACCTGGGCCATGGGGGCTGGCCTCGCCCCAGCCAGCTCGGCCAGACCTCGCGAGGACGAACGGGCAGGAGAGGCCCGTGCGTCGCGGTCGCCTTCCTCTGCAGGCAGAGGCGCTGCCGCGGATGGAACCTCAGGAGCCCCCTTCAGCTTCTTCATCGCGGGCGCCAGCCTATCAAAGAGACGCGGACGTCAAGCCTCAGCAGCAGACCAAGAAACGAAGACAAGAGTCAAGCACTTACGGGTCGTCGGCGGCGAGCTCAAGCTGCCTCCGGCCAAACTTGAAGCCTGAAAGCCGGCTGGAGGGATCAACCTCGGAAGCAGAAGACGTGTCTGTGGATCGCCCCGGGGCCGGGGCGGACCCGCGGGGGATCAGCCCGGTCCTGTCCTTCTTCGGGATCGGGGGCGAGCTCCCGCTGCCCAGAACGTCATCATCCTTGTCGTCATCGCTCGGAGAGAGGCGGAGAGCGCGGGGCCTGCGCTGGGAGAGGGGAACCCTCGACTCTCCGTCAGTCGCCTCGGAGTCAGGCCCCTTCCCCCGCTCCTCTTTGTCCTCCTCTTCGCTGGAGTCGTCGGAGGACACGTCCACTGGTTCCTCGAGGGCTTCAACGGGCAAGGGCCCGTCCCCGTTGAAGACAGTCATGAACTCCACCACCTGCTCCCAGTCGTCGCGGAGGAACAAGGGCGTAGGAGCGCCCTCCAACCTCGCCACATCGCCCCCGACCAGAGATTGGAGCACCGCAGCCAGATCTTCGTCACCCAAGGCCGCGGGGCTCGGATGAGGCCTCCACATCGGCTTCGAAATGGCAATGGCACCATTGTACGTAATGAAGCTCGCGCACGCGGAAGGAGAACCGCGAGAGACCCGGAGGGAGAAGTAGTGGCGCAACAAGGCCACTGAGGGCTGCACCCCTACGTGAGCCTCGTAGTAATAGGCGAAGATCGCCAGGAGAAGGACGGAGTTGGGATGGAGATGCAGAGCTTGTAAGTTGTAATGGCGGAGGACAAAGAAGAAGAACTCGGAGAAGGGAGGCCCCAGGCCAGCAGCAATGGAGCTTACGAAGAGCGGATAAAAGGTTCTCCCTCGACCCTCAGGGGTGGCGGAGCCGGCCTTGAACACCCTCGCCCCGTTGATGCCCTGCGCCGCCACCATCCGGCGCAACCGGGCGAGGCTCGCTTCCGATACGTTTGGCGACTCCAAGGCAGACAAGTACCAAGCTCTGGACGGGGACTGACGAGGCGCCATGGCTTCTGGATCACGCGGTCGAAGCAGATCTGGAGATTTGGAGGAAGGAAGGAGAGGCGGAAGAAAGGGGATCTGAGCAGCAACAAGAGAAAGCAGAAAGAGCAAAACCAGGGCAGACGCCGCTCCCTTATCAACTCGCGCGGTTACGGAGACGCCCACGTCCAATCAACCGCCACGCGGCGCCCAAGGCCGCAGGCTATTAGGGCCCGCGGCGCTTCGCCCTTGCCCTTTCGCCTCCCTGCACGACCAAGTCCGGGCGCGCCTTGGGCCCGGGGGCTACTGTCGGCGTTCTGGGAACGGGGGTCCCCAGACTTGCCTGCCTGCGGCCTGCGGCGTGGCTCAAGGCGGGCCCAGCACGGCCCATCTCCTTCAACGCAGACCCAAGACCCTCGCGAGGGGCCAAGCCTCGCAGGGCGGACGACACGGAGCTTCCTCAGGGTCGGCCTCATCAGACTGGCTCCCGAGGAGGTGGAGAGATCATGGTGGGGTACCTCACGAGGTGCCCATGACGCAAGCCATGACGACCAAGGGCGCCAGGCGGGCACCAGCCCGCGCAGTGTCCTCCCTTTCCTCTTTGGTGCAAAGGGAGCTAGCGCAGACGGGAGGACCAAGCAAAGGCACCCATTTCGGTGCAACGATACCAAGACCAACTCCGCGACAAGGAACAAGTCACTGTGGAGCCCAAGCCAGCATCACCACCAGAGCCTTTGGCAGGCAAGGACCAACTTTAGTCAGGATAAGTGTACCAGATGTTCCCCTTCAAAATGGCCAATTGTTGGCGCCCTTCCCGCTCAATATTTGGGAAGAGGCCCAGGGCCTTTGCCTATAAATAGGACTAGCCACTCCAAGGGTAGAGGCATCTATCTATCGAGAGGCACCCAGAGGCGAATCGGATCGAGAAACAGACTGATTGGCAATCAGATAGAGAGAGAGAGAGAGAAGGGCGACTTAACCCCTCTAGCGGTTCATGGCCCCAGCCAAGAACAGACCCTCGCAAGGCTGTTCTTCCTTGTATTGTTCATTATCAGCCCAAGAGGCAATCCACCACACCACCACACTGGAGTAGGGTATTACACCACATCGGTGGCCCGAACCAGTATAAACTCTGTGTCTCTTATGCTGTGTTTTCCATAGCCTAGATCCTTGCGAGGCGGAGGGGTACAGGTAGGTAGGAAGCGTAATCTCCGCGTGCACCCCAGAGTTGGAACCTCAAGGGTCTGCCGGAACCCGAAATCCGACAAAAGTTTTGGTAAGACAATAGGTCCAACAACTGATCACAAGGACCAACCGATGAAGATATCATCTTTCTTCAACTAACACACAAACTCAAGGATATCCCTTTGGAATGAACTAAGTAAGGAAAAGCTTTTATCTTCCAACTCTCCAATTGTTGTTTAGCTTAGCCAACTAGCTGAGGGTGTCCAACACAGAATTCTTGGAGAAGGGGTGGTTACAAGGGAACCAACTTGATCACGAGCTCAACATAGCGGTCAGGGAACAACCTGGTAATACTTCTGAGAAGATATTCAGAAAATCACGAACCATCGATATGTTACTAAGCTCGAGAACAACCTTGCTTTTCATGGCAAGATGATATGATCAAAAGAGTGAGGGATTGACAAAATCTTAACTCATCGATCGAAGGGTGCACCAACAAAACTGGACTAGGTAGCACGATCAATCCTAGGATGGTGATTTAATAACCAACATGTTAAGGATGAGAATATTGTCCATTTACTACCAAGCAACGAGTTGCTCAGAGTATAGATTTCACACATCACAATTCACTTGTCGGCATTCCAGTTACAACAACACGAGGATCGAGGAATGAATGATGATGGTGAGAAGTATCACTGCATCAAGAATTCATAAGAGTTGGTGCAATTCCTATGATATTCTCGACATAACGAGGGTAATACTCTAGGGTAGAACAGATCAAAAGCTAGATTGGCATTTGATCTGCGGAATACAACTGCTTTGACCCAATCATAGATATGGATGAGGTACTGGAGTTTGTTTCTCCTAGTCATTCTGAAATAGAACGACTCGACGGACCACAAGAATAAAATGGCATCGATGAACACAAATGCACACATACTCTTGGCTATCAACTGATAGAGGATGTTCGGGATACAACTGAAGAGGAACAACTCAAGGAACATATTCTCTGAGTTGTGGATGCATAGATTAGTATGTCGAGCAAAGCTCATCATTTCTTCCGGGCAACCCATGTAGAGAGGTAGAACTGGCAGAGACACAATTATGAATGGAGTACTCCTCAAGAGCACCCTGGTTGTGATCTTTTGGTTCAAAGGAACTTCTGCCATAAGTAGTTCATGGTATTTGAAGAAGGAAATACCACATACCTCGAGGACTATCGCAAAGGTTACTAATATCCTAAAGGTACGAGCAACACTATCAACACGGTGTAAGTAGAGTGAATCTTGGGTCAAGAACCCAAGAGTAGAATACCTACTAACTAAATGGCATCACGGGATGCTTTCGAGAATGGTGGCCAGAATCATCACACCGGGAACACAAAACATAGCTAGATTACTAGGTGACTCCCTAAAACACCTAGGGTCATAATAATAGCTCCAACATATATGTCGAGGCAACAGAGTACCTCAACTCACCGATTAGTGTGGTTGAACTGGCCCAAAGGGACATCGGAAACGGGAAGAAGGTCTTGCAAATGCATCAGACTATTTAGAAACCTGGGATGACTCGGACACCATAACGGTTGTAAATGCTCGAAAATGATTTGTGACATCCTGCAAAATGATGGCATAGCCACTCAACATCACCATATCAATGTTCTGAGATCAACTAAGAACACAAGGAAGTAGTAGAAACTGAACTCGGGCTTAAATCTATCAATCCTATAAGTCTCTATCATAGTAACTCGCCATCCTGATAGATAAATGGGAAGGCCTAGTTCTTAATCCCCATAGAAGAGAAGAGGATGACTCATATCAGAAGGACATAGGGTATAAGGAGTAAAAAGAGCCTTACGTTCCCTTCCACAAACAATTCTCTTATATAACTAAAGCATTTCTAGACTCAAGTTCGACCAGTTTGGCTTGGTAATCCTACAGACAGTCAGGCTCTGATACCAAAGCTGTCAGGAGCCCGATCCTAAGTCACACCGATGTAGCATGTAACACATCATATCACTTTGCGGCCTCACGCACGGTATTCCCATGGGTGCCACCTTACCAGGTCCGGGACCGTTTGCGCCATTTGGCTCGCGTATATGATAGTATCGCTAGCATCCATATGACAAAGAACCCAGGCCGACATGGCTAGTCGTGAACCCAAAGCGGCACCAACCCATGGGGACAGGCATACATGAATCAACTTCGAGCATGTCGGTCAACAGCGTGTGAATCCGGGCTATAGCACTGGGCTAACAGGACTCCGGATGTCACCGCGTGACATTTCCCCGAAGGGACAGACACATGAACGAAGTGAAACACATGCAGGCCAGTCAAGTGTCCTGAGCAGTAGTGCTGGGCTAGCAGGACTCCGGTGAACCGGGCTGTAGCGGACTACTATGGCTCAAGGAATCACTAGACTAAATTTCCCCATAAGAGAGGCTGCCAAGGATAAACAACTAGATTGTCGGATCCAACACATACCAAGCATTTCAATCATACGCACAATATGCTCGATATGTGTAAATACAACATGGCATCACAACATGACTCTAGGACTCAAGTATTTATTCATTAGGCTCCGAGGAGCGAGATATTACAAACATGGGTCTCATGACCCAACATACAGAGCATACAAGCAACAAGCACATGCGGAAGCTTAACATGTCTGAGTACATACATCTACAAATGAAAAAGGCTGAGAAGCCTGACTATCCACTGGATCCTGCCGTGGGCACAAGATCGTAGCTGAGGTATCAAGCTAAACGTCAAAGTCCCCACGGAACTACTAGCGAGACTGACGTCTCTTTGCAAAACATAAAATAAGCAAACGTGAGTACAAATGTACCCAGCAAAACTTACATCAGATCTAACTACATATGCATCGGTATCAACAAAGGGGGTTGTGGAGTTTGACTACAGTAAGCCAGCTTTGACTCGGTGGCTATCCTGAACTATGACTGCAAGTAACTCTTTGAGGTGGCGCACACGAGTCCACATATTCACTACTTCAATACACCACTATGGATTCGCTCCCGTCTTCCTACGAGAACGCCATCCATAGCACTCACGCTTATCTTGCGCATTTTAGAGTATCCACTTTCACTTGTCTATGAACTATGCAAGGGGTCCAAGTTTCCATATCCGAGGAATCCGGCTATTCGAATAGATAATGATAACCCTGCAGGGGTGTACTTCCTCACACACGCTCTCGCCACTTACCACCAGGTACACGTCATGTACCTTGGCAACCTTCAAGTGGAAGCCTGGCGAGGGAGTCGGCCACAACCTGACTAACCACACAAGTCTCTAGTCCAGGTTTATCGCCTATTTGGGTTCCATCCGCAAGGAGATCCGGCCGGGGTGTTGCTCACGGCCCCAAACGACGTGTGCAGGGTTCCCAAACCCACCAACCGGGCGGCGCCTGGCATACCCGGCCACGGTGCCTAGTCTGCCCCAAGCCCACCTGTACCGGGTGCCACTTGGTAGACTACTAACACTACCTACAAACACCAGAAACTAGTTGCAACTCCTGGACAGAGATCAGGTTGGTTAATAAGTCGAGAGGGGCACTTAAGCATTCCAATGCGTGGTAGTAACTGTTCATGGATCACAAACATAGAACTCAGTTCCTGAGGACGGCTGCAATGAGACAACCCACCATGTACTCCTACATGGCCTCTCACCGCTACCTTTACCAAATAGTGTTCACACACTTAGCTCTCAACAGTAGGACATGTTCACCACATTCCAATTCATCCCCCATGAATCAGACATGACTCAACTCTACGCAGTAGCAGGCATGACAACAAACATGAATGAGTAGGCACATCAGGGCTCAAACAATTCCTACTCATGCTAGTGGGTTTCATCTATTTACTGTGGCAATGATAGGTCATGCAGAGGAAAAGGGGTTCAACTACCGCAGCATGTAACAGCTGGATCGTTGTTGTCCTAATGCAGTAAAAGAGAGAAGGAGCGAGAGAGTGGGATTGTATCGGAATGAACAAGGGGGTTTTGCTTGCCTGGCATTTCTGAAGATAGTATAGCTCTTCATCGGTGTTATCGAACTCATCGTCGGAACGCGTCAATCGAGAGGGGGCAATTACCGGCAACTGAGAAAGAAACACAATCAATGCAATGCACAATATGATGCAAGATCATGACATGTCAATATGCTGTGTGTTGGGCTAATGCAACTAAAACCAGGGTGGTTTGAGCTTATTTGAATCAAAGATTCAAATACAAGCCTAAACTATCAACTCATATAAGTGCATTATCATGTTTCATCTAAACAGCAAGGTTAGATTGCTTAAACATGCATGAAACCAGTACAGATGGATAGATTGGATTTTTCTGATCATTTTTCATATATAAATTATTTCATTTGGAGTTATGGTTGAATTTCTACGATTTTTAGAAGTTAGCTCTATTTTTTGGAATTTCCTATATAAGATTAAATCCAGAAAATACTTATTGCGTCAGCATAGCGTCACTGTGACGTCAGCGGTCAACGGGCGTGGTCCAGGTCAAACTGACCAGTGGGACCCACTGGTCAGTAGTTATTTAGCTAACTAAAGTTAGTTAGTGTTAAACTAATACTAATTCTAGGTTAGTTAGTGGCCAGGGGCCCACACGTCAGTGACCCAGGGGTCAAACTGGGCCCACAAGGTCAATGGTCAGCGGGGTCAAACCCACCGGCAACTCGACGCCGGCGAGGCCCGAGACGGTGGCGCGGCTCGGGTTTGTGTCTCCAGCGACCAAACGGGCGGCCGAGAGCACGCGCGGGGAGCTGGGGCTCGCCCGCATCCAGGGAGGCATGCGGCAGCAGTGGGGACGGTCGGAGCTCGTCGGAAACGAGCTCGGGGCGGCGCCGGCGTTCGGGTGGGCGCGGGTTCGGTGTTGCGAAGCACAGCAGGAGCAGCTGGAGGGGGTTTTGGGCTTCTGGCGTTGCGCTGAGCATGGCTATGTGCTCGGTTGCAGCTATATGTGACGGTGGCCACGGCGGCGACATGGCCGGCGGAGCCAAGCTCTCGGCTCCGGCGGAAGAGGCGGCTAGAGGGCAGAAACGAGCTCGAGGAGGAGGGGAAAAAGCGGCGGAGCTCATAGTGGATTGAACGGAGGGGTCGGCGAGCTCGGGGAAGGCTTGGACGGCGTTGGAGCCACGACGGCGATCGTCGGACCCGAGGATGAAGATGACGGCGATGGCGATGATGCAGGGCACCCGGCGTCTCGTGGCTTAACGGAGAGGTCGAGGGAGACTTGGCGAGGCTCTTGCGATATCAGAGGGGCGAGGGGGGAGGCTCAGGGCGCGGCAGCAACGAGCGGCGGCGACGGTGGCGCTCGGTTGCGGGAGAGAGAGCGGGTCAAAGGAGGGAACGAGCACGGGGGGAGCGAGGGAGTGAACCAGGGAGCTGCATGGCGTCGCGGGAGGCGTCCAGGGCGTCGAGGGGGAGCAGCAAGCAGGAGGTGGCCGTCGGTGGCCGTGCGCGTGCTGGCGCACCGCGGGCACACGCCCATCCTCCTGGCAAAGGAGGAAGACGACAGGGGAGGGGGGCCAGGTGGGCTGGGCCAGCCACTTGGGCCGCTAGGTGGGCGGCAGAGGTAAGTCCAGGTAACTCTCTCTCTCTCTGTTTCTGTCTCAGTTTTCTATTTTCTTTTCTGCAATTTGTTTGGGTTTAGTTTTAACACCAAACCATTTTATAAAATCCTGAAAATAATTATGTGGCTAGAACTAAAGTATACAAAACCACATAAAATGTTCCAGAATTATTGGACATATATTAATTATATAAAAAATATATCCAGTGCAAATATCTATTGAATTAATTCAAAGGCCCAAGATAAATATTTAAAGCCTCCAAAAATATTGGTTTGAATTTTATTCTTGCCAATATTTTTCAAGGTTTAACAACAACATTTTCTTGGGATTCTTTTAGAAGATTTTAATGTTGATCATTTTTAAAAGATTCTGAGGCTTTGAAAATTCCCTCAATTGAAATTTCAATTGAATTCAAACATGATGCAGCAACCAAGCCAGTCCAAGGTCAGGGTAAAGCTAGGGATGTGACAACTCTGCCAATATTTTTCAAGGTTTAACAGGAACATTTCTTGGGCTTCTTTGAGAAGATTTTAATGTTGATCATTTTTAAAAGGTTTCTGAGGCTTTGAAAATTCCCTCAATTCAAATTTCAATTGAGTTCAAACATGATGCAGCAACCAAGCTAGTCCAAGGTCAGGGTAAAGCTAGGGATGTGACATTTATGAAAGCTAAAAAAGAAACTAAGTGGGTGTGCATCCAACTCGCTTGCTCACGAAGACCTAGGGCAATTTGAGGAAGCCCATCATTGGAATATACAAGCCAAGTTCTATAATGAAAAATTCCCACTAGTATATGGAAGTGACAACATAGGAGACTCTCTATCATGAAGATCATGGTGCTACTTTGAAGCACAAGTGTGGTAAAAGGATAGTAACATTGCCCCTTCTCTCTTTTCTCGCATATATTTTTTTATTGGCCCTTCTCTCATTTTTTGGCCTCCTTTTTTTTCGTCCGGAGTCTCATCCCGACTTGTGGGGCAATCATAGTCTCCATCATCCTTTCCTCTCATGGGACAATGCTCTAATAATGAAGATCATCACACTTTTATTTACCTACAACTCAAAAATCACAACTCGATACTTAGAACAAAATATGACTCTATATGAATGCCTCTAGCAGTGTACCGGGATGTGCAATGAATCAAGAGTGACATGTATGAAAGAATTATGAAATGTGGCTTTGCCACAAATACAATGTCAACTACATGATCATGCAAAGCAATATGACAATGATGAAGCGTGTCATAATAAACGGAATGGTGGAAAGTTGCATGGCAATATATCTCGGAATGGCTATGGAAATGACATAATAGGTAGGTATGGTGGCTGTTTTGAGGAAGGTATATGGTGGGTGTGTGGTACCGGCGAAAGTTACGCGGTACTAGAGAGGCTAGCAATGGTGGAAGGGTGAGAGTGCGCATAATCCATGGACTCAACATTAGTCATAAAGAACTCACATACTTATTGAAAAAATATATTAGTTATCAAAACAAAGTAACACGCGCATTCTCCTAGGGGGATATATTGGTAGGAAAAGACCATCGCTTGTCCCCGACCGCCACTCATAAGGAAGACAATCAATAAATAAATCATGCTCCGACTTCATCACATAACGGTTCACCATACGTGCATGCTACGGGACTCACGAATCATAACACAAGTATTTCTCAAATTCGCAATTACTCACTAGCATGACTCTAATATCACCATCTTTATATCTCAAAACAACCACAAGAAATCAAACTTCTCATAGTATTCAATGTACTTTATATGAAAGTTTTTATTATATCCCTCTTGGATGCCTATCATACTAGGACTAAATTTATAACCAAAGCAAATTACCATGCTGTTTAGAGACTCTCAAAATAATATAAGTGAAGCATGAGAGTTCAATAATTTCTATAAATAAAACCACCGTCGTGCTCTAAAAAGATATTAGTGAAGCACTAGAGCAAAATTGCCTAGCTCAAAAGATATAAGTGAAGCACATAGAGTATTCTAATAAATCACGATTCATGTGTGTCCCTCTCAAAAGGTGATTACAGCAAGGATGATTGTGGCAAACTAAAAATCAAATACTCATATCATACAAGACGCTCCAAGCAAAACACATATCATGTGGTGAATAAAAATATAGCCTCAAGAAAAGTTACCGATAGACAAAGGCGAAAGAGGGGATGCCTTCCGGGGTATCCCCAAGATTAGGCTCTTGGTTGTCCTTGAATATTACCTTGGGGTGCCTTGGGCATCACCAATCTTAGGCTCTTTCCACACCGTATTCCATAGTCCATCAAATCCTTACCCAAAACTTGAAAACTTCACAACACAAAACTCAACAGAAAATCTCATAAGCTCCGTTAGTATAAGAAAATAAACCACCACTTTTGGTACTGTTGTGAACTCATTATTTATTTATATTGGTGTAATATCTACTGTATTCCAACTTTTCCATGGTTCATACCCCCGATACTACCCATAGATTCATCAAAATAAGCAAACAACACATAGAAAACAGAATCTGTCAAAAAACAGAACAGTCTGTAGTAATCTGGATAGTTTGAATACTTCTGTACCTCCTAAAATTCTGAAAATTAGGAAAACCTAAGATTTTTTTTATTAATCTTCTGGAAAAATAATTAGTATTTTATCACGCTTTTGTTAAAAATGAGAATTGTTTTCCTGAGCGCAGAAGTTTCTGTTTTTCAGCAAGATCAAATCAACTATCACCGTATGCCATCCTAAAGGTCTTACTTGGCACAAACACTAATTAAAACACAAAACCATATCTAACCAGAGGCTAGATGTATTATTCAAAGCAAAACAGGAACAAAAAACACAGAACAAAAATAAAAGTGGGTTGCCTCCCAACAAACGCTATTGTTTAACGCCCTTAGGTAGGCATAAAAACACAAATAGATCTAGGTAATGTCACCTTTGGTATGCAATCCATAAGTAGCTCTCATAATAGATTCATAAGGCAATTTAATTTTCTTTCTAGAAAGTGTTCCATGCCCTTCCTTGACGGAAATTTAAATACAATGTTTCCTATTTCATATCATTAATTGCACCAATCGTTCTAAGGAAAGGTTTACCAAGAATAATAGAACATGTAGGATTGAAATCTATATCAAGAACAATGAAATCTATGGGCACATAATTCCTATTTGCAACAATAAGAACATCATTAATCCTTCCCATAGGATTCTTAATAGTGGAATCTGCAAGATGCAAATTCAAATAAAAATCATCAAATTCACGGAAGCCTAGCACATCACATAAAGTTTTTGGAATCGTGGAAACACTAGCACCCAAATCACACAAAGCATGGAACTCATAATATTTATTCTTAATCTTAATAGTAGGTTCCCACTCATCACAAAGTTTTCTAGGGATAGGAACTTCCAATTGAAGCTTTTCTTCAAAAGATTGCATCATAGCATCAACGATATGTTTAGTAAAAGCTTTGTTTTGATTATAAGCATGAGGAGAATTCAACATGGATTGCAACAAGGAAATACAATCTATTAAAGAACAATTATCATAATTAAATTCCTTGAAATCCAAAAGAGTGGGTTCATTGCTACTTAAAGTTTTGACGTCTACAATCCCACTTTTATCATTTTTTGTATCAAGATCTAAAAATTCCGAATCATTGGGACGCTTTTAAACTAAAGTTGACTCATCTCCAGTCCCATCTTTATCAAGATTTATATCTGAAAACAAAGATTTAGTAGGAGTCACATCAATCACTTTAAGATCTTCATCATTATTTTCACGGAAACTAGAAGAACATGTTTTAACCAATCTCGTTTAGCATGCATCTTAGTGATTCTTTCTTTGCACTCATCACTGGAAATTCTCATAGATTTGAGAGACTCATTAATATCATGCTTAGGTGGAATAGATCTAAGTTTCAAAGAATCAACATCAAGATAAATTCTAGTCACGTTCCTAGCCAAATCATCAATCTTAAGCAATTTTCCATCAATCAAAGCATTGAAATTCTTTTGCGAGCTCATAAATTATTTAACACCATTCTCAAAATAAGAGGGCATTTTATTATAATTTCCATCAGAATTGTTGTAAGAGTTACCATAATTATTAGAGGAATTACTAGGAAATGGCCTAGGATTAAAATAACTCTATACGCGTTATTACCAAAGTTGTTCCTGCCAACAAAATTCACATCCATAGATTCATTATTATTTTCAATCAAAGTAGACAAAGGAATGTCATTAGGATCAATAGAAGCACTCCTTCTAGCAAATAATTTCATAAATTCATCCATCCTTCCACTCAAAACATTAATCTCTTCTATCTCATGCACTTTTTACTAGTGGAAGATCTTTCGGTATGCCATTGAGAATAATTAACCATAATATTATCTAGGAGTTTAGTAGCTTCTCCTAAATTAATTTCCATAAAAGTACCTCCTGCGGCTAACTCTAAAAGATTTCTAGAAGCAAAATTCAACCGGCATAATTTTTTTGTATAATCATCCACAAATTCAAACCATGAGTAGGGCAATTTCGTATCATCAATTTCATCCTCTCCCAAGATGGTGCAACATGTTCATGATCAAGTTGCTTAAAATTTATAATATCATTCCTAAGGGAGATGATCTTAGCGAGAGGAAAATACTTGGAAAGAAAAGCATCTCGACACTTATTCCATGAATTAATACTATTTTTAGGCAAAGATGAAAACCAAGTTTTAGCACGATCTCGAAGTGAGAACGGAAATAACTTCAATTTAACAATATAATTATCCACATCTTTTTTATTTTGCATATCACACAACTCAACGAAATTATTAAGATGGGATGCGGCATCTTCACTAGGATGGCCAGAAAATTGATATTTCATAACAAGATTCAGCAAATCGGCATTAATTTCATAAGGTTCCGCACTAGTGGCGGGGGCAATCGGAGTACTAATAGAATCATTGTTATTGGAGTTGGAACAGTCAGACAATTTGGTATTCTCTCGAGCCATCGTGACAAAGCAAGAAATCCAACACACGAGCACACAAAAAGCAAATGAAGAAGACGAATGGAAGAGGGGCGAAGAAAAGCCAAATCTTTTCGAAAATCATTTTAGAAGTGGGGGAGAGGAAAACGAGAGGCAAATGGCAAATAATGTAATGCAAGATATGAGAGTTACAAAAGCAAACAAGTATCATCGGTTTACATGCCGAAAAAGCACTCAAAAAGTTCACGGGAGTTATCATCGCTTTACATAGAGAAGCATGTTTTGAAAAGTGCTACTTCTTGAGCTTATGTTGATTTTTCCCTTGAAGAGGAAAGGGTGATGCAGAAAAGTAGAGATAAGTATTTCCCTCAGTTTGAGAACCAAGGTATCAATCCAGTAGGAGACAACGCACAAATCACCAATACCTGCACGAACAATCAAACAACTTGCACCCAACGTGATAAATGGATTGTCAATCCCTTCATGGTTACTTCCAAAGGTGAGATCTGATAGAGATAGATGAAACTAAACAAATGATAGAGTAAATATTTTTGGTATTTTTTTATAGATCGGAAAGTAAAAGATTGCAAAATAGTATATCGGAAACTACTATGATAGAAAATAGTAGACCGGAAACTTATATGATGGAAAATAGACCCGGGGGCCATATGTTTCACTAGAGGCTTCTCTCAAGATAGCAAACAATATGGTGGGTCAACAAATTACTGTCGAGCAATTTATAAAAAAGCGTAAAGTTATGACGATATCTAAGGCAATGATTATGAAATATAGGCATCAAGTTCGTGTCAAATAGACCAAAACGATTCTGCATCTACTACTATTACTCCACAGATCGATCGACTCCTGCCTGCATCTAGAGTATTAAGTTCATGAAGAACAAACTAACACATTAAGTAAGATGATATGATGTAGAGGAATAAACTCAAGCAATATGATGTAAACCCCATCTTTTTATCATCGACGGCAACAATATAATACGTGCCTTTCTGCCCCTACTGCCACCGGGAAAGGACACTGTAAGATTGAACCCAAATCTAAGCACTTCTCCCATTGCAAGAAAAACCAATCTAGTTGGCCAAACAAAACCGATAGTTCAAAGAGAATTAGAAAGATATCAAATCATGCATATAAGAATTCAGAGAAGATTCAAATAATATTCATAGATAAGATGATCATAAATCCCAATTCATCAGATCTCGACAAAGACACCACAAAAGAAGATTACATCGGATAGATCTCCAAGAACATCGAGGAGAACATGGTATTGAGAATAAAAGAGAGAGAAGAAGCCATCTAGCTACTAGCTATGGACCCGTAGGTCTGTGGTAAACTACTCACGCTTCATCGGAAGGGCAATGGAGTTGATGTAGAAGCCCTTTGTGATCGAATCCCCCTCCGACAGGATGCGGAAAAGGCCCCTAGATGGGATCTCACAGGCACAGAAGGTTGCAGCAGTTGAAAAGTGTTTTCGTGGATGCCTCTAGTGGTTTGGGAATATATGTGAATATATAGGTGAAAGAACTTGGTCAGGAGAGTCACGTGGGGCCCACAAGGAAGGGGGCGCGCCCTCCACCCTTGTGGCTGCCTCGTGGCTCCTCTGAGTTGAACTCCAAGTCTCCTAGGTGTTTTCTGTTCCAAGAAAAAACATCGCGAAGGTTTTATTTCGTTTGGACTCCATTTGGTATTCCTTTTCTGCAAAAGTTGAAAACAAGGAAAAAACAGAAACTGGCACTGGGCTCTAGGTTAATATGTTAGTCACAAAAATAATATAAAATAGCATATTAATGCATATAAAACATCCAAAACAGATAATATAATAGCATGGAAGAATCAAACATTATAGATATGTTGGAGACATATCAAAAAGTAAAGTTGGTTTGCATAGCAAGGCACACTACTCTTATCCTATGAAATGCTACCACCTAACAAGGCATGCCGGCGCCTAAAAGAAAATAGCTTGTTCATGTTCAACTTCGCAGAAAATCAGACTGCGAACTCTTCCATGAATGCACGCTCCCTTGGGGCGTTGTTCATTAGGTGATTGTAGAGTCTGTACACCAGTTCCATACGGTACCGTGGCATGTCTTCGTATAAAGATGAACGCGAAGAGAAGCAATTATATTATTAGCTATTCTTTTGCTGCATAAGTATGGTAAACAAAAAACTAGATTGTAACGAAAAGTAAGACAAAAAATAAAAAAGGATACCTGCTTAAACTCTTTCACCGCCTTTCCATCATAGTTCTCTACATATTTGAGTCCGAAGAAACCACAATCACACCTGTGAGTTGGCGAAAAATAAAAATGAAAAATCCTGTTAAGAGTGAAAACAACAAAAAATGTTGAAAATGAACACATGATTGAAGCAAAATAGAAGAAAACTCACATGTTATTTTGCTTTGGGTAGTCCTCTAGTTCAACCCGTGGAAAGGATGCATCATTGATCTTGAATTCATCAAACTCTTGCCTGAGAGTAGCAAAGTTTGTGATCTATCACCAAAACACACACACACACACACACACACACACACACACACACACACAAAAGTTTGACATTGAAACATGTAAAGATGCCAACAAGGTATTTATGTAGATAAAGCGAGGAAAAACACAAATACTAAAAGAGAGAGTGAGAGCTGAGCAGGTTGTTACCCTGGTTCTTCAAAGGAGGTGGTTTCCCTTTCGCATTCACTGTGTCGAATACATTCCACTGCTTATGGAGAAAATTTGCGCAAATGAGTATCCAATGACGCTCGTGAACAAGTGTGAAAAGAGCTGAAAAAATGCAAAAGAAGGCAAAGGGACTCAATAGATGAAGCAAAAGTGTTACAACCGTCACATTTGTTGGTTGAAGTATATGGAAATATTTGTGATATGAAGCAAAAAGGCTCACAGGAACTTACGAGGTCAGATTTTTGAACCTTGCACTTAGTGATAGCCCTTTCAAGCTCAGGCATGAGAGTGCTTGGTTGGAAGGTTGATGGATCTTGCTTGAGTAGAACCTGCTTGAAGATACGAACAAAAATGATTAGTCGTTCTGCATCAAAAAGTTCAAAAAAGGATGAAAGCATTGCTTGTATCTACAAAACTTACCGCCGCGTGGACTGAGAACATGTACTTCTTGACAGCCCTAGTGCTTGCTACACGACATGCGAGGTTGCTGATCTTGATACACAGCGACATAAATTCATCATTCATATCCCCGCGGGACTTGAAGCATACAAGGAATTTATTGTATTGTGACGCCCGCGATTCAATCGCACACTAATCATACACGCAAACGTGTACGATCAAGATCAAGGACTCATAGGAAGATATCACAACACAACTCTAAAAACAAAATAAGTCATACAAGCATCATAATACAAGACAGGGGACTCGAGGGCTCGAATACAAGTGCTCGATCATAGACGAGTCAGTGGAAGCAACAATATCTGAGTACAGACATAAGTTAAACAAGTTGCCATAAGATGGCTAGCACAAACTGGGATACAGATCGAAAGGGGCGCAAGCCTCCTGCCTGGGATCCTCCTAAACTACTCCTGGTTGTCGGCGGTGACTTGCACGTAGTAGTAGGCACCCGCAGTGCTGTAGGAGTCATCGTCGACAGTGGCGTCTGGCTCCTGGGCTCCAGTATCTGGTTGCGACAACCGAGAAGAAAGGAAAGGGGGAAAGGGGGAGCAAAGCAACTGTAATGCCCTCGATGCGGCTATATCTCCCACGTGTCGAAGCACGACTTAGAGGCATAACCGCATTGAAAGCAATGTCGCAAGTGAGGTAATCTTCACACAACCCATGTAATACATAGGGGAAAGAGATACATAGTTGGCTTACAATCGCCACTTCACACAATACATGAGTAAAGCATTACATCATATAGATACAATCAAGGTCCGACTACGGAACCAAAATAAAAGAAGACTACCCCAAATGCTACACAGATCCCCGATCGACCCCAACTAGGCTCCACCACTCATCAACTGAAATGAAACAACACAATGAACAAGATCTTTATCGAGCTCCTCCTTGAGCTCG
Organism: Aegilops umbellulata; assembly: GCA_032464435.1. Taxonomy (NCBI): domain Eukaryota; kingdom Viridiplantae; phylum Streptophyta; class Magnoliopsida; order Poales; family Poaceae; genus Aegilops; species Aegilops umbellulata. Next base: position 6,743,446 of record CP136059.1, read on the forward strand.
GGTGCGTCACCTGCACGGTTTCATCGGCACCTGCAAACTGGTTTTGGAAGTATCTGTGAGTCACGGGGACTCAGCAATCTCACACCCGCGAGATCAAGACTATTTAAGCTTATGGGTAGGACAGGGTAGTGAGGTGGAGCTGCAGCAAGCGACTAGCATATATGGTGTCTAACATACGCAAATGAGAGCGAGAAGAGAAGGCAAAAGCACGGTCGAACAACTATGATCAAGAAGTGATCCTGAAACTACTTATGTCAAGCATAACTCCAACACCGTGTTCACTTCCCGGACTCCGCCGAGAAGAGACCATCACGGTTACACACGCGGTTGGTGTATTTTAATTAAGATCAACTTCGGGTTTTCTACAACCGGACATTAACAAATTCCCATCTGCCACATAACCGCGGGCACGGATTTCGAAAGTTCAAAACCCTGCAGGGGTGTCCCAACTTAGCCCATTATAAGCTCTCGCGATCAACGAAGGATATTCCTTCTCCCCGGGAAGACCCGATCAGTCTCGGAATCCCGGCTACAAGACATTTCAACAGTAATAAAACAAGTCCAGCAAAGCCTCCCGATGCGCCGACATCCTGATAGGAGCTGCACATATCTCGTTCTCAGGGCAACACCGGATAAGTCAAGCTACGAGTAAAACCAGACTTCGAGTTTCCCCGAGGTGGCCCCGCAGGCTGCTCGCTTCGGACCAACACTTAGACAAGCATTGGCCCGGGGGGGGGGGGGCTAAATAAAGATGACCCTTGGGTTAATTACTCCCAAGGGAAAGTAGGTGGTGGTGAGGCAAATGGTAAAACCAAGGTTGGGCCTTGCTGGAGGAGTCTTGTTCAAAGCGAAATGTCAAGGGGGTCCCATAAATCACCCGACCGCGTTAGGGACGCAAAATCCGGGAACATAATACCGATATGACGGAAACTAGGGCGGCAAGAGTGGAACAAAACACCAGGCATAAGGCCGAGCCTTCCACCCTTTACCAAGTATATGGATGCATTAATTAAATAAGATATATTGTGATATCCCAACCAGTAAACATGTTCCAATCAAGGAACAACATCTCCATGTTCCAACAAGGAACAAACTTCAACTTCACCTGCAACTAACAACGCTATAAGAGGGGCTGAGCAAAGCGGTAACATGGCCAAACAATGGTTTGCTAGGACAAGGTGGGTTAGAGGCTTGGTTTAACAATATGGGAGGCATGATAAGCAAGTGGTAGGTAACGCAGCATAGGCATAGCAAAAGAGCAAGCAACTAGCAAGAAAAGATAGAAGTGATTTCGAGGGTATGGTCATCTTGCCTGAGATCTCGCAAGGAAGAAGAACGAGTCCATGAAGAAGACAAACGGACGTAGTCGAACAAATCCTCACAACTCCGGAACGAAACCGAAGCTAACGAGAGAAGCAACCCGGAAAGAAGCAAGCAACATAGTAAACAACCACCACATACACATGGCATGATGCACAACCAAGTATGATGCATGTCCGGTTTAAATAAGCATGGCATGGCAAAATGCAACAGACAATTCTACAAATTAAGTGGAGTTCAATATGCAACGGGTTGCATATTGGAGAAACACCACGTCAATTATTTAGTTCTCTCTCGACTATGTACCCAACAATATTAAATGTTATTAAACATGGCAAGGGGTGAAGCATATGAAAAACTACCTATTTAGGCAAGTTTAAATGAGGTCGGAAATAACAAACCAATTCCAGGAAAATCCTCATGAGCATATTTTAGATTTGGTACTGTTCTGCCCTAAAACATATTTTAATTTAATTAAACAGTAAAACAAAGTGCACCATGTTAAACTAGGCATTTTTCCACCCCATTTACATATAAAGTTTTTTAAATTCCGAGTTACGGTTAATTAGTTATGAAATAAAGCATTTTAGCATGGCATTTGAGCAAATTTAATCAAACAGCATTTTAAACATTTTTAACAGGGAGGAAAGTGGCATATTATGAAACTAGACAGAAATCTAAGCATTTTTCATATATGAAGTTTTTACATATGATGCACGGTTGTGGAGTATTTATATGCATGAACAGCAAGGGTTTTTCTGTAAAACTGTAAATCCTGGGATAATTGATTAAATCCGTCCAGAGGAAAAAAACACTATAGGGCCGAATCTGCTGAACTGGGCCAACAGAGAGGAGGGGCTGCGGGGAGCTCACCCATGGGCCAAGGCCCGGTCGGTAGGAGGCAAGGCTGGCAGGCTTCGTCTGGGCTTGGCGCGGGATGCGGCCCACGCGCAGAGGAGGCCGCTCGAGGCGATGCAGCTGGATCAAACAGGCAAGTGGGGGAGGCGCGGTCAACGCAGAAGAAGTAGATGCCTCGCCGCGGCTGCGATGCAGAGGACGCACGGAGCGGGACTTGGCGCTGGCGTCTCCCGGCGATGGCCGGCAGCGAGCGGAGCTTGGCAAGGCGGCGACTGAGGCGACGAACTGGAGGAGGTGCTCGGGCGGCTCAACGGCTTGGCGAGGGGAGAGGTCAACGCGGGCGTACGCTCCCTCGATGGAAGCAGAGGATGAAGCGCCAGGGGCTTGCAGGCGAGGCAGAGGAACTTGGCGCGGCGCAAGGTTAGGCGGGGAAGGCCAGGCGACGCATGGCAGCCGCGGATCTGGTCGGCGATGGGGTCGAGGACGCTTCGGGCGGCGGCGGTTTCCTGCTGTGGCAAGTCAGAGAGAGAGAGACATGAGAAAGAGCAGGGGAAGACAAACATCGGGAGATAGAAGGGAAGCAGGGCGCGAGGAGCTGGCCTGGTCCGGCGGCGCTGCTCCGGCGAGGCCGTCGACGGGTGGTGGCGCTTGGGGCCGAGGTGAGGAGGTAGTTGCCTCTGCGGGAAGATGCGGGGAGGGGGGGCGAGGCTGGGGCGCTGGGAGCCTCCTGGGCCGTCGGATCAGAGATCTGGCGGTCCAGATCGAGTGGGAGGTGGCTGCGGTGGTTGGTGGAGTGGATCCGAGGGAGGCAGGGGATCGGGCAGGCGCGGATTTCGAGGGGAGAGCAGTGGGGTGGCGGCGCAGCTCGGGATTGGGTGGCTGGATGGGACAGCATCCCTAGTTTTTAGGGTTGATCTTTATATAGCAAGTGGATTTTGGTTAGGGGCTATTTGGGCCCTCCGATTTAAATCGGACGATCGAGAAAAAATATACTAGGAGAATCCAAATAAGAAAACGGTGATGTTTTGCAGACGTTTGGGGATGATCCGGACACAACGGTGGCGACTGCCCGGGTCGGGTCCGGGACAATTTCGGACGCGCACGTGAGGGGTTCGATGCACTGTGCAGAGAGGGTTCGGGCCGTGCGGTCACATCGAACAACTCCGGAAGCGAAGAGGGGAAGGAGGATGGACTAGGTGGGCTGTGGTGAGACTGCGAGGGGGAGAAGAGAGAGGAAGGGCCCGGCATCTGTTTTCGGAGACCGAAAACGTCCGACATTAGACCGACTATAATGCCGCTAAAGTTATCCGTTGGGCTATCAGACGAACTCCGAATGCGATGAAACTTGGCAGGCGGCCTACCTACAACATAACAACACCACATGCCAACTTTCAACCCATTCCGCGAACATTTTGTGGCCACATATAAAATAATATTTCGGACATGCCGCGGGCGCGGGCAAGTGTGTCTGGGCTCAAAACAGACAACGGAGAGAACAATAAGACCGGGACGGATGCAAATTTCGAAAACATGATGATGCAATGCGGATGATGACATGGCAAGATGCAACACGCAAGCGAATGACAAAGCGACAACAGCGAATAACTAGAAGACATCTGGCGCATCAGATCCGGGGCGTTACAACACTCCACCACTACGAGAGGATCTCGTCCCGAGATCTAGGATGGCACCGGAGAGAAACGGATGAGGAAGAGATAAAACAAAGTTGCTTCTTTGACAACCGAGTGAAACCAAAGAACCTTGAGAGGTCGCAAAGCTTGAAGAAAAGACACGACGGAGGTGAACAAAAACTAAAAAAACACTCCGTTCAGCAAGAGGAACAAGGAATATGGAATACGGCGAGAAAGAAGAGTTTACGTGACAAGATAGACATTGAAACCACTCCAGTTAAAACTCGATAGAGAAGGAACAAGAATGACATAATTTGGGCAGCACTCCGACTGAAAATGGAAGGAATTGAACATGAACTTGACAAGAAGAGAGGATACTCGAAGAGATCAACAACACACTGCCTCCGGAACTATTGAAAGAATGGCACAAGGGGTAAGAAAGATTGCAGACAGCACTCCGGTTGAGAAGAGATGCAAGACTTGATAAGATGAGAGAGCTCGAATGAAAACACGACACTCCGGTTAAATGGATAAGCAAGGAAAAGAACATGATCTCCAAAATGAGATGATGGGTTGAAGAAAACATCACAATGCCTTCGGGACAAATGAAAGGGTGGAATCAAGAGAACAAAGAAGAGAACAACAACTTCTAACACAATTGAATTTGAAAGAGCCTCCTTAAAAAGAAGGATTGAACGGAGTTGTTGGAAAACCAACAACGAAAAGAATAAGCTTGTAGTGGACTTATGGAAACATCTGAACATTATGAGGTCACAAACGGCCACTAAAGGAAGCCATTGATTTTGAGTGAGAGCACCAAGGCGATGAAAAACTTCTTTCACCAAGAGGATAGGAGAAAACTTGGATCATTGATAAGCACCATAATAGCAACATTCCTTAGGGAAAGCTTTAGGTGAAATATAACCCAAGATAACTCCAACGAAGAAATTGATGGGTTGCAAAGGATCTCCTGGATGACGAGAAAAATGATGGGTTTAAATATCTCAGTCTTAACAACTTGTGAATAATGAAACACGAAGTGAAATTGTCAAGAATGACATAACACCATCTCGAGAGATAATGTAGAAAGAATTGCACCTCTGAATGCAAGATGAAGAATACTTGAACTCCTCAAAACAAGACATGTGTTGGAACACCATGTTTATTTTTGAGTATAGCTTGGTGGATCTTAACTCTGAGAGAAAACTTGAAGAACAATTGAAGAATTAAAAGAATCCTTGACGAACCACCATGCAGAGCCTCCATGAAGAACTCCGGTAAACAAAAGGATGATAGAAAGGAAGAGAAGTTGAAAACACAAAGTGAAGCCTTGCAATGATTTAGATGGAGCTTAGAAATGATATAACCGAGAAAAACTTGGAACTCCGAAAGGAAAGATGAACAAATGAAATCAAGAATTTTGATAAATCTCCGGAATAAGGAATTGAATTTACTCGATGAAACAAGAATAAGAATTACATTATGCTTATCCTTCATCAATTTAGATTGATGACAAGCAACGTATTTGGCATACTACTTATTCTCGTAGCAAGGATGAAGATAGATATAGCTCAACTTGAGAAGGTCTTCCACGATCCACCGTTAGAATTGGAAAGAGCGAATGAATCTATATGATAACGAAGGAAGAGAACTCTTGAACGAACCACCGTAAGAATTGGAAATGAAAATAGCAAAGGCACAATTCACTGGGAAGACTTAGAAAACGAATAAAGATACTTGACAGAATTTAGATACGTGAGAACAAGAGATCATGAAACGATTAGAGGATATTTGAACGATCCACCGGTAAGATTTGGAGAACAATAGCTGAAAGCTGGAATGAATAATTATGACATGATGGCCTTCGGAGGAAAGAAACGGAAACAACTCATGAAATGCTCCGGATGGGTATGAAAAGAATTCTCGCAATCGAAAACAATTATGAGAGGACAGCATCAAGCTAGAACCATTAATCTTGAAGAGAATGGAGCAAGGTTTAAGAGAAACTCTTCTTCGGTCTTCAAATGCTGAGAATGACGATGAGAAACACCACCATGAATTGTTGAGATACTCCGGGATGATTAAAAGAGGAAAGGTTGAGCCAAAGATGAAAAGAGTTTGAAAGATTTTGGAGAAAGACATATGACTGATGAAAATTCATTATTACGTCAAGCTTCGAAAAGAATTTTAGAAGCTCCGGGAAAATTAGAAGAGTCAGGTAAGATCCTGGGAAAAGACCTGTGGGTTAGGGCCCACTCAAAAGAAAACACCTTTGGACGATTTAGAAGAGAGATTGCACCAGTAGAATTAAATGGCTTGAATGAGATAACAACCTCGAAATATGTTGAACTGATCTTGAAAGACAAGACGAGCCTTCTGAGATATCTTCAGCACTCCCGAATAAATGAATAGCGAGAAGTGAATTATTATGAGGTGCACCGGTATGAGAAAAACATTAGAAACGAGGAAAAGAATATGATCAACACTGAAAGCTCGACTTGAGTCCACCGGAGAAGAAAAGAACGAAGAATAATAGACTTGAAGCTTCCTTAGCATCTTCATGAGAAACACCGGGTAAGAACATGAAGGAGAAGAATGGAGAGGCTTCACATCAATAAAATGGATACTTGATCAAGAAATCTGCGTCCTTAAAGAAAGAGGATGGGAGGGCGGGAAACCAAAGACAACTTGGAACGGATGAAGCAAACACCGTTGAGAAGAACTGATAATTGATCTTGCGAGTGTTGAGCTGATCGGATCCACTTGAAGAGAGACACACCGGTTGAAAAGGATTGACATGGCACTCTCAGTTACCATGAAGGATTGGTATCCACATAGGAATATGAGAACACCGCTTAGAATAAGGTATGGAATCAACACTTGACTTTGAAGCAACTCGAATACCACAAAACGGAACAAAAACAAAGGATTTGGCTTGCAGAATAAGCCGGAAACAAACATATGATAGAGCCCATATCGTATCATGTGTCTGTTGGAAAGATATCCTACGAGATACTTGAATTCCCACTTATAAACTCCCGAAACTTTCTGGTTATGCAATCTGGTGTTAGGGATACAGGGGACACAAAATATATCACCCAAACTAACAATACCTAGATCCAGCTGTATCCATCCTTCAACACATAACCAAGAAACCTTCGGAAATCGACTACCTCAACCTTCGAAAAACATCCGTTATACGAGTTATGGCAATACTCCCGCACTCGCCTCAGTACTGGGCTATCAGGGTTATCTCACCAACAACTGTACAAAAGAGATTTTCGATGTCGGCGTACTAAACTCAGGTATTCCAGAACTGCAACGATAAAATTATGACGACAACACCTCAGAGCTCAACTCCCCGGGACACTTCCACTAAACCCCTGCTGACAGGAGGCACCAAGACAATGTTGTCATCACAAAACCATCGAAACGATTCTAAGATACCCGCGTGATCCTAAATTTTTTTTAGTGAAATTTGAGAAGAGAAGAGTCAAAACTGTACGTCAGGATGCCTTACCAGAGCGATGAGGAGACTGGGAAGTAAAAAGAATTCCTAAACTCTCCGATACATAATTCCTAAATGACTCAAAACATTTTTCTAGACACAACTCGGCCGCTAAAAACGATCAATCAGCGGGGGCTCCTAAGGTCGGGGAAGGCTCTGATTACCAACTTGTAACGCCCTCGATGCGGCTATATCTCCCATGTGTCGAAGCACGACTTAGAGGCATAACCGCATTGAAAGCAATGTCGCAAGTGAGGTAATCTTCACACAACCCATGTAATACATAGGGGAAAGAGATACATAGTTGGCTTACAATCGCCACTTCACACAATACATGAGTAAAGCATTACATCATATAGATACAATCAAGGTCCGACTACGGAACCAAAATAAAAGAAGACTACCCCAAATGCTACACAGATCCCCGATCGACCCCAACTGGGCTCCACCACTGATCAACTGAAATGAAACAACATAATGAACAAGATCTTCATCGAGCTCCTCCTTGAGCTCGGGTGCGTCACCTGCACGGTTTCATCGGCACCTGCAAACTGGTTTTGGAAGTATCTGTGAGTCACGGGGACTCAGCAATCTCACACCCGCGAGATCAAGACTATTTAAGCTTATGGGTAGGACAGGGTAGTGAGGTGGAGCTGCAGCAAGCGACTAGCATATCTGGTGTCTAACATACGCAAATGAGAGCGAGAAGAGAAGGCAAAAGCACGGCCGAACAACTATGATCAAGAAATGATCCTGAAACTACTTACGTCAAGCATAACTCCAACACTGTGTTCACTTCCCGGACTCCGCCGAGAAGAGACCATCACGGTTACACACGCGGTTGGTGTATTTTAATTAAGATCAACTTCGGGTTTTCTACAACCGGACATTAACAAATTCCCATCTGCCACATAACCGCGGGCACGGCTTTCGAAAGTTCAAAACCATGCAGGGGTGTCCCAACTTAGCCCATTATAAGCTCTCGCGATCAACGAAGGATATTCCTTCTCCCCGGGAAGACCCGATCAGTCTCGGAATCCCGGCTACAAGACATTTCAACAGTAATAAAACAAGTCCAGCAAAGCCGCCCGATGCGCCGACATCCTGATAGGAGCTGCACATATCTCGTTCTCAAGGCAACACCAGATAAGTCAAGCTACGAGTAAAACCAGACTTCGAGTTTCCCCGAGGTGGCCCCGCAGGCTGCTCGGTTCGGACCAACACTTAGACAAGCATGGACCCGGGGAGGGCTAAATAAAGATGACCCTTGGGTTAATTACTCCCAAGGGAAAGTAGGTGGTGGTGAGGCAAATGATAAAACCAAGGTTGGGCCTTGATGGAGGAGTCTTATTCAAAGCGAATTGTCAAGGGGGTCCCATAAATCACCCGGCCGCGTTAGGGACGCAAAATCCGGGAACATAATACCGATATGACGGAAACTAGGGCGGCAAGAGTGGAACAAAACACCAGGCATAAGGCCGAGCCTTCCACCCTTTACCAAGTATATGGATGCATTAATTAAATAAGATATATTGTGATATCCCAACCAGTAAACATGTTCCAATCAAGGAACAACATCTCCATGTTCCAACAAGGAACAAACTTCAACTTCACCTGCAACTAACAATGCTATAAGAGGGGCTGAGCAATGCAGTAACATAGCCAAACAACGGTTTGCTAGTACAAGGTGGGTTAGAGGCTTGGTTTAACAATATGGGAGGCATGATAAGGAAGTGGTAGGTAACGCAGCATAGGCATAGCAAAAGAGCGAGCAACTAGCAAGAAAAGATAGAAGTGATTTCGAGGGTATGGTCATCTTGCCTGAGATCCCGCAAGGAAGAAGAACGAGTCCATGAAGAAGACAAACAGACGTAGTCGAACGAATCCTCACAACTCCGGAATGAAACCGAAGCTAACGAGAGAAGCAACCCGGAAAGAAGCAAGCAACATAGTAAACAACCACCACATACACATGGCATGATGCACAACCAAGTATGATGCATGTCCGGTTTAAATAAGCATGGCATGGCAAAATGCAACAGACAATTCTACAAATTAAGTGGAGTTCAATATGCAACGGGTTGCATATTGGAGAAACACCACGTCAATTATTTAGTTCTCTCTCGACTATGTACCCAACAATATTAAATGTTATTAAACATGGCAAGGGGTGAAGCATATGAAAAACTACCTATTTAGGCAAGTTTAAATGAGGCCGGAAATAACAAACCAATTCCAGGAAAATCCTCATGAGCATATTGTAGATTTGGTACTGTTCTGCCCTAAAACATATTTTAATTTAATTAAACAGTAAAACAAAGTGCACCATGTTAAACTAGGCATTTTTCCACCCCATTTACATATAAAGTTTATTAAATTCCGAGTTACGGTTAATTAGTTATGAAATAAAGCATTTTAGCATGGCATTTGAGAAAATTTAATCAAACAACATTTTAAACATTTTTAACAGGGAGGAAAAGTGGCATATTATGAAACTAGACAGAAATCTAAGCATTTTTCATATATGAAGTTTTTACATATGATGCACAGTTGTGGAGTATTTATATGCATGAACAGCAAGGGTTTTTCTGTAAAACTGTAAATCCTGGGATAATTGATTAAATCCGTCTAGAGGGAAAAAAACACTATAGGGCCGAATCTGCTGAACTGGGCCAACAGAGAGGAGGGGCTGCGGGGAGCTCACCCATGGGCCAAGGCCCGGTCGGTGGGAGGCAAGGCTGGCAGGCTTCGGCTGGGCTTGGCGCGGGATGCGGCCCACGCGCAGAGGAGGCCGCTCGAGGCGATGCAGCTGGATCAAACGGGAAGGTGGGGGAGGCGCGGTCAACGCAGAAGAAGTAGATGCCTCGCCGCGGCTGTGATGCATAGGACGCACGGAGCGGGACTTGGCGCTGGCGTCTCCCGGCGATGGCCGGCAGCGAGCGGAGCTTGGCAAGCCGGCGACTGAGGCGACGAACTGGAGGAGGTGCTCGGGCGGCTCAGCGGCTTGGCGAGGGGAGAGGTCAACGCGGGCGTACGCTCCCTCGATGGAAGCAGAGGATGAAGCGCCAGGGGCTTGCAGGCGAGGCAAAGGAACTTGGCACGGCGCAAGGTTAGGCGGGGAAGGCCAGGCGGCGCAGGGCAGCCGCGTATCTGGTCGGCGACGGGGTCGAGGACGCTTCGGGCGGCGGCGGTTTCCTGCTGTGGCAAGTCAGAGAGAGAGACATGAGAAAGAGCAGGGGAAGACAAACATCGGGAGATAGAAGGGAAGCAGGGCGCGAGGAGCTGGCCTGGTCCGGCGGCGCTGCTCCGGCGAGGCCGTCGACGGGTGGTGGCGCTCGGGGCCGAGGTGAGGAGGCAGTTGCCTCTGCGGGAGGATGCGGGGGGGGGGGGAGGGCGAGGCTGGGGCGCTGGGAGCCTCCTGGGCCGTCGGATCAGAGATCTGGCGGTCCAGATCGAGTGGGAGGTGGCTGCGGTGGTTGGTGGAGTGGATCCGAGGGAGGCAGGGGATCGGGCAGGCGCGGATTTCGAGGGGAGAGCAGTGGGGTGGCGGCGCAGCTCGGGATTGGGTGGCTGGATGGGACAGCATCCCTAGTTTTAAGGGTTGATCTTTATATAGCAAGTGGATTTTGGTTAGGGGCTATTTGGGCCCTCCGATTTAAATCGGACGATCGAGAAAAAATATACTAGGAGAGTCCAAATAAGAAAACGGTGATGTTTTGCAGACGTTTGGGGATGATCCGGACACAACGGTGGCGACTGCCCGGGTAGGGTCCGGGACAATTTCGGACGCGCACGTGAGGGGTTCGATGCACTGTGCAGAGAGGGTTCGGGCCGTGCGGTCACATTGAACAACTCCGGAAGCGAAGAGGGGAAGGAGGATGGACTAGGTGGGCTGTGGTGAGATTGCGAGGGGGAGAAGAGAGAGGGAGGGCCCGGCATCTGTTTCCGGAGACCGAAAACGTCCGACGTTAGACCGACTATAATGCCGCTAAAGTTATCCGTTGGGCTATCAGACGAACTCCGAATGCGATGAAACTTGGCAGGCGGCCTACCTACAACATAACAACACCACATGCCAACTTTCAACCCATTCCGCGAACATTTTGTGGCCACATATAAAATAATATTTCGGACATGCCGCGGGCGCGTGCAAGTGTGTCTTGGCTCAGAACAGACAACGAAGAGAACAATAAGACCGGGACGGATGCAAATTTCGAAAACATGATGATGCAATGCGGATGATGACATGGCAAGATGCAACACGCAAGCGAATGACAAAGCGACAACAGCGAATAACTAGAAGACATCTGGCGCATCGGATCCGGGGCGTTACAGCAACCGTGAGTACTCATCCAAAGTACTCGCAAGCAAGGATCTACACTACATATGCATGGGTATCTGTGTAAAGGGGCGATATCTGTGGACTGAACTGTAGAATGCCAGAATAAGAGGGGGATAGCTAGTCCTGTCGAAGACTATGCTTCTGGCAGTCTCCATCTTGCAGCATGTAGAAGAGAGTAGATGGTAAGTTCACCAAGTAACATCGCATAGCATAATCCTTCCCGGCGATCCTCCCCTCGTCGCCCTGTGTGAGAGCGATCACCGGGTTATATCTGGCACTTGGAAGGGTGTGTTTTATTAAGTATCCGGTTCTAGTTGTCATAAGGTCAAGGTACAACTCCGGGTTGTCCTGTTACCGAGGATCATGACTATTCGAATAGATAGACTTCCCTGCAAGGGTGCACCACATTACCCAACACACTCGATCCCATTTGGCCGGACACACTTTCCTGGGTCATGCCCGGCCTTGGAAGATCAACACGCCGCAGCCCCACCTAGGCATAACAGAGAGGTCAGCACGCCGGTCTAAATCCTATGCACGCAGGGGTCTGGGCCCATCGCCCATTGCACACCTGCACGTTGCGTACGTGGCCGGAGAGCAGACCTAGCAACCTCCATTTCAAAGGAAGTTGCGTTACACGGTCTAACCCGGCGCGCGCTGCTCAGTCGCTGACGTCACAAAGGCTTAGGCTGATACCACGACGTCGAGTGCCCATAACTGTTCCCGCGTAGTTGGTTAGTGCATATAGGCCAGTGGCCAGACTCAGATCAAATACCAAGAACTCGTTGAACGCAAAGCCGACCAGGGCCAGGCCCACCTCTCTCCTAGGTGGTCTCAACCTGCCCTATCGGGGGGCCGTCTGGAACCCAGGCCCACCTCTACCGAGATGGAGCCACCTGCACATTCAGCCCCCATCTCCGAACAGTATCATAAGTAATGTAACTGTATAAAGTATATAGCATATGCCCGTGATCACCTCCCGAAGCGATCACGACCCAGTAGTATAGCATGGCAGACGGACAAGAATGTAGGGCCACTGATGGAATGCTAGCATCCTATACTAAGCATTTAGGATTGCAGGTAAGGGTAACAACTGTAGCAACAATGACAGGCTATGCAGCAGAATAGGATTAACTGAAAGCAGTAACATGCTACACTACTCTAATGCAAGCAGTAGAGAGAAGGAATAGGCGATATCTGGTGATCAAGGGGGGGCTTGCCTAGTTGCTCTAGCAAGAAGAAGGGGTCGTCGATGATGTAGTCGATCACAGGGGTATCGGCCACGGTCTCGAGGTCTAACGGAAAGAAGTAACATAGGGGAACACAATAAATAACAGAGCAATCAAAGCATCACAAAGTATAACATGGCAATCAAAGCATCTAACACAGGGATAGGTGATACCGGCGAAGGGGGGAAACATCCGGGAAATTATCCCCGGTGTTTGGCATTTTCGGACAAACGAACGGAAGGGGGATTGTTACATGTTCGCTATGCTAGGGATGTGTGGCTGATAAACGAACCATGTATCCAGATTTGTCTCGTCGTTCTGAGCAACTTTCATGTACAAAGTATTTTCATCCGAGTTACCGATTATTTTATATTAATTTTTAAAGATTTTTAGAATTAACAGAATTGATTTAATTCGAAAATATAATTATGACGTCAGCATGATGTCAGGGTGATGTCAGCAGTCAACTAGTCAGTTGACCTAGTCAAACTGACATGTGGGTCCCACTATCATTGTCTAAGACTAACTAAACATGATTAGTTAATTTAATTAAGTGATTAGGTTAATTAATTAGGCTGAATTAAGTTAATTAAGTCTTTAATTAATTAATTAATATGTTTATTAGTTATTTTTTATTCATTTTTATATGAAACATTCTGGGCGCGGGGCCCCACTTGTCATTGGCCCACGGGGCCAATCGAGCGCGGGCTAACGGGCGCCGGGGCGGAGATAGGCGTCGGGCGCTAGCCCGAGCAGGCGCACGCCCAGGGGAGCGCGGGGCGGCGACAGACACGACAGCTGGGGGCGGGGCCGACAAGGTCGGGGAGGACCGGCCCATGTCGGCGAGCGGCAGGGCCGAGCAGGCAGGGACGACAGTGGGGCCAGGTGGACGTGGCCGTCGCCGGAGCGGGGTGAGCAGGGCATGGACGTGGAGGCACGGGGCAGCCGCCGTAGCGGCAGGCATGAATGCGCGCGGGCGAGTAGGGGGGCGAGGCGACATTGGCCGGAGTTGGCCGCGGGCGTGGTGATGGCCTGCTGGGCCAAAGGCAGAGACGGGACACGGGGCGACGGCGCGGCGTCGTGCACGACAAGGGGCAGCAGCGGGGTGTGCGTGTGCTGGGCCGGCGGCGGGTGATGAAGTCATGTACCTAGGGTAGGGTCATGGACCTATCCTAACTGCCCTACCCAAGGACATCCCTAGAAGAAATCACCTTTCAATCGACTTGGAGGTGTTCCACTCGACGGACTCGAAGACACTCGACCATGAAGCAATCACTCAACCAAGATCTAACCACTCGACGACCAGGAGACCTAAAGTCACTCCGCATGCTAACGATCGGTCATTGAGTAGCTTTTATGGTCATCATAGCTCTTTATTAGAGGCGTTACCAGTAACGCCCAACCTTAATGTACTTTAAACCCTGCATAACTGAGGGCCGGAGGGGTCTGGCGAACTCTATATAAGCAACCCCCTCCTCAGTGTAAAGGGTTCGCACCCCTGTAATCTACACACTCATAATCCAGTCGACCGCCTCCGGGCTCCGAGACGTAGGGATATTACTTCTTCTGAGAAGGGCCTGAACTCGTAAACCTCGTGTGCTTACAACTACTCCATAGCTAAGATCTTGCCTCTCCATACCTACCCCCCTACATTACTGTCAGACTTAGAACCACGACAATTGGCGCCCACCGTGGGGCAGGTGTCTTATCGACTTGTTGGAGAAGTTGCGATTTTCTCCGATCCAAATCATCATGGTCTCTAGCGGAGTTTTGGTGGAGGGCCGCGAGATCCATCTCGGCACACTCACGTTCATCGCCGACGACTCCGCTTGGCTTCAGGAGGCTCCGCTCGACGTCGACACACTTCCTGTCCGCGGGGCAACGCACTTTCGCGCGTGTGTCCGCGGCGTCCTCTTGCGGCAATCGTCGACCCATTATCGGTCGGCCCCTGCATTGTCCTCCATCCCTGTTTCGCGCCGGCGCAAGCGCTCTGGTCGGTCGAGACTTCAGCGGTGGGTGAGACACGCGGTGGCACGCCAGTCGGCCACCCTTCAAGTCGCGGCGATCGAGCCCGACGAATCCCTCTATGGCCTGTTCGATCTGTCGACTGGCCCCGCAGAGACCGCATCCGAGTGCGACAGCAGTGATCCGGCGGCGGAGCTTCTGATGGTCGATGGACCGCGCGACCCTCCCAGTTTTTCCCGCGCCGACGGAGGCACTGGTGGAGGCGTTGGTGGAGGCGACCCGTCGCATCCCCATGAGGAGTATCTCCCCGAGCCTCTCACGTCGCTGCAGCGAGAAGAACTTTGTCGCCGGAACATGGATGCACTGCACACTCCTATCGTTAGAGAAACCCCCGAGGCCCGTGCCTTGGAGGACGCGCGCCTGGCCAACTTGGCTAAGCGCACTCGACTGGAGAACCTCCAGCGAGCACTCGACGAGCGTGCGCGACAACGGGTTCCAGAATCCAGTCGCCGTCAGCTCTTTCCGCCCCCGCAGGTATATCGAACTCCGATTCAGAATTTAGCAGCTGTAGCCCGTATAGCAGAGTCGATTCAGCCTTCCCAGTCGGAGGCTGGCAGAGGCTTGCTGCAGATCAGAGCGTTACTTTGGGTAGCAGGAGACCACAATTCCGCTGTTTCTCAGTCGCGGAACAAGGTCCACAGCAGATCCATTGCTGCAGACACAGTCCAGTCGGCTCACAGCCCAAGATCGCCCTCGAGGCGTGAGGGACGTGAAGACCAGCGTGAGCAGTACAGGAACCGTGAGCAGTATGGTCACCGATTCGATCGTGACGATCGACATCGAGTGCCCACCCCTCCCCCGAGGAGTGGATCGTACGTGCCTCGACAGCAGGATGACAGGCGCCCTCATAGTGTTGGGCGAAGGATTCCAGTCGACCCCAGGGAACCAGGCTTTGATGCGAGATCCATTCTCATTCAAGGTTTGGTCGACAGGAACAGAGCTCACTGAGAAGGTCATGACACAGAGGCACCTACCAGCAGCAGAGTGCATGTTTCAGGGCTAGAGTGCTTTAGTAGAGCCATGAGGGCCGCAACGATTCCTCCCAACTTCAGGTTGGCGACTGGAGTCAGTAAGTTCACTGGTGAGTCCAAGCCCGATACTTGGCTTGAATACTACCGAGTGGCTGTCCAGATTGGCGGTGGCAATGACAAAGTGGCCATGAAGCACCTGCCTCTCATGTTGGGGGGCTCGGCCAGAGCGTGGCTGAATCAGTTAGCACCTAGTAGCATTTACACTTGGGAAGATCAAGCTCGAGTGTTTGTCATAACATTTGAAGGAACATGCAAGCGACTGGCAGGGCTTATAGAACTGCGGTCTTGTGTGCAGAAGCCGAATGAAACTTTGAGGGATTACATCCAGAGGTGGATCACGTTGCATCACACAGTAGAAAATGTGCCTGATCACCAAGCAGTCTGTGCCTTCAAGGAAGGCGTCAAGAACAGAGAACTGAATCTGAAATTCGGTCAAACCGGAGACGTGTCTCTGAATCGGATGATGGAGATTGCCACCAAGTACGCTAATGGTGAAGATGAGGATCGACTCCGGAGTCGCAAGCTCAAGTCAGTCGCCCAAGAAACCGGAGGAGGAAATTCCAATCGGAAACAGAAGCGGAAAGCTGAGCCAGCTGCTCTTGGGGAAACCTTTGCTGTAACTCAAGGAAAGTTTAAAGCGAAACCCAAAGGGCCTTGGAACCCCAAGAAAGTTAAAGACCAAGACGGAAATGATGTGTTGGATTTTCCATGTCACTTCCACACAAAGAAAGATGAAGAGGGTAAACTCATTTACCTGAAGCATACCAGTGGACAGCGCCGGCTCTTGATCCAGCAGTTCCAGGGCAAATAGCCCAAAGATAAGGAAAAGGAGTCGGACAAAGTTGAGGACGAGGAAGATAGTGATGATGGATACCCCCAGGTCAATTCCACCCTGATGATTTTTGCTGATGTTGAAAGCAAAAATCGACTGAAAGTTATCAACTGTGAGGTGAATATGGTAGCTCCGGCGACACCCAGTTATTTGAAGTGGTCTCAGATTGCCATCACATTCGACCAGTCTGATCACCCAACACACATTGCCACCCCTGGGAGGAAAGCTTTGGTGGTCGACCCATTTGTCGAAGGCACTCGACTGACCAAAGTCTTGATGGATGGTGGCAGTGGTTTGAACATACTGTATGCAGAGACGTTGAAAGGGATGGGCATTCCGATGTCCAGACTCAGTACTAGCAACATGAGTTTCCATGGAGTCATTCCTGGGAAGAAGGCTGAGTCACTCAGTCAGATTGCTCTCGATGTGGTTTTCGGTGATTCCAAGAATTACCGCAAAGAAAAGTTGACGTTCGAGGTGGTGGACTTCCAGAGTGCTTATCACGCTATTTTGGGTAGGGCAGCTTATGCACGCTTCATGGCTCGACCATGTTATGTGTATCTCAAATTGAAGATGCCTGGACCCAAGGGTGTGATCACTGTTACGGGCAATCGGAAGAAGGCAGAGGAATGTTTTCAGAAAGGCTCAAAGATCATTGATGCCCAGATGGCAGTGGTAGAGCTGTAGGAGTACCAGAAGACTGCGGACCCGAGTGATTTGTTGCGAGCCAAGAAGCCCGCTACAGAATCAGCTTTTCAGTCGTCTGGCGAAACGAAACCGGTTCACATTCACCCGACCGATCCCAGTGCTGCTCCGACTCATATCTCAACAACACTCGACTCCAAATAGGAAGAAGCGCTCATCCAGTTCCTCCGTGAGAACTGGGACATCTTCGCATGGAAGCCTTCTGACATGCCGGGTGTTCCCAGGGGGCTGGCTGAGCACCGCCTACGAGTCGACTTAAAAGTGAAACCTGTCAAAGAACATCTCCGACGGTCCGCCGTCTAGAAGACAAAGGCTATTGGTGAGTAGCTGGCTCGGCTCTTAGCAGCAGAGTTCATCTGAGAGATTTACCACTCCGAGTGGCTCGCTAACGTTGTCATGGTACCCAAGAAGGACAAGTCACTTTGCATGTGCATTGACTTTAAACATATCAATCGGGCCTGCCCGAAAGATCATTTTCCTCTCCCCCGCATCGACTAGATAGTCGACTCGACTGCGGGATGTGAGCGACTGTCTTTTTTAGACGCCTATTCCGGGTACCATCAGATTCGTCTGTATGGACCCGACGAGATCAAAACAGCTTTCATCACTCCATTCGGGTGCTTCTGTTATGTTACCATGCCATTCGGCCTCAAGAATGCTGGAGCCACGTTCACAAGGATGATTCAGAAGTGTTTGCTCACTCAAATAAGTCAGAATGTGGAATCATACATGGATGATATTGTGGTCAAGTCACGGAAGGGTTCCGACCTGCTGACTGACCTTGCTGAAACCTTTGCCAACCTCAGAAGGTATGTTTTCAAGCTTAATCCATCAAAGTGCACATTCGGAGTCCCTGGCGGAAAGTTACTCGGTTTTCTCGTTCCCGAACGGGGAATCGACGCCAATCCAGAAAAAGTCGGTACTATACTCCGGATGAAACGTCCTGTGCATGTGCACGACGTCCAGAAGCTTACTGGTTGCTTGGCCGCTTTAAGTCGATTCATCTCTCGTCTCGGTGAAAAGGCATTGCTTCTTTACCGACTGATGAAGAAGTCAGACAAGTTCGAGTGGACTCCAGAAGCTGATGCAGCGTTTACAGAGCTAAAAGCTTTGCTCTCCACCCAGCCGTTGCTTGCTGCCCTAATCAGCAAAGAGCCTTTGCTGCTTTACATTGTAGCCACGGGACAAGTCGTCAGTACAGTACTTAGGTCGAGCAGGAAGAAGTAGGAAAAGCCTTTAAAGTTCAGCGCCCAATATGTTATGTTTCTAAAGTTTTGACTCCATCAAAGCAAAGATATCCTCATTACCAGAAGCTTGTATATGGGATTTATATGACCACGAAGAAGGTTGCACATTACTTCTCTGACCATTCCATTACAGTCGTCAGCAACGCTCCATTGTCAGAGATTCTGCACAACAGAGATGCAACTGGTCGAATGGCAAAATGGGCGATTGAACTCCTTCCCCTAGATATCAAGTTTGAGGCAAAGAAAGCTATCAAGTCCCGAGCAATAGCAGATTTCGTCGCCGAGTGGATTGAATAGCAACTACCGACTCAAGTTCACTCGGAGCACTGGACCATGTTCTTCGATGGGTCTAAGATGCTGAATGGTTCCGGTGCTGGGGTAGTATTGGTTTCCCCCCGAGGAGATAAGCTCAGATATGTTCTCCAGATTCACTTTGATTCCTCCAATAACGAAGCAGAATATGAAGCACTTTTGTATGGGTTGCGCATGGCCATTTCACTCGGCGTCCGTCGCCTCATGGTCTATGGCGACTCAGATTTGGTGGTTAATCAGGTGATGAAGGAGTGGGACGTCAGAAGTCCAGCCATGACTGGTTACTGCAATGCAGTGAGAAAGCTAGAGAAGAAATTCGAGGGGTTAGAGCTTCATCACATACCCCGGCTGAAAAATCAAGCGGCTGATGATTTGGCAAAAATAGGTTCCAAGAGAGAAGCCATTCCCAACAATGTGTTTTTGGAACACATCCACATGCCATCAGTTCAAGAGGATCCATTCACTGAAGAATCCCCGCAGCCAAAAAGTGCCACGGATCCGACTGAAGTTGAAGTTCCAGTAGTGGTCGACCTGATCATGGAAGTCTTGGTCATCACTCCCGACTGGACGGTGCCATACATCGCGTACATCCTAAGGAAAGAACTCCCAGAGGATGAAGAAGAGGCTCGACAGATCGTCCGTCGATCCAAGGCCTTTACAGTCATAAAGGGACAGTTGTATAGAGAAAGCGCGACTGGAGTCAGCCAGAAGTGTATAACACCAGAAGAAGGGCAGATAATCCTTGATGATATCCACTCGGGGACCTGTGGTCATCACGCGTCCTCTCGGACCATTGTGGCTAAAGCATACCAAGCGGGATTTTACTGGCCAAGAGCAAATGAAATGGCGAAAGAGATAGTCGACAAATGCGAAGGATGTAAGTTCTACTCCAACATGTCCCACAAACCCGCGTCAGCCCTGAAGTCCATTCCACTCGTCTGGCCCTTCGCTGTTTGGGGATTGGATATGGTTGGACCACTGAGAACAGGCAGGAGCGGATTCACTCATGCGTTAGTGGCAGTCGACAAGTTTACCAAATGGATTGAAGCTAAGCCTATCAAGAATCTCGATTCCTGCACTGCCATCAGTTTCATCAGAGAGATGATATTCAGATATGGAGTTCCGCATAGCATCATCATTGATAATGGGTCAAACTTTGATTCGGACAAGTTCAGAGCTTTTTGCGCCTCTCAAGGCACACGAGTCGACTACGCTTCAGCCGCTCACCCCCAGTCGAATGGACAAGCGAAAAGGGCAAACGGTCTAATTTTCAAAGGACTGAAACCCCGACTGATGCGCGATCTCAAGCACGCAGCAGGCGCATGGGTCGACGAGCTTCCATCAGTTCTTTGGGGATTGAGGACCACCCCGAACCGGTCGACTGGAAGAACCCCATTCTTTCTGGTCTACGGAGCTGAGGCAGTTTTGCCGAGTGACCTGCTTCATAATGCACCCCGAGTCGAGCTCTACTCTGAAGTTGAAGCAGAACAAGCCCGGCAGGACGCAGTCGACCTCCTGGAAGAAGAAAGAGAAATGGCCATGATCTGATCGACCATTTATCAGCAATACTTGCGTCGATTCCATGCCAAAAATGTGAAGAGTCGAGCCTTCCAAGAAGGAGACTTGGTCCTCCGAGTGGATCAACAGAAACCACACAAGCTCGCTCCTACTTCGGAAGGTCCCTTCATCGTCACCAGAGTCCTCCACAATGGAGCGTACCACCTTTACAATGTCGATTGCTAGATTGACGAGCCATGAGCTTGGAACGCGGAGCTACTCCGCACCTTTTACACTTGAATTCTCATTCAGATGAGATGTAATAAGAAAAACTTCTGTAGTTTATTTATCAAAAGACAAGAGTGTTATAATTTTCCCAGTGATTGTTGTTGCTTCTGTTTGCGTGAGAAATCCCCCAGTGGGTGGCTTAGCTGCGAATCCGTTTCGCCTAAGTTTGTAAAAAAAAATCCTACCGAGTGGTGAGCAAGTCTCTCACTCGAAGGCTTAGCTGCGAATCCATTTCGCCTAAGTGTTTGAAAATCCTACCGAGTGGTGAGCCAGCCTCCCACTCGGGGGCTTAGCTGCAGTCCAGTACTCGCCTAAGTGTTTGAAAATCCTACCGAGTGGTGAGCCAGCCGCCCACTCGGGGGCTTAGCTGCAGTCCAGTACTCGCCTAAGTGTTTGAAAATCCTACCGAGCGGTGAGCCAGCCTCCCACTCGGGGGCTTAGCTGCAGTCCAGTACTCGCCTAAGTTTGAAAAAATCCTACCGAGTGGAGAGCGACCCTCCCACTCGGGGGCTTAGCTGCAGTCCAGTACTCGCCTAAGTTTGAAAAAATCCTACCAAGTGGAGAGCGACCCTCCCACTCGGGGGCTTAGCTGCAGTCCAGTACTCGCCTAAGTTTGAAAAATCCTACCGAGTGGAGAGCGACCCTCCCACTCGGGGGCTTAGCTGCAGTCCAGTACTCACCTAAGTTTGAAAAAATCCTACCGAGTGGAGAGCGACCCTCCCACTCGGGGGCTTAGCTGCAGTCTAGTACTCACCGAAGTTTGAAAAAAATCCTACCGAGTGGAGAGCAACCCTGCCACCCGGGGGCTTAGCTGCAGTCCAGTACTCGCCTAAGTTTGAAAAATCCTACCGAGGGGAGAGCGACCCTCCCACTCGGGGGCTTAGCTGCAGTCCAGTACTCGCCTAAGTTTGAAAAAATCCTACCAAGTGGAGAGCGACCCTCCCACTCGGGGGCTTAGCTGCAGTCCAGTACTCGCCTAAGTTTGAAAAATCCTACCGAGTGGAGAGCGACCCTCCCACTCGGGGGCTTAGCTGCAGTCCAGTACTCACCTAAGTTTGAAAAAATCCTACCGAGTGGAGAGCGACCCTCCCACTCGGGGGCTTAGCTGCAGTCCAGTACTCACCTAAGTTTGAAAAAAATCCTACCGAGTGGAGAGCAACCCTGCCACCTGGGGGCTTAGCTGCAGTCCAGTACTTGCCTAAGTTTGAAAAATCCTACCGAGGGGAGAGCGACCCTCCCACTCGGGGGCTTAGCTGCAGTCCAGTACTCGCCTAAGTTTGAAAAAAATCCTACCGAGTGGAGAGCGACCCTCCCACTCGGGGGCTTAGCTGCAGTCCAGTACTCGCCTAAGTTTGAAAAAATCCTATCGAGTGGAGAGCGACCCTCCGACTTGGGGGCTTAGCTGCAGTCCAGTACTCGCCTAAGTTTGAAAAATCCTACCGAGTGGAGAGCGACCCTCCCACTCGGGGGCTTAGCTCCAGTCCAGTACTCACCTAAGTTTGCAAAATCCCACTGAGGGAGAGCGACCCTCCCACTTGGGGGCTTAGCTGCAGTCCAGTACTCGCCTAAGTTTGAAAAATCCCACCGAGTGGAGAGCGACCCTCCCACTCGGGGGCTTAGCTGCAGTCCAGTACTCGCCTAAGTTTGATAAATCCTACCGAGTGGAGAGCGACCCTCCCACTCGGGGATTTAGCTGCAGTCCAGTACTCACCTAAGTATGAAACACATCCCAATCCGCAAGGACGACGAGGTGCAGGTCGACTGCTACCTTCTTCTTCGGAGCTGCGCCACAAAAACAAAAGTTGTCTCGAGTGAAGAACAAGATCCACTCGACAGAGAATTCATGAAGATATTCAACGATAAACCAAGTTCAGATAAATCCTAAAGGTCCCAGACCGCAGATCAAAGTACTCGTACATTCAGCCTGAAGGAGTTTAACGGTTACAAAATCCACTCGGCATTCCGAGGCAAATTTAAGGTGTGGCATAAAAGCTTGTTTACTCCGCGGGAGGAGGGCTGGCAGGCTCGACAAACTGGTCCAGGTCGACACCGTCGGCGATCCGAGTGGCAGCAGCGATGAAGTTCTCCATGAAAGATCAGAAATCATGCCTTTTGGTGTTGGCGACCTTGATCGCTGCCAGCTTATCTTCTCGCACCTCCTTACAGTGGATACGAACCAAAGACAGGGCCACATCAGCACCGCACCGGGCGGAAGACTTCTTCCACTCCTGCACTCGACCAGGGATCTCGTTAAGCCGAGTCATCAGTGACTCGAGGTCACTCTGGAGCGTTGCCCTTGGCCGAAGTGCCGTGTCAATCCTTGACGTGGCGACCTTCAGTCGGGCCAAGTAGTCAACAACGTCGTCAATGCGGGATTCCATTCGGAGCAGATTCATAGCGGTTACATCCTTCACATGAGAGTTGATGGGGTCCAGGTTTGGCTCAATCCGCCCAGTCTCCTCCTCGAAGTCTCTGGAAAATTATGCATGCACAGTCCAAGGATAAGTCGGTTTTTCGTATGCCGAGTCGACGAAGAAAAACTCAGTCGGAACAAAATATATACCTTCAAGCTTGATAAACAACTTCTTGGCAAGACTCCTCAGATAGCTTTCCAGATCGTCTCTCCTGCGAGCGATGCCTTCCATCTTCTCGTTTAGGTTGACCTTGTCCTTCTTCAAGCACGTGACTTCCTTGTTGGCTGCGTCCAGGGCAGATTTCATCTTGGCGTTCTCTTCTTCCAATTGGCCGACTGAAGCCAGTTTCTATTCAGCCAGAGCAGTTTTATCTTTAGCCTCCTTATGAGCAACAGCCAGATCTTGATCCTTCTTCGCCAGAGCTTGGTTCAGTTTTTCTGAAAAGAAATGATGCTTAATTCAGAAAGAGCGGAAGGAAATCCAAGCTTAAGACAAACCAGTCGACAAATCCAAGCTTAAGACAAACCAGTCGACAAATCCATCTTACCATTGGCATCGTCCTTGGCCTTCTGCAGCTCTGTCTTGGCCAATTCCAAGTCAAGGTTGAGTTGGATATGCTGTTTCTCCAAGTCAATAAAGCGAGCACCAAGATCACAAGATTTCTGCAATCGGGGAGGAGGAGTTATTTTACAGAGAAAAACAACAAAGATAATAAATACAAAACTATGGTCGACTGCCCGCAGTCCACCATAGTCTCGAGGACTACACCCAGTGGGTGCACTTAGCGTGCCCCCACTGGTTTAGTTAACTTTCGGCGAGAACTTTTTGGCGCAAGTGTAAAAAAAAGAGAGAGAAGAAAGACATCAACAAACAAGCTCTTCAGACCATAGTCGACTGCCAGCAGTCGACCACGGTCTTGGGGACTACACCCAGTGGGTGAACTCAGCGTGCCCCCACTGGTTCCAATATTCCATTTGGAATGACCTGACCAGACCGAGTGAAGAAATTCGAGTGAAGCAACATAGTATAAAGACTACAGTCGACTGCCAGCAGTCCACCGTAGTCTCGGGGACTACACCCAGTGGGTGCACTCAGCATGCCCCCACTAGTCTAAAACTTCAAACAACAAAAATTCAGCTCAAAGTATGGATTTGATCAATGACAGTTCGAAACACCCAGTGGGTGTACAGATGCAAAGATCCTTGGAAAGAGAGTTCTTCAGGTACCATATCCTAACAGAGCAAGCCAAGAAAATCAGTCGACGTGCGGCTAACCTGAACATTGCTTTGGAGAGCCGAGCTGGCGTCATAGGCAGCCTGACTGGCGTCCCACATCGTCTTCATCTTCTCCATTATAATACCTGCTTGGCGTATGGCCTCCCTGGCAGCACTCACTTCGTCCTCTGGGACATGATGGGTGGCAAAAATTGAAGGTCGATCGACAGGATCTTGAGCAATCGACGAAGAAGGCTGGGCACTCGACAATGGTACGGCGAAGGTAACAGAAGCCCGATTGGCATCACCAGCGTCCTGAACGACTGGTTCCGCTATCGGCGTCGACTGTGTCACCTTGTCTGCAGGAGATTTCCTATTTTTACTCTTCAAAGGTCTCTCAGGCTCTTCATCGTCATCATCGGGGAGGTCAATAATGTTAGGAGCTATTCAAAGATCAATCGCCAAAATTACATCACCCAATGGTATATATTACAGTTGAGTCGACCAAACGAAGACAGAATGTCAGAAATCATACCCAGATTGGAAGTGACTGCATCCTCCATTGCCTCATCCTCATCCCTGTAAACTGAAGTCCCGGAAGTAGCAGCGCTGCTAGTTCCAAAGTTCAACTGGTTAAATCAAGGAAAAATAAACAGCACAGAGCGTCGATTGAATACAAAGGGAGACACTCACGCAGAAGCGATGGGAATGTCAATCTTGATCTTCGGCAACGCCTTCCGAGGTTTCTGCTCTACAACTTTGGGCTGCTTTGACGCTTTTTCAGTCGGGGCCGGAGAAGATGTCCGAGGACGCTTTGAAGACTGGCCGGTCTGAGCAATCGGCTTTTCACGGGCGCTCGTCCGGTCATGGTCAAGCTTGGATCGCCTCTCCCTGCGAGGAGGTGACTCAACTTCTTCTTCTTCACTTGATTCGTCACTTTCCTCGTCCCCTTCCCCGTCAGAATGACAGCCGCCACTGTCGCCACCGCTCGCCTTGTTGGAAATATGCCCTAGAGGCAATAATAAATTGATTATTATTATATTTCCTTGTTCATGATAATCGTTTATTATCCATGCTACAATTGTATTGATAGGAAACTCAGATACATGTGTGGATACATAGACAACACCATGTCCCTAGTAAGCCTCTAGTTGACTGGCTCGTTGATCAATAGATGGTTATAGTTTCCTGACCATGGACATTGGATGTCATTGATAACGGGATCACACCATTAGGAGAATGATGTGATGGACAAGACCCAATCCTAAGCCTAGCACAAGATCATGTAGTTCGTATGCTAAAGCTTTTATAATGTCAAGTATCATTTCCTTAGACCATGAGATTGTGCAACTCCCGGATACCGTAGGAGTGCTTTGGGTGTGCCAAACGTCACAACGTAACTGGGTGGCTATAAAGGTACACTACAGGTATCTCCGAAAGTGTCTGTTGGGTTGGCACGAATCGAGACTGGGATTTGTCACTCCGTGTAAACGGAGAGGTATCTCTGGGCCCACTCGGTAGGACATCATCATAATGTGCACAATGTGATCAAGGAGTTGATCACGGGATGATGTGTTGCGGAACGAGTAAAAGAGACTTGCCGGTAACGAGATTGAACAAGGTATCGGGATACCGACGATCGAATCTCGGGCAAGTATCGTACCGATAGACAAAGGGAATTGTATACGGGATTGATTAAAGTCCTTGACATCGTGGTTCATCCGATGAGATCATCGTGGAACATGTGGGAGCCAACATGGGTATCCAGATCCCGCTGTTGGTTATTGACCGGAGAACGTCTCGGTCATGTCTGCATGTCTCCCGAACCCGTAGGGTCTACACACTTAAGGTTCGATGACGCTAGGGTTATAAAGGAAGCTTGTATGTGGTTACCGAATGTTGTTCGGAGTCCCGGATGAGATCCCGGACGTCACGAGGAGTTCCGGAATGGTCCGGAGGTAAAGATTTATATATGGGAAGTCCTGTTTTGGTCACCGAAAGAGTTTCAGGTTTTATCGGTAACGTACCGGGACCACCGGAGGGGTCCGGGGGTCCACCAAGTGGGGCCACAAGCCCCAGAAGGTTGTGTGGGCCAAGAGTGGTAAGGGACCAGCCCCTTAGTGGGCTGGTGCGCCTCCCACAAGGCCCAAGGGTAGCTAGGAGAAAAAAAGGGGGGGAACCCTAGGCTTAGATGGGCCTAAGGCCCACCCTAGGGGGCGCCTCCCTCTCTCCCCTCTTGGCCGCCCCCTTGCTCCCCATCTAGGGCTTCCGCCCCCCCTAGGGGTGGGAACCCTAGAGGGGGTGCAGCCCCTTCCCTTCCCCTATATATATGAGACCTAAGGGGCTGCCCAAAAACACGCGCGATTCTATCTCTCGTTGGTGCAGCCCTGCGTCTCTTCTTCCTCCTCTTCTGTGGTGCTTGGCGAAGCCCTGCAGGATTGCCACGCTCCTCCATCATCACCACGCCGTTGTGCTGCTGCTGGATGGAGTCTTCCTCAACCTCTCCCTCTCTCCTTGCTGGATCAAGGCTTGGGAGACGTCACCGGGCTGTACGTGTGTTGAACGCGGAGGTGCTGTCCGTTCGGCACTTGGTCATCGGTGATTTGAATCACGACGAGTACGACTCCATCAACCCCGTTCACTTGAACGCTTCCGCTTAGCGATCTACAAGGGTATGTAGATGCACTCTCCTTCCCCTCGTTGCTGGTTTCTCCATAGATAGATCTTGGTGACACGTAGGAAAATTTTGAATTTCTGCTGCGTTCCCCAACAGTGGCATCATGAGCTAGGTCTATTGCGTAGATTCTATGCACGAGTAGAACACAAAGTAGTTGTGGGCGTTGATTTTGTTCAATATGCTTGCCGTTACTAGTCTTATCTTGATTCGGTGGCATCGTGGGATGAAGCGGCCCGGACCAACCTTACACGTACTCTTACGTGAGACCGGTTCCACCGACAAACATGCACTAGTTGCATAAGGTGGCTGGCGGGTGTCTGTCTCTCCCACTTTAGTCGGATCGGATTCGATGAAAAGGGTCCTTATGAAGGGTAAATAGCAATTGGCATATCACGTTGTGGTTTTGCGTAGGTAAGAAACGTTCTTGCTAGAAACCCATAGCAGCCACGTAAAACATGCAACAACAATTAGAGGACGTCTAACTTGTTTTTGCAGGGTATGCTATGTGATGTGATATGGCCAAAGGATGTGATGAATGATATATGTGATGTATGAGATTGATCATGTTCTTGTAATAGGAATCACGACTTGCATGCCGATGAGTATGACAACCGGCAGGAGCCATAGGAGTTGTCTTTATTTATTCATGACCTGCGTGTCAACATAAACGTCATGTAATTACTTTACTTTATTGCTAACCGTTAGCTGTAGTAGTAGAAGTAATAGATGACGTGACAACTTCAAGAAGACACGATGATGGAGATCATGATGATGGAAATCATGGTGTCATGCCGGTGACGATGATGATCATGGAGCCCCGAAGATGGAGATCAAAAGGAGCAAAGTGATGATGGCCATATCATGTCACTATTTGATTGCATGTGATGTTTATCATGTTTATACATCTATTTGCTTAGAACGACGGTAGTATATAAGATGATCCCTTACAACAATTTCAAGAAGTGTTCTCCCCTAACTGTGCACCGTTGCTACAGTTCGTCGTTTCGAAGCACCACGTGATGATCGGGTGTGATAGATCCTTACGTTCACATACAACGGGTGTAAGACAGTTTTACACATGCAAAACATTTAGGGTTAAATTGACGAGCCTAGCATGTACAGACATGGCCTCGGAACACAGAAGACCGAAAGGTCGAGCATGAGTCGTATGGAAGATACGATCAACATGAAGATGTTCACCGACGTTGACTAGTCCGTCTCACGTGATGATCGGACACGGCCTAGTTGATTCGGATCATGTAATCACTTAGATGACTAGAGGGATGTCTATCTGAGTGGGAGTTCATAAGATGAACTTAATTATCCTGAACATAGTCAAAAAGATTTTGCAAATTATGTCGTAGCTCGCGCTTTAGTTCTACTGTTTTAGATATGTTCCTAGAGAAAATATAGTTGAAAGTTGATAGTAGCAATTATGCGGACAGTAGAAGGCTTGTGTCCTTAATGCACCACTTGGTGTGCTAGACCTCGAACGTGGTCTGTGGATGTTGCGAACATATGACATACACGTTTTGATGACTACATGATAGTTCGGTAGTGACAAATGGTTTAGAATTGAGGCACCGAAGACTTTTTTGAAATGTCGCGGAACATATGAGATGTTTCGAGGGCTGAAATTGGGATTTCAGGCTCATGCCCACGTCAAGAGGTATAAGACCTCCGACGATTTTCTTAGCCTGCAAACTAAGGGAGAAAAGCTCAATTGTTGAGCTTGTGCTCAAATTGTCTGAGTACAACAATCACTTGAATCGAGTGGGAGTTGATCTTCCAGATAAGATAGTGATGTTTCTCCAAAGTCATTGCCACCAAGCTGCTAGAGCTTCGTAATGAACTATAACATATCAGGGATAGATATGATGATCCTTGAAATATTCGCGATGTTTGAGACCGCGAAAGTAGAAATCAAGCAGGAGCATCAATTGTTGATGGTTAGTGAAACCACTAGTTTCAAGAAGGGCAAGGGCAAGAAGGGATACTTCATGAAACGGCAAATCAGCTGCTGCTCTAGTGGAGAAACCCAAGGTTGAACCCAAACCCGAGACTGAGTGCTTCTGTAATAAGGGGAACAACCACTAGAGCAGAATTACCCTAGATACTTGGTAGATGAGAAGGCTGTCGGTAGAAGTATATTGGATATACATTATGTGAATGTGTACTTTACTAGTACTCCTAGTAGCATCAGGGTATTAGATACCGGTTCGGTTGCTAAGTATTAGTAACTCGAAATAAAAGCTACGAAATAAACGGAGACTAGCTAAAGGTGAGCTGACGAGATGTGTTGGAAATGTTTCAAAGATTGATGTGATCAAGCATCACACGCTCCCTCTACCATCGAGATTGGTGTTAAACCTAAATAATTGTTATTTGGTGTTTGCGTTGAGCATAGACATGATTGGATTATGTCTATCGCAATACGGTTATTCATTTAAGGAGAATAATGGTTACTCTATTTATTTGAATAATACCTTCAATGGTCTTGCACCTAAAATGAATGGTTTATGGAATCTCGATCATAGTGATACACATGTTCATGCCAAAAGATATAAGATAGTAATGATAGTACCACCTGCTTGTGGCACTGCCATGTAAGTCATATTGGTATAAAACGCATGAAGAAGCTCCATGTTGATGGATCTTTGAACTCACTCATTTCTGAAAAGATTGAGACATGTGAACCATGTCTGTTGGTATATACGCATGAAGAAACTCCATGCAGATGGACCGTTCGGACTCACTTGATTTTGAATCACTTGAGATATGCAAATCATACCACATGGGCAAGATGACTGAAAGCTTCGGTTTCAGTAAAATGGAACAAGAAAGCAACTTGTTGGAAGTAACACATTTTGATGTGTGCAGTCTAATGAGTGCTGAGGCACGCAATGGATATCGTTATGCTCTTACTTCACAAATGATTTGAGTAGATACTGAGCATATTTACTTGATGAAACACAAGTCTGAATTATTGAATGGTTCAAGTAATTTCAGAGTGAAGTTGAATATCGTCGTGACAAGAGGATAAAATATCTATGATATGATCATAGAGATGAATATCTGAGTTGCGAGTTTGGTACACAATTGAGACATTGTGGAAATTGTTTCACGACTAGTACCGCCTGGAACACCATAGTGTGATGGTGTGTCCGAACATCATAACTGCACCCTATTGGATATGATGCATACCATGATGTCTCTTATCAAATTACCACTATCGTTCATGGGTTAGGCATTAGAGACAACCGCACTCACTTTAATAGGGCACCACGTAATTCCGTTGAGACGAAGCCGTTTGAACTATGGTTTGGAGAAACCTGAGCTGTCGTTTCTTAAAAGTTTGGGGCTGCGACGCTTATATGAAAAAGTTTCAGGCTGATAAGCTCAAACCCAAAGCGGACAAATGCATCTTCATAGGACACCCAAAACAGTTGGGTATACCTCCTGCCTCAGATCCGAAAGCAATAGGGATTGTTTCTGAAATCGGGTCCTTTCTCGAGGAAAAGTTTCTCTCGAAAGAATTGAGTGGGAGGATGGTGGAGACTTGATGAGGTTATTGAACCGTCACTTCAACTAGTGTGTAGCAGGGCACAGGAATTGTTCCTATGGCACCTACACCAATTGAAGTGGAAGCTTATGATAGTGATCATGAGACTTCGGATCAAGTCACTCCCAAACATCGTAGGATGACAAGGATGCGTACTACTTCAGAGTGGTACATAATCCTGTCTTGGAAGTCATGTTACTAGACAACAATGAACCTACAAGCTATGGAGAAGCGATGGTGGGCCCGGATTCCGATGAATGGCTCAAGGCCATAAAATCCGAGAGAGGATCCATGTATGAAAACAAAGTGTAGACTTTGGCAGAACGGCTCGATGGTCGTGAGGCTGTTGAGTACAGATGGATTTTAAAAGGAAGACGGACAATGATGGTTAATGTCACCATTAAGAAAGCTCGACTTGTCGTTAAGATGTTTCCCGACAAGTTCAAGGAGTTGACTGCGATGAGACTTTCTCACTCGTAGCGATGCTAAGAGTCTGTTGGAATTAGCAGGTACTGCATTATTTATGAAATCTTGCAGATAGGATGTCAAAAATATTGTTTCCTTGTTCTTGAGGAAAGGTTGTATGTGATACAACCAGAAGATTTTGTCAATCCTGAAAGATGCTAACAAGTATGCAAAGCTCCAGCAATCCTTCTAAGAACTGGAGTAAGCATCTCGGAGTTGGAATGTACGCTTTGATGAGATGATCAAAGATTTGGGTTTATACAAAGTTTATGAGAAACTTGTATTTCCAAAGAAGTGAGTGGGAGCACTATAGAATTTCTGACGAGTATATGTTGTTGACATATTGTTTATCGGAAATGATGTAGAATTTCTGGAAAGCATATAGGGTTATTTGAAGAGTGTTTTCAATGGAAAACCTGGATTAAGCTACTTAAAACACTGAGCATCAAGATCTATAAGGATAGATCAAAATCGCTTAATAGTACTTTCAAATGAATACATACCGTGACAAGATTTTGAAGGAATTCAAAATAGATCAGCAAAGAAGGAGTTCTTGGCTGTATTACACGTGTGAGTATTGAGTAAGACTCAAGACCTGACCACGGCAGAATAGAGAGAAAGGACGAAGGTCGTCCCCTATGCTTAGTCGTAGGCTCTACAGTATGCTATGCTGTGTACCGCATCTAAAGTGTGCCTTGCCATGAGTCAGTCAAGGGGTACAAGAGTGATCCAGGAATGGATCACAGGACAGCGGTCAAGGTTATCCTTAGTAACTAGTGGACTAAGGAATTTTCTCGATTATGGAGGTGGAAAAGAGTTCGTCGTAAAGGGATACGCCGATGCAAACTTTGACACTGATCCAGATTATACTAAGTAGTAAATTGGATTCATATAGTAGAACAGTTATTTGGAATAGTTCCAAATAGAGCGTGGTAACTGCATCTAGGAGATGACATAGAGATTTGTAAAGCACACACGGATCTGAAAGGTTCAGACCCGTTGACTATAACATCTCTCACAAGCATAACATGATCAAACCCAGAACTCATTGAGTGTTAATCACATGGTAATGTGAACTAGATTATTGACTCTAGTGAACTCTTTGGGTGTTAGTCACATGGGGATGTGACCTTGAGTGTTAATCACATAGCGATGTGAACTGGATTATTGACTCTAGTGCAAGTGGGAGACTGTTGGAAATATGCCCTAGAGGCAATAATAAATTGATTATTATTATATTTCCTTGTTCATGATAATCGTTTATTATCCATGCTAGAATTGTATTGATAGGAAACTCAGATACATGTGTGGATACATAGACAACACCATGTCCCTAGTAAGCCTCTAGTTGACTAGCTCGTTGATCAATAGATGGTTACAGTTTCCTGACCATGGACATTGGATGTCATTGATAACGGGATCACACCATTAGGAGAATGATGTGATGGACAAGACCCAATCCTAAGCCTAGCATAAGATCATGTAGTTCGTATGCTAAAGCTTTTATAATGTCAAGTATCATTTCCTTAGACCATGAGATTGTGCAACTCCCGGATACCGTAGGAGTGCTTTGGGTGTGCCAAACGTCACAACGTAACTGGGTGGCTATAAAGGTACACTACAGGTATCTCCGAAAGTGTCTGTTGGGTTGGCACGAATCGAGACTGGGATTTGTCACTCCGTGTAAACGGAGAGGTATCTCTGGGCCCACTCGGTAGGACATCATCATAATGTGCACAATGTGATCAAGGAGTTGATCACGGGATGATGTGTTGCGGAACGAGTAAAAGAGACTTGCCGGTAACGAGATTGAACAAGGTATCGGGATACCGACGATCGAATCTCGGGCAAGTATCGTACCGATAGACAAAGGGAATTGTATACGGGATTGATTAAAGTCCTTGACATCGTGGTTCATCCGATGAGATCATCGTGGAACATGTGGGAGCCAACATGGGTATCCAGATCCCGCTGTTTGTTATTGACCGGAGAACGTCTCGGTCATGTCTGCATGTCTCCCGAACCCGTAGGGTCTACACACTTAAGGTTCGATGATGCTAGGGTTATAAAGGAAGCTTGTATGTGGTTACCGAATGTTGTTCGGAGTCCCGGATGAGATCCCGGACGTCACGAGGAGTTCCGGAATGGTCCGGAGGTAAAGATTTATATATGGGAAGTCCTGTTTTGGTCACCGAAAGAGTTTCGGGTTTTATCGGTAACGTACCGGGACCACCGGAGGGGTCCGGGGGTCCACCAAGTGGGGCCACAAGCCCCAGAAGGTTGTGTGGGCCAAGAGTGGTAAGGGACCAGCCCCTTAGTGGGCTGGTGCGCCTCCCACAAGGCCCAAGGGTAGCTAGGAGAAAAAAAGGGGGGAACCCTAGGCTTAGATGGGCCTAAGGCCCACCCTAGGGGGCGCCTCCCTCTCTCCCCTCTTGGCCGCCCCCCTTGCTCCCCATCTAGGGCTGCCCCCCCCCCTAGGGATGGGAACCCTAGAGGGGGCGCAGCCCCTTCCCTTCCCCTATATATATGAGACCTAAGGGGCTGCCCAAAAACACGCGCGATTCTATCTCTCGTTGGTGCAGCCCTGCGTCTCTTCTTCCTCCTCTTCTGTGGTGCTTGGCGAAGCCCTGCAGGATTGCCACGCTCCTCCATCATCACCACGCCGTTGTGCTGCTGCTGGATGGAGTCTTCCTCAACCTCTCCCTCTCTCCTTGCTGGATCAAGGCTTGGGAGACGTCACCGGGCTGTACGTGTGTTGAACGCGGAGGTGCTGTCCGTTCGGCACTTGGTCATCGGTGATTTGAATCACGACGAGTACGACTCCATCAACCCCGTTCACTTGAACGCTTCCGCTTAGCGATCTACAAGGGTATGTAGATGCACTCTCCTTCCCCTCGTTGCTGGTTTCTCCATAGATAGATCTTGGTGACACGTAGGAAAATTTTGAATTTCTGCTGCGTTCCCCAACACGCCTCTCCTTCCGGGTCCTGCTCTTGCTCTCCGTTGGGCATTGAGTACATGTCGGTAAGGGCCTGGAAGAGAGCAGGAAGAATAAAAGTCAGTCGACGCAGCATCAACAGCCGCGCCAGTGAATCCAGATCATAGTCAGAAGTTCAGAATCGAACCCTGTCTGGTTCATGGGACTGGTCGAATGGAGGAATTCTCCTGTCTCCCCTCGGGTTGTCCCTGTTTCCGGTGATGCCCGTCAACCACCCCCCAGCGTGTCATCCTGGTGTCCGAATACTATTATCCAATATATCAATCTTTACCTCTCAACCAGTTCAAGACTCCTCGTCATGCCCGTGATCTCATCCGGGACTCTGAATAATCTTCGGTCACCAAAACACATAACTCACAATACAAATCGTCATCAAATGTTAAGCATGCGGACCCTACGGGTTCGAGAACTATGTAGACATGACCGAGACACATCTCCAATCAATAACCAACAGTGGAACCTGGATGCTCATATTGGTTCCTACATATTCTACGAAGATCTTTATCGGTCAAACCGCAATGACAACATACGTTATTCCCTTTGTCATCGGTATGTTACTTGCCCGAGATTCGATCGCCGGCATCTTCATACCTAGTTCAATCTCGTTACCGGCAAGTCTCTTTACTCGTTCCGTAATGCATCATCCCGCAACTAACTCATTAGTCACAATGCTTGTAAGGCTTATCATGATGTGCATTACCGAGGGGGCCCAGAGATACCTCTCCGATACTTAGAGTGACAAATCCTAATCTCGATCTATTGCAACCGAACAAACATGTTCAGAGACATATGTGTGCAATTGCTCCAGTATTGTCACAAAAGATTTTCATTGGACCCGATGCACTAGGTATTACACCTAGATCGGATATGAACTCCTTCATCCAGACTCCTTCATTTGCTGCTTCCGAAGCAGCTATGTACTCCGCTTCACATGTAGATCCTGCCACGACGCTTTGCTAGGAACTGCACCAATTGACAGATCGACCATTCAATATAAATACGTATCTGGTCTACGACTTGTCACCTCCATAAACGAGAAACATATCGTTAGTTCTTTTCAGGTATTTCAGGATGTTCTTGATCGCTGTCCAATGATCCACTCCTGGATTACTTTGGCACCTCCTTGCTAAACTTATAGCATTGCACACATCAGGTTTGGTACACAACATTGCATACATGATAGAACCTATGGCTGAGGCATAGCGAATGACTTTCATTTTCTCTCTATCTTATGAAGTGGCCGGGAATTGAGTCTGACTCAATTTCACACCCTGTAACACAAGCAAGAACCCTTTCTTTGACTGATTAATTTTGATCTTCTTCAAAACTTTATCAAGGTATGCGCTTTGTGAAAGTCCAATTAAGCATCTTGATCTATCTCTATAGATCTTGATGTCCAATATATAAACAGCTTTACTGGGGTCTTTCATTGAAAAATTCTTATTCAAGTATCCTTTTATGCTATCCCGAAATTCTATATCATTTCCAATCAACAATATGTCATCCACATATAATATTAGAAATGCTACAAATCTCCCACTCACTTTCTTGTAAATACAGGCTTCACTGAAAGTCTGTATAAAACCATATGCTTTGATCACACTATCAAAGCATATATTCCAACTCCGCGATGCTTGCACCAGTCCATAAATGGATCGCTAGAGCTTGCACACTTTGTTAGAACCTTTAGGACCGACAAAACCTTCTGGTTGCATCATATACAACTCTTCTTTAAGAAATCCATTAAGGAATGCAGTTTTGATATCCATTTGCCAGATTTCATAATCATAAAATGCGGCAATTGCTAACATGATTTAGACAGACTTAAGCATCGCTACAGGTGAGAAGGTCTCATCGTAGTCAACTCCTTGAACTTGTCAAATACCTTTCGCAACAAGTCGAGTTTTGTAGACAGTAACATTACCATCAGGTCAGTCTTCTTCTTGAAGATCCATTTGTTCTCTATGGCTTGCCGATCATCGGGCAAGTCAACCAAAGTCCATACTTTGTTCTCATACATGGATCCCATCTCAGATTTCATGCCCTCAAGCCATTTGGAGGAATCTGGGCTCATCATTGCTTCCTCATAGTTCGTAGGTTCATCATGGTCTAGTAACATGACTTCCAGAACAGGATTACCATACCGCCCTGGTACGAAACATACTCTGGTTGACCTACGAGGTTCTGTACTAACTTGATCTGAAGTTTCATGATCATCATCATTAGCTTCCTCACTAATTGGTGTATGCATCACTGGAACTGATTTCTATGATGAACTACTTTCTAATTCGAGAGAAGGTACAATTACCTCATCAAGTTCTACCTTCCTCCCACTGACTTCTTTCGAGAGAAACTCCTTCTCTAGAAATGATCCATTCTTAGCAACAAATATCTTGCCTTCGGATCTGTGATAGAAGGTGTACCCAACAATTTCTTTTGGGTATCCTATGAAGATGCACTTCTCCCATTTGGGTTCGAGCTTACCAGGCTGAAGCTTTTTCACATAAGCATCACAACCCCAAACTTTAAGAAACGACAGCTTAGGTTTCTTGCCAAACCATAGTTCATACGGTGTCATCTCAACGGATTTAGATGGTGCCCTATTTAACGTGAATGCAGCTGTCTCTAATGCATAACCCCAAAATGATTGTGGTAAATCGGTAAGAGACATCATTGTAACACCCACGATGCGGCTATATCTCCCACGTGTCGGAGCACGACTTAGAGGCATAACCGCATGGTGGTTTTGTCACAAGAAGGGTCATCTTCACACAATCCCATGTAATGAGCAAGAAGGGCATGAAGAGTTGGCTTACAATCGCCACTTCACACAATACATAACTTAAACAGTCATCATACAGAGTACAATCAAGGTCCGACTACGGAACCAAAATAAAGAAGACAACGCCAAATGCTAGATCCCCGATCGTCCCAACTGGGCTCCACTACTGCTCATCAGGAAAAGAAACATAGTAACGGCCACGTTCCTCGTCGAACTCCCACTTGAGCTCGGTTGCGTCACCTGCACTGGTATCGTTGGCACCTGCAACTGTTTTGGTAGAATCTGTGAGTCACGAGGACTCAACAATCTCACACTCGCGAGATCAAGACTATTTAAGCTTATAGAAAGTATGGGGTAATGAGGTGAAGCTGCAACAAGTACTAAGCATATATGGTGGCTAACATACGCAAATGAGAGCGAGAAGAGAGGCAAAGCACGGTCGTGAAGCTAGAAGTGATCAAGAAGTGATCCTGAAACTACTTACGTTCATGCATAACTCAAACCGTGTTCACTTACCAGACTCCGCCGAAAAGAGACCATCATGGTTACACACGCGGTTGATGTATTTTAATTAAGTCAAGTGTCAAGTTCTCTACAACCGGACATTAACAAATTCCCATCTGCCCATAACCGCGGGCACGACTTTCGAAAGATAATCCCTGCAGGGGTGTCCCAACTTAGCCCATTATAAGCTCTCGCGGTCAACGAAGGATATTCCTTCTATCGAGAAGACCCGATCAGTCTCGGAATCCCGGCTACAAGACATTTCGGCAATGGTAAAACAAGACCAGCAAAGCCACCCGAATGTGCCGACAAATCCTGATATGAGCTGCACATATCTCGTTCTCAGGGCACACCGGATGGGCAAGACGTCGGGTTGGCATAGACCCTGGATTGCCCAGGGGGCGCCATACATCGCCCAGGTTGGGCCAGCACTCAAAGGAGCACTGGTCTGGGGGTTAAAATAAAGATGACCCTCGGGCTCGCGAAAACCCAAGGGAAAAAGGCTTAGGTGGCAAATGGTAAAACCAAGGTTGGCCTTGCTGAAGGAGTCTTATTCAAAGCGAATTGTCAAGGGGGTCCCATAAATCACCCAACCGTGTAAGGAACGCAAAATCAAGGAACATAACACCGGTATGACGGAAACTAAGGCGGCAAGAGTGGAACAAAACACCAGGCATAAGGCCGAGCCTTCCACCCTTTACCAAGTATATAGATGCACTAATTAAATAAGAGATATTGTGATATCCCAACATATCCATGTTCCAACATGGAACGAACTTCAACTTCACCTGCAACTAGGAACGCTATAAGAGGGGCTGAGCAAAAAGCGGTAACATAGCCAAACAACGGCTTGCTAGGAGAGGATGGTTACAGGCTTGACATGGCAACATAGGAGGCATGATATAGCAAGTGGTAGGTATCGTAGCATAGAAAAAGAGCGAGCAACTAGCAAGCAAAGATAGAAGTGATTTCGAGGGTATGGTCATCTTGCCTGAAATCCCGCAAGGAAGAAGAACGAGTCCATGAAGAAGACAAATGGACGGAGTCGAACGAATCCTCACAAACGCGACGTTATCGGAACTAACCCGAAGAAGCAACACCGGAAAGAAGCAAATAACATGGTAAACAACCATCACATAAACGTGGCATGATGCACAATCAAGTATGATGCATGTCCGGTTTAAAGAGGCATGGCATGGCAAAGTGCACAAACAATACTACAAATTAAGTGGAGTTCAATATGCAACGGGATGCATGTTGATGAAACACCACATTCAAGTTATTTAGTTCGCTCTTGTTTATGTACCCAACAATATTAAATGTTATTCAACATGGCAAGGGGTGAAGCATAATAAAACTACACATCTAGACAAGTTTAAATGAGGCCGGAACAACAAACAACAATTCCGGAAAATCCTCATATGCATATTTCGAATTAGCTACTGTTCTGCCCTAAACACAATTTTAATGTTGTTAAACAGCAGAATAAAGTATACCATGTTAAACTAGGCATTTTCTACCCCATTTACATATAAAGTTTATTAAATTCCGAGTTACGGTTAATTAGTTATGAAATAAATCATTTTAACATGTCATTTATGCAAAATTAAACAAACAACAAGTTTAAACATTTTAAAAATGGATGAAGTGGCATATTATTAAACTATACAGAAATCTAAGCATTTTTCATATATGAAGTTTTACATATGATGCACTGTTAATGAGTTATTATATGCATGATGTTTGAGGGTTTTTCTGTAAAACTGCAGTTTCTGGATAAAGAGCAAATTCGCATGGACAAGGAAAAAACATGCTGGGCCGAAACAGGAACAGAGTAGGGGGCGTTGGGGGTCTGCTCACCATGGTCCTTGGCCCGATTGGAGGGGAGGCTATAGGAGGGGCGCACTGGGCCTTGGAGGTCACTGGAGGCGCGGTCAACGCTCGGGGCTGAACCGGGCGAGCCGCTGCTGCTCTCGTTTCTGAAGAAACAGAAGCAGCAGCAGGAGCATGGCAAAGGAGAAGACGACGGCAGGGGGCCTGGCGACGGCATCGGCGGGAACCGGACGGAACGGGCGGATCGAGGCGTCCGACCTCGGTTCCGGGCAACGGCGGCGGCCAACAGAGCTCGGGCGCGGGGCACAACCATCTATGGTGGCGGCAGTGGTCCTGCTCGAACAGAGAGA
Source organism: Aegilops umbellulata (assembly GCA_032464435.1). NCBI lineage: Eukaryota > Viridiplantae > Streptophyta > Magnoliopsida > Poales > Poaceae > Aegilops > Aegilops umbellulata. Next base: position 6,783,070 of record CP136059.1, read on the forward strand.
CACAAGCGATAGAGAGGTGAGAGAAGGAGAAAGAGCGCGACGCGAAGGGAGAGGGAATCGGCGGCAGGGCTCACCGGAGCGCATGGGGCGGAGATGAGTCGACGCGGTGCAGCAGCGGCGAAGCAGATCTTGCCGGAGAAGAGGTCGCGGACGGCGGTGCTAGTACCTGAAGAAAAAATGGTGGCGCGGCAGTTTCAGAGAGGAAGAGACTTGGGAGAAGAAAAGGGAGACGGGGAGACGGAAGGAAGAGGAGGCATGGGGCAGCCCGGACCTGCTGCTGGTACGGTAGCTCGCCGACGAGGGCTCGGGGCGCGACGGCGTTGGTCAAAGGCAGAGGCACCAATGGAGCTGCGGCTTCCTCCTGACCGGAGAGAGAAAAACAGAACGATGAGTGAGGGAAAAGAAAACAGGGGAGAAGGAAGGAAAAGAGGGCGGTGCGGGAACGACGGCATGACCTGGGCATCTCGTCCTCTCGCACGAACGGGAAGACGCACACCGGCCAGCTCGGGAGCATCTGCGGGTGCTCGGGACGGAGGTGGGTCTCGGGGAGGGGCGAGGCAACGAGGAGGCAGGCCCCTCAGGTGCTCGCGGACAAGGGCGTGGAAGATGGAGCTCGGCTCAGGAAGGGCACGAGAGGAGCTTGCGCCGACGAGCGTCCCGGTGACTGGATGGATTTGTGGGTGGCTGTGAGTTATGGGGATCGAGGAGGGACATGGGGGAGCGCTGGTTGGTGGATTGGATCGGGATGAGATCCCGAGGAAGGCAGTGGCTGCGGCCGAGAGGGATCGATGGGACATATCCCTAGATTTTAGGGTTAGTAGGCTGATATATATAGTAGGTGGCTTGGTTGGGATGATTTGGACCCTTCGATTAAAATTGAACGATCGAGAAAAATATAGGTTAGAGGAGCCAAAGAAGAAACTGAAGATACTTTAGGCATGCTTGGGGATGATCCAAATCCAACGGCGATGACTGAGCGGGTCGGATTCAGGACAGGACTCGGACACGCACACGAGGGGGTTAGGCCGTCACGGTCAAGAGGGAAGCAAAAACCCGATTGGTCTGGAACGGTCAACGAAGGCAAAGCGGACGCGGCAACTACGAGCGGACGCAAGTTTTTAAAACATGACGGCAACGGAGTGCCTATGCAAATGCGGATGATGCGCTGATGAATGCAACAAAATAAATAATTACACACAACGATAACGAAAAATATGGAAGCCGTCTGGAGCGTCGGTCTCGGGGCGTTACAATCATAGATCGCACCATATCTAATAAAGTATGGTAACGACGGTCGGACACACCATTACTTTGTGGTGTTCCAGGTGGCGTGAGTTTCAAAACTATTCCACATTGTTTTAAATGAAGACCAAACTCGTAACTCAAATATTCGCCTCCGCGATCAGATCCTAGAAACTTTATTTTCTTGTTACGATGATTTTCCACTTCACTCTGAAATTCTTTGAACTTTTTAAATGTTTCAGACATGTGTTTCATTAAGTAGATATACCCATATCTGCTCAAATCATCTATGAAGGTAAGAACATAACGGTACCCGCCGCGAGCCTCAACACTCATCGGACCGCATACATAGGTATGTATTATTTCCAATAAGTCAGTAGCTCGCTCCATTTTTCTGGAGAATGGAGTCTTAGTCATCTTGCCCATGAGGCATGGTTCACAAGCATCAAATGATTCATAATCAAGTGATTCCAAAAGTACATCTGCATGGAGTTTCTTCATGCGCTTTACACCAATATGACCTAAACGGCAGTGCCACAAATATGTCTCACTATCATTATCAAGTTTGCATCTTTTGGCATCAATATTATGAATATTTGTATCAACGCGATTGAGATTCAACAAAAATACACCACTCTTTAAGGGTGCATTACCATAAAGGATATTACTCATATAAATAGAACAACCATTATTCTTTGATTTAAATGAATAACCAAGATCCAGATATAATGTTCATGCTTAATGCTGGCACCAAATAACAATTATTCAGGTCTAAAACTAATCTCGAAGGTAGATGTAGAGGTAGCGCGCTGACGGCGATCACATCGACCTTGGAACCATTCCTGACGCACATCGTCACTTTCGCACTTAGCCAATCTTCGTTTAATCCGTAGCCCCTGTTTCGAGTTGCTAATATGAGAAACAAAACCAGTTTCAAATACCCAGGCACTACTACGAGAATTACTAAGGTACACATCAATAACATGTATATCAAATATACCTTTGTTCACTTTGCCATCCTTATCCGCCAAATACTTAGGGCAGTTCCGCTTCCAGTGTCCAGTCCCTTTGTAGTAGAAGCACTCAGTTTCAGGCTTAGGTCCAGACTTGGGCTTCTTCCCGAGAGTGGCAACTTGCTTGCCATTCTTCTTGAAGTCCCCCTTCTTTCCTTTGCCCTTTTTCTGAAACTAGTGGTCTTGTTAACCATCAACACTTGATGCTCCTTTTTTATTTCTACCTCCGCAACTTTGAGCATTGCGAAGAGCTCGGCGATAGTCTTGTCACTCCCTTGCATATTTTAGTTCATCACGAAGCTCTTGTAGCTTGGTGGTAGTGATTGGAGAACTCTGTCAATGACACAATCAACTGGAAGATTAACTCCCAGCTGAGTCAAGTGATTGTAGTAGCCAGACATTTTGAGTATGTGTTCACTGACAGAACTGTTTTCCTCATCTTGCAGCTATAGAACTTGTTGGAGATTTCTTATCTCTCGACTCAGGCATTTGCTTGAAATATTAACTACAATTCCTGGAACATCTCATATGGTCCATGACGTTCAGAACGTCTTTGAAGTACCAATTCTAAGCCGTAAAGCATGGCACACTAAACTATCGAGTAGTCATCATATCGAGCTTGCGAGACGTTCATAACATCAGCATCTGCTCCTGCGGCAGGCCTTTCACCTAGCGGTGCATCAAGGAAATAATTCTTCTCTGCAGCAAATGAGGATAATGCTCAAGCTACGGACCCAGTCCGTGTAGTTGCTACCATCATCTTTCAACTTAGCTTTCTCTAGGAACGCATTAAAATTCAAGGGAACGGTAGCATGGGCCATTTATCTACAACATAGATATGCAAAAAGTATCAGGACTAAATTCATGATAAATTAAGTTCAATTTAATCATATTACTTAAGAACTCCCACTTAGATAGACAGCCTTCGAGTCATCTAAATGATCACGTGATCCATATCAACTAAACCATGTCCGATCATCACGTGAGATGGAGTAGTTTTCAATGGTGAACATCTCTATGTTGATCATATCTACTATATGATTCACGTTCGACCTTTCAGTCTCAGTGTTCCGAGGCCATATCTATAAATGCTAGGCTCGTCAAGTTTAACCCGAGTATTCTGCACGTGCAAAACTGTCTTGCTCCCGTTGTATGTGAACGTAGAGCTTATCACACCCGATCATCACATGGTGTCTCGGCATGACGAACTATCGCAACTGTGCATACTCAGGGAGAACACTTATAACTTGAATTTTTAGTGAGGGGTCATCTTACAATGCTACCGCCGTACTAAGCAAAATAAGATGCATAAAAGATAAAGATCAGATCCAATCAAAATAAGTGACATGATATGGCCATCATCATCTTGTGCCTTTGATCTCCAACTCCAAAGCACTGTCATGATCTCCATCGTCACCGGCTTGACACCTTGATCTCCATCGTAGCGTGTTGTCGTCTCGCCAACTATTGCTTCTACAACTATCGCTAACGCATAGTGATAAAGTAAAGCAATTACATGGCGATTGCATTTCATACAATAAGGCGACAACCATAACGCTCCTGCCAGTTGCTGATAACTCTGTGACAAAACATGATCATCTCATACAATAATGTATATCACATAATGTCTTGACCATATCACATCATGACATGTCCTGCAAAAACAAGTTAGACATCCTCTACTTTGTTGTTGCAAGTTTTACGTGGCTGCTACGGGCTTCTAGTAAGAACCGTTCTGACCTACGCATCAATGATGTTTTGTCAAGTTTGTTGTTTTAACCTTCAACAAGGACCGGCCATAGTCAAATTCAATTCAACTAAAGTTGGAGAAACAGACACCCGCCAGCCTTGCATGTCTGTTGGTGGAACCGATCTCATGAACGTGGTTATGTAAGGTTGGTCCGGGCCGCTTCATCCAACAATACCACCGAATCAGAATAAGACGTTGGTGGTAAGCAGTATGACTATCATCGCCCACAACTGTTTGTGTTCTACTCATGCATACATCTACGCATAGACCTGGCTCTGGTACCACTGTTGGGGAACGTAGCATGCAATTTCAAAAAATTTCCTACAATCATGCAAGATCAAGCTAGGAGATGCATATCAATGTGAGGGGTAGAGTGTGTCCATGTACCCTTGTAGACCGAAAGCATAAGAATTAGTTTAACACGATTGATGTAGTCGAATGTCTTCGCGATCCAATCGATCAAATACCAAACGTACGGCACCTCCGAGTTCAGCACATGTTCAGCTCGATGACGTCCCTCGATCTCTTAATCCAGCAAAGTGTCGAGGGAGAGTTTCGTCAGCATGATGGCGTGATGACGGTGATGGTGAAGTTATCTGCGCAGGGCTTCGCCTAAGCACTACGACAATATGATCGGAGGAGTAAATGGTGGACGGGGGCACCACACACAGCTAGGAAACAATTGATGTCTCTAGAGGTGCCCCTATGTAAAGGAGGAGAGGGGAGGAGGCCGGCCTAGGGGGCGCGCCAAGTGGGGGGAAACCCACTTGGACTCCTAGTCCTATTCAGCCCCCTTCCTTCTTTTGGAGGGGGAAAGGGGGAAGGAGAGGGAGAGGGAGAAGGAAAGGGGGGCCGCGCCCCTCCCTTTGTCCAATTCGGACTCCCCATGGGATGGGGGGGCGTGCGCCACCCCCTTGCGGGTTGTCCTGCCTCTCCCCTATGGCCCATGAGGCCCATTTCTTCCCCCGGGGGGTTCCAGTAACCTCCTGGTACACCGAAAAATACCCAAAACACTCCGGAACCATTCCAGTGTCTGAATACTATCGTCCAATATATCAATCTTTACCTCTCGACCATTTCTAGACTCCTCGTCATGTCCGTGATCTCATCAGGTACCCCAAACAATCTTTGGTCACCAAAACACATAACTCATAATACAAATCGTCATTGAACGTTAGGCGTGCGGACCCTACGGGTTCGAGAACTATGTAGACATGACCGAGACACATCTTGTAAGTGCATCTAGTGCTCCTTAGTTATTTTGGTGTATTGAAGACTTATAGGTTAAGGGACTAATGTGTTTATGAGTGTACACAGGTCTATAAGTCTATGAGGAGTTTGATATTTACACAGAAAGTCGACCCCTAAAAATGAAGTTCTTCGACTGAAGACTTTGGATTTCTGAAGACTTTCTGAAGACTTTGAAAGTGAAGAAATTGGTGTGACCTTGAAGACTTGGTATTCATTTGAGGAACATGAAGCGTGAAGACTTTTATTTTCGTAGTTTCATTTTCTCTTTCTTGAGTCATAGGAAAAACCGTACTGTTAAAGGGGGTCGAGGAAATACTAAGGAAAAATTTCCAAGTGATGCTCAACTCAAAATCCTACACCTACCAATCCCTTCGAGTGAAGCCATTGGAAATCTCTTACAGTTTAGTCATATTCTTCAGTGACAGAGACGAAGTTCTTCTGGTCTCTGAGGATTTTTTTCTGACTGAGGAGTTAGGAATTCGCCAGTGCGGATTGCCTACACAGTGAGGAACATGATAGCCCTGAGGAATTTGTACCTCAAATTTCCGACCATTGTTGTGCTACGCGCCACCTGTCCCAAAATATCTTATCCACCTAATGGTCATATCATTGAAGGGCATTTATGTCTTATCATGTCGGGCTGCTCCCTAGGCTATAAATAGCCACCCCCTACAACCACTAGCTGGTTGGCTGCTCTGAGAGAAACTGACACTTGTCATTTCAGAGCATCCCATCCTCCGAGGACTTTGAGCGAAAAACATCAAGTGAGGAAAACCCAAACGCAAACACCTACAAACCCAAAGTGATTGAGCATCACTGAAGAGATTGATCCTGCGTGGATCCGACACTTGTTACCTTTGAAGAATGTGCTTCTTCCAGACGGCTAGGCGTCATGGTCTAGAGCATCCAAGAGGAATTGTGGATCGCAGAGTGAGCGAGTTTGTTAAGGTTCAGAAGTCACCTGAAGACTTACCACGAGTGATTGGATGAGGTCTGTGTGACCTTAGTTCAAGGAGAATACGGTGATGACTGTGGGTCCGGGACTACGTGTCCTCAGGTTTAAACACCTAGCCGCTCCAACCAGATGTACAACTGAGACAGCAGTTGGAACTGGTCTACCAAATCATTGTCTTCACCAAGCCAACTGGTTCTATTTCCTCAACTCTTTCATTTCCACATTACTGTGTTGTGTGCTTGTCATATCTGTGTTTGAAGACTTCTACTGAAGACTTTCTCAATTTCCTCAGTTCAATTTCTTCAGTCTATTTGTCTTCATCCTGTGTTATCCTGTGATTACGCTTTCTGTACTTTGTGCTTGTCTTCATTTCATCATGATGACTATGCTTGACTTCTGTTATGTTTACTTCTGAGTACTTATTCTGCTGCAAGTAGTTCTTCGCTAATCAATTTCCTCACTAGCAAATTCCTGAGTGAAGAATTCATAAAAATCGTCTATTCACCCCCTCTAGTCGATATAACGCACTTTCAATTGGTATCAGAGCAAGGTACTCCCTTGTTCTGTGTGATTTTGGTTTAACCGCCTGGAGTTTAGTTATGTCGACCGCATGTATGATCAAGATCTCTGCTGGGTGTCCTACCTTCGATGGGACAGACTACCCCTACTGGAAGAATAAGATGCGAATGTATCTTGAGGCAATTGATAACGATCTCTGGTATGTTGTGGAAACGGTGTTCCCTCTGTCTCACCCTCACTGAACGCTACCAATGTGAAGAGATTCAAGCAACTCGATTCACAAGCGAAGAATATCATTTGTGGCCATCTGAGCAAACGATAGTATGGAAGAGTGAGTGCTTTGGAAACTGCTAAGCTTATCTGGGATAGGCTGTCCAAAGTCAATGAAGGAGTGTCAACACAGCGTGACTCTCGATTTGATGTTCTTCACAATCTCTTCAACCGCTTCAAAAGACTCGACAATGAAAATGTTCAACAAACCTTCGATCGCCTCACTGACATCTCAAATGAGCTTCAAGCACTTAGTGCCACTGATATCACCTACCATGAGGTGGTGAAGAAATTGCTGAGATCGTTTGATTCCTCATTTGATACTCTGGCATTGATGATACAAGAATGTGCTGATTACAAGTCACTTGATCCTGCTGATATCCTCGAGAGGCTAAATACTCATGAGTTCCAGCTTGCTGAAAAGAGAGGTCTCTATGGTTCGAGCTATGGCAGGTCTCGTGCACTGAAGGCAAAGGCAGTATCTGAGTCCGAAGATGAAGACTCTTGTAGCAGCCTTGGTGACCCTGAAGAACTGAGCCATGAGCTAGCACTGCTCGTGAAGAAATTCCAGAAGTTCTCAAGACGTGGTTGCTTTGGAAGACCCTAAAGGAGCAATGATTCCTCATCCAGTGACTACAAGAAGAGGCTTTATCACAAGTGCAAGAAACCTGGACACTACATTCAATATTGTCCTCAGTGGGAAAAGGAATCAAAGAAGAAGAAATACAAGGATTACAGTTCTGATGATGCGAAGAAAAAGAAGAAATCCTCAAAATCTTCATCATCAAAATCCTCAAAGTCTTCATCTCACAAGAAGAGCAGCTCCAAGAAGGCTCGGGCGTTCATTGGCAAGGAAATGGACTCTGAAGCTGAATCTGAGGAATAAGAGGAAGAGGAGGCATCTGAGGAGTCCGAGTCTGGTGTGGCGAGCCTAGCCCTCGCTACTGCATTCTTCAGCAAGTCTTATCTCAACTCTGAAGAAAATGACCTCACCAACAAGGCTGATGAAGGCAACGATGACTACACTCCCACCTATTGCTTCATGGCAAAGGGTGCCAAGGTACTTAAATATACCTCCTCTGAATCTAGTGAGGATGAATCTGATGAAAACCTTAAGACTAGCTACTCTAAACTTGCTAAGATTACTGTAAAACAACGAAGGGCTTTTGAAAAGGTTCAAAACATGGTAGACAAAAGTGATGATATGTTGGGTGAAGAAATGGATCGCACTAAAACCTTGACTGAAAATCTTCAGAGACTTCAGACCAGGTTTGACAACCTTCAAGGTCATCATAACACTCTTTTATCTCATCATGAGAAGCTTTCTTATGAATTTCTTCAAAGAAAGCAAGATCTTGAGAAGCTAAGAGTGAGTTATGAAGATCTTTAGAAGGAGCACGATTTATTACTTACTCAACAAATCAGCGCTGCTCAGGAAGAATTTGTTCCTCCATGTTTGAAATGCATTGAACGTGAATCTGCTAATTCTTCACCTGAATGTTCAAATGCTTATAATGTTACAAATTCTTCACCTGCCTTTGCTATTACTAATCCCTCATCTGAGGACATTGCTAGTATCACTGACGATGCAGGGCTGAAGGAATTGCACATGACAGGCATGTACAAAAGCCTCAAAGGGCATCAGACTCTTTGTGATGTGCTTAAAAAGCAAATCCTCAACAAGAACCCTAGGAAAGAGGGTATTCCCTTTGAGAGGAAACTCAATGCTGATGGTACATATTGGAAGCTTGAGCAGTACTCCAAAACCTCATGGGTTGCTGCAAAGGGACCTCCAGTTGATCCATCTAATCTATCTGGCTTTACATGTGAATCTCCTCATTCTTCTGATGAGTCATTTGACTCCAACTATAAACTGTTCAAAAATCAGAATGGTGAAGTATTTGCTAGATATGTTGGCACTAACTGCAGGAATGGTTCCCCTATGAAGAAAATCTGGGTTCCCAAAAGGTGCCTTGAAAGTCTTCAGGTGAATGTCCTCATGACACCACCTGTGAAGAATAGGAACCCCAGATCAAATTCTTCATATGGGCCAAATTATTCATATGGATCCAAGTCCTCATACGGACCAAATTCCTCACGTGGATCAAATTCCTCAAAAGGATCAAAGTCCTGATATGAATATCATCGTGCTAACAACTCTGTTTCGCAGGGAAGAGCTAAGGGCTATGAATACGAGCATTATTCTTACAACCATTATGTTCATAAGTCCTCGAAGAATTTCTCTGCTTATTCATATGCTTATCCTAACTCCTCTTATGTGAAACGAAATGGATTGGCTTCTATGCCACCTTTCTCATATGGAGCTCGCAGAGTGATGAACGCTTTGCCACCCCTTCAGATGTGGGTGGTGAAGAAAAAGAACTAATCTCTTCTGCAGGGTCAGGTCTCCAGACGTGCTCAAACGTCTGAAGAATTTGCTGGAGACCTGAAAGTTGCCTGATAGGACGCAGGCTAATCATGAAGAAATGAACTTTCATTTCTCGCGTCCTCATATTGCTTTATCTATTCTACTACTTGATGAAAATTGATCTGATGAATTGTGATGTCATATTCTTCAAAGCTGCACTAATTCATCTGCAGGATGATCAACCCAAAGCCACTGAGTGGGTCCTCGATAGTGGATGTACAAATCACATGACTGGTGACAAGAACCTATTGATGGATGCTCCCTTATCACCATCGCATCTGAAGCATATCATCTTCGCAGACAAAGGCAAAAGTCAGGTATTGGGTCTAGGTAAGGTTTTGATCACAAAGGATCGACACATGGACAAAGTCATGCTTGTCGAGTCCTTAGGATACAACCTCATGTCTGTCTCAATGCTTTGCGATCTCGATATGGTTGTTGTCTTTGGCAAGTATCGATGTGTTGTGGTTATGGAAGCTGACAATTTCAAAGTCTTCGAAGGCTTTAGGAGAGGAGACTTGTATATTGTTGATTTCTCTGCAGATTCACAACCAGCCGTGTGCCTACTTGCAAAATCTTCAGAAGGATGGCTATGGCATCGATGACTTGGTCATGCAGGCATGAGGAATTTGCACACGCTTGCGAAGAATAAGCATGTCATTGGCATTGAGAATCTCAAATTCCTCAAGGATCACTTATGCGGAGCCTGTGAAGCTGGGAAGATGACCAAGGCAAAGCATCCAGCAAAGACTATCATGACCACTACTCGACCATTTGAATTGCTTCACATGGATCTCTTCAGTCCTAACCATTATTCTGCCGTTTCAAATGAAGCATCTCAATATGGCTTTGTTATTGTTGATGATTACTCACCTTACACTTGGGTACACCTTGTTACTTACAAGCATGAAGTGCAGGAAGTCTTCAAATGATTTTCCTCGAGGGGTTCAACCAACTTTGGTGTGAAGATCAAGCACATCAGAAGTGACAATGGAACTGAGTTCAAGAAGTCTGGTCTTGATGACTATCTTGATGAACTTGGTATTACTCATGAGTTATCTGCTCCTTATACTCCTCAGCAGAATGGCGTCATGGAACGCAAGAACATGACTCTTGCTGAGATGGCTCGCACTATGCTTGATGAATACAAAACGCCTCGTCATTTCTGGATTAGTGCAATTGATACTGCGTGCCATATCATCAACAGAGTATATCTTCACAAATTCTTCAAGAAGGCTGGCTATGAACTCCTCACTAACAAGAAACCCAATGTGAGTTATTTCAAAGTCTTCGGTGCTAAATGCTGGATTAGAGATCCTCATCACAACTCAAAATTTGCACCGAAAGCACATGAAGATTTTATGCTTGGTTACAGAAAGGACTCGCACACCTACATAGTCTTCAACAACGTTCTTCACAAAGTTGTTAAAACTGTAGATGTGCGGTTCGATGAAACTAATGGCTCGCAAGGAGAGCACTTACCTTCTGTGATAGATGAACCAGCACCTGAGGATACTATCAAGTTCAAGGCTACTAAGGATGTCATTCCAACCGAAGAATCTGCTGAAGAATTCATTCCAGAGCATGAAGAACTACGAGCTAATGCACCTGAAGAAAATGCTGAAGAAAATGGTGCTGAAGAAAATGCTGATAAGATTCCTCGTCGGCAACCAGCTCATCCTCGTGTTGCAAAAGTAGTGCAAGTTGAAAAGATCATCGATGACATCAAAGCACCAGGTCCTCTCACACCCTCAAAAGCTTCACATTTATCTAACTTTTGTGGGCACTATGCTTTTGTCTCTATCTCAGAGCCCACTAAGGTAGATGAAGCATTTCTGGAGCCTGACTGGATTCAGGCCATGCAAGAAGTATTACATCAGTTCGAGCTCAACAACGTCTGGGAACTTTTCAAACGTCCAGATCCTCGCAAGCACAATATCATTGGCACAAAGTGGATCTACCGCAACAAGCAAGATGAAAATGACCTTGTGGTGAGGAATAAGGCATTGCTTGTAGCTCAAGGCTACACATAGGTTGAAGGAATTGATTTTGATAAACTTTTGCACCTGTTACTAGACTTGAGGCCATTCACATATTACTTGCTTATGCTAACCATCACGATATCACATTATATCAAATGGATGTGAAAAGTGCATTCCTCAATGGTAAGCTTGAGGAAGAAGTATATGTTGCTCAACCCCCAGGTTTTGAAGATCTAAAGAATCCTGACAAAGTCTTCAGACTCAACAAGGCCCTCTATGGTCTCAAGCAGGCCCCTCGGGCATGGTATGATAGTTTGAAGGAATTCCTCATGAAGAAAGGCTTGAAACCCGGTGTCGGGGGAAATTTGCCTCCACGAACACCTATGGGGACCGAGCCCCTTTCTGGTTCGGCGGGGGGCGGAGGTCGCGCGAAGAGCGGATCGAGGCGATGCACACAAGGGGTTTACCCAGCTTCGGGCCGCACGGATGCGTAAAACCCTACTGCTGCTTTGTGGTTTGTATTGTGTTCTTATTCGGGAGCGCTGAGTGCTACAGTACACTCAGGCAAATAATCAAACCGAGCGTGAGTGGCCTCCTTCTTCCTCTTCTCCCAAGTTGCGCATGGGGCCTCCTTTTATATGCGCAAGGGGTTACCCACAGGTGGCAACGTAGGCGGGGGTAAAATTGGAAAACACTGTGTTGGGTACAGCTGTTTGCACAGTGCTATCATACCTAACTCTGACGGCAGGGGACAAGGGCACTAAATGCCCGTCTAGGTCGCCCAAACAGTGCAGAAAATGGACCGCCAGGGGCGCCACCGTTTGCCACGACGGCTACCCTATCAGCGTTGCTTCGCCACCGCATGCCCCTAGCTGCGCAGCCTCTCGCCACGTACGCCTGGAATGGCCCCAGAGCGACGCGTGGGTGGATGAGCTGGAACGCAGGCGCGGGGTGGTGACTTGCCGCGGCAAGCGCCTTGCCGCGGTTGATGCCTTGTCGCGCCCGGGAGCTTGTGGCTCACCGGTCCTTGCCGGGACGCGTGGCGCGTCGCAGCAAGTCTCTTGTCGTGCCCTGGTCGGCCTTCCCAGCAAGCTCCTCTTGCCGGGGCCTTGTGCTTCGAGCGGCCGTCCCGGCAAGCTCCTCTTGCCGGGGCCTTGCTCTCTTCGGGTGGCCTTCCCGGCAAGCTCCTCCTGCCGGGGCCTTGGCTCAAATACTTTGTTCTTGGATGGCCCAAAAAGGGACCATGGAGAGTTTTGGCGATCGCCTGGCAAGCCTTGCCGCGGGGAGCTACGACTGCCCGTGCACAAGTTCGGGGTACTAAGGTACCCCTACTTTAGTACACCGACCGGAGCCCTCGGGCCTGGGCCATACATGGTGCCGAGCGCTGTTGGGCCAGGCCCAAAACAGTGCACGGGCACGCGCGGCCTGGGTCACGCTGCATCTTCTTCTGCATCCACCACGTCCTCCCTGAACAGCACGCGTCGAACGCGGCATCGTGGGGAGAGGCATGCGTGACGTGGGCGGCGTGCGCGGGGCTGAGCCCCGTGGGCACGCTTCACGTCGCAGGTGATTTGTTTATTCGGAAAGGCGAAACGCCCCCTCCCCCTTATAAGCAGGGGAAACAGGGGCAGTCCGCCCACCCGCCAGTTGCGATTCCTTGAAAATCTCCGCCACTTCCCAAGAGAAGCAGCGTTCCGCCCCTTCCGTTGCCACCAGTGCTACCGACGCCGTCGACCTCCCTCCCTTCTTCCGCCATGGCCCCGAAGGGCGACAAGGGGAAAGGGAAGGCTGTGAAGTCGTCCGAGGCGCAGCGGCTTGAGGCGCTGCGAAAGGAGGAGGCAACCTTCCCCCCTGAGCTTGACGCGTTGGACCTGAGGGAGGAATTCTACCTCTTCTGGTCGACGGGGACGCGAGCGCATCCGCGCACGAGGGTTCTTCCCGCCGCCGCCCAGAAGGAGTATCCGACCGGGTATCCCTTCTTTCCTCTGTTCTTCTATTGCGGGCTCTGCCCACCCTTCTCTGAATTTTTCTGCGACATCATGAACACCTACGGGTTCCATCTCCTTGATTTCACCCCCAATGCTGTCCTGACCATGGCAATTTTCGCACATCTTTGCGAAAACTTTGTCAGAGTCTATCCAAACATAGCCCTCTTCCGCCACTTCTTCACGCCTCGAGTAGAGAGAGGAGAGCCCCTCTCCGGCGGAATCGCCTGGATCTCGAAGCCCGGCAAGAAGGATGCTTATCTGGAGGGAGAGCTCCGCAGCAAATGGGAGGAATGGAGAGCAGACTGGTGCCTGATCGTCGAGGAGAACCCGCAGCCATTCACTGCTGTGCGCCGAACTCCTGTGGTGCGCGGCACGGATTGGAGCGACGTGGCTCCGGACGACGACAAGCTGCAGATTGCCGTTACCCGGATCCTGCGGCTTAGGTGTGCCGGGATCACAGTTGGCGCTGTTGGCGCAGATTTTCTCCGCCGCCGCATCGCTCCCCTGCAGGAGAAAGGGAGACCCGCCTGGGAGTTCCAGAATGCGGCGGACATCATGAGGCTGCGCCCTGGCCTCAACTTCAATTTCACTGTCTTGGAGCTTGACGGGACGCTCAGGGAGCTGTTCAAGCACGATCCCGATCACCCCGAATGGTTCAGGCTGCCGCAAGGCGTCGTCCCGTTGTGCAACAATTCGTCGCTCAGCCGCATCCTTGCAATGATGCCGCTGTGCGACTCGCACGGGATCGACTCCACTTGGCAGCAGCCCGCTGGCGATGTCGTGCGGGCGTTCTTCGACGACTTGGTGGAGGTGCCAGTTGACCCTGCCGAGCAGAAGGGCCTCACCCGGGACACCACCGACGAGGAGTTGGCGCGCATCGCCTCCAGGATGGAAGAGGTGGCGGCAGCCGCGGCCGCGGGCGAATTTGGATTCACATTGGCGGAGGCGGACGCAGCGGAGGCGGAAAGCCTTGCCGATCGAGCGGAGTTTGTCGGCGAGGAAGAGCCTGCCGGGCACGGCGTCGAGGCGGACAAGCCCACCGAGGACACGAGCGGCTTGCCGGAGACGGACGCCTCTTCCTTCCAACCCTTAGGCAGCTCGTCGCAAGCGGAGCCCCCGGCTCAACCACGGAGGCGTCTCCGCAAGGCCGGAGACATGGTGGGGCGGCAGACGAGCCAACAGCCGCAGCGCCGCGTGACACGCTCCGCTGTGGCAGCATGAGCAGGGTCTTCGCAGGCCGCTGCTTCTGCTCCTGCCGCCCCTCACGCCACGGCGGTGGCCGGGGCAATGCCGTCTCGGGCTAGCGCCACCACTGCCTCCGCCAAGCGACCGAGGGAGCCTACTCCTCCGCCTCCTCGCGCCAGAAGCGGGCCAGTCTTCGACTTCTCCGCGCTTAGCTCCGACGAGGAAGAGGGAGAGGAGTAAGATCCTCATTGTACTTGTATTTCTTCAATTCTTGCAGTTGTGTCTCGCATCTCATTTGTTTTCCTCTGAATTTACTCCTTTTCAGGACTCTGGCTCAGAGGGCGGCAAAGAGAGCCAAGGTCCCGGTGGTCATCCTTGACGACGAGCCCACCATGACGGCAGGGGGTGCGCCTGAGATGACCTTATCGGACCCACCAAATAATCCTCAGAGCAGCCCCCAGCGCAGCCCCCAGCGTAAGCATATGATTTTGCTTCCTGCCGTTGGGCACGCCTAGGTACTCTTCGTTTTTTGATATCTGACTGTTGATTTGCGTAGGAGCAGAGCAGCCCCACCAGGAGTGTCCGGAGACCGCCCCCGATGCGCCACCCGCTACAACTACACCGCCAAGGGGGAGTTCCCCGGCAAGGGAGGAATCCCCGGCAAGGGAGCAGTCTCCGGCAAGGGAGCAGTCTCCGGCAAGGGTCAGCACTGGCGACCCCTTGGCGACGGAGACCGTGACCGCAGGCCCTGGCGCAGGTAACCTTATTGCCTCGAAACTCCCCTGGGGCTCTTCTCTTTTTTTTTGAATCTCCTTCTTCGGATAGTTGCTTGACTTCTCTACCTCTTTCGGCCTTCAGACCCGCCCGCCACGGACCCGATGGAGACCGAGGTCGTCGTCGAGGAGGATGTGCGCGGCCATACCAACGACGCGGCCGCCGCCGGAGAGGCGGACGGTGCTGAAGATCTGGTCGGCGAAGAGGCCGCCAAGGCTGCCGCAGCAGCTGCTGGCGAGGGGGCCGGCGATCGTACAGATGGCCTTGGGCCCGCAGGGGTGCCAGGCGCTGCGCCGACCGCCGATCCTGCTTCCGCCGGAGCGTCGGGCCCTGAGGAGCCCCAGCCAGGCGTCTACCTGAAGGCCGGCGATGATATCTTCATCAAGCTCCCCTGGGAGTCGACTTCCAGGGCGCCGGTCGAGGGGGAGACCTTGGATGGGGAGGTGCTCGCCTCCGCCGGGCTGACGCTGGTTGATGCGCCAAGCAACAGCAGCGGCGAGCCTGAGGAGGAGCGGCTGCTCCGGAAGCTGGTGTCACTCTACCGCGCCCGGCAAGCCAAGGTGGAACGCCGGGAAGCGCTTGTCGCGAAGGCGGGAGTGGACATGGAGAAGCGCGCCGAGGAGCTCCGGGAGCTCAACCAGGAGGCCCTCCGATCCTTGGCGGAGGAGCGGAGGCAACTCGACGAGGCGCGGACGGCCTTCATCCTCGAGAAGGCCGAATCCGAAGAGCAGCAGAGGCTTGCCGCCGAGGGGGAGACCTTGGATGGGGAGGTGCTCGCCTCCGCCGGGCTGACGCTGGTTGATGCGCCAAGCAACAGCGGCGGCGAGCCTGAGGAGGAGCGGCTGCTCCGGAAGCTGGTGTCACTCTACCGCGCCCGGCAAGCCAAGGTGGAACGCCGGGAAGCGCTTGTCGCGAAGGCGGGAGTGGACATGGAGAAGCACGCCGAGGAGCTCCGGGAGCTCAACCAGGAGGCCCTCCGATCCTTGGCGGAGGAGCGGAGGCAACTCGACGAGGCGCGGACGGCCTTCATCCTCGAGAAGGCCGAATCCGAAGAGCAGCAGAGGCTTGCCGCCGAGGGGCTGTCCGCGCGAGAGGGCGAGCTGGTGCAGCAGAAAGCCATCCTCGCCAGCCACGAGGAGGAGGTCGCCGCGCGCGAGCGAGCGCTTGCGGAGCCCTCAAGGAAGCGCAAGATGCTCCCGCGGCCGCCGAGGCCGCCAAGAAGGAGCTGGAGACGAGGGTGGCGCAGCTCGACACTGATCTTAAGGCGAGCGGTGAGGAGCTCGCCACGCTCAAACAAGAGTGCGAGAAGGGTGCTTATACCCTCGGCGAGCTGCAAGGACGCTTCGTCGATAAGATCAGGGAGCTTGACGCTGCCAAGGACTCTAATGCTGATCTCGAGATGAAGCTGGCCACCTTGTCCAAGATGCTGGACAGCGCCAAGGAGTAAGGGGCGACCTTGCGGAAGGAGATCACGGACAACGAGGCGCTGTTGGAGAGCGCCGCAGTTACCCAGAACGACTTCAGGGCGGCGGTGGAGCAGTGGACGGAGGGTCTGGTGGACATCGCCGCCTCCATCGACAAGGAGCTGCCGCTGTTGGGGATGGAGAGTCACGAGTATCCCTCCGGCGCGAACCTCCCACCCAGCGCCAAGCTCACTTCGTTCTTCAAAGGCGTGGCGACGGCCCTTCAGGCACTCCGGGATGCGATCCCGGAGCGGCTGGCCGACGAGATGCGCGATGCCTGCGCTGGAGCCCTTGAGAAGGTGTTGGTGAAGATCGTCTTCCGCAACCCAGGCCTCAAGCTCACCAACGTCCTCAGATCCCTGCCGTCAGACGCTGACCTGGAGGAGATCAGGGCCCTCGTCGCGCCCATTGTGGAAAGGGTGGTCG
The DNA here is from genome assembly GCA_032464435.1 of Aegilops umbellulata. Lineage (NCBI taxonomy): Eukaryota > Viridiplantae > Streptophyta > Magnoliopsida > Poales > Poaceae > Aegilops > Aegilops umbellulata. Next base: position 6,800,316 of record CP136059.1, read on the forward strand.
GGATCAAGAGGATCGAGGGCGACCGTGTGGATTAGGCCGCCCGCCCTTTTCCTTTCTTGTTGCCGCTGGCCGAGTTATGAAAACAATTCATTAGGGCTGCGACAAGCTATCTTGTAATATAACTTTATCTTAGGTAGTGAATGCACTGTTACTTCCTCTATTTGATTCCCTCCTTTGTATGTTATTGCCCTACGCTTTTAGGGAACTTGCCGGCGTAGGCACACTTGCTGAGTGCGGGACATCAGCAACCCGCTGGCGGTGCCGTTGCCGGCAAGAAACCTTGTCGTGACTAGCCGTGGTTCACTTAAGTTGTTGAGCAGGCTCGAAGCGAAATAAGGGCGCAACTGCAGTTGTAGCACACTCAAGTCGCTGAGCAAGCTCGAAACAAAGTAAGGGCGCGAGTCTGGTCGCAGCATACTTAAATCGTTGAGCGGACTCGAAACGAAGTAAGGGGGCGACTAGCCACGAGCTGGTTCCTCCGCGCACAGGTTTTCCATACAAAGTACGGTCATTCGAGGAAGATAACCTTAGGATTTAAAAACTTGATTGCTCAAACTTTGGCAACTTAGCTTTTCCATGGCTCGCCGCCCGGCAAGGTCGCTTTCTGACAAGGCGAAACTTCATCGAACGTCGCCTGGTCCTCACCATTATCTTCCCCCTTTCCTCCCTGGCAAGCTTGTGGGCGAGGGAACCTTCCTTTTCTTGAGAAGAAAAGGAAAAAGAGAAAATAAAGGTTCGGAGCCCCATGGCCCGTCATCGCTTACCGGGGGTCAGTGCTGCACAGAGTGTCAGATAATGCATGCAGAGAATAAAAAGCATGAGATCGACAAGATGTGCGGAACACATGAACTTTAATCTGTGCACAGGGTCTGCGCCTGGCTCTGTACAAAGGATCACATGCAACAGCGGCAAGACTTGTACAGAAGGGTGGTTGCCGGACGGGGTCCGACAACCGCGCCTTACGGGCGAAACTTACGAAGATGCCCAACGTTCCAGGAGTTGCTCACCGGAGTGGTATCTTAGGTCTCAAGGCGGACAGCGCCAGGCCTAGCGACTTGTTTCACCCGGTAAGGGCCTTCCCACTTCCTCGAAACTTCTAGCACTAACTTTGCGGCTATAAAAGCAGCGCAAAGCTTGCTGGTAGCGAGCAGCTCGCACAGCGGCCTGAAGACGGTCCTCCTCAAGGAGCAGCGCGTCATCTCGTCGCAGCTGCTCTTGCTCGAGCTCAGCGTGAGCGAGCACTCGAGGTGGCCCGTATGCGAGATCCGTGGGGCTAACTGTCCCCGCTCCATGGAATAGAGCGAAAGGTTGCCTGGTCATACAAGGGCTTACCTGCGCCGAGAGGTGTCAGCGTATGTTCGGACGCCGTGGCACCATGAGCTCGGTGCATGTTCGGACGTCGTGGCACCTTGAGCTGGCCCGGCGACGCCCGTTCCGCCGCCGGTGCCGTCCCCACCACCCGTTTGCTCCAGGGGCGGTGGGTTCGACGCGGACGGACCAGCCACCTCCGGAGCCTTCTTCTTCGGTGGCATGTCGATGAAGACGATGGAGATCTAGCCTGTGCAGAGGCTGGATCAGGTTCACACAACTTCGACGCCCCCTACCTGGCGCGCCAAAGGTGTCGGGGGAAATCTGCCTCCATGAACACCTATGGGGACCGAGCCCCTTTCTGGTTCGGCGGGGGGCGGAGGTCGCGCAAAGAGCGGATCGAGGCGATGCACACAAGGGGTTTACCCAGCTTCGGGCCGCACGGATGCGTAAAACCCTACTGCTGCTTTGTGGTTTGAATTGTGTTCTTGTTCGGGAGCGCTGAGTGCTACAGTACACTCAGGCAACTAATCAGACCGAGCGTGAGTGGCCTCCTTCTTCCTCTTCTCCCACGTTGCGCATGGGGCCTCCTTTTATATGCGCAAGGGGTTACCCACAGGTGGCAACGTAGGCGGGGGTAAAACTGGAAAACGCTGTGTTGGGTACAGCTGTTTGCACAGTGCTATCATACCTAACTCTGACGGCAGGGGACAAGGGCATTAAATGCCCGTCTGGTCGCCCAAACAGTGCAGAAAAGGGACCGTCAGGGGCGCCACTGTTTGCCACGACGGCTACCCTGTCAGCGTTGCTTCGCCATCGCATGCCCCTGGCTGCGCAGCCTCTCGCCACGTACGCCTGGAATGGCCCCAGAGTGACGCGTGGGTGGATGAGCTGGAACGCAGGCGCGGGGTGGTGACTTGCCGTGGCAAGCGCCTTGCCGCGGTTGATGCCTTGTCGCGCCCGGGAGCTTGTTGCTCACCGGTCCTTGCCGGGACACGTGGCGCGTCGCAGCAAGTCTCTTGTCGTGCCCTGGTCGGCCTTCCCGGCAAGCTCCTCTTGCCGGGGCCTTGTGCTTCGAGCGGCCGTCCCGGCAAGCTCCTCTTGCCGGATCCTTGCTCTCTTCGGGTGGCCTTCCCGGCAAGCTCCTCCTGTCGGGGCCTTGGCTCAAATACTTTGTTCTTGGATGGCCCAAAAAGGGACCATGGAGAGTTTTGGCGATCGCCTGGCAAGCCTTGCCGCGGGGAGCTACGACTGCCCGTGCACAAGTTCGGGGTACTAAGGTACCCCTACTTTAGTACACCAACACCCGGTTCACTCGACCCTACTCTTTTCACTAAATCTTATGATGGTGAACTATTTTTGTGCCAAATATATGTTGATGATATTATATTTGGCTGTACTGACCAACGTTATAGTGATGAATTTGCCTATATGATGAGTGAAGAATATCAAATGTCTATGATGGGAGAGTTGAAATTCTTCTTAGGTCTTCAAATTCGTCAACAGCGAATGACATATTCATATCTCAGGATAAATACCTCAAGGATGTACTGAGGAAATTCGGCATGCAAGATTGCAAAGGCGTCAAAATTCCTATGCCCACAAATGGCCATCTGTGCACTGTTGAAAATGGTATTGACTTTGATCATAAGGTATACCGCTCCATGATTGGTTCTTTATTGTACTTATGTGCATCTAGGCCAGATATAATGCTTAGTGTTTGCATGTGTGCTCGATTTCAAGCTACACCGAAGGAATCACACCATAAGGCTGTGAAGCATATTCTTCGATATCTAGCTCACACACCAACACTTGGATTATGGTACCCCAAGGGCTCGACTTTTGATCTCATTGGATATTCTGACCCTGACTATTGGTGATCGTGTGGACCGCAAGTCAACATATGGTACTTGTCATTTCCTGGACGATCCTTGGTCTATTGGTCCTTGAAGAAACAGAACTGCGTATCACTGTCTACTGCTGAAGCTGAGTACATTACTGCTGGTTCTTGTTGTGCTCAACTGCTATGGATGAAGCAAACTCTCAAGGACTACGACGTCAATGTGAAGAATGTGCCTCTCCTCTATGAAAATTTGAGTGCCATCAAGATTGCTCACAACCCAGTTCAGCACTCGAAGACAAAGCACATTCAGATTCGTCATCATTTTCTTCATGATCATGTGTTGAAGGGCGACATTTCTATTGAGCATGTGAAGACTGAAGAACAACTAGCCAATATATTCACAAAGCACTTGGATGAGAAGAGATTTAGCAAGTTGCGGTGTGAGCTAAATATATTAGAATCTTCGAATGTTCTTTGAAAAGGACACTCATCCTAACACTTACACAAAATTGATGACTTAGATGTGCAACACATGAAGAAACATTTTTCTTCAATCAATGAAGAACAACACTCTAAGTGTGAAGAAATTAATGTAGAATTTCATTCTCAGAACCCTACGACAATTGTACGCGGTGTCTGAAATCATCATTCTTATAAAGTGGGTCACGCCACAACCAAAGTTGAAAATCTTCAATTTGAGTTTTTCCTCAGTTTTTTTTGAAACTCCTCAGTTGTTCATTTTCTTCAACTTTGCATTGTCTTCACTGTTTCCATCATTTTTCTTCATTATATATATATATATATATATATATATATATATATATATATTATATGAGTTTATGTCCTCTACAACATTCACTTATGGCTAATTCTTCAAGTTGGTTTTTCTGCTAAGTGAATGTGATCGGACCCTTCCCCCTCTATGCTAAACGCAACCCAATCTATTCACAAATTCTTCATGTGCGTTCTATTTCAAACTCGTTAAAAATCTTCACTGTGTCCTTGTCAGCTGAAGAATTTGCGAACGGAACGTTAAAACTTATCTTATCCAAATTTTCGGCTTTGCCGCTCAAACCGTTCTGCATCCCACAATATACTTTTCTATTCACCCATGATACGTCTCCGTCGTATCTACTTTTCCAAATACTTTTCCCCTTGTTTTGGACTCTAACTTGTATGATTTGAATGGAACTAACCCGGACTGACGCTGTTTTCAGCAGAATTGCCATGATGTTGTTTTATGTGCAGAAAACAAAAGTTCCCGGAATGACCTGGAACTCCACGGGATGTCTTACAAAAAATAATAAAAAATCCTCGCCAAAGATGAAGATCAGGGGGACCACACCCTGTCCACAAGGGTGGGGGGCGCCCCCCCCCCCCCCCGAGGTCGCGCCCCCTACCTCGTGGGCCCCCTGGACACCCTCCGACACCAACTCCATCTCTATATATTAGCTTTTGGGGAGAAAAAAATCAGAGAGAAGAAATCATCATGTTTTACGATACGGAGCCACCGCCAAGCCCTAAAACCTCTTGGGAGGGCTGATGTGGAGTCCGTTCAGGGCTCCGGAGAGGGGGATTCGTCGCCGTCGTCATCATCAACCATCCTCCATCACCAATTTCATGATGCTCATCGCCGTGCATGAGTAATTCCATCGTAGGTTTGCTGGATGGTGATGGGTTAGATGAGATTTATCATGTAATCGAGTTAGTTTTGTTAGGCTTTGATCCCAAGTATCGACTATGTTCTGAGATTGATGTTGCTATGACTTTGCTATGCTTAATGCTTGTCATTAGGGCCCGAGTGCCATGATTTCAGATCTGAACCTATTATGTTTTCATGAATATATGTGAGTTCTTGATCCTATCTTGCAAGTCTATAGTCACCTACTATGTGTTATGATCCGGCAACCCCGAAGTGATAATAATCGGGACCACTCCCGGTGATGACCATAGTTTGAGGAGTTCATGTATTCACTATGTGCTAATGCTTTGTTCCAGTTCTCTATTAAAAGGAGACCTTAATATGCCTTAGTTTCCAATAGGACCCCGCTGCCACGGGAGGGCAGGACAAAAGATGTCATGCAAGTTCTTTTCCATAAGCACGTATGACTATATTCGGAATACATGCCTACATTACATTGATGAATTGGAGCTAGTTCTGTGTCACCCTATGTTATGACTGTTACATGATGAACCACATCCGGCATAATTATCCATCACTAATCCGGTGCCTACGAGTTTTCCATATACTGGTTCTCGCTTATTTACTTTCCCGCTGCTACTGTTACAATCACTACAAAACACCAAAAACATTACTTTTGCTGTCTTTACTTTTGTTGCCGTTACCACCACTATCATATTACTTTGCTACTAAACACTTTGCTGCAGATACTAAGTTTCCAGGTGTGGTTGAATTGACAACTCAGCTGCTAATACTTGAGAATATTCTTTGGCTCCCCTTGTGTCGAATCAATAAATTTGGGTTGAATACTCTACCCTCAAAAGCTGTTGCGATCCCCTATACTTGTGGGTTATCAAGACTAATTTCTGGCGCCGTTGCCAGGGAGCATAGCTCTATTCTTTGAGTCACTTGGGATTTATATCTGCTGGACACTATAAAGAACTTGAAAGATGCTAAGACAACAATTTATCCCTCAACTACGAGGGGAGGTAAGGAACTGCCATCTAGCCTTGCACTTGATTCACCTTCTGTTATGAGTAAGCTTGTGACACCTAAACCTGCTTCTGCTATTCGTTCCGATATGTCGCATATATTGATGATGACACGTCTGCTATACATGATACTTATGATGAAACTGCTTCTATGCCTCATACTACTGTGCCCCTTGGTGAATTTCTTGATGAACAAATTGCTAGGGCTAGAGAAAAAGAAATTATTGAATCTGAATATATTGATGAAAGTGATGATGAAAATATGCCTGTTATTCCTGAGGGTTATGTTCTTGATATGGAATCTTCTACTGCTATGTTAGCTTGTAAATATAGATATGAGCTCAAGAGGTTATTAGTTAAATGGAACAAAGAATCACTTAGAGACAAAATGAAACCTGACCCTGCTTTTGCTACTTCACCTATCTGTGTTCCTGATAAGGATTATGAATTCTCGGTTGATCCTGATATAATTAGTTTGGTTGAATCTGATCCTTTTTATGGCTATGAATCTGAAACTGTTGTGGCACATCTTACTAAATTAAATGATATAGCCGCCCTGTTCACTAATGATGAGAGATCGTGTTACTTTTATATACTGAAAATATTTCCATTCTCGCTGAAGGGTGATGCTAAGATATGGTTTAATTCTCTTAATCCTGGTTGTGTGCGTAGTCCCTAGGATATGATTTATTACTTCTCTGCTAAATATTTCCCTGCTCATAAGAAACAAGCTGCTTTAAAGGCAATATACAACTTTGTGCAAATTGAAGAAGAGAGTCTCCCACAAGCTTGGGGGAGGCTTCTCAAGTTACTTAATGCTTTGCCTGATCATCCTCTTAAGAAACCTGAAATACTTGATATCTTTTATAATGGACTAACCGATGCTTCCAGAGATTACCTGGATAGTTCTGCTGGTTCTCTTTTCAGGGAAAGAACACCAGATGAAGCTGAAATTCTATTGAATAATATGTTGACTAATGAAAATAATTGGGCACCTCCTGAGCCAGCTCCTGAGCCAGCTCCTGCTCCAATTAATGATCCTATTCCTAAACCAACTCGAAAGAAGAGATGTGTTCTATTTCTCAGTCCCGAAGATATGCAAGAGGCAAAGAAATCTATGAAAGAAAAAGGTATTAAAGCTGAAGATGTTAATAATTTACTCCTATTGAAGAAATACATGGTCTTAATTTACCGCCTGTTGAAGAAACATATGATCTCAATCACTTATTTACTGAAGAACCTCCTGATCCCGATATCCCGACACAGGTAGTAAAGGTAAATTCTCTCTATAGATATGATAGGGCTGAAGTCCCTCCTACTAAAATTGCTAGTCAGTGCTTGGATGAGTTTGATGACTTTATGTTTAAGCAAGATGACTTCAATGCTTATTTTGTAGACAATTAAAACAAAATGCTTATATGATTAGACGCTTGGGTGATTATATGGCTAATATTAGAGGTGAACTTAAACTTTTTAGCAAACATGCTTCTATGGTTACCACTCAAGTAGAACAAGTACTTAAAAATCATGATATCACTTTATATCAAATGGATGTGAAAAGTGCATTCCTCAATGGTAAGATTGAGGAAGAATTATATGTTGCTCAACCCCCAGGTTTTGAAGATCCAAAGAATCCTGACAAAGTCTTCAGACTCAACAATGCCCTCTATGGCCTCAAGCAGGCCCCTCGGGCATGGTATGATACTTTGAAGGAATTCCTCATGAAGAAAGGCTTCAAACTCGGTTCACTCGACCCTACTCTTTTCACTAAGTTTTATGATGGTGAACTATTTGTGTGCCGACTATGTGTTGATGATATTATCTTTGGCTGTACTGACCAACGTTATAGTGATGAATTTGCCTATATGATGAGTGAAGAATATCAAATGTCTATGATGAGAGAGTTGAAATTCTTCTTAGGTCTTCAAATTTGTCAACAACGAATGGCATATTCATATCTCAGGAGAAATACCTCAAGGATGGACAGAGGAAATTTGGCATGCAAGATTGCAAAGGCGTCAAAATTTTTATGCCCACAAATGGCCATCTGTGCACTGATGAAAATGGTACTGACTTCGATCATAAGGTATACTGCTCCATGATTGGTTCTTTTGTGTACTTATGTGCATCTAGGCCAGATATAATGCTTAGTGTTTGCATGTGTGCTCGATTTCAAGCTACACCGAAGGAATCACACCATAAGGCTATGAAGCATATTCTTCGATATCTAGCTCACACACCAATACTTGGATTATGGCACCCCAAGGGTTCGGCTTTTGATCTCACTGGATATTCTGACTCTGACTATGCTGGTGATCTTGTGGACCGCAATTCAACATCTGGTACTTGTCATTTCCTTGGACGATCCCTGGTCTGTTGGTCCTCGATGAAATAGAACTGCGTATCACTGTCTACTGCTGAACCTGAGTACATTACTACTGGTTCTTGCTATGCTCAACTTCTATGGATGAAGCAAACTCTCAAGGACTACGGCGTCAATGTGAAGAATGTGCCTCTCCTCTGTGACAATGAGAGTGCCATCAAGATTGCTCACAACCCAATTCAGCACTCGAAGACAAAGCACATTCAGATTCGTCATCATTTTCTTCGTGATCATGTGTTGAAGGGCGACATTTCTATTGAGCATGTGAAGACTGAAGAATAGCTAGCGGATATCTTCACAAAGCCCTTGGATGAGAAGAGATTTAGCAAGTTGCGGTGTGAGCTAAATATCTTAGAATCTTCGAATGTTCTTTGAAAAGGACACTCATCCTAACATTTATGCAAAATTGATGACTTAGATGTGCAACACATGAAGAAACGTTTTTCTTCAATCAATGAAGAACAACACTCTAAGTGTGAATAAATTAATGAAGAATTTGATTCTCAGAACCCTACGACAATTGTATGCGGTGTCCGAAATCATCATTCTTATACGGTGGGTCACGCCACCACCAAAGTTGAAAATCTTCAATTTGAGTTTTTCCTCAGTTTTTTTTGAAATTCCTTAGTTGTTCATTTTCTTTAACTTTGCATTGTCTTCACTGTTTCCATCGTTTTTCTTCATTATATATATGTATGTATGTGTGTGTGTGTGTATATATATATATATATATATATATATATGAGTTTATGTCCTCTACAACATTCACTTAGGGCTAATTCTTCAAGTTTGTTTTTCTGCTAAGTGAATGTGATCGGACCCTTCCCCCTCTATGCTAAACGCAACCCAATCTATTCACAAATTCTTCATGTGCGTTCTATTTCAAACTCGTTCAAAATCTTCACTGTGTCCTTGTCAGTTGAAGAATTTGCGAACGAACCTTAAAACTTATCTTATCCGAATTTTCAGCTTTGCCGCTCAAACCGTTCTGCATCCCACAATATACTTTTCTATTCACCCATGATACGTCTCCGTTGTATCTACTTTTCCAAACACTTTTGCCCCTGTTTTGGACTCTAACTTGTATTATTTGAATGGAACTAACCCGGACTGACGCTGTTTTCAGCAGAATTGCCATGATGTTGTTTTATGAGCAGAAAACAAAAGTTCTCGGAATGATCTGAAACTCCATGGGATGTCTTATAAAAAATAATGAAAAATCCTTGCCAAAGATGAAGACCAGGGGCCCACACCCTGTCCACGAGGGTAGGGGGCGCGCCTCCCTCGAGGGCGCGCCCCTACCTCATGGGCCCCCTGGACACCCTCCGACACCAACTCCAACTCTATATATTAGCTTTCGGGGAGAAAAAAACAGAGAGAAGAAATCATCGCGTTTTACGATACGGAGCCGCCGCCAAGCCCTAAAACCTCTCGGGAGGTCTGATCTGGAGTCCGTTCGGGGCTCCGGAGAGGGGGATTCGTCGCTGTCGTCATCATCAACCATCCTCCATCACCAATTTCATGATGCTCACCGCCGTGCGTGAGTAATTCCATTATAGGCTTGCTGGACGGTGATGAGTTGGATGAGATTTATCATGTAATCAAGTTAGTTTTGTTAGGGTTTGATCCCTAGTATCCACTATGTTCTGAGATTGATGTTGCTATGACTTTGCTATGCTTAATGCTTGTTACTAGGGCCCATGTGCCATGATTTCAGATCTGAACCTATTTTGTTTTCATGAATATATGTGAGTTCTTGATCCTATCTTGCAAGTCTATAGTCACCTACTATGTGTTATGATCCGGCAACCCTGAAGTGACAATAATCGGGACCACTCCCGGTGATGACCATAGTTTGAGGAGTTCATGTATTCACTATGTGTTAATGCTATGTTCCGGTTCTCTATTAAAAGGAGACCTTAATATCCCTTAGTTTCCAATAGGACCCCGCTGCCACGGGAGGGTAGGACAAAAGATGTCATGCAAGTTCTTTTCCATAAGCACGTATGACTATATGCGGAATACATGACTACATTACATTGATGAATTGGAGCTAGTTCTGTGTCACCCTATGTTATGACTGTTACATGATGAACCACATCCGGCATAATTAACCATCACTAATCCGGTGCCTACGAGCTTTCCATATACCGGTTCTCGCTTATTTACTTTCATGCTGCTACTGTTACAATCACTACAAAACACCAAAAACATTACTTTTGCTGTCTTTACTTTTATTGCCATTACCACCACTATTATATTACTTTGCTACTAAACACTTTGCTGCAGATACTAAGTTTCCAGGTGTGGTTGAATTGACAACTCAGCTGCTAATACTTGAGAATATTCTTTGGCTCCCCTGTGTCGAATCAATAAATTTGGGTTGAATACTCTACCCTCGAAAGCTGTTGTGATCCCCTATACTTGTGGGTTATCAACCCATGATCAAACACGATCTCCACTTCTCAGTACGTGGGTGACACATGTCATGCGAATGCGAAGGGTCAGGGGCACGTTCGTCCAAAATCTTCGGGCGGACAGTTTTCACCATGGCTATAAATACCCCCTCTCCCCTTCCTCACTTCCTTTACTCCGCTCGACCTCTCTCCAGCTCGAGCTTCTCAAACCCTAGCGCCGCCGCTACTTCATCGTCGCCGGTGAGGAAGAGCTTCACTACCTCGACCTCGTCACCGTCATACTCTCGCCGGCCGCGGAAATCTTCACTCCACCGCCGCCGTAGCCATCTTCCTTCGCCGAGTTAGGGCGTGGAACATCTGCACAGACGAACTTCACTTCTCCACCTCACAGTTCGTCGTGTTCTTCGTCCAGGGTAATTAAAAGTCACTTTTACTGCCCTCCTTGATTCGAATGTTTTCTACAAAATCTTCAAAGGTATTTTTCTTAAAATCCTCACATACTAAACACCTCACATGTCATCTGTTCTTGATTCATTTCTCTAAGTTGCAAATTTCTCTTCAAGATTCCTCAATTGTGCGGATTTTTGATCTGTACAACTCTGGAACCTAAGACTAAGAACGCTTAGTGAAATTCTTCAAGACTCTCCAAAGAATTCCATTGTTCAAATTCCTCATCTGAAGAAAATGGCTGATGGTAAGAAGCCACAGAAAGGAGGAAAGAAACTTGAGGTCATGACTGCCTTTGAGATCCCTGATGACATATACAAAGAATATTGCACTCCTGATGAGGCCAAGTTTTGTAAGGAGAACAAAAATCAGCGCAAGGTGCGCATCTAGAGGATAGGAAGGAGATGGGCAAGAGAGTGGAGGGAGTACAGGTATGTTACTCCAAAGTACATGAAGAAATTCGCTCTAAATCCTCCATGCCCAAGAACTCCATTGGCACCTGGCCAAGAAGCAGATCCCACCAGCCTCAAGCACGGTGAGGATTATCCTAATGAATGGGCCAAGCGCCAGGCCAAGTTAGCCAAACAGGCAAAAGAAGCAATGAGGAAATTCAATGAAGACTCTGCTGCTGCTACTGCTGCCACTGAGGTCTCTGTCAAGCCGAAGAAATCTATGGCAAAGAAGCCTGCGCGTAAGCCAAGTGCTTCACCTTCAATGCCCTCACGGCCAAAATCTTCAAAGCCCTCAAGGCCAATTCCTCATGCTGCTCCTGCTCCTCCAAAATCCTCAGCTCCTCAAAAGTCCTCAGCAGCTCATCCAAAGTCCTCAGCTGCTCCGACAAAGTCCTCAGCACCTGTGCATCTTGCCACGTGCCAAAGGACTGCAGGCATCTCTATTGCCTCAGGAGCTTCAGCTAGTTCCTCAGTCGCACCCAATTCTTCAACGGGACCCTCTCTGCTGAAGACAAAGGCCACTGCTGGACGAGGTCCTCGCCCTAGTCCTCAGAAGAAGCAAGTCGCCTTCCAAGTGCGGTCTGAAGAAGACAAAGCTGATGATGATGAACTTGCTGAGATCATCAGAGATAGGCAAGTCAGGGCCACTAGAGCCAAAGGCACAAATGTGCCACTGCTTTTGGATCCAAGATTGATCCTCAACTATATTGATCTCTCGCACAAGGACCCAAACACTCCTATGCCTGATTTCAAGTTGACTCCTGGCCAAAGTCACATGCTGACCCATTTCATCCAAGAAGAAAAATGGAAATATGAGAAGGCCAGGCAGATCAAGAAGGCGCAATATAGAAAGGAGAAGTTTCTGAAGAACAACGTTGTCTCTATGACAACTAATGAACTTATAAAAATACAGTCTGAAATCTAACCCTCAACGATGATTTCAATGCTTACTATGCTGATTGGCAAGGAGCCAGAGTCAGGTTTGTTAAACTGACTGAGAAGTTCACCTCCAATGTTGCAGCCCCATCGCAACCGGAAATTCCTCAGGATGAAGCCTCTGCTCAGCCAACTGAAGAACATGCCAGCACCGCTAATGATTTTCAGGCTGCTGAAGAAAATGTGAGTTCCAGGGCTGATGACTGCATTCCAGCCTCTGAAGAAATTGCCAGGGCATCCACTAGTGATGCGCCTGAAGAAAATGAAGAGGTCAGGGCAACTGCATCAGTTGTGCCTGAAGAAAATCAACCAGATTCCTCTGCTCCTCTTGCGCCTACCCCAACTCCAATCCTTCCATCTGCATCAGATGTGAAGAAGACCAAGGCTGCAGAACGTGCAGCTGTGAAGAAAAGGAAAGCATCAGCTACTTCAGATTCTTCAGCTCCAAAGAAGATGAAGCCTTTGACAAGCTCGTTTGCAAATCCCATTGATGCTCTTCCGATCTCAACCATGCCATCAAAGGAAATCGTACCTTTCGATGAAGAATATGTGATCCCCAACGGATCTGATGATGACAATCCTTCTGCTGCTTCGTCAGAGAAGATGGATGAAGAAATTGAAGCAGATCAAATCCCTTCAACTCCTGTTGTTTCCTCGCCTATGCCTCAGTTCACAGCTGAATAGGATGGCGTTGAAGAAATGGAAGATGAAGATGTGTACATTGGCTACACCACACTAGTGATGAATGATGACTTTTGGGAAAGTCAGCATCCCAACTCTCCACTGTTCACACCTTTACAACAAATTCCTCAGTCCCCTGCACAAACCGTTCAAATGGGCTCTGAAGAAACTCACCCCACTTCATCTATTCGTGAAGAAATTCCAGCCACTAGTGCTGAAGAAACTGTTGCTGAACATCTGAAGACACAGACTAGAACTAAAGAGGAACCAGAAATTCCTCAGTCTCAAGAACATGAGATAGCGATTCCTGAGGTTGTGATGCAACTCACTAAAACTCCTCTACCCAAGCCAAAGGATCCATTCTCAAGGAAGCAAAAATTCAAGGATGAAGATTTCTTCGGCGAGCATGTATTCTTCATGGACTACAGCCCCTATGACTCTGCTCGCATAAGGAAGAGGCGTTTCTGGACGGCCAGCCAGGCTAATTTCTATTCCTCAGTGCTGTTCAACAAAGACAAAGTCTTCGATCATGCGCACATTCCTCACGTGGATATGGAATCTCTGCCATGCTCCGAGCCAGTCCTCAGTGTTCTCCATGATGCTGGATTGTTAAATTTCTGCACTGACATATGTGGTTGGAACGGAGAACTCATTCTTCAATTTTATGCGACGCTGCACATCATAGGAGATTCTGAAGATGTGAATTCATGGGTGCTGGACTGGATGTGTGAAAATACTCACTACAAGGCACCAGCTACTGAATTGCTTCATGCCTTACCACTCAGTCCTCCCCTTGAAGCTGCTCATTGCATGTACAGTGAACCTGAGCTTACAAATCACTACATGCAAGTTCTGATGAAGCCTTTGAAGCCAGGTCAGGCCACACGAACCAAATTCCTCGTGAAGGAATTACTATATGTGCCTCAGACTGTCTATCGCATTTTGACGAAGACATTGAGTCCAATCAAGGGCCACGACTCGAATGAAGAAGAAGTCGTTGGCATCATGAAGAATCTGCTTTTCAATATCATTCATGGCGTTCCTGTCAACTTCCATGATTTCTTTATGAGTACTCTCGGTAATATCACTATGTCACCATTTGAGCTGAAGCCTTATGCACCTTGGATTATGAGATTCATCAGAACAAGGTCTTCACTCAACTACAAAGCTGATACACTGAACCACTACAGCTATTTGCCTCCGATTGAAGTCCTCAAATGGAAATTTTCCTCAGCTGATGACAAGGGCAAGGCCGCTGCCGTTATAGATGAAGGCATTCGTCCATTGGATGGTCAATTTCGCAAGGCTGCATCCTACTCAACCAATGACAACTCTGCCACCCATGACTCTACCGCCAACACAGCCAAGCAAAATCCTCAAGGCACAGCACCCAAGGTGATGACTGATCATGAGCTTCTCCTCAGTCTTCATCAGAAAGTTGATCGCAATCATAAATGGGTCAAGCGTCAGTTTGGTTCAATTCTTCACAACATGACCTCTACCCACAATGCAGTGAAGAAAAACCAATACTACCTCCATGAAACCTTCAACCGTACCTGGGCTGTTCTGTCTCATGTCTACAGCGAAGAAGATCTGAAGAAAATGGGTCTCAAGGAAGACTTTGACTGGTCTGCACCTCCATCGAAGAAATACAAGAAGGTCAAGGTTCCTTCCTTGGTGGCCAGCTCCTATTCTTCATCGCGCGACACTGACGAACATGAAGACTTGGACGACACTGCGGCAGGCCCGACTACGACAAACGACCCAACAATGCTGGCGCTCCTTCATCAACTTGATATTCTTCAGGGGCGTTAGTCCTCATTTTCGATCCTTTTGGTCATTCGATGACAAAGGGGGAGAAATTTGAGTTAGTCTTCAAGCCGGTCTATTATATGGGCGTTTTTTTTAATAAGTTGCAACTCTCGTTCTTCTGATGACTTTGCTGGATCGAGTTGTAAACTTAAACTCTATAGTGACCTGATACTTTTGCTGTGTTCTTCTGCATGTTTATTCCTCGTTAATGTTATGCACGCATGCTGAATTACATCAGTCACCATATTTCATCATGCATTTCAAATTCTTCATATTATATGTCAAATGCGTGTATGAATTACAAGATATAGGGGGAGATCTGCATGATTCTACTCTTCAAGTGTGCATTGCTTCAAAAGCAAATTCCTCACTATGCACATCTTCAGGGGGAGTTCTTCTATATCTTGCAATCAAATTCCTCAATATCACTATTTACACTTCATATGTTTATCCCCGTTGAAACCTTAACCTATATTGTCATCAATCACCAAAAAGGGGGAGATTGTAAGTGCATCTAGTGCCCCTTAGTGATTTTGGTGTATTGAAGACTTATAGGTTAAGGGACTAATGTGTTTATGAGTGTACATAGGTCTATAAGTCTATAAGGAGTTTGATATTTACAGAGAAAGTCGACCCCTAAAAATGAAGTTCTTCGATTGAAGACTTTGGATTTCTAAAGACTTTTTGAAGACTTTGAAAGTGAAGAAATTGGTGTGACCTTGAAAACTTGGTATTCATTTGAGGAACATGAAGTGTGAAGACTTCTGTTTTCGTAGTTTCATTTTCTCTTTCTTGAGTCAGAGGAAACACCGTACTGTTAAAGGGGGTCGAGGAAATACTAAGAAATTTTTTGTCACATCCCACCTAGTTCATGCATTAGAGTGTGCATCATGTTTACTTTTGACAGAAATTTGAAATGGGGAAGCCAGAACCCCCAGCACCCCTCCTGAAATCAACTAGGGTTTACTAAAAATATTTTCAATGAACCTGAAATGCCCTTCTAAAATGTCCACCCTCTTTGTCTTGGTTTGAAACCTCTGGCAAAAATAGTGCACATTTTTCTAGGTCAACAGAAGGTCCTTGAATTAATGCATTAGTATTTGAATTTGGGCATTTAAAATTTATAAAATATTTCAAATGCTCAAATATTTCCAAACTAAAATGTTCCTTGCTGGAAATATTCCAACTAAGGACCAGGTGCAGTTTGGTGATTTTTGGAGTTGTGCTAGTATTTTAAATAAGTCTACAAAGTTACAAAGAAATAGAAAAGGAAAATAAAAGGAAAAGGACTTACCTGGCGCCTGCCAACCGGCCCACCTGCCGGCCCAGCCCAGCTGCCGCGCCAGCAAGCTGCTTGGCTCGGCCAGGCAGGCACGCAGGTGCTCGACGCCGGCACCAGCGGGCGCCACGCACCTCCCACCCGCCCTGCTTCACCTCCCCGCCGCCCTGCTGCCCTGGACGCTCTCCACGTCGTGCCCCCGACGCCCTGGACACGTCCACTTCCCCCTGCCTCTCTCCCTCGCTCCCCTCCGCCATGGCCGACACCACCGTCGCCGCTCCGCCGTCATAGCCGTAGCCACCGTCGTCCCCGTGCCACGAGACCGTGTCCAACCTCTCCGCCGTCGTCGACTTCGTCGAGCAGCACGAGCTCGAGCGCTCGCGTGCCCCGAAGCCACCGCACCGACCCCACCCGAGTCCACCGTCGCCGGAGATCCCCTTCAACGCCGTCGCCGCACCAGCTCGTCCCCGACCACGCCGTCTGGCTCAGCGAGTTCGCTGTGAGCATAGCCACCTCCCCATCCTCTCCTTTCCTCCTCTCGTGCACCACAGCGACTGCACGTAGTTCAACCGCACGCGCCGCCGCGGAGCTCGTCGCCGACGAGGCTCCGGCCACCCAACGGCCGCGCCACCCTGTCCACCAGCCTCACCGCACACCCAGGGCCCCGACGCATCACTCCACGCGCCTCGCCGAGCCCCGCAGCCTCGGTTTCACCTTCGCCCGAGCCCCGGCGCCGCCAAACTCGTCGCCGGCGCCAACTCCGACCACCCCGACCCCAACCAACTCCACCAAGAGTTGCGGGTCAGCTCCCGCATCACGTAGACGTGCTCCGCCGTCGATTTGGTCGCCGGAGCACGAATCTACACTTCCTCCGCCGCGTCTGGACGTCGCCGGCGGCTCAACGCCGGCGAAGTTGACCCGTTGACCCCCTGGGTCTATGACATGTGGGCCCCGCCCGCTAACTAATCCAGGATTAGGAATAATCTAATCTGTTTAAACTAATGACCCTGACACGCGGGACCCACGCGTCAGGTTTGACCTGGACCGGGTCTGTTGACCTGCTGAGGTCAGCATGACCTCATGCTGACGCCACAATTAATTTTCTGGATTTATTTTTGCACAGGAAATTCCAGAAATTAGTTCAAACTTCAAAAATTCATAGAAAATTATCTATAACTCCAAATGCAAAGTTTTATATATGAAAAATTATCAGAAAAATCCAACCTATCCATTGGTACTGGTTTCATGCATGTCAGAACAAGTTAAACCCACTGTTTAGGCATTACAAGTTGATACACTATATGATCTTCATAAATGAGCTACCATTTGAATCTTTGGTTCAAATGGGTTCATTCCCTTCTGGTTTAACTTGCACTAGGTCAGGGCACATCCATATTGCCATGTCACAGCATGCATCATATTGTTGCATATTGCCATGTATTGATTGTGTTCCGATGTGTTCATCGTGGTAGGTTCTGCCTCCGAGGATATCTCCGAGTATCCAACTGAAGGGCAGTATCCCACGACCACTCCATCAGGCAAGCAAACCATTGATCATTCCGATACAAACCCATGTTCTCGCTTCTGCTCTCGTTTACTGCATTAAGACAACGCGTTTCAAACTGCTGTGTGTCGCGGTAGTTGAACCCACTTCCTTTGCATGACCTGTCATTGCCACAGTAACTAGATGAAACCCACTAGCATGTGTAGGAGTTGATTGAGCCAATACATGTGTATGTGTGTTCCTACCATGCTATGCTTGCTATGCTTAGAGTTGTGTCAGGTCTGGCTCATCGGGATGATGATCCGGAGTGAAAGGTTGTATCGTTGTCAATAGTGTGGAAGTGTTGAACACGATTTGGTAAAGGAATCGATGGAAGGCCATGTAGGAGTACATGGTGGGTTGTTTCATTGAGGCCGTTCTTAAGAACTGAGATCTGTGTGTGTGATTTAAGACTCAGCTACTACCGCGCATTGGGCCCGAAACCAATGGACCCTCTCGGCTTCTTGATCACGCTTGTCCTCTGTCCAGGAGTTGCAAAGTAGTTTCTGGTGTTTGTAGCATGCCGGGGGCCGCATGCAGCGCTGACCATCGGGGTGGGCTGTGTTGCGGTAGGCACGTGGCACGGTGTACCGACTCGCCCGTTTGGTGTCTCGGGAACCCTGTTCACATCGTTCGGGGCCGTTAGTGGAAACCTCGGCCGGACTCCCTGCGGATGGAACCCGAATAGGCGATAAACCTGGACTAGAGACTTGAGTGTTTAGGTAGGCCGTGGCCGACACCCTCGCTGGGCTTCCGCTTGAAGGTTGCCGAGTACATGTCGTGTAAACGGCGATAAGTGGTGAGAGCGTGTGTGAAGAAGTACACCCCTGCAGGGTATAAATCTATTCGAATAGCCGCGTCCGCGGTAAAGGACTACTTGGTCACCTATACCGTTCATAGATAAGTTAAATGGATACTACTAAAAATCTCAAGATAAGTGTGAGTACCGCGGATGGCCCTCTCGTAGGATGGCGAGAGAGGATCCACGGTGGAGTATTGTGTTGGTGTTAGTGGACTCGTGTGCGACAAATGTTTTACAAGTGGTGTCTTTCGTAGGATAGCTTAGCCAAGAGTCAAAGCTGGCTTGCTGCAATAACCCCACTACCTTCTTGAGAATGTGCATGTATAGTAGGTTCCTGTTGTAAGACTTGCTGAGTACCTCCGTACTCATGTTGCTT
This sequence comes from Aegilops umbellulata, assembly GCA_032464435.1. Classification (NCBI taxonomy): domain Eukaryota; kingdom Viridiplantae; phylum Streptophyta; class Magnoliopsida; order Poales; family Poaceae; genus Aegilops; species Aegilops umbellulata. Next base: position 6,819,268 of record CP136059.1, read on the forward strand.
TAATCATGTTTTTCAGACGACTGCACCAACCCCTCTGATGGGTTCTATGTAGACCTCGACGTTGACGAGTGACTTATCACCCAGGTGGTGATCCAAGACTTGTGAAGGGTCGTTGTAGATAGACAGGCTTCGACAAGCCTTCTTTCTTTCTAGTGTCTGTACTCAGACTACTTTGCTTCCGCATGTGCTTGTATGTTTGTATGGCTTGAGTGTTGGGTCATGTGACCCCTATCTGTATGGATGATATGTATGGCTCCTCGGAGCCTTCTAAATAAAGTACTTGAGTCGTAGAGTACTGTTGTGTTGCCATGTTGTATTTACTCATATCGGGCATATTGTGTGTATGATTGAAATGCTTGGTATGAGTGGGATCCGACTATCTAGTTGTTTATCCTTGGCAGCCTTTCATATGGGGAAATGTAAGTCTTGTGCTTCTGAGCGATAGTAGTCCGCTACAGCCCGGTTCACCGGAGTCCTGCTAGCCCAGCACTACTGCTTGGACACTTGACTGGCCGGCATGTGTTTCACGTCGTTCCTATGACTGTCCCTTCGGGGAAATGTCACGCGCTGATATTCGGAGTCCTGCCTAGCCTGCTACAGCCCGGGTTACCGGAGTCCTGTTAGCCCAGTGCTACAGCCCGAATAGATACGTTGATGACCGACATGTTCGATGTGATTCATGTATGCCTGTCCTCATAGGCTAGCGCCGCTTTGGGTTCACGACTAGCCATGTCGGCCCGGGTTCTCCGTCATATGGATGCTAGCGACACTATCATATACGTGAGCCAAAAGGCGCAAACGGTCCCGGGCCAGGTAAGGTGGCACCCGTGGGAGTACCGTGCGTGAGGCCGCAAAGTGATATGAAGTGTTACACGCTGGATCGATGTGGCTTAGAATCGGGGTCCTGACAGCGTTGGCATCAGAGCCGGACTGCCTGTAGGTTCGCTAAGCCAAACTGGTCGATGTCGAGTCTAGAAATGCTTTAGTTATATGTAGGGGAATTGATTGTGGAAGGGAACGTAAGGCTCTTTTACTCCTTTACCTTATGCCCTCTATTCTGAGTCATTCTCTTCTCATTCTATGTGGGTTAAGGACTAGGCTCTCTTCTCTCTATCAGGTTCACGTGTTACTAAATCTGTAGTAACTTATAGGATTGTTGGATACAACCCAGTTCAGTTCTACTAAAGTTTAGTATGTTGCCAATTGAACCAGAACCTTGATATGTTGTTGTTGAGTGGTTTCGCAAACTGTTGTGGATGTCTCAATTCTTTTTCTGAGCATTTACAGCCGTTATGCTGTCCAATTTCATCCAGAAATTCTAATGCCTTTGCACTATTTTGTGCTTTCAGATGGCTACCCGTCCCCAAAACCAAGTGGTTCGTCTGACCCGTTGCATCGGTGTATGTGGTCATACCGCCATGTTGGTTCGAGTGATGGTTGAGGCAGGATACCGATGGTACCCTGAATACACCATCGAGGAGCAGTTTAGAGATTTCAACCAGAGCCAATATCTGTGCACGGTCAGGATATATCCGTCTTATCCCGGAGCCACGGAACCACTCCACCGTTCTTATGGACTCGGGATCACCATTGGGATGTCCGTTCAAGATGCAGCCTACTCGATGATGACCATTATGCGAGCTAGAACTGCCTTGTTGAGCAACAATGAATTTCGCTACATGCCAGCATCCCTCCCTGGGGCGCATGGTTACCTTCAGGGCATGTACAGTGATGCATCCCATGAGGACTCACTCCTTTGCACCACTACTGAGATGTTGGAAGATAAGGACCGTGAAAACCGGGCCTTGCGTATGGAGCTCTTTAATGCTCGTGCTGATCATTGGGCCACCTTGACGAGGTTTGCACCTGCTGTGCAAGCCGGATACATGGACACGAGAGACTTGTACCCTGTGCGGGCTAGTCTGCCAGACTTCATGGAATGGCGTGAGGTGGGAGGCATCACCCCTCCTCGTGGGCCTCTTCTGCCGCCATCTGTTGGACCGAGGCCGCACCCAAGTCCCTATGGTCCACAAGCACCGCAGGACCGTCTGTTCCCAGATGACCATGTTCCGCTTCCAGGTCTGGGTGGTGACTTCTATGAGGACTTCTACGGAGCCGTCTGAGCTAGTAGCAGGCTCGCTAGTATTGTAATAGTTGTATGTCCACCGTCCTGCGTGATTGTGGAATATAACTTAGTTGTATCAACTCCGGAGGTGTAGAAAAATAATGTATAGGAGCTTGGAATGCCTCCGATGAGATGATGGTCAACACCCGCAGCAACCCTGCTGCTTCGGAGCAGGGAGAAGCTAGTGCACCTAGAGAGGAAAGTCTGCCTCAACCACCTTCTCTGGCCGAAGTGATGCTGGAGGCAGAGCGCAACAGGCGCGACACCAATCGCTTGCTAGAGCGGATTGAGCAGAACACTGCACGTCAGCAGAGGATCAATTCGGTGTCCATCAATGACTTTGTCAAGCTGTACCCGCCAAAGTTCAATCATTCCATCGAACCTCTCGATGCGGATGACTGGCTCCGCAGCATCGCTCACAAGCTACGTTCTGCCAACGTAGCTGAAGATGATAAAGTCACCTTTGCTGCCTATCACCTTGAAGGGCCTGCCAGCCTTTGGTGGAAGAATTATGAAGCTATGCGTCCGGTCGGCCAACTCACTACTTGGGCTGAATTCAGTGCCGCTTTTCGTGAGCATCATATCCCGGAAGGTCTCATGGATCGCAAGAGGGAGGAGTTCTGTAACTTCACCCAGGGGAAGCTGACTGTGGATGCATACAGTCGCGAGTTTGGGAAGCTTGCACGCTATGCTCCCGAAGAGGTATCCACCGATGCCAAGAAGAAGGCAAGGTTCCGCAAGGGACTTAGCCCTGAGCTCCGACGTGACCTTCGTCTGCATGAATGCACTTCTTTTCCGAAGCTAGTCAATAAGGCCATCAGTGCCGAGACAGGGCAGAATGATTTTGAAGCTTCACGCAAGCACTCCCGTGACTATGGATCTTCATCCGGCTCTGGATCTCAGAAGCGCCGGGTCTGGATTCCAAATTCTGCTATGCCACCCAGGTATACCCCGAGGCCATCCTTTGAGGCGCCTCGTCCCAATCAACAGTATATGCCGCCCAAGACTTTTGGTGGCCCCACTGCCAATGCTGCTCCACGCCCCAATTCGATAACTTGCTTCAAGTGTGGTGAGCCGGGCCACTACATCCGTGAGTGTCCCCAGAACAACCCCAGCCAGTTCGGAAAGTCTGTTGGACGTGGTAAGTCAACAACGAAGGTGCTTGTCGCCAAGCCAGCCACCACTGCTCGTGGCCATGTCAACTACGTCTCAGCTGAAGAGACTCAAGAGGACCACAACGTCGTTCTCGGTACGCTCCTTGTTAATTGCCATCCGGCAACTGTTCTATTTGATACTGGAGCATCTCATTCGTTTATTTCTGAGAGCTATGCTCGATTGCACAACACTACCTTTAGTGACATGCCCACCTCCATGGTAATTCAAACCCTTGGTTCTAAGTGGCAAACCTCTAGAATCAGCCATGGAAATGAAATTCTTGTTGACAGATTGGTCTTCCTTGCGTCACTAATAGCTCTCAAGTCTTCAGACATAAACATCATCTTGGGTATGGACTGGATGTCAGCCCATTACGCCAAGATCGACTGCTCAACTAGAACTGTTCAACTTACCCATCCATCGGGCAAGACAGTCAATGTTTTGACCCGAGTATCGGAGCGTCAGCTCTACTCTCTAAATGCCAATTCCCTTCCAGACCTCGAATATATTCCGGTAGTCCGCGACTTCCCGGATGTCTTTCCATAGGAACTGCCAGGTGTTCCACCTGACAGAGATGTCGAGTTCATGATAGACCTTGTTCCAGGAACCGTCCCAATCTCTAGAAGACCTTATAAGATGGCACCCCTAGAACTAGCTGAGCTTAAGAAACAACTCGATGAGTCGTTGCAAAAGGGTTTCATCCGTCCTAGTTCATCTCCATGGGCTTGCCCAGTCCTCTTCGTCAAGAAGAAGGATGGAACGGATCGGATGGTTGTAGATTACCGACCTGTCAATTTGGTCACTATCAAGAACAAGTATCCGCTCCCCAGGATCAACGACCTGTATGACCAGCTCGCTGGATCCTCAGTCTTTTCCAAGATGGATTTGAGGTTGGGCTACCATCAAATCAAAATCAAGAACGGGGACATTCCCAAAACGGCTTTCGTTACTCGTTACGGCCAATACGAGTACACCGTCATGTCCTTCGGTTTAACCAATGCTCCAGCCACCTTCTCTCGGTTAATGAACTCGATTTTCATGGAGTACTTGGATAAATTCGTCGTGGTATACCTTGATGATATACTCATCTACTCCAAGAATGAGGAAGAACATGCCGAACATCTAAGGCTAGTATTGACGAAACTCCGAGAGCATCGCCTTTATGCCAAATTCTCCAAGTGCGAATTCTGGTTGCCAGAAGTGACCTATCTAGGCCATGTAATCTCTGGCAAGGGCATTGCTGTCAATCCCGAGCGAGTTCAAGCTGTCCTTGACTGGACTCCACCTGAAACGGTCAAGCAAGTTCGGAGTTTTCTTGGTTTAGCGAGCTATTGCCGCCGCTTCGTCGAGAATTTCTCCAAGGTTGCTAAGCCTCTAACTGAACTCCTCAAGAAAGATAAAAAGTTCGAGTGGACCCCACAGTGCGAGTTCAGCTTTCAGGAACTGAAAAGACGCCTGACATCTGCTCCTGTACTGGTACCACCAGATTTCTCTAAGGACTTTGTTATCTATTGCGACGCCTCGCGACACGGACTAGGTTGCATACTCATGCAAGATCGTCATGTGATTGCCTACGCTTCTCGACAGTTGCGCCCACATGAGGATAATTATCCCACACATGATCTAGAGCTTGCAGCAGTAGTCCATGCACTCAAAACCTGGCGACATTACCTTCTGGGTAATCGTTGCGAAATTTACACTGATCACCAAAGTTTGAAATATATCTTCACCCAACCGGATTTGAATCTCAGGCAAAGACGTTGGGTCGAGTTGATCTCAGATTACGACTTAGGAATAACTTACACCCCAGGCAAAGCCAATGTCATGGCTGATGCACTAAGTCGTAAATCTTATTGTAACAACCTGATGTTACAACAAAGTCAACCACTTCTCCACGAGGAATTTCATAAACTTAACCTTCACATTGTTCCTCGAGGATTCCTTTCCACCCTGGTGGCGGAACCTAACCTTACGGATCAGATCATCAAGGCACAAAAGGTGGATCCGGGAATTTCCCGTATCAAGAGAAACATCAAGAAGGGAGTTGCAGATTGTTTCTCCATTGATGATCAAGGTGTTGTGTTCTTTGGAAACCGTCTAGTGGTTCCCAAGGTACGCAACTTGAGGCGATTGATCCTTAAGGAAGCTCATGAATCCCCTCTCACCATTCATCCCGGTAGCACTAAGATGTATCAAGACCTACGCCAGAGGTTTTGGTGGACTAGGATGAAGAGAGAAATCGCTCAATACATTGCAACTTGCGACGTCTGTCGTCGTGTTAAAGCAGAGCATCAACGGCCTGCTGGCACCCTTCAACCATTGCAGATTCCTGAATGGAAATGGGATAAAATCGGTATGGATTTCATTACCGGGTTTCCCAGAACCAACAGAGGGAATAATGCTATCTTCGTTGTTGTCGATCGTCTTTCCAAAGTAGCCCACTTCTTACCTGTTCGCGAGAGTATAACCGCTAGCCAGCTAGCGGATTTGTACATCTCTCGAATAGTATCTCTCCATGGTGTTCCATTGGAAATTAATTCAGACCGTGGAAGTCTTTTCACCTCTCGATTTTGGGAAAGTTTCCAAAATGCTATGGGGACTCGTCTCTCCTTTAGCACCGCCTTCCATCCTTAGTCAAGTGGTCAAGTAGAACGAGTCAATCAAATTCTGGAGGATATGCTCCGAGCTTCTGTCATCTCTTTCGGTATGAATTGGGAGAAGTGCCTTCCATTCGCCGAGTTCGCTTATAACAACAGTTATCAAGCTAGCTTGGGTAAAGCTCCTTTCGAAGTTCTTTATGGACGAAAATGTCGGACGCCTCTTAGCTGGTCAGAAACCGGCGAGAGACAACTCTTTGGCCGGACATGATCCAGGATGCAGAAGAGCAGGTTCGCATTATTTGTGAGAAGTTGAAAACCGCCCAGTCTCGACAAAAGAGTCAGTATGACCGCAAGCATAAGCCCATGGCTTATGAAGTCGGCGAGATGGCTTATCTTCGGGTTACACCTTTAAAGGGAACCCATCGATTCGGTATCAAAGGCAAATTGGCTCCTCGTTACATTGGACCTTTTCGCATTCTTGCCAAACGAGGGGAAGTTGCCTACCAACTGGAACTACCTCCGCATCTCTCCAGAGTTCATGATGTCTTCCACGTTTCTCAACTCAGGCGTTGCTTCGCGGATCCTATCCGTGGAGTGGACCACGAAACGCTTGATCTCCAACATAACCTCACTTATCGGGAATACCCCGTTCGTATCCTTGATCAAGCCGAGCGTACCACTCGACGCCACAATATCAAGTTTCTCAAGGTTCAATGGTCACACCATTCCGAGCAAGAAGCTACTTGGGAAAGGGAGGATCGTCTTCGACTTGAGTACCCCACCTTCTTTCCGACAGATCCTAAATCTCGGGACGAGATTCTTTTGAGTGGGGGTGAGTTGTCACATCCCACCTAGTTCATGCATTAGAGTGTGCATCATGTTTACTTTTGACAGAAATTTGAAATGGGGAAGCCAGAACCCCCAGCACCTCTCCTGAAATCAACTAGGGTTTACTAAAAATATTTTCAATGAACCTGAAATGCCCTTCTAAAATGTCCACCCTCTTTGTCTTGGTTTGAAACCTCTGGCAAAAATAGTGCACATTTTTCTAGGTCAACAGAAGGTCCTTGAATTAATGCATTAGTATTTGAATTTGGGCATTTAAAATTTATAAAATATTTCAAATGCTCAAATATTTCCAAACTAAAATGTTCCTTGCTGGAAATATTCCAACTAAGGACCAGGTGCAGTTTGGTGATTTTTGGAGTTGTGCTAGTATTTTAAATAAGTCTACAAAGTTACAAAGAAATAGAAAAGGAAAATAAAAGGAAAAGGACTTACCTCGCGCCTGCCAACCGGCCCACCTGCCGGCCCAGCCCAGCTGCCGCGCCAGCAAGCTGCTTGGCTCGGCCAGGCAGGCACGCAGGTGCTCGACGCCGGCACCAGCGGGCGCCACGCACCTCCCACCCGCCCTGCTTCACCTCCCCGCCGCCCTGCTGCCCTGGACGCGCTCCACGTCGTGCCCCCGACGCCCTGGACACGTCCACTTCCCCCTGCCTCTCTCCCTCGCTCCCCTCCGCCATGGCCGACGCCACCGTCGCCGCTCCGCCGTCATAGCCGTAGCCACCGTCGTCCCCGTGCCACGAGACCGTGTCCAACCTCTCCGCCGTCGTCGACTTCGTCGAGCAGCACGAGCTCGAGCGCTCGCGTGCCCCGAAGCCACCGCACCGACCCCACCCGAGTCCACCGTCGCCGGAGATCCCCTTCAACGCCGTCGCCGCACCAGCTCGTCCCCGACCACGCCGTCTGGCTCAGCGAGTTCGCTGTGAGCATAGCCACCTCCCCATCCTCTCCTTTCCTCCTCTCGTGCACCACATCGACTGCACGTAGTTCAACCGCACGCGCCGCCGCGGAGCTCGTCGCCGACGAGGCTCCGGCCACCCAACGGCCGCGCCACCCTGTCCACCAGCCTCACCGCACACCCAGGGCCCCGACGCATCACTCCACGCGCCTCGCCGTGCCCCGCAGCCTCGGTTTCACCTTCGCCCGAGCCCCGGCGCCGCCAAACTCGTCGCCGGCGCCAACTCCGGCCACCCCGACCCCAACCAACTCCACCAAGAGTTGCGGGTCAGCTCCCGCATCACGTAGACGTGCTCCGCCGTCGATTTGGTCGCCGGAGCACGAATCTACACTTCCTCCGCCCCGTCTGGACGTCGCCGGCGGCTCAACGCCGGCGAAGTTGACCCGTTGACCCCCTGGGTCTATGACATGTGGGCCCCGCCCGCTAACTAATCCAGGATTAGGAATAATCTAATCTGTTTAAACTAATGACCCTGACACGCGGGACCCACGCGTCAGGTTTGACCTGGACCGGGTCTGTTGACCTGCTGAGGTCAGCATGACCTCATGCTGACGCCACAATTAATTTTCTGGATTTATTTTTGCACAGGAAATTCCAGAAATTAGTTCAAACTTCAAAAATTCATAGAAAATTATCTATAACTCCAAATGCAAAGTTTTATATATGAAAAATTATCAGAAAAATCCAACCTATCCATTGGTACTGGTTTCATGCATGTCAGAACAAGTTAAACCCACTGTTTAGGCATTACAAGTTGATACACTATATGATCTTCATAAATGAGCTACCATTTGAATCTTTGGTTCAAATGGGTTCATTCCCTTCTGGTTTAACTTGCACTAGGTCAGGGCACATCCATATTGCCATGTCACAGCATGCATCATATTGTTGCATATTGCCATGTATTGATTGTGTTCCGATGTGTTCATCGTGGTAGGTTCTGCCTCCGAGGATATCTCCGAGTATCCAACTGAAGGGCAGTATCCCACGACCACTCCATCAGGCAAGCAAACCATTGATCATTCCGATACAAACCCATGTTCTCGCTTCTGCTCTCGTTTACTGCATTAAGACAACGCGTTTCAAACTGCTGTGTGTCGCGGTAGTTGAACCCACTTCCTTTGCATGACCTGTCATTGCCACAGTAACTAGATGAAACCCACTAGCATGTGTAGGAGTTGATTGAGCCAATACATGTGTATGTGTGTTCCTACCATGCTATGCTTGCTATGCTTAGAGTTGTGTCAGGTCTGGCTCATCGGATGACGATCCGGAGTGAAAGGTTGTATCGTTGTCAATAGTGTGGAAGTGTTGAACACGATTTGGTAAAGGAATCGATGGAAGGCCATGTAGGAGTACATGGTGGGTTGTTTCATTGAGGCCGTTCTTAAGAAATGAGATCTGTGTGTGTGATTTAAGACTCAGCTACTACCGCGCATTGGGCCCGAAACCAATGGACCCTCTCGGCTTCTTGATCACGCTTGTCCTCTGTCCAGGAGTTGCAAAGTAGTTTCTGGTGTTTGTAGCATGCCGGGGGCCGCATGCAGCGCTGACCATCGGGGTGGGCTGTGTTGCGGTAGGCACGTGGCACGGTGTACCGACTCGCCCGTTTGGTGTCTCGGGAACCCTGTTCACATCGTTCGGGGCCGTTAGTGGAAACCTCGGCCGGACTCCCTGCGGATGGAACCCGAATAGGCGATAAACCTGGACTAGAGACTTGAGTGTTTAGGTAGGCCGTGGCCGACACCCTCGCTGGGCTTCCGCTTGAAGGTTGCCGAGTACATGTCGTGTAAACGGCGATAAGTGGTGAGAGCGTGTGTGAAGAAGTACACCCCTGCAGGGTATAAATCTATTCGAATAGCCGCGTCCGCGGTAAAGGACTACTTGGTCACCTATACCGTTCATAGATAAGTTAAATGGATACTACTAAAAATCTCAAGATAAGTGTGAGTACCGCGGATGGCCCTCTCGTAGGATGGCGAGAGAGGATCCACGGTGGAGTATTGTGTTGGTGTTAGTGGACTCGTGTGCGACAAATGTTTTACAAGTGGTGTCTTTCGTAGGATAGCTTAGCCAAGAGTCAAAGCTAGCTTGCTGCAATAACCCCACTACCTTCTTGAGAATGTGCATGTATAGTAGGTTCCTGTTGTAAGACTTGCTGAGTACCTCCGTACTCATGTTGCTTTAATCATGTTTTTCAGACGACTGCACCAACCCCTCTGATGGGTTCTATGTAGACCTCGACGTTGACGAGTGACTTATCACCCAGGTGGTGATCCAAGACTTGTGAAGGGGCGTTGTAGATAGACAGGCTTCGACAAGCCTTCTTTCTTTCTAGTGTCTGTACTCAGACTACTTTGCTTCCGCATGTGCTTGTATGTTTGTATGGCTTGAGTGTTGGGTCATGTGACCCCTATCTGTATGGATGATATGTATGGCTCCTCGGAGCCTTCTAAATAAAGTACTTGAGTCGTAGAGTACTGTTGTGTTGCCATGTTGTATTTACTCATATCGGGCATATTGTGTGTATGATTGAAATGCTTGGTATGAGTGGGATCCGACTATCTAGTTGTTTATCCTTGGCAGCCTTTCATATGGGGAAATGTAAGTCTTGTGCTTCTGAGCGATAGTAGTCCGCTACAGCCCGGTTCACCGGAGTCCTGCTAGCCCAGCACTACTGCTTGGACACTTGACTGGCCGGCATGTGTTTCACGTCGTTCCTATGATTGTCCCTTCGGGGAAATGTCACGCGCTGATATTCGGAGTCCTGCCTAGCCTGCTACAGCCCGGGTTACCGGAGTCCTGTTACCCCAGTGCTACAGCCCGAATAGATACGTTGATGACCGACATGTTCGATGTGATTCATGTATGCCTGTCCTCATAGGCTAGCGCCGCTTTGGGTTCACGACTAGCCATGTCGGCCCGGGTTCTCCGTCATATGGATGCTAGCGACACTATCATATACGTGAGCCAAAAGGCGCAAACGGTCCCGGGCCAGGTAAGGTGGCACCCGTGGGAGTACCGTGCGTGAGGCCGCAAAGTGATATGAAGTGTTACACGCTGGATCGATGTGGCTTAGAATCGGGGTCCTGACATTTTTTCCAAGTGATGCTCAACTCAAAATCCTACACTGACTAATCCCTTCGAGTGAAGCCATTGGAAATCTCATACAGTTCAGTCATATTCTTCAGTGACAGAGACGAAGTTCTTCTAGTCTCTGAGGAATTTGTTCTGACTAAGGAGTTAGGAATTCGCCAGTGCGGATTGCCTACACGATGAGGAACATGATAGCCCTGAGGAATTTGTACCTCAAATTTCTGACCGTTGTTGTGCTACGCGCCAGCTGTCCCAAAATATCTTATCCACCTAACGGTCATAACATTGAAGGGCATTTATGTCTTATCATGTCGGGCTGCTCCCTAGGCTATAAATAGCCGCCCCCTACAACCACTAGCTGGTTGGCTGCTCTGAGAGAAACTGACACTTGTCATTTGAGAGCATCCCATCCCCCGAGGACTTTGAGCGAAAATCATCAATTGAGGAAAACCCAAACCCAAACACCTACAAACCCAAAGTGATTGAGCATCATTGAAGAGATTGATCCTGCGTGGATCCGATGCTTGTTACCTTTGAAGACTGTGCTTCTTCCAGACAGTTTGGCGTCATCGTCTAGAGCATACAAGAGGAATTGTGGGTCACCGAGTGATCGAGTTTGTGAAGGTTCGGAAGTCACCTGAAGACTTACCATGAGTGATTGGACGAGGTCTGTGTGACCTTAGTTCAAGGAGAATACGGTGAGGACTGTGTGTCCGGGACTGTGTGTCCTCAGGTTTAAATACCTAGCCGCTCCATCCAGATGTACAACTGAGACAGCAGTTGGAACTGGTCTACCAAATCATGGTCTTCACCAAGCCAACTGGTTCTATTTCCTCAACTCTCTCATTTCCACATTACTGTGTTGTGTGCTTGTCATATCTGTGTTTGAAGACTTTGACTGAAGACTTTCTCAATTTCCTTAGTTCAATTTCTTCAGTCTGTTTGTCTTCATCCTGTGTTATCCTGTGATTACGCTTTCTGTACTCTGTGCTTGTCTTTATTTCATCATGATGACTATGCTTGACTTTTGTTATGTTTACTTCTGATTACTTATTCCGCTGCAACTAGTTCTTTGCTAAGGAATTTCCTCACTAGCAAATTCCTCAGTGAAGAATTCATAAAAAATCGCCTATTCACCCCCATCTAGTCGATATAACGCACTTTCACATCTCCGATCAATAACCAATAGCAGAACCTGGATGCTCATATTGGTTCCTACATATTCTATGAAGATCTTTATTGGTCAAACCACAATGAGAACATATGTTATTCCCTTTGTCATCGGTATGTTACTTGCCCGAGATTCGATCGTCGGTATCTTCATACCTACTTCAATCTCATTGCCAGCAAGTCTCTTTACTAATTCCGTAATGCATCATCCTGCAACTAACTCATTAGTCACATTGCTTGCAAGGCTTATCATGATGTGCATTACCGAGTGGGCCCAGAGATACCTCTCCGATACTCAGAGTGACAAATCCTAAACTCGATCTATGCCAACCCAACAAACACCTTCGGAGACACCTGTAGAGAATCTTTATAATCACCTAGTTCCATTGTGATGTTTGATAGCACACAAGGTGCTCCTCTGGTATTCGGGAGTTGCATAATCTCATAGTTAAAGGAATATGTATAAGTCATGAAGAAAGCAATGGAAATAAAATTTAACGATCATTATGCTAAGCTAACGGATGGGTCTTGTCCATCACATCATTCTCCTAATGATGGTCCCGTTCATCAAATGACAACACATGTCTATGGTTAGGAAACTTAACCATCTTTCATTAACGAGCTAGTCAAGTAGAGGCATACTAGGAACACTTTGTTTTGTCTATGTATTCACACATGTATCAAGTTTCCGGTTAATACAATTCTAGCATGAATAATAAACATTTATCATGATATAAGGAAATATAAATAACAACTTTATTATTGCCTCTAGGGCATATTTCCTTCACTAAGTCCACTGCTGACATCAACAATTTGTTCATCTGTAGCAACCGTTGTAGGAGCTGCAAACAAAAAATAAACGGTAAGGTTAGGAGGGGTTGTAGAAGAATTTGTTGCAATCACACAAAAGCAAAAAATATGACATGGAGAAAAGGAAGAAATGTAGGAGGAAGGAATCATACTTGGGTTGTCATCATCGTCTGATACCGGAAACACAGGGATGTTGGAATAGATGGGGCCGCTATTCTGGTTTGTAAGACCATTGTTGCCATGCATCAACTCATAGTCTTCAGAGCCCTTTGGGAACAACTTGAATGATGGCTCATTGTCCCAAATACCGATTGTTGCACTCCTGGGTGCATCACAGAAGAGTGGGGGGGCTCCGAGGTGAGACATTTCCTTCCATCTCGAATCTCACCCTTTGTTGCTCACGAGTTTCGGCGACCTCTGTTGCAAATTCTTGGTTCTTTTTCAGCTCCCCGTTGACTTGATCCTTGTTCATGATAGGTATTGCAACTTCAACCTCAGCTTGACTATCAATGTCACCGTTTGCAACTTGAGCATCACTCTCTTTCTGTCGACATTCATCCATGCTAGTTGTTGCAAAGGAAATGTTGGGCTCATTGGAAGCTATGATGGCGTCTCCTACATCATGAAGAAGAGCGGCCATCCGATTGCACTGCAATCCCTTCAAACCCTGTCCAAACTTGCCTACTTCATCACCAACCTCCACTGCAAAAATCCCCCTGTGCTTTTCATATATCATTTGGAACTGATCTGGTACCTACACAAGGGCATGTGTTGAACAATTTAGTCATCTTGTGTGTAGCTTGGAATTATCATATATGTAGCTTTTGAGAAGTATGGATGTAACAAAAACATAATGTGTTTTTAGCACATTATAGGTATGTATGAAAAAAATGAGTAGGCCTGCAGTTGTATCACTATGTATTAAAACACAAATGTGGTTGTAGCAAATTAGTGATATGGATGAAGCAAAAAATAGGTAGGTATGCACCTGAACCCACTATGTATCAAAACTGAAATGTGGTTGTAGCACATCAGAGTAATGGATGTAGTAAAAATAAAATGCACTTGCAACTAGGTACATAAATTGATGTAGGGGCAAACTAAAAAAAGGATATGAAAAATGAAAGGAGAAGATGAAGATGAAAAAAGGTACCCTCAGATCTTGCTTGGTAGGGAATGATTGTTGCAACCAATCGTTGAGCGATGATGACAGGTTTGGTTCAACCTTAACACTTGCTTGAGCCTCCTTTGATTGAGTGTCCTTTGCTTTCTTTTCAGCACCTTGAACTTGGCTCCCTTGGCCACTAGCTACATCAGCGCCAACTCCTTGCGCATTGGCTACTTCAGCACCAACTTCCAGTCCCACAAGTTGTGTGGCATACGGTGTGTTGCACAAATTCCGAATGTTGAAACAAAAAAGGAAAACAAAAAAACATGAGGCAAAATAAGAAGGTTGCCATAATCTGAAAACAAAGAAAAAATTTCTACATGCAAATTCAGTTAGCAAACAAACAGGGATGTAGCAAAATTACATGGGTGTCTTTCCCGTAGAAAGGCTGGACAAGAGTAAGCTTGTTCTTGTGTACCTTATCCAATCAATAGAATTTTTTTTGACAAATAAAACGTATGTTTGGCACGGAATAATCGATGACATGCTCATTTGGGAGGCTGGATGGAATACCAGCATGATCCCTATATATGATCTTACAGAATGAAAATGATATTTAGCAAACAAAAACATGAAAATGCGAGCTATATACATAAATGCAGAAAAGAAAAGGATGGAGGTATCTCGTCATGGAAATGTTGCATACCGCTAACATGGGGAGGCATGAGCGAATATGTAACTCCATTGGATTTTCTGCTGTTGCTTGCATCCTCTTCTTCTCTTGAAAGACAACAACCTCCTCCATTGCTCGTGCCAATAAGTGCTCATCCCAAGTGAACTCATGCACCGAAGACATGTCTTTAAGGGCAGAAAGATACTCAACGTTAACCATATTACCAGTGCCTAGGCACACAACTATTGCCAGCACAATGAGTGCCCATGTCCTATTTTATCATAACTTCATCCTCATCGCTGCATTCTTGAAGCAACTTGATAACATGTGCAATTGGTGACATGTTCCCCTCCTTGTATATGTTGCGAAGGACATGTTCATCGCTCTTTTTTAAAAGCTTCACAGGTCTATCTCCGGATGGCACATTAAGGATCCTTTTCTTTGCTGGAGATAATGGACTTGTTCTTCTAATGGAACTCACAGTGGATGTGATTCATGTAAATCACAACAAACTCGATTAGCTCATGAGGCACTTTGAAAGGCTGGATGTCCAGCAAGTCTCCGAATGGTCCCTTCCTTATGATTCTCTGTTTCCCTGGTGATAACAGCTTCCCAAGAACACCCAACCATTTTGAGTTAAATCTCAACTTGAAACCACATAGATTGCCTTTCTTCTTATTCTTCTTATTAACCTTCTTACTCCCCTCATTCTCTCCAGAGGTGCCTGCAACAACTAAAAAAAATTCAAAATGTATGCTGCATCAAACAGTAGCTAGAATACATATACACGCACACATTAAATCTGAAAACCTATGAAACATACAAGCACACACAAGTATGTCTAGAAATTACATTGATATATGAAATTAGCATGTATAATAACATCAAAATCAACAAGATCCATGAAACAAAAAAATACATCGGTTGACAAACGTAATGAATTTATGTTTCCATATTGGGAATAGGCAATGAAATCGAGTGGACAACACCAGAAAAGCTAACGAGTTCCAACACATTTTGGTCAGGAGCAAAAACATACAACCTATGAAAAGGGACAAATAAAAACTAAATCCAACGAGCACAAATTAATGATATTCAACATTTGAGGTTCATCAGAATCACCACCTGATGCTTCAAAACTCAACCAACCAGGTGCTACGTTTAAAAACTAAGAAATCTCTTAACTAGTTCCTATTTTTCCCTTGCTAAATAGTCACAAACCCCAGAGGATGGACCACATCATTAAAGAACCCAACATAGGGTTTCATATGATATGCATCAGCAGCAAAAATATGCCTGAAAAAATAACCATCTATTTATCTAAATCATAAAAAAGGAAAACTGCAAAATCTCTCTATTGTGATTCTTCCTCCCTCTTAGCAAAGACCGAAAAATCCATGGCATTTTTTGCTACAACTGATGACAGTGAATGATGCAACCAACAGGGAAAAAAGTTACAACCGTCAAATAGAATAGCTACGGTGGTTAAGGCGCAGATGGTGGAGCGCACCATGGCGTCTGAGATGTTGTAGCAACACACTCTGAAATATTGATCCAACGAGCCGCGCGCGTCTGCCCCTGCTTCCTCTCTCTACCGCTCTGAAATGTTGCAACATGATTGTAGCAAAAACTAGGCAAGGGAAAACCCGTGGGTTCGGAAGGGTGGGGCGCACTCGTTGCTGAACGTTCGATCTAACTTGATCCAACGAGCCGCGCGCGTCCGGTGGAATGTTTGGCCGACAGTCTGGCTCCAAACTTTTTCCTTATATATTTTGATTTCAATGGAAAGTTTAGTTTATGTTTTATTTTCATATTTTTGTTCTTTGTGACAAGGACTTGAAACTATACCACTCTTCAATATGTTTTGACATATTTAAAAAACTTCATCAAGTTTTAAACTAAAGAAACGATGATAAATTTATCAAGTTTCAAGAAGCTAAAACTTAAACCGTGAACTCTAAATCCTAAGCCCTAACCCCTAACACCTCACATGACATGTATGTGTGTGTCGTGGGTGGTTAGCTGAGGGACATATGTGGTCGAGGAGATGCCTAGGTTTCACTCGCCGCCTCTCACTCCTCTCCCTCGCGCCCCCCTCTGTAGTCTCCTATATGGTGTCGGTTTTGTAACTGCCCGGGTTTTTCCCAAATTAGAAAATTGATTGTTATTTTATTTTTGCATCATCGTGACATCATTAACATTGCATCGGCAACACGTTGCCTTCGTACTTGGTTATTTGGGTGTTTTCTTAAACCTCTAGCTCTTCTTTGTTCCTTCATTTTTTCCGAGTGGTGAATAGTACCCCCTGTTCCTTTGGCCTTATTCTCGGAGAGCACATGGACACTTTGCACATGGTTGTGTGGCACTATTAAATTATTTTGTAAACAGAAAAAATGTTCTCAATTGAGTAGAAAATTTGTGTGTGGTCTTGTTATAGTATATCGAGGTCACACGCCAAATTCCATCCAATTCCTATGTTTAATACCCGAACGTTTGAATATGGAGGCACTAATAGCTGGTTAAAATAAATAAAAATGAGTTGTTAAATAAACTTGCTATTGGTCCAAATCCTAGTGCATAGCCAGCTAGCCCATATATCTTTCCCTAATCTAGCCCATCTAGCCTCTAGCAATCCTCTGCTACATATAGATGATCTCCCCTTTTAAAAAATGGAACCCTAGCCACCCATAAACCTTCCCCAATATCCAGCAACCACCACCTCACAACCTCCCCTCAATTTTCACTCCTGCCCACCCTCACACCCCCAACTAGATGCATCCGTCACACGCCATTTGATCTGGACCCTGCTGATACATCTCCAACGTATCTATAATTTTTTATTGTTCCATGATATTATTGTATCTGAGGGAGTCCTGGATTAGGGGGTGTCGGGATAGCTGGACTATACCTTCGGCCGGACTCCTGGACTATGAAGATACAAGATTTAAGACTTCGTCCCGTGTCTGGAAGGGACTTTCCTTGGCGTGGAAGGTAAGCTTGGCGATACGGATATTTAGATCTCCTTCCGTTGTAACCGACTCTGTGTAACCCTAACCCTCTCTGGTGTCTATATAAACCGGAGGGTTTTAGTCCGTAGGACATACAACAATCATACCATAGTCTAGCTTCTAGGGTTTAGCCTCCTTGATCTCGTGGTAGATCTACTCTTGTACTACCCATATCATCAATATTAATCAAGCAGGAGTAGGGTTTTACCTCCATCGAGAGGGCCCAAACCTGGGTAAAAACATCATGTCCCTTGTCTCATGTTACCATCAGCCTAGACGCACAGTTCGGGACCACCTACCCGAGATCCGCCGGTTTTGACACCGACATTGGTGCTGTCATTGAGAGTTCCTCTGTGTCGTCACTTTTAGGCCCGATGGCTTCTCTGATCATCAACAACGATGCGATCTAGAGTGATACTTTTCTCCCCGGACAGATCTTCGTATTCGGCGGCTTTGCACTGCGGGCCAATTCGCTTGGCCATCTGGAGTAGATCGAAAGCTACGCCCCTGGCCAACATGTCAGATTTGGAAGCTTGAACTACACGACTGACATCCACGGAGACTTGACCTTCGACGGGTTCGAGCCACAACCGGTCGAGCCGCACTGTCACAAAGGGCATGATCTAGCTCTGCCGCCGAACAGTGCCCTAGAGGCCGCACCCGTGTCCGCTCCGACCCTTAGCTCGGAGCCGACTGCGCCAATCGAGGACGGGTAGCTGGACACCGCCTCGGGGGCTGCAATCTCTACGACGATCGAGCCGAACACCATCCCTATTCTCTGCGAGGCCCGTGGCTCCAAGGTGTCGGACTCCTCTCCGGACTCCGAGCCCCCCGCGCCCTTGCCAATCGAATCCGATTGGGCGCCGGTCTTGGAATTCACCATCGCAGATATCTTTCAGCACTCGCCCTTCGGCGATATTCTGAACTCACTGAAATCTCTCTGTTTATCAGGAGAGTCCTGGCCGGATTATGGTCAGCAAGGTTGGGATTCGGATGACGAAGAAATTAAATGCCCACCCACCACCCACTTCGTATCCACTGTCGATGATTTAACCGACATGCTCGACTTCGACTCCGAAGACATCGACGGTATGGACGACGATGTAGGAGACGAACAGGAACCAGCGCCTATAGGGCACTGGAAAGCCACCTCGTCATATGACATATACATGGTGGACACCCCAAAAGAAGGCAATGGCGATGGAACAGCGGAGGATGACCCCTCCAAGAAGCAGCCTAAACGTCGGCGTCAGCAGCGCCGCTCTAAATCCCGCCAAAGCAAAAACGGTGATTCCGGCACGGGAGATAATAACACCCCGTATAGTGCCGAAGACAACCCCATCCAGCAGGATTCTGCACAGGAGGACGGAGAAGCCGGCCCTCATGAGAGAGCGGCAGACGAAGAGATGGAGGACGATAATTACATGCCCCCCTCCGAAGACGAGGCAAGCCTCGACGACGACGAGTTTGTCATGCCAGAGGATCCCGTCGAACAAGAGCATTCCAAACGCAGGCTTATGGCCACGGCGAGCAGCCTTAAGAAAAAACAGCAACAACTTAGAGCTGATCAAGATTTGGTAGCCGACAGATGAACTGAAGTCCTTGCGGCCGAAGAGTACGAACTCGAATGCCCCTCCAAGAGCTACCCCAAGCGCAGGCTGCTACCCCGATTAGAGGAGGAAGTACCTAAACCTACATCACCAACGCATGACGCAGCCGATCGGCCACCTCGTGGCCATGACAGAGAGGCCTCACGGCCTCCGTTAAAGCCGCACCCCGGCGATGCTCAAAAAATTCCAAGGCACGAGGAAATGCGCCAGACCTGCGAGATATATTGGAGGACAAGGCAAGGCAAACAAGATCGATCTACGGATCGCGTGGGCGCCCCACGGCACGAGACGGTAATCGTCACGTCGGATACAGTAAATCCGGCCGGGCTGAACACAGTAGACAAAGCTCGTTCGAGCTACGTCGTGATATAGCCCAATACAGAGGCGCCGCACATCAAATCCCCGAGGGTTTCAAACCCGTGAACATCGAATCATACGATGGCACAACATATCATGCGGTATTGATCGAGGACTATCTCCTTCGTATCCACATGGCCCGTGGTGATGACCTACACACCATCAAATACCTCCCACTCAAGCTTAAAGGACCAGCTCGGCATTGGCTTAACACCTTGCCAGCAGAATCAATTAGTTGTTGGGAGGACCTGGAAGCCGCGTTCCTCGACAATTTCCAGGGCACTTATGTGCGACCACCAGACGCCGATGACCTAAGCCACATAATTCAGCAGCCAGAGGAATCGGCCAGACTATTCTGGACACGGTTCCTAACCAAGAAAAATCAAATCATCGACTGTCCGAACGCAGAGGCCCTAGCAGCCTTCAAGCATAACATCCGCGACGAGTAGCTTGCACGACACCTAGGACAGGAAAAGCCGAAATCTATGGCAGCCCTCACGACACTTATGACCCGCTTTTGCGTGGGAGAAGACAGCTGGCTAGCTAGCAGCAATAACATGACCAAGAGCCCTGGTAATTCGGATACCAAGGACAGCAGTGGCAGGACGCGTCGCAACAAGCACAAGCGCTACATTAACGGCGACAATGCTGAGGATACGACAGTTAACGCCGGGTTCAGAGGCTCTACACCCGGTCAGCGGAAAAAGCCATTCAAAAGAAATACTTCGGGCCCGTCCAGTTTGGACCGAATACTCGATCGCTCGTGCCAGATACATGGCACCCCCGAAAAACCAGCCAATCACACCAACAGGGATTGTTGGGTGTTCAAGCAGGCAGGCAAGCTACATGCCGAAAACAGAGACAAGGGGATGCATAGTGATGACGAGGATGAGCCCCAGCCGCCGAACAATAATGGGCAGAAGGGTTTCCCCCCACAAGTGCGGACGTGAACATGATATACGCAACCCACATTCCCAAGAGGGAGCGGAAGCGTGCACTCAGGGACGTATATGCGTTAGAGCCAGTCGCCCCAAAGTTCAACCCATGGTCCTCCTGCCCGATCACTTTTGATCGAAGGGACCACCCCACTAGCATCCGTCATGGCGGATTCGCCGCATTGGTTCTTGACCCAATTATTGATGGCGGCAGCAGCCTGAACCTGCTTTACCAGGATACAGTGCGAAAAATGGGCATCAATCCCTCGAGGATTAAACCCACTAAAACGACCTTTAAAGGTGTCAAACCAGGTATAGAGGCCAACTGTACAGTCTCAGTTACACTTGAAGTGGTCTTCGGATCTCCGGATAATTTCCTAAGCGAGGAGTTAATCTTTGACATAGTCCCATTCTGCAGTGGCTATCATGTTGGAAATATGCCCTAGAGGCAATAATAAATTGATTATTATTATATTTCCTTGTTCATGATAATTGTTTATTATCCATGCTAGAATTGTATTGATTGGAAACTCAGATACATGTGTGGATACATAGACAACACCATGTCCCTAGTAAGCCTCTAGTTGACTAGCTCGTTGATCAATAGATGGTTACGGTTTCCTGACCATGGACATTGGATGTCATTGATAACGGGACCACATCATTAGGAGAATGATGTGATGGACAAGACCCAATCCTAAGCCTAGCACAAGATCATGTAGTTCGTATGCTAAAGCTTTTATAATGTCAAGTATCACTTCCTTAGACCATGAGATTGTGCAACTCCCGGATACCGTAGGAATGCTTTGGGTGTGCCAAACGTCACAACGTAACTGGGTGGCTATAAAGGTGCACTACGGGTATCTCCGAAAGTATCTGTTGGGTTGGCACGAATCGAGACTGGGATTTGTCACTCCGTGTGACGGAGAGGTATCTCTGGGCCCACTCGGTAGGACATCATCATAATGTGCAAAATGTGATCAAGGAGTTGATCACGGGATGATGTGTTATGGAACGAGTAAAAAGAGACTTGCCGGTAACGAGATTGAACAAGGTATTGGGATACCGACGATCGAATCTCGGGCAAGTATCGTACCGATAGACAAAGGGAATTGTATACGGGGTTGATTAAGTCCTTGACATCGTGGTTCATCCGATGAGATCATCGTGGAACATGTGGGAGCCAACATGGGTATCCAGATCCTGCTGTTGGTTATTGACCGGAGAACATCACGGTCATGTCTGCATGTCTCCCGAACCCGTAGGGTCTACACACTTAAGGTTCGATGACGCTAGGGTTATAAAGGAAGCTTGTATGTGGTTACCGAATATTGTTCGGAGTCCCGGATGAGATCCTAGACGTCACGAGGAGTTCCGGAATGGTCCGGAGGTAAAGATTTATATATAGGAAGTCCTATTTCGGCCATCGGGACAAGTTTCGGGGTCATCGGTATTGTACCGGGACCACCGGAGGGGTCCCGGGGGCCCACCGGGTGGGGCCACCCATCCGGGAGGGTCCCATGGGCTGAAGTGGGAAGGGATCCAGCCCAAAGTGGGCTGGGGCGCCACTTCCCCTAAGGCCCATGCGCCTAGGGTGAAGGGGGAAACCCTAAGGAGGAGTCCCAAGGAGGGAAGGCACCTCCTAGGTGCCTTGGGGGGGAGGGAAACCTCCCCTGGCCGCCGCCCCCTAGGAGATTGGATCTCCTAGGGCTGGCGCACCCCCCTTGGGATCCCTATATATAGTGGGGGTAGGGGGCCTCTTGAAACACACCTTTTGCCTTTGGTGCAGCCCCTCCCTCTCAAAAGTTCTTCTCCTCTCCCGCAGGTGCGCAGTGAAGCCCTGCAGGATTGCCACGCTCCTCCACCACCACCACGCCGTTGTGCTGCTGCTGGATGGAGTCTTCCTCAACCTCTCCCTCTCTCCTTGCTGGATCAAGGCGTGGGAGACGTCATCGGGCTGTACGTGTGTTGAACGCGGAGGTGCTGTCCGTTCGGCACTAGGATCATCGGTGATCTGAATCACGACGAGTACGACTCCATCAACCCCGTTCACTTGAACGCTTCCGCTTAGCGATCTACAAGGGTATGTAGATGCACTCTCCTTCCCCTCGTTGCTGGTTTCTCCATAGATAGATCTTGGTGATACGTAGGAAAATTTTGAATTTCTGCTACGTTCCCCAACAGTGGCATCATGAGCTAGGTCTATTGCGTAGATTCTTTGCACGAGTAGAACACAAAGTAGTTGTGGGCGTTGATTTTGTTCAATATGATTACCATTACTAGTCAATCTTGATTCGGCGGCATTGTGGGATGAAGCGGCCCGGACCGACCTTACACGTACACTTACGTGAGACCGGTTCCACCGACTGACATGCACTAGATGCATAAGGTGGCTGGCGGGTGTCTGTCTCTCCTACTTTAGTCGGATAGGATTCGATGAAAAGGGTCCTTATGAAGGGTAAATAGCAATTGGCATATCACGTTGTGGTTTTGCGTAGGTAAGAAACGTTCTTGCTAGAAACCCATAGCAGCCACGTAAAAAACATGCAAACAACAATTAGAGGACGTATAACTTGTTTTTGCAGGGTATGCTATGTGATGTGATATGGCCAAGAAGAATGTGATGAATGATATGTGATGTATGAAATTGATAATGTTCTTGTAATAGGATTCACGACTTGCATGTCGATGAGTATGACAACCGGCAGGAGCCATAGGAGTTGTCTTTATTTATTGTATGACCTGCGTGTCATTGAACAACGCCATGTAATTACTTTACTTTATTGCTAACCGGTAGCCATAGTAGTAGAAGTAATAGTTGGCGTGACAACTTCATGGAGATCATGATGATGGAGATCATGGTGTCATGCCGGTGACAATGAGGATCATGGAGCCCCGAAGATGGAGATCAAAAGGAGCAAAATAATATTGGCCATATCATGTCACCTTTTGATTGCATGTGATGTTTATCATGTTTATGCATCTTGTTTACTTAGAACGACGGTAGTAAATAAGATGATCCCTCATAAACAATTTCAAGAATGTGTTCTCCCCTAACTGTGCACCGTTGCTACAGTTCATCGTTTCGAAGCACCACGTGATGATCGGGTGTGATAGATCCTTACGTTCACATACAACGGGTGTAAGACAGTTTTACACATGCAAAACACTTAGGGTTAACTTGACGAGCCTAGCATGTACAGACATGGCCTCGGAACACAGAAGACCGAAAGGTCGAGCATGAGTCGTATAGAAGATACAATCAACATGAAGATGTTCACCGACGTTGACTAGTCCGTCTCACGTGATGATTGGACACGGCCTAGTTGACTCAGATCATGTAATCACTTAGATGACTAGAGGGATGTCTATCTGAGTGGGAGTTCATAAGATGAACTTAATTATCCTGAACATAGTCAAAAAGATTTTGCAAATTATGTCGTAGCTCGCGCTTTAGTTCTACTGTTTTAGATATGTTCCTAGAGAAAATATAGTTGAAAGTTGACAGTAGCAATTATGCGGACAGTAGAAGGCTTATGTCCTTAATGCACCGCTCGGTGTGCTGGACCTCGAACGTGGTCTGTGGATGTTGCGAACATCCGACATACACGTGTTGATGACTACATGATAGTTCGGTAATGTTAAATGGTTTAGAATTAAGGCACCGAAGACATTTTGAAATGTCGTGGAACATATGAGATGTTTCGAGGGCTGAAATTGGGATTTCAGACTCGTGCCCACATCAAGAGGTATAAGACCTCCGACGATTTTCTTGGCCTGCAAACTAAGGGAGAAAAACTCAATCGTTGAGCTTGTGCTCAGATTGTCTGAGTACAACAATCACTTGAATCGAGTGGGAGTTAATCTTCTAGATAAGATAGTGATGTTTTTCCAAAGTTATTGCCACCAAGCTACTAGAGCTTCGTGATGAACTATAACATATCAGGGATAGATATGATGATCCTTGAAATATTCGCGATGTTTGACACCGCGAAAGTAGAAATCAAGCAGGAGCACCAATTGTTGATGGTTAGTGAAACCACTAGTTTCAAGAAGGGCAAGGGCAAGAAGGGATACTTCATGAAACGGCAAATCAGCTGCTGCTCTAGTGGAGAAACCCAAGGTTGAACCCAAACCCGAGACTGAGTGCTTCTGTAATAAGGGGAACAGCCATAGGAGCAGAATTACCCTAGATACTTGGTAGATGAGAAGGCTGTCAATAGAAGTATATTGGATATACATTATGTGAATGTGTACTTTACTAGTACTCCTAGTAGCATCAGGGTATTAGATACCGGTTCGGTTGCTAAGTGTTAGTAACTCGAAATAAAAGCTACGGAATAAACGGAGACTAGCTAAAGGTGAGCTGACGAGATGTGTTGGAAATGTTTCCAAGGTTGATGTGATCAAGCATCGCACGCTCCCTCTACCATCGAGATTGGTGTTAAACCTAAATAATTGTTATTTGGTGTTTGCGTTGAGCATAGACATGATTGGATTATGTCCATCGCAATACGATTATTCATTTAAAGAGAATAATGGTTACTCTATTTATTTGAATAATACCTTCAATGGTCTTGCACCTAGAATGAATGGTTTATTGAATCTCGATCATAGTGATACACATGTTCATGCCAAAAGATATAAGATAGTAATGATAGTACCACCTACTTGTGGCACTGCCATGTAAGTCATATTGGTATAAAACGCATGAAGAAGCTCCATGTTGATGGATCTTTGGACTCACTCATTTCTGAAAAGATTGAGACATGTGAACCGTGTCTGTTGGTACGCATGAAGAAACTCCATGCAGATGGACCGTTTGGACTCACTTGATTTTGAATCGCTTGAGACATGCAAATCGTACCACATGAGCAAGATGACTGAAAGCTTCGATTTCAGTAAAATGGAACAAGAAAGGAACTTGTTGGAAGTAACACATTTTGATGTGTGCAGTCCAATGAGTGCTGAGGCACGCAGTGGATATCGTTATGCTCTAACTTCATAGATGATTTGAGTAGATACTGAGCATATTTACTTGATGAAACACAAGTCTGAATTATTGAATGGTTCAAGTAATTTCAAAATGAAGTTGAATATCGTCGTGACAGGAGGATAAAATATCTATGATATGATCATAGAGATGAATATCTGAGTTGCGAGTTTGGTACACAATTGAGACAGTGTGGAAATTGTTTCACGACTAGTACCGCCTGGAACACCATAGTGTGATGGTGTGTCCGAACATCATAACTGCACCCTATTGGATATGATGCATACCATGATGTCTCTTATCGAATTACCACTATCGTTCATAGGTTAAGCATTAGAGACAACCGCACTCACTTTAAATAGGGCACCACGCAAATCCGTTGAGACGACTCCGTATGAACTATGGTTTAGAGAAACCTAAGTTGTTGTTTCTTAAAAGTTTGGGGCTACGACGCTTATATGAAAAGGTTTCAGGCTGATAAGCTCGAACCCAAAGCGGATAACTGCATCTTCATAGGACACCCAAAACAGTTGGGTATACCTCCTATCTCAGATCCGAAAGCAATAGGGATTGTTTCTCGAATCGGGTCCTTTCTCGAGGAAAAGTTTCTCTCGAAAGAATTGAGTGGGAGGATGGTGGAGACTTGATGAGGTTATTGAACCGTCACTTCAACTAGTGTGTAGCAGGGCACAGGGATTGTTCCTATGGCACCTACACCAATTGAAGTAGAAGCTTATGATAATGATCATGAGACTTCGGATCAAGTCACTCCCAAACCTCGTAGGACGACAAGGATGTGTACTACTTCAGAGTGGTACGTAAATCCTGTCTTGGAAGTCATGTTGCTAGACAACAATGAGCCTACGAGCTATGGAGAAACGATGGTGGGCCCGGATTCCGATGAATGGCTCGAGGCCATATAATCCGAGAGAGGATCCATATATGAAAACAAAGTGTAGACTTTGAAAGAACTACTTGATGGTCGTAAGACTGTTAGGTACATATGGATTTTAAAAGGAAGACGGACAATGATGGTAAATGTCACCATTAAGAAAGCTCGACTTGTCATTAAGATGTTTTCCGACAAGTTCAAGGAGTTGACTACGATGAGACTTTCTCATTCGTAGCGATGCTAAGAGTCTGTTGGAATTATATTAGCAGGTACTGCATTATTTATGAAATCTTGCAGATAGGATGTCAAAATATTGTTTCCTTGATTTTCTTGAGGAAAGATTGTATGTGATACAACCAGAAGATTTTTGTCAATCCAGGAAGATGCTAACAAGTATGCAAAGCTCCAGCAATCCTTCTAAGGACTGGAGTAAGCATCTCGGAGTTGGAATGTACGCTTTGATGAGATGATCAAAGATTTTAGGTTTATACAAAGTTTACGAGAAACTTGTATTTCCAAAGAAGTGAGTGGGAGCACTATAGAATTTCTGATGAGTATATGTTGTTGACATATTGTTTATCGGAAATGATGTAGAATTTCTAGAAGGCATATAGGGTTGTTTGAAAAATGTTTTTCAATGAAAACCTGGATTAAGCTACTTGAACATTGAGCATCAAGATCTATAAGGATACAAACCGTGACAAGATCTATAAGGATAGATCAAAATCGCTTAATAGTACTTTCAAATGAATACAAACCGTGACAAGATTTTGAAGGAATTCAAAATAGATCAGCAAAGAAGGAGTTCTTGGCTGTATTACACGTGTGAGTATTGAGTAAGACTCAAGACCTGACCACGGCAGAAGAGAGAGAAAGGACGAAGGTCGTCCCCTATGCTTAGACATAGGCTCTACAGTATGATATGCTGTGTACCGCATCTGAAGTGTGCCTTGCCATGAGTCAGTCAAGGGGTACAAGAGTGATCCAGGAATGGATCACAGGACAGCGGTCAAGGTTATCCTTGGTAACTGGTGGACTAAGGAATTTTCTCGATTATGGAGGTGGAAAAGAGTTCGACGTAAAGGATTACGCCGATGTAAACTTTGACACTAATCCAGATTATACTAAGTAGTAAATTGGATTCGTATAGTAGAACAGTTATTTGGAATAGTTCCAAATAGAGCGTGGTAACTGCATCTAGGAGATGACATAGAGATTTGTAAAGCACACACGGATCTCAAAGGTTCAGACCCGTTGACTATAACTTCTCTCACAAGCATAAAACGATCAAACCCAGAACTCATTGAGTGTTAATCACATAGTAATGTGAACTAGATTACTGACTCTAGTAAACTCTTTGGGTGTAAGTCACATGGGGATGTGACCTTGAGTGTTAATCACATAGCGATGTGAACTGGATTATTGACTCTAGTGCAAGTGGGAGACTGTTGGAAATATGCCCTAGAGGCAATAATAAATTGATTATTATTATATTTCCTTGTTCATGATAATTGTTTATTATCCATGCTAGAATTGTATTGATTGGAAACTCAGATACATGTGTGGATACATAGACAACACCATGTCCCTAGTAAGCCTCTAGTTGACTTGCTCGTTGATCAATAGGTGGTTACGGTTTCCTGACCATGGACATTGGATGTCATTGATAACGGGATCACATCATTAGGAGCATGATGTGATGGACAAGACCCAATCCTAAGCCTAGCACAAGATCATGTAGTTCGTATGCTAAAGCTTTTATAATGTCAAGTATCACTTCCTTAGACCATGAGATTGTGCAACTCCCGGATACCGTAGGAATGCTTTGGGTGTGCCAAACGTCACAACGTAACTGGGTGGCTATAAAGGTGCACTACGGGTATCTCCGAAAGTATCTGTTGGGTTGGCACGAATCGAGACTGGGATTTGTCACTCCGTGTGACGGAGAGGTATCTCTAGGCCCACTCGGTAGGACATCATCATAATGTGCAAAATGTGATCAAGGAGTTGATCACGGGATGATGTGTTATGGAATGAGTAAAAAGAGACTTGCCGGTAACGAGATTGAACAAGGTATTGGGATACCGACGATCGAATCTCGGGCAAGTATCGTACCGATAGACAAAGGGAATTGTATACGGGGTTGATTAAGTCCTTGACATCGTGGTTCATCCGATGAGATCATCGTGGAACATGTGGGAGCCAACATGGGTATCCAGATCCTGCTGTTGGTTATTGACCGGAGAACATCACGGTCATGTCTGCATGTCTCCCGAACCCGTAGGGTCTACACACTTAAGGTTCGATGACGCTAGGGTTATAAAGGAAGCTTGTATGTGGTTACCGAATATTGTTCGGAGTCCCGGATGAGATCCTAGACGTCACGAGGAGTTCCGGAATGGTCCGGAGGTAAAGATTTATATATAGGAAGTCTTATTTCGGCCATCGGGACAAGTTTCGGGGTCATCGGTATTGTACCGGGACCACCGGAGGGGTCCCGGGGGCCCACCGGGTGGGGCCACCCATCCGGGAGGGTCCCATGGGCTGAAGTGGGAAGGGATCCAGCCCAAAGTGGGCTGGGGCGCCACTTCCCCTAAGGCCCATGCGCCTAGGGTGAAGGGGGAAACCCTAAGGAGGAGTCCCAAGGAGGGAAGGCACCTCCTAGGTGCCTTGGGGGGGAGGGAAACCTCCCCTGGCCGCCGCCCCCTAGGAGATTGGATCTCCTAGGGCTGGCGCACCCCCCTTGGGATCCCTATATATAGTGGGGGTAGGGGGCCTCTTGAAACACACCTTTTGCCTTTGGTGCAGCCCCTCCCTCTCCCAAGTTCTTCTCCTCTCCCGCAGGTGCGCAGCGAAGCCCTGCAGGATTGCCATGCTCCTCCACCACCACCACGCCGTTGTGCTGCTGCTGGATGGAGTCTTCCTCAACCTCTCCCTCTCTCCTTGCTGGATCAAGGTGTGGGAGACGTCATCGGGCTGTACGTGTGTTGAACGCGGAGGTGCTGTCCGTTCGGCACTAGGATCATCGGTGATTTGAATCACGACGAGTACGACTCCATCAACCCCGTTCACTTGAACGCTTCCGCTTAGTGATCTACAAGGGTATGTAGATGCACTCTCCTTCCCCTCGTTGCTGGTTTCTCCATAGATAGATCTTGGTGATACGTAGGAAAATTTTGAATTTCTGCTACGTTCCCCAACATATCATGCACTGCTCGGGCGAACCGCATTCGGAAAATTCAATGTGGTGCCTCACTACGCATACCTCAAGCTCAAGATGCCAGGCCCTCGAGGAGTCATTACGGTCAATGGAAACACCGAACGCTCTCTTCGAACGGAGGAGCATACGGCGTCTCTCGCAGCGGAAGTACAAAGCAACCTCTCAAGGCAATTCTCCAGTCCGGCCATTAAATGTTCGGACATCGTCAAGCGTGCCCGGAGTAACCTACGACAAGACCGCCTGGCACGTTCCGAGCAAGCGTAGCAATGCGGCCCCAACCCCAGCCCTCGCGAACTTGCGAAACCAGTGTTGCGCGTACATAACTACGCCCTGGAAATACCATTGGCAAAGGGGGAGGGGCACCATCACGGCACGCCCAAAACACGGCTTAAACCGCACTAGGGCTGCCGACTTCTTCATTTTTTCTTACTTTCAGGACTCCATTCTTCGAAAGGTCTGTCCGGCAGTACAATTGCCGCACAAACGATGCAACAACAAAGGAGGCAGGAAGCTACGCCGAATTCTCAGGTGGTCTCTGTAACGAGCAACATACGTGTCTTACATATCATCTCGTAGCTCGCCCCTGGAGGGGGACATGTCAAATAGTCCCATCCCTTGCTTATCGCACTATTTGTATCGTTCTGCTTTTGCAGCAGCACTTTAAAATAAACAATGCTTAGCTTCAGCTTATTACTACATTCTCTATTCATTTCTTTTTTAATATATATGTTCAGTTATGACATTTAGCACCCGTACACTTTGGTACAACCAATACGCCAGGGGCTCAAGCACCCCATAACACGGCGTGAAAAGTCCGAACACTTTCACAAGTGCGGCCCTCCGATCTTATAGCATTATATGCATCAGCTCCGAATCATGTCTTTGGTCAATAGTTGGGTTTGCCCGGCTCCCATGCTTTGGTACCTTACGTTCCGCTATATCGACTAAGGTAGCGCTGGGAGAACTACTGCGATTGTGCCCTAGTTGAGGTCGGCCTAAGCACCTCAGTAGAGAAAGCTAAAACTGACTGTCATGATAGGGCGAGAGCTGGTCGCTGTTCGGGAAGGTTTCGAGTCCTTAAAGACTTATGCCGCTTAGAGCGAGGAGCCGGCTTTGTCCGGCCTAGGCGTGTATCGCGCCCCGAACTCGGTCTTCCGAATACTAGGGGCTTCGCCGAAATTTAAAATTATAGAATTCCATGGCTAAGTGAGAGTGATAACGCATTATAGTCCGATTGCCTTGTTCGTTGTGCTGAGCGCCTCCCTCGAAGGACCCAAGAATGGGAAAAAGAGTGCTCAGGTTTATCCCGAACACCCCAGCACTCGTGGCATGGGGGCAGAAGCCAACGACTCGCCATCTCTCAAATTTGATAAACGGTCACATAGAAGGTAATATTTTCAATTAAACATGCGTTGCATAGCGCAGATGAACAAGTTTTCAGCGCACAGGACAAAATGAGCAAGTTTCACTAAAAAATTACATCTTTTGAACATTTGTCCACCATAAGGCGGGTGCCCTTCAAGACGCCCTCATAATACATCTCAGGGTGGCGATGCTCCTTGCCCGGCGGCGGCCCGTCCTTCACAAGCTTCTCCGCATCCAGCTTGCCCCAGTGCACCTTAGCACGGGCAAGCGCCCTACGGGCACCTTCGACGCAGATGGAGCGCTTGATGACTTCGAGCCTTGGACAGGCCTCCACCAGCCGCCTCACCAGCCCGAAGTAGCTCCCAGGAAGAGCCTCTCCAGGCCACAGCCAAACTATGAGGTCCTTCATGGCCTGTTCGGCCACCTTGTGGAGCTCGACCAGTTGCTTCAGCTGGTCGCTCAAGGGCACAGGGTGTCCGGCCTCAGCATATTGAGACCAGAACACCTTCTCTGTCGAGCTTCCCTCCTTGGCTCGGTAGAAGGCGGCGCATCTGACACACTGCGGGGCAAATCTGCGAATGCTCCTGGAGAGCTCCGGATTCGGGTAAGTTAAAAGTAACTCACTTTCACGTGCTTGCTTTGCATAAAGAATGCCTTACCCACCGCTATCTTCTTCATTGCCTCCACCTCCTGGAGGGCCCTCTGGGCTTCGGCCTTGGCAGACTTGGCATTTTCAATGGCCGCCGCGAGCTCAGACTCAAGCGTCTTTGAGTCAAGCTCCAAACTCTCATGTTTTTTCATGAGAGCCTGGAGCTCTCGCCGCACCTCGCCAACCTGCGCCTCATGCTTCTCCCGCTCGGTGCGCTCCGTGGCCGCCTTCCTTTCGGACTCGGACAGCGCCTGCTTAAGGGTTGCCACCTCAGTTGTGGCCCCTACAATAGCCACAATAATCCTATCATTTTCTTGCAATTGCACCTTATATATATATATATATATATTAAAAAGGTATCTCTTACCTTCTTTGTCCTCGAGCTGCTTCTTGGCAAGGCCGAGCTCTTGCTCGGACCGCTCGAGGTTCTGCTTCAGCGTGTCCACCTCCGTAGCCAGTGCGGCGGACGCCTGCAGTGAAGCCTACATACGCATATTGACTTACTTTTGTTAGGCTCCTGCGAATGTTATTAGATCCTCTATTCGGCTTTTCTTTCCGAACGCCAAACAGAGCATCAGGGACTACTGTCATTGCGGTAATATTTTTACATATTTTTTACTTACCTCAAAGCATGTTAGAAGGCTGGCACACGCTTCGGTCAGCCAGCTCTTGGCGGATTGAACCTTGTGGATCATCATACTCATTACAGTACGGTGCTCCTGGTCGATGGAGGCACCGTTAAGCACCTCCAGAAAATTCACTGGTGCCTCCGGCTGGATGGAGGTCACCGGCTCGGTAGGCTTGCTCCTCTTGGAGGGAGGTCACCTGCCCGAGTCCAAAATTATTGAAGGTTCCGGCACGGTGTCGGCCCAAGGCCGGACTCGCAGCCATGGGGGGCTTTATCCCCTTGGCACCTGGAGTCCGGGAGGTCGCCTTGTGGCGCCTCCAGGACCACCTCCTCCTGGCTTGGAACCTCCTGGGACAACACTTCGGCGTCGTCCGTAAGGCGGGGGGAGGTAGCCGTCGGAAGCGAATTCACATCCGACGAATCCAGGGAACCGCTCGTCGACATGTCGGGCCGGTCTTTGGGCGGACTGCATAATTATATGCGGCGTCAGGAAAAGCTATTCAATAAAGGAACGCCATGAGTCATTCTGGTATCCGAACACTTACGATTTTGCCAGGGGCTTGGCCCTGTGTGGCCGCTCCTCTTCTCCATCGTTGGTGTTGGTGGAGTAGTCCGGAGGGAGGGTCCTTCCCTTCTTGGACCATCCGGCCTCCCCAGTTGGGGCGGCCTTCCTTTTCTTTCCTCCCCCCGCTGGAGGGGGAGAGGCCTCTTCTTCCTCCTCCTCGTCTTCACGGGAGGAGTGCGTCTTGGAGTCGTCGGACGATGAATCCGACACCACCAAACGCCAGGCACCATTTCGAGTCCCCGTGGCCTTCTTCTTGGCCTTCTTCTCTGGCACCACGTAGGGTGCTGGAACCAGCAGCCATGTCAAACGGGCATCCGCTGGGTCTTCGGGCAAAGGAGCCGGACAGCTGATCTGTTCGGACGTCTCCCGCCAATCCTGTCAAAGGTAAGGGAGTTTAGATCCCGCATAGAATCAAACTATGAAAGTCAAAAAACCTGTAAAAGGTAAAAGCAGCTTACCGCGCCGGCTTGACGCTGCGCGCTGAATCCGCGATCCTCGGCGCCCTTGAACAACACCTTCCAGGCATCTTTGTACGTAGTGTCGAAGAGCCTGCTCAGTGTTCGGTGTTGTGCCAGATTGAACTCCCACAAGCTGAAAGGCCGTTGTTGGCA
This sequence comes from Aegilops umbellulata, assembly GCA_032464435.1. NCBI lineage: Eukaryota > Viridiplantae > Streptophyta > Magnoliopsida > Poales > Poaceae > Aegilops > Aegilops umbellulata. The sequence goes on from CP136059.1 coordinate 6,852,639, forward strand.
CGGGAGGATCCGGCGGATGAGCATGACCTGGACTATGTTGACGAGTTTGAGCTTCCTGCTCACCAGGTTTCGGACGCATGTTTGGAGTCCGGTCAGCTCTCCTTTCTTGCCCACGACAGGCCCGTCTCCTTCCAGGAGGTGAGCCGCGTATGGGCTCCAGATCGGAACTCGGGGGCTGCGACCCATTCAGGGTCACGCGCCTCGGTGATGAAGAACCACCCCGATTGCCACCCCTTTATGGTCTCTACGAAAGAGCCCTCGATCCATAGGAAATTGGGCATATTGCCCACCATGGCACCTCCGCACTCCGCTTGGCAGCCGCGCACTACCTTCGGCTTGACGTTAAAGGTCTTCAGCCATAAACCGAAGTGTGGTGGGATGCGGAGGAAGGCCTTGCACACGACGATAAATGCCGAGATGTTGAGGATGAAATTCGGGGCCAGATCATGGAAATCTAGGCCGTAGTAGAACATGAGACCCCGAACAAATGGGTGGAGAGGAAAACCCAGTCCGCAGAGGAAGTGGGTGAGGAACACCACCCTCTCATGGGGCCTTGGGGTGGGGATGAGCTGCCCCTCTTTGGGAAGCTGGTGCGCGATGTCGTCAGACAAGTATCCGGCCTTCCTCAGCTTTTTGATGTGTCCCTCCGTGATGGAGGAGACCATCCACTTGCCTCCCGCTCCGGACATGGCTGGAGAAGGTTAAGGTGGGGAGTACGAACTTGGGCGCTGAAGCTCGAGTACGCGGAAATGGATGAGCAAAGGAGGAAGAAGGTGTAGGTGAAAAGGTGGATCCTTATCCCCTTATATGGGTGTACGAAACTTCAGGCCCCACCAGCCTGGTAAAACTCGCTTATCTCCCAAGCGCCGTAATCAATGGCGCGGTTGGGTTACCCACGCCCGTATTGATGAGAATCCCGGAATAAGGGGACACGATCTCTGCTTTGACAAGACGTGCCAAGGAAACCGCCTCGCTAAACGCGCTGAGGTGGGATAGTAAAACGATTCGAATAAAGACTTGACCGTGGTGTGATGTCGCACTGCGGAGTACGTCAGCAGATTAGATTTGTGTAAATATTATTATCTCTATCGCAATATGTGGAACTTATTTTACAGAGTCGGACACTATCCTTGTTTTCAAAATCTTCTACGAAGTACTTGGAGGAGGATCCGCCTTGCAATGCCGAAGACAATCTGCGCGTCGGACTCGTCGTCATTGAAGCCTGGTTCAGGGGCTACTGAGGGAGTCCTGGATTAGGGGGTGTCCGGATAGCCGGACTATACCTTCGGCCGGACTCCTGGACTATGAAGATACAAGATTGAAGAATTCGTCCCGTGTCCGGAAGGGACTTTCCATGGTGTTGGGGATATTACTACTGGGAGTAAACCGGCCTACCTGGGCCGGGTTAACTTCGCCAATAGTTAAGTATGTTAAAGCCCAAGAAGGCAGATGAGGGCCTAAGGCCCATAGTTGGTTTAAACCTTGTAGCCGTAAACTGGCGTTGATATGTAAACTTGCATTGTAAGTTAGGAGTAAGTAGAGACCAATCCGGACACGTCTATGAGCCGGTGTTGGGAATCTGTAAACCGACGGGCGTCACCCATGTATATAAGGGGACGACCCGGCGGCGGCTCAAGGACAACAGACAACAACTCGAGACTTAGGCGAAGCTTATTTGCTCCCTAGTCATCGAAACCCCATCAATTCCATCACAACTAGACGTAGGCTTTTACCTTCATCGAAGGGGCCGAACTAGTATAAAACCCTCTTGCGTCCCTGTGTCCACTTTAACCCCTTCAAGCTAACCCGTTCTGATGGCTCCACGACTAAGTCCTTTCATGAGGACATCTGCCGTGACAAAACCACGACAGTTGGCGCCCACCGTGGGGCTATCGCATGATGGTTTCAAGTTCTTGGAGGGCAACTTCGAAGGACTCAAGGGCTACGCTATGGGCCGGATGACCAAGAGTCGTCGCGGCAAGCTCTACATCGACGATGCAGGATGGGGCCCCGAAGCCGGCTCAATCGAGTACGGGTACAAGGTCCCCTTCAGTGGCGTACACGTCTTCATTGGCAAGATCGGTGAACCGGGCCCTGAGCCGGACATCTGCACCGACCTTGTCGAAACGGCTCAGCGTGCGCGATCTGCCCAGGTTAAACCGGGCATGAAGCGTGCCTTCGTGGGAGTCATCCACGGAGGATGTCATGAGGATGAATCGGAATCTGGTGGTGAGATTGTCGTTTATTCCGGCGACGAGTCATCAACCAGAGACACTGAATCTTTGTATCAGCTACAAGATGGCCGGATTGGGGGCTGTTCCGATGGCGACAGTATTCCAGACCCCTCGGATCTGCCAAACCGGGTCGGAATATTCATGGCCGGGACACAAGCAGCGATCCACTCTTCGACCGCAACAGCAATGATCTCCGGATCAAGAACGACGACGGCAGCCAGGGCAGGAGGCCTTGTGCACCCGCCGGCTCAAGTCTTATCTGATCTATTTGATGCGTTGGCTACGCTCATGGCAGAGGTTAATCCGGCAGATCAGAACACCCACGACGAGGAAATTGTGAAAGTGAGGGATCAGATCACTCAAGCCAAGGCCGACCTAGCAGCTGAGAATGCCAGGATGACCGCAGAGCGGGCCGCTTTGGATGCGCAAGCTTACCGACTTATGCTGGATCAGAGTGCATCCCATGAGGTCCTAAAGCAAAAATACCGATCTCGTTTGCCTCAAGTTTTCGAAGCTAGAGATCTCTTCAACTCCCCAGGAGAAGGAACCAGCAACCCGCTGGTGGTAAACCGGGCGGAAGCACCAGGGACGGGTGTGCCGATTCACCCTCGCTTGATGGATCCGCCTTGTCAACACGCTATTGTGCCTCAGGCTGTCCCGACGCTTCCGGGTCACTATTCAAACCCGATGGATAACTTTGTTGCTACTGCTGTACGACTGGAGGCCATCCCAATTGAAGGTGATTCGCCGCAGGTGGTGGAAACGCGCCGGGTTAAGGAGCTTCTTCGGACAGCTTTGGTCCAGCAGGAAGCGTACTCATACAGTCATGACCGAATTCATTCCACCCCTCATCCAAGCAGGAGCTATAGCAGGCGTATGGAGGAACCGGCTGTATCAAGTAATGCATGAAACCGTGAAGCACCCGTGGTAACAACCCGGCGGGTGGTGTTGGTGATGCCCAGGAAGTGGTGGACCAGGCCCGAGCGCGCAGGGAGTCCAAGTTAGCAGCACAGTATGAGGCTCACCAGCTTACGCCGGTTTGTCCAACTACCTCAATCGAGCCCAGCGTTTCTTCTAGCTCTTTGGGGGTGCCTTGTCTTGTCCCCGCTTTACGCAACGTGCGCCTGCCCAAAGATCTCAAGGGCCCGCGCAAGGTGCCGAATTATACTGCTGACCAGCCTCCCGAGACATGGATAGAGAGCTATGAGATGGCCATGGAGATGCTGGATGTGGGTGATGCGGCATGTGCAAAGTACTTTACCATGATGCTTGAAGGAACGTCCCGTACTTGGTTAAAAAGTTTGCCGGCCAACTCTATCAGTCCATGGGCTCAATTGCGAGCCCGGTTCCAGAACTTCAAGGATACATGTAAACATCCCATGTCAATAGTGGACTTAGCAGCCTGTGTTCAGGAAGTAGGAGAATCAACGACTCGTTGGGTGCGCCGGGTCTCACAAATTTTGCACTCGTTAGACCGTATCAATGCTGACATGGCGGTTATAACCTTGGAAGGCAACTGCCGGTTTGGGCCTCTAACGTTGAAATTGGGACGAATGAAGCGCCATTGCAATTGTATAGGGACCCTTATGGCTGCGTTAGTGAAGTATGCTGATTCTGATAGTATCAAGGATCCCGAGTCTGACGACGACAAGGCAGGGAAGGGAAAGAAGAACGGCAACTCCAAAGGACAGCAGCATAACCTGGCAGGTCATGGAAACGGAAGCAAACGTAAAGCGGATGGCAGCATGGACTTTGTGGCTAATACCAACGCGCAAGACAAGGGCCAGCGACGTAAGGGTAAAATACCAAATCGCAGTGGAGCGCCTAATCCTAATCCGGACCGCCTGTCTTATCTGTTAAACCAGCCCTGTCCAAAGCATGGGACGAAGGAGGTGCCAGCCAATCACCTTTGGAAGGACTGTTACATTATGCAGGAGTTCAAGAACTCTAATGCTTTCTGGTATGACCACGGATCAGGTGGTGGCTCAGGATCCGGGCCGGGTTACGGTGGAGGAAATTCCGGTTCAGGGTTTAATGGTAATCAGGGCGGACATAACAATCAAGGTCATCGGAATAGCCAAGGTGGTTACAACCAACAGCAGCAGCATCAGTCAGGTTATCAGAGTCACCCGAAGCAGTTGAATAGTGGGCAATATCATGTTTTCAGCACTAGCCTAGACAAGCGAGATCAGAAGCTTCATAAGCGAGCAGTAAACTCTGTTGAACCGGCCGTCCCCCGTTATCTACGCTGGTCTGAACAGCCAATCCTATGGAGCAGAGAGGATCACCCTCCCCGGGTTGATAATCCGGGTCAGCAAGCGTTGGTGGTGGCACCTCAGGTGGGAGGTTATAAGTTCACCAAGGTACTCATGGATGGAGGAAGCAGCATCAATATCCTATATTATGAGACCTTCCGTCGTATGGGGTTAACAGAAAAAAATCTTAAACCGTCTGTCGGTGTACTAAAGTAGGGGTACCTTAGTACCCCGAACTTGTGCACGGGCAGTAGTAGCCTCCCGCGGCAAGGCCTGCCAGGGGAGCGACAAGAGTCTCCACGGCCCTTTCCGGGCCGGACGAAGGCCAAGTGATCGAGCCTAGAAGACCAAGCCCCGGCAAGAGGAGCTTGCCGGGTCGAGAAGGCAAGGTCCGGCAAGAGGAGCTTGCCGGGCCAAGGCGACAAGGCCCCGGCAAGAGGAGCTTGCCGGGACGACTAAGCCGAAGCACCAAGGCCCCGGCGGGAGGAGCTCGCCGGGACGGCCAAGCCAAGACACCCCAAGAGAAGCCCGCCGCGGCGCGCCGCGCGCCCCGGCAAGGCCTGGCGAGCGGCAAGCTCCCAGGTGCGGCAAGGCAACTACCGCGGCAAGCCACTTGCCGCGGCAAACCACCACATCAGGCCCGCGCTCCAGCTCACCTGCCCACGCGTCGCCCTGGGGCTTCCCCGGAGGCACGTGGCAGGGCGCCGTGCAACCTGAGACGCGCGGTGGCATGCGACGTTGGCAGAATCGCCCCCGTGGCGAGCGGAGGCGCTCCTAACAGTCCGCCTCGGCACTGTTCAGGCGATCCAGACGGGCATTTAATGCCTTTGTCCCCCGCCGTCAGAGTTAGGTGCCATAGCACTGTGCGGCCACTATTCACACAATCCCTTGCCATTTTTACCCTCACCTGCGTCGCTCCGTGTGGGAAACCCCTTGGCATATAAAAGGAGGCCCATGCGCACGTAGAAGGGGGATCGGACCCAATAGGCCCTCGCCTACGTCCAGCTCCAACTTACTGTAGCTTCTTGCGCTCCAGAGCAAGAACCCGAATCAACCAGACATGCAGCAGTAGGGTTTTACGCATCCATGCGGCCCGAAGCTGGGTACAATCGTTGTGTGTGTGTGTCGCCTCGATCTGCTCTTTGTGCATCCTCCGCCCCCGCCGAACCGACAAGGGGCTCCGTCCCCATAGGTGCTCGTGGAGGCCAGATATCCCCTCGACATCTTTGGCGCGCCAGGTAGGGGGTGCGTCGAGGTTGTGTGAATCAGATCCGGCGTCCGCGCGAGCCAGACTCTCATCGTTTGCGCCAGCATGGCGCCGAAGAAGAAAGCTCCGGAGGTGACCGGCCCGTCAGCGTCGAATCCACCGCCCATGGAGCAGACGGGTGGTGGGGAGGACGTCGGCGGAGGAACGGGCACCGTCGAGCCAGTTCTTGCTCCCGCGGCGTCCGAGCTCGCCCCGCGCCCCGCCCAGGAGGCGCAAAACCAGCAGCGTCATGGTACCCATGGTACCATACGCTCGCTGGACCCGAGCCACGCTGGTGGATCCCAGGGCGCTCAGGACCGGCATGCGATCCAGCGTGCCGGGACGAGCGTCGCGCGGCTGCCTGGACCGGGTGCTGCTCCTTCTAACGTGGTTAGGAGTTCGAGCACATCCCGCTCCTCGCGCCGCTCGCCGCCTCTGCCCGCCACCCCGGCGGAAGCTCTCGCGCGAGCTCAGCTGCTCCTAGACTACCCTCCAACGGCGTACAAGCTCGACGGCTGGAGGGCAACCATCCAGAGCCTCATCGGTTTCGCCAACGATGACACTCCGCGGCAGCACAGCGCGTCGCAGCCGCGGCCAGTCACCCAGGCGAGAACCGATGGCGCCAAGCATGGCGGGGGTACGACCACCGTGCACTCCCCGCCCCAGAAGCCGCGGTCGCCGACTTGCCGGGCTCACCTCGACGACGATTCTACCGCGTCGTCGAACCCGCGAACTCGCCGCGACCAACGCCAAGTCCTTCACGAACGAAGGGAAGAAGACGCTCGAACCCGCATCGAGCGCAGAAGAGAGGCGCGGCGTTAATCAGACCAGCGCGTTGGGCCCACTGGAGACATGCACGCGCCGGGGGAACCAGGCGAACTGCCATATTTGGTAGGTTGCCCTGCGTTCACCCGCGAGCTGCGGCAAGTCCAGTGGCCCAGCACAAAGAACTTCAAGCCCGACGTGCCCGAGAAGTACGACGGCAAGTCGCATCCGTCTGAGTTCCTCAGCATCTACACCATTGCGGTGCAGGCTGCCGGGGGACGGGACGATAAGATCCTTGCCAACTACTTCCCGCTGGTACTCAAGCCCAACGTCAGATCCTGGCTCATGCACTTGCCGGACGGCTCCATCTCCTCCTGGCCAGATCTATGCCATCAGTTCGTGGGCGCCTTCATGGGCGGCCACAAACCCCATGGCCAGGCGAGCGACCTTCATCTGCTTGTTCAGAAGGAGGGGGAGCCTTTGCGCAAGTTCATCCAGAGGTTCAGCCGTGTGCACTACAACATCCCGGACGTCCACCCCGCCGCGGTGATCAGCACGTTCCACCAGAACGTGCGTAACCGCAGGATGCGGGAGGAGATGGCGATGTGCAAAATCAAGGAGGTCAGCGAGCTTTACGCCCTGGCCGACAAGTGTGCACGCGCTGAGGAGGGGAGGCGGCTCCCCGGAGAAAGTGTTGGAGAAGGAGACTCCGACAGTGAAGGTACCGCCCCGGCAAGGAGAGGCCGGCGGCGGAACAACAAGAAGAAGAAAAACTCAAAGGTACTGGTTGTCGAGAAGTCCGGCAGCGAGGGCTCCGCCAAGAAAGCCCAAGCGGGAGGCCCCGGCAAGGAGGTTGCCGGGTGCGCCAACTGCCGGGCAGTGGCGGCTGCCGATAAGCGGGACGGTACCGACAAGAAGTACTGCAAGATCCACCGCACCAGGGGCCACGACCTCCAGAGTTGCAAGCAAGTCGAGCGACTCGTCGACCTGCAAAAGGCCGAGTACGCACGACGCGACAAGGAGAGGGCCCAAGCAGGTGACGGGGGATCCGGCACGAAGCGTCCCGGCCCGGGGGAGCTCCGCGGCAAGGACAAGCAGCGGCAAGCAGACAGACCTCCCCGGGGCCGCGACAAGAGCGAAGACGAAGACGACGACGAAGACATGGAAGACCCCGAGACCAGCGAGCAGGAGTTTCAGAAAGCCACCGAGGTCTTGTGTGTGGACGGCTGTGCCTCCCTGCACGCTTCCCACCACCAGCTTAAATGGTGGGTGCGGGAGGTCAATGCAGTGGAGCCACCCGTCGAGTCACGCAGACCCCTGAGATGGTCCAGCACGCCTATCATCTTCGACATTGAGGACCACCCTGATCGCACAACCGCGGTCGGGTGCTTGCCGATGTTGGTTTCCCCAACGATCCGCAACCTCAAGGTCACTAAGATGCTAGTTGACGGCGGGGCCGGCTTGAATCTGATCTCCTCTGCTGTTCTCCGGAGACTCCAAGTTCCCGACAGCGAGCTCGAAGAAACCGGCACATTCCAAGGAATCAACCCGGGAAGGAGCAAGCCGAAGGGAAAGATCACGCTGCCGGTAACATTTGGCAGCGAGCTGAATTTCAGAACTGAGAAGGTCACCTTTGACGTCGCCGACCTTCCGTTGCCTTACAACAGGATCCTCGGCCGACCAGCACTCGCCAAGTTCATGGCGGCCTCTCACTATGCGTATAACATGCTCAAGATGCCCGGCCCGATAAGCGTCATTTCTGTCCCCGGCGACAAGAAGGATGCCCTTATCTGCGCCGACCAATAATACCGGGACGCAACAACGGCAACGTCCCTCGGTCCGCTCGCCGCTGGAGCTTCCGGGGGAAAGAAGAAGTTCGGCAAGTGCTCTGGCGCCCACTCCAGCAAGCGCGCCTCTTCGGAGTGCTGCGCTGCCGTCGAGGACGTGCCATCGAGCCCCGCCGGCAAGAAGACCAAGTCCGGCAAGTGCTCTGGCGCCCTCTCCGGCAAGCGCGCCTCTTCGGAGTGCTGCGCTGCCGTCGAGGACGTGCCATTGAGCCCCGCCGGCAAGAAGACCAAGCCCGGCGAATGCTCTGGCGCCCACTCCGGCAAGCGCGCCTCTTCGGAGTGCTGCGCTACCGTCGAGGACGTGCCATCGAGCCCCGCCGGCAAGAAGGCCAAGCCCGGCGAATGCTCTGGTACCCACTCCGGCAAGGGCGCCTCTTCGGAGTGCTGCGCTGCCGTCGAGGACGTGCCATCGAGCCCCGCCGGCGAACACGAGAAGACGACGGCTGCTCCACCCGCGACCAAGAAGGTGCCCGCCCAGGAGGACGGCACTGGTGGTACCTTCACCATCGGTGCCACTCTCGGCCCCAAATAGGAAGGCGCGCTCGTTGCTTTCCTGCGGGCGAATGTCGATGTGTTTGCCTGGCAACCATCTGACATCCCCGGCGTTCCCAGGGAAGTGATTGAGCACCACCTTGCCGTCTGTCCTCATGCGCGGCCCGTCAAGCAAAAGGTCAGGAAACAAGCGGTGGAGCGCCAAGATTTTATCACGGAGGAAATCAAGAAGTTGGAAGCGGCAGGCCTCGTCAGAGGCGTGCTCCATCCGACGTGGTTGGCCAATCCTGTCGTCGTGCGCAAAGCAAACGGGAAGTGGAGGCTTTGCATTGATTTCACCGATGTCAATAGAGCTTTCCCTAAAGATCCATTTCCCTTGCCACGCATCGACCAGATTGTTGACTCCACGGCCGGATGCGACCTACTTTCATTCCTTGACGCCTACTCCGGGTACCACCAGGTCTTCATGGCCGAAGAAGACGAAGAGAAGACTGCGTTCATCACTCCGTGCGGCACGTACTGTTTTGTGCGGATGCCTTTTGGACTGAAGAACGTGGACTCGACATTTGCGAGGGTTGTCCACACTGCTTTTGAGCCACAGATCCACAGAAATGTGGAGGCCTACATGGACGACATTGTGGTCAAGAGTAGAGACAAGGCAACCTTGGTACAAGACTTGGAAGAGACCTTTGCAAACTTGCGCAAGATCAGCCTCAAGCTCAACCCCGAGAAGTGCGTGTTCGGAGTTCCCTCCGGCAAGCTTCTCGGGTTCTTCGTGTCTCAGCGTGGGATCGAAGCCAACCCCGACAAGATCAAGGCCATCGAGCAGATTGAAGCACCAACGCGTGTCAAGGACGTGCGAAGACTTGCCGGTTGCGTGGCGGCTCTCAGCAGATTCATTTCCAGGTCCGCGGAACGGGCCCTGCCGTTTTTCAAAATCTTGAAAAAGGCAGGTCCAGTAAAATGGACTCCGGAAGCGGAGGATGCGCTGCAAGACTTGAAGAAATACCTGTCCTCCGCCCCTATACTTGTCGCGCCTAGACCACAAGAGAAGTTGCTGCTCTACCTAGCGGCAACCAATCAAGTGGCTAGTGCTGCGTTGGTTGCGGAGAGGGAAGCTGATGACGAGCCAGCAGCCACGGCAAGCGCGTCCGACGGCAAGCAGGGGGCTTCCCCGACAAGCTCTGGCCCCGGCAAAGGCGGATCCGCGCAAGCGCAAGGGGAAGTGCAGAGGAAGAGGATGGTGTAGCGCCCAGTTTACTTCGTCAGTTCCCTCTTGCAGGGGGCTAGGTCGAGATACTCTGGTGTGCAGAAATTGCTCTTCGGCCTCCTCATGGCCTCGAGGAAGCTGCGCCATTACTTCCAAGCACACGAGATCACCGTGGTCACTCGCTTTCCGCTTAAGAGGATACTGCAGAATCCCGATGCAACAGGCAGGATTGTCGAGTGGGCACTAGAACTGTCAAGCTTTGGCCTCGAATTCGAGAGCACATCGACCATCCAGAGCAGAGCATTGGCAGAGTTCATAGCAGAGTGGACGCCGACACCGGACGAAGAAATTCCCGAGACGAGCATCCCCGGCAAGGAAGCAACCAAAGAGTGGCTGATGTACTTTGATGGTGCCTTTTCGCTGGAAGGCGCCGGTGCTGGCGTGCTGCTCATCGCGCCCACCGGAGAGCACCTCAAGTACGTCATCCAGTTGCACTTTCCCAAGGAGCAAGCAACCAACAATACGGCAGAGTATGAAGGTTTGCTCGCCGGTCTCAGGATCGCGGCGGAACTTGGGATCAAGAAGCTCATTGTCAGGGGTGACTTGCAGCTCGTCGTCCGCCAAGTGAACAAGGATTACCAGTGCCCGTTGATGGAAGCTTACGTTGATGGAGTGAGGAAGCTGGAAGAGCGCTTTGACGGCCTGCAAATGGAATACGTTCCAAGAGCAGAGAACGACATCGCCGACGGCCTGTCCAAATGCGCCGCACTAAAGCTACCTGTGGAACCAGGGACTTTTGTGCTCAAGCTGACTCAACCATCCGTGACACCATCTACTGGGCCAAGCAAGAAGAGGAAATCGGTCTCCAGCGACTACCTTCCGGCAGAGCTTCCTGAAGCCGCCGCTAAGGGAGTCCCCGGGATCGACGCCAAGAGTGCTGAGGAGCTGCCCGCTCCGGCAAGCCCCAGGGTTTGTCCCGACGAAGCAGGCGCTCCCGGCAAGCCACGCCCTGGCAAGCCTGCCAGGGAACGTCAAGCTCCGGCTGAGCCCCAGGTCCTCGCCGTGGAAGCTGATGTTCCCGCAGCCGCCGACATGCCTCTAGTCCTCGTCGTCGAGCCACAGGCTCCGACGTGGGCACAACAGATCGTCTGTTTCCTCCAGACAGGAGAGCTTCCCGAAGAACAAGAAGAAGCTGAAAGAGTAGCCCGGCAGTCCAGTATGTACCAGTTCGTCGACGGCGCACTGTACAGAAGAGGACGCAATGGGGTGAAATTGAAGTGCATCCACCGGGAAGACGGACAGAAGCTGTTGGCGGAGATACACGGAGGCATATGTGGGCACCACATTGGCGCCAGAGCACTTGCCGGAAAGGCGTTCCGGCAGGGCTTCTTCTGGCCCACAGCCCTCCAGGATGCAACTGCACAAGTAACCAAGTGTGAAGCGTGCCAGTTCCATTCCAAGAAGATACACCGGCCAGCTCAAGCTCTCCAGACGATCCCTTTATCCTGGCCCTTCTCGGTCTGGGGGCTCGATATCCTCGGCCCCTTCCCCCGATCCGTCGGGGGCTTTGAGTACTTGTTCGTTGCCATCGACAAGTTCACAAAGTGGCCAGAAGTGGAACCAGTGAGGAAGGTGACCGCCCAGTCCGCGATCAAATTCTTCAGGTCAATTGTTTGCCGCTTCGGGATCCCCAACAGGAACGTCACCGACAACGGTACGCAGTTCACAAGCCACGCCTTCATGCAGTACACCCAAGATCTCGGCACCAAGGTCTGCTTTGCTTCTGTTGCTCATCCCCGGAGCAACGGTCAAGCGGAAAGGGCCAACGCCGAGGTACTGCGCGGGCTCAAGACCAGAAGTTTTGACAAGCTGCTCAAGCGCGGATGGAACTGGATCGAGGAGCTGCCGGCGGTTCTTTGGTCGGTCAGAACGACGCCAAATCGAGCCACCGGCCAGACACCATTTGCTCTAGTCTATGGAGCAGAAGCAGTTACCCCCACGGAACTCGTATACGGGTCACCTCGAGTGCTCGCTTATGATGAGCTTGAGCAAGAGCGATCGCGTGAAGATGACGCACTGCTCCTCGAGGAGGATCGTCTCCAGGCCGCTTTGTGATCCGCTCGCTACCAGCAAGCTCTGCGTCGCTATCATAGCCGCAAAGTTAAGGCCAGGAGCCTCGAGGAAGGCGACCTTGTTCTTCGGCGCATTCAGTCGGCCAAGATACACAACAAGTTGACGCCGAAGTGGGAAGGCCCTTACCGGGTGAAACGAGTCACGAGGCCCGGCGCCGTCCGCCTCGAGACCGAAGATGGTACTCCGGTGAGCAATTCCTGGAACATTGAGCATCTTCGCAAGTTTTACCCGTAAGGCGCGGTTGTCGGACCCCGTCCGGCAACCAACTCTTTGTACAAAAGTCTTGCCGCAGACGCATGTAATCCTTTGTACAAAGCCAGGCGCAGACCCTGGCCGCAATTACGCGCTGGGGCCCCCCAAGTTTTAGCATGCATGCTGAGTCGAGTCTCGTCCTTGGTTAGGGTTGATAGTGCCTAACAGTCGCTAACCCCTAACTTAGAGGTCGAGTCCGCGTCTTTTTCCCGTCCTTTCCCTTTGGCTCGCGGGAACTGCCTACCCTTGCCGAGCCGCTCAAGGACAAAGAAAGGGAGAAGGACGAGCTAGCACCCGCCTCCCGACAAGCCAGAGTTGCCGGGGGCTGCAACCTCAGATAAGTCTTTACATCCCTTATTATGCATTCTCTCGTGAGCTGCGGAATGTGAAAACCTTGCTTCCTCCTAAAAAGCTGCCGTGCTCTCTTAAGCGGCAAACCCCGGAGCGCGTTCCCGGGGCCCGTTTCGGATAGTAGCCGCGGCGGCAAGGGGAGGAAGCAAGGGGCCAGAACCCGCCTTCTCCCTGCCTCCGCCTAGAGCGGCAGGAGGGCCAAGGGGCGCGGGGGACGGCAGGGTCCGTTGCCGGGCGGGGAGTGTCTATCTTAACGGTGCAAAGGGTCCGCCCCTTGCCGTGGGATGTACCCGCGAGACAAATGATCCGGCAAACAACCCCTTTTCATTAAAAACATTCCACTCAGGTACAGTTCAGAGAGAATGAAAAACATGAAAGATGGGATTACAAGATTGTAATGCAACTAAGGCCCGAGGGCTTACAATATAAAAAGAGATAAGGTGCCCGTAATCCCTTTCTTGTCTCTCCCCACAGGAGGTACGGCAAGGAGGCGAGAAGGGCAAAAGGGGCGCCTAGACGAGCTACGGGTGGCAGAAGACGCCAAGAAAGCGTCCGAGGCCCCACCCCGGAGCTCCGGAGGCCGGAAGAAGACGGCGACGCCGGAAGCGGAGCTTGAGAAGGAGGCGGCGAGACGTCAACACGCTGTCGAGGGCATCTAGCCCTCGTACTCCGAGTTGACGGCCTTGCCGCCAGCCTCTTCCGCAGCCTCGCCACTCCGGCCGAGAAGACGAAGCCCCGGCAAGAGGAGCTTGCCGGGCCGGAGACAAGACCCCGATGGTCGTCGCCGCGAGCAGGGGTGGTGGCGGCGTCTGGGGCGAGGTTGGAAGATGAGGCAGCGGCCTTGCCGCCCGTCCTCTTCCTCTTCCGCATCCTCCCTACGCCAGCCGCCCAAGGAGACGACCCCGGGGAGTTCACGGCGCCAGCGACGCGGACGATGGGGGCCGCCGGTGCCACACGGAGCCGCGACTAGCGCCTAGTCGTGCCCGTCACCCCGGCGACCGCCCGCCCTCGTCATCGCTGTCGCTCCCCTCCTCGTCACTCTCGCTCGAGGAGGAGCCTTCGCTGTCGGAGGAGCTATCCGCGCAGCACCGGGCCCGGGTGCCAAGGTCCCCGAAGACCTTGACGGAGAGCAGGTCGCCCTCCATCAGCTTGAAATGGAGGGTGAACCCCGCCGTCAAGCTGTAGATCCGGGCGAACGACTTCCACCCTCGGCCCAGACACATCACGCCGGGGGCTCGGGATTCGACGTGGACTCGCGTACCACTGATCCCACAGCCCCTCATGCGCAGCCTCAGCGTCTCGTATTGTTTCGCCTCCAAGACGTCCGCGAAGGGGGCCGGGAGGCGGAGGCGACGGCGAGGCGCCCGGCGCAGCCTGATGATGAACTCGCAGGGGTCGTCCATGAGATGAACCGCCGGGGGAAACGGAGCCGCCGGCGGAGGCGAGGCCGGCGCGCCGTCCTGCCCGCCTCGAGCGCCTCGTCCCCGTCCACGGCCTCGTCCGCGACCTCGCCCCCTCCCCCTTCCCCTTACGGTTGGCTCCGCCGCCGCGGGTGCAAGGGGAGGAGGGGCTCGCTGCCTGGCAGCAACCCTTGCCGCCACCGAAGAAGGACCAGGGTTCCCTTTCTCCATGACAGCTGGGGAGAGGGGACCAGGGATCTAAGAGAAGGAAGGAGTGCGGACCCTCGTCATCCCCTTCCGCTCCTTATAAAGGGGCGGAGTGGGGGCTCGGCCGCCCCGCCCAACCAATCAAAGCAGAGGAAGGGCAGGCGACGGGGCCGACCCTCTACTTTGACCCGCATCGGCCCGGCTTCCTGCCTCCACCACCGCGACCCCAAGCGCATGGAGGACGCGTGGCGGGCGAGCAAGGCCGAAGCGACTGATGAGGCGACCTCTCTCCCCCCACTCGAAAGTGGGGGCGGACGTTTCGCTTCTCCAAATAAAAGAGATCGTGCCCGACGTGACGCATGCCTGCGGGCCTCAAGCCCCGCGCACGCCACCCACGTCACGCACGCCTCGCACGCCTCGCCTCGCCCACGACGCCGCGATAAGCGCGCGCCACTTGGGGAGGGCGCGACGAGCACGGAGTTAAGGAGCAGCGCAACCCAGGCCACGCGTGCCCGTGCACTGTTAGGGCCTGGCCCAACAACGCTCGGCACCGTGTATGGCCCAGACCCGGGGGCTCCTGTCGGTGTACAAAGTAGGGGTACCTTAGTACCCCGAACTTGTGCACGGGCAGTAGTAGCCTCCCGCGACAAAGGCTGCCAGGGGAGCGACAAGAGTCTCCACGGCCCTTTCCGGGCCAGACGAAGGCCAAGTGATCGAGCCTAGAAGACCAAGCCCCGGCAAGAGGAGCTTGCCGGGTCGAGAAGGCAAGGTCCGGCAAGAGGAGCTTGCCGGGCCAAGGCGACAAGGCCCCGGCAAGAGGAGCTTGCCGGGACGACTAAGCCGAAGCACCAAGGCCCCGGCGGGAGGAGCTCGCCGGGACGGCCAAGCCAAGACACCCCAAGAGAAGCCCGCCGCGGCGCGCTGCGCGCCCCGGCAAGGCCTGGCGAGCGGCAAGCTCCCAGGTGCGGCAAGGCAACTACCGCGGCAAGCCACTTGCCGCGGCAAACCACCACATCAGGCCCGCGCTCCAGCTCACCTGCCCACGCGTCGCCCTGGGGCTTCCCCGGAGGCACGTGGCAGGGCGCCGCGCAACCTGAGACGCGCGGTGGCATGCGACGTTGGCAGAATCGCCCCCGTGGCGAGCGGAGGCGCTCCTAACAGTCCGCCTCGGCACTGTTCAGGCGATCCAGACGGGCATTTAATGCCTTTGTCTCCCGCCGTCAGAGTTAGGTGCAATAGCACTGTGCGGCCACTATTCACACAATCCCTTGCCATTTTTACCCTCACCTGCGTCGCTCCCTGTGGGAAACCCCTTGGCATATAAAAGGAGGCCCATGCGCACGTAGAAGGGGGATCGGACCCAATAGGCCCTCGCCTACGTCCAGCTCCAACTTACTGTAGCTTCTTGCGCTTCAGAGCAAGAACCCGAATCAACCAGACATGCAGCAGTAGGGTTTTACGCATCCATGCGGTCCGAAGCTGGGTAAAATCGTTGTGTGTGTGTGTCACCTCGATCTGCTCTTTGTGCATCCTCCGCCCCCGCCGAACCGACAAGGGGCTCCGTCCCCATAGGTGCTCGTGGAGGCCAGATATCCCCCCGACACCGTCCAATATGGTATTCCATGGGGTGGTACCTGGTAAGTCAGCATATCCTGTTGGCAAGATAGCTCTGGAAGTGGCCTTTGGAGATGATCGGTCAGACACTTTGACTTTTGAGGTGGTAAAGATCCAAAGCCCTATCACGCCCTGTTTGGGCAGCCGGCTTACGCCAAGTTTATGGCACGGCCCTGTTATGTGTATTTGCAGCTCAAGATGCCGGGTCACAAGGGGACAAAAACGGTTCATGGAAGCCATAAAATCGCTTTGGAATGTGAAGAAGGTGATGCTACCTACGCAGAGTCGGTTTGTGCCACGGAGGAGCTGAAGTATTACAAGGACAATGTTGATCTGGCAGACATGACTCCGATGAAGAAGCCAACTACGGAGCAAGATCCGGCCCTGAAGTTCAAATCGACCGCTAAGACTAAGCTTGTGGACTTCGTACTTGGCGATTCGTCCAAGCAGTTCAGCATCAGTACCAATTTGGATCCGAAATAGGAAAGCACGCTCATCGAGTTCATCCGTGAGAATCGGGACATTTTTGCATGGAAGCCTTCTGACATGCCAGGTGTACCGAGGCAACTCGCTGAGCACACTCTTAATGTGGATCCTAAGTACAAACCGGTGAAACAGTTCCTCCGCCGGTTTAACAAAGAAAGGCACAAAGCTATTGGAGAAGAGGTGGCCAGGCTCTTAGCAGCTGCCTTTATTGTTGAAGTTTTCCATCCTGAATGGCTAGCTAATCCGGTGCTGGTCCTTAAGAAAAATGGTACCTGGCGCATGTGTGTGGATTACACAGATCTTAACAAGGCTTGTCCAGCAGATCCTTTTGCCCTCCCCCGTATTGATCAAATTATTGATGCCACGGCGGGTTGTGAGCGTTTGACTTTTTTGGATGCATATTCTGGTTATCATCAAATCAAGATGGCAGTTAAGGACCAGGAGAAGACGGCGTTCATAACTCCCTTTGGATCCTTCTACTATGTATCTAGGGGGAATTTTGTTTTTGCCACTCTAGATTTTGCCAATTTTCCTTATGCCACTCTAGATTTTGACATTTCACTTTTGCCACTCTTAGTTTTTGATAATTATCACAATTGCCATTCTGGTGGCAAAAGAAAAAATTTCAGAGTTGCAATTGTGATACATTTCAAAAACTAAGAGTGGCAAAAATGAAATAAAATTACTTAGCTTTTGCCACAAAATGGTAATTTTGATAATTGTCAAAAGCTATGTGTGGCAAAAGTGAAAAGTCAAAATCTAGAATGGCATAAGGAAAATTGGCAAAATCTAGAGTGGCAAAAACAAAATTTTCCCATGTATCTATGCCCTTTGGGCTCAAGAGTGCACAGGCAACTTACCAACGGTGTGTGCAGAATTGCCTTCATAAACAGTTTGGCCGTAATGTACACACGTATGTGGATGATATTGTGGTTAAGTCAAGGGAGAAGGAGACTCTGGTTGACGATTTGAAGGAAACTTTTGATAACCTGAGGACATACAAGATGATGCTCAACCCGGCCAAGTTTGTCTTTGGTGTACCGGCATGCAAGTTATTGGGTTTTCTGGTGTCCAATAGGGGAATTGAGGCTAATCTGGAGAAGATCACAGCAATCACCTCCCTGGCTAAGCCAAAGTGTATCAATGATGTCCAACGCTTGGCAGGCCGGATTGCCGCATTGAGCCGGTTTATCAGCCGCCTTGGTGAGAAGGCGATCCCTTTGTATCAGATGTTGAAGAAGACGTATCAATTCGTTTGGAGTTCTGCTGCTGATAAAGCGTTTGAGGATTTAAAGCGGCAGTTGGCCAATCTGCCTGTGCTTGCCGCTCCAATTGATAAGGAGCCGTTACTGCTATATGTCGCCGCCAATGCTCATGCGGTCAGTGTGGCTATTGTGGTGGAACGGAAGGAAACAGGCAAGGAGCATCCGGTTCAGCGTCCGGTTTACTATATCAGCGAAGTACTCATTGAGTCCAAGCAAAGGTATCCGCATTGGCAGAAGCTGGTATATGGAGTTTTTATGGCAAGCAGGAAGCTTAAGCGGTATTTCCAAGGACACCCCATCACAGTGGTCAGTTCCGCTCCCTTGGGAGATATAATCCAGAACCGGGAAGCGACTAGCCGGATTGCCAAGTGGGCTATAGAGCTTGGGCCACACGGATTGGAATACGTGCCTCGGACGGCGGTCAAGTCCCAAGCACTTGTCGATTTCATCAATGATTGGACAGAACTGCAAACACCTGAAGAGAAGCCGGATCACACATATTGGACTATCCATTTTGATGGGTCTAGGCAATTGGAGGGCTCGGGGGCTGGAGTCGTGTTAACTTCCCCACGAGGTGATAAGTTTTGTTACGTTCTCCGCTTAATGTTCCCTTGTACTAACAATGCAGCTGAGTATGAAGCCTTACTCCATGGTCTCTAAATGGCTAAGGAGATGAATCTAAGCCGAGTTAAGTGCTTCGGTGACTCAGACCTGGTGGCTCAGTAGGTGTCTGGCACTTGGGATACCAAGGACCCACTCATGGCAGCATATCGTCGTGAGGTGGATGTTGTTGCAGGTCACTTCAAGGGTTATCAGGTGGACCACGTGGACCGCTGAAAGAATGAAGCGGCGGACACTTTAAGCCGGTTGGGCTCTCAACGCAAACTGGTCCCGCCCAATGTTTTCCTAGATGTGCTGCACAACCCGTCGGTCAAGCTCCCTGGTGAAGAGGATTTGGCTATTCCTGATCCGGAGGCTCAATTGGTAGTAGCCCTTCATGTCATTCCGGATTGGACGCTTCCTTACCTTGCGTACTTGAACCGGGGCGAGTTACCATAGGATGAGACTTTGGCCCGGCAGATAATCCGGCGATCCAAATCCATGACTATTGTCAATGGCGAGTTGCATCATTGCAGTGTATCAGGGGCGTTTCAATGCTGTGTGTCCTCTGAAGAAGGATGTGAAATCTTGCGTGAGATCCACGAAGGAGATTGTGGTCACCACGCCGGGTCAAAATCTTTGGTGGCTAAAGCGTTTCGCCACAGATTCTATTGGTTGACTGCTCATGCCGATGCGGAAGATCTGGTCAGACGATGTGACAGTTGCCAAAAGTTCTCAAGACGTGCTCATGTGCCGGCTCAAGAATTGAGAATGATTCCAATCACTTGGCCGTTTGCGACTTGGGGCTAGATATGGTTGGGCCTTTCAAAAGGTCCAAGGACAAGAAAACCCACCTTCTGGTGGCGGTTGACAAGTTTACAAAGTGGGTGGAGGCAAAACCCGTTAGCAAGTGTGATGCGGCCACGACGGTTCAATTCATGAAAAAGGTGATTTTCCAGTTTGGTTTTCCACATAGCATCATTACTGATAATGGTACCAACTTGTCCAAGGGTGCTATGAAGGAGCTCTGTCAACGTGAGCACATCCGGCTTGATGTTTCATCAGTGGCTCACCCCTAGTTCAATGGTCAAGCAGAGAGGGCTAATCAAGAGATCTTGCGAGATATCAAGCCCCGGCTTATGGTTCCTTTGCAACGAACGCCGGGTTGGTGGGTTGAAGAATTACCATCTGTATTATGGAGCATTAACACCACACCCAACAGATCAACCGGATATACGATGTTCTTCATGGTCTATGGAGCGGAGGCGGTTCTCCCAAGTGACATACGTCATGATTCACCTCGTGTAGCGGCTTATGTTGAAGCGGACAACGAGGTAGCACGGCAAGATGCTTTGGACTTATTGGATGAAGAGCGACACATAGCGACCGCCCGTTTGGCGATTTACCAGCAAGATCTCCGTCGCTATCACAGTCGCCTAGTCAGAACCAGAACCTTTCAAGAAGGAGATTTGGTACTTCGGCTCATCCAAGACCAGACTGATATGCACAAGTTATCCCCACTTTGGGAAGGACCTTTCGGGTCAGCAAGAATCTGCACAACAGGTCGTACTATCTGATCGAAATTCGAGAGCATAAAGACTCACGTACATCAGAGGAGGAGACCAACAGGTCGTGGAACATAGCTCATCTTCGGCCTTACTACACCTGAGCCATTGGCTCTACTTATGTACATATTACGACAATGTATATATTATGATTAATACAATAAACCGGAGCCTTAGCTAAAGCGGGGTATCTGTTTTCTTTTACATCTTGTGTGTTTACATGGAGTTGTTCTGTCTTAAAGCGGCCTCTGGTTTACACCTTGAGTTAGCTTCCCAAAGCTTCATGTTATATCACTTGGAGGCTTGGTCGTGTCCGAACCAATGCAACACCTTTTGATGGGCGAAAGCCACCAGATCACTTGGGGACTTGGTCACGTCTGAACCAGTCACGCCTCTTGATCGGCCTAAGGCCACAGAATCACTTGGGGGCTTGGTCGAACCCGAACCATCGCCACGCCTCTTGTTCGGCATAATGCCACAGTTTCATTTGGGGACCTAGCTGACTTGAACCATAGCTACTCCCATCGGGGGCTTGGTCATGTCCGACCATGGTAACGCCACTTGATCGACTCAATAGCCTCTTTTTGGAAATGGCCTTATCATTGCCTTTGCTTGAAATTTTCTTTGATAAATATCTCTTTTTTGTTGCGTTTTTAAACCGACAAATTTTTTTAGCCGGTTCAACTATCAATTGATGGAACACGGTCCAATTTTTATCCGGAGACTATTTGCCCGGTTTGATTTTTTGTTAACATCCTATTACGGAGTAACACGGTGTTTATCATAACCCGGCACGGTTTACATGGTAAACCGGCATTATATATATAGGAGCTGCTATCTCCTCCAACAGTGTGGGTTTATAAACATCCGCTTCAAGATTGGCCAAGCCAACTTCATGCCCAACGATGGAAGGTATTATGTATCACAAAGATTTGATCATATGATTAAATTTCAGATATTTTGATATGCAGACATCATAATCTGCCTGACGGTACAACCGCGGTGGCACTTTAAGATTTTTTGAATGCAGAAAATACTTTGGAAATTTCATCACCCAAAGGAAGCACAAGTTGCAGTACTTATGCACGAAGGCATATCAAAATCAAGAGTATCGGCTAGCCTATTACAAGGCAACACGGTGCCCAAATAAGATCATTGTTTTATCGCAGAACACAAAGGAAAAGTAGTTTAAACCGGCTTCCGGTTCAAGCTTGGTCATCTACCTGGCCTGATGGCTATGGGTCATCCCGTGTTGCTTCAACCTCTGCTTCTCTACCCAGCGGCTGGAAATCAACAGTTGTCCAGTCGATTCCCATTAATGCTTGAAAGACAGCTTCATCATGGATCAGCAACGACGGTTAAATATCGGGAGTGTAAGTATGCTGATGGATTGGAGGGATAAGATTTTCCGCTTCAGGAATTGGTGCGGCTACTCGTTTGTTTTGGTCATCATATTGTGCTTGATAATGAGACAAGTCTGCCTCTTCAACCAATTGAAAAGCTAGAGGACGCACCTCCCGGTTTATTGCTCGTTGATCCGCTTCACTAAACTCTGACCCGTCTTCCTTCAAGCTGGGATAGCCCTGATCTGCTTCAACAGGGTCAAAATCCGGTACCCACGCTTTTGCCCAGATTAAGGCATTGATAGCACCGGTTCGAGCAGCAGATTTCTTCAGCTCTTCAACCCGGGCAGGAAGCATCAACAGCCTCTTAAGAGTGTCCTGAATCAAAGTGGGCGCCGGGTTGTTGTGAGACGCAGTAGAGATGATCCGCTGCGCTCCAGTATACAGTTGCTCGATCAATGTGTAGGCGGCTTTCAATTTCTTCCGCACATCTGACCCCAAGTGACTAATGCGTGTACCTGTAACATTACAAAGGATTAGGAAGCCGGCCAACACATAAGAAGGCCGAGTTACTCCAGATATCAAGAAAGCTTATCAAAGACTCCGGATTTTTCAGTGGCCCAATCCGCCCGATCCTTCTTGAATCCCTCCTTAAGCTATTCCATGGCATTTAAAGCGCTGGTTAATTCCTCTTTTGCTTTGGAGGTTTCATCTTGTTGGCACTTCAGATTTTCGTGCAGATCAGCGATTTGGCCTTCTCTTTTGTTCAGTTCATCCTGCATGTACACAATTCTACGATTCAGATGACAGTACAAGAATTGAAGTACCAACCACATAAACATGTTATGCCCTTGGTACTTGGGGGCTAATGCATATTTTCTATTCATCCTAAAATTATGTCGAAAAGTCCCAAGCTCAATACAAGTATTCAACTTGGCACTTGGGGGCTAATGGCTATTTGCTCAATGAGTACTTATGCTACACCCTTTATTACCTAAAGTCCCGATTTAACTACACTAAAGTTGAACCGGCCCTTGGGGGCTACATCAGCATATTTAGAAACATTGAAGTTTTCATTGACAGGTCCCGGTTTGAACGGAGATCCTAAACCGGCCCTTAGGGGCTAGGAGAATTGACAAGATTGAAACATACAAACTAAAAAAGTATATGGAAGTTACCTCATATTTGTCTTTCATCATGTTAACCAGACCGGCTTCAGAATCACGGCCGGTATACAGCCGGTTCAGATAACCGGAATGGAGGCCTTGGGCGTTCAGAGCAGCATAAGTCGCCAGATCAGCATTGCATTTTCCTTTGCCAATAGCAGCAAATTCTTCTTTAGCAGTATGTTTGGATAAATCAACATGATTGCCTGGCTCTGTACAGCCAATGCCAGTAATAATAGCTTCATCATCCTTGGCATCACCGGTTTGCACTGGGGCCGTCGGTTTATCAGCAGGCTTGGAAGGACTGGTGGATTTCTCAATCCGGATGGAGCTTGTGGGCTGATCAGCAGGACCGGATGCGTCAACATGTCTCTCTTCAGCAATAAAGTCATCGTCTTGCGGTGGTGGGTCGTTTGGCACATCCTCACGGATGGCCGCTTCAGGACCTGGTGTTCTGTCCATTTCCGGTTCAGCCTCTTCTTCAGCCGCTTTGTCCAGGCGAGCCTTCTTGATGGGCCTAGGCTTGGCCCTGAAAGAAATAAAATGATCTATAGAACATATGTTATAGTGTAATGCATCAGAAACGTCGTAAGAAATATGACTCACCCAAGCACCATTTTGAGCGGTGGCATCTGGGTGGCTGATGACTCGCCAGACGATGAATGGGAGGTGCCCTGGTAATCGGAGTCAGACAGATTAAGAGGTTGACGAAAACAACCCGCTTTAGGACAAGCATTGACAAGAGAGTTAGAGACCTTTGAACGGCGTTTCCGAACCGGACTGTTTGGTAAACCGGCGGAGGTGACTACCTGGCCGCTGTGCCGGGTTGTGCGACGGGCTTCATGCTGTTGTGTCTTCATAAGAAAATTTGGATCCAAATAAGCAAGAGTATGAGAAAATTTAATTTTCCGGTTTGCCCGATGGATTTTTTGTGAAGGTAAAGGGCTTGAGTCGGAGGACAGAGTGATTACCTCTACAATGTCAGCCTGACTGCCTTCCGCATCATCCTGACAATGGTCATTATCAATAAGACGTGTGAAAAATAATCCAAGTGAATCAAGCTCTACTTCAAGGTCCGGGTTACCCACATCATCGTCAACTGCCGGATCAGAAGATGCAGTGGTTTTCTTCCTGTTTGCTGGCCTCTTAACAACTCTGGTCTTAGGCCGGGTTGGCCTCTCCGGTTTCTCTGGCTTCTCTGGATTCTCCTGTGGAAGTTTTTTGCTCCAAAACGGATCATCACCCTGTTTAAAAAATGTTGATGTTAAGTAATTGGTAAATTGAGCAAGGACAGATTAAATACAAAGTAAAGTATGAATCTTACAGCTGGCGGTTTGTTGGTGCACAAAAGGGAAGCAAGCCGGTTCGAGCACAGACGGCCTCCGGTTCGTTCAATATCTTCTTCACAGCTTCAGTGACTTCTTCGTCTGTGAGCTGGATGTCAATGTGTCGCAGCGGGTCGCTGGCACTGCCAGTATACTCGCACATCAAACCGGAGCGCTGGCTGAGGGGCAGTATGCTCCAAGATATCCAACAGCGAGCAAGGTCAACCCCTATTAAACCGTTAGCCATAAAGGCCCTGAGCTTGGATAATTGAGGAGAATAGGCGCTTCTCTCTTTGGCAGTCAACCTTTATGGAAAGGGATGCGTGTTGCTAAGCCGTTCTGGACGGTAACCCGGTAAAGGATTTTCATCAGAAGGAGAGGTATCTTTACAGTAGGACCATGTTTTATTCCACTCTTTGGGATGACTGTGCAGTTTGGCGTGAGGATAAGTGACCTCCTTTCTCTTTTGGATCGCCATACCACCTAACTCCGTGTTGGCACCGTCAGTAAATTAAGTACGGCGGTTTAAATGGAAGCAGTCTCTGAACAGTTCAACTGTGGGCTCCTCTTGAAAGAATACCTCACAGAGCACTTGGAAGTGACATATGTTGGTTACAGAGTTTGGCCCAATGTCTTGCGAATGGAGTTGGAAATTAGCTAGACATCCCGATAAAACTTTGAACCGGGAGGATCGAAGCCCCGGGCTAGATGATCCGCGAAAACAACAACCTCTCCCTCTTGGGGCTTGGGAGGACATTCTGTATCGGGGACCCTCCAATGAATAACCTTTTTACTGCTCAAAGCGCCAGTTATGACTAAGTTGTTCAGCTGAGTCTCGGTCAAGCGAGAGGGAACCCAGTTGCACTCATACACTTGTTTGGCCATGACGCGATCTACAAAGGCAGCAATTCCGGTTCAATAATATGTTGGATAAATATGCACTGATGCATATATTGTTAACCCGGAGGCAGCTATTTCTAAACCGGAGTTTTGTGAAGCGGCAGTGTCTGGCTAAGGAACTCTGGCGGTTCAACAAGGGGACTAATGATATATACCTGTTTGGTAATTTTTTATACAGAGTTAAACCGCCCGATCTAAACGTGGAGACAGTTGAGATTGCGGATAAATAAGTAGGCAGAAACAGGTTTCATAAGATTCTTTTACAGTATTGGATCTAAAGCATGTTCAGAAAATCAGAAGAATATTCAAAGGTTCAAAACTGAATAGTACTGAATCAATGGGCAGAGATATAGGTGGATCTACGGTCTTGAGGCATGAGACTGAAGGCGGATGCTAAGAACTACCGCTACACAGAGCAAGGATTCACATATGCATCTAGGAACTATCGTATGAACACGAAGCAGGCGATGAACACTAAGAAGAACAGGAAACCCTAGAATAGATCTGTGTTGAAAAGGACAGAAGACTTACAGGAGGTGAGGAAGACGCGGAAGATCGCCGCGGTTCTTTGGTGCGCTCAGGTTGGTGCAGCGGCCAAGGTCGATGCAGAAGTTGACGGCGGCGGCGGAGCTCCGAGACTGGGCGGCTCGAGGAAGACGAAGCAGAGGGGCACGGAAGGGAAGAAAGGATAATGACCCTTCGGTCCTGTTTATAAGGAAAGGGATATGTGACAAGCGCGAGAATCAAGGTGCCACGAGTTTGGAAACGGAGCTGTCGCCTCGATTGTCGCAGATCTATTAAACGAAAAAGGTATCATGGATAGTGTCTTTATGACAGGTGACGTCACTCCGGTTTACAACGGCCAGAGAAGGTGATATCATGGCGGTTCAACAATTACAAGAAGATGTTGAAGATGAAGATTTTTTGCTAAGGATCGACATGAACCTGTTCAAATCAATCTGGGGCCTAATGTTGGGGATATTACTACTGGGAGTAAACCGGCCTACCTGAGCTGGGTTAACTTCTCCAATAGTTAAGTATGTTAAAGCCCAAGAAGGCAGATGAGGGCCTAAGGCCCATAGTCGGTTTAAACCTTGTAGCCGTAAACCGGCGTTGATATGTAAACTTGCATTGTAAGTTAGGAGTAAGTAGAGACCAATCCGGACACGTCTATGAGCCGATGTTGGGACTCTGTAAACTGACTGGCGTCACCCATGTATATAAGGGGACGACCCGGCGGCGGTTCAAGGACAACAGACAACAACTCGAGACTTAGGCGAAGCTTGTTTGCTCCCTAGTCATGGAAACCCCATCAATTCCATCACAACTAGACGTAGGCTTTTACCTTCATCGAAGGGGCCGAACTAGTATAAAACCCTCATGCATCCCTGTGTCTGCTTTAACCCCTTCAAGCTAACCCGTTCTGATGGCTCCACGACTAAGTCTTTCATGAGGACATCTGCCGTGACAAAACCACGACACTTGGCGTGGATGGAAAGCTTGGCGATACGGATATGTAGATCTCCTTCCGTTGTAACCAACTCTATGTTACACTAACCCTCTCCGGTGTCTATATAAACCTAAGGGTTTTAGTCCGTAGGACGAACAACAATCATACCATAGGCTAGCTTCTAGGGTTTAGCCTCCTTGATCTCGTGGTAGATCTACTCTTGTACTATCCATATCATCAATATTAATCAAGCAGGAGTAGGGTTTTACCTCCATCGAGAGGGCCCGAACCTGGGTAAAAACATCGTGTCCCTTGTCTCCTGTTACCATCCGCCTAGACGCACAGTTCGGGACCCCCTACCCGAGATCCGCCGGTTTTGACACCGACAGTATCAATCTTGGACATTTTTATATGTAATTATATATAATTTTTTGGGACTAACCTATTAACTTAGTGCGAAGTGCCAATTGCTATGCTTTGCCAGTTTTTGGTTTTCCAAGAGATCAGTCCCAAACGATGTCCAAATGCCACGAAACTTTTTGACGATTTTTTTCGGGACATAAGAGACACTATAGAAGCTTCAGGAGGAGGCCAGAAGGCGAAGGAGGTGACCACGAGCCACCAGGGTGCGTCCAGGGGGTAGGCGCACCCTTGTGCTTCGTGGGCCCCTTTTTCCTCCGTTTGACCTAATTTTGACTCTATAAATTCTCTAAAATCGGGAAACCAATAGAGAGATCCACCCAATATGTGAGTAGTTTACCATAGATCTACGGGTCCATAGCTAGTAGCTAGATGGCTTCTTCTCTCCCTTTGATCTTCAATACAATGTTTTCCTCGATGTTCTTGGAGATCTATTCAATGTAATCCTTTTTACGGTGTATTTGTTGGGATCCGATGAAGTGTGGGTTTATGATCATATTATCTGCGAATATTACTTGAGTCTTCTCTGAACTCTTTTATGCATGATTGTTAAACTACAAAAAAAAGACAGATCCATGATATTTTGGCCCAAACGAAATTTTCTCTATCATGCTTATGACACTTCTATGATGATAATTGTGACAAAACCTGGTATCATCATAGATGTGGTGGGATCCTACTTCTATGACAAAATATCATGACAGAAAATGAGATTTACATCCTGGGAGGGCCAAGGACGCACCTGCATGACATTCTTTGGGCCGTCCATGACAGAAAAATTGTGGTAGAAGCGAGCGCGAGGAAAATTCTAGGGAGCTCCCAGTTACCGTGGGTGGTCGGGGCCGAGCGATGCGCATTTCTCTCGTATACGTACGCGCGTGTGTGCGAGGCGTTGGGCTCTAACTGAACCCGAGCTAGGCGTTCGCTTACTGAACCTGAGCGATTGCACTAGCCAGGTTACTGAACCCGAGCGATCGTTTCCTTGCTGTTAACTGAACCCGAGCGATTCCTTTGCTACTGCTACTAACAGAACTCGAGCGATCAATCGCTGCTGCTGCTTACTGAATCCAATCCTACCTGCTGCCTCTTGATGAACAGTGAATGTGGGGGTTAGTTGAACGAGTCGAGACGTAAGTGGTTGGGGTTGGATGAACAGTTCTAGGTGGGGGTTGGATGAACAGGACCCATGGTAGTACGTAGGCCGTTGTCGCTGGTAGAACAAGACCCAAAGAGGAGGCCACCACAGCCGAGCTGGTTGGGGGTGGATGAACAGGACTCCATGGAGGGCTGGTTGAACAGTAGCCGGTGGAGGGCTGGATGAACAGTAGCCCGTGGATGAACAGTAGCTGGTGGAGGCAGGAGGAAGACGCGGTGGATGATCAGTGCAGGTGGAGGCTGAAGGAAGTCGACGGTGGGTGAACAGTAGCCTGTGGGGTCCCATTCTGCGGTACGCCACACCCCTCCCGATGAACATGACCACTGTTTCGACCATAACGCCCCAACACAAGTCCATTTCCTCCGTTTTGTGGTACGCCACACCCCTCTCGATGAACATGATACCGTTTCGACTGTAGCCGGTCAAACAGAAGGCCGTTTCCTTCATACTGCGGTATGCCAGACCCAGTTTCGGCTGTTCTGTCCAAGCTGGTTAGCTCCCGTTGAACAGGACACATTGCGACCCAGTCTGTTGCCTCCCGATGGACATGATGTTGTTTCTCCGTTCCGACCTAGCCTGTTGGCTTCTCGATGAACAGGACGCTGTTGCTGCCGTCCGTTGCCTCTCCATGTACATGAGCCCTGGCTGTACGCATGCACGAGTAGGCATTCGAGACCACGCCCATATGTATGTACGTGGCCGCATTTTTTGGCATGTGACTGTATGTACGTGTACGCGGTTTAAAGGGGCCGCCTGAACTGCTACGTCGGGGGCTCTACTACTACACGTGTCGCTGTTTTCTCGGCCATGGTTCATCATTGTAGAGAGACCGACCGACCAGTATGTACGTACACGTTCGCGATCAGAATGACAACGCTACATACGCTTCGACTAGGTGGGTCTCGACTGTTAGGGAGGATAAGGAGGCACTTCCTTGCATGAGAAGTTATTGATGGTGCGTCCGAGATGTCAGGGGAGGATTCATTTTTCCGCGCCTAATATGGAGGCACTTCCTTGCGTCCAAACAGATAGCTGGTGGGCCCAGCTGTCAGGGGAAACATTTTTTTTGCAAAATACAGAGGCCCTTCCGGTAGGTACTCGCTTTCAGGTGGAGGAATCATTATTTTGCGCGTAATAAGGAGGCCCTTCCTTTCTGCGGCCGTCGACCCAACTGGCAGCCTCTCCACGTACAGTCCTCTTCAGATGTAAGTCGTTCCTTGACCATGTTGACCATGCCGCGGCGAGAGCACCAAGGTAGTGGACGACGGCGAGGCCTAGGAAGGGAATGACCCGGAGCCGACAAAGATTTGACAGTTGTTTCCCGTGCGGAGGGGAGTACAAGGGTTTACTGGTTGGGCTGCAGCGTGAGGCGGCCATCGCAGGAGAATAACATGGGGTCTGGGTGAGTACAGGGATGGCCAAGCCAGCGATGGGAGTAGGGTGCGGCGGTGAGGTCTGCCGGCAGCAGAGCCGGCCATGGGAGGCAGGAGCAGGCGACAAGACCGATGCTGGTTTGGGCAGCTAGAGCAAGAAGACCAGAGGTTGAAGAAGCACTACACCGTTGGATGGACATCGTACGGTCACTGAGTTAGAATCGTTCATATTAACTTAGTTGGCCCACAAGTCAGCCTCCAACTATGGTGGGTCCCAGCTAGCAGGGGGAGTATTCATTTTTTGTGCGTAATAAGGAGGCTCTTCCTTGCGTGCGAAGATATAGTTGGCGGGTCCGAGCTGTCAGTGGGAGGAGCGTTTTTTTTCGCGAAATATAGAGGCCCTTCCGGTTGGTCCCTGCTGTAAGGGTGGAGGAATCATTATTTTGCGAGTAATAAGCAGGCACTTCCTTCCGTGTGGTTGTGGAGCTAGCTGTCAGCCTCTCCATGTACAACCCTCTTCCAATGGAACTCATTCCTTGACCATCTTGACCACACCGCACCGAGAGCACCAGGGTGGTGGACGACAGCGAGGCCTAGGAAGGGAACGACACAGAGCCACTCGACAGTTGTTTCCCACGCAGAGGGGAGTACGAGGTTTGCAGGTTCGTCTGCCATCACCCGAGAATAACAACAGGTGTGGCGGAGTAGAGGGATGGCCAGGCCAGTGATGGGAGTGGGGTGGAGCGGTGAGGCATGCGTGGCAGAACAACCTGCCACGGGAGGAGGGAGCAGGCAGTCCCGCCGGCGCTAGTTTGAGCGGCTGGACTAGGAAGACCAGAGATTGAAGAAGCATGATGGCCATTAGATGGACATCCAACAGTAACTGCTCTCGTGTGTTTACTAAGTTGTCAAGGCCTTGCCTGCGTGTCAACCTTTTTTAGGAAAGCGTACATGTCAACCTAGTAGGCCCGCAAGCCAACCTCAAATATGTGGAAAACAACATACAACCCATCTGCCATTATTGCTAATAAATGTATAGCCCATTGGCTAATTCTTAAGGATTCATTTGAAGCCCATATTCCATATTATGGCCACGGTTAAAAGTTCAATCAAATTTTCATATTTCGGTGCGGTCCAAACTTTTTTAATCTTGAAATTTTGAACGACGTTCAAACTAATTTAAAAACAATACATTCATATCAATTTAAAATCCAACATAATTTTCCCCAGAAAAAACAACAATTAAATTCGAATGTCAAAATAAAAAAACATATTTGAAACTAATTGTCGGTTTTGCTGTGCTTTTACAATTTACATCCCATTTCTTACTACTTCATTTTCTATGCAAGCGAATACATTGCTCTCGTCTTGAAAGATTTGTAGCCCAGGCTGGGCTGAGAAAGGAAGTAGGCCTCCATTGGGTATTTCTTTCAAAAAAAGTAGAGCTGGTGTTGGGGATGTTGCTATCCGGGGGAGAACCGGCCTGCAGGGCCCGGGTTACCTCCGTCAACAGACCCGAGATGTTAAAACCCAAGGAGAGATAGAAGGGCCTAAGGCCCATAATCGGTTTAAAGGTTTATGGTGTAAACCGGCCTGATGTAAACTTGTATTGTAAGTTAGGAATAGAGAGACCGACCCGGGCACGTTTATAAGCCGGAGGTTGGGACTTTGCAAACCGACGGGCGTCACCCGTGTATATAAGGGGATGACCCGGCGGCGGTTTGAGGACAGAGAACAAGAACTCGAGGTTTAGGCGAAGCTTATCGCTCCCTAAGCCCTCGAAACCCATCAATCCCATCACAACTAGACGTAGGCTTTTACCTTCATCGAAGGGGCCGAACTAGTATAAAAACCGTGTCCTCGTGTCCACTTTTAACCCCTTCAAGCTAACCCGTTGCGATGGCTCCACGACTAAGTCCTCTCACTAGGACATCTGCCGTGACAAATCCACGACAGTTGGCGCCCACCGTGGGGCTATCGCGAGATGGTTTCAGGTTCTTGGAGGGCCGCTTTGAAGGACTCGAGGGTTACGCTGTGGGACGGATGACCAAGAGCCGCCGCGGAAAACTCTACATCGACAGCACAGGCTGGGGCCCCGACGCCGGCTCGATCGAGTACGGGTACCGGGTCCCCTTTGGCGGCATCCATGTTTTCATCGGCAAGATCGGAGAACCGGGCCCCGAGTTAGGCGTCTGCGCCGACCTCATCGAGACAGCTCAGTGCACGAGATCGACCCTGGCTAAACCGACCAGGAAGCACGCCTTCGTGGGAGTCATCCACGGGGGAAGCTACGAGGAAGGATCCGAATCTGGTGACGAAACCGCCATCTACTCTGGCGATGAAACGTCGACCGGGGAGACCGAATCTCTTTACCAGCTACAAGATGATCGGGTTGGGGGCGGCTCCGATGGCAACAGTATACCGGACCCCTCTGATCTGCCCTATCGGGTTGGGATCTTCATGGCTGGGACACAGGCGGTGCCACGATCATCAACTGCAGCAGCAGCGATCTCCGGATCGGCAGCAGCAACGGCTGCGCGGGCAGGAGGCCCAACGGGTTCACCAGCCCAAATTTTGTCAGACCTGTTTGACGCACTAGCAGCGCTCATGGCGGAAGCCAACCCGGTGGATCAGGAGGTTCACAATGCTGAGATTGCCAAAGTGAGAGAGCAGATCACTCGGGCTAAAGCGGAGCTGGCAGCAGAAGAGATCAGGATGACGGCGGAGCGCGCCGCTTTAGATGCACAGGCTTACAGGCTCATGATGGTTCAGAAGGCGTCTCAGGAAGTCTTGAAAAGAAAATCCCGATCTCGGTTGCCCGCCGCCCTTGACGCTCGAAATCTCTTCAACACCCCGGGGGTAAACCGTGCGGAGGCGACAGCCGGCGCCCCGGTTCAGTACCGGGTAATAGACCTGCCTCGTCACAACACTGGTACACCACCGGCCATACCAACGCCGTCAGGTCATTATTCCAACCCGATGGATAACCTCGTCGCGGCGGCGGCTCGGTTGGAAGCCATTCCGATCGAAGGAGATTCACCGCAGGATGAAGAGACACGCCGGGTCAAGGAGCTCCTTAGGACCGCGCTGGCCCAGCAAGAAGCATATTCGCGAAGCCGTGATCGGATTCACTCCACCCCTCGCCCCAGCGGGAGCTATAGTAGGCGCGTGGAGGAGCCGGCCGTTTCAAGTAACGCCAGGCGTGAAGCGCTCCGCGGCAACAGTCCGGCGGGCGTTGACAATGCTCACGAGAATGTGGATCGCACCCGTGCACGGGAGGCCGGATTAGCAGTGCAGCATCAGGCTCGTCAGCTTACACCTATCTTCCCAGCAGCTACGGTTGAACCGGGGGTGGTTTCCAGTTCTTTGGGAGTACCGTGCCTTGTTCCCGCTTTGCGCAACGTACGCCTGCCCAAAGACTTCAAAGGCCCCCGCAAGGTACCAAACTACACGGCGGATCAGCCTCCGGAGACATGGGTGGAGAGCTATGAGATGGCTATGGAGATGCTGGACGTGGATGACACGGCGTGTGCCAAGTATTTTACTATGATGCTAGAAGGAACGGCCCGGACTTGGCTAAAGAGCTTACCGCCTAATTCAATTAGTTCGTGGGCCCAGTTGCGCGCCCGGTTTATCAAGAATTTCAAGGACACGTGCAAACAGCCAATGTCGATAGTTGACCTAGCAGCCTGTGTTCAGCAAGAAGGGGAATCAACTACCCATTGGGTACGGCGGGTATCAGAAGTTTTGCACTCGTCGGATCGCATCAACGCAGACACCGCCGTGGTGCTGTTGGAGAGCAACTGTCGGTTTGGCCCTTTGAAGCTAAAGCTGGGACGGATGAAGCGTGATTGTACAGATATAGGAACGCTCATGACCGCTTTAGTGAAGTATGCGGATTCGGACAGTACCAAGGATCCTGACTCTGGTGATGACAAAGCAGGGAAGGGAAAGAAGAATAGCAACACCAAGGGCCAGCAACATCGGCCGGCAGGTAATGGAGGCGGAGGTAAGCGTAAACCG
Source organism: Aegilops umbellulata (assembly GCA_032464435.1). NCBI lineage: Eukaryota > Viridiplantae > Streptophyta > Magnoliopsida > Poales > Poaceae > Aegilops > Aegilops umbellulata. The sequence continues at coordinate 6,885,717 of CP136059.1, forward strand.
GACGGGAGCATGGACTTGGTGGCCAGCACAAGTGCACAGGATAAAGGCCAGCGGCGTAAGGGGAAACAGCCAAGTTTTCGCGCACATCCCGGTCCTAACCCGGAGCGTTTGAATTTTTTCTTAAACCAGCCCTGTCCGAAGCACGGAACAAAGGAGGAACCAGCAGCCCATCTTTGGAAGGATTGTTATATCATGAAGGAATTCAAAAGATCAAACACTTTCCAATATGATCACAGCTCCGGCGGCGGTTCCGGTTCCGGATCAGGGTACGGTGGCGGAAATTCCGGTCCAGGGTTCCAGGGTAATCCGGGCGGACAGGTCAGCCAAAATAATCAAAATAATCAAAGTAATCAAAGTGGTTATCAGAGCAACCCGAAACAGTTGAGCGGTGGACAGTATCATGTTTTTACTACAAGCTTGGATAAACGGGATAGAAAGCTTCAGAGGCGAGCAGTCAGTGCTATTGAACCGGCCACGCCTCACTATCTGCGCTGGTCAGAACAGCCTATCATATGGAGCCGAGAGGATCACCCTCCCAGGGTTTATAATCCGGGTCAGTTAGCGTTGGTGGTGGCGCCTCAGGTGGGAGGTTATAAGCTCACTAAGGTGCTCATGGACGGAGGGAGCAGCATTAACATCTTGTATTACGAGACCTTCCGTCGTATGGGACTGGTAGATAAGGATCTCAAACCGACCAATACAGTGTTCCACGGGGTGGTGCCTGGCAAATCTGCATATCCGGTTGGTAAGATAGCCCTTGAAGTGGTATTTGGCGATAGTCACGATTCCAGATCAGAGACGCTGACGTTCGAAGTGGTTAAAATCCAAAGTCCGTACCACGCTTTGTTCGGACGGCCAGCTTATGCAAAATTTATGGCACGGCCCTGCTACGTGTATCTGCAACTTAAGATGCCAGGTAACAAGGGCACTATAACGGTTCATGGGAGCCGTCGAATCGCTTTGGAATGCGAGGAAGGAGATGCGACTTATGCAGAATCGGTTTGTGCTACGGAGGAGCTAAAGCAGTACAAAGACAGTGTTGATCCGGAGGATATGACTTCATTAAAAAAGCCAACTACGGACCACGATCCGGCCTTGAAGTTCAAGTCAGCGGCCGAAACTAAGCTTGTTGACTTCGTACCTGGCGATTCATCCAAGCAGTTCAGCATCAGTGCAAACTTGGATCCAAAATAGGAAAGCGCGCTCATCGAGTTCATCCGTGAGAATCGGGACATCTTTGCATGGAAGCCGTCTGACATGCCTGGTGTACCGAGGCAACTCGCTGAGCACACCCTTAATGTGGATCCTAAGTACAAGCCGGTAAAGCAGTTCTTACGGCGGTTTAACGAAGAAAGACGTAAAGCGATTGGTGAGGAAGTGGCCAGGCTCCTGGCAGCTGGTTTTATCATTGAGGTTTTTCATCCCGAATGGCTCGCTAATCCGGTGCTAGTTCTTAAGAAAAACGGCACCTGGCGCATGTGTGTGGACTACACAGACTTGAATAAAGCTTGCCCAGCAGATCCTTTTGCTCTCCCCCGGATTGATCAGATCATTGATGCTACGGCAGGTTGCGAGCGTTTAAGTTTTTTGGATGCCTATTCGGGTTATCATCAGATCAAGATGGCAGTTAAGGACCAGGAGAAGACAGCATTCATTACTCCCTTTGGAGCCTTCTGCTATGTGTCTATGCCCTTTGGGCTTAAGAGTGCGCAGGCTACTTATCAACGATGTGTGCAAAATTGCCTCCACGAGCAGATTGGTCGTAATGTGCATGCTTATGTGGATGATATTGTGGTCAAGTCACGAAAGAAGGAGACCCTGGTTGACGATTTGAAGGAGACTTTCGATAACTTGAGAGTGTACCAAATGATGCTCAACCCGGCTAAATGTGTTTTTGGTGTACCTGCAGGCAAGCTGTTGGGATTTTTAGTGTCCCATAGAGGAATTGAGGCCAATCCAGAAAAGATCACAGCCATCACCTCCCTGGCCAAACCAAAATGCATCAATGATGTTCAGCGCATGGCCGGGCGGATTGCAGCGTTAAGCCGGTTTATCAGTCGCCTTGGTGAAAAGGTGATCCCCTTGTATCAAATGCTCAAGAAGACGGATCAATTTGTCTGGAGTCCGGAGGCTGATAAAGCGTTTGAGGACTTGAAGCGACAGCTAGTCAATCCGCCAGTGTTAGCAGCCCCTGTAGATAAAGAGCCACTCCTGTTATATGTTGCAGCGAATGCCAGAGCGGTCAGTGTGGCGATGGTGGTAGAACGAAAGGAGGCTGGAAAGGAACATCCGGTTCAACGACCGGTTTACTATATCAGTGAAGTACTTATCGAGTCCAAACAAAGGTATCCGCATTGGCAGAAACTGGTATATGGCGTTTTTATGGCAAGCCGGAAGCTGAGGCAATATTTCCAAGGACACCCGATCACGGTGGTCAGTTCTGCTCCTTTGGGTGACATTATACAGAACCGGGAGGCGACCGGTCGGATTGCCAAGTGGGCTATCGAGCTCGGGCCGCACGATTTAAGGTACGTACCCCGAACGGCCATAAAGTCACAGGCACTTGTCGATTTCATAAACGATTGGACAGAGTTACAAGCGCCTGAGGAGAAGCCAGATAACACCTATTGGACCGTTCACTTTGACGGGTCAAGACAATTGGAAGGCTCGGGGGCTGGAGTCATTTTAACTTCCCCACGAGGAGATAAGTTTTGTTATGTCCTCCGTTTAATGTTCCCCTGTACAAATAATGCGGCGGAGTATGAAGCTTTGCTTCATGGTCTTCGGGTGGCTAAAGAGATGAATCTGAGCAGAGTTAGGTGCTTTGGTGATTCGGATCTGGTGGCTCAGCAGGTATCTGGCACCTGGGATTCTAAGGATCCGCTTATGGCTGCATACCGACGTGAAGTAGATATGGTGGCTGGGCATTTAAAAGGCTATCAAGTGGATCATGTGGACCGCAGAAAGAATGAGGCAGCGGACGCTTTAAGTCGCTTGGGCTCTCAGCGTAAACCGGTCCCACCCAATGTTTTCTTGGATGTATTATACCACCCATCGGTACAGCTGCCCGGTGAGCTGGAGTTGGCTGTTCCTGATCCGGAGGCTCAGTTAGTGGCGGCTCTCCACGCCACCCCGGATTGGACGCTCCCTTACCTGGCATATATGAACCGGGGTGAGTTGCCAGAGGATGAAAGCTTGGCTCGACAGATAGTACGACGGTCCAAGTCTATGACCATTTTCCAAGGAGAGTTACATCATCGCAGCGTGTCAGTAGCGCTGCAACGGTGCATATCCCCTAAGGAGGGGTGTGAGATATTACGAGAAATACATGAAGGGGATTGCGGCCACCACGCCGGTTCAAAATCATTGGTGGCTAAAGCGTTCCGCCACGGTTTCTACTGGTTAACTGCTCATGCTGATGCGGAAGACCTGGTCCGGTTATGTGATGGTTGCCAGAAATTTTCCAGACGAGCGCACATACCGGCTCAAGAATTGAGGATGATTCCAATCACTTGGCCGTTCGCGACTTGGGGGCTTGATATGGTTGGGCCTTTTAAGCGTTCCAAAGATAAGAAGACCCACCTACTGGTGGCGGTTGACAAATTTACAAAATGGGTGGAGGCCGAACCTGTCAGTAAGTGTGATGCGGCCACGGCGGTTCGGTTTATAAAGAAGGTGATCTTCCGGTTTGGTTTTCCACACAGCATCATCACAGATAATGGTACCAATCTGTCCAAGGGGGCCATGAAGGAGTTCTGTGCACGGGAGCATATACGGCTTGATGTTTCTTCGGTAGCGCACCCACAGTCTAATGGTCAGGCAGAACGAGCGAACCAAGAGATCTTGAGAGGTATCAAACCCCGGCTTCTGGTCCCTTTGCAAAGGACGCCGGGTTGTTGGGTGGAGGAGCTACCGTCTGTATTATGGAGTATCAACACCACGCCTAACAGATCCATGGGGTTTACGCCGTTTTTTATGGTTTATGGAGCAGAGGCGGTTCTCCCAAGTGATATACGACATGACTCACCTCGCGTGGCAGCATATGTTGAAGCGGATAATGAGCAGGCACGGCAGAACGCTCTTGACTTGTTGGATGAGGAGCGTGACTTGGCAGCTGCCCGTTCAGCGATTTACCAGCAAGATCTTCGCCGTTACCACAGCCGTCGGGTTAGGACCAGAACCTTTCAGGAGGGGGATTTGGTGCTTCGGCTCATCCAGGATCAATCTGATCAGCATAAATTATCCCCGCCTTGGGAGGGACCTTTTGTGGTCAGCAAGAATCTGAATAATGGGTCATATTACCTGATTGATATTCGAGAGCGCAAGGATTCACGCACATCAGAGGAGGAAACCAGCAGGCCGTGGAACATAGCTCATCTTCGACCTTATTATACATGAGCCCTGGGCTCTGTTTATGTACATATCATGACCATGTATATATTATGATTAATACAATAAACCGAAGCCTCGAGTAAAACGGGGTCTCTACTGTTCTTCACATCATGTGTGCTTACCCCTGGAGGTCGTTTCACAGAAGTTCAAATTATAGATTCCGGTTTAAAAGCCGGTTCAAGGGAAGATGTCTCCTACAAGGCTGTGAAGCTCTTAATATCCGGTTCAATATCCCGGTTCAAGCATGAGGCTTCCTGTTCAAACATAGGTCGTATTCGAACCAAAGAGAACGTAGCTATTCAAACACGGGGCTTCCTGTTCAAACATAGGTCGTATTCGAACCAAAGAGAACATAGCTATCCCTATAAAGTCAGTTGGGGACCTAGTCGGCCTGAACCGTAGCTACACCTCCGGGGGGCTTGGTCATGTCTTGACGACGGTAATGCCTTCTGGCTGGCACATTTGCCACTGAATCAGTTGGGGACCTAATCGACTTGAACCGTAGATTACGCCTTATGGGAACTCGGTCATGTCTTGATGATGGTAATGCCTTCTGGTCGGCTTTTTAGCCAATGAATCATGTGGGGGCTTGGTCGTGTCCGAACCAACGCAATGCCACTTGATCGGCCCTTGGCCATTGAGTCACTTGGGGGCTTGGTTGACGAACCAATGCAATGCCATTTGGCCGGCATATTTGCCACGATTCAGTTAGGAACCTAGTCGACCTAAACCGTAGCTACACCTCTTGGGGGCTCGGTTTTGTCTTGACGATGGTCACGCCTTCTGAACGGTTCATAGTAGCCACTATTTGCATGCGTTTTACTATCGCGTTGCCTTTTCATATTTGGTTTTTGTTTTCTGCCTTTATTGTGGTGTTTTTTGTTCTTCGGAACGTCAAGTGTTTTTAAACCGATTCAGCTGACATGGCCTGGTCCGTTTTTTAAACCAGAGGCAAGTTGCCCGGTTTGGCAAGGGCGCAGCACAGTTCATAGGGCCGGAAGATCTTGTGTACTCAATAAAGACAGGAAACAAAGTTGGAAAACGTCATTGGAAAGAGCATCAGTACCCGTGCGCGAAGGCACATTCAAATGCAGAGGTGTTAAACTATCTTATTACAAGGCAAACGCAGTGCCTGAATATATTGTTCGTTGACGGATTAAAACGTCACCAAGTAAGGTGAACCGGAGCGTTGATTAGGCCTGTTCGCCGCCTCGGTTCGAAGGCTGGGGATCGTCTTGCGCCGCTTCAGCTCTATCTTGGTTACCCATTGGCTGGAAATCAGCAGTGGTCCAGTCGATTCCCATTAGCGCTTGAAAGACGGCTTCTTCGTGAATCAGCAAAGACGGTTCAATGTCAGGGGCGTAAGTATGCTTACGGATTGGAGGAATAAGGTTTCCCGCTTCAGGGACCGGAGCAGCCACTCGTTTGTTCTGGTTGTCGTATTGGGCTTGGTAACGTGACAGATCTGCTTCCTCAGCCAATTGACAAGCTAGGGGGCGCACCGCCCGGTTTATCGCCCTCAAATCGTCTTCACCAAAGTCTGAACCGTCTTCCTTCAAGCTGGGGTATCCTTGGGCCGCTTCGACAGGATCGAAATCTGGTACCCATGCTTTGGCCCGGATCAAGGCAGTAATGGCTCCAGTTCGAGCAGCTGATCTCTTCAACTCTTCAATCCGGGCTGGAAGCATGGACAGCCTCTTTAACGTGTCCTGAATCAGAGACGGCGCAGGGTTGTTGTGCGATGCAGTGGTGATAGCTCTTTGTGCTCCGGTGTACAACTGTTCAATCAGAGTATAAGCAGCTTTGAGTTTCATCCGCACATCAGAACCCAAGTGTCCAATACGTGAGCCTGCAGTGTTTCAAGATGGATTACAAACCGGACATAGGATGTAACAGACAAGGTACAAATTGGAAGAAGGGCGTCGAAAAGCTTACCAAAGACAGCAGAGGTCATGGAGTGTATCTGTCGCTTCACGGTGGATAATTCATCGACCACCGGTTTAAGAGCAGCTTCGGCATTTTCAGCCCTCTTCGTCAAAAGAGCTCTCTCAGTAACCCAATCAGCTTGTTCTTTCTGATGGCTTTCTTTCAGCTGTTCCATAACGGTTAAGGCATGGGCCAATTCGTCCTTCGTTTTTTCAGTTTCAGCCTGTTGGGTTTTTAAGATTTCCTGAAGGTCCGAGACTTGTTTCGCTTTGGTCTTTAGATCCCCCTGCAGCAGGTCGTCAAAACAGTGTTCAGAAAATATTGCACGGTTTGGAAGTATCAACCACACAAGCAAGTTATGTGCTCGATACTTGGGGGCTAATGCATATTTGATTTTAACGCAAGTTTCCCATTGCAAAAAGTCCCAAGATTAATACAAGTATTTAAACTTGGCACTTGGGGGCTAATAGTTATCTAATGATGTTTTCTGGTTATGACCTATGTTGAAGCCTTGGGTTTTCTAAACCGGACTTTAATTGTCAAGACAGCCTGATCCGGTTTACCATCTCGGTTTGGAAATATTGATAAGCTAAGTTGCAATGGAATGAAGCGCAAGGGAGTTACCTCAAGTTTCTCCTTCATCATCTTGATCATGCCAGCTTCATAATCCCGACTGGTGTACAGTCGGTTCAGGTACCCGGAATAAAGATCCGGGGCGCTTAAAGCGGCGTACGTAGAAGAGTCAAGGTCCCATTTGCCCTTCATGGCCGAGATTTCGTCCTTGGCAGTATGCTTGGCTAAGGTAGCAGTGTTCCCCGGTTCAGAGTGACCGATGCCGGTAATCACAACATCATCATCCTTGGAATCGCTGCTCTGCAGTGGCCCTGTCGGTTTATCAGCAGTTCCAGAAGGGGGGATGGATTCCTCAACCCGAACAGGACTGGCAGGCGGATCAGTATGGCTGGCAGGTTCGATAATCCTTTCTTCAGCGCAGGTGTCATCTTGCGGAGATAGATAACTCTGAGTATCTTCACGACCCAGAGCGTCAGCACCAGGAGTTTTCTCCGGTTCAGGAGCGGCAGTTCCTCCAGCCGGGTTATCCAGACGAGCCTTCTTGCTCGGTCTAGGTTTGGCCCTGGAAAAAGCCCAAAGATTGAAAAAACGGTGTATGATGGATTAAGAGACCCATACAGAGATATGTTGTGATCGGTCCAACTTACCCAATAACTGTCTTCAACGGTGGCAGTTGAGTGGCTGAAGATTCGCCGGAAGATGAATGGGAAGTGACCTGATAATCGGAGTCAGATGGATTTAGAGGCTGACAAGTTAAACCCGCTTTAGGAGGAAAGCTAGCGCATAAATTGGAGACCTCTGAGCGGCGTTTCCGAACCGGGCTGTTCGGTAAACCGGCGGAGGTGACTACCTGGCCGCTATGCCGAGTGGTGCGTCGAGCTTCATGTTGCTGGGTCTTCACAAGAAATTTGGGATCCAAATAAGCAAGAGGGTGAGAAAATTTAATTTTCCGGTTTGCTTGGCGAGGTTTTTTCAAAGGCAAAGGAACGGCATCAGAAGAAAGAATAGTTACCTCTGGGCCTTCAGCATTGCTCGCTTCAGCGTCGTCCTGACAAATATCATCATCAATAAGACGTACAAAAAGTAAGCCAACTGAATCAAGGTCTACCCCAAGGTCTGGATTACCCACATCATCCTCCTCTAAATCGGGGGTACAGGAAGCAGTGTGCCTTTTCTTTGTAGCAGGCTTCTTCACCCTTGTCTTGGGTCTGATTATCTTTTCGGTTGGCTCCTGAAGCTTCTTGCTCCAAAACGGATCATCTCCCTGTTTCGGAAAGGACTGGAAGTTAGCAATATATATAAGGAGATCAAAAATTCTATAAACAGGGAGGAGTTACTTACCGCAGGTGGTTTGTTTGTGGCGCAAAATGGAAGCAGGCCGGTTCGAGCGCAAACATGTTCCGGTTCGTTCAGCATCTTTTTCACGGCTTCAGCGACTTCGTCCTCCGTCAGCTGAATGTTGCAGTGCCTCAAAGGATCATCAACCCGACCCGTGTATTGGCACATCAAACCGGAGCGGATGCTAAGGGGCAGGATGCTCCATGAAATCCAGCAACGAGCAAGATCAACCCCCGTTAAACCATTAGCCATGAAGGCTCTGAGCTTGGACAGCTGAGGGGCATACTTACTCCTCTCTTTGGCAGTTAGCCGTGGGGGGAAGGGGTGAGTGTTGCTAAGTCTCTCTGGACGGAAACCGGGCTGTGGATTTTCTTCAGCAGGGGAAGTATCCTTGCAATAGAACCAAGTGCAATTCCATTCTTGCGGATGACTATGCAACTTGGCGTGAGGATAAGTCACCTCTTTCCTCTTCTGAATCGCCATACCACCCAGTTCCATATTAGGGCCGTCGGTAAATTCAGTACGTCGGTTCAAATGGAAAAAGTCCCGGAACAGCTCTACAGTAGGTTCTTCTTGAAAGTACGCCTCGCAAAGTACTTGAAAATGGCAGATATTCGTGACTGAATTTGGACCAACATCTTGTGGGCGCAGCCTAAAATTAGCCAAGACGTCCCGATAAAATTTTGAACCGGGTGGATTAAACCCCCGGGCCAGGTGATCCGCAAACACCACCACTTCTCCCTCCTGCGGGGTAGGAGGACATTCGTCTCCTGGAACCCTCCAATGGATGGTACTTTTGCTACTCAAAGCACCAGTCAGAACTAAGTTGTTTAGTTGGGTCTCAGTGATGCAAGAGGGAACCCAGTTGCATTCATACACCTGTTTTGCCATGAGGAAATCTACAAGGCAAAGGTATTCCGGTTTGAGAGCAAGTATGATTGTAAACCGAAGATGCTCTTATATAGAGTCAGGTTATCTACAATAATATCAACCGGCGGTTCATCAAGGGGACTAATGGATGTGTAGATCGGTTTGTTCGCTTTGCTAAGAGTTAAACCGACCAGATCTAAACAGTTGTGAGTATGAAAGCAGAAACAGATCCCGTACGGATTCTTTCAAAAGCAATGGATCTACAGCTAGGGCGAAAAAGAAATAAAAACAGGTAATATGAAGTCGGGCTCACAGCAGAACAACATAAGTTCGACAAGCAGGAACAAGAGTGAGATCTAAGGAGATGAGTGCAGATTTATGGCGACTGCTAAGAGGGACTACAGATCACGGTACAAGTATCATCATCTGTTCGCAAAGCTGCTACGGGGATGAACAAGAAACAGTAACAGGACGACAAACCCTGGAACCCTAGAACAGATCTAAAAGCGGAAGAGCAGAGGCTTTACCGGGATCCAAAACAGATGTGGAAAGTCGCCGCGGTGCTCTGATCCGATCAGGTTGATGCAGCGGCCGGAGTTGATGCAGCAGCTGACGGCGGCGGCGGAGCTCTGAGGTCTGGGTCGCGAGGAAGACGAAGAAGGGGACGAAAGGGAAGAAAGGAAGATGGCCTTCAAGTCCTATTTATAAGGCGCGGTGCGCGTGTCAGGCGCGCGAATCCAGGGGCCGGAGATTTCGGAAGCCCAGCCGTCGCCCTGATTCTTGCGGATTAGCAAAATGAGACGGCGACTTGCGCTGACGACATATCGGTTTACCACAGCAAGAGGAGACGGAGAAGCGACGGTTTAACAAGTCACTTGAAGACATTTGAAGACAGAAATTCTTATTAAGGATTGACATGAACCTGTTCAAATCAATCTGGGGCCTAATGTTGGGGATGTTGCTATCCGGGGGAGAACCGGCCTGCAGGGCCCGGGTTACCTCCGTCAACAGACCTGAGATGTTAAAACCCAAGGAGAGATAGAAGGGCCTAAGGCCCATAATCGGTTTAAAGGTTTATGGTGTAAACCGGCCTGATGTAAACTTGTATTGTAAGTTAGGAATAGAGAGACCGACCCGGGCACGTTTATAAGCCGGAGGTTGGGACTTTGCAGACCGACGGGCGTCACCCGTGTATATAAGGGGATGACCCGGCGGCGGTTTGAGGACAGAGAACAAGAACTCGAGGTTTAGGCGAAGCTTATCGCTCCCTAAGCCCTCGAAACCCATCAATCCCATCACAACTAGACGTAGGCTTTTACCTTCATCGAAGGGGCCGAACTAGTATAAAAACCGTGTCCTCGTGTCCACTTTTAACCCCTTCAAGCTAACCCGTTGCGATGGCTCCACGACTAAGTCCTCTCACTAGGACATCTGCCGTGACAAATCCACGACAGCTGGGCTAGCCATTTTTAGCAAGAAAAAAATACAAACTGGGCTCATGATGTGATAAGCATAAAATAAAACCCTGGCTAGAAGGACCACAACCCCTGCACAGCCCCGTTGTTACCCTAATCCATCTGTAAAACTAGTAAATAACAACTGCTTGTTCCTCAAGGAAAAAAGTAAATAACAACTGCGCGACCTGATGGTCCGTATTGTCAGCCGCTCGTTGGGTAACTGTCTCGTTTATTGACTACGTTGACAATGGTGTGGGCCCCAAATGTGCGACCATTAGGAGGAACCATTTTTTGGCCTTGTAATAACGAGGCAATTGCTTGCATACTGCCATGACCCTGGTGGGTCCCTAGTTTCATCCTCTCCACGTACATCCATCTCCTTATTCCTCTCGGTTGTTGACCACGTTGACAATGCCAAACGGTGGCGCACCGCACACGGCGATAGAACCAAGGAGGAGGACAACGACGAGGCCTTGGACGGAACGAACAGGAGCCGCGGAAGATGCACTAGACTAGTCGCAGGCGAAGGGGAGTATGAGGGTTGAATGGTTCAGGTGAGGGTGCGTGTTGGGGCTGACGTCGCCGGAGAATAACAGGACGTGTGGTGGAAGAGAGGGATGGACTGGCCAACGTTTGAGGGTACGGTAGGGCGGCGGAGGCGCAGCCAGCCGTGGGAGGCGGGAGCAGGCAGAACCGACGGGGTGGTTTGGTTTGGGCGGCTGGAGGAAGAAGACAAGAGATAGAAGATACATGACAGATGTTGGATGTCAATCCAACGGCTGGTAGGCAGAATCATTTATTGACTAGTAAACAAATGTTAAATATTTGTCTCTTAAATAAACAAATGGCAAGCCATTTGCCTTGTTTCAAACAAAATATGATAGTCACAGCCGAGTTGAAACCCAGATTAAAAGCTGTAGAAACACACGAGGGTTAATTGTTCATCAGGTTTAGACAAAACCCACAATGAACATGCATGGCAATAACATCTAACCCAGCCACTATTTTTGGCAGTCACAAACAAATGGGTTGGTCTGATCTATGAAATTAACATCCTGGGCCAAAAAGTTTACTAGCATATGACGACAAGTTGTTGTAAATAGAAGCCAAGCATGTTCAAAATCCCATTTGTCGACCCGAAACTTCTTTTTTTGTTGTTCAACATATCCATCTGTGAGGAATTTCTTGTTGAAAAACTAAAGCCTCATGGACAATAGTAACCTCGCATTCAACAGGAGGAATGTGACGAAGGTTCTGTTTGCCTGATTGGATGCATAAACTTCCATCGTTATTGTCCTCAAACGAATGTCATGAGAAGTGAGAAAATCTTGGTGCCTATGACGCCACCGATTGCATTGGTTATATGTTTTTCTCCATGTGTTGCTGCCTACGTAGATATGAAGATTGAAAATAGTTAAGGTCTAAAAAAAGAGTATGTCGATAGAGCGACAACCGAACGGTAATTCTAGTACAATATATATGGGATTTCAATGTGCATGAAATAATCACCTCTATATACAAATTCTCCAGACATGGAAAGCATAGCATCAAGCCAATAATTGTGTTTAGATCAATACTAAACAGTCTGATATATAAGATCTTGACAAAATCCAACACCATTGATAGGCTATAGATTGAAGAACTCTTCGTTGTGCATATAACATAATATTAGTATCCAAAGTGTACTCCAAAATGATATAAAACTTATGTGCACAAGTCAAAAATGCAGCTTGTGATTACAAAAGTGTAGATGATAATATACCGTACCTGAATAAGTGTGGAGCCAAACACCATGTCGTGATGTACACATGGATCACGAATTACACCCAAGGACTCAAGTTTAGGCGCAGAGACAACAGTTATTTGCGAAGGTTTATAGGAATATCAAGGATCAACCTTTGATGTGAAGGGGCATCTTCGATGATGAGCTGCTGTCCTTCAAAATAAATTCCAATGCTTTTAAGATGAGGAGACTTTATTTGGAGAAAATGGATACGGATTTCTAATCCAAAAACAAGGAGCAAGCGCTCTAGGGCAGGCAAACTGGATTGGATGATGATGTGTAGTGAGGCCTCCGATAGATCAACCACCATAAGCAAAAGTCCTTTTAGCAGTGGGAGTCGAATCATTAGTACTAGATTTTCTGGTAGATGGCACCGGGCTATGGTGAGGGTGTGGAGAGAGGAGGAAAACCACGAGATGGACAACAGTGGTGTGGGCAAAAGTACATGGAGTTGGGATCGCGACATATATTTTTCGTAGTAATGTAGAACTCAAGCTGCTGGAGTTTTTCAAATTTAGTGGATGTCAGCCATGCGTCCACCATGCAGGGTATGGAAAGCAGGTAGCATGTTGGGATGCAGAGGCGTTGAACGGGCCCTTGTGGGAGGGAGACGATGGCTCTGAGGAGATCAAATTCAGGAAGGACAAATATCTAATGACTGTCGAGATTAAGAGGCGTGGTGCACCAGAGAGTGCGCCACCGAGATGCGAGGATTTGTGTACGGCAGCCATCCTTGGCGGGGAGAAGGGAGACGATCTCCCCAAGGATGTCATCTGGGAGATCGGTGATGCGGTCCAGCAGAGATTCTACGAGTTACTCAGATCCTGGTGGGGTGGGGGGGCGCTTGCCGCTTCTCCCTGCACTGCTGGGTGCGGGATCTACAACCGACATCGCCGCTGGCGGGAGCCTCATCTTCTTGGCGCTGGGGCCAACCGACTCCATTTTCCTTGCGGGCATCGCGAAAGCTCACAGGTTTGAGCAGAGTAGCGAGAGACGAGCCTAGTGGCAGTGCGAGTGGGAAGAAGGATGGCTGGGATTTTCTGTAGGAGCGAGGAAGAACATGAGCATGGGTTTTCTACATGAGTGAGGAAGAAGGTGAGCGCGGGTTTTCTGTACGAGTGAGGAAGACGGGGAGCGGGGGAAATTGGGGGGAGACGGAAGCGGGAGAGTCCACTGAGCTGCAGTAAGTGGAGGCGAGGGAGAAGGAGGGTTTTTCTGGGATCACCCCTCTTCAAGAAATATGTGCTTTTCCTCGCAAAAAACAAAAACAAATGGGCTTTAAGATGGATAGGCTTTTGTATCGACCTAGTCGGCTGCCCGTGTTTCGCACAGGACGGGCTTGTACTAGAGGCAGCCTATTAGAGACATCTCCAGCTCTCCAGCTTATTGCCCATTCAAAAGAAAAAAGAGACGCCTCCAGCTTATGGCTACTCACCGGTAACCTTTTTCAACTTGGAAAAAGGTTATAGCTCCTTCTCTAGCCAGCTTGGCATCCTCCAAATTAGAGGATGCGTTACTGCATGCAGACACTCATACTGGTCGTAGCGTGGAAAAATGAGGTGTCAAATAACAGGCCTGCTATATACTTACTAGATTGTAAAGGTTCACAGGCTTGTCAACATTCACATTAAACTAAGCTTCATAAGATATGGTTTGCATACTAACATTCACAGGCACAAAAGTTAAGCATGTTTATGCATATCAATGATTCACCATAATATAACCAATACAAAGCTGTGAGAAGGTGTAGAAATAAACAAAACGATCGATGCTTCTCTGAGCAAAGGGCTTCCCTGCGCACGCATTAATTTCCTGGGCATGCTTGTTTCTTCTCAATGTTGCGAGCAATTTGAGCATGCTGGCAACTCCACAACTAGCTGGCTACCTCATCTTGCAATTGATGCTGAGACATTTGCAGCAAACACATGAGGTAATAAAGATGACTCAATATCAGACCATATTGTGCAGTTCCCCTGAAATCATCTTCATTGTCCTGAATCTGAAATGATAGGAAAACAATAGCTATACTTAAATGGTGTTGCAAAATAGTATCATATATCAATAGCTCAGCATGAAAAAACACGATCATCTGGATGAAGGGAATACTGACCTACCTAAGGAAGATTATATATAATTTCATAAGTCGTTAGTTGATTTCGACCTTCGGCTACACTGCTTGTTTGCTCATCCACACATGACAGGATCGTTCCACACTGCGATCAGCAAGTCAACGTAAGAATAAGCTTATTTCATCTTGCGGTGGTCATTGTACCTTGTTACGAATGTAGGAATACCTGGAGCACCATGAGGCTATCTGACAGCAGGTAGATGCAGCCATATAATTTTTTGTGGTGCTACCGAAATTGAGGTTTGTGTCCCTCCCCCATCTTATGAGAATTCTTCTTGAAGTTGGTAGAATGTGTCGGCTTGTTCTTTGCATCAAAGTTTCCTTTCCCCTGAGATTTATTCTTGTTGATTTGGGGCTTGTTGGAAGGAAGTTCTTCTCATTTACCATGTGGGCACTAGAATCTCCCTCAGCGACTCGAGCACGTGTGTCTTTTGCTCTCACCTTCTCTTCAAAATCAAGAGTGCTAATGAAATCAGAAATAGAAAACTCATGTCTCTTGTTTTTAGAGAAGTACCAAAGTTGTTCCACGAAGGTGGAAGCTTGGCAATGGTGGTCCCAACAACAAATTTGTTTGGCAACACACACTAAAAGTACTCAAGTTCCTTAGCGACTGACTGTATCTCCTGAGACTGCTAAACAACAGAGCACTCATCAGTCATCTTGTAGTCATAGAATTGCTCCATGACGTACAACTCGCTTCCAGTGCCCGAGGCCACAAACATGGCCTTGAGTGCAACGCACATGTCTTTGCCGCTGTCAAACGACATATATGAATCCACAATGGAATCGTCAAGAACCTTCAGAAGGGCGAATTTGAAGAGGGTATCCATGTTCTCAAAATTTTCCTGTTGTACAGGATTAAGATCGCTCTCAGGCTTGCCCTTAGTGGCATCATAGCAGTACATGATCTAAAACCAGTATATTGCTCTTGTGCACCACATTTTATATTGCACCCCCTTAAAGGTAGGCAGCTTCAAAATCGCAGCAAAACCACTCAGAGTAAATTGCCTATAATCAGGTTTTTTGATTGGATTGTTAAATATAGGAGCAATTTACTATGAGATTTAATACGAATCAACAGTAAAAAGACCATGACGACAATTGCAAAGTTCAAAGTAATGATGCGGACTAAACCAGGAGGACAGAATCACATACTATGCAGAGGGAGCAGAACTGCTGTAGTTGATGTTGTCACTCATGTCGTTGATGAAGAGGTTACCGAGGTCGGGGAAGAAGGTTGTCGTTGAGGAAGTCATCACTGGCAGCAGTCGCACGAGTGTGCTCCCCAGAAACCTGATCACCCTTCTCTCGTACAGGATAATGAAAGGCGGGGTTCCGGAGGACTACTGTCCCTTCTCACGGTGCACGCCAAAAGGAGGGATGTAGAAGACTTGCATGGTGGCGCTATGATCTGGAACGGTGCGGAACCGTATGATACAGTGGCGGCTAGGGTAGAGCCCGTCAGGTCGGTCGTGCGAGTAAGAGCAAGTATAATAGTAGGACTTTGGCCCAAACCCCACGCCCAAGTCAATAATAGCCCCACTATCCAAAAGAATCGGAAACGGCTGAGTAATTAAGGCATCCGCTAATTATTAATTAATGTCTTAATAAATTTTCCGACCAACAACAATATAGACCACATACATAGCTTTTTTCCTTGGACAGGCTCATTCTGAAGAGTGCGCGTGTAGGTTTCCTATTATGATGCTCATGCAAATGCTAGAATAGCTCACATTATAAAGTGGTGCAACTAAGGACAAATACTATATTTAAATTCTTAGCCTGCTTATGTCACCTTATTGTACTTTCTCTAAAGTTACTCTCCACTGTGAGTAGTATAAAATGTCGAGCGTGCAGCGTGCGGCGCCCTCGGCCGGCGCACCACTGCAACGATAGAAGCAGTGATAGGTCGCGTCGCCCTGACTTGCCATCAATGTGGAGTGGCGGGCTCAGCTGGCACCGGGTGGGTAGCGCGCACAAGAGGGGGGAGGGTTTTTTGGTGGGCCAGGAATGTGAGAAGCCAGCTTGGTATTAGTCTAGACGAGGAAATATCAGGTGCTCCCATACTCCAACTGCTAGTACAATAAGTGTGGACTATGTAGAGGGCGTAGTAAGCAAGCTTCTGATCATTATGCGAGTTGACAGGACACATCGAAGTAGTAGTTTTTGTAAACGTACATCAACGTACTTGTCTAGTAGTCTCTAAAAAGGGCCGACCATGTCCATGGCTACCATCCCATCTCGTGCTCCGTCATGGAGTACGTGCACGTTTCATGTGCCATTCAAGAAAAAAACTGCATATGTGCCATTGAAGAAAAAAATTAAAAACAGACACGCCACCGCGTCATGGTCGAACTTTGATTCATTCACGCATGGTTCCCGACCCTCCACTAAGTGAACAACTACTACACGCGTCAAATTATCACATGAGCTGCCTCTTCATCAGGAAATGAGCTCCACCGTGTACCCGTGCGTGTGTATTAGGGAATGAGGCACATAGTACGTGCGTCCGTGCGTGCAATTCTTCTCTTCGTGCACATACTCCTTTTTTGCGGGTGATTCATGCATGTACTCGGCCTACGTTGGTGATCGGTTGGTGAGTCTCACTTATCTCTACATCTCTACATCTATATCGACATCTGCATCTACGTCTACACTACATCTACATCTACATCTACCTCTACTATAGTACATCAAGTTTTAAACATGAGACCAACCATTTTCTTGCATGACACGACCAGCCCATATTGCTTGTTGCTCCTCGTCTCTCTCAAAGTGCGTCCGGCAGGTGATTTTGCCGTCGATTGAGGTCGGTTCTCCCACACTCGGTCCCACATGTTATAAATCTAAAAACAATAGTGATATGACAATAGAAACGCTCTGACCAGCGGACCAAACGCGAAGGCATGCCGTGAGTGGGTCCATTTTCTCATAAGGTGACTTATGCACCTCGACGGAGGAAGCACCTTGCTCAAATTCGGCACTTTTCCATGCATTCTCTAGACATTTATTAGCCCAGATACTCCCTCCATTTTTATTTACTCTGCATATTAGATTTGACTGAAGTCAAACTTTATCAAGTTTGACCTACATTATAGAAAAATATATGAACATTTATAATAGCATATCCATATGATGGGAAAGTGTATTCAATAATGAATCTAATGGTATTTATTTGATATTGTATATGTTAATATTTTTTCTATAAAAACTTTGTCAAAGTGTACAAAGTTTGACTTTGACCAAAGCTAATATGAAGAGTAAATAAATATGGAGGGAGTACATCAAAAACCCAGCTATAGCTACACGGGTGTGATGAGAAGGACGTGGATTGCCGTTCGATCGCAGCGCATCCTACAGTGCACATGCACGATCCGCATGCCTTGGGTTCCGGCCAATCATAATGCAACCCCGGTTGGGTGAGCACACACAGTTTTCAGAGGCGATGGAAATGAAGCGTGTGCGATAGTAAATGTCCAAGATTGCAGGGGAATCTGAATTTCCGGCGTCATTTGTCCTTGAGCTGTAAAAAACAACCACACTGTAGGTTGTCCTTTCTCCCTCACAAAATTTCACCCGCTTCTCTTCTCCCCCTCTTTCCGGTTTACAATCGTACGAATCAAATAACGCACATAGGAATAATTCCTAAGGATTAGAATCCTCTGAAATTCCTTTCAGAACCCTTTGAATAAAAAACGCCCTTATACAAGGCTCAATTAACAAATCTCACCAACCATTGGCACCGTGCACTTATGGTTGCTTCATCTGAGCAACTTACTCTTGGAATATTGGAGTACGAGCACATTCAAGGAAGAGTAAAATGATGGTTGCTTAGCCTGAGCAACTTTTAATAGTACTGCGGGAAAGGTGGGGCTTTTTGATTTAACCGCTCATTAGTCATTATTACTGCGGCGCAACGAGCGGGGCGAATCTTGCCAGCGTTTGTGCACTCAATATTGGTGCATGGCACGTGGACCCGGATTGTGGCTGTCCCACATGTGGGTGAAAGGAAGTTTGAATGATTTGTGGCATTGCTATCAAGCTTCCGGGATATGTTTATATGTACACATAATTTTCCAGCATAATGAAGTTGTGTTGTAATGCTATGAAGCTTTCAACTTTGGTTTCATGTGTCCTCTTGCCTCCAAAGTTGTCTCGTTACGATATTCCAGCAAATACAAAGAAAACTAACATGCATGATACTGCATCTCAATGATTCATAGATGAATGCCAATATTTACATCACAACTGAATACGAAGTGGTGAGAATGTGTACAAATAAAGAAAAAAATTGAAGGATGATGTCCGCAGGCATGGTTCCATTTCCTGGCGTTCATTTTTTGGCAGCTAGTTTCCCGTATCTCTATTGAAATGAACAAGACATGTTAGCCAAGAAAGGATTCTATGGTGGACATTGACCATCCGATCATTTTGTGCAAGTCCACTAAAATCGAGCCGAGCATCCCTATTTGCAAAGATATTGAACAAGTGTAATTACATTCATAGTAGCAGTAGTAGTAGTTGATGAAACAAACACACACAAGTAGAAGCCTTTGCAATCTCTCATAAAACTAAACACTCGTTGGAGAAGATTAGGTTTAGAGTTTGATGAGGAGGATAGCAAAACCAATCTCCCTTTGTGTAGTCGCACTGAAATGTAGAGACGTTGTCCATGTGACATTTTAGTAGAACTGCACAAGGCACTATTAAGAAAAAAGTGATTTGTGCAGTTCACTAAAAGGTCGCAATACCAATGAGGTGAAATGGATAGCCCTGTTTGCAAAAAAGAGGTAGAAAGGAAACAATTACTGGCCAATAAGAGTTGATGATACATACGACGACAAAAATGAAGCACATTCCTTGTCCTAAGGGAAGATAGCAACACGGTTGTTTATGTAAAATGGTGTGAGGACGAGATTGCGACATGGGAAGTACGCCGGCCGAGCTACGTTTTGAGAAAAGAACTAGGGAAGATCCACATGCAGCAACGTGGGAAGATGGGCAGTGGAGCAAGGTCGGAGGAAGTTGTACCTGAGGGTCGTCGGGATGTAACTAGGATGGCGCCGGGGGCCGAGATCTGCCCATACAGTGGCAGCAAGCAAGTGGCGAAGGCCCTACCGTGCCGAAGCTTGGCCAGAGAGAATGGCGGGTACTGCTGATCGGGACGTGCTGCCTTGATGCCGTCAAACAGAGAGACGATGCACATCCTCCCTTTCTGCCGGCGAACGGGATGCAGCCGGATCAGTGACCAATGGTGAGAGAGAGAGGCCACCGCCGCCTTGTGTGAGATAGTGTGACGAGAGACAAACCCCGGCAGGCAGGCTCCACTGTATATAGTGGAGTGGATTTCTTTTTTCCCGATGAAAATCGTTTTATATTCTGTACGTGCCATTGAGGACTATAACTTTATTTAATACTAACGCGTCAAGTCGAACTTTGTTCCGTGTATGCATGGTACACAACCCTCCTTCGAGTAAACAACAACTACACGTGTCAAATTATCATGTGGGCTGCCTTTTTGTACAAAAATGAACTCCATCGTGTACGCATGGTACACAACCCTCCTTCGAGTAAACAACAGCTACACGCGTCAAATTATCATGTGGGCTACCTTTTTGTACAAAAATGAACTCCATCGTGTACCCGTGCGGGTGTGGTCAAGAACGAGATGTGAGTACGTGCGTCGTGCGTGGACCTCTTCTTTACATGCAGTTACGTACGTGGGTGGGTGTGAGAGAGATGGTTTGTGCAAAACAGAGGCAATGTGTCGATGATATGTGAAACAAAAATGTAACATATGCAATGTGTGTGAAACAGGGTCATGGATATATCATATACAGAGGGAGCGATCCACGAGAAGAGAGTGGAGGGATCATCGGCGTGAGATATGGACAGAATCGAAAATAGGGATCAAGTGTGTGGGTGAGCGATCGATAAAGAGTGCCATCGAATTTGTGTTTGACCACATCAAAGATACAGGGCGGCTGGCCTACTGGAATGTGAGAGGGTAGAGGTGCAGTTTGTCTCTGTGGCATGGATGCCTACCTACAACGTTCGACTATCGGTGTGTGTGGGGGGGGCAGAGACCTAACTATAGAGAGGTAGATCGACTAGTATATGTGTGGAGAAGGAGAGAGACCTAGCGATGTATTGAGGGAGATCGATCGGCATCCATGCATATGTGTAGCAGAGGAGTAAGGTTGCGAGAGAGATAAAGGTAGACTTTTGAAGGGTTGGTGGTGGAGCTGCTTCTCGCAAATGGTGGGAGAGACCGGCTAGACAAACGGAGGGTACGAGTGCAATATCAATAAGAGAGGGGATGTCTTCCTGTCTATGCACATGCGTGTGAGAGACGGGTCTGGAGATATGCAAGGATGATGAGGGGGATGATATGGTTGTGGTAAGCAGACGTAACTACATAGGAAGATCAATCGTCGTGTGTCAGAGGAAGGGAGATACATACTAGTGAGGGACATTGATCGGTGCGTGGGGAAAAATACTAGTAGTCGACCTAGCTATATGTAGGGAGATCGGCAGGTATACATGCATGCATGTGTTAGGAGAAAATAAGGTCCGGAGAGACAGACAGGGAGAGAGGGATGCGACTAGGAGGTGGTGTGAGAGGCCTACTATATCAAGGGGGAGGAGTGTGCGAGTATGAGATCGATGAAAAGAGGGGTGGGAGTGTACACTTGCGTGGAACCGTATTGGACATAGGGGGGCATGGACGGTGAGAAGAGACGAGGGAAAGTGTGTGTTTGTAGTAGGCACACTTGACTAGACAGGTATATCGACCGATGTGTGCCGGAAAGAAGGAGCCGGGGGGACCTACACAAATCGTGGGTGAACGACCTAAAGAAAATAATGAATGTGCGCGATGGAGGGGACGCTGAGGAAGGGTGAGAGGGGGGCGTATGCATGCACGATAGAAAGTTAGCACTAGCTACAAAGAGAAGAGGATCATGTGAGTGTAAAAGACGAATAGAGATCATAATTCATTATAAAAAAAGTGGATTCAGATATTTGAAGAAGATATCATAGTGTTTTAAACCGACGCATCCATGCATATTTATAATGGTGATATGCATGGTGTGGAACATGTTACACTACATACAATATATATAACATTTACTTGAATTTGTGATAATGTGTGGTTTTTGCAGCTCAAGGCTAAATACTTGTCGTAATGTAGGGGGCAGGGCACTATACTTTGTGTGATAAACACAGTGTACTTATGAAACATGGTTTAGATTGTGAAGATCTAGTTAGTACATCAAATGTACTATTATTTGGAATCAACATCAAGTGTATTCAACATTTTGAATTGGAGTTCATATAGTACACATAGTTCATGTCTATCTCTATAGTAATCATGTGGTGTGTTGTTAAGATAATATACTAATGATGGTTCAAGTTGGCAGCAATCATGATTGTAGATTCTTATTCAAATAGAGAAACGAATTCAAACTTAGTTCGAATTGCAGCGGTAGGATAGACATTTGGAATGCACTAAAATGTTCGTATGAGTAGGTTACATGCATTATACAGCCAACGAAAAAAATTTAATTGGACATAACATGGATTCATAGCTTTGAATAGCATTTGTACAGTAAAACGGGACAAGACTCTCTCTTTGTGTGGTGCGAATAGTTTTTTTTTGTTTTTTCATTGAGGGAAGTGCAAATTGATTTTGTACATACAATATTACACGTTAGGCTTGTCCCTAAAATTCTACCTGCGCCTTTTTATCCCGAAAATTCGGATATGATGCTCCCAAACCTCACGCCTTCACAACCCACGCCTTGCTATCTTGAAATTACAGCGCACACTAAAACTCCCTCCAGCTGCCAAATCCCGACACGCGAAATCCCCCTTCTAAACCTGAGCAAAAGGGTCGCTAGTTCAAATTGGTGGGGGTACTTTTGTAACACACCCTACATTTTGGACAAGCGCGTCCCTAAGTCATGGTTCCCCCCATCCCATCACCTCCTTTTCGCCATTCGAAATCCCAGGCCTCCATAACCTCTCTGCTCTAGCCGCGAAATCCCACCGCTGCCTAGCCGGAGCCTCTTCCACGACGACGGCGTCCACCACAACAGCTCGATATCCCTCATCCACCCCCCGGATGAGGATCCATCGTCGATCTTGTCACCCCGCCGGTTCAGCCGCCCCATCCTCCACCTCCAAGGAGCTGCTCTGACAATTGCCTCGTCTATCATTGCTACTCCATCCCCATAGCGTCACCTTAACCTGCTCCACCGGAACCGTAGCATCCTCACCGACTCTTTAGACGAAGCCGAGGCCTACTCGGCGCCACCAAAGAGGATGTACACTCATCGCATCACACCTTCTCCTTAACTTGACCTCCCGGAGCCGCTGGTGCTCGAACCCACTCCCCCATGGCGCGGCTACCTCGTAGTCAGTGCCACCGGCGACATCTTCATGATGTCTCTCCCCCAGTGCGAGGCTCCCTCGACGATGGCGTCCATACTAGCCGGAGCTGCTACTGCTGTTGCTCCAGATCTTGCTCGCTCGCATTGTTGTTATGCTGTTGCTACAGCTCTCGCTCGCTCGCGCTGCTACGGCTTTGGCTCTCGCTCGCTCGCACTGCTGCTGCTCCGTGTCTCGCTCGGTCGTGCTGTTACTTTGCTCTTGCTCTCGCTCGTGCTGCTGCTCTTCTCTTGCTCTCGCTCATGCTACTGATGCTCGTACACGGGCTGCTGCAGCTAAATGAGTTGCTGCTCTAGCTCTAGTTCATGCTGCTCCTCCAGGTGTTGCTGCTCTAGCTGCTATCTGCTATTGTATTCCCTGTCGATCGCTTGCTATTTAGATCACTATTTCTCTACTACTAGTGCTTGAGCGGCCTAAACTACATGTGAAGTGCCTCTCTGCTACCAGTGCGTTTACTTTGGACAGTAACATTCAGATTCCATAGTAAATTTCAGTTTTGACAGTTAAGTTCAGATTCAACAGTTTTTACCTCACCTGTTGTAGTCAGGTGTTTTTGGTGATCTAAATTTTACATCTATCACTTTTTGGTAATGTATTTTACATCATCTATTGGAGATGCTATTAGAATCCCACTTGAGATTAACGATGTCTGTCTTGTACTGCACCAGCCTCTACCTCATACGGCTCGCCGGAGCCCCTCCAACGACGGAACCATCCATCACAATAGAGCAGTGCCCTGGACACCATCTACAGATGCCTCAGGTCTTCCTCCACACCTCCGATAGCCACCTCTGTCGAAACTTCTTCAGTGACTAACCCAATGATGCTGAGGTATAGACGACTATGCCAAAGAGGTTGTACACTTTTCACATCACTTATTACTCTACATTCATGTTGATCCATTAGGTCTATTTTGGTTCAAATGAAAAAGTGAAGGAAAAACATAGCAATAGGAAATTTTCCTATGGCACTCTACTATTCAACTATTCATGCATTTCGTTGAAAGGAATGGAGAAAAACATCCACCTGGACCTACTTTTCAAAATCCTATGCATGAAACAAGACAAAGTGCATTAGTGGCAGAATAACATTCTAATTGTACACACTTTCATATGGTTTTACTTTAATTTGGCCATGTTTCTTTGCATTCCTCTGCTCTTCCAATTCCTATGAACCAAACACCCAAGTTGACAGAAATCCCGCGTTTACAAATGCTCTGTTTCCCACGTGCATTCCTATCCTATTCTAGTGTTTTTTCCTATCCCTGCGTTTTTATAGTCCTGCAAGCCAAAGGAGCCCTTACAGAATTACTTCAGTTACAGATATGTGTCGAAGAAAACTCTGTGTGGTTTGTCCTGCTCCTGCTGCGATGTTCTCCACCTCACATAAGCTGCTCCATCGACAAAAGCAATGATATGTCTCCAACGTATCTATAATTTATGAGTATTCATGTTGTTATTTTATCATTCCTGGATGTTTTACAATCATTTTAGAGCAACTTTATATCATTTCTTGGACTAACCTATTGACCTAGTGCCCGGTGCCAGTTGCTGTTTTTTTGCTTGTTTTTTACATCACAGGAAATCAATATCAAACGGAGTCCAAACACCGTCAAACTTCTTAGAGATTTTTGATGGACTAGAACACCCAAGATGGGCCAGAGCAGCACCTGGGGGGTGCCTCGAGGGGGTCACAGTCCACCAGGGCGCACCTGGGGGCCTAGGCATGCCGAGGTGGGTTGTGCCCACCTCGGTGGTATCCCGCACCTCCTCTTTACTCTATAGATTCACAAATAGTCCAAAACCCTTCGGGGTTAACCTAGATCATAAGTTCCACCGCCGCAGGCCTCTGTAGCCACCGAAAACCAATCTAGACCCTGTTCCGGCACCCTGCCGGAGGGGGGAATCATCACCGGTGGCCATCTTCATCATCCCGGTGGACACCACGATGAGGAGGGTGTAGTCCACCCTCGGGGCTGAGGGTTTGTACCAGTAGCTATGTGTTTAATCTCTCTCTCTCTCTCTCTCTCTCTCTCTCTCGTGTTCTTGAGATGTCACGATCTTGATGTATCGTGGGCTTTGTTAATATAGTCGGATCATATGGTGTTTTCCCCTCTCTATCTTGTTGTGATGAATTGAGTTTTTCCCTTTGATATTTCGTTGTTATCGGATTGAATACTTTTATGGATTTGAGAACACTTGATATATGTCTTGCAATTGAATACTCGTGGTGACAATAGGGTATCGTATTGATTCACTTGATATATGTTTTCACACTCAACTCGCAAGTTCCCGAGGTGACATTGGGGTAATCTATGCATAGGGGTTGATGCACATTCTTGTCTTTGTTTCTCCGGTAGAAATCTTGGGGCACTCTTTGAAGTTCTTTGTGTTTGATTGAGTATTATGAATATGAATTTTCTTAGGTGTTATTTTAGTATGAACTCTAGGTTAGATCGAACGGAAAGAATAGCATTGAGGTGGTTTCATACCCTACAAACAATTTATTCTTATGTTCTCCGCTAGATAGGAACTTTGGAGTGATTTCGTCATCGCACTTTGAGGGACGGTTATATGATCCAATTGTATTAGCACAGTTGAGAGATTGCACTAGCAGAAGTACGGACCCTAGGCCTCATTTTCAATCATTGTAATACCGTTTTTGTGCCCGTTTACTATTTTCTACCTTTCTGTTTTTATTTATTCAGAGTAGAAAAATATATTTCTACCATCCATATTACACTTGTATCACCATCTCTTCGCCGAACTAGTGCCCCTATACACTTTGCCATTTTATTGGGTGTGTTGGGCACACAAGAGATTTCTTGTATTTGGTTGCAGGGTCGTTTGAGAGAGACCATCTTCATCCTACACCTCTCACGGATTGATAAACCTTAGGTCATCCACTTGAGGGAAAATTGCTACTGTCCTACAAAACTCTGCGCTTGGAGGCCCAACACGTGTCTACAAGAATAAAGTTGCATAGTAGACATCAAGCTATTTTCTCGCGCCGTTGCCAGGGAGGTGAGTGCTTGAAGGTATATCTTTAGATCTAGCAATCGAATCTTTTAGTTTCTTGTTTTATCACTAGTTTGGTTTATAAAAAGAAAACTAGAAAAAATGAATTGACATTTCATCATATTATTCATCTTTATAATGTATTTCATGAAAATGATGGAAAGGAAATTGTGCTCAATTGATAGAAGAATATTCAATAGAATGTTTGATATAAATGATGAGCATGATTGCAATGTTGTCGTATGAATTCTTTGAATATCCAGGATGCTAATGATATGCAAAGCCATAAGCTTGGGGATGCTATATTTGATGAAGATGATATTTTTACTTCCCCAAGTTTTCATGAGAAAATTTATTATGATGATAGCATGCCTCCTATTTATGATGATTATTTTGATGAAAGTGGATTTGGAGAGGTCATGAACTACTATTCATGAGAATAAATTTGCTTATGTGGAGAGTAATAAAATTTTTATACTTGTGAATCATGAAAAGAATTCTTTATGTGATAGTTATATTTTTAAATTCATTCATGATGCTGCTGAAAATTATTATGAGAGAGGAACATATGCTTTTGCATATTGCAATAATTTCAAGTTTCCTCTCTATGTGTTGAAAGTTTTGAAGTTATGCTTGTTTTGCCTTCCTATGCTAGTTGATTCTTGTCCCCATAAGTTGTTTGTTCACAAAATACCTATGCATAGGAAGTGGGTTAGACTTAAATATGCTTGCCATGTGGTTCGTGATGCTCTCTTTGTGTTTAAATTCTTATCTTTTATGCAAGCATCATTGAAATAATCATGCCCAGCTAAAAGGCATTAAAGAAAAACGCTTGTTGGGGAGACAACCCAACACTTTTACCTACTGATTTTATGTGTTAACATGTTTAAGGTACTGTAGTAATCATGATTTATTGCTTTTGTTTCAATGAAGTGCCAAGTAAAGCCTTTGGGATCATGTTGGGTGACAGTTGATTTGACCCTGCTGAAAAACAGAAACTTTTGCGCTCACAAAAATAAGTCTCGTTTCTAACATGATTTTTTGGCAGATTGCTGTTATGTTTGCTTTGTTTGCTTGTTTAATGATTCTATTTGAGGATAGGAGTATTAAATATGCAGAGGTATTTAGTATGTAATGTTGAACAATAAATTTAGTGATTTTCTACAGTAGAGAGTGATAATGTTTTTGAAGTGGTTTATACGAACTTATCTCACGAGTTCTTGTTGAGTTTTGTGTGGATGAAGCTTTTGAGATTTAGGAAAATCGTGATATGAGAAGAATTAAGGAGACACAAAAGCTCAAGCTTGGGGATGCACAAGGCATCCCAAGATAATATTTCAAGAAGTCTCAAGCATCTAAACATGGGGATGCCCCGATAGGCATCCCACCTTCTTCTTCAACGATTATTGGTTAGTATCGGTTGAGCCTAAGTTTTTGCTTCTTCACATGATGTATGCTATCCTTTGTGTGTCACTTTATTTTGTTTTGTTTGTTGTTTCAATAAAGTACTTAGATCTGAAAGTTTTTAAATAAAATAGAGCCCTCAAATAGTTGCCAGGGAGGCTAAGTAAGCGGCATTCACATCCCTTAAACAAAACTCTTTTCTATGGAATTGCTCTAGTGCTTCACTTATATCTTTTTGGAGTAGCTTGTCATTTACTCTTGTGCTTCACTTATATCCCATGAGTAAATTATTGAATAAATTGAATGTCATGAATTTGAAAGTATATCATGCCTAGTGGTAGCTTCACATTGGGTACAGAAAGTGAAATATTTTGAGGCCTGACAATCACAATATTGGTCATACAAGCAATTCACGAATAATTAGTATAAGGAAGAGAACTTTCACATGCAAATACACTATCCTGGAAATCTTTTGTGATTGTGAGCCCCCATCAAAATATTATATGCCAAAATTGTTGCTGTTGGACAAGGAAGACAACGTATTTATGTTTGTTCATATTCACATAGAAGTTATATTTTCATAGATCCTTCAACATGTGGTGCTTTCCCTCCATCTGTGCTAGCCAAAAATTACGCACCAAGTAGAGATACTACTTGTGCATCCAAAAACCCTTAAACCCAAATCTTATTTTCAAGAGTCCACCATACCTACCTAAGGATTTAGCAAGATCCTTCAAGTAAGTTGTCATCGGTGCAATAAGGCAATAAAAACTGCTTCTAAAAGTGTTAGATCATTTAGTGTAAGAGAAAATTGAGCGTTTGAACGAACTTGTGATGGCAAAGAATAAAAGCGAAAAACTGCATAATAAAGGTTGCTATTATAAGGGGAAATATAACGTGATGTTCCTTTACACTAAGGGGTTGAGCATACAAACAAATGAGCGCATGGCAACCTCTGCTTCCCTCTGCGAAGGGCCTATGTTTTAATTTTCAGTATTTATTTTTATGCAAAGAGTCAAAGTTATTCCCTCTATTACTTTTTATTTTTTTCTCTTTTGGCAAGCATCATGTGGTGAGGAAAGATCGAGGCACATATGTCCAGTTGAATATGGGTAGCATGAGTTATTATTGTTGACATCACCCTTGTGGTGAATACGTTGGGAGGCAAAACAATAAGCCCCTATCTATCTATGTGTCCGGTTGAAACATTTTGCTCATGTCTATGCAGTGAGTGTTAGCAATCTTAAAAGACTATATGATGGTTAAGTATGTGGAGCTCTTACTTAAAATTTGTTGAATAAGTTGAATTGCAATTGCTTGGTGACTAAGAACATAGGTTGTTGAGTTTCAGGAGAGTGCAATGTTTGAACCTTAACATGTAAATTGGTTGCTACTATAAAATGAGAAGTTTTATAAGAAAGGATTGATGTTATGATGCTAGGAAAAGTGATTGAATTGTCACTGATCAAACTTGTGCACTTTGCTTGCATTCACACTTCATAAATTATTTCTTTTATCATTTACCTACTCGAGGACGAGTAGGAATTAAGCTTGGCGATGCTGATACGTCTCCAATGTATCTATAATTTATTATTGGTGAACACAATATTTCAAAAAATTTACCTACGATCACGCAAGATCTATCTAGGAGATGCATAGCAACGAGCGGGGAGAGTGTGTCAGCGTACCCCCGTAGACCGAAAGCGTAAGCGTTTAGTAACGCGGTTGATGTAGTCGAACATCTTCGCAATCCAAACAATCCATGTACTAAACGTACGGCACCTCCGCGAATAGCACATGTTTAGCTCGATGACGTCCCTCGAACTCTTGATCCAGTTGAGGCCAAGGGAGAGTTCAGTCAGCATGACGGCATGGCAACGGTGATGATGAAGTTACTGACATAGGGCCTCGCCTAAGCACTACGACGATATGATCGAGGTGTGTAACTATGGAGGGGGGCCGCACATGGCTAGGATAAACTTGTGTGTCTTTGGGGTGCCCCCTCCTCACGTATACAAAGGAGGGGGGAGGAGGAGAGCGGTAAAGGTGTGGCGCGCCAACAGGGGGAGTCCTACTTGGACTCCCGGTCCAAGTAGGATTCGGCTCCCCCTTTCCTATTCCAAGGAGAAGGGGGAAAGAGAAGGAGGAGAAGAAGTAAAGGGCCCCCCCAACACTAGCCCAATTCGGTGTGGGCTTGGGGGGCGCCTCCACCTGGCCGCCTGCCTCCTCTCTCCTCAAGGGCCCATGAAAGCCCATTAACCCCCCGGGGGGTTCCGGTAACCCCCCGGTACTCCGAAAAATGTCTGAACCTTTACGAAACTATTCCGGTGTCCAAACATTAGCTTCCAATGTACCAATATTTATGTCTCAACCATTTAGAGACTCCTAGTCATGTCCGTGATCTCATCTGGGACTCCGAACAAACTTCGGTACATCAAACCACATAACTCATAATACAAATCGTCATCAAACATTAAGCGTGCGGATCCAACGGGTTCGAGAACTATGTAGACAAGACCGAGACACATCTCTGGTCAATAACCAATAGCGGAACCTGGATGCTCATATTGGCTCCTACATATTCTACGAAGGTCTTTATCGGTCAAACCGCATAACAACATACGTTGTTCCCTTTGTCATCGATATGTTGCTTTCCCGAGATTCGGTCGTCGGTATCATCATACCTAGTTCAATCTCATTACCGGCAAGTCTCTTTACTCGTTCTGTAATGCACCATCCTGCAACTAACTCAGTAGTCACAGTGCTTGCAAGGCTTATAGTGATGAGCATTACCGAGAGGGCCCAGAGATACCTCTCTGATACATGAAGTGTCAAATCCTAATCTTGATCTATGCCAACTCAACAAACACCATCAGAGACACCTCTAGAGCATCTTTATAATCACCCAGTTACGTTGCGACATTTGATAGCACACAAGGTGTTCCTGTGGTATTCAGGAGTTGCATAATCTCATAGTTAGAGGAACATGTATAAGTCATGATGAAAGCATTAGCAATAAAACTAAACAATCATTTGTGCTAAGCTAACAGATGGGTCTTGTCCATCACATTATTCTCTAATGATGTGATCCCGTTCATCAAATGATAACACATGTCTATGGTCACGAAACTTAACCATCTTTGATTAACGAGCTAGTCTAGTAGAGGCATACTAGGGACACTCTGTTTGTCTATCTATTCACACATGTACTAAGTTTCTGGTTAATACAATTCTAGCATGAATAATAAACATTTATCATGATATAAGGTAATATAAATAACAACTTTATTATTGCCTCTAGGGCATATTTCTCTCAGTCTCCCACTTGCACTAGAGTCAATAATCTAGATTACATTGTAATGATTCTAACACCAATGGATTTTTGGTGCTGATCATGTTTTGCTCGTGAGAGAGGCTTAGTCAATGGATCTACAACATTCAGATCCGTATGTATCTTGAAATCTCTTTTTCGCCCTCGTTGACTTGATCGCGGATCACTGGTGCGTGTCGGGCCTAAACAAATGGTTTTTACCCCTTTTCGTGATGGCATTTGGAACCTTCGCCAAGGGAGTGTGGGCGATAGAGGGGTCCTTCCCACACGACCAAGAAACTGTCGGGGATAGGGAGCCTTGATGCATACAGTTGTCCCTATATAACTGTTTCCAATATATCGAATATCCCAAACGCTTCATCCTTGCTACTCGTTCGTGGTCGCATTGCCATCACAGTAAGTGTTTTGTGGTTTTGCCTAAAACCAGGTAGATTCTACGCACGGGAGCTTTCCAAGCAGATTCTAGGTAGATTCCAGGCACGGGAGATTTACGATGCCTGGCACATCACAAATAGTTCATGATTATAAACCATGTACGATAGGTAGACAATCACACACATTTAGTTTTCCCGCACCGTATGTGATAGTGTCTGACATCACACATGCTTTGCGAATGGCAACTGTGTGCATGCTTGCACACGTTTCCTCTTTGTGAACCGTCTCGGATTATGGTGTATATCGCAAATGTTTGTGTTTTACCAACCGTGTGTGCCGTAATGACCTGCACAACGTAATTTCTCCCTAATTTAATTGCTGCTATTTAAAATTGTACCTAATTTATACTTGAAAGTAGGCTATAGCTTTATTCATATCCATCAGGTTCAAACAACCAATGCATTATTCGATTCACAGGTACATATGTTTAATAATTACAGAAGCACCAAACAGAGAATGATGTACCAGGGTTCTATACTTGTACTATTATAGATGGTAAAGAAAGAGGCGACATACATTCCAGTTGCTGAACAAGGTGAAGCGGAATGGCCCTATTGTGCTCTCCTGGATGCAGAAGGCATGCAAGACTCTAGTCCAACCCCTTGTGATGGCCGGCCGCCAATCATGTAGTTTGAGAGGTAATCTTGAGTAAACTGCTTCAGGATCCACTGCAAAATTAAAAAGATTCAGATATTGTCATGTAACACAACTCATTACGGGTAGTAACAACAAGGCTACAGGGTTCTTACTTACCATCCTGCAGTTCACTGTTGTCTTGCATAAAGTGTAAACAAATAGTTTGATTGACATCTTTTGACCCATTTTAGTAACAATCTTTATCAGTTTCCTCACTTATGCTGGTTCATGAATATCTCATTGCCCCATGCGTAGAAAGGGTCGAAGTGTGGATCTTTGGCAATGATATATGCACCTAAAAGCACCAAGTTAATATTGGAAGCTAAACAACAATTGAAAAATGATGTAGTACACCATTCCATCCATCCCATTATATAAGATTTCATTACATGTATATCTAGACATCATCAGAACATTAAGGTAACACTCTTCCTTGTTGCTATGTAGTCTGGGATTGCATAGCATGATCCCAGCAACAATCTTTAGTCATTCAGTATAATGGGATGTTGCTAAACAACAATAGAAAAACGGAAAGGCATGTTAACTGCAATATCCTTAACAACAACCAAATATCGTAATTCATAGTGGTATTGTTGAAACTGTTATTTATGAAATTGAACTGCACAACAAATAGTTGCACATATAGAGCATCACATTGTGAAGAACTAAAATAAACAAGTCATAAGGACATCTCTAGGCGATCCTTAAAAAGTTAAAGGACTAAAACCCTTAGTGGATATATATATACTCCAGCAATTTTTGGCCTTTTCTAGTCGATCCCCTAAACTTAAGGTTGTAAACTTCAATTTGATCAAGTTCAAAGCAGGTTCAACTGAAAGTAGCATGCATTCAAACATAAACATAGATAGTTTTCCATAGCCGAACATAAAACATAAATTTAAACTAAGCTAAACTACTTTCAGTCGAAGTAGAGGTCGAGCCAATCCTTCCTCATCATGTACGGTGTGCTACGAGCCAGGTCCGCACCTGTACCGTCGTCGGGGTCGTTGGGGAAGGCGCTCCTCCACCTCGATCTCCTCGTCCTGCGGGCCCACCTCGACACCCTCCGTGATGCCGTCGCCGCCGCCTTCAACCTTGTCATCAGAGGAGAGCGCGATAACCTCACCGCCCTTGGCGCCGCCGTCCTTGCTTCTTTCGACCTCGTCATCAGAGGAGAGCGCGATAACCTTGCCGCCCACTGTGCCGGCAAAGATCTCCCGCTCTGCCTCCACGAGCTCCAGGGCTACCGGCAGAGCTGTTGCATGTAGGCCTCGTCCTCGAGACGCTCCCACGCCTCGCGGTCCTCCCGCGCCATAGCCGAGCTCACCACCCCTGGCTCCGGCGGAACGAGGCGGACCAGACGTGTGCCGAAGGGGAAATTGAGCCTAGTCGTCGCGCCGTGGTAGCGGACCTGTCATCGGTCGTACTCCACGGTCGGGAGCTCGGCTGTGTGGAAGCTAACGAGCCATCGGCAGGTGTGGGTCTCTCGATCTATAATCTCGGCGACCCACGTCCCCCACTGCGCTGCCGGACCCTGAGGTAGGACTTCATCGGCTGCCGGGTCCGAGGGAGGATGGGGAAGTCCTCGAACCAGTGTAGGGGCGCGGCAGCGGGCGGATCGGGGGAACGACGACGGCGGATCGGGCCCGCGGAGGACGATAGGGACACCTCGGCAGCCACCTCACCGGCGTCGGGTGAAAAGGCCGCGATAAACCTCTTTTTGGCCATTGGCTACTCGAGCTCCCCAGCACACAGGCAGAGGTTGAGGATGGATGTGCCGGCGATGGCGGCGACCTACCAATGGTTTCGAGGGTTGTGTGTGTCTGTGTGAGCGGAGGTTGTGTTTGAGGAAATACTGCGGCAAATGAAAATTTTACTAGGCGGGAGTAACAAGGTGTGGGTACTTAAAATTTGTATCAATGGCGAGCAGATATTTTTGAGATCGCGAGGGATGCAGAGGCAGGACTAAAATGTCGGGACTACTGAAAATTTCAATCAAGGGACTAAAGCAGAGAGGGATGCAGAGGCGGGAGTTTTGGGGGAGCGAGCTAGTGTCCTTGACACGCCGGGTGTGGACTGTAGCCGATGCACCTTCTCACGTAAGCCATAGGTGTACTATACACCGACGGTGCTCCAAGATATTTTGTACTACATCTCACACGGTTGGTGAGAATAAACTGTGTGGGATCTACTTGATTTGAATTACAAAATGGGGTCAGAGTGGCAATGGACGGTGTTTCAATCGCTAGACCTTTTATCTGCAGGGAACATGCAACTGTATGTGTGTCGTAAAAGAATAGGAATTATTCAGGGTTCGTTTGGACATTTCATACATTAAACTGGTTTTCTAGCCATTTCAGGTGCACAATTCAAAATTAAACTACATGCACATGCTCCGGTGCATACAAATTGGTTGAAAAATCATATCTGTGTCATTCAATGCATGCTTAGGTCCCATGGATGAAATGGGAATGAGTTTTTCGGGGTTCGTTTGGCCTTTTTTATACATTTACTGGTTTTTCTAGGCATTTTATGTGCATAATTCAAATTTGAAGTACCAGCACATGCTCCAATGCACTAAAGTTGGTTGAAAAATCACATGTGTGTCCTTGGGTGAATTTCTTGGTCCCATGCAAGACATGGGAATGAAATTCAAACACCAGGGCACTGTTGATTGCTGGCAAAACATTGAGATGCCTGGTTTTTAAATTCTAGTAAATCCAAAATTCATCTGAAATTCATGAAACTTGGCATGCTATCATGGAGCAGCATCAACATGCCGTGGTGAAAATTTTGTCCCATTTGGGGCAGGTTTGGGTATAAGCTTCTCACAAACCAGAGCTTCTCACAACAAGCATGATGGTTTCGATAGGGAACGTACGACCTTTGGTGACAAGACAGTATCCGTTGCCTCGTATTGCTTTCAAATAATTTCTAGTGTCAACATAGAACAACGGAGTGTTGTGTTCAATCTTGGAATTTTTCGGGGTTTGTTTGGCCCATTTTATAAATTAACTGGGTTTTCTAGGCATTTATGTGCATAATTCAAATTTGAACTACAAGCACATGCTTCAATGCACTAACGTTGGTTGAAAAATCACATGTGTGTCCTTGGGTGAATTTCTTGGTCCATTGCAAGAGATGGGAATGAATTTCAAACACCAGGGCACTGTTGATTGCTGGGAAAACATTGACATGCCTGGTTAGTAAATTCTAGTAAATCCAAAACTCGTCTGAAATTCATGAAACTTTGCATGCTATCATGGAGCAGCATCAACATGTCATGGTGAAAATTTTGTCCCATTTGGGGCAGGTTTGGGTATAAGCTTCTCACAAACCAGAGCTTCTCACAACAAGCATGATGGTTTTGATAGGGAATGTACCACCTTTCGGGACGAGACGATATCCGTTGCCTCTTATTGTTTTCAAAAAATTTCCAGTGTCAACATAGAACAACAGGAGTGTTGTGTTCAATCTTGGAATTTTCCGGGGTTCGTTTGGGCTTTTTTATATATTAACTGGGGTTTCTAGGCATTTTATGTGCATAATTCGAATTTGAACTACAAGCAGATGCTCCAATGGACCAAAGTTGGTTGAAAAATAACATGTGTGTCCTTGGGTGAATTTCTAGGTCCCATGCAAGAGATGGGAATGAAATTCAAACACCAGGGAACTGTTGATTGCTGGCGAAACATTGAGATGCCTGGTTTTTAAATTCTAGTAAATCCAAAAATCGTCTGAAATTCATGAAACTTGGCATTCTATCATGGAGCGGCATCAACATGCCGTGGTGAAAATTTTATCCCATTTGGGGCAGGTTTGGGTATAAGCTTCTCACAAACCAGAGCTTCTCACAACAAGCATGATGGTTTCGATAGGGAACGTACGACCTTTGGTGACGAGACGATATCTGTTGCCTCTTATTGCTTTCAAAATATTTCTAGTGTCAACATAGAACAACAGGAGTGTTGTGTTCAATATTGGAATATTTCGGGGTTCGTTTGGCCTCTTTTTATACATTAACTGGGTTTTCTAGGCATTTATGTGCATAATTCAAATTTGAACTACAAGCACATACTCCAATGCACTAACGTTGGTTGAAAAATCACGTGTGTGTCCTTGGGTGAATTTCTTTGTCCATTGCAAGAGATGGGAATGAATTTCAAACACCAGGGTACTGTTGATTGTCGGGAAAACATTGAGATGCCTGGTTTTGAAATTCTTGTAAATCCAAAACTTGTCTGAAATTCATGAAACTTGGCATGCTATCATGGAGCAGCATCAACATGCCATGGTGAAAATTTTGTCCCATTTGGGGCAGCTTTGGATATAAGCTTCTCACAAACCAGAGCTTATCACAACAAGCATGATGGTTTCGGTACGGAACGTACCACCTTTGGGGACGAGACGATATCCGTTGCCTCTTATTGTTTTCAAAAAAATTCCAGTGTCAACATAGAACAACAGGAGTGTTGTGTTCAATCTTGGAATTTTCCGAGGTTCGTTTGGCCTTTTTTATACATTAACTGGGGTTTCTAGGCATTTTATGTTCATAATTCGAATTTGAACTACAAGCACATGCTCCAATCGAGAAAAGTTGGTTGAAAAATAACATGTGTGTCCCTGGGTGAATTTCTAGGTCCCATGCAAGAGATGGGAATGAAATTCAAACACCATGGCACTGGTGATTGCCGGCAAAACATTGAGATGTTTAGTTTTTAAATTCCAGTAAATCCAAAACTTGTCTCAAATTCATGGAGCTTGGCATGCTATCATGGAGCGGCATCAACATGTCGTGGTGAAAATTTGTCCCATTTGGGGTAGGTCGGGTATAAGCTTCTCACAAACCAGAACTTCTCACAACAAGCATGATGGTTTTGATAGGGAACGTACCACCTTTGGTGACGGCACGATATCTGTTGCCTCTTATTGCTTTAAAAAAATTTGTAGTGTCAACACAGAACAACAGGAGTGTTATGTTCAATCTGGAATTTTTCGAGGTTCATTTGGCCTTTTTATATTTAACTGGGTTTTCTGGGCATTTTATGTGGATAATTCAAATTTGAACTACAAGCACATTCTCCAATGCACTGAAGTTCGTTGAAAAATCACTTGTGTGTCCTTGGGTGAATTTCTTGGTCCTATGCAAGAGATGGGAATGAAATTCAAACACCAGGGCACTGTTCATTGCCGGCAAAAGATTGAGATGGCTGGTTTTTAAATTCCAGTAAATCCAAAACTTGTCTGAAATTCATGAGACTTTGCATGATATCATGGAGCGGCATCAACATGCCATGGTAAAAAATTTGTTCCGTTTGGGGTAGGTTCGGGTATAAGCTTCTCACAAACGAGAGCTTCTCACAACAAGCATGATGGTTTCGATAGGGAATGTCCCACCTTTGGGGACGAAATGATATCCGTTGTCTCTTATTGCTTTCAAATATTTTCTAGTGTCAACATGGAACAACAGGAGTGTTTTGTCAATTTTTGTGATTTTTCGGGGTTCGTTTGGACATTTCTTTGCATTAACTGGGTTTTCTAGGCATTTTATGTGCATAATTCAAATTTGAACTACAAACACATGCTCCAATGCACTAAGGTTGGTTGAAAAATCTAATATGTGTCCTTGGGTGAATTTCTAAGTCCCATGCAAGAGATGGGAATGAAATTCAAACACCAGGGCACTGTTGATTGCCAACAAAAGATTGAGATGCCTGGTTTTTAAATTCTAGTAAATCCAAAACTCGTCTGAAATTCATGAAACTTGGCATGCTACCATGGAGCAGCATCAACATGTCGTGGTGAAAATTTAGCCCATTTGGGGCAGGTTTGGGTATAAGCTTCTCACAACAAGCATGATGGTTTCGATAGGGAACGTACCACCTTTGGGGACGAGACGATATCCGTTGCCTCTTATTGCTTTCAAAAAATTTCTAGTGTCAACATAGAACAGCAGGAGTGTTGTGTTCAATCTTGGAATTTTTTGTTGTTCGTTTGGCCTTTTTATACATTAACTGGGTTTTCTAGGCATTTTATGTGCACAATTCAAATTTGAATTACATGCACATGCTCCAGTGCATATAAATTGGTTGAAAAATCAAATATGTGTCCTTGGGTGCATGCTTAGGTCCCATGCAAGAAATGAGAATGAATTTCAAACACCAGGGCAACATTGATTGCCGACAAAACACTGAAATGCCTCATTTTTAAATTCTAGTAAATCGAAAACTCGTCTGAAATTGAAGAAACTTGGCATGCTTTCATGGAGCGGCATCAACATGCCGTGGTAAATTTTTTGTCCCGTCTGGGGCAGGTTTGGGTATATGCTTCTCACAAACCAGAGCTTCTCACAACAAGCAACATGGTTTTGGTAGGGAACATCCCACCTTTGGGGACGAAACGATATCCACTGCCTCTTATTGCTTCCAAAATTTTTCTCGTGTCAACATAGAACAACAGGAGTGTTGTGTCAATTTTTGTGATTTTTCGGGGTTCTTTTGGACAATTTTATGCATTAACTAAGTTTTCAATGCATTTATGTGCATAATTCAAATTTGAACTACATGCGCATGCTCCATTGCATATAAATTGATTCTAAAATCAAATATGTGTCCTTGGGTGCATGCTTAGGTCCCATGCAATAAATGGGAATGAAATTCAAACACCAGTGCCGCATTAATTGCTGACAAAACATTGAGATGCCTGGTTTTTAAATTCTAGTAAATCCAAAACTCATCTGAAATTCATGAAACTTGGCATGCTATCATGGAATGGCGCCCGACATGATGCGGTAATTTTCGTGTCCATTTTGAGAGAAGTCGCACTCAAATGATGACAGCCAACAAAGGCATTTTGAAAAAATAGCTGCCACTTAATATCTCAAACGTTTGTATAATTCAAAATGTGTGCGTTCTGTTAACCATTCACGTGACGCCACGTGTCTTGGTTTTAATGGCAATAGGAGGTGCCGTGCGGATAGCTACTTGACCTTGACTGAACGGGAGGCCTGCGAGCGCAGTCCGGTGCGCAGGCTGACCGAGAGGCGTGCAAGTTGTCCTCCAATGCGTAGGCTCACCGGGAAGCGTGCGAGATTTATGCTGCGCTGGCTCATTGGGAAGCGAGCCCTTTGACTTCCACGGCCGCCCGCCTTCCTCTCCATTAATGGCGCTCGAGCCGCTGTTTAATACGGACGGCCTTACTATTCGCCACCCATTCCCCTCCCTCCCCCCCCCCCCCGCAGACCTCCACCGCCATGGCGCAGAATGATGATCTGCCACTAGTCTTCAAGTTTGGTGAAGTCGACTTCGAGCCGTATGAGATAGAAAATGAGGAATGGGGCCTCCTGGACATGGCCCAGAACGAGCTGGCCACGGCAGTTGCTGCCCCCGCTCCCGTCCCATCTCCCCTCCACGCGCCCGCGCCAGTGAACATCCCCGTAGCATTGACGGGCTGGTCACCGAGCACTATCTCAGAGCTGGAAGTCGCGGCCGTCAGCGAGGTCTCCGCGGACCTGCGCGAGCTCATGTATATGCCAGCGCCAGCGCCCGTGCTCGTGCGCGCCCCTCCACCCACCGTGCCGCCGGCCCCCGTGCGTTTGGCTGCATCCGTCGCGCCCGCGCGCGCCCGTCCACCCACCGCGGTGCTGGTCCCCGTGCGTTTGGCTACACGCGATGCGCCCGTGCCCGTGCGCACCCCCCCTCAGCGGCATGGGACGCTGCCGTTGATCGCTACCTCTTAGCGGCGCCAGTTGTCGTCCTCCCGCGCCTCACCCGTCGATCGCGCGACGACATGATGTTTGATTTACAAGTGAAGAACATTTTGTGCTGCCTTGAAGACTTCAACAACGGCTTCCCAAAGGACGACAACAACAACGACCGCGCGGCACGGCGCCTCCGCCGCCGCCGAAAATAGTTTTTTGCGGTTTAATACTGTATCTCGAATTCTCGATCATATGAATATAAATTCGCAATGTGACTGAATGAAAGATATGGTTTGAACGAACTTGTGTTTTTCTCTCTTAATGTACAGACTTATCAAACGATTTTCTTTTGAAAAAAACGTCAACGGTTATTAAGTATAAAACACTCATCGCAAACGTTTTAGTTAGAACACCCGTATGCAAATCGACAGCTTCCCTAGGAAGCCAAGGAAAAATGTGTCGAGCAGGATTTCTGCATCCCTTCAATGCAAACGGTTGTTTTGCATGACCCGTGTGCCACCACGTACAAACAATTGGGTAAGATTCGCATATATGTCATTTTGGGTATGTTGCCATTTCTCAAACTAGAAATATTGAAATTTGATTATCTAGTAACATTGCCATTTGTCAACCTTGTAACACTGCGATTTGTCAAAATATGCAACTACAAATCACTAGCACTATCTAATTTTTGCAACTAAAATCACTAGCACTGTTCATATGGACACCACTAGCAGGCGTGAGTTCATGGACGCATATACAAATGTACCATTTATTACATACAACAAGTCATCAACCCACAACTACAACGAGGATACACATTGGATTATATATCATTTCCAAAAAAAACATTCTAGTAAAGTTTTTATCACACAACAAATAACAAAGCGATGAAATGAACTTCAGATCAACCACTCGCCGGCGTTGAAAATGCTTGCTTTGAACCAGAAGTGATTCTCTGGGAAGGGCCAGCTACTTTTAATCTCGAGACCAACACAGGTGTAGGATGGAAAGTATGTCTAGAGGGGGGGGGGTGATTAGACTACTTGACCAAATAAAAATCTAGCCATTTCCCAATTTTAATTCTTGGTAGATTTTAACAATTTAGCACTAGTCAAGCTAACTTATCACAATTCAAGCAAGCATGCAAAGAGTATATGAGCAGCGGAAAGTAAAGCATGCAACTTGCAAGAATGTAAAGGGAAGGGTTCGGAGAGTGCAAACGCAATAGGAGACACTGATGTTTTTGTCGTGGTTCCGATAGGTGGTGCTATCGTACATCCACGTTGATGAAGACTTCAACGCACGAAGGGTAACGGCTGCTCGAATCCACGGAGGGCTCCACCCACTAAGGGTCGACGAAGAAGCAACCTTGTCTATCCCACCATGGCCATCGCCCACGAAGGAATTGCCTCACTAGTGTAGATCTTCACGAAGTAGGCGATCTCATTGCCCATACAAACTCCTTGGTTCAACTCCACAATCTTGTCGGAGGCTCCCAAGTGACACCTAACCACTCTCCAAAAGGTAATAGATGGTGTGTTGATGTTGAACTCCTTGATCTTGTGCTTCAAATGATAGTCTCCCCAACACTCAACTCACTCTCATAGGATTGGATTTGGTGGAAATATGATTTGAGTGGAAAGCAACTTGGGGAAGGCTAGAGATCAGGATTCATATGGTTGGATTGGAATATCTTGGTCTCAACACATGAGTAGGTGGCTCTCTCTCAGAATATGCGTAATGGAAGTGTAGGCACGTTCTGATGGCTCTCTCCATGAATGAAGAGTGGGTGGAGGGGTATATATAGCCTCCACACAAAATCTAACCGTTACACATACATCACCAAACTTGGTGGGACCGAAATAGAAAAGTCGGTCAGACCGATTTAGTTCAAAATGCGAACGTTAGAATTTTCGGTGGGACCGACATGTCAACTTAGTAGGACCGATATCATTAGGGTTAGGGCATAACGTAATCTCAGTTGGACCGATTACTCAAACTCGGTGGGACCGATTTTGGTAATAGACAAACAGAGAGTTGGTCAGGAAAACTCGATGGGAACGATTCGCTCTTCTCGGTGGGACGGAAGCGTTACGAAAACAAAACAGAGAGTTTGCATTGCAGACTCAGTGGGACCGATCGCTCATCTCGGTTGCACCGAAGCGTTTCTAAGGGAAACAGAGAGTTTGCAATCCCATCTCGGTGAGACCGAAAAGACTAGGGTTTCTGGCAGTGGCTATGTCAAATGAACTATGTGACGCCGGGTGGATCAAATCGGTGGGTCCGAGTTTAACTTTTGGTTTGGGACATATGTGGATATGAGAAAGTGGCTGAGGGCTTTGGAGCATATCACTAAGAACTTTGAGCAAGCAAGCCATTAAGCAACACCTCATCACCTTTTAATAGTATTGGCTTTTCCTATGTAGTCAATGTGATTTTGGATCACTAAAACTAAAATGTAGAGTCTTGGACTTTGAAGCTTGAGTCAATATTTTGTCCTCAACATTTTGAGGGGTCCACATTCCTTATCCATGCCATGCCAATCATTGAACTTTCCTGAGATATTTATCTTGTAATGGCATTAGTTCAATGAGCTATATGTTGTCAATCATTACCAAAACCACCCAGGGATAGTTGCACTTTCAATCTCCCCCTTTTTGGTAATTGATGACAACATATAGATCAAAGATCCCCCTAAATTTGTGCATTATTTAAAATTTGCTTTGGAATGGAAATGCACAATGTGTTAGGATCATGGGTCACTCTTCCATGTCACATACATCTTGGTGGAGCGCTCAAAATGATAATAATTAAAAACATGCACTCATCACCAAGCAAAGGTGAATGATCATATATAAGACATAAAAGATAGTATCATGCAAACAAGCATTAAGGTAGCAAATGATCAATCACATGATCATCCAAGTATCTCACAAAAGACATAATGTAGCAAGCAAAACACACAATAAAGTTCAAGCAAGTAAAATGCAAAGAGAGACAAAACAACACTCTCTCTCTCAAAGACTATGATCTATACATATTTCTCCCCCTTTGGCAACAA
The DNA here is from genome assembly GCA_032464435.1 of Aegilops umbellulata. Taxonomy (NCBI): domain Eukaryota; kingdom Viridiplantae; phylum Streptophyta; class Magnoliopsida; order Poales; family Poaceae; genus Aegilops; species Aegilops umbellulata. The sequence continues at coordinate 6,928,221 of CP136059.1, forward strand.
GTACCAAAAAGTTAAAAATATGCATAGTGCTATGCCTCTCTCAAGCTTGGTCTTCACGAGGTGGTGTAGAGATGACTCCAAGGACGGAAGCTTCTGTCGATGTACCTGGAACTGGTGGAGTGGCTGCTGGAGCTGATGGCACTGAGGTTGTGGCTGCTGGTGTAGATGTAGTAGCTCTTGTGTCTGGGACAAGCACTGCAGCAGACCTGTGGCTTCTGGGCACTCTAGTAAAAGCATCTGTAGTAGACTTGCCCTTCTTCTCCTCCACTTCCTCCTGAAGTTGCTGAACCACTGACTGAATCTGAGTTACCTTAACATCCAAATCATTGAATTTCTGCTCAATGATCCTCTCAAGCTCTCCTGGTTTTGAGTCAGCGTGGCCAAGCCCTTCTCAATCCTCAAGGTGGATTGGATCAGATATCCAAGCTGATCTTGCTTGCTCTTCAAGAACACTTGAGATGCCTCTTCAGCAGTTGGCATCCTTGCAGCTTTCTCTGCCCTTGCCTTCTCTCTCTTCTCATGTGCTTGCATTGATGATGGATCTTCCTCGGTCATGACAACAATGTTGTCCTCAAAGTCCGGCCTGAGGGGTAAATGCTCTTTGTCCAATAGATATGTGCCTGTGCCCATCTTGGAGTTGATGAGCACATGAATTTGTGGAGCATACCCACAAGATCTCTTCTGATCTCCAGCTGTCCTCTTGATTGTTTCCACAATCAGACTCATCACTTTGAACTTTTGAGGAACATCAAATATATGCATTAAGTTGATGGAGTGTCCTCTGATCATTTTGTGATCACCTAACTTTGGCAATACAGTGTGCCTCAGAATGGTATTGATTGTAGGCAGGCCTAACAATAAGTGCTTCACAGAGCCAAACTTGTGAGTCTCCGGGTCTGCATCTGGAATCTCCTTGTACATGCTAGCCATTGAGTTGTGATCCTTCTTCTTCTTGGCATAGACATCCAAGTCATCTTCATGAGCTTCTGGAGCATTGATCAATCTAGCCCACTCATCAACTGTAGACTGGTACCTTGTACCCTCTGACATCCATACGATTCTGCCATCTGGATAGAAATGAGCAGTAGAATAGAATTGCATGATCAGCTCATCATTCCACTTTGTGAGATTTTGGCCAACAAACTCGTCAACCTCACATGCCTTGAAGCTGTCATAAACACCTGGGAAGTGATCTTCATTCTCTCTTATGTAGGTCCAGTCCACCCATCTCATGTCACACACTATGGGCTTCTTGTCAAGCAGGATAGTCTCATAAAAATCTTGTTGTTCCTTTGTGTGGAACCTATAATCCACAGTAGTTCTCCTCCTGACAGCATATGGGTCAGCCTTTCTCCACTTTCTCAGTCCTGCATCCTTCCTGATCCTCATATCTTCTGCAACAAGATGTGCATCATTATGGTCAGGGATCTTTGGCTTTAGCTTCCTTAGCACTTGGGCTTCAGCTTCCTCTTCTTCAGTCTTAGGCACTGGGAACTTGTTCTTCTCCTCAGCAGGTATGTTCCTGGTACTCCTCTTGGGTGCAGTCTTTGGAACTGGAGCAGCAGCTTTGGGAGCAGTTTTGGGCTTAGTAGCAGCCCTTGTGTTTATAGCATCTCCCATGAGCTTCTGTGCCTTAGGTGCTGGAGCAGCATCCTCTTCCTCTTCATCATCTGATCTCACCATTCAGGACTTTCCAAGAACTTTAGCTGTTGTAGTTCTTGCCCTCTTCTTCTTCTTGTTCTCACCAGCTGCTTCTTCTTCAGATTCAATGGTGAACTTCATAATTTCACCTTTGGCAACTTTCCTTGGCTTTGACATTGGCATCCTCCTTGCAGGTGCCTTCTTGTTCAGCCCTGGCTTACTTGCAGCAGCTGTGCCATACTCCTTCTTCGCACCTTCTTTTTGGAGCTTACTTCCTCTTCAGTGGCCACATAGTCCTCATCCTCAGATCCTGAGGTTCTCTTCGTCCTTGTTCTAGTAGCTGCCTTGGGCAAGTTACCAGGAGTGCTCCTGCTGCCATCATCAGAAGTGCTAGAGGGATCTGAACCCTCACTCATCTGCACATGTTCCTCAGACATGTTCTGACTATCACTCTGATCAGACATCTCTGCAAACTTACTGACAGCAGACCCTGTGAATAGATATAGATGAGATCACAAAGTACAGAGGTTTTGCAAAACAAATTGAGCCAAAAATCTTAGTTTTAGTTCTCTACAGAAGTGATATCGGAGCTACCGAATTTACAAACTCGATAATACCGAAGTAACACTTGGAACCTAAACTAGTGAACTCGGTTGGGCCGAGCCACAGTTCGGTGGCACCGAGATTGCTAGGGTTTCAGAGAATCTTGAACTCGGTCACACCGATTTGCACGTTGCGGTCGGACCGAAAAGCGCATGTGCAATGGCCTAAGCCGAATCGGTGAGACCGATTTCTACATTTCGATCGGTCCAAGATGAGTTTTGCGGAGAGCTAACCCTAAAATTTTCGAATCAATCTAGACCAAAGGAAGTTTTAGCTGGATAGATCAATCACATTCATGGCAAGAAACATGGCATTGTCCTTGAGCTAGGAATCAGAGTGAAAAAGATAGCACAAGGGGTCGATTACTTACCCTAGAGCGGCGAGTGTTCTCTACGGCATAGACGGCGGAGCAGATTCCGTCGACAGCGGCAGAGTCCGACGACGGGAGGTCGTTGGCGGCGAGGAGATGATCCGGAGACCCGAGGAGGCAGAGCAGGACATGCGCGGGCTGAGAGAATTTGAAGAAATTTCCAAAGTCTCACCCGTGGGTATTTATATCCCGACCCTATCGGTGTGACCAAGTGGAACAACTCGGTGGCACCGAGATTGCAGAATCGCAAGCGGTTGCTGCAACTCGGTGTGACCGAAGTGTTCAAATCGGTTGCACCGAGATGAAAACCTAAATCAACTTAGTGAACTTGGTTTGACCGAAATGGATTTCTCGGTCAGACCGAAATGCACAAAGAGGTTTTGGAAGTTTAAGTCTATGAAGAATCGGGGACTGCGAGTGCTCCTCACACAGAGTGGCTCAAATCTGACTTGATTAAACTTTGTGATGTAGCATGAATAGAGTTTGAGATGAGAAAAGCATAGATAGCTAAAGAAGGTTCTTAGGCATTCTTGAACATCCACTTGGCAAAAGAAAGAGATCCAAACAATCAAAGCAACAAGTGGATGTCCTCGAATGAGTAAAATATGCAACCAACATGCTCACACAATAAAATGACAAATCAAATATGTGGCAAAGGATGCACAACCAATTCGAGCATCTACCAAACAATTGGCAATGACTAGGTTATCTATATATGAGTATATTGACTTAAGAGTCAAATGAGAACATTTGATCATAGGTCATACTCATCGTTTAAGCACAAGTGGGGTTACCACTTTTACATAAAGCATTGATGTGCTCACACCATTAGAGTTGCTTTAGCTCAATTCTATAGAGTAAAGATCCCCCTAGATGTGAGATCCCCCCTAAGAGGGATGAACTAACCTTGGGTTTCGTCGATGATGACTTCATGTAAGTGTTGAAGATGTAGATGCTCAATGTTGATGTAGATCATTCGGAGCAATCCTTTGGAGTGAGTTGCACTTTCAATACCTACACGGGTTAGTCCCACAAGGAACAAGCAAGAATATCCATAGACATAGAGTGATGCACACACAAGATGATGTCCATGAATGCATTAGATTATCTTGTCCCTTGTCTTACCAACAAGGGGGTCTATGACTCCTTGAACTAGTGCAAGATGTGGAAGTTGATTGCACTTGTCCTTGCCAAAATGATATGAGTGAAGTATATTGGTGGAGTCACCCTCAAGAACTCTCTAGTTCTTCTTCTTTGGGATCCACACCATCTTGATGGGAATATTTGGGGTAGTAGTGGAACTTGATGAACTAGAGCTTGATGTAGTCTTGGGAACCCACTTGACCAAGGCCTTAGGAGCTTCTTCAAATGCATCAATCTCCTCTTAAGCTTGTCCTTGCCTTTTAACTTGTGGTCTTGTGGTAGAGATCATACTGAGCTTGTGTTCCTTGGAAAGAAGTAGGATCATACTTCTCTTGTTGAGGAACAAAATTTGTCTTGGGATATTGATCTTCTTCCCACTCCATTGGCATTCAACTTTTGTTCAAAACCAACACCTTGATTCTTCCAATGTCTTCCTTGCTTGCGTACAATTTCCTCCAATTGCTTACTTCCGACAAGACTCTTGTAAACACCTTTCTCTATAATTCCCTTCAATAAGCTATTTTCTTGCTCAAGTGTAACTTGGCTAAGAGAATCATTAGTGGAATCAAGAGAACTACAAGAAGCAACACCATTGGATTTAGCATGATTGTTATTACTACTAGAGGAAGAATCTTTCTTGTTCTTGTTGCTAGATTTAAGTTGTGGCATGTAAGTAGATAAGAGTAAACGCTTGGTGTCGGGGGATATCGGCCTCCACGAGCACCTATGGGGACGGAGCCCCTTGTCGGTTCGGCGGGGGGCGGAGGTTGCACAAAGAGCAGATCAAGGCGACACACACACACAACGATTTTACCCAGCTTCGGGCCGCACGGATGCGTAAAACCCTACTGCTGCATGTCTGGTTGATTCGAGTTCTTGCTCTGGAGCGCAAGAAGGTACAGTAAGTTGGAGCTGGACGTAGACGAGGGTCTACTGGGTGTCCTCCCTCTCTCCCCTTTTTGTCCCCCCTCTCTATGTGCGCATGGGCCTCCTTTTATATGCTAAGGGGTTTCCCACAGGTAGTGACGCAGGTGAGGGTAAAAATGGCAAGGAACTGTGCGAACAGTGGCCGCACAGTGCTATCGCACCTAACTCTGACGGCGGGGGACAAAGGCATTAAATGCCCGTCTGGATCGCCTGAACAGTGCCGAGGCGGACTGTTAGGGGCGCCTCCGCTTGCCACGGGGGCGACTCCGCCAACGTCGCATGCCACGCGCGCGCCCCAGGCTGCGCGGCGCCCCGCCATGCGTCTCTGGGGAAGCTCCAGAGTGACGCGTGGGCAGGTGAGCTGGAGCGCACGTCTAAGATGGTGGTTCGCCGCGGCAAGTGGCTTGCCACGGTGGTTGTCTTGCCGCACCTGAGAGCTTGCCGCTCGTCAGGCCTTGCCGGGGCGCGCGGTGCGCCGCGGCGGGCTTCTCTTGGGGGTGCCTTGGTTTGGCCGTCCCGGCGAGCTCCTCCCGCCGGGGCCTTGGTGCTTCGGCTTAGTCGTCCCGGCAAGCTCCTCTTGCCGGGGCCTTGTCGCCTTGGCCCGGCAAGCTCCTCTTGCCGGACCTCGCCTTCTTGGCCCGGCAAGCTCCTCTTGCCGGGGCTTGGTCTTCTAGGCTAGATCACTTGGCCTCCGTCCGGCCCAGAAAGGGCCGTGGAGACTCTTGTCGCTCCCCTGGCAAGCGTTGCCGCGGGACGCTACTACTGCCCGTGCACAAGTTCGGGGTACTAAGGTACCCCTACTTTAGTACACCGACAGGAGCCCCTGGGTCTGGGCCATACACGATGCCGAGCGTTGTTGGGCCAGGCCCTAACAGTGCACGGGCACGCGTGGCCTGGGTTGCGCTGCTCCTTAACTCCATGCCCGTCGCGCCCTCCCCAAGTGGCGCGCGCTTATCGCGGCGTCGTGGGGGGGGGCGAGGCGTGCGAGACGTGCGTGACGTGGGTGGCGTGCGCGGGGCTTGAGGCCCGCAGGCATGCGTCGCATCGGGCACGATTCCTTTGTTTGGAAAGGCGAAACGTCCGCCCCCACTTTCGAGTGGAGGGGGAGAGGTCGCCTCATCTGTCTCCTCGTCCCTGCTCGCCCGCCACGCGTCCTCCATGCACTTGGGGTTGCGGTGGTGGAGGCAGGAAGCCGGGCCGACGCGGGTCGAAGTAGAGGGTCGACCCTGTCGCCTGCCCTTCCCCTGCTTTGATTGGTCGGGCGGGGCGGCCGAGCCCCCTTTCCGCCCCTTTATAAGGAGCGGATGGGGATGATGAGGGTCCGCACTCCTTCCTTCTTCCTTTTCTTAGATCCCTGGTCCCCTCTCCCCAACCGTCATGGAGAAAGGGAACCCTGGTCCTTCTTCGGTGGCGGCAAGGGTTGCCGCCAGGCAGCGCGCCCCTCCTCCCCTTGCACCCGCGGCGGCGGGGCCAACCGTAAGGGGAAGGGGGAGGGGGCGAGGTCGTGGACGAGGCCGAGGCGCTCGAGGCGGGCGGGGCGGCGCGCCGGCCTCGCCTCCGCCGGCGGGTCCGTTTCCCCCGGCGGTTCATCTCGGGGACGACCCCTGCGAGTTCATCATCAGGCTGCGCCGGGCGCCTCGCCGTCGCCTCCGCCTCCCGGCTCCCTTCGCGGACGTCCTGGAAGTGGAGCAACACGAGACGCTGAGACTGCGCATGAGGGGCTGCGGGATCAGTGGTATGCGAGTCCACGTCGAATCCCGAGCCTCCGGCGTGATGCGTCTTGGCCAAGGGTGGAAGTCATTCGCCCGGATCCACAGCTTGATGGAGGGGTTCACCCTCCATTTTAAGCTGATGGAGGGTGATCTCCTCTCCGTCAAGGCCTTCGGGGACCTCGGCACCCAGGCCCGGTGCTGCGTGGATAGCTCCTCCGACAGCGAAGGCTCCTCCTCGAGCGAGAGTGACGAGGTGGGGAGCGACAGCGACGACAAGGGGAGCGGCCGCCGGGATGACGGGTCCGACTAGGTGCCGATCGCAGCTCCGCGTGGCACCGGCGGCCCCCCATCATCCGCGTCGCTGGCGCCGTGAACTCCCCGGGGTCGTCTCCTTGGGCGGCTGGCATAGGGAGGCTGCGGAAGAGGAAGAGGGCGGGCGGCAAGGCCGCTGCCTCGTCTTCCAGCTCCGCCCCAGACGCCGTCACCACCCCTGCTCGCGGCGACGACCACCGGGGTCTTCTCTCTGGCCCGGCAAGCTCCTCTTGCCGGGGCTTCGTCTTCTCGGGCGGCCGGAGTGGCGAGGCTGCGGAAGAGGCTGGCGGCAAGGCCGTCAACTCGGAGTACGAGGGCTAGATGCCCTCGACAGCGTGTTGACGTCCCGCAGCCTCCTTCTCGAGCTCCGCTTCCGGCGTCGCCGTCTCCATCCGGCCTCCGGAGCCCCGGGGCGGAGCCCCGGATGTTCTCTTGGCGTCTTCTGCCACCCGTAGCTCGTCTAGGCGCCCCTTTTGCCCTTCTCGCCTCCTTGTCCTACCTCCTGAGGAGAGAGACAAGAAAGGGATTACGGGCACCTTATCTCTTTTTATCTTGTAAGCCCTCGGGCCTTAGTTGTGTTTAAATCTTGTAATCCCATCTTTCATGTTTTTAATTCTCTCTGAGCTGTACCTGAGTGGAATGTTTTTAATGAAAAGGGAGTGTTTGCCGGACCATTTGTATCGCGGGTACGTCCCGCGGCAAGGAGCGAACCCTTTGCATCGTTAAGATAGACACTTCCCCGCCCGGCAAAGGACCCTGCCGTCTCCCCGCGCCCCTTGGCCCTCCTCACGCTCTCGGCGGAGGCAGGGAGAAGGCGGGTTCTGGCCCCTTGCCTCCTCCTCTTGCCGCCGCGGCTACTATCAGAAGCGGGCCCCGGGAACGCGCTCCGGGGTTTGTCGCTTAAGAGAGCACGACAGCTTTTAGGAGGAGGCAAGGTTTTCGCATTCCGCAGCTCACGAGAGAATGCATGATGAGGGATGTAAAGACTTATCTGAGGTTGCAGCCCCCGGCAACTCTAGCTTGCCGGGGCGCGGGTGCTGGCTCGCCCTTCTCCCCTTCTTTGTCCTTGAGCGGCTCGGCATGGGTATGCAACTCCTGCAAGCCAAAGGGAAAGGACGGGAAAAAGACGCGGACTCGACCTCTAAGTTAGGGGTTAGCGACTGTTAGGCACTATCAACCCTAACCAAGGACGAGACTCGACTCAGCATGCATGCTAAAACTTGGGGGCGCCAGTGCTTCATTGCTGCCAGGGTCTACGCCTGGCTTTGTACAAAGGATTACATGCAACTGCGGCAAGACTTTTGTACAAAGAGTTGGTTGCCGGACGGGGTCCGACAACCGCGCCTTACGGGTAAAACTTGCGAAGATGCTCAATGTTCCAGGAATTGCTCACCGGAGTACCATCTTCGGTCTCGAGGCGGACGGCGCCGGGCCTCGTGACTCGTTTCACCCGGTAAGGGCCTTCCCACTTCGGCGTCAACTTGTTGTGTATCTTGGCCGACTGAACGCGCCGAAGAACAAGGTCGCCTTCCTCGAGGCTCCTGGCTTTAACTTTGCGGCTATGATAGCGACGCAGAGCTTGCTGGTAGCGAGCGGATCGCACAGCAGCCTGGAGACGATCCTCCTCGAGGAGCAGTGTGTCATCTTCACGCGACCGCTCTTGCTCAAGCTCATCATAAGCGAGCACTCGAGGTGACCCGTATACGAGTTCCGTGGGGGTAACTGCTTCTGCTCCATAGATTAGAGCAAATGGTGTCTGGCCGGTGGCTCGATTTGGCGTTGTTCTGACCGACCAAGGAACCGCCGGCAGCTCCTCGATCCAGTTCCGTCCGCGCTTGAGCAGCTTGTCAAAACTTATGGTCTTGAGCCCGCGCAGTACCTCGGCGTTGGCCGTTTCCGCTTGACCGTTGCTCCGGGGATGTGCAACAGAAGCGAAGCAGACCTTGGTGCCGAGGTTTTGGGTGTACTGCATGAAAGCGTGTCTTGTGAACTGCGTACCGTTGTCGGTGATGATCCTGTTGAGGATCTCGAAGCGGCAAACAATCGACCTGAAGAATTTGATCGCGGACTGGGCAGTCACCTTCCTCACCGGTTCCACTTCTGGCCACTTTGTGAACTTGTCGATGGCAACGAACAAGTACTCAAAGCCCCCGACGGATCAGGGGAAGGGGCCGAGGATATCGAGCCCCCAGACCGAGAAGGGCCAGGACAAAGGGATCATCTGGAGAGCTTGAGCTGGCTGGTGTATCTTCTTGGAATGGAACTGGCACGCTTCACACTTGGTTACTCGTGCAGTTGCATCCTGGAGGGCTGTGGGCCAGAAGAAACCTTGCCGGAACGCTTTGCCGGCAAGTGCTCTGGCGCCAATGTGGTGTCCACATATGCCTCCGTGTATCTCCGCCAACAGCTCCTGTCCTTCTTCCCGGTGAATGCACTTCAATTTCACCCCATTGCGTCCTCTTCTGTACAGTGCGCCGTCGACGAACTGGTACATACTGGACTGCCGGGCTACTCTTTCCGCTTCTTCTTGTTCTTCGGGAAGTTCTCCTGTCTGGAGGAAACGGACGATCTGCTGTGCCCACGTCGGAGCCTGTGGCTCGACGACGAGGACCAAGGGCATGTCGGCGGCTGCGGGAACATCAGCTTCTACGGCGAGGACTCGGGGCTCAGCCGGAGCTTGACGTTCCCCGGCAAGCTTGCCGGGGCATGACTTGCCGGGAGCGCCTGCTTCGTTGGGACAAACCCTGGGGCTTGCAGGAGCGGGCAGCTCCTCAGCACTCTTGGCGTCGATCTTGGGGACTCTCTTGGCGGCGGCTTCGGGAAGCTCTACCAGGAGATAGTCACCGGAGACCGATTTTCTCTTCTTGCTTGGCCCAGTCGATGGTGTCACGGATGGTTGAGTCAGCTTGAGCACAAAAGCCCCTGGTTCCACAGGTAGCTTTAGTGCGGCGCATTTTGACAGGCCGTCGGCGATGTCGTTCTCTGCTCTTGGAACGTATTCCATTTGCAGGCCGTCAAAGCGCTCTTCCAGCTTGCTCACTTCATCAACGTAAGCCTCCATCAACGGGCACTGGTAATCCTTGTTCACTTGGCGGACGACGAGCTGCGAGTCACCCTTGACAATGAGCTTCTTGATCCCAAGTTCCGCTGCGATCCTGAGACCGGCGAGCAAACCTTCATACTTTGCTGTATTGTTGGTTGCTTGCTCCTTGGGAAAGTGCATCTGGACGATGTACTTGAGGTGCTCTCCGGTGGGCGCGACGAGCAGCACGCCGGCACCGGCGCCTTCCAGCGAAAAGGCACCATCAAAGTACATCAGCCACTCTTTGGTTGCTTCCTTGCTGGGGATGCTCGTCTCTGGAATTTCTTCGTCCGGTGTCGGCGTCCACTCTGCTATGAACTCTGCCAATGCTCTGCTCTCGAACTTGAGGCCAAAGCTTGACAGTTCTAGTGCCCACTCGACAATCATGCCTGTTGCTTCGGGATTCTGCAGTATCCTCTTAAGCGGAAAGCGAGTGACCACTGTGATCTCGTGTGCTTGGAAGTAATGGCGCAGCTTCCTCGAGGCCATGAGAAGGCCGAAGAGCAATTTCTGCACACCAGAGTACCTCGACCTAGCCCCCTGCAGGAGGGAACTGACGAAGTAAACTGGGCGCTGCACCATCTTCTTCTGCTGCACTTCCCCTTGCGCTTGCGCGGATTCTCCTTTGCCGGGGCCAGAGCTTGTCGGGGAAGCCCCCTGCTTGTCGCCGGACGCGCTTGCCGTGGTTGCGGGCTCGTCATCAGCTTCCCTCTCCGCTACTAACGCAGCACTAACCACTTGATTGGTTGCCGCTAGGTAGAGCAGCAACTTCTCTTGCGGTCTAGGCGCGACAAGTATAGGAGCGGAGGACAGGTACTTCTTTAAGTCTTGCAGTGCAGCCTCCGCTTCCGGAGTCCATTTTACTGGACCTGCCTTTTTCAAGATTTTGAAAAACGGCAGGGCCCGTTCCGCAGACCTGGAAATAAACCTGCTGAGAGCCGCCACGTAGCCGGCAAGTCTTCGCACGTCCTTGACACGCGTTGGTGCTTCAATCTGCTCGATGGCCTTGATCTTGTCGGGGTTGGCTTCGATCCCATGCTGAGACACGAAGAACCCGAGAAGCTTGCCGGAGGGAACTCCGAACACGCACTTCTCGGGGTTGAGCCTGAGGCTGATCTTGCGCAAGTTCGCAAAGGTCTCTTCCAAGTCTTGAACCAAGGTTGCCTTGTCTCTGCTCTTGACCACAATGTCGTCCATGTAGGCCTCCACATTTCTGTGGATCTGTGGCTCGAAAGCAGTGTGGACAACCCTCGCAAACATCGAGCCTGCGTTCTTCAGTCCAAAAGGCATCCGCACAAAACAGTACGTGCCGCGTGGGGTGATGAACGCAGTCTTCTCTTCGTCTTCTTCAGCCATGAAGACCTGGTGGTACCCGGAGTAGGCGTCAAGGAATGAAAGCAGGTCGCATCCGGCCATGGAGTCAACAATCTGGTCGATGCACAGCAAGGGAAATGGATCTTTAGGGCAAGCTCTGTTGACATCGGTGAAATCGATGCAAAGCTTCCACTTCCCGTTTGCTTTGCGCACGACGACAGGATTGGCCAACCACGTCGGATGGAGCACGCCTCTGACGAGGCCTGCCGCTTCCAACTTCCTGATCTCCTCCGCAATAAGCTCTTGGCGCTCCACCGCTTGTTTCCTGACCTTTTGCTTGACGGGCCGCGCATGAGGACAGACGGCAAGGTGGTGCTCAATCACTTCCCTGGGAACGCCGGGGATGTCAGATGGTTGCCAGACAAACACATCGACATTCGCCCGCAGGAAAGCAACGAGCGCGCCTTCCTATTTGGGGCCGAGTGTGGCACTGATGGTGAAGGTACCACCAGTGCCGTCCTCCTGGGCGGGCACCTTCTTGGTCGCGGGTGGAGCAGCCGTCGTCTTCTCGTGTTCGCCGGCAGGGCTCGATGGCACGTCCTCGATGGCAGCGCAGCACTCCGAAGAGGCGCGCTTGCCGGAGTGGGTACCAGAGCATTCGCCGGGCTTGGCCTTCTTGCCGGCGGGGCTCGATGGCACGTCCTCGATGGCAGCGCAGCACTTCGAAGAGGCGCGCTTGCCGGAGTGGGCGCCAGAGCACTTGCCGGGCTTGGTCTTCATGCCGGCGGGGCTCGATGGCAGGTCCTCGATGGCAGCGCAGCACTCCGAAGAGGCGTGCTTGCCGGAGTGGGCGCCAGAGCACTTGCCGGGCTTGGTCTTCATGCCGGCGGGGCTCGATGGCACGTCCTCGATGGTAGCGCAGCACTCCGAAGAGGCGCGCTTGCCGGAGTGGGCGCCAGAGCACTTGCCGGGCTTGGTCTTCATGCCGGCGGGGCTCGATGGCGCGTCCTCGACGCCAGCGCAGCACTCCGAAGAGGCGCGCTTGCCGGAGTGGGCGCTAGAGCACTTGCCGGACTTCTTCTTTCCCCCGGAAGCTCCAGCAGCAGGTGGGCCGCGGGCCGTTGCTGCTGTTGCGTCCCGGTATATTTGGTCGGCGCAGATAAGGGCATCCTTCTTGTCGCCGGGGATAGAAATGATGCTTATCGGGCCAGGCATCTTGAGCATGTTATACGCGTAGTGAGAGGCCGCCATGAACTTGGCGAGCGCTGGTCGGCCGAGGATCCCGTTGTAAGGCAACGAAAAGTCGGCGACGTCAAAGGTGACCATCTCAGTCCTGAAATTCAGCTCGCTGCCAAATGTTACCGGCAGCGTGATCTTTCCCTTCGGCTTGCTCTTTCCCGGGTTAATTCCTTGGAATGTGTCGGTTTCTTCGAGCTCGCTGTCGGGAACTTGGAGTCTCCGAAGAACAGCAGAGGAGATCAGATTCAAGCCGGCCCCGCCGTCAACTAGCATCTTAGTGACCTTGAGGTTGCGGATCGTTGGGGAAACCAACATCGGCAAGCACCCGACCGCGGTTGTGCGATCAGGGTGGTCCTCAATGTCGAAGATGATAGGCGTGCTGGACCATCTCAGGAGTCTGCGCGACTCGACGGGTGGCTCCGCTGCATTGACCTCCTGCACCCATCGTTTAAGCTGGTGGTGGGAAGCGTGCAGGGAGGCACCGCCGTCCACACACAAGACCTCAGTGGCTTTCTGAAACTCCTGCTCGCTGGTCTCGGGGTCTTCCATGTCTTCGTCGTCGTCATCGTCTTCGTCCTTGTCGCGTCCCCGGGGAGGTCTATCTGCTTGCCGCTGCTTGTCCTTGCCGCGGCGCTCTCCCGGGCCGGGACGCTTCGTGCCGGATCCCCCGCCGCCTGCTTGGGCTCTCTCCTTGTCGCGTCGTGCGTACTCGGCCTTCTGCAGGTCGACGATTCGCTCGACTTGCTTGCAACTCTGGAGGTCGTGGCCCCTGGTACGGTGGATCTTGTAGTACTTCTTGTCGGTACCGTCCCGCTTATCGGCAGCAGCCACCGCCCGGCAGTTGGCGCACCCGACAACCTCCTTGCCGGGGCCTCCCGCCTGGGCTTTCTTGGCGGAGCCCTCTCTGCCGGACTTCTCGACAACCAGTACCTCTGGGTTTTTCTTCTTTTTGCCGTTCCGCCGCCGGCCTCTCCTTGCCGGGGCGGTACCTTCACTATCGGATTCTCCTTCTCCAACACTTTCTCCGGGGAGCTTCCTCCCCTCCTCAGCGCGTGCACACTTGTCGGCCAGGGCGTAAAGCTCGCTGACCTCCTTGATCTTGCACATCGCCATCTCCTCCCTCATCCTGCGGTTGCGCACGTTCTGGTGGAACGCGCTGATCACCGCGGCGGGGTGGACGTCTGGGATGTTGTAGTGCACACGGCTGAACCTCTGGATGAACTTGCGCAAAGGCTCCCCCTCCTTCTGAACAAGCAGATGAAGATCGCTTGCCTGGCCATGGGGTTTGTGGCCACCCGTGAAGGCGCCAACGAACTGATGACATAGATCTGGCCAAGAGGAGATGGAGCCGTCCGGCAAGTGCATGAGCCAGGATCTGACGTTGGGCTTGAGTACCAGCGGGAAGTAGTTGGCAAGGATCTTATCGTCCCGTCCCCCGGCAGCCTGCACCACAATGGTGTAGATGCTGAGGAACTCAGACGGATGCGACTTGCCGTCGTACTTCTCGGGCACGTCGGGCTTGAAGTTCTTTGTGCTGGGCCACGGGACTTGCCGCAGCTCGCGGGTGAACGCGGGGCAGCCTACCGAATATGGCAGTTCGCCTGGTTCCCCCGGTGCGTGCATGTTTCCAGAGGGCTCAACGCGCTGGTCTGATTGACGCCGCGCCTCTCTTCTGCGCTCGATGCGGGTTCGAGCGTCTTCTTCCCTTCGTTCGTGAAGGACTTGGCGTTGGTCGCGGCGAGTTCGCGGGTTCGACGACGCGGTGGAGTCGTTGTCGAGGTGAGCCCAGCGAGTCGGCGACCGCGGCTTCTGGGGCGGGGAGTGCATGGTGGTCGCACCCCCGCCATTCTTGGCGCCATCGGTTCTCGCCTGGGTGACTGGCCGCGGCTGCGACGCGCTGTGCTGCCGCGGAGTGTCGCCGTTGGCAAAACCAATGAGGCTTTGGATGGTTGCCCTCGAGTCGTCGAGCTTGTCCGCCGTCGGAGGGTAGTCTAGGAGTAGCTGAGCTCCCGCGAGAGCTTCCGCTGGGGTGGCGGGCAGAGGCGGCGAACGGCGCGAGGAGCGAGATGTGCTCGAACTCCTAACCATGTTAGAAGGAGCAGCACCCGGTCCAGGCAGCCGCGCGACGCTCGTTCCGGCACGCTGGATCGCATGCTGGTCCTGAGCGCCTTGGGACCCACCAGCACGGTCTGGGTCCAGCGAGCGTATGGTACCATGGGTACCATGACGCTGCTGGTTTCGCGCCTCCTGAGAGGGGCGTGGGGCGAGCTCGGACGTCGCGGGACCAAGAACTGGTTCGACGGCGCCCGTTCCTCCGCCGGCGTCCTCCCCACCACCCGTCCGCTCCATGGGCGGTGGGTTCGACGCTGACGGACCGGTCACCTCCGGAGCTTTCTTCTTCGGCACCATGCCGGCGCAAACAATGAGGGTCTGGCTCACGCGGACGCCGGATCTGGTTCACACAACCTTGACGCACCCCCTACCTGGCGCGCCAAAGATGTCGGGGGATATCGACCTCCACGAGCACCTATGGGGACGGAGCCCCTTGTCGGTTCGGCGGGGGGCGGAGGTTGCACAAAGAGCAGATCGAGGCGACACACACACACAACGATTTTACCCAGCTTCGAGCCGCACGGATGCGTAAAACCCTACTGCTGCATGTCTGGTTGATTCGAGTTCTTGCTCTGGAGCGCAAGAAGCTACAGTAAGTTGGAGCTGGACGTAGACGAGGGTCTACTGGGTGTCCTCCCTCTCTCCCCTTTTTGTCCCCCCTCTCTACGTGTGCATGGGCCTCCTTTTATATGCTAAGGGGTTTCCCACAGGTAGCGACGCAGGTGAGGGTAAAAATGGCAAGGAACTTTGCGAACAGTGGCCGCACAGTGCTATTACACCTAACTCTGACGGCGGGGGACAAAGGCATTAAATGCCCGTCTGGATCGCCTGAACAGTGCCGAGGCGGACCGTTAGGGGCGCCTCCGCTTGCCACGGGGGCGACTCCGCCAACGTCGCATGCCACGCGCGCGCCCCAGGCTGCGCAGCGCCCCGCCACGCGTCTCTGGGGAAGCTCCAGAGTGACGCGTGGGCAGGTGAGCTGGAGCGCACGTCTGAGATGGTGGTTCCCCGCGGCAAGTGGCTTGCCGCGGTGGTTGTCTTGCCGCACCTGAGAGCTTGCCGCTCGTCAGGCCTTGTCGGGGCGCGCGGTGCGTCGCGACGGGCTTCTCTTGGGGGTGCCTTGGTTTGGCCGTCCCGGCGAGCTCCTCCCGCCGGGGCCTTGGTGCTTCGGCTTAGTCGTCCCGGCAAGCTCCTCTTGCCGTGGCCTTGTCGCCTTGGCCCAGCAAGCTCCTCTTGCCGGACCTCGCTTTCTTGGCCCGGCAAGCTCCTCTTGCCGGGGCTTGGTCTTCTAGGCTCGATCACTTGGCCTCCGTCCGGCCCAGAAAGGGCCGTGGAGACTCTTGTCGCTCCCCTGGCAAGCCTTGCCGCGGGACGCTACTACTGCCCGTGCACAAGTTCGGGGTACTAAGGTACCCCTACTTTAGTACACCGACACTTGGCAATGTAAGAAGAACTTTTCTTGTGAAGATCATCATTGATTGCCTTTAAAAACTCATGCTCTTGCTCAACGTTGAGCTTTTCAAAGTGTAGCTTCTCATGAGTCTTTAAAAGTTCTTGATGATCTTCCAAGATAGTTTCATGAGCTAACTTAAGAGTGTTTAGTTCTTTAGTTAGGCGCTCAATCTTCTCCTTATCATTGCCATTCGTTTTATCTTTATTAGCATGATTAATTGACGTTTCATCATAGTATTCATCACTAGAGTTGTCAACAAGTAAATCATCATCACCTAACAAGTCATCTTAATCACTATTGAAATCAACATACTCGGGGTGTGATACCTTTGGACCTTTGGCCATGAAGCATCTTCCAATTCCTTCATTTGGTGAGTCAAATATGTTGTAGGAGTTGGTTGGCACAAGTGCTAGACCGGCAACACCTTCATCTTGAGTATATTCGGAGTCGGAGTGATAACTTCTTTCAGAGTGATGGTCGGAGTCGGAGACGGATACCCATTCACCAACATGAGCTTGATGTCTTCGTTTTGTGTAGCTCTTTGATGATTTGTCCTTCCTTTCCGAATCCTTGCTTCTCCGAGAGGGTCTTCGTTCATAATGATCATCTCTACTCCTTCTCTCTCTCGGTGGTGATTCATCACTCCTACTTCTTCTTTTGGGAGAATCTTCTCTTGTTTTGTAGGGAGCCGTACACTCATTGGAGTAGTGTGCGGGTCTTCCACAATTATAGCAATTTCGTTCACGACTAGAAGATCTTTTGTCATTGTAGGACCTTGACTTGAAACTTCTTTGTTTGCTTCTACTCTTGTAGAACTTGTTGAAGTTCTTCACCATTAGGCTCAGTTCCTCATTGAAGGTTTGTTTCTCAATCGATGATGGGGGAGCATCACATGAGGCTTTGTAAGCACCACTTGACTTGTTGTGAAGCTCTTCCTTATCCTTAAGTGACATCTCATGAGCAACAATTCTTCCAATGACTTCTGTTGGCTTGAGATCTTTGTAGGTTGGCATCATTTGGATCAATGTGCACACGATATCATATTTTCCATCCAAGGCTCTTAGGAACTTCTTGATGATGAATTTGTCGGTCATCTCTTCACTTCCTAAGACGACAATCTCATTTTTAATGAGAGCAAGCCTAGAGTACATTTCAGTGGCACCTTCACTATCCTTCATTTTTAACTTGTCAAGTTGACTTTGAAGCACCTCCAATTTGGATTCCTTGACGTAGTCGGTACCTTCGTGCATCTCAATCAAAGTATCCAAATTTTCCTTTGCATTCTCAAGGCAGTTGATTTTGTTGAATTCTTCGGGGCACAATCCGTTGAAGAGAATATCACCAGCTTGAGAGTTGTATTGCAGCATCTTCAACTCTTCCGCAGTAGCTGTAACATCCCAAAATTTTCAATTTGGAATGTTATACATAGATCATTCATGCAGATCATATTTTATTGCATATTTGTTTTGCAATCCTCGAAATTCTAAGCAACTCAAGGACCCTCAGAGAGAGTTGGGGATTTCACCGTTTTCGTATTTGAATTTTTTATCGAATATCGAAACGAGGAGCATTTGTTTTATTATTTTCCCCTCCGAAAATATTTCATATTAAAATATATGAGAGGAGATAATATGACTTGTCCAAAATAAATGAAATATTGAAGGAAAAATATTAAAAGCAAATAATTGATTTTATTAGGATTTTATTAGGATTTTATTGCTATTTTATTTGGATAGGAAAAATTTGCGTTTATCAAAATTACGTTATAGGCCCAAATAAATGTTCACCTTGTCCGGTTTATATTTAGAGGACGGGGAAATTTTATTTCGGAATTTTTGGAATCCGTTTAGTACTTCTTTTCTTTCTTTTTCTGCATGTCGGAATATTAAAAAAAAGGAAACCGACTCCGGGCCGTACCCGACCGGGACTCCGCCGGGGGGGGGGGCGGCTTTTGGGGGGCTTTATAAGCTGCGCCGCCCGTGCCCCTGCAGCCCACCGCCGCCCGCAGCCTACCGGCGCCCCAAACCCTAGCCGCCGCCGCCGCACCGGATCCTATCGCCGTTGACCGCCGTTGACCGGTCGGTTTTCTATGGACAACCCCGATTTTTTTATTTTCTTTGGTTTATTTTCGTTAGGTCGGTTTTCCCGACAGTTTATCTTTTATGCGGACGTTCGTCCGTTCGTTCGTTTAAAAGAACGCTGTTCACTCAGTTTTTCTTTCGTTCGCTCGTTCATTCGTTAGCATGTTCGTCAGTTTTTCTTTTTCTCTGGATTTTCGCGATTATTTCTGATCGGGATTTCTAATCCGATTTTCGTTTTAGTTTATCTTTCCACTGTTTAATCAGAATCAGACGATTCAAGCACCGGGATCTTCGTCTCGAAGCCCTCTTTCTGTTTAGCCAACTTGAACAAGATTTTGATATTGTAAAATTTGACTTTAGTCCAGATTAGTGATAGAATCTTGTTTCTTTTGCCGTTTGAGTTACGTTGCTCCGTTTGATTTGATTCTTTTTGCAAACCTGAGTTCTTAAGTTGAACTTTCTAGTTAGATCTTCTTATTTGAGGTTTACCCTTGCATCTTTGCTTGATTGCTTATTTATGCTATTGTTTGTTTGCGATAGAATTCCCGGAGTGCGAAGCGTGCTACTATGAGTCACTAGGTTTTGCGGATCGTCAGCAAGGCAAGTAACACATTGATCATACCCTTTTTATTTCCCAGTTTTTATGCATTAGATACAACCCTCACACATTGCATGAGTAGGATCTCTTAATTTGTGGGTTTGGGAAGTAGATGTTGAGGTAGAACCTATTACCTGTTTTCATATCAAACCCTTGGGAGTTACTTCTATGTTATGCTTATATTGCTATGCTATGCTCATAGATGTGGATTGGGTTTGAGTGTATCCATGACATATATGAGTTGTTAATTAATGGTTCAACTTAAGGTGGCAACTTTAATACACATCTGGGTGGATTGCTTGTTTGGGCACATGGGATATCCAGTGTTGTCCTAGGAGATCCTGAGGTATCCGTGTGATCATCCTACGGTTCGGCACCCAGGCTCAAAGGGATCGTGAGATTATTCATGTTAGAAACTTCCGTGTGCAGCCACAAGCCATTATGGGTTCTGGCATAGTTGAGTATGTTGTGTGACCTCTTTAAGCGGTGGGCTAGCAGATGTAGTTGGAAAGTAGGTGTAACTGTCCACCTAGAGTAAAGAGTGAATGCTTCTGAAAGACTGTGTCTCGGCCATCCGTTTCTCAAACACCATGTAGTGCAAGAAAACAAATGGAGGAGATCGATTCTTGTGGGGAAAAGTGCGCAAACCTCTGCAGAGTGTACAAACTAATCATGATTAGCCGTGTCCCTGGTTATGGACATGTTGAGTATCTAGTACTTGGATTTTCCTATTGTATCTCATCACTCTAATTTAATTTGTTGGGTTAATGATTAACTTTAATTGGGATTGAGATGGGGGTGCCATTCTCAATGATGTTTCAACTACCATGATAGTTAAATAAAATTTATTCCTTTGTTGTAGGAAAAAATTGGCTTTTCGCAAAATCATATAACCATAGAGCCTCCACCAGCCATATATGCGTATAGTGATAGCATTATCTGTTCATTGCTCTACTGTGTTATATTGCCAGCATATTCAATGTGCTGACCCGTTTTCGGGCTACAACGTTTTATGTTCCAGACTTTTCAGACGACGAGTAAAGGTGTGATAGGTCGTTGTCATGCACTCAGCTATGCTGTTGGAGTTGATGGACTCACTTTATCTTCCAAGCCTTCCGTTGTTATCATATTAGATGGCCTTAAGCCATATTTATTGTAGTAAGTTCTCTTTTGAGACATTTGCTGTAATAAGTGTGTGATTGCTCTCTGTTATAAATCTTTCGAGTACTGTGTGTGTCAGCATTACCGATCCTGGGATGACACTGAAGCATAGAGACTTGACCGTTCGAGGTCGGGTCGCTACAAGATGGTATCGGAGCACACACTGAATGTAGTACACGACCACTAAGAAAAAAAGGCATAGGTCACTCTTCTCTTCTCATTTCCGACTCCTCTCCATTTTCTACTCTTTAGGATGGCGGACTCGAGGAACAAGTTTGCACAACCGGATGAAGACACCCCCTTTGGATGACACTTGAAGGAAGTCACTAGATGCCTGAACATTGGAATACCAAGCTTCTCCGGGACCTACAACGCCACCTTACCAGAAGAGGAGCGCCGGATGATTCAAGTTCAAATTATAGGAAGGACGTTCATGCCAGTCACGGAGCCCATAGAGTTTTCCTTTGATGCCCCAACCTGGAGTCTAGGTAATAGCATGGTAGCCCACATCGCCATGGGACGCATTGGCGAAGTTTACCACAATGATCTCAAGGATACTATCTACCAGATATGTGGACGCCGAGATGAGCAATGGGAGATAGTCAGCACCAGGAAGGACAAGTCCATTGCAGCTTTCATCCCGGAGTTAAACCATCACATTCAACACCAGGAGAACCAGATGTGCGCAGACATGATAGATGTGAAGAAGGCGATGACAAGGATCACCGAGCTTGAAGAGGAACTGAAGTCTACACGCGATGGATACGAGGAGGAAATCGCTACATATTGGAAAAGAACGACGACCTGATAAAGAAGATCGGAGTATTCATCGGAGACCCCGCGCTAGGAGGAGAAGACGACGATTCCACTTGCCCGGAGAACTACATCATCATCGACGACATTGACTCCGACCTCGACGATAGTGATGATGACTTTGAAGACGAAGCTGGAGCGGATATCATGGAGTCTTCCACCGATCAAAATTTCTAGTAGACCACCATATGATTAGTAGTATTCCCCCATATATATAGTAGTAGTCCGAGCACTTTAACGATAGTTCTAGACCATTTTGTATGCCCTTGCTTGATTGATTGAGTGATATGATTGTGTTTGTCTCATGTCCATATGGGTAGTGTTTTCTCACTAGACCTCAATTCTATTCTAATCTCTTCCCTCTAAAACCCCTCAGATGCCTCCGAGATGTGACACCAGATTTGTCTTCCCACCGGAGATCACCCAGTTGATCCAGCAGCAGAATGCCTTGATGCAGACATTAGTCCAGAACCAAGGCAACAACAACAACACCCCTCCGCCAGTTGACAACTTAGCCCGCTTTCTAAGGTTACAGCCACCGGTGTTTTCCAGTAGCACCGAGCCAATAGTTGCTGATGATTGGTTACGCAGGATACGAAGGGAGTTGACCACCGCAGGTTGCACGAATGCTAAGAAGGTGTGTTTTGCTGCACACCAATTGGATGGACCAGCAGCCTCATGGTGGGCGAATTACACGGCCATTTTTCCCATAGCCAATGTTACTTGGGATCAGTTTCAGCAAGCATTCCGCACAACCCATGTCTCAACTGGAGCTATGAGCATGAAGAAGCATGAGTTTCGCAACATCCCAAATTTTTCAATATGGAATGTTATACATAGATCATTCATGCATATCATATTTTATTGCATATTTGTTTGGGGATCCTCGAAATTCTAAGCAACTCAAGGACCCTGGGAGAGAGTTGGGGATTTCACCGTTTTCGTATTTGAAATTTTTACCGAATATCAAAACGAGGAGCATTTGTTTTATTATTTTTTCCTCCGAAAATATTTCATATTAAAATATATGAGAGGAGATAATATGACTTCTCCAAAATAAATGAAAGGAAAAATATTAAAATCAAATAATTGATTTTATTCGGATTTTATTGCTATTTTATTTGCATAGGAAAAATCGTGTTTTTTTAAATTGCATTATTGGCCCAAATAAATGTTCACCTTGTCCGGCTTATTTTTAGAGGACGAGGAAAATTTATTTCGGAATTTTTGGAGTCCGTATAGTATTCCTTTTCTTTATTTTTCTACACGTCAGAATATTAAAAAAAGGAAACCGACTCCGGGCCGTACCCGACCGGGACTCCGCCCGAGGGGGCTTTATAAGCCGCGCCGCCCCTGCCCCCGCAGCCCACCGCCGCCCACATCCCACCTGCGCCCCAACCACTAGCCGCCGCCGCCCTAGTGCGTAGCCGCGGCCGCCGCGCGCGCCGCGCCGCGCCACCTCCCGCCGCTGCCAAGCCGCTGCCCGCCATCGCAGGAGCCGCCGCCGCCGCGCCGGATCCCATCGTCGGATAACCCTGTTTTTTATTTTCTTCGGTTTATTTTCGTTAGATCGGTTTTCCTGACGGTTTATTGTTTTGCGGACGTTCATCCGTTCGTTCGCTTAAACGAACGCCGTTCACTCGTTAGTCACAGACTGCGAACATTCATTCGTTAGCCTGTTCATCAGTTTTTCTTTTTCTCTGGATTTTCGCAATTATTTTTTATCGCGATTTCTGATCCGCTTTTTGTTTTAGTTTATCTTTTCGCTCGTTTATCGGAATCAGGCAATTATAGCGCCTAGATCTTCTTTTTGAAGCCATCTTTCTGTTTAACCAACTTGAACAAGATTTTAATACCGCAAAATTTGACTTCAGTCCAGATTAGTGAACGAATCTTGTTTCTTTCGCCGTTTGAGTTTCGTTGCTCAGTTTGATTTGATTCTTTTTGCAAACCGAAATTCTTTAGTTGAACTTTCTGGTTAGATATTGTTATTTGAGTTTTACCCTTGCATATTTGCTAGATTGCTTATGTATGCTATTGTTTGTTTGCGATAGAATTATCGGAGTGCGAAGCGCGCTACTACGAGTCACTAGGTTTTGCGGATCGTGAGCAAGCCAAGTAACACATTTATCATATCCTTTTTATTGCCCAGTTTTTATGCATTAGATACAACCCTCACACATTGCATGATTAGGATCTCTTAATTTATGGGTTTGGGAAGTAGATGTTGAGGTAGAACCTATTACCTGTTTTCATATCAAACCCTTGGGAGTTACTTCTACGTTATGCTTATATTGCTACGCTATGCTCATAGACATGGATTGGGTTTGAGTGTATCCATGACAGATGTGAGTTGTTAATTAATGGTTCAACTTAAGGTGGCAACTTTAATACACATCTGGGTGGATTGCTTGTCTGGGCACCTGGGTATATAGTGTTGTCCTAGGAGATCCCGGGGTATCCGTGTGATCATCCTACGGTTCGCCACCCAGGCTCAAAGGGATCGTGAGATTATTCATGCTAGAAACTTCCGTGTGCAGCCACAAGCCATTATGGGCTCTGGCATAGTTGAGTATGTTGTGTGACCTCTTGCAGTGGTGGGCTAGAAGATGTAGAGGGAAAGTAGGTGTAACTTTCCACCCAGAGTAAAGAGTTAATGCTTCCGA
Source organism: Aegilops umbellulata (assembly GCA_032464435.1). Taxonomy (NCBI): domain Eukaryota; kingdom Viridiplantae; phylum Streptophyta; class Magnoliopsida; order Poales; family Poaceae; genus Aegilops; species Aegilops umbellulata. The sequence goes on from CP136059.1 coordinate 6,951,448, forward strand.
AAGACTGTGTCACGGTCATCCGTTTCTCAAACACCATGTAGTGCGAGAAAACAAATGGAGGAGATCGAGTCTTGTTGGGAAAAGTGCGCAAACATTTGTAGAGTGTACAAACTAATCATGATTAGCCGTGTCCCCGGTTATGGACATCTTGAGTATCTAGTACTTGGATTTTCGTATTGTATCTCATCACTCTAATTTAATTTGTTGGGTTAATGATTTAATTTAATTGAGATTGAGATGGGGGTGCCATTCTCAATGATGTTTCAACTACCATGATAGTTTAATAAAATTTATTCCTTTGTTGTAGGGAAAAATTGGCTTTTGGCAAAATCATATAACCATAGAGCCTCCACCAGCCATATATGCATATAGTGATAGCATTATCAGTTCATTGCTCTACTGTGTTATATTGCCAGCATATTCCATGTGCCGACCCATTTTCGGGCTGCAACGTTTTATGTTGCAGACTTTTCAGACGACGAGTAAAGGTGTGATAGGTCGTTGTCGTGCACTCAGCTATGCCATTGGAGTTGATGGACTCACTTTATCTTCCAATTCTTCCGTTGTTATCGTATTTGATGGCCTTAAGCCATATTTATTGTAATAAGTTCTCTTTTGAGACATCCGCTGTAATAAGTGTGTGATTGCTACTCTGTTATAAATCCTTCGAGTACTGTGTGTGTCAGCATTACCGATCCAGGGATGACACGGAAGCACAGAGACTTGACCGTTTGAGGTCGGGTCGCTAGAGTAGCTTCACGGTTCGGTTCTCTCCCATTAAAGATTTCACCTTGCAAGCCAATACACACAATAGCCCAAACGGCGGGGTTATGTCCAAGAATATGCATTTTCATCTTACGCTTCCAACTAGCAAAATTGTACCATAAAAGTAAGGACCTCTACGGTGGTAATTTCCCTCGCCAGATGTCATACTCTCCTAGGTTGTGAAACCAAGGCTATGATCACCAAAAGCTATGGAAATCAAGTCAAATGGAGACCAAAGCTCTGATACCAATTGTAGGATCGAAAGTATGTCTAGAGGGGGGGGGTGATCAGACTACTTGACCAAATAAAAATCTAGCCTTTTCCCAATTTTAATTCTTGGCAGATTTTTACAATTTACCACAAGTCAAGCAAACTTATCACAATTCAAGCAATCATTCAAAGAGTATATTAGCAGCGGAAAGTAAAGCATGCAACTTGCAAGAATGTAAAGGGAAGGGTTTGGAGAATGCAAACGCAATAGGAGACACGGATGTTTTTGTCGTGGTTCCAATAGGTGGTGCTATCGTACATCCACGTTGATGGAGACTTCAACCCACGAAGGGTAACTCCTGCGTGAGTCCACGGAGGGCTCCACCCACGAAGGGTCCACGAAGAAGCAACCTTGTCTATCCCACCATGGCCTTCTCCCATGAAGGACTTCCCTCACTAGAGTAGATCTTCATGAAGTAGGCGATCTCCTTGCCCTTACAAACTCCTTGGTTCAACTCCACAATCATGTCGGACGCTCCCAAGTGACACCTAACCAATCTAGGAGACACCACTCTCCAAAAGGTAATAGATGGTGTGTTCATGATGAAATCCTTGCTCTTGTGCTTCAAATGATAGTATCCCCAACACTCAACTCACTCTAATAGGATTGGATTTGGTGGAAAGATGATTTGAGTGGAAAGCAACTTGGGAAGGCTAGAGATCAAGATTCATATGGTTGGATAGGAATATCTTGGTCTTAACACATGAGTAAGTGGATCTCTCTCAGAAAATGGGTAATGGAAGTGTAGGCACGTTCTGATGGCTCTCTCCATGAATGAAGAGTGGGTGGAGGGGTATATATAGCCTCCACACAAAATCTAAGCATTACACACAAATCACCAAAATCGGTGGGACCAAATCAGAAAACTCGGTCAGACCGCTTTGGTTCAAAATGTGAACGTTAGGATTTTTTGAGGGACCGACATGTCAACTCGGTAGGACCGATATCATTAGGGTTAGGGAATAACGTAATCTCGGCTGGACCGATTACTCAAACTCAGTGGGACCGATTTTGGTAATAGACAAACAGAGAGTTGGTCAGGCAAACTCGGTTTGACCGATTCGCTCGTCTTGGTGGGACCGAAGCATTACAAAAAGGAAACACAGAGTTTGCATTGCAAACTCGGTGGGACTGAACGCTCATCTCGATTAGACCGAAACCTTACAAATGGAAACAAAGAGTTTGCAATCCCATCTCGGTGAGACCGAGATCCCTATCGATGAGACCGAAAAGACTAGGGTTTCTGGCAGTGGCTATGTCAAATGAACTCGGTGGCGCCAGATGGATCAAATCGGTAGGGCCGAGTTTGACTTTTGGTTTGGGACATATGTGGATATGAGAAAGTGGCTGACGGCTTTGGAGCATATCACTAAGCACTTTGAGCAAGCAAGAAATTAAGCAACACCTCATCCCCTTTTAATAGTATTGACCTTTCCTATGGACTCAATGTGATCTTGGATCACTAAAACTAAAATGTAGAGTCTTGGACTTTGAAGCTTGAGCCAATCTTTTATCCCTAGCATTTTGAGGGGTCCACATTCCTTATGCATGCCATGCCAATCATTGAACTTTCCTGAAATATTTATCTTGTAATGGCATTAGTTCAATGAGCTATATGTTGTTAATCATTACCAAAACCACCCAGGGATAGTTGCACTTTCAGCAGGACTGATCATCCAGGCTGAAGCGGCCTATTTCAATACCCATATTGGGATGGTAGGGTAGCATAGTAATGTCCGAGGTATAAATATAGTTGCTTCTCATAAATGGTAGTAACGTTGTGTCAACAGCAGTTGGATCGCCTTCCACCATCATTGGATAGTTTTGTCCAAGGAAGAGCGAGTTTGCTCCAAGATTTCCAATATTGAACCAGGGAGAAGGTGTTGGCGCTAGTACACCAGTATCCATCCCGAATACCCTAAACGGATGTTGGAATAGGTCCGGAGAGTGCGACCATACGAGACAACACCTGCTTCCTTAGTAACATCAGTAGTGCCCCGTATATAGACAAGAAGTGGTGATCCATCGGAATAAGTTGCCAGGCGCCACTAAGTATATGGGTCCTTCTCGTCCTCATGCTCGTAAATAAAATTTTCAAGTATAGGTGGTGGAATGTTCACAAGACCTTGGAAACACAAGAAGGTTAATTAGTAAAGGGAAACTAGCTAACCCGCATGCATGTGGATGAAACAATTATAATTACGGTGGAAGACAAACGTACCAAAATCATGAGGATTCCATGCAAAAATAGTGCCACGAGTGGTGGCAGCAAACACAAGACCCTCGTATTGAATTGCATCACAGTACTCATCCGTGTATAGAAACTGATTTTTGAGCAATATCCATCGAGTCGAACCATGAAGATAGCGACAACATAAGCATTCCTATAACCCCAAGAGCGGTTGGGAACTTGACAAATTGCTATCTTCCGTAGACGATATTCACCATGATCGTATTTGAACTCACGTAGAATACTGGTGTACTCAACCTCTGGGCAGTCGTCTGAGATTTTTCAAAGTGGAACCCGGTGACAAGTGTACACATTCACAAGTTCCCACTCGCAGTTGTACCCAATATAAACAACCCAATCTCCATTTGCGCCTTCCCAAGCCTTGCCCTCAAGCGATGGCTTCTTAACATCATACGTATCATTATCAAGCGGCATCAACTTACACAAGGTGAGGCTTCCCTCGTCCCCACGCCAGTCAGCAGGCTCATGGAGAAGAAGATAGGGGAGATCAAACCGCTCTTGAACCCTTGGGTTCCTTGTAATGATGTTATTAGTTAAGTCGAGAATGGTCTTGAACGAACCTGCCATGCTAGCCGAGGTGATGACGTCGCACCGATCAATGAGTTCCTCCACCGCATAATCATTCATATCAGGGTCATTTCCGGCTTGTTCCCTCCATGGAGAAGATTATCAAACAATAACAGAAGGAAGGGTGAAGGCAAATGGAGGAGGGAGGAAGAGCTAGCGTGCGACAGCAGTTCCAAATCGAGAGGGAAAGGCAAAGAGTCGGTGGACGATTGCCACGGTACACGAAGAGGCGCCTGGGTAGCGAACGGTTTCCACAGAGGTCACACTGACGACAAGGGCCGAGTGAACTGCATGCAATCCCATCGCACAACACACACGTCTTGTTAAGTTGAATCGTTTATGTACTCTTGTGTCAACACAAACAGTTCATCCGAGTGAACCGCATGCCGTAGATCCCACACACCTTGATCTGGCTGACCGTTTCTTTTGTGTTTCCTAATCACAAACAGTTCATCCGAGTGAACCGTATGCTGTATATCGCACACACCTTCATCTGGCTGCCCATTTCTTTTGTGTTTCCTAATCACAAACAGTTCATCTGAGTGAACCGTATGCTGTGTCTCGCACACGCCTTCATCTGGTTGCCCGTTTATTTTGTTCCTCCTCATCGTAAACAGTTAATTGAATTGAACCATATGCCCTTCATCACACACACAACTAAAACCTGAACCGTGTTTGATGCATCTGTCATCGCAAACGTTTTATACATTTCTGACGGTTTTCATACAACACCATTTGCGATTATGGCATCGCACACAGTTTGTTGAAGGTCTCTGATTGTAGTGTCGCGTTAGCAGCATCCTGCAGTAGTGGATGGAATTGAAGCTTCTCTTGATGTGCTTGGTTCTCTTGTGAAACCTAGATTCCTTTGCCAAGGCAATTGCACCAGTATTGTCACAAGAGGTTTTCATTGGACCCGATGCACTAGGTATGACACCTAGATCGGATATGAACTCCTTCATCCAGACTCCTTCATTTGCTACCCCCGAAGCAGCTATGTACTCTGCTTCACACGTAGATCCCGCCACGACGCTTTTCTTGGAACTGCACCAGCTGACAACCCCACCATTCAATATAAATATGTATCCAGTTTGTGACTTAGAGTCATCCGGATCAGTATCAAAGCTTTCATCGACGTAACCGTTTATGACGAGCTCTTTGTCACCTCCATAAACGAGAAACATATCCTTAGTTCTTTTCAGGTATTTGAGGATGTTCTTGACCGCTGTCTAGTGACCCACTCCTGGATTACCTCCCTGCTAAACTAATAGCAAGGCACACATCAGGTCTGGTACACAACATTGCATACATGATAGAACCTATGGCTTAAGCATAGGGAATGACCTTCATTTTCTGTCTATCATCTGCAGTGGTCGGGCATTGAGTCTGACTCAACTTCACACCGTGTAACACAGGCAAGAACCCTTTCTTTGCTCGATCCATTTTGAACTTCTTCAAAACTTTATGAAGGTATGTGCTTTGTGAAAGTCCAATTAAGCATATTTATCTATCTCTATAGATCTTGATGCCTGATACGTCCATTTTGCATCATGCTTTATATCGATATTTATCGCATTATGGGCTGTTATTTCACATTATGTCACAATACTTATGGCTATTCTCTCTTATTTTACAAGGTTTACATAAGGAGGGAGAATGCCGTCAGGTGGAATTCTGGGCTGGAAAAGGAGCAAATATTAGAGACCTATTCTGCGCAACTCCAAAAGTCCTGAAACTCCATAGAATATGTTTAAAGAAATAAAGAAAAATCCTCGCCAAAGATGAAGGCCAGGGGGCCCACGCCCTGCTCACGAGGGTGGGGCGCGCGCCCCCTACCTCATGGGCCCCCAGGTGGGTCTCCGACGTCCATCTTCTGCTATATGAAGTCTTTCGATGAGAAAAAAACCAGAAGCAATCTTTCGGGACAAGACTCCGCCGCCACGAGGCGGAACCTTGGCGGAACCAATCTAGTGCTCCGGCAGAGCTGTTCTGCCGGGGATACTTCCCTCCGGGAGGTGGAAATCATCGTCATCATCATCACCAACGTTCCTCTCAGCGGGAGAGGGCAATCTCCATCAACATCTTCACCAGCACCATCTCATCTCCAAACCCTAGTTCATCTCTTGTATCCAATTCTTGTCTCCAATTCCGGGATTGGTGCTAGTAGGTTGCTAGTAGTGTTGACTGCTCCTTGTAGTTGATGCTAGTTGGTTTATTTTGTGGAAGATCATACGTTCAGATCCTTTATGCATATTATCACCCCTCTGATTATGAACATGAATATTCTTTGTGAGTAGTTACGTTTGTTCCTGAGGACAAGGGAGAAGTCTTGCTATTAGTAGTCATGTGAATTTGGTATTCGTTCGATATTTTGATAAGATGTATGTTGTCTAGCCTCTAGTGGTGTTATGTGAACGACGACTACATAACACTTCACCATTATTTGGGCCTAGAAGAAGGCATTGGGAAGTAATAAGTAGATGATGGGTTGCTAGAGTGACAGAAGCTTAAACCCTAGTTTATGTTTTGCTTCGTAAGGGGCTGATTTGGATCCATATGTTTCATGCCATGGTTATGTTTACCTTAATACTTTTGTTGTAGTTGCGGATGCTTGCAATAGAGGTTAATCATAATTGGGATGCCTGTTCAAGTAAGAACAGCAACCAAGCACCGGTCCACCCACATATCAAATTATCAAAGTACCAAATGCGAATCATATGAACGTGATGAAAACTAGCTTGACGATATTCCCATGTGTCCTCGGGAGCGCTTTTCCTTATATAAGATTTTGTTCCGGCTGTCCTTTTGCTACAAAAAGGATTGGGCCACCTTGCTGCACTTTATTTACTTTTGTTACTTGTTGCTCGTTACAATTTATCTTGTCACAAAACTATCTGTTACCACTTATTTCAGTACTTGCAGAGAATACCTTGCTGAAAACCGCTTATCATTTCCTTCTGCTCCTCGTTGGGTTCGACACTCTTACTTATTGGAAGTACTATGATAGTTCCCCTATACTTGTGGGTCATCAAGGCTCTTTTCTGGCGCTGTTTCCCGGGAGTGTAGCGCTTCTGGTAGGTGGAATTTGGTAAGGAAAAATTTATATAGTGTGCTGAAATTTACTGTCACTTGTTACTATGGAAAGTAATTCTCTGAGGGGCTTGTTCGGGGTATCTTCACCCCGTCCAGTAGAGCAAAGAGTTGCTCATCAACCTACTGAACCTATTGAAAATGAAACTCCTTTTGAATTTCCTTCGGGTATGATGGAAAAACTGCTAGTTAATCCTTTTACAGGAGATGGAACAAAACATCCTGTTGTGCACTTAATATATGTGGATGAAGTTTGTGGATTATTTATGCTTGGAGGTATACTCGATGATGTTGGTAAGAAGAAGGTCTTCCCTTTATCTTTGAAGGTAGACGCATCGATATGGTATAGGCTATGTGATGATACAAGATCTTGGAACTATAAAAGATTGAAATTGGAATTTCACCAAAAGTATTACCATATGCATCTTGTTCATCGTGATCGCAATTATATATATAATTTGTGGCCTCGCGAAGGAGAAATCATCGCTCAAGATTGGGGGAGGATTAAATCAATGTTATATTCATGCCCCAATCATGAGCTCTCGAGAGAAATAATTATTCAAAGTTTTTATGCTCGGCTTTCTCATAATAATCAAACCATGCTCGATACTTCTTGTGCTGGCTCTTTTATGATGAAGACTATTGAATTTAGATGGGATTTACTAGATAGAATTAAACGCAACTCTGAAGATTGGGATCTCGACGAAGGTAAGGAGTCAGGTATGACACCTAAGTTTGATTGTGTTAAATCTATTATGGATACCCATATTTTCCGTAAGTTTAGCACTAAATATGTACTTGACTCTGAGATAGTAGCTTCTTTCTGTGAATCTTTTGCTACTTATGTTGATCTCCCTAAGGAGAAGTGGTTTAAATATCATCCTCCCATAGAAGTAAAAGTAGCTGCACCTATTAAAGTTGAAGAAAAGGCTGTCACTTATAATGATCCTATTGTTCCTACTTCTTATGTTGAGAAACAACAACCTTTCCCTGTTAGAATAAAGGATCATGCTAAAGCTTCAACTGTTGTTCGTAAAAGCAATATTTGAACCGATACACCTCCTGAGCAAGTTAAAGTAGAACCTAATATTGCTATTGTTAAAGATCTCTTGTCTGATAATATCGATGGGCATGTTATTCAATTTTGCGGTGAAGATGCTAGAGTTGCTAAACCTTGTGCTAAAGATAAACATAGCCCTATGGTAGGCATGCCTGTTATTTCTGTTAAAATAGGAGATCATTGTTATCATGACTTATGTGATATGGGTTCTAGTGCTAGTGCCATACCTATTGACTTATACAAAGAAATTATGCATGACATTGTACCTGTTGAGTGAGAAGAAATTGATGTCACTATTAAACTTGCTAATAGGGATACTATATCACCAGTGGGAATTGTTAGAGATGTTGAAGTCTTGTGTGGGAAAACTAAAGATCCTGCTGATTTTCTTGTTCCTGGTTCCCCACAAGATAGCTTTTGTCCCATTATATTTGGTAGACCCTTCTTGAACACTGTTAATGCTAAGATAGACTGCGAGAAGAATGTTGTTACTATTGGCTTGGATGATATGGTTCATGAGTTTAATTTCTCTAAATTCAGTAAACAACACCGTGAGGAAGAATTGCCAAGTAAGGATGGAATTATTGGTCTTGCTTCTATTGCCGTACCTCGTAGTGATCCTTTAGAACACTATTTTCTAGACCATGAAAATGATATGTTCATGAATGAAAGAAGGTAAATAGATGAAGTATTCTTTCAACAGGAACCTATTCTGCAACACAATTTGCCTGTTGAAATTTTAGGGGATCCTCCTCCACCTAAGGGTGATCCCGTGTTTGATCTTAAACCATTGCCTGATAATCTTAAATATGTTTATCTTGATGATAAGAAGATATATCCTGTTATTATTAGTGCTAACCTTTCAGAGCATGAAGAAGAAAGATTATTGAAAACTCTGAAGAAGCACCGTGCTGCTATGGGATATACTCTTGATGATCTTAAGGGCGTTAGTCCCACTCTATGTCAACCTAAAATAAATTTGGAAGCAGATGCCAAACCAGTTCATGATCCTCAATGACGTTTGAATCCTAAAATGAAAGAAGTGGTAAGGAAAGAAATACTCAAGCTTCTGGAGGCAGGTATAATTTATCCCGTTACTGATAGTCAGTGGGTAAGTCATGTCCATTGTGTCCCTAAGAAGGGAGGTATTATTGTTGTTCCTAATGATAAAGATGAATTAATTCCACAAAGAATTATCACAGGTTATAGGATGGTAATTGATTTTCGCAAATTAAATAAGGCTACTAAGAAAGATCATTACCCCTTACCTTTTATTGATCAAATGCTAGAAAGATTATGCAAACATACACATTACTGCTTTCTAGATGGTTATTCTGGTTTTTCTCAAATACCTGTGTCGGCTAGAGATCAATCAAAGATTACTTTTACATGCCCTTTTGGTACTTTTGCTTATAGACGTATGCCTTTTGGTTTCAAAGACACCTGCTACCTTTCAAAGATGCATGATGGCTATATTCTCTGACTTTTGTGAAAAGATTTGTGAGATTTTCATGGACCACTTTTCCGTCTATGGTTCCTCTTTTGATGATTGCTTGAGCAATCTTGATCGAGTTTTGTAGAGATGTGAAGAAACTAATCTTGTCTTGAATTGGGAAAAGTGCCACTTTATGGTAAATGAAGGTATTGTTTTGGGGCATATAGTTTCTGAAAGAGGTATTGAAGTTGATAAAGCCAAGGTTGATGCTATTGAAAAGATGCCATGTCCCAAGGACATCAAAGGTATAAGAAGTTTTCTTGGTCACGCCGGATTTTATAGGAGTTTCATTAAGGATTTCTCAAAATTTTCTCAGCCTCTGAGTAATTTATTGCAAAAAGATGTACCATTTGTCTTTGATGATGATTATGTAGAAGAATTTGAAATACTTTAAGAAAGCATTAGTCTCTGCACCTGTTGTTCAGCCACCTGATTGGAATTTACCCTTTGAAACTATGTGTGATGCTACTGATTATGCTGTAAGTGCTGTTATAGGGCAAAGAGTCGATAAGAAATTAAATGTTATCGATTATGCTAGTAAGACTCTAGACAATGCTCAAAGAAATTATGCTACTACTGAGAAATAACTTTTAGCAGTTGTATTTGCTTGTGATAAGTTCAGACCCTATATTGTTGATTCTAAAGTAACTATTCACACTGATCATGCTGCTATTAAATATCTTATGGAAAATAAAGATGCTAAACCTAGACTTATTAGATGGGTTCTCTTGCTACAAGAATTTGATTTGCATATTGTTGATAGAAAAGGAGCTGAGAACCCCGTTGCAGACAACTTATCTAGGTTAGAGAATGTTCTTGATGACCCACTACCTATTGATGATAGCTTTCCTGATGAACAATTAAATGTCATAAGTACCTCTCGCAGTACTCCATGGTATGCTGATTATGCTAATTACGTAGTTGCTAAATTCATACCACCTAGTTTCAGATACCAACAAAAGAAAAAGATTTTCTATGATTTGAGAAATTACTTTTGGGATGACCCACATCTTTATAAAGGAGTAGATGGTGTTATTAGACGTTGTGTACCTGAGCATGAACAGGAACAGATCCTATACAAGTGCCACTCCGAAGCTTATGGAGGACACCATGCTGGAGATAGAACTGCACATAAGGTACTGCAATCCGGTTTTTATTGGCCTACTCTCTTCAAGGATGCCCGTAAGTTTGTCTTGTCTTGTGATGAATGCCAAAGAATTGGTAATATTAGTAGACGTCAAGAAATGCCTATGAATTATTCACTTGTTATTAAACCATTTGATGTTTGGGGCTTTGATTATATGGGACCTTTTCCTGCCTCTAATGGATACACACATATTTTAGTTGCTGTTGATTACGTTACTAAGTGGGTAGAAGCTATTCCAACTAGTAGTGCTGATCATAATACTTCTATTAAGATGCTTAAAGAAGTTATTTTTCCGAGGTTTGGAGTCCCTAGATATTTAATGACTGGCGGTGGTTCACACTTTATTCATGGTGATTTCCGTAAAATGCTTGTTAAATATGACGTTAATCATAGAATTGCATCTCCTTATCACCCACAGTCTAGTAGTCAAGTAGAATTGAGTAACAGAGAGCTCAAATTAATTTTGCAAAAGGCTGTTAATAGGTTTGGAAAGAATTGGTCCAAGAAACTTGATGATGCATTATGGGCTTATAGAACTGCATATAAAAATCCTATGGGTATGTCTCCGTATAAAATGGTTTATGGAAAAGCATGTCATTTACCTCTCGAACTAGAACATAAGGCATATTGGGCTATTAAAGAGTTCAACTATGATTTCAAACATGCCGGTGAGAAGAGGTTATTTGATATGAGCTCACTCGATGAATGGAGAACCCAAGCTTATGAAAATGCCAAGTTGTTTAAACAAAAAGTTAAAAGACGGCATGACAAAAGGATACAAAAGCGTGAGTTTAACGTGGGTGATTATGTATTGCTATACAACTCTCGTTTAAGATTTTTTGCAGGAAAACTTCTCTCTAAATGGGAAGGCCCCTGCGTTATCGAGGAGGTCTATCGCTCCGGTGCCATAAAAATCAACAACTTCGAAGGCACATAATCCGAAGTTGGTAAACGGTCAAAGAATTAAACATTATATCTCAAGTAATCCATAAATGTTGAAACCAATATTATTGAAACCGTAACTTCGGAGGAATACATAAGAGACACCTGCAGACAGTTTCAGACTCCGAAAAGGAATAGGTATGTGGTACGGTAAGTAAACCGACTCCAAACCAATTTTTAAGGCAATATTTCTCCGTTTTGGATTATTTAGAAAAATAGAAAAATAAGTGGCAGTCCGGGAAGGACACGAGGGCCCCACGAGGGTGGTGGGCGCGCCCCCCTGCCTGGGCGCGCCCCCTACCTCGTGAGCACCTCGTGTGCCCTCTGGACTCTGTTTTCTTGCATGATACATATTTTGGTTAGTAAAAAATTATTATATATTCTCCCGAAGGTTTTGACTCCCGTATCAAGCAATTATCCTCTGTTTTCATTTCGAGCTATTGATGCTGCAGATTAGAGCAAGATGTCTTCTCAAGAGTCACTCGGGGAGAGCCGGGTATCTAATCCGGCATCGGAACCAAGGGCAAATAGCGACGCCGACAACTTTGGGCCAGCAAGGGAGGAAGAGATGGAGGCTGACTTGATGAGGGTAGATGCCATGGAGGATCAAGAAGTCACCTGTCGCTTTCGAGCTGGATTCAAGATGGGGGAACTATAGAGCTCAACTATTCCATATGTTAGATTTCTTTCTTATGAAAATATGAAGAGGAGTGTCTCGTGTTCCCCCGCAGCTATGCAACACCCTTGGGTGCAAGGAGCTTTAGCCGTCACAGGAAAGCTTCGCAAGGAAACAATGGACCTCAAGCAGCAAGTCGATAAGCTCGAGGAGGAGAACCGCATCCTGAGGGGAATCATCGCCAAGAATATTACACCAACAACTAAGAAGGAGCCATAATCACATGGGTATGGGCACTCCCCTTGGCAACTGCCAAGCTTGGGGGAGGTGCCCCGGTATCGTATCACAATCACAACTCCTATCTTTACCGTTTTTCTTAGTTTGATCCTATTAGTAGTATCTTGATCTAGTAGAATAAAGTTGATGGCATGATCTAGTTTTGAGTTTTGCTTTGTGATCTCTCTATGTAATCGAGTCTGTGAGCTATATATATAATAGAGATTAGTGTTGAGTCAAGGACTTGATTATTTTTCCATGATCTTGACTGAATACAAGAAAAGAAGGAAAAGAATAAAAAGAAACAAAGAGCTCATATTGATCTTATTGAGAGTAATGACTTCACATAGAAAGAGTATGATGATTAAAAGTTGTTGGGAGTTGGCAGACATAGTTTTGGGAATCGTTGCAATTAATAGGAAGTAATAAGGAAAGAGAGGCACATATAGATATATTATCATTGACATCTTTTATGATTGGAAGCACTCATTAAAGTATGACATGCTAAAGAGTTGATGTTGGAGAAGGAAGACAACGTGATGAGTTATGTTGTCTTATATCTGAGATAAAGTATGTTGTCATGGATCCTCTAACATGTTGAGCTTGCCTTTCCCCCTCATGCTAGCCAAATTCTCAGCACCAAGTAGAGATACTACTTGTGCTTCCAAATATCCTTAAACCAGTTTTGCCATGAGAGTCCACCATATCTACCAATGGATTGAGTAAGATCCTTCAAGTAAGTTTTCATCGGTGCAAAGCAATAAAAATTGCTCTAAATATGTACGATTGATTGGTGTAGGAGAAATAAGCTTTATATGATCTTGTGATGTGAAAGTAAAAAAAGCGACAGACTGCATAATAAAGGTTCACATCACAAGGGGCAATATAAAGTGACGTTCTTTCACATTGAGATTTTGTGCATCCAACCATAAAAGCGTATGGCAACCTCTGCTTCCCTCTGTGAAGGGCCTATCTTTTATTATTATCCTCTACCTTATGCAAGAGTCACGGTGATCTTCAGCTTTCCTTTTTCATTTTACCCTTTGGCAAGCCCAGCATGTTGGAAAGAACATGATATATATATATATATATCTAATTGGATGTAGGGGAGCATGAAGTATTATTGTTGACATTACCCTTGAGGTAAAAGGTTGTGGGGCAAAACTATAATCCCCTATCCTTCTCTGTGTCTGATTAAAACTCCGTAACCACTTGCGTGAGTGTTAGCAATTATGAAGGACTAGATGATAGTTGAGTATGTGGACTTGCTTTTTAGCTCTGACATAGACTCTTTCTGATGTTATTATAAATTTCAATTGCTTCAATGACTGAGGTTATAGTTTGTTGGTTCTCAATAAGGTTTCTGATTCATACTCTCGCATTGTGAATTGATCATCACTTGAACATAAGTAATCATATGACAAAATCTATATATGTTGCTGTTATGAGAATAAACATGATGCCCTCATCTCCGTATTCTATTTTTATCGACGCCTCTACCTCTAAACATGAGGACATATTTATTGTTATCGGCTTTTCGCTTGAGGACAAGCGAGGTCTAAGCTTGGGGGAGTTGATACGTCCATTTTGCATCATGCTTTTATATCCATATTTATCGCATTATGGGCTGTTATTTCACATTATGTCACAATACTTATGGCTATTCTCTCTTATTTTACAAGGTTTACATAAGGAGGGAGAATGCCGTCAGCTAGAATTCTGGGCTGGAAAAGGAGCAAATATTAGAGACCTATTCTGCGCAACTCTAAAAGTCCTGAAACTCCACGGAATATCTTAAAAGAAATAAAGAAAAATCCTTGCCAAAGATGAAGGCCAGGGGGCCCACACCCTGCTCACGAGGGTGGCGGGTGCGTCCCCCTCCTAGGGCACGCCCCCTTCCTCGTGGGCCCCCTGGTGGGTCTCCAACGTCCATCTTCTGCTATATGAAGTCTTTCGATGAGAAAAAAACCAGAAGCAATCTTTCGGGACGAGACTCCACCGCCACGAGGCGGAACCTTGGTGGAACCAATCTAGGGCTCCGACAGAGCTGTTCTGCCGGGGGTACTTCCCTCCGGGAGGGGGAAATCATCGTCATCATCATCACCAACGCTCCTCTCAACGGGAGAGGGCAATCTCCATCAACATATTCACCAGCACCATCTCATCTCCAAACCCTAGTTCATCTCTTGTATCCAATTCTTGTCTCCATGTCCGGGATTGGTGCTAGTAGGTTGCTAGTAGTGTTGATTACTCCTTGTTGTTGATGCTAGTTGGTTTATTTGGTGGAAGATCATATGTTCAGATCCTTTATGCATATTATTACCCCTCAGATTATGAACATGAATATGCTTTGTGAGTAGTTACGTTTGTTCCTAAGGACAAGGGAGAAGTCTTACTATTAGTAATCATGTGAATTTGGTATTCTTTCGATATTTTGATAAGATGTATGTTGCCTAGCCTCTAGTGGTGTTATGTGAACGTCGACTACATAACACTTCACCATTATTTGGGCCTAGAGGAAGGCATTGGGAAGTAATAAGTAGATGATGGGTTGCTAGAGTGACAGAAGGTTAAACCCTAGTTTATGTGTTGCTTCGTAAGGGGCTGATTTGGATCCATATGTTTCATGCTACGGTTAGGTTTACCTTAATACTTTTGTTGTAGTTGTGGATGCTTGCAATAGAGGTTAATCATAAGTGGGATGCTTGTTCAAGTAAGAACAGCA
Source organism: Aegilops umbellulata (assembly GCA_032464435.1). Classification (NCBI taxonomy): domain Eukaryota; kingdom Viridiplantae; phylum Streptophyta; class Magnoliopsida; order Poales; family Poaceae; genus Aegilops; species Aegilops umbellulata. Next base: position 6,966,653 of record CP136059.1, read on the forward strand.
ACCAAGCACCGGTCCACCCACATATCAAATTATCAAAGTACCGAACGCGAATCATATGAACGTGATGAAAACTAGCTTGAGAATATTCCCATTGTCCTCGGGAGCGCTTTTACTTATATAAGAGTTTGTTCCGGCTTGTCCTTTTGCTACAAAAAGGATTGGGCCACCTTGCTGCACTTTATTTACGTTTGTTACTTGTTGCTCGTTACAATTTATCTTGTCACAAAACTATCTGTTACCACTTATTTCAGTACTTGCAGAGAATACCTTGCTGAAAACCGCTTATCATTTCCTTCTGCTCCTCGTTGGGTTCGACACCCTTTCTTATCGAAAGGACTACGATAGATCCCCTATACTTTTGGGTCATCAATGCCCAATATATAAGCAGCTTCACCAAGGTCTTTCATTGAAAAATTCTTATTCAAGTATCCTTTTATGCTATCCAGAAATTCAGTATCATTTCTGATCAACAATATGTCATCTACTGTCGGTGCGGAACGACACCTATGGGATCACAAGAATCCCTACTACGGTTGCCAGGGCGCAGGGTTGCGAGGTGAGCATGGCTAGTAGACAGCACAAGGATCGTTTACCCAGGTTCGGGCCGCGAGGATGCGTAAAACCCTAGTCCTGCTTTGGTGGGTGTATTTCAGAGAGTTCTTGAGCTCTCAAACTAGCTGTGGTAAGTGTGTGATTCGAAAGAGCCGGATCCTTCTCCAGTATGCCATGGGCCTCCTTTTATAGTTGGAAGGGGCTGCCACAGTGACACACGGGAGGTGGAAAGGCGTACAGTGCCCTGAGCTTATCGCTCGTATTACAGGACAAGATGCATTTAATGCGTAGCTTAGGTGTCCCCTTGCTTTATTGGGGACAGGGGCGGGGCCCGTCCCGTCCGTCGCCGCTCCTCCTCGCCTTGACACACGCCCTGGCCAGTGAGGTGCGTGGTGCCATGTAGGCAGTCATGCAGCTGAGGTGGTGCCGTGGCGGAGCCTTCACGAAGATCTGCATGCCGCCACGCAGGCGCTCGATGAGTTGGCCTGGGAGCTGCATGTTGCCACGCAGGTGCCCGCCCAGCTGGTTGGGCTGGCAGCTGCATGTGAATGGTGGTGGAAGCTTGATCAACGCGGGTTTGGCGGTGGCCCCGCTGGCGTCCTTGGCTAGGGCCTTGCCGGGTGGCCCGACAAGGGTCTTGTCGTGGCGTGCTGTCGTCCCTAGCAAGGACCTTGCCGAAGGTCTGGTGGCCTTCCTTGGCAAGGATCTTGCCGAGAATCTTGTCTTCTAATCCTCGTCTGATCTTGAATATGTCTTCACAAAGATATGCATGCCACCACAGAGGTGCCTTCCCGAGCCCTGGCCCCATGTTGATGATGGCGTTGGGGACCGTGGGCTCAAGGGTAGCTCACTCTGTTGGTGTGGGGTGAGCTGTCCTGGCAAGGATCATGCCGGGGCCGCTGAGGTTGCCCCCAAAAGGGTCTTGCCGGGGGAGCCTGCTTCGTCCCTCTGCTCTTTGTGGTCTTGGCCTTGGCGTTGCTCTGATTATCTTGGGCTTCGGTCTTACCTTGGCTCACCTCCCCGGTTCTGCTTGGTGTGACTGTGGGCGCGGCTCTAACTGCCCGTGCACAGTTAAAGGGGTACAAAAGCGGGCCCCTATTTTTGTACACCGACAGGGGCCCCCGGGCCTGGGCCACACATAAGCGCGACATGTTGTTGGGCCAGGCCCAAAACGGTGCTCGGGCAGGTTGGGCGGTTTTTATCGTGGTAAGACACTTCGCGCGTTTCGCTTCCCACGACCCGCGCACGCGGCGCGGTGTGGAGGGGCGTGCGTGACGTGGGCGGCATGCGTGGGGCGGTTTCCACACGCATGCATCATATCGCAGTAAAGAGGGGGCTCGCGCCCTCCCCGTAAAAAGAGGGAGGCGTGGAGGCGTGGAGGCGCGGCTCATTTACTGAGCAAGGCCGAGGTGCGGTATTCAAGTCATCCACTCCCCATGATCATGGGGTGGGGAGAGGTCGCTTCACCCGTCCCCTCAGTTCTGCACGTCTGACATGCGTCTTTCATGCGCCTGGGGTGGCAAACGGTGGAGGCGGGAAACCGGGCCGTAGCTGGTTGGGGCAGCGGGTCGGTCCTGATTCCCTGCGGCTCCGGTGTCTGGATTGGCCGAGCGGGGTGGCCGAGCCCCAACCCCGTTCCTTTATAAAGAGGAGGAAGGAGGATGGCATCCCGCATTCTTCCATCTTCTATCTCCTCCTGTTTCTACTTCTTCCTCTCACCCGCCATGGAGAAGGGGAATCCTGGTCCCTCGACGGTGGCAGCGAGGGTCGCCGCAGAACAGCGCGTCCCTCCTCCTCCCGAGCCCGCGGTGGTGGAACCGGCCGTGAGGGGAAGGGGGAGGGGGCAAGGCCGTGGCGCTCGGGGAAGAGGAGGATGGGGCGGCGCGCCGGCCTTGCCCCTGCCAATGATGCCCTACCCGATGGAGGGTCACGTTGAAGACCAACCTTGCGAGTTCTTCATCAGGATGCGCCGGCCTCCGAATCGTTGTCTTCGTCTCCCTGCCCCGTTTGCTCGGGTGATGGAGCGTGACCCGCCCCTGACCCTCAGGTTGCACATGAGGGGCTGTGGGAACGGGGGCACGCGGGTCGACGTCGACTTCCCGGCTCCTCGGGTTATGTACCTCCGCCGTGGATGGAAGACGTTTGCCCACATCCACAGCCTGACGGCGGGGATCGTCCTCTACTTCAAATTAATGGAGGACGGTCTGCTCTCCATCAAGGTCTTCGGAGAGTTTGGAACTCGCCTGAAATGCTGCGTGGAGAGCTCCTGTGATGGAGATTCCGACGATGGAAGCTGTTCCTCGAGCAAAAGTGACGAGGAGGACAGCAGGGACGAGTCCGACTAGGCATCGGACGCCCCGCGCCTGGGCGAGTGCGGCAACAGCAACATCTGCACCTGGCCGCTCCTCCAGCAGGGTTTTGCAGGGGGCGGGGCCAGCTCCTTGAACTTCTCGGGGCCGTCTCCTTGGGCGGCTGGCGTCGGGAGGCTACGGAAGAGGAAGAGGGCGGGCGGCAAGGACATCAACTCGGAGTACACGGGCACCGATGCCTTCATTGCGTATTGCCGGTCCTTCCACCTCGTCTTCCAGCTCCTTTCCCGGCACCGTCATCACCGGCCCGCCCGTGGGCGGCCACCGAGGTGTTCTCTTGGTGCTTTCTGCTGCTCGTAGCTCGCCTAGGCGCCACTTTTGCCCTCTCGTCTCCTTGACCTGCCTCTTGAGGAGAGGGACAAGAAAGGGATCAGGGGCACCTTATCTCTTTTTTTAATCTGTAAGCCTGCGGGCCTTGTTAAATTTAAAGCCTGTAATCCCCTTTTTTCATGTTTTTCATTTCGTACGAACTGTACCTGTATGGGATGTTTTTAATGAATGCTTGCCGGGCTTTTCGTTCGTGGGTAAATCCTGCGACAAGGAGCGAATCCTCGTTATTGTTTAAGATAAATGTTTTTGCCCGGCAACAGGCCTTGCCACTGCCCCCACTCCATTCGACCGTTCTCGCACTCTTGGCGGAGGCAGGGATGAAGTGGGCTTCAGGCTCCTCGTTCTACCTCCTTGCCGCCGCGGCTACAACCAAATCTGGACCCAGGAAATAATCCTTAGGCATAGGAGAAAGGGGAGCATGGCAGCCTAGAGATAAAAACAAGGCTTCAGATGCCCCAGTCCTGTTTTGAAATGCATGACAGGGGATAAAAAGACTTATCTAGATCTGCAGCCCTCGACAGTCTTATCTTGTCGTGGTTGGATCCCCGTGCTTGCAGTCCCTGGCAAGTCTGGTTTGTCGGGGTTGGGACGCCGGTCCATTTCCCTTCTTCTAAGTAGCTCAGCAGAAGTGCTCATGTGCCCTGCGAACCAAAAAAGGACAGCAGAGGAACAGATAGATGCGCACTCGACCTCTAAGATAGGGGTTAGTCGCTGCTGAGCACTATCAACCCTAACCAACGAAGAGACTCGACCTAGCATGCATGCTATGACTTAGGGCGCTAGCGCTTCATTTATTTGTGCTCAGGTTCTGCGCCTGGCTTTGTACAAAGGGTCACATGGCTTGCCGGCAAAGCTTGTACAAAAGGTGGCTTGCCGGGAGGCCCGACAAGCCGCGCCTTACGGGTAAAACTTGCGAAGATGCTCGATGTTCCAGGAGTTGCTCACTCAGACGACATCCTCGGTCTCCAGGCGGACTGCGCCAGGCCTGATGACTCTCATTACCCGATAAGGGCCTTCCCACTTCGGCTCAACTTGTTGGAATTCTTGGACGACTAAACACGCTGAATAACAAGGTCGCCTTATTCAAAGCTTCGGGCATGAACCTTGCGGCTATGGTAGCGGCGCAGGGCTTGCTGGTAGTGTGCCGCTCTCACTGCCGCCCGAAGACGATATTCCTCAAGGAGCGTCGCGTCGGCGCAACGACTCGTGCTCAAGCTCATCATAAGTGAGCACTCGACGTGACCCGTATATGAGTTCAGTGGGGAGAACTGCTTCTGCCCTGTATACCAGGGGAAAAGGTGTCTGGCCGGTGGCTCGATTTGGCGTTGTCCTGATCGACCAAAGAACCGCCGGCAACTCATCAATCTAGTGCCTTCCAGTCTTGTGCAGCTTGTCAAAGGTCTTCGTTCTCAGGCTTTGCAACACTTCAACATTTGCCCTCTCCGCTTGGCCGTCGCTCCGTGGATGTGCCACGGAAGCAAAACAGACCTTCCTGCCGAGGTCTTGGATGTACTGCTTGAAGGTGTGGCTTGTGAACTGCGTGCCGTTGTCGGTGATGACTCTGTTTGGCACACCTAAATGGCAGACCAGTCCTTTGAAGAACTTGACAGCTGACTGAGCAGTCACCTTCCTCACTGCTTCCACCTCCGGCCACTTTGTGAACTTGTCGATTACAATGTACAAGTACTCAAAGCCCCCGACAGCGCGGGGGAAAGGGCCTAATATATCGATCCCCCAGACCGAGAATGGCCAGGAGAGAGGGATTGTTTGAAGGGCTTGAGCTGGTTGTTGAAGCTTCTTTGAATGGAACTGGCGCGCTTCCCACTTGGTTACTAGTGCCGTCGCATCCTGGAGGGCGGTGGGCCAGAAGAAACCTTGCCGGAACGCCTTCTCGGCAAGGGCCCTCGACCCTATGTGGGAGCCACATATGCCTCCATGTATCTCCGCCAACAGCTCCCGTCCTTCCTCCCGGGGGATGCACTTGAGTTTCACACCGTTCGGCCTTCTCCTGTACAGGATGTCATCGACGAACTCGTATAGGGTGGACCGACGGGCTACTTTCTCCGCTTCTTCCTGCTCCCCAGGAAGCTCCCCTATTTGGAGGAATTGGACGGTATGTTGCGCCCATGCCGGAGCCTGGGGCTCGACGGCAAGGACCAAAGGCATCTCTTCCGCCATGGGAGCGGTTGTCTCTACAGCCAGGGCTTGACGCCCTGCTGGAGCCAGTTGCTCTTGGGCAGGCTCAGCGTCCGCGGCAGCACCCTTGCCGGCATCCCCAGGGGGCTCGGTAGGAAAGTACTTGCCAGGACCTTATTTCCTCCGCTTGTTCTGCCCGCTGATGGTTCGATGGATGGTTGAGTTAACCGAAGCAAAAAGGTACCTGGTTCCACATGTAGCTTGAATGTGGCACGCTTTGACAGGTAATCGCCGATGCCGTTCTCCGCTCGAGGGACGTGCTCCGCCTGGATACCATCAAAGCGTTCCTCCAGCTTGCTCACCTCATCTACGCAATGGGCTCTGATAATCCTTGCTGACCTGTCTGACAACGAGCTGCGAGTCACCCCTGACGATGAGCTTCTTAACCCCGAGGTCTGTCGCTATCCTGAGACCGGCAAGCAATCCCTCGTACTCAGCAGTGTTGTTGGTGGACATCTCCCTGGAGAAGTGCATCTGGATCACGTACTTGAGGTGTTCTCCGGTGGGAGCGACGAGAAGCACACCGGCACCAGCGCCTTGTAGCGAGAAAGCCCCATCAAAGTACAAGATCCAGTCGCAGTCTGTTTCCTTGCCTGGGAGAGTGGTCTCCTAGATTTCTTCATCAGGCGTAGAGGTCCACTCTGCGATGAACTCCGCCAAGACTCTGATCTGAATTGTCGAGGTACTTTCAAACTTTAAACCAAAACTTGATAGCTCCAAGGCCCATTCCACAATCCTTCCGGTTGCGTCTGGGTTATGTAGTATCTGTTGCAACGGGAGGCGGGTGACGACAGTGATCTCGTGGGCTTGGAAGTAGTGACGTAGCTTCCTCAAGGCCATAAGGAGGCCGAAGAGCAATTTTTGCACACCGGAATACCTCGACCTAGCCCCCTGCAAGAGGGAGCGGACAAAGTAAACCGGGTGCTGCATCATCTTCTTCTTCGGCGCCACCTCACTCGATTGCGTGGACACTGCCTTGGTGGCACCAGACTCTGCCGGGGGCCGCGCCTTGTCGGCACAAGGCCCTGGCAGGGGAATTTTTGGCTTGCCATCCGCTGGTTCTGCCGCCGCCGCTGCCCCCTCGTCGACCTCCATCTGTGCCACCAGTGCGGCGCTGACCACTTGATTCGTCGCCGCTAGATACAGCAGCAACGGCTCTTGTGGTTTAGGCGCAACCAATATTGACGTGGAGGAAAGGTATTTCTTCAGATCTTGCAGTGCTGCCTCGGCTTCTGGGGTCCACTCTATTGGGCCTGCCTTCTTTAAGATTTTGAAGAAGGGAAGGGCGCGCTCGGCAGACTTGGAGATGAATCGGCTCATGGCGGCAACGCGGCCAGTGAGCCGACGCACATCCTCGATCCGCTTGGGCGCCTCAATCTGCTCAATAGCCTTGATCTTGTCTGGGTTTGCCTCGATCCCGCGTTGTGACACAAAGAACCCGAGAAGCTTGCTGGACAGAACACCGAAGACACACTTCTCAGGGTTCAGCTTGAGGTTGATCTTGCGCAGGTTAGCAAATGTCTCTTCCAGATCTTGCACAAGAGTTGGCCCGTCCTTGGTTTTGACTACTATGTCATCCATGTAGGCCTCCGTATTTCTATGGAGCTGAGGTTCAAAACCAATTTGGACTACTCTTGCGTACGTTGATCCATCACTCTTCAACCCGAAAGGCATCCTTAAAAAGCAATACGTACCACATGGGGTGATGAATGATGTCTTCTCTTCATCCTCTCTCGTCATGAAGATCTAGTGGTAGCCTGAGTAGGCGTCGAGGAATGATAGCAGATCACACCCAGCCGTGGAGTCAACAATCTGGTCGATCTATGGCAACGGGAAGGGGTCCTTAGGGTAAGCCTTGTTGATATCTGTGTAATCAATACACAGTCTCCACTTCCAATTCGCCTTGCGCACCACTACCGGATTAGCCAACCACGTCGGGTGGAGCACTCCTCTCACCAAACCTGCCGCTTCGAACTTCCTGATCTCCTCTGTGGTGAATTCCTGCCTCTCCAGAGCCTGCTTTCTGACCTTCTGCTTGACGGGCCGTGCATGGGGGCAGACAACTAGGTGGTGCTCAATTACCTCCGTGGGAACACCGGGGATGTCGGATGCTTGCCATGCAAACATGTCGACATTCGCCCGCAGGAAGGTGACAACCGCGCCTTCCTATTTGCTGTCGAGGGTGGAGCCTATGGTGAAGACCCCTCCCATGCCATCCTCCCTGACGGGCACCTTCTTGGTCTCCGGCGGCTTGACCCTGGTCTCTTGCTCTTGTCGGTAGAGCTCTCTAGCACGTCCTCGACAGTAGCACAACACTCCGAGGAGGTGCGCTTGCCGGAGTGGGTGCGAGAGATCTTACCAGGCTTCTTCTTCCCTCCCGGGGCTTCAGCGGCAGGAGCAGGTGCCTTGGCGGCAGCCGCTGCAAGTGCCTCCCGGTAGAGCTGGTCAGCGCAGATCAGCGCGTTCTTCTTGTCGGAGGGGACGGAGATGATGGTCAACGACCCGGGCAACTTTAGCATGTTGTAGGCGTAGTGTGACGCCGCCATAAACTTGGCTAGTGCCGGAAGGCCGAGGATCCCGTTTTAGGGCAAGGGGATCTCGGCTACATCAAAGAAGATCTTCTCCGTCCTGTAGTTCAACTCTCCTCCAAACGTCACGGGCAGTGTGACCTTTCCCTTCGGTTGGCTCCTCCCCAGATTGACCCCTGGAAACCTGCCCGTTTCCTTGAGGTCTCCATCAGGGATTTGCAACTTTTTGATCACGATAGGCGAGATCAGGTTCAGGCCGGCCCTGCCGTCAACCAACATCTTGTTCAATATGAGGTTGCGTATCATTGGTGAGACCAAGAATGGCGGTAGTGCAGTCAGGGTGGTCCTCGGCGTCAAAGATGAGGGGCGTGCTGGACCACTTCAGCGGCTTCTGAACGTCGAACGACGGCTCTGCTGCTGTAATCTCACGCGCCCACTGCTTAAGCTGGCGATGAGAGGTATGCAGCGAGGTGCCGCCATCGACGCACTTGGCCTCCGTAGCCTTCTGGAACCCTTGCTCACTATACTTGTCGTCCTCGTCATGATCATCGTCTTCTTGTTTCTTGTCGCGGCCGCGGGCGGGCCTCTCTTGCTGGTTGTCCTTGCCGGGGCAGCCTCCTTGGCCGCCACGCTTCTTTCCGGACCCCTCCGCACCGGCTTGGTCCTTCTCCTTGTCCCGCCTCTCGTACTCAGCCTTTTGCTTCTCAGCAAGCACCTCGACTTGTTGGCAATTCTGGAGGTCATGGCCCTTGGTGCGGTGGATCTTGCAGTATTGCTTGTCGGAGCTTCCTGGCTTGTGGGTAGCCGCCAAGGCTCGGCAGGCGGCGAACCCGGCAATCTCCTTGCCGGGGGCGCCTGCTTTGACCTCCTTGCCGGCACGGGTGTCGTCAGATCCCTCAACAGCAAGCACGGTCTTGCCTTTGCGTTTCTTGTTGCGACGCCGACCCTTCCTCGTCGGGGTAGCGGCGTCTTCTTCGGTAGAGTCGGTTTCCGTATTGGCGTCTTCGCCGGGGTACTTCCTTCACTCTTCAGCCCGGGCGCACCTATCGGCAAGAACGTAGAGCTCGGGCACGTCCTTAACTTTGGTCATCGCCAGCTCTTCGCGCATCTTGTGATTGCGCACGTTCTGGTGGAACACGCTAATCACAGCGGTGGGATGAACATCGGGGATGTTGTACTACACTCGGCTGAATCTGTGGATGTACTTGCGCAGGGTCTCCCCTTCCTTCTGAGGAATGATGTGCAGATCATTGGCCTGGCCATGAGCTTGGTGGCCTCCTGTGAAGGCGCCAACGAACTCATGGCACAGATCTGACCAAGAAGAAATGGAATCCACCGGCATGTGCATCAACCAAGACATAACATTGGGCTTGAGCGCCAGCGGGAAATAGTTGGCAAGCACCTTGTCGTCATGAGCCCCAGCAGCCTGCATCGCGATGGTGTAGATGTTGAGGAACTCGGACGGATGGGTTTTGCTAGTGTACTTCTCGCCGACGACGGGCTTGAACATGCGGTGGGAGGCCGCTGGAGCCCCCCGGTGCTGGGTGGTCCATAGAGGGTCCCACCTGCTTGTCCGACTGACGGCGCATTTCGCGCCGACGCTCGATGGTGGTTCGAGCGTCTTCGTGAGCTCGTTCCCGAAGGGCCTGGCGCTGGTCGCGGAGGGTCCGCGGGTCGGACGACGCTATGGAGATGTTATCACAAGCGTCGTCATGACGGGCCGACGCCCGAGGTGGCTGGCGAGGAGGAGGAGAGTGCACCGTGGCCGCATCTCCCCCGGTCCTCCCAGCGCCAGCATGTGGTGGCTCGGTGGAGCACCGACTCGAGGGCCCCGCTGGTCGCGGATCGTCTTTGTTGGCGACGGCGATGAGGCTCCGGATGGTGGCCATCCACTTGTCGAGCTTCTCCACAGCAGGAGGGAAGTCGAGGAGCAGCTTCGTGCGCGCCAAATCTTCCGCTGGTGTGGGCGGCTGTCGGGGTTCTGGGAACGGGGTTCCCCAGACTTGCCTGCCTGCGGCCCGCGGCGTGGCTTGAGTGGGGGCCCAGCGCGGCCCAACTTCATCAGCTCAATCTCAAGACCCTCACGAGGGGCCAAGCCTTGCGCGGTGGACGACAGGAAGCTTCCTCAGGAGCAGCCTCATCAGGAAGGCTCGCGAGGAGGCGGAGAGATCAAGGCAGGGGCACCTCGCGAGGATCCCGTGATGCAAGCCATGACGATCGAGATCAGGCGGGCACCAGGCGGGCGCCGGCCTACGCAGTGTCCTTGTTTCCCCTTTGGTGCAAAGGGAGCAAGCACAGGCCAAAGCATCGAGCAAAGGTTACCATTACGGTGCAAGGAGACCAAGACCAGTAGAGCGGCAGGGCGGAGGTCACCATGGAGCCCAAGACGGTGTCATCACTAGTGCTTTTGGCAGCCGAAGACCACCTTTGGACAAGATAACTTGTGCTGGATGTTCCCCTTCAAAATGGCCAATTGTTGGCGCCCTTCCTGCTCATTATTTGGGAAGAGGACCAGGGCCTCTATAAATAGGACTAGCCACCATAGGGATAGGGGGAGGGATCTATACCAAGAAGAACACGCCGCACCATCTTAAGAATACCTCTCGCGAGGCCGTTCTTCCCCTGTATTGTTCAGCATCAGCCCCTGAGGCAATCCACTACACCACACACTGGAGTAGGGTGTTACACCACATCGGTGACCCAAACTAGTATAAACCTCGCGTCCCTTGTGTGCTCTTCTTTCCGGCCTAGATTTCTTGCGAGTCATAGAAGCACGAGTCAGTAGGGGAAAGATCTTCGTGCGCACCCCAGAGTTCGAACCTTAAGGGTCTGCCGGAACCTGAAATCCGACATTTGGCGCTAGGTAGGGGTGCGCCGGAGTTCTCCCTCCCGACGACCCACTCTCCACCAACATCGCGTTTCGCCCTCATGGTGGACTCCGCACCGCCCGCTCCGGCAGCCGATGCCGGCACTGGGGCTGTGGGGCTCCGAGCCTTGGCCTCCACCTTGCGACAGGTGTAGTGGCCGCACAAGTTCAAGCCTGAGATGCCGCCGCTTTACAACAGCGCGACGGATCCGTTGGTTTTTCTGCTGGCGTATGAGGAGGTCGTCCTCAAAGCCGGGGGCGACGACCGGGTGATGGCCAACTGGTTTCTCATGGCCCTCGCCGGCGTCCCGCGCATGTGGCTGCTCCACCTGCCGACGGCTTCTGTAAACTCTTGGGGGAGCTGCGTGACCTCTTCCTCGCCCGTTATGCCGCACCAGCGCCGCCCGCTGTCGCAGCTCTCCTAGGCGGCTCACAGGCACCCCCCTCGAGCCGCCACGTCAAGCCGTTCAGCCGCCAGATCAGCACCGCCTCCAAGCGCTGAGAAGCCCCCCCGGGCTGGGAGGCGCCCGAGGCCGATCTGACCTTCGACTCGGATGATCACCCCTTCAACCCCAGCGGTTCAGGCGCGCTCCCGATGTTGTGCACCCCCACCATCTGCTGAGTGGCCATCACCAGGACCCTCATCGACGGTGGTGCCGGCCTCAACGCGCTCTCGGTGGAGGCCTTCAGCCTCCTCCACGTGCCGCTGGAGCGGCTTCAGCCCAGCAGGCCTTTCTCGGGCGTCGGGATCGGTTCCACCGCCTCCTTGGGACAGATCCGCCTCTCAGTGACCTTCGACACCTATGACAACTTCCGCACAGAGCTGATCGACTTCGACATCGCCCCCATTGGCCTCCCCTACAACGCCGTCCTCAGCTATCTGGCCTTGGCCCGGTTCATGGCAGCAACTCACCCGGCGTACAACCTCATGAAGATGCCCGGGAGCAACGGCGTCCTTACCGTATAAGGAGATACGAGGGATGCGCTGCAGGCGCTCAAGCTTGCTTTCAGGGCGGCCGCAGTGGTGCAGCCCACCAGCACCGATGCCCTTGAGCCCAAGGGGTTTGCGCCGGCTAAAAAGAAGCAGTTATTCACCCAGGACAAGGCGGATACCAAGCAGGTGCTGGTCGAGGAGGACGGGTCCACTGATGCCACCTTCACTATAGGAGCCAACCTCGAGCTCGAGCAGTAGAAGGCCTTGGTGAGATTCCTGCGCACGAACAAGAAGGTGTTCGCATGGGAACCTGATCAGTTAGAGGGGTCCCGAGGGGTGTGATTGAGCATCACCTCAACGTGTGCCCCGACGTGCACCCTGTGAAGCAGAAGGCGAGGCGACAGTCCACTGAGAAACAAGCTTTCATCGTTCAAGAGACCCGGAAGCTAGAGGAAGCAGGAGTTATCCGTGAGGTATGCTACCCTGATTGGCTCGCTAATCCGGTCGTCGTGCCAAAAAAGGGAGGAAAGGAGTGCATGTGTGTCGACTACACCAACCTCAACAAAGCTTGCCCGCAGGATCCATTTCCGCTCCCCCGCATTGACCAGATAGTTGACTCCACCGCAGAGTGTGACCTTTTGTGCTTCCTAGATGCCTTCTCGGGCTATCACCAGATCAAGATGGCGGTAGAAGACGTGGAAAAAACGGCTTTCCTAACCCCATGTGGAGTGTACTGCTATACGTGCATGCCATTTGGGTTGCGCAATGCATGCACAACCTTTCAGCGGCTGAAGCACATCGCCCTAGGGCGGCAGCTCGGGAGGAACGCTGAAGCTTACATCGATGACATTGGGGAAAAAACCCTGATACAGGACCTGGAAGAAACCTTTGCGAGCCTCAACGAAGTGGACCTGCGGCTCAACCCGGAAAAGTGTGTGTTTGGAGTCCCCTCGGGTAAGCTCTTGGGTTTCCTCGTGTCCCACAGGGGCATCAAGGCCAACCCGGAGAAGGTCAAAGCAGTCGAAGACATGAGCCCACCAAGGACCCTCAGAGAGATGCAGAAGCTCACCGGGCGTGTAACCGCGCTAGGGCGCTTCATCTCCAAGCTGGGGGAACGAGCACTAACCTTCTTCAAGATGATGAAGAAGAAGGGCCCCTTCGAATGGACTGAAGAGGCCGACAAGGCTTTCCAAGATCTCAAGAGGTACCTTACCAGCCCACCAGTGATGGTAGCTCTGCGCCCTCGGGAGCCCCTGGTGCTCTACCTTGCAGCCACCCCCTACTCCGCTAGCGCAGCCCTGGTGGTGGTCAGGGAGGAGCGCAACACCAAGGCCGCAGCGACCGTCCGGGCCGAAGCAAAACAAAACCAAGAGGGCCTCGCGAAGACCACGACCGCGGCCGAAAAGGGACAGCCGCGGCAGGAGAACACGCTTGGAGCAGGAGAGGCCTCTCCCGAGTGACCAAGCATTGGGGGCTCCGCCATCGCAGGAGACGCCTCGGCCTCTGGAGGACGCAAGCTGCGCCAACACCCTCAACCTCGTCAAGCACCCCATGTACTTCGTCAGCATGGTGCTACGGGAAGCAAGGGCGCGGTACCCCATGCCTCAAAAACTCCTCCTCGTGCTATTAGTGGCCTCACACAAGTTGCGGCACTACTTCCAAGGCCATCCTATCAAAGTCGTCTCAGCATATTCCTTGGAAAGAGTACTCAGGAGCCCCAACTCAGCTGGAAGAGTTCCTGAATGGAACATCGAACTACAAGCATTTCAGCTAGAATTTGGTACGACCAGAGTCATCAAGGGAGCCGCACTTGCGGATTTCGTGGAAGAATGGGCAGAAGCACCGGGTCTCGAGGCAGGCGAGGACCGATCACTTTCCCCGGGAAGCGAGGCCCCGGACGGCTGGGTCATGTATTTCGACGGGGCATTCTCCCGACATGGCGCGGGAGCTGGCGCGGTGCTCGTATCCCCTACCCAAGACAAACTCTACTACGCCGTACAACTCTATTTCCAGCACAGAGAAAAGGTCTCCAACAACATAGAAGAGTGCGAAGGCTTGATAGCAGGCTTGAAAGCCGCAGCCGCCTTAGGGGTAAGGCGCATCACCATCAAGGGTGATTCGCAGCTCCTTGTCAGCTTCTCCAACAAAATATACGAACCAAAGGACGAGCACATGGAGGCCTACCTGGCTGAGGTTTGCAAGATGGAGAAACAGTTCTGGGGGCTGGAGTTGGAGCATGTGCCTCGCGGCACCAATCAAGAGGGTGATGACATTGCCAAGAGGGCATCCATGCGGCTGCCTCAGGAGCCTGGCATCTTCGAGGAGCGGCTCTTCAAACCCTCGGCGGCACCGTCACTATCGAGCACGGCGCAACCAAGGGAGGACCTCCCTCAGCCGCCTGCCTCGGGAGCTCCGGTTGCGGCGCGGCCTCAGGGGCACGCCTGCTCCTGGCGCTGGAGCCTCAGGAAGGATGTTGGATCACAGAGCTCAAGAACTAATTGATGCAAGGGACCCTTCCGGAGAATGTGAGGAGGCGGAGCGCCTAGCGTGGTAGGCCACAACTTACTGCATCAAGGATGGAGAGCTCTACCGGAGGTGACCGAATGACGTGTCCCTACGTTGCATCTCCAGAGAGCAAGGGAAGGAGCTGTTGGCGGACATACACGGCGGAGACTATGGGCACCACTCATCGTCACGAACCCTTGTTGGCAAGGCGTTCCGTAGTGGATTCTACTGGCCCACAACACTCAGCGACGCCGTTGAGCTGGTGAAGGCTTGTGAGGCCTGTCAGTTCCATGCTAGGCAGATCCATCAGCCGGCGGGGGGTCTACAGACTATACCCCTATCATGGTCGTTCGCAGTTTGGGGGCTGGACATTCTGGTCCCGTTTCCTCGGGCGCCAGGGGGCTATCGCTACCTCTACGTCGCCGTGGACAAGTTCACCAAGTGGGCTGAGGTGGAAGCTGTCCGCACCATCCTAGCAGGCTCCGCAGTCAAGTTCATCAAGGGTCTCGTGAGCCGATTTGGGGTGCCTAACCGCATCATCACCGAAAACGGTTCGCAATTCACCAATAATCTCTTCAAAACGTACTGTGCTAACCTTGGAACGCAGATATGCCACGATTCGGTAGCACAGCCTTGGAGCAATGGCCAGGCCGAGCGAGCCAACACGGAGGTCCTGAGGGTCCTCAAAGCCAGCACCTTCAAGAAGAAGCTGGAGGCTTGTGGCAGGGGCTGGTACGACGAGCTCCAGTCCGTGCTGTGGTCTATCTGCACAACCACGGCCAAGCCGACTAGCGAGACCCTGTTCTTCCTCGTCTACGGAGCAGAGGCTGTTCTCCCTCACGAGGTTAGGCGTCGCTCTGCATGGGTCCTGGCATTCGACGAAACGCAGTAGGACGCCATGCGGGGGACGGATCTCGTGCTGGGGGAGGAACACTGTCGATAAGCCACGCTGCGAGCGGCAAGGTATCAACAGGTTCTGCGACGATACCATTGCCGCAACATCCACCCCAGAACTCTTGAGGTAGGGGACCTCGTGCTCAGACGGGTTCTCTCCAAGGACGGGCTGCACAAGCTCTCTCCCATGTGGGAGGGCCCATTCAAGGTTGTTCATGTTTCCAGGCCTTGCTCTGCGCGCTTGGAGACCCCGGAGGGGGTACCCATCCAGAATGCATGAAACATTAAACATCTCTGGAGGTTCTATCCCTGAGCGAGGCCTAGCGCCTATGAAAAGGCCCGGTGCCTGTGAAGAAGGCCAATGCCTGTGAAGCTGCCGCATTTTGGGAAAGGCCCGGTGCCTTTGAAGAAGGCCAATGCCTGTGAAGCTGCCGCCTTTTGGGAAAGGCCCGGTGCCTGTGAAGAAGGCCAATGCCTTTGAAGCTGCCGCATTTTGGGAAAGGCCATGTGCCTCTGAAGAAGGCCAATGCCTATGAAGCTGCAGCATTTTGGGAAAGGCCCAGTGCCTGTGAAGAAGGCCAATGCCTGTGAAGCAGCCGCATTTTGGGAAAGTCTGGTGCCTGTGAAGAAGGCCAATGCCTGTGAAGCTGCCGCATTTTGGGAAAGGCTCGGTGCTTGTGAAGAAGGCCAATGGCAGTGAAGCTGCCGCATTTTGGGAAAAGCCCGGTGCCTGTGAAGAAGGCCAATGCCTGTGAAGCTCGCCGCCCGTGACACTCTCACGTAATAATGAGTGGGGCTGTACACGCCCCGGAGTCTCCGGAGTGCCGCCCTCGGGCCTTGGGAGCTCCCGCCCACATCCAGTGGCAGCACTTAGCTCCGCGCTAGTGAGAAGACGTCGAAGACTAGAATAGGTGCCGGACGCGGCTTTTTCATTTGCTTTCTGCAGTTGGCTTGTTCGTTCCTATTTGAAGTTTTACTGGAGCTGTTGCCGTCCCTGGCTTGTGACTCTTTATCTTTTTTACTCACTTGCCTCGTTTTCTCTCGCACAAGTCTCGCGAGGGAGGTTCGCGGGTGCCCTCGCGAGTGTTTTCTGCCCCGATCATTTAAAGTTTTCCTGTCTGAGTCCGCTGCGGGAGCACCCCTCCCAGTCCGTGCCCCATGGGCATCGCGACACGAGCGCAAGACCTGGGCTGATCGCCCCCACAACCGAGACCGAGAGCTACTCCTCCAGCTAATTTGTGCAGGGCATGAAGCGCACGGCGAGGCCTCAGCCTCAGGAGGCATGGACCGCGTCAAGCCCCACCGAGCTAAATAATTCCAACACACGGGCACGCGGCGCAGAAACATAGCGCAGAAATAACTGAAACAGCATGATGATTAACAACAGCAGTTCTAACACG
Source organism: Aegilops umbellulata (assembly GCA_032464435.1). Classification (NCBI taxonomy): domain Eukaryota; kingdom Viridiplantae; phylum Streptophyta; class Magnoliopsida; order Poales; family Poaceae; genus Aegilops; species Aegilops umbellulata. Next base: position 6,983,227 of record CP136059.1, read on the forward strand.
CCCCCCCGGGGCCCTATACTACCTTCTTTTTCTGCGTAGGAAAAGAAGAAAAAAAAATGAGCACGACTTGTTCGACACCAACTTGCGGTGAAACCTCGCGCTGCCTCTAGGGCTCAGGCGGACCCTCCTCTTGCCTCACCAGGGCGCGACGGCGGGCTGACCCGCTACATTCACCCAGGCGGGCGTGACGGCGCAGGGGTTGGTCGCGGCCACCGCTGGAGGAGCTGCTTCCTGAGAAGGGGTCGCCGAAGCTTAGCGAGCCCCGAGCGCCGCAGCCCGCACGCCTACCACCGTCTTCATCCTGGTCAGCGCTGGGGCCGAGCAGGCGGCCACGGTCATCGTCTTCGGGGCAGCACCCAGCACGACCACCGTCTTCCCCGAACACCCTCAAGTAGAGGGTGGCGTCGCCGTCGAACTTGAAGTGCAGGGTGCACCGCCGGCTCAGGCCGCGCGCACGGGCAAACGTTTGCGAGGCCCAGGTCATGGCCACACTCCGAGAAGCAGAGACCTCTAGCGAAGCCCAGGAGGCCCTGCTGTAGCAACCATCTGCCTGAAGCCAGAGGCCGCCCTGAGCGCCGGCCGGCAGCTCACCCATGAAGAAATGGGGAAGCTGGAGCCAGGTGCTGGTCGGGTCCGCCGACCACACGACGAACTCCAGCAGCACCTCCGCCAAGTGAAAGCGTGGCCTGGGGGGCCGCGCGGCCATGGCGCGCCTCCCATCGGCAACCGGGCGCTCATCACAGTGCAGGGAACCGCCCCCATGGCCACGGGAAGCCACTACGGGAACCGCGGGATGCTTGCGAGGGCGGCCCCGGCCGTGCTTCGTCGGGGGGGAGTCAGGCCCTGCCTGACGAGCCTTTCCTTTCTTCGTAGCCGGGAATCTCTTCGACGGGGCCATGGGAATGGCGAGTAGCTAGGATGGAGGGAAAGGAGTAGCAGGAAGGGATGGACTGAAGGGGCTCATGCAATCCGGTACTTATAGCCAGAGAGGGCCAACCGCCGGCCACCACGATCGCATGAAATCATGACCCATTTCTTTGCATGCAGGGACTTGTCAAGTCGTGCAGTTGCCGAGGCGTCGTGGGAAGCGGAGACACCCACGTCCAATCAATCGCCACACGACGCCCAAGGCCGCAGGCTATTGGTGCCCGCGGCGCTTTGTGCTTGCCCCTTCGCTTCTCTGCTAAGCCATGCCCGGGCGCGCCTTGGGCCCGGGGGCTACTGTCGGCGTTCTGGGAACATGGGTGTCGGTGTCAAAACCGGCGGATCTCGGGTAGGGGGTCCTGAACTATGCGTCTAGGCGGATGGTAACAGGAGACAAGGGACACGATGTTTTTACCCAGGTTCGGGCCCTCTCGATGGAGGTAAAATCCTACTCCTGCTTGATTAATATTGATGATATGGGTAGTACGAGAGTAGATCTACCACGAGATCAAGGAGGCTAAACCCTAAAAGCTAGCCTATGATATGATTGTTGTTCTGTTGTTCGTCCTACGGACTAAAACCCTCCGGTTTATATAGAGACCGGAGAGGGCTAGGGTTACACAGAGTCGGTTACAATGGTAGGAGATCTACATATTCGTATCGCCAAGCTTGCCTTCCACGCCAAGGAAAGTCCCTTCCGGACACGGGACGAAGTCTTCAATCTTGTATCTTCATAGTCCAGGAGTCCGGCCGAAGGTATAGTCCGGCTATCCGAACACCCCCTAATCCAGGACTCCCTCAGTAGCCCCCGAACCAGGCTTCAATGACGATGAGTCCGGCGCGCAAATTGTCTTTGGCATTGCAAGGCGGGTTCTCCTCAAAATTCCGTGTACCTGTTGAATAAAGTCCGGTTTATTGTAAAGGTCGCGCTCCTTGGCTTCTACGACCAATAATGGCTGTCTTCCACGTGTCACATGAATACGAAATGTCTGGGTGTTTTTACATTCACACCCCTAGCCACGTAAATGAGCCGCCTATTTAAAGGGACGAGGATTTAGATCCAAACCACACCTTCTCCCTTCCGCAAGTGTTCATGAGAGCGCATCCGACAAAGGTCCATTCCATCATGGCCAGCCGTTGCAACTCCTCCTCTCGCCCTTCCAGCCCTCAGCCTGGAGATTGGGAGAGGTGCTCCATCCCGCATAGCGAGCTAGTGATGCTCCAGACCAAGGGATTTCTCCCCTCGGCCTACATGGTCCCGGTTTGAGCCGTACTTCCCACCAATAATGGCGGAGAGCAAGCGGAGAGTGCCCCTAATCCCTCCAAAGGAGAGCGGGTATGCCTTGTCCCTTATTTAATAAGAGGGCTCGGATTTCCAATCCATCCATTTCTCCGGGGGCTACTGGAGTTCTATGGCCTCCAGCTACACAATCTCACGCCTGCCTCCATATTGCATATCGCGGGCTTCGTAGCCCTCTGCGAGCTGTTTTTAGGTGTTGAGGCTCATTTCGCGTTGTGGAAGAGGCTATTCTGCCTGGTGCCCCGTTCTCAGGAGGGGTCAATATATCAAGTAGGCGGAGCCGAAGTGTGGCGCATCGCCGGGACCGGATATCTATCCGAAACCCCAAAGAAGGCATCTGAGAATTGGCCTTCGGAATGGTTTTATATAGAGGACGTCCCGTTACCGGACCCTGTTCGGGTCGGCCTCCCCGAGTTCGATACTGCTCCCCTGAAGAAGCGCCTAAGCTGGCGTCCACGGAGCCCTCAGAGAGAAAGCGACAGGGACGTCCTTTACCTGATGGGCCGGATAAGATTATTAGCTCATTCCGGACTAACTATGATAGGAGTCATGCCCGCATGCATCATGCGGGGTGTGCAGCCGCTACAGTACAGAAGCCACCCCATGTGGGACTTCAACGGGGAGGATGATGCCACCCGTCACGGTCGTAAGGGGCCGGATTCGGTTGTCGCCTTGACAAAGATCTTGTCCGCTTTGTACAAGGGAGAAGAGGAGGAATTCCTCCGTGTCAACCCACAAGGTGGATTTACTATGTACAATCCTCCAAATTGGGTGAGTGGGCACTTTCACTTGCCCATCCGTTTTATATTCCCATCATTTAAGTATATAGTCTAACGACTTCAACGCAGGAACTGCGCCAGGCTGTTAAAGAAATAAACAACCCTCCTCCACAGCCCGAGGATCCGGAACGCTCCCTTGACCCGGCCTCCCAAGAGGATCCAGACTTATCTGTGGAGCTGATTGATGGAGTGTTCCATCAATTGAGCAGGGACAACGCCTTGGTGGCCATTACGGCTGATTACCCAGGGCTAATCCCGGCCTCCCAGGTAACTGAGATCGAAGTCCCAATACCCCGAAAAGGGGTCCACCCTCGCGCGTTTTCAGTTTCCTGATTACAACCGTGCTTTGCAGGGGAGGTTTTTTAGGCGAGAAGCCGAACCTGCGGCGACAAGCCAACGAGGGGCTACAGGGCCCCATGGACAGAAAAGAAGTGCAGTCCGGACCAAGGCGCCAGCGCAAAGGTATAGCACGCCCTCTTATCCCAGGTGTTATTCCTTCAAGGCATATTAACACTCGTGCTCTCTTTAGGACAAAGAGACCTCACGGAACTATATCCGGAGAGGCTGCCAATCGCGCCTCCACCAGCCAGGCTCCAAAGCCTGGTCCGGAGGCGGAGGCGAATACGAGGCATGCACCGGACGCTCCTCCGACAGAGGATGTGAACAGGATGTCTTCCACTAATTCTGAGGTGGAGAGTGCCCTGAACCACAGGCGTTGCCGGACAGTTCTCTGCGACGCTTGTTTCTCCCAAGAGGCGTTGGATGCCTTCAATTCGGGAGATGCGTACCTCCGTGCCGCTCAAAATGGTTTAGCCAGAGCCAGTGAGCAATATGTAAAAGACATAACGGTGAGAAAATTTTAATGGTTATATATATCAGTAGCCCCCGAGACTTGAAATAGTTAGAAGAACTGATTTAAGGATCATTTAATGATGCAGGGTCTTGCGGAAAAGAATACCCAACTGTCCCAGGAGCTAGAAGAGTGCAAAGCCCAACTTGAGGCTGCACTAGCCGCGACAGGGGAGCCCAAGGGGACCCCCGTTGGTAATATATATATACTTCCAAGAGATAAGTATTTTGTGAAGTGCGGAGTGTGTGCAAATCTGACAAATGAAATTCCAGATGGCGCCGGATTAGATCCGGAAAAGCAACAACTCCTACGCCAGTTAAAGGCTGGTGAGAGCGTGCTGACAAAGGTGAGGCAGGAGAAGAATGATCTCCAAGATGCCAATACCAAGTTGGGCGTTGAACTGCAATATGTTCGTGCCCAGCTTTCAGACTCCGTTAAGGAGAATCAACGGCTTCGGCGCGACATATTTAGTAAGTGCTTAAACGAACCTTTGAGGAAAAAAGTTCGGCGAGGAAGTCGACTAACAGAGTAATGTCTGTAGGTGTGCTAACAGGTCGTCCTGCAGAGGAGATGCCCGGTTCTACGGGTGACCTTATTCCCGAGCTCTCGCAACTGCACGAGCGAGTTCGACAGGTGATGTAAGGCGTCTCCCAGGCCTTATGGCCATCCATCTCCATGCCCGAAGGCCTTGGAGAGGTTGCAGAGAAGCTTAAGGGAGCACGGCGGCGCTTCCGATTGTGGAAGATGTTGGCCTTCCGTCAAGGCGCTAGGGAGGCCTGGGCCATGGTGAAGACGCGGTACACAAAGGCTAACCCCGACCACATGGCCGAGGTGGGACCTGTGGGGCCCGATGGGAAGGAAATACCTGTAAGCTTAGTATACGGCCAAGTAGAATTGGCCGCAAAGTATTCCCATGAGGACTGTAAACTAGACAGTCTGTTAGATGGTATTGAAGAGGAATACAATCAGTCAGAATGACTATGTAATTTAATTGACATTTGTAATGCCTTCTAGCCGGATTGTAGATCGTTTGTCATGGCCGCCCTTTTCGCTTTAACATCGGTACCTGACGGTCCGGAGTGTGTCCGAATACCCTCACGGTTATGTAAGAACCGGGGTATGCATGGAGACTAGGCGTAGGGGTCATTAGTGCTTGAACAGACAAGTGCCCAACAAGTTATGTTATATTACATGGTTAGTAGGAAAAATCTTCCAGGGAGAATAGTTCCGTTAAGGGTTCCTTTCCCTGGGAGGCATGCCCTAAAGTGCATGCCCATTCTGCGAGAAATACGCAGGAAAACGCATCTGGGGGCGCATAAATAAATAAGTAAAAAGATCATCTTTTAGTTCACTGACCGAATATTCCCTTAAGAACACTAGCTTTCGGCTTCACCCAGTCTGAGGTACACATCCGGCTGATCCGGTAGTAACAATCGCAGAGGTTCTCCCTTTACCACCTAGCCGAACAATCGGGAATGTAGGGGTAAGCACAGGAGCCAGGCAACCTAGCTTAGCCAAAACTTAAGTCATATCGATGCATATAATGGCGAAATAAAAGTTACATGCGGAAGTGTGACACATGTGCTGGGTATAAAGCCCGTATGAATAAGCTTCTGTTTAAAGAAGCCCCCGGGTTTAATGAGTGCGAACAACACGTCATTTGATGAGCCTTTAAAGGTTGAGAGGGAGGGGAGAAGGAGAGAAATGTAAGACAGACAGTATATAAAAAATGGACAGAGGAAGGAGACGAACACGGAGTCCGCCTCTAGGCATAGAATCTTCGAAGACGGGCTGCGTTCCATGGGTTCGGCTCTAGTCCGTTATTCGATGCATCTCGTAGGCGGTACGCCCCACCAGTCAGGACTTGGTCAATTATGAAGGGACCTTCCCACTTGGGCTTGAGTTTGTCCTTTTTCTTGTCCGGCAGGTGTAAAACTAATTCGCCAACGTTGTAATTTTTGGCCCGTACTTCGAGCCTGCTGTTGATAGAATGCGGAACGGGCTTTTGGCACGTCACGCTCCTCCTCTAAGGCATCCAAACTGTCCTGCCGATCGAGCTCGGCTTCTCTTTCTTCATACATGCGCACTCAAGGTGAGTCATGAATTATGTCGCAAGGCAAAACTGCCTCTGCTCCATACACCATGAAGAATGGTGTGTATCTGGTGGTGCGATTCGGCGTGGTCCGCAGCACCCAGAGTACGGAGTCAAGCAACTCTACCCAGTGCGTGTTAGATTCCTTGAGGGACTGCATTAATCTGGGTTTGATGCCGCTCATTATAAGACCATTTGCATGTTCGACCTGGCCGTTAGTTTGTGGGTGATAGACGGAAGCATAATCGAGCTTGATGCCCATGTTTTTGCACCAGAGTTTTACCTCGTCAGCCGTAAAGTTTGTGCCGTTATTAGTGATGATGCTGTGGGGGACGCCGTAACGGTGTACAACCCCGGATATGAAGTCTATCACTGGTCCGGATTTCAGCCGTCTTAACGGGCTTGGCTTCTATCCATTTGGTGAATTTATCCACCATGACCAGTAAGTATTTTTTTTGTTGGTTCCGCCTTTAAGGGGTCCAACCATGTCAAGCCCCCAGACCGCGAAGGGCCAAGTTATGGGGATAGTTTGGAGGGCGGTGGGTGGCATGTGGCTTTCGTTTGTGAAAAGCTGGCAACCGACGCATCGTTGGACTAAGTCCTGGGCGTCTGCCCGGGCCGTCGGCTAATAAAAGCCTGTACGGAAGGCCTTGCTTACAAGGGACCGACCTGCGGCGTGGTGACCACCGAGTCCGGCATGAAATTCAGCCAGAAGGTTCCGCCCTTCCTCTTTGGAGATGCACCTTTGAAGGACTGCGGTAGTGCTTTTTTTTATAAAGCTCTCCCTCATGGACTTTGTAGGCTTTAGATTGCCGCACTATGCAGCGTGCCTCGTTTTGGTCCTCGGGGAGTTCCTGCCTGGTAAGGTAGGCTAGGAAAGGTTCTGTCCACGGGGCGATGACGGCCATTATTACGTGGGCTGAAGGTGTCATTTCCTTGGTAGAGCCTCCCATTATGTCTGATTGTTCGGTATCGGGCAGTGCGGTTGGGTTCGGGCTGTTATTGCCGGGTTCCCCTTCCCATGCTACGGATGGCTTGAACAGCCTTTCCAAGAAGATGTTGGGGGGGGGGGACTACATCGCGTTTTGCGCCGATGCGTGCCAGGACATCTGCCGCCTGATTATTTTCCCGGGCTATATGGTGAAGTTTGAGCCCTTCGAACTGAGCTGACATTTTTAAGACGGCGTTGCGGTAGGCTGCCATTTTTGGATCCTTGGCATCAAAGTCTCCATTTATTTTGGATATCGTGAGGTTCGAATCCCCGCGCACCTCTAGGCGTTGAATGCCCATGGATACTGCCATCCAGAAACCATTGTAAGAGGGCCTCATATTCGGCTGCGTTGTTGGAGTATGTGTACATAATCTGGAGTACATATTGAACTGTGTCTCCTGTGGGGGACGTCAGAACGATGCCAGCCCCTAGACCGGCCAACATTTTAGAGCCGTCGAAATGCATAATCCAGTTTGAATATGTGCCGTACTCTTTAGGGAGTTCGGCCTCCGTCCATTCTGCGCGAAGTCGGCCAAAACTTGCGACTTGATAGCTCGCCGCGGCTTATAAGTTATGTCGAATGGGAGGAGCTCAATGGCCCATTTTGCAATCCGGCCCGTCGCGTCGCGGTTGTTTATAATGTCGTTAAGTGGTACTTCCGAGGTTACTATTATTGAACACTCTTGAAAGTAGTGTCGCAGCTTACGGGATGCCATGAATACCGCGTACGCAATCTTTTGATAATGCGGGTACCGGGATTTGCACGGAGTGAGGACAGTGGACACATAATAGACCGACTTTTGAAGGGGGAATTTGTGTCCGTCCATTTCTCGTTCGACGACGAGCACTACGCTTACAACCTGATGGGTTGCTGCAATGTATAATATCATTGGTTCGCCAATACTTGGCGTGGCCAGGACTGGGTTTGTTGCCAATACGGCTTTTATTTCGTCGAGTCCGGCTGTGGCGGCGTCCGTCCACTCGAAGTGTTCAGTGCGCCGAAGGAGGCGGTAGAGGGGTAGTGCCTTTTCTCCCAAGCGGGAGACAAAGCGGCTTAGAGCCGCAACGCATCCTGTTAATTTTTGTATTTGTTTCAGGTCCTTTGGGATATCCAATTGTGCCAGAGCTCGGATCTTGGCCAGATTTGCTTCGATTCCTCTACCAGATACAATGAAGCCCAAGAGCTTTCCGGATGGAACGCCGAAAATGCATTTTTCCGGATTGAGCTTGATATCGTATGTCCGGAGGTTATCAAATGTGAGCCTCAAGTCGTCTACTAGAGACTCGTCATGTCTTGTTTTAACGACCACATCATCCACGTATGCCTCCACTGTTTTGCCGATCTGGTTTGCCAGACATGTCTGAATCATGCGCTGATATGTTGCGCCGGTGTTTTTGAGCCCAAAGGGCATTGTGTTGAAGCAGAATGGGCCGTATGATGTGATGAATGCCATTGCGGCTTGGTCGGACTCTGCCATCTTGATTTGATGGTAACCGGTATACGCGTCGAGGAAACACAACGAATCGTGTCCTGCGGTAGTGTCGATAATTTGATCGATGCAGGGTAGAGGGAAGGGATCCTTTGGGCAAGCCTTGTTAAGGTCTTTAAAATCAACGCACAGGCGCCAGGATTTGTCCTTCTTTGGTACCATCACCAGGTTTGCTAGCCAGTCCAGATGTTTTATATCTCTGATGAATCCGGCCTCCAATAGCTTGGCCAGCTCCTCTCCCATGGCCTGTCTCTTAGGTTCAGAAAAGCGCCGGAGAGCCTGTTTGACGGGTTTGAATCCTATTAGGATATTTAGGCTATGTTCGGCCAGCCTGTGTGGGATTCCTGCCATATCTGAAGGGTGCCAGGCGAAAATGTACCAGTTCTCACGTAGGAACTCTCGCAGTGCGGTGTCTACACCAGGGGTTAATTGTGCCCCGATGAAAGCTGTTTTATTGTGGTCCGTTGGATGGACCTGGAATTTGACTATTTCGTCCGCTGTTTTAAAGGAGGTGGACTTGGATCTTTTGTCGAGTATCATATCGTCCCTGTTCACCGTGGAGCGCATTGCAGTCAGCTCCTCATCCGCTAGGGCTTCGGAGAGTGCCTCAAGGGCCAGTTGCGCTGCCTTATTTTCAGCGCGGAGTGCTATGTCCGGGTCACTAGCGAGAGTGATAATTCCGTTCGGACCGGGCATCTTGAGCTTCATGTACCCGTAATGGGGTATTGCTTGGAAGATTGTAAATGCTTCCCGCCCTAGCATAGCGTGGTATCCGCTACTGAACGGGGCCACTTGGAACGTGACCTCTTCGGACCTGTAATTGTCTGGTGTGCCGAACACCACATATAGTGTGATTTTTCCTGTACAGCCCGCTTCCCGACTAGGGATTATTCCTCTGAAGGTTGTGCTGCTTCGCTCAATGCGGTTCCAGTCTATTTCCATTTTTTGAAGGGTTTCCTCGTAAATGAGGTTCAATCTGCTACCTCCGTCCATGAGTACCTTGGTAAGGCGAAAGCCGTCCACTATTGGACTGAGGACCAATGCGGCTGGTGCTTGGGCTGTCCGGAATTTAGGTTCATCACTGGCGTTGAAAGTAATAGCCGTGTCACTCCATGGGTTTATTGTTGCTACTTGGTAGACTTCGGCGAGGCTTTGGAGTGCTCTTTTTCGCATATTATTTGATGTGAAAGTCTCGAGGACTGTTAATACCGTACCGGTGTCTCTGGGGTGACTTTCTATGGCCTCCGGAATTAGGAGATTTTCGCCGATTTTGGCCACCTGCCAGAGTATCCAACATGCTCTAAGGCTATGAGTTGGTGTGGCACCCTCTCTACTGTGAATTTTACAGGGTCCATTAAGCCACCCTTCCAGTACGGTTCCATGCCCTGTAGAGGGTTTTTGCTTTTTGGTGTTCAACTCGGGTGTCCGGCGACGATGCAACCTTTTATTTCAGACTGGTTTGTATTCAGGGCCGGATTATCCCAAAATTTTACTTTGGTTTTCCAGGCGCTTTCCGCCGCATAGTACTTTCGTACTATGGACACAAAGTCAGCGAAGCGTGTAATATCACGGCGACTTATGGCATTGCGGATTCCCTTGTCCGTGCAATTATTGTAGAAGAATGAGATTGCGTCTTCCTCGCGGCAGTCCTTGATCTTGTTCATAACCTCGTGACATTCGTACTATGTACTGTTTCTTCTGGCCTTTGCCTAATTTGGGATAGATCGCATATGTTCAGGTGGGTGGGTGGAATTAAATCCGAAACCTCACCCAATCTGAGACTCAGAGGCCAAGGGGTTTCCGAACTCGAGGGTTTGGATTCTTGGATGTTGTCCAATGAATCTAGCCTGTTGCCTGACTCTAAGTTCGGGTCTTGAGTTATGTCCTCCCCTCCGCGGATATCCGGCTTGGAGGGATCAGGAACCCGGACGTAGCTGGTCCTTAAGATAGATGAAGGGTCGCCGCACTGCCCCTCTACCACGACAACGTGATGGGTGACCTGGGGAGAGTTGATCTCTCTTAGATCGGGTTTAGGCACGATCTGGTCGTAATCCGTAGCGACTCCCAGGGCGGTGATGCGATCCAGGAGCTCGTTTATGGAAGAGAGCTCCATTGGATATAACTGCTCGGCCAGGACCGAGCTGACATGGAGATTGCTTTTGATGACCCGAGAGGTCTTCGTCGGCGCAGCAGCCGAACAAGCGGTCATAAGAAAACCACCTAGCCGGAGAGTTTGGCCGATAGCCAAAGCTCCCTTAGCGACGGTGCCATCTTTAAAGAAGGGATGAGGCATCCTTCCTGATGGCGACGGCACAGAGGAACTCTCAATGAAAGCAGAAATGTCGGTGTCAAAATTGGCGTATCTCGGGTGGGGGGTCCCGAACTGTGCGTCTAGGCGGATGGTAACAGGAGACAAGGGACACGATGTTTTTATCCAGGTTCGGTCCCTCTCGATAGAGGTAAAACCCTACTCCTGCTTGATTAATATTGATGATATGGGTAGTACAAGAGTAGATCTACCACGAGATCAAGGAGGCGAAACCCTAAAAGCTAGCCTATGGTATGATTGTTGTTCTGTTGTTCGTCCTACGGACTAAAACCCTCCGGTTTATATAGACACCATAGAGGGCTAGGGTTACACAGAGTCGGTTACAATGGTAGGAGATCTACATATCCGTATCGCCAAGCTTGCCTTCCACGCCAAGGAAAGCCCCTTCCGGACACGGGACGAAGTCTTCAATCTCGTATCTTCATAGTCCAGGAGTCCGGCCGAAGGTATAGTCCGGCTATCCGAACACCCCCTAATCCAGGACTCCCTCAGGGGGTCCCCAGACTTGCCTGCCTGCGGCCCACGACATGGCTCGAGTGGGGGCCCAGCATGATCCAACTTCATCAGCTCAAGCTCAAAACCCTCGCGAGGGGCCAAGCCTTGCGGGATGGACGACAGGAAGCTTCCTCAGGAGTAGCCTCATCAAGCAGGCTTGCGAAGAGGCGGAGAGATCAAGGCAGGGGCACCTCGGGAGGAGCCCGTGACGCAAGCCATGACGATCGAGATCAGGTGGGCGCTAGGCGGGCGCCGGCCTGCGCAGTGTCCTTGTCTCCCCTTTGGTGCAAAGGGAGCAAGCACATGCCAAAGCATCGTGCAAAGGTTACCATTCCAGTGCAACGAGACCAAGACCAGCAGAGCGGCAGGGCGAAGGTCACAAGGGCTGCGACAGCGAAGAAGGCCGCGGCCGCCGCTTCTCCCTCATCCAAGCGGCGCAGGACACCTTCGCCTTCCCCTCCCCTCACGGACGCCGCCCCGGAGGCCGACTTTGATCTTGGGTCCTTCAGACCGAAGTGGAAGAGGAGGCTAGAGGAGGAAGACAATCATCTCACCCTTCATCATTTCTGATCCTCAGCCTGTGCTATCTTCCCTAACTTATTATTATCTTTGTAGCGACACGGAGATGCTAGCCCAGAGGGCGGCGAAGAGGGCCAAGGCTTCGACGGGCGACAAGCCCCCGGCGAGCACTCCGCGCACGCCGGTGTTGGTGAAGATCAGCCCGGACAACAGCCCTCGACACAGCCCCCGCTTCAGCCCCCAGCGTGAGTTCATTACTCACTCCTCATCGACGGGCGTTGGGGCATGAATCCTTGGTCCTGACCTTTCCGGGTTTGCAGGAGGGGAGCGGCAACAGGAGGTGCCGCTGAGGGCCGCCACCATTGACCAAGCCACCCAAAGGGGCATCCTTGGCAAGGGCATCTACCACCGAGCCCACGCGCATAGAGGAAGAGGAGATGATCTTCGGTGTTGGTGGCTCCGTCCCGGCCATGAACGTTGGCCGGGAGGGAACCACTTCTTATCAGCTTCTCACGGGTAAGTGGCCTGCCTCCCGTCTCTGTTTTTTTCTTTTCTTTGTTCTGAACCTCGATTTTGGCCTTGTTTCATTCTCCTTTCTGGTTTCCAGACCCTCCCTCGACAGACCAAGAAGATTTCGACACCGTCATTGAAGAGGTCACCAAGGATGCCTGTCGGTGTACTAAAGTAGGGGTACCTTAGTACCCCGAGCTTGTGCACGGGCAGTCGTAGCACCCTGCGGCAAGGCTTGCCAGGTGATCGCCAAAACTCTCCATGCTCCCTTTTTGGGCCATCCAAAAACAAAGTATTTGAGCCAAGGCCCCGGCAGGAGGAGCTTGCCGGGAAGGCCACCCGAAGAGAGCAAGACCCCGGCAAGAGGAGCTTGCCGGGACGGCCGCTCGAAGCACAAGTCCCCGACAAGAGGAGCTTGCCGGGAAGGCCGACCAGGGCACGACAAGAGACTTGCTGCGACGCGCCACGCGTCCCGGCAAGGACCGGTGAGCGACAAGCTCCCGGGCGCGACAAGGCATCGACCGCAGCAAGGCGCTTGCCGCGGCAAGTCACCACCCCGCGCCTGCGTTCCAGCTCATCCACCCACGCGTCGCTCTGGGGCCATTCCAGGCGTACGTGGCGAGAGGCTGCGCAGCCAGGCGCATGTGGTGGCGAAGCAACGCTGACAGGGTAGCCGTCGTGGCAAACGGTGGCGCCCCTAACGGTCCCTTTTCTGCACTGTTTGGGTGGCCTAGACGGGCATTTAATGCCCTTGTCCCCTACCGTCAGAGTTAGTTATGATCGCACTGTGCAAACAGTTGTACCCAACACAGCGTTTTCTAGTTTTACCCCTGCCTACGTTGCCACCTGTGGGTAACCCCTTGCGCATATAAAAGGAGGCCCCATGCGCAACGTGGGGGGAGGGGAGGAGGAGGAAGAAGGCCACTCACGCTCGGCCTGATTAGTTTCCTGAGTGTACTGTAGCACTCAGCGCTCCCGAACAAGAACACAATGCAAACCACAAAGCAGCAGAAGGGTTTTACGCATCCGTGCGGCCCGAAGCTGGGTAAATCCCTTATGTGCATCGCCTCGATCCGCTCTTCGCGCGACCTCCACCCCCCGCCAAACCAGAAAGGGGCTCGGTCCCCATAGGTGTTCATGGAGGCAGATTTCCCCCGACAATGCTGAAGCCGAGCTCGCCAAGATCACGGCTGGGGAAGCCACCAAGTCTTCTGCCGAAGAGGCCACTAGTTGGCTTGTCGGGGAGACCGGCGAGGCCTCTACCAGGGAGGCCGACAACGGGCCTACCGGGGAGTGCGGCGAGGCTGCTGCCGAGGAGGCCGCCAAGGATCCCACCAAGGAGGAGTTGGCCAACAACCAACCTTCCTCCCCTGCAGCTCCCGCCCCGGGTAAGTACCTGAGGTGGGCAATGACCCGTTCATCCGCCTCCTAGGGACGACAAGCGCCAGAGCGCCAGCCAAAGGGGAGGTGTTTGATGAAGAGGCGCCCGCCACCGCCGGGCTCCAGGTTGTTGATGAACCAAGCGCCGGCAGCGGCATTTCCCAAGAGGAGCAGTTTCTCCGAGCCATGAGCGCCAACTTGCAGAAGCTCCAGGCGCTCCACCGTGCCCGCCAAGACAATGTGAAATCCAGGATGACGGTGCTGGACAAGGCGGAGGAGGATTTTGAGGAGCGCGTTGCTCATACGCAGGTCTGGTTTGGCGAGGCCTGGCAGGAACTGAGGACTGCCCATGGTGAGTTGGATGAGCGCAAGCGAGAGCTCATCCTGAAGCAGGCCGACATCAAGAAGGCCCAGGAGGCGGTGAAGGAATAGGCCGCCAAGGACGAAGCTGCCCGGCGGTAGTAGCAAGCTCAGTTGGACACCCAGGATGAAGACCTAGTTTATCGTGAGCAGGCGCTTGCCATCACGCTCCATGGCAAGGATGAGGAAATCGAGAAGATCGTCGCGCAGCGGACCCTGGAGCTGGAACAGAAGCACAAGGACACGCTTGATGTTTTGGCCCGTGACCAAGCCGGCAAGGTGGAGAAGCTGGAGCGGGAGCGGGATGGGCTGAAGAAGGAGATCTCGGAGCTGACAGAGGAGAGGGACACGGCCAACCGCACTCTGGCGAATTTGCAGGTCGCCATCTCCGACAAGGACAAGCTGCTCTCCGAGGCCAACGGCTCCATCAACGATCTGGAGCTGAAGCTAGGTGGCTTGGAGGGGACGCTTTCGGAGGTCAGGTCCCGTGAGGAGACCCAGAACAAGGCCCTTGAGGACGAGAGGCAGCTGCGGAAGAATGATGCCGCTGCCCACAATGACTATGTGGGAAGCGTGAATCTCTGGATTAGCCGCCTCATCGACATTGCGGAGAGGCTCACCGCGCAGCTAGCCGTCATGGGCATGCCGGACCTCAAGTACTCTGAGGAGGTGAACGTGAGCACCAATGCCAGGTTAACCTTGTTCTTCAAGCGCGTCCTCGACGCCCTGGAGCAGCTCCGCTCCAATCGAGCGACCTATCTGGCCAATGAGGCCCGGAAGCTTTGCCGGGGTGCCCTGACCAAGGTGCTCACCAAGGTGGCGTTCTGGAACCCTAACATCAACTTCGCCAATGCGCTTGAGAGCTTGCCGGAGGACACGGACCTCGCGGCGCTCGAAGAGCGTATCGAGCCCATCATCAGTTGTGTCGATGGAGTCAAGAGGGTGGAGGGCCAGCACCAGGACTAGCCACCCCGTTTCTCCTTGCCGCCGCAAGTTCATGCCCAAGACAATATATCTTAAGTTAGAATCGCGGCAATCACTGATGTAATATAACTCTGCAGTACTTTGAAATGAAGCATGCTATCTTCCTATTCGATCTTTCCTTGTATGTACACACCTTATGCCTAGTTGGATAGGTTTGCCGGCACGTAAAATCATATTGTGGTGCTTTGAGGAATGGATCCTTAGCAGCGTACCGGGGGGCGCTTGCTGCCGGCAAGCCACCTTCCCGTTCTCAGCGCTGTCGCTTGAATTGGTGAACGGACTCGAAACAGAACAAGGGCGTTGCCAATAGCGGAAGGGTTCCCTTGCGTGCAGGTTTTCCATACAAAGAGCAAAATCCTCTGAGGAAGATAACCCTACAAAAGGAGTTTGCTCAACGTTTTGTGTGACTTAGATTTTCTGTCGCCGCGCAGATGGTTGTTGCGACTGCACACAGCATGGCCTTGCCTAGCTGATGGGACCAGAGTGTGGCTGATCGACGTTGACTTCTTCCTTGGAGCCAAAAATGTCGGAGTCGATGCGTCGACTTCAAAACCAGATTTTCACAGCCTCAGCGCCCCCTACCTGGCGCGCCAAAGATGTCGGGGCTCAGGAACGACACCTATGGGATCCCTCGGGGAGTCCCTTCTATGGTTGGCGGGGCGTGGAGCTGCGCAAAGAGCAGGTCTAGAAGATCAATCGAGGGGGTTACCCAGTTTTGAGCCGCAAATAATGCGTAAAACGCTAGTCCTGCTTTGTGTGTATTTCGTGTTCTTGAGCTCTTGAACTAGCTGTCATGCATGCCCAGTCCAAAAAGTCCGAATCCTTCCTCAGTACACCTCAGGCCTCCGTTTATATGTCAAAGGGGTTGCCATAGTGGCACACATGAAGTGGAAACTATGTACAATGTACAAGTCAATCGCCCGCCACCGCAGGACAAACGTATATAATGCAGTGCCAACATGCCCTCTTGCTTTATCGGGGACGACAAAGAAGCTCATTGTCGGATTTCGGGTTCCGGCAGACCCTTGAGGTTCGAACACTGCGGTGCGCGCGGAGATTTTGCCTTCTACCTACCTGCTCCCCACCACCATGCTAAGATCTAAGCTATAAAAAGAGCAGCACAAGAGACAAAGGGTATATACTGGTTCGGGCCACCGTTGTTGTGTAATACCCTACTCCAGTTTGTGGTGTGGTGGATTGCCTCTTGGGCTGATGATGATGAACAATACAAGGAAGAACAGCATCGCGAGGGCCTGTTCTTGGCTGGGGCGATGAACTCCTAGGAGGAGTTCAGTCACCCTTCTCTCTCTCTCTCTATGTGTGGTGCTACTCGATCCGATTCTGATTGTCCCTACCCTGGGGGTGGCTAGTCCTATTTATAGGAAAAGGCCCTATGCCTCTTCCCAAATATTGAGCGGGAAGGGCGCCAACAATTGGCCATTTTGAAGGGGAACATCTGGTACACTTATCCTGACTAAAGTTGGTCCTCGCCTGCCAAAGGCTCTGGTGGTAACGCCGGCTTGGGCTCCACAATGACTTCTTCCCTGCCGTTGGGCTGGTCTTGGTCTCGTTGCACCTAAACGGGTGCCTTTGCTTGGTACTCCCGCCTGCGCTTGCTCCCTTTGCACCAAATAAGAAAGGAGGACACTGCGCGGGCTGGCGCCCGCCTGGCGCCCTTGGTCGTCATGGCTTGCGTCACGGGCACCTCGTGAGGTACCCCGCCTTGATCTCTCCGCCTCCTCGCGAGCCAGCCTGATGAGGCCGCGCCTGAGGAAGCTCCGCGTCGTCCGCCCCGCGAGGCTTGGCCCCTCGCGAGGTTCTTGGGTCTATGTTGATGAAGATGGGCCGTGCTGGGTCCCCCTTTGAGCCACGCCGCGGGCCGCAGGCAGGCAAGTCTGGGGACCCCCGTTCCCAGAACGCCGATAGTAGCCCCCGGGCCCAAGGCGCGCCCGGACTTGGCCGTGCAGTGAGGTGAAAGGGCAAGGGCGAAGCGCCGCGGGCCCTAACAGCCTACGGCCTTGGGTGCCGCGTGGCGGTTGATTGGACGTGGGCGCCTCAGCAACCGCGCGAGTTGATAAAGGAGCGGCATCTGCCTAGGATTTGCTTTTTTGCTTCCTCCGGTTGCTGCTCAGATTCCCTTTCTTGCGCCTCTCCTTCCTTCCTCCAAACCTCCAGATATACTTCGACCGCGTGACCTAGGAAGCCATGGCGCCTCATTAGCCCCCGGCCGGAGCTTGGTACTCGTCTGCCCTGGACTCGCCGAACGTGTCAGAGGCGAGCCTCGCCCGGCTGCGCAGGGCATCGACGGGGCGAAGGTGTTCAAGGCCGGCTCCGCCACCCCTGAGGGCCAGGGGAGCATGTTCTATCCGTTCTTTGCAAGCGCCATTGCTGCTGGCTTGGTGCCTCCATTCTCCGAGTTCTTCTCCTCTGTCCTCCACCATTATAGGCTACAGGCTCTGCATCTCCACCCCAACTCCGTCCTTCTCCTGGCAATCTTCGCCTATTACTGCAAGGCTCACTTAGGGGTGCAGCCCTCAGTGGCCTTGCTGCGCCACTACTTCTACCTCCGGACCTCCCGCGGTCCTGCTTCCGCGTGCGCGAGCTTCGTCGCGTATGGTGGCGCCATTGCTTTTGAGCCCCGGGAAAAGGATTGAGGGCTTTAGGAGCAAGTGGGTCTTGGTAGATGCTGGGCGCATCCACCCACGGCTGATCTTGCCCACGGAGCAACCCGCGAGCTCCAGCGATTGGGGTCGAGCGGAGCTCGCGGACCCCCGCGCGAAGCTGTTGTTGGAGAAGATGGACGCGGATCTGAAGCCGGCCAACATGGCAGCGGCGAAGCTAACCGGCGCGTCGCTGCTGAGGGAATTCCTGGAGCACCATCTGGTTTCGCTTTGGCGGTACTCACTTTCGATGTGGAGGCCCCACCCGAGCCACGCGGCCTTGGTCGACGAAGATCTGGCTGCGGTCCTCCAATCTCTGGTCGGGGGCGATGTGGCGAGGTTGGAGGGCGCTCCTACGCCCTTGTTCCTTCGCGACGACTGGGAGCAGGTAGTGGAGTCCATACGCGTCTTCAACAAGGACGGGCCCGTGCCCACGGAAGCTCCCGAGGACCCGGTGGACGTGTCCTCCGACGACTCCAGCGAAGAGGAGGAAGGAGGGGAGCGGGAAAAAGGGCCTGACTCCAAGGCGACCGGCGGAGAGTCGAGGCTCCCCTCCCCCAGCGCAGGCCCCGCGCTCTCCGCCTTTCGCCGAGCGATGACGACGAGGATGATGACGAGCAGGGCAGCGGGAGCTCGCCCCCGATCCCGAAGAAGGACAGGACCAGGCTGATCTCCCGTGGGTCTGCCCCGGCCCCGAGGCGGACCGCAGACGCGCCTTCCACTCCTGAGCTTCCTGAGGTTGACCCTTCCAACCGACTTTCTGGCTTCAAGTTTGGCCGGAGGCTGCTTGAGTCTACTGGTGACGACCCATAAGCGCTTGATTCTTGTCTTTATTTCTTGTTCTGCTGGTGAGGCTTGACGTCTGCATTTCTTGGATAGGCTGGCGCCCGCAGCAAAGAAGCTGAAGGGGGCTCTTGAGGTTCCATCTGGGGCAGCGCCTCTGCCCGCGAAGGAAGGTGACCGCAACGCACGGGCCTCTCCTGCCCGGTCGTCCTCGTGAGGCCTGGCTGAGACGGCTGGGGCGAGCTCAGCCCCCATGGCCCAAGCGACTCCCGAGGTGCCTTTGCCTGCTGCCGCCACCACAACCGTGGGGGCGCAGCAGGCTCCGCCTCAGGATGCTGTGGTCGTGCCGCCGCCTTCTCCTCCTACCCCACCGACTGCTGTCTCTCCGACTCCTCCTACCGTTCTGGATCATGCTGCTGCCGAGCTGGACCAGCTACGGCAGGATCTTCTTGGCGCCGACCCTCGCTTGGTGGCCGGGCGCTTGGAGCTGGCTTCAGGATGGATTCGCTCCGATGCTTCGATTCGGGCGGCGCTGGTCCAGGCCTCGACGGCTTGCAATGAGGAGAGGCAGGCCGTCCTTGAGGCGAAGGCTGCTCATGACGCAGCCCTGGGGGAGGTGGTCGACGTCCGTGGTCGCTGCAAGGCGCTGGAGGAGGAGCTGCAAGGCCTGCAGGACTAGCTCACAAAAGAGGCCCGCCTTCGCCAAGAGCAGGAAGAAGGCGTGAAGGTTCACGAGGCGGCCGTCAAGGGCCGGGAGGCCAAGCTCAAGAAGCGCCATGACCGCCTAGGCGCGCTGGAGTAGGAGTTGGGGGAGAGGAAGGTCGAGCTGGACAACAAGGCCCAGGTTCTTGCCGAGGACCGCGTGGCCTTCGTAGAGATGGAGGACAAGGCTCACTCCTCGCTGAAGACGCTTTACGACAGCGGCCTGGAGAGCCCGCTGGCTGGCGCCGAGGACGGCCCCGCCAAGCTGCTTCCCTTCCTGGTTCGCGCTCTTGAAGATGTCGCCCTTGGCCTTGGCCCCACGGTCGAGGCCGAGGCGCGTGTCCTGTCTTCTGCAGCGCTGACGCGGGTCTTCACCCACATCTACCTTCGCAATCCCAGCGTCGACCTTGACAGCCTGCTGGAGCGAGCAAGCGGCGAGCATGCCGCTGTCGCTGCCGAGGCCATGAAGGGTCGCGCGGAGGCTCTGCTGGGGAAGTTCTGGGCCTTCAGCACCAAGCCAAAGCGAGGCGCTGCCAACCCTGCTGCTCCATGAGGCGAACCCACTCCGCGCTGCTCCACCGCCGTCAAGTGATCCCGTTGTGGCTCCTGTCCTGCCTTTAATTCCTCCACATGTACCATGCCTCAGGGAGGCGTTTAAACTTGCGTCTGGCATTGAGATAACAGTGTGGACTGTAATATTTGCTTCTGAATTCCTTGAAATTTACGCTATTCCTTCCTACTTGCTTATGTTCTACGCTGGCAGAGCCCGGCACCGCGCGTACCTCACCCAGCATTAGCCCTGACCGGAAACCAGGACGGGACCAAGGAGTGAGGGGCTACGTGACAAGTTAGGCTCCTGAGTCGCGATGCTCAGGAGTCCCTCTTGGCGCGCGAACAGCAAGTAGGGAGGTGATCCTTGAAGTTTACGGTTTTCCTTCCTACTTGCTTATGTTCTACGCCAGCAGAGCCCGGCCCCGCGCGTACCTCACCCAGCATTAGCCCCGACCGGAGACCAGGACGGGACCAAGGAGTGAGGGGCTACGTGACCAGTTAGGCTCCTGAGTCGCGATGCTCAGGAGTCCACCTTGGCGCGCGAACAGCAAGTAGGGAGGTGAGATGTGGGTGGATCTACCGTTCTACATCTGCAGAGCTCGGCCCCGCGCGTATCTCACCCAGCGTTAGCCTTTCGGAACTAAGGAGTGAGGGGCTACATGGCCAGTTAGGCTCCTGAGTCATGATTCTCAAGAGCCCCCCTTGACGCTCAAACGACCTTCGTACCTTGGCTCCGCTCGGGGAGAGACGCACGACGAACCAGGCCCGGGGGGGCCTGGCTGGGTGGTGTGCATCTGGGCGTGACCCCCAGGCGCAGCCCCCGTTCCCAGCCCCCTCGCGCGGCACTCCCGAGGGGAGACGTTATGATGAGGCTAGACATTGAGCTCTGGGCTCCCTGAGGTTGATGCGGCCCGGGGGCCACCCTCTGTTGTTTATCACCAGCGCGGAGCATAGCGCTTCCGTATGTGTACGGGCATAGCTGCTCCTCGGCAGTGTCGTCAGCCAGCACGGAGCATGGTCCTTCCACTGGTACGTGGGAGGGGGCTCCCCTCCGGGAGGAGCCCCCGAGGCATGTACAGCCCCGCCCTGACACGTGGCTGGCATGATAGGGCCTGGCGAGGTGTATCTGGGCACCCGTGAGCCAGCGCGGGACTCACGGGGCCCTACCTCTAGGCGGGTTGCGCCTGGCATTGGGCCTTATCTTGCGGTGTGTTCCTGCAAATTTGGTTAGATGCCTGCACTCTACGTCCTCGGGTCCCGGCCCTCAAGCTGGTCTCAACCGTCGCTGGTATGCCAGGCCGCGATGCTGTGGACAAGGCCAGAGGGTGAGGGCTAGAGAGCCAGTAAGAGCCCTGAGTCGTGATGCTTAGGTACCCCCCTTTAACGTGCAAGTGGTCGACATGGAGAAAAAGAGGTGTCGTGGACCGGCATCAAATAATAAAGCATGATAGGTCAAACGTATAGCCAGAAATAAATGCAAAAGGGATACATGCCGCTGGGTCTGGCCCGAGCGACTTGGGGATGATGCAGCCCGAGGGGCGCCCCCAACAAAGTAAGCTAACAACATGAAATAAAAGGGATACATGCCGCAGGGACGGACCCGCGGCCTGGGAATAATGCAGCCTCGGGGGGGCGCTCCCAGCTGGAAATGAAACTTGAAATATGTCACCTGATGATGTTGAGGACGAACGAGTGTTGGTGTAGCAGACTCGGTGGGCTGCGGAAGCCGATCCTCACGAGCCCCCATGCCCAGGAGCCTCGCGAGGCTCCGGAGGCGCTGGTGGCTCCTCGCGGACCATCTCCATCTCCGCCAAGGCTGCGGAACGCCTGGCCTCTTGAGCCTCCATGATGCCCCTCATGAGGCGTTGGTACGTGACAGCCGCGTTCGGCAAGCCGTAAGGCATGCAAATGTAGCTGTGGGGTGGACCTTCGTAGCGCCCCACTTGCAAGGGCCAGAGGCGCTCTAGAGAGGCGACTCAACTGAGCCCTGGTACGTCGATGCAGACGCGCATCCCACCATCCTCGCCTGGATGGGGAGCCACAGCTGGTAGGCGGCGGCCGCCTCTCACGACTCTTGACTCCTGTAGCTCCTGAATGGCCTCGCTGGCGAACTCCTGAGGGTCTGGCCCTCCTTGCCTTACTCCTTCTTGAGGGAAACGTGCTTCGAAACACGCCTCCATGTGGTGCCCAAGCGCCTCCCTCGTGACCTTAGCCAGGTCGGTGGCCCTCCAGGGGAGAGCCCCGAGACCTGCCAGAGGAGGGCACCAGGCGTACTTTCCTATGCGATGGAAGGAGGATCCCCCTGGGCAGGCGCGGGCCCTGAGGGGCCTCCCTCCTGAGGGGCCGGGCCGGACGATGTCTTCTTCTTCTTGGGGGTTGTCTCGGGAAGCCTCCTGCTTTCGCGATCCGGGTCTTCCAGTGATGCGGCCTGAAAGGCTCGTTCCAGGGAACACACCGCGTCCTTCTCTTCACAGGGCACCGTGATGACTCCGCCACTTCATGGCATCTTGAGGACGTTGTAGCCGTGGTGAGTTACGGCCATGAACTTGGCCAGCGCTGGGTACCCAAGGATGGCGTTGTACAGCAGGCGAATGTGAGTGACGTCGAAGTCGATGAGCTCGGTGCGGTAGTTGCCGCGTGTCCCGAAGGTGACAGGGAGGCGGACCTACCCAATCGGGACCGTGGAGCCGTCGGTGACTCCGGAGAAAGGCATGGTTGGATGAAGCTGGTTGTAGGGCACTTGGAGATTGTTGAATGTTTCCACAGACAAGACGTTGAGCCCTGCCCCGCCATCGATGAGGGTCCTGGTGACCAGCACGTTGCTGATGATTGGGGAACAAAGCATCGGGAGGACTCCAGCCATGGCCGCACACTTGAGTTGATCCGCTGAGCTGAACGTGATGGTGCATGCGGACCACCTGAGGGGGCGCGTGGCTTCGAGCTTGGGGAGGACTGCATTTACTTCGCGGGTGAACTGCTTGAAGATGCACTGAGAGGCTGGGGCTTGAGACCCGCCCAGGATGCAGGCGATCGCGCGCGGCTCCTGGAAGCCCCCAGCCCCCTCGTCCTGATGGCGGTCCTTGTTTCTCCTTAGCTACGGCGGCAGCGGAGGGAGGCCTGCGTTGCCTTGCGGGCGATCCTCGCGAGGCTGATCCCTCCAGTCTCCCTCGCGAGGCGGGTCTTTCCAGCGGTCCTCGCGAGGTCGATCGCGCCACCCTTGGCGCAGGCCGTGGTCTTCCCAGCGTCCTGCGTTCCTTCCTCCTCCTCGACCGTAGCCCCGGTCACCGCGGTCGGGACGACGGCCGATCCTTCCTTCTCGCACGGCTCGGAGCTCTTGACATTCGTTGGTGTTGTGGGTGTGGAGGTCATGGTACACACAGTACCGACTGCCCCTGGAAGACTCGGGCTGATCGCTGCCGCGCTTGGTGTCTGGTTCTTCCGCGAGCACGGCAGCCCCCTTGCGCTTCACATCCTTGGACTTGGACTTTTTCTCTTCTGGGTCTGCGGCAGGCAGCTCGAGGAGGGAGAGACACCCTTCTTCAGCCCTGGCGCACTTGGTCGCCAAGTTGAACAGCTCCAAGGAAGTGCACAATTCTTCATGCATCGCCAGCTCCTCCTTCATCTTGACGTCGCGCACGCCGTCGGAGAAGGCCGAGATGATGGCCTCCTCAGTCACCTTGGGAATCTTGAGGCGTGCGTTGTTGAAGCACTGGATGTACTTCTGTAGGGTCTCCCCGGGTTGTTGCTTGATGCGGCGCATGTCGCTCACGGCGGGTGGCCGGTCGCGAGTACCTTGGAAGTTGGCGATGAAGCGGGTGCGCATCTCGTCCCAGGAGGAGATCGTGCCTGGAGCCAGGTTCAGGAGCCAAGCGCGGGCCCCATCCTTGAGCGCCATGGGAAACCAGTTTGCCATGACCTTCTCGTCTCCGTTGGCAGCTTCGATGCCCAGCTCATAGAGCTGGAGGAACTCCGCAGGGTTGGCCGTGCCATCGTAACGAGGAGGCTGGTCTGGCTTGAACTTGCCGGGCCACGTGACGCTACGTAGTTCAATGGTGAAGGCACGGTAGCCTGCTGTGGCCACGGGAGGCCTTGGGTGACGGAGAGCGTGGTCTTGCAGGTCCCCATGCGCTGCAGCTGGGAGCAGCGCGGGGTCTTGACGTGCAGGAGCAGGGAGCGCCCGGGCAGCTTCTCGCGGGCGAGGGACTTCTTGGCAGCTCTGCTCTTGCCGCGCTGGCACCTGACGGAATGGGTCCCGCCCAGGGGCCACGCGCCTCGTAGCTAGGGCACCTTCTTGAGGAGGAGGCGGCTGGGGCGCCCCCGGAGCTTCGTCGCCCGCGTGGGGCGGGGTGCGGTGCAGCGGAAAGGACGGCGCGAGAGAGCCCCCTGCGGCGCAGACGAGCTCGGTGACGCGGTCGAGCCATTCTTCATAGACGTCGTCGACGGGACGGTAGCGCAGGAGCTCGTTTGCCGCGATGAGCGTCGCTCGAGCCTCCATGGGCGCGCGGAGCGCGCGGGACGAAGAACCAGCTGGGTTGAGCAAGGGAGTAGCGGTGCGACCGTCTTGCCGCACGGACAGATGCTGAGATGACGCTTGCTGCTCGTTCCCCGCCGGGCCGGTGGCGGCGTTGACGGCAGGTGACGGGGAATGGTGAGGACGCCCGCCGACAGGAGCCGTTTGGGCCA
Source organism: Aegilops umbellulata (assembly GCA_032464435.1). NCBI lineage: Eukaryota > Viridiplantae > Streptophyta > Magnoliopsida > Poales > Poaceae > Aegilops > Aegilops umbellulata. The sequence continues at coordinate 7,007,610 of CP136059.1, forward strand.
CGCGGGAAGCGAGAGCGGCTCGGTGCTCGACGCGGGCCCGACGAGCGTCTGACATGGACGCGATGGTTGGGGGAGAACGGGGCGGTGGAAGATGAATTCCGGCGCACCCCTACCTGGCGCGCCAAATGTCGGATTTCGGGTTATGACAGACCCTTGAGGTTCGAACACTGGGGTGCGCGCGGAGATTTCGCCTTCTACTACCTGCTCCCCACCGCCACGCTAAGATCTAAGCTATAAAAAGAGCAGCACAAGAGACACAGGGTTTATACTGGTTCGGGCCACCGTTGTGGTGTAATACCCTACTCCAGTTTGTGGTGTGGTGGATTGCCTCTTGGGCTAATGATGATGAACAATACAAGGAAGAAAAGCCTCGCGAGGGCCTGGTCCTGGCTGGGGCGATGAACTTCTAGGAGGAGTTCAATCACCCTTCTCTCTCTCTCTCTCTCTCTCTCTCTCTCTGTGTGTGTGTGTGTGTGTGTGTGTGTGTGTGATGCTACATGATCCGATTCTGATTGTCCCTACCCTGGGGGTGGCTAGTCCTATTTATAGGAAAAGGCCCTGGGCCTCTTCCCAAATATTGAGCGGGAAGGGCGCTAACAATTGGCCATTTTGAAGGGGAACATCTGGTACACTTATCCTGACTAAAGTTGGTCCTCGCCTACCAAAGGCTCTGGTGGTGACGCCGGCTTGGGCTCCACAATGACTTCTTCCCTGCCGTTGGGCTGGTCTTGGTCTCGTTGTACCAAAACGGGTGCCTTTGCTTGATACTCCCGCCTGCGCTTGCTCCCTTTGCACCAAAGAGGAAAGGAGGACACTGCGCGGGCTGGCGCCCGCCTGGCGCCCTTGGTCGTCATGGCTTGCGTCACGGGCACCTCGTGAGGTACCCCGCTTTGATATCTCCGCCTCCTCGTGAGCCAGCCTGATGAGGCCGCGCCTGAGGAAGCTCCGCGTCGTCCGCCCCGCGAGGCTTGGCCCCTCGCGAGGGTCTTGCGTCTGTGTTGATGAAGATGGGCCGTGCTGGGCCCCCCTTTAAGCCACGCCGCGGGCCGTAGGCAGGCAAGTCTGGAGACCCCCGTTCCCAAAATGCCGACACTCATCCCGTCCGTCGCCGCCTTGCCTCGCTCTGGAGAGCATCCAAGCTGACAAAGCATGCAGTCCATGCTGGCTGGCTGCTGAGCTGGTGTGATGGCAGGGTCTTCACGAAGATCTGCATGCCACCACGCAGGTGCTTGGCTAGTTGTCCTAGAAGCTGCATGCTACCATGCAGGTGCTCGCCTAGTTGGCGGGCTGGGTGCCATGTCGGAACGGGCGCGGGGCAGTGAAACTCTGGTAGGTGCGGGCCCGGCCTCGGCCCCGGAGATGCCCCCGACAAGGTCTTTGCTGGGGTCTCATGGGCGTCCCCAGCAAGGGTCTTGCCGGGGGCTCGCGAGCGTCCCCGGCAAGGTCTTCGTCTTCTGGTACTCATTTAGGCTTGCAGGCCTTTGGTCTTCACAAAGATCTGCATGCCACTACGCAAGGAACCCCTGAGTCTTGGTCTTGACACTGTCGATGGTGTCAGAGCTCTCATGCTCAAGGGTGGTGGCCTTGCTTGTGTTGGGCAAGTTGCCCCGACAAGGCTCTTGCCGTGGCTCCATAGGCCGCCCCGGCAAGGCTCTTGCCAGGAGAAGCCCATCTTGTCCCTTTGCTCTTTATGCTTCGGGCTTGAGTGCTGGCTCGGCAGCCTTGTATCTTTCCTTCTTCTGCCCCGCCAAGCCCGGCTGCAGGTGTGGCTACGAATGCCCATGCATAAGTAAAGGCGTACAGAAAGGCCCCTACTTTTGTACACCGAGACCCATTATCGTTTGTAGACCTTTCTTGAACACCGTTAATGCTAGAATGGATTGTGAGAGGCAAACTGTCGGTGTTAGTTTTCGTGATGAGTCTCATGAATTTAATTTTTCCAAGTTTAGTACAAAGCTTCATGAAAAAGAATTGCCTAGTAAGGATGAATTAATTGGTCTTGCTTCTATTGATGTACCACCTACTGATCCTTTAGAACAATATTTGCTAGACCATGAAAATGATTTACATATGCATGAAAGAAATGAAATAGATAAATTTTTCTTTGAACAACGTCCTCTACTTAAACACAATTTGCCTATTAAAACTCTAGGAGGTCCTCCTCCACCTAAAGATGGTCCCGTGTTTGAATTAAAACAATTGCCAGACAGTTTGAAATGTGCATATTTTGATGAAAAGAAAGATATATCCTATTATTATCAGTGCTAACCTTTCTAAACATGAAGAAGATAGAGCATTGAAAGTTCTCAGGAAGCACCGAGCTGCTATTGGATATACTCTTGACGATTTAAAGGGCATTAGTCCCACTCTATGTCAGCACAAAATTAATATGGAACCTGATGCTAAACCCGTTGTTGATCACCAACGTCGGTTAAACTCGAAGATGAAAGAAGTGGTAAGAACGAAAATATTAAAACTTCTGGAAGCAGGTATAATCTATACTATAGCTGATAGTAGTTGGGTAAGTCATGTTCATTGTGTCCCTAGGAAAGGAGGTATTACTGTTGTTCTTAATGATAAGAATGAACTTTTTCCACAAAGAATTGCTATAGGCTATAGAATGGTAATTGATTTTAGAAAATTAAACAAAGCAACTAGAAAAGATAATTACCGTCTGCCTTTTATTGATCAAATGCTTGAATGATTATCTAAGCACACACATTTTTGCTTCCTTGATGGATATTCTGGTTTTTAACAAATACCTGTTTCTCAACCTGATAAAGTAAATACCACTTTTATTGTCCCTTTGGAACTTATGCTTATAGACGTATGCCTTTTGGTTTATGTAATGCACATGCTATCTTTCAAAGATGTATGACTGCTATATTCTCTAACTTTTGTGAAAATATTGTTGAGGTTTGCATGGATGACTTTTCTGTTTATGGGAAGTCTTTTGATGATTGTTTAAGCAATCTTGATCGAGTTTTGCAGAGATGTGAACAATCAAATCTTGTCTTGAATTGGGAGAAGTGCCACTTTATGGTTAATGAAGGCATTGTCTTGGGTCATAAAGTTTTTGAAAGAGGTATTGAAGTGGACAAAGCTAAGGTTGATGCAATTGAGAAAATGCCATGTCCTAAAGATATGAAAGGTATTCGTAGTTTCTTAGGTCATGCTGGTTTCTATAGGACATTTATCAAAGACTTTTCTAAAATTTCTAGGCTTCTTACTAGTCTCTTGCAAAACAATATTCCTTTTTTTATGATGATTGTTTAGAAGCCTTTGAAACACTCAAGAAAGCCTTAATTTCTGGACCTATTGTTCAACCACCTAATTGGAACTTGCCTTTTGAAATTATGTGTGATGCTAGTTATTATGTTGTTGGTGCTGTTCTAGGACAAAGAGTTGATAAGAAACTTGATGTAATTCATTATGCTAGTAAAACTCTAGACAATGCTCAAAGAAGTTATGCTACTACTGAAAAGGAATTCTTAGCAGTGGTGTTTGCTTGTGATAAATTTAGACCTTATATTGTTGATTCCAAAGTAACTGTTCACACAGACCATGCTGCTTTTAAATATCTTATGGAAAAGAAAGATGCTAAACCTAGACTTATTCGATGGGTTCTCTTGTTACAAGAATTTGATTTACATATCATTCATAGAAAATGAGCTGACAACCCAGTAGCTGATAATTTATCTAGGCTTTAAAATGTGCTTGATGACCCACTACCTATTGATGATAGTTTTCTTGATGAGCAGTTAGCTGCAATAAATGTTGCTCATACTACTCCTTGTTATGCTGATTATGACAATTACATTGTTGCTAAATATTAACCACCTAGCTTTACATACCAACAAAAGAAAAAGTTCTTCTATGATTAAAGACACTACTTTTGGGATGACCCACATCTTTATAAAGAAGGAGTAGATGGTATTATTAGACGTTGTGTACCTGAGCATGAACAGGGACAAATCCTACGGAAATGTCACTCCGAAGCTTATGGCGGGCATCATGCTGGAGATAGAACTGCTCACAAGGTACTGCAATTTGGATTTTATTGGCCTACTCTCTTCAAGAATGCCCATAAGTTCGTCTTATCTTGTGATGAATGTCAAAGGATAGGTAATATCGGTAAGCGTCAAGAAATGCCTATGAATTATTCACTTGCTGTTGAACCATTTGATGTTTGGGGATTTGATTACATGGGACATTTTCCTTCCTCTAATGGGTATACACATATTTTGGTTACTTCCGATTATGTTACTAAATGGGTAGAAGCTATTCCAACCAGTAGTGCTGATCACAACACCTCTATTAAAATGCTTAAGGAAGTTATTTTCCCAAGGTTTGGAGTCCCTAGATATTTACTGACTGATGGTGGTTCACACCTTATTCATGGTGGTTTCCGTAAAATGCTTGCCAAGTATGATGCTAACCATGGAATTGTATCACCTTACCGTCCTCGGTCTAGTGGTCAAGTTGAACTTAGCAATAGAGAAATAAAATTAATTTTGCATAAGACTGTCAATAGGTCCCGGAAGAATTGGTCTACGAAATTAGATTATGCACTTTGGGCTTATAGAACAGCTTATAAAAATCCTATGGGTATGTCTCCTTATAAAATGGTTTATGGAAAAGCTTGTCATTTGCCTCTTGAGTTAGAACATAAAGCATATTGGGTAATCAAAGAACTCAATTATGATTTCAAACATGCCGGTGAAAATAGGTTATCTGATATTATCTCATTAGATGAATGGAGAACCCAAGCTTATGAAAATGCAAAATTATTCAAAGAAAAAGTTAAAAGATGACAAAGGAATCCAAAAGCGTGAGTTTAAAGTTGGAGAATATGTTCTTTTGTACAACTCTCATTTCAGATTCTTTGCAGGAAAACTCGTCTCAAAATAGGAAGGCCCATATGTCATCGAGGAGGTTTATCGGTCTGGAGCCATCAAAGTAAATAATTCCGAAGGTACTAAACCGAAGGTTGTTAATGGGCAACGAATAAAACATTATAGCTCAGGTACGCCCATTAATGTTGAAAGTAATATTATCCAAACTTTGACACTTGAAGAACATATAAAAGAGTCCTTCCAGAACACTCCAAAATCATGAAAATAAGGAGGTACGTGATACGATAAGTAAACGGACTCCAAAAAATCCGCAAAATATTTTCTATCAGTTTTGCAATATTTAAAAATTTAGGAAATAAAGAAACTTCCAGGAAGCGTACCCTGGTGGGCACAAGACACCAGGGTGCGCCAGGCTTGCCTAGCGTGCCCAGGTGGGTTGTGCCCACCTGTGACACCTTCTGGACTCCGTTTTTCTACCGTATGCTTGTCCTCCAAGATAAAAAAAAATCTATATATACTTCGTAAACCTGTTGATCACCGTATCGCGGAGAAATCCTCTGTTTTCCTTTGCTTGGTGTTTTCTGACAGATTCAATTAGACCAATGTCATGTCTTACTCACCCTTCAACAATGGAGAAGGAGACATAAGGTTGGTTCAGGAAGATCTAAGGAGGGATGAAGTTGAAGAGGCCACTATGGAGGAAGAAGAGGAAAGTCCCTTTGAGACTCAATATCCGGGCCCCAAGAGGGGTGCATTAGCTAGCATCTCTACTCACCCTAATCCTCATCAAGCCATAGGATCATCGAACAATCAAGCGATCCTGGGGGAGCAACAAGAGCTCCGACCGAGGAGGCCCTTACATAGGTTACATCATAATAATTTTCGCAATTTGAGTCACAATTATGGGTTTGAGAACAGTCCTTGTAGGCACATACCGTCCAACTGGGACATATCCCGTCCAAGAGAAAACAGTGCAGGAACAAAAACATGGGGCCCGGAGAATAAACACATAATGGCTGAGGTGCAAAAGAACAATGAATTATTTCATCAAGCCCTGCGGGAGATTCAAGGTTTGAAGGATCTAATCGTGGTTATATTGGAGAACACTTCTTCATCTCCACCACCATCTTCTTCACCACCAAAGGAGAATTGAGTATCGGGTATGGGCACTACCCTTGGCTTCCGCCAAGCTTGGGGGAGGTTCCCCGGTATCGTATCATCCCACTATCTTTTTGCTTTTACTTATTTTATTTTTATCTTTTGCTTTAGCAGAATAACAGTTTAGTTCGATCCTTTATTCTTTGAGAGTTTGCTTAGTGATCTATCCTTGTAATCATGTGCAAGTTATATAATAAAGTTTAGTTTGAGTTTTTGCTTTATTTACTTTCATGTTGCAATTAAACAAAAGAAATAGGAAAGTAAAGAGAAAGGAAATAAATAAAAGGAAAGAAATAATGAAAAGATCATATACTAATCCTATGGTAGGTGATGACACCCCATAAGGAAAAATATAAGTAGAAAATTTTATTAGAGATTGACAAACATAGCATTAGCCAATGATGCAACTCATGAAAGAATTAATAAGGGAAGAGAAAATTCACATATAAAAATACTATCCTAGAAATCTTTTGTGATTGTGAGCCCTCATCACAATATTATATGCCAAAATTGTTGACATTGGACAAGGAAGATTTATGTTTGTTCATATTCACACAGAAGTCATATTGTCATAGATCCTTCAACATGTGGTGCTTGCCCCCTATCTTTGCTAGCGAAAAATTCCGCACTAAGTGGAGATACTACTTGTGCATCCAAAAACCCGTAAACCCAAATCTTATTTTCAATTGTCCACCATACCTACCTAGGGACTGAGCAAGATCCCTCAAGTAAGTTGTCATCGATGCAAAAAGGAAATAAAATTGCTTCTAAATGTGTGAGATCATTTAGTGTAAGAGAAAATTGAGCGTTGCACGAACTTGTGATGGTGAAGAATAAAAGAGACAGATTGCATAATAAAGGTCTCTATCACAAGGGGCAATGTAACATGACATTCTTTTGCACTAAGCGCATGGCAACCTCTGCTTCCCTCTGCGAAGGGCCTATCTTTTACTTTTATGCAAAGTGTCAAAGTTCTCCTTCTACTCCTTTTTATTTTTCTCCTTTGTCAAGCATCATGTGGTGAGGAAAGATCTAGGCACATATGTCCAGCTAAATATAGATAGCATGAGTTATTATTGTTGACATCACCCTTGAGATGAGTATGTTGGGAGGCGAAACTATAAGCCCCTATCTTTCTATGTGTCCGGTTAAAATATTTTGCACATGTGTACGCGGTGAGTGTTAGCAATCATAGAAGACTATATGATGGTTGAGTATGTGGACTTGCCTAAACGCTCCGATACGTGACCCTTCCAGGAAAGATGATGTATTGTAGTTGCAAAGTGGACTGAGAACATATTTTGTTGGTTTTTAATAGAGTTTTTGCTGTATACTTCGATTGTGTGATGAATTGTTACTTATTCATGGGAATTATGATAAAAGTCTTACGTTTAATTTTGTTGTTGTTATAATAATCAACATGATGCTTCTATATCCGTATTTTGTTTTTATCAACACCTCTCTCTCATAGCATGTGGACATGTTTTTTGATTTCATTTTCCGCTCGAGGACAAGCGAGGCCTAAGCTTGGGGGAGTTAATACGTCCATATTGCATCATGTTTCTTCCTGTTATTTGTAATGTTTTTATCCATAATAATGCTTTTTGGAGAAATTCTAATGCCTTTTCTCTGATAATATGCAAGGTATACACAAAGAGGGAGAATTCCGGCAGCTGGAAATCTGGACCTGAAAAAGCTACGTCACGCTACCTGTTCTGCACAACTCCAAATGAGCTGAAACTTCATGAGGATGTTTTATGGAATATTTGATAATTATTGGAGGAAATAACTACCAGAGGGAGCCCACCAGGTGGGCACAACCCACCTGGCGCGCCAGGGATCCCAGGCGCGCCCTAGTGGGTTGCGCTCACCCAGTCCTGCCTCCAGTGCCCATCTTCTGGTATATAGGTCATTTTGACCTAGAAAAAAATAAGGAGAGGACCTTCGGGATGGAGCGCCGCCGCCTCGAGGCAGAACTTGGGCAGGAGCACTTTTGCCCTCCGGCCGAGCGATTCTGCCGGGGAACTTCCTCCCGGAGGGGGAAATCATCGTCATCATCACCACCAAAATATCTCCCATCTTGGGGAGGGCAATCTCCATCAACATCTTCAATAGCCCCATCTCATCTCAAACCCTAGTTCATCTCTTGTGTTCAATCTTGTTACCGGAACTATAAATTGGTGCTTGTGGGTGACTAGTAGTGTTGATTACATCTTGTAGTTGATTACTATATGGTTTATTTGGTGGAAGATTATATGTTCAGATCCAATATGCTATTTAATACTCCTCTGATCATGAGAATCTGTATCATTTGTGAGTAGTTACTTTTGTTCTTGAGGTCACGGGAGAAATCATGTTGCAAGTAATCATGTGAACTTGATATGTTTTTGATATTTTGAGAGTATGTATGTTGTGATTCCCTTAGTGGTGTCATGTGAACGTCGACTACATGAAACTTCACCATATTTGGGCCAAAGGGAATGCATTGTGGAGTATCAATTAGATGATGGGTTGCGAGAGTGACAGAAGCTTAATCCCCAGTTTATGCACTATTCCGTAAGGGACCGATTGGATCCAAAAGTTTAATGCTATGGTTAGTATTTATTATTGATACTTTTCTTGTAGCTGTGAATGCTTGTGGGAGGGTTAATCATAAGTAGGAGGTTTGCTCAAGTAAGAACAGCACCTAAGCACCGGTCCACCCACATATCAAATTATCAAAGTTGCGAACACAAATCAAACCAAAATGATCAAAGTGACTAGATGAAATTCTCGTGTACCCTCAAGAATGCTTTGCTTATCACAAGAGTTTGGCTACCTTGCTGCACTTTTGTTACTACTATCATTACTTGCTCGTTACAAATTATCTTGCTATCAAACTACTCTGCTACTTATAATTTCAGCACTTGCAGACATTACCTTGCTGAAAACCACTTGTCATTTCCTTCTGCTCCTCATTGGGTTCGACACTCTTTCTTATCGAAAAGAGCTACAATTGATCCCCTATACATGTGGGTCATTAGGACTGCGGAAGTACGTGGAGAATTCAGATGCATACTTTCTGGTGCAACAACAAGCATTGGTGGATTTTAGTGCCAAACAGGTGAAAGCTAATAAGCTTGCTAAGCTTATTGCTAGCATGGTGGATACCCAGGACAATGTTTCTTGAGCTCTTCTGATGTTGTTTCAGTTATGGACTTGTTTTGATGTCGCGTTTATTTGCACTGGTGGCCAATTTAGATGGCCAGTGTATCTAATATGCTGCTTTGTTCCCTATATTTAGATGGCCAAAATAGCTCAGCAGAAATGTCCACGCACCCTGCGAACCAAAAAAGGACGGGAATGAACAGAGATATGCATACTTGACCTCTATGCTAAGGGTTAGTCGCCGCCAAGCACTATCAACCCTAACACAGAGAGAGACTCAACCTAGCATGCATGCTAAAACTTAGGGCGCCAGCGCTTCATTTATTTATGCTCAGGGTCTGTGCCTGGCTTTGTACAAAGGGTTACATGCCTTGCCGGCAAGGCTTGTACAAAAGGTGGTTTGCTGGGGAGCCCGGCAATCGCGCCTTATGGGTAAAACTTGCAAAGACGTTCGATGTTCCAGGAGTTGCTCACTGGAATGCCACCTTCGGTCTCCGGGCAGACTGCGCCGGGCCTGTTTACTCGTATTACCCGATAAGGGCCTTCCCACGTTGGTGTCAACTTGTTGGAATTCTTAGCCGACTGAACATGCCGAAGAACAAGGTCACCTTCCTCAAAGCTTCGGGCATGAACCTTGCGGCTATGGTAGCGGCGCAAGGCTTGCTGGTAGCGTGCTGCTCGCACAGCCACCCAAAGACGATCTTCCTCAAGGAGCATTGCGTCATCTTGTTGCAACTGCTCTTGCTCAAGCTCATCATAAGTGAGCAATCGAGGTTACCCATACGTGAGTTCCGTGGGGAGAACTGCTTTTGCCCCGTAAACGAGGGAGAAAGGTGTCTAGCCGGTGGCTCAATTTTGTTCATTCTGATTGACCAAAGAACCGCCGGCAATTCATCAATCCAGCGTCGTCTGCATCTGCATAGCCTGTCAAAAGTCCTTGTCCGGAGGCCTCACAGCACTTCAGCATTTGCCCTCTCAGCCTGACCGTTGCTCCGTGGATGTGCAATAGAAGCAAAGCAGACCATGCTGCCGAGGTCCTGGATGTACTGCATGAAGGCGTGGCTCGTGAACTGTGTGCCGTTGTCAGTGATGACTCTATTTGGCACACCAAAACGGCAGACTAGCTCCTTGAAGAATTTGACGACTGATTGTGCTGTCACCTTTCTCACTGCCTCCACCTCCGGTCACTTTGTGAACTTGTCGATTGGAACGTAAAGTACTCAAAGGCCCCGACAGCACGGGGAAAGGGGCCAAGTATGTCAAGCCCCCAGACCGAGAATGGCCAGGAAAGAGGGATTGTTTGGAGAGCTTGAGCTGGTTGATGAAGCTTCTTTGATTGGAACTGGCATGCTTCACACTTGGTTACGAGTGCCATTGCATCTTGGAGGGCTGTGGGCCAGAAGAAACCTTGCCAGAATGCCTTGCCCGCAAGGGCCCTCAACCCTATGTGAGAGCCACATATGCCTCCGTGTATCTCCGCCAACAGTTCCAGTGCTTCCTCTCGGGGAATACACTTCAATTTCACATAGTTTGGTCTTTTTCTGTACAAAACATCAGCAACAAACTGATACATGGCAGACCGATGGGCTACTTTCTCCGCTTCTTCCTGGTCCTCAGGGAGTTCCCCTGTTTGGAGGAATCGGACGGTATGTCGTGCCCATGCCGGAGCCTAGGGTCGACGACAAGGCCCAAAGGCATTTCCTGTGCCATGGGAGCGGTTGTCTCTACGGCTAGGGCTTGACGCCCTACCGGAGTCTTTTGCCCCATGGCAGGCTCGGTGTCCACGGCAACATCCTTGTCGGTGGCTCCTGGGAGCTCGGTGGGAAAGTACTTGCCTGGGCCTGATTTCCTGCGCTTGTTCTGTTCTGTCGATGGATCAACGGATGGTTGAGTTAACGAAGCACAAAAGTACCTGGTTCGACAGGTAGTTTGAGGGCAGCGCGTTTTGACAGGTAGTCAACGATGTCATTCTCCACTCGGGGAACATGCACCGCTTGTATACCCTCAAAACGCTTCTCCAACTTCCTCACCTCATCTACGTAGGCCTCCATCAACGGGCTTTGGTAGTCTTTGTTAACTTGCTTGACCACAAGCTGCGAATCACCCCCGACGATGAGCTTCTTCATTCCGAGGTCTACTGCGATCCTAAGACTGGCAAGCAACCCCTCGTATTCAGCAGTGATGTTCGTTGACATCTCCCTGGGAAAGTGCATCTGGACTACATACTTGAGGTTCTCTCCGGTGGGTGCAACGAGTAGCACACAGGCAGCGGCGCCCTGCAGCGAGAAAGCCCCATCAAAGTACATAAGCTAGTTGCGACTTGTTTCCTTGCCGGGGAGAGTGGTCTCCTGAATCTCTTCATCAGGCGTTGAGGTCCATTCTGCAGTGAACTCTGCCAGGACTCTACTCTGGATTGTCGAAGTACTTTCCAACTTCAAACCAAAACTTTACAGTTCCAAGGCCATTCGACAATCCTCCCGGTTGCGTCTGGGTTATGCAATATCCGTTGCAACGGGACGCGGGTGACGGCGGTGATTTTGTGGGCTTAGAAGTAATGACGCAGCTTCTTCGAGGCCATAAGGAGGCCGAAGAGCAATTTCTGCATGCCGGAGTACCTAGATCTAGCCCACTGCAAGAGGGAGCTGACGAAGTAAACCAGGTGCTGCATCATCTTCTTCTTCTACACCTCTCCATTTAGTTGCATCGCTTCTTCTTCGCCAGCGCCAGACTCCGCTGGGGGACTTGCCTTACCGGCATCAGGCCCTGCCGGGGGGAGCTCTGGCTCGTCGTCTGCCAGTCCTGCCGTTGCCACTGCCTCTTCGTCGACCTTCCTCTGCGCCACTAGCGCTGCACTGACCACTTGGTTCGTTGCCGCTATATACAACATCAATGACTCTTGTGGTTTAGGCACAACTAGTATTGTTGTAGAGGAGAGGTATTTCTTCGAATCCTGCAGTGCTGCTTCGGCCTCTGGGGTCCATTCCATTGGGCCCGCCTTCTTCAAGATCTTGAAAAAGGGAAGGGCACGCTCGGCATACTTGGAAATGAACCAGCTCATGGTGGCAACGCAGCCAGTGAGCCGGCGCACATCCTTGATCCGCCTAGGCACGTCAATTTGCTCAATGGCCTTGATCTTATCTGGATTCGCCTCGATCCCACGCTGTGACACAAAGAACCCGAGAAGTTTGCCGGATGGAACACCAAAGACACGCTTCTCAGGGTTCAGCTTGAGGTTGATCTTGCACAAATTCGCAAACGTATCTTCTAAATCTTGTACAAGTGTCGCCTTGTCCTTTGTTTTGACCACTATGTCATCCATATAACCTTCCATATTTCTATGTAGTTGGGGCTCAAAACCAATTTGGACTGCTCTTGCAAATGTCGAGCCAGCACTCTTCAACCCGAAAGACATTCGTAAGAAACAATATGTACCACATGGGGTGATGAATGTTGTCTTCTCTTCATCTTCTATCGTCATGAAGATCTGGTGGAATCCTAAGTAGGCGTCATGGAATGATAACAAGTCGCACCCGGCCATGGAGTCAACAATCTGGTCAATGTGCAGCAACGAGAAAGGGTCCTTCGGACAAGCCTTATTGATATCTGTGTAATCAATACACAACCTCCACTTCCCATTTGCCTTGCGCACCACCACCGGATTGGCCAACCACGTCGGATGGAGCACTCCCCTTACCAAGCCTGCCACTTCTAACTTCTTGATCTCCGTCGTGATGAACTCCTGCCATTCCAAAGACTACTTCCTGACACTACAAAAAAGACACATCCATGACATTTTGGGCCGAACGAATTTTTTTTCTATCATACATATGACACTTCTATGACGATAATTGTGACAAAACCCGGTATCATAATAGACGTGGTGGGCTCCTACTTCTATGAAAAAAATCATGACATAAAATGGGCTTTTTGTCCTATGCTGGCCGGAGACGCAGCTGCATGACATTCTTTGGGCCGTCCATGACGGAAAAAACCATGGTAGAAGCAAAGGCGAGGAAAATTTCGGCGAGTTACCGGTTACGGTGGGAGGTCGGGGGCCGAGCGATGCGCGTTTCTCTTGTACACGTACGCGTGTGTGTGTGATGCGTTGGCTCCAACTGAACCCGAGCGAGGCGTTGGGCTCTAACTGAACCCGAGCGATTGCACTGCAGGCTACGCATTACTGAACCCGAGCGATCGATTGATGGATGTTAACTGGACCCGATCGAGCGATCCCTTCGCTACTGCTGCTAATTGAAGCCGATCGTTGCTGCCACTGGGATGAACAGTGAGCGTTGCGGGGGGGGGGGTTGGATGAACAGTGAGCGGTGGCGTTGCCTCTTGATGAACAGGACCCCGTGGTGTGGTGGAGGGCTGGATGAACAGTAGATGGTGGAAGGGTGCCCGTGGAGGGGTGGTTGAACAGTACCCCGTGGTGTGGAGGGCTGGATGAATAGTAGACGGTGGAGGGGTGCCCGTTGAGGGATGGATGAATAGTAGCCGGTGGAGTAGCGCGTGGTGGAGGCTGGATGAACAGGAGCCCGTGGAGGTTGGAGGAGGTCGACGGTAGCCCGTGGAGGCTCGAGGAGGTCGACGGTGGAGATGAACAGTATCCCGTGGAGTCCCGTTTTGCGGTACGCCACACCCCTCCCGATGAACAGGACCCCCGTTTCGACCGTTTGATGTCCGTTTTGTCCGTTTTGCGGTACGCCACACCCCTCCCAATCAACAGGACCCCCGTTTCGACCGTAGGATGTCCGTTTTGCGGTACGCCACACCCCTCCCAATCAACAGGACCCCCGTTTCGACCATAGGAGGTCCATTTCCTCCGTTTTGCGGTACGCAAGACCCCTCCCGATCAACAGGACCCCGTTTCGACCGTAGGAGGTCCGTTTCCTCTGTTGTGCGATACGCCAGGCCTCGTTTCCATCGCCTGTTACGTCCAAGCCCTCCCGATGAACACGACCACGCATTCCGTTCCGACCCAGCCGGTTGGCTCCCACGCGTTCCGTTGCCTCCCGATGAACACGACGCATTCCGTTGCCTCCCCATGAACACGACGCATTTCGTTGCCTCCCCATGAACACGACGATGATGCTGTTTCTCCGTTCCGACCCGGCCATGTACACGAGCCCTGGCCGTACGTATGCGTGAGTAGGCGTTCGAGACCCCGCCCGTATGTACACATACGTGGTCGTATTTTCTTTCTTGCACCCTGGCCGCTGTACATACGTGTACACGCTATGTGCGCGCCTCAACTATGACACGTACGCGCCTCTACTACGACACGTGCGCGCCTCTACATCCACCAGTATAAATGTACGTACACGTTCGCGAAGAGAATAACAACGCTACGTACGCTTCGACCAGGTGGGTCCCGACTGTCAGGCATTTCCTTGCCTGTGAAGATGTAGCTGGTGGGTCCTAGCAGTCAGGGGGGCGAACTGTTTTTTTTTCCCGAAAGCACTTCCTTGCGTGCGAAGATGTAGCTGGTGGATCCCAGCAGTCAGGGGCAAACGTTTTTTCGCGAAATACGGTGGCCCGTCCGGTGGGTCCCCGCTGTCAGGTGGAGGAATAATTATTTTGCACGTAATAAGGAGGCACTTCCTTGCTGCGGCCGTGGACCCAGTTGTCAGCCTCTTCACGTACAGTCCATGTCCGATGGAAGTCGTTCCTTGACCACATTCACCATGCCGCGCCGAGAGCACCAGGGCGGTGGACGACGGCGAGGCCTAGGAAGGGGACGACGCGGAGCCGGCGAAGACACGGTAGTGGATGCCCACGCGTAGAGGAGTACGAGGGTTCACTGGTTCGCTGCGGTGTGAGGCTGCCATCGCCGCAGAATAACATGGGGTGTGGGTGAGTAGAGGGATGGCCTGGCCAGCGGTGGGAGTAGTAGGGGGTGGTGAGTCCCCCGCCGCATCGCATCCAGCCACGGGAGGAAGGAGCACGAGGTACGACCGGTGCTGGTTTGGGCGGCTGGAGCAAGAAGACCAGAGGTTGAAGAAGCTCTACGGCCGTTGGATGGACATCGTACGGTCACTGGAGCTAGAATCGTGCATATTGACTAAGTTGACAAAGCCCTCCATCCCCGTCAACTTCGTAGGCCCACAAGTCAGCGTGCCACTATACTGGGTCCCAGCTGACAGGGGGAGTATTCATTTTTTTGTGCGTAATAAGGAGGCACTTCCTTGCGTGCGAAGATATAGCTGGTGGGTCCGAGCTGTCAGCGGCGGTAATGTTTTTTTCCCGAAATACAGAGGCCCTTTCGGTGGGTCCCTGATGTCAGGTGGAGGAATCATTATTTTGCGCATAATAAGGAGGCATTTCCTTGCGTGCGGCCAGGACCCAGCTATCGGCTTCTCCACGTACAGTCCACTTCAGATGCATGTCGGTCGTTGACCACGTTGACCAGGCCGCGCCTAGAGCACCAGGGCGGTGGACGACGGCGAGGCGTAGGAAGGGAACGACATGGAGGCAGGGAAGACTTGGCAGTTGTTTCCCACGCGGAGGGGAGTACGACTGTACGAGGGTTTACTGGTTCGTCTGCCGTCGCCGGAGAATAACAGCAGGTGTGGGTGAGTAGAGGGATGGCTAGGCCAGCGATGGGAGTACTGTGGGGCGGTGAGGCCTGCGCGGCAGCACAGCCGGCCGCGGGGAGGAGGGAGCAGGCAGTCCTGCCGGCGCTTGTTTGAGCGGCTGAAGCAGGAAGAGCAGAGATTGAAGAAGCACGACGGCCGTTCGATGGACATCCAACAGTCACTGCTTGTGCGTCAACCTTTTTGTTAGGAAAGCCTCAAATATGTGGAAAACAGCATAAAACCCATCTGCCATTATTTCTAATAATTTACAACCCATTTGCTAATTCTTAAGGTTTTTTGGAGCCCATATTCTTTTGGTTAGCATTACAGCCCATATTGTGGCCACGGTTAAAAAAATATACTAAATTTTGCATATCTCGGTGCGGTCCGAACTGTTTTTAATCCCGAAATTTCGACTCACATTCAAACTGATTTTAGAAATAAACGTATATCAATATAAAATCTAACAAATTCTCCAAGCATAAAAATTAATGTAATTTAAAATCTCGAAATGAAAAAAAAGATATTTGAAACTAGTTGTCGGTTTGATGTGTTTTAAAAATGTACAGCCTATTTCTCATTACTGATAGGCCACTTTCTCGGCCAGCCTAATGAAGCTCTCCTCGTCTTAAAAGATTTGCAGCCCAACAGGCCTGACAAAGCGGCTTACTTGGCAAATCACAAAAAAAACGGGCTGTGGCCGTGGACCCAGCTGTCATCCTCTCCACGTACAATACTCTTCCGATGGAAGTCGGTCGTTGACCACAGTGACCACGCCGCGCCGAGAGCACCAAGGTGGTGGACGATGGCGAGGCCTAGGAAGGGGACAACGCGGAGCTGGGGAAGACGCGGTAGTGGATGCCCACGCGGGGAGGAGTACGAGGGTTCACTGGTTCGGCTGCAGCGTAAGGTTGCCGTCGCCGCAGAATAACAGGGGATGTGGGTGAGTAGAGGGATACCCTAGGTCAGCGGTGGGAGTAGTAGGCGGCGGTGAGGCCTCCGCGGCATCACAGCCGGCCCCGAGAGGCAGGAGCACGCGGCACGACCGGCGCTGCTTTGGGCGGCTGGAGCAAGAAGACTAGAGTTTGAAGAAGCACTATGGCTGTTGGATGGACATCGTACGGTCACTGGAGCTAGAATCGTTCATATTGACTAAGTTGTTAAAGCCCTCCGTCCTCGTCAACTTAGTAGGCCCACAAGTCAGCCACCCACTATGGTGGGTCCTAGCTAGCTGGGGGTATTCATTTTTTGGTGCGTAATAAGGAGGCACTTCCTTGCGTGCGAAGATATAGCTGGTGGGTCCGACCTGTCAGCGGGGGGAACGTTTTTTTCATGAAATACAGAAGCCCTTCCCACGTACAGTGCACGTACAGTGCGTAATAAGGAGGAACTTTCCTTGCGTGCGACCATGGACCTCGTGGGTCCCAGCCGTCAGGCTCTCCACGTACAGTCCTCTTCCGATGACTCTTGTATGTTGACCACGCCGTGCCGAGCGCACCGAGGCGATGGACGACGGCGAGGCCCTAGACTGGAACGACCCGGAGATGAGGAAGACGCGGCAGTCGAGTCGCAGATGGAGAGGAGTGGGAAACTTGACTGGTTCGGGTGTGGGGTGGGCCTACACTCGGCAGAGAATAACAAGAGGTGCGGAGTAGAGGGATGACCTGGGCATCGGCGGGGTAGCGTTTCGCCGAGGAGCGCAAAACAACACCGCTGGATGCCGAAGGCTGGAGCAGGCGGTTCCGGCAGCGCTGCGGGAAGAAGACGAGAGATTGAAGAAGAATGTCAGCCGTTGGATGTAAATCCAACGCCTTCTTAGGCTTAGACCTACTAGCCCACATGTCAGCCAGTCAATTTGTTTTTTTAGTCCATTTGGTGGGCTGGGTGAAACAATGATGTAGCAATTATGCAGCCCGTTTAAATCCCATTTGCATTTTTCTCGAAATTGGCGGACTTGCTGGGCTGGGTGAAAATATCATGTTGGGCTAGACGAAGAAATGTTATAAAAACATAAACACATGATTGCACGTCAGTAAAATCTTTGCAAGCTTATGTACGCAATCACTAGGATTTAACTTGCCAAGTTATATATAAACAATTATTATTATTATTATTATTATTATTATTATTATTATTATTATTATTATTATGTAAGAACTTTCAACTTACGAAATAAAATATCATTTTAATTTGATGAGTTAATAGTATGTGGGGTATTATTATTTTCTAGGCTAGGCGTGGGACAGTTGAGTTGGTTCTAGGGGAAAGTACTGGGAGAAAACTCAGTTTACATCGAAAAGGAAAGTGGGAGAAAATTTAGAGACCTGCTGGGTCCACCTGAGGAGGGGAATATGTTGGGAGGAAGGAGATTCGAAGCACGGCAGCCGAGTGAACTAGTTTTTTTTACAGAAAAGTGAACTAGTTTACATACATAAGCAAATAGCCACTAAAAAAAGCAATCAGGTTAATGGGTTCTTAAAATAAATATTTCGTACAAAACAGATAATTACGACACATAGGCTAATGCATGGAGCACTTAGGTGATAAAGGTGCTTATAAACAGATAAAGTACAACATCTAGACCTTCCTGGCACGCTTGATCATGACACTGCGGCTGTCCGTGTACTCGTCGGTTATGGGATGCAGACACGCCCTCATGTCCAAGATCTTCCTGTACATGTCGTAGCATGCGTATGCGTCCTTGGCCGCGTAGGTTATGTAGGCTAGATTCAGAGGTACCTCCCACGTGTTTAGGTCATCTTCTTTCATGTTGGCATATCAAGGGTCGATGATGGTCTCAGCGAGGTCAACCATGGAGTCCTTCTCCTGCCCGTTGCTGGTGATCTTGTATTGCTTCTGGATGTTGACAAGCTTGTTGCACCAGATGGCCGAATCGTCGCATTCTTCCTTCTATCCACCGTAGCGAAGGTGAAGTCGGCGCTCCCGGTGAAATGGGCGAATGCTCCAGAACCCGGTGCAGCCATAGGACTGAGGCGAGGCAGAGCTTCACCGAGTCCGTATCGTTGGTGTACATCACATTCAGCTTGGTGTAGCCATAGGACTTAACGACGAACTCAAAGGGGAACTCCTTGCTGAAGTCCATATCTAGCAGGCTCACCCCTCGGATCGCCATTGGAGTCGCTTCGAGTGAACGAGTGTGTAGGCGGCAGCAGCAGTTCATTTTTCAGCTCTTGGGGAACTAGATTCAACAGTAAGCTGAGTGTGTACAGGCGAAAATAGTTACTACCCCTCCCTCGTCCGCTGCACGCCCAGCAGAAGATGCACCCTAGGCCACACGTCGGTTCATGAGCGGGTCTGTATTGGTACTGTAATAATTGGAGTTAGTGGTCACTTTACTTAAATTTAATTAGATTTAATGGAAAGTTATACTTAAAACAAGCAATGCATTCACTCGTTCTATCAGTGCCACAAGATCAACATGCACAACAATTAGAATTATTATTCTCAGGACGCACCCGATCAGCACATTTCTCGCACTTTCACAAAGATAATACTACCAAGTCTGAACTGTTTGTTATGGTTGTTGTCCTCTGCATCATCATGCCGTGTTTCCCAGCTTGCAAGATTCAGAACCAACAAATAAGATCGAAATAATAAGTACAACAAAGATGCCTACACATCTCGTTGATTCCCAGCTTGCAAGATTCAGAACCAACAAATAAGATCCAAATAATAAGTAAAACAAAGATGCCTACACATCTCATTGATTCCCAGCTTGCAAGATTCAGAACCAACAAATAAGAATAATAAGTAAAACAAAGATGCCTACACATCTCACTGATTCCCAGTTTGCAAGATTCAGAACCAATGCATTAGAGCCTTTTGATAAAGTGAATATCAGGATTAAATCCATCTTGGCTAGCCATGTCATACAATCAAAGAACTTGGCGAATGCTCTTGACCGTCACAACATATGTAGTTGAGTATTACTGTTTGCACAGCACAAACAAGGAGACAGGAGAGCATGATTTCTCTTTAATAGCGGCCTCCTTGAACTCAACCTCCAGCTCTACTTGGATGAGGTCTGCCTGGAGTTGCATGATTCAATTCATGCACCTTTTTCCGCAGTTCACCTGAAATGAAGCAAAGATTGCATCATTCAGCTAACAAGAATTACTTGCTCTTGTGAGCTGGCACGTTCTTCTTTAGTAGTTGCACTAAAATTGAGGAACATTAAGGTTGGCTGTCCGGCTCATGTAAGGTGCAACTATAATTTTCTTATCCTTTTGTGCAGTTCCACTAAAATAAAGTGCCATTGTGGTGACAGTGACGGCTCCATCTTGCAAAGGCTAATAAAATGTTGCAAGAGATTACCAGCAGAACTTGACGGAGATTTTGGAAACTCCAATGATCATTTTGTGCAGTTCCACCAAAATTGGGAGATGTTGCCCAATTTTCGTTGAACTGCACAAGACACTCATTCCAAAAAAAGTGTTTTGTGCAATTCACCAAAAGGTCACAATAGCAACAAGGTGAAATGGATATCCCTATCTACACAAAAAGATAGAAAGTAAACAGTTGTTGGTCAATAAGAATATATGAAACATATACCAAATGAAAAGAAGCATCTTAATTATGTTCATGGCAATCACGCAAGGACGGTAGAAATTTTAAAACGTCAGCAATGCTTCATGTTACCAGAAGCATTAAGATCAACAATGAGATTCCTCAAATATGGGATTACTTTAATGGTGGCAATGCTAGTTTACCAGACACAGTAAATCAATAGCAGCTAAAGAGTTGGTTTAAGCGCATGGGACCATGGGGACACCAGGACACTCAGTAGCGTAAAGGAGCAACTTACTTATCATACTGGGGAAATCAGCAGGAGTGTCATTTGTAACACAGTTTAATAACATCTTATCACTGGAGGCATTAGATTAACAATAACACTGGTTAGACACGTCCCTAAGGTAATAGTGTGATTGCTTCATTTTACATGCGCCCTTACATTAACAACAACAAAAGGTTGGTATAAGGACATGCGACAGTGGACGCATCAACATAATGTACCTACAAGGAGGCATAAAGTGGTGATGCCGAGTTTGTTCATGCTATGTGAGGGCAACAAACCTAATCCTGGAGACCTTCTACTATGTGAGAGCAGCAAATCTAATCATGGAGACCTTTTACTATGCGAGGGAAGCAAATCTAATACTGGAGACCTTTTACTATGTGAGGGCAGCAAATCTATTCCTGGAGACCTTTTACTATGTGAGCGCAGCAAATCTAATCCTGGAGACCTTTTACTATGTGAGGGAAGCAAATCTAATACTGGAGACCTTTTACTATGTGAGGGCAGCAAATCTATTCCTGGAGACCTTTTACTATGTGAGGGCAGCAAATCTAATCCTGAGACCTTTTACTATGTGAGGGCAACAAATCTAATCATGAGACCTTTTACTATGTGAGGGCAGCAAATCTAATCCTCGAGACCTTTTACTATGTGATGGCAGCAAATCTAATCCTGGACATACTCTGTTGACTTGTCCACCAGCTGCCACTTTCTATCTTTTTTTCCACCAATAATAGATCTGTTCATTATCCAGTTTGTACTGCGTTTTCCCATTATTTCCCTTTTCAACCAAGGGACCGGTTGGGTATCCGGTCTCTACTACTTTCACCATATTATTTCCTCTTTGAATCAAGTCCTAGATTCATGCTACAACTTTCCCCCTTTCTTCGTTGTTTGAACAAAGCCCTAGATTCGAATGCATGAAGTAGCTTTACCTCTAATAATACTAAAAACTTAGGTGGCTTTGGAAGAGCTGATGGGAGTAGAAAAAGATGCACATGCAGACACGTGGGGAGCTGGGGCAGTAGAGCAAGGCCGCTTTTGAAGAACTTATACCCGAGGGTCGTCGGGATGTTGGCGGCGGCAGGTCGGATCTACAGACAATACGGCAGGGAGGAAGAAGGATCGGAGGACCTCCCGAGCCGGCGCTGTGTCGGAGAGAATGTCACGGGCAGAGGATTGGGCCCCTCCGACAACTGTGGGTTTCCTCCATCGGCGGCGATGACCGCGTGAACGATGCACCTTTTAGTCCTCTACACACACCGGCTGAAGGGATCCGGCCTGATGTGTGACCAGCGATGAGCAGAGAGAAAATGTCGCTACCGCTGTCTTGTTTATATCTGGAGAGGATGAGAGAATGAAGAGAGCAACCCTAGTAAAGCAAGCGCTCAGGCCCCTGCGTCCATATATAGTGGAGTGATTATCTTTTTTCTCTCCACAACAAGCGTTTCAATTTGTGTACGTGGCATTAAAGAAAAGAAACTCTCTATTTAAGGTGACTACTGTACGACTCCTACTTACTACTAGTAGTACTATAGTATAGTTCACTTGTGCTCCCCGCCCCTACATTCGTTGAACAACCCCACGAGTGAATAAACATACAGTAAGTACTGTATTTATATAGAACGAACAAGCTCGAACTATTTTCGCGTAGTTAAAAGTTGAGGGCGGGGCTTTTCCCGGGCAGTACGCGCGACAGTTTTTGGGTAGGCGGTTTGACCGAGAGGCGAGGATGGTGAGCGAGTGGGGCTGTGCGATTTGACGGTGCGTTACTGCTCAAAAGACTTGTGATATGACCACTCACTATAGTCATGAATTACTGGCGCTCCGACCGGGGTGATGCCCCCCTTCCGTTCCGCGCTCTAATCTGGTGCATGACACGTCGACCCGGACGCTGGCTCTCCCACATGTCGGAGTAGTAAGGAGCAAAGAATGATGCGGTATATACTAGTACTATACTACTCCCTCCGTTCCTAAATATATGTCTTTGGAGAGATTTTACTATGGACCACATACGGAGAAAAATGAGTGAATCTACACATAAAATGCATCTATATACATCCGTATGTGGTCCACAATGAAATATCTACGAAGGCTTATATTTAGGAACGGAGGGAGTACTACTCAGGTCGGAGGAGTGCGAACCACAGCAGCCCAGTGAACCAGCAGTGCGAACCACGGTAGCCCAGTGAACCAGCAGTAGAAAACAATGTGGTGATATGGCCATAAAAATAATGTGCTACGGTCCACACTGTAGCATGTACAGTAACACTCCTCTTTGTGTTGGATCCCTGAGTTAGACCTAGTTTGGGTTGAAATAGCCTCAAATTATCGAAACAAGAGGGGTTAGTTTGAGCTAGTTTGCTCTAACCCAGCTAAAAAAACTAGCCCGATGGAGAGGTTCTAATTGGGTTAGTTATCCTCGAGCCCAATAAAAGAGAACTAAAAGATCTCGCTTGCCCGCACCAGATCGCTCCCCCCTCTCGCACGACTCCTCTCTGTTCCCCATAGGGCCGCTCGCACTCTCTCTCCTCCGGCCGCCCTCTCCTTTCGGCCTCCGCCGCCCTACTCCGGCCGCCCTCTCCCTTCAGCCTTTGAAGGTCGCCCCGCTCCCCCTTCTCTAGTCGTTTTTCTCCCTTAGTCGTGCGCGGCGGCGGCGCATCTACCAGGGAGGTCGCGAGAGGGGTGAGTTTGTTCGTTCCTTCTCTGTCTCACAGCCATATCATTGATCTTGCTTGCTCTAGCGCTAATTATGATTTGGAAAAGTAGATCCTGATCAAACTTGGTATAGATTTGTGGTGCACGCATGGAATTGTTTGATGCTGCTTGAGGAGGTAATAAATCTTTCTAGAGGCCCAAAGATTCAGGTCACCTTTCTAGGTATTTCAATTTCAGGCTTGCTTTATTTCTAAAGGCCCAAAGATTAAGTTCACCTTTCTAGGTATTTCAATTTCAGGCTTGCATTATTTCTAGAGGCCCAAAGATTCAGTTCACCTTTCTAGGCATTTCAGTTTCAGGCTTGCATTATTTCTACAGGCCCAAAGATTCAGTTCACCTTTCTAGGTATTTCACTTTCAGGCTTGCATTATTTCTATAGGCCCAAAGATTCAGTTCACCTTTCTAGGTATTTAAGTTTCAGGCTTGCATTATTTCTAGAGGCCCAAAGATTCAGTTCACCTTTCTAGGTATTTTAGTTACAGGCTTGCATTATTTCTAGTGGCCCAAAGATTAAGTTCCCAGTCGGTGGCAAGCGGCCCTGCTACCCATGCCGGTGTCGACCTCAACTCGCAAGGGCTAGCGTCGGAGGGGTTCCCGGGGCTTGGGCTCTATAGAGCCTTCCTCCAGAGCGACGATGACGAGCTCCTCCCTCGGTGCGTGAGGGGCTCCGGGCTCCCTCCCTATTGTGAATGACTTCCGTGATGAGTTAGCTCATACTTTTTTTCATGAAGTGTTTTTTTATTTTGTGAAGCTTGATTGACGACTTGTATGTTTAAGTGGGATATCTCATTTGTATGGACAAAGTAAAAATTATCATGTTTTGCATGCTTGATTTGTATAGATGGTTCGTTTATGTCAATTGTGAGCGGGAGGAGGCCACAGAAAAGCCGGCCACACCAAGAGGGTGCTTAGATCCAAGGGACTTATTTTAGTCTGACTAAAAATGGTCTCTTTAAGAGGCTAAAGTTCCAAGCACCCCTGACTCAAGAGGGGCTAAAACTAGTCTTGAGACTAAAAATTTTTAGTCCGGGGTACCCCTACTAAAATGTGGATTAGTCCTCTCTCTCCTCATTTAACTCCTCTCCTTTAACACAGGCGAGTTCTGGATTGGAGGGTTTGGAGGATAATAAATGCTCATTAACTTGATTTTAGTCTCTTTAGTATTTGGATCCAAGCATGGGTGAGGCTAGCAAGTTTTAGTCCCACTACTTTTAGTCATGGAACTAAAACGTATCCAAGCACCCTCCAAATCCGGCAGGAAATAGGGTCCAAAGTAGTCAAATGATTGAGATAGAGCATTTATTGTCAATCTAACCTGCCATCCATAGACCTCTTTCGTTTAGAGTTAGTTCAAGGTTAGAATCTAACTCTAACCTCTAACTAAGTTAGAGTTCTCCTCGTCTCGGTTCATCGCCATCATACTTTCCCCATTCCTGTGTTTTCAGTATCCTGCGAATCAAAGAGGCCCTTTTTTGCGATAAAAATCAAAGAGGCCCTTAGACTGGTTTCGGTCCGGTCATTTTTTATGAACGTGTTATGTCCAAAATTTAATGAACGTGCTCCAGTTTCCACGAAAATAATCCGGTTTCATGTAGTCATTCATTCATTTATTTATTCTTCTGCGGGGGGTTTGCATGTAATTTGTGAGGTCTGAAATGTAAAGTACCCCGGCATATGCTCTGAGTCATGCATGCACTACAACCAAGATGCTCTATGTCACACATGTCGGCGAATGGGAGCATGTGGAAATAGCCTCGGAGTACATATAGGAGGATAAATTCATGAAATAATATGTACTGTGAAGCGTAGCCGCGGTTCGAAAAGGAGACCTAAAGTGATGACAGCTATAGGTCGCACACACCCAACTAGTGGTACTAGACGTAATGACTAATTTTTCCCTCAAAAAAAAGAGGCATGAGTGCTCAATACTCCTATTCTATAAACACGAGTCCCATCTGACAACAGCGTCCATGCTATAGCTAGCTCTCCTCCCTCGTTTCTCTCTTCCAATTCTAAACTCGGCCGACGCCGGGTGGGCGGGGTGGGTTTGCTCAACTACGGCCCCACCTCATAGTGAAAACGTTACGACTGGAATAAAAATGCCATATACTCCCTCCGTTCATAAATATAAGCCTTTTTAGATAATATTTCAAATGGAATACAACATACAGATGTATGTAGACATAGTTTAGAGTGTAGATTCACTCATTTTGCTCCGTATGTAGTAGTCACTTGCTGGAATCTTTGGAAAGACTTATATTTGGGAATGGAGGGAGTACTATACTAATAAAACATTAAGGCCACGAGGCGATGCAGTGCTGGTTACAGGAGGCAAGAAGAAGAGATGCATCCATCGACAACGTCCACCTCCTCGACTCAGGGCGCCGGCCGACCGAACGGCGCCTAAGTAGCAGCGGCTTTCGTGGCCAGGTCGACCTGCTTCTGAACTATGGCATCCAAAGATTCCAGCCACTTGAAGAAGGCCAACGTCTTTCTGTCCTCGCTTGCCTTGTAGTGGCCTATGTAGACAATTTCCTCGTAGACGTGGATCTGTAGGTCGACGGTTTCTTGCATGGCGAGGCGCTGCACGGTGAGCGCGGCCTCGAGGTGCACATTCTTTGTCGCGACCTCCGGCACCTGCTGGGCCACCATGGCTTGAAAGAGTTCGTCACCATGGAGGCCGATGAGGGTGGCAGGCAATGAGGATCCTGGGCGCGCGGGTTGGAGCAGTACGACAAGGTCGTACGCGCGCTTCTTGACGGCGGTGAACTTGCGGATGGAGTTGACCATCATGCCGTCCATGTGAGAGGGAAGCCGGCGTCGGCGAGGGCTACGATGCCTGCGGTCGCTAGCACCGTCTGGAAATGCTGTGCGGTGTGGGGCCGTAGGCCGGCGCCTTGGATGATTTGGCACAGCCGACTGCCGCTCGCGTCCATCGCCTCCATAGGTGCTTGTGGCTTCTGGTCACTTGGTCTTGGATTGGAGTGAGCAGTGTTGCGCAGAGACGTGGGAGTAGATGGATTGGAGTGGTGGGGCGCCTTTATTATATGAGAGTCCAAACTCTGTTGCATTCACATCGTGCTGGCTCTATTCTGCTTCTCCAATTAATTCCCTCTACATGTAATTGAGGATGCATCATTGACAGTTCAACGTCTCGGGAACCGCTACCCTTTCCCTCCTTGGCATTCAAGCACCTATGGACCCGTCGACAACGAGGTGCCTATGGTGACTTCATAAATTTCAAGATGATAGTGGCGTGTGTGTGTGTGTGCATTCATGGGGGTGAGTGTATGCGCGTGTATATGAGCGCTTGCGTCTGTACTGTGTAAAAAAATGTAAATGCGTGTCAAAAAGAGACTATACTCAATATTGTGCACCTCAGAGAGGAAAACGATAGAACTAGTACGTATTTATTTACTGTGCAGATTCACTCATTTTGCTCCATATGTACTATGTCTCTGTGTAGTCTAGTCACTTGTTGAAATCCCTAGAAGGGCAAATACTCCTTTCTGGTTTACAGGGCTATACTAGCAAGTAGTTGTACGTACTAGTACAATAGTGGGCTCACATAGCAATTTTGTCTCATGCAAGAGCCTGGCTATATGCATGCTCCAATGTTCGCAACTGCAACGTTCGGTTTGCGCTTGGCTCTTCGCCTCTTCGAGAAGACGAAGAATGATGTTGCTACTACTGCTTCTACAGTGTCGAATCCACTGCTGCATGTCCGTCCACCGCGAGCGGGACAGATAGCTTGTTGTAGAAGTACTACTAAGCAAAAGCATGTCCTCGTTTGCGAGCAACCGCACGCATGGGTGAGGGAGAAGGCGTGTAGTAAAATCAACTTCTCCTCGTTGTACGAGTTGACGCGACACATCATAGCACTGGCCCCACATGCTTGCCTCTAACCTTGGCTGAAAGTCCCGCAATGTACAATATATTTGTTGCAACCACTAACATTTACCCACCACAAATTAAAATATATGTGGCCGTATGCATCATTCTGATGCAGAGGCCGGGGAGTCCCCCCTTTTCGAAAAAAACAAAGTAAAATATATATTCCTGTCTTGACAAGATGAGCGTGCAAACTACAATCACCAGGGTGTCAGGTAGGGCCAGAAGACTATTTTAATTTTTTTAAAAATTTCGAGACGGCCACATAGCATGGAGCCGAGCCCAACGATTTTAAGCTTACATGCACGATACACGCTATCCTAGACTACTCTAAACATGAAACTGCCACACGAGCATCCGGGCTGCGCTTGGCTGTTTGCCTCTTCGGGAAGTCGAACAATGACAGAGTACTACTGCACTGGAGGAGTACTACAGTACGCTTCTGGCCATCTGACACCGATTGAACTGCTGCATGTCCACCGCGTGCGGGAGGGAGAGCGTGTAGCGAAAGCTTCTCCTAGTCTTGCCAGCCACCACGCTCATGGGCGAGGGAGGGACACTCCTGCCTTTGCGTGTATGATAGGTGGGCCCGACAGGTGTGTGGCCAACCTGTCATACAGCCAAAGGCAGGTGCAGTTAAGTCCGCGAGGGAGAGGATAATCAAACTTCTCATTGATGTATGAGTTGACGCGACACATCAAAGCACTGCACTCGATATATTTCAATAATTTGCGTTTACTGATGCATTAATTACAACGCATGCATGCATGTCGTGACTCTCCTTTTGATACTTGCATGTGTTGATTTAATGCACTGTCGGTGTACTAAAGTGGGGGTACCTTAGTACCCCGAACTTGTGCACGGGCAGTCGTAACACCCTGCGGCAAGGCTTGCCAGGCGATCGCCAAGACTCTCCATGGTCCCTTTTTGGGCCATCCAAGAACAAAGTATTTGAGCCAAGACCCCGGCAGGAGGAGCTTGCCGGGAAGG
This sequence comes from Aegilops umbellulata, assembly GCA_032464435.1. NCBI lineage: Eukaryota > Viridiplantae > Streptophyta > Magnoliopsida > Poales > Poaceae > Aegilops > Aegilops umbellulata. The sequence continues at coordinate 7,035,764 of CP136059.1, forward strand.
CCACCCGAAGAGAGCAAGGCCCCGGCAAGAGGAGCTTGCCGGGACGCCCGCTCGAAGCACAAGGCCCCGGCAAGAGGAGCTTGCTGGGAAGGCCGACCGAGGCACGACACGATACTTGCTGCGACGCGCCCCGCGTCCCGGCAAGGACCGGGGAGCGACAAGCTCCCGGGCGCGACAAGACATCAGCCGCGGCAAGGCACTTGCCGCAGCAAGTCACCACCCCGCGCCTGCGCTCCAGCTCATCCACCCACGCGACGCTCTGGGGCCGTTCCAGGCGTACGTGGCGAGAGGCTGCGCGGCCAGGGGCATGCGGTGGCGAAGCAACGCTGACAGAGTAGCCATCGTGACAAACGATGGCGCTCCAGACGGTCCCCTTTTCCTGCACCGTCTGGGCGATGCGGACGGGCATTTAATGCCCTTGTCCCCTGCCGTCAGAGTTAGGTATGATAGCACTGTACAACCACTGTGCAGGCAGCTGTACCCACTACAGCATTCTCCCATTTTTGCCCCCACCTGCGCTGCCACCTGTGGGTAACCCCTTGAGCATATAAAAGGAGGCCCCATGCGCAACGGGGGAGGGGGGAGACACCCATCGCTACGCTCTCTCTCGCCAGCAGCTCACGTGTACTATAGCACCACACGCTCCCGAGCAAGAACACAATACAATCCACAAAGCAGCAGTAGGGTTTTACGCATCCTTGCGGCCCGAAGCTGGGTAAAATCCCTTATGTGCATCGCCTCGATCCGCTCTTCGCGCGACCTCTGCCCGCCGCCGAACCAAGAAAGGGGCTCGGTCCCCATAGGTGTTCGAGGAAGCCGATTTCCCCCGACATCTTTGGCGCGCCTGGTAGGGGGCGTCGAAGTTGTGCGAACCTAATCCGGCGTCCGCACAGACTAGATCTCCATCACCTTCATCGACATGCCACCGAAGAAGAAAGCTCCGGAGGTGGCCGGTCCGTCCGCGTCGAACCCTCCGCCCTTGGAGCAAACGGGTGGTGGGGACGGCACCGGCGGCGGAACGGGCGTCGTCGAGCCAGCTCATGGCGCCACGACGTCCGAACATGCGCCGCGCCCCTCTTAGGAGGCCCGGGACCAGCAGCGTCTTGGCACCCACGGCACCATACGCTCGCTGGACCCAGATCGAGCCGGCGGATCCCAGGGCGCTCAAGGCCAGCACTCACACCTACGTGTTGGCGCGAGCGTGGCGCGGCTGCCTGGTCCGGGTGTTGCTCCTTCTAACGTAGTTAGAAGTTCGAGCACATCCCGCTCCACGCGCCGTTCGCCGCCGCTGCCCGTCACTCCAGCAGAAGCTCTGGCGCGAGCTCAACCGCTCCTAGACTACCCTCCGACGGCGGACAAGCTCGATGACTGGAGGGCCATGATACAGAGCCTCATCGGTTTCGCTAACGGCGACACCCCACGGCAGCACAGCGCGTCGCAGCCACGGCGGGACGGCCAGGCGAGAACCGATGGCGCCAAGACCGGCGCGGGTGCGACCACCGTGCACTCCCCGCCCTAGAGGCCAAGATCGCCGACTCGCCGGAACCATCACGACAACGACTCCACCGCGTCGTTGAATCCGCGAACTCGTCGTGATCAACGCCAAGTTCTTCACGAGCGGGAGCAAGAGGACGCTCGTACTCGCATCGAGCGTCGGAGAGAAGCGCGGCGTCAATCAGACCAGCGCGATGGGCCCTCTGTCGACATGCATGCACCGGGGGAACCAGGCGACCTGCCGTACGCGGTGGGCTGCCCTGCGTTCACCCGTGAGCTGCGGCAACCAGTGGCCCAGCACGAAGAATTTCAAGCCAGACGTACCAGAGAAGTACGACGGCAAGTCGCATCCGTCGGGGTTCCTCAGCGTCTACACCATCGCGGTGCAGGCTGCTGGAGGGCGAGACGACAAGATCCTTGCCAACTACTTCCCGCTGGTACTCAAATCCAACGTCAGATCCGGGCTCATGCACTTGCCGGACAACTCCATAACCTCCTGGACAGACTTGTGCCATCAGTTTGTTGGCGCCTTTACGGGCGGCCACAAACCCCATGGCCAAGCGAGCGACCTTCATCTGCTCGTCCAGAAGGAAGGGGAACCCCTGCGCAAGTTCATCCAGAGATTCAGCCATGTACACTACAACATCCCAGACGTCCACCCCGCCGCGGTCATCAGCGCGTTCCATCAGAACGTGCGTAACCACAGGATGCGGGAGGAGATGGAGATGTGCAAGATCAAAGACGTCGGCGAGCTATATGCCTTGGCCGACAAGTGTGCCCATGCTGAGGAAGGGAGGAAACTCCCCGGAGAGAACGTTGGAGCAGGAGAATCTGACAGTGAGGATACCGCCCCGGCAAGGAAGAGCCGGCGGCGGAGCAACAGGAAGAAGAAGAGCCAAGAAGTACTGGTTGTTGAGCAGTCCGGCGATGAAGGCGCTGCCAAGAAGGCCCAGGCTGGTAGCTCCGGCAAGGAGGTTGCCGGATGCGCCAACTGCCAGGCTGTGGCGGCCGCCGACAAGCGGGACGGCACCAACAAACAGTACTGCAAGATCCACCGCACCAAGGGCCATGACCTCCAGAGCTGCAAGCAGGTCGAGCGGCTCATCGAGCTGCAAAAGGCCGAGTACGAGCGGCGCGACAAGGAGAGAGCCTTGGGAGGTGGCGGAGGATCAGGCACGAAACGCCCCGGCCAGGGAGGACGCCGCGACAAGTACAAGCAGCGGCAAGCGGACAGACCTCCCCGCGGCCGCGACGAGAACGAAGACGACGACGAAGACGAAGACATGGATGACGTCGAGACCAGTGAGCAGGAGTTTTAGAAAGCCACAGAGGTTTTGTGTGTAGACGGCGGTGCTTCCCTGCATACTTCTCACCGCCAGCTCAAGCAATGGGCGCGGGAAGTCAATGCGGCGGAACCACCCGTCGAGTCGCGCAAGCCTCTGAAATGGTCCAGCACGCCTATCATCTTTGATATTGAGGACCACCCTGATCGCACAACTGCGATCGGGTGCCTGCCGATGTTGGTCTCACCAACAGTCCGCAACCTCAAGGTCACTAAGATGCTAGTTGACGGTGGGGCCGGCTTGAACCTGATCTCCTCCGCTGTGCTCCGGAAACTCCAAGTCCCTGATAGCGAGCTCGAAGAGACCGGCACGTTCCAAGGAATCAACCCGGGAAGGAGCAAGCCGAAGGGGAAGATAACGTTGCCAGTGACATTTGGCAGCGAGCTGAACTTCAGGACAGAGAGGATCACTTTTGACATTGCCGACTTTCCATTGCCCTACAATGGAATTCTCGGCCGTCCAGCGCTCGCCAAGTTCATGGCGGCCTCTCACTACGCATACAACATGCTCAAGATGCCAGGCCCGATAAGCGTCATCTCTGTCCCCGGCGACAAGAAGGATGCCCTTATCTGTGCCGACAAGATCTACCGGGAAGCAGCAGCCGCAGCGGATCACAGGCCACTTGCCGCTGAAGCTCCCAGAGGGAAGAAGAGGACCAAGCCCTGCAAGTGCTCTGGTGCCCACTCCGGCAAGCGCACCTCTTCGAAGTGCTGCGCTACCGTCGAGGACGCGCCATCGAGCTCCACCGGCAAAAGTAAGAAGACAATGGCAGCTCCGCCAACGACCAAGAAGGTGTCCGCCAAGGAGGACGGCACTGGTGGTACCTTCACCATCAGTGCCACACTCGACCCCAAATAGGAAAGCGCGCTCGTTGCTTTCCTGCGGGCGAATGTCGACGTGTTTGCCTGGCAACCGTCTGACATCCCCGGCGTTCCCAGGAAAGTGATTGAGCACCACCTCGCCGTCTGTCCTCATGCGCGGCCCGTCAAGCAGAGAGTCAGGAAGCAAGCGGTGGAGCGCCAAGAGTTCATCGCAGAAGATATCAAGAAGTTGGAAGCAGCAGGCCTCGTCAGGGGTGTGCTCCATCCGACGTGGTTGGCCAATCCTGTTGTCGTGCGCAAAGCAAATGGGAAATGGAAGCTTTGCATCGACTTCACTGATGTTAACAAAGCTTGTCCCAAAGATCCCTTTCCCTTGCCGCGCATTGACCAGATTGTTGACTCCACGGCCGGATGTGACCTGCTTTCATTTCTTGACGCCTACTCAGGATATCATCAGATCTTCATGGCTGAAGAAGATGAAGAGAAGACCGCGTTCATCACTCCATGTGGCACGTACTGCTTCGTGCGGATGCCTTTCGGACTGAAGAATGCTAGTTCAACGTTTGCAAGGGTTGTCCACACCGCTTTTGAGCCACAAATCCACAGAAATGTGGAGGCCTACATGGATGACATAGTGGTCAAGAGCAGAGACGGGGCAACCCTGATTCAAGACTTAGAAGAGACCTTTGCGAACCTGCGCAGAATCAGCCTCAAGCTCAACCCCAAGAAGTGCGTGTTCGGAGTCCCTTCCGGCAAACTTCTCGGGTTCTTCGTGTCTCAGCGAGGAATCGAAGCCAACCCAGATAAGATCAAGGCCATCGAGCAGATTGAAGCACCAACACATGTCAAGGACGTACGAAGGCTTGCCGGCTGCGTCGCGGCTCTCAGCAGGTTTATTTCCAAGTCTGGAGGACGCGCCCTGCCGTTTTTCAAAATTTTGAAAAAGGCGGGTCCAGTAAAATGGACTCCGGAAGCAGAGGCTGCGCTGCAGGACTTGAAGAATTACTTGTCCTCCGCTCCAGTACTTGTCGCGCCTAAACCACAAGAGAAGATGCTGCTATACCTGGCGGCAACCAATCAAGTGGTTAGTGCTGCGTTAGTAGCGGAGAATGAGGCAGATGATGAGCCAGCAACCACGACAAGCACGTCCAACGACAAGCAGGGGGCTTCCCCGACAAGCTCTGGCCCCGACAAGGATGAATCTGCGCAGGAGCAAGTGGAGATGCTGAAGAAGAAAATGGTGCAGTGCCCAGTTTACTTTGTCAGCTCCCTCCTGCAGGGGGCTAGGTCAAGGTACTCTGGTGTGCAGAAATTGCTTTTCGGCCTCCTTATGGCCTCGAGAAAGCTGCGCCATTACTTCCAAGCACACGAGATTACAGTTGTCACCCGCTTTCCGCTGAAGAGGATACTGCAGAATCCAGAAGCAACAGGTAGGATTGTCGAGTGGGCACTAGAACTGTCGAGCTTCGGTCTCCAGTTCGAGAGCACCTCGACTATCCAAAGCAGAGCATTGGTGGAGTTCATAGCGGAGTGGACACCGACACTGGACGAAGATATCCCAGAGACGAGCATCCCCGCCAAAGAAGCAAGCAAAGAGTGGATGATGTACTTTGATGGTTCTTTCTCGCTGCAAGGCGCCGGTGCTGGCGCGTTACTCATCACGCCCACCGGAGAGAACCTCAAGTACATCGTCCAGATGCACTTCCCCAAGGAGCAAGCAACCAACAATACTGCAGAGTATGAAGGTCTGCTCGCCGGTCTCAGGATCGCGGCAGAACTTGGGATCAAGAAGCTCATTGTCAGGGGTGACTCACAGCTTGTCGTCCGCCAAGTGAACAAGGATTACCAGAGTCCGTTGATGGAAGCGTATGTTGATGAAGTGAGGAAGCTGGAAGAGCACTTTGACGGCCTGCAAATGGAACACATTCCAAGAGCTGAGAACGACATCGTTGATGGCTTGTCAAAGTGCGCAGCATTTAATTTACCTGTGGAACCAGGAACCTTTGTGCTCAAGCTGACTCAGCCATCCGTAACGCCATCAACCAGCCAGAGAAAGAAAAGGAGGTTGGTCTTCGGCGACTATCTTCCGGCAGAGCTCCCTGGAGCCGCCGCCAAGAAGGTCCCCAAGATCGACGCCAAGAGCGCTGAGGATCCGTCTGCTCCGGAAAACCCCAGGGTTTGTTCCGTAGAAGCAGGCGTTCCCGACAAGTTTTGCTCCGGCAAGCTTGCCGGGGAACGTCAAGCTCCGGCTGAGCCCCATATCCTCGCCCTAGAAGCGGACGTTCCCGCAGCAGCAGATGTGCCTTCAGTCCTTGTTGTCGAGCCACAGACTCCAGCATGGGCGCAGCAGACTGTCCATTTCCTCCAGCACGGAGAACTTCCCGAAGAACAAGAAGCGGAAAGAGTAGCCCGGCGCTCGAGTATGTACCAGTTCGTCGACAACACACTGTACAGAAGAGGGCGCAACGGTGTGAAATTGAAGTGTATTTCCTGGGAAGACGGACAGAAGCTGTTGGCAGAGATACATGGAGGCATATGTGGTCACCATATTGGCGCAAGAGCACTTGCCGGCAAAGCGTTCCGACAAGGTTTCTTCTGGCCGACAGCCCTCCAGGATGCAACTGCACAAGTAACCAAGTGTGAAGCATGCCCGTTCCATTCCAAGCAGATACACCAGCCAGCTCAAGCTCTCCAGACGATCCCTTTATCCTGGCCATTTTCGGTCTGGGGGTCGACATCCTCGGCCCCTTTCCCCGAGCTGTCGGGGGCTTTGAGTACTTGTACGTCGCAATCGACAAGTTCACAAAGTGGCCGGGAGTGGAACCAGTGAGGAAGGTGACAGCACATTCAGCCATCAAGTTCTTCAGGTCGATTGTCTGCCGCTTCGGGATCCCCAACAGGATCATCACCGACAATGGTACACAATTCACGAGCCACGCCTTCATGCAATACGTCCAAGATCTCGGCGCCAAGGTCTGCTTCGCTTCTGTTGCTCATCCCAGGAGCAACGGTCAAGCTGAAAGGGCCAATGCCGAAGTACTTCGCGGGCTCAAGACCAGAACTTTCGACAGGCTGCACAAGTGCGGAAGAAACTGGATCGAGGAGCTGCCGGTGGCTCTTTGGTCGATCAGAACGACGCAAAATCGAGCCACTGGCCAGACACCATTTGCTCTAGTCTATGGAGCAGAAGCAGTTACCCCCACGGAACTCGTATACGGGTCACCTCGAGTGATCGCTTATGATGAGCTTGAGCAAGAGCGGCTGCGTGAAGATGACGCGCTGCTCCTTGAGGAAGATCGTCTTCAGGCTGCTGTGCGAGCCTCACGCTACCAGCAAGCTTTGCGTCGCTACCATAGCCGCAAAGTTAAAGCCAGAAGCTTCGAGGAAGGCGACCTTGTTCTTCGGCGTGCCCCGTCCACCAAGAATCATAACAAGTTGATGCCGAAGTGGGAAGGCCCTTACCGGGTGAGACGAGTCACGTGGCCCGGCGCTGTCCGCCTCAAGACCGAAGATGGCACTCCGGTGAGCAACTCCTGGAATATTGAGCATCTTCGTAAGTTTTACCCGTAAGGCGCGGTTGTCGGGCCCTGCCCGACAACCAACCTTTTGTACAAAGCCAGGCGCAGACCCTGAGCAGCAGAAATGAAGCACTGGCGCCCTAAGTTTTAGCATGCATGCTGAGTCGAGTCTCGTCCTTGGTTAGGGTTGATAGTGCCTAACAGCTGCTAACCCCTAGCTTAGAGGTCGAGTCTGCATCCTTTTTCCGGTTCCTTCGTTTAATTTGGTTCGCAGGGTTTTGCATATCCTGGCCAGGCCGCTTAAGGACGAAGAAGAGAAGAAGGGCGGGCCAACACCTGGTCCCCGGCAAGCCAGTGTTGCCGGGGGCTGCAAGTACGAAGATTCGCCCGCGGCAAGCCAAAGTTGCCGGGGGCTGCAATCCCCGATAAGTTTTTGCATCCCTTGTCATGCATTCTCTTATGAACTGTGGAATACGAAAACCTTGTTTCCTCCTAGAAGGTACCGTGCTCCCTTAACGACAGGCCCCAGAGCGCGTTCCTGGGGCCCGTTTTGGTAGTAGTCGCGGCGGCAAAGGGGCGGAACGAGGAGCCCGAACCCGCCTCATCCTTTCCTCCGCCAAAGGCGTGAGAGAGGTCGAGTGGCGCGGGAAGACGGCAGGGCCTGTTGCCGGGCAAAGAAATGTCTATCTTAACGATACAAAGGGTTCGCTCCTTGGCGTGGGTTTTACCCACGGGACAAATGGCCCGGCGAACATCCCCTTTTTCATTAAAAACATTCCGCTCAGGTACAGTTCAGAGAGAATGAAAAACATGAAAGATGGGATTACAAGTTTTAAACACAGCTAAGGCCCGAGGGCTTACAGATTGAAAAAAGATAAGATGCCCGTAATACCTTTCTTGTCTCTCTCCTCAGGAGGTAGGACAAGGAGGCGAAAAGGGCAAAAGGGGCGCCTAGGCGAGCTACGGGTGGCAGAAGACACCAACAGAACACCCCGGGGGCCGGCTGAAAGCTGGACGGTGATGGCGGCGCCGAAAGAAGGGCTCGACGGGGCGACAGGGCTTCAGCACGCTGTCGAGGGCGCCGTGCCCTCGTACTCCGAGTTGACGGCCTTGCCGCCAGCCCTCTTCCTCTTCCGCAGCCTCGCCACGCCAGCAGCCAAGGAGGCGACCCCGGGAAGCTCAAGAAGCCCGCGGCGCGGATGATGGGGTCGCCGGTGCCACGCGGAGCCGCGACCGGCGCCTAGTCGGACCCGTCATCCCGACGACCGCTGCCCTCATCGTCGCTGTCGCTCCCCTCCTCGTCACTCTCGCTCGAGGAGGAGCCTTCGCTGTCGGAGGAGCTATCCACGCAGCACCGGGCCCGGGTCCCAAAGTCCCCGAAGGCCTTGACGGAGAGGAGATCGCCCTCCATCAACTTAAAATGGAGGGTGAACCCCTCCATCAAGCTGTGGATACGGGTGAATGTCTTCCACCCTCGGCCAAGATACACCACGACGGGGGCTGGGGACTCGACGTGGACCCGCGTGCCGCTGATCCCGCAGCCCTTCATGCGCAGCCTTAGCGTCTCGGGTTGCTCCATCTCCATCACGCTTGCGAAGGGAGCCGGGAGGCGGAGGCGGCGGCGAGGCACCCGGCGCAGCCTAACGAAGAACTCACAAGGATCATCCCCGAGGTGGACCGCCGTGGGAAGAGGAGCCGCTGGCGGAGGCGAGGCCGGCGCGTCGCCCCACCCGCCTCTTCCCTGGGCTCCTCGGCCTCGTCCACGCCCTCGTCCGGGACCTCGCCCCCTCCCCCTTCCCCTTATGGATGGCTCCGCCACCACGGGTGCAAGGGGAGGAGGGGCGCGTTGCCTAGCGGCAACCCTCGCCGCCTCCGATGAAGGACCAGGATTCCCTTTCTCCATGGCGAATGGAGGGAGGGATCAGAAGCCGAGGGGAAGGAAAGACGAAGGAGTGCGGATTTCCGTTGCCCCCTCTTGCTCTTTATAAAGAAGCAGGGTGGGGGCTCGGCCACCCCGCTCAACCAATTAGGACGCAGGAAGGCCAGGCGACTGGGGCCGACCCGCTGCCCCGAACCGCGACGGCCCGGTTTCCTGCCTCCACCGTCCGCAACCCCGGGTGCATGGAAGCCGCGTGGCTGGCGCGCAGGACAGAGGCGACGGATGAGGCGACCTCTCCCCACCCCGTGATCGTGGGGAGCGGGCGCCTCGGAAACCATGCCCCGGCCCCGTCCAGCGAACGGGCCACGCCTCCACGCGTCCCTCCACTTATGGAGCTAGCGCGGACCGTCCCCCTTTATTGCGACGTGACGCATGCCTGCGGGGTTCAGCCCCGCGCTTGCCGCCCACGTCACGCACGCCTCTCCCCACGATGCCGCGTTCGACGCATGCCGTTCAGGGAGAACGTGGTGGACGCAGAAGCAGATGCAGCGTGACCCAGGCCGCGCATGCCCGTGCACTGTTTTGGGCCTGGACCAACAGCGCTCGGCATCGTGTATGGCCCAGGCCCGGGGGCTCCTGTCGGTGTACTAAAGTGGGGGTACCATAGTACCCCGAACTTGTGCACGGGCAGTCGTAGCACCCTGTGGCAAGGCTTGCCAGGCGATCGCCAAGACTCTCCATGGTCCCTTTTTGGGCCATCCAAGAACAAAGTATTTGAGCCAAGACCCCGGCAGGAGGAGCTTGCCGGGAAGGCCACCCGAAGAGAGCAAGGCCCCGGCAAGAGGAGCTTGCCGGGACGCCCGCTCGAAGCACAAAGCCCCGGCAAGAGGAGCTTGCTGGGAAGGCCGACCGAGGCACGACAAGATACTTGCTGCGACGCGCCCCGCATCCCGGCAAGGACCGGTGAGCGACAAGCTCCCGGGCGCGACAAGACATCAGCCGCGGCAAGGCACTTGCCGCGGCAAGTCACCACCCCGCGCCTGCGCTCCAGCTCATCCACCCACACGTCGCTCTGGGCCATTCCAGGCGTACGTGGCGAGAGGCTGCGCGGCCAGGGGCATGCGGTGGCGAAGCAACGCTGACAGAGTAGCCATCGTGGCAAACGGTGGCGCTCCTGACGGTCCCCTTTTCCTGCACCGTCTGGGCGATGCGGACGGGCATTTAATGCCCTTGTCTCCTGCCGTCAGAGTTAGGTATGATAGCACTGTACAGCCACTGTGCAGGCAGCTGTACCCACTACAGCATTCTCCCATTTTTGCCCCCACCTACGCTGCCACCTGTGGGTAACCCCTTGAGCATATAAAAGGAGGCCCCATGCGCAACGGGGGAGGGGGAGACACCCATCGCTACGCTCTCTCTCGCCAGCAGCTCGCGTGTACTGTAGCACCACACGCTCCCGAGCAAGAACACAATACAATCCACAAAGCAGCAGTAGGGTTTTACGCATCCTTGCGGCCCGAAGCTGGGTAAAATCCCTTGTGTGCATCGCCTCGATCCGCTCTTCGTGCGACCTCCGCCCCCCGCCGAACCAAGAAAGGGGCTCGGTCCCCATAGGTGTTCGAGGAAGCTGATTTCCCCCGACATGCACCTTGAAGTAGTACAAAATATGTTACGGTAAAGCTTTGTAATACCCCGGCCCAAGTCGAGAGATGGTTGTGCTAGAGGAGGGCGAGATCATGCAGACCGAACAGGACCTGACGATGGAGCTCTCTAAGGTCTCGATGGACCTCACCGTACTCCACTTCCGCTTGTGCCTCTGCCCCTTGACGCCTCCAGTGTATGAGGTTTGAATACACCTCGTCCGTTTGGCTGATTGAGCAAGGTGCAGGTTTCTTGATTGATGTGTTGTTCGATTGATTTCTGCAGTGCAAGGGAGGGCACGTGGCCTTCGCGGACTACCGCGTCGAGCGCCCCAGGAACTAGGGGCAGTGCCAGAAGTGCGAGCGCGGCGGTGGCTTCGATGTGCGGAACACGACGGTGGACTCCATCCTTTCATCGGTGAGGGTGGAGTGCCTGCACGAAGGCTGTGGGCTCTACGTCACTTGCCACAAGATCACCGATCACCAGAGCGTGTGTCCGCTCGCGCCCTGCAAATGCCCCATGCCCGTCTGCGGCTACGAAGGCCCGCCGCCGGTGCTCTACCACCACATCAGCATCGCGCATCCCATCCCCGTGCACAGGATCCAGTACGGCAAGGTGCTCCAGCTACAAGTGCCACTGTCGGAGCCACGACTCTTGCTGTTCGCGGAGGAGGACCACCGCGCCTTTTTGGTCGGCGGCGTGCTCGACATCGGCGCACCTATCGCTATGTCGGTCGTCTGCATCAGAGCGGGGGCGCCCCCACTACCGCACTACGTGGCCAAGCTATGGGCGAACGGCCCGCTGGGGGAGCCCAAAGGCACGACCAACATCGTCAAGGTGGAAATGGAGGTGACAAGCAGCAAGGATCCTGGCAACGTCGACGTGCAGGAGCTGACCTTCTTGACAGTTCCGCCCAAGCTACTAGCCGGGGCTAAGCTTGTGTCCCTCCACATTCAGATTGACAAGCTCACGTCCTAGATGTTTCTACAGTGCCTTCTGTTTATCTTAGCAATATGCTACTATAGGGATTACCTTGGTCTACTTTAGCTGAAGAAATGGTGGATTTTGGTGGCGATGCAGCAATTACTTCGACATCAGATTAGTAATTTCCAACAGTCGAATGGATATTTTGTGTCTGTTGGATATAAAAATCCTTTGGGTAAGAAGTACTACTTGTCATCAAAATGGATAAAAGGAGATGTATGTAGACGTATTTTAGTTCTAGATACGTCCCTTTTTATCCATTTTGATGACAAGCACTCCCTCCGTTCCACAATACATGCCTTCCAGTTGTCAAAATATAAATGTATCTATACATGTTTTAGTATATAGGTACATCCATGATAGAGCCAATCGGATGGTTGAGAACACTACAATTCGTATCTACAGATGCGTGTGTGACTCCCAGATGCAGAGGCCGGGGGTCATCATCCTCCTTTTCAAGAAAAAGTAGACGCGTGTGTGAGAGGACGAATGCATGCGTGCACCTCTTCTCTTCCTGTATAACGTACTACTAAACTCAGAGTAGAAGTTTTTGTGGGTGGCACGATGGTGCGTGCGAGAAGTCCCGAGAGATAGGTTTAACGCGTATGAAAAAAAGACTAGCCTAGAGCTCGCCACGCGGCTATTCCTGTCGAATGCCCCATTAACCGTAAGATATGTATACGATGGTGCCAGTTATTGCACGTACACAACAGTACTCCCTCCTTTCCGGTTTATAGGGCTTAATTAAAAAATCTCACCAACCAAGATGGTGAGTGGTGGAATATTTTTTGTAGTTTGCAAAAGCACCTAATTAATGCTCTTGTTTTTCTCAAAAAATTATGTTTATCAATGAATTAATTGCAATGCATGCATGCATAAAGTACATGCATTGGTCAATTTTCTCTTAATACTTGAATGCAATGATTTAATGCACCTTGGAATCTGAACATGTGTTGAGGAACAACCAAATTGAGCCTTATAAAATGGAAAAACTAAAATTTTGAGATAAGCCCTATAAAACCGGAAAGGAGGGAGTAGAAAAAGAAGTACTCCATCCGGGAATAGTGCCGCACTTCGAAACTAGAACCGTCAATAAATTTTGAGCTTGCGTCTCGTCACATTCCAAACCTGTTCACACCGATCACAACCTAAACGGTTTCCCACTTAGGAGCGTATTAGTACCATGCTATATTGAATTGCAAACCTGTTCACACCGATCACAACCTAAACGGTTTCCCACTTAGGAGCGTATTAGTACTCGGTTATAAATACTAGTATGACAAGATGACTGCACATTCCTCCTCAACTCCTCATCCACAGGAACAAACAAGTCATTCAGCATCCTTCCCTTGCGTCTGCCATGGCCAGCATGAGTTCTGGGTCGAGAGATTGCAACCAGGGAGAGGCGAGCATGGAAGCGGAAGCACGAGAGATGTCCCGCCTCGCTGCGAGAGCAGCCGACATGTCCCGCCGTGCGGAAGTAGTAGCACAGAGGTCCCGCCGCGCCGCTGAAGCAGCACGGAGGTCCCGTCGCACCGTCGATGCAGCAGACTGGTCCGGCCGCACCGCGGAAGCAGCAGAGATGTCCCACCACGCCACGAATGCAGTAGAGATGTCCCGCCGCGCTGCGGCGGCCTGGGAAAATTTCTCACGATCAGGCGACGACTGTTACAGGAGCATGCATGCGATCGTCCATAGCCAGATGGATCAGATCTCGGGCTGGGCGAGGTTGCAGGACGACATGAAAGCCTCGTTTGAACAGGCTACTGGCGTCATCCGGCAACTAAGGGAGGGCAATGAGAGGCTCCAGGCCGAGCGCGACCTGCTGAGGGAGAAGATCGTCCGAAGTGCAGACCAGCAGGAGGAGACCAGTGCCTTGTTGAATAGGACCGGCGTCATCGTCGAGAAACTTATGGACGAGAATGACATGCTCCGCAACGAGCGCCAAAGGCTGGTGGAGGAATCCGTGGATGTTCTCAAACAGCGTCTTCAGGACACGAAAGAGCTCATCGCCGCTCGCCACGGAGACTAGTTCCCGCGGCCTGCAGCCACGCATCAAGGAAGTAGAGATCAGCGAGCCAGATCCTTGTCTTCCTTCTTCTTTTGCCCTTGTGTATTTCGGGCGTAGCCGCGTGTGGATTTTTTAATTATCTTTCTAATTATGTAAGTCAATTAATCGTCCTTATCTTTCTGTGGAGGATCAAAGTTCCAAGGCTGGAATGAAGAAAACTCTTGATGTGGCGACCCTCGCGTTGATGTTCTTCTAGTTGCTATTGGGATTCCTTCAGTTTCCTGGTGTCTTTTGATGTAATAATCGGTTTAGGATGTGGATTGTGTCGTTGGTTGTGAAATGTTGGGTTCTAGCGCGGATGTTTGGCCTTTGTTGGCCTCTTGGGATGTTGCGATTTCAATCTGGTAGCTTTTAGTCCTTTGTGTTAGGCTGGAGTTGTGGTGAACTTCTTGTGAATTGTGGTGGTTTTCAGTAATGAAAATCGGAAGGGGCAAGCCCTTCTTTGATCAAACAAATTAATCGTCCTTATATATTCATCAATCTTGCTATAAGTCGCAGTAGATGTTGTATAGGTCCGTCGGATCTTACATCAAGATCCGTGCTTTCAGATTTTCTTTTTTCTCTCTTAAATCTCAGTCGAGTGAGACATAGCCACGCCATTAAACAGAGGTTCGGGCACCATTAATGGAGACCTTGGGAGAGAGGTGGACGACAGATGGAGGTCAAAGGGCTCTCCTCCCGATAAGCACGCTCAGGGGTCTGATCGCATGCCTCTCGTACTCAAATAGCTACCCTGCATGGCGCCTCCTAGCTAATAAAAAAGGGGACGTGTGGCGGCACATAAATGGTACTAGTAAGTAGAGCACCCACGGTTTCAATAACACTTGTGTTTCCGATTGTAACATGACAGCACTTGTTCCAAAATGACTTTGTTGATTGTTCATGTGTGCGCCTTTGCAAATCAGACTACAAATTTACCACAGCCTGTTGGTGCCATGTCATGGCACCAAGCCAAGTTTCATTATTTTCATGCATGTTTTGGATTTACAGGAATTAAAAAACTAAGTTTCTCAATGTTTCCAACCCAGCCACGACGCCCAGAATTTTGAATTTCATTCCCATTTCTTGCATGGGACCTAGAAATTTACCCGAGGACACACATGTGATTTTTCAACAAACTTTGGTGCACTAGAACATGTGCTTGTATTTCAAATTTGAATTATGCACACAAAGGTGACACGTTCCTCCCAGAACCACGAGCCTTCTTGAGAGAAGCTCCGATTTGCAAGAAGCTTATACCAAAATTTGTTCCTATTCGGCCAATTTTTTTACCACGGCATGGTACTACCATAACATGACACCATTCCAAGTTTCATGATTTTAAAACAAAGTTTCTCAATGTTCTCGACCGAGCCATGATGCCCAGATGTTTGAATTTTATTCTCATTTTATGCATGGGACCTACTCCCTCCTTCCATCTATATAGGGCCTAATGTGTTTTTCAAGACAGCCTTTGACTATTGACAAAATTAATAGCACATGAGATGTATACTATGAAAATTATATTATTGGAAGCTCCTTTGACATAAAAATTTGAAGGTATGCTTTGTGTAAGTTGCATGTCATATATTATAGCTCTAACATTTGGTGAAAGTTAGCCTCGAAAAACGCATTAGGACCAATCTAGATGGAAGGAGGGAGTAGAAATTGACCTGAGGACACAAATGTGATTTTTCAACCAACTTTGGTGCACGGGAGCATGTGCTTGTAGTTCAAATTTGAATTATGCACATTAAATGACCAAAAACTCAATTAATGTGTAAATAAGGCCAAACGAAGCCGGAATAATTCCAAAATTTAACAAGGCACTCATGTACTTCTAGGCTGCCTTTGTAAATAAACTCAAGGGGGACAACGTATATCATTTCGCACTCAAAGGTGGCACGTTCCCTCTCAGAACCATGTGCCTTCTTGAGAGAAGCTTCGGTTTGCAAGAAGCTTATACCAAAATCCGTTCCTATTCGGCCAATTTGTTTACCACAACATGGTAGTACCATGACATCACATCCATGCCAAGTTTCACGATTTTCAGACGTGTTTCGGATTTACAAGAATTTTAAAACCAAGTTTCTAAATGTTCTCGGCCGAGCCACAATGCCCAAATGTTTTAATTTTATTCTCATTTCTTACATGGGACCTAGAAATTCACCCGAGGACACAAATGTGATTTTTCAACCAACTTTGGTGCACGAGAGCATGTGCTTGTAGTTCAAATTTGACTTATGCACATTAAATGACCAGAAACTCAATTAATATATAAAAAACGACAAACGAACCCGGAATAATTCCAAAATTTAACAGGGCACTAATGTAGTTCTATGTTGCCTTTGTTAAGAAACTCAAGGGGGGCAGCGTATATCGTTTCTCACTCAAAGGTGGCACGTTCCCTCTTAGAACCACGAGCTTCCAAATTGGCACGATTTTTTACCACAACATGTTAGTGCCATGACATAACACCATGCCAAGTTTCACGATTTCCAGGCAAGTTTTGGATTTACATGACTTTGAAATCAAACTTTCTCGATGTTCTCGGCCAAGTCATGATGCCCAGATGTTTGAATTTCATTCTCATTTCTTCCATGGGACCTAGAAATTCAACCAAGGACACACATGTGATTTTTCAACCCACTTTGGTGCACCGGAGCATGTGCATGCAATTCATATTTAGATTATGCACATTAAAAGTCCAGAAACTCAATTAATGTATAAAAAGGCCAAATGAACCCGAAATAATTCCAAAATTTAACAGGGCACTCATATAGTTCTATGTTGCCTTTGTAAATAAAATCAGGGGGGAGGCAGCGTATATCGTTTCGCACACAAAGGTGACACGTTCCATCTCGGTACCACAAGGCTTGTTGAGAGAATCTCCGGTTTCGCAAGAGGCTTATACCAAAACTTGTCCCAATTCAGCCAAAAATTATACGTATGAAAACAAGGTTTAGATTATCCCAAACATCTCGCTACCTAGACCAATAATGTACTATGATTTGAATTCAACATAAAATGGATACAAATATTTGAATTGGAGAGCGTATGGTACATGTAGTTCATAGTGAAATATGATTACTGCTATATGTATGTTTTTTTGTTATCAAGATAATATTTAAATTATTGTATAACTTGACAACAATCGTATTCAAATAAGGAAAATTGATTCAAATTTAGTCCATATGGTAGACAAAAATATATATGTTCACATGGTGGAGTAAAATGTTCATATATGATGGAAGATCAAACTGTACGACTACATCAATTATAACCCGCAAGGTCACCTAACAATATATTCGAATTCAACATAACATGGATTCAAAAATTGAAATTCGAGATCATGGAATCTGTAATCATATAAAAAGGGACATTACTCTTTCTTTGCTGGGAATTGATTTGTTTTTTGTTGTTGTTGAGGGAAGTGCGAATTGATTTGGTACTGTGCAGGGTAATCTTGTTCTCCCGATTTTTTTACATTTTTCTTGTAGTTTTTTCAATGGCATCTATAGCAATATAATAAAAGGGGACATGACTCTCTTGTGTCTTGTATGAATTGTTTTTTTACACGTTAAGTTTGTTCTGCCGAACAAGGAATCCGCACCTTGTTATCCCGAAATTTTCAAGCTCGAGTATCTTTTGTCTCGCCTGCTTTGAAACTCCCGCTTCTTCAACCCGCGGTGCGCCTTGTTATCCTGAAATTTGGACGCACGCAAGAACTCCCTCCTCATCCGAAATCGCTCCCGTAGCCCAGACACGCGAAATCCCCCTTCTACCCCTCAGCTGGAAATGAAGCTCCACGTCGCGGTGTCAAAACCGGCGGGGGTATGCTGGTAACTTACCCTACATTTCGGACAAGCGCCTCCCTAAGCTTGGCTCACCCTCCCCCTTCGCCCCCCCCCCATTCGTACACCAAGGCCGCCAAAACCCGCGAAACCCCACGCTCAACCGTCGGCCTCCCGACCGCCGGCCAGCCGGAGACTCTTCCCCGACTACGTCGTCCACCGCAACAGCTCGCCGTCCCTTATCCACCACACCGGATGAGGATCCGTTGTCGACGTCGTCATCCCGCCGGATCAGCCGCCCCGTCCTCCACTTCCAAGGAGCTACCCAGACGTTTGCCTCATCTATCACGCCACCTCAATCCCCACAGCGCCGTCTTGACCTGCCCCACCGGAACCATAGCACCCTCACCAATTCCTCCGATGAAGCCAAGGCCAACTCAGCGCCACCAAGGAGGTTCTGCACTCACCGCTGCATTTTATCTTTTATTCGATCTCACGGGACTGCCGGTGCTCGATACCGAGCAGACATGGATTGTCTCCATAGACGCCGCCGTCGTCGGCCACATCATCCATGATGACTCTCCCCCATGTCGTTGCTTCCTCGGCGGCGACTTCCAAAACGGCACTAGCTGCAGCTGCTCCGGCTTTCGCTCGCGTTGCCGCTCTGTTCTTGCTGTCGGTCGCGCTGCTGCACTGCTCCTGCTTTCATTCATGCTGCTGCTCTGTTCTTGCTCTCGCTTGCGCTGCTGCTGCACGACCTCCGGCAGCTACAGGAGTTGTTGCTTTAGCACTCGCTCGCGGTGCTACTGCACGACTTGCTCTCTGCTAGTGTGTTCCGTGCTCGATCATCTGCTGATTTAGATCACTGCTTCTCAGCTACTAGTGCTCGAACGCCCTAAACATCTATTGCAATGCTCTGTTACTCGTTCAATCAGTTTCGCTAGTAAAATTCAGTTTCGACTGTGAAGTTCATTTTCTTCAGTTAAGTTCAGAGTGAACAACACTTGCAGCATCTGTCAGAGCGGCCGTGGCGCGGCTGATGCGTTTTACATCTAGCACTTTTTGGTGATGTATTTTACATCATCTGTTGCAGATGATATTAGGGTCCCACTTCAGATTAACATTGTCTGTCTTGTCATGCTTCAGCCTCATCGCCGTACACCTTAGCGGAGCTGCTCCAACGACAGAACCGTCCATCACAGTGGAGCAGTACCCTTGGCGCCATTTCCAGAGGCCTCGGATCTTCTTCCCCGCCTCCGACAGTCACACCAGCATCTTCACCATCCTCCACGTCCAACCCAATGATGCTAAGGTCCACAAGGCTATGCCAAAGAGGTTGTACACTCGTCGCATCACATTGTTTCTCCATTCCTTTGTTCTTCCAATTCATGTGAGCCAAACACCCAGGTTGATTGAAATCCTATGTTTCCAAATCCTCTGTTTTGCACGTGCATTCCTATCCTATTCCTGTGTTTTTCCTGTCCCTGTGTTCATAGAATCCTCCAATTCTAAGGATCCCTTACAGATTTACTTAATTTTCAGATAGGCATCAAAGAAAACTCCGTGTGTTATGTCCTGCTCCTGCCGTGCCGTCATCCACCCCACCTGAGGTGCACCATCGACAGAAGCGTTCATTACAGCAGAGATCCCCCCTACGGACTACCTTTCGCCGCCTCAGATCATCTTCCCCGTTGCCGGCACCCACGCCAACTGCATTACCATCATCGACAGAGCAGATGAACCTGAGGACTACACAGTTCCCGAAGAGAGGTCGCAGTCTTCGTGTTTGCTTACGTTATAGATCGGTTATTATTACCTGCTACTTTATTGTTCAATCTTGAGTTTTGAATTTCCCATAGGTCTCATATCGAGCCAGTAACAAATAGTATCTGTCTACTATCTGGTTCATCTGGGGTCTTCTATGTGGTTCATGTTGGGTGGGCAACAAACAATAGATGATCCATTGTCTATCTTTTTAAACTGAAGGTATAATCTACCTGCTATCATTCGTTTTGGATCCATCCACTCGTTTGCTACCATCAGTCTTGATTTTTGCATGCACCCCTTGGGCCTTACAAAATCTAACTATTTTTTATTATGCATGTCAGATATTGTACACAATCGTACTGAACATGTAGAGAAAAAGAGAAGACCGTTGCGTGCGAATATAGTGTCATGCAGATGCCGCTCCATGGTGGGCGAAGTGCCCCCCCTCCTGCATTTCTAGGTTATATTCCAGAGGAAGATAACTGTTCAGATGGAGATTCAGAAGGAGCCGACCACGCCTGTTTACCACCTGAGGTGTTTGCTCTAACCTGGCATGCTGATGTTGGTCATATCATGCATATGGCGCCTTGCATTGCTTACATTATACATCTTATATGTCATCAGCTTAGTTTAGATTTGCTTTGTGTGAATGCCACCTGTTTGGTATCTAATATCATACTCCTACCATTCCTAAATATTTATCTTTTTAGAGATTTCAACAAGTGACTACATACGGAACAAAATGAGTGAATCTACACTCTAAAAGATGTCTATATACATCCATATGCGGTAGTCCATTTGAAATCGCTAAAAAGACAAATATTTAGGAATGGAGGGAGTATATGGGAATTATACAATGCCATCTTCTGTAGCCAGGCATCATATACGTGAATCATGCAATGCCATCCTGTTAATCCAGTCATCGTATATGTGAATTGTATCGTGCCATATTTTTTTCCATAATGTATTCCATTTGTCAACAATGTTTATACATTCATCTACTCTTCATGTGCATCAGCCATTTGAGTTGGTCATGGGAAATTTTGGAGTGAAAACAAGGTCTTCTGAGCAGTCAGTGCTACCTGTCGATACAAATTTCTTGCTGGTTACAGATAGCTCCTCAGAGGAGGATTCAGAGAGAGATGACCAGTCGTATTCCCCCCCCCCCGAGGTGCATGCTCTAACTTGGCTGGGTTATATTGCTCATATCATGCATATGGTGTGTTGCATTGCCATGCCATCTGCTTAGATTAGACATGCTTTGTGTGAATGCCTCCTGTTTGCTTTCTATATCAGATATGTGAATTATGCAGTGCCATGTTTTTCAGCCAGTCATCATATATGTGAATTATGCACCGCCATGGAACCAAGCATCATATATGTGAATTATCTCATTTCGTCTTTTTTGTCATTACGTATTCCATTTGTCGACAATCTGTGTATATTGAATTACTCTTCATGTGTATCAGCCATTTGAGCCGGTTATGGAAAAATCTGGAGTGAAAACAAGGTCTTCAGAGCAGGCAATGGTACCTGTTGAAGCATATATCTCGATGGTTACAAGGAGCTCCTCAGAGGAGGATTCAGAGACAGATGACCAGTCCTATATCCCACCGCAGGTGTATGCTCTAAGTTGCAATGTTTATTTCTCATATGATGCATATGGTGTCTTGCATTGCTTAGTTTAGACATCATATGCACAATATTGAATTCTATCTGCTTAGTTTAGAGATCATACGTGTGAGTGCCAGCTGCTTAGTATATGAATCAATTATGTCAATTATATCATGCCATCCTGTATACTTAGACAACATGTATGTGAATTATTTCATCCCAACCTATTTTAGAAAGACATCATATAGTTTTCTCATGTCATCCTGTTTAGGTACTCATCATATGTTGAATTATGCCATTATATCCTATTAAGTTATCCATCATATATCTCAAACTGTGTCATACTATCATGTTTAGTTAGGCATCGTATATGTGAAATTGGGTCATGCTGTCCTGTTTGGTTAGACAACATATATGTGAATTACCACATCTGTCTATCATACAATGTATGTACGTTCAATTTCTTTTCTTGTTTATCAGCCATTTGAATTGGAGAGGGTGATGGAAGTATCTAAGGGAGCAAAAACCCGTTCTTCACAAGAGACAGTGCTACCCGTCAATGCAGATAGAACCATGGTTGTACTGGCCCACAAACTAGCCCCACCACACATAATCGAGACTCTTCCAGATTGCACACTTACACCGTTGGGCAGAGAACCAGCTACAACCCATCTAACCGCAACCCCAGCGGATAGTAACCCACTTATAGTTGACAAAGCACCAGGTCCACCATAGAGTACCCCTAGACGAGCAGTTTGTAAAGCTACTGCAGTGCCCAAAGCACGAAGACCACCACAGCTAACCCAAACTCCACATTTAAAGCAGAAGAGCAACTGTTCTCAGGTCAGATTCCGTAGCTATGGTCCATACTCCTTTGCTATTGCATCACTGCATTTACTCATACCAACTACTTTCGAATTTGAAGGATCCTATTGTAACTCCAATGGCGCAACAGGTATGTTTTAGACCTATTTCTTTAACTGGATTTCTGTTCTAACTTCTTGCTCTATGTTGATTTCAGTTTAAGTTGTATAAACAGTTATGTTCTCATGTGATGCACATTACAAGTGCTGCCAATGTTGTGTAGTTTCTCACACTTATATTCTGTCTATGCTGTTGTGTCTTAAAAATATATGAGTTGAACTGTGTCTCTATCTTGACTAGGGAACATAAACTAGAATGATATGGACAATACAGTGACCGTAGTACATAGATATATGTTTGTTTCATGTTGTTATCCTGTCCACCTTACTACTGAACCGGTTTACCAAAATGAGTTTCGTATACTACAAGCTAAACCTGTGATGTGTCTGCTTGTTTCTCTTGTAGTATGCAAACATAATATTGGAGAAGAGCACCCCACTATAGAATGGTAGAGAAAGTAATGCAGATAATGATCAAGATAGTGAGACAACCCTGTTGGTCTCCAAGAAAGGTGATAAAAACGATCTTGTAGACAGTGAGAAAACCCCACAGTCCTGCGTTGATGTAGTGTTCGAGTTACTAGCCAGTACCGCTGGCACAAGCTCTTCGAACTCGTTGCCTGAATCACTTCGGCTTCTTCAGTCTCAGCTACAAGCTGAAAGGCATCAGTCAGCTATGCTGTGGCAAGAAGCAGAAGGACTAAGGAAGTCCCTGCAGAATTCAGATGCGTACTTTCTTGTGCAACAACAAGCGCTGGAGGATTTAAGCGCCAAACAAGAGAAAGTTAATAAGCTTGCTAAGCATCTTGCCAGCGTTTATATGCTGCTTTGTTCCCTATATTTGCACTGGTGGCAAACTTTGATGCCTAGTGGATGTAATATGTGTAATAGCCGTGATAGCCTAGCATAAGTTGCTTGCTTATTTATTTCCTTGTTGTCTTGTTTATTTGTTTGCTTGTAGTCAGTGCAGTTCTTTTTCCGTGGTTTGCTAGTGGCTGCAATAACCTATTTTTTAAAACTAGGCCACAATAACCATGGGCTAATATTTACTGTAGTGCCACTGGGCCTCCTATGGGCCGTAGAAATAGTGGGCCTTCAACGGGCTGTAGAAACAGTAGGCCTTCTACGGGCCGTAGAAACAATGGGCCTTCTACGGGTCGTATCATCAATGGGCCTTGTAAGGGCCGTATGATCGATTGGCCAAACATGGGCCAATAACAGACCCCATTATGGCCATAAACGGGCTAGAGTTGGAATTGTCCGTTCATGGGCCGACCATAACGGGGAATCGTTAATAGGCCGTATTTGATCGCTGTGAAAACGGCCCAACGTATTAATGGACCACAAACGGGCTGACTGTAACCACGGGCTGAATTTGACCCAGAAGCAGAAAATAACAGTAACAGGCCATAAGTAAACGAATCCTAGAAATGAGCCCAAGAATAAATTGCTATGAGAAGGCCGAAAGATAACATGGGATGGAAATGGCCCAACGGAATAACGGGCCGTTAATTGGTATAATGTGATACACCATTCATTACGGGCCAGTTTCACCACGGGCCGTTAATGGGTGTAAAGTGATACATTGTTCATTACGGGCCAGTTTCACCACGGGCCGTTAATAGGCCAAGAGTTACATAGGGCCTCATATGGGCCGAAAGACGTCATGGGCCATACATGGGCCAGAAGTGAAAACAGGCTGTAATCATATTGGATGGCACAGATGACGCTACTGGGCCTAATTTGGATAGGGCGTAATGGTCCTTGGGTTAGCGGGCTGTAAATGGGCTATATGCGAACAGGCCGTTAACAGGCTTTCCATGGGCCGGCCCGCCACCTTTTGACCAAGTAAAACTGGCCGGCCTTTTCACAGGAATGGGCCTCTGTTGGGCCGTGCCACGTGTCGACGTATCATAGGCGCCCTCTGACCAATGAGTGGATGACATCTGTCCCCATTGGTCGGGGATGTTAATGGGTTATCGGATCCAAAACCCGACCCGGTAGCTTAACGGCGTTCTGTTACGGTGGATGCCACGTGTTGGTCACCCTTGACGAAAGCACTTCTGTGACGCGCGATTTATCGTCATGGAAGTGCACACTTCCGTGATGATAATTTTGGTAATGTCATGGAAAACTTCTACGACAACACAGGTATGACTATCTTGATTCTATCATAAAATCATCATGGATGTACATGCATGACAAAAAACATGACCTACTGTGACAAACACGTATCATCACATAAGTGTATTTTTTATAGTGTGACCTTCTACTTGACGGGTCGCGCATGAGGACAAACAACAAGATGATGCTCAATCACCTCCCTGGGATGTCGGATGCTTGCCATGCAAACACATCGACATTCGCCTGAAGGAAGGTGATGAGCGCGCCTTCCTATTTGCTGTCAAGGGAGGAGCTTATGGTGAAAGCCCCTCCTGTTCCATCCTCCTTGATGGACACCTTCTTGGTCTCTGGTGGTGCAGCTCTAGATTTTTTGCTCTTGCCGGTGGAGCTCTCTGGCACGTCCTCGATGCGAGCACAGCACTCCGAAGAGGTGCGCTTGCCAGAGTGGGTGCGAGAGACCTTGCCGGTCTTCTCCCCCCTGGGGCTTCAGCGGCAGGAGCAAGTGCCTTGGCGGCAGTCGCCGCGACTGCCTCCCGGTAGAGTTGTTCAACACAAATCAGCGCATCCTTCTTGTCAGAGGGGACGGTGATGATGGCCTTCGGCCCAGGCATCTTCAGTGTGTTGTAGGCATAATGCGATGCCGCCATGAACTTGGCTTGTGCTGGGCGGCCGAGGATCCCGTTGTAGGGCTAGGGGATCCCAGTTACATCGAAAACGATCCTCTCCGTCCTGTAGTTCAACTCGCCTCCAAACGTCACGGGCAGCGTGACCTTTCCCTTCGGCTGGCTCCTTCCCGTGTTGACCCCTTGAAATGTGCCCATCTCTTCAAGGTTTCCATCAGGAATCTACAGCCTTTTGATCACAACAGGCGAGATCAAGTTCAGACCGGCCCCGCCGTCAACTAGCATCTTTGTCACCTTGAGGTTGCATATTGTTGCCGAAACCAACAATGGCAGGTGACGAGGATACGTACCTAGGGTAGGGTAACTTATCATACCTGAGGTACCCAATCAAGGACATGACTCCTACAATGAAAGACATTCTAAGAAGTATCAACATTTCAGTCGACCTGGTCAGCCCAGTCGACGGACACGAGCATACTCGACCAGAAGCACAAGCAGTCGACCATGAAGACAGCCACTCGACTATAAGAAGACCTAAAGGCACTGCCTACAAACGGTCATCTCATAAGTAGCTTTTATGGCCTTCATGGTCCTTTATTACAGGCGTTACCAGTAACCCCCTCTCTTTATGTACATTAAACTCCTTGTAACGTGGGCTGGCTGGGGTCCTGGCGAACTCTATATAAGCCACCCCCCTCCACTAGGACAGGGGTTCGCAACTTTGTAACACACACACACATAATCCAGTCGACTGCCTCCGGGCTCCGAGACGTAGGGCTGTTACTTCCTCAGAGAAGGGCCCGAACTCGTAAAACTCCTTGCGCATACAACTACTCCATAGCTAGGATCTTTCCTCTCATACTTACCCCCCATTCTTACTGTCAGACTTAGAACCACGACAGTTGGCGCCCACCGTGGGGCAGGTTTTCTAGCGATTTGTTGGAGGAGTTGGGATTCTTTCACCCCACATCATGTTTTCGAGCGGAGTCATGGTCGAGAGCCGCGAGATCCGTCTCGGCGCTCTCTCCTTCATCGTTGACAACTCTGCTTGGCTGCAGGAGGCTCCACTCGACGTGGACGCGCTTCCCGCCCGCGGAGCCACGCATTTTCGCGCATGCGTCCGCGGCGTCCTCCTGCGGCAACCGTCGACCCAGTACGGGTCGGCATTCGTTTCGCCAACGTCGTCATCAGTTTCCCACCGGCGCAAGCGCACCGGTCGGTCGAGACTCCAGCGGTGGGTGAAGCACGCACTGGCCCGCCAGTCGGCCATCCCCCAAGTCGCGGCAATCGAGCCCGACGAGTCACTCTATGGCCTGTTCGACTGGCTCCGTAGAGACTGCGTCCGAGTGCGACAGCAGTGATCCAGCGGCGGAAGTACTAATGGTCGACGGACCACGTAGTCCCCCCGGATTCCCCCACATCGAAGAGGTTGCCGCAGGGGGGATTCCGGTGCGGGGCCACGAAGAGTACAGGCCCGAGCCCCTTACCTCAGTGCAGAGGGAGGAACTCCGTCGCCGGAACATGGATGCCCTTCACACTCCTATCGTTGGAGAAACCCCTGAGGCACGAGCCCTGGAGGAGGTGCGCTTGGCCAACTTGGCTGAACGTACTCGACTGGAGAATCTCCAGAGAGCACTCGACGAGCGCGCACGACTGCCCGTTCCCGAGTCCAGTCGTCGTCGCCTCTTCCAGCCGCCGACCCAGGTATACCGTACCCCGATTCAGAATTTGGCAGCTGCGGCTCGCATAGCGGAGTCGATCCAGCCTTCACAGTCAGAGGCAGGGAGAGGTCTGTTGCAGATCAGAGATTTGCTCCGTGCAGCAGGTGACCAGAATTCAGCCGTATCTCAGTCGCGCAATAGGATTCACAGTCGATCCGTCGCTGCGAATTCCGTTCAGTCGGCTCATAGTCCAAGGTCGCTCCCGAGGCGTGAAGGACACAGAGGCCGGCACGAGGATCAATACCAAGGGCACGAGCGATATGAGTACCGATTCGATCGCAACAATCAACGTCGAGTGCCTTCTCCTGCCCCAAAAGCGGGGTCGTACGTTCCTCGACGGCAAGAGGACAGACGCCAGTTCAGTACTGGGCGAAGGGTCCCAGTCGACCCCAGGGAACCAGGCTTTGATGCGAGATCCATCATCGTTCAAGGTCTGGTCGACCGGAATAGAGCTCACCGAGAAGACCGTGACAGAGGCGCGCCGTCCAGCAGCAGAGTTCACGTCTCAGGTCCCGAGTGTTTCAGCAGAGCAATCAGAGCTGCAGTGATTCCTCCCAACTTCAGGTTGGCGACTGGAGTCAGCAAGTTCACCGGAGAGTCCAAGCCGGACACATGGCTCGAGGATTATCGAGTGGATGTTCAGATCAGAGGCAGCAATGACGAGGTGGCCATGAAGCATTTGCCCCTCATGTTGGAAGGATCAGCCAGAGCGTGGTTGAATCAGTTGGCTCCCAGCTGTATTTATACTTGGGAAGATCTAGCCCAGGTGTTTGTCAGGACATTCGAAGGGACTTGCAAGCGACCGGCAGGGTTGACAGAATTGCAGTCATGTGTTCAGAAGTCGAGTGAAACCCTGAGGGATTATATCCAAAGGTGGATCACTCTGAATCACACGGTCGAGAATGTGTCCGATCATCAGGCAGTTTGCGCCTTCAAGGAAGGCGTCAGAAACAGGGAGTTAAGTTTGAAGTTCGATCGAACCGGGGATATGACCCTGAGTCGAATGATGGAAATCGCCACCAAGTACGCGAACGGAGAAGAGGAAGATAGACTCCGGAGTGGCAAGTATAAGGCAGCCGCTAATGAGGCCGGCGGAGGACACTCCAGTCGGAAGCAGAAGCGCAAGGCCGAGCCAGTCGCCCCCGGGGAAGCCTTAGCTGTGACCCCAGGGAAGTTTAAGGGGAAACCCAAAGGTCCTTGGAACCCCAAGAAAGTGAAAGACCAGGACGGGAACGATGTGATGGACTTACCATGCCACATTCACACGAAGAAAGATGAAGAGGGAAATCTCATTTACCCTAAGCATACCACTCGACAATGTCGACTCCTGATGCAACAGTTCCAAGGGAAGAAGGCCAAGGACAAAGAGAAAGAGTCAGACAAAGTTGAAGACAGGGAAGACAGCGGTGAAGAATACCCCCAAGTCAATTCCACTCTGATGATTTTCGCTGATGTCGAAAGTAAGAGTCGACTGAAGGTCATCAATCGCGAAGTAAACATGGTCGCTCCGGTGACACCCCATTACCTGAAGTGGTCCCAGACCGCCATCACCTTCGACCAGTCCGATCATCCGACTCATATTGCCACCCCAGGGAGGCAAGCGTTGGTGGTCGACCCAATTATTGAAGGCACTCGACTGACCAAGGTTCTGATGGACGGCGGCAGTGGGCTAAACTTGTTGTATGCAGAGACGTTGAAGGGGATGGGCATTTCGATGTCCCGACTCAGCCCCAGCAACATGAGCTTCCACGGAGTCATTCCTGGGAAGAAAGCTGAGTCACTCGGTCAAATCACTCTCGACGTCGTCTTTGGTGACTCGAAGAATATCCGGAAAGAAAAGTTAACCTTTGAGGTCGTGGATTTTCAGAGTGCGTACCACGCCATTCTTGGGAGGCCAGCCTATGCTCATTTCATGGCTCGACCATGCTACGTATACCTCAAGCTGAAGATGCCTGGCCCCAAAGGTGTAATCACCATCGTTGGCAATCGGAAGAAGGCAGAGGAGTGCTTCCAGAAAGGCGCCAAAATTGCTGATGCTCAGATGGCCAAGATAGAGATACAAGAGTACCAGAAGACTGCGGATCCGAGTGAGTTGTTACGAGCCAAGAAGCCCGCCATGGAGTCAGCATTTCAGTCGACTGGTGAGACCAAGCAAGTCCACATCCACCCGACCGATCCAAATGCGGCTCCAACCAACATCTCCACTACACTCGACTCCAAATAGGAA
The DNA here is from genome assembly GCA_032464435.1 of Aegilops umbellulata. Classification (NCBI taxonomy): domain Eukaryota; kingdom Viridiplantae; phylum Streptophyta; class Magnoliopsida; order Poales; family Poaceae; genus Aegilops; species Aegilops umbellulata. The sequence goes on from CP136059.1 coordinate 7,064,287, forward strand.
GAAGCGCTCGTCCAGTTCCTTTGTGAGAACTGGGACATCTTTGCATGGAAGCCTGCTGACATGCCAGGTGTGCCCAGGGGACTGGCTGAGCACCGCCTTCGAGTCGACCCAAAGGTCAAACCAGTCAAGGAGCATCTCCGACGGTCCGCCGTTCAGAAGAGAAAGGACATTGGCGAAGAAGTGGCCCGACTCCTAGCAGCAGAATTCATTCGCGAGATCTACCACTCCGAGTGGCTCGCCAATGTTGTAATGGTCCCTAAGAAGGACAAATCGTTGCGCATGTGCATCGATTTTAAGCATATCAATCGGGCCTGCCCGAAAGATCATTTTCCTCTTCCTCGCATCGACCAAATAGTCGACTCGACTGCAGGATGCGAGAGGTTATCTTTTTTAGATGCTTACTCTGGATACCATCAGATCCGTCTGTATGGACCCGATGAAATAAAAACAGCCTTCATCACCCCATTTGGGTGTTTCTGCTATGTTACCATGCCTTTCGGTCTCAAGAACGCCGGAGCTACATTCATGAGAATGATTCAGAAGTGCCTAATCACTCAAATCAGTCGGAATGTAGAAGCATACATGGATGACATAGTGGTCAAGTCACGAAAAGGTTCCGACCTGCTGACTGACCTAGCTGAAACTTTTGCCAATCTCAGGAATTATGATATCAAGCTCAATCCGTTGAAGTGCACATTTGGAGTCCCTGGAGGAAAGTTACTCGGTTTTCTTGTTTCCGAACGAGGAATCGACGCTAACCCCGAAAAAGTTGGCACCATACTCCGGATGAAACGCCCCGTGCGTGTGCACGATGTCCAGAAACTTGCTGGATGCTTGGCCGCTTTAAGTCGATTCATCTCCAGGCTCGGTGAAAAGGCGCTGCCTCTTTACCGACTGATGAAGAAGTCAGACACGTTCGAATGGACTCCAGAAGCTGATGCAGCATTTGCAGAGCTAAAAGCTTTGCTCTCCACCCAGTCGGTGCTTGCTGCTCCTGTCAGCAAAGAGCCATTGTTGCTTTACATAGCAGCCATGGGACAAGTCGTTAGTACCGTTCTTACGGTCGAGCGGGAAGAGGAAGGAAAGACCTTCAAAGTTCAACGCCCAGTTTATTATCTCTCTGAAGTTCTGACCCCGTCGAAGCAAAGATATCCCCACTATCAGAAGCTTGTTTACGGGATTTACATGACCACGAAGAAGGTTGCTCCTTATTTCTCTGATCACTCTATCACAGTCGTTAGCGACGCTCCATTATCAGAGATTCTTCATAACAGAGATGCAACCGGTCGAGTGGCGAAATGGGCAATTGAACTTCTTCCTCTTGATATCAAGTTCGAGGCAAAGAAAGCTATTAAGTCCCAGGCAATAGCTGATTTCCTCGCCGAGTGGACCGAGCAGGAGCTTCCGACTCAAGTTCACTCGGAGCACTGGACTATGTTTTTCGATGGCTCCAAGATGCTGAACGGATCCGGTGCGGGGGTTGTACTGGTTTCCCCCTGAGGAGATAAGCTCAAGTATGTCCTCCAGATTCACTTTGATTCCTCCAACAATGAGGCAGAGTATGAAGCGCTTCTATACGGATTACGTATGGCCATTTCACTCGGCGTCCGTCGCCTCATGGTCTACGGCGACTCAGATCTGGTTGTTAATCAAGTGATGAAGGAGTGGGACGTCCGAAGCCCATCCATGACGGGATATTGCAGCGCAGTGAGGAAGCTGGAGAAACGATTCGAGGGGTTGGAGCTCCATCATATACCCCGACTGAAAAATCAAGCCGCAGATGATCTGGCGAAGATAGGGTCCAAAAGGGAGGCCATCCCTAAAGATGTGTGTTTGGAGCACATTCACACACCATCAGTGCAAGTAGATCCTTTCACAGAAGAGCCTCCACAACCAAAAAGCGCCTCTGACTCGACCGAAGTGGAGGTTCCAGCTGTGGTCGACCTGATTATGGAAGTTATGATCACCACTCCCGATTGGACAGTGCCGTACATTGCGTATATCATGAGAAAAGAGCTCCCAGAAGATGAAGAAGAGGCTCGACAGGTCGTCCGTCGATCCAAAGCCTTTACAGTAATCAAAGGGCAGCTATACAGAGAAAGCGCGACTGGAGTTGGTCAGAAGTGCATCACACCTGAAGAAGGATAGATAATTCTCGAGGACATCCACTCGGGGACCTGTGGCCATCATGCGTCCTCTCGGACCATCGTGGCCAAAGCATACCGAGCGGGTTTTTACTGGCCAAAGGCGAACGAAATGGCAAAGGATATAGTCGACAAGTGCGAGGGGTGCCAGTTTTATTCCAACATGTCTCACAAGCCCGCCTCCGCCTTGAAGACCATTCCACTCGTCTGGCCTTTCGCTGTCTGGGGTCTAGACATGATCGGACCACTGAGAACTGGTAGGAGTGGCTTCACCCACTTGTTGGTTGCAGTCGACAAGTTCACGAAGTGGATAGAAGCCAAACCCATAAAGGACCTCGACGCAAGCACTGCCATCAGTTTTATCAGGGGATTGATATTCAGATATGGAGTTCCGCACAGCATCATCACGGATAATGGATCAAACTTTGATAATGACAGATTCAAAGCCTTCTGCGCCTCTCAGGGCACTTGAGTCGACTACGCTTCAGTTGCTCATCCTCAGTCGAATGGACAGGCCGAACGCGCGAATGGCCTCATCCTCAAAGGACTAAAACCCCGACTGATGCGTGATCTCAAACACGCAGCAGGCGCCTGGGTCGACGAACTTCCGTCAGTTCTATGGGGGTTGAGGACCACCCCTAACCGGTCGACTGGAAGAACACCATTCTTTCTGGTCTATGGAGCCGAAGCGGTTTTGCCGAGCGACCTGCTCCACAACGCGCCTCGAGTCGAGTTATATTCCGAAGCAGAAGCAGAACAGGCCCGGCAAGATGCAGTCGACCTCTTAGAGGAGGAAAGAGAGATGGCTCTAATCCGCTCGACCATCTACCAGCAAGAGTTGCGTCGGTTCTACGCCAGAAATGTGATGGGTCGAGCCTTTCAGGAAGGAGATTTGGTCCTCCGCGTGGATCAGCAAAAACCTCACAAACTTGCCCCGACCTGGGAAGGCCCCTTCATCATCACCAAAGTCCTGCACAACGGAGCGTATCACCTCTACAACATCGATCGACGGATCGACGAGCCTCGAGCATGGAACGCGGACCTGCTCCGTCCTTTTTACACTTAAAAACTCACTCGACTGAGATGTAATAAAAGTACCTCTGTAGTTCTTTTGTTTCAAGCAAAAGACTGCTATTTCTTTTTCTGCTTGTTTAAATTTCCCCCAGTGGGTGACTTAGCGGCGAATCCGCTTCGCCTAAGTTTTCAGGAAATCCTACCGAGTGGAGAGTAAGTCTCCCACTCGGGGGCTTAGCTGCGAATCCGTTTCGCCTAAGAAATTAAAATCCTACCGAGTGGAGAGCCAGCCTCCCACTCGGGGGCTTAGCTGCGAATCCGTTTCGCCTAAGAAATTAAAATCCTACCGAGTGGAGAGCCAGCCTCCCACTCGGGGGCTTAGCTGCAGTCCAAGTACTCGCCTAAGTTTGAAAAAATCCGACCGAGTGGAGAGCAAACCTCCCACTCGGGGGCTTAGCTGCAGTCCAAGCACTCGCCTAAGTAATTGAAATCCTACTGAGTGGAGAGCAAACCTCCCACTCGGGGGCTTAGCTGCAGTCCAAGCACTTGCCTAAGTAATTGAAATCCTACCGAGTGGAGAGCGAACCTCCCACTCGGGGGCTTAGCTGCAGTCCAAGCACTCGCCTAAGTAATTGAAATCCTACCGAGTGGAGAGCGAACCTCCCACTCGGGGGCTTAGCTGCAGTCCAAGTACTCGCCTAAGTTTGAAAAAATCCTACCGAGTGGAGAGCAAACCTCCCACTCGGGGGCTTAGCTGCAGTCCAAGCACTCGCCTAAGTAATTGAAATCCTACCGAGTGGAGAGCAAACCTCCCACTCGGGGGCTTAGCTGCAGTCCAAGCACTCGCCTAAGTAATTGAAATCCTACCGAGTGGAGAGCGAACCTCCCACTCGGGGGCTTAGCTGCAGTCCAAGCACTCGCCTAAGTAATTGAAATCCTACCGAGTGGAGAGCGAACCTCCCACTCGGGGGCTTAGCTGCAGTCCAAGCACTCGCCTAAGTAATTGAAATCCTACCGAGTGGAGAGCAAACCTCCCACTCGGGGGCTTAGCTGCAGTCCAAGCGCTCGCCTAAGTAATTGAAATCCTACCGAGTGGAGAGCAAACCTCCCACTCGGGGGCTTAGCTGCAGTCCAAGCACTCGCCTAAGTAATTGAAATCCTACCGAGTGGAGAGCAAACCTCCCACTCGAGGGCTTAGCTGCAGTCCAAGCACTCGCCTAAGTAATTGAAATCCTACCGAGTGGAGAGCAAACCTCCCACTCGGGGGCTTAGCTGCAGTCCAAGCACTCGCCTAAGTAATTGAAATCCTACCGAGTGGAGAGCGAACCTCCCACTCGGGGGCTTAGCTGCAGTCCAAGCACTCGCCTAAGTAATTGGAATCCTACCGAGTGGAGAGCAAACCTCCCACTCGGGGACTTAGCTGCAGCCCAGTGCTCGCCTAAGCCATTTTGACAGACACCATCGCGGCGATGAGCATCGTGCAAACCAGGCAGCCTCTGAGGGAACAACGAATAGCAGCCTCTGAGGGAACAACGAATAGTAGATCGGCGGATCAAGTCACGAAGACATTCAACGTTGAGCCATGTTCGGATAAAATCAAAAGATCCTAGATCGCAAATAAAAGTACTCGAGCTGAGAGCCCGACGGAGTTTATCAAATACATAAACCACTCGGCATCCCGAGGCAAATTTAAGGTAAAGCACAGCAGTTTTTTACTCTTCTGGCGGAGGGCTTGATGGCGCAACGAATTCGTCCAAGTCGATCCCGTCTGAGATTCGAGTGGCAGCAGCGATGAAGGTCTCCATGAAATCCTGAAAATTATGCTTCCTGGTATTGGCAACCTGGAGAGCGGCCAGCTTCTCCTCTCGCGCCTCCTTGCAGTGGACACGAACCAGTGACAGAGCCACATCAGCACCGCACCTAGCAGAAGACTTTTTCCATTCTCGCACTCGACCTGGAACATCACTTAGTCGAGTGACCAAGGATTCAAGGTCGTTCTGAAGGGTCTCTTTGGGCCAGAGTGCGGAGTCGATCCGCGACACAGCAGCTTTCAGTCGAGCCAGGTAGTCCACCACACCAGCGATACGGGATTCCAACCGGAGGACATTCATGGCCACTTCATCCTTCACAGGAGAATTGATAGGGTCCAGACGGGTCTCCACTCGACTGGTCTCTTCCTCAAAATTCCGGCAGAATTCTGAAAGAAGTTTCGACAGAGCAAAACTGTAACCAAATGGTGAGTCGACAACAACAAGATTAATCGCACAAAGGGGGTTACCTTCAAGCATGAGGTATAGCTTCTTGGCAAGACCCCCAAGATAATCCTCCAAGTCCTTGTGCTTCCCCGCCAGCTGGCCGATCTTGTCGTTCAGAGTACTCTTGTCAGTCTTTAGTCGACTCGCTTCCCTATTGGCCGCGTCAAGAGCAGACTTCAGCCTAGCGTTCTCGTTCTCAAGATGGCTGACTGAAGCAAGTTTCTCTTCAGCGAGCTTTAACTTCTCCGCAGCTGCCTTTTGCGCCTCCGCAAGGTCAAGATCTTTCTTCTTCAGGGCCTTCTCTAGTTCGTCTGCAAAGCAACAACAGAAACAGAGTTCAGAACGGGCAGAGAAACAGAGATAGACGTCGAGCCTCACCAGCCATACCTTTTGCTTCATCCTTCGCCTTCTGCACATTTTCCTGAGCAAACTGTAAATCAAGATTAAGCTGGATCTGCTTATCCTTCAGATCAGCGAGCTGAGCAACAAGCTCACAAGACTTCTGCAAAGAGTCAATCGACAAAGGGTATCAAAGACAAGTTACTCCCGAGTGACTGAAAGAAAGAGCACAACACTTCTAAGACTACAGCCGAATCAAAACATTCGACAGTAGCCTCGGGGACTACACCCAGTGGGTGCACTCAGCGTGCCCCCACCGGTTTTCCTTGATTTCCACTCGACCCAATCCGATCAGTCGAGTGAGGAAGTTTGAAAGCATAAAGACCGCAGTCGACTGCCAGCAGTCGACCGTGGCCTCGGGGACTACACCCAGTGGGTGCACTCAGCGTGCCCCCACCGGTTTTCCTTGATTTCCACTCGACCCAATCCGATCAGTCGAGTGAGGAAGTTTGAAAGCATAAAGACCGCAGTCGACTGCTAGCAGTCGACCGTGGCCTTGGGGACTACACCCAGTCAGTGGGTGCACTCAGCGTGCCCCCACCGGTTTTCCTTGATTTCCACTCGACCCAATCCGATCAGTCGAGTGAGGAAGTTTGAAAGCATAAAGACCGCAGTCGACTGCCAGCAGTCGACCGTGGCCTCGGGGACTACACCCAGTGGGTGCACTCAGCGTGCCCCCACCGGTTTTCCTTGATTTCCACTCGACCCAATCCGATCAGTCGAGTGAGGAAGTTTGAAAGCATAAAGACCGCAGTCGACTGCCAGCAGTCGACCGTGGCCTTGGGGACTACACCCAGTGGGTGCACTCAGCGTGCCCCCACCAATGAAAAAATTTCAGATCAACAGCACCCAGTGGGTGTACAACGCAAGTGAAGACCAACTAACCTGGACGTTCTGCTGCAACGCCGAGCTAATGTCATAGGCCGCTTGACTGGCATCCCGAGCCGCTTTGGTCTGCTCCATCACGAGCCCCGCCTGACGTATAGCCTCCTTAACAGCACTCACTTGATCCTCCGGGGTCTGGTAGGCGGCGAAGAACGAGGGCGGGTCGACTAGTGGGGGAGCAGTCGACGACGAAGGCCGGACAGTCGTCAGTGGTTCAGCAAAAGTCACAGTAGTCCGGGCGGTGTTGTCACCCCCTTGGACCACCGCCTCAGCAGTCGACGCGGTCTGAGGAGCCTTGTCGACCGGGGCCCTCCGGCCTCTCCTCCTAAAAGGCCTGAGCGGCACTTCCGCCTCCTCCTCATCATCCGGAAGGTCAATAATGTTGGTCGGAGCTACAAAAGTTCAGAAATGAATATCCAATCGACTCAGCAGTTAAACAGTCGGATCGTGTCAAAGATTATACCTAAGTTGGAAGTGACGGCGTCCTCCATCATCTCATCGACATTCTGGATGGAAGTCTCGGAAGTAGCGGCGCTGCACGATTCCAAGCAAATGATTTGAAAGTGAATCGACTAAGAATCCGTTCTAGTCGACTCAAGAAAGATAAAAATAGTCACTTACCCAGAGATGACAGGGATGGCGACCCTGATCTTGGGCAAGGCCTTGGGTGGCTTGGTCGGGATGGCTCTGGGCTGCTTGGGTGCCTTCTCAGTTGGGGCCGGCGACGCGGTCCGAGGGCGCTTGGATGACTGGCCCACCGGAGCACTCGACTGACTGCGCTCCACGGCGGGATCCTGAGCGTTCTTGGAGCGTCTCTCGCGTCGAGGAAGGTCGACCTCCACCTCTTCATCTTCATCACCCGAGTCGTCGCTGGCCTCCTCCTCTACGTCACCATCAGATTCCCACTCCTCGACTTCACCTCCATCCTCACTTCCTTTGCCTCCACTCCCTCCTCCTTCAGATACTTGCTCCTGGTTCCCATTCGGCATCGAATACATGTCGTTGATCTCCTGCAAGACAACGGACAGAGCAAAGATCAGTCGACTTATCGCAAGCCAGTTACTAGACGGAGTGAAAATTTCAGTCGGAAGAAGTAAAACGTACCTTGTCTGTCTCCATCATCCCATCAAGCGGAGCAATCCTCCTAGAACCCTTGGGGTTGTCCTTATTCCCGGTCATGCTGGTCAGCCAGCTCTCCAGTACAGAAGCCTCGACCGCCTCCGGGTGGATCCGAGTGGAGTCGTCGGACCCGGAATACAACCACATCGAGTGATCCCGAGCCTGGAGAGGTTGGATTCGTCGCTGGAGGAAGACTTCGAGCAAGTCCATGCCGGTCACGCCTTCCCGAACCAACTCAACCACTCGACTGACTAATACCTTCACATGAGCCTTCTCCTCTGGAACCACTTTCAAAGAAGCGGGTTTCTGCACTCGGTCCAAGGTAAAAGGAGGAAGGCCGGTCGAGTGGCCAGGGGTCGGCTGGTCCTTGTAGTAGAACCAAGTCGACTGCCACCCGCGCACGGAATCGGGAAGCGTCATGGGAGGAAAACAACTCTTACCCCTCGCCTGGATCCCGAGGCCCCCGCACATCTGGATCACCTGCGTCCTTTCCCCGTCCGGGTTGAGCCTTTTAACCGACTGGGATCGGCAAGTGAAGATATGCTTGAAGAGGCCCCAGTGAGGTCGACAGCCTAAGAAACACTCACACAGAGACACGAACGCAGCAAGATAGACTATGGAGTTGGGCGTGAAATGGTGGAGCTGCGCTCCGAAGAAGTTCAGAAAGGCCCTAAAAAAAGGAACCGGGGGCAGGGAAAACCCTCGGTCGACATGGGTGGCTATCAGGACGCACTCACCCTCGCGAGGTTTCGGCTCCGTCTCCTCCCCAGGGAGGCGAGCAGCCTTGTAGGGAATGAGTCCCCCCTCCACCATGTCGTAGATATCCGCTTGAGTAAGGATGGAGGGCATCCAATCCCCCTGTAACCAGCCGGACGGCAGAGCGGCCCGCGAGGACGACCCGCCTCGGCCAGATTTCTTCCCCTTACCCTTTGCCGCGGCCTTCTTCGCGCGTTCCGCCGCCGCCGTCTTGTCCTTCCCCATTGTCTCGAACGAGGTCTTGGCCGAGCGGCGGTGTCGAGATTGCAGCGAAGAGCGAGGCGGAGGCTTACGGAGGAAGGGAGAAGAAAAACAAGGGCGCTCAGTGAAAAAAAATCGGAATCATTACCTTATATAAGGCCACACCCGAGTGGCTGATCAGTGGGCCTGCGCCCCCCAGTCAAATCCCGCAGCAGGCGCGCGCGCAGTACGTGGCGAAAAAGGTGGCGCGGAGATCGAGGCGCCCTTGCCTTATCCAGCCGATTCGCGCGATTTTCTCCGTCCGGTGCGCTTCCCAATTTTCAAATCCCGCAAGATCCGCGATCGACAGGACGGTTTGTCAGACGAAAAGATCCGTTTCCTTAAGTCTCCCAAGAGACTCGTCACGTAAACACACTCGACGGTAATATGAAACCACTCGACGGACATCTGAATGGATCAAGGCAACTGAAGAATGGGTTCCCACCGTAACTTCCATTTATCCAAAGACAGATGCAACCGAAGCATGGAGGTTGAGTCGGAAGCATAGGCTCGGCCCCATTCTCACTTAACCCCTGACCCATTCGGGGGCTAATGACGAGGATACGTACCTAGGGTAGGGTAACTTATCATACCTGAGGTACCCAATCAAGGACATGACTCCTACAATGAAAGACATTCTAAGAAGTATCAACATTTCAGTCGACCTGGTCAGCCCAGTCGACGGACACGAGCGTACTCGACCAGAAGCACAAGCAGTCGACCATGAAGATAGCCACTCGACTATAAGAAGACCTAAAGGCACTGCCTACAAACGGTCATCTCATAAGTAGCTTTTATGGCCTTCATGGTCCTTTATTACAGGCGTTACCAGTAACCCCCTCTCTTTATGTACATTAAACTCCTTGTAACGTGGGCTGGCTGGGGTCCTGGCGAACTCTATATAAGCCACCCCCCTCCACTAGGACAGGGGTTCGCAACTTTGTAACACACACACACATAATCCAGTCGACTGCCTCCGGGCTCCGAGACGTAGGGCTGTTACTTCCTCAGAGAAGGGCCCGAACTTGTAAAACTCCCTGCGCATACAACTACTCCATAGCTAGGATCTTGCCTCTCATACGGCACTAGCTGCAGCTGCTCCGGGTTTCGCTCGCGTTGCGGCTCTGTTCTTGCTGTCGGTCGCGCTGCTGTACTGCTCCTGCTTTCGTTCATGCTGCTGCTCTGTTCTTGCTCTCGCTTGTGCTGCTGCTGCACGACCTCCGGCAGCTACAGGAGTTGTTGCTTTAGCACTCGCTCGCGGTGCTACTGCACGACTTGCTCTCTGCTAGTGTGTTCCGTGCTCGAGCATCTGCTGATTTAGATCACTGCTTCTCAGCTACTAGTGCTCGAACGCCCTAAACATCTATTGCAATGCTCTGTTACTCGTTCAATCAGTTTCGCTAGTAAAATTCAGTTTCGACTGTGAAGTTCATTTTCTTCAGTTAAGTTCAGAGTGAACAACACTTGCAGCATCTGTCAGAGCGGCCGTGGCGCGGCTGATGCGTTTTACATCTAGCACTTTTTGGTGATGTATTTTACATCATCTGTTGCAGATGATATTAGGGTCCCACTTCAGATTAACATTGTCTGTCTTGTCATGCTTCAGCCTCATCGCCGTACACCTTAGCGGAGCTGCTCCAACGACAGAACCGTCCATCACAGTGGAGCAGTACCCTTGGCGCCGTTTCCAGAGGCCTCGGATCTTCTTCCCCGCCTCCGACAGTCACACCAGCATCTTCACCATCCTCCACGTCCAACCCAATGATGCTGAGGTCCACAAGGCTATGCCAAAGAGGTTGTACACTCGTCGCATCACTTTGTTTCTTCATTCCTCTGTTCTTCCAATTCATGTGAGCCAAACACCCAGGTTGATTGAAATCCTATGTTTCCAAATCCTCTGTTTTGCACGTGCATTCCTATCCTATTCCTGTGTTTTTCCTGTCCCTGTGTTCATAGAATCCTCCAATTCTAAGGATCCCTTACAGATTTACTTAATTTTCAGACAGGCATCAAAGAAAACTCCGTGTGTTATGTCCTGCTCCTGCCGTGCCGTCATCCACCCCACCTGAGGTGCACCATCGACAGAAGCGTTCATTACAGCAGAGATCCCCCCTACGGACTACCTTTCGCCGCCTCAGATCATCTTCCCCGTTGCCGGCACCCACGCCAACTGCATTACCATCATCGACTGAGCAGATGAACCTGAGGACTACACAGTTCCCGAAGAGAGGTCGCAGTCTTCGTGTTTGCTTACGTTATACATCCGTTATTATTACCTGCTACTTTATTGTTCAATCTTGAGTTTTGAATTTCCCATAGGTCTCATATCGAGCCAGTAACAAATAGTATCTGTCTACTATCTGGTTCATCTGGGGTCTTCTATGTGGTTCATGTTGGGTGGGCAACAAACAATAGATGATCCATTGTCTATCTTTTTAAACTGAAGCTATAATCTACCTGCTATCATTCGTTTTGGATCCATCCACTCGTTTGCTACCATCAGTCTTGATTTTTGCATGCACCCCTTGGGCCTTACAAAATCTAACTATTTTTTATTATGCATGTCAGATATTGTACACAATCGTACTGAACATGTAGAGAAAAAGAGAAGACCGTTGCGTGCGAATATAGTGTCATGCAGATGCCGCTCCATGGTGGGCGAAGTGCCCCCCCTCCTGCATTTCTAGGTTATATTCCAGAGGAAGATAACTGTTCAGATGGAGATTCATAAGGAGCCGACCACGCCTGTTTACCACCTGAGGTGTTTGCTCTAACCTGGCATGCTGATGTTGGTCATATCATGCATATGGCGCCTTGCATTGCTTACATTATACATCTTATATGTCATCAGCTTAGTTTAGATTTGCTTTGTGTGAATGCCACATGTTTGGTATCTAATATCATACTCCTACCATTCCTAAATATTTATCTTTTTAGAGATTTCAACAAGTGACTACATACGGAACAAAATGAGTGAATCTACACTCTAAAAGATGTCTATATACATCCATATGCAGTAGTCCATTTGAAATCGCTAAAAAGACAAATATTTAGGAATGGAGGGAGTATATGGGAATTATACAATGCCATCTTCTGTAGCCAGGCATCATATACGTGAATCATGCAATGCCATCCTGTTAATCCAGTCATCGTATATGTGAATTGTATCATGCCATATTTTTTCCCATAATGTATTCCATTTGTCAACAATGTTTATACATTCATCTACTCTTCATGTGCATCAGCCATTTGAGTTGGTCATGGGAAAATTTGGAGTGAAAACAAGGTCTTCTGAGCAGTCAGTGCTACCTGTCGATGCAGATTTCTTGCTGGTTACAGATAGCTCCTCAGAGGAGGATTCAGAGAGAGATGACCAGTCGTATTCCCCCCCCCCCCGAGGTGCATGCTCTAACTTGGCTGGGTTATATTGCTCATATCATGCATATGGTGTGTTGCATTGCCATGCCATCTGCTTAGATTAGACATGCTTTGTGTGAATGCCTCCTGTTTGCTTTCTATATCAGATATGTGAATTATGCAGTGCCATGTTTTTCAGCCGGTCATCATATATGTGAATTATGCACCGCCATGGAACCAAGCATCATATATGTGAATTATCTCATGCCGTCTTTTTTTTCATTACGTATTCCATTTGTCGACAATCTGTGTATATTGAATTACTCTTCATGTGTATCAGCCATTTGAGCCGGTTATGGAAAAATCTGGAGTGAAAACAAGGTCTTCAGAGCAGGCAATGGTACCTGTTGAAGCATATATCTCGATGGTTACAAGGAGCTCCTCAGAGGAGGATTCAGAGACAGATGACCAGTCCTATATCCCACCGCAGGTGTATGCTCTAAGTTGCAATGTTTATTTCTCATATGATGCATATGGTGTCTTGCATTGCTTAGTTTAGACATCATATGCACAATATTGAATTCTATCTGCTTAGTTTAGAGATCATACGTGTGAGTGCCAGCTGCTTAGTATATGAATCAATTATGTCAATTATATCATGCCATCCTGTATACTTAGACAACATGTATGTGAATTATTTCATCCCAACCTATTTTAGAAAGACATCATATAGTTTTCTCATGTCATCCTGTTTAGGTACTCATCATATGTTGAATTATGCCATTATATCCTATTAAGTTATCCATCATATATCTCAAACTGTGTCATACTATCATGTTTAGTTAGGCATCGTATATGTGAAATTGGGTCATGCTGTCCTGTTTGGTTAGACAACATATATGTGAATTACCACATCTGTCTATCATACAATGTATGTACGTTCAATTTCTTTTCTTGTTTATCAGCCATTTGAATTGGAGAGGGTGATGGCAGTATCTAAGGGAGCAAAAACCCGTTCTTCACAAGAGACAGTGCTACCCGTCAATGCAGATAGAACCATGGTTGTACTGGCCCACAAACTAGCCCCACCACACATAATCGAGACTCTTCCAGATTGCACACTTACACCGTTGGGCAGAGAACCAGCTACAACCCATCTAACCGCAACCCCAGCGGATAGTAACCCACTTATAGTTGACAAAGCACCAGGTCCACCATAGAGTACCCCTAGACGAGCAGTTTGTAAAGCTACTGTAGTGCCCAAAGCACGAAGACCACCACAGCTAACCCAAACTCCACATTTAAAGCAGAAGAGCAACTGTTCTCAGGTCAGATTCCGTAGCTATGGTCCATACTCCTTTGCTATTGCATCACTGCATTTACTCATACCAACTACTTTCGAATTTGAAGGATCCTATTGTAACTCCAATGGCGCAACAGGTATGTTTTAGACCTATTTCTTTAACTGGATTTCTGTTCTAACTTCTTGCTCTATGTTGATTTCAGTTTAAGTTGTATAAACAGTTATGTTCTCATGTGATGCACATTACAAGTGCTGCCAATGTTGTGTAGTTTCTCACACTTATATTCTGTCTATGCTGTTGTGTCTTAAAAATATATGAGTTGAACTGTGTCTCTATCTTGACTAAGGAACATAAACTAGAATGATATGGACAATACAGTGACCATAGTACATAGATATATGTTTGTTTCATGTTGTTATCCTGTCCACCTTACTACTGAACCGGTTTACCAAAATGAGTTTCGTATACTACAAGCTAAACCTGTGATGTGTCTGCTTGTTTCTCTTGTAGTATGCAAACATAATATTGGAGAAGAGCACCCCACTATAGAATGGTAGAGAAAGTAATGCAGATAAGGATCAAGATAGTGAGACAACCCTGTTGGTCTCCAAGAAAGGTGATAAAAACGATCTTGTAGACAGTGAGAAAACCCCACAGTCCTGCGTTGATGTAGTGTTCGAGTTACTGGCCAGTACCGCTGGCACAAGCTCTTCGAACTCGTTGCCTGAATCACTTCGGCTTCTTCAGTCTCAGCTACAAGCTGAAAGGCATCAGTCAGCTATGCTGTGGCAAGAAGCAGAAGGACTAAGGAAGTCCCTGCAGAATTCAGATGCGTACTTTCTTGTGCAACAACAAGCGCTGGAGGATTTAAGCGCCAAACAAGAGAAAGTTAATAAGCTTGCTAAGCATCTTGCCAGCGTTTATATGCTGCTTTGTTCCCTATATTTGCACTGGTGGCAAACTTTGATGCCTAGTGGATGTAATATGTGTAATAGCCGTGATAGCCTAGCATAAGTTGCTTGCTTATTTATTTCCTTGTTGTCTTGTTTATTTGTTTTCTTGTAGTCAGTGTAGTTCTTTTTCCGCGGTTTGCTAGTGGCTGCAATAACCTATTTTTTAAAACTAGGCCACAATAACCATGGGCTAATATTTACTGTAGTGCCACTGGGCCTCCTATGGGCCGTAGAAATAATGGGCCTTCAACGGGCCGTAGAAACAGTAGGCCTTCTACGGGCCGTAGAAACAATGGGCCTTCTACGGGTCGTATCATCAATGGGCCTTGTATGGGCCGTATGATCGATTGGCCAAACATGGGCCAATAACAGACCCCATTATGGCCATAAACGGGCTAGAGTTGGAATTGTCCGTTCATGGGCCGACCATAACGGGGAATCGTTAATAGGCCGTATTTGATCGCTATGAAAACGGCCCAACGTATTAATGGACCACAAACGGGCTGACTGTAACCACGGGCTGAATTTGGCCTAGAAGCAGAAAATAACAGTAACAGGCCATAAGTAAACGAATCCTAGAAATGAGCCCAAGAATAAATTGCTATGAGAAGGCCGAAAGATAACATGGGATGGAAATGGCCCAACGGAATAACGGGCCGTTAATGGGTATAATGTGATACACCGTTCATTACGGGCCAGTTTCACCACGGGCCGTTAATGGGTGTAAAGTGATACACTGTTCATTACGGGTCAGTTTCACCACGGGCCGTTAATAGGCCAAGAGTTACATAGGGCCTCATATGGGCCGAAAGACGTCATGGGCCATACATGGGCCAGAAGTGAAAACAGGCTGTAATCATATTGGATGGCCCAGATGACGCTACTGGGCCTAATTCGGATAGGGCGTAATGGTCCTTGGGTTAGCGGGTTGTAAATGGGCTATATGCGAACAGGCCGTTAACAGGCTTTCCATGGGCCGGCCCGCCACCTTTTGACCAAGTAAAACTGGCCGGCCTTTTCACAGGAATGGGCCTCTGTTGGGCCGTGCCACGTGTCGACGTATCATAGGCGCCTTCTGACCAATGAGTGGATGACATCTGTCCCCATTGGTCGGGGATGTTAATGGGTTATCGGATCCAAAACCCGACCCGGTAGCTTAACGGCGTTCCGTTACGGTGGATGCCACGTGTTGGTCACCCTTGACGAAAGCACTTCTGTGACGCGCGATTTATCGTCATGGAAGTGCACACTTCCGTGATGATAATTTTGGTAATGTCATGGAACACTTCTACGACAATACAGGTATGACTATCTTGATTCTATCATAAAATCATCATGGATGTACATGCATGACAAAAAACATGACCTACTGTGACAAACACGTATCATCACATAAGTGTATTTTTTGTAGTGTGACCTTCTACTTGACGGGTCGCGCATGAGGACAAACAACAAGATGATGCTCAATCACCTCCCTGAGATGTCGGATGCTTGCCATGCAAACACATCGACATTCGCCTGAAGGAAGGTGATGAGCGCGCCTTCCTATTTGCTGTCAAGGGAGGAGGTTATGGTGAAAGCCCCTCCTGTTCCATCCTCCTTGATGGACACCTTCTTGGTCTCTGGTGGTGCAGCTCTAGATTTTTTGCTCTTGCCGGTGGAGCTCTCTGGCACGTCCTCGATGCGAGCACAGCACTCCAAAGAGGTGCGCTTGCCAGAGTGGGTGCGAGAGACCTTGCCGGTCTTCTCCCCCCTAGGGCTTCAGCGGCAGGAGCAAGTGCCTTGGCGGCAGTCGCCGCGACTGCCTCCCGGTAGAGTTGTTCAACGCAAATCAGCGCATCCTTCTTGTCAGAGGGGACGGTGATGATGGCCTTCGGCCCAGGCATCTTCAGTGTGTTGTAGGCATAATGCGATGCCGCCATGAACTTGGCTTGTGCTGGGCGGCCGAGGATCCCGTTGTAGGGCTAGGGGATCCCAGTTACATCGAAACGATCCTCTCCGTCCTGTAGTTCAACTCGCCTCCAAACGTCACGGGCAGCGTGACCTTTCCCTTCGGCTGGCTCCTTCCCGTGTTGACCCCTTGAAATGTGCCCATCTCTTCAAGGTTTCCATCAGGAATCTACAGCCTTTTGATCACAACAGGCGAGATCAAGTTCAGACCGGCCCCGCCGTCAACTAGCATCTTTGTCACCTTGAGGTTGCATATTGTTGCCGAAACCAACAATGGCAGGCATCTGACCGCAGTCGTGCAATCAGGGTGGTCCTCGGCGTCAAAAATGATAGGCGTGCTGGACCACTTCAGTGGCTTTTCAACATCGAGTGATGGTTCCGCTGCTGTGATCTCATGCTCCCACTGCTTGAGCTGGCGGTGAGAAGTGTGCAGCGAGGCGCCACCGTCGACGTGATACATCCATTTTCCATCATGCTTTTATATCGATATTTATTGCATTATGGTCTGTTATTTCACATTATGTCACAATACTTATGGCTATTCTATCTTATTTTACAAGGTATACATAAGGAGGGAGAATGTCGGCAGCTGGAATTCTGGGCTGGCAAAGGAGCAAATATTAGAGACCTATTCTGCGCAACTCAAAAAGTCCTGAAACTCCACAGAAGTGACTTTCAGAATATATATAAAATATCTAGTGGAAGAAGTTCACCAGAGGGGGGCCCACCTGGTCACGAGGGAGGGGGCGCGCCCCCCTACCTCGTGGGCCCCCTGTCGGCCCTCTGATGCCCATCTTCTGCTATATGAGGTCTTTCGTCGAGGAAAAATTCAAAAGCAACCTTTCGGGACGAGACTCCGCGTCCACGAGGCGGAACCTTGGCGGAACCAATCTAGGGCTCCGGCAGAGCTGTTCTGCTAGGGACTCTTCCCTCCGGGAGGAGGAAATCATCGCCATCGTCATCACCAACGCTCCTCTCATCGGGAGAGGGCAATCTCCATCAACATGTTAACCAGCACCATCTCATCTCAAAACCCTAGTTCATCTCTTGTATCCAATTCTTGTCTCTAAGTCCAAGATTGTTGCTAGTAGGGTGCTAGTAGGTTGCTAGTAGTGTTGATTACTCCTTGTAGTTGATGCTAGTTGGTTTATTTGGTGGAAGATCATATGTTCAGATCCTTTAGGCATATTATTACCCCTCTGATTATGAACTTGAATATGCTTTGTGAGTAGTTACGTTTGTTCCTGAGGACACGGGAGAAGTCTTGCTATTAGTAGTCATGTGAATTTGGTATTTGTTCGATATTTTCATGAGATGTATGTTGTCTAGCCTCTAGTGGTGTTATGTGAACGTCGACTACATAAGACTTCACCATTATTTGGGCCTAGAGGAAGGCATTGGGAAGTAATAAGTAGATGATGGGTTGCTAGAGTGACAGAAGCTTAAACCCTAGTTTATGCGTTGCTTCGTAAGGGGCTGATTTGGATCCACATGTTTCATGCTATGGTTAGGTTTACCTTAATACTTTTGTTGTAGTTGCGGATGCTTGCAATAGAGGTTAATCATAAGTGGGATGCTTGTTCAAGTAAGAACAGCACCCAAGCACCGGTCCACCCACATATCAAATTATCAAAGTACCGAACGCGAATCATATGAGCGTTATGAAAACTAGCTTGACGCTATTCCCATGTGTCCTCGGGAGCGCTTTTCCTTATATAAGAGTTTGTTCTGGCTTGTCCTTTGCTATAGAAAGGAATGGGCCACCTTGCTGCACTTTATTTACTTTTGTTACTTGTTGCTCGTTACAAATTATCCCATCACAAAACTATCTGTTACCACTTATTTCAGTACTTGCAGAGAATACCTTGCTGAAAACCGCTTATCATTTCCTTCTGCTCCTCGTTGGTTTCAACACTCTTACTTATCGAAAGGACTACGATAGATCCCCTATACTTGTGGGTCATCAAGACGAACATGGCCTCCGTAGCCTTCTTGTAGCAGCCCCGAGCGGGCCTCTCTTGCTGGTTATCCTTGCCGCGGCGACCCCCTTGGCCGCCACGCTTCTTGCCGGTTCCTTCGGCACCATCCTGACCCTTCTCCTTGTCCCACCTCTCATACTCAGCTTTTTGCTTCTCGGCAAGCAACTCAACTTGTCGGCAGTTCTGGAGGTCATGGCCCTTGGTGCGGTGGATCTTGCAGTATTGCTTGTCGGAGCCTCCTGGCTTGTCGGCAGCCGCCAAGGCCCGGCAAGCGACACACTCGGCAATTTCCTTTCCGGGGTCGTCTGCCTTGGCCTTCTTGGCAGCGCCGGTATCCTCGGATCCCTCGACGGCAAGCACTGTCTTTCCCTTGCACTTACTATTGTGGCGCCGACCCTTCTTCGTCGGGGTGGCTGTGTCTTCATCTGTGGAGTCAGTTTCCGCACCGGCGTCCTCGCCGGGGTACTTCCTCCCCTCTTTAGCTCGAGCGCACCTATCGGCCAGAACATAAAGTTCGGACACATCTTTGACCTTGTTCATCACCAGGTCTTCACGCATCTTGCGGTTGCGCACATTCTAATGGAATGCGCTGATCACGGCGGCAGGATGAACATCTAGGGTGTTGTACTGCACCCGGCTGAACCTCGGTATGTACTTGCGCAGGGTTTCACCTTCCTAGTGGGGGATGATATGCAAATCGGTTTGCCTGGCCATGAGCTTGGTGGCCTCCGGTGAAGGCGCCAATGAACTCATGGCACAAATCCGACCAAGTAATGGAATCCGCCGACAAGTGCATCAACCATGACATGACATTGGGTTTAAGTGCCAACGGGAAGTAATTGGCAAGCACCTTGTCGTCGCGAGCTCCAGCAGCTTGCATCGCAATGGTGTAGATGCTGAGGAACTCCGATGGGTGGGTCTTGCCGTTGTACTTCTCGCCAACCTCGTGCTTGAACATGCGGTGGGAGGGCCACTGGAACTGCCGAAGCTCACGGGTGAAGGCTGGGCAACCCACCTCATAAGGTAGGCCACCGGAGCCCCCCAAAGCTGGGTGGTCCGTAGTAGGTCCCGCTCGCCTATCTGACTGTTGGCGCGCTTCACGCCGCCGCTCGATGGTATTTCGAGCTCTTCATGGTCTCGCTCCCGAAGAACTTGGCGCTGATCACGGTGGGTCCGTGGGTCGTACGACGCTACAGAGATGTTATCACAAGCGTCATCACGACGGACCAGCACCCGTGGTAGCTGACGTAGGGGAGCATAGTCCACCATGGCCGCTGCACCTCCGGTCCTTTCACCACTGGCATGTGGTGGCTCGACGGAGCGCCGGCCTGAGAGCCCCGCTGGTCGCGGCTGATCTTTGTTGGCAACACCGACGAGGCTCCGGATGGTGGCTCTCCACTCGTCGAGCTTTTCTGCGGCAAGAGGAAAGTCGAGGAGCAACTGCGCGCGTGCCAAAGCTTATGTCGGCGTATGTGGCGGCGAAAGCTGCGTGGACCGTGATGCGCTCCGACTTCTAACCACGTTAGAAGGAGCTCTATCACGGCCTTGCGGCTGTGCGCCATTTTCGCAAGCGCCTCGGCGTGCATGCTGGCCTTGTATGTCCCGCGAATGAGGCGCATGACTCTTTCCACGGTGGTGCCCGGGGTCACCAGCGTGGTGACGCTGCTCATCGCGCACAACCTAGGAATAGCACGTCGTGGGCACCGGCGTAGGCATCTTGGAAGTCGCCGCGCCGCCCATGGGTGGCACGACGCCGCCGTTGGAGGGCCCCGGCTCCATCTTTGGATTTGGCGGCGTGCGGCCCGTCGTCTCGCACACGAACGCCGCTGCTCGATAGGCTTTGACCGCCAGCGCAATGTGGGTGTTTGCGGACCGCGCCTCGGCTTCTGTCTACGGCCGCCCCACCACTCGCCCACACTGGCACGTGCCGTTCGGCTCCCGATGAACCGATCACCGTGATCGTCTTCTTGGGAGCCATGGTGATGAAGAACTGCTAAACTAACTTCTAGACCGGATTTTCACAACTGCGCCCCTTACCTGGCGCACCAAAGATGTCAGTGGAAACGACACCTATGGGATCACTGGGATCCCTTCTACGGTTGGCGGGCACAGGGTTGTGCAAAGAGCGGGTCTGGCAATCAGCACAAGGATCATTTACCCAGGTTCGGGCCACGAGGATGCGTAATACCCTAGTCCTGCTTTGGTGTATATTTGAGTGTTCTTGAGCTCTCGAACTAGCTGTGGTGCGTGTGTAGTCCAAAAGATCCGAAATTCCCCTCCAGTACGCCTCCGGCCTCCTTTTATAGATGAAAGGGGTTGCCACAGTGGCACACAGGAGGTGGAAAGGTATACAATGTACAAGCTTATCGCCTGCCATTACCGAATAAGACGCATTAAATGTGCCCCTTAGGTGTCCCGTTGCTTTATTGGGGATGACAACGAGGCCCGTCCCATCCATCGCCGCCCCGCCTCGCTACGACACGCGTCCAGGCCAATGATGCATGCAGCGCCACGTAGGCTGGCTGGCTGCTGAGATGGCGTGGTGGTAGGGTCTTCACGAAGATCTGCATGCCACCACGCAGGTGCTTGCTGAGTTGGCTTGGAAGCCGCACGTCACCACATAGGTGCCTGCTCAGCTGGTTGGGCAGGCAGCTGTATGGTAACGACGGTGGAGTCTTGGAAGACGCGGGCCTGCTTGCAGCCCCGCAAGTGTCCTCGGCAAGGGCCTTGCCGAGGCCTCAACAAGGGTCTTGCCATGACATCGCGGTCGTCCCCAGCAAGGATCTTGCCGGAGGTCTCGTGGATTGCCTCGGCGAGGATCTCGCGAGGATCATTGTCTTCTCGTCCTCATCTGATCTTGTGTCCTTATGATCTTCACAAAGATCTGCCTGCCACCATGGAGGCACCTCCCGAGCTTTGGTTCCAATGTTCATGATGGTGTTGGAACCCTTGGGCTCATGGGTGGCGCGCTCTGCTGGCGTTGGGCAAGTTGCCCCGGCAAGGCTCTTGCCGGAGACACGGAGGCCGCCCCGGCAAGGGTCTTGTCGGGGGAGTCCACCCCGCCCTCTTACTCTTTGTGTCTCTGGTCTTGGCGTTGCTTTGCCCGTCTTGTGCTTTTGGCTGGAGCGCTACTCTGGTATTCTTGTGCTTCTGCTGCCTCCCCTTGCCCTGCTAAGTGTGGCCGCAGGTGCAGCTTTGACTGCTCATGCACAAGTAGAGGGGTAAAAAGGAGAGCCCCTACTTTTGTACACCGACACAGGGGGAGGCCGAGGCCATGGCGTGGACGCAGCACGCGCGTACGCACCGCCGTTGGAAACACGACGTCCATCCGCCAGCCATGCGTGTTGGATAAGGTCAGCCTCGACCCCGTCGACGAACCCTGGCTACCCCGTTTCCCCCCTCACGCACCGCTCTCTTCCTATCCTCGATGGCTACCACTGTCGTCGCCTCCGCTCGCTCACCCGCGTAGCCACTGGCCTCCCCTCGATGGGCCACCGTGTCCTGCTGCAGTGTCGACATCCAGTGCTTCAACCCTGATCACCAGCGCAAGCCGGGAGCCACTGCATCGAATGGATTGATGCCCCCTTCGTTCTTAAGCCGCCGCAGTTCTTCTTCGGTTCCGCCGCCGTCTGCGCTCCATGGTGAGTTCCCGCTCGAAACCCCTCTATATGTCTCGTTCCATTCCATGCCCATAGCCGTAGTTGCCATCGCGTCCGAGCTCGCCGCCGCTGCCTCGCTTCGCCATGGCGGCCACAACCCGCCAAGCTCGCGCCCAAGCACAGCCTTGTGCTCTTGGAGTACCCACGAGTCCAACATGGCCACCCGCGCATCTCCCCATGCCTCCTAGCCCTAGATGTGTCTTCGCCTGACTCCGGCCACCGCCTTTGCTTGATGACGGCGCCTTCATAGGCCACTCGAGCTGCTGCCACTGCCACCACTTCGCCCGTGTTTGAACACACCCTTCCACACGCCAAATGGTCGTCCGAGACACGATCCCGAGCCCCTCTATCGTTCTTGTGGTTGCCAGAGCTCTGCTGCCGGCGCACCACCGCCCGTAGCCGCTAACTCGTGGCCTCCATGGGATTAGCCACTAATTGGCTGGGTAACAGCCACTGACATGTGGGCCCGACACTTTAGCATTTAGGATTAGATTTAAATTAACCACATAATTAGAGTAGCCAGTGACACTAGGCCCCGCTCGACTAATTCGCTAAGTAGATTAATTAAACCTTGTTAACATCATGACTAACTGATAAGTGGACCCCCTGGTCCTAGTTGACAAGTCAAATTTCTGACTGGGCTAGTACGAGTCAATGACAGGTGGGTCCCCTGGGCCCTGTTGACCAGTCAATAGTTGACCTTGCTGACTCAACCCATGGCCCCACCAGTCTGCCTGTGCTGACTAGGCAGTTGACCGAGTCAACTGGGTCCACTGTCAGCCAAACATGCACATCTTTGAGTACACTTCTGTGTACCCATAGCATTTATATTTAATATAATTTCTAATTAAATTATATCTACTAGATTTAGAAAATCATTTAAACTTTGAAAAATCATATAAAATAATCCATAACTCCAATTAAAATAATTTATATATGGAAGTTGATCAGAAGAATATAATGAATCTGATTATGCCATCCACATACCTGCCACACCCCTTTAACATAGTGAACATGGACATTTTTCCCCTTGATCAATATACCAAAAACTACCTGGAGCTGAGAAATTATTACTAGATAATTTCCCTCTTCTTTGAAATTGCCTAGGGATGCATCAGTGCATATCATGATCATATACTGCCATGACATGCATTGTGTTGCATTTGGTTGCCCCATTATTTATTTCCTTCCCCCTCTCGTCCATTCTTATCGGTAGACCCCGAGACTGCCGGTGACCCAGAGTACGACTATGTCGACGATGACTACATCGATGACGACCCTTCCTTCTCGACGGAGCTTCCAGGCAAGCCAAACCCCCTTGATCATTCTGATATCGCCTAGTGTTTCCCTCTGCTGCTTTCATTAGAGTAGTGATACTATTACTGCGTTATCAGATGATCCTATACTTCTGCATAGCCTATCCTTACTACTACTATTGATACCTAACATGTTATCATATATGCTTAGTAGAGGGTATGCTAGAGTCTCATAAGTGGCCCTACATCTTTGTTTGTTTGCCATACTATACTATCGGGTCGTGATCCCCTTGGGGTGGTCATCACAGTTATATTATATACACTATACCTGGAACATGTTCATACTAAAGTTGGGTCGGCTCGGAGAGCACCCACGAGTGATTCGCAGACTAGGGGTTGAAAGGACATTTTTCCCGGCGGCCCCTAGTGAATCATTATGGCAGAACGATAAGTCAGGTAGAGACCACCTAGGAGACAGGTGGGCCTGGTCCTTGGTCGTTCTCCACAGTTATTTCACAATAACACAATTAACGAGATTGGGTATTTGACCTGAGACTGCCATTTGGCATATACGCGTTAACCACCGCGCGGGGTAATGGCTTATGGGGCCCTCAGTGTCGTACGCTCCTTTCGAAAGCAATCTTGATGTCACAGTTTAGAGATGTGGGCTGATTGTTGGGGTGGAGGGTAACCGTCTGCGCTTGTATAAGGAGGTCGGCCTGGTCCCCGGCCAGTTACGCAACATGCAGGAGTGCTTAGGGTGATTGGTGCTACCTCTTGAGCACTGCCTTGGATTTTCCCGAAGAGGAGAGGATGATGCAGCAAAGTAGTGTAAGTATTTCCCTAAGTTTTTGAGAACATATCAATCCAGTAGGAGGCTACACGCAAGTCCCTCGTGCCTGCACAAAACAATAGCTCAACGCAACCAATGCGATTAGGGGTTGTCAATCCCTTCACGGTCACTTACGGGAGTGAGATCTGATAGCGAATATTTTTGGTATTTTTGGTATAGAGATGCAAGGTGAAAAGTAAAAGGCAAAGTAAAAAAGCAAAGCAAGATTAAAGTGATGGAGATTGATATGATGAGAATAGAACCGGGGGCCATACGTTTCACAAGTGGCTTCTCTCAAGAGCATAAGTATTCTACGGTGGGTGAACAAATTACTGTTGAGAAATTGACAGAATTGAGCATAGTTATGAGAATATCTAGGTATGATCATGTATATAGGCATCACGTCCGAGACAAGTAGGCTAACTCCTGCCTACATCTACTACTATTACTCCACTCATCGATCGCTATCCAGCATGCATCTAGAGTATTAAGTTAAAAACAGAGAAACGCCTTAGTAAAGATGACATGATGTAGAAGGATTGTTTCATGCAATATGATAAAAACCCCATCTTGTTATCCTCGATGGCAACAATACTATACGTGCCTTGCTGCCCCTTCTGTCACTGGGAAAGGACACCGCAAGATTGAACCCAAAGCTAAGCACTTCTCCCATGGCAAGAAAAACCAATCTAGTAGGCCAAACCAAACTGATAATTCGAAGAGACTTGCAAAGATAACCAATCATACATAAAATAATTCAAAGAAGAATCAAATATTATTCATAGAAAGACTTGATCATAAACCCACAATTCATCATTCTCAACAAACACACCGCAAAAAGAAGATTACATCGAATAGATCTCCACGCGAGAGGGGGAGAACATTGTATTGAGATCCAAAAAGAGAGAAGAAGCCATCTAGCTAATAACTATGGACCCGTAGGTCTGAGGTTAACTAGTCACACTTCATCGGAGGGGCTAGGATGATGTAGAAGCCTTCCGTGATTACGGCCCTCTCCGGCAGAGCTCCGGAACAGGCCCCAAGATGGGATCTCGTGGGTACAGAAGGTTGCAGCGGTGGAATTAGGTTTTTGGCTCCGTATCTGATCGTTTGGGGGTACGTAGGTATATATAGGAGGAAGGAATACGTCGGTGGAGCTCCTTGGGGCCCATGAGGCAGGGGGGCGCGCCCTAGGGGGGTGGGCGCGCCCCCACCCTCGTGACCGCCTATTTTGTTCCTTGGATTAGGTTCCAAGTCTCCTGGATCACGTTCGGTGAGAAAATCACGTTCCCAAAGGTTTCATTCTGTTTGGACTCCGTTTGATATTCTGTTTCTCCGAAACTCTGAAATAGGCAAAAAAACAATTCTGGGCTGGGCCTCCGGTTAATAGGTTAGTCCCAAGAATAATATAGAAGTGGAAAATAAAGCCCAATATAGTCCAAAACAGTAGATAATATAGCATGGAGCAATTAAAAATTATAGATAGGTTGGAGACGTATCAGGCATCCCCAAGCTTAATTCCTGCTCGTCCTCGAGTAGGTAAATGATAAAAAGAGAACTTTTGATGCGGAGTGTTACTTGGCATAATTTCAATGTAAAACTTCTTAATTGTGGTATAAATATTCAGATTCGAAATATTCAAGACAAAAGTTCATATTGACATAAAAAAATAATACTTCAAGCATACTAATAAAGCAATTATGTCTCTCAAAATAACATGGCCAAAGAAAGTTATCCCTACAAAATCATATAGTCTGGGTATGCTCTATCTTCACCACACAAAGTATTTAAATCATGCACAACCCCGATGACAAGCCAAGCAATTGTTTCATACTTTAACATTTTCAAAACTTTTTCAATCTTCACGCAATACATGAGCGTGAGCCATGGATATATCACTATATGTTGAATAGAATGGTGGTTGTGGAGAAGACAAAAAGAGGGGAAGATATTCTCACATCAACTAGGCGTATCAACGGGCTATGGAGATGCCCATCAATAGATAACAATGTGAGTGAGTAGGGATTGCCATGCAACGGATGCACTAGAGCTATAAGTATATGAAAGCTCAACAAAAGAAACTAAGTTGGTGTACATCCAACTCGCTTGCTCACAAAGACCTAGGGCATTTGAGGAAGCCCATCATTCAATATACAAGCCAAGTTCTATAACGAAAAATTCCCACTAGTATATGAAAGCGATATCATAGGAGACTCTCTATCATGAAGATCTTGGTGCTACTTTGAAGCACAAGTGTGGTAAAAGGATAGTAACATTGTCCCTTCTCTCTTTTTCTCTCATTTTTTTATTTTTATTTGGGCCTTTTCATTTTTTTTATGGCCTCTTTTTTTTCGTCCGGAGTCTCATCCCGACTTGTGGGGGAATCATAGTCTCCATCATCCTTTCCTCACTTGGGACAATGCTCTAAAAATGAAGATCATCACACTTTTATTTTTCTTACAACTCAACAATTACAACTCGAAACTTAGAACAAAATATGACTCTATGTGGATGCCTCCAGCGGTAAACCAGGATATGCAATGATTCAAGAGTGACATGTATGAAAGAATTATGAATGGTGGCTTTGCCGCAAATACGATGTCAACTACATGATCATGCTAGCAATATGACAATGATGGCGTCTGTCGTAATAAACGAAACGGTGGAAAGTTGCATGGCAATATATCTCGGAATGGCTATGAAAATGCCATGATAGGTAGGCATGGTGACTGTTTTGAGGAAGGTATATGGTGGGTGTATGATACAGGCGAAAAGTGCACGGTATTAGAGAGGCTAGCAATGGTGGAAGGAAGGAAAAAGTGCGTATAATCCATGGACTCAACATTAGTCATAAAGAAATCATATACTTATTGCAAAAATCTAGAAGTTATCAAAGCAAAGTATTACGCGCGTGCTCCTAGGGGGATAGATTGGTAGAAAAAGATCATCGCTCGTCCCCGACTGCCACTCATAAGGAAGACAATCAATAAATAAATCATGCTCCGACTTCATGACATAACGGTTCACCATACGTGCATGCTACGCGAATCACAAACTTCAACACAAGTATCCTTTGAATTCACAACTACTCAACTAGCATGACTCTAATATCACCATCTTCATATGTTAAAACAATTATCAAGCTTCAATCTTTTCTTAGTATTCAACGCACTCAAAAGAAAGTTTCACAAATCTTGAATACCAAGCATATTAATATTAAGCAAATTACCATGCTATTAACGACTCTCAAAATGATCTAAGTCAAGCATGAGAGATCAATAGTTTCTTTAAAACAAATCCACCACAGTGCTCTAAAAGATCTAAGTGAAGCACATAGAGCGAAATTATAAGGCTCAAAAGATATAAGTGAAGCAAATAGAGCAAAATTATAAGGCTCAAAAGATATAAGTGAAGCACATAGAGTATTCTATCAAATTCCAATTCATGTATGGCTCTCTCAAAAGGTGTGTACAGCAAGGATGATTGTGGCACACTAACAAACAAAGACAAAAATAATACAAGACGCTCCAAGCAAAACACATATCATGTGTTGAATAAAAATATAGCTCCAAGTAAAATTACCGATGGAAGTAGACGAAAGAGGGGATGCCTTCCGGGAAATCCCTAAGCTTTGAATTTTTGGTGTCCTTGGATTATATTGGGGGTTCCATGGTCATCCCCAATCTTAGGCTCTTTCCATTCCTTGTTCCATAATCCATCAAAAGAATTTACCCAAAACTTGAAAACTTCACAACACAAAACTCAACAGAAATCTCGTGAGCTCCGTTAGCGAAATAAAACAAAAGACCACTTCACGGTACTGTAATGAACTCATTATTTATTTATATTGGTGTTAAACCTACTGTATTCCAACTTCTCTATGGATTATAAACTATTTTACTAGCCATAGATTCATCAAAATAAGCAAACAACACACGAAAAACAGAATCTGCCAAAAACAGAACAGTCTGTAGTAATCTGTAACTAACGCAAACTTCTAAACTCGAAAAAATCTACCAAAACAGGACGACCTAGAATTTTTTTTATTGATCAGCATAAATAGGATTCAGTATTTTCTCACGTTCTCGTGATTTTTAACAATTGTTTTCGTGAACAGAAAGATTCTGGAAATCACAGCAAGATCAAATAACTATCATCCAAGAAGATCATATAGCTCTAACTTGGCACAAACACTAATTAAAACACAAAACCACATGTAAACAGAAGGTAGATGGATTATTTATTCCTAAACAGAAGCAAAGCAAAAAAACTAAAATAAAATTGGGTTGCCTCCCAACAAGCGCTATCGTTTAACGCCCCTAGCTAGGCATAAGAACGAGAATAGATTTAGGTATTGCCATCTTTGGTAGGCAATCCATAAGTGGCTCTCATGATAGATTCATATGTCGAATTTCTTTTCTTTCTAGGAAGGTGTTCCATGCCCTTTTTAATGGAAATTGAAATCTAATATTCCCTTCCTTCATATCAGTAATTGCACCAACCGTTCTAAGGAAAGGTCTACGGAGAATAATAGGGCAAGAAGGATTGCAATCTATATCAAGAACAATAAAATCTACGGGCACATAATTCCTATTTGCAACAATAAGAACATCAATTCTTCCCATAGGTTTTTTAATAGTGGAATCCGCAAGATGCAAGTTTAGAGTGCAATCATCAAAATCATGGAAATCTAGCAACTCACACAAAGTTTTGGGAATAGTGGAGACACTAGCACCCAAATCACACAAAGCATCAAACTCATAATCGTTAATTTTGGTTTTAATAGTAGGTTCCCACTCATCATAAAGTTTTCTAGGGATAGATACTTTCAACTCAAGTTTTTCTTCACAAGATTGCATCAAGGCATCAATGATATGTTCGGTAAAGGCTTTATTTTGACTATAAGCATGAGGAGAATTTAGCACGGATTGCAACAAGGAAATACAATCAATTAAAGTGCAACTTTCATAATTAAATTCCTTGAGATCCAATATAGTGGGTTTAGCTACATCTAGATTTTTATTTCTTTCAATCCCACGTTTATCAATTTCATCATCAAGATCTAAATACTCCGAATTTTTG
This sequence comes from Aegilops umbellulata, assembly GCA_032464435.1. Lineage (NCBI taxonomy): Eukaryota > Viridiplantae > Streptophyta > Magnoliopsida > Poales > Poaceae > Aegilops > Aegilops umbellulata. The sequence continues at coordinate 7,093,471 of CP136059.1, forward strand.
GAACGCCTTCTAGGTAAAGGAAGATCATATTCAGTTTCATCAATATTCATATTGCAAAACAAAGATTTAATAGGGGACACATCTATAAATTTTAGATTTTCATCTTGATTTTCATATGAATTGGAAGAACACGCTTTAATAAAGGCATCTTTGGAAGCAGGCATCCTAGCGGTTCTTTCTTTGCACTCATCAATGGAAATTCTCATGGCTTTGAGAGACTCATTGATATCATGCTTAGGAGGAATAGATCTAAGATTTAAGGAATCAACCTCGAGAGAAATTCTATCAACGTTCCTAGCCAAATCATCAACTTTAAGCAATTTTTATTCAAGCAAAGCATTAAAATTCTTTTGTGAATTCATAAACTCTTTAACACTATTCTCAAATTCATAGGGCATCTTATTAAAATTTCCATAAGAGTTGTTGTAGGAATTTCCATAATTATTAGAAGAATTACTAGGATAAGGCCTAACATTAAAATTGCCTCTATACGTGTTGTTACCAAAATTATTCCTACCAACAAAATTCACATCCATAGATTCATTATTATTCTCAATCAAAGTAGACAAAGGCATATCATTAGGATCAGAAGAAACACTCTTAGTAGCAAACAGTTTCATAAGTTCATCCATCTTTCCACTCAAAACATTGATTTCTTCTATCGCATGCTCTTTTTTATTAGTAGATCTTTCAGTGTGCCATTGAGAATAATTAACCATAATATTATCTAGGAGTTTAGTAGCATCTCCTAAAGTGATTTCCATAAATGTGCCTCCCGCGGCCGAATCTAAAAGATTTCTAGAAGCAAAATTCAATCCGGCATAAAAATTTTGTATAATCATCCACAAGTTCAAACCATGAGTAGGACAATTACGTATCATTAATTTCATTATCTCCCAAGCTTGTACAACATTTTCATGATCAAGTTGCTTAAAATTCATAATATCGTTTCTAAGAGAGATTATCTTAGCGGGAGGAAAATACTTAGAGATAAAAGCATATTTGCACTTGTTCCAAGAATCAATACTATTTTTAGGCAAAGACAAAAACCAAGCTTTAGCACGATCTCTAAGCGAAAAAGGAAATAGCTTCAATTTAACAATATAATTATAGACATCTTTCTTATTTTGCATATCACATAAATCAACGAAGCTATTCGGATGAGTAGCGGCATCTTCACTAGGAAGGCCGGCGAAATGATCTTTCATAACAAGATTCAACAAAGCAGTATTGATTTCACAAGATTCAGTATTGGCAAGAGGAGCAATCGGAGTGCTAAGGAAATCATTATTGTTGGTATTGGTGAAGTCACAAAATTTAGTAGTATCTTGAGCCATCGCAACAAACAAGCAATCCAACACATGAGCAAACAAAAGACGAATGTGAAAAAGGCAAACAGAAAAGAGAGGGCGAATAAAACGGCAAGGGTGAAGTGGGGGAGAGGAAAACGAGAGGCAAATGGAAACTAATGTAATGCGGGAGATAGGGATTGTGATGGGTACTTGGTATGTTGACTTTTGCGCAGGCTCCCCAGCAACGGCGCCAGAAATTCTTCTTGCTGCCTCTTGAGCACTGCGTTGGATTTCCCCGAAGAGGAGAGGATGATGCAGCAAAGTAGCGTAAGTATTTCCCTCAGTTTTTGAGAACCAAGGTATCAATCCAGTAGGAGGCTACACGAAAGTCCCTCGTACCTGCACAAAACAATAGCTCAACGCAACCAACATGATTAGGGGTTGTCAATCCCTTCACGGTCACTTACGGGAGTGAGATCTGATAGCGAATATTTTTGGTATTTTTGGTATAGAGATGCAAAGTGAAAAGTAAAAGGCAAAGTAAAAAAGCAAAGCAAGATTAAAGTGATGGAGATTGATATCATGAGAATAGACCCGGGGGACATAGGTTCCACTAGTGGCTTCTCTCAAGAGCATAAGTATTCTACGGTGGGTGAACAAATTACTGTTGAGCAATTGACAGAACTGAGAATAGTTATGAGAATATCTAGGTATGATCATGTATATAGGCATCACGTCCGAGACAAGTAGACTGACTCCTGCCTGCATCTACTACTATTACTCCACTCATCGACCGCTATCCAACATGCATCTAGAGTATTAAGTTAAAAACAGAGTAACGCCTTAAGCAAGATGACATGATGTAGATGGATAGTTTCATGCAATATGATAAAAACCCCATCTTGTTATCCTCGATGGCAACAATACTATACGTGGCTTGCCGCCCCTTGTGTCACTGGGAAAGGACACCGCAAGATTGAACCCAAAGTTAAGCACTTCTCCCATGGCAAAAAGCCCAATCTAGTAGGCCAAACCAAACTGATAATTCGAAGACACTTGCCAAGATAACTAATCATATGTAAAAGAATTTAGAGAACAATCAAATATTATTCATAGATAGACTTGATCATAAACCCACAATTCATCGTTCTCAACAAACACACCGCAAAAAGAAGATTACATCGAATAGATCTCCATGAGAGAGGGGGAGAACATTGTATTGAGATCCAAAAAGAGAGAAGAAGCCATCTAGCTAATAACTATGGACCCGTAGGTCTGAGGTGAACTACTCACACTTCATCGAAGGGTCTAGGATGATGTAGAAGCCCTCCATGATGACGGCCCTCTCCGGCGGAGCTCCGGAGCAGGCCCCAAGATGGGATCTCGTGGGTACAGAAGGTTGCGGCGGTGGAATTAGGTTTTTGGCTCCGTATCTGATCGTTTGGGGGTACGTAGGTATATATAGGAGGAAGGAGTACGCCGGTGGAGCTCCGAGGGGCCCACGAGGCAGGGGGCGCGCCCTTGGGGAGTGGGCGCGCCCCCCACCCTCGTGACCGCCTCTTTTGTTCCTTGGAGTAGGGTCCAAGTCTCCTGGATCACGTTTGGTGAGAAAATCACGTTTCCGAAGTTTTCATTCCATTTGGACTCCGTTTGATATTCTGTTTCTCCGAAACTCTGAAATAGGCAAAAAAGCAGCAATTCTGGGTTGGGCCTCCGGTTAATAGGTTAGTCCCAAAAATAATATAAGAGTGGAAAATAACGCCCAATATAGTCCAAAACAGTAGATAATATAGCATGGAGCAATCAAAAATTATAGATACGTTGGAGACGTATCAATGGGCCCATGACCCCCTTTGTACTTCGGATTTAGACCAGCATGTTGACCTCTCTAGAGAGTCTAGGTTGCACAATGGCGTGTTGATCATATGAGTCCGGGCATTACACAGAAAAGTGTGTTCGGCCAGAGGTAATCGAGTGTATTAGGTAATGTGGTCGACCCCTACAAGGAAGTAAACTATTCGAATAGCCGTGTCCAAGGTAATAGGACGACTTGGAGTTGTATTGCGACCTCTTACAACTAAAACCGGGTACTTGATAAAACAGACCCAAATAAGAGAGAAATACACCAGTATTCGCTTTCTCTGAGGGAGACGAGGAGAGGATCTCCGGGTAGGTTTATTACTATACGTTGCTACATGATGCTACCATTTTATGCTACTCTCTTCTATTGCTGCGAGATGATGGCTACCAGAAGATGTAGTCTTCGATAGGCTAATCTTCTCCCCCTTATTGTGGCATTTCTGCAGTGTAGTCCACAAATACTACCCTCTTTCATTGATACAGGTGCATATGTAGTGTAGCTTTGATGTAGCCTTGCGAGTACTTTGGATGAGTACTCACGGTTGCTTTGCTACCCCTTTTTCCTTCGACCCGAATGTTTGCAACAGATGATGGCGCCTCATATGGAGGTCCCCCCAGCGGAGCCTCCTACATGGAGACTGACGACCAGGAGTATCCGAAGGTCCTAGGCAGAAGGCCTCGCCTTTCGATCTAGCGTCGTTGTTTTTCTCAGCCTTCTTAAGGCAAAACTTGTCTAACTATGTTTTTACTTAGATAATATTTGCTTTTATGACTTATGTATTTGGGTCCTCGTGGCCCTTGGCTTGTAATATAAAGACTTATGTTTATGCTTTGTGCCGTAGAGTTGTATTGTGATACCTTCACGTGAGTCTGTGATCTTAATCGTGCATGTTTGTGTGTATGATTAGTGCATGATTATGCTGGGCGTCACAATATCGAAAATTTGGATAAAAAGATTCATAATCACATTACTCAATTTGGGTCATAGGTAGGAAATATTTTTAAGATGCTAAAATAAAAAGAACCAGTTATTAATGAGAGGGTGGAGCAAACTTCCTCTAGGATTGATAAGTTGGAAGAAATTATTAATAATTTGCGTTCTTCTTTTTCTTCCATTAAAACTATTGAAAAACTCCTCCTAGTAATAATTGGAAGTTTATGTTCCCAAGGATAAGGGTATCACATCTAGTAATGGAAGCGAAGATCTTAAAATTGATAAGTGTTGACCCCAACTTTGTTGATTTAATAAAGCTACCCGTCTACAAGAATAGATTCCCCAACTTTATCCCTAGGAGTGTGATTGTTAAAAAAATGTGTATTGAAACTCCTAGGAAGTATGTATGTGTGATTGAGGAGTTGGAAACTAAAGATGACAACACTTGAAACAATAGCGCTTGTTGGGAGGCAACCCAATAGCTATCTTAATCATGCTTGTTCCTTTCCTATTTTTTGGCGTTCACACAATTATGCTACTGCTATGGTTGTGTTTTTGTGTTTAAAGTAGTGTTTGTGCCAAGTAAAGACTTTGGGATGATTTTGAAGATAGTTGCTTTAATTCTGTGAGAAAACAGAAAGTTTTTCGCCTAGTAATAGAATTGTTGAGATTCACTGGCACGTGATAAATTTCTGAATTATTTTACACATAACTGATATAAAAATTGCCCACATTTTCCTATTTTTCAGAATTTTTGGAGTTACAAAAGTTTGGTCATTGTTCGAATCATTACAGGTTGTTCTGTTTTTGACCGATTATGTCTCTGTTGCATTGTTTGCTTGGTTTGACGAAACTATGGATTGTATGGGGGGTATAAGCCATGGTGAAGTTAGAATATAGTAGCTGTTATGAAATAACAAAATATTAATGGGTTTACAATTGTACATAAAGTGGTGATTTTCTTGTTATACTAACTAATCTCACGAGTTTTCTGTTGAGTTTTGTGTGCTGAAGTTTTCAAGCTTTGAGTGGTATCATGATGGATGAAGGAACATTGAAGCTCGTGGATGCCCGAGGCAACCCAAACTAATATTCGAGGACACCCAAGCATCTAATCTTGGGGATGCCTCGGAAGGAAGACCCTCTTTCTTCTACCAACTATCGGTATATTACTTGGAGCTATACTTTTATTCATCACATGATATGAGTTTTGCTTGGGGCATCGTGTATTATATGATTGTTTCTTTCCTTTTTAGTTTGCCACAATCATCTTTGTTGGACACACCTTTTTGATAGGGACACACATTATTCATGATTTGTTACAATACTCTATGTGCTTCACTTAAATCTTTTGAGCTAGGCAGTTGCGCTAGTACTTCACTTATATCTTTTAGAGCATGACGGTGCTTGTATTTTAAAGAAATAGTTGCACTCTCAGGCTTCACTTTCTTGTAGATCACTGAATATGGTAAGTTTGATTCCTTGCAACTGTTTTGTGATATAAAGGTGGTAATATGTGGGGTGTGCTAGTGAGTAATTGTGGTTTAGTAAGGATATTGGTGTTAAGGTTTGTGATTCCCGAAGCATGCACGTATAGTCTCTCATTATGCTATGAAGTTGGAGCATGATTTATTCTTGATTGTCTTCCTTATGAGTGGTGGTCGGGGACGGACGATGGTTTTTCCTACCAATCTATCCCCCTAGGGGCATGCTTACTAGTACTTTGCTTCGATGGCTAATGAAATTTAACAATAAGTATGTGCGTTCTTTATGACTAATGTGAGTGCATGGATTATACGCACTCTCGCCTTTCCGGAATTTGTTAGCCTCTTTGGTATCGTGCATTTCCCTTTCTCACCTTGAGATTTGGTGCAAACTTCGCTGGTGCATCCAAACCCCATGATATGATACGCTCTGTCAAACATATGCCTCCTTATATCTTCCTAAAAATAGCCACCATACCTACCTATTATGGCATTTCCATGGCCATTTCGAGATATATTGCCATGCAACTTCCATTGTTCCGTTTTTATGACACACATCATCATTTGTGGCTCTGCCATTGTTCATCACTTTTTATACATGTTACGCTAGATCATTGCACATCTTGGTACACCGGCAGAGGCATTCATATACAGTCATATTTTGTTCTAATATCGAGTTGTAATTTTGAGGTGTAAGAAAATATAACTGTGATGATCATCACTATTCATTATTAGAACATTGTCCCAAGTGAGGAAAGGATGATGCAGACTATCATTCCCCCACAAGTTCGGATGAGGAACCATAGGAAAAAATAAAGAAAAAATAGGCCAAAAAGATCCCAACAAAAAAGGAAAAAAGAGAAAAGAAAAAAATGAGAGAAAAAGAAAGAATGGGCAATGGTACTATCCTTTCCAAACTTCTGCTTCAAAGTAGCACCATGTTTTTCATATAGAGAGTCTCCTATTCTTTCATTTTCATATAACTAAGGGGAATTTTTCATTATAGAACTTGGATTGTATATTCCAATGATAGGCTTCCTAAAATGCCCGAGGTCTTCAAGAGCAAGCAAGTTGGATGCACACCCACTTAGTTTTCTTTTTGACCTTTCATACACTTATAGGTCTTAGTGCATCCGCTCCATGGCAATCCCTACTCCTTGCATTGACATCAATTGATAGGCATCTCCATAGCTCGTCCATTATCCTAGTTAATGTGAGACTTTCTCCTTTTTGTCTTCTCCATATTATCTCTACCACCAAACTCTATTCCACCCATAGAGCTACATCTATGCATGAGGGTTGAAAAAGCTGAACCGCGTTAAAAAGTATGAATCAATTGCTCGGATTGTCATCGGGGTTGTGGATGATAAATACTTTGGGTTAAGAAGATGGAGTATGACAAGGCTATATGATTTTGTAGGGATACTATTTTTTAGCATTGATATTTTGAAAGGCATGATTGTTTGTTGGTATGCCTTATTATTATTGTTTTTATGTCAAGTTATAGACTATTGCTTTGGATCATTCAGATCTTAATATTCATGCCACAAAAGAGAGATTACATGATGAACATGTTAGGTGGCATTCCACATGGAAAATTCTATTTTTATCATTTACCTACTAGAGGACGAGCCAGAATTAAGCTTGGGGATGCTTGATACGTCTCCAACATATCTATAATTTTTATTGTTCCATGCTATTATAGTATCAATCTTGGATGTTTTATATGCAATTATATTTTTTTGGGACTAACCTATTAACTTAGTGCCAAGTGCCCATCGTTGTTTTTATGCCTGTTTTTGGTTTTCCAGGAAATCAGTACCAAACCAAGTCCAAATGCCACAAAGCTATTTCAGGATTTTTTCTGGACATAAGAGACACTAGAAGCTTCAGGAGGAGGCTAGAAGGCGAAGGAAGTGGCCACAAGCCACCAGGGCGCGCCCACGGGGTGGGCGCACCCTGGTGCCTCGTGCCCCCCCCCCCGTTCCTCCGTTTGACCTAATCCTGACTCTATAAATTGTCTAAAATTGGGAAACTATTAGAGAGATCCACCCAAAACACTTTTTCCACCACCGCAAGCTTCTATTCTCACGAGATCCCATCTGGAGGCCTTTTTCGGCACTCTGTCGGAGGAGGAATCGGTCACGGAGGGTTTCTACATCAACCTTTCTGCCCCTCCGATGACGTGTGAGTAGTTTACCACAGACCTATGGGTCCATAGCTAGTAGCTAGATGATTTTTTCTCTCTCTTTGATCTTCAATACAGTATTCTGCTCGATGTTCTTGGAGATCTATTTGATGTAATCCTTTTTGCTATGTTCTTTTTCGTATCCGATGAATTGTGGGTTTATGATCAGATTATCTATGAATATTATCTGAGTCTTCTCTGAAATCTTTTATGCATGATTGTTATAGTTATGTATTTTTATCTGATCTATCCGTTTGGTTTGGCCAACTATATTGATTTGTCTTGCAATGGGAGAGGTGATTTGTGGTGGGCTAGATCTTGCGGTGCTCAATCCGAGTGACAGAAGGGGACATGACACGTATTTTGTATCATTGCCATTAAGGTTAAGACAATGGGGTTTATTAATATTGATTGGATTTACTTTGTCTACATCATGTCATCTTGCTTAAGGCGTTACTCCGTTCTTTATGAACTTAATACTCTAGATGCATGCTGGATAGCGATCAATGTGTGGAGTATTAGTAGTATATGCTGGCATGAGTCATTCTACGTGATGCCTATATACGTGATCATTTCCTTAGATATCATCATAATTACTCGCTTTTCTATCAATTGCCAAGTAGTAATTTGTTTACCCACCGTATGCTATGTTCAAGAGAGAAGCCTCTAGTGAAAACTGTGGCACCGGGGTCTATCTTTATCATATATTAAAATCCAAAAATACCTTGCTGCATTTTACTTACTTTTATTTTATTTTATGTTTTTGTTAATCTATCTATCACTACCGGATTTTATCCTTCCAATTAACCGCCAGGGGATTGACAACCCCTTGTTTGTGTTGGGTGCAAGTATTCATTATTTTGTGTGTAGGTACTGCTAACGAGGTGTTGCGCGGTCCTCCTACTGGATAGATATTCTTGGTTCTTAACTGAGGGAAATACTTATCTATAATATACTATATCATCCTCTCCTCTTTGGGGAAATCCCTACGCAGCTCACAATTAGTACCTCCACGCCAGATCCAATGAAACCCTGCTCCCCAACGCCTCCACCTTGCCTCATTGGCTGTCAAGGCCCTCCCCAAGCTTGTTCGTTGCCTTCACCCCTGCACGATGTTCCCCGCAACTCTTGATCACCCAGGAAACTCCCAACCGCGCGACTCTAACATCTTCCAACACCCTGCTCGCCTCTGATACGTCTCCAACTTAACTATAAATTTTTATTGTTCCATGCTATTATATTATCTGTTTTGGATGTTTTATATGCATTATTATGCTATTTTATATTATTTTTTGGACTAACTTATTAACCTAGAGCCAGTGCCAGTTTCTGATTTTTCCTTGTTTTTGATTTTACAGAAAAGGAATATCAAACGGAGTCCAAACGGAATAAAACTTTACGATGATTTTTCTTAGACCAGAAGACACACGTAGGACTTGGAGAGGAAGGCAGAAGAGTCCCGAGGGCTCCACAAGCCCTCAGGTCGCGCGCTACTGGGGCGCACCTGACTTGTGGGCCCCTCGGCACTCCTCCAACCCTAATTATTAGCCTACAAATTCCCAAAAATGTCAGGACCCCGATCCTAAGCCACATCGATCTAGCATGTAACACCTCATATCACTTTGCGGCCTCACGCACGGTATTCCCACGGGTGCCACCTTATCTGGCCCGGGACCGTTTGCGCCTTTCAGCTCACGTATATGGTAGTGTCGCTAGCATCCATATGACAGAGAACCCGGGCCGACATGGCTAGTCGTGAACCCAAAGCGGCATTAACCCATGGGGACAGGCATACATGAATCAACTTCGAGCATGTCGGTCAGCAGCATGTGAATCCGGGCTGTAGCACTGGGCTAACAGGACTCCGGGAACCCGGGCTGTAGCAGGCTAGGCAGGACTCCGGATGTCACCGTGTGACATTCCCCCGAAGGGACAGACACAGGAACGAAGTGAAACACATGCCGGCCAGTCAAGTGTCCTGAGCAGTAGTGCTGGGCTAGCAGGACTCCGGTGAACCGGGCTGTAGCGGACTACTATGGCTCAAGGAGGCACTAGACTACATTTCCCCATAAGAGAGGCTGCCAAGGATAAACAACTAGATTGTCGGATCCCACACATAGCAAGCATTTCAATCATACACACAATATGCTCGATATGTGTAAATACAACATGGCATCACAACATAACTCTACGACTCGAGTATTTATTCAATAGGCTCCGAGGAGCGAGATATTACAAACATGGGTCTCATGACCCAACATTCAGAGCATACAAGTCAAAGCACAATGCGGAAGCTTATCATGTCTGAGTACAGACATCTACAAATGAAAAAAAAGCTGAGAAGCCTGACTATCTACCAGATCCTGCTGAGGGCACAAGATCGTAGCTGAGGTAACAAGCTAAACGTCGAAGTCCACACGGAACTACTAGCGAGACTGACGTCTCTCTGCAAAAACATAAAATAGGCAAACGTGAGTACAAATGTACCCAGCAAGCCTTACATCAGAACTAACTACATATGCATCGGTATCAACAAAGGGGGTAGTGGAGTTTAACTGCACCAAGCCAGCTTTGACTCGGTGGCTATCCTGAACTACGACTACAAGTAACTCTTTTGAGGTGGCGCACACGAGTCCACATATTCACCATTTCAATACACCACTATGGATCTGCTCCCGCCTCCCTACGAGAATGCCATCCATAGCACCCACGCTTATCTTGCGCATTTTAGAGTATCCACTTTCACTTGTCTATGAACTGTTATAGGCAACCCAGAAGTCCATTACCGCGGACACGGCTATTCGAATAGATGATGTTAACCCTGCAGGAGTGTACTTCATCACACACGCTCTCACCACTTATCGCCGTTTACACGACATGTACTCGGCAACCTTTAAGCGGAAGCCCAGCGAGGGTGTCGGCCATGGCCTACCTAAACACTCGAGTCTCTAGTCTAGGTTTATCGCCTATTCAGGTTCCATCCGCAGGGAGTCCGGTCGAGGTTTCCACATACGGCCCCGAACGATGTGAGCAGGGTTCCCGAGACACCAAACGGGCGCCCGGTACACCGTGCCACGTGCCTACCGCAACACAGCCCACCCCTACGGTCAGCGCTGCGTGCGGCCCCCAGCATACTACAAACACCAGAAACTACTTGCAACTCCTGGACAGAGGACAAGGGTGATTAAGAAGCCGAGAGAGTCAATTAAGGATCCCAATGTGTGGTAGTAACTGTTTCATGGATCACAAACACAGAACTCAGTTCCTGAGGACGGCTTCAATGAGACAACCCACCATGTACTCCTACATGGCCTCTCACCAATACCTTTACCAAATCGTGTTCACACACTTAGCTCACACACAGTAAGACATGTTCATCACCATTCCAATTCATTCTCGATGAATCAGACCCGACTCAACTCTAAGCAGTAGCAGGCACGACAAACAAGCATGAATGAGTAGGCACATCAGGGCTCAAGCAACTCCTACTCATGCTAGTGGGTTTCATCTATTTACTGTGGCAATGACAGGTCATGCAGAGGATAAGGGGTTCAACTACCGCAGCAAATAACACATGAATCGTTGTTGTCCTAATGCAGTAAAAGAGAGCAGGAGTGAGAGGGTGGGATTGTATCGGAATGTACAAGGGGGTTTGCTTGCCTGGCACTTCTGAAGATAATATAGTTCTTCATCGGTGTCATCGAACACGTCGTCGGAACCACATCTATCGAGAGGGGACAAAAACTGGCAAACAAAGAGGAACACAATCAATGCAATGCAACAATTATGATGCATGATAATGGCATGGCAATATGTTGTTGATTTAGCTAATGCAACTAGCAACCATATTAAATGAAGTTGGTTTGAACCAAGGGTTCAACTCAAACTCCATATGTGCTTATTTAAATGTCATTTATGCAAATTGCCCTGTACAGCAACCCTAGGTTGTTCAAACACGCACGAAAATGCCATAAACAGATTCCTTGAATTTTTCTGATAATTTTTCATATATAAATTATTTCATTTGGAGTTACGGTTGATTTTATATGAATTTTAGAAGTTTATACTATTTTCTGGAATTTCCTGTATAAGAATAAATCCAGTAAATGAATTATTGCGTCGGCATAGCGTCAGGGTGACGTCAGCAGTCAACGGGGATGGTCCAGGTCAAACCCTGACCTGTGGGTCCCGCGTGTCAGTGTAATTAGCCTAACTAGTTTTTAGTTAGCACTAAAACTAATTTAATTAGCAGACGGGTCCCACCTGTCATTGGGTCAGGGGGAAGTCAACTTGGGCCCACATGGGGTCAACCAGGGTCATACTCGCCGGTGGCTCAACGCCGGCGACGACAGACGCGGCGGAGGGCTTCGGAATCGAGCCACCAGACATCATTTTGAGCGGGGTTAGTTGCGTTCGAACGCGCGCAGTGGCGCGCGTCGAACGGTGGAGGTTTCCTGGCCTGGGGGTGGCCGGAGTTAATGGCGGCGAGGTCATCCGCGGCGGCCGGAGTTCGGGCACATGCAGGAAGTGGTGCTGCGGGGTGCAAACGAGCGCGGTGAGGCACTAGGGAGACTCTACGCGCGGCGCTGAGTACGTTGGACGCACGACCGGGACCAAATGGTCACAGGAGCGTCACCGGCGACGAGCGCGGGCGGAGGTGAGCTCCGGCATCGACGGCGACGGCGGCTATGGGGCGAAAATGACACGGGGAAGAGAGGGGTAAAGCGGCAGAGCTCACAAGGAGTGCAACGGTGGTCTCGGGGAGCTCGGGGAAGCAATGGAGCGGACGCACGGTCGCCGGCAATCTCGGCGGACCGAGGTTGAAGAAGACGGCCATGGCGGTGTTCTAGGGCTTCCGGCATCGCTTGGCTCGGTGCAGAGGACAAGGACGTCGAGGCGGAGCTCTCGGGCGCGTCGGTGAGGCGTGGGGTGGCCGGTGTCCACGGTAACGACGAGCGGCGGCGACGGCGACTCTCGGGTGAGCTCGAGGGAGATAGTCAGGGGAGGGAGAGAGGGTGCGGCGAGTGAGGGAGAGGAGCGAGGGGACACGGGGCGTCGTCGTGGTGCCGCTAGGAGGGCCGGGGAAGCAGGAGGTGGCGTGCGCGTGCTGTCGTGCGTCGGGCACACGCCCTGTCCTACTGCCCCGAGGAGGAAGACGACAGGGAGGCTGGTGGTGGGCTGGGCCGCAGGTGGGCTAGCACAGGAGCTGGGCCAGTTGCTGGCGCCAGGTAAGTTGCACAGGTATTCTCTCTCTCTTTTATTTATGTTTTCTAATTGTTCTGCAACTTTAGGGCTTTTATTAAAATACTAAAACGTTTGTAAAAATCATGAAACTGCTCCATGTCACTGTTTGGAATATTTCCAACAGTAAACATTTCGGTTTGTGATTATTTGAGCATTTAAAATATTATTAGAAATTAAATGCCCAAATGCAAATACTATATAATTTAATTCGAAAATCTAGGAATAGCCTATAAATATGTTCATCATATTTGGAAGAGGTTTTCGCCTTTAACAGAAATCATGAACATTTCCAAAGGGCATTCTGGGTTATTGAAAATATTTTTATTGAACCTAGTTAAATTCATTTGGTGCTAGGGTTTCAACAATCCCCATTTCAAATTTCTTTGGAATTTAAACATGATGGCATGATGACCAAGCAAAGGCAAGCAAGGGATGAACTGGGGCTGTGACAACTCACCCCCACTAAGCAAGAATCTCGTCCCGAGATTCAAGTCGTGAGGTAAGAAGACAGAGGGGGCACAAGCTAACACGAACTTGTCGATCCAATTGCCCTTCCCGAAGATGTTGGTTCATTGCTTCAATTGATATTGACGTCCTTGCTTTCGAGATCTTCATCCAACACGATGGCGATAGAAAGAAACTCTATAGGAAACGATATCCTCGAAGATCGAGCACTCAAGATCAACTCATGGAATGAGATGTTGGAACATCTCGAGTTGAGACACAAACAAACAATGAAGATTGATTTGGTGGGTAACAATTCCACGCTTTAGAGAGATGGTAGATGGTGTCAAGGTGGCGAGGAAATAATTGCCATGATCCCGTAACGGGGCACCTTGGAGAAAGTGACTCGAAGAACTATTCCCTTAAGTGGCAAAAAGAATTACTTTTGATCCATAGATCATTGGAACTCTTCTTACCAGCCTGAGACAGTTTACGAATGATCGTTTGACAGAGCTCGAAGAAATGACGTACTCGGACTAGAATGGATGATGTGGACTACCTTGTTGAAGACAACACAATGGATGATTTTGCTGGTGCGTGCTCTCAAGAACTTGAGCATTTCCATATTCATCAAGGTTCTACCAACATCCGTGTCAAGGATCCTGGCAACACAACATACTACCATGATGAATAGTGGTCGACGATGCAGATGCAAAGGAAGATAACACCTTCTCAGATTATTTTTCTTAGCAATGGCAAAGAAGCAGATCTGGATGATCGACTGAGAGACATTTAGCACTCCGCTTCTAATGTTCTCCTTGATGTACTAGGTACCACGGTCAATGCTTAAAAGCATCAACATGGCCATCAAGTAAAGGTCGGACTTCGGGAGCACAAAAATCCATAAGGAACAACTCATGGAATAAGTCATACCAAATCCTCATGGAGAAGATGCTCGAATTGCTCGTTCAAGATACTACAATAACAGATCTTCCTGCTAGGTGTGTCGGCCAGAACATCAACCTTGTCGGGACCTACATCATAGATCTTGGAAATGTTCCAGCCATCATATCTGCCTGAGATTCAGATCTGGCTGGTAACAGGATTTTTCAGACAACATGTCTAGAAAAGGAAGGTTGCAACACAAGTCGACGAGATAACGTTGCGAGACTCTCGGGAGATGAACTACGATAGCAAGCTCCAAAGCATGAGCTGGTTCTGCTACAAACAATGTGAACATGTTGTCCAAGACAAGCATGACCACAGAGTAGTCTTACAACACAACACTACCGAGTTCCGATTGGGAACCATCATTGAGATAATGGAGTCTTGTGCATATCCGTTCGGGCCCTTCAGGATTAGCGCATGAACTTATTTTCTTTAAACAATTCAATCAGTGGCTTGGTGTGCTAGGGATACATATAGAATGAAGGTTGCAAGTCTCCAGACCACAAAATACTTTGCACATATGCATGACTGACTTGGGATGATTCCAGGGGGAGCAAAAACAAGCTTTCTCGAATTCACGGAAGCAACTTTCATCAAATGCATGTGAATTATAGGAAGTATCTTCTTTCATCCAAACATGTACCTCATGAACGGAACACGAGGGCAACGTTTACAAAGTTTCCAATACTAGCTTAATGTTCAACACGAATCATGGAGGAGACAAGATGCTGTTGATGGGCTCAACAACAACTCATCGGATTTCCATATCACTGGACTTCCACCACCATGTGAACACGGTGATAGCATTGGTCTGACCAAAAGATGTAATGATGTATGCTCGAGGGATCAACCACGAGTAACACAACATTATGAACATCGTTGGCTCTGGTTTGACTTGACGATAGCCCATACTCAAGTCAAAATTTTGACAAGACAATAGGCCCAACAACTGATCATGAGGACTAATCGATGGAGATATCATCTTTCTTCAACACACACACACACACAAAGATATCCCCTAACATGAACTGAGTCAGACAAGCTTTTATCTTCCAACTCTCCAAGTTGTTGTTTAGCTTAACCAACTAGCTCAGGGGTATCCACCACAGGTTCTTGGAGAAGGAGTGGTTTATAAGAAACCAATGTGATCACGATCTTGACATAGCGGTCAGGTGACAACCAGGTAATACTTTCGAGAAGATCTTCAGAAAATCACGAACCACCAATATGTCACTAAGCACGAGAACAATCATGCTTTTTAGGGCAAGACGATATGATCGAAAGAGTGAGGGATCGACACAATCCCAACTCATGGATCGAAGAGTGCACCAGAAATAAGGACTAGGTAGCACGATCAATCTTAGGATGATGATTTAGTAACCAACACGCTAAGAATGAGAATATTGTCCATTTACTACAAAGCAACGAGTTGCTCGGAGTATTGATTTCACACATCACAATTCACTTGTCGGCAATCCGGTTACAATAACACGGAGACCGATGAATGAATGATGATGGCAAGAAGTATCACTGTATCAAGAGTTCATAGGGTGTTGTGCAATTCCTATGATATTCCTGACATAAAGAGGGCAATACTTCAGGGTAGAACAGAATCAAAAGCTGGATTGGCATTTTGATCCATGGAATACAATTGCTTTGACCCAATCCTAGATATGGATGAGGTTCTGGAGTTTGTTTCTCCTATCCATTCTAAAATAGAACGGCTTGACGGACCTCAAGAATAGTACGCATCGAAGAACACGAATGCACGACATAAACTTGACTATCAACTGATAGACAAGGATCGAAATACGACTACAGAGGGACAATTCAAAGGAACATATATCTTTCTGAGTTGTGGATGCATAGGTTAGTATGTCGAACAAGTTCAACATATTTCTTCCGGATAACCCATGCTGAAAAGGAAGGACTGGCAGATTCACGATATGAATGGAGTACTCCTCAAGAGCACCCTGGTTGTGATCTTTTGGTTCAAAAGAACTTCTGCCATAAGCGGTTCGTAGTATTTGGAAGAAGGAACTACCATGGACCTCGAGGACTAATGCAAAGGTTACTAATATCCTAAAGAAACTAGCAAACACTATCGACATGAGGTAGGTATGGTGAATCTCGGGTTCAAAACCCAGGACTAGAATGCCTACTACTAAGTGGCATCACGGGATGCTTTCGAGAATGGTGGCCAGATTCATCACACTGGGAACACAAAACATGGACAGATTACTAGATGACTCCCTAAAACACCTAGGGTCATAATAATAGCTCCAACATATATGTCGAAGCAATAGAGTACCTCAACTCACCGATTAGTGTGATTACCCTGGCCCAAAGGAACGTCGGTAACGGAAGGAAGGAATTTGCAAATGCATCAGTCTATGTAGAGACCTGGGATGACTCGGACAGCATAACGGCTGTAAATGCTCAAAATGATTTGAACATCCTGCAAAATGGTGGCATAACCACTCAACATCACAATATCAATGTTTCGAGAGTGTCGGGGAAACTGATCCACGAGCACCTATGGGGACCGAGCCCCTTTCGGTTCGGCGGGGGGCGGAGGTCGCACGAAGAGCAGATCGAGGCGAGGCACACGAGCAGTTTACCCAGCTTCAGAGCTCTCCGGGGAGATAATACTCCTACTGCTGCTTTGTGGTTTGTATTGAGTTCTTGCTCGGGAGCGCTGAGTGCTACAGTATGCACCAGCAGCTAACGAGACCGAGCGTGAGTGTTCTCCTATCCTTTTCCTCTACGTTGTGTATGGGCCTCCTTTTATATGCTCAAGGGGTCTCCAACAGGTGGCAACGTAGGCAAGGGTAAAAATGGAAAGGTGTTGCGGTTGGTACAGCTACCTGCACAGTGTGTCATACCTAACCCTGACGGCAGGGAACAAGGGCATTAAATGCCTATTTGCGTTGCCCAAACAGTGCCGAAAAGGGACCGTCAGGGACGCCACCTCTCGCCACGATGGCGACCTTGTCAGCGCCGCTTGCCACAGTGCACCCCTGGCTGCACATCCTCCCACCACGTACGCCTGGAAGGGTCCCAGAGCGACACGTTGGTGGGTGTGCTGGAGCGTGGGTACAGAGTAGTTGGTAGCCTGCCGCGGCAAAGTGCCTTGTCGCGGTCATTGTCTTGTCGCGTCCGGAAGCTTGCCGCTCGCCGGGTCTTGCCGGGACGCGTGGCGCGTCGCGGCAAGTACCTTGAGATGCCTTGGTTGGTATTCCCGGCAAGCTCCTCTTGCCGGGGTCTTGTGCCTTGAGTGGCCTTCCCGGCAAGCTCCTCTTGCCGGGGCCTTGTCTCCTTGGCTTGAATACTTTGTTCTTGAATGGCTCCAAAGGAACCACAGAGGATATTGGCGGTCACCTGGCAAGCCTTGCCGCGGGACGCTGCGACTGCCCGTGCACAAGTTCGGGATACTATAGTACCCCTACTCTAGTACACCGACAGGAGCCCCCGGGCCTGGGCCATACACGGTGCCGAGCGCTGTTGGGCCAGGCCCAAAACAGGGCACGGGCACGCGCGGCCTGGATCATGCCGTATCTTACTCCGTATCTGTAACGCCCCGGATGCAACTTTCCATATTCGTAACTCCAACTCTTGCCTTTTCCGGAGATGCGATATGATATTTCCTTCGTGGTTGGGTTTTTGTTTTTGTTTTGCATTTTGTTCTTGTCTTGCATCTCATCTCTTTGCTTAATGTGCATTGCATCATGGCATCTTGCACCCCTTTTTAAAACTCAAGTATAAACCGTATGGATCTTCGGTCCATTTAAACCGAGGGTATTCACATGGTGAATTCTCTTTATAACATATCCTCCCAATATTTTAGGGAGCTATATTAATTATTCCATTTATTTGGAATTAACCATAACACACTTGCAAAATAATTCCCATGCCTATTCCTCTTCGAGTTTGACCTTCAAATCTTGTCCACAATTCTTTCTCCATTTATCGAGGTTCCTCCTAATTTCTCAACATTTTTGACCTTTCCTAAAACTTGTCCTAGTTCAAACCATTTAAATTAAATTCAAATGGGTTTGAATTTAAATCTTGCTTTCGCGCCAACTTCTATTTTCTTGGATTGAACTCATTTTTACGAGTCTGTAAAAATTATCCCCGTGCCCTACTCGTTCTCTAACCATTCCTTTTCTTCCCTTTTCTTTCTCTTTATTTTACTGTTTTGAAAAGAGAAAGAGAAGGAGTCCAACAGCCAGCAGTCCTCCTGGCCTTTTTCCTCTCCCCACCTTCCAAGGCCTAGGCGAAGCCCCTTCTCTACTGGGCCGGCCTCCCAACGCCCAGTCGGCGCCCCACCGACCATAACCCTAGCTAGCCCGACTCCCTCCTCTCGAACCCCTCCTCCTCCTTCGTTCCTCCCTCCAGCGCCGCCAGGAGAGGAGCGCCCGCGCCCGTGTCCTTCTCCCCCTCTCGATCCCGTGCTCCACCCCTCTGCTCGATCCCCACAGCCCTCCTTGCTTGGTCTTGAGCGCCCCAGCACCGCACCTCGGCGTCGGCGCGCCTCCGTGGTCAGACCTCGCCGGATCCACCTCGGGTGCCCGGTGCCGGTTATCCTTGCCAAGTCCCTCACCGCGCCACCTCCCTGCTTCGCTCCTGCACGAGCAGAGGACGAGGCGCCCGCTCGCCGAGCTCCTCCGCATCTCCCTGCCTCGAACCTGCTTCGCCTCTGCACCACGCCGCCCTGTCGACCTGCCGCGTCCTCCGCCATCAAGCCGGCCGCCGTCCTACGCGCACGACCACGCCGTCCTCTCCTTCCTCCCATCGCTTGATCCGCCCACTCCATCCTGATGCTCGCCGGGGAAACCCCTCCTCGCTGCTCCATTGTACTCCGGATGTCAGGGCCGCCATGGACGAGCCTCCGCGCCCCTGCTTCGAGTCACCGGACCAGGGATCGCCAGATGCCGTCCCTGCTGCCGGGGAACCTTGTTTTCCGGCTGTTTCCGTCTCCGGCGCCATCATGGAGACCATGGCCATCACCGAGACCCCCGGTTCCGTCAAGACGTGCACACGGAGACCCAAGTCAGGAAACTACCGATGGCCCTCCAAGTTCAACGTTGAACCCCGGAGCGCTCGAATCCGTCAAGTTCGTCTACAACCGTGAACCACTACCGTCGACCCTCGAAGACTCCGTGGACGTCAAGTCCCTCGTCGTGATCCCGAACATCTACGGGAGTTTGTGCAACTAAGAACGTGAACGACTACCGCCGCCAAGTTCGCGAGTACCTCTACCGTCGTCGTGTACAACTACTTCCACTACGCCCGCGAGAACGACTACTTCCACTACTACCGCCGCGGAACAACTACTTCAACTACCTCCTCCACGAACTCGAACCGCTCGATAATGCTCCCTTGGAAGGTATAACCGCCGAGACGACCTTCGGAGAACGTATGCATGTTGTATGAGATGCCCCTTTGTTTGCACCGTGTGCGAATTGTCACTCGTTGCCATGCCATCGTCTCGTGGGAACCCGGTATCCGGGATCACCCCACCATCTTGCTCAACTCGCATCCGCACGCTTCCTTTTGCACCGGTATCTCCATGAGTACCGGAACCGATATGTTGCCGTGGCACCATTTTCGGATTCGTTGCCGTGGCACACCTTTCGTCCACCATGGTGACCAAATGCTTCATATTATGCTCATGTTAACATTTTCATAAAATTGCATAAAACTTGAAATTGTCATCCGCATCATGATAACAACATTTAAAATGCTTAAAATTGTTGTTCGCATTTATTTTGCTAAATGCCATGGTAAAATGATTTAATTCATAACTAATTAACCGTAACTCGGAATTTAATAATTTATATATGTAAATGGGGTAGAAAAATGCATAGATTAACATGTTGCACTTTATTTTCCTGTTTAACAACATTAAAATAATGTTTTAGGCAGAACAGTAGCAAATTCGAAATATGCAAATGAGGATTTTCCGGAATTGTTGTTTGTTATTCCGGCCTCATTTAAACTTGCCTAGTTAGGTAGTTTTCATATGCTTCATCCTCTTGCCATGTTAATTAACATTTAATATTGTTGGGTACATAAATGAGAGAGAACTAAATAATTGTTGTGGTGTTTCATCAATATGCAACTCGTTGCATATTGAGCTCCACTTAGCTTGTAGTGTTGTTTGTTGCATTTTGCCATGCCATGCTTCATTAAACCGGACATGCATCATACTTGATTGTGCATCATGCCTTGTTTGTGCTTGTTGGTTTACTATGTTGTGTGCTTCTTTCCGGTGTTGCTTCTTTGGGTTGATTCCGTTATCTTCGCGTTTGTGAGGACCCGTTCGACTACGTCCGTTTGTCTTCTTCATGGACTCGTTCTTCTTCCTTGCGGGATCTCAGGCAAGATGACCATACCCCCGAAATCACTTCTATCTTTGCTTGCTAGATTGCTCGCTCTTTTGCTATGCCTATGCTGCGATACCTACCACTTGCTTATCATGCCTCCTATATTGTCAAACCAAGCCTCTAACCCACCTTGTCCTAGCAACCCGTTGTTTGGCTATGTTACCGCTTTGCTCAGCCCCTCTTATAGCGTTGTTAGTTGCAGGTGAAGATGAAGTTTGTTCCTTGTTGGAACATGGAGATGTTGTTCCTTTTTGGAACATGTTTACTTGTTGGGATATCACAATATATCTTATTTAATTAATGCATCTATATACTTGGTAATGGGTGGAAGGCTCGGCCTTATGCCTGGTGTTTTGTTCCACTCTTGCCGCCCTAGTTTCCGTCATATCGGTATTATGTTCCCGGATTTTGCGTCCCTAACGCGGTCGGGTGATTTATGGGACCCCCTTGACAGATCGCTTTGAATAAGACTTTTCCAGCAAGGCCCAACCTTGGTTTTACCATTTGACTACCACCTATCCCTTTCCCTTGGGTCTGATCAACCCGAGGGTCATCTTTATTTAGCCCCCCCGGGCCAATGCTTGTCTAAGTGTTGGTCCTAACCGAGCAACCTGCGGGGCCACCTTGTGGAAACTCGAGGGATGGTTTTACTCGTAGCTTGACTTATCCGGTGTTGCCCTGAGAACGAGATATGTGCAGCTCCTATCAGGATGTCGGCGCATCGGGCGGTTTTGCTGGACTTGTTTTATTGCTGTCGAAATGTCTTGTAGCTGGGATTCCGAGACTGATCGGGTCTTCCCGGGGAGAAGGAATATCCTTCGTTGATCGCGAGAGCTTATCATGGGCTAAGTTGGGACACCCCTGCAGGGTTTGAACTTACGAAAGCCGTGCCCGCGGTTATGTGGCAGATGGGAATTTGTTAATGTCCGGTTGTAGAAAACCCGAAGTTGATCTTAACTAAAACACACCAACCGCGTGTGTAACCGTGATGGTCTCTTCTCGGCAGGGTCCGGGAAGCGAACACGGTTGTTGGAGTTATGCTTGACGTAAGTAGTTTCAGGATCATTTTTTGATCATAGTTGTTCGACCGTGCTTTGCCTTCTCTTCTCGCTCTCATTTGCGTATGTTAGCCACCATATATGCTAGTCGCTTGCTGCAGCTCCACCTCACTACCCTGTCCTACCTTTAAGCTTAAATAGTCTTGATCTCGCGGGTGTGAGATTGCTGAGTCCTCGTGACTCACCAGATACTTCCAAAACCAGTTTGCAGGTGACGATGAGACCGTGCAGGTGACTCACCCGAGCTCAAGGAGGAGCTCGATGAAGATCTTTGTTCATTGTGTTGTTTCGTTCTAGTCGATCAGTAGTGGAGCCCAGTTGGGGTCGATCGTGGACTTTGTCGCTTTTGGGGTTTCTTCTTTTATTTTTGGCTCCGTAGTCGGGCCCTGATTGTAACTATATGATGTGATGTTTTATTCATGTATTTGTGTGAAGTGGCGATTGTAAGCCAACTATGTACCTCTTTTCCTTATGTATTACATGGGTTGTGTGAAGATTACCTCACTTGCGACATTGCTTTCAATGCGGTTATGCCTCTAAGTCGTGCTTCGACACGTAGGAGATATAGCCGCATCGAGGGCGTTACAAGTTGGTATCAGAGCCTTTCCCCGACCTTAGGAGCCCCCACTGATTGATCGTTTTTAGTGGCCCAGTTGTGTCTAGAAAAATGTTTTGAGTCATTTAGGAATTATATATCGGAGAGATTAGGAATTCTTTTTTTACTTCCCAGTCCCTTCGACCTTCTGGTAAGGCTTCCTGACGTAGAGTTTTGACTCTTCTCTTCTCAAATTTCACTAAAAAAATTTTTTTAGGATCACGCGGGTATATTACAATCGTTCCGATGGTTTTATGATGACAACATTGTCTTGGTTGCCTCCTGACATTTAGGGGTTGTGGCAGTGTCCCGGGGAGTTGAGCTCCGAGGTGTTGTCGTCATAATTTTAACGTTGCGGTTTTGGAATACCTGAGTTTAGTACGCCGACATCGAAAATCTCTTTTGTACAGTTGTTGGTGAGATAACCCTGATAGCCCAGTACTGTGGCGAGTGCGGGAGTATTGCCATGACTTGTATAACGGATGCTTTTCGAAGGTTGAGGTAGATGATTTCCGAAGATTTCTTGGTTATGTGTTGAAGGATGGATAAAGCTGGTTGTAGGATTTGCTAGTTTGGGTGAGATATTATGCTTCCCCTGTATCCCCAACACCTGATTGCATAACCAGAAAGTTTCGGGAGTTTATAAGTGGGAATTCAAGTATCACGTAGGAATTCTTTCCAACAGACACATGATACGATATGGGATCTATCATAGATTTGTTTCCGGCTTATTTTGCAAGCCAATCCTTGTTTTGTTTTATTTGTGGTATTCGAGTTGCTTCATTGTCAAGTGTTGATTCCATACCTTTTTCCAAGCGGTGTTCTCATATCCCTATGTGGATACCAATCCTTCATGATAACTGAGAGTGCCATGCCAATTCTTTTTCAACCGGTGTGTCTCTCTTCAAGTGGATCCGGTCACTTCAACATCTGCAAGATCATTTATCAGTTCTTCTCTACGGTGTTTGCTTCATCTGTTCCAAGTTGTCTTTGTTTTTCCCGCCCTCCCACCCTTATTTCTTCAACGACTCAGATTTCGAAATCAAGTATCCATTTTATTCATGTGAAGCTTCTTCATTCTTTCCTTCAATGTTCTTATCCGGTGATTCCCATGAAGATGCTCAACAGTTTCAAGTTCATCATTCGTCATTCTTTTCTTCTCCGGTGGTTCCAATTCAAGCTTTATCGATCATATCTTTTCCCCGTTTCTAATGTTTTCTCATACCGGTGCACCTCACAATATTTCACTTCTCGCTATTCATTTGTTCCGGAGTGTTGAAAATATCTCAGAAGATTCAAGTTTCCATTCTCAATTCACTCAAGTTCTTTTGAGGATGCTATCTCATTCAAGCCATTTAATTCAACCGGTGCAATATCCCTTTCAAGCAATCATTCAATGGTGTTTCTTTTGAGTGGGCCCTAACCCACAGGTCTTTTTCCAGGATCTTACCTGACTCTTCTAATTCTTCCCGGAGCTATTCTCTAATTCTTTTCAAAGTTTGACCTAAGTATGAATTATCATCAGTCAAATGTCTTTCTCCAAGATCTTTCAAATTCTTTTCATTATGGGTTCAACCTTTCTAATTTTTCATTCCGGAGTGCCTCAACAATTTTTGGTGTTTCTCATCATCATTCTCAACATTTTAAGACCGAAGAAGAGTTCCTCTTAAACCCTTACCCGTTCTTACCAAGTTGTGTGGTTCTAGCTTGTTGCCATTCTCTCATAATTGTTTTCGATTGTGAGAATAATTTTCACCCATCCGGAGCATTTCAGGATTCTTTTCAGTTTGATTCTCCGGAGCCTTTCATCTCAGAATTATTCACCCTCAGCTTTCAGCTCTCGTTCTCCAAATCGTACCGGTGCATCATTCAAGTATTCTCTAATCAGCGCGTGATCTATTCGTTCATTTGTATCTAAATACCCTCAAGCATCTTCGTTCATTTGCTAATTCTTCCCGGTGTTTCCTTATCTTTTCTTCATTCTTTTTCAAGTCTTATGGTGGTCCGTTCAAGATCCTTCTTCCTTTGTATCATATAGATTCATTCATTCTTTCCAATCCTACCGGTGGTTCGCCGAAGACCTTCTCAAGTTTGCGCCATATCTATATTAATCCTTTCTACGAGAATAAGTAGTATGCCAAATCCTTTGCTTGTCATCAATTTAGTTGGTGAAAGACGAGCATATTGTAATCCTTATTCTTTTTCATCTAGTAAATTCAATTCCTTATTCCGGAGGTTCTTCAAATTCTTGATTTCAATTGTTTCATCTTTTCTTTTTCCGGAGTTCCAAGTTTTCCGCATTATCTCACCACGGAGATCCATCTGAATCACTGCAAGGCTTCACCTTGTGTTTTTCAATTTCTCCTTCTTCCTATCATCCTTTTCTTACCGGAGTTCTTCATGGAGGCTCTACATGATGGTTCATCAAGGATTTAATTCCTTCTCGAAGTGTTCATCAAGATTCTTTTCAGAGGAGCCAAGTATTCTTTATCTTGCATTTTAAAGTGCAATCCTTTCAACCGTATCATTCGAGGTGCTATTATGTCATTCCTGATTATTGGAGTTCACGTCTCATGACTCACATGTTGTCAAGAATGAGGTATTTTAAATCCATCAATCTCTTCATTGGAGTTATCTTGGGTTATATTTCACCTAAAGCCTTCCCTAAGGATTGTTGCTATTATGGTGCTCATTAATGACCCAAGTTCATCATTTGTCCTCCCGGTGAAATAAGTTTCTCGTCTCCTTGTTGATATTAGTCCAATCATTTGTTTCCGTTGGTGGCAGAAGCTCACCTTATAATTTTGAGATGTTTCCATAAGCCCACTACAAGCTTATTCGTTTCGTTGTTGGTTCTCCAACAACTCCGTTCAATCCTTATTTTAAGGAGGCTCTTTCAAATTCAATTGTGATAGAAGTTGTTGTTCTCTTCTCTGTTCAATTGATTCCACTTTTTCATTTGTCCCGAAGGCATTGTGATATTGCTCTTTTCACTCATCATCTCGTTTTGCCAAGATCATGTTCTTTTCCTTGCTTATCCATTTAACCGGAGTGTTGTGCCCTCTGCTCAAGTTCTTTTCATTTTATCAAGTTTTCGTATCACTTTTCAACCGGAGTGCTGTCTGAAATCTTTCTTACCCCTTGTGCCATTCTTTCAATAGTTCCGGAGGCAGTGTGTTGTTGATTTTATCAAGTATCCTCTCATCTTGTCAAGTTCATGTTCAATTCCTTCCATTTTCAGTCGGAGTGCTGTCCAAATTATATCATCCTTATTCCTTCTCTATCTAGTTTTAACCGGAGTGGTTCAAATATCTATCTCATCACTAAACCTCTTGATTCTTGTCGCATCCCATGTTCTTCTTATCTAACAGAGTGTTTACAAGTTAGTTCAACTCCGTTGTGTTCTTTCTTTCAACTTTTCAACCTCTCAAGGTTCATGGTTTCACTCGTTTGTCGAAGAAGCAACTTTGTTTTACCTCTTCCTCTTCTGTTTCTCTCCGGTGCCATCCTAGATCTTGGGACGAGATCCTCTCGTAGTGGTGGAGTGTTGTAATGCCCCGGATGCAACTTTCCATATTCGTAACTCCAACTCTTGCCTTTTCCGGAGATGCGATATGATATTTCCTTCGTGGTTGGGTTTTTGTTTTTGTTTTGCATTTTGTTCTTGTCTTGCATCTCATCTCTTTGCTTCATGTGCATTGCATCATGGCATCTTGCACCCCTTTTTAAAACTCAAGTATAAACCGTATGGATCTTCGGTCCATTTAAACCGAGGGTATTCACATGGTGAATTCTCTTTATAACATATCCTCCCAATATTTTAGGGAGCTATATTAATTATTCCATTTATTTGGAATTAACCATAACACACTTGCAAAATAATTCCCATGCCTATTCCTCTTCGAGTTTGACCTTCAAATCTTGTCCACAATTCTTTCTCCATTTATCGAGGTTCCTACTAATTTCTCAACATTTTTGACCTTTCCTAAAACTTGTCCTAGTTCAAACCATTTGAATTAAATTCAAATGGGTTTGAATTTAAATCTTGCTTTCGCGCCAACTTCTATTTTCTTGGATTGAACTCATTTTTACGAGTCTGTGAAAATTATCCCCGTGCCCTACTCGTTCTCTAACCATTCCTTTTCTTCCCTTTTCTTTCTCTTTATTTTACTGTTTTGAAAAGAGAAAGAGAAGGAGTCCAACAGCCAGCAGTCCTCCTGGCCTTTTTCCTCTCCCCACCTTCCAAGGCCTAGGCGCAGCCCCTTCTCTACTGGGCCGGCCTACCAAGGCCCAGCCGGCGCCCCACCGACCATAACCCTAGCTAGCCCGACTCCCTCCTCTCGAACCCCTCCTCCTCCTTCGTTCCTCCCTCCAGCGCTGCCAGGAGAGGAGCGCCCGCGCCCGTGTCCTTCTCCCCCTCTCGATCCCGTGCTCCACCCCTCTGCTCGATCCCCACAGCCCTCCTTGCTTGGTCTTGAGCGCCCCAGCGCCGCACCTCGGCGTCGGTGCGCCTCCGCGGTCAGACCTCGCCGGATCCACCTCGGGTGCCCGCTGCCGGTCATCCTTGCCAAGTCCCTCACCGCGCCACCTCCCTGCTTCGCTCCTGCACGAGCAGAGGACGAGGCGCCCGCTCGCCGAGCTCCTCCGCATCTCCCCTGCCTCGAACCTGCTTCGCCTCTGCACCGCGCCGCCCCGTCGACCCGCCGCGTCCTCCGCCATCAAGCCGGCTGCCGTCCTACGCGCACGACCACGCCGTCCTCTCCTTCCTCCCGTCGCTTGATCCGCCCACTCCATCCTGATGCTCGCCGGGGAAACCCCTCCTCGCTGCTCCATCGTGCTCCGGAGGTCAGGGCCGCCATGGACGAGCCTCCGCGCCCCTGCTTCGATTCACCGGGCCAGGGATCGCCAGATGCCATCCCTGCTGCCGGGGAACCTTGTTTTCCGGCTGTTTCCGTCTCCGGTGCCATCATGGAGACCATGGCCATCACCGAGACCCCCGGTTCCGTCAAGACATGCACACGGAGACCCAAGTCAGGAAACTACCGATGGCCCAACAAGTTCAACGTTGAACCCCGGAGCGCTCGAATCCGTCAAGTTTGTCTACGACCATGAACCACTACCGTCAACCCTCGAAGACTCCGTGGACGTCAAGTCCCTCGTCGTGATCCCGAACATCTACGGGAGTTTGTGCAACTAAGAACGTGAACGACTACCGCCGCCAAGTTCGCGAGTACCTCTACCGTCGTCGTGTACAACTACTTCCACTACGCCTGCGAGAACGACTACTTCCACTACTACCGCCGCGGAACAACTACTTCAACTACCTCCTCCACGAACTCGAACCGCTCGAGAATGCTTTGGAAGGTATAACCGCCGAGACGACCTTCGGAGAACGTATGCATGTTGTATGAGATGCCCCTTTGTTTGCACCTTGTGCGAATTGTCACTCGTTGCCATGCCATCGTCTCGTGGGAACCCGGTATCCGGGATCACCCCACCATCTTGCTCAACTCGCATCCGCACGCTTCCTTTTGCACCGGTATCTCCATGAGTACCGGAACCGATATGTTGCCGTGGCACCATTTTCGGATTCGTTGCCGTGGCACACCTTTCGTCCACCATGGTGACCAAATGCTTCATATTATGCTCATGTTAAAATTTTCATAAAATTGCATAAAACTTGAAATTGTCATCCGCATCATGATAACAACATTTAAAATGCTTAAAATTGTTGTTCGCATTTATTTTGCTAAATGCCATGGTAAAATGATTTAATTCATAACTAATTAACCGTAACTCGGAATTTAATAATTTATATATGTAAATGGGGTAGAAAAATGCATAGATTAACATGTTGCACTTTATTTTCCTGTTTAACAACATTAAAATAATGTTTTAGGCAGAACAGTACCAAATTCGAAATACGCAAATGAGGATTTTCCAGAATTGGTGTTTGTTATTCCGGCCTCATTTAAACTTGCCTAGTTAGGTAGTTTTCATATGCTTCATCCTCTTGCCATGTTAATTAACATTTAATATTGTTGGGTACATAAATGAGAGAGAACTAAATAATTGTTGTGGTGTTTCATCAATATGCAACTCGTTGCATATTGAGCTCCACTTAGCTTGTAGTGTTGTTTGTTGCATTTTGCCATGCCATGCTTCATTAAACCGGACATGCATCATACTTGATTGTGCATCATGCCTTGTTTGTGCTTGTTGGTTTACTATGTTGTGTGCTTCTTTCCGGTGTTGCTTCTTTGGGTTGATTCCGTTATCTTCGCGTTTGTGAGGACCCATTCGACTACGTCCGTTTGTCTTCTTCATGGACTCGTTCTTCTTCCTTGCGGGATCTCAGGCAAGATGACCATACCCCCGAAATCACTTCTATCTTTGCTTGCTAGATTGCTCGCTCTTTTGCTATGCCTATGCTGCGATACCTACCACTTGCTTATCATGCCTCCTATATTGTCAAACCAAGGCTCTAACCCACCTTGTCCTAGCAAACCGTTGTTTGGCTATGTTACCGCTTTGCTCAGCCCCTCTTATAGCGCTATTAGTTGCAGGTGAAGATGAAGTTTGTTCCTTGTTGGAACAGGAGATGTTGTTCCTTTTTGGAGCATGTTTACTTGTTGGGATATCACAATATATCTTATTTAATTAATGCATCTATATACTTGGTAAAGGGTGGAAGGCTCGGCCTTATGCCTGGTGTTTTGTTCCACTCTTGCCGCCCTAGTTTCCGTCATATCGGTATTATGTTCCCGGATTTTGCGTCCCTAACGCGGTCGGGTGATTTATGGGACCCCCTTGACAGATCGCTTTGAATAAGACTTTTCCAGCAAAGCCCAACCTTGGTTTTACCATTTGACTACCACCTATCCCTTTCCCTTGGGTCTGATCAACCCGAGGGTCATCTTTATTTAGCCCCCCCGGGCCAATGCTTGTCTAAGTGTTGGTCCGAACCGAGCAACCTGCGGGGCCACCTCGTGGAAACTCGAGGGCTGGTTTTACTCGTAGCTTGACTTATCCGGTGTTGCCCTGAGAACGAGATATGTGCAGCTCCTATCAGGATGTCGACGCATCGGGCGGTTTTGCTGGACTTGTTTTATTGCTGTCGAAATGTCTTGTAGCTGGGATTCCGAGACTGATCGGGTCTTCCCGGGGAGAAGGAATATCCTTCGTTGATCGCGAGAGCTTATCATGGGCTAAGTTGGGACACCCCTGCAGGGTTTGAACTTTCGAAAGCCGTGCCCGCGGTTATGTGGCAGATGGGAATTTGTTAATGTCCGGTTGTAGAAAACCCGAAGTTGATCTTAACTAAAACACACCAACCGCGTGTGTAACCGTGATGGTCTCTTCTCGGCAGGGTCCGGCAAGCGAACACGGTTGTTGGAGTTATGCTTGACGTAAGTAGTTTCAGGATCATTTTTTGATCATAGTTGTTCGACCATGCTTTGCCTTCTCTTCTCGCTCTCATTTGCATATGTTAGACACCATATATGCTAGTCGCTTGCTGCAGCTCCACCTCACTACCCTGTCCTACCTTTAAGCTTAAATAGTCTTGATCTCGCGGGTGTGAGATTGCTGAGTCCTCGTGACTCACCAGATACTTCCAAAACCAGTTTGCAGGTGCCGATGAGACCGTGCAGGTGACTCACCCGAGCTCAAGGAGGAGCTCGATGAAGATCTTTGTTCATTGTGTTGTTTCGTTCTAGTCGATCAGTAGTGGAGCCCAGTTGGGGTCGATCGTGGACTTTGTCGCTTTTGGGGTTTCTTCTTTTATTTTTGGCTCCGTAGTCGGGCCCTGATTGTAACTGTAGGATGTGATGTTTTATTCATGTATTTGTGTGAAGTGGCGATTGTAAGCCAACTATGTACCTCTTTTCCTTATGTATTACATGGGTTGTGTGAAGATTACCTCACTTGCGACATTGCTTTAAATGCGGTTATGCCTCTAAGTCGTGCTTCGACACGTAGGAGATATAGCCGCATCGAGGGCGTTACAGTATCCACCGCGCCCTCCCCAAACAGCACGCGTCGATTGCGGCGTCGTGGGTGGTTTCTTCATTCGGAAAAGGCGGAACGTCCGCTCCCTTCCTCCTTATAAGCAGGGGAGACAGGGGCAGTTCGCCCATCTGCCCGTTGCTATTCCTTCCGAGAATCTCCGCCACTCCCCTTCTTCCCAAAGTCGAAGGAGAGCAGCGCCCCGCTCCCATCGCCACCAGAACCACCAACGCCGTCGTCCTCCCTCACCACTTCCGCCATGGCTCCGAAAGCCGAGAAGGTGAAGTCAGCCGAGGCGCAGCGGCTCGCGGCGCTCCGAAAGGAGCGGGCAATCTTCCCTCCTAGGCTTGCCGCGGAAGAGCTGAAGGAGTACTACTACCTCTTCTGGTCGACGGGGACGCGAGCGCACCCGCGCACGAAGGTACTCCCAGCCGCCGCTTGGAAAAAGGCTCCCACTGGGTACCCTTTCTTCGCCTTGTTCTTCTACTGCGGGGTCTGCCCGCCCTTTTTCTGAATTCTTCTGTGATGTCATGAACACCTATGGGCTCCGCCTCCTTGACTTCACCCCCAATGTTGTCCTGACCATGGCAGATTCTGCACATCTCTGCGAAAACTTTGTCGGAATCCATCCAAACGTAGCCCTTTTCCGCCACTTATTTTCGCCTCGAGTTGAGAAAGGAGAGCCCTTATCCGGCGGAATCGCCTGGATCTCAAAAGCCGGCAAGAAGGATGCTTATCTGGATGGAGAGTTCCGCAGCAAGTGGGAGGAGCGGAGGGCGGACTGGTGCCTGATTGTCGAGGAGAATCCGCAGCCATTTACCGCCCTGCGCCAAACTCCAGTAGTGCGCGGCAGTGATTGGAGTAGCTTGGCCCCGGAAGACGACATACTGAAGATTGCCATTGCCCGGATCCTACGCCTCAGGCTTGCCGGGCTTACTGTAGGAGCCGTTGGCGCAGATTTCCTTTGCCGCCGCATTGCCCCCCTGCAGGAGAGGAGGAGACCCGCCTGGGAGTTCCAGAACGCGGCGGATATCATGAGGCTGCGGCCGGGCCTCAACTTCAACTTCACTGTCCTGGAGCTCAACGCGATGCTCCAGGAGCTATTCAAGTACGACCCACAGCATCCCGAAATGTTCAGGTTGCCGAGGGGTGTCGTTCCACTGTGCAACAACTCCTCGCTCGACCGCATCCGTGCAATGATGCCGCTATGCGACTCGCATGGAATTGACCCAGCCTGGATAGAGCCTGCAGATGATGTCGTGCGGGCGTTCTTTGATGGCTTGGTAGAAGTGCCGATCGACGCCGATGAGCAGAGGGGCCTCACCCGGGACACCACCGACGAGGAGCTCAAGCGCATCGCCACCAGGCTGGAAGAGGCGGCGGCAGCCGCAGCTGCGGGCGAGTTTGGGTTCACCGTGGAGGAGGCAGAGGCAGCATAGGCGGCAAGCCTTGCCGAGCAAGAGGATCTTGCCGACGAGGAGAAGTCCGCCAGGCATGACGTCGGGCCGAGCGGGCCCACCGAGGATACGAGCGGCTCGTTGGAAATCGGCTCCTCTTCCTCTTCGTCTTCGGACAGCTTGCCGCAAGAAGAGCCCCCGGCTCCACAAGCAGAGCCCCCGGCTCCACCAAGAAGGCGTCTTCGCAAGGCCGGGGACGTAGCGGAGCGGCAGACGAGTCAACCCCCGCCGCGCCGCACGACACGCTCCACCGCAGCAAGTTCTGTTGCCGCAGAAGCTCCTCACGCTGCAGCGGCAACTGGAGCGGGGTCCTCCCGGTCCGCCGCTCCAGCTCCCACCAAGCGGCCAAGGGATCCTACTCCTCCGCCTCCTCGCGTCGGAGGTGGGCCAGGCTTTGACTTCTACGCGCTCAGCTCCGACGAGGAAGAAGAAGAGTAAGATTCTTGTTGTACTTGTATGTCTTCAATACTTGCTGTCTTGTCTTGTATCTCATTTGCTTTACACTGAACTTATTCCTTTTTAGGACTCTGGCCCAGAGACCGTCAAAGAGACCCAAAGTCATGGTGATTGTCATCGAGGACGATCCCACCGTGCCAGCAGGGGGTGCGCCTGAGACAAACTTGCCGGACCCGACAGCTGTTCTTCAGAGCTGCCCCCAGCGCAACCCCTAGCGTAAGTATATGGTTTGCTTCCCGCTGTTAGGCGCACATAGGTACTCTTTGTTTGCTAATATCTGACTGTTGGCTTGTGTAGGAGCAGAGCAGCCCCACCAGGAGCGCCCGGATGCCGCCCCTGATATGCCATCTGCTTCGACTACGCCGCCAAGGGAGCGTTCTCCGGCATGGGAGGATCCTCCGACAAGGGAGAGCTCTCCGGCAAGGGGGAGCTCTCCGGTAAGGGAGGAGTCTCCGTCAAGGGACAGCACCAGCGGTCCTCCGGTGGTGGAGACCACAACTGCCGAGCCTGGTGCAGGTAAACCTCTTGCTTCGAAACTTCCCTTGGGTTCTTCTTCTTTTGATCTTCTTTTTGGATATTTGCTTGACTTTTCTTCCTTTTCCGGCCGTCAGATCCATCTACTTCGGAGCCGATGGAGACCGAGGTTGCTATTGATGATGCCGCCGCCACCGAAGAAGCGGCCGGCGCTGATGATCCCGCCGGCGAAGAGGCCGCCAAGGCTGCCGCCGCAGTAGCTGACGAGGGGTCTGGCGATCGCACTGACGACCCTGAGGCCGCAGGAGCGACAGGCGCTACACCGACCGCCGATCCTCCCATCGCTGCCGCAGCGTCAGGCTCCGAAGAGCCCCAGCCAGGTGTATACTTGAAGGCTGGTGATGGTGTCTTCATCAAGCTTCCCTGTGAGTCAAGCTCCAGGGCGCCGGTCGAAGGAGAAATCTTGGATGGAGAGGTGCTCGCCTCCGCTGGGCTGACGTTGGTTGATGCGCCGAGCAGCAGCAGCGGCGAGTCTGAGGAGGAGCGGCTGCTCCGGAGGCTGGTGTCGCTCTACCACGCTCGACGAGCCAAACTGGAGTCCCGCGAAGCGCTTGTCGCGAAGGCGGGGGTGGACATGGAGAAGCGCGCGGAGGAGCTCCGAGGTCTCAACCAGGCAGCTCTCCGGTCGCTGGCGGCGGAGCGTGTGCAGCTCGATGAGGCGCCGAAGGCCTTCATCCTCGAGAAGGCAGAAGTTGCAGAGCAACAGCAGCTTGCCGCCGAGGAGCTATCTGCGTGGGAGGGCGAGTTGGCGCAGCTGAAGGTCAGCCTGGACAGCCACGAAGAGGAGCTTGCTGCACGCGAGCAAACACTCAGCGGAGCTCTCAAGGAAGCAAAGGACACTGCCGCAGCTGCCAAGGCCGCCAAGAAGGAGCTGGAGACGAAGGTGGCGCAGCTGGAGATTGATCTCAAGGCGAGCGGTGAAGAGCTTGCTGCGCTCAAGCATGAGCGTGAGAAGGACGCCTACACCTTTGGCGAGCTGCAGGGTCGTCTCGCCGAGAAGATCAAGGAGCTTAGCGCCGCCAAGGATTCCAACGCCGATCTTGAGCTGAAGCTGGCTGCTTTGACCAAGACGTTGGACGGTGCCAGGGAGCAGGAGGCGGCCCTGAAGAAGGAGATCAAGGCCGACAAGGCGCTGCTGGAGAGCATTGCCGCCACCCAGAACAATTTTAGAGAAACTGTGGAGCAGTGAACGGAGGGTCTTGTGAATGTTGCCGCAGACATCGACAAGGAGCTGGCGCAGCTGGGGATGGAGGATCTCGGGTATCCCTCCGATGAGACCCTCCCATCCAGCGCCAAGCTCACTCTGTTCTTCAAAGGCGTGGCGACGGCCCTCCAGCAACTCCGGGAGAGGATCCCAAAGCAGCTGGCCGATGAGTCGCGCAAGATCTGCGCAGGAGCTCTTCAGAAGGTGTTGGTGAAGGTAGCCTTCCGCAACCCAGGCCTCAACCTCACCAACGTTCTCAGATCCCTGCCGGCGGAAGCTGATCTGGAGGCGCTCAAGGACCTTGTCGCACCCATTGTGGACAAGGTGAGCGGGATCAAGAGGGTTGAGGGCGACCGCGTGGACTAGGCCGCCTATTTTCTTCTTTTCTTGTCGCTGCTGGTCATGTTACGAAAACAGTCTATTAGAGCCGCGACAAGCTATCTTGTAATATATAACTTTATTTTGGGTAGTGATTGCAATGTTATTCCCTTTACTTGATTCCTTCCTTTGTATGTTTTTGCCCTACGCATTTAGGGAACTTGCCGGCGTAGGCACCTTTGCCGCGAGTGCTGAGTGCGGGACGTCAGCTGCCTGCTGGCGGTGCCGTTACCGACAAGAAACCTTGTCGCGACTCGTCGCAGCTCACTTAAGTTGTTGAGTGGACTCGAAACAAAGTAAGGGCGCAACTAGACATGAGCTGGTTCCTCCGCGCACGGGTTTTCCATACAAAGCATGGTCGTTTAAGGAAGATAACTTAAATTTTTTTTAAAAATCTGATTGCTCAAACTTTGGCAACTTAGCTTTTCTGTTGTTTGCTTTCCGGCAAGGCGAAACTTTCTTGAACGACGCCTGGTCCACACCATTATCTTCTCCTTCCCCCCCGGCAAACTTGTGGGCGAGAGAAACCTTCCTTTCCTTGAGAAAAGAGAGAAGAGAAAATAATGATATGGAGCCTTATGGCTCGTTGTTGCTTACCGGGGTTTGGCACTGCACAAAGTGTCAGATAACTCATGCAAAAAATAAAAAGTATGAAATTGACAAGATGTGCGGAGCACATGAGCTTTATTTATGCACAGGGTCTGCGCCTGGCTTTGTACAAAGGATTACATGCAACAGCGGCAAGACTTGTACAAAAGGTGGTTGCCGAAACAGGGTCCGGCAACCGCGCCTTACGGGTAAAACTGACGAAGATGCTCGATGTTCCAGGAGTTGCTCACCGGAATGCCATCTTCGGTCTCAAGGCGGACAGCGCCAGGCCTAGCGACTCGTTTCACCCGATAAGGGCCTTCCCACATCGGCGTCAACTTGTTGGAATTCTTGGCGGAATGAACGCGCCGAAGAACAAGGTCGCCTTCCTCGAGACTTCTGGCGTTAACTTTGCGGCTATGGTAGCGGCGCAAAGCTTGCTGGTAGCGAGCAGCTTGTACAGCAGCCTGAAGACGGTCCTCCTCAAGGAGCAGCGCGTCATCTTCCCGCAGCTGCTCTTGCTCAAGCTCATCATAAGCGAGCACTCGAGGTGACCCGTATACGAGTTCCGTGGGGAGAACTGCCTCTGCTCCATAGACTAGAGCAAAAGGTGTCTGGCCAGTGGATCGATTTGGCGTCGTCCTGATCGACCAAAGAACCACCGGCAACTCCTCAATCCATTTTCTTCCGCACTTGTGCAGCCTGTCGAAAGTCCTGGTCTTGAGTCCACGTAGCACTTCGGCATTTGCCCTCTCCGCTTGACCGTTGCTCCTAGGGTGAGCAACAGAAGCGAAGCAGATCTTGGCGCCAAGATCTTGGACGTACTGCATGAAGGTGCGGCTCGTGAATTGCGTACCGTTGTCGGTGATGATCCTGTTAGGGATCCCGAAGCGGCAAACAATCGACCTGAAGAACTTGACTGCTGACTGTGCTGTCACCTTCCTCACTGCTTCCACTTCCGGCCACTTTGTGAACTTGTCGATCGCAACGTACAAGTACTCAAATCCTCCGACTGCTCGGGGGAAGGGGCCGAGGATGTCGAGCCCCCAGACCGAAAATGGCCAGGATAAAGGGATCGTCTGGAGAGCTTGAGCTGGCTGGTGTATCTGTTTGGAATGGAACTGGCACGCTTCACACTTGGTTACTTGTGCAGTTGCATCCTGGAGAGCTGTCGGCCAAAAGAAACCTTGCCGGAACGCTTTGCCGGCAAGTGCTCTGGCGCCAATGTGATGACCACATATGCCTCCATGTATCTCTGCCAACAGCTTTTGTCCGTCTCCCCGGTGAATACACTTCAATTTCACACTATTGCGTCCTCTTCTGTACAGTGTGCTGTCGACAAACTGGTACATACTTGACTGCCGGGCTACTCTTTCCGCTTCTTCTTGCTCTTCGGGAAGTGCTCCTGTCTGAAGGAAACGGACAATCTGCTGTGCCCATGCTGGAGCTTGCGTCTCGACAACAAGGACTAAAGGCATATCTGCTGCTGCGGGAACATCCGCTTCTACGGCGAGAACCTGCGGCTCAGCCGGAGCTTGACGTTCCCCGGCAAGTTTGCTGGAGCAAAACTTGTCGGGAGCGTCTGCTTCAACGAAACAAACCCTGGGGCTTGTCGGAGCAGACTGCTCCTCAGCACTCTTGGCGTTGATCTTGGGGACCTTATTGGCGGCGGCTTCGGGAAGCTCTACCGGAAAATAGTCACCAGAAATCAACTTCCTCTTCTTGTTCTGTACAGTTGATGGCGTAATAGACGGTTGAGTCAGCTTGAGCAGAAAGATCCCTGGTTCCATAGGTAACTTAAATGCTGCGCACTTTGATAGGCCGTCGGCGATGTCGTTCTGAGCTCTTGGAACATGTTCCATCTGTAGGCCGACAAAGTGCTCTTCTAGCTTTCTCACTTCATCAACATAGGCTTCCATCAACGGACTCTGATAACTCTTGTTCACTTGGCGGGCGACAAGCTGCGAGTCACCCCTGACAATGAGCTTCTTGATCCCAAGGTCTGCCGCAATCCTGAGACCGGCAAGCAATCCTTCATACTCGGCAGTATTGTTTGTTGCTTGCTCCTTGGGAAAGTGCATCTAGACTACGTACTTAAGGTGCTCTCCGGTGGGTGCGACAAGCAGTACGCCAGCACCGGCGCCTTGCAGCGAGAAAGCACCATCAAAGTACATCAGCCACTCTTTGCTTGCTTCCTTGACGGGGATGCTCATTTCTGGAATTTCTTCCTCTGGTGTTGGCGTCCACTCTGCTATGAATTCTGCCAACGCTCTGCTTTGGATAGTTGAAGTGCTCTCAAACTTGAGTCCAAAGCTTGACAGTTCCAGTGCCCACTCAACAATCCTGCCTGTTGCTTCTCGATTCTGCAGTATCCTCTTCAGCGGAAAACGAGTGACAACTGTTATCTCATGTGCTGGGAAGTAATGGCGCAGCTTTCTCGAGGCCATGAGAAGGCCGAAAAGCAATTTCTGCACACCAGAGTACCTTGACCTAGCCCCCTGCAGAAGGGAACTGACAAAGTAGACTAGGCGCTGCACCATTTTCTTCAGTATCTCCTCGGGTGCCTGCGCAGATCCATCTTTGCCGGGACCAGAGCTTGTCGGAGAAGCTCCCTGCTTGCCGCTGGATGCGCTCGCCGTGGTTGCTGGCTCATCATCTGCCTCCCTCTCCGCTACTAACGCAGCACTAACCACTTGATTGGTTGCCGCCAGATACAGCAGCAACTTCTCTTGTGGCTTAGGTGCGACAAGTATTGGAGTGGAGGACAGGTATCTCTTCAAGTCCTGCAGCGCAGCCTCCGCTTCCGGAGTCCATTTCATTGGACCTGCCTTTTTCAAAATTTTGAAAAACGGTAGGGTGCGCTCAGCAGACTTAGAGATAAACCTGCTGAGAGCCGCCACGCAGCCGGCAAGTCTCCGTACATCCTTGACGCGCTTCGGTGCTTCGATCTGCTCAATGGCCTTGATCTTGTCGGGATTGGCTTCAATTCCCCGCTGAGACACGAAGAACCCGAGAAGCTTGCCGGAAGGGACTCCAAACACGCACTTCTCGGGGTTGAGCTTGAGGCTGATCTTGCGTAGATTTGCAAAAGTCTCTTCAAAATCTTGAATCAGAGTTGCTTTGTCCCTACTCTTGGCCACTATATCATCCATGTAGGCTTCCACATTTCTGTGTATTTGTGGCTCAAAAGCGGTATGGACGACCCTTGCAAATGTTGAACCAGCATTCTTTAAACCAAAAGGCATCCGTATGAAACAGTACATGCCACAGGGAGTGATGCATGCGGTTTTGTCCTCATCCTCTTCTGCCATGAAGATCTGATGGTATCCTGAGTATGCGTCAAGAAATGAAAGCAAGTTACATCCGGCCGTGGAGTCAACAATCTGGTCAATGCGCGGCAAGGGAAATGGGTCTTTGGGACAAGCTTTATTGACATCGGTAAAGTCGATACAAAGCCTCCATTTCCCGTTTGCCTTGCGCACGACTACAGGATTGGCCAACCACGTAGGATGGAGCACTCCTCTGACAAGGCCTGCTGCTTCCAACTTCTTGATCTCTTCTGCGATGAATTCTTGGCGCTCCACTGCTTGCTTTCTGACTTTCTGCTTGACGGGCCGCGCATGAGGACAGATGGCAAGGTGGTGCTCAATTACTTTCCTGGGAACACCGGGGATGTCAGACGGTTGCCACGCAAACACATCGACATTCGCCCGCAGGAAAGCAATGAGCGCGCTTTCCTATTTAGGGTCGAGAGTGGCACTGATGGTGAAAGTACCACCAGTGTCGTCCTCCTTGGCGGACACCTTCTTGGTCGCTGGCAGAGCTGCCATTGTCTTCTTACACTTGCCGGAGGAGCTCGATGGTGCGTCCTCGACGGTAGCGCAGCACTCCGAAGAGGTGCGCTTGCCGGAGTGGGCATCAGAACTCCTGCCGGACTTGGTCTTCTTCTTCCCCCCGGGAGCTTCAGCGGCAAGTGTCTCGCGATCCGTTGCGGCTGCTGCTTCCCGGTAGATCTTGTCGGCACAGTTAAGAGCATCTTTCTTGTCGCCAGGGACAGAGATGACACTTATCGGGCCTGGCATCTTCAGCATGTTGTACGCATAGTGAGAGGCCGCCATGAACTTGGCGAGTGCTGGACGGCCGAGAATCCCATTGTAAGGTAATGGAAAATCGGCAACGTCAAAAGTGACCCTCTCAGTTCTGAAATTCAACTCGCTGCCAAATGTCACCGGCAACGTGATCTTCCCCTTCGGCTTGCTCCTTCCCGGGTTGATTCCTTGGAATGTGCCGGTCTCTTCGAGCTCGCTGTCAGGGACCTGGAGTTTCCTGAGCACAGCGGAGGAGATCAGGTTCAAGCCGGCCCCGCCGTCAACTAGCATCTTAGTGACCTTGAGGTTGTGGATAGTTGGTGAAACCAACATCGGCAAGCACCCGACAACAGTTGTGCGTTCAGGGTGGTCCTCAATATCAAAGATGATAGGCGTGCTGGACCATTTCAGAAGCTTGCTTGACTCAACGGGTGGTTCTGCCGCATTGACTTCCCGCACCCACTGCTTGAGTTGGCGGTGTGAAGTGTGCAGAGAAGCACCGCCGTCAATGCACAAGACCTCTGTGGCTTTCTGGAACTCCTGCTCACTGGTTTCATCATCATCCATGTCTTCGTCATCGTCGTCATCTTCATCCTTGTCGCGGCCGCAGGGAGGTCTGTCTCCTTGCCGCTGCTTGGCCTTGCCGCGGCGTCCTGCCCGGCCGGTGCGCTTCGCACCGGATCCTCCAGCACCTCCTTGGGCTTTCTCCTTGTCGCGTCGCTCGTACTCGGCCTTTTGCAGCTCGACAAGCTGCTCGACCTTCTTGCAGCTCTGGAGGTCATGGCCCTTGGTGCGGTGGATCTTGCAGTACTGTTTGTTGGTGCCGTCCTGCTTGTCGGCGGCCGCCACAGCCTGGCAGTTGGTGCATGCGGCAACCTCCTTGCCGGAGCTACCAGCCTTGGCTTTCTTGGCGCCACCTTCGTTGCCGGACTGCTCAACAACTAGCACATCTTTGCCTTTCCTCTTCCCGTTGTTCCGCCGCCGGCTTTTCTTTGCCGGGGCAGCATCATCGCTGTCAGATCCTCCTGTTCCTGTATTCTCTCTGGGGAGTTTCCTCCCTTCCTCAGCACATGCACACCTGTCGGCCAGGGCATACAGCTCACTGACGTCTCTGATCTTGCACATTGCCATCTCCTCCCGCATCCTGCGGTTACGCACGTTCTGATGGAACGCGCTGATGACTGCGGCAGGGTGGACATCTGGGATGTTGCGTTGCACATGGCTGAATCTCTGGATGTACTTGCGCAAGGGCTCTCCTTCTTTCTGGGCAAGCAGATGAAGATCACTCTCCTGGCCATGAGGTTTGTGGCCGCCTGTAAAGGCGCCGACAAACTGATGGCATAGGTCTGCCCAGGAAGATATGGAGTTGTCCGGCAAGTGCATGAGCCAAGACCTGACGTTGGGTTTGAGCACCAGCGGGAAGTAGTTGGCAAGGATCTTGTCGTCCCGCCCCCAGCAGCTTGCACCGCGATGGTGTAGATGCTGAGGAACTCCGACGGATGCAACTTGCCGTCGTACTTCTCGGGTACGTCTGGCTTGAAATTCTTCGTGCTGGGCCACTGGACTTGCCGCAGCTCATGGGTAAACGCAGCGCAACCTACCGCGTACGGTAGGTGGCCTAGTTCCCCTGGCGCACGCATGTCGACAGTGGGCCCAGCGCGCTGGTCTTACTGACGCCACGCTTCTCTTCGGCGCTCGATGCGA
The DNA here is from genome assembly GCA_032464435.1 of Aegilops umbellulata. Taxonomy (NCBI): domain Eukaryota; kingdom Viridiplantae; phylum Streptophyta; class Magnoliopsida; order Poales; family Poaceae; genus Aegilops; species Aegilops umbellulata. Next base: position 7,134,323 of record CP136059.1, read on the forward strand.
GTACGAGCGTCTTCTTGCTGTCGTTCGTGAAGAACTTGGCGTTGATCGCGACGAGCTCGTGGATCTGATGAAGCTGTGGAGTCGCTGTCGCGGTGGACCCAACGAGTCGGCGATCTTGGACTTTGGGGCGGAGAGTGCACGGTGGTTGCGCCCCCATCGGTCTTGTCGCCATCGGGTCGCGCCTGGCTAACTTGCCGCGGCTGCGACGTAGTCGGCTGCCGTGGAGTGTCGCCGTTGGTGAAGCCGATTAGATTCTGAATGGTGGCCCTCCAGTCATCGATCTTGTCTGGTGTTGGAGGGAAGTCTAGGAGCAGTTGAGCTCGCGCCAAAGCTTCTGCTGGAGTGGCGGGTAGCGGTGGCGAACGGTGCGAGGAGCGGGATATGCTCGGACTTCTAACTGCGTTAGAATGAGCAATATCCTGTCTAGGCGACCGTGCTTCGCTCGCGCCAGCACGTTGGCGCGCATGCTGGCCTGGAGCATCCCGAGATCCGCCAGCTCAATCTGGGTCCAGCGAGCGTATGGTACCGTGAGTACCGCGACGCTGTCGATTCTGCGCCTCCTGAGATGGGCGCGGTGCATCTACGGACGCTCGGTCGTCGTGGGAGCCGGCTACACCGCCGATGGGCAGCGTAGCCTTGTCCTTGGACCTGGCGGCACCGTGGGCTCCCTCGTCGACGCCCGTTCTTCCGCCAGCGTCTTCCCCACCAGCCGTTTGCTCCGGCGGCGGTGGGTCTGTTGCGGACGGAGCAGCCGCCTCCGAGGCCTTCTTCTTCGGCGGCATGTCGATGAAGATGATGAAGATTTAGCTCGTGTGAACGCCGGATCAGGTTCACACAACCTCGACGCCCCCTACCTGGCGCGCCAAAGATGTCGGGGAAACTGATCCACGAGCACCTATGGGGACCGAGCCCCTTTCGGTTCGGCGGGGGGCGGAGGTCGCACGATGAGCAGATCGAGGCGAGGCACATGAGCAGTTTACCCAGCTTCGGAGCTCTCCGGAGAGATAATACTCCTACTGCTGCTTTGTGGTTTGTATTGAGTTCTTGCTCGGGAGCGTTGAGTGCTACAGTATGCACCAGCAGCTAACGAGACCGAGCGTGAGTGTTCTCCTGTCCTTTTCCTCTATGTTGTGCATGGGCCTCCTTTTATATGCTCAAGGGGTCTCCAACAGGTGGCAACGTAGGCAAGGGCAAAAATGGAAAGGTGTTGCGGTTGGTACAGCTACCTGCACAGTGTGTCATACCTAGCCCTGACGGCAGGGGACAAGGGCATTAAATGCCTATCTGCGTCGCCCAAACAGTGCAAAAAAGGGACCGTCAGGGACGCCACCGCTCGCCACGATGGCGACCTTGTCAGCGCCGCTTGCCACTGTGCACCCCTGGCTGCACAGCCTCCCGCCACGTACGCCTGGAAGGGTCCCAGAGCGACACGTTGGTGGGTGTGCTGGAGCGTGGGTACAGAGTGGTTGCTAGCCTGCCGCGGCAAAGTGCCTTGCCGCGGTCGTTGTCTTGTTGCGTCTGGAAGCTTGCCGCTCGCCGGGTCTTGCCGGGACGCGTGGCGCGTCGCGGCAAGTACCTTGAGATGCCTTGGTTGGCCTTCCCGGCAAGCTCCTCTTGCCGGGGTCTTGTGCCTTGAGTGGCCTTCCCGGCAAGCTCCTCTTGCCGGGGCCTTGTCTCCTTGGCTTGAATACTTTGTTCTTGAATGGCTCCAAAGGAACCACAGAGGATATTGGCGGTCACCTGGCAAGCCTTGCCGCGGGACGCTGCGACTGCCCGTGCACAAGTTCGGGATACTAGGGTACCCCTACTCTAGTACACCGACAGAGAGCAATTGTGAACTCACGGAAGTAGTAGAAACTGAACAGGGGCTTGAATCCAACAATCCTAGGCAACTACGGTTTAGTAACACGTCATCCTGAGAGATAGAAAAGAAGCCTAGTTCTTAATCCCCGTAGAAGAGAAGAGGTTGACTCAGATCAGAAGGCATAAGGTATAAGGAGTAAAAAGAGCCTTACGTTCCCTTCCACAATCAATTCCCTTACATAACTAAAGCATTTCCAGACACAACTTCGACCAGTTTGGCTTGATAATCCTACAGGCAGTCAGGCTCTGATACCAACGATGTTAGGAACACATGCCGGCCAGTCAAGTTTGGCTTCGATAACGCTGTCAGACACAACTTTGACCAGTTTGGCTTCGATCTAGCATGTAACACCTCATATCACTTTGCGGCTTCACGCACGGTATTCCCACGGGTGCCACCTTACCTGGCCCGGGACCGTTTGCACCTTTTGGCTCACGTATATGATAGTGTCGCTAGCATCCACATGACAGAGAACCCGGGCCGACATGGCTAGTCGTGAACCCAAAGCGGCACTAACCCATGGGGACAGGCATACATGAATCAACTTCGAGCATGTCGGTCTGCAGCGTGTGAATCCGGGATGTAGCATTGGGCTAAAAGGACTCCGGGAACCCGGGCTGTAGCAGGCTAGGCAGGACACCGGATGTCATCGCGTGACATTTCCCCGAAGGGACAGACACAGGAACGAAGTGAAACACATGCCGGCCAGTCAAGTGTCCTGAGCAGTAGTGCTGGGCTAGCAGGACTCCAGTGAACCGGGCTGTAGCGGACTACTATGGCTCAAGGAGGCACTAGACTACATTTCCCCATAAGAGAGGCTGCCAAGGATAAACAACTAGATTGTCGTATCCCACACATAGCAAGCATTTCAATCATACACACAATATGCTCGATATGTGTAAATACAACATGGCATCACAACATAACTCTATGACTCGAGTATTTATTCAATAGGCTCCGAGGAGCGAGATATTACAAACATGGGTCTCATGACCCAACATTCAGAGCATACAAGTCAAAGCACAATGCGGAAGCTTATCATGTCTGAGTACAGACATCTACAAATGAAAAAAAAGCTGAGAAGCCTGACTATCTACCAGATCCTGCCGAGGGCACAAGATCGTAGGTGAGGTAACAAGCTAAACGTCGAAGTCCACACAGAACTACTAGCGAGACTGATGTCTCTCTGCAAAAACATAAAATAGGCAAACGTGAGTACAAATGTACCCAGCAAGGCTTACATCAGAACTAACTACATATGCATCGGTATCAACAAAGGGGGTAGTGGAGTTTAACTGCAGCAAGCCAGCTTTGACTCGGTGGCTATCCTGAACTACGACTACAAGTAACTCTTTTGAGGTGGCGCACACAAGTCCACATATTCACCATTTCAATACACCACTATGGATCTGCTCCCGCCTCCCTACGAGAACGCCATCCATAGCACCCACGCTTATCTTGCGCATTTTAGAGTATCCACTTTCACTTGTCTATGAACTGTTATAGGCAACCCAGAAGTCCATTACCGCGGACACGGCTATTCGAATAGATGATGTTAACCCTGCAGGGGTGTACTTCTTCACACACGATCTCACCACTTATCGTCGTTTACACGACATGTACTCGGCAACCTTCAAGCGGAAGCCCAGCGAGGGTGTCGGCCACGGCCTACCTAAACACTCGAGTCTCTAGTCCAGGTTTATCGCCTATTCAGGTTCCATCCGCAGGGAGTCCGGCCGAGGTTTCCACATACGGCCCCGAACGATGTGAGCAGGGTTCCCGAGACACCAAACGGGCGCCCGGTACACCGTGCCACGTGCCTACCGCAACACAGCCCACCCCTACGGTCAGCACTGCGTGCGGCCCCCAGCATACTACAAACACCAAAAACTACTTGCAACTCCTGGACAGAGGACAAGGGTGATTAAGAAGCCGAGAGAGTCAATTAAGGATCCCAATGTGTGGTAGTAACTGTTTCATGGATCACAAACACAGAACTCAGTTCCTGAGGACGGCTTCAATGAGACAACCCACCATGTACTCCTACATGGCCTCTCACCAATACCTTTACCAAATTGTGTTCACACACTTAGCTCACACACAGTAGGACATGTTCATCACCATTCCAATTCATTCCCGATGAATCAGACCCGATTCAACTCTAAGCAGTAGCAGGCACGACAAACAAGCATGAATGAGTAGGCACATCAGGGCTCAATCAACTCCTACTCATGCTAGTGGGTTTCATCTATTTACTGTGGCAATGACAGGTCATGCAGAGGATAAGGGGTTCAACTACCGCAGCAAATAACACATGAATCGTTGTTGTCCTAATGCAGTAAAAGAGAGCAGGAGCGAGAGGGTGGGATTGTATCGGAATGAACAAGGGGGTTTGCTTGCCTGGCACTTCTGAAGATAATATAGTTCTTCATCGGTGTCATCGAACACGTCGTCGGAACCACATCTATCGAGAGGGGGCAAAAACCGGCAAACAAAGAGGAACACAATCAATGCAATGCAACAATTATGATGCATGATAATGTCATGCTAATATGCTATTGATTGAGCTAATGCAACTAGCAACCATATTGAATGAAGTTGGTTTGAACCAAGGGTTCAACTCAAACTCCATATGTGCTTATTTAAATGTCATTTATGCAAATTGCCCTGTACAGCAACCCTAGGTTGTTAAAACATGCATGAAAATGCCACAAACAGATTCCTTGAATTTTTCTGATAATTTTTCATATATAAATTATTTCATTTGGAGTTATGGTTGATTTTATATGAATTTTAGAAGTTTATACTATTTTCTGGAATTTCCTGTATAAGAATAAATCCAGTAAATGAATTATTGCGTCGGCATAGCGTCAGGGTGACGTCAGTAGTCAACGGGGACGGTCCAGGTCAAACCCTGACCTGTGGGTCCCGCGTGTCAGTGTAATTAGCCTAACTAGTTTTTAGTTAGCACTAAAACTAATTTAATTAGCAGACGGGTCCCACCTGTCATTGGGTCAGGGGGAAGTCAACCTGGGCCCACATGGGGTCAACCAGGGTCAAACTCGCCGGTGGCTCAACGCCGGCGACGACAGACGCGACGGTGGGCTTCGGAATCGAGCCGCCGGGCATCATTTTGAGCGGGGTTAATTGCGTTCGAACGCACGCAGTGGCGCGCGTCGAACGGTGGAGGTTTCCTGGCCTGGGGTGGCCGGAGTTAATGGCGGCGAGGTCATCCGCGGCGGCCGGAGTTCGGGCACATGCGGGAAGTGGTGCTGCGGGGTGCAAACGAGCGCGGTGAGGCACTAGGGAGACTCTACGCGCGGCGGTGAGTACGTTGGACGCACGACCGGGACCAAATGGTCACAGGAGCGTCACCAGCGATGAGCGCGGGCGAAGGTGAGCTCCGGCATCGATGGAGACGGCGGCTATGGGGCGAAAATGACACGGGGAAGAGAGGGGTAAAGCGGCAGAGCTCACAGGGAGTGCAGCGGTGGTCTCGGGGAGCTCGGGGAAGCAACGGAGCGGGCGCATGGTCGCCGACGATCTCGGCGGACCGAGGTTGAAGAACACGGCGATGGCGGTGTTCTAGGACTTCCGGCGTCGCTTGGCTCGGTGCAGAGGACAAGGACGTCGAGGCGGAGCTCTCGGGCGCGTCGGTGAGACGTGGGGTGGCCGGTGGCCACGGTAACGACGAGCGGCGGCGACGACGACTCTCGGGTGAGCTCGGGGGAGATAGTCAGGGGAGGGAGAGAGGGTGCGGCGAGTGAGGGAGAGGAGCGAGGGGACACAGGGCGTCGTCGTGGCGCCGCTAGGAGGGCCGGGGAAGCAGGAGGTGGCGCGCGCGTGCTGTCGTGCGTCGGGCACACGCCCTGTCCTACTGCCCCGAGGAGGAAGACGACAGGGAGGCTGGTGGTGGGCTGGGCCGCAGGTTGGCTAGCACAGGAGCTGGGCCGGTTGCTGGCGCCAGGTAAGTTGCACAGGTATTCTCTCTCTCTCTTTTATTTCTGTTTTCTAATTCTTCTGCAACTTTAGGGCTTTTATTAAAATACTAAAACGTTTGTAAAAATCATGAAACTGCTCCATGTCACTGTTTGGAATATTTCCAACAGTAAACATTTCAGTTTGTGATTATTTGAGCATTTAAAATATTATTAGCAATTAAATGCCCAAATGCAAATACTATATAATTTAATTCAAAAATCCAGGAATAGCCTATAAATATGTTCATCATATTTGGAAGAGGTTTTCGCCTTTAATAGAAATCATGAACATTTCCAAAGGGCATTCTGGGTTATTGAAAATATTTTTATTAAACCTAGTTAAATTCATTTGGTGCTAGGGTTTCAACAATCCCCATTTCAAATTTCTTTGGAATTTAAACATGATGGCATGATGACCAAGCAAAGGCAAGCAAGGGATGAACTGGGGCTGTGACAACTAATTCCCAAACCAACAGAAGCGTCCACCAAAATATTTTCCGCTGCCGCAAGGCTCTGTTTCCGCGAGATCCCATCTTGGGGTCTTTTCTGGCATCCTCCTAGAGGGGGATTCGATCATGGAGGGAACCTACATCAACTCTATTGCCCTTCCAATGAAGCGTGAGTAGTTTACCACAAACCTATGGGTCCATAGCTAGTAGCTAGATGGCTTCTTCTCTCTCTTTGATCTTCAATACAATGTTCTCCTTGATGTTCATGGAGATCTTTTCGATGTAATGTTCTTTTGTGGTGTGTTCGTCGAGATCCGATGAATCGTGGATTTATAATTATATTATCTATGAATATTATTTGAATCTTCTCTGAATTCTTATATGCATGATTTGGTATCTTTGTATTTCTCTTCGAATTATCGGTTTGGTTTGGACAACTAGATTGTTTTTTCTTGCAATGGGAGAGGTGCTTAGTTTTGGGTTCAATCTTGCGGTGTCGTCACCCAGTGAAAAAGTAGGGGTAGTGAGGCACGTATTTGTATTGTTTCTATCAAGGGTAAAAAGATGGGGTTTTCAAGATATTGCTGTAGTTTAAACCTCTACATCGTGTCATCTTACTTAAGGCGTTACTCCGTGCTTATAAACTTAATACTCTAGATGCATGCTGGATAGCAGTCGATGTGTGGAGTAATAGTAATAGATGCAGAATCATTTCGGTCTACCTGACACGGAAATGATGCCTATATTCATTATCATTACCTTGGATATTGTCATAACTTTGTGCTTTTCTATCAATTGCTCGACAGTAATTTGTTCACCCGTCGTATTACTTGCTATCTTGTGAGAAGCCTCTAGTGAAACCTATGGCCCACGGGTCTATTTTCCATCATATATGTTCAAATCTATAAACCAAAAATACCAAAAATACGTTGCTGCAATTTATTTACTTTTATTTTTTTATTTTACTAATCTTTTATATCTATCTCTATCGGATCTCACCTTTGCAAGTGACCATGAAGGGATTGACAACCCGTTTATCGCATTGGGTGCAAGTGTTTGATTGTTTGTGCAGGTGCATAGATTGGAGACTTGCGCGTATCTCCTACTTGATTGATACCTTCGTTCTTAACTGAGGGAAATACTTATCTCTAGTTTTCTGCGTCACCCTTTCCTCTTCAAGGGAAAAACCGACGCAAGCTCAAGATGTAGCAAGAAGAATTTCTTGCGCCGTTGCCGAGGAGATCTACATCAAAACTACCAAGTACCCACCATAAACTCTCATATCTTTGATTACATTATTTTCCATTTGCCTCTTGTTTTCTTCTCCCCCTCTTCTAAAGCGTTTTCAGAAAAAACACAAAAAGATTTGCCTGTTTATTCGCCCTTTTTCCGTTCGCCTTTTCGTTTACCTTTCTATTTGCTCGTTTGTTACATCGCTTTGTTGCCACCATGTCTAAATCTATGGAGGCTATCATTGAAAATTTTCAGGATCTTGCTAGTATAAATCTTGAGGAAGAACTTGGGTCTTGTTCTTTAGAACACGGAACTCCTCCTAAATATAAAGCAAAAACTTTTCATGTGGGAGACGGTAACATTATTGGGAAAAGTGTTATTCAAGAATTCTTTGATTGTACAGGAACTATGCCTATTATTAAGAGATCTATCCTTCTCGATACAAATTATTATGTGGATGCCATTGTCATGCTTATTGAAAAACTAGAAAAAAATTTGTCCACATCCATCCCGCTTTACAAAAGGTGTTTTATGAACTTCCCAAGCAAGACCTTTGGGATGATCTATGGTGATAGTTGATTTGATCTTGCTGAAAAATAGAAACTTTTACGCTCATTGCCGGAATTTCTAAAAATCACAGAAGCATGGAAAAACATTGAATTGTTTACAAAAGATTCATATACAAATTTTCTTTGTTGTACTAAATTTTCAGAAGTTTTGGAGTTAGAGAAGTACATGAAGTTTTCAGATTTCTTCAGATTGTTCTGTTTTTTTACAGATTTTGTTTTCTTTGTGTTGTTTTCTTATTTTGATGAATCCATGGGTAGTATCGGGGGGTATGAACCATGGAGAAGTTGGAATACACTTGGTATTACACCAATATGAATAAAGAATGAGTTCACAATAGTACCAAAAATTGGTGATTCATTTTCTTATACTAACGGATGTCATGAGTTTTCTTGCTGAGTTTCGTGTTGTGAATTTTTCAATTTTTGGGTAAAAATTTGTTGGACAAAGGAATAAGGAGTGGACGGAGCCTAAGCTTGGGGATGCCCAACGCATTCCAAGGTAATATTCAATGACAACCAAGCATCTAAGCATGGGGATGCCCCGGTTGGCATCCTCTCTTTCGTCTTTGTTTTATCGGTGAATTTACTTGAGGCTATATTTTTATTCACCACATGATATGTGTTTTGGTTGGAGCGTCTTGTATGATATGAGTCCTTGCGTTTTAGTTTGCGTCTTGTATGATATGAGTCCTTGCATTTTAGTTTGCCACAATCATCCTTGTTGTACACACCTTTTGAGATATTTACGCATGAATCATGAATTTATTAGAATACTCTATGTGCTTCACTTATATTTTTTGAGCTAGGCAATTGCTCTAGTGCTTCACTTACATCTTTTTAAAGCACAACGGTGGATTTATTTTATAGAAATTTTTGAACTCTCATGCTTCACTTATATTATTTTGAGAGACTATCTAAACAACATGGTAATTTTCTTGGGTTATGAATTTATTCCTAATATGATGGGCATCCAAGAGGAATATAATAAAAAGTTTCATATAAAGAGCTTTGAATACTATGTGAATTTTGATTCCTTATGATTGTTTTGAGATATAAAGATGGTGATACTAGAGTCATGCTAGTGAGTAATTGTGGATTGGTAGAAATACTTGTGTTAAAGTTTGTGATTCCCGTAGCATGCATGTAAGGTGAACCGTTATGTGATGAAGTCGGAGCATGATTTATTTATTGATTGTCTTCCTTATGAGTGGCGGTCGGGGATGAGCAATGTTATTTTCCTACCAATCTACCCCCTAGGAGCATGCGTGTAGTACTTTGTTTTGATGGCTAATAGATTTTTGCAATATGTATGTGAGTTCTTTATGACTAATCTTGAGTCCATGGATTATACGCACTCTCAGCCTTCCACCATTACTTTCGCCGGTGCATTAAACCGACCATATACCCTTCCTCAAAACAGCCACCATACCTAACTATTATGACATTTCCATAGCCATTCCAAGATATATTTCCATGAAACTTCCACAGTTCTATTTTATTATGACACGCACCATCATTGCCATATCACTTTGCATGATCGTAAAATAGCTAGCATCATGTTTTCATGGCTTGTCCCTTTTTCTGATATCATTTGCTACACTAGATCATTGCACATCCCCATACACCACCGGAGGCATTCATACAGAGTCATATTTTGTTCTAAGTATCGAGTTGTAATTCTTGAGTTGCAAGTAAATAAAAGTGTGATGATCATCATTATTAGAGAATTATCCCATGTGAGGAAATGATGATGGAAGGTATGATTCCCTCACAAGTTGGGATGAGTCTCAGACTTTAAAAAAATAAAGGAGGCCAAAGAAGGCCACAAAAAAATAAAAGAGGGCAAAGAAGCCCACCAAAAAATGAGAGAAATGAGAGAAGGGACAATGTCACTATCCTTTTTCCACACTTGTGCTTCGAAGTAGCACCATGATCTTCATGATAGAGAGTCTCGTATGTTGTCACTTTCATATACTAGTGGGAATTTTTCATTAAATAACTTGTCTTGTATATTCCAATGATGGGCTTCCTCAAATGGCCCTAGGTCTTCGTGAGCAAGCGAGTTGGTTGCACACCCACTTAGTTTCTTTTTGAGCTTTCATACATTTATAGCTCTAGTGCATCCGTTGCATGCCAAACCCTACTCACTCACATTGATATCTATTGATGGGCATCTCCATAGACCATTAATATGCCTAGTTCATGTGAGACTATCTCCTTCTTTTTTTCTTCTCCACGACCACCATATTCAATTCCACCCATAGTATATCCATGGCTCACACTCATGTACTGCATGAAAGTTGAATTTTTTTGAGAACATCAAAAGTATGAAACAATTGCTTGGCTTGTCATCGGGGTTGTGCATCATCAAATACTTTGTGTGATGAAGATGGAGCATAGCCAGACTATATGACTTTGTAGGGATAAATTTCTTTGGCCATGTTATTTTGAGAAGACATGATTGCTTTATTAGTATGCTTGAAGTATTATTTTTTATGTCAATATTAATCTTTTGTTTTGAATCTTATGGATCTTAATATTCATGCCACAATAAAGGAAACTACATGCATAAATATGTTAGGTAGCATTCCACATTAAAAATTCTGTTTTTAGCATTTACCTACTCGAGGACAAGTAGGAATTAAGCTTGGGGGATGCTTGATACGTCTCTAACGTATCTATAATTTTTTATTGTTCCATGCTATTGTATTATCTGTTTTGGATGTTTTATATGCATTATTATGCTATTTTGTATTATTTTTAGGACTAACTTATTAACCCAGAGCCTAGTGCCAGTTTCTATTTTTTCCTTATTTTTGAGTTTTACAGAAAAGGAATATCAAACGGAGTACAAACGGAATAAAACTTTACGATGATTTTTCTTGGACCAGATGACACACGTAGGACTTGGAGAGGAAGGCATAAGAGTCCCGAGGGCTCCACAATCCCTCAGGGCGCGCCCTAGGGGTGCCCCCTGGCTTGTGTGCCCCTCGGCACTCCTCCAACCCTAATTCTTGCCCTATAAATTCCCAAATATTCCCAAACCAACAGAAGCGTCCACCAAAATACTTTTCCACCGCCGCAAGCCTCTGTTTCCGCAAGATCCCATCTTGGGGCCTTTTCTGGCATCCTGCTGGAGGAGGATTCGATCATGGAGGGCATCTACATCAACTCTATTGCCCTTCCGTTGATGTGTGAGTAGTTTACCACAGACCTACGGGTCCATAGCTAGTAGCTAGATGGCTTCTTCTCTCTCTTTGGTCTTCAATACAATGTTCTCCTCGATGTTCTTGGAGATCTATCCGATGTAATCTTCTTTTGCGGTGTGTCTGTCGAGATCTGATGAATTGTGGATTTATGATCAGATTATATATGAATATGTTATGAATCTTCTCTTAATTATTATATGCATGATTTGATATCTTTGCATATTTCTCTTCGAATTATCGGTTTGGTTTGGCCAACTAGATTGGTTTTTCTTGCAATGGGAGAGGTGCTTAGTTTTTGGTTCAATCTTGCTGTGTCCTCAGCCAGTGAAAAAGTAGGGGTAGCGACACACGTATTTGTATTGTTTCCATCAACGGTAAAAATATGGGGTTTTGATCATATTACTTGAGTTTATCCCTCTACATCATGTCATCTAACGTAAGGCGTTACTCCATTCTTATGAACTTAATACTCTATATGCATGCTGGATAGTGGTCGATGTGTGGAGTAATAGTAGTAGATGCAGAATCGTTTCGGTCTACATGACATGGACGTGACGCCTATATTCATAATCATTGACTTCAATATCATCATAACTTTGTGCTTTTCTATCAATTGCTCGACAGTAATTTGTTCACCCACCGTATTATTTTCCTTCAAGAGAGAAGCCTCTAGTGAATCGTATGGCCCTGGGTCTATTTTCCATCATATATTTTCAGGTATATAAACCAAAAATACCAAAACTACCTTGCTGCAATTTATTTACTTTTTTTTCATGTTTTACTAATCTTTGATATCTATCTCTATCGGATCTCACCTTTGCAAGTGACCTTGAAGGGATTGACAACCCCTTTATCACGTTGGGTGCAAGTGTTTGATTGTTTGTGTAGGTGCATAGATTAGAGACTTGTGTGTATCTCCAACTGGATTGATACCTTGGTTCTTAACTGAGGGAAATACTTATCTCTACTTTGTTGCATCACCCTTTCCTCCAGAAGTAGCAGCCTCCGGCTACTGCAATGACTGTCGTTGCCCCACCATGATCTCCACTCTCTCCGTCCTTATTTTCTCCCGTGCTTAGAGCCCGACCATTGCCGTAGCTTTAAAGGAACGTCTTCACCACACACATTCAAAGCAGCCAACACAGACGCCCGAACTTTCTGTCGCCGGAGACCTCAGTTCACGCCTTCACTGGATCTATACTTGGTCGGGGTCAAGTAAGGGGAGAGGAGCAAGTTTCCGTGTCGAGGATGGACATAATACTGGGTTGGGATGAAGTTATATGTCCTGATTTGACATGCTATTGTTTCAGGGCGGGGCAAGTTGGATGTTGAGGATGGACATGCAACTAGTTAGGGTCACGAGAGGAAAGTTGTTTGTCGAGAATGGACATGCAACTGAGTCCATGTCGTGGGAAATTATGTGTCAAGAGGGAACATGCAACTAGGTCGAGGAAAAATTGAGTGTCAAGGATGGGCATGCAACTGGGTCTCGGTTTGGGGCAAGTTGCATGTCAAGAGTGAACGGGCAACTAGGTTGAGGGGCAAGTTGCATGTCAAAGGTGGTGATGCAAATGTGCCGGCAGAGTTGCATGGCGGACATGCAACTGACTGGCAAGCCCTACTAGCCTATTCGCAGCCATCTTGGGCCCATGCAGATGCAATTTGGGTTGCAACGTTTGCAGTTGTCTAGTGTTGGGCATGCAACTAGCCGACACTCCCCTAAAGGTCCAACCCAGTTGTATTAAAGGCCATGCAGTTTCAGGTGCAGTCGCATTGGGGTCATGTAGTAGCAGCCGGGTTCCAAATACTTGCAGTCGCAAGTCTAGTGATGGACACACAACTAGCCGACAACTTTGATTTTCTCCAATTACAACCACATTGAGGGAAGGCATGCACTTGCATTCGGGTTGCAACACTTGCAGTTGTATAATTTCAATGTTGCTTATATGTTTATTTGGTCAAAATGCACTCAAGTTGATCCATTTTTTTAAATAAACATAAAATAGTATGAAAAAAATAAAAAATGGCTAGTTGACTAATAATGCACGGTTCTATACATTTCTTTACCATTATTGACTTGAAGAAACAAAAAATAAATAGCACCTTAAAAAGGTAACAATAACACCACCCGTGCACAAAAAATGAGGCATGCACCAATAGAGAGAATAACTCTCCAAACGCGGCCCATATCATGCCATCCCCAATAAAACAAAGGAGACAACCATCAATAAGTTTGCAAAACCTCATACTATAAGCTCACCGTGCCAGCAAAGCTAACTAGTGCTCGACCACATGACACATGTGGTGGCCAATTTTGGTGTTTTGTACCTTTGCGCAAAGTTTAGCCAGATCTGACCCTCGTTTGAAAATATTTTGATATTGGACCCTTTTTTCTACCATTGTGGAGGATGGCGGTACGGTAGAACAGGCTACCGCCGGAGGCCTCAGGTAGGGAACGTGTCGTAGTAGAGGCGCGCACGTAGCATGTACACGTACGTACAACTGCGAGGGTGAAAGAAAGTAAATACGACCACGTACGTACATACGGGTGGGGTCTCGAACGCCTACTCACGCATACGTACGACCAGGGCTCATGTACATGGTTGGGTCAGAACGGAGAAACTACGTCGTCGTTATGTTCATGGGGAGGCAACGGAACGCGTGCTGTTCATCAGGAGGCAATGGAACGCGTGTTGTTCATCGGGAGCCAACCGGCTTGGACGGAACAACCGATGGAAATGAATCATGGCATACCGCTGAATGGAGGAAACGGCCTTGTGTTCGACCGGCCACGGTCCAAATGGGATCATGTTCATCGGGAGGGGTCTGGCGTACCGCAAAGCAGTCCAAACGGGGTCATGTTGATCGGCAGGGGTGTGACGTACCGAAAAACGGAGGAAACGGACTTGTGTTGGAGCACTACGGTCGAAACGGGGGACCTGTTCATCGGGAGGGCTGTGGTGTACCGCAAAACGGGACTCCATGGGATACTGTTCATCTCCACTATCGACTGCCTCCATAGGCTGCTGTTCATCCACCGTCGACTGCCTCCGCGGGCTCCTGTTCATCCACCGTCGACCTCCTCCAGCCTCCACTTGGGACTGTTCATCCACGGGCTCCTATTCATCTAGCCTCCACCGCGCACTCCTCCTCCAGCTACTGTTCAACCAGCCCTCTCCACGGGGTCATGTTCAACCACCCCTCCACCGGCTACTGTTCATCCAGCTCTCCACCGGCTACTGTTCAACCAGCCCTCCACCGGCTACTGTTCAACCAGCCCTCCACGGGGTCCTGTTCATCCACCGGCTTGATAGATCGGGTTCCTGTTCATCCAGCGGCAACGGCCTCTACTACCATGGGGTCCTATTCATCCAACCCCCCACCGGGAACTGTTCATCCAAACCCCCCAACAACGCTCACTGTTCATCCAGAGGCAGCATTGATCGGCTTTAGTTAGCAGCAGTAGCGAAGGAATCACTCGGGTTCAGTTAATAGCGAGGGTTAGATCGATCGCTCGGGTTCAGTAACGCATAGCCTGCAGTGCAATCGCTCGGGTTCAGAGCACAACGCCTCGCACTCACGCGCGTACGTACGAGAGGAACGCGCATCGCTCGGCCCCCGACCACCCACGTAACCGGGAACTCCCCCGATATTTTCCTCGCCCTCGTTTCTACCACAGCTTTCTCCGTCATGCAGCTACGTCTCCGGCCCGCCCAGGACGAAAAGCCCATTTTCTGTCATGATTTTTTGTCATAGAAGTAGGAGCCCACCACATCTATGATGATACCGGGTTTTGTCACAATTATCGTCATAGAAGTGTCATAAGCATGACAGAAAAAATTTCGTTCGGCGCAAAATGTCACGGATGTGTCTTTTTTTGTAGTGTAGGGTAGACGTGAATGCTATTCTACCACATTTTAAACGAAGCGGCAAAACACGCACTATCATTTGTCGGCTGCCTGAAGCAAGTGTTTGCGAGATGGAAATTACTGTCTACCCTTGGCACTTCACATCCTAATCACCCCGATTTCCACAGCTATCAATAGGGGTAGACTTATAACTTCAATCAGATGTGCCATGACCGCCTCTGAGCCCATTCAGACAGGTGTGTTATTTCCCTCAGACGTGACACAACCACCCTACCTGTCAGCCCCATTCATACATCATGGGCAGAAAAACACCCTCTCCTTGCCTGAAATCGCTATCGGCAAATATTGGGGAGATGCGAGATTACCGTCCTATCCCCAACCGACGAGATGTCCAGAATTTTAAAGGGGGGCTAAGTTCGTAACTTTCCCACATTTAAGACAAGCGTGTCCCGAAGTTTGAGATCCCCTCCCCCTCCCCCTCCATTTCCCCATTCATACACCGTCGGCACCACAACAGCCTCCCCACTCCGGCCAGCCTCCTCCATCCGCCACCCCATCCTCCACCTCGCCGGAGCCGCTACCCCTAACCCGTCGTCCACTACAAGAGACGGACGTCTCTCAACCATGATGCCAGACTAGGATCCTTTCATCGCATCCTCTCGCATCATCAGCGTCATTGTCCACCTTGCCATTGCCACTCCTATGACAACATCGTCCACGGCAACAAGACTTATCCCCCGACCCGACCGCCTGTCGTCTAAAGTCTTCTTCCGCGCCGCCGACAACCATCGCACCCGCAGCATCCTCAAAGTATTAGCAGTGGCGTACACGATGTTGCAAGAGAGGTGGTACTCTTTCATATCAGCTTAAGTTATTGATCTCACCCGGAAAATAGATCGTAACTTGTTTACTGTATTTTGCTTGTCCATACCAAATCGTAGTGGCTAGTTGAAAGCAAACATTGGTTGCGAAGTAGCCTTTGTCCGGTTTGCACCTTCAGGTTTTCCATGGCATCGTCACTATACTCGTAAAGCTTATGGTTTCCCCCTTTATATTCACTACCATTATGGTAGGTGATTCGTGTCGTGCTAGCACTGCTCCTCAAGACCTCATCCCATCAAGAGAAACAACATGCCACTCATAATTCCTAGTCTTAGTTGTAGAAATACGAATCTGATATGATGCTCATATTACTAAAATAGAGAATGTTTAATTGGTCAGATAGTGTTCCTATATTCGTTTTGAAAATCATGCGCGCCACATATAGAGAGACAACAAGGATTTGCATTTCTCTACGCACTCTGGTTCATCATGGGTGGGCAACACATACTGTATTATCTAGAATTTTCTTGCTCTTTGTTATCGTGTTCCTCTTCTGTTCTTCTTAATAAGTATATTACTTACTCCATTCCTAAACTGCCTTGGGTGTGTGCGTTTGTATCGGGTGTTGTTCATTGTTGCTTCAGTTTTAAAGCAGGGCGGAAGCCTTTTTTGGTAAAACATAAGTCTTTTTAGATCTTCAAATAAGAACTACATGCAGATGTATATAGACATATTTTAGAGTGTACATTCACTCATTTTTCTCCATATGTAGTCCGCATTCGAATCTCTAAGAGATTTATATTTAAGAATGGAGGGAGTTGTACAGTATGTTCCTTGTCGGGAAGTGGAGCAGGGACATGTGCAGTAGACATGTCTATTGGGTCGCTTTAGATAAATGCTTTCAATGATACTAGATGGTCTGCATATCCAGGACATGTTGGGAGCTATATCGTCTTTAATAGTCTAGACTGATAGTAACAGTATTGTGCCTTCAGTTGAATAGAGCTGCCCCTTTTGGGGCGGATGCTTTTCTGAAGCCTTTCTTGCCGTACCGGCAATACAAGCCCATATGGTCCAGCTAGTTCCGCTTTCCTGATTTTACTCTTGATGCTTAGGGTTTTCCCCTTTTATCTGCCCTACTATGGTCTGCGTAGGTGCTTTCTATCGTACCAGCACTACACCACCCTTCAAGCTAAACAACACATCACTCATAATTCAAAAGCCTAGTTTTCAAATAAGATTGTGATATGATACTGATATTATTTAATGGACACATTTAATTGGTTAGCTAAAGGTCCCACTTGAGTTTACAAATGCGTGTCGCGACATATAGAGAAATAACAGGAAGTGCATTTCTTTGTCACTTGTTGACTATACTTTCTTGTCCATACAAAATCTTAGTTGTTATTTCAAAGCAAACATCAGTTCCTAAGTACCCTTTGCGCGGTTGGCAGGTTCAGATCTGCCATCCCACTGCCACAGTCAATACTATACTCATCATGCTTACTGTTTCCCCATTTTATGATGACCACGATCAGCCTACGTGGTTCGTGTCGTAATAGCACTGCTCCACCCATCAAGCTAAACAAGCTTAGTTATACAAATTAGAATATGATATTATGCTGATAATATTAATACTGAGATATGTTTAATTGGTTAGCTAGATGTTCCTACTTTAGTTTCAAAATGCATGTGAGCCACATATGGACAGACTGGAAGGAATCGTATTTCTTTGTGCACTCTGCTTCATTATTTGTGGGAAACAAACATTGTATAGAAAGACTTGTAATATCTTCAATCTACTTGCTCTTCTACTCTTCTTTAACATGATCCTCTTCTCTTCTTTAATAAGTATGTTCCTTGTTGGGAAGAGTAGCAGAGGCGTTTGCAGTCGACTGGTCAGGTCGAGTTGTTCTCCCTTAGTATATTTTGAATCTGTCAAGTCAGGTCGACTTGTTCTTCTTTACTATATGTTGAAGCTGTGATATGTGAAGTATCATCACTTCTGGAGCTCTCATATTTTGAGTAGTAGGTCACATTATATTAATGCACACACCAAATTACAGCATGCATGGCATCTCTTGGAAGAATTATAGAGATAGCACAAAGGGGTTTATAGCGAGACAATATTGGATTAGAATCACTTCTGCATTACAAAGATAATCTCACTTATTTTTTTATGTTTTGATGCATGTCACATACTGAACACGATCAAAATGAATATGAGATTGGGTGCACGAGAGGAATATTGTGTTCAAAATGAATATGAGAATGGGCGCACGTGTGGAATATTGCGGAACAATCCACTAGCTAACAAACTTGGCATGGTGGAGGATGGCCTATCTTATTCACCCATCAAGGTTCTTGCTCTTACTTGGCAAGGTTGTATTGGTCGCACATATTTTGCATCTGGCCTCTTGCATTACTTCTACTTTGTTACACCACCATTTACTTAGTTTAAGCATCATATATGAGTATATGCCATACCTATCAATTTTCTGTACCTATGCCATGTGTCATCATACTATGTTTTTCCAGTCAAATGTTGTTCTTTTGTAATAGATGTCCAAAAGGAAGAGGGTGAGTGCAGATCCTCAAGGAGGACAAACTTGGTATTTGGAAAAGGTAGTGATACCTATTAAATTAGATAAATCAGCAGCCATAGAAAACACAGGCCCAACTTTACAACAAATTACACCTACTCCATTGGCCAAACCCCTATTAGAACTGCAGAGAGCCCGACGTCACATACTATCTATTATATCAATTAAAAAATTGAACTCCTAAATTTCTGCATGTTCCTTATCTTCTCTCTTATATGAATCAGATGAATATCCATTCTCAAAGGATCATAGGATGTCACAACAATACTGGGCACTACATTGCTCTTATCAGTACCTCTTGCCCTTTGTCAGTATCCTTACACTCATTGCTGTTTGATTATGTAGCATCACTTTAAATGTTCGCTTCCTTATTCTCCCTTTGCTCAAAATTATAAGATCTATATTTACTCTTAGATAAATGTAGAATTAACACAATGGTTATGAAGTTTTGGATTGCTCATGTAACTACCTATTGTCATCTACTCCCTCTATATCGAATTAATTTTTGCTCAATTGGATGTATTTAGAACATAATAGTGCTAGATACATCCATTTGAGTGGCAAGTAATAATGGATGGTGGTAGTATTACTGTACTTGCATTGCGAGATACTTGATTGTCTAGCATTACTCTGCATCTTATCTGCCCTGTTCTCCACTTTCTCCAAATTATCAGATCTACATTTACTCTTACCAAAATGTTGAATAAAGCCAATGCCACTACACATGTTGATGTCTGCATTCCTCTTGTCAGTACCTTTTGCCTTGTAACCATGTTCTTAATTAATTGCTATTTGATTATGTATCATCACTTTGCACCTGAGCTTCATTATCCTATATTTCTTCCAATATTACTTGATCTATATATTCTCTTTACAAAATGTAGAATAAAGGCAATGCTTATAAAGAAGTTTCTTTGGGTAATTTATTGAATTATCCTTCCATCAACATGGAGAAGGGCTTTGTCTAGCCGGTATTAACATGTAATGTAAGTTCATACTTCTCAAGCCTTCAAACTTTGTACTAGTATAGATTTGGATAGGCATCATTACTCCCCTGCTGTTTACTTTGGTGCTTACATCTGATTGGATGTTTGCAACAACTACCGGTTTTAAATTCTAGTTGTATAAACATTTTCCTTATGCAGAACAGATCCATTTATTTTGTTATGAAATTATGAAACCTGTTACGTGTCTCCTTTTTCTCTTTCAGAGTCGTATCTCTTATGCAAGGCAGAACTTTAGGGAAGATGTAGGAGATATGCCCTAGAGGCAGTAATAACAATTATTTTGTATCTCCAAGTTTGTAATGAATGTTTGTGATCCATGCTATAAATGCAATGATTCTCGAGTCTACAATATCCACGAGGCTCGGAGGGAAACTCATACGCACGTGTGGTATAATAAATGGTAAAATGTGTTCCTAGTCTTGCCTCTAAGACTAGCTCAAGTATTGCATGATGATCATGTTTTCCTGATCATGGGCATGAATGTGTCGACAACTTTGAGGGCACAATGTTAGGTGAACATGTGTTGAATCTACCCGAATTGATGTTATGCTATGAGATACATTCGTCATAATTTTATGATTAATAACACAGAGATGGTTAATGTTTGCATGATTCCTCAGAGCATGAGAGTATCGCGTTTCTTCATGCTTGATTCATGAACTTGGGGTTTGTTAAACATCATCCGTAACTGGATGGCTATTACGACGGCTTTCGGGTTCATCAAAAAGTGTGTCAGGTAATTTGATAGCTCAAGATTGGAATTTGCTCCTCCGACGATGGAGAGATATCTCTGGGCCCTCTCGGTGTTACGGTATCCATCATCGTCTGGCCAGACACAGGGTGATTTAATCAGAGGGATGCCGGAACAGGGTAACAAAAAATGAGAACAATACATGTAACGAGGTAACTAGCATAGTGGACATATAGTTGATCCATGGGTATGCTAACATGTCTCACGTCGGGTATTTGTAACATATCGCGAAGCAACAGGAATAGCACACGACAACTGGAGGTCCACTCGGATATTCATTCGTGTGCGTATATGGGGTCAATATGGGTGTCCATGGCTCCGTTGTTGATCATTGATCAAAAAGTGTTCTGGTCATCTCTATGCTTCACTAAACCTATAGGTTCACATGCTTAAGGGTCATCTATCTGCTGGATACTAGAGAGGGAGTCTTAGAGATATTATTCCAGAGAGAGTAGCGAAATAGTTTCATAAAACTGAAAAGTTGTTTCGGGGTATATCATTAAGTAAATTTGGTTTTGGGACATGCCTGGTAATTCTTGGAGGGTGCCAGAATTATTCTGGAAACTTCTGGGAATTTTTTGGGTTACAAACCGAAAATGTTCCGGAGCTGTCAGTACCGGTTTGGTTGCTTTTCGAAGATGAAATTCACTAATCTGGAACTATTTCGGAACGAATCCAAAATCATTTTAGTGGTTACTAGAATTATTCTAAGACCCACAGAAATATTTTCGGATTTAATGGACGCGACAATTCTCTTCATGAATAGTGAAAACGCATTCTTGTTTGCTTTTCATTGATGAAAATAACTAATTCGGATTGTTCTAGAATGCATCGAAAATTATTTTAGTGGGTATTGGAAATGTTCTAGGCCCACATAAATATTTTCGGTTTGAACGGATGTTGAAAAATGTCGTCATGAATAGTGAAAGTGCTTTTTGCTTGGCTTCTGGGAGAAGCCACCTTGAGGGCCTTTTGGTATTATCCCCTTGGCTTCTTGGAGAAGCTACCCTCGGGCTTGGCCTATAAATAGGGGTGGAGGGTGCTGCCTAAAGGGACACTCTTACTCTCATACAAATGACATGCATGATCTTGCTCTCTCTCCCTCCCAGCGAAATAGTTCCGTAGAGTCGAAAGGCTGTCTGGGTTCCGATTGGAAATAGTTCTGGACGGCAAAGCCTTGCCGGATAGGTGACGCAGTATGTGTGCAACTTTTTAGATAGATCGCAGTTTCGGTCTTAGTTCAAGAGTGACTCCTGAAGGGCTGTCTGTGTGACCGTCGAAGTTTCGAAGGTCCTCCCGAAGGGCTGTCCGAGTTACCGTTCAAGTTTCGAGGGTCCTCCCAGAGGGTTGTCCGTGACAGCGTCTGAGGGACTGTCCGACCGCCTCCCGGAGGGCTGTCCGATGAGGCAGTACATCCTCGCGGTTGGGAGGTTGTAAATCCTAGCCGCAGGGATCTGCACCGACGATCTCCACCGACTCTTCTTCTGCCACGCTTTCAGTCGGTACGGATCAGATCCAACCTTTTATGTAGTCTCCATAGTGGTTCTGGGCATGCTCGCTATACCGAAATTTTTTGTTTTCTGTTCCTTTCCCCTACAGAAGATAGTGACCCAAACCATCTTGAAGAGAGCGAGATGACCCCAAGGTCATGTCTTGATGAAGAAAGTGAATTGAAGCTACTAACCAACAGCTGTGAGACAACCTCTGTGCAATTGCTGCCTCAATCAGTTCGACTTCTTCAGTCTCAACTTAAATTGGAAAGGCTTGCTTTAGCTCACCCCGACATGATGTCAATGATGTAAAGAAGGCCTCGGAGGATCTATCGTTGACACAACTGAGGTCTCATCAGCTTGTTCTGCTACTCTTGGTGCACGGCCAGGGCAGGCCTAATGCCTTCTAAAGTTCTCTCAATTTTGTATATTCTTTTGTCCGTGCATTTATAAGCACTGGTGGCAACCTTTGATGCCCAATGTATGTAATCCGCACTCTCCTTGCGCTTTATTATCATCAGTGGCGAACTTTGATGCCCAGTGGATGTAATATGCCGTAATTTCATTATTGTATAGTCTAGATTTATTCTTGGCTGGTATGTTGTAATTTAGGCCGGAAGCTTCAACGAATGTCAATGTTGTTGGTCTTTAGGCCACCCGTAACTCGCTAAATATGGGCCAAAATGTAGGCCTATAATCTTCTTGGGTGCAGGTCTAAACGTATAGTAGTTTTCCTCCTTTAACAGGCCGAGTAAAGTTCTGGCCAGCTGGGCCGGAGAATACCATGGGCTTTTAACAGGCTAAAAACTAGATTGGGCTAGCGTTGAGCCAAAAAATTCACGAGCTAACAGGCAAAAACTGCCTTAGGCCCATGTTTGGCCCAAATAGAACGAACCATTAATAGGCCAAAAAATATATCGAGCCCTGTTTGGCCCAATAAAATTATGGGCTTTAAGCAGATCGGTATCAACGCGGGCCGTAGGCCCATCAGTTTTATGGGCCATTAATAGATGGCATGTAAGCAGACTAGTTTCAATGCAAAATGTAAGTAGGCCCAACTATAACATGGGTCATTAACAGGCCGATATGCTAGTTGGGCTGAAATTTATCGACGAAGACTACGAGACGTTAAGAGGCCTAAAGTTACTTCGGACAAGAAATACCCCAGTTTCAGCATTGGCCGTTAAATGGCTTAAAGTGAAACTGGGCCGACAATGGCCTAGATGCACCACGGGCCGCTAATAGGTCGATACTATTATCGGGAAGAACTAGTAAACGAGCATTTAATAGGCTGAAATACAAACCCGGCTTAGAATGGGCCCAAAAGAACAGTGTCTGGTTAACGGGCCTGATCTGATATTGGCCGTATTTTTGCCCAAAACACGACAAGCTGTGAACGGGCCTGATCTGATATGGCCGTATTTTAGCCCAAAACACGACAAGCTGTGAACAGGCCTGATCTGA
Organism: Aegilops umbellulata; assembly: GCA_032464435.1. Classification (NCBI taxonomy): domain Eukaryota; kingdom Viridiplantae; phylum Streptophyta; class Magnoliopsida; order Poales; family Poaceae; genus Aegilops; species Aegilops umbellulata. Next base: position 7,157,633 of record CP136059.1, read on the forward strand.
TATGGGTCTTAATTTGACCCGAAACATGGCAGGCTGTTAACGGGCCAGCCCACTAGTGTTTGAAAAAGTATGGTGGGCCTTTACCTGGGACAGCCTTTTGACCTTAAATGGGCCACTGTTGGGCTGTGCCATGTGTTGACATGTCATAGGCGTCTTCCGTCCATTGTCGGGATGACATCTATCACAACGATGAGCTGACACGTGGATCATCCGGCGAATGAGAATTTTACACGTGGAAAATCCCCATTGGTCGGGGCTGTTAACGGGTTATCAGATCCAATCATGAACCCGATAGGTTAACGGCGACCCGTTATGGTGGATGCCACATGTTTGTTACCCTTGACGAAAACACTTCCATGACACGCCATTTATCGTCATGGGAGTGGACACTTCCGTGATGATAATTCTGGTATTGTCATGGAACACTTCTACGATAGCACATGTATGACTATCTTGATTCCATCATAAAATCGTCATGGATGTACATGCATGACAGAAAACGTGACCTACTGTGACAAACACGTATCATCACAGAAGTGTATTTTTTTGTAGTGTTACTAGGCGAGTGGACAAGAACAACTGACATGCAAGGGTCACCGCCCTCATTGGCGACTGCCCCTCCACCCGAAATAACCGAACATCCGTTGTACCACTCATCTGGATCTAGAACAACCGGGCCACATGCCCGGAATATGCAGATGCGCAGACCAGGCCATATCTGACGGAGGTCATGTTTCCATACTGCTCGGGAGGACACTGCCCTATGGATGTATCTCGACTTCCTGGCCGACTAGGATGTAGGGTACAGCTGGGGGGCCGCCGGCCTCGCATACCTATACCACTCGGTACGATAAATATCTTAATATTCATTTATGCACGTATGTATGCTGCTTTAGATTGTGTTATCTAATCATCAATTGGTGTTTGTACCTGGACGACACAACACCGAGGACCGAAGAGATATCCGGCATGTGTGGATTTGTATCGGCTCTCTTTATTTGGATATGGGAGCAGTTGCTAGTCATTCGTACTGAGAAAGATGGCCAGCGTACATGGACGAAGTATGGTGAAGAAGGCGACAACGCTCGATACACTACAAAAAAAGACACATCCGTGACATTATTGCCTGAACGAATTTTTTACTGTCATGGTTATGAAACTTCTATAACAATAATTGTCACAAAAACATGTATCATCATGCATGTGGTGGGATCCTACTTCTATGACCAGAAATCATGACAGAAAATGGGCTTTTCGTCCTGCGCCGGGCGGGGACACACCTACATGACATTCTTTGGGATGTCCATGACAGAAAGAATCGCGGTACAAGTGAGGTGGAGGAAATTTTAGCGGAGTTCCCGGCTACTGTGGGTAGTTGGGGCCGAGCGACGCAGTGTGGTTGCGTGTTTCTCTCGTACGCGAGTTTGTTGTGCGAGGCGCTCGCTAACTGAACCTGAGAGAGGCATTCACTTACTAAACCCGAGAGACCGATCGATCCCTTCAGTGCTAACAGAACCCGAGCGATTACTTCATTGTTGCTCCTAGATGAACCTGAGCAATCGATCACTGTTGCTGCTTATACTAAAGCCAATCGAGCCCCCGTGTGCGAAATGTAGCCACTCGGTGTGGTGGGTTGCCTCTTGATTAACAGTGTTGTTGCTGTCGCGCACGCGATACGTAGAACGAGTCGAGACGTGGTGAGTCGACCTAGCCGGTTGGTTGCCTATGGATGAACAATTCCCTGCGGGGGTTGGATGAACATGACACCAACCGTGTGAAGGCGGTTGCCGCCGGATGAACAGGACCCCGTGGTAGTAGGCGGTTGCCCTTGGATGAAAAGGACCCCGAGGAGGTCTTGTTGCAGTAAGCCACACCTAGCCGGTTGGGGTGGATGAACAGGACCCCGTGGAGGCTGGTTGAACAGTACTCGATGGTGGCTGGATGAAAGGTAGCCATAAATGAATAGTGCTGGTGGAGGCTGATACGTCTCCAACGTATCTATAATTTATGAAGTATTCATGCCATGTTTAAAATAGTTTTATATGATTTCGGTATGATTTGATTAGAACTAACCTGGACTAACGTTGTTTTCAACAGAACTACCGTGGTGTTGTTTTGTGTAGAAATAAAAGTTCTCGGAATGCGATGAAAATGAAAGGAGAATTTTTCTGGAAAATATAAAAAATACATGAACAAAAATCTACCAGAGGGGAGTCTCGTGGGCCCCACGAGGGAGGGGGCGCGCCACCTATCTCGTGGCCGCCTTGGGGACCCCCCTGACTTGTTCTCGATGCCATCCTCTCCAATAAATATAGAAACCTTTAGAAAAAAACCTAGATCGGAAGTTCCGCCGGCGCAAGCCTATGTTTCCACGAGAAATCAATCTAGGCACTCTCTGGCACCCTGCCGGAGGGGGCCATCATCACCGGAGGCCATGGAGGAGCATCCCGGAGGGGCCATCATAGCCATCAAGGCTAAGGACTATAGGGAGAACCTCTCCCCATCTAGGGGGGAGGCCATGGAGTAGGAAGCACAAGGGGGAGAACCTCTCCTCCTATCTCTCGGTTGCGCTGCAGTGCCATCGGGAGGGGAATCATCGCCGCGGTGATCGTCTCCATCAACATCACCATGATCATCACCATCCTCATCTCTTTTACGCGGTCCACTCTCCCGCACCCCGCTGTAATCCCTACTTGAACATGGTGCTTTATGCCACATATTATGATCCAATGATGTGTTGCCATCCCATGATGATTTGAGTAGATATCCTTTGTCTTTGGGTTGATTGATGATCTAGATTGGTATGAGTTGTATGTTTTATTTTGGTGATGTCCAATTGTGCCCTCCGTGTCGCGCAAGCGAGAGGGATTCCTGTTGTAGGGTGTTGCAATACGTTCATGATTCGCTTATAGTGGTTTGCTTGAGTGAAAGAAGCATAAACCCGAGTAAGGGGGTTACTGCATATGGGATAAAGGGGACTTGATGCTTTAATGCTATGGTTGGGTTTACCTTAATGATCTTTAGTAGTTGAGGATGCTTGCTAGAGTTCCAATCATAAGTGCATATGATCCAAGAAGAGAAAGTGTGTTAGCCTATGCCTCTCCCTCGTATGAAATTGAAATGACGACTACCGGTCTTCTTAACGATTGCCTAGGATAATTCCGCACACCGACCCATCATTATTCCACACTTGCTATTCATAATATTTATTAATATATTCTAACTTATATGATAACATCGCCTACTTTTATATTTTAGCTCTTCGATACCATGCAAAGTTATCCTCTTCATACACACAATGTAGTTTTATTTCTCGTTTCTAGTTGGAAGCAAACGTTCGGTGTACGTAGAGTCGTATCAGTGGCATAGGACTTGAGAGAATATTGATCTTACCTTTAGCTCCTTGTGGGTTCGACACTCCATACTTATCACTTCCACCTCTGAGAATTGCTACGATGATTCCCTGCACAAAAACAGAAACTTTTGTTGTAGCGCATGATTTTACATTTTTTACTGGAAGGTCAAATGGGTCTGAAACCTCTTGCACATTACTTCTGTACATATTTATCAAATTTTCATATTTAAAGAATTTTTTGGAGTTACAGAAGTTTACGGAACTTCCAGATTACTTCAGACTGTCCTGTTCTTGACAGATTCTGTTTCTATGAGTTGTTCTCTTATTTTGATGAATCTATGGGTAGTATCGGGGGGTATGAACCATGGTGAAATTGCAATACAGTAGATATAGTTCTAATATGAAATTGGAATAAGTTTGCAACTATACCTAAAGGTAGTGATTTGCTTTATTACACTAACGGATCTCACAAAGTTTTTGTTAAAGTTTTGTGTGGATGAAGTGTTCGAAGATCGAGGAGCTATCAATATGAGAAGAATAAAGAGAGGCAATAGTTCAAGCTTGGGGATTCCCAAGGCAACCCAAGAAAATATTTCAAAGGATACTCAAGCATCTAAGCTTGGGGATGCCCCGGTTGGCATCTCATCTTTCTTCTTCAACAAATATCAGTATACCTCGGTTTTTGTTTTGTTCACATGATTTGTGTCCTTTGTGTTTTTGTTTTTCCTTTAAGAACCATGGTAGTATGAGATAGCCCTTCATTGATTTATAGAATACTTCATGTGCTTCACTTATATCTTTTAAGTATGATCTTATATAATTGCTCTTTGTGCTTCACTTAAATCTTTTGAGTATGGTCTTATAAAATGCTTTGTGTGCTTCACTTATATATTTTAATCTTGGATATTGGTTAGTCTATATTAATTTTAGAATTATCCATTAACTTCACTTATATATTTTGGAGTATGAATAAATACTATCATCTAAAGCGGGTTTGGAAGAGTGTCAACTTTAGGAATTAGTGATCCCACTATTCCGAATGAGAAGAATTTTGCTTATGTGGAGAGTAGAAAATTTTCTATGCTTGTAGATCATGAAAAGAATGCTTTATGTGATGGTTATATTGTTGAATTCATTCATGACGCTACCAAAAATTATTATGATGGAGGAATATATGCTTGTAGGAGTTGCAATAATACCAAGTTTCCTCTCTATGTGCTTAAAGTTTTGAAGTTATACTTGTTTTGCCTTCCTATGCTAGTTGATTCTTGTTCCTACAAGTTATGTGTTCACAAAATCCCTAGGCATAGGAAGTGGGTTAGATTTAAATATGCTAGTCATATTCTTCATGATGCTCTCTTTATGTTTCCATTCTTTTCTTTTATGTGAGCATAATTAAAATCATCATGCCTAGCTAAAAGGCATTAAAGAAAAGCGCTTGTTGGGAGACAACCCAATATTTACCCTTACTATTTTTGTGTTTTTACATGACTAAGCTACTGTAGTAATCATGTTTTATAGCTTTTGTTTCAATAAAGTGCCAAGTAAGACCTTTGGGAAGACTTGGGTGAAAGTTAATGTAATCTTGCTGTAAAAAACAGAAACTTTGCGCTCACAAGATTAGCTGCCATTTTTTTTATAGAAGAGTGCTTTTGAGTTGATTCTTTTTGCAAAAGATTAATAGAAAAATTCCTCACATCCACAAATCTATTTCATAATTTTTGGAGTAGCAGAAGTATGGTTGCTGTTCAGATCATTATAGATTGTTTTGTTTCTGACAGATTCTGTTTTCATTGCATAGTTTGCTTGTTTTCTAGTTTCTATGGCTTATATTTCTCAATATAAATTGTAGAAATGATATGGTACAGTAGGAATTGTGTGAGAACAATTATGAACCTTATATTTGACAGTACCAAAGTGAATGGTTTACTCTTTATCATACTAACCTATCTCACGAAGTTCCGTTAAGTTTTGTGTGATTGAAGTTTTCAATGTTTGGGTGAGATATTGATATGAGGAGAATAAGGAGCGGAAAGACCCTAAGCTTGGGGATGCCCAAGGCACCCCAAGGTAATATTCAAGGAAGACTCAAGCGCCTAAGCCTGGGGATGCCCCGGAAGGCATCCCCTCTTTCGTCTTCGAAACTATCGCTATACCTTACTCGGAGCTATATTTTTATTTGTCACATGATATGTGTTTTGCTTGGAGCGTATTTTAAATTTTACTTGATGTTTGAATAAAATCATTGGATCTGAAATCTTGAATGAAAAAATAATCCTCCCATGGCTAATTAATTATTTGACTACTCAGTGTCCTTCACTTATGTCTTTTGGAGTAGTTTGTCGTTTACTCACGTGCTTCACGTACATCCTATGAGTAAATGGTTGAATGAATTGAATATCATAAATCTGAATTTATATGTGTTTCATATGCTTATACCATGGGGAGTAATGACTTCGCACAGAATAAGTATAGGTATTAAACTTATTTGAAAGTTAGCAAATGCAGAATTGGTCACTTGAAGAATTCATGAAAGAATATTCAAGAAGAGAGATTTCACATATAAATATACTACCTTGGACATCTTTTGTAATTGTGAGCACTCATTAAAATATGACATGCTAAAAGGTTGATGTTGGACAAGGAAGACAACGTAATGGGTTATGTTTTCTTATATCTGAAATAAAGTATATTGTCTTGGATCATCCAACATGCTGAGCTTGCCTTTCCCCCTAATGCTAGCCAAATTCTTCCCACCAAGTAGAGATACTACTTGTGCTTCTGAATATCCTTAAACCCGGTTTTGCCATGAGAGTCCACCATATCTACCTATGGATTGAGTAAGATCCTTCAAGTAAGTTTTCATTGTTGCATGCAATAAAAAATTGCTCTCTAAATATGTATGATCTATTAGTGTGGAGAAAATAAGCTTTATACGATCTTGTGATATGGAAGCAATAAAAGCGACGGACTGCATAATAAAGGTCCCTATCCCAAGTGGCAATATAAAGCGACGTTATTTCGCATTAAGATTTTGCGCATCCAACTATAAAAGCACATGACAACCTCTGCTTCCCTCTGCGAAGGGCCTATCTTTTATTCTTGTCTTATACCTTATACAAGAGTCATGGTGATCTTCACCTTTCCTTTCTACATTTTATCCTTTGGCAAGCACATTGTGTTGGAAAGATCCTGATATATATATCCAATTGGATGTAAGTTATCATGAACTATTATTGTTGACATTACCCTTGAGGTAAAAGGTTGGGAGGCAAAACTATAAGCCCCTATCTTTCTCTGTTTCGGATTAAAGCTTTGAACCCACAAATATCATGTGACTGTTAGCAATTGTGAAAGATTAAATGATAGTTGAGTATGTGGAGTTTGCTAAATCAAAGCTCTGACATAAACCCTTCCTGATAATAAGATGAATTGCAATAGTTTGATGACTGAGAATATAGTTTGTTAGTTTCAAGAAAGTTTATGGTCTATACTTTAACATGTGAATAACTTGTTACTTGATCATGAGAAGTTTCATGAGTTGAGCTACTGTTATGATATATAATGATGCTAGAAAAAGTGATTGGAATTATCATTGATCAAACTTATGCACTTGCTAGCATTCACGGTTCATAAATTATTTCTTTTATCATTTACCTACTCGAGGACGAGCAGGAATTAAGCTTGGGGATGCTGATACGTCTCCAACGTATCTATAATTTATGAAGTATCCATGCCATGTTTACAATAGTTTGATATGATTTTGGTATGATTTGAGTAGAACTACCCTGGACTGACGTTGTTTCCAGCAGAACTACCGTGGTGTTGTTTTTGTGTAGAAATAAAAGTTATCGGAATGTGATGAAAATCAACGGAGAATTTTTCTGGAAAATATAAAAAATACTGGAACAAAAATCTACCGGAGGGGAGTCCCGTGGGCCCCACGAGGGTGGGGGCGCTCTCACCCCCTGGGGCTCGCCCCCTATCTCGTGGCCGCCTCGGGGACCCCCCTAACTTGTTCTCGACGCCATCCTCACCTATAAATATAGAAACCTTCAGAAAATAACCTAGATTGGAAGTTCCGCCGCCGCAAGCCTCTATAGCCACGAGAAATCAATCTAGGCCCTCTCTGGCACCCTGCCGGAGGGGGCCATCATCACCGGAGGCCATGGAGGAGGATCCCGAAGGGGCCATCATCGCCATGAAGGCCAAGGACTAGAGGGAGAACCTCCCCGCATCTAGGGGGGAGGCCATGGAGGAGGAAGCACAAGGGGGACAACCTCGCCTCCTCTCTCTCGATGGTGCCGGAGTGACATCGGGAGGGGAATCATCGTCGTGGTGATCGTCTGCATCAACCTCACCATCATCATCACCATCCTCATCTCTTTTATGCGGTCCACTCTCCCGCACCCCGCTGTAATCCCTACTTGAACATGGTGCTTTATGCCAAATATTATGATCCAATGATGTGTTTCCATCCTATGATGTTTTGAGTAGATATCCTTTATCTTTGGGTTGATTGATGTTCTAGATTGGTATGAGTTGTATGTTTTATTTTGGTGCTGTCCTATTGTGCCCTCCGTGTCGCGCAAGCATGAGGGATTCCCGCTGTAGGGTGTTGCAATACGTTCATGATTCGCTTATAGTGGGTTGCTTGAGTGACAGAAGCATAAAGCCGAGTAAGGGTGTCGTTGCATATGGGATAAAGGGGACTTGATGCTCTAATGCTATGGTTGGGTTTTACCTTAATGATCTTTAGTAATTGTGGATGCTTGCTAGAGTTGCAATCATAAGTGCATATGTTCTAAGAATAGAAAGTATGTTAGCTTATGCCTCTCCCTCATATGAAATTGCAATGACGACTACCGGTCTTGTTAACGACTGCCTAGGATAATTCCGCACTCCGACCCATCATTATTCCACACTCGCTATTTGTAATATTTAGTAATATATTCTAACTTTATGATAACAGAACCTACTTTTATATTTTAGCTCTTCGATATCATGAAAAGTTATCCTCTTCATACCCACGACGTAGTTTTATTTCTCGTTTCTAGTTGGAAGCAAACGTTCGGTGTACCCAGAGTCGTATAAGTGGTAGATAGGACTTGAGATAATATTGATCTTACGTTTAGCTCCTTGCGGGTTTGACACTCCATACTTATCACTTCCACCTTTGGGAATTTCTACGATGATTCCCTGCACTTGGGGATTATCACAGGATAGAGGAGGTCGACGGTGCATGAACATTAGCAGGTGGAGGCTGGAGGAAGTCGACGGTGGATGAATACTAGACCGTGGAGTCCTGTTTTGTGGTACGCTACACCCCTCACGATCAATAGGACCCCGTTTCTACCGTAGGAACTCGAGGAAAGTCCGTTTCCTCCGTTTTGCGGTACGCCAGACCCCACCCCATCAGAAGGACCCTGTTTCGACCATAGGCACTCGAACAGAAGTCCGTTTCCTCCGTGTTGCGGTATGCCAGATCCTGTTTTAGTTCTTCCGTCCAAGTCAGTTGGCTCTTGATGAATAGGACGCATTCCGACCTAGTCGGTTGCCTCCCGATGAATAGGACGTGTTTCGACCCAGTCGCTTGGCTCCCGATGAAGATGACGCGTTCCGACCCAGTCGCTTGGCTCCCGGTGAACATGGCGCTTATTCCTCCATTACAACACAGCCGGTTGGTTGCCGATAAACAGGACACCGTCGCTGTACGCGTTCGAGACCCCACCCGTATGTATGTATGTAACCGTATTTATGTTCTTGCAACGTGTTAGTATGTACGTGTACACGATATAGACGAGACTTCGCGACATGCTACATGGGTAGTTCTACTACGACACATGCCGCTCCTTAGTCGGCCACGGTTCATCGCTCTAGAGAGACCGATCAACCGCCATGTACGTACGCGTTCGCGACCAGACAAATAACACTATGTATGCTTCGACCTGGTGGGTCCCACCTGTCAGGGGGACATTTTGCATGATATGTCCGGCTAATCTCACTTATTTCACATAATAAGGAGGCTCCTCCTTGTGTGCGAAGATAAAGCCGGTGGGTCCCAGGTGTCAGGGCGATGTTTTTTCGGTAAATACAGAGGCCCTTCCAGTGGGTCCGAGTTGTCAGGTTGAGGAATCATTATTTTGTGCGTAGTAAGGAGACACGTCCTTGCGTGCGACCGTGGACCTAGCTATCAGCCTCTCCACGTACAATCCTCTTCTGATGGCTATTTTTTGTTGACCGTGGACATATGATGTCATACCATCAGAGAGCAGCAAGGTGGTGGATGACGGTGCGATCTAGGAAGGTGTAAGTAAATCTAGTGCAACCCATAGTTGTTTTGGAGTATTGACGACAAACATGGTTGAGGGACTAATGTGTTTGTGAGAATTGCAATATAACACAGGTAGTAGTCTGTCTTTGATTCGGTTTACCTACCAGAGATGACCCCTAAAAATGTATGAAGACATTGAAGACAATGGTGGTTCGTGAAGATATTCACGTTGAAGATAATGACCTATGAAGACATTCACTTGAAGACTATGGAGTGTGTAGACATAGTTTCTTTAGTAGTTTCTTTTCTTCTTTATTGAGTCATAGGAACCACCATACTATTAAGTGGGGTCCTAGTGAACAAACTCAGATGACTGAAGTGATGCTCAACCAAAATCCTATGTCTTCGAGTGAAGAAAATGAGAGCAAATCTAATCCAGAGTAGGATGAGTCAGCTTTGCTTGTAGCCCAAGCCAAGCTGTCGCGTGTGTTTGAAATCTGACCGTTGGACCCGTGTCTGTTCCTTAGTGACCCAAGGTCATTTCGGACATATCATGTCGGGTTGCGTCCTGGCTATACATATATAAATAACCCACCCCTACACCATAAATTGGCGGCTGCTCAGAGTTAGTGCACGGTTTTTGTCGTTTGAGAGCAACCCACCTCCAAAGCCTTTGAGAGAGAGATCCTTGCGAGGACAAACCCAAAAACACACAGAGCCAAAGAGTGTTAGGCATCACTGAAGTCTTTCTGTCTGCGAGACCTCAAGACTTGTTACACTTGAGGACTGTGCATCCTCAAGCCGGTTAGGTGTCACATTTTGAGGATCCAAGAGTCATTGTGGATCGCCAGTGAACGGAGTCTGTGATGGTTTGCAAGTCTACCTTGAATACTTACCAGAGTGGTTGGCCGAGGACTGGGTGTCCTTAGCTCAAGGGGAATAAGGTTAAGACTCACTCTTCTGAATTCAATCTCAGCCTCCCTAACCAGATGTACAGTTGACACAACAACTGGAACTGGTCTACCAAATCCTTGTCTTCACCAAGCTACTGGTTCAATCTCCCACCTTTCTTTACAATTCAGTTTGTCTTTGTGAAGTCATTGCTTGCTTGCCTGAACTGTTTGACTTCATTGTGTGAAGACTATTTCCTGTTTTGCTTCATATTGTCTTCCATTCTGATTCGTATTACCTAGCTACTTTTAGTCTTCGTACTTTCACTATATTGCTTACTTCACTATGGCTTGTCCAGTGTAGTTCATCTTCCGCTGCATATCGTATAGGTTAATACTAACATCTTGTCTTCAAAGGCCTCCTATTTTGAAGACTTCCATAAAAATCGCTACTTCACCCCCTCTAGTCGATAACTAGAGCTTTTCATTAGTATCAGAGGAAGGTGCTCCCATGTTCTGTGTGATTCGGTTTAATGATGTCTACTACACAACCTTATTCTTGTAGACGTTGTTAGGCCTCCAAGTGCAGAGGTTTGTAGGACAGTAGCAAATTTCCCTCAAGTGGATGACCTAATGTTTATCAATCCGTGGGAGGCGTAGGATGAAGATGGTCTCTCTCAAGCAACCCTGCAACCAAATAACAAAGAGTCTCTTGTGTCCCCAACACACCCAATACAATGGTAAATTGTATAGGTGCACTAGTTCGGCGAAGAGATGGTGATAAAAGTGCAATATGGATGATAGATATAGGTTTTTGTAATCTGAAGATATAAAAACAGCAAGGTAACAATGTAGCGACCAGACCTCAAACAGTCTGATCTCTGTGTTTTAGTGTCATCCCTGGATCAGTAATGCTGACACGCACAGTACTTGAAGGATTTATAACAGAGTAGCAATCACACACTTATTACATCGAGTGTCTCAAAAGAGAACTTATTACAAATAATATGGCTTAAGGCCATCTAATAACGATAACAGCGGAAGGCTTGGAAGATAAGTGAGTCCATCAACTCCAACAGCATCACTGAGTATAGAACCACGACCTAAGGCTCCTTATTCGTCATATGAAAAGTCTGCAACATGAACGTTGCAGCCCGAAAACGGGTCAGCAAATGGAATATGATGGCAATTTAACACATAGAGAGTGGTGAACAGAAATAGGCTATACTACATGCATATTTGGCTGGTGGAAAGCTCTATGGTTACAGTTTTGTGTAAAGCCAGTTTTCCCTACTGCAAAGGAATAAATTTTATTTAACTATCATGGTGGTTGTTAAACATTGAGAGCGTAGACAGCCTCTCAATCCCAATTAAACATCAACATTAAAACCCAACAAAATTAATTAAAGTCACACGATGAGATTCACATGATAACCCAAGTACTAGATACTCAAGACTGTCCATAACCGGGACACGGCTAACCATGATTAGTTTATACACTCTGCAGAGGTTTGCGCACTTTTCCCCACAAGACTCGATCTCCTCCATTGGGATTCTCGCACTACATGGTGTTTGAGAAACGGATGACTGAGACATAGTCCTTCAGAAGCGCTAGCTCCTTACGATTGGGTAGACCGTTACACCTACTTTCCTCTACATCTGCTAGTCTACCACTGTAAGAGTTCGCACGACTTAATCAACTATGCTAGAGCCCATAGTAGCTTGTGGCTGCACACATAAGTTTAAAGAATGAATAATCTCTTGACCCCTTTGAGCCTGGGTGGCGGTCCATAAAGAAAAAACAGGCAATCGCTGGAATACCAAGGTGCCTCAATCCACCCAGATGTGTATTAAAGATGCCACCTTAAGTTGAACCATTACTTAACATTCTCACATCTGTCATGGATACAATCAAACCCAATCCACGTCTAGAAGCATAGCATGGCATAAGCAAACGTAGAAGTACTCCCAGGGTTTGATAATAAAACAGGTAATAGGTACTACCTCATCTACTTCCCAAAACCCACATATTAATCAGATCCTATTAATGCAATGGTTTGAGGATTGATCTAATGCAATAAAACTGGGTAGTAAGAGGTATGATCAAAGTGTTTCTTGCCTTGCTGATAATCTGTGAAACCTAGAGATTCGAAGTAGCAAGCGGCGCACTACGGGTACTCTATCGCAAACAAACAAGCACACAATAAGCACTCATCCAATGCACAGGTAAAAATCAAATAAGAGATCTAACCAGAAAGTTCAGCTTAAGAACTTTGGTTTGCAAAAAGAAACAAATCGAACGATACAACGAAAGTCAAACGGCGAAAGAAACAAGCTTCATTTACTAATCTGGACCTAAGTCAAATTTTACAGAAGCAAAAACTTGTTTGGGTTGGTTAAACAGAAAGAGGGTTTCGAGAGAAACTCTAGGCGCTTGAATCGCCTCATTCCGATAAACGAGCGAAAAGTTATACTAAAACAAAAATGGGATCAGAAATCGCGATCAGAAATAATCGTGGAAAAATCCGAGAAAAAGAAAACGGACGAACAGGCTAACGAACGAACGTTCGCTAACTGCGGCTAAAAGACAAAAACCGTTCGTTAAAATGAATGAACGAACGGGCGTTCGCTAAATAGACTAAAAAAACTGATCTATATAAAAAACAGATCTAGTTTTTTTAAAGCGAACGAAAACCGGGCGGTTTTCTCAAGGAAACCGGCGGCAGCGGTGGTGGTCAACCTCGGCGGCGGGACCGCGGTGGCGGGCCGGCTCCGGCGTTGGGCGGGGCTCCGGTGGGCGGCGAGGTCGGCGGCGGGGCGGCTCTGGTCGGCGCTTGGGTTTGGGGCGGCGGGGCGGCTTTGATGGGCTGCGGGGTCGGCCTCCCCAGCTTATAAAGGCCTGCCGGGCCAGAGTCCTAGTCGGACACGGCCTGGTTAGGTCGGTTCGTTTTTTTAATAATTTCATGCAGAAAAAACAAATAAAATAAATACTAAACCGACTCCAAAAATCCCGAAATAAATTTCCCCCGACTTCTAAAATCAAGCCGGACAAGATGAATATTTATTTGGGGCCTAAATGAAATTTTGAAAAACGCGTATTTTTCCTAATTCAAATAAAATAGTGAGAAAACTCCAAAATAAAATCTTATTTGTTTTTATTAAATCCTCAATATTTCTTTATTTGGGGAAAGTCATTTTATTCCCTCTCTCATATTTCTATAATAGAAATAATTGAATATAAAATAATTAAAATCAAATGATCCTATTTTGAAAATTTGAGAAAACCCAAATATGAAAATAACGAAATCCCCAACTCTCTCCATGGGTCCTTGAGTTGCGTAGGATTTCTAGGATCTAGCCAAAATGCAATAAAATATGATATGCAATGATGATCTAATGTATAACATTCCAAATTGAAAATTTGGGATGTTAAAAACCTACCCCCCTTAAGATGAACCTCGCCCTCGAGATTCGGGTTGGCTAGAAAATAGGTGAGGGTGGTCCTTCAGCAGATCTTCCTCTCGCTCCCAGGTGGCTTCATCCTCGGTGTGGGGGCTCCACTGAACCTTGCAAAATTTGATAACCTTGGTGCGGGTGACTCGGCTGGTATAATCGAGAATCTTAACTGGTTTCTCCTCATAGGTCAAATCACTGTCCAACTGAATCGCTTCTAGCGGCACTGTATCTCTCAGCGGTATATCCGACATCTCTGCGTGGCACTTCTTCAAATGGGAAACGTGGAACATGTCATGAACTCCCGACAATCCCTCAGGTAATTCCAATTTATAAGCAACTTCTCCCATGCGTTCCAAAACTTTGTATGGTCCCACAAAACATGGCGCTAACTTTCCCTTAACTCCAAAGCGCTTAACTCCTCGAAGTGGAGATACACGAAGATTAATCTGCATAGCTCTTCTTCCTGGACTGGGTTACCTTGAGCCTATCGCGAAACAACTTCACCTTTTGTTCAGACTCCTTAATCAAATCGGGTCCAAACAACTGGCGATCTCCAACTTCGTCCCACGACAATGGTGTTCTGCACCTTCTTCCGTACAAGGCTTCAAAAGGGGCCATCTTCAATCTAGATTGATAACTATTGTTGTAAGAGAACTCCGCATATGGCAAGTTGTCATCCCAACTAGATCCATAATCTAGCGAACAAGCTCTCTGCATATCCTCAAAATCTGATTGACTCTCTCGGTCTGTCTGTCGGTCTGCAGATGAAAAGCTATACTGAACTCTAGTCTGGTACCCAAAGTTTCATGCAACTGATTCCAGAACTTTGAGGTAAACTGGGTTCCTCTATCTGATACAATGCTCCTCGGAACCCCATGCAGACATACGATCCTGGTCATGTATATCTTTGCCAACTTAGCACTGGTGTAAGTGGTCTTCACTGGGATGAAATGAGCTACCTTCGTCAAGCGATCGACTACAACCCATATCGATTCATAGCCTGAACGGGTCCTGGGTAATCCTGGGATAAAATCCATGCCTAGCTTATCCCACTTCCATTCGGGTATCGGCAATGGCTGTAGCAATCCTGCTGGCTTCTAATGCTCCACCTTTACTCTCTGACATACATCACAAACTGCTACATACTCCGCAATATCCTTCTTCATTCCGGTCCACCAGAAAATGTCTTTCAAATCCAAATACATCTTGGTATTCCTGGGTGAATCGAGTACGGCGAATCATGGGCCTCTTGCAAAATTAGCTTCCTGATCTTCGGGTCATTAGGCACATAAATGCGGTCCTCAAACCATAAGGTATCGTGTTCATCCTCACGAAATCCTTTAACTTTTCCCTTGCTCACCTTCTCCTTTATGGTGGCAATCTCCTTGTCAGTCTTCTGAGCTTCTCTGATCTTATCCATCAGAGTAGACTGAATCTCCAATGATGCTACATAGCCTCTTAGAACTATCTCTAAACATAGCTCACGAAGATCCTCGGCTAAATCCTTTGGTAACTCTCTAGTCATTAGTGTGTTGACATGGCTCTTGCGGCTCAATGCGTCAGCTACTATGTTAGCCTTTCCGGGATGATAATGCAATCTCATATCATAATCCTTGATGAGCTCCAACCATCTCCTTTGCCTGAGATTCAACTCCTTTTGCGTGAAGATGTACTTAAACTCTTGTGATCTGTGTACACCTCACAATGGTTTTCAATGAGAAAATGTCTCCACGTCTTTAAAGTGTGCACTACGGCTGCTAACTCCAAGTCGTGTGTAGCATAATTCAACTCATGAGGCTTAAGCTGTCGTCAGGCATATGAAACTACTCTACCCTCCTGCATAAGCACTGCTCCAAGTCCTCGACGTGAAGCATCGCAATATACCTCATAATCCTTGCGCTGATCTGGCAGAATCAACACTGGCGAGGTAACCAATGGTTTCTTCAACTCCTGCAAACTGGCCTCACATTCCTCAGTCCATTTGAACTTGGTATCCTTCTTCAACAACTCCGTCATGAGTTTTGCAATCTTCGAGAAATTTTCAATGAATCTCCGGTAGTATCCTGCGAGTCCAAGAAAACTCCGGATCTCTCCAACTGTTGTTGGGGCTTCCCAATTTGTCACAGTGACAACCTTGGTGGGATCTACTGCTATTCCTTCTACGGATATAACATGTCCGAGGAATCCAACTTCCTTCAGCCAAAACTCACATTTGCTGAACTTGGCGTATAACTGATGTTCTCTGAGCTTACCATGTACCAAACGCAAATGTTCTTTATGTTCTTCTTCATTCTTCGAGTAAACCAGAATATCATCAATGAATACTACAACGAACTTATCCAAAAACTCCATAAACACTTTGTTCATCCTGTTCATAAAATAAGCAGGTGCGTTAGTCAGACCAAATGACATAACAGTATTCTCATACAGCCCATACCTTGTGGTAAAAGCTGTCTTAGGTATGTCCTGCTCTCGAATCTTCAACTGGTGGTATCCTGATCGCGAATCGATCTTGGAAAATACCTTTGCTCCTTGCAATTGGTCAAACAAATCATTAATCATCGGTAGTGGGTACTTATTCTTGATCGTCACTTCATTCAATCCTCGATAATCAACAACCATCCTTAACAATCCATCCTTCTTTTCCACTAGAAGTACTGGTGATCCCCAAGGTGACGAACTTGGGCGAATATATCCCTTATCCAGTAACTCCTTAATCTGCTTCTTAATCTCCTCCAAATCCTTTGCAGGCATTCTATACGGTCTCTTAGATATTGGTCCTGTGCCTGGCAAAAGCTCAATAAAAAACTCAATGTCTCTATCTGGTGGCATGCATGGCAACTCTTCTGGAAATACATCCGGAAAATCCTTTACCACCGGTACTTCCTCCTGCACAACTCTTGTTAAGGAATTTACTTGAGTCCCATTCGTCACATGCCGTGACACATACTTGATCCTTCTTCCCTCTGGGGTGGTAAGCAAAATCGACTTACTGGCGCAATCGATGTTTCCTCCATACATCGATAGCAAATCCATACCCAGAATTACATCCAAAATTTGCGATTCCAAAATGATTAAATCCGAGGGAAACACATGCCTACCTATACTCAATGGCACTTGAAAACATGCTTTACTGGCCATATACTCCGCTCCTGGTGAGCTTACTAACGTAGGTGTTCTAATAACCTTGGTGGGCAGTTTATACTTATCCACAAATCCCCTTCATATGTATGAATGCGATGCCCTAGAAGCAAAAAGAACGATTGCAGTAAAAGACTTAACCAAAAACTTACCGATTATTGCATCTGGCTGGGCTTCAACCTCCTCCACGTTAACGTGGTTCACTTGTCCCCTGTTGAAAGGGTTTGGTTTCTTCCCTGAGCTTCCATTGCCATTTCCATTCTGGGCTTCAGGACATTCATTGGCATAATGTCTGGTCTTCTGACACTTATAACAAGTGATTTGGCTCAGGTCTCTCTTGGCCGGGGTTTATGGGTTGGTACGATTCTGACCGTTGCTTCCCCCATTCCCATTACCATTCTTGGGGCCATTGTGATTATGCGAACTCCCTCCTCCATGGGTATGCTGAAAATGTCCTCCCAATTTCGGGGTAAAATGTGGCTTCTGTTGAGCTCCTGAATTGTATTTCCCTTGTCCATACTTCCTCTTGCGGTTCTCAATTTGATGTTGCTTCCCTTCAATCATAAGATCATGATCTACCAACTCCTGGTAGTTGTTGAAAGTTGCTACCATCAATTGCATGCTCAACTTATCATTCAGTCCTTCCAGAAACTTCTCCTGCTTAGCTGCATCCGTAGCAACGTCATTCGGGGCATAACGTACTAACTTACTAAAGTCATCCACGTATTGGCCAACTGTCCATCCTCCTTGGCACAAGTTGCGAAACTCACGCTTCTTCATGGCCATAGCTCCTGCTGAAACATGGGCAGTACGGAAAGCCTGCTGAAACTGATCCCATGTGATAGTGTCGATAGGATAAGTGGCTGTGAAATTCTCCCATGATGATGATGTGGGTCCTTCAAGCTGATTTGCGGCAAAATGCACCTTTTCTGCTGTGGTCAATTCCCTCCCTATCTTGCGGAGCCAATCATCTACCACTATCGGCTCAGTGCTACTGGAGAACACCGACGGGTTCAATCTAAGGAAACGGGTTAAGTGATCAACGGGTGGTGGTGGTGGGTTGTTGTTGTTGTTGTTCCCTTGATTCTGATTCTGGACTAGCAACTACATCAATGCATTCTGCTACTGGATCAACTGAGTGAGCTCCGGTGGGAAAGCAAATCCATTGTCATGTCTCGGAGGCATATGATGGTTTTAGAAAAGATGAGAATATAGAATAGATTGAGGTCTAGAGAGAAAACACTACCCAAATGCACATGACTAAAATGCAAACAAAATCACTTCATTCAATTCAAACAAGGGCATACAATCGGTCTAGAACTATCGTTACAAAAGTGCTTGGACTATGCTATATACTTGTGGAATTCTACTACTGTTATGGTGGTGTACTAGAAAAACTGCTCCGATGAAGACTCCATGAGATCCGCTCCAGCTTCATCAACATAGTCATCATCGCTGTCGTGTGGGTCCGAGTCGGTGTCGTCGATGATGATGTAGTTCTCCGGGCAAGTGGGATCGTCATCTCCTCCTCCTGGCGCGGGATCTCCCATGAAAACTCCTAGCTTCCTAGTCAGGTCGTCATTCTTCTCCACTAATACTTCGATTTCCTCCTTATAATCTTCGCGTGTAGCCTTTAGTTCTTCCTCTAGCTCCGTGATTCTTGTCATCGCCTTCTTCAGATCTATCATGCCTGCGCACATCTGGTTCTCCTGACGTCGAATGTGCTGGTTTAATTCCTGGATTAAAGCTGCGATTGATCTATCCTTCCTGGTGCTGATCATCTCCCATTGCTCGTCTCGGCGCCCACAAATCTGGTAGATAGTATCCTTGAGATCATTGCGGTAAACTTCTTCAATATGTCCCATGGCGATGTGGGCCGCCATGCTCTTTCCTAGACTCCAGGTTGGTGCATCAATGGAAAACTTTATGGGTTTAGTGACTGGCGCGAACGTCCTTCCTAGAACTTGAACTTGAATCATCCAGCGCTCCTCCTCGGGTAAAGTGGCGTTGTAGGTCCCGGTGAAGCTTGGTACTCCGATGTTCAGGTACTTAGTGACTTCCTTCAGGTGGCGTCCAAAAGGTGTATCTTCATCCGGTTGCGTGAACTTGTTCCTTGCCTCCACCATCCTAAAGAGTAGAAAAGATGAGAAGTTAGAAATGATAAGAGAGTGGTGATCTAGGTCATTATCTTAGTGGTCGTGTCCTACAGTCAGCTTGTGCTCTGATACCATCTTGTAGCGACCAGACCTCAAACAGTCTAATCTCTGTGCTTCAGTGTCATCCCTGGATCAGTAATGCTAACACGCACAGTACTTGAAGGATTTATAACAGAGTATCAATCACACACTTATTACATCGCGTGTCTCAAAAGAGAACTTATTACAAATAATATGGCTTAAGGCCATCTAATAACGATAACAGCGGAAGGCTTGGAAGATAAGTGAGTCCATCAACTCCAACGGCATCACTGAGTATAGAACCACGACCTAAGGCTCCTTATTCGTCGTCTGAAAAGTCTGCAACATGAACGTTGTAGCCCGAAAATGGGTCAGCACATGGAATATGCTGGCAATATAACACATAGAGAGTGGTGAACAGAAATAGGCTATACTACATGCATATTTGGCTGGTGGAAAGCTCTATTATTACAGTTTTGCGTAAAGCCAGTTTTTCCCTACTACAAAGGAATAAATTTTATTTAACTATCATGGTGGTTGTTAAACATTGAGAGCGTACACACCCTCTCAATCCCAATTAAACATCAACATTAAAAGCCAACAAAATTAATTAAATCACATGATGAGATTCACATGATAATCCAAGTACTAGATACTCGAGACTGTCCATAACCGGGGACACGGCTAACCATGATAAGTTTATACACTCTGCAGAGGTTTGCGCACTTTTCCCCACAAGACTCGATCTCCTCCGTTGGGATTCTCGCACTACATGGTGTTTGAGAAATGGGTGACCGAGAAATAGTCTTTCAGAAGCGCTAGCACCTTATGATCGGGTAGACCGTTACACCTACTTTCCCCTACATCTGCTAGTCTACCACTGTAAGAGTTCGTACGACTTAATCAACTATGCTACAGCCCATAGTAGCTTGTGGTTGCACATGGAAGTTTCTAGAGTGAATAATCTCATGATCCCTTTGAGCCTGGGTGGCTGTCCATAAAGAAAAAAACAGGCAATCGCTAGAATACCTAGGTGCCTCAATCCACCCAGATGTGTATTAAAGTTGCCACCTTAAGTTGAACCATTACTTAACATTCTCACATCTGTCATGGATACACTCAAACCCAATCCACGTTTACAATCATAGCATGGCATAAGCAAACGTAGAAGTAACTCCCAGGGTTTGATAGTAAAACAGGTAATAGGTACTACCTCATGTACTTCCCAAAACCCACATATTAACCAGACCCTATTCATGCAATGGTTTGAGGATTGATCTAATGCAATAAAACTGGGTAGTAAGAGATATGATCAAATTGTTACTTGCCTTGCTGATGATCCGTGAAACCTAGAGATTCGAAGTAGCAAGCGGCGCACTCCAGGTACTCTATCGCAAACAAACAAGCACACAATAAGCACTCATCTAATGCACAGGTAACACTCAAATAAGATATCTAACCAGAAATTTCAACTTAAGAACTCTGGTTTGCAAAAACAAACAAATCGAACGAAACAACGAAAGTCAAACGATGAAAGAAACAAGCTTCGTTTACTAATCTGGACCTAAGTCAAGTTTTATAGAAGCAAAAACTTGTTTGAGTTGGTTAATCAGAAAGAGGGTTTCGAGACGAAACTCTAGACGCTTGAATCGTCTGATTCCGATAAACGAGCGAAAACTTATACTAAAACGAAAATTGGATCAGAAATAATCGCGGAAAAATCCGAGAAAAAGAAAACGGACGAACAGGCTAACGAGCGAACTTTCGCTAACTGCGGCTAAAAGACGAAAACTGTTCGTTAAAACGAATGAACGAACGGGCATTCGCTAAATAGACTAAAAAACTGATCTATATAACAAACTGATCTAGGTTTTTTTATTAAAAACCGAACGAAAACCGGGCGGTTTTCTTGAGGAAATCGGCGGCGGCGGCGGTGGTCAACCTCGGTGGCGGGACGGCGGTGGCGGGGCGGCTACGGCGTCGGACGGGGCTCCGGTGGGCGGCGGGGTCGGCGACGGGGCGGCTCCGGGCGGCGGCGTCGTCGGCGGTGCACCGCTAGGGTTTGGGGCTGCGGGGCGGCTCGGCTGGGCTGCGGGGTCGGCCTCCCCGGCTTATAAAGGTCGGTCGGGCCAGAGTCCTAGTCGGACACAGCCCGGTTAGGTCTGTTCGTTTTTTTAAATAATTTCGCGCATAAAAACAAATAAAAGAAATACTAAACGGACTCCAATAATCCCGAAATAAATTTTCTCCGACTGCTAAAATCAAGCCGGACAAGATGAACATTTATTTGGGGCCCAAATGCAATTTTAAAAAACGCGTATTTTTCCTAGTTCAAATAAAATAGCGAGAAAACTCCGAAATAAAATTATTTGATTTTTATTAAATCCTCAATATTTCTTTATTTTGGGAAAGTCATTTTATTTCCTCTCTCATATTTCTATAATAGAAATAATTGACGATAAAATAATTGAAATCAAATGATCATATTTTCAAAATTTGAGAAACCCCAAATATGAAAATAACGAAATCCCCAACTCTGTCCATGGGTCCTTGAGTTGCGTAGGATTTCTAGGATCTAGCCAAAATGCACTAAAATTTGATATGCAATGATGATCTAATGTGTAACATTCCAAATTGAAAATTCGGGATGTTACAAACAAGTAAAAAAGTGAGCGTAAACGGTATTGCAATGCTAGGAAACAAGGCCTAGGGTTCATACTTTCACTAGTGCAAGTTCTCTCAACAATAATAACATAATTGGATCATATAACTATCCCTCAACTTGCAACAAAGAGTCACTCCAAAGCCACTAATAGCGGAGAACAAATGAAGAGATTATGGTAGGATACTAAACCACCTCCAAGTTATTCTTTCGGATCGATCTATTCAAGAGTTCGTACTAGAATTACACCTTAAGATACAAATGAACCAAAACCCTAATGTCACCTAGATACTCCAATGTCACCAGAAGTACCCATGGATATGATTATACGATATGCATCACACAATCTCAGATTCATCCATTCAAACCAACACAAAGTACTTTAGAAACTGCCCCAAAGTTTCTACAGGAGAGTCAAGACGAAAACGTGTGCCAACCCCAATGCATAAGTTCACAATGTTACAGAACCCGCAAATTGATCACCAAAACATACATCAAGTAGATCACGTGATATCCCATTGTCACCACAGATAAGCACATGCAAAACATACATCAAGTGTTCTCAAATCCTTAAAGACTCAATCTGATAAGATAACTTCAAAGGGAAAACTCAATCCATTACAAGAGAGTAGAGGGGGAGAAACATCATAAGATCCAACTATAATAGCAAAGCTTGCGATACATCAAGATCGTGCTGAATCAAGAACACGAGAGAGAGAGAGAGAGAGAGAGAGAGAGAGAGAGAGAGATCAAACATATAGCTACTGGTACATACCCTCAGCCCCGAGGGTGAACTACTCCCTCTTCGTCATGGAGAGCGCCGGGATGATGAAGATGGCCACCGGTGATGGATCCCCCTCCGGCAGGGTGCCGGAACAGGGTCACGATTGGTTTTTCGTGGCTATAGAGGCTTGCGGCGGCGGAACTCCCGATCTATTCTGTTTCCCAAAGTTTTTAGGGTATATGGGTGTATATAGGAGGAAGAAGTATGTCAGGGAGCCACGAGGAGCCCACGAGGGTGGAGGGCGTGCCCAGGGGGTCGGCGCCCCCCCCTGCCTCGTGCCTTCCTTGTTGCTTTCTTGACGTGGACTCCAAGTCTCCCGGGTTGCTTTTTTTCTAAAAATAACTTCTCCAGAAGGTTTCATTCCGTTTCGACTCCGTTTGATATTCCTTTTCTTCGAAACACAGAAACAAGGGAAAAAACTGGAACTGGCACTGGGCTCTGGGTCAATAGGTTAGTCCCAAAAATAATATAAAAGTGCATAATAAAGCCCATAAACATCCAAAACAGATAATGTAATAGCATGGAACAATCAAAAATTATAGATACGTTGGAGACGTATCAGCATCCCCAAGCTTAATTCCTGCTCGTGCTCGAGTAGGTAAATGATAGAAACAGAATTTTTGATGTGGAATGCTACTTGGCATAATTTCAATGTAATTCTTCTTATTGTGGCATGAATGTTCAGATTTGATATGATTCAAGATAAAAGTTTAATGTTGACATAAAAACAGTAATATTTCAAGCATACTAACTAAGCAATTATGTATTATCAATATAACATAGCCAAAGCAAGTGATCGCTACAAAATCATATAGTCTGGCTATGCTCCATCTTCCCCACACAAAATATTCATATCATGTATGACCCCGGTTTTAGCCAAGCAATTGGTTCATACTTTTAACG
Organism: Aegilops umbellulata; assembly: GCA_032464435.1. Lineage (NCBI taxonomy): Eukaryota > Viridiplantae > Streptophyta > Magnoliopsida > Poales > Poaceae > Aegilops > Aegilops umbellulata. The sequence goes on from CP136059.1 coordinate 7,181,275, forward strand.
CGCTTCAACTTTTTCAACTCTTAGGCAATACATGAGCGCAAGCCATGGATATAACACTATGGTGGAATAAGGTATAATGGTAGGGGTTATGTGGGAAGACAAAAAAGGAGAAAGTCTCACATCAACGAGGCTAATCAACGGGCTATGGAGATGCCCATCAATTGATGTCAATGCGAGGAGTAGGGATTTCTATGCAACGGATGCAGTAGATCTATAAGTGTATGAAAGCTCAAAAAGAAACTAAGTGGGTTTGCATCCAACTTGCTTGCTCACGAAGACCTCGGGCATTTGAGGAAGCCCATCATTGGAATAGACAAGTTAAGTTCTATAATGAAATTTCCCACTAGTATATGAAAGTGAAAAAATGAGAGACTCTATATTATGAAGACCACGGTGCTACTTTGAAGCACAAGTGTGGTAAAAGGATAGTAACATTTTCCCTTCTCTTTTTTTCTCTCATTTTTTCGGCCTTTTCTCCCCCCTTTTTTATGGCCTCTTTTTTTTATTTAGTCCGGAGTCTCATCCCGACTTGTGGGGGAATCATAGCCTCCATCATAATTTACTCACTTGGGACAATGCTCTAATAATGATGATCATCACACTTTATTTACTTACAACTCATGAATTACAACTCAATACTTACAACAAAATATGACTCTATATGAATGCCTCCGGCGGTGTACCGGGATATGCAATAAATCAAGAGCGACATGTATGGTGGCTTTACAAATACAATGTCAACTACATGATCATGCAAAGAAATATGACAATGATGGAGCTTGTGATGATAAATGAAACAATGGAAAGTTGCATGGTAATATATCTCGGAATAGCTATGGAAATGCCATGATAGGTAGGTATGGTGGCTGTTTTCAGGAAGAAATAAGGAGGTTTATGTGTGATAGAGCGTATCATATCACGGGGTTTGGATGCACCGACGAAGTTTGCACCAACTCTCAAGGTGAGAAAGGCAATGCGCGGTACCGAAGAGGCTAGAAAATTGCGGAAAGGTAAGTGTGCGTATAATCCATGGACTCACATTAGTCATATAGAACTCATATACTTATTGCAAAAATTTATTAGCACTCGAAGCAAAGTACTACTACACATGCCCCTAGGGGAAGGGTTGGTAGGAGTTAACCATCGCGCGATCCCGACCGCCACACAAAGGAAGACAATCAATAAATACTTCATGCTCCGACTTCATTACATAATGGTTCACCATACGTGCATGCTACGGGAATCACAAACTCCAACACATGTATTTTTCAATTCCACAATTACTCAACTAGCACAACTATGATATTACCACCTTTATATCTCAAAACAATTATCAAGCATCAAATTTCTCATGATATTAATTAAAGCAAATTGCCATGCTATTTTAAGACTCTCAAAATAATATAAGTGAAGCATGAGAGATCAATAGTTTCTATAAAACAAATCCACCACCATGCTCTAAAAGATATAAGTGAAGCACTAGAGCAAAACTATATAGCTCAAAAGATATAAGTGAAGCACATAGAGTATTCTAATAATTTCCGAATCATGTGTGTCTCTATCAAAAGGTGTGTACAGAAAATATGATTGTGGTAAACTAACAAATAAAGACTCAAATAATACAATACGCTCCAAGCAAAACACATATCACGTGGTGAATGAAAATATAGCTCCAAGTAAAGTTACTGATGGAAGTAGACGAAAGAGGGGATGCCTTCCCCAAGCTTTGGCTTTATGGTGTCCTTATATTATCTTGGGGTTTCCATGGGTATCCCCAAGCTTAGGCTCTTGCGACTCCTTATTCCATAGTCCATCGAATCTTTACCCAAAACTTGAAAACTTCACAACACAAAACTCAATAGAAAACTCGTGTGCTCCGTTAGCGAAAGAAAACAGAACACCACTTCAAGGTACTGTAATGAACTCATTCTTTATTTATATTGGTGTTAAACCTACTGTATTCCAACTTCTCTATGGTTTATAAACTATTTTACTAGCCATATATTCATCAAAATAAGCAAGCAACACAATGAAAACAGAATCTGTCAAAAACAGAACAGTCTGTACTAATCTGTATCAAACGTATACTTATGTAACTCCAAAAATTCTAAAATAAATTGGTGGACCTGAGTAATTCTTCTAGTAATCATCTGCAAAGAGAATCAACTGAATATCACTCTCCAGTAAAAGGTTGAAGCTAATCTCGTGAGCGCAAAAGTTTCTGTTTTTTACAGCATGATCATAAAGACTTCACCCAAATCTTCCCAAAGGTTGTACTTGGCACAAACACTAATTAAAACACAAAAGCACATCTAAACAGAAGCTAGATGGATTATTTATTCCTAAACAGAACCAAAAAGCAAGAAACTAAGATAAAATTGGGTTTTCTCCCAACAAGCGCTAACGTTTAACGCCCCTAGCTAGGCATGATGATTTCAATGATGCTCACATAAAAGGTAAGAATTAAAACATAAAGAGAGCATCATGAAGAATATGACTAGCACATTTAAGTCTACCCCACTTCCTATGAATAGGGATTTTGTGAGCAAACAACTTATGGGAACAATAATCAACTAGCATAGGAAGGCAAAACAAGCATAACTTCAAAACTTTAAGCACATAGAGAGGAAACTTGATATTATTGCAATTCCTACAAGCATATATTCCTCCCTCGTAATAATTTTCAGTAGCATCATGAATGAATTCAACAATATAACCAGCACCTAAAGCATTCTTTTCATGATCTACTTGCATAGAAAATTTTCTACTCTCCACATAGGCAAGATTCTTCTCATTCGGAATAGTGGGAGTATCATAAGGGACTTGAATAATATAAATTGTCTCCACATTAAAAGAGTAATGTTCAGAAAAAGGGTAATAACAATCATGACAATTTTTATAAATATAATCATCACACTTTTTATAGCATAAGTTTTATCACAATAATCCTCATAAGTAGCAACTTTGTTCTCATCATAACCGATTTAAACCTCTTCCAAGATAGTGGATACATCACTAAATAAAGTCATGACCTCTCCAAATCCACTTTCATAATTATCATAATAAGATTCAACATCCTCCAAAATAGTGGGATCATTACTTCCTAAAGTTGACACTCTTCCAAACCCAATTTCATCAATATAATCATCATAAGTAGGAGGCATGCTATCATCACTATACATTTGCATATCAAAACTTGGGAGACAAAAAATATCATCTTCATTAAACGTAGCATCCCCAAGCTTAGGACAAACATTAATTGCAGCAAATATATTCTCAAAAACATCATCTTCATCAAACATAGCATCCCCAAGCTTGGAATACTTTTAAGTTTTTTTCTACATTTAACGTGCACTACAACTGTCATGTGAAAATTTGGAAAATTTCAGGTGTCATTTGACCTTTTAAATACTTTTAAGTGATTTTCTAGCCATTTAATGACTGTAATTCAAATTTGAACTACATCTACATGCAACGGCTAACCATAACGGTTTGAAAAATCTTATTAGTGTACCTGTGTGCGAGTTAATTCCATGTGCAGTAAATTAGAAGGAATTTTCAAACATATTGGTCTCACGGCATGGACACATGCCTGGAGTGCCATGGCATTTTAATTCCAGAAAATTAAAAAATGATCAGAAAAACATGAAACCTTGCTTGATGTAATGTCATTCCACCAAGATGATGTGGTAAAAAATTGGCCTGTTTGACGAAAGTTTGGACACACCCCCACCCCCGCACAAACCGGAGCAACTCACTAGAGGGCTCATGGTTCCGAGAGGGAACAATGCATGTTTGATGACGAACGGGAGATAGCTTCCTCTTAGGACTTTCAAATTTCTTTCTACATTTAACGTGCACTAATACAACTGTCATGTGAAAATTTGGAAAATTTCGGGGGTCATTTGACCTTTTAAAGATATTTAAATGAGTTCTAGCCATTTAACGACCTTAATTCAAATTTGAACCACATCTACATGCAACGTCTAACAATAACAGTTTGAAAATCATATTTGTGTACTTGTGTGCGAGTTAATTCCATGTGCAGTAAATTAGAAGGATTTTTCAAACATATTGGTATCACGGCATGGACACATGCATGGAGTGCCATGGTATTTCAATTCCAAAAAAATTAAAAATGATCAGGAAAACATGAAATCTTGCTTGATGTAATGTCCTGCCATTAAGATGATGTGGTAAAAAAAATGCCTGTTTGATGAAAGTTTGGACACACCCCCCTCACAAACCAGAACAACTCACTAGAAGGCCAAGATGACCAGAAAAACATGAAACCTTGCTTGATGTAATGTCATGCCACCAAGATGATGTGGTAAAAAAATTGGCCGGTTTGACGAAAGTTTGGACACACACCCCTCACAAATCGGAGCAACTCACTAGAAGGCTCGTGGTCCCGAGAGGGAACAATGCATGTTTGATGACGAATAGGAGATAGCTTCCTCTTACGACCTTCAATTTTTTCTATGTTTAACGTGATCTACTACAACTGTCATGTGAAATTTTGGAAAATTCTAGGGGTCTTTTGACATTTTAAAGACATTTAAGTGATTTTCTAGCCATTTAATGCCAGTAATTCAAATTTGAACTACATCTACATGCAACGGCTGACCATAACGGTTTGAAAAATCATTTTTTTGTGTACTTGTGTGCGAGTTAAAAAATCATCAGACGATGTATATGTCTGGTGTTCAAAAAAGAAAATGTAAAGATCTGGCAAGACAACCGACCCCCACACGATTTGCACTCTATCTCGCGGCTCGAGGTTTGGTAGGTGAGTGGTGGGGTTCATTAATCAGACATTGTTCTGTATTGGAGACCGTCAGCTATTATGTTCACACACGGATTTTTCTGCGGGAATCGTGTGTAATTCAAACTATAGTACTCGTAAATTCTTGTGACCGTCGTGTGTACTGTTCCCATCAATCCAGATTTCGGCCGCCAATAAATACTACCTTGCTCACGTTGTCCCGCATGCATTCTCATCTACATCCTCCCCTCGCTCGCCCTCTCTCTCTCAAATCTCTGCCATGGCGCCACTGCTCTGCCCACGCGCCGACGAGGAGTCGCCCCCCCCCCACCCGAGAACGCTCACTCGAATAGCAGCGACGAGGACGCCTACGTGCCGCCGGACGAGGTTGCGCCGGACCCCCCACTTTGGATTGGTTTTGGGGCGTGTACAATCTTTGTCTGTAGAAGTTGCTGCCACCGGCTGAGAAAGCCAGGCATGTGGCATTCAAAAAGGATATGGCGAACGAGGATGCCAGGTACAGGCAGCCTGTGAAGCCCATGATGCCGCCTGGAAAAAGGAGGCGAAGGAGCTTTGGGGGCGGGCGTGTTGTCGTGCGGAGGAGGTGTACGAAGATGGGTACTTCATGAGGAAGGTCAAAGGCGTTGTGCGCCTCATCGCTGCATGGAGGTGGGGCGATAAGCTCTAGCGTGCCACCGAGGAGGAGCTCCGATGGGCGCCCAACGAAATGGCAAGATCTTTCGCGCTCGTCCGCCAGCAAGAGGTAGATTGGTACGTTCAGCAATGAGAGGCGGAGGAGGTGGGGTACTGCCTCTGCACTAGGAAGACGCCACGCACCAGGGAGCTGCTGGCGAGGGGCTTCAAGAATACTGGCCCCAAGAGGGATTATTAGTTTTAGTATTGTTCATTTTCAAATTTATGCATTGTACCTTGTAGTTAAGTATCGTCACGTATATGTGATGATATTATATATATTATTTGATGAACTAATGAACAATTAATATATATATATATATATATATATATCTATATATATATTATGAATACCATTTTCTATTAGTTTTTGTATACTAATTTGAATCTAGCTGTTATCATCCACATATACAGAATGTAAAGCGTATATACACACATTGAAATAGAACATATAAGAATGGAAAACATAGTACACACATCGAAAAAGAGCAATAAACAGAGCAATACTATGATTGCTGTGAATACATAGCTATCCACATCGAAATGACTCAACAAAATAAAATGCGTCCATGAGACCATGACCTGCAGCCCTTGCCTACGGTAGATCTTGGCTCTGCCTGAACTCGTGTAGGCGTTAGTCCAAGCGGTCGACACGCTCACGGTACATCTGGAGCGCGATCTCGAGCTCCAAGTCGGCTATTTCATCGGAGATCACCAGCTCGAGGCTGCGACGGCCATGTTCCTCTACCACACCCAGGTGGACACCTGGTCCAAGGAGGCGGTCGAGCCTACCGACCAGCGCGTTGGCATTGAGCGGGCTATGGACAATGCTAATGGCACGACCCATGCGAACGACGTAGTGGGCGTTCGTTGCAAGTACGGCGCAACCGGCCTCTCGTGCAGGTACGGTGCGTAGGGCCTCTGCCCATTCCTAGCGAGGAATGGGGGTACTGACAGGACGTGTACCCAGATGCAGCGCCCTATCGACAGCAAGCAAGCGCCGATGGATCCACTCTTGCTATGCGACACGCCGTGCCTCTCGCTCTGTGGCGCTCCGACGGTCTCGCCGTGTAGTGAGCCACAGCCTATTGGCGCGGACGCGCCTAGATTCCTCAGCGGCGCGCCGTTGATCACGTTGTGCGGTGAGCTGTAGCTTGTCGGTGCTTCGGCCCACATTGAAATAGAACATATAAGAATGGAAAACAGAGTACACACATCGAAAAAGAGCAATAAACAGAGCAATACTATGATTGCTGTGAATACATAGCTATCCACATCGAAACGACTCAACAAAATAAAATGCGTCCATGAGACCATGACCTGCAGTCCTTGCCTATGGTAGATCTTGGCTCTGCCTGAACTCGTGTAGGCGTTAGTCCAAGCGGTCGACACGCTCACGGTACATCTGGAGCGCGATCTCGAGCTCCAAGTCGGCTATTTCATCGGAGATCACCAGCTCGAGGCTGCGATGACCATGTTCCTCTACCACACCCAGGTGGACACCTGGTCCAAGGAGGCGGTCGAGCCTACCAACCAGCGCGTTGGCATCGAGCGGGCTATGGACAAGGCGAATGGCGCGACCCATGCGAACGACGTAGTGGGCGTTCGGTGCAAGTACGGCACAGCCGGCCTCTGGTGCAGGTACGGTGCGTAGGGCCTCTGCCCATTCCTAGCGAGGAATGGGGGTATTGACGGGACGTGTACCCAGATGCAGCGCCCTATCGACAGCAAGCAAGCGCCGATGGATCCACTCTTGCTATGCGATGCACCGTGCCTCTCGCTCTGTGGCGCTCCGACGGTCTCGCCGTGTGGTGAGCCACAGCCTATCGGCACGGACGCGCCTAGCTTCCTCAGCGGCGCGCCATCGATCACGTTGTGCGGTGAGCTGTAGCTTGTCGGCGCTGACATGCCTATATTGATCTGTTGCGCTGATGCGCCATGCGCCAAGGGTCTGGTCAACCCTGGCGATGATGCGCATCACGGTGTTATCCATTTCGTTACCGGGGAGCGCCTCGGCCTTGACGGGCTGCGACACCTGCTCGTTTTTCTCGTCGACAAGGTCGATGGCAGAGGCGGCACATTGGTGGGTTGGCATGCTTGGAAAAGGTGGATGTGCTAGAGGCTGCGCTTGTTGCCTACGTGCGTCGCGCGCCGCCTAGGTTTATGCACAATATCGTTGGGTGGTCGAAACCGGTGAGGAAATGCCGGGAAACGGTGGCATGTTCAAAAAATGTCATCAATTAATGGAAACTTAGCATAGAAGGAACATCGAGCTAGCACAAGAAGTAGATGATAGTCAGATGATCGTTTACCCTAGTTAATTATGCATGTAATAGTTTACTTTGGTGTGTGGAAATGTCATATTTGCATTAGCCACATATGCAATTGGATGTTTGCCGCGTATTACACACATCTTGTTTATGTGAAACATTTCTGTTCTCTTGGCTCAACACAAACAGTTTATCGGAATGAACTGTATGCCCTCCATTTCACACACATTGATCTGGTTCAACCGTTTCTGTTGCGTTGACTAATCGAAAACAGTTCATCCGAGTGAACCGTATGCCCTATGTCGGACACACCTTGATCTGGCTGACCGTTTCTTTTGTGTTGCCTAATCACAAACAGTTGACCCGAATGAACCGTATGATGTATATCCCACACACCTTTATCTGGCTGCCCATTTCTTTTGTTCCTCCTCATCGCAAGTAGTTCATTGAACTGTACCGTATGCCTTGGACCCGCAGCACCCGGAGAGGCACGCTATCATAGGGGCCAACCTTGACAGCAAATAGGAAAGCGAGCTCGTCGATTTCGTCCTTGAGAATCGGGACATCTTTGCATGGTCTCCCAAAGACATGTCGGGTGTTCCGACGGATTTCGCCGAGCACAAGCTACATGTTAGGCCGGATGCAAAGCCGGTCCAGCAACCCCTCTTCCACCTGTCAGTAGAGAAGAGAAGAATTGTCGGTGACGAGATAGCCCAGCTTCTGGTAGCCGGCTTCATCATGGAAGTGTTCTACCCAGACTGGCTTTCCAATCCAGTCCTCGTATTGAAGAAGAACAACAAGAGGCGCATGTGTATCGACTACACTAGCCTCAATAAAGCCTGCCCCAAGGATCTGCTTGCCTTGCCTCGGATAGATCAAGTTATTGACTCCACAGCCGGATGCGAGCTACTGCCCTTCCTTGATGCCTATTCCGGCTACCACCAGATCAAGCTGAACCCGGCCGACCGGCTGAAGACCGCCTTCATCACACAATTCGGAGCCTTCTGCTACCTGACCAGGATGTTCGGCTTGAGAAATGCCGGCGCCACGTTTCAGCGTTGCATGCCGAAGTGTCTCCTCAAGCAACTCGGTAGAAATGCCCACGTCTATGTAGACGATATTGTGGTGAAGACGGAGAAGCGCCTCACCCTCCTGGAGGATCTCAAGGAGACCTTTGATAATCTGTGCCGTTTTCAAATCAATTTGAACCTGGAGAAGTGTGTCTTCGGAGTTCCAGCTGGCCAGCTCCTTGGTTTCCATGTCTCTGAACATGGCATTGAGTGCAAACCTATGAAGATCAAGGCCATCGAGCGGATGGAGAGACCCACCCGGCTGTGCGACATCCAAAAGTTCACCGGGTGCTTGGCGTCTCTCAGCCGGTTCATCACTCGGCTTGGCGAGAAGGCTCTTCCCTTGTACCAGCTAATGAAGAAAACCACTTGCTTCGAGTGGAACGACAAAGCGGACGAGGCTTTCCTCCAGCTTAAGAAGATGTTGACCATGCCGCCTGTCCTGGCGGCTCCGGCTGCTAAGGAGCCCATGCTTCTCTACATCACCGCCACCAGCCGGGTGGTCAGCACCGTGATCATGGTCGAGCGCCCACAAGACGACAAGGCACAACAGTCCAGAGGCCCGTCTACTACCTGAGTGAGGTGTTGTCGGCCTCCAAGCAGAATTACCCCCACTACACGAAGATGTGCTACGACGTGTACTTTGCCGCCAAGAAGATTAAGCAATACTTCCAGGAGCACTCCATCACGGTCGTCTGCACTGCCCCACTTGCCGAGATCATAGGCAACAGAGATGCATCAGGCTAGGTGGTGAAGTGGGCCATCAAGCTAGCTCCCCACGCCATCCTCTACCAGCCCCGCACCGTCATCAAGTACCAAGTGTTGGCCGACTTCCTCATCAACTTGGCCGAGACCCAGTACCTACCGCCAGCGCCAGATTCCACCCATCAGCAAATGCACTTTGATGGCTCGAAGATGCGCTCTGGTTTGGGAGCCGGCATCGTCCTCACCTCTCCCAAAGGTGACAAGCTCAGATACGCGCTGCAGATTCACTTTGTTGCCTCCAACAACGTGGCCGAGTACGAGGCACTCATTCACGGGCTCCGGTTGGCTAAGGAGATCGACATCCACCGAGTGCTATGCTACGGCCTGTCGGACTTGGAGGTCCAGTAGTCGTCTAGTGACTGGGATTCCAAGGATGCAAAAATGGCGAGCTACCGCTTCCTCGTCCAAAGATCAATGGATACTTTGATGGGTGCAAGTTCCTCCACGTGCCATGGGCCGACAACAAGCAAGTTGATGCCCTGGCACGGATTGGCTCCACCCGTCAGGTAATACCAGCCGGTGTCTCCCTCCAATGCCTGCGCAAGTCGTCTATCAAGCCTTTGCCAGAATTAGAGTCCATCTTCGTGCCGACTGACACCGGAATAGTCGGACCCGGCTTGGAGACTGCAGCAGCCACCCCGGGGACTTCAACAGGCGGCTCAGGGACTGTAGCTGTTGTACCCGGCCCAAGGACTTCAGAACCCAGCCCGGGGACTTCATCAACGCGGCAAGTGGCGGCTAACTCCAACTCGCTGCCTCCCAACCCAACCGCCCTGGTACTAGTGGCCATGATGAAAGTGGTAGAAGCACCATCTTGGGCGCAGCCCATCCTCAACTTCCTGGTGAGCAGAGTGCTACCAGTCTACAAGATCTTGGCCCGGTAGGTGCAATGCCAGGCTGCAGCATATACAATAGTGAACATAGAGGTTGTCATGCGCAGCGTGACTGGCGTCTTTCAGCACTGCGTAGAGCCGGAGAAGGGCAGAGCAATCCTTAGAGATATTCACCAAGGCGAATGCGGCCACCACACGGCCTCTAGATCCCTTGTCGCCACAGCTTTCCGCCATGGATTCTTTTGGCCGACTGCTTTGGACAACGACAAGGATTTGGTCAAGTAGTGCAAACGATGCCAACACTTTAGCTCCAAGCAGCATCTGCCACCATCTGCACTCAAGACCACACCCTCACTTGACCATTTGCCGCCTGGGGGCTGGACATGGTGGTCCCATTCAAGACAGCACGCGGCGACATGACCCACCTGCTGTTCGCCATGGACAAATTTACCAAGTGGATTGAAGCAATGCCAATCAAGAAGCTGAACGGTCCGACTGTTGTGACCTTCATCGCAGATATCACTGTTTGGTATGGCATACCGCACAATATCATCACTGACAACGACACAAACTTTGCCAAAAGGCGCCTTGGGCTGTTTCTGCGCGACATAGGGCATCCAACTGGACTTAGCATCTGTTGCCCATCTCCAGTCAAATGGCCTCATCCTGTCCGGCATCAAACCCCGACTGGTCCAGCCGCTGGAGCGCTCGGCCGACTGCTGGATCGAAGAGCTGCCGACCGCCCTTTGGAGTCTCCATACCATGCCAAATAAAGCAACCGGCTTCACTGCCTTCTTCCACGTGTACGGGGCCGAGGCCGTCATCCCAACTGACATCGAGTTCGACTCGCCTCGCGTCACCATGTACACGGAGGCAGAGGCGAAGGAGACACGAGAAGACGGCGTCGACCTGTTGGAGGAGGGCCAGCTGCTGGCACTCAGCCGGTCCACCATCTACCAGCTAGGCCTGCGCCACTACCATAGCCGGAAGGTCAAGCCACGATCCTTCCAATAGGGGGACCTTGTGCTCCGGCTGATCCAGCAAACAGCCGGCCAGCACAAGCTCTCGGCCCCTTGGGAAGGGTCTTTCATCATCACCAGAGCCTTGGGAAATGACTCCTACTACCTGATCAGCGTGCAGAAGCCCAGGGCACGCAAGAGGGTACGATTTCAGCAAGGAAACAGAACGCCCTTGGAACGAGAATTTTCTTCGTTGATTTTACAGTTGACGCACTATATGTACAACGCTACCTTTTGTATTATGCAAAGACAACGAGTCCCTCGAGGAGCACTCGGGGGCTACCCTTTTGATCTATATGATAAGATTATGCCTGTGAATGTGTTATTTCATTCCTCCCCCCGGCACCGGGTCCGACTAGTCGGCCCGGGGGCTCACCGCCTTGTCCTATGTTGATACCACCTGCAGTCGGACAAGTAGTGTGCCGACATCTAAGCCCTCTCTTGCCTTAAGCCACAGCGCACAGAGCGACTTCCCGGCTGGCAAGAGCTAAAGGCAGGAAATGATGCCCACACGAAAAATGACTAAGGAAAAACATCAGCATAGGCCAATTCGTCTCCTCGCCTCACCCATCCGGCTGCTGAGCAGCCGGCCGGCCAGCTTCTCGCTTGCCTAAGCTAAGTTCTAGGCAGCCAAAGTACCTGTCTATCCTAAACGGCCAAGTCCCTAACCAAGATACAGACCGCAGAGCGGCTGTCCGGCTGGTAGGGCTGCAGCCAAACGAAGGCGGCAAAGGAAAAAGCCAAAAAAGAACAAAAAGCAACATCAAGCTGGAATTTGTCAAGAGCACAAACTTGTGCGAGAATAACTCACGTACATAGCAAAAGGCTCATGGCCAGCATTCAACAGTGTTTGAATTACACCCCCAGCGGGTGGAATTGTGTGAATTTAACTTGTTCATTCAAAAGATAAACGACTGCCTAAGCCAGGGGCGTTGTAGGTGGATCAGACGGGTTGGTGGAGGTAGAGGCGCCGGGTGGTGGAGCGGCCGACTGGTGCGTCTCGGCCTAGTGTGCATTGGCAGAAATCGGCGCGGGATCCCGCGTCTCGCTGGTCGAGGCCTGATTAGGATGAAGCCGGTGCTTGCTCCGTTGTCCGGTGTGATGTCTTTGCTGTCCTCGTCCTTGTCTTCCACGCCCTCATTGCTGGAGGCGATCTCGTCCACCGAGTCCTCCCCCACATCCGGGTCCAACCCGATCAAGTTGGGCGGCACCTCAGCGCCGTCATCATCCAGCTCTGGGATGAAGACAGACGTGTCTGCGTACTCGGCGGTTGCCACCGCGCGATGGGTGAGCTCGTGGCTCACAGCCTCCAGCTCCGGTCCATCCTCCTGCCAGAAGGTGGCCAGCTGCGCCAGCCTCAGATCCGAGTACCAAGCCTTGGCGAATACCAAGGCCGTCTGAGTGCCCGCCCGAGGCGCGGCACCCTTCCAGGCCTCGAAGTGCCCTACTGCTGCCTCCAGCCAGTCGGCAGTCCGACTAGGGGCGAGCGGAACCTAAGCGTCTGGCCATAGGATGGCCAGCTCCTGAGACCCGGCGTGCTGCAGGCGGCAGAGTACACAATGAGCCAGCTGCAGGCGCGTCTTGACGACCAGGAGCTGCTCGCCAAGATTACGAGGCACATTCGGTGGAATGTCTACGCCCACGCTTCTCCACTGGTCGCGACGCGCCTCGATGGCCTTGCTGACGGCGACGGAATGACCAGAAAAGAATTATGTGCAAGAAGAAGATAAAAAAAGTTAATAGCCAGAAGCCGACCCTTGTAGTAGTCAGCGGTTGTACAAAAGAGGAAGCAACTTACCGTCCATCATGTCCTCGATCTCGCCGTAGCCGTCGGACAGAAACTTCTCCCTCTCGGCCCAGTTTGAGCACTGAATCTCGTACTTGGCATTGAGGAGGGTTTCAATCTCCTTCAGCTTCTAGGCCTCCGCCTGGTGCTTCGCCGCCTGGTCTTCCAGCTCCTTCGCCAGTCGGTCGCGGTCCTGGGCGGCCTGGATGCACTCCTGCTCCTTGTTGCAACGCTAGGACTCGACCTTGCCGAGGCGCTTCTGTAGGTCAGCGGCGGCCTCTGCCAAGACAAGAAAGAGAAAACTTCAGTGTCGACCAAACGCAAGTAGTTGCTAGAAGATCTGGCTCGACTGCTCAGCAGTCGGCCCGAATCTCGGGGGCTACACCCAGCAGGTGTGCTGACGTGCCCCCGTGGAAAGAAACATGAAGTTCTTACTTCGGCTCTACGCCAGATCAGTGGTCCGCTTGGTCAGCTCCTGGAACTGGGAGTTGTAGGCGGCACTCGGAGCTCACCTTGAAGTTCCGAGCTGCCTGATCAGCAGCGGGCATGGAACTCGGGGGCTACACCCAGTGGGTGCGCTGGCGCGCCCCCACGAAAGATCACAAGAATTAAAAAAGAAGAAGCGGAGAGAGTACCCGGACAGACGCCTGCATCCTCAAAAGCTCCAGCCTGGACTACAGGAGGGTGGCACCGTGGGTGCTGAACTGGGCCAAGATGTCCTGCACCATCGTTTTAAGGACACCCGAGCAAGCCCGGGACACCCAGTCTGGCGGAGCGGTGTTGGCGGCCTCAACGTCGGGCGCCGATGAGCTCGCACCCCCAACCTCCATTGGCCTTGCACCGAGACCGCCCTCACCGGGCGCTGCCACGCGGGAATACAGATCGTGGGAATCAGGCCACCACCAACTCGCCGCCAGATGGCGGCACCAGCGGCACTTTAGGACGACTGCCCTGCGCGCCAACAGTCAGAGCGCGCGGAGGCACCTCCGTCTCCGAGACAACGAGGTCTGCCCCTCCCCTTTACAGGGCCGGATGGTTGACACCGGCCCCTCTAGTCGGCCCCTGGCCCTCCGGCACCGGTGGTTCCGTGTGCTGTGGGTCGGTGGCCTCCGATGCCCTGCCGCGGGACGCCTCCTCCTCCCGCGCCTTGGCGGCTGCGTCTGCCTGCTCCTTGCCCGCTGCATCGGCTTGCGCCTTGGCCGCCTCGCTGGCCTTCGCCCGTGCCGCGCCGGCCTCCTCCGCCTCCGCTCAGGCCGCAGCATCCCACTCCTAATACGCCTCCAGCGCGTTCTTCTTCGTCGCTTCCCGGAGGGCGGCGAGCTGGTCCATGCGGAGGGAAACTCTGGTGCCATTTGCAGCCCCAATAACCGAAGCAGACGGAGCCCACGAGAGAGAAAGCAGGGCCCTGCTCAACGAGGCAAGAAAAGCTAAGAAGAAGTCTGCAAAGAAAGAGAAGCAAACGCAAGAGAAAACAATGAAAGCACTTACGCCGACACCAGCTGGCTCTGTTTCGGGCCTTTCTAGATGATGGCCGCCTTCGCGGCCTCTAGCCGCTTGGTCGCAGCGACTGAGGCCTTGGCCTTCTTGGGCCGACGACCGAACAACCCGGCGTCAGCCTGACACTTTGGCGCGCCGGGTGGTATTTAAACACCGAGATTCTTCTCACGAAATGTTTTCAATAGCACACGGTTCACTCATGAAAGCCGATATTCAATGAAAACTTCATGGAAACCATATTTTAAAGTTTCGTAAAAATCTGAAAAAGACGGGGGATTCTAAGAAGGTGATGTTTTATTGCGACGCAAAATTTCAAGTTGAAAAACATTAGGAGATCTGAGCTATGAAAAAGACAAATTCCGCCCTGAATACTGACATTACTATTCGGCACTATTCGACACTGATTTTGTCTTTTTCATAGCTCACATCTCGTAATGGGTTTCAACTTGAAATTTTGTGTGGCAATAAAACATCATCCTCTTAACATCCCGCATTTTTTGATTTTTTTTTGAACTTCAAAACATCTTTTTCTCGTGGTTTTCACTGGTTTCCACCGAATGTTGGTTTCCGTATGATATCCCCCCCCCCCCCCCGCTGCGCGCGTGATGACCCACAAGTATAGGGGATCTATCGTAGTCCTTTCGATAAGTAAGAGTGTCAAACCCAATGAGGAGCATAAGGAAATGATAAGCGGTTTTCAGCAAGGTATTCTCTGCAGGTACTGAAATAAGTGGTAACAGATAGTTTTGTGACAAGATAAATTGTAACGAGCAACAAGTAAAAAAAGTAAATAAAGTGCAGCAAGGTGGCCCAATCCTTTTTGTTGCAAAGGACAAGCCGGAACAAATAATGGTGAACCGGTTCTTATGTGATGTTCTTACTTGAACAAGCATCCCACTTATGATTAACCTCTATTGCAAGCATCCGCAACTACAACAAAAGTATTAGGGTAAACCTAACCATGGCATGAAACATGTGGATCCAAATCAGCCCCTTACGAAGCAACGCATAAACTAGGGTTTAAGCTTTTGTCACTCTAGCAACCCCATCATCTACTTATTACTTCCCAATGCCTTCCTCTAGGCACAAATAATGGTGAAGTGTTATGTAGTCGATGTTCACATAACACCACTAGAGGCTAGACAACATACATCTTATCAAAATATCGAACGAATACCAAATTCACATGACTACTAATAGCAAGACTTCTCCCTTGTCCTCAGGAACAAACGTAACTATTCACAAAGCATATTCATGTTCATAATCAGAGGGGTAATAATATGCATATAGGATTTGAACATATGATCTTCCACCGAATAAACCAACTAGCATAAACTACAAGCAGTAATCAACACTACTAGCAACCTACTAGCAACAATCCCGGACTTGGAGACAAGAATTGGATACAAGAGATGAACAAGGGTTCGGAGATGAGATGGTGCTGGTGAAGATGTTGATGGAGATTGCCCTCTCCCAATGATAGGAGCGTTGGTGATGACGATGGCGATGATTTCCCCCTCCTAGAGGGAAGTGTCCCCGACAGAACAGCTCTGCCGGAGCCCTAGATTGGTTCCGCCAAGGTTCCGCCTCGTGGCGGCGGAGTTTCATCCCGAAAGGTTGCTTCCTATTTTTTATTGACGAAAGACTTCATATAGGAGAAGATGGGTGTCGGAGACCCACCAGGGGGCCCACGAGGTAGGGGGCGCGCCCTAGGAGGGGGCGCGCCCCCACCCTCATGAGTAGGGTGTGGGCCCCATGGCCTTCATCTTTGGCGAGGATTTTTCTTTATTTCTTTTAAGATATTCCATGGAGTTTCAGGACTTTTGGAGTTGCACAGAATAGGTCTCTAATATTTGCTCCTTTTCCAGCCCAGAATTCCAGCTGCCGGCATTCTCCCTCTTCATGTAAATCTTGTAAAATAAGAGAGAATAGCCATAAGTATTGTGACATGTCATGAAATAACAGTCCATAATGCAATAAATATTGATATAAAAGCATGATATAAAATGGAAGTATCAACTCCCCCAAGCTTAGACCTCGCTTGTCCTCAAGCGAAAAGCCGATAACAATAAATATGTCCTCATGTTTAGAGGTAGAGGCGTCAATAAAAATAAAATACGGACATGAAGGCATCATGATTATTCTCATAACAGCAACATATATAGATTTTGTCATATGATTACTTATGTTCAAGTGATGATCTATTCACAAAGAAAAAGTATGAATCAAAAACCTTATTGGGCACCAACAAACTATAACCTCAGTCATTGAAACAATTGCAATTTATCATAACATCGGAAAGAGTCTATGTCAGAGCTGAAAAGCAAGTCCACATACTCAACTATCATTTAGTCCTTCATAACTGCTAACACTCACGCAATACTTGTGGTTATGAAGTTTTAATTGGACACAGAGAAACATAGGGACTTATAGTTTTGCCCCACAACCTTTTACCTCAAGGGTAATGTCAACAATAATAATTCATGCTCCCCTACATCCAATTAGGTATATATATCATGTTCTTGCCTTAAAAATTATTGGGTAGAGGATAATAATAAAAGATAGGCCCTTCGCAGAGGGAAGCAGAGGTTGCCATGCGCTTTTATGGTTGGATGCACAAAATATTAATGCGAAAGAACGTCACTTTATATTGCCCTGGTGATATGAACCTTTATTATGTTGTCTGTCGCTTTTATTACTTTCACATCACAAGATCGTATAAAGCTTGTTTCTCCCACACCAATTAGTCATACATATTTAGAGCAATTTTTATTGCTTTGGACCGATGACAACTTACTTGAAGGATCTTACTCAATCCATATGTAGATATGGTGGACTCTCATGGCAAAACTGTTTTAAGGGTTTTCGGAAGCACAAGTAGTATCTCTACTTGGTGCTGATAATTTGGCTTGCAAGAGGAAGAAAGGCAAGCTCAACATGTTAGAGGATCCATGACAACATACTTTATCTTAGACATAAGAAAACATAACTCATTATGTTGTCTTCCTTGTCCAACATCAACTCTTTAGCATGTCATATTTTAATGAGTGCTCCCAATCATAAAAGATGTCAATGATAATATATCTATATGTGAAACCTCTCTTTCCTTATTACTTCCTATTAATTGCAACGATGACCAAAGCTATGTCTGCCAACTCCCAACAACTTTTAATCATCATACTCTTTCTATGTGAAGTCATTACTCTCAATAAGATCAATATGAGCTCTTCGTTTCTTTTTATTCTTTTTTTCTTTTATTCACCCAAGATCATGGCAAAATAATCAAGCCCTTAACTCAACACTAATCTTTATTATATAGCTCACGGACTCGATTACATAGAGAGATCACAAAGCGAAACTCAAAACTAGATCATGCCATAAACTTTATTCTACTAGATTAAGATACTACTAATAGGATCGAACTAAGAAAAACGGTAAGATAGGAGATGTGATGGTGATACGATATCGGGGCACCTCCCCCACGCTTGACAGTTGCCAAGGGGAGTGCCCATGCCCATGTGATTATGTCTCCTTCTTTGTTGTTGGTGTAATATTCTTGGCGATGATTTCCCTCAGGATGCGGTTCTCCTCCTCGAGCTTATTGACTTGCTGCTTGAGGTCCATTATTTCCTTGCGAAGCTTTCCTGTGATAGCTAAAGCTCCTTGCACCCAAGGGTGTTGCATAGCTGCGGGAGAACAAGTGACACTCCTCTTCATATTTTCATAAGAAAGAAATCTAACATTGGAAGGGATAACCGAGTTTGGAATAGCTGAGCTCAATAGTTCCCCCATCGTGAATCCAGCTCGGAAGCGAGAGGTGACTTCTTGATCCTCCATGGCATCTACCCTCATCAAGTCAGCCTCCATCTCTTGCTCCATTGCTGGCCCAAAGTGGTCAGCGTCGCTGTTTGCCCTTGGTTCTGGTGCCGGATTAGATACCCGGCTCTCCCCGACTGACTCTTGAGAAGACATCTTGCACTTAATCTGCAGCAGCAACAACTCGAAATGAAAACAAAGGATATTTGTGTGATACAGGAGTCAAAACCTTCGGGAGAATCTATAGTGAATTTTTACCGACCAAAATACGTATCGTGCAAGAAAACGGAGTCCGGAGAGCACACGAGGTGCTCACGAGGTAGGGGGGCGCGCCCAGGCAGGGGGGCGCGCCCACCACCATCGTGGGGCCCTCGTATCCTTCCCGGACCGCCACTTATTTTTCTATTTTTCTAAATATTCCAAAACGGAGAAATATTGCCTTAAAAATTGTTTTGGAGTCGGTTTACTTACCGTACCACATACCTATTCCTTTTCGGAGTCTGGAACGTTCTGGAAAGTGTCCCTTATGTATTCCTCCGGGGTTACGGTTTCAATAATATTGGTTTCAACATTTATGGGACTACCTGAGATATAATGTTTAATTCTTTGACCGTTTACCACCTTCGGATTTGTGCCTTCGAAGTTGTTGATTTTTATGGCACCGGAGCGATAGACCTCCTCGATAACGTAGGGGCCTTCCCATTTAGAGAGAAGTTTTCCTGCAAAAAATCTTAAACGAGAGTTGTATAGCAATACATAATCACCTACATTAAACTCACACTTTTGTATCCTTTTGTCATGCCATCTTTAAACTTTTTCTTTAAACAACTTGGCATTTTCATAGGCTTGGGTTCTCCATTCATCAAGTGTACTAATATCAAATAACCTCTTTTCACCGGCAAGTTTGAAATCATAGTTGAGCTCTTTAATAGCCCAATATGCCTTATATTCTAGTTCGAGAGGTAAGTGACATGCTTTTCCATAAACCATTTTATACGGAGACATACCCATAGGATTTTTATATGCAATTCTATATGCCCATAATGCATCATCAAGTTTCTTGGACCAATTCTTTCTAGACCTATTGACAGTCTTTTGCAAAATTAGTTTGAGCTCTCTGTTGCTCAATTCTACTTGCCCACTAGACTGCGGGTGATAAGGAGATGCAATTCTATGATTAACATCATATTTAGCAAGCATTTTGCGGAAAGCACCATGAATAAAGTGTGAACCACCATCGGTCATTAAATATCTAGGGAATCCAAACCTCGAAAAAATAACTTCTTTAAGCATTTTAATAGAGGTGTTATGATCAGCACTACTAGTTGGAATAGCTTCCACCCACTTAGTAACGTAATCAACAGCAACCAAAATATGAGTGTATCCATTAGAGGCAGGAAAAGGTCCCATATAATCAAAACCCCAAACATCAAATGGTTCAATAACAAGTGAATAATTCAGAGGCATTTCTTGACCTCTACTAATATTACCAATTCTTTGACATTCATCACACGACAAGACAAACTTACGGGCATCCTTGAAGAGAGTAGGCCAATAAAAACCGGATTGCAATACCTTGTGTGCAGTTTTGTCTCCAGCGTGGTGTCCTCCATAAGCTTCGGAGTGACACTTGCGTAGGATCTGTTCCTGTTCATGCTCAGGTACACAACGTCTAATAACACCATCTACTCCTTCTTTATAAAGATGTGGGTCATCCCAAAAGTAATGTCTCAAATCATAGAAGAATTTTTTCTTTTGTTGGTATGTGAAGCTAGGTGGTATAAACTTTGCAACAATATAATTAGCATAATTAGCATACCAAGGAGTACTATGATAAGTACTTATAACATTTAGTTACTCATCAGAAAAACTATCATTAATAGGTAGTGGGTCATCAAGAATATTTTCTAACCTAGACAAGTTGTCTGCAGCGGGGTTCTCAGCTCCTTTTCTATCAACGATATGCAAATCAAATTCTTGTAGCAGGAGAACCGATCTAATAAGTCTAGGTTTAGCATCTTTATTTTCCATAAATATTTTATAGCAGCATGATCAGTGTGAATAGTTACTTTAGAATCGATAATATACGGTCAGAACTTATCACAAGCAAATACAACTGCAAATGTTCTTTTTCAGTAGTAGCATAATTTCTTTGAGCATTGTCTAGAGTCTTACGAGCATAATGGATAACATTTAATTTCTTATCAACTCTTTGCCCTAGAACAGCACCTACAGCATAATCACTAGCATCACACATAATTTCAAAGGGTAAATTCCAATCAGGTGGCTGAACAACAGGTGCAGAGACTAATGCTTTCTTAAGTATTTCGAATGCTTCTATACAATCATCGTCAAAGACAAAGGGTATATCTTTTTGTAATAAATTAGTCAGAGGCCGAGAAATTTTTGTGAAGTCTTTAATGAACCTCCTATAAAATCCGGCGTGACCAAGGAAACTTCTTATACCTTTGATGTCCTTGGGACATGGCATCTTTTCAATAGCATCAACCTTGGCTTTATCAACTTCAATACCTCTTTCAGAAACTTTATGCCCCAAGACAATACCTTCATTAACCATAAAGTGGCACTTTTCCCAATTCAAGACAAGATTAGTTTCTTCACATCTCTGCAAAACTAGATCAAGATTGCTCAAGCAATCATCAAAAGAAGATCCATAGACGGAAAAGATGTCCATGAAAACCTCACAAATCTTTTCCCAAAAGTCAGAGAATATAGCCATCATGCATCTTTGAAAGGTAGCAGGTGCATTACATAGACCAAAACGCATACGTCTATAAGCAAAAGTACCAAAAGGGCATGTAAAAGTAGTCTTTGATTGGTCTCTAGCCGACACAGGTATTTGAGAGAAACAAGAATAACCATCTAGAAAGCAGTAATGTGTATGTTTGCATAGTCTTTCTAGCATTTGATCAATAAAAGGTAAGGGGTAATGATCTTTCTTAGTAGCCTTATTTAATTTGCGGAAATCAATTACCATCCTATAACCTGTGATAATTCTTTGTGGAATCAATTCATCTTTATCATTAGGAACAACAATAATACCTCCCTTCTTAGGGACACAATGGACAGGACTTACCCACTGACTATCAGCAACGGGATAAATTATACATACCTCCAGAAGCTTGAGTATTTCTTTTCTTACCACTTCTTTCATTTTAGGATTCAAACGTCGTTGAGGATCACGAACTGGTTTGGCATCTCCTTCCAAATTTATTTTATGTTGACATAGAGTGGGACTAATGCCCTTAAGATCATCAAGAGTATATCCAATAGCAGCACGGTGCTTCTTCAGAGTTTTCAACAATCTTTCTTCTTCATGCTCTGAAAGGTTAGCACTAATAATAACAGGCTACATCTTCTTTTCATCAAGATAAGCATATTTAAGATTATCAGGCAACGGCTTAAGCTCAAACACGGGATCACCCTTGGGTGGAGGAGGATCCCCTAGAATTCCAATAGGCAAATTGTGTTGCAGAATAGGTTCCTGTTTAAAGAATACTTCATCTATTTCCCTTCTTTCATTCATGAACATATCATTTTCATGGTCTAGCAAATAGTGTTCTAAAGGATCACTAGGAGGTACGGCAATAGAAGCAAGACCAATAATTTCATCCTTACTAGGTAACTCTTCCTCACGATGTTGTTTACTAAATTTAGAAAAATTAAACTCATGAACCATATCATCCAAGCCAATAGTAACAACATTCTTTTCGCAGTCTATCCTAGCATTAACAGTGTTCAAGAAGGGTCTACCAAATATAATGGGACAGAAACTATCTTGCGGAGAAGTAAGAACAAGAAAATCAGCAGGATATTTAGTTTTCCCACACAAGACTTCAACATCTCTAACAATCCCAATTGGTGAAATAGTATCTCTGTTGGCAAGTTTAATTGTGACATCAATACCTTCTAACTCAGCAGGTGTAATTTCATGCTTAATTTCTTCATACAAAGTATGCGGCATAACACTAGCACTAGCACTCATATCACATAAGCCATGATAACAATGATCTCCTATTTTAACAGAAATAACAGGCACGCCTACCACAGGTCTATGTTTATCTTTAGCACAAGGTTTAGCAATTCTAGCAGTTTCACCTTTGAACTGAATAACATGCCCATCAATATTATCAGACAAGAGATCTTTAACAATGGCAATATTAGGTTCTACTTTAACTTGCTCAGGAGGTGTATAAGTTCTAATATTGCTTTTACGAACAACAGTTGAAGCTTTAGCATGATCCTTTACTCTAACAGGGAAAGGTGGTTTCTCAACATAAGAAGTAGGAACAATAGGATCATTATAAGTGACAGTCTTTTCTTCAAATTTAATAGGTGCAGCTACTTTTACTTCTATGGGAGGATGATATTTAAACCACTTCTCCTTAGGGAGATACTCGCAGGGGTCGTCCCCGAGATGAACCGCCGGGGGAAACGGAGCCGCCGGCGGAGGCGAGGCCAGCGCGCCGTCCTGCCCGCCTCGAGCGCCTCGGCCCCGTCCACGGCCTCTTCCACGACCTCGCCCCCTCCCCCTTCCCCTTACGGTTGGCTCCGCCGCCGCGGGTGCAAGGGGAGGAGGGGCTCGCTGCCTGGCGGCGACCCTTGCCGCCACCGAAGAAGGGCCAGGGTTCCCTTTCTCCATGACAGTTGGGGAGAGGGGACCAGGGATCTAAGAGAAGAAAGAAGGGAGGAGTGCGGACCCTCATCGCCCCCTCCCGCTCCTTATAAAGGAGCGGAGTGGGGGGGCTCGGCCGCCCCGCCCAACCAATCAAAGTAGAGGAAGAGCAGGCGAAGGGGCCGACCCTCTACATCAACCCGCGTCGGCCCGGTTTTCCGCCTCCACCACCGCGACCCCAAGTGCATGGAGGACGCGTGGCAGGCGAGCAGGGCCGAGGCGACGGATGAGGCGACCTCTACCCACCCATGATCGTGGGGACGGGCGCCCCGAAAGCCGCGCCTCGACCCCGTTCATTCACCAAGCCGCGCCTCCACGCCCCCTCCCCCATTTGAAACTGGGGGCGGGCGCTTCGCCTTTCCAGATGAAGGAGTCGTGCCCGACGTGACGCATGCATGCGGGCCTCAAGCCCCGCGCACGCCACCCACGTCACGCGCGTCTCGCACGCCTCGCCCCCCACGACGCCGCGATAAGCGCGCGCCACTTGGGGAGGGCGCCCTGTCGGTGTACTAAAGTAGGGGTACATTAGTACCCCGAACTTGTGCACGGGCAGTAGTAGCGTCCCGCGGCAGGGTTTGCCAGGGGAGCAACAAGAGCCTCCACGGCCCTTTCTGGGCCGGACGAAGGCCAAGTGATCGAGCCGAGAAGACCAAGCCCCGGCAAGAGGAGCTTGCCGGGCCGAGAAGGCGAGGTCCGGCAAGAGGAGCTTGCCGGGCCAAGGCGACAAGGCCCCGGCAAGAGGAGCTTGCCGGAACGACTAAGCCGAAGCACCAAGGCCCTGGCGGGAGGAGCTCGCCGGGACGACCAAGCCAAGGCACCCCAAGAGAAGCCCGCCGCGGCGCTCCGCGCGCCATGGCAAGGCCTGACGAGCGGCAAGCTCTCAGGTGCGGCAAGGCAACTACCGCGGCAAGCCACTTGCCGCGGCAAACCACCACCTCAGGCATGCGCTCCAGCTCACCTGCCCACGCGTCACTCTGGGGTTTCCCCGGAGACACGTGGCGGGGCGCCGCGCAACCTGAGACGCGCGGTGGCATACGACGTTGGCAGAGTCGCCCCCGTGGCAAGCGGAGGCGCTCCTAACGATCCGCCTCGGCACTGTTCAGGCGATCCAGACGGGCATTTAATGCCTTTGTCCCCCGCCGTCAGAGTTAGGTGCGATAGCACTGTGCGACCCCTGTTCGCACAGTTCCTTGCCATTTTTACCCTCACCTGTGTCGCTACCTGTGGGAAACCCCTTAGCATATAAAAGGAGGCCCATGCGCACGTAGAGAGGAGGGAACCCAGACCCGGGGAGAAACCCTAGAGGAATCCAGACCCAGTAGACCCTCGTCTACGTCCAGCTCCCACGTACTGTAGCTTCTTGCGCTCCAGAGCAAGAACTCCAATCAACCAGACATGCAGCAGTAGGGTTTTACGCATCCATGCGCCCGAAGCTGGGTAAAATCGTTGTGTGTGTGTGTCGCCTCGATCTGCTCTTTGTGCAACCTCCGCCCCCCGCCGAACCGACAAGGGGCTCCGTCCCCATAGGTGCTCGTGGAGGCCGATATCCCCCGACATCCTTGGCACGCCAGGTAGGGGCGTGCGTCGAGGTTGTGTGAACCAGATCCGCCGTCCGCACGCGCCAGACTCTCACTGTCCGCGCCGGCATGGCGCCGAAGAAGAAAGCTCCGGAGGTGACCGGCCCGTCAGTGTCGAACCCGCCGCCCATGGAGCAGACGGGTGGTGGGGAGGACGCCGGCGGAAGGACGGGCGCCGTCGAACCAGTTCTTGGTCCCGCGACGTCCGAGCTCACCCCGCGCCCCTCTCAGGAGGCGCGAAACCAGCAGCGTCATGGTACCCATGGTACCATACGCTCGCTGGATCCGGACCGTGCTGGCGGGTCCCAAGGCGCTCAGGACCAGCATGTGACCCAGCGTGCCGAAACGAGCGTCGCGCGGCTGCATGGACCGGGTGCTGCTCCTTCTAACATGGTTAGGAGTTCGAGCACATCCCGCTCCTCGCGCCGTTCGCCGCCTCCGCCCACCACCCCAGCGGAAGCTCTCGCGCGAGCTCAGCTGCTCCTAGACTACCCTCCAACAGCGGACAAGCTCGACGGCTGGAGGGCAACCATCCAGAGCCTCATCGGTTTCGCCAACGGCGACACTCCGTGGTAGCACAGCGCGTCGCAGCCGCGGCCAGTCACCCAGGCGAGAACCGATGGCGCCAAGAATGGCGGGGGTGCGACCACCGTGCACTCCCCGCCCCAGAAGCCGCGGTCGCCGACTCGCCGGGCTCACCTCGACAACGACTCCACCGCGTCGTCGAACCCGCGAACTCGCCGCGACCAACGCCAAGTCCTTCACGAACAAAGGGAAGAAGACGCTCGAACCCGCATCGAGCGCAGAAGAGAGGCGCGGCGTCAATCAGACCAGTGCGTTGAGCCTTCTGGAAAC
Organism: Aegilops umbellulata; assembly: GCA_032464435.1. Taxonomy (NCBI): domain Eukaryota; kingdom Viridiplantae; phylum Streptophyta; class Magnoliopsida; order Poales; family Poaceae; genus Aegilops; species Aegilops umbellulata. The sequence goes on from CP136059.1 coordinate 7,206,917, forward strand.
ATGCCCGCACCGGGGGAACCATGCGAACTGCCATATTCGGTAGGCTGCCCTGCGTTCACCCGCGAGCTGCGGCAAGTCCAGTGGCCCAGCACGAAGAACTTCAAGCCTGACGTGCCCGAGAAGTACGGCGGCAAGTCGCATCCGTCGGAGTTCCTCAGCATCTACACCATTGTGGTGCAGGCTGCCGGGGGACGGGACGACAAGATCCTTGCCAACTACTTCCCGCTGGTACTCAAGCCCAACGTCAGATCCTGGCTCATGCACTTGCCGGACGGCTCCATCTCCTCCTGGCCAGATCTATGCCATCAGTTCGTTGGCGCCTTCACGGGCGGCCACAAACCCCACGGCCAGGCAAGCGATCTTCATCTGCTTGTTCAGAAGGAGGGGGAGCCTTTGCGCAAGTTCATCCAGAGGTTCAGCCGTGTGCACTACAACATCCCAGACGTCCACCCCGCGGCGGTGATCAGCGCGTTCCACCAGAACGTGCGCAACCGCAGGATGAGGGAGGAGATGGCGATGTGCAAAATCAAGGAGGTCAGCGAGCTTTACGCCCTGGCCGACAAGTGTGCACGCGCTGAGGAGGGGAGGAAGCTCCCCGGAGAAAGTGTCGGAGAAGGAGAATCCGACAGTGAAGGTACCGCCCCGGCAAGGAGAGGCCGGCGGTGGAACGGCAAAAAGAAGAAAAACCCAGAGGTACTGGTTGTCGAGAAGTCCGGCAGCGAGGGCTCCGCCAAGAAAGCCCAGGCGGGAGGCCCCGACAAGGAGATTGTCGGGTGCGCCAACTGCCAGGCGGTGGCCGCTGCCGACAAGCGAGACGGTACCGACAAGAAGTACTGCAAGATCCACCGTACCAGGAGCCACGACCTCCAGAGTTGCAAGCAAGTCGAGCGGCTCGTCGACCTGCAGAAGGCCGAGTACGCATGACGCGACAAGGAGAGAGCCCAAGCAGGTGGCGGGGGATCCGGCACGAAGCGCCCCGGCCCGGGGGAGCGCCGCGGCAAGGACAAGCAGCGGCAAGCAGACAGACCTCCCCGGGGGCGCGACAAGGGCGAAGACGATGACGACGACGAAGACATGGAAGACCCTGAGACCAGCGAGCAGGAGTTTCAGAAAGCCACTGGGGTCTTGTGTGTGGACGGCGGTGCCTCCCTGCACACTTCCCACCACCAGCTTAAATGGTGGGTGCGGGAGGTCAATGCAGCGGAGCCGCCCGTCGAGTCACGCAGACCCCTGAGATGGTCCAGCACGCCTATCATCTTCGACATTGAGGACCACCCTGATCGCACAACCGTGGTCGGGTGCTTGCCGATATTGGTTTCCCCAACGATCCGCAACCTCAAGGTCACTAAGATGCTAGTTGACGGTGGGGCCGGCTTGAATCTGATCTCCTCTGCTGTCCTCCGGAGACTCCAAGTTCCCAACAGCGAGCTCGAAGAAACCGGCACATTCCAAGGAAGCAACCCGGGAAGGAGCAAGCCAAAGGGAAAGATCACGCTGCCGGTGACATTTGGCAGCAAGCTGAATTTCAGGACTGAGAAGGTCACCTTTGACGTCGCCGACTTTTCGTTGCCTTACAACGGGATCCTCGGCCGACCAGCGCTCGCCAAGTTCATGGCGGCCTCTCACTACGCGTATAACATGCTCAAGATGCCTGGCCCGATAAGCGTCATTTCTGTCCCCGGCGACAAGAAGGATGCCCTTATCTGCGCCGACCAAATATACCGGGACGCAACGGCAGCAACGGCCCGTGGCCCACCTGCTGCTGGAGCTTCCGGGGGAAAGAAGAAGCTCGGCAAGTGCTCTGGCGCCCACTCCGGCAAGCGCGCCTCTTCGGAGTGCTGCGCTGCCGTCGAGGACGTGCCATCGAGCCCCGCCGGCATGAAGAAGAAGCCCGACAAGTGCTCTGGCGCCCACTCCGGCAAGCGCGCCTCTTCGGAGTGCTGCGCTGCCGTCGAGGACGTGCCATCAAGCCCCGCCGGCATGAAGACCAAGTCCGGCAAGTGCTTCGGCGCCCACTCCGGCAAGCGCGCCTCTTCGGAGTGCTGCGTTGCCGTCGAGGACGTGCCATCGAGCCCCGCCGACATGAAGACCAAGTCCGGCAAGTGCTTTGGCGCCCACTCCGGCAAGCGCGCCTCTTCGGAGTGCTGCGCTGCCGTCGAGGATGTGCCATCGAGCCCCGCCGGCAAGAAGGCCAAGCCCGGCGAATGCTCTGGTGCCCACTCCGGCAAGCGCGCCTCTTCGGAGCGCTGCACTGCCGTTGAGGACGCACCATCAAGCCCCGCCAGTAAACACAAGGAGACGACGGCTGCTCCACCAGCGACCAAGAAGGTGCCTGCCAAGGAGGACGGCAATGGTGGCATCTTCACCATCAGTGCCACTCTTGACCCCAAATAGGAAGGCGCGCTCGTTGCTTTCCTGCAGGCGAATGTCGATGTGTTTGCCTGGCAACCATCTGACATCCCCGGCGTTCCCAGGGAAGTGATTGAGCACCACCTCGCCGTCTGTCCTCACGCCCGACCCGTCAAGCAAAAGGTCAGGAAACAAGCGGTGGAGCGCCAAGAGTTTATCGCGGAGGAGATCAGGAAGTTGGAAGCAGCAGGCCTCGTCAGAGGCGTGCTCCATCCGACGTGGTTGGCCAATCCTGTCGTCGTGCGCAAAGCAAACGGGAAGTGGAGGCTTTGCATCGATTTCACCGATGTCAACAGAGCTTGCCCTAAAGATCCATTTCCCTTGCCGCGCATCAGCCAGATTGTTGACTCCACGGCCGGATGCGACCTGCTTCATTCCTTGACGCCTACTCCGGGTACCACCAGATCTTCATGGCTGAAGAAGACGAAGAGAAGACTGCGTTCATCACTCCATGCGGCACGTACTGTTTTGTGCGGATGCCTTTTGGACTGAAGAATGCAGGCTCGACGTTCGCGAGGGTTGTCCACACTGCTTTCGAGCCACAGATCCACAGAAATGTGGAGGCCTACATGGACGACGTTGTGGTCAAGAGCAGAGACAAGGCAACCTTGGTTCAAGACTTGGAAGAGACCTTTGCGAACTTGCGCAAGATCAACCTCAAGCTCAACCCCGAGAAGTGCGTGTTCGGAGTTCCCTCCGGCAAGCTCCTCGGGTTCTTCGTGTCTCAGCGCGGGATCGAAGCCAACCCCGACAAGATCAAGGCCATCGAGCATATTGAAGCACCAACGCGTGTCAAGGACGTGCGAAGACTTGCCGGTTGCGTGGCGGCTCTCAGCAGATTTATTTCCAGGTCTGCGGAACGCGCCCTGCCATTTTTGAAAATCTTGAAAAAGGCAGGTCCAGTAAAATGGACTCCGGAAGTGGAGGCTGCGCTGCAAGACTTGAAGAAATACCTGTCATCCGCTCCTATACTTGTCGCGCCTAGACCGCAAGAGAAGTTGCTGCTCTACCTAGCGGCAACCAATCAAGTGGCTAGTGCTGCGTTAGTTGCAGAGAGGGAAGCTGATGACGAGCCAGCAACCACGGCAAGCGCGTCCGACGGCAAGCAGGGGGCTTCCCCGACAAGCTCTGGCCCCGGCAAAGGCGGATCCGCGCAAGCGCAAGGGGAAGTGCAGAGGAAGAGGATGGTGCAGCGCCCAGTTTACTTCGTCAGTTCCCTCCTGCAGGGGGCTAGGTCGAGGTACTCTGGTGTGCAGAAATTGCTCTTCGGCCTCCTCATGGCCTCGAGGAAGCTGCGCCATTACTTCCAAGCACACGAGATCACAGTGGTCACTCGCTTTCCGCTTAAGAGGATACTGCAGAATCCCGAAGCAACAGGCAGGATTGTCGAGTGGGCACTAGAACTGTCAAGCTTTGGCCTCAAGTTGGAGAGCACATCGACCATCCAGAGCAGAGCATTGGCAGAGTTCATAGCAGAGTGGACGCCGACACCGGACGAAGAAATTCCAGAGACGAGCATCCCCAGCAAGGAAGCAACCAAAGAGTGGCTGATGTACTTTGATGGTGCCTTTTCGCTGGAAGGCGCCGGTGTCGGCGTGCTGCTCATCGCGCCCACCGGAGAGCACCTCAAGTACATCGTCCAGATGCACTTTCCCAAGGAGCAAGCAACCAACAATACGACAGAGTATGAAGGCTTGCTCGCCGGTCTCAGGATCGCGGCGGAACTTGGGATCAAGAAGCTCATCGTCAGGGGTGACTCGCAGCTCGTCGTCCGCCAAGTGAACAAGGATTACCAGTGCCCGTTGATGGAGGCTTACGTTGATGAAGTGAGGAAGCTGGAAGAGCGCTTTGACGGCCTGCAAATGGAATACGTTCCAAGAGCAGAGAACGACATCGCCGACGGCCTGTCAAAATGCGCCGCACTAAAGCTACCTGTGGAACCAGGGACTTTTGTGCTCAAGCTGACTCAGCCATCCGTGACACCATCGACTGGGCCAAGCAAGAAGAGAAAATCGGTCTCCGGCGACTGTCTCCCGGCAGGGCTTCCCGAAGCCGCCGCCAAGAGAGTCCCCAAGATCGACGCCAAGAGTGCTGAGGAGCTGCCCACTCCGGCAAGCCCCAGGGTTTGTCCCGACGAAGCAGGCGCTCCCGGCAAGCCATGCCCCGGCAAGCTTGCCGGAGAACGTCAAGCTCCGGCTGAGCCCCAAGTCCTCGCCGTAGAAGCTGATGTTCCCGCAGCCGCCGACATGCCTTTAGTCCTCGTCGTCGAGCCACAGGCTCCGACGTGGGCACAGCACATCGTCCGTTTCCTCCGGACAGGAGAACTTCCCGAAGAACAAGAAGAAGCTGAAAGAGTAGCCCGGCAGTCCAGTATGTACCAGTTCGTTGACAGCGCACTGTACAGAAGAGGACGCAATGGGGTGAAATTGAAGTGCATTCACCGGGAAGACGGACAGAAGCTGTTGGCGGAGATACACGGAGGCATATGTGGACACCACATCGGCGCCAGAGCACTTGCCGGCAAAGCGTTCCGGCAAGGGTTCTACTGGCCAACAGCCCTCCAGGATGCAACTGCACAAGTAACCAATTGTGAAGCGTGCCAGTTCCATTCCAAGAAGATACACCAGCCAGCTCAAGCTCTCCAGACGATCCCTTTGTCCTGGCCCTTCTCGGTCTGGGGGCTCGATATCCTCGGCCCCTTCCCCCGATCCGTCGGGGGCTTTGAGTACTTGTTCGTTGCCATCGACAAGTTCACAAAGTGGCCAGAAGTGGAACCAGTGAGGAAGGTGACCGCCCAGTCCGTGATCAAATTCTTCAGGTCGATTGTTTGCCGTTTCGGGATCCCCAACAGGATCATCACCGACAACGGTACGCAGTTCACAAGCCACGCTTTCATGCAGTACACCCAAGATCTCGGCACCAAGGTCTGCTTCGCTTCTGTTGCTCATCCCCGGAGCAAAGGTCAAGCGGAAAGGGCCAACGCCGAGGTACTGCGCGGGCTCAAGACCAGAAGTTTTGACAAGATGCTCAAGCGCGGACGGAACTGGATCGAGGAGCTGCCGGCGGTTCTTTGGTCAGTCAGAACGACGCCAAATCGAGCCACCGGCCAGACACCATTTGCTCTAGTCTATGGAGCAGAAGCAGTTACCCCCACGGAACTCGTATACGGGTCACCTCGAGTGCTCGCTTATGATGAGCTTGAGCAAGAGCGGTCGCGTGAAGATGACACACTGCTCCTCGAGGAAGATCGTCTCCAGGCCGCTGTGCGATCCGCTCGCTACCAGCAAGCTCTGCGTCGCTATATAGCCGCAAAGTTAAAGCCAGGAGCTTCGAGGAAGGCGACCTTGTTCTTCGGCGCGTTCAGTCGGCCAAGATACACAACAAGTTGACGCCGAAGTGGGAAGGCCCTTACCGGGTGAAACGAGTCACGAGGCCCGGCGCCGTCCGCCTCGAGACCGAAGATGGTACTCCGGTGAGCAATTCCTGGAACATTGAGCATCTTCGCAAGTTTTACTCGTAAGGCGCGGTTGTTGGACCCCGTCCGGCAACCAACTCTTTGTACAAAAGTCTTGCCGCAGACGCATGTAATCCTTTGTACAAAGCCAGGCGCAGACCCTGGCCGCAATGACGCGCTGGGGCCCCCCAAGTTTTAGCATGCATGCTGAGTCGAGTCTCGTCCTTGGTTAGGGTTGATAGTGCCTAACAGTCGCTAACCCCTAACTTAGAGGTCGAGTCCCCGTCTTTTTCCCGTCTTTTCCCTTTGGCTCGCGGGAACTGCCTACCCTTGCCGAGCCGCTCAAGGACGAAGAAGGGGAGAAGGACGAGCCAGCACCCGCCTCCCGGCAAGCCAGAGTTGCCGGGGGCTGCAACCTCAGATAAGTCTTTACATCCCTTATCATGCATTCTCTCGTGAGCTGCGGAATGTGAAAACCTTGCTTCCTCCTAAAAGGCTGCCGTGCTCTCTTAAGCGGCAAACCCTGGAGCGCGTTCCCGGGGCCCGCTTTGGATAGTAGCCGCGGCGGCAAGGGGGAGGAAGCGAGGGGCCAGAACCCGCCTTCTCCATGCCTCCGCCAAGAGCGTGAGGAGGGCCAAGGGGCACGGGGACGGCAGGGTCCGTTGCCGGCGGGGAAATGTCTATCTTAACGGTGCAAAGGGTCCGCCCCTTGCCGCGGGATATACCCGCGAGACAAATGATCCGGAAAACATCCCCTTTTCATTAAAAATATTCCACTCAGGTACAGTTCAGAGAGAATGAAAAACATGAAAGATGGGATTACAAGATTTAAACACAACTAAGGCCCGAGGGCTTACAAGATAAAAAAAGATAAGGTGCCCGTAATCCCTTTCTTGTCTCTCTCCTCAGGAGGTACGGCAAGGAGACGAGAAGGGCAAAAGGGGCGCCTAGACTAGCTACGGGTGGCAGAAGGCGCCAAGAGAACGTCCGAGGCCCCGCCCCGGAGCTCCGGAGGCCGGATGAAGACGGCGACGCCGGAAGCGGAGCTCGAGAAGGAGGCGGCGGGACATCAACACACTGTCGAGGGCATCTAGCCCTCGTACTCCGAGTTGACGGCCTTGCCGCCAGCCTCTTCCGCAGCCTCGCCACTCCGGCCGCCCGAGAAGAAGAAGCCCCGGCAAGAGGAGCTTGCCGGGCCGGAGAGAAGACCCCGGTGGTCGTCGCCACGAGCAGGGGTGGTGACGGCGTCTGGGGCGAAGTTGGAAGACGAGGCAGCGGCCTTGCCGCCCGCCCTCTTCCTCTTCCGCATCCTCCCTACGCCAGCCGCCCAAGGAGACGACCCCGGGGAGTTCACGGCGCCAGCGACGCGGACGATGGGGGCCGCCGATGCCACGCGGAGCTGCGACCGGCACCTAGTCGGACCCGTCATCCCGGCGGCCGCTCCCCTCGTCGTCGCTGTCGCTCCCCTCCTCGTCACTCTCGCTCGAGGAGGAGCCTTCGCTGTCGGAGGAGCTATCCACGCAGCACCGAGCCCGGGTGCCAAGGTCCCCGAAGGCCTTGACAGACAGGAGATCGCCCTCCATCAGCTTAAAATGGAGGGTGAACCCCTCCATCAAGCTGTGGATCCGGGCGAACGTCTTCCACCCACGGCCAAGACACATCACGCCGGGGGCTCGGGATTCGACGTGGACCCGCGTACCACTGATACCGCAGCCCCTCATGCAAAGTCTCAGCGTCTCGTGTTGTTCCGCCTCCAGGACGTACGCGAAGGGAGCCGGGAGGCTGAGGCGACGGCGAGGCGCCCGGCGCAGCCTGATAACGAACTCGCAGGGGTCGTCCCCGAGATGAACCGCCGGGGGAAACGGAGCCGCCGGCGGAGGCGAGGCCGGCGCGCCGTCCTGCCCGCCTCGAGCGCCTCGGCCCCGTCCACGGCCTCGTCCACGACCTCGCCCCCTCCCCCTTCCCCTTACGGTTGGCTCCGCCGCCGCGGGTGCAAGGGGAGGAGGGGCTCGCTGCCTGGCGGCGAACCTTGCCGCCACCGAAGAATGTCCAGGGTTCCCTTTCTCCATGACAGTTGGGGAGAGGGGACCAGGGATCTAAGAGAAGAAAGAAGGGAGGAGTGCGGACCCTCATCGCCCCCTCCCGCTCCTTATAAAGGAGCGGAGTGGGGGGGCTCGGCCGCCCCGCCCAACCAATCAAAGCAGAGGAAGAGCACGCGACGGGGCCGACCCTCTACATCAACCCGCGTCGGCCCGGTTTTCCGCATCCACCACCGCGACCCCAAGTGCATGGAGGACGCGTGGCAGGCGAGCAGGGCCGAGGCGACGGATGAGGCGACCTCTCCCCACCCGTGATCATGGGGACGGGCGCCCCGAAAGTCGCGCCTCGACCCCGTTCGTTCACCAAGCCGCGCCTCCACGCCCCCTCCCCCATTTGAAAATGGGGGCGGGCGCTTCGCCTTTCCAGATGAAGGAGCCGTGCCCGACGTGACGCATGCCTGCGGGCCTCAAGCCCCGCGCACACCACCCACGTCACGCACGTCTCGCACGCCTCGCCCCCCATGACGCCGCGATAAGCGCGCGCCACTTGGGGAGGGCGCGACGAGCACGGAGTTAAGGAGCAGCGCAACCCAGGCCACGCGTGCCCGTGCACTGTTAGGGCCTGGCCCAACAACGCTCGGCACCGTGTATGGCCCAGACCCGGGGGCTCCTGTCGGTGTACTAAAGTAGGGGTACCTTAGTACCCCGAACTTGTGCACGGGCAGTAGTAGCGTCCCGCGGCAGGGCTTGCCAGGGGAGCGACAAGAGCCTCCATGGCCCTTTCTGGGCCGGACGAAGGCCAAGTGATCGAGCCGAGAAGACCAAGCCCCGGCAAGAGGAGCTTGCCGGGCCGAGAAGGCGAGGGCCGGCAAGAGGAGCTTGCCGGGCCAAGGCGACAAGGCCCCGGCAAGAGGAGCTTGCCGGAACGACTAAGCCGAAGCACCAAGGCCCCGGTGGGAGGAGCTCGCCGGGACGACCAAGACAAGGCACCCCAAGAGAAGCCCGCCGCGGCGCTCCGCGCGCCCCGGCAAGGCCTGACGAGTGGCAAGCTCTCAGGTGCGGCAAGGCAACTACTGCGGCAAGCCACTTGCCGCGGCAAACCACCACCTCAGGCATGCGCTCCAGCTCACCTGCCCACGCGTCACTCTGAGGTTTCCCCGGAGACACGTGGCGGGGCGTCGCGCAACCTGAGACGCGCGGTGGCATACGACGTTGGCAGAGTCGCCCCCGTGGCAAGCGGAGGCGCTCCTAACGGTCCGCCTCGGCACTGTTCAGGCAATCCAGACGGGCATTTAATGCCTTTGTCCCCCGCCGTCAGAGTTAGGTGCGATAGCACTGTGCGACCCCTGTTCGCACAGTTCCTTGCCATTTTTACCCTCACCTGCGTCGCTACCTGTGGGAAACCCCTTAGCATATAAAAGGAGGCCCATGCGCACGTAGAGAGGAGGGAACCCAGACCCGGGGAGAAACCCTAGAGGAATCCAGACCCAGTAGACCCTCGTCTACGTCCAGCTCCCATGTACTGTAGCTTCTTACGCTCCAGAGCAAGAACTCCGCCAGAGATGTGGGGGATATCGGCCTCCACGAGAACCTATGGGGACGGAGCCCCTTGTCGGTTCGGCGGGGGGCGGAGGTTGCACAAAGAGCAGATCGAGACGACACACACACACGCAACGATTTTACCCAGCTTCGGGCCGCATGGATGCGTAAAACCCTACTGTTGCTTGTCTGGTTGATTGGAGTTCTTGCTCTGGAGCGCAAGAAGCTACAGTACGTTGGAGCTGGATGTAGACGAGGGTCTACTGGGTCTGGATTCCTCTAGGGTTTCTCCCCGGCTCTGGGTTCCCTTCTAGGTTCCTCCTCCCCTCCCCCTACGTGCCCATGGGCCTCCTTTTATATGCTAAGGTGTTTCCCACAGGTAGCGACGCAGGTGAGGGTAAAAATGGCAAGGAACTGTGCGAATAGTGGCCGCACAGTGCTATCGCACCTAACTCTGACGGCGGGGGACAAAGGCATTAAATGCCCATCTGGATCGCCTGAACAGTGCCGAGGCGGACCGTTAGGGGCGCCTCCGCTTGCCACGGGGGCGACTCCGCCAACGTCGCATGCCACGTGCGTGCCCCAGGCTGCACGGCGCCCCGCCACGTGTCCCTGGGGGAAGCTCCAGAGTGATGCGTGGGCAGGTGAGCTGGGGCGCACGTCTGAGGTGGTGGTTCGCCGCGGCAAGTGGCTTGCCGCGGTGGTTGTCTTGCCGCACCTGAGAGCTTGCCGCTCGTCAGGCCTTGCCGGGGCGCGCGGTGCGCCACGGCGGGCTTCTCTTGAGGGCGCCTTGGCTTGGCCGTCCCGGTGAGCTCCTCCCGCCGGGGCCTTGGTGCTTCGGCTTAGTCGTCCCGGCAAGCTCCTCTTGCCGGGGCCTTGTCGCCTTGGCCCGACAAGCTCCTCTTGCCGGACCTCGCCCTCTTGGCCCGGCAAGCTCCTCTTGCCGGGGCTTGGTCTTCTTGGCTCGATCACTTGGCCTTCGTTCGGCCCAGAAAGGGTCGTGGAGGCTCTTGTCGCTCCCCTGGCAAGCCCTGCCGCGGGACGCTACTACTGCCTGTGCACAAGTTCGAGGTACTAAGGTACCCCTACTTTAGTACACCGACAGAGATCAACATAAGTAGCAAAGGATTCACAGAAGGAAGCTACTATCTCAGAGTCAAGTCCATATTTAGTGCTAAACTTACGGAAAATATCAGTATCCATAAAAGATTTAACACAATCAAACTTAGGTGTCATACCTGACTCCTTACCTTCGTCGAGGTCCCAATCTTCAGAGTTTCGTTTAATTCTATCCAATAAGTCCCATTTAAATTCAATAGTCTTCATCATAAAAGAGCCAGCACAAGAAGTATCGAGCATGGTGCGATTGTTCTCAGAAAGCCGAGCATAAAAACTTTGAATAATTATTTCTCTCGAGAGCTCATGATTGGGGCATGAATATAACATTGATTTAAGCCTCCCCCAAGCTTGAGCGATGCTTTCTCCTTCGCGAGGCCAGAAATTATATATATAATTGCGATCACGATGAACATGATGCATAGGGTACTAATACTTTTGATGAAATTCCAATTTCAATCTTTTATAATTCCATGATCTTGTATCATTACATAGCCTATACCATATCAATGCGTCTCCCTTCAAAGATAAAGGGAAGACCTTCTTCTTAGCAACATCATCGGGTATACCTGCAAGCTTAAATAATCCATAAACTTCATCCACATATATTAAGTGCTCATCAGGATGCTTTGTTCCATCTCCTGTAAAAGGATTAGCTAGCAGTTTTTCCATCATACCCGAAGGAAATTCAAAAGGAGTTTCATTTTCAATAGGTTCAGTAGGTTGAGGAGCAACTCTTTGCTCTAATGGACGGGGTGAAGATACCCCGAACAAGCCCCTCAGAGAATTACTTTCCATAGTAACAAGTGACAGTAAATTTCAGCACACTATATAAATTTTTCCTTACCAAATTCCACCTACCAGAAGCGCTACACTCCCCGGCAACGGCGCCAGAAAAGAGTCTTGATGACCCACAAGTATAGGGGATCTATCGTAGTCCTTCTGATAAGTAAGAGTGTCGAACCCGACGAGGAGCAGAAGGAAATGATAAGCGTTTTCAGCAAGGTATTCTCTGCAAGTACTGAAATAAGTGGTAACAGATAGTTTTGTGACAAGATAAATTGTAACAAGCAACAAGTAACAAAAGTAAATAAAGTGCAGCAAGGTGGCCCAATCCTTTTTGTTGCAAAGGACAAGCCGGAACAAACTCTTATATAAGGAAAAAGCGCTCCCGAGGACACATGGGAATATCGTCAAGCTAGTTTTCATCACGTTCATATGATTCGCGTTCGGTACTTTGATAATTTGATATGTGGGTGAACCGGTTCTTGGGTGCTGTTCTTACTTGAACAAGCATCCCACTTATGATTAACCTCTATGGCAAGCATCCGCAACTACAACAAAAGTATTAAGGTAAACCTAACCATAGCATGAAACATGTGGATCCAAATCAGCGCCTTACGAAGCAACGCATAAACTAGGGTTTAAGCTTCTGTCACTCTAGCAACCCATCATCTACATATTACTTCCCAATGCCTTCCTCTAGGCCCAAATAATGGTGAAGTGTTATGTAGTCGACGTTCACATAACACCACTAGAGGCTAGACAACATACATCTTATCAAAATATCAAACGAATACCAAATTCACATGACTACTAATAGCAAGACTTCTCCCTTGTCCTCAGAACAAACTTAACTAATCACAAAGCATATTCATGTTCATAATCAGAGGGGTAATAATATGCATATAAGATGTGAACATATGATCTTCCACCAAATAAACCAACTAGCATCAACTACAAGGAGTAATCAACACTACTAGCAACCTACTAGCACCAATCCCGGACTTGGAGACAAGAATTGGATACAAGAGATGAACTAGGGTTTGGAGATGAGATAGTGGTGGTGAAGATGTTGATGGAGATTGCCCTCTCCCGATGAGAGGAGCGTTAGTGATGACGATGGTGATGATTTCCCCCTCCCGGAGGGAAGTGTCCCCGGCAGAACAGCTCTGCCGGAGCCCTAGATTGGTTCCGCCAAGGTTCTGCCTCGTGGCGGCGGAGTTTCGTCCCTTAAGGTTGCTTCCTATTTTTTTCTTGGCGAAAGACTTCATATAGGAGAAGATGGGCGTCGGAGACCCACCAGGGGCGAGCAGGGTGTGGGCCCCCTGGCCTTCATCTTTGGCGAGGATTTTTCTTTATTTGTTTTAAGATATTCCATGGAGTTTCAGGACTTTTGGAGTTGCACAGAATAGGTCTATAATATTTGCTCCTTTTCGAGCCCAGTATTCCAGCTGCCGGCATTCTCCCTATTCATGTAAATCTTGTAAAATAAGAGAGAATATCCATAAGTATTGTGACATATCGTGAAATAATAGTCCATAATGCAATAAATATCGATATAAAAGCATGATGCAAAATGGACGTATCAGTGCGCAATCTAAGTCCTGCGTTCTGACTGGCCAGAACCCAAACCCCATGAATAGTACATGTGCACCGTTGGATGCTCCCAGATCGAACGACAACCATGAGCCCTTTAGACAGCACATGCAGTACATGCGTAAGCACTGTGCGCATGCGTCGTGTAGCTCACACTTCCTTATCTACTAGGTTTTCATTCAAAATCAATTCGTTTAATTCTTATAGTTCATCTCATCCAAAATCAATTCGCCACTCCTCTCATCGGTTTCCCAGATATGCATGATGTAGATGTTCGTTTAATTCTTACAGTTCATCTCATCCAAAATCAATTCTTTTTATAACAAAAACTATTTTAAGATTCATGGAATTGTGCACTGTAAAGGTAAAAACAAAAGGTGACAATTCATTTAGAAAAACAAGGTTTGGGCAATTAAGATATGGAAGATTCTAGAGAACAAAGGAGAAGTGTTTGTGTTTTCAGGTTTGTGCATTATGCTTAAGTTCAACCATGGAGTCTTCTAGATTGTACATGTGGCAGATTCTGGTGGAATGTAGATGATGTCCAATGGCCAGTAGTGCTCGGATTTGCCATCTCTGTACCATCGGATTGGCTTCATCCAACGAGCAACTTTCAAAGTTATTCGCACACTATATAGGTGTATAGATGTATAGCAGTATAGATATATATAGATGTGCCCCATGCTAGACAAAATAAAGTTTGAGCGCATGCGTGGGACGAAGTTTGAGCGCATGTGTTTGGTTTGTAATGTAGTTGGCGTGGCCCATCGAAGTTGTCCATTTGGGACTTAAACACATCATACACCATCGTACCCATACATATTTTTGGGTCGCATGTAGTTTATACGGGGTCTTCCCTTGTGCGGTTTCTTGTGACGACACAGATATCTATGGGCTCCCCGAGTGTATATATATCATCCCTTTGAATGATAATGAGGGGTATGTGTTGGCCATGATTGGATTCCTCCTAGTTCGTGTTAGGGCCGGTCACCGTCAAATGTCGGTCAACCAAAGCCCGAGCTCATGCGTTGTCAGGATTCCCTCCCAGATGCTCGGGTTGCTGGGTTAGACCTACATCAAACCATGAGTATGTATCTCTTCCTTAACTATATTCCTTTCATGGTTGTTGTCTGTGTCGAGAGGTAGGCACCACATCTAAATTGTACATTATTTTATATTGAAAACACACATCACCCCTTCCCAACGTACATCACTTTGTGCCGGATGCAAGAGGTGCTGGTTTTGTGGTCCCTATCATGTGATTTTTATGATGGTTCAATCTATTGGCCCAAGCGGTTTATCGACAACAACAACTGTCATTTGACCAAGCGAAAGATTCATTGGTCTGTCTTATGGTAGGTCACGACGACATGCATGTATGACCAAAGTATCGATCATTACGTGCATCCGCCCCACTGACATGAAGTGGGAGGTGGTGGGCCAAGGATCCTAGCTAGGTACGACATTATGTCATTATATATATCCTAGCTAGGTGGTTGTTAGGGTGCTTTCGGGTTTGCGAGGCAGGTGCCACCAAAATTATGCATTGTGGATTTAAAGTTTTGAACGTCCCCAATATTCGTACATATATTTGGCCACTTCCAGGTGGTTCTTGACTTCAGGCCCCTCTCATCGATCTTCAATGACGCGCCCAACCGTGGGCCCGCCGGGTCAAGGTTGTCCACTGGAATTTGAACATCACAGACCACTCTTTTCACTCACATATATTTGGGACACATGCTGGTGTGGCTGTCTTTTGACCCTCTCTAACATTATTTTTTGCTGCAAAGACTCTGATGACCCTCAACATACATGGGGTATAATATCTTAACCGTGTGCGATACAAGTGCGATATGAATCACCACGACCGCGCAAGTGCGAGCAAATTAAGGTGGAGGTACTGGCTCAACCGTGTGCGATGCAAGTGCACTGAAATCATCACAACCGCGCAAGAACGAGCAAATTAAGGTGGAGGTACTAGTTCAACCGTGTGCGATGCAAGTGCACTGAAATCACCACGACCGCGCAAGCGCGAGCATACAGGCTCAACCGTGCAGAATGCAAGTGCGCTAAAATCACCACAACCGTGTAAGCGCGAGCAAAGGGTGGAGGTACTGGCTCAACCGTGTGCGATGCAAGTGCGCTGAAATCACCACGACCATGCAAGCTCGAGCATACTGGCTCAACCTTGTGCAATGCAAGTGCGCTAAAATCACCACGACCGCGCAAGCGAGAGCAAAGGGTGGAGGTTCTGGCTTAACCGTGTGCGATGCAAGTGCACTATAAAACCACCACCTGTGTAAAGGCGGGTAAGTTTATTAGGAAATTAGGACGATCCGTCTGCGATAGTCTAGCTAGCTACAAATAAAAAAAACAAACTACCCACATTGAGCCTTGCAAATATCGGCAGATCCGCGCCACTTTTCCTTGTTATCATACACGCATATTGTTATTGGACCGTGCGCGATCTTGGGCACTCCTGCCCCGCATCATTTCCTTTACCCAAATTTTAGTAGCCGTCGTACTTCAACCATCACCCACACTCCTCCAGCACCAACCTTATAGTAAAATTGCAGTAGCCGAGGCATTTGAACCGTCTCCCTCCCTCGTCCACCACCATCTCCACCCACCATTACTAAAATTTTCAGTAGCCGTGGCGTATCCTCAAACACCACCCCACCCCCCCTCCATAGTCCCCCACCCTCCCCCTCCCCCCTTTCGAACCCTAGCTCGTGGCGGCCGCCGTCGCCGCCAACCCTGCCGGTATGCCCGTTCCTCCTAGCTTAGATAATAAAGTTCAGGTTATCGAGTGATTCCCATACCGTCGCCCCACTCCCCTGTGTTTTTAGATGAGTCCTGCGGTGTCCCTCCCCGCCAGATCCACATCCCCTACTCCAGAAGGTCGCGGCCTAAGCTCGACCACGTATCCTGGGGAGCTCGACGAGCGTTCGGCCAAGAAGAGGTTTATCATGGCCTCTTCGGCGGACGTTGGTGAGGTGGCCGCTGTTCGCCCCGACCTGTCGATCCCGGAGCAACACATCGCCTCTAAAGCCGGCAAACACATTGACTATGTTGCCATATCGAAAGCTTCATGTGAGCGGGATAGCGTATTACTGTATCTCGGGAAAGCTGGTCCACATCGACGGCTTCACACGGGCCATGTCACAGGTTAAGTGCTCCATCCCCAACCCCTCTGGTTCAACTGTCGTCGATCTCTTCGACGGCCCTGCCGCTGATCTCCTCTGCCAAGCAGTCAAGGATTTGCGATCTTTATATGCCATCGAGCCCATTTTGTCACTTCTGAAGCACACGTTCTACGGCGGCAGCATGGGATCCTCAATTGCCAAGTCAGATCTCATCAACCACGACCACAAGGAGGGCACCCACGAAGGTTCTTCCAAGGTGAAACAGCCCATTTGTGACATCAGGGAGCGCACCATGGGTCTCTGCTCTTCCAACTGGACGGATCCAGTCAATGAAATGTGAGGTAACATTCTATCAGCAAATCTTAAATTTTCTAGCTTGCCAACCCATACCCTTTGTTGTAGTAGCATTTGTCGTGCGGTGCTTTAACTGTGTCGTGTTTAACTATTTCAGTTATGCAAAAATGTATTGTTTAATAGGTCTATGTGATGTTTAAGTATGAATTGTCCACTTTAGTTTCATGAATGGCTATATTTGGTTGTTTATAGTGAGTAGATGCCTTGTTTATCTATATTTGGTTGTTAGGTTGTTTGGAGTGAGCATTTTTCAGTTATCGAGCAGATGCCTTGTTTATCTGTATTTGGTTCTTAGTTTGGTTGAAGTGAGTATTTGTCCAGTTATCAAGCAGATGCCTTGTTTATCTGTATTTGGTTGTTAGGTTGCTTTTTTAGCACTTGTCCAGTTATCAAGTAGATGCCTTGTTTATCTGTATTTGGTTGTTAGGTTGCTTTTTTAGCATTTGTCCAGTTATCAAGCAGATGCCTTGTTTATCTTTATCTTCTTGTTAGGTTGGTTGTAGTGAGCATTTATCCAGTTTTCAAGCATATGCCCTGTTTATTTGTATTTGCTTGTTAGGTTGATTGTAGTGAGACTATGTCCAGTTTTTAATGGCTATATTTGGTTGTTATACCGGTCATTTATGCCTTGTTTATTTCAGTCATTCACAATGTGTTGTTCATTATGTGCAAGTGGGAACTGTGTCGCTCGACTACATCAATAGCAGTTTGAACGGCTATATTTGGTTCCAGTTATTCCTGGTGTAGTTAACACATGCCCTTTATTTCAGTTTTACACATTTATCCAGTGTGATGTTTAAGCATTACCTACGTTCTATTCATTTTCAACAATACCAGTTTGAATTGCGATATTTGATGGCTATTAAGCCTGCTGTCGGTAACATAGCCTTCCATTTTATATCTACTTTAACAACATGCTGAAACCAACACATTCAAGCTATCATTTGGAGATGATGTTGTTTATCTTTGCTATATTTTTTATGTTAAGATTGCTGTACTTATCAGGCCTTTCCACTACTTATGCAGGACAACAACGGGAGTGGCCACCATTTTCCACTGAGGTTAGCTTCATCCCTCGGCTTGTACTCCCCCCGTCGTTCCATAATGTAGTGCATATAGATCCAGGCCTGGACACTATAGTTAGCTTCTAATATTGACGTATTGCTTGTAGGTACATATGCCCTTGGCAAGGATCGACGCATCGACCCTTTTTGCGTATGGAGCAATGAGATATTGATGAACAAGCATCAAGTGAGGAAACTGATAAGGATTATTAGCAAAAACATATGAATGGTGGCAAGCAACTTATTTGTTTATGATCTATCCAACACAACAGTGAGCTGTAGGATGGTAACTACAAACTCTACAACCTTCTCTTTTTACACAAGCGATTTATCGAGAAAAATTGTGTGTGATATACCTGTGAACGGAAACATTTTCCTTGGAGCAACTGTGTGGGATGTACATACGAATGGAAATGTTTAGCGGGGACTGACTGTGTGGGATGTACTTGCAACTGGAAATAATTTTGCTGTATAATTGTATATTTTTAGCTCTACTGTATGTATTTCCGTATTTGAGTGCTCGCCAATCGCACACGAACTCATTTTCCCGAGCGTGTGTGCCAGGAGGGCATATCCCCGACGGTTTCTGGGTCATGTGGGAAGGACCCCCCTATCGCCCACACTCACTTGGCGACGGTTCCAAATGCCATTGCGGAAAGGGGTTAAAAACCGTTTGTTTAGGACCGAGCACACCAGTGGAGGGTGACGTAGGCGGAGAGCAGCACCACCGTGTTCGGCGTGAGATGGTGGGGCTGGACTCCATAGAAGTCAAGGAAGGAGCGGAGGAAGTTGCTTGCCGGCAGGCCGAAGCCGCGGAGGAAGTTCGACCGGAAGACAACGCGCTCGCTGTCCGCCAGCGCCGGTGAGATTACCCTCACGGGAGGAACACACACCTTCACATGCGACGCACGGGGAAGTTGCCGCATCTGGCGGAGGAACTCAAGATGGTCGTCGTGGATGGTGGAGACGCCCCAGCCGCCTGAGTGACCGCCGCGCGCCATAGCCGTGGTTGCTCATCGGTGGCATTGAGCGGGGGCACAAGGACGAGGCCACGGCGATTCGGAGAAGTCTTGCGACGGTGGGCTCCAGCGGCAAGCAGCAGCACGGCGGAAGCAAGAGAGCAGAGGACAGAGGGAGAAACAAGATGGAGAGCGGGGGGAGCGCGTGTGCATTCTACTGTGCCCTCCTCCCCTATTTATAGTCCCACTACGGAGGAGCCGAGGAGGCAAAACTTGGGGGACGTGGGATTAACTGCGCCCGCTTCCCCCATGACCCCGCGCCTTCCGCGCCATAATGATGTGTAATTAGGGCACCCCAGAAGCACAACCGCGTGGCTCGGTCGCAGTAGATCCGCGCGCGTGTCGAGGCCATGTAGTGGCGGGCCCGGACCTGCGACGACATCCTATCGCGCACGTGAGCTGGCAGGCCGGCCTGGTCTGCTGGTGCTGCATGGCAAATGAGCAACGGGCGGCAAGCCTGTCACCCAGCTGGCGCACCACCCGGCCTCTACCCTGACTTTTCGAAATTCACCAGTCGGCCGACCTCTCCTTGTCCGGCTCCTAACAGTCGGCGTCTCCAGAAGACGGACAAAGCAAGATTACCAGATCACCCGGACTAGGAAGCTGCCGAGGCTCCTCGATTTCAGCCACGGTGCCCCACCAGCTTCGGGGACTACTGTTGGAGTAATGGACCACAGGTAGCCTCATCGGCACTCCATGGCATTTCAAGACATTGGGGCTAGCAGTACCCCTCACATCTCCCGGAAGAAAGGCCGACCCTTCAGGCCGCCTGGTCCGATGGGCCGGCTGCCAGAATGCGGCGGGCTCTCAGAAGGCGGCCATGACAGGGTTGACTCCTAGAAGGCGGCCCCTTGTCCCCTCAAAGTTTGCACCCACTTAACCACGACGAGACGGGGCATGGCTATAGTGTAACCTGCCACCCCCGAATCCAGGCGGAACGTGGCCATAGTGTGGGTGTGCCAAGTGGACACCCCTCGTCTGGCATAACATTGTAGACATGCAACCCATGACATCATCTACGTCAGAGGGAGTCATGCTCCCACGATGGGCGGTCGGTACAGCCCGCGGGCGGTGGGCCCTACCTGTCTGCGAGACATCAGAAGGCGGTGAATCCCAAGCAGGCGGCTTCGAGGGCGGGCCGACTCTTAGCAGGTGGCTCTCCTTTCCCTTGGAGTCTGCGCACGATTAATCTGATGATATGTGGTGTGGGTACAGTAAGCACCCGCCATGCGGCAGGACTATAGCCATGCGCCCTTCGACAAAGTCTATGTCATTAGGGGCGAGGCTGTCAGCGTCCTGGGAACGAGGGTACCGAGCCTTGCCTACCTGCGGCCCACGGCATGGCTCCATCAACAGCCCGGTATGGCCCAGCTTCAGCAACAAACAGCTCAAGACCCTCGCAACGGGCCAAGCCTCGCGAGGGGGAGGACACCATGACCTCCCTGGGGGCGGCCTCGCTAGGCTATCTCCCAAGGTGCGGAGATATCGATGCAAGGTGCACCTCGCGAGGGTCACATGATGTCAGCCGTGACGACCGAGGCCAGGCGGACGCTAGCGGGTGCAGTGTACAAGTTTCCTCTTTGGTGCAAAGGAGGCAAGCACATGCACAGGGTCCCGAGGAATCAAGCACAGGTTATCATTCTGGTGCAACAAGACCAAGACCGCCAGGACGGCGGGACAGAGGTCATCGCGGAGCCCACCGCTGCGTCGCCACCAGATGCTTTTGCATGCGAAGACTACTTTTGTCAGGATAGCTTGTACTAGCTTTCCCTTCAAATTTGGCCATTGTGGGATCCCTTCCCGCCTACATTTGGGAAGAGGACCAGGGCCACTATAAATAGGGCGTATCCACCACCATAGAGGGGAAGGATCGATTCCATCCTGACCACCCTCACCAGCTCATCAAGATCAAGAACACCTCACCTCGTGAGGAAGTTTCACCACTGTACTAGTTCATCCTCATCCCCTCGAGGCAATCCACCATAAAGCTGGAGTAGGGTATTACACCGCAAGGTGGCCTGAACCAGGATAAACTGCTATGTCTCCTGTCCCTTGGGTTCGTCGAGCTAGGCCGTGAAATCATTGAGCAGGCAGACTGGGAGGGCAGAGTTCTTCGCACGCACCCTAGAGTTCGAACCTCTCAAGGGTCTGCGGAACCCTGAATCCGACATTTGAGCGCCAGGTAGGGTTGCGTTGAAGCTTCGCCTCTCTGTCCGCTTCGCTTTTCCACCCGCTTTTCTTCCCCGTTCAGCTCTCATGGCAAGCACCGCTCCTCCAGCCGGTCCAGCGAGCGCGCACGGAGGCGCTGTGGGGCTCCCGGCCTTCACCCCCACTTTGCGACAGGTGCAGTGGCCACACAAGTTCAAGCCGGAGATGCCACCTCGCTATGATCGTGCGAGGGACCCAGCAGCCTTGCTCTAGGTGTATGAGGAGGCCAATCGGGTAGCCGGAGGGGACAACAAGGTCATGGCCAACTGGTTTCCCATGGCCCTCGCCAGCGTGCCGCGTGCTTGGCTACTCAACCTGTCGGGATCCTCTGTGACCTCCTGGGAGGAACAACATGGTCTCTTCATCGTGCGCTTCGTGTCCCCTGCGCCCCTCACCGTCGCAGCCCTCCTCGATGGCTCGCTGGCGCCGCCCTTGGATCGCCATGTCCAGCAGTTCTTCCACCAAGTGGGCGCTGCCCGCATGCAGCAGGGAGCTCCTCCAGGATGGCCGGCTCCCAGGGCCGACATCACCTTCGACTTGGGGGACCATCGGGCAACCACTGCGGGCTCAGGCGCACTCCCGATGCTCTATGCACCCACGATCTACAATGTGGCGGTTACCAAGACCCTCATCAACGGCGGGGCTGGCCTCAACTTGCTCTCTGTGGAAGCTTTCGTCTTGCTCCACGTGCCGCACGGCTGGCTCCACCCCATCAAGCCCTTCTCCGGAGTTCTTAATGGGTCCACCAGCCCCCTAGGGCAGATCCGCCTCCCTGTCACCTTCAGCACCCACGACAACTACTGCACAGAGCTCATCGACTTCGACATCACCCGCATCAGCCTCCCGTACAACTCCATCCTTGGGTACCCAGCCTTGGCCAAGTTCATGGCGGCGACTCATCCTACCTACAACCTCATGACGATGCCGGGAAGCAGCGGCGTCCTCACCGTGGTTGGAGACACCAAGGAGGTGCTGGCGGCTCTCAAGCTCGCCTTCAGGGCCGCAGCTGCCGCACGGCCAGAAGCGAGAGGGCCCCCTGAGGTCCCGCGGGATGCGCCGGCCAAAAAACCATTGTTCTCTCAAGATCGGGCTAAGACGAAATAGGTACTAGTCAACGAGGACGGGGCATCGGGAGCCACCTTCACCATAGGTGCCAACCTCGCCCCGGACTAAGAAGAGGCATTATTGAACTTCCTGCTTGTGAATAAGGAGGTGTTCGCCTGGGAGCCCAAGCAGCTAGTTGGGGTCCCGAGGGGGATAATCGAGCATCACCTGAGGGTGTGCCATAACGTGCGCCCGGTGAAGCAAAAGTCACGACAATAGTCCAGGAGAAGCAGTCCTTCATCGTCCAGGAGACCCGCAAGCTACAAGAAGCTGGTGTCATCCGCGAGGTGCGATACCCGGAGTGGCTGGCAAACTTAGTAGTCATGCCCAAGAAAGGCGCGAAGGAACGCATGTGTGTTGACTTCACCAACCTCAGTAAGGCCTGCCCTTAAGACCCATTCCCGCTTCCGCGCATTGATCAGATCATCGACTCCACCGCCGAGTGTGACCCGTTGTCTTTCCTAGATGCCTTCTCGGGCTACCACCAGATTAAGATGGGGGTATAGGACGTTGAGAAGACGGCATTCTTGACCCTGTGTGGGGTGTACTGCTACACCTACATGCCATTCGGGCTGCATAATGCTGGAGCAAACTTCCAACGGCTGATGCACATCGCTCTAGGCCGGCAGCTCTGGAGGAACGCTGAGGCCTACGTCAACAACATCATGGTGAAATCTTGGGAGGCGAGGACCCTCATCCAGGATCTGGAGGAGACATTTCCCAGCCTGTGCAAGGTGGACCTGCAGCTCAACCCAGAGAAATGCGTGTTCGGCGTCCCCTCCGGTAAGTTGCTGGTTTCCTGGTGTCACACAAGGGAATCGAGGCGAACCCAAAGAAGGTCAATGCGATAGAAGAGATGAGCCCGCCACGGATTCTCAAGGAAATGCAAAACCTGGCAGGCTGTGTTACTTC
The DNA here is from genome assembly GCA_032464435.1 of Aegilops umbellulata. Taxonomy (NCBI): domain Eukaryota; kingdom Viridiplantae; phylum Streptophyta; class Magnoliopsida; order Poales; family Poaceae; genus Aegilops; species Aegilops umbellulata. The sequence goes on from CP136059.1 coordinate 7,229,660, forward strand.
ACTGGGGCGCTACTTCTCCAACCTGGGGGAGCGCGCCCTCGCGTTCCTCAAGCTGATGAAAAAGAAGGGCCTGTTCGAGTGGACTCCGGATTCTGACGCGGCGTTTTGAGACCTCAAGAGATACCTCACCAGCCCACCAGTGATGGTGGCACCGCGTCCTCTCATGCCCCTGGTTCTTTACTTGGCCGCCACGCCTCACTCAGCCAGCGCATCACTGGTGGCCGTCTGGGAGGGGCGCCAGGCCAAGAGCCTGCCAGACGATGTCGTGTGTTTAGTCGAGATGATGCAGCACCAAGATGGCGCCCCGAAGCCACAGGGGCCCCAGCAGATGACCAGGCTCCACAAGACAGTGCTCCTAAGGTCGCAGTTGCCCCAATAGGCGGCAGAGCTACTGAGGTGCCCCAGTCACAAGAGGTCTTGGACTCCACTAACACTTCTGCCCTCGTCGAGCACCCGGTGTACTTCGTTAGCACGGGACTGCGTGACGCGCGGGCATGTTACCCCATGCCACAAAAGCTTCTGCTCACGCACCTCATTGCCTTGCACAAGTTGCGCCACTACTTCCAAGGCCACCCCATTAAGGTCGTCTCAGCTTAGTCGCTGGAGAGGGTGCTCCCGAGCCCCAATGCTGTGGGAAGGGTCGCCGAATGGAACATCGAACTGCAGGCATTCCAGCTGGAGTTTAGCACCACCAAGGTCATAGAGGGTGCCGCGCTCACCAACTTCATGGTGGAATGAACCGACTGTGACAGCCTGGATTTTGCCTTCTCTTTTTTCCGGACTTGCCTTCCCTCTGTTTCCGGACTTGCCTTCTCTTTGTTTCCGGACTTGGTTTTTGCCTTGCTTTGATTTGGGTTTTGGAATCAATTCAAATGGACTTAACACTTTGGCATATCCTTTACTTTCACCCAGGTGACCTATCTACTCCTCATTCAACTATATTTCCCTGATAAATCCCCAAAATAATCAAATGAATATTTTTCATAAAATAAAAATATTCATTTTCCTCTCTGAAATTCAATTCAGAAACTTGTGCTCCAAAGCAACCCCAATTTTTCTTGCTCCCAAAAATCTGAAATAAATCCTGAATATTCTTTGAACCTTGGCACATCTTCCCGAGAAAAAATATTGCATGACTTTTTGTAATATTTTTGCTATAGAAAATCATTTCTCTTCTGGCTCAAAATTCCAGTTTGTACAACAAGTACATTTTTCCTTGATATTTTGGCCCTGATCTTTCTTGAGCTTAAACACCCTCCTAAGAAAACCTAAACCCTGGGAGATCAGCCCTAATGGCCTTCTAGAAGGTTTCTTAACTTGGCGACAAAGTTTCTGGTCAGAAACTTGCCAGCTTAGTAGAGTCAAATCTGGTCGGCCTAGGTATGAGCTATCAACTTTCCTAGACTAAACACTGCGTGGACGAACGCGTAGACAAGGTTTGAAAGTTTTTGGGCATCGTCCTGACCATGCCAGCGTGGTGACCGCGTGAAGACACGGTGCCTGCCAGCATCTCGACGCGCTCTGGATGGCGCCTTCCTCTTTGTTCAGCGTGTGCTTGGTCCAGCGCTCGCCGATGCCTGCCGCGCCACGCCACCGACCCTGACCCATCGCCCTTGACCTCTCCCTGGCGCTCGACGACACCGGAGACGCTGTAGTAAGCATGGGCAAATCGCGGCCAAAAGCCACAGTGCGCGCGTGCACTTGTCTGCTTCTGGAGCTTTTCGTTGACGCTGCGTGCTTGCCCCCTCGCACTGGAGCTTTCCGTCTCTGTTTGCCGCGCATCCAGAGGGCTCCGGCGGCGACACGTTTCCCCCCTCGCTCCGAGTATTTATAGTGACCCCCTCCTCCGCCGTATAATTCGGCACCTTACGTGGGCCTTTGAAATCCTTGGGCATGCGCACATTGCATAAAGCGGGAACAAGGCAAGGCACCCCTAAAGCGCTAGAGGTACTTCCAGGCTCGACCATAGTGGTCGGGCGAACCGGCGTAAGTTGATGATCTTGATATTGTGCTGCTAACTCGGCCTCCCTACGCGCTCGGGCCCGGTCCACCACTTCCTGAGCGTTCTCGACACCACCCCCCGGGTTGTTACCATGGGGTGCTCCTCGCCGTGCATTACTTGATACGGCCGGTTCATCCATATGCCTGCTATAGCTCTGGCTCGGTCGAGGGGTTGAGTGGATTCGATCGCGGCTGTACGAATATGCTTCCTGTTGGACCAAAGATGTCCTAAAGAGCTCCTTGACCCGGTGCGTCTCTACCGCTTGCGGCGAATCGCCTTCAATTGGAATGGCCTCCAGCCGTGCAGCAGCCGCAACAAGGTTGTCCATCGGGTTGGAGTAGTGACCCGGAGGTGTTGGCACAGACTGAGGTACGCCAGTATTATGACGGGGCAGATCTATTAAACGGGGCTAGACCGGCGCGCCCGTCCCGGGTACTTCCGCCCGGTTTATCACTTGCGGATTACTGGCTCCTGCTCCGGGGGTGTTGAAGAGGTCCCTGGCTTCAAAGACCAAAGGTAGACGAGATCGGTACTTCCTCCTCATGACTTCCTGCGACGCATTCTGGTCCAACATGAGCCTGTAGGCCTGTGCATCTAAAGCGGCCTGCTCTGCAGTCATCCAGGCATATTCAGCTGTCAGGTCCGCCTTAGCCTGAGTGATTTGCTCCCTCACCTTTGCAATCTCCGTGTTGTGAGCGTCCTGATCCGCCGGGTTGGCTTCTGCCATGAGCGCAGCCAACGCATCGAACAGATCCGATAAAACTTGAGCCGGCGGGCGCCCAGAGCCTCCTGCCCCGGCAGCCGTTGCCGTTACTAAACCGGAGATCATTGCCGCGGCCGTCGAAGAATGAAGCGCGGCCTGTGTACCGGCCATGAATATTCCAACCCGGTTGGGCAGATCAGAGGGGTCCGGAATACTGTCGCCATCGGAACAGCCCCCAATCCGTCCATCTTGCAGGTGATACAGAGATTCAGTTTCTCCGGTTGACGACTCGTCGCCAGAGTAAACGATGGTCTCACCACCAGATTCTGATCCATCCTCATAACTTCCTCCATGGATGACTCCCACGAAGGCATGCTTCACGGTCGGTTTAACCTGGGTGGATCGTGCACGCTAAGCCGTCTCGACGAGGTCGATGCAGATGTCCGGCTCAGGGCCTTGTTCACCGATCTTGCCGATGAAGACGTGTATGCCGCCAAAGGGGACCCGGTACCCGTACTCAATTGAGCCGGCCTCGGGGCCCCAGCCTGCATCGAGTCTTAGTCATCCGGCCCACAGCGTAACCCTCGAGTCCTTCAAAGCAGCCCTCCAAGAACTTGAAACCATCGTGCGATAGCCCCACGGTGGGCGCCAACTGTCGTGGTTTTGTCACGGCAGATGTCCTAGTGAAAGGACTTAGTCGTGGAGCCATCGCTACGGGTTAACTTGAAGGGGTTAAAGTGGACACAGGGACGCAGAGAGTTTTATACTAGTTCGGCCCCTTCGATGAAGGTAAAAGCCTACGTCTAGTTGTGATGGAATTGATGGGGTTTCGATGACTAGGGAGCAAACAAGCTTCACCTAAGTCTCGAGTTGCTGTTCTCTGTCCTTGAACCGCCGCCGGGTCGTCCCCTTATATACACGGGTGACGCCCGTCGGTTCACAGAGTCCCAATCTCCAGTTCATACTCGTATCCCGGTTGGTCTCTCCCTATTCCTAACTCACAATACAAATTTACATATAAGGCCGGTTTACGGTTATAGATCTTAAACCGACTACAGGCCTTGGGCCCTTATCTGCTTCTTTGGGCTTTAACACCTTTGAACTACTGATGAAGTTAACCTGGCCCAGGTAGGCCGGTTTATGCCCAGTAGTAATATCTCCAACACCTGCCAAAGGCTCTGGTGGTGACGCCGTCGTGGGCTCCAAGGTGACCTCTGTCCTGTCGTCCTGCTGGTCTTGGTCTCATTGCACCGATATGGAAACCTTTGCTTGATGCCATGGGACTCCTCGCCTGCGCTTGCCCCTTTAGCATCAAAGAGGCAACGGGTACTCTGCGCCCGCTAGCGCCCGCTTGGCCTTGGTCGTCATGGCTGACATCATACGAACCTCGCGAGGTGCCCCTTGCATAGATATCTCCGCTCCTCTGGAACCATCCTAGCGAGGATCTTGAGAGGTTGTTCATGAAGATGGGCCGTACCAGGCCGTTGGTGGAGCCATGCCCTGGGCCGCCAGCAAGCAAGTCTTGATACCACCATTCCCAGGACACCGACAGTTTTTTGCCGCTAATTTCTTTATCCTAACAATCTTTCTGAGTTTCTTGACTTGACAAATATTCATGGACAACTTATTTCCCCATATGCAAAAAGGTTCGAATAGTGGGTCAAAACCTTTGACAGCAGGACCTACATGTGCAAGACCAAATTGTTAAAAACATAAATATTAGAATGGTTCTTTTAATTGCATAATAATGTGCTATTAGACAACGGACCATGCATGTGCTAACCTCGATTGTAGTGCTTCCCATTGTTTCCTTGCAACACATATAAGCTAGTTAGTCATCAGGTTAAGTAAGGGTCTGCATGCTATTAGTAAAATACGCTGATGAAAAATAAGCACATTGCAGATTCATCAGATTAATTCATGCCACATGGAAAACCCATTTATCCAAACCAAGCATGATTAGGAACTAGGAAATATAGCACTTGTATATGTTTCTCATGTATTAAGTGCAGCCAAATTCGATTTATTCCTCACATCGACAACAATACAAAATTCTACCCACGACAATTGGACATCGCATTGCAGAATTGAACCAATCAGTTAGCTAAACACCACAACAAATGAACCAAACATTAACTGAGAACCATGTTGCACAATATAACATACTCCTAATAGAAGATCAGACAGTTAACCAAACCAAGCATGCTTAACAACTTGGAAATATAGCAATTGTGTTTTTTCTCATGTATTTACTACAGCCAAATTAAATTTATTCCTCACATGGTATACAATAACAGAATGCACCCACAACTATTGAACATCGCATTGCAGAATTGAACCAAACAAAACAGTTAACTAGACACCACAACAAATGAACCAAATGTTAACTGAGCACCACATTGCACAATATAACATACTCCTAATAGAAGATCAGACAGTTAACCAAACCAAGCATGCTTAACAACATGGAAATATAGCAATTGTATTTGTTTCTCATGTAATTAGTACAGCCAAATTCGATTTATTTCTCACATGGTATACAATAACAGAATGTACCCACAGCAATTGAACATCGCATTGCAGAATTGAGCCAAACAGCAAACCACGTCGCGTCGTCGGCGCGTGAGGCATCGACAGTGGCCTCGACGGCGAGGTGCTCCTCCAAGATATGGGGGTCGATACGAATGGCAGCCATCGCAACCTCATCCACGCGTGCAGCCGCGATTTGGTTCTCCGCTGCCAAATGGTCCTTGGGATCCTGGGTATACGGTGTGCACCATGGCTTAGGGCGGCGCTTATTTGGTGGAGGGGTCGGTGATTTGGGTGGAAGGTGTCGCGCCGGTGGTCGGGGCATGTGGGATGTGGAAGGAGAAGGAGGATGGGGGTCGGGTGTGCATTACCTGCCTAGATAGGCGAGGCCGAGCAGCATGGAGTAGGGTCGCCGATGAGGAGGTGGCGCTGCAAACAAGGAGTGAAGGTTTCGACTTGGAAAGGAAGGCGAGGGGGCGGGGAGGTAGATATTTCCATGGAAGCAGAAAATTTGGAATCGCTTCAGTGAAAAACTGGCGCGCAAAGTGTCATCAGACACGGTCCCTTATTCAGAACTGTGTATGATATGTGAACATCACAAACGATTCAGATAATTTAACCCGTGTGTGTTGAGTTTCAATGTCAAAATTTTTGTTTCGAATTCCCCAGTTACAGTGGTCATCCACGTCATTGCATAATTTGGGTACACAAACGAGACTACGACACACCCACACTTCATAATCGAGTGAAGTTTAGTAATTAAACAGAGCTAGTTGACCTAAACATTACTCTAACAAATTAAAGACTGGCGCTCTTAATTAAACAAAACAAAGAGTACTACTATGGCTGCTGCTTGTCGATCTCTGCCACCGCCTCCATGTCCGGCTCACGCCCGACAGTCTCCTAGGAAGGGGCTCTATGGCATCAATTACGCCATACTCGGCAAGCATCTCGCCATCCATGTCCGCCATATCTTTGGAATAGGCCGCCATGAGCTGGGCATGGGTGGCCACGATCTGGGCTCTGGCGAGCTCCGTCGTGGTGTGGTATGCCACGTAGGAATGATGGCTGCTCAAACTCTCTTGGCGATTGCCAACTCTTCAGCCGTGGGTTGCCGATCGTTGTCGGAGAAGCTTCGTTCGATTTGTGCGGTGACCACAAGAGCTGAGCGTGGACGGCCTCGACATGGTAGTGGGCGGCCTCCATCAGGGCTAAGGCCGCCTCTGTGGAAAGGACAGCTGATGTGCCTCTCTCGCCAGTTGCTATCCCCGAGGCAGATGCTGCTTCCGCCGCCTCAGAAGCAACATTGGCCATTTGGGCGGCCTTGGCCGCCCGGACGCAGAGTGCGGTCGCCCTCACGAAGTTTGTTAGCACGCGCCTGGTGGCTTTGGCCGCGCTGTCGCCGGAGTGGGCCGCCGAAGTTGCCCTCACAACGTGGGTCCACGTCCCCATCTTTCACCAGCGATGAATGAACAGTGAAATGATATTTGGGGAGTGAGCTAGTGTGCTTGACACGCCGGCTGTGGACTGTAGCTGACGCACCTTCTCACCTAAGCCATAGGCATACTATACGCCGACGGTGCTCCAAGATATTTTGTGATGCATCTCACATGGTTGGCGATAATAAACTGTGTGCGATCTACTTGATTTATCGTCTTGATTTGAATTATGTAATGGGGTCACAACTACAAAGGATTGTGTTTGAATTGCTAGAACTTTTGTCTGCAGTGAACGTGCAACTATAGGTGTGTTGTAAAAATGGAATTATTCAGGGTTCATGTGGACGTTTTTATACATTAACTTGGTTTTGTAGGAATTTCAGGTGCATAATTCAAATTTGAACTACATGCACATGCTCCAATGCATATAAACGGGTTGAAAACTCAAATCTGTGTCCTTGGTTGCATGCTTAGGTCCCATGCAAGAAATGAGAATGAATGTTACACACCCTACCACCGTCACTCAGCTCCTAACATTGAGATACCTGGTTTTTAAATTCTACTAAATCCAAAACTCGTTTGAAATTCATGAAGCTTGGCATGCTATCATGGAGCGGCATCAACATGTAGTGGTAAATTTTTTGTCCCATTTGGGGTAGGTTCGGGTATAAGATTTTCACAAACCAGAGCTTCTCACAACAAGCGTGATGGTTTCGGTAGGGAATGTGCCACCTTTGGGGACGAAACGATATCCGTTGCCTATTATTGCTTTCAAAATTTTTTGGGTGTCAACATAGAGCAACAGGAGTGTTGTGTTTAATTTTGGATTTTTTCGGGGTTCGTTTGCACATTTTTATACATTAACTGGGTTTCCTAGGCATTTTATCTGCATAATGCAAATTTGAACTACATGCACATTCTCCAGTGCATATAAACTGGTTGAAAAATCAAATCTATGTCCTTGGTTGCATGCTTAGGTCCCATGCAAGAAATGGGAATGAATTTCAAACACCCTGCCACCATTACTCGGCCGAAAACATTGAGATACCTGGTTTTTAAATTCTAGTAAATCCAAAACTTATCTGGCAGGTTTGGGTATAAGCTTCTCAAAAACCAGAGCTTCTCACAACAAGCATGATGGTTTCGGTAGGGAACGTGCCAGCTTTGGGGACGAAACGATATCCATTGCCTCTTATTTCTTTCAATTTTTTTTGAGTGTCAACATAGAACAACAAGAGTGTTGTGTTTAATTTCGGAATTTTTTGGGGTTCATTTGGACATTTTTGTACATTAATTGTGTTTTCTAGGCATTTTATGTGCATAATTCAAATTCAAAATACATGGCACATTATCTAGTGCATATAAACTGGTTGAAAAATCAAATATGTGTCCTTGATTACATGCTTAGGTCCCATGCAAGAAATGGGAAAGAATTTCTAACACCCTGCCACCGTCACTCGGCCGCAAACATTGAGATACCTGGTTTTTAAATTGTAGTAAAACCAATACTCGTCTGAAATTCGTGAAACATGGCATGCTATCATGGAGCGGCATCAACATGGGGTGGTAAATGTTTTGTCCCATTAGGGGTAGGTTTGGGTATAAGCCTCTCACAAACCAAAGCTTCTCACAACAAGCGTGATGGTTTCGGTAGGGAACGTGCCACCTTTGGGGACGAAACGATATCCATTGCCTCTTATTGCTTTCAAACACCAGGGCAGTGTTGATTGCCGGAAAAACATTGAGATACTTTTTTTTAAATTCTAGTAAACTCAAAACTCGTTTGAAATTCATGAAACTTGGCATGCTATAACAGAATGGCACCCGACATGCAGTGGTATTTTTCGTGTCCAATTCAAGAGAAGGCGCACTCGAATAACAACCAACAAAGGCATTTCGAAAACAAATAGATGCCACTATAACATCTCAAACATTTTGTATAATTTAAATTGTGTGCATTCTGTTAACCATTCGCGTCACACCACGCCTCACTCTTTTAATGTCTAGGAGGTGTCGTGCGGACAGGTGCTTGAGTGCTTAACTAAATGGAAGGTGTGCTAGCTGTACTCCAACGCGGAGGCTCACCGGGAAACGTGCGTGTTGTATGCCCTGCAGGTTCACCGGGAAGCGAGCCCTTTGACTTCCATAGCCGCCTGCCTTGCTCGCACCCTCTACATTAATGGTGCCCAAGCTGCAGTTTAATACGGTTTTTAAATATAAAACACTCATCACAAACGTTTTAGTTAGAACACCCATATGCAAAACTGACAATTTCCCCACTAAGCCAAGGGAAAATGTGCCTAGCAGGATTTGTCCTGCTCTTGATCGCAAACGTTTTCATTAGAACACCGGTATGCAAACCGACAACTTCCCCAGGAAGCCAAGATAAAATATGTCGACCAGGATTTCTGCAGCTCTTCATCGCAAATGTTTTAGATAGAAAACCCGTATGCAAAGTGAGAGCTATGGTATTCCCCCTTAAATCGAGGGAAAATCCATAGCGCAAGATTTGTGCATCCCTTCAATGCAAACGGTTGTTTTGGATGACCCGCGTGAAACCACGTACAAAAAATTTGGTAAGATTTGCATCTTTCATATTGGGTATGTTGCCATTTCTCAAACTAGAAAGATTGAAATTTCTTGACACTACAAAAAAATACACTTCTGTGATGATACGTGTTTGTCACAGTAGGTCACGTTTTCTGTCATGCATGTACATCCATGACAAATTTATGACAGAATCAAGATAGTCCTACTTGTGCTGTCATAGAAGTGTTCCATGACATTACCAAAATTATCATCACGGAAGTGTCCACTTCCATGACGATAAATCATGCGTCACAGAAGTGCTTTCGTCAAGGGTGACCGACACGTGGCATCCACCATAACGGAATGCGTTAAGCTATCGTGTCCGGTTTTGGATCTGATAACCTGTTAACAGCCCCGACCAATGGGGATTTTCCACGTGTAAAATCATCATTGGCTGGAGGGAACACGTGTCGGCTCGCCGTTGGGACAGATGTCATCCACTCATTGGACCCAAAGCGCCTATGATACGTTGACACGTGTCACGGCCCAACAAAGGCCCATTCCTGTGAAAAGGTCGGCCCGTTTGACTTGGTCAAAAGGTGGCGGGCCGGCCCACGGCAAGCCTATTAATGGCCTGTTCGCATATAGCCCATTTACAGCCCGCTAACCTAGGGCCAGCTTACGGCCTATCCGAATTAGGCCCAGTAGCGTCATTTGGGCCGTCCAATATAATTCTAGCATGTTTTAACTTCTGGCCCATGTATGGCCGATGATGTCTTTCGGCCCATATGAGGCCCTTAGTAACCCTCGGCCCATTAACGGCCCGTGGTAAAACTGGCCCGTGATGAACAGTGTATCACTTTATACCCATTAACGACCCATTATACCGTTGGGTCGTTTCCAGCCCATGTTATCTTTTGGCCCTCTCACGGTCCATTTATTATTGGGCTCATTTCCAACATTCATTTACTTTCGGCCCGTTACTGTCATTTTCTGCTTGTGGGCCAAATTCATCCCTTGGTTACAGTTGGACCGTTAGTGGCCCGTTAATACGTTGGGCCGTTTTCATAGCATCATCAAATACGGTCGATTAACGGCGGCCCGTTATGGTCAGCCCATGAACGGACGATTTAAACTCTAGCCCATTTATGGCCATAATGTGGTCTGTTATTGGCCCATGTTTGGCCAACCGATCATACGGCCCGTAGAAGGCCCATTGGTGATACGGCCCGTAGAAGGCCCATTGTGTATACGGCCCGTATAATGTCCATTGTTTCTATGCCCCGTAGAAGGCCCATTGTTTCTATGGCCCTTAGAAGGCCCATTGTTTCTATGGCCCGTAGGAGGCCCATGTTAACTACAGTAAATATGTAGCCCATGGTTAATGTGGCCTAGTTTTAAAAAATAGGCTATTGCGGCCACTAGCAAAGCGCGGAAAACGAACTACACTGACTACAAGAAAACAAATAAACAAGACAATAAGGAAATACATAGGCAGCAACTTACGCTAGGCTATCACGGCTATTACACATATTACATCCACTGGGCATCAAAGATCACCACCAGTGTAAATATAGGAAACAAAGCAGCAAATAAACGCCACAGCAAAACAAGTCCAGAACTGAAACCACTTCAGAAGAGCTCAAGAAACAATATCCTAGGTACCCATAATGCTGGCAAGATGCTTAGCAAGCTTATTAACTTTCTCTTGTTTGGCACTTAAATCCTCCAGCACTTGATGTTGCACCAGAAATTATGCATCTGAATCCTGCAAGGACTTCCTCACTACTTCGGCTTCCTGTCGCATAACATCTGATCGATGTCTTTGAACTTGAAGTTGAGACTCAGGAAGTCGAAAGGTTTCAATCCAATCGGAGTTACGGATCTCCAGATATAAAAGAAACGGTGAAAGGGCCGCAGAACAGAACGCAGAAACAGAGAGAAAAAGAGAGATAGATCCAATCTCGGAGGGGCTCTCGCCCCTCCCAAGCCATGGAGGCCAAGGACCAGAGGGGAAATCGTTCTCCCATCTAGGGAGGAGGTCAAGGAAGAAGAAGACGAAGGGGTCCCCTCTCCCCTTCTCTTTCGGTGGCGCCGGAATGCCGCCGTGGCCATCATCATCACCGCAATCTTCACCAACAACTTCACCGCCATCATCACCAACTCTTCCGCCCTCTATGCAGCGGTGTAACCTCTCTCTTACCCGCTGTAATCTCTACTTAAACATGGTGCTCAACGCTATATATTATTTCCCAATGATGTATGGCTATCCTATGATGTTTGAGTAGATCCATTTTGTCATATGGGCTATTTGATGATCAAGATTGGTTTGAGTTGCATGTTTTATTATTGGTGATGTCCTATGGTGCTCTCCGTGTCACGCAAGCGTGAGGGATTCCCGCTGTAGGGTTTGCAATATGTTCATGATTTGCTTATGGTGGGTGGCGTGAGTGACAGAAGCACAGACCCGAGTAAGTAGGTTGTTTGCGTATGGGATAAAGGGGACTTGATACTTTAATGCTATGGTTGGGTTTTACCTTAATGATCTTTAGTAGTTGCGGATGCTTGCTAGAGTTCCAATCATAAGTGCATATGATCCAAGTAGGGAAAGTATGTTAGCTTATGCCTCACCGTCAAATAAAATTGGAATAATGATTACTGGTCTAGTTATCGATTGCCTAAGGGACAAATAAGTTTCTCGTGACAACAAGCTCTCTACTAAAACTAATTTAGTTGTGTCTTATCTAAACAGCCCCTAGCTTTTATTTACTCGCTCTTTATCTTCTTGCAAACCTATCCAACAACACCTACAAAGTACTTGTAGTTTCATACTTGTTCTAGGTAAAGCGAACGTCAAGCGTGCATAGAGTTGTATCGGTGGTAGATAGAACTTGAGGGAGTATTTGTTCTACCTTTAGCTCCTCGTTGGGTTTGACACTCTTACTTATCGAAAACTGTTGCGATCCCCTATACTTGTGGGTTATCAAGACCTTTTTCTGGCGCCGTTGCCGGGGAGTCATAGCGTGGGGTGAATATTCTCATGCGTGCTTATTTGCTTTATCACTAAGTAATTTTTATTTGTTGTTCTTAGTTGTTCTCTATCTTTAGTTATCGATATGGAACACGAAATACCAAAAAATTAGGTGTAATTTCTGCTCATGAAGATGGGGAACCTCCTGAAACCCTCGATGCTGGTTATGTGAAAGATATTATGTACTACTTTAATAATCCTGAGAAAACCCCATTCGATTACGTAATGGGAGTAACGTTGGATCAAGGTGAATACTTTAGGGATTACCGCTTGACACAAAAAGGGAAACTATTATGGGATCAAATTCATATATTGAAGTGGTATGCTAGGCAACTATGCTTGAATTATGATTATACTTGTTGGTCTAGGATGAAGGCTCCACACCTTCCCTTTTCATGCAAATTTAATGATAATGAAACCTTAGCTGTTTATGCTAATGGTATATATGATTACTATGATATGGAACAAACAGAAGAATTTGTTGCTTTTAAGGGTGCTTATGAAATTGAATCTATGTTTGAAAAGTATGAAGCTTTTGATGATGATGTTTATAGGCCTGAAAATTTAGCTATCCTAAAATATTGCTATGATAATTATGAATATAATTCCTATATTAATGCACTTATTCAGAAAGTCTCCGCTGCCCAAGAAGAGACTAATATTTTGCAGGAACCTATGGAAGAATAAATTGATGAAACTGTGAGCTCATTGGATGAAAAAGATGATGAGGAGAGCAAAGAACAAAAGGAGGAAGAGTAGATTAGCTACCCGTGCCCGCCTTCTAATGAGAGTAACCCTCAAACTCATACATTGTTTAATTTCCCTTCGTGCTTACCGAAGGATGATTGTTATGATCCCATGGATTCTCTTAAAATATCCTGTTTTGATGATGCTTGCTATGCTTGTGGCCAAGATGCCAACATGAATTATGCTTATGGAGATGAACTTGCTATAATTCCTTATGTTAAACATGAAATTGTTTCTATTGCACCCACGCATGATAGTCCTATTATTTTTTTGAATTCTCCAAACTATACTATATCGAAGAAGTTTGCACTTATTAAGGATTATATTGATGGGTTGCCTCTTACTATTGCACATGATGATTTTGATAGATATAATATGCATGTGCTTGTTGCTCCTACTTGCAATTATTATGAGAGAGGAACTATATCTCCACCTCTCTATGTTTCCAACATGATAAAATTGCAAGAAACTGTTTATACTATGCATTGGCCTTTACTTTGTGTGCATGAATTGTTTATGACATGCCGATGCATAGGAATAGAGTTAGAATTCGTTGTTGCATGATATATGTTTATTTGTGCTCATTACTAAATTACAAACCATTGTTAATTAAAATTGGCTTTGATATACCTTGGGATCCGGGTGGATTCGCTACTTGAGCATTATATGCCTAGCTTAATGGCTTTAAAGAAAGCGCTGCCAGTGGACAACCCGTAAGTTTTAGAAAGTCATTTATTTCTGTTGAGTGCTTTCATATAGTTTAAAAACAACAAAAATAAAGAGGGGAACCCAAAACTTTTCGAAAAGGAAAGTGAAAGTGAGAAAGACAAGCATTGTTGAAGTGGGAGAGCTCCTTGAACTTTGTTCATGCTCACACAACTTTGTGAATATTGATTACAAAAACTTTTCAACAAAAATAATTATCCCCTTGTACAATTCCATTGTATTTTAAAAATAATGTGCTAAGGTTTGCCTTTAGAATGTTTACAATGCTTGATGGTTTGTACGGTGCAGGACAGAAACTTTGTTTGTAGTGCGCGATTTTTAATTATTTACTAGGACGTCAAATGGTTCTGATTCCTTTTGCACGATCTTTATATACAATTTTTTTATTTTTACTAATTTTGGAAGAATTTTTCAGGTATCAGAAATACGGTGAATGTTCAGATTATTACAGACTGTACTGTTTTAGACAGATTCTGTTTTTGATGCATAGTTTGCTTGTTTTGATGAAACTAGAAAGTTATATCAGTGGATTAAGCCATGAAAAAGCTATATTACAGTAGACACAATGCAAAAACAAAATATGAATTGGTTTGCAACAATACTTAGAGTAGTGGTTTGCTTTATTATACTAATGGATCTTACCGAGTTTTCTGTTGAAGTTTTGTGTGGATGAAGTGTTCGATGATCGAGATGGTTTCGATGTGAGAAGAAGGAAGAGAGGCAAGAGCTCAAGCTTGGGTATGCCTGAGGCACCCCAAGTAAATATTCAAGGAGACTCAAGCGTCTAAACTTGGGTATGCCCCGGAAGGCATCCCCTCTTTCTTCAACAAATATCGGTATGTTTTCGGATTCGTTTCATTCATGTGATATGTGCAAATCTTGGAGCGTCTTTTGCATTTAGTTTTAATTTTATTTTATGCACCATGATGGTATGAGATGGTCCTTGGTTGATTTATAGAACGCTCTTTGCACTTCACTTATATCTTTTGAGTATGGTTTCATAGAATGCTTCATGTGCTTCACTTATATCATTTGAAGCTTGGATTGTCTGTTTCTCTTTACATAGACAACCGTCATTTGTAGAATGCTCTTTTGCTTCACTTATATTTGTTAGAGCGTGGGAATATCTTTTTTAGAAAGAATTAAACTCTCTTGCTTCACTTATATCTATTTAGAGAGATGACAGGAACTGGTCATTCACATGGTTAGTCATAAAATCCTACATAGAACTTGTAGATCATTGAATATGATATGTTTGATTCCTTGCAGTACTTTTGTGATATAAAGATGGTGATATTAGTGTCATGCTAGTGGGTAGTTGTGGATTGCTTGTGTTGAAGTTTGTGATTCCCGTAGCACGCACGTATGGTGAACCGTTATGTGATGAATTCGGAGCATGATTTATTTATTGATTGTCTTCCTTATTAGTGGCGGTCCGGGACGAGCGATGGTCTTTTACTACCAATTTATCCCCCTAGGAGCATGTGCGTGGTACTTTGTTTCGATAACTAATAGATTTTTGCAATAAGTATGTGAGTTCTTTATGACTAATCTTGAGTCCATGGATTATACACACTCTCACCCTTCCATCATTGCTAGCCTCTTCGGTACCGCGCATTGCCCTTTCTCACCTATAGAGTTGGTGCAAACTTCGCCGGTGCATCCAAACCCCGTGATACGATACTCTCTGTCACACATAAGCCTCATTATACCTTCCTCAAAACAGCCACTATACCTACCTATCATGGCATTTCCATAGCCATTCCGATATATATTGCCATGCAACTTCCATCATCATCATATACACGACTTGAGCATTTATTGTCATATTGCTTTGCATGATCGTAAGATAGCTAGCATGATGTTTTCATGGCTTGTCTATTTTTTGATGTCATTGCTACGCTAGATCATTGCACATCCCGGTACACCGCCGGATGCATTCATATAGAGTCATATCTTTGTTCTAGATATCGAGTTGTGATATTGAGTTGGAAGTAAATAAAAGTGTGATGATCATCATTATTAGAGCATTGCCCCAATGAGGAAAGGATGATGGAGACTATGGTTCCCCCACAAGTCGGGATGAGACTCCGAACTTTATGAAAAATAAAAGAGGCCAAAGAAGCCCACCAAAAAATAAAAAATAAAAAATAAAAATAATAATTAAAAAAATGAGAGAAAAAGAGAGAAGGTGCAATGTTACTATCCTTTTACCACACTTGTGCTTCAGAGTAGCACCATGATCCTTCATATAGAGAGTCTCTTGAGTTATCACTTTCATTTACTAGTGGGAATTTTCATTATAGAACTTGGCTTGTATATTCCGATGATGGGCTTCCTCAAATGCCCGAGGTCTTCATGAGCAAGCAAGTTGGATGCACACCCACTTAGTGCATCCGTTGCATGGCAATCCCAACTCACTCACATTGATATCTATTAATGGGCATCTCCATAGCCCGTTGATACGCCTAGTTGATGTGAGACTTTCTCCTTTTTGTCTTCTTCACACAACCTCCACCATCATATATATTCCACCTATAGTGCTATGTCATGGCTCACGCTCATGTATTGCGTGAAAGTTGAAAAGGTTTGAGAACGTCAAAAGTATCAAACAATTGCTTGGCTTGTCATCGGGGTTGTGCATGATGTCGATGCTTTGTGTTGTGAAGATGGAGCTTAGCCGGAACGCCGCCGTGGCCATCATCATCACCGCAATCTTCACCAACAACTTCACCGCCATCATCACCAACTCTTCCCCCCTCTATGCAGCGGTGTAACCTCTCTCTTACCTGCTTTAATCTCTACTTAAACATGGTGCTAAATGCTATATATTATGTCCCAATGATGTATGGCTATCCTATGATGTTTGAGTAGATCCGTTTTGTCCTATGGGCTATTTGATTATCAAGATTGGTTTGAGTTGCATGTTTTATTATTGGTGTTGTCCTATGGTGCTCTATGTGTCGTGCAAGCGTGAGGGATTACCGTTATAGCGTTTGCAATATGTTCATGATTTGCTTATGGTGGGTGGCGTGAGTGACAGAAGCACAGACCCGAGTAAGTAGGTTGTTTGCGTATGGGATAAAGGGGACTTGATACTTTAATGCTATGATTGGGTTTTACCTTAATGATCTTTAGTAGTTGCGGATGCTTGCTAGAGTTCTAATCATAATTTCATATGATCCAAGTAGAGAAAGTATGTTAGCTTATGCCTCTCCCTCAAATAAAATTGCAATAATGATTACCGGTCTAGTTATCGATTGCCTAAGGGACAAATAACTTTCTCGTGACAACAAGGTCTCTACTAAAACTAGTTTAGTTGTGTCTTTATCTAAACAGCCCCTAGCTTTTATTTACTCGCTCTTTATCTTCTTGCAAACCTATCCAACAACACCTACAAAGTACTTCTAGTTTCATACTTGTTCTAGGTAAAGTGAACTTCAAGCGTGCGTAGAGTTGTATTGGTGGTCGATAGAACTTGAGGGAATATTTGTTCTACCTTTAGCTCCTCGTTGGGTTCGACACTCTTACTTATTAAAAACTGTTATGATCCCCTATACTTGTGGGTTATAAGATCCCACCATTCTCATCTCTCAACAGCTTGCTGTGTACGATAACATCAGCTACTCCTAGATCCTTCATCTCAAAAGAGCGGGATAAGAAATCCTTAACCTCCTTGATTAAATCAAGTTTTGTTCCAAAGATCAATATGTCGTCGACATACAAACAAAGAATAACTCCTTCACCCCCACCATGGCGATAGTACACACACTTGTCACCATCGTTTACTACAAAGCCGGCAGAAGTTAATGTTATTTCGAACTTCTCATGCCACTCCTTAGGAGCTTGTTTAAGGCCATATAAAGACTTTAATAACTTGCACACCTTTCCTTCCTAACCAGGTACTACAAAACCATCTGCATATCCATGTAAATTTCCTCCTTCAACTATCCATTGAGGAAAGCCGTCTTAACGTCCATTTGATGAACGAGAAGACCATGTGAGGCAACCAGTGATAGTAGCACCCGAATTGTGGCCAGTCTAGCCACGAGTGAGTAAGTATCAAAGAAGTCTTCACCTTCTTTCTGGTTGTTTTGGATGACCCGCGTGCAACCACGTACAAACGGTTGTTTTGGATGACCCGCGTGCAACCACGTACAAACGGTTGTTTTGGATGACCCGCGTGCAACCACGTACAAACAATTTGGTAAGATTTGCATCTTTCATATTGGGTATGTTGCCATTTGTCAAACTAGAAAGATTGACATTTGTTGACCCTACAAAAAAAATACACTTCCGTGATGATACGTGTTTGTCACAGTAGGTCACGTTTTCTGTCAAGCATGTACATCCATGACAAATTTATGACAGAATCAAGATAGTCATACCTGTGCTGTCGTAGAAGTGTTCCATGACATTACCAAAATTATCATCACGGAAGTGTCCACTTCGATGACGATAAATCGCGCGTCACACAAGTGCTTTCGTCAAGGGTGACCGGCACGTGGCATCCACCGTAACGAAATGCTGTTAAGCTATCGGGTCCGGTTTTGGATCCTATAACCCGTTAACAGCCCGACCAATGGGGATTTTCCACGTGTAAAATCATCATTGGCTGGAGGGAACACATGTCGGCTCACTGTTGGGACAGATGTCATCCACTCATTGGACCCAAAGCGCATATGATACATTGACACGTGGCACGGCCCAACAGAGGCCCATTCCTGTGAAAAGGTCGACCCGTTTGACTTGGTCAAAAGGTGGCGGGCCGGCCCATGACAAGCCTGTTAACGGCTTGTTCGCATATGGCCCATTTACAGCCTGCTAACCCAGGGCCCGTTTATGGCCTATCCGAACTAGGCCCAGTAGCGTCATCTGGGCCATCCAATATAATTCCAGCCCGTTTTAACTTCCGGTCCTTGTATGGCCCATGACGTCTTTCGGCCCATATGAGGCCCTTAGTATCCCTCGGCCCATTAACTGCCCGTGGTAAACCTGGCCCGTAATGAACAGTGTATCACTTTATACCCATTAACGGCCCATTATACCGTTGGGCCGTTTCCAGCCCATGTTATCTTTTGTCCTTCTCAGGGACCATTTATTCCTAGGCTCATTTCCAGCATTCGTTTACTTTCGGCCCGTTAGTGTCATTTTCTGCTTGTGGGCCAAATTCAGCCTGTGGTTATAGTCGGCCTGTTTGTGCCCGTTAATAGGTAGGGCCGTTTTCATAGCGTCATCAAATACGGCCGATTAACGATGGCCCATTATGGTCGGCCCATGAACGGACGATTTCAACTCTAGCCCATTTATGTCCATAATGTGGTCTGTTATTGGCCCATGTTTGGCCAACTGATCATATGGCCCGTAGAAGGCCCATTGATGATACGGCCCATAGAAGGCCCATTGTTTCTACGGCCCGTATAAGGCCCATTGTTTCTATGCCCCGTAGAGGGCCCATTGTTTCTACGGCCCTTAGAAGGCCCATTGTTTCTATGGCCCGTAGGAGGCCCATGTTAAGTATAGTAAATATCTAGCCCATGGTTAATGTGGCCTAGTTTTAAAAAATAGGCTATTGCGGCCACTAGCAAACCACGGAAAAAGAACTACACTGACTACAAGAAACCAAATAAACAAGACAATAAGGAAATAAATAAGCTGATCGATGTCTTTCAACTTGAAGTTGACACTCAAGAAGTCAAACTGATTCAGGCAGCGAGAGAGCTGGTGCCAGCAGTAGTAGCCAATAACTCGAACACTACATCAGGACATGACTTTGGGGTTGTCTCAATGTCTTCAATATAGTTTTTATCAGCTTTCTTGGAGACCAACAGGGATGTCTCACTATCTTTAACCTTATCTGCATTACTTCCTGTACCATTGCATAACGGGGTACTCTTCTCCAATATTTTATCCGCATTCTAAAAGAGAAACAAACAAACACATCACAGGTTTACAATGTAGTATATGAAACTCATTTTGGTAAACGAGTAGTAAGGTGGACAGGATAACAGCATGAAACAAACATATATCTATGTAGTATGGTCACTGTATGGTCTATGTCATTCTAGTTTATGTTGCCAAATCAAGATAGATACAGTTTGAATCATATCTATTTAAGACAAAGCAGCTTAGACAGAATATAAGTGTGGGAAACTACACAGCAATAACAACACATGTAAGGTGCATGGCATGAGAATATAACTGTTTATTCAATTGAAACTGAAATCAGCATAGAGCAAGTTACAACAGCAAACACGTTAAAGAAACAGGTTTAAAACATACCAATTGCGCCATTGGAGTTTCAATTGCATCCTTCAAATTTGAAATTAGTTCGTATGAGTAAATACAATGATGCAAGAGTAAAGTAGTATGAACCATAGCTACGGAACCTGACCTGAGAACAATTATTCTTCTGCTTTAAGCATTGACTTGGGGTTCGGGGTGGTGGTCCACGTGCTTTGGATGCAGTTGCCTTACTAACTGCTCGTGTTGGGGTGCTCTATGGTGGAGACGGTGTCGTGTCAACGGGAACTGGGTTACTATCTGCTGGGGTTGGGGTTAGAAGAGGTGTAGCTGGTTACCTATCCAACTGGGTAGGGGTACAATCTGCGTGAGTCTGGGTTATGTGTGGTGGGGCTGGTTCTTGGGCAAGTACAACCGTGGTTCTATCTCCATCGACAGGTAGCACGATCATTTCTGAAGACCGTGTTTTTACTCCCACAGATACTGCCATCACCCCCTCCAATTGAAATGGCTGATAAACAAGAAAAGTAATTGAATGTACAGACATTGTAAGATAGACAGGTGCAATGGATAGTAGGGAACAAAACAGGGCATGAAATAATTCAAATTTATGTTGTCTAACCAAACAGAATAGCAGGACATAATTTCACATATATGATGGCTAATTAAACAGGATAGGATGACACAATTTCACATGTATGATGGCTAACTAAACAGGATAGAATGACATACTTCAAAATATGATGACTATGTAAACAGGATGACATGATATAACTATATGATGTGTCTATTAAAGTGGTTGGCATGCCATACATCACAAACATGTTGTCGATGGAAACATGATGGCATGATATAATTCACGGATAGAATGACATAATTCAAAATATGATGACTATGTGAACAGGATGAGATGATATAACTATATTATGTCTTTAGAAAATGGGTTGGCATGCCATAATTCAGATACATGTTGTCTATGTAAACATCATGGCATGATATAATTCAAATATGTGATTTATATACTAAGGAAGTGAGCAGAGGGCAATCACATATATGATGTGTCAACTAAGGAGATGGCATTCAATAACGTGTATATGATGTAAAAACTAAGCATTGCAATACAACATATGCATGATATGAGTTATATAACCCTGCCAAGTTTGAGCATACACCTCAGGGGGATAATAGGACTGGTCATCTGCATCTGAATCCTCCTCTGAAGAGCTATCTGTAACCAGCAATATATCTGCTTCACCAGGTAGCATTGTCTGCTCTGAAGACCTTGTTTTCTCTCCAGATTTCTCCATCACCAATTCAAATGGCTGATGCACAGGAAGAGCAGTTGAATATACAAACATTGTCGACAAAAGCAATGAGAAATACAAAAAAGGGACGACTTGATATAATTCACATATATGACGCTTGGCTAAACAGCATGCCATTGCATAATTCACATATATAATGCCTTGCAACAAGGTATCATTGCACATTTCACATATATAATGTCTTTGTCAGATTTCGGGTTCCGGCAGACCCTTGAGGTTTGAACACTGGGGTGCGCGTGGAGATTACGCCTTCTACCTACCTGCACCCCTCCGCCTCGCTAAGATCTAAGCTATGGAAAACACAGCACAAGAGATACAGGGTTTATACTGGTTTAGGCCACCGTTGTGGTGTAATACCCTACTCCAGTGTGGTGTGGTGGATTGCCTCTTGGGCTGATGATGATGAACAATACAAGGGAGAACAGCCTCGCGAGGGTCTACTCTTGGCCGGGGCGATGAACTGCTAGGAGGAGTTCAGTCACCCTTCTCTCTCTCTCTGATCTGATTGCCGATCGATCTCTCTTCAGTTCAGTTGCTACCTACTATCTTGTCTCTGATCCCCGCTCTCCCTGGGGGTGGCTAGTCCTATTTATAGGCAAAGGCCCTGTGCCTCTTCCCAAATATTGAGCGGGAAGGGCGCCAACTATTGGCCATTTTGAAGGGGAACATATGGCACACTTATCCTGACTAAAGTTGGTCCTCGCCTGCCAAAGGCTCTGGTGGTGACGCTGGCTTGGGCTCCACAATGACTTCTTCCTTGTCACGGGGCTGGTCTTGGTCTCGTTGCACCGAAATGGGTGCCTTTGCTTGATACTCTTGCCTGCGCTTGCTCCCTTTGCACCAAAGAGGAAAGGGAGGACACTGCGCGGGCTGGCAACCGCCTGGCGCCCTTGGTCGTCATGGCTTGCATCACGGGCACCTCGTGAGGTACCCCGCCTTGATCTCTCCGCCTCCTCGTGAGCCAGCCCGATGAGGCCGTGCCTGAGGAAGCTCTGTGTCGTCCGCCCCGCAAGGCTCGGCCCCTGGCGAGGGTCTTGGGTCTGTGTTGATGAAGATGGGCCGTGCTGGGCCCCGTTTTGAGCCACGCCGCAGGCCGCAGGTAGGCAAGTCTGGGGACCCCTTCCCAGAACGCCGACAGTAGCCCCCAGGCCCAAGGCGCGCCCGGACTTGGCTGTGCAGCAAGGCGAAAGGGCAAGGGCGAAGCGCCGCGGGCCCTAACAGCCTGCAGCCTTGGCCGTCGCGTGGTGGTTGATTGGACGTGGGCGTCTCCGCTTCCCCACGACGCCTTGGCAACTGCGCGGATTGGACAAGTCCCTGCATGCAAAGCGGGTTATGATTACCTGCGATCGTGGAGGCCGACGGTTGGCCTTCGCCGGCCATAAGTACGGAACGGCACGCGCCCTTCTAGTCCATCTCTTCTTGCTTCTCCTTCTTCCCGGTCCTTGCTCCGTCTTGCTCCAATGGCTCTGATCCGTCGGTTCTCGACGGCAGAGAAGGGAAAGGCTCCTCGAGAGGAGCCAGACCCGCTCCCGCCGAAGAAACGGCTTGCCCTCCGCCGCCGGGACGAGGGGGCCCATCAGGTGGTGTTGAGGCCCTGGGGCGAGCGGGCGCCATCGGGGTTTCCGCTTCCTTTGTACGCCCACATCGAGGGCACTAAAGGAGTCGACACTGATCGCCTCGGGCGGCGCCGGTGCCGGCGCCGGCGGGTCACGAAGGTGTGGGTCGTCCCCCCTGGGGTCGACACCGAGGGCTCCTCCCGAGAGTTCGTGCTCCACGCCTCCTTGCGTCCTCAGTCTTGGATTCGCCTCCCTCCCTTCTTCGCCTCCGTCGTCCCGTAGGGAGAACTCCTGGAGCTTTGGCTGCAGCACGCCGGCTGCAGCACCCTCGCAACCGAGGCAGAAGTCGCGGTCGTTGCCCCGGTCGAGGTCTTCTTGACCCGAGGCTGGGGCGAAATTGCCCGGGTCTGCAGGACAAGAGGCGCCTTCGTGATCCACTTGGAGTACGATGGTGCCTCAGTGATGTTCTTCAAGGTTTTGATGCAAACAGGCGTCAGCTAGAGTGCTGCCTCGGGAGGGGTGGTCGGGACCCTGCTACGGCGAGGACTGGGCCCATCGACCTCTCCCTTGGCGGCTCCTCAGGCGGTGGAGCCGTCGGAGGGTCCAGCGACTCCGGCGAGATCTTCGTGACTCCGGAGACGAGCAACGACAGCTACGAGCCATCGAGCCGGCGCTGCTCCTGGAGCAGGGCGGGCTCGTCAGGCCGTCACCGACTCTGATCTGGATGGGGTTGGCGCCGATGCTTGACAGCCCACTTTTGATGATGGCATATTTTGCAGGAGCGCGTGTAGTTAGCGTCCCTTTAGGTTCTGTTCCCTACAAGGAATCAAAGACGCATCCCATGGGAGCTTGTAAGGTTCCCGTGATCCTGTTTGTTAATATAGCCCTTGTCGTAAAATTGTGCAAGTTGCTCGTTCCGTCTTAGCTCAGATCTCCCTTTCGAACCTCACGAGGGCTTGATGCTCTGCGCCGACAGGTCCCAGTCCCAAGGCGGCTTCAGCCGTCGCTGGTATGTTAGGTCGCGATGCCATGGTCAAGGCCAGGAGGTGAGCGACCCGGGGTCCGGTAAGAGCCCCCGAGTCGTGATGCTCAGGAGGTCCCATTGGCGCTCAAGCAGTTGTCGTTCGGTGAGAAAGGGGAGCGGCGTCGCTAACACGGGATTGCATTAGGTGTGGGGACAGTGCCACGGTAGCTGATGCTTTCGGGTGGTGACTTATCTCGAGAATCAGAGACCGCTCCCTGGTGTGTCACCGGGTCCGTGCGTCAGTTGGCGTGAGGTTGCTTGGTGAGGTCCTCGCGTAACTCTCCCCTCTCACCTTTGCTCTCCTTTCTGCTCTACGTCCTCGGGTCCCGGACCTCGAGCTGGTCTCAGCCGTCGCTGGTATGCCAGGTCGCGATGCCATGGACAAGGCCAGAGGGTGAGGGCTGGAGAGCCAGTAAGAGCCCTGAGTTGCGATGCTCAGGCACCCCCCCTTTAACGTGCAAGCGGTTCGCACGGATGAGAGCGATGGAGACACCGCAAGGGCCTCCCCTCACACAGCACTTTTGGGAGAACCTGTAGACCTATCATAGAAAGAACGAGGGGTTGTCGTGACAATTGACAGTTAGCCGTTGGTTACTTCTGAGGGGCGATGAGGCACTGAAGGCTTGACGAGGTGGCGCCTTGCGGGGCTGCCGCGGCCAGAGCTCAGCCAATCAGGTTTTTCGGCTTTGCAGGGGCGGACCCGTTCGCAAGCACCGTGCCGTTTTGGGAGCATCTCCGTCAGTTGGCGTCAGTTGAGCAGGCAACTAGATCAAAACACATTAGCCGCGAAGGGGTGGATTCATTCAAATAGACGCTGGGAAGGTAGTCATCGCTGGGTCAGGCCCGAGCGACTTGGGGATGATGCAGCCCGAGGGGCGCCCCCAACAAGGCAAGCTAACGACATGAAATGAAAGGGATACGAGCCGCAGGGACGGACCCATGCGGCCTGGGAGTGATGCAGCCCTAGGGGGCGCTCCTAGCTGGAAATGAAACTTGAAAGATGTGACCTGATGATGTTGAGGACGAACGAGTGTTGGTGTAGCAGACTCGGTGGGCTGCGAAAGCCGATCCTCACGAGCCCCCAGGCCCAAGGGCCTCAGGAGGCTCCGGAGGCGCTGGCTGCTCCACGCGGACCATCTCCATCTCCGCCAAGGCTACAGAACGCCTGGCCTCTTGAGCCTCCATGATGCCCCTCATGAGGCGCTGGTACGTGGCAGCCGCGTTCGGCAAGCCGTAAGGCATGCGAACGTAGCTGTGGGGTGGACCTTCGCAGCGCCCCACTCGCGAGGGCCAGAGGCACTCCAGAGAGGCGACTCGATTGAGCCCTGGTATGTCGATGCAGACGCGCAGCCCACCATCCTCGCCTGGGTGGGGAGCCAGAACTGGTAAGCGACGGCCGCCCCTCATGGTTCTTGACTCTTTTAGCTCCTGAATGGCCTTGCTGACGAACTCCTGTGGGTCTGACCCTTATGGCTTCACTCCTTCTTGAGGGAAACGTGCTTCGAAACACGCCTCCATGTGGTGCCCAAGCGCCTCCCTCGTGACCCTGGCCAGGTCGGTGGCCCTCCAGGGGAGAGCCCCCAACCCTGCCTGAGGAGGGCGTCGGGCGTGCTTTCCTATGCGATGGAAGGAGGATCCCCCTGGGCAGGCGCGGGCCTTGAGGGGCCTGCCTCCCGTGGGGCCAAGCTGGACGATGTCTTCTTCTTCTTGGGGGTGGTCTCGGGAAGCCTCCTACTTTCGCGATCCGGGTCTTCCAGTGATGCCGCCTGAAAGGCTCATTCCAGGGAACACACTGCATCCTTCTCTTCACAGGGCACCGTGATGACTCCGCAACTTCCTGGCATCTTGAGGACGTTGTAGCCATGGTGAGTTACGGCCATGAACTTGGCCAGCGCTGGGTATCCATGGATGGCGTTGTACGGCAGGCGAATGTGAGCGACGTCGAAGTCGATGAGCTCGGTGCGGTAGTTGTCGCGTGTCCCGAAGGTGACTGGGAGGCGGACCTGCCCAATTGGGACCGTGGAGCCGTCGGTGACCCCGGAGGAAGGCTTGGTTGGCTGAAGCTGGTTGTAGGGTACTTGGAGATTGTTGAATGTTTCCATGGACAGGACGTTGAGCCCTGCCCCGCCGTCGATGAGGGTCCTGGTGACCAGCACGTTGCTGATAATTGGGGAGCAAAGCATCGGGAGGACTCCGGCTGTGGCTGCACACTTAAGTTGATCCGTTGAGCTGAACGTGATGGTGCACGCGGACCACCTGAGAGGGTGCGTGGCTTCGAGGTTGGGGAGGACTGCATTTACTTCACGGGCGAACTGCTTGAAGATGCGCTGAGAGGCTGGGGCTTGCGCTCCGCCCAGGATGCAGGCGATCGCGCGCGGCTCCTGGAAGCCCCCAGCCCCCTCGTCCTGATGGCGGTCCTCGTTTCTCCTTGGCTGCGGCAGCAGTGGAGGGAGGCCTTAGTTTCCTTGCGGGCGGTCCTCACGAGGTTGATCCCTCCAGCCTCCCTCGCTAGGCGGGTCTTGCCAGCGGTCCTCGCGAGGTCGATCGCGCCACCCTTGGCGCGGGCCGTGGTCTTCCCAGCATCCTGCGTTCCTTCCTCCTCCTCGACCGTAGCCCCGATCACCGCGGTCGGGACGACGGCCGATCCTTCCTTCTCGCACGGCTCGGAGCTCTTGGCATTCGTTGGTGTTGTGGGTGTGGAGGTCATGGTACACACAGTACCGACTGCCCTTGGAAGTCTCTGGCTGGTCTCTGCCCCGCTTGGTGTCTGGTTCTGCCACGAGCACGGCAGCCCCCTTGCGCTTCACATCCTTGGCCTTGAGCTTCTTCTCTTCTGGGTTCGCGGCTGGCAGCTCGAGGAGGGGGAGACGCCTTTCCTCAGCCCTGGCGCACTTGGTCGCCAAGTTGAACAGCTCCAATGAAGTGCAAAGGTCTTCATGGATCGCCAGCTCCTCCTTGATCTTGACGTCACGCACGCCGTCAGAGAAGGCTGAGATGATGGCCTCCTCGGTCACCTTGGGAATCTTGAGGTGTGCGTTGTTGAAGCGATGGATGTATTTCTGAAGGGTCTCTCCGGGTTGTTGCTTGATGCGGCGCATGTCGCTCACGGCGGGTGGCCGGTCACGAGTACCTTGGAAGTTGGCGATGAAGCGGGTGCGCATCTCGTCCTAGGAGGAGATCGTGCCCGGAGCCAGGTTGAGGAGACAGGTGCGGGCCCCGTCCTTAAGCGCCATGGGGAACCAGTTCTCCATGACCTTCTCGTCTCCATTGGCAGCTTCGATGCCCAGCTCATAGAGCTAGAGGAACTCTGCAGGGTCGGACGTGCCATCGTAACGAGGAGGCAGGTCTGGCTTGAACTTTCCCGGCCACGTGACGATGCATAGTTCGGTGGTGAAGGCACGGCAGCCTGCCGTGGCCACGGGAGGCCTTGGGTGGCGGAGAGCTTGGTCTTGCAGGTCCCCACGCGCTGCAGCTGGGAGTAGCACGGGGTCTTGATGTGCGGGAGCAGGAGCATAGTCGCGACGTGCTGGAGCATGGAGCGCCCAGGCAGCTTCTTGCGGGCGAGGGACTTCTTGGCAGCTCTGCTCTTGCCGCACTGGCGCCTGACGGAGCGGGTTCCTCCCAGGGGCCATGCGCCTTGGAGCTGGGGCGCCTTCTTCAGGAGGAGGCGGCTGGGGCGCCCCCAGAGCTTCGTCACCCGCGCAGGGCGGGGTGCGGTGCAGTGGAAAGGATGGCGCAGGAGAACCACCCGCGGCGCGAACAAGCTCGGCGACGCGGTCGAGCCACTCTTCGTAGACGTCGTCGACGGGACGGTAGCGCAGGAGCTCGTTCGCCGCGATGAGCGCAGCTCGAGCATCCATGGGTGCGCGGAGCGCACGGGACGAAGAACCAGCTAGGGTGAGCGAGGGAGTGGTGGTGCGGCCGTCTTGCTGCACGGACAGATGCTGAGACGATGCTTGCTGCTCGTTCCCCGCCGGGCCGGTGGCGGCATTGACGACAGGTGACGGGGAACGGCGAGGACGCCCGCCGACGGGAGCCGTCTGGGCGACGGGGGAAGCGAGAGCGGCTCGGGGCTCGACGCGGGCCCGACGAGCGTCAGACATGGACGCGATGGTCGGACAAGAACTAGGCGGTGGAAGACAAATTCCGGCGCACCCCTACCTGGCGCGCCAAGTGTCGGATTTCGGGTTCCGGCAGACCCTTGAGCTTCGAACACTGGGGTGCACGCGGAGATTACACCTTCTACCTACCTGCACCCCTCCACCTTGCTAAGATCTAAGCTATCGAAAACACAGCACAAGAGACACAGGGTTTATACTGGTTCGGGCCACCGTTGTGGTGTAATACCCTACTCCAGTGTGGTGTGGTGGATTGCCTCTTGGGCTGATGATGATGAACAATACAAGGGAGAACAGCCTCGCGAGGGTCTACTCTTGGCCGGGGCGATGAACTGCTAGGAGGAGTTCAGTCACCCTTCTCTCTCTCTCTGATCTGATTGATGATCGATCTCTCTTCAGTTCAGTTGCTACCTGCTATCTTGTCTCTGATCCCGGCTCTCCTTGGGGGTGGCTAGTCCTATTTATAGGCAAAGGCCCTGGGCCCCTTCCCAAATATTGAGCGGGAAGGGCGCCAACAATTGGCCATTTTGAAGGGGTACATATGGCACACTTATCCTGACTAAAGTTGGTCCTCGCCTGCCAAAGGCTCTGGTGGTGACACTGGCTTGGGCTCCACAATGACTTCTTCCTTGTCGCGGGGCTGGTCTTGGTCTCGTTGCATGGAAATGGGTGCCTTTGCTTGATACTCCCGCCTGCGCTTGCTCCCTTTGCACCAAAGAGGAAAGGGAGGACACTGCGCGGGCTGGCGCCCGCCTGGCGCCCTTGGTCGTCATGGCTTGCGTCACGGGCACCTCGTGAGGTACACCGCCTTGATCTCTCCGGCTCCTCGTGAGCCAGCCCGATGAGGCCGTGCCTGAGGAAGCTCCGTGTCGTCCGCCCCGCGAGGCTCGGCCCTTCGCAAGGGTCTTGGGTCTGTGTTGATGAAGATGGGCCGTGCTGGGCCCCCTTTTGAGCCACGCCGCAGGCCGCAGGCAGGCAAGTCTGGGGACCCCCGTTCCCAGAACGCCGACAGTCTTGCAACAAGATGGCATTGCATAATTCACATATATGGTAATTAGACACTAAAAAGGTGGCATTCACACAAAGCATGTCTAAACTAAGCAAATGACATAGCAATGCATGATACCATACGCACAATATGAGCATCATAACCCTGCCAAGTTAGAGCATGCACCTTGGGGCGGGGGGGGGGGTGAATAGGACTCTCTGAATCCTCCTCTGAGGAGCTATCTGTAACCAGTAAGACATGCGCTTTGTCAGATAGCATTGTCTGCTCTGAAGACCTTGTTTCCACTCCAGATTTTTCCATGACCGTGTCGAATGGCTGATGCACAGGAAGAGTAACTGAATGTACTAAAATTGTTCACAAAATTAACACGTAATAAAAAAATGATGTCATGACATAATTCACATATAAGATGACTGGCTAACCAGGGTGGCATTGCAAAATTCAGATATATGATGCCTCGCTAAACAAGATGGCATTGGATGATTCACATATACGATAAAGAAACTAAACAGATGGCATTGACACAAAGCATGTCTAGACTAAGCAGATGACGTCTTTGATGTATACAGTAAGCAATGCAAGGCACCATATGCATGATATTACCAACATCAGCATGCCAAGTTAGAGAGAAGACCTCATGGGGTAAATAGGAGTGGTCTTCTGCTTCTGAGTCCCCCTCAGAACAGTTATCTTCCTCTTGATTATGATCTGAAATGGGTGGAGGGGGGCTGCCTTTGCGCCCACCATGGACCGACGTCTGCATGAAATTTTATTGCCACGCAAGGCTCGTCTCTTTTGCTCTACATGTTCAGTTCCATTGTGTACAATAACTGACATGCATAGGAATAAAACATGGTGAGATTATGTAAGGAGTGCATGCACAAATCCAGAGTGATGGTTGCAAACTGTGGATAGACCCAAAACAAATGATAGCAGGCAGATAATAGCTTTAGTTAAAAAATACAGATAATGGCTCCTTTAATGTTTGTTTGCACCCAACATGAAACTCATAGTAGACACCCGAGATTAACCAGATAGTAGATAGATAGTATTGATTGCTGCCCCAATATGTACCCCACAACCATTTAGAAACTCAAGTTTCGACATAAGTTTGGACCTGAGTCGGAGTCTAATAGGTGAACACGACGATAAAGTTGCAGGTCATCATAACGTAAGCAGACACGGAAGAGTGCGACCTCTCTTGCGGACCCGTGTAGTCCTCAAGGTCATGTGCTCAGTTGACGATGGTAATGCAGTTGTCGTGGCTGCCGGAGGCGGGGAAGAAGATCTGATGCAGCAAAAGACACTCTGGAGAGCGGATCCCTGCTGTGGTGAACCCTTCCATCATTGGAGCAGCTGACCTGGGGTGGAACACAGTACCGCAGGAGCAGGACAAACCACACAAGGTTTTCTTTGACACATATCTGTAACAGAAGTAATTGTGTAAGGGCTTGTTTGAATTTGAGGATTCTAACAATGCAGGGATAGGAAATAGACATGAATAGGATAGGAATGCACGTGCAAAATAGATAATTTAAACACACAGGATTTGTGCCAATCTGGGTGTTTAGTTCACAAGAATTGGAAGATCACAGGATGTAAAGAAGCATGGTGAGATTAAGTCAAACCACAAGAAGTGTACAACCTCTTTGGCGAAGCCATCTCGATCTCAGTGTGATTGGGTTGGCTAGTGAGGATACTCCCGCTAACTTGGCTGTCGAATAGGGGAAGAAGATCTTAGGCGTCTGGAGATGGAGCCCGAGGTACTGCTCCGCTGTGATGGAGGGTTTCATCGTTGGAGCAGCTCCGGTGAGTTGTACGACGCCGAGGTTGAAGCAGGACAAGAGAGACAACATTAACATGAGTGGAATTCTAATAGCATCTCCAATAGATGACGTAAAATACATAATCACAAAGTGCTAGATGTATACATCGGCCGCTCATCTCTGAACTTAACTGTCAAAACTGAATTTAACTATCGAAACTGAACTTAACTGTCGAAACTGAATTTTGTTGTCGATACTGAATTTTACCGTTGAAACTGAACGCACTAGAGGTGAGGCTACAAGTCAGTCGACTGACTTTTTCATCTCTGGTTAGTCGATTTTGCAGCCATTGGATACGAAATTAAGGGCCTGGAGTTCATCTTCAACCTCCACCCCCCTGAGCCGCCAGCCACCACTGGCCAAACAGCCGCCCCCGCCGCCCGCGGCCGGTGGTGCGCCGCCCTGCCCGCCCCGAAAACACTCCCCACCGCCGGTCTGCCGCCGCCCCGGCCATCCCTGTAGGCCCCCCAGTACCGAGCTTTTTCTCCGGCGATCCCCACGCCACCGCCCCACCACCACCGGCGACCACCGCCCCCACCCCGAACCCTAAGATAAATAGTGGGGTACCTCTTCAGCGAGCCCCCCTCCCCTCTATAGCTCGTTCTTCCTTAACTCCGGCGAGCCCCCCACCCCCTGAAAATCGACTGACCCAAAAGTTGATTCAGTCGACTGAAGTGTAGCAAAATCGGAGCAGCATCGCAAGCAAGAGCAAGTGCGAGAGCAGCAGCGCGATCAAGAGCAAGAGCAAGAGCAGACCAAGCAGGGGACCGAGAGAAAGAGCAGAATAGCAGCATGAGCGAGAGCTAAAGCAGCAGCTCCTACTGATGTGGACGTCCCCACCGAGGGAGCAACGCCATGGAGGAAGTGGCCAGCGACGCCGCCGTGGATGGAGCCGCGCCGTGTCGGCTCGGGGCCGAGCGCCGGCATTACCGTGAGATCGAATCAAGAATAAAATGCGGCGATTAGTGTACAACCTCTTTGGTGATGCCGATTAGGCTGCAGCTTCATACGAGGAAATGGTAACGATGATGCTCTTCCGGTGGTGCAGGTGAAGACAGCGGTGTGGGAATGGAGGTTGCGCGAATGATAAGTTAATGGTGTCCAACACAACACACCCCTCAAATAAAACTAAGCACCCTGAAATTCTTTGACAACTAAACTGCTGGCTATATGATGTTGTCCATATATATTGTACGTATATAATGTCAAGAAACGAGTGGTAGTACTATACCAACTAAAAGATGAAATGTATGAAATATAACGAGAAGAAACATAACATAGTTCGGCTGGGGGCCCAGCACAACACACCCCTCAAATAAAACTAAGCACACCAGAAATTAAACTAAGCAACTAATCCGGTAGACACTGCATTAGAACCATCATGAGCAACGACACTGCCACCTTACTCGGAGTCCTCGTCCACGTCCTCGACTTCGTCCTTGTCCCTCTTCCTCTTGGGCGATACTTCTTTGCTTGAACCACACACTTGGCTCTTGCTCTTCATCCAACCCTTGTAGATATTGAAACAAAGGTAGCCATCCATTGCAGCATAGTGGATGTGGTCTATATCTAGTACATTCCACTGCCATGCATGATGATGAAACGTGTACGGAGGTTTCTCTAGTTTACCGTACGAAGGATGAACCATGGCTCCTGCCAGGGTCAGCATTGAAGGATGATCAAGGGAGGGCACCAGCCCTTCCTTCTGGAGGTCGAAGGGGTTGCCTACAACGAGGCCTATCCGACCCAGGATTTCCTTGTCGTTCCTAAATTCTACAGTAACGAATTTGACTCGGCCGCCCTTGAGGAAGTTCTTAAATTCCTTGCACTCAACGTCGGCATGGCATATGTGGTAGACCAAGCATAAGTCATGCACGCAAACCTAGATCACAGCGGGCTTCTTCTTCTCTGCCTCCTTTAGTTTCTTCTCGCTTCCCAAGACTATGGTGTACTCAACATCTAGCCCAGCGACCCACTCATCATTTGAGTTTTCGAACATGCGTTTGAAGCGAGCAAGGCATTCTTTCACCGTTGCGGAAGAACGGGTGTAGATGACGTCGAACTCATCACTAGTGATGGTTCTAACCTTGTACTCACCGCCGATCATGGAGATTTGGGACGCCATGGATTTGGGAGGAGGGTTAGGATTAGTGGAACTGTCGTAATGTGAAAGGACGGGACGACTAGGAGCGGTTTATCGATTGTAAAAATATTGAGTGGGGGGCGTGTGCGAATGGCAGGGTAGTGGCTTGCCTGGTGGATAAATGGATTCATGCACAGTACTATGGGGGCCCAATTATATGTCATGTCTACTCGACGCCCAATTAAATGTCTTTCCATGTCATGTCAATTGTCGGCAAAATTACAGGTGATATGAAGCTTTCCATTCTCCCATGATACGGGCTTCTGAGAGCCCTTGGATCTTGATCGGATGGTTCCATGGCGTGATTCTAGACCTGTGGGTGAA
This sequence comes from Aegilops umbellulata, assembly GCA_032464435.1. Classification (NCBI taxonomy): domain Eukaryota; kingdom Viridiplantae; phylum Streptophyta; class Magnoliopsida; order Poales; family Poaceae; genus Aegilops; species Aegilops umbellulata. The sequence goes on from CP136059.1 coordinate 7,262,934, forward strand.
TATCCTATCCTGGAGGGTTATTCTGCAAATTTTCAGCAACTTAGCATGCGACCGTTCGATCTCAGATCCAAGGGCTGCCAGCAGCCCGTATCATGGTCGCTGATAACCCACAAGTATAGGGGATCGCAACAGTTTTCGAGGGTAGAGTATTCAACCCAAATTTATTGATTCGACACAAGGGGAGCCAAAGAATATTCACAAGTATTAGCTGTTGAGTTGTCAATTCAACCACACCTGGATAACTTAATATCTGCAGCAACGTACTTAGTAGCAAAGTAGTATGATAGTAACGGTAACAGTAGAAAAAGTAATTGAGGGAGTCCTGGATTAGGGGGTGTCCGGATGGCCGGACTATACCTTTAGCCAGACTCCTAGACTCTGAAGATACAAGATTGAAGACTTCGTCCCGTGTCCGGAAGGGACTTTCCTTGGCGTGGAAGGCAAGCTTGGCGATGTGGATATTTAGATCTCCTACCATTGTAAGCGATTTTGTGTAACCCTAACCCTTTCCGCTGTCTATATGAACCGGAGGGCTTTAGTTCGTAGGACAACAGAAAACAATCATACCATAGGCTAGCTTCTAGGGTTTAGCCTCCTTGAGCTCGTGGTAGATCTACACTTGTACTACCCATATCATCAATATTAATCAAGCAGGACGTAGGGTTTTACCTCCATCAAGAGGGCCCGAACATGGGTAAAACATCGTGTCCCTTGTCTCCTATTACCATCCGCCTGGACGCACAATTCGGGACCCCCTACCCGAGATCCGCTGGTTTTGACATCGACATTGGTGCTTTCATTGAGAGTTCCTCTGTGTCGTCGCTTTTAGGCCCGATGGCTCCTCCGATCATCAATAGCGATGCAGTCCAAGGTGAGACTTTTCTCCCCGGACAGATCTTCGTCTTCGGCGGCTTCGCACTGCGGGCCAATTCGCTTGGCCATCTAGAGCAGATCGAAAGCTACGCCCCTGGCCATCAGGTCAGATTTGGAAGTTTAAACTACACTGCTGACGTCCGCGGGGACTTGATCTTCGACGGATTCGAACCACGGCCGAGCGCGCTGCACTGTCACGATGGGCATGATCTAGCTCTGCCGCCGAACACTGCCCTGGAGGCCGCGCACGCATCGGTTCCAACCCTTGATTTGGAACCAACTGCGTCGATCGAGGACGAGTGGTTGGACGCCGCCTCGGGGGCTGCGATCCCAACGGCGATCGAGCCGAACACCAGCCCCGCACTCCGCAAGGCCCGTGACTCCGTGGGGCCAGACTCCTCTCCGGACTCCAAGCCCTCCGCGCCCCTGCCGGTCGAATCCGATTGGGCGCCGATCATGAAGTTTACCGCCGCGGACATCTTTCAGCACTCGCCCTTTGGCGATATTCTGAAGTCATTAAAGTCTCTCTCTTTATCAGGAGAGCCCTGGCCGAACTGCGGTCAGCAAGGTTGGGATACGGAGGACGAAGAAATTCAAAGCCCACCCACCACCCACTTTGTAGCCACTGTCGATGATTTAACCGACATGCTCGACTTCGACTCCGAAGACATCGACGGTATGGACGCCGATGTAGGAGACGACCAAGAACCAGCACCTCTAGGGCACTGGAAAGACACCTCGTCGTATGACATATACATGGTGGATACCCCAAAAGAAGGAGATGGCGATGGAACAGCGGGGGATGACCCCTCCAAGAAACAGCCTAAGCGCCGGCGTCAGCGGCGCCGCTCTAAATCTCGCCAAAGCAAAAATGGTGATTCCGGCACAGGAGATAGTAATACTTCGGATAGCGCCGAAGAACACCCCCTCCAGCAACATTCAGCGCAGAAGGATGGAGAAGCCAGCCCTCATGAGAGAGCGGCAAACAGAGAGGTCGAGGATGATAATTATATGCCTCCCTCCAAAGACGAGGCAAGCCTCGACGACGACGAATTCGTCGTGCCAGAGGATCTCGTCGAACAAGAGCGTTTTAGACGCAGACTTATGGCCACGACAAGCAGCCTCAAGAAAAAACAGCAACAGCTTAGAGCAGATCAAGATTTGCTAGCCGACAGATGGACTGAAGTCCTTGCAGCCGAAGAGTATGAACTCGAACGCCCCTCCAAGAGCTACCCAAAGCGCAGGCTGCTACCCCGATTAGACGAGGAAGCACCTAAACCTACATCACCAGCGCATGATACGACCGATCGGCCACCTCGTGGCCATGACAGAGAGGCCTCACGGCCCTCCACTCAAGCCGCACCCCGGCGCCGTTCAAAACATTTTAAGGCACGGGAAAATGCGCCAGACCTGTGAGACATATTGTAGAACAAGGCAAAGCAAACAAGATCGATTTATGGATCGCGCAGATGCCCCACGACACGTGACGGTGATCGTCACTCCGGATATAATAAATCCGGCCGGGCCGAACACAATAGACAAAGCTCATTTGAGCTGCGTCGTGATATAGCCCAATACAGAGGCGCCGCACACCCCCTATGCTTCACAGATGAAGTAATGGATCATCAAATCCCAGAGGGTTTCAAACCCGTGAACATCGAATCATACGATGGCACAACAGATCATGCGGTATGGATCGAGGATTATCTCCTTCATATCCACTGAAGGAAATATGCCCTAGAGGCAATAATAAAGTTATTATTTATTTCCTTATATCATGATAAATGTTTATTATTCATGCTAGAATTGTATTAACTGGAAACATAATACATGTGTGAATACATAGACAAACAGAGTGTCACTAGTATGCCTCTACTTGACTAGCTCATTAATCAAAGATGGTTATGTTTCCTAGCCATGAACAAAGAGTTGTTATTTGATTAACGAGATCACATCATTAGTTGAATGATCTGATTGACATGACCCATTCCATTAGCATAGCACCCGATCGTTTAGTATGTTGCTATTGCTTTTATCCATGACTTATACATGTTCCTTTAACTATGAGATTATGCAACTCCCGTTTACCATAGGAACACTTTGTGTGCTACCAAACGTCACAACGTAACTGGGTGATTATAAAGGTGCTCTACAGGTGTCTCCGAAGGTACATATTGAGTTGGCGTATTTCGAGATTAGGATTTGTCACTCCGTTTGTCGGAGAGGTATCTCAGGGCCTTCTCGGTAATGCACATCACATAAAGCTTTGCAAGCATTGCAACCAATGAGTTAGTTGCGAGATGATGTATTACAGAACGAGTAAAGAGACTTGCCGGTAACGAGATTGAACTAGGTATTGGATACCGACGATCGAATCTCGGGCAAGTAACATACCGATGACAAAGGGAACAACGTATGTTGTTATGCGGTCTGACCGATAAAGATCTTCGTAGAATATGTAGGAGCCAATATGGGCATCCAGGTCCCGCTATTGGTTATTGACCGGAGACGTGTCTCGGTCATGTCTACATTGTTCTCGAACCGTAGGGTCCGCACGCTTAACGTTACGATGACAGTTATTATGAGTTTATGCATTTTGATGTACCGAAGGAGTTCGGAGTCCCGGATGTGATCACGGACATGACGAGGAGTCTCGAAATGGTCGAGACATAAAGAATGATATATTGGAAGCCTATGTTTGGACGTCGGATGCATTCCAGGTGAAATCAGGATTTTACCGGAATACCGGGAGGGTTACCGGAACCCCCCGGGAGCATAATGGGCCAACATGGGCCTTGGAGGAGAGGTGAGAGGGATGCCCTCATGGGCTGCGCGCCTCCCCCCCTTCCCCTAGTCCTATTAGGACCAGGAGAGGTGGGCGCCCCTCTCTCTCTCTCTCCCCCTTGGAGAATCCTAGTCCAACTAGGATTGGGGGGGGAATCCTACTCCCAGAGGGAGTAGGACTCTCCTGGCGCGCCAGGCTTGGCCGGCCAGCCCCTCCCCCTTGGCTCCTTTATATACGGGGGCAGGGGGCACCCCAAAGACACACAAGTTGATCTACGGATCGTTCCTTAGCCGTGTGCGGTGCCCCCTTCCACCAAATTCCACCTCGGTAATATCGTTGCAGTGCTTAGGCGAAGCCCTGCGCCGGTAACTCATCAAGATCGTCACCACGCCGTCGTGCTGACGGAACTCTTCCCCGACGCTTTGCTGGGTCGGAGCCCGGGGATCGTCATCGAGCTGAACGTGTGCCAAGAACTCGGAGGTGCCGGAGTAACGGTGCTATGATCGGTTGGATCGCGAGGAGAAAGTACGACTACTTCCTCTACGTTGTGTCAACGCTTCCGCTTCGGTCTACGAGGGTACGTAGACAACACTCTCCCCTCTCGTTGCTATGCATCACCATGATCTTGCGTGTGCGTAGGAAATTTTTTGAAATTACTACGTTCCCCAACAGTGGCATCCGAGCCTAGGTTTTTATGGTATGATGTTATTTGCACGAGTAGAACACAAGTGAGTTGTGGACGATACAAGTCATACTGCCTACCAGCATGTCATACTTTGGTTCAGCGGTATTGTTGGACGAGACGATCCGGACCAACCTTACGCGTACTCTTACGCGAGACCGGTTCCCTCGACGTGCTTTGCACATAGATGGCTTGCGGAAGACTGTCTCTCCAACTTTAGTTGAACCGAGTGTGGCTACGCCCGGTCCTTGAGAAGGTTAAAACGGAGTCTATTTGACAAACTATCGTTGTGGTTTTGATGCGTAGATAAGATAAGTTCTTGCTTAAGCCCGTAGCAGCCACGTAAAACTTGCAACAACAAAGTAGAGGACGTCTAACTTGTTTTTGCGGGGCATGTTGTGATGTGATATGGTCAAGACATGATGCTAAATTTTATTGTATGAGATGATCATGTTTTGTAACCGAGTTATCGGCAACTGGCAGGAGCCATATGGTTGTCGCTTTATTGTATGCAATGCAATCGCGATGTAATGCTTTACTTTATTACTAAGCGGTAGTGATAGTCGTGGAAGCATAAGATTGGCGAGACGACAACGATGCTACGATGGAGATCAAGGTGTCGCGCCGGTGACGATGGTGATCATGACGGTGCTGCGGAGATGGAGATCACAAGCACGAGATGATGATGGCCATATCATATCACTTATATTGATTGCATGTGATGTTTATCCTTTTATGCATCTTATCTTGCTTTGATTGACGGTAGCTTTATAAGATGATCTCTCACTTAAATTATCAAGAAGTGTTCTCCCTGAGTATGCACCGTTGCGAAAGTTCTTCGTGCTGAGACACCACGTGATGATCGGGTGTGATAGGCTCTACGTTCAAATACAACGGGTGCAAAACAGTTGCACACGCGGAATACTCAGGTTTAACTTGACGAGCCTAGCATATAACAGATATGGCCTCGGAACACGGAGACCGAAAGGTCGAGCGTGAATCATATAGTAGATATGATCAACATAGTGATGTTCACCATTGAAACTACTCCATCTCACGTGATGATCGGACATGGTTTAGTTGATTTGGATCACGTGATCACTTAGAGGATTAGAGGGATATCTATCTAAGTGGGAGTTCTTAAGTAATATGATTAATTGAACTTAAATTTATCATGAACTTAGTACCTGATAGTATCTTGCTTGTCTATGTTGTGTAGATAGATGGCTCGTGCTGTTGTTCCGTTGAATTTTAATGCGTTCCTTGAGAAAGCAAAGTTGAAAGATGATGGTAGAAATTACACGGACTGGGTCCGTAACTTGAGGATTATCCTCATTGCTGCACAGAAGAATTACGTCCTGGAAGCACCGTTAGGTGCCAGGCCTGGTGCAAGAGCTACGCCAGATGTTGTGAACGTCTGGCAAAGCAAAGCTGATGACTACTCTATAGTTCAGTGTGCCATGCTTTACGGCTTAGAACCGGGACTTCAACAACGTTTTGAACACCATGGAGCATATGAGATGTTCCAGGAGTTGAAGTTAATATTTCAAGCAAATGCCCGGATTGAGAGATATGAAATCTCCAATAAGTTCTATAGCTGTAAGATGGAGGAGAACGGTTCTGTCAGTGAGCATATACTCAGAATGTCTGGGTATAACAATCACTTGATTCAACTGGGAGTTAATCTTCCGGATGATTGCGTCATTGACAGAATTCTCCAATCACTGCCACCAAGCTACAAGAGCTTCGTGATGAACTATAATATGCAAGGGATGACCAAAACTATGCCCGAGCTCTTCGCGATGCTGAAAGCCGCGGAGGTAGAAATCAAAAAGGAGCATCAAGTGTTGATGGTTAACAAAACCACTAGTTTCAAGAAAAAGGGCAAAGGGAAGAAAAAGGGGAACTTCAAAAAGAACAGCAAGCAAGTTGCTAATCAAGAGAAGAAACCCAAGTCTGGACCTAAGCCTGAAACTGAGTGCTTCTATTGCAAGCAGACTGGTCACTGGAAGCGGAACTGCCCCAAGTATTTGGCGGATAAGAAGGATGGCAAGGTTAACAAAGGTATATATGATATACATGTTATTGATGTGTACCTTACTAATTCTCGCAGTAGCACCTGGGTATTTGATACTGGTTCTGTTGCTAATATTTGCAACTCAAAACAGGGGCTACGGATTAAGCGAAGATTGGCTAAGGACGAGGTGACGATGCGCGTGGGAAATGGTTCCAAAGTCGATGTGATCGCGGTCGGCACGCTACCTCTACATCTACCTTCGGGATTAATATTAGATCTAGATAATTGTTATTTAGTACCAGCGTTGAGCATGAACATTATATCTAGATCTTGTTTGATGCGAGACGGTTATTCATTTAAATCAGAGAATAATGGTTGTTCTATTTATATGAGTAATATCTTTTATGGTCATGCACCATTAAAGAATGGTTTGTTCTTACTTAATCTCGATAGTAGTAATACACATATTCATAATGTTGAAGCCAAAAGATGCAGAGTTGATAATGATAGTGCAACTTATTTGTGGCACTGCCGTTTAGGTCATATCGGTGTAAAACGCATGAAGAAACTCCATACTGATGGACTTTTGGAGTCACTTGATTATGAATCACTTGGCACTTGCGAACCGTGCCTTATGGGCAAGATGACTAAAACACCGTTCTCCGGTACTGTGGAGAGAGAAACAGATTTATTGGAAATCATACATACTGATGTATGTGGTCCAATGAATGTTGAGGCTCGTGGCGGATATCGTTATTTTCTCACCTTCACTGATGATTTAAGCAGATATGGGTATATCTACTTAATGAAACACAAGTCTGAAACATTTGAAAAGTTCAAAGAATTTCAGAGTGAAGTGGAAAATCATCGTAACAAGAAAATAAAGTTTCTACGATCTGATCGTGGAGGAGAATATTTGAGTTACGAGTTTGGTCTACATTTGAAACAATGCGGAATAGTTTCGCGACTCACGCCACCCGGAACACCACAACGTAATGGTGTGTCCGAACGTCGTAATCGTACTTTACTGGATATGGTGCGATCTATGATGTCTCTTACCGATTTACCGCTATCGTTTTGGGGTTATGCTCTAGAGACAGCCGCATTCACGTTAAATAGGGCACCATCGAAATCCGTTGAGACGACGCCTTATGAACTATGGTTTGGCAAGAAACCAAAGTTGTCGTTTCTTAAAGTTTGCGGTTGCGATACTTATGTGAGAAAACTTCAACCTGATAAGCTCGAACCCAAATCGAAAAAATGTGTCTTCATAGGATACCCAAAGGAGACTGTTGGGTATACCTTCTATCACAGATCCGAAGGCAAAATTTTTGTTGCTAAAGTCGGAAACTTTCTAGAGAAGAAGTTTCTCTCGAAAGAAGTGAGTGGGAGGAAAGTAGAACTTGATGAGATAACTGTATCTACTCCCTTATTGAGAAGTAGTACGTCACAGAAATCAGTTTCTGTGACACCTACACCAAATAGGGAGGAAGCTAATGATAATGATTATGAAACTTCAGATCAAGTTTCTACTGAACTTCGTAGATCAACCAGAGTAAGATCCGCACCAGAGTGGTACGGTATCCTATTTTGGAAGTCATGTTACTAGACCATGATGAACCTACGAACTATGAAGAAGCGATGGTGAGCCCAGATTCCGCAAAGTGGCTTGAGGCCATGAAATCTGAGATGGGATCCATGTATGAGAACAAAGTGTGGACTTTGGTTGACTTGCCCGATGATCGGCAAGCAATTGAGAATAAATGGATTTTTAAGAAGAAGACTGACGCTGATGGTAATGTTACTGTCTATAAAGCTCGACTTGTTGCAAAAGGTTTTCGACAAGTTCAAGGGATTGACTACGATGAGACTTTCTCACCCGTAGCGATGCTTAAGTCTGTCCGAATCATGTTAGCAATTGCCACATTTTATGATTATGAAATTTGGCAAATGGATGTCAAAACTGCATTCCTGAATGGATTTCTGGAAGAAGAGTTGTATATGATGCAACCAGAAGGTTTTGTCGATCCAAAGGGAGCTAACAAAGTGTGCAAGCTCCAGCGATCCATTTATGGACTGGTGCAAGCCTCTCGGAGTTGGAATAAACGCTTTGATAGTGTGATCAAAGCATTTGGTTTTATACAGACTTTTGGAGAAGCCGGTATTTACAAGAAAGTGAGTGGGAGCTCTGTAGCATTTCTGATCTTATATGTGGATGACATATTGCTGATCGGAAATAATATAGAATTTCTGGATAGCATAAAGGGATACTTGAATAAGAGTTTTTCAATGAAAGACCTCGGTGAAGCTGCTTACATATTGGGCATTAAGATCTATAGAGATAGATCAAGACGCTTAATAGGACTTTCACAAAGCACATACCTTGACAAAGTTTTGAAAAAGTTCAAAATGGATCAGGCAAAGAAAGGGTTCTTGCCTGTGGCACAAGGTGTGAAGTTGAGTAAGACTCAATGCCCGACCACCGCAGAAGATAGAGAGAAAATGAAAAATGTTCCCTATGCTTCAGCCATAGGCTCTATCATGTATGCAATGCTGTGTACCAGACCTGATGTGTGCCTTGCTGTAAGTTTAGCAGGCAGGTACCAAAGTAATCCAGGAGTGGATCACTGGACAGCGGTCAAGAACATCCTTAAGTACTTGAGAAGGACTAAGGATATGTTTCTCATTTATGGAGGTGACAAAGAGCTCGTCGTAAACGGTTACGTCGATGCAAGCTTTGACACTGATCCGGACGATTCTAAATCGCAAACCGGATACGTATTTACATTAAACGATGGAGCTGTCAGTTGGTGCAGTTATAAACAAAGCGTCGTGGCGGGATCTACATGTGAAGCTGAGTACATAGCCGCTTCAGAAGCAGCTAATGAAGGAGTCTGGATGAAGGAGTTCATATCTGATCTAGGTGTTGTACCTAGCATATCGGGTCCAATGAAAATCTTTTGTGACAATACTGGTGCAATTGCCTTGGCAAAGGAATCCAGATTTCACAAAAGAACCAAACACATCAAAAGACGCTTCAACTCCATCCGGGATTTGGTCCAGGTGGGAGACATAGAGATATGCAAGATACATACGGATCTGAATGTTGCAGACCCGTTGACTAAGCCTCTTCCACGAGCAAAACATGATCAGCACCAAGACTCCATGGGTGTTAGAATCATTACTTTGTAATCTAGATTATTGACTCTAGTGCAAGTGGGAGACTGAAGGAAATATGCCCTAGAGGCAATAATAAAGTTATTATTTATTTCCTTATATCATGATAAATGTTTATTATTCATGCTAGAATTGTATTAACTGGAAACATAATACATGTGTGAATACATAGACAAACAGAGTGTCACTAGTATGCCTCTACTTGACTAGCTCATTAATCAAAGATGGTTATGTTTCCTAGCCATGAACAAAGAGTTGTTATTTGATTAACGAGATCACATCATTAGTTGAATGATCTGATTGACATGACCCATTCCATTAGCATAGCACCCGATCGTTTAGTATGTTGCTATTGCTTTTATCCATGACTTATACATGTTCCTTTAACTATGAGATTATGCAACTCCCGTTTACCATAGGAACACTTTGTGTGCTACCAAACGTCACAACGTAACTGGGTGATTATAAAGGTGCTCTACAGGTGTCTCCGAAGGTACATATTGAGTTGGCGTATTTCGAGATTAGGATTTGTCACTCCGTTTGTCGGAGAGGTATCTCAGGGCCTTCTCGGTAATGCACATCACATAAAGCCTTGCAAGCATTGCAACCAATGAGTTAGTTGCGAGATGATGTATTACAGAACGAGTAAAGAGACTTGCCGGTAACGAGATTGAACTAGGTATTGGATACCGACGATCGAATCTCGGGCAAGTAACATACCGATGACAAAGGGAACAACGTATGTTGTTATGCGGTCTGACCGATAAAGATCTTCGTAGAATATGTAGGAGCCAATATGGGCATCCAGGTCCCGCTATTGGTTATTGACCGGAGACGTGTCTCGGTCATGTCTACATTGTTCTCGAACCGTAGGGTCCGCACGCTTAACGTTACGATGACAGTTATTATGAGTTTATGCATTTTGATGTACCGAAGGAGTTCGGAGTCCCGGATGTGATCACGGACATGACGAGGAGTCTCGAAATGGTCGAGACATAAAGAATGATATATTGGAAGCCTATGTTTGGACGTCGGATGCATTCCAGGTGAAATCAGGATTTTACCGGAATACCGGGAGGGTTACCGGAACCCCCCGGGAGCATAATGGGCCAACATGGGCCTTGGAGGAGAGGTGAGAGGGCTGCCCTCATGGGCTGCATGCCTCCCCCCTTCCCCTAGTCCTATTAGGACTAGGAGAGGTGGGGGCCCCTCTCTCTCTCTCCCCCTTGGAGAATCCTAGTCCAACTAGGATTGGGGGGGGGGGAATCCTACTCCCAGAGGGAGTAGGACTCTCCTGGCGCGCCAGGCTTGGCCGGCCAGCCCCTCCCCCTTGGCTCCTTTATATACGGGGGCAGGGGGCACCCCAAAGACACACAAGTTGATCTACGGATCGTTCCTTAGCCGTGTGCGGTGCCCCCTTCCACCAAATTCCACCTCGGTAATATCGTTGCAGTGCTTAGGCGAAGCCCTGCGCCGGTAACTCATCAAGATCGTCACCACGCCGTCGTGCTGACGGAACTCTTCCCCGACGCTTTGCTGGATCGGATCCCGGGGATCGTCATCGAGCTGAACGTGTGCCAAGAACTCGGAGGTGCCGGAGTAACGGTGCTGTGATCGGTTGGATCGCGAGGAGAACGTACGACTACTTCCTCTACGTTGTGTCAACGCTTCCGCTTCGGTCTACGAGGGTACGTAGACAACACTCTCCCCTCTCGTTGCTATGCATCACCATGATCTTGCGTGTGCGTAGGAATTTTTTTGAAATTACTACGTTCCCCAACATCCACATGGCCCGCGGCGACGATCTACATGCCGTCAAATACCTACCACTCAAACTCAAGGGACCAGCTTGGCATTGGCTTAACAGCTTGCCAGCAAAATCAATCGGGTGTTGGGAGGACCTGGAAGCCGCATTCCTCGACAATTTCCAGGGCACCTATGTGCGACCACTAGACACCGATGACCTAAGCCACATAATTCAGCAGCCAGAGGAATCGGCCAGGCAATTCTGGACACGGTTCCTAACAAAGAAAAACCAAATAGTAGACTGTCCGGACGTAGAGGCCCTAGCAGCCTTCAAGCATAATATCCGCGACGAGTGGCTTGCCCGACACCTTGGACAGGAAAAGCCGAAATCTATGGCAGCCCTCACGACACTCATGACCCTCTTTTGCGCAGGAGAAGACAGCTGGCTAGCTCGTAGCAATAACTTGACCAAGAACCTTGGTAATTAGGACACCAAGGATAACAGTGGCAGGTCGCGTCGGAACAAGCAAAAGCACTGCGTTAATAGCGACAGCAACGAGGATACGACAGTCAATGCCGGATTCAGAGGTTATAAATCTGGTCAGCGGAAAAAGCCATTCAAAAGAAATACTCAGGGCCCATCCAGTTGGACCGAATACTCGACCGCTTGTGCCAGATACATGGCACCCCCGAAAAGCCAGCCAATCACACCAACAGAGATTGTTGGGTGTTCAAGCAGGCAGGCAAGCTAAATGCCGAAAATAGAGGCAAGGGGCTGCGTAGCGATGACGAGGAAGAGCCCTGGCCGCCGAACAACAGTGGACAGAAGGGTTTTCCCCCACAAGTGCGGACGGTGAACATGATATACACAACCCACATCCCCAAGAGGGAGCGGAAGCGTGCGTTAAGGGACGTATATGCGATGGAGCCAGTCGCCCCAAAGTTCAACCCATGGTCCTCCTACCCGATCACCTTCGATCAAAGGGACCACCCCACTAGCATCCGTCATGGCGGATTCGCGGCATTGGTTCTAGACCCAATTATTGACGGATTTCATCTCACAATAGTCCTTATGGGCGGCGGCAGTAGCCTAAACATGCTTTACCAGGATATAGTGCGGAAAATGGGCATAGATCCCTCGAGGATTAAGCCCACCAAAACGACCTTTAAAGGCGTCATACCAGGTGTAGAGGCCAACTGTACAGGCTCAGTCACACTTGAAGTGGTCTTCGGATCTCCGGATAATTTCCGAAGCGAGGAGTTAATCTTCGACATAGTCCCGTTCCGCAGTGGCTATCACGCACTGCTCGGGCGAACCGCATTCGCAAAGTTCAATGCGGTGCCGCACTACGCGTACCTTAAGCTCAAGATGCCAGGTCCTCGAGGAGTAATCACGGTCAATGGAAATACCGAATGCTCCCTCCGAACGGAGGAGCACACGGCGGCCCTCGCAGCGGAGGTACAAAGCAGCCTCTCAAGGCAGCTCTCTAGTCCGTTCGTTAAACGTTCGGACATCGTCAAGCGCGCCCGGAGTAACCTACAATAGGACCGCCTGGCATGCTCAGGCATAGCAACGCGGCCCCAACCCCAGCCCTCGCGAACTAGCGAAACCAGTGCTTCGCATACATAACTACGATCTCAACATACCATGGGCACAGGGGGAGGGGCACCATCACGGCACCCCCAAAACACGACTTAAACTGCACTAGGGGCTGCCGATTTCTTTATTTTCTCTTACTTTCAGGACTCCATACTTTGGAAGACCTGTTCGGCAATCCAACTGCCGCTCAAACGATGCAAGAACCAGGGAAGCAAAAAAGCTACGCCGCATTATAGAACTCCCAGGTGGTCTCTATCACGAGCAGTATACCTGTTTCGCATACTATTCCACAGCCTGCCCCTGGAAAGGACATGTTAAATAGTCCCGCTTTTGCTTATCGCACTATTTGTATCATTCTGTTTCGGTCGCAACCTTTCTATAAATAATGCATAGCTTTTGTCTATTTTTGCATTACTCTTTTTTACAAATATATGTTCATTAATGACATGTTACACCCGTACACTTTGGTACGGTCAATGCGCCAGGGGCTTCAGTACCCCCTAATATGGTGTGAGAAGTCCAAACACTTTAACAAGTGCGGCACCCCGAACTTATAGAATTATATGCATCGGCACCGAATCATGTCTTGGGTCAATAGTTGGGTTTTCCTGGCTCCTATGTTTTGGTGCCTTACGTTCCGTTGTATCGGCTAAGGTAGCACTAGGAGAACTACTGCGATTGTGCCCCAGTTGAGCTGGGCAGAGCACCTCAGTAGAGAAAGCTAAAACTAACTGTCGCGATGAAGCAAGAGACTGGTCGCTGTTCGAGATGTTTTTCGAGTCCCTAAAGACTTATGCCGCTTAGAGCGAGGAGTCGGCTTTGTCCGGCCAAAGGCGTGGATAGCGCCCCGAACTCGGTCTTCCGAACACTAGGGGTTTCGCCGAAATTTAAAATTATAGAATTCTATGGCTAAGTGAGAGTGTTCAAGCACTATAGTCCGATTTCCTTGTTCGTTGTGCTGAGCGCCTCCCTCGAAGGACCCGTACATGGGAAAAAGAGCGCTCAGGTTTATCCCGAACACCCCAGCACTAGTGGCATGGGGCGGAAGCCGACGACTCACCATCTCTCAAATTTGATAAACGGCCGCACAGAAGGTAATATTTTAAATTCAAAACGCATTGCTTAAGCGCACATGAACAAGTTTTCGGCGCACAGGATAAAACGAGCGAGTTTACTCCAAAATTACATCCCTGGAACATTCATCCGCCATTAGGAGGGCACCCTTCAGAACATCCTTATAATAATTCTCGGGCTTGCGATGCTCTTTCCCCGGTGGTGGCCCGTCCTTCACAAGCTTCTCAGCATCCAGCTTGCCCCAGTGCACCTTAGCGTGGGCAAGGGCCCTACGGGCACCTTCGATGCAGATGGAGCGCTTGATGACTTCGAGCCTTGGACAGGCCTCCACCAGCCGCCGCACCAGCCCAAAGTAGCTCCCAGGCAGAGCCTCTCTAGGCCACAGCCGAACTATGAGGCCCTTCATGGCCTGTTCGGCCGCCTTGTGGAGCTCGACCAGCTGCTTCAGTTGGTCGCTCAGGGGCACAGGGTGTCCGGCCCCAGCATACTGAGACCAGAACACCTTCTCCGTCGAGCTGCCCTCTTCGGCTCGGTAGAATGCGGCGGCATCGGACACACTACGGGGAAGATCTGCGAATGCTCCTGGAGAGCTCCGGATTCGGGTAAGTAACAAGAAGCTCACTTTTACATGTTTGCTTTGCATAAAGAATGCCTTAACTGCCGCTATCTTTTTCACCGCATCCAACTCCTGGAGGGCCTTCTGGGATTCGGCCTTGGCAGACTTCGCATTTTCAATAGCCGCCGCGAGCTCGGACGCTCGCGTCTTTGAGTCAAGCTCCAAACTCTCATGTTTTTCCATGAGAACCCGGAGCTCTTGCCGCATCTCACCAACTTGCGCCTCATATTTCTCCCGCTCGGTGCGCTCCGCGGCCGCTCTCTTCTTGGCCTCGGCCAGCGCTTGCTTGAGGGTCGCCACCTCAGTTGTGGCCCCTACAATAACCATGTCAATCCTGTCATATTTTTGCAATTGCACTTTTATATTTTCTTTTTTCTATAAGGTATCTCTTACCTTCTTTCTCCTCTAGCTGCCGCTTGGCAAGGCCGAGCTCTTGCTCGGACCGCTCGAGGCCCTGCTTTAGTGTGCCCACCTCCGCAGTCAGTGCGGCGGTCGCCAGCAGCGAAGCCTGCATACGCGTATTTACTCTTTTTCTGTTAGACTCCTGTGAATTTTATTAGATCCTCTATTTGGTTTTTCTTTCCGAACGCCAAACAGAGCATCAGGGGCTACTGACTATGCAGTAATATTTTTTATATATTGTGTACTTACCTCGAAGCCTGTTAGAAGGCTGGCACAAGCTTCAGTCAGTCTGCTCTTGGCGGACTGAAACTTCTGGATCACCGCACTCATAATAGTGCGGTGCTCCTCGTTGATGGAGGCGCCGTTAAGCACCTCCAGCAGATTGTCCGGCGCCTCCGGTTGGACGGGGCCGCCGGCTCAGTAGGCTTGCTCCTCTTGGAAGGAGTTCGCCTACCGCGGCTTGGAACCGTTGACGATTCCGGCGCGGTGTCCGGCTTAAAGCCGGACTTGGAGCCCTGGGGGGTTTTATCCCCTTCATTCCTGGAGTCCGGGAGGTCGCCTTGTGGCGCCTCCAGGACCACCTCCTCCTGGCTTGGAGCCTGTTGGGACGCCACCTTGGCATCACCTGTAGGGCGGGGGGAGGTAGCGGGCGGAAGTGAATTCATGTCCGATGAATCCAGGGAGCCGCTCGACGACTCGTCGAGCCCGGCTCTGGGCGGACTGCATAGATATATTCGACATAAGGAAAGGCTGTGCAATAAAGGAATACTATGAATTACTCGGGTGTCCGGATGCTTACGATTCCGTCGGACGCTTGGCCCTGCGCGACCATTCTTCTGGGTCGTCATCGGTGTCGGTGGGGTAGTCCGGAGGAAGGGTTTTCCCCTTCTTGGACCCTTCGGCCTCCCCAGTCTGGGCGGCCTTCCTTTTCTTACCTCCCACCGCTGGAGGGGGAGAGGTTTCTTCTTCCTCCTCCTCATTTTCACGGGAGGAGCGCGTCTCGGATTCGTCTGATGATGAATCCGAGACCTCCAAGCGCCGGGAACTCTTTCAAGTCCATGTGGCCTTCTTCTTGGCCTTCTTCTCTGGCACCACGTAAGGTGCCGGAGCCAGCAGCTTCGCTAAGTGAGCATCGGTTGGGTCTTCGGCCAAAGGGGCCGGACAGTCGATCTGTCCAGACTTCGCCTGCCAATCCTGTCAAAGGAAAGGGAGTTTAGATCCCGCCTAGAGTCAAACTATGGGAAACCAACATCCTGTAAAAGGTAAAAATAGCTTACCGCACTAGCGTGACGCTGCGTGCTGAATCCGCGGTCCTCGGAAGAGGATGCGGGAGCCTTGGCGCCTTTGAATAGCACCTTCCAGGCGTCTTAATACGTCGTGTCGAAGAGCCTGTTCAGGGTTTGGTGTTGCGCCAGGTCGAACTCCCACAGATTGAAAGCCCGTTGTTGACACGGGAGGATCCGGCGAATGAGCATAACCTGGACTACGTTGACAAGCTTGAGCTGCTTGTTCACCAAGGTTTGGATGCATTTTTGTAGTCCAGTTACCTCTCCTTTATTTCCCCACGACAGGCCCGTCTCTTTCCAAGACGTGAGCCGCATAGGGGGTCTGGACCGGAACTCGGGGGCTACGACCCATTCGGGGTCGCGCGGCTCGGTGATGTAAAACCACCCCGATTGCCACCCCTTCAGGGTCTCCACAAAGGATCCCTCGAGCCATAGGACGTTGGCTATCTTGCCCGCCATGGCACCTCTGCACTCCGCCTGGTTGCCGCGCACCACCTTAGGCTTGACGTTGAAAGTCTTGAGCCATAGGCTGAAATGGGGGCGGATGCAGAGGAAAGCCTCGCACATGACGATAAACGCCGAGATGTTGAGGACGAAGTTCGGGGCCAGATCGTGGAAATCTAGGCCGTAGTAGAACATGAGCCCCCGGACGAATGGGTGGAGAGGAAAGCCCAGTCCGCGGAGGAAATGGGGAAGGAATACTACCCTCTCATGGGGCGTTGGGGTGGGGAGGAGCTGCCCCTCTTCGGGAAGCCGGTGCGCGATGTCGTTAGACAAGTATCCGGCTTTCCTCAGTTTTTTGACATGTCCCTCCGTAACGGAGGAGACCATCCACTTGCCTCCCGCTCCAGACATGGCTGGAGAAGGTTGAGGTGGGAAGTGCGGGCTTGGGCGCTGGAGCTCGAGTGCACGGAAGATGGATAGGCAAAGGAGGAAGAAGGCGTAGGTAAAAAGGTGGATCCTTATCCCTTTATATGGGTGGATGCGGCTAAGCGTCCCCACCAGCTTGGTAAAACTCGCTTATCTCCCAAGCGCCGCGATAAATAGCGTGGTTGGGTTACCCATGTCCGTATTGATGAGAATCCTGTAAGTGAGGGGACACGATCTCTGCTTTGACAAGACGTGCCAAGGAAACCGCCTCGCGAAATGCCCTGAGGTGGGGGAGTAAAAACGATTCGAATAAAGACTTGGTTGTGGTGTGATGTCACGCTACGGAATACGTCAGCAGATTATATTTGTGTAAATATTATTCTCTCTATGGCAATATGTGGAAACTTATTTTGCAGAGTCGGACACTGTCTTTTGCATTCAAAATCTTTTATGAAGTACTTGGAGGAGGAACCCGTCTTGCAATGCCGAGACAAACTGCGCGCCGGACTCGTTGTCATTGAAGCCTGGTTCAGGGGCTACTGAGGGAGTCCTGGATTAGGGGGTGTCCGGATGGCCGGACTGTACCTTCAGTCGGACTCTTGGACTATGAAGATACAAGACTAAAGACTTCGTCCCGTGTCCGGAAGGGACTTTCCTTGGCGTGGAAGGCAAGCTTGGCGATGCGGATATTTAGATCTCCTACCATTGTAACCGACTTTGTGTAACCCTAACCCTCTCTGGTGTCTATATAAACCGGAGGGCTTTAGTCCGTAGGACAACAGACAGCAATCATACCATAGGCTAGCTTCTATGGTTTAGCCTCCTTGATCTCGTGGTAGATCTACTCTTGTACTACCCATATCATCAATATGAATCAAGCAGGACATAGGGTTTTACCTCCATCAAGAGTGTGACGTCCGAAGAATTAAGCTACAACAATTTCACGTTAATGGTGCCATGTCATTGGCATTACTGTTGCTAATCTCACCTTGGTTCAAACACGAGTTAAATTCAAATTCAAATAACAAGCCGAATTATCATTTCTTTAAACTGACAAGGAAAAATGTTCGGTGGGTTGAAAATATTCCCTAACCAATTGTCATGTAGGAGCCAACCTCTTTTGAATATTTAAAGTGGCCCTAACCTATTTAAAACTAAATCATCAGTATCTATTTGAACCATTTCAACTTAAACAAACAGTTAAACTATTCAAAATAATGGAACTTTGTGTGCTGCTTCGAAACCTTGCCTAGTATTTATGTGCTAAGTGGCACATTTAACTATACTCATTTATTAGATCAACAAAATTACAAAACTGTAAAGAAAAGCAAAACAGAAAAATAAATATAAAAAAGGAAAAGGCCTATATACTAATGTGCACTTGTAGCCCATTGCTAAGGTGCACAGCCCAGCCCAGCCCACCAACTAGCCCTTTCCTTCCTCTCTGTATAGAAGCCATGGCGTGGAGGCCATCCACGGCCACCGCGGTTCGATGGCCGCCACGCACGCGATAGTGCTACCCTTTGACCTATAAGTGCGTCCCCCGAAAACCCTAGATCGACCTCTTTCATTCCCCCTTGTTCCCCCTTCGCCCTCTTCCTCTGCTGCTCAAATTTGAGATCACAGAAATCGCGATCACCGCTGCCTCGCCGTCGTTGTCGCGGCCACGGGCGTCTCCGGCGTGCGGGACCTCGTCTAGGGGGTCCGCCGCGGCCGGCCTTGTCTGTCCCGGGGACCAGCTCAATCCGGGACGCCCTCAAGCTGACGTTGTCTTTGTCTTCTTCGTCCGGCCGTCACCACCTCGCCGTCGATGCGGTCGCTCCGGTCCACCCCGACCCTCCCTGAGCACGCCAAAGGATTCCCTGTGAGCTCCTCCCTCATTCCTCCCTGCTTGCCCCCTCGATCCGTTGCCGTAGCCTCCATCCCCGAGCTCGTCCGAGCTCCCGCGTAGGTGTATGCGTACGGGTGTGCATCCTGCCACTGCTCTCTGTACATTGCTGATGCCTTCGCTTTGCTGTTGCCGCTGCTAGCGCTAATGCATCGCGTTGCCGCTGCTAGCTGCCGCTCCTGCTACCTGATGCTACTGCCGCTGTTACTTGCCCTGTCTGATGCTGTTGCTGCGGTCGCAAGCAGTTGCTCCGCTGGCTGCCATTGCCGCCGGCTACGCCGCTGCGACCTACAGCTCCTCCTCCGGCAGCGCGAGGCCGCAACCCCTGCGCCGCCCCTGCTGCAGTCACCGGCGCCCACCGGCTCCCGTCCGCAACGCCGCGCCGCCTGGAGCCCCGCTCCCTGGCCCCGCCTGCAGCCCCGCACGCTGATGCGGCTGCCAGCTGCGCCTGCGCTCCGCCGCCTGGGCCGCCCCTCGCCGCTGCCGCTCGCCCTGCCTGCCGCCGCTTTCCCGGGCCCCGCCGCTTGCTGCACGCCGCCCCCTGCGCTCGCTCGCCATGGTCGTGGCTGAAGCCACCACAAGCGCGTGCGTGTCCAGGGCCCTGTTTTGATTAGGTAGTAATCCCCTTTAACACTAACCCCCTCTCAACTAATACTCTACGACGAGTGGATCCCACTGTTAATTTAAGGGTTAAAATAAATTAAGAAATGCCTAAGTCAATGACACATGGGACCCACTTGCACTGTTTGTTGGTTGACTAGTCAAACATTGACTGGGTCAACTCTACTCACTGCCCCCACTTGTCATACACTCTAGCTGGCACTGCCCTAGGTGGCAAAAGTATTTACTGTTATTTTTTCGAATTAAATAAATTCCAGAAAATTAGAAAATCATTTAAAACTTTGAAAATTAATATTAGATAAACCGTAACTCGGATGAAAAAACTTTGTACATGAAACTTGCTCAGAATGACGAGACGAATCCGGATACGCAACCCGTTCGTCCGCCATGCACCCCTAACATATGAAACTCCCAACTTTCCCCCTTCGGCTCCTCTGCCCAAAAACGCGAAACACCGGGGATACTTTCCCGGATGTTTCCCCCCTCACCACTATCACTTACTAACGCGTTAGATCACCCCTGGCACCGCGTATTGCCTTGTTATATTTTGTGATGCTTTGTTTGCTCAGTATTTACTATTTCTTCCCCCCTCTTCTCTCCGGTAGACTACGAGACTGACGCTGCTGCTGATACCTCGATCGACTACGGTGTTGACGACCCCTCCTTCTTGTCTGAGCAACCAGGCAAGCCCCCCCTTGATCACCAGATATCGCCTATTCTCTTCTATACTTCTTGCATTAGAGTAGTGTAGCATGTTACTGTTTTCCGTTATCCTATCCTGATGCATAGCCTGTCCTTATTACTACTGTTGTTACCTTTACCTGTAATCCTACATGCCTAGTATAGGATGCTAGTTTTCCATCAGTGGCCCTACATTCTTGTCTGTCTACTGTGCTATACTATCTGACCATCATCACTCGGGAGTTGATCACAGGGATATACTATACTTTATACATGATACATGTGGTGACTAAAGTCGGGTCGGCTTGAGGAGCACCCGCGAGTGATTCACAGATTGGGGGCTGAAAGAACCTTTGACCCAACGGCCCTCTGTGTGGATCTTTGTGGCGGAGCGACAGGGCAGGTTGAGACTACCTAGGTGAGAGGTGGGCCTGGCCCTGTTGGCATTCGCGGATACATAACACGCTTAACGAGATCTGGGTATTTGATCTGAGTCTGGCTACTGGCCTATACGCACTAACTAACTACGCGGGGACAGTTATGGGCACTCGACGTCGTGGTATCAGCCGAAGCCTTCGTGACGTCGGCGACCGAGTGGCGCGCGCCGCATTGGATCGTAAGCTCGCGCTTGTATTAAGGGGGCTTGATCTGCTTCCGGCCGCGTTCTCAACGTGCAGGTGTGCTATGGGCGATGCGCCCAGACCCCTGTGCGCTTAGGATTAGACCGGCGTGCTGACCGCTCTGTTGTGCCTAGGTGGGGCTGGGACGTGTTGATCTTCCGAGACCGGGCATGACCCAGGAAAGTGTGTCCGGCCAAATGGGATCAAGCGTGTTGGGTTATGTGGTGCACCCCTGCAGGGAAGTTAATCTATTCGAATAGTCGTGTCCCTCGGTAAAAGGACGACCCGGAGTTGTACCTTGACCTTATGACAACTAGAACCAGATACTTAATAAAACACACCCTTCCAAGTGCCAGATACAACCCGGTGATCGCTCTCTAACAGGGCATCGAGGAGGGGATCGCCGGGTAGGATTATGCATTGCGATGCTACTTGGAGGACTTCAGTCTACTCTCTTCTACATGCTGCAAGACGGAGGCTGCCAGAAGCGTAGTCTTCGACAGGATTAGCTATCCCCCTCTTATTCTGGCTTTCTGCAGTTCAGTCCACCGATATGGCCCTTTACACATATATCCATGCATATGTAGTGTAGCTCCTTGCTTGCGAGTACTTTGGATGACTACTCACGGTTGCCTTTTTCCTCTTTTTCCCATTTCTCTACCCGATTGCTGCGACCAGACGATGTTTTTGGGTTTTGTAGTGATTGTGACAGTGGCAACGGAAAAGTAAATAAGCGGAGAACAATATGTGAAAAGCTCGTACGCATTGGATCGGTGATGGAGAATTATGTCGGATGTGGTTCATCATGTAACAGTCATAACATAGAGTGACACGGAACTAGCTCCAATTCATCAATTTAATGTAGGCATGTACCGAATATAGTCATACGTGCTTATGGAAAAGAACTTGCATGACATCTTTTGTCCTACCCTCCCGTGGCAGCGGGGTCCTAATGGAAACTAAGGGATATTAAGGCCTCCTTCTAATAAAGTACTGGACCAAAGTATTAACACATAGTGAATACATGAACTCCTCAAACTACGGTCATCACTGGGAGTGGTCCCGATTATTGTCACTTCAGGGTTGCCGGATCATAACACATAGTACGTGACTATAGACTTGCAAGATAGGATCAAGAACTCACATATATTCATGACAACATAATAGGTTCAGTTCTGAAATCATGGCGCTCGGGCCCTAGTGACAAGCATTAAGCATAGCAAAGTCATAGCAACATCAATATCAGAACATAGTGGATACTAGGGATCAAACCCTAACAAAACTAACTTGATTACATGATAAATCTCATCCAACCCATCACCGTCCAACAAACCTACGATGGAATTACTCACGCACGGCGGTGAGCATCATGAAATTGGTGATGGAGGATGGTGGATGATGATGATGGCGATGGATTCCCCTCTTCGGAGCCCCGAACGAACTCCAGATCAGCCCTCCCAAGAGAGATTAGAGCTTGGCGGCGGCTCTGTATCGTAAAGTGCAATGAATCCTTCTCTCTGATTTTTTTCTCCCCAAACACGAATATATAGAGTCGGAGTTGAGGTCGGTGGAGCTCCAGGGGGCCCACGAGGCAGGGGCACGCCCAGGGGGGCAGGCGCACCCCCACCCTCGTGGAAAGGGTGTGGGCCCCCTGGACTTGATTCTTTCGCCAGTATTTTTTATTATTTCCAAAAATAATCTCCGTGAAGTTTCAGGTCATTTCGAGAACTTTTGTTTCTGCACATAAATAATACCATGACAATTCTGCTGAAGACAACGTCAGTCCGGGTTAGTTCCATTCAAATCATGCAAGTTAGAGTCCAAAACAAGGGCAAAAGTGTTTGGAAAAGTAGATACGACGGAGACGTATCAACCCCCAAGCTTAAACCTTTGCTTGTCCTCAAGCAATTCAGTTGATAAACTGAAGTGATAAAGAAAAAAATTTACAAACTCCGTTTGCTCTTGTTGTTGTAATATGTAAAGCCAGCATTCAAGTTTTCAACAAATATTGTGACTAACCATATTCACAATAACATTTAGGTCTCTTGTTTACTCATGTCAATGGTATAATCAACTAGCGAGCAATAATAATAAATCTCGGATGACAACACTTTCTCAAAGCAATCATGATATGATATAACAAGATGGTATCTCGCTAGCCCTTTCTAAGACCGCAAAACATAAATGCAGAGCACCTTTAAAGATCAAGGACTGACTAAACATTGTAATTCATGGTAAAAGAGATCCAGTCATAGTCATACCCAATATAAATTAATAATAATGGATGCAAATGAAAACGGTGCTCTCCAGCTGGTGCTTTTTAATAAGAAGGTGATGACTCAACATAAAAGTAAATAGATAGGCCCTTCGCAGAGGGAAGCAGGGATTTGTAAAGGTGCTAGAGCTCGATTTTAAAGCAGAGATAAATAATATTTTGAGCGGCATACTTTCATTGTCAACATAACAACCGAGAGATGGCGATATCTTCCATGCTACACACATTATAGGCAGTTCCCAAATAGAATGGTAAAGTTTATACTCCCCCTCCACCAACAAGCACCAATCCATGGCTTGCTCGAAACAACGAGTGCCTCCAACTAACAAGAGTCCCAGGGGAGTTTTGTTCGCAATTATTTTGATTTGATTTGCATAAAGCATGGGACTGGGCATCCCGGTGACCAGCCATTTTCTCGTGAGTGAGGAGCGGAGTCCACTCCTCTTGAGAATAACCCGCCTAGCATGGAAGATACAGACAACCCTAGTTGATACATGTGCTATTCGAGCATACAAAATAGAATTTAATTTGAAGATTTAGAGTTTGGCACATACAAATTTACTTGGAACGGTAGGTAGATACCACATATAGGAAGGTATAGTGGACTCATATGGAATAACTTTGGGGTTTTAAGGGACTTGATGCACAAGCAGTATTCTCGCTTAGTACAAGCAAAGGCTAGCAAAGGACTTGGAAGCGACCAACTAGAGAGCGACAACAGTCATGAACATGCATTAAAATTAATAAACATTGAGTGCAAGCATGAGTAGGATATAATCCACCATGAACATAAAAATCATGAAGGCTATGTTGATTTAGTTTCAACTACATGCGTGAACATGTGCCAAATCTAGTCACTTGAATCATTAAAAGGAGGGTACCACCCTATCATACCACATCACAACCATTTTAATAGCATGTTGGCACGCAAGGTAAACCATTATAAACTCCTAGCTAATTAAGCACGGCATAAGTACCTATAATCTCTAATTGTCATTGCAAACATGTTTATTCATAAAAGGCTGAATCAGGAACAATGAACTAATCATATTTACAAAAACAAAAGAGGTCGAGTTCATACCAGCTTCTCTCATCTCAATCAGTCCATCATATATCGTCGTAATTGCCTTTCACTTGCATGACCGAACTATGTGAATAATAATAGTGCACGTGCATTGGAGTAAGATGGAATCTGCGAGCATTCAATAAACGGGAGAAGACAAGGCAATATGGGCTCTTGGTTAAATCAACAATAATGCATATAAGAGCCACTTCAACAATTTCATTATGGTCTTCTCCTATCGACTCCCAAAGAAAAGAAAAGAAATAAAACTATTTACACGGGAAAGCTTCCAAGAAGCAAAAGAAGAACATGAAATCTTTTTGGGTTTTCTTTTAATTATTACTACTACAGCAAGAAAATAAGCTAGATAAAAGCTACTGCTAATTTTTTAAGTTTTCTTAAGGTTTTTCAAACACACAAGAAGAAAGCAAGAAAAAAAAATAAACTAGCGTGGATATTACAGTGAAAAAGTATGAGCACCGACAACTAGCAATGAGTGTGTGAATATGAATGTAATGTCGGTGAGAAATACATACTCCCGCAAGCTTAGGCTTTTGGCCTAAGTTGGTCTACTGCCACAGCTAGCCGGGCGGATATCCGAAGTTGTAACTGGGGTCGTATTGAGATGCAGCGACAATTGCATTGTGGGATGCAGCTTGGAGGCGGGATGTCTCCGTCCTCCTCTTATACGCGTCTGCCTCCTCTCTGGTTATAAAATATCCCCCTTTGCCTGAAAGTCAAAGGAAGTAGGAGCAGGGAGAGCGATGTGATAGGTGGGTCGTCTATCAAAGATTAGTCGGTACAGGAGGAACTGATCGTTCCTCTCAACAAACTGATGACGAACCATAGCCTCATAATCTAAATAAACAGGAGGCAACTCAATATCATACTCACGTATGGGTACACCAAGAAAATTAGCTAAACGGGTTGCATAAATTCCACCAAAGAAATCTCCATTAATTCTATTATTATGCAACCTACGTGCAACAACGGCTCCCAAATTATAATATTTATCTCCTAATACAGCACTCCTGAGAACACGGAGGTCAGGGACACACATGTGACATGCTTCATCCTTACCATTTATGCACCTACCTATGAAGAGAGCAAAATAATGTATAGCAGGAAAATGAATGCTCCCTATGGTCGCTTGTGTTATATCTCTAGACTCCCCCACGGTTATGCTAGCAAGAAAATCTCTAAATTCAGATTTGCGAGGTTCACTAGGACTACCCCATTGTGGAAGTTTGCAAGTAGTATTAAAATCCTCTAAGTCCATAGTATAAGAATTTTCATAAAGATCAAACATGACAGTTTGAGAATTGCGTGATGATAAAAATTCAAACCTCCTCACAAAAGGAATTAGTGAGAAAGTGGCACTGACGACACTTATCTGCCTTAAAGCTCACAAGATCAGCGTTACGCACATATGCATTAAATTCTTCCCTGATTCATGCTCAATCCATGAAATCCCCGGAAGGCCATTCACAAGCCCGCACTTGAGCTTCCCTTGGTGGTTCATCGTCGGCATCGCGCATTGCAAGCCTGGGTCCTTGCTTCCTTGAAGGGCCACCTTGGTACATTTTCCTAAACATATTTCTTCCTTTGAAAAATTTCTGAAAACTTTAGTAACTTCAAATATAAGTGAACCATACTCAACAAAATTGATAGCAACTACTTCCACAAGTGCCTAGATACTATATCGTGCATTAAAACTACTTGGAACCATATAAATTTGACATGCAAGCTCAAGCACATGGTCACCTAGGCAACACAAATTTGCAATGAATAAAGCATTAGAACAAAAACTAATTGGACCATTGGAGGAGTCAGATACCAAGGAACAATCCCCCAAAGAAGTTTTGTGAGAGGTGTTTTGTGCAAGGAGATCGAAAATGGCAGAAAAATGAGCAAGAACTCGTGCTTGAGCTGGTTGGTGATTTTTTTGGGAGGAAGAAGGAGTGTGTGGTGGCTGCACTAAGTGGAGGGGAGCCACCATGTGCCCACGAGGCAGGGGGCGCGCCCAGGGGGTGGGCACGCCCAGGACCCTCGTGGCCAGGTGCCAGCTCCCCCTGCTGTGTTCTCAGTGCGAGATATTCTCAAATATTCTAGAAAAAAAATCATATTTCATTTTCGGGGCATTTGGAGAACTTTTATTTTCGGGCTATTTTTTATTGCACGGATAATTCAGAAAACAGACAGAAAATACTATTTTTACTTTATTTAATCTAAATAACAGAAAGTAGAAGGAGGGTATAGAAGGTTGTGCTTTCTAAATTCATCCATCTCATGCTCATCAGAAGGAATCCACTAACAAGGTTGATCAAGTCTTGTTAACAAACTCATTCCGAATAACATGGAGCCGGAGAATTACGAAGAACACTATGTTACCTCAATGGGGATATGGACATCCCCAATAATAAGAATATCATATTTCTTCTTGACAGTAGGAAGAGGAAATTCAAAACCTCCAAAAATAATCGACGGTATTTTTCCAATAGAGTTGATACTATGAACTTGAGGTTGTTTCCTCGGAAAGTGTATCGTATGCTCATTACCATTAATGTGAAAAGTGACATTGCCTTTGTTGCAATCAATAACAACCCATGTAGTATTCAAAAAGGGTCTTCCAAGAATAATAGACATATTATCGTCCTTGGGAATTTCAAGAATAACGAAGTCCGTTAAAATAGTAACGTTTGCAACCACAAGAGGCACATCCTCACAAATATCGACTAGTATAGCAGTTGATTTATCAGCCATTTGCAAAGATATTTCAGTAGGTGTCAACTTATTCAAATCAAGTCTACGATATAAAGAGAGAGGCATAACACTAAGACGGGCTCCAAGATCACATAAAGCAGTTCTAACATAATTTCTTTTAATGGAGCACGGTATAGTGGGTACTCCTGGATCTCCAAGTTTCTTAGGTATTCCACCCTTAAAAGTGTAATTAGCAAGCATGGTGGAAATTTTAGCTTCCGGTATCTTTCTCTTATTAGTAACAATATCCTTCATATACTTAGCATAAGGATTCATTTTAAGCATATCAGTCAAACACATACGCAAGAAGATAGGTCTAATCGTTTTAGCAAAGCGTTCAAAACCCTCATCATCCTTTTTCTTGGATGGTTTAGGAGGAAAGGGCATGGGTTTCTAAACCCATGGTTCTCCTTCTTTACCGTGCTTCCTAGCAACAAAGACTCTCTTATCATAATGTTGATTCTTTGATTGTGGGTTATCAAGATCATCAGCGGGTTCAATTTCTACATCATTACCATTGCTAGGTTGAGCACCCACATGAACATCATCATTAACATTATCACTAGGTTCATGTTCATTTCCAGATTGTGTTTCAGCATCAGAGAAAGAAATATCATTGGGATTCTCAGGTGTGTCAATAACAGGTTCACTAGAAGCATGCAAAGTCCTATCATTTTTCTTATTCTTATTTTTAGAAGGACTAGGTGCATCAGCATTATTTCTTTGAGAATCCTGCTCAATTCTCTTAGGGTGACCTTCAGGGTACAAAGGTTCCTGAGTCATTCTACCCGCTCTAGTCGCAACTCTAGCAACATTATCAGTCTTCTTATTATTTAATTCATTGAACAAGTCATTCTGAGCTTTAAGCACTTGTTCTACTTGAGTGGTAACCATAGAAGCATGTTTACTAATGAGTTTAAGTTCACCTTTAACTCTAGACGTATAATCACCCAAGTGTTCAAGCCTATAAGAATTGTGTTTTAGTTACCTACTAAAATAAGCATTGAAGTTTTCTTGCTTAACCATAAAGTTATCAAACTCATCCAAACATTGCCTAGCAAACTTAGTATGCGGGATTTCCGCTTTATCATATCTATAGAGAGAATTTACCTTTACTACCTGTGTCGGGTTATCAAGACCATGTGTTTTCTTCAATAGGAGGTACATTCTTTACATCTTCAGCTTTAATACCTTTTTCTTTCATAGATTTCTTTGCCTCTTGCATATCCTCAGGACTGAGAAATAGAACACCCCTTTTCTTCGGAGTTGGTTCGGGAAGTGTCCAATTATTTTCATTGGTCAACATGTTATTCATAGAATTTCAGTTTGATCAGCAGTTCTTTCCCTGAAAACACAACCAACACAACTATCTAGGTGGTCTCTGGAAGCATCGGTAGTCCATTATAAAAGATATCAAGTATTTCATTTTTCTTGAGAGGATGATCAGGCAAAGCATTAAGTAATTAGAGAAGCCTCCCACAAGCTTGTGGGAGACTCTCTTCTTCAATTTTCACAAAATTATATATATCCCTTGAAGCAGCTTGTTTCTTATGAGCAGGGAAATGTTTAGCAGAGAAGTAATAAATCATATCCTGGGGACTACACACACAACCAGGATCAAGAGAATTAAACCATGTTTTAGCATCACCCTTTAATGAGAACGGAAATATTATAAGGATATAATAGTAGCGAGTTTTCTCATCATTAGTGAACAGGGTGGTTATATCATTTAATTTAGTAAGATGTGCCACAACAGTTTCAGATTCATAGCCGTAAAAAGAATCAAATTCAACCAAAGTAATTATATCAGGATCAACAGAGCATAAGTAGCATCATATTTCATTCTAGCATTCAAAGTTTTTTCTTTAAGCTTAGCTAATGATTTCTTAAGATCACTTCTATCATTGCAAGCAAGAAAGTCTCTAGCAGTTTCTTCATCCATAACATAGCCCTCAGGCACAACAGGCAAGTCATATTTAGGGGGAGAGTCTTCATCATCACTTTCATCAATATTATCAGTTTCCATAATTTCATTCTCTCTAACCCTAGCAAGTTGTTCATCAAGAAATTCACCAAGTGGCATAGTAGTATCAAGCATAGAAGTAGTTTTATCATAGGTATAATGCATAGCAGAAGTGACATCATCATTAACATGCGACATATCAGAATTAATAGCAGAAGTAGGTTTAGGTGTCGCAAGCTTACTCAAAACAGAAGGTGAATCAAGTGCAGAGCTAGATGGCAGTTCCTTACCTCCCCTCGTAGTTGAGCGATAAATATTTGTTTTCTCGTCTTTCAAGTCTTCATAGTGACCAACAGATATAAATCCCAAGTGACTCAAAGAATAGAGCTATGCTCCCCGGCAACGGCGCCAGAAAATAGTCTTGATAACCCACAAGTATAGGGGATCGCAACAGTTTTCGAGGGTAAAGAATTCAACCCAAATTTATTGATTCGACACAAGGGGAGCCAAAGAATATTCAGAAGTATTAGCAGCTGAGTTGTTAATTCAACCACACCTGGATAACTTAATATCTGCAGCAAATTATTTAGTAGCAAAGTAGTATGATAGTAACGGTAACAGTAGCAAAAGTAATATTTTTGGGTTTTGTAGTGATTGTAACAGTAGCAACGGAAAGTAAATAAGCAGAGAACAATATGTGAAAAGCTCGTAGGCATTGGATCGGTGATGGATAATTATGCCGGATGCGGTTCATCATGTAACAGTCCTAACATAGGGTGACATAGAACTAGCTCCAATTCATCAATGTAATGTAGGCATGTATTCCGAATATAGTCATACGTGCATGACATATTTTGTCCTACCCTCCCGTGGCAGCGGGGTCCTAATGGAAACTAAGGGATATTAAGGCCTCCTTTTAATAGAGTACCGAACCAAAGCATTAACACATAGTGAATACATGAACTCCTCAAACTACGGTCATCATCGGGAGTGGTCCCAATTATTGTCACTTCGGGGTTGCTGGATCATAACACATAGTAGGTGACTATAGGCTTGCAAGATAGGATCAAGAACTCACATATATTCATGAAAACATAATAGGTTCAGATCTGAAATCATGGCACTCGGGCCCTAGTGACAAGCATTAAGCATAGCAAAGTCATAGCAATATCAATCTCAAAACATAGTGGATACTAGGGATCAAACCCTAACAAAACTAACTCGATTACATGATAAATCTCATCCAACCCATCACCGTCCAGCAAGCCTACGATGAAATTACTCAGGCATGGCGGTGAGCATCATGAAATTGGTTATGGAGGATGGTTGATGATGACGATGGCGACGGATTCCGCTCTCCGGAGCCCCGAACAGACTCCAGATCAGCCCTCCCGAGAGAGATAAGGGCTTGGCGGCGGCTCCGTATTGTAAAACACGATGAATCCTTCTCTCTAATTTTTTTCTCCCCGAACACGAATATATAGAGTTGGAGTTGAGGTCGGTGGAGCTCTAGGGGGCCCACAAGGTAGGGGGGTGCGCTAAGGGGGCAGGCGCGCGCCCCACCCTCGTGGAAAGGGTGTGGGCCCCCTGGCCTTGATTCTTTCGCCGGTATTTTTTATTATTTCCAAAAATAATCTCCATGAAGTTTCGGGTCATTCCGAGAACTTATGTTTCTGGACATAAATAACACCATGGCAATTCTGCTGAAAACAGCGTCAGTCTGGGTTAGTTCCATTCAAATCATGCAAGTTAGAGTCCAAAACAAGGGCAAAAGTGTTTGGAAAAGTAGATACGACGGAGACGTATCAGTCGCGCCTACCATGACCGTCGCCTCGCTCGTGCGGTCGCGCCATTGGAGATTTAACACGTTGCGTTAGGTTATCTGATGTTGGCATGTCATACATAGTCATCACTTTGTCACTCATACAACAAGGTTAGCTATAAGGTTGGCTATAAGAGTTTTTTTTTTTACTTCTCTCTATCTCTTTCTTCGTAGTATTTATTGCATTTGCCAAGGAGTGACCTCTTCCAATGAAATGGTGCTTAGATGAGGTGCTATGGGCATTAAATGGCTTAGCAACTCAAGTCCCAAATACATAGGTGCTTAGTTTTTTGTTGCTAAGTTTGCTTCATCTAGGTAAACGCGCTTAGCACCGTTTCTTCCTACGGTCACCAAACTAGTCTCTCTCTTCTTAATTAACTTGCCACATCAGACTTTATGCCTATGTGGAAGGCTTAGCACCTGTAGGATCAAGTACAATAGTGGGCTATAAGCCCGCTTTACATGGCATTTTTGCATATGTGGGGGAAAGAGGCAAGGAAAAAGTGAAGGAGTGGGCTCTCAAGCAAGAGCCAGCCTCTACATGGTGGAGCATCAGGAGAGGCACCTGTATGGAGGTGGTCAGGAATCTGGAGACCCAAGCTGGTCGTAGCACCGCAGTTAAAATCATAATGGCAAGTCAAATCACCAGGCCCCACCTGTCCAGCAGTAACTCACTATCAAATCACACAGCCCTACATTTGCAGCAGCCTACTCCCTCATCTTCTCGCGTCTTTGTCGAACCGACTAGGCGGAACTGCCCCGCCTACCGCGCGGGAAAAGCCCCGCCCTCGACTTTTAAATAGTACAATATACTAATTTTTTATCCATGGATTGCGCCATGGAGCAAAGCCTCAAGAAAACGGCGGTACACATGTACGGTGTATACAACATGCCCGTCGCATTCGCGTCGCGTCCCAGACGGCCGGTCGGTCTGGCACGCCGCTGTCCGAATGGAACGCGCGTCATATTGCGTTTGCACACACATGTGGGACCGCAATTGAGAACCGACCATAGGCACACTACCCGGCCCCGCAAGTCGGGTGAGTTAATAGAAGTACATACTCAACCTTGGTACTTGGACAATCCCTGCAAGACACGGAAGATTAATTCATCCATGAATTTGACCAGACTCCAGCAGACACGCCTGGATTGGCTATTGTCTGCATATCGTGCAGACTGTGTTGTACAGGGCCGTAGTTCTGGTGAGAAATCTAAAGAAAGGTTTCTTGTCATCTCGCAAAATTGGGTGTCATGTGCTTCGGATCACTGTGAGGGTTAAACAATGATAACTGAGTTGGGCTAGTCATTGGGGGCACATGCACGAAGAATACTTGGCTGCCATCTAGGTCAAGACGGCTATGTTAATTAGGAAATCTATCGATGGACCATTTTTCTACGAGTTTATCTTTAATTTGAGCTTTGATCCTTGTCTAGTTTGTCCATCGGTGTTCATCTTGTCTCCTTTGGGAAGTGAGGTTATGATTTCTTGTCATGTGGCATTTTTGTGTGTTATATGTTATAATCCGGTGCTTCAGATCAAAATGACGACAACCGCGCCTTCGGGGCACGTGCATGAAGACTTCTCGATAGTCATTACCGAGGTCAAGCCGGCTCCAGCCGGTAGACAAAAGAAAACTAGTACTCCACTATATAGGCAGGAGCCTCCGCGCTTTCTTGCTAGTGTTTCTCTCTTCACATTGTCTCGTCCTCTCCAGATCTAAACACGACAGCGGTGGCCACACACTCTCTCTCTCTACTCACCGCTGGTCACAGATCCAGCCGGATCCTCTCCGCCGTGGAAGGAGAGAAGGTGCAACGTTCACGTGGTCGTCCTCGGCGAAGGCTCTTACGCATTGCCAGCGCATCCCGATCAGCGTGCCTTGCCGTTCTCTCCCAAGCATCGCTGGCGAGGGAGGGCCTCCCACCGCTTCTTCCTTGCTGCCGTAGTATGGGCAGATTCGGCCTCCCTCCGCCCACCTAGCGACATCCCGGCGACCCTCAGGTATAACTTCCTTCGAAACCGGCCTTGCTCTACTTCCCGAGCTCTTGACGTCGCTGCATTTGTATCTTTTACTATTTCTCAGACCCCCTCGTGTAGATAGGATCGATCGGTTGTTCGAAAATGTCGGTGTACAAAAAGGGGGGTACACCTTTTGTACCCCTATAACTGTGCACGGGCAGTCTGAGCCACAGGCACCGCCACACCGAGCACGGCAAGGGAGGTAAGCCAAGGTAAGGCCAGAGCTCAAGAGAAGCAGAACGATGCCAAGACCAAGACCACAAAGAGCAAAGGGGACGAAGCGGACTCCCCCGGCAAGATCCTTGCCGGGGGGCAGTTCTAGCAAACCCGGCAATACCCTTGCCGTGGCAGCTTGCCCCCCCACCTACGGAGCGAGTCACCCTTGAGTCCACTGCCCCCATGGGGCAAGGATTCGGGAGACATCCCCGTGGTGGCATGCAGATCTTTGTGAAGACATTCAAGATCAGATACACCCTGTAGAAGATGATGATCCTTGGCAAGATCCCAACCAAGGAGGACCACAAGGCCCCCGACAAGAGCCTTGCCGGGGATGACAGTAGGCGCCACGGCAAGACCCTTGCCGGGGCCGCGGCAAGGCCCTTGCCATGAACCCCCATGGGGCCACCATCAGGCCCACGCCAATCAAGCCTCGACCGCCGTTCGCATGAAGCTGCCGACCCAACCAGCTGGGCAGGCACCTGCGTGGCGGCAAGCAGATCTTCGTGCAGACCCATCAATGCGCCACCTCAGCTTCCTGCCTGCCTACATGGCACCGCGGGCACCGCTGGCCAGGGCGCGTGTCGACGCGAGCTGGAGCGGCGACGGACGAGACAGGGCTCTCCCCCGTCCCCAATAAAGCAAAGACACCTAAGCAAGACGCATTAAATGCGCCTTGTCATGTAATGCGAGGGATAACCTCGCATCACTGTATCCTTTCCACCTCCTATGTGCCACTTTGGCAATGCCTTTCCCTATAAAAGGAGGCCCAAGGCGACCAGGAAGAGGATTCGGCTTTTTGGAGCTCCTCACGCCCCATAGCTAGCTCAAGAACACAGATATACAATCCACCAAAGCAGGAGTAGGGTTTTACGCATCCTTGCAGCCCGAACCTGGGTAAAGGAACCGTGTGCTATCTGTTTGATCCGCTCTTCTCACGACCCCGCGCCCCGCAACCGTAGTAGGGATTCTTGTGATCCCATAGGTGTCGTTGCACACCGACATCTTCGGCGCTCCAGACAGGGGGCCGCAGTTGCGAGAATCGGCTTTAGCAGTTAGTTTGACGCTTCTTCATCGTCATGGCGCCCAAGAAGAAGACGACGGTGGCGGTTGGCCCGTCGGAGGCCGGGCATCCCGTCCCGATGCGGGCGAGCAGCGGATCGGTCGCGGAAAGGACCCGGGGCGCTGCTCGCGAACACCAACACCGTCCCACCAGCCGGAGTTTAGGAGGCGGCGATGCTCGTGCGCCTGGTAACGGGGCGCACGCCGCCAAATCCAAAGACGGAGCCAGGCCCTCCGCGGGTAGCGCGGGGCCTTCCAAGATCGCTGCCACCCCGCTCGAAGGCGTCGCGAGGGCTTCCAAGACTCCCACGCCAGCGCCGATGGTGCGCTCCTCTCAAGCGGCGCGCGATGAACGGTGTGACCATGCCGAAGACCCCGAGCGTCTCCGCGGGAAGAGCCCCGAGCGCCACTCCCGGGATGTAGAAGACATGCCCGCTCGCCGAGGCGCTGGTGAAGATGGCATGCGACCGCGGGGTCGTGATAGAGCTCCTTCTGACATGGTCAGAAGTCGAAGCGCGTCGCGATCCGTGCAGGTTTCGCTACCACCAATGCCAGCAGAAGCCCTGGCGCGCGCGCAGTTGCACCTCGATTTTCCTCCCACTACGGGGAAACTCGACGAATGGAGAGCCACCATCCGAAGCCTTTTTGCGGTGGCCACCAAAGACGAACCGAGTCCGGTGGAGCCCCCGGGTCGATGCTCCGACGGAGTCCCACGTACCAGTGGCAGGAAAGTCGGCGGCGCCGCGACCACGGTGCACTCGCCTCCTGCTCGCCCGGTGCCGCGGATGCCAGCCCGTCGCGACGTTACGGGCGACGAAATCTCCATAGCATCGTCCGACCCGTGGACCCACTGTGACCAACGCCAAGTTCCTCGGAAACGAGAAGATGAAGACGCCCGAACTACTATCGAGCGCCGGCGCGGAGCGCGCCACCAGTCAGATAGGCGAGCAGGGCCTGCTGCGAACCACCCGGCACCGGAGAGCCCTGGAGGCCTACTGTAGGATTGGAAGTATGTCTAGAGGGAGGGTGATTAGACTACTTTACCAAATAAAAACTTAGCCTTTTCCTAATTTTAGTTCTTGGCAGATTTTAGCAATATTAGGATAAGTCAAGCAATCATCACACAATTCAAGCAAGCATGCAAAGAGTATATAGCAGCGGAAAGTAAAGCATGCAACTTGCAAGAATGTAAAGGGAAGGGTTTGGAGAATTCAAACGCAGTTGGAGACACCGATGTTTTTCCCGTGGTACGGATAGGTGGTGCTATCCTATATCCACGTTGATCGATACTTCAACCCACGAAGGGTAACGGTTGCGCGAGTCCACGGAGGGCTCCACCCATGAAGGGTCCATGAAGGATACTCAACTCTCTCTCATAGGATTTGGATTTGGTAGAAAGAAGATTTGAGTGGAAAGCAACTTGGGGAAGGCTAGAGATCAAGATTCATATGGTAGGAATGGAATATCTTCGTCTCAACACATGAGTAGGTGGTTCTCTCTCAGAACATATGAGTTGGAAGTGTAGATGTGTTCTGATGGCTCTCTC
Organism: Aegilops umbellulata; assembly: GCA_032464435.1. Lineage (NCBI taxonomy): Eukaryota > Viridiplantae > Streptophyta > Magnoliopsida > Poales > Poaceae > Aegilops > Aegilops umbellulata. Next base: position 7,298,602 of record CP136059.1, read on the forward strand.
CACGAATGAAGAGGAGGTGGAGGGGTATATATAGCCTCCACACAAAATCCAACCGTTACACACAATTTACCAATCTCGGTGGGACCGAATCAATAAACTCGGTCGGACCAAAAAGGTAAACCTAGTGACCGTTAGAGATTTTCGGTGGGACTGACAAGCAACTCGGTAGGACCGATATGGTTAGGGTTAGGGCATAACGTAATCTCGGTGAGACCGATTACACAAACTCGGTGAGACCGATTTGGTAATTAGCTAACCAGAGAGTTGGTCAGGTAAACTCGATGGGATCGATTTGCTCTTTCAGTGAGACCGAAAAGTTACAAAGGGGAAACAGAGAGTTTACATTGCAATCTCGGTAGGACTGCTTTGCTCTTTCGGTGAGACCGAAAAGTTACAACAGGGAAATAGAGAGATTGCAACCCCATCTCGGTGAGACCGAGATCCCTATCGGTGAAACCGACTTGCTAGGGTTTGGCAGTGGCTTATGACAAGTGAAACTCGGTGGCGCCGGATGGAAAGAATCGGTAGGACCGAGTTTGGCTTGGAGTTTAGGTCATTTGTGGATATGGGAAAGTAGCTGAGGATTTTGGAGCATATCATTAAGCACATGAAGCAAAAGGCTCATTAAGCAACACCTCATCCCTCCTTGATAGTATTGGCTTTTCCTATGGACTCAATGTGATCTTGGATCACTAAAATGTAAAATGAAGAGTCTTGAGCTTGAAGCTTTAGCCAATCCTTTGTCCTTGGCATTTTGAGGGTTCCACCTTCACCATCCATGCCATGCCAATCATTGAGCTTTCCTGAAATAATTATCTTGGAATAGCATTAGCTCAATGAGCTATATGTTGTTATGAATTACCAAAACCACCTAGGGATAGTTGCACTTTCAATCTCCCCCTTTTTGGTAATTGATGACAACATATAGATCAAAGCTTCGACAAATGATAATAAGAATGAATTGTATCGTCGCTTTGAGAAGTATGTGATAAGTAAGAGCTCCCCCTAAATTTGTGCATATTTAAAATTTGCTTTGGACTGCAAATGCACAAAGAGTTAGAATTATGGGTTACTCTTCCGTGTCACATACATCTTGGTGGAGCGCTCAAAATGATAATAATGAAATACATGCACTCATCACCAAGGAAAAGTGAATGACCGCATAGGATAGATAAGATATATCAAGCATGCATAAGTGTAGCTTATGATCAAACACATGATCATCAATGTCTCACAAGCATATCAAAGTATCTCGACCAAAAGCAAACAATGTTTGAAAAACCACCAAATAAAGAAAGAGAGAAGAAAACAACACTCTCTCTCCGAAAGCCTATGATCTATACATTTTTCTCCCCCTTTGGCAACAAGTTACCAAAAAGTTCCTAGAAAATGCCTAGTGCTAGATCGACGCTCAGGCTTGATCTTCTGGTGGTGGTGGAGTCCTGATCACTCCAAGGACAAAGGCTTCCGTAGACGTGGTTGGAGTTGGAGCTGAAGTAGATGCTGGAGTTGGTTGGGCTGGTGTTGTGGCTGGAGCTGAGGCGGTGGCTCTTGTGTCAGGAACTGGCACTTTAGACGACCTCGGACCTCGTGGCACTCTAGCAAATGCATCAGTGGTAGTGAGGGAGTCCTGGATTAGGGAGTGTTCGGATAGCCGAAATATATCTTCAGCCGGACTCCAGGACTATGAAGATACAAGATTGAAGACTTCGTCCCGTGTCCGGAAGGTTCTTTCCTTGGCGTGGAAGGCAAGCTAGGCGTGCGGATATTCAAGATCTCCTACCAATATAACCGACTCTGTGTAACCCTAACCCTATCCGGTGCCTATATAAACCGGAGGGTTGTAGTCCGTAGGACGAACACATCATAACCATCATCATACCCATAGGCTAGCTTCTAGGGTTTAGCCTCCTTGATCTCGTGGTAGATCTGCTCTTGTACTACCCATATCATCAATATTAATCTAGCAGGAGTAGGGTTTTACCTCCATCGAGAGGGCCCGAACCTGGGTAAAATAAAGTGTCCCTTGTCTCCTGTTACCATCCGACCTTGACGCACAGATCGGGACCCCCTACCCGAGATCCGCCGGTTTTGACACCGACATTGGTGCTTTCATTGAGAGTTCCTCTGTGTCATCGCCTTTAGGCCCGATGGCTCCTTTGATCATCAACAACGATGAGGTCCAGGGTGAGACTTTTCTCCCCGGACAGATCTTCGTCTTCGGCGGCTTCGCTCTGCGGGCCAACTCGCTTGGTCATCTGGAGCAGATCGAGAGCTACGCCCCTGGCCATCAAGTCAGGTTTGGAAGCCTAAACTACACGGCAGATATCCGCGGAGACTTGATCTTCGACGGATTCAAGCCACAGCCAAGCGCGCCGCACTATCTCGAGGGGCATGATATAGCTCTGCCTCCGAACAGTGTCCTGGAGGCCGCATACGCTCCGGCCCCGATCCTCGATTCGGAGCCCGCTGCGTTCTTTAAAGATGAACGGTTGGATGTCACCTCGGGGGCTGCGATCTTAAATGCCATTGAGCCGAACGCGAGCCCCGCGCTCCGCATGGCCTGTGACTCCAAGGAGACGGACTCTTCTCCGAACTTCGGGTCGTCCGTGCCCCCGCCGATCGAATCAGATTGGGCGCCTGTAATGGAGTTCACCGCCGCGGACATCTTTCAGTATTCACCTTTTGGTGATATTCTGAATTTCCTCAAGTCTCTCTCTTTGTCAGGAGAGCCCGGGCCGAACTATGGCCTGCGAGGTTGGGATTCGGACGACGAAGAAATTCAAAGCCCACCCACCGCCCACTTAATAGCCACTGTCGACTATATATCCGACATGCTCGACTTTGGCTCCGAAGACTTCGACGGTATGGACAACGAAGGAGGAGACGAGCAAGAACCAGCACCTGTAGGGCGCTGGACCGCCACCTCGTCATACGACATATACATGGTGGATGCTCCAAAAGATGGAGATGGCGATGGAACAACGGAGGATGGCACTTCGAAAAAGCCTCCAAAGCGCCGACGTCAGCGGCGCCGCTCCAAATCCCGCCACAGCAGAAATAGTGATTCCGGCACGGGAGATAATACTACCCCGGACAGCGCCGAAGAACACCAAAACCAGCAGGATTCGGCACACGAAGATGGAGAAGACCGCCCTCATGAGAGAGCGGCAGAGCGAGAGGTCGAGGACGATAACTACATGCCTCCCTCCGAAGACGAGGCAAGCCTCGGCGACGATGAATTCATCGTACCATCAGACCCCGCCGAACAAGAGCGCTTTCAACGCAGGCTTTTAGCCACGGTGAATAGCCTAAAGAAAAAGCAGCAACAACTTAGAGCTGATCAAGATTTGCTAGCTGACAGATGGACTGAAGTCCTTGCGGCCGAAGAGCACGAGCTCGGACGCCCCTCCAAAAACTATCCTAAGCGCAGGCCGCTACCCCAATCAGAGGAGAAAGCCCAAGACATGGCAGATCGGCCACCTCGCGGCCGCGACAGAGAAGCCTGTCGAACATCCAAACAAGCCATGCCCCGCAGCCGCTTTACCAAGGCACGGGAACACGAACTAGACCTGCGAGACGTCCTGGAGGACAAAGCAAGGAAAACAAGATCGATCTATGGATCGCGCGGACGCCCGACGGCACGTGATAGTTTTCACTCCGGACACAATAAATCCGGCCGGGCCGAACACAACAGGCACAGCTCCTCCGAACTGCGTCGAGACATAGCCCAGTACAGGGGCGCCGCACACCCACTATGCTTCACAGACGAAGTAATGGATCATAGAATCCCAGAGGGTTTTAAACCCATCAACATCGAGTCGTACGATGGTACGACAGATCCGGCAGTATGGATTGAGGACTATCTCCTCCACATCCACATGGCACGTGGCGATGATTTGCACGCCATCAAATATTTACCCCTTAAGCTTAAGGGACCAGCCCGACACTGGCTTAACAGCCTCCCCGCAAATTCGATCGGCTCTTGGGAGGACCTGGACGCCGCATTCCTCGACAACTTCCAGGGGACCTACGTACGGCCACCGGACGCCGACGACCTAAGCCACATAATCCAGCAGCCAGAAGAATCGGCCAGGCAAATCTGGACACGGTTCCTAACAAAGAAAAATCAGATAGTCGATTGTCCGGATGCAGAGGCCTTAGCAGCCTTCAAGCATAACATCCGTGACGAGTGGCTTGCCCGGCACCTGGGACAGGAAAAGCCGAAATCCATGGCAGCCCTCACGACACTCATGACCCACTTTTGCGCGAGCGAAGATAGCTGGCTAGCTCGCAGCAACAACTTGTCGAAGAAGCAAGGTAATTCAGATACCAAGGACAAAAATGGCAGGTCGCGACGGAATAAACAGAAATGCCGCGTCAGCAGCGACAGCAATGAAGATACGGCAGTAAACGCCGGATTCAGAGGCCATAAATCCGGTCAGCGGAAAAAGCCATTCAAAAAGAATAACCAGGGCCCGTCCAGTTTGGACCGAATACTCGACCGCTCGTGCCAGATTCACGGCACCCCCGAAAGGCCAGCCAATCACACCGACAGGGATTGTTGGGTGTTCAAGCAGGCAGGCAAGTTAAGAGCCGAAAACAAAAACAAGGGGCTAGACAGCGATGACGAAGAGGAGCCCAGGCCGCCGAACAACAACGGACAGAAGGGGTTTCCCCCACAAGTGCGGATGGTGAACATGATATACGCGACTCATATTCCCAAGCGGGAGAGGAAGCGTGCGCTACGGGACGTATACGCGATGGAGCCAGTCGCCCCAAAGTTCAACCCATGGTCCTCTTGCCCGATCACCTTCGATCGAAGGGACCACCCCACTAGCATCCGTCACGGCGGTTTTGCCGCTTTGGTTCTTGACCCAATTGTTGACGGATTTCACCTTACAAGAGTCCTCATGGACGGCGGCAGTAGCCTGAACCTGCTCTACCAGGATACAGTGCGGAAAATGGGCATAGATCCATCAAGGATCAAGCCCACAAGGACGACCTTTAAAGGCGTCATCCCAGGTGTAGAGGCCAATTGCATAGGCTCCATAACACTTGATGTGGTCTTCGGATCTCCGGACAACTTCCGAAGCGAAGAGTTAATCTTCGACATAGTTCCGTTCCGCAGTGGCTATCATGCTCTGCTTGGACGAACCGCATTCGCTAAATTCAATGCGGTGCCGCACTACGCATATCTCAAGCTCAAGATGCCAGGCCCTCGAGGTGTAGTCACGGTCAGCGGAAACACCGAACGCTCCATCCGTACGGAGGAACACACGGCGGCCCTCGCAGCAGAGGTACAAAGCAGCCTTTTAAGGCAGCTCTCGAGTCCGGCCGCTACAAAGCAGGACAAAGCAAAACGCGCCGGAGTAACCCGCAGCAAGACCGACTGGCGCGTTCAGAGCACGCGTAGCAATAGGGCCCCAACCCCAGCAATCGCTACATAGCGGAGCTAGTACCTCGAGTACACAATTACGCCCTTACAATTCCATGGGCATAGGGGAAGGGGCAGATAAAACGGCATGCCAACAATATGGCGTCAAACGTACTAGGGGTTGTCGGGTTCTTCTTTTCTTTCGGGACTCCATACTCTGGATACAGTGTTCGGCCTCGCTGCCGCACAGACGATACAGTACCCAAGAAAGCAAACAACGCCGCATCATGGAACTCTCAGGTGGTCTCTATTTCGAGCGATATATCTGTTTCTAAATTCCGCGGCCTGCGCCTGGTCAAGACATGTTAAATAGTCTAAATTTTTTTCGCACTACTTGTATCGTTCGGCTTGAATAAACAGCCTCCTCATAAATAATGCATAGCTTTTCGTCTATTTTTTGCATTATCTTCTTTTAATATACATATGTTTACTCAAATAACATGATCGCACCCGTACACCATGGTACGGCAAACCATGCTAGGGGCTTTATTACCCTTCTATCTGGTGTGAGAAGTCCGTCCACTTTCACAAGTGCGGCACCCCGAACTTATAGCATTATATGCATCGGCTCCGAGTCATGATTTTGGTCATATGTTGGGTTTGCCCGGCTCCTATGTTTTGGTGCCTTATGTTCCGCTCTATCGGCTAAGGTAGCACTAGGAGAACCACTGCGATTGTGCCCCAGATCAGGTGGGTGAGCACCTCAGTGGAGAAAGCTAAAACAGACTGTCATGATAAGGCGCGAGACCGGTCGCTGTTCGAGAGGTTTTTCGAGTCCCTAAAGGCTTATGCCGCTTCGAGCGGAGAGCTGGTTAAGTCCGGCTAAAGGCGTGGATAGTGCCCCGAATTCGGCCTTCCGAACTAGGGGCTTTGCCGAAATTTAAAATTATAATGTTCTATGGCTAAGTGAGAGTGTTCAAGCATTATAGTCCGATTGCCTGGTTCGCTGTGCTGAGCGCCTCCCTCGAAGGACCCAACTATGGGAACAAGAGCCCTCAGGTTTATCCCGAACACCCCAGCACTAGTTGCATGGGGGCAAAAGCCGACGACTCGCCATCTCTCAGTTATTGATAAACGGCCGCACAGAAAATAATATTTTAAATTCAGAAAGCATTTCTTAAGCGCATATGAACAAGTTTTCAGCGCACAGGATACAAACGAGCGAGTTCATTGAAATATTACATCTTTGGCACACTCATCCGCGACAAGGCGAGCTCCAGCGAGAACTTCCTTGTAGTAGTTCTCGGGCTTGCGATGCTCCTTCCCCTGCGGCGGCCCGTTCTTTTAAGATTAAACAAAAGGGTTCGCAAATAAAAGCGCTAGTGCCACAACTAGTCCATAAATTGTTAAACTCGACGTTGAGGGCATCCTTTAAGCGCGGCCGTTTTTCGAGCATTTCGTATTGGCTGTCTTGCGTTTCTAATAAGTTGTTTAACCGCACCAGCTTCTCTCCGTCTAGCTTGCCCCAGTGTACCCTTACACGGGCAAGGGCCCTCCGGGCACCTTCTATGCAGACAGAGCGCCTGATGACCTCAAGCCGTGGACAGGCCTCCACCAGCCGCCGCACCAGCCCGAAGTAGCTCCCAGGCAGGGCCTCTCCAGGGCACAGCCGAACTAGTAAGCCCTTCATGGCCTGTTCGGCCGCCTTGTGGAGCTCGGCCAGCTGCTTCAGCTGATCGCTTAAGGGCAAAGGGTGTCCGGCCTCAGAATACTGAGACCAGAACACACTCTCCGTCGAGCTGTCCTCTTCAGCTCGGTAGAATGCGGCGGTGTCGGATGCGCTGCGGGGAAGATCGAAGAACGCCCCTGGAGAACTCCGGATTCGGGTAAGTAATAGGTATTTCACCTTTATATTCGTACTTTGCATTAAGAATGCCTTACCCGCTGCTATGTTTTTCACATCCTCCAACTCTTGGAGGGCCTTTTGGGCTTCGGCCTTGGCACTCTTGGTGGTCTCAACAGCCGACGCGAGCTCGGTTCCTTGCGTTTTTGCCTCAAGCTCCAAACCCTCATGTTTCTTCATGAGAGCTTGCAGCTCTTGCTGCACCTCGCCGACTTGGACCCCAAGCTTTTCTCGCTCGGCGCGCTCCTCGGCCGCTTTCTTCTCGGCCTCAGCCAGCGCCTGCTTCAGGGTTGCCACCTCGGTTGTGGCCCCTACAATAAGCCGTACAATCCTGTTATTTCTTTTTGCAATGAAGCCTCTCTATAGGCACCTTTTTTTTCTTTTTCTTCTAAGGGGTATTTCTTACCTTCCTTTTCCACGAGCTGCCTTTTGGCAAGGCCGAGCTCTTGCTCGGACCGCTCGAGGTCCTTTTTCAGGACTTCCACCTGCGCAGTCAATGCGGCGGTGGACAGTAGGGAAGCCTGCATACTCATATTAGACTTTTTATTAGACTCCTGCGAAAATTTTTGGATCCTCTATTCGGCTTTTCTTTCCGAACACTGAACAGAGCATCAGGGGCTACTGTCTATGCGGTAATGAATTTAGCATATTTTTTGCTTACCTGGAAGCCTGTTAGAAGGCTAGCGCAAGCTTCATTCAGTCCGCTCTTGGCGGACTGAACCCTTTGGACCACCGCACTCATAACAGTACGGTGCTCCTCGTCGATGGTGGCGCCTTCAAGCGCCTCCAACAGACTATCCGGCGCCTCTGGTTGGACAGAGGTCGCCGGCTCAGACGGCTTACTCCTCTTGGAAGGAGTTCGCCCACCGCGAAGCAGGACGGTTGAGTCCGGCGCGGTGTCCGGCACAAAGCCGGACTGGGAGCCTAAGGATTGCCTTGCGGCTCCTCCAGGACCACCTCCTCCTGCCCTGTTTAGTGGGACGCCGCTTCGGCGTCGTCCGCCCCGCTGGGGGAGACTGTGGCGGGACAGAGTTCATGTCCGACGAATCCAGGGAGCCGCTCGATGAATCATTGAGTGCGGCTCGGGGCGGGCTGCGCAAATAGCATTCGACATTAGGGTAAGCTGCGCACTTGAAGATACTATGAGTCATTCTGGTATGTGAATACTTACGATGTCGCCGGACGCTTGGTTCTGTCCGGCCACTCCTTTCCGCCCTCTTCGGCGTTGGGGGAGTAGTCCGGCGGAGGGGTCTTCCTTTTCCTCGACCCCTCGGCCTCCCCTGTTGGGGCGGCCTTCTTCTTTTTCGCTCCCCTCGATGGAGGGGGAGAGCTTCCTTGTTCCTCCTCCTCGTTTTCACGAGAGGAGGGCGTCGCAGACTCGCCAGATGACGAGCTCGACACCACCACATTGCGGGCACTCTTTCGAGTCCCGGTGGTCTTCTTCTTCTTGACCTTCTTCTCCGGCACCACATAGGGCGCCGGAGCCAGCAACTTCTCTAAGAGGGCTGGGGCTGGGTCTTCGGGTAGAGGAGCCGGACAGTTGATTGGTCCGGCTATCTTCAGCCACGCCTGTCAAAGGCAAAGGGACTTTTTGGATCCCACATAGAGTTAATCTATGTAGAAAAGCTTAACGAACCTGTGAAAGGTATAAATAGCCTACCTCGCCAGCGTTGCGCTGCGAGCTGTATCCGCGGTCCTCGGAAGCGGATGTGGGGCACTCGGCGCCTTTGGTTAGCACCTTCCAGACGTCTTCACACGTCGTGTCGAAGAGCCTATTGAGGGTTTGGTGCTGCGCCGGGTCGAATTCCCACAAAGTGAACTCCCGTTCTTGGCACGGGAGGATCCGGCAAACGAACATGACCTGGATGATGTTGACATGCCGGATGGGCTTGTTCATCAGGGACCGGATGCAAGTTTGCAGTCCGGTCACTTCTTCTTCGTTGCCCCATGATAGGCCCGTCTCTTTCCAGGACATGAGCCGCGTGGGGGGTCCGGATCGGAACTCAGGGGCCGCGACCCATTTCGAGTCGCGTGGCTCGGTGATGTAAAACCACCCTGCCTGCCACCCCTTTAAGGACTCCACAAAGGAGCCATCGAACCAGAGTGCGTTGGCCATTTTGCCGGCCATAGCACCTCTGCACTCCGCCTGGGTGCCGGACACCACCTTGGGCTTGACGTTGAAGGTCTGGAGCCAGAGGCCGAAGTGGGGGCGGATGCGGAGAAAGGCCTCAGACACGATGATAAACGCTGAGATATTGAGGATAAAGTTCGGGGCCAGATCGTGGAAGTCCAGGCCGTAGTAGAACATGAGCCCCCGGACAAAAGGGTGAAGTGGAAAACCCAGTCCGCGAAGGAAATGTGGGAGAAAAACTACCCTCTCATGGGGCCTTGGGGTGGGAAGAAGCTGCCCCGCCTCGGGAAGCCGGTGCGGGATGTCCTTGGACAGATATCCGGCCTTCCTAAGCTTTTTGATTTGACCCTCCGTAACGGAGGAAGCCATCCACTTGCCACCCGCTCCGGACATCGCTGGAGCAGGTTGGGGAAGAAAGAGCGAACTTGGGCGTTGGAGCTTGAGTGCGCAGGAGATGGATGGGCAAAGGAGGAAGAATGCGTAGGTGAAAGAGGTGGATCTTTATCCCCGTATATAGGCTGATGCCGTTATGCGTCCCCACCTACCTAATAAAACTCGCTTGCCGCTCACACGCCGTGGTAAATGGCGCGGTTGGGTTACCCATGTCCGTATTAATGAGAATCCCGTTAAAGGGGGCACACGATCTCTGTTTCGACAAGACGTGCCAAGGAAACCACCTCGTTGAACGTGCTACGGTGGAACAATAAAAAATAATCCATACAGAAGGCTTGGTCGCAGTGTTATGATGCACTGCGGAATACGTCAGCAGATTTGATCTTAGTCCTTGAAGAAAAGGGTGGGAGAACAAAAGCAACTTGGGTCAGATGAAACGAACACCGTTGAGAAAAAGCTTAGAATTGATCTTGCGAATGTTGGAATGATCGGATTTACTTGAAGAGAGACACACCGGTTGGAAAAGAATTGGCATGACAATCTCGATAATCAAGAAGGATTAGTATCCATATAGGAATAAAAGAACACCGCTTGGAAACGGTATGGAATCAACACTTGACATTGAAGCAACTCGAATACCACAAAACAAAACAAAAACAAAGGATTGGCTTGCAGAATAAGCCGGAAACAAACATATGATAGATCCCATATCGTATCATGTGTCTGTTAGAAAGATATCCTACGAGATACTTGAATTCCCACTTATAAACTCCCGAAACTTTCTGGTTATGCAATCAGGTGTTGGGGATACATGGGACACAAAATATATCACACAAACTAACAATACCTAGATCCAGCTGTATCCATCCTTCAACACATAACCAAGAAATCCTCGGAAATCATCTACCTCAACCTTCGAAAAGCATCCATTATACAAGTTATGGCAATACTCCCGCACTCGCCTCAGTACTGGGCTATCAGGGTTATCTCACCAACAACTGTACAAAAGAGATTTTCGATGTCGGCGTACTAAACTCAGGTATTCCAGAACTGTAACGATAAAATTATGATGACAACACCTCGGAGCTCAACTCCCCGGGACACCTCCACTAAAACCCCTGCTGACGGGAGGCAACCAAGACAATGTTGTCATCATAAAACCATCGGAACGATTCTAAGATACCCGCGTGATCCTAAAAAATTTTTTTTTAGTGAAATTTGAGAAGAGAAGAGTCAAAACTCTACGTCAGGATGCCTTATCAGAGCGATGAGGAGACTGGGAAGTAAAAAGAATTCCTAAACTCTCCGATACATAATTCCTAAATGACTCAAAACATTTTTTTCTAGACACAACTCGGCCGCTAAAAACGATCAATCAGTGGGGGCTCCTAAGGTCGGGGAAGGCTCTGATTACCAACTTGTAACACCCTTGATGCGGCTATATCTCCCACGTGTCGAAGCACGACTTAGAGGCATAACCGCATTGAAAGCAATGTCGCAAGTGAGGTAATCTTCACACAACCCATGTAATACATAAGGGAAAAAGATACATAGTTGGCTTACAATCGCCACTTCACACAATTACAAGAGTAAAGCATTACATCAACCAAGTACAATCAGGGCCCGACTACGGAGCCAAAATAAAAGAAGAAACCCCAAAAGCGACAAAGGTCCACGATCGACCCCAACTGGGCTCCACTACTGATCGACTAGAACGAAACAACACAAAGGATAAGATCTTCATCGAGCTCCTCCTTGAGCTCGGGTGCGTCACCTGCACGGTCTCATCGGCACCTGCAAACTGGTTTTGGAAGTATCTGGTGAGTCACGAGGACTCAGCAATCTCACACCCGCGAGATCAAGACTATTTAAGCTTATAGGTAGGGTAAAAGGTATGAGGTGGAGCTGCAGCAAGCGACTAGCATATATGGTGGCTAACATACGCAAATGAGAGCGAGAAGAGAAAGCAAAGCACGGTCGAACAACTATGATCAATAAGTGATCCTGAACTGCTTACGTCAAACATAACTCCAACAACCGTGTTCACTTCCCGGACCCCGCCGAGAAGAGACCATCACGGTTACACACGCGGTTGGTGTATTTTAGTTAAGATCAACTTCGGGTTTTCTACAACCGGACATTAACAAATTCCCATCTGCCACATAACCGCGGGCACGGCTTTCGAAAGTTCAAAATCTGCAGGGGTGTCCCAACTTAGCCCATGATAAGCTCTCGCGATCAACGAAGGATATTCCTTCTCCCCGGGAAGATCCGATCAGTCTCGGAATCCCGGCTACAAGACTTTTTGACAGTAATAAAACAAGTCCAGCAAAACCGCCCGATGCGCCGACATCCTGATAGGAGCTGCACATATCTCGGTCTCAGGGCAACACCGGATGAGACTAGCTACGAGTAAAACCAGGCCTCGAGTTTCCATGAGGGGGCCCGCAGGCAGCTCAGTTCAGACCAACACTTAGACAAGCATTGGCCCGGGGGGGCTAAATAAAGATGACCCTCAGGTTGATCAGACCCAAGAGAAGGGGGTAGGTGGTAGGCAAATGGTAAAACCAATGTTGGGCCTGCTGGAAAAGTCTTATTCAAAGCAAACTGTCAAGGGGGTCCCATAAATCACCCGACCGCGTTAGGGACGCAAAATCCGGGAACATAACACCGATATGACGGAAACTAGGGCGGCAAGAGTGGAACAAAACACCAGGCATAAGGCCGAGCCTTCCACCCTTTACCAAGTATATAGATGCATTAATTAAATAAGATATATTGTGATATCCCAACAAGTAAACATGTTCCAACAAGGAACAACAAGTCCATGTTCTAACAAGGAACAAGCTTCATCTTCACCTGCAACTAACAACGCTATAAGAGGGGCTGAGCAAAGCGGTAACATAGCCAAACAACGGTTTGCTAGGACAAGGTGGGTTAGAGGCTTGGTTTAACAATATGGGAGGCATGATAAGCAAGTGGTAGGTATCGCAGCATAGGCATAGCAAAAGAGCGAGCAACTAGCAAGCAAAGATAGAAGTGATTTCGAGGGTATGGTCATCTTGCCTGAGATCCCGCAAGGAAGAAGAACGAGTCCATGAAGAAGACAAACGGACGTAGACGAACGGATCCTCACAACTCCGGAACGAAACCGAAGCTAACGCGAGAAGCAACCCGGAAAGAAACAAACAACGTAGTAAACAACCAACACATAAACATGGCATGATGCACAAACAAGCATGATGCATGTCCGGTTTAATGATTCGTGGCATGGCAAATGCAACAAACAACACTACAAATTAAGTGGAGCTCAATATGCAACGAGTTGCATATTGACAAAACACCACAACAAATATTTAGCTCGATCTTGTTTATGTACCCAACAATATTAAATGTTGATTAACATGGCAAGGGGTGAAGCACAACAAAACTACCTATCTAGGCAATTTAAATGAGGCCGGAAACAACGAACAACAATTCCGGAAAATCCTCATATGCATATTTTGAATTTGGAACTGTTTTGCCTAAAAACATATTTTATTGTTGTTAAACAGGAAAATAAAGTGCAACAAGTTAATCTAGACATTCTTCTACCCCATTTACATATATAAATTATTAAATTCCGAGTTACGGTTATTTAGTTATGAAATAAATCATTTTAACATGCCATTTAGCAAAATAAATGCAAACAACAATTTTAAGCATTTTAAATGATGTTATCATGATGCGGATGACAATTTCAAGTATTATGCAATTATTATTAAAAATTGACAAGAGCATTAAGAAGCATTTGTCATCGTGGCGGAAAGAAAGTGTGCCACGGCAACGAATCCGAAAATGGTGCCACGGCAACATATCGGTTCCAGTACTCATGGAGATACCGGTGCAAAAGGAAGCGTGCGGATGTGCGAAACATGCTAGAGATGGTGGGGTGCTCCTGACTACCGGGTTCCCACGGATTAGTGGCATGGAAACGAGTGACAAATCGGACACGGTGCAAACGGTGCATCTCGTACATCACACAACATACGTTCACGAGCGGCCGTCTCGGGGTTATACCTTCGAAGCGTGTGTTTTCAAAGCGGATCGAGTTCGTAGAGGAAATAGTTGTTCTCGTGGCGGTAGTGGAAGTAGGGGTACAAGACGACGGTAGAGGTACACGTTTCGGTCCGGTCTTGGCGGTGTAGATGTACACGGTGTCGGGGTACTTGTCGCATCACCGGGTGTAGTCGTACACGTTCGAAGCAGAACTTGGCGTATCCATGTACTTGGCGTTCCGGTCCTGTTGTCGTACTAGGCATCCGGTGAACTTGGCGAAATCCACGAAGGCATCCTTGGCGTTCCTAGTTGCCGCGTCTTGGCAAATCGAAGGGGATCTTGGCGTCCATGCAACCGGCAGGGGAGGTGCACGAAACCAGCGGCAGAGGACAAGCCGCAACTGTGGCTCTCAAGATCGGCAACGAAGGCAGGGGAGGACAGCCTACGGATCGCGGGTGGAGCTTGGGCGTGGAAGGAGGGTGGTGAGGCAGAGCAGCAGCGCGAGATGCATAGAGGTCATGGGGCGCGGGACTTGGACGCCGGCTGCAAGGAAGCAACCACCATGGGGACGGGGAGGAGCTCGGCTCCCCTCGGGCATTGCAGGCTGCTGGTGGAAGAGACGCGCGGGCGAGGTGGCCCCTGGTCGCCATAGAGGAAGCAGAGGACGGCGCGGGTCCGGCGACGACGGAGAACGGCAGGATGCGGCGAGCCTGCGCTGGCACTTGGCGAAGGCGCGGCCATGGACGACGTCGAGGTGGGTCGAGGGCGGCGGCGCTCCTGGTCGCAGCGACTGGACTCCGGCGACGAGGAGGAGGCAGGGGGGCACTGGCGCAGACGACGGAGGGCCGCCGGAGTTGGCCGCCCCGGTGGTGTTGCGGAGGCCAGGCGCGGGGCTCTACTCCTCTCTGCGTGTGACAGCGGAGGAGGAGGACGATGGGGAGAGGGGATCAAGAGGAGGGGCGATGGGATCGTGAGAGTGAGGCTGCGAGGGAGATGGGGATCGAGCGAAGGGAGATGAGGAACGGGGCTCCTGGCGGCGCTGGAGAGGCATCGAGGGAGAGAGCGAAGGGATCGGGAGGAGGCTAGGGTTAGAGGGGTCGGCTGGGCCTTGGGCCGCCGCTACAGGAAGCCCAAGTGGTCGGCTGGGTTGGCTGGAATCTCTTCTCTCTCCCTTATTTTCTAGAAACAGAAAATGACAAAGAAGAAAAAGAGAAGAAAGGAGGTGTTTGGGAAGAAAATGGACACGCGGATAATTTTCCCGGATTCACAAAAATAAGCTTGGTCCGTGAAAATTAGGAAAGGCAAGATCGAACAATAAGAATTCAAACTCATTTGAATTTAATTCAAATGGGTTTGAACTAGGACGAGGTTTTTCGAAGTGCCCAAAAATGTTGAGAATTTAGGAAGAGCCTCGATAAAAGAGAGAAAGAAATATTGGCAAGGTTTGAAGGTCAAACTCGAAGAGGAATAGACATGGAAAATGTTTTACACGTGTGTTATGGGTGATTCCGAAAATGGAATATTTAATATAGCTCCCTAATATCGGGAGGATATGTTACAAAGAGAATCACCACGTGAATTCCCTCGGTTTAAATGGACCAAAGATCCATGCAATTTAATTGGTTGGGTTTAAAAAAATTAAATGACATGATGCAAAGCTCATGATGCAAAGATGAATGCAACGAACAAAACAAATCACACGACGAAACCCGGAATCCATGGAAGGCATCTGAAGCTCCGGTCTTGGGGCGTCACAGTATTATTCTCTATATGGCAATACGTGGAAACTTGTTTTGCAGAGCCGGACACTATTTTTTGGTGTTTATTATCTTCTTGAAGAGTTTGGAGGAGGAACCCGCCTTGCAATGCCGAAGACAATTTGCGCGCCGGACTCGTCGTCATTGAAGCCTGGTTCAGGGGCTACTGAGGGAGTCCTGGATTAGGGGGTGTTCGGATAGCTAAACTATATCTTCAGCCGGACTCCAGGAATATGAAGATACAAGATTGAAGACTTCGTCCCGTGTCCGGAAGGTTCTTTCCTTGGCGTGGAAGGCAAGCTAGGCGTGCGGATATTCAAGATCTCCTACCAATAAAACCGACTCTGTGTAACCCTAACCCTATCCGGTGCCTATATAAACCGGAGGGTTGTAGTCCGTAGGACGAACACATCATAACCATCATCATACCCATAGGCTAGCTTCTAGGGTTTAGCCTCCTTGATCTCGTGGTAGATCTACTCTTGTACTACCCATATCATCAATATTAATCTAGTAGGAGTAGGGTTTTACCTCCATCGAGAGGGCCCGAACCTGGGTAAAATAAAGTGTCCCTTGTCTCCTCTTACCATCCGACCTTGACACACAGATCGGGACCCCCTACCCGAGATCCGCCGGTTTTGACACCGACAGGTAGTCTTCCCTTTCCACTCCTGCATGTCATCTTGAAGTTGCTCTACTGCAGTCTGAATTTCTGTCACCTTGATATCCAAGTCATAGAACTTTTGTTCTACGATTTTCTCTAAGCTCGCCTGGTTCTGAGTTGGGGTGGCCAGTCCTTTCTCAATCCTCAGGGTGGATGCAATCAGGTAACTGAGCTGCTCTTGCCTGTTTTTCAAGAAGTATTCAGATGCCTCCTATTGAGTTGGCATCTTGGCAGCTTTCTCCTTCCTTGCCTTCTCCTTCTTGGCTTGTGCCTGGACTGATGATGGTTCATTTTCATGCATCACAACTTGGTTGTCCTTGAAATATAGATGGATAGGCAAATGTTCTTTGTCCAACAAGTATGTGTCTGTGCCCATTCTTGAGTTGATCAACATCTGGATCTGAGGGGCATATCCACAGCTCCTCTTCTGATCTGCTGCAGTCCTCTTGATAGTTTCTACTATGAGGCTCATGACTTTAAACTTTTGGGGCACATCAAAGATATGTAGCAGGTTGATGGCATGACCTCTGATCATCCTGTGATCTCCAGACTTGGGCAAAAGTGTGTGCCTAAGGATCCAGTTGATCGTAGGCAGACCTGACAACAAGTGTTTTACAGACCCAAACTGGTGAGTATCAAGATCTTCTGCAGGAATCTCCTTGTACATATTTGCCATAGTGTTATGATCCATCTTTTTCTTGGCATAGACATCCAAGTCATCTTCATTTGCTTCTGGGGCATTGATCAACTTTGCCCATTCCTCAACAGTTGAATGGTACCTTGTACCTTCAAACATCCATGTGATCCTTCCATCTGGGTAGAAGTGTGTTGTGGAGTAGAATTGCATAATTAGCTCCTCATTCCACTTTGTGAGCTTCTACCCAACAAAGTCAGCTACTCCACAAGCTCTGAAGCTATCTTGCACTCCAGGGTAGTGCTCTTCAATTTCCTTGATATATTCCCAATCAACCCATCTCATATCACACACAACTGGCTTCTTGTCCAATAAGACTGTCTCATAGAAGTCCTGCTGTTCCTTAGTGTGGAACCTGTAGTCAACAGCAGTCCTTCTCCTGGTAGCATATGGATCTTCTGCTCTCCATTTTCTTAGCCCAGAGTCTCTCCTGATCTTCATATCCTCAGCCACAGGATGAGCATCATTGTGGTATGGGATCTTGGGCTTCAACTTTCTCAGCACTTGGCCTTCCTCTTCTTTAACAGCTTCAGGCACTGGGGCCTTGTTCATCTCAGCAGCTGGTATGCTCCTTGTGTTTCTCTTTGGTTTTGGCTTTGGAGCTGGCTTGGCTTTGGATGCAGCCTTGGGGGCTTCCTTGAGCTTAGATGCAGTTGCCCCTGATCTTATAGCATCACCCATCAGCTTGGGTGCCTTAGGTGCTGGTGCAACAACCTCTTCTTCTTCCTCTTCTTCATCAGAAGAATGCTGTTCAAATTCAGCCATGGGATCAACTTTCTTGCACCATCTGCCTCTTTTCCTTTCTTTCTTTGTTTCAGCTGCAACTAGCTCTTTGGGTGCAGGCTTCTCAGGAATCTTTGTTGAGATTCTGGCCTTTGACATGGGCTGCCTGCCTGCTGGCCTTTTGACCTTTAAGCCTGGCTTGTTGCTCTGTCTTGAGCCATGCTCTTTCTTGAGTTCAACTTTCTTGGAAGTTGCTTCCTCCTCTACCACATAATCCTCATCCTCTGATTCTGAGGTTCTCTTCTTCCTTTGTCTGGTGGCAGCTTTTGGCAGGTTGCTGGGGGTACTCCTGCTGCCTTCATCTGAAGAGCTGGAGGGACTTGTGCCCTCACTCATCTGCACTGGCTGCTCTGACAGGTTCTGGCTATCACTCTGGTCTGACATGATGAAAAAGCTGACTGCTGACCCTGTGAATAGTTTATAGATGAGGTAGAGTGGATGAGCATCACAAAATGCAGAGATTTTTGCAAAAGAATGATTCAAAAACTTAGTTTTAGTTTCCCACAGAAAGTATTTCGGATCTACCGATTTTTAAACTCGGTGATACCAAAGCAGTTTTTGGAACCTAAACTAGTGAACTCGGTTGGACCGAGTCACAGTTCGATGGCACCGAGACTGCTAGGGTTTCACAAAGTTCAAAAATCGGTCACACCGATTAGCAATACTCGGTCAGACCGAGTTTTACTTGTGCAATGGCACAAGCCAAATCGGTGGGACCGAGTTTTTCAACTCGGTGGGTCCGAGATGGTTTCGGCGGAAACCTAACCCTAAAGTTTTCGGATCAAACCTATTCTATTGAGTTCATTGACTGGATAGGAGTTTATCAAACGTGGCAAGAATACATCTGATCACAATGTGCTAGGAATCAGATTGAGGAATAGCACAAAGATCGAGTCCATACCCTAGTTCGGCGGAGACTCGCTACGGCGGCAACGGCGGGGTTGATTCCCGTTGACGGCGACGGAGACCAGCGACTGGAGGCGGCTGGCGGCGAGAAGACGATCCGGAGACCACGTAGGCAGAGCGAGCTATCGCGCGGGCGAAGGGGTTCGGAGAAATTTCCAAATTTTTGCCCGTGTCTATATATAGCCCCACCCTGTCGGTGTGACCGAGTGGAACAACTCGGTGGCACCGAGATGCAAAACTGTATACAGTTATTGCAACTCAGTGTGACCGAAAGGTTCAAATCGGTTGCACCGAGATCGAAAACATAGATCAACTTAATGATCTCGGTAAGACCGAAAGTGGGGTATCGGTCAGACTGTCAGGACCCCGATTCTAAGCCACATCGATCCAGCGTGTAACACTTCATATCACTTTGCGGCCTCACGCACGGTACTCCCACGGGTTCCACCTTACCTGGCCCGGGACCGTTTGCGCCTTTTGGCTCACGTATATGATAGTGTCGCTAGCATCCATATGACGGAGAACCCGGGCCGACATGGCTAGTCGTGAACCCAAAGCGGCGCTAGCCTATGAGGACAGGCATACATGAATCACATCGAACATGTCGGTCATCAACGTATCTATTCGGGCTGTAGCACTGGGCTAACAGGACTCCGGTAACCCGGGCTGTAGCAGGCTAGGCAGGACTCCGAATATCAGCGCATGACATTTCCCCGAAGGGACAGACATAGGAACGACGTGAAACACATGCCGGCCAGTCAAGTGTCCAAGCAGTAGTGCTGGGCTAGCAGGACTCCGGTGAACCGGGCTGTAGCGGACTACTATCGCTCAGAAGCACAAGACTTACATTTCCCCATATGAAAGGCTGCCAAGGATAAACAACTAGATAGTCGGATCCCACTCATACCAAGCATTTCAATCATACACACAATATGCCCGATATGAGTAAATACAACATGGCAACACAACAGTACTCTACGACTCAAGTACTTTATTTAGAAGGCTCCGAGGAGCCATACATATCATCCATACAGATAGGGGTCACATGACCCAACACTCAAGTCATACAAACATACAAGCACATGCGGAAGCAAAGTAGTCTGAGTACAGACACTAGAAAGAAAGAAGGCTTGACGAAGCCTGTCTATCTACAACGACCCTTCACAAGTCTTGGATCACCACCTGGGTGATAAGTCACTCGTCAACGTCGAGGTCTACATAGAACCCATCAGAGGGGTTGGTGCAGTCGTCTGAAAAACATGATTAAAGCAACATGAGTACGGAGGTACTCAGCAAGTCTTACAACAGGAACCTACTATACATGCACATTCTCAAGAAGGTAGTGGGGTTATTGCAGCAAGCCAGCTTTGACTCTTAGCTAAGCTATCCTACGAAAGACACCACTTGTAAAACATTTGTCGCACACGAGTCCACTATCACCATCACAATACCCCACCGTGGATCCTCTCTCGCCATCCTACGAGAGGGCCATCCGCGGTACTCACACTTATCTTGAGATTTTTAGTAGTATCCATTTAACTCATCTATGAACTGCATAGGTGACCAAGTAGTCCTTTACCGCGGGCGCGGCTATTCGAATAGATTTATACCCTGCAGGGGTGTACTTCTTCACACACGCTCTCACCACTTATCGCCGTTTACACGACATGTACTCGGCAACCTTCAAGCGGAAGCCCAGCGAGGGTGTCGGCCACGGCCTACCTAAACACTCAAGTCTCTAGTCCAGGTTTATCGCCTATTCGGGTTCCATCCGCAGGGAGTCCGGCCGAGGTTTCCACTAACGGCCCCGAACGATGTGAACAGGGTTCCCGAGACACCAAACGGGCGAGTCGGTACACCGTGCCACGTGCCTACCGCAACACAGCCCACCCCGATGGTCAGCGCTGCGTGCGGCCCCCAGCATGCTACAAACACCAGAAACTACTTTGCAACTCCTGGACAGAGGACAAGCGTGATCAAGAAGCCGAGAGGGTCCATTGGTTTCGGGCCCAATGCGCGGTAGTAGCTGAGTCTTAAATCACACACACAGATCTCAGTTCTTAAGAACGGCCTCCATGAAACAACCCACCATGTACTCCTACATGGCCTTCCATCGATTCCTTTACCAAATCGTGTTCAACACTTCCACACTATTGACAACGATACAACCTTTCACTCCGGATCATCATCCCGATGAGCCAGACCTGACATAACTCTAAGCATAGCAAGCATAGCATGGTAGGAACACACATACACATGTATTGGCTCAATCAACTCCTACACATGCTAGTGGGTTTCATCTAGTTACTGTGGCAATGACAGGTCATGCAAAGGAAGTGGGTTCAACTACCGCAACACACAACAGTTTGAAACGCGTTGTCTTAATGCAGTAAACGAGAGCAGAAGCGAGAACATGGGTTTGTATCGGAATGATCAATGGTTTGCTTGCCTGATGGAGTGGTCGTGGGATACTGCCCTTCAGTTGGATACTCGGAGATATCCTCGGAGGCAGAACCTACCACGATGAACACATCGGAACACAATCAATACATGGCAATATGCAACAATATGATGCATGCTATGACATGGCAATATGGATGTGCCCTGACCTAGTGCAAGTTAAACCAGAAGGGAATGAACCCATTTGAACCAAAGATTCAAATGGTAGCTCATTTATGAAGATCATATTAGTGTATCAACTTGTAATGCCTAAACAGTGGGTTTAACTTGTTCTGACATGCATGAAACCAGTACCAATGGATAGGTTGGATTTTTCTGATAATTTTTCATATATAAAACTTTGCATTTGGAGTTATAGATAATTTTCTATGAATTTTTGAAGTTTGAACTAATTTCTGGAATTTCCTGTGCAAAAATAAATCCAGAAAATTAATTGTGGCGTCAGCATGAGGTCATGCTGACCTCAGCAGGTCAACAGACCCGGTCCAGGTCAAACCTGACGCGTGGGTCCCGCGTGTCAGGGTCATTAGTTTAAACAGATTAGATTATTCCTAATCCTGGATTAGTTAGCGGGCGGGGCCCACATGTCATAGACCCAGGGGGTCAACGGGTCAACTTCGCCGGCGTTGAGCCGCCGGCGACGTCCAGACGCGGCGGAGGAAGTGTAGATTCGTGCTCCGGCGACCAAATCGACGGCGGAGCACGTCTACGTGATGCGGGAGCTGACCCGCAACTCTTGGTGGAGTTGGTTGGGGTCGGGGTGGCCGGAGTTGGCGCCGGCGACGAGTTTGGCGGCGCCGGGGCTCGGGCGAAGGTGAAACCGAGGCTGCGGGGCACGGCGAGGCGCGTGGAGTGATGCGTCGGGGCCCTGGGTGTGCGGTGAGGCTGGTGGACAGGGTGGCGCGGCCGTTGGGTGGCCGGAGCCTCGTCGGCGACGAGCTCCGCGGCGGCGCGTGCGGTTGAACTACGTGCAGTCGCTGTGGTGCACGAGAGGAGGAAAGGAGAGGATGGGGAGGTGGCTATGCTCACAGCGAACTCGCTGAGCCAGACGGCGTGGTCGGGGACGAGCTGGTGCGGCGACGGCGTTGAAGGGGATCTCCGGCGACGGTGGACTCGGGTGGGGTCGGTGCGGTGGCTTCGGGGCACGCGAGCGCTCGAGCTCGTGCTGCTCGACGAAGTCGACGACGGCGGAGAGGTTGGACACGGTATCGTGGCACGGGGACGACGGTGGCTACGGCTATGACGGCGGAGCGGCGACGGTGGCGTCGGCCATGGCGGGGGAGAGCGAGGGAGGCGAGGCAGGGGCGAACGGCGTGTCCAGGGGCTCGAGGCGACGACGTGGAACTCATCCAGGGCAGCGAGGCGGCGAGGAGGTGAAGCAGGGCGGCGGGGAGCTGCGTGGCGCCCGCTGGTGCCGGCGTCGAGCACCTGCGTGCCTGCCTGGCCGAGCCAAGCAGCTCGCTGGCGCGGCAGCTGGGCTGGGCCGGCAGGTGGGCCGGTTGGCAGGCGCCAGGTAAGTCCTTTTCTGACTTTTATTTCCTTTTCTATTTCTTTTGTAACTTTGTAGACTTATTTAAAATACTAGCACAACTCCAAAAATCACCAAACTGCACCTGGTCCTTAGTTGGAATATTTCCAGCAAGGAACATTTTAGTTTGGAAATATTTGAGCATTTGAAATATTTTATAAATTTTAAATGCCCAAATTCAAATACTAATGCATTAATTCAAAGACCTTCTGTTGACCTAGAAAAATGTGCACTATTTTTGCCAGAGGTTTCAAACCAAGACAAAGAGGGTGGACATTTTAGAAGGGCATTTCAGGTTCATTGAAAATATTTTTAGTAAACCCTAGTTGATTTCAGGAGGGGTGCTGGGGGTTCTGGCTTCCCCATTTCAAATTTCTGTCAAAGGTAAACATGATGCACACTCTAATGCATGAACTAGGTGGGATGTGACAACTCACCCCCACTCAAAAGAATCTCGTCCCGAGATTTAGGATCTGTCGGAAAGAAGGTGGGGTACTCAAGTCGAAGACGATCCTCCCTTTCCCAAGTAGCTTCTTGCTCGGAATGGTGTGACCATTGAACCTTGAGAAACTTGATATTGTGGCGTCGAGTGGTACGCTCGGCTTGATCAAGGATACGAACGGGGTATTCCCGATAAGTGAGGTTATCTTGGAGATCAAGCGTTTCGTGGTCCACTCCACGGATAGGATCCGCGAAGCAACGCCTGAGTTGAGAAACGTGGAAGACATCATGAACTCTGGAGAGATGCGGAGGTAGTTCCAGTTGGTAGGCAACTTCCCCTCGTTTGGCAAGAATGCGAAAAGGTCCAATGTAACGAGGAGCCAATTTGCCTTTGATACCGAATCGATGGGTTCCCTTTAAAGGTGTAACCCGAAGATAAGCCATCTCTCCGACTTCATAAGCCATGGGCTTATGCTTGCGGTCATACTGACTCTTTTGTCGAGACTGGGCGGTTTTCAACTTCTCACGAATAATGCGAACCTGCTCTTCTGCATCCTGGATCATGTCCGGGCCAAAGAGTTGTCTCTCGCCGGTTTCTGACCAGTTAAGAGGCGTCCGACATTTTCGTCCATAAAGAACTTCGAAAGGAGCTTTACCCAAGCTAGCTTGATAACTGTTGTTATAAGCGAACTCGGCGAATGGAAGGCACTTCTCCCAATTCATACCGAAAGAGATGACAGAAGCTCGGAGCATATCCTCCAGAATTTGATTGACTCGTTCTACTTGACCACTTGACTGAGGATGGAAGGCGGTGCTAAAGGAGAGACGAGTCCCCATAGCATTTTGGAAACTTTCCCAAAATCGAGAGGTGAAAAGACTTCCACGGTCTGAATTAATTTCCAATGGAACACCATGGAGAGATACTATTCGAGAGATGTACAAATCCGCTAGCTGGCTAGCGGTTATACTCTCGCGAACAGGTAAGAAGTGGGCTACTTTGGAAAGACGATCGACAACAACGAAGATAGCATTATTCCCTCTCTTGGTTCTGGGAAACCCGGTAATGAAATCCATACCTATTTTATCCCATTTCCATTCAGGAATCTGCAATGGTTGAAGGGTGCCAGCAGGCCGTTGATGCTCTGCTTTAACACGACGACAGACGTCGCAAGTTGCAATGTATTGAGCGATTTCTCTCTTCATCCTAGTCCACCAAAACCTCTGGCGTAGGTCTTGATACATCTTAGTACTACCGGGATGAATGGTGAGAGGGGATTCATGAGCTTCCTTAAGGATCAATCGCCTCAAGTTGCGTACCTTGGGAACCACTAGACGGTTTCCAAAGAACACAACACCTTGACCATCGATGGAGAAGCAATCTGCAACTCCCTTCTTGATGTTTCTCTTGATACGGGAAATTCCCGGATCCACCTTTTGTGCCTTGATGATCTGATCCGTAAGGTTAGGTTTCGCCACCAGGGTGGAAAGGAATCCTCGAGGAACAATGTGAAGGTTAAGTTTATGAAATTCCTCGTGGAGAAGTGGTTGACTTTGTTGTAACATCAGGTTGTTACAATAAGATTTACGACTTAGTGCATCAGCCATGACATTGGCTTTGCCTGGGGTGTAAGTTATTCCTAAGTCGTAATCCGAGATCAACTCGACCCAACGTCTTTGCCTGAGATTCAAATCCGGTTGGGTGAAGATATATTTCAAACTTTGGTGATCAGTGTAAATTTTGCAACGATTACCAAGAAGGTAATGTCGCCAGGTTTTGAGTGCATGGACTACTGCTGCAAGCTCTAGATCATGTGTGGGATAATTATCCTCATGTGGACGCAACTGTCGAGAAGCGTAGGCAATCACATGACGATCTTGCATGAGTATGCAACCTAGTCCTTGTCGCGAGGCGTCGCAATAGATAACAAAGTCCTTAGAGAAATCTGGTGGTACCAGTACGGGAGCAGATGTCAGGCGTCTTTTCAGTTCCTGAAAGCTGAACTCGCACTGTGGGGTCCACTCGAACTTTTTATCTTTCTTGAGGAGTTCAGTTAGAGGCTTAGCAACCTTGGAGAAATTCTCGACGAAGCGGCGGCAATAGCTCGCTAAACCAAGAAAACTCCGAACTTGCTTGACCGTTTCAGGTGGAGTCCAGTCAAGGACAGCTTGAACTCGCTCGGGATTGACAGCAATGCCCTTGCCAGAGATTACATGGCCTAGATAGGTCACTTCTGGCAACCAGAATTCGCACTTGGAGAATTTGGCATAAAGGCGATGCTCTCGGAGTTTCGTCAATACTAGCCTTAGATGTTCGGCATGTTCTTCCTCATTCTTGGAGTAGATGAGTATATCATCGAGGTATACCACGACGAATTTATCCAAGTACTCCATGAAAATCGAGTTCATTAACCGAGAGAAGGTGGCTGGAGCATTGGTTAAACCGAAGGACATGACGGTGTACTCGTATTGGCCGTAACGAGTAACGAAAGTCGTTTTGGGAATGTCCCCGTTCTTGATTTTGATTTGATGGTAGCCCAACCTCAAATCCATCTTGGAAAAGACTGAGGATCCAGCGAGCTGGTCATACAGGTCGTTGATCCTGGGGAGCGGATACTTGTTCTTGATAGTGACCAAATTGACAGGTCGGTAATCTACAACCATCCGATCCGTTCCATCCTTCTTCTTGACGAAGAGGACGGGGCAAGCCCATGGAGATGAACTAGGACGGATGAAACCCTTTTGCAAGGACTCATCGAGTTGTTTCTTAAGCTCAGCTAGTTCTAGGGGTGCCATCTTATAAGGTCTTCTAGAGATTGGGACGGTTCCTGGAACAAGGTCTATCACGAACTCGACATCTCTGTCAGGTGGAACACCTGGCAGTTCCTCTGGAAAGACATCCGGGAAGTCGCGGACTACCGGAATATCTTCGAGGTCTGGAAGGGGATTGGCATTTAGAGAGTAGAGCTGACGCTCCGATACTCGGGTCAAAACATTGACTGTCTTGCCCGATGGATGGGTAAGTTGAACAGTTCTAGTTGAGCAGTCGATCTTGGCGTAATGAGCTGAAATCCAGTCCATACCCAAGATGATGTTTATGTCTGAAGACTTGAGAGCTATTAGTGACGCAAGGAAGACCAATCTGTCAACAAGAATTTCATTTCCATGGCTGATTCTAGAGGTTTGCCACTTAGAACCAGGGGTTTGAATTACCATGGAGGTGGGCATGTCACTAAAGGTAGTGTTGTGCAATCGAGCATAGCTCTCAGAAATAAACGAATGAGATGCTCCAGTATCAAATAGAACAGTTGCCGGATGGCAATTAACAAGGAGCGTACCGAGAACGACGTTGGGGTCCTCTTGAGTCTCTTCAGCTGAGACGTAGTTGACATGGCCACGAGCAGTGGTGGCTGGCTTGGCGACAAGCACCTTCGCTGTTGACTTACCACGTCCAACAGACTTTCCGAACTGGCTGGGGTTGTTCTGGGGACACTCACGGATGTAGTGGCCCGGCTCACCACACTTGAAGCAAGTTATCGAATTGGGGCGTGGAGCAGCATTGGCAGTGGGGCCACCAAAAGTCTTGGGCGGCATATACTGTTGATTGGGACGAGGCGCCTCAAAGGATGGCCTCGGGGTATACCTGGGTGGCATAGCAGAATTTGGAATCCAGACCCGGCGCTTCTGAGATCCAGAGCCGGATGAAGATCCATAGTCACGGGAGTGCTTGCGTGAAGCTTCAAAATCATTCTGCCCTGTCTCGGCACTGATGGCCTTATTGACTAGCTTCGGAAAAGAAGTGCATTCATGCAGACGAAGGTCACGTCGGAGCTCAGGGCTAAGTCCCTTGCGGAACCTTGCCTGCTTCTTGGCATCGGTGGATACCTCTTCGGGAGCATAGCGTGCAAGCTTCCCAAACTCGCGACTGTATGCATCCACAGTCAGCTTCCCCTGGGTGAAGTTACAGAACTCCTCCCTCTTGCGATCCATGAGGCCTTCCGGGATATGATGCTCACGAAAAGCGGCACTGAATTCAGCCCAAGTAGTGAGTTGGCCGACCGGACGCATAGCTTCATAATTCTCCCACCAAAGGCTGGCAGGCCCTTCAAGGTGATAGGCAGCAAAGGTGACTTTATCATCTTCAGCTACGTTGGCAGAACGTAGCTTGTGAGCGATGCTGCGGAGCCAGTCATCCGCATCGAGAGGTTCGATGGAATGATTGAACTTTGGCGGGTACAGCTTGACAAAGTCATTGATGGACACCGAATTGATCCTCTGCTGACGTGCAGTGTTCTGCTCAATCCGCTCTAGCAAGCGATTGGTGTCGCGCCTGTTGCGCTCTGCCTCCAGCATCACTTCGGCCAGAGAAGGTGGTTGAGGAAGACTTTCCTCTCTAGGTGCACTAGCTTCTCCCTGCTCCGAAGCAGCAGGGTTGCTGCGGGTGTTGACCATCATCTCATCGGAGGCATTCCAAGCTCCTATACATTATTTTTCTACACCTCCGGAGTTGATACAACTAAGTTATATTCCACAATCACGCAGGACGGTGGACATACAACTATTACAATACTAGCGAGCCTGCTACTAGCTCAGACGGCTCCGTAGAAGTCCTCATAGAAGTCACCACCCAGACCTGGGAGCGGAACATGGTCATCTGGGAACAGACGGTCCTGCGGTGCTTGTGGACCATAGGGACTTGGGTGCGGCCTCGGTCCAACAGATGGCGGCAGAAGAGGCCCACGAGGAGGGGTGATGCCTCCCACCTCACGCCATTCCATGAAGTCTGGCAGACTAGCCCGCACAGGGTACAACTCTCTCGTGTCCATGTATCCGGCTTGCACAGCAGGTGCAAACCTCGTCAAGGTGGCCCAATGATCAGCACGAGCATTAAAGAGCTCCATACGCAAGGCCCGGTTTTCACGGTCCTTATCTTCCAACATCTCAGTAGTGGTGCAAAGGAGTGAGTCCTCATGGGATGCATCACTGTACATGCCCTGAAGGTAACCATGCGCCCCAGGGAGGGATGCTGGCATGTAGCGAAAATCAGTGTTGCTCAACAAGGCAGTTCTAGCTCGCATAATGGTCATCATCGAGTAGGCTGCATCTTGAACGGACATCCCAATAGTGATCCCGAGTCCATAAGAACGGTGGAGTGGTTCCGTGGCTCCGGGATAAGACGGATATATCCTGACCGTGCACAGATATTGGCTCTGGTTGAAATCTCTAAACTGCTCCTCGACGGTGTATTCAGGGTACCATCGGTAACCTGCCTCAACCATCACTCGAACCAACATGGCGGTATGACCACATACACCGATGCAACGGGTCAGACGAACCACTTGGTTTTGGGGACGGGTAGCCATCTGAAAGCACAAAATAGTGCAAAGGCATTAGAATTTCTGGATGAAATTGGACAGCATAACGGCTGTAAATGCTCAGAAAAAGAATTGAGACATCCACAACAGTTTGCGAAACCACTCAACAACAACATATCAAGGTTCTGGTTCAATTGGCAACATACTAAACTTTAGTAGAACTGAACTGGGTTGTATCCAACAATCCTATAAGTTACTACAGATTTAGTAACACGTGAACCTGATAGAGAGAAGAGAGCCTAGTCCTTAACCCACGTAGAATGAGAAGAGAATGACTTAGAATAGAGGGCATAAGGTAAAGGAGTAAAAGAGCCTTACGTTCCCTTCCACAATCAATTCCCCTACATATAACTAAAGCATTTCTAGACTCGACATCGACCAGTTTGGCTTAGCGAACCTACAGGCAGTCCGGCTCTGATGCCAACGCTGTCAGGACCCCGATTCTAAGCCACATCGATCCAGCGTGTAACACTTCATATCACTTTGCGGCCTCACGCACGGTACTCCCACGGGTGCCACCTTACCTGGCCCGGGACCGTTTGCGCCTTTTGGCTCACGTATATGATAGTGTCGCTAGCATCCATATGACGGAGAACCCAGGCCGACATGGCTAGTCGTGAACCCAAAGCGGCGCTAGCCTATGAGGACAGGCATACATGAATCACATCGAACATGTCGGTCATCAACGTATCTATTCGGGCTGTAGCACTGGGCTAACAGGACTCTGGTAACCCGGGCTGTAGCAGGCTAGGCAGGACTCCGAATATCAGCGCGTGACATTTCCCCGAAGGGACAGACATAGGAACGACGTGAAACACATGCCGGCCAGTCAAGTGTCCAAGCAGTAGTGCTGGGCTAGCAGGACTCCGGTGAACCGGGCTGTAGCGGACTACTATCGCTCAGAAGCACAAGACTTACATTTCCCCATATGAAAGGCTGCCAAGGATAAACAACTAGATAGTCGGATCCCACTCATACCAAGCATTTCAATCATACACACAATATGCCCGATATGAGTAAATACAACATGGCAACACAACAGTACTCTACGACTCAAGTACTTTATTTAGAAGGCTCCGAGGAGCCATACATATCATCCATACAGATAGGGGTCACATGACCCAACACTCAAGTCATACAAACATACAAGCACATGCGGAAGCAAAGTAGTCTGAGTACAGACACTAGAAAGAAAGAAGGCTTGACGAAGCCTGTCTATCTACAACGACCCTTCACAAGTCTTGGATCACCACCTGGGTGATAAGTCACTCGTCAACGTCGAGGTCTACATAGAACCCATCAGAGGGGTTGGTGCAGTCGTCTGAAAAACATGATTAAAGCAACATGAGTACGGAGGTACTCAGCAAGTCTTACAACAGGAACCTACTATACATGCACATTCTCAAGAAGGTAGTGGGGTTATTGCAGCAAGCCAGCTTTGACTCTTGGCTAAGCTATCCTACGAAAGACACCACTTGTAAAACATTTGTCGCACACGAGTCCACTATCACCATCACAATACCCCACCGTGGATCCTCTCTCGCCATCCTACGAGAGGGCCATCCGCGGTACTCACACTTATCTTGAGATTTTTAGTAGTATCCATTTAACTCATCTATGAACTGCATAGGTGACCAAGTAGTCCTTTACCGCGGACGCGGCTATTCGAATAGATTTATACCCTGCAGGGGTGTACTTCTTCACACACGCTCTCACCACTTATCGTCGTTTACACGACATGTACTCGGCAACCTTCAAGCGGAAGCCCAGCGAGGGTGTCGGCCACGGCCTACCTAAACACTCAAGTCTCTAGTCCAGGTTTATCGCCTATTCGGGTTCCATCCGCAGGGAGTCCGGCCGAGGTTTCCACTAACGGCCCCGAACGATGTGAACAGGGTTCCCGAGACACCAAACGGGCGAGTCGGTACACCGTGCCACGTGCCTACCGCAACACAGCCCACCCCGATGGTCAGCGCTGCGTGCGGCCCCCAGCATGCTACAAACACCAGAAACTACTTTGCAACTCCTGGACAGAGGACAAGCGTGATCAAGAAGCCGAGAGGGTCCATTGGTTTCGGGCCCAATGCGCGGTAGTAGCTGAGTCTTAAATCACACACACAGATCTCAGTTCTTAAGAACGGCCTCAATGAAACAACCCACCATGTACTCCTACATGGCCTTCCATCGATTCCTTTACCAAATCGTGTTCAACACTTCCACACTATTGACAACGATACAACCTTTCACTCCGGATCATCATCCCGATGAGCCAGACCTGACACAACTCTAAGCATAGCAAGCATAGCATGGTAGGAACACACATACACATGTATTGGCTCAATCAACTCCTACACATGCTAGTGGGTTTCATCTAGTTACTGTGGCAATGACAGGTCATGCAAAGGAAGTGGGTTCAACTACCGCAACACACAGCAGTTTGAAACGCGTTGTCTTAATGCAGTAAACGAGAGCAGAAGCGAGAACATGGGTTTGTATCGGAATGATCAATGGTTTGCTTGCCTGATGGAGTGGTCGTGGGATACTGCCCTTCAGTTGGATACTCGGAGATATCCTCGGAGGCAGAACCTACCACGATGAACACATCGGAACACAATCAATACATGGCAATATGCAACAATATGATGCATGCTATGACATGGCAATATGGATGTGCCCTGACCTAGTGCAAGTTAAACCAGAAGGGAATGAACCCATTTGAACCAAAGATTCAAATGGTAGCTCATTTATGAAGATCATATTAGTGTATCAACTTGTAATGCCTAAACAGTGGGTTTAACTTGTTCTGACATGCATGAAACCAGTACCAATGGATAGGTTGGATTTTTCTGATAATTTTTCATATATAAAACTTTGCATTTGGAGTTATAGATAATTTTCTATGAATTTTTGAAGTTTGAACTAATTTCTGGAATTTCCTGTGCAAAAATAAATCCAGAAAATTAATTGTGGCGTCAGCATGAGGTCATGCTGACCTCAGCAGGTCAACAGACCCGGTCCAGGTCAAACCTGACGCGTGGGTCCCGCGTGTCAGGGTCATTAGTTTAAACAGATTAGATTATTCCTAATCCTGGATTAGTTAGCGGGCGGGGCCCACATGTCATAGACCCAGGGGGTCAACGGGTCAACTTCGCCGGCGTTGAGCCGCCGGCGACGTCCAGACGCGGCGGAGGAAGTGTAGATTCGTGCTCCGGCGACCAAATCGACGGCGGAGCACGTCTACGTGATGCGGGAGCTGACCCGCAACTCTTGGTGGAGTTGGTTGGGGTCGGGGTGGCCGGAGTTGGCGCCGGCGACGAGTTTGGCGGCGCCGGGGCTCGGGCGAAGGTGAAACCGAGGCTGCGGGGCACGGCGAGGCGCGTGGAGTGATGCGTCGGGGCCCTGGGTGTGCGGTGAGGCTGGTGGACAGGGTGGCGCGGCCGTTGGGTGGCCGGAGCCTCGTCGGCGACGAGCTCCGCGGCGGCGCGTGCGGTTGAACTACGTGCAGTCGCTGTGGTGCACGAGAGGAGGAAAGGAGAGGATGGGGAGGTGGCTATGCTCACAGCGAACTCGCTGAGCCAGACGGCGTGGTCGGGGACGAGCTGGTGCGGCGACGGCGTTGAAGGGGATCTCCGGCGACGGTGGACTCGGGTGGGGTCGGTGCGGTGGCTTCGGGGCACGCGAGCGCTCGAGCTCGTGCTGCTCGACGAAGTCGACGACGGCGGAGAGGTTGGACACGGTATCGTGGCACGGGGACGACGGTGGCTACGGCTATGACGGCGGAGCGGCGACGGTGGCGTCGGCCATGGCGGGGGAGAGCGAGGGAGGCGAGGCAGGGGCGAACGGCGTGTCCAGGGGCTCGAGGCGACGACGTGGAACTCATCCAGGGCAGCGAGGCGGCGAGGAGGTGAAGCAGGGCGGCGGGGAGCTGCGTGGCGCCCGCTGGTGCCGGCGTCGAGCACCTGCGTGCCTGCCTGGCCGAGCCAAGCAGCTCGCTGGCGCGGCAGCTGGGCTGGGCCGGCAGGTGGGCCGGTTGGCAGGCGCCAGGTAAGTCCTTTTCTGACTTTTATTTCCTTTTCTATTTCTTTTGTAACTTTGTAGACTTATTTAAAATACTAGCACAACTCCAAAAATCACCAAACTGCACCTGGTCCTTAGTTGGAATATTTCCAGCAAGGAACATTTTAGTTTGGAAATATTTGAGCATTTGAAATATTTTATAAATTTTAAATGCCCAAATTCAAATACTAATGCATTAATTCAAAGACCTTCTGTTGACCTAGAAAAATGTGCACTATTTTTGCCAGAGGTTTCAAACCAAGACAAAGAGGGTGGACATTTTAGAAGGGCATTTCAGGTTCATTGAAAATATTTTTAGTAAACCCTAGTTGATTTCAGGAGGGGTGCTGGGGGTTCTGGCTTCCCCATTTCAAATTTCTGTCAAAGGTAAACATGATGCACACTCTAATGCATGAACTAGGTGGGATGTGACACAGACCAAGAATCACAAAGAGGTTTTGGAAGTTTAAGTCTATGACGAATCGGGGACTCCGAGTGCTCCTCACACAGAGTAGTTTGAATCTGACTTGATCAATTTTGTGATGTAGCATGAATAGAGTTTGACACGAGAAAAGCATAGATAGCTAGAGAAGGTTCTTAGGCATTCTTGTCCATCCACTTGGCAAAAGAAAAATAAACCCAAACAATCAAAACAACAAGTGGATGTCCTCGAATGAGTAAAATATGCAACCAACATGCTCACACAATAAAATGGCAATTGAAATATGTGACAAAGCATGCACAACCAATTCTAGCATCTATCAAGCAATTGGCGATGACTAGGTCATCTATATATGAGTATATTGACATAGGAGTCAAATGAAAACATTTGATCATAGGTCATACTCATCGTTTAAGCTCAAGTGGGCTTACCACTTTTACATAAAGCATTGTTGTGTTCACATCATTAGAGTTGCTTTAACTCAAGTCTTAGAGTAAAGCTCCCCCTAGATGTGATATCCCCCCTAAGAGGGATGAACTAACCTTGGGTTTTGTCGATGATGACTTCATGTAGATGTTGAAGATGTGGATGCTCAATATTGATGTAGATCACTTGGAGCTATACTTTTGAGTGAATTGCACTTTGAATACCTACATGGGTTAGTCCCACAAGGAACAAACAAGGATATCCATAGACATAGAGTGATGCACACACAAGATGATGTCTATGAAGGCTTTTAGGTTACCTTGTCCCTTGACTTACCAACAAGAGGGTTTGTGACTCCTGGAACTAGTGCAAGATGTGGAAGTTGATTGCACTTGTTCTTGCCAAAATGATAAGAGTGAAGTATGTTGGCGGAGTCACCCTCAAGAACTCTCTAGTTCTTCTTCTTTTGGATCCACACCATCTTGATGGGAATCCTTGGAGTTGTAGTCGTACATGATGAAGTGGAACTTGAAGTAGTCTTGGGAATCCACTTGACTAATGTCTTAGGAGCTTCTTCAAATGCATCAATTTCCTCTTGAAGCTTGTCCTTGCCTTTTTGCTTGTAGTCTTGTGGTGGAAGATCATCTTGAGTTTGTGTCCCCTTAAAAGAAGTAGGATCATACTTCTCTTGTTGAGGAACAAACTTTGTCTTGGGGTATTGATCTTCTTCCCACTCAACTCCATTGGCATTGAACTTTCGTTCAAAACCAACACCTTGATTCTCCCGGTGCCTTCCTTGCTTGCGTACAATCTCCTCGAATTGCTTACTTCCGGCAAGGCTTTTGTACACTCCTTTCTCTATGATTCCCTTCAATAAGCCATTTTCTTGCTCAAGTGTAACTTGGCTAAGAGAATCGTTAGTGGAATCAAGATAACTACTAGAAGCAACAATATTGGATTTAACATGATCATTGTTACTACTAGAGGAAGAATCTTTCTTGTTCTTGTTATTATACTTGACTTGAGGCATGTAAGTGGATAAGAGTAAAGGCTTGGCAATGTAAGAAGAACTTTTCTTGCGGATATCATCATTGATTGCCTTTAAGAACTCATGCTCTTGCTCAAGATTGAGATTTTCAAAGCGTAGCTTCTCATGAGCTCTTAAAAGTTCTCGATGATCTTCGAACATAGTTTCATGAGCTAACTTGAGAGTGTTTAGTTCTTTAGTTAGAGCCTCAATTTTCTCCTTATCATTGTCATTCGTTTTATCTTGATTATCATGATTAATTGACGTTTCATCATAGTATTCATCACTAGAGTTGTCAATAAGTAAATCATCATCACCTAACAAGTCATCCTCATCACTATTGAAATCAACATACTCAGGGTGAGTTACCTTAGGACCTTTGGCCATGAAGCATCTTCCAATTCCTTCATTTGGTGAGTCAAATATGTCGAAGGAGTTGGTAGACACAAGTGCTAGACCGGCAACACCTTCATCTTGAGTGTATTCGGAATCAGAGTGATAACTTCTCTCGTAGTGGTTGTCGGAGTCGGAGCCGGATACCCATTCACCAACATGAGCTTGATGTCTTTGTTTTGTGTGGATCCTTGATGATTTTTCCTTTCTTTCCGAATCCTTGCTCCTCCGTGAGTATCTTCGTTCATAACGATCATCTCTACTCCTTCTCTCTCTTGATGGTGATTCTTCTCTTTTGCCTCTTCTTTTTGGAGAATCTTCTCTTCTTTTGTAGGGAGTCATACACTCATTGGAATAGTGTCCAGGTCTTCCACAATTGTAGCAGTTTCGCTCTCGACTAGAAGATCTTTTGTCATTGTAGGACCTTGACTTGGAGCTTCTATATTTGCTTCTACTCTTGTAGAACTTTTTGAAATTCTTCACCATTAGGCTCAATTCTTCGTTGAAGTTTTGTTTCTCACTTGATGATGTGGGTACTTCACATGAGGCTTTGTAGGCACCACTTGATTTGTTGTGAAGTTCCTCTTTATCCTTGAGCGACATCTCATGAGCAACAATTCTTCCAATGACCTCCGTTGGCTTGAGATCTTTGTAATTGGGCATCATTTGGATCAATGTGCAGACGGTATCATATTTTCCATCCAAGGCTCTTAGGATCTTCTTGATGATGAATCTGTCAGTCATCTCTTCACTTCCTAAGCCGGCAATCTCGTTTGTGATGAGAGCAAGCCTAGAGTACATCTCAGCGACACCTTCACCATCCTTCATTTTGAACTTGTCAAGTTGACTTTGAAGCACATCCAATTTGGATTCCTTGACGGAGTCGGTACCTTCGTGCATATCAATCAAAGTATCCCAAATTTCCTTTGCATTCTCAAGACGGCTGATTTTGTTGAATTCTTCGGGGCATAATCCGTTGAAGAGAATATCACAAGCTTGAGCGTTGTACTGTAGCATCTTCAACTCATCCGCGGTAGCTTCACGGTTTGGTTCCTTCCCGTCGAAGAAGTCACCTTGCAAACCAACACACACAATAGCCCAAACGACGGGGTTATGTCCAAGAATATGCATTTTCATTTTATGCTTCCAACTAGCAAAATTAGTACCATCAAAGTAAGGACCTCTACGGTGATAATTTCCCTCGCTAGACGCCATACTCTCCTAGGTTGTGAAACCAAGGCTATGACCACCAAAAGCTATGGAAATCAAAGCAAATGGAGACCAAAGCTCTGATACCACTTGTAGGATCGGAAGTATGTCTAGAGGGGGGGTGATTACTACTTGACCAAATAAAAACTTAGCCTTTTCCCAATTTTAGTTCTTGGCAGATTTTAGCAATATTAGGATAAGTCAAGCAATCATCACACAATTCAAGCAAGCATGCAAAGAGTATATAGCAGCGGAAAGTAAAGCATGCAACTTGCAAGAATGTAAAGGGAAGGGTTTGGAGAATTCAAACGCAGTTGGAGACACCGATGTTTTTCCCGTGGTACGGATAGGTGGTGCTATCCTACATCCATGTTGATGGATACTTCAACCCACGAAGGGTAACGGTTGCGCGAGTCCACAGAGGGCTCCACCCACGAAGGGTCCACGAAGAAGCAAACTTGTCTATCCCACCATGGCCATCGCCCACGAAGGACTTGCCTCACTAGCGGTAGATCTTCACGAACTAGGCGATCTCCTTGCCCTTACAAACTCCTTGGTTCAACTCCACAATATTGTTGGAGGCTCCCAAGTGACACCTAGCCAATCTAGGAGACACCACTCTCCAAGAAGTAACAAATGGTGTGTTCATGATGAACTCCTTGCTCTTGTGCTTCAAATGATAGTCTCCCCAACACTCAACTCTCTCTCTCATAGGATTTGGATTTGGTAGAAAGAAGATTTGAGTGGAAAGCAACTTGGGGAAGGCTAGAGATCAAGATTCATATGGTAGGAATGGAATATCTTGGTCTCAACACATGAGTAGGTGGTTCTCTCTCAGAACATATGAGTTGGAAGTGTAGATGTGTTCTGATGGCTCTCTCCACGAATGAAGAGGAGGTGGAGGGGTATATATAGCCTCCACACAAAATCCAACCGTTACACACAATTTACCAATCTCGGTGGGACCGAATCAATAAACTCGGTCGGACCGAAAAGGTAAACCTAGTGACCGTTAGAGATTTTCGGTGGGACTGACAAGCAACTCGGTAGGACCGATATGGTTAGGGTTAGGGCATAACATAATCTCGGTGAGACCGATTACACAAACTCGGTGAGACCGATTTGGTAATTAGCTAACCAGAGAGTTGGTCAGGTAAACTCGGTGGGACCGATTTGCTCTTTCGGTGAGACCGAAAAGTTACAAAGGGGAAACAGAGAGTTTACATTGCAATCTCGGTGGGACCGATTTGCTCTTTCGGTGAGACCGAAAAGTTACAAAAGGGAAACAGAGAGATTGCAACCCCATCTCGGTGAGACCGAGATCCCTATCGGTGAAACCGATTTGCTAGGGTTTGGCAGTGGATCATGACAAGTGAAACTCGGTGGCGCCGGATGGAAAGAATCGGTAGGACCGAGTTTGGCTTGGAGTTTAGGTCATTTGTGGATATGGGAAAGTAGCCGAGGATTTTGGAGCATATCATTAAGCACATGAAGCAAAAGGCTCATTAAGCAACACCTCATCCCTCCTTAATAGTATTGGCTTTTCCTATGGACTCAATGTGATCTTGGATCACTAAAATGTAAAATGAAGAGTCTTGAGCTTGAAGCTTTAGCCAATCCTTTGTCCTTAGCATTTTGAGGGTTCCACTTTCACCATCCATGCCATGCCAATCATTGAGCTTTCCTGAAATAATTATCTTGGAATACCATTAGCTCAATGAGCTATATGTTGTTATGAATTACCAAAACCACTTAGGGATAGTTGCACTTTCACCTACCTTACGAGGTAGGCTGTCCGGCTTTTACCCGTGAGCTGCGGCAGTTCCAGTGGCCCACTCACCGCACCTTCAAACCTGACGTGGGCGAAAAGTACAGCGGCAAGATCCATCCGTCTGAGTTCCTCAGCATCTACACCATCGCGATGCAAGCTGCCGGAGCCCGTGACGATAAGGTGCTTGCGAATTACTTTCCATTGGCTCTTAAACCCAATGCCATGTCGTGGTTGATGCACTTGCCGGTGGACTCTATTTCCTCCTGGTCGGATTTGTGCCATGAGTTCGTAGGCGCCTTTACTGGAGGCCACCAAGCCCATGGCCAAGCAAGCAACATGCACGTCATTCCCCAGAAGGGAGGCGAGATTCTCCGCAAGTATATACAGAGGTTCAGACGGATACAGTACAATATCCCCGATGTTCACCCTGCCGCCATCATCAGCGCGTTCCATCAAAACGTGGGTAACCGCAATATGCACGAAGAGCTGGCAATGAACAAGGTGAAAGATGTGGCAGAGCTCTATGTTCTTGCTGACAGATGTGCCCGAGCTGAAGAGGGAAGGAAGTACCCCGACGAAGATGCCGCTGTGGAAACCGACTCCTCAGATGAGGATACCGCCGCCCCGACGAAGAAGGGCCGGCACCGCAACAAGAAGCGCAAAGGTAAAGCCGTGCTTGTCGTCGAGGGTATCTGATGACACCGGCTCCGCCAAGAAAACCAAGGCAGATGACCCTGGCAAGGAAATTGCCGGATGTGTCGCCTGCCAAGCCTTGGCGGCTGTCGAGAAGCCAAGAAACTCCGACAAGCGATACTACAAGATCCATCGCACCAAAGGCCATGCTCTCCAAGACTGCCGACAGGTTGAGCTCCTCGCTGAGAAGCAGAGGGCTGAGTACGAGAGGCGGGACAAGGAGAAGGGCCAAGACGGTGCTGAGTGGTCCGGCAAGAAGCATGATGGCCAGGCGGGCCGTCGCGGCAAGGATAAGCAACAGGAGAGGCCCGCCCGGGGCCGTGACAGAAAGCCAAAAGACGACGATCGCGAAGAGGACGACGAATCCGGCAACCAAGAGTTTCAGAAAGCTACATAGGCCATGTGCGTCGACGGCGGTGCCTCGCTGCATACTTCTCACCGCCGGCTTAAACAGTGGGCCCGAGAGATTACAGCGGCAGAGCCGTCGTTTGATGCCCAAAGGCCGCTGAAGTGGTCCATCACACTTATCATCTTTCACACTGAGGATCACCCTGATCGCAATACTGCGGTCGGGTGCTTGCCATTGTTGGTTTCACCAACAATACGCAACCTCAAGGTGACAAAGATTCTAGTCGATGGCGGGGCCGTTCTGAACTTAATCTCGCCTGCCGTGATCGAGAAACTGCAGATTCCTGACGGAGACCTCGAAGAGACGGGCACGTTTCAAGGGGTCAACCCGGGAAGAAGCCAACCCAAGGGAAAGGTCACGCTGCCCGTGACTTTTGGAAGCAACCTGAACTACAGGACGGAGAGGATCGTGTACGCTGGCCAAGTTCATGGCGGCGTCACACTACGCCTACAACACCCTGAAGATGCCAGGGCCTGTGACGATCATCACCATCCCCTCCGACAAGAAAGATGCGCTGATTTGCGCTAACCAACTATACCAGCAAGCAGTTGCAGCAGCTGCCGCCACAAGGGCACTTGCTTCTGCCGCTGGGACCCCGGG
Source organism: Aegilops umbellulata (assembly GCA_032464435.1). Lineage (NCBI taxonomy): Eukaryota > Viridiplantae > Streptophyta > Magnoliopsida > Poales > Poaceae > Aegilops > Aegilops umbellulata. The sequence goes on from CP136059.1 coordinate 7,338,075, forward strand.
AGGGAAGAAGAAGAAGAAGACCGGTGAGACCTCGGACACCCACTCCGGCAAGCGCACCTCTTTGGAGTGTAGCGCTGACAAGAATCCCAGGGCCGTACCGGCGGGAACCAAGAAGGTTTCTGTCAATGGGGACGGTACGGGAGGAGCTTTCACCATAAGCTCCACCCTTGACGACAAATAGGAAGACGCGCTCGTCACCTTCCTGCGGGCGAATGTCGATGTGTTTGCATGGCAAGCTTCCGACATCCCCGGCATTCCCAGGGAAGTGATTTAGCACCACCTTGCTGTCTGTCCTCATGTGCGGCCCGTCAAGCAGAAGGTCAGAAAGCAAGCTTTGGAATGACAAGAGTTCATCACAGAAGAGATCCGGAAACTGGAAGCAACGGGTTTGGTAAGAGGAGTGCTCCATCCAACGTGGTTGGCCAATCCGGTCGTAGTGTGCAAGGCAAATGGGAAGTGGAGGCTGTGTATTGATTACACAGATATCAATAAGGCTTGTCCTAAAGACCCCTTCCCATTGCCGCGCATCGACCAGATTGTTGACTCCACGGCTGCGTGTGATCTGTTGTCGTTCCTCGACGCCTACTCCGGCTACCACCAGATCTTCCTGACAAGAGAAGACGAAGAGAAAATAGCATTCATCACCCCATGTGGTACATATTGTTTCATGCGGATGCCTTTCGGGTTGAAGAGTGCTGGTTCGACGTTTGCAAGGGCGGTCCAGATTGGTTTTGAACCCCAGCTCCATAGAAATATGGAATCTTATATGGATGACATAGTGGTCAAAACCAAGGACAGGGCAACCCTCATACCAGATTTGCAAGAAACATTTGCAAACCTGCGCAAGATCAATCTAAAGCTGAACCCTGAGAAGTGCGTCTTTGGCATCCCGTCCGGCAAGCTTCTCGGGTTGTTTGTGTCACAGCATGGGATAGAGGCCAATCCGGACAAGATCAAAGCTATAGAGTAGATTGAAGCACCCAGGCGAATCAAGGATGTCCGTCGGCTTGCTGGTTGCGTCGCCGCTATGGGCAGGTTCATTTCCAAGTCTGTCGAGCGCGCCCTTCCCTTTTTCAAGATCCTGAAAAAGGCGGGCCTAATGGAGTGGACGCCAGAAGCCGAGGCAGAATTGCAAGATTTGAAGAAGTACCTCTCCTCCGCGCCGATACTAGTTGCGCCCAGGCCGCAGGAGCCCTTGCTGCTATACCTAGCGGCAACGAACCAGGTGGTCAGCACCGCACTAGTGGCGCAGAGGGAGGTTGGCGACGAGATAATGGCAGTGACAGAGCCCGACACCACCAATGCAGAGACGACACATCCAGTTGAGGTGCCGCCGAAGAAGAAAATGATGCAGCACCCGGTCTACTTTGTTAGTTCCCTCCTGCAGGGGGCTAGATCAAGGTACTCCGGCATGCAGAAACTGCTCTTCGGCCTTCTTATGGCCTCGAGGAAACTGCGTCACTACTTCCAGGCACACGAGATCACTGTCGTCACTCGCCTCCCTCTGCAACGGATATTGCACAATCCAGATGCGACGGGAAGAATTGTGGAATGGGCACTGGAGCTGTCCAGCTTTGTCCTCAAGATTGAAAGTACTTCGACGATTCAGAGCCGAGTCCTGGCGGAGTTCATTGAAGAATGGACCGCAACACCTGACGAAGAAGCCCAAGAGACTGCTCTCCCCGGCAAGGAGGCATGTTGCGATTGGATCATGTACTTTGATGGAGCTTTCTCCTTACAGGGTGCCGGGGCTGGCGTACTGCTTATCACGCCCACCGGAGAGCACCTCAAGTACGTGATCCAGATGCACTTCCCCAGGGAGGCGTCGACCAACAATAGGGCTGAGTATGAAGGGCTGCTTGCCGGTCTCAGGATCGCGGTGGACCTTGGAATCAAGAAACTCATCGTGAGGGGAGACTCGCAGCTTGTCGTCAATCAAGTCAACAAGGATTACCAGAGCCCATTGATGAAGGCCTACGTCGATGAAGTGAGGAAGCTGGAAGAGCGTTTCGACGGTAAACAGGCTGGATACGTTCCTCGAGTGGAGAACGATATTGCCACCTACCTGTCAAAACGCGCTGCCCTCAAGCTACCTGTGGAACCAGGTACCTTTGTGCTTCAGCTAACTCAGCCATCCGTTGATCCATCAACAGAGCAGAACAAGAGGAGGAAATCAGGGCCCGGCAAGTACTTTCCCGCCGAGCTCCCCGGAGCCGCCGGCAAGGATGTTGTCGGGGACACTGAGCCCGCCACGGGGCGGCTAGCTCCGGCGGAGCGTCAAGCTCTTGCCGTCGAGACAGCCGCTCCTATAGCGGAGGAAATGCCTTTAGTCCTCGCCGTCGAGCCCCAGGCTCTGGTGTGGGCACAACATACCATCCGATTCCTCCAGACAGGGGAACTTCCTAAGGAGCAGGAAGAAGCGGAAAAAGTAGCCCGTCGCTCTACCATGTACCAGTTCGTCGATGACATCCTATACCGGAAGAGGCCGAACGGTGTGAAATTGAAGTGTATCCCTCGAGAGGAAGGACTGGAGCTGTTGGCGGAGATACACGGAGACATATGTGGATCCCACATCGGGTCAAGGGCCCTTGCTGGCAAGGCATTCCGGCAAGGTGTCTTCTGGCCCACCGCCCTCCAGGATGCGATGACACTAGTCACCAGATGTGAAGCGTGTCAGTTCCATTCAAAGAAGCTTCATCAGCCAGCTCAAGCCCTTCAAACCATCCCTCTCTCCTGGCCCTTCTCGGTCTGTGGGCTCGACATACTGGGCCCTTTCCCCCGCGCTATCGGGGGCTTTGAGTACTTGTACGTTGCAATCGACAAGTTCACAAAGTGGCCGGAGGTGGAGGCAGTGAGGAAGGTCACAACTCAGTCAGCCGTCAAGTTCTTCAAGGGAGTAGTGTGCCGCTTTGGTGTACCCAACAGGGTCATCACCGACAACAGCACACAGTTCACATGCAATATACCCAAGACCTCGGCAGCAAAGTCTGTTTCGCTTCCGTTGCTCACCCGCGAAGCAATGGTCAAGCTGAGAGGGCAAATGCTGAAGTGCTGCGAGGCCTAAGGACGAAGACCTTTGACAGGCTGCACAAGAGCGGAAGGCACTAGATTGATGAGTTGCCGACGGTTCTTTGGTCGATCAGGACGATGCCAAATCGAGCCACCAGCCAGACACCCTTTGCCCTGGTATATGGGGCAGAAGTAGTTATCCCCACTAAACTCATATATGGGTCACCTCGAGTGCTCGCTTATGATGAGCTTCAGCAAGAGCAACTGCGGCAAGATGACGCACTGCTCCTTGAGGAAGATCATCTTCGGGCGGCTGTGAGAGCAGCACGCTACCAACAAGCCTTGCGCCGCTACCATAGCCGCAAGGTTCATGCCCGAAGCCTTGAGGAAGGCGACCTTGTCCTTCGGCGCGTTCAATCGGCCAAGAATTCCAACAAGTTGACGCCAAAGTGGGAAGGCCCTTATTGGGTAATACGAGTCACCAGGCCCGACGCAGTCCGCCTGGAGACCGAAGATGCCATTCCAGTGAGTAACTCCTGGAACATTGAGCATCTTCGCAAGTTTTACCCCGTGAGGCGTGGCTTGCCGGGCCCCCCGGCAAGCCACCTTTTTTACAAGCATTGCCGATGATGCATGTAACCCTTCGTACAAAGCTAGGCGCAGAACCTGAGCATAAATAAATGAAGCGTTGGCGCCCTAAGTTATAGCATGCATGCTAGGTCGGGTCTCGTCCTTGGTTAGGGTTGATAGTGCTTGGCGGCGACTAACCCCTAGCTTAGAGGTCGAGTGTGCGTCTCTTTGCCGTTCTTTTGTCTTCTTTGGTTCGCAGGACTCACAGGTATCCTTGCCGAATCACTTGAGGACGAAAAAGAGAAGAGGGGCAGACCAGCATCTAGACCCCGGCAAGCCAGTATTGCCGGGGGCTGCAAGTACAAGGATTCACCCACGGCAAACCAAAGTTGCCGTGGGCTACAGTTTCAGATAAGTTCTTCATCCCTTATCATGCATTTCCTTATGGACTGAGGTATGTGAAACCTCGTTCCTTCCTAAAGCTACCGTGCTCCCCTAGACTCTAGGCCCCAGGGCTCGTTCCTGGGGCCAGGTTTGGTCGCAGTCGCGGCAGCGAAAGGATGAAACAAGGAGCCTGAACCCACCTCGTCCCTGCCTCCGCCAAAAGCGTGAGAAAGGTCGAGCGACGTGGGAAGACGGCAAGGCCTGCTGCCGGGCAAGGAAATGTTTGTCTTAGAGATATCAAGGATTTACTCCTTGACGTGGGTCCTACACGCAAATAAATGACCCGGCAAGCATCCCTTTTTCATTAAAAACATTCCACTCTGGTACAGTCCATAGGAAATGAAAAACATGAATGATGGGATTAGAAGTTTTGAATTCAGCTAAGGCCCGAAGGCTTACAAACTAAAAAGAGGTAAGGTGTCCGTAATCCCTTTCTTGTCTCTCTCCTCAGGAGGCAGGTCAAGGAGGCGAAAAGGGCAAAAGGGGCGCCTAGGCGAGCTATGGGTGGCAGAAGACACCAAGAGAACATCTCGGTGGCCGTCCGGAGGTTGGATGGTGATGGCGGCGCCGGAAGCAGAGCTCGAAGACGAGGCGGCAGGACGTCAGCACGCGTCGAAGGTGTCGGTGCCTGCATACTCCGAGTTGATGGCCTTGCCGCCCGCCCTCTTCCTCTTCCGCAGTCTCCCAACGCTAGCCGCCCAAGGAGACGACCCCGAGAAGTTCAGGGAGCCGGCGACACGGATGATGGGGTCGCCGGTGCCGCACGGGGCGGCGCCCGACACCTAGTCGGACCCGTCATCCTGCCGCCTGCTACCCTTGTCGTCGCTACCGCTGTCCTCCTCATCACTCCCGCCCGAGGAGGAGTCTTCGCTATCAGAAGAGCTCTCCACGCAGCACCTTGCCCGGGTCCCGAAGAACCCGAAGACCTTGATGGTGAGGAGGCCGCCCTCCATCAGCTTGAAATGGAGAGTGAGCCCCTCCGTCAAGCGGTGGATATGAGCGAATGTCTTCCATCCCCGACGAAGATACATCACGTGAGGGGCTGGGAAGTCGACGCGAACCCGTGTACCGCTGATCCCACAACCCCTCATGTGCAGCCGCAATAATTCCGACGGATCCAGCTTCATATCCCGCGCGAATAGGGTCGGGAGACGAAGGCGACGGCGAGGCGGCCGGCGCAGCCTAACAAAGAACTCACAAGGGTCATCCCCAACATGGACCTCCATAGGGGGAGGAACTGCTGGCGAAGGCGAGGCCGGCGCGCCGGCCCATCCTCCTCTTCCCCGAGCGCCTCGGACTCGCCCACGGCCTCGCCCCCTCCCCCTTCCCCTTGCGGCTGGCTCTGGCACTGCAGGTGCAGGAGAAGGAGGGACGCGTTGTCGAGCGGTGACCCGCGCCGCCACCTTTGAGGGACAAGGGTTCCCTCTCTCCATGGCGGATGGAAGGGGGGAGAAGAAGCTGAAGGAAGAAGAAGATGAAGGAATGCGGGACGCCATCCCCCCCTCCCGCTCTTTATAAAGGAACGGGGTGGGGGCTCGGCCGCCCCGCTCCGCCAATCAAGACGCAAAAGGCGCAGGGAACTGGGACCGACCCGCTACCCCAGCCCGCGATGGCCCTGTTTCCCGCCTCCACCGATCGCCGCCCCAAGCGTAGGGGAGCCACATGGCAGGCATGCATGACCGAGGCGACGGGTGAGGCGACCTCTCCCCACCCCGTGATCGCAGGGAGTGGACGCCTTGAAGACCACGCCTCGGCCCCATTCAGTAAATGGGCCGCGCTTCCACGCCTTCCTCCGTTTATGGGGAAGGCGCGAACCGCCCCCTTTACAACGACGTGACGCATGCGTGCAGAGCTCAGCCCCACGCATGCCGCCCACGTCATGCACGCCTCCCCACGCCGCGCCACGCGCGGGACACGTGGGAAGCGCAGCGCGCGAAGGAACTTACCGCGGCAAAAACCGCCCCGCCTGCCCGCGCACCGTTTTTGGGCCTAGCCCAACAACACGTTGCGCTTATGTGTGGCCCAGGCCCGGGGCCACCTGTCGGTGTACAAAAAGAGGGGTACACCTTTTGTACCCCTATAACAGTGCATGTGCATTTTGAGCCACGGGCACCGCCACACCGAGCACGGCAAGGGAGGTAAGCCAAGGTAAGGCCGGAGCTCAAGAGAAGCAGAACGACGCCAAGACCAAGACCACAAAGAGAAAAGGGGACGAAGCGGACTCCCCCGGCAAGATCCTTGCCGGGGGCAGTTCTAGCAAACCCGGCAAGACCCTTGCTGTGGCAGCTCGCCCCCCCCCCCCCCCCCACCTATGGAGCGAGTCACCCTTGAGTCCACTGCCCCCATGGGGCAAGGATTCGGGAGACATCCCCGTGGTGGCATGCAGATCTTTGTGAAGACATTCAAGATCAGATACAACCTTTAGAAGATGATGATACTTGGTGGGATCCCAGCCAAGGAGGACCACAAGGCCCCCGGCAAGAGCCTTGCCGGGGATGACAGCAGGCGCCACGGCAAGACCCTTGCCGGGGCCGCGGCAAGACCCTTGTCGGGGCCGCGGCAAGACCCTTGCTGGGGCCGCGGCAAGGCCCATGGCATGAACCCCCGCGGGGCCACCATCAGGCCCACGCCAATCAAGCCTCCACCGCCGTTCGCATGCAGCTGCCAACCCAACCAGCTGGGCAGGCACCTGCGTGGCGGCAAGCAGATCTTCGTGGAGACCCATCACTGCGCCACCTCAGCTGCCTGCCTGCCTACATGGCACCGCGGGCACCGCTGGCCAGGGCGCGTGTCGACGCGAGAGGGAGCGGCGACGGACGAGATAGGGCTCTCCCCCGTCCCCGATAAAGCAAAGACACCTAAGCAAGACGCATTAAATGCGCCTTGTCATGTAATGCGAGGGATAACCTCGCATCACTGTATCCTTTCCACCTCCTGTGTGCCACTGTGGCAACCCCTTTCCCTATAAAAGGAGGCCCAAGGCAACCAGGAAGAGGATTCGGCTTTTTGGAGCTCCTCACGCCCCATAGCTAGCTCAAGAACACAGATATACAATCCACCAAAGCAGAAGTAGGGTTTTACGCATCCTTGCGGCCCGAACCTGGGTAAAGGAACCATGTGCTATCTGTTTGATCCGCTCTTCTCACGACCCCGCGCCCCGCAACCGTAGTAGGGATTCTTGTGATCCCATAGGTGTCGTTCCACACCGACAGAAAACCACCTAATTTTTTACTATTAAGAGGAAAACTAGTTCATGCACTCGAATCTAGTAGTAGTTGGTTCAAACAAGGAAAAAACGGGGTGGGGGTGGGGGAAGGTTTGTTACCTGAATCTAGGACTTGGTAGAAAGAGGAAATAATGGGGGCGAAAAGTAGCAGAGACTGGCTATCCAACTGGTCTCTACGCCTAATAGGGAAATAAAGGGAACACAGTACAAACTCAATATAAAACAGAAATATTGGTTGAAAAAGGAAAGAAAGTGGGTACTGGGGGACAAGTCAACAGAGTAAGTCCAGCACTAGATTTGCTAGCCTCACACAGTATGAGGTGGCTATATACCGAACAACAATGGGACCAACCCAGATATCCTCTTCTGATATTTGTTGCCCCGAGCCGCTCTTATGTAATGCCACTGGTAAAATGTAGCAGTCGCACTGATAAAAGTAAGGACACGTTAAACCAATGTTGTTTTCAATGTAATGCCACCAGTAATATGAATCAATGGCACTTTTTTCATGTCCTGGTAAATTTCCCATTAAGATAAGTTGCTTCGCTTCTTTTCGTTAGAGATGCAATTGTCCTGGTCCGCCTACTCTCCAGGAGCTTCACAACCAACCTTGATGTTGCTCAATTTTATTGCAACTAATGAAGAAGCTGTGTGGGTTTCGTTTTCTGATGGAAATGGAACTGGGCTGGAGCCCTTTTCTTAAAAGAAGAAGAAGAAGAAGCTGCTAGCTCATGGGACATTGCTTCATTTTAGGTGAACTGCACCAAAAGGTCCCATGAATTGAATCATCCATGTTGACGACTGGTGTCATCCCTTCTACGATGGCGTTGACTGCAGATATGGTTCCCATCACGAGGTATGTTCCTTTTTGGTCTGACCATTTGCCAAAGATCCTGCATGTTAATCCTGCTCTTGTGCTACTGTTTTGGCAATGCCGTGATAAAGCAGTAATGTAATTATTTTGCACCTTAATCTAGTGGCACTATTAATTTGAGGCAATTTTTTGGCACTCCTAGTGCCACTGTTTTTTTATATATCAAAAGTGGGGGTTCCCTCCGATTTCATTAAAGAAACCCAACCATAGAGAACTATTATCCGACAACATCTTAGTGTAAACGGGCAGTTATGCAACTACTACTCGAACGTACTTGTCGGATCACGGGTTCCGGCAGACCCTTAAGGTTCGAACTCTGGGGTGCGCGTGGAGATCGTGCCCTCTACCTCTCCGTCTCGTAAGGATCTAACTACTGCAAGAACAACACAAGAGACACAGAGTTTATACTAGTTCGGGCGACCGTTGTGGTGTAATACCCTACTCTAGTTTGTGGTGGCTGGATTGCCTCTTGGGCTGATGATGAAGAACAATACAAGGAAGAACAGCCTCGCGAGGGTCAGTTCTTGGCTAGGGGATGAACTGTTGGAGGAGTCCAATCGCCCTTCTCTCTCTCTCTAGATGCCTCTTTTCTGGCTCTCTCTACTCTGGGGGTGGCTAGTCCTATTTATAGGCAAAGGCCCTGGGCCTCTTCCCAAATATTGAGCGGGAAGGGCGCCAACAATTGGCCAATTCGAAGGGGAACATCTGGTACACTTATCCTGACTAAAGTTGGTCTTCGCCTGCCAAAGGCCCTGTGGTGACGCCGTCCTGGGCTCCATGGTGACCTCCTTCCCACCGTTGGACTGGTCTCGGTCTCGTTGCACCGAAATGGGTGCCTTTGCTTGATCCTCTTGCCTGCACTTGCCCCCTTTGTACCAAAGAGGAAAGGGAGACGCTGCGCAGGCTGGCGCCCGCCTGGCACCCTTGGTCATCATGGCTTGCGTCATGGCACCTCGTGAGGTACCCGCCTTGATCTCTCCGCCTCCTCGCGAGCCAGCCTGAGGAGGCCGTGCTTGAGGAAGCGCCATGTCGTCCGCCTCGCGAGGCTTGGCCCCTCGCGAGGGTCTTGAGCCTTGTGCTGATGAAGATGGGCCATGCTGGGCCCCCATTTGAGCCACGCCGCAGGCAGCAGGCAGGCAAGTCTGGGGACCCCCATTCCCAAAACGCCGACAGTAGCCCCCAGGCCCAAGGCGCGCATGGACTTGGCCGTGCCGAGAGGCGAAAGGGCAAGGGCGAAGCGCCGCGGGCCCTAACAGCTTGTGGCCTTGGGCGCCGCGTGGCGGTTTGACAGGACGTGGGCGTCTCCGCTTCCCCACGATGCCTTGGCAACTGCGTGACTTGACTAGTCCCTGCATGCGTAGATACGGGTCATTATTACCTGCGATCGTGGTGCTCGACGGTTGGCCTCTTCCGGCTATAAGTGCAAGGCCGCACAAGCTCCGCCAGTCCACCCCTTCCCACTTCTCTTCTTCTTCCTCTCCTTCGCCGCCGCCGCTCGCATGGCTCCGAAGAGGTTCTCAGCCGCGGAGAAGGGGAAGGCTAGTCGGGCGGGGCCTGACTCCCCTCCGGCCAAGCGCGCCCGGGGTCGTCCCCGCAAGCATCCCGCGGTCCCCGTTGTGGCTCCCCGTGGGCACAGGGGTGGTTCTCCGCGTGGTGGTGAGCGCTCGGCTACCAAGGGGGGGGGCAGGCTGTGGTTGCGCGGCCCCCCAGGCCGCGCTTTCGCTCGGCGGAGGTGCTGCCGGAGTTCGTCGTGTGGTCCGCGGACCCGACCAACACCTCGCTCCAGCTCCCTCGCTTCTTCATCAGCGAGCTGTCGGCCAGCGCCCGGTGCGGCTTCTGGCTTCAGGCTGACGGTTGCTGCAGTAGGGCCTCCTGGGTTTCGCTCAAGGTCTCCCCTTCTGGGAATGGGGCCCTGACTCGCGGCTGGCAAACATTTGCCCGCGCGTGCAGCCTGGGCCAGCGGTGCACCCTGCACTTCAAGTTCGACGGTGACGGCACCCTCTACGTGAGGGTGTTTGGGGAAGATGGTCGCCACGCAGGATGCTGCCCCGAGGACGACGACCGTGGCCAGGGGCCTCGCTCCGACGACGATGGAGGAGACAACGCCCACTCTGATGGCGGCGCCCGATGCTCCCCAAGCTCCACCAACTCTTCTTCGGGCGGCTCCTCCAGCGATGGCCGCAGCCAGCCCCCTCGCCGCCGCGCTTGCTTGGGGGGTGGCTATTCATCCGCCCGTCGCCGCGCCCCGGTGAAGCGCGAGAGGGAGTCCGCCTGAGCTCCGAAGGCATCCGGTGTCGCCTCAGCAGGCCGATGTGAGGCGGGCCGCGCCGGGCTCGCCCTTTCCTTTTCCTTTTGCTCCCTGTGTAAGACAAGACAGCTGCATGGAGCCCCGTGGGGGCGTGTTGAGAATCATTGCCGTTGTAGCCATTACCTTGATTTTGTTGTTGCGCTTCTCAACTATTTGCCCTCGCGTAGGTAGTTTGCGGCCCCAGCCGGGGGGCGACCGACCCAATCCCTGTGTGCATGTCGCGGTGCCCGAGGGGCACGGACTAGAGGGGTGCTCCTGTAGAGAGCCCGGGCCGTGAAACCTTTAAGCGGCTAGAGCAGAAACGCTCGCGAGGGCGTTCGAGTCCCATCCCTCGCGAGGCCTTTCATGAGAGAAAATCAAAGCGAGGAGCGAAAATCGACAAACCACAAATCAACAACGGCGATAGTTTCGATAAGACTTCAGATGCAAGTAAAACACGTCAAATGCGGAAAGCAAATGAAAAAGCCGCGTCCGGCACCTAGTCTAGTCTTCGACGTCTTCTCACCAGCGCGGAGCTAAGTGCTGCCACTGGGCGTGGGAGGGAGCCCCAGGGCCTGAGGCCGGCGCTCCTGAGACTCCGGGGCATGTACAGCCCCACTCATTATTACGTGAGAGTGTCACGGGGCGGCGAGCTTCACAGGCATTTGCCTTCTTCACAGGCTCCGGGCCTTTCTCCTTAGAGGTAATAAGCTTCACAGGCATTCGCCTTCTTCACAGGCTCTGGGCCTTTTCCCTTAGAGGTAATAAGCTTCACAGGCATTCGCCTTCTTCACAGGCTCTGGGCCTTTTCCAAAAAGAGACGATCTTCACAGGCATTCGCCTTCTTCACAGGCTCAGGGCCTCTTCCAAAAAGAGATGATCTTCACAGGCGTTCGCCTTCTTCACAGGCTCTAGGCCTTTTCCAAAAAGAGACAATCTTCACAGGCGTTCGCCTTCTTCACAAGCTCTGGGCCTTTTCCAAAAAGAGACTATCTTCACAGGCGTTCGCCTTCTTCACAGGCTTTGGGCCTTTTCCAAAAAGAGATGATCTTCACAGGCGTTCGCCTTCTTCATAGGCTCTGCAGATTCATTGCAAAAAGAAGACGGGGTTGCCATAGCAGCCATTAGTTGATTGTTAGTCGCTCAGGAGCTCGCTGGTTGGAGCGGGCGAGGTGTGTCTGGGCACCCGTGAGCCAGCGCGGGACTCACGAGGCCCTACCTCTAGGCGGGTTGCGCCTGGCGTTGGGCCGTATCTTGAGATGTGTTCCTGCAAAATCTGGTTAGATGCCGGCACTCTACGTCCTCGGGTCCCGGCCCTCGAGCTTGTCTCAGCCGTCGCTGGTATGCCAGGTCGCGATGCCGTGGACAAGGCCAGAGGGTGAGGGCTGGAGAGCCAGTAAGAGCCCTGAGTCGCGATGCTCAGGCACCCCCCCTTTAACGTGCAAGTGGTCGACATGAAGAAGAAAAGGTGCCGTGGACAGCATCAAGTAATCAAGCATGATGCATAATTGGAAATAAACGCGGAAGGGATACATGCCGCTGGGCCTAGCCCGAGTGGCCTGGGGATGATGCAGCCCGAGGGGCGCCCCCAGCAAAGCAAGCTAGCGACTGAAAAGATAAAAAGGGATACATGCCACAGGGACGGACCCACGCGGCCTGGGAATGACGCAACCCTGGGAGGGCGCTCCCAGCTGGGAATGAAACTTGAAAGATGTCACCTGAAGATGTCGTCAGTGCAGTGGCGTTGGTGCAGCAGACTCGGTGGGCTGCGGAAGCCGATCCTCACGAGCCCCCAGGCCCAGGGGCCTCGGGAGGCTCCGGAGGCACTGGCGGCTCGTCGTGAGCAGCATCCATATCTGCCAGGGCCGTGGAACGCCTGTCTTCTTGCGCCTCCAAGACGCTCCTCATGAGGCGCTGGTACGCCGCAGCCACGCTCGGCAAGCCATAAGGCATGCGAACATAGCTGTGGGGTGGTCCTCCGCAGCGCCCCACTTGTGAGGGCCAGAGGCGCTCCGCCGTGGCGATCTGATTGAGCCCTGGTACGTCGACGCAGAAGCGCAGCCCACCATCCTCGCCTGGATGGGGAGCCACAGCTGGTGGGCGACGACAGCCTCTTATGATCCTTGACTCCTGTAGTTCTTGAATGGCCTTGCTAACAAACTCCTGTTGGTCTGATCTTCTTTCCCTGGCTTCCTTTCGAGGGGAACGTGCTTCGAAACACGCCTCCACATGGTGCCCAAGTGCCTCCCTCATGACCTTGGCGAGGTCGGTGGCCCTCCAGGTGAGAGCCCCCGAGCCCTGCCTGAGGGGGGCGCCGGGCGCGCTTTCCTATACGATTGAAGGAGGATCCCCCTGGGCAGACGCGGGCCCTGAAGGGCCTGCCTCCTGAGGGGCTGAGCCTGACGTCGTCTTCTTCTTCTTGGGGCGGTCTCAGGAAGCCTCCTGCTTCCGCGATCTGGGTCTTCTAGTGACGCGGCCTGAAAGGCTCGCTCCAGGGAGCACACTGCATCCTTCTCTTGACAGGGCACCGTGATGACGCCGTCGCTTCCTGGCATCTTGAGGATGTTGTAGCCGTGGTGAGTCACGGCCATGAACTTGGCCAGCGCCGGGTACCTGAGGATGGCGTTGTACGGCAGGCGGATGTGGGCGACGTCAAAGTCGATGAGCTCGGTGCGGTAGTTGTTGCGGGCCTCGAAGGTGATTGGGAGGCGGACCTGCCCGATCGGGACTCTGAAACCGTCGGTGACTCCGGAGAAGGGCTTGGTTGGCTGAAGCTGGTCATAGGGCACTTGGAGGCTGTTGAATGTTTCCACGGACAAGACATTGAGCCCTGCCCCTCCGTCGATGAGGGTCCTGGTGACCAGAACGTTGTTGATGACTGGGGAACAAAGCTTTGGGAGGACTCCGGCTGTGGCCGCACACTTGAGCTGGTCTGCTGAGCTGAACGTGATGACGCAGGCCGACCACCTGAGGGGACGTGTTGCTTCGAGCTTGGGAAGAACTGCATTCACTTCGCGAGCAAACTGCTTGAAGATACGTTGAGAGGCTGGGGCTTGAGCTCTGCCCAGGATGCAGCCGATTGCGCGAGGCTCTTGGAAGCGCCCAGCCCCCTCGTCTTGGTGGCGGTCTTCGTTCCTTCTTGGCTGAGGCGGCAACGGCGGCAGACCTGGGTTGCCATGAGGGCGATCCTCACGAGGCTGGTCCCTCCAGTCCCCCTCGCGAGGCGGGTCACGCCAGCGGTCCTCGCGAGGTTGGTCACGCCAGCCTTGACGTGGGCCACGATCTTCCCAGCGTCCCGGGTTCCTTCCTCCTCCTCGGCCGTAGCCCCCGTCAGCACGGTCAGGGCGTCGGCCGACTCTTCCTTCTCACACGGCGCGGAGTTCTTGGCATTCATTGGTGTTGTGGGTGTGGAGGTCGTGGTACACACAGTACCCGCTGCCCCTGGAGGATTCGGGCAGATCCTTGCCCCGCTTGGTGTCCGGCTCTGCCGCGAGCACGGCAACCCCCTTGCGCTTCACGTCCTTGGCCTTGGGCTTCTTCTCTTCTGGGTCTGCGGCAGGCAGCTCGAGGAGGGAGAGGCGTCCCTCCTCAGCCCTGGCGCACTTGGCGCCAGGTTGAACAGCTCCAGGGAGGTGCAGAGGTCTTCATGCATCACCAACTCCTCCTTCATCTTGACGTCGCGCACGCCATCGGAGAAGGCCGAAATGATGGCTTCCTCGGACACCCTGGGGATCTTGAGGCGTGCACTGTTGAAGCGCTGGATGTACTTTTGCAAGGTCTCTCCAGGATGCTGCTTGATGCGACGCATGTCGCTCACGGCTGGAGGCCGGTCGCGGGTACCTTGGAAGTTGGCGATGAAGCGAGTACGCATCTGGTCCCAGGAGGAGATCGTGCCTGGAGCCAGGTTCAGGAGCCAAGTGCGAGCACCTTCCTTCAGCGCCATGGGGAACCAGTTCGCCATGACCTTTTCGTCCCCGCTAGCAGCTTCAATTCCCAGCTCGTAAAGCTGGAGGAACTCTGTCGGATTAGTCGTGCCATCGTAGCGAGGGGGCAGGTCCGGCTTGAACTTGCCGGGCCATGCGAATCCGCGCAGCTCGGCGGTGTAGGCGCGGCAGCCAGCGGTGACCGCGGGAGGTTTTGGTTGAGGGAGAGCTTGGCCTTGCGGGTCCCCTTGCGCTGCAGCTGGGAGCAGCGCGGGGTCTCGGCGAGCCGGGGCTGGGAGCGCCCGGGCGGCCTCTTGCGGTCGCGGGACTTCTTGGCAGCTCCGTTCCTGCTGGGCTGACGCATGATGGAGCGGGTTCCGCCCAGGAGCTGCGCGCCTTGGGGCCATGGCATCTTCTTGGAAAGGGGGCGGCTGGAATGCCCCCGGGGCTTCATTGCCCACGCGGGGCGGAGTGCGGCGCAGCGGTGCGGAAGGTGCGGGAGAGCCCCCTGGGGCGCGGACGAGCTCGGCGACGCGGTCGAGCCACTCCTCGTAGACGTCGTCGACGGGGCGGTAGCGCAGGAGCTCGTTCGCCGCGATGAGCGCAGCTCGAGCCTCCAAGGGCGCGCGAAACGCATGCGATGAAGAACCGGCCGAGGTGAGCGACGGAGTGGCGGTGCGGCCATCCCGCCGCACAGACGGGTGCTGAGAGGATGCTTGCTGCTCGTTCCCTGCCGGGCCGGTGGCGGCGTTGACGGCGGGCGACGGGGAACGACGAGGACGCCCACCGACGGGGGCCGTCTGGACGACGCGGGAAGCGATGGCGGCCCGGCGCTCGGCGCGGGCCCGACGAGCGTCAAACATGGATGCGACGGCCGGAGGAGAGCGGAGCGGTGGAAGACAGATTCCGGCGCACCCCTACCTGGCGCGCCAAATGTCGGATCACGGGTTCCGGCAGACCCTTAAGGTTCGAACTCTGGGGTGCGAGCGGAGATCGTGCTCTCTACCTCTCCGTCTCGTAAGGATCTAACTACTACAAGAACAACACAAGAGACACAGAGTTTATACTAGTTCGGGCCACCGTTGTGGTGTAATACCCTACTCTAGTTTGTGGTGGGTGGATTGCCTCTTGGGCTGATGATGAAGAACAGTACAAGGAAGAACAGCCTCGCGAGGGTCAGTTCTTGGCTAGGGGATGAACTCTTGGAGGAGTACAATCGCCCTTCTCTCTCTCTCTAGATGCCTCTTTTCTGGCTCTCTCTACTCTGGGGGTGGCTAGTCCTATTTATAGGCAAAGGCCCTGGGCCTCTTCCCAAATATTGAGCGGGAAGGGCGCCAACAATTGGCCAATTCGAAGGGGAACATCTGGTACACTTACCCTGACTAAAGTTGGTCTTCGCCTGCCAAAGGCCCTGTGGTGACGCCGTCCTGGGCTCCATGGTGACCTCCTTCCCACCGTTGGGCTGGTCTCGGTCTCGTTGCACCGAAATGGGTGCCTTTGCTTGATCCTCTCGCCTGCGCTTGCCCCCTTTGTACCAAAGAGGAAAGGGAGACGCTGCGCAGGATGGCGCCCGCCTGGCACCCTTGGTCGTCATGGCTTGCGTCATGGGCACCTCGTGAGGTACCCGCCTTGATCTCTCCGCCTCCTCGCGAGCTAGCCTGAGGAGGCCATGCTTGAGGAAGCGCCATGTCGTCCACCTCGCGAGGCTTGGCCCCTCGCGAGGGTCTTGAGCCTTGTGCTGATGAAGATGGGCCATGCTGGGCCCCCATTTGAGCCATGCCGCAGGCCGCAGGCAGGCAAGTCTGGGGACCCCCGTTCCCAGAACGCCGACAGTACTAAGTATTAGCAGGAGACAAGTTCGCCACATAAGCTAGGCAGGTAGGGGGACGCAGCACCAGCTCGACCAAGTTTGGATTACAACCCAAATGCTACCACAAAAACCTCAGGGGGAAGATAGGGACTGAAAGAGCCAGCTTCAGCATCCCAGTCTAAGCACGCCCGACCTTCATCCTTGCGACGCACGATACACCTCGTTTGCCACCTGCTCGACCCTAGTGTCACTGATAAAATGAAGTAATAATACGGTTAAAATAGAGCAAGTGTCCTCTCTATCATTTCATTTCCAATGTAGATAAAGAAAGTGCTTCTCTTTGTTAATGCATGTTTCATCAACTAGTCCCACTGTTAATGTTTAAGCGTTTATGCAAACTGGGGTGCTTAATTTTAGTTGATCTGCAAAAAATAGAGATTTGAATGTCTCAAGGCCCCTCCTTGTACAACCGCTGTACACGGATGTTCATCACTGGCAGAAGGTGTATCGGGGAGACTTGGGTCGATTTCCAGTATGATGTAATATTTTCATCTGTTTATTAGTGTACGTTTCATCAACTAGTGCCACTACAATCTAATCACGCCTTTTCATTATCTGTGCAAACAGGGTTATTCAGCTGCATTTTGGTGGAACTGCACAAATGTACGGATGGAACCGGCATATATGCAGAGTGTGAGGTGCCAAGTAAAAATTACCGACACCAACCCTGCTCCATCTAAGCATTGGCATCCACCACCATCAGTGGAATGTGTGGCGCTCACTATGGACAGATCTTTCTCGGTAGCAAATCCTCTAACCAAATACTAGTAGCTTAGACTTTAAGAAAATACTAGTAGCTTATACTGGCAGTTTTATAGGGGTGTACTCTTATCTGAAATAAGCACCAATCTATTTTTCTTTATTTGTACACAGTGTCACAACTTTAACCCAAAGGTCCAGAGTTATTTTAGGGTGATTGGCATAGTACTCAGAGACTGATTGTAAGCATGATTTTTATTAGTTGTCACACTGATTGTAAGCATGAGCAGATGGAAGATTACGATAGTGCGAAGCTTACCTTAAACCCTACCGACGTCGTTGAAATGAGGCGAGCGTCGAGGGAACCGTGGAAAATGGCGAGGAAGCGACATCGCGCCATCTGGCATCCTCTTCTGGTGGGAGAACGAATACTCATGTGGCTCTGGCTGGGTCTGCACCCTCATGAACGACACACCGTACTCGATCGATTCGTTATCCTCTGGGTGCTCGACCTTCGACCTATACGCCCACCACCTCCGCCTGACTTTCACCTCGAGCGAATCTGTCTGCTCCATCGCCCAGAGGAGATACTCGATGAACTCAAAGGACTACGACGTGACTGCCGCCGAGGGGTACATCACCGCCTTCATCACCGTCGTCTCACTCTTTCGCATACATTGCCATATGGCCCTCACCATCCTCGAAATCTCCCACTCATTGTCAAACCAAGTAAGGATCTCCTTCAACCTGGCTAACTTTGCCTGGTTGCCATCGGCGAACTGCCTGAATTGCTGCTGCATCCCCTCCATAGATGTCCTTCTGAGTGGTCGGGTGCTAGCTTTGGAAGATGGGAGGAGAGACGATGGTCTTACAATAGAGAAGAGGGAAAGGCGAGACGGTGGTTTTGGAATGGAGATGATGGAGAGGAGAGGTTACCCTGCCTTTCGGTCGCAGACCGGTGGGCCCCGTGCTTGCTGGTACCCATGTGTCAGTGTCTCAATGGCAGGATGGGCTACGTCAGGGGATCCTCGTCCGAGGAGAGAGGAGGTGGTTTTGCAATGGAGAAGAGGGAGAGGCGAGACGGTGGTTTTGGAATCGAGATGATGGAGAGGAGAGGAGCTAGTTTTGCAATGGAGAAGAGGGAGAGGAGCGTGCAGCAGCGATTTAGGATTGGACAAGAGGGCCGGCGCGCTATGACTGGATCAAAATCAAAATCAATTTACCCTTTAATTAAGAAAGCGACGCCACATTAACTAGTCACCCTTTTATTCTGGGTCATATTTGACCATGATTTTCGCAAATAAAATATATGTTATACGTTGCAAAAATAATATAATTTGAAAGTACATTCAGATATGAACAAAACGATACAATTTTTGGTGACATGCATTCATATTTTGCTTGTCAAATACAGTACGTGGTCAAACTTTGACCCAAAATACGCAAAACAAAAAAATACTTCCATGACTTCCAAGACCAGCGCCGCTCTTCCGCTCTTCTCCTCTTAAACCACCGCCGCTCCTCTCCTGTTCCAATCTAAATCCAGCGACGCTCCTCTCCTCTTCCATTTCAAAACCATCGCCCCTCCTCTCCTGTTCCAATCCAAAACCAGCGTCGCTCCTCTCCCGTTCTAAACCAAAACTAGCGCTGCTCCTCTCCTCTTCCATTGAAAAACCACCGCCGGCGAGTGAAGGTGTTGTGGAGAAGTAGATCGATGGAGGAGTACAACCGATACATGAGGATTGCAGACGGCGACCCTGTGAAGCTAGCTAGGATGTTGGAGATACAGTCTTGGTTTGACAACAAGGACCAACTAGCGGCGACGGTGACATCCATGGCCAAATATTTGCAACAGAGCGAAAAGGCGGCGATACTCCTAGAGGGAGTCGCGCGGGAGTACATAGAGCTGCTCCTCTGGACCATGGAGCAAACAGATTCACCGAATCCAATCGTGAGGGAGTGGTGGTGGGAGTATCGATCCCAGATGGAGCATCCACCAGAGATTTAAGGATCGAACATCTACAGGGTGCCGTTTCTAAGGGTGTCGTGCCAGAGCGAGCCGGTGGAGTCTTCGTCGACCGAACCCAACTTCAAGAGGAAAAAACGGTTGGCTCGACGATGCTTCCCCGCCATCCTCTCCCTCGCCGTTCACATCGTCTCATGGGGCGGCTGTCTGCCGCCGAGGAATAGGAGGGATTTGCCCCGCCCTGACCAATAGTCGGGCATGTTGTGAATTGTCGGGAGGAGCTTAGGGTTGTTAGTATTTTCAGGTTGTGAATTGTGTTTTGTGTTGTGTATTTTGAGATTACTTTCAGATATGAATGTCTTTTGAATTTTAGATTTGCAGTATTGAGCATATGAAGTATTTTATGAACTCTAGAGATCTATTTTTAGCACTTAAAAAATGTAGTTTCATAGGAGTATAAAAGTGTAGACAATGTGATTCTCCGAGAAGAAACTACAAGTTTCAGTTTCAGATAAGAAACTCCAAGTTCAGTTTCAGACAAGAAACTGTAACTTTTAGAGGCAGAGCATTTATATTAACATGGAATTTTCAAACAGTGTTAAAATCATGTTGGAAGTTTTATGCACGGTCAAAACTGGAACTACCAGCCAGTTAACATCATGCTCATCAACATTCATGCATAGCACATCTTCATATGATGCACAGTCAAAAAGATATGTAGTTTTCAAAATGCCCACACAATGTTGAGTGTGCGAAAAATAGAGAAAACGAGGGACGGAGTTTTGGCAAGTGTAGGACATGGTGTGCGTAGATGAAAATCGGGACCCACATGTCAATAAAGGCAGAGGCAAGAAAATTAGAGATATTTTCTCTGCACAGGTGGAATCGAACTCGGGCGGAACAGCTATCGGGTAGTGTCACTCGGCCACTGGGCTAGATCAGTTGTTTCGTTACTAATAAGGCACTTCCTCAGGTGGTCGGATCTCCTCCTGCGCCTTCGTGCGCTCGCCGCGACGCCGCTGTCTGCCATTGCGAACATGCTGAACAAGCGAGAGGAATCTGGAGAGGATTGCACGTGGAGAGGCGGACAGTCGGGACCCACTAGGTCTATGGCCATACGCAAGCAAGTGCCTCATCGAAAAAATACTTCCTCCTAATGCTATACTGACGTTGGGGTCCACAGGTTGGTCAACATAGTTACATTTTTTTAGGTCCTTCAACGTAGTTACTATAGGAGATAAATTCACAGCGAAGCCGGCGAGCTGGCAGGTATCATTTATTATCACAGGGGCAGCAAGTATCAGCTGGGTTTTGGGCTGCCCCGTCTAGGCTTTCTATTTTAACATGTGCAGCCCACGACCTCGGATGGGAGGTCAATAAGGCTGTTTGTATTTTCTTGAGGGCTGTCACGTATCGACCGGCCTATGGACCTCCCATCCAAGGTTCTATTTTTCCTGAAAAATCGACAACCCAATTTATGTATATTTTTGAAGAAAACGCAGAGGTCTGTTCTATTTTTCTATATAATAATAGGAACGCCTGGTCCAACTTATGTTTCCCTTCTAACTATATTATGTATATATTTATTATTTTATATGTTATTATATATTATTGTTATTGTCATAATATATTTAACAGATACTTACATATGTAAGAAAACAATATCCCACATCTTGTTAACTTATAAAAATAATTTCTTAACAATAAAATCCTGGATTTTTTTGGCAACGAAAATCCTGGTGATTGTGTACAAAAGCTTGGTAAGATTTAAGGAGCATTGTAATAATAAATCACTTATTATTTATATATATATAACAAAATGCTCAGCCCCTGTTTATTTTTTTGATAACATTGATGCGCCCACCCCAACATTATAATTAGAATCAGCCTAGCAAAATCATGTATTTCGAGAAAGTGCAAATGGCCTGTAATTGTTTTTAGGAAAAACATAAATGGGGCGCATGGACGCTACATTATTTGTTCACCCACCTAGCTAATGGACTGTAATTCAAAAAAAAAGAGATCAAATGGACTGTAAATTCTACCCCGCAAAAAAAAGACTATAATTCTAAAAAATGGGTTGAATACGTGCCACATTTTTGGAGGCTAAAATGTGGGCCAATAGGCCGAAGCCAATGCAAGTCGATGTCAACTTAGTCAAAAAATGATTCTGACATCGTTAGCCATTGGATTTACATCCAAGGACCGACATCCATCTTCAATCTCTCGTACTCTTCCTCCAGCGCCACCGGGACCAGCTGCTCCCGCCTCCTGCTGCTAGCAGCTCTGCTTAGCACGCTTCGCTGTAAAGCGCTACTCCACCGTTGGACAGGCCATCCCTCCACCCCTCCACACCTCCTGTTCTTCTCCATCGACTGCCGAACCACACCGCACCAGAACCAGTTAACCCTCGTACACCTCTCTGTCTGCGACTCTACTCCCGCGTCTTCCCATGTCCTGCTCGTTGCTGTACGGGGCCTCGCCGTCGTCTACCACCTTGGATGCGCTCGGCACGGAGAGGTCAACATGGTCAATGAACGACATCATCGAAAGTAGACTGTGCGTGGAGAGGCTGACAACTGGGTCCACGGCTGCACGGAAGGAAATGCCTCCTTATTACGCGCAAAAGAATGATTCCTCCACCTGACAGATGGGACAAACCGGAAGGGGCTCTGTATTTCGTGAAAAAACATTCCCACCGCTGACAGGTCGAACCCACCAGCTATATCTTCGCACGCAAGGAAGTTCCTCCTTATTATGCACAAAACAATGAATACTCGCCCTACTAGTTGGGATCCACCTTGGTGGGAGGCTGACTTGTGGGCCTACTAAGTTGACGGGGACAGAGTGCTTTGTCAACTTAGTCAATATGAACGATTCTAGCTCTAGTGACCGTACGATGTCCATCCAACGGCTGTAGTGCTACTTCAACCTCTGGTCTTGTTGCTCTAGCCGCCCAAAGCAGCGACGGTCATGTCGCATGCTCCTGCATCCCGTGGCCTGCTGTGCTGCCGCGGAGGCCTCACCGCCCCCTACTATTCCCACCACAGGCCAGGCCATCCCTCTACTCACCCGCACCCCCTTTTATTCTGCGGCGATGGCAGCCTCACACCGCAGCGAACCAGTGAACCCTCGTACTCCTCTACGCATGGGCATCCACTGCCGCATCTTCCCCGACTCCGCGTCGTCTCCTTCCTAGGCCTCGCCGTCGTCCACCGCCCTGGTGCTCTCGGCGCGGCGTGGTCAATGTGGTCAAGGAACAACTTCCATCGGACATGGAATGTACGTGGAGAGGCTGACAGTTGGGTCCACGGCCGCAGCAAGGAAGTGCCTCCTTATTACGCGCAAATTAATTATTTCTCCACATAACAGCAGTGCCCACCGGACGG
Source organism: Aegilops umbellulata (assembly GCA_032464435.1). NCBI lineage: Eukaryota > Viridiplantae > Streptophyta > Magnoliopsida > Poales > Poaceae > Aegilops > Aegilops umbellulata. The sequence goes on from CP136059.1 coordinate 7,360,332, forward strand.
GCCACCGTATTTCATGAAAAAAATGTTTCCCCCTGACTACTGGGAACCACCAGCTACATCTTCGCACGCAAGGAAGTGCGTCCGGGCAAAAAAAATGATTCGCCCCCCTGACTGCTGGGACCCACCAGCTACATCTTCGCATGCAAGGAAGTGCCTGACTGTCGGGACCCACCTGGTCGAAGCATACGTAGCATTGTCATTCTGGTCGCGAACGTGTACGTACATATTGGTCGATGTAGAGGCACACACGTGTCGTAGTAGAGGCACGCACATAGCATGTACACGTACATACAATGGCCAGTGTGCAAGAAAGAAAATACGGCCACGTACGTACATACGGGCAGGGTCTCGAACGCCTAGTCACGCATACGTATGGCCAGGGCTCGTGTACATGGCTGGGTCGGAACGGAGAGACTACGTCATCGTCGTGTTCATGGGGAGCCAACCAGCGGGGTCGGAACGGAATGCATCGTCGTGTTCATCGGGAGGGCTTGGACAGAACAACCGATGGAAAACGAGGCCTGACATACGGCAGAACGGAGGAAACAGCCTTGTGTTCGATCGGCCATGTTCGAAACAGGATCTTGTTCGTCGGTAGGGGTCTGGCGTACCGCAAAACAGAGGAAACGGACCTCCTACGGTCAAAACGGGGGTCCTGTTGATCGGGAGGGGCGTGGCATACCGCAAAACGGAGGAAACAGACTTGTGTTGGAGCGCTGTGGTCGAAACAGGGGTCCTGTTCATCGGGAGGGGTGTGGCGTACCGCAAAACGGGACTCCACGGGATATTGTTCATCACCACCGTCGACCCCCTGCAGCCTCCACGGGCTACTGTTCATCCACCATCGACCTCCTCTAGCCTCCACCTGCGACTGTTCATCCAGCCTCCACCGCGCGCTACTCCACCGGCTACTGTTCAACCAGCCCTCTCCATGGGCTCCTATTCAACAACCCCTCCACGGGATACTGTTCATCCATCCCTCCACCGTTTACTATTCATCCTGCCCTCCACGGGGTGGTCTTGTTCATCCAGCCCTCCACGGGGTCCTGTTCATCCAGCCCCAACCGGCTCGATCGATCGGGGTCCTGTTCATCCAGAGGCAAAACCATGGGGTCCTGTTCATCCACCCCCCCCAGCAACGCTCACTGTTCATCCAGAGGCAGCATCAATCAGCTTCAGTTAGCAGCAGTAGCGAAGGAATCGCTCGATCGGGTTCAGTTAACAGCCATCGATCGACCTCTCGGGTTTAATAGCGCGTAGCCTGCAGTGCAGTTGCTCGGGTTCAGTTAGAGCCCAACGCCTCGCTCGGGTTCAGTTAGAGCCCAACGCCTCACACCCACGCGCGTGAGTGTATGAGAGAAACACGCATCGCTCGGCCCCGACCACCCAGCGTAACCAGGAACACCCCGATATTTTCCTCGCCCTCGTTTCTACCACGGTTTTTTCAATCATGGACTGCCCAAAGAATGTCATGCAGCTGCGTCTCTAGCCCGCCCAAGACGAAAGCCCATTTTATGTCATGATTTTTTTTCATAGAAGTAGGACCCCACCACATCTATGATGATACCGGGTTTTGTCACAATTATCGTCATAGAAGTGTCATAAGTATGATAGAAAAAAAATCCGTTCGGCCCAAAATGTCATGGATGTGTCTTTTTTTGTAGTGTGATCTAGTAACATTTCCGTTTGTCAATCCTTGTAACAATGCGATTTGTCAAAATATGCAGCTAGAAATCAATAGCACTTTCTAATTTTTGCAACTAAAATTCAGTAATTAAGCATAGATTTCATTCATAGATTAAGTAGTCATTCTTAATTTATACAAACAGTTAAACTCGACAGCTGAACCGGCCAAATTTTTTCGTAATTGTTGCCAACCACGTACTGAAATAGCTAGTTCAACTATATATACTAGCTAATTTTCAGTACGTTGTACAGTTCGACCACACATCTATAGTCAGATGAACTAAACAAAATAGCCCCTAAATACTACTACTACCACGGAGGGGCTTTGTGCTACTTCCGGCATCCTCTCCTCTGTCGAGCACACTCCATAAGACTGCTCGTAGAAGTGGTTGGACTGCTCGTAGATCTCCTGATTCCTCGCCTCTGCATCGGCGTGTGCTGCAGCCACAACTGCGGTAAGGCTCTTTGCGTGCTCGACGAGGTGCTCCTCCTCCCGTAGGAACTCGATGTAGCGTGCAAGGTCGCTGACACACGTGCGGACCTCCACCTCCGCCTGCCTTATTCAGGTGGCGGTGGATGAGCGGGTGATAATCCCAGCAATCGACGGTCGGGTGGCGGCCACAACGGCCGACGATGGGGTGGGGGCCACGACCACCACCTCCCGCCTTCGGTACGTGGTGGCGGAGCGGGTGATGGCCATGGTTGCCGGCAGTGGGGTGGCGGCCACGACGGCCACCTCCCGCCTTTGGGCCGCGGCGGTGGAGCAGGAGATGGCCCTGGCTTTAGACGGTGGTGTGGCGGCAACAGTGGCCAGCAACAGCTGTCGGCCGGCAGCGGCGGCGGAGAGTGTGGTTGGTGTTCCGCGCACACCCAACAGGGACGCCGCACGCACTACACTACACCAGGGACAGCGCCGCCGCCGCGGTGTAGCATCCCAGCTAGAGCTGTCCTTTGATGACGGTGGAGTGACTGAGCGACGACGACGGACCGGTGCCATTGGCGATTGTAGGAGAAGCACAAGAGATAAGCTACAGGGAGGGAGGGGAAAATGCAACGCAGGACCTGCCAGCCGTGAGGGTTTTTATAGCAGGCCGGTAAGCATTGGGATTTGGGGGATTTCACCGAGTCGGGCGGGAAGCTTGCGAGGGAACCTGCGAGGTTGCGCGGGAACGGGCTTACCGACTATTCATTGGCACCACTTCGATCCACCGTTTGGCCAAAAGAATGCCCCCATGCACTGCGCAAGCTTGCAATGTAAGCCGTCTGCGGCAGGGGGGTGACAAGACGTGGGAGAGGAGGACGAAAGGACACATAGACATACCGTTAATACAAAAAAACGTTTGCAATTTAATTACCAACTATACCCCATCCTGGTTTATAAGTAGGATTTAACTAATAAAATACGAATGGATGTCGCCAAAGATTATATCATTGGAGTCGTATTTGAACATAGTTTCCAGCTATACAATATTCGCAACATGAATTAATACTTTTTTGGTTAAATTTCAGGTTATATACCAGCAAGAATTTGCCCGCAACACACATGGATTATTCCATCACAAACAGCTCAGATGGATCAACTGTATGCCACGTATCACACATGCAACTCTAATCTGATTCGTGCTTGATGTCTACGACATCGCTCGCACAGTTCATCTTATTTGCCACGTATCACTGTGCCGGCATCTGCTCACGTCCCTCGGCAAGCTCTGCTCGCTGTTAGGCGCCGCAGCGCGCTCTGCTTACATCCGTTGGCATGCTATGGTCGCGTCCGTCGGCGCGCTCGGCTTGTGGACAACTTTTCGGGTGACCGCAGAGCGCTCTGCTCACGTCCCTCCATGCATGCTCTGCCAGCGGTTGGGCATGCGCATGATCATGCCGGGGGCCCCATACGCATGCGGTTGCGCCCCACGCATTGCCACATGATGCAGTTACATGCGGCACTATGGAGTTACACGCTGCAAATTAGAACTGCCATCAGGGCCTGCCGATATTCCTGGCCATCCGGCTTCCCCTTTAATTCCTGCGGCCATTATAACCTTAGTCTCTTCAACCTTTCGATCGTGCCCGACAACAAGCACACCCACGACGACATATAGAGAGGGGATCTGCAGCGGTGCTCCAATGGAGTTCGGCGAGCATAGAATGGAGACCCATGCGAGGAAGACGGATCTTGCGGTGGTGTACTCCATCGACCCGGCCGTGGTGGACGACTACATCAACAGCGTTGAGCAGTTGCTTGCTTGAGACAAGTACAAGGTGGTCGGCATCGAACTCCAGTACTCCGCCGGTCATCCTGGCATAGATCAGAAGGTTGCCGTCGCCTAGTTGTGCTTGCGCCATCATGTCCTCATCTACCACTACGGCATGGCCACACAACAAAAGCAAAACCTACAGGTAAGGTCATATCCACAGGAGATACGATCTCATCATACTACCGCAAATCATTTATTGAACACAACTTAGGAATGGTGGTCAGCCAACTAAACTCCTTAGATAATACTAATATAATTCCAGGGGTCCTGTATATTTGAAAAGTAAAGATATGAGTACAAGAGTATGAACTAACAAGTAGACAACAAGTTCTGAAGTAAATTTTTTTCACTCATGTGGCTTTTCTAATCCATTTTCTAGGGTCACGACCTACAGCCAACAACCTGCTCTGATACCATCTGTAACGACCCGAACCTGATAAGATTCGATGTCTCTATGCTAGTCCCTGGACCGACTTGCTAGCACACACAGTACATATGAATATCAAATAACAAGTGCATCACTTACTATAACGTATGATCCAGAATTTATAAAGTATTGCAACTGAGTAGCTCATAGCTAACTCTATTCAATAATAACAACGGAAATGCAGCATAATAAACGATGAGTCCCATCAGTGCCCACTGGTGAAAATGCTGAGTGAAGACTCGCGACCCTACTGTATCTCACTGATCATCTGAAAATCCTTCAACATGATAAGTTGCAGCCACAAGGGTCAATATATTGAATGCATTGGCAAATTACACATAATGATAAAGCAAATCTACTTCCACAAGCAAGGTATGACAGAAAAAACACTCAAGTTCGGTTTCGTGTAAAACTACCTTCACCTACCTCCACTACATAGGCAAGGTGCAAACAACACAGATGACAAAGATAATCAAGATGTCTCAAGTGCCCTCAGTCTTGGCGCATTCTCTAGGGACAATAGAGCGCTCAGCTAGTGACGCATTCACGTGAGAGAAAGCCCCAACAACTCAAGTGCACTCAATCATGACGCATTCTCTAGGGACAATAGAGCGCTCAGCCAGTGACACATTGACGTGAGTAAAAGTCCCGAGCCTACAGCTATAAGCGCTAACCACTTCCATGCATCACTCAACACATACCGACGTCTACCATAGCAAGTGGATCACGCCAACACATAATACAATCAATACCAAAACATGACAACACGGCCAGGCCAAACATATATCATAGCATAAAACCACACTTGCATAGCAGAATATAGGATAAGAAAAATCAAAGTACAAACTTGCCTTGAACTCTAACGAAGTACTCTAACAATTAATCATGATCCACTTCACAATCCGGACAATCTGTACGATAATGAAGGCACCGATAAATAAACCGTACTCACATAACAATCACAATAAAGCCAAGAGCAAAGGATTCAAATAAAACTTAAATAACTGAACATAACAATAGGTAAATATTACTTACATGCTAGTAGGATCACAATGCAAAAAAAGAATCACTAAATAGGATAAGCGATTTGAAAGACATGGCCTCCGGAAGGTTGAATTCAAATTTAAACAGTGCAGAAGTTTGAAATTTTTCTTCTACTAGATGCTCCTTGTCAATATGAGTTCATAGGAAAAAGAATCATCTAAATTGGATTTATAGGCTAAAAGATATACTTGAATGAAATTTTGGTATGAAATATGCCCAAAATAAATTGTGTCAAAAATAGATTTCTTCGAAGAACTGTTGCGGTTGTGGATGTGCCACGTGGCAGCACATGATTGGCTGGAGTGTGTTCGCTGCGAGGTCTAAACGGCAAACGGCCACTAAATAGTGCATACCTATTAGAAAAAACGGGTCATGATATAATCTCGATGGACCATCCTAGATCAAACGGACGCCGAGACGGCTCAGGTCTTGACCGTGGTGTCACTGGGGGTATCTCCGGGGATCGGGGATGACGGGACAAGATGAGGAGAAACACAGAGAACTCGAAAACGTCCTCCTGGGCGGCCGGGGCTTCTGCTAGCATTGGTGAGGTACGGCTGGAGCTGTGACGCCGGACTTGAGCTTCGGGTCGAGGTCCTAGGGCTTGATTGGACGCAACCCTGTGCAATATAGTTGGTTAGGGGGCAGAAGAGGCCAAGGCAAAGACAACAAAGGGACAGGAGGCGCTAAGAACCTTCTGTGGCGATAGAAACGACCGAAGAGAGCTCCTGCGGCGGTGGACTCCGGCGAGATCCACCCGGGTGATCTAGGGCATGGGAGATTGGTATTTTTTGCAAAATAAACGTACCAGGAGGGGCCGGGGATATTATATAGAGGAGATCCTGTGGCCTACGGGTCAAGAATCGATTGAACCCGTAGATGACAAGTGGGCCCTGGTGGTCAGCGACAAACGGTGTGAAGAGAAAAGAAAAAAAATAGAAGGAAGGAGCTGCGGGTGGGCTGCCCGGTTTCACCAAAAATGGGTCGTCCTATTGGTCTGCCTCGCGCAGGAGGGCGAGGGGTAATATTACTGTGCACCGGCCTGATGCATAGTAAAACCTAGGAGCTGACATTTATATTTATATATACTATGTCGTTGTTCTGGGAACGGGGGTCCCCAGACTTGCCTGCACGGCCCACTTGTCATCTACGGGTTCAATCACAGACCCAAGACCCTCGCGAGGGGCCAAGCCTCGCGGGGCGGACGACACGGAGCATCCTCAGGCACGGCCTCATCAGGCTGGCTCGCGAGGAGGCGGAGAGATCAAGGCGGGGTACCTCACGAGGTGCCCGTGACGCAAGCCATGACGACCAAGTGCGCTAGGCGGGAGCCAGCCCGCGCAGTGTCCTCCTTTCCTCTTTGGTGCAAAGGGAGCAAGCGCAGGCGAGAGCATCAAGCAAAGGCACCCGTTTTGGTGCAACGAGACCAAGACCAGCCCAATGGCAGGGAGGAAGTCATTGTGGAGCCCAAGCCAGCGTCACCACCAGAGCCTTTGGCAGGCGAGGACCAACTTTAGTCAGGATAAGTGTACCAGATGTTCCCCTTCAAAATGGCCAATTGTTGGCGCCCTTCCCGCTTAATATTTGGGAAGAGGCCCAGGGCCTTTGCCTATAAATAGGACTAGCCACCCCCAGGGTAGAGGCGATCGGCCAATCCAGAAACAAGCAGGGATCGGATCGAGTAACATCACACACACACACACACACACACTTCAGAGAGAGAGAGAGAGAGAGAGAGAAAGAGAGAGAGAGAGAGAGAGAGAAGGGTGACTGAACTCCTCCTAGCAGTTCATCGCCCCAGCCAACAACAGACCCTCGCGAGGCTGTTCTTCCTTGTATTGCTCATCATCATCAGCCCAAAAGGCAATCAACCACACCACAAACTAGAGTAGAGTATTACACCACAATGGTGGCCCGAACTAGTATAAACCCTGTGTCTCTTGTGCTGTTCTTTCCATAGCTTAGATCTTAGCGAGGCGGTGGGGTGCAGGTAGGTAGAAGGCGAAATCTCCGCGCGCACCCCAGAGTTCGAACCTCAAATGTCTGCCGGAACCCGAAATCCGACATTTGGCGCGCCAGGTAGGGGTGCGCCGGAATCCACCTTCTACCGCTTCATGTCCCATCGCGTCGTCATCACCATGTCCGGCGACCAGGCGGGCAACCAAGATCCATGGGCGGCGTGGCCCGCCCGCGCAGAGTCGCTCGTGTCAGATTTCGGGTTTCGGCAGACCCTTGAGGTTCGAACACTGGGGTGTGCGCGGAGATTTCGCCTTCTACCTACCTGATCCCCACCGCCTCGCTAAGATCTAAGCTATGGAAAGAACAACACAAGAGACACAGGGAATATACTGGTTCGGGCCACCGTTGTGGTGTAATGCCCTACTCTAGTGTGTGGTGTGGTGGATTGCCTCTGGGGCTGATGATGATGAGCAATACAAGGAAGAACAGCCTCACGAGTGTCTGTTCTTGGCTGGGGCGATGAACTGCTAGGAGGAGTTCAGTCACCCTTCTCTCTCTGTGTGTGTGTGTGATGCTACTCGATCCGATCCCAGCTTGTTTCTGGATTGGCCGATCCTCTGATTGCCTCTACCCTGGGGGTGGCTAGTCCTATTTATAGGCAAAGGCCCTGGGCCTCTTCACAAATATTGAGCGGGAAGGGCGCCAACAATTGGCCATTTTGAAGGGGAACATCTGGTACACTTCTCCTGACTAAAGTTGGTCCTCGCCTGCCAAAGGCTCTGGCGGTGATGCCGGCTTGGGCTCCACAATGACTTCCTCCCTGCCGTTGGGTTGGTCTTGGTCTCGTTGCACTGAAACGTGTGCCTTTGCTTGATGCTCTCGCCTGTGCTTGCTCCCTTTGCACCAAAGAGGAAAGGAGGACACTACGCGGGCTGGCGCCCGCCTGGCGCCCTTGGTCGTCATGGCTTGCGTCACGGGCACTTCGTGAGGTACCCCGCCTTGATCTCCCCGCCTCCTCGTGAGCCAGCCTAATGAGGCCGCGCCTAAGGAAGCTCTATGTCATCCACCCCGCGAGGCTTGGCCCCTCGCGAGGGTCTTGGGTCTGTGTTGATAAATATGGGCGGTGTTGGGCCCCCCTTTGAGCCACGCCGCAGGCCGCAGGCAGGCAAGTCTGGGGACCCCCATTCCCAGAACGCCGACAGTAGCCCCCGGGCCCAAGGCGCGCCTGGACTTGGTCGTGCAGGGAGGCGAAAGGGCAAGAGCGAAGCGCCGCAGGCCCTAACAGCGTGCGGCCTTGGGTGCCGCGTGGTGGTTGATTGGACGTGGGCAGCACTGTTCCCCCTCGCCCCCTTATTTTGCGTCATGCTAGGCGGACTCGTAGTCGTACACAGCCGCTCCCCTTTCTGTTGCTCGAGCGCCCTCTGTCCTTCCTCCTCTCGCACTCCAGCTTCTGTTTTCAACCCAGTCTCGAACCTTCCCCCTTCCCATTGCCATGGCTCCGACGAAGAAGGGAAGAGGGAAGAAACCCATGCCTCCGCCTCGCTCAGCGCCGTTTGCGGCCCCCGCCATCGACCAGTCGATCATAATCAATCGAGAGGGCTTGGGCAAGGTCAGCTCGGCTCTGGCCACTATCTTCAACGAATGCGGGAGGACGACGGCCTGGACCGCGTCTCACTTCTCTATCGACAGGATAATCACCGAGGTCTAGTATTTTGCTGACGCCCTGTGGGCGGGTCTGGTTCCCCCCTTTTCTGATTTCTTCAATGCCATGCTTTCCCACTGTCAGATCCACATGATGCATCTGGGGTCCTGAATCCATCACCCTTCTTTCGGTCTTCGCCTTTGTTTGCGAGGCAATGATGGGCATCCTTCCTTCGGTTGCCTTGCTGCGCCACTTCTTCTCTCTGCGCCTTGTCGACCCTACTCAATGCTCGGCGTGCGTGAGCTTCGCTGCCGTGTCTGAGACAGCGGCCTCAGGGATTGACTTCAGGCTCCCTCCACCTGCGGCTGGGTTCCGCGAGCGGTGGCTGTATGTGGATGTAGGGGTGTCCAGCCCCCTACTATCGGAGCCTACTTCACCTGTTGTCCCCAATTCAGGCTGGGGCCAGGAGACACTCGAGAGCCCCCGGCTCATCTTCGTCTGGCACTGCTTCGCGTTCTTGAGGTCGCTTGGCGTGACAATGCCCAAGGTGGGCCTTCAGCGGGTGTGATGATAGTATGCGGCTCTAGGAAGAGGACCTGAGGCCTGAAGTGCTAAGGACAGGCTCTTGATCCTGACTGGGGACCCCAACCCTGGCAGCATCCAGCAGGGAGGGGCCTTGCTGTAACTCTGCCAGAACAGGGGCGATTTTGTGAATCAGATGCCTATCTTTGATGAGTGGGGGCCGTGCCCCGCCGGCCTCCAGGGGCCTCGCGAGAACCCAGTGATGGTGACTGCCCTTCCAGTCGGCCAAGGCGACTCTTCCTCAAGTGGCGGAGCAAGGAGGCATGAGGCGCTAGAGGCCGAAGGGGCTCCCGGCGGGATGACAGCGCCGGGCGATGCTCATGAAGGAGCAGCTCTTGGGGCCCGTGCCACTGAGGCTGAGGGCGGGAAGCAGCTGCCCTCAGCGCCTGCGGCTGAGGCCCCTGAGGCTCCAGCCGCTTCTCTTGGCGAGGCGACTGGCAGTGCGCATCAGGCAGGCACACCTGACACGGATCGCCTTGACGCTTCGTCCTCGTCACAGGTTGATCCCTGCGCTCAACTCTTGGGCCGCTTCCCCGTGGACTTTGAGGCCCTCCGGAAGAGAAGGGAGGCCCTGGGCGACGATTACCCTTGTCGCCTGCTGAAGCGTAGGAAGTACTTCGCCGCTGATGAGTAAGCCTTCTCCTTTTCCAGCTCCCGATTCTTCTGTTGCTTTTACTGATCCTTGCTCCGCAGACCCCTTCCAGCCGAGCTCACGGAGATGGCTGAGGTGCCATCCCCCTTGGGTTCGCCCCCTCTACCGTCCTCAAGCGCTCCGAGCAGCAGAGACCTTGTGGTGAGGGCGATTGGAGAGGCCAACCGTCCCGAGGCGCATCGAGACCCTGCGCACCTCGTGATCCTCCTTCGCGGGCCTTCTCGCGGCATAGCTAGCCTGCCGTGGGCTTCTCGCCTGGTCATGGACTGCGATTGGCTGAGGCACTCCCTGCGTTCTTCATCTATGGACGGGCTGGCTCCAGGCCGGGCTTCTATTGTGGCGTGCCCGGCCGTCGCGAGGGTGCCAGCCCCCAGCCCCCTGCCCGGAGGGAGAGTGCTGATTTGTGGGCCCCGGTGCTTGCTTGGGGCAGATGATGGTGTGGAAGACATGCTCGAGCGCGCCCGAGAGCGTCGCGCTCTTCGCCAAGGATTCCTTCGAAGGGCCGCTGACGCGGTGAACCTGCTTGGTGAGGAGCTTCCGATGAAGACGCGCGCCTTGAGGCCGAGGGCCTGCGCCTGGCTGCAGAGAGGCGCGAGCAGGAGGGCGCTATCGCCCTTGCGCGCCATCAGCGCGATCTTGACGACGAAGAGGCCAAGGCGTCGCTGGTGGCCTATCGGGAGGCCCGATCTCGGGCCGCTGAGGATGCCCGGGAAGCTGACCGGCGGCGAGAGGCGGCGGAGGAGCGGGCTCAGGAGCTCCTGGCCCGGTTCCACTCACTGGAGGAGCAAGTAGAGCTGCGCGAGGCAGCCCTCGCTTCGATGAAGGTGGCCTCTGGCGACCCAGCAGAGCTCCAGAAGCGTGAGGAGGCGCTGACGCTGGAAGCCGCCGAACGTGCACGCGAGTACAAGCGTCTGGAGACGAGGGAGCGCTTGGTGACGCAGGCGGAGGATGATGTCGCTGCATGGGAAGCCCGTGTCCTGGAGGAGGTCGGACGTCGGGTGGCGATGGCGCGCTTGAACCTTGAGCGCGAGTTCGAGGAGAGGCTGGGGTTGATCCAGGTCGAGGCTGAAGGTAGGGCTGCTGCCTTGAGGGCCAAGCTGGAGGAAGCGACGTGGCGGGTCGATGCTTTTCGGGCCGCCCTTGAGGTAGCGCAAGGGGAGTCAGCCACCTCCCAGGCCGAGGTGCTCCTTCTTCGCCATCGGGTGGAGGAGGCTGAGGCCGTCTCGCGCCAGAATGCGGACGAGATACGTCAGCGGTGGATCCTGGAGCATGAGCACGGCCCCATGCTCACCACGCTCCGGGAGAGAGCCAACACAGCCTTGGGCAACATCTGCGAGGCGGTAGTGGGCGAGCCGCACGCAGTCAACTACGCCGACAACCATCAGTTCTTCACCGACATGGTGACGCAGCTGGAGGCGCGGTCAGTCAGGGCCGACATGTTGGTGGAGGAGAGGAGCCGCGCCTTGCTCAGGAGCACCTTTTCTCGCGTCTTTAGCCATCTCAGGAAAATGGATCCCCACTTCGATTTCGACGCCGCCATCGCCCCAGTCCCCCAGGCTGTCCGAGACGACCTGGCGCACTGGATGGAAGACAATGTGGACGCCCTTGTCAGGGCCTTCGCTTCAGACAACGATGGTGTGATTGTGGCTGCCGACGAGGGCGGCGTGGTAAATGGCCCTGACGCCGCTGGTGGCGACGCAGACCGCGATGGCGATTCCAGTGACGCCAGCAACGGTTCGGGAGGTGCTCCTAAGGAAGCATTGGGGGATTTATCCGACTGATTATGCATCGTTCATGCTTCCTTACCCTTCGATCCGTGCGGGCCCTGAGGTAGCCCGTGGGAGGCTATGGTGTCCCGAGTGTTCCCTGATCGAATCCGTAGGATCTGCAGTCAAAAACCCTCCTGAGAGGACGCGGCGGCGGCAGTCTGGGCTGCGCGCAAGCTAGGCCTGACCCGGCTCGCGAGGGGCTCACGAGGGGGGGCAGCTGAGGCGAAGTGGTAATCAAAACGCGAGAAATTGCTCGAACGTGACTAAGCACCCCTTCCCCGAACACACGCAAATCTCAAATTCGAATCCAACTTAAATCCAGCGGGGGAAACCGACAACCAAAGGGAAAAGCAATGAAAGCAGACAAAAGGCCGCGTCCGGCACCTAATCTAGTCTTGGACGTCTTCTCACGAGCGCGGAGCTAAGTGCTGCCACTGGGCTTGGGAGGGAGCCCCAGGGCCTGAGGCCGGTACCCCTGAGACTCCGGGGCGTGTACAACCCCACTCATTATTACGTGAGAGTGTCACGGGGCGGCGAGCTTCACAGGCACTTGGCCTTCTTCACAGGTACCGGCCTTGCTTCATATCGCCAGACAAGGGCCCCGCCTTGCGCCACACTCTAGTGCCATCAACGACGACCGGAAACCAGGACGCCGCCGATGGGTAGAGCGGTCGCCAGCGGTTCCCCCGACGACCACGGGTCCTCTGCCAGGGGCAGGCCCTGAGGCACCTCCCTAGCAGAGGGCCTACCTCCTAAGAACACCTTGCTCCGAACGCCACGGTGGTGTTGTCGGATCTCGGCCCCTCTCCTGCAGCCCCCTGCGCCCTCCTCCTGAGGGGTAGGAGACTGTGGGAGCGGGGCAGCTGCTCACTGTAGCGACCTGCACCTCATGTGATCCATGATTAGCGTATGCTTGCTCCTGAGGAACTAGCGGTACCCGATAGTCGTCGCCTCCAGCGTGGCCAGTGGGACCGTCCCGGGGCTCCTAGAAGAGCTCAGCTTCTGGCGCCTCGTCCCCCCAGCTAGGGCTGAGGAGCGAGCCTTGTTCGCCCTCGTGAGGGTGCCCTTTGTCCATCATGCGGGGCACGTATTCTTCTGGCGCCGTCATCCCGAAGGCCACGCCGTAGTGCTCCGCGTGCCATGCAGTTCTGCTTGGCGCGCCCACCATGGGGTGGTAGCGCGGCTGTCCACGGGGGCCGTGGGTTGCGTCGAGTCCTTCTTCTTCACGGACGGGGAGCGGGGGCAGCGCTGCCGCCGGTCCGGTGCCGACAGCTTCGCTTGCGTTTGAGTAGCCTTGGAGCCCGTGGGCGCGCGCGGAGCCCCCGCGCGGGCCGCCCTGGGCTTGAGATGGGAGCTGGGTGCAGAAGGGATGGGCCCCCGAGGCGGCAAAGCCCAGGAGCTCTGCCACCCGCTCTAGCAGCACGTCGCGGCCACCCTCCAGCAGCCTGCACTGCAGCAGCTCTCGGGCCACCGTGAGCGCGGCCCTCGAGTTCGCTTGCTCCCGGCGGGTGTACGGTGTCGTGGTCGCAGCGTGATTGGAGGCCCTTGCTGCCGACCGCGCCTGCCGCGGTGTGAGAGCTGTCAAAGCCTGTCCGCGTCGCCCGTGGCCCGCAGCGCCCTGCGGACCGCGAGCTGTCTGGGGCACGGGGTCGCCCGAGGCGAGCGGCTCTGCGCGGGCGGGCATGGTGATGACGACGCGACGGGATACAAAGCGGTAGAAGGTGGATTCCGGCGCACCCCTACCTTGCACGCCAAATGTCGGATTTCGGGTTCCGGCAGACCCTTGAGTTTCGAACACTGGGGTGCATGCGGAGATTTCGCCTTCTACCTACCTACACCCCACTGCCTCGCTAAGATCTAAGCTATGGAAAGAACAGCACAAGAGACACAGGGTTTCTACTGGTTCGAGCCACCGTTGTCGTGTAATACCCTACTCCAGTGTGTGGTGTGGTGGATTACCTCTGGGGCTGATGATGATGAGCAATACAAGGAAGAACAGCCTCGCGAGGGTCTATTCTTGGCTGGGGCGATGAACTACTAGGAGGAGTTCAGTCACCCTTCTCTCTCTCTCTCTCTGTGAGATGCTACTCGATCCGATCCCAGCTTGTTTCTGGATTGGCCGATCCTTTGATTGCCTCTACCTTGGGGGTGGCTAGTCCTATTTATAGGAAAAGGCCCTGGGCCTCTTCCCAAATATTCAGCGGGAAGGGCGCCAACAATTGGCCATTTTGAAGGGGAACATCTGGTACACTTATCCTGACTAAAGTTGGTCCTCGCCTGCCAAAGGCTCTGGTGGTGACGCCGGCTTGGGCTCCACAATGACTTCCTCCCTGCCGTTGGGTTGGTCTTGGTCTCGTTGCACCAAAACAGGTGCCTTTGCTAGATGCTCTCGCATGCGCTTGCTCCCTTTGCACCAAAGAGGAAAGGAGGACACTGCGCGGTCTGGCGCCCGCCTGGCACCCTTGGTCGTCATGGCTTGCGTCACGGGCACCTCATGAGGTACCCCGCCTTGATCTCTCCGCCTCCTCGCGAGCCAGCCTGATGAGGCCGCGCCTGAGGAAGCTCTGTGTCGTCCGCCCCACGAGGCTTGGCCCCTCGCAAGGGTCTTGGGTCTGTGTTGATGAAGATGGGCCGTGCTGGGCCCCCCTTTGAGCCATGCCGAAGGCCGCAGGCAGGCAAGTCTGGGGACCCCCGTTCCCAGAACGTCGACAGCTCGCCTCGAGCGACCCCGTGCCCCAGGCAGCTCGCGGTCCGCAGGGCGCTGCGGGCCGTGGGCGATGCGGACAGGCTTTGACAGCTCTCACACCGCGGCAGGCACAGTCGGCAGCAAGGGCCTCCAATCACGCCGAGACCACGACACCGTACACTTGCCGGGAGCAGGCGAACTCGAGGGCCGCGCTCACGGTGGCCCGAGAGCTGTTGCAGTGCAGGCTGCTGGAGGATGGCCGCGACGTACTACTGGAGCGGGTGGCAGAGCTCCTGGGCTTTGCCGCCTCGGGGGCCCACCCCTTCTGCACCCAGCTCCCATCTCAATCCCAGGGCGGCCCGCGCGGGGGCTCCGCGCGCGCCCGCGGGCTCCAAGGCTACTCCAACGCCAGCGAAGCTGTCGGCACCGGACCTGCGACGGCGCTGCCCCCGCTCCCGGTCCGTGAAGAAGAAGGACTCAACGCGACCCACGACCCCAGTGGACAGCCGCGCTACCACCCCACGGTGGGCGCGCCAAGCAGAGCTGCATGGCACGCGGAGCACTACGGCGTGGCCTTCGGTATGACGGCGCCAGAAGAATACGTGCCCCGCAAGATGGACCAACGGCACCCTCACGAGGGCGAACAAGGCTCGCTCCTCAGCCCAAGCTGGGGGGATGAGGTGCCAGAAGCTGAGCTCTTCCAGGAGCCCCGGGACGGTCCCACTGGCCACGCTGGAGGCAACGAGTATCGGGTACCGTTGATTCCTCAGGAGCAAGCATACGCTAATCATGGATCGCAGGAGGTGCAGTTCGCCACAGCGAGCAGCTGCCCCGCTCCCACAGTCTCCTACCCCTCGGGAGGATGGCGCAGGGGGCTGCAAGAGAGGGGCCGAGATCCGACATCACCACCGCGGCATTCAGAGCAAGGTGTTCTCAGGAGGTAGGCCCTCTGCTCGGGAGGTGCCTCAGGGCCTGCCCCTAGCAGAGGACCCGTGGTCGTCGGGGGAACCGCTGGCGACCGCTCTACCCCATCGGCAGCGTCCTGGTTTCCGGTCGTCGTTGATGGCACTAGAGTGTGGCGCAAGGCGGGGCCCTCATCTGGCGATATGAAGCAAGGCCGGTACCTGTGAAGAAGGTCCAGTGCCTGTGAAGCTCGCCGCCCCGTGACACTCTCAAGTAATAATGAGTGGGGCTGTACATGCCCCGGAGTCTCAGGGGTGCCGGCCTCAGGCCCTGGGGCTCCCTCCCACGCCCAATGGCAGCACTTAGCTCCGCGCTGGTGAGAAGACATCCAAGACTAGATTAGGTGACGGACGCAGCCTTTTGTCTGCTTTCAATTCTTTTCCCTTTGGTTGTCACTTTCCCCCGCTGGATTTAAGTTGGATTCGAATTTGAGATTTGCGTGTGTTCGGGGAAGGGGTGCTTAGTCTCGTTTGAGCAATTTCTCGGGTTTTGATTACCACTTCGCCTTAGCTGCCTCCCCTCGTGAGCCCCTCGCGAGCCGGGTCAGGCCTAGCTTGCGCGCAGCCCAGACTGCCGCCGCCGCGTCCTCTCAGGAGGTTTTTTTTACTGCAGATCCTACGGATTCAATCAGGGAACACCCGGGACACCACAGCCTCCCACAAGCTACCACAGGGCCCGCACGGAACGAAGGTAAACTAGCCAACTAGCACGTCGCTTAGCCCACCACTTGGCGTGGGCGCATGGGCAATGTAACATCTACTAATACGATGAACACAAGTTTTACATGAGGGGCTCCCCCTCCCAAAATGCTCTCACAGCCATCAGGCCAAAACCTGAGTTCTATTCATGCAGGGTAAGGAAGCAGGAACAATGCATAATCAGTCGGATAAATCCCCCCAATGCGTCCTCAGGATCACCTCCCGAACCATTGCTGGCGTTGCTGGAATCGCCATCGCGATCTGCGTTGCCGCCAGCGGCGTCAGGGCTGTTCACCACGCCGCTCTCGTCGGCAGCCACGATCACGCCATCGTTGTCTGAAGCGAAGGCCCTGACAAGGGCATCCACATTGTCTTCCACCCAGTGCGCCAGGTCGTCTCGGACGGCCTGGGGGACTGGGGCGATGGCGGCATCGAAATCGAAGTGGGAATCCATGTTCCTGAGACGGCTGAAGACGCGAGAAAAGGTGCGCCTGAGCAGGGCGCGACTCCTCTCCTCCACCAACCTGTCGGCCCTGACCGACCGCGCCTCCAGTTGCGTCACCACGTCGGTGAAGAACTGAAGGTTGCCGACGTAGTTGACTGCGTGCGGCTCGCCAACAGCCACCTCGCAGATGTAGCCCAAGGCTGTGTTGGCTCTCTCCCGGAGCGTGGTGAGCATGGGGCCGTGCTCATGCTCCAGGATCCGCCGCTGACGTATCTCGTCCGCATTCTGGCGCGCGACGGCCTCAGCCTCCTCCACCCGATGGCGAAGAAGGAGCACCTCGGCCTGGGAGGTGGTTGACTCCCCTTGCGCTACCTCAAGGGCGGCCCAAAAAGCATCGTCCCGCCGCGTCGCTTCCTCCAGCTTGGCCCTCAAGGCAGTAGTCCTACCTTCAGCCTCAACCCGGATCAGCCCCAGCCTCTCCTCAAACTCGCGCTCGAGGTTCAAGCGCACCATCGCCACCCGACGTCCGACCTCCTCCAGGACACGGGCTTCCCGTGCAGCGACATTATCCTCCGCCTGCGTCACCTAGCACTCCCTCGTCTCCAGATGCTCGTACTCGCGTGCACGTATCAGGACCCCGATCCTAAGTCACACCGATCTAGCATGTAACACATCATATCACCTTGCGGCCTCACGCACGGTATTCCCACGGGTGCCACCTTACCTGGCCCGGGACCGTTTGCGCCTTTTGGCTCACGTATATGATAGTGTCGCTAGCATCCATATGACAAAGAACCCGGGCCGAGATGGCTAGTCGTGAACCCAAAGCGGCACTAACCCATGGGGACAGGCATACATGAATCAACTTCGAGCATGTCGGTCAACAGCGTGTGAATCCGGGCTGGAGCACTGGGCTAACAGGACTCCGGTAACCCGGGCTATAGCAGGCTAGGTAGGACTCCGGATGTCACCGCGTGACATTTCCCCAAAGGGACAAACATAGGAACGAAGTGAAGCACATGTCGGACAGTCAAGTGTCATGAGCAGTAGTGCTGGGCTAGCAGGACTCCGGTGAACCGGGCTGTAGCGGACTACTATGGCTCAAGGAAGCACTAGACCACATTTCCCCATAAGAGAGGCTGCCAAGGATAAACAACTAGATTGTCGGATCCCACACATACCAAGCATTTCAATCATACACATAATATGCCCGATATGTGCAAATACAACATGGCATCACAACATAACTCTATGACTCAAGTATTTATTCATTAGGCTCCGAGGAGCGAGATATTACAAACATGGGTCTCATGACCCAACATTCAGAGCATACAAGCAACAAGCACATGCGGAAGCTTAACATGTCTGAGTACAGACATCTATAAATGAAAAGGCTGAGAAGCCTGACTATCTACCAGGTCCTGCCGAGGGCACAAGATCGTAGCTGAGGTATCAAGCTAAACGTCGAAGTCCACGCGGAACTACTAGCGAAACTGAAGTCTCTCTGCAAAACATAAAATAGGCAAACGTGAGCACAAATGTACCCAGCAAGACTTACATCAGAACTATCTACATATGCATCGGTATCAACAAAGAGGTGGTGGAGTTTAACTGCAGCAAGCCAGCTTTGACTCGGTGGCTATCCTGAACTACGATTGCAAGCAACTCTTTTGAGGTGGCGCACACGAGTCCACATATTCACCATATCAATACACCACTATGGATCCGCTTCCGTCTCCCTACGAGAAGGCCATCCATAGCACTCACGCTTATCGTGCCCATTTTAGAGTATCCACTTTCACTTGTCTATGAACTATGCAAGGGGTCCAAGTTTCCATATCCAAGGAATCCGGCTATTCGAATAGATAATGATAACCCTGCAGGGGTGTACTTCTTCACACACGCTCTCGCCACTTATCGCCATGTACACGTCATGTACCTCGGCAACCTTGAAGCAGAAACCGGGCGAGGGAGTCGGCCACGACCTGACTAACCACACAAGTCTCTAGTCCAGGTTTATCACCTATTTGGGTTCCATTCGCAAGGAGATCCGGCCGGGGTGTCGCTCACGGCCCCAAACGATGTGTGCAGGGTTCCCAAGACCACCTCGACGGGTAGATCTACGCTTGGTACACCGTGCCACGGTGCCTAGTCTGTCCCAAGCCCACCTATACCGGGTACCACTTGGTAGACTACTAACACTACCTACAAACACCAGAAACTAGTCGCAACTCCTGGGCAGAGATCAAGTTGATTAATAAGTCGAGAGGGGCACTTAAGCATCCCAATGCGTGGTAGTAATTGTTCATGGATAACAGACACAGAACTCAGTTCCTGAGGACGGCTGCAATGAGACAACCCACCATGTACTCCTACATGGCCTCTCACCGCTACTTTTACCAAATCGTGTTCACACACTTAGCTCTCAACAGTAGGACATGTTCACCACATTCCAATTCATTCCCGATGAATCAGACCTGACTCAACTCTAAGCAGTAGCAGGCATGACAACAAGCATGAATGAGTAGGCACATCAGGGCTCAAACAACTCCTACTCTTGCTAGTGGGTTTCATCTATTTACTGTGGCAATGACAGGTCATGCAGAGGAAAGGGGTTCAACTACCGCAGCATGTAACAGTTGAATCGTTGTTGTCCTAATGCAGTAAAAAAAGAGCAGGAGCGAGAGAGTGGGATTGTATCGGAATTAACAAGGGGGTTCTGCTTGCCTGGCACTTCTGAACATAATATAGTTCTTCATCAGTGTCATCGAACATGGCGTCGAAGCAACGTCCACTGAGAGGGAACAAATACCGGCAACATAGAGAAAACACAATCAATGCAATGCAACAATATGATGCATGAATATGACATGCCAAAATGAGTGTGTTTTGGCTAATGCAACTTAGTACAGATTGGTTTGAGTTCATTTGAATCAAGGATTCAAATGTAAACCCAAAATAAGAGGTCATATTAGTGCATTAACTTGTTTCACCTAAACAGCAAGGTTAAAGTGTTCTAACATGCATGCAAATTGTACAGATGGATAGATTGCATTTTTCTGATCAGTTTTCATATATAACTTGTTTCCATTGGAGTTACGGTTGAATTTCTATGAATTTTAGAAGTTTGCATTATTTTCTGGAATTCCTTGTATAAGAATAATTCCAGTAAATAATTATTGCGTCAGCATGACGTCAGGGTGACGTAATCAGGTCAGAGCCTCGGTCCAAGTCAACTCTGACATGTGGGTCCCGCGTGTCAGGGTCATTAGTTTAACTAATTTAAGTTAATTCAAATCTTGGTTCATTAGTGGCCTGGGGCCCACACGTCAGTGACCCAGGGGGTCAACTGGGTCCACCCAGTCAACAGTCAGCGGGGTCTAACCCGCCGGCGACTCGACGCCGGCGAGGCCCGAGACGGTGGTGGGTCTCGGATTTGGTCCTCCGGTAACCAAATCGACGACGAAGACGTGATACGCGTAGCTGGGGAGCTGCCGCATCCAGTGGTGCAAGTTGTTGGACACGGGGACGCCGGAAACGACGTCGGCGAGCTCGACAGCGGCGGCCGGAGTTCGGCCAACGGCGGGTTAGGCGATGCAGGGCGCTAGGGGAGGCGCTGGTGTGTACTACGTGCTCCTGGTGAGGTGTGGAGCACGGTGGTGTGCCCGGCTTCAAGCCACTGTGGCTCTGGCCACGACGGCGACGAGGCACGGCGGCGGCGAGCTTCGGCCATGGTAGAAGATGGAGCTAGGGGACGGGAACGGAGGGGGCGAGCACTGGGAAAGAATCAGAAGCTCACAGGGAGTCGTGCGGCGGTCTCAGCGGGCTCGGGGACGGGATGGAGACGAGGTGCGGTCGCCGGCGATCTCGGATGCCCGAGGTAGAAGGCGACCACGGCGACGACGTTCGGAGGCGTCTGGTGCCGCGTGGCTCGGCGGAGAGGTCTAGGGCGACGAGGCGGAGCTCTTGAGCCAGTCAGGGAAGCGAGGGGGAGGCGGTGGCTGCGGTGGTGCACGTCGGCGGCGGCGGGCGCGTTTGGGTGGTGCGAGGGAGAGAGCCAGAGGAGGGGAGGAGCATGGGAGAGTGAGTGAGGGGGTTCCAGGGGGTGCGTGGCGTCGTTGGAGACGTCCAGAGCATCGAGGACACTAGACCACATTTCCCCATAAGAGAGACTGCCAAGGATAAACAACTACATTGTCGGATCCCACACATACCAAGCATTTCAATCATACACACAATATGCCCGATATGTGCACATACAACATGGCATCACAACATAACTCTACGACTCAAGTATTTATTCATTAGGCTCCGAGGAGCGAGATATTACAAACATGGGTCTCATGACCCAACATTCAGAGCATACAAGCAACAAGCACATGCGGAAGCTTAACATGTCTGAGTACAGACATCTATAAATGAAAAGGCTGAGAAGCCTAACTATCTACCAGGTCCTGCCGAGGGCACAAGATCATAGCTGAGGTATCAAGCTAAACGTCGAAGTCCACACGGAACTACTAGCGAAATTGAAGTCTCTCTGCAAAACATAAAATAGGCAAACGTGAGTACAAATGTACCCAGCAAGACTTACATCAGAACTATCTACACATGCATCGGTATCAACAAAGGGGTGGTGGAGTTTAACTGCGGCAAGCCAGCTTTGACTCGGTGGCTATCCTGAACTACGACTGCAAGCAACTCTTTTGAGGTGGCGCACACGAGTCCACATATTCACCATATCAATACACCACTATGGATCCGCTTGCGTCTCCCTACGAGAAGGCCATCCATAGCACTCACGCTTATCTTGCGCATTTTAGAGTATCCACTTTCACTTGTCTATGAACTATGCAAGGGGTCCAAGTTTCCATATCCGAGGAATCCGGCTATTCGAATAGATAATGATAACCCTGCAGGGGTGTACTTCTTCACACACGCTCTCGCCACTTATCGCCCTGTACACGTCATGTACCTCGGCAACCTTCAAGACAAAACTGAGCGAGGGAGTCGGCCACGACCTGATTAACCACACAAGTCTCTAGTCCAGGTTTATCGCCTATTCGGGTTCCATCCGCAAGGAGATCCGGCCGGGGTGTCACTCACGGCCCCAAACGATGTGTGCAGGGTTCCCAAGCCCACCTCGACGGGTAGATCTACGCTTGGTACACCGTGCCACGGTGCCTAGTCTGTCCCAAGCACACCTGTACCGGGTACCACTTGGTACTACTAACACTACCTACAAACACCAGAAACTAGTTGCAACTCCTGGACAGAGATCAAGTTGATTAATAAGTCGAGAGGGGCACTTAAGCATCCCAATGCGTGGTAGTAACTGTTCATGGATCACAAAGACAGAACTCAGTTCCTGAGGACGGCTGCAATGAGACAACCCACCATGTACTCCTACATGGCCTCTCACCTCTACCGTTACCAAATCGTGTTCACACACTTAGCTCTCAACAGTAGGACATGTTCACCACATTCCAATTCATTCCCGATGAATCAGACCTGACTCAACTCTAAGCAGTAGCAGGCATGACAACAAGCATGAATGAGTAGGCACATCAGGGCTCAAACAACTCCTACTCATGCTAGTGGGTTTCATCTATTTACTGTGGCAATGACAGGTCATGCAGAGGAAAGGGGTTCAACTACCGCAGCATGTAACAGTTGAATCGTTGTTGTCCTAATGCAGTAAAAAAAGAGCAGGAGCGAGAGAGTGGGATTGTATCGGAATGAACAAAGGGGTTATGCTTGCCTGGCACTTCTGAAGATAATATAGTTCTTCATCGGTGTCATCGAACACGGCATCAAAGCAACGTCCACTGAGAGGGAACAAATACCGGCAACATAGAGAAAACACAATCAATGCAATGCAACAATATGATGCATGAATATGACATGGCAAAATGAGTGTGTTTTGGCTAATGCAACTTAGAACAGATTGGTTTGAGTTCATTTGAATCAAGGATTCAAATGTAAACCCAAAATAAGAGGTCATATTACTGCATTAACTTGTTTCACCTAAACAGCAAGGTTAAAGTGTTCTAACATGCATGCAAATGGTACAGATGGATAGATTGCATTTTTCTGATCAGTTTTCATATATAACTTGTTTCCATTGGAGTCAACGGTTGAATTTCTATGAATTTTAGAAGTTTGCATTATTTTCTGGAATTCCTTGTATAAGAATAATTCCAGTAAATAATTATTGCGTCAGCATGACGTCAGGGTGACGTAATCAGGTCAAAGCCTCGGTCCAAGTCAACTCTAACACGTGTGTCCCGCGTGTCAGGGTCATTAGTTTAACTAATTTAAGTTAATTCTAATCATGGTTCATTAGTGGCCTGGGGCCCACACGTCAGTGACCCAGGGGGTCAACTGGGTCCACCCAGTCAACGGTCAGCGGGGTCTAACCCGCCGGCGACTCGACGCCGGCGAGGCCCGAGACGGTGGTGGGGCTCGGATTTGGTCCTCCGGTGACCAAATCGACGGCGGGGACGTGCTACGCGTAGCTGGGGAGCTGCCGCATCCAGTGGTGCAAGTTGTTGGACACGGGGACGCCAGAAACGACGCCGGCGAGCTCGACAGCGGCGGCCGGAGTTCGGCCAACGGCTGGTTAGGCGACGCAGGGCGCTAGGGGAGGCGCTGGTGTGTGCTACGTGCTCCTGGTGAGGTGTGGAGCACGATGGTGTGCCCGGCTTCAAGCCACTGTGGCTCTGGCCACGACGGCGACGAGGCACGGCGGCGGCGAGCTTCGGCCGTGGTGGAAGATGGAGCTAGGGGACGGGAACAGAGGGGGCAAGCACGGGGAAAGAATCAGAAGCTCACAGGGAGTCGTGCGGCGGTCTCAGCGGGCTCGGGGACGGGCTGGAGACGAGGTGCGGTCGCCGGTGATCTCGGATGCCCGAGGTAGAAGACGACCACGGCGACGACGTTCGGAGGCGTCTGGTGCCGCGTGGCTCGACGGAGAGGTCTAGGGCGACGAGGCGGAGCTCTTGAGCCAGTCATGGAAGTGAGGGGGAGGCAGTGGCTGCGGTGGTGCGCGTCGGCGGCGGCGGGCGCGTTCGGGTGGTGCGAGGGAGAGAGCCAGAGGAGGGGAGGAGCACGGGAGAGTGAGCGAGGGTGTTCCAGGGGGTGCGTGGCGTCGTTGGAGACATCCAGAGCGTCGAGGACGCAGGCAAGCAGGGTGGAGGTGGCCGCACAGTGGCGCGGGTGCGTCGGGCACGCGCCCGTCCTCCTGGCAGGGAGGAAGACGACAGGGAGGGGGGTGGCTTGGTGGGCTGGGCCACCAGCTGGGCCAGTGGCTGAGAGGTGAGCGCCAGGTACTTCTCTCTCTATCTCTCTTTTCCTGTTTTTCTATTTCTGTTATTTTGTTTGGATTTGATTTGGAACATCAAATCATTTTATAAACTTTCTGTAAATTGTTATGTGATCTCAGGACTAGCCCAAGGTCACATGCAACTTAAAAAAATGTTTGGGCTTTATTTCTTATATAATAGAAATAAATCCAACTCAAATATGTCATTGATTTAATTCAAAAGGCCCAAAATAAATATTTCAGTCACTCCAAAAATATTGGTTTGCATTTTACCTCATGCCAATATTTTTACAGAATAACAGGAACATTTTCTTGGACTCATTTGATGAGATTTAAATGTTGGTTATTTTTAGAGGTCTTCTGAGGCTTTTGAAAATTCCTCAATTCAAATTTCATTTGAATTTAAACATGATGCTCACATGAAGGCTAGCCTAGTGCATACCAGAACTAGGGATGTGACAGCACGTTCGGCGGCTTCCAGCGTCAGCGCCTCCTCACGCTTCTTGAGCTCTGCTGGGTCGCCAGAGGCCACCTTCATCGACGCGTGGGCTGCCTCGTGCAACTCCACTTGCTCCTCCAGTGAGTGGCACCGGGCCAGGAGATCCCGAGCCCGCTCCTCCGCCGCCTCCCGCAGCCGGTCAGCTTCCCGAGCCTCCTCAGCGACCCGAGATCGGGCCTCCCGAGAGGCCACTAGCGACGCCTTGGCCTCTTCGTCGTCAAGATCACGTTGATGGCGCGCAAGGGCGATGGCGCCCTCCAGCTCGCGCCTCTCTGCAGCCAGGCGCAGGCCCTCGGCCTCAAGGCGCGCGTCTTCATCAGCAAGCTCCTCACCAAGCAGGTTCACCACGTCAGCCGCCCTTCGAAGGAATCCTTGGCGAAGAGCGCGACGCTCTCGGGCACGCTCGAGCACGTCTTCCACACCATCATCTGCCCCAAGCAAGCACCGGGGGCCACGAATCAGCACTCCCCCTCCGGGCAGGGGGCTGGGGGATGGCACCCTCGCGACGGCCGGGCACGCCACACCAGAAGCCCGTCCTGGAGCCAGCCTGTCCCCAGATGAAGAGCGCAGGGAGCGCCTCAGCCAATCGCAGTCCACGACCAGGCGAGAAGGCCACGGCAGGCTGGCTATGCTGCGAGAAGGCCCGCGAAGGAGGATCGCGAGGTGCGCAGGGTCTCAATGCGCCTCGGGACGGTTCGCCTCTCCGATCGCCCTCACCCCAAGGGCTCTGCTGCTCGGAGCGCTTGAGGACGGTAGAGGGGGCGAAGCCAAGGGGGATGGCACCTCAGCCATCTCCGCGAGCTCGGCTAGAAGGGGCCCGCGGAGCAAGGATCAGTAAAATCAACAGAAGGATCGAGAGCTCGAAAAGGGGAAGGCTTACTCATCAGTGGCGAAGTACTTCCTACGCTTTAGTACGCGACAAGGGTGATCGTCACCCAGGGCCTCCCTTCTCTTCCGGAGGGCCTCAAAGTCCACGTGAAAGCGGCCCAAGAGTTGAGCGCAGGGATCAACCTGCGACGAGGACGAAGCGTCAAGCCGCGTCATGGGCGCCTGCCTGATGCGTACTGCCAGTCGCCTCACTAAGAGAAGCGGCTGGAGCCTCAGGGGCCTCAGCCGCAGGCGCTGAGGGCAGCTGCTTGCCGCCCTAAGCCTCAGCGGCATGGGCCCCAAGAGCTGCTCCTTCATGAGCATTGCCCGGTGCTGTCACCCCGTCGGGAGCCCCCTCAGCCTCTGGCGCCTCATGCCTCCCTGCTCCACCACTTGAGGAAGAGTCGCCTTGGCCGACTGGAAGGGCAGTCACCATCACTGGGTTCTCGCGAGGCCCCTGGAGGCCGGCGGGGTGCGACCCCCACTCATCAAAGATAGGCATCTGATTCACAAAATCGCCCCTGTTCTGGAAGAGGTACAGCAAGGCCCCTCCCTGCTGGATGCTGCCAGGGTTGGGGTCCCCAGTCAAGATCAAGAGCACTGTCCTCAGCACTTCAGGCATCAGGTCCTCTTCCTGGAGCCTCATACGATCATCACGCCCGCTGAAGTCCCACATCCGGCGGGAGTGGCGTTGGAGAGGAGCAATCCGGCGAAGTAGGAACTCCTTCACCACCTTGGGCGCTGTCACGCCAAGCGACCTCAAGAACGTGAAGCTGTGCCAGACGAAGACGAGCCGGGGGCTCTCGAGCGTCTCCTGGCCCTAGCCCGAATTGGGGACAGCAGGTGAAGTTGGCTCCGATAGCAGGGGCTGGGCACCCCAACATCCACATACAGCCACCGCTCGCGGAACCCAGCCGCCGGCGGAGGGAGCCTGAAGTCAATCCCTGAGGCCGCTGTCTCAGACGCGGCAGCGAAGCTCACGCACGCCGAGCATTGGGTATGGTCGACAAGGCGCAGAGAGAAGAAGTGGCACAACAAGGCAACTAAAGGAAGGATGCCCATCATTGCCTCGCAAACAAAGGCGAAGACCGAAAGAAGGGTGATGGATTCAGGACCCAGATGCATCATGTGGATCTGATAGTGGGAAAGCACGGCATTGAAGAAATCAGAAAAGGGGGGAACCAGACCCGCCCACAGGGTGTCAGCAAACTACTGGACCTCGGTGATTATCCTGTTGATGGAGAAGTGAGACATGGGCCAGGCCGTCATCCTCCCGCATTCGTTGAAGATAGTGGCCAGGGCCGAGCTGACCTTGCCCAAGCCCTCTCGATTGATTATGATCGACTGGTCGACAGCGGGGGCCGCCAACGGCGGCGAGCGAGGCGGAGGCATGGGTTTCTTCCCTCTTCCCTTCTTTGTCGGAGCCATGGCGATGGGAACGGGGGGGGGAGGTTCGAGGCTGGGTTAAAAACGGAAGCTAGAGTTCGAGAGGAGGAAGGAAAGAGGGCGCTTAGGCAACATAAAGGGGAGCGGCTATGTACGACTACGAGTCCGCCTAGCATGGCGCAAAATAAGGGGGCGTGGGGGAACAGTGCCGCCCACGTCCAATCAACCGCCACGCGGCGCCCCAGGGCTGCAGGCTGTTAGGGCCCGCGGAGCTTCGCCCTTGCCCTTTCGCCTCCCTGCACGGCCAAGTCCGGGCGCGCCTTGGGCCCGGGGGCAACTGTCGGCGTTCTGGGAACGGGCGTCCCCAGACTTGCCTGCCTGCGGCCTGCGACGTGGCTCAAAGGGGGGCCCAGCACGGCCCATCTTCATCAACATAGACCCAAGACCCTCGCGAGCGGCCAAGCCTCGAGGGGCGGACGACACGGAGCTTCCTCAGGCACGGCCTCATCAGGCTGGCTCGCGAGGAGGCGCAGAGATCTAGGCGGGGTACCTCATGATGTGCCCGTGACACAAGCCATGACGACCAAGGGCGCCAGGCGGTCGCCAGCCCGCGCAGTGTCCTCCTTTCCTCTTTGGTGCAAAGGAGCAAGCGCAGGGGAGACCATCAAGCAAAGGCACCCATTTCAGTGCAACGAGACCAAGACCAGCCCAACGGCAGGGAGGAAGTCATTGTGAAGCCCAAGCCAGCATCACCACCAGAGCCTTTGGCAGGCGAGGACCAACTTTACTCAGGATAAGTGTACCAGATGTTCCCCTTCAAAATGGCCAATTGTTGGCGCCCTTCCCGCTCAATAATTGGGAAGAGGCCCGGGGCCTTTGCCTATAAATAGGACTAGCCACCCCCAAGGTAGAGGCGATCGGCCAATCCACAAATAAGCTGGGATCGGATCGAGTAGCATCACACACACAGAGAGAGAAGGGTGACTGAACTCCTCCTAGCAGTTCATCGCCCCAGCCAAGAACAGACCCTCGCGAGGCTGTTCTTCCTTGCATTGCTCATCATCATCAACCCAAGAGGCAATCCACCACACCACAAACTTGAGTAGGGTATTACACCACAATGGTGGCCCGAACTAGTATAAACCATGTGTTTCTTGTGCTGTTCTTTCCATAGCTTAGATCTTAGCGAGGTGGTGGGGTGTAGGTAGGTAGAAGGCAAAATCTCTCCGCGCACCCCAGAGTTCGAACCTCAAGGGTCTGCCGGAACCCGAAGTCCGACATACTACATACAGAACATACATTTGACTAAAATCAAATACCTAGTGACTTCCTAAAAATACCACAGCATACTGTAAAACATTATTACTACTATATAAAACAGTGAACATTTTTAGAACACATATGCACTTTTGAAAAAAAGATTTATGTCATGCAAGCACATAAAGAGCATTATAACAACTCTAAGATAACTTTGAGCTTGAAAAATGCCAACTAATTTATGTAAACTCCAGAATATATTCTTAGCATTTTCCAAATATAATTAACAGGGGAGAAGTCATATTAACTCCACTCCAAATATTTTGTCTTGAGTTGGAAAACACTTCAAAAAAACAGAAAAATCAAATATGCATAGAAATCACGATGAAAAAAATGATCCTGTTAACATACCAAATATAAAAAATTGGGATGTTACACAGGGTCTTCACGAAAATCTGTGCTTGACTAGTTGGCTTAGGAGCCATGAACTGCCACGTGGGTACCTGCTTAGTTGGTGGGTCGGCCGTTGAGCTAGGTCGGCGATGGGGCGGCAAGGCCTTGCCACGGTCTTACTAATATTCCCGGAAAGGGTCTTGCCGGGGCCTTGTGGGCGCCCTCGGCAAGAGTCTTCCGGGGCCTCGTGGGTATCTTCGGCAGGAGCCTTGCCGGGGCCTCGTGGGCATCCTCGGCAAGGAGCCTCGTTGTTGTCTTGTTTCTTGGTTCCTATCTAGGCCTTGCAGGCCCTTTGTCTTCACAAAGATCTGCATGCCACCATGGAGGCACCTCCCAAGCCTTGGTCTGAATGTGGCTGATGGCGTCAGAACTTTTAGACTCAAGGGTGGCAGCCCCATTCGTGTTGGGCAAGTTGCCCCGGCAAGGGCCTTGCCGGGGTCGTTTCACCTCACACCTCTGCTCTTCATGCTTCTGGTCTTGAGCACGGCTCTGGTAGTCTTGTTGGGGAACGTAGTAATTTCAAAAAATTTCCTACGCACACGCAAGATCATGGTGATGCATAGCAACGAGAGGGGAGAGTGTTGTCTACGTACCCTCGTAGACCGAAAGCGGAAGCGTTATATCAACGCGGTTGATGTAGTCGTACGTCTTCACGATCCGACCGATCCAAGCACCGTTACTCCGGCACCTCCGAGTTCTTGGCACACGTTCAGCTCGATGACGATCCCCGGGCTCCGATCCAGCAAAGCGTCGGGGAAGAGTTCTGTCAGCACGACGGTGTGGTGACGATCTTGATGTGTTACCGGCGCAGGGCTTCGCCTAAGCACTGCAACGATATGACCGAGGTGAAATTTGGTGGAAGGGGGCACCGCACACGGCTAAGGAACGATCCGTAGATCAACTTGTGTGTCTATGGGGTGCCCCTGCCCCCGTATATAAAGGAGCAAGGGAGGGGGTGGCCGGCCTAGGGTTTGGCGCGCCAGGGTGTGGAGTCCTACTAGGTTTCCAAGTCCTAGTAGGAGTCCACCAAGAGGGGAGGAAGGGAGAAGGAATAGGAGGAGAAGGAAAGGTGGCCGGCCCCCTTTTCCCTAGTCCAATTCGGACCAGAGGGAAGGGGGGGCGCAGCAGCCTTTTTCCTCTTCCCACTAAAGCCCATCAAG
This sequence comes from Aegilops umbellulata, assembly GCA_032464435.1. Lineage (NCBI taxonomy): Eukaryota > Viridiplantae > Streptophyta > Magnoliopsida > Poales > Poaceae > Aegilops > Aegilops umbellulata. Next base: position 7,390,083 of record CP136059.1, read on the forward strand.
GCCCATTACTTCTCCCGTAATCCCGTAACTCCCCGATACTCCCGAAAATACCCGAATCACTCAGAACCTTTCCGATGTCCGAATATAGTCGTCCAATATATCGATCTTTACGTCTCGACCATTTCGAGACTCCTCGTCATGTCCACGATCTCATCCGGGACTCCGAACTCCTTCGGTACATCAAAACTCATAAACTCATAATATAACTGTCATCGAAACCTTAAGCGTGCGGACCCTACGGTTCGAGAACAATGTAGACATGACCGAGACACGTCTCCGGTCAATAACCAATAGCGGGACCTGGATGCCCATATTGGCTCCTACATATTTTACGAAGATCTTTATCGGTCAGACCGCATAACAACATACGTTGTTCCCTTTGTCATCGGTATGTTACTTGCCCGAGATTCGATCGTCGGTATCCAATACCTAGTTCAATCTCGTTACCGGCAAGTCTCTTTACTCGTTCCGTAATACATCATCTCGCAACTAACTCATTGGTTGCAATGCTTGCAAGGCTTATGTGATGTGCATTACCGAGAAGGCCCTGAGATACCTCTCCGACATTCGGAGTGACAAATCCTAATCTCGAAATATGCCAACCCAACAAATACTTTCGGAGACACCTGTAGAGCACCTTTATAATCACTCAGTTACGTTGTGACGTTCGGTAGCACACAAAGTGTTCCTACGGTAAACGGGAGTTGCATAATCTCATAGTTAAAGGAACATGTATAAGTCATGGATAAAAGCAATAGCAACATACTAAACGATCGGGTGCTATGCTAATGGGATGGGTCATGTCAATCAGATCATTCAACTAATGATGTGATCTCGTTAATCAAATAACAACTCTTTGTTTATGGTTAGGAAACATAACCATCTTTGATTAATGAGCTAGTCAAGTAGAGGCATACTAGTGACACTCTGTTTGTCTATGTATTCACACATGTATTATGTTTCCGGTTAATACAATTCTAGCATGAATAATAAACTTTTATCATGATATGTAAGGAAATAAATAATCACTTTATTATTGCCTCTAGGGCATATTTCCTTCAAGTCTTGTGTCTTGGCTTCCTCTTTTGTCTCCCCAAGCGCGGCTGCGGGTGCGTGGCTGCGACTGCCCGCGCACAAGTAAAGGGGTGCAAAAAGGACCCCTACTTTTGTACACCGACAGGAGCCCCCGGGCCTGGGCCACATATAAGCGCGAGGCGTTATTGGGCCAAGCCCAGAATGGTGCGCGGGTGCCCGTGCGGTGTAGTTTTACCGCAGTAACTCCCTCGCCAATTGCGCTTCCCCATGACCTGCATTGAATGCGTGACACGAGGGTCGCGCGTGGAATAATCGCTGCATGCTCGCGTCATCCCACAATGAATAGTAAAGAGGCAGCTTGTGTGTCCCTTTAAAACTGCAGGGCCGCTGCTCATTTACTCTCTCTGCCTTGGAACCATCGTTCCACGTTCCCCACTACGCCTGCCCCATGCACCACATGCACTGCATGCATGTTGTGGGGTAGGTGACAGACGCACGGGATATGCGAAGGCGCATGGTGACCGATACTTACGTGCCTTTGATTGGGCGGGGAGGGTGGTCGATGGTCTTGCTCGTTGCCACATAATGAGCCGGACCTGAACGGGCTCCTCGGAGGAGTAGAGGTAGTCTTTAGCCTTCCCTGCCTGGCTATAAAAAGGGACTCGGGAGGAGGAGGGGAGGCATCTTCTCGCGCCTTCCCTTCGCCTGCATCTTCCATTCACTGTCATGGCGAGAGGGCGTGGTCGCAGCCGTTCTCCTGCAGAGGCGACTAGGTATTCCTCCCGCCAGAGAAACGTGGTGGTCAAGGAAGACCCAGCCGCCCAGGGCGAAGGCCATGCTCGAGGTGGAGGCGTCGGACGGGGCTGCGGTCGGTGAGGCGGTCGAGGTAGAGGCGGTCGCAGAAGGGGAACACTTGCGTCATCTCCATCTCCATCTCCACCATCGTCTCCTCCTACTTCGTCGAGCCGCCATGGTGGGGACACGGTGCTGGAGTTCATCCTGCAGCTGCGTGAGCCACCGCGTAGCCGCCTTCGCCTTCCTGAGGCATCGCGAGGGTTCTGGAGATATGTGATTTATCAGCAATAGTTCACATCGATATGTGACCAACACCCAAAGGGTTTACTAGATTCGGTAATCTAGTTCACATCGCTATGTGATTAACACCCAAAGAGTACTACGGTGTGATCATGTTTTGCTTGTGAGAGAAGTTTAGTCAACGGGTCTGCCACATTCAGATCCGTAATGTATTTTGCAATTTTCTATGTCTACAATGCTCTGCACGGAGCTACTCTAGCTAATTGCTCCCACTTTCAATATGTATCCAGATTGAGACTTAGAGTCATCTGGATCAGTGTCAAAACTTGCATCGACGTAACTCTTTACGACGAACCTTTTTGTCACCTCCATAATCGAGAAACATATCCTTATTCCACTAAGGATAATTTTGACCGCCGTCCAGTGATCTACTCCTAAATCACTATTGTACTCCCGTGCCAATCTCAGGGTAGGGTATACAATAGGTCTGGTACACAGCATGGCATACTTTATAGAACCTATGGCCAAAGCATAGGGAATGACTTTCATTCTCTTTCTATCTTCTGCCGTGGTCGGGCTTTGAGTCTTACTCAATTTCACACCTTGTAACACAGGCAAGAACTCTTTCTTTGACTGTTCCATTTTGAACTATTTCAAAATCTTGTCAAGGTATGTACTCATTGAAAAAACTTATCAAGCGTCTCGATCTATCTCTATAGATCTTGATGCTCGATATGTAAGTAGCTTCCCCGAGGTCCTTCTTCGAAAAACTCCTTTCAAATACTCCTTTATGCTTCACAGAATAATTCTACATTATTTCCGATCAATAATATGTCATTTACATATACTTATCAGAAATGCTGTAGTGCTCCCACTCACTTTCTTGTAAATACAGGCTTCACCGCAAGTCTGTATAAAACTATATGCTTTGATCAACTTATCAAAGCGTATATTCCAACTCCGAGATGCTTGCACCAGTCCATAGATGGATTGCTGGAGCTTGCATATTTTGTTAACACCTTCAGGATCGACAAAACCTTCTAATTGCATCGTATACAACTCTTCTTTAATAAATCCATTAAGGAATGTAGTTTTGTTTATCCATTTGCCGGATTTCATAAAATGCGGCAATTGCTAACATGATGCGGACAGACTTAAGCATAGATACGAGTGAGAAACTCTCATCGTAGTCAACACCTTGAACTTGTCGAAAACCTTTTGCGACAATTCTAGCTTTGTAGATACTAACACTACTATCAGTGTCCGTCTTCCTCTTCAAGATCCATTTATTTTCTTTGGCTTGCCGATCATCGGACAAATCCATCAAAGTCCATACTTTGTTCTCATACATGGATCATATCTCAGATTTCATGGCCTCTAACCATTTCGCAGAATCTGGGCTCATCATCGCTTCCTCATAGTTCGCAAGTTCGTCATGGTCTAGTAACATGACTTCCAGAACAGGATTACCGTACCACTCTGGTGCGGATCACTCTAGTTTACTTATGAGATTCGGTAGTAACTTGATCTTGAAGTTACATGATCATCATCATTAGCTTCCTTACTAATTGGTGTAGTAGTCACAAGAACAGATTTCTGTGATGAACTACTTTCCAATAAGGGAGAAGGTACAATTACCTTATCAAGTTTTCTACTTTCCTCCCACTCACTTCTTTCGAGAGAAACTCCTTCTCTAGAAAGGATCCATTCTTAGCAACAAATGTCTTGCCTTTGGATCTGTGATAGAAGGTGTACCCAACAATTTCCTTTGGGTATCCTATGAAGACATATTTCTCCGATTTGGGTTTGAGCTTATCAGGATGAAACTTTTTCATATAAGCATCACAACCCCAAACTTTAAGAAACGACAACTTTGGTTTCTTGCTAAACCACAGTTCATATTGTGTCGTCTCAACGGACTTAGATGGTGCCCCTTTTAACGTGAATGCAGCTGTCTCTAATGTATGATCCCAAAACGATATTGGTAAATCGGTAAGAAACATCATAGATTGTACTATATCCAATAAAGTACGGTTATGACGTTCGGACACACCATTATGCTGTGGTGTTCCAGGTGGCATGAATTTGTGGAACTATTCCACACGGTTTTAACTGAAGGCCAAAACTCGTAACTCAAATATTTTACCTCTGCGATCATATCGTAGAAACTTTTTATTTTCTTGTTACGATGATTATCTACTTCACTCTGAAATTCTTTGAACTTTTCAAACGTTTCAGAATTATGTTTCATCAAGTAGATATACCCATATCTGCTCAAATCATCTGTGAAGGTCAGAAAATAATGATACTTGTCGCGAGCCTTAATATTCATCGGACCACATACATCAGTATGTATGATTTCCAACAAATCTGTTGCTTGCTTCATTGTTTCGGAGAACGGCGTTTTAGTCATCTTGCCCAAGAGGCATGGTTCGCAAGCATCAAGTGATTCATAATCAAGTGATTCCAAAAGTCCATCAGCATGGAGTTTCTTCATGCGCTTTACACCAATATGACCTAAACGGCAGTGCCACAAATAAGTTGCACTATCATTATTAACTTTGCATCTTTTTGGCTTCAATATTATGAATATGTGTATCACTACGATCGAGATCCAACAAACCAATTTCGTTGGTGTGTATAACCATAGAAGGTTTTATTCGTGTAAACAGAACAACAATTGTTCTCTAACTTAAATGAATAACTGTACTGCAATTAACATGATCAAATCATATTCATGCTCAACCCAAACACCAAATAACACTTATTTAGTTTCAACACTAATCCCGAAAGTATAGGGAGTGTGTGATGATGATCATATCAATCTTGGAACCACTTCCAACACACATCGTCACCTTGCCCTTTAACTAGTCTTTGTTCATTCTGCAACTCCTGTTTCGAGTTACTAATTTTAGCAACTGAACTAGTACCAAATACTGAGGGGTTGCTATGAACACTAGTAAAGTACACATCAATAACATGTATATCAAATATACTTATGTTCACTTTGCCATCCTTCTTATCCGCCAATCACTTGGGGTAGTTCCGCTTCCAGTGACCAGTCCCTTTGCAGTAGAAGCACTTAGTCTTAGGCTTAGGACCAGACTTGGGCTTTTTCACTTGAGCAGCAACTTGCTTGCCATTCTTCTTGAAGTTCCCCTTCTTTCCTTTTGCCCTTTTCTTGAAACTAGTGATCTTGTCAACCATCAACACTTGATGTTTTTCTTTGATTTCTACCTTCGCCGATTTTAGCATCGCGAAGAGCTTGGGAATATTTTCCGTTATCCCTTGCATATTATAGTTCATCACGAAGTTCTACTAACTTGGTGATGGTGACTAGAGAATTCTGTCAATCACTATTTTATCTGGAAGATTAACTCCCACTTGATTCAAGCGATTGTAGTACTCAGACTATCTGAGCACATGCTCACTAGTTGAGCGATTCTCCTCCATCTTTTAGCTATAGAACTTGTTGGAGACTTCATATCTCTTAACTCGGGTATTTGCTTGAAATATTAACTTCAACTCCTGGAACATCTCGTATGGTCCATGACGTTCAAAACGTCTTTGAAGTCCCGATTCTAAGCCGTTAAGCATGGTGCACTAAACTATTAAGTAGTCATCATATTGAGCTTAGCAAAACGTTCAAAATGTCTGCATCTGCTCCTGCAAAAGGTCCGTCACCTAGCGGTGCATCAAGGACAAAATTCTTCTGTGCAGCAATGAGGATAAACCTCAGATCACGGATCCAATCCGCATCATTGCTACTAACATTTTTCAACACAATTTTCTCTAGGAACATATCAAAATAAACATAGGGAAGTAACAACGCGAGCTATTGATCTACAACATAGATATGCTAATACTACCAGGACTAAGTTCATGATAAATTAAAGTTCAATTAATCATATTACTTAAGAACTCCCACTTAGATAGACATCCCTCTAATCCTCTAAGTGATCACGTGATCCAAATCAACTAAACCATGTCCGATCATCACGTGAGATGGAATAGTTTCAATGGTGAACATCACTATGTTGATCATATCTACTATATGATTCACGCTCGACCTTTCGGTCTCCGTGTTCCGAGGTCATATCTTATATGCATAGCTCGTCAAGTATAACCTGAGTATTCCGCGTGTGCAACTGTTTTGCACCCGTTGTATTTGAACGTAGAACCTATCACACCCGATCATCACGTGGTGTCTCAGCACGAAGAACTTTTGCAACAGTGCATACTCAGGGAGAACACTTCTTGATAATTTAGTGAGAGATCATCTTATAATGCTACCGTCAATCAAAGCAAGATAAGATGCATAAAAAGATAAACATCACATACAATCAATATAAGTGATATGATATGGCCATCATCATCTCGTGCTTGTGATCTCCATCTTCAAAGCACCGTCATGATCACCATCGTCACCGGCACGACACCTTGATCTCCATCTTCGAAGCACCGTCATGATCACCATCGTCACCGGCGCGACACCTTGATCTCCATCGTAGCATCGTTGTCGTCTCGCCAATCTTATGCTTCCACGACTATCACTACCGCTTAGTAATAAAGTAAAGCATTACATCGCGATTGCATTGCATACAATAAAGCGACAACCATATGGCTCCTGCCAGTTGCCGATAACTCGGTTACAAAACATGATCATCTCATACAATAAAATTTAGCATCATGTCTTGACCATATCACATCACAACATGCCCTGCAAAAACAAGTTAGACGTCCTCTACTTTGTTGTTGCAAGTTTTACGTGGCTGCTACGGGCTTAAGCAAGAACTCATCTTACCTACGCATCAAAACCACAACGATAGTTTGTCAAATAGACTCCGTTTTAACCTTCTCAAGGACCGGGCGTAGCCACACTCGGTTCAACTAAAGTTGGAGAGACAGTCTTCCGCAAGCCATCTATGTGCAAAGCACGTCGAGGGAACCGGTCTCGCGTAAGCGTACGCGTAAGGTTGGTCCGGATCGTCTCGTCCAACAATACCGCTGAACCAAAGTATGACATGCTGGTAGGCAGTATGACGAGCCTTGCCGGGGCCTCGTGGGCATCCTCGGCAAGGAGCCTCGTTGTTGTCTTGTTTCTTGGTTCCTATCTAGGCCTTGCAGGCCCTTTGTCTTCACAAAGATCTGCATGCCACCATGGAGGCACCTCCCAAGCCTTGGTCTGAATGTGGTTGATGGCGTCAGAACTTTTAGACTCAAGGGTGGCAGCCCCGTTCGTGTTGGGCAAGTTGCCCCGGCAAGGGCCTTGCCGGGGTCGTTTCACCTCACACCTCTGCTCTTCATGCTTCTGGTCTTGAGCACGGCTCTGGTAGTCTTGTTGGGGAACGTAGTAATTTCAAAAAAATTCCTACGCACACGCAAGATCATGGTGATGCATAGCAACGAGAGGGGAGAGTGTTGTCTACGTACCCTCGTAGACCGAAAGCGGAAGCGTTATATCAACGCGGTTGATGTAGTCGTACGTCTTCACGATCCGACCGATCCAAGCACCGTTACTCCGGCACCTCCGAGTTCTTGGCACACGTTCAGCTCGATGACGATCCCCGGGCTCCGATCCGGCAAAGCGTCGGGGAAGAGTTCTGTCAGCACGACGGCGTGGTGACGATCTTGATGTGTTACCGGCGCAGGGCTTCGCCTAAGCACTGCAACGATATGACCGAGGTGGAATTTGGTGGAAGGGGGCACCGCACACGGCTAAGGAACGATCCGTAGATCAACTTGTGTGTCTATGGGGTGCCCCTGCCCCCGTATATAAAGGAGCAAGGGAGGGGGTGGCCGGCCTAGGGTTTGGCGCGCCAGGGTGTGGAGTCCTACTAGGTTTCCAAGTCCTAGTAGGAGTCCACCAAGAGGGGAGGAAGGGAGAAGGAATAGGAGGAGAAGGAAAGGTGGCCGGCCCCCTTTTCCCTAGTCCAATTCGGACCAGAGGGAAGGGGGGCGCAGCAGCCTTTTTCCTCTTCCCACTAAAGCCCATCAAGGCCCATTACTTCTCCCGTAATCCCGTAACTCCCCGATACTCCCGAAAATACCCGAATCACTCAGAACCTTTCCGATGTCCGAATATAGTCGTCCAATATATCGATCTTTACGTCTCGACCATTTCGAGACTCCTCGTCATGTCCCCGATCTCATCAGGGACTCCGAACTCCTTCGGTACATCAAAACTCATAAACTCATAATATAACTGTCATCGAAACCTTAAGCGTGCGGACCCTACGGTTCGAGAACAATGTAGACATGACCGAGACACGTCTCCGGTCAATAACCAATAGCGGGACCTGGATGCCCATATTGGCTCCTACATATTCTACGAAGATCTTTATCGGTCAGACCGCATAACAACATACGTTGTTCCCTTTGTCATCGGTATGTTACTTGCCCGAGATTCGATCGTCGGTATCCAATACCTAGTTCAATCTCGTTACCGACAAGTCTCTTTACTCGTTCCGTAATACATCATCTCGCAACTAACTCATTGGTTGCAATGCTTGCAAGGCTTATGTGATGTGCATTACCGAGAAGGCCCTGAGATACCTCTCCGACATTCGGAGTGACAAATCCTAATCTCGAAATATGCCAACCCAACAAATACTTTCGGAGACACCTGTAGAGCACCTTTATAATCACTCAGTTACGTTGTGACGTTCGGTAGCACACAAAGTGTTCCTACGGTAAACGGGAGTTGCATAATCTCATAGTTAAAGGAACATGTATAAGTCATGGATAAAAGCAATAGCAACATACTAAACGATCGGGTGCTATGCTAATGGGATGGGTCATGTCAATCAGATCATTCAACTAATGATGTGATCTCGTTAATCAAATAACAACTCTTTGTTTATGGTTAGGAAACATAACCATCTTTGATTAATGAGCTAGTCAAGTAGAGGCATACTAGTGACACTCTGTTTGTCTATGTATTCACACATGTATTATGTTTCCGGTTAATACAATTCTAGCATGAATAATAAACTTTTATCATGATATGTAAGGAAATAAATAATCACTTTATTATTGCCTCTAGGGCATATTTCCTTCAAGTCTTGTGTCTTGGCTTCCTCTTTTGTCTCCCCAAGCGCGGCTGCGGGTGCGTGGCTGCGACTGCCCGCGCACAAGTAAAGGGGTGCAAAAAGGACCCCTACTTTTGTACACCGACAGGAGCCCCCGGGCCTGGGCCACATATAAGCGCGAGGCGTTATTGGGCCAAGCCCAGAATGGTGCGCGGGTGCCCGTGCGGTGTAGTTTTACCGCAGTAACTCCCTCGCCAATTGCGCTTCCCCATGACCTGCATTGAATGCGTGACACGAGGGTCGCGCGTGGAATAATCGCTGCATGCTCGCGTCATCCCACAATGAATAGTAAAGAGGCAGCTTGTGTGTCCCTTTAAAACTGCAGGGCCGCTGCTCATTTACTCTCTCTGCCTTGGAACCATCGTTCCACGTTCCCCACTACGCCTGCCCCATGCACCACATGCACTGCATGCATGTTGTGGGGTAGGTGACAGACGCACGGGATATGCGAAGGCGCATGGTGACCGATACTTACGTGCCTTTGATTGGGCGGGGAGGGTGGTCGATGGTCTTGCTCGTTGCCACATAATGAGCCGGACCTGAACGGGCTCCTCGGAGGAGTAGAGGTAGTCTTTAGCCTTCCCCGCCTGGCTATAAAAAGGGACTCGGGAGGAGGAGGGGAGGCATCTTCTCGCGCCTTCCCTTCGCCTGCATCTTCCATTCACTGTCATGGCGAGAGGGCGTGGTCGCAGCCGTTCTCCTGCAGAGGCGACTAGGTATTCCTCCCGCCAGAGAAACGTGGTGGTCAAGGAAGACCCAGCCGCCCAGGGCGAAGGCCATGCTCGAGGTGGAGGCGTCGGACGGGGCTGCGGTCGGTGAGGCGGTCGAGGTAGAGGCGGTCGCAGAAGGGGAACACTTGCGTCATCTCCATCTCCATCTCCACCATCGTCTCCTCCTACTTCGTCGAGCCGCCATGGTGGGGACACGGTGCTGGAGTTCATCCTGCAGCTGCGTGAGCCACCGCGTAGCCGCCTTCGCCTTCCTGAGGCATCGCGAGGGTTCTGGAGATATGTGATTTATCAGCAATAGTTCACATCGATATGTGACCAACACCCAAAGGGTTTACTAGATTCGGTAATCTAGTTCACATCGCTATGTGATTAACACCCAAAGAGTACTACGGTGTGATCATGTTTTGCTTGTGAGAGAAGTTTAGTCAACGGGTCTGCCACATTCAGATCCGTAATGTATTTTGCAATTTTCTATGTCTACAATGCTCTGCACGGAGCTACTCTAGCTAATTGCTCCCACTTTCAATATGTATCCAGATTGAGACTTAGAGTCATCTGGATCAGTGTCAAAACTTGCATCGACGTAACTCTTTACGACGAACCTTTTTGTCACCTCCATAATCGAGAAACATATCCTTATTCCACTAAGGATAATTTTGACCGCCGTCCAGTGATCTACTCCTAAATCACTATTGTACTCCCGTGCCAATCTCAGGGTAGGGTATACAATAGGTCTGGTACACAGCATGGCATACTTTATAGAACCTATGGCCAAAGCATAGGGAATGACTTTCATTCTCTTTCTATCTTCTGCCGTGGTCGGGCTTTGAGTCTTACTCAATTTCACACCTTGTAACACAGGCAAGAACTCTTTCTTTGACTGTTCCATTTTGAACTATTTCAAAATCTTGTCAAGGTATGTACTCATTGAAAAAACTTATCAAGCGTCTCGATCTATCTCTATAGATCTTGATGCTCGATATGTAAGTAGCTTCCCCGAGGTCCTTCTTCGAAAAACTCCTTTCAAATACTCCTTTATGCTTCACAGAATAATTCTACATTATTTCCGATCAATAATATGTCATTTACATATACTTATCAGAAATGCTGTAGTGCTCCCACTCACTTTCTTGTAAATACAGGCTTCACCGCAAGTCTGTATAAAACTATATGCTTTGATCAACTTATCAAAGCGTATATTCCAACTCCGAGATGCTTGCACCAGTCCATAGATGGATTGCTGGAGCTTGCATATTTTGTTAACACCTTCAGGATCGACAAAACCTTCTAATTGCATCGTATACAACTCTTCTTTAATAAATCCATTAAGGAATGTAGTTTTGTTTATCCATTTGCCGGATTTCATAAAATGCGGCAATTGCTAACATGATGCGGACAGACTTAAGCATAGATACGAGTGAGAAACTCTCATCGTAGTCAACACCTTGAACTTGTCGAAAACCTTTTGCGACAATTCTAGCTTTGTAGATACTAACACTACTATCAGTGTCCGTCTTCCTCTTCAAGATCCATTTATTTTCTTTGGCTTGCCGATCATCGGACAAATCCATCAAAGTCCATACTTTGTTCTCATACATGGATCATATCTCAGATTTCATGGCCTCTAACCATTTCGCAGAATCTGGGCTCATCATCGCTTCCTCATAGTTCGCAAGTTCGTCATGGTCTAGTAACATGACTTCCAGAACAGGATTACCGTACCACTCTGGTGCGGATCACTCTAGTTTACTTACGAGATTCGGTAGTAACTTGATCTTGAAGTTACATGATCATCATCATTAGCTTCCTTACTAATTGGTGTAGTAGTCACAAGAACAGATTTCTGTGATGAACTACTTTCCAATAAGGGAGAAGGTACAATTACCTTATCAAGTTTTCTACTTTCCTCCCACTCACTTCTTTCGAGAGAAACTCCTTCTCTAGAAAGGATCCATTCTTAGCAACAAATGTCTTGCCTTTGGATCTGTGATAGAAGGTGTACCCAACAATTTCCTTTGGGTATCCTATGAAGACATATTTCTCCGATTTGGGTTTGAGCTTATCAGGATGAAACTTTTTCATATAAGCATCACAACCCCAAACTTTAAGAAACGACAACTTTGGTTTCTTGCTAAACCACAGTTCATATTGTGTCGTCTCAACGGACTTAGATGGTGCCCCTTTTAACGTGAATGCAGCTGTCTCTAATGTATGATCCCAAAACGATATTGGTAAATCGGTAAGAAACATCATAGATTGTACTATATCCAATAAAGTACGGTTATGACGTTCGGACACACCATTATGCTGTGGTGTTCCAGGTGGCATGAATTTGTGGAACTATTCCACACGGTTTTAACTGAAGGCCAAAACTCGTAACTCAAATATTTTACCTCTGCGATCATATCGTAGAAACTTTTTATTTTCTTGTTACGATGATTATCTACTTCACTCTGAAATTCTTTGAACTTTTCAAACGTTTCAGAATTATGTTTCATCAAGTAGATATACCCATATCTTCTCAATCATCTGTGAAGGTCAGAAAATAATGATACTTGTCGCGAGCCTTAATATTCATCGGACCACATACATCAGTATGTATGATTTCCAACAAATCTGTTGCTTGCTTCATTGTTTCGGAGAACGGCGTTTTAGTCATCTTGCCCAAGAGGCATGGTTCGCAAGCATCAAGTGATTCATAATCAAGTGATTCCAAAAGTCCATCAGCATGGAGTTTCTTCATGCGCTTTACACCAATATGACCTAAACGGCAGTGCCACAAATAAGTTGCACTATCATTATTAACTTTGCATCTTTTTGGCTTCAATATTATGAATATGTGTATCACTACGATCGAGATCCAACAAACCAATTTCGTTGGTGTGTATAACCATAGAAGGTTTTATTCGTGTAAACAGAACAACAATTGTTCTCTAACTTAAATGAATAACTGTACTGCAATTAACATGATCAAATCATATTCATGCTCAACGCAAACACCAAATAACACTTATTTAGTTTCAACACTAATCCCGAAAGTATAGGGAGTGTGTGATGATGATCATATCAATCTTGGAACCACTTCCAACACACATCGTCACCTTGCCCTTTAACTAGTCTTTGTTCATTCTGCAACTCCTATTTCGAGTTACTAATTTTAGCAACTGAACTAGTACCAAATACTGAGGGGTTGCTATGAACACTAGTAAAGTACACATCAATAACATGTATATCAAATATACTTATGTTCACTTTGCCATCCTTCTTATCCGCCAATCACTTGGGGTAGTTCCGCTTCCAGTGACCAGTCCCTTTGCAGTAGAAGCACTTAGTCTTAGGCTTAGGACCAGACTTGGGCTTTTTCACTTGAGCAGCAACTTGCTTGCCATTCTTCTTGAAGTTCCCCTTCTTTCCTTTTGCCCTTTTCTTGAAACTAGTGATCTTGTCAACCATCAACACTTGATGTTTTTCTTTGATTTCTACCTTCGCCGATTTTAGCATCGCGAAGAGCTTGGGAATATTTTCCGTTATCCCTTGCATATTATAGTTCATCACGAAGTTCTACTAACTTGGTGATGGTGACTAGAGAATTCTGTCAATCACTATTTTATCTGGAAGATTAACTCCCACTTGATTCAAGCGATTGTAGTACTCAGACTATCTGAGCACATGCTCACTAGTTGAGCGATTCTCCTCCATCTTTTAGCTATAGAACTTGTTGGAGACTTCATATCTCTTAACTCGGGTATTTGCTTGAAATATTAACTTCAACTCCTGGAACATCTCGTATGGTCCATGACGTTCAAAACGTCTTTGAAGTCCCGATTCTAAGCCGTTAAGCATGGTGCACTAAACTATTAAGTAGTCATCATATTGAGCTTAGCAAAACGTTCAAAACGTCTGCATCTGCTCCTGCAAAAGGTCCGTCACCTAGCGGTGCATCAAGGACAAAATTCTTCTGTGCAGCAATGAGGATAAACCTCAGATCACGGATCCAATCCGCATCATTGCTACTAACATTTTTCAACACAATTTTCTCTAGGAACATATCAAAATAAACATAGGGAAGTAACAACGCGAGCTATTGATCTACAACATAGATATGCTAATACTACCAGGACTAAGTTCATGATAAATTAAAGTTCAATTAATCATATTACTTAAGAACTCCCACTTAGATAGACATCCCTCTAATCCTCTAAGTGATCACGTGATCCAAATCAACTAAACCATGTCCGATCATCACGTGAGATGGAATAGTTTCAATGGTGAACATCACTATGTTGATCATATCTACTATATGATTCACGCTCGACCTTTCGGTCTCCGTGTTCCGAGGTCATATCTTATATGCATAGCTCGTCAAGTATAACCTGAGTATTCCGCGTGTGCAACTGTTTTGCACCCGTTGTATTTGAACGTAGAACCTATCACACCCGATCATCACGTGGTGTCTCAGCACGAAGAACTTTTGCAACAGTGCATACTCAGGGAGAACACTTCTTGATAATTTAGTGAGAGATCATCTTATAATGCTACCGTCAATCAAAGCAAGATAAGATGCATAAAAAGATAAACATCACATGCAATCAATATAAGTGATATGATATGGCCATCATCATCTCGTGCTTGTGATCTCCATCTTCAAAGCACCGTCATGATCACCATCGTCACCGGCACGACACCTTGATCTCCATCTTCGAAGCACCGTCATGATCACCATCGTCACCGGCGCGACACCTTGATCTCCATCGTAGCATCGTTGTCGTCTCGCCAATCTTATGCTTCCACGACTATCACTACCGCTTAGTAATAAAGTAAAGCATTACATCGCGATTGCATTGCATACAATAAAGCGACAACCATATGGCTCCTGCCAGTTGCCGATAACTCGGTTACAAAACATGATCATCTCATACAATAAAATTTAGCATCATGTCTTGACCATATCACATCACAACATGCCCTGCAAAAACAAGTTAGACGTCCTCTACTTTGTTGTTGCAAGTTTTACGTGGCTGCTACGGGCTTAAGCAAGAACTCATCTTACCTACGCATCAAAACCACAACGATAGTTTGTCAAATAGACTCCGTTTTAACCTTCTCAAGGACCGGGCGTAGCCACACTCGGTTCAACTAAAGTTGGAGAGACAGTCTTCCGCAAGCCATCTATGTGCAAAGCACGTCGAGGGAACCGGTCTCGCGTAAGCGTACGCGTAAGGTTGGTCCGGATCGTCTCGTCCAACAATACCGCTGAACCAAAGTATGACATGCTGGTAGGCAGTATGACGAGCCTTGCCGGGGCCTCGTGGGCATCCTCGGCAAGGAGCCTTGTTGTTGTCTTGTTTCTTGGTTCCTATCTAGGCCTTGCAGGCCCTTTGTCTTCACAAAGATCTGCATGCCACCATGGAGGCACCTCCCAAGCCTTGGTCTGAATGTGGTTGATGGCGTCAGAACTTTTAGACTCAAGGGTGGCAGCCCCGTTCGTGTTGGGCAAGTTGCCCCGGCAAGGGCCTTGCCGGGGTCGTTTCACCTCACACCTCTGCTCTTCATGCTTCTGGTCTTGAGCACGGCTCTGGTAGTCTTGTTGGGGAACGTAGTAATTTCAAAAAAATTCCTACGCACACGCAAGATCATGGTGATGCATAGCAACGAGAGGGGAGAGTGTTGTCTACGTACCCTCGTAGACCGAAAGCGGAAGCGTTATATCAACGCGGTTGATGTAGTCGTACGTCTTCACGATCCGACCGATCCAAGCACCGTTACTCCGGCACCTCCGAGTTCTTGGCACACGTTCAGCTCGATGACGATCCCCGGGCTCCGATCCAGCAAAGCGTCGGGGAAGAGTTCTGTCAGCACGACGGCGTGGTGACGATCTTGATGTGTTACCGGCGCAGGGCTTCGCCTAAGCACTGCAACGATATGACCGAGGTGGAATTTGGTGGAAGGGGGCACCGCACACGGCTAAGGAACGATCCGTAGATCAACTTGTGTGTCTATGGGGTGCCCCTGCCCCCGTATATAAAGGAGCAAGGGAGGGGGTGGCCGGCCTAGGGTTTGGCGCGCCAGGGTGTGGAGTCCTACTAGGTTTCCAAGTCCTAGTAGGAGTCCACCAAGAGGGGAGGAAGGGAGAAGGAATAGGAGGAGAAGGAAAGGTGGCCGGCCCCCTTTTCCCTAGTCCAATTCGGACCAGAGGGAAGGGGGGCGCAGCAGCCTTTTTCCTCTTCCCACTAAAGCCCATCAAGGCCCATTACTTCTCCCGTAATCCCGTAACTCCCCGATACTCCCGAAAATACCCGAATCACTCAGAACCTTTCCGATGTCCGAATATAGTCGTCCAATATATCGATCTTTACGTCTCGACCATTTCGAGACTCCTCGTCATGTCCCCGATCTCATCCGGGACTCCGAACTCCTTCGGTACATCAAAACTCATAAACTCATAATATAACTGTCATCGAAACCTTAAGCGTGCGGACCCTACGGTTCGAGAACAATGTAGACATGACCGAGACACGTCTCCGGTCAATAACCAATAGCGGGACCTGGATGCCCATATTGGCTCCTACATATTCTACGAAGATCTTTATCGGTCAGACCGCATAACAACATACGTTGTTCCCTTTGTCATCGGTATGTTACTTGCCCGAGATTCGATCGTCGGTATCCAATACCTAGTTCAATCTCGTTACCGGCAAGTCTCTTTACTCGTTCCGTAATACATCATCTCGCAACTAACTCATTGGTTGCAATGCTTGCAAGGCTTATGTGATGTGCATTACCGAGAAGGCCCTGAGATACCTCTCCGACATTCGGAGTGACAAATCCTAATCTCGAAATATGCCAACCCAACAAATACTTTCGGAGACACCTGTAGAGCACCTTTATAATCACTCAGTTACGTTGTGACGTTCGGTAGCACACAAAGTGTTCCTACGGTAAACGGGAGTTGCATAATCTCATAGTTAAAGGAACATGTATAAGTCATGGATAAAAGCAATAGCAACATACTAAACGATCGGGTGCTATGCTAATGGGATGGGTCATGTCAATCAGATCATTCAACTAATGATGTGATCTCGTTAATCAAATAACAACTCTTTGTTTATGGTTAGGAAACATAACCATCTTTGATTAATGAGCTAGTCAAGTAGAGGCATACTAGTGACACTCTGTTTGTCTATGTATTCACACATGTATTATGTTTCCGGTTAATACAATTCTAGCATGAATAATAAACTTTTATCATGATATGTAAGGAAATAAATAATCACTTTATTATTGCCTCTAGGGCATATTTCCTTCAAGTCTTGTGTCTTGGCTTCCTCTTTTGTCTCCCCAAGCGCGGCTGCGGGTGCGTGGCTGCGACTGCCCGCGCACAAGTAAAGGGGTGCAAAAAGGACCCCTACTTTTGTACACCGACAGGAGCCCCCGGGCCTGGGCCACATATAAGCGCGAGGCGTTATTGGGCCAAGCCCAGAATGGTGCGCGGGTGCCCGTGCGGTGTAGTTTTACCGCAGTAACTCCCTCGCCAATTGCGCTTCCCCATGACCTGCATTGAATGCGTGACACGAGGGTCGCGCGTGGAATAATCGCTGCATGCTCGCGTCATCCCACAATGAATAGTAAAGAGGCAGCTTGTGTGTCCCTTTAAAACTGCAGGGCCGCTGCTCATTTACTCTCTCTGCCTTGGAACCATCGTTCCACGTTCCCCACTACGCCTGCCCCATGCACCACATGCACTGCATGCATGTTGTGGGGTAGGTGACAGACGCACGGGATATGCGAAGGCGCATGGTGACCGATACTTACGTGCCTTTGATTGGGCGGGGAGGGTGGTCGATGGTCTTGCTCGTTGCCACATAATGAGCCGGACCTGAACGGGCTCCTCGGAGGAGTAGAGGTAGTCTTTAGCCTTCCCCGCCTGGCTATAAAAAGGGACTCGGGAGGAGGAGGGGAGGCATCTTCTCGCGCCTTCCCTTCGCCTGCATCTTCCATTCACTGTCATGGCGAGAGGGCGTGGTCGCAGCCGTTCTCCTGCAGAGGTGACTAGGTATTCCTCCCGCCAGAGAAACGTGGTGGTCAAGGAAGACCCAGCCGCCCAGGGCGAAGGCCATGCTCGAGGTGGAGGCGTCGGACGGGGCTGCGGTCGGTGAGGCGGTCGAGGTAGAGGCGGTCGCAGAAGGGGAACACTTGCGTCATCTCCATCTCCATCTCCACCATCGTCTCCTCCTACTTCGTCGAGCCGCCATGGTGGGGACACGGTGCTGGAGTTCATCCTGCAGCTGCGTGAGCCACCGCGTAGCCGCCTTCGCCTTCCTGAGGCATCGCGAGGGTTCTGGAGATCGACGAGCGGCCGAGCATAAAGCTTCACTTGAAGGGGTGTTGCAATGGCGATACGTGGGTGAACACAGGGTTCCTCGCCCCTCATGTGATGTTCCTTCATCGGGGTTGGAAGACCTTCGCACGTGCCCACTACTTGATAAAGGGGCACATTCTCCTTTTCAAGCTAGTGGAGAGCGACTTGCTCTCCGTCAAGGTCTTCACGCGCTCGGGACACAGGCTAGGATGCTGCGCGGAGAGCTCAGCCGACGACGAGAGCTCCTCCTCGAGCGGCGATGAGGAGGGAACCAGTGGGTGTTGGCCCAGTCCCGATGCTGAGTACTTTTCGGCAACGATGATCGAAGCTTGCTGACGAAGTCGACAAAGTGCTTTACGTTGAGACACCGCAACATAGCAAACTCTCCACCAAATATGCACGTACAAACTAGCACCCTTGATCCCTTGTCAAGGCACGTACTAGTGCTAGTTGGTATAATAGCCAAAGCTAGCTAGCTATCGATCAGCATGATCGATTCTAGCCGGCAACACAAACGTACACACTTTGATAGCCAAAGGCTCATCTCGAGCCTTATTTACTTTATTGATCAACTCACGGTCCAAAAGTACAGGGATACCTGAGTATTTATATGAGCTAGCTAACCTACTCGATTAACTAATCTAGTCCTACTCGATATACACTTCAACTTGTCATTGGATATGTATACATCTCGTGCACACATCAGCCAACAGGGGCATGTCGGGTTTAATTCCAACAATCACCCCCCTAACACACGATGTCATCATGTCACAGCTCGGACATCGATCCTTCTGCGCATCTCCAAGACCTTCTCTCGATCCAAAGCCTTGGTCAGGATGTCCGCCAGCTAATCATTAGTGCGAATGTAGTTGACCTCCGTTTTACCTTCTTCTACGATGTCCTTCATGTAGTGATACATCGTATCAATGTGCTTGCTCCAATCATGCCGCACTTGATTCTCGGGTAGAAAAGTTTTAAACTCACTGTCAACGTTGAGCATCACTTGTTCCGGACCTTGATCCATGAGATCACTGTGTCGCCGTCCTAACCGCACACCTTGACACTTTGCTTCACTTGAAGTTGATATCACCACTTTATGTTTTCGTGATAGCCAACTTACTATGCTTCTGGCAAAGAAATATGCCACGTCTGAGGTACTCTTACGGCCGTCAACAATCCCTTCCTTGTCACTACCACTACAGCCGAGTAGTTTCACCATCTCCTTCTTGCTCAGCTCAAGACGAGGTAACATTGAAGGATCAACTCGATTGCAATATTTCATGTCACAGTTTTCAAGTACCTTCCTCGCATATGCCTTTTGGCACATTGTGATCCCCTCCGGCTTTTCACGTAGTAACTCAATAGCCCAACATCATCCATCTTGAAAAGTTCCTTCATTTGTAGCTTCAACTTTGCAATCACCTCTTCATCTACTCCAGTTATCAATAGGTCGTCGACATACATGCCAACTAGTAGACGATCCCTTCCTTCACCTCTCTTGTACATTGCATGCTCTACTGGGGCCTTCTCAAATCCAAGAGAAACCATCGTCTGATCAAGTTTGATGTTCCACGCCCGAGAGCATTGTCGTAGCCCATACAAGACTTTGTGTAGCTTCAGTACCTTGTGTTCCTCTCCCTCTTTGATGAATCCCGGTGACTGATTCACATTCACATCTCCTTCTAACTCGCCATTCAAAAACGAGGATTTTACATCCATGTGATGTATCTTCCATGATTCCTGAATCGCGAGAGCGATGAGTAGTCTCACTGATTCCACCCTTTCAATGGGAACAAACACTTCTTCGAAGTCCACATCTTTCTCTTGCACGTACTCTTTGGGCACTAGCCTTGCATTGTGCTTCACGGACCCTTTGGCATCTTTCCTGGTCATAAATTCCCACTTGAGATCCATGACTTTTTCGTTATTGGGAAGACCAACAAGCTCCCATGCATTGCTGTCGTGAATCGACCTCAACTCCTCTTCCATAGCATGATGCCAACATTCCTTCGTATTTGTGTCATTGAATTCCGTCGATTTCATGGCTCTTGCTAGAGACTGTCGTCCACTTCCTTTTACCTTTACCGGGTCAATTGTCCGAAGAATTTTCTCCGAATATGGGTGTATCTCCGATTGAAGCAATATGGATGTAGATGAGAGCCATTTTCTTATGTACTGTCGGAACCGATGCAGGTGCCAACATGGCTGCTTTTCCTTCGTACAAGCATGCACACAATGGGGCTCCTGATGCATGCTCATCCTTTGCACGTGGGAATGCATGCATGACCTTTGGTGGTCCTTGTGGCCTACATAGACAGCTGCTGCCTAGGCAGCCAACGCCTACAGCCAATGGGCCAAGCCCACTGCCTCGTTCCCCATTAGGCGGCACCCTGCATGAGCCTTGCGTGCTCGTGCTTCCAAGCCAAGCACAATCTAATGTGCCATGGCTTTCTCTCTACTATGTGCAAGACACCGCTACTCCATGTGAGACCTACTACTCGAGTTCCTGCGGCCAGTGCTTTCGGCCTACTCAGTCGGACACTTTCGCCTGTTACTAGGCAGAGTTGCACGGCTGCTGCGCACGTGTCCACTTTTGCATCTACATACATTGGTTCATGGTCTTCAGGCGCCACGTACACCAAAGTGATATTTGTGTCCGTAGCATCAACACAAATTTCAGAATCACCACCCGCGTTCGTATCATCGACACGAGTTTCTAAACCATAATCTTGAGAGCGAACTTTTTCTTCATGTAGCGGGACAATTTCTTTAGCCTGCGCTTCAAGAATTGGACCCTCCTCGTCCATGAGCTCACACATCAACATCATGTCACCTTCATATTCCAACTGGGCCATGAGCGCCTTCTCCTCCGCGGAATTCTTGCACTCTGACTTGAAGTGTCCGAGCAGATTACAGTTGTGACAACGGATCTTCCTCTTGTTGAACTTTTTCAACCTTGGCTTCTCCGACTGTTCGTCGGTGTCCTTTGTGGGATGGTACTTTCCGCCTCTACCGGACGCCTTGTCGAAATTGTTCTCCTTGTAAAACGTTGCCAGCCACTGAGCACGCGTAAGCATCAGGTACTTATCCTGTTTTGCGTCACCGTACCTCAACTTCATCTGCTCATCATGGGCCTTGAAGCGACCAACCAGATCATCCAATGTGAGAGTCTTGAGATCAACACACTGCTCGATCGCTGACACAATCGGCATGTAGCGCGGTGGAGCGGCACGTAGGAAATTCCGAGCCACGGAGATGTCCTCCAACTTCTCTCCGAGACCGCGAATCCCGTTTACCATTGAGGCAACCCTCTCTATGAAGGCGTCCACCATCTCATCTTATCCCATCCTCATATTCTCGTAACTTTTCAGCAAAGTTTGCAAGTTCGCCTCGCGCACAAGCGAGTGCCCTAGACGCAACTTCTTGAGCTTGTCCCACGCCTTCTTCTCTCATGTCTTCAAGATAATATGCTGTTGCATGTCCACCGGCATCACCGAGCAGATGGCCGTGATAGCCTGGTGATCCTTCTGATACAAGGCACCACCCTTCAGGTACTCATCACCGCCAGGGTCGACGGCTTCCCAGAGCTCATTGGCCTCGAGCGCCCACTCCATCATGGTCACCCATGCCACGAAGTTCCCACGGTCGAATCATGGATACTCCAATCTCACCGGAACAACAATTACTTTATCCACACCAGAGTACTCCGCTAGCTGCTTGTTCTTCTCGTCGTCCGACATGATCTCACTACTAGGGAAAACACTAGCAGTAGCGCGGGTATTTTGCCTATCAGTAGCGTGGGACGACGCGCTACTGATAACGCGCTACAACTAACGTGTAGCAGCAGCGCTTGTCATCCCATGCTACTACTATACATGGCTAGCAGTAGCGCGCTTTTGTGCGGAGTGCTGCTTCTAATATCTACAGCCCTTTTTGGCAGGAAGCACTACTGGTAAGGGAGCGCTACTGGTAACTTTGTTCCCCTTGCTACTGCTAGTTTTATTAGTTTCTGTTTGTTTTCTGCATATTTGTTTTGTATTTGAATAGGCTTCATACAATAATCTTTAGCATATCATACACATACAAATGTAATCATAGCCTATACATACAAATAGTCTCATCAAATCATGTCATCATCATAATCATCATCCAACACAAAGTGGTCTCTCGTCATCATCTCGAAAATAGCAATACAAGTCTCGTTTACTTGCAACTACATCGTCATCCATCTAAACAATAATATACGCGAGAAGAGCTATCACTTTGAGTGAGAGCGGAACTATGCAGTACATCAGTTTTTATCCCCCTCTTGCATTAGCGTGAACCTAAACTAACTACTGCCTGTCGCTCGGAAACCGGAAACCGGTACACCTGGGACTGACACTCCGGCCACTCGTCGTATATATACTCCTGGCGTAGCACTTCTTTGCCATCGTGATCTATGCACCCGCATCGTCACATGAGTCGATGATATGCAACATATATAGTTGAGCAACAGAAAGAGACAAACTTGGCAAAAATAGAAGCAACATAACATAAGCATAAATAACAAACTTGATCGTACCCAAAATGCCCTAACTAGAGTGATCGTCGCTAGTCTAGGAGGACGGTTTAATTACATCACAAATAAAGTTTCATTGTACATAACTCAAAGTTTTGTTATACAGAAAGTATGGACTAAATGGACACATTGTCATATATCAACAATCACTCCAACATGTAGTGCCATCCATCCAAGTCAAGGATATAGTCCCCGAGCCTAGTGAAAGGCTTCAGGTCGAGATGCTGAGCGGCTAACCGTGTTCGGACGTCTTCCCGCGACATGTTTCCTTCTTCGTAGAACATCCCTGTTTTTCTAACGAACTCCTTCTTGACGATTTGGGCAATTTTGCGCTGGATGTGATAGAACTCAGCTCAAAGTCAATGATCCTCGATATCTCCTACGTTCTTTTCCCATTGCAGAATATGGGCATCGCCGGATGTAGGTGACATGTGAAGGTTCTGGTGATCCCGTTTGTACTCCAGCATGTGGTGTAGGACATAGAATCCATCATTAAGAGAATCACTCAGTTGCTGGATGCAGCAGAAGTCGATCTTATGGCCGAAGGCGGGCCTGCCGTCCCTTCTCTTATTGTCCTAGACCTCTCCACCCAGTGCGTCGTAGTAAAACATAGCACTGTCGAGAATAGATTTGATGTGGGTGTAATCCTTTTTGTTAATGTTCTTCGATGAGTCCAAGTAAAGAGTGTGGGAGTATCGGGGGTAGGGATGATGAGGACGGCCCGGCCGCCGCTGCGCCAAATAAGTACACCTCAAATTTATTAGCCTTCACCGTGCAAAAGAATGAATGAAATCGAAGGAAGGATATCCGCACGGATGACTTACAGGGGATGATAAGGCACGAGAATCGCCTACTTGTCCTTATTGGCGAGCATGAAATTGACGGTGTATTCCCTCGTGTATTCATGGTGCTTTGAATAGACTCCCAAGAAGCCCTCGTGCATGACGTACGGGTCAGCGACACAGATATGTGGTATCTGCTCAACCCCGATGAGGTAGTTCATGTGCAAGGCATAAAGGAGGACAAATGTAAAATCCAGCTTCTTCATGTGAAACATGTCGAATATGTAATCGAATCGAAGGAAGAACTTCTCCGTGGGGCATGTGTCTGATGGTGTCCTGGACTAGGGGGTACTCACCACATCGTGTCCCGACTAGGTGGATCGGGCCAAGGACCCCCATGGCGGTTCACTCATGGGCCACTTCATGCTGCCCATGCCGCATACAAGGAGTATTCCACAAGACTTAGTGATCAAGACAAGGACTCCTCTCCACCAATGTATTCGGCTAGGACTCTTGTTATCCTAGGCCTCTGGTGCATTATATAAGCCAAGGCCAGGCTAGTCGATAGATTACTATGACATTACTCATCATACCCTTATGTCTTAGACCACAACATAAGATCTCGTGGTAGATCAACTCTTTTAATACCTATATTCATCAAGATCAATCAAGCTGGAAGTAGGGTACTACCTCGATAGAGAGGGCCCGAACCTGGGTAAAACATCGTGTCCCCTATCTCCTGTTACCCATCGATCCATGACAGTGTCGATGTACGACAATTGTCGTGGAGCGTTAACTACGTAGAGTGGGTATCCTGGATCTTTCGAGGCAATGAGGCCTTTCTCTATCCAGAACATGTCGTCATGAAGTCTCCTTAGATCGCCGAATTTGGCCCCTAGCGCTGCTTCAGGTAGGATTGGTTGACCGGGGATATGACATTTATCCGCACCGGGGATATCTGTACGGTCTTGAAACTGAGGCTACTGAGGCGGCTGGATCATAAAATAAGCTTTTTTGCCTTTCCTCGGTCTCTTCCTAGACTTCTTTACTACTGGAAGGTCATCCATAATACGTTCAGCCTCCGGAGATGGCAATTCAGGCAACGACTCATGACGCTCAAATGCTAAGTAGGCGTCAGTATTGATATACTGTTGAGTGTCATCCTCATCCTCATCCTCATCTATGGCTACGTCACCAGCGACTAATGGAGCCTTTTCCTGACCCCCTCCACTATCACGCAGCACGACAGCCGACGCTAATTGGGTCACAACAGGACCCACCCATTGCAACAATCACCAAGCCGTCGCGGGGTCTCGTCGTCATCCCCCACTAGTACCAAAGGAGCCAAATTCTCGTGGCCCGGTTTGACACTGGCCACGGGAACCTTGAAGACATCCGGGGGGATCGGCCGGCTGTAGAACAATGGTTCCTTCAGCTCCATTATCGTCGCCTTCCCGACGTCCACCTTCTGGCCGCCGATGGTGTACAATATGGTGCACGGGGTTTCGTCGACGAGCAAAGAAAAGTCTGCGACGTGAGACATCCGGAAGGCAACGAAAACGTGAGATTATAAATTTATTGAAGGGGGCCGGTGTGACAGATACCGTGAGGGCGTCGATCTCACGCAAAGACGAAGTACCGCCGAGCACATCAGGTGCCGGAGCCGGTGCGGGAGCAGGTGCAGCTGCAGGTGTAGGTGCAATGCTAGTCGAGCTGCTCCCCAAGAAGTCAACAAGGGCAAAGTCCGCTGCATTTTTTTTCTGGATTTTGCCTGCTCTAATTGAAAACGGCCGGAACCAGGGTAGTAGACATATCTAAAAGCACCTATTTTGCGGCAGCTATCGCTGTTGCGACTATCTCAGATGATTTCTTCTCAACGGCAATCTCAACCTTGTTGTCGATGTTTTCTTCAGTTAACCTCCGTCTTTCCTTTCTCTCGTCCATGGTCTCATGGCAGTACTTGTTCCACGTGGCATCGTCTCCGACACCGTGCACGCGTCCGTACGATGGTCGAGTCTCCACCGGGAGTCGTTTCAATATGTTCAACGCCCGGTTGAATGGGGTGTCCCACTTGGGCCTCGCCAACGCCTAAGACAGCGAGTCGCTTTCGGCCGCAATCCTGTGTTGTTCTCTCTACAAAAGGCACAAGGATTGTTTACAAATATGACTAACGTGCAATCAAATTAATGAGAAACTAAAATTACCAGCAGTCTCATGAACTCCGTCGTGACCGCGTTCGTCTCAAAAACCTTCTTCACTGGGTCCCAATGGTGCCAGGCCCTTAGGACGTCACGCTCCTGCGGGACGGTGAACTCCGCCAAGGGGTCTGGGATGCCCAGACTCGCGGCTTCCGGGTCCTCCTTGGCCCATATGCACCTCTACCCGCCATAACCATGGCTTCCGACGCGGTGGCACCCAATGCTCCTGTGTTGAAGCCCCTTCATGTACTTCGACTTTTTTTGGCAGCTTCGGCCTCGCAAGCCGCCTTGAATATTTGAAAGTGCTCTGCTGTGATTGTCGGATTATCCTTTACAATCTCGGAGTGGGTTCCTTTTTGTTGACGACCCGATATTTCACCCTTGATTTCCAGGCGGCCAAAGCGTCGCTAAACTTGGTCATGGCGTGTTTGTTTATCTTCTTCATTGCCGGGTCCTTATCTAGATCTTTAATCCTTTTCATTCCGGCCCGGGAACAAGAATATATGGTGCAGCTTCTTTATGATGGAGGGCCTCATGTTATCTATCTTTTTTAGTTTCTCATTGTTGATGGTCGCGGTTGTCCGTATGATGTAGCCTATTTGATTGCCGTAGCATGCGCGTGCTTCCTCTGGCGCATTTGGCTCAAAATTGCCGCCGTCCACCTCCGTGACCGCCAGTCTAGTAGTCCTGAGCTTGTTAGGAAGCCGTTGCTTCTTTCTTTTCGGTTCTATACCGGCTCCGCTAGTCTCGGCACCGGTCTCAGTCTCAGCACCGGTATCGATGCCGGTCTCAGTCTCAGCACCGGTCTCGATGCCGGTCTCAGTCTCAACGTCGGTCTCGATGCTGGTCTCAGTCTCAGCGCCGGTCTCAGTCTCAGTGCCGATCTCGATGTCGGTCTCAGTCTCTGATGTGACAGGTGGACCCAACAACATCAACTATTGATCGTCGGCTTCCCTAAAAAATTCCTCTGCCGCCAGGTACACGTTGTCGCAGTCACCAGAACCCTGTCCTTCATCGTTGCTAGCCATGTTTCCTACGATTAAATCTAGTCAATTAACTCTAGACCTAATAAAATGAATAATGACATAAAAAAGGCCTACGCTTTGCAGGAACGTTGACTCCTTACCGGTGCGGCAAATCCCAGGAACTTGATATATCCTAGTTTGTAGCACAAGTCATGCTGAAATTCACGGAAAATTTTGGCATGACTTTTCCTAAAAAGTGGACAAATCTAGAAACTGAAATTTGCCGGAACGGAAATGAATCGACACTCCACCAAAACATAGGCCACTCGGCTTCATTCCTTGGAAACAACAAAGCCACTTCGGCACAATTGAAACATGTGCAAACACAATCGAGCAATTTGCATATATCCTGACCACTTTAAATTTGCATCTCCGAGCATTTGACACTTCAAGAAAATCTACACAAATCTCATGCTCTCTCAAACTAAATTCAAAAACCAAATATAGATTATATTTAGTTAACTACTAAACTAAATTTTAGTCCAAATTAAACCCTACTGCCCTAATAACATCTAGTTAAACAAACGCAATTCAAAAACTAAACCCTACTGAACTAATTAACATCTACATTATCTACTACTTAACATCTATTATTACCCTAACTAAAAAACATCTACTATTAACCATACTACCCTAGTTAACTAGTACCATCACTACTACTAATTAACATCTACTACTACTACTACTAAAAATCATTATCTATGAACCGTAGTACTAATTAATGTCTACTACCAGTGCTAATTAACATGGCAGAGGAAGAAAAAATAGAGAGAGAGGGGTGGGGGACAGGTGGGGGGCTTATAGTGAGGGGAGAGACAGTGGCGGGGAGGTGCTCGGTGACGGAGGTAGGGGTGGCGAGGGCGTCTGGGGATCGGGAGGCGGCGGTCCTGGGCGGGCTCGGGCGGCGGCTATGAGGTTGAGAGAGGCAGCGGTGAGGTCGAGGGCGGCGACGGTGAGCTCGAGAGCAGCAACGGGCGTTGGCGGTGAGGTTGAGGGCGGCCTCGAGCGGCAGTGGTGAGGGCAGGCTCGGGCTCGGGAGGCGGCGACACAGGAGTTAGGGGAACAGGGGGGAGAGGGGGAAAGGAGGACTTAGCAAAATTTTGTGCCCGCGGGTGGTTAAGTCAAACTAGCAGTAGCGCTGTTTCGGAAACACGCTATAGCTAAGTTAGCTATAGCGCGTTTTAGCAAAACACGCTACTGCTATAGGAAGAAGTTATTTCTTTTGTTTATCCCTACATTTTCTTTTTTTTCATTTCTCTGTTTCCTACTTATTTCATTTTCATTTACTTTCCTATTTTTTCATTTTTCTTTTCTTTCTTAGCAGTAGCGCCCTACGCAGGAAATGCGCTGCAACAACGACCATAGTGGTAGCGCGCTTTGCGCGGAACCTCTACTACTATTCCTAGCCTACCGCCAACACGGTAGGATTTATAGTGGTAGCGCTTTTTGCTGCGCACGTGATGCTGCTATAGTTGTAGCTATAGCGCGCTTTTCTGGAACGAGCTACTACAAAGTAGCAGTACCGCCCTATTTTAACCAGCGCTACTGCTATACCTCTGTGTATAGGCTTTTCCCTAGTAGTGTCTCCCGTTACTAGAAGATTAACCTTGCTCAAGATACCAATTGTTGGCCCAGTCCCGACGCCGAGTACTTTTTGGCGATGATGATATGACCGACGACGAACGACGACGATGAACGAAGCTTGCTGACGAACTCAATGAAGTGCTTTACGTTGAGACACCACACCGTAGCAAACTCTCCACCAAATATGCTCATACAAACTATCATCCTTGATCCCTTGTCAAGGCACGTATTAGTGCTAGTTGGTATAATAGCCAAAGCTAGCTAGCTATTGATCAGCTCGATCGATTCTTGTCGGCAACACAAACGTACACACTTTGATAGCCAAAGGCTCGTCTCAAGCCTTATTTACTTTATTGATCAACTCACGGTCAAAAAGCACAGGGATACCCGAGTATTTATATTAGCTAGCTAACCTACTCGGTCAACTAATCTAGTCCTACTCAGTATACACTTCAACTTGTCATCGAATATGTACACATCCTGTGCACACACCGACCAGCAGGGGCAAGTCGTGTTTAATTCCAACAGCGGGGAGGATGACGGGGACGGGTCCGACTAGGATTCGGACGCCCCGTCCCTTGGCCAAGCCGGCAGCAGCATCATCTGCACCTGGCCCTCTCTCCTCGTAGAGCGATTTGCCGGGGGTGGGGCCAGCTCCTTGAACTTCTCGGGGCCGCTTCTTCTGGTGGCTACCACTGGAAGGCCGGAGAAGACGAAGAAGGTGGGTGGCGGGCCATCAACTCAGAGTACGATGGCACCGACGCTTTCGTCATGCATTGCCGGCTCGCTGCCTCATCATCTGGCTTCTTCCCCGGCACCGTCATCACCTACCTCATCTTGGTGTCTTCTGCTGCTCGTACCTCGCCCAGGCACTCCTTTTGCCCTCCTGCTTATCCTGATCCATTTCCTGAGGAGAAGGACAAGAAAGGGATTACAAGCATCTTATCTTTTTTTAGGCTTTAAGCCTACGGGCACTTGTCAGATTTAAACCTTGTAACCCCCTTGCTCAAGCTCACACTCTGTATGAATTGTACTTGTTAACAACGTATTAATGAATAAAAGGGGTGTTTGCCAGGTTTTTTGTGTGCAAGCGAGGCTCAAACTAAGCATCGAATCCTTGTTATTTTAAAATAAACATCATTACCCAGCAACAGACCTTGCTGTCCTCCCGCTTTATAGCTCGGCTACACTCACGCCCTTGGTGGAGGTAGGGGCAAAGTAGGATTAGGCTCTTCTTTGTTCTCTTTCCATCGCACTACAACCAAGTTCCAGCCCAAAGAAAGGTCCTTGGACATGGGAAAGAGGGAGCACGATGGTATAAGAGTGAGCGAAGCTTCGTACATTCAAGTTCCATACATGAGTGGAGAGTGGGGGCTGAAAGACTTATCTGATTATGCAGCCCCCGGCAACCTTGGCTTGCCGGGGTTGGGGCATCGGTCTATTTCCTTTGCCCCAAACAACTCAGCAGAAACGCCTGCGCATCCTGCGAACCGAAAGAAGAGACGGAAGGAACAGAGAGATGCACACTCAACCTCTATCTGAGGGGTTAGCCGCCGCTAAGCACTATCGACCCAAACAAATCGAGAGACTCGACCTAGCAAGCATGCTAAAACTTAGGGCGCCGGCGCTTCATTTATTTATACTTAGGGTCTGCGCCTGGCTCTGTACATAGGGTTACATGCCTTGCTGGCAAGGCTAGTACAAAAAGGGGGTTGCCGGGGCTCCCGACAACCACGCCTTAGGGGTAAACTTGCGAAGATACTCGATATTCCAGGAATTGTTCACCGGAATGCCATCTTCGGTCTCCAGGCGGACTGTGCCAGGCATGGTGACTCGTATTACCCAGTAAGGGCCTTCCCACTTCGGCGTCAACTTGTTTGAATTCTTGGCAGATTGAATTCGCCAAAGAACAAGGTCGCCTTCCTCAAGGCTTCGGGCGTGAACCTTGCGGCTATGATAGCGGCGCAAGGCTTGCTAATAGCGAGCGGCTTGCACAGCAGCCCGAAGACGATCTTCCTCAAGGAGAGTCGCATTCTCTTGGCGCAACTGCTCTTGCTCAAGCTCATCATAAGCGAGCACTCGAGGTGACCCATATATGAGTTCCGTGGGGAGAACTGCTTCGGCCCCGTATACCAGGGCAAAGGGTGTCTGGCCAGTGGCTTGATTTGGCGTCGTTCTGTCGCCGTTTGCTGCTATTCCCGACTTTAGTTCACATGTGTTCTCTCTCTCGCATACCTCGCGAGGGGGCTAGGCAGGTGCCCGCACGAGCATTTTTCCCTTCTGAGTTGCTCCTTCTCTCTGCCTTCGGTCTGTTTTCTCGTGAGGCACCCTCGTTCGAGCCCACAAGCTTGCGCACCTCTCCTAATCCATGCCCCTCGGGTACCGCGATATGAAGCGATGGGTCAAGGCTCGGGTGAACGATAAGTCTCCTAGCGAGCTTCCTAACGAATTTTCTGCAGTTCCTGAGCTACCACTAAGCCAAGACGAGCACAATGAAACAAGTGCCTCGCGAAGAGGAGGCTGCCCCAAACACGCCAGGCTAAGTTATCTCTGCACCAAACAAACGACACAACACGGAAACAACAAGCATAGCATAATGATCAAGGAACCACAGTTCGAAACATGCCCCTCCGGGCCCATACTGGTTTCGTTTTTTATGCAGGAAAGAAAAGAAGAGCAAAACAAAAGCAGCGTTGCAGCGATCCATGGGGGCAGGCCCCTAGCGACGTCCCGAGCCTAGCCGGATCCCTCCTCGCGCGACGACAAGACGACCCGCTACCATCTTCGAAGCGAGCGCGGCGGCGTGGTGGCCGGTCATAGCCACCGCTGCTGGAGCTTTCACCGAGAGAAGAGCCACCATAGCTAGACGAGGCGCAGCCGGCGGGCTCGCCCTCAACCTCATCGTGGCCATCGCCGAGACCGAGTACCTCCTCGCCGTCGTTTGTCTTGGGGCAGCACCCGGTGCGGCGACCATCTTCCCCAAACACCCTCAAGTAGAGGGTCGCATCACCGTCGTACTTGAAGTGGAGGGTGCACCGCCTGCCCAGGCCGCGCGCGCGAGCGAACGTCTACCAACCGCGGGCCAGGGCTATGTTGCATTTCGGGTAGGGGGGTCCCGAACTGTGCGTCTAGGATCGATGGTAACAGGAGATGGGGGGCACGATGTTTACCCAGGTTCGGGCCCTCTCTATGGAGGTAATACCCTACTTCCTGCTTGATTGATCATGATGAATATGAGTGTTACAAGAGTTTATCTACCACGAGATCGTAAGGGCTAAACCCTAGAAGTCTAGCCTATGTGAATATTGTAATGTGTATATCCCTATCCAGACTACGCTCTCCGGTTTATATAGACACCGGAGAGATCTAGGGTTGCATGGAGTCGGTTACATCAGAGGGAATATTCATAATTGATCTCCTATCTTTCCTTCCACGCCAAGGAAAGTCCAATCCGGACATGGCTATAGTCTTTGATCTTCATGTCTTCACATCCCATCAGTCCGGCCCAATGGATAACAGGCTAGACGCCCGAGGACCCCTCAGTCCAGGACTCCCTCAGTAGCCCCTGAACATGGCTTCAATTTCGAGGAGTCCGGTGCACAGATTGTCTTTGGCATTGCAAGGCGGGTTCCCCTTTTCCGAACTCCACGATAATCTTCGGATGCGATGATTGTATCCGGACCTGTATAGCACACACAACCGCAGAGAGAATATGTATTTTTTTACACATGTTCCATCCGCTGACAACTTTTTTGCATCACCCCATCACGTCTGTCCAGTCATAAGTTCGAACCGTTTTTCATTTGCCATCCCATGTTTCGAGACGCGGTTCCTATTGGCATGTCATGTCGAAGAAGAGATCATGTCCCCTTATTGCGGGATCCTCTTCAATGCGGGAGTGGGTAACCCAACCGTGCCATTCGCACGGCCCTTGGGAATAGGCGAGTGGGGAGGCGTTTGATATTCACGGCCTCTAAAAGGGGGTAAGGGTTCCCCTCTCACACCCACGCCCCTTCTTTCCCTCAGCCCTTCCGTCCTTGAGCTCCAGCACCCAAGCTTCAGCTTTTCTTAGCCCAAAAAAGCACTCCAAACATGTCCGTATCCGGAGCTGGAGGCAAGTGGATGGCCTCCTCCATCAAGAAGAAGGATATCAAGGAGCTCCGGGAGGCCGGATATCTGGCCAAGGAGATCACTCATCGACTCCCGGCCAAGGGACAGATCGTCCCTACTCCCGAGCTCCACGAGAGGGTTGTGTTTCCCACACATTTCGTTCGCGGGCTGGGGTTCCATCTTCACCCATTCGTCCATGGGTTGATGTTTTACTATGGGATGGATTTTCATGACCTAGCCCCCAACTTCATCCTCAATATTTCGGCATTATCGTCGTTTGTGAGGATTTTCTCCACATCCCACATCACTTCGGTCTGTGGCTGAAGACCTTCAATGTGAGGCTGAAAGTAGTGAGCGGTCAACAACCAGAGTGCGGAGGCGCTATGGTGGGCAAGATGCCCAACGTCACCTGGCCTGAAGGCTCATTCACAAAGATGGTGAAGGGGTAGCAATCGGGGTGGTTCTACATCACCGCGCCACGCGACGCCAACTGGGCGGCGGCCCCCGAATTCCGATCTGGAATCCCGATGCGGCTCACCTCCTGGCAAGAGAGGGGCCTAACCTGGGGTCCGTCGGACAAGCTGACTGGGCTCCAGACGTGCGTCCAGAACATGATAAACAGGAAAATCAAGCTCATCAACGTGGTCCAGGTCATGCTTATTCGTCGGGTCCTTCCGTGCCAACGCCGAACTTGCTATTTGTGGGAGTTCGATCTGGCCAAGCACCAGACACTACTAGAGCTCTTCGGCACGACACACGAAGAAATCTGGAAAGTGCTCTTCAAGGCCGGTGAGATGCCACCGCCTATGACCGAAGATTGCGGGCTTAGCTTGAAACGCCAGGCTAACCTGGTCAGTTATTTTTATGTTTTCAAGGAGTACCCTCTACTAGCATATTTTGAGAGGAAACTTAAGATTTCCTTCCCTTATTTTTAGGCCTGGATCAAGGTGGCGGAGGAGATTAACTGTACGGCTCCGCTACCCGAAGACCAATATTTTCCGTTACTGATGAAATTGTTGTTCCCTATGCCTTACGAGGTGCCGGAGAAGACGGCTAAGAAGGCGGCCACTGGGGCCAAAAGGGGCGTTCGCCGTAAGGGCACTCCGGACATGACCTCTGGAAGCGAGACTTCCTCTTCGTCTGCCGACGACGATGGTGAAGAGGAAGAGGAAAACAACTCTCCACCTGAAGTGGGGAGGAAGAAGAGAGCAGCCCCCACAAGCCCGGAGGTGAAAGCGCCTAAGAGGGTTAAAGGCTCCCTCATGGATAACTCCGCATGGGATGTTGACAGCAGTCCGGAGTGACCTCAACGGACCAAGCCTCGGGTCGCTTCGTAAGTACCAGAATCCACAAACGTATGGCCTTCCTGCTTTGTAACATTGACTTATCGTAAGCTTTGTCACTGCAGTCCGGCACGCGATGGCTCCTCGCGATCCTCGACTGAGGATTCACTTGACTCAAAGGAGATGGCTAGCATGTCTCCGCCACCTGCTCATTCCGTCTCACCCAAGGGTGATGACGAGGTGGTGTCCAAAAAGACTTTCCCATGCCGGGGGAGATTTCGGAGATCATCAGGGTGACGCCCCAGGATCTTCGGCCGCCGGACATATGGGGAAAAAGGTCCCCACGGGGACTGATGATGGATCCCGAGTTCCCTTCGGCTCTCAGCCGGATACCATTACGGATATCTATGCAGCCCCGGGGTCTAGCGAACGACATTCCCCACGAGAGAATGTGCCTGTTCCACCGACGACCTCTGTCCAACCAGAGGCACTGGATAATCTGCTCGAGGCACTACGAGGCGCCTCTATCATGGATGAACATCGTGTCCTTATGGACACGTGATAGAGAAGGTTCAGTTCATCAAAAGCAGACTGACCGAAGCCTGCACTAGACTTCTAACGGGCTTTGAGGTAAGTAATGTGATTGTAGGAAAAATATCACAGCATAGACAGTAGCCCCTGATGCCCTGTTTGGTGTTCGGGAGGAAGAGCCAAACAGAGGATCAAGAAGAAATATCGCAGGAGCCTAACATGAGTTGTCTATGTGAATAAGCAAGTATCGCTACAGGCTGCCACTACTCATGCTGTGGAGGTCTCTGGACTGAAGCAGAAACTGGAGAGGGTCGAGGAGGAGCTCGGCCTCGTGAACAAGCAGCTGGAGTATAGCCAAGGTATGCAGTAACTTGTGAGTTCATTTCGACAAAAATGAATAGTCTGTCCGGACTAACATATGATAAACTTTATTGGGGGCCGCGACCGAGGTGGCAGCCCCTAAAAAGGCTCTAGCCGAGGTTGAGGACAAGGCGGCCAAGGAACGCGCGTCGCGCGGGAAGCACGAGGCCCGGTTGGCGAGGCGCAACAAGAGCTCCAGGGTGCGATAGAAAGATTTGAGTCCTTGGAGCGTAATTATAAGGCGCAAGAGTCCGAATTGGCCAAGGCCCTCCAGAGCATGCAGGATGCATGAGCCAAAGCCCAAAATGCCCTCCAGGAAATTCAGGCGGCCAAGAAGATTACGGCGGGTAAGTATGTCACCATGCGTAGCAATTATGTAGAAGAAACATTTCCTTGTACTTATCCTGAATTTGGATTTTCAGGGGTGTTTACGGATCTGCCGCATAGTGTGTCAGATGCTGCCGAGCATTATAGAGCAGAAGAAGGGATGTCTACAGAGAAGTTATTCTGGTCCCAACATCTGGGACCCGAACATCCGGTGCCCTTCGGTGACCAGCTAAAGCAGTTGGTCGAGCTGCACAGGTTGGCATAGCTAGCCATGAAGGACCTGATAGTCTGGCTGTGGCCTGCCGATCCTATACCTAGCAGCTACTTCGGACTTGTGCAGCGGCTTGTGAGTGCCTGTCCGCGGCTCGAAGTCGTGAAGCGGTCGGTCTGTATTGAAGGTGCGTGCATGGCCTTTGCCCGTGTTAAGACACATTGGGCGAAGTTGGATGCCAAGAAGCTGATGACCGAGGGACCGCCGGAAGGCAAGGAGCATCGTCGACCTGAGCACTATTTTGATGGTGTTCTGGAGGGGTCCCGCCTTGTGGCAAAGCAATGTTTGAAGGATGTTATATTCCCATGAGAACATGTATATTACCTTGTCCTGTAATATGGAACAAGGATGTTATGTAGTATAATGCTTATGATTTAAATTCTACCTCCTGTGTGGTCGTTTATTAAATCTGAGGGTTGACTAGTCGTCAGCTTCTGCCCCCACGTAGATAGTACGTGGGTGTTCGGGATAAATCTATACACTCTTTACTCCACCGTCTGGTCCTTGAAGGAGGCGTTTAGCGCAGCGAACAAGGCAATCAGACTATGCGGCTTTTACTGCAATCACTTAGCCATAGGAGTTTGACAGTTAAGAAAGTTGGCGAAGCCTCTGGTATTCGAAAGACTGAACTAGGGGCGCTATACACGCCTAATCACGGGAACCGATTCTTCACAAATAGCGTAAAAAATCTCTAACGATTTGGAACCTCTCGAACAGCTGACCAGCTCTCACCGCATCATGACAGTCAGTTTTCGGCTTTCTCTACTGAGGTGCTCGTCCGTAAAAAACGGGACACAATCGCAATAGTTCTCCCTTTACTACCCTAGCCAATGTAGCGGAACGTAAGGTAGTAAGCACAGGAGCCGGGCAACCCAACTATTGACCAAAGACATGATTCGGAGCCAATGCATATAATGCTATAAGTTCGGGGTGCCGAACTATACTGTAAAAGTGTTCGGACTTTTATTGCCGTGATGCGGGGTGTAATGAAGCCCCTGGTGTAGTAATACGTACCATGGTGTACGTGTGCAATGAGTAATTAATACCGAGCTGAGGAAACGGGAAAATGAAGTAATAAGCTAACACTACCATGTACTCACCATTGTGATGTAGCTAGTACGTCAAGGCGTACTTTGTACAAGTAGTGCGATAAGCAAGTAAGGCTGCTTAACACGCCGCCACCAAGGGCGAGCTACATGCGAGTATGAAAAGAAATTATGGCAATACTTTAGTACAGACCACCCGGGGATTCCCTTGTAAGCCAGAGCTCCCGGCCTCCTTAGTGTGTTCTGCAAGTGGGTTGTCCGTGTAGACCTCGAAAAGAGAAGAAAACCCGTAAAAAAGAAAAAGTAAAAGCATGCGAATCCCAGGGTCGGTCAAGTCGTACGGTGGATCGCGAATAAGTTATGCCTCCGTAAATATCCATGGGGTTTTGAGTGCGTAATTTATGTATGCGCGGTATTTAATGCCATGGCCTCATCGGGGCTGGGACGGAGGCCAAATTGCTAATTCGGCTCGTGACGAGCCAAGCTGTCCTGTTGCAGTGTGGTCCGGACCCTCTTAATGATGTCCGGGGGCTCGACAGCCTGATTGTAATGCTGCTTGAGAATGCCGCTCTGTACTTCTGCCGCTAGGGCGGCGGTGTGCTCCTCTGTACGGAGGGAGCGTTCCGTGTTTCCATTTACTGTAATGACGCCACATGGACCGGGCATCTTGAGCTAGAGATAAGCATAATGTGGCACCGCGTTAAATCTAGAGAATGCGGTTCGTCCAAGCAGGGTGTGATAGCCGATTCGAAATGTTACGATATCGAAGATTAGTTCTTCACTTCGGAAGTTATCCGGGGAACCAAATGCTACCTCCAGCATTATTGAGCCCGTACAACGGGCCTCTACGCTTGGTACGATTCCTCTAAAAGTAGTCTTCGTGGGCTTGAATCGTGAGGGGTCGATGCGCATTATACGTGTTGTATCCTAATAGAGCAAGTTGAGGTTGCTACCGCCATCCATTATGACTCGTGTCTGGTGAAATCCGTCAATGATTGGGTCGAGGACCAGTGCGGCTGATCCGCCATGGCGGATGTTGGTTGGATGATCTCAGCGGTCGAAGGTGATCGGGAATGATGACCATGGATTGAATTTCGGGGCGACTGGCTCTAATGCATAGACGTCCCTAAGTGCGTGCTTGCGCTCTCTTTTGGGCATGTGTGTAGCGTATATCATGTTTACCGTTTTAACTTGAGGGGGAAATTTCTTTTGCCCCCCATTGTTTGGCTGACGGGGCTCCTCGTCGTCGTCCTTGCTCTTTGATTCCCCTTCCTTGTTTCTGCTGTTTATCTTGCTAGCTTGTTTAAAGACCCGGCAATCTCTGTTAGTATGGTTTGTCGGTTTGTCTGGGGTGCCGTGTATCTGGCAAGGACGATCGAGTATGCGGTCCAAGCTGGATGGTCCTCCGCTACTCCTTTATAGGTCTTCTTTCGCTAGCCGGACTTGGAGCCACTAAATCTGGCGTGAACTGTAGTGTCATTGGTGTTATCGCCATTGCTTCGGCGTTTGTGTCTGTTGCGCCGGAGCATGCCGGTGTTGTTTGTACTGCGAGCCAGCCAACTATCCTCTCCGCACAGAAGTGGGTCATGAGTGTCGTGAGGGCTTCCATGGACCTTGGCTTTTCCTGGTCGAGGTGGCGAGTGAGCCATTCGTCCCAGATGCTATGCTTAAAGGCCGCTAGGGCTTCGGCATCCGGACAGCCAACGATCTGGTTCTTTTTGGTTAGGAACCTAGTCTAGAATTTTCTGGCTGATTCTCTAGGTTGTTGCACTATGTGGCTTAAGTCGTCGGCATCGGGTGGCCGGACATATGTACCTTGGAAGTTGTCGAGGAAGGCCTCTTCCAAGTCCTTCCAGCTGCCGATGGAGTTCTCAGGCAGACTGGTTAACCAGTGTCGAGCTGGTCCTTTGGACTTTAACGGGAGGTATTTGATTGCGTGGAGGTCGTCTCCTTGGGCCATATGGATGTGGAGAATAAAATCTTTGGTCCATACTACAGGGTCGGTTGCTCTGTCGTATGATTCAATATTGACAGCCTTGAACCCCTCGGGGAATTTTTGATCCAGCACCTCGTCTGTGAAGCAGAGAGGGTGTGTGACGTCTCTACAGCAGGCCGCATCGCGGCGGAGCTCTGATGGAGTCCATCTGCGGCATTCGGCCCGGGCGTGGTTAGGTTTGTCACCTACGAATAGGTAGCCGTCGTCGTGCCTCCAGGCACGTACTCGCAATCCGTAGATCGATCTTGTATGTCCTGCTCTACTGTCCAGTGTCTCCTGGAGGTCGTACATGTGACCCCGAACTCTTTCGTCTCTATTTTTACGGGGCGGTGGGGCAGGCTGCTGTTCGGCCTGAGTTGCCACTTTATGCCGACCGCGGGGTGGCTGGTCGGCCGCCCTGTCTCGACCACGTGGTGGTCGTTCCGCATTATGCGAGGGAGATGTGTGCTCCGGTGCTTCCTCATTGAATTGAGGTAGCAATCTATGTTTCGGGTAGCTCTTGGCTAGCCGCTTGAGGCTGTATTTTTCGGTTGTCAAGACGTTGGTCCATCTGTTGACGAGCAGGTTTTATTCAGCTTGAAGCTGTTGCTGTTTCTTTTTCAGGCTCCTTGCGGTGGCTATGAGCTGAAGCTTAAAGCGCTCCTGCTCCATAGGATCCTCAGGCACGATGAAGTCTTTGTTGCCGAGGCTTGTCTCCTCCTCGGAGGGTCGACGGTAACTATCATCCTCCGAGTCATCTTCTATGGCATGTTAATCAGGGTTGTCTTGCCTGTTGTCCTGTTCCTCCTGTTCGGATGTAGCTCTGACAGGGTCTTCATTCTTTTCGACATCTCCCGGAGTACTATTTTCTCCGGTGCTAGTAATGCTATCTTTAGAGCGATGAGGCTTAGAGCAGCATTTGGGGTGCCGGCGCTTGGACTATGTCTCAGAGGGTTTGTCTGGCTCTTCTCAGAGGGTTTGCATCAGACTGTGTATCAACCATGTACACGTTGTACGAGGAGGTGGTCGTCCAACGTCTAGTAAATGGCGGGTCTTGGCCTTGCTCCTTGTTGGCATCGTCGTCCATGTCGTCGATTTCTTCGAAGCCATAGTCAAGCACGTCAGTTAAGTCATAGACGGTGGCTATAAAGTGGGTGGTGGGTGGGAAGAAAAATTCCTCATCGTCCGCCTCTAGCTCGAACTGTACATAGTTCGGCTGTGGGTCTTCCTCCAATGATAAGTCCTTTTATAGATTTTAGTACGTTACCCAAAGGTGAGTGCTGGAAGATGTCTGCGGCGCTAAATTTGAAAATCGATAACCGATCCAGCTCGGTGTCCGTAGGCGCACTTGATCCAGAACGTATAGCCGGAGACGAGTCCGGAGTTCCATTGACGCAAACATTGCAGGATGTCAAGTCCGTGTGCGGCTCCAACGCTGCAGACCTTGTGGCCTCGGAGGGCACGATCTGCTTCGGTTCTGAAGCCGTTGCAGGAATAGGATCCATCTACTGGACGTAGTCCAATAATAGATTTAAGTCACGTTCATCGGAGCATGGGGGAGCAATTGCTGCGGTCTCAAATCCATTGAAGATCAAGTCTCCACGGATGTCCGCGACGTAGTTCAAGATTCCAAATCTGACCTGATGGCCAGGGGCGTAGCTGTCGACCTGCTCCAGATGGCCAAGCGAGTTGGCCCACAGTACGAAGTCGCCGAACACAAAGATTTTTCCGGGGAGGAAGGTTTCTCCCTGGGCTACATCATTACTGACGATCGAAGGGGCCATCGAGTCCTTTGCCGACGGCACAGTGGAACTGTGCGTCCAGG
Source organism: Aegilops umbellulata (assembly GCA_032464435.1). NCBI lineage: Eukaryota > Viridiplantae > Streptophyta > Magnoliopsida > Poales > Poaceae > Aegilops > Aegilops umbellulata. The sequence goes on from CP136059.1 coordinate 7,430,212, forward strand.
ATCGATGGTAACAGGAGACGGGGGACACGATATTTACCCAGGTTTGGGCCCTCTCTATGGAGGTAATACCCTACTTCCTGCTTGATTGACCGTGATGAATATGAGTGTTACAAGAGTTGATCTACCACGAGATTGTAAGGGCTAAACCCTAGAAGTCTAGCCTATATGTATATCCCTATCCGGACTACGCTGTCCGGTTTATATAAACACCGGAGAGATCTAGGGTTACATGGAGTCGGTTACATCAGAGGGAATATTCATAATTGATCGCGTAGCTTGCCTTCCACGCCAAGGTAAGTCCAATCCGGACACGGGTCTAGTCTTCGATCTTCATGTATTCACAGCCCATCAGTCCGGCCCAATGCATAACAGGTCGGACGCCCGAGGACCCCTCAGTCCAGGACTCCCTCAGCGGAGACCTAGACCACGACCCAAGAGGCCCTGCTGCAGGAACCGTCCGCCTGCAGCCAGAGCCCGCCCGGACCAGATGTCGGCAGCTCGTCGACGAAGAAGCGCGGAAGCTAAAGCCAGCTGCCGGCCAGATCCTCCGACCAGACAACGAACTCTGGCAGCACCTCTGACGAGTGGAAGCGAGGCCGGGGAGGCCGCGCAACCACGGCATGTCTCCCCTCATTGATGGGGCTGCCGCGACCGGAGCGACCCCCGCCACGCGCAGCGGCGCCACCCCGGGAGCGGGGGGGGGGGCGCGGCGGGAGTCACGGTGTGCTTGCAGGGACGACCGGATCTCCACTTAGGCACCGAGCAGCCGGGCCCCTCATGAGGGGCCTTTCCTTTCTTTGCGGTGGAGAACCTCTTCGATGGCGCCATTGGAGCCAGTGATGGAGCAGAGAAGGAAGTAGTGAGCAGAATAGGAAGAGAGGGCGACGGGGGATCCGCCCCCTCCCTCATTTATAGCAGGAGAAGGCCATCCAGCGCCCCCCATGATCACAGGTAATGATGGTTTTCCTTGCATGTCACAGGGACTTGTCAAGTCGGACAGTTGTGGAGGCAGCGTGGGGAAGCGGAGACGCCCACATCCAATCAACCGCCACGCGTCAACCGAGGCCGGAGGCTTCTGGGGCCTGCGGTGCTCCTCACTTGACCTTCGGCTTCACCGCGAAGCCAAGCCCGAGCGTGCCTTGGGCCTGGGGGCTACTGTCGGCATTCTGGGAACGGGGCTCCCCAGACTTGCCTGCCTGCAGCCCACGGCATGGCTGAGCTAGCAGGCCTGTACGGCCCATCTTCATTGACAAGGCGTTCGAGACCCTCGCGAGGGGCCAAGCCTCGCGAGGCGGACGATGCAAGCTCACGAGGGGCGGAGAGATCAAGGCAAGGCAAACCCCGCGATGCTCTCATGACATGAGCCATGACGATCGACACCAGGCAGGCGCCAGCGCGCGCAGCGTCCTTGTTTCCTCTTTGGTGCTAAGGAGGCAGGCGCAGGCGCGAAGTACCGAGGCATCAAGAAAAGGTTTCCATATCGATGCAATGAGACCAGGACCCGAAGGACGGCAAGATGGAGGTCACCATGGAGCCCAAGGCGGCGTCACCACCAGAGCCTTTTCTAGGCGAAGACTACTTTTGTCAGGATAAGCTGTACTAGTTGTCCCTTTTCAAACTGGCCGTTATTGGCTCCCTTCCCGCTCAATATTTGGGAGGAGGAACAGGGCCTCTATAAATAGGACTAGCCACCACTGTAGCAAACAACTCAACTCGGCCTGAGCTGACCGAATCCACACCCACACGCAAGTTCACCAAGCACAAGAGCACCACAACCTCAGAAGGTTGTTCTTCCACTTGTACTATTCTTCATCAGCCCAAGAGGCAATCCACCACCACCACACTGGAGTAGGGTATTACACCACAATGGCGGCCCAAACCAGTATAAATCTTGTGTCTCTGTGTTGCGAGTTCGTCGAGTTCGTCCGCGAGATCTTAGCGAGCTCGGGCGTGGATCGGTAGGGAGGAAATCTTCGCGCGCACCCCAGTGTTCGAACCTTAAGGGTTTTGCCGGAACCCGTGATCCGACAGGCGTCCGCTATGTCAAGATGAAGGAGGAGCTCGCCATCCACGAGGAGCTGTGCACGTCCTTGGAGTTGTTCAACCCGGCGCCCAAGTGCGCAAGGGCTGAGGAAGGGCGCCTTTCGCACCTTGAGCTCCCAGCTGCCGACCTGAAGGAGAAGAAGGCTAAGGCCAAGGACGTGAAGCGCAAGGGAGCGGCCGTACTCGCGGCGGAGCCAGACACGAAGTGCGGCCGCAACCAGCCCGAGTCATCCAAGATCAACCGGCCGTTATGCGCCTTCCACAATGTTCACAGCCACAACACCAACGACTATCAAGAGCTCGGGGCCATTCGAGATGGACGCCGCGTTCGATGCCCCGAGTGCAATGACTGGTGCTACGGCCGAGGAGGAGGACGCGACGAAGGACGCCGGGACGACTGTGGCCCTCGCTAGGAGTGGCGTGACCGGCCTCGTGAAGACCGCTGGCAAGATGATCCTGGCGAGCTCTCTTCCGGAGGTCCTCAGACCTTACCAACATCACGAGGGAGGCGCTCGGGCACCACGTGGAGGCGTGCTTCGCAGCACGTTTCCCTCAGGAAGACATTGGGCGAGGAGCGCCCAACGCTTAGGAGTTCATCGCCAAGACCACTCAGGAACTACAGGAAACAAGAGCAATGCGCGGCGACCGCCGCTCACCTCGCGCAGCTCCCCATCCAGGCGAGGATGGCCGGTTGGCACGTGTGCATCGACATCCCAGGGCTCAACAGAGCCGCGTCTCAGGAGCTCTTCTGGCCTTCGTGCATGGGACGCTGCGAGGGCCCACCTCACAACTACGTTCGCATGCCTTTTGGCTTGCCGAGCGTGGCTTCCGCCTTCCAGCGCAACCTGCGGAGCATCCTGGCGGCTCAGGAGGCCAGGCACCATGCAGTCCTGGAGGAGATGGAGACGGTCCTGAAGGAACCGCCTGGACCCCCGGAGCCTCCCGACGCTCAGGGCCCTAGTGGCTCGTGAGGAGCAACCCCTTCGCCACGCATCTTCAGCTGCCCCAACATTCCTTCAACAACAGAACCAGGTGACATTTTTTAAGTTTATTTAGCTGGGAGTGCCCCTCTGGCTGCGTCATTCCCAGGCCGCGTGGGTTCGTCCCTGTGGTATGTATCCCTTTACATCTTTAGCTTACTCTGTTGGGGGCGCCCCTCGGGCTACATCATCCGCAAGCCGCTCGGGTCTAGCCCGGCGGCATGTATCATTCTTGCATTCACATAAGCTAGTCTGCTTTTCATGCTTAACCTATCTGCGGTAATCACCTGCTTGAATGCTGCCCACCATGGGAACCGCGCGCCGATCGTCTTTCTTCAGGGCCCTTCGCATGAGAAGGCTAGGCACGACGTCTGTGCTTGGGCCCGTCCCAGCAGCGTCGATAAATCCAACGCCTGAGCTCTGTCTGCCGGGCCGTCCCCATTCATGTCACCTCCTGGGGTCGTTGGTGCTTGGCCTTCTCACGTGATAACCTCAGGAGTCAGGAGATTCGTTCGGCGCAGGTTGTCTAACCATCTCGCAGGGCCACCCCAGACATGAAGAATCAAGACTAGGCGCAACCCGCCTTGAGGTAGGGCCTCGTGAGCCCAGACACACCTCGTCTAGCCCTGCCGTGCAAGCCACGTGTCAGGGCGGGGTTGTACACGCCCAGGGGCTCTCCGCAGTAGGGAGTCCCCTCCCACGCACCATGCTCCGCGCTGGCCGTCGACACTGTCGAGGAGTGGCTATGCTCGTGCAAGTGCGGAAGCACCATGCTCCGTGCTGGTGATAAACAACTAAGGGTGGCCTCGCGGCCGTATCAACCTCAGGGAGCCCTTGAGCTCAGTGTATGGACTCATCGCAACACCTCCCCTCGGGAGAGTCGCGCGAGGGGGCTGGGCACGGGGGCTGCGCTCAGGCCACGCCCAAGCATAGGCCACCCAACCAGGTCCCTCGAACCTGGTCGTCGCGCGCCCCTCCCAAGCCGAGCCTCGGTGAGGACAAAGGTATGAAGGTTGTTTGAGGATCAAGGGGGACTCCTGAGCATCGCGACTCAGGAGCCTAACTGGTCACATAGATCCTCACTCCTTGGACTCGTCCTGGTCTCCCAACCACCCAACGGCGGCTGAGGTATGCGCGCGGCCGGGCCCTGCCGATGTAGAACACTAGACCTACCCTCGCATCTCCTTTTCATAAGTTGTTTGCACATCAAGGGGACTCCTGAGCATCACGACTCAAGAGCCTAACTGGCCATGTAGCCCCTCACTCCTTGGACTCGTCCTGGTGATCTCGACGACCCAATGGCGGCTGAGGTATGCGCAGGTTCGGGCTCTGCCGACGTAGAACGTAAAGCAAATGGGAAGGAAATCGCAAAACCTCAAGAAAATATTACAAGACATATTGTTCTCACAATAACAAAAGTAAGTTTAAATGGCTCCATGAGGCATGATGCATGATGTAGGAGTAAAACAGGAAAGCACTCGCGAGCAAGTCATCCTTGGACGTCGCCGTCGCCTGCAAGGGGTGCTCCCTCCTTGGTGGTGTCGCCTTCGCCTGTACCACCGTCCGGAGCTGCAGGATCCGTAGCATCGCCGGTCGAAGGCGCGGGAGCGAAGCCGCGAAACTTCTTCAGCAGAGCCTCCACCTGACCCTTCACGGCTGCGGCAACAGTTGTGGAGTGCTCGTCGTGCACAGGCTCTAGTAGCTCGTCAAGGCAGGCGGCGGGATCGCGAAGGTAGAAGTAGCTGGAGACGCGCGTCAGCGCAACTGAGGAAAGGATCCGAGCCTCTTCCTCTGCAATGGGGCCGATGCCGCTCACGACTTCCTCAAGCGCCTCGAATAAGTAGGGAAGCAGCTGGGCAGGGCCATCCTCGTCGGTGATCAGCGGCTTCTCAAGCCCTTCTCATACAGCGTCTTCAGTGCCATGCGAGACCTCTCCTCCAGGGGTGCGAAGGCTGCATGGTCCTCGACCAGAACCTTCGCCTTGGCATCAAGTTCGGCTTTCTCCTCCTTCACCTTCTGCTCGAGCTCCTCCAGCCGGCCGCGCTCAATGGCATGCACCTTCGCCGACTGCTCTAGCTCGGCATCGCGACCCTTGACGGCATCCTCCTGGGCCTTCATATTCTCCTCCTCCGCCTGACAGCCATGGGCTTCTTGTGCACGCTCGTTGCGCAGGGCCTTCAGCTCGGCCTCCAGCACCCGGCAGCGACTCTTGGCAGCCTCGACGTCCTTCAGTGCCGCCTCGCGAGCAGCCACTGCCTGGGTGGCGTCCTGCTTCTCCTTCTCGGATGTCGCCGTGGCCTAGCTCAGCGCCGCCCGAAAAGACACGTCAGAATAGAGCCAGCCAGAGACCACCTTCAGGCGCCCGGCCACGAGGTGGGGGTCGTTGCCCTGAAGATCTTCTCGCAGCCGGGTCAGAACAGCGCGCTCCAAGACGTCAGGGGAAGCAGAAGGACCTGGAATCAGCAGTGCAGCTGGAGGAGGATGAGCAGGTACCATCACCATAGCTTGGGAGACTGGGGGCTCCTGAGCCTTGGAGACCTCAACAGTCGAGCCAGACACCGGAGCCTCCGGAGCCAACGGGGCCTTGGGGGATGACTCCTCCTGAGGATTCTCCCCCATGCCTTCTGAGGACGACCGGGCTGGAGAGACATGAGCGCCAATGCTGCCCTTCTCCAAAGAGGGAGACGTGGCCGGAGCAGGCGGGTTGGTACCAAGCAGCACCACTGCCTCCTCCTTCCTCTTCTTCGCCGCATGCGTTGGCCTGATCGCGCAGCGGAGAAGCATCAAGGTCAAGCAATAGAAGCAAGAATGAGATAAGGCAAGAGCACTTACTGGTCCACCGCGGTGTAGTCCACCGACTCTTATTGAGCTTGAAACCCGAGAGCCTCCCAGCCTGGGCGTGGGCGCACGGGCCCCAGAGGAGAAGAAGGAGCAGCAGGTGGGCCAGAAGCGGCTCTAGGCGGCGTTAGAACAGAACCAGCATCTCGGGAAATCAACGCCGACTGGCCCCTCGTCGGGATCACGGGCGGCCCTCCCTTCTCCTGGGGGTGTCGGCCTCGTCGTCGTCAAGAAGGGTGCGGAGGATGTCGGCATTGATCAGGGGGGAGGTCTCCCCCATCCCCGCGGGAGTCACTTCCGAGTCACGCTCTCCGTCTTCCTCTTCTTCTTCCCCCTTGCGGGAGCCGTCGGAACACGTCAACCAGCGTTGTCGCCTCCGGGACCACAAGGGGCGCCGGCGGCACGAGGCTGCGCTCGTCGAAGGAGGGCATGGCGGCCACAATCTGTGCCCCATCCTTTCAACGGAACAATGGAATGGTGGCACTCGGTGGATACTCTCACTACAAAAGTATACACTTCTGTGATGATACGTGTTTGTCACAGTAGGTCACGTTTTCTGTCATGCATGTACATCCATGACAAATTTATGACAGAATCAAGATAGTCATACCTGTGCTGTCGTAGAAGTGTTCCATGGCATTATGAAAATTACCATCACGGAAGTGTCGACTTCCATGACGATAAATCGCGCGTCACATAAGTGCTTTTGTCAAGGGTGACCGACACGTGGCATCCACTGTAACGGAACGCCGTTAAGCTTCGGGTCCGGTTTTGGATCCGATAACCCGTTAACAGCCCCGACCAATGGGGATTTTCCACGTGTTAAATCATCATTGGCTGGTGGAAACACGTGTCGGTTCACCGTTGGAACAGATTCCATCCACTCATTTGACCCAAAGCGCTTATGATACATCGACATGTGGCACGGCCCAACAAAGGCCGATTCCTGTGAAAAGGCCGGCCCGTTTGACTTGGTCAAAAGGTGGCGGGCCAGCCTACGGCAAGCCTGTTAATGGCCTATTTGCATATAGCCCATTTACAGCCCGCTAAACCAGGGCCCGTTTACGGCCTATCCGAATTAAGCCCAGTAGCGTCATCTGGGCCATCCAATATAATTCCAGCCCATTTTAACTTGCGGCCCATGTATGGCCCATGACGTCTTTTGGCCCATATGAGGCCCTTATTACTCTCGGCCCATTAACGACCCGTGGTAAAACTGGCCTGTTATGAACAGTGTATCACTTTATACCCATTAACGGCACGTGGTGAAACTGGCCCGTAATGAACAGTGTATCACTTTATAACCATTAACGGCCCATTATTCCGTTGGGCCGTTTCCAGCCCATGTTATCTTTCGGCCTTCCCGAGGCCCATTTATTCTTGGGCTCATTTCCACATCCGTTTACTTACGACCCGTTACTGTCATTTTCTACTTGTGGGCCAAATTCAGCCCGAGGTTACAGTCGGCCCGCTTGTGGCCCGTTAATATGTTGGGCCATTTTTATAGCGTCATCAAAATACGGCCGGTTAACGACGGCCCGTTATGGTCGGCCCATGAACGGACGATTTCAACTCTAGCCCATTAACGGCCATAATGTGGTCTGTTATTGGCCCATGTTTGGCCAACCGATCATACGGCCCATAGAAGACCCATTGATGATACGGACCATAGAAGGCCCATTGTGTCTAAGGCTCATATAAGGCCCATTGTTTCTACGCCACGTAGAAGGCCCATTGTTTCTATGGCCCTTAGAAGGCCCATTGTTTCTAAGGCCCATAGGAGACCCATGTTAACTACAGCCGATGGGCATCAAAGTTCGCCACCAGTGCAAATATAGGGAACACCCTACACTATAAAAAATGGCTTGTTGTTTTCTTCAGCCGGTGGCTGCACGTTAAGAACAAATTTTGTATCGCACCAAAACAAATCACAACTATGAAACAAAAGGAAGGTTGGCATAAAAGTTAACAGTCTGGCAGATAAATGCACCACTAGAAGTTCAGAAGCTCAGTTCATTTGACCTGACTGTTATGTTTTCATGCTGTATTGTCTGATGGAGCACCATAACCTTCTGTAACGCCCCGAGACCGATGTGCCAGTTGTCCTCCTGTTATTTGCCGTCGTTGCTTTGTCATTTGCTTGCGTGTCGCATCTTGCCATGTCATCATCCGCATTGCATCATCATGTTTTCGAGACTTGCATCCGTCCCGGTCTCTTTGTTCCCTCCGTTGCCCGTTCTGAGCCCAGCCACACTTGCACGCGCCCGCGGCATGTCCGAAATATTATTTTATAAGTGGCCGGGAAATGTTCTCGGAATGGGATGAAAGTTGGCATGTGGTGTTGTTTTGTTGTAGGTAGGCCGCCTGCCAAGTTTCATCGCATTCGGAGTCCATTTGGTGCCCCAACGGATAACTATAGCGGCATTATAGCCGCGCAAACGTCGGACGTTTTCGGTCTCCGGAAACAGTTGCCGGGCTGCACTCCTCTCCTCTCATCTCAGCCCAACCTCTCTTCACAGCCCACTAGCCACCTATCTAACCCCCTCCTCGCGTCCGGTGCCATCCGATCGAGATCGGAGGGTCCGAAACCCCTCCTAAACCCCCCTCAAACCCTAACCTTATCTATATATACACCCCCTTCCAAATTGGGCATCCCTAGCCCCTCCACCTACCTCTAGCCTCCTCCCTCGGATCAGCCGCCGCCGCCACCTCGAAATCCGTGCCGCCAGCCACATCCAACCACCTCCTCCTCGTTTCCCGGTGCCGTCCACCTCCTCAGCGCCACTTGGCGAGTCGCCAGTGGGCGCGCCGCCTCCAGCCGACGCCCGCAGCCACCCAGGCGCTGCCACGCGCCCCCCTGGCTTCCCCGCCGCCGAGGCCCGCCCGGCCCATGTCGGTCCGCGCCGGGCCCAGACGGGCCCGAACCCCGCCGCCGCCTGGCTCTCCCCGCTTCCCCGTTGCCCCGCTCGAACCGGATCGGGAGGAGCCCGATCCTGATCTCCTCGCGCCGCCCGACCTCACCAGCGCCTCCGCCCCGTTGCCCTCTACCCCGCCGCCTCGCCACTGCCGGCGAGCGCCGCGCCGGTGCCGCCGCTGTCCCGGTGAGCTCGTGCCTCCCCGTCGTCCTCTCCTTCTTGCTTCTCTCTCTCAGATCTCTCTCTCTCTGTAGAACACCGCCGCCACGCTCCAAGCTCCACCACCGGTGGCCCTGACCCATTCTGACGCCGGGAACGGGTCCCCGGCCTCGCCCTCCTCCGGATCCGCCAGCGCCCGGCCTCCCCGCCGTCCAGGGGCGCCTCGCCGGCCCTGCCAAAGCCGCCGCCTTGGTCCTCTGCTCGGGCGAGACGAGGACGCCGCCTTGGCCTCCCAGGCCCAGCGCCCTTCGCCAGCTGCGTGGGCCTCCCCACGGCCCATCTCCCTCGTCCCGCTGGCGGGCCTCCTTCCTTCCTGGCCCAAGGCCCACTGGGTGAGCAGCCCCCTCGAGCCCCTCTGCCCTGTGCACTGTTGGGCCAGCCAGTTTCGGCCCAACTCATGTTTTTTTTTTCGCGGAGCGATTTGCTCTTTAAACCAGTGCCCTGCATATTTACAGTTTGGACCCCGAGCTTCATTCATATAATAACTCACAAAACGTGCATCAGATTACAATAAATTATATATGAAACTTGCTCAGAATTTTGTGTAGTTTAATAATTTGCAACTTTCACCCATGTTTAAAATGTTTAAAATGATGTTTGATTAAACTTGCTCCTATGCCATGTTAAAATGATTTAATTCATAACTAATTAACCGTAACTCGGAATTTAATAAATTATATATGTAAATGGGGTAGAATTTTGCATAGTTTAACATGGTGCACTTCATTTGCATGTTTAATAACTCTAAAATTATGTTTAGGGCAGAACAGTACCAAATCTAAAATATGCATATGAGGAGTTTCCGGAATTGTTGTTTGTTGTTCCGGCCTCATTTAAACCGCGTGTGTAACCGTGATGGTCTCTTCTCGGCTGGGTCCGGGAAGTGAACACGGTTGTTGGAGTTATGCTTGTCGTAAGTAGTTTCAGGATCACTTCTTGATCATAGTTGCACGACCGTGCTTTTGCCTTCTCTTCTCGCTCTCTTTTGCGTATGTTAGCCACCATATATGCTAGTCGCTTGCTGCAGCTCCACCTCACTACCCTGTCCTACCTTTAAGCTTAAATAGTCTTGATCTCGCGGGTGTGACTTGCTGAGTCCTCGTGACTCACCAGATACTTCCAAAACCAGTTTGCAGGTGCCGATGAGTCCGTGCAGGTGACGCACCCGAGCTCAAGGAGGAGTTCGATGGAGATCTTGTCCTTTATGTGGTTTCGTTCTAGTCGATCAGTAGTGGAGCCCAGTTGGGGTCGATCTTGGTCCTTTGTCGCTTTTGGGGTTTCTTCTTTTATTTTGGCTCCGTAGTCGGGCCCTGATTGAAACTGTATGATGCAATGTTTTATTCATGTAATTGTGTGAAGTGGCGATTGTAAGCCAACTATGTATCTCTTTCCCTTATGTATTACATGGGTTGTGTGAAGATTACCTCACTTGCGACATTGCTTTCAATGCGGTTATGCCTCTAAGTCGTGCTTCGACACGTGGGAGATATAGCCGCATTGAGGGTGTTACACCTTCGCCTTCAGTTCTCCTATGCTCCTGAACAACATAGAAAATGTCTGACAGTATGGTTTCAAAACCATGCATATCTTGAAAACATTGAACAATGTCTCTCCTTGTTTCACAAAGGGTCTCCGTTAGGTAATGGACTTGTGTCTGGAGCGCAGATACAACATTGTTTTGAGCTTGCATATCTTGATCATGAGGAAGTTTGTACGAGATTGCCTTAACAACCAAGCCAGTATTACGCAGGAACATGCTTTTGGCACTGTTAGTGGACAGGTACTGACCCACTGCAGCAAGAGATGACATTGCAGTTACAGTTGCCTCGCCACCTTCAGAAGGTGGCGGTTCCACCAAAGTTGAGGTTTTACATTAGTAGTACCAGAACAGAAGATATTAAGGAGGCAGCAAAACCAAAAAATAGCTTTGGTCAATATACAGAACTTATTCTGGTGAACCCATGTAAAATAATAGTTGTACTTTATTGAGAAGCACATAATAAAACCAGTTTCCAAACATATGACCATGTACCATCACTAATCTATTTTTCTATTTCTTCACATTGTATTGAGGGATAAGGATAAAGAGACGAAGTTTATAATACGATAAGCATAGTATGACATCATTCATATCACAAAACAACTAAAAACATACAAACATGCAATTGTAACGTTGTGTGGGCAAGTCCAGCACAGAACTAAATTACAGGTCAAGATCAAAGGAACATCACTTCTCTCTTTTAAACCTTGTAAGGTGCAATGATACGCTAAGACAATTGTGTATAAAATTGAAAAGAGTAATAGACATTGGCTGCAAACCATGCAGTTCAAGGCACAAGTCAGAGTAAGTAGTAGTTAAAAGTCGTGATGATTAAGGACTTACAACAACGGCTTTGACTGGTGTAGTCATGCCCTTCTTCTTGCTGGTGTGACAGTCCTTGAAGATTTCCACAATATTTGGTTCAGGTAGTTTTTGGTCCTTGCGGGCTTTCCTCTGCATTTGGAACAAGTCAATATAGATCTGATAATATGGTACAACGAAAAGAGTGAAACAACAGATAATTACAAGAGCCTCGCAATGTGCAATATAGCTACGAGATCCTATCGTCTGTTGGAATTTCACTTTCGTACGGTTGGCCTTGCTCTTTGAACAGTTCACCTACAAGAAGATATGTTTGTGTGGCACATGCATAAAGAGGACTTCAACATGTGATCTAATCACATATATATATATATATATATATATATATATATATATATATATATATATATATATAATGTACCTGATACTTTGGATCGGACCAGTGTTTAACGAGGCCTCTCCAGTCTTCATCAGATGTATTTTCCACTGGAGATGTTTGGGCAAGTGCACTGTTAGCCTTGCCTTCAAAGTGAGTTTTCCTCAAGTTATATTGATATTGTCGCAGAGCAGACTTGAAAACATGGGTGCAAGCATGTCTGGTTTCATCATCTTGGGTATCCAACTTGAACCTCATATGTTGAAAATTATGGGAGTCTCATTATCAGCAACCTAGAAAGTATTGGACAAAGCAAGACGATATTACTAGTTTCCATACATAACCATACTTATAGATAAATGGTCGAGGAAGGTGTTGAAATGGGTTTCGTCTTTGTCATTCCTGTACTAAATCCATGTTGGGAGGATACGTACATGACACCTAACAGCAACCGCTGCCTCTGATACTAACTTGGCTGAATCTGTAGCGTCACGTGGCCTTTATAAACCTACCTCAAAACGGATCAACATTCTTCCTCCTCTAGATTTAGTTAACCTATCGAGCATTATCCCTGATGTTTGTTTCCTCTTACGCCTAGGTTCTAGTCCAACAACAAACATAGGAAGTGTTAGTGTACATCAAACTGTGAGACTACATATAAAGAAGCATGCAAATGTAACTTGACTCCAGCAACTACCTTCTTGCTGTTGAAGCTCACAAAGTTCATCTGATCTTGCCAACTCATCTTGTGTCAAGAGTGCTTTAGAAGTAGTGCCAGGTGGCAAGGGAGCTTGGGAACGTGCTGCTAGCTGAGTTGACTAATGAGTAAATCGTGCAGCTGGTGGTACTGTGGAAGGTGTTGCAACAACTAGGGTTGTCTCTCCTTGTTTGGTGGAAGCTATTTGTTTCTGTTTGGATTGTTTTGCAGCTCGTGTAGCACGGGATACCCTGTCGGTGCAATTTTCCGCTGGACTTTGACCTTCTATTGCACCATTAGTACTAGCAGAATCTGCAGGATTGTTCCGCTTCCCTTTCCCTGTCGTTCTGTCTTGCTTCCTCTTTCTCTGTGCCATGTTAAGTCAAGCCGACAAGAAAAACAAATAACAATTTAGTTCTTCAGAACAAATGTACTTTGATGTAAGAATATGGTGTGATAGACAGATATTGTATGTTCTAGAAACAGGAACACGTGTCTTACTCACATGTATAATGTGTAAAGTAAGCAGATGAAATTCAACAAAATTAGAAGCAATACAAGCTAGACATCATACATAACATGCAACAACATATAACAGTGCCAAGTTAGAGGGAGCACATGTGATGGTGCACTAGGGGAGACGTGCTCATCACCAACACAGCTACGTTGAGTGTCTATGCATGTGTTGTCTTGGAAATCATCTTGGGGGGGTGGAGGATTAGAATCTGTAGAGGCCCTCCATTTGGAAGGAGAACCTTTATCCGCTGCCTTGCTAACTTCATTTTGCTTTATTGATTTTGAATTGTCAAGTAAAACCGACAAGAAAAGCAATAAAATTCACTGTTCAGGACTCATTCGTGCATGATACTGACAATCACTACTTTGATGTAAGGCAAACCCATGATTCGAGGATGGAATAATACGAAAAACAAGACGGCATGGCATATTCACAATTGTTTGTGTAAACTAAGCAGAAACCATTTCACTAAATAAGAAACAATGCAAACTTGACACCACGTGAAACATGCAAACAATATGACTCTGCCAAGTTAAAAGTGTCCCATCATAAATGGCATTTCAACAAATTAGAAGCAGCGCATTCTATAAATCATATCAAAGATGCAACTAATATCACACTGCATATACTAAAGGTGTCTCGTCGGAAAGATACAGGCCTGTCGTGGGGCAACGAGGAAGAAGTGACTAGGTTGCAAATGTGCATCCAGTCCCTGGTGAACAAGCCAATCCGGCTTGTCAATATAGTCCAGGTCATGTTCGTTCGCCTGATCCTCCCGTGCCAAGAACGGGATTTTACTTTGTGGGAATTCGACCCGGCGCAGCACCAAACCCTCAGTAGGCTCTTCGACACGACGTATGAAGACGTCTGGAAGGTGCTGACAAAAGGCGCCGAGTCCCCCACATCCGCCTCCGAGGATCGCGGATACAGCTCACAGCGTAACGCTAGTGAGGTAAGCTATCTGTACCTTTGACAGGTTCGTTAAGCTCTTCTTCATAGATTAACTCTATGCGGGATCTAAACTCCCTTTACCTTTGATAGGCTTGGCAGGAGGTATCCGGACCAATTAACTGTCCGGCTCCTCTGCCCGAAGTCCCGGCCCCAGCTCTCTTGGTTAAGCTGATGGCTCCGGCACCTTACGTGGTGCCGGAGAGGAAGGCCAAGAAGAAGAAAACCACCGGGACTCGAAAAAGTTCCCGCAACATGGTGGTGTCGGACTCGTTATCTGACGAGTCCGCAACGCTCTCCTCTTGTGAAAACGAGGAGGAGGAACAAGGAAGCTCTCCCCCCCCCAGTGAGGGGAGCAAAGAGGAAGAAGGCCGCCCCAACAGGGGAGGCCGAGGGGTCGAGGAAAAGGAAAACCCCTCCGCCGGACTACTCCCACGACGCCGAAGAGGGCGGAGAGGAGTGGCTGGACCGAACCAAGTGTCCGGCGACATCATAAGTGTTTACATACCAGAGTGACTCATGATATTTTTTTAATGCGCGGCTTTCCCTAATATCGGACGTAATTTATGCAGCCCGCCCCGGGCCGGACTCGATGTTTCGTCGAGCGGCTCCCTGGATTCGTCGGACGTGAACTCTGTTCCGCCCGCGGTCTCCCCCTGTGGGGCGGATGATGCCGAAGTGGCGCCCCGCCAAGCTTTCGGGCAGGAGGAGATGGTCCTGGAGGAGCCACAAGGCAATCCTCCGGACCCCAGGAGTAAAGGGGATGAAACCCCCCAGGGCTCCATGTCCGGCTTTGTGCCGGACACCGCGCCGGACTCGATAGTCCCGGTCCGCGGTGGGCGAACTCCTTCCAAGAGGAGTAAGCCGTCTGAGCCGGCGGCCTCCGTCCAACCGGAGGCGCCGGACAATCTGCTGGAGGTGCTTAAGGGCGCCGCCATCGATGAGGAGCACCGTACTGTTATGAGTACGGTGATCCAAAAGATTCAGTCCGCCAAGAGCGGACTGAATGAAGCTTGTGCTAGCCTTCTAACAGGCTTCGAGGTAAGTAAAAATATGTCAAATTATTTACTGCATAGACAGTAGCCCCTGATGCTCTGTTCGGTATTCGGAAAGAAAAGCCGGATAGAGGATCTAGTAATTTTCACAGGAGTCTAACAAAAAAGGTCAAATATGCGTATGCAGGCTTCACTGCTGTCCACCGCCGCACTGACTGCGCAGGTGGATGTCCTTAAAAAGGACCTCGGGCGGACCGAGCAAGAGCTCGGCCTTGCCAAACGGCAGCTCGAGGAGAAGGAAGGTAAGAAATACCTAAAAAAAGAGAGAAAGAAAAAAAAAGGTGCCTATAGAGAGGCTTGATTGCAGAAAGAAATAACAGGATTGTACTGCTTATTGTAGGGGCCGCAACCGAGGTGGCAACCCTGAAGCAGGCGCTGGCAGAGGCCAAAAAGAAAATGGCCGAGGAGCGCGCCGAGCGAGAAAGGCTTGGGGTTCAGGTCGACGAGGTGCAGCAAGAGCTGCAAGATCTCATGACAAAACATGAGGGTTTGGAGCTTGAGTCAAAAACGCAAGCATCCGAGCTCGCGTCGGCCGTCGAGACCGCCAAGAGTGCCAAGGCCGAAGCCCAAAAGGCCCTCTAAGAGTTGGAGGAGGTGAAAAAGATAGCAACGGGTAAGGCATTCTCAATGCAAAGTAGGAATATAAAAGTAAACTACCTATTACTTACCCGAATCCGGAGTTCTCCAGGGGCGTTCGTCGATCTTCCCTGCAGCGTATCTGACGCTGCTGCGTTGTACCGAGCTGAAGAGGGCAGCTCGACGGAGAGTGTGTTCTGGTCTCAGTATTCTGAGGCCGGACACCCTATGCCCTTAAGCGATCAGCTGAAACAGCTGGTCGAGCTCCACAAGGCGGCCGAACAGGCCATGAAGGGCTTACTAGTTCGGCTGTGGCCTGGAGAGGCCCTGCCTGGGAGCTATTTCGGGCTGGTGTGGCGGCTGGTGAAGGCCTGTCCACGGCTTGAGGTCATCAAGTGCTCCGTCTGCATTGAAGGTGCCCGGAGGGCCCTTGCCCGTGTAAGGGTACACTGGGGTAAGCTGGGCGGAGAGAAGCTGGTGAAGGACGGGCCGCCGCACGGGAAGGAGCATCGCAAGCCCAAGAACTACTACAAGGAAGTTCTTTCCGGAGCCCGCCTTGTCGCGGATGAATGTACTAAAGATGTAATATTTGAGTGAACTCGCTCGTTTGTATCCTGTGCGCTGAAAACTTGTTCATATGCGCAAAGCAATGCTTATTTAATTTAAAATATTATTTTCTGTGCGGCCGTTTATCAAAAATTTGAGAGATGGCCAGTCGTCGGCTTCTGCCCCCATGCCACTAGTGCTGGGGTGTTCGGGATAAACCTAGGGCTCTTGTTCCCATAGTTGGGTCCTTCGAGGGAGGCGCTCAGCACAACGAACCAGGCAATCGGACTATAATGCTTGAACACTCTCACTGAGCCATAGAACGTTATAATTTTAAATTTCGGCGAAGCCCCTAGTTCGGAAGGCCGAATTCGGGGCGCTATCCACGCCTTTGGACGGACATAGCCAGCTCCTCGCTCAAAGCGGCATAAGCCTTTAAGGACTCGAAAAACCTCTCGAACAGCGACCGGTCTCACGCCTTATCATGACAGTCTGTTTTAGCTTTCTCCACTGAGGTGCTCAACCCACCTGATCTGGGGCACAATCGCAGTGGTTCTCCTAGTGCTACCTTAGCCGATAAAGCGGAACGTAAGTCACCAAAACATAGGAGCCGGGCAAACCCAACATGTGACCAAAATCATGACTCGGAGCCGATGCATATAGTGCTATAAGTTCGGGGTGCCGCACTTGTGAAAGTGTACGAACTTCTCACACCAGATAAAAGGGTAATGAAGCCCCTGGCGTGGTTTGCCGTACCATGGTGTACGGGTGCTATCATGTTATGTAATAAATATATATATATTCAGAAGAGGATAATGCAAAATATAGACAAAAAGCTATGCATTGTTTTATAAAGAGGCTATCTATCAAAGCCGAACGATACAAGTATTGCGATGAGCAAAAAAGATATTAGACTATTTAACATGTCCTGACAAGGCACAGGCCGCGGAATTTAGAAACAGATATATCGCTCGAAATAGAGACCACCTGAGAGTTCCGAAATGCGGCGTAGCTTTGTCTGCTTTCCTGGATCTTGCATCGTCTATGCGGCAACAACGTCGAACAGGTTATCCAGAGTATGGAGTCCTGAAAGTAAAAAAAGTAAAAAAGAAAAATCCGGCAGCCCCTAGTACGTTTGACGCCGTGTTGTAGGCATGCCGTTAATGTGCCCCTCCCCGTGTGCCCATGGAATTTTAAGGGCGTAATTGTGTACTCGAGGTACTTGCTCCGCTATGTTGCGATGGCTGGGGTCGGGGCCGTATTGCTACGCTTGCTCTGATCACGCCAGGTGGTCTTGTTGCAGGTTACTCCGGGCGCGCTTTGCATTGTCCGGTGTTTTAACGGCCGGACTGGAGAGTTGCCTTGAAAGGCTGCTTTGTATTTCTGCTGCGAGGGCCGCCGTGTGCTCCTCCGTACGTATGGAGCGTTCTGTGTTTCTGCTGACCGTAATTACTCCTCGAGGGCCTGGCATCTTGAGCTTGAGATATGCGTAGTGCGGCACCGCATTGAATTTAGCGAATGCGGTTCGTCCGAGCAGGGCGTGATAGCCACTGCGGAACGGCACTATATCAAAGATTAACTCTTCGCTTCGGAAGTTATCCGGAGATCCGAAGACCACATCAAGTGTTATCGAGCCTGTGCAATTGGCCTCTACACCTGGTATGACGCCTTTAAAGGTCGTCCTTGTGGGCTTGATCCTGGATGGATCGATGCCCATTTTTCGCACTGTATCCTGATAAACCAGGTTCAGGCTACTGCCGCCGTCCATGAGGACTCTTGTGAGATAAAATCCGTCCACGATTGGGTCGAGGACCAGTGCGGCAAAACCGCCGTGACGGATGCTAGTGGGGTGGTCCCTTCGATCGAAAGTGATCGGGCAGGAGGACCATGGGTTGAACTTTGGGGCGACTAGCTCCATCGCATATACGTCCCGTAGCGCACGCTTCCTCTCCCACTTGGGAATGTGGGTTGCGTATATCATGTTCACCGTCCGCACTTGTGGGGGAAACCCTTTCTGTCCATTGTTGTTCGGCGGCCTGGGCTCCTCGTCGTCGTCGTTGTTTAGCCCCTTGTCCTTGTATTCGGCTCTTAACTTGCCTGCCTGCTTGAACACCCAACAATCCCTGTTGGTGTGATTGGCTGGCCTTTCGGGGGTGCCATGAATCTGGCACGAGCGGTCGAGTATCCGGTCCAAACTGGACGGGCCCTGGGTATTCTTTTTAAATGGCTTTTTCCGCTGACCAGATTTATAGCCTCTGAATCCGGCATTAACTGTCGTATCCTCATTGCTGTCGCTGCTAACGCGGCGCTTTTGATTATTTCGACGTGACCTGCCACTTTTGTCCTTGGTATCCGAATTACCGGGCTTCTTCGATAAGTTGTTGCTGCGAGCTAGCCAGCTATCTTCGCCCGCGCAAAAGCGGGTCATGAGTGTCGTGAGGGCTGCCATGGTTTTCGGCTTTTCCTGTCCCAGGTGCCGGGCAAGCCACTCGTCGTGGATTTTATGTTTGAAGGCTGCTAGGGCCTCTGCGTCCGGACAATCGACTATCTGATTTTTCTTCGTTAGGAACCGTGTCCAGAATTGCCTGGCCGATTCTTCTGGCTGCTGAATTATGTGGCTTAGGTCGTCGGTGTCCGGTGGCCGCACATAGGTCCCCTGAAAGTTGTCGAGGAATGCGGCTTCCAGGTCCTCCCAAGAACAGATTGAGTCCGTCGGTAGGCTGTTAAGCCAGTGCCGGGCTGGTCCTTTAAGCTTAAGGGGTAGGTATTTGATGGCGTGTAGATCATCGCCATGTGCCATGTGGATGTGAAGGAGATAATCCTCAATCCATACTGTCGGATCTGTCGTACCATCGTACGACTCGATATTGACGGGTTTAAAACCCTCTGGGATTTTATGATCCATTACTTCGTCTGTGAAGCATAGTGGGTGTGCGGCGCCCCTGTACCGGGCTATGTCACGATGCAGCTCGGAAGAGCTGTGCCTGTTGTGTTCGGCCCGACCGGATTTATTGTGTCCGGAGTGAAGATCATCACGTGTCGTCGGGCGTCCGCGCGATCCATAGATCGATCTTGTTTTCTTTGCTTTATCCTCCAGTACGTCTCGCAGGTCTGGCTCGTTTTCCCGTGCCTTATTTGAACGGCACCGGGGCATGGCTTGCTTAAGGGTTTGACAGGCCTCTCTGTCGCGGCCACGGGGTGGCCGGTCTGCCATGTCATATGCTTCCCCCTCTGATTGGGGTAGCGGCCTGCGCTTAGGATAATTTTTGGAGGGGCGCCCGAGTTCATACTCTTCGGCCGCAAGGACTTCAGTCCATCTATCAGCTAGCAAATCTTGATCAGCTCTAAGCTGTTGCTGCTTTTTCTTTAGGCTGTTGGCCATGGCTAGAAGCCTGCGTTGAAAACGCTCTTGTTCGGCGGGGTCTGATGGTACGGCGAATTCTTCGTCGTCGAGGCTTGCCTCATCTTCGGAGGGAGGCATGTAGTTATCATCCTCAACCTCTTGTTCTGCCGCTCTCTCCTGAGGGCTGGCTTTTCCATCTTCCCGCGCCGAATCTTGCTGGTTCTGGTGTTCTTCGGCGCTGTTCGGGGTAGTATTATCTCCCGTGCCGGAATCACCGTTTCTGCTGTGGCGGGATTTAGAGCGGCGCCGTTGGCGCCGGCATTTTGGCGGTTTTTTCGAGTTGTCGTCTTCCGCTGTTCCATCGCCATCCGCATCCTTTGGAGCATCCACCATATATATGTCATATGACGAGGTGGCGGTCCAGCGCCCTACAGGTGTTGGTTCTTGTTCGTCTCCTCCTTCGTCGTCCATACCGTCGAAGTCTTCAGAGCCGAAGTCAAGCATGTCGGTTAAATCGTCGACAGTGGCTATTAAGTGGGTGGTGGGTGGGCTTTGAATTTCTTCGTTGTCCGAATCCCAACCTCGCAGACCATAGTCCGGCCTGGGCTCTCCTGATAAAGAGAGAGACTTGAGAGAATTCAGGATATCACCGAAAGGTGAGCACTGAAAGATGTCCACGGCGGTGAACTCCATTACAGGCGCCCAATCAGATTCGATCGGCGGGGGCACGGAAGGCTCGGAGTTCAGAGAAGAGTCCGGCTCCTTGGAGTCCTGGGCCGTGTGGAGTACGGGGCCGGCGTTCGGCTCGATCGCCTTTGAGATCGCAGCCCCCGAGGTGATGTCCAACCGTTCATCCTCGGAGAACGCAGCGGGCTCCGAGTCAAGGATCGGGGCTGGAGCGTGTGCGGCCTCCAGGGTACTATTCGGAGGCAGAGCTATATCATGCCCCTTGAAATAGCGCGGCGCGCTTGGCTGTGGCTCGAACCCATCGAAGATCAAGTCTCCGCGGATATCAGCTGTGTAGTTTAAGCTTCCAAACCTGACTTGATGGCCAGGGGCGTAGCTTTCGATCTGCTCCAAATGACCAAGCGAATTGGCCCGCAGAGCGAAGCCGCCGAAGACGAAGATTTGTCCAGGGAGGAAAGTCTCACCCTGGACCTCGTCATTGTTGATGACCAAAGGAGCCATCGGGCCTAGAAGCGACGACACACAGGAACTCTCAATGAAAGCACCAATGTCGGTGTCAAAACCGGCGGATCTCGGGTAGGGGGTCCCGAACTGTGCGTCAAGGTCGGATGGTAACAGGAGACAAGGGACACTTTATTTTACCCGGGTTCGGGCCCTCTCGGTGGAGGTAAAACCCTACTCCTGCTAGATTAATATTGATGATATGGGTAGTACAAGAGTGGATCTACCACGAGATCAAGGAGGCTAAACCCTAGAAGCTAGCCTATGGTATGATTGTGTATGATGATGGTTGTCCTACGGACTACAACCCTCCGGTTTATATAGACACCGGATAGGGTTAGGGTTACACAAAGTCGATTACAATGGTAGGAGATCTCGAATATCCGCATGCCTAGCTTGCCTTCCACGCCAAGAAAAGATCCTTCCGGACACGGGACGAAGTCTTCAATCTTGTATCTTCATAGTCCTGGAGTCTGGCTGAAGGTATAGTCCGGCTATCCGAACACCCCCTAATCCAGGACTCCCTCAACGCTGAATTCAAACTTGAAGTTGGCCTTTTGAATTTCCAGTTCTTGAGCTGCCAGGCGGCTCTTCAGGTCAGCAATCTCCGACTCAAATTGACTTATGGTGGCCTGCATTGATGCTGGGTTATGGTCAGAATCATTGTAAAATAACATTAAGTCCCAAGCACTTTACAAGCAAAGGTACTTGACACTTGGGGGCTAATGTATGCTGAAGAACTCTAAATTACTATGCCGGTTCATGAAAATTAAGTCCCAAGCACTTTGCAAGCAAAGATTCTTGGCACAGGGGGGCTAATGTGTATCGCAAGTTCAAAGTATCATGCTACAACCGGATTACATAGCTTCTTTCTAAAACCAGACAAGCAGTGCTAGGCAGTTTTCTAAAGTCTACAGCATATTTACTTATAAGCAATAGACTTGGGGGATGGTACAGTAAGTATGGTTAAGGAAAAGTAGCATAAGTCATACCTCAGATTTTTGCTGTATCTGCTTCACCATGTCAATTTCCAGGTCACGGCTGCTGTGTACTTGACTAATATAGCCAGAGATGATCTCCCCAATACTCAAGTGAGTATAGTCAGCAATGTCTAACTTGGCCTTTCGGCGCTCCAAAAGCTCCTCCTTGGCAGAGCACTTGGCAAGGACAGTGGGCTGACCCGGCTCAACAAACTGACTCTTGAGAATCTCAACTTCCAAATCAATCGTCTTGGCCGGGCTAGGAGTTTCCGGTTTATCAGAGCCACCGAGAGTTTCTTCAGCGGGCGGATCAGAGGTTGGTGCTGGAATGTCATAAACCGGTTCAGGCGGCGGCTGAGGAGTGCAAGTGTCAGGGGCAGTTGTGCCAAGCTCCGGTTCAGTCACAACAGGGTCTTGGGCCGGCTTATCTTTCTTCGCTTTCTTCCTGGGCTTCACTTGCATTCTGTGGACAAGGTAGAAGAATAAGTACAAAAGCATGAGTAAGGTAAAGCATAAGACAAACAAATTTACATTACCCGGGGGTGGTTTTGAAAGCCGGCATGTTGGATTGCATAGACTCGCCAAAGGAAGGAGAGGTATCCTGATAATTGGAGTCAGAGGAATTGAGAGGTTGACGAATTATACCCGCCAAAGGTAAAACAAAACGTAAATCGGAGATAACCTCATTCCGACGCTTCCTGATTACGTCAGGTAAGCCAGAGGAGAGCTCTACATCCTTGCTGGTTCGGGTCTGCCTCCGGCTTTCATATAGTTGTTGCTTCAAAAGAAATTGAGGATCTTGGTAAGCCAAAGGATGTGAAAATCTTACTTTCCGGGTCACTCCTCGAATTTTCTGCCGCGGCAAAGGCTCGGAGTCGGAAGAGATTATAGTTACCTCCTCGACGGCTTGGCTGTTTCCCGTGTCTTCCTGAAAAGAGTTAATGTTAATAAAGTAATAATAAAGGAATCAAGGTGGTTAAGAGTTACCTCTTCTTCGTCATCATCGGTATCATCCAGTTTCAACATATCTGAAGCACTTGGTTTCTTCTTCCTTGAGGTTCCTAGTTTGGCGGCTTTCCTTTCAGCTATCTTAGCTGCTCTGGCTTGTTTGGCAGCCTCATGGTCATACATGACCTTCCAGAAGTTATCATTGGCCTGTAAAAAATGATAAAGGGTTATGAGTAAAGGCAAGGTATAGCACAGTAAAGAGTATTTATTGAGGTTGATGACTCACTGCAGGGGCCGGGTTCTTCTTGCAGAAAGGAAGTAAGCCAAAGGCATTACTAGTCACCGTGCTCTCTTTCAACAAAGTCTGGGTCTAGCCTCCACAGCATCATCTGGTAAGTCGTCAGGACTATGACGCAGTGGGTCATCCTTCTCGCCTGAGAAGGTACACATTAAGCCGGGTAGGCGGCTTAACGGAATCACTCGCCAAGAAACCCAGACTCGGACCAGGTCTGTCGTGGAATTGTCACGGCAGATGTCCTCTTGCAAGGACTTAATCGTGGAGCCATCGCAACTAGGAAGCTTAAAGGGGTTTATCGGGACAAAAGACACACGAGGTTTATACTAGTTCAGCCCCTTGTGGTGAAGGAAGGCCTACGTCTAGTTGGGTTGGTATTGCTTGATGTTTCGATGACCAGGGAGCGAGATATGCTATGTACGGCTCTCGATGAGGTGTTTGCTGCCCTAAGCCGCTGGCGGGTCGTCCCCTTATATACACGGGTTGACGCCCTGCGGCCTACAGAGTCCCGGTCAGCTCATAAACAGTGTCCGGCTCGGCCACTAGTTACTTCTACCTTACAGTACAAGTTATGCCATCATGGCGGTTTATCTTTACGAGCTTCAAGTCGCCGGTGGGCCTTTAAGCCCTTTAATGAACCGCCATCTTCATGCCTTGGTCTTGGGCTTCTGATGAGCCTCTCTTTGTGTAACCCGGCCCCTCCTGGGCGGCTTACACAAATAGTTATATCTCCGACATTAGGCCCCAGATTGATTTGAGCCGGTTCATGTCAATCTTTGAAAACCTTATGGACTGGCCTTTAGTCTTCTGTCTTGTGCGAAAGTTTAACCCGCCGTGATGTCATCATCTGGATCCGGGTTTAAATAAATCGTGACGTCATCTTCAATAAAACCCATATTTTATTTTGTCATATGCTCAACGGATATCTGCCTTTACTGACCCTCCCGAAAATCGAGGCGTCGGGGCCGCTGGATAATGATGTCTTGGTCTCCTCGTTTCTCGCGTCGTCTCAGTCGGCTCCTCCTTATAAATAGATGCGACCTAGGTCTTTTTCATTTCCTCCGGTCATCTTCCTCCTCGCACTCCCTTCTCTACCGCTCGAGCTCTGCCGCCGCCACCGTCGGAACCCTCGTCTTCACCGACTCAGGCCGCTGCATCACCCTGTTTCTTGATCAGAAGACGACGGCAACCCTCCACAGCTCTTCCACATCGGTGAGTTCTCTTTCCCCCCTTTCTCAGATCTGCATTAGTATTGCCTTGAGTTCGTCGACGTTCATCGCCGCCTGGCGCAACCTCCATTAGTTCTTACCTCTAATACCTTGCTCAGATCATAAAAACAACATAGAACTGCTGCGGATGATGTTTTTGCTTATTCTGTATGAGAACAGATCTCATTTCCCTTATTTTGGAAGCCCTCCTCGAGTATATGAACTTCCCTATACTATTTTAGGTCTAGAAATTTTTCCTTTCCAGAACGTCGTTTGAACCAAAATAATGATTGCAACCTGCGAAACCTGTTTGTTCCACACTTAGCCAAAAAATGCATCTGTTGACTATGTTTCAGCCATAATAGTTCATATGACCGGTTTAAGATAATATCGGCTGTCAGCACTGCTTGCTTCTGGCGACTTAAGAAAATTTCAATTGTCTTTCATACTCGTAATGATTTAAACATCACCGCATGATTACCTATATGTCATTAGGCCCCTTCTTAAGCCGCCATTTTGAGCAACTCAATAGTACTTTCCTCCCGGTTATAGTTGAACCGGAAAAATTCTTTATCTTGTTGTAGGCTTCGATTTACTAGATGGCACCCAAAGCTCCCAAACCTCCAGTGACCTGCAATTGGGTCTCATATGTTGTCAGGGAAAGCAAATTGCCCAAATTTGTGAAGTCTGGCTATCTGCCCAAGAATGAGGTCATGTCTTATCGTGCTCATGACCCGTCCGAGGAGAAACCTCATCCCAAAGAAGGGGAGGTAGTAGTTTTTACAGATCATATGAGCCGGGGATTCGCTCCACCCGGTTCAAAATTCTTTAGAGACGTTTTGCACTTCTTTGACTTAAGACCTCAAGACATCGGGCCCAATTCTGTGTCAAATATCTGCAACTTCCAAGTTTTCTGTGAGGTCTACCTTGGAGAAGAGCCCAGCCTACTTTTGTTCAGGGAATTGTTCTATTTGAACCGGCAGAATGAGCGCCCCAACGGGCCCAGTCTGGAACTTGGTGGCATATCGATTCAAAGGCGGAGAGACTGCATGTTCCCTTATGCTGAATTGCCGAGTCATCCAAAGGACTGGAACCAGACATGGTTCTACTTCCAGGATACTTCTCCGGCTAGTGAAAACCCGCTGCCCGGCTTCCGTGCATTGCGCCTTGAATCTACTCACCCGCTGTCGGATAAGTTGACTGCTATTGAACGTCTGCCACTCACCCCAAGATCAAGAAGATTAAAGCTCTTTTGGGGAACGGCTTAGATGGCATTGACCTGGTCCGATTCTGGGTTGCTTGGAGAATAATTCCGTTAAGCCGCCGCCCCGGCTTAATGTGTAATTACTCAGGCGAGAAAGATGATCATCAACGTCATAGACCTGATAACTTACTCGATGACGTAGTGGAGGCTACCACTCAGTCTTTGTTAGAGGAGGGTATAGTAACCAGTAACGCCTTCGGTTTACTGGCCTTCTGCAAACAAAACCCGGCCCCTGCAGTAAGTTCCAGTTATTACCTTTTACTATGTTTATACTTTGCTTTTACTTACAACCTTTTATAATTTCTCTCAGGCAAATGACAGCTTATGGAAGGTTCATTATGACCATGAGGCAGCCAAACAAGCCAGGGCTGCTAAGAAAGCTGATAGAAAGGCTGCCAAGCCTACCACTTCCAAGAAAAAGAAAACAAGCGCCTCAGAGATGCTTCAACTTGATGACTCTGATGACAATGAAGAAGAGGTAACTTTTAAACTTCTCTAACTCTTTTATCATCATTTCACTGACATGATTTCTCTTTCAGGAAGATACGGGAAACAACCAACCCATCGAAGAAGAGGTAACTATAATCTCCTCCGACTCCGAGCCTCTGCCGCGTCAGAAAATTCAAAGAGTAACCCGAAAAGTAAGATTTTCACATCCTTTGGCTTACCAAGACCCTGACTTTCTTTTGAAGCAACATCAAATTGAAAGCCGGAGGCAGACCCGGACCAGCAAGGACGCATAGCTCTCCTCTAGCTTACCTGACGTGACCAGGAAGCGTCGGAACGAGGTTATTTCCGACTTACGCTCTGCTTCACCTTTGGCAGGTTTAATTCGTCAACCTCTCAATTCATCTGACTCCAATTATCAGGATACCTCTCCTTCCTCCGGCGATTCTATGCAGTCAAACATGCCGGCTTTTAAAACTGCTCCTGGGTAATGTTAATTTGTTTACCTCATGCTTTATCTTTACTCATATTTTGGCACTCACCTTTCTGCCTTGTCCACAGTGTGCAAGTGAAGCCCAGGAAGAAAACAAAGAGGGATAAGCCGGCCCAAGACCCTATAGTGACTGAGCCAGAGCTGGGCACAGCTGCCCCCGACTCTTCCACACATCAACCGCCACAAGAACGGACTCAAGATCTTCCGGCACCAACTTCTGACCCGCCTACTGAAGACATTCTTGATGATTCTGTTAACCCGGAAGCACGTAGCCCGGCCAAGACGATTGATCCAGAAGTGGAGATTCTCAAGACTCAGTTTGTTGAGCCGGCCCGGCCCACTGTTCTTGCCAAGTGCTCTGCTAAGGAGGAACTGCTAGAACGTTGTAGAGCCAAGATGGACATTACTGACTATACTCATTTGAGTATTGGAGAGATCGTCTCGGGCTATATCAATCAGGTGCATAGCAGTCGTGATTTGGAAGTTGACATGGTGAAGCAAATACAGCAAAAATCTGAGGTATGACTTATGCTTCCTTACTGTCAATCATACTTACTGTATCAGCCCCCAAGTCTATTGCTTATGAGTAAATATGTTGTAGAGTTAGGAAAAAATGTCTTTATCAGGTTTAAAGAGAAAATACTTAACCCGGTTGGTAGCCTGATACCTTGAACTTGCGATATGCATTAGCCCCCAAGTGCCAAGTATCTTGGCTTGCAAAGCGCTTGGGACTTTAGTCTGTATAAGCCGGCTTAGTAGTTTAGAATTCTTCAGCATACATTAGCCCCCAAGTGTCAAGTATCTTTGCTTGCAAAGTGCTTGAGACTTAACTTTATTTGTATCATAATCCTGACTATGACCTGGTACCAATGCAGACCAACATAAGTCAATTCGAGTCGGAGATTGCGGACCTGAAGAGCCGCCTGGCAGCCCAGGATCTTGAAATGCAAAAGGCCAACTCCAAGTTTGAATTCAGCGTCTCTGAACAAGAGAAGTTGAAGAAGAACTTTGAATCGGAGAAGAAAACCTGGGCTGACGAGAAGGCCGCTCTGGTGACTCGGGCCGAGACTGCCGAAGCATCCCTTGCAAAAGCAAACACCGAGTTGTCCGGCTTGAAGCGTCAGATATCTCGAATGGTCTCAGCAATCTTCGGTAAGTTACTTTATATGAACCTCAAATATTGCCATCCTTTCCTTTGATGACTAAGCTAATTATTGCCTCCGGCTTACCCTTTGTTTAATAACACAGGCCCCAGGAGTACAACCCTCAAGCAGGACATGGTGGTCAAACTGAAAGCAGTCTATACTCTGGTGGAGCAATTGTACACTGGGTCACAACGTGCTTTGGCCGGTGTGGCTTTATCAAACGATGTCCCCCATCTCCTGCAAGATGTTCTAAAACGGCTTGTCGTGCTGCCTCGGCGAGTCCAAGAACTTAGACGGGCATCTCCTAGAGCCGGAGCTATAGCTGCATTGAGCCGGGCCAAGACGTTGATTCCAGAGCTAGACCCGGCCGACCTCAGTCTTGGATACCCGAGTCTGAAGGAAGATGGAACCTTATTTGATGAGGCGGACTTCACCGCCTGTGTAAAACACATACGCCCTATGGCTACGCTCATTGGAAACGACCCTGATCTTACCAAGTACCAGCCGGGTTATGATAGCGAGAACCAGAGGATTCCCACACCTCATTATGATGATGTCAGCCTGATCCCTCCAATTCGTAAGCATACCTTTGCCCCTGAAGTCGATCCAACCGGTTTAATAGATGATGAAGCTGAGTTGAAGCCTTGATTGGCATTGACCGGACCTCATCGACCTTCCAGGACAGAGCAGCAGACGGAGAGGCGGAGAAGGATAACCCGTAGTCATCAAGCCAGCCACAGGAGTAAAGACATCTGGTGTCCTTATGTTTGAGCCTTTGTGAAAACAATGCTTCATTATTCAGACTCGAGGAGTCTTGTAATAGAGTAGCAAAACTCAGTTTTTGTTATGCCTTCGCGCATGCATATGGCGCGTGATACTTGCATACGCCGCCATTATTATGCACTCGCTGTTTAAATCTGTTATGTTTTCATAGAATCTTACTTGTATCGCCCTGCACATAAGACAAACAGAAATTCCTTGGCGACTTACCGCATTGGGGGTCATATAATGTTTTGATAACCCGGAGTGTACACCAAACAATCTTAGGAAAGACAAATTACGATTAGACTTAATAGACATAATCACAATGGCATGCCTATAATGCTTGCAGTTATCTCCCCGGCTTGTATGACCCAACCTCTGAGGGTAAATTTAACTCCTGAAAATTGATATATAAAGGTTCACCTGGTATTTAGTAACCCGGAGTAACCAATATTCACCCAGAGGGTTGTGATCCACTCTATGGTATTTTGAAGAGGATCTCAATATAACCAAATATTGATACTTATAAAATATGATGAATAATAAACAAATTTCAAACGCTTCTGATTCGAATACGATCAGTGAACCATTCCAAAGGGGTTAAGCTAAGATTTGGATGCGATCATATAGCCCCTAGTGGCTGTGGCGATGCCGATCAAGTGGGTATCGACAACTATGTTCTCTTTGGTTCGAATACGACCTATGTTTAAACAGGAAGCCCCCAAGTGACCACAAGAGTTGTTTAATGACGCTGATTCAAATACGATCCACGTCAGACACAAAGGGGTTAAGCTATGATTCCAATATGATCAAGAAGCCCCCAAGTGGGTTTGGCAGTATGCCGATCAAGTGGGTATCGACAGCTATGTTCTCTTTGGTTCGGATACGACCTATGTTTGAATAGGAAGCCCCCAAGTGATCATGGCTAGATTCAGATATGATCATAAGCCGGACCAAATGAAAGCCGGATTCAGATATGACCCGCTCCCTCTTGGTTATCTCCACCACTGACAAAGAAAACACATAAACCTTTTCTTGGGGTGGAAAAAAGGATAGAGGGCCTGCTTTATTGCTTTATGTAATATATACATTGTATAAATATATACACATTAGAGCCGGTGGCTCAAGTATAATAAGGCCGAAGATGAGCGATATTCCACGGCCGGCGGGTCTCCTCCTCCGACTTACGTGAGTCTTTGTGCTCTCGAACATCGATAAGGTAATATGACCCGTTGTTCAGATTCTTACTGACCACAAAAAGTCCTTCCCAAGGAGGGGATAGCTTGTGCATGTCAGATTGATCCTGGGTGAGTCGGAGCACTAAGTCGCCTTCTTGAAAGGTCCTGGACCTAACCCGGCGGTTGTGGTAGCGGCGCAGGTCTTGCTGATAAATCGCCGAGCGGGCTATTGCCAAGTCTCGCTCTTCATCCAACAAATCAAGTGCATCTTGACGAGCTTATTCGTTGTACGACTCAACATAAGCCGCCACACGGGGCGAGTCATGACGGATGTCACTTGCAGGACCGCCTCTGCTCCATACACCATAAAGAAAGGTGTGTAACCCACAGATCTGTTAGGTGTAGTATTGATGCTCCAAAGTACAGAAGGTAACTCCTCCACCCAACAACCCGGCGTCCGCTGCAAGGGGACCAGGAGCCGGGGCTTGATACCCTCAAGATCTCTTGATTAGCTCGTTCTTCTTGACCATTGGATTGAGGATGAGCCATAGCCGAAACGTCAAGTCGGATGTGCTCTCATTGACAGAACTCTTTCGTAGCTCCTTTGGAAAGGTTAGTGCCATTATCAGTTATGATGCTGTGTGGAAAACCAAAACTAAAAATCACCTTTTTCATGAACTAGACCATCGTGGCTGCATCACACTTACTGATTGGCTGCGCCTCAACCCACTTTGTAAACTTGTCAACCGCTACCAAGAGGTGCGTCTTTTTATCCTTAGACCTTTTGAAAGGCCCGACCATGTCAAGCCCCCAGACTGCAAACGGCCAAGTAATTGGAATCATCCTCAATTCTTGAGCCGGCACATGGGCTCGTCGTGAGAACTTCTGACATCCGTCACATTTACTGACCAGATCTTCTGCATCAGCATGAGCCGTCAGCCAATAAAACCCATGACGGAAAGCTTTGGCGACAAGAGATTTTGAGCCGGCATGATGACCACAATCGCCTTCATGGATCTCACGGAGTATCTCCTGACCCTCCGCAGGTGTCACGCATCGTTGAAACGCTCCCGTGACGCTGCAGTGATGTAACTCGCCATTAACAATTGTCATGGACTTGGACCGCCGGACGATTTGTCTTGCCAAGGTCTCATCTTCAGGCAACTCTCCCCGGGTTATATAAGCCAAATAAGGCATTGTCCAATCCGGGATAATGTGGAGAGCCGCTACTAGTTGTGCCTCCGGGTCTGGCACTGCCAGATCTTCTTCTGTAGGTAACTTGACAGAAGGATTATGCAAAACATCAAGAAAGGTGTTAGACGGTACCGGCTTACACTGAGATCCCAGCCGGCTTAAGGCATCAGCCGCCTCATTCTTCCTTCAATCAATATGTTCCACCACATAACCCTTGAAGTGCCCAGCTACAGCATCAACTTCACGACGATAAGCCGCCATAAGGGGATCTTTGGAGTCCCACTTGCCTGACACCTATTGAGCCACAAGGTCTGAGTCTCCTAAGCACCTTACCCGGCTCAAGTTCATCTCTTTGGCCATCCGGAGACCATGGAGTAGGGCCTCGTACTCAGTTGCATTGTTAGTGCAAGGAAACATAAGTCGGAGCACATAACAAAAAATTTCACCTGGAGGGGAAGTTAATACGACTCCAGCCCCCGAGCCTTCCAACTGTCTGGACCCATCAAAGTGAATAGTCCAATATGTGTTATCGGGCTTCTCCTCAGGTGCCTGTAGCTCTGTCCAGTCATTGATAAAATCCACCAAGACTTGAGACTTAATGGAAGTGCGTGGCATATACTTCAGACCATGAGGCCCAAGCTCAATAGCCCACTTGGCGACTCGTCCTGTGGCCTCTCTATTCTGGATAATGTCTCCCAAGGGGGCAGAACTCACCAGAGTGATTGGGTGACCTTGGAAGTATTGCTTCAGCTTCCGGCTTGCCATAAACACCCCGTACACAAGCTTCTGCCAATGAGGGTACCTCTGCTTCGACTCGATGAGTACCTCACTGACATAATAAACCAGCCCTTGTACCGGATGCTCCTTACCAGCCTCCTTGCGCTCCACCACAATTGCAACGCTGACGGCTCGTGAATTAGCAGCCACATATAATAGCAAAGGCTCTTTATCAATTAGAGCTGCAAGGACCGGCGGCTCAGACAACTGCCTCTTTAAATCCTCAAAAGCAGCATTAGCAGCATCACTCCAGACAAAGGTGTCTGCTTTCTTCATCATCTAATACAGCAGAAGGGCCGTCTCGCCCAACCAGCTTATGAACCGGCTTAAGGCAGCAACACGACCCGCCAGTCGCTGAACATCATTGATACACGCCGGTTTAGCCAAAGAAGTGATTGCCTTGATCTTCTCCGGATTAGCTTCGATGCCCTGTTTGAGACCAAGAATCCTAAAAGCTTGCCTGCAGGTACACCAAACACGCACTTCTCCGGGTTAAGCATCATCTTGTAAACCTGGAGGTTATCAAAGGTTTCTCTAAGATCAGATATCAAGGTTTCCGTCTCTCAGGACTTCTCCACTATATCATCCACATAAGCATGAACACTACGCCCAATCTGATTGTGGAGACAATTCTGTACACACCGCTGATAAGTCGCATGTGCACTCTTGAGCCCAAAAGGCATAGACACATAGCAGAAGGCTCCAAACAGAGTGATGAAAGACATCTTCTCCTGGTCCATAACTGCCATCTTAATCTGATGATAACCAGAGTAAGCATCCAAAAAACTCAAACGCGCACAACCCACCGTAGCATCAATAATTTGATCAATACGGGGGAGAGCGAAAGGATCAGCCGGACAAGCTTTATTTAAATCTGTGTAATCCATACACGTCCGCCAGGTGCCGTTTTTCTTAAGTACGAGCACCGGGTTAGCCAACCACTCCGGGTGAAAAACTTCAATAATGAACCCAGCCGCCAAGAGCCGGGCGACCTCCTCTCCGATAGCCTTTCGTCGTTCCTCATTGAATCGCCGCAGAAACTGCCTGAGCGGCTTATACTTTGGATCAATATTAAGAGTGTGCTCAACAAATCCTCTCGGTACACCCGGCATGTCAGAAGACTTCCATGCAAAGATGTCCTGGTTCTCACGAATGAACTCGATGAGCGCGCTTTCCTATTTAGAATCCAATTGGCACTGATGCTGAACTACTTAGTTGAATCGCCTGGAGTAAAATCAACAAGCTTTGTCTCTGCAGCCGACTTAAACTTCATGGCCAGGTCATGTTCCGTGGTTGGCTTTTTGAGGGAGGTCATATCCGCTGGGTCAACGTTATCTTGGTAAAATTTGAGCTCCTCTGCTGCATAGACAGACTTAGCATAAGCCGCGTCACCTTCTTCGCATTCTAGGGCCACCTTTCGACTACCGTGCACAATGATGGTACCCTTGTAACCCGGCATCTTGATCTGCAAGTAAACATAACACGACCGCGCCATAAACTTGGCATAAGTCGGCCGTCCAACAAAGCGTGATACGGGCTCTTGATTTTGACCACCTCAAAGGTTAACTTTTCAGCCCTGGAATCATGTTCGTCTCCAAAGGCCACCTCCAGCTCAAACTTACCGACGGGGTAAGCCGACTTACCAGGCAACACTCCATGGAACACGGTATCGGATGTCTTTAAATTCTTGTCAGTTAAGCCCATGCCCCGAAAGGTCTCGTAGTAGAGGATGTTGATGCTGCTACCTCCATCCATGAGTACCTTAGTGAATTTATAACCATCGACCTGCGGTGCCACCACCAGTGCCAGTTGACCTGGATTATCAACCCGGGGAGGGTGATCCTCCCTACTCCAGATAATGGGCTGTTCCGACCACCTTAAGTATCGAGGGACTGCCGGCTCAATAGAGTTCACAACCCTCTTATGAATTTTCTGATCACGTTTGCACAAACTAGTAGTGAACATGTGATACTGCCCACTATTTAGCTGCTTTGGATGGCTCTGGTAACCCGACTGCTGCTGTCCTCCTTGGCCGGACTGCTGTTGGTTATAACCTCCCTGGCTTCCATGAAAACCGGAACCTGAACCGCCGCCCGGGCCATGAAAGCCGCCGGCTCCTGAGCTGCCACCCAGGCCTTGATTGCCATCAAACGTATTAGAATTCTTGAAAGCCTTCATGATTGCGCAATCCTTCCATAAATGAGTCGCTGGTCGTTCCCGGGTGCCGTGTTTCGGGCAGGGCTCATTGAGTAGTTGTTCAAGAGATGGACCTGACCCACCAAACCGAGGGGGTGGCTTTCCTTTGTGCTTCTGATTGTTACCCTCTGCATTGGCCACAAATTCCGTGTTACCGTCCGCCTTACGCTTATTGCCTCCTTGATTCGTCGGGTTATGCTGCTAACCCTTTCCATTACTGTTCTTCTTTACCTTCCCTGTCTTTTCCTCATCAGACGCGGGATCCTTGGTACTATCAGAATCGGCATACTTGACTAAAGACGCCATCAGTGTCCCCATATCATTGCAATCACGCTTAAGGCGCCCCAGCTTCTGTCTCAGAGGCTCCAAGCGACAATTCTTCTCCAGCATGAGAACTGCTGAGCCGGCATCCATCTTGTCAGACGAATGTATTATATCTTTGACCCGGAGCACCCAATGAGTCATGGATTCACCTTCCTCCTGCTTACAATTTGTCAAGTCCACAATCGACATAGACTGCTTGCAAGTGTCTTTGAAGTTCTGGATGAAACGAGCCTTTAGTTGTGCCCGTGAACTAATGGAATTGGGTGGCAAGCCCTTTAACAAAGAACGGGCCGTTCCGTCCAATATCATGGTGAAGTATTTAGCCATCGCTGCGTCACTAACCTCTACCAGCTCCTTGGCCATCTCATAACTTTCGATCCACGCCCCAGGCTATAAATCAGCCGTATAATTCGGCACCTTTTGAGGTCCCTTAAAATCCTTGGGCAGACGTACATTACGTAGGGCCGGCACCAGACAAGGAACACCTTTGGTCCTAGTAGCAACACCCGCTTCAACGGAAGTCGTGGGGTAAGCCGGTAAGTCCTGTTGGGCTGCTAGCTGAGCCGCTAGCTGAGCTGCCCGCTCATCCTTCTGACGTATCCGATCCTGAACCGGGTTATACCCGCCAGGCTGGTTCCGGTGCTAAGCGTTGCTTGACAGGGCCTCTGACTCCATGTGTCTGCTGTAACTCGGGCTCTGGTTTTGACGAGGCGGAGCTAACCAGGGCAGAGGAGTTGAATGAATCCTATCTCGGCTGTAGGAGTAAGTCTCTTGCTGAGCCAAAGTTGTCTGGACAAGTTCTCTGATCCTCCGGCTCTGCACCACTGTCGGATCATCACCGTCCACTGGGAGAGCCGCCAAACGCGTTGATGCTGCGATTAAATTCTCCATGGGGTTGGAGAAGTGACCCGGTGGTATTGGTACGTAATGGGGCGGTGCCATATTGCCGTGAAGAGGCGCCGTCACCTGAGGCTGAACCGGGCCCCCCGCTCCGGATGTCATAAACTAATTTGCACCTGGCGAGTTACTTGGGCCAGCTCCGGGTGTAGGAAAGAGATTCCAAGGATCATAAGTCGGAGGTAAATGGGAATGAGTTTTCTGATGTCTCCTCCTCATTACCTCATTAGATGCGTTCAGACTCATCGTGAGCTGAAAAGCCTCTGCCTGAAGTTGTTGTGCCCGTACATCCAAAGCCGCCCGCTCTGTGGCCAATCTAGTATCTACAGCTGCTAAGGTTTCCTTGGCCTTGGCGATCTCCTCACGAACCTATGCCACCTCTGCCTCATGCTCAGATTGGTTCACAGGGATGACTGTAGAGGTTAACAGGGTCGTAAGTTTATCCATGAGATCCATCAGCACCTGAGCCGGTGAGCGCATAGGGCCTCCTGCCCTGGCTGCTCCTAACCCGGACGTTATCGCTGCTGAGGCCGTGGAATTTTGACCGGGTTGAGTACCAGCCATGAAGACTCCTGCCCAGTTTGGCGACTCTGAGGGGTCCGGAATAGTGCTGCCATCGGAACAGCCCCCGAGCACACCATCTTGAACTTGGTACAGCGAATCCGTTGAGCCGGCGGATGAATCACCGTCAGAGAGGACGGCAGGCTCACCATCACCTTCAGATCCTTCAGAAAGTTCAGCTTCGTGGATGCAACCCACGAAGGCACGCTTCACGACGGGTTGAGCTCGGGCGGGTCTCGCACGCTGAGCCATCTCGACGAGGACGGTGCAGTTGTCCGGCTCAGGGCCCGGCTCACCAATCCGGCCGATGAAGACGTGAATTCTGCCAAAGGGGACCCGGTACCCGTACTCAATTGAGCCGGCGTCGGGGTCCCAGCCTTCATCGTCAATGCAGATCTTGCCGCGACGACTCTTGGTCATCCGGCCGACTGCGTATCCCTTGAGCCCTTCGAAGCTGCCCTTCAAGAACTCAAATCCACCATGCGCTGGCCCCATGGTGGGCGCCAACTGTCGTGGAATTGTCACGGCAGATGTCCTCTTGCAAGGACTTAGTCGTGGAGCCATCGCAACTAGGAAGCTTAAAGGGGTTTATCGGGACAAAAGACACGCGAGGTTTATACTAGTTCAGCCCCTTGCGGTGAAGGAAGGCCTACGTCTAGTTGGGTTGGTATTCCTTGATGTTTCGATGACCAGGGAGCGAGATACGCTATGCTCGGTTCTCGATGAGTTGTTTTCTGCCCTAAGCCGCTGGCGGGTCGTCCCCTTATATACACGGGTTGACGTCTTGCGGCCTACAGAGTCCCTGCCGGCTCATAAACAGTGTCCAGCTCGGCGACTAGTTACTTCTACCTTACAGTACGAGTTATGCCATCATGGCGGTTTATCTTTACGGTCTTCAAGTCGCCGGTGGGCCTTTAAGCCCTTTAATGAACCGTCATATTCATGCCTTGGTCTTGGGCTTCTGATGAGCCTCTCTTTGCGTAACCCGGCCCCTCCTGGGCTGCTTACACAAATAGTTATATCCCCGACAAGGTCGATGCCATCTAATCCGTTCCCCAAAAGAGCTTTGATTTTCGTAATAGTGGGGGTGAGTGGCAGACGTTCAACAACAGTCAACTTGTCAGGCAGCGGGTGGTTGGATTCAAGGCGCAAAGCGCGGAAGCCGGGCAGCGGGTTTTCAGCAGGGCAGTAGAACCACGTCTGGTTCCAATCCTTTGGATGACTGGGCAGTTGAGCATAAGGGAAGAGGCAGTCTCTCCGCCGCTGAATCGAGATGCCACCAAGTTCTAGACGGGGCCCGTTGGCGCGTTCATTCTGCCAGTTTAAATAGAACAATTCTCTGAATAAAATAAAGATGGGTTCTTCTCCAAGATAAACCTCGTAGAAGACTTGGAAGTTGCAAATGTTTGAGATGGAATTGGGCCCAATGTCTTGAGGTCTTAGGTCAAAGAATTGCAAAACATCCCTGAAGAATTTTGAACCGGGTGGAGCAAATCCACGGCTCATATGATCAGTAAAAATAATCACCTCCCCTCTTTGGGGTGAGGTTTCTCCTCGGACGGGTCAGGAGCACGAGAAGACATGACCTCCTTCTTGGGCAGATAGCCAGACTTCACAAATTCAGACAAGGTGCTCTCCGTGACAATGGACTTGACCCAGTTACAGGTCATAGGAGCCTTGGGAACCTTAGGTGCCATTACGCAAGGGGAAGCCTATGATTAAATAAAGAGTTTCCGGTTCAACTTTAACCCGGAGGAGAACATTATTAATTTATTCAAGATGGCGTCTTAAGAAGGGGCCTAATGACATGTGGGTAACTATGCAGTAATATTTAAGCCGCTACAAGTATCAAAGGCATTTAAATTTTCTTAAGTCGCCGGAAGCAAGCAAGGTTGGCAAATCAGTGTCATTTACTTAAACCGGCTACATAGACTACCGTGGCTAAATAGATGGAACAGATGCAGTTTTTGACTAAGTATAGGACAAACAGGTTTCACAAGTTGTGACTATTATTTTGGATCAAATGATCGTTCTAAAAAGAAAATTTCTAGCCCTAGAACTAGCACAGATAAAGTTCATAGGCTTGAGTGAAGCTTCTGAGCAGCGAAACGGGACCTATTTGCATTTGGAAATGCGTGTGAAATAGCCACCATAGTAGTTCTATGTTATCTGAAGATCAAAAGAGGACATTGGAGGTGGAAACCATCAAGGGTTGGCTCAGACAGAGATGAACGCCGATGAACTCGAAGAAGCCTCGATGCAGATCTAAAACAGAGAGAAAAGGGAACTCACAGATGCAAACTGACTGCGGAGATCCGTCCTCGTGTTTCTGGTCGAGCTCACGTTGATGCAGCGGCCGGAGTTGGTGAAGACGAGAAGCTCGTCGGCGGCGGCGGCGGCGGAGCTCGAGCAACAGGGAAGCAGCGAGTGGAAGAAGACGACCAAGAAGGGGGAATGAAAAGGACCTAGGTCAGGCCTATTTACGGAAGGGTCGACTGAAACGGTGCGAGAAACAAGGAGACCGAACATCTTTATCCAGCAACCCTGACGCCTCAATTCTCGGGATGGTCAGTTAAGAAAAATATCCGTTGGAGAATATCACGGAGAAAGATATAAATTTAATTGAAGATGACGTCACGGTGGGTTAACACGGATCCAAAAGATGACGACACGATGGGTTATGGCTTTTGCGCTGACAGAAGACTGAAGGCTTGTTCTTTAAGGTATTTTATGATTGACATGAACCGGTTCAAATCAATCTGGGGCCTAATGTTGGGGATATAACTATTTGTGTAAGCCACCCAGGAGGGGCTGGGTTAGGAAAAGAAGGACTCACTAGAAGAAGCCCAAGACCTAGCATGAAGATGGCGGTTCTATAAAGGGTCTAAGGCCCACAGGCGGCTTAAGGCCCATAATGGTAAACCGCCATGTCGGTATGACTTGTAACATAAGGCAGGATTAATTAGTCACCGAGCCGGACATTGTCTATGAGCCGGCCGGGATTCTGTAGGCCGCAGGGCGTCAACCCATGTATATAAGGGCACGACCCGCGGCGGCTCAAGGCAAGAAAACAACTGATCGAGAGCCGGGCAAAGCGTATCTCGCTCCCTGGTCATCGAAACCTCAGCAATATCAACCCAACTAGACGTAGGCCTTACCTTCACCGTAAGGGGCCGAACTAGTATATACCCTCTCGTGTCCTTTGTCCCGATTAACCCCTTTAAGCTTCCTAGTTGTGATGTCTCCACGACTAAGTCCTTGCAAGAGGACATCTGCCGTGACAATTCCACGACAGTACGCGCATTCTAGACTGAGGCCCCGTGAATGTCGGTGTAGCGCTGAATGTTAGCTAATAGACGATGTTAATCTCACTGTTTGTCGAAGTAGTTTACAGTCAATATGCTTTGCTTAAGAAGCTTCCTTGCCCTGTTCTGCACTCAATCTGCTTAGCTGAGATGGCATGCCAAGGCTGATTACTTGCTAAAATATCCTGCCATATATTTATTGTGAAGTAGATTGCCATGGTCTAGTAGCCAATATGTTAGGTGAAATAGATCTACACCGTTTTATACTCGATCTTTGTTGATGCGATGGCCTTCGATAGTTCGACAGTTGTGTGCTCGTCCTCACTGACTACTGAAATAGCCTGCCATAATGTAGCACTCAAATCTGTTTGCTGAATTAGCTTTACATATATTTCATTACTTAGATCTGCTTGTCCAAATATCTTGCCATAGCTTTAGACAACGACCTAGGTATTTTCTTCTGGACTTCATAAAAAAGCATATATATTTTTCCTGTAATATCTAGTAGAAGAACTAATTTGTATGTCTAACAGATGGACACGACTTGGATAACTTCTGCTCGAAGATTCTCCGCTGCATATATCGAGGGGGTTGAAAACTTCATGGACTTTATCAGAGCTGAGTACGGTGGTCCGAAATTAGATGTGCTCTGCCCATGTAGCAGTTGTATGAATTCAGTTACAAGACCCCAGTCAACTGTGCAAAATCATCTACACTTGTATGGGATGTCGGTCACATATAGTAGGTGGGTTCATCATGGTGAAGCTGTGAATGTCAATGTTATTGACTATGTGGAAGCAGCACATCACCATCTTGATCTGCCTGATGCTCAGATGGAAGAGGAGGAGGAGGTGGTGGCAGAGCCAGTGAGTTTGACCAACATTGAAACAATGCTACGAAAATGCTCGTGCATTCCGCGAACTTTCACCTGCAGAAGAAAATGGTGGGCCTGCATGTTGGAACAATGCAACGTGGCTATCACCCCAGGATATAAGCTGTCAGTATTATCAGCTATGGCCACTTTTCTTCAGGTGAAGACATCTGAGCGGATGACCAACAAATCATTCGATGCGATGTTGGTTGCTTTCCGCAAAGCTTTCCCAGATGCATCTGAGCTGCCACACACCTACAGTAAAATGAAGAATTTCCTTCATGCAGTTGGAATTGGATATGATATGATCCATGTTTGTAAGAATAATTGTGTTCTGTTCCGGAAGGATTAGGCAAACTTAAGTGAATGCCCGAAATGCAAATCATCAAGATGGAAAGATGGCAATGCTGTGAAGAGGATTCCTCGTAATGTTCTGAGACATTTTCCAACTACACCAAGATTGCAGAGGTTATTACATGATGCTGAAACAAGATAGGATGTACTTTGGCATTCCAGGAACTAGGAGTACAGAGATTAGAATATAATGAGCCATCCATCACATGGTAGTAAGTGGAAATGCTTCAATCAGAAGCACGAAAAGTTTGCTACTGACCCGAGAAACATTAGACTTGGCTTAGCTTCAGATGTATATAACCCGTTTGGCCACCAGAGCGCCACATATAGCATGTGGCCAGTGCTTGTTATCCCTTACAACATGCCTCCAAATGTCTGCACCAAAGAATCAAACTACATGATGGCCTTGCTCATCCCAGGTCCAAAAAGTCCTGGAAAGGATTTTGATTTGTTCATGGAGCCTCTTGTGGAGGAACTTCAACAACTATGGAGGGGTGTTCTCACCCGAGACCTATATAGCAGCCCACCAGCTGATTTCTTTCTGCGTGCTATTATAATTTGGTGCATCCATGATTATCCGGCTTTGGGCACTATGTCAGGGCGAACGACACATGGTTTCAATGCATGTGTTCGATGTGACAGGAATCCGCTGTCATATGCAATACTGAGCAAGATTTGTTACATTGGTCACCGCCGTTTCCTTGCCAAGGACAAGCCGCATCCTAGAAAATACCAAAGACATCTATTCAATGCAAAGCATGAAAACCGTGATGCGCCAAAGAGGCTCACCGCCAATGAGTTGCAAGTGGAATTAGAGAAGGTCAGGCATATTACACCAGGAAACCATCCTAATAATGGTACCGGGAAAAGGAAGCATGGCAGGGCAGAGGAGAGATTATTGTTTACCCGTAGGTCCACTTTGTGGGACTTGGAGTATTGGAAAGTTTTGGATCTGCGGCATACTCTTGATGTGATGCACATCGAGAAAAATATATGTGACAACATTATCGGCACACTTCTTAATATTGAAGGCAAGACGAAAGATACCTTAAAATCTAGGATTAATTTGACACACCTGGGTATCAGACAGGATTTGCAGGTGCAGGATGAAGGTAAACCACGAGATATGGCACCAGCTGTGTACGTCTTGGACAAGGTAAAAAGAAAAGAATTCTGCGAGGTCCTGTCACGTGTGAGATTCCCACATGGATTTGCTTCCAACCCTGAAAGGAGAGTCAGTGCAGATGGAAACAAGGTACAAGGGTTGAAAACTCATGACTGCCACGTCCTACTTCAAAGGGTTTTACCCGTTATCCTTAGAGGATTGGGCCGCCCTGACTTATACAGAGCAGTTGCAGAGTTGGGACAATTCTTCAGGGAACTCTGCAGTAGAAATATCAGGATAGATGCTTTGGACAGTCTTAGAGACAAGATACCAACTATCCTATGTGACCTTGAGAAGATATATCCTCCAGCCTTCTTTGATGTGATGGTGCATTTGGCTGTTCATCTACCTGATGAGGCACTACTTAGAGGTCCAGTACAGTATGGCTGGATGTACCCTATTGAAAGGCGGTTAGGCACTTTCAAGGGCTATGTTAGGAACAGAGCTCGACCCGAGGGTTCCATTGCAGAGGCCTACATTTCTACATAAGCGTTGACATTCTGCTCAAAATACATTGAAACATCTGATTAGCTTAGCAAAGAGGTGGATGAAGACAATCCCGGGCTCAATGTTTTCGATTATTCTGTTTGAGTTACGAGGAAGAGTCGACAAGAGAACAAACCTAAAAATTTGGACAAAATGGTTTGGTATATCTTGAATAACTTTCCTAAGATACTACCTTATATCAAGTAAGTGCTAAGTACTGCAGCACATTCTTATATATTTAGATGTTTGACCCGATCACTATGTTGTGCAGCATCTACAAAAAGGAGTTACTACCGCAAAATCCAAGAAACATTGACAAACTGGTTATGGCGGGATGTGCGAAATGGTTTAAGAGCCATGTAAGCTTTTGAATTGCACTGTCAGTTGTTTTAATATATTGAGTACATAACATGATCAGCTTGTCTATTTTCTAACCATAGGTTAAGAAGATGCGGGAGGATGGGCAGGAAGTTGATGATACCCTTTACTCACTAGCAATGGGTCCTGATACTCGGGTAAGACATTATGAATCTTGCATTGTTGGAGATGTGTGCTACAACACCCTTGCACGAGACGAAGGCAGGAAGACACAAAACAGTGCCATCATGAGCACTGATACGTATGACAAAGAGACAACTGAAATGTATGCTAACATAACAGACATTGTTCAGTTGCAATATATCTCCAGTTTCGAGGATCATCGGTGTGTGGTTCTGTTGTGTTGTCGTTGGTATAACCTGTTTTCCAGGATCGCAAAACCCAGAGCTGATGATTATTTCAAATCCATCAATGTCAAGGCGGCGTACCAGACCAACGGCCCTTTTATTTTGGCAAATCAAGCAACACTGATAGTTTTCTTGGAAGACACATTTGCACGTAGCGTTGACTAGAGAGTATTGCAAAGGTTTGAGCAGAGGAATTCATTTAATGAAGTTGCACAACAAGATGATGCTTACACTGCTCCTGATGTACAAGATAACACAGATGTTCCTAATATCTTTGAGAACAATCACGTCAATGACGCCGACGAAAAGATTGCTTTTCTGTTGTGGACATACAAGAGTTGATCAAGAAGAAGCCAACGTTCGAGGACGTTGAGGACAAAGAAGAAGATGACACCGTGGGGAATTAAGATTCAGACTGATACACATGGCAAAGATGTTGACGTTGTTGCTGCGGATGATGATTGCATTGCTTTTGTCATATTTGCTTGTTAGAAGACATTTTTTATCTACTATGTGAAATTGTGTTTGCTATGACAACTGATACCTGATGAACATGTTGTTTAGTATTTTCCTGTGAGAAAATCACTTGTTATGTATGCTGATTTGTGTTTGGTGATTGTATGACGACTAAAACATGATGAGATTGTTGTTTAGTTGTACTCATATTTGCCTGTGAAACTTGAATTTGATGACATAGTTTGATGTTGGACTGCAATTTGCTCGACGTCTTCGAATGAGAACAAAGCTGACCTGACAGAGCCTCTGCTAATTTATTTATTTATTACCAAAAGGGCATCTGGTATTTATTTATTTATGAGAAAAAGGGGATACCCCCTGATTTCCGTTAATAGAAATCATTAGATGTTCACAACACTACGCCCAGCCTGCTACACATGTTCCATTCATTACTAATTTCTGCAAAGTGCTCATGTCATAGCCATTGAATACATCATGAGTGCTACATACACTAGAAATAAAGAGACAATCATCCTACAGAGCACATCGATTTTGCCCATTATCTTCACAAGCTCTTTCATCTCCTCATTGCTGTCAAGGCCGTTCAGTAGCTGTTGCTTGGCCATGATTAGAGGAACTGCATTTTTAACCTTCTGCTCTTCATCTTCCTCTTCTGCCGTTCCTTCAGTTACTTGTCCAACACCCCAACCTGCTGGTATTGGGATTCCTCGACTAACCAAATAATCAGCGTAGCTGCACTCCCCCACATCAGCAACTTCTCAGAAATACAAATCACACGAATCTTCCCTTTTTTGCACAAATCAAATTGGAAGATCGTCAACAAACTATTAAATAAATTAGCAACTGAAAGCAGCAGAACAACACTTAAACATATTATTACCCCATGATTCGGGCATTTGTAGAAGACTCGGCCAGGGTTGAGGATTGTGGTTGAGACGCGACGGATGACTCTGCGTGATTTGCAGCAGTGGCACCACACCAACGGCAGCGGGTTGCGATGAGCAACCGGCTGCGGTGCGCGTGTCGGCGGGGGTGTTATGAGACCCACAGGCGATGGTACGGGTGGCGACTTGGCGCATATTTGGTTGTTGCCTGCTAAAGAGCAGGTGGACGAGCAGCCATCAGACATGGTTGCTGCAGCCAGAGCTTCTGATGCTAGGCATAGTAAGTAGAGAAGAGGAGAAGCGAACGTTGGATATGTCAGTTTCATTACTTGTAGAGTAGCATAGCACCATATATAGTCATAGTCTAGGTTTGGATTCGAACCAACTACAGGAGCACGTCTCTCTTTTTTCTAAAACTCAGCAACGTCTCTTTACTGGTACACTAGCTTGTTCTGTACGCCTTCTCAAGTCTTTGATTCCTCCACCTAACATCTGGGACCCACCGGAAGGGCCTCTGTATTTACCGAAAAAAACATGCCCCCTCCCCCCCCCTGCTGACAGGTTAGACCCACCAGCTATCTTCGCATGCAAGGAAGTGCCTGCTTATTACGCACAAAAAAATAATACTCCCCCTGCCAGCTGGAACCCAACATCGTGGGAGGCTGACTTGTGGGCCTACCAAGTTGACGGGGACGGAGGGCTTTTTCAACTTAGTCAATATGAACGATTCTAGCTCCAGTTACTGTATGATGTTCATCCAACGGCAGTAGTGCCTCTTCAACCTCTGGTCTTCTTGCTCCAGCCGCCCAAACCAGCGCCGGTCGTGCCGCGTGCTCCTACCTCCCGTGGCCGGCTATGATGCCACGGAGGCCACACCACCCCCTACTACTCTCACCGCTGGCCAGGGCATCCCTCTACTCACCCACACCCCCTGTTATTCTGCGGCAGCGGCAGCCTCACACTGCAGCCCTCGTACTCCTCTCCGCGTGGGCATAAACTGCCGCGTCTTCCCCGGCTCCGTGTCATCCCCTTCCTAGGCCTCGCCATCATCCACCGCCTTGGTGTTCTCGACGCGGCATGGTCAATGTGGTCAGCGACCGACTTCCATCGGAAGAGTACTGTACGTGGAGAGGCTGAAAGCTGGG
This sequence comes from Aegilops umbellulata, assembly GCA_032464435.1. Lineage (NCBI taxonomy): Eukaryota > Viridiplantae > Streptophyta > Magnoliopsida > Poales > Poaceae > Aegilops > Aegilops umbellulata. The sequence goes on from CP136059.1 coordinate 7,474,896, forward strand.
TCCACGACCGCAGCTGGGTCCACGACCACAGCCCAGTTTTTGCGATTTGCCAACTAAGTCACTTTGTCAGGCCTGTTGGGCTACAAATCTTTCAAGACGAGGAGAGCTTCATTCGGCTGGCCGAGAAAATGGCCTATCAGTAATGACAAATGGGCTGTACATTTTTAAAACACATCAAACCGGCAATTAGTTTCAAATTTCTTTTTTTTCATTTCGAGATTTTAAATTGCATTGATTTTTATGCGTGGACAATTTGTTGGGTTTTATATTGATATACATTTATTTTTTAAATCAGTTTGAATGTGACTCGAAATTTCGGGATTAAAAACAGTTTGGACCGCAGCGAAATATGCAAAATTTCGTATAATTTTTTAACTGTGGCCACAATATGAGCTGTAATGCTAAAAAAAGAATATGGGCTCCAAAAAAACCTTAAGAATTAGCAAATGGGCTGTAAATTATTAGAAATAATGGCAGATGGGTTGTATGATGTTGTCCACAGATTTTAGGCTTTCCTAAAAAAAGGTTGACGCACAAGAAGTGACTGTTGGATGTCCATCCAACGGCCGTCGTGCTTCTTCAATCTCAAACAAGCGCCGGCGGTACTGCCTGCTATCTCCTCCCCGCGGCCGGTTGTGCTGCCGCGCGGGCCTCACCGCCCCACCGTACTCCTATCGCTGGCCTAGCCATCCCTCTACTCACCCACACCTGTTGTTATTCTCCGGCGACGGTAGACGAACCAGTAAACCCTCGTACAGTTGTACTCCCCTCCTCGTGGGAAACAACTGCCGAGTCTTCCCTGCCTCAGTTTCATTCCCTTCCTAGGCCTCGCCGTCGTCCACCGCCTGGTCAACGTGGTCAACGACCGACATGAATCTGAAGTGGATTGTACGTGGAGAGGCTGACAGCTGGGTCCACGACGGCACGCAAGGAAATGCCTCCTTATTATGCGCGAAATAATGATTCCTCCACCTGACATCTAGGACCACCGAGTGGGCCTCTGTATTTCGCAAAAAAAGACGTTACCGCCACTGACAGCTTGGAAACGCCAGCTATATCCTCGCACGCCAGGAAGGGCCTCCTTATTACACACACAAAAATGAACACCCCCTGCTAGCTGGGACCCAATCTAGTGGCAGGCTGACTTGTGGGCCTACTATGTTGATGGGGATGGAGGGCTTTGTCAACTTAGTCAATATGCACGATTCTAGCTCTAGTGACCATAAGATGTCCATCCAACGGCCATAGTGCTTCTTCAACCTCTGGTCTTCTTGCTCCAGCCGCCTAAACCAGCGCCGGTCGTGCCTCGTGCTCCTGCCTCCCGTGGCCGGCTGCAATGCGGCGGGGGGCTCACCGCCCCTACTACTCCGACCGCTGGCCAGGCCATCCCTCTACTCACCCACACCCTCTGTTATTCTGTGGCGATGGCAGCCTCACACCGCAGAGAACAAGTGAATCCTCATACTCCTCTACGAGTGGGCATCCACTGCCGCGTCTTCCCCGGCTCCGCGTCGTCCCATTCCTAGGCCTCGCCGTCGTCCACCGCCCTAGTGCTCTCAGCGCGGCGTGGTCAATGTGGTCAAGGAACGACTTCCATCGGAAGAGTACTGTACGTGGAGAGGCTGACAGATGGGTCCATGGCAGCCGCAAGGAAGTGCCTCCTTATTACGCGGAAAATAATTATTCCTCCACCAAACAAAAGGGACCCGCCGGACGGGACACCGTATTTGGCAAAAAAAGTTTCCCCCCTGACTGCTAGGACCCACCGGACAGACCACCGTATTTCACGAAAAAAACGTCCCCCTGCTGTCAGCTCGGACCCACCGGAAGTGCCTCCTTATTACGCATAAAAAAATGAATACTCCCCCTGCTAGTTGGGACCCACCTTGGTGGGTGGCTGACTTGTGGGCCTACTAAGTTGACGGGGACGGAGTGCTTTGTCAACTTAGTCAATATGAACGATTCTAGCCCAGTGACCGTACGATGTCCATCAAACGGCCGTAGTGCTTCTTCAACCTCTGGTCTTCTTGCTCTAGCCGCCCAAAGCAGCGCCGATCCTGCCACATGCACCTGCCTCCCGTGGCCGGCTGTGCTGCCGCGGAGGCCTCACCGCCCCCTACTATTCCCACCGCAAGCCAGGCCCTGCGACGGCAGCCTCACACCGCAGCCGAACTAGTGAACCCCCGTACTCCTCTCTGCGCGGGCTTCCACTGCCGCATCTTCCCCGGCTCCGTGTCGACCCCTTCCTAGGCCTCGCCGTCATCCACCGCCCTGGTTCTCTCGACGCGGTGTGGTCAACGTGGTCAAGGAATGACTTCCATCAGAAGAGTACAGTATGTGGAGAGGATGACAGCTGGGTCCACGGCCGCAGCAAGGAAGTGCCTCCTTATTATGCGCAAATAATTATTCCTCCACCTGATAGCGGGAACACATCGGACGGGCCACCGTATTTTGTTAAAAAATGTTTCTCCCTGAATGCTGGGACCCACCAGCTACATGTTCGCACGCAAGGAAGTGCGTCCGGGCAAAAAAATGATTCGCCCCCGTGACTGCTGGGACCCACCAGCTACATCTTCGCACGCAAGGAAGTGCCTGACAGTCGGGACCCACCTGGTCGAGGCGTACGTAGCATTGTCATTCTGGTCGTGAACGTGTACGTACATACTGGTCAATGTAGAGGTGCACATGTGTCGTAGCAGAGGCACACACGTAGCATGTACATGTACATACCGCGGCCAGGGTGCAAGAAAGTAAATACGGCCACGTACGTACATATGGGCGGGGGTCTCGAACGCCTACTCGTGTGTACGTACGGCCATGGCTCGTGTACATGGCTGGGTCGGAACGGAGAAACAACATCGTCGTCGTGTTCATGGGGAGCCAACCGTCTAGGTCGGAACGACATGCGTCGTCGTGTTCATCGGGAGGGCTTGGACGGAACAGCCGATGGAAACGAGGCCTGGCGTACCGCAGAACGGAGGAAACGGCCTTGTGTTCGACCGGCCACGTTCGAAATGGGACCCTGTTCATCGGGAGGGGTCTGGCGTACCGCAAAACAGAGGAAACGGACCTCCTACGGTCGAAACGGGGGTCCTGTTGATCAGGAGGGGTGTGGCATACCGCAAAACGGAGGAAACAGACTTGTGTTGGAGCACTACGGTCGAAACAGGGGTCCTGTTCATCGGGAGTGGTGTGGCGTACCGCAAAACGGGACTCCACAGGATACTATTCATCTCCACCGTCGACCCCCTCCAGCCTCCATGGGCTACTGTTCATCCACTGTCGACCTCCTCCAGCCTCCACCTTCGACTGTTCATCCACGGGCTCTTGTTCATCCATCCTCCACCGCGCTACTCCACCGGCTACTGTTCAACCAGCCCTCTCCACGGGCTCCTGTTCAACCACCTCTCCACGAGCTACTATTCATCCAGCCCTCCACCATCTACTGTTCATCTTGCCCTCCACGGGGTGGTCCTGTTCATCCAGCCCTCCACGGGGTCTTGTTCATCCAGCCCCAACCGGCTCGATCGATCGGGGTCCTGTTAATCCAGAGGCAGCACCACGGGGTCCTGCTCATCCACTCCCACTGGGAACTGTTCATCCAAACCCCCCCCCCCCCAGCAATGCTCACTGTTCATCTAGAGGCAGCATCGATCGGCTTTAGTTAGCAGCAGTAGCAAAGGAATCGCTCGATCGGGTTCAGTTAACAGCCATCGATTGATCGCTCGGGTTCAATAATGCGTAGCCTGCAGTGCAATGGCTCGGGTTCAGTTAGAGCCCAACGCCTCGCTCGGGTTTAGTTAGAGCTCAACGCCTCGCACCCACGCGCATGCGTGTACGAGAGAAACGCGCATCGCTCAGCCCCGACCACCCACCGTAACCGGGAACACCCCGATATTTTCCTCGCCCTCGCTTCTACCATGGTTTTTTCCGTCATGGATGGTCCAAAGAATGTCATGCAGCTGCGTGTCCAGCCCGCTCAGGACGAAAAGCCCATTTTCTATCATGATTTTTTGTCATAGAAGTAGGACCCCACCACATCTATGATGATACCGGGTTTTGTCACAGTTATCGTCATAGAAGTGTCATAAGTATGACAGGAAAAAAATTCGTTCGGCCCAAAATGTCACAGATGTGTCTTTTTTATAGTGTCTTGGTTGTTCCCGACTAGGAGGCGGAGAGCTACAGCCAGCTCCTCGTCAGACAGGGCACCTGGACCCAGGCGAAGCTTGTCTTCTTCACCCCCAAGCATCCACAAGGGGCACGAGCGTGCCGGAAGCGGAGCCACCCGTAGCATCAGGAACTCCCTTAGGAGCGTGGCTCCCGTCAGCTTTGTCGCCTCCGCGTTGCCCGGCTTTAGGTCAGCGTTCATATTCTCTAGCACCGACGTTGCCCGGTCATCAGTGAGCTTTGCGCAGGACCACCTGTTGTTAGACTGAGGCATCTCCGTCGGCAACCTCAAGCGTGGGTGGACGCACTTGGCATCAATCATGAGACACTTGCTCCTAAAGCTGTCTGCCTTCTTCCCAGCCTTCGAGATCGTGTTGCCTTGCCGACGCGATGAAATTGGCGCACGCGAAGGTGCGGCCATCATTGATGCGAAGGAAGAAGTAGCGCAGTAGAGACACAGATGGCATCACGCCGACATACGCTTCGTAGTAGAAGGCGAAGATCGACAGAAGGAGAATAGAGTTGGGATGAAGATGCAGCGCCTGCAGCCCGTAATGGCCAAGAACCCCATAGAAGAAGTTGGAGAAGGGGGGAACCAGCCCCGCGACGATGCTGCTCATGAAGATGGGGTATAAGGTGCTATTCAGGGCCTCCAGGTCGGCGGAGCTAGCCCGGAGCTCGGTCTTCGCCCTCTCGTTGCTCTCCTCCACCGTCAGCAAGCGCGTGGCAGCGAGGTTCTTCTCCGAGACGTTGGTCACGTACAGAGCCGGTTCATACCAAGCCGGCAACGAAGCGGCCTTGATCTTCCGAGGCACCATTGGTCGCTGATTCGGAAGGGGAAGGGAGCAGATCTGGAGATTTCGGAAGCGAAGGGCGAGATAGGGGATCTAGAACAAGGCGAAAGGAAGCAATGAAGGCAAGCGTAGCCCACACCCGCCTTTTGTCAGTCGTGTAGTTGCCGAGGCAGCGTGGGAAGCGAAGACGCCCACGTCCAATCAATCGCCGCGTGTCGAGCAGGGCCACATGCTGTTGGGACCCGCGGTGCTCCGCACTTGCCCTTTGGCTTCGCCTCGAAGCCAAGTCCGAGCGTGCCTTGGGCCCGGTTGCTACTATCGGCATTCTGGGAATGGGGGTCCCCAGATTTGCCTACCTGCAGCCCACAGCATGGCTTCGCAAGCGGGCCCGTACGGCCCATCTTCACTAGCAAGCCATCAATACCCTCACGAGGCGGACGACACAATACCTCCTCAGGGGCGGCCTCACCAGGCTGGCTCGCGAGGGGCGGAGAGATCATGGAAGGCCGAACCTCGCAAGGTTCCTACGACGTCAGCCATGACGACCAAGGCCAGGCGGGCGCCAGCACGCACAATGTCCTCGTTTCCTCTTTGGTGCTAAGGAGGCAAGCGTAGGCGAAGAGTACCGAGGTATCAGGAAAAGCTTTCCATATTGGTGCAAAGAGACCAAGACCAACAGGAAGTCAGGACGGAGGTCTCCGTGGAGCCCAACACGGCGTCACCACCAGAGCCTTTGGCAGGCGAAGACTACTTTTCTCAGGATAGCTTGTACTAGTTGTCCCCTTTCAAATTGGTCGTTGTTGGCTACCTTCCCGCTCAATATTTGGGGAGAGGACCAGGGCCTCTATAAATAGGACTAGCCACCACCCAAAGGGGGCAACTCAGCTAGAACTGATCAGGATCTCATCTTGAGCCATCCTCACCCAAACACATTCACCGAGCACAAGAACACCTCTCCTCAGGAGGCTGTTCTTCCCCTTGTACTGTTCATCACCAACCCAAGAGGCAATCCACCACCACCACACTGGAGTAGGGTATTACACCACAATGGTGGCCCGAACCAGTATAAACCTTGTGTCTCTTGTGTTGTGAGTTTGTCTAGCTAGCCTTTTAAGATCGCGGTGAGGCTGAGGGTGTGATTTGGTAGGGGAAATCTTCGTGCGCACCCCAGTGTTCGAACCTCAAGGGTTTTGCCGAAGCCCGAAATCCGACAAACGCGAAAGGAATTCGTACAAAATAGTACGTACCACATGGGGTGATGAATCTTCATCTTCCTTCATCATGAAGATCTGGTGGTATCCCTAATAGGCGTCGAGGAACAATAGCAGGTCGCATCCGGTAGTGGAGTCCACAATCTGATCGATGCGTGGCACAGGGAAAGGATCCTTTGGACAGGCTTTATTGATATCTATGTAGTCAATACACAACCTCCATTTCCCATTTTCCTTACGCACCACCACTAGATTAGCCAAACACGTGGGGTGGAGCACTCTAACCAGGACTGCCGCCTCCAACTTCCTGATCTCTTCGATGATGAACTCTTGTCGCTCCAAAGCTTGCTTCCTGACCTTCTTCTTGATGGGCCGCGCATGAGGACAGACAGCAAGATGGTGCTCAATCACCTCCCTGGGAACGCCGGGCACCACTTGGAGGCGCTCGGGCACCACGTGGAGGCACTCGGGGGCTCTCTTCTAGAGGGCCTCAGACCTTGCCAACATCACGAGGGAGGCGCACGGGCCTATCTTGTTGACTATCTTTGCCGCAGCGACCTCCTTGGCCGTCGTGCTTCTTGCCGGACCCCTAAGCACCATCCTCACCCTTCTCCTTGTCTCGCCTTTCATATTCGGCCTTCTGCTTTTCTGCAAGCAGCTCAACCTGTCGGCAATTCTGGAGGTCATGACCCTTCGTGCGGTGGACTTGCAGTACTACTTGTCGGAGCCCCCCGGCTTGTCGGCGGCCTCCAAGGCCCAGCAGGCGGCGCACCCGGTATCCTCCTTGCCGGGGTTGTCAGCCTTGGCCTTCTTGGCGGTGCCGGGGTCACCGGATCCTTCAATGACAAGCACAGTCTTTCCTTTTCGCTTCCTGTTGCGGCGCCGGCCCTTCTTTGTCGGGGTGGCGGTGTCTTCGTCAGTGGAGTCGGTTTCCACATCGGCGTCCTCGCTAGGATACTTCCTTCCTTCCTCAGCCAAGCACATCTATCAGCCAGGACATAAAGTTCGGCTACATCCTTGACCTTGTTCATCGCCAGCTCTTCATGTATCTTGCGGTTGCATATGTTCTGATGGAACGCACTGATGACAGCGGCGGGATGAACATCTAGGATGGTGTATTGCACACGGCTGAATCTTTGTATATACTTACGCAGGGACTCACCATCCTTCTGGCGGATGACATGCAAGTCACTTGCCTGGCCAGGAGCTTGGTGGCCTCCGGTGAAGGAACCAACAAACTCGTGGAATAGATCCGACCAGGAAGAGATGGAATTTATTGGCAGGTACATCAACCACAACATAACGTTGTGCATAAGTGCCAAAGGAAAGTACTTGGCGAGCACCTTGTCGTCGCGAGCCCCGGCGGATTGAATCGCGATGGTGTAGATGCTGAGGGACTCTGACGGGTGAGTATTGCCGTTGTACTTTTCCCCAACATCAGACTTGAATGTGTGGTGGGAGGGCCACTGGAACCGCTGCAGCTCTCAGGTAAAGGCTGGACAACCCACCTCGTAAGGTAGGTCGCTGGAGCCCCCCGGTGTTGGGTGGCCCATAGTAGTCCCCGCACGCTAATCCGACTGCTGGAGCGTCTCCCGTCGTCGTTCGATGGTGGTTCGACCGTCTTCCTGGGCCCGCTCTCGAAGGATCTGGCGTTGGTCGCGGCAGGCTCGCGGGTCGGATGATGCCGTGGAATCGTCGTCGCGTGCGTCGGCCCGATGAGCCAGCGGCTGCTGTCACGGCTATGGGGAAGGAGAGTGCACCATGGTCGCGGTATCCCGGCTCTCCCACCGCCAGCGCGTTTTGGCTCAATAGAACACCAGCACGAGGGGCCCGCCGGGAGTGTCTCATCTTTGTTGGCGAAGCTGACAAGGCTTTAGATGGTGGCCCTCCATCCGTCAAGCTTCTCCGCAGCAGGGGGAACTCGAGGAGCAGTTGCACGCGCGCAAGAACTTCTGCTGGCGTGGGTGATGGCGAGAGTTGCATAGACCGTGAAGCGCTCCGACTTCTAAACAGGTTAGAAGGGGCTCTATCTCGGTCTCGCGGTCGCACGCTGCTTCCGCCGGCGTCCGAGCGCGCACGCTGGCCTGGTGCGTCCTGCGAGTGGCGCACATGGCTCTTTCCACGGCGGTGCCAGGGGGCTCCGGCATCGCGGTGTCGCTCATCGCGTGCGACCTGGGAAAGTCGCGGCACGGGTGCCAGCTTGGGCGCCGCAGAGGTTGCCGCGCCGCCCGTGGGTAGCACGGTGCCGCCCCTGGACCCAGTGGTGTGTGGCTCGTCGTCTCGGACTCGAACAACGCCGCTCGCCTGGCTCCGATCGCCAGAGTGTCGTGGATGCTCACGGGCCATGTCTCTGACCCCATCCGTGACCACCCAGTCGCCTGCCCGTGCTGGCTCGGACGGGCCGACTCCGAGCGACCCGATCACTATGGTCCCCTTTCTCTTGGGGGGCATGGTGATGATGAAGTCAATGCACCGACCTTCAAACCAGATTTTCACAGCTTGCACCCCCTACCTGGAGTGCCAAAGATGTCGGTGGAAACGACACCTATGGGATCACGGGGTATCCCTTCTATGGTCGGCGGGTGCGGGGTTGTGGAAAGAGCGGGTTTAAGAGATCAACACGGGAGATTTATCCAGGTTCGGGCCACAAGTGATGCGTAATACCCTACTCCTTCTGGCTTGTGTTTATCTGGTGTTCTTGGACTAGCTACAAAGCATGCAGGGTCCAAAACATTCGAATCCTTTCTCAGTACGCCACGGGCCTCCTTTTACAGTCAAAGGGGCTGCCACAATGGCACACAGGAGGTGGAAAGTTGTACATTAGTCGAGTTTATCTCTGGCACCATAGGACAAAATGCATTAAATGCGCTACTTATGTGTCCTCTTACTTTATCAGGGACGGCAAGGAGGCCCGTCCCATATGTCGCCTCTTCACCACGCGTCCAAGCCAACAAGGCATGCATCGCCATGTAGGCTGGCAGGCTGCTGAGCTGGTGTGGTGGCAGGGTCTTCGCGAAGATCTGCATGCCACCACGTAGGTGCTTGACTAGTTGGCGTGGGAGCCACGTACTACCACGTGGGTACCTGCTTAGTTGGTGGGTCGACCGGTGAGCTGGGGCAGCAAGGCCTTGCTGCGGCCTTTCTGATATTCCCGGCAAGGGTCTTGTCGGGGCCTTGTGTGTGCCCTCGGCAAGAGTCTTGCCGGGGCCTCGTGGGTATCTTCGGCATGAGCCTTGCCGGGGCCACGTGGGCATCCCCGGCAAGGAGCCTCGTTGTTGTCTTGTTTCCTGGTTCCTATTTAGGCCTTGCAGGCCCTTTGTCTTCACAAAGATCTGCATGCCACCATGGAGGCGCCTCCCGAGCGTTGGTTCCAATGTGGTTGATGGCGTCGGAACTTTTAGACTCAAGGGTGGCGGCCCCGTTGGTGTTGGGCGAGTTGCCCCGGCGCCGCCCCGACAAGGGCCTTGCCGGGGGAGTTTCACCTCACCCCTCTGCTCTTCATACTTCTAGTCTTGAGAATGGCTCTGGTAGTCTTGTGTCTTGGCTTCCTCTTCTGTCCCACCAAGCGCGGCTGTGGGTGCGTGGCTGCGACTGCCCGCGCACAAGTAAAGGGGTGCAAAAAGGACCCCTACTTTTGTAAACCGACACTAACTTAGTTGTTTCTTTATCTACAAAGTACTTCTAGTTTCATACTTGTTCTAGGTAAAGCGAACGTAAAGCATGCGTAGAGTTGTATCGGTGGTCAATAGAACTTGAGGGAATATTTGTTATACCTTTAGCTCCTCGTTTTGTTTGACACTCTTACTTATAAAAAGTGGCTAAAACTGATCCCCTATACTTGTGGGTTATCAACTACATGGAGTTATTTGTAGTACCTCGCATTCGAAGGCAAACCCCTGTGCTTTGTCAGCATTCCGCATCCACTGATCTGCTGTTTGTCGAACCAGATGATGATATTGAAGACTCAACTACAACATTCATCTACAAGCCAGATGCACCACGCAATGCTTCTTCCGAAGAAGTTCCCAAAGCCCATGCTGCAACACCTGCTTCGGCCTCAACCATCCCTCGCTCTGCTTTGTCAAGCAGTGTCAATTCTGATTCTGAGGATTCTGAGGATTCTTCGGACAAGTAGTTCCTCGTATGCATTATCCATCCTTTTTGACACTTGTTGACAAAAGGGGGAGAAGATCGTCGAGTGATAGATGAATGAGGTATTTGCAGGGTGTTTCCATTCGCCATCTGATTTTCACAGTCAAACTTCTCGGTGTTCTTCAAACAATTTGCTTGTTCAAGTTAACGTGCCGCCTTTGGTGTTGAAATACTCGGTCGCCATGTACTGTTAATAACCCCCCCTGCAATATTATTTGCTTCCCGCTATCTATTTGCAGGTGCTATCTAAAGTTTTCTCCCTTGCAATGATTATCCTCGACAATTATCTATCGCGCATGGATACAAAAAGTTTTACAACGAGGACAAGAAATCATTCTTCTCTAATAAGAGAAAAATTACTCCTTGAAACTATATGTGTTATGGTTGGATGTGATATGATTATTATCTTTCGTTATCTGACCTTGCAGGAGAAGAAAGTCAACTTTAGTTTAAACTTCTTAAGATTCGAAATCTATCTATATGACTGACAAAGTGTTTTTCCTCTCATATATCCTTCGTATCATCCTTGTTGTAGGGAAACCATGTCTGAAGCATATCCACTCCAAGCAATATACTCATATTTCCCTTGCTCTGTTTATACTTGAACATCTAACTTGCAGGGAACTTTTATCTCATCTGGATTCAAATCACGTTGTGAGAAAACCTTCATGACATATCCTTTGTCACAAATCATTTCAAAGTATTCACTATATCTATCTAATTCATGTTAATGATTGTGTGACATGAATTACCTCAAACACTGCCGAGTACATTGAAAGAGACCTCGAATGAGATCATAGGTGAATGACACTCATACGAACATTCACCTCACTACCTTTCGATTTAACTACGAACTCAAATGATGCATATCTTCACGGGCAGCGTGTTTTATCTTCGTAATTGTCTCGCATCTTTCATTATCCTTTGTATTATTCCATTCATTATCTATCCTTCAATGTGTTTTGTTTCGTCAACAATTTTCCAAAACGGGGGAGATTGTTGGTGCAATATCTGCCTTCCTGAGTTTTGGAGATTGTTCATAGAAACATGTATGGACTGATTTGTTTGCTAGTTCATATAGAGAGAAATAATCCATACAAAACCAAAGGAAATGTTGCCTCCAGTGTCAAGTTCGAGGAACTTCATTGAAGTATATCTGCGTTGAAGAGAAGAACAAGCTACAACTGTTGAAGACACATAGATGAGAAGATTGATGTGAAGGAATTATCGCCTCGAAATTCTATTGCTGAAGCAAAGCATTTAGTTAGGTGTTGCTGTCCGAAGAAATTGACTGTAGTGAGTGGAAGTCGAAGACAAAGTGAAGATGTAGTATTCCTTTCATTGTCCTTCTTTCATTCATTTGAGTCATAGGACCTCCGTACTATTAAGATGTGTATAGGCTCTCGAAGCTTAGATCCGCTGTGAAGCTTAGCCTAAAACCTATGAAATATGTGAGAGAAATATATTTATGCTTCGGATGATTACCTATCGGGGTACACAGACATGGTTGTATGTTTTACCCTGACTTGCGCACATCCGGCAAGCCACCAGGCCCAAGGACAAGATTACAACACCCTAGACCAGACCAAGCACAAGGGATCAGTCATTTGAAGGACCAAGGTGGAGATCAAGAAGACCAAGACTAGCCAGAGAAGCAAGATATCACTAAGAGTGGGACCTCCCTTTTTGGGCAAGTGAGCCAGGCAAGGTTGGTGTTGGCTGGGAAGCAAGCCTCGAGATCATCCATGCAGGCCTGCCGGGGCTTGTGGAGGCCAACCACTCCACCGCGCCACCTCACAGCAATGCATGTCATCAATCAGTGTGGTGTCAAGCTCCTAATTGACTAAGTGGTTGCTTTCTACCACATGTCAGCCACTTCCTACAGTAAACACCTCAAAATAACACCCGTTCTGAGACGTGTAAAGCAAGCAGGCGCGGAGCTGGCGAAACTACCCGGCAAGGCCTACTAGGCACGTTGTGATGTGACACTGAGGGGCACATTTAATGCGCTCTGTCAGCCTATAGAGTTAGGTATGATAGCACTGTTTGCTACCTAATCAGCATGTAATGACTGATTTTCCACTATGGTGACCCCTTTATCTATAAAAGGAGGCCCATGGCAACTATAGAAAGGATTGGGACCCTCTCACATTCATACGCGCGTAGCCACTCTCTCCCTGAGGCAACCCTGCAGGGCAACAGCGTCACGTTCTCCACCATTATCGACCATCAATCCACCAAAGTAGGAGTAGGGTTTTACGCCTCATGGCGGCCCGAACCTGGGTAAAACTGCCCGTGTGATCTCAGTCGTGTTGTTTTGCATTTCTCCGCTCTTTGTGCAACATGGCAATACCCCCGCCGAACCAAAAGGGGCTCATGGACCCATAGGTGGCCGTGGTTTCCCATGACATCTTTGGTGCGCCAGGTAGGGGGATCACTTACGCGAATCCGAGAGCGTAAGCAGCACGTCATCTTCACCGCCACTTTCATCATCAATAGCGTCATTACTTAATGACGCCCGAGAGAAGGCAGAGAAGGGCAAGGCTGGAGCGGGAGGGCCACCTCGCTCCCCCTCCGGTCCTGTCCGAACTCCATCGCCTCCTTCCATCACGATCACAGCAACGGCGGAACCCAGCAATCAAGGGCGACAAGGTTACCCCGGGCGGATCAGACAGCGTGGATGTATCCCGAGCCTCGTTCGGGGAAGAGGGTGATGCGCAAGTGTACCGGGTTTTCTCTCTTTTTCTGCCACTATCACCTTTCGTCAATCAAGCTGCTTTGGGTTTTAGCATCGATGAAGCCCGAGCGACACTCGGTTCAACATTTACCCTACTCAGGGAAATCCTGAGTAGAGCATGATGTACCGAAGTGTTTGTATGATGTTCCGAGTTTTTACATGTTTGTTTATACCTAGTGTACCGAAGTGTTTGTATGATGAAATCTTTCACAAGAAGGTACCTCTACTAGATTCGTGTATGCACCCTCGTTCTGTCCAGAGCCAGCTTGCAGAGCGAGTGGCTGCGTCGGAAACTACTGAGGAAAAACCTGCCGGGACGCATCCACGCAAAAATAACTATTGAGGGCCAGACCCCCACGACCATTGCGGCAATATGATACCGGCAGGTAACCTAAATTTGCATAGAGACTAATCATGTAGACACTCTATGAATAAAACTCGAAAGGGATAAACACACAATTCAGGCTAACAAAAAGTATTAAGCTCCACATGAAGCATAAACAGAGCAAAGTCTGAACACAGGATATGCATCATTGTTTTGTTTACAGGACAACGCAGTAGCGGGAATAATTAAAGGACGGGCCTGTTGGGATCATATGTAAAGAACCCTGTTGGCAAAGGGAGTGGCCTTCTCCTCTTTGGCAGAAACATCAGTGCCCCATGGCGGCTTCCTGAAACCATCAGCGAGGTCGAGATCCTGGTGGCGGCAAGCAATGTTGCTCAGGACCATGAATAGTGAGTTGCGGGAAAGCCTCCGGGATTTAGCCTCGATGCGGCCAGCTCTTCCCTCCTCACGCGTCTTCAGCTTGGAAATCAACTTGTGAAAGAAAACCCCCAGCTTAGCACCGGGGGCCTCCTGCTTGCTGGCCAAATAGAACGGCCCCTCCATGCCCGTCGCCACAGTTTGGGCAGTAAGGAGATCGGCAATATCGATCAAGCTTTTGATCCAGAGGTCGACTTGACCAGAGTGGTTCTTCAGCTTGTCCTCTGCATCCTTCCAGAGGCGCCTTGCGGTGTCCAGATCCTTGGACTGAAGGAAATATGCCCTAGAGGCAATAATAAAGTTATTATTTATTTCCTTATATCATGATAAATGTTTATTATTCATGCTAGAATTGTATTAACTGGAAACATAATACATGTGTGAATACATAGACAAACAGAGTGTCACTAGTATGCCTCTACTTGACTAGCTCATTAATCAAAGATGGTTATGTTTCCTAGCCATGAACAAAGAGTTGTTATTTGATTAACGAGATCACATCATTAGTTGAATGATCTGATTGACATGACCCATTCCATTAGCATAGCACTCGGTCGTTTAGTATGTTGCTATTGCTTTTATCCATGACTTATACATGTTCCTTTAACTATGAGATTATGCAACTCACGTTTACCGTAGGAACACTTTGTGTGCTACCAAACGTCACAACGTAACTGGGTGATTATAAAGGTGCTCTACAGATGTCTCCGAAGGTACATGTTGGGTTGGCATATTTCGAGATTAGGATTTGTCACTCTGATTGTCGGAGAGGTATCTCAGGGCCTTCTCGGTAATGCACATCACATAAGCCTTGCAAGCATTGCAACCAATGAGTTAGTTGCGAGATGATGTATTACGGAACGAGAAAAGAGACTTGCCGGTAACGAGATTGAACTAGGTATTGGATACCGACGATCGAATCTCGGGCAAGTAACATACCGATGATAAAGGGAACAACGTATGTTGTTATGCGGTCTGACCGATAAAGATCTTCGTAGAATATGTAGGAGCCAATATGGGCATCCAGGTCCCGCTATTGGTTATTGACTGGAGACGTGTCTCGGTCATGTCTACATTGTTCTCGAACCGTAGGGTCCGCACGCTTAAGGTTTCGATGACAGTTATATTATGAGTTTATGAGTTTTGATGTACCGAAGGAGTTCGGAGTCCCGGATGAGATCGGGGACATGACGAGGAGTCTCGAAATGGTCGAGACGTAAAGATCGATATATTGGACGACTATATTCGGACATCGGAAGGGTTCTGAGTGATTCGGGTATTTTCGGGAGTACCGGGGAGTTACGGGATTACGGGAGAAGTAATGGGCCTTGATGGGCTTTAGTGGGAAGAGGAAAAGGCTGCTGCGCCCCCCCTCCCCTTTGGTCCGAATTGGACTAGGGAAAAGGGGGCCGGCCACCTTTCCTACTCCTCCTATTCCTTCTCCCTTCCTCCCCTTTTGGTGGACTCCTACTAGGACTTGGAGTCCTAGTAGGACTCCATATGCTGGCCGCACCTTTTGCCTTGGCCGGCCTCCTCCTCCTCCATCCTTTATATACAGGGGCAGGGGCACCCCAAAGACACACAAGTTGATCTACGGATCATTCCTTAGCCGTGTGCGGTGCCCCCTTCCACCAAATTCCACCTCGATTATATCGTTGCAGTGCTTAGGCGAAGCCCTGCGCCGGTAACACATCAAGATCGTCACCACGCCGTCGTGCTGATGGAACTCTTCCCCGACGCTTTGCTGGATCGGAGCCCGGGGATCGTCATCGAGCTGAACGTGTGCCAAGAACTCGGAGGTGCCGGAGTAACGGTGCTGTGATCGGTTGGATCGCGAGGAGAACGTACGACTACTTCCTCTACGTACGACTACTTCCTCTACGTTGTGTCAACGCTTCCGCTTCGGTCTACGAGGGTACGTAGACAAACACTCTCCCCTCTCGTTGCTATGCATCACCATGATCTTGCGTGTGCGTAGGAATTTTTTTGAAATTACTACGTTACCCAACAGTGGCATCCGAGCCTAGGTTTTATGGTTTGATGTTGTTTGCACGAGTAGAACACAAGTGAGTTGTGGACGATACAAGTCATACTGCCTACCAGCATGTCATACTTTGGTTCAGCGGTATTGTTGGACGAGACGATCCGGACCAACCTTACGTGTACGCTTACGCGAGACCGGTTCCCTCGACGTGCTTTGCACATAGATGGCTTGCGGAAGACTGTCTCTCCAACTTTAGTTGAACCGAGTGTGGCTACGCCCGGTCCTTGAGAAGGTTAAAACGGAGTCTATTTGACAAACTATCGTTGTGGTCTTGATGCGTAGGTAAGATGAGTTCTTGCTTAAAGCCCGTAGCAGCCACGTAAAAACTTGCAACAACAAAGTAGAGGACGTCTAACTTGTTTTTGCAGGGCATGTTGTGATGTGATATGGTCAAGACATGATGCTAAATTTTATTGTATGAGATGATCATGTTTTGTAACCGAGTTATCGGCAACTGGCAGGAGCCATATGGTTGTCGCTTTATTGTATGCAATGCAATCGCGATGTAATGCTTTACTTTATTACTAAGCGGTAGTGATAGTCGTGGAAGCATAAGATTGGCGAGACGACAACGATGCTACGATGGAGATCAAGGTGTCGCGCCGGTGACGATGGTGATCATGACGGTGCTGCGGAGATGGAGATCACAAGCACAAGATGATGATGGCCATATCATATCACTTATATTGATTGCATGTGATGTTTATCCTTTTATGCATCTTATCTTGCTTTGCGTGACGGTAGCATTATAAGATGATCTCTCACTAAATTATCAAGAAGTGTTCTCCCTGAGTATGCACCGTTGCGAAAGTTCTTCGTGCTGAGACACCACGTGATGATCGGGTGTGATAGGCTCTACGTTCAAATACAACGGGTGCAAAACAGTTGCACACGCGGAATACTCAGGTTATACTTGACGAGCTATGCATATAAGATATGACCTCGGAACACGGAGACCGAAAGGTCGAGCGTGAATCATATAGTAGATATGATCAACATAGTGATGTTCACCATTGAAACTACTCCATCTCACGTGATGATCGGACATGGTTTAGTTGATTTGGATCACGTGATCACTTAGAGGATTAGAGGGATGTCTATCTAAGTGGGAGTTCTTAAGTAATATGATTAATTGAACTTTAATTTATCATGAACTTAGTCCTGGTAGTATTAGCATATCTATGTTGTAGATCAATAGCTCGCGTTGTTGCTTCCCTGTGTTTATTTTGATATGTTCCTAGAGAAAATTGTGTTGAAAAATGTTAGTAGCAATGATGCGGATTGGATCCGTGATCTGAGGTTTATCCTCATTGCTGCACAGAAGAATTATGTCCTTGATGCACCGCTAGGTGACGGACCTATTGCAGGAGCAGATGCAGACATTATGAACGTTTTGCTAGCTCAATATGATGACTACTTAATAGTTTAGTGCACCATGCTTAACTGCTTAGAATCGGGACTTCAAAGACGTTTTGAACGTCATGGAGCATATGAGATGTTCTAGGAGTTGAAGTTAATATTTCAAGCAAATACCCGAGTTGAGATATATGAAGTCTCCAACAAGTTCTATAGCTAAAAGATGGAGGAGAATCGCTCAACTAGTGAGCATGTGCTCAGATTGTCTGGGTACTACAATCGCTTGAATCAAGTGGGAGTTAATCTTCCTGATAAGATAGTGATTGACAGAATTCTCTAGTCACCATCACCAAGTTAGTAGAACTTCGTGATGAACTATAATATGCAAGGGATAACAGAAAATATTCCCAAGCTCTTCGCGATGCTAAAATCAGCGAAGGTAGAAATCAAAGAAAAACATCAAGTGTTGATGGTTGACAAGATCACTAGTTTCAAGAAAAGGGCAAAAGGAAAGAAGGGGAACTTCAAGAAGAACGGCAAGCAAGTTGCTGCTCAAGTGAAAAAGCCCAAGTATGGTCCTAAGCCTGAGACTAAGTGCTTCTACTGCAAAGGGACTGGTCACTGGAAGCGGAACTACCCCAAGTGATTGGCGGATAAGAAGGATGGCAAAGTGAACATAAGTATATTTGATATACATGTTATTGATGTGTACTTTACTAGTGTTCATAGCAACCCCTTAGTATTTGGTACTAGTTCAGTTGCTAAAATTTAGTAACTCGAAACGGGAGTTGCAGAATGAACAAAGACTAGTTAAAGGGCAAGGTGACGATGTGTGTTGGAAGTGGTTCCAAGATTGATATGATCATCATCACACACTCCCTATACTTTCGGAATTAGTGTTGAAACTAAATAAGTGTTATTTGGTGTTTGCGTTGAGCATGAATATGATTTGATCATGTTAATTGCAATACAGTTATTCATTTGAGTTAGAGAACAATTGTTGTTCTGTTTACATGAATAAAACCTTCTATGGTCATACACACCAATGAAAATAGTTCATTGGATCTCGATCGCAGTGACACACATATTCATGATATTGAAACCAAAAAGATGCGAAGTTAATAATGATAGTGCAACCTATTTGTGGCACTGCCGTTTAGGTCATATTGGTGTAAAACGCATGAAGAAACTCCATGCTGATGGGATTTTGGAATCACTTGATTATGAATCACTTGATGCTTGCGAACCATGCCTCTTGGGCAAGATGACTAAAAACGCCGTTCTCCGGAACAATGGAGCAAGCAACAGATTTGTTGGAAATCATACATACTGATGTATATGATCCGATGAATATTAAAGCTCGCGACAAGTATCATTATTTTCTAACCTTCACAGATTATTTGAGCAGATATGGGTATATCTACTTGATGAAACATAAGTCTGAAACGTTTGAAAAGTTCAAAGAATTTTAGAGTGAAGTGAAAATCATCGTGACAAGAAAATAAGGTTTCTACGATCTGATCGCGGAGACAAATATTTGAGTTACGAGTTTGGTCTTCAATTAAAACAATGTGGAATAGTTTCACAAATTCATGCCACCTGGAACACCACAGCATAATGGTGTGTCCGAACGTCATAACCGTACTTTATTGGATATAGTGCAATCTATGATGTTTCTTACCGATTTACCAATATCGTTTTGGGATCATGCATTAGAGACAACTGCATTCACGTTAAAAGGGGCACCATCTAAATCCGTTGAGACGACACCGTATGAACTATGGTTTAGCAATAAACCTAAGCTGTCGTTTCTTAAAGTTTGGGGCTGCGATGCTTATGTGAAAAAGCTTCAACCTGATAAGCTCGAACCCAAATCGGAGAAATGTGTCTTCATAGGATATCCAAAGGAAACTGTTGGATACACCTTCTATCACAGATCCGAAGGCAAGACTTTTGTTGCTAAGTTCGGAAACTTTCTAGAGAAAGAGTTTCTTTCGAAAGAAGTGAGTGGGAGGAAAGTAGAACTTGATAAGGTAATTGTACCTTCTCCCTTATTGGAAAGTAGTTCATCACAGAAAACTGTTCCTGTGACTACTACACCAATTAGTGAGGAAGCTAATGATGATGATCATGTAACTTCAAGATCAAGTTACTACCGAATCTCGTAAGTAAACCAGAGTGAGATCCGCACCAGAGTGGTACGGTAATCCTGTTCTGGAAGTCATGTTACTAGACCATGACGAACTTGCGAACTATGAGGAAGCGATGATGAGCCCAGATTCCGCAAAATGGTTAGAGGCCATGAAATCTGAGATATGATCCATGTATGAGAACAAAGTATGGACTTTGATGGATTTGCCCAATGATCGGCAAGACAAAGAAAATAAATGGATCTTGAAGAGGAAGACGGACACTGATAGTAGTGTTACTATCTACAAAGCTAGAATTGTCGCAAAAGGTTTTCGACAAGTTCAAAGTATTGACTACGATGAGAGTTTCTCACTCGTATCTATGCTTAAGTCTGTCCGAATCATGTTAGCAATTGCCGCATTTTATGAAATCTGGCAAATGGATAAACAAAACTGCATTCCTTAATGGAGAGTTGTATATGATGCAACTAGAAGGTTTTGTCGATCCTGAAGGTGTTAACAAAATATGCAAGCTCCAGCGATCCATCTATGGACTGGTGCAAGCATCTCGGAGTTGGAATATACGCTTTGATAAGTTGATCAAAGCATATAGTTTTATACAGACTGGCGGTGAAGCCTGTATTTACAAGAAAGTGAGTGGGAGCACTACAGCATTTCTGATAAGTATATGTAAATGACATATTATTGATCGGAAATAATGTAGAATTATTCTGTAAAGCATAAAGGAGTATTTGAAAGGAGTTTTTCGAAGAAGGACCTCGGTGAAGCTGCTTACATATTGAGCATCAAGATCTATAAGAGATAGATCAAGACGCTTGATAAGTTTTTCAATAAATACATACCTTGAAAAGATTTTTGAAGTAGTTCAAAATGGAACAGTCAAAGAAAGAGTTCTTGCCTGTATTACAAGGTGTGAAATTGAGTAAGACTGAAAGCCCGACCACGGCAGAAGATAGAAAGAGAATGAAAGTCATTCCCTATGCCTCAGCCATAGGTTCTATAAAGTATGCCATGCTGTGTACCAGACCTATTGTATACCTTACCCTGAGATTGGCACGGGAGTACAATAGTGATCTAGGAGTAGATCACTGGACGGCGGTCAAAATTATCCTTAGTGGAATAAGGATATGTTTCTCGATTATGGAGGTGACAAAAAGGTTCGTCGTAAAAGGTTACGTCGATGCAAGTTTTGACACTAATCTAGATGACTCTAAGTCTCAATCTAGATACATATTGAAAGTGGGAGCAATTAGCTAAAGTAGCTCCGTGCAGAGCATTGTAGACATAGAAAATTGCAAAATACATAACGGATCTGAATGTGGCAGACCCGTTGACTAAACTTCTCTCACAAGCAAAAGACACACTGTAGTACTCTTTGGGTGTTAATCACATAGCAATGTGAACTAGATTACTGAATCTAGTAAACCCTTTGGGTGTTGGTCACATATCGATGTGAACTATTGCTGATAAATCACATGGCGATGTGAACTAGATTATTGACTCTAGTGCAAGTGGGAGACTGAAGGAAATATGCCCTAGAGGCAATAATAAAGTTATTATTTATTTCCTTATATCATGATAAATGTTTATTATTCATGCTAGAATTGTATTAACTGGAAACATAATACATGTGTGAATACATAGACAAACAGAGTGTCACTAGTATGCCTCTACTTGACTAGCTCATTAATCAAAGATGGTTATGTTTCCTAGCCATGAACAAAGAGTTGTTATTTGATTAACGAGATCACATCATTAGTTGAATGATCTGATTGACATGACCCATTCCATTAGCATAGCACTCGGTCGTTTAGTATGTTGCTATTGCTTTTATCCATGACTTATACATGTTCCTTTAACTATGAGATTATGCAACTCACGTTTACCGTAGGAACACTTTGTGTGCTACCAAACGTCACAACGTAACTGGGTGATTATAAAGGTGCTCTACAGATGTCTCCGAAGGTACATGTTGGGTTGGCATATTTCGAGATTAGGATTTGTCACTCCGATTGTCGGAGAGGTATCTCAGGGCCTTCTCGGTAATGCACATCACATAAGCCTTGCAAGCATTGCAACCAATGAGTTAGTTGCGAGATGATGTATTACGGAACGAGAAAAGAGACTTGCCGGTAACGAGATTGAACTAGGTATTGGATACCGACGATCGAATCTCGGGCAAGTAACATACCGATGACAAAGGGAACAACGTATGTTGTTATGCGGTCTGACCGATAAAGATCTTCGTAGAATATGTAGGAGCCAATATGGGCATCCAGGTCCCGCTATTGGTTATTGACTGGAGACGTGTCTCGGTCATGTCTACATTGTTCTCGAACCGTAGGGTCCGCACGCTTAAGGTTTCGATGACAGTTATATTATGAGTTTATGAGTTTTGATGTACCGAAGGAGTTCGGAGTCCCGGATGAGATCGGGGACATGACGAGGAGTCTCGAAATGGTCGAGACGTAAAGATCGATATATTGGACGACTATATTCGGACATCGGAAGGGTTCTGAGTGATTCGGGTATTTTCGGGAGTACCGGGGAGTTACGGGATTACGGGAGAAGTAATGGGCCTTGATGGGCTTTAGTGGGAAGAGGAAAAGGCTGCTGCGCCCCCCCTCCCCTTTGGTCCGAATTGGACTAGGGAAAAGGGGGCCGGCCACCTTTCCTACTCCTCCTATTCCTTCTCCCTTCCTCCCCTTTTGGTGGACTCCTACTAGGACTTGGAGTCCTAGTAGGACTCCATATGCTGGCCGCACCTTTTGCCTTGGCCGGCCTCCTCCTCCTCCATCCTTTATATACAGGGGCAGGGGCACCCCAAAGACACACAAGTTGATCTACGGATCATTCCTTAGCCGTGTGCGGTGCCCCCTTCCACCAAATTCCACCTCGATTATATCGTTGCAGTGCTTAGGCGAAGCCCTGCGCCGGTAACACATCAAGATCGTCACCACGCCGTCGTGCTGACGGAACTCTTCCCCGACGCTTTGCTGGATCGGAGCCCGGGGATCGTCATCGAGCTGAACGTGTGCCAAGAACTCGGAGGTGCCGGAGTAACGGTGCTGTGATCGGTTGGATCGCGAGGAGAACGTACGACTACTTCCTCTACGTACGACTACTTCCTCTACGTTGTGTCAACGCTTCCGCTTCGGTCTACGAGGGTACGTAGACAAACACTCTCCCCTCTCGTTGCTATGCATCACCATGATCTTGCGTGTGCGTAGGAAATTTTTTGAAATTACTACGTTACCCAACATGCACTACTGCTGCTCATGGGCCTTGATGGATTCCATTGAGCCCTCTAAGGAGCCGATCTTGGCCCTCAGATCCTTGATGGTGTCGTTGGCAGCCTCGAGGCCTTGGCTCTTGAAGGAAAGCTGCGATTGTGTGTCCTTCAGAAGGGACTCTGCTTTCTGCACCTCCTCCTTGAGGGCCGAGACCTCCTTGGCGCTCCTGGCAAGCTCTTCCTTTAATATGGCCATCTATTGGTCGAGATGAGTCTCGGCGGAAAAGGCGGCGGCAAGATCATCGGCAAGCTTCTTCAGCCAAGGGGCAGAGTTAGTTGCAAGAGCGTCCACGGCAGCCTTGTGCTTGTCCTCCAGTTCTTTGGTATCCTGCTACACGAGGATCTCCAGATCATCGCCCTTGGAGCAAAGAGTGGCTTCGAGTTTCTCCTCCCAGAGAGCGATGATCTGCTCCCTGGCGTCCAGAAGTCCTTTGTGCTCTACCAGGCGCGTCTCCCGAGCAATGATGTCCTCCCTCGCCATTGAGATTGTTTCCTGCTACCTCGAAAGAACTCGGAACTGCTTGCCATGCCAGTCGCGCAGTTTGGCGCCTTTATCCTTCAGCTTTTGGTCCACCTAGTTGGTAGACTGGCGATGCTCCTTGAGCTCCTAGCAATTCTGGTTGTGCCACTCCCGCATCTCTTTGAGGCCCGCTTCCACGAACTCCATGAAGGATAAGTCCATCGCGACGGCCACAGAGTCGCCCACCTCTTTGACTCCTTGGTACAGCGACGCCAGCATATGTTGAAGCTCTTCATCGAGTTCCGTGCTCATTGTCATTGACGAGCCGGGGGCTCCAATTCCGGGCTGGCAAGCACCAACTCCAGGTTGCTCAAAGATGATGGCAGGATTTCTACCGAAGTACCAAATGATGGAAGGGGGCCCATGGTTTGGAGGGGTATCTTCTCCTCGACCACAAACCCCGTCCCTGGCATGCTACTAAGGGTTTTCTCGAGCTCCTTCGGGGGTCCCAGAGCACCCCCAGCAGCATGTCCCTACCCTTCCATGGCGACAATCGTGGTGGCCTCCTCAGCGGCATTCTTCCCTATGCAGGACACCTCCTCCAGCAAATCTGGCTCTTCTCTTAAGAGGGCAGAAAGTAGGTCCGACAGTCAATGGAAGGAATACAGAATTATAGACAAGACAGGGATGCGAAGAAGAATGATAAGGGAGAACATTAGAGGTAAAGAATATAAGTTACCCGGAGAGGATTGCCGTGCACGTCCCCTCCGCTGTCATCGGCGACCCTGCGCGTTTGAGCCGCTTGGTATGATGGATGAGGGTCTCCGTCTCCTCCTCTTCCTCCGTGTCAGCAAAAGCAAACAAGGTCAGTTAAACAGATACACGCAAACATACTCGAGCTACAACAAAGAGAAGAAGGAGGATGGTATCCCTTACTCTTCATCAATAAGCATGGAGTTTATCTCAAACTCCATGGGTGGCGTGGGAGCCCTGCTCCTCTTCTAGGGCGGGGGAACGGAACTCTCCGTCAACTTCGACCCCTGCCGGGATGCTAGAAGCTCCGTTGAAGAAGAGCTTTGCGAAGAGCACAGACTCGATTGGGTGCTGGGGTCGTCCTCGGAGGCTTCTAGCTTCTTGACGAGAAGGACCTTGGCCCCGAAAAGCCGGGGGGAATGCTGGCACACAACTTTGGGGACGCTGCTCTTGGAGGTAGTCCCCTTTGCCTTCTTAGCAGCAGGCCCAGGGTTGGAGACCGCTGCTCCTCAGTTAGCGGCTCGCCTATGAGTGTATGGGTCCAAGACTTGCTCGGGAGCCTGAGGGCCTGACGCGTGCCACTCCTCCTCGGGTTCCTCCACCTCCTCGACCTGGTCTCCATCCTGGGCCTCCGTTGTCGCTGTGTATAGAGCCTCGATCCCGGAAGGGTCGTCCCTAGCAGGTTTGTCCTGGGCACCTTCAACCCCAGCAGGATTATCCCCGACAACCTATTCCGATGCTTGCGCTTCATCTCCGCCGTGGGAGGAGACTCCCTCCTCAGCTCTTATCCTTCCCATTGCTGCCTTTTTGGCTTCGCATTCGCTGCAGCCCTCAGACCCTGTCTTCCTCCAGCCGCTTCTTGATGTACGCCGCCTCCACTGCAGTGGTGCGCTTGTACACTCTAGTCTCCACCCTAGTTGCCCGCTCCACCTGGGTGGAAGCCCATTCAAGCTCTTCATCGAGTGTGGGTAATTGACAATCACCCGTGACTCTGTGGGCACGGCAATCTGGCATCCACTTCAGGACCTGGTCCCTGGCAGAGTTGATATTCAATGGGATGATATTCGCCGACAGCTTGAATAAACCAGGCTTGCCGTACAACTAATCACACAACCAGGCATGGCCGTATACCGACAGGTTGTTGGCTAGGCCGGGGAGCAATCTCATCCTATCTGCAGCATCTCCGTACTCCCAGGCGAATCTGTCCCTTTTTTTTCAACGGTGCAATTCGACGAAGGAGAAAGTCGGCCCCTATACGCAGGCGAGTGATCCTGTTTATTGTCGGGCGGAGCCTGTCTTCTGTAAGACCAAATGCTCTCCGGTTATTGCCACATTCAAGGCATTCCGTCCGCGCCTAGCAGAATTCTGGGACCTTCTCATCCTGAATACAAGACCAATCTCCCCTCCACTCCTCTCATCTGCTACGCTGTTGGCCGGAGATGTAATCCTAGTTCTCCCTTGGCACTACCTGTGGCATCCAATTTACATCCTCGGAGCGGTGATTTTTGTTCTCCACCCATGGGACAAAGTAGTGCCTGAACATGTCAACATTGGGGGCAACCCCAATGAAATTCTCACACAAGTTGGAAAAGATCGCCATGCATGCCATTGCATTTGGTGTGAAATCCAAGAGATGGAATCCATAGATTACCATCATTGCTTTCAAGAAATCTGAGAAGGGAGCGCAGAGACCGCAAATGAAATATGCGCAGAAGAATCTGTATGAATCTGGCGGGTCCTCCCCCTCCACCAGAACCTTGGGAGCACCATGCCCCTTGGGGACCTTCCTTCCCCATAAGTATCCATACCTTGCCTGTAGCACACCACCGTCGAGATTCGATGGGAAGAAGACGACGTCTCCTCTCCGCTTCTTGTCAAGCTCACTCGCCGTCTTGCTCCCCTCGGCGGCCGCCTCTTTCGCGGTGGTTGTTTACTTCCCCCTCGCAGCGGTTTTCTTCCCCATGTCTCCTAAGATGAAGTGAGAGCATGGGAAGGAAGTTGGAAGGGGATCGACGGCGAATGTGGGCAAGGAAAGGGAGAAGTTGCTTGGCTTGCAGAGGAAGAAGATGGGAAGGCAAGGCAGACGATGAATGAGCAGTACCCTTCTGCGTTTTCCCCTCTTAAGGGAAACAGCGCGAGGGAGGAAGCGACTCATCAGAAAAGTTACCATTTTGCATTTACTGCTATAGTCCCACGCCCCCACGACCCACGCTAATTACGTGAAGTGGATGTTGGATTGACCGGTCATCATGATGAACTGCCGTGCGCGCAGCCTTCTCCTGACACATGTCTGTCCACTGTTTGTGGCCTAACCCAACGTGCCCAGCGACACGTATGGCTTAGGCCTGGGGGCTTATGTCGGGGTACACAAACAGGGTTGTATGTTTTTCCCTAACTCGTGCACGGATGGCAAGCCACCAGGCCTAAGCACAAGATTACATTTGCCTTCTTCATAGGCACCGGGCCTTTCCCAAAACACGGCAGCTTCACAGGCATTTGCCTTCTTCACAGGCACCGGGCCTTTCCCAAAACGCGGCAGCTTCACAGGCATTTGCTTTCTTCACAGGCACCAGGCCTTTCCCAAAACGCAGCAGCTTCACATGCATTTGCCTTCTTCACAGGCACCGGGCCTTTCCTAGGCGCTAGGCCTCTCTCAGGGATAGAACATCCGGAGATGTTGAATGTTCCACGCGTTCTGGATGGGTACCCCCTCCATGGTCTCCAAGTGTGCGGAGCCAGGCCTGGAAAGATGAATAACCTTGAATGGGCCCTCCCACATGGGAGAGAACTTGTGCAGCCCCTCCCTGGAGAGAACCCGCCTGAGCACGAGATCCCCTACCTCAAGAGTCCTGGGGCGGATGTTGCGGCAGTGGTATCGTTGCAACGCTTGTTGATTCCTTGCCGCTCGCAGCGCGGCTTCTCGACGACATTCATCCCCCAGCACGAGATCCATCCCCCGTATGGCGTCCTGCCGCGTCTCGTCGAATGCCAGGACCCATGCGGACCGACGCCTGACCTCGTGAGGGAGAACAGCCTCTGCTCCGTAGATGAGGAAGAACGGGGTCTCGCCCGTCGGCTTGGTCGCAGTTGTGCGGATTGACCACAGCACGGACTGGAGCTCGTCGTACCAGCCCCTGCCACAGGCCTCTAGCTTCTTCTTGAAGGTCCTGGCTTTGACGCCCCTCAGGACCTCCACGTTGGCTCGTTCGGCCTGGCCGTTGCTCCGGGGGTGTGCTATTGAAGCGTAGCATATCTGTGTTCCAAGGTTAGCACAGTATGTTTTGAAGAGATTACTGGTGAATTGCGAACCGTTGTCGGTGATGATGCGGTTAGGCACCCCAAATTGGCTCAAGAGGCCCTTGATGAACTTGACTGCGGAGCCTGCTGGGATTGTGCGGACAGCTTCCACCTCAGCCCACTTGGTGAACTTGTCCACAGTGACGTAGAGGTAGCGATAGCCCCCTGGCGCCCGAGGGAACGGGCCCAGAATGTCCAGCCCCCAAATGGCGGACGGCCATGAGAGGAGTATAGTCTGCAGACCCCCCGCAGGCTGATGAATCTGCTTAGTGTGAAACTGGTAGGCCTTACAAGCCTTCACCAACTCAACGGTGTCGCTAAGCGTTGTGGGCCAGTAGAATCCACTACGAAATGCCTTGCCGACGAGAGTCCGTGACGATGAGTGGTGCCCATTGTCTCCGCCGTGTATGTCCGCCAGTAGTTCCTTCCCTTGCTCTCTGGAGATGCAACGTAGGGACATGTTTTTTGGTCGCTTCCGGTAGAGCTCTCCATCCCTGATGTTGTAAGATGTGGCCTGCCGCGCTACACGCTCCGCCCCCTCCTCGTTCTCCGGCAGGGTCCCCTACGTCAAGTAGTCCTTGAGCTCCGGGATCCAACACCCTTCCTGAGGCTCCAATGCTAGGAGCAGGCGTGCCCCTGAGGCTGGGCCGCAGACCGGGGCTCCTGAGGCAGGCGATTGAGAGAGCTCCTCCTTTTGTTGCGCCGTGCTCGATAGTGACGGCACCGCCGAGGGTTAGAAGAGTCGCTCTCCGAAGACGCCAGGCTCCTGAGGCAGCCGCCTAGATGCCCTCTTGGCAATGTCATCAGCATCCTGATTGGTGTCGCGAGGCACATGCTGCAACTCCAACCACCAGAACTGTTTCTTCATCTTGCGGACCTCGGCGAGGTAGGCTTCCATGTTCTCCTCCTTTGGCTCATATATCTTGTTGGAGAAGTTTATGAGGAGCTATGAATCGCCCTTGATGATGAGGCGCTTCACCCCTAAGGCAATTGCGGCCCTCAAGCCTGCTATTAGGCCTTCGTACTCTGCTATGTTGTTGGAGACCTTTTCTCCGCGCTGGAAGCAGAGTTGTACGGTGTAGTAGAGTTTGTCCTGGGAGGGGAGACGAGCACTGCACCAGCTCCTACGCCGTGTCGAGAGAACGCCCCATCGAAGTACATGACCCAGCCGTCCGATGCTTCACTTCCCGGGGAAAGTGATCGGTCTTCGCCTACCTCGAGGCCCGGTGCTTCTGCCCATTCTGCCACGAAATCCGCAAGTGTTGCTCCCTTGATGGCTCTGGTCGTACTGAATTCTAGCTGAAATGCGTGTAGTTCGATGTTCCATTCTGCAACCCTCCCAGCTGAGTTCGGGCTCCTGAGTACTCTTTCCAAGGGATACGCTGAGACGACTTTGATAGGATGGCGTTGGAAGTAGTGTCGCAGCTTGCGTGAGGCCACTAATAGCGCGAGGAGGAGTTTTTGAGGCATGGGGTACCACGCCCTTGCATCCCGTAGCACTGTGCTGACGAAGTACACGGGGTGCTCGACGAGGTTGATGGTGCCGGAGCAGCTTGCGTCCTCCAGAGGCCGAGGCGTCTCCTGAGATGGCAGAGCCCCCGACGCTTGGTCGCTCGGAGCGGCCTCTCCTGCTCTAGGTGTGTCCTCCTGCTGCGGCTGTTCCTTTTCGGCTGCGGTCGTGGTCTTCGCGGGGCCCTCTTGGCTTTGCTTTACTCCTGCCTTGGCGGTCGCTGCGGCCTTGGTCTGGCGCTCCTCTCTGACAGCCACCAGGGCAGTGCTAGCGGAGTACGGGGTGGCCGCAAGATAGAGCACCAGGGGCTCCTAAGGGCGTGGAGCTACCATCACTGGTGGGCTGGTAAGGTACCTCTTGAGATCTTGGCATGCCCTGTCGGCCTCTTCAGTCCATTCGAAGGGGCCCTTCTTCTTCATAAGCTTGAAGAAGGGCAGCGCTCGTTCCCCCATCTTGGAGATGAAGCGCCCTAGCGCGGTTACACGCCCGGTGAGCTTCTGCGTCTCTCTGAGGGTCCTTGGCGGGCTCATGTCTTCGACTACCTTGACCTTCTTCGGTTTGGCCTCGATGCCCCTATGGACACGAGGAAACCCAGGAGCTTGCCTGAGGGGACTCCAAACACGCACTTCTCTGGGTTGAGCCGTAGGTCCACTTTGTCAAGGCTCACAAAGGTTTCTTCCAGGTCCTGTATCAGGGTTTTTGCCTCCCGAGACTTCACCACAATGTCATCAACGTAAGCTTCAGCGTTCCTCCCGAGCTGCCGGCCTAAGGCGATGTGCATCAGCCGCTGGAAGGTTGTGCCCGCGTTGCGCAACCCAAATGGCATGCATGTATAGCAATACACTCCACACAGGGTCAGGAAACCTGTCTTTTCCACATCTTCCACCGCCATCTTGATCTGGTGATAGCCCGAGAAGGCATCCAGGAAGCACAATAGGTCACACTCTGCGGTGGATTCGACTATTTTGTCAATGCGGGGGAGCGGAAATGGATCCTGTTGGTCAAATTGACACACATGCGGTCCTTTCCCCTTTTTTTTGGCACAACGACCAGATTAGCCAGCCAATTTGGGTAGCGGACCTCGCGGATGACTCCTGCCGCTTCTAGCTTCCGGGTCTCTTGAACGATCTCTATGGACTGTCGCCTCGCCTTCCGCTTCACGGGGCGCACGTTGAGGTGGTGCTCAATCGCATCCCTCGGGACCCCTGCTAACTGATCAGGTTCCCACGCGAACACCTTCTTGTTCGCACGCAGAAACCTCACCAAGGCCTTCTCCTGCTCGGGCTCAAGGTTGGCCCCTATGGTGAAGGTGGCGTCAGTGGACCCGTCCTCGTCGACTGGTACCTGCTTGGTTTCCGCCTTGTCTTGGGTGAATAGCTGCTTCTTTTTAGCCGGCGCAGCCCCCTTGAGCTCAAGGATGTCGGTGTTAGTAGGATGCGCCACCGCGGCCACCTTGAAAGCAAGCTGGAGCACCTACAGCGCATCCCTTGTGTCTCCTGACACGATAAGGACGCCGCTGCTCCTGGGCATCTTCATGAGATTGTATGCCGGGTGAGTTTCTGCCATGAACCGAGCCAAGGCCGGATAGCCGAGGATGGTGTTGTAGGGGAGGCCGATGGGGGCGATGTCGAAGTCGATCAGCTCCGTGCGGAAGTTGTCATAGGTGCCGAAGGTCACTGGGAGGCGAATCTGCCCCAAGGAGGCGGTGGAACCGACTCCGACGCCCGAGAAGGGCATGCTGGGTTGAAGCCGCTCCAGTGGCACGTGGAGGAGGCTGAAGGTCTCCACCGAGAGCATGTTGAGGCCGGCACCACCGTCGATGAGGGTCCTGGTGACGGCCACTTGGTAGATGGTGGGGGTACACATCAAAGGGAGCGCGCCCGAACCGATGGGGTTGAAGGGGTGATCATCCGAGTTGAAGGTTAGATCGGCCTCAGGCACCACCCAGCCTAGGGGGCTTCTCGCCGCTTGGAGGCGGTGCTGATCTGGCGGGTGAACGGCTTGACATGGCGGCTCGAGGGTGGTGCCTGGGAGCCACCCAGGAGAGCTGCGACGACGGGTGGCGCTGGCGCGGCATAACGGGCGAGGAAGAGGTCGCGCAGCTCGTCCCAGGAGGTCACAGAATCCGCCGGTAGGTGTAGGAGCCACATGCGCGGGACGCCGGTGAGGGCCATGGGTAACCAGTTGGCCTCTTCACCCGGTCATCGCCCCCGGCTTTGAAGACGGCCTCTTCATACGCCAGCAGGAAAACCAGCGGATCCGTCGCACCGTTGTAACGCGGCGGCATCTCAGGCTTGAACTTGCGCGACCACTGCACCTGTCACAAGGTGGGGGCCAAGGCTCGGAGCCCCCAAGCCCTAGTGCCGGCATCGACTGCCGGAGCGGGCGGTGCGCCGTTCGCCATGAGGGTGAACTCGGTGTCGGTGGAGAGCGGGTCGTCGGGAGGGAAAACTCCGGCGCACCCCTACCTGGCGCGCCAAATGTCGGATTTCGGGTTCCGGCAGACCCTTAAGGTTCGGACACTGGGGTGCGCGCGGAGATCTCTCCCCTACCGATCTACGCCAGATCTCCTCGCGTGATCTAAGCTAGAAACGATGAACAACACAAGGGACACGAGATTTATAATGGTTCGGGCCACCGTTGTGGTGTAATACCCTACTCGAGTGTGTGGTGTGGTGGATTGCCTCAGGGGCTGATGATGAACAGTACAAAGGAAGAACAGCCCCACGAGAGGTGTTCTTGAGCTGGTGCGGGGTCTTCTACTTAGTCCGGGGCTCTCTGGTCCAATTCGATTGCCCCTGCTATGTGGTGGCTAGCTCTACTTATAGAGGCCCTGGGCCTCTCCCCAAAATAATGAGCGAGAAGGGCGCCAACAATTGACCAATTTGAAGGGGAACATCTAGTACAAGTTATCCTGACCAAAGGTGGTCTTCGACTGCCAAAAGCACTGGTGATGACACCGTCTTGGGCTCCACGGTGACCTCCGTCTTGCCGCTCTGTTGGTCCTTGTCTCATTGCACCGGAATGGTAACCTTTGCCCGATGCCTTGGCCTGTGCTTGCCCCCTTTGCACCAAAGGGAAAAAAGGACACTGCGCAGGCCGGCGCACGCCTGGCGCCAGCCTGGTCTCGATCGTCATGGCTTGCGTCATGGGTTCCTCACGAGGTACCCCTGCCTTGATCTCTCCGCCTCCTCGGGAGCCTGCCTGATGAGGCTGCCCCATGACGAAGCTTCCTATCGTCCGCCCCGCGAGGCTTGGCCCCTCGCGAGGGTCTTGAGCTTGAGCTGATGAAGATGGGCCGCGTTGGGCCCCCACTTGAGCCACGCCGTAGGCCACAGGCAGGCAAGTCTGGGGACCCCCGTTCCTAGAATGCCGACAGACCAAGACGTTGGATCAAGTGTGAGCATGCGTCTTCTGCGAGCACCCCCCGCATTATATGCGTGTGGGCTGAAGCCGACGACTGCCATCATTCAGGTTATATACATATATACATAAACGGCCGCACAGGAGGTATTATAATTCCTTTAGGCACAAGTATAAAATAGCCTTTATAATCGAGTAAAACATTGTTTTTCAATGGGAATACATGTCACTAGAACATAATATTCTTCGAGCACTGCACCTCTATTGAGCGAGCGCCCTCAAGAACTTCTCGAAAGTAGTGCCCGTCAGGTACTCGGCTCTCGGCCGAATCTTGGGCTGCAATGGCGGTGGCCTCCATCTCCGCTCAGTATGTCTTCACACGGGCAAGGGCCATCCGCGCACCCTCTACGCACGCCGACCTCTTCATCGCGTTGATGTGCGGCACTATACCAAGGAACTGCTGCACCAAACTAAAATAAATGTTCAGCTTTGGCCTTTCCGGCCACAGATGATCCACAACAGACCTCATGGCAAGTCTAGACAATCTATTCAGCTCGGCCCATTGGGCCAACCGATCAGTCAATGGAAGTGGACGCTCTGGAACGTTGAATTTTGACCAGAACAACTTTTCCACTTCGCGATCTTTTTGATCTCGGAAGTATTCGGCCACATCGGCAGCACTCTCCGCTAAGTCCATATATGCATCCGCAGAACTCCACAGCCGGTCCAAAGGGGCGTACCTAGGATCTCCGAACTTCATCCGCAGCATAAAGGGCTTCCCAGCTGTAGTATCCCCGGCTTGACGCTGCTCCTCCTTCATCGCTCTCATTGCAGAGCGGGTGTCTTTGGTTGCCATCGTGGCCTTCTCCAGGTATGTCGACTTTGCTCGATCTTCCTTTTCAAGAAGCTCGTAATGGTCAGCGGCATTCTTCAATTCCACAGCCATCCTGGCTATTTCCTCCGTGCTTTGGTAGTGAGCAGCCTGTTCGGCTTTCAGCTCCTCGATTGCCTTAGGGCATCCGCATCACTTTTCCTGGCTTGTTCTTTGGCTCGGCAAGTTCTGCCCGAAGGTTCTCCACGGCCGCAGCTCCATCTGCATTCAAAAACATGTTATAGATACTGGCATCGTGCTCCTCTTACCATGTGTCACTTGATAAATCACATACCCTGTGCCTCGTCAAGCCGCTTGTTGACAAGTACGATGTCGGCCTTTGCCACATCAAGCTGTCACTTTAGATCGGCAAACTCATTAGTCCGACTGGCCACCAGACCCTCCGCCACCTGCATATTAAGGCGGCACGATTATTCCTGGGACTATGATCCTCTGTGCGTCGTCGTCTTCGACAGCACCCAGAGTCTCAGGGGCTACTATCTACACAGGGCACATTTGAAAATGTGTGGTACTGTAAAAAATGTACATCATTTCGCGTACCTCAAGACCCGTTAGTAGACTCATAAAGGCTCCATGCAACCCGCTTTCGGCGGACGAAATCCTTTCAATCACGGCACCCATCAACATGCGGAACTCTTCTAAGGTAGCCGCTCGCTCTAGCACATCCCTCAGTACGTCCGACCGCACACCAGACGATGTTGGACTCTTTCGATTGCTCTCTTCAAGAGTCGGACACTAAGGACTTCGGGTGGCCATACGATTACCTTCTGGCCTTGCCGGATTAGTAGAAGCCCTCCGTGACGACACTACGGGGTCACCCACCTCTTGAGGCGGTATGGCAGGGGGAGTTGTTTCGCTCTCCATCATCTCTAGAAGAAGATCCCCTGAAGACGAGCTCTTGTGAGAAGGGCTAAGATCCGAATTGCAAGATAAATGCTTCGGTTATTGTCCTCAGAAGTAAAGCGAGGTATTTTCATTATTAAGTACCCTTTTACTTACAGCTCGGTAGAGGGCTGATCTCCTTGAGGGCATAGTGCGACCAGGGTATCCCCCGGGGCAGGACCATCCGGCGAAGATTTCTTCCCCCGTTTGGAGACCATTGTCCCCGGGTCCTCAGAGGCGGTCCTCTTCCTTCCCTAGGGAGAGGAAGTTTCAGTTCCTCCTCCCCGGCTAACCTCCTTCGCGGAGGCGCTAGCCTCCTTGTTCCCCCCCTTTATCTTCTCCTGGGGGCGCTTGATAAGGTGCGATCTCCAGCATCATGGTAAACACGGGATTTGGTGAGGTCTCAGGGAGGGGGGCCGGACACCTGATCAACTTTGCCTTCGCTATCCAATCTTGGTCAAAGAGCAGCTTTTTTAGGGCGACGTTGTGATAAATAAATGGATAGTGTGTTCGGATGCGGGGCTACTTACTTGGGTATCCCGGCGATTGCAGCTCAGACCTGCATCCTCAGTGATGTCCGGCCACATTATTTGTGGTCCGAAGAACAATTTGTACATCTCCTCGGGCGTCATGCCGAGGAAGTATTGAATAGCTTGCGGTCCCTCCGGGTTGAACTCCCACATGCGGAGGGGACGACGTTTGCAGGGCAGGACTCGGCGAATTAACATGACTTGCATTACCATGATCAGACTGATATCTCTCTCAAGGAGATCTCGGATACAGCTCTGCAATGTGGGCACGTCCTTTACTGGCCCCTAGTCCAGCCCCTTGTTGACCCATGACGTTAGTCGTGGCGGGGAACCCGAGCGAAAGACGGGGGGAGCCACCCACTTGGTGCCCCTGGGAGCTGTGATATAAAACCACTCTTGTTGTCATAAGCTGGACACCTCCTGGAAAGAGTCCTCGGGCCATGGGCGTTGGCGTTTTTGCTCATTACGGTGCCTCCGCACTCTGCGTGCTGCCCCTCGATCATCTTTGGCTCCACTTCGAAGGTCTTGAGCCACAGTCCGAAGTGAGGGGTAATATGGAGGAAAGCTTCGCACACGACTTTGATTGATGAGATGTGGAGGATAGACTCCAGAGCTAAATCGTGGAAGTCCAGCCCATAATAGAACATAAGCCCCCTCACAAAGGGATCTGGCACGAAGCCTAGCCCTCGGAGGAAGTGAGATACGAACACGACGCTCTCACCGGGCTGGAGAGTGGGAATAACCTGCCCTTGGGCAGGCAGCCTATGCGGGATTTCACCGGTCAAGTATCTGGCCTCCCTTAGCTTTATTACATCTTCCTCCATGACGGAGGAAGGCATCCACCAACCTTGAAGGTTGGATCCGGATATAATCGGAGGTCCGAAGCGCCTAAACCTGAGCTTTGGGTGTTGGAACTCGAGGCGGGAGGCGGATTCGATTAAGATCGAGAGGAAAAAGAATAGGCCTTGGTCTCTTTATAAAGAGGTTGAATACCAAGTGCCCTCCTCGTGACCGTTTGGGACTTGCCTTCAATCGAGGGGTCATACCAACGGGCATGATTGGGTTACCCACGTTCGTGTTGATGAGAATACCGTAATAAAGGGGACGCGATCTCTGCTTCGACAAGACGTGCCAAGGAAACCACCTCGCGGAACACGCTGAGATTGGTTATGAAAAACGATTCGAATAAAGACCTGGCTGTGGTGTGATGTCACACTACGGGGTACGTCAGCAGATTAGATTTGTGGAAATATTATTCTCTCTACGGTTGTATGTGGAACTTGTTTTGCAGAGCCGGACACGATCCTCATGTTCAAAATCTTCTATGAAGTATTCGGAGGAGGAACCCGCCTTGCAATGCTGAAGACAATCTACACACTGGACTCATCGTCATTGAAGCCTGGTTCAGGGGCTACTGAGGGAGTCCTGGATTAGGGGGTATCAGGACAGCCGGACTATATCCTTTGGCCGGACTGTTGGACTATGAAGATACAAGATTGAAGACTTCGTCCCATGTCCAGATGGGACTCTCCTTGGCGTGGAAGGCAAGCTTGGCAATACGGATATGTAGATCTCCTTCCTTGTAACCGACTCTGTGTAACCCTAGCCCCCTCCAGTGTCTATATAAACCGGAGGGTTTAGTCCATAGGACCAAGAACAACAATCATACCATAGGCTATCTTCTAGGGTTTATCCTCTTCAATCTCGTGGTAGATCAACTCTTGTAATACTCATATCATCAAGATCAATCAAGCGGGAGTAGGTTTTTACCTCCATCGAGAGGGCCCAAACCTGGGTACAAACATCGTGTCCCTCGTCTCATGTTACCATCCGCCTAGACGCACAGTTCGGGACCCCCTACCCGAGATCCGCCGGTTTTGACACTGACAGGCGTTATCGCCGTTGTTGCGGCTCTTGTGTCTGTTATGACGTGGTCTGCCATTAGCATCTTTGGTGTCTGAAGTGCTCGGATTCCTTGATGTGTTGTTGCTGCGAGCCAGCCAGCTATCCTCGCTCGCGCAAAAGCGGGTCATGAGTGTCGTGAGGGCTGCCATAGACTTCGGCTTCTCCTGGCCGAGGTGCCGGGTGAGCCACTCGTCACGAATGTTATGCTTGAATGCTGCTAAGGCATCTGCATCCGGACAGTCGACAATTTGGTTTTTCTTAGTTAGGTACCTGGTCCAAAATTTCCTGGCCGATTCCCCTGGCTGCTGAATTATATGGCTCAATTCATCAGCATCTAGTGGGCGCACATATGGCTCAAGGAATGCATCTTCCAAATCCTCCCAACTGCCAACGGAGTCTGCTGGCAAGCTATTCAGCCAAAGCCGAGCTGGTCCTTTGAGTTTGAGAGGGAGGTACTTGATGGCATGTAGATCATCACCGCGAGCCATGTGGATGTGGAGGAGCAAATCCTCAATCCATACCGTGGGATCTGTTGTACCATCATACGATTCGATATTTACGGGTTTAAAACCCTCCGGGAATTCGTGATCCATTACTTCATCAGTGAAGCATAGGGGGTGTGCGGTGCCTCTGTGCCGGGCTATATCACGGTGTAGTTCATATGAGTCTTGTCTGCTGTATTCGGCCTGGCCGGATTTACTTTTATTGTATCCGGTATGACGGTCATCGTCCCGCGTTCGTGTGCGCCCCCATGATCTGTATATCGATCTTGCATGTTTTGCCCTGCTTTCCATTACGTCTAGCTGGTCCCGTGTGTTGCCCCGGGCCTTGGTATTTTTGTTTGAGTGGCAGCGGGGTGCAGGCTGAAATCCCTCTCTCTCTCGGCCACAAGGTGGCCGGTCAGCCGCATCGTACGTGGGTGATGTAGGTTTCCATGCTTCCTCCTCGAGTCGGGGTAGCATCCTGCGCTTTGGGTAACTCTTGGAGGGGCGTTCGAGTTCGTATTCCTCGGTCGCAAGGACTTCAGTCCATCTGTCTGCTAGCAAATATTGATCAGCTCAAAGCTGTTGTTGCTTTTTCTTCACGCTATTTGCTATGGCTATAAGGCGGTGCTTGTAGCGCTCCTGCTCGACGGGATCCTCAAGCACGATAAATTTTTCATCGCTGAAGCACACCTCGTCTTTGGAGAGAGGCATGTAATTGTCATCCTCCGTTTCTCCATCTGCTGCCTGTTCTGGAGGGCTAGCTTGTTCACCCTCCCGCTCTAAATCGTGCTGGAGGGGATTGTTGTTGTCTTCGGCACTATCCGAAGTGTTATTGTCTCTTGTACCCGTATCACTACTTTTGCTATGGCGGGACTTAGAGTGGCGCCGCTGACGTCGATGCTTGGGTTGCTTCTTGGAGGGGTCATCCTCCGCTGTCTTGTCGCCATTGCCTTCTTTGGGGGTATCCACCATGTATATATCATATGATGAGGTGGCGTTCTAGCGCCCTGTGGGCGGTGGTTCCTGTTCATCTCTTGCATCGTCGTCCATACCGTCGATGTCTTCGGAGTCGAAGTCGAGCATGTAGGTTAAATCATCGACAGTGGCTACTAAGTGGGTGGTGGGTTGGGAGCAAATTTCTTCGTTGTCCGCATCCCATTCTAGCTGGACATAGTTCGGCCAAGGTTTTCCTGACAAGGAGAGAGACCTTAATGAATTTATCACGCCGCCGAAAGGCGAGTGCTAAAAGAGATCGACGCCCAGTCGGATTCGATAGGCACGGACGCAGGCGGCTCGGAGTCCGTGGCCGGGGATGAATCCAATGATTTGGCAACACGGCTCTTGTAAGGGGTCAAGTCAGTATTCGGCTCTATCGCTACTCAGAGTGCGGCCTCCATGGCGGGGTCTATCCACCTGTCTTCGGATGGCGCAATTTGCTCTGGATTGAGGGCCGGAGCAGTTGCAAGTGTGATCTCCCGAACACTGTCCGAAATCGTGCTCGTCGTGATCGTGCGGCGCACCTGACATGGGCTCGCATGCGTCGAAGATCAAGTCTCCGCGGATGTCGGCAGTGTAGTTAAAGTTTCTGAACCTGACCTGGTGGCCAGGGGCGTAGCTCTTGATCTGCTCCAGATGGCCAAGGGAGTTGGCCTGCAGTGCAAAGCCGCCGAATACGAAGATCTGTGCGGGGAGGAAAACCTTGCCCTAGATCGCATCGTTACCGATGATCGGAGGAGCCATCAGGCCTTACGGTGATGACACAATGGAACTTTCAATGAAAGCACCAATGTCGGTGTCAAAACCGGTGGATCTCGGGTAGGGCGTCCCGAACTGTGCGTCTAAGGCGGATGGTAACAGGAGGCGGGGGACATGATGTTTACCCAGGTTCGGGCCCTCTTGATGGAGATAATACCCTACTTCATGCTTGATTGATCTTGATGACATGAGTATTACAAGAGTTGATCTACCACGAGCTCATAGAGGCTAAACCCTAGAAGCTAGCCTATGGTATGATTGTATTTGTCCTATGGACTAAACCCTCCGGTTTATATAGACACCGGAGGGGGATAGGGTTACACAGAGTCGGTTAAAAGGGAGGAGATCCATATATCTGTATTGCCAAGCTTGCCTTCTATGCCAAGGAGAGTCCCATTCGGACACGGGACGGAGTCTTCCATCTTGTATCTTCATAGTCCAACAGTCCGGCCAAAGGATATAGTCCAGCTGTCTGGAGACCCCCTAATCCAGGACTCCCTCAATCATTCCTAGGCCGCGTGGGTCTATCCCTGTGGCATGTATCCTTTTATGCCTTTAGCTTACTCTGCTGGGGGTGCCCCTCGAGGTGCATCATCCCCAAGCCTCTCGAGTCCAGCCCAGTGGCATGTATCTTTCTTGCATTTATCTGAGCTAGTTCACTTTTCATGCATAATCTATCTATGGTTATCACCTGCTTGATTGTCACCCACCACGGGAGCAACACACTCTGGCACGGCGCCTGTGCTCGGGTCCGTCCCTACAGCGCCGACAAATCTGAGTGGTCGAGCTCTGGCTTGCGGCACGCCCCGCGCACGACACCTCACCAGGCCCTTAGTGCCTTCGTCTTCTTGCAGGGCAACCTGCGGTAGACCACCAATCATCATGGCAATCTGTGTTTTCCCTCGTGCTGACCTGCAGGAACCTCCCGAGAACGACAGCGGGCGGTACCACGGGCTCCTACCCCTTCTCCCATGCGATTCTCTGGCGCGTTAAAAGGGGGCCTCCTGAGCATCGCGACTCAGGAGCTCTTACTGGCTCTCCAGCCCTCACCCCCTGGCCTTGACCACGGCATCGTGACCTGGCATACCAGTGGCGGCTGAGCACATACGACAACTACCGCACCGAGCTCATCGACTTTGACGTCGCCCACATCCGCCTGCCGTACAACGCCATCCTCGGGTACCCGACGCTGGCTAAGTTCATGGCCGTGACTCACCATGGCTACAACGTCCTCAAGATGCCAGGAAGCGGCGGCGTCATCACTGTGCCATGCCAAGAGAAGGATGCAGTGTGTGCCCTGGAGCGAGCCTTTTAGGCCGCGTCACTAGAAGACCCAGATCGCGGAAGCAGGAGGCTTCCTAAGACCACCCCCAAGAAGAAGAAGACAACATCAGGCTCAGACCCTCAGGAGGCAGGCCCTTCAAGGCCCGCGTTTGCCCAGGGGGACCCTCCTTCAATCGCATAGGAAAGTGCGCCCGGCGCCCTCCTTAGGCAGGGCTCGGGGGCTCTCACCTGGAGGGCCACCGACCTCGCCAAGGTCACGAGGGAGGCGCTGGGGCACCATGTGGAGGCGTGCTTCGAGGCACGCTTCCCTCGAAAGGAAGCCAGGGAAGGAAGGTCAGACCAGCAGGAGTTTATTAGCAAGGCCATTCAAGAACTACAAGAGTCAAGGATCATGAGAGGTTGCCGTCGCCCACCAGCTGTGGCTACGCATCTAGGCGAGGATGGTGGGCTGCGCGTCTGCGTCGACGTACCAGGGCTCAATCAGATCGCCACGGCGGGGTGCCTCTGGCCCTCACAAGTGGGGCGCTGCGGAGGACCACCTCACAGCTATGTTCGAATGCCTTATGACCTGCCGAGCGTAGCTGCGGCGTACCAGCGCATCATGAGGAGCATCTTGGAGGCGCGAGAAGACAGGCGTTCTGCAGCCCTGGCGGAGATGGAGGCTGCACACGAAGAGCCACCAGTGCCTCCGGAGCCTCCCGAGGCCCCTGGGCCTGGGGGCTCGTGAGGATCGGCTTCTGCAGCCCACCGACGCCGCTGCACCGACGACATCTTCCGGTGACATCTTTCAAGTTTCAGTCCCAGCTGGGAGCGCCCTCCCAGGGTTGCGTCATTCCCAGGCCGCGTGGGTCCGTCCCTGTGGCATGTATCCCTTTTTATCTTTTCAGTCGCTAGCTTGCTTTTATTTTTTGATTTTTTTATTTTTTTCTGCCCGTTTCAAAATGCGGTCAAAACGGCGGGCTTGACCGTTCCTAGCTAGTGGTTGAATCTTGGAAAACTTTTGATGTTTCTCTAATTAAATAGATATGTACCTAGAAATGATTTTTGGAAAAAAAATAAAGAGCAAACTATGAGGCAGCCGCAGTTCAAATTTAACCCGCTTCCAGCTGAATTGGCGGAAATTTGCCTTTTTCACCAGAGGTGGATCAAAACTTTTTACACCCAACCATTTGGTCAATTGTGCAATAAATATGGCCTAGTATTTTAGAAATTTGATTTCGTCCAATTTTGCAAGAATTATTTGGTAGGTCCTTCACAAAAAAAACTCATTTCCAGCACTCGGAAAATGGAAAATGAATTTTCCATGCACAGAAAATGAAATCTCCCTTAGGCAACATTGTTTGCCATTCCAAGATGCACCCTTTTGCACAATGTGAGATAATTTGAACAAACTATGCCATGAATGTGGCCATAAGATTGGTCATTTGTCTTGAAAGCCATGAATCTTCACGCATGACAGCAAATTTCTGAGAACACTTTTTAAAAATAATTGCCGTATTACAAGTTTATTATTTTTCCTGGAAACTTGGTAACATATGATGAGACATGCGAAGGTTTTCCAATTTTTTGTTTTTTCTTGAATTTTTTATGCCCGTTTCAAAATGCGGTCAAAACGGGGGGCTTGACCGTTCCTAGCTAGTTGTTGAATCTTGGAGACCTTTTGATGTTTCTCTGATTAAATAGATACTTATGTACCTAGAAATGATTTTGGGAAAAAATAAAGAGCAAATTGCAAGGTAGCTACAGTTCAAATTTGACCCGCTTCCTCCTAAATCGGCAGAAATTTGTCTTTTTCACGAGAGGTGGATAAAAGCATTTGACGCCCAACCATTTGGTCAATTGTGCATTAAATATGACCTGATATTTTAGAAAAATGATTTGGTCCAATTTTGCAACAAATATTTGGTAGGCCCTTCACAATTAAACCCATTTTGGGCACTCAAAAAATGGAAAATTGAGTTTTTGTCTAAAGAAAATGAAAACTTTTTTAGGCAACATTGTTTGGCATTTGAAGATGCACTCTTGTGCACAATATGAGATCAATATTTGATTTTTTCATGTGAAAAAGTAGAAGAAAAACAAAAAAAAACACAATTATATATGCTCTATTCCCATTGGTGGAATTCGTTGTCACACGGATTGATGACATGGTGCCCATCCATCCATCTATCCATAACACATCCATCCATCCATCCATTTATGTACAGAGAAAAAAAGAAAATGAAAAAGAAAACCCCACCGCATCCACCTACCCAAACCCTACCCAGATCCCATCGATCCCCTCCTCCCATCGCACCCCTCCTCCCCCCATCTCCTCGCCGCCGCCATCGACGGCGCTCCCCTCGATCCCTCCCACCTCCGTCTCTCTCAGATCGAGCTCCCCATCCCCTCTCCCTCCCACCTCTCGACAACCGCACTCCCTCCCGTCTCCCACCCGCAATCTCTATCTTCCTCGCTCGATTCCCTCCTCATCCCTCCCTCACCTCGCCGCCGCCCCCACCCACCGCCACCGGCGACTTCGCTCCCCCGCTCCGCCCTATCCCCCACCGTCGCCGCGAAACCCTTCACCCTCCTCCTCTCCCTCCCAGATCGAGCAGCACGTCAGGCGGCCGCCAGATCCGCCCCAACGCTACCAGATCCAATCTCGCACCGTCGACACGCGATAGGGTGCTTGAGGTCGTCTGTTCCCGCCCCCCAATCGCTCGTGCGCCAGGAGAGGAAGAGAGGGCGGCTACTTGTTCGTTCCTTTCTCTCGGGCAACGACGCGGCCGTGCAGGTTCTTCCGCGCGAGGAGAGAGTTCGCTGCGGCTCGGATGCTCCGACGCCATGGAGCTCATCAACAAGGTCTCCTCTCTCTCTCTCTCTCTCTCTCTCTATGTGTGTGTGTGTGTGATTTGACCCGATTTGTTTTGGGGCTCTTGTTGCTCTGTTCGTGACGCTAGTGCTTCTCTCTCTGCTGCAGGACACCATCTCCCTCTTCGTGTTGCTCTGTCCAAACCCAATCCAATCCGGTCTGTCCTCGCCGGCGAGGGGATGGAGGGGCCGCTGTGGCTGACGGCGGGGGCGGTGAGGGAGATATGGGAGCTGCCGGACGGGCCGGGGACCATCCAGCCGGTGCTGCAGGTGGCGGACCTGCGCGCTGTCACCACCAAGAACCCCGTCGGCCACCAGTCGGAGCGCTACCGCATGCTGCTCTCCGACGGCGTCCACTCCCAACAGTCCATGCTCTCCACCAACCACAACCACCTTGTCAAGACCGGCGCCCTCCGCCAAGGCGCCATCGTCCACCTCCAGGACATCACCTGCAACACCATCCAGAACCGCAGGTCCGTCGTCCGCCCCTCCTCCTCCCTCGACGCTCTGGTCCGAGAAAGATTGGATCTTGGCCCGCTTGCTTCGGTTCGATTCTCGCTCATCCAAGATGCGATCTCGCGGTAGATTCTTGGGTTGCAGAGTGGATTGTTTGCCCACGACGAGGTTTTTAGAGTTGTTTGTCTCATTTAGTGATTTCAATTCTACACTGTCCGCCGTAATGATCTCTGAGACCACATTCACAACTAACATCAATGTATGTTTACATTAATAAATCGAGCTTAATCTAAAGCGTCAAACATTGCATTGGCCTTGAAGTTCAGCT
Source organism: Aegilops umbellulata (assembly GCA_032464435.1). NCBI lineage: Eukaryota > Viridiplantae > Streptophyta > Magnoliopsida > Poales > Poaceae > Aegilops > Aegilops umbellulata. Next base: position 7,518,318 of record CP136059.1, read on the forward strand.
TCGGTTGACTATATTTTTCAATTAGCAAAACATATATGCCACTGTTTATTCAGTTTCGACTCTTCATTCAGCCCCAGCAGAATAAGTTATCTTTCGTGTTGTCTGCATACTGATGAAGAAAATGATGGGAATATTTGATTCCGTGTTACTTAGATGAATATTTTTAACTTTTCATGTTTGATGGTGTACCGAGAATTAGCCTGCCTGCAACCTCACTCTTATGTGGACTATAATAAAAAGTTTGGTTTCCTATTCCACCATGACTTGACATGCCGCTGTCTTTTTGCGAGTGTACTCTGATCCAGTGAAATGCACTTTGCTTTTCATGTCTTAATTAACAAGTACCATCGCCAAGAAAGCCACAGGATCCTAGTATGTGATACAGAACATTTTTAAGAACTACCCTTGCTGTGTTAGGATTTTATCAACCCATGCGTGTGACGTTTTTAAATTTTGCTTGCTTACATGGTTGAGCACCTTTCATGAACTTGAGGACCTTTCTTTTTCTTCAGTACAGCCACATGTTTTTTCTTTAGCTCTCAAACTGCAGCTTACATGGTTGTGCTTTCTTAGCTGTTAGCTTTCTAAGTTCTTAAAACTGTAATTGATACCACGAGTGTGAACCTTTATGCGCAGATAATTGACAGGAAGGAGCTCTTGAGCCCGACGAGCGACGCTGAGAATCGTTACCTGAAGAAGGTACGCAGCAGTTCATTCTAATTCTCCTCTGATTCTAAAAGTTTCTGTTGTTGTCTGTTCTTTCACTAGTGTAGACCCTTGCTTTCATTGCTAATAATACACGCATGCTCCACAACTAATCTTCTACTTGATCGCTAGCACGGTCGCGATGATTGATAAACCACCAAAGAAAAGGAAAATTGGGCATTTGCTAGCATTACAGTGTGAAGGATACTCTGCTGCTCCAATGTGTCTTTTCTGTCAAAGCTTTCTTGTCAAATGTATGTGTTCAGAGATGAATCAAACTTTGAATAAGGCAAAGTTGCTAGCATTGCACCAGTATGCCCTTCCTAACATATGTATTTGTGTTGTTCCTCATGCCTCTCTGTTTGCTATGATTTTTTGGTGCTCTGCAGAAGAACTCAACTCACTGGATGCAGGGAAGGAGATGGAGGGTGACACACAGCCATGGAGAGGACCAGCAGCTCAAGGTCCTTTCTCCTCCACTCCACCTGTGCCCCTCTCTCGTTTTGATTTGCTATGTTGGGTTCCAAGATTAGAAATATTTTTTGTTTGCATCTTTATCCATGTGCTATCATTAACTCGGAGAAAATGTTATGTTTTCGCTGATTAGTGGCAGTACATCTTTGCTTTACTATTCCTAGCAGCTGCAGTTCATCTACCATAAACATGTTGTGTACATTCTGAACCCCCAAACATGACACAAGTGTTCTGCTGAAATTCCATGATGTGTGTGTTGTTTCAGTTTCTGTAGCTACAACAAAGTCCCAGTTTACTCTGTACTTGCTGCTGATGATTGCTGGCTAAATTTACAGTTGAAATAACAGTAGCCAAGGAGTAGATACAACACCATTTTACCGTATTTTGCATGGAATGTTCAAAATCAGTTATATTGTGGTTTCTAGTTCTGTGAGTTAAATTGCATAAGATGGGAGTATCACAACATGCAACATGCATATACTGAATATGGGAGTATCACAACCTGAATGTGCAGCTTATGTAGTTTCTGTATTTTTTTGTTAAAGCATGGAGTAGCTTCTATAGTTTTGTTAAAAATTATCTTGGTCTTGGGCTGATTTGAGTACTACCAAGGGTGTATATTGAACTTCCCTAGCGGATTCAGAGCCTATAGGAGAATTCTACTGTGACAACAAATTAACTTGTCTTGAATTACTTCTATTACTGGATGTTTAGAATGTTCAATTAACTAATTTGCACCTGTTTATGTTTGTTTTGTCAACTTCTTATGTTAACATGTCTTGAATTACCCTTGTATAGTGTAGCAAGTCTGTACTCTTGAATCGAATCATTCCATGCTTAAATGATAAAAATAATAAAAATGTCGCATTTATAGGATTGTAAACCTGATGTGATTGGAATAGTTTTTACTCGCTGTTGATAGTTACTACTATTCACTGATTTTGCCACATTTTGCTTGTTTTACTCTTATTTATGCACAGAGACTGCCTACAAGTTAATGTGCTGTTAGATTTGCCGTTATTTTGTTCCTAACAATTTTGTTTGATAACTTGCAGATGCCCTTCATTCATGTTTCGTCGTAAGCTCCAGGACGAAGAAGTCGAGAGAAACATAGAGTTCTAGCTTATTGCAGCTAGTTATAATTCGATAGCTAGTTATTTTTTTCATTTTTTAGTTGTGTTACCTGATGTGAACTAGTTCTGATGTGAACCATGTTTGACTGTAATGTGCCAAGTTTGGATCTGTTTGATTATATTAATGACGTGAACTATGTTTTCATGATATTTTGTTGTGCTCTGTTTGAAGCATTGTGTAAATATTGGTTATTTATTCATTGGATCGCTGAAATATGGGGAATATAATCCTGACAACTGGGACCTACTTATTAGAACCTGACAATTGGGACCCATTAGACTAGTGGACCCTTCTCTTGAAAAAAATAGAATCTGAAACTCTATAGCCCAAAAGCCCACGTCGTAGCAAAATAAAAGACTGAATTATTGGGCTTGGCCCATGTGGCTGACCAAAATTACCAGCAAAGCAAAAAAAATAGGCTGATTTATTGGGTTTGGCCAAATAATAAATGGGCTGAATTAATGGGCTCGACCCATGTGAAACGCCGAATCGGACCGGGCTGAATCTTGTGCCACATCAGCTTGCCACGATGGATGCCTACGTGGCCTGGGGAGGTTGCTAGTGACCAAAACAAAACAATAGGCATATTTTGGTCGTAAACGTCCACGACCTTCTCACAGAGAAGGTCGTTAATTTCAGTTTACGACCGCCAGCTTTTGACCTTCTGTTTTGGTCAAGAAAAGGTCACAAATGAAAAACAATAACCTTTCAGTGACCAATAGTAAAGGTCACAAGTTCACATATTTGTTGTAGTGTAGGCACCCGGGCGCGCCAGCTACCCCAGGCGCGGCCTGGTGGGTAGTGGGCCCCACAAGGCCCCTCACTTATCTCTTTAGCCCAAATCATCACCTACCTCCAGAAATAAAATCACTCGAGCTCTCTCTCTCTCTCTCATGTTCTTGCTCTCAAACCCGCGGAGAGAGAGGTCCGGCCGTGCGAATGGCCGCACATTGCTTTCATGGAAGAAGCCGGATTCCACCAAGAATTCACGTAATTCATTGCAAATGCTAGACTTGCCAACTTCCTCGCAGATGAGTGTGACCAACACCATACCCTCACGAACTCCTTTGTGCAAAAAAATTATTTTTTGAATAGGCTTGAACCTCCTGCGGTGCGATTTAATTTATATTCTGAAACCAGTTGGAGACCGCCCACTGAATTTTGTGAGATGTGTTTAATTCCCTACGACAGGCAGTTAAGAGAGCGTAAACCGGGAGAGTTTGAGGACTTTCTCCTCACTCTGACGGTGGGTGAGGGAAGGGGCGTGTCGAAAGCCACAACCACTAGTCTGCAATTTCCTTCTGTGCATTACTTTGCTTTAGTTATCACGAAGTGTTTGACTGCAAGGGAGAAGGTCAGTATACTTAGTGCCCCTGACCTTGCCATTTTACGTCGTGCCATTTTACGCCATGCACTTCACAATGATCACACCTTTAACCTAGAGGCTATTGTTGCACGTCGTCAGCACATTAATAGAACTAAGGGTAAAATCCATGGTTGTATTTATGCCACTCGCTTAGAGAGACGTTTTAATGTTCAGATATGCAACCATGACTATCCGTTGCCTAGAGTTTATTTGGATCACCAGGCGATGAAGAACCACCGCTTTATTGATGCCGCTAATTCTTTTAACAATATTCGTTATAACTTTGTATTCAATCAGAATACCCATGATATTATTCCGTTGCCTACACCTGTTGTTTGATACTATTGTGAGGAACAGATACACTTTCCTACCAGTGGACATTGCTGCCTACCAGAATGCCGAGGTAGCAGAGGAGGAGTAGCCTCATCAGTGGGAAGTGATGTCGCTTGAAGCTACGTCGGTATTTCCCCAAAGAGGAAGGGATGATGCAGCACAAAGGCAGTAGGTATTTCCCTCAGAGATGAAACCAAGGTTATCGAACCAGTATGAGAACCAAGCAACACAACATAAACAACCCCTACACACAAATAACAACACCTCACAACCTGACGTGTTAAAGGGGTTATCAATCCCTTTCGGGGTACGGTGCCAGAAATGGTGCGTGGACGGGAGAAAGTTGTAATAGATTGAAATAATAGATTGCAAATAAAATAAAGTGCAGCAAAGTATTTTTGGTTTAATAGATCTGAATAAAAAATGAAAATAAAATAGATCGCAAAGCAAATATATGATAAAGAAGACCCGGGGGCCGTAAGTTTCACTAGTGGCTTCTCTCAAGAAAAATAGCAAAAGGTGGGTAAATAAATTACTGTTGGGCAATTAATAAAACCTCAAGTAATTATGACGATATCCAGGCAATGAACATTACATAGGCATTGTTGGGGAACGTAGCAGAAATTCAAAAAATTTCCTACGTATCACCAAGATCTATCTATGGAGAAACCAGCAACAAGGGGAAGGAGAGTGCATCTACATACCCTTGTAGATCGCTAAGCGGAAGCGTTCAAGTGAACGGGGTTGATGGAGTCGTACTCGTCGTGATTCAGATCACCGATGATCCTAGTGCCGAACGGACAGCACCTCCGCGTTCAACACACGTACAGCCCGATGACGTCTCCCACGCCTTGATCCAGCAAGGAGAGAGGGAGAGGTTGAGGAAGACTCCATCCAGCAGCAGCACAATGGCGTGGTGGTGGTGGAGGAGCGTGGCAATCCTGCAGGGCTTCGCCGCGCACCTGCGGGAGAGGAGAAGAACTTGGGAAAGGGAGGGGCTGCACCAAAGGCAAAAGGTGTGTTTCAAGAGGCCCTCTACCCCCACTATATATAGGGATCCCAAGGGGGGGTGCGCCAGCCCTAGGAGATCCAATCTCCTAGGGGGCGGCGGCCAGGGGAGGATTCCCTCCCCCCCAAGGCACCTAGGAGGTGCCTTACCCCCTTGGGACTCTTCCTTTAGGGTTCCCCTTCACCCTAGGCGCATGGGCCTTAGGGGAAGTGGCGCCCCAGCCCACTTTGGGCTGGATCCCTTCCCACTTCAGCCCATGGGACCCTCCCGGATGGGTGGCCCCACCCGGTGGGCCCACGGGACCCCTCTGGTGGTCCCGGTACAATACCGATGACCCCGAAACTTGTCCCGATGGCCGAAATAGGACTTCCTATATATAAATCTTTACCTCCGGACCATTCCGGAACTCCTCGTGACATCCAGGATCTCATCCGGGACTTCGAACAACATTCAGTAACCACATACAAGCTTCCTTTATAACCCTAGCCTCATCGAACCTTAAGTGTGTAGACCCTACGGGTTCGGGAGACATGCAGACATGACCGAGATGTTCTCCGGTCAATAACCAACAGCGGGATCTGGATACCCATGTTGGCTCCCACATGTTCCACGATGATCTCATCGGATGAACCACGATGTCAAGGACTTAATCAATCCCGTATACAATTCCCTTTGTCTATCGGTACGATACTTGCCCGAGATTCGATCATCGGTATCCCGATACCTTGTTCAATCTCGTTACCGGCAAGTCTCTTTTACTCGTTCCGTAGTACATCATCCCGTGATCAACTCCTTGATCACACTGTGCACATTATGATGATGTCCTACCGAGTGGGCCCAGAGATACCTCTCCGTTTACACGGAGTGACAAATCCCAGTCTCGATTCGTGCCACCCAACAGACACTTTCGGAGATACCCGTAGTGTACCTTTATAGCCACCCAGTTACGTTGTGACGTTTGGCACACCCAAAGCACTCCTACGGTATCCGGGAGTTGCACAATCCCATGGTCTAAGGAAACGATACTTGACATTAGAAAAGCTTTAGCATACGAACTACATGATCTTGTGCTAGGCTTAGGATTGGGTCTTGTCCATCACATCATTCTCCTAATGATGTGATCCCGTTATCAATGACATCCAATGTCCATGGTCAGGAAACCGTAACCATCTATTGATCAACGAGCTAGTCAACTAGAGGCTTACTAGGGACATGGTGTTGTCTATGTATCCACACATGTATCTAAGTTTCCTATCAATACAATTCCAGCATGGATAATAAACGATTATCATGAACAAGGAAATATAATAATAATCAATTTATTATTGCCTCTAGGGCATATTTCCAACAGTCTCCCACTTGCACTAGAGTCAATAATCTAGTTCACATTGATATGTGATTAACACTCAAGGTCACATCCTTATGTGACTAACACCCAAGAGTTCTGGGTTTGATCATGTTATGCTTGTGAGAGAGGTTATAGTCAACGGGTCTGAACCTTTCAGATCCGTGTGTGCTTTACAAATCTCTATGTCATCTCCTAGATGCAATTACCACGCTCTATTTGGAACTATTCCAAATAACTGTTCTACTATACGAATCCAATTTACTACTTAGTATAATCTGGATCAGTGTCAAAGTTTGCATCGGCGTAACCCTTTACGACGAACTCTTTTCCACCTCCATAATCGAGAAAATTCCTTAGTCCACTAGTTACTAAGGATAACCTTGACCGTTGTCCTGTGATCCATTCCTGGATCACACTTGTACCCCTTGACTGACTCATGGCAAGGCACACTTCAGATGCGGTACACAGCATAGCATACTGTAGAGCCTATGTCTAAGCATAGGGGACGACCTTCGTCCTTTCTCTCTCTTCTGCCGTGGTCAGGTCTTGAGTCTTACTCAATACTCACACGTGTAATACAGCCAAGAACTCCTTCTTTGCTGATCTATTTTGAATTCCTTCAAAATCTTGTCACGGTATGTATTCATTTGAAAGTACTATTAAGCGATTTTGATCTATCCTTATAGATCTTGATGCTCAATGTTCAAGTAGCTTAATCCAGGTTTTCATTGAAAAACATTTTTCAAACAACCCTATATGCCTTCTAGAAATTCTACATCATTTCTGATCAACAATATGTCAACAACATATACTCGTCAGAAATTCTATAGTGCTCCCACTCACTTCTTTGGTATTACAAGTTTCTCATAAACTTTGTATAAACCTAAAATCTTTGATCAACTCATCAAAGTGTACATTCCAACTCCGAGATGCTTACTCCAGTCCTTAGAAGGATTGCTGGAGCTTTGCATACTTATTAGCATCTTTCAGGATTGACAAAACCTTCTGGCTGTATCACACACAACCTTCCCTCAAGAAAATCGTCGAGGAAACAATGTTTTGACATCCTATCTGCATAATTTCATAAATAATGCAGTAATCGCTAACATAATTCAAACAGACTTTTAGCATCGCTACGGGTGAGAAAGTCTCATCGTAGTCAACTCCTTGAACTTATCAGAAAACATTTTAATGACAAGTCGAGCTTTCTTAATGGTGACATTTACCATCATTGTCCGTCTTCCTTTTAAAATCCATATGTACCTAACAGTCTTACGACCATCAAGTAGTTCTTTCAAAGTCTACACTTTGTTTTCATATATGGATCCTCTCTCGGATTATATGGCCTCGAGCCATTCATCGGAATCCGGGCCCACCATCGTTTCTCCATAGCTCGTAGGTTCATTGTTATCTAGCAACATGACTTCCAAGACAGGATTTACGTACCACTCTGAAGTAGTACACATCCTTGTCGTCCTACGAGGTTTGGGAGTGACTTGAAGTCTCATGATCACTATCATAAGCTTCTACTTCAATTGGTGTAGGTGCCATAGGAACAATTCCTGTGCCCTGCTACACACTAGTTGAAGTGACGGTTCAATAACCTCATCAAGTCTTCCACCATCCTCCCACTCAATTCTTTCGAGAGAAACTTTTCCTCGAAAAGGACCCGATTTGAGAAACAATCCCTATTGCTTTCGGATCTGAGACAGGAGGTATACCCAACTGTTTTGGGTGTCCTATGAAGATGCAGTTATCCGCTTTGGGTTCGAGCTTATCAACCTGAAACTTTTTCATATAAGCGTCGCAGCCCCAAACTTTTAAGAAATGACAGCTTAGGTTTCTCTAAACCATAGTTCATACGGTGTCATCTCATCGGAATTACGTGGTGCCCTATTTAAAGTGAGTGCGGTTGTCTCTAATGCCTAACCCATGAACGATAGTGGTAATTCGATAAGAGACATCATGGTATGCATCATATCCAATAGGGTGCAGTCATGATGTTCGGACACACCATCACACCATGGTGTTCCAGGCGGTACTAGTCGTGAAATAATTTCCACAATGTCTCAATTGTGTGCCAAACTAGCAACTCAGATATTCATCTCTATGATCATATCATAGATATTTTATCCCCTTGTCACGACGATCTTCAGCTTCATTCTGAAATTACTTGATCCATTCAACAATTCAGACTTGTGTTTCATCAAGTAAATATACTCAGTATCTACTCAAATCATCTGTGAAGTAAGAGCATAACGATATCCACTACATGCCTCAGCACTCATTGGACTGCACACATCAAAATGTGTTACTTCCAACAGGTTGCTTTCTTGTTCCATTTTACTGAAACCGAAGCTTTCAGTCATCTTGCCCATGTGGTATGATTTGCATATCTCAAGTGATTCAAAATCAAGTGAGTCCAAATGGTCCATCTGCATGGAGTTTCTTCATGCGTATATACCAACAGACATGGTTTACACGTCTCAATCTTTTCAGAAATGAGTGAGTTCAAAGATCCATCAACATGGAGCTTCTTCATGCGTTTTACACCAATATGACTTACATGGCAGTGCCACAAGTGGGTGGTACTATCATTACTATCTTATATCTTTTGGCATGATCATGTGTATCATTATGATCGAGATTCAATAAACCATTCATTTTATGTGCAAGACCATTGAAGGTATTATTCAAATAAATAGAGTAACCATTATTCTCTTTAAATGAATAACCCTATTGCGATAGACATAATCCAATCATGTCTATGCTCAACGCAAACACCAAATAACAATTATTTAGGTTTAACACCAATCTCGATGGTAGAGGGAGCGTGCGATGCTTGATCACATCAACCTTGGAAACATTTCCAACACATCTCGTCAGCTCACCTTTAGCTAGTCTCCGTTTATTCCGTAGCTTTTATTTCGAGTTACTAACACTTAGCAACCGAACCGGTATCTAATACCCTGATGCTACTAGGAGTACTAGTAAAGTACACATTCACATAATGTATATCCAATATACTTCTATCGACAGCCTTCTCATCTACCAAGTATCTAGGGTAATTCTGCTCATGTGGCTGTTCCCCTTATTACAGAAGCACTCAGTCTCGGGTTTGGGTTCAACCTTGGGTTTCTCCACTAGAGCAGCAGCTGATTTGCCATTTCATGAAGTATCCCTTCTTGCCCTTGCCCTTCTTGAAACTAGTGGTTTCACTAACCATCAACAATTGATGCTCCTTCTTGATTTCTACTTTCGCGGTGTCAAACATCGCGAATATTTCAAGGATCATCATATCTATCCCTGATAGGTTATAGTTCATCACGAAGCTCTAGTAGCTTGGTGGCAATAACTTTGGAAAAACATCACTATCTTATCTGGAAGATTAACTCCCACTCGATTCAAGTGATTGTTGTACTCAGACAATTTGAGCACAAGCTCAACGATTGAGTTTTTCTCCCTTAGTTTGCAGGCCAAGAAAATCGTCGGAGGTCTTATACCTCTTGACGTGGGCATGAGTCTGAAATCCCAATTTCAGCCCTCGAAACATCTCATATGTTCCACGACATTTCAAAATGTCTTCGGTGCCTTAATTCTAAACCATTTAACATTACCGAACTATCATGTAGTCATCAACACGTGTATGTCGGATGTTCGCAACATCCACAGACCACGTTCGAGGTCCAGCACACCGAGCGGTGCATTAAGGACATAAGCCTTCTACTGTCCGCATAATTGCTACTGTCAACTTTCAACTATATTTTCTCTAGGAACATATCTAAAACAGTAGAACTAAAGCGCGAGCTATGACATAATTTGCAAAATCTTTTTGACTATGTTCAGGATAATTAAGTTCATCTTATGAACTCCCACTCAGATAGACATCCCTCTAGTCATCTAAGTGATTACATGATCCGAGTCAACTAGGCCGTGTCCGATCATCACGTGAGACGGACTAGTCAACGTCGGTGAACATCTTCATGTTGATCGTATCTTCTATACGACTCATGCTCGACCTTTCGGTCTTCTGTGTTCCGAGGCCATGTCTGTACATGCTAGGCTCGTCAAGTTAACCCTAAGTGTTTTGCATGTGTAAAACTGTCTTACACCCGTTGTATGTGAACGTAAGGATCTATCACACCCGATCATCACGTGGTGCTTCAAAACGATGAACTGTAGCAACGGTGCACAGTTAGGGGAGAACACATTCTTGAAATTGTTTATGAGGGATCATCTTATTTACTACCGTCGTTCTAAGTAAACAAGATGCATAAACATGATAAACATCACATGCAATCAAAAGGTGACATGATATGGCCAATATTATTTTGCTCCTTTTGATCTCCATCTTCGGGGCTCCATGATCATCATTGTCACCGGCATGACACCATGATCTCCATCATCATGATCTCCATGAAGTTGTCACGCCAACTATTACTTCTACTACTATGGCTACCGGTTAGCAATAAAGTAAAGTAATTACATGGCGTTGTTCAATGACACGCAGGTCATACAATAAATAAAGACAACTCCTATGGCTCCTGCCGGTTGTCATACTCATCGACATGCAAGTCGTGAATCCTATTACAAGAACATGATCAATTTCATACATCACATATCATTCATCACATTCTTCTTGGCCATATCACATCACATAGCATACCCTGCAAAAACAAGTTAGACGTCCTCTAATTGTTGTTTGCATGTTTTTTACGTGGCTGCTATGGGTTTCTAGCAAGAACGTTTCTTACCTACGCAAAACCACAACGTGATATGTCAATTGCTATTTACCCTTCATAAGGACCCTTTTCATCGAATCCGATCCGACTAAAGTGGGAGAGACTGGCACCCGCTAGCCACCTTATGCAACTAGTGCATGTCAGTCGGTGGAACCTGTCTCACGTAAGTGTACGTGTAAGGTCGGTCCGGGCCGCTTCATCCCACAATGCCGCCGAATCAAGATTGACTAGTAACGGTAAGCATATTGAACAAAATCAACGCCCACAACTACTTTGTGTTCTACTCGTGCAAAGAATCTACGCAATAGACCTAGCTCATGATGCCACTGTTGGGGAACGTAGCAGAAATTCAAAAAATTTCCTACGTATCACCAAGATCTATCTATGGAGAAACCAGCAACAAGGGGAAGGAGAGTGCATCTACATACCCTTGTAGATCGCTAAGCGGAAGCGTTCAAGTGAACGGGGTTGATGGAGTCGTACACGTCGTGATTCAGATCACCGATGATCCTAGTGCCGAACGGACAGCACCTCCGCGTTCAACACACGTACAGCCCGATGACGTCTCCCACGCCTTGATCCAGCAAGGAGAGAGGGAGAGGTTGAGGAAGACTCCATCCAGCAGTAGCACAACGGCGTGGTGGTGGTGGAGGAGCGTGGCAATCCTGTAGGGCTTCGCCGCGCACCTGCGGGAGAGGAGAAGAACTTGGGAGAGGGAGGGGCTGCACCAAAGGCAAAAGGTGTGTTTCAAGAGGCCCTCTACCCCCACTATATATAGGGATCCCAAGGAGGGTGCGCCAGCCCTAGGAGATCCAATCTCCTAGGGGGCGGCGGCCAGGGGAGGATTCCCTCCCCCCCAAGGCACCTAGGAGGTGCCTTACCCCCTTGGGACTCTTCCTTTAGGGTTCCCCTTCACCCTAGGCGCATGGGCCTTAGGGGAAGTGGCGCCCCAGCCCACTTTGGGCTGGATCCCTTCCCACTTCAGCCCATGGGACCCTCCCGGATGGGTGGCCCCACCCGATGGGCCCCCGGGACCCCTCCGGTGGTCCCGGTACAATACCGATGACCCCGAAACTTGTCCCGATGGCCGAAATAGGACTTCCTATATATAAATCTTTACCTACGGACCATTCCGGAACTCCTCGTGACGTCCAGGATCTCATCCGGGACTCCGAACAACATTCGGTAACCACATACAAGCTTCCTTTATAACCCTAGCGTCATCGAACCTTAAGTGTGTAGACCCTACGGGTTCGGGAGACATGCAGACATGACCGAGATGTTCTCCGGTCAATAACCAACAGCGGGATCTGGATACCCATGTTGGCTCCCACATGTTCCACGATGATCTCATCGGATGAACCACGATGTCAAGGACTTAATCAATCCCGTATACAATTCCCTTTGTCTATCGGTACGATACTTGCCCGAGATTCGATCATCGGTATCCCGATACCTTGTTCAATCTCGTTACCGGCAAGTCTCTTTTACTCGTTCCGTAGTACATCATCCCGTGATCAACTCCTTGATCACACTGTGCACATTATGATGATGTCCTACCGAGTGGGCCCAGAGATACCTCTCCGTTTACACGGAGTGACAAATCCCAGTCTCGATTCGTGCCACCCAACAGACACTTTCGGAGATACCCGTAGTGTACCTTTATAGCCACCCAGTTACGTTGTGACGTTTGGCACACCCAAAGCACTCCTACGGTATCCGGGAGTTGCACAATCCCATGGTCTAAGGAAATGATACTTGACATTAGAAAAGCTTTAGCATACGAACTACATGATCTTGTGCTAGGCTTAGGATTGGGTCTTGTCCATCACATCATTCTCCTAATGATGTGATCCCGTTATCAATGACATCCAATGTCCATGGTCAGGAAACCGTAACCATCTATTGATCAACGAGCTAGTCAACTAGAGGCTTACTAGGGACATGGTGTTGTCTATGTATCCACACATGTATCTGAGTTTCCTATCAATACAATTCCAGCATGGATAATAAACGATTATCATGAACAAGGAAATATAATAATAATCAATTTATTATTGCCTCTAGGGCATATTTCCAACAGGCATCACGTCCAAGATTAGTAGACTGACTCCTGCCTGCATCTACTACTATTACTCCACACATCGACCGCTATCCAGCATGCATCTAGTGTATTAAGTTCATGGAAAACGGAGTAATGCAATAAGAACGAGGACATGATGTATACAAGATCCGTTTATCTATATGGCGGTAGATATAGATCTCGTCTTTTTATCCTTAGTAGCAATGATACATATGTGTCGGTTCAATTTCTATCACTGGGATCAAGCACCCACTACCGGGTACCTCTTCCTATTCCATGATATATAGATCGAGTTGGCCAAACAAAACCCAATAGCGGAGAAGAAATATGAGGCTATAAGAGATCAAAGAAACTCAAATAACTTTCATGGATATAAAAAGATATGAATGATCATAAACTCAAAGTTCATCAGATCCCAACAAACACACCACAAAAGAGTTACATCATATGGATCTTCAAGAAACCATTGTATTGAGAATTCAGCGAGAGAGAGAAAGCCATCTACATACTAACTATGGACCAGAAGGTCTATAAAGAACTACTCACTCATCATCGGAGAGGCACTAATGGAGGTGGTGAACCCCATCCGAGATGGTGACTAGATTGGATCTGGTGGTTCTGGACTCTACGGCGGTACGGGGGGCACCCGAGGTGGGCACAACCCACCAGGGCGCGCCCTGGTGGGTTCTTCCCCCCTCGGGGCACCCCCCAGGTGCAACCAGGGCCCATTGCCTTCCTTCTGGCCCATAAAAAATCATCGTGGAGTTTCATGGCATTTGTTCGTCTGATATTGATTTCCTGCGATGTAAAAAACATAGAAAAATAGCAACTGGCACTTTGCACTATGCCAGTAGGTTAGTACCAAAAAATGATATAAAATTACTATAAAATGATTATAATACATCCAAGATTGATAATAAAACAACATGGAACAATCAAAAAATATAGATATGTTGGAGACGTATTAGCATCCCAAAGCTTAACTCCTAGTCGTCCTCGAGTAGGTAAGTGATAAAAACAGAATTTTTGATGTGGAGTGCTATTCATCATGTCATATCATATTCTTTTATTTATAGCATGGACATTTGGACTTTTATGTGATTCAAAGCAATAGTCTAGTTTTGACCTAATAATTTAGATACTCAAGCATATCAACCAGCAAACATGTCTTTCAAAATATCAATGCTAAAATAAGTTATCCCTAGCCCATCATGCTCAAACATTGATCCATTCATGAAAACACACTCGAATATTAACTACACCCAATACTTAAGTACGATCATATTTTCTCCTAGTTGGTGCTTTTTATGAGAGAAGATGGATACTCAAATTTCAAAATTATAATTGCATAAAGTAAAAGAAAGGCCCTTCGCAGAGGGAAGTGGGGATTTGTAGAGGTGCCAGAGCTCAAAGTGAAAAACTTAGAGATAAAAACATTTTGGGAGGTGTATCCATCCCACCAATGAAAACGACTTATAGTTCCCAACACTTCCCTTGCTAGATTTACCATTGGTGGTTCCCAAACAGAAAATAAAGTTTATTCCTTTTTCCACCATACTTTAACTTTCCATGGCTAACTGTATCCACGGGTGCCCTCGATACCAAAACTTTCCAAGGAATTCTTTATTTGACAACATAAAGTAAATTCAATTTTTTTGCATTTCAGGACTGGGCATCCCTAAGACCTTTGGCTTACTCCCGTGCAATGACAAGTGAATAAACACTCATCTTGAGAATAACACATCCAGCATAGAAAATATTAGCCACCCGTTACCGTTCCGCGAGCGAAACAAACACACAAAAGAGAAGTTTATTTTGAAAATTAGAGATGGCACGTGCAAATTTTCTTAGAGCGGCAAAAGAATACCGCATATAGATAGATATAGTGGACTCATGTGGAAAAACTGGTTTAAAGGATTTTGGATGCACAAGTAGAGGTCATACTTGGTGCTAAGTGAAGGCTAGCAAAAGAGTGAGAAGCGACCAACCAAGAATCAAATAATCTGATAAGCAAGCATTAAACATAATTAACACCGAATAATGCACCACAAGTAAGATATAATTTTCATTGCATGATTATTGACTTTCATGCATGCATAGGGAATTACAAAGCTTAACACCAATATTCTTACTAGAGCACAATTACTCAACAACATAATACACAAATCACATCATCAGATCTTGAAACTATTACTAAGAATCAAGTTTATTTTGTCCAATGATCTTCATGACATGTTTTTATTTTTTATCCTTCTTGGATATCTATCACTTTGGGACTAATTTTCATGTGTTGCTTTTCACAAGCTCAAACAAATATAAGTGAAGATCATGAGCATAAAAAACTTTATTTCCCTCAAAATAATTTATGTGAAGCAAGAGAGAATTTCTTCAGAAATAACAAAGCACACCGTGCTCAAAAAGATATAAGTGAAGCACTAGAGCAAGTCCTAGCTCATAAAAGTGAAGCATAGAGAGCAGTTCTAACAAGTCATGATATAAATTTGGCTCTCTCAAATTGGTGTGTTCAGCAAGGTTTGATGACTTAAGACACAAACTAAAACAAGCAAAGACACATAGCATACAAGAAGCTCCAAGCAAAACACATATCACGCGACGAATAAAAATATAGCCTCGAGTAAAATACCGATAGTTGTTGGAACAAAACGGGGATGCCACTCGGAGACATCCCCAAGCTTAGTTGGTTGCTCATTTTTGGATAATAGCTTGGGATGCCGGGTGTCATCCCCAAGCTTTGGCTCTTACATCATTCCTTCATCCATCGTAAGATAACCCAAAACTTGAAAACTTGAATCACACAGAACTCAACAAAACCTTCGTGATATCCGTTAGTGTAAGAAAAATAAATCACTACT
The DNA here is from genome assembly GCA_032464435.1 of Aegilops umbellulata. NCBI lineage: Eukaryota > Viridiplantae > Streptophyta > Magnoliopsida > Poales > Poaceae > Aegilops > Aegilops umbellulata. Next base: position 7,534,385 of record CP136059.1, read on the forward strand.
ATAAGTGTTGTATCAAACCAATTCTTATTTTTTATTATATATACTTTATTCCAACTTTTTTATGGCAAAAACTCAACAAAGAAAACCATAGAGCCATCAAAATAAGCACACAACACAAAGAAAACAGAATCTGTCAAAACAGAATAGTCTGAAGCAATCTGATTTGTTCGAATGCTTCTGGAACTCCAAAAATTTTGAAAAGTAGGAAAACCTAGATAAATTGTATATTTATCTTTTGAAAAAATAATTAGCATTTTATCACATTCTGGTGAATTCTGAAACTTATTTTCGTGAGCACTATGTTTTTGTCTTTTTCAGCAAGATCAAACAACTATCACCCGAGAAGATACTATTGGTTCTACTAGGCACAAACACTAACTAAAACACAAAATACACAATCATAACAGTAGCATAATTTTGTAAACAAACAAGAACAGAAAGCAAAAAGCAAAAATAAATTTTATTCACTGGGTTGCCTCCCAACAAGCGCTATAGTTTTACGCCCTTAGCTAGGCATAAAGCAAGGATCTAAGTTTTGTCATCTTTGGTTCGAGATCCATAAGATGCCCTCAATTGATTCATAAGGTGGCTTAATTCTTGTTCTAGGAAAGTGTTCCATACCCTTCCTCAAAGGAAATTGGAACTTAATATTGCCTTCTTTCATATCAATCACGACACTGATAGTGCGTAAAAACGGTCTACCAAGAATAATTGGACAAGACGGACTGCAATCAATATCAAGAACAATAAAATATATGGGCACATAATTCGTATTTGCAAGAATAAGAACATCATTAAATCTTCCCATAGGCTTTTTAATAGTATAATAAGCCAAGTGCAAATTCAAAGAATATTCTTCAAGGTTAGTAAGACCAAGCACATCACATAAAGATTTCGGAATTGTAGAAACACTAGCACCCAAGTCACACAAAGCAAAGCACTCATAATTTTTAATCTTGACTTTGATAGTAGGTCCCCCATTCATCATGCAATTTTCTAGGAATTGAAATTTCCAATTCCAATTGTTCTTCAAAAGATTTCATCATAGCATCAACAATATGTTTAGTAAAAGCATTATTGTGTTCATAAGCATGTGGTGAATCTATCATGGATTGCAAGAAAGAAATACAATCAATCAAAGAGCAACTATCATAATTAAAGTCTTTGTAATCCAAAAGAGTGGGCACATCACTAGTTAAAGTTTTGACCTCTCCAAACTCACTTTCATCAATTTTATCAACAAGATTTTCACCCTTCGAAATATTGGGACACCTTCTACCTAAATTTGACTCTTCTCCAATCCATTATTCATCATTCTTAACTTTACTAAACAAGTAATCAATAGAAGAGACACCAATCATTTTAAGATCTTCGTCATCTTTGCAAGAATAATCACTAGAAAAAGCTTTCTCTAAAAATTCTCTTTTAACTCTAAGCATAGCAGTTCTTTTCTTACTTTCATCCATAGGAACATAAAGAGCTTTAATTGATTCATCTACTTTAATCTTGAGATTTTCCACATCATGAGCAATTCTATCAACACTTCTAGTCAGATCATCAATCTTATTCAACTTTTCTTCTATGGAAGTGTTGAAAACTTTTGTGTGTTGATAAATTCTTTAATATCATTCTCAAGATCAGAGGTGTTCCTATTATTATTGTAAGATTGATTTTCATAGGAATTACCATAATTATTAGAGGAATTACTAGGAAAAGGCCTAGGATTAAAATTTTCTCTATAAGCATTGTTGTTGAAATTATTTCTAAAGCTAAAATTCACATCAATGGCGTAACTATTTTGCTCAATCAGAGTAGACAAAGGTATATCATTAAAATCATTAGGAGCACTTTTACTAGCAACCAATTTCATAAGAGCATCAACTTTATCACTCAAAGAAGAAATTTCTTCAACCGAATTAACTTTTTTACTAGTAGGTGCTCTTTCGGTATGCCATTGTGAATAATTTGCCATGATATTATCAAACAATTTGTGGATTCACCCAAATTACTTTCCATAAAAGTACCACCCGCGGCGGAATCTAAAAGATTACGAGAAACAAAATTCAACTCCTTATAAAAAATTCGTATGATCATCCAAAGATTTAACCCATGAGTTGGGAAATTCCTTAGCATCATTTTCATACTTTCCAAAGATTGCGCAACATGATCATGTTCAAGTTGCTTGAAATTCATGATCTGGGTTCTAACGGAAATATTTTTTGCGAGAGGAAAATACTTAGTGATAAAAGCATCTTTGCACTTATTCCAAGAATCTATACTATTGCGAGGCAAAGAAGAGAACCAAATTTTTGCAGAGTAACGCAAATAAAACGGAAATAATTTCATCTTGACCACATCATTGTCCACATGTTCTTTCTTTTGCATATCGCATAATTCCATGAAGGTATTAAGATGGGACGCAACATCCTCGTTAGTAGTGCCGAAAAATTGGTCTTTCATAACAAGATTCAGCAAAGCAGTATTAATATCACAAGCCTCCGCACTAGTAGCGGGAGGAGCAAGCGGAGTGCCAATAAAATCATTGTTGTTGGTATTCAAGAAATCACATAACTTGGTGTCCTCTTGAGTCATGATGACTACACAACAAGATTGCATTCAAAAACAGACCCGGCAAGAAAACGGTGAACGGAAAAAGTGAGGCGAATGAAATGGCAATTTTTTGTGAAGTGGGGGAGAGGAAAACGAGGGGAAAATGGCGAATAATGTAAATTGCAAGGAGATGAGATTTGTGATTAGGAACCTAGTTATGATGAAGATCCTCCCCCAGAACGGCGCTAGAAATTCCTATTGATGTCGCTTGAAGCTACATCGGTATTTCCCCAAAGAGGAAGGGATGATGCAGCACAGTGGCGGTAGGTATTTCCCTCAGAAATGAAACCAAGGTTATCGAACCAGTAGGAGAACTAATCAACACAACTTAAAGCGCCCCTACACACAAATAACAACACCTCGCAACCCGACGTGTTAAAGGGGTTGTCAATCCCTTTCGGTGTATGGCGCCAGAAATGGTGCATGGATGGGAGAGAGTTGTAATAGATTGAAGTAATAGATCGCAAATAAAATAAAGTGCAGCAAAGTATTTTTGTATTTTTGGTTTAATAGATCTGAATAAAAACACAAATAAAATAGATCACCAAGCAAATATATGATAAAGAAGACCCGGGGGCCGTAGGTTTCACTAGTGGCTTCTCTTGAGAAAAATAGCAAATGGTGGGTAAACAAATTACTCTTGGGCAATTGATAGAACCTGAAATAATTATGACGATATTCAGGCAATGATCAATACATAGGCATCACGTCCAAGATTAGTAGACCGACTCCTGCCTGCATCTACTACTATTACTCCACACATCGACCACTATCCAGCATGCATCTAGTGTATTAAGTTCATGGAAAAACGGAGTAATGGAATAAGAACGATGACATGATGTAGACAAGATCCGGTTATCTATATGGCGGTAGATATAGATCTCGTCTTTTTATCCTTATTAGCAACGATACGTATGTGGCGGTTCCCTTTCTGTCACTGGGATCAAGCACCGTAAGATCAAACCCACTACCGGGCACCTCTTCCCATTGCAAGATAAATAGATCAAGTTGGCCAAACAAAACCCAAATATCGGAGAATAAATATAAGGCTATAAGAGATCATGCATATAAGAGATCAAAGAAACTCAAATAACTTTCATGGATATAAAAAGATATGACTGATCGTAAACTCAAAGTTCATCAGATCCCAACAAACACATCGCAAAAGAGTTACATCATATGGATCTCCAAGAGACCATTGTATTGAGAATTCAGTGAGAGAGAGAAAGCCATCTAGCTACTAACTACGGAGCCGAAGGTCTTCAAACAACTACTCACGCATCATCGGAGAGGCACCAATGGAGGTGGTGAACCCCATCCGAGATGGTGTCTAGATTGGATCTGGTGGTTCTGGACTCTGCGGCGGCTGGATGAATATTTCGTCAACTCCTCTAGGGTTTATTGAATATTGGGGTATTTATAGAGGAAAGTGTCGGGGCGGACTGCGTCCCCCGCGAGCACCTATGGGGCCGAAGCCCCTTTCGTTGTCCGGTGAGGGGGGCGGAGGGAGCACAGAGAGCAGATCAAGGCGAGCACACGGGCGGTTTACCCAGGTTCGGGCCGCGATGGACGCGTAAAACCCTACTCCTGCTTGGTTGTATTGAACTGGGGAGCTCGGGAGCTTGGAGAGCTAGCTGCACCGAGCGTATGGCTGTCTGGATTCCCAACCTCCGAACCCCCTCTACGTTGCACACGTGCCTCCTTTTATAGCGCAAAGGGGTCACCGACAGGTGTCAACGTAGGAGAAAGGGGTAAAAGTGTAAAAGGGGTGGTAGTTGTAACAGTGCGGGAACAGTGGCGCTACAGTGCGGCACAGTGTTATCATACCTACTTCTGACGGTAGGGGACAAGGGCATTAAATGCCCGTCACGGTCGCCCGGGCAGCACCGAGGCGGACCGTTAGGTGCGCCACCGTTCGCCACGATGGCGGCTGCATGCCACCGCATGCCCCAGGCTGCGCGGTGCCCCGCCACGTGCCCTTGGGGGAAGCCCCGGAGCGACGCGTGGGCGGGCGAGCTGGAGCGCAGTCCTGAGGTGGCGATCTTGCCGCGGCAAGTGGCTTGCCGCGGGGGTCGTCTTCCTGTGCCTGATAGCGTGCCGGCTATCAGGCCTTGCCGGGGCGCATGGCGCGCCGTGGCGGGCTTCTCTTGTGGTGCCTGGGTTCGGCCTTCCCGACAAGCTCCTCTTGTCGGGGTCTCGATCTTCTGTCTCGTATACTTTGTTCTTGGATGGCCCTACATGGGCTCAGTCGTCCCGGCAAGCTCCTCTTGCCGGGGTCTTGTCTTCTTGGCCCGGCAAGCTCCTCTTGCCGGGGCCTTGTCTTCTTGGCCCGGCAAGCTCTTCTTGCCGGGGGCCTTGTCTTGAATGCTTGGTCTTCTCTTGGCGCTTCCTGGGCGGGCCTTGCCGCAGGGCGCTACAACTGCCCGTGCACAAGTCTGGGGTACTAAGGTACCCCTACTTTAGTACACCGACAGGAGCCCCCGGGCCTGGGCCACACACGGTGCCGAGCGTCGTTGGGCCAGGCCCTAACAGTGCACGGGCACGCATGGCCTTGGTCGCGCTGCTCCTTAACTCCGCACCCGCCGCGCCTTCCCCAGGCGGCGCGCGCTTATCGCGGCGTCGTGGGGGCGGGGCGTGCGGGGTGAGCGTGACGTGGGGGGCGTGCGCGGGGCTGAACCGCGCAGGCGCGCGTCACGTCGCGCACGTTTCTTGATGGCAAGGACGGAGTGTCCGCCACTTCCCCATATAAGGCAGAGGAAACGGGAGCGGCTCCCCTCCTTCGCCTTTACTGCGTCCTCTCCCGTCTCCAGAGATCCCATCTGCGCTCCGCCTCCATATTTCCTCCGCCGCTCGCTCGCACTTGCGGTGCTACCGGATTCTTCGTCTCCCTTCCCTTGCCGCCTCCGCCATGGCCCCGAAGACCGAGAAGGCGAAGGCGGAGAAGACCAAGAAGGAGAAATCGGAGCACGCGGCGATGCTCACCTTGCTGCGGAAGCAGAACCTCGTCTTCGCGCCGAAGCTCAGCGCGCGGGAGCTCTGGAACAAGTACTACTTGTTCTGGGCCGAGGAGACCAAGGCGCATCTCCGCACCCGAGTCTATCCGGCCGCCGCCAAGGGCAACTACCCCGGCGGGTATTATTTCTTCGCAGCCTTCTTCCACTGCGGTCTCTGCCCTCCTTTTTCTGACTTCTTCTGCGACATAATGAACACCTTCGGCCTCCACCTTCTTGACTTCACTCCCAACGCCGTCCTCACGATGGCGGTTTTCGCGCATATGTGCGAAAACTATATTGGGGTGTATCCAAACGTCGCGCTTTTTAGGCACTTCTTCATCCCTAGAGTAGAGGCCGGCACCCCCCTCGCCGGAGGGATATCTTGGGTCTTCCGCCTGAACAAGAAGGATTCCTACTTGCCGGGGGAGCTCCGCGGCAAATGGGAGGAGTGGCGCGCCGACTGGTGCTGGGTCGTCGAGGACCAGCCGCAACCTTTCACCGCGCCGCGCGCAACTCCTATTATGCGCGGCAAGGATTGGAGCGAGCTGGATTCGGACGACTGCAAGCTCAACGCCGCCCTCATCAGGATTCTCCGTCTTCGGTCAGCGAGGCTGTCCGTCGGAGAGGTGGGCGCAGACTTCCTCCGCCGCCGCATCGCCCCTCTTCAAGATAGGAAGAGGCCAGCCTGGGAGTATAGCAACGCGGCGGACATAATGAGGCTGCGCCCCGGGCTCAACTTCAACTTCACGTCGGTGGAGCTGAAGGGGATGGTCCGGGAGCTATTCAAGCATGACCCGGCCCACCCAGAGTGGTTCAGGGAGCCCCGGGGAGTTGTGCCTCTTTGCAACAGCTCGGCCCGGGATTCCCTTCGCGCCATGATGCCCGCGTGCGACTCGCACGGCGTCGACCGCACGTGGATTCCGCCCAAGCCAGACGTCATCTTGAACTTCTTCGACAACCTGGCGGAGGTGGCGAAGAAGAAGGACGAGGCCCAGGGGCTGACGCGGGACACCACCGCGCGAGAGGCAGCATGCATAGCTTCTTGGGCCGAAGAGGCCACCGCAGCCGCAGCGGCCGGGGGGTTCGGCTTCTCGCCCGAGGAGGCGGAGGCCGCGGAGGCGTCCCGCCAAGCGGAGGTGGCGGAGATCTGCAGACTGCTGAAGCTGCCCCCCGACGAGCTCGCCGGGGTTCCCTCTCTGAGGCACTCCGGGATCCAGGGGATCTTGATTGAGGCCGCGGCGAGGGCCACCACCGCCGGAGGACAAGGGGCCACAGCGCAGGACGCTGGGTCCAGCGGGCTTGCCGGGGTGGAGGAGGAGGGCGGTGGTGACGACGACTCCGACGGATCCTTGGAGCTCTACGCCGATGACCTTCCCTCAGCGTCGGAGACCTCCTCGTCCCGTGTAAGCCCCCGGCGTTCTCCAGCGAAGCGTCTCCGCAGGACGGCGATGGGGGCAAAGGCGCCGGCCTCCCGGCAACAACCACCCCGCCAAGCGGCACGAGCCTCCCGGGGGAGCCAGGTTGCGACGAGGGCGCCCGGCGCGTCAGCTACGTCAGGGGCGCCCCGTAAGGCAGCGCCGCACGGAAAGGAGCCTTTGGAGGGTGGAGCGGCGGCTCCGCCCGCTCCCCGGGCCCCGGCAACCGTCGGGACCGCCAAGCGCCCGAGGGAGACCTCGCCTCCCGCTCCCCGCGTGACCGCGCGTCAGGTGGAGTTTGATTTCTCCGCCTTGAGCGACGACGACGACGAGGATGAACGGGAGTAAGAGCTTTGAGGTCTTGCATCTTCGTAAACTTTGCCTTGATTGTCGCAGGCTCTGATCTTGTTCCTTATCTTAACTTCAGGACCTTGGCGGAGCGAGTGGCGAAGAAAGCCAAGGCGCCCGTGGTCGAGGTTGCGGACGACTCGCCCACCGCGGCAACTGGGGGCGTGCCGGAGCCCAGCCTGCCGGATCCGAGCGCTGCCCCGAGGGGCAGCCCCCAGCATAGCCCCCAGCGTAAGTCTGGGTTCCGTACTTTCGCTCGTCGGGCGCGCTTAAGGGACCGTCCCCGCGCTGGTATCTTGATAATACTGTCTCGTGCAGAGGTGGAGCCGCAGCCGCGGGAGCGGCCGGAAACCGCCCCCGAGGAGCCGCGGGCCCCGCCGTCCCCGCCAAGGCCGAGCTCTCCGGTAAAGGAGAGCACCCCGCCAAGGGTGAGCACTCCGCCGAGGGCGAGTACCCCGCCAGGGGCGGGTAGCCCGGCGAGGGCGGTGACCCCGCCAAGGCAGAGCTCCCCGGCGAGGGAACCCGCCGCTGATGACGTCCGCCAAGGTAAGCTCTGCGACTTAGTCATCTTGGGTTCGTCTTCTTCTTTTGGATGTTTGCTTGAATTTCTTTTGCCCGCTATTCTCCTTCTTCTAGATTCCCCTCCCCCCGAGCAGATGGAGACGGAGGTCATCAACATCGAGGAGGAGGAGGGTGCGCGCGGCGGCAGCGGCGACGCCCCTGCCGCTGAGGACGCGGCGGGAGCTGCCGAGCCAACCGCGCAGGAGACCGCCCCGGCGGCGGCCGCAACGGCCGGGGAGGGGGACGGCGGTCGCACTGCCGACCCGGAGGCAGTAGGAGCATCAGGTGCTGCGCCGGCCGCCGACCCCTCCGCCGAAAAGGAGCGGGCGGGTCATTACCTTGAAGCCCCCAACGACATCTTCATCCAGGTGCCATGGGGCTCTTCTGCGCGGGCCCCCGCGGAGGGCGAGGCCCTTGACGGGGAGGTCCTCGCCTCCGCGGGCCTGAAGATTGTCGAGGCGCCCGGCGGGGCCGAAGAGCCCGAGGAGGAGAAGCTGCTTCGCTGGCTCCTGGCCCTTTACCGGGCCCGGCAGGCGAAGCTCGCTTCCCGGGAGGCCCTCGCCGCGGAGGCCGCCGTCGAGATGGAGAAGCGTGCGACGGAGCTCCGCGCCGCCAACCAAGCTGCCCTCCGCGGCGTGGCGGAGGAGCGCGAGAGGCTCGCCGGGGAGTACCAGGAGTGGGTGCTGCAGAAGGCCGACGCCGAAGAGCAGCAGCGGCTCGCCGGGGAGGAGCTGTCCCGGCGAGAGGGAGCGCTTGCCCAGCTGCAGGCCAATCTCAACTCCCACGAGGAGGATCTTGCCGCTCGGGAGCGGGCCCTTGGCGAGGAGCTGGAAGAGGCGAAAGCCGCCGCGGCTGCCGCGGAGACCGCCAGGGAGGAGCTTGCCGCCAAGGTCGCGCAGCTAGAGGAGTCGTTGAAGGCGAGCGCGGAGAGGGTCGGCGCGCTCAATGCGGAGCGGGAGAAGGACGCCCACGCCAATTCCGAACTCCAGGCGCGTCTCTCCAAGCAGGGCGACGAGCTGAAGGCCGCCAAGGACTCCATCGAGGCCCTGGAGCTGAAAGTCTCCGCGCTGGAGGAGGGGCTCCGCAAGGAGCGAAGCTTGGCGGAGAGCGTCAACACCGCGGCCGAGGACTTCCGTCGGACCGTCGCGGTGTGGACCGAGGACCTGGTGTCTTCTGCATCCAACATCGACCAGGAGTTGCTGGCGTTGAAGTTGGAACACCTCATCTACTCTCCGGACCCGGACCTCCCTCACAGCGCCAAGCTCAGCCTCTTCTTCAGAGGGGTCGCGCCGGCTCTTGCGCATCTTCGGAAGAAGATCCCCGCGCAACTGGCCGAGGAGACGCGCCGGGCCTGCGCGGGAACCTTGGAGCGTGTGCTGACGAAGATTGTATACCGCAATCCCGGTATAAACCTCATCAACGTTCTTCGCAGCCTGCCGGCCGACGCTGACATGGAGGCGCTGAAGGAGCAGGTCGCCGACATCATCGCCAGAGTGGGCAAGATTTCCAGGATTGAGGGCGACCGCGTAGACTAGGCCTCCTTTATCTTATCTCTTTTTGTCGCTGCACACGGCGTTATGAGCTCATTAGTCACTGTGATAAGTTACGTAAGGTTTTTACCTTATCTGAACCAATCAGTGCATTGCTATCTTCCTTGCCCTGGCCCTTTACTTTGTATGCTTTTCACCCTACGCTCCCGGGGAACTCTCCGGCAAGGGGCCCTTGGGCTTATAGCAGCCTGCTGGCCAAGGCCTCACCGGGAAGCAACCTCGCCGCAGCCAGTCGCAATCGCGCTCAGCTTGTTGAGTGAGCTCGGAAACGAAACAAGGGCGCGACGCTCATCGCAGCTCACTTAAATCGTTGAGCGTACTCGAAACAAGGTGAGGGTGCGTCTAGCCGCGGGTAGGTTCCTCCGCGCACAGGTTTTCCATACAAAGTGTGACTGTTCAAGGAAGACAACCGAAAATCAAGAATCTGAACTGCTCAAATTCTAATAACTTAGCTTATGCATAACGCTCGTTCCTCGACGAGGCTTCTTTTTCTCGGACAGCACTTGGTTCCAGCACTTGGTTCCTCTCCCATCTCCTTCCCCCGGCAAACTTTGTGCGCGAGGAACGCTCCCTCTGTCTAAGAGGCAAGGAAAATAAAGAGGGAAGCAAGCACACGGCCTTCCGGCGTGCTGATGCTTACTGGACATGCATGTTACGCAGGATGCCAAATAATACATGCAAATAACGAAGAGGAGCATGTAAAAGGCAAAAAGCGCAAAGCATAGGAGCTTTCACTGATGCGCGGGGTCTGCGCCCGCCCCTGCGCCAAGGATCACATGCAACCGCGGCAAGACTTGGGCAGGGAGGTTGGTTGACGGAACGGGTTCCGGCAACCGCGCTGGCGAAACTCCTCCCACGGTTGGCATCGACTCGTTTGGATCTTGGCAGACGAAACGCGCCGAAGAACGAGGTCGCCTTTTTCGCGGCTTCCGGCGCTAACCGCTGCGGCTACAGGAGCGGCGCAGGATTCGCTGGAAGCGAGCGGTTCGCCCAGCGGCCGGAAGGCGGTCCTCCTCAAGGAGCAGCTGCTTCTTGCCCGAACTCTGCGTGAGTGGGTACTCGAGGAGGGCCGTGCACGATTCCGTAGGGAGGAATGCCTCCGCCCCGCGGAGCGGGGCGGAAAGGTACCTGTTCATACCTGAACTTACCAGTGTTCGCCTGAATCAGATCCGCACGGCCTCGACGCAGCCCCTACCTGGCGCGCCAAAGATGTCGGGGCGGACTGCGTCCCCCGCGAGCACCTATGGGGCCGAAGCCCCTTTCGTTGTCCGGTGAGGGGGGCGGAGGGAGCACAGAGAGCAGATCGAGGCGAGCACACGGGCGGTTTACCCAGGTTCGGGCCGCGATGGACGCGTAAAACCCTACTCCTGCTTGGTTGTATTGAACTGGGGAGCTCGGGAGCTTGGAGAGCTAGCTGCACCGAGCGTATGGCTGTCTGGATTCCCAACCTCCGAACCCCCTCTACGTTGCACACGGGCCTCCTTTTATAGCGCAAAGGGGTCACCGACAGGTGTCAACGTAGGAGAAAGGGGTAAAAGTGTAAAAGGGGTGGTAGTTGTAACAGTGCGGGAACAGTGGCGCTACAGTGCGGCACAGTGTTATCATACCTACTTCTGACGGTAGGGGACAAGGGCATTAAATGCCCGTCACGGTCGCCCGGGCAGCACCGAGGCGGACCGTTAGGTGCGCCACCGTTCGCCACGATGGCGGCTGCATGCCACCGCATGCCCCAGGCTGCGCGGTGCCCCGCCACGTGCCCTTGGGGGAAGCCCCGGAGCGACGCGTGGGCGGGCGAGCTGGAGCGCAGTCCTGAGGTGGCGATCTTGCCGCGGCAAGTGGCTTGCCGCGGGGGTCGTCTTCCTGTGCCTGATAGCGTGCCGGCTATCAGGCCTTGCCGGGGCGCATGGCGCGCCGTGGCGGGCTTCTCTTGTGGTGCCTGGGTTCGGCCTTCCCGACAAGCTCCTCTTGTCGGGGTCTCGATCTTCTGTCTCGTATACTTTGTTCTTGGATGGCCCTACATGGGCTCAGTCGTCCCGGCAAGCTCCTCTTGCCGGGGTCTTGTCTTCTTGGCCCGGCAAGCTCCTCTTGCCGGGGCCTTGTCTTCTTGGCCCGGCAAGCTCTTCTTGCCGGGGGCCTTGTCTTGAATGCTTGGTCTTCTCTTGGCGCTTCCTGGGCGGGCCTTGCCGCAGGGCGCTACAACTGCCCGTGCACAAGTCTGGGGTACTAAGGTACCCCTACTTTAGTACACCGACAGGAAGAGTCGGTCCGGGGGGCACCCGAGGTGGGCACAACCCACAAGGGCGTGCCTGGGCCTCCTGGCGCGCCCTTGTGGGTTGTGCCCCCCTCGGGGCACCCCCAGGTGCAACCAGGGCCCATTGCCTTCCTTCTGGCCCATAAAAAATCATCGTGGAGTTTCATGGCATTTGGACTTCGTCTGATATTGATTTCCTGCGATGTAAAAGACATGGAAAAATAGCGACTGGCACTTGGCACTATGTCAATAGGTTAGTACCAAAAAATGATATAAATGACTAGAAAATGATTATAAAACATCCAAGATTGGTAATAAAACAGCATGGAACAACCAAAACTTATAGATACGTTGGAGATGCATCAGGAAGCTCAGGTTCCGCTGCCTCAACACTTCTACATGCGACCCGACGACTAATTCGGATGGTGATTACCAAGCTAGGCCAAAAGCCTAAGCTTGGGGGAGTACGTATTTCGACCGATATTACATTCATGTTCACACACTTCACTTCAGTTGTCGATGTTCATACTTTTTCATTGTATTATCCATGTTAGATTTTTTTCCTCGCTTTTTCTTGTGTGTTTGAAATTTTTTGAGAATATCCAAAAATATGTCATGGTTTTTCTTTCTAGTTTAAATTTTTTGTAGTATTAAAAGAAAGCCCAAAAATATTTCCCATATCTTCTTTTGCTTGTTGGGAGCTTTCCCATGTAAATAGTTTTTCTCGCTTTTGTTTTTATTTCTTTAATTTGCTTCTTTCCGGTAAAACTAAAAAACTCCAAAAATATTTCAATGTGTTTCTCTGAAATTCTTTTTTTGTTTAGTCGTACCAAGGAGAAGACCACAATGAAAATTTTTAGTGTCTCTCACATGCATTATTGTTGATCTAACAGAGAACCCTATTATTTTGTCTTCTCCTCTGAATAAATGTCACAAATTCCAGCTTAGTCCACGACAATCTTGCACTATTATTATTTTCACATCATTCGGTCGTGCAAGTGAAAGGCAATAATGACGATATTTGATGAAGTGACTGTGGCAGGTAAAAGTGGGTATGAACTCAACTTCTTTTGGTTTTGTAAATATGTTTAACTCAGTATCCGTGATTCAGCATATTATGATTGAACATGTTTGCAATGACAATTAGAGACTATAGTTGCTCATGCCATTCTTAAGTATCTAGGAGTGGATAATGATTTATCTTAGATGTCAACGTACATTAAAATGACTGTTATGTACTATGATGGTATGGTATCCTCCTCTGAATGTTCACATTTTTACACATGTAGTTAATTCAAAACCAACATAACCAACACAATATTTATGTTCATGGTGTTTATATCCTACTCAGGCTAGTATTCAACGTTAGTTGTTCATAATGCATGATCATGACCGTTTTCGCTCTTTAGCTAGTCGCTTCTCAACCTATTTGCTAGCCTTTGCATGTATTAAGCAGCAATACTGCTTGTCGATCAAAATCCTTAAACCAAAGTTTTGTCAGATGAGTCCACTGTTTCTACCTATAGCGGTATTACCCTGCCGTTCCAAGTTAATCTGCATGTGCCACCTTTAAATATTCAAACGAACATCTGTTTTGTGTGCCTAGACAGCACATGGAGCGACAGGGGGTGGTCAGCATCTTCCATGCTAAGCAGGTTATTTTCATGATGAGTGTTTATTCACTCGTCCTTGCACGAGAGGGTCTGCTAATCGGGATGCCCAGTCCCATGTAATTTTATTTTGCAAATAATTAAACAAATATCCCCCTGGACTGTTGTTGGTATGGATGACACCCGAGGATTCGCTAGCCATGGCTTGTGTTTGTTGGTGGAGGGGGGTAAACTTTACTTTTACCGCTTGCGAACCACCGCTAATTTGTTTAGCATGGAAGATATTGAAAACTCTCGGTCGTAACATTGACAGGAAGGGTATACCTCCCAAAATTATATTTATCTCTAATTTAAAGTTCGAGCTCTGGCACCTCTGCAAATCCCTGCTGCCCTCTACGAAGGGCTTACATATTTACTTTCATGTTATTTTACTTTCATGTTGAGTCATCACCTTCTCAAACAAGCGCCAGACCTGAGAGCACTGTTGTCATCCTCACGCATTGTGTATAGTTAATGTTGAATGCATCATGACTGGATCTCTTCTACCATGAATTACAATGTTTAGTCGCTACTTGAACTTTTGAGTTGCTCTGCATTTATGTTTTGCGGTCTCAGAAAGGGCAAGCGAGATACCATTATTATCATATTATATCATGATTGTCTTGACAAAGCATTGGCATTTGAGATATCTTATTATTGCTTGCTACTTGATTATGCCATTGACATGAGCGAATGTAATTTCTAAGAGTTAATGCTTGCATGGTTAATCATGATCTTTGCTGAAAACATGGGTGCTATTTAAGCATATATATGGACACAAGAAAAAAAGAGTTCGTAAAAGTTTTTGTTTATCACTTTTAGTCTATCAATTGAATTGCTTGAGGACAAGCAATGGGTTAAGCTTGGGGGGGTTATAAGTCTCCATCGTATCTACATTTCCTAATGATTTTGCTCTTGTTACGACTTTGCCGTATCTACCTTTCCTAACACTTTTGCTCTTGTTTTGGACTCTAATTTGCATGATTTGAATGAAACTAACCTAGACTGACGCTGTTTTCTGCAGAACTACCATGGTGTTGTTTCTGTGTAGAAATAAAAGTTCTCGAAATTGGACGAAACTTTTTGGAGAATTATTTTGGAATTACTGAAACCTAGACCCACTGAAGGGGGCCCCCAGTTCCCCACTAGGCACCAGGGCATGCCAACCCCCTCTAGCGCGCCCTGGTGGGCAGTGGGGCCCACGAGGCTCCGCTATCCGTAATTCCAACTCTATAAAATCCTATTTTTCCATGAAAACTAGGAGAGGAAGTTTCATCGCATTTTACAATACAGAGCTGCCGCCACCTCCTGTTCTTCATCGAGAGGCCAGGTCTGAAGTCTGTTCGGGGCTCCGAAGAGGGGGATCTTTCGTCTTCACCATCACTAACCATCCTCCATCACCAATTTGATGACGCTCACCGGATGGTGATGGGTTGGATGAGATTCATCATGTAGTCGAGTTAGTTTTGTTAGCGCTTGATCCCTAGTATCCACTATGTTCTGAGATTGATGTTGCTATGACTTTGCTATCCTTAATGCTTGTCACAAGGGCCCGAGTGGCATGATTTCAGATCTGAACTGTTTATGTTTTCACCATTATATCTATGTTCTTGATCCGATCTTGCAAGTTATATGCACCTATTACGTGTTATGATCCGTAAACCCCAAGGTGACAATAATTAGGATACTTTCTAGTGATGACCGTAGTTTGAGGAGTTCATGTATTTGCTATGTGTTATTGCTTTGTTCTGATTCTCTATTGAAAAGAGGCATTAGTATCCCTTAGTTTCCTTATGGACCATGCTGCCACAGGAGGGTAGGACAAAAGATGGCATGCAAGTTCTTTTCCATAAGCATGTATGACTATTTACGAAATACATGCCTACATTATATTGACGAATGGGAGCTAGTTCTGTGTCGCCCTAGGTTAAGATTGTTATATGGTGAATATCATCCAACAAAATCACCGATCCAATGCCTATGAGCTTTTCACATATTTTGCTAGGTTACTACTGTTGGTGCTACTATTACAATGATACGTCCATTTTTCATCATGCTTTTATATTGATATTTATTGCATTATGGGTTGTTATTACACATTATGTCACAATACTTATGCCTATTCTCTCTTATTTTACAAGGTGTACAAAAGGAGGGAGAATGCCGGCAGCTGGAATTCTGGGCTGGAAAAGGAGCAAATATTAGAGACCTATTCTGCACAACTCCAAAAGTCCTCAAACTCCACGAAAGTTACAATTGGAAATAAAAAAACTAGTAGAAGAATCTACGTCAGGGGGCCTCCACCTGTCCACGAGGGTGGGGGCGCGCCCTACCCCCCTGGGTGCGCCCCCTGCCTCGTGGGCCCCCTGTTGGCCCTCCGGTGGCCATCTTCTCCTATATGAAGTCATTTGTCCGAAGAAAAATCATAAGCAACCTTTCGGGACGAGACTCCGCCGCCACGAGGAGGAACCTTGGCGGAACCAATCTAGGGCTCTGGCAGAGCTGTTCTGCCGAGGACACTTCCCTCCGGGAGGGGGAAATCATCGCCATCATTATCACCAACGCTCCTCTCATCGGGAGAGGGCAATCTCCATCAACATCTTCACCAGCACCATCTCCTCTCAAACCCTAGTTCATCTCTTGTATCCAATTCTTGTCTCCGAGTCTAGGATTGGTACCTGTAGGTTGCTAGTAGTGCTGATTACCCCTTGTAGTTGATGCTAGTTGGTTTATTTGGTGGAAGATCATATGTTCAGATCCTATATACATATTAATATTCCTCTGATTATGAACATGAATATACTTTGTGAGTAGTTACATTTGTTCCTGAGGACATGGGAGAAGTCTTGCTATTAGTAGTCATGTGAATTTGGTATTCGTTCGATATTTTGATGAGATGTATGTTGTCTCTCCTCTAGTGGTGTTATGTGAACGTTGACTACATGACACTTCACCATTATTTGGGCCTAGAGGAAGGCATTGGGAAGTAATAAGTAGATGATGGGTTGCTAGAGTGACAGAAGCTTAAACTCTAGTTTATGCATTGCTTCGTAAGGGGCTGATTTGGATCCATATGTTTCATGCTATGGTTAGGTTTACCTTAATACTTTTGTTGTAGCTGTGGATTCTTGCAATAGAGGTTAATCATAAGTGGGATGCTTGTTCAAGTAAGGGCATCACCCAAGCACCGTCCACCCACATATCAAATTATCAAAGTAGCGAACACGAATCATATGCACATGATGAAAACTTGCTTGACGATAATTCCCATGTGTCCTCGTGAGCACTTTTTTCCATATAAGAGTTTGTCCAGGCTTGTCCTGTGTTACAAAAAGGATTGGGACACCTTGCTGCACTTTATTTACTTTTTTTACTTGTTGCTCGTTACCAATTATCCTATCACAAAACTATCTGTTACCTATAATTTCAGTGCTTGTAGAGAATACCTTGCTGAAAACCGCTTATCATTTCCTTCTGTTCCTCGTTGGGTTCGACACTCTTACTTATTGAAAGGACTACGATAGATCCCCTATACTTGTGAGTCATCAAGACTCTTTTCTGGCGCCGTTGCCGGGGAGTGAAGCGCCTTTGGTAGGTGGAATTTGGTATTGAAAAATTTATATAGTGTGCTGAAATTTACTGTCACTTGTTACTATGGAAAGTAATCCTCTGAGGGGCTTGTTCGGGGTATCTTCACCCCGACCAGTAGAGCAAAGAGTTGCTCCTCAACCTACAGAACCTACTAAAAATGAAAATGTCTACTTTGAGATTCCTTCAGGTATGTTAGAAAAATTGCTAGCTAATCCTTTTGCAAGAGATGGAACAAAGCATCCTAATGAGCACCTAATATATGTGGATGAAGTTTGTGGATTATTTAAGCTTGCAGGTGTGCCCGATGATGTTATTAAGAAGAATTTCTTCCCTTTAACTTTGAAATTGGAATTTCATCAGAAGTTTTATCCTATGCATCTTGTTCATCGTGATCGCAATTATATATATAATTTTTGGCCTCGCGAAGGAGAAAGCATCGCTCAAGCTTGGGGGAGGATTAAATCAATGTTATATTCATGCCCCAATCATGAGCTCCCAAGAGAAATAATTATTCAAAGTTTTTTCGCTCGGCTTTCTGATAACAATCGCACTATGCTCGGTACTTCTTGTGCTGGCTCTTTTATGATGAAGACTATTGAATTCAAATGGGATTTATTGGAAGGAATTAAACACAACTCTGAAGATTGGGATCTCGACGAAGGTAAGGAGTCAGGTATGATACCTAAGTTTGATTGTGTTAAATATTTTATGGATACCGATGTTTTCCGTAAATTTAGCACTAAATATGGACTTGACTCTAAGATAGTCGCTTCTTTCTGTGAATCTTTTGCTGCTCATATTGATCTCCCTAAGGAGAAGTGGTTTAAATATCATCCTCCCATAGAAGTAAAATTAGCTGCACCTATTAAAGTTGAAGAAAAGACTATCACTTATAATCATCCTATTGTTCCTACTTCTTATGTTGAGAAACCACCTTTCCCTGCTAGGATAAAGGATCATGCTAAAGCTTCAACTGTGGTCCGTAAAAGCAATATTAGAACTTATACACCTCCTGAGCAAATTAAAGTTGAACCTAATATTGTTATTGTTAAAGATCTCTTGGATGATAATATTGATGGGAATGTTATTTACTTCTGTGATGAAACTGCTAGAATTGCTAAACCTTATGCTAAAGATAAACATAGACCTGTAGTAGGCATGCCTGTTATTTCTGTTAAAATAGGAGATCATTGTTATCACTGCTCATGTGTTATGGGTGCTAGTGCTAGTGTTATACCTCATGACTTATACAAAGAAATTATGTATGATATTGCACCTACTGAGATAGAAGATATTGATGTCACAATTAAACTTGCTAATAGAGATACTATATCACCAATTGGAATTGTTAGAGATGTTGAAGTCTTGTGTGGGAAACCTAAATATCCTGCTAATTTTCTTGTTCTTGGCTCCCCACAAGATAGCTTTTGTCCCATTATATTTGGTAGACCCTTCTTGAACATAGTTAATGCTAGGATAGACTGCGAAAAGGATGTTGTTACTATTGGTCTAGGTGATATGTCTCATGAGTTCAACTTTTCTAAATTTCGTAGACAACACCGTGAAGAGGAATTACCCTGTAAAGATGAAATTATTGGTCTTGCTTCTATTGCCGTACCTCCTAGTGATCCTTTAGAACAATATTTGCTAGACCATGAAAATGATATGTTTATGAATGAAAGAAGGGAAATATATGAAGTATTCTTTAAACAGGAACCCATCCTGAAACACAATTTGCCTGTTGAAATCCTAGCGGATCCTCCTCCACCCTAGGGTGATCCCGTGTTCGAGCTTAAGCCATTGCCTGATACTCTTAAATATGCTTATCTTGATGAAAAGAAGACATATCTTGTTATTATTAGTGCTAACCTTTCAGAGCATGAAGAAGAGAGATCATTGAAAACTCTGAAGAAGCACCACCCTACTATTGGATATACTCTTGATGACCTTAAGGGCATTAGTCCCACTCTACGTCAACACAAAATAAATTTGGAGAAAGATGCTAAACCAGTTCGTGATCTCCAACGACGGCTGAATCCTAAGATGAAAGAAGTGGTAAGAAAGGAAATACTAAAGCTTCTTGAGGAAGGTATTATTTATCCTATTGCTGATAGTGAGTGGGTAAGTCTATCCATTGTGTCCCTAAGAAGGGAGGTATTACCGTTGTTCCTAATGATAAAGATAAATTGATTCCGCAAAGAATTATTACAGGTTATAGGATGGTAATTGATTTCCGCAAATTAAATAAGGCTACTAAAAAACATCATTACCCCTTACCTTTTATCGATCAAACGCTAGAAAGATTATCCAAACATACACATTTTTTCTTTGTAGATGGTTATTCTGGTTTCTCTCAAATACCTGTGTCAGCCGATGATCAATCAAAACCACTTTTACTTGCCCTTTCAGTACTTTTGCTTATAGACATATGCCTTCTGGTTTATGTAATGCACCTGCTACCTTTCAAAGATGCATGATGGCTATATTCTCTGACTTTTGTGAAAAGATTTGTGAGGTTTTCATGGATGATTTCTCCGTTTATGGATCCTCTTTTGATGATTTCTTGAGCAACCTTGATCGAGGTTTACAGAGATGTGAAGAAACTAACCTTGTCTTGAATTGGGAGAAGTGCCAATTTATGGTTAATGAAGGTATTGTGTTGGGGCATAAAGTTTTTGAAAGAGGTATTGAAGTTGATAAAGCCAAGGTTGATGCTATTGAGAAGATGCCATGTCCCAAGGACATCAAAGGTATAAGAAGTTTCCTTGGTCACGACGGGTTTTATAGGAGGTTCATTAGGGACTTCTTAAACATTTCTCGGCCTCTGACTAATTTATTACAAAATTATATACCATTTGTCTTTGATGATGATTGTGTAGAAGCATTTGGAATACTTAAGAAAGCATTCATCTCTGCACCTATTGTTCAGCCACCTGATTGGAATTTACCCTTTTAAATTATGTGTGATGCTAGTGATTATGTTGTAGGTGCTGTTCTAGGGCAAAGAGTTGATAAGAAATTAAATTTTATTCAATATGCTAGTAAAACTCTAGACAATGCCCAGAGAAATTATGCTACTATTAAAAAAGAATTCCTAGCAGTTGTATTTGCTTGTGATAAGTTTAGACCTTATATTGTTGATTCTAAAGTAACTATTCACACTGATCATGCTGCTATTAAATACCTTATGGAAATGAAAGATGCTAAACCTAGACTTATTAGATGGGTTCTCTTGCTACAAGAATTTGATTTGCATATTGTTGATAGAAAGGGAGCTGAGAACCCTGTTGTAGACAACTTGTCTAGGTTAGAAAATGTTCTTGATGACCCACTACCTATTGATGATAGCTTTCCTGATGAACAATTAAATGTCATAAATGCTTCTCGTACTACTCCATGGTATGCTGATTATGCTAATTACATTGTTGCTAAATTTATACCACCTAGTTTCACATACCAACAAAAGAAAAGGTTTTTCTATGATTTGAGACATTACTTCTAGGATGACCCACATCTTTATAAAGGAGTAGATGGTGTTATTAGACGTTGTGTACCTGAGAATGAACAGGAACAGATCCTATGCAAGTGTCGTTCCGAAGCTTACGAAGGACACCACGCTGGAGATAAAACTGCACATAAGGTATTGCAATCCGGTTTTTATTGGCCTACTCTCTTCAAGGATGCACGTAAGTTTGTCTTATCTTGTGATGAATGTCAAAGAATTGGTAATATTAGTAGACGTCAAGAAATGCCTATGAATTATTCACTTGTTATTGAACCATTTGATGTTTGCGGCTTTGATTATATGGGACCGTTTCCTGCCTCTTATGGTTACACACATATTTTAGTTGCGGTTGATTACGTTACTAAGTGGGTAGAAGCTATTCCAACTAGTAGTGCTGATCATAACACTTATATTAAGATGCTTAAAGAAGTTATTTTTCTAAGGTTTGGAGTCCCTAGATATTAAATGACTGATGGTGGTTCACATTTTATTCATGGTGCTTTCCGTAAAATGCTTGCTAAGTATGATGTTAATCATAGAATTGCATCTCCTTATCACCCTCGGTCTAGTGGTCAAGTAGAATTGAGTAATAGAGAGCTCAAATTAATTTTGCAAAAGACTGTTAATGTCACATCCCTAGTTCTAGTATGACCTAGGTTGTCCTTCATGTGTGCATCATGTTTAAATTTCACTTAAATTTGAAATGGGGATTTGTGGAACCCTCAAAAATCATTTCTGGAAATAACCCAGATAAAAATTGCTCCTGAAAGGTCCAAGAAAATGTTCAAGTTACTCTCTCAAAATATTGTTCAGAGGTAAAAATCAAACCAATATTTTCAGGAGCTCACAAATATTTATTTTAGCCATTTGGAATTAATCCAGTATTTATTTGCATTGTGTGTGTGTGTGTCTATATATATATATATATATATATATATATATATATGTTATATATATAATATATGTCCAAAAATTATGCAAGTTGTTGAGGAACTCTGGAATAATACCACTAGCTCCTACTAAAATTGGCATAAGAAAATAAAATGATTTAGTATTCTACTAAATCAGAACAAATGTCAGAAAAATAGAAAATAAACAGAAAGGGGAAAACCCTTACCAGGACTTACCTGGGCCACTTGCTGGCCTGGCTCTGTGCCGGCCCAGCCGATTGGCCGGCGCTAGTCGCCCCCCTCCTCGCGCCAGAGGGACAGGGCGCATGGTCGCCGCGCGCATGCGCGCCACAACAGCTCCCTGCCTGCCCTCTCCCCTCTTTGACCTGGCCTCGCCAAAAGCGCCCAGCTCCCCCTGACCTCACTCCCTCTCTCTTGTGCCTCTCCCCTCCTCTCTCTCGCTCTCTCCCACGACGCCCGAACACACCGGAAAGCACCGCCGCACTCCGACGCGGCCACAGCCTCCCTCTCGCCTCGCCATCGTGCCCACGCACCCCGCCGCTGTGGGCTACGCCTCCTCGTCGAGACACACGGCGCCGGACGCCCTGGAACGCCGCCATCGCCATCGTCTCCCTCCTCGGGCTCCGCCGTCCGCCACCGTTGATTCGCCATCACCAGGTCTCCCCCGAGCCCGCTGTGCTGCTCCGCGTGATCGCCGTGAGCATCTCCCCGTTTCTCCTCTCTTCTCCCCCTCGTTCCCGCGTCGTAGCCGTCGTTTCCACCATGGCCGAAGCCATCGCCGCCGCAGCTCCTCGCTGTCGTGGCCACAGCCATCGCAGCTCGCAACCGAGCTCGCCGTTGCACTCAGTGCACTCCGGCGAGTCGAGCGGACCGGTCGCAGCCTCCCCCGTTCCCCGCAACATCAAAACCCCGAAGGGCGAACTCCGGCCGTCGCACTCGTCGTCGCTGTCATCGTTCTAGGCCACCTCCGGCGAAACCCTTTGCACCGTTGGATGTGGCACTCCGCCAGGTCCCCGTAGCACCTCTCCCCGTGTTGTTTGGACACCGGACTAGCGACTCCGGCGAAGAACCGCTGTGGCTCGAGGTCGTCGCCGAACAAACTCCGACGAGGCCGACGTGGCTATCATGAGCGCCTAATCCCGTAGCCTAAACCACCCCACCAGCCGCTCACCGTGGGCCCCAGCGCCCGGTAATCTTGTAATTAGGCTAAACACGCCTTGTTTAACTCCGTGACACTGACATGTGGCCCCCACACGTCAGGTTTGACCCTAGTCAGCGCTGTTGACCCGCTGACATCATGTTGTCATCAGCATGACGTAATTAATAGATTCTGGATTTAAATAAACACGAAATTCCAGAAAATGTTGAAAACTTCAAAAAATCACAGAAATTCAACTGTAGCTCAGATTGAAATAATTTATATATGAAAAATCATCAGAAAAATTCAATCTATCCATCTGTAGCAGTTTCATGCATGAAAAGCCAACTTATACCTGATGTATAGGTGAAAACACATGAATGACATTTATAAAGGCTTCATTTGGAGTTGCATTTCAATCTTTGGTTCAAATGGACTTCATGCAAATGAATGCTAGCTGCATTAGCTCAAACAATATTACATCTACATGCCATGTTCATGCATCATATTGTTGCATATGATTGTGTATTGATTGTCGACACCGTTCCTTCTCGATAGGGCCTGCTCCGGAGAGTGTTCCAGAGTACCTGTCTGAGAAGCAGTGCCCCTCTGTTGATCTATCAGGCAAGCAAACCCCCCTTGTTCATTATGATACAATCCCACTCTCTCGCTCCTTCTCTCTTTTATTGCATTAGGACAATAGTGATTCAACTGCTACTTTATGCTGCGGTAGTTGAACCCATTCCTCTGCATGACCTGTCATTGCCACAGTAAATAGTTGAAACCCACTAGCATGTGTAGGAGTTGATTGAGCCATGTTGTGTTCCTACCATGCCATGCCTGATATTGCTTAGAGTTGTGTCAGGTCTGATTCATTGGGAATGAATTGGAGTGTTACGATATGTTCTGGTGCTGAGAGTTAAGTGTGTGAAAACGATTTGGTAAAGGTAGCGGTGAGAGGCCATGTAGGAGTACATGGTGGGTTGTCTCACTGGAGCCGTCCTTAAGCACTGAGTTCTGTGTATGCTGTCCAATGACTAGCTACTACCACACATTGGGTTTCGGTAACTCGACCCCTCTCGACTTATTAACCAACTTGATCTCCGTCCAGGAGTTGCAACTAGTTTCTAGTGTTTGTAGGTAGTGCTATTTTTCTACCGAGTGCCACCCGACAGGGTGGGCTTGGGACAGACTAGGCACAGGTAACCCTGCTCACATTGTTTGGGGCCGTGAGAGACACCTCGGCCGGATCTCCTTGCGGATGGAACCCGTATAGGCGATAAACCTGGACTAGAGTCTTGTGTGGTTAGTTAGGTCGTGGCCGACACCCTCGCCAGGCTTCCGCTTAAAGGTTGCCGAGATACATGACGTGTACATGGCTGTAAGTGGCGAGAGCGTGTGTGAAGAAGTACACTCCTGCAGGGTTATCAGGATCTATTCGAATAGTCGTGTCCTCGGTTATGGACTTCTTCGATGCTTACTTGGTACATAGAAAACTTGAAGTGGATACTCTAAAATGCCCAAGACAAGTGTGAGTGCTATGGATGGCCTTCTCGTAGGAAGACAAGAATGAATCCATAGTGGTGTATTGAGATGGTGAATAGTGGACTCGTGTGCGCTTTCTTACCTCAAAGAAGTTACTCGTAGTCGTAGAATAGTTTAGCCACTGAGTCAAAGCTGGCTTGCTGCAACTAAACCCCACATTGCCTCCTTGATAATAATGCATGTATGATAGGATCTGTCGTAAGTCTTGCTGAGTACCTTTGTACTCACGTTCCTTAATTTATGTTTTTGCAGATGAGACTTCTGTCTCAGTAGTAGTTCTGCATGGACTTCGACGACTAGCTTGTTACCTTAGCTACGGTCTTGCACCCTTGGGAGGGTCTTGTAGATAGTCAGGCTTCTCATCTTTTTCTTTTGTAGTTGTATGTAGTTAGACACGTATGCTTCCGTTGCTTGTATGCTCTGAATGATGGGTCATGTAACCCCTGCTTGTAATAACTGCTATGTGGCTCTTTTGGGCCTTTATCTATATGTGTTGTTGAGTTATGTTGTGATGCCATGTTGTACAGCACATACTTGCATGTTATGCGTACGTGTAACGTGTATTGCTATGTGTGGGATCCGACAACCTAGTTGTGTATCCTTGGTAGCCTCTCTTATGGGGAAATGTAGTCTGGTGCTTCCACCGAGCCATGGTAGTCCGCTACAGCCCGGTTTACCGTAGTCCTGCTATCCCAACACTACTGCTCCGGAACACTTAGACTGGCCGGCATGTGATTCACTTCGTTCATGTGTCTGTCCCTTCGGGGAAATTACACGCGGTGACATTCGGAGTCCTGCTAGCCTGCTACAGCCCGGGTTCCCGGAGTCCTGTTAGCCCAGCTGCTACAGCCCGGATTCACACGCTGCTGACCGACATGCTCGATGTTGTTTCATGTATGCATGTCCCCGTAATTTAGTGCCACTTTGGGTTCACGACTAGTCATGTCGGCCCGGGTTCTCTGTCATATGGATGCTAGCGACACTATCATATACGTGAGCCAAAAGGCGCAAACGGTCCTGGGCCATGGTAAGGTGACACCCGTGGGAATACCGTTCGTGATGCCGCAAAGTGATATGAGGTGTTACATGCTAGATCGGTGTGACTTAGAATCGGGGTCCCGACAGCTTTGGTATCTGAGCCTGACTTCCTGTAGGATTACCAAGCCAAACTGGTTGAAGTTGAGTCTAGATATTCTTCAGTTATATAAAGGAATTGATTGTGGAAGGGAACTTAAGGCTCTTTTTACTCCTTATACCTCATGCCCTTCTGATCTGAGTCATCCTATCTTTCCTACGGGGTTTAGGAACTAGGCTTTCTCTTCTGTCTATCAGGATCATGTGTTACTACTCTGTAGTCTCTTAGGATTGGTTGTTCAGAGTCATATTCCAGTTTTCGAGTATTCCCGGTGCAGTTTGTTTAGTACTATCACAGAACCTTGAGTGATGATGTTGATTGTGGTACTACCCCATCATAGCAGGATGTCTCATTTTGTGCATTTTACTGCCACTATGGTGCCGGAATTGTCCTAGGAGTTCGAGAGATACTAATTTCTTGTGCTACCTTCTGCATCCTATAGTTGATGTTGACTCCGTCCTTGGTTTCGTTTCTCAGGATGTCGCCAACTAACTGAAGTTCTGTTGCTCGTAGTCGGAACCACAGAGATGGTAGGGAGGAGGATCCTCCCGACCAGTCTTCGTTGGCAGAGTTCATGTTAGAGATGGAGAGGAACAAGCATGAGTCTAACTGCTTGCTAGCATGTATCGAGGAGAACACCGGACCCCAGTGCAAAGAGTCAGCGACCATCTATGTTCATTGGTCTAAAACCACCTACCTTCCATCATTCCATTGAGCCACTCGATGCAGATGACTGGCTCCGTAGTATCACTCACAAGCTGCGTTCCGCGAACGTAGCTGAAGGTGACAAGGTCACCTATGCTGCATATCACCTGGAAGGTCCTGCTAGTCTTTGGTGGCAGAACTATGAGGCTATGCTTCCAACTGGCCACATACCTACCTGGAGAGATTTTACTGAGGCTTTTCACGAGCATCACATTCCTCTGGCTCTCATTGACTGCAAGAGAGAAGAGTTCTGTAGTTTCACCCTGGCTAAGCTGGCTGTTGATGCTTACAGTAGAGAGTTTGAGAACCTCGCCCGCTATGCTACAGAAGAAGTGTCCACGGACGCCAAGAAGCAGGCTAGGTTCCGGAAAGGTCTCAACCCCAAGTTGCGTCGTGATCTCCACTTGCACCATTGCAATACATTCCAGGCTCTTGTGAACAAGGCCATTAATGCAGAGACAGCTCAGCTCACTTACGAGGAGTCTCGTAAGCACACTCGTGATTTGGGTTCTTCCTCCGGTTCTAGTTCTCAGAAGCGCTGGATTTGGGTTCCGAACTCCGCTCTTCCACCCGAATATGCACCAAGGCCATCTTGTGTGGCACCAGTTCAGCAGTATGCTCCACCCATGCCTATTGGTAGACCGCTTGTCAATGCGGGTCCACGTCCTACTTCAGGGACTTGCTTCACATGCGGAGAGCCAGGACACTATGCACGTGACTGCTCTCAGGCCAGTTATGCTCCACCCCAGCCCGAGAAGTCTGTTGGCCGTGGTAAGCCACCATGCAAGATGATCAGTGTCAAGTCAGCTCCCACTGAATGTGGACGTGTGCATCACGTCTCAGCTAAAGACGCTCATGATGATCCATATGTCGTTCTTGGTACACTCCTTGTCAACTGTCATCCAGCTTCGGTTATGTTTGATACCGGAGCATCTCATTCCTTCATTTCCGAAAGTTGTGCCAGTTTGCACAACATATCATTTTGTGATATGCCCTCTCCACTAGTCATTCAAACTCCTGGATCCAAATGGCAAACTTCTAGTGTAAGCCATGGTAATGAAATCCTCGTTGACAAACATGTATTCCTTGCATCCCTTATAGCACTCAAGTCTACAGATATTAACATCATCTTGGGTATGGACTGGATGAAAGCTCATTATTCCAAGATTGATTGTTACACCAGGTATGTACAGCTCACACAACCATCTGGCAACATAGTCAGCGTCTCCACCAGAGTTGCAAAGCGTCAACTCTACTCTCTTAATGCCAGCCCTCTTCCAGGCCTTGAAGATATCCCGGTAGTCCGTGACTTTCCGGATGTCTTTCCATAGGAACTGCCAGGTATTCCACCTGAAAGAGATGTAGAGTTTGTCATAGATCTTATCACACGAACCGCCCCAATTTCTAGGAGACCTTACAAGATGGCACCCTTAGAGCTAGCTGAGCTTAAGAAACAGCTTGATGAGTCCTTGCAAAAGGGTTTCATCGGTCCTAGTTCTTCTCCTTGGGCTTGCCCCGTCCTCTTTGTCAATAAGAAGGATGGTACGGATCGGATGGTTGTAGATTATCGTCTGGTTAATTTGGTCTCGATAAAGAACAAGTATCCGCTCCCCAGGATCAACGATCTGTATGATCAGCTCGCTGGATCCTCAGTCTTTTCCAAGATGGATTTGAGGTTAGGCTACCATCAAATCAAGATTAGAAACCGGGACATTCCTAGACGACTTTTGTCACTCGTTATGGCAAGTACGAGTACACCGTTATGTCCTTCGGTCTAACCAATGCTCCAGCCACATTCTCCCGCTTGATGAACTCGATCTTCATGGAGTACTTAGATAAGTTCGTCATGGTTTACCTCGATGTTCTTATTTACTCAAAGAATGAGGAAGAGCATGCCGAACATCTTAGGCTTGTGTTAGAAAAATTCAGAGAGCACCGCCTTTATGCCAAGTTCTCCAAGTGTGAATTTTGGTTGCCAGAAGTGACCTACCTAGGCCACGTGATCTCTGGTAAGGGCATTGCTGTCAATCCCGAGAGAGTTCAGGCCGTTCTTGATTAGACTCCACCTGAAACGGTTAAACAAGTTAGGAGTTTCCTTGGTCAAGCCAGTTATTGTCGCCGCTTCATTGAGAACTTTTCCAAAGTGGCCAAACCTCTCACGGAACTTCTCAAGAAAGATAAAAAGTTTGAGTGGTCCCCATAGTGTGAGTATAGTTTTCAGGAACTGAAAAGACGCCTGACTTCTGCTCCCATACTTGTGCCACCGGATTTCACTAAGGACTTTGTTATCTATTGTGATGCCTCATGACAGAGACTAGGTTGCATTCTTATGCAAGATCGTCATGTGATTGCCTATGCATCTCGACAGTCGCATCCACATGAGGATAATTATCCTACACATGATCTAGAGCTTGCAGCCATAGTCTATGCACTTAAGACATGGCGACATTACCTTCTTGGTAAATGTTGCGAGATTTACACCGATCACCAGAGTCTCAAGTATATCTTCACCCAACCAGATTTGAACCTTAGGCAAAGACGTTGGTTGGAGTTGATCTCAGACTACGACTTAGGGATTACCTACACCCCAGGCAAGGGCAATGTCATGGCTGATGCGCTAAGTCGTAAGTCCTATTGCAACAATCTCATGTTGCAGCAGGGGCAACCACTTCTCCATGAGGAATTTTGTAAGCTTAACCTTCACATTGCTCCTCAAGGATTCCTTTCTACCTTGGTGGCGAAGCCTACTCTTGTGGATCATATCATAGAAGCCCAGAAGCATGATACGGGGATTACCCGGATCAAGAGAAACATTGCCAATGGTATTGCTGGTAGTTTCTCTATAGATGATCGAGGTGTTGTTCTCTTCGAGAACCGTCTAGTGGTTCCCAAGAAGCAACATCTTCGGCAACTGATCCTTAAGGAGGCGCATGAATCCCCTCTCACGATTCATCCCGGTAGTACTAAGATGTATCAGGACCTACGCCAGAGGTTCTGGTGGACTAGGATGCAGAGATAAATTGCTGAGTTCATTGCTAACTGTGACGTTTGTCGTCGCGTTAAGGCAGAGCATCAAAGGCTGCTGGCACCCTTCAGCCTTTAGCCATTCCTGAGTGGAAATGGGATAAAGTTGGTATGGACTTCATCACCGGCTTTCCCAGGACCAAGAAAGGGAATAACGCTATCTTCATAGTCGTTGATCGTCTGTCCAAAGTGGCTCACTTCCTCCCTGTTCGAGAGAGTATCACTACTAGCCAGCTTGCTGACTTATACATTTCTCGAATAGTGTCACTTCATGGTGTTCCACCAGAGATCAATTCAGACCATGGTAGTCTTCTCGCTTCTCATTTCTAGGAGAGTTTCCAGACTGCTATGGGAACCCATCTTTCTTTCAGTACCGCTTTCCACCCTCAGTCAAGTGGTCAGGTGGAACGGGTCAATCAAATTCTCGAAGACATGCTTAGAGCTTGCGTTATCTCATTTGGTATGGATTGGGAGAAGTGTCTTCCTTTCTCCGAGTTTGCTTATAACAATAGCTATCAATCCATTCTCAAGAAAGCTCCTTTCGAGATTCTCTATGTACGAAGATGTCGAACACCTTTGAACTGGTCAGAAACCGGGGAAAGACAATTCTTTGGACCGGATATGATTCAGGAAGCAGAAGAGAAAGTTCGCATTATTCGTGACAATTTAAAAACAGCCC
This sequence comes from Aegilops umbellulata, assembly GCA_032464435.1. Lineage (NCBI taxonomy): Eukaryota > Viridiplantae > Streptophyta > Magnoliopsida > Poales > Poaceae > Aegilops > Aegilops umbellulata. The sequence continues at coordinate 7,563,995 of CP136059.1, forward strand.
AATTTCGTCAAAAGAGCCAGTATGACCGTCGTCATAAGGAAGTGGCTTATGAAGTTGGCGACAAGGCTTACCTTCGGGTTACTCCTCCAAAGGGTACCCATTGTTTCGGTATCAAGGGCAAGTTGGCTCCTCGTTACATTGGTCCTTTTCGCATTCTCGCCAAACGAGGAGAGGTTCGCCTATCAGTTGGAACTACCCCCACATCTTTCTCGAGTTCATGATGTCTTCCACGTCTCTCAACTCAGGCGTTGCTTCTCGGATCCCATCCATGAAGTGGACCATGAAACGCTTGATCTCCAAAATAACCTCACATATCGAGAGTACCCTGTTCGCATTCTTAATCAAGCAGAGCGTGTTACCCGACGTCAGAACATCAAGTTTCTCAAGGTTCAGTGGTCTCATCATTCCGAGAAGAAGCTACTTGGGAGCGACAAGATCGTCTTCGACTGGAGGACCCCACCTTCTTTGCATCGACCCCTGAATCTCGGGACGAGATTCTTTCGAGTGGGGGCGAGTTTTCACATCCCTAGTTCTGGTATGACCTAAGCTGGCCTTCATGTGTGCATCATGTTTAAATTTCATTTAAATTTTAAATGGGGATTTGTGAAACCCTTAGAAATCATTTCTGGAAATAACCCAGATGAAAATTGCTCCAAAAAGGTCCAAGAAAATGTTCATGTTACTCTCTGAAAATATTGTTCAGAGGTAAAAATCAAACCAATATTTTCAGGAGCTCACAAATATTTATTTTGGCCATTTGGAATTAATCCAGTATTTATTTGCATTGGATATATATATGTTATATATATATAATATATGTCCAAAAATTATGCTAGTTGTTGAGGAACTCTGGAATAATACCACTAGCTCCTACAAAAATTGGCATAAGAAAATAAAATGATTTAGTATTCTACTAAATCAGAACAAATGTCAGAAAAATAGAAAATAAACAAAAAGGGGAAAACCCTTACCTGGACTTACCTGGGCCACTTGTTGGCCTGGCTCTGTGCCGGCCCAGCCAACTGGCCAGCGCCAGTCGCCCCCCTCCTTGCGCCAGAGGGACAGGGCACATGGTAGCTGCATGCCGCGCGCATGCGAGCCACGGCAGCTGCCTGCCTGCCCTCTCCCCGCTTCGACCTGGCCTCGCCAGAAGCACCCAACTCCCCCTGGCCTCACTCTCCTATCTCTCGCTCTCTCCCGCGACGCCCGAATGCACCGGAAAGCGCCGCCGCACGCTGACGCGGCCACAGCCTCCCTCTCGCCTCACCGTCGTGCCCACGCGCCCCGCCGCTGTGGGCTACGCCTCCTCGTCAAGACGCACGGCGCCGGACGCCCTGGAACGCCGCCATCACCATCGTCTCCCTCCTCGGGCTCCGCCGTCCGCCGCCGTCGATTCACCGTCACCAGGTCTCCCCCGAGCCCGTTGTGCTGCTCCGGGTGATCGTTGTGAGCATCTCCCCATTTCCCCTCTCTTATCCCCCTCGTTCCCGCGTCATAGCCGTCGTTTCCACCATGGCCGAAGCCATCGCCGCCGCAGCTCCTCGCCGTCGTGGCCACAGCCACGGCAGCTCGCAGCCGAGCTCGCCGTTGCACTCAGTGCACTCTGGCGAGTCGAGCGGACCGCTCGCAGCCGCCCCCGTGCCCCGCAACATCAAAACCCCGATGGCCGAACTCCGGCCGCCGCACTCGTCGTCGCTGCCGTTGTTCCGGGCCACCTCCGGTGAAACCCTTTGCACGTTGGATGCGGCACTCCGCCAGCTCCCCGTAGCTCCTCTCCCCGTGTCGTTTGAACACCGAAACAACGACTCCGGTGAATAACCGCCGCGGCTCGAGGTTGTCGCCGGCCGAACTCTGGCGAGGCCGACGTGGCTGTCATTAGCGCCTAATCCCGCAGCCTAAACCACCCCACCGACGCTGACCATGGGCCCCAACGCCCACTAATCCTGTAATTAGGCTAAACACAACATGTTTAACTCCGTGATACTGACGTGTGGCCCCCACACGTCAGGTTTGACCCTAGTCAGTGCCGTTGACCAGCTGACATCATGCTGTCATCAGCATGACGCAATTAATAGTTTCTGGATTTAAATAAACAGGAAATTCCAGAAAATGTTCAAAACATCAAAAAATCACAGAAATTCAACCGTAGCTCAGATTGAAATTATTTATATATGAAAAATCATCAAAAAAATTCAATCTATCCATCTGTACCAGTATTATGCATGAAAAGCCAACTTATACCTGCTGTATAGGTGAAAACACATGAATGGCATTTATAAAGGCTTAATTTGGAGTTGCATTTGAATCTTTGGTTCAAATGGACTTCATGCAAATGAATGCTAGCTGCATTATCTCAAACAATATTACATCTAAATGCCATGTTCATGCATCATATTATTGCATATGATTGTGTATTAATTGTCGACACCGATCCTTCTCGATTGGTCCTGCTCCGGAGAGTATTTCAGAGTACCTGTCTGAGAAGCAGTGCCCCTTTGTTGATCTATCAGGCAAGCAACCCCCCCCCCTTGTTCATTCTGATACAATCCCACTCCCTCGCTCCTGCTCTCTTTTATTGCATTAGGACAACAGCGATTCAACTGCTACTTTATACTGCGGTAGATGAACCCATTCCTCTGCATGACCTGTCATTGCCACAGTAAATACTTGATACCCACTAGCACGTGTAGGAGTTGATTGCGCCATGTTGTGTTCCTACCATGCCATGCCTGATATTGCTTAGAGTTGTGTCAGGTCTGATTCATTGGGAATGAATTGGAGTGTTACGATATGTTCTGGTGCTGAGAGTTAAGTGTGTGAACATGGTGGGTTGTCTCACTGGAACCGTCCTTAAGCACTGAGTTCTGTGTATGCTGTCCAATGACTAGCTACTACCACATATGGGGTTCCGGTAACTCGACCCCTCTCGACTTATTAACCAACTTGATCTCTGTCCAGGAGTTCTAACTAGTTTCTGGTGTTTGTAGGTAGTGCTATTTTTCTACCGAGTGGCACCCGGCAGGGTGGGCTTGGGACAGACTAGGCACAGGTGCCATCGTGTACCAAGTGGCACCCGGATGGTGGGCTTGGGAACCCTGCTCACATCGTTTGGGGCCGTGAGTGACACCCCGGCCGGATCTCCTTGCGGATGGAACCCGAATAGGCGATAAACCTAGACTAGAGTCTTGTGTGGTTAGTTAGGTCATGGCCGACACCCTCGCCAGGCTTCCGCTTGAAGGTTGCCGAGATATATGACGTGTACATGGCGGTAAGTGGCGAGAGCGTGTGTGAAGAAGTACACCCCTACAGGGTTATCATGATTTATTCGAATAGCCGTGTCCTCGGTTATGGACTTCTTGGATGCTTACGTGGTACATAGACAACTTGAAGTGGATACTCTAAAATGCCCAAGAAAAGTGTGAGTGCTATGGATGGCCTTCTCATAGGGAGACGGGAATGAATCCATAGTGGTGTATTGAGATGGTGATTAGTGGACTCGTGTGCGCTTTCTTACCTCAAAGAAGTTACTCGTAGTCGTAGAATAGTTTAGCCACTGAGTCAAAGCTGGCTTGCTGCAACTGAACCCCACATTGCCTCCTTGGTACTAATGTATGTATGATAGGATCTGACGTAAGTCTTGCTGAGTACCTTTGTACTCACTTTGCTTAATTTATGTTTTTGCAGATGAGACTTCTATCTCATTAGTAGTTCTAGATGGACTTCGGCGACTAGCTTGTTACCACAGCTACGGTCTTGCACCCTTGGGAGGGTCTTGTTAATAGTCAGGCTTCTCAGCTTTTTCTTTTGTAGTTGTCTGTACTCAGACATGTATGCTTATGTTGCTTGTATGCTCTGAATGATGGGTCATGTGACCCCTGCTTGTAATAACTGCTATGTGGCCCTTCTAGGCCTTTACACTACAAAAGAGATACACTTCCGTGATGATACGTGTTTGTCACAGTAGGTCGCTTTTTTTGTCATGCATGTACATCCATGACAAATTTATGAGAGAACCAAGATAGTCATACCTGTGTTGTCGTAGAAGTGTTCCATGACATTACCAAAATTATCACCACGGAAGTGTCCACTTCCATGACGATAAATCACGCGTCACAGAAGTGCTTACGTCAAGGGTGACCAACACGTGGCATCCACCGTAACAGAATGCTGTTAAGCTATCAGGTCGATTTTTGGTTCCGATAACCCGTTAACAGCCCCGACCAATGGGAAATTTCCACGTGTAAAATTCTTATTGGCTGGACAAAACACGTGTCAGCTCGTCAGTGGGTCAGATAGGCGCCTATGATACGTCGAAACATGGCACGGCCCAACAGAGGTCCATTCCTGTGAAAAGGCCGGCCCGTTTGACTTGGTCAAAAGCTGGCGGCCCGGCCCATGGAAAGCCTGTGAACGGCCTGTTCGCATATAGCCCATTTATAGCCCGCTAACCCAAGGCCCGTTACGCCCTATCCGAATTAGGCCCAGTAGCATCATATGGGCCATCCAATATGAGTCCAGCCCGTGTCGGTGTACTAGAGTAGGGGTACCCTAGTATCCCAAACTTGTACACGGGAAGTCGCAGCACCCCGCGGCCAGGCTTGACGGGCGACCGCCAAGGCCCTCTGTGGTTCCTTTGGAGCCATTCAAGAACAAAGTATTCAAGCCAAGGAGACAAGGCCCCGGCAAGAGGAGCTTGCCGAGAAGGCCACTCAAGGCACAAGGCCCCGGCAAGAGGAGCTTGCCGGGAAGGCCAACCAAGGCATCTCAAGGAACTTGCAGTGACGCGCCACGCGTCCCGGCGAGGCCCGGATAGCGGCAACCTCCGGACGTGACAAGACAACGACCGCGGCAAGGCGTTTGCCGCGGCAAGCTACCACTCCGTACCCACGCTCCAGCACACCCACCAACGTGTCGCTCGGGGACCCTTCCAGACGTACGTGGCGGGAGGCTGTGCAGCCAGCGGTACGCGGTGGCAAGCAGCGCTGACAAGATTGCCATCGTGGCGAACGGTGGCGTCCCTGACGGTCCCTTTTCTGTACTATTTGGACGACACAGATGGGCATTTAATGCCCTTGTCCCCTGCTGTCAGGGTTAGGTATGATACACTGTACAGGTAGCTGTACCAACCGCAACACTTTTCCATTTTTACCCTTGTCTATGTTGCCACCTGTCGGTGACCCCTTGAGCATATAAAAGGAGGCCCATGCGCAACGTAGAGGGGGAGGAACAGAAAAGCACTCACGCTCGGTCTCGTTAGCTGCTGGTGTGTACTGTAGCACTCTGCGCTCCCGAGCAAGAATTCAATACAAACCACAAAGCAGGAGTAGGGTATTACGCATCCATGCGGCCCGAACCTGGGTAAACTGCTTGTGTGCTCTGCCTCGATCTGCTCTTCGTGCGATCTCCGCCCCCGCCGAACCGAAAGGGGCCCGGTCCGCCGGTCCCCATAGGTGCTCGTGGATCAGTTTCCCCGACATCTTTGACGCGCCAGGTAGGGGGCGTCGAGGTTGTGTGAACCTGATCCGGCGTTCACACGAGCTAGATCTTCATCATCTTCATCGACATGCCGCCGAAGAAGAAGGCTTCGGAGGCGGCTGCTCTGTCCGCGACAAACCCACCACCGCCGGAGCAAGCGGCTGGTGGGGTAGACGCCGGCGGAAGAACGGGCGTCGACGAGGGAGCTCACGGTGCCGCCGGGTCCAAGGACAAGGCTGCGCTGCCCATCGGTGGCGTAGCCGGCTCCCACGACGACCGGGCGCACACCAAGACCTCGGCGTTCGTACATGCATCGCACTCATCTCAGGACGGGCGGGACCGGCAGCGTCATGGTACTCACGGTACCATACGCTTGCTGGACCCAGATCGAGCTGGTAGATCCCGGAAGGCTCAAGACCAGCATGCGCGCCAACATGCTGGCGCGAGCGAGGCACGGTCGCCTGGACGGGATACTGCTCCTTCTAACATAGTTAGAAGTCCGAGCATATCCCGCTCCTCACACCGTTCGCCAGTGCTACCCGCCACTCCAGCAAAAGCTTTGGCGCGAGCTCAACTGCTCCTAGATTACCCTCCAACGGCGGACAAGATCGACGACTAGAGGGCCACCATTCAGAGTCTCATCGGCTTTGCCAACGGCGATGCTCCGCGGCAGCCGAGTACATCGCAGCCGCGGCAAGCCAGCCAGGCACGAGCCGGTGGTGACATGACCGGCGGGGGTGCAACCACCGTGCACTCCCCGCCGCGAAGGCCAAGATCGCCGCCTCGCTGGATCCACCTCGACAGCGACTCCACCGCGTCATCGGATCCACGAACTCGTCGCGATCAACGCCAAGTTCTTCACGAACGACAGCAAGAAGACGCTCGAACTCGCATCGAGCGCCGAAGAGAAGCACGGCGTCAATCGAACCAGCGCGCTGGGCCCTCTGTCGACATGCATGCGCCAGGGGAACTAGGCGACCTGCCGTATGCGGTAGGTTGCCTTGCGTTTACCCGTGAGCTGCGGCAAGTCCAGTGGCCCAGCACGAAGAATTTCAAGCCAGACGTACCAGAGAAGTACGACGGCAAGTCGCATCCGTCGGAGTTCCTCAGCATCTACACCATCGCGGTGCAAGCTGCCGGGGGGCGGGACGACAACATCCTTGCCAACTACTTCCCGCTGGTGCTCAAGCCCAACGTCAGGTCCTGGCTCATGCACTTGCCGGACAACTCCATATCCTCCTGGGCAGACCTATACCATCAGTTTGTCGGCGCCTTTACAGGCGGACACAAACCTCATGGCCAAGAGAGCGACCTTCATCTGCTCGCCCAGAAGGAAGGAGAGCCCCTGCGCAAGTACATTCAGAGATTCAGCCGTGTATAGCGCACCATCCCAGATGTCCACCCTGCCGCGGTTATCAGCGCGTTCCATCAGAACGTGCGTAACCGCAGGATGCGGGAGGAGATGGCGATGTGCAAGATCAGAGACGTCAGTGAGCTGTATGCCCTGGCCGACAAGTGTGCACGTGCTGAGGAAGGGAGGAAACTCCCCGGAGAGAATACAGGAGCAGGAGGATCTGACGGCGAGGATGCTGCCCCAGCAAGGAAAAACCGGCGGCGGAACAACAGGAAGAGGAAAGGCAAAGATGTGCTAGTTGTTGAGCAGTCCGGCAACGAAGGTGGCGCCAAGAAAGCCAAAGCTGGTAGCTCCGGCAAGGAGGTTGCCGCATGCGCCAACTGCCAGGCTGTGGCGGTCGCCGACAAGCAGGACGACACCAACAAACAGTACTGCAAGATCCACCGCACCAAGGGCCATGACCTCCAGAGCTGCAAGAAGGTCGAGCAGCTTGTCGAGCTGCAAAAGGCCGAATACGAGCGACGCGACAAGGAGAAAGCCCAAGGAGGTGCTGGAGGATCCAGCATGAATCGCCCCGGCCGGGGAGGACGCCGCGGCAAGGCCAAGCAGCGGCAAGGAGACAGACCTCCCCGCGGCCGCGACAAGGATGAAGATGACGACGACGACGAAGACATGGATGATGTCGAGACCAGTGAGCAGGAGTTCCAAAAATCCACAGAGGTCTTGTGCGTTGACGGTGGTGCTTCTTTGCATACTTCACACCGCCAACTCAAGCAGTGGGTGCGGGAAGTCAATGCGGCAGAACCGCCCATCGAGTCACGCAAGCTTCTGAAATGGTCCAGCACGCCTATCATCTTTTATATTGAGGACCACCCTGATCGCACAACTACGGTCGGGTGCTTGCCGATGTTGGTTTCACCAACTATCCGCAACCTCAAGGTCACTAAGATGCTAGTTGACGGCGGGGCCAGCTTGAACCTGATCTCCTCCGCTGTGCTCCAGAAACTCCAGGTCCCTGACAGCGAGCTCGAAGAGACCGACACATTCCAAGGAATCAACCCAGGAAGGAGCAAGCCGAAGGGGAAGATCACGTTGCCGGTGACATTTGGCAGCGAGTTGAACTTCAGAACTGAGAGGGTCACTTTTGACGTTGCCGATTTTCCATTGCCTTACAATGGGATTCTCGGTCGTCCAACGCTCGCCAAGTTCATGGAGGCCTCTCACTATGCATATAACATGCTGAAGATGCCAGGCCCGATAAGTGTCATCTCTGTCCCTGGCGACAAGAAGTATGCTCTTATCTGTGCCGACAAGATTTACCGGGAAGCGGCAGCCGCAACGGATCGCAAGTCACTTGCCGCTGAAGCTCCCGGGGGGAAGAAGAAGACCAAGTCCGACAAGAGTACTGATGCCCACTCCGGCAAGCGCACCTCTTCGGAGTGCTGCGCTACCGTCGAGGACGCACCATCGAGCTCCACCGGCAAGTGTAAGAAGACAATGGCAGCTCCGCCAGAGACCAAGAAGGTGTCCGCCAAGGAGGACGGCACTGGTGGTACCTTCACCATCAGTGCCACTCTCGACCCTAAATAGGAAAGCGCACTCATTGCTTTCCTGCGGGCGAACGTCGATGTGTTTGCGTGGCAACCGTCTGACATCTCCGGTGTTCCCAGGAAAGTAATTGAGCACCACCTTGCCGTCTATCCTCATGCGCGGCCCGTCAAGCAGAAAGTCAGGAAGCAAGCAGTGGAGCGCCAAGAATTCATCGCAAAAGAGATCAAGAAGTTGGAAGCGGCAGGCCTTGTCAGGGGAGTGCTCCATCCTACGTGGTTGGCCAATCCTGTAGTCGTGCGCAAAGCAAACGGGAAATGGAGGCTTTGTATTGACTTTACTGATGTTAACAAAGCTTGTCCCAAAGACCCATTTGCCTTGCCATGCATTGACCAGATTGTTGACTCCACAGCCGGATGTGACTTGCTTTCATTTCTTGACGCATACTCAGGATACCATCAGATCTTCATGGCAGAAGAGGATGAGGAGAAGACCGCATTCATCACTCCATGTGGCACGTACTGTTTCATACGGATGCCTTTCGGTTTAAAGAATGCTGGTTCAACATTCGCAAGGGTAGTCCATGCCGCTTTTGAGCCACAAATACACAGAAATGTGGAAGCCTACATGGATGACATAGTGGTCAAGAGCAAGGACAAGGCAACTCTGATTCAAGATTTAGACGAGACTTTTGCAAATCTGCGCAAGATCAGCCTCAAGCTCAACCCCGAGAAGTGTGTGTTTGGAGTCCCTTCCAGCAAGCTTCTCGGGTTCTTTGTGTATCAGCGGGGAATTGAAGCCAATCCCGACCAGATCAAGGCCATTGAGCAGATTGAAGCACCAAAGCGCGTCAAGGATGTACGAAGACTTGCCGGTTGCGTGGCAGCTCTCAGCAGGTTTATCTCTAAGTCTGCTGAGCGCGCCTTGCCGTTTTTCAAAATATTGAAAAAGGCAGGTCCAATGAAATGGACTCCGGAAGCGGAGGCTGCGCTGCAAGACTTGAAGAGATACCTGTCCTCCACTCCAATACTTGTCGCACCTAAGCCACAAGAGAAGTTGTTGTTGTATCTGGTGGCAACCAATCAAGTGGTTAGTGCTGCGTTAGTAGCAGAGAGGGAGGCAGATGATGATCCAGCAACCACGGCAGTCGCATCCAGCGACAAGCAGGGGGCTTTCCCGACAAGCTCTGGTCCCGACAAAGATGGATCTGCGCAGGCGCGTGAGGAGATACAGAAGAGAATGGTGCAACGCCCAGTTTACTTTGTCAGTTCCCTGCAGCAGGGGGCTAGGTCAAGGTACTCTGGTGTGCAGAAATTGCTTTTCGGCCTTCTCATGGCCTCAAGAAAGCTGCGCCATTACTTCCAAGCACATGAGATCACAGTTGTCACTCGTTTTCCGCTGAAGAGGATACTACAGAATCCAGAAACGACAGGCAGGATTGTTGAGTGGGCACTAGAACTGTCAAGCTTTGGCCTCAAGTTTGAGAGCACTTCAACTATCCAAAACAGAGCATTGGCAGAATTCATAGCGGAGTGGACGCCAACACCAGATGAAGAAATTCCAGAAACAAGCATCCCCGTCAAGGAAGCAAACAAAGAGTGGCTGATGTACTTTGATGGTGCCTTCTCGCTGCAAGGCGCCGGTGCTGGCGTGCTGCTTGTCGCACCCACCGGAGAGCACCTCAAGTACATAGTCTAGATGCACTTTCCCAAGGAGCAAGCAACAAACAATACTGCAGAGTATGAAGGTTTGCTTGCCGGTCTCAGGATCGCGGCAGACCTTGGGATCAAGAAGCTCATTGTCAGGGGTGACTCGCAGCTTGTCGTCCGCCAAGTGAATAAGAGTTATCAGAGTCCGTTGATGGAAGCCTACGTTGATGAAGTGAGAAAGCTAGAAGATCACTTTGACGGCCTACAGATGGAACATGTTCCAAGAGCTCAGAATGACATTGCCGATGGCCTGTCAAAGTGTGCAACACTTAAGTTACCTGTGGAACCAGGGATCTTTGTGCTCAAGCTGACTCAACCGTCTGTAACGCCATCAACTGGACAGAGCAAGAAGAGGAAGTTGATTTCTGGTGACTATTTTCCGGCAGAGCTTCCCGAAGCCGCCGCCAAGAAGGTCCCCAAGATCAACACCAAGAGTGCTGGGGAGCAGTCTGCTCCGGCAAACCCCAGGGTTTGTTCCGTTGAAGCAGACGCTCCCGACAAGTTTTGCTCCGGCAAGCTTGCCGAGGAACGTCAAGCTCCGGCTGAGCCGCAGGTTCTTGCCGTAGAAGCGGATGTTCCCGCGGCAGCAGATGTGCCTTTAGTCCTTGTTGTCGAGCCGCAAGCTCCGGCATGGGCACAGCAGATTGTCCGTTTCCTTCAGACAGGAGAACTTCCCGAAGAGCAAGAAGAAGCGGAAAGAGTAGCCCGGCAGTCAAGTATGTACCAGTTCATCGACAACACACTGTACAGAAGAAGACTCAACGGTGTGAAATTGAAGTGTATTCACCGGGAAGACGGACAAAAGCTATTGGCAGATATACATGGAGGCATATGTGGTCACCACATTGGCGCAAGAGCACTTGCCGGCAAAGCATTCCGGCATGGTTTCTTTTGGCCGACAGCCCTCCAGGATGCAACTGCACAAGTAACCAAGTGTGAAGCGTGCCAGTTCCATTCCAAGCAGATACACCAGCCAGCTCTAGCTCTCCAGACGATCCCTTTATCCTGGCCATTTTCGGTCTGGGGGCTCGACATCCTCGGCCCCTTCCCCCGAGCAGTCGGGGGCTTTGAGTACTTGTACGTTGCAATCGACAAGTTAACAAGGTGGCCGGAAGTGGAAGCAGTGAGGAAGGTGACAGCACAGTCAGCAGTCAAGTTCTTCAGGTCGATTGTTTGCCGCTTCGGGATCCCTAACAGGATCATCACCGACAACGGTACGCAATTCACGAGCCGCACCTTCATGCAGTACGTCCAAGATCTTGGTGCCAAGGTTTGCTTCGCTTCTGTTGCTCACCCCAGAAGCAACGGTCAAGCGGAGAGGGCAAATGCTGAAGTGCTGCGTGGGCTGAAGACCAGGACTTTCGACATGCTGCACAAGTGCGGAACAAACTGGATTGAGGAGCTGCCGGTGGTTCTTTGGTCGATCAGGACGACGCCAAATCGAGCCACTGGCCAGACACCTTTCGCTCTAGTCTATGGAGCAGAGGCAGTTCTCCCCACGGAACTCGTATACGGGTCACCTCGAGTGCTCGCTTATGATGAGCTTGAGCAAGAGCAGCTGCAACAAGATGACGCGCTGCTCCTTGAGGAGGACCGTCTTCAGGCTGTTGTACGAGCTGCTCGCTACCAGCAAGCTTTGCGCCGCTACCATAGCCGCAAAGTTAACGCCAGAAGTCTCGAGGAAGGCGACCTTGTTCTTCGGCGTGTTAAGTCCGCCAAGAATTCCAACAAGTTGACGCCGAAGTGGGAAGGCCCTTACCGGGTGAAACGAGTCACTAGGCCTGGCACTGTCCGCCTTGAGACCGAAGATGGCATTCCGGTGAGCAACTCCTGGAACATTGAGCATCTTCGTAAGTTTTACCCGTAAGGCGCGGTTGCCGGACCCTGTTTCGGCACCACCTTTTGTACAAGTCTTGCCGCTGTTGCATGTAATCCTTTGTACAAAGCCAGGCGCAGACCCTGTGCATAAATAAAGCTCATGTGCTCCGCACATCTTGTCAATTTCATGCTTTTTATTTTTTGCATGAGTTATCTGACACTTTGTGCAGCGCCAACCCCCGGTAAGCAATAACGAGCCATAAGGCTCCATATCTTTATTTTCTCTTCTTTCTTTTTTCTCAAGGAAAGGAAGGTTCCCACAAGTTTGCCAGGGGGGAGGAGAAGATAATAGTATGGACCAGGCGTCGTTCAAGAAAGTTTCGCCTTGCCGGAAAGCAAATAACAGAAAAGCTAAGTTGCCAAAGTTTGAGCAGTCAGATTTTTAATTTTTTTTAAGTTATCTTCCTTGAACGACCATGCTTTGTATGGAAAACCTGTGCGCGGAGGAACCAGCTCGTGGCTAGTTGTGCCCTTACTTTGTTTCGAGTCTGCTCAACAACTTAAGTGTGCTGCGACTAGAGTCGCGCCCTTACTTTGTTTCAAGTCCGCTCAACAAACTTAAGTGAGCTGCGACTAGTTGTGACAAGGTTTCTTGTCGGTAATAGCACCGCCAGCAGGCTGCTGACGTCCCGCACTCAGCGCTCGCGGCTAAGGTGCCTGCGCCGGCAAGTTCCCTAAAAGCGTAGGGCAAAAACATACAAAGGAAGGAATCAAGTAAAGGAAATAACATTGCAACCACTACCCAAAATAGAGTTATATTACAAGATAGCTTGTCGCGGCTCTAATAGATTGTTTTCATAACATGACCAGCAGCGACAAGAAAAGAAGAAAACGAGCGGCCTAGTCTACACGATCGCCCTCAACCCTCTTGATACCGCTCACCTTGTCCACAATGGGTGCGACAAGGGCCTTGAGCACCTCCAGATCAGCTTCCGCCGGCAGGGTCTTGAGGACGTTGGTGAGGTTGAGGCCCGGGTTGCGGAAGGCCACCTTCACCAACACCTTTTGAAGAGCTCCCGCGCAGATCTTGCGCGACTCGTCGGCCAGCTGCTTTGGGATCCTCTCCCGGAGTCGCTGGAGGGCCGTCGCCAGGCCTTTGAAGAACAAGGTGAGCTTGGCGCTGGATTGGAGGTTCTCATCGGAGGGATACCCGAGATCCCCCTTCCCTAGTTGCGCCAGCTCCCTGTCAATATCTGCAGCAGCATTCACAAGACCCTCCGTCCAGTGCTCCACAGTCTCCCTAAAAGTGTTCTGGGTGACAGCAATACTCTCCAGCAGCGCCTTGTCGGCCTTGATCTCCTCCTTCAAGGCCACCTCCCGCTCCCTGGCGCCGTCCAGCGTCTTGGTCAAAGTGGTCAGCTTCAACTCAAGATCTGTGTTGGATTCCTTGGCGGCGCTGAGCTCCTTGTCCTTCTCGGCGAGGCGGGCCTGCAGCTCTGAGTGGCTGTAGGCATCCTTCTCCCGCTCACGCTTGAGCGCGGCAAGCTCCTCGCCGCTCGCCTTGAGATCGGCCTCCAGCTGCGCCACCTTCGTCTCCAGCTCCTTCTTGGTGGCCTCGGCAGCTGCAGCAGCGTCCTCCGCTTGCTTGATAGCTCCGCTGAGTGTTCGCTCGCGCGCGGCAAGCTCCTCCTCGTGGCTATCGAGGTTGACTTTCTGCTGCGCCAGCTCGCCCTCCTGCGCAAACAGCTTCTCAGCGGCAAGCCGCTGCTGCTCTTCGACGTCAGCCTTCTCGAGGAGGAAGGCCTTCTTCTTCTTGGCGAGCTGCTCCCGTTCCTCCGCCAGGGACCGGAGAGCTTCCTGGTTGTGACCTCGGAGCTCCTCCGCGCGCTTCTCCATGTCTGCTCCCGCCTTCGCGACAAGCGCCTCGCGGGATTCCATCTTGGCTTGCCGAGCGCGGTAGAGCCAAAACAGCTTCCGCAGCAGCCGCTCCTCCTCGGGCTCGCCGCTGCTGCTGCTTGGCGCGTCAACCAGCGTCAGCCTAGCGGAGGCGAGCACCTCTCCGTCGAAGCTTTTTCCTTCGACCGGCGCCCTGGACGTTGATGCCCAGGGGAGGTTGATGAAGACGCCATTGCCGGCCTTCAAGTAGACGCCTGGCTGGGGCTCTTCGGAGCCTGGCACTACGGCGGCGGCGGAAGGGTCGGCGGTCGGCGTAGCGCCTGGCGCTCCTGCGGCCTCAGGGTCGTCAGTGCGATCACCAGACCCCTCGTCAGCTGCTGCGGTGGCAGCCTTGGCGGCCTCTTCGTCGGCGGGATCATCAGCGCCGGTCGCTTCTTCGGTAGCAGCGGTGTCGTCGACAACAACCTCGGTCTCCATCGGCTCCGCAGCAGATGGGTCTGACGGTCGGGAAAGGAAGAAAAGTCAAGCAAATATCCAAAAAGAAGATCAAACGAAGAAGAACCCAAGGGAAGTTTCGAAGCAAGAGGTTCACCTGTACCGGGCTCTGCAGTTGTGGTCTCCGCCGCCGGAGGGCCGCTGGTGTTGTCCCTTGCCGGAGACCTCTCCCTTGCCGGAGAGCTCCCCCTTGCCGGAGAGCTCTCCCTTGTCGGAAGATTCTCCCTTGCCGGAGAACTCTCCCTTGGCGGTGTAGTCGAAGCAGATGGCATGTCAGGGACGGTCTCAGGACGCTCCTGGTGGGGCTGCTCTGCTCCTACACAAACCAACAGTCAGATATCCGCAAACAAAGAGTATCCATGTGTGCCTAACAGCGGGAAGCAAACCATATACTTACGCTGGGGGCTGCGCTGGGGGCTGCCCTGAAGAACAGTTTCCGGGTCCGGCAAGGTTGTCTCGGACACACCCCCTGCTGTCGCGGTGGGTTCGTCCTCGATGATAATCAACGGGACCTTGGCTCTCTTTGCCGCTCTCTGAGCTAGAGTCCTAAAAAGGAATAAGTTCAGAGTAAAGCAAATGAGATACAAGACAAAACAACAAGAATTGAAGAAATACAAGTACAACAAGAATCTTACTCTTCTTCTTCCTCGTCGGAGCTGAGTGCGGAGAAGTCAAAGCCTGGCCCACCTCCAGCGCAAGGAGGCGGAGGAGTAGGTTCCCTTGGCCGCTTGGCGGGAGCAGTGACGGTGGTGTGAGAAGACCCCGCTCCAGTTGCCGCAGCAGCGTGAGATGCTTCCACGGCAACAGAACTTGCCACGGTGGAGCGTGTTGCGCGGCGCGGCGGCTGTTGACTCGTCTGCCGCTCCGCTACGTCCCCGGCCTTGCGGAGCGGAGGCGCCTTCTTGGTGGAGCCGGGGGCTCTGCTTGCGGCAAGCTGCCCGAAGATGAGGAAGAAGAGGAGTCGATCTCCAACGAGCCGCTCGCATCCTCGGCGGGCTCGCCCGGCCCTACGTCATGTCCGGCAGGCTCTTCCTCGCCGGCAAGCCCCTCTCGCTCGGCAAGGCTTGCCGCCTCCGCTGCCTCTGCCTCCTCCACGGTGAACCCAAACTCGCCCGCGGCTGCGGCTGCCGCCGCCTCTTCTAGCCTAGTGGCGATGCGCTTCACCTCCTCGTCGGTGGTGTCCCGGGTGAGGCCTCTCTGCTCGTCGGGGCGGATCGGTGTTTCTACCAAGCCATCGAAGAACGCCTGCACGACGTCGTCTGTAGGCTCTATCCAAGATGGGTCAATTCCATGCGAGTCGCACAGCGGCATCATTGCACGGATGCGGCTGAGCGAGGAATTGTTGCACAGTGGAACGACACCCCTCGGCAACCTGAACACCTCGGGATGTTGAGGGTCGTATTTGAACAGCTCCTGGAGCATCGCGTTAAGCTCTAGAGCAGTGAAGTTGAAGTTGAGGCCCGGACGCAGCCTCATGATATCCGCCACATTCTTTAACTCCCAGGCGGGTCTCCTCCTCTCCTGCAGGGGGGCGATGCGGCGGCGAAGGAAATCTGCGCCAACGGCGCCTACAGTGAGCCCGGCAAGCCTGAGGCGTTGGATCCGGGCGACGGCAATCTTCAGCCTGTCGTCTTCCGGGGCCACGTTGCTCCAATCACTGCCGCGCACTATTGGAGTTTGGCGTTGGGCGGTAAACGGCTGCGGGTCCTCCTCGACAATCCAGCACCAGTCCGCTCTCCATTCCTCCCACCTGCTGCGGAGCTCTCCCTCCAGATAAGCTTCTTTCTTGCCGGCTTTTGAGATCCAGGCGATTCCGCCGGATAAAGTCTCTCCTTTCTCAACTCGGTGCATAAAGAAGTGGCGAAAGAGGGCTACATTTGGATGGACTCCGACAAAGTTTTCGCAGAGATGTGCGAAAACTGCCATGGTCAGAAAGGCATTGGGGGTGAAGTCAAGGAGGCGGAGCCCGTAGGTGTTCATAATATCACAGAAGAACTCAGAGAAAGGCGGGCAGAGCCCGCAGTAGAAGAACAAGGCGAAAAGGGGGTATCCAGTTGGAGCCATTTTCCAAGCGACGGCTGGAAGTACCTTCGTGCGCGGGTGCGCCCGCGTCTCCGTCGACCAGAAGAGGTAGTAGTACTCCCTCAGATCCCTCGCGGCAAGCTTGGGGGGGAAGATTGCCCGCTCCTTTCGCAGCACCGCGAGCCGCTGCGCCTCGGCCCACTTCACGACCTTCCCCTTCCCGGCTTTCGGAGCCATGGCGGAAGTGGTGAGGGAGGTCGACGGTGTTGGTGGTGCTGGTGGCGATGGGGGGCGGAGCGCTGCTCTCTTTCGTCTTTGGGAAGAAGGGGAGTGGCGGAGGTTTTCGAGGTTGAAGTAGCAACTGGCGGATGGGTGAACTGCCCATGTTTCCCCTGCTTATAAGGAGAGAGGGGGCGGACGTTTCGCCTTTCCGAATAAAGAAACCACCCACGATCTCTCCCACGACGCCGCAATCAACGCGTGTCGTTCGGGGAGGGCGTGGTGGATACGGAATGGGATACGGCGTGACCCAGGCCGCGCGTGCCCATGCCCTGTTTTGGGCCTGGCCCAACAGCGCTTGGCACCGTGCATGACCCAGGCCCGGGGGCTCCTGTCGGTGTACTAGAGTAGGGGTACCCTAGTATCCCAAACTTGTACACGGGCAGTCGCAGCACCCCGCGGCAAGGCTTGACGGGCGACCGCCAAGGCCCTCTATGGTTCCTTTGGATCCATTCAAGAACAAAGTATTCAAGCCAAGGAGACAAGGCCCCGGCAAGAGGAGCTTGACGGGAAGGCCACTCAAGGCACAAGGCCCCGACAAAAGGAGCTTGCCGGGAAGGCCAACCAATGCATCTCAAGGAACTTGCCACGACGCGCCACGCGTCCCGGCGAGGCCCGGAGAGCGGCAAGCCTCTGGATGCGACAAGACAACAACCGCGGCAAGGCGTTTGCCGCGGCAAGCTACCACTCCGTACCCACGCTCCAGCACACCCACCAACGTGTCGCTCGGGGACCCTTCTAGACGTATGTGGCGGGAGGCTGTGC
This sequence comes from Aegilops umbellulata, assembly GCA_032464435.1. Classification (NCBI taxonomy): domain Eukaryota; kingdom Viridiplantae; phylum Streptophyta; class Magnoliopsida; order Poales; family Poaceae; genus Aegilops; species Aegilops umbellulata. The sequence continues at coordinate 7,581,356 of CP136059.1, forward strand.
AGCCAGCGGTACGCGGTGGCAAGCGGCGCTGACAAGATTGCCATCATGGCGAACGGTGGCGTCCCTGACGGTCCGTTTTCTGTACTGTTTGGACGATGCAGATGGGCATTTAATGCCCTTGTCCCCTGCCATCAGGGTTAGGTATGATACACTGTACAGGTTGTTGTACCAACCGCAACACTTTTCCATTTTTACCCTTGTCTACGTTGCCACCTGTCGGTGACCCCTTGAGCATATAAAAGGAGGCCCATGCGCAACGTAGAGGGGGAGGAACAGAAAAGCACTCACGCTCGGTCTCGTTAGCTGCTGGTGTGTACTGTAGCACTCTGCGCTCCCGAGCAAGAATTCAATACAAACCACAAAGCAGGAGTAGGGTATTACGCATCCATGGACCAAACCTGGGTAAACTGCTCGTGTGCTCCGCCTCGATCTGCTCTTCGTGCGATCTCCGCCCCCGCCGAACCGAAAGGGGCCCGGTCCGCCGGTCCCCATAGGTGCTCGTGGATCTGTTTCCCCGACAGCCCGTTTTCACTTCTGGCCCATGTATGGCCCATGACGTCTTTCGGCCCATATGAGGCCCTATGTAACTCTTGGCCTATTAACGGCCCGTGGTGAAACTGGCCCGTAATGAATAGTGTATCACTTTACACCCATTAACGGCCCGTGGTGAAACTGGCCCGTAATGAACAGTGTATCACTTTATACCCATTAACGGCCCGTTATTCCGTTGGGCCGTTTCCAGCCCATGTTATCTTTCGGCCTTCTCAGAGCCCATTTATTCTTGGGCTCATTTCCAGCATTCGTTTACTTACGGCCCGTTACTGTCATTTTCTGCTTGTGGGCCAAATTCAGGCCGTGGTTACAGTCGGCCCGTTTGTGGTCCGTTAATACGTTGGGCCGTTTTCATAGCGTCATCAAATACGGCCTATTAACGATGGCCCGTTACGGTCGGCACATGAACGGACGATTCCAACTCTAGACCGTTTACAGCCATAATGCGGCCTGTTATTTGCCCACGTTTGGCTAATCGATCATACGGCCCGTATAAGGCCCATTGATGATACGGCCCATACAAGGCCCATTGTTTCTACGGCCCGTAGAAGGCCTACTGTTTCTACGGGCCGTAAAAGGCCCACTATTTCTACGGCCCGTAGGAGGCCTACTGTCACTATAGTAAATATTAGCCCATGGTTATTGTGGCCTAGTTTTAAAAAATAGGTTATTGCAGCCACTAGTTAACCGTGGAAAAAGAACTGCAATGACTACAAGCAAACAAATAAACAAGACAACAAGGAAATAAATAAGCAAGCAACTAACGCTAGGCTATCACGGCTATTACACATATTACATCCACTAGGCATCAAAGTTCGCCACCAGTGCAAATATAGGGAACAACCAGTGCAAATATAGGGAACAAAGCAGCATAACATATACACTGGCCGTCAAAATTGGCCACCAGTTCAAATAAACGCGGCAGCAAAACAAGAGCATAACTGAAACAACTTCAGAAGAGCGCAAGAAACGTTATCCTGGGTATCCACCATGCTGGCAATAAGCTTAGCAAGCTGATTAGCTTTGTCCTGTTTGGCGCTAAAATCCTCCAACGCTTGCTGTTGCACCAGAAAGTATGCATCTGAATGCTCCTGGGACTTCCGCAGTCCTTCCACTTCTTGTCGCAGCACAGCTGATCGATGTCTTTCAGCTTGTAGTTGAGACTCAACAAACCGAACTGATTCAGACAGTGAGTTTGAATAGCTTGTGCAAGCGGTAGTGGCCCGTAACTCCAACACTAAACCAAGATAGGATGTGTCACTATCCTAAACCTTATCTGCATTACTTCCTTTACCATTGCTTAATAAGGCACTCTTCCCCAATATTCTGTCAGCATTCTAAAAGAAGAAACAAGCAGACACATAACAAGTTTAGCATGTACTAGTATACGAAACTCATTTCGGTGAATCAGTTCATTAGTAAGGTGGACAGGATTAAACTACCAAGTCTTTTATTGCCAAGTACTAGTACATAATAAAAGCATCAAACAAACATATATCTATGTCCTATGGTAGCAATGGAATCTTAAATTAGAACAGTTGTTCTTCAGGTTTAGGCACTTGTTCTACATGAACACAGTACAGTAAAACGCAAGAATATAATACTTAAAAATAGAAAATGAGCTCATAGACCTTACCACATTCTTGGTTCGGGACCAGTACAGAACAAGGCTTTCCCAGTCATCGTCAAGTAAATGTGTCTCAGGAGAACATAAGGGAATTTGATGAGTTTCTTTGCCGGTGAAGTACGTTTTCTTCAGGTAATTACGATACTGCCACCAAGCATTCTTGAAGATAGCAGAGGTATTAGCACAGGTTACCTCATCCTGAGTTTCCAAATCGGTCCTTCTCTATAGTGAAAAATGGGAAAATTTGGTGTATTATAACCATCATGGAGGTAGGATGTATGGGACAAAGCAAAGTAATTGCCATGAGTAACATTACTTACACATAACTCCTGGACAAACACCTGCAATTGGCATTTTCCTTCATCTTCAATATAATATTTCCAAGATGGGAAGATACGCACATACGATTTAACAACATCAAATGCGATAGATGCTAAACTACGACTAGCTGGTTGTGCTTCCTCCACAGGAATAGGCGTACTAACTGGTGGAGTTGGGGTTCGCCGTGATAGTACTGGCCCTTTGGGCACTGGAGCTGCCTTACTAACTGCTCTTGTTTGGGAGCTCTGTGGTGGAGATGGTGTTGTGTCAACAGGAATTGGGTTACTATCGGCTGGGGTTGGGGTTAGATTGGGTGAAGCTGGTTCTCTGTCCATCGTAGTAGGGGTACAATCTGCGAGAGTTTGGGTTATGTGTGGTAGGGCTGGTTCTTGTGCATGTACAACCGGGGTGCTATCTCCACCAAGAGGTAGCACTATTTTATTTGAAGACCGTGTTTTTAGTCCGCTAGATACTGGCATCACCCGCTCCGATTCAAATGGCTGATAAACAGGAAACATAGTTGAATGTACAGACATTGTATGAGAGACAGATGCAATAGATACTGTGGAAAAAAGAGGGCATGAAATAGTTGACATGTATATTGTTTAACTAAAACAGATAGCATGACATAATTTCACATATATGATGTCTGTCTAAACTAGATAGCATAGCATAACATAATTCAAAGATATGATGAACAACTAAACAGGATCGTCTGACATAATTCACCTACATGTTATCTAAGTAATCAGGATCGCATCATTTAATTCACATATATGATTTATATGCTAAACAGAGGGCATTCGATATGATGTCTGAACTAAGAACATGGTGTTGAATATTGTGTATATGATGTCTAAACTATGCAATGCAAGACACCGTATGCATGATATGATCAGTATAACCGTGACAAATTAGAGCATACACCTCAGTGGGGGAATAGGACTGGTCATCTGTCTATGAATCCATATCTGAGGAGCTATCGGGACCCAACAGGAGATCTGCTTCGACAGGTAGCACTGTCTGCTCTGAAGGCCTTGTTTTCACTCTAGATTTTTCCATCTCGCACCCAAATGGCTGATTCACAGGAAGAGTAGTTTAATGTACAAACATTGTCGACAAATGGAAATGTAATGAAGAAAAGGATGGGCAAGATATCATTCAAATATATGATGCCTGGTTAAACATGATGGCATTGCACATTTCACATATATTATGGCTGGCTAAAGGACATGAGACTGCATAATTCCCATATATAATATAGAAACTAAACAGGTGGCATTACAGAACATGTCTAAACTAAGCAGATGAAATATATGATGTCAAAAGTAGGCACTGCAAGGCAACATATGCATGATATGACTAACGTCATCATGCTAAGGTAGAGCAAACACCTTGGGGGGTAAATAGGAGTGGTCAGCGGCGTCCGAATCCGCCTCAGAACAGATATCTTCCTCTGGATTACAATCTGGAGAGGGGTGGGGAGGGTTTTCCATTGAACCCACCATGGAGCGATGTATGCATGACATTGTATTGCCGCGCAAAACTCTTCTCTTTTTCTCTACATCTTCAGCATGACTGTGTAAAATATCTGACATGCATACGAAAAATATATGGTTAGATTATGTGAGGAGATCATGCAGAAATTTAGAGTGATGGTAACAACCAGTGCATCGATGTTTTTCCGTTGAACCAAAATTGCCCTAATGGATCGATGTAATATATAGTAATAAGTGATGCAACAAGTGTACAACCTCTTTGCCGTAGCCGTGTCGACCTCAGCATCATTGCGTTGGTCGCTGAAGCAGTTGAGGCAGAGGTGGCTGTCGGAGGTGTGGAGGAAGATCTGAGGAATCTGTAGACGGCGTCCAGGGCACTACTCTGTTGTGTTGGATCGCTCTATCGTTGGAGCAGCTCCGGTGAGCCGTAAGACGTCAAGGCTGAAGCATCACAAGACAGACATCGTCAATCTCAAGTGGGATTCTAATAGCATTTCCAATAGATGATGTAAAATGGATGTAAAATTAACATCACCAAAAACCACCTTACTACAACAAATGAGGTAAAAACTATTGACTCTGAACATAACTGTCGAAACTGAAATTTACTATGGAATCTGAATGCTACTCTCGAAACTGAACGCAATGGTAGCAGAGAGGCACTTGACATGTAGTTTAGGGAGGGCCTGCAGTTCATCTTCAACCTGCACCCCCTTGAGCCGCCAGCCACTACCGGCCGAACCGCCGGCCCCAGCGCCGCCTTGCCGCCCCGAAACAACTCGCCACCGCCGCCCATACCAGCCCTCTAGGCCCCCCGCCGCCCCCACCCTGAACCCAAAGATAGATAGTGGGGTACCTCTCCGACGAGCCCCCGTCCCTGCTACGGGTGGTTCTTCCTTAACTCCAGGCGAGCCCCCCCAACCCCTGAAAATCGACTGACCCAAAAGTCGATTCAGTCGACTGAAGTGTGGCTTAATCGGAGCAGAGCAGTAGCACGAGCGAGGGGGAGAGCTGCAGCAGCAGCTGGGCGAGCGAGCGATCGAGCGAGAGCCGGAGCAGCAGCAGCAGATCCGGCTGGCATGGACGCCGCCGCCGAAGGGGCCTCGCACTTGGGGAGAGCCGCCATGGAGATGTCGCCCGCGGCGCCGGCTTCAAGGTAGCCGCTCCATGGGGATGCGGGATGGAGCACCATCGGCGCCGGGAGGTCGACTTAAGGAGAAGTTGCGATGCGATGAGTGTACAACCTCTTTGGTGGCGCCGAGTAGGCCTCTGCTTCGTCCGAGGAGTCGGTGAGGATGCTGCGGTTCCGGTGGTGCAGGTTAAGGCGGCGCTATGGGGATGGAGTAGGCGTGATAGACGAGGCGATCGTCCAAGCAGCTCCTTGGAGGTGGAGGGTGGGGCGGCTGAACCGGCGGGACGGAGAGATGGACGACGGATCCTCATCCAGGGAGGTGGACGAGGGACGTCGAGCTGTTGCGGTGGACGACATCGTCGGGGAAGAGGCTCCGGCTGGGCAGCGGTGATGTGGCGGACGGAGGAGGGTGGGGTTTAGCGCCTGGAGCGGAGAGGTTATGGCGGCCTGGGATTTCGAATGGCCAAAAGGGGGTGATGGGAGGGGGTGAAGCATGACTTAGGAACGCGCTTGTCCAAAATGTAGGGTGTGTTACAAAAGTACCCCCCATTGATTTGAACTAGCGGCGCTTTCGGCTCAGGGTTAGAAGGGGGATTTCGCGTGTCGGGATTTGGCAGATGGAGGGAGTTTTCGCGCGCGTTGCAATTTCGGGATAGCAAGGCGCGGGTTGTGAAGGCGCCAGTTTTGGGAGCACGATATCTGAATTTTTGGGATATAACAAGACGCGGGTTGAATTTCAGGGACAAGCGTAACGTGTCATAATATTGTACTTGTACGTACCAAATCAATTCGCACTTCCCTCAACCAAAAAGAAAACGAAAAAATAAAACTATTCACACCACACAAAGAGAGAGTCTTGCCCCATTTTACGATACAAATGCTATTCAAAGCTACTCCCTCCTTCCATCTATATAGGGCCTAATATGTTTTTCGATGCTAACTTTGACCAAATCTTAGAGCAATGATATATGACATGCAACTTACACAAAGCACACCGTTAAATTCGTCTGTGAAAGGTTCTTTCAATGATATAATTTTCACATTGTGCATGTCATGTACTATTAATCTTGTCAATAGTCAAAGGTGGTCTTAAAAATCTCATTATGCCCTATGTAGATGGAAGGAGGGAGTATGAATCCATGTTATGTCCGATTAAATTTTTTTCGCTTGCTTTATAATGCATGTAACCTACTCATACCAACATTTTAGTGCATTCCAAATGTCTATACTACCGCTGCAATTCGAACTAAATTTGAATTCGTTTCTCCATTTCAATAAGAATCTACAATGATGATTGTTGCCAACTTCAACCATCATAGTTTCCTTGCTATCCGCCAGATATCAATCAGACGGCCTATAATGCAGGATGGCAGGCACACCATCATCAACAACTCCGTTTTTTTATAAGAGTAGAGATAAAATATATTAAATGTAGTATACCATGTTCATAACCACACCATGTGTATCACCGTTATATATATTCACACATCCGTCGGTTTGAAACACAATGATAAATTCTTCAAATATCGGAATTTGCTTTTTATAATGAATTATATATGATCTCTATTCATATTTTACACCCACCCAACCCTCTTATCTTTGTAGCTAGCGCTAACATTCTCTTGTGCATGCACACACCTGCATCCCTCTCACCCTCCCTCAGCATTCTCTAGCTCCATCGCGCAAATTCGTCTTTTCACTTTAGGTCGTTCACCCGTGGTGTGTGTAGCCCCCCAACTCCTTCTTTACGGCACACATCGATCGATATGCCTCTCTAGCCAGGTGTGCCTAGCACAAACACAAGCTTCCCCTCTTCTCTTGTCACCGTCCATGCATGCCTCACTCCCACCACTCTTTTCATCGTTCTCGTACTCGCACACTCCTCCCCCTCGATATAGTATGCCTCTCGTACAACCTCCTACATGCATCCCTCTCTCTCTATCCTTCTCCTCGTGCCTCATTCGCTTCTAACACACACATGCATGTATACCGATCGATCTCCCAACATATACCTAGATCGACTTTAACTACCCCCTGATACGTCTCCAACGTATCTATAATTTTTGATTGCTCCATGCTATATTATCTACTATTTGGGCAATATTGGGCTTTATTATCCACTTTTATATCATTTTTGGGACTAACCTATTAACCGGAGGCCCAGCCCAGATTTGCTGTTTTATGCCAATTTCAGTGTTTCGGGGAAAAGGAATATCAGACGGAGTCGAAACAGAACGAAATCAACTTGAGAAGTTATTTTTGGAAGGAAACCCACCAGATAGACTTGGACTCTATGTCAGAAGATACTGGACCTGGCCACGAGGGTGGGGGGCGCGCCCCTACCTCGTGGGGCCCCCGTGGCTCCTCCGACGTACTTGCGGCTCCCATATATATCCACATACCCTAAAACTTCCAGAACAGAGATTAGATCTGGAGTTCTGCCGCCGCAAGCCTCTGTAGCCACCAAAAGACAATCAAGACCCTATTCCGGCACCCTGCCGGAGGGGGGAATCCTCACCGGTGGCCACCTTCATCATCCCGGCGCTCTCCATGACGAGGAGGGAGTAGTTCACCCTCGGGGCTGAGGGTATGTACCAGTCGCTATGTGTTTGATCTCTCTCTCTCTCTCGTGTTCTTGATTTGGCACGATCTTGATGTATCGCGAGCTTTGCTATTATAGTTGGATCTTATGTTTCTTCCCCCCCTCTTCTCTCTTGTAATGGATTGAGTTTTCCCTTTGAAGTAATCTTATCGGATTGAGTCTTTAAAGATTTGGGAACACTTGATGTATGTCTTGCCGTGCGTATCTGTGGTGACGATGGGATATCACGTGCCACTTGATGTATGTTTTGGTGACCAACTTGCGGGTTTTCCGCCCATGAACCTATGCATAGGGGTTGGCACATGTTTTCGTCGTGATTCTCTGGTAGAAACTTTGGGTACTCTTTGAGGTTCTATGTGTTGGTTGAATAGATGAATCTGAGATTGTGTGATGCATATCGTATAACCATACCCACGGATACTTGAGGTGACATTGGAGTATCTAGGTGACATTAGGGTTTTGGTTGATTTGTATCTTAAGGTGTTATTCTAGTACGAACTCTAGGGCTGTTTGTGACACTTATAGGAATAGCCCAACGGATTATTTGGAAAGAATAACTTTGAGGTGGTTTCGTAACCTACCATAATCTCTTCGTTTGTTCTCCGCTATTAGTGACTTTGGAGTGACTCTTTGTTGCATGTTGAGGGATAGTTATATGATCCGATTATGTTATTATTGTTGAGAGGACTTGCACTAGTGAAAGTATGAACCCTAGGCCTTGTTTCCTACCATTGCAATACCGTTTACGCTCACTTTTACCGCTTGCTACCTTGCTGTTTTTATATTTTCCGTTCACAAAAACCTATATCTACCATCCATATTGCACTTGTATCACCATCTCTTCGCCGAACTAGTGCACCTATACAATTTACTATTGTATTGTGTGTGTTTGGGACACAAGAGACTCTTTGCTATTTCTTTGCAGGGTTGCTTGAGAGAGACCATCTTCATCCTACGCCTCCCACGGATTGATAAACCCTAGGTCATCTACTTGAGGGAAATTTGCTACTGTCCTACGAACCTCTGCATTTGGAGGCCCAACAACATCTACAAGAAGAAGGTTGTGTAGTAGACATCACCCCCCCATTGATCGACGTACCTCACAAGTTATGTCTCTCCTTTCTCTTACAAAGGGCGATTGATGTTCCTATGTAGTTACGTCTGCTTACCACAGCCACATCGTCCCCCTCATCATTCGTGCATGCCTCCTGACCCGTCTCTCACACGCATGTGCACAGACAAGAAGCAGCCATCTCCTCTCTTATTGATATTGCGGGCATGCCCTCCATTTGTCTAGCAAGCCTATCCCACCATTTGTTAGAAGCGACTCCACTACAACCCCCTCCAACACTCTAGCTCTGTCTCTCTCCCAACCTTATTCATCTCCTGCACATATGCATGGATGTCGATCGATCTTCCTTAATACATGAGGTAGATCGATCTCCTTAATACATGAGGTAGGCCTCTCTCCTCCTCCACACATATAGCAGCCACTATACCTCTATAGTTAATTGGGCCTCCCTCTTCCCCCACCACACACCGATAGTCGAGCGCTGCAGGTAGGTATCCATGCCACAGAGACAAACTGCACATGCCCCATCTCACATTCTAGTAGGCCAGCCACTCTATATCTTTGACGTGGGCACACACAAATTCGATGGCACTCTTTATCGATCGCGTGCGCACATACACACACACACACATCATCCCTCTCTTCAATTCTATAGACACCTCAAGCCGATGATACCTCCACTCTCTTCTCATGGATCGCCCCCTCTATATATATGTTATATCCAGGACTCTATTTCACACACATTGCATATGTTAAAATTTTTGATTGACCCCCCCCCCCCAAAAACTCTCAAGAACCCACACACTATATCTCTCTAGGTTTGTATCTCTCTCACACAACCCCACGTAGGTGGTGTACGTATACAAGGAGAGAATAGGTGCACCGTGCACGTACTCACGCTTCGTGCCCAGTGACACCCGCGCGGTTCCACGGTGGAGCACATTTCTTTACGAAATGGCAGTCCACGTGCTAATTTGAACGCCTGTAGTGGTTGTTTACCTAGGGAGGTTGTGTACCACACGTGCATGAAACAAAGTTCGACTTGACGTGTTGCCGCGTTATTTTTAAATAAAGTTATAGCGCTCAATGGCACGTACACAGAATATAAAATGATTTTTATGGAGGAAAAGGTAGTCGGCTCTTCAGAGTATCTCACACAAGGCTCCGGTGGCCTCTCTCTCTCTCTCTCTCTCTCTCTCTCTCTCACCATTGGTCACTGATCCGGCCGCATCCCGTCCGCCGGGGGAAAGGGAGTGCGGTGGCCTCTCTCTCTCTCTCACCGTTGGTCACTGATCTGGCTGCATCCCGTCCGCCAGGGGAAAGGGAGTGCGGTGGCCTCTCTCTCTCTCCGTTGGTCACTGATTCGGCCGCATCTCGTCCGCCGGGGGAAAGGAAGGAAGTGAATCGTTTCTCCGTTCGACGGCGCCGAGGCAGCACTTCCCGATCTGCGGTACACACCATTCTCTTGACCAAGCTCCGGCGCGGCAGGGCCTACGCCACCTGCTCGCAGATTCCGCCCGCCGCTGCTCACCTAGTTACATCCCGACGACCTCCAGGTATCCCCTCTGGCCTTGCTCCACTGCCCATTTTCCCACGTCGCTGCATGTGGATCTTCCATAGTTCTTTTCCCAAAACGTAGCTCGTCCGGCGTACTTCCCTTATTGCATTATCGTCCTCACACCATTTTAGACAAACACAACCGTGTTGTTATCTTCCCTTAGGACAAGGAATATGCTTCTTTTTTGTCGTCGCATGTGTCATCAACTGTTATTGGCCAGTAATTGTTTCCTTTCTACCTCTTTTTTGCAATCAGGGCTATCCATTTCACCTCGTTGCTATTGCGACCTTTTGGTGAACTGCACAAATCACTTTTTTCTTACGAGTGTTTTGTGCAGTTGTACTAAAATGTCACACGGGCAACGTCTCTACATTTCAGTGCGACTGCACAAAGGGAGATTGGGTTTTGCTCTATCCTCCTCATCCAACTCCGAGCCTAATCTTCTCCAACTAGTTAGTCTTAAGAGAGACCGCAAAGGTGATCGGCTTCTATTTGTGTGTTTATTCTTTCATCAGCAGTCCTCTATTATCGTAATCACACTTGATATCTTTGGAACAGGGATGCTCAGCTCTTTTTTAGTGGAACTGCACAAAATGGTCGGAATGTTGCATGCTCCAGACAGCTACTTTTTTTCCCAACATGCCTTGTTGATTTAGACAAAGCTGGGGGGACGTTGCTGCCAATGAAAGCATGGATCAATTTTAATTTAACACCTTCTCACAGCTTTGTCTTCAGTTGTGATGTAATTATTAGCTCTGATCTGCTAATAATTGACATGCATTAGCAAGGAAGTTAGTTTTTTTATTGTTTCCGAAAGAGCATCGATGGCAAGACACGCGAAACAAAAGCTGAAAGCTCACACCATTGTACAATTTCATGTCGCTGGAAAATTATTTGTATAGTACGTCACTTATGTAAACAAATGATGGAAGCTTGATAGCATTGCCAGAGGCCTCTTCATCATCCGAGTCCATGTGCCATGCACGAAATTATACTCCTTCGTTCCTATATATTTGTCTTTTTACAAATTTCAAACGGGCATATTTTAGAGTGTAGATTCACTCATTTTGCTTCGTATGTGTACTCCCTCCATTCCTAAATATTCTATTCATCTTAACAGAGATTTGAACATATTTTAGAAAGACAAATACTCCGGAGTATATTTAAGAACCGAGGGGGTAGTGCACAACCGCATGGGAGACTCAGCCCGGTCGTTGCGCCGCATTAATAGTGAGTAATGAGCAGTCCAATCATAAGCCCCACCTTTCCCACTGTAAGTTGCTATGAAGAAGCAACCATCAATACACTCTTCTTTCAATCCGCTCATACTACTCCATCCGTCACTGTTTATACAGCGCGCTTCAGAAAAAAGAAAAAAAATCGGTGGGACCAAGGCGACTAGCGATCGGCCTGAAAAATAGCATTGGTAGTTATAGCATGGCGTCTATTACTAGAGGGAATAATGCATACACACATGCATGCAGTGATTCCACCCCGGGTACACACATGCATGCACTCCGTAGTAGTACAGTACATGGAGAGAAAATTGTGGACTTGATTGCGGTTACCACGCCCTAATTAATTGAGCATTAAACCAAATGCATCTAAAGTCTCTCTGGTGGTGGAAATGCATTGAGAGAAATGCATCATAATGAAGCGCGCCCTGTAAACTGTGACTGAGGGTGGAGTAGTATGAAGGTGCAAAACCAAGTACGCGTACTAGTACTGCGCTTGGCTCTTCGCCCCTTCGTGAAGTCGAACAATGATGGTACTCCGCATGTTGGGTACTACAGTGTATGCCTCTGACAATCTGACACCGAATGGACTGATGCATGTCCATCGAGGGTAGGTTGCATTAGTCAAAAGGCGTAAGCGAGCTTCACCGTGTCCTACAAGCTTCTCCTCGTTCTACGAGTTGACGGGACACGCCAAAAAGTAGTGCTAGTCCATACTCCCTCCTTTCCAGTTAATATGGCTTAATCTTTTTTGCGGGTAAATGAGAGAGCTTTATTCATATATAAGCATTCTTAGGACGATCAGCCAAGACACTGGTCACTAGGAAGCCAAAAAAGAAGTAGGAAGCGAGGTGTTTCATCAAGCTAGCTCTCGGCCACATTCAAAGTGCAGCAAGCACGGTTCGCATGAAGATGCGCCGCAAGGTTTGCTGACCTGTTTACATGCTGAATAACAAAAAAAGAGGAAATATTACTGAGCGCTACTATTTGTAACAGGATATGAGCCAGAATTAAGCGAGAATTATGGCGAGTGTTCCATGCAATCAACTTCCATTATCACACGCGAGAACCCTCGAAGAGAACCAGATGTGTTGAAGATTGCTTTATCACATTTTAAAATTATAATAAGAGTGCAGACGCTCCTCCGTCCGGTTCCTAGTAGTAGAGTGTAGTATGCTTCTGGCAATCTGACACCGAATTAACTGTTGCACGTCCACCGCCTGAGCGAGGGAGAGCTTGCATTAGTCAAAAGTTTCTCCTTGTCCTGCGAGCCACCGCGCGCAAGATTCTCCCGTCCTGCAACCTTCTCCTCGTTCGGCAAGTTGACGGGATACAGCAAAGTAATGCTAGTCCATGCTGCCTCCTCTCCGGTTAACATGGCTTAATTTCAAACGAGATAAATACACTGTCTGTCACTGTATATTTGTAAAACTACGGTCATTGGACTTCATAATACGCTCATTGCGCTCAATATATATATTTTCCGGTGTTCATACGGTCACTAGCTCACCCTGACTCAGTATGTATGTGCGTGCACGTGTAGGTGGAGCACTTGAGCGTCACTGTGTGTGTTCCGTCGTGTGCTCGGACATGCATGCATTAGGGCGTCGCACGCGTTTTTGCGTCCATGTGTACATGTGACTGCTGCATACACGTAGGGGGAGTACGTGTAGGGGCCACTAAGGAGCAGTCAAATCACACAGTAAGTTAGTCGGAAGAAGCAAGCATCATTTCACTCTTGAATGACACGTACGCAATATAAAATGGTTGATTTGGAGAGAAAAAGAAAACCACTATACTCCCTCCTTTCCGGTTTATAAGGCTCAATTCAAAATTCTCACCAACCAAGGTAGATGGTGAGTGGTGGAATACTTTTTGTAGTTTGCAAAAGCACCCAATTCATGCTCTTGTTTTCCTCAAAAAAGTATGTTTACCAATGCATTAATTGCAATGCATGCATGCATAAATTACATGCATTGGTCAATTTTCTCTTAGTACTTGCATGCAATGATTTAATGCACCTTGGAATCTGAACATGTGATGGAAAACAACCAAATTGAGCCTTATAAAATGGAAAAACTAAAATTTTGAGATAAGCCCTATAAACCGGAAAGGAGGGAGTATATACACTAGCAGGGTGCGTGTGAGAGACGGGTCAGGAGGTGAATGACACGTGGCCCCAGGGGGTGGCTGGCCCACCTATCATATAGCCAAAGGCAGTGCAGTAGAGGGCCGAGGAGTAGTACGAAATCCTACGCACCTACGCACGCTAACCAAGGGTTGAGTGGTCACTCGAATCGCAAGATCAGTTGACTAGAAGCTACGCTAGACCCATGGAGGCGGTGAGCGCGAGCATCAGCCGGCTGTGCTAGATGGTCCACGACGCCGGCTTGCGGCCCGGCAGGTAGTATTGCTTGACACCGCCAGGGCGAGGGGCCGCTTGGACGAAAGCTTCGCATCCTTGTTCGACGAGGTCCTCGTCGGTTTCCTCGACAAGTTCACAGTCGTCAAGAAGCTTGCGGACGACTTTGACGTAAGCCTCCAGCCGACTCGCCCAGGCCCTGCGATGCCCGCCACCCTCAATGGCCACTATGGCAACAACCTCTTTGACACACTGGTCGCCCTGCGACTGCCCGCCGTCGCGCCGAAGAATGTCCACCTCAAGGTCGCGCTCGCCGTGCAGCGCCTGGCGCAGCAAGACACCATCGACATAATCACCCACGTCTACGCGCAAATCGTCCACAAGGACTAGTACATGCAAGAGGAGGACGATAGGACGCTGGCCTTCTTGGAGCGCAGGGCAACCTTGGATGGCACTATTCAGAAGCACGTTGAGATCGCCGCCAACGCCGCTGCTCCTCACACGTTGGCTGGTGACCCGGCGCACTAGGGCGTGAGGATGTCGTTGAACGTTGATGGATCCGTATGTATTTTTATCCTTCTGTCAAATCCATGTAGTAGGATATGATACTACAGTAATTATCTTACCTTTCGTATCAACTTCATAAATTTTGTACGTACTCCATGCATGAACGGCGCCATAAGCGAACTTCTCATTACTCTAGGCAAAATCGTTATTTTCTATCTATCGGTCGCGCCATGGAGCAGAACCAAAATTTACAAGTTACGAGTTCAAAAGGAAAAGCCTGCCGTGTTCGCGTTGCACCCCCACACGGTTGGTCCGGCACGCCGCTCAAGCGGGAATGCGTGCGGTGTTGCATTTTCACTTACAAGTGGGACCACAGTTGAGCAAACCGACTATAGGCAAACCCCCACCCCGCCCACCGCGCAATGGCTGAGAAAAGAGGACAGGAGGGAGAAGAGATGGTTGTAGCACGGACTCCAAGAAAATTGGTGTCAGATGGGACTCGTGTGGGTGGCATGTGCCGTACTGCTAGACGTGAATGCTAGTTATGGCCCATGCCACCCCATTATATCGAGCCTATATCAAGGTACGTAGAACAAATTTCCTGCAGTTCATGCTCAGCCCTCCTCTATCTCTCTTCTCACCCAGCCAGCCGACACGCGGAGCCCATCGTGTGTTTGCTCACATGCGGCCCCACATGTCAGTGAAAACGCAAGAGGACCCACTGAACCTGCACATCTTTCACCTCGACGTGCTGGTGATGAAAAACAAATCCAATAAAGATCTTCGGTAGCCGCTTTTGGAGTTACTCAAGAGTAGTAAGATTCTATTTACAGTTTAACCCAAGATGCACATCTCGTGGCTTCAACTACCACTCTATTTTCTTTCATGACACGATCTGGATGCTGGATGTCCCACGTGACGGCAAAAGGAGGAAGAATCCGACCAAATATTTGGTTCTGCTCTCGGATTAGACTAGTTGTTCTAACTTAAAAATTTTATTGTGTACTCCCTCCGTTCCAAAATACTTGACTTCCATTTGTCCAAAAATGGATGTACCTATATACTAAGACATCTCTAGATACATATATATTTTGACAAATAGAAGGCATGTAGTATTGTGCAACGGAGGGAGTAGAATGGATGCAAGTTTTTGTATTGGGAAGAAGAGTACATTCATATATTGATAGAGCGCAATTTAGTAGATGTTCTATCACTTTTAGCTAGTATAGAATAGAGGCTAGACATGAGACTAGATGCGAGGAAGCAACGTCTACTTCTTTACACTCGAAGAAGAAAGAAGCACGCAAGATCGAGCCTCTGCAGATCAACAATGAATGCATCGAGAAGGCACTAATCCAACTTACTACAGGAGTAGTCAAATGTATTCTTGTGGTTCTTGTTTTCTTTGGTCTTGCTTTTCTAGTCAAAATTATCGTTGTAGTTTGTGCAAAACGGAGGTCCGTTTGGGGTCGTGCATTGGAGTTGGCCTTACAAGCGGGACCGCAGTTAAGGAAACCGACTATCGGCAAACCCCCACCTCGCCCGCCACGCGATGGCTGAAGTTAGAGAAACGACGAGGTTGAAGAGATTGCTCTCGCACGGACTCCAAGAAATAATATGGTGTCAGATGGATGTCGTGGTGGTGGCGTGTGCCGTACTCCTAGACGTGAATGCTTGTTCTGGCCCATGCCACCCTACTACTCCTACTACTTACTCCTACTATATAGTATACTAGTAGTATCGAGGATTCGAGGTGCTGGTTACGTACAACGAACACATTAACATATGGCTACAGTAAAAACACCCGCCCGACGCGCGAAGCATGTGAAGCTAGTACAAATAGTGTACTACTATTGTTGATTGGCCTCATCCGATAGCCTATTGCAATGCACGTACAATTATGTATTCAAAAATATTTTTTGCCTTGTCGCACCACTCACTCAGAGAAGCGACTCGAAAGCCATTCATAAATTTAGTAAGTTTTTCACAGGCATATCATTTTATTAAATAGAACAACAGGTCATCAACCCACATCGACAACAAGGATACATTATAAATACTAAAGTTTTCACCACACAACAAATGACAAGCCATGAAATGAACATCAACTCAACCATTCCGCGGCGTTGGAAACGCTTGCTTTGAACCACAAGTGATTCTCTGGGATGGGCCATCCGTTGTCGATCTGGAGACCAACGCAGGACTGATCATCCAGGCTGAAGCAGCCTACTATATCAGTACCAGGGTAGGGAACCACCCAAATGTCCGAGGTATAGACAAAGTTGCTTCTCATAAATGTGTCAACAACAGTTGGATCGCCTTTCACCATCATCGGATAATTTTGTCCAAGGAAGAGCGAGTTTTCTCCAAGACTATCAATTCTGTGCCAGGGAGAAGGAGTTGGCGCTAGCACCCAAGTATCCATCCCGAATACCATGCAACGGGTGTTGGAATAGGTCCGGAGAGTGCGACCATGGGAGACTACACCTGCTTCCTTAGCAGTAACATCATCAGTGGGCTGTATACACACAAGAAGAGGTGATCCATCGGAATTAGTTGCCAGGCGCCACACAGTATATCGGCGCTGCTCGTCCTCATGCTCGTGATCATCACCATCGTCATCTACCCCTTGGTTATAAAAATCTTCAAGTATAGGTGGTGGGATGTTCACAGGACCTTGGAAACACAAGAAGAAGGTTAATTGGTAAAGGGAAACTTGCTAACCCGCATGCATGTGGATGAAACAATTATAATTATGGTGGAAGACAAACGTATCGAAACAACGAGGATGCCATGCATAAAGAGTGCTACGAGTGGTGGCACCAAACACAAGGCCCTCATATTGAATTGCATCACAGTACTCCTTCATGCACAGAAACTGATTTTTGAGCAATATCCATCGAGTGAAACCATCAAGGACGGCAACAAGCTTGTCGAAGATAGCAACAGCATCATAGTTTTTGTAATTCCAAGAGCGGTCGGGAACTCGACAAATTGCTATCTTCCGTAGACGACAGTCACCATGATCATATTTGAACGTGCGTACATTACCGGTGTGCTCAACCTCTGGGCAGTGTGCTGAGATTTTTGGAAGTGGAACCCGGTGACGAGTGTACACATTCATAAGTTCCCACTCGCAGTTGGACCCAATGTAAACAACCCAATCTCCATTTGCGCCCGCCCAAGCCTTGCCCTCAAGCGATGGCATCTTAACATCACACGTATCATTATCAAGCGACATCAACTTGAACAGGGCGAGGCCTCCGTCGTGCCGGCGCCAGTCATCAGGGTCACGGCGAAGAAGATAGGGGAGATCAAACCGCTCCTTGACCCTTGGGTTCCTTGCAATGATGTTATTAGTTGAGTCGAGAATGGGCTGGAACGAACCTGCCATGCTAGCCGAGGTGATGACGTCGCACCGGTCAATGAGTTCCTCCACCACGTCATCTTTTAGATCGGGGCAAGAATAACGAGGTCGTTTTCGGCCTTTTCCCTCCATGGAGAAGACGATCGAACAATGGCAGAAGAAAGGGTGAAGGGCTGAAGGAAAATGGAGGAGGGAGAGGAAGAGCGTGCGACAGCAGTTCCAAATCGAGAGGGAAAGGCGAAGAGTCGGTGGATGGTTGCGAGTTTGCCACGGTTCACGAAGAGGCGCCCCGGCCTACACATCCATTCGGAAATACTCCTACTACTCGCCGTCGTCTCACTGATATGTTGGAACGGGACCACATGTCAATGAAACATGGTGTGTAATTTCTCGTGCAAAATGCGATCTGGCCGCGTTGGCCCGAGGTGCCGCATTAGTTATCGACCTTTATTTTTTTACTAGCGTGCCGATCAGTTTTGAAGCACGACTAACTGGTACTGTATGCAGAGAAAATATAAACTACTCTACCACTACCCCACCTCCAGTACTAGTAGTATAAAAAAGATATATATAGGCTGGAGCTTCAGCGCTTTCTTGCTAAGGGCTGCCCACTTGCTTCTCACACTACCACCCTCTTTCCAGATCTAAAAAAGACGGCCCCTCTCTCCCTCCTCACCGGTGGTCACAGATCCGCCGGGGAAGAAAAGGACATGCAGCGTTGACGCACTCGTCGTCGGCGAGCGAGGTCACGCACTGACGACAAGGCCGTCCTCTCAGACCTAGCGCCCATGCGGGATGGCCTCCGTACCCAAGCTCGCTGCCGTAGTGTGTGCGGAGGACGGCGACCACGAGCGAAGCCACTTCCCGCCGACCCTCAGGTATGCTACCTCTTTTCGAGCCATAACCTTGTTCTATTGCCCCATCTGCTACGTCGTTGCACGTGGGTCTTTTTCCACTCCACCATCTTCCCAATTTGCTATCCTCTACTCTGCTGGCCACGCAGACGAAAACCATAATTTGCACTATTAAAGGAAACCCTACTTCATGCAGACTAATCCATGTCTGGGTTGAATAAGGAAAGGAAGGGAGATTGTACTGTCCAAGAGAGTAGGCATCGAACCTGCATCTAGGTTGAAAAGGGGAAAATTAGTAGCTAAGGAACGAGTCCCGTGTCTCTTGGTTGAAGAAGGGTAGAAAGGCATGACAACGCAATAGAGAATGACCAGTTCGATTAGTTTGTTGTCCTTGCATAGGAAAAAGGTGGCTAAAGAGAACAAAAATGGGACCGTAATCCACATATGCTGCCTGGATATTTGTTGCTCTTGGCAACCATACCTCCCTCACCACTCTGCGTCCGTGGAGGTACATCGTACTGGTTCCTCCCATGCTCTTATTGCCACTTTTTTGCTGTTAGTATAACGCCAGCAGTCAAGTCAAGCAATGCTACTGCTAAAGTGATGCCACATTTAACTAATGCCGCTCTCAGTCTAATCCCACCCATAAATTTAAGCAATGCCATTTAATGTCACTGGATTATTTCAGGGTTAGCTGTTGATTGTGGATGTGTTAAAGATTTTTCAGCTATAAGGCATTCTAATGCTGTTGCACAACCAGTATACCAACGATGAAACTTGTTACTCCCGTCAGATTTTTGCACTGTTAATGCTTATAGATTACATACCTCACTTTCATGAGATAAGTTAATTTTTTTGTACAGTGTCACCAAAATGCCAAGGCGCTGATGTGACTTTATTTTGGTTAAACTGCACAGACAATTATGAAGACAAGAGGAAAGGTCAAGAGTGGGCACCTCCTCCTTCGGCTGTTCTCTTGAGGAGGTCTGTATGTTTGTCTCTAATGCCTGTCGACTACATACCTGACATCATGATGTAATGTTAAGTCATTTCCTTTTGTACAGTGTCACTGAATTGTCAAGGCAGTGATGGAATTTTATTTTAGTAGAACTACACAAAATTTGCTTAAAAGAAGAGGAAAGGTCAAGAATGGCTCAATTTTCCAGAAAAAACTATGTATGCCTTCCTCACATCAGCCGCTGTTGCTTTACTAATTCCTTCAAACAGGTGGTTAGAAACAGTCTTGCAACCTTTTCCCATTAAGAAATTGGAATGCTTATATTGGTGAGTCTATGCTTCAACTAGTGCCACTTTTAGAGTAATCACACTTTCAATATATATGCAAACAGGGATGCTCGATTTTAGTGGAACTGCACAAAAAGTCCAATTGGTTCAACATTAGGAGCATGTTTTTTCCCAACCTTTATATCCAATTGGTGGCACTATGAGCTGTTCATTACGAAGGTACATGGTTTGCTACTATCTTGCTACTCTTTTTGTACTGTCATTAGATAGTAATACTAGTGGTTTGCATGTGAATTTATTGGCAGGGTGGACCTATATTGGAGGTGCAGGACATGATTCAATGATTGGATGCTCAATTTCGGTTCTATTGATTTCACCTCTTCCATCACTGCGAACATGGATATCCGTGGTCTGATGAATAATAGGCGCTATATTTCTAATCTGAACCAACAAATCAATTCAGTATGAAATTGTCCAGGGCAAAACATAACTGTATCAGAGTGTCCAATGCAGAACATGACAGATGCTAAGCGGAAGAGACATGTTTAAACCGAAAATACAAGGTGTGGTATATGTTTACTAGCTGCTGATATTTGTGGAGACAGAGATGTCTGCCCGTTGCTATTTGGCAAACCAACAAAGCGCCTGCAATTTTGGTTGAACTGCACAAGAGAATAGTATAGTCACTGCATGCAGTGCCATTTGAAAATAGACACAGAAAGATTGGATAGTCACTTCATGGACTGCAGAAAAGTAGTACTATACTATTTATTGGCCAACACTAGGTGCTTCATTGCTTTGATCTTATTATACAATGGACATCATTTTTCCCAAAGTGTGATCGAGGGAAGACTAAATCATATTGCAGTGCATGTTCCTCCATCATGTCTGGTTCATTCTCATGGTTCCAGCTGTTGGTGAAACCACTTATGTTCACAAGTGGAATTGTAGACTTCACAAACAAATTTGTCTTTCAGTCTGTACTGAATGTTGGCCAATAGAAGCATCCATGTTAGTAGGAAGAATAGATGTTTTTTCTAGATCTTTGCTTTTGGAGCTACATATTTGTATATGATCTGTGAGTCATTGAGATGCATTAACATGTTGATCTTATGTATGGGAATCGTACTAGTTAGTTTTAGTTGCGACGCAAGATCCGAAGTGGCTGATCTTTGCTTTTGGAGCTACATATTTGTATATGATATGTGAATAATTGAGATGCATTAACAGTAACTTATTTATGTTTGCTCAGTGTTTACAAGTTACTGATCGATCACTAGCTAGCCTACAAATGCGCTCCTGGCAGTTTTATTTGCGACGCAAGATGCGAATTGGCAGTTTTTTGAATAAAAATGCGTACCTCTGAAGAAACTGACAAGCTCGTACGCAAGCAAGTGCCTCCTTATTTCAAGCCAATAGAAAAAATGGCTCCTCCTAGTGGATTTCTGACATCTGGGTCCCATGCCATTGTCAACATAGTCAACAAACTAGAGAATTGCACAATGAGCAGCTGACACCAGGGACCCAGCAGCTCGCCCATTTATTTTTGTTTTGGGTTAATTTGATAAATGCCACTCCAAATCTGGTGTATCCGAGAAATGCCACTGCAATTTCCAGACTTCGAAAAATGCCATTTCATGCCATTTCTAGTGGCATTTTTCGAAGTCTGGAGTGGCGTTTTTCAAAGTTTGCAAACTGCAGTGGCGTTTTTCAAAGTTTGCAAAAATTGCGGTGGCGTTTTTCAAAGTTTGGAGATTGCAGTGGCATTTTTATGAATCGCCATAATTGGAGTGGCATTTATCTAATTTGTTTTTGAGACGGAAGCAGTGTGTCAACTAGGCTGTGCGGGACACTCTGGCCTGTCTAGACAGCCTTTTCTTTTATGTTTACCACAGACCAGCCCAGTAGTTTTTTTTTCTTTCTGAAAATGGCTACCCCAGTTTTTTTGTGATATGTCAAGTAAGTCGCTTTATCAGGCCTGTTGGGCTGCAAATCTTTCAAGACGAGGAGAGCTTCATTCGGCTGGCCGAGAAAATGGCCTATCAGTAATGAGAAATGGCCTATACATTTTTAAAACACATCAAACCGGCAATTATTTTCAAATATCTTTTTTTCATTTCGAGATTTTAAATTGCATTGATTTTTATGCGTGGACAATTTATTGGATTTTATATTGATATACATTTATTTTTAAAATCAGTCTGAATGTGACTCGAAATTTCGGGATTAAAAACAGTTCAGACCGCACCGACATATGCAAATTTTTGTATATTTTTTTAACCGTGGCCACAATATGGGCTGTAATGTTAACCTAAAGAATATGGGCTCCAAAAAAACCCGTAAGAATTAGCAAATGGGCTGTAAATTATTTGAAATAATGGCAGATGGGATGTATGCTGTTTTCCAAAGATTTGAGGCTTTCCACAGATGGCCTGTATACTGTTGGATGTCCATCCAACGGCTGTCGTGCTTCTTCAATCTCTGCTCTTCCTGCTCCAGCCGCTCAAACAAGCGCCGGCGGGACTGTCTGCTCCCTCCTCCCCGCGACCGGTTGTGTTGCCGCGCAGGCCTCACCGCCCCACCGTACTCCCATCACTGGACTAGCCATCCCTCTACTCACCCACACCTGCTGTTATTCTCCGGCGACGGCAGACGAACCAGTAAACCCTCGTACAGTCGTACTCCCCTCCGCGTGGGAAACAAAAACAACGGCCGAGTCTTCCCTGCCTCCGTGTCGTTCCCTTCCTAGGCCTCGCCGTCGTCCACCGCCTGGTGCTCTCGGCGTGGCGTGGTCAGCGTGGTCAATGACCGACATGCATCTAAAGTGGAATGTACGTGGAGAGGTTGACAGCTGGGTCCACGGCCGCACGCAAGGAAATGCCTCCTCATTACGCGCAAAATAATGATTTCCTCCACCTGACATCTGGGACCCATCGAAACGGCCTTTGTATTTTGTGAAAAAAACGTTACCGCCACTCACAACTTGGACCCCCAGCTATATCTTCGCACGCAAGAAAGTGCCTCCTTATCACGCACAAAAAAATGAATACTCCCCCTGCTAACTGGGACCCAGTATAGTGGGCCTACTAAGTTGACGAGGACGAAGGGCTTTGTCAACTTAGTCAATATGCACGATTCTAGCTCGACTGACCATACAATGTCCATCCAACGACCGTAGTGCTTCTTGAACCTCTGGTCTTCTTGCTCCAGCTGCCCAAACCAGCGCCGGTCGTGCCGCCTGCTCCTGCCTCCCATGGCTGGATGTGCTGCCGCGGAGGCCTCACCGCCCCCATACTACTCCCTCCGCTGGCCAGGCCATCCCTCCACTCCACTCACCCACACCCCCTGTTATTCTGCGGCGACGGAAGCGCAGCCAAACCAGTGAACCCTCGTACTCCTCTCCGCGTGGGCATCCACTGCCGCGTCTTCCCCGGCTCCGCGTCATCCCCTTCCTAGGCCTCGCCGTCGTCCACCACCGTGGTGCTATCGACGCGTCGTGGTCAATGTGGTCAACGACAGAATTCCACCGGAAGAATACTATACGTGGAGAGGCTGACAGCTGGGTCCACGGCAGCCGCAAGGAGGTGCCTCCTTATTACGCGGAAAATAATTATTCCTCCACCTGACAGGAGGGACCCACCGGACGCCCACCAGTATATCGCGAAAAAAAACGTTTGCCCCTGACTGCTGGGACCAACCCAACAGGCCACCGTATTTCATGAAAAAAAAGTTCCCCCTGCTGTCAGCTCGGACCCACCGGAAGTGCCTCCTTATTACGCACAAAAAAAATGAATACCCCCTGCTAGCTAGGACCCACCTTGGTGGGAGGCTGACTTGTGGGCCTACTAAGTTGATGGGGACGGAGGGCTTTGTCAACTTAGTCAATATGCACGATTCTAGATCCATTGAACGTACGATGTCCATCCAACGGCCGTAGTGCTTCTTCAACCTCTGGTCTTCTTGCTCCAGCCGCCCAAAGCAGCACCGGTCGTGCCGCCTGCTCCTGCCTCCCGTGGCTGGCTGTGCTGCCGCGGAGGCCTCACCGCCCCCTACAATTCCCACCGCTGGCCAGGCCCTGCGGCGACGGCAGCCTCACACCGTAGCCGAACGAGTGAACCCTCATACTCCTCTCCGCATGGGCATCCACTGCCGCGTCTTTACCGGCTCTGCGTCGTCCCCTTCCTAGGCCTCGCCGTCGTCCACCGCCCCGGTGCTCTCGGCGCGGGGTGGTCAACGTGGTCAAGGAACGACTTCCATCGGATGTGGACAGTACGTGGAGAGGCTGACAGCTGGGTCCACGGTGGCAGCAAGGAAGTGCCTCCTTATTACATGGAAAATAATGATTCCTCCACCTGATAGCAGGGACCCACCGGACGGGCCACCGTATTTCGCGAAAAAACGTTTCCCCCTGAGTGCTGGGACCCACCAGCTACACCTTCGCACGCAAGGAAGTGCGTCCGGGCAAAAAAATGATTCGCCCCCCTGACTACTGGGACGTGCACGTGTCGTAGTAGAGGCGGCCAGGGTACAAGAAAGAACATACGGCCACGTATGTGTACATACGGGCGGGGTCTCGAACGCCTACTCGTGCATACGTACAGTGAGGGCTCATGTACATGGCTGGGTCGGAACGGAGAAACAACGTCGTCGTCGTGTTCATGGGGAGGAAGCAGAATGTGTCGTGTTCATCGGGAGGCAACGCGGCTGGGTCGAAACGGAATGCGTGATCGTGTTCGTCGGGAGGGCTTGGACGGAAGAGGCGATGGAAACGAGGCCTGGCGTACCGCACAACGGAGGAAACGGACCTCCTACGGTCGAAACAGGGGTCCTGTTGATCGGGAGGGGTGTGGCGTACCACAAAACGGAGGAAACGGACCTCCTACGGTCGAAACGGGGGTCCTGTTGATCGGGAGGGGTGTGGCGTACCGCAAAACGGAGGAAACGGACTTGTGTTGGAGTGCTACGGCCGAAATGGGGGTCCTATTCATCGGGAGGGGTGTGGCGTACCACAAAATGGGACTCCACGGGATACTGTTAATCTCCACCGTCGACCCCCTCCAGCCTCCACGAGCTACTGTTCATCCACCGTCGACCTCCTCCAGCCTCCACGGGCTCCTGTTCATCCAGCCTCCACCGCGCGCTACTCCACCGGCTACTGTTAAACCACCCCTCCACCATCTACTGTTCATCCAGCCCTCCACACCACGGGGTCCTGTTCAACCACCCCTCCACGGGCACCCCCCCACACCGTGTACTATTCATCCTGCCCTCCACGGGGTGGTCCTGTTCATCCAGCCCTCCACGGGGTCTTGTTCATCCAGCCCCAACTGGCTCGATCGATCGGGGTCCTATTCATCCAGAGGCAACACTACGGGGTCCTGTTCATCCACCCCCACCGGGAACTATTCATCCAAACCCCCCCGCAACACTCACTGTTCATCCAGAGGCAGCATCGATCGGCTTCAGTTAGCAGCAGTAGCCAAGGAATCGCTCGATCGGGTTCAGTTAACAGCCATCGATCGATCGCTCGGGTTCAGTAACGCGTAGCCTGCAGTGCAATCGCTCGGGTTCAGTTAGAGCCCAACGCCTCGCTCGGGTTCAGTTAGAGCCAATGCCTCGCACACGCGCGCGTACGTGTACGAGAGAAACGCGCATCGCTCGGCGCCCGACATCCCATCGTAACCGGGAACTCCCGGAAATTTTCTTCCCCCTCGCTTCTACCACGGTTTTTTCCATCATGGACGACCCAAAGAATGTCATGCAGCTGTGTCTCCGGCCCTCCCAGGACGAAAAACCCATTTTCTGTCATGATTTTTTGTCATAGAAGTAGGAGCCCACCACATCTATGATGATACCGGGTTTAGTCACAATTATCGTCACAGAAGTGTCATATGTATCACAGGAAAAAAATTCGTTCGGCCCAAAATGTCACAGATGTGTCTTTTTTTGTAGTGTTATCTATATGAGTTGTTGAGTTATGTTGTGATGCCATGTTGTATAGCACATACTTGCAACGTGTATTGCTATGTGTAGCCTCTCTCATGGGGAAATGTAGTCTGGTGCTTCCACCGAGCCATGGTAGTCTGCTACAGCCCGGTTTACCGGAGTCCTGCTAGCCCAACACTACTGCTCCGGAACACTTAGACTGGCCGGCATGTGATTCACTTCGTTCCTGTGTCTGTCCCTTCGGGGAAATGTCATGCGGTGACATCCGGAGTCCTGCTAGCCTGCTACAGCCCGGGTTCCTGGAGTCCTGTTAGCCCAGCTGCTACAGCCCGGATTCACACGCTGCTGACCGACATGCTCGATGTTGTTTCATGTATGCATGTCCCCATAAGTTAATGCCATTTTGGGTTCATGACTAGTCATGTCGGCCCGGGTTCTCTGTCATATGGATGCTAGCGACACTATCATATACGTGAGCCAAAAGACGCAAATGGTCCCGGGCCATGGTAAGGCGACACCCGTGGGAATACCGTGCATGAGGCCGCAAAGTGATATGAGGTGTTACATGCTAGATCGGTGTGACTTAGAATTGGGGTACCGAAAGTTAAAAGATCTAGAAAGAATTGGTCCAAGAAACTTGATTATGCATTATGGGCCTATAGAACTGCATATAAAAATCCTATGGGAATGTCTCCGTATAAAATGGTTTATGGAAAAGCATGTCACTTACCTCTCGAACTAGAATATAAGGCTTATTGGGCTATTAAAGAGCTCAATTATGATTTCAAACTTGCCGGTGAGAAGATGTTATTTGACATTAGATCACTTGATGAATGGAGAACCCAAGCCTATGAGAATGCCAAGCTGTTTAAAGAAAAAGTTAAAAGATGGCATGACAAAAGAATACAAAAGCGTGAGTTTAATGTAGGTGATAATGTATTGCTATACAACTCTCGTTTGAGATTTTTTGCAGCAAAACTTCTCTCTAAATGGGAAGGTCCATACGTAATCGAGGAGGTCTATCGTTCCGGTGCCATAAAAATCAACAACTTCGAAGGCACAAATCCGAAGGTGGTGAACGGTCAAAGAATCAAAAATTATATCTTAGGTAATCCCATAAATGTTGAAACTAATGTTATCGAAATCGTAACCCCAGAGGAATACATAAGGGACACTTTTCGGAACGTTTCAGACTCCGAAAAGGAATAGGTATGTGGTACGGTAAGTAAACCGACTCCAAAACAGTTCTAATGGCAATTTTTATCTGTTTTGGAATATTTAGAAAAATAGAAAAATAAGAAGTAGTCCGGGAAGGACACGAGGGCCCACGTGGGTGGAGGGCGCACCCTACCCCCTGGGCGCGCCACCCTGCCTCGTGGGCACCTCGTGTGCTCTGGACTCCGTTTTCTTGCACGATACGTATTTCGGTCAGTAAAAATTCATTATATAATCTCCTGAAGGTTTTGACTCCCGTATGACGCAAATATCCTCTGTTTTCGTTTTGAGCTGTTTTCTGTCAGGGTTGTCAAGGCCAGGCATCATGTCGTCCCCCTCCTTCAACAATGGTGACAACGATGCTTGGCTAATGAAGATAGAGCTGAAGAGGGAAGAACCCATGGAGGTCAACAAGGATGAAGGGATCAAGAAGGCCACGGAGGACCAAGCTCCTGAAGACAACCTTCAACTTGATCACAATCTTCTTACCCCAACTGAGATCGAAGCTTTCAAGATGATTGAGTTAGCTCGTATACAAAACAAGTATCTCACACGTGAAAATATTTTGTTGAAGGAGCATATCGTTGCACTCAAGGGCATTATCCGCAAGTTGGAGGACCTCTTACGCTCGATGTGCGACTATCCATCATCACCTCCACCTTCTTCACTAGAAAAGGAGATATAATCACATGGGTATGGGCACTCCCCTTGGCAACTGCCAAGCTTGGGGGAGGTGCCCCGGTATCATATCACCATCACATCTCCATCTTTACACTTTTTCTTAGTTCGATCCTATTTAGTGGTATCTTGATCTAGTAAAATAAAGTTTTTGGTATGATCTGGTTTTGAGTGTTGCTTTATGATCTCTCTATGTAATCGATTCTGTGAGCTATATAATAAAGATTAGTGTTGAGTCAAGGGCTTGATTATTTTGCCATGATCTTGAGTGAATAAAAGAAAAGAGAAAAGAATAAAAAGAAACAAAGAGATCATATTGATCTTATGGAGAGTAATGACTTCACATAGAAAGAGTATGATGATTAAAAAATTTTGGGAGTTGACAAACATAGCTTTGGTCATCGTTGCAATTAATTGGAAGTAATAAAGAAAGAGAGGTTTCACATATAAATATACTATCTTGTGAAGGAAATATGCCCTAGAGGCAATAATAAAGTTATTATTTTATTTCGTTATATCATGATAAATGTTTATTATTCGTGCTAGAATTGTATTAACCGAAAACATAATACATGTGTGAATACATAGACAAACAGAGTGTCACTAGTATGCCTCTACTTGACTAGCTCGGTAATCGAAGATGGTTATGTTTCCTGACCATGAACAAAAGAGTTGTTATTTGATTAACGGGATCCCATCATTAGGAGAATGATGTGATTGACATGACCCATTCCATTAGCTTAGCACCCGATCATTTAGTATGTTGCTATTGCTTTCTTCATGACTTATACATGTTCCTATGACTATGAGATTATGCAACTCCCGTTTGCTGGAGGAACACTTTGTGTGCTACCAAACATCACAACGTAACTGGGTGATTATAAAGGAGCTCTACAGGTGTCTCCGAAGGTACATGTTGGGTTGGCGTATTTCGAGATTAGGATTTGTCACTCTGATTGTCGGAGAGGTATCTCTGGGCCCTCTCGGTAATGCACATCACATAAGCCTTGCAAGCATTGCAACTAATGAGTTAGTTGTGAGATGATGTATTACGGAACGAGTAAAGAGACTTGCCGATAACAAGATTAAAATAGGTATTATGATACCGACGATTGAATCTCGGGCAAGTAACATACCGACGACAAATGGAACACCGTATGTTGTTATGCAGTCTGACCGATAAAGATCTTCGTAAAATATGTAGGAGCCAATATGAGCATCCAGGTTCCGCTATTGGTTATTGAACGGAGACGTGTCTCGGTCATGTCTACATTGTTCTCGAACCCGTAGGGTCCGCACGCTTAAGGTTTCGATGACAGTTATATTATGAGTTTATGAGTTTTGATGTACTGAAGGAGTTCGGAGTCCCAGATGAGATAGGAGACATGACGAGGAGTCTCGAAATGGTCGAGACGTAAAGATCGATATATTGGACGACTATATTCAGACATCGGAAAGGTTCCGAGTGGTTCGGGTATTTTTCGGAGTACCGGGGAGTTACGGGAATACGGGGGAAGAAGTATATGGGCCTTATTGGGCTTTAGGGGAGAGGGAGAGGCAGGCCGCGCCCCCCCCATTGACTAGTCCGAATTGGACTAGGGGGAGGGGCGGCGCCCCCTCCTTCCTTCTCTTCCCTCTTCCCCTTCCTTGTCTCCTATTCCTACTACTTGGAAGGACTCCTAGTTGGACTAGGAAAGGGGGAATCCTACTCCCGGTGAGAGTAGGACTCCCCTAGGGCGCGCCATAGAGAGGGCCGGCCCTCCCCTCCTCCACTCCTTTATATACGGGGGCAGGGGGCACCCCATAGACACACAAGTTGATCTTCATGATCGTTCTCTTAGCCGTGTGCGGTGCCCCCCTCCACCATAATCCTCGATAATATTGTAGAGGTGCTTAGGCGAAGCCCTGCGACGGTAGAACATCAAGATCGTCACCACGCCGTCGTGTTGACGGAACTCTTCCCCGACACTTTGCTGGATCGGAGTCCGGGGATCGTCATCGAGCTGAAAGTGTGCTAGAACTCGGAGGTGCCGTAGTTTCGGTGCTTGATCGGTCGGGTCGTGAAGACGTACGACTAAATCAACCGCGTTGTCATAACGCTTCCGCTTTCGGTCTACGAGGGTACGTAGACAAATCTCTCCCCTCTCGTTGCTATGCATCACCATGATCTTGTGTGTGCGTACGAATTTTTTTGAAATTACTACGTTCCCCAACAGTGGCATCAGAGCCTAGGTTTTATGTGTTGATGTTATATGCACGAGTAGAAATCAAGTGAGTTGTGGGTGATATAAGTCATACTGCTTACCAGCATGTCATACTTTGGTACGGCGGTATTGTTGGATGAAGCGGCCCGAACCGACATTACGCATACGCTTACGCGAGACTAGTTCTACTGACGTGCTGTGCACACAGGTGGCTGGCGGGTGTCAGTTTCTCCAACTTTAGTTGAACCGAGTGTGGCTACACCCGGTCCTTGCGAAGGCTAAAACAGCACCAACTTGACAAACTATCGTTGTGGTTTTGATGCATAGGTAAGATTGGTTCTTGCTTAAACCCGTAGCAGCCACGTAAAACTTGCAACAAACAAAGTAGAGGACGTCTAACTTGTTTTTGCAGGGCATGTTGTGATGTTATATGGTCAAGGCATGATGCTAGATTTATTGTATGAGATGATCATGTTTTGTAACCGAGTTATCGGCAACTGGCAGGAGCCATATGGTTGTCGCTTTATTGTATGCAATGCAATTTCTCTGTAATGCTTTACTTTATCACTAAGCGATAGCGATAGTCATAGAAGCATAAGATTGGCGAGACGACAACGATGCTACGATGGAGATCAAGGTGTCGCGTCGGTGACGATGGTGATCATGACGATGCTTTGGAGATGCAGATCACAAGCACAAGATGATGATGGCCATATCATATCACTTAATTGATTGCATGTGATGTTTATCTTTTATGCATCTTATCTTGCTTTGATTGACGGTAGCATTTTAAGATGTTCTTTCACTAATTATCAAGAAGTGTTCTCCTTGAGTATGCACCATTGCAAAAGTTCTTCGTGCTGAGACACCACGTGATGATCAGGTGTGATAGGCTCTACGTTCAAATACAACGGGTGCAAAACAGTTGCACACACGGAATACTCAGGTTATACTTGACGAGCCAAGCATATACAGATATGGCCTCAGAACACGGAGACCGAAAGGTCGAGCGTGAATCATATAGTAGATATGATCAACATAGTGATGTTCACCATTGAAACTACTCCATCTTACGTGATGATCGGACATGGTTTAATTGATTTGGATCACCTGATCACTTAGACGATTAGAGGGATGTCTATCTAAGTGGGAGTTCTTTAGTAATATGATTAATTGAACTTAAATTTATCATGAACTTAGTCCTGGTAGTATTTCGCAAATTATGTTGTAGATCAATAGCTCGCGTTGTTGCTTTCATATGTTTATTTTGATATGTTCCTAGAGAAAATTGCGTTGAAAGATATTAGTAGCAATGATGCAGGTTGGATCCGTGATCTGAGGTTTATCCTGATTGCTGCACAGAAGAATTATGTCCTTGATGCACCGCTAGGTGACAGACCTATTGCAGGAGCAGATGCATACGTTATGAACATTTGGCTAGCTCAATATGATGACTACTTGATAGTTCAGTGCACCATGCTTAACGGCTTAGAATCGGGACTTCAAAGATGTTTTGAACGTCATGGACCATATGAGATGCTCCAAGAGTTGAAGTTAATATTTCAAGCAAATACCCGAGTTGAGAGATATGAAGTCTCCAACAAGTTCTATAGCTAAAAGATGGAGGAGAATCGCTCAACTAGTGAGCATGTGCTCAGATTGTCTGGGTACTACAATCGCTTGAATCAAGTGGGAGTTAATCTTCCAGATAAAATAGTGATTGACAGAATTATCTAGTCACCATCACCAAGTTAGTAGAACTTCGTGATGAACTATGATATGCAAGGGATAACGGAAACGATTCCCAAGCTCTTCGTAATGTTGAAATTGACGAAGGTAGAAATCAAGAAAAACATCAAGTGTTGATGGTTGACGAGACCACTAGTTTCAAGAAAAGGGCAAAGGAAAAAAGGGGAACTTCAAGAAGAACAACAAGCAAGTTGCTGCTCAAGTGAAGAAGTCCAAGTCTGGTCCTAAGTCTGATACTAAGTGCTTCTACCGCAAAGGGACTGGTCACTGGAAGCGGAACTA
This sequence comes from Aegilops umbellulata, assembly GCA_032464435.1. Lineage (NCBI taxonomy): Eukaryota > Viridiplantae > Streptophyta > Magnoliopsida > Poales > Poaceae > Aegilops > Aegilops umbellulata. Next base: position 7,613,363 of record CP136059.1, read on the forward strand.
CCCAAGTATTTGGCGGATAAGAAAGGATGGCAAAGTGAACGAAGGTATATTTGATATACATGTTATTGATGTGTACTTTACTAGTGTTCATAGCAACCCCTCAGTATTTGGTACTAGTTCAGTTGCTAAGATTAGTAACTCGAAACGGGAGTTGCAGAATGAACAGAGACTAGTTAAGGGTGAAGTGACGATGAGAGTTGGAAGTGGTTCCAAGATTGATATGATCATCATCGCACACTCCCTATACTTTCGGGATTAGTGTGGAACCTAAATAAGTGTTATTTGGTGTTGAGCATGAATATGATTTGATCATGTTTATTGCAATACGATTATTCATTTAAGTAAGAGATTAAATTGTTGTTCTGTTTACATGAATAAAACCTTATATGGTTACACACCAACGAAAATGATTTGTTGGATCTCGATAGTAGTGATACACATATTCATAATATTGAAACAAAAAGATGCAAAGTTAATAACGATAGTGCAACTTATTTATGGCACTGCCGTTTAGGTCATATTGGTGTAAAGCGCATGAAGAAACTCCATGCTGATGGGCTTTTGGAATCACTTGATTATGAATCACTTGATGCTTGCGAACCATGCCTCATGGGCAAGATGACTAAAACTCCGTTCTCCGAAACAATGGAGCGAGCAACAGATTTGTTGGAAATCATACATACTGATGTATGTGGTCCGATGAATATTAAAGCTCGCGACAAGTATCATTATTTTCTAACCTTCATAGATGATTTAATCAGATATGAGTATATCTACTTGATGAAACATAAGTCTGAAACGTTTGAAAAGTTCAAAGAATTTCAGAGTGAAGTGAAAAATCATCGTGACAAGAAAATAAAGTTTCTATGATCTGATCACGGAGACGAATATTTGAGTTACGAGTTTGGTCTTCAATTAAAACAATGTGGAATAGTTTCACAAATTCATGCCACCTGGAACACCACAACATAATGGTGAGGCCGAACGTCATAACCGTACTTTATTGGATATAGTGCAATCTATGACGTTTCTTACCGATTTACCACTATAGTTTTGGGGTCATGCATTAGAGACAGCTACATTCACGTAAAATAGGGCACCATCAAAATCCGTTGAGACGACGCCTTATGAACTGTGGTTTGGCAAGAAACCAAAGTTGTCGTTTCTTAAAGTTTGGGGTTGCAATGCTTATGTGAAATTTTTTCATCCTAATAAGCTCAAACCCAAATCAGAGAAATGTGTCTTCATAGGATACCCAAAGGAGACAGTTGTGTACACCTTCTATCACAGATCCGAAGGCAAGACATTCATTGCTAAGAATGGATCCTTTCTAGAGAAGGAGTTTCTCTCGAAAGAAGTGTGTGGGAGGAAAGTAGAACTTGATGTGGTAACTGTTCCTGCTCCCATATTGGAAAGTAGTTCATCACAGAAATCTGTTCCTGTGACTACTACACAAATTAGTGAGGAAGATAATGATGATGATCATGTAACTTCGGATCAAGTTACTACCGAACCTCGTAGGTCAACCAGAGTGAGATCCGCACCAGAGTGGTATGGTAATCCTATTCTGGAGGTCATGTTACTTGACCATGACGAACCTACGAACTATGAGGAAGCGATGATGAGCCCAGATTCCGCGAAATGGTTTGAGGCCATGAAGTCTGAGATGGGATCCATGTATGAGAATAAAGTATGGATTTTGATGGATTTGCCCGATGATCGGCAAGCCATAGAAAATAAATGGATCTTCAAGAGGAAGACGGACGCTGATAGTAGTGTGACTATCTACAAAGCTAGAATTGTCGCAAAAGGTTTTCGACAAGTTCAAGGTGTTGACTACGATGAGATTTTCTCACTCGTATCTATGCTTAAGTCTGTCCGAATCATGTTAGCAATTGCCGCATTTTATGAAATCCGGCAAATGGATAAACAAACTGCATTGCTTAATGGATTTATTAAAGAAGACTTGTATACGATGCAACTAGAAGGTTTTGTCGATCCTAAAGGTGTTAACAAAATATGCAAGCTCCAGCGATCCATCTATGGACTGGTGCAAGCATCTCGGAGTTGGAATATACGCTTTGATAAGTTGATCAAAGCACATAGTTTTATACAGACTTGGGGTGAAGCCTGTATTTACAAGAAAGTGAGTGGGAGCACTACAGCAATTCTAATAAGTATAGGTAAATGACATATTGTTGATCAGAAATAATGTAGAATTATTCTGCAAAGCATAAAGGAGTATTTGAAAGGACTTTTTCGAAGAAGGACCTCGGTGAAGCAGCTTACATATTGAGCATCAAGATCTATAGAGATAGATCAAGACGCTTGATAAGTTTTCAATGAGTACATACCTTGACATGCTTTTGAAATAGTTCAAAATGGAACAGTCAAAGAAAGAGTTCTTGCATGTGTAACAAGGTGTGAAATTGAGTAAGACTCAAAACCCGACCACGGCAGAAGATAGAAAGAGAATGAAAGTCATTCCCTGTGGCTTGGCCATAGGTTCTATGAAGTATGCCATGCTGTGTACCAGATCTATTGTATACCCTACACTGATTTTGGCAAGGGAGTACAATAGTGATCTAGGAGTAGATCACTGGACAGCGGTCAAAATTATCCTTAGTTGAATAAGGATATGTTTCTCGATTATGGAGGTGACAAAAGGTTCGTCGTAAAGGGTTACGTCGATGCAAACTTTGACACTGATCCAGATGATTCTAAATCTCAATCTAGATGCATATTGAAAGTGGGAGCAAATAGCTAGAGTAGCTCCGTGCAGAGCATTGTTGACATAGAAATTTGCAAAATACATGCGGATCTGAATGTGGCAGACCCGTTGACTAAACTTCTCCACAAGCAAAACATGATCACACCTTAGTACTCTTTGGGTGTTAATCACATAACGATGTGAACTAGATTATAAACTCCAGTAAACCCTTTGGGTATTGGTCACATGACGATGTGAACTATGGGTGTTAATCACATGGTGATATGAACTATTGATGTTAAATCACATGGTGATGTGAACTAGATTATTGACTCTAGTGCAAGTGGGAGACTGAAGGAAATATGCCCTAGAGGCAATATTAAATTTATTATTTTATTTCCTTATATCATGATAAATGTTTATTATTCATGCTAGAATTGTATTAACCGGAAACATAATACATGTGTGAATACATAGACAAACAGAGTGTCACTAGTATGCCTCTACTTGACTAGCTCGTTAATCGAAGATGGTTATGTTTCCTGACCATGAACAAAAGAGTTGTTATTTGATTAACAGGATCACATCATTAGGAGAATGATGTGATTGACATGACCCATTCCATTAGCTCAGCACCCGATCGTTTAGTATGTTGCTATTGCTTTCTTCATGACTTATACATATTCCTATGACTATGAGATTATGCAACTCCCGTTTGCCGGAGGAACACTTTGTGTGCTACCAAACGTCACAACGTAACTGGGTGATTATAAAGGAGCTCTACAGGTGTCTCCGAAGGTACATGTTGGGTTGGCGAGATTAGGATTTGTCACTCCGATTGTCGGAGAGGTATCTCTGGGCCCTGTCGGTAATGCACATCACATAAGCCTTGTAAGCATTAAAACTAATGAGTTAGTTGTGAGATGATGTATTACGGAACGAGTAAAGAGACTTGCCGGTAACGAGATTGAACTAGGTATTAAGATACCGACGATCGAATCTCGGGCAAGTAACATACCAATGACAAAGGAAACACCGTATGTTGTTATGCGGTCTGACTGATAAAGATCTTCGTAGAATATGTAGGAGCCAATATGAGCATCCAGGTTCCGCTATTGGTTATTGACCGGAGACGTGTCTCGGTCATGTCTACATTGTTCTCGAACCCGTAGGGTCCGCACGCTTAAGGTTTTGATGACAGTTATATTATGAGTTTATGAGTTTTAATGTACCGAAGGAGTTCGGAGTTCCGGATGAGATCGGAGACATGACGAGGAGTCTCGAAATGGTTGAGACGTAAAGATCGATATATTGGACGACTATATTCGGACATCGGAAAGGTTCCGAGTGGTACGGATATTTTTCGGAGTACGGGGGAGTTACGGGAATACGGGGGAAGAAGTATATGGGCCTTATTGGGCTTTAGGGGAGATGGAGAGGCAGGCCGCGCGCCCCCCATTGACTAGTCCGAATTGGACTAGGGGGAGGGGCAGCGCCCCCTCCTTCCTTCTCTTCCCTCTTCCCCTTCCTTGTCTCCTATTCCTACTACTTGGAAGGACTCCTAGTTGGACTAGGAACGGGGGAATCCTACTCCCGGTGGGAGTAGGACTCCCCTAGGGCGCGGCATAGAGAGGGCCGGCCCTCCCCTCCTCCACTCCTTTATATACGGGGGTAGGGGGCACCACATAGACACACAAGTTGATCTTCGTGATCGTTCTCTTAGCCGTGTGCGGTGCCCCCCTCCACCATAATCCTCGATAATATTGTAGTGGTGCTTAGGCGAAGCCCTGCAACGGTAGAACATCTAGATCGTCACCACGCCGCCGTGCTGACGGAACTCTTCCCCGACACTTTGCTGGATCGGAGTCCGGGGATCGTCATCGAGCTGAACGTGTGCTAGAACTCGGAGGTGCCTTAGTTTCGGTGCTTGATCGGTCGGGCCGTGAAGACGTACGACTACATCAACCGCGTTGTCATACGCTTCCGCTTTCGATCTACGAGGGTACGTAGACAACTCTCTCCCCTCTCGTTGCTATGCATCACCATGATCTTGCGTGTGCGTAGGAACTTTTTTGAAATTACTATGTTCGCCAACATCTTGGACATCTTTTATGATTGGGAGCACTCATTAAAATATGACATGCTAAAGAGTTGATGTTGGACAAGGAAGACAACGTAATGGGTTATGTTTTCTTATATCTGAGATAAAGTATATTGTCATGGATCATCCAACATGTTGAGCCAAATTCTTTGCACCAAGTAGAGATACTACTTGTGCTTTCAAATACCCTTAAACCAGTTTTGCCATGAGAGTCCACCATATCTACCTATGGATTGAGTAAGATCCTTCAAGTAAGTTGTCATCGGTGCAAGCAATAAAAATTGCTCTCCAAATATGTATGATTGATTAGTGTGGAGGAAATAAGCTTTATATGATCTTGTGATGTGGAAGAAATAAAAGCGACGGACTGCATAATAAAGGTTCATATCACAAGTGGCAATATAAAGTGACGTTCTTTCGCATTAAGATTTTGTGCATCCAACCCTGAAAGCGCATGCCAACCTATGCTTCCCTCTACGAAGGGCCTATCTTTTATTATTATCTTCTACCTTATGCAAGAGTCATGGTGATCTTCACCTTTCCCTTTTACATTTTATCCTTTGGCAAGCACAGGATGTTGGAAAGATCCTGATATATATATATATATATATATATATATATATATATATATATATATATATATATATATATATAATTGGATGTAAGTTAGCATGGACTATTATTGTTGATATTACCCTTGAGGTAAAAGGTTGGGAGGCGAAACTATAAGACCCTATCTTTCTCTGTGTCCGGTTAAAACTCTGTAACCACAAGTATTGCGTGAGTCTTAGCAATTATGAAAGACTAAATGATAGTTGAGTATGTGGACTTGCTACAAAGCTCTGACATAGACTCTTTCTGATGTTATGATAAATTGCAATTGCTTCAATGACTGAGATTATAGTTTGTTAGTTCTCAATAAAGTTTCTGATTCGTACTTTGCATTGTGAATAGATTATTACTTGAGCATAAGAAATCATATGACATTATCCATATATGTTGTTGTTATGAGAATAACCATGATGCCCTCATGTCCGTATTCTGTTTTATCGACACCTCTACCTCTAAACATGTGGACATATTTATCATTTTCGGTTTCCGCTTGAGGACAAGCGAGGTCTAAGATTGGGGAGTTGATACGTCCATTTTGCATCATGCTTTTATATCGATATTTATTGCATTATGGGTTGTTATTACACATTATGTCACAATACTTATGCCTATTCTCTCTTATTTTACATATTTTACATAAGGAGGGAGAATGCCGGCAGCTGGAATTCTGGGCTGGAAAAGGAGCAAATATTAGAGACCTATTTTGCACAACTCCAAAAGTCCTGAAACTCCACGAAAGGTATTTTTGGAAATAATAAAAAATACTGGAAGAAGAATCTACGTTAGGGGGGCCTTCACCTGTCCACGAGGGTGGGGGCGCGCCCTACCCCGCTGGGCGCGCCCCCTGCCTCGTGGGCCCCCTGTTGGCCCTCCGGTGGCCATCTTCTGCTATATGAAGTATTTTGTCCAAACAAAAATCATAAGCAACCTTTCGGGACGAGACTCCACCGCCACGAGGTGGAACATTGGCGGAACCAATCTAGGGCTCCGGCAGAGGTGTTCTGCCGGGGACACTTCCCTCCGGGAGGGGGAAATCATCGCCATCGTCATGACCAACGCTCCTCTCATCAGGAGAGGGCAATCTCTATCAACATCTTCACCAAGACCATCTCCTCTCAAACCCTAGTTCATCTCTTGTATCCAATTCTTGTCTCCAAGTCTGGGATTGGTACCTGTAGGTTGCTAGTAGTGTTGATTACTCCTTGTAGTTGATGCTAGTTGGTTTATTTGGTGGAACATCATATGTTCAGATCCTATATGCATATTAATACTCCTCTGATTATGAACATGAATATGCTTTGTGAGTAGTTATGTTTGTTCCTGAGGACATGGGAGAAGTCTTGCTATTAGTAGTCATGTCAATTTGGTATTCGTTGAATATTTTGATGAGATGTATGTTGTCTCTCCTCTAGTGGTGTTATGTGAACGTTGACTACATGACACTTCACCATTATTTGGGCCTAGAGGAAGGCATTGGGAAGTAATAAGTAGATGATGGGTTGCTAGAGTGACAGAAGCTTAAACCCTAGTTTATGCGTTGCTTCGTAAGGGGCTGATTTGGATCCATATGCTTCATGTTATGGTTAGGTTTACCTTAATACTTTTGTTGTAGTTGCGGATGCTTGCAATAGAGGTTAATCATAAGTGGGATGCTTGTTCAAGTAAGGGCAGCACCCAAGCACCAGTCCACCCACATATCAAATTATCAAAGTACCGAACGTGAATCATATGCACGTGATGAAAACTAGCTTGAAGATAATTCCCATGTGTCCTCAGGAGCGCTTTTCTCCATATAAGAGTTTGTCCAGGCTTGTCCTTTGTTACAAAAAGGATTGGGCCACTTTGCTGCACTTTATTTACTTTTGTTACTTGTTGCTCGTTACCAATTATCCTATCACAAAACTATCTGTTACCTATAATTTATGTGCTTGCGGAGAATACCTTGCTGAAAACCGCTTATCGTTTCCTTCTTCTCCTCATTGGGTTCGACACTCTTACTTATCGAAAGGACTACGACAGATCCCCTATACTTGTGGGTCATCATACAACTACTACAAAATTACGGCTACTATTGCTGCTACTACTATTTGCTATCTCTATCAAGCTATCATACTACTATGCTATTGATTACTTTGCTGCAGATATTTAGGCCCAGGTGTAGTTGAATTGACAACTCAACTGCTAATACTTGCAAATATTCTTTGACTCCCCTTGTGTCGAATCAATAAATTTGGGTTGAATACTTTACCTTCAAAAACTATTACGATCCCCTATACTTGTGGGTTATCAAGTATTGACAATGTCGAAGCAGCGCTACCCACATTGGCCGAAGCTGGTTTTGGTGTCTTCATATCCAGTCAAAAACTGAAGCACTATTTCCAGGAACATCCCTTTCACTATGGCCAGTTCCGCACCTTTGGGAGATATAATTCATAACAGAGAAGTCACAGGCCGGTTGCAAAGTGGGCTATCGAGCTTGGCCCACATCATCTAAACTATGTGTCGCGGACAGCCACCAAATCTCAAGCTTTGGTTGATTTCATTGATGATTGGACTAAGTTGCAATTCCCTGAAGAGAAGCCAGACAATACCTATTGGATGCTACACTTTGATGGATCCAGATAATTGGAAGGCTCAGGGGTTGGTGTCATCATAACATCCCCATGAGGTGATAAGTTTTGTTATGTTTTGAGGCTCATATTTGCCTGTATTTACCAATGCAGCTGAGTAAGAAACTTTCCTTCATGGTCTCCGTATGGCCAAGGAGATGAAGCTCAGCCGGGTCAAGTGTCTAGGTGACTCATATTTGGTCTTTCAGCAAGTTTCTGGGACTTGGGACTCCAAAGACCCCATCATGGCGGCTTACAGGCATGCTGTGACAGTGATCGCAGGATACTTCAAGGGATATCAGGTCGATAACATTCATTGCCATCTCAACGAGGCTACAGATGCGTTGTCTTGTCTGGGATCTCAGTGCAAGATAGTCCCTCTAAATATTTTCCTCGATCTTTTGCATAATCCATCAGTCAAGCCATCAACGGAGCAAGACATCGCTATTCCTGACCGGGAAGCACAGTTGGTGGCTACTAACTATGCAATATCGGACTAGATAGTTCCTTATCTGGCTTATCTCACTCGTGTGAGCTCCCTGAAGAGAAAATCATCACCGAACAGATTATCAGGCGATCCAAGTCCATGACCCATCGTCAATGACGAGTTACACAAGAGAAGTATTACAGACATTTTCCAACATCGTGTTTCTCCCGAGGAAGGTCGTGAAATTCTCAATGATATTCATTCTAGCGATCGTGGGCATCATGCCGACTCACGGTCTTTGGTGGCGAAAGCTTTCTGGCACAGTTTCTACCAGCTTAAAGCCCGCGCAGACACAAAGGATTTCACACGGAAGTGTCATGGCTGCAAGAAATTTGCACGTCAACCTCATGTGTCAGCTCAAGAACCGTGGATGATCCCAATCACTTGGCCCTTTGCGGTCTAGGGGCTTGATATGGTTGGTCCTTTTAAGCCATCAAAGGATAAAAAGCGTCATCTCTTGGTTGCAGTCAATAAATTCACCAAGTGGGTGGAAGCAGAGCCGATAAACAATTGTGATGCAGCAACATCAGTTAAATTCCTGAAGAAACTAACCTTTTGCTTTGGATACCCACATACCATCATTAGTGATAATGGCGCCAATCTATCAAAGGGAGCTATGAAGCAGTTTTTTCTCAAAGAGCATATTCGGCTTGATCTGGCTTCGGTGGCACATGCACAGTACAATGGATAGGCAGAGCATGCTAATCAGGTATTATTGTGCAATATTAAGCCAAGGCTTATGGTGCCCCTTGAACCTACCCCTGGTTAATGGGTTGAGTAACTGCGAGTCGTGTTATGGAGCATATGGACTAGTCCCAACAGGTCAAGTGATTACATGCTGTTCTTCCCAGTCTATGGTGCAGAAGCCATACTTCCAAGCGATATTTGTCATGACTCCCCTCGGGTAGCAACATAGGTTGAAGCAGATAATGAGATTGCTCGACAAGACTCCCTTGATGGTTTGGAAGAAGAACGCAATCTTGCAGCATCTCGATCAACGATATATCAGCAAGACCTACACTGGTGCACGTCTGTGCTATACAAATGGTTTTTAACCACTTTCCATGACGGCATTTGGAACCGTCGCCAAGTGAGTGTGGGCAATAGGGGGGTCCTTCCCACACGACCCAGAAACCGTCGGGGATAGGGAGCTAAGATGCATATACAGTACACCTACTTGTTTGTGCTCGCATTGCCATCGCAATCGGTATTCTGTGGTGCTATGTTTATGATGTGGGGCCCATCACAAATGGTTCACTATTATAGAACGTGTATGATAAGCATACAGTCACACACATTCGCTTGTCCCAAACCGTATGCGGTAACTATTTAAGAAGATTAGCTAATCAACGTACGGGTGTCGGATAGTATTACGAAGCTTCACACCATTGTAACATCATAGTAACGAAAACTATCGCACACGCTCTTCTGTGGTGCAACATTTATGATGCATACTTCATTAGAAATAGTTCATGGTTGTGAATCGTGTATGATAAGGCAACTATCACAAACGTTGAGTTTGCCCTCACCATTTGTGATATTATCTGACATCGCACACGCTTTGCAAACGGCAACTGTGTGCATGCTTTTACACGTTTCCTCTCTGTGAACCATCTCGGATTATGGTGTATACCGCAAACGTATGTGTTTTACCAACCGTGTGTGCCGTAATGACCCGGAGAGCGTAATTTCACCATAATATAATTGCTACTATTTCAAATTGTACCAGATTTGAATTTATATTTGAATTTGAATGTATGCTATAGCTTTATTCATATCCATCAGGTTCAAACAACCTATGCATTATTTGATTCATAGGTACATATGTTCAAGAATTACATAAGAACCAAATAAATAATGATGAACCACAGTTGTATACTTGTACTATTAAAGATGGTAAAGAAAGAGGTGAAATACATTCTAGTTGCTGAACAAGGTGAAGCGGAATACCCATATTGTGCCCTCCTCCATGCTGAAGGCACGCACGACTCTAGTCCAACCCCTTGTGATGGCCGACCGCCCATCCTTCATGGTCTTCATGAAAACATCTAGATAATCATCATGTTCTCGTTGAAATACTTTAACCTTTGCATGCCCACCAATCTTGTAGTTTGAGAGGTAATCTTGAGTAAACTGCTTTGGCAACCACTACAAAGGAAAAATATTCAGACATTGTCATCTAACACAACTCATTATAGGCAGTAAAAAGTAGGCTGCAGAGTTCTTACTTACCATCCTGCAGTTTGTTGTTGTCTTGGATAAAGTGTAAACAAATAGACTGACATCTTTAGACCCATTTTACTAACAATATTTATCAGCTTCCTCACTTGATGTTGGTTCATTGATATCTCATTGCCCCATATGCAGAAAAGGTCAAAGCACGGATCTTTAACAATGACATATGTACCTAAAAGCACCAAGTTAATATTAGAAGCTAAACTGCAATTGCACAATGATGTAGTACAACACTCTTTTATAATATCTTATAACATCCAATATACTCACATATTAGATGAATTAACATCTTATATTATGGGCTGGAAGGAGTTTATTGCATTCTTACAAATTATAGGATGATTAACTACTGCTGCATCCATGGGTTACAGTAAGTTTGAGCTAGTTCGGGCTCATATAGCCCTAAAGTATATCTAAACATGAGGGCTAGTTTGAGCTAGTTGCATCTATAACCCACCCAAAAAAAACTATCCAGCCCAAGAGGTGCTAATTGGAGCTAGTTCTACTAGTGCATTTATTGTCAATCTAACCCTGCCATCCAAACAACTCTTTGGATGGAGTTAGTTCAGGGTTAGTCATGAGCTAGAAACTAAATCTAACCTCTAGCTAAGTTGAGTATCCAAAGTCCAAATAGGGATGTGTTGTTGTTGTTGTTGTTGTTGTTGTTGTTGCTCTTCTACGTATATCTAGACATCATCAGAACATTAATATAACACTCTTCCTTGTTGCTATGTAGCCTAGGATAGCATATTTAGACATTAAGTACAATGCATGTTGCTATGTAGTCTCAGATATATTACAAATGGCCCTAGTTAACCTAACAATAAATGGGTTGCAGATATATTCAATTAAAAGTCTGATTCACCGATTAGTCCCTTATCAGCCCCCGACCTATATGGTACCATCTACCGATATCCTGAACAGTGAGCATATATAAGCCATGGATGAAACTAACCTCAATGGAAAATAGCAGTCGTTCCCAAAATTGTCCTGTGTAGGTACATCGAGAAGCATGTTAAGCACAATAGGCTAAACATCAACCAAAATTATCCATGACAGACAAAATAATCTCGAAAAGATAGCTTCAGTGTGCAGGTTTAAGCATGCTGGTAAAGCAAAACAAGTGGAAAGGTATGTTAACCAAAACAGGCCTAACATTTAACAACAAGAAAACATAGTCATTCAAACTGGTATTGTTAAATAAAAATGGAAAGGCGTGTTAACTATAAGATGCAGCAACCAAATTTAGTCATTCATAGTGGTATTGTTGAAACTGGTAATGATGAAATTGAACTACACAGTTCATACTTGCACATATATAACATCACATTGTGAATAACTGGAATAAACAAGGCATACTACAAACAACCAAAGATAGCATTTGAAACTAGACATATGCTAACTACAAACAACCGAACAATCAAAAAACTTTAAAAGAGGCATATGATAGCTATAACAGGCTTAATAACAAGCAAATATATGCATTCCTATCGGTATGTTTAAAACTAGATTGATGAAATGTACTGCATAGTAAATAATTGCACATATAGAGCATCACATTGTGAACAACTAAAATAAACAAGGCATACTACAAACAACCAGATATAGCAATTAAAACCGGACATATTCTCACTACACTACAAAGAAGAGAAACATCGGCTCCAGAATACACCTACGACCTATGACAGGACCTGGACAATAGAGCCGGTCAGACTAGATCAATATACGGATCAAGAGGGCGTGCCCCAGCACGAGAAGACAACCATCAGGCTTAGCGCAACAAACACAACCTCACCCGGGCAGAAAACCACATATGAACCACATCCGAACTGCGTCGAGACGTTGCCCGATACAGAGGCACCGCACACCCCCTATGCTTCACCGATGAGGTAAAGGAGCACTAGTTCCCAGAAGGGTTCAAACCCATGAACATCGAATCATACGATGGTTCGACATACCCTGCAGTATGGATTGAAGATTTCCTTCTCCATATTCACATGGCTCGCGGCGACGATCTACACGCCATGAAATATCTCCCCCTAAAGCTTAAGGGCCGGTACGGCACTGGCTAAACAGCCTGGTAGAAAACTCCATCGGCAGCTAGGAGGATTTGGAAGATGCCTTTAGGGACAATTTCCAAGGTACCTATGTACAGCCCCCAGACGCCAACGACCTCAGTCACATAGTCCAACAACCCGGAGAGTCACCCCGGAAACTCTGGACGAGGTTCTTAATTAAAAAGAATCAAATTGTAGACTGTCTAGATGCCGAAGCCCTCGCGGCCTTTAAACACAGCGTCCGAGACGAATGGCTCGCCAGACACCTCGGCCAAGAAAAGCCGAAGTCCATGGCAGCCCTTACCGCACTCGTGACCCGCTTTTGGACGGGAGAAGACAGTTGGCTAGCCCATAGAAGCAATAGCACCAGCGACCCTGGCACCTCTGAAGCCAGGGATGGCAATGGGAAGCCACGACGCAACAAGCACAAGCGTCGAGTCAATAATGACGGTACCAATGAAGGAAATATGCCCTAGAGGCAATAATAAAGTTATTATTTATTTCCTTATATCATGATAAATGTTTATTATTCATGCTAGAATTGTATTAACTGGAAACATAATACATGTGTGAATACATAAACAAGCAGAGTGTCACTAGTATGCCTCTACTTGACTAGCTCATTAATCAAAGATGGTTATGTTTCCTGGCCATGAACAAAGAGTTGTTATTTGATTAACGAGATCACATCATTAGTTGAATGATCTGATTGACATGACCCATTCCATTAGCATAGCACCCGATCGTTTAGTATGTTGCTATTGCTTTTATCCATGACTTATACATGTTCCTTTAACTATGAGATTATGCAACTCCCGTTTACCGTAGGAACACTTTGTGTGCTACCAAACGTCACAACGTAACTGGGTGATTATAAAGGTGCTCTACAGGTGTCTCTGAAGGTACATGTTGGGTTGGCGTATTTCGAGATTAGGTTTTGTCACTCCAATTGTCGGAGAGGTATCTCAGGGCCTTCTCGGTAATACACATCACATAAGCCTTGCAAGCATTGCAACCAATGAGTTAGTTGCGAGATGATGTATTACGGAACGAGAAAAGAGACTTGCCGGTAACGAGATTGAACTAGGTATTGGATACCGACGATCGAATCTCGGGCAAGTAACATACCGATGACAAAGGGAACAAACGTATGTTGTTATGCGGTCTGACCGATAAAGATCTTCGTAGAATATGTAGGAGCCAATATGGGCATCCAGGTCCCGCTATTGGTTATTGACTGGAGACATGTCTCGGTCATGTCTACATTTGTTCTCGAACCCGTAGGGTCCGCACGCTTAAGGTTTTCGATGACAGTTATATATTATGAGTTTATGAGTTTTGATGTACCGAAGGAGTTCGGAGTCCCGGATGAGATCGGGGACGTGACGAGGAGTCTCGAAATGGTCGAGACATAAAGAATTATATATTGGAAGCCTATGTTTGGACATCGGATGCATTCCGGGTGAAATCAGGATTTTACCGGAATACCGGGAGGGTTACCGGAACCCCCCGGAAGCATAATGGGCCAACATGGGCCTTGGAGGAAAGGTGAGAGGGCAGCCCTAGGGGCTGCGCGCCTCCCCCCCTTCCCTAGTCCTATTAGGACTAGGAGAGGTGGGCGCCCCCCCTCTCTCTCTCTCTCCCCCTTGGAGAATCCTAGTCCAACTAGGATTGGGGGAGGAATCCTACTCCCAGAGGGAGTAGGACTCTCTGGCGCGCCCTGACTTGGCCGGCCAGCCCCTCCCCCTTGACTCCTTTATATACGGGGGCAGGGGGCACCCCAAAGACACACAAGTTGATCTACGGATCGTTCCTTAGCCGTGTGCGGTGCCCCCTTCCACCAAATTCCACCTCGATCATATCGTTGCAGTGCTTAGGCGAAGCCCTGCGCCGGTAACACATCAAGATCGTCACCACGCCGTCGTGCTGACGGAACTCTTCCCCGACGCTTTGCTGGATCGGAGCCCGGGGATCGTCATCGAGCTGAACGTGTGCAGAACTCGGAGGTGCCGTACATTCGGTGCTTAGATCGGTTGGATCGCGAGGAGAACGTACGACTACTTCCTCTACGTACGACTACTTCCTCTACGTTGTGTCAACGCTTCCGCTTCGGTCTACGAGGGTACGTAGACAAATACTCTCCCCTCTCGTTGCTATGCATCACCATGATCTTGCGTGTGCGTAGGAAATTTTTTGAAATTTACTGCGTTCCCCAACAGTGGCATCCGAGCCTAGGTTTTTATGGTATGATGTTATTTGCACGAGTAGAACACAAGTGAGTTGTGGACGATACAAGTCATACTGCCTACCAGCATGTCATACTTTGGTTCAGCGGTATTGTTGGATGAGACGATCCGGACCAACCTTACGCGTACGCTTACGCGAGACCGGTTCCCTCGACGTGCTTTGCACAGAGATGGCTTGCGGAAGACTGTCTCTCCAACTTTAGTTGAACCGAGTGTGGCTACGCCCGGTCCTTGAGAAGGTTAAAACGGAGTCTATTTGACAAACTATCGTTGTGGTTTTGATGCGTAGGTAAGATGAGGTCTTGCTTAAAGCCCGTAGCAGCCACGTAAAACTTGCAACAACAAAGTAGAGAACGTCTAACTTGTTTTTGCAGGGCATGTTGTGATGTGATATGGTCAAGACGTGATGCTAAATTTTATTGTATGAGATGATCATGTTTTGTAACCGAGTTATCGGCAACTGGCAGGAGCCATATGGTTGTCGCTTTATTGTATGCAATGCAATCGCGATGTAATGCTTTACTTTATTGCTAAACGGTAGTGATAGTCGTAGAAGCATAAGATTAGCGAGACGACAACGATGCTGCGATGAAGATCAAGGTGTCGCGCCGGTGACGATGGTGATCATGACGATGCTTCGAAGATGGAGATCACAAGCACAAGATGATGATGGCCATATCATATCACTTATATTGATTGCATGTGATGTTTATCCTTTTTATGCATCTTATCTTGCTTTGATTGACGGTAGCATTATAAGATGATCTCTCACTAAATTATCAAGAAGTGTTCTCCCTGAGTATGCACCGTTGCGAAAGTTCTTCGTGCTGAGACACCACGTGATGATCGGGTGTGATAGGCTCTACGTTCAAATACAACGGGTGCAAAACAGTTGCACACGCGGAATACTCAGGTTTAACTTGACGAGCCTAGCATATACAGATATGGCCTCGGAACACAGAGACCGAAAGGTCGAGCGTGAATCATATAGTAGATATGATCAACATAAATGATGTTCACCATTGAAACTACTCCATCTCACGTGATGATCGGACATGGTTTAGTTGATTTGGATCACGTGATCACTTAGAGGATTAGAGAGATGTCTATCTAAGTGGGAGTTCTTAAGTAATATGATTAATTGAACTTTAATTTATCATGAACTTAGTACCTGATAGTATCTTGCTTGTCTATGTTGTGTAGATAGATGGCTCGTGCTGTTGCTTCCCTGTGTTTATTTTGATATGTTCCTAGAGAAAATTGTGTTAAAAAATGTTAGTAGCAATGATGCGGATTGGATCCGTGATCTGAGGTTTATCCTCATTGCTGCACAGAAGAATTATGTCCTTGATGCACCGCTAGGTGACGGACCTATTGCAGGAGCAGATGTAGACGTTATGAATGTTATGCTAGCTCAATATGATGACTACTTAATAGTTTAGTGCACCATGCTTAAACGGCTTAGAATCGGGACTTCAAAGACGTTTTGAACGTCATGGACCATACAAGATGTTCCAGGAGTTGAAGTTAATATTTCAAGCAAATACCCGAGTTGAGAGATATGAAGTCTCCAACAAGTTCTATAGCTAAAAGATGGAGGAGAATCGCTCAACTAGTGAGCATGTGCTCAGATTGTCTGGGTACTACAATCACTTGAATCAAGTGGGAGTTAATCTTCCAGATAAGATAGTGATTGACAGAATTCTCTAGTCACCATCACCAAGTTAGTAGAACTTCGTGATGAACTATAATATGCAAGGGATAACGGAAAATATTCCCAAGCTCTTCGCGATGCTAAAATCGGCGAAGGTAGAAATCAAAGAAAAACATCAAGTGTTGATGGTTGACAAGATCACTAGTCTCAAGAAAAGGGCAAAAGGGAAAGAAGGGGAACTTCAAGAAGAACGGCAAGCAAGTTGCTGCTCAAGTGAAAAAGCCCAAGTCTGGTCCTAAGCCTGAGACTAAGTGCTTTTACTGCAAAGGGACTGGTCACTGGAAGCGGAACTACCCCAAGTGATTGGCGGATAAGAAGGATGGCAAAGTGAACATAAGTATATTTGATATACATGTTATTGATGTGTACTTTACTAGTGTTCATAGCAACCCCTCAGTATTTGGTACTAGTTCAAGTTGCTAAGATTAGTAACTCGAAACGGGAGTTGCAGAATGAACAAAGACTAGTTAAAAAGGCAAGGTGACGATGTGTGTTGGAAGTGGTTCCAAGATTGATATGATCATCATCACACACTCCCTATACTTTCGGGATTAGTGTTGAAACTAAATAAGTGTTATTTAGTGTTTGCGTTGAGCATGAATATGATTTGATCATGTTTATTGCAATACGGCTATTCATTTAAGTAAGAGAATAAATTGTTGTTCTGTTTACATGAATACAACCTTCTATGGTTATACACACCAACGAAATGGTTTGTTGGATCTCGATTATAGTGATACACATATTCATAATATTGAAGCCAAAAGATGCAAAGTTAATAATGATAGTGCAACTTATTTGTGGCACTGCCGTTTAGGTCATATTGGTGTAAAGCGCATGAAGAAACTCCATACTGATGGACTTTTAGAGTCACTTGATTATGAATCACTTGGCACTTGCGAACCGTGCCTTATGGGCAAGATGACTAAAACACCGTTCTCCGGTACTGTGGAGAGAGCAACAGATTTATTGAAAATCATACATACCGATGTATGTGGTCCAATGAATGTTGAGGCTCGTGGCGGATATCGTTATTTTCTTACCTTCACTGATGATTTAAGCAGATATGGGTATATCTACTTAATGAAACACAAGTCTGAAACATTTGAAAAGTTCAAAGAATTTCAGAGTGAAGTGGAAAATCATCGTAACAAGAAAATAAAGTTTCTACGATCTGATCGTGGAGGAGAATATTTGAGTTACGAGTTTGGTCTACATTTGAAACAATGCGGAATAGTTTCGCAACTCACGCCACCCGGAACACCACAACGTAATGGTGTGTCCGAACGTCGTAATCGTACTTTACTGGATATGGTGCGATCTATGATGTCTCTTACCGATTTACCGCTATCTTTTTGGGGTTATGCTCTAGAGACGGCCGCATTCACGTTAAATAGGGCACCATCAAAATCCGTTGAGACGCCACCTTATGAACTGTGGTTTGGCAAGAAACCAAAGTTGTCATTTCTTAAAGTTTGGGGCTGCGATGCTTATGTGAAAAAGCTTCAACCTGATAAGCTCGAACCCAAATCGGAAAAATGTGTCTTCATAGGATACCCAAAGGAGACTATTGGGTATACCTTCTATCACAGATCCGAAGGCAAAATTTTTGTTGCTAAAGTCGGAAACTTTCTAGAGAAGGAGTTTCTCTCGAAAGAAGTGAGTGGGAGGAAAGTAGAACTTGATGAGATAACAGTATCTACTCCCTTATTGAGAAGTAGTACATCACAGAAATCTGTTTCTGTGACACCTACATCAAATAGGGAAGAAGCTAATGATAATGATCATGAAACTTCAGATCAAGTTTCTACTGAACTTCGTAGATCAACCAGAGTAAGATCCGCACCAGAGTGGTACGGTAATCCTATTTTGGAAGTCATGTTACTAGACCATGGTGAACCTACGAACTATGAAGAAGCGATGGTGAGCCCAGATTCCGCAAAGTGGCTTGAGGCCATGAAATCTGAGATGGGATCCATGTATGAAAACAAAGTGTGGACTTTGGTTGACTTGCCCGATGATCGGCAAGCAATTGAGAATAAATGGATATTTAAGAAGAAGACTGACGCCGATGGTAATGTTACTGTCTATAAAGCTCGACTTGTTGCAAAGGGTTTTCGACAAGTTCAAGGAATTGACTACGATGAGACTTTCTCACCCGTAGCGATGCTTAAGTCTGTCCGAATCATGTTAGCAATTGCCGCATTTTATGATTATGAAATTTGGCAAATGGATGTCAAAACTGCATTCCTGAATGGATTTCTGGAAGAAGAGTTGTATATGATGCAACCAGAAGGTTTTGTCGATCCGAAGGGAGCTAACAAAGTGTGCAAGCTCCAGCGATCCATTTATGGACTGGTGCAAGCTTCTCGGAGTTGGAATAAACGCTTTGATAGTGTGATCAAAGCATATGGATTTATACAGACTTTTGGAGAAGCCTGTATTTACAAGAAAGTGAGTGGGAGCTCTGTAGCATTTCTGATATTATATGTAAATGACATATTATTGATCGGAAATAATGTAGAATTATTCTGTAAAGCATAAAGGAGTATTTGAAAGGAGTTTTTCGAAGAAGGACCTCGGTGAAGCTGCTTACATATTGAGCATCAAGATCTATAAGAGATAGATCAAGACGCTTGATAAGTTTTTCAATAAATACATACCTTGAAAAGATTTTTGAAGTAGTTCAAAATAGAACAGTCAAAGAAAGAGTTCTTGCCTGTATTACAAGGTGTGAAATTGAGTAAGACTCAAAGCCCGACCACGGCAGAAGATAGAAACAGAATGAAAGTCATTCCCTATGCCTCAGCCATAGGTTCTATAAAGTATGCCATGCTGTGTACCAGACCTATTGTATACCCTACCCTGAGATTGGCACGGGAGTACAATAGTGATCTAGGAGTAGATCACTGGACGGCGGTCAAAATTATCCTTAGTGGAATAAGGATATGTTTCTCGATTATGGAGGTGACAAAAAGGTTCGTCGTAAAAGGTTACGTCGATGCAAGTTTTGACACTAATCTGGATGACTCTAAGTCTCAATCTAGATACATATTGAAAGTGGGAGCAATTAGCTAAAGTAGCTCCGTGCAGAGCATTGTAGACATAGAAAATTGCAAAATACATAACGGATCTGAATATGGCAGACCCGTTGACTAAATTTCTCTCACAAGCAAAACATGATCACACCGTAGTACCCTTTGGGTGTTGGTCACATATCGATGTGAACTATGGGTGTTAATCACATGATGATGTGAACTATTGATGTTAATCACATGGTGATGTGATCTAGATTATTGACTCTAGTGCAAGTGGGAGACTGAAGGAAATATGCCCTAGAGGCAATAATAAAGTTATTATTTATTTCCTTATATCATGATAAATGTTTATTATTCATGCTAGAATTGTATTAACTGGAAACATAATACATGTGTGAATACATAAACAAGCAGAGTGTCACTAGTATGCCTCTACTTGACTAGCTCATTAATCAAAGATGGTTATGTTTCCTGGCCATGAACAAAGAGTTGTTATTTGATTAACGAGATCACATCATTAGTCGAATGATCTGATTGACATGACCCATTCCATTAGCATAGCACCCGATCGTTTAGTATGTTGCTATTGCTTTTATCCATGACTTATACATGTTCCTTTAACTATGAGATTATGCAACTCCCGTTTACCGTAGGAACACTTTGTGTGCTACCAAACGTCACAACGTAACTGGGTGATTATAAAGGTGCTCTACAGGTGTCTCCGAAGGTACATGTTGGGTTGGCGTATTTCGAGATTAGGTTTTGTCACTCCAATTGTCGGAGAGGTATCTCAGGGCCTTCTCGGTAATACACATCACATAAGCCTTGCAAGCATTGCAACCAATGAGTTAGTTGCGAGATGATGTATTACGGAACGAGAAAAGAGACTTGCCGGTAACGAGATTGAACTAGGTATTGGATACCGACGATCGAATCTCGGGCAAGTAACATACCGATGACAAAGGGAACAAACGTATGTTGTTATGCGGTCTGACCGATAAAGATCTTCGTAGAATATGTAGGAGCCAATATGGGCATCCAGGTCCCGCTATTGGTTATTGACTGGAGACATGTCTCGGTCATGTCTACATTTGTTCTCGAACCCGTAGGGTCCGCACGCTTAAGGTTTTCGATGACAGTTATATATTATGAGTTTATGAGTTTTGATGTACCGAAGGAGTTCGGAGTCCCGGATGAGATCGGGGACGTGACGAGGAGTCTCGAAATGGTCGAGACATAAAGAATTATATATTGGAAGCCTATGTTTGGACATCGGATGCATTCCGGGTGAAATCAGGATTTTACCGGAATACCGGGAGGGTTACCGGAACCCCCCGGAAGCATAATGGGCCAACATGGGCCTTGGAGGAAAGGTGAGAGGGCAGCCCTAGGGGCTGCGCGCCTCCCCCCCCTTCCCTAGTCCTATTAGGACTAGGAGAGGTGGGCGCCCCCTCTCTCTCTCTCTCTCTCCCCCTTGGAGAATCCTAGTCCAACTAGGATTGGGGGGAGGAATCCTACTCCCAGAGGGAGTAGGACTCTCTGGCGCGCCCTGACTTGGCCGGCCAGCCCCTCCCCCTTGACTCCTTTATATACGGGGGCAGGGGGCACCCCAAAGACACACAAGTTGATCTACGGATCGTTCCTTAGCCGTGTGCGGTGCCCCCTTCCACCAAATTCCACCTCGATCATATCGTTGCAGTGCTTAGGCGAAGCCCTGCGCCGGTAACACATCAAGATCGTCACCACGCCGTCGTGCTGACGGAACTCTTCCCCGACGCTTTGCTGGATTGGAGCCCGGGGATCGTCATCGAGCTGAACGTGTGCAGAACTCGGAGGTGCCGTACATTCGGTGCTTAGATCGGTTGGATCGCGAGGAGAACGTACGACTACTTCCTCTACGTACGACTACTTCCTCTACGTTGTGTCAACGCTTCCGCTTCGGTCTACGAGGGTACGTAGACAAATACTCTCCCCTCTCGTTGCTATGCATCACCATGATCTTGCGTGTGCGTAGGAAATTTTTTGAAATTTACTGCGTTCCCCAACAACCAAAGATACGACATTCAACGCATGATTTAGTGGTCCTAAATCTGGCCAACGAAAGAAGCCGTTCAAAGGAAACTTAGATGGTCCATCCAATTTGGACAGAATACTCGATCGGCCCTGCCAGATTGATGGCACCCCCGATAAGCTTGCCAATCACACCAACAGAAACTGTTGGGTTTTCAAACAGGCCGGCAAACTTAACGCTGAACACAAGGGGAAAGGGCCACCCAGCGAGGACGACGACGAAGAGCCTCGTCAACCGAGCACAGGGGTATAGAAGAAATTTCCCCCCGAGGTAAAGATAGTAAACATCATATATGTCACACATATCCCTAAGAGGGGGCGCAAGCGCGCATTACGGGACGTCTATGCCATAGAGCTGGCCGTCCCAAAATTCGACGCATGGTCGGCTTGCCCGATCACCTTCGATCGAAAGGACCACCCAACCATCATCCGTCATGGAGGTTCAACAGCTCTGGTCCTCAATCCAATCATCGATGGATTCCACCTCACGCGAGTCCTCATGGACCGCGACAGCAGTCTCAACCAACTTTACCAAGACACTATCCACAAAATGGGCATTGATCCATCAAGCATCAAGCCCACTAAAACTACCTCTAAAGGAGTAATACCTGGTGTAGAGGCCCGCTGCATGGGCTCAATCACATTGGAGGTTGTTTTCGGTTCGTCGGACAACTTCCGAAGCGAAGACTTGATCTTCGACATCATCCCTTTCTGAAGTGGCTACCACGCACTGCTCGGACGAACCGTGTTCGCTTGCTTCAACGCGGTCCCGCACTATACGTAATCCTTACCTAAAGCTCAAGGGTCCACGTGGCGTCATTACAATCAACGGAAACATGGAACACTCCCTCCGTACTGAGGAGCATACCGCGGCCATCGCGACCGAAGTACAAAGTGGCTCTCTCAAGCCGCACCTCATCGGCTATTAAGCTGCCGGGCTCTATTACACAAGGCCGAGCAATTCTGCATGCTAATAGCTTGGCAATTCCAGAGATGGATTAGCAGTTTCTCTTCCGTTGATCACCATGTACATTCGCAAAATCCATACCGCACGTGCATAATTATGCACTCAAAATACCTTGGGCATCAGCGGAGGCACAATACGGGCAGACCTGTAGTATGGTTCGACCCTATACGGCCTTCCCCTTCCTTTAATTATTTTTTCTCTTTTACCACAGGTGAATCAAAACCTACTCATCCTACGGACTCACAGGGACTCTCTCCCAGCCCGGTTTCGTACAAATAGTCGAAGACCATTCCTCTCAAGGAACCTTTCTTACTCAGGCGAAAGCGACGCAGACGTGTGGCAGGAAGGTGCAAAGGATTTTGTAGACCACAACTTCACTCAAGAACCTCTATAGAGCTTTCACCCTAGCCTTAGACCCCCGACATGTAAAATGTCCTTGGTGATTATGGTACCCTCTGTAAGATTACGTTTTGACATATCAATCAGATTCCAGTGAACCAAATTCTTTTTCGGTATCGTCTTTACTTATAGACTTTATTCCGTCTCTTTAGTTGTCTCATGCACACACCTCGGCACAAATTGCCACGGGCTCTATATGGCAACACATGTCTTGCCTAACAAAAGTCCGAATAGCTTTATAGCACAATTCGGCGTCCCGGGCTCGGCATTATATGCATCGGCTTCGAATCATGTCTTTGGTCAATAGCTGGGTTGCCCGACTCCTGTGTTTGCTACCTTACGTTCCGTCTGATCGGCTAGGGTAGTGAAGGGAGAACTACTGCGATTGTGTTTCTGGTTCGTCTAGTTAAGCACCTCAGTAGAGAAAGCCAAAAACTGACTGTCATGATGCGGTGAGAGCTGGTCAGATACTCAGCGACTTATTAAAATCTTTAGCGATTTGTCTGTATTAGACGAAGGACTGTTTGCCGGTCACATATGTAGCTCATCCACATTGGGTCGCGTACATACTAGGGGCTATCTCGTAGACCCATCGTCAAACTCCTATGGCTAAGTGAGAGCGATAAAGCCCTATAGTCCGATTGCCTGGTTCACCGCACTGACACCTCCTTTACGGACCGAGACGTTGGATCATGTGTGAACATGTGCTATTCTGAAAACCCGTAGTATCTACGTGGGGCCTAAAGCCAACGACTGGAAAAATCTCAGGAATACAAAAATGACCGCACAGGAGGATAAAACTTTCGGATGCAAATATATCACAAAGCTTTAATGCATAATAAAAACATCCAGGCGGTTCAGGTACATCCATTCGAACATAATGTCCTTTGAGCATTGCCCCTCTATCAAGCGGGCACCCTCTAGGACGACGTCTAAGTAGCGCTCCGGCGTACGGTGGTCCTTGCCTCCGGGAGGGCCCTTAACGACAACATTAGCGGCCTTCATCTTCGCCCAGTACATCTTGACGTAGGGGAAGGCCATTCGCGCACCTTCTATGCACATCGACCGCTTGACGGCATCAATTCGTGGCACAACATCGACAAGTCGCCGTACCAAGCCAAAATTGCTGCCTGGAAGGGGTTCGGTTGGCCACAGCAGAACTATAACATCCTTCATGGCCGCTCCGGATATCTTATGGAGCTCGGCCCATTGTGCCATTTGGTCGTTCAGCAGCGCCGGGCGCTCCTGCGTCGCGAACTGTGCCGAGAATAGCTTCTCCGTCGCATATCCCTCCTGAGTTTGGAAGAATTGCGCAGCATCGACGACACTCTTCGGAAGATCAGTGAAGGCGTTTGGAGAACTCCATAGTCGATTAAGCAAGGCATATCTCTGATCGCCAAAATTAGTCTGTAAAAGAAAGGGCTTACCAGCTGCTATTTGTCTGGCCTGCCGGATCTCCTCATGAGCCGCTCTCCATTCGGATCGCGCGTTTCTTGCCTCTTGAAGGGCCTTGTCGAGTTTGGTTGCCTTCGCTTTATTCTCCTTCTCGAGGGACTCGCACTTGCGGGCGGCGCCCTTGAGCTCTTGCTCTACGACGGATATCTGATCCTCGCATTGGCTCCGGGTGGCTTGTTCGTCCTTCAACTCCGCAGCCGCTTTATCAGCGGCCGCATTGCTAACTCTAGCCTGTTCTTTGGCCCGGGAAAGTTCACCCCTGAGGGTCTCAACCTTGGCAACGCCATCTGAAGTTACGCAAATAATAGTGTTTGATTTTCAATCTAGTGTTCGCACATTCATATAGGCATAAAAGGAGTATTCAAAGAATACCTTGCGTCTCATCGAGCCGCTTGTTAATAAGGACAATGTCCTCATTGGCCAGCTTCAGTTTCTGCTTTAGTTCGGAAACCTCCGCGGCCTGGGCGATTGCCGCTAATAGTGAAGCCTGTTTTTCAAATTAGAAAAGCATGTTACTTCCCTAAGATATCTATAGATTCTCTGTTCGCCCTTTTTCATGGACCACCAGAGTATCAGGGGCTACTATCTATATACAGGCGTACTTGTTCATATGCAAGGCGGCTAAATACATTACATCGCATACCTCGAAGCCTGCTAGTAGGCTCGTGAAGGCTTCATTCAACCCACTTTTTGCAGACGAAATCTCCTAAAACACCGTACCCATCAAGGTACGGTGCTCCTCCATGACGTACGCACTCTGCAGTATGTCCATCAGGGTATTCGGCGCCTCCGGGTTCATGGAGGTCACCGTAGTATTAGGCGCTCCCCCTCCCTTGAAGGGGGACGCTCACCTGACTCCGGATCTGTCTCCAGAGCGGTATTTGGCTGGGGTCCGAACAATCCAGGGCCCCCATCGTTGGTCTTCACGAGGGCCGCACCTCCTATGCCCCAAACAACCGAGGCATTCCCCTCCGATGCCGTGTTGAGGGTCCCTTTTACCTCCCAGCAATCTAGAGAAGTCCTCCGGGATGACACATCAATGTCGTCCGCCCTTGGGGGAGGGGAAGTTTGTGGTGGCATCTCGCTCTCCATCAACTCCGGCGGTAGATCCCCGATGACGATGATACTTGAGGGAGATCGCGGGCCGGGCTGCAGCATGTAATTTAATATTATTCCCGCAAGTTCGAAAGGAACTAGATGTGTATAGAGCATCCTTAGTTACTTACGATTCGGCAAGGGGCTTGACCCTGGGGCGGTGCTCTAGGACGGCTTCGGCCTCTGAATCCGAGCCATCCGACAGGGTTATCTTTCCCTTCTTCGGTGCCTCCACCTCCAGGTCTTCAGAGGCCGCCTTCTTCCTTCTCTGGGGAGGAGGGTTCTTACCTTCTTCCTCCTCTTCATCTTCGTCTTCGGAGGAGGGAGACTCGGGGGTTTTGGAATATCTAACAATCGAAGAGGCGGTGCAGGAGGTCACAAGGTGGGCACAACCCACCGAGTAATTCCTAACACTTTCCATGCTAGATATATCATAGGCGGTTCCCAAAGAGAAAATATAGTTTATTCCTTTTTCCACCATACTTTCACATTCCACGGCTAACTGAATCCACGGGTGCCGTCCATACCCGCACTTTCCAAGGAATTTATTATTTGACAAAATAAAGTAAATTCATTTTTCATTTTGGGACTAGGCATCGCTAATACCTTTGTCATACTCAAGTGAATAAACACTCATCTTGAGAATAACACATCTAGCATGGAAAATACTAGCCACCCCCTGCCACTTCATGAGCGGTACGAGCACACAAAAAGGAAATTTATTTTGAAAATTAGAGATGGCACGTACAAATTTTCTTAGAACGGCATGGAAATGCCGCATATAGGTAGGTATAGTGGACTCATGTGGCAAAACTGGTTTAAGGGTTTTGGATGCACAAGTACTGATCATACTTAGTTCAAATGAGGACTAGCAAAATGATTGAGAAGCAACCAACAAAGAAAAGAAAATTCACATAAACGAGCGTTAAGCATAACTAACACCGAATAATGTACCACAAGTAGGATATAATTTCATTGCATAACTATTGACTTTCATGCTTACATGGGGAATCACAAACCTTAACACCAATATTCTTACTAAAGCATAGTTACTCGCCAACATGACTCACATATCACTATCATCATATCTCAAAACTATTACAAAGAATCATGTTTTTCTTGTCCAATGGTCTTCATGGAAGTTCTTATTATATCCCTCTTGAATATCCATCACTTTGGGACTAGTTTCGTAAGTTGCAATTACTTTCGACAAGCTCAAACAAATTTAAGTGAAGAACATGAGCATAAAGTTTTCTTCTCTCAAAATAATTTAAGTGAAGCATGAGAGAATTTCTTCAAAAATATTAAAGCACACCATGCTAAAAAAGATATAAGTGAAGCACTAGAGAAAATGACAAACTACTCCAATAAGATATAAGTGAAGATCAAGCGAGTAGTTGAGTAAATGGGTAGAGAATTCAGGACTCTCTCTTATTTAATAAGTTTCAAATTTAAGTATTTTATTAAAACATCAAGAAAAACAAAATAAAATGATGTTCCAAGAATAGCACAACTCATGTGAAGAAGCAAAAACTTAGGCTCAACCGATACTAAGTGATAATTGCTGATGAAGAAAAGTGTGATGCCTACCGGGGCATCCCCAAGCTTAGATGTTTGAGACTTCTTGAAATATTATCTTGAGATGCCTTGCATCTGCAATCTTGAGTTTTTGTGTCTCCTTAATTCCTTTTATATCACGGTTTCCCTAAATCTTAAAAACTTCATCTACACAAAACTCAACAAGAACTCGTGAGATACGTTTGTATAAATGAATGCAAAACCTTATCATTCTCTACTGTAGCAAATCACTACAATTAGTATTTAACATTGCATACTAAATGCCTCTGCATATTTAATACTCCTATCCACAAATAGAATCATTAAGCAAGCAAACATATGCAAACAATGCAACCATAACAGCAATCTGTCAAAACAGTACAGTTTGTAAAGAATGCAAGAAAAATCATACTTCTGTAACTCCAAAAATTCTAAAAATTTACCAGACTATTGAAAATTTATCAGAGCTTATTGTGCAAAAAGTTTCAACATCTTATCACATTCTGACTTTTCTCGGGAATTTTTGCAACATCGATATACTTTCTCATTTGAAGCAGCAACACATAGACTTGCAAAATAAGCCTGGTAAAGGCTATCATGGGCATTTTTATTGAAAATAAAGATGCAAAATATTATTATAAATAACAGCAAGAAAATACAAACAAAATAAAATGACACTCCAAGGAAAACACATATCATGTGACAAATAAAAATGTAGCTCCAAGTGAGGTTACCAATAATGTTGGAGACGAAAGAGGGGATGCCTTCCGGGGCATCCTCAAGCTTAGTTGCTTTGATCTTCCTTGAATATTACCTTGGGGTGCCTTTGGAATCCCCAATCTTAGGGTCTTTTCACTCCTTATTCTCCTCATATTGATATCTCACCCAAAACTTGAAAACTTCAATCACACAAAACTTAACGGAACTTTGTGAGATAGGTTAGTATGATCAAGACAAATTCACTTTGGTACAGTCAAAGACAAGACTGATAATTGTTCTCGCACAATGCCTACTATAGCATCATTTCCACAATTTCTATTGAGCAATATAAGCCACAGAAACTACATAACAAGCAAACTATGCATAGAAAACAGAATATGTCAAAAACAGAACATTCTGTAGTAATCAGTACTCCAACCATACTTCTGCTACTCCAAAAATTCTAAAAAATTAGGACAACGTAGGGAATT
Source organism: Aegilops umbellulata (assembly GCA_032464435.1). Taxonomy (NCBI): domain Eukaryota; kingdom Viridiplantae; phylum Streptophyta; class Magnoliopsida; order Poales; family Poaceae; genus Aegilops; species Aegilops umbellulata. The sequence goes on from CP136059.1 coordinate 7,641,905, forward strand.
TGTATAGCTATCACCTGTAAAATATTCAGATCAAAAGCATGTTCCAGTGAATTTTTAAAATTCCTAGACTGAGTGCAAAAGTTTCTGTTTTTGGACAGAATCAAGTCAACTACCATCCACACTATCCCAAAGGCTTTACTTGGCACTTTATTAAAACAAAAGCTATAAAACATGATTACGACAACAGCTTAATAATGTGAGCACATAAAAACAGTAGCTAAATGTGTTGGGTTGTCTCCCAACAAGCGCTTTTCTTTAATGCCTTTTAGCTAGGCATGATGATTGCAATGATACTCGCATAAAACATAAGAATTGAAACACAAAGAGAGCATCATGAAGCATATGACTAGCACATTTAAGTTTAACCCACTTCCTATGCATAGGGATTTTGTGAGCAAACAACTTATGGGAACAAGAATCAACTAGCATAGGAAGGCAAAACAAACATAACTTCAAAACTTTCAACACATAGAGAGCAAACTTGATATTATTGCAATTCCTACAACATAAGTTCCTCCCTCATATTAATTTTCAATGGCATCATGAAGAAATTCAACAATATAACCATCACATAAAGCATTATTTTCATGACACAAAATATAGAAAACTTATTACTCTCCAGACAAGAAAATTTCTCTCATCAGTAGTAGTGGGAGCAAACTCAACAAAATAACTATCAAGGGATTGAAAATTAAGATCATGATGACAAGTTTCATGGTTATCATTATTCAAAATAGCATACATGTCATCACCATAATCATCATAGATAGCAACTTTTTTATCATAGTCAATTGAAGCCTCATAAAAAATGGTGGATTCATCACTAAATAAAGTCATGACCTCTCCAAATCCACTTCCATCATTATAATCATCATAAATAGGAGGCATGCAATCATTATAACAAATTTGCACATCAAATCCTGGGGGACTAAAAATATCATCTTCATCAAACATAGCATCCCAAAGCTTATGGCTTTGCATATCATTAGCATCATGGATATTCAACGAATTCATACTAACAACATTGCAATCATGCTCATCATTTATACCAAACATTCTATTGAATTCTTCTTCTATCAATTGAGCACAATTTTCCTTTCCATCATTTTCACGAAATACATTATAAAGATGAATAATATGAGAAAACCTCAATTCCATTTTTTTGTAGTTTTATTTTATAAACCAAACTAGTGATAAAACAAGAAACAAAAAGATTCAACTTCAAAATCTAAAGATATACCTTCAAGCACTCACCTCCTCGGCAATGACGCCAGAAAAGAGCTTGATGTCTACTAGGCAACTTTATTCTATTAGACACGTGTTGGGCCTCCAAGCGCAGAGTTTTGTAGGACAGTAGCAATTTCCCCTCAAGTGGATGACCTAAGGTTTATCAATCCGTGGGAGGTGTAGGATGAAGATAGTCTCTCTCAAACAACCATGCAACCAAATAATAAAAAGTCTTGTGTCCCCAACACATGAAATACAATGGTAATTTGTATAGGTGCTCTAGTTAGGCGAAGAGATGGTGATATAAGTGTAATATGGATAGTAGATATTGTGTTTTGTAATAAGAACAATAAAAAACAGCAAGGTAGCATGTCGGTGTCAAAACCGGCGGATCTCGGGTAGGGGGTCCCGACCTGTGCATCTAAGGTGGATGGTAACAGGAGGCAGGGGACACGATGTTTACCCAGGTTCGGGCCCTCGCGATGGAGGTAATACCCTACTTCCTGTTTGATTGATCTTGCTGATATGAGTATTACAAGAGTTGATCTACCACGAGATCGTAGAGGCTAAACCCTAGAAGCTAGCCTATGGTATGATTGTTGTTGTCCAACGGACTAAACCGTCCGGCTTATATAGACACGGGGGGGGGGGGCTAGGGTTACACAGAGTCGGTTACAAGGAAGGAGATCTACATATCTGTATTGCCAAGCTTGCCTTCCATGCCAAGGAGAGTCCCATTCGGACACAAGATGAAGTCTTCAATCTTGTATCTTCCTAGTCCAACAGTCCGGCTAAAGGATATAGTCCGGATGTCAGGACACCCCCTAATCCAGGACTCCCTCAGTAGCCCCCGAACCAGGCTTCAATGACGATGAGTCTGGCGCGCAAATTGTTTCCGGCATTGCAAGGCGGGTTCTTCTCCAAATCCTGAATACCTGTTGAATAGTGTCCGGCTCCTCATCAATATTGCGCTTCTTGGCTTCCACGTCCAATAATGGCGATCTTCCACGTGTCGAGCGAATGCGAGAAGCCTGGGCATTTTTACATTTGCCACCCTAGTTGTGTGAATAAACTGTCTATTAAAGAGACAGGGATTCTCATATCCAAATCACATCATCTTCCCCCAGCAAGCATTCATCGGAGTGCGCTCGAAAAAATCCATTCCAACATGGCCAGCCATCGCAGCTCCTCCTCTCGCTCCCATAGCCCTAAGCCCAGAGATTGGAAGAAGTGTTCGGTCCCGCATAGTCAATTAGTAGAGCTACAGACCCAGGGATTTCTTCCTCCAGCGTACATGGTCCCCGTTCGAGCCGGGCTCGCCACCTATAATGACGGGGAGCAAGCTGAGAGCCTTCCCAACCCCTCCAAGGGGGAGCGGGTATGCCTTGTCCCTTATTTACTAAGGGGACTTGGATTTCCAATACATCCATTCCTCCGAGGACTTACGGCCTCCAGTTGCATAACTTCACCCATGCTTCTATTTTACACATCGCTGGTTATGTAGCCCCTTGTGAGCTGTTTCTGGGCTACGAAGCTCATTTCAAGCTGTGGAAGAAGCTATTTTGCCTTGTGCCCCGTACATAGAGGGGGTCAATATATCAAGTGGGTGGAGCCGAAATATGGCGCATCGCCGGGACCAGATACCTGTCTCGTACCCCCAAGAAGGCGTCAGAAGACTGGCCTTCGGAGTGGTTTTATATGGAGGACGTCCCCCTTCTGGATCCTATTTGGATTGGTCTTACCGAGTTCGACACTGCCCCTTTGAAGAAACGCCGGAGCTGGCGCCCACGGAGCCCTCGGGAGGAAGATAGTGGAGACGTCTGAGGGAGTCCTGGATTAGGGGGTGTCCGGATAGACGGACTATACCTTCAGCCGGACTCCTGGACTATGAAGATACAAGATTGAAGACTTCGTCCCGTGTCCGGAAGGGACTTTCCTTGTCGTGGAAGGCAAGCTTGGCGATACGGATATGTAGATCTCCTACCATTGTAACCGACTCTATGTAACCCTAACCCTCTCCGGTGTCTATATAAACCGGAGGGTTTTATTTCGTAGGACAGAACAACAATCGTACCATAGGCTAGCTTCTAGGGTTTAGCCTCCTTGATCTCGTGGTAGATCTACTCTTGTACTACCCATATCATCAATATTAATCAAGCACGACGTAGGGTTTTACCTCCATTAAGAGGGCCCAAACCTGGGTAAAACATCGTGTCCCTTGTCTTTTGTTACCATCCGCCTAGACGCATAGTTCGGGACCCCCTACCCGAGATCCGCCGGTTTTGACACCGACATTGGTGCTTTCATTGAGAGTTCCTCTGTGTCGTCACTTTTAGGCCCGATGGTTCCTCCGATAATCAATAGCGACGCAGTCCAGGGTGAGACCTTTCTCCCCGGACAGATCGTCGTCTTCGGCGGCTTCGCACTGCGGGCCAATTCGCTTGGCCATCTGGAGCAGATCCAAAGCTATGCCCCTGGCCATCAGGTCAGATTCAGAAGCTTAAACTACACGGCTGACATCTGCGGGGACTTGATCTTCGACGGATTCGAGCCACTGCCAAGCACGCCGCACTGTCACGTTGGGCATGATCTAGCTCTGCCGCCGAACAGTGCCCTGGAGGCCGCACCTGTGTCCGCTCCGACCCTTAACTCGGGGCCGACCACACCAATCGTGGGCGGGTGGTTAGACGCCGCCTCGGGGGCTGCAATCTCTACGGCGATCAAGCCGAACACCATCCCTGTCCTCCGCGAGGCTCGTGACTCCAAGGAGCCGGACTCCTCTCCGGACTCCAAGCTCTCCGCGCCCCTGCAAATCGAATCCGATTGGGCGCCGATCATGGAGTTCACCGTCGCGGACATCTTTCAGCACTCGCCCTTCGGCGATATTCTGAAATCACTAAAGTCTCTCTCTCTATCAGGAGAGCCCTGGCCGGACTACGGTCAGCAAGGTTGGGATACGAACGACGAAGCAATTCGAAGCCCACCCACCACCCACTTGGTAGCCACTGTTGATAATCGAAACGACGTGCTCAATACTAGACAGCCACCTCATCTCATGATGTGTACATGGTGGACACACCCAAAGGAAGCGACGACGAGGAACACAGGGATGCAACGAGGTATCGTTCTCTCGAAAAGCAATCAAAGCAGCGACGTAAACACCGCTCTAAGCCCCGCCTTGACAGAGACAGCAGCCATACAAACCCAGCCATAGAGCAGGACGAGCCGGCGGACGACAAACAGGGCAACTCGAATAAACAAACCGAACAACCTATCCCCGGCGAGAAGAGCATTCCGGACGTCCTTACGCCGGACAAGCTAATGGAGCAGAAGAACCTCCACCGAAGGCTCGTTGCCACCGCGCGTAGCCTAAAAAAGCAGAAGCGGAAGCTCAAAACTGCGGAAGATGCACTCAGAATCAGATGGAGCAAAGTACTCAACACCGCACACAAATACGGCGGCAGTCGCCACACCGAAAGCTATCCGAAGCGAATGTTACTGCCGGAATTTGGCGAGGAGGCCCTAGAGCCCCCGCAATCAAAAAATAAGAAAGCCACCCGGTCGGATAGACGACCCCATGGCCAGCATAAGGCGGCAAGCGGCACCGCATACAAGCCGGCACGCGACCCACTCAAGGGTTCGCATCAAAAATATGGCCCAGCTAGATCTATCTATGGGCCAAGAAAGCAAGCTCTCATAAGCAGCGCAACACAACCAATATCCGAACATCACGGCACACCCAAATACAGGGGTGCCGCACACCCCCTATGTTTCACCGATGAGGTTCTGGACCATGAATTTCCAGCGGTTTCAAGCCCGTAAACATAGAGGCGTATGGCGGAACAACAGACCCTGGAGTCTGGATTGAGGATTACATCCTCCACATACACATGACAAGAGGAGATGACCTCCACGCCATAAAATACTTACCCCTCAAGCTCAAAGGGCCAGCTCGGCATTGGCTCAAAAGCCTTCCCGAAAACACCATTGGAAGTTGGGGAGAGCTCGAAGACGCTTTACGGGCAAATTTTCAAGGGACTTATGTCCGCCTCCGGATGCAGACGATCTAAGTCACATAACTCAACAGCCCGGAGAGTCAGCCCAGAAATTCTGGAACAGATTCCTTACTAAAAAGAATCAGATAGTCGACTATCCGGACGCCGAAGCCCTAGCAGCTTTTAGGCATAACGTTCGAGACGAATGGCTCGCCAGACACCTCGGCCAAGAAAAGCCAAGAATAATGGCCGCATTAACAAGCATCATGACCCGCTTTTGCGTAGGAGAGGACAGCTGGTTGGCAAGATGTAGCACCAGCGACCCAAGTACATCCGAAACTAGGGATGGAAACGGAAAACCACGACGCAACAAGGACCAGCGCCGGACTAAGGAAAGAAGTCCGAAGAGCACGACAGTCAATGCCGGATTCAAGAGCTCTCGGCAAAATCAGAAAAAGCCGCCCCTCAAGGATAGCATGGACGAGCTATCCAACTTCAACAAAATCTTGGACAAGATATGTCAAATACACAGTACTCCTGGGAAGCCTGCAAACCATACCCATAGAGATTGTTGGGTTTTCAAGCAATCCGGCAAACTCAACGCCGAACACAAGGGGCTCGACACACCAAGTGACGATGACGAACCCCAAAAGCAGAGCACCAGGGAACAAAAGAATTTTCCACAAGAAGTCATAACAGTAAACTTACTTCACATAACAAAACAAGCGGCGCCCATAGAGGTACGCACCACACGGCCTATCCCAAAGGAGTCTCGCCACTGGTTGTTAAAATCGATCACCTTCGATCATCTGGATTACTCTGGAAGTATCTGGAACGCAGGCTGGACTGCCTTGGTATTAGATCCAATAATCGGCGGACTCCACTTTACAAATGTCCTGATGGATGGCGGCAGTGGTCCAAACCAGATATATCAGGACACAATCCGCCACATGGGGATAGACCCAGCAAAAATTTGCCATAGCGAAACCTCCTTTAAAGGGGTAACACCAGGCCCGGACACCCATTGCACGGGTTCTCTCCGGCTAGAAGTTAAATTCGGCTCCCCCGACAACTTCCGTCGCAAAAGGCTAACCTTCCATATCGCCCCATTCTCAAGCAGCTATCAAGCACTAATGGGACGCGAAGCTTTCGCCCGCTTTAATGCAATTCCGCACTATGCATATCTTACGCTTAAGATGCCCGGTCCACGCGGCATCATCTCATTAAAGGGAAAGCATTGAGTACGCCTCCCGCACGGGAGATTGTGCGGCTGCTTTAACAACCCCACAATAAAATGGCTTCACCAGCTAAAACATCTAAACAGGTCATTAAGACCACGGACACAGCTAGACGAGTCCGGCATAAAAATACAATGGATAAAGGCTCAATAGCCATACACCCCTGCACTAGGGGCTCCGCGCATATAAAGAAAGAGATAATCAAGCTCAATTTTACCCATTTCAATTTATACTTTGTTTATTTAGTATAACTTCTGTTCGGCACAACCTTTCTTCAACTAAGTTCCTCTCTTTTACAGATGAACACCGTGCTGCGCCCGTCCAGGATACGGCACAACGGAGACACAGGCGCAGACATGCAGCAGGGACCCGTTCCAAGGATTCTTTTCAGACTAAGACAAGGCGTAAACCTTTTTTAATGTCTCTTGTTGATACACATCCCCTGGTTTTTTGGTATAACCAAGGAGGAGGCTGACATCTTGGCATGTGGCCACGTCAGAGTTTTGCGCGTACCTGGACACCAGGGGCTTACAACTAAGGGCGTTGTCCCGCCCGCCTTTATAAAGACCAAATACCTTAGGGAGTGTTCGGCGTCGCGAGTTTGGCCTTATATGCATCAGCTCTGAATCATGTCTTTGGTAAAATGTTGGGTTGCCCGGCTCCTGTGTTTTGCTGCCTTACGTTCCGCTCAATCGGCTAAGGCGGCACCAGGAGAACTACTACGATTGTGCCCCGGTTCGGCCAGGCGAGCACCTCAGTAGAGAAAGCCGAAAACTGACTGTCATGATATAGCGAGAGACTGGTCAACCACTCGATGACTCACCGAAATCTTTAGGATTCCTCCGCATTAACGAAGGGCCATTTCCCGGCGAGGCACATACGCGTCCCGAGTTCGGGCGAGCGCAGGCGCCACCAGGGGCTATATAAGTAGCCTCACTGTCAAACTCCTATAGCTAAGTGAAAGTGTTAAAGCATTATAGTCTGATTGCCTAGTTCGCTGCGCTATCACCTCCTTTGTAGGACCAAGACGTTGGATTAAGTGTGAAAACGCGCCTTCTGCGAACAGCCCCGCAATATTTGCGTGGGGGCTGAAGCCGACGACTGCCATCTTTTAGATTACATATACATATATTCTAAACGGCCGCACATGAGGTGTTACAATACTTGTAGGCGCAAGTATAAAAAGCTTCTACCATTTATCAAAAATTATTTTACAATAACATATGCTATTTAAACATAACATCCTTCGAGCACTGCGTCTCTATCACACGAGCGCCTTGAAGAACTTCCTGAAAATAGTGCTTGGCAGGTACTTGGCTTTCATCTGAATCTCGGGATGCAACAACGGTGGTCTCCATTTCCGCCCAGTATGTTTTGACACGGGCAAGAGCCATCCGTGCACCCTCTATACATGCTGACCTCTTCATCGCATTAATATGCGGCACCGCACCAAGGAACTGCTGCACCAAGTTGAAATAACTTTTCGGCTCCGGCCTCTCCGGCCACAGGTGGCTTATGACACACTTCATTGCGAGTCCGGAAAACCTATTCAGCTCAGCCCATTCGGCCAGGCGATCGTCTACGGACAGCGGCCGCTCCGGATTATGGAACTGCGACCAGAAGAGCTTCTCCACTTCGCGATCTTCTTGATCTCGAAAGTGTTCGGTCGCATCCGCAGCACTCACTGCCAAATCCAGATAGGTGTCCGCCGCACTCCACATTTGGTCCAGCGGAGCATATTTAGGATCACAGAACCTCCTCCGCAGCATAAAGGGCTTCCCAGCCGCGATTTCTCCGGCCTGACGCGGCTCCCCCTTCATAGCTCTCATCACAGAGCGAGCATCCTTGGCATCGGCAACGGCCTTCTCCAGGTCCGTCTATTATGCCCGGTCTTCCTTTTCAAGAAGCTTGCAACAGTCAGCATCGCTCTTCAGCTTCACGGCCATCTCAGCCATTTCCTTCTTGCTTCGGCAGTGAGCAGCCTGTTTGGCTTTCAGCTCTTCCATTGCCTTTCCGGCAGCCGCATCACTTTTTCTGGCTTGCTCCTTGGCTCGGGCAAGTTCCGCCCGACGATTCTCCATGGCAGCAGCACCAGTGCATTACGCACACACATTGTAAGATACCGGCATAAAGCTCCTCTTACTAGGTGCCAACGGAGGAACTACATACCTTGTGCCTCGTCAAGACGCCTGTTAACAAGCGTGATGTCGGCATCTGCCAAGTCAAGTTGCCGCTTTAGCTCGACAAATTCATCAGTCCGGCTGGCCGCCGGACACTTCGCCACCTACACATGAAGGCGGCATTTTAGACCTGGGGTTATGATCCTCTGTGTGCTGTCACTTTTGACAACGCACAGAGTCTCAGGGGCTACTATCTACACAGGGCACATCTTGTTCATGCGCAACTGTATACCTCAAAACCTGTCAGTAAAATCCTGACGGCCTCATGCAATCCGCTCTCCGCGGACGAAATCCTCTCAACCACCGTACCCATCAAAGCACGGTGCTCCTCTGAGATAGATGCTCGCCCTAGCAGATCTTTCAGCTCCTCCGATCGCGCACCGAATGGTGCCGGACTCGTTCGATGGCCCTCTTAGAAGGCCGGATGCGGAGGGCTTTGGGGGCCCAAATGACTACCGTCCGGCCCTGCCGGATTCGGAGAAACCCTCCGCGACGATACCTCAGGGTCGCCCGCCTCGCTAGGCGGTACGGCAGGGGAAGGCGTTCCGCTCTCCATCATCTTCGGAAGAAGGTCCCCCGAAGACGAGCCCTGCCGAGAAGGGCTGAGGTCCGAGCTACAAGGTAAAATTTTGGTTACTATTCTCAGATATAAAGCAAGGATTTCTTGTATCTCTTAAAAAGAAAACCTCTCCCTACTTACGGCTTGGTGGAGGTCCGATCCCCTTGAGGGAATAATTCGGCCGAGGCATCCCGCGGCGCAGGACCCTCTGACGAGGATTTCTTCCCCGCTTTGAGGCCATGGTCTCCGGGTCTTGAGAGGCGGTCCTCTTCTTCCCCTGAGGAGGAGAATCTTCGATTCCTCCCTTCCGAACAGCCTCCTTCAAGGAGGCCGTTGTTTCCTTGTCCCCTCCCTTGCTTTCCTCCAAAGGCACAATCTTCAACATCCTGACCAGCACGGGATCCGGCGTGGTCTTGGGGAGGGGAGTCGGACACCTGATAAGCTTTGCTTTCGCTATCCACTCCTGGTTAAAGGACAACTCTTTTAGGGGCAAGTTTATGACAAATATACTGATAGCGAGTCCGGGCACAAGGCTACTTACTTGAGTATCCGGGCGATTGCAGCTCAGACCTGTGTCCTCGGTCAAGTCCAGACACGTCGCTTGTTATCCAAAGAAAAATTCATACATCTCCGCGGGCGTTGCGCCCATGAAATGCTGGAGAGCTTGCGGTCCCTCCGGATTAAACTCCCACAGGCGAAGGGGGTGACGTTTGCCAGGCAGGGTTCGGCGAATCAGCATGACCTGTGTCACTTTGACCAGGTTGAGGTCTCTCTCTAAGAGATCCCTGATGCAGCCCTGCAACAAGGGCACGTCCTTGGATGGCCCCCAGTCTAGTCCTTTATTGACCCATGACGCTAGCTGTGGTGGGGGACCCGAGCGAAAGGCAGGTGGCGCCACCCACTTGGTGCCCCTGGGAGCGGTGCTATAGAACCACTCTCGTTGCCATAAGTCGAGCTCCTCTTGAAAAGAGCCGTCGGGCCATGGAGCATTAGCATTCTTGCTTATAACGGCGCCTCCGCACTCTGCGTGTCGTCCCTCGATCATCTTCGGTTCAACTTTGAAGGTCTTGAGCCATAGTCCGAAGTGAGGAGTAGCACGGAGGAAGGCTTCACACACGATGATGAATGAGGAAATGTGGAGGATGGACTCCGGAGCTAAGTCATGAAATTCCAACCCATAATAAAACATGAGCCCCCTCACGAAGGGATCCGTCTGGAAGCCTATCCCCCGACGGAAGTGAGACATGAACACCACGCTCTCACCAGGCTTGGGAGTGGGAATGGCCTGCCCTTGAGCAGGCAACCTATGTGAGATTTCTCCGATCAAATACCTGGCCTCTCTCAGCTTTAGCACGTCCCCCTCCATAACGGAGGAGGGCATCCATCGGCCTCGAAGGTCGGAACCGGACATTGTCGAAGATCCAAAGCGCCTGAAATCTGGAGCCTTGGGTATTGGAACTCGAGGCGAAGGGTGAACTCGTTTGAGATTGAAAAGAAGGAGCAAGGCCTTGGTCTCTTTATAAGAGGTTGAATACCAAGGGCCCTCCGCGTAACCGTTTGGGACTCGCCTTTAATCGAGAAAACATGCCAACGGGCACGATTGGGTTACCCACGTCCGTATTGATGAGGATCCCGTAAATAAAGGGGACACGATCTCTGCTTTGACAAGACGTGCCAAGGAAACCGCCTCGCAAAACGCGCTGAGGTGGGGGAGTAAAAACGATTCGAATAAAGGCTTGGCCATAGTGTGATGTCATGCTACGGAATACATCAGCAGATTAGATTTGTGTAATTATTATTCTCTCTATAGCAATATGTGGAAACTTATTTTTCAGAGCCGGACACTATCCTTTGTGTTCAAAATCTTCTATGAAGTGCTTGGAGGAGGAACCCGCCTTGCAATGCCGAAGACAATCTGCGTGCCAGACTCGTCGTCATTGAATCTTGGTTCAGGGGCTACCGAGGGAGTCCTGGAATAGGGGGTGTCTGGATAGCCAGATTATACCTTCAGCCGAACTCCTGGACTATGAAGATACAAGATTGAAGACTTCGTCCCGTGTCCGGAAGGGACTTTCCTTGGCGTGGAAGGCAAGCTTGGCGATACGGATATGTACATCTCCTACCATTGTAACCGACTCTATGTAACCCTAACCCTCTTCGGTGTCTATATAAACCGGAGGGTTTTAGTCCGTAGGACAGAACAACAATCATACCATAGGCTAGCTTCTAGGGTTTAGCCTTCTTGATCTCGTGGTAGATCTACTCTTGTACTACCCATATCATCAATATTAATCAAGCAGGACGTAAGGTTTTACCTCCATTAAGAGGGCCCGAACCTGGGTAAAACATCGTGTCCCTTGTCTCCTGTTACCATCTGCCTAGACGCACAGTTCGGGACCCCCTACCCGAGATCCTGCTATTTTTCCTTGTGCCCCGTACACAGAGGGGGCCAATATATCAAGTGGGCGGAGCCGAAATATGGCGCATCGCCGGGACCAGATACCTTTCTGTTACCCCCAAGAAGGCGTCAGAAGACTGGCCTTCGGAGTGGTTTTATATGGAGGACCTCCCCCTTCCGGTTCCTATTTGGATTGGTCTTCCCGAGTTTGACATTGCCCCTTTGAAGAAACGCCAGAGCTGGCGCCCACGGAGCCCTCGGGAGGAACATAGTGGAGACGTCCTTTACCTGATGGGCCGGATAAAGGAGATAGCTCAATCAGGACTGACAACAACCGAGGTTATGTCAATATGCATTATGCGGGGGGTGTAGCCACTTCAATATCGGGGCCACCCCATGTGGCACTTCAACGGGGAAGATAACGCCACTCGCTGCGGTCGTAAAGGACTGGATTCGGCCGCTGCTCTAGCGAAAATTCTGTCCGATTTGTATAAGGGAGAGGAGGAGGAGTTCCTCCGCATCAAGCCACAGGATGGATTCTCCATGTACAACCCTCCAAGTTGGGTGAGCTGCCACTTTTTACTCCCACCCTCCTCGTATTTTTGTAATAAGTATTTACCTTGCCATTTCATAGCAGGAACTACGAAAGGCTGTAAGGGAGGTCAACATCCCGCCTCCACAACCGGAGGATCCTGACCGGGCTCTCGACCCCGGCCTAGTAGAAGATCCGGATATATTTGTGGAGTTGATCGATAGGATATTCTATCAATTAAGCTGTGATGATGCCCTGGTGGCCATTATAGCTGAATATCCTGGGCTACTCCCCGCGTCGCATGTAAGCAAAACCAGAGTCCCGAATTACGAGAAGGGTCCCCTTTTTATGCACTTCACCTATCAAACTAGTATGGTGTTTTACAGGGAAGGTCCTCGGGACGCCATGCCGAACCCGCGGTGACTCGCCAACAAGGGGCGCCGAAGCCGGGCAATCTAAAAAGGAAGGCGGTCCCGACGGAGACACCGGCACTGATGTATGATACAAAACCTCGCTCTGTGGTTATCGTATTTTAAAATATAAGAACACCCATGTTTCATAAAAGGAAAAACGCTCGCCGGACTATATCCGGAGAGGTTGCCGATCACGCCTCTACTAGTCGGGCTCTAGGGCCGGACACAGAGGCGGAAGCTAACACGAGGCACGCGTCGGGTGCTCCTCCTACAGAAGATGCGGATAAAATTTCCGCTACAAATTCCGAAGTGGAGAGCGCCATGAATCACAGGCGTCGTCGGGCCGTACTCCGTGACGCTTGTTTCTCCCAAGAGGCGTTTGATGCCATCAACTCAGGAGACGCGTACGTCCGTGCTGCTCAAAATGGTCTTGCTAGAGCCACGGACCAGTATGTAAAGGATATACGGGTAAGAAAATTTGATGATTATATATATCAGTAGCCCCTGAGACTTGAAACAGTTGGCACAACTGATTTAAGGATCATTATTTGTGCAGGTTCTTACAGAGAAGAATACCCAATTGTCTCAAGAGCTGGAAGAGTGCAGGGCCCAGCTACGGGCCACAGTTGCCGCATTGAACGAGTCCGAGAAGGCCCCATCTGGTATCACTTGTCTCAAAGAATGATAGATACCATATAGTATGCGGCATGCCTGCAAATCTAACAATAGATATTTCAGATGTCTCTGGAGTGAATCCGGATGAGCAACATGCCATACGGCAACTAAAGGCTGGCGAGCGTGTGCTTACGAAAGTTAGGCGGAAGAAAAACGATCTCCAAGACGCCAATACCCAGCTGAGTGTGGAATTGAAGGATGTTCGAGACCAGCTTGCGGACTCCGTGAAGGAGAATAAGTGGCTTCGACGTAGCATTTTCAGTAAGTGCTTGAACGAACTGTTTTAAAGAGTTCGGCGAAGAAGCCGGCTAACAGAGTTATGTCTGCAGGTATGCTGACGGGTCATCCCGCGGAGGAGATGCCCGGGTCTGTGGGTGATCTTCTACCAGAGCTCTCACAACTGCACGAACAAGTTCGGCAGGTGATGCAGGGTATTGCCCAGGCCTTGTGGCCATCCGTCTCCCTGCCAGGAGGCATTGGAGAGCTTGCAGAGAAGCTCAATGGAGCGCGGCGGCGCTTCCGATTATGGAAGATATTGGCCTGCCGTCAAGGTGCTTGGAATACCAAGGTGAAGACGCGGTATACCAAGGCGGACCCTAACCACATGGCCGAGGTCGGACCTGTGGGACCCGATGGGAAAGAGATCCCCGTCAGTTTGGTGTATAACCAAGTAGAATTAGCCGCAAAGTATTCCCAATAGGATTGTAGGCTAGACAGCCTGTTGGATGGGATAGAAGAAGAATTTAGTCAGTCTAAGTGACTGTGTAATTTAAGTGACATGTATAATGTCTCTAGCCGGATTGTAATTCATTTGTCATGGAGGACCCTTTCGCTTCGACCTCGGGACCCAATAGTTCAGAGTGTATCCGAATACCCGCTTAGTTATGTAAAAACTGGGGTATGCGTGGAAACAGGCATAGGGGTCATAAGTGCTTGAACAAACAAGTACCCAACTAGTTATGTTATATTACATGGATAGTAAGAAACATCCTCCAGGGAGAATAGTTCTGTTAAGGGTTCCTTTCCCTGGGTACGCATGCCCTAATGTGCATGTCCGGACTGCGAGAAAAGACGCAGGCAGAAAACATCTGGGGGCATGTATCAAAGTAAATACAAGTCATCTTTTGTTCACCGACCGAATATTCCCTTAAGAACGCTAGCTATCGGCTTCACCCAGTCTGAGGTACACATCCGGCTGACCTGGCAGTAACAATTGCAGAGGTGCTCCCCTTATGCCCGAGCCGAATTAACGGGAACATAGGGCATAAATACAAGAGCCAGGATACCCATCTTGGCCAAAACTTAAGTCATATCGATGCATATAATGGCGAAAAAAGGTACATGCGAAAGAATAACACATGTGCGGGGCATGAAGCCCAGGAAAATAGTTATATTAAGCTTCTGTATAAGAAGCCCCCAGGTATAATGAGCGCGGCTAGCGCGTTAATATTGTGTAGTCAAGACACAAGTTGGCCTTTTAAGGCCTTGAAAAGAAGGAAAAAGAAGAAAGAAAGAGAGAAAAGACAGATAATGTATATGCGAAAAATGGACAGGGGTAAGGAGACGAACATAGAGTCCGACACTAGGCGTAGTATCTTCGGAGTCTAGTTGCGTTTCGTGGGTTTGTCTCAAGTCGATTGTCCGATGCATCCCGCAGCCGGTACGCTCCGTCGGTCAGAACTTGGTCAATATTGAAGGGACCTTCCCATTTGAGCTTTAGCTTGTTCTTTTTCTTCTCCGGCAGGCGTAGAACTAGTTTGCCAACGTTATAAGTTTTGGCCCGTACTTCTCTGCTTTGGTATCTTCGATCCTTTTGCTGATAGAATGCGGAACGGGCTTTTGCCACATCGCGCTCCTCCTCCAGGGCGTCCAAATTGTCCTGCCGATCAAGCTCGGCCTGTTTTTCTTCGTACATGCGCACTCGAGGTGAGTCATGAACTATGTCACAGGGCAGAACCGCCTCTGCGCCGTACACCATAAAGAACGGTGTGTATCCGGTAGTGCGATTCGGCGTGGTCTGAAGCCCCCAAAAGACGTAGTCGAGCTCCTCTACTCAGTGCGTGTTGGATTCCTTTAAGGACCGCAATAATATGGGTTTTATGCCGCTCATGATAAGACCATTTTCTCGCTCAACTTGACCGTTAGTTTGCGGGTGATAGATAGAAGCATAATCGAGCTTTATGCCCATGTTGCTGCACCAAAGTTTTACCTCGTCGACAGTAAAGTTTGTGCCGTTGTCAGTGATGATGCTGTGGGGGACGCCATAACGGTGTACAACCCCAGATATGAAGTCTATCACTAGTACGGATTCGGCCGTTTTAACGGTTTTGGCTTCTATCCATTTGGCGAATTTATCCACCATGACCAGTAGGTATTTTTTCTTATGGGTTCCCCCTTTAAGGGGTCAGACCATATCAAGCCCCTAGACCGCAAAGGGCCACGTAATGGGGATAGTTTGGAGAGCGGTGGGCGGCATATGGCTTTGGTTTGCAAAAAGCTGGCAACCAACGCAGCGTTGGACCAAGTCCTGTGCATCTGCCCAGGCCGTTGGCCAATAGAAACCTGTACGGAAAGCCTTGCTTACAAGGGCCCGGGCTGCGGCGTGGTGACCGCCGAGTCCAACATGGATTTCTGGCAAAAGCTTCCGCCATTCCTCTTGGGAGATGCACCTTTGAAGGACTCCGGTAGTGCTTTTCTTATAAAGCTCTCCCTCGTGGACCTTGTAGGGTTTAGATCGCCGCACTATCCAGCATGCCTCATTTTGATCCTCGGGAAGTGCCTGCCTGTTTAGGTAGGCCAGGAATGGTTCTGTCCACGGGGTGATGATGGCCATTATTACGTGGGCTGAAGGTGTTATTTTGGTGGCAGAGCCTCCGATTGTGTTAGAGTGTTCGGTATCTGGCATTGTGGCCGGGTCCGGACTATTGTTACTGGTATCTCCTTCCCATACCACAGATGGCTTAAACAGTTTTACCAAGAAGATGTTAGGTGGGACAAGGTCGCGGTTAGCGCCGATACGGGTGTGGACATCCGCCGCCTGAGTGTTTTCCCGAGCCACATGGCAGAATTCGAGCCCCTCGAACCGAGCTGACATCTTGAGGACGGGCCGCCATTTTCAGATCCTTGGCATCAAAGTCTCCATTTATTTGGGATATTGCGAGGTTCGAGTCCCCACGCACCTTCAAGCGTCCAATGCCCATGGAAACTGCCATCCGAAGACCATGTAACAGGGCCTCGTATTCGGCTATGTAGTTGGAGTCTGTGTACAGTATCTGGAGTACGTATTGGACTGTATCTCCGGTGGGGGACGTCAGGACGACGCCGGCCCCTAGACAAGCCAGCATTTTAGAGCCGTCGAAGTGCACGATCCAATTGGAGTATGCACCGTACTCTTTAGGGAGTTCGGCTTCTGTCCATTCGGCGACAAAATCGGCCAATACTTGCGACTTAATGGCTCGCCGAGGTTTATATGTTATGTCGAATGGGAGGAGCTCAATGGCCCATTTGGCAATCCAGCCCGTGGCGTCGCGGTTGTTTATTATGTCATTGAGTGGTACTTCCAAGGACACTCTGATTGAACACTCTTGAAAGTAGTGTCTTAGCTTCCGAGATGCCATGAATACCGCATATGCTATCTTTTGATAGTGCGGGTACCGTGATTTGCATGGATTTAGGACAGTGGATACATAATATACCGGCTTTTGAAGTGGGACTTTATGTTCATCCGTTCTCGTTCGACGACGAGTATTGCACTTACGACTTGATGAGTTGCCGCTATATATAGTAGCATTGGTTCACCGATGTTTGGCGCGACCAGGATTGGGTTGGTGGCCAGTATGGCTTTTATTTCTTCCAGTCCGGCTATGGCTGCATCCATCCACTCGAAGTGTTCGGTGCGCTGAAGAAGGCGATAAAGGGGTAATGCCTTTTCTCCTAATTGGGAGATAAAGCGGCTTAAGGCCGCCACACATCCAGTTAATTTCTGGATTTGCTTGAGGTCAGTTGGGATGGCCAATTGTGATAGAGCTCGAATTTTAGCCAGATTTGCTTCAATTCCTCTACTGGAGATGATGAAGCCTAGGAGCTTTCTGGCGGGTACGCCGAAAACACATTTTTCCGGATTGAGCTTGATGTTGTATGTTCGGAGATTGTCGAACGTGAGCCTCAAGTCGTCTATTAAAGAGTCGACGTGTCTGGTTTTAACGGCCACATCATCTACGTATGCCTCCACTGTTTTGCTGATCTGCTTTTCCAGACATGTCTGAATCATGCGTTGATACATTGCGCCGGCGTTTTTTTAGCCTGAAGGGCATTGTGTTGAAACAGAAAGGGCCATATGGCGTGATAAATGACGCTGCAGCTTGTTCGGACTCCACCATCTTAATTTGGTGGTAGACGGAGTATGCGTCGAGGAAGCACAATGAATCGTGTCATGCGGTAGCATCGATAATTTGATCGATGCGAGGGAGGGGGAAGGGATCGTTTGGGCAAGCCTTGTTGAGGTCCTTGAAATCGACACATAGGCGCCAGGATTTGTCCTTTTTTGGTACCATCACCAGGTTTGCTAGCTAGTCCGGATGTTTTATCTCTCTAATGAATCCGACCTCCAATAACTTGGCTAGTTCCTCTCCCATGGCTTGTCTCTTAGGTTCAGACAAACGCCGAAGAGTCTGCTTGACCGGCTTGAATCCCTTTAGAATTTTAAGGCTATGCTCGGCCAACCTACGTGGGATTCCTGGCATGTCTGAGGGATGCTAGGAAAATATGTCCCAATTCTCGCACAGGAACTCCCGTAGTGCGGCGTCTACAGCGGGGTTTAACTATGCCCCGATGGAGGCTGTTTTTGTAGGGTCCATTGGGTGGACTTGGAATTGACTATTTCATCCGCTGGTTTAAAAGAAGTGGATTTGGGTCTTTTGTCGAGTTTCACATCGTCCATGTCCATCGTGGAGCGTAGCGTAGTTAATTCCTCTACCACGAGGGCTTCGGATAATGCCTCGAGGGCCTGTGCGGCTGTTTTGTTTTCGGCATGGAGCGCTATGTCCGGATCACTAGCTAGAGTGATGATTCCATTGGGCCCGGGCATTTTGAGCTTCATGTACCAGTAATGGGGTATGGCTTGGAAGATCGTGAATGCCTCCCGCCCTAAAAGGGTGTGGTATCCGCTACTGAATGGGGCCACTTGGAATGTATTTTCTTCGGACCTATAATTCTATGGAGTTATAATGCTTGAAAATGAGGCCTACGGTCCGTACTTTCGCTCCTGCAATATCTCAATAATGCTAATCTAATTGGATCATATAACCATCCCTAAAAGTGCGATGAAGAATCACTCCAAAGTTCCTATCTAGCGGAGAACATAAGAAGAAATTGTTTGTAGCTATTCTTTCCGATCAATCTGTCCAATAGTTCATACTAAAATAACACTAAGTTATTCTTTCCGATCGATCTATCAAGAGTTCGTACTAAATTAACACTAAGTTACTCTTTCCGATCAATCTATCAAGAGTTTGTACTAAAATAACACCAAAGCAAATTCAGATTCGTAATACTCAATCCGACACAAACAACCTCAAAGAGTGCCCCAAGATTTCTACAGGAGAAACAAAATACAAGAACATGCATCATCCCCTATGCATATATTACCCCAATGTCACCTCGGGAATCCGCGAGTTGAGTGCCAAAACACATATCAAGTGAATCAATACGATACCCCATTATCAGAACGGGTATCCATAGCAATACATACATCAAGTGCTCTCAACTCCATCAAGATATTCAATTCGATAAGAACGAAATCTCAAAGGGATAACTCAATTCATTACAACAAGATAGAGAGGGTAAAACACCATACGATCCGACTATATTAACAAAGCCCACGATACATCAAGATCGTGACATCTCAAAAGCATGAGAGAGAGAGATTCCGCCAGGGATACTCCCCTCTGAGATGGGGAAATCGAAGCCATCGTCATCACCAACAACCCTCTCATCATGGGAGGACCAATCTTTGTCAACATCTTCACCAGCAGCATCTCATCTCAAACCCTAGTTCATCCCGTGTATGCAATCTTTGTCACAAAACCTCAGATTGGTACCTGTGGGTTGCTAGTAGTGTTGATTACATCTTGTAGTTGATGCTAGTAGGTTTATTTGGTGGAAAATTGTATGTTCAGATCCATTATGATATTCAACACCACTCTGATCTTGGAGATGAATATGATTCGTTCTTGAGGACATGGGAGAAGTCTTATCATAAGTAATCATGTGAATTTGGTATTCGTTCAATATTTTGATGATATGTATGGTGTTGATTCTCTTAGTGATGTCATGTGAACATCGACTATATGACACTCCACCATTTGGGCCGAACGGAATGCATTGTGGAGTAGTAATTAAATGATGGGTTGCTAGAGTGATAGAAACTTAAATCCTAGTTTATGCGCTATTCCGTAAGGGACTAATTTGGATCCATATGTTTAATTCTATGGTTAGATTTATCTTAATTCTTCCTTCGTAGTTGCGGATGCTTGCGAGAGGGGTTAATCATAAGTGGGAGGCTTCTTCAAGTAAGAACAATACCCAAGCACCGATACACCAACATATCAAATTATCAAACCAAACAAACATGATGAAAGTGACTAGATGAAATTCACGTATGTCCCTGAGAACACTTCTCTTATTACACTACAAAGAAAAGACACATCCGTGACATTGTGCGCTGAATGAAAAAAAAGTCATGCTTATGACACTTCTATGACGATAATTGTGACAAAACCCGGTATCATCATAGATGTGGTGGGCTCCTACTTCTATGACCAAAACTCATGATAGAAAATGGGCTTTTTGTCCTGGGCATGCCAGAGACGCAGTTGCATGACATTCTTTGGGCCATCCATGACGGAAAAAATGTGGTAAAAGCAAGGGCGAGGAAAATATTGGGTAGTTCCTGGTTACGGTGGGTGGTCGGGGCCGAGCGAGGTATTCGCCTACTGAATCTGAGCGACTGCACTGCAGGCTACGCATTACTGAACCCGAGCAATTGCACTGCAGGCTATGCGTTACTAAACCCGAGCGATCGATCGATCCCTGGCTGTTAACTGAACCCGATCGAGCGATTCCTTTGCTACTACTGCTAATTGAAGCCGATCGAACCTGCTGCCTCTTGATGAACAGTGAGCATTGTTTGGGGGTTGGATGAACAGTTCCCGATGGGGGTTGGATGAATAGGACCCCGTGGTAGTAGAGGTCGTTGCCGCTGGATGAACAGGACCCCTATCGAGCCGGTTGGGTTGGATGAATAGTAGTCGGTGGAGGTCTGGTTGAACAGTAGCCGGTGGAGGGTTGGATGAACAGTAGCCCGTGGAGGGGTGGTTGAACAGAACCCCGTGGAGAGGGGTGGTTGAACAATAGCCCGTGAAGGCTGCATGAACAGGACCCCCATGGTGAATAGTAGCTGGTGGAGGTTGGAGGAAGTTGACGGTCGATGAACAGTAGCAGGTGGAGGCTAGAGGAAGTCGATGGTGGATGAACAGTAGCCCGTGGAGGCTGGAGCAAGGCAGTAGATGGTGGATGAACAATAGCATGTGGAGTCCCGTTTTTCGGTACGCCACACCCCTCTCGATGAACAGGAGCCCCGTTTCGACCGTAGGTGCTCCAACACAAGTCTGTTTCCTCCGTTTTGTGGGACGCCACACCCCTCCCGATCAACAGCACCCTGCTTCGATCGTAGGAGCTCGAACACAAGTCCGTTTCCTCCGTTTTACGGTACGCCAGAGCCTTCCTGATGAACAGGACTTCGTTTCGAGCGTACGCGATACGCCAGATCCCGTTCTGGCTGTTTCGTCCAAGCCAATAGGGTCCCATTGAACACGACCCATTCTGGCCCAGCCTGTTGCCTCCCAATGAACAGGACACGTTTCGACCCAGTCACTTGTCTCCCGGTGAACGCGACATTGTTTCCTCCGCTCTAACAGTGCGGTTGGCTGCCGATGAACAGGAAGTCGTTGCTGCCCTCCATACGTATGCGCGAGTAGGCGTTCAAGACCCCGCGCGTACATACGTATGTGTACACGATATAGACGGGATAGCCTGAACAGCTACCACTCCTTATTGGGCCACGGTTCATCATGGCAAAAAGACAGATGGACCAGTATGTATGTACGCATTTGCGACCAGAATGACAACGCTACGTAGCTTTGACCGGGTGAGTCCCTGCTGTCAGGGAGGATAAGGAGGCACTTCCTTGCGTGCGAAGATGTAGCTGGTGGGTCCGAGCTGACAGGGGGAGGATTCTTTTTTTGCGCGTAATATGGAGGCACTTCCTTGCGTGCGAAGATGTAGCTGGTGGGTCCATCTGTCAGCCTCACCGCGTACAGTCCTCTTCCAATGGCTGTCGTTCGTTGACCACTCCGCGTGGACAGTACTAGGCGGTGGACGATGGTGAAGCAGGGAATGATGCAGAGCCTGAGAACATGCGAAGGGTAGTACGAGGGTTGACTGGTTTGGCTACGGTGTGAGGCTGCCATCGCCACAGAATAACAGGGGGTGTGGGTGAGTAGAGGGATGGCCTGGCTAGCGGTGGGAGTAGTAGGGGGCTGTAAGGCCTCCGCAGCAGCACAGCTGGCCATGGGAGACAGGAGCAGGCGGAACGACCGGTGTTGGTTTGGATGGCAGGAGCAAGAAGACCAGAGGTTGAATAAGCACTACAACCGTTGGATGGACATCGTATGGTCACTGGAGCTAGAATCGCTCATATTGACTAAGTTGACAAAGCCCTCCGTCCGCATCAACTTATTAGGCCCACAAGTCAACCTCCCGCTATGGTGGGTCCTAGCTAGCAGGGGGTATTCATTTCCTTGTGCGTAATAAGGAGGCATTTCCTTGCGTGCGAAGATATAGCTGGTGTGTCCGAGCTGTCAGCGAGAGGAACGTTTGTTCATCGAAATACAGAGGCCCTTCCGGTGGGTCCCAGCTATCAGGTGGAGGAAACATTATTTTGCATGTAATAAGGAGGTACTTGCTTGTGTGGGTCCCTACTGTCAGTCTCTCCACTTACATCGCTCTTTCGATGGCTGTTGTTTGTTGACCATGCTGACCACGCCGCGCCGAGAGCACAAACGTGGTGGACGAGGGAGAGGCCCAGGAAGGGAACGACCCAGAGCCGGCGAAGCCACAACAGTGGATGCCCTCACTGAGGGGAGAATGAGCGCTGACTGGTTGGCTGCGGGGTGAGGCTGACGTCACTGGAAAACAACAGGATGTGCGGGTGGGTAGAGGGATGGCCTGGCGGCAGCACAACCGGCCACGGGAGGAGGGAGCAAGCAATCCCGCCGGTGCTGGTTTGGGCGGCTGGAGCAGGAAGATTAGATATGGAAGAAGCGCCATGGCCGGTGTATGGACATCCAACTGTCACTGCTCTGTGTTGACTAAGTTGACAAAGCCTTGCGTACGCATATAAAAAATAGGACAACGTCATCATCAACCTAGTAGGCCCAGAAGTCAGCCTCCAAATCTATGGAAAGTAGCATACATCACATTAGCCATTATTTTCAATAATTTACAACCCCTTTGCGAATCCTTAAGGATATTTTCAAGCCCATATTATTTTTATTAGCATTACAAACCATATTCTGGGCACTACTAAAAAATTCAACGAAATTTTCCATATTTCGGTGGGGTCCGAACTCTTTTAATCACGAAATTTTGAGTCACATTAAAAATAATTTTTTTATATCAATATGAAATTCAGAAAAATTTCTCCGCAAAAAAATGAATGAAATTTAAAATCTTGACTAGCAAGATGCCCGTGCGTTGCACAGAACATTAGGATGCATTTGCATGAGTAGTTTATCTTTTAGGAGGGATGAACAAGAGAAGGCCATATCTGCAAATGTGGAGAGGAGTGCGGGTAAATTTTCATAGTTACCTTCCTATCCATTAGATATAGATCGGACGCCCTATATTGCAGGATGGCAGGCACACCGTCATCACCAACTCTGCTTTTTATAAGAGTAGAGAAATCCAGAAAAAACGATATTTGAATGTAATGACGGTTGGCTTTGGTTTAAAAATTTAAAGCCCATTTCTTACAACTTATAGCCCATTTTCTGGGGAAGCCCATTTCTTACTACTTACATCCCTCCTCATCTTGAAAGATTTGCAGCCCAGCATGGCCGAGAAAAGTAAGTAGGCCTCGGTTGGGTATTCTCCAAAAAATAAGAACTGGGTTAGCCATTTTCGGAAAGAAAAAATATATCAACTGGGCTCGTCATGTGCTTAAATAAAAGCATAAGCGTGGGATAGACGGTCCACAACCCCCGCACGTCGCGTAGTTGAGCTTCGTCTCTAAAACTAAAAAACAACTGCGCGAACTGCTGGGTCCCTGGTGTTATCCGCTCGTTGTGTAATTTTCTCGTTTATTGACTACATTGACAATGGCATGGGACCAAGTTCTCAAACAATTAGGATGAAGTATTTTTTTGGCTTGTAATAACGAGGCACCTGCTTGTGTAATGCAATGACCCTAGTGGGTCCCTACTATCATCCCCACCATGTACAGTCATCTCCCGATTCCTCTTGTTGTTGACCATGTTGACAAAGCCAGACGGCGGCGGGCACAGTGGGCGAACCAAGGCGGAGAACGACGGCGAGGCCTCGGACGGGAACGAACAGGTGCCGTGGAAGATGCAGCAGTGTAGTGGCAGACGAAGGGGAGTACGAGGGCAACAACCTGTAACTCAAGATTACAAACGGTACAAAAAGCCCAAGTATTAATTGTTCATCAAATTTAGACAAAACCCAGATTGAACATGGCAATAACATCTAAACTAACAACTCTTTTTTGCAATAAAAAATGGATCGGTCTAATCCACAAAATCAACATCCTGTGCAAATAAAATTATTGGAGGATACTACAATTTGTTGTAAATAGTAGCCGAGCGCGTTTAGAAGCCCATTTGTCCACGTGAAACATCTTTTTTTGCTGTTCAACGTGTCCGTCCGTGAGAAATCTCTTGTTGTAAAACTTAAGCCTCATGCACAATAGTAACCTCGCATTCAACAGGAAGAATGTGACAAAGCTTATGTTTGCCTGGTTGGATGCATATCCTTCCATCGTTATTGTCCTCAAACGAATGTCATGAGAAATGAGAAAATCCTGGTGCTTATTACGCCACCGATTGGTTATACGTTTTTCTCCATGTGCTAGTAGTGCCCAAGTGGACATGAAGATTGAAATCAGTTAAGGTCTGAAAAAAGAGTATGTCGAAAGAGCGACAGCTGAACGGTTAATTCTAGTACAATATATACGGGCTTTCAATGTGCATGAAATCATCACCTTTATATATAAATTCTCCCGAGATCGAAAGCATCACAGCAAGCCAATAATTATGTTCAGATCAATACTAAACATTCCGATATATAAGATCTTGATAGGATCCAACATCATTGATAGGCTATCCATGGACTAACTCTTCATTGCGCCCATAACATAATATTAGTACCCAAAGTGTACTCCAAGATGATATAAAACTTATGTGCACAAATGAACACTGTAGCTTATGATTACAAATGTGTAGGTACCTGTAAAAGTGAGGAGCCAAACACCAACTTCATGTGATCATTAAAAGGATCACTAATTACACCCAAGGTCTTTAGTTTGGGCACAGAGACGACAGTTATTGGTGAAGGTTTATAAGAATCATCAAGAAGCAACCTTTGAAGTGAAGGGGCATCTTCGATGCTGACCAATTGTCCTCCAAAACAAATTCCAGTGATTTTAAGATGAGGCAAATTTATTTGGAGACAACTGATAGGGATTTCTATTCCCAAAACAATCAACAAGCGCTCTAGGGCAGGGCAATTGGAGTGGATGATGTTGTGCAGTGAGGCTTCCGACAAATAAACTACCACAAGCGTAAGTTTTTTAAGCTGTGGGAGTCGAAGCATTTGTACCAGATCGTCTGGTAGATGGCACCGGGCGAAGGTGGCGGTGTGGAGAGAGGAGGAAAACCACGAGATGGACAACGGTGGTGTGGGCACAAATTCTTGGTGTTCGGTTCATGGTATGAAACCTTCGTGGTAATGATAGAACTAAAACTGCTGGAGTTTTTCGAATTTAGGGGATGTTAGCCAAGCCTCCACCGTGCAGGATATGGACAAAAGGTAGCGTGTCGGGATGCGGAGGTGTTGAATGAGGCCCTACTGGTGAGAGGAGACGATGGCTCTAAGGAGATCAAATTCAGGAACGACAGTTATCTGAAAACAGTCGAGATTAAGGGGCGCGGTGCTCCATAGAGAAGCGCCACCATGTTGAGAGGACTTGTGTGCGGCAGCAATCCTTGGTGAGGAGAAGCGAGATGATCTCCCCAAGGATGTCGTCCGGGAGACCGCTGATGCAGTCCAACAAAGATTCTGCGGGTTCCTCATATCCTGGTGGGGGGGGGGGGCTGAGAGGATCGAGAAGAGTTGTCTAGAGGGGGGTGATTAGACACTAAGTACCAAAAGTTGTAGTTTTTAAAATTCTTAAGTTTAGGTGGAGTTTAAGCACAACTTTAATGAGCACAATACATGTCAACCAAGCATGTAATGAGTATATGAGCAGCGGAAAGTAAAGCATGCAACTTGCAAGAATGTAAAGAGAAGGGTTTGGAGTATTCAAACGCAATTTGAGACACGGATGTTTTTGGCGTGGTTCCGATAGGTGGTGCTATCGTACATCCACGTTGATGTAGACTTCAACCCACGGAGGGTAACGGTTGCACGAGTCCACGGAGGGCTCCACCCACGAAGGGCCTATGAAGAAGCAACCTTGTCTATTCCATCATGGCCGTCGCCCATGAAGGACTTGCCGCACTAGCGGTAGATCTTCACGAAGTAGGCGATCTCCTTGCCCTTACAAACTCCTTGGTTCAACTCCACAATCTTGTCGGAGGCTCTCAAGTGACACCTAGCCAATCTAGGAGACACCACTCTCCAAGAAGTAACAAATGGTGTGTTGATGATGAACTCCTTGCTCTTGTGCTTCAAATGATAGTCTCCCCAACACTCAACTCTCTCTCATAGGATTTGGATTTGGTGGAAAGAAGATTTGAGTGTAAAGCAACTTGGGGAAGGCTAGAGATCAAGATTCATATGGTAGGAATGGAATATCTTGAGCTCAACACAAGTGTAGGTGGTTCTCTCTCAGAAAATGTGTATTGGAAGCGAAGATCTGTTCTGATGGCCTTCTCCATGAATGAAGAATGGATGGAGGGGTATATATAGCCTCCACACAAAATCTAACCGTTACACACAATCTGCTAAACTCGGTGGGACCGAATCATTAAACTCGGTCGGACCGATTCAGCAAACCTAGTGACCGTTAGGATTTTCGGTGGGACTGAGATGCAACTCGGTAGGACCGATATGGTTAGGGTTAGGTCATAACATAATCTCGGTGTGACCGATTACACAAACTCAGTGAGACCGATTTTGGTAACAAGCTAACCAGAGAGTTGGTCAGGCAAACTCGGTGAGACCGATTACACAAACTCGGTGGGACCGATTTGGTAATAAGCTAACCAGAGGATTTGCATTGTAATCTCGGTAGTACCGATTGCGCAAACTCGGTGAGACCGATTTTGGCAATGGACATATACAGTGAGATTGCAATCCCATCTCGGTGAGACTGAGATCCCTATTGGTGAAACCGATTTGCTAGGGTTTGTGGCAGTGGCTATGACATGTGAAACTCGGTGGCTCCGGATAGAAAGAATCGGTGGGGCCGAGTTTGACTTTTGGTTTAGGTCATATGTGGATATGGAAAGGTAGTTGAGGATTTTGGAGCATATCACTAAGAACATGAAGCAAGAGGCTCATTAAGCAACACCTCATCCCTCCTTGATAGTATGGGCTTTTCCTATGGACTCAATGTGATCTTGGATCACTAAAATATAAAATGTAGAGTCTTGTTCTTGAAGTTTGAGCCAATCCTTTCCTTAGCTTCTTGAAGGGGTTCCACATCCTTTAGTCCATGCCACTCCATTGTTGAACTTATCTGAAACATACTGGGTAAAAGTGTTAGTCCAACAAGAGATATGTTGACATTAATTACCAAAACCACCCAGGGAGCACTTGTGCTTTCAATCTCCCCATTTTTGGTAATTGATGACAACATACATCAAAGCTTTAGATAAAGATATAGAGAATAGCAAGTAAAGCTTTGGAAAGACATGTAACATGCATAGGCTCCCCCTACATGTATGCAATCGTGTGAATATGGAATATAGGGGCATGTGACTGCATAATCATGACAGAGTAAACAATGTGTTACATGTATCTTGGCTATATGCATCAGAGCAAATGATGTGACTGTGAGAAAAATACCTTCATGCTTATGAGTCCTTCTTGCAAACAGTATGTACATCAGCAAGAAATTCTCATTCACATGACAGTGATGCATACACTTACCTTGTGGTCTTGAGTTGGCTTAGGATGGGATGAACCTGCGCAAACAAGGTTAGATAACACAGATACACCTACTAACCAGAGCAAACAAAACAACCGCAATAGAACCAAGACTGGGATGACATGTAGAGTGAGTACTAAGTACTACATTGGATATAGACATGTTCCCAAAGGTAAAGATATGCAATAAAATCAGAGATTTC
The DNA here is from genome assembly GCA_032464435.1 of Aegilops umbellulata. Taxonomy (NCBI): domain Eukaryota; kingdom Viridiplantae; phylum Streptophyta; class Magnoliopsida; order Poales; family Poaceae; genus Aegilops; species Aegilops umbellulata. The sequence continues at coordinate 7,669,773 of CP136059.1, forward strand.
CTTCCCTTAGATGTCTTGCTCCCCCTGAATCTAACATGAGATATTGGGAGAAGATAGGGAACAGAAAATCAGAGCAAATAGAAAATAAACAACAGAGCTAAACATGTCTTTCCCCTCTTAAAGACATGTGACATGTCTCCTCTTGAACACCAAGCATCTGGGGTCATTGATGATATTACTTTCTTTCCCCCTGAGTATTGTCTCTTTCTCCCCTATAGGAAATATTAAGCTTTGATGTGATCTCTCTCTCCCCCTTTGACATCAATTTCCAAGAAGGGTCTCCTGGACATGTGATACAAATGGGTTGGTCCTTGAGTCACAGAGCAAAGCAGCATGTGTAACATGATGCTGGTGGAGGACAAGAATCATTGAGTGGAGCTGGAGCAAATAGAAATCAGGAATAAGTGGCAAGTTGGTTTTCCTGTGATGAAATTGGTGACTCCGAATTGTGTGCTTCGGTTGCACTGAAAGATTTCGGTTAGGCCAAAGAAAACAAATCGGTGTGACCGAGTTCATCAGAGTGAAACTACTTGTCACCTCAGCTCACTAGACAAGTAAAAATCTCACAAAGATTTGCAAGGAATTTACTGGAAGATTTGCAATGAATTGGATGCAGAAAATGCAGAACAAAGAGAAAAGAAAAGAAACTAAAAGCTCTAGATGAAGTTTTTTTGAAAGGGGAAACAAATATGCAAGAGACAAATGCAATAACACAGAAAAGAACACAAGAGAACTTCATCTAGAGTTGGGCCGTGACAAAGTCACCTATGTTAGAGTATATTGACTTAGGAGTCAAGTGAGAGCACTTGATCATAGGTCATACTCATCGTTTAAGCTCAAAATGGGGTTACCATTTTTTGTTCAAGCATCTTGATGTATTCACATCTTGTTGAGTTGCTTTGACTCATGATTTGGAGTAAAGCTTCTCTAAGTTGGAATGGCATACCTTGGGTGGTGGTGTGGGTCTTGCTCATGTAGTTGAACTTGTGTGGGTTGCTCAGGGTTGATGTAGTTCATCAATAGTTGGGAGCACCAGTTGGAGTTTGAGTTCATCTACCTACATGGGTTAGTATTGCAAGGAAAAGCACTTGTGTATCCAAAATGACAATTATAGGATTTAACATAGAATTTGTCAAAGGATATGTTTGAGTGGCTTCGTGCTTCCTTGTCTTCAACTACCATTGTGTAGAGACTTGGTGATGTAGAGATTGCTCAAGATGTGAGTGTGTTGCAATCTCATAGAATCAGATTCAACCAAGTACCTACACGGGTTAGATAACATGCAAGGTGCAAATATATCGAAGACATATGAATGGCTTCATAAGAGATATATCAAGGATTAGACATAGGCTCATGCCTCGCATGTATCAAATGGAGTTCCTACTCCAAGTTTGAAGCATCAATGATGTTCAATTCACCTCTTAACCTGCAAAACACTTTCTCATCAAGTGGTTTAGTGAATATATCTGCCAATTTCTTATCGGTGCGAACATGCTTAAGGTTAATGTCCCCTTTGGCAACATGATCTCGAATGAAATGATGACGAACTTCAATATGCTTAGTTCGAGAATGTTGCACGGGATTGTGAGTAATCTTAATAGCACTTTCATTGTCACATAGCAATGGAACATATTTCACATATATCCCATAATCTTTAAGAGTTTGGGTCATCCAAAGTAATTGAGCACAACATGAACCAGCGGCAATGTATTCCGCTTCGGCGGTGGATAAGGATACCGAGTTTTGTTTCTTGGAAGACCAAGACACAAGAGATCTACCAAGGAATTGACAAGAACCCAAAGTGGACTTTCTATCAACCTTGTCTCCGGCATAGTCCGAATCGGAATAGCCAACAAGATCAAAAGAGGACCTCTTAGGATACCAAATGCCAAAATTTGGTGTATGGATTAAGTATCTCACTATCCTTTTCACAGCCTTAAGATGACATTCTTTAGGAGCAGCTTGATATCGTGCACACATGCACACACTTAGCATAATATCGGGACGGTAGGCACATAGATATAACAATGAACCAATCATAGAGCGATAAACCTTTTGATCAACCGATTCACCATCTCTGGTCAAATCAAGATGTCCACTAGTAGGCATAGGTGTAGGCATACCTTTGCATTCTTGCATATTGAACTTCTTGAATAAGTCTTTGGTGTACTTCGTTTGAGAGACAAATGTACCTTCCTTAGTTTGCTTGATTTGCAAACCGAGAAAGAATTTGAGTTCACTCATCATGGACATCTCAAACTTCTCCGACATTAGCTTTCCAAACTTTTCACTAAAATGAGGGTTAGTTGAACCTAATATGATATCATCAACATAAATTTGGCATACAAATAGTTCTCCATTAACCCTTTTAGTAAAAAGAGTAGAATCAATTTTACCAATTTCAAAGCCCTTTTCAGTAAGAAACTTGGTCAAGCATTTATACCATGCTCTAGGAGCTTGTTTAAGACCATAAAGGGCTTTGTGAAGTTTGTAAACATGATTAGGTTTCTTAGGATTAACAAAGCCGGGAGGTTGCTTAACATAAACTTCCTCCTCAATTTTGTCGTTTAGAAAAGCACTTTTAATATCCATTTGGTATAAGGTGATATCATGGTGATTAGCATAGGCAAGTAAGATGTGAATGGACTCAAGTCTAGCAACGGGAGCATATGTCTCACCATAGTCCATACCTTCAACTTGTGTATAGCCTTGGGCGACGAGACGTGCTTTGTTGCGAACCACTTTTCCATCTTCATCTTGCTTGTTGCGAAACACCCATTTGGTACCAATGACGTTGTGGTTGTTGTCGGGCTTCTCGACCAATGTCCATACTTGATTTCTCTCGAAGTTGTGTAGCTCTTCATGCATAGCATTTATCCAATCCGGATCCTTCAATGATTCTTCAACCTTCATAGGTTCAATTTTAGAAACGAATGAGTAATGTTCACAAAAGTTAGCTAAACGAGTTTTAGAGCGAATGATTCTCCCGGTTTGGATATCTTTGTAGATTTGCTCAACGGGATGGTCTTTGGCAATTCTTGCTCGAACTCGTGAAAGCTTTTGCTTGGGTCGGGGTGGAACATCCTCTTCATCTTGTTCTTTGTCAGTGTCAAAACCGGCGGATCTCGGGTAGGGGGTCCCGAACTGTGCGTCAAGGCCGGATGGTAACAGGAGACAAGGGACACGATGTTTTTACCCAGGTTCGGGCCCTCTCTATGGAGGTAAAACCCTACTCCTGCTTGATTAATATTGATGATATGGGTAGTACAAGAGTAGATCTACCACGAGATCAAGGAGGCTAAACCCTAGAAGCTAGCCTATGGCATGATTGTGTATGATGATTGTTCTGTCCTACGGACTACAACCCTCCGGTTTATATAGACACCGGATAGGGTTAGGGTTACACGGAGTCGGTTACAATGGTAGGAGATCTTGAGTATCCGCATCGCCTAGCTTGCCTTCCACGCCAAGGAAAGTTCCTTCCGGACACGGGACGAAGTCTTCAATCTTGTATCTTCATGGTCCTGGAGTCCTGCGAAGGTATAGTCCGGCTACCCGAACACCCCCTAATCCAGGACTCCCTCAGTAGCCCCTGAACCAGGCTTCAAGAGGACGAGTCCGGCGCGCAGATTGTCTTCGGCATTGCAAGGCGGGTTCCTCCTCCAAGTCCTTCATAGAAGATTGTAAACACCAAAAATAGTGTTCGGCTCTACAAAATAAGTTTCCACATATTGCCATAGAGAGAATAATATTAACACAAATCAAATCTGCTGACGTATTCCGCAGTGCGTCAACACACCGCGGCCAAGCTCTTTATACAAATTGTTTTCACTTTTCCACCTCAGCACATTTAGCGAGGTGGTTTCCTTGGCACGTCTTGTCAAAGAAGAGATCATGTGCCCCTTCTAACGGGATTCTCATCAATACGGACGTGGGTAACCCAGCCACGCCATTTACCACGGCGCTTGGGAGGCAAGCGAGTTTTATTAGGTAGGTGGGGACGCATAACCGCATCCGCCCATATAAGGGCATAAGGATCCACCTTTTCACCTACGCCTTCTTCCTCCTTTGCCAATCCATCTCTCGCGCACTCAAGCTCCAGTGACCAAGCCCGCTCTTCCCACCTCAACCTTCTCTAGCAATGTCCGGAGCGGGAGGCAAGTGGATGGTCTCCTCCGTTACGGAGGCTCAAGTAAAAAAGCTAAGGAAAGCCGGATACCTGTCCAAGGATATCCCGCACCGGCTTCCCGAGGAGGGGCAACTTCTCCCCACCCCAAGGCCCCATGAGAGGGTTGTTTTCCTTCCCCACTTCCTCCGCGGACTGGGTTTTCCACTTTACCCATTTGTCCGGGGACTCATGTTCTACTATGGCCTAGATTTCCACGATCTAGCCCCGAACTTCATCCTCAACATCTCGGCGTTTATCGTCGTGTGTGAGGCCTTCCTCCGCGTCCGCCCCCATTTCGGCCTTTGGCTCAAGACCTTCAACGTCAAGCCCAAGGTGGTGCACGGCAGCCAAACGGAGTGCGGAGGTGCTATGGCTGGCAAGATAGCCAATGTCCTCTGGTTCGAGGGCTCCTTTGTAGAGACCCTAAAGGGATGGCAAGCCGGGTGGTTTTACACCACCGAGCCCCGCGATCCGGAATGGGTCGCGACCCCCGAATTCAGATCCGGACCCCCCATGCGGCTTGTGTCCTGGAAAGAGACGGGCCTGTCATGGGGCAACGAGGAAGAGGTGACCGTACTGAAGACCTGCATCAAGTCCCTGGTTGACAAGCCAATCCGGCTGGTCAATGTAGTCCAGGTCATGCTCGTTCGTCTGATCCTCCCGTGCCAACAACGGGATTTCAATTTGTGGGAGTTCGACCCGGCACAGCACCGAACCCTCAACAGGCTCTTCGACACGTCGTATGAAGATGTCTGGAAGGTGCTAATCAAAGGCGCCGGAGCCCCTGCATCTGCTTCCGAGGACCGCGGATACAACACGCAACGTCACGCTAGCGAGGTAAGTTATATATGCCTTTGACAGGATTATTAAGCTCTTTTTCATAGATTAACTCTATGCGGGATCTAAACTCCCTTACCTTTGACAGGCTTGGCAGGCGATATCCGGACCAATCAACTGTCCGGCTCCCCTGCCCGAAGACCCAGCCCCAGCTCTCCCGGTGAAGCTGCTGACTCCGGCACCTTACGTGGTGCCGGAAAAGAAGGTCAAGAAGAAGAAGACCACCGGGACTCGAAAGAGTGCCCGTACCTTGGTGGTGTCGGACTCGTCGTCTGACGAGTCCGAGGCGCCCTCCTCTCGTGAAAACGAGGAGGAGGGAGAAGAAAGCTCTCCCCCCCAGTGGGGGGAGAAAAGAAGAAGAAGAAGGCCGCCCCATCGAGGGAGGCCGAGGGGTCTAGGAATAGGAAGACCCCTCCACCGGACTACTCCCACGATGCTGCAGAGAGTGGAGAGGAGTGGCTGGACGGGGCCAAGCATCCAGCGAAATCGTAAGTATTCGTATACCAGAGTGACTCATGATATTCCTTTTAATGCACAGCTCTCCCTAATGTCGAATGTGATTTATGCAGCCCGCCCCGGGCCGAACTCGACGATTCGTCGAGCGGCTCCCTGGATACGTCGGACGTGAACTCAGTTCCGCCCGCTGTCTCCCCCCCCTACTGCGGACAACGCCGAAGTGGCGTCGCAACAAGCTCTGGGGCAGGAGGAGGTGGTCCTGGAGGAACCGAAAGGTGACCTCCTGGACTCCAGGAATAAAGGGGACAAGACCCCCCAGGGCTCCGAGTCCGGCTTTGTGCCGGACGCCGCGCCAGACTCTTCAACAGTTCAGGTTCGTGGTAGGCGAACTCCTTCCAAGAGGAGCAAGCCTTCTGAGCCGGCAGCCTCCGTCCAACCGGAGGTGCCGGACAATCTGCTGGAGGTGCTTGACGGCGCCTCCATCGACGAGGAACACCGTACTATTATGAGTACGGTGATCCGAAGGGTTCAGTCCGCCAAAAGCGGACTGACTGAAGCTTGCGCTAGCCTTCTGACAGGCTTTGAGGTAAGTAGAAATATGTCAAAATATGACCGCATAGACAGTAGCCCCTGATGCTCTGTTCGGCGTTCGAAAAGAAAAGCCGTATAGAGGATCTATTAATTTTCGCAGGAGTCTAACAATAAAGAGTCAATATGCGTATGCAGGCTTCGCTGCTATCCACCGCCGCACTGACTGCACAGGTGGAAGTCCTAAAAAAGGACCTCGGGCAGACCGAGCAGGAGATCGGCCTTGCCAAACGGTAGCTCGAGGAAAAATAAGGTAAGAAATACCCTACAAAGAAAAAAGTTGCCTATAGACAGGCATGATTGCAAAAAATAACAGGATCGTACTGCTTATTGTAGGGGCCACAAATGAGGTGGCGACCCTCAAGCAGGCGCTCACTGAGGCCGAAAAGAAAATGGCCGAGGAGCGCACCGAGCGAGAGAGGCTTGGGGCTCAGGTTGGCGAGGTGCAGCAAGAGCTGCAGGCTCTCATGAAAAAACATGAGAGCTTGGAGCTTGAGTCAAAGGCGCAAGCATCCGAGCTCGCGTCGGCCCTCGAGACCGCCAAGGGTGCCAAGGTAGAAGCCCAAAAGGCCCTCCAAGAGTTGGAGGAGATGAAAAAGATAGCAGCGGGTAAGGCATTCTTAATGCAAAGTAGGAATATAAAAGTAAACTACTTGTCACTTACCCGAATCCGGAGTTCTCCAGGGGCGTTCGCAGATCTTCCCCGCAGCGTATCAGATGCCGCCGCATTCTACCGAGCTGAAGAGGGCAGCTCGACGGAGAGTGTGTTCTAGTCTCAGTATTCTGAGGCCGGACACCCTGTGCCTTTGAGCGATCAACTGAAACAGTTGGTCGAGCTCCACAAGGCGGCCGAACAAGCCATGAAGGGCTTCCTAGTTCGGCTGTGGCTCGGAGAGGCCCTGCCTGGGAGCTTCTTCGGGCTGGTGCGGCGGCTGGTGGAGGGCTATCCACGGCTTGAGGTCATCAAGCGTTCCTCCTGCATCGAAGGTTCCCGGAGGGCCCTTGCCCGTTCAAAGGTGCACTGGGTAAGCTTGATGGAGAGAAGCTGGTGAAGGACGGGCCGCCGCAGGGGAAGGAGCATCGCAAGCCCGAGAACTACTACAAGGATGTGCTTGCCGGTGCCCTCCTTTTTGCGGATGAATGTACTAGAGATGTAATATTTGAATGAACTCGCTCGTGTTTATCCTGTGTGCTGAAAACTTGTTCATATGCGCTGAGCAATGCTTATGGAATTTAAAATATTATTTTCTGTGCGGCCGTTTATCTAAAATTGAGAGATGGCCAGTCGTCGGCTTCTGCCCCCATGTCGCTAGTGCTGGGGTGTTCGGGATAAACCTGAGCGCTCTTTTTCCCATGGTTGGGTCCTTCGAGGGAGGCGCTCAGCACAATGAACCAGGTAATCAGACTATAATGCTTGAACACTCTCACTTAGCCACAGAACTTTATAATTTTAAATTTCGGCGAAGCCCCTAGTTCGGAAGACCGAATTCGAGGCGCTATCCACGCCTTTGGTCGAACAGAGCCAGCTCCTCGCTCGAAGTGTCATAAGCCTTTAAGGACTTGAAAAACCTCTCGAACAGCGACCGGTCTCTCGCCTTATCATGACAGTCAATTTTAGCTTTCTCCACTGAGGTGCTTAACCCAGATGAACCGGGGCACAATCGCAGTGGTTCTCCTAGTGCTACCTTAGCCGATATAGCGGAACGTAAGGCACCAAAACATAAGAGCCGGGCAAACCCAACTATTGACCCAAATCATGATCCGGAGCCGATGCATATAGTGCTATAAGTTCGGGGTGCCACACATGTGAAAGTGTACGGACTTCTCACGCCAGATCAAAGGGTACTGAAGCCCCTGGCATGTTTGTCGTACCATGGTGTACGGGTGCGATCATGTTATTTAATAAACATATATATTAAAAGAAAATAATGCAAAAAATAGGCAAAAAGCTATGCATTGTTTATAAAGAGGATATTTATCAAAGCCGAACGATACAAGTAGTGCGATAAGCAAAAAGATATTAGACTATTTAACATGTCCTGACCAGGGGCAGGCCGCGGAGTTGTGTTCGAAACAGATATACCGCTCGTAATAGAGACCACCTGAGAATTCCATAATGTGGCGTAGCTTTGTCTGCTTCCCTGGGTCTTGCATCTTTTGTGCGGCAGCCGAATTGCCGAACAGGTCGTCCAAAGTGTGGAGTCCTGAAAGTAATAAAAAGAATCCGACAGCCCCTAGTACATTTTAAGCCGTATTGGGAGCATGCCGTCACTATGCCCCTTCCCCTGTGCCCATGGTATTTCAAGGGCGTAATTATGTACGCGAGGTACTAGCTCTGCTATGTCGCGATGGCTGGGGTTGGGGCCGCATTGCTACGCCTGCTCAGAACGGGCCAGGCGGGCTTGTTGTAGGTTACTCCGGGCGCGCTTGGCAGTGTCTGGCTTTTTAACGGCCGGACTGGAGAGTTGCCTAAAAAGGCTTCTTTGTACTTCCGCTGCGAGAGCCGATGTGTGCTTCTCCGTACGGAGGGAGCGTTCGGTGTTTCCGTTGACCGTGATTACTCCTCGAGGGCCTGGCATCTTGAGCTTGAGGTATGCGTAGTGTGGCACCGCATTGAATTTGGCAAATGCGGTTCGTCCGAGCAGGGCGTGATAACCACTGAGGAACGGGACTATGTCGAAGATTAACTCTTCGCTTCGGAAGTTATCCAGAGATCCGAAGACCACATCAAGTGTTACGGAGCCTGTTCAATTGGCTTCTACATCTGGTATAACGCCTTTAAAGGTCATTCTTGTGGGCTTAATCCTTGATGGATCTATGCCCATTTTCCGCACTGTATCCTGATAAAGCAGGTTCAGCCTACTTCCGCCGTCCATGAGGACTCTTGTGAGATGAAATCCGTCGATGATTGGGTCGAGAACCAATGCGGCAAAGCCGCCATGACGGATGCTAGTGGGGTGGTGAAAGTGCAACTATCCCTAGGTGGTTTTGGTAATTCATAACAACATATAGCTCATTGAGCTAATGCTATTCCAAGATAATTATTTCAGGAAAGCTCAATGATTGGCATGGCATGGATGGTGAAAGTGGAACCCCCAAAATGCTAAGGACAAAGGATTGGCTAAAGCTTCAAGCTCAAGACTCTTCATTTTACATTTTAGTGATCCAAGATCACATTGAGTCCATAGGAAAAGCCAATACTATCAAGGAGAGATGAGGTGTTGCTTAATGAGCCTTTTGCTTCATGTGCTTAATGATATGCTCCAAAATCCTCAGCTACTTTCCCATATCCACAAATGACCTAAACTCCAAGCCAAACTCGGTCCTACCGATTCTTTCCATCCGGCGCCACCGAGTTTCACTTGTCATCAGCCACTGCCAAACCCTAGCAAATCGGTTTCACCGATAGGGATCTCGGTCTCACCGAGATGGGGTTGCAATCTCTCTATTTCCCTTTTGTAACTTTTCGGTCTCACCGAAAGAGCAAATCGGTCCCACTGAGATTGCAATGTGAACTCTATGTTTCCCCTTTGTAACTTTTCGGTCTCACCGAAAGAGCAAATCGGTCCCACCGAGTTTACCTGACCAACTCTCTGGTTAGCTAATTACCAAATCGGTCTCACCGAGTTTGTGTAATCGGTCTAACCGAGATTACGTTATGCCCTAAGCCTAACCATATCGGTCCTACCGAGTTGCTTGTGAGTCCCACCGAAAATCTCTAACGGTCACTAGGTTTACCTTTTCGGTCCGACCGAGTTTATTGATTTGGTCCCACCGAGATTGGTAAATTGTGTGTAACGGTTGGATTTTGTGTGGAGGCTATATATACCCCTCCACCTCCTCTTCATTCATGGAGAGAGCCATCGGAACACATCTACACTTCCAACTCATATGTTCTGAGAGAGAATCACCTACTCATGTGTTGAGACCAAGATATTCCATTCCTACCATATGAATCTTGATCTCTAGCCTTCTCCAAGTTGCTTTCCACTCAAATCTTCTTTCTACCAAATCCAAATCCTATGAGAGAGAGTTGAGTGTTGGGGAGACTATCATTTGAAGCACAAGAGCAAGGAGTTCATCATCAACACACCATTTGTTACTTCTTGGAGAGTGGTGTCTCCTAGATTGGCTAGGTGTCACATGGGAGCCTCCGACAAGATTGTGGAGTTGAACCAAGGAGTTTGTAAGGGCAAGGAGATCGCCTACTTCGTGAAGATCTACCGCTAGTGAGGCAAGTCCTTCGTGGGCGATGGCCATGGTGGGATAGACAAGGTTGCTTCTTCGTGGACCCTTCGTGGGTGGAGCCCTCCGTGGACTCGCGCAACCGTTACCCTTCATGGGTTGAAGTCTCCATCAACGTGGATGTAGGATAGCACCACCTATCCGAACCACGGTAAAAACATCCGTGTCTCCAATTGCGTTTGAATTCTCCAAACCCTTCCCTTTACATTCTTGCAAGTTGCATGCTTTACTTTCCGCTGCTATATATACTCTTTGCATGCTTGCTTGAATTGTGTGATGATTGCTTGACTTATCCTAAAGTTGCTAAAATCTGCCAAGAACTAAAATTGGGAAAAGGCATAGCTTTTATTTGGTCAAGTAGTCTAATCACCCCCCCTCTAGACATACTTCCGATCCTACAAGTGATATCAGAGCTTTGATCTCCATTTGCTTTGATTTCCATAGCTTTTGGTGGCCATAGCCTTGGTTTCACAACCTAGGTGAGTATGGCGTCTAGCGAGGGAAATTATCACCGTAGAGGTCCTTACTTTGATGGTACTAATTTTGCTAGTTGGAAGCATAAAATGAAAATGCATATTTTTGGACATAACCCCACCGTTTGGGCTATTGTGTGTGTTGGTTTGCAAGGTGACTTCTTCGACGGGAAGGAACCAAACCGTGAAGCTACTGCGGATGAGTTGAAGATGCTACAATACAATACTCAAGCTTGTGATATTCTCTTCAACGGATTATGCCCCGAAGAATTCAACAAAATCAGCCGTCTTGAGAATGCAAAGGAAATTTGGGATACTTTGATTGATATGCACGAAGGTACCGACTCCGTCAAGGAATCCAAATTGGATGTGCTTCAAAGTCAACTTGACAAGTTCAAAATGAAGGATGGTGAAGGTGTCGCTGAGATGTACTCTAGGCTTGCTCTCATCACAAACGAGATTGTCGGCTTAGGAAGTGAAGAGATGACCGACAGATTCATCATCAAGAAGATCCGAAGAGCCTTGGATGGAAAATATGATACCGTGTGCACATTGATCCAAATGATGCCCAATTACAAAGATCTCAAGCCAACGGAGGTCATTGGAAGAATTGTTGCTCATGAGACGTCGCTCAAGGATAAAGAGGAACTTCACAACAAATCAAGTGGTGCCTACAAAGCCTCATGTGAAGTACCCACATCATCAAGTGAGAAACAAAACTTCAACGAAGAATTGAGCCTAATGGTGAAGAACTTCAACAAGTTCTACAAGAGTAGAATCAAAGATAGAAGCTCCAAGTCAAGGTCCTACAATGACAAAAGATCTTCTAGTCGAGAGCGAAACTGCTACAATTGTGGAAGACCCGGACACTATTCCAATGAGTGTACGGCTCCCTACAAAAGAAGAGAAGATTCTCCAAAAAGAAGAGGCAAAAGAGAAGAATCACCATCAAGAGAGAGAAGGAGTAGAGATGATCATTATGAACGAAGATACTCACGGAGGAGCAAGGATTTGGAAAGAAAGGAAAAATCATCAAGGAGCTACACAAAACGAAGACATCAAGCTCATGTTGGTGAATGGGTATCCGGCTCCGACTCCGACAACCACTCCGAGAGAAGTTATCACTCCGATTCCGAATACACTCAAGATGAAGGTGTTGCCGGTCTCGCACTTGTGTCTACCAACTCCTTCGACATATTTGACTCACCAAATGAAGGAATTGGAAGATGCTTCATGGCCAAAGGTCCTAAGGTAACTGACCCTGAGTATGTTGATTTCAATAGTGATGAGGATGACTTGTTAGGTGATGATGATTTACTTGTTGACAACTCTAGTGATGAATACTATGATGAAACGTCAATTAATCATGCTAATCAAGATAAAAAAATGACAATGATAAGGAGAAAATTGAGGCTCTAACTAAAGAACTACACACTCTCAAGTTAGCTCATGAAACTATCTTCGAAGATCATCGAGAACTTTTAAGAGCTCATGAGAAGCTACGCTTTGAAAAGCTCAATCTTGAGCAAGAGCATGAGTTCTTAAAGGCAATCAATGATGATCTCCGCAAGAAAAGTTCTTCTTACATTGCCAAGCGTTTACTCTTATCCACTTACATGCCTCAAGTCAAGTCTAATAACAAGAACAAGAAAGATTCTTCCTCTAGTAGTAACAATGATCATGTTAAATCCAATACTGTTGCTTCTAGTAGTTCTCTTGATTCCACTAATGATTCTCTTAGCCAAGTTACACTTGAGCAAGAAAATAGCTTATTAAAGGGAATCATAGAGAAAGGAGTGTACAAAAGCCTTGCCGGAAGTAAGCAATCCGAGGAGATTGTACGCAAGCAAGGAAGGCACCGGAAGAATCAAGGTGTTGGTTTTGAACGAAAGTTCAATGCCAATGGAGTTGAGTGGGAAGAAGATCAATACCCCAAGACAAAGTTTGTTCCTCAACAAGAGAAGTATGATCCTACTTCTTTTAAGGGGACACAAACTCAAGATGATCTTCCACCACAAGACTACAAGCAAAAAGGCAAGGACAAGCTTCAAGAGGAAATTGATGCATTTGAAGAAGCTCCTAAGACCTTAGTCAAATCGATTCCCAAGACTACTTCAAGTTCCACTTCATCAAGTACGACTACAACTCCAAGGATTCCCATCAAGATGGTGTGGATCCAAAAGAAGAAGAACTAGGGAGTTCTTGAGGGTGACTCCGCCAACATACTTCACTCTTATCATTTTGGCAAGAACAAGTGCAATCAACTTCCACATCTTGCACTAGTTCAAGGAGTCACAAACCCTCTTGTTGGTAAGTCAAGGGACAAGGTAACCTAAAAGCCTTCATAGACATCATCTTGTGTGTGCATCACTCTATGTCTATGGATATCCTTGTTTGTTCCTTGTGGGACTAACCCATGTAGGTATTGAAAGTGCAATTCACTCAAAAGGATAGCTCCAAGTGATCTACATCAACATTGAGCATCCACATCTTCAACATCTACATGAAGTCATCATCGACAAAACCCAAGGTTAGTTCATCCCTCTTAGGGGGGATATCACATCTAGGGGGAGCTTCACTCTAAGACTTGAGTTAAAGCAACTCTAATGATGTGAACACAACAATGCTTTATGTAAAAGTGGTAACCCCACTTGAGCTTAAACGATGAGTATGACCTATGATCCAATGTTTTCATTTGACTCCTATGTCAATATACTCATATATACATGACCTAGTCATCGCCAATTGCTTGATAGATGCTAGAATTGGTTGTGCATGCTTTGTCAGATATTTCAATTGCCATTTTATTGTGTGAGCATGTTGGTTGCATATTTTACTCATTCGAGGACATCCACTTGTTGTTTTGATTGTTTGGATTTATTTTTCTTTTGCCAAGTGGATGGACAAGAATGCCTAAGAACCTTCTGTAGCTATCTATGCTTTTCTCGTCTCAAACTCTATTCATGCTACATCACAAAGTTGATCAAGTTAGATTCGAACCACTCTGTGTGAGGAGCACTCGGAGTCCCCGATTCGTCATAGACTTAAACATCCAAAAACTCTTTGTGACTCTCGGTCTGACCAATACCCCACTTTCGGTCTTACCGAGATCATTAAGTTGATCTATGTTTTCGATCTCGGTGCAACCGATTTGAACATTTCGGTCACACCGACAGGGTCGGGCTATATATAGACACGGGCAAAAATTTGGAAATTTCTCCGAACCCCTTCACCCGCGCGATAGCTCGCTCTGCCTACGTGGTCTCTGGATTGTCTTCTCGCCGCCAGCCGCCTCCAGTCGCTGGTCTCCGTCGCCGTCAACGGGAATCAACCCCGACGTTGCCGCCGTAGCGAGTCTCCGCCGAACTAGGGTATGGACTCGATCTTTGTGCTATTCCTCAATCCGATTCCTAGCACATTGTGATCAGATGTATTCTTGCCACGTTTGATAAACTCCTATCCAGTCAATGAACTCAATAGAATAGGTTTGATCCGAAAACTTTAGGGTTAGGTTTCCGCCGAAACCATCTCGGACCCACCGAGTTGAAAAACTCGGTCCCACCGATTTGGCTTATGCCATTGCACAAGTAAAACTCGGTCTGACCGAGTATTGCTAATTGGTGTGACCGATTTTGGAACTTTAGGAAACCCTAGCAGTCTCGGTGCCACCAAACTGTGACTCGGTCCAACCGAGTTCACTAGTTTAGGTTCCAAAAACTGCTTCGGTATCACCGAGTTAAAAAATCGGTAGATCCGAAATACTTTTTGTGGGAAACTAAAACTAAGTTTTTAAATCATTCTTTTGCAAAAATCTCTGCATTTTGTGATGCTCATCCACTCTACCTCATCTATAAACTATTCACAGGGTCAGCAGTCAGCTTGTTCATCATGTCAGACCAGAGTGATAGCCAGAACCTGTCAGAGCAGCCAGTGCAGATGAGTGAGGGCACTAGTCCCTCCAGCTCTTCAGATGAAGGCAGCAGGAGTACCCCCAGCAACCTGCCAAAAGCTGCCACAAGACAAAGGAAGAAGAGAACCTCAGAATCAGAGGATGAGGATTATGTGGCAGAGGAGGAAGCAACTTCCAAGAAAGTTGAACTCAAGAAAGAGCATGGCTCAAGACAGAGCAACAAGCCAAGCTTAAAGGTCAAAAGGCCAGCAGGCAGGCAGCCCATGCCAAAGGCCAGAACCTCAACAAAGATTCCTGAGAAGCCTGCACCCAAAGAGCCAGTTGCAGCTGAAACAAGGAAGGAAAGGAAAAGAGGTAGATGGTGCAAGAACATTGATCCCATGGCTGAATTTGAACAGCATTCTTCTGATGAAGAAGAGGAAGAAGAAGAGGTTGCTGCACCAGCACCTAAGGCACCCAAGCTGATGGGTGATGCTATAAGATCAGGGGCAACTGCATCTAAGCCCAAGGAAGCCCCCAAGGCTGCATCCAAAGCCAAGCCAGCTCCAAAGCCAAAACCAAAAAGAAACACAAGGAGCATACCAGCTGCTGAGAAGAACAAGGCCCCAGTGCCTGAAGCTGTTGAAGAAGAGGAAGGCCAAGTGCTAAGAAAGTTGAAGCCCAAGATCCCAGACCACAATGATGCTCATCCTGTGGCTGAGGATATGAAGATCAGGAGAGACTCTAGGCTAAGAAAATGGAGAGCAGAAGATCCATATGCTACCAGGAGAAGGACTGTTGTTGACTACAGGTTCCACACTAAGGAACAACAGGACTTCTATGAGACAGTCTTATTGGACAAGAAGCTAGTTGTGTGTGACATGAGATGGGTTGATTGGGAATATATCAAGGAAAATGAAGAGCACTACCCTGGCGTGCAAGATAGCTTCAGAGCTTGTGGAGTAGCTGACTTTGTTGGGCAGAAGCTCACAAAGTGGAATGAGGAGCTGATTATGCAATTCTACTCCACAGCACACTTTTACCCAGATGGAAGGATCACATGGATGTCTGAAGGTACAAGGTACCACTCAACTGTTGAGGAATGGGCAAAGTTGATCAATGCCCTAGAAGAAAATGAAGATGACTTGGATGTCTATGCCAAGAAAAAGATGGATCATAACACTATGGCAAATATGTACAAGGAGATTCCTGCAGAAGATCTTGATAATCACCAGTTTGGGTCTGTAAAACACTTGTTGTCAGGTCTGCCTACGATCAACTAGATCCTTAGGCACACACTTTTGCCCAAGTCTGGAGATCACAGGATGATCAGAGGTCATGCCATCAACCTGCTACATATATTTGATGCGCCCCAAAAGTTTAAAGTCATGAGCCTCATAGTAGAAACTATCAAGAGGACTGCAGCAGATCAGAAGAGGAGCTGTGGATATGCCCCTCAGATCCAGATGTTGATCAACTCAAGAATGGGCACAGACACATACTTGTTGGACAAGGCACATTTGCCTATCCATCCAGATTTCGAGGACAACCAAGTTGTGATGCATGAAAATGAACCATCATCAGTCCAGGCACAAGCCAAGAAGGAGAAGGCAAGGAAGGAGAAAGCTGCCAAGATGCCAACTCAAGAGGAGGCATCTGAGTACTTCTTGAAAAACAAGCAAGAGCAGCTTAGTTACCTGATTGCATCCACCCTGAGGATTGAGAAAGGACTGGCCACCCTAACTCAGAACCAGACGAGCTTAGAGAGAATCGTAGAACAAAAGTTCTATGACTTGGATATCAAGGTGACAGATATTCAGACTGCAGTAGAGCAATTTCAAGATGACATGCAGGAGAGGAAAGGGAAGACTACCACTGATGCATTTGCCAGAGTGCCATGAGGTCCGAGGTCGTCTGCAGTGCCAGTTCCTGACACAAGAGCCACCGCCTCAGCTCCAGCCACAGCACCATCCCAACCAGCTCCAGCATCTACTTCAGCTCCAACTCCAACCATGTCTACGGAAGCCTTCGTCCTTGGAGTGATCAGGACTCCACCACCACCAGAAGATCAAGCCTGAGAGTCGATCTAGCACTATGCATTTTCTAGGAACTTTTTGGTAACTTGTTGCCAAAGGGGGAGAAAAATGTATAGATCATAGGCTTTGAGAGAGAGTGTGTTGTTTTCTTCTCTCTAGCTTTATTTGGTGGTTTTTCCAACATTGTTTGCTTTTGGTCGAGATACTTTGATATGCTTGTGAGACATTGATGATCATGTGTTTGATCATAAGCTACACTTATGCATGCTTGATATATCTTATCTATCTTATGTGGTCATTCACTTTTCCTTGGTGATGAGTGCATGTATTTCATTATTATCATTTTGAGCACTCCACCAAGATGTATGTGACTATCCCTAGGTGGTTTTGGTAATTCATAACAACATATAGCTCATTGAGCTAATGCTATTCCAAGATAATTATTTCAGGAAAGCTCAATGATTGGCATGGCATGGATGGTGAAAGTGGAACCCTCAAAATGCTAAGGACAAAGGATTGGCTAAAGCTTCAAGCTCAACACTCTTCATTTTACATTTTAGTGATCCAAGATCACACTAAGTCCATAGGAAAAGCCAATACTATCAAGGAGGGATGAGGTGTTGCTTAATGAGCCTCTTGCTTCATGTGCTTAGTGATATGCTCCAAAATCCTCAACTACCTTTCCATATCCACATGTGACCTAAACCAAAAGTCAAACTCGGACACATCGATTCTTTCCATTCGGAGCCACCGAGTTTCACATGTCATAGCCACTGCCACAAACCCTAGCAAATCGGTTTCACCAATAGGGATCTCGGTCTCACCGAGATGGGATTGTCCTTAGCCTACAGAGAGATTGCAATCCCATCTCGGTGAGACCGAGATCCCTATTGGTGAAACCGATTTGCTAGGGTTTGTGGCAGTGGCTATGACATGTGAAACTCGGTGGCTCCGAATGGAAAGAATCGGTGTGGCCGAGTTTGACTTTTGGTTTAGGTCATATGTGGATATGGAAAGGTAGTTGAGGATTTTGGAGCATATCACTAAGCACATGAAGCAAGAGGCTCATTAAGCAACACCTCATCCCTCCTTGATAGTATTGTCTTTTCCTATGGACTCAATGTGATCTTGGATCACTAAAATATAAAATGTAGAGTCTTGTTCTCGAAGTTTGAGCCAATCCTTTGTCCTTAGCTTCTTGAAGGGGTTCCACATCCTTTAGTCCATGCCACTCCATTGTTGAACTTATCTGAAACATACTGGGTAAAAGTGTTAGTCCAACAGGAGATATGTTGACATTAATTACCAAAACCACCCAGGGAGCACTTGTGCTTTCAGGGGCTCGCAGCTTCTCCCCGCGCTGCCGGGTGTGGGATCTACAACCGGCATCGCCGCTAGCGGGAGCCCCATCTTCTTGGCGCTGGGGCCAGCCGAATCCATTTTCCATGCGGGCGTCACGCCGAGCTCACGGGTTTGAGCAGAGTAGCCAGACACGAGCCTAGTGGCAGTGCGAGTGGGGAATAAGAAGGGTTGTGGTTTTCTATAGGAGTGGAAGAAGAGGAGCAGGCATTTTCTGTACGAGTGAGGAAGAAGGTGAGCAGGGGTTTTCTATACGAGTGAGGAAGATGGGGAGCAGGGGGATTAGGGGGCGACGGAAGTGGGAAGCGGGAGAGTCCAGTGAGCGGCAGTATAAGTGGAAACGAGGAGGAAGAAGGTTTTTCTGGGATCGCCCCCTCTTCAAGAAATATGGGCTTCTCCTCGCAAAAAACAAAAAAAATGGGCTTTAAGATGGATAGACCTTTGTATCGTCCCAGTGGGCTGCCTGTGTTTCGTACTAGAGGGCCTTAACACTAGAGGCAGCCCATTAGAGACACTCTCCCGCTCTACAGCTTATTGCCCATTCGAAAAAAAATAAGAGACGCCTCTAGCTTAATTATGGCTCCTCATCGGTCAATGTACCAATAAGATTATTTCATCTTGCATTGGTCATTCTACCTACTAAAATTTATTAGTTAAGAATGTAGGAATACCTAGAGCACTATGAGGTCAGCTGATAGCAGGTTCCAGTAAAATTGAGGTTTGTGCTTCTGTTTGCACAAATAGACACCATATGCAGATAAACAACCATGTTTGCACAAATATGTATCATGGTTATTTAAGAAGTGTCATTTTTTTGCAGCAGCATATGATTAACAGCAGCTAGCATCTCATAAGTTATCAATGGCATTACAGTGACAATATGAAAAAGTGTCATTATCTAAGAAGTGCCATCACATCAAATCAACACTAGCACTAGATTAATGGGGGCTTACATTAACATGCATAATAATTGCATTATGACTATGTGATAACAAGGGCATGTGCGGTTCAAGGGGTTTTAACGGGGATTAACATGGATTGTGGGGGATTAAATCATGTACAAGCCAAATTGCCCTCCATTCCTCTCCAAACCCCTTGGGAGGAGGTTGAACCGAATAAGGCCTCGTAATGGGAGTATCATAGGTAGTATCATACATGCCAACTAAGAAATTCTGATGAGGTGTCATAGAATTAAATGAGGTAAGAGGGGCTTGAGTATCATATCAAGATACCATATTTTAAATGGTGTGCTACTTTGTGTCAGCATAGCAATAAATGTAGTCTTATATGATACGAACATATGATATCATGCATTGCGGATGTAGTATCATACACTAGTATCACATGCATGATACTAGTATATGATACTCCCCATTACAACCAACCTAAGACTAACCACAGTGGGAGTAACTTAATTCCATACGGTATCATAATATGATACTCAACCCTCTCTTTCTTCATTTAATTCTACGCCACCTCATCAAATTTGCCTACTAGTTGGCATGCATGATACTACTTATGATACTCCCATTACAACCAGCCTGGTAGAATTAATATACCTAATCTAAATGGTCACCGCCCGATCTCTTTGTCCTCCTCCAGGATCCGGCTTAAGAAGAATCATGCAAGACACTGGTTGTATTCGTCGGTGTCGCCTTGGTGGTGGCCTTCATGGGATACAATTAGCGGCGGCCTCCCGTGTTCTACTTCTCATCGATGATGGTGGTGGGGACGTATTGGCCGTCACCTCGTCGACATCCGCGTAGCCGCGTCACCTCGTCGACATCCGCATAGCTGCGTCACCTCGTCGACATCCGTGGCGTCTTCTTTCCTTGCCTGCATGGCGTGGCTACGTGCGCGTCAACGGCTGATGGCATAGTCATAGACACGGGTTTCGTCGTCCTGGGAACGAGGGTACCTAGACTCGCCTGCCTGCGGCCCATGGTGTGGCTCTATCGATAGCCTGGTATGGCCCAACTTCGACAACAACAACTCAAGACCCTTGCGAGGGGCCAAGCCTCACGAGGCGGACGACACCAAGACCTCCACAAGGGTTGGCCTCCCCAGGCTGGCTCCCGAGGAGCGGAGATATCGATGCAAGCTGCACCTCGTGAAGCTCACATGACGTGAGCCATGATGACCAAGGCCAGGCGGGCGCCAGCGGCGCAGTGTACAAGTTTCCTATTTGGTGCTAAGGAGACAAGCGCAGGCGCAGGGTCCTGAGGAATCAAGCAAAGGTTTCCATATTGGTGTAACGAGACCAAGACCGCCAGGACGGCACGACGAAGGTCATCGCGGAGCCCACCGCAGTGTCACCACCAGAGGCTTTTCTAGGAGAAGACCACTTCTGTCAAGATAACTTGTACTAGTTGTCTCCCTTCGAATTTGGCCGTTGTTTTATCCCTTCCCGACTACATTTGGGAAGAGGACCAAAGCCACTATAAATAGGACTTAGCCACCACCATAGAAGGGATGGATCTATTCCAGCCTGACAAGCTCACCAGCTCATCGAGCACAAGAACACCTCACCTCTTGAGGCTGTTCCACCCCTGTACTAGTTCATCCAGCCCCTCGAGGCAATCCACCACAAAGCTGGAGTAGGGTATTACACCGCAAGGTGGCCCGAACCTGGATAAACTATTGTGTCTCTTGTTCGTTGGGTTCGTCGAGCTAGGCCGTGGAATCAATGAGCAGGCAGAGTAGGGAAGATGAGTTCTTCGCACACACCCCAGAGTTTGAATGTGGGGACCCTGACTCATAAGTCGAGATCACCGAATGCACGTGTACAGTGACCCCAGAGATCAATGCTCACTGAACACACAGAAGCTGAATAACAAGAGTCTTACATCCATACATACCGTTTTACACAAGTAGGACCATTATGGTCAAGTCTTGAGTGTATCATCGCAGCAGAAATCTTCGTCGATAACTTGGACCCATGCCATCTGCCTTAACCCTACAGGCATTCTGACTGGGAAGCGTCCTAGCTCGCATGTTCATCACCAAAGTATTCTTCTTCATAACATGTATTTTCATGCCTCGCCAATAAAATAACCAGTGGCAAGCCAATGAGTACTTTGAATGTACTCGCAAGCAACCCAAGGGTGATAACAGGATAATTATGCAAGGCACTACTCAAATTTGGCATTTTTGCGGAAAGCTAGTTTTTCTCATGCAAGTATGATCAACATTTATCAAGGATATGAATGCGTCTGCAACAAGTATCCGGAGGTTACAGACACCAACATCGGGATAGAGTTGTGAACAACTCATACTCAAGCTCATCGTGACTTCCTCATGAATCACGTCAACAGATTTACCAAACCATGTTGTTTGTCAGAAACATATGGACGTAGTCTAAGCAGCACCACCCAACTGTCCTTGACCATGGACACGGCTATTCGAATAGTTTTACACTCTGCAGAGGTTGCACACTTTACCCACAAGATCCGGGGAACTTCCATGTCATCCACGACCCGCGATACCTCAAGTACCCGGGTAAGCACCCGATCACTACCTTTCCCTAGACGACACTAACAAGGAGTCCACTCGTTGTTCCGTATCCTCATGATGTACATCACACGAGACTCGCTCGATATCGTAACATCCGAGAGGGGACACAACGGTGTATCCGGTGCCCTGTAAAAACAGTCATGGCCGCCCTACCTGGCATGACCCCGTCCCGAGAGAGAGCACCAACTCTACCCCGTCACTAGTAATGCGGGCTCCAAGCTAGTATCGGCCTAGGTAATCAATAATGCCCTTTCCCTTATAAGGGTAGAGTGGTTGCGCATGTAAGGTTGGGACAGTCGATAAATCTTAAATCTAATCCGTCTCTGTAAACAACACTTTTATCGAGCCTCGGTACACTACCTCTCCACCAAGTAGTGACCTAGTTCATCATCATCTCCCAGGGGCATTAGTGGCACCCACTGGGGTGTTTGCAAGTATGTCAACCCACAGTTGTTTCTTTCCATGCATAACCTTGACCCACTTTGCGTAGCCATTTACTATAGCATATTTCTACAACCCACCAACACAACTCTAAGCAAGGGTAGAGTCATGAACAATGCAAGTATCAACGGAGTATGCAACGGAGGCAAGCCTAGCAAGGTTGCCATTCAAGATATATATCATGCACTCGATGAAACAATGAAAATGCTATTATGATGAAAAATGGTTCATCATGGTCAAAGGGCTGCTTGCCTGTTTTAACAAAGTCTTCAAGGTCTTCAAATATCTCTGGTCCAACTCCAAGCATTTCGTCTACTTCGTCAACTATCGTCAAGAGCAACCATAATAAGCAACTCAACAAGGCAGAAAATAAAAGTGCTCTAAAAATGTGAGTTGGACTTTTCTAGAATACCCTTGGTCATATCAGGAGTGACGGAAGTGGTTTCGTTGGGACTTGATGAATGGATATCTCTGAACATTACCATATGATGGAATCAAGGGATTTGTAGATTTGCAAGAAGTGTACAGAAATATTATTTTGAAAAATGAGCAAAGGTACCCATTTAACAAATCATGATTTTAGAAGCATCTAGGAGTTGGTTTCACTGGATTTGAAGTTCAAATGAATTTCCTATGAATTTGCAAAGTTGGCTATACATGGATAAATAGACCAAAATTTGATGTGGCACATATGGTATTGGGAAAAATGTTCAGAAACTAAGTTTTGCTCTTATAGGAACCTAGGAATTTGAATCATGGGGTTTGGATCAAATATGTGCTCTCTGTGATTTTCCAAAGTTCATCACAGAAATATGAAAAATGGATTTTTATAAATATTTGTGAATAGATAGTTTCTGGAAAATGTGCAAATAGCACCATGTGACAGGGAATGAATTTAGAAACTACTAGAAATTTGAATCATCAAATTTGGAGTTAATTTGAATTGTTTATGGATTTTTGAAGTTCACTGGAAAAAGAAAAAGAAAAGGGAAAGGGCTTTACCCTTATCAAGCACACACGATGAGAGATATCAGTGGGCCAGCCCAGCTGCTCGGCCGTCCGGGCGACAGGGGCGACGTCGAAGGCGGCATCACGCTAGTGCGCCTTCAGGCGGGGGAAGCGGTTACGCCAGACACCGCTTCCACTTAAACGGGCGGGGCCCGCCCGCTGGGTCACCGACGCGCGGGGCCTAGCACCCAGTTCGTCGCCTACCTCCCGCTCGAAAAGAGCAGAGGCAGGGGAGGCGAGGCCGAGCGCGGCGCCAGCGTTCTCCCCGGTGGTTCCGGCCATCCCCGACAGCGTCCGATGTACCCGCGGACTCGGGAGGCAGAGCCGCGCCCATCCATGGGCGCCACGCAGGCTGGGGAGGTCCAGGGCGACGGCGACTTGGATGCCGGCGGAAGGTGGCGTCGGACGAGATTGGGCACGGCGATACGGTGCGTCCTCGAACGAGGGAAAGAGCGTGGGAGCTCCGCCTTGCTCAGGGGAGCCTGCTGGTGGAGAGAGGAGAGGGAGAAGAGCTCGGGCTTGGGTGAATTTAGGTGGATGCCGACGGCGGCTCTCCGGCCATGGAGGTGGTTGGAGGGCACGAGGAGGGGAGTGGGTTGGTCCAGGGGGTCACTGGGAGTGAGAGAGGGCGAAGGGGATCCAGAGGGAGGCCTGGGACGGTTTTATATAGCGAAGCCCTCGGTTCACCGTGGGCTCATGCGCTGGCGAGCTCGTGCTCGTCGCTACGGGCCTCGGGATGGTGATGCGCCGTGTCTAGGGCGTTCGTGGAGGAGGTCTACGACCAAGGGAAGGGAGAGAAGGAGCGGGGAAGTGCCAGGGCATCGCGCGTGTGAGGCTGCCCATTGGAGCGCTCGGGCGGCCGGTGCGCGTCCGAGAGGAGGCAGGAGGAGGAAGAGAGAGGAGGCGGACAGGGTGGTGGCGTGTTGCGGACGTCGAGGCACCTCGACTGGCGCAAGGGGGAGGCCCTAGGTGGTCCGGTGGCTCGGGCAGAGAGCGGCTATAGTGCGTGGGTGCACTGTAGCGTGCTCTGGAGCATGCCCTTGGCATGCCATGGCATAAAAAGGGGGAAGTGGGCGCGACCACTTGTGTCCAGTAGTGCTAGGGGGTAGTAAAGAAAGTGAGATGGCCTTGGATGCCCTGGACAGCCAGTAGGAGAGGAGAGAGGTTGAGGGAGAGAGGGAAATGGGCTGTCCAGAGAGAGAAAGTGGGGTTTTACCCCTCCAATAATTGGGCTATGGATTTGCCATTGCTACTGGAGGTGCAAGGGGACTAGGAGGGGCTGTGGTAAAAAGTTGAGGCCATGGAGATTAGTGGAAGGGGTCAAAAATGGAATTTTGGTAAAGTGGCAAAAGGTGTTTGATGCTTGTTTGGGTAAGAAAATGAACTCCATTCGTAATAAGACTCCACAGGGTGAAATGTAACATATAATTAGGGTGTTCCACCAAATTTGAGATCATTTGGTCAAAGTTGCCAATGCAACTTTTGTAAACCCTAGAAATTAGCAGAAATGAACTTGTGTAGATCTAGTTGAGAAAATCACTTCTCCTTGATGCACCACTTGGTGTAGTGGCCTCATTTGGTCATTTGAACATGCTCACAAAAGTCGGGGTCAAGGAGAGAAAGTTGGTAGTACAAACTTGTTCAAATTTGATTCTGGTCAGAGAGGGTTTTGGGGCAATTTGATCAAGATAACATTATCTCCAACTTGTGCCATTTGGTCTAGATGCATTATTACACCATTTGAGCATGTGCACCAAGTTTGAGAGCATTTGGACATGTTTGACAGTGCAAAAATGTTCAAACTTGAAAAAGGAAGAAGTGGTTTTGAGAGGGTTTCATGGGGTTATGCTACTCTCCGTGACATGGTACTTGGCAAGATCATCAAAAATGTCATATGTGACATGTTAGAATGTTCTTGGATTTTTATGAAAATATTTCCTGTAGAAATATTTCAAATCCTTGAAATGAGCAGAAATGGTTTTGGGACGTTTTGTCCAATATTTTGATCATAACCATATGTTGAAACTCATATATATGGAAAATATATGTCCATTGAGTCTCCCTAATGTTTCTCAAATATTTTTAAAGCTTTAAAATAACTTTAACCTATTTAAGACCATTTCTGGCCTTAAGAAAAAACCTTTAAATAAAATAGGAAAATAACTTTTAAAATTATATTTTTGTGGTTTCTGGGTAACCTATATCTAATAGGAGTCAAAAATATTTTTGGAAAGATTTTTACTGCCCTTAATTAATTACTTGCAGTGCAAACCTCAACTCAAGGGTTTTTGGAAAACTAATTTTTGAAAATACTTTTTGGCCAAATTATTTTTGTAAGAAAATACTATATTGCTCTATACACATGGCATGATCATTGGGAAAAGGTTTTGGATCAAGGAGAAGGAGTATAAGAGTTGGAGGATTTATTTGATTTTTAGAGCACTTGCAAACAGCAGACAAAAACCAATCAAGGCAAGGTCCAAAACACTCAAAAGTTTTTGTCAAACCACATTTTATCATGATTGTTAGCTATAGTGTAGTGGCATGAAAATCAGAGTGTGACATCGAACCTCTCTAGGGTCTGCGGAACCCTGAATCCGACAAATGGAGCGCCGGGTAGGGGTGCGTCGGAGCCTCTCTTCTGTAGGTCGACTCACCGCCGCTCCACCGCTTCCATGGCTGACACTCGTCGAGCTAATGCTGAGTGTCGGGCCGCCATCACCTCTTGCATCGCCCAGACGGCGCCCGTCGGCGGGCCTCCCCGTCGTTGTCCATCACCTGCCACCACCGGCCCTGCAGGGCACGAGCAGCAAGCTTCGTCGCTGCAACCCTCTGTGCGGCGTGATGAGCGCACGACCACTCCGTCGCTGACTATGGCTGGTTCGTCATTTCACGCTCGTCGCGGGCCGGTGGACGTGCAGTGTGCGCTGCTCATGGTGCGCGAGCTCCTGCTCTACCACCCCGTCGACGACTTCTACGAGGACTGGCTGGACCGCATCTTCGAGCTTGTCAACGCCGTTGGGGGCTCTCCTGCACCGTCTCTCGCGCTGCCTCGCCCACCGCCTGCTGCGGGCGATGTGGCCCATGAAGCACCTCTGCCACCTCCACGTCAAGACATCGCCCTCGGATCAAGGCGTGCGGCCCAATGGCGTGACCCGCCGCGCAAGGCGCCCGCGCGTCAAGAAGAAAGCTGCCAGGAGGTCCAGCGGCCGCAAGAAGATGCTCCAGCGCTCCCTGCACCACCACATCAAGACCGCGCGCCGCCTGTGGTGGTGGCGCGTGAGCACCAAGATCAGGCTGCATCTCCACGACGGGCTCCTGTGACTACCGCGGGCTGCCAAGCCTTCACTTCCGAGCTACACAGCGTCGTCTGGCTGGGGAAGTTCAAGCCCGACCTGCCTCCATGCTACGACGGCACCCCCGACCCTGCTGAGTTTCTGCAGCTCTACGAGCTGAGCATCGAGGCCGCCAACGGCGCGAGAAGGTCAGGGCGAACTGGTTTCCCATAGCTCTCAAGGATGGCACGCGCTCATGGCTCCTGAACCTACCTGCGGGATCGATCTCCTCCCGGCGCTAGATGCGCGAGCGTTTCGTCGCCAACTTCCAGGGCACTCGCGACCGCCCGCCTACTGCGGGTGACAAGCGACGCATCAAGCAACAGCCAGGGGAGACCTTACAGAAGTACATACATCGCTTCAATAGCGTTCACCTCAAGATCCCCAAGGTGTTAGACGAGGCCATTGCCGGTGTCAAAACCGGTGGATCTCGGGTAGGGGGTCCCTAACTGTGCCTCTTAGGTCGATGGTAACAAGAGACAGGTGACACAATGTTTACCCAGGTTCGGGCACTCTCTATGGAGGTAATAACCTACTTCCTGCTTGATTGATCTTGATGGATATGAGTATTACAAGAGTTGATCTACCATGAGATCGTAATGGCTAAACCCTAGAAGTCTAGCCTATATGACTATGGTAATGAGTATCTCTTCTTTCCGGACTAAGTCCTCTGGTTTATATAAGCACCGGGAGGATCTACGGTTACACAAGGTCGGTCACAAAGTAAAGGAATCTACATATTTGGTCGCCAAGCTTGCCTTCCATGCCAAGGAGAGTCCCATCCGGACACGGATGCATTCTTCGGTCTTCGCATCTT
Organism: Aegilops umbellulata; assembly: GCA_032464435.1. NCBI lineage: Eukaryota > Viridiplantae > Streptophyta > Magnoliopsida > Poales > Poaceae > Aegilops > Aegilops umbellulata. The sequence goes on from CP136059.1 coordinate 7,696,938, forward strand.
CACAACCCATCAGTCCGGCCCATGGCTAATAGGCCGGACGTCCGAGGACCCCTTAGTCCAGGACTCCCTCAATAGCCCCTGGACCTGGCTTCAATGACGAGGACTCCGGCGCGCAGATTTGTCTTCGGCAGTGCAAGGCGGGTTCCCCTTTCCGAACTCCAGGATTGTCTTCAGACGTATCGACGTGTCCAGACCTGTAACACACACACACCACACACAACCGCGGAGAGAAGATAATTTTACACGAGTCCAATCCGCTGACAACTTTTGGCAACATGACATCATATCTGTCCGGTTGTAATCGAACCGTTTTTCATCTGCCGGGATGCGGTTGTCATTGGCATGTCTTGTCAAAGCAGAGATCATGTCCCCTTATTGCGGGATTCTCATCAATACGGGCGTGGGTAACCCAACCGTGATGTTTACACTGCCCTTGGGAATAGGCGAGTTTTAGGGCGAGTGGGCAGGCGTTTGACATTCACGGCCTTTATAAGGGATAAGGATTCATCGTCATTCACCCACGCCTTCTCCTTCCCCTGCCCCTCCATTCTTGAGCCCTAGCGCCCAAGCTCTAGCTTTCCCCGCCCGAGAAAGCACTCCAACCATGTCCGGATCCGGAGTTGGGGGCAAGTGGATAGCCTCCTCCCTTAAGAAGAGAGATGTCAAGGAGCTCCAAAAGGCCGGATACCTGGCCAAGGAGATCGTTCACCGACTCCCGGCCAAGGGACAGATTGTCCCTACCCCCGAGCGTCATGAGAGGGTGGTGTTCCTCGCGCATTTCGTCCGCGGACTGGGATTCCCTCTCCACCTATTTGTCCGCGGACTGATTTTTTTACTACGGGCTGGACTTCCATGATCTATCCCCCAACTTCATCCTCAACATCTCAGCATTTATAGTCGTGTGCAAGGCCTTTCTCCGCATCCCGCCTCACTTTGGCCTATGGCTAAAGACCTTCAACGTAAAGCCGAAGGTGGTGAGCGGCCAACAAGCAGAATGTGCAGGTGCCATGGTGGGCAAGATGCCCACCGTCACCTAGCTTGAAGGCTCCTTTGTGGAGACGGTGAAGTGGTGGCAATCGGGGTGGTTCTACATCACCGAGCCACGCGATACCCACTAGGCGTCGGCCCCCAATTCCGATCCGGAGTTCCGATGCGGGTCACCTCCTGGCAAGAGAAGGGCCTGGCCTGGGGATCTTCGAACAAGCTGACTGGGCTCCAGACGTGCGTCCAGTACATGATAACCAAGAAGATCAAACTTGTCAATGTGATCCAGGTTGTGCTCCTCCGCCAGATCCTTCCGTGCCAGCGCCGTACCTGCTATTTGTGGGAGTTCGATCCGGCCAAGCACCAGACACTGCTAGAGATCTTCGGCATGACACACGAAGACATCTGGAAAGTGCTCTTCAAGGCCGGAGAGATACCACCGCCTACGACCGAGGATTGTGGGCTTAGTTTAAAGCGCTAGGCTAATTCGGTAAGCTCTTTCATGTTTTCAAGGACGGATTAATTTTCCAGCTCTGCTACCCGAAGATGAGGAGACCCCACTCCTGACGAAGATGGTGTTTCCGACGTCTTATGATGTGCCGGAGAAGAAGGCCAAGAAGACGGCCAAATGGACCAGGAGTGGCCTCCGCCAAAAGGGTGCTTCGTACGTGTCATCCAAAGGTGAGACTGACTCTTCGGCCACCGAAGACGACGGCAAGGCGGAGGAAGAAGGCGGCTCCCCCCTGAGGGGGGAATGAAGAAAAGGGGGGCCTCCACGAATCTCGAGGCGAAGGCGCCCACGAGGGGGAAGGGCTCCCTTGCGGATAACTCCACATGGGATGTTGATAGCAGTCCGGAGCGAATGCCCCGGACCAAGCCTCGGGTCGCCTCGTAAGTCCCAAAAACCTTATGCACATCCAAATACCTGGCCTTTCCACTTTATAATATGGTTAAATTATGCCATTGCAGTCTGGCCCACGACAGCTCCTCGCGATCCTCGATAGAGGGTTCGTTAGACTCAAAGGAGATGGCTATCATGTCTCCACCGCCCGCTCACTCTGTCTCACCCAAGGGTGATGACGAGGTGGTGTCCCAAAGGACCTTCCCAGACCGGGGACCGTTCCGGAGATCGTTAGGGTGGCGCCCCAGGATGACTCCTCGCCCGCCGGACACATGGGGGAAAAGCCCTCATGGGGACTGGTGGTGAGGGCCAAGTTTCATTCGGCCCTCAGCTGAATACCATTCCGGAGACCTGCATGGCTCCGGAGTCCAGCAAACGGCCTTCCCTGAAAGGAGGGGGTGTGCTTGTTCTGCCGGTGACCTCTGTCCAACCAGAGGCACCAGATAATCTGCTGGAAGCACTGTGAGGCGCCTCCATTATGGATGAACACCTTGTCCTCATGGGTATGGTGATCGAAAAGGTTCAGTCTGCCAAAAGCGGATTGACCGAGGCATGCGCTAGCCTTTTAACGGGCTTTGAGGTAATAATTGTAGAAAGAATATCACAGTGTGGACAGTAGCCCCTAATGCTCTGTTTGGTGTTCGGAAAGAAAAAGCCGAACAGAGGATCAAAACAATTTTGCAGGAGTCTAACATAAGATGTCTATCTGAATAAGCAGACGTCGTTGCTGGCTGCTGCCACTCATACTGCGGAGGTCTCGGGCCTGAAGCAGACCATGGAGCGGGCCAACGAAGAGCTCGGCCTCGTAAAGAGGCAGCTGGAGGACAACCAAGGTATGTAGTAACTTGCGCGTATATTTTTAGGAAGGATGAATGTTTCATGCTGATTGAAGCGTCCTGAACTTTGTTAGGGGCCACGATCGAGGTGGTGGCCCTCAAGAAGGCATTAGCCGAGGCCGAGGACAAAGCAACCAAGGAGCACATAGCGCGCGAAAAGCACGAGGCCCGGGTCGGCGAGGTCCAGCAAGAGCTCGTGGACGCCCTCAAGAAGTACGTGGCCTTGGAGCGTGATTCTTAGACGCAAGTGTCCGAACTTGCAAACGCCCGCCGGAGCGCACAAGAGGCTCGAGCCAGGCCTAGAGCACCCTTCAGGAAATCCAAGCTGCCAAGAAGATCGCGGCGGGTAGGCTTTCATTATGGAAAGCAAATCTGTGAAGGAAGCGTTCCTTTTACTCATCCGAATTTGGAGCTCTCCAGGGGCGTTTACGGATTTGCCGCGAAGCATATCAGATGTCGTCGAGTTCTATCAAGCCTAAGAAGGGAGTTCTACGGAGAAGCTGTTCTGGTCTCAATATCTTAGACCAGAACATCCGGTGTCCTTCAGCGACCAGCTAAAACAGCTGGTCGAGCTGCACAAGGCGGCCGAGTTAGCCATGAAGGAGCTGATAGTCATATTGTGGCCGTCTGCGCCGATACCCAGCAGCTACTTCGGACTAGTAAAGCGGCTTGTTGATGCCTTCCCATGGCTGGAGGTTATAAAGCGGTCGGTCTATATCGAAGGTGCACGGATGGCCTTTGCCCGCGTTAAGATGCACTGGGCGAAGATGGATGCCAAGAAGCTAATGACCGAGGGGCCGCGTGAGGGTAAGGAGCACCACCGACCTGAGTTATATTTTGATGGTGTCCTGGAGAGATCTCACCTTATGGCGGAGCAATGTACGAAGGATGTTATATTCCCGTGAAAACATTCGTACTATCCTGTCCTGTAATATGGAACAACGATGTTATGTAATATAATGCTTGTGATATTTAAAATTTTGCCTCCTGTGTGGCCGTTTATGAAATCTGAGGGTTGTCCACTCGTCGGCTTCTGCCCCCACGTAGATAGTACGGGGGTGTTCGGGATAAATCTAAACACTCTTTACTCAATATTCTGGTCCTTAAAGGAGGTGTTTAGCGCAACGAACAAGGAAATCAGACTATACGGCTTTTATCCCCCTCACTTAGCCATAGGAGTTTGACAATGAGAATTTTGGCGAAGCCCCTGGTATTCGGAAGGTCGAACTTGGGGCGTTACACGCACCTGATAGGATAAGAAACTGATTCCTCGCATAAAGCGGAAAAAATCTCTAAGGATTTGAAACCTCTCGAACAGCTGACCAGCTCACGCTGCATTATGACAGTCAGTTTTCGGCTTTCTCTACTGAGGCGCTCGTCCGGAAGAACCGGGACACAATTGCAGTAGTTCTCCCTTTACTACCCTAGCCGATATAGCGGAATGTAAGGTAGTAAGCACAGGAGCCGGGCAACCCAACTATTGACCAAAGATATGATTCAGAGCCGATGCATATAATGCTATGAGTTCACGGTGCCCAACTGCACTGAAAAATTTGTTCGGACTTTATTGCCGTACTGCAGGGCGCGAAAGCCCCTGCTGAAGTAAAATGTACCAGAGTGTACGTATGCAATGAGTAATAGATACAAAGGTAAGGAAAAAGGGGAAAGTAAGTAATAAGCTGACGCTACCATTTATTTACCATTTGTAATGCGATTAATATGTCGAGGCGTACTTGTACAAGTAATGCAATAAGCAAGTAAGGGTATTTAACATGCCATGACCAAGAGCGAGCTGCGTGTGGGTATGTAAAACAGGTATAGCAATCGTTAGCAGAGACCACCTGGGGATTCCCTTGTACGCCAAAGCTCCTTGCCTCCTTGGTGTATCCGACCAATGGGTTGTCAGAACAAACCTCGAAATGAGAAAAAATCTGAAATGAAAAGAAAAGGTGAAGGTGTCCGAATCCGAAGGTCGTTCGAGCCGCATTGTGGATCACAAGGTAGCTATGCCTCCATCGATACCCACAGGATTTTGAGTGCCTAGTTATGTACACACGGTACAAATGCCGCTGTTTGACCAGGATTGGGACGGAGGCCAAATTGCTAATTAAGCTCTTGACGAGTCGGCTGTCTTGCTGTAGAATAGTCTGGACTCTTTTAATGGTGTCTGGGGGCTTGGCCGCTGAACTAAATTTCTGCTGAAAAAGGCCGCGCTGTATCTCTGCTGCTAAGGCTGTTGTGAGCTCCTCGGTACCGAGGGAGCGTTCCGTATTTACATTTATTGTTATGACGCTGTGTGGTTCGGACAACTTGAGCTTGAGATAAGCGTAGTGAGGTACCACATTGAATCGAGCCAATGAGGTTTGTCCGAGCAGTGCGTGATAGCCGCTGCGAAAGGGGACGATATCAAAGATTAACTCCTTGCTTCGGGAGTTATCCGAAGATCCAAAGGCAACCTCTAGTGTGATTAAGCCCGTACAGCGGGCCTCTACGTCTGTTATGACTCCTTTAAAGGTAGTCCTTATGTGTTTGATCAATGATGGGTTAATGCCTATTTTGCGTACTTTGTCCTGACAGAGCAGATTGAGGCTGCTGCCACCATCCATGAGGACTCGCGTTAGATGGAATCCTTCGATGATTGGGTCTAGGACTAGTGCGGCTGATCGGCCATGCCAGATACTGGTCAGATGATCCCGACGATCAAAAGTGGTCGGTCATGATGACCATGGGTTGAATTTTGGGGCGACTGGCTCTATCGCATAAACGTCCCTTAGTGCGCGCTTGCGCTCCCTTTTGGGGATGTGTGTAGCATATATCATGTTCACCAGTTTTACTTGAGGGGGAAACTTCTTCTGTCCCCCTGTGGTTGGCTGCAGGGGCTCCTTGTCATCGTCCTCGCTCTGCGATCCCTTTTCCTTATTCTCGGCGTTTAACTTGCCGGCTTGCTTAAAAACCAAGCAATCTCTATTGGTATGATTGGCTGGTTTGTGCGGGGTGCCATGGATTTCGTACGGACGGTCAAGTATGTGGTCCATGCTAGATGGTCCCTGATTGTTTCTTTGAAACGGCTTTTTCCGCTGACAGGACTTGGAGCCGCTGAATCCGGCGTTTACAGCAGTATCATCAGTGTTATCGCCATTGCTTTGGTGTTTGTGTCTGCTGCGTCGGAGCTTGCTGTTGCTATTTTTGGCCTCGGAGGGGCCTGCCTTGCTGGTCGTATTTGTACTATGAGCCAACCAGCTGTCCTCACCTGCACAAAAGCGGGTCATGAGGGTCGTGAGGGAGGCCATAGACTTCGGCTTTTCTTGGCCGAGGTGGCGGGCAAGCCATTCGTCACGGATGCTGTGTTTAAAGGCCGCTAGGGCTTTTACATCTGGATAGTTGACGATCTGGTTCTTTTTAGTTAGGAACCTATTCCAGAATTTCCTGGCTGAGTCCTCGGGCTGTTGAACTATGTGACTTAAGTCATCGGCGTCTGGCGGCCGGACATATGTACCTTGGTAGTTGTCGAGAAAGGCTTCTTCCAAGTCCTCCCAGCTACCGATGGAATTTTCAGGCAGGCTGTTTAACCAGTGCCGAGCTAGCCCTTTGAGTTTTAGTGGGAGGTATTTGATAGCATGGAGGTCATCTCCATGGGCAATGTGAATGTGGAGAATAAAATCCTCAATCCATACCGCGGGATCGGTTGTTCTGTTGTATGATTCAATATTGACGGGTTTGAACCCTTCGGGGAATTCACGGTCCGTTACTTCCTCAGTGAAGCAAAGAGGGTACGCGGCGCCTCTATATCGAGCCGCGTCACGACGTAGCTCCGATGGAGTCCATCTATAGTTATCAGCTCGAGCGTGACTAGGTTCGTCACGTCTGAATAGGTAGCCGTCGTCGTGTGTCAAGGCACGTCCTCGCGATCCGTAGATCGATCTTGTATGTCCTGCTCTAATGTCCATATCTTGGCGATGGTCATATGTATAGCCCCGGTCTTTCTTATCCCTTCCTTTACGGCGAGGTGGGACTATTCGTTTTTCGGCTCGGGTTGTCGTTTTATCCCGGTCGTGCGGTGTCTGATCGACCACATTGCATGATGCTGGTGCGGGTTCTGGCGCCTCATCATCGAACTGAGGTAGCAATTTGCGCTTCAGGTAACTTTTGGCTGGGCCACTAAGGCCATATTCTTCGGCTGCCAGGACATTGGTCCATCTATCATTGAGCAGGTCTTTATCATCTTGAAGCTGCTGATGCTTCTTTTTCAGGCTCCTCGCAGTGGCTATTAGCTGAAGCTTAAAGCGCTCCTGCTCGAGAGGTTCTTCGGGCACGATGAAGTCTTCGTTGCCGAGGCTCACCTCTTCCTCAGAGAGCAGACGGTAACTACCGTCCTCCGAGTTTTCTTCTGTGGCCTGTTTGTCAGGGCGGAATTGCCCCTCTTCCTGATGGTCTTGTTCGGCAGTTTGTTCCTCGGGCTCCTCTGTGTCTTCGGCATCATCCGGAGTGTTATCTTTTCCTGTGCCGGCATTGTTGTCTCTACTACAGCGTGATTTAGAGTGGCGCCGTTGACGCCGGCACTTTGGTTGTGTGTTAGGAGGGTCCTCCTTCACTGGGTTTTCCTTGTCATCGCCGCTATTATTTTTGGGCGTATCTACCATGTATATGCCGTATGACGAAGTGGCCATCCAATGTCCAGTGAATGGCGGGTCTTGGCCTTGCTCCCGGTCGGCATCGTTGTCCATATCGTCGATGTCTTTGGAGCCGTAATCAAGCATGTCGGTTAAGTCCTCAACAGCGGCTATGAAGTGGGTGGCAGGTGGGAAGTAAAATTCTCGATCTTCAGCTCCTAGTTCGAACGGGACATAGCTTGGCTGCGAGTCCCCCACCAAGGACAGGCTCTTTAATGAGTTTAGCACATCACCTAAAAGGTGAGTGCTGGAAGATGTCTGCGGCGCTGAATTCGAAAATCGATGAACGGTCGAGTTCGGCGTCCGTGGGCTCACATGGTTCGGAACTTATAACCAGAGACGAGTCCGGGATTCCAGTGACACAGATATTGCGTGAGGTTAAGTCCATGTGCAGCTCCAACGCCGGGGAGTCTGTGGCCTCCGGGGTGGGGTTGAGCCTCCGATCCTTGGATGCCGCAGTGTGCTCTGGATCTAAGGCCAGAGTGGTCACATGAGCTATCTCCTGGATGCGGTCTGACAACAGGTTTAGGTCATGTTCGTCAAGGTGACCGGGAGCGGTCACCGCGGTCTCGAATCCGGCGAAGATCAAATCTCCACGGATGTCCGCGACGTAGTTCAAACTCCCGAATCTGACCTGATGGCCAGGGGCTTAGCTATCGATCTGCTGTAGGTGGCCAAACGAGTTGGCCCGCTGTGCGATGCCGCCGAACACGAAGATCTGTCCGGGGAGGAAGGTTTCTCCTTGGGCAGCATCACTATCGACAATTAAAGGGGCCATCAAACCTTTCGTCGACGGCACAGAGGAACTCTCAATGAAAGCACCAATGTCGGTGTCAAAACCGGCGGATCTCGGGTAGGGGGTCCCGAACTGTGTGTCTTAGGTCAATGGTAACAGGAGACAGGGAACACGATGTTTACCCAGGTTCGGGCCCTCTCTATGGAGGTAGTACCCTACTTCCTGCTTGATTGATCTTGATGGATATTAGTATTACAAGAGTTGATCTACCACGAGATCGTAATGGCTAAACCCTAGAAGTCTAGCCTATATGACTATGGTAATGAGTATCTCTGCTTTCCGGACTAAGTCCTCCGGTTTATATAGGCACCGGGTGGATCTAGGGATACACAAGGTCAGTTACAAAGGAAAGGAATCTACATATTCGATCGCCAAGCTTGGCTTCCACGCCAAGGAGAGTCCCATCAGGACACTCGTGCAGTCTTCGGTCTTCGCATCTTCACAGCCCATTAGTCTGGCACATGGCTAACAGGCCGGACGTCCGAGGACGCCTTAGTCCAGGACTCCCTCAGCCATCATCTCAACATTCTCTGATGGCGTCCCTGATGTCAAGATGAAGGAGGAGCTGGCCATACACGAGGACCTATGCACGGCTCTAGAGATGTTCAACATGGCGACCAAGTGCGCGAGAGCTGAGGAAGGACGCCTCTCCCTCCTCGAGATCCCAGTGGCCAACCCGGAAGACAAGAAGGCCAAAACCAAGGATGTGAAGTGCAAGGGGCGGCCGTACTCGTGGCTGAACCAGAGATGAAGCGCGGTTGTGACCACCCAGAGTCATCCAAGGGCAGCCGTCTATTCTGTGTCTTCCACAACGTACACAGCCACAACACCAATGACTACCAGGAGCTCATGGCCATTTGCGACGGATGCCTCGATCGGCGCCCTCAGCGCAACTATCGAGGCTACGGCCGTGGAGGAGGCTGGGGTGGAGGACGCTAGGACGACCGCGGCCCCCGCCAAGAGTGGTGTGACCAGCCTCGTGAGGACCTCCCTCAGGGCAATGTCGGCCTCCCTCCGCTGCCACCACCACCAAGAAGGAACGATGTCCACCACCAGGACGAAGGGGTTGGGGGCTTCCAGGAGCCTTGCGCCATTGCCTGCATCCTAGGCGGTGCTCAAGCTCCAGCCTCTCAACGCATCTTCAAGCAGTTTGCCCGTGAGGTGAACACGGCCCTCCCCAGACTCGAGGCCACGCGTCCGCTTAGGTGGTCCAAGTGCACCATCAACTTCAGCTTGTCCGACCAGATCAAGTGTGTGGCAACTGTTGGTGCCCTCCCGATGCTTTGCTCGCTCGTCATCATCAACGTCCGCGTCACCAAGACCCTCATCGATGGCGGTGCGGGGCTCAATGTTCTTTCCATTGAGACGTTGGACCACCTCCAAGTGCCCTATGATCAGCTGCATCCCACCAATCCTTTCTCAGGAGTGACCGACGGCTCCACCACCCCGATAGGGCAGATTCGCCTCCCTGTCACCTTTGGCCAGTGCGACAACTACCACACCGAGCTCATCGACTTTGACGTCGCCCACATCCGCATTTTGTACAATGCCATCATTGGGTATCCAGCCTTGGCCAAGTTCATGGCGGTGACTCATCATGGTTACAATGTCCTCATCCGTCGCAAGGTAGCTTCATCCGTCGCCTCAACTCTGCCCTCCTGCCACGCGGCTTCCATGCGCTTGGAGTGGCGAACGGTGGAGGCGGGAAACCGGGTCGCCATGGGTCGAGGCAGCAGGTCGGGTCCAGTTCCCTGCGCCTTCTGCGTCTCGATTGGCTGAGCGGGGCGGCCGAGCCCCCACCCCGCTCCTTTATAAGGAGCGAGACGGGGGGACGGAAGCCCGCATTCTCTCATCTTCTTCCTTCTTCAGCTTCTGCCCCTCTTTCTTCCATCCGCCATGGAGAAAGGGAACCCTGGTCCTTCGACGGTGGCGACGAGGGTCGCCGCTAGGCAACGCATTCCTCCTCCCTTCGCACCCGTGGCGGCAGAGCCAGCCGCAAGGGGAAGAGGGAGGGGACGAGGCCGCGGGCGAGGTCGAGGGCGAGGCCGAGGTGGTCGGGGAAGAGGCGGACGAGGCAGCTCGCCGGCCTCGCCTCCGCCAGCAGATCCTCTCCCGGTGGCGGACCATATCGAGGACGACCCTTGCGAGTTCTTCGTCTAGCTGCGCCGGCCGCCTCGTCGTCGCCTTATTCTCCCGACTCCATTTGTGAGTGCGATGGAGCTGGATCCGCCCGAGACACTGAGGTTGCACATGAGGGGCTGCGGAATCAGCGGTACGCGAGTCCGCGTTGACTTCCCGGCCCCTGATGTGATGTATCTTGGTCGAGGGTGGAAGATGTTCACCCGCATCCACAGCTTGACGGCGGGCCTCACCCTCCATTTTAAGATGATGGAGGGCGGTCTCCTCTCCGTCAAGGTCTTCGGGTGCTTCGGGACTCGGGCACGGTGCTGCGTGGAGAGCTCCTCCGATAGCGAAGGCTCCTCCTCGAGCGGGAGTGACGAGGAGGACAGCGACAGCGGCGACGAGGGTAACGGGCGGCGGGATGACGGGTCCGACTAGGTGTCGGGCGCCGCTCCGCGGGGCACCGGCGACCCCATCATCCGCGTCGCTGGTTCCTGGGGCTTCTCGGGGAGGCTGCGGAAGAGGAAGAGGGCAGGCGGCAAGGCCGTCAACTCGGAGTACGAGGGCACGACGCCCTCGACAGCGTGCTGACGTCCTGCCGCCTTGTCTTCAAGCTTCTGCCTCCGGCGCTGCCATCACCATGCTGCCGCGACGCCCCTTTGGTGTCTTCTGGCACCCGTAGTTCATCTAGGTGCCACTTTTGCCCTTTTCGCCTCCTTGACCTGTCTCCTGAAGATAGGGACAAGAGAGGGATTACGGGCACCTTATCTCTTTTCAGTTTGTAAGCCCTCGGGCCTTAGTTGCGTTTAAAACTTGTAATCCCATTACTCATGTTCTTTATCCTCTTATGAAATGTACCTGAGTGGAATGATTTTTAATGAAAAGGGGATGCTTGCCGGGTCACTTGTCTCGTAGGTGGAACCCATGTCAAGGAGCGAATCCTTTATATCTCTTAAGATAGACACTTTCTTTCCCGGCAGCAGGCCCTGCCTTCTTCCCACGTCGCTCGCCCTTTCTCACGCTCTTGGCGGAGGCAGGGAGGAGGCGGGATCAGGCTCCTCGCTTCGTCCCTTAGCTGCCGCGACTACGACCTTACCTGGCCCTGGGGCCGGGCCCTAGGGCCTAGAGTGAAGGGAGCATGGTAACTTTTAGGAAGAAACGAGGCTTTCGCACACCTCAATCCATAAGAGAATGCATGATAAGGGATGAAAAACTTATCTGAGATAGCAGCCCCCGGCAACTTTGGTTCGCCGTGGGCTAATCCTTGCACTTGCAGCCCCCGGCATTACTGGGTTGCCGGGGTCTTGCAGCCCCCGGCAACACTGACTTGCTGGGGTCCAAATGTTGGTCCCGCTTGCCGGGGTCTTGCAGCCCCCGGCAACACTGGCTTGCTGGGGTCCAAATGTTGGTCCGTCCTCCTCCTTTTCGTCCTCAAGTGGTCCGGCAGGGATATGGTGAGTCCTGTGAACCAGGGAAACGAAATAATGGCAAAGTGACGCACACTCGACCTCTAAGTTAGGGGTTAGCCACTACTAAGCACTATCAACCCTAACCAAGGACGAGACTCGACTCCGCATGCATGCTAAAACTCTGGGCGCCAGCGCTTTATCTTCGCTCAGGGCCTGCGCCTGGCTTTGTACAATGGATTACATGCAACAACGGCAAGACTTGTACAAAATGGTGGTTGCCGAACAGGGTCCGACAACCGCGTTTTACGGGTAAAACTTACGAAGATGCTCGATGTTCCAGGAGTTGCTCACCGGAAAGCCATCCTCGGTCTCAAGGCGGACAGCGCCAGGCCTCGTGACTCGTCTCACCCGGTAGGGGTCTTCCCACTTCGGCGTCAACTTGTTGGAATTCTTGGCGGAATGAACGCGCCGAAGAACAAGGTCGCCTTCCTCGAGACTTCTGGCTTTAACTTTGCGGCTATGGTAGCGGCGCAAAGCTTGCTGGTATCGAGCAGCTCGTACAGCAGCCTGAAGACGGTCTTCCTCAAGGAGCAGCGCGTCATCTTGGCGCAGCTGCTCTTGCTCAAGCTCATCATAAGCGAGCACTCGAGGTGACCCGTATACGAGTTCCGTGGGGGTAACTGCCTCTGCTCCATAGACTAGAGCGAAAGGTGTCTGGCCAGTGGCTCGATTTGGCGTCGTCCTGATCGACCAAAGAACCACCGGCAACTCCTCGATCCAGTTTCTTCCGCACCTGTGCAGCCTGTCGAAAGTTCGGGTCTTGAGTCCACGCAGCCCTTCAGCATTTGCCCACTCTGCCTGACCGTTGCTCCTGGGGTGAGCAACAGAAGGGAAGCAGACCTTGGCGCCAAGGTCTCGGACGTACTGCATGAAGTTGCGACTCATGAATTGTGTACCGTTGTCGGTGATGATCCTGTTAGGGATTCCGAAGCGGCAAACAATCGACCTGAAGAACTTGACTGGTGACTGTGCTGTCACCTTCCTCACTGGTTCCACTTCTGGCCACTTTGTGAACTTGTCGATTGCGACGTACAAGTACTCAAAGCCCCCGACAGCTCGGGGGAAAGGGCTGAGGATGTCGAGCCCCCAGACCGAAAATGGCCAGGATAAAGGGATTGTCTGGAGAGCTTGAGCTGGTTGGTGTATCTGCTTGGAATGGAACTGGCACGCTTCAAACTTGGTTACTTGTGCAGTTGCATCCTGGAGGGCTGTCGGCCAAAAGAAACCTTGCCGGAACGCTTTGCCGGCAAGTGCTCTGGCGCCAATGTGATGACCACATATGCCTCCATGCACCTCTGCCAACAGCTTCTGTCCATCTTCCCGGGGAATACACTTCAATTTCACTCCGTTGAGCCTTCTTCTGTACAGTGCGTTGTCAATGAACTGGTACATACTAGACTGCCGGGCTACTCTTTCCGCTTCTTCTGGCTCTTCGGGAAGTTCTCCTGACTGGAGGAAACGGACGATCTGCTGTGCCCATGCTGGAGCCTGCGGCTCAACAACAAGGTCTAAAGGCATAACTGCTGCTGCGGGAACATCCGCTTCTACGGCGAGAACCCGTGGCTCAGCCGAAGCTTGATGATCCCCGGCAAGTTTGCAGAAGCGAAACTTGTCGGGAGCGTCTACTTCAACGAAACAAACCTTGGGGCTTGTCGGAGCAGACTGCTCCTCAGCACTCTTGGTGTTTATCTTGGGGACCCTCTTGGCGGCGGCTTCGGGAAGCTCAGCCGGAAGATAGTCGCCAGAAATCAACTTCCTCTTCCTGCCCTGTCCAGTTGGTGGCGTCACGGATGGCTGAGTCAGCTTGAGCACAAAGATTCCTGGTTCCATAGGTAACTTAAATGCCGCGCACTTTGACAGGCCGTCAGCGATGTCGTTCTGAGCTCTAGGAACATTTTCCATCTGTAGGACGATAAAGCGCTCTTCCAGCTTCCTCACTTCATCAACGTAAGCTTCCATCAACGGACTCTGATAATCCTTGTTTACTTGGTGGACGACAAGCTGCGAGTCTCCCCTGACAATGAGCTGCTTTATCCCAAGGTCTGCCGCGATCCTGAGACCGGCGAGCAACCCTTCATACTCTTGAGTATTGTTTGTTGCTTGCTCCTTGGGAAAGTGCATCTGGACCACGTACTTGAGGTGCTCTCCGGTTGGTGCGATAAGCAGCACGCCAGCACCGGCGCCTTGTAACAAGAATGCGCCATCAAAGTACATCAGCCACTCTTTGTTTGCTTCCTTGACGGGGATGCTCGTCTCTGGGGTTTCTTCGTCAGGTGTTGGCGTCCACTCTGCTATGAATTCTGCCAATGCTCTGCTTTGAATAGTTGAAGTGCTCTCAAACTTGAGGCCAAAGCTCGACAGTTCCAATGCCCACTCAACAATCCTGCCTGTTGCTTCTGGATTCTGCAGTATCCTCTTCAGCGGAAAGCGAGTGACAACCGTGATCTCATGTGCTTGGAAGTAATGGCGCAGCTTTCTCGAGGCCATAAGAAGGCCAAAAAGCAACTTCTGCACACCAGAGTACCTCGACCTAGCCCCCTGCAGAAGGGAACTTACAAAGTAGACTGGGCGTTGTACCATTTTCTTCTGTATCCCTTCACACATCTGCGCAGATCTATCTCCGTCGGGACCAGAGCTCGTCGGGGAAGCCCCTTGCTTGTCGCTCGATGCGCTTGCCGCGGTTTCTGGCTCATCATCTGCCTCTCTCTCCGCTACTAACGCAGCACTAACCACTTGATTGGTTGCCGCCAGGTATAGTAGCAACTTCTCTTGTGGTTTAGGTGCGACAAGTATTGGAGTGGAGGACAGGTATCTCTTCAAGTCCTGCAGCGCAGCCTCCGCTTCCGGAGTCCACTTCACTGGACCTGCCTTTTTCAAGATTTTGAAAAACGGCAGGGCGCGCTCAGCAGACTTAGAGATAAACCTGCTGAGAGCCGCCACGCAGCCGGCAAGTTTTCGTACATCCTTGACGCGCTTCGGTGCTTCGATCTGCTCAATGGCCTTGATCTTGTCGGGATTGGCTTCGATCCCCCGCTGGGACACAAAGAACCCGAGAAGTTTGCTGGAAGGGACTCCAAACACGCACTTCTCGGGGTTGAGCTTGAGGCTGATCTTACGCAGATTTGCAAAAGTTTCTTCTAGATCTTGAATCAGAGTTGACTTGTCCCTGCTTTTGACCACTATATCATCCATGTAGGCTTCCACATTTCTGTGTATTTGCGGCTCAAAAGCAGTATGGACGACCCTTGCAAATGTTGAACCAGCATTCTTCAAACCGAAAGGCATCCGTACAAAACAGTACGTGCCACATGGAGTGATGAACGCGGTTTTCTCCTCATCCTCTTCTGCCATGAAGATCTGATGGTATCCTGAGTATGCGTCAAGAAACGAAAGCAAGTCGCATCCGGTGCGCGGCAAGGGAAATGGGTCTTTGGGACAAGCTTTGTTGACATCAGTGAAGTCAATGCAAAGTCTCCATTTCCCGTTCGCCTTGCGCACGACTACAGGATTGGCCAACCACGTAGGATGGAGCACTCCTCTGACGAGGCCTGTTGCTTCCAACTTCTTGATCTCTTCGGCTATGAACTCTTGGCGCTCCACCGCTTGTTTCCTGACTCTCTGCTTGACGGGTTGCGCGTGAGGACAGACGACGAGGTGGTGCTTGATTACTTTCCTGGGAACGCCGGGGATGTCAGACGGTTGCCACGCAAACACGTCGACATTCGCCCGCAGGAAAGCAACGAGCGCGCTTTCCTATTTAGGGTCGAGAGTGGCACTGATGGTGAAGGTACCACCAGTGCCTCCTCCTTGGCGGACACCTTCTTGGTTGCTGGCGGAGCTGCCATTGTCTTCTTACACTTGCCGGTGGAGCTCGATGGTGCGTCCTCGACGGTAGCGCAGCACTCCGAAGAGGTGCGCTTGCCGGAGTGGGCATCAGAGCTCTTGCCGGACTTGGTCTTCTTCTTCCCCCGGGAGCTTCAGCGGCAAGTGTGTCGCGATCCGCGGCAGCTGCTGCTTCCCGGTAGATCTTGTCGGCACAGATGAGAGCGTCTTTCTTGTCGCCATGTACAGAGATGACACTTATCGGGCCTGGCATCTTCAGCATGTTGTACGCGTAGTGAGAGGCCGCCATGAACTTGGCGAGCGCTGGACGGCCGAGAATCCCATTGTAAGGCAATGGGAAATTGGCAACGTCGAAAGTGATCCCCTCAGTCCTGAAGTTCAACTCACTGCCAAATGTCACCGGCAGCGTGATCTTCCCCTTCGGCTTGCTCCTTCCCGGGTTGATTCCTTGAAACGTGCCGGTCTCTTCGAGCTCGCTCTCAGGGACTTGGAGTCTCCGAAGTACAGCGGAGGAGATCAGGTTCAAGCCGGCCCCGCCGTCAACTAGCATCTTAGTGACCTTGAGGTTGCGGATAGTTGGTGAGACCAACATCGGCAAACACCCGACAGCAGTTGTGCGATCAGGGTGGTCCTCAATATCAAAGATGATAGGCCTGCTGGACCATTTCACAAGCTTGCGTGACTCGACGGGTGGTTCTGCTGCATTAACTTCCCGCACCCACTGCTTGAGTTGGCGGTGTGAAGTATGCAGAGAAGCACCGCCGTCAACGCACAAAACTTCGGTGGCTTTCTGGAACTCTTGCTCGCTGGTCTTGGCGTCATCCATGTCTTCATCGTCGTCGTCATCTTCATCCTTGTCGCGGCCGCAGGGAGGTCTGTCGCCTTGGCGCTGCTTGGTGTTGCCGCGGCATCCCCCTCGGCCAGTGCGCTTCGTACCAGATCCCCCAGCACCTCCTTGGGCCTTCTCCTTGTCGCGTCGCTCGTACTCGGCCTTTTGCAGCTCAACGAGCTGTTCGACCTTCTTGCAGCTCTGGAGGTCATGGCCTTTGGTGCGGTGAATCTTGCAGTACTGCTTGTTGGTGCCATCCTGCTTGTCGGCGGCCGCCACAGCCTGGAAGTTGGCGCATGCGGCAACCTCCTTGCCGGAGCCATCAGTCTTGGCTGTCTTGGCGCCACCTTCGTTGCCGGATTGCTCGACAACTAGCACGTCTTTGCCTTTTCTCTTCCTGTTGTTCCACCGCCTGTTTTTGCTTGCTGGGGCGGCATCGTCGCTGTCAGATCCTGCGGTTCCTACGTTCTCTCCGGGGAGTTTCCTCCCTTCCTCAGCACGTGCACATCTGTCGGCCAGGGCATACAGCTCGCTGACGTCTCTGATCTTGCACATCTCCATCTCCTCCCGCATCCTGCGGTTGCACACGTTCTGATGGAACGCACTGATGACCGCGGCAAGGTGGACGTCTGGGATGTTGCGTTGCACTTGGCTGAATCTCTGGATGTACTTAAGCAGAGGCTCCCCTTCCTTATGGGCAAGCAGGTGAAGATCACTCTCCTGGCCATGGGGCTTGTGGCCGCCTGTAAAGGCGCCGACAAACTGATGGCATAGGTCCGCCCAGGAGGATATGGAGTTTTCCGGCAAGTGCATGAGCCAGGACTTGACGTTGGGCTTGAGCACCAGAGGGAAGTAATTGGCGAGGATCTTGTCGTCCCGCCCCCCGGCAGCCTGCACCGCAATGGTGTAGAGGCTGAGGAACTCCGACGGATGCAGCCTGCCGTCGTACTTCTCTGGTACGTCTGGCTTGAAATTCTTCGTGCTGGGCCACTGGACTTGCCGCAGCTCACGGGTAAACGCATGGCAACCTACCGCGTACGGCAGGTCGCCTGGTTCCCCTCGCGCTTGCATATCGACAGTGGGGCCAGCGCGTCGGTATGATTGACGCCGCATTTCTCTCCGGCGCTCGATGCGGGTGCGGGCGTCTTCTTGCTGCCGTTTGTGAAGAACGTGGCGCTGATCGCGACGAGTTCGCGGATCTGAGGAAGCAGTGGAGTCGCTGTCGTGGCGGACCCGGCGAGTCGGCGATCTTGGCCTTCGGGGCGGAGAGTGCACGGTGGTTGCACCCCTACCGGTTTTGTCGCCATCGGGTCGTACTTGGCTGGCCTACCGCGGCTGCGATGTGGTCGCTGGCCACGGAGTGTCGCCGTTGGCGAAGCCGATGAGACTCTGAATGGTGGCCCTCCAGTCGTCGATCTTGTCTGGCGCTGGAGGGAAGTCTAGGGGCAGTTGAGCTCATGCTAGAGCTTCCGCTGGGGTGGCGGGTAGCGGTGGCGAACGGTGCGAGGAGAGGGATATGCTCGGGCTCCCAACGATGTTGGAAGGAGCAGTATTCCATCCAGGCGACCGTGCCTCGCTCGCGCTAGCACGTCGGCGCGCATGTTGGCCTTGAGCGTCCCGGGATCCGCTAGCTCGATTTGGGTCCAACGAGCGTATGGTACCGTGAGTACCACGGCGCTGCCGGTCCTGCGCCTCTTGAGATGGGCGCGGTGCGTCTATGGACGCCCGGTCGTCGGGGGAGCCGACTACGCCGCCAGCGGGCAGCGCGGTCTTGTCCTTGGACTTGTTGGCACCGTGGGCTCCCTCGTCGGCGCCCGTTCCACCGCCAGCGTTCTCCCCGCCGGCCATTTGCTGCGGCGGCGGCGGATTCGACGCGGACGGCGCAGCCGCCTCCGAAGCCTTCTTCTTCGGCGGCATGTCGATGAAGTCGATGAAGACTCAGCTCGCGTGAACGCCGGATCAGGTTCACACGACCTCGACGCCCCCTACTTGGCGCGCCAAAGATGTCGGGGTTTTCCTGGCTCCCCGAGCACCTATGGGGACGGAGCCCCTTCTCGGTTCGGCGGGGGGCGGAGGCCGCGCGAAGAGCGGATCGAGGTGAGGCACACGAGGGGTTTTTACCCAGCTTCGGAGCTCTCCGGGGAGATAACACTCCTACTGCTGCTTTGTGGATTGTATTGAGTTCTTGCTCGGGAGCGCCGAGTGCTACAGTACACTCGAGCGGCTAACGAGACTGAGCGCTTCTCTGAGGATCGATCCCCCCCTACGTTGTGCATGGGCCTCCTTTTATATGTCCAAGGGGTCTCCAACGGGTGTCAATGTAGGTAAGGGTAAAAGTGTAAATATGCTGCGGTAGGTACAGCTACCTACATAGTGTATCATACCTAACCCTGACGGCAGGGGACAAAGGCATTAAATGCCCGTCTACGTCGCCCAGACGGTGCAGAAAAGGGGCCGTCAGGGGTGCTATCGCTCGCCACGATGGCGATCCTATCAGCGCTGCATGCCACAGTGCACCCCTGGCTGCACAGCCTCCCGCCACGTACGCTGGGAAGGGTCCCGGAGCGACACGTAGGTGGGTGAGCTGGAGCGCGGGTACAGAGTGACTGCCTGCCGCGGCAAGTACCTTGCCGCGGCCGTTGCCTTGTCGCGCCCGGGAACTTGTCGCTCGCCGGGTCCTGCCGGGACGCGTGGCCGTCCACGGCAGGTTCTTTGAGATGCTCTTGTTGGGCTTCCCGGCAAGCTCCTCTTGCCGGGGTCTCGTGCCTTGAATGGTCTACCCGGCAAGCGCCTCTTGCTGGGGACTTGTCTTCTTGACTTAAATATTTTGTTCTCGAATGGCTTCAAAGGAACCATAGAGAGCCTTGGTTATCACCTGGCGGGCCTTGCCGCGGGGTGCTGCGACTGCCCGTGCACAGGTTCGGGATACTAGAGCTTCTTTTTTAGCCTTGGGCGCTGCCATCGCCCGCAAGGAGTGCCCCGTCGTCGACAACATCACTGTCACCCATACCGTCGCCCTTGGCTGTAGGCTCGCCGGCGCCGTCAGCTATGGGCGCGGGGTCAATGGCGAGGAACTTCCGCAGCAGGGCCTGCACCTGGTCCTTCATGGCTTCGGCAGCAGCGGTGTAGTGCTCCGGGTCCACAGGCTCAAGCTAGGCTTCAAAGTCGAAGTTGGGGTCGCGAAGATAGAGGCGGCTGAAGACAGGCATCGCGGCTTAGGCGGAAAGTGCGCAGGCTTCTCCTTCCACCATGGGGCCGACCCCAAGGACAATGCCCTCGAGCACCGTGACAAGCTGGGGGAGCAGCTCGGCGGGGCCTTCCTCAGCAGTCACCAACGGCTCCTTCAACCCCCTCCCGTAGAGATCCCGAGCGCCTTGCGGGACCTCTGCTCAAGAGAATTGTAGGCGACATGTTCCTTGGTAAGAACTTGTGCCTTGGTCTCCAGCCGGGCCTTCTCCGCCTCCACCTCCTCCTTCAGCTTCTCTAGGCGGCCACGCTCTGCGGCCTGCTTCCGTGCCGCTTGCTCTAGCTCGGTGTCACGATCGGTGACTGCGGCCTCCTTGGCCTTCAGCTTCTCCTCTCGCGCGTCATGCTCACGAGCCTCGGTGGCCTGCCTATTGCGGAGGGTCTTCAGCTCGGCCTCCGCTACTCGGCAGTGCCCCTCGACAGCCTCAGCATCCTTCACTGCCACGTCACGGGCGGCCACGGCCAGGCCGGCAGCCTGTCTGCCCTCCTCTGAGGCTGCCACGGCCTGGCTCCATGCTGCCCTGTCGGACGTGTCGGATCGCATCCACCCCAAAATCAGCTCCAGGTACCCCGATGTCAGGCGATGGTCGGTGCCTTGGAGGTCGTCACAAAGCTGGTTCAGCGCGGAAAGAGCCTCCAGAGCACCAGGCAAGGCAGGAGGGTCACGGTCCAGCGGTGTGATGGATGGGGGGAGACAGCGTCGGCGCCAGGATCAGCAAGGTAGCAACAGCAGAGGGGGCCGGGGGCTCCGGAGCCTTCGGGACCTCAGTAAGCGAGCTGAGGGCGGGCGCCTCCAGAGCCAGCTTGGCTACGGAGTCGCCTTCTCCTGAGATCAGGCCTCCTAGTCTCGCGAGGATGACCCAGCCGCAGGAGCATGCAGGACATCACCATCTTTCTCTGCCAGGGACGGCGCGACTGCGGCAAGCTGCTGGGTCTCGGTGCTCACGATCGTCTCCTTCTTCTTCACCACCGGCATTGGCCTAACCATACAAGAGGAAGGCGTCAAGATACTACGACAAGAACAAGGAACAAAGATCAAGGCAGAGCACTTACTGGTCCACAGCGGCGTAATCCCTCGCCCTTTTCTGAAGCACCATGCCCGCAGGCTTCGTGGGCTGGGGCACTGGCGCGTGAGCCCCAGGGGCAGACGAGGGCATGGCGCCTGGGTCTGCAGTGGTGTCGGCCGGCGACGAGGCAGTGGCATCACCTTGGGGGATCAACATCGATCTGCTCTTCTTCGGGACCCCTGGCTTCGGCTTATTCGAAGGGATGCCCTTAGACCAAATGGTGACCCCGGCGGAGCGCAGTGACTCCCTGACTGGGTGCTCGCCAGCGTCATCATCGTCAGAAAGGGTGCGGAGGAGATCGGTCTGGCGTGGGTCGCCACTGATCCCACCCCCGCTCCCTCCTGGGTCGCCTCCGATCCCACCCCCTCATTCTGGTCGGACTGGTCGGAGGACACCGTCACCAGGGAGCCCGGGGGCCGGGAAGGCACCAGAGGTACGAGCCCGCGCTTGTCGAAGATAGGCATGGCCGCAGTGATCTTTCCCCCATCCTGACGGCAGTAGAATGGACGATGGGAGTCTGGGGGTAGCCCTGGTCCTTCCCGAGCAGGGTGCGCACAATCTAGTCCAGCTCCTCCTTAAACAAGTCATCAGGGCGCAGCCGGAGGTCATCTCATGTGCCCTTGAACTTCCACAGGGGGCACGAGTGCGCCTGGAACGGAGCCAGGTGCTGCGTCAAGAATTCCTTGACGATCATGGCCCCCGTCAGCTTCTCTACCTTCGGGTCGTCGGTCTTCAGGTCGGCCGCCATCTTCTCCAGCAACAGCTTCTCATGAGTCCATCCCTCCTGGGGCATCGGCTGCGAGGTCGGCAGCGCCAGCCGGGGGTATGTGCGATTGGCGTCTATGAAGATCCACCTGTTCCTGAAGACCTCCACCTTATTCCCGGCCCGCGAGATCGCGTTGCTGCCATTCGTAGCGATGAAGTTGGCGCACCCCGAGCACTGGGTGTCCTTGACCCGGAGGTAGAAGAGGTGCCGGAGCAGCGCCACAGAGGGCATCACCCCCAGAAATGCCTCACAGTAAAAGGAAAAGATTGACAAGAGGAGGACGGAGTTGGGGTGAAGATGAAGGGCGTGGAGCTTCTAATGGCAAAGAACGGCATAGAAGAAGCTGGAGAAGGGGGGAACTAGCCCTGCGAAGACGTTGTGCTGGAAGAAGGGGTAGGAGGTGCCGCTCAAGGTTTCCAGCTTGGCGGAGCCGGCCTGGAGTGCCATCTCCCCCCACTCATTGCTGCTGTCAGCTATCAGTCCGAGTGTGGAGGTAAGGTGCTTATCCTCGGCGAGGGTGGCGACGCTCAAGGATGGCTAGAACCAGGAGACTTGACGCCTGGCCGCGGCAGAGGTTTCAACATTATCGGTGGCCATCGTTCGCTGATTTGGGATCAGATTGACGGATTTGGAGGTTTTTGAGCAGAAGGAGGGGGGATCTCGAGCAAGACGAAGGAAGGGAAATGAAGGCTTCACGGCAGGTGCCAGCCTTTTTGTCAGCCAGGAGCAGTTGCCGAGGCAGCATGGGGAAGCGGAGATGCCCACGTCCCATTAATCGCCACGCGTCAACCAAGGCCACAGGCGGTTGGCGCCCGGGGGCTACTATCGGTGTCCTGGGAAAGGGGGTACCCAGACTTGCATGCTCGCGGCCCACAGCATGGCCCTATCGACGGCCGGGTATAGCCCTGCTTCGACAACAACAACTCAAGACCCTCGCGAGGGGCGAAGCCTCAAGAGGTGGACGACACCAAGACCTCCACGAGGGGTGGCCTCCCCGGGATGGCTCCCGAGGAGCGGAGATATCGATGCAAGCTGCACCTCGCGAGGCTCACATGACGTGAGCCGTGACGACCAAGGCTAGGCAGGCGCTAGCGGGCGTAGTATACCAGTTTCTGTTGGAAATATGCCCTAAAGGCAATAATAAAATGATTATTATTATATTTCCTTGTTCATGATAATTGTCTATTATTCATGCTATAATTGTGTTATCCTTAAATCGTAATAAATGTGTGAATACATAGATCACAACACGTCCCTAGTGAGCCTCTAGTTGACTAGCTCGTTGATCAACAGATAGTCATGGTTTCCTGACTATGGGCATAGATGTCATTGATAACGGGATCACATCATTAGGAGAATGATGTGATGGACAAGACCCAATCCTAAGCCTAGCACAAGATCGTGTAGTTCGTTTGCTAAAGCTTTTCCAATGTTAAGTATCATTTCCTTAGACCATGAGATCGTGTAACTCCCGGATACCGTAGGAGTGCTTTGGGTGTGCGAAACGTCACAACGTAACTGGGTGACTATAAATGTACACTATAGGTATCCCCGAAAGTATCTGTTGGGTTGACACGGATCGAGACTGGGATTTGTCACTCCGTATGACGGAGAGGTATCTCTGGGCCCACTCGGTAATGCATCATCATAATGAGCTCAATGTGACCAAGTGTTTGGTCACGGGATCATGCATTACGGTACGAGTAAAGTGACTTGCCGGTAACGAGATGGAACGAGGTATTGGGATACCGACGATCGAATCTCGGGCAAGTAACGTACCGATTGACAAAGGGAATTGTATACGGGATTACTTGAATCCTCGACATCGTGGTTCATCCGATGAGATCATCGAGGAGCATGTGGGAGCCAACATGGGTACCCAGATCCCGCTGTTGGTTATTGACCGAAGAGTCGTCTCGGTCATGTCTGCATGTCTCCCGAACCCATAGGGTCTACACACTTAAGGTTCGGTGACGCTAGGGTTGTAGAGATATGAGTATGCGGTAACCCGAAAGTTGTTCAGAGTCCCGGATGAGATCCCGGACGTCACGAGGAGTTCCGGATTCGTCCGGAGGTAAAGATTTATATATAGGAAGTCGAGTTTCGGCAATCGGGAAAGTTGCGGGGTTAATCGGTATTGTACCAGGACCATCGTAAGGGTCCCAGGGGTCCACCGGGTGGGGCCACC
Organism: Aegilops umbellulata; assembly: GCA_032464435.1. NCBI lineage: Eukaryota > Viridiplantae > Streptophyta > Magnoliopsida > Poales > Poaceae > Aegilops > Aegilops umbellulata. Next base: position 7,720,654 of record CP136059.1, read on the forward strand.
TATCCCGGAGGGCCCCATGGGCTGAAGTGGGAGGGGAACCAGCCCCTGGTGGGCTGGTGCGCCCCCCCTTGGGCCTCCCCTGCGCCTAGGGTTGGGAAACCCTAGGGGTGGGGGCGCCCCACTTGGCTTGGGGGGCAAGCCGCCCCCTTGGCCGCCGCCCCCCTTGGAGATGCATCTCCTAGGGCCGGCGCCCCCTAGGGGCCTATATAAAGAGGGGGAAGGGAGGGAAGCCGCACCTAAGCCTTGGCGCCTCCCTCTCCCTCTCGTAACACCTCTCTCTCTCGCTGAGCTTGGCAAGCCCTGCCGGGATCCTCGCTGCATCCACCACCACGCCGTCGTGCTGCTGGATCTCCATCAACCTCTCCTTCCCCCTTGCTGGATCAAGTAGGAGGAGACTTTTTGGGGATATTACTAATGGGCGTAAACTGGCCTACCTGGGCCGGATTAACTCCATCAGTAGTACAAAGGTGTTAAAGCCCAAAGAGGCAGATAAGGGCCCAAGGCCTGTAGTCGGTTTAAGACCGGTAGCCGTAAATCGGCTTTATATGTAAACTTGTATTGTAAGTTAGGAATAAGGAGAGACCAACCCGGATACGAGTATGAACCAGTGATTGGGACTCTGTGGACCGACGGGCGTCACCCGTGTATATAAGGGGACGACCCGGCGGCGGTTCAAGGACAGACAACAATAACTCGAGACTTAGGCGAAGCTTGTTTGCTCCCTAGTCATCAAAACCCCATCAATTCCATCACAACTAGACGTAGGCTTTTACCTTCATCGAAGGGGCCGAACTAGTATAGAACTCTCTGTGTCCCTGTGTCCGCTTTAACCCCTTCAAGCTAACCCGTTGCGATGGCTCCACGACTAAGTCCTTTCTCCAGGACATCTGCCGTGACAAAACCACGACAGTTGGCGCCCACCATGGTCGAGCCTGGAGTTACCTCTAGTGCTTTGGGGGTGCCTTGCCTTGTTCCCGCCTTACGCAATGTGCGCCTGCCCAAAGATTTCAAGGGCCCGCGCAAAGTACCAAATTATACGGCGGATCAACCTCCAGAGACATGGGTGGAGAGCTATGAGATGGCCATGGAGATGCTTGATGTGGATGATGCGGCGTGTGCAAAGTATTTCACCATGATGCTTGAAGGAATGGCTCGTACGTGGTTAACAAGCTTACCGGCCAATTCTCTCAGTTCATGGGCCTAGTTACGAGCCCGGTTTATCAGTAATTTCAGACACGTGTAAGCAGCCGATGTCGATAGTGGATCTAGCTGCCTGTGTCCAGGAGGAAGGAGAATCAACGACACATTAGGTGCGCCGGGTCTCGCAAGTTCTGCATTCATCAGACAGCATCAACGCTGACACCGCGGTTATAACCCTGGAAGGCAATTGCCGGTTTGGGCCCTTAAAGCTGAAGTTAGGGCGGATGAAGTGCCACTGCACTGACATAGGGACTCTCATGGGCGGTTTGGTAAAGTATGTTGATTCTGATAGTACCAAGGATCCCGAGTCTGATGATGACAAGACAGGGAAGGGAAAGAAGAACGGGAACTCCAAAGGTCAGCTACATCACTCGACAGGTAATGGTGGCGGAGGCAAGCGCAAAGCGGATGGCAACATGGACTTCGTGGCTAATACCAACGCGCGGGACAAGGGCCAGCGACGCAAGGGTAAACCGCAGAATCGCAGTGGAGCGCCTAACCCTAACCCGGACCGCGTAAACTATCTGTTGAACCAGCCCTGTCCGAAGCATGGGACGAAGGAGGTGCCAGCAAACCACCTTTGGAAGGATTGTTACATTATGCAGGACTTCAAAAATTCTAAGGCTTTCTGGTATGATCACGGCTCTGGCGGTGGCTCAGTATCCGGGCCGGGTTACGGTGGAGACAATTCCGGTTCAGGATTTAATGGTAATCCGGGCGGACATAATAATCAAAATAATCAGAATAACCAGGGTGGTTACAACCAGCAGCAGCAACAGTCGGGTTACCAGAGCAACCCAAAGCAGTTGAATAGTGGGCAGTACCATGTCTTCACCACTAGCTTGGACAAGCGAGACCGGAAGGTTCAGAAGCGGGCAGTCAACTCTGTTGAACCGGCTGTGCCCTGTTACTTACGTTTGTCTGAGCAGCCAATCATATGGAGCAGAGAGGATCACCCACCCCGGGTTGATAACCCGGGTCAGCTAGCATTGGTGGTGGCACCGCAGGTGGGAGGTTATAAGTTCACCAAGGTACTCATGGATGGAGGGAGCAGCATCAATATCTTGTACTATGAGACCTTCCGTCGTATGGGACTGACAGATAAAAATCTCAAACCATCCAATACGGTGTTCCATGGTGTGGTACCTAGCAAATCAGCATATCCTGTTGGTAAGATAGCTCTGGAAGTGGCCTTTGGAGATGATCATGATTCCAGGACGGAGACACTGACGTTTGAAGTGGTAAAAATCCAAAGTCCGTATCACGCCCTGTTTGGGCGACCGGCCTACGCCAAGTTCATGGCACGGCCTTGTTATGTGTATTTGCTGCTCAAGATGCCAGGTCACAAGGGGACAATAATGGTTCATGGAAGCCGTAGAGTCGCTTTGGAGTGCGAGGAAGGAGATGCGGCCTACGCAGAGTCGGTTTGTGCCACCGAGGAGCTGAAGTTTTTATAAAGACAATGTTGATCCGGCAAATATGACTCCGTTGAAGAAGCCAACTATGGAGCATGATCCGACCCTGAAGTTCAAATCGGTAGCTGAGACTAAGCTTGTTGACTTGGTGCCTGGCGATTCGTCCAAGCAGTTCAGCATCAGTGCCAATTTGGATCCGAAATAGGAAAGCGTGCTCATCGAGTTCATCCGTGAGAACTGGGACATTTTTGCATGGAAGCCTTCTGACATGCCAGGTGTACCGAGGCAACTCGCTGAGCACACTCTTAATGTGGATCCTAAATACAAACCGGTGAAACAGTTCCTCCGCCGGTTTAACGAAGAAAGACGCAAAGCTATTGGAGAAGAGGTAGCCAGGCTTTTGGCAGCTGGTTTTATTGTTGAAGTTTTTCACCCTGAGTGGCTTGCTAATCCGGTGCTGGTCCTTAAGAAAAATGGCACCTGGCGTATGTGTGTGGATTACACAGACCTTAATAAGGCTTGTCCAGCAGATCCTTTTGCCCTCCCCCGTATTGATCAAATCATTGATGCTACGGCGGGTTGCGAGCGTTTGAGTTTTTTGTATGCATATTCTGGTTATCATCAGATCAAAATGGCGGTTAAGGACCAGGAGAAGATAGCGTTCATCACTCCCTTTGGAGCCTTCTACTATGTGTCTATGCCTTTTGGGCTCAAGAGTGCCCAGGCAACCTATCAACGGTGTGTACGAAATTGCCTTCACAAGCAGATTGGCCGTAATGTACATGCTTACGTGGATGATATTGTGGTTAAGTCAAGGAAGAAGGAGACTCTGGTTGACGATTTAAAAGAAACCTTTGATAGCCTGAGGATGTACAAGATGATGCTCAATCCGGCCAAATGTGTTTTTGGTGTACCGGCAGGCAAGTTATTGGGCTTTCTGGTGTCCAACAGGGGAATTGAGGCTAATCCGGAGAAGATCACAGCCATCACCTCCCTGGCTAAACCGAAGTGTATCAATGACGTTCAACATTTGGCTGGTCGGATTGCCGCGTTGAGCCGGTTTATCAGCCGCCTTGGTTAGAAGGCAATTCCTTTGTATGAGATGTTGAAGAAGACGGATCAGTTCGTCTGGAGTTCCACTGTTGATAAGGCATTTGAGGACTTAAAGCGGCAATTGGCCAATCCGCCTGTGCTTGCCGCTCCCGTTGACAAGGAGCCGCTACTGCTATATGTTGCTGCTAACGCTCGCGCAGTCAGTGTGGCTATTGTGGTGGAGTGGAAGGAGGCAGGCAAGGAGCATCCGGTTCAGCGTCCGGTTTACTATATCAGTAAGGTACTTATTGAATCCAAGCAAAGGCATCCACATTGGCAGAAGCTGATATATGGAGTTTTCATGGCAAGCCGGAAGCTGAAGCAGTATTTCAAAGGGCACCCCATCACAGTGGTCAGTTCTGCTCCCTTAAGCGATATCATCCAGAACCGGGAAGCGACTAGCCGGATTGCCAAGTGGGCTATAGAGCTTGGGCCGCACGGGTTGAAGTACGTGCCCTGAACGGCGGTGAAGTCTCAAGCACTTGTTGATTTCATCAATGATTGGACCGAGTTGCAAGCACCTGAAGAGAAGCCGGATCACACATATTGGACCATCCATTTTGACGGATCCAGGCAATTGGAGGGCTCGGGGGCTGGAGTCGTATTAACTTCCCCACGAGGTGACAAGTTCTGTTACGCTCTCCGCTTAATGTTCCCTTGTACTAACAATGCATCTGAGTATGAAGCCTTGCTCCATGGTCTCCGGATGGCTAAGGAGATGAATCTAAGCCGGGTTAAGTGCTTCGGTGACTCGGACCTAGTGGCTCAACAGGTGTCCGGCATTTGGGATTCCAAGGACCCACTCATGGCTGCATATCGTCGTGAGGTGGATATTATTGCAGGTCACTTCAAGGGTTATCAGGTGGACCACGTGGACCGTCGGAAGAATGAAGCGGCGGACGCTTTAAGCCGGTTGGGCTCTCAACGTAAACCGGTCCCGCCTAATGTTTTTCTTGATGTGCTACACAACTCGTCGGTCAAGCTCCCTGGTGAAGCGGATTTGGCTATTCCTGATCCGGAGGCTCAATTGGTGGCAGCTCTACACGTCATTCCGGATTGGACGTTTCCTTATCTTACGTACATGAACTGGGGCGAGCTAGCAGTGGATGAAACCTTGGCCCGGCAGATAATCCGGCGATCCAAGTCTATGACTATTGTTAATGGCGAATTGCATCATTGTAGTGTATCAGGGGTGTTTCAACGCTGCGTATCTCCTGAGGAAGGCAGTGAAATTTTGCATGAGATCCACGAAGGAGATTGTGGTCATCACGCTGGTTCAAAATCTTTGGTGGCTAAAGCGTTCCGCCATGCTTTTTATTGGTTAACTGCTCATACTGATGCGGAGGATCTGGTCAGACGATGTGACGGTTGCCAAAAGTTTTCAAGACGCGCTCCTGTGCCGGCTCAAGAATTGAGGATGATTCTGATCACTTGGCCGTTTGCATCTTGGGGGCTGGATATGGTTGGGCCTTTTAAAAGGTCCAAGGATAATAAGACCCACCTCCTGGTGGTGGTTGACAAGTTTACAAAGTGGGTGGAGGCATAACCTGTTAGCAAGTGTGATGCGGCCACGGCGGTTCAGTTCATCAAAAAGGTGATTTTCCGGTTTGGCTTTCCACATAGTATCATCACAGATAATGGTACCAATTTGTCCAAGGGGGCCATGAAGGAGTTCTGCGAACGTGAGCACATCCGGCTTGACGTTTCATCAGTAGCCCACCCACAGTCCAATGGTCAAGCAGAAAGAGCTAATCAAGAGGTCTTGAGAGGCATGAAACCGCGGCTTATGGTTCCTTTGCAGAGGACACCGGGTTGTTGGGTAGAAGAGCTACCATCTGTGTTATGGAGTATCAATACTACGCCCAACAGATCCACAGGATACACACCGTTCTTCATGGTCTACGGAGCAGAGGCGGTTCTTCCCAGTGATATCCGTCATGATTCACCTCGTATAGCGGCTTATGTTGAAGCAGACAACGAGACGGCACGACAAGATGCTTTGGACCTGTTGGATGAGAAGCGTGACATAGCAGCTGCCCGCTCGGCGATTTACCAACAGGATCTTCGTCGTTAACACAGTCATTGAGTCAGAACAACAACCTTTCAAGAAGGAGATTTGGTGCTTCGGCTCATTCAAGAACAGACTGATACGCATAAGTTATCCCCACCTTGGAAGGGACCTTTCGTGGTCAGCAAGAATCTGCACAACGGGTCATACTATCTGATCGATATTCGAGAGCATAAAGACTCACATACATCAGAGGAGGAGACCAACAGGCCATGGAACATAGCTCATCTTCGGCCTTACTATACCTGAGCCATCGGCCCTACTTATGTACATATTATGACAAGTGTATATATTATGATTAATATAATAAACCGGAGCCTCAGCTAAAGCGGGGTATCTGTTCTTTTATATCATGCGTGGTTACATGGAGCTGTTCTGTCTTAAAGCGGCCTCCGGTTTACCCCTTGAAAGTTTTATAAACATCACTTGGGGGCTTGGTCGTGTCCGAACCAATGCAACACCTTTTGATAGGCGAAAGCCACCAGATCACTTGGGGACATGGTCAAGTCTGAACTAGTCACGCCTCTTGATCAGCCTAAGGCCATAGAATCACTTGGGGGCTTGGTCGAACCCGATCCATTGCCACGCCTCTTGATCGGCATAATGCCACGGTTTCATTTGGGGACCTGGCTGACTTGAACCATAGCTACACCTATCGGGAGCTTGGCCGTGTCCGACCATGATAACACCATCTGATCGGCTGAATAAAGCCTCTTTTTGCAAACGGTTTTATCATTGCCTTTGCTTTCAACATTTTTCTTACTGTTGCTTTGCGTTTTTTAAATCGGCAACGTTTTAAACCAGTTCAAACTGTCAGTCGACGGAACACGGTCCATTTTTAATCCGGACATTATTTGCCTGGTTTGGCTTTTTCTGTTAACATCCCATTATGGAGTAGCAGGGTGTTTTTCATAACCCGGCACAGTTTACATGGTAAACCGGCATTGTATACATAGGAGTTGTTTTCTGCATTGACGGTTTCGGTTTATAAACCTCCGTTTTAAGATTGGCTAAACCAACTTCATGCCCAGCGATGGCAGGTATTTTGTATCACAAAGTTTGATCATATACCTCAATTTCATTGCATATATATATATAAAGGTTATAGACCGGCTGGCGGTACAGCCGCCGCGGCAGTTTAAGATTTTGTGATTGCAGGAAATATAGATTGAAGGTTTCGCCCATTCAAACAAAAGTATCAGTGCCTATGCACGAAGGCATCTCAGAAACAGGAGTATTGGCTATCCTATTACAAGGCAACATGGTGCCCAAATAAGATCATTGTTTTCTTGGCGGAATATAAAAAAAGTAGCCATTTAAACCGGCCTTCGGTTCAAGCTTGGTCACCGCCCTGATCTGATGGTTGTGGGTCCTCCTGCGCCGTTTCAGCTGCTTCTTCCCTACCAAGTGGCTGGAAATCAACAGTGGTCCAGTCGACTCCCATTAGGGCTTGAAAGATAGCTTCATCATGGATCAGTGACGACGGTTCAATATCAGGAGCGTAAGTATGCTTACGGATTGGAGGGATCAGATTCTCCGCTTCAGGAATCGGTGCAGCCACTCGTTTATTCTGGTTGTTATATTGAGCTTGATAATGCGACAAGTCTGCCTCTTCCACCAATTGGCAAGCTAGAGGGCGCACCGCACGGTTTATCGCTCTCAGGTCATCCTCATTGAACTCCAAACCATCTTCCTTCAAACTGGGATAACCTTGGGCTGCCTCAACAGGATCGAAATCCGGCAACCATGCTTTTGCCCGGATTAAGGCATTGATGGCACCGGTTCGAGCAGCAGATTTCATCAGCTCTACAATATGGGCGGGAAGCATTGACAACCTCTTAAGAGTATATTGAATTAAAGAGGGCGCCGAATTGTTATGTGATGCAGTAGAGATGATCCGCTGCGCCCCAGTATACAGCTGTTCGATTAATGTATAGGCGGCCTTCAATTTCATCCGAACATCTGACCCCAAGTGACCAATGTGTGTACCTCCAACATTACAAAAAGTTCACAAACCGGACCTATCATAGGAAGGCCAAATTATTACAGAAGTCAAAGGAAGCTTACCAAAGATGGCGGCAGTCATGGCATGCACTTGCCGCTTTACGCTGGTTAGCTCATCTACCACCGGTTTAAGGGCAGCTTCAGCAGTTTCAATTTTCTTGGTCAAAGCGGCCTTCTCAGTGGCCCAATCCGCCCGCTTTTTCTTGAAACCCTCCTTAAGTTGTTCCATGACGCTTAAAGCGCTGGTCAACTCCTCTTTCACCTTTGAGGTTTCAGCTTGTTGGGATTTTAAATTTTCTTGAAGATCGGCGAGTTGGCTTTCTTTGGTCTTCAGCTCAGCCTGCATACAAACAGTCATATGATTTAACAAACGGTTCAAGAATTGAAGTACCAACCACATAACAAGTTATGAACTTGGCACTTGGGGGCTAATGCATATTTGATCTTCATCTGACAATTGGTTGCAAAGTCCCAAGATCAATACAAGTATTCAACTTGGCACTTGGGGGCTAATCGCTATTTGCTTAAATAAGTCCTGATGCTACCATGTTTAACTACTTAAGTGCCCGGTTTAACTATAAGTTGAACCGGCCCTTGGGGGCTAGGAGAGTTAACAAAATTGAAGTATCTAAGCAGGAAACAGCACATGGAAGTTACCTCAAATTTTTCCTTCATCATATTCACCAGGCCGGCTTCATAGTCACGGCTGGTGTACAGCCGGTTCAAGTAGCCAGAATGACGATCTTGGGCATTGACAGGAGCATAAGTCGCCAGATCAACATTCCACATGCCTACCGGTAATTGAGAGCAGCATAATTCTTCTTTGGCAATATGCTTGGATAAGGCGACCGGATTACTCGGTTCAGTACGGCCAATACCGGTAATCACAACATCATCATCCTTGGTATCGCCGGTTTGGCCAGGGGCAGTTGGTGTGTCAGCAGGCCGGATTGGACTGGTGGATTTCTCAATCCGGATGGGGCTTCCGGGCTGGTCAGCAGGGCCTGAGGTATCAGCAGACCTTTCTTCGGCAATAACATCATCATCTTGCAGTGGGGGTCGTTGGGTATATCTTCGTGCATGGCCGCTTCAGGATTTGGTGTTTTATCCGGTTCAGGAACGGCATCCTCCTCGGCCGCTTTATCCAGGCGGGCCTTCTTGCTTGGCCTAGGCTTGGCCCTAAAAGGAATAATTAAAATCAAATACAGCATATGTTCCAACGTGACATATCAGAAATATTATGATAAGTATAGCTTACCCAAGCACCGTTTTGAGTGGTGGCAGCTGAGTAGCTGATGACTCGCCAGGGATGAGTGGGAAGTAACCTGATAATTGGAGTCAGATGGATTAAGAGGTTGACGAAAACAGCCCGCTTTAGGACAAGCACTGACAAACAAATTAGAGACCTCTGAACGGTGTTTCTGAACCGGACTGTTCGGTAAACCAGCGGAGGTAACTACCTGGCCGCTGTGCCGGGTTGTGCGACGAGCTTCGTGCTATTGGGTCTTCATAAGAAATTTGGGATCCAAGTAAGCAAGAGGATGAGAAAATTTAACTTTCCGGTTTGCCTGACGAGTTTTTAGTGAAGGCAAAAGTTCCGAATCAGAAGAGAGAATAATTACCTCTGCAGCATCAGCATGACTAGCTTCGGCATCATCCTGACAAATATTATCATCAATAAGGCGTGTGAAAAGTAAGCCAAGTGAATCAAGTTCTACCTCAAGGTCCGGATTACCCACATCATCATCGGCGGGTGGATCAGAGGATGTAGTGGTTCTCTTCTTATGAGCAGGCCTCTTAATGACTTTGGTTTTTGGCCGGGTTGGTCTTTCTGGTTTCTCCTGTGGAAGCTTCTTGCTCTAAAACGGATCATTGCCCTGTTTTCAACAGATATTGGTGTCAAATAATAGACAACCATAGCAATGTCAGGATCAGTTAGAGGTGAAATTAAAAACTTACAGCTGGCGGTTTGTTGGTGGCGCGGAAAGGAAGTAGACTGGTTCGGGCACAGATGTGTTCCGGTTCATTTAACATTTTCTTCACAGCTTCTGTGACTTCTTCGTCGGTGAGCTGGATGTTCATGTGTCGCAGTGGATCGTCAACACTGCCCGTATATTCACACATCAAACCGGAGCGTTGACTAAGGGGCAGTATGCTCCATGATATCTAGCAGCGAGCGAGATCAACTCCTGTTAAACCGTTGGCCATAAAGGCTCAAAGATTGGACAGTTGAGGAGCGTATTTACTCCTTTCCTTGGCAGTCAACCTTTGTGGAAAGGGGTGTGTATTGCTAAGCCGCTCCGGACGAAAGCCAGGCAGGGGATTTTCATCAGCAGGGGAGGTGTCTTTGCAATATAACCATGATTGATTCCATTCTTTGGGATGGCTGTGCAGTTTTGCGTGAGGGTAAGTGACCTATTTCCTCTTCTGAATCGCCATACCACCCAATTCCATATTGGAACCATCAGTAAACTCTGTGCGGCGGTTTAGATGAAAACAATCTCTGAATAACTCGACTGTGGGTTCCTCTTGAAAGAACACCTCACAGAGTACTTAGAAATGGCATATGTTGGTCACAGAATTGGGGCCAGTATCTTGCGGACGGAGTTGGAAATTGGCCAAGACATCCTGATAGAATTTTGAACCAGGCGGATTAAAACCTCGGGCTAAGTGGTCTGCAAAAATGACAACCTCTCCTTCTTGAGGTGTGGGAGGACATTCTTTGCCAGGGACCCTCCAATGGATGGTGTTTTTGCTGCTTAAAGCGCCAGTCAGGACTAAGTTGTTCAGTTGAGTTTCTGTGATGCGAGAAGGAGCCCAGTTGCACTCATATACTTGTTTGGCCATGATGAAGTCTACAAAATAAGTGATTCCGGTTCAAGATTGGGTCGGGTAAAAGTATACACCGGTATGAATAATGTTAAACCGGAGGCAATGGCGGAGTTCTATATCTAAACCGGAGTTCTATGAAGCGGCATCATATGGCTAACGAGTTCTGGCGATTCAACAAGGGGACTAATGTATGCAGAAACAGGTTTCATAAGGTCTTATTACAGTAATGGATCTGAAACAAGTTCAGAAAATAAGACAAAATATACAAAGACTTAAAGCAAAGCGGAAGTGAATCAATGGGCAGATATATAGATGAGGTCTACGGACTCAAGCATGAAACTACAGGCGGATACTAAAAGCTACTGCTAATCAGAGCAGGGTTTCACAGATCTATCTAGGAGTCTGGGTACGAGCATGAACAAGTGATGAACACGGCAAAGAACACGAAACCCTAAGAATAGATGTAGGTTAAGAAGAACAAAAGGCTTACCAGAATCGAGGAAGACGCGGGAAGCTACCTCAGTGCTCTGGTATGTTCAGGTTGATGCGGCGGCCCAAGACGGTGCAGAGGTCAACAGCGGCGGCGGAGCTCCAAGGCTGGCGACGCGAGGAAGACGAAGAGAAAGGGGACGAAGGGGAGAAAAGAAATGACCCTTCGGTCCTATTTATAAGGCAATAGGCATGTGTCAGGCGCGTGAATCAAGGAACCACAAATCTTGGAGAAGGAGCTGTCGCCTCGGTTATGGCGGATTCATTAAACAAAGAATATATCATGAATCTTATCTTTATGATGACGTCATGCCGGTTTACAACAACAAGGGAAGGTGACATCACGGTGGTTCAACAACTACAAGAAGATGTTGAAGACGAAGATTTTTTGCTAAGGATTGACATGAACCCGTTCAAATCAATCTGGGGCCTAATGTTGGGGATATTACTAATGGGCGTAAAACGGCCTACCTAGGCCGGGTTAACTTCATCAGTAGTTCAAAGGTGCTAAAGCCCAAAGAGGCAGATAAGGGCCCAAGGCCTGTAGTCGGTTTAAGACCGGTAGCCGTAAACCGGCTTTATATGTAAACTTGTATTGTAAGTTAGGAATAAGGAGAGACCAACCCGGATACGAGTATGAACCGGTGATTGGGACTCTGTGGAGCGACGGGCGTCACCCGTGTATATAAGGGGACGACCTGGCGGCGGTTCAAGGACAGACAACAATAACTCGAGACTTAGGCAAAGCTTGTTTGCTCCCTAGTCATCGAAACCCCATCAATTCCATCACAACTAGATGTAGGCTTTTACCTTCATCGAAGGGGCCGAACTAGTATAAAACTCTCTGCGTCCCTGTGTCCGCTTTAACCCCTTCAAGATAACTCGTTGTGATGGCTCCACGACTAAGTCCTTTCTCCAGGACATCTGCCGTGGCAAAACCACGACAAGACGTGTCGGGGATATACCCCGTGGTATGACCCGGCTGGACGTATAACCCAGCCGGGCTTGGCGACTCACTAATGACCCACCCTGACTGGACGACATACTAAGTGACCCGCCTGATCCTGGCGACTTATGGGTGACCTGGCAAGCGGATCAGAGGAGCGACAAGACACGGGGGCCCAGGAGGCTCAAGGCCCAGAAGGCCGGTTTACGTTATGGTAGGCCGGCTTAAGAGGAAAGGGATGAGGAATATTTCCTTTACGAGGAAGCAAGACCCGGACTTGTATTCAACTTGTAAGAAAAGATAGACTAGTCCTAGTCCTACTAGGACTCCACATGTAACCCGCCCCTCTAACTTATATAAGGAGGGGCAGGGCTCCCCAAGAGGGACAAGAAACAATATCTAGGGCTAGACGCAAAGGAGGAGCCGGCTGATGCGGCGACTCCATCATGAGCATAATGAGACCTAGCCACAAACATCATGTAGGGCTATTCCAGATGATGTTTCCCGGGGCCCGAAGCTGTCTAAATCCTCGTCTTGTGTGATGATCCGCCTTGCGTGTCTCGATTCCGACCAACCCCTTCAAGCTACCACATAGATGCGTTGGCCTCGCGACTAAGTCCTGACACTAAGGACATCTGCTGTGACAATTCCACGACAGTTGGCGCCCACCGTGGGGCCTGCGCACGATGGTGTTGAGTTTTTGGAGGGATTTTCTTCAGGGATCGAGAAGCTCGTGATGTGTTGGGTCAAAAAGAGACGGCGCAGAAGACACCATCACCGACGAACAATCGAAGCAACATATACAAGATTTCCGGTCAAAGAGAAATTAGGGTTGCGGTGCGCGCCGTCGCGACTGGACAATCCATCGACTATGGATTGATTTTCACCCTGTCGCCGTTCGAAGCCAAGATGGACAAAAGTTTTCCACTGTAATAACTCACACGCGACCGCTGAGTCGTTACAGGTCGTATCCTCTTTATTAGCTTTTGGAAAGAAACTATGCGTGAGACAGATACGCAGAAGTACGCTGCCGCACGGGTGTTTCGGTGATCCGTCGAATCCGACCAAAGATCGAAATTCCCGTTGTTGCGCTGTTCGAGAATTCAGTCAAACATGTGTCTAAGACTAATATTAGCTCGAAGTTGTATTGATTATCTACAGTCCCCAGGCGTGATCCTCTTGGGTACCTAGCGTTGGAGATTGATCTGGTTCAGTGCGCCTGCGCAAGATAATTGCAGCCACATCCGAACCATGTAAAAGCAGTTTTCCTGCACCATCAAGTCCCGAGGCGTCTCGGCATACGTGGCTGCTACTACTTGATGGCGGGGAAACCAAAGGAAAAATGCTACTAGTACGTGGTACCTCCAACTAGTACGTGACGTGAAGGGGGGTGAAGCTACACATCAAATTGTTTAATCTTCAATTACTACTTCTGACAAAGACATGAGACCAGAAGCGACGATCCAAGACCAGTGGACATCCGCAATCGCAACACCTACTGCCTGTCACATGCAAGTCGCCACCCCGGCCTTGAGCCTCCTCACCGTGCCTCCGCCAGAGTACGCCATCACTGGTCCCTGTCTCAAGATGACCTGGCCACATCCACGCCATCCAAGTCGCCTTGGCTGCTTCAAAGCTGCTGAAGGACCTGCCAGTTTTCGTATCAGGCCTCGAGGCCTCATCGTCCACGAGCCGCCCGGCCTTCTCAGTGGCTCGCCTCTCGCCTGTAATGTCCACGGCCTCGTCTCGCTGAGCCGCCTCGCCAGGGCGTCTGCACCGCCGCGAGCCGGCCTCACTGCCGCTCTTACTGTAGCCGGCCTCATCGAGCCGCTGCTTCCAGGTCACGGCCTTCCTCCCGCCTCTGAGTTAACCCGCCAATGGCCTACAAGTCACTCCCTACAGACGCAATCAGGTGCACTCGTCTCTGTTAAATTACTCTGCGTATTAAATTAGCATTATACAAAACATGTGTTGTAAGCTCGTTCTATTTTATGCTCGCAGATATATTCAGCTTAAGAGTTTTTGCTGGCGGTTTTTATTGCGTCGCTTCCAACGATCTTCCGAGTCGCCATTTTGCTGGCTCTGCAGCACTAAAACCACCAGCAGCTATCACCAGATCCGCCCATTCGCTGGTTTCACTCCGCTACGCTGTACGCGTGCAGACGAAGGCTGGTGCGGATTGATGTCTAATCAAGCCACAGAGATCTAAGGAATAAACCAACGTGACTAGTGCTAGTACTCCGTATTGGGTTTATTTTCTTCGGAGATCAGTTTGCGTAAATTGGATAAAATACACATATGTGGAGACCAGCTGCGTGCTAATGGCCGTGCCCACATGCGTCTGAAAAATAAATCAGGTGTTATTTCTCCTATACATTTTCTTAGTATACTTTAATTACTCAGAGCACAACTACTCTACTCTACGGTATTATTTATATGCAGGAGAATTATTCATTACAAAGTGGCAATATACCGCGGATTCGGACCACACCGGCTTACAACGCCTTGGCCATCTCTCGCGACTGCACCGGCTTAAAGCATCGTGGCCGTTTCTTACGACCGCGCCGGTTTACAACTTGCCCGTATGCACCGGCTTACAATGCCGCGGCCGACTCATCTCTATGAGCCGTCTCTGATTCTGCGGTCATTTTATTGTCCGCCTTGCAGTCCGGCCTATTCAAAGTGCCGGGTTGACTAACGGACTTTACGCACAGATCATCTGTCATTCACAAAACATCAGGTGATATTCATCTAAATTTGTTTTATTAACACATATTGTTTTTGTCAAAGAACAAGTTTATCTTTGCCTGGGTCTGCAATATTGTTTATGCAGGGCAATTATTTATGACAAAAAGTGATATTATACCACGGAGATAGAGGCACGCCAACATCTTTTGGCACAGGTGGTCGTCGTTACTCAACGGACTCCCGCACCGGCTTACAATGCCGTGGCCATCTCTCGCGACCACGCCGGTTTACAACAAGGGGGACAACTTGCTCGTCCGCACCGGCTTATAACACCACGGCCGGTTCATCTGTCTGTGCCGCTTCAGATGTTACGGTCGTCTTTAACGTCCTTCTCTCACGGCCTGGTCTACATCAACACACCAAGCCGTGCCTGTCTGTGTGAGATGTTCATTGAGTATGAGCAAGTCACTACTTGGGAAGCCCGGTTTTCTCTTCCAACAAATTGGAGGGAAATTATCATATATTATCAGCCGCCGTCTGCACTGGATGGATCAATGGGTAGGCGCACAAGTCGTCGCTACTACGGTTTGGTTAACTTCAAACTGCCAGTTGGAAGGAACTATTGGCCGAGTTGCTGACACGGCTCATACGGGATCATTTATAACCCGCCGCAGTCACCTCAACCTTCTATGGATTCACATCGCGTTATCAACGCCAATGATATACACCTTCTGCTATGGTCAAATATGGAGAATCTCAAGCCAACTCTTCGTGTCATCTTGAGACTCGGGGGCTACAATGGTGGCTCGGTAAAATTAGCCGGTTTCAAGGAATTCAAAAACTCCGGGTCATTGAAGGGAAGATAACCCAGCCCTGGAGGCTACTGCATTATTGGCGAATATTTAAAGGCCGTCAGGAAATTTCCGGCTTAAAATGAAGATTCCGGTTTAAAATACAACTCAAGAGACATCTCTCTCCCGCAAAGCTTTGAAGCTCTCAAAACCGGTTCAACATCCGGCTCAAGGCAAATTTGTCCCTTACAAAGCTTTGAGGTTCTCAATATCCGATTTAAGAATTTACCGGTTCAAAAAGAACTAATCTCTCGCAAGTTCGAGTTCTCAGACAAATTAACGGTTACCAAAGAGAACTTGCTGCCATGATGCATGGTTCAAAACATGGGTATCCTACCTTACGGCTTATCTTATTATGGTCACTTGGGGGCTTCCTGCTCATCGGGCATAGATATCAATACCCTCTTGATCGGCGCAATGCCAAAACTTATATGGTCATTTGGGGGCTTCCTGTTCAAACATAGGTCGTATTCGAACCAAAGAGAACATAGCTGTCGATACCCTTTTGATTGGCAAACTGCCGAACCCACATGAGGGCTTCTTGATCGTATCCGAATCATAGCTCAACCTCTTTGGGAATCGACGTGGATCGTATTCGAATCAGCGTCGCTAAACAACTCTTAAGGTCATTTGGGGGCTTCCTGTTCAAACATAGGTCGTATTTCGAACTAAAGAGAACATAGCTGTCGATACCCTCTTGATCGGCATCGCCAAAGCCACTTAGCTTAACCCCTTTGGAACGGTTTACTGATCGTATTCGAATCAGAAGCCTCAAAATTTTGTCTGTTTCTTGTATAAGTTTTTTACAATCACAGTTATTTTACTTTGTCTTGAGACTTTTTTTATCATATTTGAAAGCATCTAGGGAGTGGCTTTGATTCCACCGGCTTAACCTTGGTCAATAAAGTTGTCAGCACATAACAAACATCATATGTGCCGGCTTTTACAGAATTGGGTTCTCACCCTCACTGTCCGGGTCATATAAACCGGCGCTATCATTCAAAGGATCATAGGGGTCTTGTGATCTACTTGTGTGCAGGATAAGACTATATTTGGGTGGTTACCCGCCCTGGCTTTTGACGTTAAGTCGCCAGGGTATATGTTGTTTAAACTCTGTGCAGGATTTGCAGAACTATGACTTATATAAATGATTAAGTCCAAGCTCATCATTAAAATTGATGCTTCAAAATGATTATCCGTTCTGGATTTTCTCAAAGGCTATAAGCTGCCGGGTTACGAAAATTCCGGCTTACAATGAATGCACACTAAGTCGTCATCGGCCAAGAGCCGTCAGGTATTTAAACTCCAGATTTACTTGTCAACCGATGAGGTATTCAAATCTTTAATAGCCAAAACTGGCTGGATTTTCATGATGATATTGAATGATTGAGGTTTTCATACCGGATTATATTATTCAAATCTTGAATAGCCAACATGGCTGGATTTCTATTGTAATTATCGATAACCAGTGTAATGATTGAGGTTTTCAAAGTCGCTTTAGCGCAACGGCTATTATTTTTATCAATTGATATGATTTATTCTACAATGGAAGGAATAGTCGCGAGTTGCTGCAGGCTTACGACCCGACACTTGGGGGCTACATTATTCAGATTGAGATTATATCGAATATGCAAGTCCCATGTCACTGCCAGCATGCACCATGGCACTTGGGGGCTAATGCAAAGTCCTTTTTTGCTCAACTTATTGAAGACCTGACTCATCACATTCTAAATGAGTTGGCCCTTGGGGGCTACCAATTGCTCCTGTTAAAATTCAAGGTACACAATCCTTACTCCATTATATTGAAGGATCCACTGCTCAGTTGGTAAAGCACAAAGATCTTAACCTTGTGGACGTGGGTTCAAGCCCCAGGATGGGGGTTACATCACATGATATTATTTTCAATGAAAAGCCCCAGCTCAGTATTATCTTACTAAGCCAGCTCTTGGGGGCTACACGTTATTGCTCAAATCTATATCATCATATTTACAAAGTCCCTGCTCATTATTACATAATGACCTGGCACTTGGGGGCTAATGCATATTGCTCTTTACTGAAGACAATTCTATGATGACCCGGCTACACTACTATTACTATAGCCGACTCATGGGGGCTACACAATTGGATTTTATTTAAAACCACGGTGATATGTCCCGGCTTATTCATGCTGATTAAACCGGCCCTTGGGGGCTATAGGTAATATGGATATAAAGGAGAGATATCTTCAAATTCTCAGTTTGAGTAAATCAGATTGGCCCGGTGTCTGCAAAAATCATAAACCGGCGTCAGCGACAATTATGACCCGGCATCATCTATTTATAACCCGGCAATTTTGGTAATTATAAACCGGCAAGTTTTATATCTTCAAGCCGGCTGAATATAAGTTGAATATTTGAAGACCAATATTTTTGTCGAAGTCAGAGCACTGAAAGCCGACTCAAGTGAATTATCTCTTACAATATTTCTCAACAAGAGACCAATGTCAGCAAATTGACTCTGAAGCTAGCCTATTGACCCGGATTTTTGAGGAGAAAATGTCAAGGATTTAAGGATGATCAGGTGCCGGCTTACAAGAGTATTTAACCCGGAGCACACCCTGTCAAATTGTTCTTGTGTTTATGTTGCAGATCAGTTTAACATGGATAAATCCAAATTAAACGTGGCGGCTAATGTCGGGGATATACCCCGTGGTATGACCCGGCTGGACGTATAACCCAGTCGGGCTTGGCGACTCACTAATGACCCGCCCTGACTGGACGACATACTAAGTGACCCGCCCGATCCTGGCGACTTATGGGTGACCTGGCAAGCGGATCAGAGGAGCGACAAGAGCCGGGGGCCCAGGAGGCTCAAGGCCCAGAAGGCCGGTTTACATTATGGTAGGACGGCTTAAGAGGAAAGGGGTGAGGAATATTTCCTTTACGAGGAAGCAAGACCCGGACTTGTATTCAACTTGTAAGAAAAGATAGACTAGTCCTAGTCCTACTAGGACTCCACATGTAACCCGTCCCTCTAACTTATATAAGGAGGGGCAGGGCTCCCCAAGAGGGACAAGAAACAATATCTAGGGCTAGACGCAAAGGAGGAGCCGGCTGATGCGGCAACTCCCTCATGAGCATAATGAGACCTAGCCACAAACAGCATGTAGGGCTATTCCGGATGATGTTTCCCGGGGACCGAAGCTGTCTAAATCCTCGTCTTGTGTGATGATCAGCCTTGCGTGTCTCGATTCCAACCAACCCCTTCAAGCTACCGCATAGATGCGTTGGCCTCACGACTAAGTCCTGACACTAAGGACATCTGCCGTGACAATTCCACGACAAGACGTCTTCCCCAACCGTACGTGTGTTGAACGCGGAGGTGCCGTACGTTCGGCACTTGTTCATCGGTGATTTGGATCACGGCGTGTACGACTCCATCATCCCCGTTCTCTTGAACGCTTCCGCTCGCGATCTACAAGGGTATGTAGATGCACTCCTCTCTCTCGTTGCTAGATGACTCCATAGATTGATCTTGGTGAAGCATAGAAAATTTTTATTTTCTGCAACATTCCCCAACAGTGGTATCAGAGCTAGGTCTATGCGTAGTTTCTATGCACGAGTAGAACACAAGCTGTTGTGGGCGTCGATTTTGTCAATTTGCTTGCCATTACTAGTCTTATCTTGATTCAGCGGCATCGTGGGATGAAGCGGCCCGGACTGACCTTACACGTACGCTTACGTGAGACAGGTTCCACCGACTGACATGCACTAGTTGCATAAGGTGGCTAGCGGGTGTCTGTCTCTCCCACTTTAGTTGGATCGGTTTCGATGAAAAGGGTCCTTATGAAGGGTAAATAGAAATTGGCATATCACGTTGTGGTTTTGACGTAGGTAAGAAACGTTCTTGTTAGAACCCTATTGCAGCCACGTAAAACATGCAACAACAATTAGAGGATGTCTAACTTGTTTTTGCGGCATATGCCTTGTGATGTGATAAGGCCAAAAGAAGGTTGTGATGAATGATGAATGATATATGTGATGTATGAGATTGATCATGTTCTTGTAATAGGAATCACGACTTGCATGTCAATGAGTATGACAACCGGCAGGAGCCATAGGAGTTGTCTTAATTTATTTATGACCTGCGTGTCAACATAAATGTCATGTAATTACTTTACTTTATTGCTAAACCGTTAGCCATAGTAGTAGAAGTAATAGTTGACGTGACAACTTCATGTAGACACGATGATGGAGATCATGATGATGGAGATCATGGTGTCATGCCCGTGACGAAGATGATCATGGCGCCCCGAAGATGGAGATCAAAGGAGCAATATGATATTGGCCATATCATGTCACTATTTGATTGCATGTGATGCTTATCATGTTTTTGCATCTTATTTGCTTAGAACAACAGTAGTAAATAAGATGATCCGTCATAACAATTTCAAGAAAGTGTTCCCCCTAACTGTGCACCGTTGCCAAGGTTCGTTGTTACGAAGCACCACGTGATGATCGGGTGTGATAGGTTCTAATGTTTGCATACAATGGGTGTAAGCCAGATTTACACACGCAATACACTTAGGTTGACTTGACGAGCCTAGCATGTACAGACATGGCCTCGGAAGACAAGAGACCGAAATGTCGAACATGAGTCGTATGGAAGATACAATCAACATGGAGATGTTCACCGATGATGACTAGTCTGTCTCACGTGATGATCGGACGCGGCCTAGTTGGCTCGGATCATGTATCACTTAGATGACTAGAGGGATGTCTAATCTGAGTGGGAGTTCATTAAATAATTTGATTAGATGAACTTAATTATCATGAACATAGTCTAAAACTGTGCAATATGTCTTGTAGATCAAATGGCCCACGCTAATGTCAACCTCAACTTCAACGCGTTCCTAGAGAAAACCAAGCTGAAAGATGATGGCAGCAACTATACGGACTGGGTCCAGAACCTCAGGATCATCCTCATAGCTGCCAGGAAACAATATGTCCTAGAAGCACCGCTAGGTGAAGCACCCATCCTAGAGAACCAAGACGTTATGAACTCTTGGCAGCAGCGTGTTGATGATTACTCCCTCATTCAGTGCGGCATGCTTTACAGCTTAGAACCGGGGCTCCAAAAGCGTTTTGAGAAACACGGAGCATATGAGTTGTTCGAAGAGCTGAAAATGGTTTTCCAAGCTCATGCCCGGGTCGAGAGATATGAAGTCTCCGACAAGTTCTACAATTGTAAGATGGAGGAAAATAGTTCTGTCAGTGAGCACATACTCAAAATTTCTGGGTTGCACAACCGCTTGTCCCAACTGGACATTAACCTCCCGGACGAGGCGGTCATTGACAGAATCCTTCAGTCGCTCCCACCTAGCTACAAGAGCTTTGTGATGAACTACAATATGCAGGGGATGGAAAAGACCATTCCTGAGGTATATTCAATGCTGAAATCAGTGGAGGTGGAAATCAAAAAGGAACATCAAGTGTTGATGGTTAATGAAACCACTAGTTTCAAGAAAGGCAAGGGTAAGAAGAACTTCAAGAAGGACGGAAAGGGAGTTGCCGCGCCCGGTAAACCAGTTGTCGGGAAGAAGCCAAAGAATGGACCCAAACCTAAGACTGAGTGCTTTTATTGCAAGGGAAAGGGACACTGGAAGCGTAAGTGCCCCAAATACTTAGCGAACAAGAAGGCTGGCAACACTAAAGGTATATGTGATATACATGTAATTGATGTGTACATTACCAGTACTCGTAGTAGCTCCTGGGTATTTGATACCGGTGCGGTTGCTCATATTTGTAACTCAAAACAGGAGCTGCGGAATAAACGGAGACTGGCGAAGGACGAGGTGACGATGCGCGTCGGGAATGGTTCCAAGGTCGATGTGATTGCCGTCGGCACGCTACCTCTACATTTACCTACGAGATTAGTTTTAAACCTCAATAATTGTTATTTAGTGCCAGCTTTGAGCATGAACATTGTATCTGGATCTCGTTTAATGCAAGATGGCTACTCATTTAAATCCTAGAATAATGGTTGTTCTATTTATATGAGAGATATGTTTTATGGTCATGCCCCTCTGGTGAATGGTTTATTCTTAATGAATCTCGAACGTAATGTTACACATATTCATAGTCTGAATACCAAAAGATGTAAGGTTGATAATGATAGTCCCATATACTTGTGGCACTGCCGCCTTGGTCACATAGGTGTCAAACGCATGAAGAAGCTCCATACAGATGGACTTTTGGAGTCTCTTGATTTCGAATCATTAGACACGTGGGAACCATGCCTCATGGGGAAGATGACCAAGACTCCATTCTCTGGAACAATGGAGCGAGCAACCAACTTATTGGAAATTATACATACTGATGTGTGCGGTCCAATGAGCGTTGAGGCTCGCGGTGGCTATCGTTATGTTCTCACTCTCACTGATGACTTAAGTAGATATGGGTATGTCTATTTGATGAAACACAAGTCTGAGACCTTTGAAAACTTCATGGAATTTCAGAATGAGGTAGAAAATCAACGTGACCGAAAGATAAAATTCTTATGATCAGATCATGGGGGAGAATATTTAAGTCACGAATTTGGTACGCACTTAAGGAAATGTGGAATCGTTTCACAACTCACGCCGCCTGGAACACCTCAGCGTAACGGTCTGTCCGAACGTCGTAATCGCACTCTATTGGATATGGTGCGATCTATGATGTCACTCACTGATTTACCGCTATCATTTTGGGGATACGCTCTAGAGACAGCTACATTCAGTTTAAATAGGGCATCGTCTAAATCCGTTGAGACGACACCGTATGAATTATGGTTTGAGAAGAAACCTAAGCTGTCGTTTCTAAAAGTTTGGGGATGCGATGCTTATGTCAAGAAACTTCAACCTAAAAAGCTCGAACCCAAGTCGGAAAAATGCGTCTTCATAGCATACCCTAAGGAAACAATTGGGTATACCTTCTACCTCAGATCCGAAGGCAAGATCTTTGTTGCCAAGAACGGGTCCTTTCTGGAGAAAGAGTTTCTCTCGAAAGAAGTAAGTGGGAGGAAAGTGGAACTTGATGAAGTATTGCCTCTTGAACCAGAGAGTAGCGCAGCTCAAGAAAATGTTTCTGTGGTGCCTCCACCGACTGGAGAGGAGGTTAATGATGATGATCATGAAACTTGAGATCAAGTTGCTACTGAACTTCGTAGGTCCACAAGGACACGTTCCGCACCAGAGTGGTACGGCAACCCTGTCCTGGAAATCATGTTGTTAGACAATGGTGAGCCTTCAAACTATGAAGAAGCAATGGCGGGCTCAGATTCCAACAAATGGCTTGAAGCCATGCAATCCGAGATAGGATCCATGAATGAAAACAAAGTATGGACTTTGACAGACTTGCCCGATGATCGGCGAGCGATAGAGAATAAATGGATCTTTAAGAAGAAGACGGACGTAGATGGTAATGTTACCATCTATAAGGCTCGACTTGTCGCTAAGGGTTATCGACAAGTTCACGGGGTTGACTACGATGAGACCTTCTCACCCGTAGCGAAGCTGAAGTCCGTCCGAATCTTGTTAGCAATTGCCGCATACTATGATTATGAGATATGGCAAATGGACGTCAAAACGGCATTCCTCAACGGCTTTCTTAAGGAAGAATTGTATATGATGCAGCCAGAAGGTTTTGTCGATCCTAAGAATGCTAACAAGGTATGCAAGCTCTAGTGCTCCATCTATGGGCTGGTGCAAGCATCTCGGAGTTGGAACATTCGCTTTGATGAAATGATCAAAGCGTTTGGGTTTATGCAGACTTATGGAGAAGCCTGCGTTTACTAGAAAGTGAGTGGGAGCTCTGTAGCATTTCTCAAATTATATGTGGATGACATACTTTTGATGGGAAATGATATGGATCTTTTGGACAACATTAAGGCATATTTGAATAAGTGTTTTTCAATGAAGGACATGGAGAAGTTGCTTACATATTAGGCATCAAGATCTATAGATATAGATCGGGACGCCTCATAGGTCTTTCACAAAGCACATACCTTGATAAGATATTGAAGAAGTTCAATATGGAACAGTCCAAGAAAGGGTTCTTGCCTGTGTTGCAAGGTGTAAAATTGAGCTCAGCTCAATGTCCGACCTCGGTAGAAGATAGATAAAAGATGAGTGTCATCCCCTATGCCTCAGCCATAGGGTCTATCATGTACGCCATGCTGTGTACCAGACCTGATGTAAACCTTGCCGTAAGTTTGGTAGGAAGGTACCAAAGTAATCCCGTCATGGAACACTGGACAGCGGTCAAGAACATCCTGAAGTACCTGAAAAGGACTAAGGATATGTTTCTCGTTTATGGAGGTGACGAAGAGCTCGTCGTAAAGGGTTACGTCGACGCTAGCTTCGACCCAGATCTGGATGACTCCAAGTCACAAACTGGATACGTGTTTATTTTGAATGGTGAGGCAGTAAGCTGGTGCAGTTGCAAGCAAAGCATCATGGCGGGATCTACATGTGAAGCGGAGTACATGGCAGCCTCGGAGGCAGCGCATGAAGCAATCTGCATGAAGGAGTTCATCACCGACCTAGGATGCTTTACCTAAGGGTCGTGAGGATGTAACTTGGAGGGCTCTGGCGGCTGGGATCTGCCCATACTGCGGTAGCGAGCAAGTGGCGAAGGACCTACTGCGCCGGAGCTTGGTCAGGGAGAACGGCGAGTACCGCAGATCGGGACATGTTGCCTCAACACCGTCGAATGGAGAAACAATGCACATCCTCCCTTTCCACCGACGGATAGGAAGCGCGGATCAGTGACCAATGGTGTGAGAGAGAGGCCACCCCTGCCTTGTGTAAGATAGTGTGACTAGAGACAAACCCCGATAGGCAGGCTCCATTTTATATAGTGGAGCTGATTTTTCTTTTTTCCTGACGACAATCGTTTTATATTCTGTACGTGCCATTGAGGAATATAACTTTATTTAATACTAACGTGTCAAGTCGAAGTTTTTTCCGTCTACGCGTGGTACCCGACCCTCCTTCGAGTAAACAACCGCTACACGCGTCAAATTATCACGTGGGATGCCTTTCCATACAGAAATGAACTCCACTGTGTACCCGTGTGGGTGTGGCCGGGAACAAGATGTGAGTACGTGCGTCGTGCGTGCACCTCTTCTTTAGGTGCAGGTACGTACGTGGGTGGGTGTGAGAGGTATGGTTTGTGCGACACAGAGGTAATGTGTCGATGATATCTCAAACAAAAAACTTAACATATGCAATGTGTGTGAAACAAAGTCATGGATATATCATATATAGAGGGAGCAATCCACGAGAAGAGATTGGAGGGATCATCGACGTGAGATATCGGTAGAATCAAAAAAATAGATGATGTGTGTGGGTGAGCGATCGATAAAGAGTGCCATCGAATTTGTGTTTGCCCACGTCAAATTTACAGGGCGGCTGGCCTACTCGAATGTGAGAGAGCAGAGGTGCATTTTTTCTCTGTGGCATGGATACCTACCTACAACGTTCGACTATCGATGTGGGGGGATGGGAGAGGGGGCAAAGACCTAACTATAGAGAGGTAGATCAACTAGTATATGTGTGGAGAAGGAGAGAGACCTAGCTATGTATCGAGGGAGATCGATCGGCATCCATTCATATGTGTAGCAGAGGAATAAGGTTGGGAGACAGACAAAGGTAGAGTGTCGGAGGGTTGGTGGTGGAGTTGCTTCTCACAAATGGTGGGATCGGCCTGCTAGACAAATGGAGGGTATGAGTGTAATATCAATGAGAGAGTGGATGTCTGCCTGTCTATGCACGTGCGTGTGAGAGACGGGTCGGGAGGTATGCAAGGATGATGAGGGGAGATGTGGTTGTGGTAAGCAGACGTAACTACATAGGAAGATCAATCGTCGTGTGTCCGAGAAAGGGAGAGACATAACTAGTGAGGTAAGTCGATCGGTGTGTGGGGAAAAAGAATTATAGTCGACCTATCTATATGTAGGGAGATCGGTACGTATACATGCATGCATGTCTTAGAAGCAAATAAGGTCCGGAGAAACGGACAGGGGGAGAGGGGTGCGGCTAGGTGGTGGCGCGAGAGGCCTACTATGTCGGGCGGGGAGGAGTGTGCGAGTATGAGATCGATGAAAAGAGGGGCAGGAGTGTGCACCTGCGTGGAATCGTATTGGACATAGGGGGCATGGATGGTGAGAAGAGAAGAGGGGAAGTGTGTGTTTGTGGTAGGCACACTTGGCTAGAGAGGTATATCGACCGGTGTGTGCCAGAAAGAAGGAGCCGGGGGGCCTACACACACCGTGGGTGAACGACCTAAAGAGAAATAACGAATGTGTGCGATGGAGGGGACGCTGCGGGAGGGTGAGAGGGGGGCGGTCGTGTGCATGCACGATAGAAAGTTAGTGCTAGCTAGAAACAAAGAGAAGAGGATTGTCTAGGTGTAAAAGACGAACAATGATCATAATCCATTATAAAAAAGTGGACTCGGATATTTGAATAAGATATCACAATGTAGAACATTGATTATAATTTGGTATAATGTGTGGCTTTTGCAGCTCAGGGCTAAATGCTTGTCATAATGTAGGGGGCGAGGCACTATACTTTGTGTGATAAACATGGTGTACGTATGGAACATGCACTACTACAGGATACTGCTAATGTGACACTACGATCAGAGACCCTTTTCCGAAACTATGTGTGATGCAATAATCGCAAAAGTGGTGTAAAAAACTGTCAAAAAAGGTGCAACACGTTTGCGATGGCAGAGCCATCAAACACGGTTCAAATTTTAGTTGCGCGTGCGATGCAGGGCAGACGGTTAATCCATTCAAACTATTTGCGATGAGGCATAACAACATAAATGGACAGCAATATCAATGTGTGGCGATGCAAGACACACGGTTAATCCATTCGAACTGGTTGCGATGAGGTAGAACAACAGAAACGGGCAGCCATATCAATGTGTGTCCGATATACGACATACGGTTCACTAGGATGAACTGTTTTCGATTAGGGAACACAACAGAAAGGGTTCAACTTAACAAGATGTGTGTGATATGCGGCATATAGTTCACATGGATGAACTGTTTGTGATGAGACAAAAGAACACAAACGATTCGTGTAAACAAGATGTGTGTGATACGTGGCAAACAGCCGACTCAGATGAACTATTTGCGATGAGAAATTACAACACAGACAGTCAATACAGTTACTTCATGTGTGATTCCGTGTGTACAAAAAACTTTGAAAAATGCAAACTAGTTGCTTGCGATGACTAGGAGTATCACACATGATGCGTCTGTGAGTACTCGTGTGCGATGATTAGTATGTTACACATACGTTTCCTTATGTTAACATGTGTGTGAATTTGCAATATGGACAGTTAATATGCAAATGTCTTCTAGACATCGGGTACATGCTTAAACTCAATGAATTGTGTACAATACTAATACTTTCCATAAAAATTTATGAACTTGGGTAACAGCATTTGAGTAACATATATATAGTGGTTACACTATTCGACAGAAGGAGTATATTCATAACACGATTTTGACAACCATATGGTCCATATCTACATACTTAACATAGTAAAAACTATCACATTTTAAGAGGCTAAGGGCCAACAACCATATGGTCCATATCTACATACTTAACATATATAGTAACAGCTAGCACATTTTAAGAGGCTGAGGGCCAACAACCACAACTATCCACTGGAAGCAGCTAGATCACGGTGACTCGGCATCTCGTCAATGAAAAGGAAGAGCCCTCCTGTGCCTTGGTATAGCATGAGTAGAATAGTGTCTCCAATTTTCCAATTTGGATGCATTGCCGCGAGAAGCAAGAACTTGTTAATTTGAATGGTTCCATTTCTGTGGAAAATGCAGTACCTTGCAATTTGACCACGCCGGAAATCGATCCAGGAACTGCTACGGGGGCAATTTCTGTTGACATGTCGAATAAAAACCAATTGTAACATATCGTTGAAGATATATATAGTTTATGAGCATCAACATTAAAATAAGAATTTTTTCCAGCATTTTGTGCACATAATTGGTCTTGTTCAGTGTGTGCACCATAGGTCTAATTAATCCCATCTAAAATCCAGTGTTCACACGCTGTGCTATCTCTCTCAGATTATCAACAAAGTTTATGACATGCTTCAAGTCCTTCCAGTGAAATTTGGTACGCTCGATAACATACAGATCGTTCACTATGCATCCAACATATCCTGCTTAAAAGGTGGAAAGGTATTATTTATTCAGAACATGGCAGAAGAATATATAGTGCGCATAAACTAGTAAATAGAATTTGTTACTGCCTAGGAACGGAGTCAGAATATGAAATCACAATTGGTTGCTTAAATAGTGATCAATTAGTCAGAACAAGTACGCCGATTTTGCTAAGTAATATGACAACATGGAGAAAGTTGAAAGGACACTAACCTCGATCAGACTTTGATCGGCTGATGACGGTGGGGAAGTAAACATCCATGTTAATTAGACTAGGTTGTGGTGCATGCACTAGAATTTTATTTCCAGATTTCAGTTCATCACACTTAAACATTTTTCTCCAAAGGTCCGAATTAAAATAGGAGTGACCGTATTTATCAAGTTTTATGATAGCCGCCATTGTAAATCCATGTTGCATTGTCAATATGACATCCTGGGAGTCATCAACAAAGTAAAGCCCAAGATTTCCTTCTACTCCTGTTCTTGCAAAGCAAGGGATGTACTGCTTGAAATGAAAATTAAGATCGTAAATTGGAATATTGAAATAACAGATCAAGATGCAAATATGGGAGTAACTGATAGAACAGATCAGTATATAGATGAAAGCAAAGTACAAAAATATAGAATTAAAAATAGATAATGTAACAAAGATTGAACATACCGAGCGCTCCCTGAAGTCATCCGGAATGGTGAGATAGATATTTGTTTCCGACTGGCCACGACCACAGTTGCCCGATTTGTGCTTGCATTGTGGACACATGAATGAACAACCACGAATCAGCTAGAACAAAAAGATCCCACGGCGATTTCTGCTGGTTGATTAACAGCGACGGACGGACTGCGATAAGAGATGAGTGAATATTTTGCTAAGTTGATTACCTTCTCCATGAGAAAAATCCCAGGCCGAATCCTGTAGAAAACCCCAGTCGACCAGAGTCTAGAATGTTTGTGCAGATAGGCGCCTGAAAGCGGTAGGGGTGAAATCTCGTGTTGTTTGGAGCGCGACCAACGCCCGCCGCCAACATCCGTCGATCTTAGTGTGCAGAGTTGCGGAGGAGTCCGTGGTGAGTGAGTGGGGATGAAGTTGGCGAGGGTTTTCTTTTTCCTTTTGCATGTGTGAGTGAACACACACGGTTCATAGAGACGGCAGAGATGAATCATGTGCGATAGTAAATCTCTGAGATTGAATGGGAATCCAAATTTTCTTTGTCCTTCATCCATGAGTTTTTTCTATGATGAACATAAACCCTGCTAATCACCATGTTCAAATTTGACACTTTTCCGGGTTCATTTACAATATTTAGGGGATTATGTGCATTCTGTAGGCATTAGTGCACATAATTCAAATTCAAATAATTGGTGCTTAAAAATGTGCACAAGAATGGTCTGGAAAAACCATACTCGTGGTATTTAGTAATTTCTCAAGCATTTTACAAGGAATGGGTAGAGATTTCAATGGAATGTGTGGCAACAGTCAACCACAAACGCGTCATTTACTAGGTTATCAACTATAGAACAATGAAATACGTGCTTGAAAAACATGATGCCTGGCATGGTGCCATGGTATGGCCTCACCATGCCCTAGTTAAAAGCTGAGAAGATTTGATTTATGTCGTCATGCACGCCCTTCATAAATCGAACCATCACCGAGGAAGTCCAATGCTTTCGAGAGGGAAATCACCAAGATTGAAGGGGAATCCAAATTTCGGTCCTAGTTTGTCATTCAGTTTTTTTCCAACGATCAACATACAGCCTCAAATGCAACGTGTTCAAATTAGACATTTTTCGAACTCATTTACCATATTTAGGGGATTATGTGCATTTTCTAGGCATTAATTATGCACATAATTCAAATTCGAACAGTCGGTGCATGGAAAGGTGCACATGAATGGTCTGGAAAACCATGCTCGTGCTATTTAGTACATTCTCATGCCTTTTACAAGGAATGGGCGGATATTTCAAGGAAATGTGTGGCAATAGTCAACCATAAACACTTCGTTTACTGGGTTAACAACTATAGAAAGATGAAATACATGCTTGGAAAACATGACACCTGGTGTGGTGCCATGGTATGGCCTCACTGTGCCCTGGTAGAAATGTCGTCATGCACGCCTTTCATAAATCGAACCATCACCGAGGAAGTTTCATGGTTTCGAGGGGGAAATCACAATGATTGAAGGGGGATCCATATTTCCTTTGTACTTTTCCCATGAGTTTTTTCTATTATGAACATACAACCTACAAATCACCGTGTTCAAATTTGGCACTTTTCCGGGTTCATTTGACATATTTAGGGGATTATGTGCATTTCCTAGGCATTAAAGCACATAATTCAAGTTCAAACAATTGGTGCATGAAAGGGTGCACAAGAATGGCCTGGAAAACCATGCTCGTGCCATTTAGTAAATTCTCATGCCTTTTACAAGGAATGGACAGATATTTCGATGAAATGTGTGGCAATAGTCAACCACAAATGTTTGTTTGTTGGGTTTTCAACTATAGATAAAATGAAATAAATGCTTGAAAAACTTGATGCCTGGCATCGTGCCATGGTATGACCTCACCATGCCCTGGTAAAAATTTGAGAAGGCTTGGCTTATGTCGTCATGCACGCCCTTCATAAATCGAACCATCACCGAGGAAGTTCCATGCTTTCGAGAGGGAAATCCCCAAGATTGAAGGGGAATCAAAATTTCCATCCTAGTTTGTGATTCAGTTTTTTTCCAGCGATCAACATACCGCCTCAAATGCAACGTGTTCAAATTTGACATTTTTCCAGGCTCATTTAGCATATTTATGGGATTATGTGCATTTTCTAGGCATTAATGGACATAATTCAAATTCGAACAGTTGCTCCATGAAAAGGTGCACAAGAATGGTCTGGAAAACCATGCTCGTGTTATTTAGTACATTCTCATGCCTTTTGCAAGGAATGGGCAGATGTTTCAAGGAAATGTGTGGCAATAGTCAACCATAAACGCGTCGTGTACTGGGTTAACAACTATACAAAAAATCAAACTCATGGTTGGAAAACAGGATGCCTCGCGTGGTGCCATGGTATGGCCTCATCATGCCCTGGTAAAAATTGGAGAATGTTTTCCTTATGTCGTGATGCACGCCTTTCATAAATTGAACCATCACCGAGGAAGTTTCATGGTTTCGAGGGGGAAAGCACCAAGATTGAAGGGGGGTCCAAATTTCCTTTGTCCTTTGTCCACTAGTTTTTTTCTACGATGAACATACAACCTTCAAATCCCCTTGTTCAAATTTGGCACTTTTCTGGGTTCATTTGCCATATTTAGGGGATTATGTGAATTTCCTAAGCATTAATGCACATAATTCAAGTTCAAACAATCAGTGCATGAAAGGGTGCACAAGAACGTCCTGGAAAACCATGCTCATGCCATTTAGTAAATTCTCATGCCTTTTACAAGGAAGGGACAGACACTTCGATGAAATGTGTAGCAATAGTCAACCACAAACGTTTGTTTATTGGGTTTTCAACTATAAAAATGAAATAAATGCTTGAAAAATATGACGCCTAGCATGGTGTGCCATGGTATGACCTCACCATGCCCTGGTAAAAATTTGAGAAGGTTTGCCTTATGTCGTCATGCACGCCCTTCATAAATCGAACCAAAGAAGTTCCATGCTTTCGAGAGGGAAATCGCCAACATTGAAGGGGAATCCAAATTTTCTTCATTCTTTGCCCTAGAGTTTTTTTTTTCTATAATGAAAATACACCCTGCAAATCACTGTGTTCAAATTTGGCATTTTTTCGGGTTTATTTACCATGTTTAGGGGATTATGTGCATTTTCTAGGCATTTAGCGCATATAAACCCAATCCAGCTACAGGTGCACGGGTGTGATGTGAGGGACGTGGATTGCCATTCGATCGCGGTGCATCCTATGGTACACACACGCGATGCGCGTGGCTGGGGTTTCGTCCAATCATAACGCAACACACAATAGGCTCAGCGCACACTGTTTCCGGAAGCGATGGAGATGAACCGTGTGCGATAATGAACAAGCAAAAATGTAAGCAAAGCCAAATTTCTGTTGTCATTTGTCGTTGAGCTCTTGAATACCACCGCACTATACGCCTGCCCGGCCCCTCCGTCCCAGAGCTCTCTCCAGGCGTCGTCCATGGCACAGCTGCGCGCAGTAAGTGGTAAGGAAGCGATGGCATCCCGTCGCACCGCGTTCCTCACCGCCCGTGACCGCACACATGGTAAGGAAGCGATGGCATCTTGCCGCGCCGAGTTCATCGCCGCCGCCGGCCATACAGTTACATGGACGTACTTTGAGGCTGCCATGGCCGAATTGGTGGTGGATCTAGAGGTGGCCAAAGCCGCACAGAAGGAGTGGAAAAGGCAGAAAGCAGTCAAGAAAACAGAGTCCCGCCGCCACAAGAAAAAAGAGGCCGCACGCCGTGCTTAGGAGAGCTTGGCGGATATTGAATCATGGTGGGCTGCTGCCTACAAGGCCGGGAAGGAGAACGTCGGCGTCTGACCAGCATGCCCTGATGGCAGCATGTGAGAAGTAGTTATGTTTGTAGTATTAGAGCAAATTACGAGTAGTACTTTAAGTTTGTAGTATTAATGTACAATGTCGGTAAGAGCATCCTTGAGGGCTTTGAGCATTGATTAGCATGTGTGCCCATCTGTGTTTTTTGCGGTAATCATTAGAAGATCACAAAACACACGGTTTCTATGTCGTACCCATCTGCATTTTTTTGCGTCAATGATCCATAAGTCAGTTACCTATGCGATGTTTCCTAATAAACCAGGCGTACCATTGATCGAAAAAATCAACTACACTTGTACATTTTTTGGAGTTGAGATCTGCCAACTTCCTTTTTCTCTCGCACACGAGTATTTTACGTGCTTCGTCTGCGTTCTGTGTTTCCCCCGCCCATGGTTCAAGTTTCGCAGCGGAATTTTCATTAGGCGCGCGATTTCAAAATTTATTCCTCCAACCACATCCCCACCCTTAGTATCCCCCCTCACGCCTCCCCCTACCGGCATCTCAAAACCGCCGTCGCCGCAACCACAGTTTCAACCACATCTACGTTCTGCCCGGATCCAGTCAGGTAACCCACCGATCTCTATCATGGCCCCGGCCTGATTCCTTAAATGGCGCCTGCGAAACATCCTCATGCCTCCAAAATCCCACCGCCAGGAGCTGATGGTGATACATGGCGCGATGGCCGATGTGTGTGTTGACCCGGAGGAACAGCTCGCCTCCGCCGCCGCCACCGACATGGTGAAGGCTCTGGCCCAGATGAAGTGCCCCAGCGACTACCCCCAGGACTTAATAGGTAAAATTTGACCAGCTAAATCTTACCAATACCACTTGCAACGGCTATGATTTGTACAGTTGATGTATTAAGCATGTTCGTGCCTTGTTTATTTCAGTACTGCACACTATGTGATGTTCAAATATTACCATGTCCAACTCAATTTCACCAATACCAGCAACAAACTTACAATACATGACTCAGGATATCACTAGAGATGTTGCCCGTTTGCTATTTTTAGTGGATGCTAACCTTCTTGTACTTAACATGCCTGTCCATGTACTTAGGCAAGGTCATAACGGCCGATGTTGTTGTTTGCCGTTGAGGTTAGCTGCATCCCATGTCTTACAGTATTTCACATCATTTGTGCAATTGCAGTTTAACTTCTACCAGTTACTGGCTGCCTGTAGGTACACATGTTAGTGGCACTGATCCACACTTCGACCTGGAGGAACAACTCACCTCCATCGTCGCTGACTTTGGTCGGGCTCTGGCAAAGATGAAGTGCCCCAGCAACTACCTCTCGGGACTTACCAAGTATGTATTCACCAGTTCAATCTTACCAATACCAGTTGCAATTAATGGCTATGTTCTGTATGGTCGATGTATTAAGTATGTTCTAGTAAACATGCCTAACATGTTTTAGCTACTTTCCCTACCTTTTTATAGACATCTAGGCCATTCTCCGCTCTGGCAGCACCTACCTTGTGATGTTTAACTATGCCAATTGCATTTTTATCAGTACCGGTTTCAATGTCTATTTAACAATTTAATCCATTTTAAACAGTTGTATTTCAATGGCTACTAACTTAAAAACATGACTTAGGATGCTGTTCAGTCTATTGCAATTAATAGTTGTATCCATTTTTTAATCTGTCCATTTGTTGCCATGCTACTCTCCTCGATGGAGATATACTAGAGATGCTGCCCATTTGCTATTTTTGGTGGATGCTAACCCTGTTGTAGTTAACATGCCTATCCACGTACTTATGCAGGGTAACGACCGATGCTGTTGTTTGCCGTTGAGGTTAGCTGTATCCCATGTCTTACAGTACTTCACATCATTTGTGAAATTGCAGTTTAATTTCTACCATTTACTGGTTGCCTGTAGGTACACATGTTAGTAGCACTGATCCACGCTTCGACCCGGAGGAACATCTCGCCTCTGCCGCCGCTGACTTTGAGCGGGCTCTGGCCAAGATGAAGTGCCCCAGAAACTACCTCTGAGGACTTACCAAGTATGTACTCACCAGTTCAATCTTACCAATACCAGTTGCAATTAATGGCTATGTTTTGTACGGTCGATGTATTAAGCATGTTGTAGAAAACATGCCTAACACGTTTTAGCTATTTTCCCTACCTTTTTATAGACAACTGGGCCATTATCTTCTTTGGCAGCACCAGCCCTGTGATGTTTAACTCTGCCAATTGCATTTTTATCAGTACTGGTTTCAATGGCCATTAAGCATGTTGCAATTAACAATTGTATCCATTTTTAAATAGTTGTATTTCAATGGCTACAAATTTACAAAACATGAATTAGGATGTTGTTAAGCCTGTTGCAATTAACAGTTGTATCCATTTTTTAATCTGACCCTTTGCTATCATGCTACTCTTTCGCAATGAAGATATCACTAAAGATGCTGCTATTTTATTACCATTTCCTATTTTTGGTGGATGTTAACCCTGTTGTAGTTAACATTGGCTTTCCATGTACTTACACAGGGCTACAATGGGCGATGTTGTTGTTTGCCGTCGAGGTTAGCTGTATGCCATGTCTTATACACGACCTATTCCTAAATATAACTATTTTTAGAGATTCCAATATAGAACACATAAGGAGCAAAATGAGTGAATCTAGAATCTAAACTAAACTATATCTATAATTCTATATACATCCGTATGTAGTTCATACTGAAATCTAAAAAAATACTTATACTTAGGAACATAGGTAGTTGTATTTTACATCATTTGTGCAATCTCTGTTTAGCTTCCAACATTTACTGGTTGCTTGTAGGTACATATATGAGCGGTACTGATCCATGCTTCGATCCCTTTTGCGTATGGGGCAATGAGATATTCATGAACAAGCGTCAAGTGAGGAAACTAAGAAAGATTGTTAAGCAAAAGAAACGGGTGATTGGAATTAAGCTCTTTAGTTACACTTTGTCCAAGACAACAATGAACTCTAGGATTGTAAGTAATGTGTTGCCTTTTCCCCCTGCCCACAATAAGTTACTCTATTAGACCTTAGTATCTGATATTTTTCTCTTTTCAATGGTTTCTGAAGCTATTTATTGATGATTACCTTCAAAACTACATGACCGGAGTAGAGGAAACTAAGGTTAAAGTATATCATTCATGCTACCATGATAATGCTCTACAAGTCTTCCTGGAGGCGGTGAAGGATGGGCGGGCGATCGTCACAAGGGGTTGGACAAAAGTGGTTCGTGCCTATGGCATGCACGAAGGCACGTTATGGGTATTATGCTTCTTCAACACCGTCGGCAGTCAAAATGATTTTCACTTGTCTCTTCACATTTACCGCCTTTAAATATTGTGGTTCATCATAGTTAATTGCTGCCTAATCCTGTAATTACTGAACTTAATGTACTTGCAATTTTATTTATGGATTCGTTGTTGAACCATTGTGCTAAGAATTTGAATTGCAAGTTTCATATTTCAAAATTTCCAATTCGAATAATAAATTACAGGCAAAAATAAAAATATACAGGAGCTAATAAAATACACTGCACACGGTTAGAAAGAAAATAGTGTGTGCTATGTAAAAAGGGAGCAAATGGTCATGGAACTTTGTAAACGGTTCTGGCAGTAAAAGCGCTTGTGATGGATAGCCCAATGCCACACAGTTTTCTACATCAAATCGTGTGTGATATAGTTCATAAAAGCAAATATTTAACCAAGGCAGAGCATGTGTGATAGTTACACCTTTCACACACGAGCGTATACATAAAATTGTGTGGGATGTACATACGAACGGAAACATTTTCACTGGATTGACTGTGTGGGATGTACATAAAAACGGAAATGTATTCCTTGGATTGACTGTGAGTGATATACATACGAGCGAAAATGTTTTTTGGGGATTCACTATGTGGGATGTACATACGAACGGAAATGATTAGGTTTTGATGCCTCGCCCGATCGCACACGGCTCCAGCCTATTTCCCAGGCGGGCCTATCCCTGACGATTTCTGGGTCATGTGGGAAGGACCCCCCCTATCGCGCACACTCACTTGGTGACGGTTCCAAATGCCATCGCAGAAAGGGGTTAAAAACCATTTGTATAGCAACGACACGTACCAGTGATGGTTTAGATTGTGAATATCTAGTTAGTACATCAAATGTACTATTATTTGGAATCAACATCAAGTATATTAAAAAATTGAACTCGAGTTCATATAGTACACATAGTTCATATCTATCACTATAGTAATCATGTGGTGTGTTGTTAAGGTAATACATGAATGATAGTTTAAGTTGGCAACAATCATGATTGTAGATTCTTATTCAAATAGAGAAACGAATTCAAATTTAGTTCGAATTGCAGCGGTAGTATAGACATTTGGAATGCACTAAGATGTTGGTATGAGTAGGTTACATGCATTATACAGCCAGCGAAAAATTTAATTGGACATAACATGGATTCGTAGCTTTGAATAACATTTGTATAGTAAAACAGGACAAGACTCTCTCTTTGTGTGGTGTGAATAGTTTTATTTTTTTTCATTTTTTCATTGAGGGAAGTGCGCATTGATTTCATACATACAAGTACAATATTACACGTTAGGCTTGTCCCTAAAATTCAACCCGCATCTTGTTATATCTCGAAAATTCAAATATCATGCTCCCAAAACTCCCGTCTTCACAACCCGCGCCTTGCTATCCCAAAATTACAACACGCGCAAAAACTCCCTCCAGCTGCCAAATCCCGACACGCGAAATACCCCTTCTAACCTTGAGTAGAAAGGGCAGCTAGTTCAAATCGGTGGTGGTACTTTTGTAACATAACCTACATTTTGGACAAGCGCGTCCCTAAGTCATGGTTCCCCCCTCCCATCGCCTCCTTTTCACCATTCGAAATCCCAGGCCGCCATAACCTCTCTACTCCAGCCGCGAAACCCCACCCTCCTCCGTCCGCCACCTCACCGCTGCCCAGCCGGAGCCTCTTCCCCGACGACGTCATCCACCGCAACATCTCGACTTCCCTCATCCACCTCCCCGGATGAGGATCCGTCATCCATCTCGTCGTCCCGCCGGTTCAGCCGCCCCGTCCTCCACCTCCAAGAGCTTCTCCAATGATCACCTCGTCTATCACGACTGCTCCATCCCCACAGCGCCACCTTAACCTACTCCATTGGAGCCGCAACATCCTCACTGACTCCTGGACGAAGCCGAGGCTTACTCGGCGCCACCAAAGAGGTTGTACACTCATCGCATCGCACCTTCTCCTTAACTCGACCTCCCAGCACCGACAGTGCTCCATCTCGCACCCCCATGGCGCAGCTACCTCGAAGCTGGCACCGCAGGCCACATCTCCACGGGAGCTCTCCCCCAGTGCCAGGCCCCTTCGGCGATGGCATGCATACCAGCCGGATATGCTGCTACTGCTGCAGCTCTCGCTCACTCCCGTTGCGATGGCTCCACGACTAAGTCCTTTCACTAGGACATCTGCCGTGACAAACCCACGACAGTTGGCGCCCACCGTGGGGCTATCGCACGATGGTTTCAAGTTCTTGGAGGGCCGCTTTGAAGGACTCGAGGGATACGCCGTGGGTCGGATGACCAAGAGTCGTCGCGGCAAGATCTACATCGACGACGCAGGCTGGGGCCCCGAGGTCGGCTCAATTGAGTACGGGTACCGGGTCCCCTTTGGTGGCATACATGTCTTCATCGGCAAGATCGGTGAACCGGGCCCTGAGCTGGACACCTGCACCAACCTCGTCGAGACAGCTCAGCGCGCACGACCTGCCCGGGTTAAACCGGCCGTGAAGCGTGCCTTCGTGGGAGTCATCGATGGAGGAAGCTACGAGGACAGATCAGAATCTGGTGGTGAAACCGTCGTTTACTCTGGCGACGAGTCATCGACCGGAGAGACTGAGTCATTGTATCAGCTACAGGATGGCCGGATTGGGGGCTGTTCCGATGGCGACAGTATTCCGGACCCCTCCGATCTGCCCAACCGGGTTGGGATATTCATGGCCGGTACACAGGCAGCACCTCACTCATCGACAGCCGCGGCGATGATTTCCGGTTCAGCAGCAGCAACCGCTGCCGGAGCAGGAGGCTCGGTGCGCCCGCCAGTTCAAGTGTTATCAGATCTATTTGACGCACTGGCTGCACTCATGGCGGAGGCTAATCCGGTGGATCAGGATGCTCATAACGCGGAGATCGCAAAGGTGAGAGAGCATATTACCCAGGCCAAAGTGGATCTGGCAGCAGAAGAGGTCAGAATGACCACGGAACGGGCCGCTTTGGATGCCCAAGCTTATAAACTCATGCTGGACCAGAACGCCTCACAGGAAGTCATGAGGAGGAAATACCAATCTCGGTTACCCTCAGTTTTGAAGGAAGGAACCTTTTCAACACCCCTGAAGCAGGAATCAATAATCCGCCGGTAGTGAACCGGGCGGAGGCACCTGCGGCAGGGGCACCGGTTCAACCCCGTTTAATAGATTTGTCTCGTCATAATGCTGGTGTACCGCAGGCCGCGCCTACACCTCCGGGTCACTACTCCAATCCGATGGATAATCTCGTTGCAGCTGCGGCATGGTTAGAGGCTATTCCGGTTGAAGGTGATTCATTACAGGCGATCGAAATGTGCCGGGTTCAGGAGCTCCTCAGGATGGCCTTGATCCAGCAGGAAGCATACTCATACAGCCGTGACCGGATTCATTCCACCCCACGTCCGGCTCAGAGTTATAGCAGGCGTATGGAGGAACCAACTGTATCAAGTAACGCGCGGCGTGAAGCACCCCGCGGCAACAATCCGGCTCCCGATGCCCAGGAGGTGGTAGACCGGGCCCGAGCGCGCAGGGAAGCTGAGTTAGCAGCACAGTATTAGACTCATCGGTTCACGCCAGTTCGTCCCACCACTTCGGTTGAACCAGGGCTCACGTCTAGCGCCCTGGGAGTACCTTGCCTCGTCCCTGGTTTACGCAATGTGCGCCTGCCCAAGGATTTTAAAGGCCCGCGCAAGGTGCCGAACTACACGGCGGATCAACCCCCAGAGACGTGGGTGGAGAGTTATGAGATGGCCATGGAGATGCTTGATGTTGATGAAGCGGCGTGCGCAAAATATTTTACCATGATGCTTGAAGGGACAGCCCGCACTTGGTTAAAAAGCCTGCCGCCCAATTCTATCAGTTCATGGGCCCAGCTGAGGGACCGGTTCATGTGTAAGCAGCCCATGTCAATAGTGGATTTAGCTGCATGTGTCCAGGAGGAAGGAGAGTCAATGACTCATTGGGTTTGCAGGGTCTCACAAGTTCTGCACTCTTCAGACCGCATCAATGCAGACACCGCAGTTGTAATCTTGGAAGGCAATTGCCGGTTTGGACCTTTGAAGTTGAAGTTAGGACGAATTAAACGCCATTGTACTGACATGGGAACCCTCATGGGCGCTTTGGTATAGTATGCTGATTCTGATAGTACCAAGGATCCCGAGTCTGATGATGAAAAGACAGGGAAGGGAAAGAAGAATGGCAACTTCAGAGGTCAGCACCATCACTCAGTTGGAAACGGTGGTGGAGGCAAGCATAAAGCGGATGGCAGCATGGATTTTCTGGCCAATACTAACGCACAGAATGGAGGCCAGCGACGGAAGGGCAAAAACCGCAGTGGAGGGCCCAGTCCTAATCCGGAACGCTTGAACTATCTGTTAAACCAGCCCTGTCTAAAGCATGGAACAAGGGAGGAACCGGCAAATCACCTTTGGAAAGATTGTTATATCATGCACGAATTCAAGAATTCCAATGCCTTCCGGTATGACCCCAGCTCTGGTGGAGGCTCTGGGTCTGGACCGAGTCACGGTGGTGGAAATTCCGGTTCAGGATTTAATGGTAACCCGGGCGGGCATAACAACCAGCATAATCAGAATAACCAGGGTGGTAACAATCAGCAACAGCAGCAGTCGGGTTACCAGAGCAATCCAAAGCAGCTAAATAGTGGGC
This sequence comes from Aegilops umbellulata, assembly GCA_032464435.1. Classification (NCBI taxonomy): domain Eukaryota; kingdom Viridiplantae; phylum Streptophyta; class Magnoliopsida; order Poales; family Poaceae; genus Aegilops; species Aegilops umbellulata. Next base: position 7,760,954 of record CP136059.1, read on the forward strand.
AGTATCATGTATTCACCACTAGCTTGGACAAGCGGGATAGGAAGCTCCAGAAGCGGGCAGTTAATTCTGTTGAGCCGGCCGTGCCCCGGTATCTGCGCTGGTCGGAGCAACCAATCATATGGAGTAGAGAGGATCACCCTCCCCAGGTTGATAATCCAGGTCAGCTAGCATTAGTGGTGGCACCCCAGGTTGGAGGTTATAAGTTTACCAAGGTACTCATGGATGGAGGTAGCAGCATTAACATCCTGTACTATGAGACCTTTCGTTGCATGGGGCTGACAGATAAGGAACTCCGGCCTTCAAATACAGTTTTTCATGGGGTGGTACCTGGCAAGTCAGCATACCCCATTGGGAAGATAGCGTTAGAAGTGGCTTTCGTAGATGATCACGATTCCCGGTCTAAGACGCTGACGTTCGAGGTGGTGAAAATCAAAAGCCCGTATCACGCCCTGTTCGGTAGACCGGCCTATGCGAAGTTCATGGCACGACCCTGTTATGTCTACTTACAACTCAAGATGCCAGGTCATAAGGGGACCATCACGGTTCACGAAAGCCGCAAGATCGCTTTGGAATGCGAAGAAGGAGATGCAGCTTACGCAGAATCGGTTTGCAGTAGCGAAGAACTCAAGTATTACAAAGATAATGTTGATCCGACGGATATGACTCCTTTAAAGAATCCTACTACAGAGCATGACCCGGCCCTGAAGTTTACATCAGCCGCTGAGACTAAGCTTGTTGACTTCGTACCTGGCGATTCGTCCAAGCAGTTCAGTATCAGCGCCAATTTGGATCGGGAATAGGAAAGCGCGCTCATCGAGTTCATCCATGAGAATCGGGACATCTTTGCATGGAAGCCTTCTGACATGCCTGGTGTACCGAGGCAACTCGCTGAGCACACTCTTAATGTGGATCCTAAATACAAACCGGTGAAACAGTTCCTCTGATGGTTCAACGAGGAGAGGCGAAAAGCTATTGGAGAAGAAGTGGCCAGGCTCTTAGCAGCTGGCTTCATTGTTGAGGTTTTCCACCCTGAGTGGCTTGCTAATCCGGTGCTAGTCCTTAAGAAAAACGGCAACTGGCGCATGTGTGTGGATTATACTGATCTTAACAAAGCCTGTCCCGCAGATCCTTTTGCCCTCCCCCATATTGATCAGATTATTAATGCTACGGCGGGTTGCGAGCGTTTGTGTTTCCTGGATGCTTATTCCGGCTATCATCAGATCAAAATGGCAGTGAAGGACCAGGAGAAGACAGTGTTCATAACTCCTTTTGGAGCCTTCTGCTATGTGTCTATGCCTTTTGGGCTCAAAAGTGCCCAGGCAACCTATCAACGGTGTGTGCAAAATTGTCTCCACAAACAGATTGGCTGTAATGTGCATGCTTATGTGGATGATATCGTTGTTAAATCAAGGAAGAAGGAGACTTTGGTCGATGACTTGAAGGAAACCTTTGATAACCTGAGGACGTACAAGATGATGCTCAATCCGGCCATTTGAGCTTTGGTGTACCAGCGGGCAAGCTATTGGGTTTTCTGGTGTCCAACAGGGGAATTGAGGCTAATCCGGAGAAGATCACGGCTATCACTTCTCTGGCTAAACCGAAATGTATTAATGATGTTCAACGTTTGGCTGGCCGGATTGCCGCGTTGAGCCGGTTTATCAACCGCCTCGGTGAGAAAGCGATCACGTTGTATCAGATGTTGAAGAAAACGGATCAGTTCATCTGGAGTTCTGCCGCTGATCAGGCTTTGGAGGATTTAAAGCGGCAATTGGCCAATCCGCCTGTACTCGCCGCCCCCGTTGACAAAGAACCATTATTGCTGTATGTCACTGCTAATGCTCGTGCAGTCAGTGTAGCTATAGTGGTGGAGCGGAAGGAGGCGGGCAAAGAGTACCCGGTTCAGCGTCCGGTTTATTATATCAGCGAAGTGCTTATTGAGTCTAAAGAAAGATATCTGCATTGGCAGAAGCTGGTATATGGAGTTTTCATGGCAAGCCGGAAGCTGAAGCAGTATTTCCAAGGGCATCCCATCACAGTGGTCAGCTCTGCCCCTTTAGGTGATATCATCCAGAACCGTGAAGCAACAGGTCGGATTGCCAAGTGGGCCATAGAGCTTGGGCCACACGGTTTGAAATATGTGCCTCGGACAGCAGTGAAGTCCCAAGCACTTGTCGATTTTATTAACGACTGGACAGAGCTGCAGGCCCCTGAAGAGAAGCCGGATCACACATATTGGACCATCCATTTTGACGGATCACGGCAATTGGAGGGCTCGGGGGCTGAAGTCATATTAACTTCCCCACGAGGTGACAAGTTTTGTTATGTTCTCCGCTTAATGTTCCCTTGTACAAACAATGCACCTGAGTACGAAGCCTTGCTCCATGGTCTCCGGATGGCCAAAGAGATGAACTTAAGCCGGGTTAAGTGCTTCGGTGACTCAGACCTGGTAGCTCAACAAGTGTCTGGTACTTGGGATTCTAAGGACCCACTCATGGCGGCATATCGTCGTGAGGTTGATGCTGTTGCTGGTCATTTCAAGGGTTATCAGGTGGACCACGTGGACAGTCGGAAGAATGAAGCGGCGGACGCTTTGAGCCGGCTAGGGTCACAGCGTAAACCGGTCCCGCCTAATGTCTTTCTCGACATACTACACAACCCATCGGTTCAGCTACCTGGAGAAGCAGATTTGGCTGTTCCTGATCCGGAGGCTCAGTTGGTGGCGGCACTCCACGTCATCCCGGACTGGACACTTCCTTACCTGGCGTACATGAACCGGGGCGAGTTACCAGAGGATGAGACTCTGGCCAGACAAATAATACGGTGGTCCAAGTCCATGACAATCATCAATGGCGAGTTGCATCATTGCAGTGTATCAGGAGCATTTCAGTGCTGTGTGTCTTCTGAGGAAGGTTGTGAAATTTTGCGTGAGATCCATGAAGGGGATTGTGGTCACCACGCCGGTTCAAAATCTTTGGTGGCTAAGGAGTTTCGCCACGGTTTCTATTGGCTGACTGCCCATGCTGATGCGGAAGATCTGGTCAGGCGATGTGATGGTTGCCAAAAATTCTCAAGACGCGCTCATGTTCTGGCTCAAGAATTGAGGATGATTCCAATTACTTGGCCGTTTGTAACCTGGGGGCTGGATATGGTTGGGCCTTTCAAAAGGTCCAAAGACAAGAAGACCCACCTCCTGGTGGCGGTTGATAAATTTACAAAATGGGTGGAGGCAGAGCCCGTTAGCAAGTGTGATGCAGCCACTGCGGTTCAGTTCATTAAAAGGTGATTTTTTGGTTTGGCTTTCCACACAGTATCATCACAGACAATGGTACCAATTTATCTAAGGGTGCCATGAGAGAGTTCTACGAACGGGAGCACATCCGCCTTGACGTTTCATCAGTGGCACACCCGCAGTCCAATGGTCAAGCAGAAAGAGCTAATCAGGAGATTTCGAGAGGCATCAAACCCCGGCTTATGGTTCCCTTGCAGAGGACACCGGGGTGTTGGGTCGAAGAATTGCCCTCTGTATTATGGAGCATCAATACCACGCCCAACAGATCAACTGGATACACGCCGTTCTTCATGGTTTATGGAGCAGAGGCGGTTCTCCCTAGTGATATCCGTCACAATTCACCTCGGGTTGCGGCTTATGTTGAAGCGGACAACGAGACGGCCCAACAAGATGCATTGGACCGGTTGGATGAAGAGCGAGACACAGCAGCTGCCCGCTCGGCGATTTATCAACAAGATCTTCGTCTCTATCACAGCCGTCGGGTCAGAACCAGAACCTTTCAAGAAGGAGATTTGGTGCTTCGACTCATTCAAGATCAAACCGATATGCATAAGTTATCTCCACCTTGGGAAGGACCGTTCGTGGTCAGCAAAAATCTGCACAACGGGTCATACTATCTGATTGATATTCGAGAGCATAAGGACTCACGTAAGTCAGAAGAGGATACTAGCAGGCCATGGAACATAGCTCATCTTCGGCCTTACTACACCTGAGCCATTGGCTCTGCTTATGTACATATTATGACAATGTATATATTCTCAATATAATAAACCGGATCCTCGGCTAAAGCGGGGTATCTGTTCGTTTCTATCATGTGTGGTTACATGGAGTTGTTCTGTTTTAAAAACGACCTCCGGTTTACCCCTTGCAAATATTATCAATATCACTTGGGGGCTCGGTCATGTCTGAACCGATGCAATACCTTTTGATAGGCGAAAGCCACCAGATCACTTGGGGGCTCGGTCGTGTCCGAACCGATGCAACACCTCTTGATCGGCGAAAGCCACCAGATCACTTGGGGACACGGTCAAGTCTGAACCGGTCACGCCTCTTGGTCGTCCTACAGGCCTTAGAGTCACTTGGGGGCTTGGTCGAACCCGAACCATTGCCATGCCACTTGGCCGGCGTAATGCCACGAGTCATTTGGGGACCTGGCCGACTGGCACCATAGCTACACCTTTGGGGAGCTTGGTTGCATCTGACCATGGTAACACCATCTGATCGGCTCAGTAAAGCCTCTCTTTTTGCAAAAAGTTTTATCATTGCTTTTGCTTTAAATAGCTTTTCTTAATGAGTTGCTATTTTATCTTAGTTGCGTTTTTTTAAACCGACAGTGCTTTGTACCGGTTCAAACAGCCAAATTGGCGGAACACGGTCCATTTTTAAACCGAAGACTATTTGCCCGGTTTAATTTTTTCTGTTCACATCCTTTTTTGGAGTAACAAAAGGTTATTATGATCAAAGCACGGTTTACACAGTAAGCCGGCGTTATATATACAGGAGCTGATTTCTCCCATGACGGTTTAGGGTTATCAAACCCCCGTTTCAAGACTGGCTACACGCCTACTTCGTGCCCAATAAATGACAGGTATTTCGTATCACAAAAATTGATCATATTTGCAAGTCTCCTGGCGTATCTATATAAAGATTCATAAACCGGATGGCGGTACAACCGCCCTGGTAGTTTAAGATATTATGATTGCAGGAGATATAAGTTGGCAATATTCACCTTCCAAATAAAGGTATCAGCATAGATGCACGAAGGCATCTCAGGAAGCAAAAAGTATTGTCTATCCTGTTACAAGGCGGCTCGGAGCACAAATGAGATCATTGTTTTCTTGACAAGATATAGCAAGGAAGCTCGATAAAGCTGCCTTCGGTTTACGCTTGCTGGCCACCCCGGTTTGAGTGTTCTGGATCATCCTGCGCCGCTTCAGCTTCCTCGTCTCTACCCAGTGGCTGGAAGTCAACAGTGGTCTAGTCGATTCCCATTAATGCTTGAAAGACAGCCTCTTCATGGATGAGTGAAGACGGTTCAATATCAGGGGCCTAAGTATGCTTACGGATTGGAGGAATCAGGTTTTCCGCTTCAGGGATTGGTGCAGCCACTCTTTTGTTCTGGTCATTATACTGAGCTTGATAATGCGACAAATTTGCTTCCTCCACCAATTGGTAGGCCAGAGGGCGCATCGCCCGGTTTATCTCTCTTAAATCCTCTTCGCTGAATTCTGAGCCATCCTCCTTCAAGCTGGGGTAGCCTTGAGCCGCTTCAACAGGATCAAAATCGGGCACCCATGCTTTTGCTCGGATTAAGGCATTAATGGCTCCGGTTCGAGCAGCAGACTTTTTTAGCTCATCAATCCGAGCAGGGAGCATTGACAGTCTCTTCAGAGTATCTTGGATCAAAGTGGGTGCTGGATTATTGTGTGACGCAGTTGCAATAATCCGCTGTGCTCCAGTGTATAGCTGCTCGATTAAGGTGTAGGCGGCTTTCAGTTTCATCCGCACGTCTGACCCCAAGTGGCTAATACGAGTGCCTGTAGCATGATCAACAGTTTACAAACCAGGCTTGTTTTATAAGAGGATCACTATTATTATACAAGTTGGAAGAAGCTTACCAAAGATGGCAGCAGTCATGGCGTGCACTTGTTGCTTTACGCTGGTTAATTCATCAGTTACCGGTTTTAGGGCAGCCTCCGCATTTTCAATCTTCTTGGTTAAAGCGGCCTTTTCTGTGGCCCAGTTAGCCCGTTCCTTCTTGAAGTCCTCCTTCAGCTGCTCCATGTTGCTTAAAGCGCTGGTTAGCTCTTCCTTTGCCTTGGAGGTTTCAGCTTGTTGGGTTTTCAAATTCTCTTGAAGGTCGGCAACTTGGTTTTCTTTGGCCCTTACTTCAGCCTGCATTCCGACAGTTATACGGTTTAACAGCAAACATGAACAATGAAGTACCAACCCCATAACAAGTTATGCGCTTTGTACTTGGGGGCTAATGCTTATTTGATCTATAGCTATCAGTTAATTGACAAAGTCCCAAGCTCAATATAAATATTCAACTTGGCACTTGGGGGCTAATGGTTATTTGCTCTGATAAGTTTCTGATGCCACGGTATGAAGATTAAAGTTTTGGTTTTACTACATCAAGTTAAATCGGCCCTTGGGGGCTATATCAAGGAATTTTGAAGCATGGAATTTTTTATATCAAAGACCCAATCCAACTATGATAGGTTGAACCGGCCCTTGGGGGCTACAATGATGATAAGCAGGAACAAATTCATGGAAGTTACCTCAAGCTTCTCTTTCATCAGCTTTACCAGATTAGCTTCATAATCACGACTAGTATACAACCGGTTCAAATATCCAGAATGCACATCTTGGGCGCCCAGAGTAGTATATGTTGCCAGATCAACATCCCATTTGCCTTTATTCATGGCAGAAATTTCTTCTTTGGTAGTATGCTTGGCTAAGGTGACGGGATTCCCCGGTTCAGAACGACCAATGCCAGTGATTATAACTTCATCATCCTTAGACTCGCCGGTTTGAACCGGTGTAGTCGGTTTATCGGCGGGTATGGCAGGGCTGGTAGTTTTCTCAATCCGGATGGGACTGGCTGGCTGGTCAGCAGGACCGGAGGTGTTAACAAAATCCTCATCAGCAGTAACAACTTCATCTCGTACTAGCGGGTCATCAACCACATCTTCATGGATGACCGCTTCAATGTCTGGGGTAACATCCGGTTCAGGAGCAGCGTCTTCTTCAGCTGCCTTATCCAGGCGAGCTTTCTTACTTGGCCTTGGTTTGGCCCTAAAAAGAAGCAGCAAAATCAAGGACAGTACATGTTGAAAACTACAAAAATCAAGAATGTTATGATAGGTGCAAGCTTACCCAAGCACGGTTTTAAGTGGAGGCAGCTGGGTGCCAGTTGACTCACCAGAAGAGGAGTGCGAGGTGACCTGATAATTGGAGTCAGACGGATTAAGAGGTTGACGAAAACGGCCCGCTTTAGGACGAATACTGACAAGCAAATTAGAGACCTCTGAATGACGTCTTCGAACCGGATTGTTCGGTAAACCGGCGGAGGTAACTACCTGACCACTGTGACGAGTTGTGCGGCGCACCTCATGCAGTTGGGTCTTCATAAGAAAGTTGGGATCCAAATAAGCAAGGGGATGAGAAAATTTAACTTTGCGGTTTGTCCGACGGATTTTATGTGAAGGCGGAAGCCTTGAGTCAGAGGAAAGGAAAATTACCTCTACATCGTCAGCATGACTAGCTTCAGCATCATCCTGACAAATATTATCATCAATAAGGTGTACAAAAAGTAAACCGAGGGAATCAAGTTCTGCCTCAAGGTCCGGATTACCCACATCATCATCAGCTGGCGGATCAGAGGAAGCGGTGGTTCTCCTTTTATGAGCAGGCTTCTTAACAACATTGGTCTTGGGCCGGACTGGTCTGTCCGGTTTATCGGTTTTGTCTTGTGGGATTTTCTTGCTCCAAAACGGATCATTACCCTGCATCACACAGATGTCGGCATCAGTAATAGACAAGTACAATAGCATCAAGGCTAATACAAAGGAAACATGCAGACTTACGGCCGGCGGTTTGTTGATGGCGCAAAAAGGAAGCAGGCCGGTACGAGCGCAGACGTGCTCCGGTTCATTCAAAATTTTCTTTACAGCTTCTGTGACTTCTTCATCAGTAAGCTGGATGTTTACGTGCCGCAGCGGATCGTCAACACTGCCCGTATATTCACACATCAAACCGGAGCGTCGACTGAGGGGCAGTATACTCCAGGATATCCAACAACGGGCAAGATCAACTCCAGTTAAACCGTTGGCTAGGAAAGCTCTGAGCTTGGACAATTAGGGAGCGTACTTACTCCTCTCTTTGCCAGTTAACCTCTGAGGAAAAGGGTGAGTGTTACTAAGCCGTTCCGGACGGAGACCAGGCAAGGGATTCTCTTCGGCAGGGGAGGTGTCTTTACAATAGAACCAGGAATTATTCCACTCCTGGGGATGACTATGCAGTTTCGCATGAGGATAAGTGACTTCTTTCCTTTTCTGGATTGCCATACCACCCAGTTCCATATTGGCGCCATCAGTAAACTCTGTGCGACGGTTCAAGTGAAAGAAATCTCGGAACAATTCCACTGTGGGTTCCTCTTGGAGGTACACTTCGCAAAGCACTTGGAAGTGGCATATATTAGTGACAGAGTTGGGACCGGTATCTTGTGGGCGCAGTTGGAAATTGGCTAAGACATCCCAATAAAACTTTGAACCGGGCGGACTAAAGCCCCGGGCCAGGTGATCTGCAAAAATAACAACCTCTCCCTCTTCAGGGGTGGGAGGACATTCTGTGCCTGGGACTCTCCAGTGGACGGTGCTTTTACTGCTTAAAGCGCCGGTGAGAACTAAGTTGTTTAACTGTGTTTCCGTGACACGGGAAGGAACCCGGTTGCATTCATATATTTGCTTGGCCATGAGGAAATCTACAAGATAAGTAGTTTCGGTTCAAGTATATGTTTGATTAAACCGGATGCATATCTATTTAAACCGAAGGTAGTCCTATCCAAACCGGAGTTATATAAGGTGGCAACGTCTGGCGGTTCAAACAAGGGGACTAATGATATATACTGGTCCTTCACATTCTCTACGCCAAGGTTAAACCGCCAGATCTGAACATTGAAGGTAATCAAGGGTATACAAACACAGAAACAGATTTCACAAGACCTCTACAAACGACAGATCTAAAGCCAGTTCAGAAAAGGAAAATATTTATCAGTTCAAGGCGGAACAATATGGATTCAAAGAGCAGAAAGGTTATTTGGATCTATGAACTTAAGCATGAATCTACAAGAAGAATGCTAAAGGCCCATTGGTAAATCACAGTAGGGTTTTCTTGGATCTACCTAGAGGTATAAGCAGGAACATGGGCAGTGAGCAAGAACACGGCAAGAACGCGAAACCCTAGCATGGATCCAGATTGATAGAAACAGAGATCTTACTGGAGTCGGGGGAGACGCGGAAGGGCGCCGCGGTTTTCTAGTACGGTCAGGTTGATGCAGCGGCCCAAGACGATGCAGAGGTCAGCAGCGGCGGCGGAGCTCCGGGACTGGCGGCACGGAGAAGACGAAGAGAAAGGGGATGAAGGAGAGAAAAGGAAATGACCCTTTGGCCCTATTTATAAGGAAAAGGACATGTGTCAGGCGCGCAAATCCAGGAGCCACAAATTTCGGAGTTGTCGCCGTGATTATTGCGGATCTATTAAACAAAGAAGGCATCATAAAAGCCAGCTTCATGATGACGTCATGCCGGTTTACAGCAACCAAAGAAGGTGACGACATGACGGTTCAACAGATACTGGAAGATGATGAAGACAAAGATTTTGGCTAAGGATTGACATGAACCTGTTCAAATCAATCTGGGGACTAATGTTGGCGATATTACTGCTGGGCGTAAACCGGCCTAAGTGGGCCGGGTTGACTACATCAGTAATCTAAAGGTGCTAAAGCCCAGAGGCTAGACAAAGGCCCAAGGCCGTTGTCGGTTCAGTATATGTTGCCGTAAACTGGCGTGTATATAAACTTGTATCATAAGTTAGGAATAGGGAGAGACCAACCCGGGTACGAATATACACCGGAGATTGGGACTCTATGAACCGACGGGTGTCACCCGTGTATATAAGGGGACAACCCGATAGCGGTTCAGTACAGAGAATAATAACTCGAAGCCTAGGCGAAGCTTGTTTGCTCCCTAGTCATCGAAACCCCATCAATTCCATCACAAACTAGACGTAGGCTTTTACCTTCATCGAAGGGTCCAAACTAGTATAAAACTCCCTGTGTCCCTTGTCCGTTTTAACCCCTTCGAGTTAACCCGTTGCGATGGCTCCACGACTAAGTCCTTTCACTAGGACATCTGTCGTGACAAACCCACGACAAGCCGGATATGCTGCTACTGCTCCAGCTCTCGCTCGCTCGCGTTGCTGCTCTGCTCTCCCCCTCGCTCGCGCTGCTCCTCTGCTCTCCCCCTCGCTCGTTCTGCTGCTCTGCTCTTGCTCTCGCTCGTGCTGCTGATGTTGGTACACGGGCTGCTGCAGCTACACGAGTAGCTTCTCTGGCTCTAGTTTGCGCTGCTCCTCCAGGCGCTGTTGCTTTGGCTGGTATCTGCTACTGTGTTCCTTGTCGATCGCCTGCTGATTTAGATCACTGTTTCTCTACTACTAGTGCTCGAGCGGCCTAAACTACATGTGAAGTGCCTTAGTGCTACCAGTGCGTTCAGTTTTGACAGTAACATTCAGATTCCACAGTAAATTTCAGTTTCGATAGTTAAGTCTAGAGTCAATAGTTTTTACTTCATCTATTGTAGTCAGGTGTTTTTTGGTGATGTAAATTTAACATATATCACTTTTTGGTAATGTATTTTACATCATATATTGGATATGCTATTAGAATCCCACTTGAGATTAACGATGTCTGTGTTGTACTGCTTCATCCTCGACGTCTTACGGCTCGCCGGAGCTTCTCCAACGATGGAACCATCCATCACAACAAAGCAGTGCCCTGGACGCCGTCTACAGATTCCTGAGATCTTCCTCCACACCTCCGACAGCCACCTCTGCCTCAACTTCTTCGATGACCAACCCAATGAAGCCGAGGTCGACACGGCTACGGCAAAGAGGTTGTGCACTTGTAGCATCACTTACTACTCTACATTCATGTCGATCCATTAGGGCTATTTTGGTCCAAAGGAAAAACTAAAGGAAAACCATAGCAATAGGAAATTTTCCTATGGCACTCTACTATTCAATTATTCATGCATTTTGTTGAAAGGAATGGAGCAAAACATCCACCTAGACCTACTTTTCAAATTCCTATGCATGAAAACCAGACCAAGTGCATTAGTGGCATAATAACATTCTAACTGTACTCGCTTTCATATGGTTTCACTTTAATTTGGCCATGTTTCTTTGCATTCCTCTGCTCTTCCAATTCATGTGAACCAAACACCCAAGTTGACAGAAATCCTGTGTTTACAAATGGTCTATTTCCACGTGCATTCCTATCCTATTCTAGTGTTTTTCCTATCCCTGTGTTTTTAGAATCCTTCAAGCCAAAGGAGCCCTTACAAAATTACTTCAGTTACAGGTAGGTGTCGAAGAAAACTTTGTGTGGTTTTTCCTGCTACTGCTGCGACGGCGTCCACCTCACCTGAGTTGCTCCATCAACAGAAGCATCCACCAAACCAAACATCACGACTCATGACCGTCTTTCGCGGCCTCAGATCTCCTTCCCTGCCGCCGACACCCACCGCAATGGCATCACCATCATCGACTCAGCAGATGAACCTGAGGAGTACACGAGTCCACAAGAGAGGTCACACTCTTTTGTTTCTACTTATGGTATGCATTGCATATTATTACCTGCTACTTTATCGTCATGTTCACTTCTTAGACTCCAAGTCATGTCCAAATTAATGTTCAAACTTGAGTTTTAAAATTAGTTGTGGAGCACATATCGAGGCAGCAATGAATAGTATCTTTGTCTATTATCTGGTTCACCTAGGGTCTGCCTATGTTGTTCATCTTGGGTGGGAAACAAATAGTAAAGCAATCATCATCTGTCTTTTTATTAAACTAAAGCTATCATCTGCCTGCTATAATTATTTTTGGATCCATCCACTGGTTGTTACCATCACTCTAGATTTCTGCATGCTCTCCTTACATAATCTCACTATATTTTTTTCGTATGCATGTCAGATATTGTACTCAGTCATGCTGGACATGTAGAGAAAAACAGAAGAGTTTTGTGCAGTAATACAATGCCATGCAGGCATCACTCCATGGTGGGTTCAATGGCAAACCCTCCTCCCCTCTCCAGATTGTAATCCAAAGGAAGATATCTGTTCTGAGGTGGATTCAGATGCAGCAGACCACTCGTATTTACCCCCAAGGTGTTTGCTCTAACTTGGCATGATGATGTTAGTCATATCATGGATATGTTGCCTTGCAGTGCCTACTTTCGACATCATATATGTCATCTGCTTAGTTTGGACATGTTCTATAATGCCACCTATTTAGTTTCTATATCATATATGGGAATTATAGTCGCATCTCTTTTATCCAGCCATAATATATGTGAAATATGCAATGCCGTCCTATTTAACCAGGCATCATATATTTGAATGATATCTTGCCCATCCTTTTATTCATTGCTTTTACATTTTTTGACAATATTTGTACATTAAACTACTATTCCTGTGAATCAGCCATTTGAGTGGTTAATGGAAACATCTGGAGTGAAATCGAGGTCTTCAGAGCAGACAGTGGTACATGTCGAAGCAGATCTCTTGCTGGGTCCCGATAGCTCCTCAGAGATGGATTCAGAGACAGATGAACAGTCCTATTCCCCCACCTGTTGGGGAACGTAGTAATTTCAAAAAAATTCCTACGCACACGCAAGATCATGGTGATGCATAGCAACGAGAGGGGAGAGTGTTGTCTACGTACCCTCATAGACCGAAGCGGAAGCGTTGACACAACGTAGAGGAAGTAGTCGTACATTCTACTCGCGATCCAACCGATCACAGCACCGTTACTCCGGCACCTTCGAGTTCTTGGCACACGTTCAGCTCGATGACGATCCCCGGGCTCCGATCCAGCAAAGCGTCGGGGAAGAGTTCCGTCAGCACGACGGCGTGGTGACGATCTTGATGTGTTACTAGCGCAGGGCTTCGCCTAAGCACTGCAACGATATGACCGAGGTGGAATTTGGTGGAAGGGGGCACCGCACACGGCTAAGGAAAGATCTCAATGATCAATTTGTGTGTCTATGGTGTGCCCCCCTGCCCCCGTATATAAAGGATGGAGGAGGAGGAGGCCGGCCAAGGCTTGGCGCGCCAGGGTGTGGAGTCCTACTAGGTCTCCATGTCCTAGTAGGAGTCCACCAAGAGGGGGGGAAGGGAGAACGAATAGGAGGAGAAGGAAAGGTGGCCGGCCCCCCTTTCCCTAGTCCAATTCGGACCAAAGGGGAGGGGGGCGCAGCAGCCTTTTCCTCTTCCACTAAAGCCCATCAAGGCCCATTACTTCTCCCATAATCCCGTAACTCCCCGGTACCTCCGAAAATACCCGAACCACTCAGAACCCTTCCGATGTCCGAATATAGTCGTCCAATATATCGATCTTTACGTCTCGATCATTTCGAGACTCCTCGTCATGTCCCCGATCTTATCCGGGACTCCGAACTCCTTCGGTACATCAAAACTCATAAACTCATAATATAACTGTCATCGAAACCTTAAGCGTGCGGACCCTACGGTTCGAGAACAATGTAGACATGACCGAGACACATCTCTGGTCAATAACCAATAGCGGGACCTGGATGCCCATATTGGCTCCTACATATTCTGCGAAGATTTTTATCGGTCAGACCGCATAACAACATACGTTGTTCCCTTTGTCATCGGTATGTTACTTGCCCGAGATTCGATCGTCGGTATCCAATACCTAGTTCAATCTCGTTACCGGCAAGTCTCTTTACTCGTTCCGTAATACATCATCTCACAACTAACACATTAGTTGCAATGCTTGCAAGGCTTATGTGATGTGCATTACCGAGAGGGCCCAGAGATACCTCTCCGACAATCGGAGTGACAAATCCTAATCTCGAAATACGCCAACCCAACATGTACCTTCGGAGACACCTGTAGAGCACCTTTATAATCACCCAGTTATGTTGTGACGTTTGGTAGCACACAAAGTGTTCCTACGGTAAACGGGAGTTGCATAATCTCATAGTTAAAGGAACATGTATAAGTCATGGATAAAAGCAATAGCAACATACTAAACGATCGGGTGCTATGCTAATGGAATGGGTCATGTCAATCAGATCATTCAACTAATGATGTGATCTCGTTAATCAAATAACAACTCTTTGTTCATGGTTAGGAAACATAACCATCTTTGATTAATGAGCTAGTCAAGTAGAGGCATACTAGTGACACTCTGTTTGTCTATGTATTCACACATGTATTATGTTTCCAGTTAATACAATTCTAGCATGAATAATAAACATTTATCATGATATAAGGAAATAAATAATAACTTTATTATTGCCTCTAGGGCATATTTCCTTCACCACCCAGGTGTATGCTCTAACTTGGCATGGTTATACTGCTCATATCATGCATATGGTGTCTTGAATTGCATAGTTTAGACATCATATACACAATATTCAACACCATGTTCTTAGCTCAGACATCATATATGTGAATGCCCTCTGCTTATTATATAAATCACATATGTGAATTAAATCATGCGATCCTGATTACATAGATAACATGTATGTGAATTATGTCATGTGAACCTGTTTACTAAAGACATCATATAATTATCTCATGCCATCATGTTTAGTTAGTCATCATATCTTTGAATTATGTCATGCTATTCTATCCAGTTTAGATAGACATCATATATGTGAAATTATGTGATGCTATCCTTTTTAGTTAAACAATTTACATGTCAACTATTTCATGCCCTCTTTTTTCCACACTATCTATTGCATCTGTCTCTCATACAGTGAATGTACATTCAACTATGTTTCCTGTTTATCATCCATTTGAATTGGAGCGGCTGATGGCAGTATCTAGTGGAGTAAAAACACAGTCTTCAAATAAAACAGTGCTACCTCTTGGTGGACATAGCACCCTGGTTGTACATGCACGAGAAGCAGCCCTACCGCACATAACCCAGACTCTCGCAGATTGTAACCCTACTGCGATGGACAGAGAACCAGCTTCACCCAATCTAACCCCAACCCCAGCAGATAGTAACCTTGTTACTGTTGACACAACACCATCTCCACCACAGAGCTCCCAAACAAGAGCAGTTAGTAAGGCAGCTCTAGTGCCCAAAGCGCCAGTACTACCATAGCGAACCCCAACTCCACCAGTTAGTTCACTTATTCCTGTGGAGGAAGCACACCAGCCATTTGTAGTTTAGCATCTATCACATTTGACATGGTTAAATCATATGTGTGTATCTTCCCATCATGGAAATATTATACTGAAGATGAAGGAAAATGTCAGTTTCAGGTGTTTGTCCAGGAGTTATGTGTAAGTAATGTTATTCATGGCAATTACTTTGCTTTGTCCCATACATTCTACCTCCATGATGGTTATAATACAGCAAATTTTCCCATTTTTCTCTATAGAGAAGGACCGATTTGGAAACTTAGGGTGAGGTAACATGTGCTAATACCTCTGCTAGCTTCAAGAATGCTTGGTGGCAGTATCGGAATTACCTGAAGAAAACGTACTTCACTGCCAAGGAAACTCATCAAATTCCCTTACGTTCTGCTCAGACACATTTACTGGACGATGACTTGGAACGCCTTGTTTTGTACTGGTCCAGAACCAAGAAATTGGTAAGGTCTATGAGCTCATTTTTTATTTTGAAGTACTATATGCTTGCGTCTTACTGTACTCTGTTCATGTAGAACAAGTTCTTAAACCTAAAGAACAACTATTCTCATTTAAGATTCCATTGTTATCGCGCATACTGCTTTGCTCTTGTATCACTATATTTACTCATACAAACTTATTTTTAAATTGAAGGATCCAATCAAAACTACAATGGCACAATAGGTATGTTTACGCATGTTTCTTTAACAGGTTTGCTCTTATAAATATCTCTGTTGATTTCAATTTCAATTGTGTATAAAGTTGACTTCTCATATCATGCACATTACTAGCATCACAATA
Source organism: Aegilops umbellulata (assembly GCA_032464435.1). Taxonomy (NCBI): domain Eukaryota; kingdom Viridiplantae; phylum Streptophyta; class Magnoliopsida; order Poales; family Poaceae; genus Aegilops; species Aegilops umbellulata. Next base: position 7,776,998 of record CP136059.1, read on the forward strand.
GAGCCAATAGTGTTGTTGTACATGTAGACCCGTGGTACCCATCTGAAATCTTGTTGTGCCGTGTAGTTTCCCACGCTTTGTATTCTTTCATTGCTGCGTTGTCTTGAACTGATATGATTTGAACCGTGTCTCTATTTTGATTTGGCAAGACAATGAAGTGACCATAGGACATAGATATATGTTTGTTTGATGCTTTTATTATGTACTAGTACTTGGCAATAGAAGACTTGGTAGTTTAATCATGTCCACCTTACTAATGAACTGGTTCACCGAAATGAGTTCCATATACTAGTACATGCTAAACTTTTATGTCTCTCCTTGTTTCTTCTTTTAGAATGCTGACAGAATATTGGGGAAGAGTGCCTTATTAAGCAATGGTAAAGGAAGTAATGCAGATAAGGTTCAAGATAGTGACACATCCTTGTTGGTCTCCAACAAAGCTGATAAAACAGCTAAGGAAGACTATCTCGAAGACACTGAGACAACCCCAAAGTCCTGTCTTGGTTTAGTGTTGGAGTTACTGGCCATTACAGTTTGCATAAGCTATTCAAACTCACTGTCTGAATCAGTTCAGTTTCTTTAGTACCAACTACAAGTTGAAAGACATCGATCAGCTGTGCTGCAACAAGAAGCGGAAGGACTGCGGAAGTCCCTAGAACATTCAGATGCATACTTTCTGGTGCAACAGCATGCGTTGGAGGATTTTAGCGCCAAACAGGACAAAGCAAATAAGCTTGCTAAGCTTATTGCCAGCATGGTGGATACCCAGGATAACGTTTCTTGAGCTCTTCTGAAGTTGTTTCAGTTATGGACTTGTTTTGCTACCGCGTTTATTTGCACTGGTGGCCAATTTAGACAGCCAGTGTATGTAATATGCTGCTTTGTTCCCTATATTTGCACTAGTGGCAAACTTTGATGCCCAGTGGATGTAATATCTAATATGTGTAATGGTTGTAATAGCCTAGCGTTAGTTGCTTGCTTATTTATTTCCTTATTGTCTTGTTTAGTTGTTTGCTTCTAGTCAGTGCAGTTGTTTTTCCGCGTTTTTCTAGTGGCCACAATAACCTATTTTTATAACTAGGCCACAATAACCATGGCAACACACGTACTGTTGTAACCATGGTCCTGCTACCTGCTATAGTGACCATGGCACTCCAAGGTTGTACGATCCATGGGCCTTCTACGGCTCGTAGGATCCATGGGCCTTCTATGGGCCTAGGATCCATGGTCCTTCTACGGGCCATAGTATCCATGGGCCTCCTACGGGCCATAGGATCCATGGGCCTTCTACGGGTCGTACATTCGTTTTGCCAAACATGGGCCGTACTATTCGTGGACCAATAACGGTCCGCAAAATGGGCCTTAAACGGGCTAGAGTGGAAATCGTATGTTTTATGGCCCGACCATAACGGGCCGTTAATAGGCCATATTTGATGACGCTATGAAAATAGCCCAATGGGTTAACGGGCCACAAACAGGCCGACTGTAACCACGGGCTGAATTTGGCCCACAAGCGGAACAGGCTAGTAACGGACCGTAAGTAATCGAATTCTGGAAATGAGCCCAAGCATAAATTGGCCCTTAGAAGGCTGAAAGTTAACACGATGGAAACGACTGACAGAATAATGGGTCATTAATGGGTACAAAGCGATACGCTATTAATTATGGGCCAGTTGCATCTCAGGCCTTTAATGGGCCCAGAGTTACAAAGGGCCTCCTATGGGCCGAAAGATGTCATGGGCCATACATGGGCCGGAAGCTACAACGGGCTGGAATCATATTGGACGGCCCAGATGACGCTACTGGGCCAAATTCGGAGAGGTCGTAACGGGTCGTGCATTAGCGGGTCGTAAATGGGCTATATACGAACAAGCCATTAAACAGGCTTTCCATGGGCCGGCCCGCTACCTTTTGACCAAGTCAAGCGGTCGGCCTTTTCACCCGAATGGGCCTCTGTTGGGCTCACGTGGTTCCTCTGGCCATTGAGAATTTTACATGTGGAAAATCCCCATTGGTCCGGGCTGTTAACGGGTTATCGGATCTAAAACCTGACCCAATAGCTTGAAGGCGACCCGTTATGATGGATGCCACGTGTTGGTTACCCTTGATGAAAGCACTTCCATGACGCGACATTTATCGTCATGGAAGTGGACACTTCCATGATGATAATTTTGGTAATGTCATGGAACACTTCTATGATAGCACAGGTATGAGTATCTTGATTCTGTCATAAAATCGTCATGGATGTACATGCATGACAGAAAACGTGACCTACTGTGACAAACACGTATCATCACGGAAGTGTATTTTTTGTAGTGTTACAAGAGACCGTCCTGTTCTATCCTTTGCTATAAAAGGATTGGGCTACCTTGCTGCACCTTAGTTACTATTGCTTCATGTCACTTGTTACAAATTATCTTGCTTTCAAACTACTCATTACCGATAATTTCAGTGCTTGCAAAAAATACCTTGCTGAAAACCGCTTGTCATTTCCTTCTGCTCCCCGTTGGGTTCAACACTCTTACTTATCGAAAGGACTACGATTGATCCCCTATACTTGTGGGTCATTGTGGGCTAGGGTGTCAGCAAGAGCGGGAGGGGGACAGGGGATCTGTCACCTGATCCGGAGCTGATTCAGCTTAAATGCAGTCCTGGACTGGATCGGTGAGGTGGGCCGTACACTCTACAGTTCCGTTTAAAAGACTATTTTCATTTTAAATTTCTCCAGAGAATGAAAAGAGACAAAAAGAGGGGAAAATATCATATATACATATTATGTACCAAAATGATCAGAAAAATAAATCCTAAAAGATGGACTATTTTCCAGAGGCAAAATAAAAACTTTATAAAAATCATTTTTTCGAAAATTCCAAAAAAACACAAATTTGAAATTCATTTCTTTTGGCATTATTTTCACTTGACTTTTGGTGTGTCATATTACCTCCTCCCATACTTTTTGATCAAAGTATTTTGTCAGGAATTGTTGAAAGTAATTCAAATGCCATTTTGAAATGAATTCAAATTCAAACAAAAACTCAAATGCCTCTGAAATTTCAAATGCCACCACATTTCAAACAAAATGCAATAGACGCTTAGCTATAATTATACTACTGTTGAAATGTGGTGCCCCTAATCTATGCCCCTGATCTACGCCCCTGATCATCAGATCAGTTTTGGGAAATCCAGGACTCCCTCAAGGGGCATAAGACAATAGCGCTTGTTGGGAGGCAATCCAATAGTTATCTTTATCTTTTGCCTTTTCTTTTCTGTTTTTGAGTGTCCAATAGTAGTATAATTATGTCGCCCCTGATCATCAGATCAGTTTTGGGAACCTAAACTATGTCACCGACATCCGAGGAGACTTGATCTTCGAGGGGTTCGTGGCCCAGTTGCCGCTCTGGCCTTAGATCCAGAGCGGGTTGTCAGGTCCGAGGACGGGAGTTTAGAGCCCGCAGGACTCTCTGCAACTATTGAATTTGCTACCGGAGATCTAGAGGGGCAACGTCAGTGGCGAACCCAAAGACGAACCAAACTCCCCTTGACGCTCAAGCGCCAAACACTCCACCAGACTCTAAGTCCGAACTCTCAGGGTCCGTGTTAAGTAGGCGCGACCACGAGGCTCCAACCCCAGCTAGCCCCACAGACTCTCTTTCCTCTGCCCAAACCTCGCCTTTGAACGAGGCTCTGGACTTGATGCGATCACTCGACATTACGGAAGGATCACTTCCGAACAATGCCCAGCCCGGACTAGGGGCTGAGAGCAGGGAATTTTACGTCCTACTGATACGTCTCCAACGTATCTATATTTTTTGATTGCTCCATGCTATATTATCTTCTGTTTTGGACATTATTGGGCTTTATTATTCACTTTTATATTATTTTTGGGACTAACCTATTAACCGGAGGCCCAGCCCAGAATTGTTGTTTTTTTGCCTATTTCAGAGTTTCGTAGAAAAAGAATATCAAACGGAGTCCAAACGGAATGAAACCTTCGGGAACGTGATTTTCGGAACGAACATGATCCAGAGGAATTGGACCCTACGTCAAGAAACCAAGGAGGAAGCCACGAGGTAGGGGCGCGCCTCCCCCCCCCCCCCCCGGCCCCACCAGGCGTGCCCTCCACTCTCATGGGCCCCACATTGCTCCACCAACGTACTCCTTACTCCTATATATACCTACATACCCCCAAACGATCAGAACAGGAGCCAAAAACCTAATTCCACCGCCGCAACTTTCTGTACGCACGAGATCCCATCTTGGGGCCTGTTTCAAAACTCCGTCGGAGGGGGCATCGATCATGGAGGGCTTATACATCAACACCATAGCCTCTTCGATGATGTGTGAGTAGTTTACCACAGACCTTTGGGTCCATAGTTATTAGCTATATGGCTTCTTCTCTCTTTTTGGATCTCAATACAATGTTCTCCCCCTCTCTCGTGGAGATCTATTCGTCATAATCTTCTTTTCCGGTGTGTTTGTTGAGACCGATGAATTGTGGGTTTATGATCAAGTTTATCTACGAAAAATATTTGAATCTTCTGAATTCTTTTATGTATGATTGGTTATCTTTGCAAGTCTCTTCGAATTATTAGTTTGGTTTGGCCTACTAGATTGATCTTCCTTGCAATGGGAGAAGTGCTTAGCTTTGGGTTCAGTCTTGCGGTGTCCTTTCCCAATGACAGTAGGGGCAGCAAGGCACGTATTGTATTGTTGCCATCGAGTATAACAAGATGGGTTTTTTATCATATTGCATGAATTTATCCCTCTACATCATGTGATCTTGCTTAAAGCGTTACTCTGTTCTTATGAACTTAATACTCTAGATTCATGTTGGATAGCAGTCGATGTGTGGAGTAATAGTAGTCGATGCAGCAAGGAGTCGGTATATTTGTCTCGGACGTGATGCCTATATACATGATCATACCTAGATATTCTCATAACTATGCTCAATTCTGTCAATTGTTCAACAGTAATTTGTTCACCCACCGTAAAATACTGATGCTCTTGAGAGAAGACACTAGTGAAACCTATGGCTCCCGGGTCTATTTTCCATCATATTAATCTTCCAACACTTAGTCATTTTCATTGCCTTTTATTTTACTTTGCATCTATATCATGAAAATACCAAAAATATTATCTTATCATATCTATCAGATCTCACTCTCGTAAGTGACCGTGTAGAGATTGACAACCCCTTATCGCGTTGGTTGCGAGGATTAATTTGTTTTGTGTATGTGCGAGGGACTCGCGCATAGCCTCCTACTGGATTGATACCTTGGTTCTCAAAAACTGAGGGAAATACTTACGCTACTTTGTTGCATCACCCTTTCCTCTTCAAGGGAAAACTAACGCAGTGCTCAAGGGGTAGCAAGAAGGATTTCTGGCGCCGTTGCCGGGGAGGTCTATGCAAAAGTCAACATACCAAGTACCCATCACAAACCCTTATCTCCCGCATTACATTATTTGCCATTTTCCTCTCGTTTTCCTCTCCCCCACTTCACCCTTGCCGTTTTATTCGCCCTTTTTTCGTTCGTCTTTTCATTTGCCTTGATGTCTTACTTGGCTCGTTTGCTCATTTGGTTGAAATAGTTGAGTATTTATTCCTAAACAGAGAAGCTAAGATCTATGGATCCTCATCCGCTTGCCAATATTTTTAAGAGATCCAATTATGATGAACCAATTCCTAGTGATTTGGGTGCACTAGATTATCTTTATAAGGTTTTTCTTGAAATCCGTGAATCTAAAAATTGTGATGAGGTGCTTTATGAAGTGATTCATGACAGATCTTGGAATAAAAAGCATGATTGCAATGATGCTACTATAAATTCTCTTGATGTCAATTGTGCTAATAATATGCAAAACCCTAAGCTTGGGGATGCTAGTTTTGCTATGTCTACTACTTGTTGCAATGATCATGATTGGGGTGATTCTTATTTTGATCTTGAAAATTTATTTAAGCCCCATGATGAATATGAGATTAATAATAGTGTTTGCAATAATACTGAAAGTGGGTTTGGAAGAGTGTCAACTTTCGATCCCACATATTTGGAGAACGTTCAATCTTATGAAATTTTTGATAAAAGTGGGTTTGGAGAGGTCATGACTTTAGTTAATGTTAATCCCACTATTTTGGAAGAGTGTCAACTTTACATGCATGTGGATCATGTTGAGAATATGTTTTTTGATATCTATATTGTTGAATTTGCTTATGATCCTACATGTAATTATTATGAGAGACGAAAATATGGTTGTAGAAATTTTCATGTTACTAAATTACCTCTCTTTATGTTGAGATTGCTATTGTTTCTTTCCGCTTCCTTGCATATGCTAGTTTTTGCTTGCCTTGATAATTTGTTTTCCTATAAGATGCCTATGCATAGGAAGTATGTTATACTTAGATGTGTTTGTCACGTGTTTTATGATGCTCTCTTTGTGCTTCAATTCTTGTCTTTCTTGTAAGCATCATTGAAATCTCAATGCCTAGCTAAAAAGGCTTTAAAGAAAAGCGCTTGTTGGGAGACAACCCAATATTTATCCTTGTTGTTTAGAAATAAATATTTGTTCTAGCCTCTGGTTATATGTGTTTTTATATTTTAATTAGTGTTTGTGCCAAGTTAAACCTATAGGGTCTTCTTGGATGATAGTTATTTGATCTTGCAGAAATTTTCAGAAATTTTCTGTTCACAAAAATAATTGTTAAAAATCACCAGAATGTGATAAAATATTGATTCCAATTGCTTATGATCAATAAGCAAATGGTCTAGGTCTTCCTATTTTGGCTGATTTTTTGAAGTTCCAGAAGTTTGCGTTAGTTATAGATTACTACAGACTATTTGGTTTTTGACAGATTCTGTTTTTCGTGTGTTGTTTGCTTATTTTGATGAATCTATGGCTAGTAAAATAGTTTATAAACCATAGAGAAGTTGGAATACAGTAGGTTTAACACCAATATAAATAAAGAATGAGTTCATTACAGTACCTTGAAGTGGTCTTTTGTTTTCTTTCGCTAACGGAGCTCACAAGATTTTCTGTTGAGTTTTGTGTTGTGAAGTTTTCAAGTTTTGGGTGAAAGATTTGATGGATTACTGAACAAGGATTGGCAAGAGCCTAAGCTTGGGGATGCCCATGGCACCCCCAATATAATCTAAGGACACCAAAAAGCCAAAGCTTGGGGATGCCCTGTGTCGGTGTCAAAACCGGCGGATCTCGGGTAGGGGGTCCCGAACTGTGCGTCTAGGCGGATGTTAACAGGAGACAAGGGACACGAAGTTTTACCCAGGTTCAGGCCCTCTCGATGGACGTAAAACCCTACATCCTGCTTGATTAATATTGATGATATGGGTAGTACAAGATTAGATCTACCACGAGATCAAGGAGGCTAAACCCTAGAAGCTAGCCTATGGTATGATTGTATGTTGTCCTACGGAGTAAAGCCCTACGGTTTATATAGACACTGAATAGGGTTAGGGTTACAAAAAGTCGGTTACAATGGTAGGATATCTAATTATCCGCGTCGCCAAGCTTGTCTTCAACGCCAAGGAAAGTCCCTTCCGGACACGGGATGAAGTCTTCAATCTTGTATCTTCATAGTCGAGGAGTCCGGCTGAAGGTATAGTCCGGCTATCCGGACACCCCTGATCTAGGACTCCCTCAGTAGCCCCCGAACCAGGCTTCAATGAAGACGAGTCCGGCGTGCAGATTGTCTTCGGCATTGCAAGGCGGGTTCTCCTCCAGATTCCGTGCACCTGTTGAATAATGTCCTGTTTCTTGTGAATGTATTGCTCCTTGGCTTCTACGCCCAATAATGGCCACCTTCCACATGTCAAACGAATGCGAAAAGACTGGGTGTTTTTACATTCACACCCCTAGACGCGTAAATGAGCCACCTATTTAAAGGAATGGGGATTTAGATCCAAACCACACCTTCTCCCATCCGCGAGTAGTCATCGGAGCGCATCCAGCGAAGATCCATTCCACCATGGCCAGCCGTCGCAACTCCTCCTCTCGCCCTTCCAGTCCTAAGCTTGGAGACTGGTAGAGGTGCTCCATCCCGCATAGCGAGCTAGTATCGCTTCAGACCAAGGGATTTCTCCCTCCGGCCTACATGGTCCCGGTTCGAGCCGGACTCGCCACCTATAATGGCGGAGAGCAAGCGGAGAGCGCCCCCACTCCCTCCAATGGAGAGCGGGTTTGCCTTGTCCCTTATCTAATAAGGGGACTCGGATTTCCAATTCATCCGTTTCTCCGGGGGCTTCTTGAGTTCTATGGCCTCCAGCTGCACAATCTCACGCCTGCCTCTATCTTGCATATCGCGGGCTTCGTTGTCCTTTGCGAGCTGTTCTTGGGTGTTGAGGCTCATTTTGCGTTTGGAAGAGGCTATCATGCCTGGTGCCCCGCTCTCAGAGGGGGTCAGTATATCAAGTGGGCGGAGCCGTAGTGTGGCGCATCGCCGGGACCAGATATTTATCCGGAACCCCAAAGAAGGCGTCCGAGGACTGGCCTTCGGAATGGTTTTATATAGAGGAAGTCCCGCTGCCGGATCCTGTTCGGATCGGCCTCCCTGAGTTCAACAGTGCCCCCCTGAAGAACCGCCTAAGCTGGCGTCCACGGAGCTCTCAGAAATAAAGTGACAGGGACGTCCTTTACCTGATGGGCCGGATAAGACTGCTAGCTCATTCCGGACTAACCATGATCGGAGTCATGGCCGTATGCATCATGCGGGGGGTGCAACCGCTTTAGTATAGAAGCCACCCCATGTGGGACTTTAACGGGGAGGAAGACGCTACCCGTCACGGCCGCAAGGGGCCGGACTCGGCTGCCGCTCTAATAAAGATCTTGTCCGCTTTGTACAAGGGAGAAGAGGAGGAATTTCTCCGCATCAACCCTCAAGGTGGATTTACTATGTACAATCCTCCGAGTTGGGTAAGTGGACAATTTTACTTGCCCATCCGTTTTATATTCCCATCATTAGTTATATAGTCCGATGATTTAAACACAGGGACTGCACCAGGAAGTAAAGGAAATAAACAGCACTCCCCCGCAGCCCGAGGATCCAGAACTGTCCCTCGATCCAGCCTCCGAAGAGGATCTGGACCTGTCCGTGGAGCTGATTGATGGGGTGTTTTATCAGCTGAGTAGGGACAATGCCCTGGTGGCCACTACGGCTGATTACCCGGGGCTACTCCCGGCCTCCCAGGTAACTGAGACCGAAGTCCCAGCACCTCGAAAAGGAACCCATCCTTATGTGTTTTCAGTTTCCAGACAACAACCGTATTTTGCAGGGAAGATTCTCGAGGCGGGAGGCTGAGCCTGCGGCGACTAGCCAACAAGGGGCGGCAGGGCCCCGCGGGATGAAAAGAAGTGAAGTCCGTACTGAGGCGCCGGTGCAATGGTATAGCGCGCCCTCTTATTCTCAAGTGTTATTCCTTCAAGGCATATTAACACTCATGCTTTGTTTAGGACAAAGAGACCTCGCCGGACTATATCCGGAGAGGTTGCCAATCGCGCCTCCACCAGCCAGGCTCCAAAGCCCGGACCGGAGGCGGAGGCGAACACGAGGCGCGCACCGGACGCTCCTCCGACAAAGGACGCGGACAGGTTGTCTGCCACCCCTTCCGAGGTGGAAAGTGCCATGAACCACAGGCGTCGCCGGACAGTTCTTCGCAACGCCTGTTTCTCCCAAGAGGCGTTGGACGCCTTCAATTCTGGAGATGCATATCTTCGTGCCGCTCAGAATGGTCTAGCCAAAGCCAGGGAGCAATATGTAAAAGGCATACGGGTGAGAAAATTTTAATGGTTATATATACCAGTAGCCCCCGAGACTTGAAGCAGTGAGAATAACTGATTTAAGGATCATGTAATATGCAGGTTCTTTCAGAGAAGAATACCCAGTTGTCTCAGGAGTTAAAAGAGTGCCAAGCCCAACTTGAGGCTGCACTGGCCGCGACAGGGGGGCCCGAGGAGACCTCCACTGGTAATATATGCTTCAAAAAGATAAGTGTGAAGTGTGGCATATGTGCAAATCTGACAAATGAAATTGCAGATGGCGCCGGACTCGGTCCGGACAAGCAACAACTCCTACGCCGGCTAAAGGCTGGCGAGAGCGTGCTGACAAGGGTGAGGCAAGAGAAGAATGATCTTCAGGATGCCAACACCAAGCTGGGTGTTGAACTGAAAGATGTTCGTGCCTAGCTGTTGGACTCCGTTAAGGAGAATCAGCGGCTTCGGCGCGGCATATTTAGTAAGTGCTTGAACGAACTTTGAAAAAAAAGTTCGGCGAGGAAGTCGACTAACAGAGTGATGTCTGTAGGTATGCTAACAGGTCGTCCTTCAGAGGAGATGCCCGGTTCGACGGGTGACCTTCTTCCCGAGCTCTCGCAACTGCACGAGCGAGTTTGGCAGGCAATGCAAGGCGTCGCCCAAGCCTTATGGCCATCCCTCTCCATGCCCGAGGGCCTTGGAGAGCTTGTAGAGAAGTTGAAGGGAGCGCGGTGGCGCTTCCGATTGTGGAAGATATCGGCCTGCCGTCAAGGTGCTAGGGAGGCCTGGGCCATGGTAAAGACGTGATACACAAAGGCTGACCCGAACCACATGGCCAAGGTCGGACCTGTGGGGCTCGATGGGAAGGAGATCCCTGTAAGCTTAGTATACTGCCAAGTAGAATTGGCCACAAAGTATTCCCAGTAGGACTGTAAATTAGACAGCCTGTTAGATGGTATTGAAGAGGAATACAATCAGTCAGAGTGACTATGTAAATTAATTGACATTTATAATGCCTTCTAGCCTGATTGTAGATTGTTTGTCATGGCCGACCTTTTCGCTTCAACCTCGGGACCTGACGGTCCGGAGTGTGTCTGAATACCCTCATGGTTATATAAGTACCGGGGTATGCATGGAGACCAGGCGTAGGGGTCATGAGTGCTTGAACAGACAAGTGCCCAACTAATTATGTTATATTACATGGTTAGTAAGAAACATCTTCCAGGGAGAATAGTTCCGTTATGGGTTCCTTTCCCTGGGAGGCATGCCCTAAAGTGCATGTCCATGCTGCAAAAAGGGACGCAGAAATAATCATCTGGGGGCGCATAAATAATCTTTAGTTCACCGACCGAATATTCCCTTAAGAACGCTAGCTTTCGGCTTCACCCAGTCTGAGGTACACATCCGGCTGACCCGGCAGTAACAATCGCAGAGGTGCTCCCTTTACCACCTAGCCGAACAATCGGGAACGTAGGGGTAAGCACAGGAGCCAGGAAACCCAGCTTGGCCGAAACTTAAGTCATATCGATGCATATAATGGTGAATAAAGGTACATGCTGAAGTGTGACACATGTGTTGGGCATGAAGCCCATATGAATAAGCTTCTGTTGAAAGAAGCCCCCAGGTTTAATGAGCGCGGGTAGCGCGTCACTTATTGAGCCTTTAGCGGCTATAATAAAAAAGTAAGGGGAGAAGGAGAAAAATGTAAGATAGTAAGTATAAAAAATGGACAGAGGAAGGAGACGAACACAGAGTCCGGCGCTAGGCATATAATATTCGGAGAAGGGCTGCGTTCCCTGGGTTCGGCTCGAGTCGGTTATCCGATGCGTCTCGCTGGCGGTACGCTCCACCAGTCAGGACTTGGTCGATGATGAAGGGACCTTCCCACTTGGGCTTGAGTTTGTCCTTTTTCTTGTCCGGTAGGCATAGAACTAATTCACCAACGTTGTAATTTTTGGCCCGTACTTCTCTGCTTTGATATCTTCGAGCCTGATGTTGATATAATGCAGAACGGGCTTTTGCCACGTCGCGCTCCTCCTCCAAGGTGTCCAAACAGTCCTGCTGATCGAGCTCGGCTTCTCTTTCTTCGTACATGCGCACTCGAGGTGAGTCATGAATTATGTCGCAGGGTAAAACTGCCTCTGCGCCGTACACCATGAAGAATGGTGTGTATCCGGTGGTGCGATTCGGCATGGTCCGCAGCCCCCAGAGTATGGAGTCGAGCTCCTCTACCCAGTGCGTGTTAGATTCCTTAAGGGACCACACTAATCTGGGTTTGATGCCGCTCATGATAAGACCATTTGCACGTTTGACCTGTCCGTTAGTTTGTGGGTGATAGACAGAAGCATAATCGAGCTTGATGCCCATGTTTTTGCACCAGAGTTTTACCTCATCGGCCGTAAAGTTTGTGCCGTTATTAGTGATGATGTTGTGGGGGACGCCATAACGGTGTACGACCCCAGATATGAAGTCTATCACCGGTTCGGATTCGGCCGTCTTAACAGGCTTGGCTTCTATCCATTTGGTGAACTTATCCACCATGACCAGTAAGTATTTTTTCTTGTGGGTTCCACCTTTAAGGGGTCCCACCATGTCAAGCCCCCAGACCGCAAAGGGCCATGTTACGGGGATAGTTTGGAGGGCAGTGGGTGGCATATGGCTTTGGTTTGCAAAAAGCTGGCAACCGACGCATCGTTGGACTAAGTCCTGAGCGTCTGCCCGGGCCGTTGGCCAATAAAAGCATGTACGGAAAGCCTTGCTTACAAGGGACCGAGCTGCAGCGTGATGACCACCGAGCCCGACATGAATTTCAGCCAGCAAGTTTCGCCATTCCTCTTCAGAGATGCACCTTTGAAGGACTCCGGTAGTGCTTTTCTTATAAAGCTCTCCCTCATGGACTTTGTAGGCTTTAGATCGCCGCACTATGTAGTGTGCCTCGTTTTGGTCCTCTGGGAGTTCATGCCTAGTAAGGTAGGCTAGGAATGGTTCTGTCCACGGGGCAATGACGGCTGAGGGAGTCCTGGATAAGGGGGTGTTCGGGTAGCCGGACTATACCTTCAGCCGGACTCCTGGACTATGAAGATACAAGATTGAAGACTTCGTCCCGTGTCCGGATAGGACTTTCCTTGGCGTGGAAGGCAAGCTAGGCGATGCGGATACTCAAGATCTCCTACCATTGTAGCCGACTCTGTGTAACCCTAACCCTATCCGGTGTCTATATAAACCGGAGGGTTGTAGTCCATAGAAGGATCATCATCATACAAAATCATACCATAGGCTAGCTTCTAGGGTTTAGCCTCCTTGATCTCGTGGTAGATCTACTCTTGTACTACCCATATCATCAATATTAATCAAGCAGGAGTAGGGTTTTACCTCCATCGAGAGGGCCCGAACCTGGGTAAAAACATCGTGTCCCTTGTCTCCTGTTACCATCCGGCCTTGACACACAGTTCGGGACCCCCTACCTGAGATCTGCCGGTTTTGACACCGACATTGGTGCTTTCATTGAGAGTTCCTCTGTGTCGTCACCTTTAGGCCCGATGGCTCCTTTGATCATCAACAACGATGAGGTCCAGGGTGAGACTTTTCTCCCCGGACAGATCTTCGTCTTTGGCGGCTTCGCTCTGCTGGCCAATTCGCTTGGTCTTCTGGAGCAGATCGAAAGCTATGCCCCTGGCCATCAAGTCAGGTTTGGAAGCTTAAACTACACGGCGGATATCCGTGGAGACTTGATCTTCGACGGGTTCGAGCCACAGCCAAGCGTGCCGCACTATCTCGAGGGGCATGATCTAGCTCTGCCTCCGAACAGTGTCCTGGAGGCCGCTCACGCACCGGTTCCGACCCTTAACTCGGAGCCTATTGCGCCAATTGAGGATGAGCGGTTGGACGTCACCTCGGGGGCTGCGATCTCAAAGGCGATCGAGCCGAACGCCAGCCCCGCACTCCGCGTGACCCGTGATCCCGAAGGTCCGGACTCCTTCCCGGACTCCGAACCCCCCGCGCCCCTGCCAGTCAAAGCCGATTGGGCGCTGATAATGGAGTTCACCGCCGCGGACATCTTTCAGCACTCGCCTTTTGGCGACATCCTGAATTCTCTCAAGTATCTCTCTTTATCAGGAGAGCCCTGGCCGGATTACGGTCGGCAAGGATGGGATACGGACGATGAAGAAATTCAAAGCCCTCCCACCACCCACTTGGTAGCCACTGTCGACGATTACACCGACATGCTTGACTTCGGCTCCGAAGACTTCGACGGTATGGACGACGAAGTAGGAGATGAACAGGAACCAGCACCTGTAGGGCGCTGGATGGCCACCTCGTCATATGACGTATATATGGAGGATACTCCAAAAGATGGAGATGGTGATGGAACAGTGGGGGATGACACCTCCAAGAAACAGCCAAAGCGCCGACGTCAACGGCGCCGCTCTAAATCCCGCCATAGTAAAAACGGTGATTCCGGTACGGGAGATAATACTACCCCGGATAGCGCCGAAGAACACCCAACCCAGCAAGTTTCAGCGCAGGAAGATGGAGAAGCCAGCCCTCATGAGAGAGCGGCAGAACGAGAGGTTGAGGATGATAACTCTATGCCTCCCTCCGAAGACGAGGCAAGCCTCGATGACGACGAATTCGTCGTACCATCAGACCATGCCGAACAAGAGTGTTTCAAGCGCAGGCTTTTAGCCACGGCGAACAGCCTAAAAAAGGCAGCAACAGCTTAGAGCTGATCAAGATTTGCTAGCTGATAGATGGACTGAAGTCCTTGCGGCTGAAGAGTACGAACTCGAGGACCCCTCCAAGAATTATCCTAAGCGCAGGCCGATACCCCGATCAGAGGAGGAAGCACCTACATCACCAGCGCACAACATGGCAGATCGGCCACCCCGCGGCCTCGACAGAGAGGACTATCGAACCTCCACCCAAGCCATGCCCCGACGCCGCTCAACCAAGGCACGGGAAAATGCGCCAGACCTGCGAGATGTACTGGAGGATAAAGCAAGGCAAACAAGATCGTTCTATAGATCGCGCAGGCGCCCGACGACACGTGATGATGATCTTCACTCCGGACACAATAAATCCGGCCGGGCCGAACACAACAGACATAGCTCATCCGAGCTACGTCGTGACATAGCCCAGTACAGGGGCGCCGCACACCCACTATGCTTCACAGATGAAGTAATGGATCATAAAATCCCAGAGGGTTTCAAACCCGTAAACATCGAATCATACGATGGCACTACAGACCCGACGGTATGGATCGAGGATTATCTCCTTCACATCCACATGGCACGTGGCGATGATCTACACGCCATCAAATACCTCCCTCTCAAACTCAAAGGACCGGCACGGCACTGGCTTAACAGCCTGCCAGCAGACTCAATCGGTTCTTGGAGGACCTGGAAGCCGCATTCCTCGACAACTTCCAGGGCACTTATGTGCGACCACCGGATGCCGACGACCTAAGCCACATAATTCAGCAGCCAGAGGAATCGGCCAGGCAATTCTGGACAAGGTTCCTAACAAAGAAAAACCAGATAGTCGACTGACCGGACGCAGAGGCCCTAGCAGCCTTCAAGCATAACATCTGCGACGAGTGGCTTGCCTGGCACCTGGGACAGGAAAAGCCGAAATACATGGCATCCCTCACGACACTCATGACCCGCTTTTGCGCGGGCGAAGATAGTTGGCTAGCTCGCAGCAACAACTTATCAAAGAACCCTGGTAATTCGGATACATGGGACAAAAGTGGCAGGACACGTCGAAATAAACAAAAGCGCCGCGGTAGCAGCGACAGCAATGAAGATACGACAGTCAACGCCGGATTCAGAGGCTATAAATCCGATCAGCGGAAAAAGCCATTTAAAAAGAATACTCCGGGCCCGTCCAGTTTGGACCGAATACTCGACCGCTTGTGCCAGATCCATGGCACCCCCGAAAGGCCAGCCAATCACACCAACAGAGATTGTTGGGTGTTCAAGCAGGCAGGCAAGTTAAGAGCCGAAAACAAAGAAAAGGGGCTGCATAGCGATGACGAAGAGGAGCCCAGGCCGCCGAACAACAATGGACAGAAGAGGTTTCCCCCACAAGTGCGGACGGTGAACATGATATACGCAACCTACATTCCCAAGAAGGAGCGGAAGTGTGCGCTAGGGGACGTATACGCGATGGAGCCAGTCGCCCCAAAGTTCAACCCATGGTTCTCTTGCCTGATCACTTTTGATCGAAGGGACCACCCCACTAGCATCTGTCATGGCGGCTTTGCCGCATTGGTTCTCGACCCAATCATCGACGGATTTCATCTCACAAGAGTCCTCATGGACGGCGGCAGTAGCCTGAACCTGCTTTATCAGGATACAGTGCGGAAAATGGGCATAGATCCATCAAGGATTAAGCCCACAAGAACGACCTTCAAAGGCGTTATACCAGGTGTAGAAGCCAACTGTATAGGCTCGGTAACACTTGATGTGGTCTTCGGATCTCCGGATAACTTCCGAAGCGAAGAGTTAATCTTCGACATAGTCCCGTTCCGCAGTGGCTATCACGCCCTACTCGGACAAACTGCATTTGCCAAATTCAATGCGGTGCCGCACTATGCATACCTCAAGCTCAAGATGCCAGGCCCTCGAGGAGTAATCACGGTCAACGGAAACACTGAACGCTCCCTCCGTACGGAGGAGCACACGGCGGCTCTCGCAGCGGAAGTACAAAGTAGCCTTTTTAGGCAACTCTCCAGTCCGGCCGTTAAAAAGCCACACAATGCCAAGCGCGCCCGGAGTAGCCTACAACAAGACCGCCTGACACGTTCTGAGCAGACGTAGCAATGCGGCCCCAACCCCAGCCATCGCGACATAGCGAAGCTAGTACCTCGCGTACATAATTACGCCCTTGAAATACCATGGGCACAGGGGAAGGGGCATAGTAACGGCATGCTCACAATACGGCTTAAAACGTACTAGGGGCTTCCAGATTCTTTTTACTTTCAGGACTCCACACTTTGGATGACCTATTCGGCAATTTGGCTGCCGCACAAACGATGCAAGATCCAGGGAAGCAGACAAAGCTACGCCGCATTATGGAACTCTCAGGTGGTCTCTATTACGAGCGATATATCTGTTTCAAACACAATTCCGTGGCCTGCCCCTGGTCAGGACATGTTAAATAGTCTAATATATTTTTGCTTATCGCACTACTTGTATCGTTCGGCTTTGATAAATAGCCTCTTTATAAACAATGCATAGTTTTTTGCCTATTTTTTGCATTATTTTCTTTTAATATATATGTTTATTAAATAACATGATCGCACCCGTACACCATGGTACAGCAAACACGCCAGGGGCTTTAGTACCCTTCAATCTGGCGTGAGAAGTCCGTACACTTTCACAAGTGCGGCACCCCGAACTTATAACACTATATGCATCAGCTCCGAATCATGATTTGGGTCAATAGTTGGGTTTGCCTGGCTCCTATGTTTTGGTGCCTTACGTTCCGCTATATCGGCTAAGGTAGCACTAGGACAACCACTGCGATTGTGCCCCGGTTCAGCTGGGTTAAGCACCTCAGTGGAGAAAGCGATGACTTGTCCTTCCTTTCTGAATCCTTGCTTCTCCGAGAAGGTCTTCGTTCATCCCTACTCCTTCTCTCCCTTGATGGTGATTCTTCTGTTCTACTTCTTCTTTTGGGAGAATCTTCTCTTCTTTTGTAGGGGGCGTACACTCATTGGAGTAGTGTCCGGGTCTTCCATAATTGTAGCAATTATGCTCTCGACTAGAAGATTTTTTGTCATTGTAGGACCTTGACTTGGAACTTCTCTCTTTGCTTCTAATCTTGTAGAACTTGTTGAAGTTCTTCACCATTAGGCTCAATGCTTCATTGAAGGTTTGTTTCTCACTTGATAATGTGGGAGCTTCACATGAGGCTTTGTAAGCACCACTTGACTTGTTATGGAGCTCCTCCTCATCCTTGAGTGACATCTCATGAGCAACAATTCTTCCAATGACTTCCGTTGGCTTGAGACCTTTGTAATTGGGCATCATTTGGATCAATGTGCATACGGTATCATATTTTCCATCCAAATCTCTTAGGATCTTTTTGATGATGCAATCTCATTTGCGATAAGAGCAAGCCTAGAGTACATTTCAGCGACACCTTCACCATCCTTCATTTTGAACTTGTCAAGTTGACTTTGAAGCACATCCAACTTGGATTCCTTGACGGAGTCGGTACCTTCATGCATATCAATCAAAGTATCCCAAATTTCCTTTGCATTCTCAAGACGGTTGATTTTGTTGAATTCTTCGGGACACAATCCGTTGAAGAGGATATCACAAGCTTGAGCATTGTATTGCAGCATCTTCAACTCTTCCGCGGTAGCTTCACGGTTCGGTTCTCTCCCATCGAAAAAATCACCTTGCAAGCCAATACACACAATAGCCCAAATGGCGGGGTTATGTCCAAAATATGCATTTTCATCTTATGTTTCCAACTAGCAAAATTAGTACCATCAAAGTAAGGACCTTTATGGTGGTAATTTCCCTCGCTAGACGCCATACTCTCCTAGGTTGTGAAACCAAGGCTATGACCACCAAAAGCTATGGAAATCAAAGCAAATGGAGACCAAAGCTCTGATACCACTTGTAGGATCGAATGTATGTCTAGAGGGGGGTGGTTAGACTACTTGACCAAATAAAAATCTAGCCTTTTCCCAATTTTAGTTCTTGGCAGATTTTAGCTATCTTAGCACAAGTCAAGCAATCTCCACACAATTCAAGCAAGCATGCAAAAGAGTATATGAGCAGCGGAAAGTAAAGCATGCAACTTGCAAGAATGTAAAGGGAAGGGTTTGGAGGATTCAAACGCAATTGGAGACATGGATGTTTTTGTCGTGGTTCCGATAGGTGGTGCTATCGTACATCCATGTTGATGGAGACTTCAACCCACAGAGGGTAACGGTTGCGCGAGTCCACGGAGGGCTCCACCCACGAAGGGTCCACGAAGAAGCAACGTTGTCTATTCCATCATGGCCGTCTCCCACGAAGGACTTGCCTCACTAGCGGTAGATCTTCACAAAGTAGGCAATCTCCTCGCCCTTACAAACTCCTTGGTTCAACTGCACAATCTTGTCGGTGGCTCCCAAGTGACACCTAGCCAATCTAGGAGACACCACTCTCCAAGAAGTAACAAATGGTGTGTTGATGATGAACTCCTTGCTCTTGTGCTTAAAATGATAGTCTCCCCAACACTCAACTCTCTCTCACAGGATTTGGATTTGGTGGAAAGAAGATTTGAGTGGAAAGCAACTTGGGGAAGGCTAGAGATCAAGATTCATATGGTTGGAATGGAATATCTTGAGCTCAACACAAGTGTAGGTGGTTCTCTCTCAGAAAATGTATATTGGAAGTGTAGGTATGTTCTGATGGCTCTCTCCACGAATGAAGAGTGGGTGGAGGGGTATATATAGCCTCCACACAAAATCTAACCGTTACACACAATTTGCCAAAATCGGTGGGACCGAATGGTTAAACTCGGTCGGACCGATTCAGCAAACCTAGTGACCGTTAGGATTTTCGGTGGGACTGAGATGCAACTCGGTAGGACCGATATGGTTAGGGTTAGGGCATAACGTAATCTCGGTGTGACCGATTACACAAACTCGATGGGACCGATTTTGTTAATAAGCTAAACAGAGAGTTGGTCAGGTAAACTCGGTGGGACCGATTCGCTCATCTCGGTGAGACTGAAATGTTACAAAAGGGAAACAGAGAGTTTAGATTGAAATCTCAGTGGGACCGATCGCTCATCTCGGTAAGACCGAAATGTTACGAAGGGAAACAGAGAGATTAAAATCCCATCTCGGTGAGACCGAGATCCCTATCGGTGAGACCGATTTGCCTAGGATTTGTGGCAGTGGCTATGACATTTGAAACTCGGTGGCGCCGGATAGAAAGAATCGGTGGGGCCAAGTTTGACTTTTGGTTTGGGTCAAATGTGGATGTGGGAAGGTAGTTGAGGATTTTGGAGCATATCACTAAGGACTTTGAGCAAGCAAGCCATTAAGCAACACCTCATCCCTCCTTGATAGTATTGGCTTTTCCTATAGACTCAATGTGACCTTGGATCACTAAAATATAAAATGTAGAGTCTTGAGTTTCATGCTTGAGCCAAAAATTTTGTCCTTAGAATTTTGAGGGATCCACTTTCCTCATCCATGCCATGCCATTCATTGAGCTTTTCCTGAAATATTAATCTTGGAATAATGTTAGCTCAATGAGCTATATGTTGTTAGGAATTACCAAAACCACCCAGGGATAGTTGCACTTTCAGCCCATCCCAGACGCAACGGACAAGCTTAGAGGGCGAACGCTGAAGTGCTGCGAGGACTCAAGACAAGAACATTTGACCAAATAAAAATCTAGTCTTTCCCCAATTTTAGTTCTTGGCAGATTTTAGCAACTTAGAACAATTCAAGCAATCTTAACACAATTCAAGCAAGCATGCAAAGAGTATATGAGCAGCTGAAAGTAAAGCATGCAACTTACAAGAATGTAAAGGGAAGGGTTTGGCGGATTCAAACACAATTGGAGACACAGATGTTTTTGTCGTGGTTCCGATAGGTGGTGCTATCGTACCTCCACGTTGATGGAGACTTCGACCCACGAAGGGTAACGGTTGTGCGAGTCCACGGAGGGCTCCACCCATGAAGGGTCCACGAAGAATCAACCTTGTCTATCCCACCATGGCCGTCGCCCACGAAGGACTTGCCTCACTAGCGGTAGATCTTCGCGAAGTAGGCGATCTCCTTGCCCTTACAAACTCCTTGGTTCCACTCCACAATCTTGTCGGAGGCTCCCAAGTGACACCTAGCCAATCAAGGAGACACCACTCTCCAAGAAGTAACAAATGGTGTGTTGATGATGAACTCCTTGCTCTTGTGCTTCAAATGATAGTCTCCCCAACACTCAACTCTCTCTCACAGGATTTGGATTTGGTGGAAAGAAGATTTGAGTGGAAAGTGAGGGAGTCCTGGATTAGGGGGTATCCAGGCAGCCGGACTATATCCTTTGGCCGGACTATTGGACTATGAAGATACCAGATTGAAGACTTCGTCCCGTGTCCAGATGGGACTCTCCTTGGCGTGGAAGGCAAGCTTGGCAATACGGATATGTAGATCTCCTTCCTTGTAACCGACTCTGTGTAACCCTAGTGCTCTCCGGTGTCTATATAAATCAGAGTGTTTAGTCCGTAGGACACAACATATACAACAATCACACCATAGGCTAGCTTCTAGGGTTTAGCCTCTTCGATCTCATGGTAGATCAACTCTTGTAATACCCATATCATCAATATCAATCAAGCAGGAGTAGGGTTTTACCTCCATCGAGAGGGCCCGAACCTGGGTAAAAACATCGTGTCCCCTGTCTCATGTTACCATCCGCCTAGACGCACAGTTCAAGACCCCCTACTCGAAATCCGCCGGTTTTGACACCGACATTGGTACTTTCATTGAGAGTTCCTCTGTGTCGTCATCGTTAGGCTCGATGGCTCCTTCGATCATCAATAGCGACGTAGTCCAGGGTGAGACTTTTCTCCCCGGACAGATCTTTGTATTCAGCGGCTTCGCATTGCGGGTGAACTCGCTTGGCCATCTGGAGCAGATCGGGAGTTACGCCCCTGGCCACCAGGTCAGGTTTGGAAGCTTAAACTACACGACCGACATCCGTGGAGACTTGATCTTTGTCGGATTCGAGCCCCTGCCAAGTGCGCCGCACGGTCACGATGAGCATGATTTAACTCTACCATCGGACAGTGTTCAGGAGACTACACCGGCAACCGCTCCGACCCTCAATCCGGAGCCTATTGTGCCATCTATGGACGGGTGGATAGAACCCGCCATAGAGGCCGCGTTCTCAGCAGTGATCGAGCCGAGTACCGACCTTACCCTTCATGAGAGTCGTGACGCCAAACTGCCGGATTCTTCTTCGGCCACGGACTCTGAACCGCCTGATCCCGTGCCTATCGAATCCGATTGGGCGCCGATCATGGAGTTCACCTGCGCGGATATCTTTCAGCACTCGCCCTTCGGTGACATACTGAACGCATTAAGGTCCCTCTCCTTGTCAGGAGAAACCTGGCCGAACTATGTCCGGCAGGATTGGGATGCGGATGACGAAGAAATTTGCCGCCCACCCACCACCCACTTAGTAGCCACTGTCGATGATTTGACCGACATGATCGACTTCGACTCCGAAGACATCGACGGTATGGACGACGATGCAGGAGACGAACAGGAACCACTGCCCACAGGGCACTGGACAGCCACCTCATCCCATGATGTATACATGGTGGACACACACAAAGAAAACGACGACGAGGAACGGAAGGACGCAGCGAAGGATCGTTCCCTCGAGAAGCAGTCAAAGCGGCGGCGTAAACGCCGCTCCAAATCCCGCCTCGGAAGAAACAGCGATCATATAGGCCCAGCGATAGACCAGGGTGAGCCAGCGAACGACGAACACGGTGATGAACCACAGTCCGACCATGGCAACACGGAGAATCAAACCGAGCAACCCTTCTCCGATGAAGATAACAGTCCGGACAATATCACACTGGACAAGCACCTGGAGCAACAGAATCTCCATCAAATGCTTGCCGCCACTGCACGGAGTCTGAAAAAGCAGAAGCGAAAGCTCAAGGCGGCGGCAGATACACTCAGAATCAGATGGAGTAAAGTACTCAGCACCGCAGAAAAGTATGGCGGCAGTCGCCACACAAGGAGCTACCCGAAGCGAAAGCTACTACCTGAATTCGTTGATGAGGCCTTAGAGCCCCCGCAATCACAAAACAAAACAGCCATCCGGTCGGATAGACAACCTCGTGGCCAACATAGAGCGGCAAACGACTCCGCACACAAGCCAGTACGCGATCCACGTGAGGACTCGCATCAAAAGGACGGCGCAACCAGATCCATCTACGGGACAAGAAAGCGCGCTCCAGCACGCAATGCAACACAACAAAAATTCGAACACCACGGTACACCCAAATACAGCGGTGCCGCACACCCCCTATGTTTCACTGATGAGGTGCTGGACCATGAATTTCCAGAGGGATTCAAACCCGTAAACATAGAGGCATACGACGGAACGACAGACCCTGGGGTCTGGATTGAGGACTACATCCTCCATATCCACAGGGCTCGAGGAGACGATCTCCATGCCATCAAGTACTTACCCCTCAAGTTCAAAGGGCCAGCCCGGCACTGGCTTAAAAGCCTCCCCGAAAAATCCATTGGAAGTTGGGAAGAGCTCGAGGACGCTTTTCGGGCAAATTTTCAAGGGACCAATTTCCGACCACCGGATGCAGACGATTTAAGTCATATAACTCAACAGCCCGGAGAGTCAGCCCGAAAGCTTTGGAACAGGTTTCTCACTAAAAAGAACCAAATAGTCGAATATCCGGACGCCGAAGGCTTAGCATCTTTCAAACACAGTGTTCGAGATGAATGGCTTGCCAGACACCTCGGCCAAGAAAAGCCAAGAACAATGGCAGCATTAACAAGCCTCATGACCCGCTTTTGCGCGGGCGAGGACAACTGGTTAGCCTGATGTAGCACCAGCGACCCAAGTACATCCGAAGTCAGGGATGGAAACGGGAAGCCGCAACGCAGCAAAAACAAGCGCCGGAATAAACAAGACAGCCCGAAGAGCACGGCGGTAAACGCCGAATTCAAAAGCTCTCGGCCAGGTCAGCAAAAGCTGCCCTCCAAAGGCAACAGAGATGAACTGTCCAGCCTAAACAAGATTCTGGACAAACTATGTCAGATCCACAACACCCCCGACAAACCTGCAAATCATACCCATAGAGAATGTTGGGTCTTCAAGCAGTCCGGCAAGCTCAACGCCGAACACAACGGGCAGGATACCCCAAGCGAAGACGAGGACGAGCCTCGCAAGCAAAACACTGGGGAACAGAAGAAATTCCCACCAGAAGACAAAACAGTAAACGTGTTACACATGATAAAGAAAAACAACACGACACTCATAGAGACACATGCCCCAGGGCCTATCACCGCGGAGTTCCGCCACTGGTCGTCCCAGCCGATCACCTTCGACCATCGGGATTACTCGGCAAGTATCCGGCATGCAGGATGGGTTGCCTTGGTGTTAGACCCGATAATTGACGGATACCACTTCACACGAGTCCTGATGGATGGCGGCAGTAGTTTAAACCTGATATATCAGGATACAGTCCGCAAAATGGGGATAGACCCAACAAAAATCAGCCACAGCAATACTACCTTTAAAGGAGTAACGCCAGGCCCAAAAGCCCATTGCATGGGCTTCATGCTACTAGAAGTTATATTCGGCTTTCCAGATAACTTCCGCAGCGAAAAGTTAACCTTACACATCGCTCCGTTTCAAAGTGGCTATCAAGCACTACTCGGACGCGAAGCTTTCGCTCGCTTTAACGCAATACCGCATTACGCTTCTCTCATGCTTAAGATGCCCGGTCCACGAGGCATCATTACAGTAAATGGAACTATTGAGCGCTCCTTGCGCGCGGAAGACCGTGCGGCTGCTTTGGCAGTCGCACACTAAACGGCCTCATCAGCTAGAGCATCTGACAGGTCGTTAAGACCACGGACACGGTTAGACGATTCCGGCATAGCTATATAATTGATACAGGTTTGATGGCTATACCCCTATAACAATACAAGGGGCCCAACGCGTGTAAACAACTGACAAATAGGCTCAATTTTACTCGTCTTGAATTGTACTTGGTTTATTTAGTATAACCTACCTTTTGCACGACAACTTTTCAGCTAAGTTCCTCTCTTTTACAGATGACCATCGTGCTACACCCATCCAGGATACTGCACAATGGAGACACAGGCGCAGACGTGCAGCAGGGACCCGTTCCAAGGATTCTCTTTAGATTAAGACCCTGCGTAAACCTTTTTTACTGTCTCTTGTTGATACACATCCCCCGGATTCTCAGTACAACTGAGATGGATGCTGACGTATTGGCATGTGGCCACGTCGGATTACTGCACGTACCTGGACACCAGGGGCTTATTACAAAGGGCACTGCTTAGCCCGGTTTACATAATAAAGACCCAATACCTTAGGGAGTGTTCGGCGTCGCGAGTTTGGCCTTATATGCATCAGCTCCGAATCATGTCTTTGGTCAAATGTTGGGTTTGCCCGGCTCCTGTGTTTTGCTGCCTTACGTTCCGCTCTATCGGCTAAGGCGGCACCAGCAGAACTACTGTGATTGTGCCGTGGCTCATCCGGACGAGCACCTCAGTAGAGAAAGCCGAAAACTGACTGTCATGATATAGCGTGAGACTGGTCAACCACTCGGTGACCTAGTGGAATCTTTGGGATTCCTCTGCCTTAACGAAGGGTCGTTTCCCGGCCAGGTATGTATGTGCCCCGAATCCGGATGAGCGTGGAGCCACCAGGGGCTATATAGTAGCCCCATTGTCAAACTCCTATGGCTAAGTGAAAGTGTTAAAGCATTATAGTCCGATTGCCTGGTTCGCTGCGCTATCACCTCCTTAATGGACCAAGACGTTGGATCAAGTGTGAACATGCGTCTTCTGCGAACACCCCCGCATTATATGCGTGGGGGCTGAAGCCGACGACTGCCATCTTTCAGGTTAAATACATACATACATAAATAGCTGCACAGGAGGTATTATAATTCTTGTAGGCACAAGTATAAAATAGCCTTCATAATTCAGTAAAACATTGTTTTTCAATGGGAATACATGTCATTAGAACATAATATTCTTCGAGCACTGCGCCTCTATGGAGCGAGCGCCCTCAAGAACTTCTCGAAAGTAGTGCTCGGCAGGTACTCGGCTCTCGTACGAATCTTGGGCTACAATGGCGGTGGCCTCCATCTCCGCTCAGTATGTCTTCACACGGGCAAGGGCCATCCGCGCACCCTCTACGCATGCCGACCACTTCATCGCGTTGATATGCCGCACTGCACCAAGGAGCTGCTACAACAAACTAAAATAATTGTTCGGCTTTGGCCTTTCCGGCCATAGATGATCCACAACAGACCTCATGGAGAGTCCGGACAATCTATTCAGATCAGCCCATTCGGCCAGCTGATCAGTCAATGCAAGAGGACGCTCTGGAACGTGAAATTGTGACCAGAACAGCTTTTCCACTTCGTGATCCTTTTGATATCGGAAGTATTCGGCCGCATCGGCAGCACTCGCCGCTAAATCCAAATAGGAGTCTGCAGAACTCCACAGCCGGTCTAAAGGGGCATACTTAGGATCTCCGAACTTCATCCGCAGCATAAAGGGCTTCCCAGCCGTAATATCCCCGGCTTGGCGCAGCTCCTCCTTCATCGCTCTCATTGCAGAGCGGGTGTATTTGGCTGCCACCATGGCCTTCACCAGGTATGTCCTCCTCGCTCGATCTTCCTTTTCAAGAAGCTCGTAACGGTCAGCGGCATTCTTCAATTCCACAGCCATTCTGGCTACTTCCTCCTTGCTTTGGCAGTGAGCAGCCTGTTCGGCTGTCAGCTCCTCGATTGCCTTTAGGACAGCCGCATCGCTTTTCCTGGCTTGTTCTTTGGCTCGGGTAAGTTCCGCCCGGAGGTTCTCCACGGCCGCAGCTCCATCTGCATTTTCAAAAAACATGTTATAGATACTGGCATCATGCTCCTCTTATCATGTGTCACTGGAGAAATTACATACCCTGCGCCTCGTCAAGCCGCTTGTTGACAAGTACGATGTCGGTGTATGCCATATCAAGATGCCGCTCTAGATCGGCAAACTCATTAGTCCGGCTGGCCACTGGACCCTCCGCCACCTGCATATCACGGCGGCACGATTATTCCTAGGACTATGATCCTCTATGCATCGTCGTCTTTGACGGTACCCAGAGTCTCAGGGGCTACTATCTACACAGGGCACATCTAAAAATGTGTGGTACTGTCAAAAATGTACATCATTTCACGTTCCTCAAAACCCGTCAGAAGACTCATAACAGCTTCATGCAACCCGCTTTCGGCGGACGAAATTCTTTCAATCACCGCACCTATCAACGCGTGGTGCTCTTCTGAGATAGCCGATCGCTCTAGCAGATCCCTCAGTATGTCCGACCGCACACTAGACGGAGCCAGAATGATGTGACTAGCCGTGCAAAAAGAGATCAAGTTATCAACTCAAATAGTTTGACCATTGGCCAAATTACAATGAAAGTACCATCATAAGAACCACGAGCTGAAGAAGTCACGCCTAATTTTCGTACTCCAAGTTGGACATTGGTCGGTGCTATTCGAATTCAAGTAGCCTACTTTTTTTAGTTTTTTTAGTAAGTTTCATCCGAATAGAAACCACTATGGTATGGTCTTGTTTTGGTTGGTTAGATCCTACGTGATCTATTTTGGTTAGGCTTGATCCTGCATGATTAACAACGTTGCCGGATTATTTTATTAGGAAAGTCCTAGTTATATGGTTGAGAGAGAGAGAGTCCTAGTTTTCCTTCTCTTTGTTTTGCACGTGAGTGTTTTGCACGTTAGGATAGAGTCCAGGTCGGTTTGTGAGCTCAGGGTCGCCTATAAATATGGCTGGCTTCG
Organism: Aegilops umbellulata; assembly: GCA_032464435.1. Classification (NCBI taxonomy): domain Eukaryota; kingdom Viridiplantae; phylum Streptophyta; class Magnoliopsida; order Poales; family Poaceae; genus Aegilops; species Aegilops umbellulata. The sequence goes on from CP136059.1 coordinate 7,804,358, forward strand.
GCCATGTAACAGAGATTGGTTTTTTGATCGTGAGTCAATAAAGTTACAGAAAACATCCCATGTTGAGGGACACCAAATATCGTCTTTGTTGCTGATCCGTGAGGATTTTGTTGCTGCTGTGCATGGAGTCAATTCAATCTACTTGACGCAAGTTTTCGATCTTACGGTCTTGCCTCTTTGTTCGACCGGAATTTCTTGTTGCTGCTAGTATCGTGAAAGATCGGGCTGACGAACGACTCACCATCTAGTTGAGTCTACATCAAGTGGTATTCAGAGCTAAGGTTGTTCACGGTACTGTGTTGATCAAGATGTCAACCTCGGTCAACAAGGGTGATGAGGTTGCCGCCGATTCTGAGGAAATAGTACGTCCAGTGTATGCGGATGATATTCCGCAAAATATTCGGGATGGTTTTGACCACACATGCAACTACATCAAGCAATGTCATGATGCGCTCGGCAAAAGGATAGATGTCCTGATCACTCGGTTCGATGGTTTGGCAGACATCATCAATATGCCGACAGCGACTTCTGCACCACCACAGACTGCTCCGGCTGCTCCACTGCATTATGCACCACCAGCTCGCGACGGACATGCCGGTGTGCATGATCGCCATTTGGCGGCACACCCTCATGCTGGAGATGATGGTTTCGATGATGGCGTTGACCATGCGGGGTACGCGCCATGACCACGACACTATGAGCCTCGTCCCGAAACATCCGTTCGTGATGGAGTGCATGACCGAGTTGGTCAAGCTGTGCGTGTGCCTTTGGATGATGGAATTGGGCGCATAAAAATTTCAATCCCTTCATTCTCCGGCAAGTGCCAACCAGAAGGCTATTTGGAGTGGGAGATGCGTGTTGATCAAATTTTTGATGCCCATCATTATAGCGAGGAGAAGAAAGTTCAACTTGCTGGAATTGAGTTCATCGGATACGCGCTAATTTGGTGGAATCAAATTTGTCATTCAAGACATCGGCCGACGACTTGGCGAGGTATGAAAGAATTCATGAGGCGACGTTTTGTTCCTGAGCACTGTAAAAGAGATATGTACAACAAGTTGCGACAGCTCTCTCAAGGTAATATGAGTGTTGATGAATATTACAAGGAGATGGAATTGCTTATGATACGTACAGGGACAATGGAGGATCCGGAGGCGACTATGGCTCGTTTCTTTAACGGGCTAAATATCGAGGTGCAGGATCGTGTTGAGATGGTGGTCTACAACAACATACAAGATCTTGTGCACCAAGCTGTGTGTGCGGAACAACAGATTAAGCGACGCCAAGTCCACATTGTTCCCAGTACCACTTTGAACACATGGCGACGCTCGCAGTATAAGAGTGAGGATGTCGGTCCTAGCTCCAGGGCGACATCATCAAATCGCTCTCATTGTTCCGTGCAAAAGGATGCTTCAAAATCAGGACTGTCGATGGTTGATTCTAGTGCACAGTCGACCGGACGCACTAGTGACATAGAGTGTTTCAAGTGTGGAGGAAAGGGACATATGAAGCATGAATGTCCTAATGAGAAAAGAGTATTGCTCACGAGAGATGGCTATGCATCCGCTAGTGATGAAGAGGCAGTTTCTGACACTTCTGGTGAAAAATCTGAAGATGTTGAAAATGTGGTTGCGAGTTTTGAAGCTGCTGAATCATATCCGTCTTTGATGGTGCAACGGGTGCAAGAAGATCGCATTGAGGATAAGGGGCAGTGATGGAATATTTTTCAAACTCAATGCAAAATCAACAACACTAATTGTAAGTTGATCATAGATGGAGGAAGCTACACCAACACGGTTAGCAAGGACTTGGTGGATGCTTTAGCTTTGCCTACCTGGAAGCACCCACAACCCCACTGCGTCGAATGGTTATATCAGTCGGGGAAACTGAAAGTTACTCACAAGGTGTGTCTCAATTTTTCGGTTGGTGACTATACTGATACAGTGATTTGTGATGAAGTGCCGATGGATGCATGTCTCTTATTGTTGGGGAGACCGTGGCAATATGACTGTCATGCCACACATGAGGGATGGTCCAATACATACTCTTTTTGGAAAGCCGGAAGACGACATGTTATGCGATCTATGTTTATGGGAGAAATCATGGTGGACACAACTGCTTCACTGAAGAAGTCTATGAAATCTACCACAAAACCGAGGACGGTTTTGTTTCAAGGAGGAGGGGATGATCTGACCAGCCATGCAAAAAGAGATCAAGTTATCTACTCAAATAGTTTGACCATTGGCCAAATTACAATGAAAGTACCATCATCAGAACCACCAGCTGAAGAAGTCACGCCTAATTTTCGTACTCCAAGTTGGACATTGGTCGGTGCTATTTCAATTAAAGTAGCCTAATTGTTTTAGTTTTTTTTAGTAAGTTTCATCCGAATAGAAACCACTATGTGAAAGGATCGAGAAGAGGTGTCTAGAGGGGGGTGATTAGACACTAAGTGCCAAAAGTTGCAGTTTTTAATATTCTTAAGTTTAAGTAGAGTTTAAGCACAAGTTTAACAAACACAATACATATCAAGCAAGCATGCAATGAGTATATGAGCAGCGGAAAGTAAAGCATGCAACTTGCAAGAATGTAAAGGGAAGGGTTTGGAGTATTCAAACGCAATTGGAGACACAGATGTTTTTGGCGTGGTTCCGATAGGTGGTGCTATCGTACATCCACGTTGATGGAGACTTCAACCCACGGAGGGTAACAGTTGCGCGAGTCCACGGAGGGCTCCACCCATGAACGGTCCACGAAGAAGAAACCTTGTCTATTCCATCACGGCCGTCGCCCACGAAGGACTTGCCTCACTAGCGGTAGATCTTCACGAAGTAGGCGATCTCCTTGCCCTTACAAACTCCTTGGTTCAACTCCATAATCTTGTCGGAGGCTCTCAAGTGACACCTAGCCAATGTAGGAGACACCACTCTCCAAGAAGTAACAAATGGTGTGTTGATGATGAACTCCTTGCTCTTGTGCTTCAAATGATAGTCTCCCCAACACTCAACTCTCTCTCACAGGATTTGGATTTGGTAGAAAGAACATTTGAGTGGAAAGTAACTTGGGGAAGGCTAGAGATCAAGATTCATATGGTAGGAATGGAATATCTTGAGCTCAACACAAGTGTAGGTGGTTCCCTCTTAGAATATGTGTATTGGAAGTGTAGGTGTGTTCTGATGGCTTTCTCCACGAATGAAGAATGGGTGGAGGGGTTTATATAGCCTCCACACAAAATCTAACAGTTACACACAATTTGCCAAACTCGGTGGGACCGAATGGTTAAACTCGGTCGGACCGATTCAGCAAACCTAGTGACCGTTAGGACTTTCGGTGGGACTGAGATGCAACTCGGTAGGACCGATATGGTTAGGGTTCAGGCATAACGTAATCTCGGTGTGACCGATTACACAAACTCGGTGGGACTGATTTTGGTAATAAGCTAACCAGAGAGTTGGTCAGGCAAACTCGGTGAGACCGATTACACAAACTCGGTGGGACCGATTTTGGTAATAAGCTAACTAGAAAGTTTGCATTGTAATCTCGGTAGTACCGATTGCTCAAACTCGGTGAGACAGATTTTGGTAATGGACATACACAGAGAGATTACAATCCCATCTCCGTGAGACCGAGATCCCTATCGATGAAACCGATTTGCTAGGGTTTGTGGCAGTGGCTATGACATCTGAAACTCAGTGGCGCCGGATAGAAAGAATCGGTGGGGCCGAGTTTGACTTTTGGTTTAGGTCATATGTGGATGTGGGAAGGTAGTTGAGGGTTTTGGAGCATATCACTAAGCACTTAGAGCAAGCAAGCCATTAAGCAACACCTCATCCCCTCTTGATAGTATTGGCTTTTCCTATAGACTCAATGTGATCTTGGATAACTAAAATAGAAAATGTAGAGTCTTGATCTTGAAGCTTGAGCCAATCCTTTGTCCTTAGCATCTTGAAGGGGTTCCATATCCTCTAGTCCATGCCACTCCATTGTTGAACTTATCTGAAACATACTAGGTAAAAGTGTTAGTCCAACAAGAGATATGTTGACATTAATTACCAAAACCACCCAGGGAGCACTTGTGCTTTCAATCTCCCCCTTTTGGGTAATGGATGACAACATACATCAAAGCTTTAGATAAAGATATAGAGAATAGCATGTAAAGCTTTGGAAAGACATGTAACAAGCATAGGCTCCCCCTACATGTATGCAAACATGTGAATATGGAATATAGCAGCATGTGAATGCATAAGCATGATAGAGTAAGCATTGTGTTACATGTATCTTGGCTATATGCATCAGAGAAAATGATGTGAATGTGAGAAATGTACTTTCATGCTCATGAGTCCTTCTTGCAAACGGCATGTACATCAGCAAAAACTTCTCATTCACATGACTGTGATGCATATACTTACCTTGTGGTCTTGAGTTGGCTTAGGATGGGATGAACCTGCGCAAACAAGGTTAGATAACACAGATACACCTACTGACCAGAGCAAACAAGAGAAACCACAAGAGAACCAAGACTGGGATGACATGTAGAGTGAGTACTAAGTACCACAGTGAATATAGACATGTCCCCAAAGGTAAAGATATGCAATAAAATCTGAGATTTCCTTCCCTTAGATGTCTTGCTCCCCCTGAATCTAACATGAGACATTGGGAGAATATAGGGAACAGAAAATCAGAGCAACAGAAAAGAAACAACAGAGCTTGAGCTAAAGCAAGCAAACAAACATGTCTGTTCCCCTCTGAAAGACATGTGACATGTCTTTTCCCCTCTTAAAGACATGTGACATCTCTCCTCTTGAACACCAAGTGTCGGGGAAACTGATCCGCGAGCACCTATGGGGACTGAGCCCCTTTCGGTTCGGCGGGGGGCGGAGGTCGCACGAAGAGCAGATCAAGGCGAGGCACATGAGCAGTTTACCCAGCTTCGGAGCTCTCCGGAGAGATAATACTCCTACTGCTGCTTTGTGGTTTGTATTGAGTTCTTGCTCGGGAGCGCTGAGTGCTACAGTACACGCCAGGAGCTAACGAGACCGAGCTGCGTGAGTGTTCTCCTCCCCCCCCCCCCCGTACGTTGTGCATGGGCCTCCTTTTATATGCTCAAGGGGTCACCGACAGGTGGCCACGTAGGCAAGGGCAAAAATGGAAAAGGTGCTGCGGTTGGTACAGCTACCTGTACAGTGTATCATACCTAACCCTGACGGCAGGGGACAAGGGCATTAAATGCCTATCTACGTCGCCCAAACAGTGCAGAAAAGGGACCGTCAGGGACGCCACCACTCGCCACGATGGCGACCTTGTCAGCGCCGCTTGCCACAGTGCACCCCTGGCTGCACAGCCTCCCGCCACGTACGCCTAGAAGGGCCCCAGAACGACACGTTGGTGGGTGTGCTGGAGCGCGGGTACAGAGTGGTTGCTAGCCTGCCGCGGCAAAGTGCCTTGCCGTGTTCGTTGTCTTGTCACGTCCGGAAGCTTGCCGCTCGCCGGGCCTTGCCGGGACGCGTGGTGCGTCGTGGTAAGTATCTTGAGATGCCTTGGATGGCCCTCCCGGCAAGCTCCTCTTGCCGGGGCCTTGTCTTCTTGGCTTGAATACTTTGTTCTTGAATAGCTCAAAAAGGAGCCACAGAGGGCCTTGGCGGTCGCCCGGCAAGCCTTGCCGCGGGGTGCTGCGACTGCCCGTGCACAAGTTCGGGATACTAGGGTACCCCTACTCTAGTACACCGACAGGAGCCCCCGGTCCTGGGCCACACACGGTGCCAAGCGCTGTTGGGCCAGGCCCAAAACAGGGCACGGGCACACGCGGCCTGGGTCACGCCGTATCTTACTCCGTATCCACCGCGCCCTCCCCGAACGGCACGCGTCGATTGCGGCGTCGTGGGAGAGGTCGTGGGTGGTTTCTTTATTCGGAAAAGCGGAACGTCCGCTCCCTTCCTCCTTATAAGTAGGGGAATCAGGGGCAGTTCGCCCATCTGCCCGTTGCTATTCCTTCCCGAGAATCTTCGCCACTCCCCTTCTTCCCAAAGCCGAAAGAGAGCAGCGCTCCGCCCCCATCGCCACCAGCACCACCAACGCCGTCGTCCTCCCTCACCACTCCCGCTATCGCTCCGAAAGCGGAGAAGGTGAAGTCGGCCGAGGCGCAGCGGCTCGCGGCGCTGCGAAATGAGCGGGCAATCTTCCCTCCGAGGCTTGCCGCGGAAGAGCTGAAGGAGTACTACTACCTCTTCTGGTCGACGGGGACGCGAGCGCATCCGCGCACGAAGGTACTCCCAGCCGCCGCTTGGAAAAAGGCTCCCACTGGGTACCCTTTCTTCGCCTTGTTCTTCTACTGCGGGCTATGCCCGCCCTTTTCTGAATTCTTCTGTGATGTCATGAACACCTACGGGCTCCGCCTCCTTGACTTCACCCCCAATGCTGTCCTGACCATGGCAGTTTTTGCACATCTCTGCGAAAACTTTGTCGGAATCCATCCAAACGTAGCCCTTTTTGCCACTTCTTTTCGCCTCGAGTTGAGAAAGGAGAGCCCTTATCAGGCGGAATCGCCTGGATCTCAAAAGCTGGCAAGAAAGATGCTTATCTGGATGGAGAGTTCCGCAGCAAGTGGGAGGAGTGGAGGGCGGACTGGTGCCTGATTGTCGAGGAGAACCCGCAGCCGTTTACCGCCCTGCGCCAAACTCCAGTAGTGCGCGGCAGTGATTGGAGTAGCTTGGCCCCGGAAGACGACAGACTGAAGATTGCCGTTGCCCGGATCCTACGCCTCAGGCTTGCCGGGCTTACTGTAGGAGCGGTTGGCGTAGATTTCCTTCGCCGCCGCATCGCCCCTCTGCAGGAGAGGAGGAGACCCGCCTGGGAGTTCCAGAATGCGGCGGATATCATGAGGCTGCGGCCGGGCCTCAACTTCAACTTCACTGTCTTGGAGCTTAACGCGATGCTCCAGGAGCTGTTCAAGTACAACCCACAGCATCCCTAAGTGTTCAGGTTGCCGAGGGGCGTCGTTCCGCTGTGCAACAACTCCTCGCTCGACCGCATCCGTGCAACGATGCCGCTGTGCGACTCGCATGGAATTGACCCATCCTGGATAGAGCCTGCAGATGATGTCGTGCGGGCGTTCTTTGATGGCTTGGTAGAAGTGCCGGTCGACGCTGATGAGCAGAGGGGACTCACCCGAGACACCACCGACGAGGAACTCAAGCGCATCGCCACCAGGCTGGAAGAGGCGGCGGCAGCCGCAGCTGTAGGCGAGTTTGGGTTCACCGTGGAGGAGGCAAAGGCAGCAGAGGCGGCAAGCCTTGCCGAGCGAGAGGATCTTGCCGGCGAGGAAGAGCCTGCCGGGCATGACGCCGAGCCGAGCGGGCCCGCCGAGGATACGAGCGGCTCGTTGGAGATCGGCTCCTCTTCCTCTTCGTCTTCGGGCAGCTTGCCGCAAGCAGAGCCCCCGGCTCCAAAAGCAGAGCCTCCGGCTCCACCAAGAAGGCGTCTTCGCAAGGCCGGGGACGTAGCGGAGCGGCGAATGAGTCAACCCCCGCCGTGCCGCACGACACGCTCCACCGCGGCATGTTCTGTTGCCGCAGAAGCACCTCACGCTGCAGCGGCAACTGGAGCGGGGTCCTCCCGGTCCGCCGCTCCAGCTCCCGCCAAGCGGCCAAGGGATCCTACTCCTCCGCCTCCTCGCGCCGAAGGTGGGCCAGGCGTTGACTTCTCCGTGCTCAGCTCCGACGAGGAAGAAGAAGAGTAAGATTCTTGTTGTACTTGTATGTCTTCAATACTTGCTGTCTTGTCTTTGTATCTCATTTGCTTTACTCTGAACTTATTCCTTTTTAGGACTCTGGCCCAGAGAGCGTCAAAGAGAGCCAAGGTCCCGGTGATTGTCATCGAGGACGATCCCACCGTGTCAGCAGGGGTGCGCCCGAGACAAACTTGCCGGACCCGGCAGCTGCTCTTCAGAGCAGCCCCCAGCGCAGCCCCTACCGTAAGTATATGGTTTGGTTCCCGCTGTTAGGCGCGCATGGATACTCTTTGTTTGCTGATATCTGACTGTTGGTTTGTGTAGGAGCTGAGCAGCCCCACCAGGAGCACCCGGAGACCGCCCCTGACTTGCCATCTGCTTCAACTACACCGCCAAGGGAGCGTTCTCCGGCAAGGGAGAGTCCTCCGACAAGGGAGAGTCCTCCGACAAGGGAGAGCTCCCCGGCAAGGGAGAAGTCTCCGACAAGGGAGAGCTCCCCGGCAAGGGAGAAGTCTCCGGCAAGGGACAGTACCAGCGACCCCCCGGCAGCGGAGATCCCAACTGCCGAGCCTGGTACAAGTACTTCTTGCTTCTAAACTTCTCTTGGGTTCTTCTTCGTTCGATCTTCCTTTTGGATATCTGCTTGACTTATCTTCCTTTTTCGGCCGTCAAATCCATCTACTGCGGAGCCGATGGAGACCGAGGTTGCTGTTGATGACGCCGCCGCCACCGATGAAGTGGCCGGCGCTGATGATCCCGCCGGCGAAGAGGCCACCAAGGCTGCCGCCGCAGCAGCTGGCGAGGGGTCTGGCGATCGCACTGACGACCCTGAGGCCGCAGGAGCGACAGGCGCTACACCGACCGCCGATCCTCCCGCCGCTGCCGCAGCGTCAGGCTCCGAAGAGCCCCAGCCAGGTGTATACTTGAAGGCCGGCGATGGTGTCTTCATCAAGCTTCCCTGGGAGTCAAGCTCCAGGGCGCCAGTCGAAGGAGAAATCTTGGATGGAGAGGTGCTCGCCTCCGCTGGGCTGACGTTGGTTGATGCGCCGAGCAGCAGCAGCGGCGAGTCTGAGGAGGAGCGGCTGCTCCGGAGGCTGGTGTCGCTCTACCGCGCTCGACAAGCCAAACTGGAGTCCCGCGAAGCGCTTGTCGCGAAGGCGGGGGTGGACATGGAGAAGCGCGCGGAGGAGCTCCGAGGTCTCAACCAGGCAGCTCTCCGGTCGCTGGGGTGGAGCGTGTGCAGCTCAATGAGGCGCAGAAGGCCTTCATCCTCGAGAAGGCAGAAGTTGTAGAGCAACAGCGGCTTGCCGCCGAGAAGCTATCTGCGCGGGAGGGCGAGATGGCGCAGCTGAAGGCCAGCCTGGACAGCCACGAAGAGGAGCTTGCCGCGCGCGAGCGAACACTTGGCGGAGCTCTCAAGGAAGCAAAGGACGCTGCTGCAGCTGCCGAGGCCGCCAAGAAGGAGCTGGAGACGAAGGTGGCGCAGCTAGAAACCGATCTCAGGGCGAGCGGTGAAGGGCTTGCCGCGCTCAAGCATGAGCGCGAGAAGGACGCCTACACCTTTGGTGAGTTGCAGGGTCGTCTCGCCGAGAAGATCAAGGAGCTTAGTGCCGCCAAGGACTCCAACGCCGATCTTGAGTTGAAGCTGGCTGCTTTGACCAAGACGCTGGACGGTGCCAAGGAGCAGGAGGCGGCCCTGAAGAAGGAGATCAAGGCCGACAAGGCGCTGTCGGAGAGCATTGCCGCCACCCAGAACGATTTTAGAGAAACTATGGAGCAGTGGACGCAGGGTCTTGTGAACGCTGCCGCAGACATCGACAAGGAGCTGGCGCAGCTGAGGATGGACGATCTCGGGTATCCCTCCGATGAGACCCTCACATCCAGCGCCAAGCTCACTCTGTTCTTCAAAGGCGTGGCGACGGCCCTCCAGCGACTCCGGGAGAGGATCCCAAAGCAGCTGGCCGACGAGTCGCGCAAGATCTGCGCAGGAGCTCTTCAGAAGGTGTTGGTGAAGGTGGCCTACCGCAACCCGGGCCTCGTCCTCACCAACGTCCTCAAGTCCCTGCCGTCGGATGCTGATCTGGAGGCGCTCAAGGCCCTCGTCGCACCTATTGTGGACAAGGTGAGCGGGATCAAGAGGATTGAGGGCGACCGCGTGGACTAGGCCGCCTATTTTCTTCTTTTCTTGTCGCTGCTGGTCATGTTACGAAAACAGTCTATTAGAGCCGCGACAGGCTATCTTGTAATATATAACTTTATTTTGGGTAGTGATTGCAATGTTATTTCCTTTACTTGATTCCTTCCTTTGTATGTTTTTGCCCTACGCTTTTAGGGAACTTGCCGGCGCAGGCACCCTCGCCGCGAGCGCTGAGTGCGGGACGTCAGTAGCCTGCTGGCAGTGCCGTTGCCGACAAGAAACCTAGTCGTAACTAACCGCAGCTCGCTTAAGTTGTTGAGCGAAGTCGAAACAAAGTAAGGGCGCGACTCTAGTCGCAGCACACTTAAACTGTTGAGCGAACTCGAAACAAAGTAAGGGCGCAAGTAGCCACGAGCCGGTTCCTTCGCGCACAGGTTTTCCATACAAAGCATGGTCGTTCAAGGAAGATAACTTAAAAAAATTTAAAAACATCTGATTGCTCAAACTTTGGCAACTTAGCTTTTCTGTCGTTTGCTTCTCGGCAAGGCAAGACTTTCTTGAACGACGCCTGGTCCATACCATTATCTTCCCCTTCCCCCCCGGCAAACTTGTGGGTGAAGGAACCTTCATTTCCTTGAGAAAAAAGGAAGTAGAGAAAATAATGATATGGAGCCTTATGGCTCGTTATTGCTTACCGGGGGTGTTCGCTGCACAAAGTGTCAGATAACTCATGCAAAAAAATAAAAAACATGAAATTGACAAGGTGTGCGGAGCACATGAGCTTTGTTTATGCACAGGGTCTGCACCTGGCTTTGTACAAAGGATTGCATGCAGCAGCGGCAAGACTTGTACAAAAGATGGTTGCCGGAGCAGGGTCCGGCAACCGCGCCTTACGGGTAAAACTTACGAAGATGCTCAATGTTCTAGGAGTTGCTCACCGGAATGCCATCTTCGGTCTCAAGGTGGACAGCGCCAGGCCTAGTGACTCGTTTCACCCGGTAAGGGCCTTCCCACTTCGGCGTCAACTTGTTGGAATTCTTGGCGGACTGAACACGCCGAAGAACAAGGTCGCCTTCCTCGAGACTTCTGGCGTTAACTTTGCGGCTATGGTAGCGGCGCAAACCTTGCTGGTAGCGAGCAGCTCGTACAGCAGCCTGAAGACGGTCCTCCTCAAGGAGCAGCGCGTCATCTTCCCGCAGCTGCTCTTGCTCAAGCTCATCATAAGCGAGCACTCGAGGCGACCCGTATACGAGTTCCATGGGGAGAACTGCCTCTGCTCCATAGACTACAGCGAAAGGTGTCTGGCCACTGGCTCGATTTGGCGTCGTCCTGATCGACCAAAGAACCACCGACAGCTCCTCAATCCAGTTTCTTCCGCACCCGTGCAGCCTGTCGAAAGTCCTGGTCTTGAGTCCACGCAGCACTTCAGCGTTTGCCCTCTCCGCTTGACCGTTGCTCCTGGGCTGAGCAACAGAAGCGAAGCAGACCTTGACGCCAAGATCTTGGACGTACTACATGAAGGTGCGGCTCGTGAATTGCGTACCTTTGTCGGTGATGATCCTGTTAGGGATCCCGAAGCGGCAAACAATCGAACTGAAGAACTTGACTGCTGACTGTGCTGTCACCTTCCTCACTGCTTCCACTTCCGGCCACTTTGTGAACTTATCGATTGCGACGTACAAGTACTCAAAGCCCCCGACTGCTTGGGGGAAGGGGCCGAGGATGTCGAGCCCACAGACCGAAAATGGCCAGGATAAAGGGATTGTCTAGAGAGCTTGAGCTGGCTGGCGTATCTGCTTGGAATGAAACTAGCAAGCTTCACACTTGGTTACTTGTGCAGTCGCATCCTGGAGGGCTGTCGGCCAAAAGAAACCTTGCCGGAAAGCTTTGCCGACAAGCGCTCTTGCGCCAATGTGGTGACCACATTGCCTCCATGTATCTCTGCCAACAGCTTTTGTCCGTCTTCCCGGTGAATACACTTCAATTTCACCCCGTTGAGTCTTCTTCTGTACAGTGCGTTGTCGACAAACTGGTACATACTTGACTGCCGGGCTACTCTTTCCGCTTCTTCTTGCTCTTCGGGAAGCTCTCCTGTCTGAAGGAAACGGACGATCTGCTATGCCCATGCTGGAGCTTGTGGCTCGACAAGAAGGACTAAAGGCACATCTGCTGCTGTGGGAACATCCGCTTCCACGGCGAGAAACTGCGGCTCAGCCGGAGCTTGACGTTCCCCGGCAAGCTTGCCAGAGCAAAACTTGTCGGGAGCGTCTTCTTCAACGGAACAAACCCTGGGGTTTGCCGGAGCAGACTGCTCCCCAGCACTCTTGGTGTTGATCTTGGGGACCTTCTTGGCGGCGGCTTCGGGAATTTCTGCCGGAAAATAGTCACCAGAAATTAACTTCCTCTTCTTACTCTGTCCAGTTGATGGCGTCACAGACGGTTGAGTCAGCTTGAGCACAAAGATCCCTGGTTCCACAGGTAACTTAAGTGATGCGCACTTTGACAGGCCATCGGCGATGTCGTTTTGAGCTCTTGGAACATGTTCCATCTGTAGGCCGACAAAGTGCTCTTATAGCTTCCTCACTTCATCAACGTAAGCTTCCATCAACAGACTCTGATAACTCTTATTCACTTGGCGGACGACAAGCTGCGAGTCACCCCTGACAATGAGCTGCTTGATCCCAAGGTCTGCCGCGATCCTTAGACCGGCAAGCAATCCTTCATACTCCGCAATATTGTTTGTTGCTTGCTCCTTGGGAAAGTGCATCTGGACTACGTACTTATGGTGCTCTCCGGTGGGTGCGACAAGCAGTATGCCAGCACCGGCGCCTTGCAGCGAGAAAGCACCATCAAAGTACATCAGTCACTCTTTGCTTGCTTCCTTGACAGGGATGCTCGTTTCTAGAATTTCTTCATCTGGTGTTGGCGTCCACTCTGCTATGAATTCTGCCAATGCTCTGCTTTGGATAGTTGAAGTGCTCTCAAACTTGAGGCCAAAGCTTGATAGTTCCAGTGCCCACTCAACAATCCTGCCTGTTGCTTATGGATTCTGCAGTATCCTCTTCAGCGGAAAACGAGTGACAACTGTTATCTCATGTGCTTGGAAGTAATGGCGCAGCTTTCTCGAGGCCATGAGAAGGCCGAAAAGCAACTTCTGCACACCAGAGTACCTTGACCTAGCCCCCTGCAGAAGGGAACTAACAAAGTAGACTGGGCGCTGCACCATTTTCTTCTGTATCTCCTCGGGCGCCTGCGCAGATCCATCTTTGCCGGGACCAGAGCTTGTCGGGGAAGCCCCCTGCTTGCCGCTGGATGCGCTCGCCGTGGTTGCTGGCTCATCATCTGCCTCCCTCTCCGCTACTAACGCAGCACTAACCACTTGATTGGTTGCCGCCAGATACAGCAGCAACTTCTCTTGTGGCTTAGGTGCGACAAGTATTGGAGTGGAGGGCAGGTATCTCTTCAAGTCCTGCAGCGCATCCTCCGCTTCCGGAGTCCATTTCATTGGACCTGCCTTTTTCAAAATTTTGAAAAACGGCAGGGCGCGCTCAGCAGACTTAGAGATAAACCTGCTGAGAGCCGCCACGCAGCCGGCAAGTCTCCGTACGTCCTTGACGCGCTTCGGTGCTTCAATCTGCTCAATGGCCTCGATCTTGTCGGGATTGGCTTCAATTCCCCGCTGAGACACGAAGAACCCGAGAAGCTTGCCGGTAGGGACTCCAAACACGCACTTCTTGGGGTTGAGCTTGAGGTGGATCTTGCGCAGATTTGCGAAAGTCTCTTCTAAATCTTGAATCAGAGTTGCTTTGTCCCTGCTCTTGACCACTATATCATCCATGTAGGCCTCCATATTTCTGTGTATTTGCGGTTCAAAAGCAGTATGGACTACCCTTGCAAATGTTGAACCAGCATTCTTTAAACCGAAAGGCATCCGTATGAAACAGTACGTGCCACAGGGAGTGATGAATGCAGTTTTCTCCTCATCCTCTTCTGCCATGAAGATCTGATGATATCCTGAGTATGCGTCAAGAAATGAAAGCAAGTCACATCCGGCTGTGGAGTCGACAATCTGGTCGATGCGCGGCAAGGGAAATGGGTCTTTGGGACAAGCTTTATTGACATCGGTAAAGTCGATACAGAGCCTCCATTTCCCGTTTGCCTTGCGCACGACTACAGGATTGGCCAACCATGTAGGATGGAGCAGTCCTCTGACAAGGCCTGCTGCTTCCAACTTCTTGATCTCTTCTGCGATGAATTCTTGGCGCTCCACTGCTTGCTTTCTGACTTTCTGCTTGACGGGCCGCGCATGAGGACAGACGGCAAGGTGGTGCTCAATTACTTTCCTGGGAACACCGGGGATGTCAGACGGTTGCCACGCAAACACATCGACGTTCGCCCGCAGGAAAGCAATGAGCGCGCTTTCCTATTTAGGGTCAAGAGTGGCACTGATGGTGAAAGTACCACTAGTGCCGTCCTCCTTGGCGGACACCTTCTTGGTCGCTGGCAGAGCTGCCATTGTCTTCTTACACTTGTCGGTGGAGCTCGATGGTGCGTCCTCGACGGTAGCGCAGCACTCCAAAGAGGTGCGCTTGCCGGAGTGAGCATCAGAACTCTTGCCGGACTTGGTCCTCTTCTTCCCCCCGGGAGCTTCAGCGGCAAGTGTCTCGCGATCCGTTGCAGCTGCTGCTTCCCGGTAGATCTTGTCGGCACAGATAAGAGCATCCTTCTTGTTGCCAAGGACAGAGATGACACTTATCGGGCCTGGCATCTTCAGCATGTTGTACGCGTAGTGAGAGGCCGCCATGAACTTGGCGAGCGTTGGACGGCCGAGAATTCCATTGTAAGGCAATGGAAAATCTGCAACGTCAAAAGTGACCCTCTCAGTCCTGAAGTTCAACTCGCTACCAAATGTCACCGGCAGCGTGATCTTCCCTTTCGGCTTGCTCCTTCCCAGGTTGATTCCTTGGAATGTGCCGGTCTCTTCGAGCTCGCTGTCAGGGACCTGGAGTTTCCGGAGCACAGCGGAGGAGATTAGGTTCAAGCCGGCCCCGCCGTCAACTAGCATCTTGGTGACCTTGAGGTTGCGGATAGTTGGTGAAACCAACATCGGTAAGTACCCAACCGCAGTTGTGCGATCAGGGTGGTCCTCAATATCAAAGACGATAGGCGTGCTGGACCATTTCAGAAGCTTGCGTGACTCAACGGGTGGTTCTGCCGCATTGACTTCCCGCACCCACTGCTTGAGTTGGTGGTGTGAAGTATACAGAGAAGCACCACCGTCAACGCACAAGACCTCTGTGGCTTTCTGGAACTCCTGCTCACTGGTTTCATCATCATCCATGTCTTCGTCATCGTCGTCATCTTCATCCTTGTCGCGGCCGCGGGGAGGTCTGTCTCCTTGCCGCTGCTTGGCCTTGCCGCGGCGTCCTCCCCGGCCGGTGCGCTTCGCGCCGGATCCTCCAGCACCTCCTTGGGCTTTCTCCTTGTCGCGTCGCTCGTATTCGGCCTTTTACAGCTCGACAAGCTGCTTGACCTTCTTGCAGCTCTGGAAGTCATGGCCCTTGGTGCGGTGGATCTTGCAGTACTGTTTGTTGGTGTCGTCCTGCTTGTCGGCGGCCGCCACAGCCTGGCAGTTGGTGCATGCGGCAACCTCCTTGCCGGAGCTACCAGCCTTGGCTTTCTTGGCGCCACCTTCGTTGCCGGACTGCTCAACAACTAGCACATCTTTGCATTTCCTCTTCCTGTTGTTCCGCCACCGTTTTTTCTTTGCCGGGGCAGTATCCTCGCTGTCAGGTCCTCCTGCTCCTGTATCCTCTCCGGGGAGTTTCCTCCCTTCCTCAGCACGTGCACACTTGTCGGCCAGGGCATACAACTCGCTGACGTCTCTGATCTTGCACATCGCCATCTCCTCCCGCATCCTGCGGTTACGCACGTTCTGGTGGAACGCGCTGATGACCGCGGCAGGGTGGACATCTGGGATGTTGCGTTGCACTTGGCTGAATCTCTGGATGTACTTGCGCAAGGGCTCTCCTTCCTTCTGGGCAAGCAGGTGAAGGTCACTCTCCTGGCCATGAGGTTTGTGGCCACCCGTAAAGGCGCCGACAAACTGATGGCATAGGTCTGCCCAGGAAGATATGGAATTGTCCGGCAAGTGCATGAGCCAGGACCTGACGTTGGGCTTCAGCACCAGCGGGAAGTAGTTGGCAAGGATATTGTCGTCCCGCCCCCCAGCAGCTTGCACCACGATGGTGTAGATGCTGAGGAACTCCGACGGATGCAACTTGCCGTCGTACTTCTCGGGTACGTCTGGCTTGAAATTCTTCGTGCTGGGCCACTGGACTTGCCGCAGCTCACGGGTAAACGCGGGGCAACCTACCGTGTATGGCAGGTCGCCTGGTTCCCCTGGCGCATGCATGTCGACAGTGGGCCCAGCGCGCTGGTCTGACTGACGCTGCGCTTCTCTTCGGCGCTCGATGCGAGTATGAGCGTCTTCTTGCTGTCGTTCGTGAAGAACTTGGCGTTGATCGCGACGAGCCCGTGGATCTGATGAAGCAGTGGAGTCACTGTCGCGGTGGACCCGGCGAGTCGGCGATCTTGGTCTCCACGGTGGAGAGTGCACGGTGGTTGCACCCCCACCGGTCTTGTCGCCATCGGGTCGCGCCTGGCTGACTTGCGGCGGCTGCGACGTAGTCGGTTACCATGGAGTGTCGCCGTTGGCGAAGCCGATGAGACTCTGAATGGTGGCCCTCCAGTCGTCGATCTTGTCTGGCATTGGAGGGAAGTCTATGAGCAGTTGAGCTCGTGCCAAAGCTTCTGCTGGAGTGGCGGGTAGCGGTGGCGAACGGTGCGAGGAGCGGGATATGCTCGGACTTCCAACGATGTTAGAAGGAGCAGTATTCCGTCCAGGCGACCGTGCCTCGCTCGCGCCAGCACGTTGGCGTTCATGCTGGCCTTGAGCATCCCGAGATCTGCCAGCTCGATTTGGGTCCAGCAAGCGTATGGTACCATGAGTACCATGACGCTGCCGGTCCCGCGCCTCCTGAGATGGGCGTGGAGCAACCATGGACGCCCGGTCGTCGTGGGAGCCTGCTACGCCGCCGATGGGCAGCGCAGCCTTGTCCTTGGACCTGGCGGCACCATGGGCTCCCTCGTCGACGCCCGTTCTTCCGCCGGCGTCTTCCCCACCAGCCGTTTGCTCCGACGGCGGTGGGTCTGTCGCGGACGGAGCAGCCGCCTCCGAAGCCTTCTTCTTCGGCGGCATGTCGATGAAGATGATGAAGATCTAGCTCGTGTGAAAGCCGGATAAGGTTCACACAACCTCGACGCCCCCTACCTGGCGCGCCAAAGATGTCGGGGAAACTGATCCGCGAGCACCTATGGGGACCGAGCCCCTTTCGGTTCGGCAGGGGGCGGAGGTCGAACGAAGAGCAGATCAAGGCGAGGCACACGAGCAGTTTACCCAGCTTCGGAGCTCTCCGGAGAGATAATACTCCTACTGCTGCTTTGTGGTTTGTATTGAGTTCTTGCTCGGGAGCGCTGAGTGCTACAGTACACACCAGCAGCTCACGAGACCGAGCGTGAGTGTTCTCCTCCCCCCCCCCCTACGTTGCGCATGGGCCTCCTTTTATATGCTCAAGGGGTCACCGACAGGTGGCAACGTAGGCAAGGGCAAAAATGGAAAAGGTGTTGCGGTTGGTACAGCTACCTGTACAGTGTATCATACCTAACCCTGACGGCAGGGGACAAGGGCATTAAATGCCTATCTACGTTGCCCAAACAGTGCAGAAAAGGGACCGTCAGGGACGCCACCAGTCGCCACGATGGCGACCTTGTCAGCGCCGCTTGCCACAGTGCAACCCTGGCTGCACAACCTCCCGCCACGTACGCCTGGAAGGGCCCCAGAGCAACACGTTGCTGGGTGTGCTGGAGCGCGGGTACAGAGTGGTTGCTAGCCTTTGCCGCGGTCGTTGTCTTGTCGCGTCCGGAAGCTTGCCGCTCGCTGGGCCTTGCCGGGACGCGTGGTGCGTCGCGGTAAGTATCTTGAGATGCCTTGGATGGCCTTCCCGGCAAGCTTCTCTTGCCGGGGTCTTGTGTCTTGAGTGGCCTTCCCGGCAAGCTCCTCTTGCCGGGGCCTTGTCTTCTTGGCTTGAATACTTTGTTCTTGAATAGCTCAAAAAGGAGCCACAGAGGGCCTTGGCAGTCGCCCGGCAAGCCTTGCCGCGGGGTGCTGCGACTGCCCGTGCACAAGTTCGGGATACTAGGGTACCCCTACTCTAGTACACCGACACCAAGCATCTGGGGTCTTTGACGATATTACTTTCTCCTTGTTGAGAAACTCTCTCCCCCTGAGTATTCTCTCTTTCTCCCCCTATAGGAAAGATTAAGCTTTGATGTGATTTCTCTCTCCCCCTTTGACATCAATTTCCAAGAAGGGCTCTTCTGAACATGTGATACAAATGGTTGGTCCTTGAGTCACAGAGCAAAGCAGCATGTCTAATGTGATGCTGGTAGAGGACAAGAATCATTGAGTGGAGCTGGAGCAAACAGAAATCAGGAATAAGTGGCAAGTTGGTTTTCATGTGGTGGAATCGGTGGCTCCGAGTTGTGTGCTTCGGTTGCACCGAAAGATTTCGGTTTAGCCGAAGAAAACAATCCGGTGTGACCGAGTTCATCAGAGGGAAACCACTTGTCACCTCAGCTCACTAGACAAGTAAGATCTCACAAGGATTTGCAAGGAATTAACTGAAAGATTTGCAATGAATTGGATGCAAAATATGTAGAACAAACAGGAAAGAAAACAAAAGATCTAGATGAAGTTTTTTTTGAAAGGGGAAATAAATATGCAAGATACGAATGCAATAACACACAAAAGAACGCAAGAGAACTTCATCTAGAGATTGTCGGCGACAAAGTCACCTATGTTAGAGTATATTGACTTAGGAGTCAAGTGAGAGCACTTGATCATAGGTCATACTCATCGTTTAAGCTCAAAATGGGGTTACCATTTTTCGTTTAAGCATCTTGATGTATTCACATCTTGTCGAGTTGCTTTGACTCATGACTTGGAGTAAAGCTTCTCTAAGATGGAATAACATACCTTGGGTGGTGGTGTTGATCTTGCTCATGTACTTGAACTTGTGCGGGTTGCTCAAGGTTGATGTAGTTCATCAAGAGTTGGGAGCACCACTTGGAGTTTGATTTCATCTACCTACATGGGTTAGTCTTGCAAGGAAGAGCACTTGTATATCCAAAATGACAATCATGAGACTCAACATAGAATTTGTCAAAGGATATGTTTGAATGATTTCGTGCTTCCTTGTCTTCAACCACAGCTATGTAGAGACTTGGTGATATAGAAATTGCTCAAGATGTGAGTATGTTGCAATCTCATAGATTTAGATTCATCCAAGTACCTACACGGGTTAGATAACATGCAAGGTACAAATATATCCAAGACATATGAATAGCATCATAAGAGAAATATCAAGAATTAGTCATAGGCTCATGCCTCGCATGTATCAAATGGAGTTCCTACTCCAAGTTTGAAGCATCAATGATGTTCAATTCACCTCTCAACCTGCAAAACACTTTCTCATCAAGTGGTTTAGTGAATATATCCGCTAATTGTTTATCGGTGTGAACATGCTTAATGTTAATGTCCCCTTTTGCAACATGATCTCGAATCAAATGATGACGAACTTCAATATGCTTAGTTCGAGAATGTTACACGGGATTGTGAGAAATCTTAATAGCACTTTCATTGTCACATAGTAATGGAACATGTTTCACAAATATCCCATAATCTTTAAGAGTTTGGGTCATCCAAAGTAATTGAGCACAACATGAACCAGCGGCAATGTATTCCGCTTCGGCGGTGGATAAGGATACTGAGTTTTGTTTCTTGGAAGACCAAGATACAAGAGTCTACCAAGGAATTGACAAGTACCCGAAGTGGACTTTCTATCAACCTCGTCTCCGGCATAGTCTGAATCGGAGTAGCCGACAAGATCAAAAGAGGACCTCTTAGGATACCAAATGCCAAAATTTGGTGTATGGATTAGGTATCTCACTATCCTTTTCACAGCCTTAAGATGACATTCTTTAGGAGCAGCTTGATATCGTGCACACATGCACACACTTAGCATAATATCGGGACGTGAGGCACATAGATATAACATTGAACCAATCATAGAGCGATAAACTTTTTGATCAACCGGTTCACCATCTTTGGTCAAATCAAGATGTCCACTAGTAGGCATGGGTGTAGTCATACCTTTGCATTCTTGCGTATTGAACTTCTTGAATAAGTCCTTAGTGTACTTCATTTGAGAGACAAACGTACCTTCCTTAGTTTGCTTGATTTGCAAACCGAGAAAGAATTTGAGTTCACTCATCATAGACATCTCAAACTTCTCCGACATTAGCTTTCCAAACTTCTCACTAAAATGAGGGTTAGTTGAGCCAAATATGATATCGTCAACATAAATTTGGCACACAAATAGTTCTCCATTAACCCTTTTAGTAAAAAGAGTAGAATCAATTTTACCAATTTCAAAGCCTTTTTCAATAAGGAACTTGTTCAAGCATTTATACCATGCTCTAGGAGCTTGTTTAAGACCATAAAGGGCTTTGTGAAGTTTGTAAACATGATTAGGTTTCTTAGGATTGACGAAGCCGGGAGATTGCTTAACATAAACTTCCTCCTCAATTTTGCCATTTAGAAAAGCACTTTTAATTTCCATTTGGTACAAGGTGATATCATGGTGATTTTCATAGGCAAGTAAGATGTGAATGGACTCAAGTCTAGCAACGGGAGCATATGTCTCACCATAGTCCATACCTTCAACTTGTGTGTAGCCTTGGGCAACGAGACGTGCTTTGTTGCGAACCACTTGTCCATCTTCATCTTGCTTGTTGCGAAACACCCATTTGGTACCAATGACGTTGTGGTTGTTGTCGGGCTTCTCGACCAATGTCCATACTTGATTTCTCTCGAAGTTGTGTAGCTCTTCATGCATAGCATTTATCCAATCCGGATCCTTCAATGCTTCTTCAACCTTCATAGGTTCAATTTTAGAAACGAATGAGTAATGTTCACAAAAGTTAGCTAAACGAGTTTTAGAGCGAATGATTCTCCCGGTTTGGATATCTTTGTAGATTTGCTCAACGGGATGGTCTTTGGCAATTCTTGCTCGAACTCGTGAAAGCTTTTGCTTGGGTCGGGGTGGAACATCCTCTTCATATTGTTCTTCTTCTTGGCCTTCTTCATTGTTGACGTTGTCGTTCTCTTGTCGTGGTGGAGAGGTTGATGTTCATCTTGGTGTACTTCCTTGTTTTCTTCATCTTGGTGTGTCCCACTTGTGGATGCTTCCGTATCAACTCTTGGTTCACCTTGTCGTGAGGTAGAAGCTTCCACTTGGACGGACGAGGTACTCTCCTTCACTTCCGTTGGAAGAATCTTGCCAATGGACAAGTCTTGAATTGCTTATGAGGGGTCTTTGTCTCCTACATCAATTGGCAATTTCTCTACTTGCGAGCCGTTAGATTCATCAAACTTCACATCTACCGTCTCTTCAACCTTTCGGGTGAAATTGTTGTAGACACGGTAAGTGTGAGAGTTTGAGCTGTAACCAAGTAGGAAACCTTCATGAGATTTAGGAGCAAATTTAGAACGACGATCCTTATCAAGAATGTAGCATTTTGAGCCGAATACTCGAAAGTATCCAACTTGGGGTTTGTTACCGGTGAGGAGCTTGTATGCCGTCTTGCCAAGTAGCTTGTGAAGATACAAGCGATTTGTTGCATGACAAGCTGTCTCAACCGCTTCCGCCCAAAAGTGCTTTGGCGTTTTGTACTCATCAAGCATCGTTCTTGCCATCTCGCTAAGAGTCTGGTTCTTCCTCTCAACAACTCCATTTTGTTGAGGTGTGTATGTAGCCGAGAACTCGTGTGAAATCGCTTTTTCGTCAAGAAAGGTTTCCATATTTGCGTTCTTGAACTCCGTTCCGTTGTCGCTCCGAACCTTCTTGATCTTCACATCAAACTGATTTTGGGCCTTCCTAGCGAAGTTTTTGAGGATCTTTTGGACCTGCGATTTGTCATCAAGAAAGAACACCCACGTAAATCTTGAAAAATCATCAACTATGACTAGACCAAGTGAGTTACCACCGAGACTCTTGTAGGCATTTGGACCAAAGAGATCCATGTGAAGTAGCTCGAGTGGTCTTCTTGTGGTCATGATGTTCTTCGCACGGTGACTTCCTCCAACTTGTTTTCCTGCTTGACAAGCACTACAAAGTCTATCCTTGTCAAATATGACATCTTTTATTCCAAGGATATGATCACCTTTAATAAGCTTATCAAGATTTCGCATTCCAACATGACCTAGTCTTCTATGCCACAACCAGCCTTTAGAAGATTTAGCAATTAAGCAAGTTTTAGGTTGAGCCTTCTTAGTGAAATCAACAATGTAAAGATCTCCTCTACGTATACCAGTAAAGACCATTTTATGATTTTCTCTACGAAACACTTGGCAATCTACTTCAGTGAATAAGACATTGAAACCAAAATCCGCAAGTCTAGAAACTGAAAGTAAATTGTATCCAAGGGATTCAACGAGCATGGCATTTTGTATGGAGCTATCATGTGAGATGGCCACCTTACCAAGGCCAACCACCTTACCCTTTGAATTATCACCAAAAGTGACATACTTTCGAGGGCCGTCGTTTTCAGCAAGCTCATTGAACATATCTTCATCTCCGATCATATGATCAGTACATCCACTATCAAGGACCCATTCCTTTCCTCCAGCCATGTAGCCGCAAAGATTTGCCATAAGACCAAAATGCCTCATTGCATCATCAAGATCATAGTCACTATCATCATCTTCATTATACTATCCATGTTCAACATCATCGTGTGATTTATCAATTCCTAGAGAGGGTAATCCATTAGATAAATGATCATCACAATGGTTACCTTTATGAATTCTAATAGCTTCGGATATGATATCGCTAATGATTCCGACGTTTCCTTTAGCATGCATGAGATTGGTAAGCTCAAATAGTCAATCACCAAAGTTAGGATCACTAGAGTTCATCTTACTCAAGGCAACAGACTTATGGAGAATTTCGTCTGAGTTTTTCAAAGAATAACTTGGAAATCGTTCCTCAAGAAATTTCCATATAGTATAGGCACAATCAAGAGTAGGCAAACTAGCAATCAAATTCTTAGGCAATCCTCTTATGATAAGATTGATGGTTCTAAGATTGCGAATCATGTCAAGATCTTCATCTAGGGTAGGGTGCAAGGGATTAACATGAGGTGCACAAGGGCTAGCAACATACTTGTTCAAATGATATTCATTGAAAATCTCAAGCATTTCATTTTTCCACTCATGAAAATACTCTCCATCAAGGATAGGCACTCTATGTCTAATACTTCCCAAAGTAGACACATCCATCTTCCTCCAAAGGTGTTTAAACCAAGGCAATGGAGACCAAAGCTCTGATACCAATTGAAAGGATCGAGAAGAGGTGTCTAGAGGGGGGGTGATTAGACACTAAGTGCCAAAAGTTGCAGTTTTTAATATTCTTAAGTTTAAGTAGAGTTTAAGCACAAGTTTAACAAACACGATACATATCAAGCAAGCATGCAATGAGTATATGAGTAGCGGAAAGTAAAGCATGCAACTTGCAAGAATGTAAAGGGAAGGATTTGGAGTATTCAAACGCAATTGGAGACACGGATGTTTTTGGCGTGGTTCCGATAGGTGGTGGTATCGTACATCCACGTTGATGGAGACTTCAACCCACGGAGGGTAACAGTTGCGTGAGTCCACGGAGGGCTCCACCCACGAAGGGTCCACGAAGAAGCAACCTTGTCTATTCCATCACGGCCGTCGCCCACGAAGGACTTGCCTCACTAGTGGTAGATCTTCACGAAGTAGGCGATCTCCTTGCCCTTACAAACTCCTTGGTTCAACTCCACAATCTTGTTGGAGGCTCCCAAGTGACACCTAATCAATCTAGGAGACACCACTCTCCAAGAAGTAACAAATGGTGTGTTGATGATGAACTCCTTGCTCTTGTGCTTCAAATGATAGTCTCCCCAACACTCAACTCTCTCTCACAGGATTTGGATTTGGTAGAAAGAAGACTTGAGTGGAAAGCAAGTTGGGGAAGGCTAGAGATCAAGATTCATATGGTAGGAATGGAATATCTTGAGCTCAACACAAGTGTAGATGGTTCTCTCTCAGAAAATGTGTATTGGAAGTGTAGGTGTGTTCTGATGGCTTTCTCCACGAATGAATAATGGGTGGAGGGGTATATATAGCCTCCACACAAAATCTAACCGTTACACACAATTTGCCAAACTCGGTGGGACCGAATGGTTAAACTTGGTCGGACCGATTCAGCAAACCTAGTGACCGTTAGGATTTTCAGTGGGACTGAGATGCAACTCGGTAGGACCGATATTGTTAGGGTTCAGGCATAACGTAATCTTGGTGTGACCAATTACACAAACTCGGTGGGACCGATTTTGGTAATAAGCTAACCAGAGAGTTGGTCAGGCAAACTCGGTGAGACCAATTACACAAACTCGGTGGGACCGATTTTGGTAATAAGCTAACCAGAAAGTTTGCATCGTAATCTCGGTAGTACCGATTGCTCAAACTCGGTGAGACCGACTTTGGTAATGGACATACACAAAGAGATTACAATCGCATCTCGGTGAGACCGAGATCCCTATCGGTGAAACCGATTTGCTAGGGTTTGTGGCAGTGGCTATGACATCTGAAACTCGGTTGCGCCGGATAGAAAGAATCGGTGGGGCCGAGTTTGACTTTTGTTTTAGGTCATATGTGGATGTGGGAAGGTAGTTGAGGGTTTTGGAGCATATCACTAAGCACTTAGAGCAAGCAAGCCATTAAGCAACACCTCATCCCCTCTTGATAGTATTGGCTTTTCCTATAGACTCAATGTGATCTTGGATCACCAAAATAGAAAATGTAGAGTCTTGATCTTGAAGCTTGAGCCAATCCTTTGTCCTTAGCATCTTGAAGGGGTTCCACATCCTCTAGTCCATGCCACTCCATTGTTGAACTTATCTGAAACATACTAGGTAAAAGTGTTAGTCCAACAAGAGATATGTTGACATTAATTACCAAAACCACCCAGGGAGCACTTGTGCTTTCACTATGGTACGGTCTTGTTTTGGGATTTTCTTTCAAAACTAGGATATATTTTATGGCATTTTCAAAAACTATAGGACGTAATGCAAAAAAAACCAAAACTAGTAGCCCGTCGGCCATCTTTTGGCCGAAGTAGTAGTTTTCGGCCACAGTTAGGCCGAAGTAGAGTTTTCGGCCATCACTTGGACGAAGAGTGGGGTACCTGGCCGAAAAGGTACTTTTTGGTCAACTCTAGGCCGAAACAGACTTTTTGGTCAAGTCTAGGCCGAAAAGTGACTTTTTGGTCACCCCTAGGCCGAAGTTGCATGGCTCATGCTGAAATGTATTTTCTTGCCACCTTTTTCCCGCCCACCCCTTCCCGCCATATGTTCCCTCGACCCGTTTCCTGCCAACCCCTTCCCGCCATATGTTCCCGCCACCCGTTTCCCGCCAACCCCTTCTCGCCAATCCCTTCCCGCCTTATTTTCCCACCAATCCCTTCCCGCCAACCCTTTCCCGCCATACCGCAGTTATTCTTTCCCGCCATTTTCTCCTGTGTATCTATAAAACCCCCTTCAGGCGAAGGTGGATAAGCATTCCAGTGTAGTGTAGTCGAGATGTCCCATTATCCATTCGATCGTAGTTTTCACCCTGGGATGAGCAGCACTCTTCTGAATCTAGTTACCGATTTCAGGATGGACAATAGGATAGTTCCATGGGACGAACTCACCGGTAGTGACACCATAATGAATGAGTTGGCTCACCAATTACGTAGGTCTGGGTGGCCTGAAAGGACCTATGAGGAGGTACGTCAAGAACTTCTTAGGTTGCATGAAAGGTGGAAGAAGGTAGTGGAGCCGAAGAGTGAAACTTTCAGAAGGATTGCAGCAAAGAATACATTTTTATGGACTGAGAGCGAGGACGAGGAAGATATCTTCATGCCGCCGCTTCCGGGTTCTGGATCGTCGAAGGGCAAGAGTTCTGCATCGTCCAAAGGCAAGAGTTCTGCATCGTCGAAGGGCAAGAGTTCTGCATCCAGCAAGGGCAAGAGTTCTGCATCAACAGAGGGCAAGAGGACCGTATCGTCGAAGGGCAAGAGGGCTGCATCAACGGAGGATGACGATGATGACTTCATGTAGTATGTAAGATGTATTCCAGTTGTACCATTTCGTTCAGATGTATTTGCATTATTAGTTTGTATTGTATTATTGAAGGGCATTATGTTCTATCTGAATTTCATTTTGTAGTATGTAAGATGTATTGCAGAAGTTCAGCCGCACCGTTTAATTCAGATGTACTTGTATCTTAATTATCGGTTGTAGTCTATTTGGAAATGTAACTGGAATAAGAATGCGAATTAATAGTGATATGTCTCTCGCATACATAAAACAATATATGTCTCCTGATCAGATAGAAGGAAGTGCAATAGTAACACATACATGAAGCATGTCTCATACATAAATACTGACACACAGCTGCGAATAGTCTGAAACTAACATAGATAATGAGTCATACATAGATAGATAAGTGTTGGGCCAGGCCCAAAATAGGGCACGGGCACGCGCGGCCTGGGTCACGCCGTATCCCATTCCGTATCCACCGCGCCCTCCCCGAACGACACGCGTTAATTGCGGTGTCGTGGGAGAGATCGTGGGTGGTTTCTTTATTCGGAAAGGTGGAACGTCCGCCCCCTCTCTCCTTATAAGCAGGGGAAACAGGGGCAATTCGCCCATCCGCCAGTTGCTACTCCAATCCCGAAAATCTCCGCCACTCCCCTTCTTCCCAAAGTCTAAAGAGAGCAGCGCTCCGCCCCCCATCGCCACCAGCACCACCAACGCCGTCGACCTCCCTCACCACTTCCGTCATGGCTCCGAAAGCCGAGAAGGGGAAGGTCGTGAAGTCGGCCGAGGCGCAGCGGCTCGCGGCGCTGCGAAAGGAGCGGGAAATCCCCCCCCCCCAAGCTTGCCGCGAGGGATCTGAGGGAGTACTACTACCTCTTCTGGTCGACGGAGACGCGGGCGCACCCGCGCACGAAGGTACTTCCAGCCGCCGCTTGGAAAATGGCTCCAACTGGATATCCCTTTTTCGCCTTGTTCTTCTACTGCGGGCTCTGCCCGCCTTTCTCTGAGTTCTTCTGTGATATTATGAACACCTACGGGCTCCGCCTCCTTGACTTCACGCCCAATGTTGTCCTGACCATGGCAGTTTTCGCACATCTCTGCGAAAACTTTGTCGGAGTCCATCCAAATGTAGCCTTTTTCGCCACTTCTTTATGCCCCGAGTTGAGAAAGGAGAGCCTTTATCCGGCTGAATCGTCTGGATCTCAAAACTCGGCAAGAAGGAAGCTTATCTGGAGGGAGAGTTTCGTAGTAAGTGGGAAGAGTGGAGAGCAGACTGGTGCTGGATTGTCAAGGAGGACCCGCAGCCGTTTACCGCCCGGCGCCAAACTCCAGTAGTGTGCGGCAGCGATTGGAGCAACGTGGCCCCATAAGACGACAGGCTGAAGATTGCCGTCGCCCGGATCCAACGCCTCAGGCTTGTCGGGCTCACTATAGGCGCCGTTGGCGCAGATTTCCTTCGCCGCCGCATCGCCCCCCTGCAGGAGAGGAGGAGACCTGCCTGGGAGTTCAAGAATGCGGCGGATATCATGAGGCTGCGTCCGGGCCTCAACTTCAACTTCACTGTTCTGGAGCTTAACGCGATGCTCCGGGAGTTGTTCAAATACGACCCTCAACATCCCGAAGTGTTCAGGTTGCCGAGGGGTGTCGTTCCACTGTGCAACAATTCCTCGCTCAGCCACATCCGTGCAATGATGCCGCTGTGCGACTCGCATGGAATTGACCCAGCTTGGCAAGATCCTGCACACGACGTCATGCAGGCGTTCTTTGATGGCTTGGTAGAAGTGCTGATCCGCCCCGACGAGCAGAGAGGCCTCACCTGGGACACCACCGACGAGGAGGTGAAGCGCATCGCCACTAGGCTGGAAGAGGCTGCGGCAGCCGCAGTCGCGGGCGAGTTTGGGTTCACCGTGGAGGAGGCAGAGGCAGCGGAGGCGGCAAGCCTTGCCGAGCGAGAGGGGCTTGCCGGCGAGGAAGAGCCTGCCGGACTTGACGTCGGGCCGGGCGAGCCCGCCGAGGATACGAGCGGCTCCTTGGAGATGGACTCCTCTTCCTCCTCATCTTCAGGCAGCTTGCCGCAAGCAGAGCCCCCGGCTCCACCAAGAAGGCATCTCCGCAAGGCGGGGGACGTAGCGGAGCGGCAGACGAGTCAACAGCCGCCGCACCGCGTGACACGCTCCACCGCGGCAAGTTCTATTGCCGCTGAAGCATCTCACGCTGTTGCGGCAACTGGAGCGGGGTCTTCTCAGACCACTGTCACTGCTCCCACCAAGCGGACAAGGGAACCTACTCCTCCGCCTCCTCGCACCAGAGGTGAGCCAGGCTTTGACTTCTCCGCGCTCAGCTCCGACGAGGAAGAAGAAGAGTAAGATTCTTGTTGTACTTGTATTTCTTCAATTCTTGCTGTTTTGTCTTGTATCTCATTTGCTTTACTCTGAACTTATTCCTTTTTAGGACTCTAGCCCAGAGGGCGGCAAAGAGAGCCAAAGTCCCGTTGATTATCATCGAGGACGAACCCACCGTGACAGCAGGGGGTGCGTCCGAGACAACCTTGCCGGACCCGGAAACTGTTCTTCAGAGCAGCCCCCAGCGCAGCCCCCAGCGTAAGTATATGGTTTGCTTACCGCTGTTAGGCGCGCATGGATACTCTTTGTTTGCTGGTATCTGACTGCTGGTTTGTGTAGGAGCAGAGCAGCCCCACCAGGAGCGTCCGGAGACTGTCCCTGACATGCCATCTGCTTCGACTACACCGCCGAGGGAGAGTTCTCCGGCAAGGGAGAATCCTCCGACAAGGGAGAGCTCTCCGGCAAGGGGGAAGTCTCCGGCAAGGGACAGCACCAGCGGCCCCCCGGCGGCGGAGACCACAACTGCAGAGCCCGGTACAGGTAAACTTCTTGCTTTGAAACTTCCCTTGGGTTCTTCTTCGTTTGGTCTTCTTTTTGGACATTTGCTTGACTTTTCTTCCTTTTCCGGCCGTCAGACCCATCTGCTGCGGAGCCGATGGAGACTGAGGTTGCTGTCGACGCCGCTACCACCGAAGAAGCGGTCGGCGCTGATGATCCCGCCGGCGAAGAGGCCGCCAAGGCTGCCGCCGCAGCAGCTGGTGAGGGGTCTGGCGTTCGCACTGACGGCCCTGAGGCCGCAGGAGCGCCAGGCGCTACGCCGACCGCCGACCATTCCGCCGCTGCCGCAGCGTCAGACTCTGAAGAGCCCCAGCCAGGCGTCTACTTGAAGGCCGGCAATGGCGTCTTCATCAACCTCCCCTGGACGTCAATGTCCAGGGCGCCGGTCGAAGGAGAAAGCTTCGACGGAGAGGTGCTCGCCTCCGCTGGGCTGACGCTGGTTGATGCGCCAAGCAGCAGCGGCGGCGAGCCCGAGGAGGAGTGGCTGCTGCGGAAGCTGTTGTCGCTCTACCGCGCTCGGCAAGCCAAGCTGGAATCCCGCGAGGCGCTTGTCGCGAAGGCGGGAGCAGACATCGAGAAGCGCGCGGAGGAGCTCCGAGGTCACAACCAGGCAGCTCTCCGGTCCCTGGCGGAGGGGCGGGAGCAGCTCGCTAAGGAGCAGAAGGCCTTCCTCCTCGAGAAGCTGTCTGCACAGGAGAGCGAGCTGGCGCAGCGGAAGGTCAACCTCGATAGCCATGAGGAGGAGCTTGCCGCGCGCGAGCGAAAATTCGGCGGACCTCTCAAGCAAGCAGAGGACGCTGCCGCAGCTGTCGAGGCCGCCAAGAAGGAGCTGGAGACGAAGGTGGCGCAGCTGGAGGCCGATCTCAAGGCGAGCGGCGAGGAGCTTGCCGCGCTCAAGCGTGAGCGGGAGAAGGACGCCTACAGCCATTCAGAGCTGCAGGCCCGTCTCGCCGAGAAGGGCAAGGAGCTCAGCGCCGCCAAGGACTCCAACGCAGATCTTGAGTTGAAGCTGACCACTTTGCCCAAGACGCTGGACGGCGCCAGGGAGCGGGAGGTGGCCTTGAAGGAGGAGATCAAGGCCGACAAGGCGCTGCTGGAGAGTGCTGCTGTTACCCAGAACACTTTTAGGGAGACTGTGGAGCACTGGACGGAGGGTCTTGTGAGTGCTACCGCAGACATTGACAGGGAGCTGACGCAGCTGGGGATGGAGGATCTCAGGTATCCCTCCGATGAGAACCTCCAATCCAGTGCCAAGCTCACTTTGTTCTTCAAAGGAGTGGCGACGGCCCTCCGGCGACTCCGGGAGAGGATCCCAAAGCAGCTGGCCGACGAGTCGCGCAAGATCTGCGCGGGAGCTCTTCAAAAGGTGTTGGTGAAGGTGGCCTTCCGCAACCCGGGCCTCAACCTCACCAACGTCCTCAAGACCCTGCCGCCGGATGCTGATCTGGAGTCGCTCAGGGCCCTTGTCGCACCCATTGTGGACAAGGTGAGCGGGATCAAGAGGGTTGAGGGCGATCGTGTAGACTAGGCCGCCCGTTTTCTTCTTTTCTTGTCGCTGCTGGTCATGTTATGAAAACAATCTATTAGAGCCGCGACAAGCTATCTTGTAATATAACTCTATTTTGAGTAATGATTGCAATGTTATTTCCTTTACTTGATTCCTTCCTTTGTATGTTTTTGTCCTACGCTTTTTAGGGAACTTGCCGGCGCAGGCACCTTAGCCGCGAGCACTGAGTGCGGGACGCCAGCAGCCTGCTGGCGGTGCCGTTACCGACAAGAAACCTTGTCGCAACTAGTCGCAGCTCACTTAAGTTCTTGAGTGGACTCGAAACAAAGTAAGGGCGCAACTCTAGTCGCAGCACACTTAAGTTGTTGAGCCGACTCGAAACAAAGTAAGGGTGCAACTAGCCACGAGCTGGTTCCTCCGCGCACAGGTTTTCCATACAAAGCATGGTCGTTCAAGGAAGATAACTTAAAATTTTAAAAGATCTGATTGCTCAAACTTTGGCAACTTAGCTTTTTTGTTGTTTGCTTCCCGGCAAGGCGAAACTTTCTTGAACGACGCCTGGTCCACACCATTATCTTCTCCTCCCCCCCCCCCCCCGGCAAACTTGTGGGCGAGGGAACCTTCCTTTCCTTGAGAAAAAAGAAAGAGGAGAAAATAAAGATATGGAGCCTTATGGCTCGTTATTGCTTACCGGGGGTTGGCGCTGCACAAAGTGTCAGATAACTCATGCAAAAAATAAAAAGCATGATATTGACAAGATGTGCGGAGCACATGAGCTTTATTTATGCACAGGGTCTGCGCCTGGCTTTGTCCAAAGGATTACATGCAACAGCGGCAAGACTTGTACAAAAGGTGGTTGCCGGAAAAGGGTCCGGCAACCGTGCCTTACGGGTAAAACTTACGAAGATGCTCAATGTTCCAGGAGTTGTTCACCGGAATGCCATCTTCGGTCTCAAGGCGGACAGCGCCAGGCCTAGTGACTCGCTTCACCCGGTAAGGGCCTTCCCACTTCGGCGTCAACTTGTTGGAATTCTTGGCGGACTGAACGCGCCGAAGAACAAGGTCGCCTTCCTCGAGACTTCTGGCATTAACTTTGCGGCTATGGTAGCGGCGCAAAGCTTGCTGGTAGCGAGCAGCTCGTACAGCAGCCTGAAGACGGTCTTCCTCAAGGAGCAGCGCGTCATCTTGTCGCAGCTGCTCTTGCTCAAGCTCATCATAAGCGAGAACTCGAGGTGACCCGTATACGAGTTCCGTGGGGAGAACTGCCTCTGCTCCATAGACTAGAGCGAAAGGTGTCTGGCCAGTGGCTCGATTTGGAGTCGTCCTGATCGACCAAAGAACCACCGGCAGCTCCTCAATCCAGTTTCTTCCGCACTTGTGCAGCCTGTCGAAAGTCCTGGTCTTGAGCCCACGCAGCACTTCAGCATTTGCCCTCTCCGCTTGACCGTTGCTTCTGGGGTGAGCAACAGAAGCGAAGCAGACCTTGGCGCCAAGATCTTGGACGTACTGCATGAAGGTGCGGCTCGTGAATTGTGTACCGTTGTCGGTGATGATCCTGTTAGGGATCCCGAAGCGGCAAACAATCGACCTGAAGAACTTGACTGCTGACTGTGCTGTCACCTTCCTCACTGCTTCCACTTCCGGCCACTTCGTGAACTTGTCGATTGCAACGTACAAGTACTCAAAGCCCCCGACTGCTCGCGGGAAGTGGCCGAGGATGTCGAGCCCCCAGACCGAAAATGGCCAGGATAAAGGGATTGTCTAGAGAGCTTGAGCTGGCTGGTGTATCTGCTTGGAATGGAACTGGCACGCTTCACACTTGGTTACTCGTGCAGTTGCATCCTGGAGGGCTGTCGGCAAAAGAAACCTTGCCGGAATGCTTTGCCGGCAAGTGCTCTTGCGCCAATGTGGTGACCACATATGCCTCCATGTATCTCTGCCAACAGTTTTTGTCCGTCTTCCCGGTGAATACACTTCAATTTCACACCGTTGAGTCTTCTTCTGTATAGTGTGTTGTCGACAAACTGGTACATACTTGACTGCCGGGCTACTCTTTCCGCTTCTTCATGCTCTTCGGGAAGTTCTCCTGTCTGAAGGAAACGGACAATCTGTTGTGCCCATGCTGGAGCTTGCGGCTCGACAACAAGGACTAAAGGCACATCTGCTGCTACGGGAACATCCGCTTCTACGGCGAGAACCTGTGGCTCAGCCGGAGCTTGACGTTCCCCGGCAAGCTTGCCGGAGTAAAACTTGTCGGGAGCGTCTGCTTCAGCGGAACAAACCCTGTGGTTTACTGGAGCAGACTGCTCCCCAACACTCTTGGTGTTGATCTTGGGGACCTTCTTGGCAGCGGCTTCGGTAAGCTCTGCCGGAAAATAGTCACCAGAAATCAACTTCCTCTTCTTGCTCTATCCAGTTGATGGCGTTACAGACGGTTGAGTCAGCTTGAGCACAAAGATCCTTGGTTCCACAGGTAACTTAAGTGCTGCGCACTTTGACAGGCCATCGGCAATGTCGTTCTGAGCTCTTGGAACATGTTCCATCTGTAGGCCGTCAAAGTGCTCTTCTAGCTTTCTCACTTCATCAACGTAGGCTTCCATCAACGGACTCTGATAACTCTTATTCACTTGGTGGACGACAAGCTGCGAGTCACCCCTGACAATGAGCTTCTTGATCCCAAGGTCTGCCGCGATCCTGAGACCGGCAAGCAAACCTTCATACTCTGCAATATTGTTTGTTGCTTGCTCCTTGGGAAAGTGCATCTGGACTATGTACTTGAGGTGCTCTCCGGTGGGTGCGACAAGCAGCACGCCAGCACCGGCGCCTTGCAGCGAGAAGGCACCATCAAAGTACATCAGCCACTCTTTGCTTGCTTCCTTGACTGGGATGCTCGTTTCTGGAATTTCTTCATCTGGTGTTGGCGTCCACTCTGCTATGAATTCTGCCAATGCTCTGCTTTGGATAGTTGAAGTGCTCTCAAACTTGAGGCCAAAGCTTGACAGTTCCAGTGCCCACTCAACAATCCTGCCTGTTGCTTCTGGATTCTGCAGTATCCTCTTCAGCGGAAAACGAGTGACAACTGTTATCTCATGTGCTTGGAAGTAATGGCACAGCTTTCTCGAGGCCATGAGAAGGCCGAAAAGCAATTTCTGCACACCAGAGTACCTTGACCTAGCCCCCTGCAGAAGGGAACTGACAAAGTAAACTGGGCGCTGCACCATTCTCTTCTTTATCTCCTCACGCGCCTGCGTGGATCCATCTTTGTCGGGACCAGAGCTTGTCGGGGAAGCCCCCTGCTTGTCGCTGGATGCACCTGCCGTGGTTGCTGGCTCATCATCTGCCTCCCTCTCCGCTACTAACGCAGCACTAACCACTTGATTGGTTGCCGCCAGATACAGCAGCAACTTCTCTTGTGGCTTAGGTGCGACAAGTATTGGAGTGGAGGACAGGTATCTCTTCAAGTCCTGCAGCGCAGCCTCCGCTTCCGGAGTCCATTTCATTGGACCTGCCTTTTTCAATATTTTGAATAACGGCAGGGCGCGCTCAGCAGACTTAGAGATAAACCTGCTGAGAGCTGCCACGCAACCGGCAAGTCTTTGTACATCCTTGACGCGCTTTGGTGCTTCAATCTGCTCAATGGCCTTGATCTTGTCCGGATTGGCTTCAATTCCCCGCTGAGACACGAAGAACCCGAGAAGCTTGCCGGAAGGGACTCCAAACACACACTTCTCGGGGTTGAGCTTGAGGCTGATCTTGCGCAGATTTGCAAAAGTCTCCTCTAAATCTTGAATCAGAATTGCCCTGTCCTTGCTCTTGACCACTATGTCATCCATGTAGGCTTCCACATTTCTGTGTATTTGTGGCTCAAAAGTGGCATGGACTACCCTTGCAAATGTTGAACCAGCATTCTTTAAGCCGAAAGGCATCTGTATGAAACAGTACATGCCACATGGAGTGATGAATGCAGTCTTCTCCTCATCCTCTTCTGCCATGAAGATCTGATGGTATCCTGAGTATGCGTCAAGAAATGAAAGCAAGTCACATCCGGCCGTGGAGTCAACAATCTGGTCAATGTGAGGCAAGGGAAATGGGTCTTTGGGACAAGCTTTGTTAACATCGGTAAAGTCGATACAAAGCCTCCATTTCCTGTTTGCCTTGCGCACGACTACTGGATTGGCCAACCACGTAGGATGGAGCACTCCTCTGACAAGGCCTGCCGCTTCCAACTTCTTGATCTCTTCTGCGATGAATTCTTGGCACTCCACTGCTTGCTTCCTGACTTTCTGCTTGATGGGCCGCGCATGAGGACAGACGGCAAGGTGGTGCTCAATTACTTTCGTGGGAACACCGGGGATGTCAGATGGTTGCCACACAAACACATTGACGTTCGCCCGCAGGAAAGCACTGACCGCGCTTTCCTATTTAGGGTCGAGAGTGGCACTGATGGTGAAGGTACCACCAGTGTCGTCCTCCTTGGTGGACACCTTCTTGGTCTTTGGCGGAGCTGCCATTGTCTTCTTACACTTGCCGGTGGAGCTCGATGGTGCGTCCTCGACGGTAGCGCAGCACTCCGAAGAGGTGCGCTTGCCGGAGTGGGCATCAGAACTCTTGCTGGACTTGGTCTTCTTCTTCCCCCCGGGAGCTTCAGCAGCAAGTGACTTGCGATCCGTTGCAGCTGCCGCTTCCCGGTAAATCTTGTCGGCACAGATAAGAGCATCCTTCTTGTCGCCAGGGACAGAGATGACACTTATCGGGCCTGGCATCTTCAGCATGTTATACGCATAGTGAGAGGCCGCCATGAACCTGGCGAGCGCTGGACGGCCGAGAATCCCATTGTAAGGCAATGGAAAATCGGCAACGTCAAAAGTGACCCTCTCAGTTCTGAAGTTCAACTCGCTGCCAAATGTCACCGGCAACGTGATCTTCCCTTTCGGCTTGCTCCTTTCCGGGTTGATTCCTTGGAATGTGCCGGTCTCTTCGAGCTCGCTGTCAGGGACCTGGAGTTTCTGGAGCACAGCGAAGGAGATCAGGTTCAAGCCGGCCCCGCCGTCAACTAGCATCTTAGTGACCTTGAGGTTGCGGATAGTTGGTGAAACCAACATCGACAAGCACCCGACCGTAGTTGTGCGATCAGGGTGGTCCTCAATATCAAAGATGATAGGCGTGCTGGACCATTTCAGAAGCTTGCGTGACTCGACGGGTGGTTCTGCCGCATTGACTTCCCGCACCCACTGCTTGAGTTGGCGGTGTGAAGTATGCAGAGAAGCACCGCCGTCAACACACAAGACCTCTGTGGCTTTCTGGAACTCCTGCTCACTGGTCTCGACATCATCCATGTCTTCGTCGTCGTTGTCATCTTCATCCTTGTCGCGGCCGCGGGGAGGTCTGTCTCCTTGCCGTTGCTTGGCCTTGCCGCGGCATCCTCCCCGGCTGGGGCGCTTCATGCCGGATCCTCCAGCACCTCCTTGGGCTTTCTCTTTGTCGCGTCGCTCGTATTCGGCCTTTTGCAGCTCGACAAGCTGCTCGACCTTCTTGCAGCTCTGGAGGTCATGGCCCTTGGTGCGGTGGATCTTGCAGTACTGTTTGTTCGTGTCGTCCTGCTTGTCGGTGACCGCCCTAGCCTGGCAGTTGGCGCATGCGGCAACCTCCTTGCCGGAGCTACCAGCTTTGGCTTTCTTGGCGCCGCCTTCGTTGCCGGACTGCTCAACAACTAGCACATCTTTGCCTTTCCTCTTCCTGTTGTTCCGCCGCCGGTTTTTCTTTGTCGGGGCAGCATCCTTGCTGTCAGATCCTTCTGTTCCTGTATTCTCTCCGGGAAGTTTCCTCCCTTCCTCAGCACGTGCACACTTGTCGGCCAGGGCATATAGCTCACTGACGTCCCTGATCTTGCACATCGCCATCTCCTCCCGCATCCTGCGGTTATGCATGTTCTGATGGAACGCGCTGATAACCGCGGCAGGGTGGACATCTGGGATGGTGCGCTGTACACGGCTGAATCTCTGAATGTACTTGCGCAGGGGCTTTCCTTCCTTCTGGGCGAGCAGATGAAGGTCACTCTCTTGGCCATGAGGTTTGTGGCCGCCTGTAAAGGCGCCGACAAACTGATGGCATAGGTCTGCCCAGGAGGATATGGAGTTGTCCGGCAAGTGCATGAGCCAGGACCTGACGTTGGGCTTGAGCACCAGCGGGAAGTAGTTGGCAAGGATCTTGACGTCCCGCCCCCAGCAGCTTGCACCGCGATGATGTAGATGCTGAGGAACTCCGACGGATGCGACTTGCCGTCGTACTTCTCTGGTACGTCTGGCTTGAAATTCTTTGTGCTGGGCCACTGGACTTGTCGCAGCTCACGGGTAAACGCAGGGCAACCTACCGCGTACGGCAAGTCGCCTGGTTCCCCTGGCGCATGCATGTCGACAGAGGGCCCAGCGCGCTGGTCCGATTGACGCCGCGCTTCTCTTCGGCGCTCGATGCGAGTTCGAGCGTCTTCTTGCCGTCGTTCATGAAGAACTTGGCGTTGATCGCGACGAGCTCGTGGATCCGATGACGCGGTGGAGTCGCTGTCAAGGTGGATCCGGCGAGGCGGCGATCTTGGCCTTCGCGGCGGGGAGTGCGCGGTGGTTGCACCCCCACCGGTCATGTCGCCACCGGCTCATGCCTGGCTGACTCGCCGCGACTGCGATGTACTCGGCTGCCGTGGAGTGTCGCCGTTGGCAAAGCCGATGAGACTCTGAATGGTGGCCCTCCAGTCGTCGATCTTGTCCGCCGTTGGAGGGTAGTCTAGGAGCAGTTGAGCTCGTGCCAAAGCTTCTGCTGGGGTGGCGGGTAGCAGTGGTGAACGGTGTGAGGAGCGGGATAAGCTCGGACTTCTAACTATGTTAGA
Source organism: Aegilops umbellulata (assembly GCA_032464435.1). Lineage (NCBI taxonomy): Eukaryota > Viridiplantae > Streptophyta > Magnoliopsida > Poales > Poaceae > Aegilops > Aegilops umbellulata. The sequence continues at coordinate 7,841,801 of CP136059.1, forward strand.
AGGAGCAGTATCCCGTCTAGGCGACCGTGCCTCGCTCGTGCCAGCATGTTGGCGTGCATGCTGGTCTTGAGCATTTCGAGATCCACCAGCTCGATCTGGGTCCACCAAGCGTATGGTACCGTGAGTACCATGACGCTGCCGGTCCCGCGCCTCCTAAGATGAGCGCGGTGCATGTACAGACGCCGAGGTCTTGGAGTGCGCCCGGTCGTTGTGGGAGCCGGCTACGCCGCCGATGGGCAGCGCAGCCTTGTCCTTGGACCTGGCGGCACTGTGAGCTCCCTCGCTGACGCCCGTTCTTCCGCCGGCATCTACCCCACCAGCCGTTTGCTCCGGCGGTGGTGGGTTTGTCGCAGACGGAGCAGCTGCCTCCGAAGCCTTCTTCTTCGGTGGCATATCGATGAAGATGATGAAGATGATGTCAAGGAAACTGATCCACGAGCACCTATGTGGACTGAGCCCCTTTCGGTTCGGCGGGGGCGGAGGTCGCACTAAGAGCAGATCGAGGCGGAGCGCACGAGAAGTTTACCCAGGTTCGGGCCGCATGGATGCGTAAAACCCTACTCCTGCTTTGTGGTTTGTATTGAGTTCTTGCTCGGGAGCGCTGAGTGCTACAGTACACACCAGCAGCTAACGAGACCGAGCGTGAGTGTTTTTCTGTTCCTCCCCCCTCTATGTTGCGCATGGGCCTCCTTTTATATGCTCAAGGGGTCACCGACAGGTGGCAACGTAGACAGGGGTAAAAATGGAAAGGTGTTACGGTTGGTACAGCTACCTGTACAGTGTATCATACCTAACCCTGACGGCAGGGGACAAGGGCATTAAATGCCCATCTGCGTCGCCCAAACAGTGCAAAAAGGGACCGTCAGGGACGCCACCGTTCGCCACGATGGCAATCTTGTCAGCGCCGCATGCCACCGCGTACCGCTGGCTGCACAGCCTCCCCCCACGTACGCCTGGAAGGGTTCCAGAGCGACACGTTGGTGGATGTGCTGGAGCGTGGGTACGGAGTGGTAGCTTGCCGCGGCAAACGCCCTGCCGCGGTCGTTGTCTTGTCGCGTCCGGGATCTTGTCGCTCACCGGGCCTTGCCGGGACGCGTGGCGCGTCGTGGCAAGTTCCTTGAGATGGTTGGCCTTCCCGGCAAGCTCCTCTTGCCGGGGTCTTGTGCCTTGAGTGGCCTTTCCGGCAAGCTCCTCTTGCCGGGGCCTTGTCTCCTTGGCTTGAATACTTTGTTCTTAAATGGCTGCAAAGGAACCACAGAGGACCTTGGCAGTCACCCGGCAAGCCTTGCCGCGGGGTGTTGCGACTGCCCGTGCACAAGTTCGGGATACTAGGGTACCCCTACTCTAGTACACCGACAATAAGCATATCACTGCGGGGGACGATGACGAGTCTGTGTCTTCCTCGAGCGAGGATCGGAAGGTGATAAGCGCTGAGGCGGTGGACGAGGCTCGTGATAACCACGACCATAGTTAACCTCGTCTGTCATGGTCTATGTCTCCTGTGTCGGTGGTGGTGGTGGTGGTGGAGTGTGAACACTGTTTGCGAGAAGCCATAAATGTTTGTGGCTTGGTCATCATCCTCGCGGTCGCCCTCAAAGTAATCAGCACCACCACTAAGGATCGGTGAATGCTCTGAATGCATGAACGGTTGCGACTGGTTGCCGCCTGCGGTAAAGTAAAACATGTAAAATTGATACAAATGCATGAACGAGGCACCACCAGTAAGCATCAGTGACTGCTGAGAATGCAAGAACGATTACTACACTGTTGAAAATAATGTAGTGAGTAGTGTTACCTAGTTCCATCTGATGCCAGTAAGCGCTCCTTAGCTGTGAAGGAGGTGGCTGATGCCAGGAGGAGCTCCCTGGCTGTGAAGGAGGTGGCTCATGCCAGGAAGAGCTCCCTGGCTGTGAAGGAGGTGGCTCATGCCAGGAAGAGCTCCCCGATGAGGTTCTGCATGGTGCACAGAGGGTCGTGGTTCTGAACGGTGCACAGAGGGTCGTGGTTCTGAATGCTGTACAGAGGGATGTGGCGGACGATGTGCTGGAGGAGGAAGTGCAACATCCGAAGACCGTCTACACGTAACAGCTGCGTAAATCCCGCGTAGCTTGTCATCAAGACGCCTCAACCATGAGACGCCCTCTCGCGGTGGGATAGTTTCTCCCCGCTGAAAGCGCCACATTTAAGTGGAAACCTCCTCTCGCGCCTGTACTGTCAAGTCACCCTGTACACGAAGAGTTAACCAATTATATCCTTGTTGTATGATAGACACCACGAATAGACAACCAAGCGAATATGTCCAGATTAACAAAAGACTTAGCATATGAGAATCAAGGCATTTACCGCGTGGTGTCTGGTTCCCACAACAGAGGCAGTTGGGTACATATCGCTGGTGAGAGGTGCTTCGATCTGATCAAGAGCAGCTGCTGGAATCAAGTAGATACTCGTTGTATGCCGGTAACGCTGCAGATACAACCCGAACATTCCCCAGTTAAAGGTCCAAACCTCACCCCAGATATTTGTCGCAGCGGTAGTCCATTCGTCAACGTGAGGGGTAATGCTCTTAAGCCAACAAGCCATGGACTTGTTTCCTCCTAGGCGACTGTCCCTGAGATTGACATGCGCGATACATGATTAGGTATATTATGGATGCAGAGATGACAACTAAAATAGTATTAGTACTTACTTGTGCACGTGTTCTGGCAAGTGTGGAATATCTGGGATCTCAGGCTCTTGATATAGACCGAACTGTCTCATCGCCCTATGAAGAGACATCTCCTCAACCGTCACGTCAAACACCAACTTGGCCTTGGTCATCCAAAAGTGCCGATCTCTAGTGCACAATCCAGAAAATCCCAACTGGGTACCTCGATGATATAGCCTGAGGAGAGTATGGCTCCCAGATAACTTGATCCTCGTGCAAACTATCAAACTGCAACGTGAAGGCCGGGTAGCATCCCCTAACCTGACTATGCGCAAACTGTCTCTGTGCATGACAACAAATAAGCATTAGTAATACTATTGAATGGCAAGAAATAATTGAATTAATTGTTACTTAATATAAATGTACCTCTCGCCGTGCCCAAATAGATCCCATAGTAGGTAAGTCGCCGATAGCAGGCACATTAGCCCCAGCTAAGTCCTCCAAACCAAAAGGTTTCTCAACATAGACATAGGGTCGTCCAATAGGGAATCTCTCGTATGACCAGAGCTGCAACAATAATGGACATCCAACAAGACTAGATTTTCTAGTCTTCAACAAGCAAGCTTTGCACAGGCCTCTGTACGTAGCCGCTAACATAGCAGAACCAAAACTCCTCTATGGAATATCCGCAGGGCAACGTGCGTCAGCTATCTCTCATGCAATACCGATGAGTCGTGCATCGACAGTGGTCACGTGGTTCTCCGTAAACATCATCTTGCCGAACGGCCAAAGAATATATGCCTCTAGGGACCGGTCAATCTGTGCCTCCGACAACTGAACATCGGGATATCCTAACGAGACAATCTACATAGAAACGTAATAATTGTATGAACATCGGACAACTAAAAAACAACATTTGTTTAAGTGGCCGTGATGGTTACCTGAAACTGGCTCAACCATCTAAAAAGAGGTCCATGAGGATCGTTGTCTATGGCCCTAGCAGTCAAGATGGCAGCCAAAAAACGGGTCTGCATCGCTGCTTGCCACCCAGATTCTGCCTCTAAGGCACCTATGGCAGCACCGGCCAGAGGTAATCCCAACAAGTAAGACACATCCTGTAAAGTAGGCGCCATCTCTCCCCAGGGAAAGTGAAACGTATGTGTCTCTAGTCCGTCTATCTACTAAGCAGGTAAGGAGTGACTTGTCGTAAGAGAAACGTTTCACTTGCCTCTTGTGTACCTGCAATGGTTCACCTGCCTCATCTAAGTCCGGACCATCAATCCACTCATCCAATGTACCCTCAACTAGCTGTGCCAAGGGTAGAAGTCCAGCCCAACTTAACCTACAAAATTAAGAGAATGTTAGCGGCGTTGAAAAGTATGTCAAACATAGTAAGTCATTATATGGACTCCATCATATGCACACATACCTATCAACCCATGAATCGTGTATCATCCAGTTAGTCTTTGGGGTACGAGTGACCAACACGTCTAAGTTGTTGCCCACTTCCATAAGGGCGCCCCGGTGCTTTCTATCGATGTTACCATTAAGCAACGGATACGAAGACATATCTGCAATTCAAACAACAAATCAACGGTGCAAATAAAACATAGTACGACATATTACAAATTAAAACATAGTCCTGACATATTATAAATTAAAACATAGTCCTGACATATTACAAATTGAAACATAGTCCTGACATATTACAAATTAAAACATAGTCCTGACATATTACAAATTAAAACATAGTCCTGACACATTACAAATTAAAACATAGTCCTGACATATTACAAATTAAAACATAGTCCTCACATATTACATATTAAAACCCACTACGACACATTATATAGCTTGTGAGTTATTTCTTCCTCGTCTGCCCCTTCGACCTCGACTGCCACGACCACGTCCGCCTCTTGCTCCTGTTGTCGCAGCCGTCGATGTAGAAGCACTCGTCGATGCGGAAGCACCATCTTTGTTCAGCTCGGGACAATATTTCATCCTATGCCCATAAGCCGCGCATAACAAACATTGTCTGGTTGCTCCATCAGCTTCAGACTGGTCCATATCGTTTCGGATGCGACGGGCCTTTCGTCTGCCCCTACTTGTTCGCCGAAGGTCTGGATGCGGGATGTATACTCTCTCGCTGTCGTTTACCTTGTTGAAATTGCCGACGACTCTAAACCCTGTCATCTCGCCTGTCCAGGTGTTGAGCACTGCCTCTTTTAAATAGTATGGGGACACGAAGGAGATAGCATCCAACTCAATCTGGCCACAGGCAGCCAACACATGAGAGCAAGGTAGGTGCAACAACTTCGGTTTGTTGCATGTACACTCACACGTTGGATAAAATTCCATTCCAATTTTTGCCTCGTGTGTCTTCACCTCATTTCCAGAACCAAAACCATCGGTAGGAAGCTGAACCTCATACCTCCTTTCTTGATTCCCTATGAGTCTGATAGTGTGCTTCTTTGCTTTCTCTATCTTCTTTGCCATGTATTCCATGACATGGCTACAATAAGGTGTGTTCTGATTATCTTCAATATGCTTCTTTGCTAACTCGTGCCTTTCTCTAAAATATCTCAAAGTGCCATGGAATACAGCCTCCACAATAGTTGTGAGTGGCAATGCTCTATTCCCTCTCAGCACAAAGTTATACACCTCTGCAAGATTGGTTGTCATGTGGCCATACCTAGCTCCATGTGTGTCATGCAGCAAAGACCAATTCACTGGAGGCTCTTTCTCTATCCACTCAGAAAAATTCTTTATTGCCCTTCCCTTCTTTCTCTTAGCATTAGGAGGATCAATTGCTGGCAAGTCACAAAGACCTACTGGCTCCTCTAGCTCCGCGATGAGTGCTGCTAATTTAACATGATCTTCTTCCATTTTCTTCCTCGCACGGACCTGCTTCTTAGTAAACTCATCTAGTTTTGACCAAATAAATTCGTATTTGCGCTGCTGGCTCTGCTTGCATAATTTTTTGAACAAGTTCATCAACCGCTTGTTCTTGAACTGTGAGAAAAAATTAGCCCCAAGATGGCACATGCACCACCGGCTCTGCAAGTCCCTCCAAGGTGTTGGTTCGTCATCTGTTGGATTACGAAGTGTCTTGACGGCTTTCAATATACCAGCATGTCTGTCATGAATGACACACATGTTTGGTCGGTCCTTCACGATGGCAATTTTCACTTGGCGGAAGAACCATACCCAGCTGAGAAAGTTCTCACCCTCCACAAATGCCATGGCAAGTGGGATGATTTGATTGTTCCCGTCCACACCAATAGCAGTCAGGATTTGCCCTCTATACTGACCGGTCAGGAATGTACCATCCACAAACATAACAGGAGGACAATGCTGGAAAGCTTCGATGCACATAGCAAAAGAGAAGAACACTTGTTTCAACACCTTGAAATCAGGTATACTCAGCAACCTCATGTGTTGTACGTTCACATAAGTACCGGGATTCCTCTCCTTCAGTATGCCCAGGAGACGGACAACATTATCATATGAGTCGAACAACGTCCCAAAACTTTCCTCCATAGCCTTCTGCTTAGCCCTCCAAGCCTTCCCATAAGGAATGACATAATTCCATCTGACCTTCACTGCTGTCTGGATGTGTTTTGCTTCCATATCTTTCTTCTCTACTATCTCAGTATACATGAGTTGCGCAATGAGACTTGAAGTCAGGTTCGGATGCTTCACCAGCAGGTTCTTCCTCACACAATTATGTGGGATGACAATGGTGTCAACCTAGTGGATGTCATACTTCGGCACATGCCCGTGCACCTTCCCTGGATAACCTATTTCAACACATTTCACGGTATAGTTTGTTGGACTTGATACGTGTGTCTTGAAAACCCTCTGCGTAGACATTGCCCACTTTATCACCGCATACTTCAATTTTTTCTTTGTATCAAACATAGCCCCTATTTGTACTTGGTTCAGAATATACTGCCATGGAGTCTCATGGCCATCGTTCATCGTAAGGCCGGTGGATATGTCCTACTCCCATGCAGAAGGAATCGGTACCTCAACTTCATCCTCAGAATTTTCAGAATCCAGTTCCTCCACCAATCCATCCTCGTCCTCTTCCTCCATCACCCTCTGCATTTCATCCCCTTCCTCATCCCCATCAGCAAAACCAGAACCAGCTAATATTATCGGCTGGCTACTCTGCCCAATATCAGGACCACAAACATTGTGTGGCACGTAGTCTAACTCTTTCTCGGGTTGGCTAACATCCACATCTTGTGGCTGTGACCCGGATAAAACAATCTCGTTAGCCACTTCACTGCCTTGGCCGGGTTCATACCCCTTGTGGAGTTGTACGGTATTCTCCTCCTTCGGGACAGGTTGCACAAGTGCATATGGGTGGATTCTTCGGTCTCGGCAACGTCTTAATAGGGACAACCAATGTTGGCTCCTATCTACCGGCATCAACTCTCACTTGACATTTTTACAAGATTTGGTCCACAATGCATGAATACTGTCGGAACATACTTCAGGATCCAGCCTGAAACTAGTTGTCAACCAGTACTTCAATTGTCTAATGTCCAGTCCGTCCGGGTCTGATAGTGTCATGACGCCATTTTTAAACTCGCTAAGATCAACCCCCAATTCATTATATCAAACATTACCAGCGTCGTAGTAAACATTCAGATTTACTGATTCAGACATTTTCACCTGTCAGACATTGCCATCTTCTCATTAATCACAACGAACTATGCGCTAAAATGCCTCCAAAAATATATTAACACTAAAATTCACAATATGACTTATATACACTAACTAAACTATATTAATCACAACGAACACTAATATTATCCGCTAGACGAACTATGCGCTAAAATGCCTTGAAAATATATTAACACTAAAATTCACAATATACACTAATATTATCCGCTACACGAACTATGCGCTAAAATGCCTCCAAAAATATATTAACACTGAAATTCACAACGAACACTAATATTATCGGCTACACGAACTATGCGCTAAAATGCCTCCAAAAATATATTAACACTAAAATTCACAATATGACTTATATACACTAACTAAACTATACAATTTAGATAAAATTTGTGACGACGTGATTATACCTTTGAAGTGTGTGTCCGCTTCTTGCTTATCTCTTTGACTCAGCGTCACCGGCCACCTCGCGAAGTGCTTGCACCATCGGAGAATGACAACGCCGCCCCCGACGACCGGAGGTTCAACTCCGGTCAGCCCCCAACCTGCTCCTCCTCCTCACCACCTCCTCCTCTGCAGCTGCTGCTACTAGTCACCACCACCTACTACCCGTCCTCCTCTCCACCATGGCTCCTCATTCCCACCATGGCTGCTCCTCCCCAAACACATCGAAAACTATCCCATAGCAAAAAAATAACACCGTAGGCCGGTGGGGATTGCTATGATCTACCGATTCTGTGGGTTGGATATGCAAATGGGTGGCAAATGGAGGAGATCAGCGCTGGGGGCGAGGTACCAGGGCCGGTCCTGAGATTTCTGGGGCCCGGGGCGAGACTAGAATCAGGGGCCCTCAATATAAACATGACAATAATATTCAATATACGTATATGTGAAATATTATTAATAAGCAGTATAGTAAAGTGCATCCAAAATCAAATATTTTATCATTTACCTTAAATTTTTTGAAGTGCCTCCAAAATCAAATATTATTAATAAGCAGTATAGTAAAGTGCATCCAAAATCAAATATTATTAATAAACATAGCTAGATGCAATTACGTTTACTATGTATCAATATAAATCTCATTCAATAATTTTTGAAGTTACCAAACTATTTAAGCTCCCTTGGAAATTTACAAACCTCACATCGTTTCTACTAACTATATGGCTACTTAAAAGATGTTCATGCTTCTTATAGTATGACAATAACTATACATAAGCCAGCATACCTCGGCCATCATTCAGACATCCAGTCCCTCCTTATACATGTCCTTCATAAAAGAAATTTTTCTTCAAGCATTCGAACCATCTTCTGAGCTCTACAGATAGCACAGATAATGAGTTGAATGTCATAAACTATATGAGAAAACTGATGAGCAGAATATTCAGTATATTACTAGATACCATCTCCAGATCCAAAAGGCATTGTTTTCTATCAACTTTGATCCTGAAGATATATGTTGAAACTTTCTAGAAGGAAGGAACCATCTGAATGTTTTGAGAAAATTGATTTTGCAGAATCACTACGAAACCATAAAATTGATGAGCAAGTTAATTGAATAGACAAGTGTCATACAAAATTCGACATAACTAAGGGGTTAATCCTGCTTCAGTAACATCACGAGCCTAATTTTCGAATGCCAAACTTAAATCCTGCTCATGGTGACTATTTCTTTCCATCAAGATTCAATCAAAAAATAGGGAAGAGATCTTTACCAGGGCCTGAAGAACAGCACACCTGTGTGCTTCTCCTCCCTCGCCGCCGTCATAGCATCAGAGGCGGTGGCCTTGCCGCGGTTGGGTCCTGAAGTTTGGCGTCGGCGGCGGGCGATGGCCATCCACGCGCGACTGAGAGAAAAGGAGACGAGGGTATTGTGCGCTTCCTAGGCCTCGGTAGCATTGGTCATCCGCCCATGCATTGGGCCAGGCCCAGTATCTCAGCGAAAGGGATGGATGGATCGCAAAGATGAAAACATGACAACGTACGACGTGATCTGACCTGCTGCTGCATTCATGCATACCTGGTCAGAGGGGGCCCCTGGGTTTGGGGGGCCCGGGGCGGCCGCCCCCCTGCCCCCCCCCTTAGGGCCGGCCTTGCGAGGTACAGAGAAGAACTAAGAGAGAGAAAGGGAAACGAAGAACAGAGGCAGCGAGAGGAAAGGGAAACGGTGTTTATCCGCACCTTTTCGGCCGATATGTGGCCGAAAACGGCTTCGGTCGAAGCCTGGTCGAAAAGGCCTACTTCGGTCGCCGGTTGGCCGAAAACGGCCCGCTTCGGCCGTCTAGTAGCCGAAGCTACTATTTTCGGTCGGGCCCCCGCCAACACCGACTTTTCAGCCCAGGTACGCACGTCTTCGGCCCAAACGCGTCCGAAAAGCCTACTTCGGCCATGGCCTGGCCGAAAACTTCCTTTTCGGCCCACTCCTGGACGACAGGGTCACAGTTTTGTGTTTTTTCATTCTACGCTATAGTTTCCGAAATTGCTACAAAAAACATGATAGTTTTGAAAAAAAATCTAGATCATGCGTGATCTATTTTGGTTAGGCTTGATCCTGCATGATTAACAACGTTGCCAGATTATTTTATTAGGAAAGTCCTAGTTATATGGTTGAGAGAGAGAGTCCTAGTTTTCCTTCTCTTTGTTTTGCACGTGAGTGTTTTGCACGTTAGGATAGAGTCCAGGTTGGTTTGTGAGCTCAGGGTCGCCTATAAATATGGCTGGCTTCGGCCATGTAACAGAGATTGGTTTTTTGATCGTGAGTCAATAAAGTTACAAAAAAACGTCCCATGTTGAGGGACACCAAATATCGTCTTCGTTGCTGATCCGTGAGGATTTTGTTGCTGATGTGCATGCAGTCGATTCAATCTACTTGACGCAAGTTTTCGATCTTAGGTCTTGCATCTTTGCTCGACCGGAATTTCTTTTTGCTGCTAGTATCGAGAAAGATCGGCCCGACGAACGACTAGCCATGTAGTCGAGTCTACATCACGGACTCTTTCGATTGCTCTCTTCAAAAGCCGGATACTCAGGACTTCGGGTGGCCATATGACTACCTTCTGGCCTTGCCGGATCTGGAGAAACCCTCATGAGGCGGTATGGCAGGGGGATGCGTTTCGCTCTCCATCATCTTCCCCAAGAAGATCCCCCGAAGACGAACTCTGCTGAGAAGGGCTAAGATCCGAACTGCAAGATAAATGCTTCGGTTATTTTCCTTAGGAGTAAGGAAGGGTTTTTTCATTATTAAGTACCCTTTTACTTACAGCTCGGTGGAGGGCTCATCCCCTTGAGGGCATAGTGCGGCCGGGGTATCCCCCGGTACAGGACCCTCTAGCGAAGTTTTTTTCCCCCGTTTGGAGACCGTTTTCTCCGGGTCCTCAGAGGCGGTCCTCTTTCTTCCCTGGGGAGAGGAAGTTTTAGTTCCTTCTCCCCGGCTGACCTCCTTCGCGGAGGCACTAGACTCCTTGTTCCTCCCTTTATCTTCTCCTAAAGGCGCTTGATAAGGCGCGATCTCCAGCATCCTGGTTAACACGGGGTCTGGTGAGGTCTCAGGGAGGGGGGCGGACACCTGATCAACTTTGCCTTCATTATCCAATCCTAGTCAAAGAGCGGCTTTTTTAGGGCAACGTTGTGATAAATAAACAGACAATGTGTTCGGATGCGGGGCTACTTACTTGGGTATCCAGGCGATTGCAGCTTAGACCTGCATCCTCAGTGATGTCCGGACACATTATTTGTGGTTCGAAGAACAATTCGTACATCTCCTCGGGCGTCATGCCGAGGAAGTGTTGAATAGCTCGCGGTCCCTCCGGGTTGAACTCCCACATGCGGAGGGGACGACGTTTGCAGGGAAGGACTCGGTGAATTAACATGACTTGCATCACCGTGACCAGACTGACATCTCTCTCAAGGAGATCTCGGATGCGGCTCTGCAATGTGGGCACATCCTTTACTGGCCCCCAGTCTAGCCCCTTGCTGACCCATGACGTTAGTCGTGGCGGGGAACCCGAGCGAAAGATCGGTGGGGACACCCACTTGGTACCCCTCGGAGCTGTGATATAAAACCACTCTTGTTGCCATAAACTGGACACCTCCTGGAAAGAGCCCTCGGGCCATGGGGCGTCGGCGGTTTTGCTTATTACAGCGCCTCCGCACTATGCGTGCCACCCCTCGATCATCTTCGGCTCCACTTTGAAGGTCTTGAGCCACAGTCCGAAGTGCGAGGTAATACGGAGGAAAGCTTCGCACACGACGATGAACGATGAGATGTGGAGGATAGACTCCAGAGCTAAGTCGTGGAAATCCAGCCCATAATAGAACATAAGCCCCCTCACGAAGGGATCTGGCGCGAAGCCTAGCCCTCGGAGGAAGTGAGATACAAACACGACGCTCTCATCGGGCTTGGGGATGGGAATAACCTGCCCTTGAGAAGGCAGCCTATGCGGGATTTCGCCGGTCAGGTACCTGGCCTCCCTTAGCGTTATTACGTCTTCCTCTATGACGGAGGAAGGCATCCACCGACCTTGAAGGTTGGATCCTGACATAATCGGAGGTCCGAAGCGCCTGAACCTGAGCTTTGGGTGTTGGAACTCAAGGCGGGAGGCGGATTCGATTAAGATTGAGAGGAAAAAGAATAGGCCTTGGTCTTTTATAAAGAGGTTGAATACGAAGAGCCCTCCTCGTGACCGTTTGGGACTTACCTTCAATCGAGGGGTCATACCAACAAGCACGATTGGGTTACCCACGTCCGTGTTGATGAGAATCCCGTAACAAAGGGGACACGATCTCTGCTTCAACAAGATGTGCCGAGGAAACTGCCTCGCGGGACGCGATGAGATCGGTTATAAAATAAAGACCTGGCTGTGGTGTGATGTCACACCGCGGGGTTCGTCAGCAGATTAGATTTGTGGAAATATTATTCTCTCTACGGTTGTATGTGGAACTTGTTTTGCAGAGCCAGACACGTTCCTCGTGTTCAAAACCTTTTATGAAGTATTCGGAGGAGGAACCCACCTTGCAATGCCAAAGACAAATCTGCGCGCCGGACTCATCGTCATTGAAGCCTGGTTCAGAGGCTACTGAGGGAGTCCTGGATTAGGGGGTATCCGGGCAGCCGGACTATATCCTTTGGCCGGACTGTTGGACTATGAAGATACCAGATTGAAGACTTCGTCCCGTGTCCGGATGGGACTCTCCTTGGCGTGGAAGGCAAGCTTGGCAATACGGTTATGTAGATCTCCTTCCTTGTAACCGACTCTGTGTAACCCTAGCCCTCTCCGGTGTCTATATAAACTGGAGGGTTTAGTCCGTAGGACACAACATATACAACAATCATACCATAGGCTAGCTTCTAGGGTTTATCCTCTTCGATCTCGTGGTAGATCAACTCTTGTAATACCCATATCATCAATATCAATCAAGCAGGAGTAGGGTTTTACCTCCATCGAGAGGTCCTGAACCTGGGTAAAAACATCGTGTCCCCTTTCTCCTGTTACCATCCGCCTAGACGCATAGTTCGGGACCCCCTACCCAAGATCCGCCTGGTTTTGACACCGGCAGAAAGCAACTTGGGGAAGGCTAGAGATCAAGATTCATATGGTAGGAATGCAATATCTTGGTCTCAACAAAAGTGTAGGTGGTTCTTTCTCAGAAAATGTAGGTTGGAAGTGTAGGTTCGTTCTGATGGCTCTCTCCACGAATGAAGAGGAGGTGGAGGGGTATTTATAGCCTCCACACAAAATCTAACCGTTACACACAACTTGCCAAACTCGGTGGGACCGAATTGGTAAACTCGGTAGGACCGATTCAGCAAATCTAGTGACCGTTAGGATTTTCGGTGGGACCGACATGCAACTCGATAGGACCAATATGGTTAGGGTTAGGTCATAACGTAATCTCGGTGAGACCGATTACACAAACTCGGTGAGACCAATTTTGATAATAAGCTAACCAGAGAGTTGGTCAGGCAAACTTGGTGGGACCGATTCGCTCATTTCGGTGAGACCAAAATGTTACAAAAGGGAAACAGAGAGTTTACATTGCAATCTCGGTAGGACCGGTCGCTCATCTCGGTGGGACCGAAATGTTACGAAGGGAAACAGATAGATTACAACCCCATCTCGGTGAGATCGAGATCCCTATCGGTGAGACCGATTTGCCTAGGGTTTCTGGCAGTGGCTATGACATCTGAACTCAGTGGCGCCGGATGGAAAGAATCGGTAGGGCCGAGTTTGACTTTTGGTTTAGGTCATATGTGGATGTGAGAAAGTAGTTGAGCGCTTTGGAGCATATCACTAAGCACTTTGAGCAAGAGCCTCATTAAGCAACACCTCATCCCTCCTTGATAGTATTAGCTTTTCCTATAGACTCAATGTGATCTTGGATCACTAAAATAAAAAATGTAGAGTCTTGAGCTTTGAGCTTGAACCAATCCATTTGTCCTTAGCATTTTGAGGGGTCCACTTTTCTCATCCATGCCATGCCAATCGTTAAGTTTTCTTGAAATATTAATCTTGAAATAGCAATAGCTCAATGAGCTATATTTGTTAGGAATTACCAAAACCACCTAGGGATAGTTACACTTTCAGCCGGCCGTCCCAAAATTCAACCCATGGTCGGCTTGCCCGATCACCTTCGATCGAAACGACCACCCAACCAGCATCCGTCATGGAGGTTCAGCAGCTCTGGTCCTCGATCCAATCATCGATGGATTCCACCTCACACGGGTCCTCTTGGACGGCGGCAGCAGTCTCAACCTACTTTACCAAGACACTATCCGCAAAATGGGCATTGATTCATCAAGAATCAAGCCCACTAAAACTACCTTTAAAGGAGTAATACCTAGTGTAGAGGTCCGTTGCACGGGCTCAATCACATTCGAGGTTGTTTTTGGTTCGCCGGACAACTTCCGAAGCGAAGACTTGATCTTCGACATCGTCCCTTTCCGCAGTGGCTACCACGCACTGCTCGGACGAACTGCGCTCGCTCACTTCAACGCGGTCTCGCACTATGCTTACCTAAATCTCAAGATGCCCAGTCCACGTGGCGTCATTACAATCAACGAAAACATGGAATGCTCCCTCAGTACTGAGGAGCATACCGCGGCCATCACAGCCGAAGTACAAAGCGGCTCTCTCAAGCCGCACACCGCATTGGCTATTAAGCCGTCAGGCTCCATTACACAAGGCCGGGCAATTCTGCATGCTAATAGCATGACAATTCCAAAGCTGGATTAGCAGTTTCGCCTTCATTGATCGCCATGTACATCCGCGAAATCCATACCGCACGTGCATAATTATGCACTCAAAATACCTTGAGCATCAACAGAGGCACAACACGGGCAGGCCTATAGTACGGTTCGACCCTATATGGCCTTCCCCTTCCTTTAATTATTTTTTCTGTTTTACCACAGGTGAATCAAAACCTACTCATCCTACGGACTCACAAGGACTCTCTCTGAGCCCGGTTTCGTACAAATAGTCGAAGACCATTCCTCTCAAGGAACCTTTCTTACTCAGGCGAAAGTGACGCAGACATGCGGCAGGAAGGTGCAAAGGATTTTCTAGACCACAACTTCACTCAAGAACCTGTATCGAGATTTTCCCTCTAGCCTTAGACCCCCGGCATCTAAATGTCCTTGGTGATTATGGTACCCTTTGTAAGATTACGTTTCGACATATCAATCAGATTCCAGTGAACCAAATTCTTATTCGGTATCGAATTTACTTATAGACTTTATTCTGTCTCTTCAGTTGCCTCACGCACACACCTCGGCACAAATTGCCAGGGGCTCTATATGGCAACACATATGTTGCCAAACAAAAGTCCGAACAGCTTTATAGCACAATTCGGCGTCCCGAGCTCGGCACTATATGCATCGGCTCCGAATCATGTCTTTGGTCAATAGTTGGGTTGCCCGGCACCTATGTTTGCTACCTTACGTTCCGTCTGATCGGCTAGGGTAGTAAAGGGAGAACTACTGCAATTGTGATTCTGGTCCGTTCGGTTAAGCACCTCTTTAGAGAAAGCCGAAAACTGACTGTCATGATGCGGCAAGAGCAGGTCAGCCAGTCGGCGACTTATTAAAATCTTTGGCAATTTTGTCCGTATTACATGAAGGACTGTTTGCCGGTCACATATGTAGCGCATCCGCATTGGGATAGCCGCATACATACTAGGGGCTATCTCATAGACCCATCATCAAACTCCTATGGCTAAGTGAGAGCGATAAAGCCCCATAGTCTGATTGCCTGGTTCACCGCACTGACACCTCCTTTACAGACCGAGACGTTGGATCAAGTGTGAACATGTGCTATTCTGAACACCGTCGTAGTATCTGCGTGGGGCTAAAGCCGACGACTGGAAAACTCTCAGGAATACAAAAACGGCCGCACACGAGGATAAAACTTTAATATAAAGATGCAAATATATCACAAAGCTTTAATGCATAATAAAAACATCCAGGCGGTTCAGGTACATTCATTCGAACACAATGTCCTTTGAGCATTGCCCATCTTTCAAGCGGGCGCCCTCTAGGACGTCGTCTAAGTAGCGCTCCGGTGTACGGTTGTCCTTGCCTCGAGGAGGGCCCTCAACTGCACCATCGGCGGCCTTCATCTTCGCCCAATACATCTTGACACGGACGAAGGCCATTCGCGCACCTTCTATGCACACTGACCGCTTGACGACGCCAATTCGCGGCACTGCATCGACAAGTCGTTGTACCAAGCCAAAATAGCTTCCCGAAAGGGGTTCGGTTGGCCACAACCGAACTATAACATCCTTCATGGTCGCTCCGGATATCTTATGCAGCTCGGCCCATTGCACCATTTGGTCGTTCAGCAGTGTCGGGCGCTCCTGCATCGCGAACTGTGCCCAGAATAGCTTCTCCGTCGCGTATCCCTCCCAAGTCTGGAAGAATTGCGCGGTGTCGGCGGCAATCTTCGGAAGATCCGCGAAGGCGTCTGGAGAACTCCACTATCGATTAAGCAAGGCATATCTCTGATCGCCAAACTTAGTCTGTAAAAGAAAGGGCTTACCAGTCGCTATCTGTCCGGCCTGCCGGATCTCCTCACGAGCCGCTTTTGATTTGGATCGCGTGTTTCTTGCCTCTCGAAGGGCCTTGTCGAGTTCGGTTGCCTTGGATTTGTTCTCCTTCTCGAGGGACTCGCACTTGTGGGCGGAGTCCTTGATCTCTTGCTGTACGACGGTGTGGGGACCCCGACTCATAAGTCGTGATCACCGAATGCACGTGTACAGTGATCCGAGAGATCAATGCTCACTGAACACACAGAAGCTGAATAACAAGAGTCTTACATCCATACATACCGTCTTACACAAATTATGACCATTATGGTCAAGTCTTACATAGATAAAGCCTTAGGGGCTGAACATCAAATGAAACACAAGCAGCGGAAATCTTCGTTGATAAGTAGAACCCATGCCATCTGCCTTAACCCTACAGGCATTCTGACTGGGAAGCGTCCTAGTTCGCAAGTTCGTCTCCAAAGGATTCTTCCTCGAACTCCTATTCTTCCATGCCTGGTCAATTAAACATGAGTACTTTGAATGTACTCGCAAGCAACCCATGTTTTGGTTCAAGGTACAACAATGCATGATATAGGTAAATTTTTGCGGAAAGCTAGTTTTGAGTGCAATGACATGTTCAACAACTTGTAAGACATGCATCAGGAGAATTCAAGTAACCAAGAGGACAGGTTACAGATATCAACATAAATAGAGTGGGCACCAACCCAACTCAATCATGTCAAGTCCTTTGACTTGACCCAAGTAGTTCTTCCCACTTATCCAAACACACACACTGGTTTGTAAACATGTGGATGTAGCCCAAGAGCGGTTACCCAACTGTCCTTGACCGTGGACATGGCTATTCGAATAGTTTTACACTCTGCAGAGGTTGCACACTTTACCCACAAGATCCGGGGAACTTCCGTGTCATCCACGACCCGCGATACCTCAAGTACCCGAGGTAAGCACCCGATCACTATCTTTCCCTAGATGACACTAACAAGGAGTCCACTCGTTGTTCCGTATCCTCACGATGTACATCATACGAGACTCGCTCAAGATCGTAACATCCGAGAGGGGACACAACGGTGTATCCGGTGCCCTGTGAAAACAGCCATGGTCACCCTACCTGGCACGACCCCGTCCCGAGAGAGAGCACCAACTCTCCCCCGTCACTAGTCATGCGGGCTCCAAGCTAGTATCGACCTAGGTAATCAATAATGCCCTTTCCCATATAAGGGTAGAGTGGTTGCGCATGTAAGGTTGGAATAACGGTCGCAACTTAAACCAATCCGTTTTTGGAAAACAACACACACTTGTCTCGGTACACCACTTCGTCATCAAGTGGTTACCCAACTCATCATCTCCCTCGGGCATAAGTGGCACCCGATGGGGTTTTCAAAAAGTCCTTTTGAAAATACTTTGACTCCATCACTATGCATGTTCCCGTCCCTTTTTGCGTAGCAACTACTTTGGCATCCTATCTACTCCCACTGGCATAACCCTCATAAGGAGGTAGGGTCATGCAAAATGCAAGTATCAATGAGGAAGTAACGGAGGCAACCCACCAAAGTGGTTACCACCCCATCATGATCTCGGAGCAACACTAGTAATAAAGTGCTATATGACATGCATAAAAAGAGTTTCATAGACATGGTCAAAGGGCCGCTTGCCTTAGTCTTCAAGGTCTTCAAGTACTTCTCCTTCTTCTTATCCAACTACCTCGTTAAATACGGGATCTACTCGTCGCAAGAAAATGACGAGAAAATAAGGCAATAGTAAAACAGCAAAACCAAAGTGCTCAGAAAAATGTCAACTTGTTTTTGATAAATACTAGGGGAAAATCTAAGAAGGTGAAAATTACTAGTTATGGATTTGGAGTTGTGGAACAGGATAAATGGATTTTCAAAGGCATATTTAAATGCTTAAAATCACATTTAAATATTTATAGTAAAGAAAAGTTGGTTGGATTTGAATGGAAGTTGCACCATTAAATAGGTTGCAATATTCTAGGAATTTAGAAATTGGAATTAATTTATTTGGACTATTATTTTGTCCTGTGGAATATTTGGAAAAAGAGACAGAAAAGAAAAAGAAAAAGGGCACTGTGCCTGCTGGGCAAGAACAGCCGCAGCGCAGCAGGCCCAACAGAGAGGCGGCCCAGCGCACCCGTGCATGCGCGCGCGCCAGGTTTAAACCTGACGAGCGTGGCCCAGGCGTCAGGGCGAAGGGCTGCAGACGGGGCCCACGGCCGTCGTCGTCAACCCTAGGCCAGAGGGGTCGGCGAGCTCAGCGGCGACGGCGCAGGGCACGGCGAGGTCAGGTGAGGGCACGGCTGGACTCAGCGTCGTGTCGCCGTTCGGGTGGAGGTGGCGGGCGTCACCGGAGCTGCCTGGTTTGCCGGCGACGAGGTCTCGCGGCGGAGGAGCTTCGGGTGGTGGTCGCTCCGGTCGATTCCGGAAGCTACAAAGAGGGGAAGCAAGGGGGAAATGATCAGTGGGGTGCAGGGGTTCCAGATCATGGCAAAGGAGGAGCGGGGGAGGCTTCTACCTCGCGAACTCCGGCGAGCCGACGCGGCAGAGCTCGAGCTCGATCTCGAGCTCGGGCGGCTCTGGAGGCGAACTGGGGGTGCAGGGGGAGGTTTTGGTGGTTCAGAGAGTGAGTGGTGAGGGTGGAAGGGCTCAGGGAGGCTTTATATAGGCGGACGGGGAGGTCCAGCAGACCCGTGCGCCGTCGAGCTCACGCTCGTCGCTGCGGGGCTCGGGGGAGGAGAGCGCCGTGTCTGGGGCGTTTGTGGGCTCGGTCCAGAGCGAGGGAAAGAAGAGAGAGAGGAAGCAGGGGGCCAGAGGCACCGCGCGTGTGAGCTCGCCCATTGGAGCGCTCGGGCGGCCGACACGCGTGCGAGCTGGGGCAAGAGGAGGGAGAAGGAGGAGGGGGCCGGCAGCGTGCCGTGTCCCAGACGTCGAGGCACCTCGGGGGACACGAGGGGGAGAGCCGAGGTGGCCGGATGTGGCTGGAAGGGGGTGGCTACAGTGCGGGAGCGCACTGTAGCGCACTCCAGAGCGTGCAAATGGCTGCCATGGCATTGTTTAAAGGGCAGGGGCGCGTCCACTAGTGTCTAGCAGGTCTAGGGGGAGTAAAGAAGAGGAGAGGGGCATTGGATGCCCTGGATGGCCAGTAGAGTGAGGGGAGAGGAAGAAGAAGTGTGCAAATGGGCTGACCAGAGAGAGGAAGTGGGGTTTTACCCATCCAATAAGTGAGCTATGGACTTTCCATTGCTACTAGAGGTGAAAGGGGACTAGAAGGGGCTGTGGTAAAAATTGGAGCTCACCAAGAATAGTGGAAGGGGTCAAAACAGTGGTTTTTGCAAAATGCCAGAAGGTGTTTGATGTTGGTTTGGGCAAGAAAATGATCTCCAATTGCCATGACACTCCACAGGGTGAAATGACACATATAATTAGGGCCTTCCACAAATTTGGAGCTTAATTGGGCAAAGTTGCCAATGCAACTTTTGTAAACCCTAGAAATGAGCAGAAATGGACTTGTGTAGATCTAGTTGAGCAAATCACTTATCCTTGATGCACCACTTGGTGTAGTGGCCTCATTTGGTCATGTGAACATGCTCACAAAAGTTGGGGTCAAGGAGAGAAAGTTGGTACTACAAACTTGTTCAAATTTGATTCTGGTCAGAGAGGGTTTTGGGGCACTTTGATCAAGATAAAATTCTCTCCAACTTGTGCCATTTGGTCTAGATGCATTATTACACCATTTGAGCATGTGCACCAAGTTTGAGAGCAATTGGACATGTTTGATAGTGCAAAGCTGTTCAAACTTGAAAAAGGACAGAAGTGGTTTTGAGAGGGTTTCATGGGGTTATACTGTTCTCCATGACATGAGACTTGGCAAGATCATCAAAAATGTCATGTGTGACATGCTAGAATGTTCTTGGATTTTTATGAAAATATTTCCTATAGAAATATTTCAAATCCTTGAAATGAGCAGAAATGGTTTTGGGAGGTTTTGTCCAATATTTTGATCATAACCATATGTTGAAACTCATATATATGGAAAATATATGTCCATTGAGTCTCCCTAATTTTTCTCAAATATTTCTAAAGCTTTTAAATAATTTTAACCTATTTAAGACCATTTCTGGCCTTAAGAAAAACCCTTTAAATAAAATAGGAAAATAACTTTTAAAATTATATTTTTGTGGTTTCTGGGTAACCTATATCTAATAGGAGTCAAAAATATTTTTGGAAAGATTTTTACTGCCCTTAATTAAGTACTTGCAGTGCAAACCTCAACTCAAGGGTTTTTGGAAAACTAACTTTTGAAAAGACTTTTTGGCCAAATTATTTTGGTAGGAAAATACTATATTGCTCTATACACATGGCATGATCATTGGGAAAAGGTTTTGGATCAAGGAGAAGAAGTATAGAAGGTGGAGTAGTTGACTATAAAGAGCACTTGAAAAACCACTCAGAGAAAACCAACTTCAAAATAAAAGCCAATCAAAGAAAAAGTTTTTGTTGGTCCAAATTTTCATGCTTTATTAATGCAAATGATATGTTACAAAATGCAGGGTGTGACAGACGGATATCCGCTCCTCACATTGGCGTCGGGTGGCTTGTTCGTCCTTCAACTCCACAGCCACTTTATCAGCGGCCGCATTGCTCACCCTAGCCTGTTCTTTGGCCCGGGAAAGTTCACCCCTAAGGGTCTCAACCTCGGGAGCGCCATCTGCAGTTGTCGGTGTAAAAAAAGAGGGGTACACTTTTTGTACCCCTATAACTGTGCACGGGCAGTCAGAGCCGCGCCCATGACCACACCAAGCAAGGCAAGGGAGGTGAGCCAGGGTAAGACCGAAGCTCAAAGGAACTGGAGCAACGCCAAGGCCAAGACCACGAAGAGCCAAGGGGTGAGGCAGGCTCCCCCGGCAAGATCCTTGCCGGGGCCGGCTTTAGCAGCCCCGGTAAGACCCTTGTCGCAGCAACTCGCCCCACGCCTACGGAGCAAATCACCCTTGAGTCCACTACCCCCATGGGGCAAGGATTCGAGAGACATCCCCGTGGTGGCATGCAGATCTTTGTGAAGACATTCAAGATCAGATACACACTAAGAAGACGACGACCTTTGGTGAGATACCAGCCAAGGAAGAAGACGAGACCCCCGGCAAGCGCCTTGCCGGGGATGACGGCAGGCGCCGCGACAAGACCCTTGCCGGGACCCCGGCAAGGCCCTTACCGAGTACATCTACAGGCAACACCAAACAAGCCTCCACCGCCGTTCACATGCAGCTACCGACCCAACCAGCTGGGCAGGCACCTGCGTGGCGGCATGCAGATCTTCGTGAAGACCCACCATTGCGCCGCATCAGCTGCCTGCCTACCTACATGGCATCACATGTGTCGCTGGCCAGGACGCGTGTCGACACGAGAAGGAGCGGCGACAGACGAGACGGATTTCTACCCCGTCCCCGATAAAGCAAGAACACCTAAGCGAGACGCATTAAATGCGCCTTGTCATGTAATGCGAGGGATAACCTCGCATCACTGTACCCTTTCCACCTCCTGCGTGCCACTGTGGCGACCCCTTTTTCTATAAAAGGAGGCCCGAGGCACCCAGGAGAAGGATTTGGCTTTTTGGAGATCCTAATGCCCCAGAGCTAGCTTAAGAACAGGAATATACATCCACCAAAGCAGGAGTAGGGTTTTACGCATCCTCGCGGCCCGAACCTGGATAAAGAAACTATGTGCTATCTGTTTGATCCGCTCTTCTCACGACCCCGCGCCCCGCTAACCGTAGTAGGGATTCTTGTGATCCCATAGGTGTCGTTCCCACCAACATCTTTGGCGCGCCAGGTAGGGGGCGCAGTTGTGAGAATCGGCTCTAGCAGTTAGCCCAGCACTCCTTCATCTTCGTGGCTCTTGGAGAAGGAAGGAGGCCAGAAGATCAGCACTCGAGGGACTACGAATAGAAGCTAAGTTGCACTGAACCCTGATTTGTTCTATCCTTCTTATATGAGGTTATTCCCCCCGGAGATGTCACGCCTTTGTATGAGAAACCTGCACGCCAGGGGGCTCTCCCACGATCGGCAACGCCCTTGCCCTGTTTCGAGTCCGCTCAACAGCTCAAGCGGCTGCGTCGAGAATGGCAGAGTAACTTTCCGCGATCGACAACGCTCTTGATTCTGACTCGAGTCAAACTCGATAGTTCGAGCTGCCGCGTTTAGAACGGTGAGGTGGCTCACCCGGCAGCACGCATACCCGGCAGGCCCATGGGGATCCGTCCCCAAAATGCCGCTTGGGGCTTCCGCGCCGGCGAGCCTACCCAATCGACGTAGGGCGCACATACAAAGAGAAATTGAACGGGGAAATAACATGCATTAAAGTTAAGAGTACTGCAAAAGTTATGTTACACCACATCATTGCTGCGGTTCTAACTAAAGATAAAAAAATTCTTGGTCATGAACCTGCAGCGGCAATGAAGAACGGGATGCCTAATCCCGGCGCTGGCCTTCCACCCTCTTGATTTCGTCGATGCTGCTGATGATGGGCTTGATGCGCTCCTTGGGCACCGTGAGGTCAGTACCATCCGGCAAGCTATCCATCGCGGCTTCGAAGTCGAGGTCGGGATTCCAGTACGCCATCTTGGTGAGGACCTTGGTCATGCCCCCCCCCCCCGGCAAAGTCACCGGGCCTCCCCGGCCAACGTGGCCGCTCTGTTGGAGTGGAGATAAGCCAAGGCTCCAAGAACGCCCTCGAAGAACTGGGTCAGCTTGGCGTTGACGGTCCCGCTGCGCTCAGGGGCGTACCTCACATTTGGCATCCCCATGGTAGCCAACTGCGAGGTGACCCTGCCGGCAAGGTCCTCCTGACGGCTGATCCATCTGTTCTCGCCTGCCACATATTCCTGGTGGGAGGCGGCCTCGTTCGCCCCTAGCTGCTTCTCCTCCTCCAGGCTCCTGGTCAAGGTCTCCTCCCGAGCCCTGCTCTCCGACAACATCTTCTCGAGATTCTCCAGCTTTAGCTTGAGATCTCTGACGGAGTTTTGCGCTTCGGAGAGCTCCCCAGTCATGCTGATGACCGCTCCTTGCGCCTTTGCCAAGGCGCTATTGAGCGTGCTCTTCTCGTTGGACAGCTTGAGAGCCTGCTCCTTCAGCTCGTCCCACTCTACCTCCAACTCCTTTACCTTGTCGGCATGGGCCAGAGCCTGGGCATCAAGTGCCTCTTTGTGCCTCTGCTCCAGCTCGCGAGTCCGTCGCACGACAAGGGCCTCGAGCTCCTCATCCTTGCCGCGGAGCATTGCGGCAAGGTTCGCCTCACTCATGGTGAGGTCCTCTTCCTGGGAATCCAATGCGGCTTGATGCTGGTTCCGGGTGGCCTCGGCTGCGGCAGCCAAGTTCGCCGCCTTTTCCTGGGCCTTCTCGATGTCGGCCATCTTCATGGTGAGCTCTACGTTGCGCTTGGCCAATTCCTCCTGAAAGGCCCTCTGCTCCTCGCGAGTCTGGTGGAACCAGGTCTGCGTCTCAGCAACGCGCGCCTCGAAGTCCACCTCCGCCTTGTCCACCGTTGCCATCCTGGACTTAACCTTGTCCAAACGGGCACGATAGAACACTTGGAGTTTTCCGAAATTGGCCCCCATGGCACGAAAAAGCTGCTCCTCTGGAGAACCATCACCGCCAACGCCCGGTTCATCGACCACCTCGAGCCCGGTGGCGGCGAGCACCTCACCGTCGAAGACCTCCCCCTCGGCGGGCGCTCAGGAACTTGACGCCCCTAGAAGATGGACGAAAAGATCGCCGCCCACCTTCAGATATCTGCCGGGGCCCGAGGTTGTGGAAGGAGGAGGCTGATCATCAACCACCTCTTCCTCGGTTGTGGCCTTGCCGGGCTCCCCGGCAGGCCCACTGCTGGCACCCTCGGCAGAAGCCTCGCCGATCGCCACGGCAGCCCCCGCAGCGGCGTCCCCGGCAGCATCCTTGGCGGCCTCATCGGCGACGACCTCATCAGCATCTCTGGCGGCCTCCTCGGTGGCAATCCTGTCGGCCTCCGCCGCGGCCTCCTCGGCAATGTTCCCAACAACAGTATCCACATCCTCCATATCTACCGAAGGAGGGCCTGGGTAGTAATGGGAGCAATGAAGCCAAGAAAAAGAATGAGGGAAAAACAGAGACGGAGGACACGTGACTCACCAGTGCCAGGCTGTGAAGCAAAAGTCCCCTCCCCGCCAGCATCCGGTGTCGTGGCAGAATCACCAGCGCCCAAGTTCCCCTCTTCCTCCATGAGTGTGGGCTCGGTGCTTGACGCCCTTGCCGGGGACGCCCCTCGCGGCAGCATAGTCGATGGGGGTGGTGTGTTGGTTGTAGCCCTTTGCGGCTCCTCCTGCTGCCGCTCCCCTCCTGCGGACCCAACAAGGTCAGCACCATAGCATCGAACTCTTACCACATGTCGATAAGAGGAGGGTGACGAACTTACGCTGGGGGCTATGTTGTGGGCTATTGTTCGGGCTGCTCAGCACCACCAGTGGCGACTTTGAAGCACTGGCCGGGGGCTGGCCACCCGCCGAGGCCTTCGCCCTCTTCGCCCTCTGGGCCAATGTCTGTGCGTCCCTGCGAAAGCAAAAATGGATCAAGATAGGTGGCATAATTCAGGAACGGAGATGGCAGTGAGAAACAGAGTACTTACTCGTCATCCATCTCTTCCTCCTCCACTGCTCCCCTCTTCCTCTTCGGGCTAAGAGGCCCGAGATCAAAAGTGACACCCACGTCGACATCTCGGTCGACGTTCGCCGGAGGAGGCGAAGAAGGCGGGGTTGGCGCATGCCTGGATGAGGAGGGGGCAGTTGTCTTCCTCCTCTCCGCGGCCTTCGTCAGCCTCTTCGCCGACGTGGCCCTCGTGTGGCGCCCAGACCACTCCAGGGTTAATTGAGGCCGCGCAGTCCTGCCGGGCCGGACCGGCTCGCCAGAGCTAGCTCGCCGCAGGACTCGCCCTCTTCCCGTGACTGGCGTCGGGCCCGCGTCCTCGGCTTCCTCCGACGACGACTCGTCGACCGCGTCTTCGACAAACCGGGCCCCGGTGTCGGCGCTGCTGACCTCCTCGGTGGCCGCCGCCCATCGGGCGAGCTCCTCCTCCTCCGCGGCCGCCGCGGCCCTGTCCTCCACGCCACCGGCACTGCCAGCGTCCGCGGCAAGCTGTGCCTCCTTTGCCCTGGCGGCAATGTAGTCCAGTTCCGCCTGACTGCTGTCCTGGACGAGCAGCCGCTCGGCGTCAGCATTGACGTATCCCTCGTGCAGGGTCTCGAAGGATTCCTGCACTTGGGCATCATTTGGCGCGGCCCAGCTCTGGACGGGGCCGTTGAAAGTGCAACTATCCCTAGGTGGTTTTGGTAATTCATAACAACATATAGCTCATTGAGCTAATGCTATTCCAAGATAATTATTTCAGGAAAGCTCAATGATTGGCATGGCATGGATTGTGAAAGTGGAACCCTCAAAATGCTAAGGACAAAGGATTGGCTCAAGCTCAAAAGCTCAAGACTCTTCATTTTACATTTTAGTGATCCAAGATCACATTGAGTCCATAGGAAAAGCCAATACTATCAAGGAGGGATGAGGTGTTGCTTAATGAGCCTTTTGCTTTATGTGCTTAATGATATGCTCCAAAATCCTCAGCTACTTTCCCATATCCACAAATGACCTAAACTCCAAGCCAAACTCGGTCCTATCGATTCTTTCCATCCGGCGCCACCGAGTTTCACTTGTCATCAGCCACTGCCAAACCCTAGCAAATCGGTTTCACCAATAGGGATCTCGGTCTCACCGAGATGGGGTTGCAATCTCTCTGTTTCACTTTTGTAACTTTTCAGTCTCACCGAAAGAGCAAATCGGTCCCATCGAGATTGCAATGTAAACTCTCTGTTTTCCCTTTGTAACTTTTCGGTCTCACCGGAAGAGCAAATCGGTCCCACCGAGTTTAACTGACCAACTCTCTGGTTAGCCAATTACCAAATCGGTCTCACCGAGTTTGTGTAATCGGTCTCACCGAGATTATGTTATGCCCTAACCCTAACCATATCGGTCCTACCGAGTTGCATGTCAGTCCCATCGAAAATCTCTAACGGTCACTAGGTTTACCTTTTCGGTCCGACCGAGTTTATTGATTCGGTCCCACCGAGATTGGTAAATTGTGTGTAACGGTTGGATTTTGTGTGGAGGCTATATATACCCCTCCACCTCCTCTTCATTCGTGGAGAGAGCCATCAGAACACATCTACACTTCCAACTCATATGTTCTGAGAGAGAACCACCTACTCATGTGTTGAGACCAAGATATTCCATTCCTACCATATGAATCTTGATCTCTAGCCTTCCGCAAGTTGCTTTCCACTCAAATCTTCTTTCTACCAAATCCAAATCCTATGAGAGAAAGTTGAGTGTTGGGGAGACTATCATTTGAAGCACAAGAGCAAGGAGTTCATCATCAACACACCATTTGTTACTTCTTGGAGAGTGGTGTCTCCTAGATTGGCTAGGTGTCACTTGGGAGCCTCCAACAAGATTGTGGAGTTGAACCAAGGAGTTTGTAAGGGCAAGGAGATCGCCTACTTCGTGAAGATCTACCGCTAGTGAGGCAAGTCCTTCGTGGGCGATGGCCATGGTGGGATAGACAAGGTTGCTTCTTCGTGGACCCTTCGTGGGTGGAGCCCTCCGTGGACTCGTGCAACCGTTACCCTTCGTGGGTTGAAGTCTCCATCAACGTGGATCTAGGATAGCACCACCTATCCGAACCACGGGAAAAACATCCGTGTCTCCAATTGCGTTTGAATTCTCCAAACCCTTCCCTTTACATTCTTCAAGTTGCATGCTTTACTTTCCGCTGCTATATACTCTTTGCATGCTTGCTTGAATTGTGTGATGGTTGCTTGACTTATCCTGAAGTTGCTAAAATCTGCCAAGAACTAAAATTGTGAAAAGGCTAAGTTTTTATTTGGTCAAGTAGTCTAATCACCCCCCCTCTAGACATACTTCCGATCCTACAAGTTGTATCAGAGCTTTGGTCTCCATTTGCTTTGATTTCCATAGCTTTTGGTGGTCATAGCCTTGGTTTCACAACCTAGGAGAGTATGGCGTCTAGCGAGGGAAATTATCACCGTAGAGGTCCTTACTTTGATGGTACTAATTTTGCTAGTTGGAAGCATAAAATGAAAATGCATATTCTTGGACATAACCCCGCCGTTTGGGCTATTGTGTGTGTTGGTTTGCAAGGTGACTTCTTCGACGGGAAGGAACCAAACCGTGAAGCTACCGCGGATGAGTTGAAGGTGCTACAATACAACGCTCAAGCTTGTGATATTCTCTTCAACGAATTATGCCCCTAAGAATTCAACAAAATCAGCCGTCTTGAGAATGCAAAGGAAATTTGGGATACTTTGATTGATATGCACGAAGGTACCGACTCCGTCAAGGAATCCAAATTGGATGTGCTTCAAAGTCAAATTGACAAGTTCAAAATGAAGGATGGTGAAGGTGTCACTGAAATGTACTCTAGGCTTGCTCTCATCACAAACGAGATTGCCGGCTTAGGAAGTGAAGAGATGACCGACAGAATCATCATCAAGAAGATCCTAAGAGCCTTGGATGGAAAATATGATACCGTGTGCACATTGATCCAAATGATGCCAAATTACAAAGATCTCAAGCCAACGGAGGTCATTGGAAGAATTGTTGCTCATGAGATGTCGCTCAAGGATAAAGAGGAACTTCACAACAAATCAAGTGGTGCATACAAAGCCTCGTGTGAAGTACCCACATCATCAAGTGAGAAACAAAACTTCAACGAAGAATTGAGCCTAATGGTGAAGAACTTCAACAAGTTCTACAAGAGTAGAAGCAAAGATAGAAGCTCCAAGTCAAGGTCCTACAATGACAAAAGATCTTCTAGTCGAGAGCGAAACTGCTACAATTGTGGAAGACCCGGACACTATTCCAATGAGTGTACGGCTCCCTACAAAAGAAGAGAAGATTCTCCAAAAAGAATAGGCAAAAGAGAAGAATCACCATCAAGAGAGAGAAGGAGTAGAGATGATCGTTATGAACGAAGATACACACGGAGGAGCAAGGATTCGGAAAGAAAGGAAAAATCATCAAGGAGCTACACAAAACAAAGACATCAAGCTCATGTTTGTGAATGGGTATACGGATCCGACTCCGACAACCACTCCGAGAGTAGTTGTCACTCCGATTCTGAATATACTCAAGATGAAGGTGTTGCCAGTCTAGCACTTGTGTCAACCAACTCCTTCGACATATTTGACTCACCAAATGAAGGAATTGGAAGATGCTTCATGGCCAAAGGTCCTAAGGTAAACCACCCTGAGTATGTTGATTTCAGTAGTGATGAGGATGACTTGTTAGGTGATGATGATTTACTTGTTGACAACTCTAGTGATGAATACTATGATGAAACGTCAATTAATCATGCTAATCAAGATAAAACGAAAGACAATGATAAGGAGAAAATTGAGGCTCTAACTAAAGAACTAAACACTCTTAAGTTAGCTCATGAAACTATCTTCGAAGATCATCGAGAACTTTTAAGAGCTCATAAGAAGTTACGCTTTGAAAAGCTCAATCTTGAGCAAGAACATGAGTTTTTAAAGGCAATCAATGATGATCTCCGCAAGAAAAGTTCTTCTTACATTGCCAAGCGTTTACTCTTATCCACTTACATGCCTCAAGTCAAGTCTAATAACAAGAACAAGAAAGATTCTTCCTCTAGTAGTAACAATGATCATGTTAAATCCAATATTGTTGCTTCTAGTAGTTCTCTTGATTCCACTAACGATTCTCTTAGCCAAGTTACTCTTGAGCAAGAAAATAGCGTATTGAAGGGAATCATAGAGAAAGGAGTGTACAAAAGCCTTGCCGGAAGTAAGCAATTCGAGGAGATTGTACGCAAGCAAGGAAGGCACCGGAAGAATCAAGGTGTTGGTTTTGAACGAAAGTTCAATGCCAATGGAGTTGAGTGGGAAAAAGATCAATACCCCAAGACAAAGTTTGTTCCTCAACAAGAGAAGTATGATCCTACTTCATTCAAGGGGACACAAACTCAAGATGATCTTCCACCACAAGACTACAAGCAAAAAGGCAAGGACAAGCTTCAAGAGGAAATTGATGCATTTGAAGAAGCTCCTAAGACCTTAGTCAAGTGGATTCCCAAGACTACTTCAAGTTCCACTTCATCAAGTACGACTACAACTCCAAGGATTCCCATCAAGATGGTGTGGATCCAAAAGAAGAAGAACTAGAGAGTTCTTGAGGGTGACTCCGCCAACAAACTTCACTCTTATCATTTTGGCAAGAACAAGTGCAATCAACTTCCACATCTTGCACTAGTTCAAGGAGTCACAAACCCTCTTGTTGGTAAGACAAGGAACAAGGTAACCTAAAAGCCTTCATAGACATCATCTTATGTGTGCATCACTCTATGTCTATGGATATTCTTGTTTGTTCCTTGTGGGACTAACCCATGTAGGTATTCAAAGTGCAATTCACTCAAAAGGATAGCTCCAAGTGATCTACATCAACTTTGAGCATCCACATCTTCAACATCTACATGAAGTCATCATCGACAAAACCCAAGGTTAGTTCATCCCTCTTAGGGGGGATATCACATCTAGGGGGAGCTTTACTCTAAGACTTGAGTTGAAGCAACTCTAATGATGTGAACACAACAATGCTTTATGTAAAAGTGGTAACCCCACTTGAGCTTAAACGATGAGTATGACCTATGATCAAATGTTTTCATTTGACTCCTATGTCAATATACTCATATATAGATGACCTAGTCATCGCCAATTGCTTGATAGATGCTAGAATTGGTTGTGCATGCTTTGTCACATATTTCAATTGCCATTTTATTGTGTGAGCATGTTGGTTGCATATTTTACTCATTCGAGGACATCCACTTGTTGTTTTGATTGTTTGGCTTTATTCTTTTTGCCAAGTGGATGGACAAGAATGCCTAAGAACCTTCTCTAGCTATCTATGCTTTTCTCGTCTCAAACTCTATTCATGCTACATCACAAAATTGATCAAGTCAGATTTGAACCACTCTGTGTGAGGAGCACTCGGAGTCCCCGATTCGTCATAGACTTAAACTTCCAAAACCTCTTTGTGATTCCTGGTCTGACCGATACCCCACTTTCGGTCTTACCGAGATCATTAAGTTGATCTATGTTTTCGATCTCGGTGCAACCGATTTGAACCTTTCGGTCACACCGAGTTGCAATAACTGTATACAGTTTTGCATCTCGGTGCCATCGAGTTGTTCCACTCGGTCACACCGACAGGGTCGGGCTATATATATACACGGGCAAAAATTTGGAAATTTCTCCGAACCCCTTCGCCCGCGTGATAGCTCGCTCTGCCTACGTGGTCTCCGGATCGTCTTCTCGCCGCCAGCCGCCTCCAGTCGCTGGTCTCCGTCGCCGTCAACGGGAATCAACCCCGCCGTTGCCGCCGTAGCGAGTCTCCGCCGAACTAGGGTATGGACTCGATCTTTGAGCTATTCCTCAATCTGATTCCTAGCACATTGTGATCATATGGATTCTTGTCACGTTTGATAAACTCCTATCCAGTCAATGAACTCAATAGAATAGGTTTGATCCGAAAATTTTAGGGTTAGGTTTCCGCCGAAACCATCTCGGACCCACCGAGTTGAAAAACTCGGTCCCACCGATTTGGCCTATGCCATTGCACAAGTAAGACTCGGTCTGACCGAGTATTGCTAATCGGTGTGACCGATTTTGGAACTTTGTGAAACCCTAGCAGTCTCGGTGCCACCAAAATGTGACTCGGTAAAACCGAGTTCACTAGTTTAGGCTCCAAAAACTGCTTCGGTATCACCGAGTTTAAAAATCGGTAGATCCGAAATGCTTTCTGTGAGAAACTAAAACTGAGTTTTTGAATCATTCTTTTGCAAAAATCTCCGCATTTTGTGATGCTCATCCACTCTACCTCATCTATAAACTATTCACAGGGTCAGCAGTCAGCTTGTTCATCATGTCAGACCAGAGTGATAGCCAGAACCTGTCAGAGCAGCCAGTGCAAATGAGTGAGGGCACTAGTCCCTCCAGCTCTTCACATGAAGGCAGCAGGAGTACCCCCAGCAACCTGCCAAAAGTTGCCACGAGACAAAGGAAGAAGAGAACCTCAGAATCAGAGGATGAGGATTATGTGGCAGAGGAGGAAACAACTTCCAAGAAAGTTGAACTCAAGAAAGAGCATGGCTCAAGACAGAGCACCAAGCCAGGCTTAAAGGTCAAAAGGCCAGCAGGCAGGTAGCCCATGCCAAAGGCCAGAGCCTCAACACAGATTTCTGAGAAGCCTGCACCCAAAGAGCCAGTTGCAGCTGAAACAAAGAAAGAAAGGAAAAGAGGCAGATGGTGCAAGAAAGTTGATCCCATGGCTGAATTTGAACATCATTCTTCTGATGAAGAAGAGGAAGAAGAAGAGGTTGCTGCACCAGCACCTAAGGCACCCAAGCTGATGGGTGGTGCTATAAGATCAGGGGCAACTGCATCTAAGCCCAAGGAAGCCCCCAAGGCTGCATCCAAAGCCAAGCCAGCTCCAAAGCCAAAACCAAAGCCAAAACACACTTTTGCCCAAGTCTAGAGGTCACATGATGATCAGAGGTCATGCCATAAACCTGCTACATATCTTTTATGTGCCTCAAAAGTTTAAGGTCATGAGTGTCATAGTAGAAACTATCAAGAGGACTGCAGCAGATCAGAAGAGAAGCTGTGGATATGCCCCTCAGATCCAGATGTTGATCAACTCAAGGATGGGCACAGACACATACTTGTTGGACAAGGCACATTTGCCTATCCATCCAGATTTCGAGGACAACCAAGTTGTGATGCATGAAAATGAACCATCATCAGTTCGGGCACAAGCCAAGAAGGAGAAGGCAAGGAAGGAGAAAGCTGCCAAGATGCCAACTCAAGAGGAGGCATCTGAGTACTTCTTGAAAAACAAGCAAGAGCAGCTCAGTTACCTGATTGCATCCACCCTGAGGATTGAGAAAGGACTAGCTACCCTAACTCAGAACCAGGCAAGCTTAGAGAGAATCGTAGAACAAAAGTTCTATGACTTGGATATCAAGGTGACAGAAATTCAGACTGCAGTAGAGCAACTCCAGGATGACATGCAGGAGAGGAAAGGGAAGACTACCACTGATGCATTTGCTAGAGTGCCACGAGGTCCGAGGTCGTCTGTAGTGCCAGTTCCTGACACAAGAGCTACCGCCTCAGCTCCAGCCACAGCACCAGCCCAACCAGCTCCACCATCTACTTCAGCTCCAACTCCAACCACGTCTACGGAAGCCTTCGTCCTTGGAGTGATCAGGACTCCACCAGCACCAGAAGATCAAGCCTGAGAGTCGATCTAGCACTATGCATTTTCTAGGAACTTTTTGGTAACTTGTTGTCAAAGCGGGAGAAAAATGTATAGATCATAGGCTTGGAGAGAGAGTGTGTTGTTTTCTTCTCTCTTGCTTTATTTGGTGGTTTTTCAAACATTGTTTGCTTTTGGTCGAGATACTTTGATATGCTTGTGAGACATTGATGATCATGTGTTTGATCATAAGCTACACTTATGCATGCTTGATATATCTTATCTATCTTATGTGGTCATTCACTTTTCCTTGGTGATGAGTGCATATATTTCATTATTATCATTTTGAGCGCTCCACCAAGATGTATGTGACATGGAAGAGTAACCCATAATTCTAACTCTTTGTGCATTTGCAGTCCAAAGCAAATTTTAAATATGCACAAATTTAGGGGGAGCTCTAACTTATCACATACTTCTCAAAGCGACGATATAATTCATTCTTATTATCATTTGTCGAAGCTTTGATCTATATGTTGTCATCAATTACCAAAAAGGGGGAGATTGAAAGTGCAACTATCCCTAGGTGGTTTTGGTAATTCATAACAACATATAGCTCATTGAGCTAATGCTATTCCAAGATAATTATTTCAGGAAAGCTCAATGATTGGCATGGCATGGATTGTGAAAGTGGAACCCTCAAAATGCTAAGGACAAAGGATTGGCTCAAGCTCAAAAGCTCAAGACTCTTCATTTTACATTTTAGTGATCCAAGATCACATTGAGTCCATAGGAAAAGCCAATACTATCAAGGAGGGATGAGGTGTTGCTTAATGAGCCTTTTGCTTTATGTGCTTAATGATATGCTCCAAAATCCTCAGCTACTTTCCCATATCCACAAATGACCTAAACTCCAAGCCAAACTCGGTCCTACTGATTCTTTCCATCCGGCGCCACCGAGTTTCACTTGTCATCAGCCACTGCCAAACCCTAGCAAACCGGTTTCACCGATAGGGATCTCGGTCTCACCGAGATGGGGTTGCAATCTCTCTGTTTCCCTTTTGTAACTTTTCGGTCTCACCGAAAGAGCAAATCGGTCCCACCGAGATTGCAATGTAAACTCTCTGTTTCCCCTTTGTAACTTTTCGGTCTCACCGAAAGAGCAAATCAGTCCCACCGAGTTTAACTGACCAACTCTCTGGTTAGCCAATTACCAAATCGGTCTCACCAAGTTTGTGTAATCGGTCTCACCGAGATTACGTTATGCCCTAACCCTAACCATATCGGTCCTACCGAGTTGCATGTCAGTCCCACCGAAAATCTCTAACAGTCACTAGGTTTACCTTTTCGGTCCGACCGAGTTTATTGATTCGGTCCCACCGAGATTGGTAAATTGTGTGTAACGGTTGGATTTTGTGTGGAGGCTATATATACCCCTCAACTCAACCTCCTCTTCATTCGTGGAGAGAGCCATCAGAACACATCTACACTTCCAACTCATATGTTCTGAGAGAGAACCACCTACTCATGTGTTAAGACCAAGATATTCCATTCCTACCATATGAATCTTGATCTCTACCTTCCCCAAGTTGCTTTCCACTCAAATCTTCTTTCTACCAAATCCAAATCCTATGAGAGAAAGTTGAGTGTTGGGGAGACTATCATTTGAAGCACAAGAGCAAGGAGTTCATCATCAACACACCATTTGTTACTTCTTGGAGAGTGGTGTCTCCTAGATTGGCTAGGTGTCACTTGGGAGCCTCCAACAAGATTGTGGAGTTGAACCAAGGAGTTTGTAAGGGCAAGGAGATCGCCTACTTCGTGAAGATCTACCGCTAGTGAGGCAAGTCCTTCGTGGGCGATGGCCATGGTGGGATAGACAAGGTTGCTTCTTCGTGGACCCTTCGTGGGTGGAGCCCTCCGTGGACTCGCGCAACCGTTACCCTTCGTGGGTTGAAGTCTCCATCAAAGTGGATGTAGGATAGCACCACCTATCCGAACCACGGGAAAACATCCGTGTCTCCAATTGCGTTTGAATTCTCCAAACCCTTCCCTTTACATTCTTGCAAGTTGCATGCTTTACTTTCCGCTGCTATATACTCTTTGCATGCTTGCTTGAATTGTGTGATGGTTGCTTGACTTATCCTAAAGTTTCTAAAATCTGTCAAGAACTAAAATTGGGAAAAGGCTAAGTTTTTATTTGGTCAAGTAGTCTAATCACCCCCTCTAGACATACTTCTGATCCTACAGCCGTGCGCGTTGCAGTCCGGCATCATGGCAATGATGTCGGTCCGGCGCGAATTATTGCACAACGGGACCACTCCCGTTGGCTACTTGAACAAGGGCCCCCTGAGGGTCTTGCCGGCCTTCGCGGCGGCCCTCCCAGCCTTGCCGGTCCGCTCGATCCCGCCGTCATGGCCCATGTCGAGCTGGAAGAGTCGTTGGCAGAAGTGAGCATGCTGCATCACCGTGAAGTTGTGGTCGAGGCTGGGGCAAAGCCGCATGATATCTGCGGGATTCGTGAAAAGCCAGGCCGGCCTCCCCTTGTTGTGCAGCGGAGTGATCCGGCGGCGGATAAAGTCCGCCCCGATCATCTCGAGGGTGAGCCCGGCCTCGGTGAGCCGAAGGATCCTGGTGGTGGCGACGGTGAGCTTCTCATCATTGGCATCGACATCACCCCAGTCACTTCTGCGAGTCGGCGGCGCCCGACGAACTTTGCAGAACGCCGGCTGGTCTTTTTCTTCAATCCAGCACCACCGACCCCTCCATTCTTCCCACCTCTCCTTCATGGCTCCCTCCGGGTACGCTCCCTTGGATTTCGGAATCCAGGTGATGCAGCCAGAGATGGCGCCCCCTGTTTGGATCCGAGGGAAGAAGTAATGGCGGAAAAGTGTCGTGTTGGGGTGCACCCCAGCAAAGCCCTCATAAAGGTGCGCGAAAAGAGCCATACGCGCCACGACATTTGGAGTAAAATCCAAGAGATGGAAGCCGTAGGTATGCATGACATCGCTGAAGAAATCAGAAAATGGGGGACAGAGGCCACATGAGAAGTAATCAACGAAGAAGGGGTACCGATTTGGGCTGGCCTCGGCGCTGTTGGCAGGAACGACGTGTGTGGCCGAGTGCCCCGAATTCTCTCCCCCCGTCTTCAACCCCCACAGGGGCTTGAAGGAGGCCCGAAGCTCGTGTATGTCGACCGACGAGGGGGAAAAGAAGGTAGATTGCGTCCGCTGCACTGCCAACGCACTCTCCGGCACCTCCACCGCTCCGACATCTTTGGCCCCTCCCTTGCCCTTGGTGGATTTAGGCGCCATGACGGCCAAGAGGAGCGAAGAACAGAGGGCGACGGGGATGCGATGACGGCAGACGGTGGCAAAATCTTAGAGAGGAAGGAAAGAGAAGCGGCGATTCTGAGATTGGGAAAGGCGTGAGCGGGGAAGGCAAAGTGAGCAGCGCACCCGCAGTTATCCCCTTTTACGGGGAAGGTGTGGGCCGCCTCCTTTTCTTCTCATTAACCGCGACGTGACGCACGCGTGCAGACAGCAACCCCACGCATGCCGCCCACGTCACGCCCACCTCCCCACGCCGTGCCGCGCGCGCGAGTCGTGGGAAGCGCAGCGCGCGAAAAATCTTACCGCAGTAAAAACCGCCCTGCCTGCCCGCGCACCCTTTTGGGCCTAGCCCAACAACGCGTTGCGCTTATGTGTAGCCCAGGCCCGGGGGCTCCTGTCGGTGTACAAAAAGAGGGGTACACTTTTTGTACCCCTATAACTATGCACGGGCAGTCAGAGCCACGCCAACACCAAGGCCAAGACCACGAAGAGCCAAGGGGCGAGGCAGGCTCCCCCGGCAAGATCCTTGTCGGGGCCGGCTTTAGCAGACCCGGCAAGACCCTTGCCGCAGCAACTCGCCCCACGCCTATGGAGCAAATCACCCTTGAGTCCACTACCCCCATGGGGCAAGGATTCGGGAGACATCCCCATGGTGGCATGCAGATCTTTGTGAAGACATTCAAGATCAGATACACACTAAGAAGACGACGACCTTTGGCGAGATACCAGCCAAGGAAGACCACGAGACCCCCGGCAAGCGCCTTGCCAGGGACGATGGAAGGCGCCGCGACAAGACCCTTGCCGGGACCCCGGCAAAGCCCTTGCCGAGGACATCTACAGGCAACACCAAACAAGCCTCCACCGCCATTCGCATGCAGCTGCCGACCCAACCAGCTGGGAAGGCACCTGCGCGGCGGCATGCAGATCTTCGTGAAGACCCACCACTGCGCCACCTCAGCTGCCTGCCTACCTACATGGCATCACAGGCGTCGCTGGCCCGGACGCGTGTCGACACGAGAAGGAGCGGCAACGGACGAGACAGATTTCTCCCCCGTCCCCGATAAAGCAAGGACACCTAAGCGAGACGCATTAAATGTGCCTTGTCATGTAATGCGAGGGATAACCTCGCATCACTGTACCCTTTCCACCTCCTGCGTGCCACTGTGGCGACCCCTTTTTCTATAAAAGGAGGCCCGAGGCGCCCAGGAGAAGGATTCGGCTTTTTGGAGCTCCTAACGCCCCAGAGCTAGCTTAAGAACAGGTATATACATCCACCAAAGCAGGAGTAGGGTTTTACGCATCCTCGCGGCCTGAACCTGGATAAACAAACTGTGTGCTATCTGTTTGATCCGCTCTTCTCACGACACCGCGCCCCGCTAACCGTAGTAGGGATTCTTGTGATCCCATAGGTGTCGTTCCCACCGACAGCAGTTACGCAAATAACAGTGTTTGGATTTCAATCTAGTGTTCGCACATTCATATAGGCATTAAAGGAGTGTTCGATGAATACATTGCGCCTCGTCGAGCCGCTTGTTAATAAGGACAACGTCCTCATCGGCCAGCTTCAATTTCTGCTTTAGTTCAGAAACCTCCGCAGCGTGGGCGGTTTCCGCTAACAGTGAAGCCTGGTTTTCCAAATTAAAAAAAGCATGTTACTTCCTTAAGATATCTATAGATCCTCTATTCGCCCTTTTTCATGGACCACGAGAGTATCAGGGGCTACTGTCTATATACAGGCATATTTTTTTCATATGCAAGGCGGCTAAAGACATTACATCGCATACCTCGAAGCCTATTAGTAGGCTCGTGACGGCTTCATTCAACCCACTTTTTGCAGACAAAATCTTCTAAAACACCATACCCATCAAGGTACGGTGCTCCTCCATGACAGACGCACTCTGCAGTACGTCCATCAGGGTATTCGGCGCCTCCGGGTTCACGGAGGTCGCCTTAGTATTAGGCGCTTCCCCCTCCCTTGAAGGGGGCGCTCACCTGACTCTGGATCCGTCTCCAGAGCGGTATTCGGCTGGGGGCCGAACAATCCAAGGCCCCCATCATTGGTCTTCACGGGGGCCGCACCTCCTATGCCCCAATAACCAAGGCATTCCCCTCCGGTGCTGTATTGAGGGTCCCTTGTACCTCCTGGCGATCCGGAGAAGTCCTCCGGGATGACACCTCAATGTCGTCTGCCCTTGGGGGTGGGGAAGCTTGTGGTGGCGTCTCGCTCTCCATCATCTTCGGCGGTAGATCCCCCGATGATGATGATACTTGAGGGAGATCGCGGGCCGGGCTGCAGCACGTAATTTAATATTATTCCCGCAAGTTCGAAAGGAACTGAATGTGTATAGAGCGTCATTAGTTACTTATGATTCGGCAAGGGGCTTGACCCTAGAGAGGTGCTCTAGGATGGCTCGGCCTCCGAATCCGAGCCATCCGACAGGGTTAGCTTTCCCCTCTTGGGTGCCTCCACCTCCAGGTCTTTACAGGCCGCCCTCTTACTTCCCTGGGGAGGAGGGTTCTCACCTTCTTCCTCCTCTTCGTCTTCGTCTTCGGAGGAGGGCGACTCAGCCCCGCCGGACTTAGCGTCTGTGGTACCTTTAAGGTGAAGGCCACCTTTGGCTTTCTTGCTCTTCTTCTTCTTGTCCTTCTTCGCCGACGTTTGATACGGCGCCAGGACCAGCATCTTCATTAACAGAGGATCAGCTGGGTTTTCGGGAAGAGGGTCCAAACACCTGATTCCCTCCGCTTTCTTTATCCAACCCTGATTAAAAGAGCAGAATTCTCAGTACATCACCCTAGATTAATAGACTAAGCTATGTTTAGAGTTTAAGCATTTACCAAGGTGTCCAGATGGTTGCAGTCAAGGCCGATGTCCTCAGATCTATTCGTCCATGACTTTTGAGTCTTGAAGAGCAGTTTCCAGATCCCTTTGTGCGGTGTGCCAAAGAAGAACTACTACAGGGTCCGCGGCCCTTCCGGATTAAACTCCCACGTAAGACCATCGCTGGCACGGAAGGGTTCGGCGGACAAGCATCACCTGGATCATGTTGGTATGTTTGGTGTCTTTGTCGATAATGCTTTTGATACGCTTTTGCAGCATCAACACCGCGTCGGACGATCCCCAGTCCAGACCCTTATTGTTCCATGATGCAAGCCGTAGTGGAGGACCGGATCTGAATGTAGGGGCGGCTGCCCATTTGGTGATGCGGGGTTCGGTGATGTAGAACCACTCCTGCTACCATACCTTGACGGTTTCCATGAAGGCTCCTTTTGGCCAGGTAACGTTGGCAAGTTTGCTCAACATAGCGCCGCTGCACTCCGCGTGCTCCCCGTCAACCACCTTCGGCTTCACGTTGAATGTCTTGAGCCACAAGCAGAAGTGTGGGGGATACGAAGAAAAGCCTCACACATGACGATAAACGCCGAGATATGGAGGAATGAGTTCGGGGCTAGATCGTGAAAATCTATCCTGTAATAGAATATAAGACCGCGAACAAAGGGGTGAAGAGCAAACCCTAACCCGGGGAGGAAGTGAGGGATAAACACAACTCACTCACCGGGCTTTGGTGTGGGGATGACCTGCCCTTTGGTAGGAAGCCTATGTGGGATTTCCGCAGTCAAGTACCTCCCGGAGCCCCGGGATGTCCTCCTCGATGACGGAGGAGGCCACCCACTTGCCTTGAGAGCCGGACCCGGACATGGCCCGAGTGCTTGGTGGCAACAGAAGAAGTCGAGACTTGGGCGCTGGAGCTCAGGGATGGAAAGGCTGAGGAAGAAGAAAGGCGCAGGGGAGAAAGATGGGTCTTTATCCCTTTATAAAGGCAATGAATATCAAGCACCTCATCACAACCCTTAAAACTCGCCTATTCCCAAGGGGTCGTACAAACGCCACGGTTGGGTTATCAAAACCAGTTTTAATGAGAATCCTGCAATAAGGGGACGTGATCTCTGTTGGACAGGACGTATCGATGCAGGCCGTGCCTCGAAACGCGAAGTGAGAGGCTAAAAACGGTTCGATATAATAATGAAGCCAAGCATAAACGTCACGCCAAAAAAGGGATGATTATAGACCTAACTTGTTGTTGAGTTTTTTTTTCTTGTGGTAATGGGTTGTAACTGTTAAGCAGAGCTGGATATAGTTCTTGTTGATCAAACTACCTTGAAGTGTTCGGAGGAGGAACCCGCCTTGCAATGTCGAAGACAATCTGCGCGTCGGACATATCATCATTGAAGTCTGGTTCAGGGGCTACTTAGGGAGTCCTAGATTAGGGGGTCCCCGGGCGTCCGGGCTATGTAACATGGGCCGGACTGATGGGCCATGAAGATACAAGACGGAAGGCTTTCCCAGTGTCTGCATAGGACTCTCCTTTGCATGGAAGGCAAGCTTGGCATTCAGATATGAAGATTCCTCTCTTTGTAAACCGACTCTGTACAACCCTAGCCACCTCCGGTGTCTATATAAACCGGAGGGTTTAGTCCGTAGGGGCAATCATAATCATACAAGCTAGACATCTAGGGTTTAGCCATTATGATCTCGAGGTAGATCAACTCTTGTAACCCCTATACTCATCAAAGTCAATCAAGCAGGAAGTAGGGTATTACCTCCATCAAGAGGGCCCGAACCTGGGTAAACATCGTGTTCCCTGCCTCCTGTTACCTTCGATCCTCAAACGCACAGTTCGGGACCCCCTACCCGAGATCTGTCGGTTTGGACACCGACACCCCTAGCTAGGCGTAATGCATAGTTTCAAGTGTTGTCATATTTAGTTTACCTAGAAATATCTATATTCCTGCATACTATTTTACCCTCTTTGCCATTATTAATAATATGAATTAAATGGTCAAGTTTGGCCATGAGAGTATTTATTTTAGCTTTCAACACACAAAAAATATCAACCTTTTGTTCCAAAGTATCAAATCTCCAATTTTGTCACACCACATTATCATTTATTTTAGTGGAAAGATTAAATATCCCTCCAAAATTGGACTCCATACTATTTTTAGTTTCTTTTATTAGCTCCGTTTTATGGTAGCTTACTAGTATGGTGGGTTCAACAGTTTCTACTTTTGGTTGTCCAAATATGCTTTTCATCTTTTCATAGGTGTCAAAAATTTTATTCCCAAGGAAATCATTTTCAAACAGGGAATCCAAGACACGTCTATGAGCAAGAGGTAGACCAGCATAAAAACTTCTAAGGAGTACTTTGATGTGACTCTTGGGCTTAGCTCTCATTTGTATTTCTAATAATTGATACGTCTCCAACGTATCTATAATTTTTTTATTGTTCCATGCTATTATGTTATCCATCTTGGATGTTTTATATGCATTTATATGCTATGTTATATTATTTTTGGGACTAACCTATTAACCTAGAGCCCAGTGCCAGTTTCTGTTTCCTTGTTTTTGAGTTTTGCAGAAAAGAAATATCAAACAGAGTCCAAACGGGGTGCAAAAATTACTATGATTTTTATGGACCAGAAGAAGCCCCCGAAGCACAAGAGTTGGGCCAGAAGAGTCCTGAGGCAATGACAAGGGTGGAGAGCGTGCCCACCCCCCTAGGGCGCGCCCCCTACCTTGTCGCTGCCTCGTGGACCCCCTTGACGTGAAACAGACACCAAAAATTCCTATAAATCCATAAACCTCTAAAAAGAAACCTAGATCAGGATTTCCGTCGCTGCAAACCTCTGTAGCCATGAAAAACAAATCGGGATCCCGTTCCGGCACCCTGTCGGAGGGGGAAACCATCACCGGTTGCCATCTTCATCATCCTGGGGGTCTCCATGACGAGGAGGGAGTAGTTCACCCTCGGGG
The DNA here is from genome assembly GCA_032464435.1 of Aegilops umbellulata. Classification (NCBI taxonomy): domain Eukaryota; kingdom Viridiplantae; phylum Streptophyta; class Magnoliopsida; order Poales; family Poaceae; genus Aegilops; species Aegilops umbellulata. Next base: position 7,883,698 of record CP136059.1, read on the forward strand.
TTGAGGGTATGTACCAGTAGCTATGTGTTTGATCTCTCTCTCTCGTGTTCTTGATTTGGCACGATCCGGATGTACCACGAGCTTTCTTATTATAGTTGGATCACATGGTGTTTCTCCCGCTCTACCTTCTTGTGATGAATTGAGTTTTACCTTTGAGGTTTCACTATTATCAGATTGAATACTATTATGGATTTGAGAACACTTGATGTATGTCTTGCATGGGATACCCTTGGTGACAATGGGGTGTTCTATTGATTCACTTGATGTATGTTTTGGCACTCAACTCGTGGATTCCCGAGGTGACATTGGGGTAATCCATGCATAGGGGTTGATGCTCGTTTTCGTCCTTGTTTATCCGATAGAAATCTTGGGGCACTCTTTGAGGTTCTTTGTGTTGGATTGAATATTATGAATGTGAAGTTGTTTGATGCATATCGTACAATTGACCCGCAGATACTTGTGGTGACATTGGAGTATCTAGGTGACATCGGTTGATTGATGTGTGTCATATGGTGTTATTTTACTACAAAATCTAGGGTTGTTTGTCACACTTATATGAATATCTCAATGGATTGATCAGAAAGAATAACTTTGAGGTAGTTTCGTACCCTACAATCAATTTCATCTTATGTTCTCCGCGATAGGAACTTTGGAGTGACTTTTGTCGCACGTTGAGGGATTGCCATATGATTTAATTATGTTATCATTGTGGAGAGAACTTGCACTAGTGAAAGTATGAACCCCCTTGTTTTCAAGCATTGCAATACCATTTTTGCTCACTTTCGTTACTAGTTACCTTGCTATTTTCATATTTTGAGATTACAAAAACCTATATCTACCATCCATATTGCACTTGTATCACCATGTCTTCGCCGAACTAGTGCACCTATACAATTTACCATTGTAATGGGTGTGTTGGGGACACAAAGACTCTGTTATTTGGTTGCAGGGTTGTTTGAGAGAGACCATCTTCATCCTACGCCTCCCACGGATTGATAAACCTTAGGACATCCACGTGAGGGAAATTTGCTACTATCCTACAAAACTCTGCACTTGGAGGCCCAACAACGTCTACAAGAAGAAGGTTGCGCAGTAGACATCAAGCTCTTTTCTGGCGCTGTTGCCGGGGAGGTGAGTGCTTGAAGGTATATCTTTGGATCTTGCAATTGAATCTTTTAGTTTCTTGTTTTATAACTAGTTTAGTCTATATACGAAAACTACAAAAAAATGGAATTGAGGTTGCCTCATATGCTTCATCTTTTTAATGTCTTTCGTGAAAATGGTGGAAAGGAAAACTGTGCTCAAGTGTTAGAAGAAGAAGTTCATAAAATGTTTGGCATAAAATCTTTGAATGATGAGAATGGTTGCAATGTTGTTAGTATTAATTCTTTAAATATCCAAAATTGCTAATGATATGCAAAGCCATAAGCTTGGGGATGCTATGTTTGATGAAGATGATATTTTTTGTCCCCCATGTTTTCATGTGAAAACTTATTATGATGATAGCATCCCTCCTATTTATGATGATTATATTGATGAAAGTGCATTTGGAGAGGTCATGACTTTATTTAGTGATGAATCCACTATTTCGGAAGAGGTTTCAATTGATTATGAGAACAAAGTTGCTATCTATGATGATTATTGTGATGACATGTATGATATAAAGAATAATAATAACCATGAAACTTGTCATCATGATTTTAATTTTCAATTGGATTATGCCTCACATGATAGTTATTTTATTGAATTTTATCCCACTATTATGAATGAGAAGAATTTTGCTTATGTGGAGAGTAGTAAAATTTCTATTCTTGTGCATCATGAAAATAACGCTTTATGTGATAGTTATATTGTTGAATTCATTCATGATGCTACTGAAAATTATTATGAGAGAGGAATATATGCTTTTACATATTGCAATAATATCAACTTTCCTCTCTATGTGTTGAAAGTTTTGAAGTTATGCTTGTTTTGCCTTCCTATGCTAGTCGATTCTTGTTCACATAAATTTTTTGCTCACAAAATAACTATGCATAGGAAGAGGGTTAGACTTGAATGTGCTACTCATATGCTTCATGATGCTCCCATTATGTTTCAATTCTTATCTTTTATGAGTGCATCATTGAAATCGTCATGCCTAGCTAAAAAGGAATTGAAGAAACGCACTCGTTGGGAGACAACCCAACATTTACCCCTACTATTTTTTGTGTTCAAACATTTATGCTACTGTAGTAATCATGTCTTATAGCTTTTGTTTCAATAAAGTGCCAAGTAGGACCTTTGGGATAGTCTATGGTGATAGTTGATTTAATCTTGCTAAAAAACAGAAACTTTTGCACCTAGTAAAATAATTTTAGAAATTCACAAAAACGTGATTTTGATATGATTCTTTATTCACAAGATTAACATACATATTGCCCAGGTTTTCCTAATTTTTCAGAATTTTTGTAGTTACAAAAGTATGAAAAGTTTCCACATTAGTACAGACTGTTCTGTTTTTGACAGATTCTGTTTTTCATATGTTGTTTGCTTATTTTGATGAATCTATGAGTAGTATCGGAGGGTATGTACCATGGAGAAGTTGGAATACAATAGATATAACACCATTATAAATTCAGAATGAGTTCACAATAGTACCTAAGTGGTGATTTGGTTTATTATACTAACGGAGCTTACATGTTCCCTGTTAAGTTTTGTGTTGTGAAGTTTTCAAGTTTTGGGTAAAGATTCGATGGACTATGGAATAAGGAGTGGCAAGATCCTAATCTTGGGGATGCCCAAGGCACCCCAAGGTAATATTCAAGGACAACCAAGAGCCTAAGCTTGGGGATTCCCTGGATGGCATCCCCTCTTTCGTCTTCGTTCATCGGCAAATTTACACGAGGCTATATTTTTATTCACCCATGACATGGGTTTTCCTTGGAGCGTCATTTTATTTTATTAGTTTTTGCTTGATGTTGTTTCGAGTAATGTTTTGTATCTTTATTTCAATAAAAAGGTCAAGTATAGCCTTTACCATGCTTATTTGTCAAGTCTATATGTAGTTGTTTGAAAACAGAAAGTTTGCTGCTATGTTTTGAATATTGGTGAATAGTCAAAACATGATAAAATCTTGAAATTTTTACACAATGAGTAACAACAAATTATCTACAGTGTGGTAATGTTTCAGAATTTTTGGAGTTAAAGAAGTATGATTCCTCTTGCATTCTTTACAGACCATCTTGTTTAGACAGATTGCTGTTATGATTGCATTATTTGCATATATTTGCTTGTTTAATGATTCTATTTGAGGATAGGAGTGTTAAATATGCAGAGAAATTTAGTATGCAATGTCAAATTATAATTTTAGTGATTTTCTACAGTAGAGAATGATAAGGTTTAGCATGGATTTATACCAACTTATGTCACGAGTTCTTGTTGAGTTTTGTGTGGATGAAGTTTTTAAGAATTAGGGAAACCATGATATGGGAGGAATTAAGGAGACACAAAATCTCAAGCTTGGGTATTCCCAAGGCATCCCTAGTTAATATTCCAAGAAGTCTCAAGCATCTAAGCTTGGGATGCCCCGGTAGACATCCCACCTTTCTTCTTCAACATCTATCGGTCAGTTTTGGTTGAGCCTAAGTTTTTGCTTCTTGACATGATATGTGCTCTCCTTGCAACATCATTTTATTTTGTTTTGCTTGCTATTTTAATAAAGTATTTAAGATCTGAAATTTTATTTATGGGAAGGAGTCTTCACATAGTTACATAATTACTCAACTACTCATTGTGCTTCACTTATATCTTTCGGAGTAGTTTGTTATTTGCTCTAGTGCTTCACTTATATCATCTTACAGCACGATGGTGGTTTTATTTTGAAGAAATTGATGAACTCTCATGCTTCACTTATATTATTTTTAGTGTCTTTTCTAAACAGAATGGTAATTTACTTAGGTTACTAGTAAGCGTGCACGTGCAACGCACGTCTTGACTAAAAGATAACAGCCATACAGATTTATAAACTATATTGGATGTTGTACAATTTAGCCACAACTTCAATTATCGTGTCAACTAAAATTGATTTGTTCAAATCATATACATAGTATTTAGTATTGTGAAAATTCCACTGATCGCATAAATAATAATACGTATACTCATTTCACAATGCAATGCAACTTGTGTTGAAAGACAAAAAACGAAAAACATGTACCATAAAAAGATAATCTAGAAAACTTGTGGAACAATCACAAAATCAATAAAATAATGAATAAATAGGTCCTCTAATTTAGGCTCCAGGAAATGTGGAGGTAACTCCAGTAATACTTGTTCGGCTTCAGCTGCACCCAACTCTTCTTGTTTCTCCTCTGAACTGGCTACAAACTGTACTCAACCACATCAGTGATGCGCCATCACCATGACAACCAGCAGCAAAACCTTTACGCTCTCCTTCATCCTTTCGTCACTGGCGAGAACTTGTACCCTGTCCAACCACGCACCGCCCTTGGCATGCAGGGCCACACCATGGTGGGATGCTCACAATATTGATCTAGGCGTGACCAAACAGGCGAGCAGAGTGTCAATGATACAACTAGGGGCACTTTACAACTGGTATATATACAGTTAACAATATGTAAATTACCAAAGAACAATAGCCAAACTACCAGATCAGAAATGTATTTGCCGAAATCTAGGATACCCATCAGTTCAAGAAAGATACATGGGTGTTCAATGCGATTTGAGGAGAAAAGATTAAATATAAAATTCAATTAGAAGCGGCCGCAATGGTACATTGTTCCTGGAGTGAGGCATACCATGCCACTAAAATAGTACATAAAGGCAATGATTCTCTGAGCAAATATAATTTTGCATATTTCTTCCAAATAGTACATAAAGGCAATGTTGTTGTGCATATCAAGGCATAGTACATCTATGAGCAATGTTATTGTGCAAGTGAAGGCAGAGTATGACAACTTAGAAAATGCATGCCAGAGAATCTTCATTTCAAAAATACCCTATTTTACTTTTCAAGTGTGTAGAATTTTCCATCAAATAATTTGAAATTTCCCACATTATTCATGGTCAGAGAACTGCATTGTTTTATATCGCTCATAAGTAGACTACTTTAATTTAAAGAAGTAACTATTCTAGACCTATATGATTAATTTGAAGGAAGTGCAAAAAAATTACACTACAAGAAACATGACTTACGGGTTGAGGTGTCATCTAAATAAAATTAATAAATTATTAGCATTGAGGGTATTCCAGTTCGGAAGAGCACAACAAATAAAGCTATTGGTTGTGATAATAGTCAATGTATTTACTCATTTTCCATTCAAAGTTGTCTCTTTAAGCAGCAAAATATATGATGATGTTCTGTTAAACAAGTGTATGGAAAGCAAGAGCTACATAGCCGAATATGTCGGATTTCGGGTTCCGGCAGACCCTTAAGGTTCGAACTCTAGGGTGCGCGCGGAGATTATGCCCTCTACCTCTCTGTCTCGCGAAGATCTAACTACCGAAAGAACAACACAAGAGACGCAGGGTTTATACTAGTTCGGGCCACCATTGTGGTGTAATACCCTACTCTAGTTTGTGGTGGGTGGATTGCCTCTTGGGCTGATGATGATGAGCAATACAAGGAAGAACAGCCTCGCGAGGGTCTGCTCTTAGCCAGGACGATGAACTGCTAGGGGGAGTTCAGCCGCCCTTCTCTCTCTCTCACTTGTTCTCTGCTTGCAAAGATTCTAGGTACCTTGTTCTCTCTCTTTCCTCTGTGTGTGTCCTTGTGTCCCTGGGGGTGGCTAGTCCTATTTATAGGCAAAGGCCCTGGGCCTCTTCCCAAATATTGAGCGGGAAGGGCGCCAACAATTGGCCAATTTGAAGGGGAATATCTGGTACACTTATCCTGACTAAAGTTGGTCCTCGCCTGCCAAAGGCCCTGTGGTGACGCCGTTCTGGGCTCCACGATGACCTCCTTCCCACCATTGGACTGGTCTTGGTCTCGTTGCACCGAAATGGGTGCCTTTGCTTGATCCTCTCGCCTGCACTTGCCCCCTTTGCACCAAAGAGGAAAGGGAGACACTGCGCGGGCTGGCGCCCGCTTGGCACCCTTGGTCGTCATGGCTTGCGTCATGGGCACCTCTTGAGGTACCCCGCCTTGATCTCTCCGCCTCCTCGTGAGCCAGCCTGACGAGGCCGCGCCTGAGGAAGTGTCGTGTCGTCCGCCCCGCGAGGCTTGGCCCCTCGCGAGGGTCTTGGGTCTCGTGTTGATGAAGATGGGCCGTGCTGGGACCCCTTTCGAGCCACGCCGCAGGCCGCACGCAGGCAAGTCTGGGGACCCCCGTTCCCAGAATGCCGAAAGTAGCCCCCGGGCCCAAGGCGCGCCCGGACTTGGTCGTGCTGAGAGGCGAAAGTGTTGGGGATCGTAGCAGAAATTAAAATTTTCCTACGCATCACCAAGATCTATCCATGGAGTATTCTAGCAACTTGGGGATAGGAGAGTATCTACATACCACTTGTAGATCGCAACGGAAGCGTTCAAGAAGAACGTGGATGATGGAGTCGTACTCGCCGTGATCCGAATCACCGATGACCTAGTGCCGAACGGACAGCACCTCCGTGTTCAACACACGTACGGTCGGGATGACGTCTCCTCCTTCTTGATCCAGCAAGGGGGAAGGAGAGGTTGATGAAGATCCAGCAGCACGACGGCGTGGTGGTGGATGCAGCTGAATTCCAGCAGGGCTTCGCCAAGCGTCTACGGAGAGAGGGAGAGGTGTAACAGGGGAGAGGGAGGCGCCAAGGTTGCAGGGTGCGGCTGCCCTCCCTCCCCCCCTTTATATAGGCCCCCTAGGGGGGGCGCCGGCCCTGGAGATCCATCTCCAAGGGGGGGCGGCGGCCAGGGGGGAGGCTTGCCCCCCAAGGCAAGTGGGGCGCCCCCTGCCCTAGGGTTTTCAACCCTAGGCACAGGGGGGAGGCCCATGGGGGGCGCACCAGCCCACTATGGGCTGGTTCCCTCCCCACTTCAGCCCACGGGGCCCTCCGGGATGGGTGGCCCCACCCGATGGACCCCTGGGACCCATCCGGTGGTCCCGGTACAATACCGGTGATCCCCGAATCCTTCCCGATGGCCGAAACGACACTTCCTATATATAATTCTTTACCTCCGGACCATTTCGGAACCTCTCGTGACGTCCGGGATCTCATCCGGGACTCCGAACAACCTTCGGTTTGCTGCATACTAATATCTTTACAACCCTAGCGTCACCGAACCTTAAGTGTGTAGACCCTACGGGTTCGGGAGACATGCAGACATGACCGAGACGATCTCCGGTCAATAACCAACAGCGGGATCTGGATACCCATGTTGGCTCCCACATGCTCCTCGATGATCTCATCAGATGAACCACGATGTCGAGGACTTAATCAATCCCGTACTCAATTCCCTTCGTCTATCGGTACGATACTTGCCCGAGATTCGATCGTCGGTATACCGATACCTTGTTCAATCTCGTTACCGGCAAGTCTCTTTACTCGTTCCCGTAACACATCATCCCGTGAACAACACCTTGATCACATTGAGCTCATTATGATGATGTCTTACCGAGTGGGCCCAGAGATACCTCTCCGTCATACGGAGTAACAAATCCCAGTATCGATTCATGCCAACCCAACAAACACTTTCGGAGATACCTGTAGTGCACCTTTATAGTCACCCAGTTACGTTGTGACATTTGATACACCCAAAGCACTCCTACGGCATCCGGGAGTTGCATAATCTCATGGTCTAAGGAATGATACTTGACATTCAGAAAAGCTCTAGCAAACGAACTACACGATCTTTGTGCTATGCTTAGGTTTGGGTCTTGTCCATCACATCATTCTCCTAATGATGTGATCCCGTTATCAATGACATCCCCATGCCCATAGTCAGGAAACCATGACTATCTATTGATCAACGAGCTAGTCAACTAGAGGCTTACTAGGGACACATTGTGGTCTATGTATTCACACATGTATTATGATTTCCGGACAATACAATTATAGCATGAACAATAGACAATTGTCATGAACAAGAAATATAATAATCCTTTTATTATTGCCTCTAGGGCATATTTCTAACAGTCTCCCACTTGCACTAGAGACAATAGTCTAGTTACATTGTGATGAATCGCACACCCATGGAATTTTGGTGTTGATCATGTTTTGCTCTAGGGAGAGGTTTAGTCAACGGATCTGCCACATTCAGGTCCGTATGTACTTTACAAATCTCTATCTCTCCATTTTGAACACTTTCACGAATGGAGTTGAAGCGACGCTTGATATGCCTGTTCTTCCTGTGAAACCTGGGCTCCTTCGCAAGGGCAATTGCTCCAGTGTTGTCACATAAGAGAGTCATCGGGTCCGACGCATTGGGTATGACTCCTAGGTCGGTAATGAACTCCTTCACCCAGACTGCTTCTTGTGCTGCCTCCGAGGCTGCCATATACTCTGCTTCACATGTAGATCCCGCCACGACGCTTTGCTTGCAACTACACCAGCTTACTGCCCCTCCATTCAAAATATACACGTATCCGGTTTGTGACTTGGAGTCATCCAGATCTGTGTCGAAGCTGGAGTCGACGTAACCCTTTACAACGAGCTCTTCGGCACCTCCATAAACGAGAAACATATCCTTAGTCCTTTTCAGGTACTTCAGGATGTTTTTGACCGCTGTCCAGTGTTCCTTGCTGGGATTACTTTGGTACCTACCTACCAAACTTACGGCAAGGTTTACATCGGGTCTGGTACACAACATGGCATACATAATAGACCCTATGGCTGAGGCATAGGGGATGACACTCATCTCTTCTATATCTTTTGCCGTGGTCGGGCATTGAGCCGTGCTCAATCGCACACCTTGCAATACAGGCAAGAACCCCTTCTTGGACTGATCCATTTTGAACTTCTTCAAAATCTTGTCAAGGTACGTACTTTGTGAAAGACCGATGAGGCGTCTCGATCTATCTCTATAGATCTTCATGCCTAATATATAAGCAGCTTCTCCAAGATCCTTCATTGAAAAACATTTGTTCAAATAGGCCTTTATGCTTTCCAAGAGTTCTATATCATTTCCCATCAATAGTATGTCATCCACATATAATATGAGAAATGCTACGGAGCTCCCACTCACTTTCTTGTAAACGCAGGCTTCTCCATAAGTCTGCATAAACCCAAACGCTTTGATCATCTCATCAAAGCGAATGTTCCAACTCCGAGATGCTTGCACCAGCCCATAGATAGAGCGCTGGAGCTTGCATACTTTGTTAGCATTCTTAGGATCGACAAAACCTTCCGGCTGCATCATATACAATTCTTCCTTAAGAAAGCCGTTAAGGAATGCCGTTTTGACGTCCATTTGCCATATCTCATAATCATAGAATGCGGCAATTGCTAACATGATTTGGACGGACTTCAGCTTCGCTACGGGTGAGAAAGTCTCATCATAGTCAACCCCTTGAACTTGTCGATAACCCTTAGCGACAAGTCGAGCTTTATAGATGGTCACATTACCATCCGCGTCTGTCTTCTTCTTAAAGATCCATTTATTTTCTATGGCTCGCCGATCATCGGGCAAGTCATTCAAAGTCCATACTTTGTTTTCATACATGGATTCTATCTCGGATTTCATGGCTTCTAGCCATTTGTCGGAATCTGGGCCCGCCATCGCTTCTTCATAGTTTGAAGGTTCACCATTGTCCAACAACATGATTTCCAAGACAGGGTTGCCGCACCACTCTGGTGCGGAACGTGTCCTTGTGGACCTACGAAGTTCAGTAGGAGCTTGATCAGAAGTATTTTGATCATCATCATTAACCTCCTCTTGAATCGATGCAGGCACCACAGGAACATTTTCCTGAGCTGTGCTACTCTGATTTTCAAGAGGTAGTACTTCATCAAGCTCTACTTTCCTCCCACTTACTTCTTTCGCGAGAAACTCTTTCTCTAGAAAGGACCCGTTCTTGGCAACAAAGATCTTGCCCTCGGATCTTAGGTAGAAGGTATACCCAACTTTTTCTTTGGGATATCCTATGAAGACGCATTTTTCCGATTTGGGTTCGAGCTTTTCAGGTTGAAGTTTCTTGACATAAGCATCGCAACCCCAAACTTTCAGAAACGACAGCTTAGGTTTCTTTCCAAACCATAATTCATACGGTGTCGTCTCAACGGATTTTGACGAAGCCCTATTTAAAGTGAATACGGCAGTCTCTAAAGCATAGCCCCAAAATGAGAGCGGTAGATCGGTAAGAGACATCATAGATCACACCATATCCAATAGAGTGCGATTATGACGTTCGGACACACCGTTACGCTGAGGTGTTCCAGGCGGCGTGAGTTGTGAAACAATTCCACATTTTCTTAAGTGTGTGCCAAATTCGTGACTTAAATATTCTCCCCCACGATCTGATCGTAAGAACTTTATTTTTCTGTCACGTTGATTCTCAACCTCACTCTGAAACTCCTTGAACTTTTCAAACGTCTCAGACTTGTGTTTCATTAAGTAGACATACCCATATCTACTCAAATCATCAGTGAGAGTGAGAACATAACGATAGCCTCCGCGAGCCTCAACGCTCATTGGACCACGCACATCTGTATGTATGATTTCCAACAAGTTGGTTGCTCGCTCCATTGTCCCTTAGAATGGAGTCTTGGTCATTTTGCCCATGAGGCATGGTTCGCATGTGTCAAATGATTCATAATCGAGAGACTCCAAAAGTCCATCAGCATGGAGCTTCTTCATGCGCTTGACACCAATGTGACCAAGGCGGCAGTGCCACAAGTATGTGGGACTATCGTTATTAACTTTACATCTTTTGGTATTCACACTATGAATATGTGTAACATCACGTACGAGATTCATTAAGAATAAACCATTAACCATCGGAGCAAGACCATAAAACATATCACTCATATAAATAGAACAACCATTATTCTCGGATTTAAATGAGTAGCCATCTCGCATTAAACGAGATCTAGATACAATGTTCATGCTCAAACTTGGCACTAAATAACAATTATTGAGGTTTAAAACTAATCCCGTAGGTAAATGTAGAGGTAGCGTGCCGACGGCGATCACATCGACCCTGGAACCATTCCCGACGCGCATCGTCACCTCGTCCTTCGCCAGTCTCCGTTTATTCTGCAGCTCCTGTTTTGAGTTACAAATATGAGCAACGGCACCGGTATCAAATACCCAGGAGCTACTACGAGCACTGGTAAGGTACACATCAATTACATGTATATCACATATACCTTTAGTGTTGCCGGCCTTCTTATCCGCTAAGTACTTGGGGCAATTCCGCTTCCAGTGACCATTTCCCTTGCAATAAAAGCACTCAGTTTCAGGTTTGGGTCCATTCTTTGACTTCTTCCTGGCAACTGATTTACCAGGCGCGGCAACCTCCTTGCCGTCCTTCTTGAAATTCTTCTTACCCTTGCCTTTCTTGAACTTAGTGGTTTTATTCACCATCAACACTTGAAGTTCCTTTTTGATCTCCACCTCTGCAGATTTCAGCATTGAATACAACTCGGGAATGGTCTTTTCCATCCCCTGCATATTGTAGTTCATCACGAAGCTCTTGTAGCTAGGTGGGAGCGACTGAAGGATTCTGTCAATGACCGCCTCATCCGGGAGACTAACTTCCAGTTGAGTCAAGCGGTTGTGCAACCCAGACATCTTGAGTATGTGTTCACTGACAGAGCTATTTTCCTCCATCTTGCAGCTAAAGAACTTGTCGGAGACATCATATCTCTCGACCCGGGCATGAGCTTGGAAAATCAATTTCAGCTCCTCGAACATCTCATATGCTCCGTGTTGCTCAAAACGCTTTTGGAGCCCCGGTTCTAAGCTGTAAAGCATGCCGCACTGAACGAGGGAGTAATCATCAGTACGTGACTGATGGGCGTTCATAACGTCCTGGTTTTCTGGGAATGGTGCTTCACCTAGCGGTGCTTCTAGGACATAATCTTTCTTGGCTACTATGAGGATGATCCTCAGGTTCCGGACCCAGTCCAAATAGTTGTTGCCATAATCTTTCAGCTTGGTTTTCTCTAGGAACGCGTTGAAGTTGAGGGTGACATTAGCGTGGGCCATTTGATCTACAAGACATATTGTAAAGATTTAGACTAAGTTCATGATAATTAAGTTCATCTAATCAAATTAATGAATGAACTGCCACTCAGATTTGACATCCCTCTAGTCATCTAAGTGATACATGATCCGAGTCAACTAGGCCATGTCCGATCATCACGTGAGACGGACTAGTTATCATCGCTGAACATCTCCATGTTGATCGTATCTTCTATACGACTCATGTTCGACCTTTCGGTCCTCCGTGTTCCAAGGCCATGTCTGTACATGCTAGGCTCGTCAATCCAACCTAAGTGTATTGCGTATGTAAATCTGGCTTACACCCGTTGTATGCGAACGTAAGAACCTATCACACCCGATCATCATGTGGTGCTTCGGAACGACGAACCTTAGCAACGGTGCACAGTTAGGGAGAACACATTTTTGATATTTTAGTGAGGGTTCATCTTATTTATGCTACCGTCGTTCTAAGCAAATAAGATGTAAAAACATGATAAACATCACATGCAATCAAATAGTGACATGATATGGCCAACATCATTTCGCTCCTTTGATCTCCATCTTCGGGGCACCATGTCCATCGTCGTCACCGGCATGACACCATGATCTCCATCATCATGATCTCCATCATCGTGTCTTCGTGAAGTTGTCACGTCAACTATTACTTCTACTACTATGGCTAACGCTTTAGCAATAAAGTAAAGTAATTACATGACGATTTAAGTTGACACGCAGGTCATAAATAAATAAAGACAACTCCTATGGCTCCTGCCGGTTGTCATACTCATCGACTTGCAAGTCGTGATTCCTATTACAATAACAAGATCATCGCATACATCACATACATGATTCATCACAACTTCTGGCCATATCGCATCACAAAGCACTTGCTGCAAAAACAAGTTAGACGTCCTCTAATTGTTGTTGCAAGTTTTTACGTGGCTGTTATAGGTTGCTAGCAAGAACGTTTCTTACCTACGTTAAAACCACAACGTGAATTGTCAATCTCTATTTACCCTTCATAAGGACCCTGTTCATCCAATCCGATCCAACTAAAGTGGGAGAGACAGACACCCGCCAGCCACCTTACGCAACTAGTGCATGTCAGTCGGTGGAACCGGTCTCACGTAAGCGTACGTGTAAGGTTGGTCCGGGCCGCTTCATCCCACAATACCGCTGAATCAAGATAGGACTAGTAACGGAAAGAAGAATTGACAATTCGACGCCCACAACTACTTTGTGTTCTACTCGTGCATAGAAACTACGCATAGACCTAGCTCATGATGCCACTGTTGGGGATCGTAGCAGAAATTAAAATTTTCCTACGCATCATCAAGATCTATCCATGGAGTATTCTAGAAACGAGGGGATAGGAGAGCAGCTACATACCACTTGTAGATCGCAACGGAAGCGTTCAAGAAGAACCTGGATGATGGAGTCGTACTCGCCGTGATCCGAATCACCGATGACCTAGTGTCGAACGGACAGCACCTCCGTGTTCAACACACGTACGGTCGGGATGACGTCTCCTCCTTCTTGATCCAGCAAGGGGGAAGGAGAGGTTGATGAAGATCCAGCAGCACGACGGCGTGGTGGTGGATGCAACAGAATTCCAGCAGGGCTTCGCCAAGCGTCTACGGAGAGAGGGAGAGGTGTAACAGGGGAGAGGGAGGCGCCAAGGCTGTAGGGTGCGGCTGCCCTCCCTCCCCCCCCCCTTTATATAGGCCCCCTAGGGGGGGCGCCGGCCCTGGAGATCCATCTCCAAGGGGGGGCGCCGGCCAGGGGGGAGGCTTGCCCCCCAAGGCAAGTGGGGCGCCCCCTGCCCTAGGGTTTCCAACCCTAGGCGCAGGGGGGAGGCCCATGGGGGGCGCACCAGCCCACTATGGGCTGGTTCCCTCCCCACTTCAGCCCACGGGGCCCTCCGGGATGGGTGGCCCCACCCGGTGGACCCCTGGGACCCATCCGGTGGTCCCGGTACAATACCGGTGACCCCCGAATCCTTCCCGATGGCCGAAACGACACTTCCTATATATAATTCTTTACCTCCGGACCATTCCGGAACCTCTCGTGACGTCCGGGATCTCATCCGGGACTCCGAACAACCTTCGGTTTGCTGCATACTAATATCTTTACAACCCTAGCGTCACCGAACCTTAAGTGTGTAGACCCTACGGGTTCGGGAGACATGCAGACATGACCGAGACGATCTCCGGTCAATAACCAACAGCGGGATCTGGATACCCATGTTGGCTCCCACATGCTCCTCGATGATCTCATCGGATGAACCACGATGTCGAGGACTTAATCAATCCCGTACTCAATTCCCTTCGTCTATCGGTACGATACTTGCCCGAGATTCGATCGTCGGTATACCGATACCTTGTTCAATCTCGTTACCGGCAAGTCTCTTTACTCGTTCCCGTAACACATCATCCCGTGAACAACACCTTGATCACATTGAGCTCATTATGATGATGTCTTACCGAGTGGGCCCAGAGATACCTCTCCGTCATACGGAGTGACAAATCCCAGTCTCGATTCATGCCAACCCAACAAACACTTTCGGAGATACCTGTAGTGCACCTTTATTGTCACCCAGTTACGTTATGACGTTTGATACACCCAAAGCACTCCTACGGCATCCGGGAGTTGCATAATCTCATGGTCTAAGGAATGATACTTGACATTCAGAAAAGCTCTAGCAAACGAACTACACGATCTTTGTGCTATGCTTAGGTTTGGGTCTTGTCCATCACATCATTCTCCTAATGATGTGATCCCGTTATCAATGACATCCCCATGTCCATAGTCAGGGAACCATGACTATCTATTGATCAACGAGCTAGTCAACTAGAGGCTTACTAGGGACACATTATGGTCTATGTATTCACACATGTATTATGATTTCCGGACAATACAATTATAGCATGAACAATAGACAATTATCATGAACAAGGAAATATAATAATCCTTTTATTATTGCCTCTAGGGCATATTTCCAACAGAAAGGGCAAGGGCGAAGCGCCGCGGGCCCTAACAGCCTGCGGCCTCGGGCGCTGCGTGGCGGTTGATTGGACGTGAGTGCCTCCGCTTCCCCACGACGCCTCGATGATCGCGCGGATTGGGCAAGTCCCTGCATGCAAATCGTGTCATGATTACCTGCGATCGTGGAGGCCGACGGTTGGCCTTCGCAGGCTATAAGTACGGCACCGCGCGTGCCCTTCCAGTCTATCTCTCCTTGCTTTCTCCTCCGCCCCGATTCTTGCTCCGCCTTGCCGTGATGGCTCCGATCCGCCGGTTCTCTGCAGCGGAGAAGGGAAAGGCTCCTCGAGAGGGACCAGATCCGCTCCCGCCAAAGAAGCGGCCTGCCCTTCGTGGCCGGGACGAGGAAGACCGCCAGGTGATGTCGATGCCTTGGTACAAGCGGCCTCCGCCGGGGTTCCCGCTTCCCTTGTATGCCCACGTCGAAGGCCTCAAAGGGGGCGATGCCGATCCCCGCGTCCAGCGCCGTCGCCGGCGCCGACGGGTCACGAAGGTGTGGGTCGTTCCTCCTGGGGTCCACGCCGAGGGCTCCTCCCGCGAGTTCGTGCTCCACGCCGCCATGCCCCCTCGAACTTGGATTCGCTTTCCTCCCTTCTTCGCCTCCGTCTTCCCGCAGGGAAGACTCCTGGAGCTATGGCTGCAGCACGCCGACTGCAGCACTCCCGCGACCGAGGCAGAGGTCGCGGTCATTGCCACGGGCGAGGTCTTCATGACTCGAGGCTGGGGCGAGATCGCTCGGGGTTGCAGGGCAAGGGGCGCCCTCACGATCCACCTGGAGTATGATGGCGCTTCGGTGATGTTCTTCAAGGTCTTCAACGCGAACGGGCGCCGGCTAGAGTGCTGCCCCGGGAGAGGCGGCCAGGACCTTGCCATGGTGAGGGCTAGGCCCGCCGACCGCTCCCTGGACGACTCCACAAGCGACTGGAGCGCCGGAGGATCCGGCGACCCCAGCGAGATCTTCGCGACTCCGGAGACGAGCGGCGATAGCTACGAGCCCACGAGCCAGCGCCGCTCCCGGAGCAGAGCGGGCTCACTTGGCCGTCACTGACTCTGATCTGGATGGGGTTGGCGCCGGTGCTTGACGGCCCACTGTTGATGATGGTGTCTTTTGCAGGGGCGCGCGTAGTTAGCATCCCTTAGGATCCGTTTCCTGTGAGGAATCACACTGCGCCCAATGGGGGCTCGTAAGGTGCCTGTGATCCTTTTTGTTAATATGTAACTCTTGCTATGGAACTGTGCGAGTCGCCAATTCCGTCGTAGTTTAGTTCCCCCTTTCGAACCTCGTGAGGGCTTGGTGCTCTGCGTCGATAGGTCCCAGTCCCAAGGCGGCGTCTGTCGTCGCTGGTATGCCAGGTCGCGATGCCGTGGTCAAGGCCAGGAGGTGAGCGACCCGGGGTCCGGTAAGAGCCCCTGAGTCGCGATGCTCAGGAGGTCCCCTTTAGCGCCCAAGCAGTCGTCGCTCGGTGAGAAAGGGGAGCGACGTTGCTAGTACAGAATTGTGTTAGGTGCGGGGTAGTGCCACGGTAGCCGGTGCTTTCGGGTGGTGACTTATCTCGTTAATCGGGGGTTGTTCCTGGTGTATCGTCGGGTCCGCGCGGCAGCAGGAGCAGAGTTGCTTGGCGAGGTCCTCGCGTGCCCCTTCTCCCTCGCCTTTGCTCCCCTTTCTGCTCTACGTCCTCGGGTCCCGGCCCTCGAGCTGGTCTCAGCCGTCGCTAGTATGCCAGGTCACGATGCCGTGGACAAGGCCAGAGGGTGATGGCTAGAGTCCCGGTAGGAGCCCTGTGTCGCGATGCTCAGGCGCCCCCCCCCCCTTTAACGTGCAAGCGGTTCGCGCGGACGAGGATGAAGGGAACTCCGTGAGGGCCTCGGCTAGCGCAATTCCTTCAGGGGTCCTGCAAACTCATCATAGAAAGAAGAAGGGGTTGCCATGGCAATTATTAGTCGATCGTTAGTTGCTCAGAAGCTTGCTGGTTGGCGCAGGTGAGGTGTATTTGGGCGCCCGTGAGCCGGCGCGGGACTCACAGGGCCCTACCTCTAGGCGGGTCGCGCCTGGCACTGGGTCGTATCTTGTGATGTGTTCCTGCAAATTTGGTTAGATGCCGGCACTCTACGTCCTCGAGTCCCGGCCCTCGAGCTTGTCTCAGCCGTCGCTGGTATGCCAGGTCGCGATGCCGTGGACAAGACCAGAGGGTGAGGGCTGGAGAGCCAGTAAGAGCCCTGAGTCGCGATGCTCAGGTACCCCCCCTTTAAAGGTCGACATGGAGAAGAAGAGGTGCCGTGGACAGGCATCAAGTAATCAAGCATGATAGGCGAATGCATAGCTGGAAATAAACGCAAGGGAGATACACGCCACTGGGCCTGGCCCGAGCGGCCTGGAGATGATGCAGCCCGAGGGGCGCCCCCAACAAAGCAAGCTAATGACCGAAAAATAAAAAGGGATACATGCCGCAGGGACGGACCCACGCGACCTGGGAATGATGCAGCCCTGGGAGGGCGTTCCCAGCCGGAAATGAAGCTTGAAAGATGTCACCTGAAGATGTCGAGGACGAAGTGGTGTTGGTGCAGCAGACTCGGTAGGCTGCGGAAGCCGATCCTCACGAGCCCCCAGGCCCAGGGGCCTCAGGAGGCTCCGGAGGCGCTGATGGCTCCTCGCGAATCATCTCCATCTCCGCCAGGACTGCGGAACGCCTGTCTTCCTGAGTCTCCATGATGCCCCTCATGAGGCGCTGGTACGCAGCAGCCACGCTCTGCAAGCCGTAAGGCATGCGAACGTAGCTGTGGGGTGGACCTCCACAACGCCCTACTTGCGAGGGCCAGAGGCGTTCCGTCGTGGCGACCTGATTGAGCCCTGGTACGTTGATGCAGACACGCAGCCCACCATCCTCGCCTAGATGGGGAGCCACAGCCGGTGAACGGCGACAACCTCTCATGATTCTTGACTCTTATAGTTCTTAAACGGCCTTGTTAACGAACTCCTGCTTATCTGACCTTCCTTGCCTCGCTCCTTCTTGAGGGAAACGTACTTCGAAGCACGCCTCCACATGATGCCCAAGCGCGTCCCTCGTGACCTTGGCCAGGTTGGTGGCCCTCCAGGTGAGAGCCCCCGAGCCCTGCCTGAGGAGGGCGCCAGGCGCGCTTTCCTATGCGATGGAAGGAGGATCCCCTTGGGAAGACGTTGGCCCTGGGGGGCGCCTCCTGAGGGGCCGGTCCGGACGACGCCTTCTTCTTCTTGGGGGTGGTCTCGGGAAGCCTCCTGCTTCCGCGATCTGGGTCTTCTAGTGACGCGGCCTGAAAGGCTCGCTCCAGGGAACACAGTGCATCCTTCTCTTCACATGGCACCGTGACGACTCCGCCACTTCCTGGCATCTTGAGGACGTTGTAGCCATGATGAGTTACGGCCATGAACTTGGCCAGCGCTGGTTACCCGAGGATGGTGTTGTACGGCAGGCGGATGTGGGCGACATCGAAGGCGATGAGCTCGGTGCGGTAGTTGTTGCGGGCCCCGAAGGTGACAGGGAGGCGGACCTGCCCGATCGGGATCATGGAACCATCGGTGACTCCGGAGAAAGGCTTGGTTGGCTCAAGCTGGTCATAGGGCACTCGGAGATTGTTGAATGTTTCCACGGACAGGACGTTGAGCCCTGCTCCACCATCGATGAGGGTCCTGGTGACCAGTACGTTGCTGATGACTAGGGAGCAAAGCATCGGGAGGACCCCGGCTGTGGCCGCGCACTTGAGCTGATCCGCTGAGCTGAACGTGATGGTGCACGCTGACCACCTGAGAGGGCGCGTTGCTTCGAGCCTGGAGAGGACTGCATTCACTTCGCGGGCAAACTGCTTGAAGATGTGTTGGGAGGCTAGGGCTTGAGCTCCGCCCAGGATGCAGGCGATTGCGCGCGGCTCCTGGAAGCCCCCAGCCCCCTCGTCTTGATGGTGGTCCCCGTTCCTCCTCGGCTGAGGCGGCAGTGGGGGGAGGCCGGCGTTGCCCTGCGGGCGATCCTCACGAGGCTGATCCCTCTAGTCCCCCTCGCGAGGCAGGTCTCGCCAGCGGTCCTCGCGAGGTTGATCACGCCACCCTTGGCGCGGGCCGCGGTTTTCCCAGCGTCCTGCGTCTCTTCCTCCTCCTCGGCCGTAGCCCCGGTCAGCGCGGTCAGGACGACGGCCGATCCTTCCTTCTCGCACGGCGCGGAGCTCTTGGCATTCATTGGTGTTGTGGGTGTGGAGTTCGTGGTACACACAGTACCGGCTGCCCCTGGAGGACTCGGGCAGATCCTTGCCCCGGTTGGTATCCGGTTCCACCGCGAGCACGACAGCCCCCTTGCGCTTCACGTCCTTGGCCTTGGGCTTCTTCTCTTCTGGGTCTGCGGCGGGCAGCTCGAGGAGGGAGAGACGCCCTTCCTCAGCCCTGGCGCACTTGGTCGCCAAGTTGAACAGCTTCAGGGAGGTGCACAGGTCTTCATGCATCGCCAGCTCCTCCTTCATCTTGATGTCGCGCACACCATCGAAGAAGGCTGAGATGATGGCTTCCTCGGATACCTTGGGGATCTTGAGGCGCGCACTGTTGAAGCGCAGGATGTACTTTCGCAGGGTCTCTCCGGGTTGTTGCTTGATGCGGCGCATGTCGCTCACGGCGGGCGGCCGGTCGCGAGTACCTTGGAAGTTGGCGATGAAGCGGGTGCACATCTGGTCCCATGAAGAGATCGTGCCTGAGGCCAGGTTCAGGAGCCAGGTGCGAGCTTCTTCCTTGAGCGTCATGGGGAACCAGTTCGCCATGACCCTTTCATCCCCGCTGGCAGCTTCGATGCCCAGCTCATAGAGCTGGAGGAACTCTGCAGGGTTGGTCGTGCCGTCGTAGCGAAGAGGCAGGTCTGGCTTGAACTTGTCGGGCCATGCAACGCTGCGCGGCTCAGTGGTCTAGGCGCAGCAGCCAGCAGTGGCCACGGGAGGCTTTGGTTGGGGGAGAGCTTGGCCTTGCGGGTCCCCATGCGCTGCAGCTGGGAGCAGCGCGGGGTCTTGACGTGCCGGAGCTGGAGAAGGGTCACGACGAGCCGGAGCAGGGAGCGCCCGGGCAGCCTCTTGCGGTCGAGGGACTTCTTGGCAGCTCCGTTCTTGCTGGGCTGGCACCTGACGAAGCGGGTTCCGCCCAGGGGCCACGCGCCTTGGAGCCATGGCATCTTCTTGGAGAGGAGGTGATTGGTACGCCCCCGGAGCTTCATTGCCCACGCGGGGCGAGGTGCGGCGCAGCGGAGCGGACGGCGCAGGAGAGCCCCCTGCGGCGCGGACGAGCTCGGCGACGCGGTCGAGCCACTCTTCGTAGACGTCGTCGACGGGATGGTAGCGCAGGAGCTCATTTGCCGCGATGAGCGCAGCTCGAGCCTCCATGGGTGCACGGAGCGCGCGGGACAAAGAGCCAGCTGGTGTGAGCGATGGAGTAGCGGTGTGGCCGTCTTGCCACACGGACGGATGCTGAGACGACGCTTGCTGCTCGTTCCCCGCCGGGCCGATGGCGGCGTTGATGGCGGGCGACGGGGAACGACGAGGACGCCCACCGACGGGAGCCGTCTGGGCGACGTGGGAAGCGATGGCGGCCCGGCGCTCGGCGCGGGCCCAACGAGCGTCAAACATGGACGCGACGGCCGGAGGAGAACGGAGCGGTGGAAGACAAATTCCGGCGCACCCCTACCTGGCACGCCAAATGTCGGATTTCGGGTTCCGGCAGACCCTTAAGGTTCGAACTATGAGGTGCGCGCGGAGATTATGCCCTCTACATCTCCGTCTCGCAAAGATCTAACTACCGAAAAAACAACACAAGAGACGCAGGATTTATACTAGTTCGGGCCACCATTGTGGTGTAATACCCTACTCTAGTTTGTGGTGGATGGATTGCCTCTTGGGCTGATGATGATGAACAATACAAGGAAGAACAGCCTCGCGAGGGTCTGCTCTTAGCCAGGACGATGAACTGCTAGGGGGAGTTCAGCCGCCCTTCTTTCTCTCTCACTTGTTCTCTACTTGCTAAGATTCTAGGTACCTTGTTCTCTCTCTTTCCTCTATGTGTGTCCTTGTGTACCTGGGGTGGCTAGTACTATTTATAGGCAAAGGCCCTGAGACTCTTCCCAAATATTGAACGGGAAGGGCGCCAAGAATTGGCCAATTTAAAGGGGACATCTGGTACACTTATCCTGATTAAAATTGGTCCTCGCCTGCCAAAGGCCCTGTGGTGACGCCGTTCTGGGCTCCACGATGACCTCCTTCCCATCGTTGAACTGGTCTTGGTCTCGTTGCACCGAAATGGGTGCCTTTGCTTGATCCTCTCGCCTGCACTTACCCCCTTTGCACCAAAGAGGAAAGGGAGACACTGCGCGGGCTGGCGCCCGCCTGACACCCTTGGTCATCATGGCTTGCGTCATGGGCACCTCGTGAGGTACCCCGCCTTGATCTCTCCGCCTCCTCGTGAGCCAGCCTGATGAGGCCGCGCCTCAGGAAGTGCCGTGTCGTCCGCCCCACGAGGCTTGGCCCCTCGCGAGGGTCTTGGATCTCGTGTTGATGAAGATGGGCCGTGCTGGGGCCCCTTTCAAGCCACGCCGCAGGCCGCAGGCAGGGAAGTCTGGGGACCCCCGTTCCCAGAACGCCGACAGAGTACGATATATGAATTGAAGAGCATAGAAGGGAAAAATCAATCCTAGCAATCCATGATAATAACATAAGTATTAGCACCTTTAAGTAACCAAACTTACACATTTTTACTGGGATGTTGGACTATCATCATGTTAAGATCACGGAGACAGATTTCCTGCATTTCTAGCATCAGTTCATGGGAAAAAGATTCTGCATCTCTTTCCTTCGATAATTTTCAAAAGCAATTTATAAAGCGCACCATGAAATGGCAGTAGCAGACCTCCGAAAGTAGTTGCTGGAAGAAGTACCTTGCTTGTTGACAAAAGAAAGCATACAAGTTACATGATTACATCATTAGAGATTAAATAGAAGCATCTCCGATTAAATTTATTCTTCTTTACTAATAATGTAAGTTTTGTACATCACACGGGCTACAAAGCTGAATTGCCAATAACATCAAAAGAGAGGTAACATGTTACGAAAATTAATTTTGTTACATCTACTTCTTTTTATTTGATTCATTTTATTGGAAGGTAACATGCTACAAATTTAGCATGTACATGTGCAGGTGCAGTTAGTGGCAAACTCACAAAGCAATCTAGTCTAGCTTAAAATATTGATGTGAACCATATAATTCAGAAATTAGAACACATGGCATGTTCTCTAATCAATTTACACCTTTAAATCATTTAGTCAAGCAACTACCATGCCAATTGTCATGCAGAGAAAAATCTGATGCATAATGCTTATCATTCTAAAATGTCGGTAGTCCAGGAACACGGTGTGAAACAGTACAGGTACATTACTCATGCAGAAATCAAGGTTATTCCTCGCCGTGTTGTAAGCTTCATCTGAAGTTTACATTGGTGCACGTCAGCCTTATCCACCGCAGTAGCTCTTACAGACAAACATAGTAGAGAAATGCAAGATCTATCATTAGCGTACACGAATAAAATCATATTAACAACTTCATTCCCATCCAATCGGCAGTTCCCTAGGTTGACATCAAATCAGATTAGTAAGTAGGCACAGCCAACAACAAACTGCTGAAAGATCCAACCTTTGATGTAGAAGTCGTGGTAACTCATCTTCTACTTATTCTAGAGAGCTGATTGAAAACCGTGAGCCGCAGAAACTTGGCGAGAACCCATCCACCTCTTTTCTGGTCTTCGTGGTCGCCGCAAGCACATGCCTGATGCTCCTGCTGCGCTGCTCCTATTCCGGTGAAGTTACCCAAGATTGGAGAACCACAAGAATTTGAATCAGAAATTGACAGAAATTTCCTCCAAATAGAGTGCTAAGAAACCATTACAAAATCCTATGAATTCAAATCCTACAAATCAATTGACCCACAGAGAATTAAGCCACCTTAATTAGTAGCATCTTCATGGGTGCAGACGATGAGGAGCGGTGGGCGGTGGCCGTGCTGTCTGTTCAGCGGCGACGTACCTGGGGTATAGCAGAGGAGGAGCGGCGGTGCGGCGGCCTGCTCTCGCATCCGTTGAGGAAGAGTGGTGGGGTGGAGGTCCGCTCTCGCATCCATTGGAGGAGGAGCGGCAGGGGTGTCGGCCTACACCTGCATCCATCGGAAGATGATCGGCGGCCTACATGTGAGAGCAGAGGATGAGCGGCGGGGTCGGCGTCCTGCTCTCCCCTCCGTCAGAGGAGTGGCGAGGACGGCTTCCTGCTCTCGCCTCCGTCGGAGGAGTGGCGAGGACAGGGCCTGCTCTTGCGTCCGTAAGAAGTGGATCGGCCGGGGCGACGACCTGCTCTCAGATGCGTCAGAGGAGGGTTGGTGGTCTTCGCGTTTTCCGCGGCCCTCGCGTTTATCAACAGGAAGCCAGGACGTGTTGTTTCCCAATATTTCGTTGTTTCCTCTTATGCTTCCTCCTTTTTTTACTCCTAGATATGTGCTGGCGTGGGAGGAAGTGGGGTTTGGCAGAGTAATCGTCCGCCATGCGAAATCGCTAAACGCACTCTTGGTTTACCCTCAGTGTAATCTGGATGGCAAAATGAAATTAAATATCTCTAATTGTGAGGTTGTAATTGGTTGGGATTGTTATGTGTAGGTTAGACCGAGTGCGTTTAGTGATGAATATGTTTCCTTGTTTAATAGTAGTACCGAGGAATTTAGTCCTAATATGATGGGCATGCAAGGGGATATAATAAAAACTTTCGTATAAAGAGCATTGAATAATAGGAGAAGTTTGATTCCTTGCATTTGTTTTGAGATATAAAGATGATGATATTAAAGTCATGATAGTGAGTAATTGTGGATTGGTAGAAATACTTGTGTTAAAGTTTTGTGATTCCCGTAGTATGCACGTATAGTGAACCGTTAAGTGATGAAGTTAAAACATAATTTATTTATTGATTGTCTTCCTTATGAGTGGGGTTCGGGGACGAGCAATGGTCTTTTCCTACCAATCTATCCCTCTAGGAGCATGCATGTAGTACTTTGTTTCAATGACTAATAGATTTTTGCAATATGTTTGTGAGTTCTTTATGACTAATATTGAGTCCATGGATTACATGCACTCTCAGCCTTCCTCCATTGCTAGCCTCTCTTGTGTCGTGCAACTTTCGCCGGTACCATACGCCCATCATATACCTTCCTCAAAACTGACACCATACCTACATATTATGGCATTTCCATAGCAATTTCGAGATATATTGACATGCAATTTCCACCGTTCCGTTTATTATGACACACTTCATCATTGTCATATTGCTTTGCATGATCATGTAGTTTACATAACATTTTTGGCAAAGCCACCGTTCATAAATTGTATACATGTCACTTTTGAGTCATTGCACATCCCGGTACACCACCAGAGGCATTCATATAGAGTCATATTTTGTTCTAAGTATCGAGTTGTAATTCTTGAGTTGTAAGTAAATAACAGTGTGATGATCTTCATTATTAGAGCATTGTTCCATGTGAGGAAAAATAAAACAGGCCAAAGAAGCCAACCAAAAAAGAGGCCAAAGAAGCCAAACAAAAAAAGAGAGAGAAAAGAGAGAAGGGGCAATGTTACTATCCTTTTTCCACTCTTGTGCTTCAAAGTAGCACCATGATCTTCATGATAGAGAGTCTCCAGTGTTGTCACTTTCATATACTAGTGGGAATTTTTTATTATAGAGCTTGTATATTCCAATGATGGGCTTCCTCAAATTGCCCTAGTGTCGCCGTTCTAGGAATGGGGGTCCCCAGACTTGCCTGCCTGCGGCCCACGGAGTGGCTCCACAAACAGGCCCATACGGCCCATCCTCACCAACAAGCATTCGAGACCCTCGCGAGGGGCCAAGCCTCGCGAGGAGGACGACACAAGACCTCCTCGGGAGCGGCCTCACCAGGCTGGCTCGCGAGGGGCGGAGAGATCAAGGCAAGGCAAACCTCGCGAGGTTTCCTGTGACGCAAGACATGACGATCAAGGCCAGGCGGGCGCCAGCGCGCACAGTGTCCTTACTTCCTCTTTGGTGCTAAGGAGACAAGCGCAGGCGAGGAGTACCGAGGCGTCAAGCAAAGTTTTCCATATCGGTGCAATGAGACCAAGACCAGCAAGACGGCAAGACGGAGGTCACCGTTGAGCCCAGGACGACGTCACCACCAGAGCCATTGGCAGGCGAAGACTACTTTTGTCAGGATAAGTTGTACTAGTTGTCCCCCTTCAAACTCGGCCGTTGTGGCATCCATTCCGGCTCAATATTTGGGAAGAGGACCAGGGCCTCTATAAATAGGGCTAGCCACCACAGTAGGAGGCATCTGATCTCGACCACGAGAACTGGTCTCGAACTCATTCAGTTCATCCTCACACCCACCAAGCACAAGAACACCTCCCCTTAGGAGGTTGTTCTTCCCTTGTACTGTTCATCCTCAGCCCAAGAGGCAATCCACCACCACCACACTAGAGTAGGACATTACACCATAATGGTGGCCCGAACCAGTATAAATCTTGTGTCCTCGTGTTCTTTGGGTTCGGCGAGCTAGTCCGCAAGATCGTGGAGTGTGAGAGCGTGGGAGAGGAGAGATCTTCGTGCGCACCCCAGTGTTCGATCCTCAAGGGTTTTGCCGGAACCCAAAATCCGACATTTGGCGCGCCAGGTCGGGGTGCGTTTAAGCCGTCCTCTCTTCGATCCGTGCTTCATCGCTCCACCACTACCATGTCGGACGCTCGTCGCGCCCGCGCTGAGTGCCGGGCCGCCCTCGCCGCCCGCGTCGCTCAGACGGCTCTTGTCGGCGGGCCACCCCGTCGTTCTCCGTCATCCGCCGCCAACGCTGCCACCGGCCCGGCTGGAAACGAGTAGCAGGCATCCTTACTGCACACCTCGATGGGCGGGACGGCCGCACCGCCACTCCATCGCTGACCCCCGCCGATTTGTCGTCTCACACTCGTCGTGCTCCCACGGATGCGCGGGCCGCACTGCTCATGGCGCACGAGCTACTGCGCTACCGCCTGGTCGATGACCTCTATGAGGACTGGTTGGACCACATCACCGAGCTCGTCAGCGCCGCAGGGGGCTCCTCTGCACCGTCCCTCTCGCTACCTCGTCCACCGCCAACTACGGGCGACGTAGCTTACGGAGCGCCTCCACCACCTCTGCACCAAGACGGCGCCCTGGCACCAAGACACGTGGCCCCGCGGCGCGACCCGCCGCTCCAAGCACCCGCGCGTGAAGAAAGAAGCTGTCAAGAAGTTCCTCGACCACAAGAAAACGCTCCACCGTTCCTCGCACCGCCACGTCAGGACCGCTTGCCGCGGCAAGGCCTTGCACCACTTGCCGTGGCGGCGCACAGGCACCAAGATCAAGCCCCACCTCCACGGCGGGCCCCGGTGACCACGGCGGGTTGCCGCGCCTTCACGCCCGAGCTGCGTAGCGTCGCCTGGCCAAGCAAGTTGAAGTCGGATCTGCCTCCTTGCTATGACGGCTCCCCCGATACTGCAGAGTTCTTGCAGTTGTACGAGCCGAGCGTCGAGGCGGCCAACGGCGACGAGGAAGTCATGGCGAACTGGTTCCCCATGATGCTCAAGTACGGCGCTCGTTCGTGGCTCCTAAACCTGCCTCCCGACTCGATCTCCTCTTAGGACGAGATGCGCGACCGCTTCGTTGCCAACTTCCAGGGCACTCGCGACCGCCCTAAGGCCGCGGGTGACCTGCGCCGCATCAAGCAACAACTAGGAGAGACCCTCCAGAAGTACATCCAGCGCTTCAACAATGTTCGCCTCAAGATCCCTAAGGTGACGGACAAGGCCATCATCTCGGCGTTCTCTGATGGCGTCCGCGACGTCAAGATGAAGGAGGAGCTCGCCATCCACGAGGAGTTGTGCACATCTTTGGAGTTGTTCAAGCTGGCGACCAAGTGCGCAAGAGCTGAGGAAGGGCGCATTTCCCTCCTCGAGCTCCCAGCTGCCGACCCAGAGGAGAAGAAAGCCAAGGCCAAGGACGTTAAGCGCAAGGGAGTGGCCGTGCTCGCGGCGGAGCCGGACACTAAGTGCGGCAGAGACCAACCTAAGTCATCCAAGAGCAGCTGACCATCTTGCGCCTTCCACAAGGTGCATAGCCACAACACCAACGACTGTCAAGAGCTCAGGGCCATCCAAGATGGACGCTTCGGTCGATGCCCCGAGCGCAATGACCGGGGCTACGGCCGAGGAGGAGGACGTGGCGGAGGACGCTGGGACGACCGTGGCCCGCACCCGGAGTGGCGCGACCGGCCTCGTGAGGACGGATGGCAAGATCAGCCTCACGAGGGCACGTGGAGGGATCAGCCTCACAAGGATCGCCCCCTGGGCAACGCCGGTCTTCCTCCGCTGCCTCCACCACCAAGAAGGAACGACGACCACCATCAGGACGAGGGGGCTAGAGGCTTCTAGGAGCCGCGTGTGATCGCCTGCATGTTGGGCGGAGCTCAAGCCCCGGCCTCTCAACGCATCTTCAAGTAGTTTGCTCGCGAGGTGAACACAGTCCTCCCCAGGCTCGAGGCCACACACCCGCTCAGGTGGTCCAAGTGCGCCATCACCTTCAGTTCGGCAGATCAGCTCAAGTGCGCGGCAACCGCTAGCGCTCTCCCGATGCTTTGCTCACCAGTCATCAGCAACGTACAAGTCACCAAGACCCTCATCGACGGCGGTGCAGGGTTCAACGTCATGTCCGTCGAAACGTTCGACAGCCTTCAAGTGTCGTACGATCAGCTTCAGCCTACCAAGCCCTTCTCAAGAGTGAATGACGGCTCCACCACACCGACAGGACAGGCCCGCCTTCCTGTCACCTTCGGAGAATGCAACAACTACCGCACCAAGCTCATCGACTTCGACGTCGCTCACATCCATCTGCCATATAATGCCATCCTCGGGTACCCGGCCCTGGCCAAGTTCATCGCAGTGACGCACCACGGCTACAACGTCCTCAAGATGCCAGGAAGCAGTGGGATCATCACAGTCCCCTGCGAGGAAAGAGATGCGGTGTGCTCCCTCGAGCGTGCCTTCCAAGTAGTGTCAATCGAAGACCCCAACAACAATGCAGCGCAGTACCCTCCTAAGGTCGTCCCCAAGAAGAAGAAGCAGCTACTCCATGCCGGACCTCAGGAGAGCGGCACCGCAAGTGGTACCTCGTCAGGATCAGCGCCCGCGCCTGGGGCGCCTCCCTCCCTCACATAGGAAGGCGCGCCCGGCACCCTCCTCGGGCATCTTCTAGAGGGCCTCAGACCTTGCCAACGTCACGAGGAAGGCGCTCGGGCACCACGTGGAGGCGTGCTTTGCAGCATGTTTCCCTCAGGAGGACACCGGACAAGGAGCGCCCAATGCTCAGGAATTCATTGCCCAGACCACTCGAGAACTGCAGGATGCAAGAGCCATGCGCGGCGACCGTCGCTCACCGGGCGCAGCTCCCCATCCAGGCGAGGATGTTGGGCTGCGCGTCTGCATCGACGTCCCAGGGCTCAACAGGGCCGCATCTCAGGAGCTCTTCTGGCCTTCGCGCATGGGACGCTGCGAGGGCCCACCTCACAGCTACGTTCGCATGCCCTTCGGCCTGCCGAGAGTGGTGTCCGCCTTCCAGCGCAGCTTGCGGAGCATCCTGGCGGCTCAGGAGGCCAGGCACCATGCAGTCCTGGCGGAGATGGAGACGGTCCTCAAGGAACCGCCTGGACCCCTAGAGCCTCCCGAGGCTCAAGATCCCGATGTCTCATGAGGAGCAACCCGTGCACCACGCATCTTTAGCTGCCCCAACACTCCTTCTATGACGGAACCAGGTGACATTTTCCAAGTTCGTTTAGCTGGGAGCACCCTTTGGGTTGCATCATTCCCAGGTCGCGTGGGTCCGTCCCTGTGGCATGTATCTCTTTACATCTTTAGCTTATCTTGCTGGGGGCGCCCCACGGGCCGCATCATCCCCAAGCTGCTCGGGTCCGACCTAGTGGCATGTATCGTTCGTGCATTTTCCTAAGTCGGTTCGCTTTCCATGCATGATCTATCTATGGCTATCACCTCCTTAATTGTCACCCACCACAGGAGCCGCTCACACCGGCACAGCGCTTGTGCATGGGTCCGTCCCTGCAATGTCGACAAATCTGAGCGGTCGAGCTCTTGCCCGCGGCACGCCCCGCGTGCGTCACCTCACCAGGCCCTCAGTGCCTTCACTCTCCCACGGAGCGACTAGTGGCCGGCCGGCAATTATAATGGCAATCTGTGCCTCTCCTCGTGTCGACTTGCAGGAAGCTCCTGAGGACCGCGGCAGGCGGCACCGCGGGCTCCCTCTCCTCCCATGCAATCCGATCGCGTGTTAAAAGGGGGGCTCCTGAGCATCGTGACTCAGGAGCTCTTACCGGCTCTCCAGCCCTCATCCCCTGGCCTTGACCACGGCATCGCGACCTGGCATACCAGCGGCGGCTGAGCTCGCTCGTGGGCCGGGACCTGAGGACGTAGAGCACGAAGGAGAGCATGGTGAAGAGGAGGAGACTCGTACGTGCCTGACCTGGCTATGCTACGACTGCCTATGCACGAGTTTGGCGCCTCACGAAGGACCGACCCTGGACTGCCAAGATAAGTTTCATGCTCAGGTTAACCAATCGCTATGGCATAGAGTTATCATTTGTGTTGCCCCGCTACGGCAACGTAATCTCCCTTTCCTACCTCTCAGCGGTCGCTTGCGCGCTAAAGGGGACCTCCTGAGCATCGCATCTCAGGGGCTCTTACTCGACCTCAGGCCGCTCACCTCCTGGCCTTGACCACGGCATCGTGACCTGGCATACCAGCGACGACTGAAGCCTGCCTGGGGACCGGGACCTGTCAGCACAGAGCGCCAAGCCGTCGCGAGGATGGAAAGGAGAAACCGAGCTGGAACGGGACACGCACACGCACAATTTCACAATAAGGATCATATCGACCAAAGACACTACAGGCCCTTTACACACACCCGCGGGGCTATTTTTGATTCCTCGCAGGGAACAAAAGGAAAGAACTTCTAGGAGCCCTATCTATACGCGCCCTAGTGGCCGATGCCATCATCAACAGTGGGCCACGGGAGGCTGGCGCCAACCCCATCTAGATCAGCGACAGCGGCGGCTGGACACTGTAGCCTTGCCCCGGGCGCGGCGGAAGCTCGGGGGCACGTAGATGTCGTCGCTCGTCTCCGGGGTCTCGTAGAGCTTGGGAGAGTCGCTAGACTCCCAAGCATTGCTGCTGCTGGAGGAATCGCTAGCGGGGCGGTCCTGACGGCCTCGCCCGGGGCAGCACACCAAGCGGCGGCCTTCCGGGTCGAAGACCTTGAAGAACATTGTGGAGGCGCCATCGTACTCGAAGTGGATCGCAACGGCGCTTTTTGCACAGCAAACCCGGGTGACCTCGCCCCAGCCTCGGGTCATGAGGATCTTGCCCGAGGAGACGGCTTCAACTTCTGCTCCAGTCGCCGGTGCGTCACAGTCGGCATGCTGCACCCAAAGCTCGAGGGGCCCCCTCGGCGGCGTCTCGGCAGAGAAGAAGGAAGGGAAGTGGATCCGAGTGCACGGAGGCTTCACCGCCCACAGCACAAGTTCGCGCAAGGAGTCCGCGGCGTGGACTCCAGGGGAGGCAGTGCACGCTACCATGATGCAGCGACCATGGACGCTGTTGGTGTTCTGGGAACGGGGGTCCCTAGACTTGCCTACTTGCGGCCTGCGGCGTGGCTCAAAAGGGGGCCCAGCACGACCCATCTTCATCAACGCAGACCCAAGACCCTCGCGAGGGGCCGAGCCTCGCGGGGCGGATGACACGGAGCTTCCTCAGGCACGGCCTCATCAGGCTGGCTCACGAGGAGGCGGAGAGATCAAGGCGGGGTACCTCACGAGGTGCCCGTGACGCAAGCCATGACGACCAAGGGCGCCAGGCGGGCGCCAGCCACGCAGTGTCCTCCCTTTACTCTTTGGTGCAAAGGGAGCAAGCACAGGCGGGAGTATCAAGCAAAGGCACCCATTTCTGTGCAATGAGACCAAGACCAGCCCCGCGACAAGGAAGAAGTCATTGTGGAGCCCAAGCCAGCGTCACCACCAGAGCCTTTGGCAGGCGAGGACAAACTTTAGTTAGGATAAGTGTACCATATGTTCCCCTTCAAAATGGCCAACTGTTGGCGCCCTTCCCGCTCAATATTTGGGAAGAGGCCCAGGGCCTTTGCCAATAAATAGGACTAGCCACCCCCAGGGAGAGGGGAGAGAAGATAGCAGGTAGCAATCAGAAAGAGGAGGGATCGATCGATGATCAGATCAGAGAGAGAGAGAAGGGCGACTGAACTCCTTCTAGCAGTTCATCGCCCCGGCCAAGAACAGACCCTCGCGAGGCTGTTCTTCCTTGTATTGTTCATCATCATCAGCCCAAGAGGCAATCCACCACACCACACTGGAGTAGGGTATTACACCACAACGGTGGCCCGAACCAGTATAAACCATGTGTCTCTTGTGCTGTGTTTTCCATAGCTTAGATCTTTGCGGGGCGGAGGGGTACGAGTAGGTAGAAGGCGTAATCTCCGCGCGCACCCCAGTGTTCGAACCTCAAGGGTGTGCCGGAACCCGAAATCCGACATTTGGTGCGCCAGGTAGGGGTGCACCGGAATTCGTATTCCACCACCCCGTTCTCCTCCGACCATCGCGTCCATGTCTGATGCTCGTCGGGCCCGCGCCGAGCGCCGAGCCACTCTCGCTTCCCGCGTCACCCAGACAGCTCCCGTCGGCGGGCGTCCTCGCCATTCCCCATCAACGCCGCCACCGGCCCGGTGGAGAATGAGCAGCAAGTGTCATCAGCATCTGTCTGTGCGGCAAGACGGCCGCACCGCCACTCCCTCGCTCACCCCAGCTGGATCTTCGTCCCGTGTGCTCCGCACACCCATGGAGACTCGAGCTGCGCTCATCATGGCGAACGAGCTCCTGCACTACCGTCCCGTTGACGACGTCTACGAAGAATGGCTCGACCGCGTCGCCAAGCTCCTCCGCGCCGCGGGTGGTTCTCCCGCGCCGTTCTTTCTGCTGCATTGCACCCCGCCCCACGCGGGCGACGAAGCTTCGGGGGCGCCCCCGCTGCCTCCTCCTCAAGAAGGCGCCCCGGCTCCAAGGCGCGTGGCCCCTGGGCGGAACCTGCTCCGTCAGGCGCCAGCGCGGCAAGAGTAGAGCTGCCAAGAAGTCCCTCGCCCGCAAGAAGCTGCCTGGGCGCTCCATGCTCCAGCACGTTGCGACTATGCTCCTGCTCCCTCACGTCAAGACCCCGCGCTGCTCCCAGCTGCAGCGCGTGGGGACCTACAAGACCAAGCTCTCCGCCACCCAAGGCCTCCCGTGGCCACGGCAGGCTGCCGTGCCTTCACCATCAAACTACGCAGCATCACGTGGCCGGGCAAGTTCAAGCCAGACCTGCCTCCTCGTTACGACGGCATGGCCGACCCTGCGGAGTTCCTCCAGCTCTATGAGTTTGGCATCGAAGCTGCCAACGGAGACGAGAAGGTCATGGCGAACTGGTTCCCCATGGCGCTTAAGGACGGGGCACGCACCTGGCTCCTTAACCTAGCTCCGGGCACGATCTCCTCCTGGGACGAGATGCACACTCGCTTCATCGCCAACTTCCAAGGTACTCGCGACCGGCCGGCCACCGTGAGTGACATGCGCCACATCAAGCAACAACCGGGAGAGACCCTGCAGAAATACATCCATCGCTTCAACAATGCATGCCTCAAGATTCCCAAGGTGACCGAGGAGGCCATCATCTCAGCCTTCTTCGATGGCGTGCGCGACATCAAGATGAAGGAGGAGCTGGCGATGCATGAAGACCTGTGCACTTCCTTGGAGCTGTTCAACTTGGCAACCAAGTGCGCTAGGGCTGAGGAAGGGCGTCTCTCCCTCCTCGAGCTGCCAGCCGCGGACCCAGAAGAGAAGAAGCTCAAGGCCAAGGATGTGAAGCGCAAGGGGGCTGCCGTGCTCGCGGTAGAACCAGACACCAAGCGGGGCAAAGATCAGCTAGAGTGTTCCAAGGACAGTCGGTACTGTGTGTACCATGACCTCCACACCCACAACACCAACGAATGTCAAGAGCTCCGAGCCGTGCAAGAAGGAAGGATCGGCCGTCGCCCCGACCGCAGTGATCGGGGCTACGGTCGAGGAGGAGGAAGGAACGCAGGACGCTGGGAAGACCATGGCCCGCGCCAAGGGTGGCGCGATCGACCTCGCGAGGACCGCTGGCAGGACCCACCTCGCGAGGGAGGCTGGAGGGATCAGCCTCGCGAGGACTGCCCGCAAGGCAACGCGGGCCTCCCTCCGCCGCCGCCTCAGCCAAGAAGAAACGAGGACCGCCATCAGGACGAGGGGGCTGGGGGCTTCCAGGAGCCGCGCGCGATCGCCTGCATCCTGGGCGGAGCTCAAGCCCCAGCCTCTCAGCGCATCTTCAAGCAGTTCGCCCGCGAAGTAAATGCAGTCCTCCCCAAGCTCGAAGCGACGCGCCCTCTCAGGTGGTCCGCGTGCACCATCACGTTCAGCTCAGCGGATCAACTCAAGTGTGCAGCCACAGCCGGAGTCCTCCCGATGCTTTGCTCCCCAATCATCAGCAACGTGCTGGTCACCAGGACCCTCATCGATGGTGGGGCAGGGCTCAGCGTCCTGTCCGTGGAAACATCCAACAATCTCCAAGTACCCTACAACCAGCTTCAGCCAACCAAGCCTTTCTCCGGGGTCACCGACGGCTCCACGGTCCCGATTGGGCAGGTCCGCCTCCGAGTCACCTTCGGGACACGCGACAACTACCGCACCGAGCTCATCAACTTCGACATCGCTCACACACTACAGGAATCAGCTACTTTGCTGTCAGCCATGGCGGACGGCAAAGGCATGGATGGCTGACGGCAAAGGTCTTTGCCGTCCGCCGCGGATGGCAAAAGGTGACGGCAAAGTAAGGTCCGGCAAAGAGGTACTTTGCCGTCTGCTTCAGGCGGCTGACGGCAAAGGAGCCTTTGCCATCAGCAGCGGACGGCAAAGAGTGCAGACGGCAATAAGTGTGTTGTTACTCCGTTAGGTGGCTAACAGTAGGCCTTTGCCGTCCTCCGTTGATGGCAAACTTCGGAAGGTCTTTGCCGTCCGCCGTGTGATGTCAGCCGACGTCACTACACGGCAGGCCTTTGCCGTCCGCCGCTGTAGGCAAAGTTTTTGCTCTTTGCCGTCAGTAAACTTGCTATATATTTAACAGCAAACATATCCAGCACACATATCACATATCCAACACATAATTCCATATACATATATATGACATAGCAAAGTTTCATCAACATATATAGCAAGTTCCATCCATACACATTGTTCCATATACATATTACATAGCAAAGTTTCATCAACATAGCAAGTTCTATCATAGCAAGCTAGATACAATGCAAAGTTTTAGCAAAGAAAAAGCAAGCACTCCATCCTAGCAAGCTAGCTTCCATGAAGTGAGTGAAATCTGCAAAATGGTAAATATGAAGTTAGAAATAGGTGAATAGAACAAGAAGAAGACTATAACAAGAAGTATATGTCATTTATGACCTAACTTAGGTGGAATGGATCTTTTATGAGCTAACTTAGGTGGAATGGATCATTTATGAGCTAACTAAGTTGAAATGGGTTGTTTATGAGCTAACTTAGTTGAAATGTATCATTTATGAGCTAACTTAGTTGAAATGGGTCGTTTATGAGCTAACTAAGGTGAAGGGCATCATTTTTTTAGCTAACTAAGGTGAAATGGATCGTTTTTTAGCTAACTAAGGTGAAATGGATCGTTTTTGAGCTAACTAAGGTAATGGATCGTTTTTGAGCTAACTTAGTTGAAATGGGTCGTTTATGAGCTAACTATGGTGAAATGCCACGTTTTTGAACTAACTAAGGTGAAATTGACCGTTTTTGAGCTAACTAAGGTGAAATGGATCGTTTTTTAGCAAACTTAGGTGAAATGGATCATTTAAGAGCTAATTTAGGTGAAATGGATCGTTTTAGCTAACTTAGGTGAAATGGATCGTTTAGGAGCTACTCTAGGTAAATTGGGTCATTTTAGAGCTAACTTGGATAAACTGGATCATTTATAAGCTAACCTAGGTAAGATGGGTCATTTTGGAGCTAACCTAGGTGAGATGGGTCATTTTGGAGCTAACCTAGGTGAAATGAGTCATTTTAAAGCTAACGTAGGTAAAATGGATCATTTAGGAGCTAATCTACGTAAAATGGGTCATTTTAGAGCTAACTTGGATAAATTGGATCACTTATAAGCTAACTAAGGTAAAATGAGTCATTTTAGAGCTAACTTAGGTTAAATGGATCGTTTATGAGCTAACTAAGTTAATTATGCAATTTTTGACATAAGTAAGCTAAGTACATATTGTTTTAGAGCTAACTTAGGTAGAATGGATGGTTTATGAGGTCAGTAAGCTTATTAAGTCATTTTGGAGGAAAAGAAGCTAACTCTAGGTCATTATGGTAAGCATATTGGAGGAAATAAAGCTAAGTCTAGGTCTTTATGCATTTGTTAAGCAAAACACTAGAGAAACTTACCGTGATCACGGAGGTGTAGGAGCGGGCTGGCTCGCGCCGGTAGCTGGAGAAGGAGCGGGCTGGCTCGCGCCGGTAGCTGGAGAAGGATCGTGCGATGCGTTTCTGGAGTTAAGCTGCACCAAAGATCATTTCCAATGTCTCGTTAGCATTATGACACTCAAATGTTAAGACTAGCAAGTAATTTCCATTCAAATTAAACTCAACGTGCTCCCAGGAGCAATCACTGGCATCGGCGGAGCGGTCTGACCGGACTTCTCGCACACAGACTGCACATTTGGTTTTCACAACAAAGTCATACTAGTTAGTAATGAGACTCAAATGTTAAGACTAGCAAGTAATCTGCAGAAGAAACTTACCACAAGGAGCTCGTACATGGCCCTTTCCTGCATGTCATTCCGTGCCCTCTCCTCCTCCAACATCTTTGTCGTCTTCTCCTCCAACTCCCGCTGCCTCTCCGCCGCCTCCGCCAGAAGTTTCTCCGTTCTATCTCTCTCACTCTGTATAGCAGCCTGCAACACCACTCACATGACCATTTGTAATCATTGATGGAAGCGCACACAATGTAATGGAGAAAGATAGCTGAGTACGTATAACTAACCTTGAAGGCGAGTTGGACTGGCCGTTCACGAGGCCTTATCTCAGGAGCGGAGCTCGACTGACGCGCCTTGATCTCCGGGAGAGTGCTAGGACAATGGATAAGTCCATCTCCCATGGCTATGGAGCCATGGGACCTCCCGCCACCAGATATCATCAGCAGCTCTGTATCAATGGGACCCTGGCTCGGGTTAAAGTCCTCCCCTTTCCTCGCCTTCCCCTGATCTCTATATTGCACGAGCTTGTCGTGGGCGGAGATGTTGGTGAAGTTCATTGGATCATCAAGGTCAGACGCAGAGAATGCCTTGACTTTCTTGTAAGGGCCAGTGTGGGCCATGGCATACAGGTCGTACACCTCTGGCACCTTATCCGACTTATTGTAGCGTGCCTGAAAGAGAGAAACAAAGTAAATTAGTAATTAAAGGGCTAAAGCTAGCATGATGAATGAATTGCATGAATCATGAAGCAAACCACATACCCAGTTCCGCCCGTACTGAAATAAGTTGGAGCTGCCTTGGTGGTGTGGCACACCTTCCATTTGGGCACGTTTGTCCTTGGCCTCTTTGTGGGTGGACAGCCATTCTTCTGAGCACCACGCATTGACCAACACCTCCCAACAATCCATCCGATCCGAACACCATCTCGGAGGGGCCTAAGTTAGCAAATAGAAACTTGAGCGCTAAGGCTATGAATTACTAAATGAAGGAAGTAAGTACAAGGCCTTAAGAATTACCTTCATGTACTTCTCCTTACTCAAGAACTTATCGCGGCACTCCTGCTTGGGCTTCTTGATACCACGCCCGGCGTAGTAGTCTCGAATAGCCTGCACCCGAACCTCATGCCGTAAGTTCTGAAGTAGGTGCTTGCACTCCTTGTGGATAACATGATCCGCCTCCTCCTCGTATCCCTCCTCACACCTGTAGAATGTCTGCAATCAAATGAGACAATATTGATTAGCACAATTAATAACTAGCTAGTTGAAGATTTTTAATTGTGTAAAGGAGCAATTACCCAGAACTTTCTGAACACGACGTCTGCCCTCGTCTTGCACAAGACACCATCGATAATCTCACCCGGCAGGGCCGAGGCAGCCAAGTAGTGCTCCCAAGTCAATCCAACCTCTGGAAGCCGACCCTCACCAGGCAACGTGACAAACCCCGGGAAGTTTTGCCTAATCAGAACTCCAAGGACGGAGTTGGGCCGGCAGACACTTTCATGGTGGTCCCAACCCCTGCAGCATGACAAGGCCAACACATCAGTTATTTGAAGAAACGTGAATGCAGAAGGTACAAAAAGATTAAATGCACTTACCTCTCCCCATCAGGAAAAATCAACCACCTCTGCTCGCGGGTCGCCGGCACGGACGGGAGCCGTGTAGCACCACGCTGGTAGACGTTGCCCCCCTCCTCCCCCTCCTCATCAGTCGGCTCCCTGCCATCATCAGCATGGCCACTCGGCTCCCCGCCATCCTCAGGCTGACCCGACCAGGTACCCCATCCAGACGTGTGCTCCTCCGGGGTCTCGTGGGCCCAAGTCTCGTGGGCCTAAGGACCGTCGACCCGAGGCACGTGGGATGAAGACTCGTGGACCGGAGTCCGTGCAGCCTCCTCCTCAGACGAGTCCACCCTAGCAGTCACGTGCTTGGGTGAAACAGCTGGGGGCGGTGGCGAGGAAGGCGCCGTAAGAGTCACCCTACCTCCTCTCCCGCGACCACATGCTCCACCTCCTCTCTTCTTCTTACCTCGTCCCCTGCTGGGGACCGCGGTCGACGAAGAAGGGCCCGGCGGTGTCGCCATACTGTCCAGCAGTGCATGTGGAATGTAAGACCTCGCACCACGCGCCGATGAAGAAGGGGCCTCGGCGCGCTCCCGACCGGCGCCCACCATCTTTCAACACCTGCCATGACAAAGAATAAACGAAATTAGTACAACATAAAAAAAAGTACCGACATGAATAATAATATGTATATCACTTAAGTGTATCATCATCAAGTACAACATAAAAAAATTGAATACCTGACACTACTAATAATCTCGATCAGTATCATAAATAAATGCATAATCATCATCATCACTATAATCAATGATGGGCTCATAGGGTTCATTGGCATCAACATGTGCAAGGCCACCTTGACGTAATCGATCAAGCATTGACAGGTCATCCGCAACAGTAACCTCTTTTTGTTCCGGCTCTTCTTGTTCCTCCTCTGGGGTGATGTCGGATTCATTGTCACTGTCTACTTCAATGTTTTAGGGTGAAGTATAGCGGTTCTTGAAAAGCTTTTTGGAAAGACGTGTCTCTTGGAAGAATTCTCCTTCATATGTGTCTGGGTTAATGTGAGGTTCATAATCCTCTTCCTTTGGGGGAGAAAGTCTAGCACGTGGCGGCACTTCATAAACGACATCCCAACCTTTCAGATTTGGATTAGTTTGGCAGGCCCACGGTAGATAGAATACTTGGGTCGCCTGTTGAGCCATAATATAGACATCAGGAACATCTAAATGAGTGCTTTGGTTGATTTCAACTAGCCCTATATGTTCATGAGTCCTTCTAGTCTCCTTCGGCTGAAACCAATAACATTTGAAGACTACGACATTCGGTGGGTTTTCACCATAGAACAGAAGTTCATAAATTGCTTCAACTCTCCCATAATACTCGGTACCTCCTTCGCCGATAGCAGATATACAACAAGTTGTAGACTTCCGGTCGGCCATAGATAGCTCTTTGCCATAGGTACGAAAGCGATATCCGTTGATGTCGTACTTGTCAAACGAACGGACCTTATAGTCAAAACCATTAGCGACTTGTCTCAATTCGGCGTCCATAGACTCTGAATTAGCCTACAAGTTTAATATGAAAGGATTGTTGCATTATGCACAAATTAGCGAATGAAATGAAATTGTCTAATAGAAATTACCGTTTGTTTGAACCAAGAGATGAAACCGGGATAGCCACCTCCTTGCTTTGCGAGAAGCTCATACTCTTCGACGGAATCCTTTTGGATCTCCGCTCCATACGATAATATGGTGACGTATCGACTGTATGACATATCCAGGAATAAGAGTAGTTCAAAGGAAATAGAAGTTGCGAAACAATGTACCGAGAACTTACTCGATGTACGGCCGCACTTCTATCAGGTTGTTGAAGATATACAACGAAATGGTCCGCCATTCTTCGTTATCCAAAGATACTGGATGTGAAACACTAGCTGGTGCGAGATTCCCTTTGAATAGGATGAGGTTGGATTCACCCTTTTTAGGCTCGTCAGCATTGTACCGAGGCTGCGGATTATGCAAATGACGATTTTTGGCTTCGTAGTGCGCTGTTACGAAGTTTGCCGCCTCCTCTGTGATGAATGCCTCAGCCATCGATGCTTCAATTCTATGTTTATTTTTACATTTTTCTCGAAGCGTCTTCTGCATCCTCTCAGTTGGGTAGCACCAACGATTTTGCACGGGCCCCCCCAATCTTGCCTCGGTCGGGAGATGCAAAATCAAATGCTGCATTGGATTAAAGAAGCCCGGTGGAAAGATCTTCTCTAACTTGCAGATCAACTCTGGCGCCAACTCTTCCATTTCTTCTAGCACGCCAGGCGATAGTTCTTTCGCACAAAGAACACGGAAGAAATAGCTGAGTTCTACCAGTACTAGCCATTCATCCTCAGGGATGAAGCCACACAACATCACCGGCATTACCCGCTCAATCCATATGTGCCAATCATGACTATTGAGACCAAATATCTTCAGTTTATCAAGATTCACTCCCCTCTTTAGATTCGCTGCATACCCATCGGGGAACATCAACTGCTGTTGCACCCACAAGAGAATTTCCCTCATAGCTGGCCTTCCAAGATTGAACCATGCCTTTGGCTTCGTCCAGTTCTGCTTTCCTTTCGGTTCTTTCATGTTTTGTAACGGCCTATCACATAGCGCCTCCAGATCGACTCTAGCCTTAATATTATCCTTCGACTTCCCATCTATGCCAAACAATGTACCAAAAAGTGCCTCGGCGATATTCTTCTCGGTGTGCATCACGTCGATGTTGTGTGGGCAAAGGAGGTCTTTGAAGTAAGGCAGATCCCATAAGCATGTTTTGTGAGTCCACGCGTGCTTAGTATTATACCCCTTGAAGTACCCTGGACGTTGTGGATCTGGCTCGAGAGCGTTTAACTGATCCAGGGTCTGTTGGCCTGTCAATGCAGGTGGTGCAGAGTTTTTGACAACTCTACCCCTAATGAAGTTCTTCTTGTCTTTCCTGAACTTATGGCGAGGATCCAGGAACTGTCTATGCATGTCGAAGCAAGAAAACTTGCGACCGGCCTGAAGCCAACGAAACTCAAGAGCTCCCATGCATGTGGGGCACGGGAACCTTCCATGCACACACCAGCCAACGAATAGCGCATACGCCGGCAAGTCATGCGTCGAGTACATGTACCAGACACGCATTATGAAGTTTCGTTTGCTAAAGGCGTCGTATGTCTTGAACCCATTATCCCAGGCTTCTTGCAATTCGTC
This sequence comes from Aegilops umbellulata, assembly GCA_032464435.1. NCBI lineage: Eukaryota > Viridiplantae > Streptophyta > Magnoliopsida > Poales > Poaceae > Aegilops > Aegilops umbellulata. Next base: position 7,924,601 of record CP136059.1, read on the forward strand.
CTTAAGCGGCTGCATATACACATTCATATTTTTGCCCGGATAGTTGGGTCCTGGAATTGTCAATGTCAGGAAAATGTTCTTTCTTTGCATAATCTGTCCGGGAGGGAGATTGAGTAGAAAGACAAATACGGGCCAACAACTGTATTGGGCTGCCGTCATACCAAACACACTGAACCCATCCGTGTTGATGCCGACTCGAGGATGCCTCGGATCTGCCGCTTTGTAAGCATGTAATTCATCAAACTTTTTCCACGCAACACCATCCGATGTGTGTACCATCATCAGATTCCTATCTGCATCTAGTTCAGTTCTTTTGCCTGTTTTGTGCCATGTCATCTGTCTGGCCGTCTCTTCGACCATGAAAAGATGTTGAAGTCTTGGTACGATTGGCATATACCGAAGAACACTAACGGGGATTTTGGTCTGTGTCTTCTCACCCATACCGTTGTCTACCACAATATACCTGGAAGACTTGCAAATGGGACAATAGTTCAAGTCCACATAGTCAAGCCTAAATAAGGCACATCCTTTCTCACAGGCATGTATCTTCTCATAGGGCATCTTGAGTGCACGGAGGATTTTGTCCGACTGGTACAGGTTTGCAGGCATTACATGGCCTTTGGGTAGAAAGCGTCCAAATACTATCATAATTGCGTCATAGCATTCTCTGCCCAAGTTGAACTGAGCCTTCGGAGCCATTACTTGTGAGATGGCATCCAACTGACAAAGCTCAGTGTGCTCGTGGAGCGGACGTTTCGAAGACTCCAACATTTCATTGAAGGCCTTTGCAGATTCCTCCATCTCCTCGTCCGAATCCCGAGCATCATCATAGCCTTGCACCATGTTTTCCATCCCGGTACCATGCTCGTCGGTGCGACGACGATCCACCTCAGCTCGGTCACGTTGGGCAGACTCACCATGAAATGTTCACACCCTATAATCGGGTGTAAAACCACTCTTCTGCAGGTGTTTGCCCATTTCAGTCTCTGTCTTCTTTTCCCAATTGCCGCACCGGAAACAGGGGCACCAGGTTTTCTTTTGGCCATTTGCAAATGCGGCTTGCACAAACCCCTTAGTTTTTGTGAACCATTCAGCGCTCCATTTGTTTTGACCAGTGTGACCGGTATGCATCCACGCACGGTCACTCATCTTGACTTTCAGAGCTACTGGACACACAACAATTATATATGTAATTCACCATGTATATATTCATCAGTTGATCTACTTTGTCAATTTTATTACGTCCATGCAACCTACACTCTAATAGGTAATGATAGGTCCTAATCCCACCCGTGTATGTGTAGATTGGGTTCATTTTCCCATGCTATGCTCCGGATCCGATGCAAAATTTCGGCAGCACCTCCCCGCTGTTCTCCTGATACACGTCTCTGCAATAAACAGAGAGGATGTGTACTCGGAGAACAACAGGGGAGGCACTGACGAAATATATGCGTCGGATCCGTAGCAAAGCATATGGGAAAACGAACCCAATCTACACATACTCGGGCTGTCCATGGATAGCGTTGGACAATTCAAAAGAATCAAGGTTATAAATATGCAAATGCATGCATATTTATAACTATGACGCTTTCGAACAGGAGACACATATTGGTTACGCATACTGATGATTCAAGACACACATATATAGCTAGCTATCAAGTTTCATCGGAATAGATCAAATAATTAATGGGGGAGGAGGACTTGTCATTTATGCTCACCCACGAACGAAGGGGCAGAGCTCGTCAAACGCATGGCGAGGTCGTCGAACAACAAACCTCGCAGCGATGAAACAACTGCACATTTAAAACTACACGATCAACACAATTATATATGATGTTTTTCATAACAAAATCGAAAAATATATGACCTAACTAATAATTCACAAATATATGACCCCGTCGGCCTCTGGAAGGCCAAAGAACACCTTTTCGGGAGGTGTCGGGGGTCGGGGTGTCCTGTCGGTGTCGGGGTGCCGTGTCGGGGTCGGGGTGCTGTTTCGGGGTCGGGGTGTCGTGTCGATGTCGGGGTAGTGCCGTGTCGGTGTCGGGGTGTTGTTTCGGGGTCGGGGTGTGGTGTCGGGGTCAGGGTGTCGGGTCAGGCTCGGGGTCGGGGTGTTGGGTCAGGCTCAGGGGGTCGGGGTGTCGGGGTCGGGGTCAGGGTGTCGGGGTTGGGGTGTCGGGTCAGGCTCGGGGTCGGGGTGTCGGGGTCGGGGTCGGGGTCGGGGTCGGGGTCGGGGTGTCGGGGTCGGGGTGTCGGGGTCGGGGTGTCGGGGTCGGGGTCTCGGGGTCGGGGTGTCGTGTCGGGGTGCCGGGTCGGGGTCTGGGTACCGTGTCGGGTCGTTTTTTTTTTCTTTTCTTCTTCTTCCTCTTCTTCCTTTTTTTCCTTCTTCTTCTTCTTCTTCTTCTTCTTCTTCTTCTTCTTCTTCTTCTTCTTCTTCTTCTTCTTCTTCTTCTTCTTCTTCTTCTTCTTCTTCTTCTTCTTCTTCTTCTTCTTCTTCTTCTTCTTCTTGTTCTTCTTCTTCTTCTTCTTCTTCTTCTTCTTCTTCCTCCTCCTCCTCCTCCTTTCATTTTTCCTCTTCTTCTTCTCCTCCTCTCCTCTTTTTTCTTCTTCTTCTTCCTCTTCTTCTTTTTTCTTCTCCTCCTCCTCTTCTTCTTCTTCTCCTCTCCTCTTTTTATCTTCTTCTTCTTTCTTAAAACTAAACTAAACCTAAACCTAAAACTAAAAAAACAGAAAAAGGAAAAAACTAAATCTAAACCTAAAACTAAACTAAAACTAAACCTATAAACCTAAAACTAATCCTAAAACTAAAACTAAAACTAAATCTAAACTAAACATAAACCTAAAACTAAAAAAAAGAAAAAAAGGAAAAAAGGAAGTAGAGAGCTCACCTGGGTGGAGCAGGGGCGGTGCGGCCTGGGGCGGCGGAGGAGGGGGGCGGGGCGGCCTGGGGCGGCGGCGCCGGGCCCGGCCGGGGCAGCGGGGCGCGGAGGTGTCGGGGCACGGAGGTGCCGGGGCGCCGGGGCGTGGCGGCGCCCAGACGGCAGGGCGGCGGGGGCGACGGGGCGGGGGGCACCGGGGCGGCGGCGGGGTGGTGGGGTGACGGGGCGGGGGGCGCTGGGGCGGCTGCGGGGTGGTGCGACGGGGCGGCGGCGAGAGTAACTGGTGGGAGAGAAAGAGAGAGAGAGGGGGGGTGGGGCGCGGCCGTTAACGTTACGTGGGGCCCTCCCTCTTTGCCGTCCGCCCCCCTTTGCCGTCCGCCTTCTTGCTCTTTGCCGTCCGCTAGCGGACGACAAATAGGGGGCCGTTAGGTTTTTTTGCAGCTCGTCAGTGGGGCCCCTCCCTCTTTGCCGTTCGCTAGCCGACGGCAAAGAATCTCTGTCGTCCGCTAGCAGACGGCAAAGAACTGGTTGATGGCAAATTTGGTCTTTGCCATCAGCCAGTTCTTTGCCGTCTGCTTTTTGGAAGCTGATGGCAAAGAGCTTCTTTGCCGTCCGCTAGCGGACGGCAAAGAACTGGCAGATGGCAAAGTAGCTGATTCCAGTAGTGACATTCGCCTGTCGTACAATGCCATCCTTGGATACCCAGCACTGGCCAAGTTCATGGCCGTAACTCACCACGGCTACAACGTCCTCAAGATGCCAGGAAGTTGCGGAGTCATCACGGTGCCCTGTGAAGAGAAGGATGCAGTGTGTTCCCTGGAATGAGCCTTTCAGGCCGCATCACTGGAAGACCCGGGTCGCGGAAGCAGGAGGCTTCCCGAGACCATCCCCAAGAAGAAGAAGACATCATCCAGCTCGGCACCTCGGGAGGCAGGCCCCTTAGGGCCCACGCCTGCCCAGGGGGATCCTCCTTCCATTGCATAGGAAAGCGCGCCCGGCGCCCTCCTCAGGCAGGGCTCGGGGGCTCTCCCCTGGAGGGCCGCCGACCTGGCTAGGGTTACGGGGGAGGCGCTTGGGCACCACATGGAGGCGTGTTTCGAAGCACGCTTCCCTCGAGAAGGAGTAAGGCAAGGAGGGTCAGACCCACAGGAGTTCGTCAGCAAGGCCATTCAGGAGCTACAGGAGTCAAGAGTCATGAGGGGCGGCCGCCGCCTACCAGCTGTGCCTCCCCATCCAGGCGAGGATGATGGGCTGTGCGTCTGCATCGACATAACAGGGCTCAATCGAGTCGCCTCCCTGGAGCGCCTCTGGCCCTCGCGAGTGGGGCGCTGCGATGGTCCACCCCATAGCTATGTTCGCATGCCTTACGGCTTACCGAACGCGGCTGTCACGTACCAGCGCCTCATGAGGGGCATCGCGGAGGCTCAAGAGGCCAGGCGTTCCGCAGCCTCGACGGAGATGGAGATGGTCCGTGAGGAGCAGCCAGCGCCTACGGAGCCTCCCGAGGCCCTTGGGCCTGGGGGCTCGTGAGGACCGGCTTCCGCAGCCCACCGAGTCTGCTACACCAACACTCGTTCGTCCTCAACATCATCAGGTGACATCTTTCAAGTTTCATTTCCAGCTGGGAGCGCCCCCAGGGCTGCATCATTCCCAGGCCGCGTGGGTCCGTCCCTGCGACATGTATCCCTTTCATTTCATGTCGTTAGCTTACTTTGTTGGGGGCGCCCCTCGGGCTGCATCATCCCCAAGTCGCTCGGGCCATACCCAGCGATGACTGCCTTCCCAGCGTCTATTTGAATGAATCCACCTCTTCGCGGCTAATGTGTTTAATCTAGTTGCCTGCTCAACTGACGCCAAGTGATGGAGTTACTCCCAAAATGGCACGGCGCCTGTGCACGGGTCCGTCCCTGCAACGTCGAAAAACCTGAATGGCTGAGCTCTGGCCGCGGCAGCCCCGCATGGCGCCACCTCGTCAAGCCTCTAGTGCCTCATCGCCCCTCGGAAGCAACCAACGGCTGACTGGCAATTGTCACGACAACCCCTTGTTCTTTCTATGATAGGTCTACAGGGTCTCCTGAAAGTGCTGTGTCAGGCGAGGCCCTTGCGGTGTCTCGTTCGCTCTCATCCACGCGAACCGCTTGCACGTTAAAGGGGGGGCGCCTGAGCATCGCGACTCAGGGCTCCTACTGGCCCTCCGGCCCTCACCCTCTGGCCTTGTCCACGACATCGCGGCCTGGCATACCAGCGACGGCTGAGACTCGCTCAAGGGCCGGGACCGGAGGACGTAGAGCAGAAAGGGGAGCAAAGGTGAGAGGGGAGAGATACGCGAGGACCTCGCCGAGCAACCTCACGCCTGCCGACGCACGGACCCGGCGACACACCAGGGAGCGGTCTCTGATTCTCGAGATAAGTCACCACCCGAAAGCATCAGCTACCGTGGCACTGTCTCGACACCTAATGCAATCCCGTGTTAGCGACGCCGCTCCCCTTTCTCATCGAACGACGGCTGCTCGAGCGCCAAAGGGGACCTCCTGAGCATCGCGACTCAGGGGCTCTTACCGGACCCCGGGTCGCTCACCTCGTGGCCTTGACCACGACATTGCGACCGGGCATACCAGTGACGGCTGAAGCCGCCTTGGGACTGGGACCTGTCGGCGCAGAGCATCAAGCCCTCGTGAGGTTCGAAAGGGAGAACTGAGCTAAGACGGAACGAGCAACTCGCACAATTTTATGACAAGGGTTATATTAATGAACAGGATCACAGGAACCTTACAAGCCCCGACGGGACGCGTCTTTGATTCCTCGCAGGGAACGGAACCTAAAGGGACGCTAACTACACACGCTACTGCAAAAGATGCCATCATCAACAGTGGGTCGTCAAGCATCGGTGCCAACCCCATCCAGATCAGGGTCGGCGACGCCCTGACGAGCCTACCCTGCTCCAGAGTCACGAAGATCTCGCCGGAGTCGCTGGACCCACCGACGGATCCACCGCCTGAGGATCCGCCAAGGGAGCGGTCGACGAGCCCAGTCCTCGCCGTAACAGGGTCCCGACCACCCCTCCCGGGGCAGCACTCCAGCCGACGGCTGTTTGCATCGAAGACCCCTAAGAACATCGCCGAGGCACCATCGTCCTCCAAGTGGATCACGAAGGCGCCTCTTGTCCTGCAGACCTGGGCAATTTCGCCCCAGCCTCGGGTCAAGAAGACCTCGCCCGGGGCAACGACCGCGACTTCCCCCTCGGTCGCGAGGGTGTTGCAGCCGGCGTGCTGCAGCCAAAGCTCCAGAAGTTCTCCCTGCGGGACGATGGAGGCGAAGAAGGGAGGAAGGCGAATCCAAGACTGAGGAGGCAAGGCGGCGTGGAACACGAACTCTCGGGAGGAGCCCTCGATGTGGACCCCAGGGGGGACGACCCACACCTTCGTGACCCGTCGGCGCCGGCGGCGGCGCCGCCCGTGGAGATCAGCGTCGACTCCTTCAGTGCCCTCGACGTGGGCGTACAAAGGGAGCGAGAACCCCGGTGGCGCCTGCTCGCCCCAGGGCCTCGGCACCACCTGATGGGCCCCCCTTGTCCCGGCGGCAGAGGGCGAGCCGTTTCTTCGGCGGGAGCGGGTCTGGCACCTCTCGGGGAGCCTTTCCCTTCTCTGTCGCCGAGAACCGACGGATCGGATCCATTGCAGCAAGACGGAGCAAGGACCGGGAAGAAGAAGGAGCAAGATGAGATGGACTGGAAGGGCGCGTGCCGTTCCGTACTTATGGTCGGCGAAGGCCAACCGTCAGCCTCCACGATCGCAGGTAATCATAACCCGCTTTGCATGTAGGGACTTGTCCAATCCGCGCGGTTGCCAAGGCACCGTGGGGAAGCGGAGGTGCCCACGTCCAATCAACCGCCACGCGGCGCCCAAGGCCGCAGGCTGTTAGGTCCTGCGGCGCTTCGCCCTTGCCCTTTCGCCTCCTTGCACGGCCAAGTCCGGGCGCGCCTTGGGCCCGGGGGCTACTGTCGGCGTTCTGGGAACGGGGGTCCCCAGACTTGCCTGCCTGCGGCCTGCAACGTGGCTCAAAAGGGGGCCCAGCACAGCCCATCTTCATCAACGCAGACCCAAGACCCTCGCGAGGGGCCGAGCCTCACGGGGCAGACGACACGGAGCTTCCTCAGGCACGGACTCATCAGGATGGCTCACGAGGAGGCGGAGAGATCAAGGCGGGGTACCTCACGAGGTGCCCGTGACGCAAGCCATGACGACCAAGGACGTCAGGCGGGCGCCAGCCGCGCAGTGTCCTCCCTTTCCTCTTTGGTGCAAAGGGAGCAAGCGCAGGCGGGAGTATCAAGCAAAGGCACCCATTTCGATGCAATGAGACCAAGACCAGCCCCGCGACAAGGAAGAAGTCATTGTGGAGCCCAAGCCAACGTCACCACCAGAGCCTTTGGCAGGCGAGGACCAACTTTAGTCAGGATAAGTGTACCATATGTTCCCCTTCAAAATGGTCAACTGTTGGCGCCCTTCCCGCTCAATATTTGGGAAGAGGCCCAGGGCCTTTGCCTATAAATAGGACTAGCCACCCCCAGGGAGAGGGGAGAGAAGATAGCAGGTAGCAATCAGAAAGAGGAGGGATCGATCGGCGATCAGATCAGAGAGAGAGAGAGAAGGGCAACTGAACTCCTAGAAGTTCATCGCCCCGGCCAAGAACAGACCCTCGCGAGGCTGCTCTTCCTTGTATTGTTCATCATCATCAGCCCAAGAGGCAATCCACCACACCACACTGGAGTAGGGTATTACACCACAACGGTGGCCCAAACCAGTATAAACCCTGTGTCTCTTGTGCTGTGTTTTCCATAGCTTAGATCTTTGCGGGGCGGAGGGGTACGAGTAGGTAGAAGGCGTAATCTCCGCGTGCACCCCAGTGTTTGAACCTCAAGGGTCTGCCGGATCCCGAAATCCGACAGACGCGACACGCGCGGTGCCGCTCGCCGCCTCCTCCTCCTGAGCCCTCAGCTCAGGCGTACAGGGGTAACGGATACCCAGGAGGAGCTCGCTCGCACCAAGGCCTTGTCACCTCCTGCATCACCACCACATCACGGCAGTGGACCGGCCTCTTCTTCGGCGGAAGCGACCCTAGCTCATCGCGGGGAGTCTTTTCTTTCTCCGCAGCGGAAAACCTTCGGATGGGCGCCATTGGTGTCACTACTGGCAATGGAGAAAAGGTGGAGAAGCGAGCGGAATGGGAAGAGATGGGCGATGGGGGCTCTGCCCCCTCCCCATTTATAGCAGGAGAAGGCCAACCAACACCCCCCACGATCACAGGTAATGATGGTTTTTCCTTGCATGCAGCAGGGACTTGTCAAGTCGGGCAGTTGCCGAGGCTGCATGGGGAAGCAGAGACGCCCACGTCCAATCAACCGCCACGCATCGACCGAGGCCGCAGGCTATTGGGGCCCGCGGTGCTCCGCACTTGCCCTTTAGCTTCGCCTCGAAGCCAAGTCCGAGTGCGCCTTGGGCCCGGGGGCTACTGTCGGCGTTCTCGGAATGGGGGTCCCCAGACTTGCCTGCCTGCGGCCCACGGCGTGGCTCCACAATCGGGCCCATACGGTCGATCTTCACCAACAAGCATTCGAGACCCTCGCGATGGACCAAGCCTCGCGAGGCGGACGATACAAGACCTCCTCGGGAGCGGCCTCACCAGGCTGGCTCGCGAGGGGCGGAGTGATCAAGGCAAGGCAAACCTCGCAAGGTTTCCCGTGACGTAGGCCATGACGATCAAGGCCAGGCAGGCGTCAGGCGGGCACCAACGTGCACAGTGTGTCCTTGCTTCCTCTTTGGTGCTAAGGAGGCAAGCGCAGGCAAGGAGTACCAAGGTGCCAAGCAAAGGATTCCATATCGGTGCAACGAGACCAAGACCTGCGAGACGGCAAGACGGAGGTCACCGGGGAGCCCAAGACGGCGTCACCACCAGAGCCTTTGGCAGGCGAAGACTACTTTTGTCAGGACAAGTTGTACTAGTTGTCCCCCTTCAAACTCGGCCATTGTGGCATCCCTTCCCGCTCAATATTTGGGAAGAGGACCAGGGCCTCTATAAATAAGGTGAGCCACCATAGTAGGAGGCTTCCGATGTCGACCACGAGAACTTGTCTCGAACTCATTCAGTTCATCCTCACACCCACAAAGCACAAGAACACCTCTCCTGAGGAGGTTGTTCTTCCCATGTACAGTCCATCCTCAGCCCAAGAGGCAATCCACCACCACCACACTGGAGTAGGGTATTACACCACAACGGTGGCCCGAACCAGTATAAATCTTGTGTCCTCGTGTTCTTTGGGTTTGGCGAGCTAGTCCGCGAGATCATGGAGTGTGAGAGCATGGGAGAGGAGAGATCTTCGTGCGTACCCCATTGTTCGAACCTCAAGGGTTTTGCCAGAACCCGAAATCCGACACCTAGGTCTTCGTGAGCAAGCAAGTTGGATGCAGACCCACTTAGTTTTCTTTTGAGCTTTCATAAACATATAGCTCTAGTTCATCCGTTGCATGGCAATCCCTACTCACTCACATTGATATCTATTGATGGGCATCTCCATAGCCCGTTGATACGCCTAGTTGATGTGAGACTATCTCCTTATTTTTCTCTTCTCCATAACAACCATGTTCTATTCCACCCATAGTGCTATATCCATGGCTCACGCTCACGTATTGTGTGAAGGTTGAAAAGGTTTGAGAACATCAAAAGTCTGAAACAATTGCTTGGATTGTCATCGGGGTTGTGCATGATTTGAATATTTTGTGTGATGAAGATGGAGCATAGCCAGACTATATGATTTTGTAGGGATAGCTTTCTTTAGCCATGTTATTTTGAGAAGACATGATTGCTTTATCAATATGCTTGAAGTATTATCATTTTTATGTCAATATTAAACTTTTGTTTTGAATCTTATGGATCTAAACATTCATGCCACAATAGAGAAGATTACATTGATAAATATGTTAGGTAGCATTCTACATCAAAAACTCTGTTTTTATCATTTACCTACTCGAGGACGAGCGGGAATTAAGCTTGGGGATGCTTGACACGTCTCCAAGGTATCTATAATTTTTTATTATTCCATGTTGTTATATTATCCATCTTGGATGTTTTATATGCATTTATATGCTATTTTATATTATTTTTGGGACTAACCTATTAACCTAGAGCCCAGTGCCAGATTTTGTTTTTTTCCTTTTTTTGAGTTTTGCAGAAAAGGAATATCAAACAGGGTCCAAACGAGCTGAAATTTACGATGATTTTTTATGGACCAGAAGAAGCCCCCGAAGCACAAGAGTTGGGCCAGAAGAGTCTCGAAGCACGACAAGGACCTGCTTGCCGTGAAACCGACGCAAAAAGTTCCTATAAATCCAGAAACCCCCAGAAAGAAACCTAGATCTGGAGTTCTGCCGCTGCAAGCCTCTGTAGCCATGAAAAACCAATCGGGGGCCCATTCCGGCACCCTGGCGGACGGGAAAACCATCACCGGTGGCCATCTTCATCATCCCGGTGGTCTCCATGACAAGGAGGGAGTAGTTCACCCTCGAGGCTGAGGGTATGTGCCAGTAGCTATGTGTTTGATCTCTCTCTCTCTCGTGTTCTTGATTTGACACGATCTTGGTGTACCACGAGCTCTGTTATTATAGTTGGTTCATATGGTGTTTCTCCCCCTCTACCTTATTGTGATGAATTGAGTTTTACCTTTGAGGTTTCACTATTATCGGATTGAATACTACTTGATGTATGTCTTGCTTGGGATACCCGTGGTGACAATGGGGTGTTCTATTGATTCACTTGATGTATGTTTTGGCACTCAACTTGCGGATTCCCAAGGTGACATTGGGGTAATCTAGGCATAGGGGTTGATGCACGTTTTCTTCCTTGTTTCTCCTATAGAAATCTTGGGGCACTCTTTGAGGTTCTTTGTGTTGGATTGAATATTATGAATCTGAAGTTGTTTGATGCATATCGTATAATTGCCTCACGGATACTTGTGGTGACATAGGAGTATATAGGTGTCGGTGGAAATGATACCTATGGAATCACTAGGATCCCTTCTACGGTTGGCGGGCGCGGGGTCGTGCAAAGAGCGGGTCTGGGGGTCAGCACAAGGATCATTTACCCAGGTTCGGGCTGCGAAGATGCGTAATACCCTAGTCCTACTTTGATGTATATTTGAGTGTTCTTGAGTTCTTGAACTAGCTACGGTGTGTGTCTAGTCCAAAAGATCTGAATCCCTCTCCGGTACGCCTCGGACCTGTTTTTATAGACAAAAGGGGTTGCCATAGTGGCACACAGGAGGTGGAAAGGCATACAGTGCTCAGGCTTATCGCCTGTCATTACGGGACAAGGCACATTAAATGCGCTCCTTAGGTGTCCCGTTGCTTTATTGGGGACGGCAACGGGGCCCGTCCCGTCCGTCGCCGCTCCGCCTCCCTCCAACACGTGTCCGAGACAACGTGGCATGCAGCGCCATGTAGGCTAGCAGGCTTCTGAGATGGTGTCGTGGTAGGGTCTTCACGAAGATCTGCATGCCACCACGCAGGTGCTTCCTGAGTTGGCCTGGAAGCCACACGTTGCCATGCAGGTGCCTGCCCAGTTGGTTGGGCTGGCAGCTGTATGGGGACGGCGGTGGAGCCTTGGCAGGCGTGGGCATGGTTGCGACCCCGCGGGTGTCCTCGGCAAGGGTCTTGCCATGACATCACGGTCGTCCCTGGCAAGGCCGGAGGTCTCGTGGATTGCCTCAGCGAGGATCTCGCGAGGATCGTCGTCTTCTGGTCCTCATCTCATCTTGTGTCTTTATGATCTTCACAAAGATCTGCATGCCACCACGGAGGTGCCTCCCGAGCCTTGGTTCCAATGTGGTTGACGGTGTTGGAACCCTTGGGCTCAAGGGTGGTGCGCCCCACTGGTGTTGGGCAAGCTTCCCCGGCAAGGCTCTTGCCGGGGCTGCGGAGGCCGCCCTAGCAAGGCTCTTGCCGGGGGAGTCCACCTCGCCCTCTTGCTCTTTGCGTCTCTGATCTTGGCGTCGCTCTGCCCGTCTTGTGCCTCCGGTTCCTCCCTTTGCCCTGCTAAGTGTGGCCGCAGATGCGACTCTGACTGCCTATGCACAAGTAGAGGGGTAAAAAGGAGGGAACCTACTTTTGTACACCGACAGGAGCCCCCGGGCCTCTGCCACACATAAGCGCAACGCGTTGTTGGGCTAGGCCCAGAATGGTGCGCGGGCAGGCGGGGTGGATTTTTACCATAGTAACTCCTTCGCTCGCTGCGCTTCCCCACGACCCGTGTGGAATGCGTGACGTGGAGGGTCGTGCGTGACGTGGGGGTCATGCGTGGGGCAGCCGCTGCCCTCATGCGTCACATCGCGGTAATTGGTAATTAAGCGGCCCGCGCCTTCCCCATAAGAAAAGGAGAAACCGCAGGCGCGACGCCCATTTACCCTATGTGCCTTCTCCAATCTCGGAACCGTTGCCCCTCCATTCTCTCTTCTCAAGCTCTTGCTTTCGCTCACTGCCGCCGTCGTGCCTTTGATGTCCCTCATCCTTCGTCTCTCTGAGCCGCCATGGCACCCAAAACCAGCAAATGCAAGGGAGTAGCCAAAGACGTCGGGGGGAAGGAGGCACCTGAGAGCGAGTTGGCGGCTCGGTGGACGCAGCTCGCCTACTTTCCTTCGCCGGTCGATGCGGTCCACCTCCGGGACTACTTCAAGCCCCTGTGGGGGTGCAAGACGAAGGGGCACCCTGCCACGCGCATCATCCCCGCCAGTTTTGCCGAGGCTGGCCCGAATCGGTACCCCTTCTTCGTTGACTACTTTTCCTGTGGGCTCTGTCCCCCTTTCTCCAATTTCTTCAATGATGTCATGCACACCTACAGCTTCCACCTTCTGGATTTCACTGCGAATGCCTTGGCGTGCATGGCCCTTTTCGCCCATCTCTGTGAGGGCTTTGCCGGAGTGCATCCTAGCACTGAAAAACAGGAAGGAAGAGATAACCAGAACTATGATGTGTAAACTAAGAAGAAGACATTTCACCAAATTAGAAGCAATGCAATGGAAGGTAGACACCATATGAAAGATGCTACAAATATCGCTCTGCCAAGTTAACAGTGTCTCATCATAAATGGCGTTTAAACAAATATGAAGCAGTACAAGAAATAAATCATATGCAAGATGCAAACAACATCACACTACCATGTTAGAGGTCTCTCGTCATTAGTGCCATTGCATATTCACAACATTGCATATTCATAGCTTATGATGTGTAAACTAAGGAGAAGGCATTTCAACAAATTAGAAGCAATGAAAGCTAGACACCATATGAAAGATGCAACGAATATCACTCTACCAAGTTAAAATTGTCTCGTCATAAGTGCCATTTCAACAAATTAGTAGTACAAGCTAGAAAAGAATGTGAGATGTAACCTATATCACACTCCGAAGTCAAACATGTCTTATGATAAGTGATTGTTGCAGGTTACACAACAGTAGTAATTTGATGTAAGAACATGGTGTGATAGACAAATATTGTATGTTCTAGAAACAGGAACATGTGTCTTATTCAAGTATAATGTGTAAAGTAAGCAGATGGAATTCAACAAAATTAGAAGCAATACAAGCTAGACATCACACATAACATGCAACCACATATAACAGTGCCAAGTTAGAGGGAGCACCGGTGATACTGCACTAGGGGAGACGTGCTCATCATAAACACAGCTTTGTTGAGTGTCTATGCATGTGTTGTCTTGGAAATCATCTTGGGGGTGTGGAGGAGTAGAAATTGTAGAGGCCCTCCGTTCAGAAGGAGCACCTTTATCTGCTACCTTGCTAACTTCCTTCCGCTTTATTGATTTTGAATTGTCAAGTAAAACCGACAAGAAAAAGCAATAAAGTTCTCTCTTCAGAACTCATTCATGCATGATACTGACAAGCACTACTTTGATGTAAGGCAAACACATGATACCAGGATGGAATATGTACGAAAAACAAGACGACATGGCATGTTCACAACTGTTTGTGTAAACTAAGCAGAAACCATCCAGCAAATAAGAAGCAATGCAAGCTAGACACCACATGAAAGATGCAACCAATATGACTCTGCCAAGTTAAAAGTGTCCCATCATAAATGGAATTTCAACAAATTAGAAGCAGCGCATGCTATAAATCATATGAAAGATGCAACTAATATCGCACTACATATACTAAAGGTGTCTCGTCATGTTGATTGATGCGGGATACAAAAAACTATAGTTTTATGTAAGGACATGCTTAATAGACAGATGTACTATGTACTAAATACAGGAAGGCATGCCACATTAACAGGTATAATGTATAAGCTAAGCAAACTAGCACATGCAGTTTAACCAGATTGGAAGAATTACAATCTAGACACCATATGCAACATGCAACCACATATCACGCTGCCAAGTTAGAGCAAGCACCTGCGATGCTAGTGTAGGGGAAATGTTGTAATCAACTATAGAGCTACGTTCACTATCTTCATCTAGCATTTCTGTTTCCTGAGAATCATGTCGGGAGGCTGACGCTGCATTCTTTAAATGAGGAGTAGTCCCCTTGCCTGCCTGCCTCGTCATAAGTGATTGATGAGGGATACACAATAACATTAGTTTGATGTAAGAACATGGTTAATACACAGATGTACTAGTATGTACCAGAAACAGAAAGGCATGTCATATTCAAAGGTATAATGTGTAAGCTAAGCAGATGCAATTTAACCAAATTGGAAGCAATACAAGCTAGACATCCGGCTGGAGTGGTGAGCATGATCAGCTAGGACCTGAGAGCCTGGTGGGAGGCGGGCTGCTTCGCGACCATCGCAACTGTTTTGTTGGCTTCCAGGTGATGCCTATCTTTGCTGGGCTTGCCACTGGCTCGGCCAGTGCCCTGACTAGCTATTTGTCTTCCGGTGCTCACGGGATGGTGGTTCATGTAAAAAAATATCTTTCCTTATCTTACCGACTTCGGCCTTCCGAATACAAGCTAGACACCATATGGAACATGCAACCACATATGACACCGCGAAGTTAAAGCAAGCACCTGGGATGGTGGTTCATTGCGAGCGAGGTCATCAACTCCAGAGCTACATTTACCGTCTCCATCTGCTGACACTGCACCCTTTATAGCGCTGTAACGTGTCTTGCCTACCAGCATATGAAGCTGGAGCGACTTCTCTCTTTTCTATTTGGCTTCTCTCATGGCAGCAGAGTCTGAAATACCCTTGCATAAAAACACAATAGTGAGAGTAAAGGTGAACTGTGTGCAGAACTAGTGCACTGTAAAAGTAACAGATAGCAGGTGGCTGAAAAATAAATGACAGGAGACATATGATAGCTCTACAACATTGCATGGCAAACAAAATTAGATTCTACTCCGTATGATTTTGTAATATATGAGGACAGGAAATGCAGGTACTCCTCCAGCACACCACCACATGTGGTCATATCTAAGATAACAGTCGACTGAAAATAAATAGGTCAGTCGATTTTTTTAATGAACTGTCCAATCTATAAGAAACGGGCAGATGGCCTTCGTCTACCTCCCGCCAGTCACTGTTGACGATCTTTCTTGAACCGCCAGCGACCACCGGTCCAGACCCCTGCCTCCGCCGCACCGCCCTCCCATCGACCTCACACCACCGTCGTGCTTGGCAGCGCCCCCAGGCCATCCCTTTAATCCCGGCCGACCTCCAGATCGGGCGCCAGTATCTCTAGGCCGCACACGCCCCTAAGATAAACACCAAGGCGCTGCTTCCCCGGTGTAATAGGCGTACTAGCGCCTGTTATGCTGGGGAATGCTTCCGTTAATTGGGAATCAACTGGCCAGAAATTGAAATTCAGGGGGGCGACGGACCTCTAGCTAAGGTGAAATAGTATATGAGGAGAAACCTTGTGCATCGCGAGTTACTAGGAACATCTAGTATCAAGAAGAAGCGGTCAACTAGTGTCCTCTGTGGGATGAATACCGTGCAAGCAGAGACATAAGATTTGCACGAATAAGGGAAGAGGAGTACCTTTTTCGGTTGCTGATCTTCCTCTTTTTACCGGGGAAACCGATGTTCTGGAGGGTGCAGTCTTGGACGAACCCATGGCCAAATTGTTGATTGTGTTGCCGTGGCCATATGTCGGCGGAGGGGAAGCAGATCCGAGGCGGCGAAGGATGGCGTAGCAGGAACAGCTCTGGTGCGGTGGAGGGTGGCGAAGTTGGAGCGGCAGCGGTGAGGCACAGGACGGCGTGGTTGAACTGGCTCGGGTACGGACGGCTTGGCCTCGGCTTCAACTACTAGCCGTGGAGGGTGTTGCGGTTGAGGTTGTGGTGGACGACGACGTTGGGGTATCGGCTCTGGCGTGATGGAGGAGGGCGGCGGTTGATGGGTGGGATGGGCTGGCGGACGGAGGACGCGGGGGTTTCACGGCTGGTGGAGAGGTAGTTTTGGCACCCACGGAGTACGAATGGGGAATCGGACGGGTGGGGGAGGGAACCATGTTTCGGTCTGGGACGCGCTTGTTTTTGGCTTTTTTGAACAGAAGATGGGACGCGTTTGTTTGAAATTTGGGGAAAGTACAAACTTTGCCCCCCTCTTAAATTTCGGACCTACTGCGGGTCGGGGGTAGGATGGTAATCCCAGGTCTCCCAAATAGTGGGCGGGAGCGATTTCGGCCGCGCGCATGTGTGCTTAGGCGGCCATTGTGTATGAATGTTTTTCGGATGCGGTTGTGTGGCGTCTAGATGAAGCTACAAACCTACCCCGGTTTAGACCTTTGGACGTCAGGCCGGTAGGTTTCACGGGCAGGAGTTATTAGAAAAGTAATTTCCTTGTACTACCAAACATTGGTCTCACGCGGTTTCGGGCGAGTAGAGGCTCTTTTGGTGCTTCGTTTGAAATTTTGAAACACAAGCATTCACGTTTAGAGTACTCTTGAACTATGAGGATTGACCTAAATAGAAAACGTTATATTTGACCTTGTATGTTTGAAAACTTCATTAAATTATCCGCTTCTTTTTGAAATTTTGGCACTTGAAAACTTCATTAAATTATCCGCTAAATTTGAATCTATTTTGTACACGACTACATATGCTATTATGTACAAAATGAGAGAAAAGATTGGTGCCCCCGTAATTTAGGTATGTTTTACAAATGCCATGATATCAAATTCAAATAATTGAATGGACTTCATGTTGAATTCGATTTTTTTAAAACCACCTTAAGTTGAATTCAAATGTATGCTAGTTCATAGGTAGCTATTCATAATGTCCATTGTGTAACTTTCGTATGTATAATGTGCTTTACACACACAACATGAACTATACTCACGTTTATATTCGATTGCTAAAGTGATGCATTGTCTGGAGTTCAAAATACTAACTATGTGGATCAATTGTGTCGAATAATAACATAGGCATGCTCAAATTCGATAGAATCTAGATGTCTGATGGATCAATGACCGCTCCTTACGCGAATTGCAAATATCATGATCCCATCCTAATATTTGGATACAATTTATATCTTTAATCAATGTGTAGAGCAGTCTTTTACATGTAGTTTCACTCTCCATCGGTGGTCTCTCACACATGCTCACACACTCTCTCCCGAGGTGTCTTTCTCGCACACATGCTCAAGATATAACCCTCCCTCCCTCTCGTAACCATCTACAACTGTTTTCACTAACCTTTATCACAAGCACTCTTCCTCTCGCAAACATACACACGCACAATCCTCATCGACCCTTTCTATATACATGGACCTGCCTACGTGTCTCATGTACGCACATTATCTTTACGCATGTCTCTCACGCATTGTCTCACACCTCTCTTCCTAATCGACGAGTATGATTCTAGCAGAGCATTCTGTAGGATGCCCCTTAAAGTTAGGTTGGATGAATAGTAATATCAGAGATAAAGGGGTTACCTTAGTCCGAGAACCTAGGGTTACAAATCCTAGCCGGCTTTGTCAGTGGACACAGAGTCCTTCACAATTCTGCTATCTTTGTCTTGTACGACTAGTCATCCATGGGTCTTCCTAAATGCGTCATAGGCCGACCAATGTGGCGCAGGACGGAACCGAATGAAGGGCCTCACCTCGAATCATCGGACCTCACGCGGTGACACACCCTCTGCCCCCACGTCTCATTATCTTCTCACACCCACACATACCAACACAAACACCACACACACAGAAAATTTCTCGTGGTGCCTCTATTCCCTCCCCCTTGCATATACACACTCAAGGGAATGGAATCTCTTGTCGTGACATCATATTCATCTCTCTCTCTAGACCACTCTCATTTCTCGTGCTATCTCTCCCACGCCCCCCGTCGGCCCCTCTATCCATGCCTCTCTAGAATACGTAATACACACACATACCTCTCTAGGCCCCGCCAAATGCATCAACTACACATTACACATGTTACATCACGTACCCCATTGATCTAAAAAGCGCTCTCTTCACGTTTATTTCGCATACAACATTCCTTTTGAATAAACTGTGGCCAAAAAATTATTTTAGAGTTTCTACATATATACAACATTAAAAGTTATATGGAGGAGTACGGACGCTAATTTGCATTGCATGGTGCCCACAATGATATTTATTCCGCACTGTGAATTTGTATATTTTTATACTATATACAAAGTTATTCATAATAAAGAGAAACAAAGAGCATCTCTCTCTCGAACGCCTACCCCCCCCCCTATACGTCCCTTTCACGTATGCACACAAAACTATCTCCAGGTCCTCTAAAAGTAAGCCCCTAGAAAATTCATGCTTGTTTCATCTTTCTCTCGCGATATATGCAATGACGATCATTGTATTTGAAGTGAAAGCACGATACGTACATTGGACTTCAGAATCCACTCATTACGGTCACCATTTACGTTTAGTGGTTATTATACAGTCACGGGCTCACCGTACAACTCTGTATTTGCTCATGACATGACAAGTTGACCAGTTAAACGCTCCACGTGGAACCTCTAGTGTTGCATCACATTATCTCACTACCATCGTGCCCACCTGTTGACTTGTATCTACTCTACATCTACACTCTTATAAAATACATAAAATACACTCTAATAAAAAACAGAGTTGGTGATGATGGTGTGCCTGCCATCCTGCAATATAGGTCGTCCGATTTATATCTGACGGATAGGAAAGAAATTATGGCAATTTTACAAAAAGGTACCCACACACCTCTCCACATTTGCAAATAAGGCCTTCCCTCGCTCATCCGTTTATCTCACAAGATAAACAAGTCATACAAATGCATCTTGATGTTACGTGCAACGAACGGGCATCTTGCTAGTAAGAATGAAAACAAACGACAAAAAAATATTTGGACGGTGGTTCGAAGTCATGACCGCGGGCATAGCGGACAAGGTGGCCTTGTATTGGTATGCTGAGCCGTCTGTTTTAACACACATGAGCTGGTGTGGTGATTATACACACACGCACGCATGCACACGAACTGCATCCACACAACACTCACACAAACACATGCACCCACGCACGCATGCAACACTCACACGTACACACGCAGCCACGCACGCACACAACACTCACACGCACGCACGCAACACTCACACGCACACACGCACGCATGCATGCACACACCAGTACACCACACGACCAACACACACTCTCACGCTCAAGTGCTCAACCTACACGTGCATGCGCACACATCAGGCCCTGACAGACACATACACAACCAGGTGATTCCCGCGCACGGGTTGGAGCCTTGTCGCGCCTGCGTAAATTTGTGTTTATCTGACCTTTTGCCTATGCAAACTGATAGGTGGGACCCACAAGGAACATGGTCAATTTAATTAGTCAACATGGCGCCACGTAGATTATTTGGCCGGTCAACAGAGTGCAATCCGATGCTGAACTGTGAGCAAGTGACCGTATAATCACCGCAAAACGTATATAGTGACCGCAATCAACTTATTCTGAAGTTCGGTGACCGTATTACGCTTTTATCTCTGTAGGCCCTCCAAAACTACATCTCTACACATTCTCGCATGTTACATCTAACAACTATGCAATACAGCACTACTACTACACTCTAACACAATAAATCATATGTGTTTTTAATTTTACTAGATATCATATTGTTACTTATAATTATTCAGTTTGCATACATTAAAATTGCCTTTGAAATGTATGGCCAGTATCATCTACCGCGCGGGAAAAATCCCGCCCTTTCCTGTTTAATCGGGTTTGTATCGATGGATCATGCGAAACGGTAAAACTATAGTACTATACAGTACAAGTGACAGTTCACTGGGCCGTCGTGTCATCTACTCCTCCGTCGTAAGAGTGGAGCGCTCGCTTTCATAAATCTTCTAGTCCCTTTCACCGACATGTAGGACATCAAGCTACCGGGTCCACGTGCCATACCGGAATACAGTGCAGAGTAGCCGGGGTGAAGCACCCCAGTCATGGCGCCGGTGTAGTAATGAGCAATGAGGCGTCCAATCACAAAGCTGCACCTTTCCCGCAGTTAAGTTGGAGGGATGAAGCAACCATCATTTCACTCATTGTTGAATCCGCTTCTCCCTCATCTTCTTCAACTTAACCACGTGTTGCTTCTGCCGTTGTTCTGCCTCATGTAGGACGCGGATCGGCTTGGTAAAGCACTGACACGTGGGACCGCATGTTAGCAAACCTCCAGGACAACGTCCTCCGAAAATAAGAAGCCTAATCCTAGACTTACAAAGGGCTACGTAGCTTCTACGTATACTTTCCATCTAATCTATATATGCCGCCCCTGATTTTCAGGTGGGGTGGGCCTAGTCCTCTCCTTTAATCCAATCAAATAGTCCCACATCACATCCGTTCGTAACTTTAAGTAAACCATTACGTGGATGTAGCATTGCTCAAATAAGAAACCTCACCCGCCATCCGCGCGGCAAAATCACCTCCTTTTTACTAATCTTTATTCTATAACTTTTTAGATCAATATAATTGAGATTTGTATATATAGCACACAGGAGCAAAACCAAGTGGTACGGTTAAGAGCATCCACAATGTGTAGCCAAATATGAAAATAGCTTTTGGCATCGTGGGAACCATTGTGGACGGTGTTGCCAAAGGCAAAAAGATGGAACCGAAGCTCCCTGATTGATTGAATGAAGGAATATAAAAATGCAACGTCTCTCCTCTTTTTCCCATGCTTGGACGCATGTAGTACAGTATAGAGCACAGAGTCTACTCCCCTGTCCCTTCTATCACAAATCACAAAGCAGTGAGGCATCAAATCACAAAAGCACGGACGAATCAACCACCATTTCACTTTTCGCTGACTCCTCTTCTCCATCGTCTTCTTCGAGAAACCATCTCACCGCACTAGTACTCCTAGTAGTACTAGTAAAGGACTTCCTGTATGCAAATAAGGCGGTTGTCTCGGCTTGCAGGCGGCACTTGCGAACGACTTACCATGGTTTCCCTCAATGGTGTTCTCCGTCGAATGCACTTCGCCAAACCACCAAAAAAGATATCGTCGACATCGCCGCAATGGGGAAGGAAGTCAAGTATAATTACTACCTCCACTTTTTTGTACACAAGGCCAGTATATCAAAATTACAATTTGCAAAGGGCCACTAACACTAACCGAGGCCAAATTGATGGGGTTAGCAACCAAGGACATTAATATCCCCTGCATGCATGCGGAAGTGAGAAGGTTGGTTTGCATGGCGATGCATTAATCAAGCGATGAGGAGTGAGATGGTTAGCTCTTTGGTCTTTGGAGAAAAAAATACGCATTAATTGACACGTGAAACGAGGATTTGTATCAATTAAATCATGCGAAGGAAAACCCTGCCTTTCTTTTTTAACACTAGTACTCCTAGTACGTACGTACTTATCCTATTTGGGTCTAGGCCTTGCATTGCCAAACTTCGCCACACATTTTTGTCAAGCTTGCCTAAAGTTTTCAAAATGAGAAGGAGGTACACTTGCGCACGGCTGTCGCGGTCGCACCGTACCCTCACACGGTCGCTCCTGCACGCCGCGGTCGCACCGCACCCTCACACAGTTGCTCCTGCACGCCGCAAACCCAACCAAGGGAACGCACCCTCACTGACACGTGCTGCCACATGTGAACAAACCAAGCTCAGCCATCCTATCGCTGACACATAATTTTCGTTCATAGAGTATGTTTATCCAGCAGCGAAGGTTCTGGTGTGAATAGTGGTTCCGGTGACGACCGGTCAATCGGTTTTGAATGTACATCGCTCTTGTCGCGTTCGCGTTGCAGCCCGGCACGCTGGACCCTCCATGTCGCTCACCAAATGGAACGCGCTTCGTCTTGCGTTTTCGCTTGCTTGTGGGACCGCAGTTGAGAGCGAACCGGCGTCCCTTCCCCTCCCCCGCCTGCGTCATTTATTATACCACCACTTCCTCCGTTTTTTGCAGAGTAAATAAAAACAGAGGGAGTATACTACGGATGAGGATCCCCTGACGTGGCCGAACCCATTGAGTAACTGACATGCGGGGCCTAGCAAGCATGGGGTCCGCTAGTAAGTGACAAAAGGGAGGGTAAGGCAGGGATACCTACGTCAGAGGATCCACTTCCACTATACTACTTTGACCAAATGTCAGAGTAATAATATATGAAATGCAACTTACACAAATGTTAGAGTAATAATATATGACATGCAACTTACACAAAGCATACAGAGTCTAATGCGTTTTTCGAGGCTAACTTTGACCAAATGGTAGGGTAATAATATATGACATGCAACTTACACAAAGCATATGATCAAATTCGTATGTGAAAGGAGTTTCCAATGATATAATTTTCACATTGTACATCTCATGTACTATTAATCTTGTCAATAGTCAAATTGGAAACCATCTCGAGTACAAATCTAGGAGTACGTACGAATCTAACAATATTGATTGGGCATTGTTGAATGTTGATACCTTTTTGATCAAAGTAGAGATACTTTGACTACACATAACACTTATATGTAAACTAGAAAGGATAGGATGGAGTATATTGTACGTTTAAAAATGAAATGAACATTGAATACCCTTTATATATGACTTGCGGATGCTATGATCACCGGTTCAAAATTTTGAATCCTCCTTAGGTATCACGTGCCCACACTCGTTCCCTCTTGATTTCATCTCGGGGTTCGGAGATCTATTGAAAGAGGACTAGGGTGGGTACATGCGAATGATACTCGGCGGAATGTTCAAATGAGGCATGTGGGAGGATGGACTCGACTGGAGGGCGACATGATCGATGGAGAAGAGGGTTGGAGAGGAATGAGAAATAAGCAAACGCCACATGATTATACTTGAACGGCTCAAATAAACAATAAGTTGTCTCGCTTGGCCTACATAGTGAAAGGCCTAATGCGCAACGCGGAGCACTGACGCTCGAATATGGCCAGGAAAATAGGGAAACCGACATGTGGGGCACACCCGTCGGGACGACGTAGCGCAGACTAGTCCAATGGAGGAGCCGGCCCACGACCTCCTCGCCACCGACAACCGTTCGTGTGGGTCGTTGGGGCCAACAACGGGGCGCAGCTCCAGCACCGCCTCTAGACATGGCGATCGCGGTGAGCGACATGCTCATATCATCGCTAGACACAGTCGATTTCAGTGTGCCGAGGGTGGCGTTAGTGTTGTGGCACGACCAACGGTATGTTTGGTTTATGCCCAAGGTTGCCCCATCAAAGCATTGGGTAGCCAAAATTTTGGTTGAGGTATTGGTTGCCCATGATTTGGCCGACATTGGCAAGAAAAATGAACTAGAGTTGGCTAGAGTTCATTGGCATGCCAAAGAAATGGCAACCATCCAAACAAAGACCAATCTTTGGGTCATGACCAAATTTTTGGTTGAGGTATTGGTTGCCCATGATTTGACCGATATTGGAAAGAAAAATGAACTAGAGTTGGCCAGAGTTCATTGGCATGCCAAAAATAGGCAACCATCCAAACAAAGACCAATCTTTGGGTCATGACCAAAATTTTGGTAAGGTGCACTTTGGCCACAACCCAAACACACCCCAACACCCGGCTCGTCGAGGATGCACGGGGCGCCACAACACGTCCACGGAGTGGTGTAGCGCGGACAACTGCATCCTCTGGACCTGAGACTATGCCAGGTCATCTTGCTTTTTCAATGACATGCGGGGATCGCATGTGACCAAAGGGCATCTCCAACGTTGCCACGACCGCAGCTGACTACCCTGGCACACCAAAACCCTCGTCCCTCGCGTCGTCGCGTGGTGCGTTCCCAGCCGGCGCCAGCTACCCGCATTCATGTCGTCCGTTCATATGTCGTTGTTATGAGGCTCGGTGCCCGAGGAACCAACTCCGACGACTTAATGACGCACCCGGTCGCTTGGCCTCACCGGAATGCGCTACTTAAAGCGGCAACGCCCAGCTAACCTCCACATCATAGCGTGTTGTCCTCCTACCTGGCACCACATCCGCCATGACTGCTAGTGCCAACGCTCTGCGGGAGAGCTTGTCTTCGGGGATGAATCTCGAGGTCGCCGCCCTCGCTCAAGTCGCCTCTCGTGACGCAATAGCGGCGTAGCCAGACGCGGATACGACCGCACAAGCGGTGGCCACGCTGGCGGCCGACGACGGGAGCACCATCAGCCACACGTCCTACTTGCCGCCGTCCAACGTCCGGCACCAGTGAGGTCGGGGACTCCTCCGAGGATGAGTAGGGCATGGGAGGCGGCAGGGCATGGTGTGCCAACTGGCCAGTCCATATCCCGTGTTCTACTCTTCCTCGCCGGAGACCGCACCTTCACTTCACGGGTCTTGAACCCCGCCCCCGTACATAGAGATCGCAGATGGAGGACGTCGGTCGCCGCCGTAGAATAGGTTTAGGGTCGGGTTTCTTTTATTTTTCTGTCCTATAAAAGTTCGAAATGTAATGAAAATCTGCTGTGTTTGCATTAATCTCGGCCGATGTATATGAACTTTCACAATAATATACATATTGTAGGAGTACTAGCAAGATGCCCGTGCGTTGCATGGAAGATCAAGATCTTGTGGGAGAAAAGGATGAACGAGGGAAAGCCTTATCTACAAATGTGGAGAGGAGTGCAGGTAAATTGTCATAGTTTCCTTCCTATCTAGTAGATATAGATCGGACGGCCTATATTGCAGGATGACAGGCACACCATCATCACCAACTCTGCTTTTTATTGAACCGAGACAAATCTAACATGCGAAGTAAAATAAACACATAGGGTCTATACATACACAAATTATCTTAGGCACTCCAATAGTACGTCCACTACACATTCACACATTTCACATCTTTCTACATCTACGGGAATCTACGAAGTTAACGTAAATTGCCTCTCTCTCTCCTCCCCTGATTTTCATTATGGTGGGCCCCTCCCTCCCCCCAATTTACAATCAACAGCTCACACGTTTCACATTACGTTAATTACGTAACTGGGATTACGTAGGTGTAGCATTACTCGTCCTAAAAAACCCAACTAAGCCAACCTCCCAGCATATCGCGCGGGAAAAGACCCGGCCGTGCCATTTTAGTCGGGATTACCGGATTACTAGCGATGGATCGTGCGAAGCAACAAATTTTTTTTGAGGGGGCGAAGCACCTAGTTTAAAAGGAAAAAAGGTGGTACACTCACATCACTCCTGTCGTGGTCGCATTGCACCCCACACACGTTCGGTCCTGCACACGGCTCATGCAGCGGAACGCGCTTTGGCTTGCCTCTTCACTGACACGTGGGACTGCACTTGGAGAAACCGACCATGCGCCAAACTCCCCCCGCCCACCGCGTGAAAATCCTCCCCCCCACACACCCAAAAATTTCCCCCATATCCGATTCAACCACCCTTCGGCCAACTAACCAATAATATTCCCCAAACCCACCTCCCCCTGTCCCCCTCCACTCCATTCGCTCCGCCAAAGCCGCCCTCCCCGCCGCGCCGATACATCGGCGCCGCGGTTCGGCAATCCTCTCGCTCCCACAGTACACTCTCATAGACTGTCGTCCTCTAGCCACGCCGCCACCTCTGGCTACATTCTTGTGGAGGCGCACGACGGTCAGCGCCGTCACCGCTGGCTACGTTCGTGTGGAGACGCACGGCGGGAAGCTTCTCCCACGGTATGCGCAATCTAGACTGAGGCCCCATTCATGTCGGTGTAGCGCTGAATGTTAGCTGATAGACGCTGTTAATCTCACTATTTGCCGAAGTAGTTTACTGTCAATATGCTCTGCTTAAGAAGCTTCCTTGCCCTGTGCTTCACTCAATCTGCTTAGCTGAGATGGCATGCCAAGGCCGATTAATTGCTAAAATATCCTGCCATATATTTATTGTGACGTAGATTGCCATGGTCTAGTAGCCAATCTGTTAGGTGAAATAGCTCTACATTGTTTTATACTCGATCTTTGTTGTTGCGATGGCCTTCGATAGTACGATGGCTGTGTGCTCGGCCTCATTGACTGCGGAAACAGCATGCTAATTTGGCACTCAAATCTGTTTGCTGAATTAGCTTTACATATATTTCGCTACTTAGATCTGCTCGTCCAAATATCTCGCCATAGCTTTAGACATCGACATAGGTATTTTTTTCTGGACTTCATAAAAAAGCATATATGTTTTTCCTGTAATATCTAGTAGAAGAACTAATTTGTATGTCTAACAGATGGACATGGCTTGGATAACTTCTGCTCGAAGATTCTCCGCTGCATATGTCGAGGGGGTTGAAAACTTCATGAACTTTATCAGAGCTGAGTACGGTGGTCCGAAATCAGATGTGCTCTACCCGTGTAGCAGTTGTATGAATTCAGTTACAAGACCCCAGTCAACTGTGCAAAATCATCTACACTTGTATGGGATGTCGGTCACATATACTAGGTGGAAGCTGTGGATGTTAACGTCAAGTGAAGCTGTGAACGTCAATGTTATTGACTATGTGGAAGCAGCAGATCACCATGAAAGTGCATTATATCGACTAGAGGGGGGGTGAATAGGCGATTTTTATGAAATTCTTCACTGAGGAATTTGCTAGTGAGGAAATTCCTTAGCGAAGAACTACTAGCAGCAGAATAAGTACTCAGATGAAAACATAATAGAATTCAAGCATAGTCATCATGATGAAATGAAGACAAACACAGAGTACAGAAAGCGTAAACACAGGATTACACAAGATGAAGACAAACAGACTGAAGAAATTGAACTGAGGAAATTGAGAAAGTCTTCAGTCAAAGTCTTCAAACACAGATATGATAAACAAACAGCACACTACTGAGGAAATGAAAGAGTTGAGGAAATAGAACCAGTAAGCTTGGTGAAGACAATGATTTGGTAGACCAGTTCCAACTGCTGTCTCAGTTGTACATCTGGTTGGAGCGGCTGAGTATTTAAACTCGAGGACACCCAGTCCCGGACACATAGTCCTCACCGTATTCTCCTTGAGCTAAGAACACACAGTCCTCGCCCAATCACTCGTGGTAAGTCTTCAGGTGACTTCCAAACCTTCACAGACTTGGTCACTCGGCGAACCACAATTCCTCTTGGATGCTCTAGACCTTGACGCCTAACCGTCTGGAAGAAGCACAGTCTTCAAAGGTAACAAGCGTCGGATCCACGCAGGATCAATCTCTTTAGTGATGCTCAATCACTTTGGGTTTGTAGGTGTTTTGGGTTTGGGGTTTGGATTTTCCTCACTTGATGATTTTCGCTCAAAGTCCTCGGAGGATGGGTTGCTCTCAAATGACAAGTGTCAAGTTCTCGCGGAGCAGCCAACCAGCTAGTGGTTGTAGGGGCGGCTATTTATAGCCTAGGGAGCAGCCCTACATGATAAGACATAAATGCCCTTCAATGATATGACCGTTAGGTGGACAAGATATTTTTAGGACAGCTGGCGCGCAGCACAGCAACGGTCGGAAATTTGAGGTATAAATTCCTCAGGGCTATCATGTTCCTCACTGTGTAGGCAATTCGCACTGGCGAATTCCTAACTCCTCAGTCAGAGCAAAGTCCTCAGTGACCAGAAGAACTGCGTCTCTGTCACTGAAGAAATTGACTGAGCTGTATGAGATTTCCAATGGCTTCACTCGAAGGGATTGGTAGGTGTAGGATTTGAGTTGAGCATCACATGGAAATTTTCTCCTTAGTATTTCCTCGACCACCTTTAACAGTACGGTGTTTCTTATGACTCAAGAAAGAGAAAATGAAACTACGAAAACAAAAGTCTTCACGCTTCATGTTCCTCGAATGAATACCAAGTCTTCAAGGTCACACCAATTTCTTCACTTTTCAAAATCTTCAGAAAGTCTTCAGTATATCAAAGTCTTCCGTCGAAGAACTTCATTTTTAGGGGTCGACTTTCTCTGTAAATATCAAACTCCTCATAGACTTATGGATATGTGTACACTCATAATCGCATTAGATACTTAACCTATAAGTCTTCAATACACCAAAATCACTAAGGGGCACTAGATGCACTTACAATCTCCCCCTTTTTGGTGATTGATGACAACATAGGTAAGTTTTCAACGGGGATAAATATATGAAGTGTAAAAACTGATATTGAGGAATTTGATTGCAAGATATAGAAGAACTCCCCCTGAAGATGTGCATAGTGAGGAATTTGCTTTTGAAGCAATACACACTTGAAGAGTTGTATCATGGAGATCTCCCCCTATATCTTGTAATTCATACATGCATTTGATGTATAATATGAAGAATTTGAAATGCATGATGAAATATGGTGCCTGATGTAATTCAACATGCGTGCATAATATTAACGAGGAATAAGCATGCAGAATAGCGCATCAAAGTATCAAAGCAAAGTGCAACAAAAGTATCAGTGCACCATCGGACTTAAGATTACAACAAAGTGCAACAAAAAACGAATAAGCCCTTATTATAGACCCGCTTGAAGACTAACTCAGATTTCTCCCCCTTTGTCATCAAATGACCAAAAGGATCAAAAATCTAAGGACTAACGCCCCTGAAGTTTTTCAAGTTGATGAAGGAGCGCCAGCGTTGTTGGGGTCGGTCGTTGAAGTAGGGCCTGCTGCAGTGTCATCCAAGTCTTCATTTTCATCAGTCGCACGCGATGAAGAATATGAGCTGGCCACCAAAGAAGGAACCTTGACCTTCTTGTATTTCTTCGGAGGAGGTGCAAACCAGTCAAAATCTTCTTTGAGACCCATTTTCTCCAAGTCTTCAGCACTGTACACTTGAGATAGAACAGCCCAGGTGCGGTTGAGGGTTTCATGAAGGTAGTAGTGGTTTTTCTTCACTGCATTGTGTGTGGAAGTCATGTTGTGAAGAATTGAACCAAACTGACGCTTGACCCATTTGTGGTTGCGATCAACCTTTTGATGAAGGCTGAGGAGTAACTCACGGTCAGTCATCACCCTGGGTGTTGTGGCTTGAGGATTTGGCTTGGCAGTGTTAGCAGCAGAGTCATGTGTGGCAGAGTCATCATTGGTGGAGTAAGATGCAGCTTTGCGAAATTGGCCATCCAATGGACGAATGCCTTCATCTATCACAGCAGTGGCCTTGCCTTTTTCTTCAGCTGAGGAAAATGTCCGTTTGAGGACTTCAATGGGAGGCAAGTAGCTGAAGTGGTTGAGCATTTCAGCTTTGTAGTTGAGTGAAGACCTTATCCTAATGAATTTCATTATCCAAGGTGCATAAGGCTTCAGCTCAAATGGTGACATAGCAATGTTGGCCAGAGTCCTCATGAAGAAATCATGGAAGTTGATGGGAACGCCATGGATGATGTTGAAAAGCAGATTCTTCATGATGCCAATGACTTCTTCATCAGACGAGTCGTGGCCTTTGATGGGACTCATTGTCTTCGTCAGAATGCGATAGACAGTCCTTGGCACATACAGCAATTCCTTGATGAGGAAATTGGTTCTAGGAGCCTGCCCTGGCTTCAAAGGCTTCATCAGCACTTGCATATAATGATTTGAAAGCTCAGGTTCGTTGTACACACAGCGAGCATCTTCAGTGGGTGGACTAAGAGGAAGGACCCGAAGCAATTCAGACGCAGGGGCCTTATGGTGGGTGTTGTCAGTCATCCAGTCCAAAACCCATGAATTGATATCTTCAGAGTTGCCGGTGATGTGCAATGTTGCATAGAATTGAAGAATAAGCTCTTCATTCCAGTCGCATATATCTGTGCAGAAGTTGAGCAGCCCAGCGTCATGAAGAACACTGAGCACTGGCGTGAAGCATGGCAAAGACTCCATATCCACGTGAGGAATATGAGCATGATCGAAGACTTTGTCTTTGTTGTAAAGCACTGAGGAATAGAAATTTGCTTGGCTGGCAGTCCAGAAACGCCTCTTCCTTATGCGAGCAGAGTCATATGGATTGTATTCAGTGAAGAACACGTGCTCGCCATAGAAGTCTTCAGCCTTGAATTTTTGTTTTCGTGAGAACGGATCCTTTGGCCTTGGCAGAGGAGTGTCAGTGAGTTGCATCACGACCTCAGGAATCACGATCTCAGGTTCTTCAGGCTGAGGAATTTCAGGATTTTCCTCAGGTGCAGTCACCTTGTCTGTATCAGCAGCAGTTTCTTCAGCGCTAGTGGCTGGAATTTCTTCATTCACAGATGCAGTGGGATGAATTTCTTCAGAGCCCAATTGTACTGTTGGTGAAGGGGAGTGAGGAATTTGCTGCAGGGGAGTGAAGAGTGGGGAATTGGGATGCTGACTTTCCCAAAAGTCGTCATTCATCACTGGAGTGGTGCTTCCAATATCCACATCTTCATCAAGTTCTTCAACACCAGCCTCTTCTGCATCAAACTGAGGCATTGGTGATGAGACCATTGGGGTTGAAGGGATTGCATCCGCTTCAATTTCTTCATCAATCTGCTCTGACGAAGCAGCAGATTGAGTTTCTGCATCTGATCCACTTGGGATCTCATAATCTTCACCCAAAGGAACAAGGTCCTTTGATGGCACGGAGGAGATAGGAACGACATCAATGGGATTTGCAAAAGAGCTTGTCATCGGCTTCATCTTCTTGGGAGCTGAAGATTCTGAAGCATTTGATGCCTTCCTTTTCTTCACAGCAGCTCGTTCTGCAGCCTTTGTCTTCTTCACATCCAATGCAGATGGAAGAATTGGAGTTGGCATAGGCGCAGGTGGAGCTGAGGAATCTGGTTGATTTTCTTCAGGCGCAACTGATGCAGTTGCCCTGGTTTCTTCAATTTCTTCAGGCGCACCACTAGTGGATGCCCTGACAATTTCATCAACGGCTGGAGAAGAGTCATCAGCCTTGGAACTAGCATTTTTTCAGCAGCCTGAACTTCATCAGCGGTGCTGGCATGTTCTTCAGTTTGCTGAACAGATGCTTCAGCTTGAGGAATTTGTGGCTTTGAGGCCGCACCCTTGGTGAAGGTATCAGTCAGCCTCACGAATCTGACCTTGGCTCCTTGCCAATCAGCATAGTATGAGTCAGAGTTGTCGCTGAGGGTTTTGATCTCATCCTGCATCTTGACAAGTTCCTCAGGCTTCATTTTGAGAACATTTTTCTTCAATAGCTTCTCTTTGCGGTACTGGGATTTCTTGATCTCTCTGGCCTTATCATATTTCCACTTCTCCTCTTGGATGAAGTGAGTCAGCATGTGACTTTGACCAGGTGTCAGCTTGAAATCAGGCATAGGTGTGTGAGGATCCTTATGCCAGAGATCAATATAATCTAGGATCTCCTTTGGATCCAATAGCAGGGGCACAGGTGTGCCTTTGGCTTTAGCAGCCCGTTCTTGTCGGTTCCTGATGATTTCAGTAAGTTCTTCCTCATCAGCTTCATCATCATCAGATGGCACAGTGAAGACTACCTGCTTCTTCTGAGGACTTGTGCGAGTGACGCGTCCAGCAGTAGCCTTTTTCTTCAGCAGTGAGGGTCTTGCTGAGGAATTTGGTGCAGCTGAAGAACTAGCTGAGACACCAGAGGCAATAGAGATGCCAGTCGTCCTCTGGCATGAGGCCAGATGCACAGGTGCTGAGGACTTTGGTGGAGCAGGAGCAGCATGAGGAATTTGCTTTGAAGATTTTGAAGATTCTGGCCGTGAGGGCGCAGCTGAGGAACTTGGCCGTGAGGGCATTGAAGATGAAGCACTTGGCTTGCAAGCGGGCTTCTTTAGCATTGCTTTCTTCGGCTTGACCGAGGCCTCAGTGGCAGTAGCAGCAGCAGCAGCAGAGTCTTCATTGAATTTCCTCACTGCTTCTCTGGCTTGCCTTGCCAGTTTAGCTTGGCGCTTGGCCCATTCTTTAGGAAATTCCTCACCACGCTTGATGCTGGTGGGATCAGCCACTTGGCCAGGTGCCAATGGAGGTCTTTGGCATGGAGGGTTTACAGCGAATTTCTTCATGTATTTTGGAGTAACATATCTGTACTCCCTCCATTCACGTGCCCATCTCCTTTCAATCCTCTGGATTCGCACCTTGTGCTAATTTTTATCTTCTTTGCCAAACTTAGCTTCATCAGGCGTGCAGTACTCATCATAGATATCCTCAGGTATTTCAAAAGCTGTCATCACCTCAGGCTTCTTTCCTCCTTTCTGTGGCCTTTTACCTTCAGCCATTTTCTTCAAATGAGGAATTTGAACAATTGAACTCTCTGAAGAAGTATGCAACTTTTCTTCGAGGAACGCTGCAAATGAGTTAAGTTGATGAGAACCTAATGATTCAGCAGCAGACATGTGTACCTGTGAACAGAGTATAGTTGCGAGGAATTTGAAGAGGTCATATGCGTTCTCAGAGGTTTTTCATAAAGAACAAGTTTGAGGAATTTGACCAGATTCGTCTTGAGGAATTTCACTAAGCGCTTTATATCTTAGGTCCTAGAGTTGTATAGATCAAAGATCCACACAATTGAGGAATCTTTGAAGAAATTGAGGCTTAGGGAAATGAATCAAGAATAGATAACATGTGAGGTGTTTTGTGTGTGAGGATTTGAAGAATAAAACACCTTTGAAGATTTTGTAGAAAAATTTCGAATCAACGAGGGCAGTAAAATTAGCTTTTAATTACCCTGAACGAAGAACACGATGAACTGGGAGTTGGAACAGTGAAGTTTGTCGATGCAGATCTTCCACGCCCTAACTTGGCGGAGGAAGACGTCTACGGCGGCAGCGGAGGTGAAGATTTCCGCGGTCGGCGCGAGTACGACGGCGATGAGGTCGAGGCAGTGAAGCTTTTCCTCACCGGCGACGATGGAGTAGCGACGGCGCTAGGGTTTGGAGAGCTCGAGCGAGGGAGTAAGATCGAGCGGGGTAAAAGAAGTGAGGATGGCGAAGGGGGGTATTTATAGCCACGGTGAAAAACTCTTTGTCCGAAGATTTGGGACGAACGTGTCTGTCGGTGTCAAAACCGGCGGATCTCGGGTAGGGGGGTCCCGATCTGTGCGTCAAGGTCGGATGGTAACAGGAGACAAGGGACACTTTATTTTACCCAGGTTCGGGCCCTCTCGATGGAGGTAAAACCCTACTCCTGCTAGATTAATATTGATGATATGGGTAGTACAAGAGTAGATCTACCACAAGATCAAGGAGGCTAAACCCTAAAAGCTAGCCTATGGGTATGATGATGTTTATGATGTGTTCGTCCTACGGACTACAACCCTCCGGTTTATATAGGCACCGGATAGGGTTAGGGTTACACAGAGTCGGTTACATTGGTAGGAGATCTTGAATATCCGCACGCCTAGCTTGCCTTCCACGCCAAGGAAAGAACCTTCCGGACACGGGACGAAGTCTTCAATCTTGTATCTTCATAGTCCTGGAGTCCGGCTGAAGATATAGTTCAGCTATCCGAACACCCCCTAATCCAGGACTCCCTCAGTAGCCCCTGAACCAGGCTTCAATGATGACGAGTCCGGCGCACAGATTGTCTTCGGCATTGCAAGGCGGGTTCCTCCTCCAAGTTCTTCAAGAAGATTATAAACACCACAGAATAGTGTCCGGCTCTGCAAAATAAGTTTCCACATATTGCCATACAGAGAATAATATTAACACAAATCAAATCTGCCGACGTATCCCATAGTGCGTCATAACACTGCGGCCAAGCCTTCTATAAATTGTTTTCATCGTTCCACCTCAGCCCGTATAGCGAGGCGGTTTCCTTGGCACGTCTTGTCGAAGCAGAGATCGTGTGCCCCCCTCTAACGGGATTCTCATTAATACGGATGTGGGTAACCCAACCGTGCCATTTATCACGGCTCTTGGGAGGCAAGCGAGTTTTACTAGGCCGGTGGGGACGCATAGCCGCATCCGCCCATATAAGGGGATAAGGATCCACCTTTTTACCTACGCCTTCTTCCTCCTTTGCCTACCCATCTTCTTCGTACCCGAGCTCCAGCGCCCGACCGCTTCCCAGGTCTAACGCCGGAATGTATCCGAGCTCCAACGCCGGACTATGTCCGAGGTGTCGTAAATCACCTTTGTTCAAAGAAGTTTGAAGGAGTTTTAGCCGAGCTCAATGCCAGAAATGCCCTCTATGGAGCCAGCCACTAGCGCCCGAGCTCTATGCCGAACTGCTTTCAAGGTGGTGCACCATCCCGAATGTGGGCCGATTTTTGTCAATATTTTTGATCGGTGCAATTTATTCTCTGCCGAGATATATAGCCAGTAGCCCTCAAGGTGGGTATCGGTCTAAAACCCGAGATGCACATGAAGGATGACATAAGACCGCTGATCCCCGTAGCCGCTGAGACTCAGGTTGATTTGCAAAATCGGTCTGAGGATCAAGTCCTAGCTCGGCAGAATACTTCGGGATACAAAAAGCGGCGTGCTCAGTCCTCGAGACTCAGGTTGGGTGCGGCCGACCAACCTGAGGATCAAAATCTCCTCGGAAACTATATTGCACATAAAATTTTCTGCATTGGGCAAGCAATGCAGTAGCCCCCGAGACACTGGTCGGGTGGCAACACCAGATCAGGGGATCAATGTGTCCCTTTAATATGTTTAAATAATAAGCCCGAAGCCCAGTAGCCCCCGAGCCTTAATGCGGGCACGGGTGGCCGAATTAAGGATCAATATCCATAGTAAAATCGAAAATTATGTGTAATGACTCTATGTATCTAAGTACTTTACGTCATTAATGCTCGGATCCGCATTGTACAAAACTTTGTTGACCGGCCATCGGCTTCCACCTCCTTGGCCAGTAGCCGAGGAGTGTTTGTCTTACTTTATAAAGCCTTTATGAGGGCAAAGATTTATGACAAACAAGGCGATCTGGCCATACGGTTTTATAAACAAAGGTACGCGGAGAGATATGTTATATTACTATTTTAACAGAAGAAATGTCTTCCAAAGAAAATAGTCCCGCTATCGGTTCCGTTCTTTAGGTTGTCATGCTAAGCATGATCATAAAACCTCAGCTCCAATGTAAGAGCAAAATATCTAAGATTTAGTTTGGGAGGCTAGTTAATAGCCACCGGTAGTGTTCGGCGTCAGTCGAGGTCAAACCGTAAACACTTCGGCCAATGTTATGAACGGCCTGTTATTTAACATAGTTATCGGATCGCTGACCAGTTTACGCTTATTGTGACAGTCAGTTTTCGGCTTTCTCCACTGAGGTGCTTAACCATGTGAGCTGGAAGCACAATCGTAGTGGTTCTCCCTTTGCACGCCTAGCCGAACAAAACGGAACATAGGAAGCAAGTGCAGGAGCCGGGCAACCCAACTATTGACCGAGGACACAATTCGAAACCAATGCATATATAGCAATATCCGAGAATGTTTTTGCTGAATCTCTAAAGGAGTCCGCACTGCACTACGAGACTTGTGCTGAAAACACACAAATAGTTTAAAAGTGCCAAAAAGCTTGGAAAACCAAGAAACGTCAGTAAAAACATGACGTCCGAACAATATCAAGTGTTCGGTGCCAACCCGAAAATTGGTCTTAGAAAAAAGAAGTGCTTCTGTCGTGCTTTAACATGATACATCCTATCTCAAGACTCCGAGCGGGTCAGCCTACGGCTTCAACCTCCTATCCCGAGGGCGGAGTACTTCTCATCAGGCCAGTTTAGCAAACTAAACTCTAGCGGTTTTTGAGAGAGAAATTAGGCTCCCCGGCTAGTGACCGCACACTCATGCCGAAAAAAGGAGTGATAAATAATAATAACTTTGCAACGACTAAGAAGAAAAACACTTAGTATGAAAGGACTCAAATAAACATAAGAGCCCCCAAGTGACTTGGGTAAAAGTTGACTATATAATGTAAGGTGACATATAGAATGCCTTCTAGCCGGATTGTAGATCGTTTGTCGTTGCCGACCTTTTCGCTTCAACCCTGGGACTTGACGGTCCGGAGTGTGTCTGAATACCATAATGGTTATATAAGAACCGAGGTATGCATGGAGACCAGGCGTAGGGGTCATTAGTGCTTTATCAGACAAGTGCCCAACTAGTTATGTTATATTACATGGTTAGTAAGAAACATCTTCCAGAGAGAATAGTTCCGTTAAGGGTTCCTTTCGCTGGGGTGGCGTGCCCTGAAGTGCACGTCCGGACTGCAAATGCAGGAAAACATCTGGGGGCATGTATAAGTAAAAAAGGTTCATCTTTAGTTCACCGACCGAATATTCCCTTAAGAACGCTAGCTTTCGGCTTCACCCAGTCTGAGGTACACATCCGGCTTATCCGGCAGTAGCAATCGCAGAGGTGCTCCCTTTACCGCCTAGCCGAACAATCAGGAACGTAGGGGTAAGCACATGAGCCAGGCAACCCAGCTTGGCCAAAACTTAAGTCATATCGATGCATATAATGGTGAATAAAAGGTACATGCGGAAGTGTGACACATGTGTTGGGCATAAAGCCCGTATTAATAAGCTTCTGTTAAAGAAGCCCCCAGGTATAATGAGCGCGGGTAGCGCGTCAAGTATGTGTGAACAAAGTTTGGACAAAAAAATTTTTTTACAAGCAACTTTTTTTTTCAAAAAAGTATAACACTTGGTCGAACCGAACACAAGTTAGAAATTAAAGCTTTGAGCATGAAAGCGACTTAGCTAGTTAATGTGTTCGCAGTCCGAGCTTGATGCGGGACAAGGTTCTATCCCCCAAGCTGGTCCCGAGATGGCGGAGCGGAGAGCTCGACACGCCGAAGTGGTGACATAGCACGGTCGATGCAGACCGGCAGAGTGATGCCAAAGTCCTCGGATCATTTTCCTGTGCACAAAAAATAGTGCAAGCGGGAGATAATAGTAATAATGATAAATAAAAAATCATTGCATAATGAATAATTTATGCAAAGTGAGTAATAAAAGAAATATGGCCTGGCGCCAAAGTCGATGTCGATGCAGGGCGTCGGCGTGATGCGGTAAAGGCGTAGCAAAGCCTGAATTCATAGGTCGGTCCACGCTCGGATGCGGCGTTCGCCAGACTATGTACGGAGACTGACCGAAC
The DNA here is from genome assembly GCA_032464435.1 of Aegilops umbellulata. Taxonomy (NCBI): domain Eukaryota; kingdom Viridiplantae; phylum Streptophyta; class Magnoliopsida; order Poales; family Poaceae; genus Aegilops; species Aegilops umbellulata. The sequence continues at coordinate 7,961,890 of CP136059.1, forward strand.
CAGCATGCGACCGTCGTTTATGCGGCCACCATTTGATAGACCTGTGAACATATGATGGACAAACCAGAGTAATAATTCTTTGGAAAAAATGAACCCAAACATGCAAAAAAAATTAGGATTAATAGCACCTAGTTTATTTGTTGTAGTAATCCAAAGGAAGATGATGCTGGCAAAGGTTGGCTCGCCGAGGCAAAGCCCTCGGTCCAGCCAATCATGACGAAGCTGGTGGGCTAGTGACGCCGAGGTGTCCGGAGTAGGTTGATGAAGAGATGATGAATCCTCCGGTCCAGCCGAGATGTCAAAGCCTCGAGGCCAGTCGATGAGTCGAAGTAGTCTGGCGTGACGGACACCGGCTTGAAGGGGCAACAGTGTGGTCCTGCCGATGCAGGTCGTGACGTGGTAGATGCCGGCTTGATGAAGCGACCGTGCGGTGATGCCGGTATGCCCGCTCCGTGTAATCCGTGGGGCAGCGATGTTGGTGATGATTTGTCCTTCGCGATGCCGAACTCTTGTTCGGCTTGCCGAGATGATGATCCGAAGAAGTTGAGCTCGGCTCAACAAAGTGATGATGTGTCTAGCACAGGTCGGCAGCCATGGAGCAATATTGTCGGACTGGTTTGACACCAGCAATGATGTTGAAGATCATGTTCAAAAGATCTTAAAGTTAGTGGGATGTGTTCGGGAACAATACACAATATCCCATACAAAACTTCCTTCAAAAAGGATGTCCGAAATCCCCTTCATAAAAAAGATGAATTCGGGTCGGATTCGTTCTCGCGCAGAAAACAGATCCGAAAAGTGATGCACTAATCGGAAGGTTCCCGGAGTTTGGACGGTCGGATCGAGCTGAAATTTGGAGGGGTGGTAGATATAGTAATTCCGCAGCCGATCAACGGTTGGATCTTCCAAAGGACGCCCTAGCTAGAAGCTGGACACCACGCCCTAAACTCGTCCAGATTCCCGTCCAGATTTGACAGGGCTCCGGTATATTATGGATTGCCGGAGATTCCTCCATCGGAACTTGACGAAATTTTCCAGGGTTGTTGTAGACTCAATTCCGCACAATTCCACCAAAGCGATCGTCAAAACGATACTCAAGGAGGTGGTGGCAGCAGATACGAGTTCGCTGTCCAGAAAAACAGCACGGTCGCTTGAGGGCAATGTGGACGTTGTGCCCTCGAGCTTCATGGATGATTCCTCCATGATCTTGATAGAGATCGGAGCTGATGTTTGATGAAGGCACTCGTCCGAACATGGTGATCCGAACACGGGGCGCAATTCTTGGTCGAACCAAGGTGACCAGTCGAGCTGGTGACAAAGATGCCGAAGTCGCAGTTGATCTGCAGGCGAGCCATCGATCCTTTTGTCGATCACACAGCGGAACTCTCAATGAAAGCACCAATGTTGGTGTCAAAACCGGCGGATCTCGGGTAGGGGGTCCCGATCTGTGCGTCAAGGTCAGATGGTAACAGAAGACAAGGGACACTTTATTTTACCCAGGTTCGGGCCCTCTCGATGGAGGTAAAACCCTACTCCTGCTAGATTAATATTGATGATATGGGTAGTACAAGAGTAGATCTACCACGAGATCAAGGAGGCTAAACCCTAAAAGCTAGCCTATGGGTATGATGATGGTTATGATGTGTTCGTCCTACGGACTACAATCCTCCGGTTTATATAGGCACCGGATAGGGTTAGGGTTACACAGAGTCGGTTACATTGGTAGGAGATTTTGAATATCCGCACGCCTAGCTTGCCTTCCACGCCAAGGAAAGAACCTTCTGGACACGGGACGAAGTCTTCAATCTTGTATCTTCATAGTCCTGGAGTCCGGCTGAAGATATAGTTCGGCTATCCGAACACCCCCTAATCCAGGACTCCCTCAGTGCCCCTGGCCGTTCTCCTTCTTGCGACATGCGTCACCCACGTACTGTGTGGTTGAGATCGTGTAAGATCGTGGTTGGATAAAATAATCCATCGTGGGATGCGGAACGGTTTGAGCGGCAAATCCGAAAGTTTGGATAAGATTAGTTTTAGCTTTCCGTTCGCAATTTCTTCAGCTGACAAGGACACAGTGAAGAATTTGAACGAGTTTCAAATAGAACGCACATGAAGAATTTGTGAATAGATTGGATTGAGTATAGCATAGAGGGGAAGGGTCCGATCACATTCACTTAGCAGAAAAGTTCCAACTTGAAGAAATAGCTATAAGTGAATGCTGTAGAGGACATAAAACCATATATATATATATATATATAGCCAATGAAGAAAAATGACGGCACAGGTGAAGACTTTGTAAAGTTTGAAGAATTTAAAAAAAAACTAAAGAATTTCAAAAGTTGAGGAAAAACTCAAATTGAAGATTTTCAACTTTTGTGGTGGCGTGACCCACCGTGTAAGAATGATGATTTCAGACACCGCGTACAATTGTCGTAGGGTTTTGAGAATCAAATTCTTCATTAATTTCTTCACACTTAGAGTGTTATTCTTCATTGATTGAAGAAAAACGTTTCTTCATGTGTTGCACATCTAAGTCATCAATTTTGGATAAGTGTTAGGATGAGTGCCTTTTCAAAGTACATTCGAAGATTCTAAGATATTTAGCTCACACCGCAACTTGCAAAATCTCTTCTCATCCAAGGGCTTAGTGAAGATATCGGCTAGCTGTTCTTCAGTCTTCACATGCTCAATAGAAATGTCGCCCTTCAACACATGATCACGAAGAAAATGATGACGAATTTGAATGTGCTTTGTCTTCGAGTGCTGAACTGGGTTGTTAGCAATCTTGATGGCACTCTCATTGTCACAGAGGAGAGGCACATTCTTCACGTTGACGCCATAGTACTTGAGCGTTTGCTTCATCCATAGCAATTGAGCACAGCAAGAACCAGCAGCAATGTACTCAGCTTCAGCAGTAGACAGTGATACACAGTTCTGTTTCTTCGAGGACCAACAGACCAAGGATCGTCCGAGGAAATGGCAAGTACCGGAAGTTGACTTGCGATCCACACGGTCACCAGCATAGTCAGAATCTGAATATCCAATGAGATCAAAATCCGAGCCCTTGGGATACCATAATCCTAGTGTTGGTGTGTGAGCTAGATATCGAAGAATATGCTTCACAACCTTATGGTGTGATTCCTTCGGTGCAGCTTGAAATCGTGCACACATGCAAACACTAAGCATTATATCTGGCCTAGATGCACATAAGTACAATAAAGAACCAATCATGGAGCGGTATACCTTATGGTCGAAGTCAGTACCATTTTCATCAGTGCATAGTTGACCATTTGTGGGCATAGGAATTTTGATGCCTTTGCAATCTTGCATGCCGAATTTCTTCAGGACATCCTTGAGGTATTTCTCCTGAGATATGAATATGCCATTGCGCTGTTGACGAATTTGAAGACCTAAGAAGAATTTCAACTCTCCCATCATAGACATTTGATATTATTCTCTCATCATATAGGCAAATTCATCACTATAACGTTGGTCAGTACATCCAAAGATAATATCATCAACATATATTTGGCACACAAACAGTTCACCATCATAAGATTTAGTAAAGAGAGTAGGATCGAGTGAACCGGGTGTGAAGCCTTTCTTCATGAAGAATTTCTTCAGTGTATCATACCACGCCCGTGGGGCCTGCTTGAGGCCATAGAGGGCGTTGTTAAGTCTGAAGACTTTGTCAGGATGCTTTGGATCTTCAAAACCTGGTGGTTGAGCAACATATACTTCTTCCTCAAGCTTACCATTGAGGAATGCACTTTTCACATCCATTTGGTGTAAGATGATATCATGATGGTTAGCATAAGCAAGCAATATGCGAATAGCCTCAAGTCTAGCAACAGGTGCAAAAGTTTCATCGAAATCAATTCCTTCAACCTGTGTGTAGCCTTGAGCTACTAGTCGTGCCTTATTCCTCACCACAACACCATTTTCATCTTGCTTGTTGCGGTAGATCCACTTTGTGCCAATGATGTTATGCTTGCGAGGATCGGGACGATCGACTAGTTCCCATACGTTGTTGAGCTTGAACTGATGTAATTCTTCTTGCATGGCCTGAATCCACTCAAGCTCCAGAAATGCTTCATCTACCTTAGTGGGCTCTGTGATAGAGACAAAAGCAAAGTGCCCACAAAAGTTAGATAGATGTGAAGCTTTTGAGCGTGTGAGAGGACCTGGTGCTCTAATGTCATCGATGATCTTCTCCACTTGCACTTCTTTTGCAACGCGAGGGTGAGCTGGTTGTCGTTGAGGAATTTGATCAGCATTTTCTTCACCATCAATTTCCTCAGCATTTTCTTCAGGTGCATCAGCTCGACGTTCTTCACGTTCTGGAATGAATTCTTCAGCAGATTCTTCAGTAGGAATGACATCTTCAGTAGCCTTGTGCTTGATTGAATCCTCAGGTGCAAGTTCATCTAACACAGAAGGTAGGTGCTCTCTTTGCGAGCCATTAGTTTCATCGAACCACACATCTACAGTTTCAACAATCTTGTGAAGAACATTGTTGAAGACTCTGTAGGTGTGCGAGTCCTTTCCGTAACCAAGCATAAAACCTTCATGTGCTTTCGGTGCAAATTTAGAGTTGTGATGAGGATCTCTAATCCAGCATTTTGCACCGAAGACTCTGAAATAACTTACATTAGGTTTCTTGTCAGTGAGGAGTTCATATGCAGTCTTCTTGAAGAATTTGTGAAGATATACTCTGTTGATGATATGGCACGCAGTATCAATTGCATCAACCCAGAAACGATGAGGGGTTTTGTACTCATCGAGCATAGTGCGAGCCATCTCAGCAAGAGTCCTGTTCTTGCGCTCCACGACGCCATTCTGTTGAGGAGTATAAGGAGCAGATAACTCATGAGTAATACCAAGTTCATCAAGGTAGTCATCGAGACCCGAATTCTTGAACTCAGTGTTGTTGTCACTTCTGATGTGCTCAATCTTCACACCAAAGTTGGTTGAAGCCCTCGATGAAAATCGTTTGAAGACTTCCTGCACTTCAGTTTTGTAAGAGACAAGGTGTACCCATGTGTAACGAGAGTAATCATCAACAATAACAAAGCCATATTGAGATGCTTCATTCGAAACAGAGGAATAATGGTTAGGACCGAAGAGATCCATGTGAAGCAATTCAAATGGACGAGTAGTGGTCATGATAGTCTTCGCTGGATGCTTGGCCTTTGTCATCTTTCCAGCTTCACAGGCACCGCACAAGTGATCCTTGAGGAATTTGACATTCTCAATGCCAATGACATGTTTCTTCTTCGCAAGCGTGTTCAAATTCCTCATGCCTGCATGACCAAGTCGTCGATGCCATAGCCATCCTTCTGAAGCTTTTGCAAGTAGGCACACAACTGGTTGTGAATCTGCAGAGAAATCAACAATATACAAGTCTCCTCTCCTAAAGCCTTCGAAGACTTTGGAATTGTCAGCTTCCATAATCACAACACAATGATACTTGCCAAAGACAACAACCATATCAAGATCACAAAGCATTGAGACAGACATAAGATTATATCCTAAGGACTCAACAAGCATGACTTTGTCCATGTGTCGATCCTTTGTGATAGCAACCTTACCAAGACCCAATACCTGACTTTTGCTTTTATCAGCGAAGATGATATGCTTCATGTGTGACGCTGATAAGGGAGCATCCATTAACAGATTCTTGTCACCAGTCATGTGATTTGTACATCCACTATCAAGTACCCATTCAGTGGCTTTGGGTTGATCATCCTGCAGATGAATTAGTGCAACTTACGACCTCATATACTTCAGCAGTGAAGAATATGATATCACAATTCATCAGATCAATTTCATCAAGTAGTAGACAGATAAAACAGAGGGAGGACGTGTGAAATGAAAGTTCATTTCATCATGGTTAGCCTGCGTCCTTTCAGGCACTTTTTGTCAGGTCCCCAGCAAATTCTTCAGACGTTATTTCACGTCTGGAGACCTGACCCTGCAGAAGGGATTAGTTCCTTTTCTTCACCACCCACATCTGAAGGGGTGGCAAAGAGTTCATCACTCTGCGAGCTCCATATGAGAATGGTGGCAAAGCAGCCAAACCATTTCGTTTCACATAAGAGGGGTTAGGGTAAGCATATGCATAAGCAGAGAAATTCTTCGAGGACTTATGAACATAATAATTTGAAGAATAATGCTCATATTCATAGCCCTTGGCTCTTCCCTGCGAAACAGAGTTGTTAGCACGATGATGTTCATATGAGGACTTTGATCCATGTGAGGAATTTGGTCCCCTTGAGGAATTTGGTCCGTATGAGGACTTGGATCCATATGAAGAATAATGCTCATATGAAGAATTTGGTCCATATGAAGAATTTGATCTGAGGTTCCTTTTCCTCACAGGTGGTGTCATGAGGACATTCACCTGAAGACTTTCAAGGCGCCTTTTGGGAACCCAGATTTTCTTCACAGGAGAACCGTTCCTGCAGTTAGTGCCAACATATCTAGCAAATACTTCACCATTCTGATTTTTGAACAGTTTATAGTTGGAGTCAAAAGACTCATCAGAAGAATGAGAAGATTCACATGTATAGCCAGATAAATTAGATGGATCAACTGGAGGTCCCTTTGCAGCAACCCATGAGGTTTTGGGGTACTGCTCAGGCTTCCAATATGTACCATCAGCATTGAGTTTCCTCTCAAAGGCAATACCCTCTTTCCTAGGGTTCCTGTTGAGGATCTGCTTTTTAAGCACATCATAAAGAGTCTGATGCCCTTTGAGGCTTTTGTACATGCCTGTTATGTACAATTCCTTCAGTCCTGCATCGTCAGTAATACTAGCAATGTCCTCAGATGAGGAATTAGTGATAGCAGAGGCAGGTGAAGAATTTGTAACATTTGAAGCATTTGAACATTCAGGTGAGGAATTAGCAGATTCTCGTTCAATGCATTTTAAACATGGAGGAATAAATTCTTCCTGACCAGCGCTGATTTGTTGAGCAAGTAATGAATCGCGCTCCTTCTGAAGATCTTCATAACTCTCTCTTAGCTTCTCAAGATCTTGCTTCTTTTGAAGATATTCATAAGAAAGCTTCTCATGGTCAGATAAGAGAGTGTTATGATGATTTTGAAGGTTGTCAAACCTGGTCTGAAGTCTCTGAAGATTTTCAGTTAAGGCCTTAGTGCGATCCAATTCTTCACCCAACATATCATCACTTTTGTCTAGCATGTTTTGAACCTTTTCAAAAGCCTTTTGTTGTTGCACAGCAATCTTAGCAAGTTTAGAGTAGCTAGGCTTAAGTTTTTCATCAGATTCGTCATTGCTAGATTTAGAGGAGGCGTATTTGAGTACCTTGGCACCCTTTGCCATGAAGCAATAGGTGGGAGCGTAGTCATCACTGCTTTCATCAGCTTTGTTGGTGAGTTCACTTTCTTCGGTGTTGAAGATGGATTTGCTGACGAATGCAGTAGCGAGGGCTAGGCTTGCCACACCAGACTCAGAATCTTCAGACTGTTCCTCTTCCTCATTTTCTTCAGATTCAGCCTCAGAGTCCATTTCCTTGCCAATGAATGCCCGAGCCTTCTTGGAGCTGCTCTTCTTGTGAGACGAAGACTTTGAGGATTTTGATGATGAAGATTTTGAGGACTTCTTCTTTTTCTTCGCATCATCAGAACTGTAATCCTTGTATTTCTTCTTCTTTGATTCCTTTTCCCACTGAGGACAGTCTTGGATGTAATGTCCTGGTTTCTTGCACTTGTGACAAAGCCTCTTCTTATAGTCACTGGATGAGGAATCATTGCTCCTTGAGGGTTTTCCAAAGCGACCACGTCTTGAGAACTTCTGGAATTTCTTCACAAGCAGTGCTAGATCACGACTCAGTTCTTCAGGATCACCAAGGCTGCTACCAGAGTCTTCATCTTCGGACTCAGATACTACCTTGGCCTTCAGTGCACGTGATCTGCTATAGCTTGTACCGTAGAGATCTCTCTTCTCAGCAAGCTGGAACTCATGAGTGTTTAGCCTCTCGAGAATATCAGCGGGGTCAAGTGACTTGTAGTCACCACGCTCTTGTATCATCAGTGCCAGAGTGTCAAATGAGGAATCAAGTGATCTCAGCAATTTCTTCACCACCTCATGGTCGGGGATGTCAGTGGCACCAAGTGCTTGAAGCTCATTTGAGATGTCAGTGAGGCGATCGAAGGTTTGCTGCACATTTTCATTGTCGAGTCTTTTGAAGCGATTGAAGAGATTACGAAGAACATCAAATCTTGAGTCACGCTGAGTTGAAACTCCTTCATTGACCTTGGATAGCCTATCCCAGATAAGCTTTGCAGCTTCCAAAGCACTCACTCTACCATACTGACCCTTACTCAGATGGCCACATATGATATTCTTCGCTTGGGAGTCGAGTTGCTTGAATCTCTTCACATTGGTAGCGTTCAGTGAGGGAGTGACGGAGGGAACACCATTTTCCACAATGTACCAAAGATCGTTATCAATTGCCTCAAGATGCATTCACATCTTATTCTTCCAGTAGGGGTAGTCCGTCCCATCGAAGGTAGGACACCCAGCAGAGACCTTGATCATACCTGCGGTCGACATAACTAAAACTCCAGGCGGTTAAACCAAAATCACACAGAACAAGGGAGTACCTTGCTCTGATACCAATTGAAAGTGCGTTATATCGACTAGAGGGGGGGTGAATAGGCGATTTTTAAGAAATTCTTCACTGAGGAATTTGCTAGTGAGGAAATTCCTTAGCGAAGAACTACTAGCAGTGGAATAAGTACTCAGATGAAAACATAATAGAATTCAAGCATAGTCATCATGATGAAATGAAGACAAACACAGAGTACAGAAAGCGTAAACACAGGATAACACAAGATGAAGACAAACAGACTGAAGAAATTGAACTGAGGAAATTGAGAAAGTCTTCAGTCAAAGTCTTCAAACACAGATATGATAAACAAACAGCACACTACTGAGGAAATGAAAGAGTTGAGGAAATAGAACCAGTAAGCTTGGTGAAGACAATGATTTGGTAGACCAGTTCCAACTGCTGTCTCAGTTGTACATCTAGTTGGAGCAGCTGAGTATTTAAACTCGAGGACACCCACTCCCGGACACACAGTCCTCACCGTATTCTCCTTGAGCTAAGAACACACAGTCCTCGCCCAATCACTCGTGGTAAGTCTTCAGGTGACTTCCAAACCTTCACAGACTTGGTCACTCGGCGATCCACAATTCCTCTTGGATGCTCTAGACCTTGACGCCTAACCGTCTGGAAGAAGCACAGTCTTCAAAGGTAACAAGCGTCGGATCCACGCAGGATCAATCTCTTTAGTGATGCTCAATCACTTTGGGTTTGTAGGTGTTTTGGGTTTGGGGTTTGGATTTTCCTCACTTGATGATTTTCGCTCAAAGTCCTCGGAGGATGGGTTGCTCTCAAATGACAAGTGTCAAGTTCTCGCAGAGCAGCCAACCAGCTAGTGGTTGTAGGGGGCGGCTATTTATAGCCTAGGGAGCAGCCCGACATGATAAGACATAAATGCCCTTCAATGATATGACCGTTAGGTGGACAAGATATTTTGAGGACAGCTGGCGCGCAGCACAGCAACGGTCGGAAATTTGAGGTATAAATTCCTCAGGGCTATCATGTTCCTCACTGTGTAGGCAATTTGCACTGGCGAATTCCTAACTCCTCAGTCAGAGCAAAGTCCTCAGTGACCAGAAGAACTGCGTCTCTGTCACTGAAGAAATTGACTGAGCTGTATGAGATTTCCAATGGCTTCACTCGAAGGGATTGGTAGGTGTAGGATTTGAGTTGAGCATCACATGGAAATTTTCTCCTTAGTATTTCCTCGACCCCCTTTAACAGTACGGTGTTTCTTATGACTCAAGAAAGAGAAAATGAAACTACGAAAACAAAAGTCTTCACGCTTCATGTTCCTCGAATGAATACCAAGTCTTCAAGGTCACACCAATTTCTTCACTTTCAAAATCTTCAGAAAGTCTTCAGTATATCAAAGTCTTCAGTCGAAGAACTTCATTTTTGGGGGTCGACTTTCTCTGTAAATATCAAACTCCTCATAGACTTATGGATCTGTGTACACTCATAAACGCATTAGATACTTAACCTATAAGTCTTCAATAGACCAAAATCACTAAGGGGCACTTGATGCACTTACACACCATCTTGATCTGCTTGATGCTCAGGTGGAAGAGGAGGAGGTGGTGGTGGTGGCGGAGCCAGTGAGTTTGACCAACATTGAAACAATGCTACAAAATGCTCGTGCATTCCGTGAACTTTCACCTGCAGAAGAAAAACGGTGGGCCCGCGTGTTGGAACAATGCAACGTTGTTGTCACCCCAGGAAATAAGCTGTCAGTATTCTCAGCTATGGTCACCTTTCTTCAGGTGAAGACATCTGAGCGGATGACCAACAAATCATTCGATGCGATGTTGGCTGCTTTCCGCAAATCTTTCCCAGATGCGTCTGAGCTGCCACACACCTACAGTAAAATGAAGAATTTCCTTCGTACAGTTGGAATTGGATATGATATGGTCCATGTTTGTAAGAATAATTGTGTTCTGTTCCGGAAGGATTAGGCCAACTTAAGTGAATGCCCGAAATGCAAATCATCAAGATGGAAAGATGGCGATGCTGTGAAGAGGATTCCTCGTAATGTTCTGAGACATTTTCCAATTACACCAAGGTTACAGAGGTTGTTTCATGATGCTGAAACAAGAGAGGATGTACTATGGCATTCTAGGAACCAAGAGTACAGAGATCAGAATGTAATGAGCCATCCATCTCATGGTAGTGAGTGGAAAAGCTTCAATGATAAACACACAGAGTTTGCTGCTGACCCGAGAAACATTAGACTTGTCTTAGCTTCAGATGGATTTAACCCATTTGGCCACCAGAGCGCCACATATAGCATGTGGCCAGTGCTTGTTATCCCTTACACATGCCTCCAAATGTCTGCACCAAAGAATCAAACTACATGATTGCCTTGCTCATCCCAGGTCCAAAAAGTCCTGGAAAGGATTTTGATTAGTTCATGGAGCCTCTTGTGGAGGAACTTCAACAGCTATGTGATGTCTACTACACAACCTTCTTCTTGTAGACGTTGTTGGGCCTACAAGTGCACAGGTTTGTAGGACAGTAGCAAATTTCCCTCAAGTGGATGACCTAAGGTTTATCAATCCGTAGGAGGCGTGAGGATGAAGATGGTCTCTCTCAAGCAACCCTGCAACCAAATAACAAAGAGTCTCTTGTGTCCCCAACACACCCAATACAATGGTAAATTGTATAGGTGCACTAGTTCGGCGAAGAGATGGTGATACAAGTGCAATATGGATAGAAGATATAGGTTTTTGTAAACTGAAAATATAAAAACAGCAAGGTGACAAGTGGTAAAAGTGAGCGTAAACGGTATTGCAATGATAGGAAACAAGGCCTAGGGCTCATACTTTCGCTAGTGCAAGTTCTTTCAACAATAATAACATAGATAGAACATATGACAAGCCCTCAACATGCAACAAAGAGTCACTCCAAAGCCACTAATAGCGGAGAACAAACGTAGAGATTATGGTCGGGTACGAAACCACCACAAAGTTATTCTTTCAAATCAATCCGTTGGGATATTCCTATAAGTGTCACAAACAACCCTGGAGTTTTTACTAGAATAACACCTTAAGATACAAATCAACCAAAACCCTAATGTCACCTAGATACTCCATTGTCACCTCAAGTATCCGTGGGCATGATTATATGATATGCATCACACAATCTCAGGTTTATCCAACCAACATAAAAGTACTTCAAAGAGCGCCCCAAAGTTTCTACCGGAGAATCAAGAACGTGTGCCAACCCCTATGCATAGGTTCCCAATGTCACGAAAGCCGCAAGTTGATCACCAAGACATACATCAAGTGTTCTCATAAAGACTCAATCCGATAAGATTACTTCAAAAGGGGAAACTCAGTTCATCACAAAGGAGTAGAGGGGGAGAAACATCATAAGATCCAACTACGGAACTCCCGATCTATCTTCTGTTTTGGAAGTTTTAGGGTACGACGGTATATATGGGTGAAGGGGGAACGTCGGTGGAGCTACAAGGGCCCCACGAGGCAGGGGGTGCGCCCAGGGGGAGGGCGCGCCCTCCACCCTCGTGACCGCCTCGTGGCTCTTCTGACATGGGGTCCAAGTCCATCAGGTGGGTTTCCTTCCAAAAATAACTTCTCCAGTTGATTTCGTTCCGTTTTGACTCCGTCTGATATTCCTTTTCCTCGAAATACTGAAATAGGCATAAAACATCAAATCCGGGCTGGGCCTCAGGTTAATAGGTTAGTCCCAAAAATAATATAAAAGTGGATAATAAAGCCCAATATTGCCTAAAACAGTAGATAAAGTAGCATGGAGCAATCAAAAATTATAGATACGTTGGAGACGTATCAAGCATCCCCAAGCTTAATTCCTACTCGTCCTCGAGTAGGTAAATGATAAAAAGAAGAATTTTTGATGCGGAGTGATACTTTGTCATAATTTCAATGTAGTTCTTCTTACTTGTGATATGAATATTCAGATCCGAAAGATTTAAGACAAAAGTTCATATTGACACAAAAATAATAATACTTCAAGCATGCTAACTAAGAAACTATTTCATCTCAAAATAACATGGCCAAAGGAAGTTCATCCCTACAAAATCATATAGTTAGGCTATGCTTCATTTTCATCACACAAAGATGTTCCCAACTTCTATACCCCCGATGACAAGCCAAGCAATTGTTTCATACTTTTTGACGCGCCTTAGCTTTTTCAACCCTCACGCAATACATGAGCGCAAGCCATGGATATAGCACTATGGGTGGAATAGAATATGATGATGGGGATTGTGTGGAGGAGACAAAAAAAGGAGAAAGTCTCACATTGACGAGGCTAATCAACGGGCTATGGAGATGCCCATCAATTGATGTCAATGCGAGGAGTAGGGATTGCCATGCAACGGATGCACTAGAGGTATAAGTGTATGAAAGCTCTACAAAAGAAAACTAGTGCGTGTGCATCCAACTTGCTTGCTCATGAAGACCTAGGGCATTTGAGGAAGCCCATCGTAGGAATATACAAGCCAAGTTCTATAATGAAAAATTCCCACTAGTATATGAAAGTGACAAAATGAGAGACTCTCTATCATGAAGATCTTAGTGCTACTTTGAAGCACAATATATGAGACTCACTACATGAAGAACAATGTGCTACTTTGAAGCACAAGTGTGGTAAAAGGATAGTAGCATTGTCCCTTCTCTCTTTTTCTCTCATTTTTTTTGGGCCCCTTTTTTTTGCCTTTCTCTTTTTTTATTTTTTTCGTCCGGAGTCTCTTCCCGACTTAAGGGGGAATCATAGTCTTCATCATCCTTTCCTCACTTGGGACAATGCTCTAATAATGATGATCATCACACTTTTATTTTTCTTACAATTCAACAATTACAACTCGAAACTTAGAACAAAATATGACTCCATATGAATGCCTCCGGCGGTGTACCAGGATGGTGCAATGAATCAAGAGTGACATGTATGAAAAATAATGCGTGGTGGCTTTGCCACAAATACGATGTCAACTACATGATCATGCAATGGCAATATGACAAAAGTAAAGTATGTCATGATAAACGGAACGGTGGAAAGTTGCATGGCAATATATCTCGGAATGGCTATGGAAATGCCATAATAGGTAGGTATGGTGGATGTTTTGAGGAAGATATAAGGAGGTTTATGTGTGATAGAGCGTATCGTATCACGGGGTTTGGATGCACCGGCGATGTTTGCACCAACTCTCAAGGTGAGAAAGGGCAATGCACGGTACCGAAGAGGCTAGCAAATGCGGAAAGGTAAAAGTGCGTATAATCCATGGACTCACATTAGTCATAAAGAACTCATATACTTATTGCAAAAGTTTATTAGCCCTCGAAGCAAAGTACTACTACGCATGCTCCTAGGGGGATAGATTGGTAGGAAAAGACCATCGCTCGTCCCCGGGCGCCACTCATAAGGATGCACAAGCCAGATACACTTCATGTTCAAATTTGTTACACAACTTTACCCATACGTGCATGCTACGGGACTTGCAGACTTCAACACAAGTATTTCTCAAGTTCACAATTATCAACTAGCACGACTTTGATATTATTACCTCCATATCTCAAAACAATTATCAAGCATTAAATTTATCTTAGTATTCAATTCACTCAAAAGAAAGTTTCACATATCTAGAACACTAAGTATATTAACATTAAGCAAATTACCATGCTATTAACGACTCTCAAAATAATATAAGTGAAGCATGAGAGTTCATCTATTTCTTCAAAATAAAACCACCATTGTTCTCTAAAAGATATAAGTGAAGCACTAGAGCAAATGACAAACTACTCCAACAAGATATAAGTGAAGATCAATGAGTAGCTAAATAATTATTATGCAACTATGTGAAGACTCTCTATCATTTAAAAATTTCAGATCTTGGTATTTTATTCAAACAGCAAGCAAAGCTAAAGAAAATAAAATGACGCTCCAAGCAAAACACATATCATGTGGTGAATAAAAATATAGCACCAAGTAAAGTTACCGATGAACGAAGACGAAAGAGGGGATGCCATCCGGGGCATCCCCAAGCTTAGGCTCTTGGTTGTCCTTGAATATTACCTTGGGGTGCCTTGGGCATCCCCAAGCTTAGGCTCTTGCCACTCCTTATTCCATAGTCCATCGAAGCCTTACCCAAAACTTGAAAACTTCACAACACAAAAATTAACAGAAAACTCGTGAGCTCCGTTAGCGAAAGAAAACAAAACACCACTTCAAGTTACTGTAATGAACTCATTATTTATTTATATTGGTGTTAAACCTACTGTATTCCAACTTCTCTATGGTTTATAAACTATTTTACTAGCCATAGATTCATCAAAATACGCAAACAACACAATGAAAACAGAATCTGTCAAAAACAGAACAGTCTGTAGTAATCTGTAACTAACGCAAACTTCTGGAACTCCAAAAATTCTAAAATAAATTGGTGGACCTGAGGAATTTGACTATAAATCATATGCAAAAAGAATCAATTAAATAGCACTCTCCATTAAGAAGTTCTATCTAATCTCGTGAGCGCCAAAGTTTCTGTTTTTTTACAGCATGATCATAAAGACTTCACCCAAGTCTTCCCAAAGGTTCTACTTGGCACAAACACTAATTAGAACATAAAACCACATCTAAACAGAAGCTAGATGGATTATTTATTCCTAAACAGAACCAAAAAGCAAGAAACTAAAATAAAATTGGGTTGCCTCCCAACAAGCGCTATCGTTTAACACCCCTAGCTAGGCATTATGATTTCAGTGATGCTCACATAAAAGATAAGAACTGAAACATAAAGAGAGCATAATGAAGAATATGACTAGCACATTTAAGTCTAACCCACTTCCTATGCATAGGGATTTTGTGAGCAAACAACTTACGGGAACAAGAATCAACTTGCATAGGAAGGTAAAACAAGCATAACTTCAAGACTTTGAGCACATAGAGAGGAAACTTGATATTATTGCAATTCCTACAAGCATATATTCCTCCCTCATAATAATTTTCAGTAGCATCATGAATGAATTGAACAATATAACCAGCACCTAAAAAGTTCTTTTCATGATATACTAGCATAGAAAATTTACTACTCTCCACATAAGCAAAACTCTTCTCATGGATAGTAGTGGGAGCAAACTCAACAAAACAACTATCATGTGATTGAAAAATAAGATCAAGATGACAAGTTTCATGGTTATCATTATTTTTTAAAGCATACGTGTCATCACAATAATCATCATAGATAGGAGGCATGCTTTCATCATAGTAAATTTGCTCATCAAAACTTGGGGGACAAAAAATATCATCTTCATCAAACATAGCTTCCCCAAGCTTGTGGCTTTGCATATCATTAGCATCATGGATATTCAAGGAATTTATACTAACAACATTGCAATCATGCTCATCATTCAGAGATTTAGTGCCAAACATTCTAATGCATTCTTCTTCTAACACTTTGGCACAATTTTCCTTTCCATCATACTCACGAAAGATATTAAAGAGATGAAGCATATGAGACAAACTCAATTCCATTTTTTTGGTAGTTTTATTTTATAAACTAGACTAGTGCTAAAACAAGAAACAAAAATATTCGATTGCAAGATCTAAAGATATACCTTCACTTACCTAGCCTCCCCGGCAATGGCGCCAAAAAAGAGCTTGATGTCTACTACACAACCTTCTGCTTGTAGACGTTGTTGGGCCTGCAAGTGCACAGGTTTGTAGGACAGTAGCAAATTTCCCTCAAGTGGATGACCTAAGGTTTATCAATCCGTAGGAGGCGTGAGGATGAAGATGGTCTCTCTCAAGCAACCCTGCAACCAAATAACAAAGAGTATCTTGTGTCCCCAACACACCCAATACAATGGTAAATTGTATAGGTGCACTAGTTCGGCGAAGAGATGGTGATACAAGTGCAATATGGATAGAAGATATAGGTTTTTGTAAACTGAAAATATAAAAACAGCAAGGTAACAAGTGGTAAAAGTGAGCGTAAACGGTATTGCAATGATAGGAAACAAGGCCTAGGGTTCATACTTTCGCTAGTGCAAGTTCTCTCAACAATAATAACATAGATAGAACATATGACAAGCCCTCAACATGCAACAAAGAGTCACTCCAAAGCCACTAATAGCGGAGAACAAACGTAGAGATTATGGTCGGGTACGAAACCACCACAAAGTTATTCTTTCAAATCAATCCGTTGGGCTATTCCTATAAGTGTCACAAACAACCCTGGAGTTTTTACTAGAATAACACCTTAAGATACAAATCAACCAAAACCCTAATGTCACCTAGATACTCCATTGTCACCTCAAGTATCCGTGGGCATGATTATACGATATGCATCACACAATCTCAGATTTATCCAACCAACATAAAAGTACTTCAAAGAGCGCCCCAAAGTTTCTACCGGAGAATCAAGAACGTGTGCCAACCCCTATGCATAGGTTCCCAATGTCACGAAACCCGCAAGTTGATCACCAAGACATACATCAAGTGTTCTCATAAAGACTCAATCCGATAAGATTACTTCAAAAGGGGAAACTCAGTTCATCATAAAGGAGTAGAGGGGGAGAAGCATCATAAGATCCAACTACAATAGGAAAGCTCGGGATACATCAAGATCGTGCCATAGAGGAACACGAGAGAGAACACGAGAGAGAGAGAGAGAGAGAGAGAGAGAGAGAGAGAGAAAGAGAGAGAGAGAGAAAGAGATAGATAGAGAGAGAGAGAGATCAAACACATAGCTACTGGTACATACCCTCAGCCCCGAGGGTGAACTACTCCCTCCTCGTCATGGAGAGCGCCCGGATGATGAAGATGGCCACCGGAGATGGATCCCCCCTCCGGCAGGGTACCGGAAAGGGGTCCCGATTGGGTTTTTGGTGGTTCTGGAGGCTTGCGGTGGCGGAATTCCTGATCTATCTTCTGTTCTGGAAGTTTTAGGGTACGACGGTATATATGGGTGAAGGGGGAACGTCGGTGGAGCTACGGGGGCCCCACGAGGCAGGGGGGCGCGCCCAGGGGGGAGGGCGCACCCTCCACCCGCGTGACCGCCTCATGGCTCTTCTGACGTGGGGTCCAAGTCCATCAGGTGGGTTTCCTTCCAAAAATAACTTCTCCAGTTGATTTCGTTCTGTTTTGACTCCGTCTGATATTCCTTTTCCTTGAAATACTGAAATAGGCATAAAACAACAAATCTGGGCTGGGCCTCTGGTTAATAGGTTAGTCCCAAAAATAATATAAAAGTGGATAATAAAGCCCAATATTGCCTAAAACAGTAGATAAAGTAGCATGGAGCAATCAAAAATTATAGATACGTTGGAGACGTATCACTATGGAAGGGTGTTCTCACTCGAGACCTATATAGCAGCCCACCAGCTGATTTCTTTCTGCGTCCTGTTATAATTTGGTGCATCCATGATTATCCAGCTTTGGGCACTATGTCAGGGCAAACGACACATGGTTACAATGCATGTATTCGCTGTGACAGGAATCCGCTGTCATACGCAATACTTAGCAAGATCTATTACATTGTACACCGCCGTTTCCTTGCCAAGGACAAGCCGCATCGTAGAAAATACTGAAGACATGTGTTCAATGCAAAGCATGAAAACCGTGATGCGCTAAAGAGGCTCACCGCCGATGAGTTGCAAGTGGAATTAGAGAAGGTCAGGCATATTACACCAGGAAACCATCCTGGTAATGGTAGCGGGAAAAGGAAGCATGGCAGGGTAGAAGAGAGATTATTGTTTACCCGCAGGTCCACTTTGTGGGACTTGGAGTATTGGAAAGATTTGGATCTGCGGCATAATCTTGATGTGATGCACATCGAGAAAAATATATGTGACAGCATTATCGGCACACTTCTTAATATTGAAGGCAAGACGAAAGATACCTTAAAATCTAGGATTGATTTGACACAGCTGGGTATCAGAAAGGATTTGCAGGTGCAAGATGAAGGTAAACCACGAGATATGGCACCAGTTGTGTACGTCTTGGACAAGGTAAAAAGAAAAGAATTCTGCGAGGTCCTGTCACGTGTGAGATTCCCACATGGATTTGCTTCCAACCCTGAAAGGAGAGTCAGTGCAGATGGAAACAACGTACAAGGGTTGAAAACTCATGACTGCCACGTCCTACTTCAAAGGGTTTTACCTGTTATCCTTAGAGGATTGGGCTGCCCTGACTTATACAGAGTAGTTGCAGAGTTGGGACAATTCTTCAGGGAACTCTGTAGTAGGAATATCAGGATAGATGCTTTGGAGCGTCTTAGAGACAAGATACCAACTATCCTATGCGACCTTGAGAAGATATATCCTCCGGCCTTCTTTGATGTGATGGTGCATTTGGCTGTTCATCTACCTGATGAGGCACTACTTAGAGGTCCAGTACAGTATGGCCGGATGTACCCTATTGAAAGGTGGCTAGGCACTTTCAAGGGCTATGTTAGGAATAGAGCTAGACCCGAGGGTTCCATTGCAGAGGCCTACATTGCTACACAAGCGTTGACATTCTGCTCAAAAATACATTGAAACAGCTGATCAGCTTAGCAAAGAGGTGGGTGAAGACAATCCCGGGCTCAATGTTTTTGATTATTCTGTTTGAGTTACGGGGAAGAGTCGACAAGAGGACAAACCTAAAGATTTGGACAAAATGGTTGGTATGTGTTGAATAGTTGTCCTGAGATACTACCTTATATCAAGTAAGTGCAGTACTGCAGCTTATACATCGTAATCTACTAAACTTGCAGCACATTTTTATATATTTAGATGTTTGACGCGATCACTATGTTGTGCAGCATCTACAAAGAGGAGTTACTGCCGCAAACTCCAAGAAACATTGACAAGCTGGTTATGGCAGGATTTGCAAAATGGTTCAAGAACCATGTAAGCTTTTGAAGTGCACTGTCAGTTTTTTTAATATATTGAGTACATAAGATGATCAGCTTGTCTATTTTCTAACCATAGGTTAAGAAGATGCGGGAGGATGAGCAGGCAGTTGATGATGCCCTTTACTCACTAACAATAGGTCCAGATACTCGGGTAAGACATTATGAATCTTGTGTTGTTGGAGATGTGCGCTACAACACCCTTGCACGAGACGAAGGCAGCAAGACACAAAACAATGCCATCATGAGCAGGGATACGTATGACCAAGACACAACTGAAATGTATGCTAACATAACAGATATTGTTCAGTTGCATTATATCTCCAGTTTCTAGGATCATCGGTGTGTGGTTCTATTGTGCTGTCGTTGGTATAACCTGTTTTCCAGGATCGCAAAACCCAGAGCTGATGATTATTTCAAATCCATCAATGCCAAGGCGGCGTACCAGACCAACGAGCCTTTTATTTTGGCAAATCAAGCAACACAGATATTTTTCTTGGAAGACACATTTGCACGTAGCGATGATTGGAGAGTATTGCAAAGGTTTGAGCAGAGGAATTCGTTTAATGAAGTTGCATAACAAGATGATGCTTACACTGCTCCTGATGTACAAGATAACACAGATATCCTAATATCTTTGAGAACCATCACGTCAATGACGCCGGCGAAAAGATTGCCTATCGTGCTGTGGACATACAAGAGTTGATCAAGAAGAAGCCAACGTTCGAGGACGTTGAGGATGAAGAAGAAGATGACACCATGGGAAATTACGATTCAGACTGATACACATGGCGAAGATGTTGACGCTGCTGCTGCGGATGATGATTACATTGCTTTTGTCGTATTTGCCTGTCAGAAGACGCTTTTTATCTACTATGTGAAATTGTGTTTGCTATGACAACTGAAACCTGATGAACATGTTGTTCAGTATTTTGCTGTGAGAACATCACTTGTTATGTATGCTGATTTGTGTTTGGTGATTGTATGACAACTAAAACATGATGACATTATTGTTTAGTTGTATTCATATTTGGCTGTGAAACTTGAATTTGATGACATAGTTTGCTGTTGGACTGCAATTTGCTCGACGTCTTCGAATGAGAACAAAGCTGACCCGATAGGGCCTCTGCTATTTATTTATTTATATGAGCAAAAGGGGATACCCCCTGATTTCGGTTAATAGAAATCATTAGATGTTCACAACACTATGCCCAGCCTGCTACACGGGTATCATTCATTACTAGTTTCAGCAAAGTGCTCATGTCGTAGCCACTGAATACATCACGAGTGCTACATACACTGCAAATAAAGAGACAATCATCCTATAGAGCACATCGATTTTTCCCATTATCTTCACAAGCTCTGTCATCTCCTCATTGCTTTCAAGGCCATTCAGCAGCTGTTGTTTAGCCATTATCAGAGGAACTGCATCTTTAACCTTTTGCTCTGCATCTTCCTCTTCTGTCGTTCCTTCAGTTACTTGTCCAACACCCCAACCTGTTGGTATTGGGATTCCTCGGCTAACCAAATAATCAGTGTAGTTGCATTCCCCCACATTAGCAACTTCCCAGAAATACAAATCACACGAATCTTCCCTTTTCTGCACGAATCAAATTGGAAGATCATCAACCAAACTATTAAAAAAATCAGCAACTGAAAGCAGCAGAACAACACTTAAACATATTATTACCCCATGATTCGGGCATTTGTAGAAGACTCGGCCAGGGTTGTGGATTGTGGTTGAGACGCGACGGATGACTCTGCGTGATTTGCAGCAGTGGCAGCACACCAACGACAGTAGGTTGCGATAAGCAATCGGCTGCGGTGCGCGTTCCGGCTGGAGTGTGATGAGACCCACAGGCGATGGTACGGGTGGCGACTTGGCGCATATCTGGTTGTTACCTGCTGAAGAGCAGGTGGACGAGCAGCCAGCGGACATGGTTGCTGCGGCCAGAGCTTCTGATGTGGCAAAGTAAGTAGAGAAGAGGAGAAGCGAATGTTGGATATGTCAGTTTCATTACTTGCAGAGTAGCATGGCACCATATATAGTCATAGTCTAGGTTTGGATTCGAACCAGCTACAGGAGCACGTCTTTCTTTTTTCTAAAACTCAGCAATGTCTCTTTACTGGTACACTAGCTTGTTTTGTACGCCTTCCCAAGTCTTTGTTTTTATTTCCCTTTTTTGCGAGGAAGGAAGGAGGACAAAATTGAGAGTTCATGGGACTCGAACCCAAGACCTCTCGGTTGAAAACCAAGGGTGCTAGTCACTTATGTGGCGAACGTTCCCTGTGAGGAGGACGGCAGGCGAACGCATTTTCCTTGCAGTTTTCTTCCTATATATAAAAAAGTATGCTACTTGGTGTCCGCTTAGTCAACAAACAATTGTGCCAACCTTGACAGTTGGATTGACATTCAACGTCTGTCGCGTTTCTTCAGTCTCTTCTTCCTCGAGCCGCCAAAGCCAAACCAGCGCCGGCGGGACCGCCTGCTCTCGCCTCCCACGGCTGGCTATGATCTTCCCCGGCTCCTATTCGTTCCTGTCCGAGGACTCACCATCGTCCTCTGCCTTGGTTTGCTCGCCGCGGCACCGCCCTCCGATGTTGTCAACATGGTCAACAATCGAGAGGAATAAGGAGATGACTGTACATGGTGAGGATGACAGTAGGGACCCAGCAGCGCGAGCAGTAATTTTGTTTTTTCGGGACGGAGAAGGGTATCAACTGGGTTGTGCGGGACCCGTGGCCCGTCTAGCCCAGACTTTTATTTCATATGTTTAGCACATGACGAGACCAGTTTGTTTTTTTCCTTTCTGAAAATGGCTAGCCAGCTATTTTGTTTTTTGCATAATAACCAACGTAGACCTACTTGCTTTTCTATGCCCTGTTGGGCCGGAAATCTTTCAAGACGAGGAGGGATGCATTTTGCCCAAAAAATGGGCTATAAGTAATAAGAAATGGGCTATAAGTAATAATAAATGGGTTGTAAAATGAAAAAATACAGGAAACATGCAGTTAGTTAAAAAATACTGTTTTCTTTCGGATTTTGATATTTTAAATTTCATTGTTTTTGTGCGGGTAAAATTTCATTGAATTTAAATTAAGGTATATTTAGATTTAAAATTAATTTGAATCTGGCTAGAAATTTTGGGATGTATGCTGTTTGGGACAGATTTGGAGGCCGACTTGTGGGTCTACTAGGTTGACGTGTACTTTGGCTATGTCAACTTAGTCCACAAACGATTCTAGCAGCAGTGACCGTTGGATGTTAATCCAATGGCCGTGCAGCTTCTTCACTATCTGATCTTCTTGCTCCAGCTGCCCAAACCAGCTCTGGTGGGACTGCCTGCTCCCGCCTCCCGTGGCCGGCTGTGCTGCCGCACAGGCCGCACCAACCCACCCTACTTCATTCCTGGCCAGGCCATTCCTCTACTCGCCCACACCTCCTGTTATTTTCCCGCGATGGCAGCCAGACAAGTAAACCCTCGTACTCCCCACCGCGTGGGCAACCATTGCCGAGTCTTCCCCGACACTGTGTCACTGCCTTCCTAGGCCTCGCCTCGTCCGCCGCCATGGTGCTCTCGGCGCGGCCTGGTCAATGTGGTCAAGAATTGACATCCATTGGTCGTGGACTGTATGTGCAAAATAATGATTCCTCCACCTGACAGCTGGGACCCACCAGAAGGGCCTCTGTATTTCGCGAAAAAAATGTTCCCCCCGCTGACATGTCGGACCCACCAGCTATATCTTCGCACGCAAGGAAGTGCCTCCTTATTACGCACAAAAAAATGAATACCCCCTGCTAGCTAGGACCCACCATAGTGGGAGGATGACTTGTGGGCCAACTAGGTTGACGAGGACGGAGGGCTTTGTCAACTTAGTCAATATGAACGATTCTAGCTCAAGTGACCGTGCGATGTCCATCCAACGGTCGTAGTGCTTCTTCAACCTCTGGTCTTCTTGCTCCAGCCGCCCAAAGCAGCGCCGATTGTGCCACATGCTCCTGCCTCCCATGGCCAGTTGTGCTGCCGCAGAGGCCTCACCGCCCCCTACTATTCCCACCACTGGCCAGGCCCTACGGCGATGGAAGCCTCACACCGCAGCCGAACCAGTAAACCCTCGTACTCCTCTCCACGCGGGCTTCCACTATCGCATCTTCCCCGGCTCCGCGTCGTCCCCTTCCTAGGCCTCGATGTCGTCCACCGCCGTGGTTCTCTCGGCGCGGCCTGGTCAACTTGGTCAAGGAACGACTTCCATCGTACGTGGACTGTACGTGGAGAGACTGACAGCTGGGTCCACGGCCGCAGCAAGGAAGTGCCTCCTTATTACGCGGAAAATAATGACTCCTCCACCTGACAGCTGGGACCCACCGGACGGCCACTGTATTTCGCAGAAAAAACATTTCCCTCTGACCGCTGGGACCCACCAGCTTCATCTTCGCATGCAAGGAAGTGCGTCCGGGCAAAAAAACGATTCTCCCCCCTGACTGGTGGGACCCACCAGCTACACGTTCGCATGCAAGGAAGTGCGTCCGGGCAAGAAAAACGATTCGCCCCCCTGACTGTTGGGACCCACCGGCTACATCTTCGCACGCAAGGAAGTGCGTCTGGGCAAAAAAAACGATTTGCCCCCTGACTGCTGGGACCCACCAGCTACATCTTCGCAGCAAAGGAAGTGCCTGACAGTCGGGACCCACCTGGTCGAAGCGTACGTAGCGTTGTCATTCTGGTCGCGAACGTGTACGTACATACTGGTCGATGTAGAGGCGCTGTCACGACCGGTTTTCCCAATAAAAATATTTATTGAGAAACCAATCTTTAGAAATCCAGTTTGAGATAAACCCCCTCACTGGCAGACAAACTCTTGATACAATAAGCCAGTAGCATAAATATATTACAGGGTTGAGCTGAGGATGCTCAACAAATTATTACAAGCGTGCCAATAATTATACATAAAGGCGATTAATGACACAAGGGAGTGGTGGCATACTACTGACTCGCAAATATGGTAGAGGTGGAGAAACACAGTGGGGAGTGGATATGGGATTCTCAAACTAACATCCCATCGAGCGTCGAGGTGAAGCTCGATGAATTTACTAGGGTAGCGGAAGCGGATATGAAACAGTGACCAACTCCAGGGTTGCACGAGACTGACTGGGACTCCTCTAGGCGTCGGATTCGCTATCGAACTCTTCATCCATGAGATCACCTTCGTCAGCATCTGGCCAAATCAACAAGCCAGTGAGTACTTTGAAAGTACTCGCAAGACAGATCGGACGTAAGATATAACAAATGCTAACATGAAATACATGGGTAAGTTAACCAGTACGATCAAACATAGAGGTGATAATGTTGGGTGCCAAACGAGTGTCTGAAAGACTCCTCGAGCGGAAAATGCAGAATAATAATACTGGTGCCAAACGAGTGTCTGAAAGACTCCTCGAGCGGAAAATGCAGAATAATAATACTGGTGCCAAACGAGTGTCTGAAAGACTCCTCGAGCGGAAAATGCGGAATAATAATACTGGTGCCAAACGAGTGTTTGAAAGACTCCTCGAGCGGAAAATGCGGAATAATAATACTGGTGCCAAACGAGTGTCTGAAAGACTCCTCGAGCGGAAAATGCGGAATAATAATACTGGTGCCAAACGAGTGTCTGAAAGACTCCTCGAGCGGAAAATGCGGAATAATAATACTGGTGCCAAACGAGTGTCTGAAAGACCCCTCGAGCGGAAAATGCGGAATAATAATGCCACAATCGGGCGTCTGAGCGACACCACATAAAGGGCTTTTGACTGATAAGGAAATAATATACTCATCATAAATATAATCAACTCATGGAATTAAACGGGTTAGTCCATCCACAAGAATAAACATTTAACCGGTCTTAGTGCCCATGTGTCCCACCGGGTAATCTGTCACCAAACTGGCACATGACTGTTAGCAGGGAACTTGGAAATAGTTAAGATGATTTAAGGATATAGAGCTCTGCAGAGTTTGTACAACAAAATTTCCCACAGTCGACGGATTTCCGTAGTCACTAGGACTAGTTCCGTTACGGTATTTCAGAAGAAAACACGGCAATCCAGTACACACCCATCCAACTCTTCGATGCCAGGAATCACCCTCAACATCGTCCAAGAAAAACTATTGAGACGGGGAGATCACAATCTCGAATAGCATGGGATCAAATTTATACACGCGCGCTCTTAGGGGTGCCCCCCTCTCGGTCCCAACCGGAAACACCCATGCCCCCTGACCGGATGCCTGGCTTTAATCCAGGGCCATGGAACCAGCATCCCGGCCTCTCCTTTTTGGTGTGTACCAAGAAAGCGGTTTGCGACCTACTAAACCATATCCCCTTCGGGAAACATGTGGTAATACAGGGAAAGGGAATGGATATGAACCAACCGATACGGGTTGGTACTGGAGATAACTTGCATGGCCTAAGACTGGCATGCTACAACACTGCCATCTTACCCATCTTCATGCCAACACATGGCCTTACATACTCACATCCATAGACGTGTGAAATCATCGGGCTTACTTGCTCCAACAATGCATAATGAACGGTTCATCGGTATGCTCTACGCATGCCATGAAACTATCTACATGCAAACATGCCAATACACTCATCATATCAAAAGTTCGAACATGCTTGCCTGGTTCAGAGTAGTCGGAGCCTAGCTCGGTGAAGTTCACGGTCCCGTCACCTCCGTCGGTATCTACGGTACATAGAAAACATACGTGCTAACGTGAATACCGAGAGGTGCAGCAAAAGTATTGCAAATATTTTTCAAATAAATCTGATAAAAAACTAGACAAAATTTTGAAGAGAACAGAAAAAGAATCAATCAAAAATATGCTTCTGATAAAAAGTTATAAAGGTTTTTGTCCAGGGACTCATCTGTAATGAAACAGAAACTTTCCAGGGTTTTTATTATAAAAACAGAAAACGTTTCGATAGAAACTACGCCGGCCCAGAGGGAAAGCGTATTCTGGCAAAAGACACCTTCAGAAATCGATTCGATTAGAAAAGACAGAGAGGCTGGCAGGCGGGTCCCATCCGTCAGGTTTAAAATTTAAAAGAGGCGGGTCGGGGCTCGCTGGCGCCCGAGAGCCGCGGTGGTCGCCGGCGGCGATCCACGGCGAGGTGGGGAGATCGGAGGTTACCTCCGTGCTCAGGGTGCCATTCCGCGTTGGATGGTGGTCGAGGTGGTCGCCGGGAAGCACCACGTCGGCGGTGGCCCTTGCTCCGGCGGACGGCGGTTCGGGCGTGGATGGAGGTCGCCGGAGAGAGCTGCACAGATCAAATTGAAGAGGGGGTCAAGGATCTGGTAGCTAGAGAGGGAGATGGACGGAGTTTGGGCGCCGGAGACGGCCTCACCGGAGCGAATCGAGCTGGAGGCCGAGGCGGAGCGGGGTGGCCGGAGTCGGGGGAGGAGACCTCCTCGAGGTCCTCCCAGTGACCTGGCAGGGCGTTGGTGGAGTGTAGGGGTGGTGCGTGCTCACGGGAGGGCTCGGGGTCTCCTTTTATAGGCGATCCGAGGCGGTGGCCGAGAACGGCGTTCTCCGGCGAGTGATTACGGTGGTGCAGTGCTTGGTCGGGGGAGTTTAGGAGTTGAGCACCGTCATGGAGGTTCGCGGAGTCCATTTTGGAGCCAACGGCGTCGGTTTAAGCTTGCTGAGGTGGAGCTCGATGGAACGGGACAGCGCGGGTCCATCGGCAGCAGAGAGCACGCTCTGTGCGCGCCGTGCCACGACGGCCGTGCTGCATGCGTGCGCTGGCATGGAGGTGGACACGCGGAGCCAGCAGCGGGGCTGTGCGGCGCGGAACGGCGTTGAGCCGCCGTTCTGCTCCCTGTTGGCTGCCACGACGGTTCAGCCGCCGCGGGACACGCCGGCGTGGTCGGGTCAGAGTGCCACCGATGCCAGGAAGAGGCCAAGCGCGCGTGCGGGGCTCTGGACACGCAGGCCAGGCGGCGAGCAACGTGCCAAGGGCACTGTGTGCGCGTGACTGCAGATGATCTGAAGAAATCAACACTGAAGACTGAATTTGCTGAATGTGTTTGAACAGTGCATGCAAGGTGTTCGACAGAATGATCCAGGCATGTAGGGATTTTTCCTTGGGCTGATTTTTGGTGGAGTGACTTCTCATTGCTCTAGTAGGCTGCCTGATTTTTGGTGGAATTTTTGGAGAAGTGTAGATATGAATTTCACCAAATTTGACAAATCTGGTCCAAACTTGCAGGGAGTGTAAGTTGAAAATTTTGAAAAGAAGATGAGTGGATCAAGATGGTTCTGGGTTGTGGGTGCAAAGGACTAGTCAGTAGAGTTGGTTTGAAGTCAAATCTCAAATGGAAAAGGGTACTTGCTTTGAAAATCCATCAGGCTCAAAATAATTGACAGAAAATATTTGAGAGATAAAACAAAATCCAAAACTTGTTTGGATGAGTTGGGATTGGGAATTTGAGTTGTTGACAAGGAGGGGAGAAGATGTTGTGGTGGTTTTACCTCATGGGCAAAATACAAGGTCATGGATGGTTTTCAATAGAATGAAAATCCCAAATCTTTTTCATAGAGTTTTTCTTAAAAAGAAAACTCCCAAAAATAAAAATCTGAGAAGGGAAACAAAAGAGAAGGAGTTTTTTTAAGAAGGTCAAACCCAAGGCTTGAAGGAGAAAACAGAAATAGCAACCCTAGTCAAGGAAAAGGAATTTTAAGAGGGTTGTTTTACTGAAAGCCTCAAATCTCAAGGAAAATCCAGCAAGGATTTTGCAAAAACCCAAATGAAATTTTTGGGGTGTCAGAACACCTACCCCCTTAGGAAAAATCTCGTCCCCGAGATTTCAGTTGATCCTTAAATAAGTGTGGATGCTCTGCTCGAAGAAAATCCTCTCTTTCCCATGTTGCTTCACTGTCGGTGTGATTACTCCACTGAACTTTGAAAAATTTGACGGTCTTCTGTCGGGTCCTCCTTTCAGACTCCTCTAATATCTTTACTGGGTGTTCCCGATAAGTGAGGTCTGGCTGCACGTCTATGTTCTCATGGGATACTTGTTTCTCTGGGTTGCTCACGCATTTCCTCAATTGCGATACGTGGAACACGTTGTGGATATCTGATAGTTCCTCAGGTAGGTCTAGTTGGTATGCTACTGCGCCTTTCCGTGCCAATATACCGAATGGCCCGATGAATCTTGGCGCTAGCTTTCCCTTAATTTTGAATCGTTGCAACCCCCTCATAGGTGACACTCGTAGGTACACGAATTCACCTGGTTCGAAGTTGACCCCACGATGTTTCTGATCGTAATAACTCTTTTGCCGGCTTTGGGCGGTCTTGAGTTGATCTCTGATTAGTTGGACCTTTTCCTCGGCTTCCTTGAGCACGTCTGGGCCGAAGATACGGCTGTCTCCGGTCTCTGACCAATTTAACGGGGTACGACATCTTCGCCCATACAAGGCTTCAAATGGTGCCATTTGCAGGCTGGCCTGATGACTGTTGTTGTATGCGAACTCGGCGTATGGCAGGCTGTTTTCCCAACTGGTTCCATAGGTGAGGACACAGGCTCTCAACATGTCCTCTAAAATCTGGTTTACCCGTTCTGTTTGTCCATCTGTCTGGGGGTGGTATGCCGTACTGAAGGCTAGTTGAGTTCCTAGAGCCTGTTGTAACTGCTCCCAGAATCTCGAGACGAACTGTGTTCCTCTGTCAGATATTATAGTCTTCGGGACACCGTGCAGACAAACTATGCGAGAGAGATATATTTTGGCAAGCTTCTGAGTGGTGTGGGTCGTCTTTACTGGAATGAAATGTGCCACCTTAGTCAATCTGTCGGTGATAACCCATATGGCATCGTTCCCGTGTCGTGATCGAGGTAGTCCGACAATGAAATCCATCCCTATTTCATCCCATTTCCACTCAGGTATTTTATTTGGTTGCAGCAGTCCAGCTGGTCTCTGATGTTCGGCCTTTATACGTTGACAAGAGTCGCAGCATGCAATGAAGGCGGCTATGTCCCTTTTCATACCGTGCCACCAAAATCCTTCTTGGATATCCTTATACATCTTGGTTCCTCCAGGGTGGATCGAATATGGAGCGGTGTGGGCTTCAGCTAGAATTTGCCGTTTGAGGTCTTCTATGTCTGGCACGCAGAGTCTGTTTCCGTACCATAGTGTCCCTTCTTCGTCTATGATGAATTCCGAGGCCTTGCCCATACTCACCTTTCTTTGATACCTTCAATGCTGGGGTGACCCGGCTGGGCTTCTTTGATTCTTGCCACAAGGTTGGGCTGTATCTCCAAGTTTGTTATGGTGCCTTCTGCTACCATCAACAAGTTGAGTCTGGAAAATTCCCGTTGGAATTCGGGTCTTAAGTTGGGCAGGCTGTTGTTGTTGGCGCTGGGGTTCCGACTAAGAGCATCGGCTACTACATTTGCTTTTCCAGGATGATAGTGGATTCCGACATCATAATCCTTTACTAGCTCCAACCAGCGTCGTTGCCTTAAATTCAGCTCTGGCTGTGTGAAAATATATTTGAGACTTTTATGGTCCGTATATATTTCACATCGATTTCCAAGTAGGAAATGCCTCCATTCCTTGAGTGCATGAATAACTGCTGCCATTTCTAAGTCATGAGTGGGATAGTTTTCCTCATGCTTGCGAAGTTGCCTTGAAGCGTATGCGACAACCTTGCCTTCTTGCATTAATACGCATCCGAGTCCCTTCCTGGACGCGTCACAATATACTTCAAAATTCTTGCGTATGTCTGGCACAATCAATACTGGTGCTGTTGTTAATTTCCGTTTTAGCTCTTGGAAACTTTTCTCACAGGCTTCTGTCCATTCAAATTTCTTATCTTTCTTGAGCAATTGCGTCATTGGCTTGGCTATGGTGGAGAATCCTTCAATAAATCTGCGGTAATATCCTGCCATTCCCAAGAAACTTCGTATGTCCGTTACGCTGGTTGGTGACTTCCAGCCAAGTACGGCCTTGACTTTCTCTGGGTCCACGGCGATCCCGTCTTGGGTTAGCACGTGGCCTAGAAAGCCTACTTGCCTTAACCAAAACTCACACTTGCTGAACTTGGCGTACAATTGGTGTTTCCTGAGTTCTCCTAGTACAATTCTGAGATGTTCAACGTGTTCTTCAGGTGTCTTGGAGTATACTAAAATATCGTCGGTGAATACCACAACGAACTTGTCCATAAACTTCATAAACACTTTGTTCATAAGGTGAACAAAATATGCAGGGGCATTTGTTAATCCAAAAGGCATTACTGTGAACTCATACAGTCCATATCTGGAGGTGAAGGCTGTCTTGGGGATATCTTCCGTTCGTACCTTTAATTGATGGTATCCTGACCTTAGGTCGATTTTTGAGAATACCTTGGCCTTAGCGAGTTGATCGAATAAATCATTTATTCTTGGCATTGGGTATTTGTTCTTGATCGTGACCATGTTGAGTGCTCGGTAGTCAATACACAATCGCAGTGTTCCATCTTTCTTTTTGGCAAACAAAATTGGTGATCCCCATGGTGAGGAACTGGCTCGAATGTATCCCTTGTCAAGCAATTCCCTTATTTGTTTCTTCAGTTCAACCAACTCGGATGGTGCCATTCTGTATGGTTTCTTGTATATGGGGGTGGTTCCTGGTGCTAGCTCAATGCTGAATTCTATCTCTCGGTCGGGTGGCATGCCTAGTAGCTCTTGGGAAATACGTCTGGAAATTCACACACTACTGGGACCTTGTTTAATTCAGAAATGTCCACCTTGTTCAGTCTTGGTTGTCTGGGCATTTTCCTTTCTTTGGCGGATACTCTTATTGTCTTACCATGGTGGTGTGTGAGAATCACGGTCCGATTGAAACAATCAATGAAACCTTTGTTGGTGGTTAACCAGTCCATCCCTAGGATGACATCCAGTCCTTTATTTTCCAACACAATGAGATTGGCGTGAAACTTCAATCCTTTGAACTCAATAATCACATCCTGACAGTAATTCTGAGTGACTTGCTGAATTCCAGGGGACTTGATGATCATAGATTTCTCCAAAGGAAGCATCGAAAAATTATTTTGCAAAGCAAAACTTTTCGAAATAAAAGAGTGAGAAGCTCCAGAATCAAACAAAACCGTTGCAGGTATTGTGTTGACAGGGAACGTACCGAGTACGATATTCGGAGCATTTTGTGCCACCTCTTTGGTCACGTGGTTCAGATGACCTTTCCTGTGGTTATTGTTGGGATTGAAGTTGTTTCGCTTGGGCGCTGAATTATTGTTGCCGTTGTTCGGCTTTGGTGCTGAGCTTCTTGGCTTGGGACACTGCTTGGCATAGTGTCCTTCTTCTCCACAGGCGTAACAAGTAACACCTGGGCGATAGGTGAACTCCTTGTCCCTAGCATGAAAATTCTTTGTTGGGCGTGAGACGTTGGATGATGATTTGTGCGTCCCACCCTTCTGAAAATCGGTCTTACTCCGGTGATTGCGAGCATGGTTAGTCTGGTCCCTCTTTCGCTTGCGGATATCTTCCAAACTGCGTCTTTCATTTTCCAGAGTAATGGCTTTATCCACCAGTGTCTTAAAATCTGGAAAAGTGTGTATGACCAGTTGGCATTTAAGCGCGGGTGCTAGGCCGTAAAGGAATTTCTCCATTTTCTTGCTTTCAGTCATACGCTCTTCGTTGGCGTAGCGGGATAACAGAGTAAATTGGCTGTTGTAATCTGACACTATCATGTTCCTTTGCTTGAGGTCATCGAACTCTCTTTTCTTGATTTTCATAATACTCTTAGGAATATGCGCGCCACGGAAACCTTCTTTGAAATCATCCCAGGTTATATCATTTTCGTTGGGATGCATGTGCAGAAAATTTTCCCACCAGGATGCGGCTGCTCCCGTGAGATAATGCGGTGCGTACAGTACCTTTTCTGGGTCTGAGCATTTTGCAATAATTAACTTTCTCTCCATATCGCGAAGCCAGTCTTCGGCTTCAAGTGGCTTGTCAGTATGAGAAAATGTTGAGGGACGTGTCTTCTGTAGCTCAGATAACTTGGAATGCTGCGGATACTGCCCATGGTGATTTCCCATGTTAATGACTTGGTTCATCATTTCCCGATGTTGTTGCTGACTCTGTTCATAAAGGCGGCACATTTGGGAAAGTGCCGTTTCACTGTCCTGTTGACTTGTCTGATCTCGTGTAAAATCGTTGCCTGATTGAGTATTATAGTGTTGACTTGACTGCCCTTGTGCAAAGTTGTTGCCCAGTTGATTGCCGTAATTTTCCTCTGGTGGAGCTGGCATGGAGTGGGTCCAAGGACGAGATATTTTTCACTCTGGGGATGTATTTATAAAACCCATAAGAAAAATGGAAGGGTCACGAAGATAAAACCCATAATGCACGAGGTTGACAAATAAATCTTTAAAACCAAGATACTCAAGGGAAAACAAATCGATTTGCGCATAGAGAAGGACTGCGTCATTACGTATCTTACACGCGGCGATAATTATACAATACACCACTCAAGACATGCGTACATAATCCTGACATGTTATTTAGGCTAGTGCACTTCTCCAGATCCTACATGATGCGCAAACAAGCTACTTCTCACAACATCTTACATGGCGATGCAACGCATGGCGGCTACGCGTACTCAGTCGGAGATGTTGATGACGTCCTTGGCCCTGCCAAGGGTGAGGCGTAGCGAAGCTGGGGACTCGACTTCTTCCTCGCTGATAGGCTCCATGCGAGTAGTGCTGCGCCGAGTAGATGGAGCGGGTGCCAGGGGCGGAACGACCCGGATTGGAGTCGGTGCAAGTGGTGGTGCAGTGCACGCTGGAGTGGATGCAATGACCTGGTTGAACTCCTCGGTGGTAGGCAGGCGACGAGCAGGAGCATGGGATACAGAGGACGAGACGAAAGTCAGTGGCGGTGCAGTAGGCAGGAGCTCCCTCCTGTTGGCGGCACATCCGTGGACTGAGTCCATGCGGGCGGCCACAAAGTCATCCACCAAGTTGTCGAAGGCTGCCTCCAAGGCCCGGAGATACTCAATAAGCATCTCAAAAGCCTCGTCCCGTTCTCCTCTGTGGCAGGAGAATGCATAGTGACAGGTGTAGGGCACATGGCAAGGAAGATAGCGGTAGCGACGAGCCTTCATCGCGGGAAGGACATCCCTGAGACGAGCTATCGCCTCGCGGGCTGCCATCTGGATGGCATGCTTCTCTGTAGGCATGGCTCTCCCCAAGAACCGGAAGCGGCGTAGATCACCACGCCCTCCCTTGAACTGCACCGCGGCCTGGTGCATAGTCAGACTGTCGTTGACTCTGTGCTGACAGAGAGTGACGACTGGGTGCACAGACGGCCCCATCGCGACCTGAACGACGAAGGAGAGAAGCTTGACGAACCCATCGGGTACGTTGGCGAAGGTCTGAGACTCGCAGCTGCGGTCGGCCATCTACAAAAGTAGGCAAAAATCCTGAATGGTCAGATCATAAATATATGCTGACTGTCAGAAAAATGACTACTATTGTAAAAACATGAATAAGCTCTATCATGTTCATAACCGATTAGCGATCGCACCTAGTGGCTTCCTACAGTCAGCCTGGCTTTGGTACCAAGCTTGTCACGACCGGTTTTCCCAATAAAAATATTTATTGAGAAACCAATCTTTAGAAATCCAGTTTGAGATAAACCCCCTCACTGGCAGACAAACTCTTGATACAATAAGCCAGTAGCATAAATATATTACAGGGTTGAGCTGACGATGCTCAACAAATTATTACAAGCGTGCCAATAATTATACATAAAGGCGATTAATGACACAAGGGAGTGGTGGCATACTACTGACTCGCAAATATGGTAGAGGTGGAGAAACACAGTGGGGAGTGGATATGGGATTCTCAAACTAACATCCCATCGAGCGTCGAGGTGAAGCTCGATGAATTTACTAGGGTAGCAGAAGCGGATATGAAACAGTGACCAACTCCAGGGTTGCACGAGACTGACTGGGACTCCTCTAGGCGTCGGATTCGCTATCGAACTCTTCATCCATGAGATCACCTTCGTCAGCATCTGGCCAAATCAACAAGCCAGTGAGTACTTTGAAAGTACTTGCAAGACAGATCGGACGTAAGATATAACAAATGCTAACATGAAATACATGGGTAAGTTAACCAGTACGATCAGACATAGAGGTGATAATGTTGGGTGCCAAACGAGTGTCTGAAAGACTCCTCGAGCGGAAAATGCAGAATAATAATACTGGTGCCAAACGAGTGTCTGAAAGGCTCCTCGAGCGGAAAATGCAGAATAATAATACTGGTGCCAAACGAGTGTCTGAAAGACTCCTCGAGCGGAAAATGCGGAATAATAATACTGGTGCCAAACGAGTGTCTGAAAGACTCCTCGAGCGGAAAATGCGGAATAATAATACTGGTGCCAAACGAGTGTCTGAAAGACTCCTCGAGCGGAAAATGCGGAATAATAATACTCGTGCCAAACGAGTGTCTGAAAGACTCCTCGAGCGGAAAATGCGGAATAATAATACTGGTGCCAAAAGCGTATTCTGGCAAAAGACGCCTTCAGAAATCGATTTGATTAGAAAAGACAGAGAGGCTGACAGGCGGGTCCCATCCGTCAGGTTTAAAATTTAAAAGAGGCGGGTCGGGGCTCGCTGGCGCCCGAGAGCCGCGGTGGTCGCCGGCGGCGATCCACGGCGAGGTGGGGAGATCGGAGGTTACCTCCGTGCTCAGGGTGCCATTCCGCGTTGGATGGTGGTCGAGGTGGTCGCCGGGAAGCACCACGTCGGCGGTGGCCCTTGCTCCGGCGGACGGCGGTTCGGGCGTGGATGGAGGTCGCCGGAGAGAGCTGCACAGATCAAATTGAAGAGGGGGTCAAGGATCTGGTAGCTAGAGAGGGAGATGGACGGAGTTTGGGCGCCGGAGACGGCCTCACCGGAGCGAATCGAGCTGGAGGCCGAGGCGGAGCGGGGTGGCCGGAGTCGGGGGAGGAGACCTCCTCGAGGTCCTCCCAGTGACCTGGCAGGGCGTTGGTGGAGTGTAGGGGTGGTGCGTGCTCGCGGGAGGGCTCGGGGTCTCCTTTTATAGGCGATCCGAGGCGGTGGCCGAGAACGGCGTTCTCCGGCGAGTGATTACGGTGGTGCAGTGCTTGGTCGGGGGAGTTTAGGAGTTGAGCACCGTCGTGGAGGTTCGCGGAGTCCATTTTGGAGCCAACGGCGTCGGTTTAAGCTTGCTGAGGTGGAGCTCGACGGAACGGGACGGCGCGGGTCCATCGGCGGCAGAGAGCACGCTCTGTGCGCGCCGTGCCACGACGGCCGTGCTGCATGCGTGCGCTGGCGTGGAGGTGGACACGCGGAGCCAGCAGCGGGGCTGTGCGGCGCGGAACGGCGTTGAGCCGCCGTTCTGCTCCCTGTTGGCTGCCACGGCGGTTCAGCCGCCGCGGGACACGCCGGCGTGGTCGGGTCAGAGCGCCACCGACGCCAGGAAGAGGCCAAGCGCGCGTGCGGGGCTCTGGACACGCAGGCCAGGCGGCGAGCAACGTGCCAAGGGCACTGTGTGCGCGTGACTGCAGATGATCTGAAGAAATCAACACTGAAGACTGAATTTGCTGAATGTGTTTGAACAGTGCATGCAAGGTGTTCGACAGAATGATCCAGGCATGTAGGGATTTTTCCTTGGGCTGATTTTTGGTGGAGTGACTTCTCATTGCTCTAGTAGGCTACCTGATTTTTGGTGGAATTTTTGGAGAAGTGTAGATATGAATTTCACCAAATTTGACAAATCTGGTCCAAACTTGCAGGGAGTGTAAGTTGAAAATTTTGAAAAGAAGATGAGTGGATCAAGATGGTTCTGGGTTGTGGGTGCAAAGGACTAGCCAGTAGAGTTGGTTTGAAGTCAAATCTCAAATGGAAAAGGGTACTTGCTTTGAAAATCCATCAGGCTCAAAATAATTGACAGAAAATATTTGAGAGATAAAACAAAATCCAAAACTTGTTTGGATGAGTTGGGATAGGGAATTTGAGTTGTTGACAAGGAGGGGAGAAGATGTTGTGGTGGTTTTACCTCATGGGCAAAATACAAGGTCATGGATGGTTTTCAATAGAATGAAAATCCCAAATCTTTTTCATAGAGTTTTTCTTAAAAAGAAAACTCCCAAAAATAAAAATCTGAGAAGGGAAACAAAAGAGAAGGAGTTTTTTAAGAAGGTCAAACCCAAGGCTTGAAGGAGAAAACAGAAATAGCAACCCTAGTCAAGGAAAAGGAATTTTAAGAGGGTTGTTTTACTGAAAGCCTCAAATCTCAAGGAAAATCCAGCAAGGATTTTGCAAAAACCCAAATGAAATTTTTGGGGTGTCACAGGCGCGCACATGTCGTAGTAGAGGCGCGCATGTGTCGTAGTAGAGGCACGCATGTAGCATGTACATGTACGTACAGCGGCCAGGGTGCAAGAAAGAAAATACGGCCACGTATGTGTACATATGGGCGGGGTCTCGAACGCCTACTCGCGCATACGTACGGCTAGGGCTCGTGTACATGGCTAGGTCGAAACGGAGAAACAACATCGTCGTCGTGTTCATGGGGAGGCAACGGAATGCGTCGTGTTCATGGGGAGGCAACGGAATGCGTCGTGTTCATCGGGAGGCAACGGAACGCGTGGGAGCCAACCGGCTGGGTCGGAACGAAATGCATGGTCGTGTTCATTGGGAGGGCTTGGACGGAACAGGCGATGGAAATGAGGCCTGGCGTACCGCAGAACGGAGGAAACGGCCTTGTGTTCGACTGGCCACGTTCAAAACGGGATCCTGTTCATCGGGAGGGGTCTGGCGTACCGCAAAACGGAGGAAACGAACCTCCTACGGTTGAAACGGGGGTCCTGTTGATCGGGAGGGGTGTGGCGTACTGCAAAACGGACGAAACGGGCCTCCAACGGTCGAAACGGGGGTCCTGTTGACCGGGAGGGGTGTGGCGTACCGCAAAACGGATGAAACAGACCTCCTACGGTCGAAACGGGGGTCCTGTTCATCGGGTGGGGTGTGGCGTACCGCAAAACGGGACTCCACGGGATACTGTTAATCTCCACCGTCGACCTCCTCCAGCATCCACGGGCTATCGTCGACCTCCTCCAGCCTCCACGAGCTCTTGTTCATCCAGCCTCCACCGTGCGCTACTCCACCGGCTACTGTTCAATCACCCCTCCATCGTCTACTGTGCATCCAGCCCTCCACACCACGGGGTCCTGTTTAACCACCCCTCCACGAGCACCCCTCCACCGTCTACTGTTCATCCAGCCCTCCACCACACCACGGGGTCCTGTTCATCTAGAGGCAACGCCACCTCTCACTGTTCATCCCAGAGGCAGCATCGATCGGCTTCAGATAGCAGCAGTAGCAAAGGAATCGCTCGATCGGGTTCAGTTAACAGCCATCGATCGATCGCTCGGGTTCAGTAATGCGTAGACTGCAGTGCAATCGCTCGGGTTCAGTTAGATCCCAACGCCTCGCTCGGGTTCAGTTAGAGCCAACGCCTCGCACACAGGCGCGTACGCGTATGAGAGAAATGCGCATCGCTCGGCCCCGACCTCCCACCGTAACCGGGAACTCCCCGAAATTTTCCGCGCTCTCACTTCTACCACGGTTTTTTCCTTCATAGACGGCCCAAAGAATGTCATGCAACTGCGTCTCCGGCCCGCCCAGGACGAAAAGCCCATTTTCTGTCATGATTTTTTGTCATAGAAGTAGGATCCCACCACATCTATGATGATACCGGGTTTTGTCACAATTATCGTCATAGAAGTGTCATATGTATGACAGAAAAAATTTCGTTCGGCCCAAAATGTCACGGATGTGTATTTTTTTTGTAGTGCTAGCTACTAGCTATGGATCGTATGTGCATGGTAAACTACTCATGCATCATCGGGAGGCAGCATCAAGGATGATGTAGAAGCCCTCCGTGACCGATTTCCCCTCTGGCAGGGTGCCCGAAAAGGCCTCCAGATGGGATCATGGAAGAACAGAAACTTGCAGCGGCAGAAAAAGTATTTCGGGTGGCTCTCTGATGTATTGGGAATATTTGGGTATTTATAGAGGTGAAATTAGGTCAAGAGGTGCCACGAGGGGCCCACAAGCCTGGGGGACGCCCCCTGGGGCGCTCCCCCTAAGCTTGTCGCTTCCTCGTGACTCCTCAGGTCTTGTCCTGAACCTTCGTGGGTCCCTTCTGGTCCAAAAAAATTAATCCAAAGTTTTCTCTCCGTTTGAACCATGTTTGATATTGATTTTCTGAAAAGCCAAAAACAAGCAAAAAACAACAACTGGCACTGGGCACTAGGTTAATAGGTTAGTCCCAGAAAATGATATAAAATTTCATATAATTGCATATAAAACATCCAAGATTGATACTATAATATCATGGAACAATCAAAAATTATAGATACGTTGGAGACGTATCAACTATCGAGCCCTGTACTGGTAGTACTTTGTTTGAACTATTGCTACTTTTGTGTGCCCGTGAATCATGTGAGAAACCTCGTAAGAGTTGCCGAAACATATACATCATCATGAGTTTTTTCATGTAATATGGCATGGTAATACATAAGTTGCCACTGTTTATCATACGAGTTGTGTGTGTTTGATGAAATAGATTACTTGTTTGACAACACTTGGTGCACCGATGTATACATAGGGTAGGTAATGCTGGTTAAGTACTTGTAAATACTGTTGGTGCTACCCCACTTGTAAGCATACTTGGTGCAGACACGACACATTGGCGCAACTCGCTTCAACACTAGAAAAGTCGGCTATCGACCAGCTCACACTGAATACTCTGTTGTCTGACATATAAGCAACTACGTATCTTGATGCAGTGTTCATGCAGTTAACTGAGGCTACAATATACATTCCAAATGTTCAC
Organism: Aegilops umbellulata; assembly: GCA_032464435.1. Lineage (NCBI taxonomy): Eukaryota > Viridiplantae > Streptophyta > Magnoliopsida > Poales > Poaceae > Aegilops > Aegilops umbellulata. Next base: position 8,001,301 of record CP136059.1, read on the forward strand.
ACGCTAGTCCAGCATTCATGTTAAACATTCACAATAAACTCGGCTTCATAAAATACTTGAAAAGCATAAGTTCAACATTTTTATACATCTCGGCGATTCATAGAACATAACATCTCTTTTAGAAGTACATAGCAAAAGATGAAGTTGTGAGAAGGTTTACAAATCAGGAAAAATCAAGAAAGGCTTCTCTGAGTAAAGGGCCTCCCTAGGAAAGCTTTAATTTCCTGGGGTTCACTCTGGTTTTTCTTGTTGCCAGCATCCAGGGTTAGATTCTATGATTCTAGAATAAGAAATTATAATTGTGTTCTGAATTGGAATATTGAACTAAACCTTGTACTGGACTGACCATCTGAACTTCTTGTGCAGTTCCACTAAATTTAAGAACCACTATTTATAGAAATAAGAAGACCACAATGCCTCTTGTACCGATACGATATACAATACATGTGGTCTCCGACAGGGGACCCAATCTCCCCTATGCTTTTTATCCTGTGCGTGGAGCCGTTGCAATCCCTATTCAAGAAGGCCATGGATCAAGGCATATTCGCACCCCTGGCTCGAGCCGGAGTACACCAACGACTATCTATGTTCGCCGACGACGTAATGGTCTTCTTCAAGCCCAATAACCAGGAGATATAGGCTTGTAGGAAGATCTTGGCACTCTTTGGGGCAGCCTCGGGCCTTGTGGTGAATCTATCTGAGAGCGTTGCACTCCCCATTCGATGTTCGACCGAGGAGTTGGAGTCCGTGTGCAGCTCACTAGCGTGCACAAGTGCATCGTTCTCGTACAAGTACCTAGGCCTCCCGCTCACGATCCGGAAGGCCACTGTCGCGCAGCTCCAGTACCTGGTGGAGCAATTCTCTAGTTGCCTGCCCAAATGGAAGGTCACGCTACCTTACCCAAAAGTGGTCGGCTCGTGCTTATCCTCTCTGTCGCGGGATATCCACGGCCACCTATCGGACCAGGAGGCCCCTTGCTGGTTCGGCGGGGGGATGTCGCATTGCACAAAGAGCATTCCAGCGCATGGCAGCACGGCAGAGAGCATGCAAGCAATTTACCCAAGTTTGGGCCGCCGAGAGGCGTAAGACCCTACTCCTGCTTTTGTGGACCGATGGTGGAACGTAGTACACTTGCCCGGCAGGGGTCGCCGTAGGGCAGCAGCGACTACGCGTGTATTCGGGTGTGGGTTCGTCAACTTTCCCACCCTTCCTACGGGTGCCATGGGCCTCCTTGTATAGATCAAGGGGTCACCACAATTGCAAAGTAGTCATTATCCACTGATATGATAGCAAACAGTGTTGTCATACCTAACTCTGCGGGCTGACAGGATGCATTAAATGCACCGCTTAGTATCACATCACTGGTGGCCCGGCAAGGCTTGTCGGGCTATCTTGCCAGCTCTATGCCTCTTCCCTTGACATGTCGTAGGACAGGTGTCATCTATGTGTTTCTTATGTATGAAACGGCTGCCGTGTGGCAAATGGCTGCCACTTAATCACCTTGTGGCTTGACACCGCACTGATTGACGACGTGGGTCGCGCTTGCATGGTTGGTGACGTGGTTTTGCCTCCGCGAGCCCCGGCAGGCCCTGCCGGGGAGCTTTGGTTGATTGCTTTTGGTGGTGGCCTCGCCCCTTGCCGGGCTCTCCTGCCCGACAAGGGAGGCCCCTCTCTCGTCGATACTCTGCTTCTCCAGCTTGATCTTGGTCTCTCTGAGCTGCATGTTGGTTCTTCAAATCTCTTGGTCCTTTGATCTCTAACTTAGGTTGGTGCTTCAATCTTGCTCTTGTACCTATGCACAGTCTGGGTAACGGACCCAGGGTTTGTTGCACCGACAAAAGCCCCCGAGCCTACCCCGAACACGCTGCTGAGAGTCGTCTTGGTAGGGCCTAATAAGTGCATAGGCAGGGTTGCTGAAGGGGTTGGCCCCTTGAAGTTTCCATTGCTGCTTCATTAGCCTTGATTTCGGGCCAGTTTCCGGTTTCCCCGCGTGTGGTATAAAGCCAATAGTGGTGGGGCCACTCTAGTGATGGCCCGTGAATGACTTTAACGCATGGGGTAGAAACTGCCAATGTACTCTTCCCACAGTGCGCCCTTATCCTTGGCCATGTATGTTGCATGCATCGTGCGGGGTAGGTAACGGAGGCGCGTGGCGCGGGAGAGCATCATGGTGAGGGCCCGGTCGTCTAGAATTGGCGGAGGAGGGTGGTGGCCGCCCGTTGATGGAGCAGCTGCCCTCCCCACCCGGCTTATAAAAGGAAGGGGCGGAGGAGGGCGGAGTCATCCATCTTTGAATTCCCCCTCTTCCTCTGTTCTCTGCTTCTGCTGGCTATGTCGATGAGAAGAGCCTGGGGCCAGCCCCCGGGCTCCTGCTTGGGGCTATGGTTGCCCCATGTTGGTGCTGACGCTCGGGGAGTGAGCATGTTCCTTAGCGTGGCGAATATCTTGGCCTCATCGAGGCTCGTCCGGAAGACGGGGCTGGAGATCTTTGGTAATCCCAGCATTGCCCCTCCCGGAGGTCTTGGGGCTGTTGTCGACGAGAGGCGCGCCTTCCTGCCCACCAAGGAGGGGAGCGGCGCGCCTCAAGCCCCCGGCCGTCCCGGCTTCTTGCTGTTTCTCCGCTGGAAGCGCTGGACTGGAGTCTTGGCACTTCCCAGGAGTAGCCGTGGTGAGGAGAAAGCGGAGAAGGCAGGTGGCAGGGGGTCAGGTCGGAGTAAGAGGGTGTGGATGCCTTCGCCTCCGACCGGTGACCTGCTACCTCATCTTTCCTCTCTTCCCCTCCCTCCCCGGCACCGTCATCACCAGCCTCTTCGAGTGATAGCTGGGGAGGGATGTTCTCTTGGCGCCTTCTCCTCGTCTCCAGCACTCTTCCGACTAAGCTTTGGTGGATAACTCCACCGGTGCTCAAGCCGTGGCTTCTTGCTGGCTCTGGAGGCGGCAACTAGAATGCGCCGCCCTGTGCCCCACACTTCTCCTTCACAGCCTCGCCACTTCCGGTCTTGTCAGGCCGTGCCTGACGGACCCTGACGAGACCGGTGTGGGCTCCTGCTTGGGTGCTCCTTTTCTCATCTTTTCCTCCTTCCGCCGTAGTGCCTGAAGGAGGGAAAACGGAAAGAGGGGATCACGAGGCACTTACCTTTTTTAATTCTTAAACTTGCCGGTACTTGCCAAATTTTAATTCAAATAATGTAATCCCTCGAGTCCATCTTTGTGTTCTGAAATGCTTGTACCTGTATTAGCATATGAATGAAAAACATGAAACTTGTCGGGAACCCATGCATGTGTATGTCCATGCAGAGGTGGAATGCCTCTTTAATGTAAATAAATGAGTTTTCCCCGGTAGGATATCCTGCCGGAGAGCTGCGTCTGCTGGGGAACAGACAGAGGGACCAGCCCCCTACTAGATTGATCATTCTTGCAATGGGAGAAGTGCTTAGCTTTGGGTTCAATCTTGCGGTGTCCTTTCCCAGTGACAGCAGGGGCACCAAGGCACGCATTGTATTGTTGCCATCGAGGATAAAAAGATGCGGTTTATATCATATTGCTTGAGTTTATCCCTCTACATCATGTCATCTTGCCTAATGCGTTACTCTGTTCTTATGAACTTAATACTCTAAATGCATGCTGGATAGCGGTCGATGTGTGGAGTAATAGTAGTAGATGCAGAATCATTTCGGTCTACTTGTCACGGACGTGATGCCTATATACATGATCATGCCTAGATATTCTCATAACTATGCACTTTTTCTATCAATTGCTCGATAGTAATTTGTTCACCCACCGTAATACTTATGTTATCTTGAGAGAAGCCACTAGTGAAACCTATGGCCCCCGGGTCTATTTTCCATCATATAAGTTTCCAATCTATTTTACTTTGCAACCTTTACTTTCAATCTATATCATAAACAATATCAAAAATATTTATCTTATTATCTCTATCAGATCTCACTTTTGTAATTGGCCGTGAAGGGATTGACAACCCCTTTATCGCGTTTGTTGCAAGGTTCTTATTTGTTTGTGTAGGTACGAGGCGACTTGCGTGTAGTCTCCTACTGGATTGACACCTTGGTTCTCACAAACTGAGGGAAATACTTACGCTACTTTGCTGCATCACCCTTTCCTCTTCAAGGGAAAACCAATGGAGTGCTCAAGAGGTAGCACCTCATCGCCTCGAAAAATCCAGGATACCCACTCTACGTGGTTAACGTGTTGTGGCAAAGGTCGTACGTCCACACATGCGCCGCGGACAAGTTCTTCCTTCCATTCAGTTACATCTTCGACATGTTTCACTTGAAGAAGCTGGATTTTACATTTGCCCGCCTTTATGCCTTGTACATGAACTACATCATCGGGATTGAGCAGATACCTTATATCTGTGTCGCTGACCCATATTCATGCATGAGGGCTTCTTGGCAGTCTGCGCAGAGCACCGTGAATACGCTAAGGACTACATCGCCGATTTCATGGTCGCCAATAAGGACAAGGAGGCGATTCTTGTGCCTTATCATCCCCTGTAAGTCTTCCGCGTGGATATCCTTCCTTCGATTTCAATCATTCATTTGCACGGTGGAAGCTAACTAATTTGAGGTGTACTTATTTTGCGTAGAGGCAGGCGCGCCGTCCTCATCATCCTTTACCCCCGATACTCCCACGCTCTTGACTAGGACTCGTCAAAGAACATGAATAAAAAGGATTACACCCACATCAAGTCTGTTCTCGACAGTGCTATCTTTTACTACAGCGTACGGGGTGGAGAGATCAAGGAGAAGAAGAAAAGGGACGGCTGGCCCGCCTTCGGCCATAAGACCGACTTCTGCTGCATCCAGCAATCGAGTGATACTCTTAGTGATGGATTCTATGTCCTACACCACATGCTGGAGTACATACGTGATCAGCAGAACCTTCGCATGTCACCTAAATCCGGCGATGCCCACATTCTGCAATGGGCAAAGAACGTAGGAGATATCCCGGATCATTGACTTCGAGCTGAGTTCTATCACATCCAACATGAACTTGCCCAAGTCATCGTAAAGGAGGTCCTCGACAAAACAGGTCTGTTCTATGAGGAAGGGCAAATGTCACGGAAATACGTCCAAACACACGTAGCCGCTCAGTGTCTCGAGCTGAAGCCTTTCACTAAGCTCGCACTACTAGGGAAAACCCTTGTAGTAGCGCTTGAAATATGCATAGCAGTAGCGCTGGCTCCAGAGCTACTGCTAGCGCGCTACAACTAAGTTGTAGCAGTAGCGTTGGTATAGGCAACGCTAGTACTAAGTATTGTTAGCAGTAGCACTTTCCCATGTGAAGCGTTGCTGCTAAGCCAGCGCTACTGCTAGGTGCTCTCTAGCGCTACTGCTAATGTTCCTACTTTCGCCAACCCTCACCCCCTACGTATTTGTGGTGTATTTATATAGGCTCTATACAATAGTTTCATCAGATCATACTAAACATACACTATTCTCATCATATCATAGACATACAATAGTCTCATCATACCATCATCATCATTCAACACAAATATCATCAAATCCCAAAAATAGCGATACACAAGTGCGATCATGTCATGTCTCGAATAAGTGCAACTGCATGGTCATGGCACACACACAAGTTTCATCATCTCTATCCAAACCATGATGTAGAAGAGAAGAGCGATCAGCATGAGCAAGAGCACGACTATGTAGTACCGGCGGTCCCGCCCCTACTCATGCTGGAGTGTCCACTTCAAGTAACTACTTCCCACTTCGGCTCTGCTATCGAACCCTCTGTGGCTAGCACCTGGGTACCTGTGCACCTGGGCCTGAGCGGCTGGCCAGTGGTCGTAGACTCCTGGAACCCTCCCGACGTACACGACATAGTAGCCCTTCGCCATCTCTGATCTATGTACCTGCATCGTGGAGTTGATGAATTGAACGTTAATATGCAACATAATGTACTTAAGAAAACAAGGAGGCATAATTAGAAAAATACAATCAAACAATAGTAAACATAAATGACGAAGTTCCTCATACCCAAACTAATTAACTAGAGCGATCTATGCTAGTTCAGAACCATGGTTTAGTTACATCACATAGTTTCGCCGTGCATAAATTCAAAGTTTTGCCATAGAAAGACAGTAGTGAAACATTGTCATCAACAATCAGTCCTCCAGGATGGCAGTCCAATCTTCATAGTCAGGGAGGAAGCACCCGAGCTTCTTGAAAGGCTTCAGGTCCAGACGCTAAGCGAGTAGCATTGCTCAAACATCTTCCCGCGTGATTGGCCCATGGTAGAACATCCCTGTTGGTTCGAGGACCTGCTTCATGATCACTTGGGCAAGTTCACACTGTACATGATAAAACTCAGCTCTGATTCGATGACCCGGTGTCCTTCCTATGCTTGTGGCCCAGCTAACAATCTCGGTATCATTGCTAGTAGGTGACATGCGAAGGCGTTGATTATCCCTTATGTACTCAAGCAGGTGATGCATGAGGTAGAATCCATCAGCCATACTGGTGTGCGGTTGCTGGATGCAGCAGAAGTCGGTCTTATGACCGAAAGCCAGCGCGCGATTCCTGTACTTTTTCACCTTGTTATATCCACCAGACAGGCTGAAGGTTAACAGGGCACTATCGAGAACACTCCTTATGTGCTTGTAATCCTTTTTCCTGAGGTTCTTCGATGAGTCCAAGTACATCGCATGGGAGTATTCCGGGGACAGAACGATGAGGACAGCCCCCCCCCCTCCCCCGCTGCGCAAATTAAGTACAGCTCAAATATAGGCTATATGCTCCTAAAAATATTGCTCATTTGCTAAAAAAAATTGGCCCTAGCTATATTTGCTACTGCCCTAATTAGCTACAGTTTTTTATAAATTTTCCCTAGCTAAATTGGCCTAGTTCATAACATCATATAACAAATTTTCCCTAGCTAAATTTGCTCATTTGCTAAAAAAAATGGCCCTAGGTATAATTACTACTGCCCTAATTAGCTACTGTTTTTTATAAATTTTTGCTACTGTTTTTTATAGCTAATTTATATACCTACAAAAGCTAATTAGCTACTATTTTTTATAAATTTTAGCTACTGTTTTTTATACCTGCAAAAACCAATTTGCTACTGTTTTTTATAAATTTATAGGTATTTTATATACCCTAAACTAAATTTCCCTAGACAAAATTGCCCTAAACTAAATTGCACTAAGCTAAATTTCTTAAGGTAACATCTCCTCTCTCTCTCTCTCTCTGCTACATCTCCTAGCTAGGGTTCATACATCCAAATTAGAGAGAGAGAGAGAGAGAGCAGAGAGCAAAGAGAGAGAGGAGGGCAGGGGAGAGGAGAGGGAGAGGCTTACGAGGCGGTGGAGAGAGCGGCGATGTCGAGGGCGGGCGCGGGGCAAGGGCCCGCGAGGTCGTGGGCGGGCGCAGGGGCGGCGAGGTCGAGGGCGGGTGCAGGGGCAGGGGAGAGGCGGCGTGGCGTTGTGGTCGGGGGCGCGGGCTCGGGAGACGGACGTCGACGAGGGTGACGGCGGCCAGGGGCGACAGCCGGCAGTCGAGGGCGAGCAGGGCGACGGCGGCGGCGACAGAGTGGGGGAAGAGGGCGTGGGGAGAGTGGCCGGTGGAGAATTGGGACTTGGTGGTTGGCCAAATTTGAGGTTAACTCAAAATAGCAGTAGCACTGCTTTACAACCAGCGCTATAGCTAACTTAGCTATAGCGCTGGTTGTAAAGCAGCGCTGCTGCTAACTTAGCTATAGCGTTGGTTCTCAACCAGCGCTACTGCTAATTATTCCAATTTTTATTATTTTTCTTTTCTAGTTTTTTCTTTTCTTCTATTTTATTATTTTCCTTTTCTTTTCTATTTACTTTCCTTTTTCTTTTGTACTGCTTTCTCCCTTTTGTTTTTGTTTTTTTGTTTTTCTCCAGATGACGGAGTCTCCCTCTCCCCCACTGCGCGCATATCACCGGAACCATGCATGTGGTGGTAACATATCAGTTGACCGATAATGGTTACTTAAGTATGTACACAAAATATATATATATATATATATATATATATATATATATATATATATATATATATATATATATATATATATATATATGTAGGTTTCTTATCAGCTGCGTCGACGATGTTTCACATTGAGCTTCTTCCCTTTGTTGTTCGCTCCCGAGTAATTGAGCCCCTCTTTGTGACTTTTCCGGAGCCATGGATTACGATCTTTCTTAGGTAATGTAGTATTGATTCTTCTTTTCATGTGTGCTTCATCGTCATTGTCATCTTCCATCATCGGGTTGCCGTATTGGTCGTAGTCTTCCTTGTTGGCTACTCCATCCATTCTGACGATGCTCCTTTTGGATCTCCTCACGACAACACGGATGGGATTGGCCGGGTTGGTTATGAAGAAGCATTGTGTCACGTGCTTAGCGTGTACCCATGGCTCATTTTTGGCGATGACGTTAAAGTTCACGGGAGTGCTCTTCGCGTCGGGTATAGACATGGTGGTGAAATACTTGTTTTCTCTTACGACGTCCTTGGCCCATCTGACACGGAACATCATCCCATCGTGCATTCCAGCATAGTCAAGCTCCCAGATCTCTTCGACCCTTCCGTAGAATCTCTCAATTGTGCCGTTGGCGTCAGTCACGCGTTGAATTGTCACCCCAGAGTTCTGGTAATCACTGTCCATGTCTTTGGCCTCCGTGTAGAACACGTACCCATTGATATCGTAGGACTGATAGGTCGCGAGCTTGGGCGCGAGGCCATGTGCTAAGGCGTGTACAAGCAATCCGTCCGAACTGCCCTCTTTTGGGGGATATTCAAGAACTTGTTGTTTAAACCAGTGCAAGAAAGTGGCGTTGTGCTCTACAGTAACTTCGTCGTCCGTCTTGAGCATCCCCTTATCACGGTACTTCTTTGCGATGGTTTCTTTGTGCTGTTCCACATAATGATCTATCACATCTAGGTGTTGTAGCACTACTAAGTTAGCCCAGTCAAAGTCGTTCCGTCTATCCGAGTAGTCCACGTGCAATTCCCTCCGGCCGTTGTTGTGACTCTCCTTTGAGCTTCCCATCGTGCTTCTTGACAGGAAAACCAATAACAGGGTCTCCGACACTTACATAATTCTCGCAAAAGGAGATGCACTCATGCGTCAGATACCCCTGGACGATGCTCCCTTTCGGACGGGACATGTTACAAACAAATCCTTTGATGACCCCATTCATCCTCTCGAACGGCATCATGCTGTGAAGGAATGTCGGCCCGAGGTCGATGATGTCACCCATGATGTGGACACACGGATGCACCATGACGTCAAAGAACACGGGTGGGAAGTACATCTCAAGCTCACATAGTATGACAACGATCTCTTCATGTAGCCTTCGGAGTTGCTTCACACTTATGGACTTTCAAGATATAACGTCGAAGAAGTTGCAAAGACCAGTAAGCGTGTCACAGACGTGCTTCTCCATTATCCCTCTAATGGCAACCGGGAGTATCTGCGTCATCGTCACGTGACAGTCATGAGACTTCATCCTGCTAAACCTTTTCTTCTTGGGGTCTAGAAATCTGCTTATCTTCCCACAGTAACCGGAACTGACTTTGATTCCCATAAGGCACTTGATGAATTGATCGATCTCCTTCACACTTAAATGAAGCAAGAAGGGGGCAATAATTATCCTCCTTCTTGTTGACTTTTTTCCCCTTTCCCCCTCCTCCGTCTCTGTCTCCGTCTCCTCCATCAACTTTTTACGGTGGAGATCTTTCCTGATCTTCAAATCTTCCAAGTCTTTCCTTGCCTTCGGCCCATCCTTGGTCTTCTCCGGCATGTTCATCAGTGTGCCAAGCAATCTCTCAAGGACATTCTTCGTGATATGCATTGGATCAAGGCAATGAGGTGTGTCATGATTGGGCCAGTACTCCAAGTCCCAGAAAATAGACCTCGTTTTCCATACCTTCAGCAGCGGCTCCGGTGCCTTTTTGATCTTTCTCAGCGCGGGGCATTGTTCCCAGTTTCTCAACTGCCCGTCGATTTCGGCGCCGCTCCTCTTACGTGGAGGTCCTCGAAGCTCAGCCAACCCATTGAATAGATCTCCATGCTTTCTCCATGGGTCATCCTTGTCGAGCCATCCATGATGCCTCATGTACACGGTTTTCCCAGATCCGCCATCTTTCGTTGACGTAAGCTACAGAGACGTTGTATCATCCATGCACCTCGTGCATCCGCAATTTCCGTGGCACACCTGGCCTGAGGTGTACCTGTAACCGAGATAGTCGTGCACCGTCGTCATCAGCGCGACTCTCATATGGAAATATTCTCCTTTGCTGGCATCCCATGTCCATGTCGGTGTTGTCCATAACTTGTCTAGCTCCTCTTGCAGAAGCCCCATATACAGGTTAATACTATTTCCCGGTTGTTTTGGCCCTTGAATCAGCATGCTCATGTGTATGTACTTTGTCTGCATGCACTTCCATGGTGGGAGGTTGTACATCCATACAAACACGGGGCATGTGTTGTGGTTGGTGTTCTGGTTTCCAAACAGATTCATGCCATCGGTACTCGCACCAAGAATGATGTTCCTTGGATCTTCTGCAGCAAATCCATATACGGCATTGAATGCTCTTCACTGGCTACCATCTACGAGGTGTCTCAGCCTCGGATCATCTCCATCCTCGGGCTTCTTCCTCTCTGCGTGGCAGCGCATGAGCTTTGCTTCCTTAGGATCTATGAAATAACGCTGCAGACGGGGAGGGATCGGAAAGTACCATACAACTTTTTGAGGAGCTTTATTTCCTGCCTTCTTGTATCGAGAAGCATTGCACACTGGACAACTGGTTTTTCCCGCGTGCTCCCCCTGATAAATGATGCAATCGTTGATGCATGTGTGGTACCTAATGTGCAGCAAATCAAAAGGGCAAACGATTTTCTTGGCCTCCTCGATACTAGTAGGACATAGGTTCCCCGCGGGAAGAACTTTATTATGTAGAAACTTCGAATGCTCATCGAGGCTTTTGTCCGTCCATTTGTTTTTGGCCTACGTCTTTAGAAGTTCGAGCGTGAAACTCAAGCGGGTCACCTCGGGATCACAACCGTCATACAATGGAGTCCTCGAGTCTACTTCAAGTTGCGCCAGCTTGGCCTCCTCTCTAGAAGCAGCTCTCTCGCTAGTCGTACTCTTACAAAGGAGGTCACGAACATGAGGGTCATGCACGACTACACTTAGTAGCATCGAAGACTGCGGCGTGACCGCCGCCTCTTCTCCGCCATGTCCGAACTCTCTTCGCCATGTCCGGAATCTTCTCCGCCACTGTCGTCATTTCCGGACTCTTCCCCGCCGACATGTTCGGCGCCATCGTCTTCTTGTTGATCGGTCATCTCTTCGTCTAGCCCCATGTCATTATTCCCTGCCATGTGGACGTCCTCATCATCATCATCATCATCTTCACTTATCCAATGAGTATAGCCATCCATGAAACCATTCATCAGCAGGTACGCCTTCAAAGTGCCATGATCAAAAGGGTCCAAAAGGACTCCTTCCTTGCATCTTGCACACACACATCTAATCCTAGTCCGATTATTTGCATACATGTCCATCACCACGGATTGCATGTACCGCTCCACCTTCCATCCACTCACCTTCATGATCGACTGCACGGTATAACAAGCAAAAGGGTTATGAAATAAATAATGCATGCTTCAAAGTCATATATATATAATTTTGGCATGACCTTGCCTAAAAATAGGACATATGAGTTTGCTCGAACTTCACCGAAACGGAAATAAATTGATATTTCGGCAAAACATAAGCAACTCGAGGGCATGTCACTAGCACAAATCTCTCCATATAAATATATCCCAAACACACATATTCTCATTCACACACATATTCTTCTTGAAATGAACAACTTTTTACTCACCTATATATATCTCCCGAGAGAGACCAAGAGCACGCGGTTAATTAGATGATGTGGAGGAGGGTGGTTGGCTAAATAGCTAGCTAGATCTTGTTGTTGGGGAGGAGAGGTGAATCTAGCTAGCTAACTAATGGAGAGGGGTTATGGTGGATGGGGACATTAATGAGGGAGAGAAGAGAGGTGTAGGAGAAAGAGACAGGCCACTTATGGAGGAGGGTGCCATTAATGAGGAGAGAAGAGAGGTAGGAGGAAGAGAGAAGAATAGAAACAACGGTAGAGCTGGAGTGGAGAGGGGAGAGGGGAAAGGAGGGGGAGAGAGGGCAAAGTGGGGGAGAGGGAGGGGAATGGGGTGGAAAAGGTGGCACCAGCCGCAACTAGCAGTAGCGCTGCTTTGCAAAAAGCACTGCTGCTATTGGACTTAGTAGTAGCGCTTTCCAGAAAAAGCGCTACTACTAAGGAGGTCCCACTAGCAGTAGCGGCGCATAAAAACAGAGCGCTGCTACTAAACTGTTAGTAGTAGCACTTTTTTCTGTGCACTTCTACAACTACGAAAATAGTCGTGGCCTCGTCTAGTCCCACATAGTACTAGCGCTTTTCTGCTTCATAGCGCTACTACTATGGAGTTACTAGTAGCGCTTTCCTGGAAAAGTGCTACTGCTAAATAGCAGCAGCGTTTACTTCTTTCCAACGCTACTACTATGCTACTGTGTATAAGCGTTTTCCTAGTAGTGTCGGGGACTATCTCCCTGACTTGGATGGACGGAGCGACATGTTGGAGTGATTGTCGATATATGACAATGTGTCTGTTTAGTCCATACTTTCTGGATGACGAAACTTTGAGTTATGCATGATGAAACTTTATTTGTGATGTAATTAAACTGTCCTCCTCAACTAGCGAAGATCACTCTGGTTAGGGCGTTTTGGGTACGATGAACTTTGTTATTTATGCTTATGATATGTTGCTTCTATTTTTGCCAAGTCTGTCTCTTTCAGTTGCTCAACTATATATGTTGCATATCATCGACTCATGTGATGATGCAGGTGCATAGATCATCGATGATGAAGAAGTGCAACGCCAGGAGTATACGACGAGTGGCCGGAGTGTCAGGCCCAGGTGCACCGGTTTCCGAGCGACAGCCATAGTTAGTTTAGGTTCACGCTAATGCGAGAGAGGGATAAGAACTCATGTACTGCATAGTTCCGCTCTCACTCATAGTGATAGCTCTTCTCGCGTATATCATTGTTTACTTGAATGACGATGTAGTTGCAAGTAATCGAGACTTGTATCGCTATTTTCAAGATGATGACGAGAGAGCACTTTGTGTTGGATGATGATTATGATGTTGACATGATTTGATGAGACTATCTGTATGTATATGCTATGATTATATTTGTATGTGTTTGATATGCTAAAGATTATTGTATAAATCATGTTCAAATACAAAACAAATATGCAGAAAAAACAGAAACTAATAAAACTAGTAGTAGCGAGGGGAATAAAGTTAGCAGTAGCGCTCTATTACCAGTAGTGTGTCCTAGTTAAAAGCGATGCAGCTATGAGCAGCAGAGCGTGGCACTAAAGCCCGCTGCTGCTAGCCATGTATAGCAGTAGCGTGGGATGACACACGCTACTGCTACCTGTTAGTTGTAGCGCCTTATTAGTAGCGCGGCATCCCGCGCTACTGCTAGGCAAAATACCCGCGCTGCTGCTAAGTTTTTCCCTAGTAGTGCAACTTAGGCCATGACAAGCTCTCACGACCAACGGAGGAAAATCCTCCTCCCGGAACAACACGATCAAAAGCTCGGAATCCCGGTTCACAAGACATTCCACCTGGTGCATTAATACCCCGATAAGAGCCGCGTGTATTTCATTCTCAGGACAACACGGTCTATGCAAAGTGGACACTAGCCAAAATACCATTGAGTTGCCCCGAGGCGGCACCGCCGACTGCTAGGTAGGTGGACCAACACTCATGTCGAGCACTGGCCCGGGGGTTGATTAAAAAACCTCGGGGTCGGCCGGACCCTATGCAAGTTTTAGTTGTTATTAGGCAAATGGAAAACCAATGTTGGGCCTTGCTGGAAGATTTTTATTCAAAGAGAACTACCAAGGGGGGCCCATAAACCCCGACCGTGTTAGGAACGTAAAATCAAGGAACATAACACCGGTATGACGGAAACTAGGGCGGCAAGAGTGGAACAGAACACCAGGAAAAAGGTCGAGCCTTCCACCTTTTACCAAGTATAAATGCATTAATTAAATAAGCGGTATTGTGATATCCCATGATATCCATGTCCCAACATGGAACAACCTGCAACTAGCAACGCTATATAAGAGGGGCTGAGCAAAACGGTAACATAGCCAAACAACGGTTTGCGGGGATGGTGAGAAAGGTTAGAGGCTAACATGGCAAATTGGAAGGCTTGATAAACAAGTGGTAGGTAGCGCGACATGGCGATAGAATCGAGACAACTAGCATAGCAAAGATAGTAGTGACATCCAAGGTGACGGTCATCTTGCCTGAAATCCTGCTAGGAAGCAGATCGAATCCATGAAGTAGACGAACCATCGTAGTCGAACGGATCCTCACAATCGCAACTTTAACGGAACTATCAAGAAGAATCAACACCAGCAAGAAGCACACAACATGGTAAACAAACATCACGTAAACATGGCATGATGCACAATCAAGTATGATGGATGTTCAGGTTAATGAGGCATGGCGTGGCAAAGTGCAACAAACAATACTACAAGTTAAGTGGAGCTCAATATGCAACGAGTGGCATATTGAAGAAACACCACAACAATTATTTAGTTCACTCTCGTTAAGCTACTCAACAATATTAAATGTTCGTTAAGATGGCAAGAGGTGAAGCATAATAAAACTACCTATCTAGGCAAGTTTAAATGAGGCCGAAAACAACAAACAACAATTTCGGTAAATCCTCATATCAATTTTCAAACGTGGTACTGTTCTGCCCTAAACCATGTTTTATTGTTGTTAAACACGAAAATAAACTGCACCAAGTTAATCTATACATTTTTTAAGCAAGTTACATATATAATTTATTTAATTCGGAGCTACGGTTAATTAGTTATGAATTAAACTATTTTAGCATGTCATTTAAGCAAATTAATGCAAAGGACAAGTTTAAACATTTTTAACATGGATGAAAGTTGCAAATAATGAAACTATATGAAATTCTAAGCATTTTACATATTTAAACCATTTTAATCTAATGCACGGTTAGTGATTTATGATATGCATGAAGTTAGGGGGTTTTCTGTAAAACTACAGTCTCTGGATTATATAGAAAAATCGTCCTCGCAAGGAAAAAACATAACGGGTTGAACCCAGAGCACTAACGGGTTGCATGGGTAAGCGCGGGGTAACACACTACGCTTGTAGCGCATCATAGCAGGAGGTTGCTCACCCTGGGCCAAACAGGCCGTTGGTGTAGCGGGCTGGATCTAGCAGCGGCTGGGCTTGGGCGGCGCTAGGGCACCTGGGCCGGAAGCAGGTGCGGCGGTGTGGCCCGTGTGCGTTGACTCATGGTCAACACGGCCACAAGCGGGTGAAGCGGAGGGGAATTCCCTATTGGACGCACGTTGCGTCAAATTGTCGACGAATCGCACACGCGCATGTGACTAGAGAGCGATTTTGGGCCGGCCCTGTAGCGTATACAGGTTCCGGTTTTAGGGACTTTCTAGAGTGTTCCCAGCCGGTTCTTAATGGTTTTGGGAACCATCTAGAAGGTTCCTGAACCGGTTTTTTTATTTTTCCTTTTTTTATTTTTTACTCTTTCTGTTTTTTCTTCTTCCTTTTTCTGGTTCTTTTTTCTTTTCTTTTCGCTACTTTTTTCTTTTATTTCAGTTTCCCTTTTCAAGTTTATTCCTCTTTTCAACAAATTTTCTTGCTTTGATTGTTTTATTTCTTTTTCTTTTCTTCTCTTTCTTTCAAAATTTATTCAAAATATTAAAGTTTTGTTCATGTTTTTAAAAAATGTTCAGTTTTCAAAAAAATGTTCTCAAAATTCAAAAAATGTTCATAACTTTCAAAATTCAGAAAATGTTCCAGATTTAAAAAAACACGTATTCAAAAAAATCACGCTTCCAAATTTGTTTGGGATTTTTCAAAATTGTTCTCCGTTTCAAAAATTGTTCTTAAGATTCAAATTATGTTCGTGCTTCGAAATTTGTTCTCCGTTTCTACATTTGTTCTCAAGATTCAAAAAATGCTTGTGCTTTAAAAAATTGTTCATAAATTCCAAAACATTCTTCTTTTAAAAAATTGTTCAGTTTTCGTAAAAATGTTCTCAAAATTCAAAAATTGTTCTCATTACACAAAAAAGGTCAAAACTTTCAAAATTCCGCAAATGTATTGGATTCCATTTTTTTGTTCACCTATTCAAAACAAATTCATGCTTCCAAATTTTTTCTGGATTTTTCAAAATTGTTCACAAAATTCAAAAAATGTTCGTGCTTTAAAAATTGTACACAAATTCCAAACTTTCCCGTTTTGAAAATTTGTTCACAAATTCGAAAAAAATTCAGAAGTTTCTAGAAAATGTCCCTGTTGATCAAGTTTTGTTCACAAATTCATAAAATGTTCCTATTTTGAAAAATATGTTCACAAAGTCTAAAATTGTTCACTGTTTGTGATTGTCATAAATTGATCGGTATTAAAAAAGGTTCCTGATTTATGGAATTTTGTATCTCGCTGGTTTTGTTCTTAAGGGTTTCGCGCAGTACAATATTCAGATATGCCCGCTAGCGGAACTGGTAATAGTGTACGTCTTTTACTTCGAGGAGATCTGGGTTCGATCCTTTGTTTCGCGCTATTATTTTTTGGTCTACTGGCTCACGTTACAATCCGCTTGCTGCTGGTCGCTAGCTTGGGCCGGCCCAGTCGGATTTCCTCCTGTGCGTGCGGCCGACGATCTGCCGCAGAGAGCGGCAGTTAGGAGCTCCCAAGCGGAGGCGGCTCAGGCAACAACCAGGTCAACGTGCGTGCGGTCGTCGTGTTCGTGGCTCTGGACGGCGACGATGTGAGGCAGGGCGCCACGAGCGGCTGCGCTGGCGTCGGGATGGCGCGGAAGACAGTGAGGGCAATGGGGATCCGACCAGATCCAAGGTGGATCGATCGGATCAGGGTAGCGGTGGTGGAGATCGACGCCGGCGTGGCTGCCGGTGTTCGGACGGCGCGGGGCGATGGCGCTCGTGCGGACTGGAGGAGCTCGAGGGAGAGTGGTGGAGCACGGGCGACGGAGACTCACGGGATCACACCGACGAGGAGGTTCCCAGAGACACTCGGGGCAGCGGCCATCCATGGCATCGAGCGCAGCTCATGTTGGCCCTAAAGAAAGAGAGAGAGAGACCGCGAGGCGAGAGAGAGAGATGGGAAGAAGGAAAACGGGAGGAAGCAGAGGAGAGGGACGTGACATTCCTGCTCGAGGTGGTCGCCGGTGGAGCTCGCTCCGGCGGCTCGGCCATGAGGTGTAGACTAGAGGGGATCGAGGAGGAGCAAGGCGCATGATTGGGTGGATCGAAGGGGAAAACGAGGAGACCAGGTGGCGACGGGATGGATCCCGAGAGAGAGAAAGGTATAGGTAGGTGGCGGCGGGGAGGAGGATGTATGGGACATCTCCCTTCGGAACTAGGGTTGATCTGTTTAAATAGGTAGGTGGGTTAGAGGGTGACCCTCCGATTAGATCGGATGGTCGAGAAAATTAGTCTAGGGAAGCCAAATAAGAAACCAAAGATATTTTAGGGATGTTTAGGGATGATCCGGACCCATCGGTAACAACTGCCTGTGTTGGGTTCGGGAGAGATTCGTACGCGCACGCGAGGGGGTCTGAGAGAGGTCGACAAAGACAAGGAAGAAGCAGAAACTACGAGCGGAAGCAAGTTTTTTGAAAACATGTGGATGCAATGCTCATGATCGACGATGAATGCAACAAACAAATAAAACACACGGCGTCAACGAAAAAAACTGGAAGGCATCTAGAGTGTCAGTCTTGGGTCGTTAAACGTTTGTGATAGAGTAGACTGCGATGGCAGCGCAAGTTGTGAGATGAGGCTAAACCCTAGGTGTTTTTGGTGTGTCTTTGGACGAGGCCGATAAGCAGTATATATATGATAACCAGAGGAGGTATCGTGTTGCGATCACGATCTCAAACTGACTTGGTTTTCAAGTCAAACTTACCGAACAAGGAAGCAACAAATGTGTTCGTCAAGACACCAAAAAATAAAACAGCAAAAGGAAGTCGCGCCTCTGCAAGGTAACAGACTGGATTCAGCGAACCATTCACATGCGTGTCACACGTATGTGCTGCCCCAGCCCGTGCCCCAGCCCGGCCAGGCGAGGCGAGCGAGCGCGCGCGTGTAGTCTTCTCTTCCTCTCCATCACACCTTGCTATGTGTGATGTAGAGAACCCAGTATATAAAGAGGTCCAACACTTCCTCAACTAGCAATGTGGACTAATCTTTAGCACCACACCACCACTTGCCATTTTTCTCATGTGCTCATTTGAGATTTCAGAAATTTTTAATGGGCCAAGCCCATTTTTTCTAACAATCCCCCACCACATCTCAAATACCTATTTAGAGATTAGCTTGTTCTCACCACTTGTTTAATATACCAGTGTTTCAGCAGAGACTATTAAGTTGAACTTCTGCCTAGAACTTTAATCTACATCAATTCACAACTTGACAATGGACTATGCCTTGAATTGCTAGTTTTGTGTGAACAGGTTTCACTAAAAGTCTTAACCAGCATCTGGCTGCTAGTAGGCTACCCCACGGTTTGAAGCATATACGTCGTATTCCATGGTCTCTTCGTGAGCTTACTAGAGATCACCTAACTCTCATAGACTACGACGTTTAAATCGAAGCTCATATAGGTGTGTTATTTCAAGACTGCTCTGTAGGACGGCATCTTTGCTATAATAGCCAATAGAACTACATTAAGGCATGTTGCCAACCTGCCTTATAGCTATGAGGGTTTTGCATCTTCACCTAGAGATGGCCACTTATTACTCTCCTTAGTTTAACCAATAGCTTGTTATTCCCAGATCCTAATTCATGAGATCTTCGGGCACAAAGGTTGGGTTACTACTATTGTCGGATTTCGGGTTCCGACAGACCCTTGAGGTTCGAACACTGGGGTGCGCGCAGAGATTTCGCTTTCTACCTACCAGTACCCCACCGCCTCGCTAAGATCTAAGCTATGGAAAGAACAACACAAGAGACACAGGGTTTATACTGGTTCGGGCCACCGTTGTGGTGTAATACCCTACTCCAGTTTGTGGTGTGGTGGATTGCCTCTTGGGCTGATGATGATGAGCAATACAAGGAAGAACAGCCTCGCGAGGGTCTGTTCTTGGCCGGGGCGATGAACTGCTAGGAGAAGTTCAGTCACCCTTCTCTCTCTCTCTCTCTCTCTCTCTGTGTGTGTGTGTGTGTGTGTGTGTGTGTGTGTGTGTGTGTGTGATGCTACTCGATCTGATTCTGATTGCCTTCTCCTCTAGTTCTAATTCTAATTCTCCGTGCCTCTACCCTGGGGGTGGCTAGTCCTATTTATAGGCAAAGGCCCTGGGCCTCTCCCCAAATATTGAGCGGGAAAGGTGCCAACAATTGGCCATTTTAAAGGGGAACATCTGGTACACTTATCCTGACTAAAGTTGGTCCTCGCCTGCCAAAGGCTTTGGTGGTGACGCTGGCTTGGGCTCCACAATGACTTCCTCCCTGTCGCGGGGCTGGTCTTGGTCTCGTTGCACCGAAACAGGTGCCTTTGCTTGATGCTCCCGCCTGCACTTGCTCCCTTTGCCCCAAAGAGGAAAGGAGGACACTGCGCGGGCTGGCGCCCGCCTGGCGCTCTTGGTCGTCATGGCTTGCGTCACGGGCACCTCGTGAGGTACCCCACCTTGATCTCTCCGCCTCCTCGCGAACCAGCCTGATGAGGCCGTGCCTGAGGAAGCTCCGTGTCGTCCGCCCCGCGAGGCTTGGCCCCTCGCGAGGGTCTTGGGTCTGTGTTGATGAAGATGGGCCGTGCTGGGCCCCCCTTTGAGTCACGCCGCAGGCCACAGGCAGGCAAGTCTGGGGACCCCCGTTCCCAGAACACCGACAGTAGCCCCCGGGCCTAAGGCGCGCCCGGACTTGGCCGTGCAGTGAGGCGAAAGGGCAAGGGCGAAGCGCCGCGGGCCCTAACAGCCTGCGGCCTTGGGCGCCGCGTGGCGGTTGATTGGACATGGGCGCCTCAGCAACCACACGAGTTGATAAAGGAGCGGCATCTGCCTAGGCTTTGCTTTTTTCTTCCTCCGGTTGCTGCTCAGATCCCCTTTCTTGCACCTCTCCTTCCTTCCTCCAAAACTTCCAAATCTACTTCGACCGCGTCACCTTGGAAGCCATGGCGCCTCGTCAGTCCCTGACCGGAGCTTGGTACTCGTCTGCCCTGGACTCGCCGAACGTGTCGGAGGCGAGCCTCGCCCGGTTGCGTCGGATGGCGGCGGCGCAGGGCATCGACGGGGCGAAGGTGTTCAAGGCTGGCTCCGCCACCCCTGAGGGCCAAGGGAGCACCTTCTATCCGTTCTTTGTAAGCACCATTGCTGCTGGCCTGGTGCCTCCATTCTCCGAGTTCTTCTTCTCTGTCCTCCGCCATTATAAGCTACATGCTCTACATCTCCACCCCAACTTCGTCCTTCTCCTGGCAATCTTCGCCTACTACTGCGAGGCGCACGTAGGGGTGTAGCCCTCAGTGGCCTTGCTGCGCCACTACTTCTACCTCCGGACCTCCCGCGGTGCTGCTTCTGCATGCGCGAGCTTCATCGCGTACGGTGGCGCCATTGCCATTTCGAACCCCGGGAAAAGGATTGAGGGCTTCAGGAGCAAGTGGGTCTAGGCAGATGCTGGGCGCATCCACCCTCGGCTGATCCTGGCCACGAAGCAACCTATGAGCTCCAGCGATTGGGGTCGAGCGGAGCTCGCGGACCCCCGTGCGAAGCTGGTGTTGGAGAAGATGGACGCGGATCTGAGGCCGGCCAACATGGCGGCGGCGAAGTTTACCGGCGCGTCACTGCTGAGGGAATTCCTGGAGCACCGGCTGGCTCCGCTTCGGCGGTACTCACTTCCGATGTCGAGGCCCCATCCGAGCCCCGCGGCCTTGGCCGACGAAGATCTGGCTGCGGTCCTCCAGTGTCTGGTCAGGGGCGATGTGGCGAGGTTGGAGGACGCTCCTACGCCCTTATTCCTCCGCGACGACTGGGAGCAGGTGGTGGAGTCCATGCCCGTCTTCAACGGGGACGGGCCCGTGCCCACGGAAGCTCCCAAGGAACCGGTGGATGTGTCCTCCGACGACTCCAGCGAAGGGGAGGAAGGAGGGGAGCGGGAAAAAGGGCCTGACTCCGAGGCGACTGACGGAGAGTCGAGGGCTCCCCTCCCCCGGCGCAGGTCCCGCACTCTCCGCCTCTCTCCGAGCGATGACGACGAGGGTGATGATGAGCAGGGCGGCGGGAGCTTGCCCCCGATCCCGAAGAAGGATAGGACCGGGCTGATCTCCCGCGGGTCTGCCCCGGCCCCGGGGCTGACCGCAGACGCGCCTTCTGCTCCCGAGCTTCTCGAGGCTGACCCTTCCAGCCGGCTTTCGGGCTTCAAATTTGGCCGGAGGCTGCTTGAGCCCGCTGGCATGACCTATAAGCGCTTGATTCTTGTCTTTATTTCTTGTTCTGCTGCTGAGGCTTGACGTCTGCATCTCTTGGATAGGCTAGCGCCCGCAGCAAAGAAGCCGAAGGGAGCTCCTGAGGTTCCATCTGGGGCAGCGCCACTGCCCGCGAAGGAAGGTGACCGCGACGCACGGGCCTCTCCTGCCCGGTCGTCCTCGCGAGGCCTGGCTGAGCTAGCTGGGGCGAGCTCAGCCCCCATGCCCAAGCGACTCCTGAGGTGCCTTTGCCTGCTGCCGCCACCACAGCCGTGGGGGCGCAGCAAGCTCCGCCTCTGGATGCTGCGGTCGTGCCGCCGCCTTCTCCTCCTACTCCATCGACTGTTGTCTCTCCGACTCCTCCTACCGTTCTGGATCGTGCTGCTGCCGAGCTGGACCGGCTACGGCAGGATCTTCTTGGCGCCGACCCTCGCTTGGTGGCCGGGCGCTTGGAGCTGGCTTCAGGATGGATTCGCTCTGACGCTTCGATTCGGGCGGCGCTGGTCCAGGCCTCGACGGCTTGCGATGAGGACAGGCAGGCCGTCCTTGAGGCGAAGGCTGCTCGTGACGCAGCCGTGGGGGAGGTGGTCGACGTCCGTGGTCGCTGCAAGGCGCTGGAGGACGAGCTGCAAGGCCTGCGGGACCAGCTCGCGAAAGAGGCCTGCCTTCGCCAAGAGCAGGAAGAAGGCGTGAAGGCTCGCGAGGCGGCCGTCAAGGGCCGGGAGGCCAAGCTCAAGAAGCGTCGTGACCGCCTAGACGCGCTGGAGCAGGAGTTGGGGCCGAGGAAGGTCGAGATGGACAACAAGGCCCAGGTTCTTGCCGAGGAACGCGTGGCCTTTGCAGAGATGGAGGAGAAGGCTCACTCCTCGCTGAAGACGCTTTACGACAGCGGCCTGGAGAGCCCGCTGGCTGGCGCCGAGGACGACCCCGCTAAGTTGCTTCCCTTCCTGGTTCGCGCTTTTGAAGATGTCGCCCTTGGCCTTGGCCCCACGGCCGAGGCCGAGGCGCGTGTCCTGTCTTCTGCAGCGCTGACGCGGGTCTTCACCCACATCTATCTTCGCGATCCCAGCGTCGACCTCGACAGCCTGCTGGAGCCAGCAAGCGGCGAGCATGCCGCTGTCGCTGCCGAGGCCGTGAAGGGTCGCGCGGAGGCTCTGCTGGGGAAGTTCCGGGCCTTCAGCACCAAGCCGAAGCGAGGCGCTGCCGACCCTGCTGCTCCATGAGGCGAACCCACTCCGCGCTGTTCCACCGCCGTCAAGTGATTCCGTTGTGGCTCCTGTCCTGCCTTTAATTCCTGCACATGTACCATGCCTCGGGGAGGCATTTAAACTTGCGCCTGGCATTGAGATAACAGTGTGGACTGTAATATTTGCTTTTGAATTCCTTGAAATTTACGCTATTCCTTCCTACTTGCTTATGTTGTACGCCAGCAGAGCTCGGCCCCGCGCGTACCTCAACCAGCATTAGCCCCGACCGGAAACTAGGACGGGACCAAGGAGTGAGGGGCTATGTGACAAGTTAGGCTCCTGAGTCACGATGCTCAGGAGTCCCCCTTGGCGCACGAACAACAAATAGGGAGGTGATCCTTGAAGTTTACGCTTTTCCTTCCTACTTGCTTATGTTCTATGCCGGTAGAGCCCGGCCCCGCGCGTACCTCACCCAGCATTAGCCCCGACCGGAAACCAGGACGGGACCAAGGAGTGAGGGGCTATGTGACCAGTTAGGCTCCTGAGTCACGATGCTCGGGAGTCCCCCTTGGCGCGCGAACAGCAAGTAGGGAGGTGAGATGTGGGTGGATCTACCATTCTACGTCTGCA
This sequence comes from Aegilops umbellulata, assembly GCA_032464435.1. Taxonomy (NCBI): domain Eukaryota; kingdom Viridiplantae; phylum Streptophyta; class Magnoliopsida; order Poales; family Poaceae; genus Aegilops; species Aegilops umbellulata. Next base: position 8,024,701 of record CP136059.1, read on the forward strand.
GAGCCCGACCCCGTGCGTACCTCACCCAGCGTTAGCCTTTCGGAACTAAGGAGTCAGGGCTACGTGACCAGTTAGGCTCCTGAGCCGCGATGCTCAGGAGTCCCCCTTGACGCTCGAACGACCTTCGTACCTTGGCTCGCTCGGGGAGAGACGCGCGACGAACCAGGCCCCGGGGGGGGGGGTCTGGCTGGGTGGCGTGCGTCTGGGCGTGACCCAGGCGCAGCCCCCGTGCCCAGCCCCCTCGCGCGACACTCTCAAGGGGAGGCGTTACGATGAGGCGAGACACTGAGCTCTGGGCTCCCTGAGGTTGATGCGGCCCGGGGGCCACCCTCAGTTGTTTATCACCAGCGCGGAGCATAGCGCTTCCGTATGCGTACGGACATAGCCGCTCACCCAGCGCGGAGCATGGTGCTTCCACTGGAACATGGGAGGGGGCTCCCCTCCGGGAAGGGCCCCCGGGGTGTGTACAACCCCTCCCTGACACGTGGCTGGCACGGTAGGGCCTGGCGAGGTGTATCTGGGCACCAGTGAGCCAGCGCGGGACTCACGGGGCCCTACCTCTAGGCGGGTTGCGCCTGGCACTGGGCCTTATCTTGTGATGTGTTCCTGCAAATTTGGTTTGATGCCGGCACTCTACGTCCTCGGGTCCCGGCCCTCGAGCTGGTCTCAGCCGTCGCTGGTATGCCAGGTCGCGATGCCGTGGACAAGGCTAGAGGGTGAGGGCTGGAGAGCCAGTAAGAGCCCTGAGTCGCGATGCTCAGGTACCCCCCCTTTAACGTGCAAGTGGTCGACATGGAGAAAAAGAGGTGCCGTGGACCGGCATCAAATAATCAAGCATGATAGGTCGAACGCATAGCTGGAAATAAACGCAAAAGGGATACATGCCGCTGGGTCTGGCCCAAGCGGCTTGGGGATGATGCAGCCCGAGGGGCGCCCCCAACAAAGTAAGCTAACAACATGAAATAAAAGGGATACATGCCGCAGGGACGGACCCACCCGGCCTGGGAATGATGCAGCCCTGGGGGGCGCTCCCAGCTGGGAATGAAACTTGAAAGATGTCACCTGATGATGTTGAGGACGAATGAGTGTTGGTGTAGCAGACTCGGTGGGCTACGGAAGCCGATCCTCACGAGCCCCCACGCCCAGGGGCCTCGGGAGGCTCTGGAGGCGCTGGTGGCCCCTCGCGGACCATCTCCATCTCCGCCAAGGCTGCGGAACGGCTGGTGAGGGAGTCCTGGATTAGGGGGTGTTCGGGTAGCCGAACTATACCTTCGCCGGACTCCTGGACTATGAAGATACAAGATTGAAGACTTCGTCCCGTGTCCGGATGGAACTTTCCTTGGCGTGGAAGGCAAGCTAGGCGATGCGGATACTCAAGATCTCCTACCATTGTAACCGACTCTGTGTAACCCTAACCCTATCCGATGTCTATATAAACCGGAGGGTTATAGTCCGTAGGACATCCATCATCATACACAATCATACCATAGGCTAGCTTCTAGGGTTTAGCCTCCTTGATCTCGTGGTAGATCTACTCTTGTACTACCCATATCATCAATATTAATCAAGCAGGAGTAGGGTATTACCTCCATCGAGAGGGCCCGAACCTGGGTAAAAACATCGTGTCCCTTGTCTCCTGTTACCATCCGGCCTTGACGCACACTTCGGGACCCCCTACCCGAGATCCGCCGGTTTTGACACCAACATTGGTGCTTTCACTGAGAGTTCCTCAGTGTCATCGCCTTTAGGCCCGATGGCTCCTCTGATCATCAACAACGATGAGGTCCAGGGTGAGACTTTTCTCCCGGACAGATCTTCGTCTTCGGCGGCTTCGCTCTGCGGGCCAATTCGCTTGGTCATCTGGAGCAGATCGAAAGCTACGCCCCTGGCCATCAAGTCAGGTTTGGAAGCTTAAACTACACGGCTGATATCCGCGGAGACTTGATCTTCGACGGGTTCGAGCCACAGCCAAGCGCGCCGCACTATCTCGAGGGGCATGCTCTAGCTCTGCCTCGAAACAGTGCCCTGGAGGCCGCACATGCACCGGTTTTGACCTTAGACTCGGAGCCTATTACACCAATCGAGGATGAGCGGTTGGACGTCACCTCGGGGGCTACGATCTCAAAGGCAATTGAGCCGAACGCCAGCCCCGCACTCCGCGTGACCCGTGACCCTCAGGGTCCGGACTCCTCCCCGGACTCCAAACCCCCTGCGCCCCTGCCAGTCGAAGCCGATTGGGCGCCGATAATGGAGTTCACGCCGCGGACATCTTTCAGCACTCGCCTTTTGGCGACATCCTGAATTCTCTCAAGTCTCTCTCTTTATCAGGAGAGCCCTGGCCGGACTACAGTCAGCAAGGATGGGATACGGACGATGAAGAAATTCAAAGCCCACCCACCACCCACTTGGTAGCCACTGTCGACGATTTAACCGACATGCTTGACTTCGGCTCCGAAGACTTCGACGGTATGGACGACGAAGTAGGAGACGAACAAGAACCAGCACCTGTAGGGCGCTGGACAGCCACCTCGTCATATGACGTATATATGGTGGATGCTCCAAAACATGGAGATGGCGATGGAACAGTGGGGGATGACACCTCCAAGAAACAGCCAAAGCGCCGGCGTCAGCGGCGCCGCTCTAAATCCCGCCAAAGCAAAAACGGTGATTCCGGCATGGGAGATAATACTACCCCGGATAGCACCGAAGAACACCCAACCCAGCAGGATTCGGCGCAGGAAGACGGAGAAGCCAGCCCTCATGAGAGAGCGGCAGAATGAGGGGTTGAGGATGATAACTATATGCCTCCCTCCGAAGACGAGGCAAGCCTTGATGACGACGAATTCGTCGTACCATCAGACCCCGTCGAACAAGAGCGTTTCAAACGCAGGCTTTTAGCCACGGCGAACAACCTAAAGAAAAAGCATCAACAGCTTAGAGCTGATCAAGATTTGCTAGCTGATAGATGAACTGAAGTCCTTGCGGCCGAAGAGTATGAACTCGAGCGCCCCTCCAAGAATTACCCAAAGCGCAGGCCGCTACCCCGATCAAAGGAGGAAGCGCCTACATCACCAGCGCACGACATGGCAGACCGGCCACCTCGCGGCCGCGACAGAGAGGCCTGTCGGACCTCCACCCAAGCCATGCCCCGACGCCGCTCAACCAAGGCACGGAAAAATGCGCCAGACCTACGAGATGTACTGGAGGATAAAGCAAGACAAACAAGATCGATCTACGGATCGCGCAGGCGCCCGATGACACGTGACGATGATCTTCACTCCGGACACAATAAATCCGGCCGGGCCGAACACAACAGACATAGCTCTTTCGAGCTGCGTCGTGACATAGCCCAGTACAGGGGCGCCGCACACCCACTATGCTTCATAGATGAAGTAATGGATCATAAAATCCCAGAGGGTTTCAAACCCGTAAACATCGAATCATACGATGGCACGACAGATCCGGTGGTAGGGATCGAGGATTATCTCCTTCACATCCACATGGCACGTGGCGATGATCTACACGCCATCAAATACCTCCCTCTCAAACTCAAAGGACCGGCCCGGCACTGGCTTAACAGCCTGCCAGCGGACTCAATCGGTTCTTGGGAGGACCTGGAAGCCGCATTCCTCGACAACTTCCAGGGCACTTATGTGAGACCACCGGATGCCGACGACCTAAGCCACATAATTCAGCAGCCAGAGGAATCGGCCAGGCAATTCTGGACACGGTTCCTAACAAAGAAAAACCAGATAGTCGACTGTCCGGACGCAGAGGCCCTAGCAGCCTTCAAGCATAACATCCGCGATGAGTGGCTTGCCCGGCACCTGGGACAGGAAAAGCCGAAATCTATGGCAGCCCTCACGACACTCATGACCCGCTTTTGCGCGGGCGAAGATAGCTGGCTAGCTCGCAGCAATAACTTATCAAAGAACCCTGGTAATTCGGATACCAAGGACAAAAGTGGCAGGACACGTCGAAATAAGCAAAAGCGCCGCGTTAGCAGCGACATCAATGAAGATACGACAGTCAACACCGGATTCAGAGGCTATAAATCCGGTCAGCGGAAAAAGCCATTTAAAAAGAATACTCAAGGCCTGTCCAGTTTGGACCGAATACTCGACCGCTTGTGCCAGATCCATGGCACCCCCGAAAGGCCAGCCAATCACACCAATAGGGATTGTTGGGTGTTCAAGCAGGCGGGCAAGTTAAGAGCCGAAAACAAAGACAAGGGGCTGCATAGCGACGACGAGGAGGAGCCCAGGCCGCCGAACAACAATGGACAGAAGGGGTTTCCCCCACAAGTGCGGACGGTGAACATGATATACGCAACTCACATTCCCAAGAAGGAGCGGAAGCGTGCGCTACGGGACGTATATGCGATGGAGCCAGTCGCCCCAAAGTTCAACCCATGGTCCTCTTGCCCGATCACTTTTGATCGAAGGGACCACCCCACTAGCATCCGTCATGGCGGCTTTGCCGCATTGGTTCTCGACCCAATCATCGACGGATTTCATCTCACAAGAGTCCTCATGGACGGCGGCAGTAGCCTGAACCTGCTTTACCGGGATACAGTGCGGAAAATGGGCATAGATCCATCAAGGATTAAGCCCACAAGGACGACCTTTAAAGGCGTCATACCAGGTGTAGAAGCCAACTGTACAGGCTCCGTAACACTTGATGTGGTCTTCGGATCTCCGGATAACTTCCGAAGCGAAGAGTTAATCTTCGACATAGTCCCGTTCCGCAGTGGCTATCACGCTCTGCTCGGACGAACCGCATTTGCCAAATTCAATGCGGTGCCGCATTACGCATATCTCAAGCTCAAGATGCCAGGCCCTCGAGGAGTAATCATGGTCAACGGAAACACCGAACGCTCCCTCCGTACGGAGGAGCACACGGCGGCTCTCGCAGCGGAAGTACAAAGCAACCTTTTTAGGCAGCTCTCCTGTCCGGTCGTTAAAAAGCCACACACTGCCAAGCGCGCCCGGAGTAACCTACAACAAGACCGCCTGGCACGTTCTGAGCAGGCGTAGCAATGCGGCCCCAACCCCAGCCATCGCGACATAGCGAAGCTAGTACCTCGCGTACATAATTACGCCCTTGAAATACCATGGGCACAGGGGAAGGGGCACAGTAACGGCATGCCCGAAATACAACTTAAAACGTACTAGGGGCTGTCGGATTCTTTTTTTTTACTTTCAGGACTCCACACTTTGGACGACCTGTTCGGCAATTCGACTGCCGCACAAACGATGCAAGATCCAGGGAAGCAGACAAAGCTACGCCGCATTATGGAACTCTCAGGTGGTCTCTATTACGAGCGGTATATCTGTTTAGAACACAATTCCGTGGCCTGCCCCTGGTCAGGACATGTTAAATAGTCTAATATCTTTTTCCTTATCGCACTACTTGTATAGTTCGGCTTTGATAAATAGCCTCTTTACATAAACAATGCATAGCTTTTTGTCTATTTTTTTGCATTATCCTCTTTCAATATATACGTTTATAACATGATCGCACCTGTACATCGTGGTACGGCAAACACGCCAGGGGCTGCAGTACCCTTCGATCTGGTGTGAGAAGTCCGTACACTTTCACAAGTGCGGCACCCCGAACTTATAGCACTATATGCATCGGCTCCGAATCATGATTTGGGTCAATAGTTGGGTTTGCCCAGCTCCTATGTTTTGGTGCCTTACGTTCCGCTATATCGTCTAAGGTAGCACTAGGAGAACCACTGTGATTGTGCCCCGGTTCAGCTGGGTTAAGCACCTCAGTGGAGAAAGCTAAAACTGACTGTCATGATAAGGAGAGAGACCGGTCGCTGTTCGAGAGGTTTTTTCGAGTCCCTAAATACTTATGCCTCTTCGAGCGATGAGCTGGCTCTGTCCGGCCAAAGGCGTGGATAGCGCCCCGAATTCGGTCTTCCGAACTAGGGGCTTTGCCGAAATTTAAAATTATAAAGTTCCATGGCTAAGTGAGAGTGTTCAAGCATTATAGTCCGATTGCCTGGTTCGTTGTGCTGAGCGCCTCCCTCGAAGGACCCAACCATGGGAAAAAGAGTGCTCAGGTTTATCCCGAACACCCCAGCACTAGTGGCATGGGGGCAGAAGCCGACGACTGGCCATCTCTCAATTTTTGATAAACGGCCGCACAGAAAATAATATTTTAAATTCAATAAGCATTGCTTAGCGCATATGAACAAGTTTTCAGCGCACAGGATAAACACGAGCGAGTTCATTCAAATATTACATCTTTGGTACATTCATCCGCAATAAGGCGGGCACCTGCAAGAACATCCTTGTAGTAGTTCTCGGGCTTGCGATGCTCCTTCCCCAGCGGCGGCCCGTCCTTCACCAGCTTCTCACCGTCAAGCTTACCCCAGTGCACCTTTGCATGAGCAAGGGCGCTCCGGGCACCTTCGATGCAGACGGAACGCTTGATAACCTCAAGCCTTGGACAGGCCTCCACCAGCCGCCGCACCAGCCCGAAGTAGCTCCCAGGCAGGGCCTCTCCGGGCCACAGCCGAACTAAGAAGCCCTTCATGGCTTGTTCGGCCGCCTTGTGGAGCTCGACCAGCTGTTTCAGCTTGTCGCTCAAGGGCACAGGGTGTCCGGCCTCAGAATACTGAGACCAGAACACACTCTCCATCGAGCTGCCCTCTTCAGCTCGATAGAATGCGGCGGCGGCGGATACGCTGCAGGGAAGATCTGCGAATGCCCCTGGAGAACTCCGGATTCGGGTAAGTCACAAGTAGTTTACTTTTATATTTCTACTTTGCATTAAGAATGCCTTACCCGCTGCTATCTTTTTCATCTCCTCCAACTCTTGGAGGGCCTTTTGGGCTTCGGCCTTGGCACCCTTGGCGGTCTCAAGGGCCGACGCGAGCTCGGATGCTTGCGCCTTTGACTCAAGCTCCAAGCTCTCATGTTTTTTCATGAGAGCCTGCAACTCTTGCTGCACCTCGCCAACCTGAGCCCCAAGTCTTTCTCGCTCGGTGCGCTCCTCGGCCGTTTTCTTTTCGGCCTCAGATAGCGCCTGCTTGAGGGTCGCCACCTCAGTTGTGGCCCCTACAATAAGCAGTACAATCCTGTTATTCTTTGCAATCACGCCTCTCTATAGGCACCTTTTTCTGTAGGGTATTTCTTACCTTCTTTTTTCTCGAGCTGCCATTTGGCAAGGCCGAGCTCTTGCTCGGTCCGCCCGAGTTCCTTTTTTAGGACATCCACCTATGCAGTCAGTGCGGTGGTGGATAACAGCGAAGCCTGCATACGCATATTGACTCTTTATTGTTAGACTCCTGCAAAAATTAATAGATCCTCTATTCGGCTTTTCTTTCCGAACGCCAAACAGAGCATCAGGGGCTACTGTCTATGCGGTAATATTTTGACATATTTTTACTTACCTCGAAGCCTGTCAGAAGGCTAGCGCAAGCTTCAGTCAGTCCGCTCTTGGCGGACTGAACCCTTTGGATCACCATACTCATAATAGTACGGTGTTCCTCGTCGATGGAGGCGCCGTCAAGCACCTCCAGCAGATTGTCCGGCACCTCCGGTTGGACGGAGGCCGCCGGCTCAGAAGGCTTGCTCCTCTTGGAAGGAGTTCGCCTACCGCGGACCGGAACTGTTAACGAGTCCGGCGCGGCGTCCGGCACAAAGCCGGACTCGGAGCCCTGGGGGGTCTTCTCCCCTTTATTCCTGGGGTTCGGGAGGTCGCCTTTCGGCTCCTCCAGGACCACCTCCTCCTGCCCCGGAGCTTGTTGCGACGCCACTTCGGCATCGTCTGCAGTGCGGGGGGAGACAGCGGGCGGAACAAAGTTCACGTCCGACGAATCCAGGGAGCCGCTCGACGAATCGTTGAGTTCAGCCCGGGGCGGGCTGCACAATTATGTTCGGCATTATGGAAAGCTGAACAACCTAGGAATATCATGAGTCACTCTGGTATACGAATACTTACGATTTCGCCGGACGCTTGGCCCTGTCCGGCCACTCCTCTCCGCTCTCTTCGGCGTCGTGGGAGTAGTCCGGCGGAGGTGTCTTCCTTTTCCTAGACCCCTCGGCCTCTCCTGATGGGGCGGCCTTCTTCTTCTCTTCTCCCTCCGCTGGGGGGGAGAGCTTTCTTCTTCCTCCTCGTTTTCATGAGAGGAGGGTGCCTCGGACTCGTCAGACGACGAGTCTGACACCACCAAGTTACGGGCACTCTTTCGAGTCCCGGTGGTCTTCTTCTTCTTGACCTTCTTCTCCGGCACCACATAAGGTGCTAGAGTCAGCATCTTCACTAGGAGAGCTGGGGCTGGGTCTTCGGGCAGGGGAGCCGGACAGTTAATTGGCCTGGATATCGCCTGCCAAGCCTGTCAAAGGTAAGGGAGTTTAGATTCTGCATAGAGTTAATCTATGAAAAAGAGCTTAATAAATCCTGTCAAAGGTACAGATAGCTTACCTCGCTAGCGTGACGCTGCGTGCTGTATCCGCGGTCCTCGGAAGCGGATGTGGGGGCCCCAACGCCTTTGATTAGCACCTTCCAGACGTCTTCATACGACGTGTCGAAGAGCCTCTTGAGGGTTCGGTGCTGCACCGGGTCGAACTCCCACAAATTAAAATCCCGTTGTTGGCACGGGAGGATCAGACGAACGAGCATGACCTGGACTATATTGACCAGCCGGATTGGCTTGTCTACCAGGGACTGGATGCAGGTCTTCAGTCCGGTCACCTCTTCTTTGTTGCCCCACGACAGGCCCGTCTCTTTCCAGGACATAAGCCGCGTGGGGGGTCCGGATCTGAACTCGGGGGCTGCGTCCCATTCCGGATCGCGTGGCTCGGTGATGTAAAACCACCCGGCTTGCCACCCCTTTAGGGTCTCCATAAAGGAGCCCTCGAACCAGAGGACGTTGGCTATCTTGCCAGCCATAGCGCCTCCGCACTCCGCTTGGCTGCCGCGCACCACCTTGGGCTTGACGTTGAAGGTCTTGAGCCAAAGGCCGAAATGGGGGCGGACGCGGAGGAAGGCCTCACACACGACGATAAACGCCGAGATGTTGAGGATGAAGTTCGGGGCCAGATTGTGGAAATCTAGGCCATAGTAGAACATGAGTCCCCGGACGAATGGGTGAAGTGGAAAACCCAGTCCGCGGAGGAAGTGGGGAAGGAAAACTACCCTCTCATGGGGCCTTGGGGTGGGGAGAAGCTTCCCCTTCTCAGGAAGCCGGTGCGGGATGTCCTTGGATAGGTATCCGGCCTTCCTTAGCTTTTTTACTTGAACCTTCGTAATGGAGGAGACCATCCACTTGCCTCCCGCTCCGGACATTGCTGGAGAAGGTTGAGGTTGGAAGAGCGGGCTTGGGCGCTGGAGCTTGAGTGCGCGAGAGATGGATTGGCAAAGGAGGAAGAAGGCGTAGGTAAAAAAGGTGGATCCTTATCCCCTTATATGGGCGGATGCGGTTATGCGTCCCCACCTACCTAATAAAACTCGCTTGCCTCCCAAGCGCCATGGTAAATGGCGCGGTTGGGTTACCCACGTCCGTATTGATGAGAATCCCGTTAAAAGGGGCACACGATCTCTGCTTTGACAAGACGTGCCAAGGAAACTGCCACGCTAAACGTGCTGAGGTGGAAAAGTGAAAACAATTTGTATAAAGAGCTTGGCCGCAGTGTGATGACGCACTGCGGAATACATCAGCAGATTTGATTTGTGTTAATATTATTCTCTCTATGGCAATATGTGGAAACTTATTTTGTAGAGGTGGACACTATTTTTGGTGTTTACAATCTTTTATGAAGGACTTGGAGGAGGAACCCTCCTTGCAATGCCGAAGACAATCTGCGCGCCGGACTCGTCGTCATTGAAGCCTGGTTCAGGGGCTACTGAGGGAGTCCTGGATTAGGGGGTGTTCGGGTAGCCGAACTATACCTTCGCCGGACTCCTGGACTATGAAGATACAAGATTGAAGACTTCGTCCCGTGTCCGGATGGGACTTTCCTTGGCGTGGAAGGCAAGCTAGGCGATGCGGATACTCAAGATCTCCTACCATTGTAACCGACTCTGTGTAACCCTAACCCTATCCGGTGTCTATATAAACCGGAGGGTTGTAGTCCGTAGGACATCCATCATCATACACAATCATACCATAGGCTAGCTTCTAGGGTTTAGCCTCCTTGATCTCGTGGTAGATCTACTCTTGTACTACCCATATCATCAATATTAATCAAGCAGGAGTAGGGTATTACCTCCATCGAGAGGGCCCGAACCTGGGTAAAAACATCGTGTCCCTTGTCTCCTGTTACCATCCGGCCTTGATGCACAGTTCAGGACCCCCTACCCGATATCCGCCGGTTTTGACACCGACAACTGGCCTCTTGAGCCTCCGTGATGCCCCTCATGAGGCGCTGGTACGTGGCAACCGCATTTGGCAAGCCGTAAGGCATGCGAACGTAGCTGTGGGGTGGACCTTCGCAGCGCCCCACTCGCGAGGGCCAGAGGCGCTCCAGAGAGGCGACTCGATTGAGCCCTGGTATGTCGATGCAGACGCGCAGCCCACCATCCTCGCCTGGATGGGGAGCCACAGCTGGTAGGCGGCGGCCGCCTCTCACGACTCTTGACTCCTGGAGCTCCTAAATGGCCTTGCTGACGAACTCCTGAGGGTCTGGCCCTCCTTGCCTTACTCCTTCTTGAGGGAAACGTGCTTCGAAACACGCCTCCATGTGGTGCCCAAGCGCCTCCCTCGTGACCTTAGCCAGGTCGGTGGCCCTCCAGGGGAGATCCCCCGAGCCCTACCCGAGGAGGGCGCCGGGCGCGCTTTCCTATGCGATGGAAGGAGGTTCCCCAAGGGCAGGCACGGACAAGCTCGGCGATGCGGTCGAGCCATTCTTCGTAGACTTCGTCGACGGGACGGTAGCGCAGGAGCTCGTTTGCCGCGATGAGCGCAGCTCGAGCCTCCATGGGTGCACGGAGCGCGCGAGACGAATAACCAGCTGGGGTGAGCGAGGGAGTAGCGGTGCGGCCGTCTTGCCGCACAGACGGATGCTGAGACGACGCTTGCTGCTCGTTCCCCGCCGGGCCGGTGGCGGCGTTGATGGCAGGTGACGGGGAACGGTGAGGACGCCCGCCGACAGGAGCCGTCTGGACGACGCGGGAAGCGAGAGCGGCTCGGCGCTCGGCGCGGGCCCGACGAGCGTCAGACATGGACGCGATGGTCGGAGGAGAACGGGGCGGTGGAAGATGAATTCCGGCGCACCCCTACCTGACGCGCCAAATGTCAGATTTCGGGTTCCGGCAGACCCTTGAGGTTCGAACACTGGGGTGCGCACGGCGATTTCGCCTTCTACCTACCAGTACCCCACCGCCTCGCTAAGATCTAAGCTATGGAAAGAACAACACAAGAGACACAGGGTTTATACTGGTTCGGGCCACCGTTGTGGTGTAATACCCTACTCCAGTTTGTGGTGTGGTGGATTGCCTCTTGGGCTGATGATGATGAGCAATACAAGGAAGAACAGCCTCGCGAGGGTCTGTTCTTGGCCGGGGCGATGAACTGCTAGGAGGAGTTCAGTCACCCTTATCTCTCTCTCTCTTTCTCTCTCTCTCTCTCTCTCTCTCTGTGTGTGTGTGTGTGTGTGTGTGTGTGTGATGCTACTCGATCCGATTCTGATTGCCTTCTCCTCTAGTTCTAATTATAATTCTCCGTGCCTCTACCCTGGGGGTGGCTAGTCCTATTTATAGGCAAAGGCCCTGGGCCTCTCCCCAAATATTGAGCGGGAAGGGCGCCAATAATTGGCCATTTTGAAGGGGAACATCTGGTACACTTATCCTGACTAAAGTTGGTCCTCGCCTGCCAAAGGCTCTGGTGGTGACGCTGGCTTGGGCTCCACAATGACTTCCTTCCTGTCGCGGGGCTGGTCTTGGTCTTGTTGCACCAAACGGGTGCCTTTTCTTGATGCTCCTGCCTGCGCTTGCTCCCTTTGCACCGAAGAGGAAAGGAGGACACTGCTCGGGCTGGCGCCCGCCTGGCGCCCTTGGTCGTCATGGCTTGCGTCACGGGCACCTCGTGAGGTACCCCACCTTGATCTCTCCGCCTCCTCGCGAACCAGCCTGATGAGGCCGTGCCTGAGGAAGCTCCGTGTCGTCCGCCCCGTGAGGCTTGGCCCCTCGCGAGGGTCTTGGGTCTGTGTTGATGAAGATGGGCCGTGCTGGGCCCCCCTTTGAGTCATGCCGCAGGCCGCAGGCAGGCAAGTCTGGGGACCCCCGTTCCCAGAACGCCGACAACTATGGTGAATGATAAGAGCATAAGTGGCAGCCAAGGACACCTGAATGGTGGTCATTCTAGCAACGGGTGAATAGGTGTCAAAGTAATATTCACCTTATTTTTTAGTGTAGCCCTTGTCCACAAGCCACGCCTTATAGTTATCAACAGTACCATCAAGCCTTGGATTCTTTTTGAACACCCACATACAACCCACAGGTTTATAACCATAGGGTCGATCAGCTAGCACCCAAGTTCCACAACAATTTGGCCTTTTATTTTCCGTCAAATCTCATTTTTATTATTATAGCCAACTTTTTTGGGCCGCAACCTTTTTATTCTAGTTCTTGTTTGGGCCTTGGCCTTTTTATTTTTTGAAATGCAAGCTTATACAGACTAGGTTTTTTTAAGTCATCTCTTCTTTCACGCCCAAGCCTTTTTAGTATAATTCTTGTTTGGGCCTCGGCCTTTTTAAAGCCCAGGCTCATATTTTGCATAACTTCAGGAAATGCATAACTATAAACAGCAAGATCCACATAACTATAAACAACAAGATCCACATAACTTCACAAGTGCTCCCAGGTTCAAACAGGAAGATCCACATAACTTCAGACAGTAAGATCCACATAACTTCACAAGTGCTCCCAGGTTCACAAGTGCAAAATGCAACAAACTGCATAACTTCACGACCTACTACGTCATAACTTCACAGGTTCAAAGACAAACTGCACAGCCATCAAACTGCCTTAGCTCCAAATAGAGCCATCAAGTGGGCTAACTTCTCATCCTGCTCTTGAGACTTCTTGCGCAGCAGCTCAAGTTCCTTGTCGTGTGGAGCTTCAGCTTCTTCCACCTTCATATTGATTGCCGCCAATTCTTCTTGCATCTCTTCAGCTTGAAGCTCCGACCTCTCCAGCTTCTGCTCAAGATCACGAACATGAGCAGCCACAGCAGCAGTTTCTTTGCGGGAGTTGTTCCTAGATGGCTGGAGCCCAACATTCCTGAGGAATGTGCTTTGCTTGACTTCGGTCTTGAGCACTTCGTCAACAATTTCAGCAGCAGACTTTGGCTCTTCACCTTGTGGTACCGGCGTGTCCTTTTTTTTTCATCTTAAGCTAGCATATGAGGAAAATGATAGACATTAGTGGCATATCTATTTCACATTTTGCAAACCAAACCAAGCAAGAGAAACCAAACCAGCACACGAAATGGATTATTTAAAGTAACCAAACCAGCACACAAAATCTATATGTAGATATTTTACTCAAACTCAAACAAAAGAAGATGATGACTAGTAACCTGACAACATTATTTGAATTTGCACGTAGATATTTTCAATAACAGATTCATTATAGCAAGTGTACAAACTTACATGATCTAGAGACATGCAATTGGAACAATATGATCGCTTCATTCAGCCTAGAATGGTGGTTCTATATAAGATGGATTCCCGAGTGTCGGTGCAACAAACCTTGGGTCCGTTGCCCTGACTATGCACATGCACGGGATCAAGATTGGAGCACCAACCAAAGTCAGAGTACAAGAAATCAAGAGATTCGAAGGACCAACAAGCATATCAGAGGGACCAAGATCAAGCCACGGAAGCAAGATATCGTCAAGAGAAAGGCCTCCCTTGCCGGGCAGGTGAGCCCGACAAGGGGCGAGGCCACCCCTAGAAGAAGAAAACCAAGGCGTCCCAGCAGGGTCTGCCGGTACTAACGAAGGCCAAACCACTTCACCAACCCCTCCACCACGACCCACGTCGTCGATCAGTATGGTGTCAAGCCGCAGAGTGACTAAGTGGCAACCATTCTCCACATACCAACCTCTCCCTACAGGAAAAACCCATAGGCGACACCCGTCCTGCAACGTGTCAAGTGAGCAGGCGCGGAGATGGCAAGATAGCCCGGCAAGCCTTGTCGGGAAACCAGTGATGTGACATTGAGCGGTGCATTTAATGCGCACCTGTCAGCCCGCAAAGTTAGGTATGATAGCACTGTTGCTGTCTTATAAGTGCGTAATGATTACTTTGCCATTGTGGTAACCACTTGATCCATAAAAGGAGGCCCATGGAACCGTAGGGAGGGTTAGAAGGTTGGGTAACTCACACCCCCGTACGCGCGTAGCCACTACCGCCCTGAGCCAACCCTTGCCGGGCAAGTGTACTACGCTCCACCACCTCATTTCCACCATCAATCCACCAAAGCAGGAGTAGGGTTTTACGCCTCACGGCGGCCCGAAACTGGGGAAAACTGCCTGGGTAATCTCTATCGTGCTACCCCATGCTCGTCTGCTCTTTGTGCAACGCGATGTCCCCCTGCCGAACCAGCAAGGGGCCTCCTGGTCCCATAGGTGGCCGTGGTTTCCCGCGCCATCTTTGGTGCGCCGGGTAGGGGACTCGCTTGCGCGAACCTGAAGGCGTGTGCAGCACGTCATCTTCATCACCATCTTCTTCTTCGACAACGCCATCGACCATGGCGCCCAAGAAGAAACCCGGTCCTTCAGCTCACCCATCCACCTCGAAGGCTCCACCGCCCGTGGCCTCTAACGCCGCAGGGGGTGCGGAGACGCACGAGGACGCGGACGCCGCTGGGTATGTGGTCGGGGCAGGCGGCACCATCACCACTTCCCCCACGGCCGACGCAGGAGCAGGAGACACCGGAGGAGAGCAGCATCAGCAACGTCCCGATGGCCACGCTCCCCAAGGTATGAGTGAGGGGTTTACTCCATCTGCACCCCTCTCTCCCACCAACGGGCACAGCCGCAGCAATGGCGCTCGGACCGGGGCGAATCGCCGCCCTCCAGCCGCCCCCACCACGGGTGCGGCCATGGCAAGTGCACCTCCCCCGGGACGGGTCGACCAAGCTGTTGTGCCTGACGGAGCCGCTGGCCCTCGAGCGCCTTCGCGGCAGCACATCCAGGTGTTCGCCGTGCAGCAGCAGCGGGAGTGCAGTGCCACCGCCGCTGGCACTGTCAGGAGCCGAGCGACGGTGCAATCGACTTCATCATCACCCATGACAAGTACAGCCTCGGCGGCCATGGCGCGGGCTCAGCTGCTGTTGAGGTTTCCCCCAGCGGCCGAGCAGATGGACGAATGGCGTGCCACCATCCAAAGTATGCTTGGTTTCGCCGAAGCTGGGGGCTCACGGTGAGCTGACTAGCCGCGACCTCCCCAAGCGACAACAACGACTCGTGTTGCTGACTGTACGGAGGGAGCCGTCCCCACGGTGCAGTCCCCGCCACGGCAGCCAGCGCGAGCGCAATAGAATCAAGATCCCGACAATGCCTTGATGGCCTCTTCTGACCCTCGAGCGCCTCCAGGCCAACGACGAGCCCCATAGGATAGGCGGAGAGGAGACGCGCACGCCGTTGTCGAGCAACACCGCGACAACCTCCGCCACACCAACGGGTGCGACGTCCCCTATGTCGACGAGCCCGAGCTCGGTATTGGCGGGTGCCTGCCTTTCGAGGTTGGCTGCTCTGCCTTCACCCGTGAGCTGCGGAAGTCTGTTGGACGTACGTTCGCACGTTCAAGCCAGGAATACCTGAGAAGTACGATGGGAGGCTGAACCCGACAGAGTTCCTAATCATCTACGACATCGCTGTTCAGGCTGCCAGAGGAAGAGATGAGAAGGTGTTTGCCAACTACTTCCCTTTGGCCCTCATGTCCAATGTGAGGTCTTGGCTGATGCACCTGCCGGAGAAATCCATTTCGTCATGGGCAGACCTGTGCCACGAGTTCATTGGTGCCTTCACTGGCGGTCGTCAAGAGCCCGGCAGGCCCAGCGACTTGTAGCTTCTCCAACAGAAGGAAGGAGAAACCCTCCGTAAGTATTTACAGAGATTCAGCAAAGTTCATAGAAATATCCCAAATATCCATCCGGCAGCCATAATAGCCGCCTTCCAGTCCAATGTGCGCAACCGCGGGGTTCGTTCTAAAATGAACTTGCGGTTGCCCAAGACTACGAAGGATCTCTACACGCTCGTGAATAAGTGTGCTCGGATGGAGGGGGGAAGGAAGTTGCCCAGAGAGGAAGATTGCATCAATGTTGATTCAGAGGATGATGATGAGTCAACCAGTCAGAAGAAGAGCAAGAAGCGCAGCAAGAAGCAGAGAGATATGGCAGTAGTGACTGTTGAAGGATCGGGTACAGTAGTACCGACAAGAAGGCCAAGGCTGAGGCCCCCGGCAAGGAAGTTGCCGTGTGCACTGCCTGCCGGGAAGCCATTGCTATCGAGAAAAGTCGGGAAATGTGATGGAACGTACTGCAAGATTCATCGGACCAAGGGCCACGACCTTCAAGAGTGTTATTAGGTTGAGCAGCTTGTCAAGAGACAGAGAGTAGAGTATGAGAAGCGTGATAAGGAAAAGGGTCAAAATGTTGCTGGCGGTAAGGGCCGAAGTGGTGAAGAAAATCGCCCCGGCAAACCCCTTCGGAACCAAGGAAAGCCCGCCAGAGGTCGAGAGAAGGGAACCTGTGATGATGAGAGTGATGAGGGGATGAAGAGGAAACCAGTGAGCAAGAGTTTCAGAAGGCCACTGATGCCATGTGCATTGACGGGGGTGCATGCCTGCACGCCTCTCACCATCAGCTCAAGAGGTGGGCGCAAGAAGTCAATGCCGTGGAGCCACCGCCAGAGGCCCGGAAGCAACTCAAATGGTCTCGTACGCCCATCATATTTGACGAGGAAGATCATCCTAGCCGTACCACTGCGGTAGGAAGCTTGCCATTGTAGGTCTCCCCAAAAATTCGCAACCTCAAGGTCACAAAGATGTTGGTGGGGCGGGGCCGGGTTGAATTCGATTTCCCCAGCGGTTATCAGCAAGCTTCAGATAGCAGAGGAAGAGCTAGAGGTTACCAGCACGTTTCAAGGAGTCATCCTAAGGGCAAGATCACGTTGTTGGTAACATTTGGGGGAGAACTGAACTACCAGACTGAGCGGATTGTGTTTGATGTGGTTGATCTCCCCCTGCCGTACAATGGGATTCTTGGACGCCCGACTCTGGCTAAATTCATGGCAGCATCCCACTATGCCTACAACACCTTGAAGATGCCTGGGCCACTGATGTCTACTACGCATTCTTCTTGTAGACGTTGTTGGGCCTCCAAGTGCAGAGGTTTGTAGGACAGTAGCAAATTTCCCTCAAGTGGATGACCTAAGGTTTATCAATCCGTGGGAGGCGTAGGTTGAAGATGGTCTCTCTCAAACAACCCTGCAACCAAATAACAAAGAGTCTCTTGTGTCCCCAACACACCCAATACAATGGTAAATTGTATAGGTTCACTAGTTCGGCGAAGAGATGGTGATACAATTGCAATATGGATGGTAGATATAGGTTTCTGTAAACTGAAAATATAAAGACAGCAAGTTTACTAATGATAAAAGTGAGCACAAACGGTATTGCAATGCTTTGAAACAAGGCCTAGGGTTCATACTGTCACTAGTGAAAGTTCTCTCAACAATAATAACATAATTGGATCATATAACTATCCCTCAACATGCAACAAAGAGTCACTCCAAAGTCACTAATAGCAGAGAACAAACAAAGAGATTATTGTAGGGTACGAAACCACCTCAAAGTTATTCTTTCTGATCGATCTATTCAAGAGTTCGTACTAGAATAACACCTTAAGATACAAATCAACCAAAACCCTAATGTCACCTAGATACTCCAATGCCACCACAAGTATCCACGGGTATGATTATATGATATGCATCACACAATCTCAGATTCATCTATTCAACCAACACAAAGAACTTCAAAGAGTGCCCCAAAGTTTCTACCGGAGAGTCAAGAAGAAAACGTGTGCCAACCCCTATGCATAAGTTCACAAGGTCACTGAACCCGCAAGTTGATCACCAAAAGATACATCAAGTAGATCACGTGAATATCCCATTGTCATCACAAATAAGCACATGCAAGACATACATCAAGTGTTCTCAAATCCTTAAAGACTCAATCCGATAAGATAACTTCAAAGGGAAAACTTAATCCATTACAAGAGAGTAGAGGGGGAGAAACATCATAATATCCAACTATAGTAGCAAAGCTAGCGATACATCAAGATCGTGCCGAATCAAGAACACGAGAGAGAGAGAGAGATCAAACACATAGCTACTTGTACATACCCTCAGCCCCGAGGGTGAACTACTCCCTCCTCGTCATGGAGAGCGCTGAGATGATGAAGATGGCCACCGGTGAGGGATCCCCCCCTCCGGCAGGGTGCCGGAACAGGGTCTCGATTGGTTTTTGGTTGCTACACAAGCTTGCAGCGGCGAAACTCCCGATCTAGGTTTATTTCTGGAGGTTTCTGTATTTATAAGAATTTTTGGCTTAGGTCTCACGTCAGGGGGGTCTCCGAGTCGTCCACGAGATAGGGGGACGCGCCTAGGGGGGTAGGGCGCGCCCTCCACCCTCGTGGACGGCTCAGGACTCTTCTGGCCCAACTCTTTTACTCCGGGGGCTTATTTTGGTCCATAAAAAATCATCAAAAATTGGCATGTCAATTGGACTCCATTTGGTATTCCTTTTCTGTAAAACTCAAAAACAAGGAAAAAACAGAAACTAGCACTAGGCTCTAGGTTAATAGGTTAGTCCCAAAAATAATGTAAAATAGCATATAAATGCATATAAAACATCCTAGATGGATAATATAATAGCATGCAAAAAAAATTATAGATACGTTGGAGACGTATCAAGCATCCCCAAGCTTAATTCCTACTCGTCCTCGAGTAGGTAAATGACAAAAACAAAATATTTGATGTGGAATGGTACCTAGCACATTTATCAATGCAATTTTCTTTATTGTGGCATGAATGTTCAGATCCAAAAGATTCAAGACAAAAGTTTAATATTGACATAAAAATAATAATACTTCAAGCATCTAACCAAGCAATTATGTCTTCTCAAAATAACATAGCCAAAGAAAGCTCATCCCTACAAAATCATATAGTTTGGCCATGCTTCATTTTCGTCACACAAAATGCTCCCATCATGCATAACCCCGATGACAAGCCAAGCAACTGTTTCATACTTTAGTATTCTCAAAAAAATTCAACTTTCACGCAATATATGAGCACGAGCCATGGACATAGCATTATAGGTGGAACAGAATATGAAGATGGATGTTATGTGGAGAAGACAAAAAGGGAGAAAGTCTCACATCTACGTGGCTAATCAACGGGCTATGGAGATGCCCATCAACTGATGTCAATGCGAGGAGTAGGGATTGCCATGCAACGGATGCACTAGAGCTATAAATGTATGAAAGCTAAAAAAACTAAGTGGGTGTGCATCCAACTTGCTTGCTCACAAAGACCTAGGTCAATTTGAGGAAGCCCATCGTTGGAATATAAAAGCCAAGTTCTATAATGAAAAATTCCCACTAGTATATCGAAGTGACAACATAGAAGACTCTCTATCATGAAGATCATGGTGCTACTTTGAAGCACAAGTGTGGTAAAAGGGTAGTAGCATTTCCCCTTCTCTCTTTTTCTCTCATTTTTTGTGTTTTTGCCTTCTCTTTTTTTGGCCTCTTTTTTTTCGTCGGGAGTCTCATCCCGACTTGTGGCGGAATCATAGTCTCCATCATCCTTTCCTCGCTGGGAAAATGCTCTAATAATGATGATCATCACACTTCTATTTATTTACAACTCAAGGATTACAACTCGATACTAGAACAAAATATGACTCTATATGAGTGCCTCCGGCGGTGTACCGGGATGGGCAATGAATCAAGAGTGACATGTATGAAAAATTATGAATGGTGGGCTTGCCACACATATGACGTCAACTACATGATCATGCGAGGCAATATGACAATGATGAAGTGTGTCATAATAAACAGAACGGTGGAAAGTTGCATGGCAATATATCTCGGAATGGCTATGGAAATGCCATAATAGGTAGGTTTGGTGGCTGTTTTGAGGAAGATATAAGGAGGCTTATGTGTGATAGAGCATATCATATCACGGGGTTTGGATGCACCGGTGAAGTTTGCACCAACTCTCGAGGTGAGAAAGGGCAATGCACGGTACCGAAGAGGCTAGCAATGATGGAAGGGTGAGAGTGCGTATAATCCATGGACTCAACATTAGTCATAAAGGACTCACATACTTATTGTAAAAATCTACAAGTCATCAGAACCAAGAACTACGTGCATGCTCCTAGGGGGGTAGATTGGTAGGAAAAGACTATCGCTCGTCCCCGACCGCCACTCATAAGGAAAGCAATCAAAGAACACCTCATGCTTCAAATTTGTCACACAACGGTTACCATGCGTGCATGCTACGGGACTTGCAAACCTCAACACAAGTATTTCTCAATTTCACAATTACTCAACTAGGACGACTCCAATATCACCATCTTTATATCTCAAAACAATTATCAGGTATCAAACTTCTCATAGTATTTAATGCACTCTATATGAAGTTTTTATTATACCCATCTTGGATGCCCATCGTATTAGGACTAATTTTATAACCAAAGCAAATTACCATGCTGTTCTAAAAGACTCTCAAAATAATATAAGTGAAGCATGAGAGATCACCAATTTCTTCAAAATAAAACTACCGCCATGCTCTAAGAAGATATAAGTGAAGCACTAGAGCAAATGACAAACTACTCCAAAAGATATAAGTGAAGATCAATGAGTAGTTGAATAATTATGTAACTATGTGAAGACTCTCTAACATTTAAGAATTTTAGATCTTGGTATTTTATTCAAACAGCAAGCAAAACAAAAGAAAATAAAACGGCGCTCCAAGAAAAACACATATCATGTGGTGAATAAAAATATAGCTCCAAGTAAAGTTACCGATGAACGAAGACGAAAGAGGGGATGCCATCTGGGGCATCCCCAAGCTTAGGCTCTTGGTTGTCCTTGAACATTACCTTGGGGTGCCTTGGGCATCCCCAAGCTTAGGCTCTTGCCACTCCTTATTCCATAGTCCATCGAATCTTTACCCAAAACTTGAAAACTTCACAACACAAAACTTAACAGAAAACTCGTAAGCTCCGTTAGTATAAGAAAATAAATCACCACTTAGGTACTATTGTGAACTCATTCTAAATTTATATTCGTTAATATCTACTGTATTCCAACTTCTCTATGGTTCATACCCTCCGATACTACTCATAGATTCATCAAAATAAGCAAACAACACAATGAAAACAGAATCTATCAAGAACAGAACAGTCTGTAGTAATCGGTATCATTCGAATACTTATGTAACTCCAAAAATTCTGAAATAAATTGGTGGACCTTAGGAATTTACCTATTAATTATCTTAAAAAGAATCAACCTAAAATCACTCTCCAGTAAAAAATAGTAGCTAATCTCGTGAGCGATAAAGTTTCCGTTTTTTATAGCAAGATCTCAATGACTTCGCCCAAGTCTTCCCAAAGGTTCTACTTGGCACAAACACTAATTAAAACATAAAACCACATCAAAACAGAGGCTAGATGAATTATTTAATACTAAACTGGATCAAAAGCCAAAGAACAAAAATAAAATTGGGTTGCCTCCCAACAAGCGCTAACGTTTAACGCCCCTAGCTAGGCATGATGATTTCAATGATGCTCACATAAAAGCTAAGAATTGAAACATAAAGAGAGAATCATGAAGCATATTAATAACACATTTAAGTCTAACCCACTTCCTATGCATAGGGATTTTGTGAACAAACAACTTATGGGAACAATAATCAACTAGCATAGGAAGGCAAAACAAGCATAGCTTCAAGATTTTGAACACATAGAGAGAAAACTTGATATTATTGCAATTCCTACAAGCATATTTTCCTCCTTCATAATAATTTTCAGTAGCATCATGAATTAATTCAAAAATATAACCATCACATAAAGCATTCTTTTCATCATCTACAAGCATAGAATTTTTATTACTCTCCATATAAGCAAATTTCTTCTCATGAATAGTAGTGGGAGCAAACTCAACAAAATAACTATCATGTGAGGCATAATCCAATTGAAAATTAGAATCATGCTGAAAAGTTTCATGGTTATCATTATTCTTTATAGCATACATGTCATCACAATAATCATTATATATAGCAACATTGTTATCATAATCAATTGGAACCTCTTCCGAACTAGTGGATTTATCACTAAATAAAGTCATGACCTCTCCAAATCCACTTTTATAATTATCATAATAATATTCAACGGCCTCCAAAATAGTGGGATCATTACTTCCTAAAGTTGACACTCTTCCAAACCCACTTTCATCAATATAATCATCATAAATAGGAGGCATGCTTCCACCAAAATAAATTTGCTCATCGAAACTTGGGGGACTAAAAATATCATCTTCATCAAACATAGCATCCCCAAGCTTGTGGCTTTGCATATAATTAGCATCATGGATATTCAAGGAATTCACACTAACAACATTGCAAACATGCTCATCATTAAAATATTTAGTGCCAAACATTCTAATGCATTCTTCTTCTAGCACTTGAGCACAATTATCAGAATCCTTATTTTCAGGAAAGACATTAAAAAGATGAAGCATATGAGGCATCCTCAATTCCAATTATTTTTTGTAGTTTTCTTTTATAAACTAATCTAGTGATAAAACAAGAATCTAAAAGATTCGATTGCAATATCTAAAGATATACCCTCAAGCACTAACCTCCCTGGCAACGGCGCCAGAAATGAGCTTGATGTCTACAATGCAATCTTCTTCTGGTAGACGTTGTTGGGCCTCCAAGTGTAGAGGTTTGTAGGATAGTAGAAAATTTCCCTCAAGTGGATGACCTAAGGTTTATCAATCTATGGGAGGTGTAGGTTGAATATGGTCTCTCTCAAACAATCTTGCAACCAAATAACAAAGAGTCTCTTGTGTCCCCAACGCACCAATACAATGGTAAATTGTATAGGTGCAATAGTTCAGTGAAGAGATGGTGATACAAGTGCAATATGGATGATAGATATAGGTTTTTGTAATCTGAAAATATAAAAACATCAAGGTTACTAATGTAAAAGTGAGCACAAACGGTATTGCAATGCTTCAAAACAAGGCCTAGGGTTCATACTTTCACTAGTGCAAGTTCTCTCAACAATAATAACATAATTGGATCATATAACTATCCCTCAACATGCAACAAAGAGTCACTCCAAAGTCATTAATAGGGGAGAACAAATGAAGAGATTATTGTAGGGTACAAAACCACCTCAAAGTTACTCTTTTTGATCGATCTATTCAAGAGTTCATACTAGAATAACACCTTAAGATACAAATAAACCAAAACCCTAATGTCACCTAGATACTCCAATGTCACCACAAGTATCCGCGGGTATGATTATATGATATGCATCACACAATCTCAGATTCATCTATTCAACCAACACAAAGAACTTCAAAGAGTGCCCCAAAGTTTCTACCGGAGAGTCAAGACAAAAACGTGTGCCAACCCCTATGCATAAGTTCACAAGGTCACTGAACCCGCAAGTTGATCACCAAAACATACATCAAGTAGATCACGTGAATATCCCATTGTCACCACAGATAAGCACATGCAAGACATACATCAAGTGTTCTCAAATCCTTAAAGACTCAATCCGATAAGATAACTTCAAAGGGAAAACTCAATCCATTACAAGAGATTAGAGGGGGAGAAACATCATAAGATCCAACTATAGTAGCAAAGCTCACGATACATCAAGATCGTGCCGAATCAAGAACATGAGAGAGAGAGAGAGAGATCAAACACATAGCTACTGGTACATACCCTCAGCCCCGAGGGTGAACTACTCCCTCCTCATCATGGAGAGCCCCAGGATGATGAAGATGGCCACTAGTGAGGGATCCCCCCTCCGGCAGGGTGCCGGAACAGGTTCCTAGTTGGTTTTTGGTGGCTACCGAGGCTTGCAGCGGAGGAACTCCTGATCTAGGTTTATTTCTGGAGGTTTCTATATTAATAGGAACTTTTGGCGTAGCTCTCACGTCAGGGGGGTCTCCGAGTCGTCCACGAGATAGGGGGACGCGCCCAGGGGGGTAGGGCGCGCCCTCCACCCTCGTGGACGGCTCGGGACTCTTCTGGCCCAACTCTTTTACTCCGGGGGCTTCTTTTGGAACATAAAAAATCATCAAAAATTGGCATGTCAATTGGACTTCATTTGGTATTCCTTTTCTTTAAAACTCAAAAACAAGGAAAAAACAGAAACTGGCACTGGGCTCTAGGTTAATAGGTTAGTCCCAAAAATCATATAAAATAGCATAAAAATGCATATAAAACATCCTAGATGGATAATATAATAGCATGGAACAATCAAATATTATAGATACGTTGGAGACGTATCAAGCATCCCCAAGCTTAATTCCTGCTCGTCCTCGAGTAGGTAAATGATAAAAAAACATAATTTTTGATGTGGAATGCTACCTAGCACATTTATCAATGCAATTTTCTTTATTGTGGCATGAATGTTCAGATCCAAATGATTCAAGACAAAAGTTTAATATTGATATAAAAATAATAATACTTCAAGCATACTAACCAAGCAATTATGTCTTCTCAAAATAACATAGCCAAAGAATGCTCATCCCTAGAAAATCATATAGTTTGGCCATGCTTCATTTTCATCACACAAAATGCTTCCATCATGCATAACCCCGATGACAAGCCAAGCAATTGTTTCATACTTTAATATTCTCAAACTTTTACAACTTTCACGCAGTATATGAGCCCGAGCCATGGACATAGCACTATAGGTGGAACGGAATATGATGATGGAGGTTGTGTGAAGAAGACAAAAGGTAGAAAGTCTCACATCGACGCGGCTAATCAACGGGCTATGGAGATGCCCATTAATTGATGTCAATGCGAGGAGGAGGGATTGCCATGCAACAGATGCACTAGAGCTATAAATGTATGAAAGCTCAACTAAAGAAACTAAGCGGGTGTGCATCCAACTTGCTTGCTCACGAAGACCTACAGCATTTTGAGGAAGCCCATCGTTGGAATATACAAGCCAAGTTCTATAATGAAAAATTCCCACTAGTATATGGAAGTGACAACATAGGAGACTGTCTATCATGAAGATCATGGTGCTACTTTGAAGCACAAGTGTGGTAAAAGGATAGTAGCATTGCCCCTTCTCTCTTTTTCTCTCATTTTTTCTTCTTTTTTGGGCCTTCTCTTTTTTTTGGCCTCTTTTTTTTCGTTCGGAGTCTCATCCCGACTTGTGGGGAATCATAGTCTCCATCATCCTTTCCTCACTGGGACAATGCTCTAATAATGATGATCATCACACTTCTATTTATTTACAACTCAGGATTACAACTCAGTAGTAGAACAAAATATGACTCTATATGAGTTCCTCCGGCAGTGTACCGGGATGGGCAATGAATCAAGAGTGACATGTATGAAAAATTATGAATGGTGGCCTTGCCACAAATATGATGTCAACTACATGATCATGCAAGGCAATATGACAATGATGAAGCGTGACATAATAAACGAAACAGTGCAAAGTTGCATGGCAATATATCTCGGAATGGCTATGGAAATGCCATAATAGGTAGGTATGGTGGCTGTTTTGAGGAAGATATAAGGAGGCTTATGTGTGATAGAGAGTATCATATCACGGGGTTTGGATGCACCGGCGAAGTTTGCACCAACTCTCGAGGTGAGAAAGGGCAATGCACGGTACCGAAGAGGCTAGCAATGATGGAAGGGTGAGAGTGCGTATAATCCATGGACTCAACATTAGTCATAAAGAACTCACATACTTATTCCAAAAATCTACAAGTCATCAAAACCAAGCACTACGCGCATGCTCCTAGGGGGATAGATTGGTAGAAAAACACCATCGCTCGTCCCCGACCGCCACTCATAAGGAAAGCAATCAAAGAACACCTCATGCTTCAAATTTGTCACACAATCGTTACCATGCGTGCATGCTACGGGACTTGAAAACCTCAACACAAGTATTTCTCAATTTCACAATTACTCAACTAGCACGACTCCAATATCACCATCTTTATATCTCAAACAATTATCAGGTATCAAACTTCTCATAGTTTTTAATGCACTCTATATGAAAGTTTTTATTATACCCATCTTGGATGCCCATCATATTAGCATTAATTTTATAACCAAAGCAAATTACCATGCTGTTCTAAAAGACTCTCAAAATAATATAAGTGAAGCATGAGAGATGAACAATTTCTTCAAAATAAAACTACCGCCATGCTCTAAGAAGATATAAGTGAAGCACTAGAGCAAATGACAAACTACTCCAAAAGATATAAGTGAAGATCAATGAGTAGTTGAATAATTATGTAACTATGTGAAGACTCTCTAACATTTAAGAATTTCAGATCTTGGTATTTTATTCAAACAGCAAGCAAAACAAAATAAAATAAAATGACGCTCCAAGCAAAACACATATCATGTGGTGAATAAAAATATAGCTCCAAGTAAAGTTACGGATCAATGAAGATGAAAGAGGGGATGCCATCTGGGGCATCCCCAAGCTTAGGCTCTTGGTTGTCCTTGAATATTACCTTGGGTTCCTTGGTCATTCCCAAGCTTAGGCTCTTTCCACTCCTTATTCCATAGTCCATCGAATCTTTACCCAAAACTTGAAAACTTCGCAACACATAACTTAACAGAAAACTCGTAAGCTCCGTTAGTATAAGAAAATAAATCACCACTAATGTACTGTTTTCAACTCATTCTAAATTCATATTGGTGTAATATCTACTGTATTCCAACTTCTCTATGGTTCATACCCTCCGATACTACTCATAGATTCATCAAAACAAGCAAACAACACAATGAAAACAGAATCTGTTAAAAACAGAACAGTCTGTAGTAGTCTGTATCATTCGAATACTTCTGTAACTCAAACAATTCTGAAATAAATTGGTGGACCTGAGGAATTTACCTATTAATCATCTTCAAAAATAATAAACCTAAAAGCACTTTCCCGTAAAACATGGCAGCTAATCTCGTGAGCGTAAAAGTTTCTGGATTTTACAGCAAGATTGCAAAGACTTCGCCCAAGTCTTCACAAAGGTTCTACTTGGCACAAACACTAACTAAAACATAAAACCACATCTAAACAGAGGCTAGATAAATTATTTATTACTAAATAGGAGCAAAGGCATAGAACAAAAATAAAATTGGGTTTGCTCCCAACAAGCGCTAACGTTTAATGCCCCTAGCTAGGCATGATGATTTCAATGATGCTCACATAAAAGATAAGAATTGAAACATAAAGAGAGCATCATGAAGCATATTACTAACACATTTATGTCTAACCCACTTCCTATGCATAAGGATTTTGTGAGCAAACAACTTATGGGAACAATAATCAACTAGCATAGGAAGGCAAAACAGGCGTAGCTTCAAGATTTTCAAGACATAGAGAGGAAACTTGATATTATTGCAATTCATAAAAGCATATATTCCTCCTTCATAATAATTTTCAGTAGCATCATGAATGAATTCAACAATATAACCATCACATAAAGCATTCTTTTCATGAGCTACAAGCATAGAATTTTTATTACTCTCCACATAAGCAAATTTCTTCTCATGAATAGTAGTGGGAGCAAACTCAACAAAATAACTATCATGTGAGGCATAATCCAATTGAAAATTAAAATCATTTTGACAAGTTTCATGGTTATCATTATTCTTTATAGCATACATGTGATCACAATAATCATCATAGATAGCAACTTTGTTCTCATAATCAATTGGAATCTCTTCCGAAATAGTGGATTTATCACTGAATAAAGTCATGACCTGTCCACATACAATTTTATAATTATCATAATAATATTCAACATCCTCCAAAATAGTGGGATAATTACTTCCTAAAGTTGACACTCTTCCAAACCCACTTTCATCAATATAATCATCATAAATTGGAGTCATGCTTCCATCAAAATAAATTTGCTCATCAAAACTTGGGGGACAAAAAATATCATCTTCATCAAACATAGCATCCCCAAGCTTGTGGCTTTGCATATCATTAGAATCATGGATAATCAAGGAAATCATACTAACAACATTGCAAAAATGCTCATCATTCAAATATTTAGTGCCAAACATTCTAATGCATTCTTCTTCTAGCACTTGAGCACAATTATCGGAATCCTTATTTTCACAAAAGACATTAAAAAGACGAAGCATATGAGGCATCCTCAATTCCATTTATTTTTTGTAGTTTTCTTTTATAAACTGAACTAGTGATAAAACAAGAAACTAAAAGATTTGATTGCAAGATCTAAAGATATACCTTCAAGCACTAACCTCCCCGGCAACGGTGCCAGAAATGAGCTTGATGTCTACTACGCAACCTTCTTCTTTTAGACATTGTTGGGCCTCCAAGTGCAGAGGTTTGTATGACAGTAGCAAATTTCCCTCAAGTGGATGACCTAAGGTTTGTCAATCCATGGGAGGCGTAGGTTAAAGATGGTCTCTCTCAAACAACCCTGCAACCAAATAACAAAGAGTCTCTTGTGTCCCCAACACACCCAATACAATGGTAAATTGTATAGGTTCACTAGTTCAGCGAAGAGATGGTGATACAATTGCAATATGGATGGTAGATATAGGTTTTTGTAAACTGAAAATATAAAGACAGCAAGTTTACTAATGATAAAAGTGAGCACAAACGGTATTGCAATGCTTCGAAACAAGGCCTAGGGTTCATACTGTCACTAGTGAAAGTTCTCTCAACAATAATAACATAATTGGATCATATAACTATCCCTCAACATGCAACAAAGAGTCACTCCAAAGTCACTAATAGCAGAGAACAAACAAAGAGATTATTGTAGGGTACGAAACCACCTCAAAGTTATTCTTTCTGATCGATCTATTCAAGAGTTCGTACTAGAATAACACCTTAAGATACAAATCAACCAAAACCCTAATGTCACCTAGATACTCAAATGTCACCACAAGTATCCGCGGGTATGATTATACGATATGCATCACAGAATCTCAGATACATCTATTCAACCAACACAAAGAACTTCAAAGAGTGCCCCAAAGTTTCTACCGGAGAGTCAAGAAGAAAACGTGTGCCAACCCCTATGCATAAGTTCACAAGGTCACTGAACCCGCAAGTTGATCACCAAAAGATACATCAAGTAGATCACGTGAATATCCCATTGTCACCACAAATAAGCACATGCAAGACATACATCAAGTGTTCTCAAATCCTTAAAGACTCAATCTGATAAGATAACTTCAAAGGGAAAACTCAATCCATTACAAGAGAGTAGAGGGGGAGAAACACCATAAGATCCAACTATAATAGCAAAGCTCGCGGTACATCAAGATCATGCCGAATTAAGAACAGGAGAGAGAGAGAGAGAGAGAGAGAGAGAGAGAGAGAGAGAGATCAAACGCATAGCTACTGGTACATACCCTCAGCCCCGAGGGTGAACTACTCCCTCCTTGTCATGGAGAGCACAGGGATGATGAAGATGGCCACCGGTGAGGGATCCCCCCTCCGGCAGGGTGCCGGAACAGGGTCCCGATTGGTTTTTGGTTGATATAGAGGCTTGCGGCGGCGAAACTCCCGATCTAGGTTTATTTCTGGAGGTTTATGTATTTATAGGAATTTTTGGCGTAGGTCTCATGTCAGGGGGTCTCCGAGTCGTCCACGAGATAGGGGGACGCACCAAGGGGGTAGGGCGCGCCCTCCACCCTCATGGACGGCTCGGGACTCTTTTGGCCAACTCTTTTACTCCGGGGGCTTCTTTTGGTCCATAAAAAATCATCAAAAATTGGCACGTCAATTGGACTCCATTTGGTATTCCTTTTCTGTAAGACTCAAAAACAAGGAAAAAACATAAACTGGCACTGGGCTCTAGGCTAATAGGTTAGTCCCAAAAATCATATAAAATAGCAGATAAATGCATATAAAACATCCTAGATGGATAATATAATAGCATGGAACAATAAAAAATTATAGATACGTTGGAGACGTACCAGCCACTGGGAGTCATCACCATCCCATCAGATGAGAAGGATGCAATCATTTGTTTGGACAAGATGTACCGAGACGCAGTCGCGGCAGAGGCAGCGGCAGCAGGAGTTCTCGCCAAGGAAAGTAAAGGAAAGAGGAGGGATTGTAGGACCTCCGGCAAAGAGTGCGGGAAGCGTGCCCCCACCGAGTGCACGGCACCCGTCGACGACATGCCAGAGTGTTCTGACAGCAAGAGATCCAAGGTCGCTACACCCCAAGTGAAGAAGGTCCTAGCAGGGCTGGCTGGCGTTGATGGTACTTTCACAATCAGTGCCACCCTTGATGACAAATAGGAAAGCGCGCTCGTTGCCTTCCTGCGGGCGAATATCGATGTGTTTTCCTGGCAACCATCTGATATCCCCAGTGATCCCAGGGAGGTAATCGAGCACCACCTTGCTCTACACATTGTCCCCGGCAGAGAACAAACATCATGTCAAAAGAAACGACTATCTACAGATTCTATTTTTAATTCAATCTCTGGATGGTAAAAGAAACGCCTTGGCGTTAGTAAGTTTTCTGGTAACATACATGACATACTAATAATCATAAGTAATAGAGAAAGGTCATTTTTAATAGCCTCTTGTTGGATTGAAAGATTTCATAGGAGTTCCGAGGATTTCAATAATATGTATAATATTTTCCTGTGGACACCGGCCCTTTGGATCCAGGGATAAGACCATCAAAATTCTTGCACTGAATTTGTATACACATATTAGCGGAACATTTACTTAATTCGTGCCATGCATTCACCTCCACCCTCATTAAATTCCTTCACAACTAATCATGCATGTCTGCAAATTCATGTGTGTGTTTTTTTACCCGCAAAAACAAATTCATGTGTTTTAATTCAATGTATGAAGTCAGGACATCTAAATTTAGTAGTAGTATAATTTTTCTATTCTCTTGTTTTGAGAACCACGCTATCCAAAGAGGCCCTTAATCTTGAACAATACCTTGAACTATTGTCTTGGTCATATTTCGACCTTCAAATCTTCATCCCCTTAGTTGGGACCGAAAACTTTTAGAATCACCAAGTTTAAACCAATGCCATGGGTTTGATAATATATGAATGGTGCATGTGACTCATAAGAGAGAAAAATCGGTAGATAGTTAATTTCTTGTGATGCAATGCTAGCAAGAATGTTGTGGTCTCCCTTCCTCTGCATGCATCTCTCATCTTTCTGATTCAAATCTCTCTTTATCTCATCTGTCATTCACCTACCTTCGAAGAAGACTGTTGGTGAGAACGGGCTTTTTTTCCCTCCGAGCCCGAGCCTCCCCTGACTCCGCCCTAGCGCCGGCTCCCTGGGAGGCAGCCGGGGCGGCGCGAGCCTCCTCTCTCCTCGTCCACCCTCCCCCTCCCCGCCGCCGCCGGCAGGTGCCCCCGGATCTGGCCCGGGTGGTGTCGGCAGCGGCGGGACCTGCCGTACCCACGCGTGGTTCCTCTTCCCGGGGGCAGGGGCGGCGGCGGTGAAGCTCGGCCGGTGGCAGTCCGGCAACCTATAGGAGGTGGTCGGCGGCGGGCGCGATGGTGGTGCTGCCCCTTGACGGGGGGACGGACTGGTGGTGCAGGGTGGCCGGCGGCGCACCCCCGGCCTATATCCGGGCCCTTAGGGCCAAATCTGGGTCCTACGGCTCCAACGCGACCATGATGCCTACTATGCGGTGATGCGGAGGAGCGGCTTGACAGGGGGCGGCGACACTGACGGCGACGCTGACGACGTGCCTTCTGAAGTGCGACGACGGGAGCTTTAAGGGCAGTTGAGGGCCCGACCTGTGGGCCAACGGGCCTGGTATGCTCCTGTTGTTGTGTCCGGTCGGTTACCGTCATTGACGTTGGAGGTAGGGCCCTCCCGTGTGCCGATGGTGCTGCTGCTCCTAGTCCCGGCTCTTCCTCTTCGTTGTGCAGGACTCACTTCGTGGTGCCGTGGTGAGATAGCATGGAAGGCCTCAAGACCGTGGTGGCACAGGGTGGTGGACGGTATGGTGGGGTGCTCCGGAGCATCCGAGGTGATTGTTGGCATGTCTGACACCGACGCGGTGGCGCCTGAGGGTGCTGCCGGATCTTCCTGCGGGACGTCGGATGCTACCCTTCCTTTCTCCTCGCCACGTACCGGGTGAAACCCTTGGCAGCAGCGTCGGCATCATCACGTCCCTTCTTGGAGGTGTTGATTGGCGCCGATGCTTCGGAGTGTAGGAGCTTGGTGGGGGATCTCTGATGGGCGCATCGGTTACGAGGCTTTTTCATTTTTGTTGATCCATCGTTGTCGGCATTTGTTCCTTTTGTAGTTTCTCTTTCGTTTCTTTTGGGCATGACTATGCTACTTCCGCCCCCGCATCTATCATTGGTTGTACCGGATGATTGCTATAATAATATAGCGGGACGCAAGCTTGTTTCGTGATCATGTGGCATTCACATAGGGCAAGAGCTTTATCAACGTCACTCTATTTTCATATTAGTGAACATTAGTTTCTTACAGTTCAGACTCACTTGGTCGAGCGAAGCTCGATCTCCCCCGAGTTTCCTCAAGCTCAATTACTATATTTCTATATGAGCGAAAATTGATTTTACTTTTTGATCAAAACATTGATTTTGTGTGTGTGTGTGTTCATGAGCTTTTCACGAGCTTTTCACGAACTAAACTCGAGCCTAACATCTAGTTCGAAGACTAACTTTGGCCCGCTAAGGCTCGAGAAGAGCCCAACGGAATTTTCTCAAGCTGGCCTCACTGACGGTCCCAAATTGATGCCAACTCCTGTAAAGTATAAAGTTAGGAAATTGATATTTTTCTATTGGTAAGATGAGTGGTTTGGTTGGCAACGTTAAGACTTTTATTAGTGGTTAGGCTGCCATGCAAGGACATGGTATTTACATAGACTGTGAAGAAAATTTCCAAAGGTCAACTAAGTTAAATTCAGTTGAATTTGCATGGTGCGAATGTGATCCATTTGAAATTTCGTGGCCTTGCTCGCATATCCAAAGGATCTCTGTTGGAAAATTAGTTTAGATAATCTGAATATCTAGAGAACATCAGATTTTTAGATATGGCAAATCAAACATTTTTTAAGACAAATTATGTTTGCCGAGCATGGCATGTTTTAGTTCACGAGCATGGTAAATCCGACTCAGTTTATTTTTCTGCCAGCAAAATTGTCATGCTGGCAAACTAAAATTACCATCCTGACGCCAATAAAAACATTAGTTTTGCCATGCTGTAGCATTTTCGTTCATATTTAGGTAGCTAAATCATCAATTTAGAACTGCGTGCATGCCCTATGCACTAGGAGGAAGGTAGTACTACTTTTTTGCTTTTGCACTAGATTTTTGTGGACGAGATTTGCCTGCTCCCCGCGCGTGTGCCATCTGTGCTCCCGCGTACGTGGCTTGATTTGATTGGAACAAAATAAAGCCCGGCCCCACCCCCTTAAAATCAGGGGGGAGATAATTAGATTAGAAAGGAAAAAGGAAAAAAGACAGCCGTAGGATGAAGTGGGAGCACGGATGGAAGCATGGGGAGGGAGCAGGCAAGCCGGATCCGATTTTTGTACAGGAGGAAAGCATCTGAGCGTCCAACATTAATGCTAGAGAGGTTATGATTAAGTGGCAACCTACCGGACTTAATTTTGACGTTTGTACTTACATAATTTGAAGTGGTTTCCGCGATATCTCAAATAGTGTGGTGACTGTATATTTAGCTCGTTTGACTAACCAATGTCCAGCATGCATGTTTCCTATTTCTTCTTCACCAGCCTCGGCCGATCGAGCAAGTACTATGCCATCTTTCAATCTCCGTTTACCAATAGACAATACTCATTTAGAATACATTTATTTACACGCATGTACCCACATGCCCGACCTGTCAGGCAGAAAGTCCAGAAGCAGGCCTTGGAGAGGCAGCAATTCATTGTGGAAGATATCAAGAAACTTGAGGCAGCTGGTTTGGTTACAGGAGTGCTACATCCCACATAGTTGGCAAATCTAGTGGTAGTCCGGAAGGCTAACGGGAAGTGGAGGCTTTGCATTGATTTTACAAATCTCAACAAGGCTTGCCCGAAGGACCCGTTTCCCTTCCTGCCCATCGATTAGATTGTGTATTCCACTTCAGGTTGTGATTTTCTCTCCTTTCTGGATGCATATTATGGGTATCACCATCTTCATGACCAAGGAAGATTAATAGAAGACGTCGTTCATCACCCCATGTGGTACGTACTGCTTTGTCCGCATGCCATTCAGATTAAAGAGTGACGGATCCACTTTTGCAAGGGTAGTCCAGATTGGTTTTGAGCCACAGTTGCACAGAAACATAGAAGCCTATATGGATGACACTTTGGTCAAGACCAAGGATAGAGCCGCCCTTATCCAGGATTTGGAGGAGACTATCGGTTGAAACGACACCTATGGGATCACGGGAAATCCCTTCTACGGTCGGCGGGCGCGGGGCTATGGAAAGAGAGGGTTTAAGAGATCAACACGGAGATTTATCCAGGTTCGGGCTGCAAGTGATGCGTAATACCCGACTCTTGCTGGCTTGTGTTTATCTGGTGTTCTTGGACTAGCTACAAAGCGTGCAGGGTCCAAAAAGTCTGAATCCTCTCTCAGTACGCGGAGGGCATCCTTTTATAGTCAAAGGGGCTACCACAATGGCACACAGGAGGTGGAGAGTTGTACAGTAGTCGAGTTTATCTCTGGCATCGTAAGACAAAACACATTAAATGCGCTTCTAAGGTGTCCTCTTACTTTATCGGGGGCGGCAACGAGGCTCGTTCTGTCCGTCGCCGCTTCGCCTCGCTTCGCCTCGCTTCGCCACGCGTCCATGCCAACGAGGCATGCGGCACCATGTAGGCTGGCAGGCTCCTGAGCTAGTGTGGTGACAGGGTCTTCACGAAGATCTGCATGCCCCCACGTAGGTGCTTGACTAGTTGGTTTAGAAGCCACGTACTACCACGTGGGTACCTTCTTAGTTGGTGGGTCGGCCACTGAGCTGGGGCGGCTATGGGGCGGCAAGGCCTTGCCGCAGTCCTGCTGATATTCCCGGCAAGGGTCTTGCCGGGGCCTCGTGGGCATCCTCAGCAAGAGTCTTGCCGGGGCCTCATGGGCATCCCCGGCAAGGAGCCTCGCTGTTGTCTTATTTTCTGGTTACTACCTAGGCCTCTAGGCCCTTTGTCTTCACAAAGATCTGCATGCCACCATGGAGGTGCCTCCCGAGCCTTGGTTCCAATGTAATTGATGGCGTCGGAACTTTTAGACTCAAGAGCCTTGCCGGGGCCGTGAAGGCCGCCCTGGCAAGGGCCTTGCCGGGGGAGTTTCACCTCGCCCCTCTACTCTTCATGCTTCTGGTCTTGAGCACGACTCTGGTAGTCTTGTGACTTGGCTTCCTCTTCTGCCCCGCCGAGCGTGGCCACGGGCGTGTGGCTGCGACTGCCAGTGCACAAGTAAAGGGGTGCAAAAAGGACCCCTACTTTTGTACACCGACAGGATCCCTCGAGCATGGGCCACATATAAGCACAGGGCGTTATTGGGCCAGGCCCAGAACAGTGCGCGGGCACGCGAGGTAGAGTTTTGACTGCAGTAACTCCCTTGCTTGTTGCGCTTCCCCATGACCCGCGTTGAATGCGTGACGTGGGGGTCGTGCGTGGGGTAGTTGCTGCACGCGTGCGTCACATCGTGTTAAAGAGGCAGCCTGCACCTTCCCCATAAAAAGGAAAAACCGCAGGCGCGCTGCTCATTTACCCTCTGCGCCTTTTCCAATCTCGGAACCGCCATTCCTCTCTTCTTCCGCAGGCGAAAGATTCGAAGCTCTCGCCTCTGCTCACCGCCGCCGCGCCCCCATTGCTCTTGATTCTTCGCCCTCTTCCAGCCGCCATGGCACCCAAAACCAGCAAGGGCAAGGGAGCGGCCAAGGATGCCGGGGAGAAGGAGGCGCCGGAGAGCGAGCTGGCGGTGCTTCGGACGCAGCACACCTACTTCCCTTTGACGGTCGACGCGGTCCACCTCAGGGACTATTTCAAGCCCCTGTGGGGGAGGGAGACGACGGGGTAACTTGCCACGCACATCATCCCTGCCAATTTCGCCAAGGCCGGCCCAAATCGGTATCCCTTCTTCGTCGATTACTTTTCTTGCAGGCTCTACCGCCCTTTCTCTGACTTCTTAAACGACATCATGTACACCTACGGCTTTCACCTCCTCTACTTTATGCCGAATGCCGTGGCGTGCATGGCCCTCTTTGCCCATCTCTGCGAGGGCTTTGCCGGAGTGCTCCCCAGCACGGTGCTCTTCCGCCACTACTTCTATCCATTTCTGGGTGCGTCACCTGGATCTCGAGGACCCAGGAGAAGGGCACGTACCCGGAGGGTGCCCAGAAGGAGAGGTGGGACGAGTGGCAGGGCCGGTGGCTCTGGATCAAGGAGGAGGATCCGTAGGAGTTCTGCCGAGTTCATCCGAGCCTGCCGACCCACCACAAGGACTAGAGCGACCTCGACACCAACAACAAGAAGCTCACGGTCGCCACCACCAGGATCCATCGCCTCACCATGGCCAGGCTCACCCTCACGATGATTGGTGCCGATTTCATCTGTCGACGAATCGCCCTGCTGCACAACAAGGGGAGGCCGGCCTGGGACTTCACGAACGCGGCCGACGTCATGAGGCTCCGCCCTAGCCTGAAGCATAACTTCACGGTGCTGGGGCATGCCCATTTTGCCAGAGGCTTTTCCAGCTCAATATGGATGACGATAGCTGGGCTGAGAGGACCGGCAGGGCCATGAAGACCGGGAAGGCAGTCAAGGGGCCCCTGTGTGGGTTGCCGGCGGGAGTGGTCCTACTGAGCAACAACTCTCGCCGGTCCGCTATCATTGCCATGATGCCAGACTTCAACAGGCACGGCCTTGACCCGACCTGGGTCGAGCCGCCAGCAGAGAAGGTGCAGGAGTTTTTCAACAACTTGTTGGAGAGCTATGTCCGCGACGAGCCGCTGCTCATCGGCGACACCACCAGGGAGGAGCTAGACTACATCGCCGCCAGGGCGGCGAAGGCGGCGCTTGCCAAGGAGGCCGGCAGCGCCGGCGCCGTGGAGGACGAGGCCGACGCGACCACGCAGGAGAAGGAGCTCGCCTAGTGGACGGAGTCTGCCGGGGAGGCCAGCGGCGCCGGCGTCGGGGCCCCCCTTATTGAAGACGTGCCCGAAGAGGAAGTCGAAGCGAACGACCCTCCGTCTGTGATGAAGAAGCGCGTCCTGCGGCGGGCGAGCTCCGGCGAGCTGGTCCGGCCCGGTAGGACCGCGCAGCGGCAACCGGCTCAGGAGCAGCTCGTGCGCCAGACGAGGGAGATGAAGGCCGCGACAGCTATGGAAGACGTTGAAGGCCGCGGTGGCGAAGAAGATGGTGACTGCCTCCTCCTCGTCCAAGCAGGGTCGGACCCCATCTCCTTCTCCCCCTCCCTCGGACAGCACCCTGGAGGCCGAATTCGACCTCGGATCTTTTAGCCCGAAAAGGAAGAGAAAACCAGTGGAGGGGGAGGTGCAGCACGAGTAAGTATTTCGCCCCCCATCATCTCCTAACCTTACGCCTATGTTATCCTCCTTTGATTTGATGTTATCTTGATAGGGACACGGAGACACTGGCCCAGAGGGTGGTGGAGAGGGCCAAGGCCTCGACGGGCAACAAGCCCCCGGTGGGTACTTCACGTACACCGGTGTCGGTGGAGAGCAGCCCGGACAGCAGCCCCCGCTTCAGCCCCCAGTGTGAGCTCATCACTCACTCCTTCACTGATGAACATTGGGGTGTGAATTCTTGATGCTGACCTTGCCGGGTTTGCCGGAGGAGAACGACAGCAGGAGGAGCCGCCGAGGGACACTCCCAACACGCCCCCCCTCGATCACGCCGCCCAGAGGGGCGTCCCCGGCATGGGCATCCACCACCGAGCCCACGCATATGGAGGAGGGTCGAGCTTGGGTGCCGGTGGTTCTGCCCCGGCAACGAACGCTGGCGGGGAGGGCGTCACTTCTTCCCAGCCCGGTGTGGGTAAGTTGTTTGCTTCCCATCCCTGTTCTTTCTTCTTCCTTTTGAACCTTGACCTTGGCCCTGTCTCATTCCCCTTCTTGGTATCCAGACCCTTCCTTGGCAGACCGGGAGGATACTGACACCGTCATCGAGGAGGACGCCAACGACGCCGAGGCCGAGGCCGACAAGATTGCCGCCGAGGAGGCCGCCAAGACCGCCGCTGAGGAGGCCGCCAAGGGGCCAGCCGGGGAAGCCGGTAAGGGGCCTGCCGGGGAGGGGGTGGTTGACGACCAACCTTCCTCCTCCGCTGCCTGTGGCTCGGGTAAGTACTTGAAGGTGGGCGATGCTACCTCTTGAGCACTGTGTTGGTTTTCCCTTGAAGAGGAAAGGGTGATGCAGCAAAGTAGCGTAAGTATTTCCCTCAGTTTTTGAGAACCAAGGTATTAATCCAGTAGGAGGCTACGCGCGAGTCCCTCGCACCTACACAAAACAAATAAATCCTCGCAACCAATGCGATAAGGGGTTGTCAACCCCTACACGTTCACTTACGAGAGTGAGATCTGATAGATATGGTAAGATAATATTTTTGGTATTTTTATGATAAAGATGCAAAGTAAAATAAAAGGCAATGAAAATAACTAAGTGTTGGAAGATTAATATAATGTAAAATAGACCCGGGGGCCATAGGTTTCACTAGTGGCTTCTCTCAAGAGCATAAGTATTTTACTGTGGGTGAACAAATTAATTGTTGATCAATTGACAAAATTGAGCATAGTTATGAGAATATCTAGGTATGATCATGTATATAGGCATCACGTCTGAGACAAGTAGACCGACTCCTGCCTGCATCTACTACTATTACTCCACATCGACTGCTATCTAGCATGCATCTAGAGTATTAAGTTCATAAGAACAGAGTAACGCTTTAAGCAAGATGACATGATGTAGAGGGATAAATTCATGCAATATGATAAAAAACCCATCTTGTTATCCTCGATGGCAACAATACAATACGTGCCTTGCTGCCCCTATTGTCACTGGGATAGGCCACCGCAAGATTGAACCCAAAGATAAGCACTTCTCCCATTGCAAGGAAGATCAATCTAGTAGGCCAAACCAAACTGATAATTCGAAGAGACTTGCAAAGATAACCAATCATATATTATCGGCGTTCTGGGAACGGGGGTCCCCAGACTTGCCTGCCTGCGGCCTGTGGCGTGGCTCAAAGGGGGCCCAGCACGGCCCATCTTCATCACCACAAACCCAAGACCCTCGCGAGGGGCCAAGCCTCGCGGGGCGGACGACACGGGGCTTCCTCAGGCGTTGCCTCATCAGGCTGGCTCGTGAGGAGGCGGAGAGATCAAGGCAGGGTACCTCACGAGGTGCCCGTGACGCAAGCCATGACGACCAAGTGCGCCAGGCGGGCGCCAGCTCGCGCAGTGTCCCCCCTTTCCTCTTTGGTGCAAAGGGAGCAAGCGCAGGCGAGGACCAACTTTAGTCAGGATAAGTGTACCAGATGTTCCCCTTCAAAATGGCCAATTGTTGGCGCCCTTCCCGCTCAATATTTGGGAGGAGGCCCAGGGCCTTTGCCTATAAATAGGACTAGCCACCCCCGGGGTAGAGGCATCTAGAGATCTAGAGACGGATCGATTGGCAATCAGACAGAGAGAGAGAGAAGGGCGACTGAACCCCTCTAGCAGTTCATCGCCCCGGCCAAGAACAGACCCTCGCGAGGCTGTTCTTCCTTGTATTGTTCATCATCAGCCCAAGAGGCAATCCACCACACCACCACATAGAGTAGGGTATTACACCACATCGGTGGCCCGAACCAGTATAAACTCTGTGTCTCTTGTGTTGTTCTTCTGGTAGCTTAGATCCTTGCGAGGCGGAG
Organism: Aegilops umbellulata; assembly: GCA_032464435.1. Lineage (NCBI taxonomy): Eukaryota > Viridiplantae > Streptophyta > Magnoliopsida > Poales > Poaceae > Aegilops > Aegilops umbellulata. The sequence continues at coordinate 8,064,847 of CP136059.1, forward strand.
GAGTACAGGTAGGTAGGAAGCGTAATCTCTGCGCACACCCCAGAGTTCGAACCTCAAGGGTCTGCCGGAACCCGAAATCCGACATTTGGCGTGCTAGGTAGGGGTGCGCCGGAATTCGTCTTCCACCGCCCGTTACTCCTTCGACCATCGCGTCCATGTCTGACGCTCGTCGGGCCCGCGCCGAGCGCCGAGACGCTCTCGCTTCCCGCGTCGCCCAGACGGCCCCTGTCGGTGGGCGTCCCCGCCGTTCCCTGTCGCCTGCCATCAACGCCGCCACCGGCCCGGCGGGGAATGAGCAGCAAGCGTCATCTCAGCATCCTTCCGTGCGGCGAGACGGCCGCACCGCTACTCCCTCGCTCACCCCAGCTGGTTCTTCGCCCCGCGCGCTCCACGCGCCCTTGGAGGCTCGAGCTGCGCTCATCGCGGCAAACGAGCTCCTGCGCTTCCGTCCCGTCGACGACGTCTACGAAGAGAGGCTCGACCGCGTCGTCGAGCTCGTCCACCTCGCGGGTGGCTCTCCTGCGTCGTCCGTCCCGCTGCACCGCACCCCGCCCCGCGCGGGCAACGAAGCTCCGGGGCGCCCCAGCCGCCTCCTCACCAAGAAGACGCCCCGGCCACAAGGCGCGTGGCCCCTGGCTGGAACCCGCTCAGCCAGGCACCAGCGCGACAAGAGAAGAGCTGCCAAGAAGTCCCTCGCTCGCAAGAAGCTGCATGGGCGCTCCATGCTCCGGCACGCCGCGGCCACGTTCCTGCTCCCGCACGTCAAGACCCCGCGCTGCTCCCAGCTGCAGCGCGTGGGGCCTGCAAGACCAAGCTCTCCGTCGCCCAAGGCCTCCCATGGCCACGGCAGGCTACCGCGCCTTCACCACCGAGCTGCGCAGCGTCGCGTGGCCCAGCAAGTTCAAGCCAGACTTGCCTCCTCGCTACGACGGCACGGCCGACCCTGCAGAGTTCCTCCAGCTCTATGAGCTGGGCATCGAAGCTGCTAACGGAGATGAGAAGGTCATGGCGAACTGGTTTCCCATGGCGCTCAAGGACGGAGCCCGCACCTGGCTCCTGAACCTGGCCCCGGGCATGATCTCCTCCTGGGACGAGATGCGCACCCGCTTCATCGCCAACTTCCAAGGTACTCGCGACCAGCCGCCCGCCGTGAGCGACATGCGCCGTATCAAGCAACAACCCGGAGAGACCCTACAAAAGTACATCCAGCGCTTCAACAACGCATGCCTCAAGATTCCCAGGGTGTCCGAGGAGGCCATCATCTCAGCCTTCTCCGACGGCGCGCGCGACGTCAAGATGAAGGAGGAGCTGGCGATGCATGAAGACCTGTGCACTTCCTTGGAGCTGTTCAACTTGGCGACCAAGTGCGCCAGGGCTGAGGAAGGGCGTCTCTCCCTCCTCGAGCTACCTGCCGCAGACCCAGAAGAGAAGAAGTCCAAGGCCAAGGAGGTGAAGCGCAAGGGGGCTGCCGTGCTCGCGGCAGAACCGCACACCAAGCGGGGCAGAGATTAGCCGGAGTCCTCCAAGGGCAGTTGCTACTGTGTGTACCACGACCTCCACACCCACAACACCAACGAATGCCAAGAGATCCGAGCCGTGCGAGAAGGAAGGATTGGCCATCGCCCCGACCGTGTTGACCGGGGCTACGGTCGAGGAGGAGGAAGGAACACAGGGCGCTGGGAAGACCGCGGCCCACGCCAAGGGTGGCGCAATTGACCTCGCGAGGACCGCTGACAAGACCCGCCTCGCGAGGGAGATTGGAGGGATCAGCCTCACGAGGATCGCCCGCAAGGTAACGCAGGCCTCCCTCCACTGCCGCCGCATCCAAGAAGAAACGAGGACCGCCACCAGGACGAAGAGGCTGGGGGCTTCTAGGAGCCGCGTGTGATCACCTGCATCCTGGGCGGAGCTCAAGCCCTAGCCTCTCAGCGCATCTTCAAGCAGTTCGCCCGCGAAGTGAACGCCGTCCTCCCCAAGCTTGAAGCCACACGTCCTCTCAGGTGATCATCATGCGCCATCACGTTCAGCTCAGCGGATCAGCTCAAGTGTGCAGCCACAGCTGGAGTCCTCCCGATGCTTTGTTCCCCAATCATCAGCAACGTGGTGGTCACCAGGACCCTCATCGACGGCAGGGCAGGACTCAAGGTCCCGTCCGTGGAAACATTCAACAATCTCCAAGTGCCCTACAACCAGCTTCAGCCGACCAAGCCCTTCTCCGGAGTCACTGAGGGCTCCACGGTCCCGATCGGGCAGGTCCGCCTCCCTGTCACCTTCGGGGCACGCGACAACTACCGCACCGAGCTCATCGACTTCGACGTCGCTCACATTCGCCTGTCGTACAACGCCATCCTTGGGTACCCGGCGCTGGCCAAGTTCATGTCCATAACTCACCATGGCTACAACGTCCTCAAGATGCCAGGGAGTGGCGGAGTCATCACGGTGCCCTGTGAAGAGAAGGACACGGTGTGTTCCCTGGAACGAGCTTTTCAGGCCGCATCATTGGAAGACCCGGATCGTGGAAGTAGGAGGCTTCCCCAGACCACCCCCAAGAAGAAATAGACATCGTCTGGCCCGGTCCCTCAGGAGGCAGGCCCCTCAGGACCCGTGCATGCCCAGGGGGAACCTCCTTCCATCGCATAGGAAAGCGCGCCCGGCACCCTCCCCAGGCAGGGCTCGGGGGCTCTCCCCTGGAGGGACACCGACCTGGCCAAGGTCACGAGGGAGGCGCTTGGGCACCACGTGGAGGCGTGTTTCGAAGAACGTTTCCCTCAAGAAGGAGTAAGGCAAGGGGAGCCAGACCCTCAGGAGTTCGTCAGCAAGGCCGTTCAAGAGCTACAGGAGTCAAGAGTCATGAGAGGCGGCCGTCGCCTGCCAGCTGTGGCACCCCATCCAGGCGAGGATGGTGGGCTGCACATCTGTGTCGACGTACCAGGGCTTAATCGAGTCGCCTCTCTGGAACGCCTCTGGCCCTCGCGAGTGGGGCGTTGCGAAGGTCCACCCCACAGCTACGTTCGCATGCCTTACGGCTTGCCGAGCGTGGCTACCACGTACCAGCGCCTCATGAGGGGCATCATAGAAGCTCAAGAGGCCAGGCATTCCGCAGCCCTGGCAGAGATGGAGACGGTCCGCGAGGAGCCACCAGCGCCTCCGGAGCCTCCCGAGGCCCCAAGGCCTGGGGGCTCGTGAGGATCGGCCTCCGCAGCCCACCGAGTCTGCTGCACCAACACTGCTTCGTCCTCAACATCATCAGGTGACATCTTTCAAGTTTCATTTCCAGCTGGGAGCGCCCCCCAGGGCTGCATTATTCCCAGGCCGCATGGGTCCGTCCCAGCGGCATGTATCCCTTTTATTTCGTGTCGTTAGCTTACTTTGTTGGGGGCGCCCCTCGGGCTGCATCATCCCCAGGTCACTCGGGCCTGACCCGGTGACGCCTGCCTTCCTAGCATCTATTTGAATGAATCCACTCCTTCGCGGCTAATGTGTTTGACATAGTTGCCCACTCAACTAACACCAACTGATGGAGCTGCCCCCAAATGGCACGACGCTTGTGCATGGGTTCGTCCCTGCAACGCCGACAAACCTGAGTGGCTGAGCTCTGGCCGCGGCAGCCCCGCACTGCGCCACCTCGTCAAGCCTTCAGTGCCTCACCACCCCTCGGAAGCAACCAACGGCTGACTGTCAATTGCCATGGCAACCCCTTGCTCTTTCTACGATGGTCTGCAGGATCCCCTAAAGGAGCCGCGTCAGGCAAGGCCCTCGCGGAGCCTCCTTCACTCTCAACCGCGCGAACCACTTGCACGTTAAAGGGGGGGTGCCTGAGCATCGCGACTCAGGGATCCTACTGGCTCTCCAGCCCTCACCCTCTGGCCTTGACCACGGCATCGTGACCTGGCATACCAGCGACAGCTGAGACTCGCTCGAGGGCCGGGACCCGAGGACGTAGAGCAGAAAGGGGAGCAAAGGCGAGAGGGGAGGGACACGCGAGGACCTCGCCGAGCAACCTCACGCCTGCAGATGCACAGACCCGACGACACACCAGGGAGTGGTCCTTGATTCTCGAGATAAGTCACTACCCGGAAGTACCAGCAACTGTGGCACTGTCCCCGCACCTAATGCAATCCCGTGTTAGCGACGCCGCTCTCCTTTCTCACCGAACGATGGCTGCTTGAGCGCCAAGGGGGACCTCCTGAGCATCGCGACTCAGGGGCTCTTACCGGACCTCGGGTCGCTCACCTCCTGGCCTTGACCACGGCATCGCGACCTGGCATACCAGCGACGGCTGAAGCTGCCTTGGGACTGGGACCTGTCGGCACAGAGCACCAAGCCCTTGTGAGGTTTGAAAGGAAGGACAGAGCTAAGACGGAATGAGCAACTCGCACAATTCTATGACAAGGGTAGTATTAACAAACAAGATCACAGACACCTTACAAGCCCCCGCGGGGCGCGGCTTTGATTCCTCGCAGTGAACGGATCCTAGAGGGACGCTAACTACACGCGCCCCTGCAAAAGGCGCCATCATCAACAGTGGGCCGTCAAGCACCGACGCCAACCCCATCCAGATCAGAGTCGGCAACGACCAGACGAGCCCGCCCTGCTCCAGGAGCGGCGCTGGCTCGAGGGTTCGTAGCTGTCGTCGCTCGTCTCCGGAGTCACGAAGAGTTCGCCGGAGTCGTTGGATCCTCCGACGCCTCCGTCGCCCGAGGAGCCGCCAAGGGGGCGGTCGGCGGGCCTGGTCCTCGCTGTGGCAGGGTGTCGACCACCTCTCCTGGGGCAGCACTCCAGCCGGCGTCCATTCGCGTCAAAGACCTTGAAGAACATCACCGAGGCACCGTCGTACTCCAAGTGGATCACGAGGGCGCCTCTCGTCCTGCAAACCTGGGCGATTTTGCCCCAGCCTCGAGTCATGAAGACCTAGCCCGGGGCAACGACTGCGACCTCCGCCTCGGTCGCAAGGGTGCTGCAGCCACAGTTCCAGGAGTTCTCCCTGCCGGATGACGGAGGCAAAGAAGGGAGGAAGGCGAATCCAAGACTGAGGAGGCATGGCGGCGTGGAGCACGAACTCTCCGGAGGAGCCCTCGGTGTGGACCCCAGGGGGGACGACCCACACCTTCGTGATCCGTCGGTGCCGACGGCGGCGCCGCCCGTGGCGATCGGCATCAACCCCGTCAGGGCCCTCGATGTGGGCGTACAAGGGGAGCGGGAACCCCGGCGGTGCCCGCTCGCCCCAGGGCCTCGACACCACCTGAAGAGTCCCCTCATCCCGACGGCGGAGGGCGAGCCGTTTCTTCGGTGGGAGCGGGTCTGGTTCTTCTCAGGGGGCCTTTCCTTTCTCTGCCGCCGAGAACCGGCGGATCGGAGCCATCGCAGCGAGACGGAGAAAGGATCAGGAAGAAGGAGAAGCAAGGGGGATGGACTGGAAGGGCGCGTGCCGTTCCGTACTTATAGCCGGCGAAGGCCAACCGTCGGCCTCCACGATCTCAGGTAATCATGACCCGTTTTGCATGCAGGGACTTGTCCAATCCGTGCAGATGCCGAGGCGTCGTGGGGAAGCGGAGACGCCCACGTACAATCAACCGCCACACGGCGCCCAAGGCCGCAGGCTGTTAGGGCCCACGGCGCTTCGCCCTTGCCCTTTTGCCTCCCTGCACGGCCAAGTCCGGGGGCGCCTTGGGCCCGGGGGCTACTATCGGCGTTCTGGGAACGGGGGTCCCCAGACTTGCCTGCCTGCGGCGTGCGGCGTGGCTCAAAGGGGGCCCAGCACGACCCATCTTCATCAACACAGACCCAAGACCCTCGCGAGGGGCCAAGCCTCGCGGGGCGGACGACACGAAGCTTCCTCAGGCACGGCTTCATCAGGTTGGCTCGCGAGGAGGCGGAGAGATCAAGGCAGGGTACCTCACGAGGTGCCCGTGACGCAAGCCATGACGACCAAGGGCGCCAGGCGGGCGCCAGGCGGGCGCCAGGCGGGCGCCAGCCCGTGCAGTGTCCCCCCTTTCCTCTTTGGTGTAAAGGGAGCAAGCGCAGGCGAGAGGACCAAGCAAAGGCACCCATTACGGTGCAACGAGACCAAGACCAGCTCCGCGACAAGGAGGAAGTCACTGTGGAGCCCAAGCCAGCGTCATCACCAGAGCCTTTGGCAGGCGAGGACCAACTTTAGTCAGGATAAGTGTACCAGATGTTCCCCTTCGAAATGGCCAATTATTGGCGCCCTTCCCGCTCAATATTTGGGAGGAGGCCCAGGGCCTTTGCCTATAAATAGGACTAGCCACCCCCGGGGTAGAGGCATCTAGAGATCTAGAGACGGATCGATTGGCAATCAGACAGAGAGAGAGAGAGAGAAGGGCGACTGAACCCCTCTACCAGTTCATCGCCCCGGCCAAGAATAGACCCTCGCGAGGCTGTTCTTCCTTGTATTGTTCATCATCAGCCCAAGAGGCAATCCACCACACCACCACACTAGAGTAGGGTATTACACCACATCGATGGCCCGAACCAGTATAAACTCTGTGTCTCTTGTGTTGTTCTTTTGGTAGCTTAGATCCTTGCGAGGCGGAGGAGTATAGGTAGGTAGGAAGCGTAATCTCTGCGCGCACCCCAGAGTTCAAACCTCAAGGGTCTGCCGGAACCCGAAATCCGACATACATAAAAGAATTCAGAAGATTCAAATATTGTTCATAGATAAACTTGATCATAAACCCACAATTCATCGGTCTCAACAAACACACCGCAAAAGAATATTACATCGAATAGATCTCCATGAGAGAGGGGGAGAACATTGTATTGAGATCCAAAAAGATAGAAGAACCATCTAGCTAATAACTATGGACCCGAAAGTTTGAGGTAAACTACTCACACATCATCAGAAAGGTTATGGTGTTGATGTAGAAGCCCTCCGTGATCGATGCACCCTCCGGCGGAGCTCCGGAATAGGCCCCAAGATGGGATATCACGGGTACAGAAGGTTGCAGCAGTGGAATTAGGTTTTTGGCTCCGTTTTTTATCGTTTGGGGGTACGTAGGTATATATAGGAGGAAGGATTACGTCGGTGGAGCAACATGGGGCCCACGAGGGTGGAGGGCGCGCCTGGGGGGTAGGTGCGCCCCCTACCGCGTGGCTTCCTCTTTGATTTCTTGACGTAGGGTCCAAGTCCTCTTGATCATGTTCGTTTCGAAAATCACGTTCCTGAAGGTTTCATTCCGTTTGGACTCCATTTGATATTCTTTTTCTGCGGAACTCTGAAATAGGCAAAAAACAGCAATTCTGGGATGGGCCTCCGGTTAATAGGTTAGTACCAAAAACAATACAAAAGTGAATAAATAAATCCCAATAATATCCAAAACATAAGATAATATAGCATGGGTCAATCAAAAATTATAGATACGTTGGACACGTATCAAGCATCCCCAAGCTTAATTCTTGCTCGTCCTTGAGTAGGTAAATGATAAAAACAGAATTTTTGATGTGGAATGCTACTAGGCATAATTTCAATGCAATTCTTCTTAATTGTGGTATGAATATTCAGATCCGAAAGATTCAAGATAAAAGTTCAATATTGACATAGAAATAATAATACTTCAAGCATACTAACTAAGCAATTATGTCCTCTCAAAATAACATGGCCAAAGAAAGTCCGTCCCTACAAAATCATATAGTTTAGTCATGCTCCATTTTCGTCACACAAGAATGCTCTCATCATGCACAACCCCGATGACAAGCCAAGCAATTGTTTCATACTTTAGTAATCTCAAACTTTATAAACCTTCACGCAATACATGAGCGTGAGCCATGGATATAGCACTATGGGTGGAATAGAGTATAATGATGGGGGTTATGTGGAGAAGACAAAAAAGGAGAAAGTCTCACATCAACGAGGCTAATCAATGAGCTATGGAGATGCCCATCGGTTGATGTTAATGCAAGGAGTAGGAATTGCCATGCAACGGATGCACTAGAGTTATAAATGTATGAAAGCTCAACAAAAGAAACTAAGTGGGTGTGCATCCAACTTGCTTGCTCATGAAGACCTAGGGCACTTGAGGAGGCCCATTGTTGGAATATACAAGCCAAGTTCTATAATGAAAAATTCCCACTAGTATATGAAAGTGACAAAACAAGAGACTCTCTATCATGAAGATCATGGTGCTACTTTGAAGCACAAGTGTGGTAAAAGGATAGTATCATTGTCCCTTTTATTATTATTTTTTTGGGCGTTCTTTTTTTGGCCTTTTATTTTTTTTATTGGTACAATGCTCTATTAAATGATGATCATCACACTTCTACTTATTTACAACTCAATGATTACAACTCGATACTAGAACAAGGTATGACTCTATATGAATGCCTCCGGCGGTGTACCGGGATATGCAATGAACTAAGAGTGACATGTATGAAAGAATTATGAACGGTGGCTTTGCCATAAATACTATGTCAACTACATGATCATGCTAAGCAATATGACAATGATGAATGCGTCATGATAAACAGAATGGTGGAAAGTTGCATGGCAATATATCTCGAAATGGCTATGGAAATGCCATAATAGGTAGGTATGGTGGCTGTTTTGAGGAAGATATAAGGAGGTTTATGTGTGAAAGAGTGTATCATATCACGGGGTTTGGATGCACCGGCGAAGTTTGCACCAACTCTCAATGTGAGAAAGGGCAATGCACGGTACTGAAGAGGCTAGTAATGATGGAAAGGTGAGAGTGCGTATAATCCATGGACTCAACATTAGTCATAAAGAACTCACATACTTATTGCAAAAATCTACAAGTCATCAAAAACCAAGCACTACGCGCATGCTCCTAGGGGGATAGATTGGTAGGAAAAGACCATTGCTCGTCCCCGACCGCCACTCATAAGGAGGACAATCAAAGAACACCTCATGTTTCAAATTTGTTACATAATGTTTACCATATGTGCATGCTACGGGACTTGCAAACTTCAACACAAGTATTTCTCAAATTCACAACTACTCAACTAGCACAACTTTAATATTACTACCTCCATATTTCAAAACAATTATCAAGCATCAAACTTCTCTTATTATTCAAAACACTCATAAGAAAGTTTTTACTAATCTTGAATACCTAGCATATTAGGATTAAGCAAATTGCCATGCTATTTAAGACTCTCAAAATAATATAAGTGAAGCATGAGAGATCAATAGTTTCTATAAAACAAATCCACCACCGTGCTCTAAAAGATATAAGTGAAGTACTAGAGCAAAACTATATAACTCAAAAGATATAAGTAAAGCACATAGAGTATTCTAATAATTTCCAAATCATGTGTGTCTCTCTCAAAAGGTGTATACAGCAAAGATGATTGTGGTAAACTAAAAAGCAAAGACTCTAATCATACAAGACGCTCCAAGCAAAACACATATCATGTGGTGAATAAAAATATAGCTCCAAGTAAAGTTAGCGATGGAAGTAGACGAAAGAGGGGATGCCTTCCGGGGCATCCCCAAGCTTTGGATTTTTGGTGTCCTTTGATTATCTTGGGGGTTGCATGGTCATCCCCAAGCTTAGGCTCTTTCCACTCCTTGTTCCATAATCCATCAAATCTTTCACCCAAAACTTGAAAACTTCACAACACAAAACTCAGCAGAAAATCTCGTGAGCTCCGTTAGTGAAAGAAAACAAAAGACCACTTCAAGGTACTGCAATGAACTCATTCTTTATTTATATTGGTGTTAAAACTACTGTATTCCAACTTCTCTATGGTTTATAAACTATTTTACTAGCCATAGATTCATCAAAATAAGCAAACAACACACGAAAAACAGAATCTGTCAAAAATAGAACAGTCTGTAGTAATCTGTAACTAACGCAAACTTCTGGAACTCCAAAAAATCTACCAAAATAGGACGACCTAGACAATTTGTTTATTGATCAGCAGAAATTGTAATCAATATTTTATCACGTTCTGGTGATTTTTAACAATTATTTTCGTGAACAGAAAGTTTCTGGAAATTTCTACAAGATCAAATAACTATCACCCAAGAAGATCCTATAGGTTTAAGTTGGCACAAACACTAATTAAAAAATAAAAACACATCTAACCAGAGGCTAGAAAAAATATTTATTCATAAACAGAAGAAAAAAGCAAAAAACAAAAAATTAATATTGGGTTGCCTCCCAACAAGCGCTATCGTTTAACACCCCTAGCTAGGCATAAAAGCAAGGATAGATCTAGGTATTGCCATCTTTGGTAGGCAATCCATAAGTGGCTCTCATAATAGATTCAGAACGTAATTTTATTTTCTTCCTAGGGAAGTGTTCCATGCCTTTCTTTAATGGAAATTGGAATCTAATATTCCCTTCCTTCATATCAATAATTGCACCAATCATTCTAAGGAAAGGTCTACCAAGAATAATAGGACATGAAGGATTACAATCTATATCAAGAACGACAAAATCTATGGGCACATAATTCCTATTTGCAACAATAAGAACATCATTAATTCTTCCCATAGGTTTCTTAATAGTGGAATCCGCAAGGTGCAAATTTAGAGAGCAATCAGCAAAATCACGGAAACCTACCAAATCACATAAAGTCTTTGCAATCGTGGAAACACTAGCACCCATGATATGAACAAGGGTGTCCCAACCTGCCGATAGGTTCTGATAACTCTCGATTTGGTGGAAACTTGACACAACTCGGTCCGGCTTCCGAACAACACGTTCTGAACCCCACAATCGCAGCACCACGTCTCCTCTGGTTATCGACCGGCAATGCACGGTCGACCTCGCCAAGAAGGCTAATCCTTGTCTGCGAATCGAAGAACACAAGCAAGAACAAGAAAGAATGCAACCAAATTGCAGATGTATGATTAACCTCACGAAGTTGGGGTTTCACAAACCGATGAACGGCGAAACTGTTCTTGACAGAATAATCTAAGCAACACCCAACCCTAACCTAAGCACCGGCGGCTGTAAATATGGTCTAGGGTTAAGCAAGGACCCTCTGGTCACGCCCCTAATTGGGCTCAAAAAGATACATGGCCCAAAGGCCAAAAATGGTGGCGCAGCACCGAGAGAGATTCTGGACGTCTTTTGTTTAGATGATTCCCGTTGATTCAGGAGGAATTTGGCCGTGGGACCAGCGCCATTGGAAAGGTTATCTTCTCAGCTATCCGTGCATATATAGAACGTCCAAAACCGAGCCCGTATGCGACCTGGACAACCGTTTTAGTGCAGACTGCTCCTGGACTCCGAAACAGACTCGAAGTCAACTTTGTTTGGGCCTCCACCTTGACTTGGACGCCCTTGCTGGTCCTCTCCACCTCCAAGCCCCTCTCCTAGTATCTCCTGGTGCTCTCCATGGTTCCTAATCATAATATAATCATTAGGTAGCAATCTATTCTCAGGAACATATAAAGAAGTGCTTAGGAACGAGCTCACCTCTAAATTCAATTGTCGCGCTCGAGCTCTAGTGATCGGTCCTTGTATATCCAGTGAAGTTTTGTGTGTATCCGAAGGAGTGATGTCCTCATCATCCTCCCCCTCTTGAATTGAAGTCGTCCTCGACTCAAACTCATCCTCTTCTCCCAAATATGGCCTCAAATCTGAAATGTTAAAGGTGGAACTAACCCCAAACTCAGGAGGCAACTCAAGTTTATATGCATTATCATTTATCTTGGCAAGTATTTTGAAAGGACCATCAGCTCTAGGCATCAACTTAGACTTTCTTAAATCCAGACACCTATCCTTTCTCAAGTGCAACCAAACCAAATCACCCGGTTCTAGTTTAACTTCTTGTCTACCTTTACTACCAGCAATTCTATACTTTTCATTCATTTTTTCAATATTGTTCTATGTTGTCTCATGCATTTTCAAGATAAAATCAGCACGTTCTTTGGCATCATTGTGAATCCTCTCACTTGTAGGTAAAGGCAAGATATCAATAGGAGCACGGGGATTGAAACCATACACTATCTGAAAAGGACTTACCTTGGTGGTAGAATGTGTTGCCCGGTTGTAAGCAAACTCCACATGAGGCAAACATTCTTCCCAAATCTTCAAATTTTTCTTCAAAACAGCCCTCAACATGGTGCCCAACGTCGATTCACCACCTCAGTTTGCCCATCAGTTTGTGGGTGACAAGTTGTAGAAAACAACAATTTTGTACCCAACTTGTTCCATAGGGTGCGCCAAAAATGACTCAAGAATTTTGCATCACGATCTGAAACAATAGTAGAAGGCATACCATGCAAACGAACAATCTCTTTGAAAAAGAGGTCAGCAATATAAACAGCATCATCACTTTTATGACATGGTATAAAGTGTGCCATCTTAGAAAAACGATCCACCACAACAAAAATATTATCCCTTCCCCTCTTAGTCCTAGGCAATCCTAACACAAAATCCATAGAAATATCTGCCCAAGGAATAGAAGGAACAGGAAGAGGCATGTATAAACCATGTGGATTCAAGCGAGATTTAGCTTTTTGACATGTGGTGCAGCGAGCCACGAACCTCTCAACATCTCTCCTCATCTTTGGCCAAAAGAAATGTGTGGCCAGAACGTCCTCCGTCTTCTTCGCACCGAAATGACCCATCAATCCTCCTCCATGCGCCTCCTGTAACAACAAAAGACGAACGGAACCAACTGGAATGCATAGACGGTTAGCTCTAAACAAAAAACCATCGTTAAGGACAAATTTATTCCATGTACGCCCCTCTCGACATTGCAGCAAAACATTTTTAAAGTCAGAATCAAGCGCATATTGTTCTTTTATTGACTCAATTCCAAAAATCTGACAATCAAGTTGAGACAACAAAGTATATCGTATAGACAAAGCATTAGCAATCGCATTATCCTTCCCTTTCTTGTGTTTGATGATATAAGGGAAAGATTCAATAAATTCAACCCACTTAGCATGCCTACGATTCAAATTATTTTGAGAGCGAAGATACTTAAGCGATTCATGATCAGAATGAATAAGAAATTCTTTAGGCCACAAATAATGACTCCATGTTTCTAAAGAACGCACAAGTGCATACAATTCCTTGTCATATGTGGAATAATTCAGAACGGGACCATGTAATTTTTCGCTAAAGTATGCAACTGGTTTACCATCTTGCATCAAAACCCCACCAATGCCGACTCCACTAGCATCACATTCTAACTCAAAAGTCTTACCAAAGTTAGGAAGTTGCAGCAATGGTGCGTGCGTAAGCTTGTCCTTCAAGGTGCCAAAGGACTCCTCTTGTGCCTTCCCCCAATGGAATGCCACACCCTTCTTCGTCAACTCATGCAGTGGTGCAGCAATGGTGCTAAAATCCTTGACGAAGCGGCGGTAGAAACCTGCAAGACCAAGAAAACTCCTCACCTGTGTGATAGCTTGGGGTAGCGGCCAGCTTTGGATGGCGTCAATCTTCGTTTCATCCACCTCGATTCCCTGTGGAGTAACAACGTAACCAAGAAAAGAGACTCGGTCCGTGCAAAAAATGCACTTCTCAAGGTTACCAAACAAACGTGCATCCCTTAAAGCATTAAAAACAGCACGTAAATGGTCCATATGTTCATCCAAAGACTTGCTGATACCCCAAGCTTATCCTTTTTAGGTGGAAAAACAGAATTAGCAACTTGCTGATTTTCAGATTTAGCATCACTTGAACTAGCAGCTCTCTCTCTATCAGCTTCTACAATTTTAGCAGGGGTCAAAGGTACCAAAATAATTTTCTGCCCTTTATGCACAAAAGTGTATTTATTACTTCTTCCATGGTGTGTAGCATCATTATCATGTTCCTAAGGCCGACCCAACAAAAGTGAACAAGCTTGCATAGGTACGACATCACAATCAACAGAATCAGCATAGGCACCAATGGAAAAAGGAACTCTACATGTTTGTGTTACCTTAGCTTTTCCAGAGTCATTTAACCACTGAATATGGTATGGATGTGGGTGTGGTCGTGTGGTCAAACAAAGCTTCTTGACCAGATCAGAACTCACCAAATTGTTGCAGCTTCCTCCATCAATGATAACACGTGCTCGTCGGTTCTTGATAATGAAGAAAATCTGAAACAAATTGTGGCGTTGTAGCTTCTCAGGTTGCTGAATTTGTGTGTTGAGCACACGCTGAACAATAATGTTCATGTAGCCTAAAGTATCGGCGCCCCCAAGGACATGACCCTCATCATCGTCGTCGGTGGCAGCATCATCATCATTAGCATCATCCTCCACATCGGAGGTGCTGATATAACCTCCATCTTCGGTTGCCACATATGGCTGCTGACTTGGGCAATCCTTCTGCATATGGCCACGTCCTTGGCAGCGGTGGCACTGAATGCTGGAAGTGCGTCCCATTGAGGCGAAGGACGAAGCACTATTGGCGGGAACCTGCAAAGAATTTTTACCTGGATATGTAGGACGTGGAGCAGGTGGTGTAGGTGTTGTAGTAACACAATTGGCTGAGGCAGAAGCTTGCTGGTCCGCTGTTAGGGGCACCCGAAAAGAGGATGGCTTAGGCAGCCTCGAAGGAGCCGTCGTGCGTGGCGTGTAGGAGGCGTGGACGTTGCTCTTGTTCCGTTGCTCACGTCCCTGCAATTCCTTCTCTGCAAGCATAGCAAACTGGAACAACTGGTTGACAGTATCAAATTCTTTATAATCAACAATGTCCTGAATACCACGCCTCAAACCCGAATAAAAACGACAAATAGAATCCTCAAGCCCCTCCACTATACCACAACGCATCAAACCCTTTTGAAGCTCAGCATAGTAATCTTGTACAGATTTATCTCCTTGTTCTAAACGCTGCAGTTTGTTACGCAAATCTCTATGATACGAAGGAGGAACAAAATGATCACGCATAGCCACCTTAAGTCGTTCACATATATCAGGTAAAGCACCCTGCCCAGCTAGCCCATTCCACCAAATAATAGCAAAGTCCTTAAACTCACTAGTAGCTAGTCGAACTCTATGTTGCTCAGGAACAAGGTGGGAATTAAACTTGTGTTCTAACGTCATCTCCCAATCAAGGTAGCCCTCGGCATCATAACGACCCGAAAAATTTGGTACTGTTAACTTAATCTTAGCATAAGGATCATCAGGAGCATGATTATTATTACCTTGATGGCGATGTTGATTAACTGTACTACCCATACCTTGAGTGTTACGGCGAAGACGTTGGCGCAATCTTGCTTGTCGTGTAGCTGCTTGATCTATGTTCCCATTAGCATCATACACCGTGTCTTCTGGCATTTGTCCACTGGTGTTGCTGCTGGACACGTCGTCGTTGTTGGTTGTTAAACGAGTTTCCAACTCGGTAACCCTGTCAGTTAACGTGGATATCCATTTGTCCAACCGCTCGATGTTGTTGCCGAGGTTGAGTTCAATGAGCGCATCAGTAACAGCCTTCTTGATTGTCTCGTTCATCCCGTCTTGAACCTTCTCTACGGTAGCTTGTAGTTGCTCTTGGCTGACACATTCCTTGAAATCCTTGGGAGTGCTATCGCCGTTTTCGCCGGTACCTGCCATTGTAAACACAAAAAAAACAGGAACACACAATGAAGGTTATCCCTATCAACTACTATGCAGTTGCAGTGGTGCCTCTCAACACAGCAAATGGAAGCGTCTTAACAAGCTCTTACAAGGTTCTTACTAGCAAAGGAAAGGATACCTGGAAGGCGTAATCCGGCGATTGCGAGGGTCAAAAACCTGTGCCTGTCCAGAAGGTCGTATGTGGAGATTGGAAGGCACTATATGTGAGTGGAACACAATTCAAAAACAGATAGTAATGCTGAATAAATGTCCAAAAATCTTGTCCTAGTTGCTGGCCTACTCGTGTTTTAAACCAAGTATGATATTGAAGACAAAGGTAGAAACAAGTATGAGGGTAAAGACAACAACAGACAAGAACAGAGCAGGGACAGTAGCTCAGCACCAACACTCAATGCAAAAAAAATTGTGCTCCTGCACTTCTTGTTTGATATTTTTCTTACAAGCAGGAGAGGAAGTTTCAGCTCAACCTGATAGAAAATAAGGACCGTGCTGAAACTATATCGCGCGCACAAACAATTTTCTTAACAGAAATTTTGCCAATCGAAATTCGGCAACCCCGGTGAATCTGAGCACCAATAATATGACTTTCTTTTTCCTTTTTTTTGCCTTTTTTTCTCTTTTTTTTGGCCGATTCACTCTTTGCCTGATTCGAGTCTGTATGCGAAAGGTAAGGCAGCTTGGCGCAACTCTGGTGTCTGTTTTTTTAGGAGGCTGAATTAAAATAGTGGAAAGAAAAACAGTGGTATGGTGGCAGCAGATTGTAGGCTAGAGTTATGGTGTTGTGTGGTGAGCACAAGACGTATAGGGGATGGAAAAAGATCAAGATTGTGAACAGGACGTAGGTGGTGGCAGCGGATTGTGAACAGGATTGTGGACTAAAACACTAACTAGACCAGCAACAAAACATGACAAAGGACACAAACTCAGCATTATGGATTCTGAAATAGAATTGTGCAAAAGGCTAAACGTGGTCTGGAAATCTGGGATCGCAGAACCTAACAACTATTTTTTTGGACTTTTCTCTGGACTCTAGGATGAAGGCGAAAACAAAAACTAACTAGGGAAGGGCGAACCTGACGGTGCACCTGAAGCTCTGATTACCACTTGATATGAACAAGGGTGTCCCAACCTGCCGATAGGTTCTGATAACTCTCGATTTGGTGGAAACTTGACACAACTCCGTCTGGCTTCCGGACAACACGTTCTGAACCCCGCAATCGCAGCACCACGTCTCCTCTGGTTATCGACCGGCGATGCACGGTCGACCTCGCCAAGAAGGCTAATCCTTGTCTGCAAATCGAAGAACACAAGCAAGAACAAGAAAGAATGCAACCAAATTGAAGATGTATGATTAACCTCACGAAGTTGGGGTCTCACAAACCGATGAACGGCGAAACTGTTCTTGACAGAATAATCTAAGCAACACCCAACCCTAACCTAAGCACCGGGGGCTGTAAATATGGTCTAGGGTTAAGCAAGGACCCTCTGGTCACGCCCCTAATTGGGCTCAAAAAGATACATGGCCCAAAGGCCAAAAACGGTGGCGAGCACCGAGAGAGATTCTGGACGTCTTTTGTTTCGATGATTCCTGTTGATTCAGGAGGAATTTGGCTGTGGGACCAGCGCCATTGGAAAGGTTATCTTCTCAGCTATCCGTGCATATATAGAGCGTCCAAAACCGAGCCCATATGCGACCTGGACAACCGTTTTAGTGCAGACTGCTCCTGGACTCTGAAACAGACTCGAAGTCAACTTTGTTTGGGCCTCCACCTTGACTAGAACGCCCTTGCTGGTCCTCTCCACCTCCAAGCCCCTCTCCTAGTATCTCGTGGTGCTCTCCATGGTTCCTAATCATAATATAATCATTAGGTAGCAATCTATTCTCAGGAACATATAGAGAAGTGCTTAGGAACGAGCTCACCTCTAAATTCAATTGTCGCGCTCGAGCTCTAGTGATCGGTCCTTGTATATCCAGTGGAGTTTTGTGTGTATCCGAAGGAGTGATGTCCTCATCAACCCAAATCACACAAAGCATAGCATTCATGATCTTTAATCTTAGTTTTAATAGTAGGTTCCCACTCATCATAAAGTTTTTTAGGGATAGAAACTTCCAACTCAAGTTTTTCTTCATAAGATTGCATCAAAGCATCAACGATATGTTTGGTAAAAGCTTTATTTTGACTATAAGCATGAGGAGATTTTAGCATGGATTGCAACAAGGAAATATAATCTATCAAAGAGCAACTATCATAATTAAATTCCATGAAATCCAAAATAGTATTTTCATTAACATCTAGAGTTTTGATCTCTTCAATCCCACTTTTATCAATTTTAGCATCAAGATCTAAAAACTCCAAATTTTTGGAACGCCTTCTAGGTAAAGGTGGATCATATTCAGTCCCATCATTATCAAGATTCATATTGCAAAACAAAGATTCAATAGGGGATACATCAATAACTTTTAGATCTTCATCTTTATTTTCATAGGAACTAGAGGAACATGCTCTTATAAAGCAATCTTTCTTAGCACGCATCCTAGCGATTCTTTCTTTGCACTCATCAATGAAAATCCTCCATGGCTTTGAGAGACTCATTGATATCATGCTTAGGAGGAATAGATCTAAGTTTAAAAGAATCAACATCAAGAGAAATTATATCAACGTTCCTAGCCAATTCATCAACTTTAAGCAATTTCTCTTCAAGCAAAGCATTGAAATTCTTTTGCGTATTCATAAATTCCTTAACACTAGTCTCAAATTCAGAGGGCATCTTATTAAAATTTCCATAAGAATTCTTGTAGGAATTACCATAATTATTAGAGGAATTACTAGGATAAGGCCTAGGATTAAAGTTTCCTCTATACGCGTTGTTACCAAAATTATTCCTACCAAAAAAATTCACATCCATAGATTCATTATTATTCTCAATCAAAGTAGACAAAGGCATATCATTAGGATCAGAAGAAACACTCTCAGTAGCAAATAATTTCATAAGTTCATCCATCTTTCCACTCAAAACATTAATTTCTTCTATCGAATGCACTTTTTTATTAGTGGATCTTTCAGTGTGCCATTGAGAATAATTAATCATAATATTATCTAGGAGTTTAGTAGCTTCTCCTAAAGTGATTTCCATAAAAGTGCCTCCCGCGGCCGAATCTAAAATATTTCTAGAAGCAAAATTCAGTCCGGCATAAATTTTTTGTATAATCATCCACAAATTCAAACCATGAGTGGGGCAATTACGTATAATTAATTTCATCCTCTCCCAAGCTTGTGCAACATGTTCATGATCAAGTTGCTTAAAATTCAGAATATCGTTTCTAAGAGAGATGATCTTAGCGGGAGGAAAATACTTAGAGATAAAAGCATCTTTGCACTTATTCCAAGAATCAATACTATTTTTATGCAAAGACGAAAACCAAGCTTTAGCACGATCTCTAAGAGAAAAAGGAAATAGCTTCAATATAACAATATCATTGTCCAGATCTTTCTTCTTTTGCATATCACACAAATCAGCGAAGCTATTTAGATGAGTAGCGGCATGTTCACTAACAAGATTCAACAAAGCAACATTGATTTCACAAGATTCAGTATCGGTAAGAGGAGGAAACGGAGTGCTAAGGAAATCATTATTGTTGGTATTGGTAAAGTCACATAATTTGGTATTATCTTGAGCCATCGTGACAAGAAAGCAATCCAACACACGAGAAAACAAGAAGCAAGCGAAAAAGAGGCGAACGGAAAAGAGAGGGCGAATAAAAACGGCAAGGGTGAAGTGGGGAGAGGAAAACGAGCGGCAAATGGCAAATAATGTAATGCGGGAGATAAGGGTTTGTGATGGGTACTTGGTATGTTGACTTTTGCGTAGACCTCCCCGGCAACGGCGCCAGAAATCCTTCTTGCTACCTCTTGAGCACTGAGTTGGTTTTCCCTTGAAGAGGAAAGGGTGATACAGCAAAGTAGCGTAAGTATTTCCCTCAATTTTTGAGAACCAAGGTATCAATCTAGTAGGAGGCTACGCGCGAGGCCCTCGCACCTACACAAAACAAATAAATCCTCGCAACCAATGCGATAAGGGGTTGTCAATCCCTACACGGTCACTTATGAGAGTGAGATCTGATAGATATGATAAGATAATATTTTTGGTATTTTTATGATAAAGATGTAAAGTAAAATAAAAGGCAATGAAAATAACTAAGTGTTGGAAGATTAATATAATGGAAAATAGACCCGGGGGGCATAGGTTTCACTAGTGGCTTCTCTCAAGAGCATAAGTATTTCACGGTGGGTGAACAAATTACTATTGAGCAATTAACAGGATTGAGCATAGTTATGAGAATATCTAGGTATGAGCATGTATATAGGCATCACGTCCGAGACAAGTAGACCGACTCCACATCGACCGCTATCCAGCATGCATCTAGAGTATTAAGTTCATAAGAACAGAGTAACGCTTTAAGCAAGATGACATGATGTAGAGGGATAAATTCATGCAATATGATAAAAAAACCATCTTGTTATCCTCGATGGCAACAATACAATACGTGCCTTGCTGCCCCTACTGTCACTGGGAAAGGACACCGCAAGATTGAACCCAAAGCTAAGAACTTCTCCCATTAAAAGAAAGATCAATCTAGTAGGCCAAACCAAACTGATAATTCGAAGAGACTTGCAAAGATAACCAATCATACATAAAAGAATTCAGAAGATTCAAATATTGTTCATAGATAAACTTGATCATAAACCCACAATTCATCGGTCTCAAGAAACACATCGCAAAAGAAGATTACATCGAATATATCTCCACAAGAGAGGGGGAGAACATTGTATTGAGATCCAAAAAGAGAGAAGAAGCCATCTAGCTAATAACTATGGACCCGAAGGTCTGAGGTAAACTACTCACACATCATCGGAGAGGCTATGGTGTTGGTGTAGAAGCCCTCCGTGATTGATGCCCCTCCGGCGGAGCTCCGGAACAGGCCCCAAGATGGGATCTCGTGGGTATAGAAGGTTGCGGCGGAGGAATTAGGTTTTTGGCTCCGTTTTTGATCGTTTGGGGGTACGTAGGTATATATAGGAGGAAGGAGTACGTTAGTGGAGCAACATGGGGCCCACGAGGGTGGAGGGTGCGCCTGGGGGGTAGGCGCGCCCCTACCTCGTGGCTTCCTCTTTGATTTCTTGACGTAGGTTCCAAGTCCTTTGGATCATGTTCGTTCCGAAAATCACGTTCCCGAAGGTTTCATTCCGTTTGGACTCCGTTTGATATTCTTTTTATGCGAAACTATGAAATAGGCAAAAAACAGCAATTCTGGGCTGGGCCTCCGGTTAATAGGTTAGTCCCAAAAACAATATAAAAGTGAATAATAAAGCCCAACAATGTCCAAAACAGAAGATAATATAGCATGGAGCAATAAAAAATTATAGATACGTTGGAGACGTATCAGGCGACGACCTATTCGTCCACCTTCCAGGGACGGCGAACACCAGGGCGCCAACTGAGGGGGAGGTGTTTGACGTTGAGGCGCTCGCCCCCGCCGGGCTTCAGGTTGTCGATGAACCGAGCGCCGGCGGTGGCGGTTCCCAAGAGGAGCAGCTTCTTCGGGCCATGAGCGTCAACTTCTAGAAGCTCCAGGCGCTCCATCGTGCCCGCCTGGACAAGGCAAAATCTAGGATGGTGGCGGCGGACAAGGCGGGGGTGAATCTTGAGGAGCGCGTCACCGAGATGCAGGCCTAGTTCCGTGAGGCCCATGAAGAATTGAGGGTTGCCCAAGGTTTGCTGGCTGAGCGCAAACAGGAGCTCATCCTGAAGCAGGATGACATCGAGAAGGCCCAGGAGGCGGCGAAGGAACATGCCGCCAAGGACGAGGCCACTCAGCATCAGCACCAGGCTCTGCTGAACTCCCAGGAGGAGAACCTTGCCGCCTGTGAGGAGGCGCTCGCCGCCACACTCCGCGGCAAGGCTGAGGAGGTCGAGAAGCTCGTCGTGCAGCAGACCCAGGAGCTAGAGCAGAGGCACAAGGAGGCACTCAATGCTCAGGTCCTCGTCCATGTCGACAAGGTGAAGAAGCTGGAGCTGGAGCGCGAGGAGCTGAAGAAGGTGGCCTCGAAGCTGGCGAAGGAGAGGGACACGACCAACCATTCTTTGGCGGAGGCCCAGGCCATAGTCTCCTACAATGCCAAGCTGCTCTCTGAGGCCAACGACTCCATCAACGATGTGAAGTTGAAGCTGGACGGCTTGGAGGGGAAGCTTTCGGAGGACGGGGCTCGTGAAGAGACCTTGAACAAGGTCCTGGAGGACGAGAAGCAGCTACGGAGGAATGATGCCACTGAACATGAGGAGTACGCGAAGGGCATAAACCTTTGGATCAGCCGCCTCGTCGATGTTGCCGGCAGGATCACCATGAAGCTGGCCGCCATGGGGATGCCGAATGTTAGGTACTCCCAGGAGCCGAACGTGAGTCCTAATGCCAGGCTGACTCTGTTCTTCGAGGGCGTCCTGGGAGCCCTGGAGCAGATCCATTCCAACCGAGCGACCTCTCTGGCCAATGAGGCCCGGAAGCTTTGTCGGGGCGCCCTAACCAAGGTCATCACCAAGGTGGCGTACTGGAACCCCAACGTCGACTTCGCCACCACGCTGGAGAGCTTTCCGAAGGATGTGGACCTCGAGGCACTCGAGGAGCGTATCGAGCCCATCATCAAGCGCGTCGACGGAGTTCGGAGGGTGGAGGGCCAGTGCCGAGACTAGGAGCCCTGTTTCCCTTTGCCGCTGCGAGTTCATAACCAAGACGATTTTAGCTTAAGTTAGAACCGTAGCAACAATTGATGTAATATAACTCTGCAGTACTTTTTAAAACGATGTATGCTATTTTCCTGTTCGATCTTTCCTAGTATGTACGCCCTAAGCTTAGTTGGACAGGCTTGCCGGCGCGTAAACCCAAGCCATGGCGCTTTGAGGACGAGTCCTTAGCGGGCTACCGGGTGTGCTTGCTGCTCAGCAAACCACCTTACCGCTCTCAGCGCGGCCACTTGAACTATTGAGCGGACTCGAAACAGGACAAGGGCGTTGCCAATAGCGGATAGGCCACCCTGCCGATCTCAACGCGGCCGCTCGAACTATTGAGCGGACAAGAAACCGAACAAGGATGTTGCCAATAGCGGGAGGGTCCCATCGCGTGCAGGTTTTCCATACAAAGAGCGAGATCTTTCGAGGAAAATAACTTTACAAATGAAAAGGGAATTACTCAAGGTTTTGCGCAACTTAGCTTTTTGTGGTCACGCAGATGATCGTTGCTATCGCAGATGGCACCAGAGTGCGGCTGATTGATGTCGCCTTCTCTTCTCGGGCCACCGCGACGAGGGAGTCGATAGGTTCGCTCCAAAACCGGATTTTCACAACTTGCG
The DNA here is from genome assembly GCA_032464435.1 of Aegilops umbellulata. Lineage (NCBI taxonomy): Eukaryota > Viridiplantae > Streptophyta > Magnoliopsida > Poales > Poaceae > Aegilops > Aegilops umbellulata. Next base: position 8,087,760 of record CP136059.1, read on the forward strand.
CACCCCTACCTAGCGCGCCAAAGATGTCAGTGGAAACGACACCTATGGGATCAGGGAAATCCCTTCTACGGTCTGCGGGCGCGGGTCTGTGGAAAGAGCAGGTTTAAGAGATCAACACGGGAGATCTATCCAGGTTCGGGCCGCAAGTGATACGTAATACCCTACTCTTGCTGGCTTGTGTTTATCTGGTGTTCTTGGACTAGCTACAAACTGTGCAGGGTCCAAAAAGTCCGAATCCTCTCTCAGTACGCCGCGGGCCTCCTTTTATAGTCAAAGGGGCTGCCACAATGGCACACAGGAGGTGGAAAGTTGTACAGTAGTCGAGTTTATCTCTAGCATCGTAGGACAAAACGCATTAAATGTTCTACTTAGGTGTCCTCTTACTTTATCGGGGGCGGCAACAAGGCCCGTCCTGTCCGTCGCTGCTACTTTTCGCTTTGCCACGCGTCCAGGCTAACGAGGCATGCAGCGCCATGTAGGCTGGCATGCTGCTGAGCTAGTGTGGTGACAGGGTCTTAACGAAGATCTGTATGCCCCCACGTAGGTGCTTGACTAGTTGGTTTAGGAGCCACATACTGCCACGTGGGTACCTGCTAGTTGGCGGGTCGGCCGCTGAGCTGGGGCGACAAGGCCTTGCTGCGGTCCTGCTGATATTCCCGGCGAGGGTCTTGCCGGGGCCTTATGGGGCGCTCTCGGCAAGAGTCTTGCCGGGGCCACGTGGGCATCCTCGATAAGAGCCTTGCCGGGGTCTCGTGGGCATCCTCGGCAAGGAGCCTCGCTGTTGTCTTGTTTTCTGGTTCCTATCTAGGCCTCGCAGGCCCTTTGTCTTCACAAAGATCTGCATGCCACCATGGAGGCGCCTCCCGAGCCTTGGTTTCAATGTGATTGATGGCGTCGGAACTTTTAGACTCAAGGGTGGTGGCCGCGTTGGTGTTGGGCAAGTTGCCCCAGCAAGGCTCTTGCCGGGGCCGTGAAGGCCGCCCCGGCAAGGGCCTTGCCGGGGGAGTTTCACCTCGCCCCTCTGCTCTTCATGCTTCTGGTCTTGAGCACGACTCTAGTAGTCTTGTGACTTGGCCTCATCTTCTGCCCCGCCGAGCGTGGCCACGGGCGTGTGGCTGCGACTGCCCGCGCACAAGTAAAGGGGTGCAAAAAGGACCCCTACTTTTGTACACTGACATAGACATTTGCTAATCTGCGCAAGATCAATTTGAAGCTCAACCCGGAAAAGTGTGTATTTGGTGTTCCCTCCAGCAAGCTGCTTGGGTTCTTTGTAACCCATCATGGGACTGAAGCCAACCCCGACAAGATCAAGGCTGTCGAGCAGATCCAAGCACCAAGGACTATTAAGGATGTGAGGCGTCTAACAGGATGCGTTGCCGCGCTAAGCAGAGTCATCTCCAAGTTTGTCGAGCGCGCCCTACCGTTCTTCAAAATTTTGAAGAAGGCAGGGCCCATGAAGTGGACCCCGGAGGCAGATACAACTTTGCAAGAATTGAAGGCATACTTGTACTCTGTGCCTACCTTGGTTGCTCCCCAACCCTAGGATCGTTGTTGCTATACTTAGCAGCAACCAACCAAGTGGTCAGTGCAGCCTTGGTAGCACAGCGAGAAGTGGATGACGCATAGAGTGAGCGCAGAGGCCGGCAGAGTCAGAGAAGGGTCGGGACAGCAGTAAGCACGGCAACGAGAGCAATCCCAAGGAAGCGGCAAGGAAGAAAGTGGTGCAGCACCCGTTGTACTTCGTCAACTCCCTATTATAGGGGGCTAGTCGAGGTACTCTGGCGTGCATAAGTTGATTTTTGGTCTCATCATGGCCACAAGGAAACTGCGCCACTACTTCCAAGCCCATGAGATCACAGTTGTCACTCGTTTCCCGTTGCAAAGGATACTCTGAAACCCTGAGGCTACCGGCAGAATAGTGGAGTGGGCTTTGGAGTTATCCAGCTTTGGTTTGAAGTTTGAGATCACATCAACCATTCAGAGGAGGGCATTGACAGAGTTTATTGCAGAATGGACGCCAACCCCTGATGAGGAAGTGACAGAGACAGTTATCCCCAGCAAGGAATCGCCCCAAGAATGTATTATGTATTTTGATGGTGCTTTTTCCCTACAAGGTGCACGAGCTGGCGTGCTTCTTGTCGCCCCCTCCGGGGAGCACTTGAAGTACGTCATCCAAATGCATTTTGCCCGGGAAGAAGCAACCAACAATACAGCAGAGTATGAAGGGCTCCTTGCTGGTCTGAGGATTGCAGCTGAATTGGGAATCAAGAAACTGATCATTCAAGGAGATTCACAACTTGTGGTGAGATAAGTTAACAAGGATTACCAAAGTCCATTGATGGAGGCATACGTCGAGAAAGTGAGGAGATTGGAGGAGCACTCTGACGGATTGCAAACACAACACGTACCCTGTGCGGAAAACAGCATAGCTGATCATCTGTCAAAGTGTGTTGCATAGAAGCTTCCTGTGGAACCAGGGACTTTTCTTCTCCATCTCACTCAGCCCTCCGTATCCCCAGCAACAATGGCCCGGCAAAGGAGAAAGTTGGACACCAGTAAGCCTCTCCTGGTAGAGTCGTTCGCTCCTGGCAGAGACCCTGCCGGCAACAACTCCTCGCAGCCTGCCGGACCACCCCCTCCAGTCGGGCCCATGGACCCCGTGAACGAGGCTTGTGCTCCCGCAGTAGAGGAGGTGCCACTAGTCCTCGTTGCCGAGCCCCGGGCTCCAACTTGGGAAAGGCACATTGTCCACTTCCTCCAAACCGGAGAGCTTCCCGGCGACCAAGATGAAGCTGAAAATGTAGCCCGGAGGGCCAGTATGTATCAGTTTGTCATTGACACTCTGTACAGAAGGAGGCCCAATGGTGTGAAATTGAAGTGTGTCTGCTGGGAAGAAGGAAAGGAACTGCTAGCTGAGATACACAAAGGCATGTGCGGCTCCCACATTGGATCAAGGGCATTAGTTGGGAAAGCATTCCGGCAAGGATTCTATTGGCCCACAGCCCTCCAAGATGCGGTCGAGCTAGTCACTAAATGTGAAGCCTGTCAGTCCCATTCCAAGAAAACCCACCTGCCTGCCCAAGCTCTTCAAACAATCCCTCTATCATGGCCATTTTCGGTCTAAGGGCTCGATATCCTCAGCCCCTTCCCCCGAGCAATCGGGGCTTTGAATTCTTGTTTGTTGTGACAAGTTTACAAAGTGGCGGGAAGTGACTGCCATGAGAAAGGTGACTGCTCAGTCAGCTATCAAGTTCTTGAAAGATCTGGTGTGTCATTTTGGAGTTCCGGCAAGGATCATTACCGACAATGGCACCCAGTTCACGAGTCGCGCCTTCATGCAATATGTTCATGCCCTCGGATGCAAGATCTCATTTGCCTCTATGGCACACCCCCGGAGCAATGGACAAGCTGAGAGGGCGAACGCTGAAGTGTTGTGTGGACTCAAGACAAGAACCTTTGATACGCTGCAGAAGCATGGCCGGTAGTGGATCGAGGAGCTGCCGGTAGTTCTCTGGTCCCTCAGAACGACACCAAACCGAGCTACCGGGCAGACTCCCTTGTCCCTGGTCTACGGGGCAGAATCAGTTATCCCCACGGAACCCATTTACTAGTCGCCTCGAGTGCTTGCCTATGATGAAGTAGCGCAAGATCAGCGCCGGCATGACGACGCTGTGCTACTCAAGGAGAACCGTCTCCGGGCTGCTACGTGTGCTGCATGCTATCAGCAAGCCTTGCGTCACTATCATAGCCGCAGGGTTCATGCCCGGTGTTTTGAGGAAGGTGACTGAGGGAGTCCTGGATTAGGGGGTATCCGGACAGCCGTACTATATCCTTTGGCCGGACTGTTGGACTATGAAGATACAAGATTGAAGACTTCGTCCCGTGTCCGGATGGGACTCTCCTTGGCGTGGAAGGCAAGCTTGGCAATACGGATATGTAGATTTCCTTCCTTGTAACCGACTTTGTGTAACCCTAGCCCCCTCCGATGTCTATATAAACCGGAGGGTTTAGTCTGTAGGACCAAAAAAGAATAATCATACCATAGGCTAGCTTCTAGGGTTTAGCCTGTCGGTGTTCTGGGAACGGGGGTCCCCAGACTTGCCTGCCTGCGGCCTGCGGCGTGGCTCGAGTGGGGGCCCAGCGCGGCCCATCTTCATCAGCTCAAAGCTCAAGACCCTCGCGAGGGGCCAAGCCTCGCGGGGCGGACAACAGGAAGCTTCCTCACAGGCAGCCTCGTCAGGCAGGCTCGTGATAAGGCGGAGAGATCAAGGCAGAGGTACCTCGCGAGGAGCCCGTGATGCAAGCCATGACGAATCAAGACCAGGCGGGCGCCAACCTGCGCAGAGTCCTTGTTTCCCTTTTGGTGCAAAGGGGGCAAGCATGGGCCAAGGCATTAGGCCAAGGTTACCATTCTGGTGCAACGAGACCAAGACCAGCCGGACGGCAAGATGGAGGTCACTGTGGAGCCCAAGACGGTGTCACCACCGGTGCTTTTGGCAGCCGAAGACCACCTTTGGTCAGGATAACTTGTACTAGATGTTCCCCTTCAAAATGGCCAATTGTTGGCGCCCTTCCCGCTCATTATTTGGGGAGAGGCCCAGGGCCTCTATAAATAGAGCTAGCCTCCACAGAGTAGAGGCAATCGGACCTAGGGTAGAGAAATCAGGTAGAGGCCAAGTAGAAAGAGGCGACTGAACTCACTCAAGCAGTTCATCGCACCAGCTCAAGAACACCTCTCGTGAGGCTGTTCTTCCCTTGTACTATTCATCATCAGCCCCTGAGGCAATCCACCACACCACACACTCGAGTAGGGTATTAGACCACAACGGTGGCCCAAACCAGTATAAATCTCGTGTCCCTTGTGTTGTTCATCGTTTTCTAGCTTAGATCGCTCGGGAGATCGAACGTAGAATGGTAGGGGAGAGATTTCCGCGCGCACCCCAGAGTTCGAACCTCAAGGGTCTGCCGGAACCCAAAATCCGACATTTGGTGCGCCAGGTAGGGGTGCGCCGAGATCTTTCATCCGCCGTTCGTGTGTGATCTTCTGTCGTGTCCATGGCTGACGCTCGTCGAGCTCGCGCCGAGCGCCGGGCTGCTCTCGCCACCCGCGTCGCCCAGACGGCGCCAGTCGGCGGCCAACCTCGTCATTCCCCGTCGCCTACCGCCAACGCCGCGACCGGCCCGGCGGGGAACGAGCAGCAGGCCTCGTCCCAACATCCTTTGGTGCGGCGGGATGGCCGCACCGCCTCCCCGTCGCTGGCTCCAGCCGGCTCGTCATCCCACGTCCGTGGCGCGCCCATGGATGCGCACGCCTCGCTGCTCCTGACAAGAGAGCTCCTGCACTACTGCCCGGTCGACGACCTCTACGAGGACTGGCTCGCCCGCATCACCGAGCTCGTCAGCGCCGCAGGGAGCTCCCCCTTGCGGTCCCTCTCGCTGCCTCGCCCTCCGTTCCGCGTAGGGGGCGGGGATCAGGAGGTGCCTCCACCACATCCTCCCCAAGAAGGCGCCCTGGCTCCAAGGCGTGCAGCCCCGGGGCGAGGCCCCCTGCACCCTACGCCAGCGCAGCAAGAAAGGAGCTGCCAAGAGATCCCTCGTCCCCAAGAAGGTGCTTGCGCGCTCCCAGCACCGGCGCGCCAAGATCGCATCCCTGCACCCCTGCGCCAAGACCCCGTGCTGCTCCAAGCGGCGGTGCACGATGATCCCCAGCAGCAAGCCCAGCACCAGCAAAAGGAACCGGTGGCCACGGCAGACTGCCACGCCCTCACCCCCGAGCTGCGCGGCGTCGCATGGCCAGGCAAGTTCAAGCCTGACCTTCCCCTCGCTACGATGGCACGACGGACCCTGCGGAGTTCCTACAACTCTACGAGCTATGCATCGAAGCCGCCAACGGAGATGAAAAAGTCATGGGGAACTTGTTTCCCATGGCGCTCAAGGATGGGGCCCGCACCTGGCTCCTGAACCTGGCTCCTGGCACGATCTCCTCATGGGACGAGATGCGCACTAGCTTCATCGCCAACTTCCAGGGCACTCGCGACCGGCCCCAGGCCGTGAGCGACCTGCGCCGCATCAAGCAACAGCAAGGGGAGACCTTGCAGAAATACATCCAGCGCTTCAACAGCGCCCGCCTCAAGATCCCCAAGGTGACTGAAGAAGCCATCATCTCGGCCTTCTCAGATGGCGTACGTGACATCAAGATGAAGGAGGATCTAGCAATCCATGAAGACCTATGCACATCCCTGGAGCTGTTCAACCTGGCGACCAAGTGCGCTAGGGCCGAGGAAGGGCGTCTCTCCCTCCTCGAACTCCCAGCGGCCGACACAGAAGAAAAGAAGCCCAAGGCCAAGGACGTGAAGCGCAAGCGGGCTGCTGTGCTTGCAGCAGAGCCGGACACCAAGCGAGGCAAGGATCAGCCTGAGTCATCCAAGGGCAGACGGTACTGCGTGTACCACGACCTCCACACCCACAACACCAACGAATGTCAAGAGCTCAGAGCCGTGCGAGATGGGCGAATCGGCCGCCGCCCCGAGCGCAACGACAGGGGCTATGGCCGAGGAGGAGGAAGAGGTGGAGGACGATGGGAAGACCGTGGCCCTCGCCAAGGGTGGTGCGACCGACCTCGCGAGGATCACTGGCAGGACCAGCCTCGCGAGGGAGGTTGGAGGGATCAACCTCGCGAGGATCGACCACGCGGCAACGCAGGCCTTCCTCCTCTGCCGCCACCACCAAGGAGACACGAAGACCAGCATCAGGAGGAGGGGGGCTGGGCGCTTCCAGGAGCCGCGCGCAATCGCTTGCATCTTGGGAGGCGCGCAGGCCCCAGCCTCACAGTGCATCTTCAAGCAGTTTGCTCGCGAGGTGAATGCAGTCCTCCCCAGGCTCGAGGCCACGCGCCCTCTCAGGTGGTCTGCGTGCGCTATCACGTTCAGCTCAACGGATCAGCTCAAGTGCGCGGCAACGGCCGGAGTTCTCCCTATGCTCTGCTCCTCAGTCATCAGCAACGTGCAGGTCACCAGGACCCTCATTGACGGTGGGGCAGGGCTCAACGTCCTGTCCGTCGAAACGTTTGACAATCTCCAAGTGCCGTACGATCAGCTTCAGCCAACCAAGCCCTTCTTAAGAGTCACTGATGGTTCCATTGTTCCAATAGGGCAAGTTCGCCTTCCGGTCACCTTCGGGCAGCGCAACAACTACCGCACCAAGCTCATCGACTTCGACGTCGCCCACATTCGTCTGCCGTACAACGCCATCCTCGGGTACCTAGCCCTGGCCAAGTTCATGGCAGTGACTCACCATGGCTACAACGTCCTCAAGATGCCGGGAAGCGGTGGAGTCGTCACTGTACCTTGTGAAGAAAGAGACGCAGTGTGTTCACTTCAGCGTGCGTTCCAAGCCGCAGCAATCGAAGACCCAGATCGCGGGGGCGGAAGACCTCCCGAGGCAACCCTCAAGAAGAAGAAAGTTTCGCCTGACCCAAGCCATACGGAGGAAGGCGCCTCCGGAGGTGCTGCGTCAGGGTCTGTGCCCAATCAGGGGGCCCCCACTCTCGCACATAGGAAGGCGCGCCCGGCGCCCTCCTCAGGCAGGGCTCGAGGGCTCTTTCATGGAGAGCCACCGACCTTGCCAAGATCGCGAGGGAGGCGCTCGGGCACCACTTGGAAGGGTGCTTTCGGGCACGTTTCCTTCAAGAAGGCACAAGACAAGGGAGACCGAACCCTCAGGAGTTCATCACAAGAAACACCCAGGAGCTACAGGAGTCAAGAGCCATGTGCGGCAGCCGCCGCTTGCCCACCATGCCCCCACATCCAGGCGAGGATGGGGGCTGCGCATCTGCATCGACGTACCGGGACTCAACCGAGCTGCATCGCAGGAGCGCCTCTGGCCTTCGCGCGCGGGGCGTTGCGAGGGTCCACCTCACAGCTACGTCTGCATGCCTTTCGGCCTGCCGAATGCGGTCGCCGCTCATCAGCGCCTGCTGAGGAGCATTCTGGAGGCTCAGGAGGTTAGGCATTGGGTGGTCCTGGCGGAGATGGAGACGGCCCTCGAGGACCTGCCTGTACCCCCAGAGCCTCCCGAGGCTCCTAGGCCTGGGGGCTCGTGAGGGTCGACGTCTTCAGTGCGCATCGCTCGCCTATTCAGCATCACTTCATCTTCAAACAGCACCAGGTGACATCTTTCTAAGTTCTATTTTTAGCTGGGAGCGCTCACAGGGCCGCATCATTCCCAGGCTGTGTGGGTCCGTACCTGCGGCATGTATCCATTTTGCTTACGCTCTTTACTTGCCTTATTGGGGGCGCCCCTCGGGGTGCATCATCCCCAAGCTGCTCGGGCCTGTCCCAGCGGCGTTTGCTTTTCCTGCATCTACTTGAAATGAGTTTCCTCCTACGTGATTAACATCCCCGACCTAATCGTCTGCTCGATTGACGCCCACATGTGGAGCCGCTCGCTAATGGCACGGCATTTGCGCACGGGTCCGTCCCTGCAACGCTGATAAATCTGAGTGGCTGAGCTCTAGCCGCGGCAGCCCCGCAAGGTGCCACCTCACCAGGCCCTCAGTGCCCCGATCACCTGTTCGAAGTGACCCAAGGTTGGCTGGCAACCGTAACCGCAGGTCTTCTCTCTCCTCATGATTGATGTGCAGGACCTGCTCCAGAAACAACAACGGGAATGTCGCGGGTTTTCTCTCCCTCTCTCCGGCACGGACCGCTTGCGCGTTAAAAGGGGGGCGCCTGAGCATCGCGACTCATGGGCTCCTACTGGCTCTCTAGCCCTCACCCCCTGGCCTTGACCCACGGCATCGCGACCTGTCATACCAGCGGCGACTGAGCTCGCTCGAGAGCCGGGACCTGAGGACGTAGAGCATTAAGGAAAGTGCGGGGGAGCGGGGAGAAGCTCGCGAGAACCCAACCCAGCGGCGCCTTGGCTGCCATCGCTCGGGTCGGGCGCTCCATCAGGGAACTACACCGATTCAAAAGATTAGTCACGCCCTTACAGAAGTTGGACTAACGCAGCGCCACACCCTCGCCCAGTGCGGTTCTGTTGCGGTGACGCTGCCTTCCTTTCTGGCTCAGCGGGGACTGCTTGGGCGCTAAAGGGGACCTCCCGAGCATCGCGACTCGGGGCTCTTACCGGACCTCGGGCCGCTCACCTCCTGGCCTTGACCACGGCATCACGACCTGGCATACCAGCGACGGCTGAAGTCCGCCTGGGGACTGGGACCCGTCGCGTAGAGCGCAAGGCCCTCGTGAGGATAGAAAGGGGGAGCCTAGCCAGAACAGGACAAGCACCCCACATTGTTTCATATCAAGGATATATTATTCACAAAATACACAACAGACGCCTTACATGCCCCCCACGGGGTGTTGCTCCGATTCCTTGCAGAAAACAAAAGGTGCTAATCCTAAAGAACGCTAATCGCCCAGGGGACGCCATTATCAACAGAAGGGCTGCCCGCCACCGGCGCCAACCCCATCCAGATCAGTGGCGACGGTGGCTGGACGCAGTTACCCCGCTCCGAGCACGGCGCGAGCTCGGAGGCTCGTAGCTGTCGTCGCCCGTCTCCGGAGTCACGAGAAGCTCGGGGGAGCTGCTGGATTCCACAGTTCCTCCGTTGCTGCCTGAAGAGCTGCTGGAGGGCCGACGGGCGAGCCAGGTCCTTGCCGGTTCATCGCCCCTGCCGCCCCCTTTGGGGCAGCACTCCAGCCGGCGTCCTTCAGCATCGAAGACCTTGAAGAACATCAGGGAGGCGCCGTCATATTCAAGATGAATTATGAGGGCGCCTACTAGCCGGCAGACCCGGGCGATTTCGCCCTAGCCCCGGGTCATGAAGACCTTGCCCGGAGCAACGACCGCGATCTCCGCTCCGGTCGCCGGGGTGCTGCAGCCGGCGTGCTGTAGCCAGAGCTCCAGAGTCCCGCTCCACGGCACCTTGAAGGCGAAGGAAGGGGGAAGGTGGATCCAAGAGCTCGGAGGCATGGCGGCGTGGAGCACGAGCTCGCGAGAGGAGCACTCGGCGTGGACTCCAGGGGGGACGATGCGCACCACCGTGACCCGCCGACGTCGGCGGCGGCGCTGTCGGTGTGGTTCGGCACCCTCTCCCCCAGGACCCACGACGCGGGCATACAAGGGCAGCGGAAACCTAGGCGGCGGCCGCTCGTACAACGGCCTCGACACCTCCTGCGGGGCACCCTCATCTCGGTGGCAGAGGACTGGCCGTTTCTTTGGTGGAAGGGGGTCTAGACCCTCACGGGGGGCCTTCCCTTTCTCTTCTGTAGAGAACCGATGGATTGGTGCCATTGGCGTATGAAGGAGCAAGGACAAGGGAGAAGAAACGAGGAGTAGCAGGAGCGAATGGACTAAAGCAGCTCACGCAGCCCCGTACTTATAGCCGAAGGAGGCCAACCGTCAAGCACCATGATCGTAGGTAATCGTGACCCGTTCCTCTGCATGCAGGGACTTGTCAAGTCGTGCAGTTGCCGAGGCGTCGTGGAGAAGCGCAGTCGCCCACGTACAATCAATCACCACGCGGCGCGCAAGGCCGCTGGCTTTCGGGGCCCACGGCGCTTCGCGCTTGCCCCTTCGCTTCTCTGCTAGGCCAAGCCCGCGCGCGCCTTGGGCCCAGGGGCTACTGTCGGCATTTTGGGAACGAGGGTACCCAGACTTGCCTGCCTGCGGCCTGCGGCGTGGCTCGAGTGGGGGCCCAGGGCAGCCCATCTTCATCAGCTCAAAGCTCAAGACCCTCGCGAGGGGTCAAGCCTCGCGGGGCGGACAACACGAAGCTTCCTCAGAGGCAGCCTCGTCAGGCAGGCTCACGAGAAGGCGGAGAGATCAAGGCAGGGGTACCTCGCGAGGAGCCCATGACGCAAGCCATGAGGAATCAAGGCCAGGCGGGCGCCAGCCTGCGCAGAGTCCTTGTTTCCCTTTCGGTGCAAAGGGGGCAAGCACAGGCCAAGGCATGAGGCAAAGGTTACCATTCTGGTGCAACGAGACCAAGACCAGCCGGACGGCAAGACGGAGGTCACTGTGGTGCCCAAGACGGCGTCACCACCAGTGCTTTTGGCAGCCGAAGACCACCTTTGGTCAGGATAACTTGTACTAGATGTTCCCCTTCAAAATGGCCAATTGTTGGCGCCCTTCCCGCTCATTATTTGGGGAGAGTCCCAGGGCCTCTATAAATAGAGCTAGCCACCACAGAGTAGAGGCAATCGGATCTAGGGTAGAGAAATCAGGTAGAGCCCAAGTAGAGAGAGGCGAATGAACTCACTCAAGCAGTTCATCACACCAGCTCAAGAACACCTCTCGCGAGGCTGTTCTTCCCTTGTACTATTCATCACCAGCCCCTGAGGCAATCCACCACACCACACACTGGAGTAGGGTATTACACCACAACGGTGGCCCGAACCAGTATAAATCTCGTGGCCCTTGTGTTGTTCATCGTTTTCCAACTTAGATCGCTCGGGAGATCGGACGTAGAACGGTAGGGGAGAGATTTCCGCGCGCACCCCAGAGTTCGAACCTCAAGGGTCTGCCAGAACCCGAAATCCGACATAGCCTCTTCGATCTCGTGGTAGATCAACTCTTGTAATACCCATATCATCAATATCAATCAAGCAGGAGTAGGGTTTTACCTCCATCGAGAGGGCCCGAACCTGGGTAAAAACATCGTGTCCCCTGTCTCCTGTTACCATCCGCCTAAACGCACAGTTCGGGACCCCCTACCCGAGATCCGCCGGTTTTGACACCGACATTGGTGCTTTCATTGAGAGTTCCTCTGTGTCGTCATCGTTAGGTTTGATGGCTCCTTCAATCATCGATAGTGATGCAGTCCAGGGTGAGACTTTTCTTCCTGGACAGATCTTTGTATTCGGTGGCTTCGCATTGCGGGCCAACTCGCTTGGCCATCTGGAGCAGATCAAGAGTTACGCCCCTGGCCATTAGGTCAGGTTTGGAAGCTTAAACTACACGGCCGACATCTGCGGTGACTTGATCTTCGACGGATTCAAGCCCCTGCTGAGTGCACCGCACGGTCACGATGAGCATGGTTTAGCTCTACCATCGGACAGTGTTCAGGAGACCGCACCGGCAACCGCTCCGACCCTCAATCCGGAGCCTATTGCACCATCCATGGACGGGTGGATAGACCCCGCAACGGAGGCCGCGTTCTCAGCGGCGATCGAGCCGAGTACTGACCTTACCCTTTATGAGAGTCATGACGCAAAACTGTTGGATTCTTCCCCGGCCACGGACTCCGAACCGCCTGCGCCCGTTCCTATCGAGTCCGACTGGGCGCCGATCATGGAGTTCACCTCCGCGGATATCTTTCAGCACTCACCCTTCGGCGACATACTGAACTTATTAAGGTCTCTCTCTTTGTCAGGAGAGTCCTGGCCGAACTATGTCCGGCAGGATTGGGATGCGGATGACGAAGAAATTCGCCACCCACCCACCACCCACTTAGTAGCCACTGTCGATGATTTGACCGACATGATCAACTTCGACACCGAAGACATTGACGGTATGGACGACGATGCAGGAGACGAACAGGAACCACTTCCCACAGGGCACTGGACAGCCACCTCATCATATGATATATATATGGTGGACACACCAAAAGAAGGCAATGGCGACGGGACAGCAGGGGATGACCCCTCTAAGAAGCAACCCAAGCGACGACGTCAGCGGCGCCGCTCTTAGTCTCGCCAAAGCAAAAGCGGTGATACTGGCACAGGAGATAATAACACTCCGGACAGTGCCGAAGATAACGACAATCCCCTCTAGTAAGATTCAGAGCAGGAGGATGGAGAAGCCAGCCCTCCTGAGAGAGCGGCAGATGGAGAAGCGGAGGATGATAATTACATGCCTCCCTCCAAAGACGAGGCAAGCCTCGACGATGATGAATTTATCGTGCCTGAGGATCCCATCGAACAAGAGCGCTTCAAGCGCCGGCTTATAGCCACGGCAAATAGCCTTAAGAAAAAGCAACAGCAACTTTGAGCTGATCAAGATTTACTAGCTGACAGATGGACTGAAGTCCTCGCGGCCGAGAAATATGAACTCGAACGCCCCTCCAAGAGTTACCCAAAGCGCAGGTTGCTACCCCAACTGGAGGAGGAAGCATTAAAACCTACATCTCCAGCGTATGATGCGGCTGATCGGCCACCTCGTGGCCGCGATAGAGCGGCATTTCTGCCGAAGGCCCAGCCCGCACCCTGGCGCCACTCAAATAAAAATGCACGAGGAAATACGCTAGACCTGCGAGACGTATTGGAGGACAAAGCAAAACACGCAAGATCGATCTACGGATCACGAGGGCGCGCCACTACACAAGATGATAACCGTCACGCCGGATACAGTAATAGTAGATCCGGCCGGGCCGAATACAGCGGACAAGACTCATATGAGTTGCGTCGTGATATAGCCCAGTACAGAGGCGCCGCACACACCCCCTATGCTTCACAGACGAAGTAATGGATAACCAAATCCTAAAGGGTTTCAAACCCGTAAATATCGAATCGTACGATGGTACAACAGATCCTGCGGTATGGATCGAGGACTACCTCCTGCATATCCACATGGCCCGCGGTGACGATCTACACGCCATCAAATACCTTCCACTCAAACTCAAAGGACCAGCTCAGCATTGGCTGAACAGCTTGCCAGCAGAATCCATTGGCTGTTGGGAAGATCTGGAAGCCGCATTCCTCGACAACTTCCAGGGCACTTATGTGCGACCACAAGATGCCGATGACTTGAGCCACATAATCCAGCAGCCAGAGGAATCAGCCAGGCAATTCTGGACATGGTTCCTAACCAAGAAAAATCAAATCGTCGACTGTCCGGATGCAGAGGCCCTAGCAGCTTTTAAGCATAACATCCGCGACGAGTGGCTCGCCCGACACCTGGGCCCGGAAAAGCCGAAGACTATGGCAGCCCTCATGACACTCATGACCCGCTTTTGTGCGGGAGAGGACAGCTGGCTGGCTCAAAGCAACAACATATCAAAGAACCCTAGTACTTCGGATACCAAGGATAGCAATGGCAGGTCACGTCGCAACAAACAGAAGTGCCGTGTCAACAGCGACAATACCGAGGATACGGCAGTCAATGCCGGATTCAGAGGCTCTAAACCCGGTCATCGGAAAAAGCCATTCAAAAGAAACACTCCGGGCCCGTCCAGTTTGTACCGAATACTCGATCGCTCGTGTCAAATACACGGCACCCCCGACAAGCCAGCCAATCACACCAACAGAGAATGTTGGGTGTTTAAGCAGGTCGGCAAGTTAAATGCCGAAAACAAGGATAAGGGGCTACATAGCAAAGACGAGGAGGAGCCCCGGCCGCCAAACACCGGAGGACAGAAGAGGTTCCCCCACAAGTGCGGACGGTGAACATGATATACGCAACCCACATCCCCAAGCGGGAGCGGAAGCGTGCGCTAAGGGACGTATATGCGTTGGAGCCAATCGCCCCAAAGTTCAACCCATGGTCCTCCTGTCCGATCACCTTCGATCGCAGGGACCACCCCACTAGTATCCGTCATGGCGGATTCGTCGGACTGGTCCTAGACCCAATCATAGATGGATTTCACCTCACTCGAGTCCTTATGGACGGTGGCAGCAGCCTGAACCTGCTTTATCAGGACACAGTGCGCAAAACGGGTATAGACCCCTCAAGGATCAAACCCGCAAAAATGACCTTCAAAGGCGTCATACCAGGTGTAGAGGCTCATTGCACAGGCTCAGTCACACTGTAAGTGGTCTTCGGATCCCCGGATAACTTCCGAAGCAAGGAGTTAATCTTCGATATAGTCTCGTTCCGCAGTGGCTATCACGCACTGCTCGGGCGAACCGCATTTGCGAGATTCAATGCGGTACCGCATTATGCATACCTCACGCTGAAGATGCTAGGACCTTGGGGGGTCATCACAGTCAATGGAAACACAGAGCGCTCTCTCCGAACGGAGGAGCACACTGCGGCCCTCGCAGCAGAAGCGCAAAGCACCCTCTCAAGGCAATTCACCAGTTCGGCGATCAAACACCCGGACGCCGTCAAGCGCGCCCGGAGTAATCTGCAACAAGACCGCCTAGCACATTCCGAGCTCGCATAGCAATGCGGCCCTGATAACCCACAAGTATAGGGGATCGCAACAGTTTTCGATAAGTAAGAGTGTCGAACCCAACGAGGAGCTAAAGGTAGAACAAATATTCCATAAAGTTCTATCGACCACCGATACAACTCTACGCATGCTTGACGTTCGCTTTACCTAGAACAAGTATGAAACTAGAAGTACTTTGTAGGTCTTTTTGGATAGGTTTGCAAGAATAAAAAGAGAGTGTAAATAAAAGCTAGGGGCTGATGTAAGTAAAGAAGCAATAAATTAAATATAGCGAGTGTGGAAAAGTGGTGGTAGGAGTTGCGAAATTTTCCCTTAAGCAATTGACTACTTTACTAGACCGATAGCAAGTTTTATGTGGGAGAGGCCACTGCTAGCATGTCATCCCTTACTTGGAATTTTATGCACTTATGATTGGAACTATTAGCAAGCGTCCGCAACTACTAATGTTCATCAAGGTAAAACCCAACCATAGCATTAAGATATATTGGTCCCCCTTCAATCCCGTATGCATCAATTTCTATGCTAGGCTGAAGCTTCTGTCACCCTTGCCCTCCAATACATAGTCCTATCAACATACAACTAACCCTAAGGTGTGATCCACGCGCACGCTCATATGATGGGCACCAAAGGACAGCAACATAAACACAAGCAAATTAAATCAATCATCGCAATTCATCAACCACCGATAGGACAACGAAAATCTACTCAGACATCATAGGATGGCAACACATCATTGGATAATAATATGAAGCATAAAGAACCATGTTCAAGTAGAGGGCATAGCGGGTTGCGGGAGAGTGGACCGCTGTAGATAGAGGGGGGAAGGTGTAGATCGCGGTGATGATGATGGCCCTCGGTGGCACTCCGGCGCCACCAGAAGCGAGGGGGAGAGAGCCCCCCCTCCTTCTTCTTCTTCCTCCTTGACCTTCTCCCTAGATGGGAGAAGGGTTTCCCCTCTGGTTCATGGTCTCCATGGCGTGGGAGGGGCGAGAGCCCCTCCGAGATTGGATCTATCTCTCTGTCTCTCTCTGTTTCTGCGTTCTCTCATGGCTCTGTTTCATCGTTTCGTGTATATATGGAGATTCGTAACTTCGATTGGCCTGAAACCTTCGCCGTGATTTTTTTTCCGAAAATTAGCTTTCTTGCGGCAAAAGAAGAGCGTCAACCGCCTTATGGGTGGCTTACGAGGGTAGGGGCACGCCCAGGGGGGCAGGCAAGCCCCCCTGCCTCATGGCCACCTCAGGCACCGTCTCGCGTGGATTTTTCTTCCGGAATTTTCCAAATATTCCAAAAATAAGCTCCGTCCGTTTTTATCCTGTTTGGACTCTGTTTGATATGGATATTCTGCGAAACCAAAAACATGCAACAGACAGGAACTGGCACTGGGCACTGGGTCAATATGTTAGTCCCAAAAATAGTATAAAAATTTGCCAAAAAGTATATGAAAGTTGAATAATATTGGCATGGAACAATCAAAAATTATAGATACGACGGAGACGTATCAGCATCCCCAAGCTTAATTCCTGCTCGTCCTCGAGTAGGTAAATGATAAAAAAGATGATTTTTGATGTGGAATGCTACCTAGCATAATCTTGACCATATGTCTAATCATGGCATGAATATTTAGACACGAGTGATTCAAAGCAATAGTCTATCCTTTGACATAAAAACAATAATACTTCAAGCATACCAACCAAGCAATTATGTCTTATTGAAATAACATAGCCAAAGAAAGTTCATCCCTACAAAATCATATAGTCTGGCTATGCTCCATCGTCACCACACAAAGCATTCACATCATGCACAACCCTGATGAAAAGCCAAGCAATTGTTTCATACTTTTGATGTTCTCAAACCTTTTCAACTTTTACGCAATACATGAGCGTGAGCCATGGATATAGCACTATAGGTGGAATAGAATATGATGATGGGGGTTATGTGGAGAAGACAAAAAAAGGAGAAAGTCTCACATCGACGCGGCTAATCAGCGGGTTATGGAGATGCCCATCAATTGATGTCAATGTGAGGAGTAGGGATTGCCATGCAACGGATGCACTAGAGCTATAAGTGTATGAAAGCTCAAACTGAAACTAAGTGGGTGTGCATCCAACTTGCTTGCTCATGAAGACCTAGGGCATTTGAGGAAGCCCATCGTTGGAATATACAAGCCAAGTTCTATAATGAAAATTCCCACTAGTATATGAAAGTGATAACTCAAGAGACTCTCTATATGAAGAACATGGTGCTACTTTGAAGCACAAGTGTGGTAAAAGGATAGTAACATTGCCCCTTCTCTCTTTTTCGCTCATTTTTTTCTTTTTTTTCTTTTTTTTTGGGCCTTCTCTTTTTTTGGCCTTTCTCTTTTTCTTTTTTTTCATCCGGAGTCTCATCCCGACTTGTGGGGGAATCATAGTCTCCATCATCCTTTCCTCACTGGGGCAATGCTCTAATAATGATGATCATCACACTTTTATTTACTTACAACTCAA
This sequence comes from Aegilops umbellulata, assembly GCA_032464435.1. Taxonomy (NCBI): domain Eukaryota; kingdom Viridiplantae; phylum Streptophyta; class Magnoliopsida; order Poales; family Poaceae; genus Aegilops; species Aegilops umbellulata. The sequence goes on from CP136059.1 coordinate 8,105,364, forward strand.
TATTACAACTCGATATCTAGAACAAAGATATGACTCTATATGAATGCCTCCGGCGGTGTGCCGGGATGTGCAATGATCTAGCGTAGCAATGACATCAAAAAAACGAACAAGTCATGAAAACATCATGTTAGCTATCTTACGATCATGCAAAGCAATATGACAATAAATGCTCAAGTCATGTATATGATGATGATGAAAGTTGCATGGCAATATATCTCGGAATGGCTATGGAAATGCCATGATAGGTAGGTATGGTGGCTGTTTTGAGGAAGATATAATAAGGTTTATGTGTGACAGAGCATATCATATCACGGGGTTTGGATGCACCGGCAAAGTTTGCACCAACTCTCGAGGTGAGAAAGGGCAATGCACGGTACCGAAGAGGCTAGCAATGATGGAAGGGTGAGAGTGCGTATAATCCATGGACTCAACATTAGTCATAAAGAACTCACATACTTATTGCAAAAATCTATTAGTCATCAAAAAAAGTACTATGTGCATGCTCCTAGGGGGATAGATTGGTAGGAAAAGACCATTGCTCATCCCCGACCGCCACTCATAAGGAAGACAATCAATAAACACCTCATGCTCCGACTTCGTTACATAACGGTTCACCATACGTGCATGCTACGGGACTTGCAAAGCTTAACACAAGTATTTCTCAATTTCACAATTACTCAACTAGCACGACTCTAATATCACCATCTTTATATCGCAAAACTATTGCAAGGAATCAAACATATCATATTCAGCGATCTACAAGTTTTATGTAGGGTTTTATGACTAACCATGTGAATGACCAGTTCCTGTCATCTCTCTGAATAGATATAAGTGAAGCAAGAGAGTTTAATTCTTTCTACAAAAGATATGCCCACGCTCTAACAAATATAAGTGAAGCAAAAGAGCATTCTACAAATGGCGGTTGTCTAAGTAAAGAGAAACAGGCAATCCAAACTTCAAATGATATAAGTGAAGCACATGAAGCATTCTATAAAGCCACACCCAAAAGATATAAGTGAAGTGCAATGAGCATTCTATAAATCAACCAAGGAATATCTCATACCAGCATGGTGCATAAAAGAAAAGTGAAAACTAAATGCAAAAGACGCTCCAAGATTGCACATATCGCATGAACGAAACGAATCCGCAAACATACCGATAATTGTTGAAAAAAGAGGGGATGCCTTCCTAGCATCCCCAAGCTTAGACGCTTGAGTCTCCTTGAATATTTACTTGGGGTGCCTCGGGCATCCCCAAGCTTGATCTCTTGCGTCTCTTCCTTCTTCTCACATCGAAACCTTCTCAATCATCGAACACTTCATCCACACAAAACTTCAACAGAAAACTCGGTAAGATCCGTTAGTATAATAAAGAAAATCACTACTCTAAGTACTGTTGAAAACCAATTCATCTTTTGTTTTTGCATTGTGTCTACTGTAATATGACTTTTTCATGGCTTATTCCACTGATATAAATTGATAGTTCCATCAAAACAAGCAAACTATGCATAAAAAACAGAATCTGTCTAAAACAGAACAGTCTGTAGCAATCTGAACATTCACCATACTTCTGATACTTGAAAAATTCTGCAAAAATTAGAAAAACTAAAAAAATTGTACAGCAAGACAGTGCGAAAAGAATCAGAACCATTTGACGTTCCAGTAAAAAATTACAATTCACGCACTACAGCCAAAGTTTCTGTCCTGCACCGTACAAACCAACAAGCATTGTAAACATCCTAAAGGCAAACCTTGGCACATTATTTTTATAATACAATGGAATTGTACAATGGGATAATTATTTTTTTTGAAAATTTTCTGTAATTAAGATTCACAAAGTTCCCATGGGCATGAACAAAGTTCTAGGACGTCCCCCATTTTCACAATGCTCGTCTCTCTCACTTTCACTTTTCTTTTTGAAAAAGTTTTGGGTTCCCCTCTTTATTTTTGTTGTTTTTAGACTATATGAAAGCACTCAACAGAAATAAATGACTCTCTAAAACTTCCGGGTTGTCTCCCTGGCAGCGCTTTCTTTAAAGCCACTAAGCTAGGCATATAGTGCTCAAGTAACGAATCCACCCGGATCCCAAGGTATATCAAAGCCAATTTTAATTAGCAATGATTTGTGATTTAGTAGTGAGCACAAAGCAACATATATCAAGTAATGAATAAGTCTAACTCTCTTCCTATGCATTGGCATGTCATAAAAGAACAATTCATGCACACATAGTAAAGGCCAATGCATAGTATAAATAGTTTCTTACAATTTTATCATGTTGGAAACATAGAGAGGTGGAGATATAGTTCCTCTCTCATAATAATTGCAAGTAGGAGCAGAAAGCACATGCATATTATATCTATCAAAATCATCATGTGCAATGGTAAAAGTCAACCCAACAATGTAATCCTTAATAAGTGCAAACTTCTCCGATATAGTGTAATCGGGAGAATTCAAAAAGATAATAGGACTATCATGCGTGGGTGCAATAGCAACAATTTCATGTTTAACATAAGGAACTATAGCAAGTTAATATCCATAAGCATCATTCATATTGGCATCTTGGCCACAAGCATAGCAAGCATCATCAAAAAGGGATATTTCAAAAGAATCAACGGGATCATAACAATCATTATAGCAATCATCATAGCATTCATCCTTCTGTAAGGACGAAGGGAAATTAAACAATGTATGGGTTGAAGAGTTACTCTCATTAGAAGGTGGGCACGGGTGATCAATCCGCTCTTCCTCCTTTTGTTCTTCGCTCTCCTCCTCATCTTTTTCATCCAATGAGCTCACAGTTTCATCAATTTCTTCTTCCATGGATTCCTGCAAAATATTAGTCTCTTCTTGGACAGCGGAGACTTTCTCAATAAGTGCATTAATATAGGCATTATATTCATAATTATCATAGCAACATTTTAGGATAGCTAAATTTTCAGGCCTATAAACATCATCATCTAAAGCTTCATACTTTTCAAACAAAGATTCAATTTCATAAGCAGCCTTAAAAGCAACAAATTCTTCTATTTGTTCCACATCATAGTAATCATATATACCATTAGCATAAGAAGCTAAGGTTTCATTATCATTAAATTTGCACGAAAAGGGAAGGTGTGGAGCCTTCATCCTAGAGCAACAAGTAATATCATATCTCAAGCATAGATCCCAGGCATACCAACGCAACATAATAAATTGGTCCCATAATAGTTTCCCTTTTTGTGTCAAGCGATAATCCCTAAAGTATTCACATTGATCCAACGTGTCTCCCATTATAAAGTTGAATGGGGTTTTCTCAGGATTATCAAAGTAGTACATAATATCTTTCACATAATGAGAATCGAGGGTTTTAGGAGTTACCCCATCTCCATGAGTAGCAAGTACACCTAATTTTTTCGGTATTTCGTGTTCCATATCCATAACTAAAGATAAATAACAACTAAGAACAGCAAATAAAAACTACTTAGTGATAAAGCAAACAAGCACACACGAGAATATTCACCCACGCTATTGCTTCCCGGCAACAGCGCCAGAAAAAGGTCTTGATAACCCACAAGTATAGGGGATCGCAACAGTTTTCGATAAGTAAGAGTGTCGAACCCAACGAGGAGCTAAAGGTAGAACAAATTTTCCCTAAAGTTCTATCAACCACCGATACAACTCTACGCACGCTTGACGTTTGGTTTACCTAGAACAAGTATGAAACTAGAAGTACTTTGTAGGTGTTTTTGGATAGGTTTGCAAAAGAGAGCGTAAATAAAAGCTAGGGGCTGTTGTAAGTAAAGAAGCAATAAAGTAAATATAGCGAGTGTGGAAAAGTGGTGGTAGGAGTTGCGATATTGTCCCTTAAGCAATTGACTACTTTATTAGACCGATAGCAAGTTTTATGTGGGAGAGGCCACTGCTAGCATGGCATCCCTTACTTGGAATTTTATGCACTTACGATTGGAACTATTAGCAAGCATCCGCAACTACTAATGTTCATTAAGGTAAAATCCAACCATAGCATTAAGATATATTGGTCCCCCTTCAATCGTGTATGCATCAATTTCTATGCTAGGATGAAGCTTCTGTCACCCTTGCCCTACAATACATAGTCCTATCAACATACAACTAACCCTAAGGTGTGATCCACGCACGCGCTCATATGATGGGCACCAAAGGACAGCAACATAAACACAAGCAAATTAAATCAATCATCGCAATTCATCAACCACCGATAGGACAACGAAAATCTACTCAGACATCATAGGATGGCAACACATCATTGGATAATAATATGAAGCATAAAGCACCATGTTCAAGTAGAGGGTACAGCGGGTTGCGGGAGAGTGGACCGCTGTAGATAGAGGGGGGAAGGTGATGGAGATGTTGGTGAAGATGGCGGAGGTATTGGTGTAGATCACGGTGATGATGATGGCCCCCGGTGGCACTCCGGCGCCACCGAAAGCGAGGGGGAGAGAGCCCCCCTCCTTCTTCTTCATCCTTGACCTTCTCCCTAGATGGGAGAAGGGTTTCCCCTCAGGTTCATGGTCTCCATGGCGTGGGAGGGGCGAGAGACCCTCCGAGATTGGATCTGTCCCCCAGGGCGCGCCCCCTGCCTCGTGGCCACCTCGGGCACCGTCTCGCGTGGATTTTTCTTCCGAAATTTTCCAAATATTACAAAAATAAGCTCCATCCATTTTTATCCCGTTTGGACTCCGTTTGATATGGATATTCTGCGAAACCAAAAACATGCAACAGACAGGAACTGGCACTGGGCACTGGATCAATATGTTAGTCCCAAAAATAGTATAAAAAGTTACCAAAAAGTATATGAAAGTTGAATAATATTGGCATGGAACAATAAAAAATTATAGATACGACGGAGACGTATCAGGCCCCCACCCCAGTCCTAGCCAAACGGCGAAATCCGTGCCACGCGTACGCAATTACGAATTGAAAATACCATGGACATAGGTGGGGGGCACGACTACGGCACGCCCCAAAACGCGGCTCAACCGCACTAGGGGCTTACCACTTCATTATTTTTTCTCTCTTTTAGGACTTTACTCTCTGGAAGCCCCGTCCGGCCGTACGATTGCCGGACACATGGCACAACAACCAAGGAGGCAGAAAGCTACGTCGCACCATGGAACTGCCAGGTGGTCTCTGATAACGAGCGAAATACCTGCTTTAAATACCATTACGCAGCTTGCCCTTGGAATGGACATGTCAAATAGTCCTATTTCTTGCTTATCGCACTACTGTATCATTATGCTTCAACGCACCCTTTTGAATAAACAATGCATAGCACTAGTCTATTATGCATTCTCTATTCCTTTTTATACTTATGCTCATTTATGACATTTAGCACCCGTACACTCTGGTACGGCCAATGCGCCAGGGGCTTAAGTACCCCATAATACGGCGTGAGAAGTACGAACACTTTCGACAATGCGGCACCCCGAATTTATAGCATTATATGCATCAGCTCCGAATCATGTCTTGGGTTAATAGTTGGGTTTGCCCGGCTCCCATGTTTTGGTACCTTACGTTCCGCTATATCGGCTAAGGTAGCACTGGGAGAACTACTGCGACTGTGCCCCGGTTCATCTGGGCAAGCACCTCAGTAGAGAAAGCTAAAACTGACTGTCATGATAAGGCGAGAGCTGGTCGCTGTTCGAGAGGTCTCGAGTCCCTAAAGACTTATGCAGCTTAGAGCGAGGAGTCGGCTTTGTCCGGCTTAGGCGTGTATAGCGCCCCGAATTCGGCCTTCCGAACACACTACAAAAAAAAGACACATCCGTGACATTTTGGGCCGAACGAAATTTTTTTCTGTCATACATATGACACTTCTATGACGATAATTGTGACAAAACCCGGTATCATCATAGATGTGGTGGGCTCCTACTTCTATGACAAAAAATCATGACAGAAAATGGGCTTTTCGGCCTGGGCGGGCCGGAGACGCAGATGCATGACATTCTTTGGGCCGTCCATGACGGAAAAAACCATGGTAGAAGCGAGGGGGAGGAAAATTTCGGGGAGTTCCCGGTTACGGTGGGAGGTCGGGGGCCGAGCGATGCGCGTTTCTCTCGTACACGTACGCATGTGTGTGCGAGGCGTTGGCTCTAACTAAACCCGAGCGAGGCATTGGGCTCTAACTGAACCCGAGCGATTGCACTGCAAGCTACACGTTACTGAACCCGAGCGATCGATCGATGGCTGTTAACTAAACCCGATCGAGCGATTCCTTAGCTACTGCTGCTAACTGAAGCCGATTGATGGGATGAACAGTGAGCGTTGCGGGGGGGTTTGGATGAACAGTGAGCGGTGGTGTTGCCTCTGGATGAACAGGACCCCGTGGTGTGGTGGAGGGCTGGATGAACAGTAGATGGTGGAGGGGTGCCCGTGGAGGGGTGGATGAACAGGACCCCGTGGTGTGGAGGGCAGGATGAACAGTAGAGATGGAGGGGTGCCCGTGAAGGGGTGGTTGAACAGGACCCCGTGGTGTGGAGGGTTGGATGAACAGTAGACAGTGGAGGGGTGGTTGAACAGTAGCCGATGGAGTAGCGCGCGGTGGAGGCTGGATGAACAGGAGCCTGTGGAGGCTGGAGGAGGTCGATGGTGGATGAACAGTAGCTCGTGGAGGCTGGAGGGGGTCGACGGTGGAGATGAACAGTATCCCGTGGAGTCCCTTTTGCGGTACGCCACACCCCTCCCGATGAACAGGACCCCCGTTTCGACCGTAGCGCTCCAACACAAGTCCGTTTCGTCGTTTTGCGGTACGCCACACCCCTCCCGATCAACAGGACCCCCGTTTCGACCGTAGGAGGTCTGTTTCCTCCGTTTTGCGGTACGCCACACCCCTCCCGATCAACAGGACCCCATTTCGACCGTAGGAGGTCCGTTTCCTCTGTTTTGCGGTACGCCACATCCCTCCCGATCAACAGGACCCGCGTTTCGACCGTAGGAGGTCCGTTTCCTCTGTTGTGTGATACGCCAGGCCTCGTTTCCATCGCCTCTTCCCTCCAAGCCCTCCCGATGAACACGATCACGCATTCCATTCCGACCCAACCGCATTGCCTCCCGATGAACACGACGCATTCCCTTGCCTCCCCATGAACAAGACGACGACGCTGTTTCTCCGTTCCGACCCAGCCATGTACACGAGCCCTCGCCGTACGTATGCGCGAGTAGGCGTTCGAGACCCCGCTCGTATGTACACATACGTGGACGTATTTTCTTTCTTGCACCCTGGCCGCTTCTACTACGACACGTGCGCGCCTCTACATCCACCAGTATATATGTACGTACACGTTCGCGACCAGAATGACAATGCTACGTACGCTTCGACCAGGTGGGTCCCGACTGTCAGGCACTTCCTTGCGTGCGAAGGTGTAGCTGGTGGGTCCCAGCAGTCAGGGGGAAACGTTTTTTTGCGAAATACGGTGGCCCATCCGGTGGGTCCCTGCTGTCAGGTGGAGGAATCATTATTTTCCGCGCAATAAGGAGGCACTTCCTTGCTGCCGCCGTGGACCCAGTTGTCAGCCTCTCCACGTATAGTCCACGTCCGATGGAAGTCGTTCCTTGACCACGTTGACCACGCCGCGCCGAGAGCACCAGGGCGGTGGACGATGGCGAGGCCTAGGAAGGGGACGACGCGGAGCCAGTGAAGACGCGGCAGTGGATGCCCACGCGGAGAGGGGTATGAGGGTTCACTCGTTCGGCTGCGGTGTGAGGCTGCCGTCGCCGCAGGGCCTAGCCAGCAGTGGGAATAGTAGGGGGCGGTGAGGCCTCCGCGGTAGCATAGCCGGCCACGGGAGGCAGGAGCAGGCGGCACGACCGGTGCTTCTTTGCTGGAGCAAGAAGACCAGAGGTTGAAGAAGCACTAAGGCCGTTGGATGGACATCGTACGGTCACTCCAGCTAGAATCGTGCATATTGACTAAGTTGACAAAGCCCTCTGTCCCCGTCAACTTAGTAGGCCCACATGTCAGCCTCCCACCAAGGTGGGTCCCAGCTAGCAAGGGGTACTCATTTTTTGTGCGTAATAAGGACGCACTTCCGGTGGGTCCGAGCTGACAGCAGGGGGAACGTTTTTTTCGCGAAATACGGTGGCCGTCGGGTGGGTCCCAACAGTCAGGGGCAAACGTTTTTTCGTGATATACTGGTGGGCGTCCGGTGGGTCCCTACTGTCAGGTGGAGGAATAATTATTTTCCGCGTAATAAGGAGGCACTTCCTTGCGGCTGTCATGGACCCAGCTGTCAGCCTCTCCACATACAGTATTCTTCCGATGGAATTCGGTCGTTGACCACATTGACCACGCCGCGCCGACAGCACCACGACGGTGGACGACGGCGAGGCCTAGGAAGGGGACGACGCGGAGATGGGGAAGACGCGACAGTGGATGCCCACGCGGAGAGGAGTACGAGGGTTCACTGGTTCGGCTGCCTGCCGTCGCCGCAGAATAATAGGGGGTGTGGGTGAGTGGAGTGGAGGGATGGCCTGGCCAGCGGTGGGAGTAGTATGGGGGCGGTGAGGCCTCCGCGGCAGCACAGTCGGCCACGAGAGGCAGGAGCAGGCGGCACGACCGGCACTGGTTTGGGCGGCTGGAGCAAGAAGACCAGAGGTTGAAGAAGCACTACGGCCATTGGATGGACATCGTATGGTCAGTCAAGCTAGAATCGTGCATATTGACTAAGTTGACAAAGCCCTTCGTCCCCGTCAACTTAGTAGGCCCACTATACTGGGTCCCAGCTAGCAGGGGGAGTATTCACTTTTTTGTGCGTAATAAGGAGGCACTTCCTTGCGTGCGAAGATATAGCTGGTGGGTCCTAGCTGTCAGCGGCGGTAATATTTTTTTCGCGAAATACAGAGGCCGTTTCGGTGGGTCCCAGATGTCAGGTGGAGGAAATCATTATTTTTCGCGTAATAAGGAGGCATTTCCTTGCGTGCGGTCGTGGACCCAGCTGTTAGCCTCTCCACGTACAGTCCACTTCAGATGCATGTCGGTCGTTGACCACGCTGACCACGCCATGCCGACAGCACCAGGGCGGTGGACGACAGCGAGGCCTAGGAAGGGAACGACACGGGGGCAGGGAAGACTCGGCCGTTGTTTTTGTTTCCCATGTGGAGGGGAGTACGACTGTACGAGGGTTTACTGGTTCGTCTACCGTCACCGGAGAATAACAGCAGGTGTGGGTGAGTAGAGGGATGGCTAGGCCAGGATGGGAGTACGGTGGGGGCAGTGAGGCCTGCGCGGTAGCACAGCCGGCAGCGGGGAGGAGGGAGCAGGCAGTCCCGCCGGTGCTTGTTTGAGCAGCTGGAGCACGAAGATCAGAGATTGAAGAAGCACGATAGCCGTTTGATGGACATCCAACAGTCACTGCTTGTGCGTCAACCTTTTTTTAGGAAAGCCTCAAATCTATGGAAAACAGCATACAGCCCATCGGCCATTATTTCTAATAATTTTCAGCCCATTTGCTAATTCTTAAGGTTTTTTTGGAGCCCATATTCTTTTTGTTAGCATTACAGCCCAAATTGTGGCCACGGTTAAATAATTATATGAAATTTTGCATATTTCGGTGCGGTCCGAACTGTTTTTTATCCCGAAATTTTTACTCACATTCAAACTGATTTTAAAAATAAATGTATATCAATATAAAATCCAACAAATTCTCCACGCATAAAAATTAATGTAATTTAAAATCTTGAAATGAAAAAAAAAGATATTTGAAACTAATTGCCAGTTTGATGTGTTTTAAAAATGTACGGCCCATTTCTCATTACTGATGGGCCATTTTCTCGGCCAACCGAATGAAAGCTCTCCTCGTCTTGAAAGATTTGCAGCCCAACAGGCCTGACAAAGCGACTTGCTTGGCAAATCACAAAAAAAATGGGGTGTGGCCATGGACCCAGCTGTCAGCCTCTCCACGTACAGTACTCTTCCGATGGAAGTCGCTCCTTGACCACATTGACCACGCTGCGCGGAGAGCACCACAGCGGTGGACGACGGCGAGGCCTAGGAAGGGGACGATGCGGCAGTGGAAGCCCGCGCGGAGAGGAGTATGAAGGTTCACTGGTTCGGCTGCGGTGTGAGGCTGCCATCGCCGCAAGGCCTGGCCAGCGGTGGGAATAGTAGGGGCGGTGAGGCCTCCGCGGCAGCACAGCCGGCCACGAGAGGCAGGAGCATGCCGCACGACCGGCGCTGCTTTGGGCGGCTGGAGCAAGAAGACCAGAGGTTGAAGAAGCACTATGGTCGTTCATGGACATCGTTATTTTGCGCGTAATAAGGAGGCACTTCCTTGCGTGCGAAGATATAGCTGGTCGGTCCGACCTGTCAGCGGGGGGAATGTTTTTTAGTCCATTTGGTGGGCTGGGTGAAACAATGATGTAGCATCTATGCAGCCCATTTAAATCCCATTTGCATTTTCTCGAAATCCGCAGACTTGCTGGGCTGGGTGAAAATATCATGTTGGGCTAGACGGAGAAATGTTATAAAAACATAAACACATGATTGCACGTCAGTAAAATCTTTGCAAGCTTATGTACACAATCACTAGGAGTTAACTTGCCAAGTTATATATAAACAATTACTATTATTATTTTGTAAGAACTTTCAACTTATGAAATAAAATATCATTTTAATTTGATGAGTTAATAGTACGTGGGCTATTATTATTTTTTAGGCTAGACGTGGGAAAGTTGAGTTGGTTCTAGGGGAAAGTACTGGGAGAAAACTCAGTTTACATCGAAAAAGAAAGTGGGAGAAAATTCAGAGACCTGCTGGGTCCACCTGAGGAGGGGAATATGTTGGGAGGAAGGAGATTCAAAGCACGGCAGCCGAGTGAACTAGTTTTTTTTACGGACAAGTGAACTAGTTTACATACATAAGCAAATAGCCACTAAAAAAGCAATCAGGTTAATGGGTTCTTAAAAGAAATATTTCGGACAAAACAGATAATTACGACACATAGGCTAATGCATGAAACACTCAGATGATAAAGGTGCTTATAAACAGATAAAGTACTCCTTCCTGGCACGCTTGATCATGACGCTGCGGCTGTCCGTGTACTTGTCGGTTACGGGAAGTAGACACGCCCTCATGTCCAAGATCTGCCTGTACATGTCGTAGCATGCGTATGCGTCCTTGGCCGCGTAGGTTATGTAGGCTAGATTCAGAGGTACCTCCCACGTGTTCAGGTCGTCTTCTTTCATGTTAGCGTATCAGGGGTCGATGATGGTCTCAGCAAGGTCAACCACGGAGTCCTTCTCCTGCCCGTTGCTGATGATCTTGTATTTCTTCTGGATGTTGACAATCTTGTTGCACCAGATGGCCGAATCGTCGCGTTCTTCCTTCTCTCCACCGTAGCGAAGGTGCAGTCGGCGCTGCCGATGAAACGGGCGAATGCTCCAGAACCTGGTGCAGCCATAGGACTGAGGCGAGGCAGAGCTTCACCGAGTCCGTATCATTGGTGTACATCACGTTCAACTTGGTGCAGCCATAGGACTGAATGGCAAACTCAAAGGGGAACTCCTTGTTGAAGTCCAAATCCAGCAGGCTCACCCCTCGGATCGCCATTGGAGTCTCTTCGAGTGAACGAGTGTGTAGGCGGCGGCAGCAGTTCGTTCTTCAGCTCCTGGGGAACTGGATTCAACAGTAAGCTGAGTGTGTACAAGCGACAATAGTTACTACCCCTCCCTCGTCCGCTGCACGCCCGGCAGAAGATGCACCCTCGGCCACACGTTGGTTCACGAGCGGGTCTGTATTGGTACTGTAATAACAGGAGTTAGTGGTCACTTTACTTAAATTTAATTAGGTCTAATAGAAATTTATACTTAAAACAAGCAATGCATTCGCTTGTTCTATCAGTGCCACAGGATCAACATGCACAACAATTAGAATTATTATTCTCAGGACGCACACGATCAGCACATTTGTCGCACTTTCACAAAGATAATACTACCAAGTTTGAACTGTTTGTTATGGTTGTTGTCCTCTGCATCATCATGTCATGTTTCCCAGCTTGCAAGATTCAGAACCAACAAATAAGATCCAAATAATAAGTACAACAAAGATGCCTACACATCTCATTGATTCCCAGCTTGCAAGATTCAGAACCAACAAATAAGATCCAAATAATAAGTACAGCAAAGATGCCTACACATCTCATTGATTCCCAGCTTGCAAGATTCAGAACCAACAAATAAGATTCAAATAATAAGTACAACAAAGATGCCTACACATCTCACTGATTCCCAACTTGCAAGATTCAGAACCAACCCATTAGAGCCTTTTGATAAAGTGAATATCGGGATTAAATCCATCTTCGCTAGCCATGTCATACAATCGAAGAACTTGGCGAATGCTCTTGACCATCACAACATCTGTAGTTGAGTATTCCTGTTTCCATAGCACAAACCAGGAGAGCATGATTTCACTTTAATAGTGGCCTCCTTTACTCAACCTGCAGCTCGACTCGGATGAAGCCTGCCTGGACTTCCATGATTCAATTCATGCGCCTTTTTCTGCAATTCACCTGAAATGAAGCAAATATTGCATCATTCAGCTAGCAAGAAGTACTTGCTCTCGTGAGCTGGCAGGTTCTTCTTTAGTAGTTGCACTAAAATTGAGGAACATTAAGGTTGGCTGTCCGGCTCATGTAAGGTGCAACTATAATTTTGTTATCCTTTTGTGCAGTTCCACTAAAATAAAGTGCCATTATGGTGACAGTGACGGCTCATCTTGCAAAGGCTAATAAAATGTTGCACGAGATTACCAGTAGAACTAGATGGAGATTTTGGAAACTCCAATCACCATTTTGTGCAGTTCCACCAAAATTGAGAGATGTTGCCCACGTGACATTTTAGTTGAACTGCACAAGACACTCATTCCAAAAAAAAGTGTTTTGTGCAGTTCACCAAAAGGTCACAATAGCAACAAGGTGAAATGGATATCCCTATCTGCACAAAAAGATAGAAAGTAAACAGTTGTTGGTCAATAAGAATATACGAAACATATACAAAATGAAAAGAAGCATCTTAATTATGTTCATGGCAATCACACAAGGACAATAGAAATTTTAAAACGTCAGCAATGCTTCATGTTACCAGAAGCATTACGATCAATAATGAGATTCCTCAAATATGGGATTACTTTAACGGTGGCATTGCTTGTTTACCAGACACAGTAAATCAACAGCAGCTAAAGAGTTGGTTTAAGGGCATGGGACCGTGGGGACACCAGGACACTCAGCAGCGTAAAGGAGCAACTTACTTATCATACTGGGGAAAACAGCAGGAGTGCCATTTGTAACATAGTTTAATTGCATCTTATCACTGGAGGCATTAGATTAACAATAACACTGGTTAGACATGTCCCTAAGGTAACAGTGTTATCGCTTCATTTTACATGCGCCCTTACATTAACAACAGCAAAAGGTTGGTATAAGGACATGCGATAGTGGACGCATCAGCACAATGTACCTACAAGGAGGCATAAAGTGGTGATGCCGAGTTTGTTCATGCTATGTGAGGGCAGCAAACCTAATCCTGGAGACCTTGTACTATGTGAGGGCAGCAAATCTAATCCTGGAGACCTTTTACTATGTGAGGGCAGCAAATCTAATCCTGGACACCTTTTACTATGTGAGGGCAGCAAATCTAATCCTGAGACCTTTTACTATGTGAGGGCAGCAAATCTAATCCTGAGACCTTTTACTATGTGAGGGCAGCAAATCTAATCCTGGAGACCTTTTACTATGTGATGGCAGCAAATCTGATCATGGACATACTCTGTTGACTTGTCCACCAGCCGCCACTTTCTATCCTTTTTTCAACCAATAATAGATCTGTTCCCTATCCACTTTGTACTGCGTTTTCCCATTATTTCCCTTTTCAGCCAAGAGAGCGGTTGGGTATCTGGTCTCTACTACTTTCACCATATTATTTCCTCTTTGAATCAAGTCCTAGATTCATGCTACAACTTTCCCCCCTTTCTTCGTTGTTTGAACAAAGCCCTAGATTCGAATGCATGAAGTAGCTTTACCTCTAATAATACTAAAAATTTAGGTGGCTTTGGAAGAGCTGATGGGAGTAGAAAAAGATGCACATGCAGACATGTGGGGAGCTGGGGCAGTAGAGCAAGGCCGCTTTCGAATAACTTATACCTGAGGGTCGCCGGGATGTCGGCGGCGGCAGGTCGGATCTGCGGACAATACGGCAAGGAGGAAGAAGGGTCGGAGGACCTCCCGAGTCGGCGTTGTGTCGGAGATAACGGCACGGGCAGAGGATCGGGCCCCTCCGGCAGCTGTGGGTTTCCTCCCTCGGCGGTGATGACCGCGTGAACGATGCACCTTTTAGTCCTCTACACACACCGGCCGAAGGGATCCGGCCGGGTCTGTGACCAGTAGTGAGTAGAGAGAAAATGTCGCTACCGTTGTCTTGTTTATATCTGGAGAGGATGAGAGAATGAAGAGAGCAACCCTAGTAAAGAAAGCGCTCAGGCCCCTGCGTCCATATATAGTGGAGTGATTATCTTTTTTCTCTCCACAACAAGCGTTTCAATTTGTGTACGTGGCATTAAAGAAAAGAAACTCTCTATTTAAGGTGACTACTGTATGACTCATACTTACTACTACTAGTAGTACTACAGTATTGTTCACTTGTGCTCCCTGCCCCTCCATTCATTGAACAACCCCACGGGTGAATAAACATACAGTACTTACTATATTTATATAGAACGAACAAGCCCGAACTATTTTCGCGTAGTTAAAAGTTGAGGGCGGGGCTTTTCCCGGGCAGTACGCGAGGGAGTTTTTGGGTAGGCGGTTTGACAGTGAGGCAAGGAGGGTGAGCGAGTGGGGCTGTGCGATTTGACGGCGTTACTGCAGGAAAGACTTGTGATATGACCACTCACTATAGTCATGAATTACTGGCGCTCCGACCGGGGTGATGCCCCCCTTCTGTTCCGCGCTCTAATCTGGTGCATGACACGTCGACCCGGATGCTGGCTCTCCCACATGTCGGAGTAGTAAGAAGGAGCAAAGAATGATGCGGTATATACTAGTAACATATGTGTGGTAACATGCAGCACTTCATTTATTAGGCTATAGACACATCTTGCCTTGATATGTGTGATGTTACTCATACTAGTAGTAACTAGCTATGTTACTACTTTCATCTCTTTCTTCATTTATTGCATGTCACATCATCTATTTAACCTAGATATGTGTGATGTTACTACCAATGTTACTCCCATTGTGGGTAGTCTGAAAGACCCGCAGTGTACAATATATTTGCTGCAACCTCTAACATTTACCCACCACAAATTAAAATATATGTGGTCGTATGCATCGTTCTGATGCAGAGGCCGGGGAGTCCCCCCTTATCGAAGAAAAAAACAAATTAAAATATATATTCCTGTCTTGACCAGATGAGCGTGCAAACTACAATCACCAGGGTGCCAGGTAGGGCCAGAAGACTATTTTAATTTTTTTTAAAAACTTCGAGACGGCCACATAGCATGGAGCCGACCCCAACGATTTTAATCTTACAGGCACGGTACACGCTATCCTAGACTACTCTACACATGAAACTGCCACACGAGCGTTCGGGCTACGCTTGGATCTTCGCCTCTTCGGGAAGTCGAACAATGATGGAGTACTACTGCACTGGAGGAGTACTACAGTACGCTTCTGGCCATCTGACACCGATTGAACTGCTGCATGTCCACCGCGTGCGAGAGGGAGAGCGTGTAGAGAAAGCTTCTCCTAGTCTTGCCAGCCACCACGCTCATGGGCGAGGGAGGGACGCTCCTGCCTTTGCGTGTATGACAGGTGGGCCTGACAGGTGTGTGGCCAACCTATCATACAGCCAAAGGCAGGTGCAGTTAAGTCGGCGAGGGAGAGAATAATCAAACTTCTCGTTGATGTACGAGTTGACGCGACACATCAAAGCACTCCACTCGATATATTTCAATAATTTGCATTTACCGATGCATTAATTACAACGCATGCATGCATGCCGTGACTCTCCTTTTGATACTTGCATGTGTTTATTTAATGCACCTTGAAGTAGTATAAAATATGTGATGGTAAAGCTTTGTAATACCCCGGCCCAAGTCGAGAGATGGTTGTGCACGAGGAGGGCGAGATCACGCAGACCGAACAGGACCCGATGATGGAGCTCTCTAAGGTCTCGATGGACCTCACCGTGCTCCACTGCCCCTTGTGCCTCCGCCCCTTGACGCCTCCAGTGTATGAGGTTCGAATACACCTCGTCCGTTCGGCTGATTGAGCAAGGTGAAGGTTTCTTGATGGATGTGCTGTTCGATTGATTTCTCCAGTGCAAGGGAGGGCACCTGGCCTGCACGGACTGTCGCGTCGAGCGCCCCGGGAACCAGCGGCAGCGCCAGAAGTGCGAGCACGGCGGTGGCTTCAACGTGCGGAACATGGCGGTGGACTCTGTCCTTTCGTCAGTGAGGGTGGAGTGCCCGCATGAAGGCTGTGGGCTCTACGTCACTTACCACAAGCTCGCCGATCACCAGAGCATGTGTCCGCTCGCGCCCTGCAAATGCCCCGTGCCCGTCTGTGGCTACGAAGGCCCGCCGCCGGCGCTCTACCACCACATCAACACCGCGCATCCCATGCCCGTGCATAGGATCCAGTACGGCAAGGTGCTCCAGCTGCAAGTGCCACTGTCGGAGCCACGGCTCTTGCTGTTCGTGGAGGAGGACCGCCGCGCGTTTTTCTTGGTCGGCGGCGTGCTCGACATCGGCGCGCCTATCATCGTGTCGGTCGTCTGCATCAGAGCGGGGGCGTCCCCACTACCGCACTACGTGGCCAAGCTGTGGGCGAACGGCCCGCCGGGGGAGCCCAAAGGCACGACTGACGCCGTCAAGGTGGAAATGGAGGTGACAAGCAGCAAGGATCCCGGCAACGTCGACGTGCAGGAGCTGACCTTCTTGACAGTTCCGCCCAAGCTGCTGGCCGGGGCTAAGCTTGTATCCCTCCACATTCAGATTGACAAGCTCATGTCCTAAATGTTTCTACAGTGCCTTCTGTTTATCTTAGTAATATGCTAATATAGGGATTACCTTGCTCTACTTTAGCTTAAGAAATGGTGGGTTTTGGTGGTGATAAAAAATTATGTTTATCAATGCATTAATTGCAATGCATGCATGCATAAAGTACATGCATTGGTCAATTTTCTCTTAATACTTGCATGCAATGATTTAATGCACCTTGGAATCTGAACATGTGTTGGGGAACAACCAAATTGAGCCTTATAAAATGGAAAAACTAAAATTTTGAGATAAGCCCTATAAAAGCGGAAAGGAGAGAGTAGAAAAAGAAGTACTCCATCCGGGAATAGTGCCCCACTTCGAAACTTGAACCGTCAATAAATTTTGAGCTTGCGTCTCGTCACATTCCAAATTACTCCACGCTATATTGAATTGCTAACCTGTTCACACCGATCACAACCTAAACGGTTTCCCACTTAGGAGCGTATTAGTACTCGGTTATAAATACTAGTATGCCAAGATGACTGCGCAGTCCTCCTCAACTCCTCATCCACAAAAACAAACAAGCCATTCAGCATCCTTCCCTTGCTTCTGCCATGGCCAGCGTGAGTTCTGGGTCGAGAGATTGCCACCAGGGAGAGGCGAGCATGGAAGCGGAAGCACGAGAGATATCCCGCCTCGCTGCGAGAGCAGCCGACATGTCCTGCCGTGCGGAAGTAGCAGCACAGAGGTCCCGCCGCGCCGCTGAAGCAGCACGGAGGTCCCGCCACGCCGTCGATGCAGCAGACTGGTCCGGTCGCACCGCAGAAGCAGTAGAGATGTCCCGCTGCGCCACGAATGCAGCAGAGATGTTCCGCTGTGCCGCGGTGGCCTGGGAAAATTTCTCGCGTGCAGGCGACGACTGTTACAGGCGCATGCATGTGATCGTCCATGGCCAGATGGATCAGATCTCCCGTTTTGCGAGGTTGCAGGACAACATGAAAGCCTCGTTTGAACAGGCTATCGGTGCACTAAGGGAGGGCAATGAGAGGCTCCGGGCCGAGCGCGGCCTGCTGAGGGAGAAGATCGTCCGAAGTGCAGACCAGCAGGAGGAGACCAGTGCATTGTTGAAGAGGACCGACATCATCGTCAAGAAACTTATGGACGAGAATGACATGCTCCGCAACGAGCACCAAAGGCTGGTGGAGGAATCCGTGGATGTTCTCAAGCAGCGTCTTGAGGACCGAAAGAGCTCATCACCGCTCGTCGCGGAGACTAGTTCCCGCGGCCTGCAGCAACGCATCAAGAAAGTAGAGATCAGCGAGCCAGATCCTTGTCTTCCTTCTTCTTTTTCCCTTGTGTATTTCGGGCGTAGCCGCATGTGACTTTTTAATTATCTTTGAAATTATGTACGACAATTAATCGTCCTTATCTTTCTGTGGAAGATCAATGTTGCGAGGCTGGGATGAAGAAACCTCTTGTTGTGGCGACCCTGGCGTTGTTGTTCTTCTAGTTGCTGTTAGGCTTCCTTCAGTTTCCTAGTTTCTTTTGATGTAATAATCGGTTTAGGATGTGGATTGTGTCGTCGGTTGTAATGTTGGGTTCTAGCGCGGATGTTTGGCCTTTGTTGGCCTCTTGGGATGTTGCGATTTCAATCTGGTAGCTTTTAGTCCTTCGTGTTAGGCTGGAGTTGTGCTGAACTTCTTGTGAATTGCGGTGGTTTTCAGTAATGAAAATCGGAAGGGACAAGCCCTTCTTTGATCAAAAAAAATTTAATCGTCCTTATATATTCATCAGTCTTGCTATAAGTCGCAGTAGATGCTATATAGGTCCGTCGGATCTTACTTCAAGATCCGTGCTTTCAGATTTTCTTTTTTCTCTCTTAAATCTCAGTCGAGTGAGGCATAGCCACGCCATTAAACAGAGGCTCAGGCACCATTAATGGATACCTTGGGAGAGAGGTGGACGGCAAATGGAGGTCAAAGGGCTCTCCTCCTGATAAGCACGCGCAGGGGTCTAATCGCACGCCTCTCGTACTACTCAAATAGCTACCCTGCACGCGCTTCCTAGCTAATAAAAAATGGGGACACGTGGCGGCACGTAAATGGTACTAGTAAGTAGAACGCCCACCGTTTCAACAATACTTGTGTTTCCGATTGTAACGTAACAGCACTTGTTCCAAAATGACTTTGTTGATTGTTAATGTGTGCGCCTTCGCAAATCGGACTGCAAATTTACCACAGCATGTTGGTGCCATGTCATGGCACCAAGCCAAGTTTCATTATTTTCATGCGTGTTTTGGATTTACAGGAATTAAAAAACTAAGTTTCTCAATGTTTCCAACCCAGCCACGACGCCCAGAATTTTGAATTTCATTCCCATTTCTTGCATGTAACCTAGAAATTTACCCGAGGACACACATGTGATTTTTCAACCAACTTTGGTGCACTGGAACATGTGCTTGTATTTCAAATTTGAATTATGCACACAAAGGTGACACGTTCCCTCCCAGAACCACGAGCCTTCTTGAGAGACGCTCCGATTTGCAAGAAGCTTATACCAAAATTTGTTCCTATTCAGCCAATTTTTTTTACCACGGCATGGTACTACCATCACATGACACCATGCCAAGTTTCATGATTTTAAAACCAAGTTTCTCAATGTTCTCGACCGAGCCACGATGCCCAGATGTTTGAATTTGATTCTCATTTTTTGCATGGGACCTAGAAATTCACCCGAGGACACAAATGTGATTTTTCAACCAACTTTGGTGCACGGGAGCATGTGCTTGTAGTTCAAATTTGAATTATGCACATTAAATGACCAAAAACTCAATTAATGTGTAAATAAGGCCAAACAAAGTCGGAATAATTCCAAATTTAACAGGGCACTCATGTAGTTCTATGTTGCCTTTGTAAATAAACTCAAGGGGGACAACATATATCGTTTCACACTCATAGGTGGCACGTTCCCTCTCAGAACCACGAGCCTTCTTGAGAGAAGCTTGGGTTTGCAAGAAGCTTATACCAAAATCTGTTCCTATTCGGCCAATTTTTTTACCACAACATGGTAGTACCATGACATGACATCCATGCCAAGTTTCATGATTTTCAGACGTGTTTTGGATTTACAAGAATTTTAAAACCAAGTTTCTCAATGTTCTCGGTCGAGCCACGATGCCCAGATGTTTGAATTTGATTCTCATTTCTTGCATGGACCTAGAAATTCACCCGAGGACACAAATGTGATTTTTCAACCAACTTTGGTGCACGAGAGCATGTGCTTGTAGTTCAAATTTGACTTATGCACATTAAATGACCAGAAACTCAATTAATGTATAAAAAACGACAAACGAACCCGGAATAATTCCAAAATTTAACAAGGCACTAATGTAGTTCTATGTTGCCTTTGTTAAGAAACTCAAAGGGGGCCAGCGTATATCGTTTCACACTTAAAGGTGGCACGTTCCCTCTTAGAACCGCGAGCTTCCAAATCGGCCCATTTTTTACCACAACATGTTAGTGCCATGACATGACACCATGCCAAGTTTCATGATTTCCAGGCGAGTTTTGGATTTACATGAATTTAAAATCAAAGTTTCTCGATGTTCTCGGCCGAGTCATGACGCCCAGATGTTTGAATTTCATTCTCATTTCTTCCATGGGACCTAGAAATTCAACCAAGGACACACATGTGATTTTTTAACCCACTTTGGTGCACCGGAGCATGTGCATGCAATTCATATTTAGATTATGCACATTAAAAGTCCAGAAACTCAATTAATGTATAAAAAGGCCAAATAAACCCAAAATAATTCCAAAATTTTACAGGGCACTCATATAGTTCTATGTTGCCTCTGTAAATAAAATCGGGGGGGGGGGAGGCAGCGTATATCGTTTCGCACACAAAGGTGACACGTTCCCTCTCGGAACCACGAGGCTTGTTGAGAGAATCTACGGTTTTGCAAGAGGCTTATACCAAAACTTGTCCCAATTCAGCCAAAAATTATGCGTATGAAAACAGGGTTTAGATTATCCCAAACATCTCGCTACCTAGACCAATAATGTACTATGATTTGAATTCAACATAAAATGGATACAAATATTTGAATTGGAGAGCGTATGGTACATGTAGTTCATAGCAAAATATGATTACTACTATATGTATGTTTTTTGTTATCAAGATAATATTTAAATTATTGTATAACTTGACAACAATCGTATTCAAATAAGGAAAACTGATTCAAATTTAGTCCATATGGTAGACGACAATATATATGTTCACATGGTGGAGTAAAATGTTCATATATGATGGAAGATCAAAATGTATGACTACATCAATTATAAACCGCAAGGTCACCTAACGATATATTCGAATTCAACATAACGTGGATTCAAAAATTGAAATTCGAGATCATGGCATTTGTAATCACATAAAAAGGGACATTAATCTTTCTTTGGTGGGAATTGATTTGTTTTTTGTTCTTGTTGAGGGAAGTGTGAATCGATTTGGTACTGTGCAGGGTAATCTTGTTCTCCCGATTTTTTTTTACATTTTTCTTGTAGTTTTTTCAATGGCATCTATAGCAATATAGTAAAAGGGGACATGACTCTCTTGTGTCTTGTATGAATTGTTTTTTACACGTTAAGTTTATTCTGCCAAACAAGGAATCCGCACCTTGTTATCCTGAAATTTTCAAGCACGAGTATCTTTTGTCTCACCTGCTCTGAAACTCCCGCTTCTTCAACCCGCGTCGCGCCTTGTTATCCCGAAATTTGGACGCGCGCGAGAACTCCCTCCTCATCCGAAATCGCTCCCGCAGCCCAGACACGCGAAATCCCCCTTCTACCCCTCAGCCGGAAACGAAGCTCCACGTCGCGGTGTCAAAACCGGTGGGGGTACGCTGGTAACTTACCCTACATTTTGGACAAGCGCGTCCCTAAGCTTGGCGCCCCCTCCCCCTTCGCCCCCCCCCCCCCATTTATACACCGAGGCCGCCAAAACCCGCGAAACACCATGCTCCTCCGTCGGCCACCCGACCGCCGCCCAGCCGGAGACTCTTCCCCGACTACGTCGTCCACCGCAACAGCTCGTCGTCCCTCATCCACCGCACCGGACGAGGATCCGTTGTCGATCTCGTCGTCCCGCCGGATCAGCCGCCCCGTCCTCCACCTCCAAGGAGCTGCCCCGACGTTCGCCTCGTCTATCGCGCCACCTCAATCCCCACAGCGTCGTCTTGACCTGCCCCACCGGAACCGCAGCACCCTCACCAATTCCTCCGATGAAGCCGAGGCCAACTTGGCGCAACCAAGGAGTTTCTGCACTCACCGCTGCATTTTATCTTTTATTCAATCTCACGGGGCTGCCGGTGCTGGATACCGAGCAGACATGGCGTGTCTCCATCGACGGCGCCGTCGCCGACCACATCATCCACGGTGTCTCTCCCCCATGTCGTTGCTTCCTCGGCGGCGACTTCCACAACGGCACTAGCTGCAGCTGCTCTGGCTCTCGCTCGCGCTGCGGCTCTGTTCTTGCTGTCGGTCGTGCTGCTGCATTGCTCCTGCTTTCGTTCGTGCCGCTGCTCTGCTCTTGCTCTCGCTTGCGCTGCTGCTGCTGCACGACCTCCGGCAGCTATAGGAGTTGCTGCTTTAGCATTCGCTCGTAGTGCTACTGCACGACTTGCTCTCTGCTAGTGCGTTCCCTGCTCGAGCGTCTGCTGATTTAGATCGCTGCCTCTCTGCTACTAGTGCTCGAATGCCCTAAACATCTATTGCAATGCTTTGTTACTAGTTCAATCAATTTCGACAGTAAAATTCAGTTTTGACTGTGAAGTTCATTTTCTTCAGTTAAGTTCAGAGTGAACAGTACTTACAGCATCTGTCGGAGCGGCCGTGGCGTGGCTGATGCGTTTTACATCTAGCACTTTTTGGTGATGTATTTTACATCATCTATTGGAGATGATATTAGGGTCCCACTTCAGATTAACATTGTCTGTCTTGTCATGCTTCAGCCTCGTCGCCGTACACCTTAGCGGAGCTGCTCCAACGACGGAACCGTCCATCACAGCGGAGCAGTACCCTCTGCACCATTTCTAGAGGTCTCGGATCTTCTTCCCCGCCTCCGACAGTCACACCAGCATCATCACCATCCTCCACGTCCAACCCAATGATGCTGAGGTCCACAAGGCTATGCCAAAGAGGTTGTACACTCGTCGCATCACTTTGTTTCTCCATTCCTCTGTTCTTCCAATTCATGTGAGCCAAACACACAGGTTGACTAAAATCCTATGTTTCCAAATGCTTTGTTTTGCACGTGCATTCCTATCCTATTCCTGTGTTTTTCCTGTCCCTGCGTTTATAGAATCCTCCAATTCTAAGGAGCCCTTACAGATTTACTTCATTTTCAGATAGGCGTCAAAGAAAACTCTATGTGTTATGTCCTGCTCCTGCCGTGTCGTCATCGACCCCACCTGAGGTGCACCGTCGACAGAAGCGTTCACTGCAGCAGAGATCCCCCCTGCAGACTTCCTTTCGCCGCCTAAGATCATCTTCCCCATTGCCGACAGCCACGCCAACCGCATTACCATCACCGACTGAGCAGATGAACCTGAGGACTACACAGTTCCGGAAGAGAGGTCGCAGTCTTTCGTGTTTGCTTACGTTATACATCGGTTATTATTACCTGCTACTTTATCGTTCAATCTTGAGTTTTGAATTGCCCATGGGTCTCATATCGAGCCAGCAACGAATAGTATATGTCTACTATCTGGTTCATCTGGGGTCTTCTATGTGGTTCATGTTGAGCGGGCAACAAACAATAGATGATCCATTGTCTATCTTTTTAAAATGAAGCTATAATCTACCTGGTATCATTAGTTTTGGATCCATCCACTCGTTTGCTACCATCAGTCTTGATTTTTGCATGCACCCCTTAGGCCTTACAAAATCTAATTTTTTTTTATTATGCATGTCAGATATTGTACACAATCGTACTGAACATGTAGAGAAAAGGAGAAGACCGTTGCGTGCGAATATAATGTCATGCAGACGCCGCTCCATGGTGGGCGAAGTGCCCCCCTCCTGCATTTCCAGATTGTATTCCAGAGGAAGATAACTGTTCAGATGGAGATTCAGAAGGAGCCGACCACGCCTGTTTACCACCTGAGGTGTTTGCTCTAACCTGGCATGCTGATGTTGGTCATATCATGCATATGGCGCCTTGCATTGCTTACATTATACATCTTATATGTCATCATCTTAGTTTAGATTTGCTTTGTGTGAACACCACCTGTTTGGTTTCTATATCATACTCCCACCATTCCTAAATATTTGTCTTTTTAGAGATTTCAACAAGTGACTACATATGGAACAAAATGAGTGAATCTACACTCTAAAATATGTCTTTATACATCTGTATGTGGTAGTCCATTTGAAATCTCTAAAAAGACAATTATTTAGGAACGGAGGGAGTATATGGGAATTATGCAATGCCATCTTCTTTAGCGAGGCATCATATACGTGAATCATGCAATGCCATCCTGTTTAGCCAGTCATCGTATATGTGAATTGTATCGTGCCATATTTTTTTCCATAATGTATTCCATTTGTCAACATTGTTTATACATTCATCTACTCTTCCTATGCATCAGCCATTTGAGTCGGTCATTGGAAAATCTGGAGTGAAAACAAGGTCTTCTGAGCAGTCAGTGCTACCTGTCGATGCAGATTTCTTGCTGGTTACAGATAGATCCTCAGAGGAGGATTCAGAGAGAGATGACCAGTCGTATTCCCCTCCCCCCGAGGTGCATGCTCTAACTTGGCTGGGTTATATTGCTCATATCTTGCATATCTTGCATTGCCATGCCATCCGCTTAGATTAGACATGCTTTGTGTGAATGCCTCCTGTTTGCTTTCTATATCAGATATGTGAATTATGCAATGCCATGTTCTTCAACCAGTTATCATATATGTGAATTATGCACCGCCATGGAGCCAGGCATCATATATGTGAATTATCTCATGCGATCTTTTTTTCATTACGTATTCCATTTATCGACAATCTGTGTATATTGAACTACTCTTCATGTGTATCAGCCATTTGAGCCGGTTATGGAAAAATCTGGAGTGAAAACAAGGTCTTCAGAGCAGGCAATGGTACATGTTGAAGCATATATCTCGATGGTTACAGGGAGCTCCTCAGAGGAGGATTCAGAGACAGATGACCAGTCCTATACCCCACCTGAGGTGTATGCTCTAAGTTGCAATATTTATATTTCTCATATGATGCATATGGTGTCTTGCATTGCTTAGTTTAGACATCATATGCACACTATTGAATTCTATCTGCTTAGTTTAGAGATCATACATGCGAGTGCCAGTTTCTTAGTATATGAATCAATTATGTCAATTATATCATGCCATCTTGTATACTTAGACAACATGTATGTGAATTATTTCATCCCAACCTATTTTAGAAAGACATCATATAGTTTTGTCATGTCATCCTGTTTAGGTACTCATCATATGTTGAATTATGCCATTATATCCTATTAAGTTATCCATCATATATCTGAAACTGTGTCATGTTATCCTGTTTAGTTAGGCATCATATATGTGAAATTGTGTCATGCTGTCCTGTTTGGTTAGACAACATACATGTGAATTACCACATCTGTCTATCATACAATCTCTGTACGTTCAATTTCTTTTCTTGTTTATCAGCCATTTGAATTGGAGGGGGTGATGGCAGTATCTAAGGGAGCAAAAACCCGTTCTTCACAAAAGACAGTGCTGCCCGTTGATGCAGATAGAACCATGGTTGTACTGGCCCACAAACTAGCCCCACCACACATAATCGAGACTCTTCCAGATTGCACACTTACACCGTTGGGCAGAGAACCAGCTACAACCCATCTAACCGCAACCCCAGCGGATAGTAACCCACTTATAGTTGACAAAGCACCATGTCCACCACAGAGTACCCCAACACGAGCAGTTTGTAAAGCTACTGCAGTGCCCAAAGCACAAAGACCACCACAGCTAACCCAAACTCCACGTTTAAAGCAGAAGAGCAACTGTTCTTAGGTCCGATTCCGTAGCTATGGTCCATACTCCTTTGCTGTTGCATCACTGTATTTACTCATACCAACTACTTTCGAATTGGAAGGATCCAATTGAAACTCCAATGGCGCAACAGGTATGTTTTAAACCTATTTCTTTAACTGGATTGTTGTTCTAACTTCTTGCTCTATGTTGATTTCAGTTTAAGTTGCATAAACAGTTATGTTCTCATGTGATGCACATTACAAGTGCTGCCAATGCTGTGCAGTTTCTCACACTTATATTCTGTCTATGTTGTTGTGTCTTAAAAATATATGAGTTGAACTGTGTCTCTATCTTGATTAGGGAACATAAACTAGAATGATATGGACAATACAGTGACCATAGTACATAGATATATGTTTGTTTCATGCCGTTATCCTTTTCACCTTACTACTGAACCGGTTTACCAAAATGAGTTTCATATACTACAAGCTAAACCTGTGATGTGTCTACTTGTTTCTCTTGTAGTATGCAAACAGAATATTGGAGAAGAGCACCCCACTATGCAATGGTAGATAAAGTAATGTAGATAAGGTTCAAGATAGTGAGACAACCCTGTTAGTCTCCAAGAAAGGTGATAAAAACGATCTTGTAGACAGTGAGAAAACCCCACAGTCCTGCGTTGATGTAGTGTTCGAGTTACTGGCCAGTACCGCTGGCACAAGCTCTTCCAACTCGCTGCATGAATCACTTCGGCTTCTTCAGTCTCAGCTACAAGCTGAAAGGCATCAGTCAGCTGTGTTGCGGCAAGAAGCCGAAGGACTGAGGAAGTCCCTGCAGAATTCAGATGCGTACTTTCTTGTGCAACAGCAAGCGCTGGAGGATTTAAGCGCCAAACAAGAGAAAGTTAATAAGCTTGCTAAGCATCTTGACAACATTATGGGTACCTAGGATATTGTTTCTTGAGCTCTTCTGAAGTGGTTTCAGTTCTGGACTTGTTTTGCTGCGGTGTTTATATGCTGGTGTGTTCCCTATATTTGCACTGGTTGCGAACTTTGATGCCCAGTGGATGTAATATGTGTAATAGCCGTGATAGCGTAGCATAAGTTGCTTGCTTATTTATTTCCTTATTTTGTTTATTTGTTTGCTTGTAGTCAGTGCAGTTCTTTTTCCGCGGTTTGCTAGTGGCTGCAATAGCCTATTTTTTAAAACTAGGCCACAATAACCATGGGCTAATATTTACTGTAGTGACACTGGGCCTCCTACGGGCCGTAGAAACAGTGGGCCTTCTACGGCCTGTAGAAATAGCAGGCCTTCTACGGGCCATAGAAACAATGGGCCTTCTACGGGCCGTATCATCAATGCGCCTTATACGGGCCGTATGATCGATTGGCCAAAAATGGGCCAATAACAGGCCTCATTATGGCCGTAAACGGGCTAGAGTTGGAATCGTCCGTTCATGGGCCGACCATAACGGGCCATCGTTAATAGGTTGTATTTGATGATGCTATGAAAACGGCCCAACGAATTAACGGACCACAAACGGGCCGACTGTAACCATGGGCTGAATTTGGCGCACAAGCAGAAAATGACAGTAATGGGCCGTAAGTAAACGAATGCTGGAAATGAGCCCTAGAATAAATGGGCTTTGAGAAGGCCGAAAGATAACATGGGCTGGAAACGGCCCAACGGAATAACGGGCCGTTAATGGGTATAAAGTGATACACTGTTCATCACGGGCCAGTTTCACCACGGGCCGTTAATGGGTGTAAAGGGATACACTGTTCATTACGGGCCAGTTTCACCACGGGCCGTTAGTAGGCCAAGAGTTACATAGGGCCTCATATGGGCCGAAAGACGTCATGGGCCATACATGGGCCAGAAGTGAAAACGGGCTGTAATCATATTGGATGGCCCAGATGACGCTACTGGGCCTAATTCGGATAGGGCGTAACGGGCCTTGGGTTAGCGGGTTGTAAATGGGCTATAATCGAACAGGCCGTAAACAGGCTTTCCATGGGCCGGCCCGCCAGCTTTTGACCAAGTCAAACGGGCCGGCCTTTACACAGGAATGGGCCTCTGTTGGGCCGCGCCACGTGTCGACGTATCATAGGCGCCTATCTGACCCACTGACGAGCTGACACGTGTTTCGTCCGGCCAATAAGAATTTTACACGTGGAAATTTCCCATTGGTCAGGGCTGTTAACGGGCTATCGGATCCAAAATCCGACCCGATAGCTTAACGGCGTTCCGTTACGGTGGATGCCACGTGTCGGTCACCCTTGACGAAAGCACTTCTGTGACGCGCGATTTATCGTCATGGAAGTGGACACTTCCGTGATGATAATTTTGGTAATGTCATGGAACACTTCTACGACAGCACAGGTATGACTATCTTGATTCTGTCATAAATTTGTCATGGATGTACATGCATGACAAAAAAAGTGACCTACTGTGACAAACACGTATCATCACGGAAGTGTATTTTTTTTGTAGTGACACTAGGGGCTTCGCCAAAATTTAAAACTGTAGACTTCTATGGCTAAGTGAAAGTGATAAAGCATTATAGTCCGATTGCCTTGTTCGTTGAGCTGAGCACCTCCCTCGAAGGACCCAATAATGGGAAAAAGAGTGCTCATATTTATCCCGAACACCCCAGCACTCGTGGCATGGGGGCAGAAGCCGATGACTGGCCATCTTTCCGATTTGATAAACAGTCGCACAGAAGGTAATATTTTAAATTCAAACAAGCATTGCATAGCACATATGAACAAGTTTTCATAAATACAGGATCACACGAGCAAGTTCACTCAAAAATTACATCTTTGGGACACTCATCCGCCACAAGGCGGGTACCCTTCAGGACACGCTCATAATACATTTCAGGGTGGCGATGCTCCTTGCCCTGCGGCGGCCCCTCCTTCACCAGCTTCTCGGCATCCATCTTAGCCCAGTGCACCTTTGCACGGGCGAAAGCCCGGCGTGCACCTTTGATGCAGACGGACCGCTTTATGACTTCCAGCCGTGGGCAGGCATCCACAAGCCGCCTCACCGGGCCGAAGTAGCTGTTGGGAAGGGAGTCGCCAGGCCACATCCGGACTATAAGGCCCCTCATGGCCTGTTCGGCCACCTTATGGAGCTCAACCAATTGCTTCAACTGGTCGCTTAAGGGTACCGGGTGTTCGGCCTCAGTATACTGAGACCAGAACACCTTCTCCGCCGAGCTCCCCTCCTCGGCTCGGTCGAACTTCGCGGCATCCGACATGCTGCGGGGCAAATCTGCGAATGCTTCCGGAGAGCTCCGGACTCGGGTAAGTAACAAGTAATTTACTTTCACATGCTTGCTTTGCATAATGAATGCCTTACCCGCCGCTATCTTCTTCATCGCCTCAATTTCCTAGAGGGCCTTTTGGGCTTCGGCCTTGGCATGCTTTGTGCTCTCGAGGGCCACAGCAAGCTCAGACTCTCGCATCTTTGAGTCAAGCTCCAAAGTCTCGTGCTTCTTCACGAGAGCCTGGATCTCTCGCTGCACCTCGCCCACCCGTGCCTCTTGTTTCTCCCGCTCGGTGCGCTCCTTGGCCGCTTTGTTTTCGGCCTCGGATAGCGCTTGCTTCAGGGTCGCCACCTCGGTAGTGGCCCCTGGCACATCCATGATGATCCTATCATTTTGCAACCATATCCTTTTTATATATATATCTAGACAAGGTATTACTTACCTTTGTTCTCCTCGAGCTGCCTCTTGGCAAGGCCGAGCTCTTCCTCGGACCGCTCGAGGTTCTGCTTCAGTACGGCGACCTCCGCAGTCAGTGCGGCAGAGGTCAGCACCGAAGCCTGCATACGCATATAGACATACTTATATTAGACTCCTGCAAATGTTATTTTGATCCTCTATTCGGCTTTTCTTTGTGAACACCAAACAGAGCATCAGGGGCTACTGTCTATGCGGTAATATTTTCCTATATTTTAAATACTTACCTCAAAGCCTGTTAGAAGGCTGGCACAGGCTTCAGTCAGTCCGCTCTTGGCGGACTGAACTTTCTTGATCACCGCACTCATAATAGTGTGGTGCTCCTCGTCGATGGAAGCACCTCTAAGCACTTCCAGCAAATTGTCCGGTGCCTCCGGATGGACGGAGGTCACCGGCACAGGCGGCTTGCTCCTCTTGGCAGGAGGCCGCCTGCAGGAGTCCGGAACCACTGGAGGTTCCGGTGCGGTGTTCGGCCTAGGGCCAAACTTGGAGCCCTTGGGAGCCTTGCTACCTTTGCGCCTGGAGTCCGGAAGGTCGCCTTGAGGTGCCTCCAGGACTACCTCCCCTCGGCTTGGTGCCCTTTGAGACAACACCTCGACGTTGTCCGTAGGACGATGGGTGGAGGCGGTCGAAAGTGATCCGCTACTCATAGCCGACGGATCCAAAGAACTGCTCGACGAGGATACGTCGATACGGGCCCGGGACGGACTGCATAACCATGTTCGGCGTTAGGAGAAGTTGTGAAAGTAAACTGTGCCACGAGTTACTCTGGTATCCGAATACTTACGATTTTGCCAGGGGCTTCGCCCTGGGTAACCACTCATCTTCGTTGTCGACGGAGGTGGCGGAGCAGTCCGGAAGAAGAGTCCTTCCCTTCTTGGACCCTCCGGCCTCCCCGGTTGGGGCGGCCTTCCTTTTCTTGTCTTCCCCGACTGGAGGGGAAGAACCTTCATCTGCCTCCTCCTCGCTTTCACGGGAGGAGTGCGTCTTGGAGTTATCGGACGATGAGTCCGATACCACCTGGCGTCGGGAACTCTTTCGGGTTCCCGTGGCCTTCTTCTTGATCTTTTTCTCCGGCACCTCATAAGGAGCCGGAGTCAGCATCTCCGTCAGGAGAGCGTCTGCAGGGTCTTCGGGCAGAGGGTCGGGCAGTCGATCTGCTCTGATGTCTCCACCCAGTCCTGTCAAAGGCATGGAAGCTCAGATCCCGCATATGATTATACCGGGGAAAATGAATACCCTATAAGAAATACAAGAGCTTACCGCGCCGGCTGAATCCGCGATCCTCGGTAAGTGGAGGGGGGACCTCGGCACTCTTAAACAGCACCTTCCAGACGTCCTCGTGCGTCGTGCCGAAGAGCTCGCTCAGAGTCTGGTGCTAGGCCGGGTCGAACTCCCATAAATTGAACACCCGTTGTTGACACGGGAGGATCCGGCGGATGAGCATGACCTGGACTATATTGACAAGCTTGAGCTTCCTGTTTATCATATTTTGGATATAGGTCTAGAGTCCGGTCAGCTCCACCGGATTACCCTAGGGCAGGCCCTTCTCTTTCCAAGAGGTGAGCCGCGTGGGTATTCCGGATCGGAATTCGGGGGCCGCCGCCCATTTGGCGTCGCGCGGCTCGGTGATGTAGAACCACCCCGATTGCCACCCCTTTATGGTCTCCACATAGGAGCCCTCGAGCCATGTAACGTTGGGCATTTTTCCCGCCATGGCGCCTCCGCACTCCGCCTGCTGGCCGCCCACCACCTTTGGTTTGACGTTTAAGGTTTTCAGCATAGACTGAAGTGGGGCTTGATGCGGAGGAAGGCCTCACACACGACGATAAACTCCGAGATGTTGAGGATGAAGTTCGGGGCCAGATCGTGAAAATCCAGGTCGTAGTAGAACATGAGCCCCCGGATGAATGGGTGGAGGGGAAATCCCAGTCCGTGGAGGAAGTGGGTAAGGAATACTACCATCTCATGGGGCCTGGGGGTGGGGATGAGCTGCCCCTCATCTAGGAGCCGGTGTGTGATATCCTCGGACAGGTATCCGGCTCCCCTCAACTTTTTGACGTCTCCCTCCGTGACGGAGGAGAACATCCACTTGCCTCCCTCTCCGGACATTTTTGGAGGAGGTTGAGGAGAAGAATGCGGACTTGGGCACTGGAGCTCAAGTACACGAGAATGGATGAGCAAGGAGGAAGAAGGTGTGGGTAGGAAAAGGTGAACCCTTATCCCTTTATAAGGGCGGACGAAACTGTGCGCCCCCCACCAACCTGGTAAAACTCGCTTATCCCCCAAGCGCCGTAATTGATGGCGTGGTTGGGTTACCCACGTCTGTATTGATGGGAATCCCGCAATAAGGGGACATGGTCTCTGCTTTGACAAGACGTGCCAAGGAAAACGCCTCGCGAAACACGCTGAGGTTGGTTGTAAAAAACGATTAGAATGGTGACCTGGCTGTGGTGTGATGACACGCTGTGAAATACGTCAGCAGATTAGATTTGTGGAAATATTATTCTCTCTACGGTTGTATGTGGAACTCGTTTTGCAGAGCCGGACACGATCCTCGTGTTCAAGGTCTTTTATGAAGTATTTGGGGGAGGAACCCGCCTTGCAATGCCGAAGACAAATCTGCGCGCCGGACTCATCGTCATTGAAGCCTGGTTCAGGGGCTACTGAGGGAGTCCCGGATTAGGGGGTATCCGGACAGCCGGACTATATCCTTTGGCCGGACTGTTGGACTATGAAGATACAAGATTGAATACTTCGTCCCGTGTCCGGATGGGACTCTCCTTGGCGTGGAAGGCAAGCTTGGCAATACAAATATGTAGATCTCCTTCCTTGTAACCGACACTGTGTAATCCTAGCCCCCTCCGGTGTCTATATAAACCGGAGGGTTTAGTCTGTAGGACCAAAAAAGAACAATCATACCATAGGCTAGCTTCTAGGGTTTAGCCTCTTCGATCTCGTGGTAGATCAACTCTTGTAATACCCATATCATCAATATCAATCAAGCAGGAGTAGGGTTTTACCTCCATCGAGAGGGCCCGAACCTGGGTAAAAACATCATGTCCCCTGTCTCCTGTTACCGTCCGCCTAGACGCACAGTTCGGGACCCCCTACCCGAGATCCGCCGGTTTTGACACCGACAGTGACCTTGTCCTTAGGTGCATTCAGTCCGCCAAGGGTACAAAAAAGTTGTCACCAAAGTGGGAAGGCCCTTACCGGGTAGTACGAGTCACCAGACATGGCGCAGTCCGTCTGGAGACAGGAGATAGCACTTAGTTGCAAAACTCATGGAATATTGAGCATCTCTGCAAGTTCTACCCATAAGGCACGGCTATCGGGCCCTGCCCGGTAGCCACCCTTTTGTACAGGCCTTGCCTCAGCTGCATGTAACCCCTTGTACAAAGCCGGGGCAATGACCCCGTGCAAGAGAAAATAAAGAAGCATTGTGGGGGGCGACCAAGATTGCATGCATGCATGAGCATTCCAAGATCACTACATAAGCCTCATGAGCACTTGCATATGCATATAGATAGGATTGCATCCAGCATTCATTCTCATCTGCGTGAAGCTGTAGGTTCCTGCCATGAACTTGGCTTCGACAAGGAGTTGAGAAGATTGCTCGGCACTGCGATCCCCGACAAGCCAAACAGATAAGTTTTACCCCCTGTCCGTTAGTGTTATGTAAGCTATAACTTGTGCATAAGAAAACCTCGCCACTAAGACTTAGGTGCTCCCATCCCTGACTCGAACGTTGCTTCGAGTAGGATGGTTGTAGTGGCCTTTGGTAAAAAGAAGTTGGGGGAGGTTGTCCCCTTTGTCTGTTCCCCAGCAGATGTGATTCTCCGGCAGACAAAAAGGGTGCTGGCAGGATAGCTTGCCGGTAAAACTCATTTATTTACATTAAAGAGGCATCTCACCTCTGCATGGACATACACGTGCATGGATTCACCGGCAGGGTTCATCTTTTTCATTAGTATGCTCATACAAGTACAAGCATTACAATACACAAACATGGACTCGAGGGATTACATTATTTGAATTAAACTTTGGCAAGTGCCTACAGGTTTAAGATTGAAAAAAGATAAGTGCCCCGTAATCCCCTCTTTTCGTTTTCCCTCCTTCAGGCACTACGGCGGAAGGAGGAAAAGACGAGAAAAGGAGCACCCAAGCAGGAGCCCACCCCGGTCCTGTCAGGACCCGCTTGGTGCGGCCTCACAAGACCGGGAGTGGCGAGGCTGCGAAGGAGGAGTACGGAGGATGGGGCGGCGCTCTCTGGTCACCACCTCTAGAGCCAGCAAGAAGCCCGGGCTTGAGAGCCGGTGGAGTCGTCCACCAAAGCTCAGCCGGAAGACTGCTGGAGGGGAGGCGAAGGTGCCAAGAGAACATCCCTCCCCAGCTATCACCCTAGGAGGATGGTGATGATGATGCCGGGGGGGAGTGCAGGAAGACGAGGCGGCAGGTCGCCGGTCAAAGGCGAAGGCATCCATGCCATCATACTCCGACCTGACCCCTGCCACCCGCCTTCTCCGTCTTCCCTCGCTTTCTCCTCACCACCGCTGCTCCCGAGAAGCGCCAAGACTCCAGTCCGGCGCCTTCCCCAGGAAGACGGTGAGCGGCCGAGACGGCCAGGGGGCTCGAGGAGCGCCGCTCCCCACCTTGGCGGGCAGGAAGGCATGCCTCCCATCGACATCATCCCCAAGGCTTCCGGGGGGCAGTGCTGGGATTACCAACGATCTCTAGCCCCTCCTCCCGGCCGAGCTTCAAAGGAACCAAGAGATTCACTGCAGCGAGGACCAGGCTCACTCCCCGAACGTCAGCACCACCATGTGGAAATAGTTGCCCCGACCAAGAGCCCGGGTGCTGACCCCATGCTCTCCTCTTCAACATAACCAGCAAAAACAGAAGACAGAGGAGGAAGAATGCGAGGATGAGTGAATCTGTCCTCCTCCACCCCTCCTTTTATAGGCGAACCAGGGAGGGGAGCCGCTCCCTGAATGAGCGGGCACCGTCCCCCTCCGCCAATTCAAGACGACCGGGCCCTCACCTTGATGCTCTCTCGTGCCACACGCCTCCGTTACCTACCCCGTGCGATGCATGCAGCATACGTGGCTAAGGATAAGGGCATGGTGGGAAGAGTGAATTGGCAGTTTCTACCCCATGCGTTAAAGTCATTCACAGGCCATTACTGGAGTGGCCCCACCACTATTGGCTTAACACGACGCGCGGAGATACCGGAAACTGGCCCGAAATCAAGACTAATGAAGAAGCAAAGAAGACCTCAAGAGACCAGCCTCTTGAGCAACCCCACCTATGTAGTTATTAGGCCCTACCCCGATGACGCTCGGCAGCGCATTCGGGGCAGGCCTGGGGGCTTCTATCGGTGCAACAAACCCTAGGTCTATTGCCCCGACCGTGCACACGCACGGGATCAAGATTGGATCACCAACCCAAGTCTGAGTACAAGAAATCAAGAGATTCGAATGACCAACAAGTAGATCAGAGGGACCAAAACCAAGCCAGAGAAGCAAGATATTGTCAAGAGAAAGGCCTCCCTCGCCGGGCAGGTGAGCCCGGCAAGGGGCGAGGCCACCCCTAGAAGAAGACAATCAAGGCGTCATGGCGGGGCCTTCCGGGACTCACGGAGGCCAAACCACTTCACCAACCACTCCACCACGACCCACGTCGTCGATCAGTGCGGTGTCAAGCCGCAGAGTGACTAAGTGGCAGCCATTCGCCACATGGCAGCCTCTCCCTACAAGAAAAACCCACAGGTGACACCCGTCCTGCAACATGTCAAGCGAGCATGCACGGAGCTGGCAAGATAGCCCGGCAAGCCTTGCCGGACAACCAGTGATGTGACATTGAGTGGTGCATTTAATGTGCCCCTGTCAGCCCGCAAAGTTAGGTATGATAGCACAGTTGCTATCTTATCAGTGCGTAATGACTACTTTGCCATTGTGGTAACCCCTTGATCTAAAAAGGAGGCCCATGGCAACCGTAGAGAGGGTTAGAAGGTTGGGTAACTCACACCCCCGTATGCGCGTAGCCACTGCCACCACCCTTGCCGGGCAAGTGTACTATGCTCCACCACCTCATTTCCACCATCAATCCACCAAAGCAGGAGTAGGTTTTTACGCCTCACGGCGGCCCAAACCTGGGTAAAACTGCCCGCGTGATCTCTGTCGTGTTGCCCCACGCTCGTCTGCTCTTTGTGCAATGCAATGTCCCCTTGCCGAACCAGCAAGGGGCCTCCCGGTCCCATAGGTGGCCGTGGTTTCCCGCGACACCGAGTGAGCCAATCATCAAACTAACATTCAGATCAATTTTCATCATATCATAAAAAATGCAATAAATAGCTACAACAAATTCTGATATCTTTGTTGAACTATCTTAGGCTCTAGCAAACAGCATCAAAGCATGGAACATAGTGTGTGTTCTTGTTGGCTGTGAATCAAACAGGGCTGAGGTTTCTAGACAAAAGTTTGAACTGGCTGGACAAAGCACGGAGTGACTTACTATAGCAGTCTTGACTGGCTCCAAAAACCCGTGCTTCTTGTTGTTGTGGGTAGCCTTGAACAAGTCAATTGCAGACAGCTCCTCACCCTTACGCTCGTCTTTCTGAAATGTTCCTCAACAAAAATCAAAATGTTATTCAGCAAGAATCAGAAATGTTATTCAATGAGGATCAAATGGTAAGGTCTCTAGAGAAAAGTTCTCACAGTGGCAAAAATGTGTGTTGTGTAGTGCCTGGAACCCGTTCTCTGTTGGTACACGACTTTTTCTCGATTGATCTTGTTTGACACACAAGTTTCCTACAAAAAAGCATATTGTCGGCATGATCTAGCACTAGCATATCATGTGCAGAACATAAAGCAACAAACAAAGCAGAGATAAACCTTGTGTCTTGGGGTAGACCACATCTCCACCAGAGCTTGCCATTCACCGTCCATTAGATCTGGCACTGGAGACTTGATGCTGACTTTGTTTGCTGCTACGGTATCAAAATACTTCTTCTTGATATAATGGTGTATGTTCTTTGAATTGTTTTTGTAGAATATCTTTGCACGCGGTCTTGATGGTCTCCGAGTCCGTGTTCATCTCAAAGTTTGCCTACCAAGACAGCAAACAAGGTAGGAACAATATTAGTGATCATGCATAGGTGTAACACAAAATAGATAGCACATTAACTACGAAACAAGTAGCTTACATCAACTTTCCCAATGTAGTTCTCCAATAGACTTGCAGTATTGCTTGAAGTGAGGAAGAACCGACAGATGGCTTCTTGCAACCAGTCCACACTCAGAAGCAAGCTTTGCTTCCTGCAGAGGCTTCTCTGGACGCTTCATCCCTTCGGCAATTTGGATAGGCACCTTGGTACAAAGTGACTTGGTGATTCTCTCTAGCCCTTTTCCCTTTCTAAGTATAGCCTTGGTAGTCATTGCATCTGAAAATGAGACTGAACTCCTAAATTAGAAGAGAAATCGACAAATGCAGGAATGGTTCTGCTAAACAGGTAAGCATACATGATCATTCCATTTGGAAATGCACTAGTAAAAGAGAGCATTGCAAAGGTCAACTTGCCTGATTGAAGCACAAGCTGATATTCTTCTTCACTAATGACAGCATTCCAGTCAATAGAACATGCAACAGGGCTGAGGTCTGTGTGGACAGCGTCTGCTTCATCTATGTAGATAGTTCCTCCTTCATCTAGGCAGACAGTGCCACTTTCATCCATGCGGAGATTCGTTTCTTCATCCATGGGTGGCAACTCATCACCCATTTGCACCGAGGTCTCAGAGTCCATGCGCAATAGACTTTCCTGATGGTGGGTCACAGCTGCCATCTTTTATTTTTTTCCTTGTGACTCTATTAGGGGCAGGTTCCAGGATCCTCTTTGTTTGTCCTAGAGGTGGGGCCATCACCCTTCCTGGAGGCATTGCAGCAGATGTTTCTGAGCTCTTCCTCTTCTTGCTGATTGTCTTCTTATTGACTATCTTCTTAACAACATGCCTCTTAGTCCTAGATTCCTTCAGTGCCTTGCATAAACAGCATGGAAAAGAGCATTATACCACAAGACAAATATGTGAGCACAAGGAAACACAGAGCATACAAGAACCCCAACCCTCCAAGCAAGACAGAGTTTGCACCCTAACAGTCTTCCGCACTACAACATCATCCACTTCCTCTCCATCAATAACTTCATCCTCCTTAGGATTGTACTCTAGTTCATCATTGATAACTCCACTACCTTCTTGAACCTCATCAGTTCTACCTTCTTGTACATCATTCATTTTCCTAATCATTGACGCTATTGCACCGATGCCAAGGGACTGGAACATCCTATTATTCCTCATCATATTTCTAGCCCTAACCTTCTCGTACTTGGTGAGAGGCTCTTCTTTGCATGATAAAGGAAACGTAACTATTAGGTGAATGGTTCGAATGCATGGACAGACAGCTAAACATATCTTATGAGGTTTTATTATTATTTAATCCTAGTATTCGGGTAAGGAAGACTAACAGCACACAGGCACAATTAAGCCAGCTTATTCAGATTGCAGCAATACATTTCACTTAGCATATTAACACACAGATTTTATAAAACTGACAGTATAACCACAAGGAGCAAGTTGCATACCAACGGTTGGCCTCATGTTTGACCTTGTCATCCTTGCCATGGATGATCTTGAGGTGGTGCTTGCAAAATAGAATAAACAACAATCAGATACAACACGGATAAAGTAAAATGATGCACTTGTATCAATAAAGGAAAGCATTTGGACCATCATACACATACATGTAATACATTTAAAGCAAACTTGATGGATCAACAATACAGTGATGTAGTGTTATTAATTAAGCAAACATGTAAGTGCACTAAACAAGTATGCATGTACACTAGAAAGATATGAAGCATCTCTTAATATCTTCACTACATCAAGCAGGAGGTAGTAATGTACATCAAGAAATCTGCCTAGTGCCTCATATAAAGTACACAAGCAAGCAAGAAAAGTGCTAGTAGTACAGCTGATGCAAACCCTAACCCTATGTAAGCTAGCAAGCAACTAAATTGAAGCAAACTATATATATGTGAAGCAATGCATTAGCTGTAGTATACGTGAAGCAAACTACATCAAGCTAAGTGAATTAAGGCTGTTGTACTAGAGACAAGAACACAACTCACATGTATTACAAGTACATATAGTTGGATACAAATACAGTGCACATGAATTATACTTCCGCAAGGTGGATAAGCAAAAACAACTATTTACAACAATTACTTTTATGTTTTAACTTGCAATTTAATCCATACCTGCAATCATCTATAAGCAAATGAATTGCTCGGTTGTTTTCCTTAATGGAGGCAAACTTATGCACTCATAGCAACTAATTGCCCAACAGTTGATGAATAAATAAGCAAGCAGTGTTAACAATAATATTGGGCCTTGAAATCATGCTTGTGTAGGCAATTTAGAAGACTTCTCTCTCAATGCAGGGCCCAACACATCATTGCCAACATTAATGCAACAGAAAATCAAACAATGACTGCACCCGAGTAGTCAATGCATCAACAAGCCCGAATAATGAAGAAAAGTGCTACAAGAGATTAAGTGCATGTTGATACAAACCCTAGTAGCAAGCAAGCAAAGTGCATAAGTGCTACTAATACAAGCAAGCAAGCAAAGTGCTACTGATAGAAACAAGCAAGCAATGAAGGAAATTGAAGAGAAGCAAGCAAGTACTACTGATACAAACCCTAATTAATAAGCAAGCAAGTAGCTTCTTCTCCAAGTGCTACTGAAACAAGCAAGTATTGCTGACGGAAACCCTAATTAAGCATGTATGCTAGCAAGCAACATGAACTAGTGAATTGGTGTCATGTACACATGCTTAGACAGTCTGACAGCAAGCTAGACGAGTATATCATGAGGACCTTCAAAACAACTAGATGTTGCCATTGGTAAAGCATGAAATAACTATACTTGCAGAAGTACAAAAGCAGATGAAAAAACTATACTCAACTATTGATTATGATGCCTCTACACACCAAAAATGGCTACAGACAAGAAGACACACAAGTTAAGACATTTCGACAATTAGAATCAACCTTGTATATTACAACACCCAAAATTATCTAGCACCAATCTAGTATATACTAAAGTTAGTCATACTGCCTTAACACACCAGGAATTCCAATACCACAATAAGTACTAAGCATTCTCTTATTCACTGGAAAGAAGAACACAAGCTTCATGCGCATATCATAAAAGAAGAACATTGCTACAAACCCCATGGGCACATCATAAAAGAAGTCTTTTGCTTGAACAATCAGGATGGGCTGCTTGTACAACAATGATTTATCAATCACCATGCAAACCCCATGGCATGCAACAACAACCCTAACCATGACTTCTCTCTCAATGCAGGGCCCAACACATGCAAACCCGCATGGTCGTCGTCGATCTGGCCGCCGTCGTCGTAGCCTAGGGTTACGGGGAGGGTGATGTAGTCGTCGATGATGTCGTCGAGGGGATTCGTCGTCGGGGAGGGGAGGAGTGGCGGGGTGGTGCGGAGCAGGGGAGGGATGGTGAGGCGGCGCGAAGCAGGGGCGGGGCGGAGGGGCGGTGCGGTGCGGTTGTGGGAGGGGAGTGGAATGGGGAAATTTTAGGAGAGGGATTGGAATGGTTGCGGTCATGGGAGGGCAGGGGAGGGCATCCCGCATGTTAGCGGGAGTGGGAGGTGGGTCCCACCTGCTAGTGAGAGAGGGTGTGGAGGGAAATTTTGGGAGAGGGAGTGGAGGGAAATTTTGGGAGTGGAGAGAGGGAGAGGGAGTGGGCCGCCGTCGTCGTAGCCTAGGGTTACGGGGAGGGTGATGTAGTCGTCGATGATGTCGTCGAGGGGATTCGTCGTCGGGGAGGGGAGGAGTGGCGGGGTGGTGCGGAGCAGGGGAGGGATGGTGAGGCGGCGCGAAGCAGGGGCGGGGCGGAGGGGCGGTGCGGTGCGGTTGTGGGAGGGGAGTGGAATGGGGAAATTTTAGGAGAGGGATTGGAATGGTTGCGGTCATGGGAGGGCAGGGGAGGGCATCCCGCATGTTAGCGGGAGTGGGAGGTGGGTCCCACCTGCTAGTGAGAGAGGGTGTGGAGGGAAATTTTGGGAGAGGGAGTGGAGGGAAATTTTGGTGGAGGGAAATTTTTGGTGTGGGAAGGAAATTCTTTTGGGTTTGAAGGCAGAAAAATTAAGGGTTTTTTTTGTAAATTTTGTAGAAATAATGGTTAAATAATATCGAATATCTCAAGAAAACATCGGTGTTCCAAGTTTAATATTATTGCTAGTTGGTAGGCCACATTTGATGATGTGGCGTGGAGGTCTCCCATTTTTTTGATTTTTTTTTGAATTTTTTACGGTCTTTTCAAAAACCGACCAATTTTGTCGCGGCGGCCGTCCGTGGCTAGGGTTTGAATCATGCAAAGCTATTGTTGATTCTTTGATGAAATGCCTACCTGTGAAGCTAAAAATGATTTTTAGCAAAAATAACGGGCAAGCTATGGAGGACCCATAGTTCAAATTCTAGCCGGTTCCAGCTAAATCGGCCGAAGGTTGTCTGAATGGCCGGGAGTAGCTACGAGGGTCGGAAATGCATGATTTTTTGGCTGTCGTCTGTAAAATAGGGTCTACTTTGAGATAGACATGGAATGGCGCCGTTTGGGATGACTCTTCTTGTAGCCGCTTCACGAAAAACACATGTTTTCAGCATTCAAAAAAATGAAAAACGGTTTTTTGTGAAACAAGTTGGAACCTCGCTTTGGCAACATTGGTTGCCATCCCAAGATGCAGGCATGTGCCAAATTTGGGCATATTATCACAAACTATTCAACGAATGCGGCCATATCATTGTTCGTTTGGCTTGAAAGCCATGAATCTTCATTCATGGTAAGTTTAATATTTTTGCTAGTTGGTAGGCCACATTTGATGATGTGACGCGGAGATCTCCCATTTTTTTGATTTTTTATGGTGTTTTCAAAATCCGACCGATTTCGTCGCGGTGGCTGTCCGTGGCTAGGGGTTTAATCATGCACAGATGTTGTTGATTCTTTGATGAAATGCCTACCTGTGAAGCTAAAAATGATTTTTAGCAAAAATAAGGGGCAAGCTATGGAGGACCCGCGGTTCAAATTCCAGCCGGTTCCAACTGAATCAGCCGAAGGTTGTCTGAATGGCCGGGAGTAGCTACGAGGGTCGAAAATGCATGATTTTTGGCGGTCGTCCGCAAAATAGGGTCTACTTTGAGATAGACATGGAATGGCGCCGTTTGGGATGACTCTCCTTGTAGCCGCTTCATGAAAAAGACATGTTTATAGCATTCAAAAAATGAAAAACGGTTTTTTTGTGAAACAAGTTGGAACCTCGCTTTGGCAACATTGTTTGCCATCACAAGATGCAGGCATGTGCCAAATTTGGTCATATTATCACAAACTATTCAACAAATGCGGCCATATCATTGTTCGTTCGGCTTGAAAGCCATGAATCTTCGTTCATGGTAGGTCATTTTTTAGAACACCTTTTCAAGAAAACATCGGTATTCCAAGTTTAATATTTTTGCTAGTTGGTAGGCCACATTTGATGATATGACGCGGAGGTCTCCCATTTTTTTATTTTTTGGATTTATTACGGTGTCTTCAAAAATCGACTGATTTCGTTGCAGCGGCTGTCCATGGCTAGGGGTTGAATCATGCAAAGTTGTTGTTGATTCTTTGATGAAATGCCTACCTGTGAAGCTAAAAATGATTTTTAGCAAAAATAACGGCCAAGCTATGGAGGACCCGAAGTTCAAATTCCAGCCGGTTCCAACTGAACCGGCCGAACATTGCCTGAACGGCCGGGAGTAGCTACGAGGGTCGGAAATGCATGATTTTTGCCGGTCGTTCGTAAAATAGGGTCTACTTTGAGATAGACATGGAATGGCGCCGTTTAGGATGACTCTCCTTGTAGCCGCTTCACGAAAAACACATGTTTTTAGCATTCAAAAAATGAAAAATGGTTTTTTGTGAAACAAGTTGGAAACTCACTTTAGCAACATTGTTTGCCATCACAAGATGGAGGCACGCACCAAATTTAGGCATATTATCACAAACTATTCAATGAATGCGGCGATATCATTGTTCATTTGGCTTGAAAGCCATGAATCTTTGTTCTCGTAGGTCATTTTTTAGAACACCTTTTCAAGAAAACATCGGTATTCCAAGTTTAATATTTTTTATAGTTGGTAGGCCACATTTGATGATCTGTCGCGGAGGTCTCCCATTTTTTTGATTTTTTTTGAAATTTTTATGGTGTTTTCAAAAACCCGCCGATTTCGTTGGCGCGGACGTCCGTGGCTAGGGGTTGAATCATGCAAAGTTGTTGTTGTTTATTTGATGAAATGCCTACCTGTGAAGCTAAAATGATTTTTAGCAAAAATAACGGGCAAGCTATGGAGGACCCGCAGTTCAAATTCCAACCGGTTCCAGCTGAATCGACCGAAGTTGTCTGAATGGCTGGGAGTAGCTACGAGGGTCGGCAATGCATGATTTTTGGTGGATGTTGATACCCCACAAGTATAGGGGATCGCAACAGTTTTCGAGGGTAGAGTATTCAACCCAAATTTGTTGATTCGACACAAGGGGAGCCAAAGAATATTCTCAAGTATTAGCAGTTGAGTTGTCAATTCAACCACACCTGAATAATTTAGTATTTGCAGCAAAGTATTTAGTAGCAAAGTAATATGGAAGTAACGGTAACGATAGCAAAAGTAATATTTTTGGGTTTTGTAGTGATTGTAACACTAGCAACGGAAAAGTAAATAAGCGTAGAACAATATGTGAAAAGCTCGTAGGCATTGGATCGGTGATGGAGAATTATGCCGGATGCGGTTCATCATGTAACAATCATAACATAGGATGACACAGAACTAGCTCCAATTCATCAATGTAATGTAGGCATGTACTCCAAATATAGCCATACGTTCTTATGGAAAAGAACTTGCATGACATCTTTTGTCCTACCCTCCCATGGCAGCGGGGTCCTAGCGGAAACTAAGGGATATTAAGGCCTCCTTTTAATAGAGTACCGGACCAAAGCATTAACACATAGTGAATACATGAACTCCTCAAACTATGGTCATCACCGGGAGTGGTCCCGATTATTGTCACTTCGGGGTTGCCGGATCATAACACATAGTAGGTGACTATAGACTTGCAAGATAGGATCAAGAACTCACATTTATTCATGAA
Organism: Aegilops umbellulata; assembly: GCA_032464435.1. Taxonomy (NCBI): domain Eukaryota; kingdom Viridiplantae; phylum Streptophyta; class Magnoliopsida; order Poales; family Poaceae; genus Aegilops; species Aegilops umbellulata. The sequence continues at coordinate 8,149,407 of CP136059.1, forward strand.
AACATAATAGGTTCAGATCTGAAATCATGGCACTCGGGCCCTAGTGACAAGCATTAAGCATAGCAAAGTCATAGCAACATCAATCTCAGAACATAGTGGATACTAGGGATCAAACCGTAACAAAACTAACTCGATTACATGATAAATCTCATCCAACCCATCACCGTCCAGCAAGCCTACGATGGAATTACTCACACACGGCGGTGAGCATCATGAAATTGGTGATGGAGGATGGTTGATGATGACGATGGCGACGGATTCCCCTCTCTGGAGCCCCGAACGGACTCCAGATCAGCCCTCCTGAGAGAGTTTAGGGCTTGGGGGCGGCTCTATATCGTAAAATGTGATGAATCCTTCTCTCTGATTTTTTTCTCCCCGAACACGAATATATGGAGTTGGAGTTGAGGTCGGTGGAGCGTCAGGAGGCCCACGAGGCAGGGGGCATGCCCAGGGGCGCAGGGGCGCCCCTGCCCTAGTGGACAGGGTGTGGGCCCCCTGGCCTTGATTCTTTCGCCAATATTTTTTTATTATTTCCAAACATAATCTCCGTGAAGTTTCAGGTCATTCCGAGAACTTTTGTTTCTGCACATAAATAACACCATGGCAATTCTGCTGAAAACAGCGTCAGTCCGAGTTTGTTCCATTCAAATCATGCAAGTTAGAGTTCAAAACAAGGGTAAAAGTATTTGGAAAAGTAGATACGACGGAGACGTATCAACTCCCCTAAGCTTAAACATTTGCTTGTCCTCAAGCAATTCAGTTGATAAACTGAAAGTGATAAAGAAAAACTTTTACAAACTCTGTTTGCTCTTGTTGTTGTAAATATGTAAAGCCAGCATTCAAGTTTTCAGCAAAGGTTATGACTGACCATATTCACAATAACATTTAGGTCTCATGTTTACTCATGTCAATGGCATAATCAACTAGCGAGCAATAATAATAAATCTCGGATGACAACACTTTCTCAAAACAATCATGATATGATATAACAAGATGGTATCTCGCTAGCCCTTCCTGAGACCGCAAAACATAAATGCAGAGCACCTTTAAAGATCAAAGACTGACTAAACATTGTAATTCATGGTAAAAGAGATCCAGTCATAGTCATGCCCAATATAAATTAATAGTAATGCATGCAAATGACAGCTGTGCTCTCCAGCTGGTGCTTTTTAATAAGAGGGTGATGACTCAACATAAATGTAAATAGATAGGCCCTTCGCAGAGGGAAGCAGGGATTTGTAGAGGTGCCAGAGCTCGATTTTAAAGCAGAGATAAATAATATTTTGAGCGGCGTACTTTCATTGTCAACATAACAACCGAGAGATGGCGATATCTTCCATGCAACACACATTATAGGCGGTTCCAAAAAAGAATGGTAAAGTTTATACTCCCCCTCCACCAACAAGCATCAATCCATAGCTTGCTCGAAACAACGAGTGCCTCCAACTAGCAATAGCCCTGGGGGAGTTTTGTTTGCAATTATTTTGATTTGATTTGCATAAATCATGGGACTGGGCATCCCGGTGACCAGCCATTTTCTCGTGAGTGAGGAGCGGAGTCCACTCCTCTTGAGAATAACCCGCCTAACATGGAAGATACGGACAACCCTAGTTGATACATAAGCTATTCGATCATACAAAATAGAATTTCATTTGAAGGTTTAGAGTTTGGCATATACAAATTTACTTGGAACGGCAGGTAGATACCGCATATAGGAAGGTATAATGAACTCATATGAAATAACTTTGGGGTTTAAGGGATTGGATGCACAAGCAGTATTCCTGCTTAATACAAGTGAAGGCTAGCAAAAGACTGGGAAGCGACCAACTAGAGAGCGACAGCAGTCATGAACATGCATTAAAATTAATAAACATTGAGTGCAAGCATGAGTACGACATAATCCACCATGAACATAAATATCGTGAAGGCTATGTTGATTTGTTTCAACTACATGTGTGAACATGTGCCAAGTCAAGTCACTTAAATCATTCAAAGGAGGATACCACCCCATCATACCACAGCACAACCATTTTAATAGCATGTTGGCACGCAAGGTAAACCATTATAACTCATAGCTAATCAAGCATGGCACGAGCAACTATGATCTCTAATTGTCATTGCAAACATGTTTATTCATAACAGGCTGAATCAGGAACGATGAACTAATCATATTTACAAAAACAAGAGAGGTCGAGTTCATACCAGCTTCTCTCATCTCAATCAGTCCATCATATATCATCATTATTGCCTTTCACTTGCACGGTCGAATGATGTGAATAATAATAATAGTGCACGTGCATTGGACTAAGCTGGAATCTACGAGCATTCAATAAATAGGAGAAGACAAGGCAATATGGGCTCTTGGTTAAATCAACAATAATGCATATAAGAGCCACTTCAACATTTTAATCATGGTCTTCTCCTATCGACCCCCAAAGGAAAGAAAAGAAATAAAACTATTTACACGGGAAAGCTCCCAACAAGCAAAAGAAGAGCAGGAAATCTTTTTGGGTTTTATTTTTAATTATTACTACAAGCAAGAAAAGTAAACTAGCTAAAAGCTACAACTAATTTTTTTTAGTTTTCTTAAGGTTTATCGAACACACAAGAAGAAAGCATAAAAAGGAAAATAAACTAGCATGGATATTACAGTGAAAAAGTATGAGCACCGACATCTAGCAATGAGTGTGTAAACATGAATGTAATGTCGGTGAGAAATACGTACTCCCCCAAGCTTAGGCTTTTGGCCTAAGTTGGTCTAGTGCCACGGATGGCCTAGCGGATATCCAAAGTTGTAGTTGGGGTCGTGCTGAGATGCAGCAGTCATTGCATCATGTGCTGCAGCTTGGAGGCGAGCTATCTTAGCCCTCCTCTTATACTCCTCCGCCTCCTCTCTGGTTATGTAATATCTCCCCTTTGCCTAAAAGTCAAAGAAAGTAGAAGCAGGGAGAGCGACGTGATAGGTGCGTCGTCTGTCAAAGATTAGTCGGTACTGAAGGAACTGATCGTTCCTCTCAACAAAATGATGACGAATCATAGCCTCATAATCCAAATAAGTAGGAGGCAACTCAATATCATCCTCACGTATGGCTATACCAAGAAAATTAGCTATACGGGTTGCATAAATTCCACCAAATAAATCTCCTTTAAATCTATTATGATGCAACCTACGTGCAACAATGGCTCCCAAATTATAATGTTTATCTCCTAACACGGCACTTCTGAGAATATTGAGGTCAGGGACACACATGTGACATGCTTCATCCTTACCATTTATGCACCTACCTATGAAGAGAGCAAAATAATGTATAGTAGGAAAATGAATGCTCCCTATGGTAGCTTGTGCTATGTCTCTAGATTCCCCCACAGTTATACTAGCAAGAAATCTAAATTCGGATTTGCTAGGTTCACTAGCACTACCCCATTGTGGAAGTTTGCAAGCAGTGGTAAAATCCTCTAAGTCCATAGTATAAGAATTTTCATAAAGATCAAACAGGACAGTTTGAGAATTGCGTGAAGATGAAAATTCAAACCTCCTCACAAAGGAACTAGTGAGATAGTGGTACTGGCGGCACTTTTCTACTTCAAAACTCACAAGATCAGCGTTGCGCAAATATGCGTTAAATTCTTCCTTAATTATTGCTTGATCCATGAAGTCCTCTGAAGGCCATTCATAAGGCCGCTCGGGAGCGTCCCTTGGTGGATCATCATCAGCATCACGCATTGCAAGCCTGAGTCCTTGTTTCCTTGAAGAACCACCTTGGTACATTTTCCTAAGGATATTTCTTCCTCTGAAAAATTTCTGAAATTTTTAGTAACTTCAAATAAAAGTGAACCAAGCTCAACAAAATTGATAGCAAGTACTCCTACAAGTGCCTAGGGCCTATATTATGCATTAGAACTACTTGGAACCATATAAATTTGACATGCAAGCTCAAGAACATGGTCACCTAGGCAGCACAAATTTGCAATGAATAAAGCACTAGAACAAAAACTAATTGGACCAATGGAGGAGTCACATACCAAGGAACAATCCCCCAAAGCAGTTTTGTGAGAGGTGCTTTGAGCAAGGAGATCGAAAATCATAGCAAAATGAGCTAGAACTCGTGCTTGAGCTGGATGGTGATTTTTTGGGAGGAAGAAGAAGTGTGTGGGTGCATGAATAAGTGGAGGGGAACCACCGTGGGCCCACGAGGCAGGGGGCGCGCCCAGGGGGTAGGGCACGCCCTCCACCCTCGTGGCCAGGTGCTTGCTCTCCCTGCTGTGTTTTCAGTGCCGGATATTCTCAAATATTCTAGAAAAAATCATATTTCATTTTCGGGGCATTTGGAGAACTTTTATTTTCGGGGTATTTTTATATTGCACGGATAATTCAGAAAATACTATTTTTGCTTTATTTATTGTAAATAACAGAAGGTAACAGAAGGGTATAGAGGGTTGTGCTTTCTAACTTCATCCATCTCATGCTCATCAAAAGGAATCCACTAACAAGGTTGATCAAGTCTTGTAAAAAAACTCATTCCGAATAACATGGAACCGGAGAAATTTCGAATAACACTATGTTACCTCAACGGGGATATGCCCATCCCCAATAATAAGAATATCATATTTCTTTTTGACAGTAGGAACGGGAAATTCAAAACCTCCAATAATAATCGATGGAATTTTTCCAATAGAATTCATACTGTGGACTTAAGGTTGTTTCCTCGGAAAGTGTACTGTATGCTCATTTCCATTAACATGAAAAGTGACATTGCCTTTGTTGCAATCAATAACAGCCCCTGCTGTCGGCGTACTGGGAACCAGGGTAGCCAGACTTGCCTGTCTGCGGCCCACATCGCGTTCCTGGTACGGCCCGATAGGGCCCAGCTGATCGACCAGCTGCTCAAGACCCTCGCGAGGGGGCCAGCCATCGCGAGGAGAACGGCCAAGACCTCCTCGGGGAGCGGCCTCACCTAGGCTGCTCCGGAGGGGCGACCAAGACCCCTCCCCAAGAGTGGCCTCAGCTAGGCTGCTTCGGGAGGGCGGAGATCTCAAGGCAAGGGCTGCCTCAGGAGGAGGCAGTGACGCAAGCCATGACGAACCATGCCAGCGAGCGCCAGCGGGCGCCAGCGTGCACCAGCGGGCGCAGTTTCCATATCGGTGCAAAGGAGACCGCGCAGGCGCAGGTTACTGAGGGGCGAGACAAAGGTTTCCCCTTTGGTGCAACAAGACCGAAGACCGCAAGGACGGCATGAAGGATGTCATCGCCGAGCCCACCACCGCGTCACCACCTCCCCTCTTTGCAGGCGAAGACCACCTTTTGTCAGGATAGGAGCGTCCTTGTGTTCCCGCTCAAATGGCCGTTGTGGGATTCCCTTCCCGCCTAAACATTTCGGGGGAAGAGGACCATGGCCGTCTATATAAGCAGCTAGGGTTCCTAGCATAGAGTAGGACGAAGGATGGGGAGACGAACCCATTAGCACTTAGCAAAGCGAAGGAGCAAGAACACTAACCTCCTCTTCCTTCTTGGGCTCGCCTCCTGAGCTCGGGAAACCGCTATACTTGTTCATACTCGTGCCCTCGTGAGGCCAATCCACCAAAGCAGGAAGTAGGGTTTTACACCGCAAGGTGGCCTGAACCTGGGTTAACTCTTGTGTGTTCTACCTGTTTGCTTGCTTGCATCCCATTTCACCACCAGGAGAAGAGCGAGGCGCTAGGTAGACGTGTAGTGGGAGAGATCTTCGTCACGTCCCTGTGTTTGAATCTTAAGGGTTTTGCGGAGCTCGAAATCCGACATTTGGTGCGCCAGGTAGGGGGCGTGTCGAAATCTCGCTTCTCCGATGACCTCGCTCCGCTCTTCTCCGTCGGCCTCGTTTCGCCGCCATGGTGGACACTCGCCGAGCACGGGTCACCCGCCGCGCCGCCAATGTCGCTCAGACGGCGCCCGCGGGTAACGGCGCACCACTCCGCCCCAACTCGCCGATCGCCAACGCGGCCACGGACCCAGCCGTCCACTAGCAGCAAGACTCGTTGTTGCCGTTGTTCGTGCAGTGCGAAGGCCGCACGGCGACCCCATCACCCTTGCCGGCCGTGGCGTTGTCTTTGCTGGTCCGTCGCGGGCTGGTCTACTGGCAGCCTGCGCTACTGATGGCGCGGGAGCTCCTACGCTACCGTCCGGCGGACGACCTCTACGACGAGTGGCTTCACCGCATCACCGAGCTCGTCAACGCCGCCGGGAGGCTCCCGCACCGACCTATTCCTCTCGCCCTCCGTCACCCATGGCGGGGAACGAAGACCACGGCGCTCCGCCTCCACCTCCACCATGCGGCGCCGGCCAGGGGCTCAGGCGCGAAGCTCCACGGCGCTCGCCCTCCGTCACCCATGGCGGGGAACGAAGACCACGGCGCTCCGCCTCCACCTCCACCGTGCGGCGCCGGCCAGGGGCTCAGGCGCGAAGCTCCATGGCATGAACAGCCCCGCAGGGCCCCGCACACGACGAGGAGAGCTGCCAGGTGGTCCCGCGCCCCCAGGAAGAAGCGCGCGTGCTCCCCGCTCCACAACACCAGAACCGCGCCCCACAGGAGGTGGTGGCACCCGCACCCCAAGATCCAGCACCGCAGTCGCAGGGGGCACCCGCAATCGTGAGCATGGCTGGATGCCGCGTCCTAGCTCCTGAGCTACGGCGCCTCGTCTGGCCCGGCAAGTTCAAGCCGGATCTGCCTCCGCGTTACGACGGCACCGCCGACCTGGCGTTGTTCCTCCAGCTCTATGAGCTCAGCATCGAGGCGGCGAACGGCACCGAGCAGGTTATGGCGAATTGGTTCCCCATGGCCCTCAAGGACGGCGCACGCTCTTGGCTCCTGAACCTTCCTCCAGGATCCATCTCTTCTTCGGGGGAGCTTCGCGAGCGCTTCGTCGCCAACTTCCAAGGTACCCGCGACCGAGCTCCATCGGCCGCAGACCTGCGCCGCGTGAAGCAACAGCCTGGGGAGACCCTGCAGAAGTACATCCAACGCTTCAACACCGTGCGCCTCAAGATCCCCAAGGTCTCCGATGAGGCCATCATCTCGGCATTCTCCGACGGTGTCCGCGACGTCAGGATGAAGGAGGAGCTCGCCATCCACAAGGACCTGTGCACGGCCCTTGAGATGTTCAATCTCGTGGCAAAGTGCGCCAGGGCAGATGAAGGCCGCCTCTCCCTCCTGGAACTGCCTGAGGCGGACGACGACGACAAGAAGACCAAGGCCAAGGAAGCAAAGCGCAAGGGACCTGCCGTGTTGGCTGTGGAGCCAGAAGTGAAGCGCGGCTGCGGCTACAACGACTCTCCAAGAGACAACCGTCTGTACTATGTCTTCCACGATGTCCACAGCCATAACACCAACGACTGTCGAGAGCTCAGGGCGATGCGCGGCGGGCGCGTCGGGCAGCGCCCTGAGCGCGACAACCGTGGCTACGGTCGCGGAGGAGGCCGTGGCGGAGGATGCTGGGACGCCAGGAACTCGCGTCAAGGATGGCGCGATCGGCCTCGTGAAGACCGCTGGCAGGAGCAGCCTCATGACGCCCCGTGGCGTGACCAGCCTCGTGAGGGTCGCCCTCAGGGCAACGCGGGCCTGCCTGCGCTGCCACCACCGCCAAGAAGAAATGACGACGACCGCCAGGGAAACGAAGCGGGGGGCTTCCAAGAGCCACGCGGGGTCGCGTGCATCCTGGGAGGAGCCCACGCTCCGGCTTCTCACTGCGTCTTCAAGCAGTTTGCTCGTCAAGTGAATGCGGCACTCCCCAGGCCTGACGTCGCGCGCAACCTCAGGTGGGCCAAGCAGATCATGGCCTTCGACCCCAAGGATCAGCTCCGGTGCACCACTGCGCCAAGCACTCTCCCGATGCTCTGTATCCCGACCATCAGTAACGTCTGCGTGACCAAGACCCTCATCGACGGTGGGGCAGGGCTCAACGTCCTCTTCGTCCAGATCTTCGAGACTCTACAAGTACCCTATGATCAGTTGCACCCGACCAAGCCATTTTAGGGGACACAGATGGCTCCACCCTCCCGATGGGGCAGGTCCGCCTCCCAGTCACCTTCGGCGACCGCGACAACTACCACACTGAGCTCGTCGAGTTCGACGTCGCCAACATCAACCTCTTGTACAACGCCATCCTAGGGTACCCGGCCCTCTCCAAGTTTATGGCGGCGACCCATCACGGCTACAACATCCTCAAGATGCTTGGAAGTGGTGGAGTCATCACGATCGCCTGCGATGAGAAGGAAGCAGTACGTTCTCTGGAGCGCGCCTACCAGACTGCGGCGATCGAGAGCTCCGACGGAGACGATGCCGTCTTCACCCTGATGACTGCCCCCAAGAAGAAGAAGTAGTCGCCCGATCCTCAGGCCTCAGGGGCTCCCAACGGCACCACCTCAAGCTCCGTGCCTGCTGACGAGGCGCCCTCCGCCCTCGCATAGGGAGGCGCGCCCGGCGCCCCTCTAAGGACGGGCTCGGGGGCTCCCCTCAGGGGGACCCCGGACCTGGTCGTGAGGGAGGTGCCCGGGCACCACTCGTGGGCGCGCCCCGTCGTGCGTCGTCATAAGCCCAGCGTGAGTCTCATAATGCTGGGGGCTCCGGACCCCATCGACCAAGCTACCAAGGAACCTTACCCACCTACTCAAGACCCAAGCAACCAGTTTTGCGTCTGCATCGACGTCCCGAGCCTCAACAGGGCTGCCACCCAGGACCTTTTCCAGCCGATGGCGGTCGGCTAGAGGAGGGCCTTCCCTTCTGGCCTCCGCAGCGCGGTCGCCACATACCAGCGCTTCGTACAACAGGCCTTGGGGGCTCAGGAGGCTCAGCGGCAGGCGGTCCTGACGGAGCAGGACCAGGACCCCCGCGACCGCTGAGGGCCTCCGGAGCCCCTGGGCCTTGGGAGCTCGGCTCTCCTCAGGAGCACCCCGCATGGCTCGCGTCTCCAGCTACCTTAACTCCTCTTAAGTGGCAAGTACCAGGTGATGTCTTAGGTATTCTGTCGAGGGCGCCCCTCGGGCTGCATCATCCTCGAGCTACTAGGGGCTTATCCCCACGGACGTCTCTTTTTGCGCATGAATCAGAACTGGTTGCTTCCTTTCGCACTATCTATATGGTTGGCACCCTCACCGCCACTAAGGTCATGAGCCCTTGTGAGCCCATCCGCGACTGCCCCATGATTAAGGACTGGCACGGCGTCTGTGCTCGGGTCCGTCCCTGCAGCGTTGCTAAAACCAAGGGCTGAGCTCTATCTCGCGAGCCATTCCCATGATGTCACCTCCCGTGGTCCTTGGTGCCTTCTTCTCGCATGGGCTAATCGTCGGTGGGCAAGTAGGGGCCCGTGGCAGGTGCCTCGCTCCCGCGGGAACCGCGCGCCGGTTGTTTATCTTTTGGACTATAGCATGAGAAGACTGGGCATGGCGTCTGTGCTCGAGTCCGTCCCTACAGCGTCGATAAATCCAGAGGCTGAGCTCTGTCTTATGGGCCGGTCCCGCTAACGTCACCTCCTGGGGTCGTTGGTGTTGCGGCCTTCTCATGCAATGCCCTCTAGAGATGCATTCGGCGCAGGTCTAGGCAACCCATCTCTTTTCACATTTTGCAGAAGAAGACTTAGGCACAACCCGCCTCAGGCGCAACCCGCCTCAGGGTAGGGTCTCGTGAGTGATGCGTAAGCTCGCGAGAACTTCCTCAGAGTCATTCAGCTCATCCTGAGGAGGGCCCATATACACCCTGGTTGTCACGCCGTGCAAGCCACGTGTCCGGACGGGTTGTACACGCCCGGGAGTCTCTCCCGGTGGGAGGCTCTCCTCCCATGATCCAGTGGAAGTTCTTAGCTCCACGCTGGTAAGACCGAGGAGCGGTTGTGCCCACGAACCAGTGGAAGCACCAAGCTCCGCGCTGGCTGATACGACCGAGGAGCGGTTATGCCCACACTCCGCGCAAGTGTGGTAGCTCTATGCTCCGCGCTAGTTATAAACAACTGAGGGCGGCCCCCAGTGGTCGCACCAACCTTAGGGAGATTTTCAGCTCACGACGCTCAAAGCTTCTCCTTGGAAGGGTGTCGCGAGGGGGGCTAGGCATGGGGGCTATGCTCAGGTCACGCCTGGCAGACGCCACCCTACCAGGTGCCTAGACACCTGGCTTTCTCGCGCCCCCATCCTAGGCGAAGGCTCGTGAGCAAGGTATGGTGCTCGTTCTCCCTCATGAGAGCCGTTCGTACGTCAAGGGGGACCCCTGGGCATCGCAACCCAGGGGCCTCACTAGTCATGTAGCCCCTCACTCCTTGGGCCCGGTGCTCAACGGCGGTCGAGGTATGCGCGGGGCTCGGTCCTCCCGACGCAGAACGCAAACGGGTCACTTGAGCGTTAAGGGGGACCCCTGGGCATCGCGACCCAGGGGCCTCACTAGTCACGTAGCCCCTCATTCCTTGAGCCTGCCCTGGTGCCCCGGAGGGCTCAATGGCGATCGAGGTATGCACGGGGCTGGGCCCTGCCGACGTAGAGCACTTAAGCAAACATGAATGGAAGCAAGCACGGAAATCACAGAATTCAAAGCCTAGCTATTACAATAAGCTCAAGTTCATCAAGTTCAAACATGTCTCACGCCTCCCCGAGGCACTCGCATTCTCCTCAGTAGGAACAGGTCAGGCATCGCCGGACGTGTCGGCATCAGCTTCCGCCTCTTCAAACGCATCAGCAGCAGCCGGAAGGAACGCCTCGACCAGCTCTTTGACCTTCTCCGCCACACACTCAGCAGCCGCGCCCTCCAGGCTTGCGGCCAGCGGATGGGATAGCGTGGCCAGATCAAAGTTGGGGTCACGAAGGAAGAAATGGCCGCACACCTGCGCCAAGGCAGGGGTAAGAAGCGATCGGCCCTCAGTATCAGCTAACTGGCCGATTGGAGATGCCACGTCGCCTAGGGCCTTCACGAGTGCATCTAGGAGCCCGGTGGCGCCATCCTCCGGGGTGGCCAGCGGCTCTTCGAACCCCTCCCCGTAGGCGATCTGCAGCAGCCTGCGGGCCTCGAGCTCGAAGGCGGCAAGGGCCTCACGACCCACCATCACCGCCTTCTCGAAGGCTGCGAGGGCGTCCTCCCTGGCCTTCATCTCGTCCTCGCGCTTGGCTTGGGACGCCTTGGCTTCCTCAGCCTCTGTGTTCAGCTTCTCCAGGCTCGCGCGGTCGGCGAGCTGCTCCTCCTGCAACCGTAATGTCTCGGCCTTCTCGTCCTGGAGCTCCTTCTCCAACCTCTCAAGTTCCAGGGCATGCTTCGCGCCCTCCTCACGGAGGGTCTTAAGCTCGTCTTCCGCCTCCTGAAGACGCTTCTCGGAGGATGCTGCCTGGGCTTCTGCGGTCTCCCGCGCCCGTGCAGCCGAGGCAGCCTCCTCCCGACCCTCGGCGATGGCCACTGAAGCCTGGCTCCAGGTGGCCTGCACGGACTCCTCTGCTTGCAGCCACCCCGAGAGTAGGCCCAAGTGGGCGTCCACCGCACGATCATCTCCATTCCGAAAAATAACACGGAGCTGGTGCAGCGCAGCGCAGGCCGCCTCTAGGGCCTCGAGACCAGACCTCACCTGCTGACGAGGGGGCGCCACCACGACCGCCTGCTCGGCTGAGGGCTTGGGGGCTCCTAGTCCCTTCGCTGGCACAGCGGGAGTAGGGGTCACCTGGCCCTCGCGAGGAGCTACAGCGGAGTCCACTGGAGGCGTCGCCACCACGCGTTCAGCAGTTTGGCTGGCTGAAGCGTGCGGCACCACAGCGGCAGCGGCAGCAGTAGCAAGAGAGGTGGGGCTTCGAGAAGTGGCCCCTCCCTTCATCTTCTTCAGCACGCCGCCAATGCTACTGCATCAAGAAACGCGCGTCAGAAGCGCAACGGGCAATAGAACAACGGAAGAACCTGCACTTACGCGTCAGAGGCCTGGCGCGCCCTCCTCTTCGCCAGCAGATCGGCAGCGGTTTCCTTCGCCGGGGGCACGCCGCTGGCCCGAACGTTGGCAAGCCGCAAGGCCAAGGATTTGGGCACAGCAGTGGACGCTAGCCTTGCCAGGGCAGAGCTCCGCCCGGGAGTCGCTGCGTCGCTCCCTCCGGACGAAGAGCATCCAGATCAATGCGGGGTGACGGCCTTGGGCTGCCCAGCGGCTCCAGCCCTCGGCGGCAGCTCCTCAACGGATCCTGCGGAGGAGGCGTCATCAAGATTCAGGTCCAGGTCCTCGAGGGCCTTCTCAGAATCCTCCTCCTCATCCTCGCTCTCCTCTTCGCCACCAGAAGACACATCAACCGTGGCCGGAGCAGGCGCGGCCACCTCGAAATAGCCTGACACGGCCTTTAGTTGCTCGGCCTTGTTAGGACGGCGGTACAACGGCAGGTGGGCCACCGGAAGATCCGCAGGCATCGTTTCCAGGAGAATGCTTGAGGTGAAATCCGGATCGGAAGAGGGCAGCATCCCCGAGCGCAGCCGGAGCTTGTCGTCATCCCCCATCAGTTCCCACATGGGACGTGAGTGCACCTGGAGTGGCGCCAGGCACTGCCTCAGGAACTCCTACACGATCTGTCCCCCCTCGAGCCTCGCCAAGACGGGCCCAGCCTCGGAAGTAGTAATCTTCACATGGCTCCAGCAGGCACACTTCCGCGGACGGGCGGTAGGCAGCGCCAACAACGGGTGCGAGCGCTGAGCATCCAGATAGACCCACCTCTTCTGATGGGTGTCTATCTTCTTCCCCGCCTTCATCAACCGGCAGCCCTTGCGCTGAAAGACGAAGTAGATGCACGCCGAGCACGGGCCCTCCTCGTACAGCCGGACTGAAGGAAATATGCCCTAGAGGCAATAATATAGTTATTATTTATTTCCTTATATCATGATAAATGTTTATTATTCATGCTAGAATTGTATTAACCGGAAACATAATACATGTGTGAATACATAGACAAACAGAGTGTCACTAGTATGCCTCTACTTGACTAGCTCGTTAATCGAAGATGGTTATGTTTCCTAACCATGAACAAAAGAGTTGTTATTTGATTAACGGGATAACATCATTGGAAGAATGATGTGATTGACATGACCCATTCCATTAGCTTAGCACCCGATCGTTTAGTATGTTGCTATTGCTTTCTTCATGACTTATACATGTTCCTATGACTATGAGATTATGCAACTCCCGTTTGCCGGAGGAACACTTTGTGTGCTACCAAACGTCACAACGTAACTGGGTGATTATAAAGGAGCTCTACAGGTGTCTCCAAAGGTACATGTTGGGTTGGCGTATTTCAAGATTAGGATTTGTCACTCCGATTGTCGGAGAGGTATCTCTAGGCCCTCTCGGTAATGCACATCACATAAGCCTTGCAAGCATTGCAACTAATGAGTTAGTTGTGAGATGATGTATTATGGAACGAGTAAAGAGACTTGCCGGTAACGAGATTTAACTAGGTATTAAGATACCGACGATCGAATCTCGGGCAAGTAACATACCGATGACAAAGGGAACATCGTATGTTGTTATGCGGTCTGACCGATAAAGATCTTCATAGAATATGTAGGAGCCAATATGAGCATCCAGGTTCCGCTATTGGTTATTGACCGGAGACATGTCTTGGTCATGTCTACATTGTTCTCGAACCCGTAGGGTCCGCACGCTTAAGGTTTCGATGACAGTTATATTATGAGTTTATGAGTTTTGATGTACCTAAGGAGTCAGAGTCCCGAATGAGATCGGGGACATGACGAGGAGTCTCGAAATGGTCGAGACGTAAAATCGATATATTGGACGACTATATTCGGACATCGGAAAGGTTCTGAGTGATTCGGGTATTTTTCGGAGTACCGGGGAGTTACGGGAATACAGGGGAAGAAGTATATGGGCCTTATTGGGCTTTAGGGGAGAGGAAGAGGCAGGCCGCGCGCCCCCCCATTGACTAGTCCGAATTCGACTAGGGGGAGGGGCGGCGCCCCCTCCTTCCTTCTCTTCCCTCTTCCCCTTCCTTGTCTCCTACTCCTACTACTTGGAAGGACTCCTAGTTGGACTAGGAAAGGGGGAATCCTACTCCCGGTGGGAGTAGGACTCCCCTAAGGCGCGCCATAGAGAGGGTCGGCCCTCCCCTCCTCCACTCCTTTATATACGGGGGCAGGGGGCACCCCATAGACACACAAGTTGATCTTCGTGATCGTTCTCTTAGCCGTGTGCGGTGCCCCCTCCACCATAACCCTTGATAATATTGTAGCGGTGCTTAGGAGAAGCCCTGCGATGGTAGAACATCAATATCGTCACCACGCCATCGTGCTGACGGAACTCATCCCCGACACTTTGCTGGATCGGAGTCCGGGGATCGTCATCGAGCTGAACGTGTGCTAGAACTCAGAGGCGCCGTGCTTTCGGTGCTTGGATCGGTCGGATCGTGAAGACGTACGACTACATCAACCGCGTTGATATAACGCTTCCGCTTACGGTCTACGAGGGTACGTAGACGATACTCTCCCCTCTCGTTGCTATGCATCACCATGATCTTGCGTGTGCGTAGGAATTTTTTTGAAATTACTACGATCCCAACAGTGGCATCCGAGCCTAGGTTTTATGTGTTGATGTTATATGCACGAGTAGAACACAAGTGAGTTGTGGGCGATATAAGTCACACTGCTTACCAGCATGTCATACTTTGGTTCGGCGGTATTGTTGGATGAAGCGGCCCGGACCGACATTACGCGTACGCTTACGCGAGACTGGTTCTACCGACGTGCTTTGCACACAGGTGGCTGGCGGCTGTCATTTTCTCCAACTTTAGTTGAACCGAGTGTGGCTACGCCTAGTCCTTGCGAAGGTTAAAACAGCACCAACTTGACAAACTATCGTTGTGGTTTTGATGCGTAGGTAAGATTGGTTCTTGCTTAAGCCCGTAGCAGCCACGTAAAACTTGCAACAAACAAAGTAGAGGACGTCTAACTTGTTTTTGCAGGGCATGTTGTGATGTGATATGGTCAAGGCATGATGCTAAATTTTATTGTATGAGATGACCATGTTTTGTAACCGAGTTATCGGCAACTGGCAGGAGCCATAAGGTTGTCGCTTTATTGTATGCAATGCAATCGCCCTGTAATGCTTTACTTTATCACTAAGCGGTAGCGATAGTCGTAGAAGCATAAGATTGGCGAGACGACAACGATGCTACGATGGAGATCAAGGTGTCACGCCGGTGACGATGGTGATCATGACGATGCTTCGGAGATGGAGATCACATGCACAAGATGATGATGGCCATATCATATCACTTATATTGATTGCATGTGATGTTTATCTTTTATGCATCTTATCTTGCTTTGATTGACGGTAGCATTTTAAGATGATCTCTCACTAATTATCAAGAAGTGTTCTCCCTAAGTATGCACCGTTGCGAAAGTTCTTCGTGCTGAGACACCACGTGATGATCGGGTGTGATAGGCTCTACGTTCAAATACAACGGGTGCAAAACAGTTGCACACGCGGAATACTCAGGTTATACTTGACGAGCCAAGCATATACAGATATGGCCTTGGGACACGGAGACCGAAAGTTCGAGCGTGAATCATATAGTAGATATGATCAACATAGTGATGTTCACTATTGAAACTACTCCATCTCACGTGATGATCGGACATGGTTTAGTTGATATGGATCACGTGATCACTTAGAAGATTAGAGGGATGTCTATCTAAGTGGGAGTTCTTAAGTAATATGATTAATTGAACTTTAATTTATCATGAACTTAGTCCTGGTAGTATTAGCATATCTATGTTGTAGATCAATAGCTCGCGTTGTTGCTTCCCTGTGTTTATTTTGATATGTTCCTAGAGAAAATTGTGTTGAAAAATGTTAGTAGCAATGATGCGGATTGGATCCGTGATCTGAGGTTTATCCTCATTGCTGCACAGGAGAATTATGTCCTTGATGCACCGCTAGGTGACGGACCTATTGCAGGAGCAGATGCAGACGTTATGAACGTTCGGCTAGGTCAATATGATGACTACTAGATAGTTTAGTGCACCATGCTTAACGGCTTAGAATCAGGACTTCAAAGACGTCTTGAACATCATGGACCATATGAGATGTTCCGGGAGTTGAAGTTAATATTTCAAGCAAATACCCGAGTTGAGAGATATGAAGTCTCCAACAAGTTCTATAGCTAAAAGATGGAGGAGAATCGCTCAACTAGTGAGCATGTACTCAGATTGTCTGGGTACTACAATCACTTGAATCAAGTGGGAGTTAATCTTCCAGATAAAATAGTGATTGACAGAATTCTCTAGTCACCATCACCAAGTTAGTAGAACTTCGTGATGAACTATAATATGCAAGGGATGACGAAAGTAATTCTCAAGCTCTTCGTGATGCTGAAATCGACGAAGGTAGAAATCAAGAAAAGAGCATCAAGTGTTGATGGTTAACAAGATCACTAGTTTCAAGAAAAGGGCAAAGGGAAAGAAGGGGAACTTCAAGAAGAACGGCAAGCAAGTTGCTTCTCAAGTGAAAAAGCCCAAGTCTGGACCTAAGCCTGAGACTAAGTGCTTCTACTGCAAAGGGACTGGTCACTGGAAGCAGAACTGCCCCAAGTATTTGGCGGATAAGAAAGGATGGCAAAGTAAACTAAGGTATATTTGATATACATGTTATTGATGTGTACTTTACTAGTGTTCATAGCAACACCTCAGTATTTGATACTAGTTCAGTTGCTAAGATTAGTAACTTGAATCGGGAGTTGCAGAATGAACAAAGACTAGTTAAGGGTGAGGTGACAATGTGTGTTGGAAGTAGTTCCAATATTGATATGATCATCATCGCACACTCCCAATACTTTCGGGATTAGTGTTGAAACTAAATAAGTGTTATTTGGTGTTTGCGTTGAGCATAAATATGATTTGATCATGTTTATTGCAATACGGTTATTCATTTAAGTTAGAGAACAATTGTTGTTCTGTTTACATGAATAAAACCTTCTATGGTCAAACACACCAACGAAAATGGTTTGTTGGATCTCGAACGTAGTGATACACATATTCATAATATTGAAGCCAAATAGATGCAAAGCTAATAATGATAGTGCAACTTATTTGTGGCACTGCCGTTTAGGTCATATTGGTGTAAAGCGCATGAAGAAACTCCATGCTAATGGACTTTTGGAATCACTTGATTATGAATCACTTGATGCTTGCGAACCATGCCTCATGGGCAAGATGACTAAGACTCCGTTCTCCGGAACAATGGAGCGAGCAACAGATTTGTTGGAAATCATACATACTGATGTATGTGGTCCGATGAATATTAAGGCTCACGACAAGTATCATTATTTTCTGACCTTCACAGATGATTTGAGCAGATATGGGTATATCTACTTGATGAAACATAAGTCTGAAACATTTGAAAAGTTCAAAGAATTTTAGAGTGAAGTGGAAAATCATTATGACAAGAAAATAAGGTTTCTACGATCTGATCATGGAGACAAATATTTGAGTTACGAGTTTGGTCTTCAATTAAAACAATGTGGAATAGTTTCACAAATTCATGCCACCTGGAACACCACAGCATAATGGTGTGTCCGAACGTCATAACCGTACTTTATTGGATATAGTATAATCTATGATGTTTCTTACCGATTTACCACTATCGTTTTGGGGTTATGCATTAGAGACAGCTGCATTCACGTTAAATAGGGCACCATATAAATCCGTTGAGACGACACTATATGAACTGTGGTTTAGCAAGAAACCAAAGTTGTCGTTTCTTAAAGTTTGGGGTTGTGATGCTTATGTGAAAAGTTTCGTCCTGATAAGCTCAAACCCAAATCGGAGAAATATGTCTTCATAGGATACCCAAAGGAGACAGTTGGGTACACCTTCTATCATAGATCCGAAGGCAAGACATTCATTGCTTAGAATGGATCCTTTCCAGAAAAGGAGTTTCTCTCGAAAGAAGTGAGTGGGAGGAAAGTAGAAAACTTGATAAGGTAATTGTACCTTCTCCCTTATTGGAAAGTAGTTCATCACAGAAATCTGTTCTTGTGACTACTACACCAATTAGTGAGGAAGCTAATGATGATGATCATGTAACTTCAGATCAAGTTACTACTGAATCTCGTAGGTAAACCAGAGTGAGATCCGCACCAGAGTTGTAACACCCTCGATGCGGCTATATCTCCCATGTGTCGAAGCATGACTTAGAGGCATAACCGCATTGAAAGCAATGTCGCAAGTGAGGTAATCTTCACACAACCCATGTAATACATATGTGAAAGAGATACATAGTTGGCTTACAATCGCCACTTCACACAATACATGAATAAAGCATTACATCATACAGATACAATCAAGGTCCGACTACGGAACCAAAATAAAAGAAGACTACCCCAAATGCTACACAGATCCCCGATCGTCCCAACTGGGCTCCACTACTGATCAACTGAAAAGAAACAACACAATGAACAAGATCTTCATCGAGCTCCTCCTTGAGCTCGGGTGCGTCACCTGCACGGTTTCATTGGCACCTGCAAACTGGTTTTGGAAGTATCTGTGAGTCACGGGGACTCAGCAATCTCACACCCGCGAGATCAAGACTATTTAAGCTTAAAGGTAGGACACGGTAGTGAGGTGGAGCTGCAGCAAGCGACTAGCATATATGGTGGCTACCATACGCAAAAGAGACCGAGAAGAGGAGGCAAAAGCACGGTCGAACAACTATGATCAAGAAGTGATCCTAGAGCAACCTACGTCAAACATAACTCCAAAACCGTGTTCACTTCCCGGACTCCGCCGAGAAGAGACCATCACGGTTACACACGCGGTTGATGTATTTTAATTAAGATCAACTTTGGGTTTTCTACAACCAGACATTAACAAATTCCCATCTGCCTCATAACCGCGGGCACGGCTTTCGAAAGATAATACCCTGCAGGGGTGTCCCAACTTAGCCCATTATAAGCTCTCACGGTCAACGAAGGATATTCCTTCTACCGGGAAGACCCGATCAGTCTCGGAATCCCGGCTACAAGACATTTCGACAATGGTAAAACAAGACCAGCAAAGCCGCCCGATGTGCCGACAAATCCAGATAGGAGTCGCACGTATCTCGTTCTCAGGGCACACCGGATGAGCAAGACGTCGGGTTGGCATAGACCCTGATTGCCCAAGGGGCGCCGGACATCGCTCGGTTTGGACCAGCACTCGAAGGAGAACTGGCCCGGGGGTTTAAATAAAGATGACCCTTGAGTCTGCAGAACCCAAGGGAAAATGTCTTAGGTGGCAAATGGTAAAACCAAGGTTGGGCCTTGCTGGAGGAGTCTTATTCAAAGCGAACTGTCAAGGGGGTCCCATAAATCACCCAACCGTGTAAGGAACGCAAAATCCGGGAACATAACACCGGTATGACGGAAACTAGGGCGGCAAGAGTGGAACAAAACACCAGGCATAAGGCTGAGCCTTCCACCCTTTACCAAGTATATAGATGCATTAATTAAATAAGATATATTGTGATATCCCAACAAGTAAACATGTTCCAACAAGGAACAACATCTCCATGTTCCAACAAGGAACGAACTTCATCTTCACCTGCAACTAACAACATTATAAGAGGGGCTGAGCAAAGCGGTAACATAGCCAAACAACGGTTTGCTAGGACAAGGTGGGTTAGAGGCTTGACATGGCAGCAAGGGAGGCATGATAAGCAAGTGGTAGGCATCGCAGCATAGGCATAGCAAAAGAGCGAGCATCTAGCAAGCAAAGATAGAAGTGATTTCGAGGGTATGGTCATCTTGCCTGAGATCCCGCAAGGAAGAAGAACGAGTCCATGAAGAAGACAAACGGACGTAGTCGAACGGATCCTCACAACTCCGGAACGAAACCGAAGCTAACGGGAGAGGCAACCCGGAAACAAACAAACAACATGGTAAACCAACAAGCACAAACATGGCATGATGCACAGCCAAGTATGATGCATGTCCGCTTTAAAGAGGCATGGCATGGCAAAGTGCAACAACCAACACTACAAATTAATTGGAGCTCAGTATGCAACGGTGCATATTGACGAAACACCATGACAAGTTATTTAGTTCGATCTCATTTATGTACCCAACAATATTAAATGTTGATTAACATGGCAAGGGGTGAAGCATATGAAAAACTACCTATCTAGGCAAATTTAAATGAGGCCGGAACAACAAACAACAAGTCCGGAAAAATCCTCATATGCAATTTATGGATTTGGTACTGTTCTGCCTAAAACCATATTTTATTGTTGTTAACCAGAAAAATAAAGTGCAATATGTTAATCTAGGCATTTTTCTACCCCATATACATATAAAGTTTAATAAATTTGGAGCTACGGTTATTTAGTTATGAAATAAATCATTTTAGCATGGCATTTAAGCAAATTTAAACAAACAACATTTTAAACATTTTAATTGTTGTTATCATGATGCGGATGACATATGCAAGTTTTAAGAAATTTTATGAAAATGTTGACAAGAGCATTATGAAGCATTGTTGTCGTGGCGGAAACGAAAAAGGGTGCCACGGCAACGACAACGGAAATGGTGCCACGGTAACATTCCGGTTCCGATAACTCGATTGAGATGTCGGTGCAAAAGAAAGTGTGGAGAGCGTGCCATGCAAGATGGTGGGGTGATCCCGGTTACCGGGTTCCCATGTGTCGATGGCAGGGCAATGAGGAACGCGCAAGGAACAACTCGGACATGGTGCAAACACGGGCATTTCATACAACCCACATTCATTCTCGGAAGGTCGTCTCGGGGTTATACCTTCGAAGCGTGCATTTTCAAAGTGAATTGGTTCAGAAGGGAAGTAGTCGTTCTCGCGACGGTAGTGGTTCACGTTTTGAAGAGGAAGTAATTGTTCATGTTCCGTAGATGTTCGGGGTCACGACAAGGAACTTGACGTCCACGGGGTCTTCGCGGGTCAACGGTAGTGGTACACGTTTCGTAGACGTTCGAGCCATCGGTAGCGGTACTTGATGAATCCCGAAACGGACTTGGCGTCTTCATGCGTAGGGGTACTTGGCGTTTCTGGAGACGACAGTAGAGGTACTTGACGCGTCGTTGTGGTACTTGGCAAAAATCACAAAGAAGATGTTTGGCGGTCCTGGTATGGTCTTGGCGTCCATGTAGTCGATCTTGCAGATCTTGACGGTCCAACACAAAACATCACAAGGGGCCTCGGGGCGGCGGCAGCAAGGAGACAATGGTGGTGGTGAGCGGCAGAGGCTCGCCGGAGTAGCTGGTGGCGACTTGGCGCGACGCGACGGGGCCCCTGGTCGCCGTAGAGGAAGCAGAGGATGGCGCAGGTCCGGCGACGACGGAGAAAGACAGGATGCGGCGAGGAGGAGGCCGCAGGTGAGGGAGGAGGTTGGGCGCGCGGCGCATGGTGGTGGAGGCAAGAACCGGGCGCGGGGTCCCGTTCCCGGCGCCGGAATGGAGGGGGCGCACCGGCGAGGAGAGGACGGCGGCGAGGAGGTCTTGGCACGGCTGCGGGAGGCGAGGCGCTTGAGGGCACGGCGCGGCTGTCGTGGGAGGACGGTGACGAGGCGGAGGTGAGGGAGTTGCTCGGCGGCGCTCGATTCCGGCGAGGTCGAGGGGGGAGCGGGCGGCGGCCTTGGCGTGGAGCAAGGGAAGCAGCGCCTCGGCGTGCAGAACGGGTGCAGTGGCGCGGCGCCAGAGCATGGGCTTGCCGGCCAGAGAGGCAGAGGGGTCTCGGGGCGACGCGAGGGAATGAGGAGGAGGGATCGGGTCGAGGCACGAGGAGCTCCTCTCCCTGGCGATGTGTGTGTTGCGTGTGGCGGCGTAGAGGGAGATAAGGATGGGAGATGAGGGGAACGAGCAGGGGAGGCTAGGGTTACAGCGAGGGTGCGGCTGGGCCTAGCAAATGGGCCTAAATGGCCTGGCTGCTAGGCTTTGGGGGAAGGCCGCGGTGGCCTGGGCCGGCTGCTGCGAGCAGACCGAGCTGCAGCTGCTCTCCTTCTTCTTCTTTTCCCCCAAAACAGAAAAATGTCAAAGAAGAAAAAGGAGAAGAAAGGAAGGAATAGATAGAATTTGGGCATGGGGATTATTTCCCTGGACTCGCAAAGATGAGTTTGACCCAAGAAAATAGAAGTGAGCACGGGCGTGAAGTTGAATTCCAAACTCATTTGAATTTAGTTCAAATGGGTGTGAGAAAGAAGTAGGTATTCGGTAGGTCCAAAATTGTTGAGAATTTAGGAGGAGCCTCGATAAAAGGAGAAAGAATTATGGCGAAAGTTTGAGGCAAGGAATTGAGATAGAAAAATGCGTGGAACTTAAACTGTGGTGTGTTATGGTGATTCCAAAGTTAATGGAATATTTTAATATAGCTCCCTAATTATTAGGAGGATATGTTATAAAGAGAAATCACCATGTGAATTCCCTCGATTTAAATAGATCAAAAGATCTATGCAATTTATTAGTTGAGTTGAGATGCAAAGTTTAATGACATGATGGCATGATGACATGATGCAATGCAAAAAATAAAAGAGCAAGCACCAAAGAAACACACGGTGATCACGAAAATATGGAAGTCTTCTGAAGCGTCGGTCTTGGGGCGTTACAACACTCCACCAGTACAAGAGGATCTCGTCCCGAGATCTAGGATGCCATCGGAGGGAAAACGGGAGAGGCAGAGGTAAAACAAAGTTGCTTCTTTGACAAACGGGTGAAACCATGAACCTTGAGAGGTTGAACAAAGTGAAAGAGAGAATACAATGGAGATGAGAAGATTGCAAACACTCCGTTATCAAAGAGGAACAAGGAACATTACAAGAACCTTGTAGGTAGAAAGGCATGAAACAAGAGCTCAACGGACCAAAAACATATGGAGCCACACCGGTATAACGAGATAGCCAAGGAACAAGAATGACATAATTTGGACAGCACTCCGGTAGAAAAGAGAAGAAAACTTAATAAGATGAGACGATATTGAAGAGATGATACAACACTTCGGTTGGAAATGGAGTAATAGAATATGAACTTGACAAGATGAGAGGATACTTGATGAGATCAACAACATAGTGCCTCCGGAACTATTGAATGAATGGAACATGCGGTACGAAAGATCTCAGACAGCACTCCGGTTGAAAAGAGATGCAAGGCTTGATAAGGCGGAAAAAAACTTGAGCAAAAGGGCACAACACTCCGGTTAAATGGATAAGCATGGCAAGAACATGGTCTTTACAAAACGAGGCGATGGTTGACGGGAGCAACATCACAATGCCTTCGGAAGAAAGAATAGAAGATAGACCATTGGAATAACATAATGGAGAATAAAATGACATCTTCTGCCACAAATGAACTTGAAAAGCATCCTTGCAAAGAAGAATTGAATGGAGTAGTTGGAGAATCAACAACGAAAAGAATAAGATTGATATGGTCTTAAGGAATGCATCTCAAATTATGAGGTGACAACCTGCCACTCACGGGAAAAGAATTGGATTGATAAGAACAAGGAGACGAGAAAGTTATATCACTCGGAGGATAAAAGAAGAACTTGGGTCATTTATAAGCACCATAAAAAGCAACAATCCTTAGGGAAAGCTTTAGGTGAAATATAACCCAAGATAACTCCAATGAAGAGATTGATGGATTTAAATACCTCATTCTTGACAACAAGTGAATCATGAAGCACGAGGAGAAATTGCCAAGGATGACATAACACCATCTCAAAAAATAAGGTAGAAAGAATTGCACCTTGGAATGCAGGAAGAAAAATATTTGGGCTCTTCCAACAAGAATCTTGAGAACACTTCGAGAATGAATTAAATCCTTGATGAACCACCATGAAGAAACTTCATGAAGAACTCCGGTAATAAAAGGATGATCAAATGAAACGAAGGATGAAAAGAATAAGGTTGAAGCCTTGTAGTGATAAGATGAAGCTTTGAAATGATAAAACTGAGAAAACTTGGAACTCCGGAAAGAAAGGTGAAAAAATGAAATCGAGAATTTTGATGAATCTCCGGAATACAGAATTAATCACTTGGGTAAAATAAGAATAAGAATTAAGTTATGCATATCCTTCACCAATATAAATTGATGACAAGCAACGGATTTGGCATACTACTTATTCTCGTAGAAAGGATCAAGAGAGATATAGCACAAACTTAGGAAGGTCTTCAACGAACCACCGGTAGGATTTGGAAAGAACGAATGAATTGATATGATGACCAAGGAAGAGAACGCTTGAACGAACCACCGTAAGAATTGAAATGAAAGTAGCAAAGGCACAATACACCGGGAAGAATTAGAAAACGAATGAAGATACTTGACAGAATTTAGATACATGAGAACGAAGAGATCATGAACTGATTAGAGGCTACTTGAATGATCCACCGGTATGATTTGGAGAACGAGAGCTGAAAGCTTGAATGAATAATTCTGAGATGATGGGCTCCGGAGAATCAAACTGAAAAGAATCTTGAAATGCTCCGGATGGGTGAAAAAATTCTCACAATCGAAAACAATTATGAGAGGATGACATCAAGATAGAGCCATGAATCTTGAAGAGAATGAGACAAGATTGAGAGAAAAAAAATCTTCTTCGGTCTTCAATTGCAGAGAATGACGATGAGGAACACCACCATGAATTGTTGAGGCACTTCGGAATGAAAATTGGAAAGGTTGACCCAATGATGAAAAGAATTTGAAAGTGATCTTGGAGATGGAATATGACTGATGATAATTCATTCTTACATCACACTTTGAAAAGAATTTTAGAAGCTCCGGGAAAATTAGACGAGTCAGGTAAGATCCTGGAAAAAGACCTGTGGGTTAGGGCCCACTCAAAAGAAACATCGTTGAATGATTTAAAAGATAGATTGCGTCGGTTGAATTAAATGGCTGAATAAGGTAAGACCTCGAAATAGCTAGAACACGAATCTTCAGAGATATCTTCAGCACTCCGGAACAAATGAATAACGAGAGGTGAATGATTAGGGGGGGCACTGGCATGAGAAAGCACTTGAAATAAGGGAAAGATATGATCGACAAAGCTTGAATTGAATCCACCGGAGAAGAAAATTAGAATGGAACAATGATAAAGTTGAAGCTTCCTTAGCGTCTTCATGAGAAATCACCGGATAAAACATTAAAGGAAAAGAATGAAGAAACTTCACTCAATAAAATGGATACTTGGTTAAGAAATCTGAGTCCTTAAAGAAAGAGGGTGGGAGGGCGGGAAAAACAAAGACAATTTGGGACGGATGAAACAAGCAACGTTGGGAAAAACTGAGAGGTGATCTTGTGAATGTTGAAATGATCGGATCCACTTGAAGAGAAGCACACCGATGGAAAGAATTGAAAAGACAACCTCAGTGATCAAGAAGGATTAGTATTCACATAGAAATATGAGAACACCGTTTAGGAAAGGTATGGATTCAACATTTGACTTCGAAGCAACTCGAATACCACAAATAAAACAAAACAAAGGATTTGGCTTGCAGAATAAGCTGGAACAAATACACATGATAGAGATTTACCCAATCCCATATCATGCATCTGTTGGAAAGATATTCTAGGAGCTACTTTCCCACCTATAAACTCCCGAAACTTTCTGGTTATGCAATCTGGTGTTGGGGATACAGGGGACACAAAATATATCACCCAAACTAACAATACCTAGATCCAGCTGTATCCATCCTTCAACACATAACCAAGAAACCTTCGGAAATCGTTTACCTCAACCTTCGAAAAGCATCCGTTATACGAGTTATGGCAATACTCCCGAACTCCCGCCCCAGTATTGGGTGGCGTCGAGGTGATCTCACCAACAACTGCATAAAAGAGATTTTCGATGTCGGCAAAACTCAGTATTGCAGAACTGCAACGATAAAATTGTGACGACAACACCTCGGAGCTCAACTCCCCGGGACACTGCCACAACCCCTAAATGACAAGAGGCACCAAGAACAATGTTCTCGTCACAAAACCATCGGAACGATTCCAAGATACCCGCGTGATCCTAAATTTTTTTAGTGAAATTTGAGGAAAGGAGAGTCAAAACTTCTACGTCACGAGGCCTCACCAGAGCGAAGAAGGGATTGAGGAGTAAAAAGAATCCTACTCTCCGATATATATAATCCTAAGACTCAAAACATTTTGTTCTAGACTCAACAAAGGCAGCGATTCAATCAAGCAGGAGGCTCCTAAGTCGGGGATGGCTCTGATTACCAACTTGTAACGCCCTCGATGCGGCTATATCTCCCACGTGTCGAAGCACGACTTAGAGGCATAACCGCATTGAAAGCAATGTCGCAAGTGAGGTAATCTTCACACAACCCATGTAATACATATGGGAAAGAGATACATAGTTGGCTTACAATCGCCACTTCACACAATACATGAATAAAGCATTACATCATACAGATACAATCAAGGTCCGACTATGGAACCAAAATAAAAGAAGACTACCCCAAATGCTACAAAGATCCCCGATCGTCCCAACTGGGCTCCACTACTGATCAACTGAAAAGAAACAACACAATGAACAAGATCTTCATCGAGCTCCTCCTTGAGCTCGGGTGCGTCACCTGCACGGTTTCATCGGCACCTGCAAACTGGTTTTGGAAGTATCTATGAGTCACGGGGACTCGGCAATCTCACACCCGCGAGATCAAGACTATTTAAGCTTAAAGGTAGGACAGGGTAGTGAGGTGGAGCTGCAGCAAGTGACTAGCATATATGGTGGCTACCATACGCAAAAGAGAGCGAGAAGAGGAGGCAAAAGCACGGTCGAACAACTATGATCAAGAAGTGATCCTAGAGCAACCTACGTCAAACATAACTCCAAAACCGTGTTCACTTCCTGGACTCCGCCGAGAAGAGAACATCACGGTTACACACGCGGTTGATGTATTTTAATTAAGATCAACTTTGGGTTTTCTACAACCGGACATTAACAAATTCCCATCTGCCTCATAACCGCGGGCACATCTTTCGAAAGATAATACCCTGCAGGGGTGTCCCAACTTAGCCCATTATAAGCTCTCACGGTCAACGAAGGATATTCCTTCTACCGGGAAGACCCGATCAGTCTCGGAATCCCGGCTACAAGACATTTCGACAATGGTAAAACAAGACCAGCAAAGCCACCCGATGTGCCGACAAATCCCAATAGGAGTCGCACGTATCTCGTTCTCAGGGCACACCGGATGAGCAAGACGTCGGGTTGGCATAGACCCTGATTGCCCAAGGGGCGCCGGACATCGCTCGGTTTGGACCAGCACTCGAAGGAGAACTGGCCCGGGGGTTTAAATAAAGATGACCCTTGAGTCTGCAGAACCAAAGGGAAAAAGGCTTAGGTGGCAAATGGTAAAATCAAGGTTGGGCCTTGCTGGAGGAGTCTTATTCAAAGCGAACTGTCAAGGGGGTCCCATAAATCACCCAACCGTGTAAGGAATGCAAAATCCGGGAACATAACACCGGTATGACGGAAACTAGGGCGGCAAGAGTGGAACAAAACACCAGGCATAAGGCCGAGCCTTCCACCCTTTACCAAGTATATAGATGCATTAATTAAATAAGATATATTGTGATATCCCAACAAGTAAACATGTTCCAACAAGGAACAACATCTCCATGTTCCAACAAGGAACGAACTTCATCTTCACCTGCAACTAACAACACTATAAGAGGGGTTGAGCAAAGTGGTAACATAGCCAAACAACGGTTTGCTAGGACAAGGTGGGTTAGAGGCTTGACATGGCAGCAAGGGAGGCATGATAAGCAAGTGGTAGGCATCGCAGCATAGGCATAGCAAAAGAGCGAGCATCTAGCAAGCAAAGATAGAAGTGATTTCGAGGGTATGGTCATCTTGCCTGAGATCCCTCAAGGAAGAAGAACGAGTCCACGAAGAAGACAAACGGACGTAGTCGAACGGATCCTCAGAACTCCGGAACGAAACCGAAGCTAACGGGAGAGGCAACCCAGAAACAAACAAACAACATGGTAAACCAACAAGCACAAACATGGCATGATGCACAACCAAGTATGATGCATGTCCGGTTTAAAGAGGCATGGCATGGCAAAGTGCAACAACCAACACTACAAATTAAGTGGAGCTCAATATGCAACGGTGCATATTGACGAAACACCACGACATGTTATTTAGTTCGATCTCATTTATGTACCCAACAATATTAAATGTTGATTAACATGGTAAGGGGTGAAGCATATGAAAAACTACCTATCTAGGCAAATTTAAATGAGGCCGGAACAACAAACAACAAGTCCGGAAAAATCCTCATATGCAATTTATGGATTTGGTACTGTTCTGCCTAAAACCATATTTTATTGTTGTTAACCAGGAAAATAAAGTGCAATATGTTAATCGAGGCATTTTTATACCCCATTTACATATAAAGTTTAAAAAATTTGGAGCTACGGTTATTTAGTTATGAAATAAATCATTTTAGCATGGCATTTAAGCAAATTTAAACAAACAACATTTTAAACATTTTAATTGTTGTTATCATGATGCGGATGACATATGCAAGTTTTAAGCAATTTTATGAAAATGTTTACAAGAGCATTATGAAGCATTTGTCGTCGTGGCGGAAACGAAAAAGGGTGCCACGGCAACGACAACGAAAATGGTGCCACGGCAACATTCCGGTTCCGATAACTCGATTGAGATGTCGGTGCAAAAGAAAGTGTGGAGAGCGTGCCATGCAAGATGGTGGGGTGATCCCGGTTACCGAGTTCCCACGTGTCGACGGCAAGGCAATGAGGAATGCGCAAGGAACAACTCGGACATGGTGCAAACACGGGCATCTCATACAACCCACATTCGTTCTCGGAAGGTCGTCTCGGGGTTATACCTTCAAAGCGTGCATTTTCGAAGTGAATCGTTTCGGAGGGGAAGTAGCCGTTCTCGCGACGGTAGTGGTTCATGTTTTGAAGAGGAAGTAATTGTTCATGTTCCGTAGATGTTCGGGGTCACGACAAGGAACTTGACATCCACGGGGTCTTCGCGGGTCGACGGTAGTGGTACACGTTTCGTAGACGTTCGAGCCATCGGTAGCGGTACTTGATGAATCCCGAAACGGAATTGGCGTCTTCGTGCGTAGGGGTACTTGGCGCTTCCGGAGACGATGGTAGAGGTACTTGACGCGTCGTTGTGGTACTTGGCAAAAATCACAGAGAAGATGCTTGGCGGTCCTGGTATGGTCTTGGCATCCATGTAGTCGATCTTGCAGATCTTGACGGTCCAACACAAAACATCACAAGGGGCCTCGGATCAGCGGCAGCAAGGAGACGATGGTGGTGGTGAGCGGCAGAGGCTCGCCAGAGTAGCTGGTGGCGACTGGGCGCGACGCGATGGGGCCCCTGGTCGCCGTAGAGGAAGCAGAGGATGGCGCAGGTCCGGCGACGATGGAGAACGACAGGATGCGGTGAGGGAGGAGGTTGGGCGCGCGGCGCATGGTGGTGGAGGCGAGATCCGGGTGTGGGGTCCCGTTCCCGGCGCCGGAATGGAGGGGGGTGCACCGGCGAGGAGAGGACGGCAGCGAGGAGGTCCTGGCACAGCTGCGGGAGGCGAGGCGCTTGAGGGCATGACGTGGCTGTCGTGGGAGGACGGCGACGAGTATGAGGTGAGGGAGTTGCTCGGCGGCGCTCGATTCCGGCGAGGTCGAGGGGGGAGCGGGCGGCGGCCTTGGCGTGGAGCAAGGGAAGCAGCGCCTCGGCGTGCAGAACGGGTGCAGTGGCGCGGCGCCGGAGCATGGGCTCGCCGACCAGAGAGGCAGCGGGGTCTCGGGGCGACGCAAGGGAATGAGGAGGAGGGATCGGGTCGAGGCACGAGGAGCTCCTCTCCCTGGCGATGTGTGTGTTGCATGTGGTGGCGTAGAGGGAGAGAAGGATGGGAGATGAGGGGAACGAGCAGGGGAGGCTAGGGTTACAGCGGGGGTGCGGCTGGGCCTAGCAAACGGGCCTAAATGGCCTGGCTGCTGGGCTTTGGGGGAAGGCCGCGGTGGCCTGGGCCGGCTGCTGCGAGCAGACCGAGCTGCAGCTGCTCTCCTTCTTATTTTCCCCCAAAACAGAAAAATGTCAAAGAAGAAAAAGGAGAAGAAAGGAAGGAATAGATAGAATTTGGGCATGGGGATTATTTCCCTGGACTCGCAAAGATGAGTTTGACCCAAGAAAATAGAAGTGAGCACGGGCGTGAAGTTGAATTCTGAACTCATTTGAATTTAGTTTAAATGGGTGTGAGAAAGAAGTAGGTATTCGGTAGGTCCAAAATTGTTGAGAATTTAGGAGGAGCCTCGATAAAAGGAGAAAGAATTATGGCGAAAGTTTGAGGCAAGGAATTGAGGTAGAAAAATGCGTGGAACTTAAACTGTGGTGTGTTATGGTGATTCCAAAGTTAATGGAATATTTTAATATAGCTCCCTAATTATTAGGAGGATATGTTATAAAGAGAAATCACCATGTGAATTCCCTCGATTTAAATAGATCAAAAGATCTATGCAATTTATTAGTTGAGTTGAGATGCAAAGATTAATGACATGATGGCATGGTGACATGATGCAATGCAAAAAATAAAAGAGCAAGCACCAAAGAAACACACGGTGATCACAAAAATATGGAAGTCTTCTGAAGCGTCGGTCTTGGGGCGTTACAAGAGTGGTACCGTAATCCTGTTCTGGAAGTCATGTTACTAGACCATGACAAACTTACGAACTATGAAGAAGCGATGGTGAGCCCAGATTCCGTGAAACGGTTTGAGGCCATGAAATCTGAGATGGGATCCATATATGAGAACAAAGTATGGACTTTGATTGACTTGCCCAATGATCGGCGAGCCATTGAGATTAAATGGATCTTCAAGAGGAAGACAGACGTTGATAGTAGTGTTACTATCTACAAAGCTAGAATTGTCGCAAAAAGGTTTTCGACAAAGTTCAAGATGTTGACTACGATGAGAGTTTCTCACTCGTATCTATGCTTAAGTCTGTCCGAAACATGTTAGCAATTGCCGCATTTTATGAAATATGGCAAATGGATAAACAAAATTGCATTCCTTAATGGATTTATTAAAGAAGAGTTGTATACGATGCAACTAGAAGGTTTTGTCGATCCTAAAAGTGTTAACAAAATATGCAAGCTCCAGCGATCCATCTATGGACAGGTGCAAGCATCTCGGAGTTGGAATATACACTTTGATAAGTTGATCAAAGCATATAGTTTTGTACAGACTTGTGGTGAAGCCTGTATTTACAAGAAAGTGAGTGGGAGCACTACATCATTTCTGACAAGTATATGTGAATGACATATTGTTGATCGGAAATAATGTAGAATTATTCTGCAAAGCATAAAGGAGTGTTTGAAGGAAGTTTTTCAAAGAAAGACCTCGGCGAAGCTGCTTACATATTAAGCATCAAGATCTATAGAGATAGATCAAGACGCTTGATAAGTTTTTTCAATGAGTACATACCTTGACAATATTTTGAAGTAGTTCAAAATGGAACAGTCAAAAAAAAGAGTTCTTGGCTGTGTTACAAGGTGTGAAATTGAGTAAGACTCAAAGCCCGACCAGGCAGAAGATAGAAAGAGAATGAAAGTCATTCCCTATGCCTCAGCCATAAGTTTTATAAAGTATGCCATGCTGTATACCAGATCTATTGTATACCCTACACTGTGTTAAGCAGGGGAGTACAATAGTGATCTAGGAGTAGATCAATGGACAGCGGTCAAAATTATCCTTAGTGGAATAAGGATATGTTTCTCGATTATGGAGGTGACAAAAAGCTTCATCGCAAAAAGTTACGTCGATGCAAGTTTTGACACAGATCTGGATGACTCTAAGTCTCGATCTAGATACATATTGAATGTGGGAGCAATAGCTAGAGTAGCTCCATGCAGAGCATTGTAGACATAGAATCCACAAAATACTTACGGATCTGTATGTGACAGACCCGTTGACTAAAATTATCTCACAAGCAAAACATGATCACACCTTAGTACTCTTTGGGTGTTAATCACATAAGCGATCTGAACTAGATTACTAACTCTAGTAAACCCTTTGGGTGTAGGTCACATGACGATGTGAACTATGGGTGTTAATCACATGGTGATGTGAACTATTAGTGTTGAATCACATGGCGATGTGAACTAGATTATTGACTCTAGTGCAAGTGGGAGACTGAAGGAAATATGCCCTAGATGCAATAATAAAGTTATTATTTATTTCCTTATATCATGATAAATGTTTATTATTCATGCTAGAATTGTATTAACCAGAAACATAATACATGTGTGAATACATAGACAAACAGAGTGTCACTAGTATGCCTCTACTTGACTAGCTCGTTAATCGAAGATGGTTATGTTTCCTAACCATGAGCAAAAGAGTTGTTATTTGATTAACGGGATCACATCATTGGAAGAATGATGTGATTGACATGACCCATTCCATTAGCTTAGCACCCGATCGTTTAGTATGTTGCTATTGCTTTCTTCATGACTTATACATGTTCCTATGACTATGAGATTATGCAACTCCCGTTTGCCGGAGGAACACTTTGTGTGCTACAAAACGTCACAACGTAACTGGGTGATTATAAAGGAGCTCTACAGGTGTCTCCAAAGGTACATGTTAGGTTGGCGTATTTCGAGATTAGGATTTGTGAAAGCACAAGTGCTCCTCAGGTGGTTTTGGTAATTAATGTCAACATATCTCTTGTTGGACTAATGTTTCTATCTAGTATGTTTCAGATAAGTTCAACAATGGAGTGGCACGGACTAAAGGTTGTGGGAACTCCTTCAGATGATAAGGACAAAGAATTGGCTAAAGCTTCAAGCTCAAGACTCTTCATTTTACACTTTTAGTGATCCAAGATCACATTGGGTCTATAGGAAAAGCCAATACTATTAAGAAGGGATGAGGTGTTGCTTAATGAGCTCTTTGCCTTATGTGCTTAATGATATGCTCCAAAATCCTCAATTACTTTCCCATATCCACATATGACCTAAACCCTAAGCCAAACTCGGTCCTACCGATTCTTTCTATCCGGCGCCACCGAGTTTCTCATATGTCATAAGCCACTGCCAAACCCTAGCAAAACGGTTTCACCGATAGGGATCTCGGTCTCACCGAGATGGGATTGCAATCTCACTGTGTATGTCCATTGTCAAAATCGATCTCACCGAGTTTAGGCAATCGGTACTACCGAGATTACAATGCAAACTCTCTGTTTCCCTTTTGTAACTTTTCGGTCTCACCGAAAGAGCAAATCGGTCCCACCGAGTTTGCCTGACCAACTCTCTGGTTAGCTAATTACCAAATCGGTCTCACCGAGTTTGTGTAATCGGTCTCACCGAGATTACGTTATGCCCAAACCCTAACCACATCGGTCCTACCGAGATGCATGTCAGTCCCACCGAAAATCTCTAACGGTCACTAGGTTTACCATTTCGGTCCGACCGAGTTTGTTGATTCGGTCCCACCGAGATTGGTAGATTGTGTGTAACGGTTGGATTTTAAGTGGAGGCTATATATACCCCTCCACCTCCTCTTCATTCGTGGAGAGAGCCATCAGAACACACCTACACTTCCAACTCATATGTTCTGAGAGAGAACCACCTACTCATGTGTTGAGACCAAGATATTCCATTCCTACCATATGAATCTTGATCTCTAGCCTTTCCCAAGTTGCTTTCCACTCAAATCTTCTTTCCACCAAATCCAAATCCTGTGAGAGAGAGTTGAGTGTTGGGGAGACTATCATTTGAAGCACAAGAGCAAGGAGTTCATCATCAACACACCATTTGTTACTTCTTGGAGAGTGGTGTCTCCTAGATTGGCTAGGTGTCAGTTGGGAGCCTCCGACAAGATTGTGGAGTTGAACCAAGGAGTTTGTAAGGGCAATGAGATCGCCTACTTTGTGAAGATCTACCGCTAGTGAGGCAAGTCCTTCGTGGGCGATGGCCATGGTGGGATAGACAAGGTTGCTTCTTCGTGGACCCTTCGTGGGTGGAGCCCTCTGTGGACTCGCGCAACCGTTACCCTTCATGGGTTGAAGTCTCCACTAACGTGGATGTAGGATAGCACCACCTATCCGAACCACGGGAAAAACATCCGTGTCTCCGATTGCGTTTGAATTCTCCATACCCTTCCCTTTACATTCTTGCAAGTTGCATGCTTTACATTCCGCTGCTCATATACTCTTTGCATGCTTGCTTGATATGTATTGTGTATGTTGAAATTGTGTCTAAAACTTCACTCAAACCAAAAAAGTTTAAAAATTGCAACTTTAGCACCAAGTGTCTAATCACCCCCCCCCTCTAGACACACCTACTTCTAGATCCTACAATTCGTCACTCCGATTGTCGGAGAGGTATCTCTGGGCCCTCTCGGTAATGCACATCACATAAGCCTTACAAGCATTGCAACTAATGAGTTAGTTGTGAGATGATGTATTACGGAACGAGTAAAGAGACTTGCCGGTAACGAGATTGAACTAGGTATTAAGATACCGACGATCGAATCTCGGGCAAGTAACATACCGATGACAAAGGGAACATCGTATGTTGTTATGCGGTCTGACCGATAAAGATCTTCGTAGAATATGTAGGAGCCAATATGAGCATCCAGGTTCCGCTATTGGTTATTGACCGGAGACGTGTCTCGGTCATGTCTACATTGTTCTCGAACCCGTAGGGTCCGCACGCTTAAGGTTTCGATGACAGTTATATTATGAGTTTATGAGTTTTGATGTACCGAAGGAGTTCGGAGTCCCGGGTGAGATCAGGGACATGACGAGGAGTCTCGAAATGTCCGAGTCGTAAAGATCGATATATTGGATGACTATATTCGGACATCGGAAAGGTTCTGAGTGATTCGGGTATTTTTCGGAGTACCGGGGAGTTACGGGAATACGGGGGAAGAAGTATATGGGCCTTATTGGGCTTTAGGGGAGAGGAAGAGGCAGGCCACGCGCCCCCCCATTGACTAGTCCGAATTGGACTAGGGGGAGGGGCGGCGCCCCCTCCTTCCTTCTCTTCCCTCTTCCCCTTCCTTGTCTCCTACTCCTACTACTTGGAAGGACTCCTAGTTGGACTAGGAAAGGGGGAATCCTACTCCCGGTGGGAGTAGGACTCCCCTAGGGCGCGCCATAGAGAGGGCCGGCCCTTCCCTCCTCCACTCCCTTTATATACGGGGGCAGGGGGCACCCCATAGACACACAAGTTGATCTTCGTGATTGTTCTCTTAGCCGTGTGCGGTGCCCCCCTCCACCATAACCCTCGATAATATTGTAGCGGTGCTTAGGCGAAGCCCTGCGACGGTAGAACATCAAGATCGTCACCACGCCGTCGTGCTGACGGAACTCATCCCCGACACTTTGCTGGATCGGAGTCCAGGGATCGTCATCGAGCTGAACGTGTGCTAGAACTCGGAGGTGACGTGCTTTCGGTGCTTGGATCGGTCGGATCGTGAAGACGTACGACTACATCAACCGCGTTGATATAACGCTTCCGCTTACGGTCTACGAGGGTATGTAGACGATACTCTCCCCTCTCGTTGCTATGCATCACCATGATCTTGCGTGTGCGTAGGAAATTTTTTGAAATTACTACAATCCCAACACGGACGGTGAAGAGATGGTGGAAAAGGGCGACAGTCGGCCTCACCCCCATGAACGCCTCGCAGTAGAAGGCAAACAGCAACAAGACAAGGAGGGAGCGAGGCTGGATATGAAGGGCGTGCACCTGGTAATGGTCCAAGATGGCGTAGAAGAATTCAGAGAAGGGCGGCACAAGCCCAACGGAGATGCTGTGGAGGAAGAAGGGGTAGCAGGTCGCCGTCAAGGCCGGCACAGTAGCCGACCCAACCAGGATCTTCATCGGGCCATGCTCGTTATGCTCGCTCGACAGGAAGGACTGGACTTCCGCGTAGTCCCCCTCCGTGGCGACAGAAGACTCCTCGAGCGCTGCCATGGGAGAGGAACCAGACCCAGACGCCTGTGCGGCGCCCTTGACCTTCTTCGCCATTGCCGAAGACGTCAGGAAAAGCAAGGGATTCGAGAAGATTGGAGGCGGAGGAGAAGGGGATATGAGCAAAAAGGAAGGAGAGTAATAACCCATGTGTGGCGAAGACAGTCTCTTTTGTCAAGTCACACGGTTACCAGAGCTGCGTGGGGAGTGAAGTCGTCACGTCCCATCCAACCGTCAAGCGCCAGCCTGGCCCGCAGTCTTTTGGGCCCGCGGCGCTTCGTCCTCGGCTAGGATTCGCCCAGAAGCCAACTCCGCGCATGCCTTGGGCCTGGGGGCTACTGTCGGCGTACTGGGAACCAGGGTACCCAGACTTGCCTGTTTGCGGCCCACGTCGTGTTCCTGGTACGGCCCGGTAGGGCCCTGCTGATCGACCACCTGCTCAAGACCCTCGCGAGGGGGCCAGCCATCGCGAGGAGAACGACCAAGACCTCCTCGGGGAGCGGCCTCACCTAGGCTGCTCCGGAGGGGTGACCAAGACCCCTCCCCAAGAGTGGCCTCAGCTAGGCTGCTTCGGGAAGGCGGAGATCTCAAGGCAAGGGCTGCCTCAGGAGGAGGCAGTGACGCAAGCCATGACGAACCATGCCAACGAGCACCCGCGGGCGCCAGCGCGCGCCAGCGGGCGTAGTTTCCATATCGGTGCAAAGGAGACCGCGCAGGCGCAGGTTCCCGAGGGGCGAGACAAAGGTTTCCTCTTTGGTGCAACAAGACCGAAGACCGCAAGGATGGCAGGAAGGATGTCATCGCCGAGCCCACCACCGCGTCACCACCTGCCCTCTTTGCAGGCAAAGACCACCTTTTTTCAGGATAGGAGCGTCCTTGTGTTCCTGCTCAAATGGCCGTTGTGGGATTCCCTTCCCGCCTAAACATTTCGGGGGAAGAGGACCCTGGTCGTCTATATAAGCAGCTAGGGTTCCTAGCATAGAGAGGGACGAAGGATGGGGAGACGAACCCATTAGCACTTAGCAAAGCGAAGGAGCAAGAACGCTAACCTCCTCTTCCTTCTTGGGCTCGCCTCCTGAGCTCGGGAAACCGTTGTACTTGTTCATACTCGTGCCCTCGTGAGGCCAATCCACCAAAGCAGGAAGTAGGGCTTTACACCGCAAGGTGGCCTGAACCTGGGTAAACTCTTGTGTGTTCTACTTGTTTGCTTGCTTGCATCCCATTCCACTACCAGGAGAAGAGCGAGGCGCTAGGTAGATGTGTAGTGGGAGAGATCTTCGTCACGCCCCTGTGTTCGAATCTTAAGGGCTTTGCGGAGCCCGAAATCCAACACCTGCAGTATTCAAAAAGGGTCTTCCAAGAATAATAGACATACTACCGTCCTCGGGAATATCAAGAATAACAAAGTCCATTAAAATATTAACGTTTGCAACTACAACAGGCACATCCTCACAAATACCAACAGGTATAGCAGTTATCGGCCATTTGCAAAGATATTTCAGTGGGTGTCAACTTATTCAAATCAAGTCTATGATATAAAGAGAGAGGCATAACACTAACACCGGCTCCAATATCACATAAAGCAGTTTTAACATAATTTATTTTAATGGAGCATGGTATAGTAGGTACTCCTGGATCTCCAAGTTTCTTAGGTATTCCACCCTTAAAAGTATAATTAGCAAGCATGGTGGAAATTTCAGCTTCCGGTATCTTTCTTTTATTAGTAACAATATCTTTCATATACTTAGCATAAGGATTCATTTTGAGCATACCAGTTAATCGCATACGCAAAAAGATAGGTCTAATCATTTCAGCAAAGCGCTCAAAATCCTCATCATCTTTTTTCTTGGATGGTTTGGGAGGAAAAGGCATGGGTTTTTGAACCCATGGCTCCCTTTCTTTACCGTGCTTCCTAGCAACAAAGTCTCTCTTATCATAACGTTGATTCTTTGATTGTGGGTTATCAAGATCAACAGCAGGTTAAATTTCTACATCATTATCATTGCTAGGTTGAGCATCATCATGAACATCATCATTAACATTATTACTAGGTTCATGTTCATTACCAGATTGTGTTTCAGCATCAGAGATAGAAATATCATTTGGATTCTCAGGTGGTTCAGCAGTAGGTTCCTAGAAGCATGCAAAGTCCTATCATTTTTCTTTTTCTTCTTTTTAGAAGGACTAGGTGCATCTATATTATTTCTCTGAGAATCTTGCTCAATTCTCTTAGGATGGCCTTCAGGATACAAAGGTTCCTGAGTCATTTTACCAGTTCTAGTAGCCACTCTAACAGCATAGTCATTATTCTTGTTATTCAATTCATTGAGCAAATCATTCTGAGCTTTAAGTACTTGTTCTACTTGAGTGGTGACCATAGAAGCATGTTTACTAATAAGTTTAAGTTCACCTTTAACTCTAGACACATAATCACCCAAGTGTTCAATCATATAAGCATTTTGTTTTAATTGTCTACCAAAATAAGCGTTAAAATCTTCTTGCTTAACCATAAAGTTATCAAACTCAACCAAACATTGGCTAGCAAACTTGGCTGGAGGGATTTCAGCTTTATCATATCTATAGAGAGAATTTACCTTCACTACCTGTGTTGGGTTATCAAGACCATGTGTTTCTTCAATAGGTGATGGATTAAGACCATATATTTATTCAACAGGCGGTAAATTAATACCATGTATTTCTTCAATAGGAGGTAAATTCTTAACATCTTCAGCTTTTATACCTTTTTCCTTCATAGATTTCTTTGCCTCTTGCATATCTTCAGGACTGAGAAATAGAACACCCCTTTTCTTCGGAGTTGGTTTAGGAATAGGCTCAAGAAATGGCTCAGGAAGTGTCCAATTATTTTCATTTGTCAACATATTATTCAATAGAATTTCAGCTTCATCCGGTGTTCTTTCCCTGAAAACAGAACGAGCACAACTATCCAGGTAATCTCTGGAAGCATCGGTTAGTCCATTATAAAAGATATCAAGTATTTCATTTTTCTTAAGAGGATGATCAGGAAAAGCATTGAGTAATTGGAGAAGCCTCCCCCAAGCTTGTGGGAGACTCTCTTCTTCAATTTGCACAAAACTATATATATCCCTTAAAGCAGCTTGTTTCTTATGACCAGGGAAATATTTAGCAGAGAAGTAATAAATCATATCCTGGGGACTATGCACACAACCAGGATCAAGAGAATTAAACCATATCTTAGCATCACCCTTTAATGAGAACGGAAATATTTTAAGGATATAAAAGTAGCGAGTTCTCTCATCATTAGTGAACAGGGTGGCTATATCATTTAATTTAGTAAGATGTGCCACAACAGTTTCAGATTCATAGCCATAAAAAGGATCAGATTCAACCAAAGTAATTATATCAGGATCAATAGAGAATTCATAATCCTTATCAGTAACGAAGATAGGTGAAGTAGCATAAGCAGGATCATATTTCATTCTAGCATTCAGAATTTTTTGTTTAAGCTTAGCTAATAATTTCTTAAGATCACTTCTATCATTGCAAGCAAGAAAGTCTCTTTTATTCTCTTCATCCATAACATAGCCCTCGGGCACAACAAGAAATTCATATTTATTGGGAGAGCCTTCATCATCACTTTCATCAATATTATCAGTATCAATAATTTCATTCTCTCTAGCCCTAGCAAGTTGTTCATCAAGGAATTCACCAAGTGGCACAGTAGTATCAAGCATAGAAGTAGTTTCATCATAAGTATCATGTATAGAAGAAGTGACATCATCAATAACATGCGACATATCAGAATGAATAGCAGAAGCTGGTTTAGGTGTCGCAAGCTTACTCAAAACAGAAGGTGAATCAAGTGCAGAGCTAGATGGTAGTTCCTTACCTCCCCTTGTAGTCGAGGGATAAATTTTAGTTTTCTCGTCTTTCAAGTTCTTCATAGTGACCAGCAAATATAAATCCCAAGTGACTCAAAGAATAGAGCTATGCTCCCCGGCAACAGCGCCAGAAAATAGTCTTGATAACCCACAAGTATAGGGGATCACAACAGTTTTCGAGGGTAGAGTATTCAACCCATATTTATTGATTCGACACAAGGGGAGCCAAAGAATATTCTCATTAGCAGTTGAGTTGTCAATTCAACCACAGCTGAATAACTTAGTATCTGCAGCAAAGTATTTAGTGGCAAAGTAATATGGAAGTAACGGTAACGATAGCAAAAGTAATATTTTTGGGTTTTGTAGTGATTGTAACAGTAGCAACGGAAAAGTAAATAAGCGAAGAACAATATGTGAAAAGCTCATAGACATTGGATCGGTGATGGAGAATTATGCCGGATGCGGTTCATCATGTAACAATCATAACATAGGGTGACACAGAACTAGCTCCAATTCATCAATGTAATGTAGGCATGTATTCCAAATATAGTCATGCGTGCTTATGGAAAAGAACTTGCATGGCATCTTTTGTCCTACCCTCCCGTGGCAGCGGGGTCCTAGCAGAAACTAAGGGATATTAAGGCCTCCTTTTAATTGAGTACCAGACCGAAGCATTAACACATAGTGAATACATGAACT
The DNA here is from genome assembly GCA_032464435.1 of Aegilops umbellulata. Taxonomy (NCBI): domain Eukaryota; kingdom Viridiplantae; phylum Streptophyta; class Magnoliopsida; order Poales; family Poaceae; genus Aegilops; species Aegilops umbellulata. The sequence goes on from CP136059.1 coordinate 8,189,922, forward strand.
CCTCAAACTATGGTCATCACCGGGAGTGGTCCCGATTATTGTCACTTCGGGGTTGCCGGATCATAACACATAGTAGGTGACTATAGACTTGCAAGATAGGATCAAGAACTCACATATATTCATGAAAACATAATAGGTTCAGATCTGAAATCATGGCACTCGGGCCCTAGTGACAAGCATTAAGCATAGCAACGTCATAGCAACATCAATCTCAGAACATAGTGGATACTAGGGATCAAACCCTAACAAAACTAACTCGATTACATGATAAATCTCATCCAACCCATCACCGTCCAGCAAGCCTACGATGGAATTACTCACGCACGGTGGTGAGCATCATGAAATTGGTGATGGAGGATGGTTGATGATGACGATGGCGACGGATTCCCCTCTCCGGGGCCCCGAACGGACTCCAGATCAGCCCTCTCGAGAGAGTTTAGGGCTTGGCGGCGGCTCTGTATCGTAAAACGCGATGAATCCTTCTCTCTAATTTTTTTCTCCCCGAACACGAATATATGTAGTTGGAGTTGAGGTCGTTGAGCGCCAGGGGGCCCACGATGCAGGGGGCGCCCCCACCCTCGTGGATAGGGTGTGGGCCCCCTGGCCTTGATTCTTTCGCCAATATTTGTTATTATTTCCAAATATAATCTCTGTGAAGTTTCAGGTCATTCCGAGAACTTTTGTTTATGCACATAAATAACACCATGGCAATTCTGCTGAAAACAGCGTCAGTCCGGGTTAGTTCCATTCAAATCATGCAAGTTAGAGTCCAAAACAAGGGCAAAAGTGTTTGGAAAAGTAGATACGACGGAGACGTATCAGCTGTCCGTAAAATAGGGTCTACTTTGAGATAGACATGGAATGGTGCCATTTGGGATGACTCTCCTTGTAGCCGCTTCGCGAAAAACACATGTTTTTAGCATTCAAAAAATGAAAAATGGTTTTTTTGTGAAACAAGTTGGAACCTCGCTTTGGTAACATCGTTTGCCATCACAAGATGGAGGCATGCGCTAAATTTGGGCATATTATCACAAACTATTCAACGAATGAGCATCCATGAGCAAGCACAAAAACACATAATTTTATCTTTCATCCATGAGCATGCACAAAATTTCAATTCCCATTAATTACCAAACTGAGTTTGGAAGGTCATGGAGATGGACACACATAATTAAGAAATTTTAGCACTATCATACTTAAATGGTTTACACTAAAAAGATTAAACCTGACAACATGTTCAAATTAACATGACGTGACATACTTAACATTGACATGTTCATATTAACATGACCTGACATACTTAACATTGACTTGATTTTCTTAAGATCTTCACTCCTCCTTCTTCTCCTTCTCCTTCATCATTTTGATGCGCTTAGAGCGGCGAGGCAGTGGGATGTACTCCTCTACCACAATTGGCATGGTCATGTGCCCAGCTGTGGGATCGTCGGTGCCACCACCATCGTGAGGCCAAAATAGGCTGCACCTCCTCATCCCCTCTCTGCTCCTCTTCTTCCCCACTCCGTTCCTCCTCATCCTCGCTGCTGCTTTTGCTGTAGCTAGAGTCGTTGCTTCTCCCATTGCCTAACCAAATGCAACAAAGTTTTTTTAACAATCGGTGTGAGACAAAGCCAAATGGAGAGGAAGAAGAGGCAGAGCATACTGGCATCGTCATCATCCTAGTAACGCATGTGGCACATAGTCGTGTTGAACACCTTCATGGTGAGCATGGCGTTGTCGTCGTACCTGAGGACAAGGAAGTACCCGTGCCGCAGGTCGTAGGCATGGACGAACTGCTCCCAGCCACGACACGGGTACATGTGGTCGTCGATGTCGAACACCACCTCCACGTCCCACAGCCTGCGAAGCCCGCTACCGGCCTGTCGCAGCTTCACTTTCTGTGGCCGACGGCCGTCCAACATCTTCATAAAAGTGTTAGGCAGCCTCTGCGACATGGGTCAAGCAGTGATGTAGCAAACAACAGAGTTATGATAAAGAGATGGGTGAAGGGGAGATCTCTCCTTTTATATACCTGCCTACTGGAGGAATTCTCAAGTATGATCGTGAAGAACCCGAAACCTTCCAAGTCGGACTCCGGCGTGGAAGAGCGCAGCCGGCGGTGGCGGCCACCCCCCATCTCTGATAAGCAGCAGAAGAGACCAATTACTACCCTTACAACATTATCATACAACATTACAGCAGCAGAAGTTTTGAGCAGAAGATAATCAACTACACCAAGTTATCATTTCACATTCAAAAATCAATGCACTTGTGGACATTTGTGATGGCAAGAACACCTCAGTTTTCTTCTTCTACTCATTCGCCATGTCTACTATAAAAGGCAAACACAGCTAGAACCATATCTACTATAAATGGACCATATCTAGAACCATATCTATAAACACAGCTAGAACCATATTTGATAAATGGACCATATCTATGCTACCAACTGTAGAAAACAAGTACTTATTATATTGAAAATTCAGTCTAGCCATTTGTGTATAAGAATTTTTTAAAGACCATCAGGCAAGACACTTGCACTGCTGTACAATGGTATCAGGTTTCAGCCAAGGGGCTAGATCTAACGGCTGCGGGAGGAGACAACACAAAGCAGTATATCACACATAGAAGAGCAAATAATAACTGATCCCACAGAAAAAATAGCAAACAATAACTAAACAATACACACACATATAATAAGGTATGGTTCACTTCATAATATAGGGGGCTTTTGTTTTTGTCTTGCTTTGACGCAGCCACTCGAGCAGTCAAAGACTCTAGTTTTAAAGCATGCTTAATAAGAAGCATTCAGTTACAGGAAAGTGCTCATGAACCCACACCAGGCCGAGCTCCAAAAAACTCTCGCCGAGGCACTCGACCAGAACCACCCCCAGGAAGCTCAAGCTCCACCCAGCAAGGACAGAGCCATCTTCTACAACCTCACATAGGTGCAAAAGGGATGGCAAAGCGCACTCGGCCACCACAGCCTCCAAAATAGGAATAACAACCCAAACAAACGCACACATCCTGCTGGCATGCAAGAACGAAATATATAATAAAGTACATGACACCCGGCCATGTTCGGAACATACACTGAAATGATTAGGAGGCTATAGAACAATAAAAGCACACACAGAAAGTAGAGTAGCAAGGCAGGCAGAGATCACAACAGCAAACCTTGACGAGGCCCAACGAGCAGAATGAACACACGGTGATGAGCTAAATGGAGATTCTGCACCAAATCATCAATATGGAACAACTTGTAAAATAGAAAGGGAAACAATCAGTACAGAGCATAGTAATCTAACAAAGTACCCTAATCAATATTGCATCCGCCAAGAATAACTAGAAAAATTCTCAAACCCTAGATTCTCAAATCCTAGAACAATATGCCTAATCTGCTGCTACTCAAACAACTTTGCATAACAAACCCTAGATTCTCAAAGCCTAGAGCATAAGAGAAAGGAGAGGATATGAAGCGGATGGCTTGCCTACGCCAGAGTCCAAGAAGAAGTGGTCGCCGACGAGAGGGGAAGCCGCGTGGGAGGCGTCGGACCAGCAGACTAGCGGAGGTAGCTCGGGGACTAGCAGAGGCGCCATGGAGGAGAAGGGGAGGTCTTCGCCGTTGATGGAGAAGAAGGGGAGGCCGTCGTCATCGCCAGATTCAAAGGGGAGGAGAAGTGGACTCGTCGGGCAATTGACAGTCAAGTTCTATTTGATATAGAGAGGGGGAGTGGGTCCCACTTGTCAGCCAGTTCTATTTGATATAGTAAAATGTTCCTGTACTCAGCCAACAACCTCTTCCTAGCCTAGTGGTAGAAACCAAGTGAAATAAGCGCCAGGTCGTGGGTTTGAGCCCCCGCTCGCGCATTATTTTTTGGCCGTGTATATTGGAGCCGCGCGTGGGATCAGACAGGGTGTCTGATGGAGCGCGCCAATATCTGTGTGATGGAGTGCTCGCTCGTGGGTTCGAGTACATAGTGAAACAACTAGACACATTATCAACATTCTCTTGCTAGCTCAGTGGTTCTAGACAGGGTGAAACATGCGCTCGTCCTGTGTTCGAGTCCTCGCTCGCGCAATTTTTTTTATATTCAGACATAATTTAGTTTCTATACACTTAAAGCAACAATGTCTCAATTCAGTTCAAAAAAACTTCATGAAATATATTTTGCAATCTTCATTTTGCTCATGTAATCTTCATCACATCAGAACCAAAAACAACATCACTACCTGCATTATATATTCATCATCATTTTGCACCAAAACAATAGTCCTCCATCACATCCTTTGATCCTAACTAAAACTATATCTGAAAATAGTATGAAAAACAGCTCTGAAAACAACATCTCAATTCAGTTCAAAAAAACTTCAGGATCATTACAACACCATTTTGCAATCTTTTGCATTACAACTTCAGGATCACTTCACAACAAACAGTTCTAACCAAAACTAAGAAAATGGCACCAAAACTATATCACTAGAGCCACTATGCATTTTGCCTCTCCATCACTAGAGCCATCATGATCACCAAAACTACATGATTTTGCATTTTGCCTCTCCATCACTAAAACCATTAGTCTCATGCATTTTGCTACCTAGAGAGAATTGTAGTACAAAAACTACATCAGGATCACATCAACAAAAACTACCTGGAGAGAAGGTTGATCACCAATAAAAACAAGGAACATGCAGTAATAGCATTAGCTCACCAAGGAGACAAAATTTACCTTCGCTACTCATCGTCGTCGATACCAAAACAAGGAACTCTATGCCCACTCTTGTTTTCCTCATCATCACTACAATATTGCAGCATAGTATGATCACTCCTGTTATCCTCATCCTCGCTCTCATGTCCATCTGCTACCACCTTTCTTGTTTTCTTCATGCCTTCAACTGTTGCAGCATCAACGAGCACACATTCCCGGTCCTTTCGCACTCTGCTTTGCACCGGAACTTCCATCGAGTCATCATCAGCTTGCAACGGAACTTCCGTAGAGTCATCATCCTGGTATGTTAGTCCACTACCATCGAGGCCCTTTTCCACTTCAGTTTCAGTCACACTCCACAAGTGTTTGTGCTCAAAGTTTTGCACAAGTCGCCATTTTCCGTGCAAAAGAGTGTTTGGCAGATAAAACACCATTGTTGCTTGTGTTGTTAGAATAAAGGGATCACTCTTATACCAACACCTTGCAGTGTTGATGCTTTTAAAGTGGCCATCATATTTGACAAAAGAGTCTCTCTTCTTCTTGCTACCAAGCTCAAACCAGTCACAGCGAGATAAGACAACCGAGCGATGGATGCCTCCACTAGAATTGCACTGCAACTCTACGATGCTTCTCAGCTGACCATAGAAGTCAATGTTCTCACAATCATGTGACCCCTCAATGACGATTCCACTGTTTTGTGTCTTCCTTTTTTCCTCGTGGTTAACGGTGTGGTACCGGACACCGTCAGCAATGCATGACAAATACACTCTCACTCGCTTATCCGGTAAGCATGCCAAAGCAAATAGATCATCACTGACATTCTTCTCGTCATGCAACTTTCCAATCTGCACAAATAAACCATTGAGCAACAATGGTATTTAACAGTTGGTGAATAACACAGAAAACATAAAACATGTGGCTAAAGATCTCACATGATTCTTAAACCATTTAGCAAATCCAATGCAACCCTTTTATCAACATTGATCTGGCTTTCTTCCTGATTGAACTCTTCCTTGCATTTCCAGCAATGCCCACAAAACATGTGAATTAAAACAATAGGCTGGTGCCAACCCAAGCAAAAAATATATAATGAGTGCACAAGATATAACGTACTCGATATATGGTAGAACCTCGGCGCAATTGTTGAGCACATACCAAACCATCTTGTCATACTCAACACTAGCCTCCAAGTATTGTGAGGCTCCAAGAAAGTTCACACCATGGTTGAAAACCGAGACATCACCACTTTGCGAATCAGACCACTCTCTATTTCTGCCTGGCCGGTTCCATCTTGTTTCCACATCGCCAAAGTATCTAGAGCAAAAAGTCAAGCACTCGTCAACGACATATGCTTCAGCAATCGAACCTTCAGGTATTGCCGTGTTTCGCACATAACGCTTACAAGTAAGCAGCTTCTTTCGATTGGGTACATCCAACCATATGCACAGGGACTCCAAGCATTGCCTCTTTTGGTAAGTGCACCGCCAAATGGACCATCACGGTGAAGAAAGCTGGAGGGAAAATCTTCTAGAGCTTGCAAAGAATATTTGGGATTTCTTTTTCAAGTCTTTCCAGAACAGTTAACTTGAGTGTTTTGCAGCACAATTCTCTAAATAAATTTCCCAGCTCAGCAACCGCTTCATATATATCCTTGTCCATGATTCCTCGGAGGCCCGCCGGTAAAATCCTTTGGAGGAGGATGTGACAATCATGGGTTTTCAGTACTGAAAGCTTGAATCCATCATAAGTAACACACTTTGCTAGGTTAGCAACATAACCATCTGGAAATCTCACCGCTCTTATGAATTCACAGAATGCAAGCTTTTGTTCTTTACTCATTGTATACCATGCTCGTGGCATCTCAAATGAATCTTCATCTTCATCATGCTGTAGATGCAACTCTTCTCTTATGCCCATGTCCTCCAAATCAAGCCTAGAACTAACCTTGTCCTTTGTCTTCCCTTCAATGTTCAGAAACGTCCCTAGCATATTCTCGCATATGTTTTTCTCAATGTGCATTACATCGATATTATGCCTTAATTTCATATCAGCCCAGTATGGCAGGTCCCACAAACAAGACCTCTGGTCCCAACATTGACCTTCCCCATGCTTTATTTTCTTTGCAAGCTTTCCAGGTCTCACATCTTTCACCTTTTCAAGTTGCTGCTCCAGCTCTTCTTTAGTGAATTCAGCTGGCTTGTCACGGGTTTCATTCTCACCATTAAAATCTTTGCTTCTTCGTCAGCGATGGTTTCGGGGAAGAAAGCGGCGGTGCCCAATATAGCAGATCTTACTCCTTATTCTATTTGATCAAGGGTCTTTGTCACAATGGACACAAGCCTGATAACCCATTGTGATCCTCCCAGACAGAGTGTGCAGCGCCGGGAAATCATGGATGGACCATATGATTGCAGTATGTATATTGAACTTTTCTTCCGTACTCAAGGCATCATATGTAGGTACACCAGTCCAGAGTTGAAGCAGTTCTTCTACCAGGGGCTCCATAAAGACATCAAAATCCTTTCCTGGAGACTCTGGACCTGGGATAAGCAACGACATCATGAAGTTGGACTGATCCATGCATGCCCATGGTGGCAGGTTGTACGACACCACAAAAATGGGCCACATGCTATAAGACGTGCTCATGTTCCCAAACGGATTAAAGCCATCTGTGGCAATGCCGAGTTTTATGTTCCTTGGATCTGCAACAAAATCTCCATGTTTAGTGTCAAACTCTTTCCATGCCTCTCCATCCGCTGGATGGCTCAGCTCATTGTCCATAGGTTGCCGCTTCAGCTTGTGCCATTGTACCTCCAGTGATGATTTCTTCGAGATAAACATCCGCTGGAGCATTGGTATCAATGGAAAGTGCCTCGGTACCTTCTCCGATATTGATTTCTTCCCATCAGCATCTTTCCACCTAGAGGCATTGCATTTTGGACAGTTGTCATGCTTCGCTAAATCCTTCCGAAACAAGACACATTTATTTGGGCACACATGTATTGAAACATAACCTAGCCCCAGCCTGCGGATTATGCTCAATGCTTCATCATAAGACCTAGGAACACAACTATTAGGGAATTGCAAGGTCAAAAGGTGGAGTATTGCGTTCAATGCAGCATTGCTAATCCGGTAGAAAGACTTGATGTGGAGTAACTTCACGGTGAAGGTAAATCCTGAAAATCTACCCCCTTCCTAAGTTGCGCGCTTCACCTCCTCTAACACCTCAGCAAACATTGACTTCTGTCCATCAGCACAATCTTCAGCATCGTACAGATCCTTCAATAGGTCAGAAATCCTATCATCTTCATGCCCATCCTCTCCCTCCAAACCAGCATTATCTTGCAAAACCTTTTCCATGAAATCAATGCCAGCATCACCACCACCCATCATATGAGGGGCCTGTGTATCAGCTTCAAAATGTTGACGTTGTCCGTATAAAGGTTCTCCATGATATATCCATCTATCATATGTGCTGGCCATCCCATTAAGAAGCAGACAATCGTCCACTCTTCCTCGAGCCATTCCTGAACGGTTGAGGCATCCGCAGCATGGGCAAAGAATGTGAGCATCATTGGCAAAATTTGCCTGAACAAATGCCATGAAATCATCAACTTGTTTCATATGTTCTTTCGAAAACTTTCTAACTCCTTTTCTAATCCAGCTTCTATCCATCTGCCAAAGACAACAAATTGTTGCAACTTAGCAAATCAATCTAAGTGCATCAACATTAATTAATGAAAATGGATGACAGTAATGGCAACTACAAATCCAGAAAATAAGGTAGGCACCCAACTTTATATGCTAACTGCCTAACTTTATATGCTAACTGCCAGAAAATAAGATAGACACCCAACATTGAGCTATTTCCAATTTCTCACTACTTTAGTCCAGTTCACATGGTTTACTGATTTCATGTGGGAGCAATAAAAAGCAGCTCATAGGAAATACAGATTTCACATGGGATAAAAGAAGGCAGAGCTGCAATAAGAAACATATGTGGTTCCTATAAAGAGGATATCCACAGAGAGATTAGGCTCCAACTGCATCCAGGGGCGAATGCACGTACAGACTTGTGGGGGCGAATGCCCTCACTCGTTTTTTCAGCTTACGTGTACCAGGCCCAAAATATACAGAGCTGCCCCCACTCAGCCCAAGTTATTTGCCCCCACTTCCTTTTTTTCTGCTGTATGTTTAAAGCCCCTCGTGAAATTTAGATAGGTTATAAGCCCAGGAGCCCATCCAGAAAGATTACGGTCTGGCCTCATGCGTACGATTTGCTAGAAACGTACTGAGGTCTTTCGGAGTTTCAGATGTGTTCGTCGCCTGTGCTCGCGTGACGCCTTTACGAGCAGAAACCGCCGCACCGCCGCCTGCGGCACTACGCTGCACATACACCTCGCCCCTTTGGCGATCAGCCTCGATCTACACTGCGCACGCCGGCCGGCCAGCTCGCCATGCGCCATCCCAAAGTAAGAAGCCGTACTAATCGATCATTCAATCAAGGTAAGCCCAAGGTTTAGCTCTCTTCTTTTCTTTCTAATTTCCCCATTATTATTTTATTTTCCATGTCAAAAAGGTACTGAATTGTATCAAATATCCATATGTATAAATTATAATGTACAAATTAGTAATTAGGTTGATCGAATCTAGGTTCCTGTAATAATTCCATATGGATAAGTTAGAGCACATGGGAGTAAAATAAAATTTATAGTAATATTCTTCCTTCACGGTCTCAATTTATTTAACCTTAACTATTCGGCATTGACAGGAAAGCTAATAAAGAGATGTTTATCTGTCAATGTTTATATGCTCTCTATATTCAAACATGTTTCTTCTTCATGTGGCTTGAAGGCTAGAAATCAGGGACATACCAACAAAAAGGAATGACATATTCAAGTTATTGTGCCTTAAGTGGTTAGTTTACTCTTATTTTGGCAATGAACTTATCATAATTAATTAATTATGTGTGTGATAACATCATCTTATAAGAAAGTGTGTGATTTTGCTTCTTACACATTACATGCGTGGTTGTGTTTTTTAATTAATTAGCCATTAGTTTGATGTATGTTTCTAGAAAAAAATACATATACATCTTTGCCCCCTCTCGTTTTTCATCCTGGCTCCGCCCCTGACTGCATCCATCTTATGAAGCAACCTGTAGCATCCATCCATCACATTGAGCTCCAGCTGTAGCTGATGGATTCTCACTCAAATTAAGCTACACTAGTCTGCATTTCAAATTAAGCTCCTCAACATATTGAATCTCCTCCTTCCCATTTCCTTTCCATTTCAAAACGATATAACAATAATAGCTAGTGTTCATCCCCTGCCCCTCAGCTAGTAAGATCAAAAATTCAAATTATCTCTGTCTTTCTCCCCTGCCCCTCTGCTAGTGTTGGCAAACTAGCTAGTGTTCATCAGCAGACGCAACACAGGCAAATCTGAGGCAAATCCGAGGCAAGGAGAGGAGAGGGGGAGAGGGGTTCATACGGGGAGGTGTGCTTGCAGCGGAGAGGGGGGAGAGGAGTCCCCCATGCTCGACGAGCCGCTTCTGTCGTGGATAGGGCGAGCGACAATGACGTGGGCAAGGTCACCGTTCCTGTCATGGGCAAGACGAGTGGCCCCTGCTAGTCGCTTCGGCCGTCGGCCCTGCCCTCGTCCACTGCCCCCGCCGGTTGCTTTCGCCCGCCGCCCGCCCTCGTCCGCCGGCCCCTGCTGGTTGCTTCCGCCCCCGCCCCTTGGTCGAAAAACGCTAAGTGTTGCTCTCTTCGATGCTATCTGTCGGAAGACCTAGAAGGTCACACTTGTCAATGATACGAGAGAGTAGTGGTTATATAGTATATAGAAAAATACCCATACATTAGCAACAGTCCCTCTCTAGCCCAGCGGTAGTGAACGAGTGAAGCCAGCGCCCGGTCGTGGGTTCGAGTCCCCGCTATTGCAACTTTTTAGGGAATTAAACGCTCGCTCCCCCACCAATCAAATGGGTCCCGCCTGTCAGTGTGTGCCCACCTGCTGTCAAATGGGCCCCGCCTGTCTGTTGAATATAAACATTTAAGCAAAAATGACACCTAGACAATGACACATAAGCAAGGTTGTTGAGGTGGCTGCCTAATCATCCTAATGCATTCGAACTCAAGTGTAGTGACCATTTATATTGGTCGTTATCAGCTAGGCGTGAGGCAATGGACAGTGCTGCCCTCTTTATGACAATTTCCTCTAATGAAATTACGACCTTTCTGACCAAGATGGTCGTTATGGTTTAGGGTTTGGAGCCCCCCGAACAACTTTTGACCAATTGGTCTCAAATGGTCATAGATTTATGACCAATTCTTCTAGGGTCACTAACAGAAGGTCACAAGTTGACATATTTCTTGTAGTGGAAATACTCATTAGATGTACTAGATTCAGGGATTATCTCAGAAGAAAATCTAGCAATGTTATGCATATCTTTCATAGGAAATATATTCTCAAAAAATGTCGCGTCACGAGATTCCATTACAGTGTCAACATGCATATCAGGTAACTCAGATTTAACCACTAAAAATCTATAAGCAATGCTCCGTTGAGCATAACCAAGAAAGACATAATCCACTGTCTTCGGTCCGAGTTTGTGTTTCTTAGGAATAGGAATATTGACCTTTGCCAAGAATCCCCAAGTGCGCAAATAAGAAAGTGATGGTTTTCTCCCGACCCACTCCTCATAAGGGGGTTTCTCTTTATTCTTGTTAGGAACTCTATTCAGGACATGACACGAAGTCAATAAAGCCTCCCCCACCATGCCTTAGATAAACCAACAATGTCTAACATGGCATTCACCAAGTCAGTCAGCGTGTGGTTTTTCCTCTCCGCAACCCATTTGATTGGGGAGAATACTCTCAAGAATAATACCATGTTCCTCACAGATTTCATCAAATACATTGGGAAAACTCCACCACGATCGGACCTAAGACGCTTGATCTTTCTCTCTAGTTGATTTTTAACTTCAACTTTATAGATTTTAAAGTAGTCTAAAGCTTCGTCTTTAGTTTGCAACAAATAAACATAGCAAAATCTTGCCGCATCATCAATCAATGTCATGAAATATCTCTTTCCACCTTTTGTCAACACACCACTCATGTCACAAATATCAGAATGTATGAGTTCTAGAGGTGCCAAGTTTCTCTCCTCGGCAATGGTGTGAGGCTTTCGAGGTTGCTTCGATTACACACAACTATGGCACTTAGAACCTTTGGCAACAGTGAAATTCAAAAACTCATACTAGATAGTCGAGACATCACACCAAAACTAATATGGCATAAACGAGAGTGCCACACTTGCATCATCATTAACACTAGCACAAATTTGGTTTACTAACTTATTGCAAAAAAACTAAAAGGCAAAAGAGGAACAAGCCTTCACACTCATAGCCTTTGCATATAAATTTTCTAAATCTCCACACGATTACTTTATTCGACTATAAAACTACCTTGAACCCATCTCGACATAGAAGGGAGACGCTAAGTAGATTCTTGTTCATATTATGGACATGCTGCACATTCCTTAGCTGCATGATCTTCCTCGAAGTAAACTTCAGATCCACCGTGCCAATGCCACGAACAAAAGCATGTGACCCATTCCCCATTAGGACGGAAGAATCCCTTGCGACCTGATAAGAAATGAACAAAGAGACGTCAGAACCCACGTGAACGTTAGCACCCGAATCAATCCACCACGAAGATGATTGAAATACTGAAAGAACAATAGGTAAATTACCACACCCATCAGTATTTCTAGCGGTCACCATGTTGACAGTCTTGGAGCTCATTTTTTCTATACGGTCTACACATTATGAGCATTCCTTGGAAAAGTGTCCAGGCTTCCCACAGGCGTATCACTCTAGCTCAGCCATGTTAAACTTCTTCTTCTTGGAGGTAGTAGTCTTGGTAGGCTTGTTGAAAACATGCTTGTTCTTCCCTTTGTTCTTGTTCTGTGGGTACCTCTACACCATATTGACTGTAGGCTGAACCTCACCTCCTTTCTCAATGATATCTTTAGCTCGAGCTTTCTTTTCAACATCAAGTGATGCAATCAGAATTTTAGCCGATGTCTCCTATCTCTTATGTTTGAGTTGTGGCGAAACTCCTCCATAAAGGAGGCAACTTTGCAATCATGCACCCAGCCACAAATTTGTCAGGTAGAACACACTTAAGGAGTTCCAGTTCCTTCACAATGCACTGTATCTCATGAGCCTGGTCAGCCACAGAACGACTATTCACCATCTTGTAGTCGTGAGAACTCTCCATGATGTACAGTTCACTGCCTGCAATTTTTGTATTGAATTTAGCATTCAGTGCATTCCTCAGTGTCTTTCCATCTTCTATGTGCATGTACACATCACAGACGGTCGTCAAGAACACTCTGAATACATCCCACACTATTAGCTTCCTGGAAGTTTCTCTAATCTTCCTCAGAAATTCCCTCTGGAGTACCAACACTAACGTGGAAAACTTTCAGAGCAGTAAGCCAGAGCATGCTCTTCACCTGCCACCTCTTAAGGTGTACACTAGTAAACTTATCTGGCCTCGATGCCCCAGCGAATCCAGCCATAGTTAACTTAGGAAATTGCCTAAATTTGTTTTTTTGGATTTTTGGAATATTAGGCAAGTTCATGATTAATTCCAGTAAATAATTCATGACTACAACAGAGACTGGCATGTAACAATATAGCAAACTAGATGAACAACAAAACATGCACACCAGCATAACACACGAAGTAGCAACTACAGAGAGAGAGACATGAACATATTATGAAGAACGTACTGTTCGCTAGTTGCTGTAGGAACGGCAATGTTGATGATGATGTTGACGACGATCTGTTGTCGACGGCGATGGAGACGATGATGTGTAGCACCCCTCGACTTGGACGGAAGACGCCTCGTGATGATGAATTTGAGCAGTGAACGCTTCCTAAAAACCTAATTCGTCCTCTTCCTGTGTGTAGTATCGCAAGGACGAACTGTTCCGGAGACCTGCTCCCCCGCATGCTGATGCATGCCGGCATTTGGGATAGAGTAGACTACGGTGGCAGCTCAAGTTGCGAGATGAGGCAAAACCCTAGATGTTTTCGGTCCGTCTTTGGCCGAGGCCGGTAAGCAGTATATATAGGATAACCAGAGACGTATCGTGTCGCGATCACGATCTCAAACCTACTTGGTTTCCAGGTCAAACTTACCGAACAAGGTAAGACACCAAGAAATAAAACGACAAAAGGAAGCAGTACCCACTACAAGGCAACAAACCGGATTTCGAAGGACCATTCACGTGCATGACGTACACCCTGCCCCGCCCCGCCCCGAGCCCGACCAAGCAAGGCGAGCACACAAGTGTCTTCTCTTTCTTTCGAACCCACTATATAAAGAGGTCCAACACTTTCTCAACTAACAATGTTGGACTAATCTTTAGCACCACACCACCATTTTTATTTTTCTCATGGGCTCATTTGATATTTCAGAATTTGTTAATGGGTCAAACCCATTTATTCTAACATGGGACATCCATAGTGATCTATTCCCTCCGTCCCGTGAAGAGTGTACATCTAGCTTCAAAATTTGTCCACAAAAAAGTGTACTTCTATCTTTCCAATGCATTTTAAAGTAGTAAAATTACTTCTCTCTCATCACACGGTAATCAAGACCAATAGCAATCTACACATGGTCTTCTTAATTTCTACATGCACTTAGCTTATTGGGGGTTAGATAATTAAAAAAGAGATAGATGGTGGCTTGCATTTTCCAATGCATTTTTTACTTAACTCCATAATTTGTCCTAAAATTTCTAAATATATACTCTTCGTCGGACAGAGGGAGTACAGTGAAGACGAGGAGGAAAGTAAGATGGCGAATGGATGATGTTTCTCCGTGGAGAACAGAGAAAGAAATATGTGACACAAGGCCTGTAGCGAGGTCGGCAGGTGGCACGCGTGTCTGTGACCGGCCGAGGACTAGATCGGTCGGCCGGCTGGGATCCTTTCCCAAAAAGAATGACCAAAGCAGTTACGAGCTCGGAAGGCGCTTTCTGACAGCTGCTCTGCAGCTAAACCAGCGCACACACAAAAAAAAAGAATGGAGGAGAAAAGAAAAATGGCGGGTTTGTTCCGGCACATCGCCGCCGCTCTCCTTTTCCTCCTCACGGCTGCTTCGACCGCCGGCGCTTCCACTTATTACGCCTCGGATCCCAACCTCGGATCCGCCCGCGTCGTCTTCCAGGTCCGATTCCTGTTCCTGTTTGTGCTCTTACCGTCGTGAGATTCGCACCCAGGTGTTTCGCCTTGAACTCCTGCAAATTGAGCGGCCTATTCTAGCGTTTGGGGGAGGAAAAATATCCCGGAATTAGTTTTTGTAGATTAAATCCTCTATATCTGTCGACGAATTTGCTTTTCTTTTTTTGAAACTTGTAGATCGATTCGTGAATCGTGAGTATCCATGAGGATCTTAGCTGGAATTTCCGAGCCGCTGCTGTAGTTTTACAAAGATTCGTTTTGGAATTGGTTTAGCATGGGTGGTACGGCCAGAGTGTATTGGAGTTAAGAGTGAGAGGATTGCAAGATCCAGGAATCTAGGATTGGTGAGTGAGCTGCTGCATATTTCTCGTCAAAATTCTGATTTTCTGGGTAACTCCTATTGGCCGAATACACCTAACTACTCCCAACTGCTAGATGATACGGCTGTAATGGCACAAACTGGATCAGATTTTTTCAATAAAGGGCGACTTTATTATCTCAGAATGTAGCATCAAGCGATACAAAGCATTATGAGTAACATCCGGCCTATGCATAACTAGGATGCACACAGCCAAATCTAGAAGTCTGACAATAATTCATGAAATAAAACCGACAAATCAGCAATAGTATGTTAGATCCATGGGATCGGGTAGGTTAGATCAATCCGGTAGCCCTACCTTCTCCTTGGGTTGAAGAGCTCAAGCCGGTGCTGGCCATGGTGAAGTAGTGGCAGGTGATGGCAGAGAGATGGCGGCGGTGGTGTGCTTCCCGTGAGCACCGCGCTAACCCTAGATCGGTAGGGGATTTCGGTGGGGTTTGTGGCAGCGGTGAACTTCATCAGTCGTGCCCCGGCCCCCACCTCTGTTTATATATGCGCGGGTCACAGGGGCCCACCAACCATATGAGGGTTGGGCGCCCTCGATCAGGGCGTGGATCTAAGGGCCCGTTGGGCCGTTGGGCCCACACAGAGGAGATCAACCTTCACCAACCAAGTCGGAGATTAGCGGACCATCATTTTGGCATCCGCTTCATCATCATCCTCGGTTGCGGGGTTTGGTAGGGTGTTATTACACTTCGGAGAAACCTTTAAATGGTCAATCTCCATGTGCTTAAGTGCCCCAACCGACAGATTAATTTCATTATCGTTCTTTTCCATAGATACACCAACAATCTTTAAGCTACTAGTAATACGAGTATCTGAAAAAGAAAGAAAAGATTGAGCGGACGAGATACCTGGCGTGGGTCCAAATTCCTCAAGGCCCGGCGACGCATCACCTTCGCGAAGCAGTGTTCATCAGTCGCAGAGGAACCATCAGCGGCAAGGGAGTGACGGTTACTACGTCGAAGGGGCGTGGTCAGGCCTCTAGACATAGTGCCCATCGGCGTCGACAGCGTAGCCGTTGGCGTAAACTTAAATGAGGGCGGGGGTGTCCGTACAGTCCCGGTGGTCGGTGAAGAGGAACGCGCTGCAGAGCCCAGTGGAACCACGACGACAGCCGCACGAGCCGGTGACGCGGCTGGTGGCATCGTCGATGTCCTGGTGTTCTCGCGGTGGGTGACGCGTCACGACAGATGCCATGGGATGGCTTAAAAGGTGAGGGCAAGGCTACATCGGAGATCCGGGACGGGATTGAGCAACATCACGCGGTGGTTTACCCAGGTTCGGGGCCCTCCGTGGGAGGTAACACCTTTAGTCCTGCATGTCTGGTGTATATGCGAAGTAGACAGAGTTGCTCCTAGAGCTGTATTACAGGAGGCAGTGGAGAGCTATGGGCTTCATGCCTCATGCATATGAGTGTGAGTGTGTGGCGTGAAAGCCAGAGATGAATGTATAGCCGTGAGTGAGTGTGGTGTGGTGTGGTGGGCATGAGTGCCTTGTGTTGGCCAAGTGAGCCCCCTGGTGCATCTTATAAAGGGATGCCCAGAGGACAAGGGGTGGCCCACTTGGCCAACTATACTATCTAGAGGTCATCCGAAGTGACGCATGATGCATGCATAGTGCAGCACTATTGGGGCGCAGTGAAGTGATGCGCTATAGTGTTTGCTCTATCAGCAATAGTGACCACGGTATGGCCGTCTTCTCCGTGTCTGGTCGGATGTGACGCCGCGGTTGACTCCGCGTAGCAGGCCGGCTGGAGCAGCCGGACGGGAAGCAGGCTGTGTTGGAGTATGATGTCCGACCCTCTCTCACAGATCGGTCTTTTGGTTGCATTGGCTAGAGCATGCACTTCTACATGGTATCGGAGCCAAGAGGTCTTGAGTTCAAGACCCGGCTGGCGCAATTAAATTGCAGCCCACTTTCGGTCCACGTTTAGGCCTAAGGGAGCCACACGTGAGGGGGAGTGTTGACGTATAATGTGCTGTCTAGTCTCTTCCATCAGATCGGTCTGATGGGTGAACTGGTTAGGTGCATAAACTTACAACCAAGAGGTTCAGGGTTCAAAACCCAGTAAACGCAATAAATAGTTGCGGCCTGCCCCCGCTTCCGCTGTCCACGTCATAAACTCCAAAGGAGCATAGACGTGAGGGGGAGTGTTGGAGTATGATGTCCGACCCTCTCTCACAGATCGGTCTTTTGGTTGCATTGGCTAGAGCATGCACTTCTACAGGCTGGAGTAGCCGGGTGGCGAGCCGGCCGGGGTGGCCGGGCAAGCCGGACCGAGGGGCGTTGGCCGCCCCGATGTTTTGAAGTGTCGTTTCGTCTCCTTAAGCCTACCACCTTAACCCGGGGGTCATCCCCCGACAGTCGAGGAATCCGGCCTGCAAACCAGAGCAGAATGAACTGAGTGCGCAGCTGGTGGCGTGACAGGATCCACGGCCGGCTGTATCCGCGCCAAAGCAGTGGCAGAAGCATGCGCTGCCGCTGCATGCAACGTTGGGGCAGCAGCATTTGGCTGCTTGAGCGCCAGGCTCATATGCGCGTCTGGGCCATTCTCCGTGACTGCTGCATGCCGCATGTAGCCAAGAGCCATAGGCCGGCCCTCCACAGCCGCTGCCTGTATGGCGCACTCAGCCGGGGACCGCGCCTGGTCCACTTCATTCGCGTGAGCAGCAGCAGCTACAGGCAGTCTCGTTGCTGCCATATACACGTCCGGCTGGCCGGCCGAAAGCCCGGTTCTGCTGCCTGTACTGATCTCTGCACGGACTTCATGGGAACCGCCGAACTAGTTTGAGCATCCGATGTCGTATTTTCACCAACAGCTTGGACATTTTTAGACCTCTTGCTAGCATCTCTGTCAGGCATATCCTCACCCCGGTTAGCGCCGTCCTCATGGCCATCATCATGGTTTTCCCAAATTCGTGGCATAAAGTCAACATCTGGGACATAGTCCTCCAGAACAAACCGAAGTGAATAGCGATTAAGTTTAACATAGACATCCGAGGAGACCGAAGCATCAACAGACCCATCTTTCTTGGAGAAAATATTCAAAGAATGTACGGCCACCTGAATTCGCACAATTCCATGCCGGCGCAAAGAAACCAAATCAACATCTTGCGTGGCTCCTATAACTGATCCAACCGCCCACAAACCGAGGAAATGGCGGAGAGATGGTGGAACGCCAGTGACATGAACCCATACCGGCTGCAAAGGAAGAACGGATGTGACCTCCTCAGCTATCCATTCACTGAATGCAACCTTCACGTTGTGTGATTTGACATTGTACTCAAAAGCTGCCACACATTTCAAAATCTCGAGGGACGGGAAACAAACTAGGAAAGCATTGTCTCCATGCGGCACGGCTTCCCACTTCCAAGAAGACTGGAGTGAGGCGATCTTAGCGACCTCTACCTCCACCTCAGCAGCACATAACCACCGGAGATCGTGACCAAAGCAGTCGGCAGTGTTGGTGGTGCTAGATGTTCCTTGAAAAGCGAGTCAGGTAGTTGCACGAACATAGCGTTTACAAGCCCGCATCCACCGAGCGACGCAATGGGCCTTGGCTGCTTGAACACAGGACAACGGTGCATAGGGTGCTTGTAGTTGTTGCAAATATGACAATAGTGTATCACCGTGCAGTCCTTGGAGAGATGATCATCTGAACGACATTTGAAGCACCAAAGGCCGGTTTTCTTTCCTTTCGGGCCCTGTCCAGCGGCGTCCGTCGAGGCCGCAACCACTGGATCAGATAGTTTATTTGCATTGTTGTGTAGCATACCTAGTTTTGTTTTTTGTACTTTGCAAGAACTTTGTTTTTAATGTTCTTCTATATCTGTTGGTACTTATGTTCCTTTATATGACCCAGTTAATCCTCAAATGTAGTATGCTAATCAATTTTCTTACTGACATCACCTACTTGTTTTGCAATTGTACCTGCAGTTAAATCATGGTGACATTGAATTCGGCTTCTTTCCTCATGTTGCACCTAAGACAGTTGAACACATATTTAAACTTGTGCAGCTTGGATGCTATAATACAAATCACTTCTTCCGGGTATGAATAAATTTGATAACTTGCTGACACATTTTGTTTGTTTGTCATGGACTACTTTTTATCATATGCATGCACATCTGTTACTGGTTGCAGGTTGACAAGGGTTTCGTTGCGCAAGTTGCCGATGTCATGGGAGGTAGAAAAGCCCCTATGAATAAAGAGCAGGAACAACAGGCAGAGAAATCAATTGTTGGTGAATTTAGTACTGTCAAGCATGTCAGAGGAATTCTCTCAATGGGAAGGTACTCCCTCTCTGAAGTTTCGGCAGAAACCTGTCTTATCAAACCATCTGGTTCTGGCCTAAACCATAATATCATGTACTAGCATCTTTCTGTATGCATTGGTTCATATTGTTCTCCATAGTTCCTTTTGTCTCCCCGTACAACTCCAGATGAATGCAACGTATATCCTTATTCAGAGTGGATATTGTACATGCAAGGGTGGGTGCTTGAGTCTAGGGTTTAGCTAATTATTTATCTTTAAAAATTCTGAAAAACATCCATAGATTCATTCATAAATATGATCAGGTATGCCCTGCACAAAAAAGAAGCTGCTTTGTATCTACAATTACATTTTATCAGCTTATGATATTTACTTATTCTTCCCCTCTGCAAGGTATTCTGACCCAGACAGTGCCTCCTCTTCCTTTTCTATCCTCCTTGGTGATGCTCCCCACCTTGATGGCCAGGTATTTAGCATTTTTTGAAAAGACTCATATTCAATGTCAGTTAAGTAACTGAATGGAGATTGATGCCTAATGGTTTTCAGTATGCTGTATTTGGGAGGGTGACTAAGGGTGACGATACATTAAGAAAACTAGAGCGCCTGCCAACCCATAAAGAAGGCATTTTTGTAATGGTATGTTTCTGTCAATGCCAGTCCTATGTGTGGGCAAATCTGTTCCACCTTATTTACCTCTTGAGTGCACATGTTAAATATTTGAATTCTTTCACATGCTAAATTGCACTATATTTATGTATTTATTCCATTTTCAGCCAATTGAGCGCATTGAGATTCTGTCGACATACTATTATGGTAAGTTGGTAACAACTGAAAGTTCCTTGTTTCTTCCCCCTTTTATTTTTATTTTCTGTATCTTGAACATCATTACCACGAACAAAATACACTAGCATATATGCAAATCAAAACAATGATAGTTAGAGTGTTACACCGCATGCCCTTTAGATGGTTAGACAATTTACTTTTTTTTTTGAACCGGGCATTACCCCTTTCCATTACTGCGACATAACGGAAATACAACAAATGTCCAGAAAATGAGGCGGGAAAGAGGGAAGCGGGTTCAAGCATCGCCGGGAAACCCACCATAAGCACTCGCCATCGAGATTACTCACTGTGGGGCGAAAACCCGACGACACTATATAATTCATACCCTAACAGAAACAAACACCGTCTACGATCAAACCAAAACAAACGCCAGGCTCCATCCAGAGCAACAGGCCCCATCCATCCTCACGCAGGAGGCAACTAGGTCAACAAAGCAAAGAACAAGATCACCCTCTTCAGCGAGCTCCTTCATCCTGGTAAGCCGTCGCGCAGATCCTCATCAGACGAGATGCATTATCCTTCAGCAATTCTCCTCCAGTTCTCAGAGTCGCCGCGTCCTCCTGCTTCATCAAACCTGCCCAGTAACACAACAGAGCACAAGCAGAGAAGATACATTCAAATGGAGATTTGAGTTGATCTTCTCTATCACTGGAAGTAGTTTTTTTCTCTAGTAGTTGAATAGATGTCAATATGAAGGTTCTATAGCTAATCCTATCATGTATATACCTAAGAGAGTGATCCCCATTAATTCTAATTATCTCAACAGGCATGTTTCAACATAATCAAAATTGTTGTAGCCGATAGATTTACTAGCTTGATCCACTAGCATCTGTCTGATCTACGCATGAGAATCCTCTACCATGAAACATGCACAAGTGCATTCTAAGTAGGTTTTAGATCACATTGCATTTAATTGTGACATGCACAGCTTTTCATGTTAATATTTTTTGTTTATGTCGAAATCTATCACATTGTTTGAATCGTAAGGACTGAGTTAGTATTCTACAGAGTATTTAGAAACTATATATCCAATTCCATGCAA
Organism: Aegilops umbellulata; assembly: GCA_032464435.1. Classification (NCBI taxonomy): domain Eukaryota; kingdom Viridiplantae; phylum Streptophyta; class Magnoliopsida; order Poales; family Poaceae; genus Aegilops; species Aegilops umbellulata. The sequence continues at coordinate 8,211,431 of CP136059.1, forward strand.
CACGCGGGGTATCATCTAGTTAAGTACTCCCTCCGTCCCATAATGTAAGACGTTTTTTGACACTAGTGTAGTGTCAAAAAACGTCTTACATTATGGGACGGAGGGAGTAGAATTTTAGACCCCTACCCATCTACATTTTTCATTCTAGAGTGATTGCTGATGAAGCAACACTAACCTGTGAAAATATTAGGTGTTAAAAGGTTTGACCTATGCCTAGTAAAGTAATTGTAGTGAAATATTAATCTGTATGATACACAAAAGTATAATATTGAATTTCTGATCTAAAGAAGAAGTATATGCATGATTTCCCTGCTACCAAGCTGTTATGTATCGGAGTACATGGCCCTGTAACGCCCCCGATCGGAGAGGGGATCTGTGATCTAGAGTAGGTGAGAGGGAGCAGGTGAGGAAGGGGGATGAGCTTGGACAAGGGGTTAGGATTGCAGAGGAAAGTTTGGATACAGAGAATGATCTACACACGCATACTCCACACGGCCACAGGCAGCCACCCTTTAACGCACCCACGCCTCCACTTGGCAGGCCAGCTGGCTGGGCCCGCCAGCCAGCACCTAGGCACACTAATCATTTGATTAGGTGTGACATTCTCCCCTCCTTAAGACGAGGCCTCCCCCTCCCAAATGGGTGCCGTGGGAAAGCGCCGGCGTAGCACGTCATAGTCCTCCCAGGTGGCCGAGTCCGGGGACGGCGATGACCATTGTATCTTGAGCCGCACCATGGGCGCGTCGCCATGCTTCATCATACGCCTCTCCAGGATCTTGACGGGCTCTGTCGTTGACGCAGACAGGTCTTGGACTCGGGGAAGCTCGGCGAAAATCGGCGAGTGGTCCGGCGTGAACGGCTTCAGCTGGGAGACGTGGAAGACCGGGTGCACGCGGCTGTCCGGCGGCAGATCCAACTTGTAAGCCAGAGGTCCAATCTTCTCCAGCACGGTGTAGGGGCCGAAGAACTTGTAGGCGAGCTTGGCGCATGGGCGCGAGACCACGGAGCGTTGCACATAAGGCTGCGGTTTCAGCAAGACCTGTTCTCCCACTTGGAATGAGCGCTCGACGCGGTGCTTGTCCGCCTGCTTCTTGAAGCGGTGCTGGGCACGCGCCAGCTGGGCGCGGATGGCATCTGTATGCTCTGCCCAGTCCAGGTCGTCATCGGCCGGTGTCGCTTTCGCCCAGGTTGCCATTGCGCCCAAGTTGGCTTCTCTGCCATACAGGGCCTTGAAGGGTGTGCACTGAAGAGATGAATGGAAGGTCGAGTTGTACCAGAACTCGGCCATCGGTAGCCAGCGGCGCCACTTGTTGGGGGAATCGTGGACGGCGCAACGCAGGTACATCTCCAGGCAATGGTTCACCTGCTCGCTCTGGCCATCGGTCTGCGGGTGGTACGCCGTTGAGTACAAGAGCTTGGTGCCCGCGCTCTCGAGCAGTTCGCGCCAGAGGTTGTTGGTGAAGATCTTGTCGCGGTCGGAGACGATGGACGAAGGGATCCCGTGCAGCTTCACAATGTTGTCCTAGAACGTGCGGGCGACGGTCGCGGCGGTGAAGGGGTGGCGGAGTGGCACGAAGTGCGCGAACTTGGTGAAGCGGTCGACGACCACCATGATGGAGTTGCAGCTCTTAGACGCCGGCAGGCCCTCGATAAAATCCATTGTCAGGTCCTCCCATGGCGCAGAAGGAATGGGCAGAGGCGCGAGGAGGCCGGCCGGCTTGGTGTGCTCGTGCTTGGCATGTTGACAGACAGCGCATTGATGCACGAACTCCTTGACGTCCCTCTTCAGGCCACGCCACTCGAAGTGCTTCTTGACGCGGTGATAAGTCGCCGTGACGCCCGAGTGGCCGCCCACCGCGCTGTTGTGGAGCGCGGCGATCAGTTTGGTGCGCAGGGCCGTGTTCGCCCCAATCCAGAGCCGGCCTTGACGACGAATGACGCCGCGGTGGAGCTCGTACCCGTCTGCATCCGGGCTGGACACGGCCAGATGTTGGAGGTGCTCTTGAGCCTCCGCGTCCGTTGCGTAGGAGTTAGCCACCTCTTGCAACCACGCCGGCTGGCAGGTCGAGAGCGCGGCCATGTCCATGAGCTTGCCCACCCGGGAGAGCGCATCCGCGGCTCCGTTGTCGAGGCCACGCTTGTACAGGAAGCGAAACTGAAGGCCGACGAGCTTGGACATGGCCTTGCGCTGGACGTCTGTCTCGAGGTGTTGCTCGCCCAAGTTGCAGAGACTCTTGTGATCCGTGAGGATGTCGAACGGCCCGCGTTGTAGATACTGTCGCCATTTGTCCACAGCCATCATAACCGCGAGGAACTCCTTCTCGTGAGTGGAGAGTTTCTGGTTGCGCGCACCCAGCGCCTTGCTGAAATAGGCCACGGGGTGCCCCTCTTGAGTGAGCACCGCGCCGATGCAAATATAGAACCTACAATATTCGTTGTTGTATTGATCTAACCCTTGTGGGGTATATATAGAGTACATGTGAGGGAGAGAGACTTGGAGTAGAGGACAAGTCATACATGATTCAAACCTATCATATCTCTATCTTTTATCTCTATCTCAAACGTAAATATACTTCTAACATTCCCCCTCAGTCGTAGCGGGAGTGAAGCAGACGATTACGACTGAATTTAAAGTCTTGCGCTTCCGTCGTCTTCTCCGCTGCGCCATCATCAACTGCGTCTCTGATGGGTCGGCGTGTCGCAGGCATCCGTCTCGATGGCGAACGGCTTGTCGAAGTTGGGAAGCGCGAGCACCGGTGTGGTGACCATGGCCTGCTTGAGCAGGTCGAACGTAGCTTGGGCGTGCTCGGACCACTCGAAGCCTTTCTTGGTGAGGAGCTGCGTGAGTGGCTTGGCGATGATGCCGTAGTGCGGCACGAACTTGCGATAGTAGCCTGTAAGGCCGAGGAAACCGCGAAGTTCAGTCGGCGTCGTTGGCGTAGGCCACTGCACCATGGCCTGGGTCTTCTCCGCATCGGTGGCGACTCCTTCGCGTGAAATCACATGCCCGAGGTTGTCGATGTGGTCGGTGGCGAACTCGCACTTGGAGGCCTTGACATAGAGTTGGTGTTGCCGGAGCAACTCCAGCACCGTGCGCACATGTTCCAGGTGCTCCTCCATCGTTTCACTGAAGACCAGAATATCGTCAAGGAAAATGATGACGAACTTGTGAATGTACTTACTGAAGATTGCATTCATCAGGCACTGAAATGTTGCTGGTGCATTGGTGAGGCCGAACGGCATGACGCGGAACTGAAAATGGCCGTGATGGGTTTTGAACGCCGTCTTGGCCTCATCTTCTTTGCGCATTCGAATTTGGTGATAGCCAGACCGCAGATCAAGCTTGGAGAAGACCGTAGCGCCCGCCAGTTCATCGAGCTGTTCGTCCACGATCGGCAGGGGAAACTTGTTTTGATCGTCGCGTCGTTGAGCCGGCGGTAGTCGACGCAAAACCTCCAGGTGCCGTCCTTCTTGACGAGCAACACCGGTGCCGCGTAGGGGCTCACGCTGTGTGTAATGATCCCCGAGTCCAGCATCTCACGGACCTGCCGCTTGATCTCGTCTTTCTGCAAGGGAGAGTAGCGGTAGGGGCGAGTATTGGCCGGAATCGCCCCTTCCACCAATGTGACGGCGTGGTCGTACTGACGGTGCGGCGATAGTCCTTGGGGCGTGGCGAAGACATCGGCGTACTCGTCGAGGAGGTCGGCGAGTGGAGTCTGGCTCGGTGACTTGCGCTTGGTCTGTACTGGTGGACAGGCATCCACCATGGCCATTGCCCAAACCTCGTTGCCGGCGATCAACTTGCGAAGTTCTGCTGGCTCCACCGCCGTCAGGGTCTCGGTGGCCTTGGGTTTGACGCCGCGCAGCGTGACTTGCTCGCCGTCGTGGAGGAATGAGACGAACTTGTCTTGCCAGTGGCAGGTCATGGGGCTGTGCTGCGCCAGCCAGTCCATGCCCAGAATGCCATCGTAAGCGCCGATGTCGAGCTCGCGCATTGGTGTCAAGAAGGTGTGCCCCTGCATCCACCACTTCAGGTCGGGTACGATGCGATCACAGGTGAGGCGATCGCCGTTGGCGACCCGTACTTCCACCGGCGGCAGAGGTTGAGTTTGGGCGCCGATGCGGTCGACGAAGCTCTTGTTGACGAAGCTGTGGGTGCTGCCCGAGTCGAGGAGAAGCAACATGACTTGGTTCCCGACCAAAGCGCGCAGGCGAATGGTGCTCGGCGAGTCGGAGCCGTCCAGTGCCTGGGCTGACAGAACGCAGCACTCCGCAGGCCGATCTGGTAGAGCGGGCTCGTCCAAGAGCTGGAGAGCATGGATCGCGTCGTCGGAGAGAACCTCTCCATGCTCCCCCACGTGTATGGTGAGCAGCTGTGCCGGCTGCGCGCAGCGGTGCTCCCGTGAGTATTTGTCGCCGCACTTGAAGCAGAGGTTGTTGGCGCACCTGTAATCCCGCAACTGGCGCTCCCGAGCGAATTCGTCGCCGACAGCGCGTGGGGCAGCCGCTTGGCGCGGTTGAGCTGCGTTTGTTGGTGGAGGAGGACGCCCTGGAGGAACTGGTCGGCCCCGTGGACGTGTCGTGCCCAGCTCTTCCTCCTGAATGCGCGCCAGCACGGATGCGCGGGTGATGCTCGACGGGGCTTGTAGACGAACCGCGGCGCGCAGCTCGTCCTTCAGTCCCAACAAAAATCGGGTGATGAAGAACTTGTTGTTGATGGAGGGATCCAGCGCCAGAAGGTGATACATGAGTTCATCAAACGCCGTGCGATAATCGGCTACGCTGCCCGTCTGCCGTAGTTGAAGGAGACGATGCATAGTGAGCTCGAACTCGTCCGCACCAAACTCTTCGAGCACGGCGGCGGAGATCATGTCCCATGTGAGGTTGCGGTGACTCTGGCGAAATGCCTGGAGCCAGTGCGCCGCCTGCCCCTCGATGTACAGAGCAGGGGTGGGCACCCAAAATTGCTGACCCACCTTGTAGAGCTCAAAGTATGCCAAGCAACGATCCAACCATAGGTAGGGTGCGGATCCGTCGAAACGGGGGAAATCATGTTTTGGGGGTTTGTGGTAGCTCTCTGGGTGGCTGGGGCTGGGCGGGGGCGCGGTGACCCCAGCCATGGGCTTACCGAGAGGGGGAACCGGGATGAGTGGTGGTCGGTTGTCCCCCAGACGAGCGTGAGCAGAGGCGGGACGATGGGGCTCTGCGTGGGGGGGCTGATGGCGCGGAGACGGCGGTGGCGGTGGCGGCGGCGGTGGTGGTACCAGCGTGGTGACAGAGCCCGCTGGTGAGGTCGAGCCGTCGACGGTCTTGCGGGTCGCATCGATGTCTGCCTGCGTCAGATCGAGCTGCCGCGAGAGGCCCCGCAGCTCCGCCGAGATCTGGTTGTTGAAGGCGATCTGCGCCTCGAGTTGCTTGTCGCGGAGAGCGGTTTGCTCGTCGAGCTTGGTGAGGAGGGAGTCGAGCATCTTAGCGATGTGGGCGTTCCCTTCCTCCATTGCTTCCAGGACTTGCCGCGTCGCAACGGAGGGCCTCGAGGGCGCCGTTGCTCCTGCCTGAAAGGGGATCGAACCCCGCGACGGATTTTGGGCGAGATCCGGCGAGCGGACTCGCACCGTGCGCGGTGGATGTTACCGATCCACCTCCCAAGCTTCAGAAGGTGCAGCGGCGGTGAGGGGAATTTTTTTTGGCTCTGAATACCAATGTAACGCCCCCGATTGGAGAGGGGATCGGCGATCTAGAGTAGGTGAGAGGGAGCAGGTGAGGAAGGGGGATGAGCTTGGAGAAGGGGTTAGGATTGCAGAGGAAAGTTTGGATACTGAGAATGATCTACACACGCATACTCCACACGGCCACAGGCGGCCACCCTTTAACGCACCCACGCCTCCACTTGGCAGGCCAGCTGGCTGGGCCCGCCAGCCAGCACCTAGGCACACTAATCATCTGATTAGGTGTGACAGGCCCTACCATGGCAGGTACCAATTATGGGAAGAGGTCCCCAACCGCTATCTTAGATAGTCTATCCTTTAAATAAAGAAGATATCCTTTAGCTTGTGAAAGCCAATTAGGGATAAGATCTGTGACCTCTTTAGATTGGATTGTTAGGCCTCTGTCTAAAGAGGACCCCCCTCCCCCCCCCCCCCCCCCATGAGGAATAATGCAAGCTAGAATTAGAAAAATAACTCTTCTATCTTTGCTTCCAGGGCTGAGAGCTTCTCCCTAGCCCTAGTACAAAATCTATTCAGCACTTTAGCTATGACATGTGTATTTTCATGTATCAGAACCTGCTGTAAACTTTGATCCAGAATGTAAGTACTACCATGCTGAGAATAACTTCAAGGTGTTTGGAGAGAATAATTGGAGTGAAAGATTGATTGTTCTTGCTTCCTAATCTGAGATACAATACATCCTTGTATATGGGATGTTTTGCCCTTGACCTTTACGTAATGCAACTAGAATGTTTAGAACTTCCCTAACCGAGCTGCCTGCTACCAAATCTGCTAGCTGATTCTCTCTCTGACTAGGACTCCTAGTCATCCCCAATTCTCTGGTACCAGCTTTTCTCTCCTTTGCGGACATAATGCCAGCATTGCCACTGCCTATACTTATCGCTTTTCCTAACCAGAGTCCACAATAGAACCTACCATTTCTTTCTCTTGCTTCAGAGGTAATACAGGGTTATCCCACTGCTAACTAGATCGACATATTTGAGTACTAAAACTTTAGGATTTTAGGTCGGCAAGGTCGTAATAAAATTGACATGTTCCATGGTGTACTGTTTTCCTTTGTTTGCCTCTAGTATTCTGTCTGTACGTCCGTAGTTGAGTGACAATTCATTACTGTAAGTTGTCTTTTGGTATTCTCTTTTGTGGGCTAGCTTTATGTCACAGATATTTGTTCATTTAAATCCTGAAGGTGCACAGTTCATCCTCAATTGTTTTTGACTTGCATGCAGATATTGATGTAGAGAGCTGTGAAGCAGAGAAGTCTATTCTTAAGAGGAGACTTTCTGAATCAGCATCAGAAGTTGAGAGATGGGTGAGGATCTCACTTGAGAAATATAAAAATGTATTCTTCTTACACATGTCCATAGTGGTCAACTAACTTTATTTCTATTTTTGTAGAGACGAAAATGCTTCGCATGATCCAGCGATTGAGTGTCTTTATTTTCCTTTCGGCCCCACCGAGAAGACATGCATTTCAAAAGGACATCCATATTACCTCTTCCAGGATTTAGAGTGCATGTGCATTCCAAGGAGAAGGGTCAGACTTGTACTATGTCCAAATGCGTCGTACTATGTAATTTTTCCATGAGTTCGATGTTACTGTGAACGCTTTGATAACTTTTCTTCATTTGGCATTGTTTCTCTATGGTGACCAAAATTTTGTCTTGTACCTATGTGGCATGCTTGGCACATGCACAGCGTGAAGCATTGGGAAGGACCTAATGCAATCCAATCGACTGATAATCTAATGAAAAAAAATCAATATTACACATGTATGCTTTCCCTGCTCGTGCATGCACCGTGTTACAGAGGCGGTGCGCTGTTTGCTCTGCGCTACTCCACGTTGTACTGTTCGCTGCAGGACAATGGCACTGTGCACTATAGAGATGACAGTGATTGCCACGAGAGGTGGACGGTGTGTTACAGGACAGGATTGCATTTGTGCATAAGCTACCATCGCTTTGGTACGTAGTGATAAGGGCATCTCCAACAGCGTCCCTCACTCTCCCGCAAATAACTGGATCATGATGCCGGGATCATTTTGGCCATTCAACACGGTGCCGTATGCGTCTATGCCGGGATTATTTTGGCCATTCAACACGGTGCCGTATGTGTCTGTGATTCGTTTAAAACATATTTATAATTTTTGTTTGTTAAGTGCTATTATGTTATCATTTTTATACTTTTTATAAAATTATATTATTTTTATGGACTACTATTAATTTAGTGCCCATTCCTGTTTTTTGGTTTTGCAGGGAATCAATACCTAGGGTGGTTAAATACGTTGCCGATTGAACATTATTTTTTTGGACAACAAGAAACACTGGAACATTTGGGAGACATCGGGAGGGGCCACCAGCCAGCCACAAGGTGTCACATCCCAGATCTTTCTCAAATCTGGTATCTTAAAAATTTCACAGGGAACTAAAATTTTTCTAGGAATTTCCCATGATTGCCTAGGATTGTTTGAAAATGACTTGGATTGCTTGATTGTTTGCCTAGAAGGATGGAAATCTAAATGCCACTAGTTGAAACCCTAGCTAGCCTTGGTAGGAACCCAAACCAGTTTGAAAATATTTTTTGGGCAAAAGCATTTTCAATAAGCCCCAAGTAATATTCAAATCCAAATTAAAATTTTTCGAAAAGAATTGAGTTGGATTCATTTTGAAATCAATTCAAATCAGAAGGAAATTATTCAAATGGACTTGAATTTTACTTGGCAGGAAATCAAATTTCATAAATCCAAACAATAATCTTGACCCTCTGCCAATTTTCTAAAAAGGATTTGAAACAAATTTGGTTTTGAAACCAAATTCAAGTTCAAATAAGAAATATAAGTGGAGGAATAACATGTCCATTTTGTCCAAACAAAATGTTCAAACATTTCTTAATATTCCATTTGGAATATAGAAAACATTCTCTATTCAAAGAAATTCAAATTCAGATTCATTTGAAAATATAGACAAACAGAAAAAAGGAAAAATCAGAAAACGAAAACAGAAAATAAAAAGAAAAGGCCCAGCTGAGCCAGCCAGCTAGGCCGCAACCCAGCTAGCCGACCCAGCTAACCAAGCCTTGCCCGCACCCCTCTCTCTCCCGCTCTTGCTGACACTCCGACCCCACCCGTCAGCTCCCTTGTCCCTACCTTCAACCGCCCACTCTCGCACGCGCGCACGGCCTGAGCCCCACGTCGCGCACGTCGCCCACGCCCGCGCACCCTTAGACCACGCCAGTCGCAATGGTCATGTCCTATAAATAGGACTGGACCGCCTCTCCATTTCCCCTCTCCTTTCGCTCCACATCGCCGCCAAGCTGCTCGTCGGCGAGCACCCGTATCCGCCTCTGACCTAGCCGCTCCGATGAGGATTCCGGCAAACCTAGCCCACCCCCGAGATCAACCACTCACACCACTCAACTCCCCATGTCCAGGTGACCCCTAGACATCTCCTTTCTGCCCGAAACCCCCTGGATGCCCTTGACCACCAGTGACCCGAGCCATCCTCCGCCGCAAGCCCAACTTTGGCGATCACCGAGGTAATTTGGCCCGCGCACCTTGTCCATCGTCTTCACCGCACATGTGCACGCCTCCGTGACCATTTGGTTCACCCTAGGTGCTCCAGATCGACGCGTGCGTCCACGCCCGTAGCTCCGCTGCCGCACCCCAGCTCCGACGAGCTCGTAATGTCACTGTAGTCATCCTCGAGTTTGTTCATTACCACTCCCGCGTCCACCCGTGCGTTCCACCATCTCCGGCGCCCCCTAGAACATCGTCCCTTATGAGGTCCGAGCCGTGCGTCGTCGTCCGCGTCGTCCCCGATGACTTCTCCGGTGACCTAGCTCTGGTGAGGATCTCCTCTGTCTAATCTCAGCCGTAGATCTTTGATCCAACGCATCTCACACAATCACTTAAAATAAAACGGTATCGGCCAACCACATCACGCCACGTCATCAACATTATCCAAAAGAAAACCGGTTAATTAATTAAAAGGAAATTTTGCAAAAAATCCCGTGAACTTCAAACACTCATAAACTAATTATCTACAAGTCCAAAAATAGATGATTCTTTTTGCAAAATGATCCTTATGAAAAGTACTTTCATCTTGTCTAGAAAAATTTCACATTTGAATAATTTAAAATTCAAATTCATACAGAATGAATTTAAATTTGAATAGGGCATAGCTTGCACATAATAAATCCAAATTAAATTACTCTTTTTACAAATTGAATCTAGTGAAATGTATTTTCATCCCATAACACTTTAGTTCAATTTTAGATAATTTAAATATACATTTGACACAAAATACAACATAGGCCTAAATTCAAATAGAAATTAAACCTAATTAGGTTTAACTTTGAGATAAAAATTGTGTAATAAACAACAGTGATACAAATGAGTTCATAAACTATATTATTAACAATAAAAATTATTTGGATTATTACTTGACTTTTGGTAATTCAAACAACAATTGAATTAAAATTCAGACATACTTTGAATATAACATTGATACCCCTAGGTTTAATTTAAATAAAACTAATGCAATGTGATTTAATGAAATGAATTAAACCTAGTAATCGGTGTTGGAGTTAATACTTGACTATAGGGAAAGATGAACTCAAATTAATTAAATTAAGTTAAATGAAATTAAATTTGAAACCATTTGCACATAGTAAACCAATTGTTCTAAATTTGACTTAGATCAAATTAAATAAAAAATCATAGTAATGGCACTGGATTTATAATTGACCTCAGTAAGACTAAAGATCAAATGAATAAATCTTAGCGACCACATTGGATTGGTACAAGACCTTAATTGAATCAATTGAGTAATGAACCTTATTAATCAAATTGATAAACCACAATGATCTTAGTGGATTATATTTGACTTTAGTTAAACTAAAAATCAGATAAATAAACTATAGTATTATGTGGTACTATATTTGACTTTAGGTTGAACTTGAATTAAACAATGGGCATTAGTCATCATATTGGATTTGTACTTGACTTTAGGGAAGCAACACACATGTTGAATTGTTTGAACCAACTTACTCAATTATGAAATAACCCACAATCCAAATTGACATAGCTGAAATCAAATCAAATTGTGAACTCAGTTCAACTTGAATTCAGATAAGATCAATCTTATCCAAACCCAACTTGAGCAGGAAGCTAGACCAAGTTATCGTTTTCAGACCTTAGTGTATCCAAAATCACGAAAGGTCAACAAGTTGAATTGTCATTCAAACTTGAACATGACCTTGGCTACCCAAGTTTCATAAGACCATGACTCTGTTGTTAAGATTCTTTTCCAGAATCTAACGACCACAACTTGACATCACATACTCCTTATGTGATGAACCTTTATTTGAAACTTGCATGGGAACTCTTATGTCACATGTATTCCAATTAACAACCACTATGTTGTTTTCCAAACTCTTATGAGTTAACCCTGACACTAGATCTCACAGCACAATGACACAAATGCCATGCACAACACCTATCGTTTGTTGTTTGTATTGTATGTTTATTTATTATTGCTCTTTACCTATGATAGATTGTACGAGGAGCGAAGAGTAACATGATCAAGATTGTGAGATTGAAGATTATGATAGATTGCTCTTTACCTATGATAGTTTTTTTAGATCGATTTTATTTTTTTCCCGGTTTAGTTTTTTAGCGAACGCTCGTTCGTTTTAACGAACAGTTTTCATCCGTTAGCCGCAGACAGCAAACGTTCGTTCATTAGCCTGTTCGCCAGTTTTTCTTTTTCCAGGGTTTTTCCGCGATTATTTTCGATCGTGATTTCTGCCCTAGTCTTTGTTCTAGTATAACTTTTCGCTCGTTTATCGGAATCAGGCGATTCAAGCACCTAGATCTTCGTCTCGAAGCCCTCTTTCTGTAACCAACTTGAACAAGATTTTTCTACTTTAAAATTTGACTTTAGTCCAAATTAGTAAACGGATCTTGGTTCTTTCGCAGTTTGAGTTTCGTTGCTTCGTTTGGTTTGATTCTTTTTGCAAACCGGAGTTCTTAAGTTGAACTTTCTGGTTAGATCTCTTATTTAAGTTTTACCCATGCTTCTAGTTGTGTGCTTATTGTATGCTTGTTTGTTTGCGATAGAGTACCCGGAGTGCGAAGCGTGCTACTACGAGTCTCTAGGTTTCGCAGATCATCAACAAGGCAAGTAACACTTTGATCATACCTCATTACTACCCAGTTTTATTGCATTAGATCAATCGTCAAACAATTGCATGGTTATGATCTGATTAACTTGTGGGTTTTGGGAAGTAGATGAGGTAGTACCTATTCACCTGTTTATTATCAAACCTTTTGGAGTTACTTCTACGTTGCTTATATTGCTATGCTATGCTCGTAGACGTGGTTTGGGTTTGAGTGTATCCATGACAGATGTGAGTATATTAATTAATGGTTCAACTTAAGGTGGCAACTTAAATACACATCTGGGTGGATTGCTTGTGGGCACCTGGAGAATCTAGTGTTGTCCTAGGATATCTCGGAGGACCCGTGTGATCATCCTACGGCCCGCCACCCAGGCTCAAGGGATCATAAGATTATTCATGCTAGAAACTTTCGTGTGCAGCCACAAGCCAATATGGGCTCTTGCATAGTTGAGTAAGTTGCGTGAAGCTCTTGAAGAGGTAGACTAGCAGATGTAGTGGGTTGTAGGTGGTACTGTCTATCCAGAGTAGAGAGTTAATGCTTCAGAAAGACTGTGTCTCGAATCTCCGACCATGGATGTATTTGAGTCTTGTGGGGAAAAGTGCGCAAACCTCTGCAGAGTGTATAAACTAATCATGGTTAGCCGTGTCCCCGGTTATGGACATCTTGAGTATCTGGTTCTTAGATTATCATGTTGATCTCATCACCCTTATTATAATTTGATTGGGTTTAATGATGATGCTTAATTGGGATTGAGTTGGAGGAACCTTCTCAATGTTTATCAACCACCATGATAGAAAATTTTATTCCTTTGTTGTAGGAAAAAATTGGCTTTTCGCAAAACATATTAACCATACAGCCTCCACCAGCCAAATATGCATGTAGTGATAGCATTTATTCTGTTCTTTACTCTATGTGTTACATTGCCAGCATATTCCATGTGCTGACCCGTTTCGGGCTGCAACGTTCATGTTGCAGACTTTTCAGACGACGAGTAAGGAGCCATAGGTCGTTGTCTTTCACTCAGTGATGCCGTTGGAGTTGATGGACTCACTTTATCTTCCAAGCCTTCCGCTGTTATCGTTTTTAGATGGCCTTAAGCCATATTTATTGTAATAAGTTCTCTTTGATACACTCGATGTAATAAGTGTGTGATTCCTATTCTATTATAAATCCTCAAGTACTGTGCATGTCGGCATTACCGATCGAGGGATGACACGGATGCACAGAGATCTGACTGTATGAGGTCTGGTCGCTACAAGATGGTATCAGAGCACACACTGACTGTAGGACACGACCACTAAGCTAAAACCCCAGATCACTACTCTCTTCTCATTTCTGACTCCTCTCCATTTTCTACTCTTTAGGATGGCAGACTCGAGGAACAAGTTTGCACAACCGGATGAAGATACACCTTTTGGACGACACTTGAAGGAAGTCACTAGATACCTGAACATCAGAATACCAAGTTTCACCGGGACTTACAACGCCACTTTACCAGAAGAGGAGCGCTGGATGATTCAAGTTCAAGTTCCGGGAAGGACCTTCACGCCAGCCACTGAGCCCATAGAGTTTTCCTTTGATGCACCAACCTGGAGTCTAGGAAAGAGCATGACAACCCGCATCACCATGGGGCGCATTGGAGAAGCTTACCACAAGGATCTCAAGGATACTATCTACCAGATTTGTGGGCGCCGAGATGAGCAATGGGAGATAATTAGCACCAGAAAGGATAGGTCCATTGCAGCTTTCATCCAGGAGTTAAATCAGCACATTCGTCGCCAGGAGAACCAGATGTGCGTAGGCATGATAGATCTGAAGAAGGCATTGACCAGGATCACAGAGCTGGAGGAAGAACTCAAGGCTACACGAGATGGATACGAGGAGGAAATGACGATACTCGTGGAGAAGAATGACGATCTGACAAGGAAGCTAGGAGTCTTCATGGGAGACCCCGCGCCAGGAGGAGAAGATGACGATTCCACTTGCCCGAAGAATTACATCATCATCGACGACACCGACTCAGACCCTGACGATAGCGATGATGACTTTGTTGATGAAGCTGGAGCAGATATTATGAAGTCTTCCACCGATCAATTTTTCAAGTCGACCACCATATCAATAGTAGAATTCCCCCCATGTATATAGTATAGTCCGAGTACTTTTGTAACGATAGTTAGACCGATTGTATGCCCTTGTTTGAATTGATTGAAGTGATATGATTGTGTTTGTCTCATGTGCATAAGGGTAGTGTTTTCCCCCTAGACCTCATTCTACTCTGTTTCTCACCTTTTCTAAACCCAACAGATGCCTCCGAGATGCGACAATGGATTTGCTTTCCCGCCGGAGCTCACTCAGTTGATCCAGCAGCAGAATGCATTGATGCAGATACTAGTCCAGAATCAGAATCAGGGGAACAACAACAACAACCCACCACCACCACCACCTGTTGATCACTTAGCCCGTTTTCTAAGGCTGAATCCGCCGGTGTTCTCCAGTAGCACCGAGCCGATAGTTGCAGATGATTGGCTTCACAAGATTGGAAGGGAGTTGACCACTGCAGGATGCACAGATGCGGAGAGAGTGCGTTTTGCCGCACATCAGCTTGATGGACCCGCAGCATCATGGTGGGAGAATTTTACAGCCACTTACCCCATCGACACTGTTACATGGGACCAGTTTCAGCAGGCTTTTCGCACTGCCCATGTATCAGCAGGAGCTATGGCCATGAAGAAACGCGAGTTTCATAACTTACGCCAAGGAGGACGCACCGTTGGCCAGTATGTGGATGATTTTAGTAAGCTAGCATGTTATGCCCCAGATGACGTCGCTACGGATGCTGCTAAACAGGAGAAGTTTCTGGAAGGACTGAATGATGAGCTGAGCATGCAGTTGATGGTGGCAACTTTCAATAACTACCAGGAGTTGGTAGATAGAGCTCTCATGATTGAAGGGAAGCAGCAGCAGATTGACAACCGCAAGAGGAAGTATGGACAAGGGAAGTACAATTCTGGAGCTCAACAGAGACCCCGTTTTACCCCGAACTCAGGAGGACCCCTTAAGCATAACCATGGAGGTCACAAACACAATGGAGGGATTTCGCACAACCATAGTGGCTCCAAGAATGGTAATGGTAATGGAGGAAGCAACGGAGAAAACCGTTCCAACCCAGCAACGCCCACCAAGAAGGATCTAAGTCACATTACTTGTTTAGAGTGCGGGAAGAATGGAAATTATGCCACGGAGTGTTCTGAAGCAAAGAATGGGAATGGCAATGGAAGCTATGGGAAGAAGCCCAACCCTTTCAACAGGGGACAAGTGAACCACGTTAGCGTGGAGGAGGTTGAAGCGCAACCCGATGCAGTAATAGGTAAGGTTTTGGTTAAGTCATTTACTGCAATCATTCTTTTTGATACTGGTGCATCGCATTCATACATATCAAGGGGATTTGTGGATAAGTTTAAACTGCTAACCCAAGCCCTTAGGTCACCCATGTTGGTAACCTCGCCAGGAGCAGAGTATATGGCTAGCCTATGGTGTGATCGGTTACCCTTAAGGATTGGTAACTACCTATTTCCCTTAGACCTAATAGTATTGGAGTCACAAGGACTGGATGTGATATTAGGCATGGATTGGTTATCGAAGTATGGAGGGAACATTGACTGCGCCAGTAAGTCGATTTCGCTTACCACCCCAGAAGGAAGAAGAATCAAGTATGTATCCTGGCATGTGCCGAATAGGACTCAAGTGAATTCTTTATCAGGAGTTGTACAGGAGGAAGTACCAGTAGTGAAGGATTTCCCGGATGTATTTCCAGAAGAGTTGCCAGGCATGCCACCGGATAGAGACATTGAGTTTTTGATCGAGCTTTTGCCAGGCACATGGCCAATATCTAAGATACCGAACAGGATGCCCGCTAAGGATTTAGAGGAAATTAAGAAGCAGATTAAGGAGTTACTGGATAAAGGCTATATTCGCCCAAGCTCGTCACCTTGGGGATCACCAGTGCTTCTAGTGGAGAAGAAGGATGGATCGTTGAGGATGGTTGTTGATTATTGAGGGTTGAATGAGGTGACGATCAAGAACAAGTACCCATTGCCGATGATAAATGATTTGTTTGACCAGCTGCAAGGAGCTAAGGTGTTTTCCAAGATCGATCTGCGATCAGGGTACCACCAGCTGAAGATTCGAGAGCAGGATATACCTAAGACAGCTTTTACCACAAGGTACAGGCTATATGAGTATACCGTTATGTCATTTGGTTTGACTAACACACCTGCCTATTTTATGAACATGATGAACAAGGTGTTTACGGAGTTTTTGGATAAGTTCGTCGTGGTGTTCATTGATGATATTTTGGTCTACTCGAAGAATGAAGGGGAGCATAGAGCATTTGCGTCTGGTACTTGGGAAGCTTAGAGAACACCAGTTATATGCCAAGTTTAGCAAGTGTGAGTTTTGGATGAAGGAAGTTGGATTCCTCGGACATGTTATATCTGGAGAAGGAATAGCAGTAGAGCCTACCAAGGTTGTCACTGTGACAAATTGGGAAGCACCCACGTTAGTTGGAGAGATCCGGAGTTTTCTTGGACTCGCAGGATACTACCGGAGGTTCATTGAGAATTTCTCAAAGATTGAAAAGCCCATGACGGAGTTGTTGAAGAAGGACACCAATTTCAAATGGACTGAGGAATGTGAGGCCAGTTTTTAGGAGTTGAAGAAACGCTTGGTTACAGCTCCAGTGTTGATTCTTCCAGATCAACGCAAGGATTACAAAGTGTATTGCGGCGCTTCTCGTCGAGGACTTGGAGCAGTGCTTATGCAGGAGGGAAGAGTTGTTTCATATGCCTCACGACAGCTTAAACCCCATGAGTCGAATTATGCTACCCATGATTTGGAGTTAGCAGCCGTAGTGCATGCTTTGAAGACATGGAGACATTTTCTCATCGGAAACCATTGTGAGGTGTACACGGATCACAAGAGTTTGAAGTATATCTTCACGCAGAAGGAGTTGAATCTCAGGCAGAGGAGATGGTTGGAGCTCATTAAGGATTATGATATGAAGTTGCATTATCATCCCGGAAAGGCTAACGTAGTAGCCGATGCGTTGAGCCGCAAGAGTCATGTCAATGCACTCATGACTGGAGGATTACCCAAGGAGTTAGCAGAAGATCTTCGTGAGCTATGTTTGGAAATAGTTCCGAGAGGTTATGTAGCAGCATTGGAGATTCAGCCAACTTTGATGGATAAGATCAGGGAAGCTCAGAAGACGGACATGGAGATTGCCGAGATAAAGGAGAGGATGAGAAAAGGAAAAGCTAAGGGATTTCTTGAGGATGAGCACGATACCCTATGGTTTGAGGACCGCGTATATGTGACAAACGATCCGGAGATCAGGAAGTTGATTTTGCAAGAGGCCCATGATTCGCCGTATTCGATTCACCCAGGAAATACCAAGATGTATCTGGATTTGAAGGATAGTTTCCGGTGGACCGGAATGAAGAAGGTTATTGCGGAGTATGTAGCAGTTTGTGATGTATGTCAGAGAGTGAAGGCTGAACATCAGAAGCCAGCTGGATTGCTACAGCCATTGCCGATACTCGAATGGAAGTGGGATAAACTAGGCATGGACTTTATCACGGGATTGCCCAGGACTCGTTCAGGCTATGACTCGATATGGGTTGTAGTCGATCGTTTGACGAAGGTAGCTCATTTCATCCCAGTGAAGACCACTTACACTAGTGCTAAGTTGGCAAAGATATACATGACCAGGATCGTATGTCTACATGGAGTTCCTGTCACAGCCCTAGAATTCTGCTTTGTAATTAGTTGCATCAGTGAGTGGCATCCATGCATCATGATTAAATTCCATTTAAATTTGAAATGGGGATGACAAACCCTAGCACCAAATGGAATGCAATTAGGATCAAAATAAAAATATTTTCAGTGATCCCAAATGCCCTTTAGAAAAGTTCATGATTTTTGTTAAAGGTGAAAACCTCTGCCAAAAGTCATGCACAAAATTCTAGGCCATTCTGGAATTTTGAATTAAATCATAAGTATTTGAATTTGGACATTTAAATTCTATAAAATATTTTAAATGTCCAAATAATCCTAAACTGAAATGTTCCATGTTGGATATATTCCAAACACTGGCCATGAGCAGTTTGGTGATTTTTGGGTATGCCTAAGTATTTTTAATAAAGCCCTAAAGTTACAGAAATAATAGAAAACCAAAAAATAAAAGAGAGAGAGAGAATTACCTGGCCTTACCTGCAGCCCACCTGGCGGCCCAAGTGGCCGGCCCAGCCACCGCAGCCCCTCTGTCGTCTTCCACCTCCTGCCAGGAGGACAGGCAGGTGCGTGGCGCCAGCACGCGCGCCAGCCTCCACCTCCTGCTTGCCCCGACACACGTCGACGCCGCGGATGATCACCCCGTTGCCGTCCGGATCCGCCCGACCTCTCACTTGTCCCCACCCCGCTCTCTGCTTCGCTTCCCCCTCGGACCCGAGCGCTGCCGTCGCCGCCGTTCACCGTAGCCGTAGCCACCGCATCCCCCTCGACCTCTCTCCGTGCCCTAGAGCCCCGCCTCGTCACCTACATCGTCCTCGACGAGTCAAGCAACCAGGGGCGCGCCGTAACGCCGCCATCAACATCGTCTTCACCTCCGGCCACCGGAGATTGTCTTCGCTGCCCCGACCCCTCCAGCCCTTCCCCGAGGCCTCTGAGCTTTCCCACGTGACCGCTGTGAGCTCCCGCCCCGAACCCCTCTCTTCCCCGCCTCTTTTGCGCCGCGTAGCCCTAGTTTCACTGGAGCCGATAGCTCCTCGCCGCCGGCCATGCCGCCACCGCGGTTACGGTCGTGCAAGCTCGCCTCCGAGCACGTCAATGCACTCAGGGAGTCTCCAGGAGCTCGAATCACCGCCTGGTAGGCCTGCCCTGCACCGTAGCCGCAACCCCGTGCACACCCGAAATCCGTCCGCCGCCGCGAGCTTGATTCCGGCAAGCTTGGGCCGTCCCAGCCCCTCCCACCTGCCCCAGCAGATGCGCGCGAACGCCATCTCGCCGTAGAGCCAAACCACGCCGCAAACCGCCGCCTGTAGTGCGAGCCCGAGCAACTCCGGCGTGCCTCCGCCGTGTTCCATGGTCGCCGCCGGCCAAACTCCGGCGGGCTGATGTGGCCACTTAGTTAGGGGCTAATCACCCCACTAATCACCCCTAGAGCCACTGAGTAGTGGGCCCTGCTGCCTAATTAACCCGCCATTTAGTTTTAAGTTAGATTAGTTATCAAAACCAGCGGACCCACGCGTCAGGGTTGACTCGCTGACGTGGCAGTTGACCGGGCCCGCCCGTCAGCGACACAAATGACGCCGGGTCACTGACCAGTGGAACCCACTGGTCAGGTTTGACTTGGGCTGGCGTCATTGACCTGATGATGTCATGCTGACGCAGTATTGATTATCTGGATTTAAAACAATTCAGAAAATTGCAGAAAATATCCAAAACTTCAAAAATTCATAGTAATTCAACCGTAACTCCAAATCAAACAAATCATATATGAAAAATGATCAGAAAAATCTAATCTATCCATCTGTACCCTTTTCATGCATGTTAGAACAACTTAAATCTTCTGTTTAGGCCAAATCATATAAATGGCATTAAACTCTCACATATGGAGTTTGAATTTGAACCTAGTGTTCAAACCAACTCCATTTAACTTGTTGCAAGTTGCATTAGGCCAATCAACAGCATATTGCCATGTCACATTCATGCATCATATTGTTGCATGGAATTGATTGTGTTTCTCCTTTGTTTGTCGGTGGTTGTTCCCTCTCGATAGACGTGGTTTCGACGATGAGATCGATGACACCGATGAAGAACTATATTATCTTCAGGAGTGCCAGGCAAGCAAAACCCCCTTGTTCATTCTGATACAATCCCACTCTCTCACTCCTGCTCTCTTTTACTGCATTAGGACAACAACGATTCATGTGTTACTTGCTGCGGTAGTTGAACCCCTTATCCTCTGCATGACCTGTCATTGCCACAATAAATAGATGAAACCCACTAGCATGAGTAGGAGTTGTTTGAGACCTGATGTGCCTGCTCATTCATGCTTGTTTGTCGTGCCTGCTATTGCTTAGAGTTGTGTCAGGTCTGATTCATCGGGGGTGAATCGGAGGTGTGTGAACATGTCTTACTGTTGAGAGCTAAGTGTGTGAACACGATTTGGTAAAGGTAGCGGTGAGAGGCCATGTAGGAGTACATGGTGGGTTGTCTCATTGAAGCCGTCCTTAGGAACTGAGTTCTGTGTTTGTGATCCATGAAACAGTTACTACCACACATTGGGATCCTTAATTGACTCTCTCGGCTTCTTAATCACCCTTGTCCTCTGCCCAGGAGTTGCAAGTAGTTTCTGGTGTTTGTAGTATGCTGGGGGCCACACGCAGCACTGACCGTAGGGGTGGGCTGTGTTGCGGTAGGCACGTGGCACGGTGTACCGGGAGCCTGTTTGGTGTCCCGGGAACCCTGCACACATCGTTCGGGGCCGTATGTGGAAACCTCGGCCGGACTCCCTGCGGATGGAACCTGAATAGGCGATAAACCTGGACTAGAGACTTGAGTGTTTAGGTAGGCCGGGGACGACACCCTCGCTGGGCTTCCGCTTGAAGGTTGCCGAGTACATGTCGTGTAAACGGCGATAAGTGGTGAGAGCGTGTGTGAAGAAGTACACCCCTGCAGGGTTAACATCATCTATTCGAATAGCCGTGTCCGCGGTAATGGACTTCTGGGTTGCCTATAACAGTTCATAGACAAGTGAAAGTGGATACTCTAAAATGCGCAAGATAAGCGTGAGTGCTATGGATGGCCTTCTCGTAGGGAGACGGAAGTGGATCCATAGTGGTGTATTGATATGGTGAATATGTGGACTCGTGTGCGCCACCTCAGAAGAGTTACTTGCAGTCGTAGTTCAGGATAGCCACCGAGTCAAAGCTGGCTTGCTGCAGTTAAACTCCACTACCCCCTTTGTTGATACCGATGCATATGTAGTTAGTTCTGATGTAAGTCTTGCTGGGTACATTTGTACTCACGTTTGCCTATTCAATGTTTTGCAGAGAGACGTCAGTCTCGCTAGTAGTTCCGTGTGGACTTCGACGTTTAGCTTGATACCTCAGCTACGATCTTGTGCCCTCGGCAGGATCTAGTGGATAGTCAGGCTTCTCAGCCTTTTTCTTTTGTAGATGTCTGTACTCAGACATGTTAAGCTTCCGCATGTGCTTTGACTTGTATGCTCTGTTTGTTGGGTCATAAGACCCATGTTTGTAATATCTCGCTCCTCGGAGCCTAATGAATAAATATTGGAGTCGTAGAGTTATGTTGTGATGCCATGTTGTATTTACCCATATCGAGCATATTGTGTGTATGATTGAAATGCTTGCTATGTGTGGGATCCGACAATCTAGTTGTTTATCCTTGACAGCCTATCATATGGGGAAATGTAATCTAGTGCTTTCTGAGCGATAGTAGTCCGCTACAGCTCGGTTCACCGGAGTCCTGCTAGCCCAACACTACTGCTCAGAACACTTGACTGGCCGGCATGTGTTTCACTTCGTTCCTGTGTCTGTCCCTTAGGGGACACGCGGTGACATCCGGAGTCCTGCCTAGCCTGCTACAGCCCGGGTTACTGGAGTCCTGTTAGCCCAGTGCTACAGCCCGGATTCACACGCTATTGACCGACATGCTCGAAGTTGATTCATGTATGCCTGTTCCCATGGGTTAGTGCCGCTTGGGGTTCACGACTAGCCATGTCGGCCCGGGTTCTTTGTCATATGGATGCTAGCGACACTATCATATACGTGAGCCAAAAGGCGCAAACGGTCCCGTGCCAGGTAAGGTGGCACACGTGGGAATACCGTGCATGAGGCCGCAAAGTGATATGATGTGTTACATGCTAGATCGTTGTGACTTAGGATCGGGGTCCTGACAGCGTTGGTATCAGAGCCTGACTGCCTGTAGGATTACCAAGCCATACTGGTCGAAGTTGAGTCTAGAAATGCTTTAGTTATGTAAGGGAATTGATTGGGGAAGGGAACGTAAGGCTCTTTTTACTCCTTATACCTCATGACCTTCTGATCTAAGTCAACCTCTTCTCTTCTACGGGGATTAAGAACTTGGCCTTCTCATCTATCTATCAGGATGATGTGTTACTAATCCATAGACTTATAAGATTGTTGGTTCCAGGCCTCAATTCAGTTTCTACTACTTTTAGTATGTTGTCAGCTGAACCGGAACCTTGATATTGTGCTTCTGAGTGGTTATGCCACCATTTTGCAGGATCTCTCAAATCATTTTGAGCATTTACAGCCGTTATGCTGTCCGAGTCATCCCACATTTCTAAATAGTCTGATGCAATTGTAAATCCCTTCTTCCCGTTCTCGATGTTCTTTTGGGACAGATTAAGCACACTTCACGGTCTGTGAGGTACTCCGTTGCCTCGGCGTATGTTGGAGCTACTATTATGACCCTAGGTGTCTTATGAAACCATCTAGTAATTTGTCCATGTTTTGTGTTCCCAGTGTGAGATTCTGGCCACCATTCTTGAAAGCATCCCGTGATGCCACTTAGTAGTAGGTATTCTACTCCTAGGTTCTTGAACTCGAGATTCACCCTACTTACCTCCTGTTGATAGTGTTTGCTAGTTCCTTTAGGATATTAGTAACTTTGCGATAGTCCTCGAGGTCCGTGGTATTTCCTTCTTCCAAATACTATGAACTGCTTATGGAAGAAGTTCCTCGCTGAACCGAAGGATCACAATCAGGGTGCTCTTGAGGAGTACTCCATTCATATTGTGACTCTGCCAGTTCTTCCTTTCTGCATGGGTTATCCAGAAGAAATATGTTGAACTCGTTCGACATGTTAATCTATGCATCCACAACTCAGAAAGTTATATGTTCCTTGAGTTGTCCCTCTTTAGCTGTTTTCTGACCTTCGTCTATCATTTGATACTCAATAGTATGCGTGCATTCGTTCATCGATGCCTATCATTCATGTGGTCCGTTAAGCTATTCTATTACAGAATGACTAGGAGAAACAAACTCCAGTACCTTGTCCACTTCAAGGATTAGGTCAAAGTAGTTGTATTCCGCAGATCAAAATGCCAATCCAGCTTTTGTTCTGTTCTACCGTGGAGTGTCACCTTCTTTCGTATCAAGAATGTCATGAGAATTGCACCACCTCTTATGAATTATTGATTTAGTGATACTTCTTGCCATCATTGTTCATTCCTCGGTTCCGTGTTGTTGTAACCGGAATGCTGACAAGTAAACTGTGATGTGTGAAATCAATGCTCCTAGCAACTGTGTTGCTTGGTAGTAAATGGACAATATTCTCATTCATAGTGTGTTCATTATTGGACCACTATTCCAAGATTTATTGTGCTACCTGGTCCATTTTTCCTGCTGCACTCTTCGATCAATGAGTAAGGATTACTAAATCCCTTGCTCATTTGATCATATCGTTTTTCTCTGAAAAGCAAGATTGTTCTCGAGCTTAATAACATACTGGTGGTTCGTGATGTTCCGAATATCTTCTCGGAAGTATTACCAGGTTGTCACCTGACCGCTATGTTGAGTTCATGATCATGTTGGTTTTCCTTCAAACCACCCATTCTCCAAGAATCTATGTTGGATACCCCTGAGCTAGTTGGTTAAGCTAAACAACAACTTGGAGAGTTGGAAGATCAAAGCTTGTCCAACTTAGTTCATTCCAGGGGATATCTTGTATGTGTGTTGAAGAAAGATGATATCTTCATCGATTGGTCCTCGTGATCAGTTATTGGATCTATTGTCTTGTCCAAACTTTGACTTGAGTATGGGTTATCGTCGAGTCAAATCAAAACCAACGACGTTCGTAATGTTGTCTTACTCGTGGTTGATCCCTCGAGCATACACCATTACATCTTTTGGTCTGACCAATGCTATCACCGTGTTCACATGATGGTGGAAGTCCAGTGATATGGAAGTTCCGATGAGTTGTTGTTGAGCCCATCAGCAGCATTTTGTCTCCTCCATGATTCGTGTTGAACATCCAGCTAGTGTTGGAAATTTTGTAAGCATTATCTTCATGATCCGTTCATGAAGCCTATGCTTGGATGAAAGGAGTGACTTTCTTAAATTCACGTCCATTTGATGTAAGTTGCCGCCATGGATCTGGGAAAGTTTGTTTTTGCTTCCTCTGGAATCGTCCCAAGTTAGTCACGCATGTGCGAAGTATTCCATGGTTTGGTAGGCTCGCTACCTCCACTCCATGTGTAATCCCTAGCACGCCAAGCCACTGATTGATTTGTTCAAGGAGAAGAAGCTCCTTCCTAAGAATCATGACTTATGTTAGGACTTCGATATCCTCGATGATGGTTCCCCACCTGAACTTGGTAGTGTTTTATGATAAGACTACTACGTGGTCATGCTTGTCTTGGACAGCGTGTTCACAGGTTTGTAGCAGAACCAGCTCATGTTTTGGAGCTTGCTATCGTAGTTCATTCCTCGAGAATCTCGCAACATCATCTCGACGAATTGTGTTGCAAACTTTCATTTTTCTTTCTAGACTTGATGAGTCTGGAATATCCTGACACCAACCAGATCTGAATCTCAGGCAGATATGATGGTTGGAACGTTTCTCAAGAATTATAATATTGGTCTCTCGGTAACCCGGTAACGTGGATGTCATGGCCAACCCACCTAGCCGGAAGGCCTACTATTGTAATATCTTGGTTGAAGAAGTTGGTCACCTCCCCATAAGGATCTCGCAGGATCTGCCTCCGTAGTTATCCCTTATGGATTCTTGAGCTTCCGAAGTACAACCTTTTACTTGATGTACTAGTTATCAAACCATATCTATAAATGGGTTGAGTTAGCACATCAAGGAGAACATTAGAAGCGGGGTGCTAAATGTCTCTCGGTCGATCATCCAGATTTCGTTCCCTTGGCCTCGCTAAGGTGAAATCTGAGAAAGGGGTGTCTTTCTATGCATCTGCATTGTCCATCACTATTCGTCAAGGTAGTAAGATGTGTTGCCAGGATCCTCGACACGGATGTTGGTAGAACCTTGATGAATGTGGGAATGCTCAAGTTCTTGAGAGCACGTGCAAGCAAATCATCTCTTGCGTTGTCTTCAACAAGGTAGTCCACATCATCCATTCTAGTCCGAGTACGTCATTTCTTCGAGCTCTATCAAACGATCATTCGTAAACTGCCTCAGGCTGGTAAGAAGAGTTCCAATGATCTATGGATCAAAAGTAATTCTTTTTGCCACTTAAGGGAATAGTTCTTTGTTGGGGAACGTTGCAGAAAATTAAAATTTTTCCTACGGTTTCACCAAGATCCATCTATGAGTTCATCTAGCAACGAGTCATGGGAGAGAGAGATTGCATCTACATACCACTTTGTAGATCGCGAGCGGAAGCGTTCAACGAACGGGGATGAAGTAGTCGTACACACCGTGATCCAAATCACCGGAGATCCTAGTACCGAAAGCACGGCACCTCCGCGTTCAACACACGTACGGTCAGCGTAACGTCTCCTTCTTCTTGATCCAGCAAGGCAAAGGAGAGGTTGGGGAAGAAGACTCCAGCAGCAGCACGACGGCGTGGTGATGGTGGAGCCGCAGTACTCCGACAGGGCTTCGCCGAGCTCTTACGGAGGAGGAGGAGGTGTTGGAGAGGGAGAGGGAGGCGCCAGGGCATAGGGTGCGCAGCCCCCCCTCCCCTCCCCCCTTTATATAGGCCTCTGGGGGGGCGCCGGCCCTGGGAGATCTAATCTCCCAAGGGGGCAGCGGCCAGGGAGGTTTCCCTCCCCCCCAAGCCATCTAGGAGGTGCCTTCCACCACTAGGACTCCTCCTAGATGGAACCCTAGGCGCATGGGCCCTTTGGGGCTGGTTCCCCTTGGCCCAAGCAGGCCAAGGCGCACCCCCTATGGCCCATGTGGCCCACCAGGGCAGGTGGCCCCACCTGGTGGACCCCCGGGACCCCTTCGGTGGTCCCGGTACAATACCGATAACCCCGAAACTTGTCCCGATGGCCGAAACAACACTTCCTATATATAATTCTTTACCTCCGGACCATTCCGGAACTCCTCGTGACGTCCGGGATCTCATCCGGGACTCCGAACAACATTTGGGTTACTGCATATACATATCTTCACAACCCTAGCGTCACCGAACCTTAAGTGTGTAGACCCTACGGGTTCGGGAGACATGCAGTCATGACCGAGACGGCTCTCGGGCAATAACCAACAGCGGGATCTGGATACCCATGTTGGCTCCCACATGCTCCACGATGATCTCATCGG
Organism: Aegilops umbellulata; assembly: GCA_032464435.1. Taxonomy (NCBI): domain Eukaryota; kingdom Viridiplantae; phylum Streptophyta; class Magnoliopsida; order Poales; family Poaceae; genus Aegilops; species Aegilops umbellulata. The sequence goes on from CP136059.1 coordinate 8,237,681, forward strand.
ATGAACCACGATGTCAAGGATTCAATTAATCCCGTATACGATTCCCTTTGTCAATCGGTATTTTACTTGCCCGAGATTCGATCGTCGGTATCCCAATACCTCGTTCAATCTCGTTACCGGCAAGTCACTTTTCTCGTACCGTAATGCATGATCCCGTGATCAAACACTTTGATCACACTGAGCTCATTATGATGATGCATTACCGAGAGGGCCCGGTGATACCTCTCCGTCAAGCGGAGTGACAAATCCCAGTCTCGATCCATGTCAACCCAACAGACACTTTCGGAGATACCCATAGCATACCTTTATAGTCACCCAGTTACGTTGTGACGTTTGGCACACCCAAAGCACTCCTACGGTATCCGGGAGTTACACGATCTCATGGTCTAAGGAAAGGATACTTGACATTGGAAAACTCTAGCAAACGAACTAAGCGATCTTGTGCTATGTTTAGGATTGGGTCTTGTCCATCACATCATTCTCCTAATGATGTGATCCCGTTATCGATGACATCCAATGTCCATAGTCAGGAAACCATGACTATCTGTCGATCAACGAGCTAGTCAACTAGAGGCTCACTAGGGACATATTGTTGTCTGTTATTCACACATGTATTACGATTTCCGGATAACACAATTATAGCACGAATAAAGACAATTATCATGAATAAGGAAATATAATAATAATGCTTTTATTATTGCCTCTAGGGCATATTTCCAACAGTCTCCCACTTGCACTAGAGTCAATAATCTAGTTACATTGTGATGAATCGAACACCCATAGAGTTCTGGTGCTGATCATGTTTTGCCTTAGGGAGAGGTTTAGTCAACGGATCTGCGACATTCAGATCCGTGTGCACTTTACAAATCTCTATGTCTCCATCTTGAACATTTTCACGAATGGAGTTGAAGCGACGCTTAATGTGCCTGGTCTTCTTGTGAAACCTGGGCTCCTTTGCAAGTGCAATAGCTCCAGTGTTGTCACAGAAGAGCTTGATTGGCCCCGACACATTGGGTATGACTCCGAGGTCGGTGATGAACTCCTTCACCCAAATTGCTTCATGCGCTGCCTCCGAGGCTGCCATGTATTCCGCTTCACATGTAGATCCCGCCACGACTCTTTGCTTGCAACTGCACCAGCTTACTGCCGCACCATTCAAAATATACACGTATCCGGTTTGTGACTTAGAGTCATCCAGATCTGTGTCGAAGCTAGCGTCGACGTAACCTTTTACGACGAGCTCTTCGTCACCTCCATAAACGAGAAACATTTCCTTGGTCCTTTTCAGGTACTTCAGGATATTCTTGACCGCTGTCCAGTGTTCCTTGCCGGGATTACTTTGGTACCTTCCTACCAAACTTACGGCAAGGTTTACATCAGGTCTGGTACACAGCATGGCATACATAATAGAACCTATGGCTGAGGCATAGGGGATGACGCTCATCTCTTCTATATCTTCTGTCGTGGTCGGACATTGAGCTGAGCTCAATTTCACACCTTGTAACACAGGTAAGCACCCTTTCTTAGATTGATCCATATTGAACTTCTTCAATATTTTATCAAGGTATGTGCTTTGTGAAAGACCTATGAGGCGTCTCGATCTATCTCTATAGATCTTGATGCCTAATATATAAGCAGCTTCTCCAAGGTCCTTCATTGAAAAACTCTTATTCAAGTAGGCCTTAATGCTATCCAAGAGTTCTATATCATTTCCCATCAAAAGTATGTCGTCTACATATAATATGAGAAATGCTACAGAGCTCCCACTCACTTTCTTGTAAACACAGGCTTCTCCATAAGTCTGTGTAAACCCAAACGCTTTGATCATCTCATCAAAGCGAATGTTCCAACTCCGAGATGCTTGCACCAGCCCATAAATCGAGCGTTGGAGCTTGCACACCTTGTCAGCATTCTTAGGATCGACAAAACCTTCCGGCTGCATCATATACAATTCTTCCTTAAGGAAACCATTAAGGAATGCCGTTTTGACGTCCATTTGCCATATCTCATAATCATAGTATGCGGCAATTGCTAACATGATTCGGACGGACTTCAGCTTCGCTACCGATGAGAAAGTCTCATCGTAGTCAACCCCTTGAACTTGTCGATAACCCTTAGTGACAAGCCGAGCTTTATAGATGGTCACATTACCATCCGCGTCTGTCTTCTTCTTAAAGATCCATTTATTTTCTATGGCTCGCCGTTCAATGGGCAAGTCAGTCAAAGTCCATACTTCGTTTTCATACATGGATCCTATCTCGGATTTCATGGCTTCCAGCCATTTGTCGGAATCCGGGCCCGCCATTGCTTCCTCATAGTTCGAAGGTTCACCGTTGTCTAACAACATGATTTCCAAGACAGGGTTGCCGTACCACTATGGTGCGGAACGTGTCCTTGTGGACCTTCGAATTTCAGTAGGAGCTTGATTAGAAGCATCGTGATCATCATCATTAATTTCCTCTCTAGTCGGCGCAGGCACCTCAGAAACGTTTTCTTGAGTTTCGCCATTTTCCGGTTCAAGAGGTAACACTTCATCAAGTTCTACTTTCCTCCCACTTACTTCTTTCGAGAGAAACTCTTTCTCTAGAAAGGATCCATTCTTGGCAACAAAGATCTTGCCTTCGGATCTGAGGTAGAAGGTATACCCAACAGTTTCTTTCGGGTATCCTATGAAGACGCATTTTTCCGACTTGGGTTCGAGCTTCTCAGGTTGAAGTTTCTTGACATAAGCATCGCATCCCCAAACTTTTAGAAATGACAGCTTAGGTTTCTTCCCAAACCATAATTCATACGGTGTCGTCTCAACGGATTTCGACGGAGCCCTATTTAAAGTGAATGCAGCAGTCTCTAAAGCATAGCCCCAAAAAGATAGCGGTAAATCGGTAAGAGACATCATAGATCGCACCATATCTAATAGAGTGTGATTACGACGTTCGGACACACCATTACGCTGAGGTGTTCCAGGCGGCGTGAGTTGTGAAACTATTCCACATTTTCTTAAGTGTGTGCCAAATTCATGACTCAAGTATTCTCCTCCACGATCTGATCGTAGAAACTTGATCTTTCTATCACGTTGATTTTCAACCTCACTCTGAAATTCCTTGAACTTTTCAAAGGTCTCAGACTTGTGTTTCATCAAGTAGATATACCCATATCTACTCAAGTCATCAGTGAGGGTGAGAACATAACGATAGCCACCGCGAGCCTCAACACTCATTGGACCGCACACATCGGTATGTATGATTTCCAATAAGTTGGTTGCTCGCTCCATTGTTCCTGAGAACGGAGTCTTGGTCATTTTACCCATGAGGCATGGTTCACACGTGTCAAATGATTCATAATCAAGAGACTCTAAAAGTCCATCTGCATGGAGCTTCTTCATGCGTTTGACACCTATGTGACCAAGGCGGCAGTGCCACAAATATGTGGGACTATTGTTATCAACTTTAATTCTTTTGGTATTCACACTATGAATATGTGTATCATCACGTACGAGATTCATTAAGAATAAACCATTAACCATCGGAGCATGACCATAAAACATATCTCTCATATAAATAGAACAACCATTATTCTCGGATTTAAATGAGTAGCCATCTCGAATTAAGCGAGATCCAGATACAATGTTCATGCTCAAACTTGGCACTAAATAAAAATTATTGAGGTTTAAAACTAATCCCGTAGGTAAATGTAGAGGCAGCGTGCCGACGGCGATCACATCGGCCTTGGAACCATTCCCGACGCGCATCGTCACCTCGTCCTTCGCCAGTCTCCGTTTATTCCGCAGCTCCTGCTTTGAGTTACAAATGTGAGCAACTGCACCGGTATCAAATACCCAAGAGCTACTACGAGTACTGGTAAGGTACACATCAATTACATGTATATCACATATACCTTTGGTTTTGCCGGCCTTCTTGTCCGCTAAGTATTTGGGGCAGTTCCGCTTCCAGTGACCACTTCCCTTGCAATAAAAACACTCAGTCTCGGGCTTGGGTCCATTCTTTGGCTTCTTCCCGGCAACTTGCTTACCGGGCGCGGCAACTTCCTTGCCGTCCTTCTTGAAGTTCTTTTTACCCTTGCCCTTCTTGAACTTAGTGGTTTTATTCACCATCAACACTTGATGCTCCTTCTTGATTTCTACCTCTGCTGATTTCAGCATAGCATATACTTCAGGAATGGTCTTTACCATCCCCTGCATATTGTAGTTCATCACAAAGCTCTTGTAGTTAGGTGGAAGCGACTGGAGGATTCTGTCAATGACCGCTTCTTCCGGGAGATTAACTTCCAGTTGAGTCATGCAGTTGTGCAACCCAGACATTTTGAGTATGTGTTCACTGACAGAACTGTTTTCCTCCATCTTACAGCTAAAGAATTTGTCGGAGACTTCATATCTCTCGACCCAGGCATGAGCTTGGAAAACCATTTTCAGCTCTTCGAACATCTCATATGCTCCATGTCTCTCAAAACGCTTTTGGAGCCCCGGCTCTAAGCTGTAAAGCATGCCGCACTGAACGAGGGAGTAATCATCGCAGCGTGACTGCCAAGCGTTCATAACGTCTTGTTCTGCAGGGAGAATAGGTGCGTCACCCAGCGGTGCTCGTAGGACATAATCTTTCTTGGCAGCTATGAGGATGATCCTCAGGTTCCGGACCCAGTCCGTATAGTTGCTGCCATCGTCTTTCAGCTTGGTTTTCTCTAGGAACGCGTTGAAGTTGAGGACTACGTTGGCCATTTGATCTACAAGACATATTGTAAAATTTTTAGACTAAGTTCATGATAATAAAGTTCATTTAATCAAATTATTTAATGAACTCCCACTTAGATAGACATCCCTCTTCTAGTCATCTAAGTATTACATGATCCGAGTCAACTAGGCCGTGTCCGATCATCACGTGAGACGGACTAGTCAACATCGGTGAACATCTTCATGTTGATCGTATCTTCTATACGACTCATGCTCGACCTTTCGGTCTTCTGTGTTCCAAGGCCATGTCTGTAAATGCTAGGCTCGTCAAGTCAACCTAAGTGTTTTGCGTGTGTAAATTTGTCTTACACCCGTTGTATGTGAACGTTAGAATCTATCACACCCGATCATCACGTGGTGCTTCGAAACAACGAACTGTCGCAACGGTGCACAGTTAGGGTGAACACTTTCTTGAAATTATTATGAGGGATCATCTTATTTACTACCGTCGTTCTAAGTAAACAAGATGCAAAACATGATAAACATCACATGCAATCAAATAATAAACGTGACATGATATGGCCAATATCACATAGCTCCTTTGATCTCCATCTTGGGGCTCCATGATCATCTTGTCACCGGCTTGACACCATGATCTCCATCATCGTGTCTCCATGAAGTTGCTCGCCAACTATTACTTCTACTACTATGGCTAACGCGTTTAGCAATAAAGTAAAGTAATTTACATGGCGTTTCTCAATGACACGCAGGTCATACAAAAAAAATAAAGACAACTCCTATGGCTCCTGCCGGTTGTCATACTCATCGACATGCAAGTTGTGATTCCTATTACAATAGCATGAACATCTCATACATCACATATAGATCATTCATCATTCATCACAACTTTGGCCATATCATATCACAAAGCACTTGCTGCAAAAACAAGTTAGACGTCCTCTAATTGTTGTTGCAAGTTTTACGTGGCTGAATTAGGGTTCTAGCAAGAACGTTTTCTTACCTACGTAAAAGCCACAACGTGATTTGCCAACTTCTATTTACCCTTCATAAGGACCCTTTTCATCGAATCCGCTCCAACTAAAGTAGGAGAGACAGACACCCGCCAGCCACCTTATGCAACTAGTGCATGTTAGTCGGTGGAACCGATCTCACGTAAGCGTACGTGTAAGGTTGGTCCGGGCCGCTTCATCCCACAATACCGCTGAAGCAAGATAAGACTAGTAGCGGCAAGAAAAGTTGACAACATCTACGCCCACAACAAATTGTGTTCTACTCGCGCAAGAAGAACTACGCATAGACCTAGCTCATGATGCCACTGTTGGGGAACGTTGCAGAAAATTAAAATTTTTCCTACGGTTTCACCAAGATCCATCTATGAGTTCATCTAGCAACGAGTCATGGGAGAGAGAGATTGCATCTACATACCACTTTGTAGATCGCGAGCGGAAGCGTTCAACGAACGGGGATGAAGTAGTCGTACACACCGTGATCCAAATCACCGGAGATCCTAGTACCGAAAGCACGGCACCTCTGCGTTCAACACACGTACGGTCAGCGTAACGTCTCCTTCTTGATCCAGCAAGGCAAAGGAGAGGTTGGGGAAGAAGACTCCAGCAGCAGCACGACGGCGTGGTGATGGTGGAGCCGCAGTACTCCGACAGGGCTTCGCCGAGCTCTTACGGAGGAGGAGGAGGTGTTGGAGAGGGAGAGGGAGGCGCCAGGGCATAGGGTGCGCAGCCCCCCCTCCCCTCCCCCCTTTATATAGGCCTCTGGGGGGGGGGCGCCGGCCTTGGGAGATCTAATCTCCCAAGGGGGCGGCGGCCAGGGAGGTTTCCCTCCCCCCAAGCCATCTAGGAGGTGCCTTCCACCACTAGGACTCCTCCTAGATGGAACCCTAGGTGCATGGGCCCTTTGGGGCTGGTTCCCCTTGGCCCAAGCAGGCCAAGGCGCACCCCCTATGGCCCATGTGGCCCACCAGGGCAGGTGGCCCCACCTGGTGGACCCCCGGGACCCCTTCGGTGGTCCCGGTACAATACCGATAACCCCGAAACTTGTCCCGATGGCCGAAACAACACTTCCTATTTATAATTCTTTACCTCTGGACCATTCCGGAACTCCTCGTGACATCCGGGATCTCATCCGGGACTCCGAACAACATTCGGGTTACTGCATATACATATCTTCACAACCCTAGCGTCACCGAACCTTAAGTGTGTAGACCCTACGGGTTCGGGAGACATGCAGTCATGACCGAGACGGCTCTCGGGCAATAACCAACAGCGGGATCTGGATACCCATGTTGGCTCCCACATGCTCCACGATGATCTCATCGGATGAACCACGATGTCAAGGATTCAATTAATCCCGTATACGATTCCCTTTGTCAATCGGTATTTTACTTGCCCGAGATTCGATCGTCGGTATCCCAATACCTCGTTCAATCTCGTTACCGGCAAGTCACTTTTCTCGTACCGTAATGCATGATCCCATGATCAAACACTTTGATCACACTGAGCTCATTATGATGATGCATTACCGAGAGGGCCCGGTGATACCTCTTCGTCAAGCGGAGTGACAAATCCCAGTCTCGATCCATGTCAACCCAACAGACACTTTCGAAGATACCCGTAGCATACCTTTATAGTCACCCAGTTACGTTGTGACATTTGGCACACCCAAAGCACTCCTACGGTATCCGGGAGTTACACGATCTCATGGTCTAAGGAAAGGATACTTGACATTGGAAAACTCTAGCAAACGAACTAAGCGATCTTGTGCTATGTTTAGGATTGGGTCTTGTCCATCACATCATTCTCCTAATGATGTGATCCCGTTATCCATGACATCCAATGTCCATAGTCAGGAAACCATGACTATCTGTCGATCAACGAGCTAGTCAACTAGAGGCTCACTAGGGACATATTGTTGTCTGTTATTCGCACATGTATTACGATTTCCGGATAACACAATTATAGCACCAATAAAGACAATTATCATGAATAAGGAAATATAATAATAATGCTTTTATTATTGCCTCTAGGGCATATTTCCAACATTCTTCGAGTCACTTTTTCCAAGGTGCCCCGTTACGGGATCATGGCAATTATTTCCCCGCCACCCTGACACCATTCACCATCGTACTAAGCGTGGAATTGTTGCCCACCAAATCAAACCCCGTCATTTGTTCTTCCATCCCTCTCGATGTGTTTTGTGTCTTAACTCGAGATGTTTCAACATCTCATCCCGCGAGTCGGGATTGCATAGTTCGATCTTTGAGGAGATCAATCCTAGTAGAGTTTCTTTCCGCCGTCACCGCGTGGACGAAGATCTCAAAAGCGAGGATGTCAAGATCAACGTATGCAACGAATCAACCACCTTATGAAGTGCAACCTGGATCGTGAAGACCGTGTTAGCTTGTGCCCCTCTGTCTTCTTACCTCACGTCTTGAATCTCGGGGCGAGATTCTTGTTTAGTGGGGGTGAGTTGTCACAGCCCTAGAATTCTGCTTTGTAATTAGTTGCATCAGTGAGTGGCATCCATGCATCATGATTAAATTCCATTTAAATTTGAAATGGGGATGACAAACCCTAGCACCAAATGGAATGCAATTAGGATCAAAATAAAAATATTTTCAGTGATCCCAAATGCCCTTTAGAAAAGTTCATGATTTTTGTTAAAGGTGAAAACCTCTGCCAAAAGTCATGCACAAAATTCTAGGCCATTCTGGAATTTTGAATTAAATCATAAGTATTTGAATTTGGACATTTAAATTCTATAAAATATTTTAAATGTCCAAATAATCCTAAACTGAAATGTTCCATGTTGGATATATTCCAAACACTGGCCATGAGCAGTTTGGTGATTTTTGGGTATGCCTAAGTATTTTTAATAAAGCCCTAAAGTTACAGAAATAATAGAAAACCAGAAAATAAAAGAGAGAGAGAGAATTACCTGGCCTTACCTGCAGCCCACCTGGCGGCCCAAGTGGCCGGCCCAGCCACCGTAGCCCCTCTGTCGTCTTCCACCTCCTGCCAGGAGGACAGGCAGGTGCGTGGCGCCAGCACGCGCGCCAGCCTCCACCTCCTGCTTGCCCCGACACACGTCGACGCCGCGGATGATCAACCCGTTGCCGTCCGGATCCGCCCGACCTCTCACTCGCCCCCACCCCGCTCTCTGCTTCGCTTCCCCTCGGACCCGAGCGCTGCCATCGCCGCCGTTCGCCATAGCCGTAGCCACACATCCCCCTCGACCTCTCTCCGTGCCCTAGAGCCCCGCCTGGTCGCCTACATCGTCCTCGACGAGTCAAGCAACCAGGGGCGCGCCGTAACGCCGCCATCAACATCGTCTTCACCTCCGGCCACCGTAGATCGCCTTCGCTGCCCCGACCCCTCCAGCCCTTCCCCGAGGCCTCTGAGCTTCCCCACGTGACCGCTGTGAGCTCCCGCCCAGAACCCCTCTCTTCCCCGCCTCTTTTGCGCCGCGTAGCCCTAGTTTCACCGGAGCCGATAGCTCCTCGCCGCCGGCCATGCCGCCACCGCGGTTACGGTCGCGCAAGCTCGCCTCCGAGCACGTCAACGCACTCAGGGAGTCTCTAGGAGCTCGAATCACCGCCCGGTAGGCCTGCCCTGCACCGTAGCCGCAACCCCGTGCACACCCGAAATCCGTCCGCCGCCGTGAGCTTGATTCCGGCAAGCTTGGGCCGTCCCAGCCGCTCCCACCTGCCCCAGCAGATGCGCGTGAACGCCAGCTCGCCGTAGAGCCAAACCCCGCCGCAAACCGCCGCCTGTAGTGCGAGCCCGAGCAACTCCGGCGTGCCTCCGCCGTGTTCCATGGTCGCCGCCGGCCAAACTCCGGCGGGCTGATGTGGCCACTTAGTTAGGGGCTAATCACCCCACTAATCACCCCTAGATCCACTGAGTAGTGGGCCCTGCTGCCTAATTAACCCGCCATTTAGTTTTAAGTTAGATTAGTTAACAAAACCAGCGGACCCACGCGTCAGGGTTGACTCGCTGACGTGGCAGTTGACCGGGCCCGCCCGTCAGCGACACAAATGACGCTGGGTCACTGACCAGTGGAATCCACTGGTCAGGTTTGACTTGGGCTGGCGTCGTTGACCTGATGATGTCATGCTAACGCAGTATTGATTATCTGGATTTAAAACAATTCAGAAAATTGCAGAAAATATCCAAAACTTCAAAAATTCATAGTAATTCAACCGTAACTCCAAATCAAACAAATCATATATGAAAAATGATCAGAAAAATCTAATCTATCCATCTGTACCCTTTTCATGCATGTTAGAACAACTTAAATCTTCTGTTTAGGCCAAATCATATAAATGGCATTAAACTCTCACATATGGAGTTTGAATTTGAACCTAGTGTTCAAACCAACTCCATTTAACTTGTTGCAAATTGCATTAGGCCAATCAACATCATATTGCCATGTCACATTCATGCATCATATTGTTGCATGTCATTGATTGTGTTTCTCCTCTGTTTGTCGGTGGTTGTTCCCTCTCGATAGACGTGGTTTCGACGATGAGATCGATGACACCGATGAAGAACTATATTATCTTCAGGAGTGCCAGGAAAGCAAAACCCCCTTGTTCATTCTAATACAATCCCACTCTCTCGCTCCTGCTCTCTTTTACTGCATTAGGACAACAACGATTCATGTGTTACTTGCTGCGGTAGTTGAACCCCTTATCCTCTGCATGACCTGTCATTGCCACAATAAATAGATGAAACCCACTAGCATGAGTAGGAGTTGTTTGAGACCTGATGTGCCTGCTCATTCATGCTTGTTTGTCGTGCCTGCTATTGCTTAGAGTTGTGTCAGGTCTGATTCATCGGGGGTGAATCGGAGGTGTGTGAACATGTCTTACTGTTGAGAGCTAAGTGTGTGAACACGATTTGGTAAAGGTAGCGGTGATAGGCCATGTAGGAGTACATGGTGGGTTGTCTCATTGAAGCCTTCCTTAGGAACTGAGTTTTGTGTTTGTGATCCATGAAACAGTTACTACCACACATTGGGATCCTTAATTGACTCTCTCGGCTTCTTAATCACGCTTGTCCTCTGTCCAGGAGTTGCAAGTAGTTTCTGGTGTTTGTAGTATGCTGGGGGCCGCACGCAGCGCTGACCGTAGGGGTGGGCTGTGTTGCGGTAGGCACGTGGCACGGTGTACCGGGCGCCCGTTTGGTGTCCCGGGAACCCTGCACACATCGTTCGGGGCCGTATGTGGAAACCTCGGCCGGACTCCCTGCGGATGGAACCTGAATAGGCAATAAACCTGGACTAGAGACTTGAGTGTTTAGGTAGGCCGTGGCCGACACCCTCGCTGGGCTTCCGCTTGAAGGTTGCCGAGTACATGTCGTGTAAACGACGATAAGTGGTGAGAGCGTGGGTGAAGAAGTACACCCCTGCAGGGTTAACATCATCTATTCGAATAGCCGTGTCCGCGGTAATGGACTTCTGGGTTGCCTATAATAGTTCATAGACAAATGAAAGTGGATACTCTAAAATGGGCAAGATAAGCGTGAGTGCTATAGATGGCCTTCTCGTAGGGAGACAAAAGTGGATCCATAGTGGTGTATTGATATGGTGAATATGTGGACTCGTGTGCGCCACCTCAAAAGAGTTACTTGCAGTCGTAGTTCAGGATAGCCACCGAGTCAAAGCTGGCTTGCTGCAGTTAAACTCCACTACCCCCTTTGTTGATACCGATGCATATGTAGTTAGTTCTGATGTAAGTCTTGCTGGGTACATTTGTACTCACGTTTGCCTATTCTATGTTTTGCAGAGAGACGTCAGTCTCGCTAGTAGTTCCATGTGGACTTCGACGTTTAGCTTGATACCTCAGCTACGATCTTGTGCCCTCGGCAGGATCTGGTGGATAGTCAGGCTTCTCAGCCTTTTTCTTTTGTAGATGTCTGTACTCAGACATGTTAAGCTTCCGCATGTGCTTTGACTTGTATGCTCTGTTTGTTGGGTCATAAGACCCATGTTTGTAATATCTCGCTTCTCGGAGCCTAATGAATAAATATTGGAGTCGTAGAGTTATGTTGTGATGCCATGTTGTATTTACCCATATCGAGCATATTGTGTGTATGATTGAAATGCTTGCTATGTGTGGGATCCGACAATCTAGTTGTTTATCCTTGACAGCCTATCATATGGGGAAATGTAGTCTAGTGCTTTCTGAGCGATAGTAGTCCGCTACAGCCCGGTTCACCGGAGTCCTGCTAGCCCAACACTACTGCTCAGAACACTTGACTGGCCGGCATGTGTTTCACTTCGTTCCTATGTCTGTCCTTTCGGGGAAATGTCACGCGGTGACATCCGGAGTCCTGCCTAGCCTGCTACAGGCCGGGTTACCGGAGTCCTGTTAGCCCAGTGCTACAGCCCGAATTCACACGCTGTTGACCGACATGCTCGAAGTTGATTCATGTATGCCTGTTCCCATGGGTTAGTGCCGCTTGGGGTTCACGACTAGCCATGTCGGCCCGGGTTCTTTGTCATATGGATGCTAGCGACACTATCATATACGTGAGCCAAAAGGACAACCTTTCATCCGCAGACAGATGGACAGACTGGGAGAGTCAATCAGATTCTGGAGGACATGTTGAGGGCTTGTGCGCTAGACTATGGATCTAGTTGGGACGGAAATTTGCCTTATGCAGAGTTCTCTTACAACAACAGCTATCAAGCCAGTTTGAAGATGGCCCCTTTCGAAGCATTGTACAGAAGGAGGTGCAGGACACCATTATTGTGGGATGAAGTTGGAGACCGTCAGATGTTTGGACCAGATTTGATTACAGAGTCTAAAGAGAAGGTTAAGTTGATACGCGATAGACTCAAGGTAGCCCAGTCCAGGCAGAAGAGCTATGCGGATTCTAAACGCAAGGAGACAGTTTACGAAGTCGGAGACAGAGTGTATCTTCGTGTATCACCACTTCGAGGAGTGAAGCGTTTTGGAGTTAAGGGAAAGTTAGCACCACATTTTGTTTGACCATACAGGGTGTTGGAACGTATGAGAGAAGTTGCTTACAAGTTGGAATTTCCCGAAGGATTGTCAGGAGTTCACGATGTGTTCCACATTTCTCAGTTGAAGAAGTGCCACACAGAGATGGCTGATATTTCTCTCAGAGATGCAGTGCCACTGGAAGCGATTCAGTTGGATACCAATTTGACCTACAAGGAGAAACAAGTCAAGATTCTTGAGTTCGCCAGCAGAGTCACACGCAGTAAGGTTATCAAGTTTTGCAAAGTTCAGTGGAGCCACAATACCGAGGAGGAAGCCACCTGGAACGAGAGGAAGACATACGGAAGGATCACCCTCACCTATTTTCTAGCCAACCCGAATCTCGAGGGCGAGATTCATCCTAAGGGGGGTAGGTTTGTAACATTGCAAATTTTCAATTTGGAATGTTACACATTAGATCATCATAGCATATCATATTTTTATTGCATTTTGGCTTGATCCTAGAAATTCTACGCAACTCAAGGACCCACGGAGAGAGTTGGGGATTTCGTTATTTTCATATGTGAGTTTTCTCAAATTTTGAAAAGAGGATCGTTTGATTTTAATTATTTTTCTCTTTGAATATTTCTTTTACGAAAAATAAAGAGAGGGGATAAAATGACTTCCCCAAAATAAAGAAATATTGGATATTTAATATTAAAATCAAAAAAGATTTTATTTGGAGTTTTTATCGTTATTTTATTTAAATTAGGAAAAAATTGCGTTTTTCAAAGTTGCATTAGAGGCCGAAATAAATGTTCACCTTGTCCGGTAGATTTTTCGAGGACGTGGAAAATTTATTTTAGGATTTTTGGAGTCCGTTTAGTATTTCTTTTCTTTGTTTTTCTGTGCGTGAAATTATTTTTAAAAAAAGTCAACCGACCTAACCGGGCCGTGTCCGCCTGGGACACTAGCCCGGCCGGCCCTTTAAAGCCGCGGGGGCCCGAGCTGCCAGTGCCCCTCCCGAAACCCTAGCATCGCCGCCCAAACCGCCCCGCCGCCGCCGGTTCCGCGCCGTCGCCGCCGCGTCGCCTTCGCCTCCTCGCAGCGCCGCCGCCGCCCCGGAGCCGCTGCCGCCCCGTTCCGCCGCCCCGCCACCGTGTCGCCCTCGCTGCCGTCACCGCCAGCCACGCCGGAGTCGCTGCCGACCTCGTCGGACCTCGCTGAGCTAGCCCGCCGCCGCCGGTTTTCGTTAGGAAACAATACGTTTTTTTTGAAAACCCTAGTTTTTTAGATCGGTTTTATTTTTTTTCCCGGTTTAGTTTTTTAGCGAACGCCCGTTCGTACGTTCGTTTTAACGAACGGTTTTCATCCGTTAGCCGCAGAGAGCGAACGTTCGTTCGTTAGCCTGTTCGTCAGTTTTTCTTTTTCCAGGGTTTTTCCGCGATCATTTTCGATCGTGATTTCTGCCCTAATCTTCGTTCTAGTATAACTTTTCGCTCGTTTATCGGAATCAGGCGATTCAAGCGCCTAGATCTTCGTCTCGAAGCCCTCTTTTTGTTTAACCAACTTGAACAAGAATTTGCTACTGTAAAATTTGACTTTAGTCCAGATTAGTAAACGGATCTTGTTTCTTTCGCAGTTTGAGTTTCGTTGCTTCGTTTGGTTTGATTCTTTTTGCAAACAGGAGTTCTTAAGTTGAACTTTCTGGTTAGATCTCTTATTTGAGTTTTACCCGTGCTTCTAGTTGTGTGCTTATTGTATGCTTGTTTGTTTGCGATAGAGTACCCGGAGTGCGAAGCGTGCTACTACGAGTCTCTAGGTTTCGCGGATCATCAACAAGGCAAGTAACACTTTGATCATACCTCTTTACTACCCAGTTTTATTGCATTAGATCAATCCTCAAACAATTGCATGGTTAGGATCTGATTAACTTGTGGGTTTTGGGAAGTAGATGAGGTAGTACCTATTCACCTGTTTATTATCAAACCTTTGGGAGTTACTTCTACGTTGCTTATATTGCTATGTTATGCTCGTAGACGTGGTTTGGGTTTGAGTGTATCCATGACAGATGTGAGTATATTAATTAATGGTTCAACTTAAGGTGGCAACTTAAATACACATCTGGGTGGATTGCTTGTGGGCACCTAGAGAATCCAGTGTTGTCCTAGGATATCCCGGAGGACCCGTGTGATCATCCTACGGCTCGCCACCCAGGCTCAAAGGGATCATAAGATTATTCATGCTAGAAACTTTCGTGTGCAGCCACAAGCCAATATGGGCTCTGGCATAGTTGAGTAAGTTGCGTGAATCTCTTGAAGAGGTAGACTAGCAGATGTAGTGGGTTGTAGGTGGTATTGTCTATCCAGAGTAGAGAGTTAATGCTTCAGAAAGACTGTGTCTCGAATCTCCGACCATGGATGTATTCGAGTCTTGTGGGGAAAAGTGCGCAAACCTCTGCAGAGTGTATAAACTAATCATGGTTAGCCGTGTCCCCAGTTATGGACATCTTGAGTATCTGGTTCTTGGATTATCATGTTGATCTCATCACCCTTATTATAATTTGATTGGGTTTAATGATGATGCTTAATTGGGATTGAGTTGGAGTAACCTTCTCAATGTTTAACAACCACCATGATAGCAAATTTTATTCCTTTGTTGTAGGGAAAAATTGGCTTTTCACAAAACATATTAACCATATAGCCTCCACCATCCAAATATGCATGTAGTGATAGATTATTCTATGTGTTACATTGCCAGCATATTCCATGTGCTCCCATTTCGGGCTGCAACGTTCATGTTGCAGACTTTTCAGACGACGAGTAAGGAGCTATAAGTCATTGTCTTTCACTCAGTGATGCCGTTGGAGTTGATGGACTCACTTTATCTTCCAAGCCTTCCGCTGTTATCGTTTTAGATGGCCTTAAGCCATATTTATTGTAATAAGTTCTCTTTTGAGACATTCGATGTAATAAGTGTGTGATTGCTACTCTGTTATGAATCCTCAAGTACTGTGCGTGTCAGCATTATCGATCCAGGGATGACACTGATGCACAGAGATCAGACTGTTTGAGGTCTGGTCGCTACATGCTTTCTTCATGACTTATACATATTCCTTTGACTACGAGATATGCAACTTCCGGATACCGGAGGAATACCTTGTGTGCTATCAAACGTCACAACGTAACTGGGTGATTATAAAGATGCTCTACAGGTATCTTCAAAGGTGTTTGTTGGGTTGGCATAGATCAAGATTAGGATTTGTCACTCTAAGTATCAGAGAGGTATCTCTGGGCCCTCTCGGTAATGCACATCATGATAAGACTTGCAAGCAATGTGACTAATGAGTTAGTTGCGGGATGATGCATTACGGAACGAGTAAAGAGACTTGCCAGTAACGAGATTAAACTAGCTATGAAGATACCGACGATTGAATCTCGGGCAAGTAACATACCGATGACAAAGGGAATGACGTATGTTGTCATTACGGTTTGACCGATAAAGATCTTCGTAGAATATGTAGGAACCAATATGAGCATCCTGGTTCCTCTGTTGGTTATTTACCGGAGAGGTGTCTCAGTCATGTCTACATATATCTTGAACCCGTAGGGTCCGCACGCTTAACGTTCAATGACGATTTTGTATTATATGAGTTATGTAATTTGGTGAACGAATGTTGTTCGGAGTCCCGGATGAGATCATGGACATGAAGAGGAGTATCGAAATGGTTGAGAGGTAAAGATTCATATATAGGACGATAGTATTTGGACACGGAAGTGTTCCGGGGGTACCGGGTACGTATCGGGCCACTGAAAGGGGTTCCGGGCTACCCCCGGCAAACTATATGGGCCTTATGGGCCAAGAGGGGAAACATACCAGCCACTAAGGGGCTGGTGCGCCCCCCATATGGGCTGGTCAAATTTGAGAAGTTAAGGGGAAGAAGGAAAGGAAAAAGGGAATAGGATTCCCCCTTCCCCCTCTTCGCTTCCTACTCCGAATAGGAATAGGAAAGGGAGAGGCCGAATTGGGAGGTGCCCAAGTAGGATTCCTCCTACTTGGGGCGCCCCCTTGGCTGCCTCTTCTCCCCTCCAACCTATATATATGAGGGGGGGGGCACCGCTAGAACACACAACAAACACTGTTAGCCGTGTGCGGCAACCTCCTCCACAGTTTACGCCTCTGGTCATATTCACATAGTGCTTAGGCGAAGCCCTGCATGGATAACTTCACCATCACTGTCACCATGCCATCATGCTGACGAAACTCTCCCTTGACACTTTGCTGGATCAAGAGTTAGAGGGACGTCATCGAGCTGAACGTGTGCAGAACTCGGAGGTGCTGTATGTTCGGTGCTTGATCGGTCGGAACGAGAAGAAGTTCGACTACATCAACCGCGTTGTCAAACGCTTTCGCTTTCGGTCTACGAGGGTACGTGGACATAGTCTCCCCCTCTCGTTGCTATGAATCTCCTAGATAGATCTTGCGTGAGCGTAGGATTTTTTTGAAATTGCATGCTACGTTTCCCAACAATGGCATCCGAGCCAGGTCTATGCGTAGATGATATGCACGAGTAGAACACAAAGAGTTGTGGGCGATGATAGTGATATTGCTTACCACCAACTTCTAATTTTGATTCAGCGGTATTGTTGGATGAAGCGGCCCGGACCAACCTTACATGACCATGTTCATGAGACCGGTTCCACCGACAGACATGCAACTTGTTTTACATAAAGGTGGCTGGCGGGTGTCTGTTGCTCCAACTTTAGTTGAATCAAATTTGACTACGTCCGGTCCTTGTTGAAGGTTAAAACAACAAACTTGACGAAACACCATTGTGGTTTTGATGCGTAGGTAAGAACGGTTATTACTTGAAGCCCGTAGCAGCCACGTAAAACTTTCAACAACATAGTAAAGGACGTCTAACTTGTTTTTGCAGGGCATGTTGTGATGTGATATGGTCAAGACATGATGTGATATACGTTTTTGTATGAGATGATCATGTTTTCTAATAATTATCGGCAACTGGCAGGAGCCTTATGATTGTCGCTTTATTGTATGAAATGCAATCACCATGTAATTGCTTTACTTTATCACTATGCGTTAGCGATAGTTGTAGAAGCAATAGTTGGCGAGATGACAACGACGCTACGATGGAGATCAAGGTGTCAAGCCGGTGACAATGGAAGTCATGACGGTGCTTTGGAGATGGAGATCAAAGGCACAAGATGATGATGGCCATATCATGTCACATATTTTGATTACATGTGATGTTTATCTTTTATGCATCTTATTTTGCTTAGTACGACGGTAGCATTATAAGATGATCCCTCACTAAAAATTTCAAGGTATAAGTATTCTCCCTGAGTATGCACTGTTGTGATAGTTCATCGTGCCGAGACACCACATGATGATTAGGTGTGATAAGCTCTACGTTCACATACAACCTGTGCAAGACAGTTTTGCACATGCAGAATACTCGGGTTAAACTTGACGAGCCTAGCATGTACAGACATGGCCTCGGAACACTAGAGACCGAAAGGTCGAATGTGAATCATATATTAGGTATGATCAACATAGAGATGTTCACCATTGAAAACTACTCCATCTCACATGATGATCGGACATGGTTTAGTTGATATGGATCACGTGATCATTTAGATGAATCGAGGGATGTCTATCTAAGTGGGATTTCTTAAGTAATATAATTAATTGAACTTAATTTATCATGAACTTAGTCTTGATAGTATTTGCAAATTATGTTGTAGATCAATAGCTCGCGATGTAGCTCCCCGTTTATTTTTGATATGTTCCTAGAGAAAAATAAGTTGAAAGATGAGAGTAGCAATGATACTGTCGGCGTCTTGGGAACGGGGGTACCCAGACTTGCCTGCCTGCGGCCCAGGGTGTGGCTCCTCCAGCGGCCTGGTACGGCCCATCTTCATCAACAACACTCAAGACCCTCGCGAGGGGCCAAGCCTCACGAGGCGGACGACACAAGACCTCCTCATGGGCTGCCTCACTAGGCTGGCTCGCAAGGAGCGGAGAGATCAAGGCAAGGGGCACCTCGTGAGGTTTCTGTGACGTGACCAATGACGACCAAGGCCAGGCGGGCGCCAGCGGGCGCAGAGTACTGGTTACCTCTTTGGTGCTAAAGGGGCAGGTGCAGGCAAGGAGTCCCGAGGCATCACGCAAAGGTTTCCATATCGGTGCAACAAGACCAAGACCAGCAGGACGGCAGGACAGAGGTCATCACGGAGCCCACGACATAATCACCACCAGAGCCTTTGGCAGGTGAAGACCACCTTTTGTTAGGATAGCTTGTACTAGTTGTCCCCCTTCAAATTGGCCGTTGTGGGATCCCTTCCTGCCTAAACATTTGGGAAGAGGACCAGGGCCTCTATAAATAGGACTAGCCACTGCTACCTCTTGAGCACTGCGTTGGTTTTCCCTTGAAGAGGAAAGGGTGATGCAGTAAAGCAGCGTAAGTATTTCCCTCAGTTTTTGAGAACCAAGGTATCAATACAGTTGGAGGCCACGCACGAGTCCCTCGCACCTACACAAACAAATAAATCCTCGCAACCAACGCGATAAGGGGTTGTCAATCCCTACACGGTTACTTACGAGAGTGAGATCTGATAGATATGATAAGATAATATTTTTGGTATTTTTATGATAAAGAAGAAAAGTAAAATAGAAGGCAATAAAAATAACTAAGTGTTGGAAGATTAATATGATGGAAAATAGACCCGGGGTCCATAGGTTTCACTAGTGGCTTCTCTCGAGAGCATAAGTATTACGGTGGGTGAACAAATTACTGTTGAGCAATTGATAGAATTGAGCATAGTTATGAGACTATCTAGTATGATCATGTATATAGGCATCACGTCCGAGACAAGTAGACCGAGTCCTGCCTGCATCTACTACTATTACTCCACACATCAACCGCTATCCAGCATGCATCTAGAGTATTAAGTTCATAAGAACAGAGTAACGCTTTAAGCAAGATGACATGATGTAGAGGGATAAACTCATGCAATATGATATAAACCCCATCTTGTTATCCTCGATGGCAACAATACAATACGTGCCTTGCTGCCCCTACTGTCACTGGGAAAGGACACCGCAAGATTGAACCCAAAGATAAGCACTTCTCCCATTGCAAGAAAGATCAATCTAGTAGGCCAAACCAAACTGATAATTCGAAGAGACTTGCAAAGATAACCAATCATACATAAAAGAATTCAGAGGAGATTCAAATATTGTTCATAGATAAACTTGATCATAAACCCACAATTCATCGGTCTCAACAAACACACCGCAAAAGAAGATTACGTCGAATAGATCTCCACGAGAGAGGGGGAGAACATTGTATTGAGATCCAAAAAGAGAGAAGAAGCCATCTAGCTAATAACTATGGACCCGAAGGTCTGAGGTAAACTACTCACACATCATCGGAGAGGCTATGGTGTTGATGTAGAAGCGCTCCATGATCGATGCCCCCTCCGGCGGAGCTCCGGAACAGGCCCCAAGATGGGATCTCACGGGTACAGAAGGTTGCGGCGGTGGAATTAGGTTTTTGGCTCCGTATCTGGTAGTTTTAGGGTATGTAGGTATATATAGGAGGAAGGAGTACGCCGGTGGAGCAACGTGGGGCCCATGAGGGTGGAGGGCGCGCCTGGGGGGGGGGGGGTGGGTAGGCGCGCAACCTACCTCGTGCCCTCCTGGTTGATGGCTTGACGTAGGGTCCAAGTCCTCTGGATCACGTTCGTTCCGAAAATCACGTTCCCGAAGGTTTCATTCCCTTTGGACTCCGTCTGATATTCTTTTTCTGCGAAACTCTGAAATATGCAAAAAACAACAATTCTAGGCTGGGCCTCGGGTTAATAGGTTAATCCCAAAAATAATATAAAAGTGTATAATAAAGCCCAATAATGTCCAAAAAGAATATAATATAGCATGGAACAATAAAAAATTATAGATACGTTGGAGACGAGCATCCCCAAGCTTAATTCCTGCTCGTCCTCGAGTAGGTAAATGATAAAAACAGAATTTTTGATGTGGAATGCTACTAGGCATAATTTCAATGTAATTCTTCTTAATTGTGGTATGAATATTCAGATCCAAAAGATTCAAGACAAAAGTTTAATATTGACATAAAAATAATAATACTTCAAGCATACTAACTAAGCAATTATGTCCTCTCAAAATAACATGGCCAAAGAAAGTTCGTCCCTACAAAATCATATAGTCTGGCTATGCTGTATCTTCACCACACAAAGTATTTAAATCATGCACAACCCCGATGACAAGCCAGTCAATTGTTTCATACTTTTGGTGTTTTCCAACTTTTTCAATCTTCACGCAATACATGAGCATGAGCCATGGACATAGCACCATATGTGGAATAGAACGGTGGTTGTGGAGAAGACAAAAAGGGAGAAGACAGTCTCACATCAACTGGGCGTATCAACGGGCTATGGAGATGCCCATCAATAGATATCAATGTGAGTGAGTAGGGATTACCATGCAACGGATGCACAAGAGCTATAAGTGTATGAAAGCTCGAAAAGAAACTAAGTGGGTGTGCATCCAACTTGCTTGCTCACGAAGACCTCGAGCATTTGAGGAAGCCCGTCATTGGAATATACAAGCCAAGTTCTAGAATGAAATTTCCCACTAGTATATGGAAGTGATAAAATGAGAGACTCTCTATTATGAAGATCATGGTGCTACTTTGAAGCACAAGTGTGGTAAAAGGATAGTAGCATTGTCCCTTCTCTCTTTTTCTCTCATTTTTTTATTTGGGCTTTTTCTTGTTCTCTTTTTTATGGCCACTTTTTTTTATTTAGTCCGGAGTCTCATCCCGACTTGTGGGGGAATCATAGTCTCCATCATACTTTCCTCACTTGGGACAATGCTCTAAAAATGATGATCATCACACTTTTATTTACTTACAACTCATAAATTACAACTCAATACTTAGAACAAAATATGACTCTATGTGAATGCCTCCGGCGGTGTACCGGGATATGCAATGAATCAAGAGTGACATGTATGAAAGAATTATGAATGGTGGCTTTGCCACAAATACAATGTCAACTACATGATCATGCGAAGCAATATGACAATGATGGAGCGTGTCATACTAAGCGAAACGGTGGTAAGTTGCATGTCAATATATCTCGGAATGGCTATGGAAATGCCATGATAGGTAGGTATGGTGGCTGTTTTGAGAAAGATATATGGTGGGTGTATGATACCGGCGAAAAGTGCGCGGTATTAGAAAGGCTAGCAATGGCGGAAGGAGGAAAAGTGCGTATAATCCATGGACTCAACATTAGTCATAAAGAACTCATATACTTATTGCAAAAATCTACAAGTTATCAAAGCAAAGTATTACGCGCATGCTCCTAGGGGGATAGATTGGTAGGAAAAGACCATCGCTCGTCCCCGACCGCCACTCATAAGGAAGACAATCAATAAATAAATTATGCTCCGACTTCATCACATAACGGTTCACCATACGTGCATGCTACGGGAATCACGAACTTTAACACAAGTATTTCTAAAATTCAAAACTACTAAACTAGCATGACTCTAATATCACCATCTTCAAATCTCAAAACAATTATCTAGTATCAAACTTCTCTTAGTATTCAACACACTCATAAGAATGTTTTTTACTAGTCTTGAATACCTAGAATATTAGGATTATTTAAGCAAATTACCATGCTGTTTAAGACTGTCAAAATAATGTAAGTGAAGCATGAGATAATAATAGTTTCTATAAAACAAAACCACCACCGTGCTCTAAAAGATATAAGTGAAGTACTAGAGCAAAAACTATATAACTCAAAAGATATAAGTGAAGCACATAGAGTATTCTAATTATTTCCGAATCATGTGTCTCTCTCTAAAAAGGTGTGTAAAGCAAAGATGATTGTGGTAAACTAAAAAACAAATAATCAAATAATACAAGACGCTCCAAGCAAAACACATATCATGTGGTGAATAAAAATATAGCTCCAAGTAAAGTTACCGATGGAAGTAGACGAAAGAGGGGATGCCTTCCGGGGAATCCCCAAGATTTGGCTTTTAGGTGTCCTTGGATTATCTTGGGGTTCCATGGGAATCCCCAAGATTAGTCTCTTGCCACTCCTTGTTCCATAATTCATCAAATCTTTCACCCAAAACTTGAAAACTTCACAACACAAAACTCAGCAGAAAATCTCGTGATCTCCGTTAGCGAAAGAAAACAAAAGACCACTTCAAGGTACCGTAATGAAATCATTCTTTATTTATATTGGTGTTAAACCTACCGTATTCCAACTTCTCTATGGTTTATAAACTCTTTTACTAGACACAAATTCATCAAAATAAGCAAACAACACACGAAAAACAGAATCTGTCAAAAACAAAACAGTGTGTAGTAATCTGTAACTAATGCAAACTTCTGGAACTCCGAAAAATCTACAAAAATAGGAAGACCTAGAAAATTTGTTTATTGATCATCATCAATTGGAATCAATATTTTATCACGTTCTGGTGATTTTTAACAATTATTTTTGTCAACAGAAAGTTTCTGGAATTTTTAGCAAGATCAAATAACTATCATCCAAGAAGATCCTATAGGTTAAACTTGGCACAAACACTAATTAAAACATAAAAAGACATCTAACCAGAGGCTATATCAAAGATTTATTCCTAGACAGAAGCAAAAAGCAAAAAACTAAAAAATAAAATTGGGTTGCCTCCCAACAAGCGCTATCGTTTAACGCCCCTAGCTAGGCATAATAGCAAGGATAGATCTAGGTATTGCCATCTTTGATAGGCAATCCATAAGTGGCTCTCATAATAGATTCATAAGGTAATTTTATTTTATTTCTAGGGAAGTGTTCCATGCCTTTCCTTAATGGAAATTGGAATCTAATATTCCCTTCCTTCATATCAATAATTGCACCAATCGTTCTAAGGAAAGGTCTACTAAGAATAATAGGACATGAAGGATTGCAATATATATCAAGAACAATAAAATATACGGGCACATAATTCCTATTTGCAACAATAAGAACATCATTAATTCTTCCCATAGGTTTCTTAATAGTGGAATCCGCAAGGTGCAAGTTTAGAGAGCAATCATCAAAATCACGGAAACCTAGCAAATCACATAAAGTCTTTGGAATCGTGGAAACACTAGCACCCAAATCACACAAAGCATAGCATTCATGATATTTAATTTTAATTTTAATAGTAGGTTCCCACTCATCATAAAGTTTTCTAGGGATAGAAACTTCCAACTCAAGTCTTTCTTCATAAGATTGCATGAAAGCATCAACGATATGTTTGGTAAAGGATTTGTTTTGACTATAAGCATGAGGAGAACTTAGCACGGATTGCAACAAGGAAATACAATCTATCAAAGAGCAATTATCATAATTAAATTCCTTGAAATCCAAAATAGTGGGTTCATTAATACCTAGAGTTTTGATCTCTTCAATCCCACTTTTACCAATTTTTGCATCAAGATCTAAAAACTCCGAATTTTTGGAACACCTTCTGATAAAGGTGGATCATAATCAGTCCCATCATTATCAAGATTCATATTGCAAAACAAAGATTTAATAGGGGACACATTAATAACTTTTAGATCTTCATCTTTATTTTCATAGAAACTAGAAGAACACGCTTTCACAAAACAATCTTTCTTAGCACGCATCCTAGCGGTTCTTCTTTGCACTCATCAATGAAAATTATCCATGGCTTTGAGAGACTCATTGATATCATGCTTAGGAGGAATAGATCTAAGTTTAAAAGAATCAACATCAAGAGAAATTCTATCAACGTTCCTAGCCAATTCATCAACTTTAAGCAATTTCTCTTCAAGCAAAGCATTGAAATTCTTTTGCAAATTCATAAATTCCTTAACACTAGTCTCAATTTCAGAGGGCATCTTATTAAAATTTCCATAATAATTGTTGTAGGAATTACCATAATTATTAGAGGAATTACTAGGATAAGGCCTAGGATTAAAGTTTCCTCTATACGCATTGTTACCAAAATTATTCCTACCAACAAAATTCACATCCATAGATTCATTATTATTTTCAATCAAAGTAGACAAAGGCATATCATTAGGATCAGAAGAAACACTCTCAGTAGCAAATAATTTCATAAGTTCATCCATCTTTCCACTCAAAACATTAATTTCTTCTATCGAATGCACTTTTTTATTAGTGGATCTTTTAGTGTGCCATTGAGAATAATTAACCATAATATTATCTAGGAGTTTAGTAGCTTCACCTAAAGTGATTTCCATAAAAGTGCCTCCCGCGGCCGAGTCTAAAATATTTCTAGAAGAAAAATTCAATCCGGCATACAATTTTTGTATAATCATCCACAAATTCAAACCATGAGTGGGCCAATTATGTATCATTAATTTTATCCTCTCCCAAGCTTGTGCAACATGCTCATGATCAAGTTGCTTAAAATTCATAATATCGTTTCTAAGAGAGACGATCTTAGTGGGAGGAACATACTTAGAGATAAAAGCATCTTTGCACTTATTCCAAGAATCAATACTATTTTAGGCAAAGACGAAAACCAAGCTTTAGCACGATCTCTAAGAGAAAAAGGAAATAGCTTCAATTTAACAATATCATTGTCCACATCTTTCTTCTTTTGCATATCACACAAATCGACGAAGCTATTTAGATGGGTAGCGGCATCTTCACTAGGAAGGCCGGCGAATTGATCTTTCATGGCAAGATTCAACAAGGCAACATTGATTTCACAAGATTCAGTATCGGTAAGAGGAGCAATCGAAGTGCTAAGAAAATAATTGTTGTTGGTATTGGTGAAATCACACAATTTAGTATTATCTTGAGCCATCGTGACAAGCAAGCAATCCAACACACGAGCAAACAAGAAGCGAGCGAAAAAAGCGAATGGAAAAGAGAGGGCGAATAAAACGGCAAGGGTGAAGTGGGGTAGAGGAAAACGAGAGGCAAATGGCAAATAATTTAATGCGGGAGATAAGGGTTTGTGATGGGTACTTGGTATGTTGAATTTTGCGTAGACTCCCCGGCAACGGCGCAAGAAATCCTTCTTGCTACCTCTTGAGCACTGCGTTGGTTTTCCCTGAGGAAAGGGTGATGCAGTAAAGCAGCGTAAGTATTTCCCTCAGTTTTTGAGAACCAAGGTATCAATCCAGTAGGAGGCCACGCACGAGTCCCTCGCACCTACACAAACAAATAAATCCTCGCAACCAACGCGATAAGGGGTTGTCAATCCCTACACGGTTACTTACGAGAGTGAGATCTGATAGATATGATAAGATAATATTTTTGGTATTTTTATGATAAAGAAGAAAAGTAAAATAGAAGGCAATAAAAATAACTAAGTGTTGGAAGATTAATATGATGGAAAATAGACCCGGGGTCCATAGGTTTCACTAGTGGCTTCTCTCGAGAGCATAAGTATTACGGTGCGTGAACAAATTACTGTTGAGCAATTGCTAGAATTGAGCATAGTTATGAGAATATCTAGGTATGATCATGTATATAGGCATAGCGTCCAAGACAAGTAGACCGACTCCTGCCTGCATCTACTACTATTAGTCCACACATCGACCGCTATCCAGCATGCTTCTAGAGTATTAAGTTCATAAGAACGGAGTAACACTTTAAGCAAGATGACATGATGTAGAGGGATAAACTCATGCAATATGATATAAACCCCATCTTGTTATCCTCGATGGCAACAATACAATACGTGCCTTGCTACCCCTACTGTCACTGGGAAAGAACACCGCAAGATTGAACCCAAAGCTAAGCACTTCTCCCATTGCAAGAAAGATCAATCTAGTAGGCCAAACCAAACTGATAATTCGAAGAGACTTGCAAAGATAACCAACCATACATAAAAGAATTCAGAGGAGATTCAAATATTGTTCATAGATAAACTTGATCATAAACCAAAATTCATCGGTCTCAACAAACACACCGCAAAAGAAGATTACATCGAATAGATCTCCACGAGAGAGGGGGAGAACATTGTATTGAGATCCAAAAAGAGAGAAGAAGCCATCTAGCTAATAACTATGGACCCGAAGGTCTGAGGTAAACTACTCACACATCATCGGAGAGGCTATGGTGTTAATGTAGAAGCCCTCCATGATCGATGCCCCCTCCGGTGGAGCTACGGAACAGGCCCCAAGATGGGATCTCACGGGTACAGAAGGTTGCGGCGGTGGAATTAGGTTTTTGGCTCCATATCTGGTAGTTTGAGGGTACGTAGGTATATATAGGACGAAGGAGTACGTCGGTGGAGCAACGTGGAGCCCACGAGGGTGGAGGGCCTGCTTGGGGGGAGGGGGTAGGTGCGCCCCCTACCTCGTGCCCTCCTAGTTGATGGCTTGACGTGGGTCCAAGTCCTCTGGATCACGTTCATTCTGAAAATCACGTTCCCGAAGGTTTCATTCCGTTTGGACTCCGTTTGATATTCTTTTTCTGCGTAACTCTGAAATAGGCAAAAAACAGCAATTCTGAGCTAGGCCTCCGGTTAATAGGTTAGTCCCAAAAATAATAAAAAGTGTATAATAAAGCCCAATAATGTCCAAAACAGAATATAATATAGCATGGAACAATAAAAAATTATAGATACTTTGGAGACCTATCAGCCACCACCATAAGAAACGGATCTCGGATCGGATCCATTCCATCCTCACACACACAAGCTCATCGAGCTAGAGAATGGCTCTCCTCAGGAGGTCGTTCTTCCATGTACTTATTCACCCCCAGCCTGCAAGGCAATCCATCACACCACACTGGAGTAGGGTATTACACCACATCGGTGGCTCAAACCAGTATAAACTCTTGTGTCCCTTGTTCCGTGGATTCAGCGAGCTAGACCTTGAGATCGTGGTGAGAGTGTGAGCTTGGGGGAGAGAGATCTTCATGCGCACCGCAGAGTTCGAACCTCAAGGGTTTTGCCGGAACTCATAATCCGACATTTGGCGCGCCAGGTAGGGGTGCGCCGAAGTTCGCCTCTCTGCCGACACCGCTTCCCCGTTCCGTCCCCATGGCTGGCATTGCTCCTCCAACTGGGCCAACGGATGCCCACGACGGCGCCAGGGGGCTTAGGGCCTTTACCCCGCCTTGCGGCGGGTGCAACGGCCGCCCAAGTTCAAGCCGGAGATGCCGCCACGCTACGATGGCGGCGGATCCGTGGCCCTTCCTACTAGCGTACGAGGAGGTCATCCTGGAAGCTGGAGGCGACGACAAGGTCCTGGCCAACTGGTTCCCCATGGCCCTCGTTGGCGTGCCGCGCGCCTGGCTGCTCAACTTACCAGGATCCTCTATGGCCTCTTGGGAAGAGCTGCACGGTCTTTTCGTCGCACGCTTCATGGCACCGGCGACGCGGCCCTCCTCGGCGGCTCGCAAGCACTTCCCTCAGACCGCCACACCAAGCAGTTTTTCCGCCAGATAGACGCCGCCCCTGTGCAGCAAGGATCCTCTCCAGGATCGGCGGCGCCCGAGGCCGACCTCACCTTCGACTCAAGGGATCACCCCGTCACCACTGCCAGCTTGGGCGTGCTCCCAATGCCTTGCACGCCCACGATCTACAATGTAGCCGTCACCAAGACCCTCATCGACGGCGGGGCCGACCTTAATGTGCTCTCCATGGACGATTTCGGCTTGCTTCACGTACCGCGCGAGCGGCTCCGTCCCACCAAGCCCTTCTCCGGAGTCGGCAGTGGCTCCACCAGCCCCTAGGGTAGATCCGCCTCCCTGTGACCTTCGGCACCCGCGACAACTACCGCACCGAGCTTATTGACTTCGACATCGCCTGCATCGGCCTCCCGTATAATGCCATCCTTGGGTACCCTACCTTAGCTCAGTTGATGGCAGCGACCCATCCGGCCTACAACCTCATGAAGATGCCGGGCAGCAGCAGCATCCTCACCGTGGCTGGGGACACCAAGGAGGCTTTGGCGGCCCTCAAGCTTGCCTTCAGGGCTGCGGTGGTAGCGCACCTGGCCAGCGAAGCCACCCTAGGGGCTAAGGAGGCTGCACCGGCGAAGAAGAAGTAGATGTTCACTCAAGATCGAGCCGAAACAAAGCAAGTACCGGTCGAGGAAGGCAGACCCTCGGGAGCCACCTTCACCATAGGAGCCAACCTCGACCCAGATCAAGAGGAGGCATTGGTGAAGTTCTTACGCGCAACAAGGAGGTATTCGCCTGGGAACCCAAGCAGCTGGCAGGGGTCCCAGGGGGGTAATCGAGCATCACTTAAGGGTATGCCCCAATGTGAGCCCTGTGAAGCAGAAGGCGCGGAGACAGTCCATGGAGAAGCAGTCCTTCATCATCCAGGAAACTCGCAAGCTGGAGGTGGCAGGTGTCATTCGTGAGGTCCGATACCAGGAGTGGCTGGCAAACCCCATCGTTGTGCCAAAGAAAGGCGGGAAGGAACATATGTGTGTCGACTTCACCAACCTCAACAAGGCCTGTCCCCAAGACCCGTTCCCGCTTCCGCGCATCGACCAGATCGTCGACTCCACCGCCAAGTGCGACCTGCTATGTTTCCTGGACGCGTTCTCGGGTTACCACCAGATCAAGATGGCAGTTGAGGATGTGGAGAAGTCTGCCTTCTTGACCCCGTGCGGGGTGTACTACTACACCTGCATGCCGTTCGGACTGCGCAACGCTGGGGCGACCTTCGAGCGGCTGATGCACATCGCCCTGGGTCAGCAGCTCGGGAGAAACGGTGAAGCCTACGTCGACGACATCGTGGTAAAGTCTCGGGAGGCGAGAACCCTGATTCAAGACCTGGAGGATACATTTCGCTAGCCTGCGCCAGGTGGATTTGCGGCTCAACCCGGAGAAGTGCGTGTTTGGTGTCCCCTCCGGCAAGTTACTGGGTTTCCTCGTGTCTCACAGGGGGATCGAGGCTAACCCCGAGAAGGTCAAGGCAATAGAAGACATGAGCCCACCGTAAACTCTCAAGGAAATGCTGAAGCTTGCAGGTTACGTGACCTCGCTGGGGCGCTTCATCTCCAAGCTGGGGGAGCGCGCCGTACCGTTCTTCAAGCTGATGAAGAAGAAGGGCCCGTTCGAGTGGACCCCGGAGGCCGACCTGGCATTTCAAGACCTCAAGATATACCTGACCAGCCCTCCGGTGATGGTGGCGCCTCGTCCCCTCAAGCCCCTGGTGCTTTTCCTAGCCGCCACTCCCCACTCTGCCAGTGCGACATTAGTGGCGGTCCGGGAAGAGTGCCTGACCAAGAGTCCGCCACGCAATGCCACATCCATGACAGGGACAACGCGGCACCAAGACGACACCACCGAAGCCACGATGGCGCCGGCTGACAATTAGGCCTTGCAAGATGGCGCTCCCGGGCTTGCGAAGGCCGAGATGAGCGACCAGGCTCATGAGGTGCCCCCACCTCAGGAGGCACCGCAACCTCCGGAGGGCACATGCTCCACCGACATTCCCGCCCTCGTCGAGCACCCAGTATACTTCATCAGCACAGTGCTACGGGACGCGAGAGCACGGTATCCCATGCCACAGAAGCTCCTGCTCGCGCTCTTGGTGGCCTCACGCAAGATGCACCATTACTCCCAAGGCCACCTGATCAAGGTCGTCTCAGCTTACCCACAGGAGAGGGTGCTCCGGAGCCCTAATGCCGTGGGAAGGGTCGCCGAGTGGAACATCGAACTTCAGGCATTTCAGCTCGAGTTCAGCACAACCAGGGTCATCAAGGGAGCCGCCCTAGCCGACTTCGTAGCCAAATGGACCGACGCCCCGAAACCTGAAGTTGGCGAGAGCCTATCTCTCTAGCGGGTAAGTGAAGCACCAGATGGTTGGGTCATGTACTTCGACGGCGCCTTCGCACGCCAGGGTGCGGGGGCTGGCGCGGTGCTCATCTCGCCCACCCAAGACAAGCTATACTACGCCGCGCAGCTCTGCTTCCAGCGGGGTGAGAAGGTCCCCAACAACATTGCGGAATACAAGGGGTTGATCGCCGGCCTCAAGGCAGCGGTGACCTTGGGGGTGAAGCATCTCACCATCAAGGGCGACTCCCAGCTCCTCGTCAACTTCTCCAACAAGGTGTATGAACCAAGGGAAGAGCACATGGAGGTGTACCTCACGGAGGTGCGCAAGATGGAGAAGCAATTCTTGGGCCTAGAACTGCAGCATGTACCGCGTGGCACCAACAAGGAGGCTGATGAGATCGCCAAGAGGGCGTCAAGGCGCCAGCCCCAAGAACCTGACATCTTCGAGGAGCGACTCTTCAAGCCTTCAGCGGCCCCCGCGACCACGGATATTGCGCCATCTCGAGAGGAACTCCCCCAACCACCGACCTCGGGAGCCCCTGCTTGTGGTCCAACCTCAGGAGCACGTCTGCTCCTGGCGCTCAATCTTCAGGAGGGGTGCTGGACCAAGGAGTTCAAGGCATACCTGGTGCGGGGGACGCTGCCGAAGAAGGAGGAGGATGCAGAGCGTGTGGCCCGGCAAACCACGGCATACTGCATCCAAGATGGTGAGCTCTACAGAAATGGCCGAATGATGTTTCCTTACGATGCATCTCCAGGAAGCAAGGGGGCGAGCTGCTAGCTGACATACATGGCGGAGATTGCGGTCATCACTCGTCATCGTGCACCCTGGTTGGCAAGGCATTCCGCAGCAGGTTCTACTGGCCCACGGCACTCAACGATGCAGCCGAGCTAGTGAAATCCTGCGAGGCCTGCCAATTCCATGCCAAGCAGATCCACCAGCCAGCTCAGGGCCTCCAGACTATCCCGCTCTCATGGCCGCACGCGGTCTTGGGGCTGGATATCCTAGGCATTCCCCTGAGCGCCTGGGGGCTATCGCTACCTCTACGTCGCCATCGACAAGTTCACCAAATGGGCAGAGGTGGAGGCCGTCCACACCACCCCAGCCGGGTCCGCAGTTAAGTTCATCAAGGGCCTCGTGAGCCGGTTTGGTGTCCCTAACCGCATCATCACCGACAACGGCTCACAGTTCACTAGCAATCTCTTCAAGACATATTGGGCTAACTTTGGAACACAGATATGCTATGCCTCAGTGGCACACCCGAGGAGCAATGGCGAGGCCGAGCACGCCAACACGGAGGTCCCGAGAGGCCTCAAGACCAGGACCTTCAAGAAGAAGCTCGAGGCCTGCGGTAGGGGATGGCACGACGAGCTCCAGTCCATGTCGTGGTCCATCCGCACCACCGCCACCAAACCAACAGGCGAGACCCCGTTCTTCCTCGTCTACGGAGCTGAAGCAGTCCTCCCTCATGAGATCAAGCATCGCTCTGCGCAGGTCCTAGCGTTCGACGAAGCGCACCAGTACGCCATGCAGGGGATGGACCTCGTGCTGGGGGCGGAGCGCCGCTGCCAAGCCTCGCTCCGAGCGGCAACATACCAGCAGGCGCTAAGACGGTATCACTGCCGCAACGTCCGCTCCAGGACGCTCGAGGTGGGCGATCTCGTCCTAAGGTGGGTGCTCTCCAGGGAAGGGCTGCACAAGCTCTCACCCATGTGGGAGGGCCCGTTTAGGATTGCCCATGTCTCCAGGCCTGGCGCCGTGCGCCTGGAGACATAGGACGGGATCCCCATCCAGAACGCCTGGAACATTCAGCACCTCCGGAAGTTCTACCCATGAAGCAAGGCCCAGTGCCTGTGAAGGTCTCCGCCCGTGACACTCTCACGTAATAATGAGTGGGGCTGTACACGCCCCAGAGTCTCTGGAGTGCCGCCCTCGGGCCTCGGGGGTTCCCTCCCACATCCTAGTGGCAGCACTTAGCTCCGCGCTGGTGAGAAGACTAGACTAGGTGCCGGACGCGGCTGTTCATTTGCTTCCCGTAGTTGGCTTGCCCCTCTTCAATGGAAATTTGAATTCTGGTGTTTCTCGATGGCTTGGTTCGATTCCCTTTGCTCTCTGTTTCTTCCATTGGTTCTCTGTTTTGCCCGACACTCTCCCTTGCATGCCTCGCGAGGGGGCTGGATAGGTGCGCGCGTAAGTGTTGCCCCTGGTCTTCACGAGGCATTCTCATTCGAGCTCGCGACTGGTGCACCCTGTTTTAAGTCCGTGCGCCATGGGTACCGCGATGTGGTGCACCGGGCCATGACCGGCCATGCCTGGGGCCCTGAGCAATGAAGAATAAGGGTTTCTTAACAAATTTTTGCAGTGTCTCGATGCCTCCCTAGTCCGCAGCAGGGAGGTCTCATCAGGTGCTGGGAGATGCGCGCCTCATGAGGTGGAAACTACTTCAGATACCTTGAGCTAAGTTATCCTTACATGCCTACATAAATCACTGATACCACAACACGGCTCAGAAGCGTTGAAAATAGCATAAGGCAGAAAAAGCGTTATGGTTCATCATACGCCCCTGTGGGGCCCCATACTTGTTTCTTGTGATGCAGGAAGAAAAGAAAGAAAACAGGCAAAAGAAGCCCCTAAGCCTGCGGCTACTCCCGAGAATCAGCTCCCAGCGCTTCCCCAAACTCAACCAGAGCCCTCCTCGCGCTTCACTGGGGCACGACGACGGAACGACCCACCACCATCATCGAAGCGAGCCCGGCGACGGGACGGTTGGTCGTAGCCGCCGCTGCTGGAGCTTTTGCCGGAGGAGGAGCCGCCGCTGCCGGACGAGCCGCGGCCATCACCGAGGGCGAGCTCGCCCCCCGTCCTCATCGCGACCGTCGCCAAGGCCGAGCACTTCGTCACCATCGCTGTCTTCAGGGCAGCACCTAGCGCGGCGTCCGTCTTCCCTGGACACCCTCACGAAGAGGGTCATGGCACCGTCGTACTTGAAGTGGAGGGTGCACCGCCTGCTCAGACCACACGCGCGGGCAAACGTCTGCCAGCCGCGGGCTTGGGCCACATTGCCCGCGATGAAGATCTGCACCGTGACCCACGAGGCCTTGCTGCAGTAGCCGTCCGCCTACAGCCAGAGGCCGCCGGGACCCATGGCCGCCAGCTCACCGGCAAGGGAGCGCGGAAGCTGGATCCAGGTGCCGGTCAGGTTCTTCGACCACACAATGAACTCCGGCAGCATCTCCACCGAGTGGAAGCGTGGCCGGGGAGGCCTAGTGACCATGGTGCGCCTCCCCTCGTCGACGGGACCGCCACGCCTCAGACGGCTTCCACCAGGCGGAGAAACACCACCTCGGCTGCCCGAAGCGGCAGCGGACCCCGAAGAGACTCGTCCTCGCCCACGAGGAACCACAGCAGGGGTCGCGACGTGATTGCGAGGGCGACCGCGCCCCCTCTTGGGCGGGGGAGAACCGGGCCCCTCTTGGCGAGCCTTCCCCTTCTCCGTGGCCGAGAACCTCTTCATCGGCGCCATGGGTGACGCGGCGAGGCAGTGAAGCAAGGAAGAAGATGCAAGATGAACAGAGGAAGAGATGGGCAGCGGGGGCTCTGCCCCCTCCCCATTTATAGCAGGAGGAGGCCAATCGACGGCCTCCATGATCGCAGGTAATGATGGCTTTTCTGCATGCACCAGGGACTCGTCAAGTCGGGCAGTTGCCCATGCAGCATGGGGAAGTGGAGACGCCCACGTCCTGTCAATCGCCACACGTCAATCAAGACCGCATGCTATTGGGGCGTGTGGTGCTCCGCACTTGACCCTTGGCTTCGCCGCAAAGCCTATTCCGAGCGCGCACTGTCGGCTTCCTGGGAACGGGGTTACCCAGACTTGCCTGCATGCGGCCCAGGGTGTGGCTCCTCTAGCGGCCTGGTATGGCCCATCTTCATCAATAACACTCAAGACCCTTGCGAGGGGCCAAGCCTCGCGAGGCAGACGACACAAGACCTTCTCAAGGGCTACTTCACTAGGCTGGCTCACGAGGAGCGGAGAGATCAAGGCGAGGGGCACCTCGCGAGGTTTCCGTGACGTGAGCCATGATGACCAAGGCCAGGCGGGCGCCAGCGGGCGCAGAGTACCGATTGCCTCTTTGGTGCTAAAGGGGCAGGTGCATGCGAGGAGTCCCGAGGCATCAGGCAAAGATTTCCATATCGGTGCAACAAGACCAAGACCAGCAGGATGGCAGGACGGACGTCATCGTGGAGCCCAAGACATTATCACCACCAGAGCCTTTGGCGGGCGAAGACCACCTTTTGTCAGGATAGCTCGTAATAGCTGCCCCCCTTCAAATTGGCCGTTGTGGGGTCCCTTCTCGCTTAAACATTTGGGAAGAGGACCAGTACCTCTATAAATAGGACTAGCAACAACCATAGGAAACATATCTTGGATCAGATACAGTCCATCCTCACACGCGCAAGCTGATCGAGCTAGAGAACGCCTCTCCTCAGGAGGTCGTTCTTCCCTTGTACTTTTTCATCCCCAGCCTGTAAGGCAATCCACCACACCACACTGGAGTAGGGTATTACACCACATCGGTGGCCCGAACTAGTATAAACTCTTGTGTCCCATGTTCCGTTGGTTCGGCAAGCTAGGCCTTGAGATCGTGACGAGAGTGTGAGCTAGGGGGAGAGAGATCTTCGTGCGCACCCCAGAGTTCGAACCTCAAGGGTTTTGCCAGAAACCGTAAACCGACAGATACAGACTTGGTCTGTGATCTGAGGATTATCCTCATTGCTGCACAGAAGAATTATGTCCTTGATGCACCGCTAGGTGACAAACCTATTGCAGGAGCAGATGCAGACGTTATGAACGTTTCACAAAGCTCGGTATGATGACTACATGATAGTTTAGTGCACCATGCTTTACGGCTTAGAACCGGGACTTTAAAAATGCTTTGAACGCCATGGAGCATATGAGATGTTCCAAGAGATGAAATTGGTATTTCAGTCTGATGCCCATGTCGAGAGGTATATGAAACCTCTGACAAGTACTTTGCCTACAAGATGGAGGAGAATAGCTCAACTAGTGAGCATGTGCTCAGAATGTCTGGGTACATCAATCGCTTGAATCAAGTGGGAGTTAATCTTCCGGATAAGATAGTGATTGACAGAGTTCTCTAGTCACTATCACCAAGTTACTGTAACTTCCTGATGAACTATAATATGCAAGGGATGACGACAATGATTCCCGAGCTCTTAGTGATGCTGAAATCGACGAAGGTAGAAATCAAGAAAGAGTATCAAGTGTGTTGATGATTAACAAGACCACTAGTTTCAAGAAAAGGGCAAAGGAAAAGAAAGGTAACTCTAAGAGGAATGACAAGCAAGTTGTCACTCCCGTGAAGAAATCCCAAAGCTAGACCTAAGCCTGAAACTGAGTGCTTCTACTACAAAGGGAATGGTCACTGGAAGCGGAACTACCCCAAATAATTGGCGGACAAGAAGGATGGAAAAGTGAACAAAGGTATATTTGATATACATGTTATTGATGTGTACTTTACTAGTGTTCATAGTAACCCAGGGTATTTAATACTGGTTCAGTTGCTAAGATTAGTAAGTCGATACAGGAGTTGCAAAATAAACAGAGACTAGTTAAGGGCGAGGTGACAGTGTGTGTTGAAAGTGATTTCAAGGTTGATAAGATCACCATCGCACACTCTCTCTACCTTCAGGATTAGTGTTGAACCTAAATAAACAAATGTTATTTGGTGTTTGCGTTGAGCATGAATATGATTAGATCATGTTTATTGCAATACAGTTATTCATTTAAGTTAGAGAATAACTGTTGTTCTGTTTAAATGAATAAAACCTTCTATGGTCATACACTCAATGTGAATGGTTTATTGAATCTCGATCGTAGTGATACACATATTCATAATATTGATGCCAAAAGATGCAAAATTTATAATGATAGTGCAACATATTTGTGGCACTGCCGTTTAGGTCATATTGGTGTAAAGAGCATGAAGAAACTCCATATGGATGGATTTTTGGAATCACTTGATTATGAATCATTTGATACTTGCGGACCATGCCTCATGGGCAAGATGACTAAAACTCCGTAGTTTGGAACAATGGAGCGAGCCAATGACTTATTGGAAATAATACATACCGATGTATGCAGTCCGATGAGTGTTGAGGTTCGCGGCGGGTATCGTTATTTTCTAACCTTCGTAGATGATTTGAGCGGATATGGGTATATCTACTTAATGAAACCCAAGCCTAAACATTTGATAAGTTCAAAGAATTTAAGAGTGAAGTGGAGAATCATCATAACAAGAAAATAAAGTTTCTACGATGTGATCACAGAGGCGAATATTTGAGTTACGAGTTTGGCCTTCATTTAAAACAATGTGGAATAGTTTCACAACTCACGCCACCTGGAACACCACATCGTAATGGTGTGTCCGAACGTCGTAAACATACTTAATTAGATATGGTGCGATCTATGATGTCTCTTATCGATTTGCCGCTATCTTTTTGGGGTTATGCATTAGAGACAACTGCATTCACGTTAAATAGGGCATCGTCTAAATCCGTTGAGACGATGTATGAACTGTGGTTTGGCAAGAAACCTAAGCTGTCGTTTCTTAAAGTTTGGGGTTGCGATTCTTATGTGAAAAAGCTTAAGCCTGATAAGCTCGAACCCAAATCGGAGATGTGCGTCTTCATAGGATACCCAAAAGAAACTGTTGGGTACACCTTCTATCACAGATCCGAAGGCAAGATTTTTTTGCTAAGAATGGATCCTTTCTAGAGAAGGAGTTTCTCTCGAAAGAAGTGAGTGGGAGGTACGTAGAACTTGATGAGGTAACTGTACCTTCTCTCGAATTGGAAAGTAGCTCATCACAGAAAAACCGTTCCCGTGATGCCTGATTAAGTTATGTACCTGGGGTAGGGGCACGGACCTGTCCTAAGAGCCCTGCCTAAGGACATCCTTAGAAGAAGTCACCTTTCAATCGACTTGAAGGTACCCACTCGACGGGTTCAAGACACTCGACCAAGAAGCTACCACTCGACCACGAAGCCAACCACTCGACTGCCAGGAGATCTAAAGTCACACCGCAGGCAAACGGTCGGTCATTTAAGTAGTCTTTATGGTCATCATATCACTTTATTAGAGGCGTTACCTGTAACGCTCGACCTTAATGTACCTTAAACCCTGCATTACTGAGGGGAGGAGAGAGCTGGCAAACTCTATATAAGCCACCCCCTCCTCAGTATCAAGGGTTCGCACCCCTGTCATTCTCACACTTATAATCCAGTCGACCGCCTCCGGGCACCGAGACGTAGGGCTTTACTTCCTCTGAGAAGGGCCTGAACTCGTACATCTTTGTGTGTTTACAGCTTCTACATAGCTAAGATCTAGCCTCTCCATACTAACCCCCTACACTACTGTCAGACTTAGAACCACGACAGTTGGCGCCCACCGTGGGGCAGGAATCTTAGCGCTTGGTTGTAGGAGTTGCGATTTTTCCGATCTCCTTGATCATGGTTTCATGCGGAGTTTTGGTGGAGGGCCGCGAGATCTGTCTCGGCGCGCTCACGTTCATCGCCGACGACTCTGCTTGGCTTCAGGAGGCTCCACTCGACATCGACGCGCTCCCCGTCCGCGGGGCGACGCACTTCCGCGCATGCGTTCGTGGTGTCCTCCTGCGGCAGCCGTCGACCCAGTATCGATCAGCTCCCATTTCACCTCCCCACCTTGTCTCTCGTCGACGCAAGCGCTCCGGCCGGTTGAGACTTTAGAGGTGGGTGAGGCATGCGGTGGCCCGCCAGACGACCACCCCTCAAGTCGCGGCAATCGAGCCCGACGAATCTCTCTACGGCCTGTTCGATCTGTCGACTGGCTCCACAGAGACCGCATCCGAATGCGACAGCAGTGACCCTGCAGCAGAGGTTCTAGCGATTGATGGGACTCGTAGCCCTCCAGGTTTTCCCCGTACCGACGGAGGCGCGGGTGGGGACGACTCGGCACATCTCCACGAGGAGTATCTCCCCGAGCCTCTCACGTCGCAGCAGCGGGAGGAGCTTCGCTGCCGGAACATGGATACACTCCACACTCCTATCGTTGGAGAAACCCCCGAGGCCCGAGCCTTGGAGGACGCGCGTTTGGCTAACCTGGCTGAGCGCACTCGACTGGAGAATCTCCAGCGAGCACTCGATGAGAGAGCGCGTCAGCGGGCTCCTGAGTCCAGTCGACGTCAGCTTGTCCCGCCTACGCAGGTATATCGAACTCCCATTCAGAATTTGGCAGCCGCGGCCCGAATAGCAGAATCGATTCAGCCCTCCCAGTCAGAGGCTGGCAGGGGCTTGTTGCAGATCAGAGCGTTGCTCCGGGCAGCAGGTAACCAGAATTCCATTGTTTCTCAGTCGCGGAATAGGATCCACAGTTAATCCGTTGCAGCGGACACAGTACAGTCGGCTCACAGCCCAAGATCGCCCCCGAGGCGTGAGGGACGTGGAGACCGGCACGATCAGTACAGGAGAAGTGAGCAGTATGATCACCGACTCGATCGCGATGATCAGCGTCGAGTGCCAACCCCTCCCCCGAGGAGTGGGTCATATGCGCCTCGACGGCAGGAGGACAGACGCCCTCACAGTGTTGGGCGGAGGATTCCAGTCGACCCCAGAGGACCAGGCTTTGATGCGAGATCCATCCTTGTTCAAATTTTGGTCGACAGGAACAGGGCTCATAGAGAAGGCCATGACAGAGATGCGCCTACCAGCAGCAGAGTACACGTTTCAGGGCCAGAGTGTTTCAGTCGAGCCATCAGGGCCGCAGTGATTCCTCCCAACTTCAGATTGGCGACTGGAGTCAGCAAGTTCACTGGTGAGTCTAAGCCTGGCACTTGGCTCGAAGATTACCGAGTGGCTGTCCAGATTGGTGGCGGCAATGATGAGGTGGCTATGAAGCATTTGGCTCTCTTGTTAGAGGGCTCAGCTAGAGCGTGGCTGAATCAGCTAGCACTCAGTAGCATCTACACTTGGGAGGACCTCTCCCGAGTGTTTGTCACGACTTTCGAAGGAGCATGCAAACGGCTGGCAGGCCTTACAGAATTGCGGTCTTGCATGCAGAAGCCGAGTGAAACACTGAGAGATTACATCCAGAGGTGGATCACTCTGCATCACACAGTTGAGAATGTACCAGATCATCAAGCAGTTTATGCCTTTAAAGAAGGCGTCAAGAACAGAGAGTTGAACCTGAAGTTCGGTCGGACCGAAGAAATGTCTCTGAATCGGATGATGGAAATTGCCACCAAATACGCTAATGGTGAAGATGAAGATCGACTCCGGAGTGGCAAGCAGAAAGCAATCGCCCAGGAAACCGGAGGCAATTCCAGTCGGAAGCAGAAGCGGAAGGCCGAGCCAGCCGCTCCTGGGGAGGCCCTGGCCGTAACCCAGGGTTCAAGGGGAAACCTAAGGGACCCTGGAACCCCAAGAAAGTAAAAGATCAGGAAGGAAACGATGTTTTGGATCTGCCGTGTCACATTCACACCAAGAAAGATGAAGAGGGTAAACTCATTTACCCCAAGCATACCACTCGACAGTGTCGGCTCCTGATTCAGCAGTTCCAGGGCAAGCAGTCCAAGGACAAGGAAAAAGAGTCAGACAAAGTTGAGGATAAGGAAGATAGTGACGACGGGTACCCCAAGTCAATTCCACCTTGATGATTTTTGCTGATGTCGAGAGCAAAAGTCGACTGAAAGTCATTAACCGTGAAGTAAATATGGTTGCCCTGGCAACACCCAGCTATCTGAAGTGGTCTCAGACTGCCATCACGTTTGACCAGTCTGATCACCCCACGCACATTGCCACCCCCGGGAGGCAAGCGCTGGTGGTCGACCCAGTCGTTGAAGGCACTCGACTGACCAAAGTCCTGATGGATGGTGGCAGCGGCCTGAACATTCTGTACGCAGAAACGTTGAAAGGGATGGGCATTCCGATGTCCAGACTCAGTACCAGTAACATGAGCTTCCATGGAGTCATTCCCGGGAAGAAAGCTGAGTCACTCGGCCAGATTGCTCTTGATGTGGTTTTCGGTGATTCGAAGAATTACCGCAAGGAAAAGTTGACATTCGAGGTTGTGGACTTTCAAAGTGCTTATCATGCTATTTTGGGCAGACCAGCTTATGCACGCTTCATGGCTCGACCATGTTACGTGTATCTCAAATTGAAGACGCCTGGCCCTAGAGGTGTGATCACTGTTACGGGCAACCGGAAGAAAGCAGAAGAGTGTTTTCAGAAGGGTTCAAAGATTGCTGACGCCCAGATGGCAGTGGTCGAGTTGCAGGAGTATCAGAAGACTGCAGATCCGAGTGAATTGCTTCGAGCCAAGAAGCCTGCTTCAGAGTCAGCATTTCAGTCGTCCGGCGAGACGAAGCCAGTTCACATTCACCCGTCCGATCCCAGTGCAGCTCCGACTCACATCTCAACGACGCTCGACTCCAAATAGGAAGAAGCGCTCATCCAGTTCCTCCGTGAGAACTGGGACATCTTCGCATGGAAGCCCTCTGACATGCCTGGAGTTCCCAGGGGACTGGCTGAGCACCGTCTATGAGTCGACCCGAAATTTAAGCCTGTGAAAGAACATCTTCGACGGTCCGCCGTCTAGAAGAGGAAAGCCATTGGCGAGGAGGTGGCTCGGCTACTAGCAGCGGAGTTCATCAGAGAGATTTACCACTCCGAGTGGCTCGCCAATGTTGTCATGGTCCCCGAGAAGGACAAGTCGCTTCGCATGTGCATCGACTTCAAGCATATCAATCGGGCTTGCCCGAAAGATCATTTCCCTCTCCCCCGCATCGACCAGATAGTCGACTCGACCGCGGGGTGTGAGCGTTTGTCTTTTCTAGACGCCTATTCAGGGTACCATCAGATCCGTCTGTATGGACCCGACGAGATCAAAACAGCTTTCATCACTCCATTCGGGTGCTTCTGCTATGTCACCATGCCCTTCGGCCTCAAGAATGCTGGAGCCACGTTCATGAGGATGATTCAGAAGTGTTTACTCACTCAGATCAGTCGGAATGTGGAAGCGTACATGGATGATATTGCGGTCAAGTCACGGAAAGGTTCCGACCTCCTGACTGACCTTGCCGAAACCTTTGCCAACCTCAGGAGGTATGATATCAAGATCAATCCATAAAAGTGTACATTCGGAGTTCCTGGTGGAAAGTTACTCGGTTTTCTCGTTTCCGAACAAGGAATCGACGCCAATCCTGAAAAAGTTGCCACCATACTCCGGATGAAGCGCCCTGAGCGTGTGCACGATGTCCAGAAGCTTACAGGTTGCTTGGCCACTTTAAGTCGATTCATTTCTCGCCTCGGTGAAAAGGCGTTGCCTCTTTACCGACTGATGAAGAAATCTGACAAGTTCGAGTGGACTCCAGAAGCTGATGCAGCGTTTGCAGACCTCAAAGCTCTGCTCTCCACCCAGCCGGTGCTTGCTGCCCCAATCAGTAAAGAGCCTCTGCTGCTTTACATTGCGGCCACGGGACAAGTTGTCAGTACAGTACTTATGTTCGAGCGGGAAGAAGAAGGAAAGACCTTCAGAGTTCAACGCCCAGTATATTATGTGTCTGAAGTTTTGACCCCCTCAAAGCA
Source organism: Aegilops umbellulata (assembly GCA_032464435.1). Classification (NCBI taxonomy): domain Eukaryota; kingdom Viridiplantae; phylum Streptophyta; class Magnoliopsida; order Poales; family Poaceae; genus Aegilops; species Aegilops umbellulata. The sequence goes on from CP136059.1 coordinate 8,279,830, forward strand.
AAGATATCCTCATTACCAGAAACTTGTGTATGGGATTTACATGACCACGAAGAAGGTTGCACACTACTTCTCTGATCATTCCATTACAGTCGTCAGCGACGCTCCACTGTCAGAGATTTTGCACAACAGAGATGCAACTGGTCGAGTGGCGAAGTGGGCGATTGAACTCCTTCCCTTAGATATCAAGTTTGAAGCAAAGAAGGCTATCAAGTCCCAAGCAATTGCAGATTTCGTCGCCGAGTGGATTGAACAGCAACTTCCGACTCAAGTTCACTTGGAGCACTGGACCATGTTCTTCGATGGATCTAAGATGCTGAATGGTTCCGGTGCTGGGGTAGTACTGGTCTCCCCCTGAGGAGATAAGCTCAGCTACGTTCTCCAGATTCACTTCGATTCTTCCAACAATGAAGCAGAATATGAAGCACTTTTGTATGGGTTGCGCATGGCCATTTCACTCGGCGTCCGTCGCCTCATGGTCTATGGCGACTCAGATTTGGTGGTTAATCAGGTGATGAAGGAGTGGGACGTCAGAAGCCCAGCTACGACTGGCTACTGCAACGCAGTAAGAAAGCTGGAAAAGAAGTTCGAGGGGTTAGAGCTTCATCACATCCCCCGACTGAAAAATCAAGCAACTGATGATTTGGCAAAGATAGGCTCCAAGAGGGAAGCCATTCCTAGCAATGTGTTCTTGGAGCACATCCACTTGCCATCAGTCCAGGATGATCCTTTTACAGAGGAACCCCCGCAGCCGAAAAGTGCCACAGATCCGACTGAAGCCGAAATTCCTGCTGTGGTCGACCTAATCATGGAAGTCTTGGCAATCACTCCCGACTGGACAGTACCGTACATTGCTTATATCTTGAGGAAAGAACTCCCAGAAGACGAAGAAGAGGCTCGATAGATCGTCCGTCGATCCAAAGCCTTCACGGTCATAAAGGGACAGTTATACAGAGAAAGCGCGATTGGGATCGGCTAGAAGTGCATAACGCCAGAGGAAGGTCAGATAATCCTTGACGATATCCACTCGGGGACCTGTGGTCACCATGCGTCCTCTCGGACCATTGTGGCTAAAGCATACCGAGCGGGTTTTTACTGGCCTAGAGCAAATGAAATGGCGAAAGAGATAGTAGACAAGTGTGAAGGCTGCCAGTTCTACTCCAACATGTCGCACAAACCAGCATCAGCCCTTAAGACCATTCCACTCGTCTGGCCCTTCGCTGTTTGGGGACTGGACATGGTTGGACCACTGAGAACAGGCAGGAGCGGATTCCCACATGTGCTTGTAGCAGTCGACAAGTTTACCAAGTGGATTGAAGCTAAGCCTATAAAAAATCTGGACGCTAGCACTGCTATCAGTTTCATCAGGGAGCTAATATTCAGATATGGAGTCCCACATAGCATCATCACGGACAATAGGGCGAACTTCGATTCAGACAGATTCAGAGCATTTTGTGCCTCTCAAGGCACACGAGTCGACTATGCCTCGGTCGCACATCCCCAGTCGAATGGACAAGCTGAAAGGGCAAATGGTTTAATTCTCAAAGGACTAAAGCCTCGACTGATGCGCGATCTCAAGCACGCAGCAGGCGCTTGGGTCGACAAGCTTCTGTCAGTTTTGTGGGGATTGAGGACCACCCCGAACCGATCGACTGGAAGAACTCCGTTCTTTCTGGTTTACGGAGCCGAAGCAGTCCTACCGAGCGATCTACTTCACAATGCACCCCGAGTCGAGCTTTACACCGAAGATGAAGCAGAGCAAGCCCGGCAGGACGCAGTCGACCTCCTAGAGGAGGGGAGAGAAATGGCTATGATCAGGTCTACCATCTATCAGCAAGACTTGCGTCGGTTCCATGCCAGAAACATGAAGAGTCGAGCCTTCCAAGAAGGAGATTTGGTCCTCCGAGTGGATCAACAGAAACCACACAAACTTGCTCCTACTTGGGAAGGCCCCTTCATCGTCACCAGAGTTCTCCACAACGGAGCATATCACCTTTACAATGTCGATCACCGGATCGACGAGCCACGAGCTTGGAATGCGGAACTACTCCGCCCATTTTACACTTGAGTTCTCACTCGGACGAGATGTAATAAGAAAAACTTCTGTAGTTTATTTTTATCAAAGACAAGAGTGTCCCAGTTCTTCCTGTAATTGTTGTCACTTTTGTTTGTGTACAAAGTCCCCTAGTGGGTGGCTTAGCTGCGAATCCGTTTCGCCTAAGTTTTGCAAAAAAAAAAATCCTACCGAGTGGTGAGCCAGACTCCCACTCGGGGGCTTAGCTGCAGCCCAGTGCTTGCCTAAGTATATAAAAATCCTACCGAGTGGAGAGTAAACCTCCCACTCGGGGGCTTAGCTGCAGCCCAGTGCTCGCCTAAGTGTTTAAAATCCTACCGAGTGGTGAGCCAGACTCCCACTCGGAGGCTTAGCTGCAGCCCAGTGCTCGCCTAAGAATATAAAAATCCTACCGAGTGGAGAGCAAACCTCCCACTCGGGGGCTTAGCTGCAGCCCAGTGCTCGCCTAAGTGTTTAAAATCCTACCGAGTGGAGAGCAAGCCTCCCACTCGGAGGCTTAGTTGCAGTCCAAGCACTCGCCTAAGAATATAAAAATCCTACCGAGTGGAGAGAAAACCTCCCACTCGGGGGCTTAGCTGTAGTCCAAGCACTCGCCTAAGAATATAAAAATCCTACCGAGTGGAGAGCAAACCTCCCACTCGGGGGCTTAGCTGCAGCCCAGCGCTCGCCTAAGTGTTTAAAAATCCTACCGAGTGGAGAGCAAACCTCCCACTCGGGGGCTTAGCTGCAGTCCAAGCACTCGCCTAAGAATATAAAAATCCTACCGAGTGGAGAGCAAACCTCCCACTCGGGGGCTTAGCTGCAGCCCAGTGCTCGCCTAAGTGTTTAAAAATCCTACCGAGTGGAGAGCAAACCTCCCACTCGGAGGCTTAGCTGCAGTCCAAGCACTCGCCTAAGAATATAAAAATCCTACCGAGTGGAGAGCAAACCTCCCACTCGGGGGCTTAGCTGCAGCCCAGTGCTCGCCTAAGTGTTTAAAAATCCTACCGAGTGGAGAGCAAACCTCCCACTCGGGGGCTTAGCTGCAGCCCAGTGCTCGCCTAAGTGTTTAAAAATCCTACCGAGTGGAGAGCAAACCTCCCACTCGGAGGCTTAGCTGCAGTCCTAGCAGTCGCCTAAGAATATAAAAATCCTACCGAGTGGAGAGCAAACCTCCCACTCGGGGGCTTAGCTGCAGCCCAGTGCTCGCCTAAGTGTTTAAAAATCCTACCGAGTGGAGAGCAAACCTCCCACTCGGAGGCTTAGCTGCAGTCCAAGCACTCGCCTAAGAATATAAAAATCCTACCGAGTGGAGAGCAAACCTCCCACTCGGGGGCTTAGCTGCAGCCCAGTGCTTGCCTAAGTACGGGTCACGTCCCGACCCGCAAAGACGGCACGATGCGAATCGACCGTTACCTTTTCCTTCGACGTTGCACCACAAATACAAAGTTATTTCGAGTAAAGATTAAGTTCCACTCGACGGATAATTTACGAAGATATTCAACGGTAAATCAAGTTCGGAGAAGACCCAAAGGTCCTAGACCTCAGATCAAAGTACTCGAGCCCTCGGCTCAACGGAGTTTAGCGATTACAGAATCCACTCGGCATTCCGAGGCAAATTTAAAGTGAAGCATAAAAGTTTTTTACTCCTCCGGCGGAGGACTGGAAGGGGCAACGAACTCATCCAAGTCGATCCCGTCTGCAATACGAGTGGCAGCAGCAATGAAAGTCTCCATGAAGTCTTGAAAGCTGAGCTTCTTGGTATTGGCAACCTGAATGGCAGCCAACTTCTCCTCTCGCACCTCCTTACAGTGGACGCAAACCAGAGACAGGGCAACATCAGCGCCACACCTCGCAGAGGATTTCTTCCATTCTGTCACTCGACCAGGGACGTCGTTCAGTCCAGTCATCAGGGACTCGAGGTCATTCGTAAGCGTCTCCCTGGGCCAGAGGGACGTGTCGATCCGCAACACTGCAACCTTCAGTCGAGCCAGATAGTCCACCACACTGGCAATGCGGGATTCCAGGCGGAGCACATTCATAGCGGCCTCGTCCTTCACAAGTGAATTGGCGGGGTCCAAGCTTGGCTCCAGTCAATTGGTCTCCTCTTCAAAGTTCTGGCAGAATTCTACAAATAACAGTTCAAGTATAAGGCAGTCGATCCACACGAATTTGGTTACTGCAAGCCACTCGGGTGAAAATTGGTACCTTCGAGCACGATGAACAACTTCTTGGCAAGTCCCCCGAGATAAACCTCAAGATCGTTCTTCTTCCCCGCCAGTTCGCCTGCCTTGTCATTTAGAGCAATCTTGTCGTTCTTCGGTCGGCTGACCTCCTTATTAGCTGCGTCAAGAGCAGTTTTCAGTCTGGAGTTCTCCTGTTCAAGAGTAGAGACTGAAGCCAGCTTTTCTTCAGCAAGCTTCGTTTTGTTCAAGGCCTCCTTCTGCGCTTCGGCAAGATCTTGATCCTTCTTCTTCAGAGCTTCCTCCAGTTGATCTGCCGCACGTCGAGTGCGATTAACATCAAGGATTGGCAAAAAGGGAAAAGTCACTCGTTAAGAATGGTAGACCTCACCAGCCATACCTTTTGCCTCTTCTCGAGCCTTCTGCAAGTTTTCCTGAGCAAGCTTTAAGTCGAGGTTGAGCTGGATCTGTTGGTCCTTCAACTCAGTGAAGCGAGCCGCAAGTTCACAGGATTTCTGCGAAGAAACCAGTCGACAAACATCAATGATAGGTTGCTTCTGAGTAACCAAGAGACAATAGTAGCGTTTCTAAGACTACAGCCGAATCAAAACATTCGACAGCAGTCTCGGAGACTACACCCAGTGGGTGCACTCAGCGTGCCCCCACTGGTTCGACCAAAAAAAAAAGTCGACTGCCCGCAGTCGACCACATATAGTTCCATTCGACATGGCCCGACCAGACCGAGTGAAGAAGTACAAATACAACAACGCAATATAAAGACTACAGTCGACTGCCAGCAGTCCACCATAGTCTCGGGGACTACACCCAGTGGGTGCACTTAGCGTGCCCCCACTCGATCAAAGGTTGACAGACACACCCAGTGGGTGTACAGATATAAAGATCTTTGGAAAAGAGATTCTTTGAACAGCATATTGCAACAGACCAAGTGTCGAGTCGACTGACCTGGACGTTGCTCTGAAGAGCCGAACTCGCGTCATACGCTGCTTGGCTGGCGTCCCGAACCACTTTCACTTGCTCCATCATGATACCCGCCTGGCGTATAGCCTCTTTTGCGGCACCCACTTGGTCCTCTGGGACAGGGTATGCAGCAAAAAGTGAAGGCGGATTTGCAGTCGACGCCGAAGGCCGCACGCTCGTCAGAGGTTCAGCAAAAGTCACGGAGGTCCGAGTGGTATCACCACCGTCCCGAACTACAGCCTCAGACACCCGAGCAGATTGGGGGGTCTTGCCAGTCGATGCTCTCCGGTTCCTTCTTACTCTCAGTGGCTCGTCGTCTTCATCGTCTGGTAGGTTGATAACATGAGGGGGAGCTGCAAGAAAAGTCAATCGACCAGAGTTACAAGAAACATTCAGTCGACCGAAGACAGAACATCAGTAATTGTACCTGGATTGGAAGTAACAGCATCTTCCATCTCTTGATCTCCGCCCTTGGCAGAGATCTCAGAAGTAGTAGCACTACAAATTTCGGAGGTCAGTCAGTTGGCTCAATGAATCAACCAAGGATCCATCCACAGTCGACAAAGGAAAACAAGTACTATTATTACCCAGAAATAGTGGGGACAGTCATCTTCATGTTGGGCAGAGCCTTGGGCGGCTTGGATGGCGTCGGGCGTGGGTGCTTGGGAGCCTTCTCAGTCAGCGTAGGGGAAGAGGTCCGAGGGCGTTTCGACGACTGCCCAACAGGAGCAGTCGCCTTACCACGTTCCCTCACGGGATCGTGCATAAGCTTGGATCGCCTCTCCAAGCGGGGAGGGGGGGGGGGTTCAACTTCCTCCTCCTCCTCTTCGCTGGAGTCGACGTCGTTGTCTCCCTCCCCTTCGCCATCGGATTCCCACTCGCCATGTTCGTCTCCGCTTTCACCTCCGCTCGCCTCCCCTTCCTCAGTCGGCTCCTGTGCCCCGTTGGGCGTCGAGTACATCTCAGTAGTTTCCTGGGAAACAACAGACAAAACAAAAGTCAGTCGACCAGTTCAAAGAAGACCAATGAAGAAAGCAAGATCTCAGTCAGGTGCATAAGGACAGACCTGGTCCACGTCGTATGTGTTGTCGAGTGGAGGAACCCTCTTGGCTCCTCAGGGATTGTCTTTGTTTCCTGTGATGCTCGACAGCCATCCTTCTAGCATCTCGTCAGTGACCTCCTCCGGGTGGATCCGAGTGGTGTCTTCAAGACCCGAATACAGCCACATCGGATGATTGCGAGCCTGGAGCAGCTGGATGCGCCTCCTAAGGAAGACCTCCAGCAAGTCCATGCCAGTCACGCCGTCGCGGACAAGCTGAACCACTCGACTAACCAGCACCTTGACTTGGGCCTTTTCTTCCGGCGTCACTTTTAGAGAAGCAGGCTTTTGGGCTCGCTCCAGAGAGAAAGGGGGAAGTCCAGTCGACTGACCCGGAGTCGCCTGGTCTTTGCTGTAAAACCAGGTCGCCTGACAACCACAGACCGACTCAGGGAAGGTGATGGATGGAAAGGAGCTTTTTCTCCTCGTCTGGATTGCCAGGCCCCCGCACAGCTGGATCACCTGCGTCCTGTCGTCACTCGACTTGACCTTTTTGACCGATTGAGAGCGGCAAGTGGAGATGTGCTTAAAGAGTCCCCAATGGGGGCGGCAACCCAAGAAACCCTCACACAAGGAAATGAAAGCAACCAGATACACGATCGAATTGGGAGTGAAATGGTGGAGCTGCGCTCCGAAGAAGTTCAGAAAGCTCCGGAAAAAAGGATGAGGCGGAAGAGAAAACCCGCGATCGATGTGGGTGGCGAGGAGGACACGCTCACCATCAAGGGGTTGGGGCTCGACTTCCTTCCCCGGGAGACGCGCAGCTTCGTGGGGAATGACCCCTCCCTCAACCATATCATCAAGATCTTCCTGCCGAAGCACCGTCGGCATCCAGTCTCCCTGGATCCAGCCTCTGGGCAGAGCAGTCCTGGAGGAAGAACCGCCCCGAGCGGACTTCTTCCCTTTCCCCTGGACCGCCGCCTTCTTTGCGCGCTCCAGAGCGGACGTCTTGTCCTTCCCCATCGTCGCCGGCAAATCTCGAATGGGCCTGCGGCGCTAAGGTGGAAGCGGAGAAGGCGGAGGTCCTTGCGAAGGGAGAAAGGGAAGAAAGAGCGCACTGTTCGAAAATCTCGAGCCGGTGGTTTATAAGAGGTCGCTTCCGAGTGGCTGACCGGTAGGCCCAAGATATCCCGTCAAATATTGCAGCAGACGCGCGTGTAGTACGTGGCGAAAAAGGCGACACGGAAATCGAGGAGCTTCCGTCTTATCGCGTCTGATTACCGCGGCCGCTCCCGTCCCGCGCGCTTCCCAAAATTCGAATCCCGCGAAATCCGCGGGTTGCAGAAAAAATCGTCAGGCAGAAGATCCCTTTCACACCATCATTCGGAATGTCACAAACAAGGGAATTCACTCGACGAAAGGCCTAGAATGGATCAAGGCGACTGAAAAAGGTTGGTGACGTCATCCGTGACGATTGACCCAAAACAAGGCACTCATGTAGCACAAAGAACCAGTCGAAAAGATCTCCAACCCTTTCCCCACTCTAACCTCGATCCATTCGGGGGCTAATGATGAAGTTATGTACCTGGGGTAGGGGCACAGACCTGTCCTAAGAGCCCTGCCTAAGGACATCCTTAGAAGAAGTCACCTTTCAATCGACTTGAAGGTACCCACTCGACGGGTTCAAGACACTCGACCAAGAAGCTACCACTCGACCGCGAAGCCAACCACTCGACTGCCAGGAGATCTAAAGTCACACCACAGGCAAACGGTCGGTCATTTAAGTAGTCTTTATGGTCATCATATCACTTTATTAGAGGCGTTACCTGTAATGCTCGACCTTAATGTACCTTAAACTCTGCATTACTGAGGGCAGGAGAGAGATGGCGAACTCTATATAAGCCACCCCCTCCTCAGTATCAAGGGTTCGCACCCCTGTCATTCTCACACTTATAATCCAGTCGACCGCCTCCGGGCACCGAGACGTAGGGCTTTACTTCCTCTGAGAAGGGCCTGAACTCATACATCTTTGTGTGTTTACAACTTCTACATAGCTAAGATCTAGCCTCTCCATACTAACCCCCCTACACTACTGTCAAACTTAGAACCACGACAATGCCTACACCAAAAAGAGAGGAAGCTAATGATAATGATCATGAAACTTCAGATCAAGTTACTACCGAACCTCGTAGGTCAACCAGAGCACGTTCCGCATCAGAGTGGTACGGTAATTCTGTTCTGGAAGTCATGTTACTAGACCATGATGAACCTACGAACTATGAGGAAGCGATGATAAGCCCAGATTCCACAAAATGGCTTGATGCCATGAATCTGAGATAGGATCCATGTATGAGAACAAAGTATGGACTTTGGTTGACTTGCCCGATGATCGGCAAAGAATAAATGGATCTTCAAGAGGAAGACGTACACTGATGGTAGTGTTATTATCTACAAAGCTCGACTTGTCGCAAAAGGTTTTCGACAAGTTCAAGGTGTTGACTATGATGAGATTTTCTCACTCGTAGCGATGCTTAAGTCTGTCCGAATCATGGTAGCAATTGCCACATTTTATGAAATCTGGCAAATGGATGTCAAAACTGCATTCCTTAATGGATTTCTTAAAGAAGAGTTGTATATGATGCAACCAAAAGGTTTTCTCGATCCTAAAGGTGCTAACAAAGTGTGCAAACTCCAGCGATCCATCTATGAACTGGTGCAAGCATCTCGGAGTTAGAATATACGCTTTGATGAGTTGATCAAGGCATATAGCTTTATACAGACTTGCGATGAAGCCTATATTTACAAGGAAGTGAGTGAGAGCACTACATCCTTTATGAGAAGTATATGTGAATGACATATTGTTGATTGGAAATGATGTATAATTTTTCTGGAAAGCATAAATAAGTGTTTGAAAGGAGTTTTTTAAAGAAAGACCTCGGTGAAGCTGCTTACATTTGGGCATCAAGATCTATAGAGATAGATCAAGATGCTTGATAAGACTTTTGATGAGTACATACCTTGATAATATTTTGAAGGAGTTCAAAATGGATCAGGCAAAGAAGGAGTTCTTGCCTGAGTTGTAAGGTATGAAGTTGAGTAAGACTCAACACCCGACCACAACAGAAGATAGAAAGAGAATGAAAGTCATTCCCTATGCCTCAGCCATAGGTTCTGTAAATTATGCCATGCTGTATGCCAGACCTATTGTGTACCTTGCCATGTGTTTGGCAAGGGGATACAATAGTGATCCAGGAGTAGATCACCGGACATCGGTCAAAATTATCCTTAGGTACCGAAAGAGGACTAAGGAAATTTTTCTCAATTATGGAACTGATAAAGAGTTCATCATAAAGGGTTACGCCGATGCAAGCTTTGACACCAATCCGGATGACTCTGAGTCTCAATCTAGATGCATATTGAAAGTGGGAGCAATTAGCTAGGGTAGCTCCATGTAAAGCATTCTAGACATAGAAATTTGCAAAATATATACGGATCTAAATGTGGCAGACCCGTTGACTAAACCTCTCTCACAAGCAAAACATGATCACAGTCTAGTATACCCTTTGAGTGTTGGTCACATGGCGATGTGAACTATGAGTGTTAATCACATGGTGATGTGAACTATTGGTGTTAAATCACATGGCGATGTGAACTAGATTATTGACTCTAGTGCAAGTGGGAGACTGAAGGAAATATGCCCTAGAGGCAATAATAAAGGGAAAGTGCTATTGTGAGCTCGAGCTCAGAGGCACCCTTTGCTACAGTACAAACGAAAAAAATATTTGAATAGTTCAAAAAAATCTGAATGTTTTGGCAACAAACATTGATATCTTTTTCACATGCGTGCAAAATTTCATGACAAAATGACATTCATGCAGGTCTCGGCAAAAAAGACAAAATTGATGCTCCAAAATGTATCCAAAAACAGTTTTTTTGGAGCATGATTTTGTTTTTTTTGCCGGGACCTCCACAAATGTCATTTCATTACGAAAATTGGTACGCATGTAGAAAAAACATCAAAGTTTCTTGACAAATAATTTCAGATTTTTTTGAATTGTTTTACTATTTTTTTTGGATTTTACTGTTCATCCGAGATCACTGGTGCCCGGGATCAATTCCTCCGTGTCCATAATAAAGTTGTTATTTTATATTTCCTTATATCATGATAAATCTTTATTATTCATGCTAGAATTGTATTAACCGGAACTTGCTACATGTGTGGATACATAGACAAAACATCGTGTCCCTAGTATGCCTCTACAAGACTAGCTCATTAATCAAAGATGGTTAAGTTTCCTAACCATAGACATATGTTGTCATTTGATGAACGGGATCACATTGTTAGGAGAATGATGTGATGGACAAGACCCATCCGTTAGCTTAGGATAATTATCGTTAAGTGTTATTGCTATTGCTTTCTTCATGACTTATATATTATCCTTTGACTATGAGATTATGCAACTCTCGGATACCGGAGGAATACCTTCTGTGCTATCAAACGTCAGAACGTAACTAGGTGATTATAAAGATGCTCTACAGGTATCTCCGAAGGTGTTTGTTGGGTTGGCATAGATCGAGATTAGGATTTGTCACTTCGAGTATCAGAGAGATATCTCTGGGCCCTCTCGGTAATGCACATCCTGATAAGCCTTGCAAGCAATGTGACTAATGAGTTTATTGCGGGATGATGCATTACGGAATGAGTAAAGAGACTTTCCGGTGAAGAGATTGAACTAGGTATGAAGATACTGAATATCGAGTCTCGGGCAAGATACATACCGATGACAAAGGGAATGATGTATGTTGTCATTATGGTTTGACCGATAAAGATCTTCATAGAATATGTAGGAACCCATATGAGCGTCCAGGTTCTGCTGTTGGTTATTGATCGGAGAGGTGTCTCGGTCATGTCTACATAGTTCTCGAACCCGTAGGGTCCGCACGCTTAATGTTCGATGACGATTTTGTACTATATGAGTTATGTGATTTGGTGACTGAATGTTGTTCGGAGTCCCACATGAGATCAAGAACATGAAGAGGAGTCTTGAAATGGTCGTGAGGTAAAAGATTCATATACAGGACGATAGTATTTGGACACGGAAGTGTTCCGGGGGTACCTCGTACATATCGGGTCACTGAAAGGGGTTTCGGACTACCCCCGGCAAACTATATGGGCCTTATGGGCCAAGAGGGAAAACACACCAGCCACTAAGGGGCTTGTGCGCCCCCCATATGGGCTGGCCAAATTTGAGAAGGAAAGGGGAAGGAGGAAAGGAAAAAGGGAATAGGATTCCCCTTCCCCCTCTTCCCTTCCTACTCCGAATAGGAATAGGAAAGGGGGAGGGCGAATTGGAAGATGCCCAAGTAGGATTCCTCCTACTTGGGGCGCCCCCTTGGCTGTCTCTCCTCCCCTCCAACCTATATATATGAGGGGGGCACCGCTAGAACACACAACAAACATTATTAGCCGTGTGCGGCACCCCCCTCCACAGTTTACGCCTCCGGTCATATTCACTTAGTGCTTAGGCAAAGCCCTACGCGGATAACTTCACCATCACCGTCACCACGCCATCATGCTGACGAAACTCTCCCTCGACACTTTGCTGGATCAAGAGTTCGAGGGACGTCATCGAGCTAAACATGTGCAGAATTCGGAGGTGCCATACGTTCGGTGCTTGATCGGTCGGAACGAGAAGAAGTTTGACTACATCAACCGCGTTGTCAAACGCTTTCGCTTTTGGTCTACGAGGGTACGTGGACACAGTCTCCCCCTCTCGTTGCTATGCATCTCCTAGATAGATCTTGCGCGAGCGTAGGATTTTTCTGAAATTGCATTCTACGTTTCCCAACAATGGCATATGAGCCAGGTCTATGCGTAGATGATATGCACGAGTAGAACACAAAGAATTGTGGGCGATGATAGTGATACTGCTTACCAACAAAGCAGCCTCTCCAGGCAATTCTCCAGTCCGGCCTTCAAGAAGCCGAACACTGTCAAGCGCGCCCAGAGTAACCCACAACAAGACTGCCTGGCATGTTCCGAGCAAGCGTAGCAATGCGGCCCCAACCCCAGCCCTCGCAAAATAGCGAAACATGCACTTCGCGTACATAACTACGCTCTCAAAGTACCATGGGCCCGGGGGAAGGGGCATCACCACGGCACACCCAAAGCACGGCTTAAACCGTACTAGGGGCTGCCGAATTCTTTCTTTACTTTCTCTTACTTTCATGACTCCATACTTCGGACGACCTGTTCGGCAATTCAACTGCCGCACAGACGATGCAAGATCCCGGAAAGCAGACAAGCCATGCCGCATTATGGAACTCCCAGGTGGTCTCTATTACGAGCAGTATACCTGTTTTAAATACAATTCCGTGGCTCGCCCCTGGACAGGACATGTTAAATAGTCCAATTTCTTTTGCTTATCGCACTATTTGTATCGTCCTGCTTAGATAGCAGCCTTCTTATAAAAAAGGAGTAGCTTTTTGTCTATTTTTTGCATTACTCTATTTTTATATATGTTCATTAATGACATGTGGCACCCGTACACTATGGTACGGCAAATACGCCAGGGGCTTCAGTACCCCTTAATATGGTGTAAGAAGTCCGAACACTTTCATAAGTGCGGCACCCCGAACTTATAGCACTATATGCATCGGCTCCGAATCATGATTTGGGTCAATAGTTGGGTTTGCCCGGCTCCTATGTTTTGGTGCCTTACGTTCCGCTATATCGGCTAAGGTAGCACTAGGAGAACTACTGCGATTGTGCCCCAGTTGAGCTTGGCGGAGCACCCCAGTAGAGAAAGCTAAAACTGACTATCATGATAAGGCGAGAGACCGGTCGCTGTTCGAGAGGTTTTTCGGGTCCTTAAAGACCTATGCCGCTTAGAGCGAGGAACCGGATTTTGTCCGACCAAGGCGTGGATAGCGCCCCGAACTCGGTCTTCCGAATACTAGGGGCTTCGCCGAAATTTAAAATTATAAAGTTCTATGGCTAAGTGAGAGTGTTCAAGCATTATAGTCCGATTGCCTTGTTCTTGTGCTGAGCGGCTCCCTCGAAGGACCCAAACATAGGAAAAAGAGCGCTCAGTTTATCCCGAACACCCCAGCACTAGTGGCATGGGGGCGGAAGCCGACGACTGGCCATCTCTCAATTTTTTGATAAACGCCCACACAGAAAATAATATTTTAAATTCAACAAGCATTGCTTAGCGCAAATGAACAAGTTTTTAGCGCACAGGACAACACGAGCGAGTTCATTCAAAAATTACATCTTTTGTACATTCATCCGCCATAAGGCGGGCACCCTTCAGAACATCCTTGTAATAGTTCTCGGGCTTGCGATGCTCCTTCCCCGGCGGCGGCCCGTCCCTCACAAGCTTCTCACCGTCCAGTGCACCTTTGCACGGGCAAGGGCCCTACGGGGACCTTCGATGCAGACGGAGCGCTTGATGACCTCAAGCCGTGGACAAGCCTCCACCAGCCGCCGCACCAGTCCGAAGTAGCTCCCAGGCAGGGCCTCTCCAGGCCACAGCCGAACTATGAAGCCCTTCATGGCCTGTTCGGACGCCTTGTGGAGCTCGACCAGCTGCTTCAGCTGGTTGCTCAAGGGCACAGGGTGTCAGGCCTCAGCGTACTGAGACCAGAATACCTTCTCCGTCGAGCTGCCCTCTTCGGCTTGGTAGAATGCGGCGGCATCGGATACGCTGCGGGGAAGATCTGCAAACGCCCCTGGAGAACTCCGGATTCGGGTAAGTGACAAGTAGTTTACTTTTATATGTCTGCTTTGCATAAAAAATGCGTTACCTGCCGCTATCTTTTTCACCGCATCCAATTCATCGAGGGCCTTCTGGGCTTCGGCCTTGGCAGACTCGGCAGTCTTGACGGCCGCGACGAGCTCGGACGCTTGCGTCTTCGAATCAAGCTCCAAACTCTCATGTTTTCTCATAAGAGCCTGAAGCTCTTGCTGCACCTCGCCGACCTGGGCCTCGAATTTCTCTCGCTCGGTGCGCTCGATGGCCACTCTCTTCTCGGCCTCAGGCAGCGCCTGCTTGAGGGTCGCCACCTCAGTCGTGGCCCCTACAATAAGCAGTACAATCCTGTAATTTTTTTGCAATTGCATCTTTTTTATATATATTTTTCTATAAGGTATCTCTTACCTTCTTTCTCCTCGAGTTGCCGCTTGGCAAGGTCAAGCTCTTGCTCGGTCCGCTCGAGACCCTACTTCAGGGTACCTACCTCCGCAGTCAGTGCGGCGGTAGCAAGCAGCGAAGCCTGCATATGCATATTGACTCATTTTCTATTAGACTCCTGCTAAATTATTTGATCCTCTATTCGGCTTTTCTTTCTGAACACCAAACAGAGCATCAGGGGCTACTATCTATGCGGTAATACTTTTACATATTTTTACTTACCTCGAAGCCTGTTAGAAGGCTAGCACATGCTTCAGTCAGCCCGCTCTTAGCGGACTGAACCTTCTGGATCACCGTACTCATAATAGTATGGTGCTCCTCGTCGAAGGAGGCGCCGTTAAGCACCTCCAGCAGATTGTCCGGCACCTCCGGTTGGTCGGAGGCCGCCGGCTCAGAAGGCTTGCTCCTCTTAGAGGGAGTTCGCCTACTGCAGTCCGGAACCGTTGAAGATTCCGGCACGGTGTCCGGCTCAAAGCCGGACTTGGAGCCCTGGGGGGTCTTGTCCCCTTTACTCCTGGAGTCCGGGAGGTCGCCTCGTGGCCCCTCCAGGACCACCTCCTCTTGCCCCGGAGCTTGTTGCGACGCCACTTCGGCGTCGTCCGCAGTGCGGGGGGAGGCAGCGGGCGGAACTGAGTTCAAGTCCGATGAATCCAGGGAGCCGCTCGATGACTCATCGAATCCGGCCCGGGGCGGCCTGCATGATTATGTTCGACATAAGGAAAGGCTGTGCAGCAAAGGAAATCTATGAGTCACTCTAGTATCCGAATACTTACGATCCCACCGGGCGCCTGGCCCTTTGTGTCCACTCCTCTTCGCCGTCGTCGGCGTCAGGGGAGTAGTCCGGCGGAAGGGTTTTCCCCTTCTTGGACCCTTCGGCCTCCCCAGTTGGGGCGGCCTTCCTCTTCTTTCCTCCCCCCCGCTGGAGGGGGATAGGTTTCTTCTTCCTCCTCCTCGTCTTCACGGGAGGAGTGCGTCTCGGATTCGTCAGACGACGAGTCCGACACCACCATATTACGGGAACTCTTTCGAGTCCTCGTGGCCTTCTTCTTCTTGGCCTTCTTCTCAGGCACCACATAAGGTGCCGGAGCCAGCAGCTTCGATAAAAGAGCGTCTGCTGGGTCTTCGGGCAAAGGGCCGGACAGTTAACCTGTCCAGACATCTCCTGCCACGCCTGTCAAAGGTGAGGGAGTTTAGATCCCGCATAAAGTCAATCTATGAGAAACAAACTTCTTGTAAAAGGTAAGGATAACTCACCGAGCTAGCTGGACGCCGCGTGCTGAATCCGCGGTCCCCGGACGCGGACGTGGGGGCTTCGGCGCCCTTGAACAGCACCTTCGAGGCATCTTCGTATGTTGTGTCGAAGAGCCTTCTCAAGATTTGGTGCTGCGCCGAATCGAACTCCCACAGTGTGAAAGCCCGTTGTTGACACGGGAGGATCTGGCGGACGAGCATGACCAGGACTATATTGACAAGCTTGAGCCGCTTGTTCGCCAGGGATTGGATGCATGTTTGCAGTCCGGTCACCTCTTCCTCGTTGCCCCATGACAGGCCCGTCTCTTTCCAGGACGTGAGCCGCGTGGGGGGGTCCGGATCAGAACTCAGGGGCTGCGACCCATTCAGGGTCGCGCAGCTCGGTGATGTAAAACCACCCTGATTGCCACCCCTTCAGTGTCTCCACAAAGGAGCCCTCGAGCCATAGGATGTTGGCTATCTTGCCCGCCATGGCGCATCCGCACTCCGCCTGGCTGCCGCGCACCACCTTCGGCTTGACGTTGAAAGTCTTGAGCCAAAGACCGAAATGGGGGTGAATGCGGAGGAAAGCCTCACACACGACGATAAACGCCGAGATCTCGAGGACAAAGTTCAGGGCCAAATCATGGAAATCCAGGCCGTAGTAGAACATGAGTCCCCGGACAAATGGGTGGAGTGGAAAGCCCAGTCCGCGAAGGAAGTGGGGAAGGAATACAACCCTCTCATGGGGCCTAGGGGTGGGGAGAAGCTGCCCCTCTTCAGGAAGCCGGTGCGCAATGTTATCGGACAAGTATCCGGCCTTCCTTAGTTTTTTGACATGGCCCTCCGTGACGGAGGAGACCATCCACTTGCCTCCCGCTCCGGACATTGCTGGAGAAGGTTGAGGTGGGAAGTGCGGGCTTGGGCGCTGGAGCTCGGGTGCTTAGAAGATGGATAGGCAAAGGAGGAAGAAGGAGTAGGTAAAAAGGTGGATCCTTATCCCCTTATATGGGTGGATGCGGCTATGCGTCCCCACCAGCAGAGTAAAACTCGCTTGCCTCCCAAGCGCCGTGATAAATGGCGCGGTTGGGTTACCCATGTTCGTATTGACAAGACGTGCCAAGGAAACCGCCTCGCAAAATACGCTGAGGTGGGGAAGTGAAAACGATTCGAATAAGGGCTTGGCCGTAGTGTGATGTCACCCTACGGAATACGTCAGCAGATTAGATTTGTGTTAATATTATTCTCTCTATGGCAATATGTGGAAACTTATTTTGCAGAGCCGGACACTACTTTTAGTGTTTACCAACTTTTATGAAGAACTTGGAGGAGGAACCCGCCTTGCAATGCCGAAGACAATCTGCGCGCCGGACTCGTCGTCATTGAAGCCTGGTTCAGGGGCTACTGAGGGAGTCCTGGATTAGGGGGTGTTCGGATAGCCGGACTATACCTTCAGCCGGACTCCTGGACTATGAAGATACAAGATTGAAGACTTCGTCCCGTGTCCGGATGGGACTTTCCTTGGCGTGGAAGGCAAGCTTGGCGATGCGGATATTTAGATCTCCTACCATTGTAACCGACTTTGTGTAACCCTAACCCTCTCCGGTATCTATATAAACCGGAGGGTTTTAGTTCATAGGACAACAACTCCAACATACAACAATCATACCATAGGCTAGCTTCTAGGGTTTAGCCTCCTTGATCTCGTGGTAGATCTACTCTTTTACTACCCATATCATCAATATTAATCAAGCAGGACGTAGGGTTTTACCTCCATCAAGAGGGCCCGAACCTGGGTAAAACATTGTGTCCCTCGTCTCCTGTTACCATCCGGCCTAGACGCACAGTTCGGGACCCCCTACCCAAGATCCGCCGGTTTTGACACCGACATTGGTGCTTTCATTGAGAGTTCCTCTGTGTCGTCACTTTTAGGCCCGATGGCTCCTTTGATCATCAACGACGATGCGGTCCAGGGTGAGAATTTTCTACCCGGACAGATCTTCGTCTTCGGCGGCTTCGCACTGCGGGCCAATTCGGTTGGCCGCCTGGAGCAGATCGAAAGCTACGCCCCTGGCCATCAGGTCAGGTTTGGAAGTTTGAACTACACGGCTGACATCCACGGGGACTTGATCATCGACGGATTCGAGCCACAGCCAAGCGCGCCGCACTGTCTCGATGGGAATGATCTAGCTCTGCTGCCGAACAGTGTCCTGGAGGCCGCACGCGCGTTGGTTCCAACCCTTAATTCGGAGCCTGCTGCACCGATCGAGGATGAGCGGTTGGACGCCACCTCAGGGGCTGTGATCTCAAAGGCGATCGAGCTGAACACCAGCCCCGCACTCTGCATGACCCGTGACTCCGAGGATCCAGATTCCTCTCCGGACTCCGAACCCCCCGTGCCCCTGCTGATCGAATCCGATTGGGCGCCGATCATGGAGTTCACCGCCGCGGACATCTTTCAGCACTCGCCCTTCGGCGACATCCTGAACTCACTAAAGTCTCTCTCTTTATCAGGAGAGCCCTGGCCGGACTATGGTCAGCAAGGATGGGATGCGGACGATGAAGAAATTCAAAGCCCACCCACCACCCACTTTGTAGCCACTGTCGACGATTTAACCGACATGCTCGACTTCGACTCCGAAGACATCAACGGTATGGACGACGATGCAGGAGACGAACAGGAACCAGCACCTGTAGGGCACTGGAAGGCCACCTCGTCATATGACATATATATTGTGGACACTCCAAAAGATGGAGATGGCGATGGAAATGCGGGGGATGACACCTCTAAGAAACACCCCAAGCGCCGGCGTCAGCGGCGCTGTTCTAAATCCCGCCAAAGCAAAAATGGCGATTCCGGCACTGGAGATAATACTACTCCGGATAGCGCCGAAGAACACCCCCTCCAGCAAGATTCGGCATAGGAAGATGGAGAAGCCAGCCCTCATGAGAGAGCGGCAGACCGAGAGGTTGAGGATGATAACTATATGCCTCCTTCCAAAGACAAGGCAAGCCTCAACGACGACGAATTCATCGTACCATTAGACCCCGCCGAACAAGAGCGTTTCAAACGCAGGCTTTTAGCCACGGCAAGCAGGCTCAAGAAAAAGCAGCAATAGCTTAGAGCTGATCAAGATTTGCTAGCTGACAGATGGACTGAAGTCCTTGCGGCCGAAGAGTATGAACTCGGACGCCCCTCCAAGCGTTACCCAAAGCGCATGCTGCTACCCCGATTAGAGGAGGAAGCACCTACATCACCAGCGCATGACATGGCCGAACGGCCACCTCGTGGCCGCGACAGAGAGGCCTCTAGGCCCTCCACTCAAGCCATGCCCCGACGCCACCCAAAACATGCTAAGGCACGGGAAAACGAGGCAGACCTGCGAGATATACTGGAGGACAAGGCAAGGCAAATAAGATCAGTCTACGGATCGCGCGGACGCCCCACGGCACGTGACGGTGATCGTCACTCCGGATACAATAAATCCGGCCGGGCTGAACACAATAGACAAAGCTCCTTTGAGCTGCGTCGTGATATAGCCCAGTACAGAGGCGCCGCACACCCACTATGCTTCACAGACGAAGTAATGGATCATAAAATCCCCGAGGGCTTCAAACCCATAAACATTGAATCATACGATGGCACAACAGATCCTGCGGTATGGATCGAGGATTATCTCCTTCATATCCACATGGCCCACGACGATGATCTACTCGCCATCAAATACCTCCCTCTCAAACTTAAAGGACCGGCCCTGCATTGGCTTAACAGCTTGCCAGCAGATTCAATCGGTTCTTGGGAGGACCTGGAAGCCGCATTCCTCGACAATTTCCAGGGCACCTATGTGCGACCACTGGACGCTGATGACCTAAGCCACATAATTCAGCAGCCAGAAGAATCGGCCAGGCAATTCTGGACACGGTTCCTAACAAAGAAAAACCAAATAGTCGACTGTCCGGACGCAGAGGCCCTAGCGGCCTTCAAGCATAATATCCGTGACGAGTGGCTCGCCCGGCACCTGGGACAGGAAAAGTCGAAATCTATGGCAGCCCTTACGATACTCATGACCCACTTTTGCGCGGGAGAAGACAGCTGGCTAGCTTGCAGCAACAACTTAACCAAGAACCTTGGTAATTCGGATACCAAGGACAAAAGAGGCAGGTCGCGCCGGAACAAGCAGAAACGCCGTGTTAACAGCGACAGCAACGAGGATACGACAGTCAATGCCGGATTTCGAGGCTACAAATTCGGTCAGCAGAAAAAGCCATTCAAAAGAAACACT
Organism: Aegilops umbellulata; assembly: GCA_032464435.1. Lineage (NCBI taxonomy): Eukaryota > Viridiplantae > Streptophyta > Magnoliopsida > Poales > Poaceae > Aegilops > Aegilops umbellulata. The sequence goes on from CP136059.1 coordinate 8,299,788, forward strand.
CAGGGCCCGTCCAGTTTGGACCGAATACTCGACCGCTTGTGCCAGATACACAACACCCCCGAAAGACCAGCCAATCACACCAATAGGGATTGTTGGGTGTTCAAGCAGGCAGCAAGTTAAATGCCGAAAATAGAGACAAGGGGCTGCATAGCAACGACGAGGAAGAGCCCAGACCGCCGAACAACAGTGGACAGAAGGGTTTTCCCCCACAAGTGCGGACGGTGAACATGATATACGCAACCCACATCCCCAAGAGGGAGCGGAAGCATGCACTACGGGACGTATATGCGCTGGAGCCAGCCACCCCAAAGTTCAACCCATGGTCCTCCTGCCCGATCACTTTTGATCGAAGAGACCACCCCACTAGCATCCATCATGGCGGATCCGCCGCATTGGTTCTAGAACCAATTATCGACGGATTTCATCTCACAAGAGTCCTTATGGACGGCGGTAGCAGCCTGAACCTGCTTTACCAGGATACAGTGCGGAAAATGGGCATAGATCCCTCACGGATCAAGCCCACCAAAACGACCTTTAAAGGCGTCATATAGGTGTAGAGGCCAACTGTACAGGCTCAGTCACACTTGAAGTGGTCTTCGGATCTCCGGATAACTTCCGAAGCGAGGAGTTAATCTTTGACATAGTACCGTTCCGCAGTGGCTATCACGCACTGCTCGGACGAACCGCATTCGCAAAGTTCAATGCGGTACCGCACTATGCATACCTCAAGCTCAAGATGCCAGGCCCTCGAGGAGTAATCACGGTCAACGGAAACACCGAACGCTCCCTCCGAACGGAGGAACACACGGCATCGCTCGCAGCAGAAGTACAAAGCAGCCTCTGCAGGAAATTCTCCAGTGCGGCCTTCAAGAAGCCGAACACTGTCAAGCGCGCCCAGAGTAACCCACAACAAGACCGCCTGGCACGTTTCGAGCAAGCGTAGCAATGCGGCCCCAAACCCAGCCCTCGCAAAATAGCGAAACAAGCACTTCGCGTACATAACTACGCTCTCAAAGTACCATGGGCACGGGGGAAGGGGCATCACCACGGCACACCCAAAGCACGGCTTAAACCGTCCTAGGGGCTGCCGAATTCTTTCTTTACTTTCTCTTACTTTCAGGACTCCATACTTCGGACCACCTGTTCGGCAATTCAACTGCCGCACAAACGATGCAAGATCCAGGAAAGCAGACAAGCCATGCCGCATTATGGAACTCCCAGGTGGTCTCTATTACGAGCAGTATACTTGTTTTAAATACAATTCCGCGGCTCGCCCCTGGACAGGACATGTTAAATAGTCCAATTTCTTTTGCTTATCGCACTATTTGTATCGTCCTGCTTAGATAGCAGCCTTCTTATAAAAAAGGAGTAGCTTTTTGTCTATTTTTTGCATTACTCTATTTTTATATATGTTCATTAATGACATGTGGCACGCGTACACTATGGTACGGCAAATACGCCAGGGGCTTCAGTACCCCTTAATACGGTGTAAGAAGTCCGAACACTTTCATAAGTGCGGCACCCCGAACTTATAACACTATATGCATCGGCTCCGAATCATGATTTGGGTCAATAGTTGGGTTTGCCTGGCTCCTATGTTTTGGTGCCTTACGTTCCGCTATATCGGCTAAGGTAGCACTAGGAGAACTACTGCGATTGTGCCCCAGTTGAGCTGGGCGGAGCACCTCAGTAGACAAAGCTAAAACTGACTGTCATGATAAGGCGAGAGACCGGTCGCTGTTCAAGAGGTTTTTCGGGTCCTTAAAGACCTATGCCGCTTAGAGCAAGGAACTGGATTTTGTCCGGCCAAGGCATGTATAGCGCCACGAACTCGGTCTTTCGAATACTAGGGGCTTCGCCAAAATTCAAAATTATAAAGTTCTATGGCTAAGTGAGAGTGTTCAAGCATTATAGTCCGATTACCTTGTTCTTGTGCTGAGCGCCTTCCTCGAAGGACCCAAACATGGGAAAAAGAGCGCTCAGGTTTATCCCAAACACCCCAGCACAAGTGGCATGGGGGCGGAAGCCGACGACTGGCCATCTCTCAATTTTTTGATAAACGGCCGCACATAAAATAATATTTTAAATTCAACAAGCATTGCTTAGCGCAAATGAACAAGTTTTCAGCGCACAGGACAACACGAGCGAGTTCATTCAAAAATTACATCTTTTGTACATTCATCCGCCACAAGGCGGGCACCCTTCAAAACATCCTTTTAATAGTTCTCGGGCTTGCGATGCTCCTTCCCCGGTGGCGGCCCGTCCCTCACAAGCTTCTCACCGTCCAGCTTACCCCAGTGCACCTTTGCACGGGCAAGGGCCCTACGGGCACCTTCGATGCAGATGGAGCGCTTGATGACCTCGAGCCGTGGAGAGGCCTCCACCAGCCGCCGCACCAGTCCGAAGTAGCTCCCAGGCAGGGCCTCTCCAGGCCACTGCCGAACTATGAAGCCCTTCATGGCCTGTTCGGCCGCCTTGTGGAGCTCGACCAGCTGCTTCAGCTGGTCGCTCAAGGGCACAGGGTGTCCGGCCTCAGCGTACTGAGACCAGAACACCTTCTCCGTCGAGCTGCCCTCTTCGGCTCGGTAGAATGCGGCGACATCGGATACGATGCGGGGAAGATCTGCAAACGCCCCTAGAGAGCTCCGGATTCGGGTAAGTGACAAGTAGTTTACTTTTATATGTCTGCTTTGCATAAAAAATGCCTTACCCGCCGCTATCTTTTTCACCGCATCCAATTCATCGAGGGCCTTCTGGGCTTCGGCCTTGGCAGACTCGGCAGTCTTGACGGCCGCGGCGAGCTCGGACGCTTGCGTCTTCGAATCAAGCTCCAAACTCTCATGTTTTCTCATAAGAGCCGGAAGCTCTTGCTGCACCTCGCCGACCTGGGCCTCGAATTTCTCTCGCTCGGTGCACTCGATGGCCGCTCTCTTCTCGGCCTTGGACAGCGCCTGCTTGAGGGTCGCCACCTCAGTCGTGGCCCCTACAATAAGCAGTACAATCCTGTAAATTTTTTGCAATTGCATCTTTTATATATATATTTTTTCTATAAGGTATCTCTTACCTTCTTTCTCCTCGAGTTGCCGCTTGGCAAGGCCGAGCTCTTGCTCGGTCCGCTCGAGACCCTGCTTCAGGGTACCTACCTCCGCGGTCAGTGCGGCGGTAGCAAGCAGCGAAGCCTGCATACGCATATTGACTCATTTTGTATTAGACTCCTGCGAAAATATTTGATCCTCTATTCGGCTTTTATTTCTGAACGCCAAACAGAGCATCAGGGCCTACTGTCTATGCGGTAATATTTTTACATATTTTTACTTACCTCGAAGCCTGTTAGAAGGCTAGCACAAGCTTCAGTCAGCCCGCTCTTAGCGGACTGAACCTTCTGGATCACTGTACTCATAATAGTACGGTGCTCCTCGTCGATGGAGGCGCCATTAAGCACCTCCAGCAGATTGTCCGGCACCTCCGGTTGGACGGAGGCCGCCGGTTCAGAAGGCTTGCTCCTCTTAGAGGGAGTTCGCCTACCGCAGTCCGGAACCGTTGAAGATTCCGGCACGGTGTCCTGCTCAAAGCCGGACTTGGAGCCCTGGGGGGTCTTGTCGCCTTTACTCCTGGAGTCCGGGAGGTCGCCTCGTGGCCCCTCCAGGACCACCTCCTCTTGCCCTGGAGCTTGTCGCGATGCCACTTCGGCGTCGTCCGTAGTGCGGGGGGAGGCAGCGGCCGGAACTGAGTTCACGTCAGATGAATCCAGGGAGCCGCTTGACGACTCATCGAATCCGGCCCGGGGCGGCCTGCATGATTATGTTCGACATAAGGAAAGGCTGTGCAGCAAAGGAAATCTATGAGCCACTCTAGTATCCGAATACATACGATCCCACTCGGCGCCTGGCCCTTTGTGTCCACTCCTCTTCGCCCTCGTCGGTGTCAGGGGAGTAGTCCGGCAGAAGGGTTTTCCCCTTCTTGGACCCTTTGGCCTCCCCAGTTGGGGCGGCCTTCCTCTTCTTTCCTCCCCCCACTGGAGGGGGAGAGGTTTCTTCTTCCTCCTCCTCATCTTCACGGGAAGAGTGCGTCTCGGATTCGTCAGACTACGAGTCCGACACCACCATATTACGGGAACTCTTTCGAGTCCCTGTGGCCTTCTTCTTGGCCTTCTTCTCCGGCACCACATAAGGTGCCGGAGCCAGCAGCTTCGATAAACGAGCGTCTGCTGGGTCTTCGGGCAAAGGGGACGGACAGTTAACCTGTCCGGACATCTCCTGCCACGCCTGTCAAAGGTGAGGGAGTTTAGATCCCGCATAAAGTCAATCTATGAGAAACAAACTTCTTGTAAAAGGTAAGGATAACTCACCGCGCTAGCTGGACGCTGCGTGCTGAATCCGCGGTCCTCGGACGCGGACGTGGGGGCTTCGGCGCCCTTGAACAGCACCTTCCAGGCATCTTCGTATGTCGTGTCGAAGAGCCTGCTCAAGGTTTGGTGCTGCGCCGGATCGAACTCCCATAGTGTGAAAGCCCGTTGTTGACACGGGAGGATCCGGCGGACGAGCATGACCTGGACTATATTGACAAGCTTGAGCCGCTTGTTCGCCAGGGATTGGATGCATGTTTGCAGTCCGGTCACCTCTTCCTCGTTGCCCCATGACAGGCCCGTCTCTTTCCAGGACGTGAGCCGCGTGGGGGGGTCTGGATCGGAACTTAGGGGCTGCGACCCATTCAGGGTCGCGCGGCTCGGTGATGTAAAACCACCCGGATTGCCACGCCTTCAGGGTCTCCACAAAGGAGCCCTCGAGCTATAGGATGTTGGCTATCTTGCCCGCCATGGCGCCTCCGCACTCCGCCTTGCTGCCGCGCACCACCTTTGGCTTGACGTTGAAAGTCTTGAGCCAAAGACCGAAATGGGGGTGGATGCGGAGGAAAGCCTCACACATGATGATAAACGCCGAGATGTTGAGGACAAAGTTCGGGGCCAGATCGTGGAAATCCAGGCCATAGTAGAACATGAGTCCCCGAACAAATGGGTGGAGTGGAAAGGCCAGTCCGCGGAGGAAGTGGGGAAGGAATACAACCCTCTCATGGGGCCTAGGGGTGGGGAGAAGCTGCCCCTCTTCAGGAAGCCGGTGCACAATGTTATCGGACAAGTATCCAGCCTTCCTTAGTTTTTTGACATGGCCCTCCGTGACGGAGGAGACCATCCACTTGCCTCCCGCTCCGGACATTGCTGGAGAAGGTTGAGGTGGGAAGTGCAGGCTTGGGCGCTGGAGCTCGGGTGCGCAGAAGATGGATAGGCAAAGGAGGAAGAAGGAGTAGGTAAAAAGGTGGATCCTTATCCCCTTATATGGGCGGATGCGGCTATGCGTCCCCACCAGCCTAGTAAAACTCGCTTGCCTCCCAGGCGTCGTGATAAATGGCGCGGTTGGGTTACCCATGTCCGTATTGATGAGAATCCTGTAAATAGGGGTCACGATCTCTGCTTTGACAAGACGTGCCAAGGAAACCGCCTCGCAAAATACGCTGAGGTGGGGAAGTGAAAACGATTCGAATAAGGGCTTGGCCGTAGTGTGATGTCACGCTACAGAATACGTCAGCAGATTAGATTTGTGTTAATATTATTCTCTCTATGGCAATATGTGGAAACTTATTTTGCAGAGCCGGACACTACTTTTAGTGTTTACCAACTTTTATGAAGAACTTGGAGGAGGAACCCGCCTTGCAATGCCGAAGACAATCTGCGTGCCGGACTCGTCGTCATTGAAGCCTGGTTCAGGGGATACTGAGGGAGTCCTGGATTAGGGGGTGTTCGGATAGCCGGACTATACCTTCAGCCGGACTCCTGGACTATGAAGATACAAGATTGAAGACTTCGTCCCGTGTCCGGATGGGACTTTCCTTGGCGTGGAAGGCAAGCTTGGCGATGCGGATATTTAGATCTCCTACCATTGTAACCGACTTTGTGTAACCCTAACCCTCTCCGGTGTCTATATAAACCGGAGGGTTTTAGTCCATAGGACAACAACTCCAACATACAACAATCATACCATAGGCTAGCTTCTAGGGTTTAGCCTCCTTGATCTCGTGGTAGATCTACTCTTTTACTACCCATATCATCAATATTAATCAAGCAGGACGTAGGGTTTTACCTCCATCAAGAGGGCCCGAACCTGGGTAAAACATTGTGTCCCTCGTCTCCTGTTACCATCCGGCCTAGACGCACAGTTCGGGACCCCCTACCCAAGATCCGCCGGTTTTGACACCGACATTGGTGCTTTCATTGAGAGTTCCTCTGTGTCGTCACTTTTAGGCCCGATGGCTCCTTTGATCATCAACGACAATGCGGTCCAGGGTGAGACTTTTCTACCCGGACAGATCTTCGTCTTCGGCGGCTTCGCACTGCAGGCCAATTCGATTGGCCGCCTAGAGCAGATCGAAAGCTACGCCCCTGGCCATCAGGTCAGGTTTGGAAGTTTGAACTACATGGCTGACATCCACGGGGACTTGATCTTCGACGGATTCGAGCCACAGCCAAGCGCGCCGCACTGTCTCGATGGGAATGATCTAGCTCTGCCGCCGAACAGTGTCCTGGAGGCCGCATGCGCGTTGGTTTTGACACCGACAGTATGATTACAACGTTTGGACACAACATTACGAGAGTGGCGTGAGTTGTGAAACATTTCCACAATGTCTTAAATGCGTGCCAAACTTGTAACTCAAATATTCACCTCCATGATCAGATCATAGAAACTTTATTTTCTTGTTACGACGATTCTCCACTTCACTATGAAATTCCTTGAACTGTTCAAATGCTTTAGATTTGTGTTTCATTAAGTAAGTATCCATATCTACTCAAATCATCTGTGAAGGTAAGGAAGTAATGATATCCACCGCGTGCTTCAACGCTCATCGGACCGCATACGTCGATATGTATTATTTCCAGTAAGTAAGTTGCCCACTCCATTGTGCAGGAAAACGGGGTTTTAGTCATCTTTCCCATGAGGCATGGTTCACATGTTTCAAATGATTCATAATAAAGTGATTCCTAAAGTCCATCAGCATGGAGTTTCTTCATGCGCTTTAAACCAATATGACCTAAGCAGCAGTGCAACAAGTATGTGGTACTATCATCATTCACTTTGTATATTTTGGCATCAACATTATGAACATGTGTATCACTATGATTGAGATTCAACTAGAATAAACCATTCACAAGGGGTGCATGACCGTAAAAGATATTATTCATATAAATAGATTATTCTTTGACTAAAATGGATAATAGTCTCACAATAAACACAATCCAGATATAATGTTCATGCTCAACGCATGCACCAAATAACGATTATTTAGGTTTAAACTGATCCTCAAAGGTAGACATAGAGGGAGCGTGCCAACGACGATCACATCAACCTTGGAGCCATTTGCAACGGGCATCGTCACCCCATCCTTAGCTAGTCTCCATCTATTCCACAACTCCTGTTTTGAGTTACAAATATTAGCAACCGAACCTGTATCAAATACCCAGGCGCTACTACGAGCACTAGTAAGGTACACATTAATAACATGTATATCAAATATACCTTTGTTGACGTTGCCAGCCTTCTTATTTGCCAAGTACCCTGGGAAGTTCCGCTTCTAGTGACCATTCCCTTGCAATAGAAGCACCTAGTCTCAAGTTTGGGTCCAACCTTGGGTTTCTTCACGGGAGCGGCAACTGTCTTGCCATTCTTCTTGAAGTTCCCTTCTTTCCCCTGTCTTTCTTGAAACTGGTAGTATTGTCGACCATCAACACTTAATGCTCTTTCTTGATTTCTACCTCCATGGAGTTAAGCATTGCGAAGAGCTCAGGGATCGTTTTCTCCATCCCTTACATATTATAGTTCATCACAAAGCCCATGTAGTTTTGGTGGCAATGACTAGAGAACTCTGTCAATTGCTACTTCATCTGGAAGATTAACTCCCAACTAATTCAAGTGATAGTAGTACCCAGACATTTCGACTACACTGGTACAACGAGGTGCTATATAAACAGTTTTTAACCCCTTTCCGCGACGGTGTTCTGAACCGTTGCCTAGTGAGTGGCTGCGATGGGGGGGGTCCTTCCCACACGACCCAAAAACCGTCAGGGATATGCCCTCCTGGCACACACGCTCGGCCAAATGAGGTCGCGTGCGACCGGCAAGCCATCAAATACGGTTATACGTACAGTAGTGCTAAAAAAATACAATTATACAGGCAAAATCGTTTCCGGTCGTAAGTACATCCCACACAGTCAGTCCCCGCTAAACGATTCAGTTCGTATGTACATTCCACACAATCAATCCAAGGAATACGTTTCCGTTAGTATGTATATCCCACACAGTTAATCCAAGAAGTACGTTTCCAATCGTATATACATCCCACACAATCGCTCCAAGGAAAAGGTTTCCGTTCGCAGGTACATCACACAATTTTCCCCATTAAATCATTTGTGATAGCATTGCCATTTCACGCGATATTAACAATTTTATCGTTTGTGTTATTGAATGCATCACACATGGTGCGTAGAAGAAAATGTGTGGCAAAGGCTCTCCATCACCCACACTTTTTATGTGGTAATCGTTTGCGCAAGGTGGCCTAACGCAAACAGTTTTCAAGAGGATATCATGTGTGATTGTTCATTGATCCTACATGGCTTATTCCTAGAAACTATGTGCGTTGCCCGAGGTCATCACCCACGGTGTTTTCTCAATAACCGTTTGCAATAGAAAAACCCAATTAGCATGCTAATTGGCCATTAGCAGGCTAATTGCCCTACTATTAATAATCCATTTATTAATCTAATTGACATTTCATATTAAGGACACAATATATTTCATTTCCATATCAAGGAAGCACAGTTTCAAAATTGAAATACATCAGAGTAGAACATCATATAGCTTCAGCACTTAGCTACCCCATTACACAATTGCACTAGCACCAAGTTTCACATGCAACATATAGAACCTTTCGAAATTAGCATAATAGATGATACATAGACACATGCATCTCATGTGGAAAACTGCTGAAGCGAAAGGCGAATATTGAGCCTTCATTGATGTTGAAGGTCTTTGCAACTTTAGGCCAGTGCCTGTGGATGATTGATCATCCACCCTTCATCCTCTTCAGGAACACTTCAATATTGAACCGTGGGTGTTGTATGAAAACCTTCCTCGCCTCCTGACCATAGATGTGGTTTGAGAGGTAATCATCAGTGAAATGCTTTGGAAAGGCCTGAAAACAAGGATGTGCATAAATATCTTCTCTATATCGGAAATGGGACAAAGGAATAAAAAAAAGGCAAGGTATAATAGTCAGTACCATCTTGTAGTGAACTGATGTCTTCTTCATTGTGCAGACAAAGATCTTGTTGTTTTTTGTTGCTAATTTATTTATCCTAACAATCTTTCTAAGTTTCTTGACTTGACTGGTATTCATGGACAACTCATTTCCCCATATGCAAAAAGGGTCAAACAGTGGGTCAAAACCTCTTACAGCAGGACCTACATGTGTAAGACCAAATTGTTAAAAACCTAAATATTAGAATGGTTCCTGCAATTGCACAATAATGTGCTATTAGACAAAGGACCATGCATGTGCTAACCTCGATTGTAAATCTCAGTGCTTCCCATTGTTTCCCTGCAACACATATAAGGTAGTTAGTCATCAGGTTAAGTGAGGGTTCGCATGCTATCAGTAAAATATGTTGATGAAAAATAAGCACATTGCAGATTCATTAGACGAATTGAAGCCACATGTAAAACCCATTTATCCAAACCTAGTATGATTAAGAACTAGGAAATATAGTAGTTGTATATGTTCTCATGTATTAAGTGCTGCCAAATTCGATTTATTCCTCACATGTACAACAATACAAAATTCCACCCACAACAATCGGACATCGCATTGCAGAATTGAACCAAGCAGTTAAATAAACACCACAACAAATGAACCAAACATTAACTGAGCACCATATTGCACAATATAACATACTCCTAATAGAAGATCAGACAGTTAACCAAACCAATCAAGCTTAGCAACTTGTAAATATAGCAATTGTATTTGTTTCTCATGTATTTTGTACAACAAAATTCATTTATTTCTCACATGGTATACAATAACAGAATGCACCCAAAACAATTGAACATCGCATTGCAGAATTGAACCAAACAGTTAAGTAAACACCACAACAAATGAACCAAATGTTAACCGAGCACCACATTGCACAATATAACATACTCCTAATAGAAGATCAGACAGTTAAGCAAACGAAGCATGCTTAACAACTTGGAAATATAGCAATTGTATTTGTTTGTCATGTATTTAGTACAACCAAATTCGATTTATTTCTCACATGCTATACAATAACAGAATGCACCCACGACAATTGAACATCGCATTGCAGAATTGAACCAAATAGTTAACAAAACACCACAACAAATGAAGCAAACATTAACTGAGCACCACATTGCACAATGTATAACACACTAGAAGATCAGACAGTTAACCAAACCAAGCATGGTTGACAACTTGGTAATATAGCAATTGTATTCATTTCTCAAGTATTTTGTAAAGATAAATTTGATTTATTTCTCACATGGAAGACAATACAAAATTGTAGCCTGTCGGTGGGAACGACACCTATGGGATCACAAGAATCCCTACTACGGTTGCGGGGCGCGGGGTCGTGAGAAGAGCGGATCAAACAGATAGCACATGGTTTCTTTACCCAGGTTCGGGCTGCGAGGATGCGTAAAACCCTACTCCTGCTTTGGTGGTTTGTTTATCTGTGTTCTTGAACTAGCAATGGGGCGTGAGGAGCTCCAAAAAGCCGAATCCCCTTCCTGGTCGCCTTAGGCCTCCTTTTATAGGGAAAGGGGTTGCCACAGTGGCACACAGGAGGGGGAAAGGGTACAATGATGCGAGGTTATCCCTCGCATTACATGACAAGGCGCATTTAATGCGTCTTGCTTAGGTGTCCTTGCTTAATCGGGGACGGGGGAGAGCCCTGTCTCGTCCGTCGCCGCTCCCTCTTGCGTCGACACGCGCCCTGGCCAGCGGTGCCCGCGGTGCCATGTAGGCAGGCAGGCAGCTGAGGTGGTGCAGTGGTGGGTCTCCATGAAGATCCGCTTGTCGCCACGCAGGTGCCTGCCCAGCTGGTTGGGTCGGCAGCTGCATGCGAACGGCGGTGGAGGTTTGATTGGCGTGGGCCTGATGGTGGCCCAACGGGTGTTCTCGGCAAGGGCCTTGCCGGGGCCCCGGCAAGGGTCTTGCCGGGGCGCCTGCTGTCATCCCCGGCAAGGCTCTTGCCGGGGGCCTTGTGGTCCTCCTTGGCTGGGATCCCGCCGAGGATCATCATCTTCTGAAGTGTGTATCTGATCTTGAATATCTTCACAAAGATCTGCATGCCACCACGAGAATGTCTCCCGAATCCTTGCCCCATGGGGGCAGTGGACTCAAGGGTGACTCGCTCCATAGGTGTGGGGCGAGCTGCCACGTCAAGGGTCTTGCCGGGTTTGCTAAAACCGCCTCCCAGCAAGGACCTTGCCGGGGGAGTCCGCTTCGTCCCCTTTGCTCTTTGTGGTCTTGGTCTTGGCGTCATTCTGCTTCTCTCGAGCTTCGGCCTTACCTCGGCTCACCTCCCTTGCCTTGCTCAGTGTGGTGGTGCTCGTGGCTCAGACTGCCCGTGCACAGTTATAGGGGTACAAAAAGTGTACCCCTGTTTTTGTACACCGACAGGAGCCCCCGGGCCTGGGCCACACGTAAGCGCAATCGCGTCGTTGGGCTAGGCCCAAAAACGGGTGGGGGCAGGCGGGGTGGTTTTTACCGCGGTGAGTCTCTTTGCGCGCTGCGCTTCCCACGCTTCCCGCGCGTGGCGCGGCGTCAGGAGGCGTGTGTGACGTGGGCGGCATGCGTGGGGCTGAGCTCTGCACACATGCTTCACGTCGTAGTAAAGGGGGCGGTTCGCGCCTTCCCCATAAATGGAGGGAGGCGTGGAGGCGCGGCCCATTTACTGGACGGGGCCGAGGCGTGGTCTTCAAGGCGTCCACTCCCCATGGTCACGGGGTGGGGAGAGGTCACCTCACCCGTCGCCTCGGTCCTGCACGCCTGCCACATGGCTCTCATGCACTTGGGGTGGCAAACGGTGGAGGCGGGAAACCGGGCCGCCGCGGGCTGGGGCAGCGGGTCGGTCCCAGTTCCCTGCGCCTTCCGCGTCTTGATTGGTTGAGCGGGGCGGCCGATCCCCAACCTCGTTCCTTTATAAAGAGCGGGAGGGGGGGGGGGATTGCGTCCCGCGTTCTTTCATCTCCTCCTTCCTTCAGCTTCTGCTCCCCCTTCCGTCCGCCATGGAGAGAGGGAATCCTGGTCGTTCAACGGTGGCGGCAAGGGTCACCGCTCGACAACGCGTCCCTCCTTCTCCTACACCTACGGTGGCAGAGCCAGCCGCAAGGGGAAGGGGGAGGGGGCGAGGCCGTGGGCGAGGCCGAGGCGCTCGGGGAAGAGGAGGACGGGGCGGCGCGCCGAGGCCTCGCCTCCGCCAGCAGTTCCTCCTTCCATGGAGGGCCATGTTGGGGATGATCCTTGCGAGTTCTTCATCAGGCTGCGCCAGCCGCCTCGCCGTCGCCTTCGTCTCCCGACTCCATTCACGCGGAAGATGGAGTTGGATCCGCCGGAGTCATTGCGGCTGCACATGAGGGGCTGTGGGATCAGCGGCACGCGGGTTCGCGTCGACTTCCCAGCCCCTCATGTAATGTATCTTCGTCGGGGATGGAAGAAATTTGCTCATATCCACCGCCTGGCGGAGGGGTTCACTCTCCATTTTAAGCTGATGGAGGGCGGCCTTCTCTCCGTCAAGGTCTTTGGCGATTTTGGAACTCGCCTGAAGTGCTGCGTGGAGAGCTCCTCCGATGATGAAGATTCCTCCTCGGGCGAGAGTGACGAGGAGGACAGTGACAGCGGCGGCGAGGGTGGTAGGTGGCAGGATGATGGGTCCGACTAGGCGTCGGTCCCGTTGTCCTGGGGCGATGTTGGCAGTAGCAGCATCTGCACCGAGCCCCCACCAACTCCTCGTGGCCGTCTCCTTGGGTGGCTGGCGTAGGAAGTGCGGGAAGGTGAAGAAGGCGGATGGCGGGCCGTCAGCTCGGAGTACGCGGGCATCGACACCTTCGTCGCGTATTGCCGGTCTTGCCGCCTTGTCTTCCAGCTCTTCTACCGTCATCATTATCACCAGCTTCCCGTGGAGGTGGCCGCCGGGATGTTTTCCTGGTGCCTTCTGCCGCTCATACCTCGCCTAGGTGCTCCTTTTGTCCTTTTCGCCTCCTTGACTTGCCTCCTGAGGAGAGGGACAAGAAATGGGTTACGGGCACCTTATCTCTTTTTAGTTTGTAAGCCTTCGGGCCTTAGCTGAATTTAAAACTTGTAATCCCATCATTCATGTTTTCCATTCCCTATGGACTGTACCTGAGTGGAATGTTTTTAATGAAAAAGGGATGCTTGCCGGGTCATTTGTTTGCGGGTAGAACCCACGTCAAGGAGTAAATCCTTGATATCTCTAAGATAAACATTTCCTTGCCCGGCAACAGGCCTTGCCGTCTTCCCACGTCGCTCGACCTTTCTCACGCTTTTGGCCGAGGCAGGGATGAGGTGGGTTCACGCTCCTTGTTTCATCCTTTCGCTGCCGCGACTACGACCAAACCTGGCCCCAGGAACGAGCCCTAGGGCCTAGAGTTTAGGGGAGCACAGTAGCTTTAGGAAGGAACGAGGTTTCACATACCTCAGTCCATAAGGGAATGCATGATAAGGGATGAAGAACTTATCTGAAGCTGTAGCCCCCGGCAACTCTGGTTTGTCGTGGGTGAATCTTTGCACTTGCAGCCCCCGGCAATATTGGCTTGCCGGGGTCTAGATGCTGGTCCGTCCCTCTTCTCTTTTTCGTCCTCAAGTGATCCGACAAGGATATCTGTGGGTCCTGCGAACCAAAGAAGACAAAAGAACGGCAAAGAGACGCACACTCGACCTCTAAGCTAGGGCTTAGTCGCCGCTAAGCACTATCAACCCTAACCAAGGACGAGACTCGACCTAGCATGCATACTATAACTTAGGGCGCCAACGCTTCATTTATTTATGCTCAGGGTCTGCGCCTGGCTTTGTACAAAGGGTTACATGCATCATGGGCAATGCTTGTACAAAAGGTGTCTTGCCGGGGGGCCCGACAAGCCGCGCCTCACGGGTAAAACTTGCGAAAATGCTCAATGCTCCATGAGTTACTCACCGGAACGGCATCTTCGGTCTCCAGGCGGACTGCGCTGGGCCTGGTAACTCGTATTACCCGATAAGGGCCTTCCCACTTTGGCGTCAACTTGTTGGAATTCTTGGCCGATTGAACGTGCCGAAGGACAAGGTCGCCTTCCTCAAGGCTTCGGGCATGAACCTTGCGGCTATGGTAGCGGCGCAAGGCTTGCTGGTAGCGTGCTGCTCTCACAGCCGCCCAAAGACGATCTTCCTCAAGGAGCATTGCGTCATCTTGCCGCAGTTGCTCTTGCTCAAGCTCATCATAAGCGAGCACTCGAGGTGACCCGTATATGAGTTCAGTGGGGAGAACTGCTTTTGCCCCGTATACTAGGGCAAAGGGTGTCTGGCCGGTGGCTCGATTTGGCGTCGTCCTGATCGACCAAAGAACCGTCGGCAACTCATCAGTCCAGCGCCTTCCACTCTTGTGCAGCCTGTCAAAGGTCTTGGTCCTTAAGCCTCGCAGTACTTCAGCATTTGCCCTCTCAGCTTGACCATTGCTTCGTGGGTGAGCAACGGAAGCGAAACATACTTTGCTGCCGAGGTCTTGGGTATATTGCATGAAGGTGCGGCTTGTGAACTGTGTGCCGTTCACGGTGATGACCCCGTTGGGTACACCAAAATGGCACACTAGTCCCTTGAAGAACTTGACGGCTGACTGACCTGTGACCTTCCTCACTGCCTCCACCTCCGACCACTTTGTGAACTTGTCGATTGCAACGTACAAGTACCCAAAGCCCCCGACAGCGCGGGGGAAAGGGCCCAGTATGTCGAGCCCCCAGACCGAGAAGGGCCAGGAGAGAGGAATGGTTTGAAGGGCTTGAGCTGGCTGATGAAGCTTCTTTGAATGGAACTGACACGCTTCACACCTGGTGACTAGTGTCATCGCATCGTGGAGGGTGGTGGGCCAGAAGAAGCCTTGCCGAAATGCCTTGCCGTCAAGGGCCCTTGACCCGATGTGGGATCCACATATGCCTCCGTGTATCTCCGCCAACAGCTCTAGTCCTTCCTCTCGAGGGATACACTTCAATTTCACACCGTTCGGCCTCTTTCTGTACAGGACGTCATCGACGAACTGGTACATGGTAGAGCGACAGGCTACTTTTTCCGCTTCTTCCTGCTCCTCAGGAAGTTCCCCTATTTGGAGGAATCAGATGGTATGTTGTGCCGACGCTGGAGCCTGGGGCTCGACGGCGAGGACTAAAGGCATTTCCTCCGCTATAGGGGGGCTGTCTCGACGGCAAGATCTTGACGCTCCGCCGGAGCTAGCCGTTCCATGGCAGGCTCAGTGTCTCCAGCAACATCCTTGCCGGCGACTCCGGGGAGCTCGGTGGGAAAGTACTTGCCGGGCCCTGATTTCCTCCTCTTGTTCTGCTCTGTTGATGGATCAACGGATGGCTGAGTTAGCTGAAGCACAAAGGTACATGGTTCCACAGGTAGCTTGAGGGCAACGCGTTTTGACAGGTAATCGGCGATGTCGTTCTCCGCTCGAAACGTGTTCAGCCTTTATACCGTCAAAACGCTCTTCCAGCTTTCTCACTTCATCGATGTAGGACTTCATCAACGGGCTCTGGTAATCTTTGTTGACTTGCTTGACGACAAGCTGCGAGTCGCCCCTGACGATGAGTTTCTTGATTCCGAGGTCTGCCGCGATCCTAAGACTGGCAAGCAGCCCTTCGTAATCAGCTGTATTGTTGGTTGACACCTCCCTGGGGAAGTGCATCTGGATCACGTAGTTAGGTGCTCTCCGGTGGGCGCGACAAGCAATACGCCAGCCCCGGCGCCTTGTAAGGAGAAAGCCCCATCAAAGTACATGATCCAATTGCAACTTGCCTCCTTCCCGGGGAGAACAGTCTCTTGGATTTCTTCGTCAGGCGTCATGGTCCATTCTGCAATGAACTCTACCAGGACTCGGCTCTGAATCGTCGAAGTACTTTCAAACTTGAGGCTAGAGCTGGACAGCTCCAGTGCCCATTCCACGATTCTTCCCGTTGCATCTCGATTGTGCAATATCTGTTGCAAAGGGAGGCGAGTGACGACAGTGATCTCGTGTGCCTGGAAGTAGTGACGCAGCTTCCTCGAGGCCATAAGAAGGCCGAAGAGCAATTTCTGCACGCCGGAGTACCTTGATCTAGCCCCCTGCAGGAGGGAACTAACAAAGTAGACCGGGTGCTGCACCATTTTCTTCTTCGGCGGCACTCCAACTGGCTGTGTCGTCTCTGCATTGGTGGTGTCAGGCTCTGCCACTGTCACTACCTCATCGTCAACCTCTCTCTGCGCCACTAGTGCGGCGCTGACCACCTGGTTCGTTGCCGCCAGGTATAGCAGCAACGGCTCCTGTGGCCTAGGCGCAACTAGTATTGGTGCGGAGGAGAGGTACTTCTTCAAATCTTGCAATGCCGCTTCGGCTTCTGGCGTCCACTCCATCGGGCCCGCCTTTTTCAGGATCTTGAAAAAGGGGAGGGCGCGCTCGGCAGACTTGGAAATGAACCTGCCCATGGCGGCGACGCAACCAGCAAGCCGACGCACATCCTTGATTTGCTTGGGTGCTTCAATCTGCTCTATAGCTTTGATCTTGTCCGGATTGACCTCTATCCCACGCTGTGACACAAAGAACCCGAGAAGCTTGCCGGACGGGACACCAAAGACGCACTTCTTAGGGTTCAGCTTGAGATTGATCTTGCACAGGTTTGCAAATGTTTCTTGCAAATCTGGTATGAGGGTTGCCCTGTCCTTGGTTTTGACCACTATGTCATCCATATAAGCTTCCATATTTCTATGGAGCTGGGCTTCAAAACCAATCTGGACCGCCCTTGCAAACGTCAAACCAGCACTCTTCAACCCGAAAGGCATCCGCATGAAACAATACGTACCACATGGGGTGATGAATGCTGTTTTCTCTTCGTCTTCTCTTGTCATGCAGATCTGGTGGTAGCCGGAGTAGGCGTCTAGGAATGACAACATGTCGGGACCCCGATCCTAAGTCACATTGATCCAGCATGTAACACATCATATCACCTTGCGGCCTCACGCACGGTACTCCCACGGGTGCCACCTTACCTGGCCCGGGACCGTTTGCGCCTTTTGGCTCACGTATATGATAGTGTCGCTAGCATCCATATGACAAAGAACCCGGGCCGACATGGCTAGTCGTGAACCCAAAGCGGCGCTAGCCTATGAGGACAGGCATACATGAATCACATCGAGCATGTCGGTCATCAACGGATTCATTCGGGCTGTAGCACTGGGCTAACAGGACTCCGGTAATCCGGGCTGTAGCAGGCTAGGCAGGACTCCGAATAACACGCGCGACATTTCCCCGAAGGGACAGACATAGGAACGACGTGAAACACATGCCGGCCAGTCAAGTGTCCAAGCAGTAGTGCTGGGCTAGCAGGACTCCGGTGAACCGGGCTGTAGCGGACTACTATCGCTCAGAAGCACAAGACCTACATTTCCCCATATGAAAGGCTGCCAAGGATAAACAACTAGATAGTCGGATCCCACACATAGCAATACACGTTACACGTACGCATAACTTGCAAGTATGTGCTGTACAACATGGCATCACAACATAACGCAAACTCATATAGATAAAGGCCCAAAGGCCACATAACATTAAATACAAACAGGGGTCACATGACCCATCATTCAGAACATACAAACAACAAGCGGAAGCATTACATGTCTGAGTACAGACAACTACAAAATAAAAGGCTGAGAAGCCTGACTATCTACAACCTCCGATCAAGATCGTAGCTGAGGTACAAGCTACCTATCGAAGTCCAAGCGGAACTACTAGTGAGACAGATGTCTCATCTGCAAAACATAAATAAAGCAAACGTGAGTACAAAGGTACTCAGCAAGACTTACATCAGATCCTATCATACATGCATTGTATCAAGAAGGTAATGTGGGGTTTAGTTGCAGCAAGCCAGCTTTGACTCTGTGGCTATCCTGTTCTACGACTGCTGGTAACTCTTTTGAAATGGCGCACACGAGTCCACTAATCACCACATCAATACACTACTATGGATTCATCCCCGTCTCACTACGAGAAGGCCATCCATAGCACTCACACTTATCTTGAGCATTTTATGGTATCCACTTCAAGTTGTCTATGTACCACGTAAGCATCCAAGAAGTCCATAACCGAGGACGCGGCTATTCGAATAGATCATGATAACCCTGCAGGGGTGTACTTCTTCACACACGCTCTCACCACTTATCACCATGTACACGTCATGTATCTCGGCAACCTTCAAGCGGAAGCCTGGCGAGGGTGTCGGCCACGACCTGACTAACCACACAAGACTCTAGTCCAGGTTTATCGCCTATTCGGGTTCCATCCGCGAGGAGATCCGGCCGGGGTGTCGCTCACGGCCCCAAACGATGTGTACAGGGTTCCCGAGCCCACCATCCGGGTGCCACTCGGTACATCGGGCCACGTGTGCCTAGTCTGTCCCAAGCCCACCTGGCCGGGTGCCACTTGGTAGACTACTAACACTACCTACAAACACCAGAAACTATTTGCAACTCCTGGACAGAGATCAAGTGGATTAATAAGTCGAGAGGGGCACTTAAGCATTCCAATGCGTGGTAGTAGCTAGTCATTGGACAACATACACAGAACTCAGTGCTTAAGGACGGTTCCAATGAGACAACCCACCATGTACTCCTACATGGCCTCTCACCGCTACCTTTACCAAATCGTGTTCACACGTTCACTCTCCGCATCAGAACATATCATATCACTCCAATCCATTCCCAATGAATCAGACCTGACACAACTCTAAGCAATAGCAGGCATGGCATGGTAGAAGCACAACATGGCTCAATCAACTCCTACACATGCTAGTGGGTTTCAACTATTTACTGTGGCAATGACAGGTCATGCAGAGGAATGGGTTCAACTACCGCAGCATAAAATAGCAGTTGATTCGCTGTTGTCCTAATGCAATAAAAGAGAGCAGGAGCGAGAGTGGGACCATATCGGAATGAACAAGGGGGGTTTGCTTGCCTGGTAGATCAACAGGGGGGCACTGCTCCTCTGACAGGTACTCTGGAACGGTCTCCGGAGCAGAACCTATCGAGAAGGAACGGTGTCGGCAATCAATACACAATCATATGCAACAATATGATGCATGAACATGGCATGAAGATGTGATGCTGTTTGACCTAATGCAACTAGTATTCAAACTGAATGAAGTCCATTTGAACCAAAGGTTCAAATGCAACTCCTAATTAAGCTCTTATAAATGCCATTTATATGAATTCACCTATTCAGCAGGTATAAGTTATTTTGTCATGCATGAAACTGGTACAGATGGATAGATTGCATTTTTCTGATAATTTTTCATATATAACTTGTTTCAATCTGAGCTACGGTTGATTTGATATGAATTTTTGAAGTTTGAAACATTTTCTGGAATTTCCTGTTTAAAATTAAATCCAGAAAATAATTAATTGCGTCAGCATTACATAGGCATGACGTCAGCGAGTCAACCGTGGCTGACCAGGTCAAACCTGACGTGTGGGGCCACACGTCAGTGACAGGGGGTTAAACAGGGGTTTAATTAGTCTTAATTAAAAGGTTAGTGGCGCTGGGGCCCACTTGTCATTGACCTTGGCGGGGTCAAACGCCAGGTCAACAGGGGGTTAGACCGGTCAACCCCGCCTAACCCCACCGGCGACTCGACGCCGGCGAGGCCAGACGCGGCGGCGGCCTGCGGAATTGCGTCTCCGGCGACCAAAAGGCCCGCGGAGACCATCTCCGAGGAGCTGGTGCTCGCGCGCATCCACTGGTGCCCTCCGTTTCACCGGAGACGGCCTAAATCGACGGCGGCGACCTGGACGGCGGCGAGGAGCTACGGCCACGGCGGAGAGACGGTGCTAGAGCGCGCGTTAGCAAGGGGAAGAAGGAGGGCTCGGTGGCGGGGCTCACAGCGGTTCCGGTGGAGGCGACAGAGGGCGGAGGGGATGGCCTTGGCCGCGGCGAACGGCGTCGGTGGCGACGAGCGCGTTCGGACGCGAGAGAGGGAGAGATCCAGGGGAGGAGGGAGAGCGAGGGAGAGTGCGAGGGGGTCGGGGCGGCGCGTGGCGTCGTCCGAAGGCCAGAGCGTCGAGGGGGAGGGCAGGCAGGCAGCTGCCGTGGCGCGCATGCGCGCGGCGTGCGGCGACCACGCGCCCGGCGTCCTCCTGGCGCGGTGGAGACGACGACTGGCGCTGGCCAGTCGGCTGGGCCGGCCTGTTGGCCACTGGGCCAGGCCAGGGAGGTAAGTACAGGTAAGTTCTTTCTATTTATTTCTCTTTTCTATTTTCTGACATTTGTTTTGATTTAGTAAAAATACTAAACCATTTTATTTAATTATGCCAATTTTTGTAGGGGCTAAAGGTATTATTCCAGAGCTCCTCAATTATTGGCATAACTTTTGGACATATAAAATATATATAACATTTATATATCCAATGCAAATAATTATGCATTAACTCCAAATGCCCAAAATAAATATTTAAGAGCTTCTAAAAATATTGGTTTGATTTTTACCTCTGTCCAATATTTTTAGAGAGTAACATGAACATTTTCTTGGACCTTTTTGGAGCACTTTTTATCTGGGTCATTTCCAGAAAAGATTTCTGAGGGTTTTACAAATCCCCAATTCAAATTTAAAAGAATTTAAACATGATGCACACATGACTAGCTAGCCTTGAGCATACCAGAACTAGGGATGTGACAACTCGCCCCCACTCAAAAGAATCTCGTCCCGAGATTCAGAGGTCGACGGGAAGAAGGCGGGGTACTCCAGTCGAAGACGATCTTCACGCTCCCAAGTAGCTTCCCTCTCAGAATGATGAGACCACTGAACTTTGAGTAACTTGATGTTCTGACGTCGAGTAACACGCTCTGCTTGATCAAGAATGCGAACAGGGTACTCTCGATATGTGAGGTTATCTTGGAGATCAAGCGTTTCGTGGTCTACTCCGCGGATGGGATCCGAGAAGCAACGCCTGAGTTGAGAGACGTGGAAGACATCATGAACTCGAGAAAGATGTGATGGTAGTTCCAACTGGTAGGCAACCTCTCCTCGTTTAGCGAGAATGCGAAAAGGTCCAATGTAACGAGGAGCCAACTTGCCCTTGATACCGAATCGATGGGTACCCTTTAGAGGAGTAACCCGAAGGTAAGCCATATCGCCAACTTCATAAACCACTTCCTTATGACGACGGTCATAATGGCTCTTTTGACGAGATTGGGCTGTTTTCAAATTCTCACGAATGACGCGAACTTGCTCTTCTGCCTCCTGGATCATGTCCGGTCCAAAGAATTGTCTTTCACCGGTTTCTGACCAGTTTAAAGGTGTTCGACATCTTCGTCCATACAGAATCTCAAAAGGAGCTTTCTTGAGACTGGATTGGTAGCTATTGTTATAAGCAAACTCGGCGAAAGGAAGGCACTTCTCCCAATCCATACCGAATGAGATAACGCAAGCTCTAAGCATGTCTTCGAGGACTTGGTTGACCCTTTCCACCTGACCACTTGATTGAGGGTGGAAAGCGGTACTGAAGGAAAGATGGGTGCCCATGGCAGTTTGGAAACTCTCCCAGAAATGAGAAGTGAAAAGACTGCCACGGTCTGAATTGATCTCTAGTGGAACACCGTGAAGTGAAACTATTCGAGAAATATACAAGTCAGCGAGCTGACTAGCAGTGATATTCTCTCGAACAGGTAGGAAGTGAGCCACTTTGGACAGACGATCAATGACTACGAAGATAGCATTATTCCCTTTCTTGGTCCTGGGAAAACCGGTGATGAAGTCCATACCAACCTTATCCCATTTCCATTCAGGAATAGCTAAAGGCTGAAGGGTGCCAGCAGGCCTTTGATGCTCTGCCTTAACGCGACGACAAACGTCACAGTTAGCAATGAACTCAGCGATTTCTCTCTTCATCCTAGTCCACCAGAACCTCTGGCGTAGGTCCTGATACATCTTAGTACTACCGGGATGAATCGTGAGAGGGGATTCATGAGCCTCCTTAAGAATCAATTGTTGCAGATGTTGATTCTTGGGAACCACCAAGCGATTCTCAAAGAAAACAACACCTCGATCATCCATGGAGAAACATCCACCAACTCCCTTCTTAATGTTTCTCTTCATGCGGATAACACCCCTATCAAACTTCTGGTTAGAAATGATCTGATCTTCAAGGGTAGGTTTCGCCACCAAGGTAGAAAGGAATCCGTGAGGAGCAATGTGAAGGTTAAGCTTACAGAATTCCTCATGGAGAAGTGGTTGGCCCTGCTGCAACATAAGATTGTTGCAATAGGACTTATGACTTAGCGCATCAGCCATGACATTGCCCTTGCCTGGGGTGTAGGTAATCCCTAAGTCGTAATCTGAGATCAACTCCAACCAACGTCTTTGCCTAAGGTTCAAGTCTGGTTGGGTGAAGATATACTTGAGACTCTGGTGATCGGTGTATATCTCACAACGTTTACCGAGAAGGTAATGTCTCCATGTCTTAAGTGCATAGACTACGGCTGCAAGCTCTAGGTCATGTGTAGGATAATTCTCCTCATGTGGATGCAACTGTCGAGATGCATAGGCAATCACATGACGATCTTGCATAAGAATGCAACCTAGTTCTTGTCGTGAGGCATCACAGTAGATAACAAAGTCCTTAGTGAAATCCGGTGGCACAAGTATGGGAGCAGAAGTCAGGCGTCTTTTCAGTTCCTGAAAACTGTACTCACACTGTGGGGACCACTCAAACTTTTTATCTTTCTTGAGAAGTTCCGTGAGGGGTTTGGCTACTTTGGAGAAGTTTTCAACAAAGCGGCGACAATAACTGGCTAGACCAAGGAAACTCCTAACTTGCTTAACTGTTTCAGGTGGAGTCCAATCAAGAACGGCCTAAACTCTTTCGGGATTGACAACAATGCCCTTACCAGAGATCACGTGGCCTAGATAGGTCACTTCTGGCAACCAAAATTCGCACTTGGAGAACTTGGCATAAAGGCGGTGCTCTCTGAGTTTTTCTAGCACAAGTCTAAGATGTTCGGCATGCTCTTCCTCGGTCTTCGAGTAAATAAGAATATCATCAAGGTAAACCACGACGAACTTATCTAAGTACTCCATGAAGATCGAGTTCATCAAGCGGGAAAAGGTAGCTGGAGCATTGGTTAGACCAAAGGACATGACGGTGTACTCGTACTGGCCATAACGAGTGACAAAAGCCGTCTTAGGAATGTCCCCGTTTCTGATCTTGATTTGATGGTAGCCTAACCTCAAATCCATCTTGGAAAAGACTGAGGATCCAGCGAGCTGATCATACAGGTCGTTGATCCTGGGAAGCGGATACTTGTTCTTTATCGTGACCAAATTAACGGGACGATAATCTACAACCATCCGGTCCGTACCATCCTTCTTCTTGACGAAGAGGACGGGGCAAGCCCAGGGAGAAGAACTAGGACGGATGAAACCCTTTTGCAAGGACTCATCAAGTTGTTTCTTAAGCTCGGCTAGTTCTAAGGGTGACATCTTGTAAGGTCTCCTAGAGATTGGAGCGGTTCCTGGGATAAGATCTATGACAAATTCTACATCTCTGTCAGGTGGAACACCTGGCAGTTCTTCTGGAAAGACATCCGGAAAGTCACGGACTACCGGGATATCTTCAAGGTCTGGAAGAGGGTTGGCGTTAAGAGAATAGAGTTGACGCTTGGCAACTCTAGTAGAGACAGTGACTATCTTACCAGATGGGTGTGTAAGCTGAACAGACCTGGTGTAACAATCAATCTTGGCATAATGAGCTTTCATCCAGTCCATACCCAGGATGATGTTAATATCTGAAGACTTGAGGGCTACAAGTGATGCAAGGAATACAAGTCTGTCAACAAGGATTTAATTACCATGGCTTATTCTGGTAGTTTGCCATCTAGACCCTGGAGTTTGGATTTCAAGTGGAGTTGGCATATCACAAAATGACATGTCGTGCAAACGAGCATAGCCTTCAGAGATGAAGGAGTGAGATGCTCCGGTATCGAAAAGAACCGAAGCTGGATGACAGTTGACAAGGAGTGTACCAAGAACGACATCTGGATCATCACGAGCGTCTTCAGCTGAGACGTGATGCACACGACCACGTTCAATGGGAGCTGACTTGACATTAATAATCTTGCATGGTGG
Source organism: Aegilops umbellulata (assembly GCA_032464435.1). Classification (NCBI taxonomy): domain Eukaryota; kingdom Viridiplantae; phylum Streptophyta; class Magnoliopsida; order Poales; family Poaceae; genus Aegilops; species Aegilops umbellulata. The sequence continues at coordinate 8,324,264 of CP136059.1, forward strand.
CTTACCACGGCCAACAGACTTCTCGGACGGGGGTGGAGCATAACTGGCTTGAGAGCAGTCACGTGCATAGTGTCCTGGCTCTCCGCATGTGAAGCAAGTCCCTGAGGTTGGACGTGGACCCGCATTGACGGGCGGTCCACCAATAGGCCTGGGTGGAGCATATGGCTGAACTGGGTGAGGCGCCACATAAGATGGCCTCGGTGAATAACCGGGTGGAAGAGCGGAGTTCGGAATCCAAATCCGGCGCTTCTGAGAACTAGAACCGGAGGAAGAAACCAAATCACGGGTGTGCTTACGAGACTCCTCGTAAGTGAGCTGGGCTGTCTCTGCGTTAATGGCTTTGTTCACAAGAGCCTGGAATGTATTGCAATGGTGCAAATGGAGATCACGACGCAACTTGGGATTGAGACCCTTCCGGAACCTAGCCTGCTTCTTGGCGTCTGTGGACACTTCTTCTGTAGCATAGCGGGCGAGATTCTCAAACTCTCTACTGTAAGTATCAACAGCCATCTTGCCCTGGGTGAAACTACAGAACTCTTCTCTCTTGCGATCGATGAGGGCTTCAGGAATGTGATGCTCGCGAAAAGCCTCAGTGAATTCTCTCCAGGTAGGTATCTGACCAACTGGAAGCATAGCCTCATAGTTTTGCCACCAAAGACCAGCAGGACCTTCCAGGTGATATGCAGCATAGATGACCTTGTCACCTTCAGCTACGTTCGCAGAACGCAGCTTGTGTGTGATACTACGAAGCCAGTCATCTGCATCGAGTGGCTCAATAGAATGATGAAAAGTGGGTGGGTGCAAGCGAATGAAGTCATGAATGGTTGCAGACCCTTTGAACTGAGGTGTGGTGTTCTCCTCGATACGTGCCAACAAGCGGTTGGTCTCACGCTTGTTCATCTCAACCTCTAACATGAACTTTGCCAACGAAGACTGATCAGGAGGATCCTCATCCCTACCATCTCCGTGGTTCTGGCTGCGAGCAACAGAACTTCGTTTAACTAATGACATCCTGAAGAACGAAACCAAGGAAAACAAGGATGGATTCAGCATCAACTATAGGATGCAGAAGGTAGCACAAGAATTTAGTATCTCTCAAACTCCTAGGATAATTCCGGCAGCATAACGGCAGTAAAATGCTCAATATGAGACATTCTGTAAAAGACGGGGTAGCACCATAATCAACATCATCACACAAGGTTCTGAAATATTACTAAACAGACTACACCGGAGGTACTTGAACTGGGATATGACTCTCATCAACCAATCCTAAGAGACTACGGAGTAGTAACACGTGATCCTGATAGATAGAAGAGGAAGCCTAGTTCCTTAACCCCGTTGGAAAGATAGGATGACTCAGATCAGAAGGGCATGAGATATAAGGAGTAAAAAGAGCCTTACGTTCCCTTCCACAATCAATTCCCTTATATAACTAAAGAATTTCTAGACTCAACTTCGAACAGGTTGGCTTGGAAATCCTACAGGCAGTCAGGCTCTGATACCAACGCTGTCGGGACCCCGATCCTAAGTCACATTGATCCAGCATGTAACACATCATATCACCTTGCGGCCTCACGCACGGTACTCCCACGGGTGCCACCTTACCTAGCCCGGGACCGTTTGCGCCTTTTGGCTCACGTATATGATAGTGTCGCTAGCATCCATATGACAAAGAACCCGAGCCGACATGGCTAGTCGTGAACCCAAAGCGGCGCTAGCCTATGAGGACAGGCATACATGAATCACATCGAGCATGTCGGTCATCAACGGATTCATTCGGGCTGTAGCACTGGGCTAACAGGACTCCGGTAATCCGGGCTGTAGCAGGCTAGGCAGGACTCCGAATAACACGCGCGACATTTCCCCGAAGGGACAGACATAGGAACGACGTGAAACACATGCCGGCCAGTCAAGTGTCCAAGCAGTAGTGCTGGGCTAGCAGGACTCCGGTGAACCGGGCTGTAGCGGACTACTATCGCTCAGAAGCACAAGACCTACATTTCCCCATATGAAAGGCTGCCAAGGATAAACAACTAGATAGTCGGATCCCACACATAGCAATACACGTTACACGTACGCATAACTTGCAAGTATGTGCTGTACAACATGGCATCACAACATAACGCAAACTCATATAGATAAAGGCCCAAAGGCCACATAACATTAAATACAAACAGGGGTCACATGACCCATCATTCAGAACATACAAACAACAAGCGGAAGCATTACATGTCTGAGTACAGACAACTACAAAATAAAAGGCTGAGAAGCCTGACTATCTACAACCTCCGATCAAGATCGTAGCTGAGGTACAAGCTACCTATCGAAGTCCAAGCGGAACTACTAGTGAGACAGATGTCTCATCTGCAAAACATAAATAAAGCAAACGTGAGTACAAAGGTACTCAGCAAGACTTACATCAGATCCTATCATACATGCATTGTATCAAGAAGGTAATGTGGGGTTTAGTTGCAGCAAGCCAGCTTTGACTCTGTGGCTATCCTGTTCTACGACTGCTGGTAACTCTTTTGAAATGGCGCACACGAGTCCACTAATCACCACATCAATACACTACTATGGATTCATCCCCGTCTCACTACGAGAAGGCCATCCATAGCACTCACACTTATCTTGAGCATTTTATGGTATCCACTTCAAGTTGTCTATGTACCACGTAAGCATCCAAGAAGTCCATAACCGAGGACGCGGCTATTCGAATAGATCATGATAACCCTGCAGGGGTGTACTTCTTCACACACGCTCTCACCACTTATCACCATGTACACGTCATGTATCTCGGCAACCTTCAAGCGGAAGCCTGGCGAGGGTGTCGGCCACGACCTGACTAACCACACAAGACTCTAGTCCAGGTTTATCGCCTATTCGGGTTCCATCCGCGAGGAGATCCGGCCGGGGTGTCGCTCACGGCCCCAAACGATGTGTACAGGGTTCCCGAGCCCACCATCCGGGTGCCACTCGGTACACCGGGCCACGTGTGCCTAGTCTGTCCCAAGCCCACCTGGCCGGGTGCCACTTGGTAGACTACTAACACTACCTACAAACACCAGAAACTATTTGCAACTCCTGGACAGAGATCAAGTGGATTAATAAGTCGAGAGGGGCACTTAAGCATTCCAATGCGTGGTAGTAGCTAGTCATTGGACAACATACACAGAACTCAGTGCTTAAGGACGGTTCCAATGAGACAACCCACCATGTACTCCTACATGGCCTCTCACCGCTACCTTTACCAAATCGTGTTCACACGTTCACTCTCCGCATCAGAACATATCATATCACTCCAATCCATTCCCAATGAATCAGACCTGACACAACTCTAAGCAATAGCAGGCATGGCATGGTAGAAGCACAACATGGCTCAATCAACTCCTACACATGCTAGTGGGTTTCAACTATTTACTGTGGCAATGACAGGTCATGCAGAGGAATGGGTTCAACTACCGCAGCATAAAATAGCAGTTGATTCGCTGTTGTCCTAATGCAATAAAAGAGAGCAGGAGCGAGAGTGGGACCATATCGGAATGAACAAGGGGGGTTTGCTTGCCTGGTAGATCAACAGGGGGGCACTGCTCCTCTGACAGGTACTCTGGAACGGTCTCCGGAGCAGAACCTATCGAGAAGGAACGGTGTCGGCAATCAATACACAATCATATGCAACAATATGATGCATGAACATGGCATGAAGATGTGATGCTGTTTGACCTAATGCAACTAGTATTCAAACTGAATGAAGTCCATTTGAACCAAAGGTTCAAATGCAACTCCTAATTAAGCTCTTATAAATGCCATTTATATGAATTCACCTATTCAGCAGGTATAAGTTATTTTGTCATGCATGAAACTGGTACAGATGGATAGATTGCATTTTTCTGATAATTTTTCATATATAACTTGTTTCAATCTGAGCTACGGTTGATTTGATATGAATTTTTGAAGTTTGAAACATTTTCTGGAATTTCCTGTTTAAAATTAAATCCAGAAAATAATTAATTGCGTCAGCATTACATAGGCATGACGTCAGCGAGTCAACCGTGGCTGACCAGGTCAAACCTGACGTGTGGGGCCACACGTCAGTGACAGGGGGTTAAACAGGGGTTTCATTAGTCTTAATTAAAAGGTTAGTGGCGCTGGGGCCCACTTGTCATTGACCTTGGCGGGGTCAAACGCCAGGTCAACAGGGGGTTAGACCGGTCAACCCCGCCTAACCCCACCGGCGACTCGACGCCGGCGAGGCCAGACGCGGCGGCGGCCTGCGGAATTGCGTCTCCGGCGACCAAAAGGCCCGCGGAGACCATCTCCGAGGAGCTGGTGCTCGCGCGCATCCACTGGTGCCCTCCGTTTCACCGGAGACGGCCTAAATCGACGGCGGCGACCTGGACGGCGGCGAGGAGCTACGGCCGTGGCGGAGAGACGGTGCTAGAGCGCGCGTTAGCAAGGGGAAGAAGGAGGGCTCGGTGGCGGGGCTCACAGCGGTTCCGGTGGAGGCGACAGAGGGCGGAGGGGATGGCCTTGGCCGCGGCGAACGGCGTCGGTGGCGACGAGCGCGTTCGGACGCGAGAGAGGGAGAGATCCAGGGGAGGAGGGAGAGCGAGGGAGAGTGCGAGGGGGTCGGGGCGGCGCGTGGCGTCGTCCGAAGGCCAGAGCGTCGAGGGGGAGGGCAGGCAGGCAGCTGCCGTGGCGCGCATGCGCGCGGCGTGCGGCGACCACGCGCCCGGCGTCCTCCTGGCGCGGTGGAGACGACGACTGGCGCTGGCCAGTCGGCTGGGCCGGCCTGTTGGCCACTGGGCCAGGCCAGGGAGGTAAGTACAGGTAAGTTCTTTCTATTTATTTCTCTTTTCTATTTTCTGACATTTGTTTTGATTTAGTAAAAATACTAAACCATTTTATTTAATTATGCCAATTTTTGTAGGGGCTAAAGGTATTATTCCAGAGCTCCTCAATTATTGGCATAACTTTTGGACATATAAAATATATATAACATTTATATATCCAATGCAAATAATTATGCATTAACTCCAAATGCCCAAAATAAATATTTAAGAGCTTCTAAAAATATTGGTTTGATTTTTACCTCTGTCCAATATTTTTAGAGAGTAACATGAACATTTTCTTGGACCTTTTTGGAGCACTTTTTATCTGGGTCATTTCCAGAAAAGATTTCTGAGGGTTTTACAAATCCCCAATTCAAATTTAAAAGAATTTAAACATGATGCACACATGACTAGCTAGCCTTGAGCATACCAGAACTAGGGATGTGACACAACAGATCACACCCAGCCGTGGAGTCAACAATTTGGTCGATGCGCGGCAACGGGAAGGGGTCTTTTGGACAAGCCTTATTGATATCTGTGTAATCAATACACAGTCTCCACTTCCCATTTGCCTTGCGCACTACGACCGAATTGGCCAACCACGTTGGATGGAGCACTCCTCTTACCAAACCCGCTGCTTCCAGTTTTCGGATCTCCTCTGTGATGAACTCTTGTCGTTCCAAAGCTTGCTTTCTGACCTTCTGCTTGACGGGCCGCGCATGAGGATAGACAGCAAGGTGGTGCTCAATCACCTCCCTGGGAATGCCGGGGATGTCGGAAGCTTGCCATGCAAACACATCGACATTCGCCCGCAGGAAGGTGACGAGCGCGTCTTCCTATTTGTCGTCAAGGGTGGAGCTTATGGTGAAAGCTCCTCCCGTGCCGTCCTCATTGACAGAAACCTTGTTGGTTCCCGGCGGTATGGCCCTGGGCTTCTTGTTTCCGCCGGCGGAGCTCTCTGGCACGTCCTCGACGGCAGCGCTACACCCCGAAGACGTGCGCTTGCCGGAGTGGGTGTCCGAGGTCTCACCGGTCTTCTTTTTCTTATTCCCTCCCAGTTCCCAGCGGCAGGAGCAAGTGCCCTAGTGGCGGCAACTGCTGCAACTGCTTGCTGGTATAGTTGGTCAGCACAAATCAACGCATCTTTCTTATCGGAGGGGATGGTGATGATCATCATAGGTTCTGGCATCTTCAGGGTGTTGTAGGCGTAGTGTGACGCCGCCATGAACTTGGCCAGCGCTGGGCGGCCAAGGATCCCGTTGTAGGGCAAGGGGATCTTGGCAACATCAAACACGATCCTCTCCGTCCTGTAGTTCAGGTCGCTTCCAAAAGTCACGGACAGCGTGACCTTTCCCTTGGGTTGGCTTCTTCCCGGGTTGACCCCCTGAAACGTGCCCGTCTCTTCGAGGTCTCCATCAGGAATCTGCAGTTTCTCGATCACGGCAGGCGAGATCAAGTTTAGACCGGCCCCGCCATCGGCTAGCATCTTTGTCACCTTGAGGTTGTGTATCGTCGGTGAAACCAACAACGGCAAGCACCCGACCGCAGTAGTGCGATCAGGGTGATCCTCAGTGTCAAAAATGATAGGTGTGCTGGACCACTTCAGCAACCTTTGGGCATCAAACGACGGCTCTGCCGCTGTAATCTCTCGCGCCCACTGTTTAAGCCGGCGGTGAGAAGTATGCAGCGAGGCGCCGCCGTCGATGCACATGGCCTCTGTAGCTTTCTGAAACTCTTGGTCGCCGGATTCGTCGTCCTCTTCGTGATCGTCATCTTTTGGCTTTCTGTCACGGCCCCGGGTGGGCCTCTCTTGTTGTTTATCCTTGACGCGACGGCCCGCCTGGCCGTCACGCTTCTTGCCGGACCCCTCAACACTGTCTGGGCCCTTCTCCTTGTCCCGCCTCTCATACTCAGCCCTCTGCTTCTCAACGAGGAGCTCAACCTGTCGGCAGGCTTGGATAGCATGGCCTTTGGTGCGATGGATCTTGCAGTATCTCTTGTCGGAGTTTCCTGGCTTCTCGGCAGCCGCCAAGGCCCGGCAGGCGAGACATCCGACAATTTCCTTGCCGGGGTCATCTGCCTTCGTTTTCTTGGTGGAGCCGGTGTCATCAGATCCCTTGACGGCAAGCACGACTTTACCTTTGCGCTTCCTGTTGCGGCGCCGACCCTTCTTCGCCGGGGCGGCAGTATCCTCATCTGAGGAATCGGTTTCCACGCTGGCATCTTCGCCGGGGTACTTCCTTCCCTCTTCAGCTCGGGCACATCTGTCAGCAAGAACATAGAGTTCTGCCACAACTTTCACCTTGTTGATTGCCAGCTCTTCGCGCATCTTGCGGTTACGCACGTTCTGATGGAACGCGCTGATGATGGCGGCAGGGTGAACATCAGGGATATTGTACTGTATCCGGCTGAACCTCTGTATATACTTGCGGAGACTCTCGCCTCCCTTCTGGGGAATGACGTGCAGGTCGCTCGCTTGGCCATGGGCTTGGTGGCCTCTGGTAAAGGCGCCCACAAACTCATGGCACAAATCCGACCAGGAGGAAATAGAGTCTACCGGCAAGTGCATCAACCATGACATGGTGTTGGGTTTAAGAGCCAACGGAAAGTAATTCGCAAGCACCTTATCGTCACGGGCTCCGGCAGCTTGCATCGCGATGGTGTAGATGCTGAGGAACTCGGACGGGTGGGTCTTGCCGCTGTAATTTTCGCCCACGTCAGGTTTGAAGGTGCAGTGAGTGGGCCACTGGAACTGCCGCAGCTCACGGGTAAAAGCCAGACAACCTACCTCGTAAGGTAGGCCTCCAGGGCTCTCTGGTGTCGGGTGGTTCACAGCAGGCCCTGCTCGCCTGTCCGATTGGTGGCGCGCTCCGCGCCGGCTCTCGATAGTGGTTCGAGCGTCTTCATGTTCTCGTTCCGAAGAACTTGGCACTGGTCAAAGTGGGTTCGCGGGTCGGACGATGCTATGGAGATTTCATCGCCCGTGACGTCGCGACAGGCTGGCGTTCGCAGTACCGGGCAAGGAGGAGGCGAGTGCACCGTGGTCGCGGCGCCGCCGGCTTTCCTGCCACTGGTGCGTGGGACTCCGTCGGAGCATCGACCCAGGGGCTCCACCGGACTTGGTTCGTCTTTGTTGGCCACCGCAACAAGGCTTCGGATAGTGGCTCTCCACTCGCCGAGTTTCCCCATAGTGGGAGGAAAATCGAGGAGCAACTGCGCGCGCGCCAGGGCTTCTGCTGGCGTTGGTGGCAGTGAAACCTGCACGGATCGCGACGCGCTTTGACTTCTGACCATGTCAGAAGGAGCTCTATCACGACCCCGCGGTCGCATGCCATCTTCACCAGCGCCTCGGCAAGCGGGCAGGTCTTGTACATCCTGGGAGTGGCGCTCGGGGCTCTTCCCACGGCGACACCCGGGGTCTTCGGCGTGGTTACACCGTTCATCGCGCGCCGCTTGAGTGGAGCGCGCCATCGGCGCTGGCGTGGGAGTCTTGGAAGCCCTCGCGTCGCCTTCGGGCGGGGTGGCAGCGATCTTGGAAGGCCTCGCACCACCCACAGAGGGCCTGGCTCCGTCTTTTGATTTGGCGGCGTGCGACCCATTACCAGGCGCACGAACATCGCCGCCTCCCAAACTCCGGCTGCTGGGACGGTGTTGGTGTCCGCGAACGACGCCCCGGGTCCTTTCTGCAACTGGTCCGCTACTCGCCCGCGTCGGGACGGCATGTCCGGCTTCCGACGGGCCAACCGCCACCGTATTCTTCTTCTTGGGCGCCATGACGGTGAAGAAGCGTCGAACTAACTGCTAAAGCCGATTCTCACAACTGCGCCCCCTACCTGGCGCGCCAAAGATGTCGGTGGGAACGACACCTATGGGATCACAAGAATCCCTACTACGGTTGCGGGGCGCGGGGTCGTGAAAGAGCGGGTCAAACAGATAGCACACGGTTACTTTACCCAGGTTCGGGCCGCGAGGATGCGTAAAATCCTACTCCTACTTTGGTGGTTTTTTATCTGTGTTCTTGAACTAGCAATGGGGCGTGAGGATCTCCAAAAAGCCGAATCCCCTTCCTGGTGGCCTTGGGCCTCCTTTTATAGGGAAAGGGGTTGCCACAGTGGCACACAGGAGGTGGAAAGGGTACAGTGATGCGAGGTTATCCCTCGCATTACATGACAAGGCGCATTTAATGCGTTTGCTTAGGTGTCCTTGCTTTATCGGGGACGGGGGAGAGCCCTGTCTCGTACGTCGCCGCTCCCTCTTGCATCGACATGCGCCCTGGCCAGCGGTGCCCGCGGTGCCATGTAGGCAGGCAGGCAGCTGAGGTGGCGCAGTGGTGGGTCTCCATGAAGATCCGCTTGCCGCCATGCAGGTGCCTGCCCAGCTGGTTGGGTCGGCAGCTGCATGCGAACGGCGGTGGAGGTTTGATTGGCGCGGGCCTGATGGTGGCCCTACGGGTGTTCTCGGCAAGGGCCTTGCCGGGGCGCCTGCTGTCATCCCTGGGGCTCTTGCCGGGGGCCTTGTGGTCCTCCTTGGCTAGGATCCCGCCGAGGATCATCATCTTCTGAAGTGTGTATCTGATCTTGAATGTCTTTACAAAGATCTGCATGCCACCACGGTGATGTCTCCCGAATCCTTGCCCCATGGGGGCAGTGGACTCAAGGGTGACTCGCTCCGTAGGTGTGGGGCGAGCTGCCACGGCAAGGGTCTTGCCGGGTTTGCTAAAACTGCCTCCCGACAAGGATCTTGCCGGGGGATTCCGCTTCGTCGCCTTTGCTCTTTGTGGTCTTGGGCTTGGCGTCGTTCTGCTTCTCTCGAGCTTCGGCCTTACCTCGGCTCACCTCCCTTGCCTTGCTCAGTGTGGTGGTGCCCGTGGCTCAGACTGCCCGTGCACAGTTATAGGGGTACAAAAAGTGTACCCCTCTTTTTGTACACCGACATAGCTTGGAGAATTGAACATCACATTTGCAGAACTGAACCAGACAGTTAACTGAATATGACAACTAATTAACCAAATAGTTAATATGTGAGCACCACATTGCACGACATATAAAACATATACACTAGAGCAACATATTGCATGGCAAAATTTGATAGCACAATTCGCTAGAATTTGTTTAGGAAAGGCAGGAGCAGCACACGCAACGGGTAAACTGAGCATGCTTAACCGACGTAGCTAGCAAATGGCAAAGTGATCCTCCAAGATCTGGGGGTTGGCACGAATGGCAACCATCGCGACCTCATCCGCGCATGCGGCCGCGATTTGCTTCTCCGCTGCCAAATGCTCCTTGAGCTCCTTCCTATACTACGTGCACCATGGCTTAGGGAGGCGCTTACACTAAAAAAAAGACACATCTGTGACATTTTGGGCCGAACGAACTTTTTTCTGTCATGCTTATGCCACTTCTATGACGATAACTGTGACAAACCCGGTATCATCAGAGATGTGGTGGGCTCCTACTTCCATGACAAAAAATCATGACAGAAAATGGGCTTTTCGTCCTGGGCGGGCCGGAGACACAGCTACATGACGTTCTTTGGGCCGTCCATGATGGAAAAAACCGTGGTAGAAGCGAGAGCGAGGAAAATATCGGGGAGTTCCCAGTTACGGTGGGTGGTCGGGGCCGAGCGATGCATGGAGGTTTGCACATTTCTCTCATACACGTATGCGTGTGTGTGCGAGGCGTTGCGCTCTAACTAAACCCGAGCGAGGCGTTGGGCTCTAACTAAACCCGAGCGATTGCACTAGCTATGTTACTGAACCCCGATCGATCCCTTGCTATTAAATGAACCCGAGTGATTCCTTCGCTACTGTTGCTAACTGAAGCCGATCGATGCTGCCTCTTGATGAACAGTGAGCGTTGTTGGGGGGTTGGATGAACAGTTCGCGGTAGGGGGGGTGGATGAACAGGACCCCATGGTAGTAGAGGCCGTTGCTGGTAGATGAACATGGCCCCGATCGATCGAGCCGATTGGGGGTGGATGAACAGGACCCCGTGGAGGGCTGGATGAACAGGGTAACCTCGTAGAGGGCTGGTTCAACAGTAGCCGATGGAGGGCTGGATGGATAGTAGCCGGTGGAGGGCTGGATGAACAGGACCCCGTGGAGAGGGCTGGTTGAACAGTAGCCGGTGGAGGAGCGGTGGAGGCTAGATGAACAGGAGCCCGTGGATGAACAGTGGCTGGTGGAGGCAGGAGGGGAGACGCCGTGGTGGAGGCTGGAGGAGGTCGACGGTGGATGAACAGTAGCTCGTGGAGGCAGTCGACGGTGGAGATGAACAATATCCCATGGAGTCCCGTTTTGCGGTACGCCACACCCCTCCCGATGAACATGACCCCGTTTCGACCGTAGTGCTCCAACACAAGTCCGTTTCGTCCATTTTGCGGTACGCCACACCCCTCCCGATCAACAGGACCCCCTTTCGACCTAGGAGGTCCAAGAGAAGTCCCTTTCCTCCGTTTTGCGGTATGTCAGACCCCTCCCAATGAATAGGATCCCGTTTCGACCATGGCCGGTCGAACACAAGGCCGTTTCCTCTGTTCCGCGGTACGCCAGGCCTCGTTTCGATCGGTTGTTCCATCCAAGCCAGTTGGCTCCCGTTGAACACGAGATAATGCAGTTTCTCCATTCCAACCCAGCCATGTACACGAGACCTGGCCATACATATGCGTGAGTAGGCGTTCGAGACCCCGCCCATATGTACGTATGTGGCCGTATTTACTTTCTTGCACCCTAGCTGTACGTATGTGTACACGATATTAACGGGACCGCATGACATGCTACGTGCGCGCCTCTACTACGACATGTGCGCGCATATACTACGACACGTGTTGTTCCTTATACGGCCATGGTTCGTCGCTGCAGCCTGTCTGCAGACTGACTGATCGTATGTACGTACATGTTCGCGACCAGAATGACTGTCGGCGTTCTGGGAACGGGGGTCCCCAGACTTGCCTGCCTGCGGCCTGCGGCGTGGCTCGAAAGGGGGCCCAGCATGGCCCATCTTCATCAACACGAGACCCAAGACCCTCGCGAGGGGCCAAGCCTCGCGGGGCGGACGACACGACACTTCCTCAGGCGCGGCCTCGTCAGGCTGGCTCACGAGGAGGCGGAGAGATCAAGGCGGGGTACCTCACGAGGTGCCCATGACGCAAGCCATGACGACCAAGGGTGCCAGGCGGGCGCCAGCCCGCGCAGTGTCTCCCTTTCCTCTTTGGTGCAAAGGAAGCAAGCGCAGGCGAGAGGATCAAGCAAAGGCACCCATTTCGGTGCAACAAGACCAAGACCAGTCCAACGGTGGGAAGGAGGTCATCGTGGAGCCCAGAACGGCGTCACCACAGGGCCTTTGGCAGGCGAGGACCAACTTTAGTCAGGATAAGTGTACCAGATGTTCCCCTTCAAATTGGCCAATTGTTGGCGCCCTTCCCGCTCAATATTTGGGAAGAGGCCCAGGGCCTTTGCCTATAAATAGGACTAGCCACCCCCAGGGACACAGAGACACACGCAGAGGAAAGAGAGAGAACAAGGTACCTAGAATCTTAGCAAGCAGAGAACAAGTGAGAGAGATAGATAGAGAGAGAGAGAGAGAGAGAGAGAGAGAGAAGGGCGGCTGAACTCCCCCTAGCAGTTCATCGTCCTAGCTAAGAGCAGACCCTCGCGATGCTGTTCTTCCTTGTATTGTTCATCATCATCAGCCCAAGAGGCAATCCACCCACCACAAACTAGAGTAGGGTATTACACCACAATGGTGGCCCGGACTAGTATAAACCCTGCGTCTCTTGTGTTGTTCTTTCGGTAGTTAGATCTTTGCGAGACGGAGAGGTAGAGGGCATAATCTCCGTGCGCACCCTAGAGTTCGAACCTTAAGGGTCTGCCGGAACCCGAAACCCGACATTTGGCGCGCCAGGTAGAGGTGCGCCGGAATTTGTCTTCCACCGCTCCGTTCTCCTCCGCCGCCGCGTCCATGTCTAACGCTCGTCAGGCCCGCGCCGAGTGCCGGGCCGCCATCGCTTCCCGCGTCGCCCAGACGGCTCCCGTCGGTGGGCGTGCTCGTCGTTCCCCGTCGCCCGCCATCAACGCTGCCACCGGCCCGGCGGAGAACGAGCAGCAAGCATCGTCTCAGCATCCGTCCGTGTGGCAAGACGGCCGCACCGCTACTCCATCGCTCACACCAGCTGGCTCTTCGTCCCGCGCGCTCCGTGCACCCTTGGAGGCTCGAGCTGCTCTCATCGCGGCAAACGAGCTCCTGCGCTACCGTCCCGTCGACGACGTCTACGAAGAGTGGCTCGACCGCGTCACCGAGCTGGTCTGCGCCGCAGGGGGCTCTCCTGCGTCGTCCGCTCCGCTGCGCTGCACCCCGCCCCGCGCGGGCAATGAAGCTCCGGGGGCGTACCAGCCACCTCCTCTCCAA